>CAKJTW010000008.1:49560624-54518748 GCA_917880005.1 Nanger dama | reverse complement strand
AGACATAGACTGGCTGGGTGGATGGAAAACATGTACATGTATGCACTTCCACTTACCACATCACTCTGCTTGAGCCCCCAAATTCTATGTAATTATTTTATATTGTTAAGTTAATCATGTTCCCATTATAGCTTGCAATTGTATTTATCTTTTTTTTGTTTTCTATTGATTGTGAAAGTTGATAAACATCTTTACTATTGTGAAAAAAAGCAAAGCAAGTGGATAGTGAAAATTACCTGTAATCTCACTCCTAGATACATGTTTTTTGGCAAAATTAGGATTGTACTGTTTACACAGTTTTGTGTCTTGCTTTTCTACTTGTCATTGTATCATGACTATTTAACTATTTAACTGACTAAATAGTCTCCAAAATACATTGTCCATACCTATGAAATGTTCCAAAGATAGTACATGTTACCATTTACTTGACCATTGCCCTAATATTGTTCATTTAGCACTCTGCCAATTTTTTTTATTATATAACTAACCTTCTCTACAGTTGCTTTTATAGAACATTAATTAGATTAAACCTTCACTTAAATTTCCTTGATTGCAATAAGACAAAGTACACAATATACTTACAAGGCTATTCACTTCAAGATAAAAATCATACTTTTTTTTTTTCTTCTGATGGTTAAAGTTTTGAAGTTATTCATGTTTTTCTCTGCATCTTTATTTGGTTTATTTGATATCATACAGAGATAACATACAGACTTTTCTATTCAGATGTATTTCCCAGCCTGGAAGCCTGAACTTAAGCAGCATTCTTTTGGTTCCTTAGCAGTTATCTGCTGTTGCTCAGGCTCTTATCACTTCTTGCCTGAACCATTGTAATAGCTTACAAGCACTTCTTATTTATTCTTAGGATCAACAAAATAATCTTTCTGAAGAAAAATTTTTTATAATCAGATTTACAAAATCATCTTTATCTATTACATATACATATAATGGAAAACAACAAAGTCCTACTGTATAGCATAGGGAGCTATATTCAATATCCTATGATAAACATAATGGAAAATAATACAAAAAGAATGCATATATAGATGTATGACTGAATCACTTCACTGTGTGGCAGAAACTAACACAACACTGTAAATCAACTATACCTCAATAAATTTTAAAAAGAATCCTTATCTTATTCCAGGCATTTATAAGAATTCCTCCATTAAGATGCATCTTTAACATGATTATGTATATATATATATAATGTTTATTATATTTTATGATATACATATAATGTATATATACATATAATCAGTATAGTGATATTGCTATCATTTTTCATTGTAATTATTTTAAAAATCTGGAATGTGTGTTAAATATTATTGAAGGGCACTTAAGCACATATGGAAATAATTGTTACCTTTTTTCTTAGATCTATTGATTTGGTGAATACTGAATGTAATTCCTAGTATTTCATTCTTATATATCTGGGATAAATTCTATTGGGTCATACTTCTTTCTTCCTTTAAGAGAATATAATTATAGCATCTTGTAGCATCTGATTTGCTAATATTTCATTGAAGTTTTTACATCTATGTTATGAGAAAAATGACCTGCAGTTTGCCTTTCTTATATCATTGTCTGTGGTGTTAGGGTAATACTGGCCTTATAAAATGTTCTTTCTGTTTTCTGGAAGACATTGTACAGAATTGGTATCATTTCCTTTTAAATGTTTGGTAGAATTGGAAACCATTGAGACTGGTGCTTTCTATTTTGGAAGATTATTAGTTATTGATTCTGTTTCTTTAATAGATATATATTTAACTCCTTGTGTGAGTTTTGGCAGATTGTATTTTTCAAAAGATTAGACTATTTCATCTGAGTTTTCAAATTTGTGTGTATAACACTGTTCTTTTGTTGTTGTTCAGTCACTCAGGTGTGTCTGACTCTGTGACCTCATGGTCTACAGCACACCAGGCTTCCCTGTCCTTCACCATCTCCTGGAGTTTGCTCAAACTCATGTCCATTGTGATGTCATCCAACCATCTGATTCTCTGTTGCTGCCTTCTCCTCTTGCCTTCAATCTTTCCCAGCATCAGGGTCTTTTCAAATGAGTCAGCTCTTTGCATCAGGTGACCAAAGTACTGGAGCTTCAGCTTCAGCATCAGTCCTTCCAATGAATATTCAGGGTTGATTTCCTTTAGGATTGACTGGTTTGATCTCCTTGTGGTCCAAGGGACTCTTAAGAGTCTTTTCCAGCACCACAATTCAAAAGCATCAATTCTTCGGCACTCAGCCTTCTTTATGGTGCAACTCTCACATCCATACATGACTACTGGAAAAACCATAGCTTTGACTATATGGACCTTTGTCAGCAAAGTGATGTCTCAGCTTTTTATTATGCTATCTAAGTTTGTCATAGCTTTTCTTCCAAGAAGCAAGCGTCTTTTTAATTTCATGGCTGCCGTCACCATCCAAAGTGATTTTGGAGCCCAAGAAAATAAGATCTCTCACTGTTACCATTGTTTCCCCATCTATTTGCCATGAAGTGATGGGATCAGATGCTATGATCTTCGTTTTTTGAATGTTGAGTTTTAAGCCAGTTTTGTCACTCTCCTCTTTCACCTTCATCAAGAGGCTGTTTAGTTCCTCTTTGTTTTTTGCCATAAGGGTGGTGTCATCTGCATATCTGAGGTTATTGCTATTTCTCCTGGCAATCTTGATTCCAGCTGGAGCTTCATCTAGCCCAGCATTTCACATGATGTAGTCTGCATATAAGTTAAATAAGCAGGGTGACAATACACAGCCTTGACAGCACTGTTCTTACCATTCTTTTATTATTCTTTTAATGTCTCAGGGATCAATAATTGTAATGCTTCTTTCATTTCCAGTGGACTTTGTGATTTGTATCTTCTGTCTTTTTTTCTTGGTTAGCTTGGCAAAAGGCTTATCAATTTATATTTTCAAACAGTCAGATTTTAGTTTCATTGAATTTGCCTATTGTTTTCCTGTTTCCAATTTCATTGACTTCTACTCAAATTTTAAGTATATCTCCTCTAATTATATTTAAAGATTTCTTCTGCTTACTTTGGATTTAATTTGCTCTTTTTCTATTTCATAAGATGGAAGCTTAATTATTGATCCTAGATCTTTCTTTCAGAGAAGGTGGTGGCACCCTACTCCAGTACTCTTGCCTGGAAAATCCCATGGACGGAGGAGCTTGGTAGGCTGCAGTCCACGGGGTTATGAAGAGTTGGACATGACTGAGCGACTTCAGTTTCACGCATTGGAGAAGGAAATGGCAACCCACTCCAGTGTTCTTGCCTGGAGAATTCCCAGGGACAGGAGAGCCTGGTGGGCTGCTGTCTGTGGGGTTGCACGGAGTCGGACACGACTGAAGCGACTTAGCAGCAGCAGCAGCAGTAGATCTTTCTTTAATAGTATATGTTTCATTGCTATAAATTTGCCTCTATGTACTGCTTTTGCTGTATCCTATAACGTTTTTTTGTGTGTGTGGCTATGCCACAGGTGTGGAATTTTAATTTCCTGACCAGGGATTGAACCTGGGCCCCTAGCAGTGAAAGCATGGAGTCCTAACTACTGGACTGCCAGGGAATTTCCTGTATCCCACAAATTTTGATATATGATACTTAAATTTTCATTTAGTTCAAGTTATTTTAAAATTTCTTTGGTGACTCCTTCTTTGACCCATACGTTAGTAAGAGGTATGTTTTTTGTTTTGTTTTGTTTTTTGCTGTGCTGTGTCTTTGTTGCTGTATGGGTTTTTCTCTAGTTGTGGCGAGTGGGGGCTACTCTCTGATTACATTGCACAGGCTTCTCATTATACTGGCTTCTCTTTTTTCAGAGCACGGGCTCTAGGGTGCAGAGGCTTCAGTAGTTACTGCAGCATGTGGGCTCAGTAGTTGTGTCTTCTGGGCCCTAGAGCACATGCTCAATAGTTGTGGCAAATGGGCTTGGTTGCTCCATAGCACATGGTATCCTCCTGGACAAGGGATTGAAACTATATCTCCTACACTGGCAGGAGGATTCTTTACCATTGAGCTACCAGAGAAGCCCCTACCTCACGTATTTTAATGCTTGTGGTTAGGGACATGTGCATTCAGAATTGTTATATCTTCCTAGAGAATTGGCCCCTTTTAAAATTATGTAATGTCCACCTTAAAAAAAATTAGTTTATTTATTTTAATTGGAGGCTAATTACTTTACAATATTTTAGTGGGTTTTGCTATACATTGACATGAATCACCTATGAGTGTACTTGTGTCTCCCATCCTGAACCCCTCTCCCACCTTAATGTCTACCTTTTTCACTGATCATTTTCTTTGCTCTGAAATCTGCTTTATCTGAAATTAAAATGACTATTCCAGCTTTCTTTTTAAATTTTTTATTTTATTTTAATTGGAGGATAATTACTTTACAATATTGTGATGGTTTCTGCCATACATCAATATGATAAGCCATAGATATATGTATATCCTCTCCCTCTTGAACCTCCCCTCCCTCCTCCCTCCCCATCCTACCCTTCTAGGTTGTCCCAGAGCACAGTTCTGGGTTGCCTGCTTTCTGGCTTTCTTCTGATTAGTGTTAGTATGGCATATCTTTCTCCATCTATTTATTTTTAACCTATATATTTCTTTATATCTAAAGTGGGTTTCTTAAAGACAAGATATAGTTTGTCTTTTTTTAATCTACTCTATATCATCTGTTAATTGGTATATTTAGATCATTCACATTAAAGTGATGATTGATATAGCTGGATTAATATTTACCTTATTTGTGTCTGTATTTGTTGCCCTTGTTTTTGTTCACCTTTTTGCCTTTCACTCTTTTTCTGCCTATTTTGGTTTTAATTGAGCATTTTATGTAATTTCAGTTCCTGACCTCTCTTAGTATATTGACTATTCTTCTAAAATTTATTAGTTATTACATTTAAAATTAGTCTTACTTTCATTTTCAAATAACACTATATCACTTTATGGGTAATTATGTACCTTATATCAAAGTCTTCCCCATTTCTTCTTGTCCATTTCTAACATTGCTATCATCACTTATCCATCAGCTATAACCATCTGGTATATTGTTTCTGTTTTATTTTGAACAAATTACAACCTGCAATCAATTAAGAATAAGAAAAAAATTGTTTTATATTGTTATTGCTCAGTCGTGTCCGACTCTTTGCAACCCCATGAATTGTAGCACTTCAGGCTTCCCCTGTCCATCACTATCTCCCTGAGTTTGCTCAAGCTCATTTCCATTGAGTCAGTGATGCCATCCAACCATCTGATTCTCTGTCGCCCCCTTCTCCTCTTGCCTTCAATCTTTCCCAGCATCCGGTTCTTTTCCAGTGAGTCAGCTGTTTGCATCAGATGGCCAAAGTGTTAGAGCTTTGGCTTCAGCATCAGTCCTTCCGATGAACATTCAGGGTTGATTTCCTTTAGGATAGACTGGTTTGATCTCCTTGCTGTCCATGGAACTCTTAAGAGTCTTCTCCAGCACCACAGTTCAAAAGCATCAATTCTTGGCATTTAACCTTCTTTATGGTCTAACTCTCACATGCATACATGACTACTGGACAAAAAAATATAGCTTTGACTATATGGACTTTCGTCAGTAAAGTGATGTCTCTGCTTTGGATGTGAGAGTTGGACTGTGAAGAAGGCTGAGCGCCTAAGAATTGATGCTTTTGAACTGTGGTGTTGGAGAAGACTCTTGAGAGTCCCTTGGACTGCAAAGAGATCCAACCAGTCCTTCTGAAGGAGATCAGTCCTGGATGTTCTTTGGAAGGAATGATGCTAAAGCTGAAACTCCAGTACTTTGGCCACCTCATGCAAAGAGTTGACTCATTGGAAAAGACTCTGATGCTGGGAAGGATTGGGGGCAGGAGGAGAAGGGGACGACAGAGGATGAGATGGCTGGATGGCATCACTGACTCGATGGACGTGCGTCTGAGTGAACTCCGGGAGTTGGTGATGGACAGGGAGGCCTGGTGTGCTGTGATTCATTGGGTCGCAAAGAGTCAGACACGACTGACCGACTGAACTGAACTGAACTGACTGAAGTCTGTCATAGCTTTTCTTCCAAGGAGCAAGCATCTTTTAATTTCATGGCTGCAGTCACCATCTGCAGTGATTTTGGAATCCAAAAATATAGTCTGACACTGTTTCGACTGTTTCCCCATCTATTTCCCGTGAAGTGATGGGACCAGATGCCATGATCTTTGGTTTCTGAATGTTGAGTTTTAAGCCAGAGTTTTCACTCTCTTCTTTCACATTCATCAAGAAGCTCTTTAGTTACTTTTCATTTTCTGCTGTTAAAGTGGTATCATCTGAATGTCTGAGGTTGTTGATATTTCTCCTGGCAATATGGATTCCACCTTGTGATTCATCCATCCCAGCATTTCACATGATGTATTCTGCATATAAGTTAAATAAGCAGGGTGAAAATATACAGCCTTGATATACTCCTTTCCCAATTTTGAACTAGTCCATTGTTCCGTGTCCAGTTCTCACTGTTGCTTCTTGTCTTATATACAGGTTTCTCAGGAGGCAGATCAGGTGGTCTGGTGTTCCTATCTCTTTAAGAATACGCCACAGTTTGTTGTGATCCACATAGTCAAAGGCTTTAGCATGGTCAATGAAGTAGAAGTAGATGTTTTTCTGGAATTTCCTTGCTTTTACTATGTTCCAGTGTATGTTGGAAATTTGATCTCTGGTTCCTCTGCTGCCGGGGTCCTGCCCCGGTGGATCCAGGGAATTTGAAGGGGAGATGGCATAGGTGAGGAAAAACTTATTTATTTAGAAATATAAAAGAAATTAAGAAGAAATAGTATAGCAGGAAAATTTAGTGGAGAAAAGATTCTGAATAATTTGGTTTACATGGAGAACCAATAAATTCTCAGGACAAGAGATTTGCACCATCTACCCTAGGCACTGGCTCCCGTTTGAATATCGGAGGGTGCCCCGCCTTGGGCTCCCTCTCTCACGGATCTTAGAAGCCAGGGCAAGTAAGTAGACATGGCAAGCCTCCACGTCCTAGATGGGAATTCAGCCAGAAAACAGAGTAAGAAACGAAGACACAGGGGAAATCAGTCTTTCCAATGACTGGCCCAACCTCTATTGTTGTAAAGGCCTTTTATACCTTTTTTATACATAGAGATCAATGGATAATACAAAATTATGCAGCATCAGCAGCCCTGACTCTTATTGAAACCAGGCTTTCTCTCTGCATACTTAGTTGTATACACAAGTCTTAGGTGATTTACATCATCTTCTGGCCAGAGGGCCAATTAACATTTTACAGCCCTTTTGTGATAAGGTTAATAGTGCTGTTCTTCCCAAAGTCTGGTGCCACTCTCAGAAAGCACTAAATAAAGTTACATTCTTACATAGCAAGGATACAACAATTTATAACAAGGAAAAAGGGGTAAAGTGATTTATAACAAAGAGAAAAGTAATTAACTCAAAAGTCTAGTTTTGCTAACATCAAAACTACTATATTCCTATTTCTGCATCCCGATTACATTGATTAATATCCTCCCAGGTGCCTAAAAGATAAAGAATATGGAGGCCTGGCAGCAAACATTAACTCAACAAACTCTTCACCAAACTAATTCTTAACTCTAAAAGGCTCTATATCTTTAAGCTGTTTAAGCTTCGTGCGTCTCACAGTTGGGGGCTGTAAACAATCCACAAGTTGTAAAGCAGACTGGTCAGATATGTTAGAAAGCCATCAAAGGGGCTTTAAGCTGAGACATTCTTTTCATATGCAGGAGACTGTTAACTGAAGCCCTGAGTTAACTTTTTCCAGAGAAAAGGTGGTAATGTCAGAAGAGTATAGTATAGCAGAGAGTAAACAGATTTTGGTTTCGGGGTAGATGCTCAGACAGAGGACCCCTTGAGACCTGACTCGCCTTGCCCATCAGGCCTCTCCGCATGACCTTGTTGTGGGTGGGATCTCCTGTGCTGGCTCCTGGCACTCTGCTTTTTCTAAATCCAGCTTGTACATCTGGAATTTTTCAGTTCACATACTGATGAAGCCTAGCTTGAAGGATTTTGAACATAATCTTGCTGGCATGTGAAATGAGTGCAGTTGTACAGTAATTTGAACATTCTTTGGCTTTGCCTTTTGGGGAATTGAAATGAAAACTGACCTTTTCCAGTCCTGTGGCCATTTCTGAGTTTTCCAAATTTGCTGGCATAATGAATGCAGCACTTTAACAGCAACATCTTTTAAGATTTGAAATAACTCAGCTGGAATTCTATCACCTCCACTAGCTTTGTTCATAGTGATGCTTCCTAAGGCCCACTTGACTTCACACTCCAGGGTGTCTGGCTCTAGATGAGCAATCACATCATCCTGGTTAACTCGGTCATTAACAACTTTTTTGTACAGTTCTTTTGTCTATTTTTGCTACCTCTTCTTAATCTCTTCTGCTTCTGTTAGGTCCTTGCCATTTCTATCCTTTAGTATGCCTATATTTGTATGAAAGTTTCCCTTGGTATCTCCAGTTTTATTAAAGAGATCTCTAGTCTTTCCCATTCTATTTTTCCCCTTTATTTCTTTGCATTGGTCACTTAAGGTTTTCTTTTTTTAAATAACTTATATTTTTATTTTTGGCTGTGCTGGGTTTTCATGGCTGAGCGTGGGCTTTCTCTAGTTGTGGAGAGTGGAGGCTACTCTCTAGTTGCAGTTCACAAGCTTCACACTATGGAGCGCAGGCTCAGTAGCTGTGGCACACAGGCTTAATTGCCCCATGATATGTGGAATCTTCCTGGACCAGGGATCGAACCTCTGTTCCCTGCACTGGCAGGCAGATTCTTAACCTCTGGACCACCAGCGAAGTCCCACTTAAGGTTTTCTTATCTCTCTTTGCTATTCTCGGGAACTCTGCATTCAGTTGGGCATATCTTACCCTATCTCCTTTGCCTTTGCTTCTCTTCCTTTCTCAGCTATTTGTAAGGCCTCATCAGACAACCACTTTGTCTTCTTGCATTTCTTTTTCTTGGGGATGGTTTTGGTCACCACCTCCTGTACAATGTTACATACCTCCATCCATAGTTCTCCAGGCACTCTGTCTACCAGATCTAGTCCCTTGTATCTATTCGTCACCTCCACTGTATAATCATAAGGTATTTGATTTAGGTTATATCTGAATGGCCTAGTGGTTTTCCCTACTTTCTTCTATTTCAGCCTGAATTTTTCAATAAGGATCTGAAGAACTGAGCCACAGCCAGCTCCAGGTCTTGTTTTTGCTGACTATATAGAGCTTCTCTATCTTCAGCTGCAAAGAATATAATCAATCTGATTTTGGTACTGACCATCTGGTGATGTCCATGTGTAGAGTCATCTTTTGTGTTGTTGGAAAATAGTATTTGCTGTGACCAGTGCATTCTCTTGGCAAAACTCCCTTAGGCTATGCTCTGCTTCATTTTGTACTCAAGGCTAAACGTGCCTGTTATTCCAGGTAACTCTTGACTTCCTACTTTTGCATTCCAGTCCCCTCTGATGAAAAGGACATCTTTTCTGGTGTTAGTTCTAGGAGGTCCTGCAGATCTTCATAGAATCATTCAACTTCAGCTTCTTCAGCATTAGAGGTTGGGGCATTGACTTGGATTTCTGTGATGTTGAATGGTTTGCCTTGGAAATGAACTGAGATCATTCTGTCATTTTTGAGACTGCAACCAAGGACTGCATTTTGGATTCTTTTGTTGACTATGAGGGCTACCCCATTCCTTCTAAGGGATTCTCACCCAAGGTAGTAGATATAATGGTCATCTGAATTAAATTCTCCCATTCCTGTTCATTTTAGTTCATTGATTCCTAAAATATCGATGTTCACTCTTGCCATCTCCTGTTTGACTGCATCAAATTTACCTTGATTTATGGACCTAACATTGTGGGTTCCTATGCAATATTGTTCTTCACAGCATTAGACTTTACTTTCACCACCAGATCTAACCACAACTGGGCATCATTTCTGCTTTGGCTCAGCCTCTTCATTCTTTCTGTAGCTATTTCTTTGCTCTGCCCTGGTAGAATATTGGGCACCTACCAGCCTGGTGGGTTCATCTTTCAGTGTCATATCTTTTTGCCTTTTCATACTGTTCATGGGGTTCTCAAGGCAAGAATACTGAAGTGGTTTGTGATTCCCTTCTCCAGTGGACCACATTTTGTCAGGCCCTAAAGAGGAGGGACATACCCTTCAGCCACTCGACATAGCTGAATGACATGCCTGGTGCCCTGGTTGTCCCACTGGTGGTCCTTGTTGAGCATTTAAACTTTCCTGGCCACTGAGTGTTGGTCAATGTGTGGCTACATTATTCCTTATCAAATGCTGTTCCTTTCATTAGATAGATCTGTATTATTTTTCTTCTCTCTGAAGTACTTTTTAAGTATTTCCTGCAAGGCAGATCTACAGGTGATAAATTCCTTCAGTGACTGGTGTGTGAGAAAGTATTTCTTCTTCACTTTTGAACAGTAACTTTACTGGATACAGAATTCTAGGTTGATGGGGTTTTTCCTTTCAAGACCTAAAATATCCCATTCTGCTCTATTCTTGTTTGCATGATTTGATGGCTAATTTTATAATTCAACTTGGCTGTGTAACAATCTCTAAATATGTAGTCAAATACTTTTCTGGATATTTCTGTGAGGGTATATTTTGGATGATATTAACATTTAAGTCAATGACTTTGAGTAAAGCAGATTGTCTTTGACAATGTGTCTGAACCTCATCAATCCTTTGAAAAGACTGATCTTCCCTTAGGAAGAGTAAATTCTGCCAGGAGATGGTTTTCAGGCCTGAACCAAACTGAAGCATCATCTCTTCTGTTGTCTGCAGCCTGATAGCTCACTCTGAAGATTTTGGACTTGCCAATCTTTGTAATAGAATGAGCCAATTTCTTAAAATAAATACTTTTCTATTTTATACTTATTCCATTGATTCTATTTCTCTGTAATTGTCCCCAAATTCTTAGATATTCTCTTCATTCCCCCCCCCCCCCACCCCCACCCCCCACACACACATACACTGTTTTCTTTTCTTTGTTTTTCAGTTTGGGAGTTTCTATCTTGAAATATCTTCAAGTTCAGTGATTCTTTCCAATCCATATTTGAAAAATAAACACTTCTTAGAATTTCTTTCCCTCCAAACACAATTTCAAGGTTGTTTATGTTCCAGACTCAAGCAAGAGCTGAAACACAATTCCAGCATAACATTATATAATGATCATTTGGATTCTGTTTGGCTTTGGAAATACCAAGCCTGAAAACAGACTCCTGTCATCTGGCTCTCATCCTTATGTATCTGATAATTTTTCTTCAAGTGGCAGAGTGAATTGTAAGACATATTTCATGAAATCTTGAAAGTTCAATCTATCACCTGAAATAATTGCCATATTGATAATAGAGGAAGTTGAAGTATCAAATTATGTTATTAATATATACTTAGACTTATTGTAGGTCTAAGACATTTTACATGGAGAACTTGGGAAAAACTTAACCATGAGGAAAGAGGAAAAGAAGTAATACTGGGTCTCATTTTAGGTTTCTGTTAAAGATAGGCTTATTTGTGCTTTCTTTCATAGCATCTTCAAATTCATGAAAGATTCTAATTTTAGTTGATAGTATCGCAACAATTTCAATAGCCACTTTGTGGCAAGCAAAATTTTCTGGGAGAATTGGAGAGAAATTTTGTTTTGTTTGGATTTTTCTTTAGAAAAAGTTATATGCAATTGATTTGAGTTTCATCTCTTGTATTTCCTTTGGATTCTTTGAGTTTCTATATCTCTGCTTACATTACCATCTGTTTTTGTATGCTTTCCACTAGAGCCCTTAACATAATTATTTTAAAGAACATGAATAATATTATTATTTTAACAACTATTTAAACAAAATAAATAACATAATTATTTTAAAATTTGAGTCTTTATTATTCTAACATCTCTGTTTTATCTGATTCTGATTCTTGTTCTATCTCTTCAGTCTGTGTCTTTATCCCTTTAAATATAGCTTGTAGTTTTTTGTTGAAAGCTGAACAGGATGTACCAGTTAAAAGAAAATGAGGTAAATAGATTTGTTTGTGTGAAGTTTTCTTCATCTGGCTGGGGGTTAATCTGTTTTTACCCATAGCTGTAGGTGTGAGAGGTTAAAATCTCCTCTGGTGTTCTTGTTTTTGTTTTTGCATTGTCTTTAGTTATATGTAGAGACTTGTTAAGTAAGATCTGATATGTGTTTTTATCAGTTGCAATCTTTTGTTTGATAGGATCCTTAAAGATGTGGTGGTAAGGTGTATGGGAAGGAGAGAAGTGTTCTTTAATCCTAAGATTACATCTGAGTCTTTTTTAAAAATTAGTTATTTATTTGACTGTGCTGGGTCACATGGGATCTTCGATCTTTGTGGTGTGTGATATTAATGCATGTTTATATTACAAAATGCTTATCACAGTTATTTAACACATTTTCATATTACATAATTACCAGTTTGTTGTTTTTATGGTGAGAACATTACAGAATATTCTCAGAAACTTTCAAGTATACAATACACTATTGTTACCTCTAGACACCATGTTGTACATTAGTTTCCTAGAACCTGTTCATTTTACACTTGAAGTTTGTACCCCTCCCCTCTCTGGGGGACACATGTACACCCATGGATGATTCATGTCAATGTACGGCAAAACAACCACAATATTGTAAAGTAATCAGCCTCCAATTTAAATAAATAAATTAAAAAATATTTTTAGCTGTTCTGAGGCAGCCTGTGAGATATTAGTTTCCTGACCAGGGATTGAACCTGTGCCCCATGAACTGGAAGCATGGAGTTTTAACCACTGGATGGCTAGGGAAGTCCCCTAAAAGTTGATGCTTTTCAATAAAAGGCAGAGGAACCAGAGATCAAGTTGCCAACATCAGCTGGATCACTGAAAAAGCAAGAGAGTTCCAGAAAAACATCTATTTCTGCTTTATTGACTATGCCAAAGCCTTTGACTGTGTGGATCAAAATAAACTGGAAAATTCTGAAAGAGATGGGAATACCAGACCACCTGATCTGCCTCTTGAGAAACCTATATTCAGGTCAGGAAGCAACAGTTAGAACTGGACATGGAACAACAGACTGGTTCCAAACAGGAAAAGGAGTACATCAAGGCTGTATATTGTCACCCTGCTTATTTAACTTATATTCAGAGTACATCATGAGAAACACTGGGCTGGAAGAAGCACAGCTGGAATCAAGATTGCTGGGAGAAATATCAGTAACCTCAGATACGCAGATGACACCACCCTATGGCAGAGAGTGAAGAACTAAAGAGCCTCTTGATGAAAGTGAAAGAGGAGAGTGAAAAAGTTGGCTTAAAGCTCAACATTCAGAAAACTAAGATCATGGCATCCCATCACTTCATGGGAAATAGATGGGAAACAGTGTCAGACTTAATTTTTTTTTTGGGGGGCTCCAAAATCACTGCAGATGGTGACTGCAGCCATGAAATTAAAAGACGCTTACTCCTTGGAAGGAAAGTTATGACCAACTGCCGGGAGCCAGCATGAGGAACTCTGCCCATGGCAAAGGTCATGAGGAAGGAGGCTTGGCATATGCAAAGGCATGACCAAGCCTCGGGAAACCCCTGTTCCTGAGCATCTACCCCCAAAGCCTGAGGTTGATTAGGAATTATATTAGTGAAGGGTTTTTTCATTTGTTGTGCCAATAACTGCTGCTAATTCCCTGCCCTGGGTGTGACAAGGGTATCTCAGGTCAAACCTCTCTGCTGACAGACTAGCTTGTGTGACAGGATTATCCATACTCCTGCCGCTACGCACATGATTGTTTACTACCTCTCAACCATAACCGGGCTTCCCTTGTAGCTCAGTCAGTAAAGAATTTGCCTGTAGTGCAGGAGACCAGGTTCGATCTCTGGGTTGGGAAGATCCCCTGGAGAAGGAAATGGCAACCCACTCCAGTATCCTTGCCTGGAAAATCTCATGGACAGAGGAACCTGGTGGATTGCAGTCCATGGGGTCACAAAGAGTCGGGCATGACTGAGCGACTAACACACAGCACACACAACCATAAACAGCACAGAGAGTTTTGGAGTATTTTGAGAGTCTTAATAGGGCTTTTCTCATTGTTGAGTCAAGGATTGCCGCCAGGCCTCCATATCCTTAGGCACCTGGGAATATATTAATCAATGTATTTGGAATATAGAAAAGGGAATATAGTAGTTTTTAAGGTTAGCAATACTAGACTTTTTGAGTTAATGAATTTTCTTTTTTGTAATTGTTATGCCCAACTTGCGAAATCTCCCAATGACCACCAGGGAGCTGATATCCAATGCAAAAGCAAGAGAGTTTTTATTACCAAGCTCGAGCTGGGGCTCCCACCGTTATCGATGCAGCGGCTAAGGAGAGGAGCCTCAAACTTTGGGTTTCATTGTTTATATAGGATATTCTTGCTCGAAAAATGTTACCTTCTGTGGAAGGGTTAGGTGTTGGGTTCTGATTGGTTTTCATTTCCCAGGCTTAATTCGAATTTCCTGGGCAGGTCATAAGTCCTGAACGTAAAGTCAGGAGATCCTGATCTGGGATCTGATTGGCTCACAGGTGGTGGGGTGAGGTCAGGGAATTTCCAAAGACTCTTTCCTCAGAACTCTAAAATGGAGTCTTTTTAACAAAATGGGGTGGCTTAGGTTCTTCATAATAGATCACTGTACTTTGTTATAAATCACTGTGTCCTTGCTATGTAAAAATGTAACTTTATCACTATCTTAAGACTAAACAGATCTTAAGGGGAATATTGGTGAAGAGTTTTCATTTGTTGGGCTAATGCTTGCTGCTAAATCTCCATATTCCCTGCCCTTATAATGAATATAACTAACATATAGGAAAAATAAATATTAACCTTTAAGGTTGAACATGTTAACCTTGGGTTAAATAAATTCCTTTCTTGGTTGTAACTCATTACACCCTCACCCTATAGGAATGCAACTTTATTAGGAGGATGGTGCCTGGTTTAAGAAAAATACCCTTGGAAAAAATAAGTTTTTGGTTATTAGAAAGAAAGGGTCATAAATGTCAGCAGGCCTCATGGCCAGAAGATGATGCAAAACCCTTAACACCTTTTTTATGTAAAGTACCTGATTTTGATAAAGGTCAGGACTGCTGACCCCACGTGACTCTGTATTCATCCCTATGTGTAACAAAAGGTATATAAGCAAACCTAAAAATAAAGAAATGGGATCAGTTCCTAGAAAGACTGATTCCCCCATGTCATTTCTTTCTTGCTTCCCATTTTTCAGGTTGAATTATTCAGCCTCTTTTTCTCCACTAATATTTCTTACTACACTATCCGTTTCTAATCTCTCTATATATCTGTAATTAAATATGTATTTTTCCAAGGACGCCAACTCCGTCCCCACCTTCAAATCACCCTAGATCCACTGGGGCTGGACCCCAGCAACCAACCTAGATAGCATATTCAAAAGCAGAAATATTACTTTGCCAACAAAGGTCCGTCTAGTCAAGGCTATGGTTTTTCCAATAGTCATCTATGGATGTGAGAGTTGGACTGTGAAGAAAGCTGAGCACCAAAGAATTGATGCTTTTGAACTGTGGTGTTGGAGAAGATTCTTGAGAGTCCCTTGGACTGCAGGGAGATCCAACCAGTCCATTCTAAAGGAGATCAGTCCTGGATGTTCTTTGGAAGGAATGATGCTAAAGCGGAAACTCCAGTACTTTGGCCACTTCATGCAAAGAGTTGACTCATTGGAAAAGACTCCGATGCTGGGAGGGATTGGGGGCAGGAGGAAAAGGGGACAACAGAGGATGAGATGGCTGGATGGCATCACCAACTCGATGGATGTGAATCTGAGTGAACTCCGGGGAGGTGGTGATGGACAGGGAGGCCTGGCATGCTGCAATTCATGGGGTCGCAGAGTCGGACATGATTGAGCGACTGAACTAAACTGAACTGAACTGAACCAACACCTCCCCTTTTCCCTTATTCCTCAGCACTTGGCAACTACTGTTTCCTACTATTTCTATGAGTTCAATGACTTTAGATTGCACCTATAAGAGAGATTATACAGCATTTGTCTTTCTTTGTTTGATGCATTTCACTTAGTATAATATTTCATTTCACTTATTAATATTTCACTTAGTATAATATCAAGTTTATCCACATTGTCACAAATGACAGGTTTTAATTTTTCAGGCTGAAAATAAATAAATAAATAAAAGATGAGAGGAGAGAGAGAGAGAAGCAGCAGTTAGGTTGTTTCCACATCTTGGCTACTGTGAATAATACTGTAATAAATATGGGAATGCTGATAGTTCTTGGAGAAACTGATTTCATCTCCTTTCGACATATATCTAGAAGTGAGATTGCTGGATTATTTAGTAGTTCTATTTTTAATTTTTTGGAAAGCCTCCATACTAAATATTTTCTGTAGTGGCTGCACCAGTTTACATTTTAACTAATAGTGCCCCAAAGCTCCCTTTTCTCCACATCCTCACCAGTATTTATTTCTTGTATTTTTTTGCATAATAGCTATTGTAGCAGATGTGATATTTAATTTTTTAATTTGCATTTCCCTGATGATTAATGACGTTAAGCACGTTTTCATGTACATGTTGGCCATTTGTATATCTTCTGTGGAAAAACATCTAGTCAAGATATCTGCCCACTAAAAAATTTTTTAATTAGTTGTACTCACCACTTACCTATTTTGGATATTACTCCTTATCAGATATACGGTTTGCATATTTTCTTCCATTCTGTAGGTTGCCTTTTGATTTTATTGATTATTTTTCTTGCTATGTAGAAGCTTTTAGTTTGATAAATATCAACAAATATTACTCATTGATATTTCCTCTTGTTTGTGTTTTTGGCGTCATATCCAGAAAATCATTGCCAAGATCCATGTCAAGGAGATACTGCCCTATTTTTCTTCTAGGGTTTTAATGGTTTCATAGCTTACATTTAATCTCTTGGTTTACTTTGAGTTAATATATGTGAATAGTGTAAAAAGGAACTTGGTCTAATTTCATTCTTTTGTATGGGAATATCTAGTTTTCTCAGCATCATTTATTGAAGAGAATATACTTTCCCCACTTAGTGTTCGTCACTCCTTGTCAAAAATCAGCTGACCACATAACTATGGGTTTACTTCTAGGTTCTTTATTCTGTTCCATTGCTCTGTATTTTAGTTTTAATGATAGTACCATAGTATTTTGATTCCTATATTTTTGTAATAGTGTTTGAAATCAGAAAACATGATACCTCATGTTGTTGTTTCTCTGGATTCCTTTCAGTACTTGGGATCATTTTTGGTTCCATATGAATTTGGAGATTATATCTATTTCTGTGAAAAATGTCATTGGAATTTTATTAGGGATTGCATTAAACCTATAGGTTGGCTCTGGATAGTATGGACATTTTAAAACAGTGTTAACTATTCCAATTCATGAACGTGTGATGTATTTCTGTTTATTTGTGTCTTCACCCCCCACCCCCTTTTTTTCAGGCTTCCTTGATAGCTTGGACTGTAAAGCATCTGCCTACAATGCGGGAGACCCGGGTTCAATCCCTAGGTCAGGAAGATCCACTGGAGAAGGAAATGGCAACCCACTCCAGTATTCATGCCTGGAAAATCCCATGGATCGAGGAGACTGGTGGGCTACAGTCCATGGGGTCGCAAAGAGTCGGACACGACTGAGCGACTTCACTTCCCTTTTTCAGTTTCTTTCATCAGTGTCATATAGCTTTTATTGTATAACTCATGTATTTCTTTGGTTAAATTTACTTTTAAGTATTTTGCTGTTTTTAATCCTATTTTAAGTGGGATTTTTGTCATATAGTTTGTTAGTGTAAAACAATGCCACAGATTTTTTAATATTGTTTTTGAATGCTGAAACTACTGAAATCATTGATTAGTTCTAACAGTTTTTGAGTGGAGTCTTTAGGATTTTTTAAATATATAAGACCATGTCATCTACAGTTTTACTTCTTTTCCAAGCTGGATGCCTTTTGTTTCTTTTTCTTGCCGAATTTCTCTAGCTGGACTCTAGTACTATGTTGAATTGGAGTGGCAAGGGTGGGCGCCCTTTCTTGTTCCTCATATTAGAAGGAAAGTTTTCACCCTTTAACCACTGAATATGATGTTGCTTGTTGGCTTGTTATATGTGACTTTAATTATTTTTAAGTATGTTCCTTCTATACTTAATTTGTTGAGAGTTTTTATCATGAAAACATAATTAATTTTTTCAAATGCTTTTTCTGCTTCTATTGAGATGATCATATTATTATTGTTTTTCATTAATTTTGTATGGAATATCACATTTATCAATTTGCATATGATGAACCATCTTTGCATCCCAGGAGTAAATCTCATTTGATCTTTTTTTGGCTGTGCTACATGGCCAATGGGAATCTTACTTAGTTTCCTGACCAGGGACTGAGCATGCGCCCTGAGCAGTGAAAGCACAGAGTTCTAACCACTGGATGGCCAGGGAATTTCCCTAATTGGTCCTTTTTTTTTTTTTTTTCCTTGTTACTTGGTCCTTTTAATGTACTGTTGAATTTGATTTGTTAGTATTTTGTTGAGAGATTTTGCATCTGTATTCATCAGGGATATTTGTTTGTAGTTTTCTTTCTTTTTCTTTTTTCAGTCTGTAGCTTTCTTGAAGTATCCTTATCTGGCTTTGATATTAGGGTAATGTTGGCCTTGTAAAATGAATTTGAGATTGTTTCTTTCTCTCCAAATTTAGGAAGACTTTGAGAAGAATTTGTATTAATTCTTCTGTAACTGTTTTGTAGAATTCACCTATGAAGCCCTCTGGTCCTGGGCTTTTGCTTATTGGGAAGGTTTTTACTGGATTCAGTGTCCTTATTTGTTTTTGGTCTGTTCAGATTTTTATTTCTTCATGATTCACAGTTGATAAGAGAATATATTTATTTCCTCTAGGTTTTCCAATTTGTTGCATATCCTTTTTATCTTTGTGGGTATCTGTTGTAATGTCTCTTTCATGTATAATTTTATTTATTTTAATTCTTTTTCTTTGTAAGTCTAGCTAAAGTTTTATCAATTTCATTTAATCTTAAAAATCTTTTAAGTTTTCTTTTTCTTCTCTTTGTTTTTCTCTTTGTTATCTCCTTCCTTCTACTAACACTGGGCCTAGTTTATTCTTATTTTTCTAGGTTTTTTTTTTTTTCTGAGGTGTAAATTTTAGTTATTATGTGAGAGCATTCATTTTAAAATTAATGTAGTTATAGTAAACTTTACTCTCAGAACTCCTGCTGCATCCTGTAAGTTTTTATATGTTGTGTTTCTATTTCCACTTATTTCAAGATATTTTTAATTTCATCTTTGACCCATTCATTGCTCTGGAGTGTGTTGTTTACTTTCTACATATTTGTGATTTTTCTAGTTTTTCTCCTGTTATTGAATTCTAATTTCATGCCATTGTGATCAGAAAAGATACTTGATATAATTTCAATCTTAAAATTTGCTAAGACTTGTTTTGTGACTTAACACCTGATCTATCCTGGAGAATGTTCCAGGTATGCTTTGAAGAATGTATAGTCTACTGCCATTGAATGGAATAGTCTATATTTTTCTGTTAGGTCCATTTGATCTAAAGCATAGCTCAATGTTTCTGTCTGGCTGATCTATCAGCTGTAGAAACTTGTGTATTAAAGTCTTCTATTGTTGTTGATTAGGTGCTTCTCAGGTGGTACAGTGGTAAAGAATCCACTTGCCAATGCAGGAGACATGGGAGATGTAGATTCAATTCCTAGGTTGGGAAGATCCCCTGGAGGAGGAAATGGCAACCCACTTCATTATTCTTGCCTGGAAAATTTCATGGACAGAGTATCCTGGGGGCTATAGTCCATGCAGTTGCAGAGTCGACTAACAACTGAGCACACATAAAATGGGAAAAAATTGGAAATTATTATTGTTGATTACTCCTTTCATATCTGTTATTATTTGCCTAATATAATTAGGTGGTCCGATGTTGGATATGTATATATTTACAACTTGTATATCCTCTTGAATTCATTCCTTTATCATTATACAATGACCTTCTTTGTCTCTTGTTACAGTATTTGACTTAAGGTATTTTGTTCAATATGAGTATAGCCACCCCTGCTCTCTTCTGGTTTCCATAATCATGAATATCTTCTTTGAGCCTATGTGTGTTTTTGAAGCTAGAGTGAGTGTCTTGAAGGTAGCACATATTCAAGGTCTTAAAAAAAAAAATCCATTTAGCCACTCTGCCTTTTGGTTGGAGATTTTAACCCATTTTTATTTAAAATAATTGGACTTATTATTGCCATCTTGTTAATTGTTTCCTAGCCATATTGTAGTTCTTTGTTCTTTTCCTCTTTTGTTCCTATCATTGTTTGTCAATTGATGGTTTTCCATGTTAGTGGTATACAGTTGAACAACACAGTGGTTAGTGGTGACAACACCCCATGCAGTCAAAAATCCACATATAACTTATGATTGGACTTCTGTATATGCAGTTCCACCATGCTTATGTTTCCTCTGTATCTTCAGTTCCACATCCTAGGATTTGTCAACTGATTGTGTAGTACTGTAGAATTTACTTTAGAAAAAAATTTGTGAATAAATGGACCTGCACAGTTCAAGTCTGTGTTGTTCAAGGGTCAATTGTACTTTCATTACATTTTCTTTATCTTTTCTGTATCTACTATAGATTTTTGTTTTTTGTAGCTATCCTGTGGCTTACTTGAAACATAGGTATAACAATTTATTTTAAGCTGATAACAACTTAAATTTGATCACATGCAAAAACTACCTTTTTACTCTGCTTCACACATTTTATATTTTTGATGTCATGATTTACATATTTTTATATTGTGTGTCCATTAGGAAATTATTATAGCTGTATCTATTTTGGAATGCAAAAGTAAGAAGTCAGGAGATACTTGGAGTAACAGCCAAGTTTTTCCTTAGAGTACAAAGTGAAGCAGAGCAAAAGCTAACAGAATTTTGCCAAGAGAATGCACTGATCATAGCAAACATCCTTTTCCAACAACACAAGAGATGACTGTATACATGGACATCACTAAATGGTCAATATTGAAATCAGATTGATTATATTCTTCGCAGCCAAAGATTGAGATGCTCTATACAATCAGTAAAAACAAGACCTGGAGCTGACTATGGCTCAGATCATAAACTTCTTATTGCAAAATTTAGGCTTAAACTGAAGAAAGTGGAGAAAAACCACTAGGTCATTCAGATATGCCTAAAGCAAATCCTTTATGATTATACGGTGGAGGTGACAAGTAAATTCAAGGGATTAGATCTGGTAGACAGAGTGCCTGAAGAACTATGGATAGAAGTTCGTAACATTGCACAAGAGGCAATGACCAAAACCATCCCAAAGGAAAAGAAATGCAAGAAGGCAAAATGGTTGTCTGAGGAGGCTTTACAAACAGCTGAGGAAAGAAGAGAAGTGAAGAGTAAGGGAGAAAGGAAAGATATTTCCAACTGAATGCAGAGTTCCAGAAAATATCAAGGAGAGATAAGAAGGCCTTCTTTAATGAACAGTGCAAATACAGAGGAAAACAATAGAATGGCAAAGACTAGAGATCTCCTCAAGAAAACTAGATATCAAGGGAACATCTGGGCATGATAAAGGGCAGAAATGGTAAGGGCCTAACAGGCAGGAGATATTAAGAAGAGGTGGCAAGAGTACACAGAAGAACTATACTAAAAGGGTCTTAATGACCAGGATAATCACAATGGTGTGGTCACTGACCTAGAGCCAGACATCCTGGAGTGTGAAGTCAAGTGGGCCTTCAGTTCAGTATCAGTTCAGTTCAGTCACTCAGTTGTGTCCGACTCTTTGCGACCCCATGAATGCCAGCACACCAGGACTCCCTGTCCATCACCATCTCCCGGAGTTCACTCAGACTCACATTTATCGAGTCCATGATGCCATCCAGCCATCTCATCCTCTGTCGTCCCCTTCTCCTCCTGCCCCCAGTCCTTCCCAGCATCAGAGTCTTTTCCAATGAGTCAACTCTTCTGCATGAGGTGGCCAAAGTACTGGAGTTTCCACTTTAGCATCATTCCTTCCAAAGAAATCCCAGGGTTGATCTCCTTCAGAATGGACTGGTTGGATCTCCTTGCAGTCCAAGGGACTCTCAAGAGTCTTCTCCAATGCCACAGTTCAAAAGCATCAATTCTTAGGTGCTCAGCCTTCTTCACAGTCCAACTCTCACATCCATACATGACCACAGGAAAAACCATAGCCTTGCCTAGACGGACCTTAGTCGGCAAAGTAATGTCTCTGCTTTTGAACATGCTTACCTAGGTTGGTCATAACTTTTCTTCCAAGGAGTAAGCGTCTGTTAATTTCATGGCTGCAGTCACCATCTGCAGTGATTTTAGAGCCCCCCGCCTCAAATAAAGTCTGATATTGTTTCCACTGTTTCCCCACCTATTTCCCATTAAGTGATGGGGCTGGATGCCATGATCTTCGTTTTCTGAATGTTGAGCTTTAAGCCAACTTTTTCACTCTCCTCTTTCACTTTCATCAAGAGGCTTTTAGTTCCTCTTCACTTTCTGCCATAAGGGTGGTGTCATCTGCATATCTGAGGTTACTGATATTTCTCCCAGCAATCTTGATTCCAGCTTGTGCTTCTTCCAGCCCAGCGTTTCTCATGATGTACTCTGCATATAAGTTAAATAAGCAGGGTGACAATATACAGCCTTGATGTACTCCTTTTCCTATTTGGAACCAGTCTGTTGTTCCATGTCCAGTTCTAACTGTTGCTTCCTGACCTGCATACAGATTTTTCAGGAGGCAGGTTTGGTGGTCTGGTATTCCCATCTCTTTCAGAATTTTCCAGTTTATTGTGATCCACACAGTCAAAGGCTTTGGCATAGTCAATAAAGCAGAAATAGATGTTTTTCTGGAACTCTCTTGCTTTTTCCATGAACCAGCGGATGTTGGCAATTTGATCTCTGGTTCCTCTGCCTTTTCTAAAATCAGCTTGAACATCAGGGAGTTCACGGTTCACATATTGCTGTGGGCCTTAGGAAGCATTATTACCAACAAAACTATTGGAGGTGATGGAATTCCAGTTGAACTATTTCAAATCCTGAAAGATGACACTGTTAAAATGCTACACTCAATATGTCAGCAAATCTGTCCAGTAGACATGTACAGATATGAATGTTAGACTGTAAAGAAGGCTGAGCACAGAAGAATTGATGCTTTCAAATTGTGGTGCTGGAGAAGACTCTTGAGAGTCCCTTGGACAGCAAGGTGATCAAACCAGTCTATCCTAAAGGAAATGGAACGAATATTCATTGGAAGGACTCATGCTGATTTTGAACCTCCAATACTTTCTTTGGCCAACAGATGTGAAGAGCCAACTCATTGGAAAAGACCCTGATACTCGGAAAGATTGAAGGTAAAACGAGAAGTGGGTGGCAGAGGATGAAGTGGTTAGATAGCATCACTGACTCAATGACATGAACTTGAGCAAACTCCAGGAGACAGTGAAGGACAGGGAAGCCTGGTGTGCTGCAGTCTGTGGGGTTGCAAAGTCGGGCACGACTTAGCGACTCAGCAACAACAATACATCATTAGCAAAAAAATATAAAGTGAGAAACACACGTTAAAATGATGTATAACATAACCACATTCATTTAAGAATATATTCCAATATCAAATGGCAGAGTTCAACAGTGGAAAACTGCAATTACTTCTGCACCAACAAAGTAGCTACAAAAATGATCATGTTGTCTCATTTTCTAACACATAACTCAGACAGAAATTCTGTTTAATCAATAACATAAATCCAACCTTTATCAAAATTGAGAGGAAAACATGCTCTAATTGGAAATAATGTAATCAGAAAGAATGTGGAATGACATTTAGTAGTGGATATCAGTTTACTCACCATCAGGGAACTCAAAGCAAAACAAAACAAAAAGACATCAGAGAACTCATACTGGTGAAAACACAATGACTGTGAGAAGATGTTTAAATTTAAGTCAGTCAGTCCTTACCATACCATAGAGAATTCATACTGGTTAGAAATTTACTAATGTTAAGAATGTGAAGGCTTCCCTGGTGGTCCAGTGGTGGAATGTCCACCTGCCAATGCAGGAGATATGGGTTTGATCCCTGATCTGGAAGGATCCCACATACCACAGAGCAACTAAGCCCACATGTGTCACAACTATAGAGACTGTGCTCTAGAGCCTGGGATCTGCAACTACTTAGCCAACTCACCACAACCACTGAAGCCCACATGCCCTAAAGCCTGTGCTCCACAAGAGAAGTCACTGCAATGAGCACCCCATGCACCAAAACTAGAGAGTAGCCCCCACACACCTAGAGAAAAGCCTGCACAGCAATGAAGACCCAGCACAGCCTAAATAAATAAATAAGATTATAGAAACAAGAATATGAGAAAGTCATTATTTGTGTGGATAATATAGTCAATACCAGAGAATCCATACTGATGGAAAATCTTGTGAATATAAGGAATGTAGGAAGTTGTTTAGAACTAACTGAGTTCTTTTTGTGAACCGAGAATTCATACTGGTGATAAACTTTATGACATTAGTAATGTGGGGAAGCCTTTCTTATGTGCACACAAATTACTTAACACTGGTAATTTATACTGATGAGAAACCAATGAATGTAAGAAATATGGAAGGATATTTAGACATAATGCAGTCTTTACCATGTATTAGAGAATTCACACTGGTGAGATGCTTTATGAATATTAGAAATGTGATAAGGCCTTCATTGTGTGTGGAAAGTTTGTCCACATGAGAATATTCATACAGGTGAAGAATCATAGGAATATAAAAAATGTGGGAAGGTCTACAGACTTGACTGCATTCTTTCCTCAAGGCAGAGAATTCATACTGGTGATAAATTTTATGAATGTAAGGAGTGAATGAAAGCCTTAATGTATGGACAAGTTCCTCAACCTCAGAGAATTCATACAGGTGAGAAATTGCAGGACTATAAAAGAAGGACTTTAGACTGAAATGAGTTCACTCTTTAGGTCAGAGAATTCATAATGATGATAATCTGTATGAAAGCAAGAAATGAGAGAACATCATTATTGTGTCTGTACAAGTGACTTAATATGAGAGAATTCATACTGGTGAGGTACTGATTAATATAAGAAATGTGTAAAACTGTTGCTGGGAATATAAACTGATACAAGCACAATGGAAGACAGTATGGAGATTCCATAAAAAACTAGGAATAAAACTACCATATGACCCCCAAATCCCATCACTGGCATATACCCTGAGAAAACCATAATGAAAAAGACACATGTACCCCAATGTTCATTGCAGCACTAATTACAGTAGCTAAGACAGGGAATCAACCTAAATGTCTGAACAATGGAACATTACTCAGCCATAAAATGGAATGCATTTGAGTCAGTGCTAATGAGGTGGATGAACCTCAGTTCAGTTCAGTCGCTCAGTCATGACGGCTCTTTGCGACCCCATGAATTGCAGCACGCCAGGCCTCCCTGTTCATCACCATCTCTCGGAGTTCACTCAGACTCACATCCATCGAGTTGGTGATGCCATCCAGCCATCTCATCCTCTGTCGTCCCCTTCTCCTCCTGCCCCCAATCCTTCCCAGCATCAGAGTCTTTTCCAATGAGTCAACTCTTCGCATGAGGTGGCCAAAGTACTGGAGTTTCCGCTTTAGCATCACTCCTTCCAAAGAAATCCAGGGTTGATCTCCTTCAGAATGGACTGGTTGGATCTCCTTGCAGTCCAAGGGACTCTCAAGAGTCTTCTCCAATACCACAGTTCAAAAGCATCAATTCTTCAGCGCTCAGCCTTCTTCACAGTCCAACTCTCACATCCATACATGACCACAGGAAAAACCATAGCCTTGCCTAGACGGACCTTAGTCGGCAAAGTAATGTCTCTGTTTTTGAATATGCCATCTAGGTTGGTCATAACTTTTCTTCCAAGGAGTAAGCGTCTTTTAATTTCATGGCTGCAGTCACCATCTGCAGTGATTTTGGAGCCCCCAAAATAAAGTCTGACATTGTTTCCACTGTTTCCCCATCTATTTCCCATGAAGTGATGGGGCTTGATCTTCGTTTTCTGAATGTTGAGCTTTAAGCCAACTTTTTCACTCTCCTCTTTCACTTTCATCAAGAGGCTTTTTAGTTCCTCTTCACTTTCTGCCATAAGGGTGGTGTCATCTGCATATCTGAGGTGATGTTTCTCCCAGCAATCTTGATTCCAGCTTGTGTTTCTTCCAGACCAGCGTTTCTCATGATGTACTCTGCATATAAGTTAAATAAGCAGGGTGACAATATACAGCCTTGACGTACTCCTTTTTCTATTTGGAACCAGTCTGTTGTTCCATGTCCAGTTCTAACTGTTGCTTCCTGACCTGCATACAGATTTTTCAGGAGGCAGGTTTGGTGGTCTGGTATTCCATCTCTTTCAGAATTTTCCACAGTTTATTGTGATCCACACAGTCAAAGGCTTTGGCATAGTCAATAAAGCAGAAATAGATGTTTTTCTGGAACTCTCTTGCTTTTTCCATGATCCAGCGGATGTTGGCAATTTGATCTCTGGTTCCTCTGCCTTTTCTAAAATCAGCTTGAACATCAGGGAGTTCATGGTTCACGTATTGCTGAAGCCTGGCTTGGAGAATTTTGAGCATTACTTTACTAGCATGTGAGAGGAGTGAAATTGTGTGGTAGTTTGAGCATTCTTTAGCATTGCCTTTCTTTGGAATTGGAATGAAAACTGACCTTTTCAGGCCTGTGGCCACTGCTGAGTTTTCCAAATTTGCTGGCATATTGAGTGCAGCACTTTCACAGCATCATCTTTCAGGATTTGAAACAGCTCCACTGGAATTCCATCACCTCCACTAGCTTTGTTTGTAGTGATGCTTTGTAAGGCCCACTTGACTTCACATTCCAAGATGTCTGGCTCTAGATGAGTGATCACATCATCATGATTATCTGGGTCGTGAAGATCTTTTTTGTACAGTTCTTCTGTGTATTCTTGCCACCTCTTCTTAATATCTTCTGCTTCTGTTAGGTCCAGACCATTTCTGTCCTTTATGGAGCCCATCTTTGCATGGAATGTTCCCTTGATATCTCTAATTTTCTTGAAGAGATCTCTAGTCTTTCCCATTCTGTTCTTTTCCTCTATTTCTTTGCATTGATTGCTGAAGAAGGCTTTCTTATCTCTTCTTGCTATTCTTTGGAACTCTGCATTCAGATGCCTACATCTTTCCTTTTCTCCTTTGCTTTTTGCCTCTCTTCTTTTCACAGCTATTTGTAAAGCCTCCCCAGACAGCCATTTTGCTTTTTTTACATTTCTTTTCCATGGGGATGGTCTTGATCCCTGTCTCCTGTACAATGTCATGAACCTCATTCCATAGTCCATCAGGCACTCTATCAGATCTAGGCCCTTAAATCTATTTCTCACTTCCACTGTATAATCATAAAGGATTTGATTTAGGTCATACCTGAATGGTCTAGCAGTTTTCCCTACTTTGTTCAATTTGAGTCTGAATTTGGTAATAAGGAGTTCATGATCTGAACCACAGTTAGCTCCTGGTCTTGTTTTTGTGGACTGTATAGAGCTTCTCCATGTTTGGCTGCAAAGAATATAATCAATCTGATTTTGGTGTTGACCATCTGGTGATGTCCATGTGTAGAGTCTTCTCTTGTGTTGTTGGAAGAGGGTGTTTGTTATGACCAGTGCATTTTCTTGGCAAAACTCTATTAGTCTTTGCCCTGCTTCATTCTGCATTCCAAGGCCAAATTTGTCTGTTACTCCAGGTGTTTCTTGACTTCCTACTTTTGCATTCCAGTCCCCTATAATGAAAAGGACATCTTTTTGGGGTGTTAGTTCTAAAAGGTCTTGTAGGTCTTCATAAAACCGTTCAACTTCAGCTTCTTCAGCGTTACTGGTTGGGGCATAGACTTGGATAACTGTGATATTGAATGGTTTGCCTTGGAGACAAACAGAGATCATTCTGTCATTTTTGAGATTGCATCCAAGTACTGTATTTCGGACTCTTTTGTTGACCATGATGGCTATTCCATTTTTCTGAGGGATTCCTGCCCACAGTAGTAGATATAATGGTCATCTGAGTTAAATTCACCCATTCCAGTCCATTTTAGTTTGCTGATTCCTAGAATGTCAACGTTCACCCTTGCCATCTCTTGTTTGACCACTTGCAATTTGCCTTGATTCATGGACCTGACATTCAGGTTCCTATGCAATATTGCTCTTTACAGCATCGTATCTTTCTTCTATCACCAGTCACATCCACAACTGGGTATTGTTTTTGCTTTGGCTCCATCCCTTCATTCTTTCTGGAGTTCTTTCTCCACTGATCTCCAGTAGCATATTGGGCACCTAATGACCTGGGGAGTTCCTCTTTCAGTATCCTATCATTTGCCTTTTCATACTGTTATTGGGGTTCTCAAGGAAAGAATACTGAAGTGGCTTGTCATTCCCTTCTCCAGTGGACCACATTCTGTCAGACCTCTCCACCATGACCCGCCCGTCTTGGGTTGCCCCACAGGCATGGCTTTGTATCATTGAGTTAGACAAGGCTGTGGTCTTAGTGTGATTAGATTGACTAGTTTTCTGTGAGTATGGTTTCAGTGTGTCTGCTCTCTGATGCCCTCTTGCAACACCTACCATCTTACTTGGGTTTCTCTTACCTTGGGCATGGGGTATCTCTTCATGGCTGCTCCATGGACAAGGGGTATCTCCTTACCACCGCCGTTCCTGACCTTCATTGTGGGATAGCTCCTCTAGGCCCTCCTGCGCCTGTGCAGCTGGCTATCAGGTTACTCAATTTCAGTGAATTCATACTGGGGATAGACTCTATGAATGCATGGTATGTGGAAAGATCTTTATTCTTGTTAGATATCTTAGTTTTCATCAAGTAATTCATTCTGGTGAAAACAAATTTTAGGAACTTAGGAAGAACTTTAGGCAACATTTACATCTTTCTCAGTTTGGGAGAATTCATAATATAATTTAATTAACAAAGAAAGCCTTCATTTTTATACTTCTGTTTGTAGAATATCTATCCCAGAAACAATATGGTAGTGTAGAAACTCTGTATGCTAATTTATGTTCTTATGTGTTTTACTGGTATAGTTTTACCAGGTATAACTTGGAATTATAATAGTTACTTTGGAGAAATTTTGATATAGACTAGATTGTACATTTTGAGACACAAAGGAAATCATATTTCTACTTCCCAGTGCAGTGCTTTATTTAATTTCTGTGAGGACTCTTCCACCTTGAAACTGGACTTTAAAATTGCCTGACATAATAATTGATTAAAGCAAATTAAAATCATGAGAAAATTAGAAATGCCTTATTTGTAGGTCCACAAAAGCTCATTACATTCCCCTCCATATCTTTTCTACTTTTCCCTTACCCATCTTCCACTTCCAGGACCTGGTTCAATTTTCATTGATTCCTTACTTTTACTCCTCTTCCTTTTCCTCAACTCACAAAACCCTCATTTACTGCATCTTAAATTTTATGTTCTCACTTGGGAAAGATTTCAACATGTAGCTATGTTTGGATTTCTGTGCCATTGTTTGGACTTCCCATGGCCCAAAATAAAAAGAATAATGTTTTTTAAGATGATCATGTGGTTTTGTCTTTTATTGATTTAGAGTATTGCACTAATAGATTTTCACATGATGAAACAACCTTGCATTGCTGGGATAAATTACCATTAGTTATGATGCTTTATCTTTTCTAAATTTTGCTGGATTCAATGTGCTAATATTTTCTTGAGTATTTTTGTCTATATTCATAAGAGATATGAGTAGGTTAAAAAAAATTTTTTTTTATTTGGCTGCACTGGATCTTACTTGTGGCTTGTGGGATCTTCAGTCTTTGTTGTGGCAGGTGAAATCTTTGGTTGCTGCATGCAAACTCTTAGTTGTGACATGTGAGATCTAGTTCCATGACCACAGGTCAAACCCAGGCCCCCTGCATTGGAAGCACATAGCCTTATTAGTCACTGGACCACCAGGGAAGTCTCTATATGTTCTTTTTTTTTTTTTTTATAATATCTTGTCTGCTTTTACTATCGGTGGCCTCATAGAATGAGTTGAGAAATATTCCTTCTTTTTCTATTTTTTGGCAGGTGTGATGCAAAACCTCTATTAAATGACTATTTGATCCTGGGATTTTCCTTGTAGAAAGTTTTTTTTTTTTTTTTTTTTAATGACTAACTCAATCTCTTCACTTGTTATAGGTCTATTCAGATTTTTATATTTTTTCCATAATCAATTTTGGTAGTTTGTGTCTTTCTAGGAATTTTTCTGCTTCCATCTACATTATCTAATTTGTTGGTCCACACTTGTTCACAATATATAAACCTTATCATATGTGATTCTTATTTCTACAAGGTCAGTACTCATGTTCTTTCTCTCATTTCCAATTTTAGTAATTTTATTCTTCTTTTTGTCAATCTAGCTAAAGTTTGTCAATCTTACTGATCTTTTAAAAGAACTATCTTTTAGTTTTATTGATATTTTATTTTTTTCTGTACCTTAGTTCATCAATATCTATTATGTCTTACTATTTATGTCCTTCTGGTTTATTTAGGTTTAGTTTGCTCTTCTTTTTTTCCCTGCAGTGTCTTAAGGTAGAAGTTTAATTTATTAATTTAAGATCATTCTTCTTTTTGAACTTGCAGTTGTAATTTTCCCTCTAAGCACTTGTCTCCCATTTAGGTTTGGTATGTTGTGCTGAATTTTTATTTACCACAAACTATTATTTTTTTGACATTTCTTCCTTTGATGATTGGTCATTTAGTAATATATTATTTAATTTTTACATATTTTTTGCATTTCCCAATTTTTGTTACTAATTTCTAATTTCCATTAAAGGGAACACCCTTTAGTGAGTTATCTTTTAAATTTATCAAAATTTGCTTTATGTCTTGGTTATGGCCTATCCTGGAGACTATTTCATGTGTACTTGAGTACATTTGAGTACACTGAGTGTATATTTTATTGATGGAGTTTTCTGTAGAAGTCTATTGTATCTAGTTTCTACAGACAGTTGTTCAAGTCTTCTGTTTCCTTGTTGATCTTATGCATGGTTATTTCATACAGGATTGATAGTGGAGTATTGAAATCTCTGTTGTGGAATTATAATGTCTTAGTGTTGGTTTCTTTATATTTATTCTACTTGGAGTTCCTTGAGTTTATTGGATTTGTAGATACAAGTGTTCACTTTGTTGTTCAGTCATGTCCGACTCCTTGCAACCCCATGAACGGTAGCCTGTCAGGCTCCTCTGTCCACGGAATTTTTCAGGCAAGAATACTGGAGCAGGGTGCCATTTCCTACTCCAGGAGATCTTCCTGACCCAGGGATTGAACCCATATCTCTTGCATCTCTTGCATTGGCAGCCACCTGGGAAGGCCAGTATATTTTAAAAATAATCTTTCTACTCATTTCTCCTTCTCTTCTCACTCTTGGGCTCCCATAATGTATATATTCTAATTCTTGGTGTCCCATGAGTCCCTTAGGGCTCCAATTACTTTTCTTCAATCTTTTTTCTTTCTGTTCCTCAAACATTTCCATTGTCCTACCTTCCAAGTTTGCTGATTCTTTATTCTGCCTAATGGTTTTGGCCGTTGAAATACTCTGGTGAATTTTTCACTTCAGTTATTGTATTTTTCAGCTTTAAAAAAAAATCTTTGGTTGTATTGGGTCCTTATTGCTGCGTGGGCTTTTCTCCAGTTGTGACAAGTGGGGGCTCCTCTCTGGCTATAGTGTGTAGGTTTCTCATTGTGTTGGCTTCCCTAGTTGTGGAGCACCTGCTCTAAGATGTTTGAACTTCAGTAGTTGTGGCTCCCAGTCTCTAGAGCACAGGCTCAAGAGTTGTGGCACATGGGTTAAGCCACTCCACAGCATGTGGGATCTTCCCAGATCAGAGATCCAATGTATGTTTCCTATATTGGCAGGAAGATTCTTTACTGGTGAACCACAAGGGAAGTCCTCCTCAGGTTTGTTTTTTATACCATTTTCCTATTGAAGAGTATCTTGTTTTTTCCCCCAGTGTTTTGGATAGTGTAAACAATGCTTATAATGCTATTAACATTTATCTAGAGGTTTTTGTGTGAATGTAAGGTATTACTACTCTGGGATAAGTGCCCAGGAGTGCAATTTTAAGTCTATTTTTTCCCAAAAGAATAGGCAATTATTTTCCAGAATGACTGTTGTGTTTTATATTCTTAGAAGCCACTTATGAATGGTCTAGTTTTCTGCATCCTTGCTGACACTCGATATTTTAACTTTTTATTTTAGTCATTCTGGTAGGTATATAATGATATCTTATTATAGTTTTAATTTGCATTTACCCAAATGCTACTGATATTGAAAATATTTTCATGTGTTTCTTTGACATCTGTATATATTTTTTGGTGAAATGTTTCTTCATGTCTGTCAAGGTTCTAATTGAGCTATTCACCAAAGCAATCTTGAGAAAGAAGAATGGAACTGGAGAAATCAACCTGCCTGACTTCAGGCTCTAAAAGCCACAGTCATCAAGACAGTATGGTACTGGCACAAAGACAGAAATATAGATCAATGGAACAAAATAGGAAGCCCAGAGATAAATCCACGCACTTATGGACACCTTATCTTTGACAAAGGAGGCAAGAATATACAATGGAGAAAAGACAATCTCTTTAACAAGTGGTGCTGGGAAAACTGGTCAACCACTTGTAAAAGAATGAAACTAGAACACTTTCTAATACCATACACAAAAATAAGCTCAAAATGGATTAAAGATCTAAACATAAGACCAGAAACTATAAAACTCCTAGGAAACATAGGCAAAACACTTTTCGACATAAATCACAGCAGGATCCTCTATGACCCACCTCCCAGAATATTGGAAATAAAAGCAAAAATAAACAAATGAGACCTAATTAAAATTAAAAGCTTCTGCACATCAAAGGAAACTATAAGCAAAGTGAAAAGATAGCCTTCAGAATGGGAGGAAATAATAGCAAATGAAGCAACTGACAAAGAATTAATCTCAAAAATATGCAAGCAACTCCTGCAGTTCAATTCCAGAAAAATAAACGACCCAATAAAAAAATGGGCCAAAGAACTAAACAGACATTTCTCCAAAGAAGACATACAGATGACTAACAAACACATGAAAAGATGCTCAGCATCACTCATTATCAGAGAAATGCAAATCAAAAGAACTAAAGAGCCTCTTGATGAAAGTGAAAGAGGAGAGTGAAAAAGTTGGCTTAAAGCTCAACATTCATAAAACGAGGATCATGGCATCCGGCCCCATCACTTCATGGGAAATAGATGGGAAAACAGTGGAAACAATGTCAGACTTTACTTTGGGGGCTCCAAAATCACTGCAGATGGTGACTGCAGCCATGAAATTAAAAGACGCTTACTCCTTGGAAGAAAAGTTATGACCAACCTAGATGGCATATTCAAAAACAGAGACATTACTTTGCTGACTAAGGTCCATCTAGTCAAGGCTATGGTTTTTCCTGTGGTCATGTATGGATGTGAGAGTTGGACTGTGAAGAAGGCTGAGTGCCAAAGAATTGATGCTTTTGAACTGTGGTGTTGGCAAGGGACTGCAAGGAGATCCAACCAGTCCATTCTAAAGGAGCTCAGCCCTGGGATTTCTTTGGAAGGAATGATGCTGGAGCTGAAACTGCAGTACTTTGGCTACCTCATGCAAAGAGTTGACTCATTGGAAAAGACTGATGCTGGGAAGGATTGGGGGCAGGAGGAGAAGGTGACGACAGAGGATGAGATGGCTGGATGGCATCACCAACTCGATGGACGTGAGTTTGAGTGAACTCCGGGGAGCTGGTGATGGGCAGGGAGATCTGGTGTGCTGCGATTCATGGGGTCGCAAAGAGTTAGACATGACTGAGCGACTGAACTGAACTGAACTGAAGTGAACTAAGGACTCTTTCCCTACCCTTAAATCTTAAAGATTTTCTCCTATTTTTGGTAAAAGTTTTAGAGTTTTATTTTATGTTAATGATCCATTTTGAATTGATTTTAATATAAGATATGAGACTTAGGTGGGTCTTTTTGTTTTTTGTTTTTCCTAACAAAGTCCAATTGCTGTAACAGTATTTGCTAGAAAAGCTGTCTTTATTGCATTTAATTGCTTTTGCACCTTTGACAAATTCAGTTAATTCAGAACATTTGAGTGGGTCTATTTTTGGATTATTTATTTTGTTCCATAGATTGATCTACCTATTTATGTACCAATAATACAGACTTGATATCTGCAGCTGTATAAGAACTTAAAATAGGATACATTGGTTCCTTCTAAATTTTACTGTTTTAAAAAAATTGCTTGAGGTATAGTTCCTCTACCATTCCATATAATCTTGTCTGTCTATAGAAAATCTTGCTGAGGTCTTGGTGAAATTTGTGCTAAATCCATATGTTAATTCAGGGAAAAGTAACATCTCCCCGTGGCATATTGAGTCATCTAGTTCATGAACACAATAGAAATACCCGCTTATTTAGATATTCTTCCATTTCTTTCATCAGTGTTTTGTTGTTTTCAGAATATGGTATACATTTACACCTAAGTATCTTTTTGAGCTAATGAAAGTAGTATTGTACTTTAAATTTAATTTTGGTATGTATATTTTCATTGTTAGTATATGCAAATATATTCATTTTTGTATGTTTGTTTTCTGTGACATTTCTGAACTCACTTTTCTAGGAGGTTTTTAAAAATTACAGCTGTGATATCTATAACTAGGGGCAGCTTTGTTTTTCTCATCCATATTCCTCTTATTTCCTTTTCTTGCTTTATTGCATGGAGTAGAACTTCCTGCACTATGCTAAAGAGTCGCATTTCCAATCAGAGATTGATGCATTCAATTCTTCACAATTAAGTATAATGTTTTCTGGAATCAAGATTGCTGGGAGAAATATTAGTAACCTCAGATATGTAGATGACATCACCCTTATGGCAGAAAGTGAAGAAGAACTAAAGAGCCTGTTCATGAAAGTGAAAGAAGAGAGTGAAAAGCTGACTGAAAACTCAACATTTTAAAAAAGAAGATCATGGTAGCCAGTCCCATCATTTCATAGCAACTAGAAGGGGAAACTGTGACAGACTTTCTTTTCTTGGCTCCCAAATCACTTTGGATGGTGACTGCAGCCATGAAATTAAAAGACTCTTGTTTCTTGGAAGAAAAGCTGTAACACATCTAGACAGCACATTAAAAAGCAGAGACATTGTTTTGCCGACAAAGGTCCATCTAGTCAAAGCTATGGTTTTTGCAGTAGTCATGTATGGTTGTGAGAGTTGGACCATAAAGAAAGCTGAGTGCTGAAGAATTGATGCTTTTAAACTGTGTTGTTGAAGAAGACTCTTGAGGGTCCCTTGGACTGCAAAGAGATCCAACCAATCAATCCTAAAGGAAATCGGTCCTGAATATTCATTGGAAGGACTGATGCTGTAGCTGAAGCTCCAGTACTTTGGTCCCCTAATGCAAAGAGCTGACTCATTGGAAAAGACCCTGATATTGGAAAAGATTGAAGACAGGAGGCGAACAGGACAACAGAGGATGAGATGGTTGGATGGTATCACTGACTTGATGGACATGAGTTTGAGCAAGCTCCAGGAGATGGTGATGGACAGGGAAGCCTGGTGTGCTGCAGTCCACTGGGTTGCAAAGAGTTGGATATGACCGAGGGACTGAACTTTCTATAGGATTGTCATGGATGCACTTTATCAAGTTGAGAAAGTTCTATGATATTTTAGGAAAAGTCAGATATAATTTTTATATTAGTTCATGTATAGGTAAAGTGTATTTTCTCTCTGGCCTCTTTCAGGATATTTTAAATTAAACTTTTTATTTTGGGATAATTGTACATTCAGATTTAGTTGTAAGTCATAATTCAGAGAGATCTTGTGTACATTTCACCCAGTTTCCCCTGATGATAACATAGAGTAAAACTGTAGTACAATAATATAATTTTAATTTAATCTTTGATTTTCTAAAACGTGAAACTGATATGCCTAGATGTAGATATTTTGGCATTTATTCTGCTTAGTGTCATCTGAGCTTCCTGGTTCTGTAATTTGATGTCTGAAATTAATCTGGAGGAAATTCTCAGTCATTATTATCTCAAATACTTTTTCCTTTTCTCTCTTTATTCTCCTAGTACTTTCATTATGTGCAGGTTATACTTTTAAAAATTTTTCCTACTGTCCTTTAATTTTATGTTCTATTTTTTTAAAACCTTTTTACTCTTTGCTTATCATTTTCTGAGGAGTTTATTGATATATCTTCTAGCTCAGAGATTCTTTCCTCATCCATGTCCAATTGACTAATGAAGATCAAATTCATCATTAGTCATCAAAGTCATCTTTCATTTCCATTACATTTTAAAAAAAATCTCTAACATTTCTTTTTGGTTCTTCCTTAGGACTTCCATCTCTCTGTTTACATTGCCCATCTCTTCTGTTCACATTGCCCATCTCTTCTGTTCTTATATATTGTCTATTTTATCCATTGATGTCATTAGTATATTAACCATGCTGCTGCTGCTATTGCTGCTGCTGCTAAGTTGCTTCAGTCGTGTCCAACTCTGTGTGACCCCAGAGACGGCAGCCCACCAGGCTCCCCCGTCCCTGGGATTCTCCAGGCAAGAACACTGGAGTGGGTTGCCATTTCCTTCTCCAATGCATGAAAGTGGAAAGTGAAAGTGAAGTTTTTCAGTCGTGTCCGACTCTTAGCGACCCCATGGACTGCAGCCCACCAGGCTTCTCTGTCCATGGGATTTTCCAGGCAAGAGTACTGGAGTGGGTTGCCATTTCCTTCTCCATAGTTGATTTAAATTCCCAGTCTGATAATTTCAACATTCCTGTCATGTCTGGTTCTGATGTTTGCTCTGCTCTTCAAATTGTGGAGTTTTTTTCCCCCTTTTGGTATACCTCATAATTTTTTGTTGATAGCTGGATATAATATACCTGGTAGAAAGAACTGCTATAACTAGTCTAGTCATAATGAGGTAGTGAGGTGTGGGGAGAAGGGAAACATTCTATAGTCCTATGATTAGGTCTCAGTCTTTTAGTGACCTTATGCTTCTGCACTATGAACTTCACAAGTGTTTCTCATTCCCTCCACCACAGGTCAGACAGGATAGCTGGAATGCCCTGGAATTGGCTATTTTTCTTCTGTCTTATGGAAGGTTAGAGTCTGCTGGAACTGGGTATTTCCTTTCCTTTAGGTCAGCTAGGCTCTGATAATAAACAATAAATAATTAAGCTTCCATTAATTAGTTTCCCCTGAGGGAAGGCTTCTTAAGAAGCAAAGAGTATTCTGGGTATTTCACAATGGTTCCTTTTCCCCTCCCACTGCCAGAATCATGAAGGGATTTTTTTTTTTTCTGATATTTACTGTAGGAATATGGTCATGCTCTGGGAGATAAATTTCAAAATATTTTTGCCCTAAGCTAAGTCACTTCAGTCGTGTCTGACTCTGTGTGACCCCATAGACGGCAGCCCACCAGGTTCCCTAATCCCTGGGATTCTCCAGGCAAGAACCCTGGTGGGTTGCCATTTCCTTCTCCAATGCATGAAAGTGAAAAGTGAAAGTGAAGTCGCTCAGTGACTCCGTCCATGGGATTTTCCAGGCAAGAGTACTGGAGTGGGGTGCCATTGCCTTCTCCGATTTCCTCCACCTCAAAATGCTTCCCCCTAGATTTTTCAACTCTGAGACTCATCCACATTGAGCCTCAAGCAGTTTATGCATTATAATTTAAATACTCCTGCTCCAGCTCTGATTCCCATAGTGGCTTCTGCTCTTGGGTCTCTGTGTCAGTAATCTCTGACTTTCTATATTTCCCTATTTCTTTTATTTTGGGGGCAGTGGTTTGCCCTATGTCCTCCCTTCTCTTACATATCCAAAAGATGTTGTTGATTTTTTTCAGTCTGCTCAATTTTTGTTGTTAGAATGGAGTGGTGATTTCAAAGCCTCTTACATTCAGAACTAGAAACTGGAAGTCCTTGATAGTGTCTTTCAATGGAAAAATTATTTTTCAACTTTTTTGGAGTCTAATTTGTCTATTTCTTATTTTGTTGCCTGTACTACATACAGGGAATCATCATCAAATTGAAAGTCATGAAGATTTTGCCATGTGTTCAGCTAAGTATTTTACAGTTTTAAGTCTTAAATTTAGGTCATGGATCTATTTGAGTTAATTTTTGTATGTGTTGGTTGGTAAGGGTATAACTCATAATGATATCCTGTTTTCCCAGGTGGTGCTAGTGCTAAAGAACCCACCTGCCAATGCAGGAGACATAAGAGATGTGGGTTTGATCCATGGGTCAGGAAGATCCCTGCAGGAGGGCATGGCAACCCACTCCATTCTTCTTGCCTGGAGAATCCTATGGACAGAGGAGCCTGGTAGGCTACAGTCCATAGGGTCACAAAGAATCAGACATAACTGAAGCAACTTAGCATATCCTGTTTTCCCAGCACCATTTGTTGAAAAGACTTATTTTTCCTCCCCTTGAATGGTCTTAGCACTTTTGTTGAAAATCGTTTGACCATATATGTAAGAATTTCTTTCTGGATTCTTTTTTCTGTCCCACTGGTCTATGCATCTGTCTTTATGACAGTGCCACACTGTTTTGATTGCTGTAGCTTTGTATTAAGTTTTGAAATCAGGAAGTGTGAGTCTTTTTGGCTTTGCTCTTTTTCAGGATTGTTTTGGCTATTTATGGTCCCTTGAGATTCTGTATATTTCCATATGCATGCCTGCCAAGTCACTTCAGTCATGTCCAACTCTTTACAATGCTATGTACTGCAGCCCACCAGGCTCCTCTGGCCATGGGATTCTCCAGGCAAGAATACTCGAGTGTGTTGCCATGCCTTCCTCAAGGGAATCTTCCTGACCCAGGGATGGAACCTGTGTCTCCTACATCTTACACATTGGCAGGCAGGTTCTTTACCACTAGTGCCACCTAGGAAGCCTATGTTTCCATATGCTGCTGCTGCTAAGTTGCTTCAGTCATGTCTGACTCTTTGTGACCCTATGGATTATAGCCAACCAGGCTCCTCTGTCCATGGGGATTCTCCAGGCAAGAAGACTGGAGTGAGTTGCTGTGCCCTCTTCCAGGGGATCTTCCCAACCCAGGAATTGAACCCAAATCTCCTGTATTGCAGGCAGATTCTTTACCACTGAGCCACCAAGGAAGCTCATGTTTCCATAGACTAATTACCAAAAACTAAAGAAGGAAACCATTTTGTCACCAGAGAGAAGACAAAAACTGTAAAAAGATAATTTATTTCAAATATAAAGCTTTAAAAAAGCAAGACTTTAAAGTAAAGTGAGAGTGACAGGAAAGGTGTAATGCTTTTTCAATGCTATTTTCAAGGAGAGGTGGCCAGGGACGCCAGTGCCTGCTGCTCTCACTTCTGCTCCTTACAGCCTGAGGGACTGGCAGTGGCCAGATTCATTCTTGGTCCCTGAGGAAGCCAAACACAGCACCTTCGTGGGTCACATCGCCCAGGACCTGGAGCTGGAGCTGGCGGAGCTGGTGCCATGCCTGTTCTGGGTTGCATGGGGAACTGGTTCCACAGGGAACTTCTAAAGATGAATCTGCAGAATAGCATTTTTGTTTGTGAATTCTCAGATCCATTGGGAGAAGCTGTGTGGACAGAAGGCCAAAGGTAGTATCCACCTAAAAGTAATTGTGAACAGGCCGCCTCAGGTTTTCCATATGGATGTGGAGATGCATGCTAAAACAGGTTAATTTATTTCTGAATCTAGATTACTAGATTCGCGTTTTTGCGATAGAGGGCGCTGCTATCACAGACATTGGTACCAATGCTGTTCTAACCCTCAGCTCCAGGGTTTATTTCTCTTTGGGTGTACAGGCACGTGGTGAACTAAGTCACTTTAACCTGAATTGAAGTCTTTGGATAAGAAGAAACAACAGAACTTCATTTATGATTGACAGCCACTAGGACGGGGAGCAAACCAGAACTAGAACGTACAGTTGAGCTGCTGATCACAGTGCTTGACGCTCCACTGTTTGCCCAGGCCGTGTACATAGTGTACTTATTAGAGACTATAGCAAATGGAACATTAGTGATCACATTAATCACCTGTGACATTGATGAAGGTGTAAATGGTGAAACTGCCTTTTCCTTTGGCAATGATATCCCTCTTGACATAAAAAGAAACAAAAAGCTTCAAAAATGATTCCATCTCAGGGGAAATTAGGCTGTCTGGTAGACTGAATATGAAGAAATGAAACCCTATGAAATTAAGGTAAAAGCAGTTGATAAAGGAGGTCCTCCAATATCAAAGGACTGCAAGGTTTTAGTGAGTGCTGATGTAAATGATAATACTCTTTACCAGTTAGAGGACCCTTCACTCTGCACTGTCGTTGCCTTCATCTCCTGTCCAACTGTGACTGTGGTGTCAGTGGGTAGGTGACCTGCACCCTGCGGCCTCATGTCCTCTTCAAGCTGATGTCCACCTAAAATAATTAATTGGTGCTGGACAGAGCCCTGGACTGTGAAAGCCTGTCGAAATATGTGGTGGTGGTGACTGTAAGGTGCTCACCTTCCCTGTCGACCACGATCAACATGCTCGTGGAGGTGGCCAATGTGAACTGAAACATGCCTGGCTGCTGCCTCCTGAGCTGGGTGACTGGGCTGTGCGGTGAGCCAGCTGGTGGCAGGGTAGGTGAGTGTGGGCCACATTTTGGCGAAGGCACACACAGTGGATGCGGACTGGGCTATACCACATGGCTGTCTTTAGGACTCCGGGCTACCATGTGTGGCTGTCATACGAGCTGTAGCTGGTGGTGGATGGTGAGCACAGCGCGTTCCTCGTGGGGCTGTACACTGGCGAGATCCACACGATGCACTCCCTGGACAAGGTGGATGCACTGTGCCTGCTGGTGCTGGTGAAGGACGAGGGTGAGCCGGCGCTGACGGCCATGGCTACCGCGCCAGAGGACAGCAACCGGGTGCCCAAGGCCTCTTTGTGGGCTTCGACAGGCATCGCCGGAGCAGACATGGTGTTAGTGGATGTGAACGTGTACCTGACCATCGCCATCTGCACGGTGTCTAGCCTGTTGATGTCATGCTGCCGCTGTACACGGCGCTGTAGTGCTCCATGCTGCCCAGCGAGGGTGCATGTGGTCCACGAAGCCCAAGCTGGTGCACTCCATCATGGTGGGGCGCTGGTCTTTCTCTCAGCAGAGGCAGCAGAGGGCTGGTGCTCTGAGGAGGGACCACCCAACACCAACCTCATGGCTTTCAGCTCGTCTTTGTTCAGCTCTGAACACATTGGGAGGAAATGAATATCCAGAAACAAATTCAGATCTTTCTGGTAATGTAAATTCAACTTCCAAGTTTTAGGTTTAGTTTTTAATTTTTTACATTATCTAACCATCTTTTCAAATGTCACCTTAAAAGCTGTATTCCAAGTGTTTGCAAAAGTCAGAACAAATCTTAACATTTATTGTAGATGTTTATTCTATTACATATGGCTGCATCTTGAATGGAACTTGGAGTCAAACAACAAGCACATATAGGGACAAATCATCATATTCCTTGGTTTAAATTGCAGGATACTTTTGAAAGAAATACTGAAATATTAAGTAGGTTTGAGCATATTTGACATAGGATCTTAATGAAGTCAAATACAGTGACATTTTCAAGTTTATTTATGTTTCATAATGAAATGTCAAGCTCTGGACAAAAAATTATAGGCGAATTTTTTAGAAACCATCTGCCTTTCCTTAATATTTTAAGTTTCAAAGTGGGCAATTTAAAAAATCATTTTAAGCAAAAGTAATTTAAAATATATTTTAGGGTGATATTTTAATTTTTGTATTAAAATATACAGTTATTTTTGGTTGCCATTATGGTCACTATCCTGATGCCAATGACTTTCAGTTCTCCTGGTTCTAGAAAGCTTGATGTGGAATGATTTTGTTATTATAGGATCATTGAATAGGAAATACTTACTGAGCATCTTCCATTTACTCACAGCTGTTCTACTACTACCAAGTTGCTTCAGTCGTGTCCGACTCTATGCGACCCCATAGATGGTAGCCCACCAGGCTCCCCCATCCCTGGGATACTCCAGGCAAGAACACTGGAGTGGGTTGCCATTTCCTTCTCCAATGCATGAAAGTGAAAAGTTAAAGAGAAGTCGCTCAGTCATGTCCGACTCTTAGTGACCCTTCTAAGACACTTTATTTTTATTTCTCTCAACCTTTCCAATAATTTTGTGAAGTGCATACTTTAGTCTCACTTTGTGGATGAAGGTGCTGAGGCTCAGAAAAACTTATTTTTACTCAGTTTCCTCTAAATTTCCCAAGGATATCCAAAATTGGCTTGTTCTAATGCACTTCATTGCTTTGTATAAAGTATTTAAAGTAGCTTACAATGGAAGATATTTATAAGAATGATTTTTAAAATCTGTTTAAAAGTCAATGTAAAAGATCAAGAGAAGAGTGGGAACAATTTATCAAAAAATCAATAATAGGTTGAGTGCAAATCCTAATACTCATCTTCCTAGAAGTAAATACAGAAATATAAAAAAGAATAAAAGGAAATTCTCTATACCAAATTTTTAAGAGAGGGAAAAAAAAAAACTCCTCTCTTTCTGCTATAAACTCAAACAGTTGATTACTGATCATTATGTAAAGGTTTAGCAATATACTGAAGAGTATGTTTGATAGCAGTTTTGCAAAACCAGCTGAAACATATTTGTTAAAAATATTATACTTGCTAGTCACTAAGTCAAGAGCATAATGTTAAATTTTATTTTCTATGTTTGATTCTGAAGTTACACAAGCATTAAATGAACATATTTTTGTCTACAAACATTCAAATAAACATACAGAAAATGTTCTATGAAAGTCCCCTATAGAAGAAGCGTTCTATAAGAAGTTAGTATAATTTAGTAGTTAAGTTTCTAGAGATTTGAACTGATACAGAAATGTTGCTTAGAGTGTTTCAAAAACAGAACAAAATGTTTCTGCAACTTTTCAAATATTAATTATCATCCTCCTAGGTTTTTGGCAAAAATCAGCAAAATAATATTAATAATAATAATAATTTTAAAGTCATATTTGCCAAGTTTCCAGCTCCTTTAAATGTGAGGTAAACTTTGCAAGATTATAAAGTTGAGAAAGATAAATTGAGTCACAAAAGAGTTTCTCTTCCCTAATTCACACTACCTATGTCCCCATGTCCAGGGTTAGGAATTTCTCTAGAGACACTCAATATATTTACTGATGGATCCATTCCACAAGCACAATTGGAAAGCCTACTGCATACCAAGTCCTGCTGTAGAAACTAGGGACCTAGCAAGAGTGAAACAAGATAGGTGAGGTCCTTGACTTCAAGGTGATCACACTGTAACCCATTTAAAAGTACAATTGTGTTATGAAAAGACTTGGATTTGATGTAATATTGCCTTTTCAGTTTTATTTGTTTAAACAAATTGTCGTATAAAGGAGAATCTCATTATATTTAATAACTTTAAAAAAATAGGCAATATAATGCTGACTGCTATTAGCCATAGTTAATATTCTTTTGCCATTCAGAATCTTTGTGCCAACTTTCAATGGTTTTGTCTTCCTTTATAAGATTTCTTCCATGAAATGTATTCTTTCCTTTCTTCTTCTTTATTAAGATGACCCAGTTGCCTTATTTTTCTACTCTTCCACCATTCTTTGCTATCATTAACATTTTATATAGATTTCTGGGAAAGTTTATTTTTGGCACATATTTCATGGTACGTTTACAATTCAAATTAGTCATTCATTTGGGAAATGTATTAACTTAAAATGGTCGTATCTTCAAAAGGTAAAGTTATATATGCTGAGATCTTATCAGATATGACAGGCTACAGTTCATAAAGTTGCAAAGAGTTGGACACAACTGAAGCAACTTAGCACACATGCAATTTGATTAGTTTTGGTTAATATTAATTATCCATTAAAGCTGGCAGCTTCACACCTTTGTCATCTATCTGAAAAAACTAGACAGAGATCATTGTGCTGTTAATACTTTTTATTCTCATTTTTCTATAAAGGTTCCAGAAATCATCCCAGTGGAAACAAAACCTATCATTGATTTCAGTAAAATATTGGTAAAACATACTGTATTATCATTTGATTATTCAGTTTCAGTAATGAATTTAAATTTCATAACTATGATTTTAGGATACTTTCAAGTTACCTTGGTATAATTATAATAATGTAATTTAATTTGTAGGGGAATACTACAAATTAGCATTGTCTAAAATATAAGGAATAATACCCAAGAAGATTATTTCTTGATATGCTCCTTCTTTTTTAGAAAACTTCCTTTCTAAGATTAGAACTGTGATTCTATTTTCTAGTATTTGTTGTTCAGTTTCTAAGTCATGTCTGACTCTTTGTGATACCACAAACTGCAGCATGCCAGGTTTTTCTGTCCTTCACTATCTCCCTGAGTTTGCTCAAACTCATGTCCATTGACATGACCATTGACCTGACATGTCCAAACTCATGACCATTGAGTCAGTGATGCCATACATCTCATCCTCTGTTGCCCCTTCTCCTCCTGCCTTCAATCTTTCCCAGCATCAGGGTCTTTTCCAATGAGTCAGCTCTTTGCATCAGGTGGCCAAAGTATTGGAGCTTCAGCATCAGTCTTTCCAGTGAATATTCAGGACTGATTTCCTTTAGGATTGACTGGCTGGATCTCCCTGCAGTCCAGGAGACTGTCAAGAGTCTTCTCCAGCACCACAGTTTGAAAGCATCAATTCTTTGGTGCTCAGCCTTCCTTATGGTCCAACTCTCACATCCATATATGACTACCGGAGAAACCATAGCTTTTACTATATGGACCTTTGTCAGCAAAGTGATGTCTCTGCTTTTTAATAAGCTATCTAGGTTTGTCATAGTTATTCTTCCAAGGAGCAAGCATCTTTTAATTTAATGGCTGCAGTCATCGTCGACATTGATTTTGGAGCCCAAGAAAATGAAATCTGACACTGTTTCCACATTTTCCCCATCTATTGTGAATTGATGGGACCGGATGCCATAATCTTAGTATTCTGAATGTTGAGTTTTAAGGCAGCATTTTCACTCTCTTCTTTCACCTTCATCAAGAATGTTCTTTTGCTTCTTTTCACTTCCTGCCACTGGTATCATCTGCATATCTGAGGTTGTTGATATTTCTTCTGGCAATCTTGATTCCAACTTGTGATTCATTCAGCTTACTGTTATTTTCTAGTATGTGCTGTGCTATGCTTAGTCATGTCCAACTTTTTGCAACCCCATGGCTTATAGCCTGCCAGGCTTCTCTCTCCATGGAGATTCTCCAGGCAAGAATACTGGAATGAGTTGCCTTGCCCTTTTCCAGGAGATCTTCCCAAACCAGGGATCAAGCGCAGGTCTCCCTCATTGCAGACACATTCTTTACCATCTGAACCATCAGGGAAGCCTATGAATACAGCAGTGCGTCTCCTATCCCTTTTCCAGAGGATCTTCCCAAACCAAGAATCAAACCAGGGTCTCCTGCATTGCAGGATTCTTTACCAACTGACCTACCAGGGAAGCCCATTTTCTAGTATAACAGTAGATAATTAGATAAGTTAGGTATCACTTCAAAGTACCTTTGAGACTTATGGTCAGGCAAGAATACAAATAGATGAGAATGAGAATGAGTTGTTTGTTTTGGTAGCCACTGTCAATATTTCTGTTCTTCTCCTTCTGGGAACACTGGAGGATTTCATTTCCTTGCTACTCTGAGCTTTGATTTTCTTTGATCAAATACATGTGAATGATGTATATCACTTCCAAGCAGAAACAGATAATTGCCAGTGAAAGATTGCCTCCTGCTGTCTTTTCCTATTGTAGCATTTGTGGAAGTACAGGTTGATGCTGAGATACCATTGATCAAAATATTCTGGGATGCTGAGCCAACATGTGGAGAAAAGCTGTCCTAGACAGTCTCCCATACCACAGAGGACTTTGCAGGAGTCAGAGATAAAATCATGTTTATTTAAAACGGAAACAGTCAATATACAGCAACATGGTCATTGGGGTTCCATTGCCATTAAGCTAATGTTATTAGAATACATTTTACAAGAAGAGCATTACAACATGTAGCCTATACAACTGATAGGAGAACATTATTACTGACCCTTTCACTAAAGTATCTGACCATTAAGTAGATTAGATAACTTGGATTCCATGGAAAAAATTATTCTGTAGTGGTTTCTTTTTATATAAAGATCAGGAGAAGAAAAATAATAAAATGAATTTAAAATGTTTTAGGCACCTCTTTTTTTTTTCTTGCATATCATCCATTTCCCTTTCTTGTTTTCTCCCTTTGGGGGGCTTTGTTGTAGTTTTGTGAAAGACTTGAATGAGCATTTTCGAAGAATGACATAAAATCATAGGGAATTGACAGTTTGCTTTGGTAAGTGCAAAGGGTATTCTTAGCAATGGATACTATATTGGTTTTGTAATGCTTCTGTATGTAACAAATTACCACAACCTTGGGGGCTTGAAACAACACAACAGAAATTTATTCTCTCGCAGTTCTAGAGGCCAGAAGTCCAACAAGGTGTTGGCAGGGCCATGTTCTTTCTGAAGACTGTAAGGGGGAGAATTCTTCCTGGCCTCTTCCAGGTTCTGGTGGCTCTAGCCATTCCATGGCTTGTGGCAGTGTAACTCCAGTTTCTGTCTCAGTGGTCACAGATCCTTCTTTCACATGCCTCTGTGCATTTTTTTTCTGTCTCTTATAAGGATATTTGTCACTGGATTTGTGACCCACTCAAATCTAGGATAATGCATTTAGGTTTATCTTAATTATGTCTGTAAAGATCTCTATTCCAAATAAAGACACATTTTAAGGTTCTGAGTGGATATATCTTTTGGGAGCTACTATTTCAACCACTACAGATACAAAGAAATGATAACCTTATTGGATGAGCTTGGCTTCTCAGACTCCTATCCCCATTGGAGGAAATGTGCTTGCATTTCTGGCAATGGAAATCTATCTCTTTGAGAGGGGGAGAGATATTCCGGGTCCTCAGAAACCCTGAATAACAGAAGAATGTGCCTCATACCTTCAGACCTATGATTCTCAAATTCCAGCAAAATTAGTTTATAGGATTGCAAAATTTCCCTTTAAGCAAGCCATGTTTCCTAAAGCTAATATCTGGATTTTAGGCATAACTCCTTAGTATGTCAACAGTAGCTAGTATGTGGCTGCTGATTATTTAAAAACCTACAGGGTATTACAAATATACAGTTGCACTACAACTACTTAATGATATAATGGCTAGCCTGTAGCTATGTGCAATCACTTTAAGCTCCAGGAGAAACTGAATACATGAGTCCTTGTACTGGCCTTAACGAAAACCAACCTCCTTGTTTTCAGTTCACATAATTTAGGTGTGCCTGATTTCATCTCCTGGCTTCAAGAATAAATAAGAAATCCATGTCTGGACAGTGTGAGGACCATCACCACTATTGACTAAAGAAAAGATATGTCATCTAAACAGGATCAAAGGAAGTGATTATCTAGGACTTTTTTCCTGGGCTACTAGGAAAAGGGCATTTTTTCTTTCTGCTGAGAGTCACTACATGTGGCCTGAAAATAGGTAGCCTATAAGCTACCCTAGCCATTTTTGCCATCACATGTAAAAGTATTATAAATGTTGAGATAATTTTCTTATGACATTATTAAAGTGTGTACACCCAGCTCTTCCTGAAACTAGTACATAATTTTCCATTTCCATGTATAAAATAATAAATAATGTTCTGCTTTTTTGCTTAAGTCAGTTTACTTGGGGTTTATTGTTAGAATATGATTAATAGACATATATACTTCATAGATGATGTGCATAAGTATCTTAAGATATTGGACTCAAGGGAGAAATTAGCATTGGGTTTCAGTACCAGGAAAAGCTAGTTTTTCTTTAGCAAGGATTTTTTTTTCTTTTACTGACACTATAAATTTTGCAGTTAATTTTTGTTTTCCTCTTTGCCGAAAACAAAGTTTGTGACTGCCTTATTGTGGTTCAGTCATAAGATGTGTCCAACTCTTTGTGACCCCATGAACTGCAGCACTCCAGGCTTCCCTTTCCTTCACCATCTCCTGCAGCTTGCTCAAACTCATGTCCATTGAGTCAGTGATGCCATTTAACTGTCTCATCCACTGTCTCCCTCTTCTCCTTATGTCTCAATCTTTCCCAGCATCAGAGTCTTTTCCAATGAATAGGCTCTTTGCATCAGGTGGCCAAAGTATTGGAGTTTCAGCTCAGCATCAGTCCTTCCAGTGAATATTCAGGGTTGATTTCCTTTAGAACTGACTGATTTAATCTCCTTACTGTCCAAAGGACTCTCAAGAGTCTTCTTCAGCACCACAGTTTGAAAGCATCAGTTCTTCAGCGTTCAGCCTTCTTTGTGGTTGTGACCTCCTTAGAGTAACTGAAGATAACTTTTATGCATTTTGACAATGACTTACCCTCAATTCATTTTGTTTTATCCCTATGTTATCTTTGTCATATTTTCATATCATTTGTATATGAAGGGGACAGCTAAGAATTATTAAAGTAAGATATTTTCAACACTAAAAAGAGATCAATTGTATTGTTCTTGAATAAAAATCTAAATTAGTAGAAAAGGGGATATTCTTAATTAAGAATACATTATCCAGATGAGGAAAATTAATTATTAATTTACAAACATCTGTGAACAGCCCAGAAAGCAAAATTAAAACACAAAGCAAAAATTAAATATATATATTTTCAATTTATAAAATATAAACTAAAATATCCTTTGATTTCTATGTGTTTTACTTGAAGAAACAGAAAAAAATTATGTTATATCCAAAATAACTGGAAGCAGGGTCTCACAGACATTTTCATGGTGGTGATGGTTTAGTTGCCAAGTTGTGTCTGACTCTTGCGATCCCATGGACAGAGGAGCCTGGCAGGCTACAGTCCATGGGATTCTCCAGGCAAGAATACTGGAGTGGGTTGCCATTTCCTTCCCCAGGGATCTTCCCAACCCAGGAATAGAACCTGGGTTTTCTACATTGTAGGTGGATTCTTCACCAACTGAGCTGCAAGGGAAGCCCATATTTTCTTACCCATACTTATTACAACACTATTCTCAGTAGCTAAAAGGTGGAAGCAACCCAGATATCCATGGACAGACGGATGAATGAATAAACAAAATGTGGTGTATAAAAAATCAGAATATTATTTGGCCTTATACGTAAGGAAATTCATCACATGCTACAACATGGATGAACCTTAGTGAAATAATCCAGTCACAACCAAACTGTTAGATTTCACTTTTGTGAGGTACCTAGAGTGGTCAAATTTGTAGAAACAGAAAGTAGAATGGTGGTGAGAGGGATGCAGTATGGTGGAAAAGGGGAGTTGTTTTCTATTGGGTATAGAGATTCATGTTTGCAAGATGAAAGTTCTCAAGATATTTCACAACAATGTGACTATAACAAACTAAACTGTATACTTAAAAATAGATTATATGGTAAATTTTGTTATATATTTTTAACGCAGTAAAATGGGGAAATGATATATTTCAGTTTAAGATAGGTATTTTTCCTAAATGAAAGCTATCAGTAAACAGCCTGGGCAATTGTTAAATCTACACAATCAACAGTAGAGCCTACATTTTGGCCACATGATGTCGCTGTCTTACCACAGTATGTTCTCTAAGAAGAAAAACACCCAGAACCCTGTTGTAGCTCCAGCGAGGAGAACAATAAGAGAAGCAGCAGGACTTGAGCAGAGATTAAATTCATTTAATTTATTCATTTGATTCATTAATTCATTTAAATTCATTTAAAATTTTGCACCACACGATATTCTAATTTGATCAACTCACTGAGAATTGGTGATGGTGTCTTCTAAGAGTAGGGGCGTGGACGTCCGGCATCTGCTTCCGCTGCTTCTGCTCTTAGCTGTAGGCGAGGCCGGGAGCGGCCAGGTCCGTTACTCAGTCCCTGAGGAGGCCAAACACGGCACCTTCGTGGGCCGCATAGCCCAGGACCTGGGACTGGAGCTGGCGGAGCTGGTGCCGCGCCTGTTCCGGGTGGCATCCAAAGGCCGCGGGGACCTTCTGGAGGTAAATCTGCAGAATGGCATTTTGTTTGTGAATTCTCGGATCGACCGGGAGGAGCTGTGCGGGAGGAGAGCAGAGTGCAGTATCCACTTGGAGGTGATCATGGATCGGCCGCTGCAGGTGTTCCATGTGGAGGTGGAGGTGAAGGACATTAACGACAACCCTCCAGTTTTTCCAGTGGCGGTAAAGACTATCCGGTTTTACGAATCGAGACTGCTTGACTCACGGTTTCCTCTAGAGGGGGCATTTGATGCAGATATCGGAGTAAACGCTCTTCTTACCTACAAGCTCAGCTCCAGTGAGTTTTTCTTTCTAGATATACAGACAAATGACGAACCAAGTCAGTCTTTGTCTCTTGTGCTGAGGAAATCTCTGGACAGAGAGGAAACTGCTGAAATTAATTTGTTACTCGTGGCTACTGATGGGGGCAAACCTGAGCTCACAGGCACTGTTCAGTTGCTTATTAAGGTATTAGATGTGAATGACAATGAACCTACTTTTGACCAATCAATTTACAAAATACAGTTGTTAGAGAACGTGGCAAATGGAACCTTGGTGATTAAATTAAATTCTTCTGATGCAGATGAAGGATCAAATAGTGAGACTGTGTATTCATTTGGTAGTGATGTGTCCCAGAATATAAAGACCAAGTTCAACATAGATCCTAGCTCAGGGAAATCAGAACGAAGGGACAATTAGATTATGAAGAAGTGAAATTCTATGATATTCAAGTTATTGCGTATGACAACGGGACTCCATCAATGTCTGGGCACTGTAAAATTTCAGTAAAACTTGTAGACATCAATGATAACTCACCAGAAGTCTCAATCACGTCTCTTTCACTTCCCATTCGAGAAGATGCTCCACTGGGCAGTGTCATTGCTCTCATCACGGTGGCTGACCGTGACTCCGGTGCCAATGGACAGGTGACCTGCACCCTGATCCCCCAAGACCTCTTCAAATTGGTGTCCACCTTCAAGAATTACTATTCACTCGTGTTGGACAGCGTCTTGGATCGCGAGAGCGTGGCGAACTATGAGGTGGTGGTGACCGCGCGGGACGGGGGGCTCGCCTTCGTTGTCGGCCACGGCCAGCGTGTCCGTGGAGGTGGCCGACGTGAACGACAACGCGCCCGCGTTTGAGCAGCCGGAGTACACGGTGTTCGTGGAAGGAGAACAACCCGCCCGGCTGCCACATCTTCACCGTGTCGGCGCGGGACGCGGATGCGCAGAAGAACGCTCTGGTGTCCTACTCACTGGTGGAGCGGCGGGTGGGCGAGCGCGCGCTGTCGAGCTACGTGTCGGTGCACGCGGAGAGCGGCAAGGTGTACGCGCTGCAGCCGCTGGACCACGAGGAACTGGAGCTACTGCAGTTCCAGGTGAGCGCGCGACGCGGGCGTGCCGCCCTGGGCAGCAACGTGACGCTGCAGGTGTTCGTGCTGGATGAGAACGACAACGCGCCTGCGCTACTGCCGCCTGGGCCAGGTGGAGGACCCAGCGCGGTGAGCCAGGTGGTGGCGCTTTCGGTGGGCGCGGGCCACGTGGTGGCGAAGGTTCGCGCGGTGGACGCCGACTCGGGCTACAACGCGTGGCTGTCGTACGAGCTGCAGTCGGCGGCGGGTGGCGCACGCAGCCCGTTCCGCGTGGGGCTGTACACCGGCGAGATCAGCACGACGCGCGCCCTGGACGAGGCAGACGCACCGCGCCAGCGCCTGCTGGTGTTGGTGAAGGACCACGGCGAGCCGGCGCTGACGGCGACGGCCACCGTGCTGCTGTCGCTGGAGGAAAGCGGCCAGGCGCCCAAGGCCTCTTCGCGGGCGTTTTCTGGCGCCTCTGAAGCGGAGGCCGTTCTGGTGGATGTGAACGTGTATCTGATCATCGCCATCTGCGCGGTGTCCAGCCTGTTGGTGCTCACGCTACTGCTGTACACTGCGCTGAGGTGCTCGGCGCCGCCCAGCGAGGGCGTGTACGCAAGGGGCAAGCCCAGGCTGGTGTGCTCCAGCGCGGTGGGGAGCTGGTCTTATTCTCGGGAGAGGCGGCAGAGGGTGTGCTCTGGAGAGGGGCCGCCCAAACCGATCTCATGGCCTTCAGTCCTAGCCTGCCTCAAGGTCCAGGCTCAGCGGAAGAAAGACAACTCTCCGAATCAGAACAATTCGGAAAGGTGAGTCTTAATTTTTCCCCATCATCTCTAAAATTGTTTTATTTTCTTTGTTCTCTATAATTTTATTAATTATTTTGATCTATGTGAAAGTGTAAGTCGCTCAATCGTGTACGACTCTTTGCGACCCGACCAGACTTCTCTGTCCATGGTATTTCCCCAGCAAAGGTGCTGGAGTGGGTTGCCATTTCCTTCTCCAGGGGATTTTCCCAGCCCAGGAATTGAACCCGGGTCTCCCACATTGTGGGCAGGTGCTTCACCCACTGAGCCACAAGGGAAGCCCCATTGTTTTTATTCATATTGTTATCTTATTGTGCAATATGTGGTATGAATAGAAATCAATTTCTTGCGTTGAGAATAAATTACTCAGATGATATTCTTTTTACATTTTGAAATTTCCATAAATTACAAAATTATTCCAAAATAATTTTCCAAATTATTCCTTTCACCATGAATAATAGGTTTGAAGGAATGAAAAAAATACTTCAGCAAAATTTGGAAACTTACTATTACTGTAAATTGTTTTTCTTGTATTAAAAAATCACAATTGGGGAAATTTAGAGCATGATTATGGAATATATATTTTCAATTTACATCATTCATCCATTCTGTCAGAATATGTTGGAAATTTCCCAAATTATTCCTTTGATCAAGAATTTGTCTTTATCTGTTTATGTAACGATCAATATGCTAGTTTTTCTTTCCATGTATTTAAAAGCAGCCTGAATAAATTTATAATGCCAGGACCTCCAAAGTACATAATCACAACACATGACATCATTTAGAAATAATTGCTAATCTTACATATGTTTTTCAACAGTAAAAAATAACCCGTTATTTGGAATAAAGACTTCACATTTGCAAAATTCTTAGTTTTAAGGCACAATAGAGAGTTCACTGAGAAAAGAGCTCCCTTTCCACTTTGTTTAACTGAAAAATCATTTTAAAAAGTCACATTTTGGGGTGAGCAGGTAGTGGGACTTTTTCTTCATATAAGTGGAGAATACTATAACCCATTCTTTATTTTGTAGGATGTTTAGTCAGGCTTAAAGTGTATCAATGGGTTAATATATGTAGACCTCCCATTGCATAGAGATTGACCACCTCCCTCTGCCGCCACACACAATGCCTATGATAACATTTTCCAAGACTGGCAGCAATCATATTCCTATGAAGTTGGAGTTTTCCCAAAAGGTAACATAAGGAAGGGCACTAGTGGTAAAGAACCTGCCAATGCAGGAATTTTAAGAGACTCGGGTTGATCCCTGGGCCTGGAGGAGGGCATGGCAACCCACTCCAGTACTCTTGCATAGAGAATCCCATAGACAGAGGAGCCTGGCAGTCTACAGTCCATAGGGTCTCAGAGAGCCAGACACAACTGAAGCGACTTAGCACCACACACAAGGTAAGGAAAATGTAGTTACTCAATGGAAACTACTATGTTGGGTTAAACACTAAACTTGGTGAGTAAATGTTACATTTGGAAAGGATGTTAAAAACACTTTTTTTTTCCAACCAAAGGAAGATGTCTTGAGGTGAAATTACTGTCTTCTACTACTCTTTGGTCCATAGTTATTTGCTTTTCTCCCCTCAAATATATGTGGATATTGATGATTCATAAAATAACTTCCACTAAGTGATCTTAGCTTTAGCCATTTTACAGATAGGCCAGAATATACATTTCTATCTGGGATCTGTTATTAAAGGAATGGAGTTTGGTGGGGAAATAGTGACCTCCATTTAAGTATAATCTGTTCCTGCATGAAACTTATTAGCACCTCAGAGTTGATATACCTCAAAATGCAGGGAGTATATATTTGCTGGGAATCAGAAAAGTCCATCTGAGACTTTACAGAGAAAAACAAATGTCTTGAACAGATGAGGAAAAAGCTCTTTCTTAAGATGAGTCATCACTGCTCATCACTTTCTTGAGACTTGTGTGCAGAAAATATGAATGGTTAAATGGAATCTCTCCTATCAGCAGTCTAGTCACTATATTCTATTCTAGGTAAATTGTAAGCTTTTATATTATATCCAAGTGTTGTCCATATCTCCAGGAATCACAACAGATCATAGTATACACTCTTACTGATTTTATTTCATATTTACATTTTCTTGATTCAATTGCCAAGAGATGTCTAAGTGAGAGTAGATATTACTCACTAATATTTTATCCACATATTAGCTCAGTTTTCTAAACTCATATAGTTTCTTTAGTATTACCTTCATCTCTTAATGGAGAAAGCAATGGCACCCCACTTCAGTACTCTTGCCTGGAAAATCCCATGGACGGAGGAGCCTGGTGGGCTACAGTCCATGGGGTCGCTAAGGGTCAGACATGACTGAGCAGCTTCACTTGCACTTTTCACTTTCATGCTGGAGAAGGAAATGGCAACCCACTCCGGTGTTCTTGTCTGGAGAATCCCAGGGACGGGGGAGCCTGGTGGGCTGCCGTCTATGGGGTCACACAGAGTCAGACACGAGTGAAGCAAGTTAGCAGTTAGCAGCATCTCTTAATAATCATTATGGGGTCTACTCTCTTATAAATTCCCTATGGCATTCCACTTTGCAGAAAGTATACTCTTAAGTATCATGAAATGTATAGTATTACAGTAAGCTGTGAAAGGTATCTTACTGATATGAAGTCCATGATATTAAAAATTTTTAACTTTGCCTCTCATTTTAAAACTAGCTACTACCTTTAAAGGTCCACCAAAGCACCTACTGGCATACTGATAATTATAATTATTTCCTAGATCCATTCTTTTCCAAAATAAGTCTTAAATGTTTACTTCTTTTTCATGAACTACTATAGCAGAATCAACTAGAAATTATGTGTTTGATATAGACAAATATCATTAATTTAATTTACCTCATATTTTAAAGAAAGTTAATTTAAAATATTCACTTATTCATTAAAATTTAATCGATAATTTGTTCTATTCTAAATATGAATAATAAAATATGAGTAAACTGCAATGTTGGTTGCATTCAATGAGTACATGGGAAAACCTGTTATGAGAACTATTCTCATAATACTTAAATGACAGTTTGTTGGTTTTTGGCCACACTCCCAGCAGTGGAAGCAAGGAGTCCTAACCACTGGATCAACAAGGAATTCCCTTAAATCACATGTTTGATTTCATTTAAAAAGAGTCTGATTATAAGCAAAATTTGGCCGTACTCTTACCTCTCTAAATTCAACCTCTTCCCATGACTTTTCTCTGTTCAACTTCTAAACGCTCAGAGAATGCACACATCTTACTAACTTCACAGATACATTTAGTATAATTCATGGCCTAGTTTTACATATGTTGAATAGGTGAGTCAGATTCTAAAACTATTTTTCTCTCTTTAATGATTAAACACCAGTTCTTTCAAGTAACAACTTTTTAACAAATTGGAAGCCAGAAATTCATCCAGAGTGAAGATTAGTAAAAACACAATTATTTCATATTGGGAACATTTTAGGATATACTGCTGCTGCTAAGTCACTTCAGTCGTGTCTGACTCTGTGCCACCCCATAGATGGCAGCCTACCAGGTTCCCCCGCCCCTGGGATTCTCCAAGCAAGAACACTGGAGTGGGCTGCCATTTCCTTCTCCAATGTATGAAAGTGAAAAGTGAAAGTGAAGTTGCTCAGTCGTGTCCGACTCTTGGCGACCCCATGGACTGCAGCCTACCAGGTTCCTCCGACCATGGGATTTTCCAGGCAAGAGTACTGGAGTGGGGAGCCATTGCCTTCTCCATTAGGATATACGGGTAAACTGAAATGTATAAATGGTATGGAGATTTTTAAAAAATTAATTTAATTTCCCCTGGTATGATGTGAATATAACAAATATCCAAATCAAACAATTTGCTGTGTTTTTATGAAGCAAAAAAAAAATTTACAAAATAACTGTACTGTAAAATACTGACTTTGGCTTCCCTGGTGGCTCAGTAGTAAAGAATCCGACTGCCAGTGCAGGAGATGTGGGTTTGATCAGTGTGTCAGAAAGATTATCTAGAGAAGAAATGGTAATCCACTCCAGTGTTCTTGCCTGAGAAGTCCCATGGACAAAGGAGCCTGGTGGACTACAGTCCATAGGGTTGCAAAAGAGTCAGACGTGACTTAATGACGTAACAACAACAAGACTGACTTGTGAAATCTTTATATAAATAATAGTTGATACAGCTAACAAAGATGCAGTTGTTGGATAAAGGACACAAGAATGGTTTGTAGACATTCTATAAAGGAAGAAATATAAGTGAACATATTTTATAAATTAACAAATTGCCATAATAATATAGAAGTAAATTGTGTGTGTGTATATATATATACACATTTTTATCAGTCTTGTTGTTTTAATGGTTACAAATATCAAAGGCCTGATTTTTCTGTAGAATGTAGACTTTGTGGTCAAGTGGTTAAAGTCATGAATCTTGAAGTAGATTGAGATCCCACTCAATACCATGTCAATATTGTTTTTAAGTTACTAACCTGTACATGTTTCCACTTCAGTGTTTCTAAAAACTGAATCATATTAATACCTACCTCAGACGGTTGTTGTGAGAATTTAATGAGATAATCCTGTTAAAACAAATGTAATAGCACTTGTCATATGGGAAATATTTCCAATAGATGTCCACTACTGTTAAAACAATAATCACTATTTTACTACATTTAACTGTATGGAATGGACTGGCCTAATTGAAAGTCATGAATTAGTAGAAAAGTTCTAAGCATATATTTTGAAAAAAAAAGAAGACTTTGAGGAGTGGGAAGGAAATTAACAAGGAAAAAAACTGAGTGAATTTCACTGGAAGGAAATGATAGAGTTATTTAACACCTACACATTTAGCCACATGATGTCGCTGTCCACCGCAAGGTATTTAACCACAGACGAAATACAGCATTCATTACGTAGTAAGATGCTGCTTTTCCTCACCATCTGTGAAATATGGGCATGGAATGATTATTTATGAAATGAAGAATAAGGAACTAAAAGTATTTTCAAAATTTTGATCATTGCAAAAGCGACCCAATACTTGGAAAACGCTTGCAATGGTACTTTCCTGGAGAGAAGGTCAGGGAGACTGCCGACTACTGCTTTCGGTAATGTTTCTCCTATTCTGGGAGGCCGGGAGCGGCCAGGTCCACTACTGGGTCTCCGAGGAGGCCAAACACGGCACTTTCGTGGGCCGCATCACGCAGGACCTGGGGCTGGAGCTGGAGGAGCTGGTGCCGCGCTTGTTCCGGGTGGCGTCCAAAGACCGCGGGGATCTTCTGGAGGTAAATCTGCAGAATGGCATTTTGTTTGTGAATTCTCGTATCGACAGGGAGGAGCTGTGCGGGCCGAGGGCGGAATGCAGCATCCACTTGGAGGTGATCGTGGACCGGCCGCTGCAGGTGTTCCATGTGGAGGTGGAGGTGAAGGACATTAACGACAACCCACCGGTTTTTCCAATGGCAGTGAAAAATTTGTTTATTTATGAATCCCGGCCGCCTGGTTCTCGGATTCCGCTAGAGGGCGCATCAGATGCAGATATCGGAGCTAATTCTTTATTAACTTACAGGCTTAACTCCAATGAATATTTTACCTTGGATGTAAAAAGAAATGATGAGGAAATTAAGTCCCTTGGACTTGTGCTGAAAAAACTTTTAAATCGAGAGGACACTCCTGAGCATCACTTACTTATAACTGCAGTTGACGGTGGGAAACCAGAACTCACTGGTACTACTCAACTGAAGATCACCGTTCTAGATGTAAACGACAACGCTCCAGAGTTTGAGAGCACGATCTACAAAGTCAAATTATTTGAAAATGCACCAAATGGTACCCTAGTAGTGACTGTTAACGCCTCTGATTCGGATGAAGGAATAAATAAGGACATCGTGTATTCTTTCAATACAGACACATCAGCAGATACTCTGTCGAAATTCCATTTAGACCCCGTTAATGGATACATCATTGTAAAGGGTGACATAGATTTTGAGTTAACTAAGTTATATGAAATACAGGTAGAGGCAACAGATAAAGGAAATCCCCCAATGGCAGATCACTGCACGGTTCTAGTGGAAATTTTGGACACAAATGATAATGTACCCGAGTTGGCTATCAAATCACTCTCTTTACCTATATTAGAAGATGCTCCAGTCGGCACAGTCATTGCCCTGATCAGCGTGTCCGACCTCGATTCCGGTGCCAATGGGCAGGTGACCTGCACCTTGACTCATCATGTGCCCTTCAAGCTGGTGTCCACCTTCAAGAATTACTATTCATTAGTGTTGGACAGCGTCTTGGATCGCGCGAGCGTAGCGAACTATGAGGTAGTGGTGACTGCGAGGGACGAGGGCTCACCTTCGCTGTCGGCCATGGCCAGCGTGTCCGTGGAGGTGGCCGACGTGAACGACAACGCACCCGTGTTCGCGCAGCCAGAGTACACGGTGTTTGTGAAAGAGAACAACCCGCCTGGCTGCCACATCTTCACCGTGTCGGCGCGAGACGTGGACGCGCAGGAGAACGCCCTGGTATCTTACTCACTGGTGGAGCGGCGGGTGGGCGAGCACGCGCTGTCGAGCTACGTGTCGGTGCACGCGGAGAGCGGCAAGGTGTACAGCGCTGCAGCCGCTGGACCACGAGGAACTGGAGCTACTGCAGTTCCAGGTGAGCGCGCGACGCGGGCGTGCCGCCCCTGGGCAGCAACGTGACGCTGCAGGTGTTCGTGCTGGACGAGAACGACAACGCGCCTGCGCTACTGCCACCCGGGCCAGGTGGAGGCCCAAGCGCAGTGAGCCAGGTGGTGGCCCGTTCGGTGGGCGCGGGCCACGTGGTGGCGAAGGTGCGCGCGGTGGACGCTGACTCGGGCTACAACGCGTGGCTGTCGTACGAGCTGCAGTCGGTGGCGGGTGGCGCGAGCAGCCCGTTCCGCGTGGGGCTGTACACCGGCGAGATCAGCACGACGCGCGCCCTGGACGAGGCGGACGCCCCGCGCCAGCGCGTGCTGGTGCTGGTGAAAGATCACGGCGAGCCAGCGCTGACGGCGGCGGCCACCGTGCTGCTGTCGCTGGAGGACAGCAGCCAGGCGCCCATGGCCTCTTCACGGGCGTTCTCTGGCGCCCCTGAAGCGGAGGCCGTTCTGGTGGATGTGAACGTGTATCTGATCATCGCCATCTGCGCGGTGTCCAGCCTGTTGGTGCTCACGCTGCTGCTATACACGGCGCTACGGTGCTCGGCCCCGCCCAGCGAGGGCGCGTGTGGGCCCGTAAAGCCCAGGCTGGTGTGCTCCAGCGCGGTGGGGAGCTGGTCTTATTCACAGGAGAGGCGGCAGAGGGTGTGTTCTGGGGAGGGACAGCCCAAGACTGACCTCATGGCCTTCAGTCCTAGTCTTCCACCTGGTCCCATTAGTGGAGACAGAGAAGAGCAGCTGGATGTAGAGACTGATCTTCCTGCCAAAGTGAGTAATTAAAAAAAAAAATCCTTTCAAAGATGTCTTTGTTCCTAATTAACTATTTCTGCTTCTTTGGAAGCATTTTTAACAGTAATTAGTCTTGTTTCTGGCAGTAGACTTTTCCAGGTATTGGTTTTGTGGTTAAAAGGTTTGAATTTGTTGTGACTAATGAATGATTTTGAACCAAATCAGCAATAAGTTGTGCGTACCATACTTGCCAGTGTTTAAAAGTCGCTGGAGGATTATTATAGTGCCAAAAGTCTGGATAGAAAAAATAGATTTTCCAGGGTATTTTGCATTGTTTACAATATTTGACTTTAACTGTGGTGTACTAATTCCTTTACAATGCTTCAATAGCTAATAATACTTCTCATGTGAAACTTAGCCTAGATGTTAGTCCAAATGTCACTGGCCCATTTAGTTTTTAAACCTGTTCTCTCCTATAGATCCTTTACTCATGTATCTATTTATTTGGATTCTCACTTCCTCTTTCTACTTGAACATGATGTTTTAATTTTTGTGCTCACATTTTGCAATACTTTGTATTGTTCCTAGTTTTCCAATTGGGCAAAAAAGCTAGAATAGTAAATTTATTGCTTTTAGAATTGTATCTTTTTCATCTTCAGTTTCTTGCTACTTTTTATTAATAAGCATTAATAAATCAACAGGAAGTAAAATTTTAATATTCCCTTTACTATATGATTTAGAAAATGTTGTTTTTGGAAGAGAATTATTAGTCTTGTTAAGAACTATTATTTTTTACTTGCACAGTGTTGGAAAAATACTGTACACCTAATTTTAAAGCTATTCTACTAGCAAAACTTATTGTCATTAAACTCTTTTACATACAATATTAAGGATGCTAATATCCAAAAAGTTCAATATCATTATTGGTGACCTTCCTTTGAATACCAACCCATTAATGTGTGTCATATAGTAAGTACAAAGTTCCAAATAACTGGAAGTAAAATTATTTTCCATTCTTACCATTCATTGATATTTGCTCAGCTCTTCTAGTAAATTGGTGGACTCCCATTGATGTTTCTTTGCCACTGGAAACTAAAGCTTAGGCATGTTAGTGACTGAAGAATGGGCAAGTATTTTTAAACCATTAGAGATAAAAATGAAGACATCAACTTTTCTCATGGTAGGGGAATGTGTACCCATGTATTCCATTCTAATTGTGTGGAATACTTTTCTATACAAGGTATGTACTCTACAACTTTCTACTTCCTTGTTTAAGTTTCATTGGTAAAACCTAGTTAAAACACAATGACATTGTAGGGAGGCTAACATATAAAATAGATAATCCTGCATTTTCCCACTTCCATTTCCACTTTCTGGCTCTGTCCTTTGTGACTCCCTGTCCATCAAATATGAACCACAGCATGTTCAACCTCAGTTCACTATTTATTTTATTAGGTATCATTTTCATCCTGTTGTAAATAATAGGGTCACCCAGAGTTCTTGTCTTCCAGGATATGAGACTTCAGTCTTCAAATTCAGTTCTCCTCTTCAAATTCTTGACTAACATGAGTCTCAGCTAATAAGACATTTTTAAAACTTTTGAATTTTGCCCTTTAGAGATGTGTTGCTACTGTATCAGGTAAATACTGAATAGTTCCCAAATATTTTTCTATTCTTCTGCATTCCTTATCTATTTATTTAATTATTAGCAACATAGAGTAAATGGTCAAGGATTATTTTTACTTTGTTTCAGTGTTTAATACCAGTCCTTTTGCACAAATCTACAGGTTGGGTCCTATAACTGAAACTATTTTAGTTTCAGTTTTATGTTTTCAGATTTGTGTTTTAATTCAGAAAAAAATGATGGTGGTGAGGAGTCTGGCTTTTCCTAGAATGGGAACCTAGAGCCAGTTTCACTAGATTTAATTTAATTTTCTTGTTTGGCTTCACCATGCACATGTTGGGGATCTTAGTTCTCCAACCAGGGATCCAACCCTTGCCCCCTTCAGTGGAAGTGCAGAGTCCTAATGACTGGACTGCCAGGGAAGTCTTAGACTGATGTTTTTTGTCCTAGACAACTATGGAGTACGCGGCTTATGAACAGAAGAGTCAAAGTTTGAAAATAACTACCATTATGTCCTATATTGGGGTGTGTGTGTGGAGAGTATATCGTGCTCTATTATTTGGGAATGCCTTATTGACCATCAGAACTATTAATGTCTCAAGGATCATGCTTGCCAAGAACTGGAAAGCAAACTAACCTGAAATCCAAGTTTTCAATATGGCAAGTGAAATATAGCTTACATAGAGCAATGCCTAAGGAAAATATTTCCTTTATCTCTGGAAAGTTATAGAGGCTGCTGAGACATCATATTTTCTTAACATGATCACCTTAATTTAATGCATTTTATTAAGCAATAGAAGAAAACCAAACTATTCTATTCAGTAAATATTCACTAACTACTCAATAAGTATTCTGAATGTTAAAATATTATGGTAAAATATTCTCTTTAAAAGTTTACATTTCAAAAATTTATGATTAGACACATATACCCAAATACATACAAAAGAGAAATTAATGTAATAAATGGCCAATGTGATTGATCTAGATGATATAGTATAAAAGAAAGTAAAGATGCCTGCCCAGCTGGCTTAATTGTGAAAGTCTTTATTGATCAAGGAAGTTTTAAGTTGTTATATAATGGGGGAAGACTGCTTTTAGAAGAGTTTGGAAATACTGAACATTTGGGGCTTCCCTGGTGGCTCAGAGGTTAAAACGTCTGACTCCAATGAGGGAGACCTGGGTTCGATCCCTGGGCCGGGAAGATCTCCTGGAGAAGGAAATGGCAATCCACTCCAGTATTCTTCCCTGGAGAATCCCCATGGACAGAGAAGCCTAGTAAGTTACAGTCCACGGGGTCACAAAGAGTCAGACACGACTGAGCGACTTCACCTCACTGAGGCAGAGAATGAAATGAGTATATTTGTTTAGCAAAAAAATGTTATTGGAAGCAGGAAATTGTCCACCTTGGCTAGATTATATGAGCAGGGTAGGAGAAACAGAAGTTGAGGCATATTAGGTTCTGAAGAACAAGCAAGTGTTTATAAACCATGAGAACTAAAATGAGAATACCAGTGTTGTTTATGGGAGGTGAATGGGTTCCAGGGAATGAAATTATTTGGAATATTTTCCAACACAAATTGTATTCTGCAATATCCTACTTTCCTGTTAAAGCTTCATTGCCCTCAGCCCTTACTTTATTTAAGGAAGACTCTCAATTAAGTGCTGGTGGTCTTTGCTTCCTTGTTTGAATATTTTTGAAATTCCCTTTCAACTACCTATCTCTGAGATCAGAGTTTTCCTAGAGATGTATTCTCTGAAGTCTTTAATAACCAGAATGTAAAATCCAATGATGAATAGTGTCATCATTAATGACTACCTTTCTTCACTCTCAGGAACACAAAAATGTCATGAATTTTCCTAGCCAACACTTTGCCAACTGTTTAAAGTGTTACATTAACTACAATTGGGTCTCTATAAATACTTAAAACTTGTATGAAAGAAGTATTTCCACTGAAGTGAAATCTGCTCCTGTGGTGAAATTAAGGATCACACTCAGTCAATCAGTAGCGCAAAATCTGTACTGAAGTAGTATAAAATGTGATTCTGTTCTCCAAGTGCATTAAAATTCACGGAAAGGCGGAAAGAAAAATGAAGACTTAGCAGTTCATAGTATGGATTTCCAGAATCTGTTACTTACGGTTTTGAGCCACATGATGTCGCTCTGTACCATAAAATTGACACCATAAAGCAAAAAAGAAAGAAAGAAATCCCTCCTGTTCTTATGGTAAAGAAGCTACATCCACCACTGAAAAATGGAGGCTGCAGTGGCATTGGACTGAACGGTCAGGAGGTAGTGTTTCGTTTGGAAACAAGACTCTCTTCATGAGAACAAAACACTGAAGACATGAGATGGAGTTTTCCTGGGGAACTGGCCAGGAATACCGGCGTTTGCTGCTCTCACTTCTGTTCCTCGCAGCCTGGAAGGCCGGGAGCGGCCAGGTACGCTACTCTGTCCTGGAAGAGGCCAAACACGGCACCTTCGTGGGCCGAATCGCTCAGGACCTGGGACTGGGGCTGGCGGAACTGGTGCCGCGCTTGTTTCGTGTGTCATCCAAAGGCCGCGGGGACCTTCTGGAGGTAAATCTGCAGAATGGCATTTTGTTTGTGAATTCTCGGATCGACCGGGAGGAGCTGTGCGGGCAGAGTGCGGAGTGCAGCATCCACCTGGAGGTGATCGTGGACCGGCCGCTGCAGGTGTTCCATGTGGAGGTGGAGGTGAAGGACATTAACGACAATCCTCCTGTGTTCCCAGGAACACAAAAGATTCTGTTTATGGCTGAATCCAGACCGCTTGACTCTCGATTTCCGCTAGAGGGCGCCGCTGATGCAGACATTGGGGCCAACGCTCTGCTGACTTACGGGCTAAGTCCCAATGAATATTTCTCGTTGGAGAAACCGTCTGATGAGGAGCGGGTAAAACGTCTTGGGCTGGTATTAAGGAAACCTTTAGACAGAGAAGCAGCTCCGGAGATTTTTTTAGTTCTTACCGCCTCTGATGGCGGCAAACCTGAGCTGACTGGCACTGTTCAATTACTCGTCAGAGTGCTGGACGCCAACGACAACGCCCCAGCTTTCGACAGAACACTCTATGAAGTGAAATTGCTAGAAAACGTTCCTAACGGAACGTTGGTAATTAAACTTAATGCCTCAGATTTAGACGAAGGCTTGAATGGGAATATTATTTATTCATTCTCAGCTGATATTTTACCCATTGTGAAATCCAAATTCTACATGGATCCAATTACTGGAGAAATTATGGTAAAGGGATATATTGATTTTGAAGAAACCAAATCCTATGAAATTCCTGTAGAAGGCATTGATAAGGGGCAGCCGCCACTTTCTGGACATTGTACAGTTATGGTGGAAGTTGAAGACACCAATGATAATGCCCCAGTAATCGAATTCAAATTCTTGTCACTCCCAATTAGGGAAGACGCTCCACTGGGCACCGTCATCGCCTTGATAAGTTTGTCTGACCTCGACTCCAGTGTCAATGGGCAGGTGATTTGTACCCTATCTCCCCACGTCCCTTTCAGGCTGGTGTCCACATTCAAGAACTACTATTCACTCGTTTTGGACAGCACCTTGGATCGCGAGAAAGTGTCCGTCTATAAATTGGTGGTGACCGCTCAAGATGGGGGTCGCCTTCCTTGTCCACCACAGCCAGCGTGTCCGTGGAGGTGGCCGACGTGAACGACAATGCACCCGCGTTCGCGCAGCCCGAGTACACGGTGTTCGTGAAGGAGAACAACCCGCCGGGCTACCACATCTTCACCGTGTCGGCGCGAGACGCGGACGCTCAGGAGAACGCGCTGGTGTCCTACTCACTGGTGGAGCGGCGGGTGGGCGAGCGCGCGCTCTCCAGCTATGTGTCGGTGCACGCGGAGAGCGGCAAGGTGTACGCGCTGCAGCCGCTGGACCACGAGGAGCTGGAGCTGCTGCAGTTCCAGGTGAGCGCGCGCGACGCGGGCGTGCCGCCCCTGGGCAGCAACGTGACGCTGCAGGTGTTCGTGCTGGACGAGAACGACAACGCGCCTGCGCTACTGCCGCCTGGGCCAGGTGGAGGCCCCAGCGCAGTGAGCCAGGTGGTGGTGCGGTCGGTGGGCGCGGGCCACGTGGTGGCGAAGGTGCGCGCGGTGGACGCCGACTCGGGCTACAACGCGTGGCTGTCGTACGAGCTGCAGTCGGCGGCGGGTGGCGCGGACAGCCCGTTCCGCGTGGGGCTGTACACCGGCGAGATCAGCACGACGCGCGCCCTGGACGAGGCGGACGCGCCGCGCCAGCGCCTGCTGGTGTTGGTGAAGGACCACGGCGAGCCGGCGCTGACGGCGACGGCCACCGTGCTGCTGTCGCTGGAGGACAGCGGCCAGGCGCCCAAGGCCTCTTCGCGGGCGTTTTCTGGCGCCTCTGAAGCGGAGGCCGTTCTGGTGGATGTGAACGTGTATCTGATCATCGCCATCTGCGCGGTGTCCAGCCTGTTGGTGCTCACGCTGCTGCTGTACACGGCGCTGCGGTGCTCGGCGCCGCCCAGCGAGGGCGGGTGTGGGCCCGTGAAGCCCAGGCTGGTGTGCTCCAGCGCGGTGGGGAGCTGGTCTTTCTCTCAGGAGAGGCGGCAGAGGGTGTGCTCTGGGGGGGGGCCGCACAAGACGGACCTCATGGCCTTCAGTCCCAGTGTTCCGGACTCTGGGGACAGGGAGGATCAGCAGCCAGCAACTGTGGATTCTCTTTCAAAGGTTAGTTTATAAATATCCTTGTTTACTCTGAAATCTGGGTATTCTTTAATTCTATCAATTTCTTCTTAATTAAAAACTTTCTCAAAACTAAATTTCTCTAAATTTGTTTACTTTTTCTTTCATCCCCTTTTAAGCTAAAACCTTTTAGAGTAATAGGACACCAAGGCAATACATGTTGTTTTTAATATTCATTATTCAATGCATATTTATATAACTAGCATTATAAATTTTATGATTTCTATCTTCATCTTTATTTTCAGTTGTAATCAACTTTTAGAAAGCATTTTCTTGTTATTTGCCTATAAATCATTGAAAAGTAAACAGAATACTACAGCTTAATCAACTATTTGAAAGTGAAAACTGTTACCTTCACTCCAGAAGACACTCAAATGTACCTCCCAAATATCTTTCCCTCTTCCCCCCATATGTAGCCACAGCTTTAATTTTATAGCTGATTAATTTTTACTTGCTTCTTGAATTTTCCTAAATGGAATTGCACAAAATGTGTTGTATGTGTGCTTGTGTTTTTGTGTTCATATTTATCATTCACTATTCTATGGAATCATCCATATTGCCTTAAGTACTTGGAGTTAATTTATTATCTCTAATAGTTTTTTTCTTTCTTTAGTATGTTTTAGGAATACGGTATGTGTTACTCAGCCCTGGGATTTCTTTGGAGGGAATGATGCTGAAGCTGAAACTCCAGTACTTTGGCCACCTCATGGGAAGAGTTGACTCATTGAAAAAGATTCTGATGCTGTGAGGGATTGGGGGCAGGAAGAGAAGGGGATGACAGAGGATGAGATGGCTGGAGGGCATCCCTGACTGGATGGACGAGTCTGAGTGAACTCCGGGAGTTGGTGATGGACAGGGAGGCCTGGCGTGCTGCAATTCATGGGGTCTCAAAGAGCCGGACACTACTGAGCAACTGAACTGAACTACTCTGTTGAGAATTTCACATTGTTTCTCTTTGTATCTATTTTACTTAATGCTGCCTTCAGTATCAGAGAAGGCAATGGCACCCCATTCCAGTACTCTTGCCTGGAAAATCCCAGGAACGGAGGAGCCTGCACGGCTGCAGTCCGTGGGGTGGCTGAGGGTCGGACACGTGTGAGCGACTTCACTTTCACTTTTCACTTTCATACATTGGAGAAGGAAATGGCAACCTACTGCAGTGTTCTTGCCTGGAGAATCCCAGGGACGGGGAGCCTGGTGGGCTGCCGTCTATGGGGTCACCCAGAGTCTAGTTCACTCTAGCCATCTCCTGTTTGAACAGTTCTAATTTACCTTGTTTCATGGACCTAACATTCCAGGTTCCTATGCAATATTGTACTTTACAGGATCAAACTTTACTTCTATTACCAGTCAAATCCACCACTGGGCATTATTTTTGCTTTGGCTCCATCTCTTCATTTTTTCTGGAGTTATTTCTCCACTCTTCTCGAGTAGTGTTTTGGGCACCTACTGACTTGGGGAGTTTATCTTTCAGTGTCATATCTTTTTGCCTTTTCATGCTGTTCATGGGGTTCTCAAGGCAAGAATACTGAAGTGACTTAGTGGCAGCAGCAGCCTTCAGTATATTTGTAAAATTTTCATTGCCTATTTACAAACTTTTCTGTATTATTTAGCTAAGATGGAGATTAGTGAACATAGGCTCTGTACTTATCTTCTCCTTTAATTGATCAGTTAAGTTGCTCAATTATGTCTGACTCTTTGCAACCCCATAGACTACAGCAAGCCAGACTTCCCTGTCCTTCACCAGCTCCCAGAGTTTGCTCAAACTCATGTCCATTGAGTTGGTGATGCCATCCAACCATCTCATCGTCTGTCTTCCCCTTCTCCTCCTGCCCTCAATCTTTCCCAGCATCAGGGCCTTTTCAAATGAGTCAGCTCTTCGCATCAGGTGGCTAAAGAACTGGAGTTTCAGCTTCAGCATCAGTCCTTCCAATGAATATTCAGGACTGATTTCCTTTAGGATTGATTGGTTTGATATCCTTGCAGTCCAGGGGACTCTCAAGAGTCTTCTCCAACTCCACAGTTCAAAAGCATCAATTCTTCGGTGGTCAGCTTTCTTTATAGTCCAATTTTCACATCCATACATGACTACTGGAAAAATCATAGCTTAGACTAGACGGACCTTTGTTGGCAGGGTAGTGTCTTTGCTTTTTAATATGCTTTCCAGGTTGGTCATAGATTTTTCTTCAAGGAGCAAGCGACTTTTAATTTCATGGCTGCAGTCACCATCTGTGGTGATTTTGGAGCACCCCAAAATAAAGTCTCTCACTGTTTCTATTGTTTCCCCATCTATTTGCCATGAAGTGATGGGGCCAGATGCCATGATCTTAGTTTTCTAAATGTTGAATTTTAAGCCAACATTTTTACTCTGATCTTTCACTTTCGTCAACAGGCTCTTGAGTTCTTCTTTGCTTTCTGCCATAAGGGTGGTGTCATCTGCATGTCTGAGGTTATTGATATTTCTCCCGGCAATCTTGATTCCAGCTTGATGTACTCTGCGTATAAGTTAAATGAGCAGGGTGACAATATACAACGTTGATGTACTCCTTTCCCAATTTGGAACGAGTCTGTTGTTCCATGTCTATTTCTAACTGTTGCTTCTTGACCTGCATACGGATTTCTCAGGAGGCAGGTCAGGTGATCTGTTATTCTCATCTCTTTAAGAACTTTCCACATTTTGCTCTGACCCAACCAATCAAAGGCTTTGACGTAGTCAATAAAGCAGAAATAAATGTTTTTCTGGAACTCTCTTGCTTTTTCTATGATCCAGTGGACGTTGGCAATTTGATCTCTGATTCCTCTGCCTTTTCTAAATCCAGCTTGAGCATCTGGAAGTTCACGGTTCACATACTGTTGAAGCCTGGCTTGAAGAATTTTGAGCATTACTTTGGTAGTGTAGGAGATGAGTGCAATTGTATGGTAGTTTGAACATTCTTTGGCATTGCCTTTCTTTGGGATTGGAATGAAAACTGAGCTTTTCCAGTCCTGTGGCCACTGCTGAGTTTTCCAAGTTTGCTGGCATATTGAGTGCAGCACTTTCACAGCATCATCTTTTAGTATTTGAAATAGCTCAGCTGGAATTCCATCACCTCCAGTAGCTTTGTTTGTAGTGATGCTTCCTAAGGCCCACGTGACTTTGCATTCCAGGATGCCTGGCTCTAGGTGAGTTGGTCACACCATCATGGTTATCTGAGTCATGAAGATCTTTTTGTATAGTTCTTCTGTGTATTCTTGCCACCTCTTCTTAATCTCTTCTGCTTCTGTTTAGGTCCATACCATTTCTGTCCTTTATTGTGCCCACCTTTGCATGAAATGTTCCCTTGGTATCACTAACTGATAACGTCAGTCAATTGGTATCTTTAATTGATGTCAATTTCCCCAAATGCTTTTACCTGTTCATACTTTTGCTAGTTCTGTATGAGTTTCAGTTGCTCTTCATCATCTGGAAAACTTGGCATTGTTAATTTACATTGTTGCCATTTTGCTAGATGTGCTTATGTTTCCCTATTTGTAATTGAGGTTGAGCACATTTTTGTATTATTATTGGCCATTTTAATATCCTATTCTGTGCAATAACTGTTCAAGTCTTTGCCTATTTTCCTATTCTGTTATATTCTTCTACTGTTTTTTAAATTAATTTTTGGCTGTACTGGGTTTTCATTGGTTCACCTAGGGTTTCTCTAGGTGTGGTGGGCAGGGCTACTCTCTAGTTGCAGTGCATGGGCTTCTCATTGTACTGGCTTCTCTTGTTGGAGAGTAAAGACCCTAGAGCACTAGGGCTTCAGTAGTTGTGGTTCACGGGCTTATTTGCCCTGTGGCATGCAGAATCTTCCCGGACCAGGGATCCAACTCACATCTCCTGCATTGGCAGGCAGACTCTCAACTCTGGAGTACCAAGGAAGTTCCTTCTACTTCTTTTTGAAAAGTTTTATGTTCTGCATATGACCCCTTTCTTGATTTTCTGCATTGTTCCACACTGTGACTTATCATTCTTTTGTCATTTGGTGAATAGAAATTTTCATTTTAGTTAAGTTCAGTTTATCATTTTTTTCTTCTTGATTCTATCCTCTGAAGATAATTTCTTGTGTCTTTTGTTTTTTGTTCACATTACATATGCAATCAATTTTAATTTTTTGTCTTTGTTGAGACCCAAGGATCAAACTTAACTTTTGCCAAACATGTTCAGCTGAGGCAAGACCATTTTAAAAAAATTAGTTCCACAGTTGTTCCTTAAATAACCATAGTCTTTTTGCTTTTGTTTTTATAATCAGTTTGACTTGTTTTTTTCATTAATGCCATGCTGTCTCTTTAATTCAACCTAGATTTGTATATTAATTCCATAAAAACAACTTGGTGAGGTATTGATTTGGATTGCATTGTATCTATTGAGAAAATAGATAATTATCCTGATAATTTTGTCGGGATAATTAGCTAGATTAGCCCTATAATTCTGTATTGAGTTCTGGGCATTGTACATGAAACCAGTTGACATCTTTACAATCACGAGATATTCACTCCATGAGCATGCTCTATTTATCTAAATAACTGACAATGGTTCTTAATATTTTATAATTTCCTGTGTAGAGGTCCTATTCATCTTTCATAAGATTTTTCTTAGATAATTGCCATTTGTGATCATAATAAATATCAGCTCTAAGTTTAAATTATTTTCTTTAATAATGGTACTTATGAGGAAATTCTCTGATGGTCTAGTGGTTAGGATTCTGTGCTTTCCCTCCTGAGGGCCCAGATTCAATCCTGGTTGGGGAACTAAAGAAGAAATTATTTTATATTTCTTTTAGTGGTGGTAAAGAATTCTCTAATATTTGGTATATGAGAAATATGCTTATTTTGCCAGCACTTCTGAAAAATAGTTTTGCTAAGTATCAAGTTCTGGGTTGTAACTTATTTCCCCCACCCCATGGCTTTTAGGATGACATTCCATAGTCTTTTGAGAAGATGGCTCTCAAGTTTATTGTTCAGGTAGTAAAACCTTTTTTTCCCTGTCCAGCTGGTTTGTAAAATTTTCTTTGTTTTTTATTTTCAAGGGCTTTATGCTCAGTTTTAGTTTTCTTTGATTTTTATCTTGTTTGCAGTTTTTAAATCTTCTTGAATATGTGGTGTGATGTCTTTCATCAGTATAGGAAAAATTCCAGCAGTCTGCCTTGGAATATTGCTTCTGCCTCATGTTTTTCTCTCTTTCTCTTCTTTAAATCAAGGAATAGGTGTGTTAAATCTTTTCACCATATCGCTTATATCTTCTGTGCCCCCTTCTATTTTTTCAGCATCATTTTTGCTATTACCTGATGGATATTTTTATTCTGACCAATCTTCTACTTCAGCAAATTTCTCTTCTTATTAAGTCATCAATTGAATCTAAACATTGATTATTATCTTTTTAGCTTTAGAATTATAATTTTCTTTTAAAATATAGATTATATTTTTCTGGTGAAATAATTTATTATGTATTTTTTTGTACCTTAATTACAGTTTATTTATGGTCTGTCATATCAGTCTAATAATTGGATCATCTGTTTGTGGGTTTTATTGTTCACTTTTTCTCATGATTCTCTTTCTTAGTAAGCCTGATATATTTTGTATTGAGTTCTGGGTATTGTACATGAGAAGTGGTAACTATTCTAGATGTAGTTATATTATTCTAGAGATGGATAAAGAATTTATAAATACCTGATAGATATGCGTTTAGAAATTTATCTAAAAGTTTGAATTGAGGTAAATATTTTATATCTTTTCCTTTTTATCTACTACAATGATGTCTGTCATTACAAATCTTTTGAAGATTTTATTTTTATCTCTTCTACTGAACCCAAGGTCTATTTTGTAGTCTCATACAAAGTTAGTAGAATAAGGATTTTGTACTTTATTTTAATCCCCTTTCTGTCCTCCTTTCCTGTTTCCTTTGTTTATAAGACCCAAGCTTACTGAATTTTTTTTTTTTTTTTTACTGTTTAGTTTCCCTCCTTCTTTCTCATCTTGGATATTTACTAATGCTTTAAGAATCTTGCATCTCATCAAGTTTTCACTCACTTGGCCTAGAATTTTAAAAGATATGACCTCAGAGATTGTAATTTATTTCAATTTAATAAAGACGGAATTGTGGCCTGGAGACACACAAAAAATGAGGCCACATGAATATTAATATGAATGCATAGAAGAGAACCAAAAGTGCTTAAATTTAGCTCATTGTCTCTTTCCACTTTTAAATGAGCTCATTTGGGAATAATGAAGGCAATAGGATTGTGAGTAAAAACTATGCTTAATTTAGCTTCCTTATTCCCTCAGAGGTACTTTAAAATTACTCTCAGACCTCCTCAGAATGTGTATGTAACATAAATATTTTAGCACAATATTTTGTTGGAAATTGAACCATTACAAAAATAATATAAAAATATGTACCATATGCATATTATGTAAGGTAACTGGATAAATTATTTTCTACATATAATTAAACTTTTTGTTCACATTTGATGTGGGAGGATGAACTGTTTACAAACCTTTAAAAGACTGCTTCAGTTTCACCTGTTATATCTCAACACTCTGGTAGACTTACATAATTTTCTATACATAGGTGAGAAATACAGCTTATTGAAATTTTATTCTGGAGTTTTATAGGAAGTGAAAGTCATCTAGACTCCAATACAAAATTAAATTTTCTAGTGTACTATCTTCCTGAATGTTCCTCAGTAAATTAAGTAGAGATACCTCAAAATACTATTTGGTTTCCTTAATTTAAATTCATTGTCAGGAAATGAGTCTTAGTTCTGCCATGGGGCATACATAAGTATAACTGAAAATTTTCCAGAAACTATGTAGTAATAATCTATAATATTTAATTGAAAGAATGGACTGGAAAAAGATTTAAAAATTTTCTTCTACTTATAGATTTCATGGAATTACAAGTAAAGAGGCTATACTTGTTGAAAAAATAACCTCCAAAGCAAGAGTTGAGCAATGAAAAACAAATGCAAGGGATAATTTTAAAACTCTGCAATCTGAAAGATATGAAGACAGTTCAAAAGCCAAGAGTCTTATTTTCTCCTTAGATATTTATGTGAAAAAACTACAAGCTGAAAGAAACATGTGATACTATTGATGGCATTTTCTCCATTGAGTATATCTTTTAAAGATTTAAATATTTACTGAAAATATTCTGTAAAATACTATGCATGCATTGTTAATATCACACTATCAGTTGGCTTTTAAATACTTAATATTTACTTTTCTCAACAGTAAATTTTTTTATTGTAGTTTTGTAGATCCACATCAATCATGGTTTCATAACAGAAGGTGAATCAACATTAACTGATGATATTTTCAACTCAGATATTATGATTTTTTTCTTATTATATATTAAAATACTTTAAATTATCCTTGTAAGTGACTATTAGATAAATAGCTCTGAAATTTGATTACTGTTTAGCTTTTTTTAGTGTTTGGATATTCTGAATGCTAAGAAATCTTTCAAAAACTAAAGGAAATGATAAATGTACTCTTAAAGATTGTATCAGAAACAAATTCAGTAACATTATCTGATGTCCTTACATTACTGTTTTGAATACTGAGAAGCAAGTTAATTTCAATTGACTTTGTATTTTCTAGTAATCTTATTTCTTTCCAAGCTAGTTTTTATAGTACCACTTTTCCATATTTGCTTTATACATGGACACAAAATATATCTAATTCTATATATGACTTATACCAACATTAAAAAATGTGTTTGGAGTTTATGCTTTACATGTAAAGCACTGAATAATAGAATTATTGATTTCCTGGCCTCTCTTATATTCACAAGCAAAGATGATTTTGTAATATTTAAGCATCTGAATGCAGAGTTCCAAAGAATAACAAGGAGAGATAAGAAAGCCTTCCTCAGCAATCAATGCAAAGAAATAGAGGAAAGCAACAGAATGTGAAAGACTAGAGGTCTCTTCAAGAAAATTAGAGATACCAAGGGAATATTTCATGCAAAGATGTGATCGATAAAGGACAGAAATGGTCTGGACCTAACTGAAGCAGAAGATATTAAGAAGAGGTGGCAAGAATACACAGAAGAACTGTACAAAAAGATCTTCACGACCCAGATAATCACGATGGTGTTATCATTCACCTAGAGCCAGACATTCTGGAATGTGAAGTCAAGTGGGCCTTAGGAAGCATCACTACGAACAAAGCTAGTGGAGGTGATGGAATTCCAATTGAGGTATTTCAAATCCTGAAAGATGATGCTGTGAAAGTGCTGCATTCAATATGCCAGCAAATTTGGAAAACTCAGCAGTGGCCACAGGACTGGAAAGGGTCAGTTTTCATTCCAATCCCAAAGAAAGGCAATACCAAAGAATGATCAAACTACCACACAATTGCACTCATCTCACACGCTAGTAAAGTAATGCTCAAAATTCTTCAAGCCAGGCTTCAGCAATACATGAACTGTGAACTTCCAGATGTTCAAGCTGGATTTAGAAAAGGCAGAGGAACCAGAGATCAAATTGCCAACGTCCTCTGGATCATAGAAGAAGCAAGAGAGTTCCAGAAAAACATCTATTTCTGCTTTATTGACTGTGCCAAAGCCTTTGACTGTGTGGATCACAATAAACTGTGGAAAATTCTGAAAGAGATGGGAATACCAGACCACCTGACCTACCTCTTGAGAAACCTATATGCAGGTCAGGAAGCAACAGGTAGAACTGGACATGGAACAACAGACTGGTTCCAAATAGGAAAAGGAGTATGTCAAGTCTGTATATTGTCACCCTGCTTATTTAACTTATATGCAGAGTACATCATGGGCTGGAAGAAGCACAAGCTGGAATCAAGATTGCCAGGAGAAATATCAATAACCTCAGATATGCAGATGACACCACTCTTATGGCAGAAAGTGAAGAAGAACTAAAAAGCCTATTGATGAAAGTGAAAGAGGAGAGTGAAAAAGATGGCTTAAAGCTCAATATTCAGAAAACGACGATCATGGCATCCAGTCCCATCACTTCATGGGAAATAGATGGGGAAACAGTGGAAACAGTGTCAGACTTTATTTTTCTGGGCTCCAAAATCACTGCAGATGGTGACTGCAGCCATGAAATTAAAAGATGCTTACTTCTTGGAAGGAAAGTTATGACCAACCTAGACAGCATATTGAAAAGCAGAGACATTACTTTGACGACAAAGATCCGTCTAGTCAAGGCTATGGTTTTTCCAGTGGTCATGTATGGATGTGAGAGTTGGACTGCGAAGAAAGCTGAGCGCCAAAGAATTGATGCTTTTGAACTGTGGTGTTAGAGAAGACTCTTGAGAGTCCCTTGGACTGCAAGGAGATCCAACCAGTCCATCCTAAAGGAGACCAGTCCTGGGTGTTCATTGGAAGGACTGATGCTGAAGCAGAAACTCCAATACTTTGGCTACCTCATGCAAAGAGTTCACTCATTGGAAAAGACTTTGATGCTAGGAGGGATTGTGGGCAGGAAGAGAAGGGGACGTCAGAGGATGAGATGGCTGGATGGCATCACCAACTCAATGGACATGAGTTTGGGTGAACTCTGGGAGTTGGTGATGGACAAGGAGGCCTGGTGTGCTGTGATTCATGGGTCGCAAAGAGTTGGACACAACTGAGCGACTGAACTGAACTGAGGGAGTATATGCTTAAGTAGAATGTTAAACTTTTTAAAGAGGAAGAGTTGGTTTATTTTATATTGGTCATATTTATTAAGTGAAGTCCAAGTCCGTGTAGCAAATAAATGAAGCAGTAGAATGAGATGAAATTAACAGTTAACTTGTTAATAATGTGATTTCTTTCCATGTTTCAATTTTTATTGGAACTCAAATATTTTATAGAATAATATATCTCACAAACAACATTAGGATTTTGATTTGCTACATAAAAGAAAATATATGTGTTTTCACAATTTATATCAATCTGATTTACCAGTAATAGCTTCTTGAAAAATGCTTGTCTGTATGCTGTCCTGTGCTGGGTGTATTAAGTCGCAAATAGTGTCATGTCCACATTACAGTTTTTGAGTTAACACTAAAAGTAAGTAGGTAATATAGAGAAAAAGGAAATCAATAAATTTTCAGCAATTTGAAAATCAGACTTCCAAATGGAACTCAGACACGAATTCTATTCAAATAGCTTGTTACTTTGAAAACATTAACAAAAGCCAATATTAAATATTGCAAATAGGAATATAAACTTGTTTTATGAGTGATATAAAGCTAGTATACAAACATCCCTTCAAAACAGTAGAGAAAAAAATTGGTAATTTTAGTAATATTTAAATACGGAAAGATATAAAAAATCTAAAACTTTTAAAGTCCACTAGGAACTATACAAGCCCTAAATATACAGAATAGGCCAATACAAATCATTTTAGTAAAGACTGGGTGTCACAGCTTGAGTAGTAGTGATTCTGCAGTATTTTAATTAAATTTGATACATTTGATTAAAATTTTAATTATATATTTGATTAGAGATAAAGTTGGGAAATATTTAACGAATGTAAGGTAAATAAAGCATAACAAAGTGAAATAACTCCCCTTTCCTCCACATGATGGCGCTGGAAACCGCAAGTTTAGTTTTTTTTAAAAAAAAAAAAACAGCAAAGGAATACAGCGAGTTTATTTTCCTGAGAAAGGAAAAGAGCCACTCCATTTTTCACTCTGCTGCTGTAGCATAAAAGGTGAGCAAATACAAAATTGTATAAAATTGGTAATTAAATTTCCAAGAGCTATATGGTAGTGCAATAGGTATTTGAAAGCTGATACAAATTTGCGATGGTATATTCTCAGAGAAAAAGTCCAGGATCTCAGCGTCTGCTGCTGTCGCTTCTGCTCCTCGTAGCCTGGGAGTCGGGGAGCGGCCAGGTCCACTACTCGGTTTCCGAGGAGGCCAAACACGGCGCCTTCGTGGGCCGCATCGCCCAGGACCTGGGACTGGAGCTGGCAGAACTGGTGCCTCGCCTCTTCCGGATTGCATCCAAAGGCCGCAGAGACCTTCTGGAGGTAAATCTGCAGAATGGCATTTTGTTTGTGAATTCTCGGATCGACCGCGAGGAGCTGTGCAGGAGGAGAGCTGAATGCAGCATCCACCTGGAGGTGATCGTGGACCAGCCGCTGCAGGTGTTCCATGTGGAGGTGGAGGTGAAGGACATTAACGACAACCCGCCAAAGTTCTTGAGACAAGAACAAACACTATTTATACTAGAGTCAAGAAGAGCTGATTCCCGGTTTCCGCTAGAGGGCGCGTCTGATATGGATATCGGAAGAAACGCAGAATTGAGATACAAGTTACAAGCAAATGAGTATTTTGACTTGGATGTTAAAACAAACGAAGAGGAAACAAACTTTTTAGAGCTAGTTTTGAAGAAACCAGTAGATAGGGAAGAAACGCAAGAACATCGTTTATTGCTGATTGCAATTGATGGAGGAAAACCGGAACTAACAGGTACAGTTCAGTTATTGATCAATGTTTTGGATGCGAATGATAATGCTCCAGAATTTGATAAATCAATTTATAATGTCAGATTACTGGAAAATGCACCAAATGGGACACTAGTTATTAAACTGAACGCCTCAGATGCAGATGAGGGTATTAATAAGGAAATAATGTATCTCTTTAACAACCTTGTTCTTGACAATGTAAAATCTAAATTTGCAATCAATTCTAATAGTGGGGAAATAACAGTTACAGGAAAACTGGATTACGAAGACTGTAATTTATATGAAATTAATATTGATGCTGTTGATAAAAGTTCATTCCCATTAACTGGACACTGCAAAGTAATACTGAAACTGCTGGATGAAAATGATAATATCCCAGAGATGGTCATAACCTCCCTATCTCTGCCTGTGCAAGAGGACGCTCCACTGGGCACCGTCATTGCCCTGATCAGTCTATCAGACCTCGACTCTGGTGCCAATGGACAGGTCACCTGCTCTGTGACGCCTGACGTTCCTTTCAAGCTGGTGTCCACTTTCAAAAATTACTATTCATTGGTGCTGGACAGCAACTTGGATCGTGAGCGTGTGACGAACTATGATGTGGTGCTGACTGCTAGAGATGGGGGCTCGCCTGCCTTGTCCACCACGACCAGCGTGTCCGTGGAGGTGGCCGACGTGAACGACAATGCGCCCGCGTTCGCGCAGCCAGAGTACACGGTGTTCGTGAAAGAGAACAACCCTCCCGGCTGCCACATCTTCACCGTATCGGCGCGAGACGCGGACGCGCAGGAGAACGGGCTGGTATCCTACTCACTGGTGGAGCGACGGGTGGGCGAGTACGCGCTGTCGAGCTACGTGTCAGTGCACGCGGAGAGCGGCAAAGTGTACGCGCTGCAACCGCTGGACCACGAGGAGCTGGAGCTGCTGCAGTTCCAGGTGAGCGCGCGGCGACGCGGGCGTGCCGCCCCTGGGCAGCAACGTGACTCTGCAGGTATTCGTGCTGGATGAGAACGACAACGTGCCTGCGCTGCTGCCGCCCGGGTCTGGCGGAGGACCCAGTGCGGTGAGCCAGGTGGTGGCGCGGTCGATGGGCGCGGGTCACGTGGTGGCGAAGGTTCGCGCGGTGGACGCCGACTCGGGCTACAACGCGTGGCTGTCGTACGAGCTGCAGCCGGCGGCGGGTGGCACACGCAGCCCGTTCCGCGTGGGACTGTACACCGGCGAGATCAGCACGACGCGCGCCCTGGACGAGGCGGACGCGCCCGCGCCAGCGCCTGCTGGTGCTGGTGAAAGACCACGGCGAGCCGGCTCTGACAGCCACGGCCACCGTGCTGCTGTCGCTGGAGGACAGCAGCCAGGCGCCCATGGCCTCTTCGCGGTCATTGTCTGGTGCAGCTGGAGCAGAGACGGCGTTAGTGGATGTGAACGTGTATCTGATCATCGCCATCTGCGCGGTGTCCAGCCTGTTGGTGCTCACGCTGCTGCTGTACACGGCGCTGAGGTGCTCGGCGCCCGTCCAGCGAGGGCGCGTGTGGGCCTGTGAAGCCCAGGCTGGTGTGCTCCAGCGCGGTGGAGAGCTGGTCTTTCTCTCAGCAGAAGCAGCAGAGAGTGTGCTCTGAGGGGCCGCCCAAGACTGACCTCATGGCCTTCAGTCCTAGCCTGCCTCAGGGTCCTATCTCTACAGACACAGTGAGTCTCAAAAACCTTTTAGAAATTTTTCGTTATGTGCTGCTGCTGCTAAGTCGCTTCAGTCGTGTCCGACTCTGTGCGACCCCACAGACGGCAGCCCACCAGGCTTCCCCGTCCCTGGGATTCTCCAGGAGAGAGTACTGGAGTGGGTTGCCACTGCCTTCTCCAGATTTTCGTTATGTATTTAGTATTAAATATTTAATATCCTTTATCGTCTCTCTTCATTTTTAAAGCATGGCTTGATAAGTAATTATATTCTTTTAGATATAAATTCTCTTGGTACTAATTAATTTCTCTATACTTACAGTTATGCTTAAAATTTACTTTGTTGAAGACAACTGCTTTGCACTATAATTTCAGTAACAATGCCCTTTTTATGGGGTTTAAAGGCTTGAGTTAATGAACTGGTTTTCAGTTCACCATAGAAAATGTTTCCAGAATTAAATTTTTAGTGAACATTTCAATTTTCAGATTTTAATAAGTGTTATAGTAAGATACTTGTAAGATACATTTTTGGTGTTATCATTTATGGTCAAAGTCGAGTATTGTAACTACATAGAAATATTGTAACACATCGTGTCAACTTGCCCTTTTTCCTCCACTGACTATCCATTATTTGATTTTGTTTGCTTGATTTTGTTTGTTTGCGGTGGGTCTTCTTTGCTGCCCTTGGCCTTTCTCTAGTTTCTAACAGTGCTACCTTCTAGTTGTGGTGCGCAGGCTTCTTACTGCTATGGCTTCTCGTTGCAGAGCACGGGCTTTAGGGTGTGCCAGCCTTAGTAGTTGCTATGAGAGAGCTGTTTAGCCTGGGTTCAGTAGTCATGGCCCACAGGCTTACTTGCTCCAGGGCATGTGGGATCTTCCCCATCCAAGGATTGAAGCTGTGTCCTCTCCATTGGCATGTGGGTTCTTAACCACTGGACCACCAGGGAAGCCCCTATTTGAGTATTTTTGTTCAGTTCAGTCACTCAGTCGTGTCCAACTCTTTGCAACCCCATGAATCGCAGCACGCCAGGCCCCCTGTGTCACCAACTCCCAGAGTTCACTTAAACTCACATCCATCGAGTCAGTGATGCCATCCAGCCATCTCATCCTCTGTCGTCCTCTTCTCCTCCTGCCCCCAATCCCTCCCAGCATCAGAGTCTTTTCCAATGAGTCAACTCTTTGCATGAGGTGGCCAAAGTACTGGAGTTTCAGCTTTAGCATCATTCCTTCCAAAGAACACCCAGGGCTGATCTCCTTTAGAATGGACTGGCTGGATCTTCTTGTAGTCCAAGGGACTCTCAAGAGTCTTCTCCAACAGCACAGTTCAAAAGCATCAATTCTTTGGCGCTCAGCTTTCTCTCACATCTCAGTACAACTCTCACATCCATACATGACCACTGGAAAAACCATAGCCACTAGACAGATCTTTGTTGGCAAAGTAATGTCTCTGCTTTTCAATATGCTATCTAGGTTGGTCGTAACTTTCCTTCCAAGGAGTAAGCATCTTTAAATTTCATGGCTGCAGTCACCATCTGCAGTGATTTTGGAGCCCCCCAAAATAAAGTCTGACACTGTTTCCACTGTTTCCCCATCTATTTCCCATGAAGTGATGGGACCAGATGCCATAATCTTCGTTTTCTGAATGTTGAGCTTTAAGCCAACATTTTAAGTCTCCTCTTTCGCTTTCATCAATAGGCTTTTTAGTTCTTCTTCACTTTCTGCCATAAGAGTGGTGTCATCTGCATATCTGAGGTTACTGATATTTCTCATTCTTGATTCCAGCTTGTGCTTCTTCCAGCCCTGCGTTTCTCATGATGTACTCTGCATATAAGTTAAATAAACAGGGTGACAGTACAGAAATTGAATTAATTTTTCCAGGAATATTTATGCATTGAATGACTCTTTCAAGTCTTGTTTAAATGTTAGCCTTTGCATACTCATGGTGAGTTTGATATTTATAATTTAAAATTTTTAGCTCTAGTGGCTTAATTTTATTAATTTTTAATTATAAAATATATTTCATTATTTAAAATGTTTTAAAATATGTCCATTCCACCTCCAACATCAAGCCTCTTAATCAGTTCATTTTAATTCAGTTGCTCAGTTGTGTCTGACTCTTTGTGACCCCATAGACTACAGCACGCCAGGCCTCCCTGTCCATCACCAACTCCTGGAGTCCACTCAAACTCATGTCCATCGAGTTGGTGAAGCCATCCAACCATCTCATCCTCTGTCTTCCCCTTCTCCTCCTGCCTTCAATCTTTCCCAGCATGAGGGTCTTTTCCAGTGAGTCAGTTTTTCTCATGAGGTGGCCAAAGTATTGGAGTTTCAGCTTCAACATCAGTTCTTCTAATGAATATTCAGGACTGATTTCCTTTAGGATGGACTGGTTTGATCTCCTTGCAGTCCAAGAGCCTCTCAAGAGTCTTCTCCAACACCATAGTTCACAAGCATCAATTCTTCGGTGCTCAGCTTTCTTTATAGTTCAGTTCTCACATCCATACATGACTACTGGAAAAACCATAGCTTTGACTTGTTGGCAAAGTAATGTTTCCGCTTTTTAATACGCTATCTTTGTTGATCATAGTTTTTTTCCCAAGGAGCAAGTGTCTTTTCATTTCATGGCTGTAGGTACCATCTGCAGTGATTTTGGAGCCCCCAAAGTAAAGTCTCTCATTGTTTCCACTGTTTATGTATCACATGCTGTTGAAGCCTGGCTTGGAGAATTCTGCGTATTACTTTGCTAGTGTGTGAAATGAGTGCAATTGGGCTTCCCTGGTGGCTCAGAGGTTAAAGCGTCTACCTCCAATGCGGGAGACCCAGGTTCCATCCCTGGGTCAGGAAGACCCCCTGGAGAAGGAAATGGCAACCCACTCCAGTATTCTTGCTTGGAGAATCCCATGGACTGAGGAGCCTGGTGGGCTGCAGTCCAGGGGGTCAGCAAAGAGTCAGACACGACTGAGTGACTTTACTTACTTTGAACATTTTTTTGGCATTGCCTTTCTTTGGGACTGGAATGAAAACCAACCTTTTGGCCACTGGTGAGTTTACCAATTTGCTGGCATATTGAATGCAGCACTATCTTAGCATCATCTTTTAGGATGTGAAATAGCTCAACTGAAATTCCATCACCTCCACTAGCTTTGTTCATAGTGATGCTTCCCAAAGCCCACTTGACTTCGCATTGCCAGATGTCTGGCTCTAGTGATCACACCAGCATGGTTATCTGGGTCATGAAGATCTTTTTGTATAGTTCTTCTGTATATTCTTGCCACCTCTTAATATCTTTTTTCTTCTGTTAGGCCCATACCATTTCTGTCCTTTATTGTGCCCATCTTTGCATGAAATGTTCCCTTGGAATCTCTTTTTCCTGAAAAGATTTCTAGTCTTTCCCCTTTCTATTGTTTTCCTTTATTTCTTGGCATTGATCATTGAGGAAGGCTTTCTTATCTCTCCTTGCTGTTCTTTGGAACTCTGCATTCAGCTGTTTTTATCATTCCTTTTCTCCTTTGCCTTCAGTTTCTCTTCTTTTTCTCAGCTGTTTGTAAGGCCTCCTCAGACAAACATTTTTCCTTTTGGCATTTATTTTTCTTCAGGATGGTCTTGATCACTGCATCCTGTACAATATCATGAACCTCCATCCATAGCTCTTCAGGCACTCTATCAGATCTAATCCCTTGAATCTATATGTTACTTCTACTGTATACACGTAAGGGATTTGATTTAGGTCATACCTGAATGGTCTAGTGCTTTCCCTTACTTTCTTCAATTTAAGTCTGAATTTTGCGATAAGGAGTTCATGATCTGAGCTACAGTCAGCTCCTGGCCATGTGTTTGCTGACTATATAGAGCTTCCTTATCTTCGGCTGCAAAGAATATAATCAATCTGATTTCAGTGTTGACCATCTGGTGATGTCCATGAGTAAAGTCTACTCTTGTGTTGTTTGGAAGAGGGTGTTTGGATGACCAGTGTATTCTCTTGGAAAAATTCTTTTGTTAGCCTTTGCCGTTATTCATTTTGTACTCCAAGGCCAAATTTGCCTGTTACTCTAGGTATCTCTTGACCTCCTGCTTTTGCATTCCAGTCCCCTATGATGAAAAGGGCATCTTTTTGTGCATTAATTCTAGAAGGTCTTGTAGGTCTTCATAGAACCAATCAACTTCAGCTTCTTCAGCATTACTGGTTGGGACATAGACTTGGATTACTGTGATATTGAATGGTTTGCCTTGGAAATGAACAGAGATTATTTGGTCGTTTTTGAAGTTGCACCCAAGTATTGTATTTCTGACTCTTTTGTTGACTATGAGGGATACTCCATTTCTTCTAAGGGATTCTTGCCCACAGTAGTAGATATAATGGTCATCTGAGTTAAATTCGCCCATTCCAGTCCATTTTAGTTCACTGATTCCTAAAATGTCAGTGTTCACTCTAGCCATCTCCTGTTTGAACAGTTCTAATTTACCTTGTTTCATGGACCTAACATTCCAGGTTCCTATGCAATATTGTACTTTACAGGATCAAACTTTACTTCTATTACCAGTCAAATCCACCACTGGGCATTATTTTTGCTTTGGCTCCATCTCTTCATTTTTTCTGGAGTTATTTCTCCACTCTTCTCGAGTAGTGTTTTGGGCACCTACTGACTTGGGGAGTTTATCTTTCAGTGTCATATCTTTTTGCCTTTTCATGCTGTTCATGGGGTTCTCAAGGCAAGAATACTGAAGTGGTTTGCCATTCCCTTCTCCGGTGGACCATGTTTTGTCAGACCTCTCCACCATATTCCTGCTCAAATATTTCAAATGTTCTGATTTCTTGGTTATTCTCCTAGAGAATTTTTATATACAAATAAACACTCTTCTCCTACTTTAAAACATGTTTTTATTGATTTTCCTTCCCCATTCATTTAATATAGTTTGTCTATTACTTAAGGAGATTTTTCATTCTTTTTCTAGTCCATGTTGTCCCATTTTGCAGCTGTATCATAATTCCCAACACCAATGTTAAGTGGAGGGATGATTAATTATTCTCTTAGTTTTTATTTTTCAATTCACAAATTATTATATTGGTGAGAAATAATTGTGAATTTTCACAGCTGGGAAAATCTTAACTTTTTTTTTAGTTAGAAGACATTTGCTTTTAATGTTGCCTTTTGTTTTTAGATTAAAAATACTGCATGATATAAACATCTCTCTTGAGTTTATTTTTACTAATACATTCTTTTTTTTTTTTACAACAAAGCCATACATTTTATCTGCTATAGGCAATAGTGCTCTTCATATCAAATACAGAGAACTATTTTTCTACACTTTTGAAAAAACAGTATGGGCTTAGGTAGTAATAAATATTCCACATTTCATATGACAAAATGCCAATTTCCTTTTATTGCTTTTTTCTATTTCTATATATTCTCACATATATTTAATTCTTAAATATATTTATAACATATTATTTAAACATTTCTAATACCTCATTACTTTTGAGAAGTCCTATAAATGGAGAAGGCATTCTCACCATTGTGTGAATTTGTAGTTAACAGTTGTCAGCTTTTTAAAAATCAAGTTAATTCAGTTTTGAAATACAAACTCTTTGATTTGTAACTAAAATTTTCTTTCTGGGGAGGAAGCTGTTAATAAACGTCTTTTTTTCTGTACATAATCTTTTTCCTTGACTAGATGAACTATTTGAGTTAATAACTGAACAAAAATGTAAGGTATTTGGGAGACCCGTATTTCTTAGAGGAGACCAGTATTTCCCTTTTCCAAATTAATTTATTTTGCATATATGATTTCAGTAACATTGTATAATTTTCTACCTGGAGCCAATAAATAGAATTATTGATACTCTTCCAATTAATCAGATTATATTAGCAACCTTCTGGAAATTTCTAGGAACTTCAATAGAAAGAGAAAGTTGATACTTTAACTATGTTAGAAGTTGATACTCAAAGAGACTCTTCATTTAGGGCAGCAATTTATGAAATACCTTAACCACTATAGAAAACTTTCAACTAACAAGACTATATGGCAATATAGATTTTGTCAAGGCTTATCTTCCTGTAAGCAAAGGAATCTTTTGCTTGGGGGGCTTAGTATTGGTTAACAAATGAACTCTTTACTTACTAAAAATAATTGTAATAGAAAGTCAGTGATGAGGAGTACTACTTATCAGGATAAATATTAGATATAGGATATGTTATGTAATTTATGTAAGGTGTTCTCATGTTGGGGGTACTTTGTATTACAGTTGTCTGTGAGGATTATACAAGTACATCAGAATTCTGGAGAAGGGTGAGTGTTGGTGTGTGTTTATTTGAAAAATCTTTTTATGACTTTCATTGTATTATTTAGAGAAAGAGTTTAATTATCTACAGTTGATGACAGTAAGGATGAATTCATGGTAAAATTGACATTTTGGCATGACTTTGATATGAGTGGAGCATTTTTTACAGGTGAAGGTGGAGATAATTTTAAAAAATTGAACAAAGATTGTATTGAGGAACAAGGCAAGTAAGTGATCTATGTTGTCTGCAAAATAGAGATAATATTGGAAAATAGTTAAAAATAACACCAGAAATGTTGGCTTATGATCATATCTCAAGTCACGTAGAAGTGGTTCTAATATCTTGGAATTTATTTGTTTAGTGCAATCCAATAAAAGCTGTACCCATGAAGATAAATATGGTGGTATGTGAAAAGACAGATGGGCTATAGGCCAACTTTGAATAGGACAAGTAGGGGACATGGAGTAATAAAAAAAAAATCCATAGAGGTGACATGTAAAATGTTAATGTCATTAAATAAAAGCTGAATTTAAGGGTTTGAATTTGGGGAGTATTAATAATTTATCTCCATAACCTTTAAATTGTAATCAAATTATTTTCTGGGAGTTATCAGCATGTATAGGTAAAAATGACTATCACAACCACACTGAAAAGAGGAAGGAAGATGTGAATTGGGGAATACCTTCAATAAAAATCTTGTTTGAAATGTTGGAAGTGGATAAGAGCATTTTAATGGAACCATGTAAGAGCTTGAAGTCGAAAGAAAAGATAAGGTCATTTAGGAGCAGCTGAAGGATCAAAGCAGCAAAGCACAATAGGTAGAAATTCCACAAGATTTTGCAGTGATGGAGAAGTATGCAAAGGAAAACGTTTTGAGGGGAAGACCTAATAGAAGCTGTAGAGAAATTAAGAAATGCTGTAAAGATTATGTTCCCAAATTTTCATCCTTCATTATTAAATGAAAGAAACATTATTAGGAGCAGTTGATGTTCCTTGAACAAAGAAAAAATGAACTTTGATCAGCTATAAGGTCTTTAAAATTTGGGTAAAATTTGTTACTTTAAAATTACACTCTTTTATCAGAGCAAAATATAATAGCATATCTTGTGGCAGAAATATATGCACATGTTCTCTACACAAAATATGGAGGATAATTTGCACTTCTAATTCCCACTTAAACTTTCTAAACTGGTTGATACAGTTTTCACATTACTAGAAGGAATGTTGTTTCACTCTGAATATTCTGAACCCTTACTCTAATAAGACAGATGAGATATTTACAAACATGAGGAGATTTACAATAAAAGGCAAAAGACATATATATGTATAATATATATAGCATGAATTCATTTCTTACCCTTTGGAGCCGCATGATGTCGCTGTCTACCATGAATACACTAGCTGTTATTCAAGTCCATCCCTCCCATTATTGCATCCTTCCAAGAGTGCTGAATGATGGCAGTCGCAGAAGAATTGAATTAACAGACTCGGGATCATACAATATTTCATCTTAATGCCTAGACGAGATTTCCTGATAGAAATAAACCAGCAAGTATTTGAAATGGTTATTACATCTGAAGGTCGACTGAGATCCCGGTGTTTGCTGCTCTCACTTCTGCTTCTTGCAGCCTGGGAAGCAGGGAGCGGTCAGGTCCACTATTCGGTCCCGGAGGAGGCCAAACACGGCACCTTCGTGGGTCGCATTGCCCAGGACCTGGGACTGGAGCTGGCGGAGCTGGTGCCGCGCCTGTTCCAGGTGGCATCCAAAGGCCGCGGGGATCTTCTGGAGGTAAATCTGCAGAATGGCATTTTGTTTGTGAATTCTCGGATCGACCGGGAAGAGCTGTGCGGACGGAGCGCGGAGTGCAGCATCCACCTGGAGGTGATCGTGGACCGGCCGCTGCAGGTGTTCCATGTGGAGGTGGAGGTGAAGGACATTAATGACAACCCGCCTGTGTTCCCGGTAAAGGAACAAAGAGTGTTGATTTACGAATCTAGGCAGCCAGATTCTTTGTTTCCACTAGAGGGCGCATCGGATGCAGATGTGGGGGCAAATTCTATCTTAACCTACAGACTCACTTCCAACGAAAATTTCGCACTGGATGTGAAAACAAACAGTGATGACAGTACACAAATTGGGCTCGTGTTAAGGAAATCCCTGGACAGAGAGGAAGTGCCCGAACATAACTTACTCCTCATGGCCACTGACCAAGGCAAACCTGAGCTCACTGGCACTGTTCAGCTGCTGATTACCGTACTGGATGTGAATGACAATGCTCCCAGTTTTGGACAATCTGAATATGAAGTAAAAATCTTTGAAAACTCAGATAACGGAACAATAGTTATCCGAGTAAATGCTTCTGATAGAGATGAAGGAGCGAATGGGGAAATATCATATTCTTTTAATAATCTTGTTCCAGCTACTGTTAGTAACCAGTTTAGAATAGATGCGAATACTGGAGAAATAGTTATTCAAGGGAACTTAGATTTTGAAAATATGAATTTATACAAAATCCGTGTTGAAGCGACGGACAAAGGCCACCCTCCCATGGCTGGTTATTGCACCGTTTTAGTGAAAGTCTTGGATAAAAATGATAATGTCCCTCAGATTGCATTGACTTCCTTATCCTTGCCTGTCCGAGAGGATGCTCAATTCGGTACTGTCATAGCCCTAATTAGCGTGTCCGATCTGGACTCAGGTCCCAATGGGCAGGTGACCTGCTCTTTGACGCCCTATGTTCCCTTCAAACTGGTGTCCACCTTCAAGAATTACTATTCTCTAGTGCTGGATAGCACCTTGGACCGAGAAAACGTGGCTAACTATGAAGTGGTTGTGACCGCAAGGGACGGGGCTCGCCTTCGCTGTGGGCAACGGCCAGCATGTCCGTGGAGGTGGCCGATGTGAACGACAACGCACCCGCATTCACGCAGCCCGAGTACACGGTGTTCGTGAAAGAGAACAACCCGCCTGGCTGCCACATCTTCACCGTGTCGGCGCGAGATGCGGACGCGCAGGAGAACGCGCTGGTGTCCTACTCGCTGGTGGAGCGGCGGGTGGGCGAGCGCGCGCTGTCGAGCTACGTGTCGGTGCACGCGGAGAGCGGCAAGGTGTATGCGCTGCAGCCGCTGGACCACGAAGAGCTGGAGCTGCTGCAGTTCCAGGTGAGCGCGCGCGACGCGGGCGTGCCGCCCCTGGGCAGCAACGTGACGCTGCAGGTGTTCGTGCTGGACGAGAATGACAACGCGCCTGCGCTGCTGCCGCCCGGGCCAGGCGGAGGCCCCATCGCGGTGAGCCAGGTGGTGGTGCGGTCGGTGGGCGCGGGCCACGTGGTGGCGAAGGTGCGCGCGGTGGACGCGGATTCGGGCTACAACGCGTGGCTGTCGTACGAGCTGCAGCCGGTGGCGGGTGGCGCGAGCAGCCCGTTTCGCGTGGGGCTGTACACCGGCGAGATCAGCACGACGCGCGCCCTGGACGAGGCGGACGCACCGCGCCAGCGCCTGCTGGTGCTGGTGAAGGACCACGGCGAGCCGGCGCTGACGGCGACTGCCACCGTGCTGCTGTCGCTGGAGGAAAGCGGCCAGGCGCCCAAGGCCTCTTCGCTGGCGTTGTCTGGTGCAGCTGGTGCAGAGACGGCGTTAGTGGATGTGAACGTGTATCTGATCATCGCCATCTGCGCGGTGTCCAGCCTGTTGGTGCTCACGCTGCTGCTGTACACGGCGCTGAGGTGCTCGGCGCCGCCCAGCGAGGGCGCGTGTGGGCCCGTGAAGCCCAGGCTGGTGTGCTCCAGCGCGGTGGGAAGCTGGTCTTACTCTCAGCAGAAGCAGCAGAGGGTGTGCTCTGGAGAGGGGCCGCCCAAGACCGACCTCATGGCCTTCAGTCCCAGCCTACCAGCCTGTCCAGGAGTGTCGGATATGGGCGAGCATCAGGATTTAAAGGGTGATTGTCTTTCCAAAGTAAGTCTGAGTTTTCATAAATAACAGTTGATTTTTAAAATGTTTTCATTATTTTCCTTGGGTTTATGTTCAGATTTTCTTATTTCAACAAACTGAGTAATTTTGCATTATATACATCTTTTCTTCTTTGTTATTATAATCTCTTTGGTTCTTTAAACTTGAGTGGAATCAGACATTATTAAAACATCATTCTACACGTCAAGATTTCTGTCACAAAACTCAAAATTTCCTTAGATAACCATTTTTGATACATTTAAAAAATACATTGGTAGTATTTTTCCTTATTAATTTTGTAGACTTTGATTACTTTGCATTTGAATTTCAGGAGAGTTTTTCACCCTCATTTTAATTGATATATTATTTCAACATCACTTTATTATAGTTTTATCCTTCAGCTTCCTTCTTCCTTCCTTTCCTTCTTCTTTCTCTTTTCTTTGATGCTTCTGCTTACCCAACACTCTTGATTATCCACTTCGTTTAATGGCTGTCTTCATCATATCTTAAATCTATATTCCTTTTTGGGCCTGGTGATTCCAAGAGTCCAAGAGTCCAAGAATCTGTAGTGCTCATTTACTGTTGGCCTTTTAAACTATTTAGAAACAAAGTACATAATAATAGTTATCCCAATAATTAATATTCTTCTTTTATTTATTTATTTATTGCTTTGCTGCATCTTCATTACTGTGTGGGGTTTTCTCTAGTTTTGGAGAGCAAGGGCAACTCTCTAGCTGTGGAGCATGGTCTTCATCATAGTAAAGGCTTCTCTTGTTGCAGATCACAGGTGCTAGAGCAGGTGGGCTCAGTATTCGCAGCTCCTGGACTCTAGTGCACAGGCTCAATAGTTGTGGTTCATGGGCTTAATTGCTCTGGGCATGTGGGATCTTCCTGGATCAAGGATTGAACCTATGTCTCCTGCATTAGCAGGCAGATTCTTTACCTCTGAGCCTCCAGTGAGGCCCAGAATACTTCTGATTGGGATGAAAAAGTGAATGGGGAAATTTCACATTCTTTCAACTACCATGTGATACCCATGTTATTGCTCAGCTTATCAGGGATCCAAATATTTGACAATAATTCAATAGAATGTGGACTTTGACCAAGTAAATTCATGTAAAATGTGCACTGAGTTCTCAGACACTGAAAACCCCTTATTTATGCTTGACTTTTATTTGGTGGGCTCCTTTTCATGGAGAGTTTATTTCTTCTAATTTAATACTTTCATTATTCATTCTGTATTATGATTTAAAGTATTCACCGCTTCTCTACATGCAAGAAATGGATAGTAAAGTTAACTTTTGTAAGTTTTGAAAATGATGCTGTGCCAAGAATCATTAACAAGACCCAGCCCCTGGCTTCAATAAGTTGGTAGAAAAATAAAGATATGTCATACATAAATATGATCATCTTAGAAGGCTGAATATTATAACAGGTACAAGAAATGTAAATCACTGTGAGTGGATTGAACAGAAATAACTGCCTATTTTTCTTTTTGAAGAAGCCCTTCAAGAGGTATGATATTTTTAGTGGTTTATAAATGGAAGAGTTTCCTTTGAGAGAATACTGAGTATAATAGGTATTCTTGGGAACAGAGGAACTTAAAGAAATGAGAACATACAAAATCCCAAATGTGCCTGGACACAGAGAGTAGTCTGTTTTGGTTAAAACGTATGGTTCCCATAGGAAAGAGTATGGGATAAAGCAGGAAAAGTAATGTGAGAAAAATTTCTTGGGTAATTTGAGTAGTTTTGACTCACCTCTTGTTATTTGAAAGCTGTCAAAAATGTGAATCAATAGGAATAAACGGTGTTTTTCACTAAGATGACTGCCAGGATTAAGAGAAGGATAAAGGAGTTGGGACAAGATGACACAGTAAGAAGATATTGCAATAATTCAGGACAGCAACAATATTTAAAACTCATTTAGGCACAGGTGACACTTGGAAAGCATTAGAATACAGATGTTAATTATTTGCATTGGGAACATAGGGGTGAAATATAAAAAAAAAAAAACTCATTCTGTTAAGTAGAAGGAAAAAGGATAAAATACCACAAGCTTGATTAAAGTCTGCTTTCTTAAGAATGTGGATTATTTCCTTATATTCCTTACTCCCCCAAACAACCTTTCTAAGTTTTTCTTCCATTAGATTCTTGAGATCCTGGATCCTTAGAGAGACCAGGAATTTTCTTAAAATAAATTGAATTTTATTTCAGAAAAAGTGAATTTTCTGAACTGTGAACTAAAGATTTTAAAATTTAATATTGCTAATATAATTCAATTTGTCACTAATATTTTTATCTTAATTTTAAATGTTTTGTAAAGAACATATTTTCAAGGCATGAGGAAGCCACAATTATGGTCACATTAAATATTAGGCACATAAATCTTCTAATAAAGCCTTAAGCAAGCATGATAAATATGGTCCTACACTTTAAGAAAAATAAAGGAAAATTCAGAGGTTGAAATAAAACTTCGTGTCCTAATAACACAAAGCTGATTTTTAAATTCGTACTTACTACTTGGGCCACATGATGTCGCTCTTTACTGTAAAATTCTCTCAATTCAAGACAGAATTAAGTCACAATGGAAAGAGTCTCCACTCTTACTATTCGGAGGTTGAACAATGGCGAACACATCATGAAAATAAACAGGAGATAACAAGATTCCTCTAAATTTTGGAACAAGATACACTGATTGGAAGAAAATCCCAATAATTTGAGATGTACTCAAATCTAGGCGACTTGGGGAACCGGAAGCTATTGCTATTTTTTATACTTCTCTCGATCTGGAAGACAGCAAGTAGCCAGGTCCGCTACTCGGTCTTGGAAGAGACCAAACGCGGCACCTTCGTGGGCCGAATCGCTCAGGACCTGGGACTGGAGCTGCAAGAGCTGGTGCCGCGCCTGTTCCGGGTGGCGTCCAAAGACTTCGGGGACCTTCTGGAGGTAAATCTGCAGAATGGCATTTTGTTTGTGAATTCTCGGATCGACCGGGAGGAGATGTGCGGGCGGAGCGCGGAGTGCAGCATCCACTTGGAGGTGATCGTGAACCGGCCCCTGCAGGTGTTCCATGTGGAGGTGGAGGTGAAGGACATTAACGACAATCCTCCTGTGTTCCAGGGGACACAAAAGAATCTGTTTATCGCGGAATCCAGGCCGCTTGACTCTCGGTTTCCACTAGAGGGCGCCTCCGACGCAGATATCGGGGAGAATGCTCTGTTGACTTACAGGCTGAGCTCCAGTGAGTATTTCTCTCTCGAGGTACCAACCACCGACCAACAGGTAAAACCTCTCAGTCTTGTATTACGCAAACCTTTAGACAGGGAAGAATCTCCAGAACTTCATTTAGTGCTCACGGCCACTGACAGAGGCAAACCTGAGCTGACTGGCACCGTTCAGTTACTCATCAACGTGCTAGACGCCAATGACAACGCTCCAGTTTTTGACAGAACACTCTATGCTGTGAAATTAGCAGAAAACGTCCCTAATGGAACGTTGGTAATTAAACTTAACGCCTCAGATTTAGACGAAGGCTTGAATGCGGATATTATTTATTCATTCTCTAGCGACGCTTCTCCTGATATAAAATTTAAGTTCTACATAGACCCTGTAAGTGGGGAAATTACAGTTGCAGGACACATCGATTTTGAAGAAAGGAAAACCTACAAAATCCGAGTAGAGGCGACTGATAAAGGCTACCTACCCCTGACTGGTCACTGTACAGTTCTTGTGGAAGTTTTGGACGCTAATGACAATCCTCCAGTGTTGACTGTCACTTCCCTGTCCCTTCCTATCTCAGAGAATGCTCAGCCAGGCACAGTCATCACCTTGATTAATGTGTCTGACCGAGACTCTGGAGCAAATGGACAGGTGACCTGTTCTCTGACGCCTCATGTCCCCTTCAAGCTAGTGTCCACCTTCAAGAATTACTATTCGCTGGTCCTGGACAGTGCCTTGGATCGTGAGAGCGTAGCGAACTATGAAATAGTGGTGACTGCAAGGGATGGGGGCTCGCCTTCGCTGTCGGCCAAGGCCAGCGTGTCCGTGGAGGTGGCCGATGTGAACGACAACGCGCCCGCGTTCCCGCAGCCCGAGTACACGGTGTTCGTGAAGGAGAACAACCCGCCCGGCTGCCACATCTTCACCGTGTCGGCGCGAGATGTGGACGCGCAGGAGAACGCGCTGGTGTCCTACTCGCTGGTGGAGCGGCGGGTGGGCGAGCGCGCGCTGTCGAGCTACGTGTCGGTGCACGCGGAGAGCGGCAAGGTGTATGCGCTGCAGCCGCTGGACCACGAGGAGCTGGAGCTGCTGCAGTTCCAGGTGAGCGCGCGCGACGCGGGCGTGCCGCCCCTGGGCAGCAACGTGACGCTGCAGGTGTTCGTGCTGGATGAGAACGACAACGCGCCTGCGCTGCTGCCTCCCGGGTCTGGCGGAGGACCCAGCGCGGTGAGCCAGGTGGTGTCGAGGTCCGTGGGCGCGGGCCACGTGGTGGCGAAGGTGCGCGCGGTGGACGCCGACTCGGGCTACAACGCGTGGCTGTCGTGCGAGCTGCAGCCGGCGGCAGGTGGCCCACGCAGCCCATTCCGGGTGGGACTGTACACCGGCGAGATCAGCACGACGCGCGCCCTGGACGAGGCGGACGCGCCGCGCCAGCGCCTGCTGGTGCTGGTGAAGGACCACGGCGAGCCGGCGCTGACGGCCACGGCCACCGTGCTGCTGTCGCTGGAGGACAGCGGCCAGGCGCCCAAGGCCTCTTCGCGGTCATTGTCTGGTGCAGCTGGAGCAGAGACGGCGTTAGTGGATGTGAACGTGTATCTGATCATCGCCATCTGCACGGTGTCCAGCCTGTTGGTGCTCACGCTGCTACTGTACACGGCGCTGCGGTGCTCGGCGCCGTCCAGCGAGGGCGCGTGCGGGCCGGTGAAGCCCAGGCTTGTGTGCACCAGGGCTGTGGGGAGCTGGTCTTACTCACAGGAGAGGCGGCAGAGGGTGTGCTCTGGGGAGGGGCCGCCCAAGACCGACCTCATGGCCTTCAGCCCCAGCCTGCCTCCATTCCCAGGTTCTGAAGCCATAGGCAAAGAGCAAGACTTAAATGTTGATCATTGCACGGAAGTAAGTCTATTTACATTTATATTATAATTATTTACAATGAAATTTCATAATTATTTTAAAACTATTTCATATATTTTATTTTTAAATGTATTGCAAATTTCACAGTTCTATATTCAAACATTATTGTGGTTTATAAATATCTACAATTAATCGTTAGTTTCCCCAGATTTATTTAGAAATAGCTGTATAACATTCCCCATCAGGCGTAAAATATAATTTTATATACATGTATATAGTGAATTTATTTGCAATTTCTCAGTGCTATCAGACATTATTAACTATTTCCTCAAGTTAGATTTCTGGTCAAATTAAAATTTTCCTTGGATGAATTTCTCATTGGATATGATTTTATCCTTTGTAATACTTCACTTTATGAACACTGAGAACATCCAGTGTATATGTATTCCTCCACATAGCATTTATTTTTCATGATTACATATTGAGTGTACTTTTTAACCTTCGCATGGTATGTTTTGATAATACTGAAGTATTGTTTGGTGATTAGTTTTAATTTACTCACTTAAGATCAGAGTCCATACATTTCTTTTCATTTTCTTCTCTTTCTTACTGTTGGAATATAGATATACAGATATATCTACAACTTTATATGTACTATTTTCAACTCGGGTCTCCCATATTTGGGGTTATTCTTTACTGTCTGAGCCACCAGGAAGCCTATATTTATATAGAGTTTCTCTACTGGTATATCAAACAGTTTAGTTATGTTGTTTTTCAGTTGCTAAGTCACGTGCAACTCTGCAACCTCATGAATTGCAGCACACCAGGCTTCCCTGTCCTTCATTATCTCTGGGAGTTTGCTCTAAATCATGTCCATTGAGTCAGTAATGCTATCTAACCATCTCATACTTTGTTGTCCCTTTCTCCTCTTGCCTTCAATCTTTCCCAGCATCAGGGTCTTTTCTAATGAGTCAGCTCTTTGGCTCTTTGCATCAGGTGCCCAAATATTGGAGCTTCAACATCAGTCCTTCCAATGAATATTCAGGGTTTATTTCCTTTAGGATTGACTGGTTTGATCTCCTTGCTGTCTAAGGGATTCTCAAGAGTTTTCTCTAGTACCACAATTCAAAAGCATCAATTCTTCCACATTCAGCCTTCTTCATGGTCCAACTCGCACATGCATACATGACTACTGAGAAAACCATAGCTTTGATTATCTGGATCTTTGTCGGCAAAGTGACATTTTTGCTTTTAATACACTGTCTAGCTTTGCAATAGCTTTCCTCCCAAGGAGCAAGTGTCTTTTAGTTTAGTGGCTGCAGTCACCATCCACAGTGAATTTGGAGCCCAAGAAAATAAAATCTGTCATTATTTCCACATGGATATTTGCCATGAAGTGATGGAACAGGATGCCATGATCTTAGTTTTTTGAATGTTGAGTTTTAAGCCAGCCTTTTCACTCTCCACTTTCACCCTCATTAAGAGGCTGTTTAGTTCCTCTTCACTTTCTGTCATTAGAGTAATGTTGTCTGCATATCTGACTTTAGTTATAAAGAATAATAATTTCTTCTCAAAATTTAAATGTTTTCATCCTATATTATAGACCAGAAGTTATAAAAATAGGTAACAAAAACCAGGAATAATAAAGATAGGAACTATCACGTTATTCCTTGGAGGTCCAATGATTAGAACTCAGTGCTTTCACTACTAGAGACCCAAGTTTGACAACCTAATAGGAGGAATAAGATTCTGCAAACTACTCAGCCAAACAAGGAAAAAAAACCCAAAGAGAAAATACACAAAAACTCACAATACAGTATCCTCTCAATACAATATCAGATAGATCATTTTACCATTTCAAGATACATACTTTATTATCAGATAATTTTTGTCATGTCAATCATTTAAAATGTTTTGAGGATGTAAATATAGTAAATAATTGCTTTTAGACTGCTAAAAATCTACTTAACTCTAATTATTAATATTGAATAAAATACTATCAGCCCTTTGTAGATGAGTTGGAGTAGTGTGGGAAAATATTTCACATTGATTTTTATTTTATATATGACTTAGAAAGATATTTTGAATACAAGTATGTATTAATGCCATTCTTGGTGACCAACTGATAAACTTATAAATTTTCATTACATAGAATATGCAGATGTTGCTGCTGCTGCTGCTGCTGCAAAGTTGCTTCAGTCCTGTCCGACTCTGTGTGACCCCATAGATGGCAGCCCACCAGGCTCCCCCCGTCCCTGGGATTCTCCAGGCAAGAACACTGGAGTGGGTTGCCATTTCCTTCTCCAATGCATGAAAGTGAAAAGCGAAAGTGAAGTCACTCAGTCATGTCCGACTCTTAGGGACCCCATGGACTGCAGCCTACCAGGCTCCTGTCCATAGGATTTTCCAGGCGAGAATACCGGAGTGGGTTGCCATTGCCTTCTCCAATGCAGATGTTAGGCCCCACTAATTCAAGTAAAGATTTTTAGTGTTATAGAGTAAAATTTTGAAAGTCCAAGAAAGTTTATTAGTTTGCCATTTCATGTTTTCATTATTTTCCTTCTTCTTGTCTTTTAAAAATATTTTTTCTTATAACTCTTTGACCTGTCTTGACGTTAATCAGACAGCCATAGATTTTGAGCATCTTCCTTTGGAGAAAATGGTGCAATTTAAGGGAAGAGAATGAAGGGTTTCTGGTATTCTCAATATTTATAACTTGTTATTAACATATTTCTTCATCTTATTATCAGTTATGGTCAGCAATATAATAATTTGTGATATCATGTTATTTCCTTTGATCAATTATAAATAATCTGAAATCAGTGTTATTTTGCAGTTTATTTTATATTTCTTACAATGCCATCACTGTCTATATTTGGTTATTAAAAGTATATGACATAAAAGGAATAATTTTAATTTTAGTTTTCAACTTAAATGGCTGTGTGTATGCTTATTTTTATTGTACTGCTTGAATCAAGTATGGAGTTTTAACCTTGTGAAAGTGATGGTACTCTTAGATTTCCTATTTCATGCTTATCTGATTCTCAGGTATAACTTTAATCACTCAATTCTCCTAACTGTTTATTTTTTAAAAATCCCTTAATTATTGTATGGAAATACAAAAAACCTCAAATAGCCTAAGCAATCTTGAGAAAGAAGAATGGAACAGGAGAAATCAACCTGCCTGACTTCAGGCTCTACTACAAAGCCACAGTCATCAAGACAGTATGGTACTGGCACAAAGACAGAAATATAGATCAATGGAACAAAATAGAAAGCTCAGAGATAAATCCACACACCTATGGACACCTTATCTTTGACAAAGAAGGCAAGAATATACAATGGATTAAAGACAATCTCTTTAACAAGTGGTGCTGGAAAAACTGGTCAACCACTTGTGAAAGAATGAAACTAGAACACTTTCTAACACCATACACAAAAATAAACTCAAATGGATTAAAGATCTAAACATAAGACCAGAAACTGTAAAACTCTTAGAGGAGAACATAGGCAAGACACACTCCGACATAAATCACAGCAGGATCCTCTATGATCCACCTCCCAGATTACTGGAAATAAAAGCAAAAATAAACAAATGGGATCAATTAAAATTAAAAGCTTCTGCACAACAAAGGAAACTATAAGCAAGGTGAAAAGATAGCCTTTGGAATGGGAGAAAATAATAGCAAATGAAGCAACTGACAACTAATCTCAAAAATATACAAGCAACTCCTGCAGCTCAATTCCAAAAAAATAAATGACCCAATCAAAAACTGGGCCAAAGACCTAAATAGACATTTCTCCAAAGAAGACATACAGATGGCTAACAAACACATGAAAAGATGCTCAACTTCCCTCATTATCAGAGAAATGCAAGTCAAGACCACAATGAGGTACCATTTCACACTAGTCAGAATGGCTGCGATCCAAAAGTCTATAAGCAATAAATGCTGGAGAGGGTGTGGGGAAAAGGGAACCCTCTTACACTGTTGGTGGGAATGCAAACTAGTACAGCCACTATGGAGAACAGTGTGGAGATTCCTTAAAAACTGGAAATACAACTGCCTTATGACCCAGCAATCCCACTGCTGGCCATACACACCGAGGAAACCAGAACTGAAAGAGACACATGTACCCCAATGTTCATCGAAGCACTGTTTATAGTAGCCAGGACATGGAAGCAACCTAGATGTCCATCAGCAGACAAATGGATAATAAAGCTGCAGTACATATACACAATGGAGTATTACTCAGCCATTAAAAAGAATACATTTGAATCAGTTCTAGTGAGATGAATGAAACTGGAGCCGATTATACAGAGTGAAGTAAGCCAGAAAGAAAAACACCAATACAGTATACTAACACATATATATGGAATTTAGAAAGATGGTAATGATAACCTTGTATGCAAGACAGCAAAAGAGACACAAATATATAGAACAGACTTTTGGACTCTGTGGGAGAGGGAGAGGGAGAGGGTGGGATGATTTGGGAGAATGGCATTGAAACATGTATACTATCATGTAAGAAACAAATCGCCAGTCTAGGTTCGATACAGGATACAGGATGCTTGGGGCTGGTGCACTGGGGTGACCCAGGGAAATGATATGGGGAGGGTGGTGGGAGGGGGGTTCAGGATTGGGAACTCATGTACACCCATGGCGGATTCATGTCAATGTACTGCAAAACCAATACAGTACTGTAAAGTAAAAATAAAATAAAATAAAAAATAAAGAGCACACACACACAAAATAAAAATCCCTTAATTAGAAACAAAGGCTGTTTCCATCACCTACCATTTACTTGACAACTCTCATAATTTCAATCATTTTAGTTCTGTGTTCCTCCAACTCTCTAATTGGTATTTGAATTTCAATTTGGAAGTATGCCTATCACAAAGAGGGAGTCAAAATCTACATCTGTATTTTAATACTTTTCACTGTTTTATCAATGCAGAGCTTTTAGCTATTAAATGTTTCTTAACTGAAAGGCACTAGAGCTCAGTTATTAAATACTGTGAACCCTGAAGCATCCTGTATCAAAATTTCATCTCTATGAATTTTTCTTCATGTAACATTTATTAAAGCATCTGTTATTTCAATTCCTTGGCTTCACATCCTATGACTGATGAATGAGTTCTATTGCACAGAATTTTTGTATCAAATAAGTAAATATTTATAAAATTGCTTATAAAACTATGGCAAGTAACTATGTGCATAAGAAAATCTGATTACTATTATTCAAAAGAGCACAAGGAGTTCATATTTGGAAATGGAAAAACTAAAATATTTGAAAGTCATTATGACCTTCCATATTACTCTTATGTAAAAATCATCTTTTGTGAAGTTATTTTCAGATTAACCTAGAATGTCTCAATGCTTTGAATTCTTTGGGGTAGAATAAAAAAATTCATCTAAAAGTCAGTTGTTACAGGTTTTGGAAAGTCCAATTAGCACTTTGGGTATAGAAAATCTTTTGGATCTAGAAAGTTATTTAGATAAAACCTCCTTAGGGAAAGTCTAGACTATCTTGTGTGGACAGTGATGTATTTTTCCATGCTTATAAATGGCTTCAAATCAGAAGTCTGAGAATGTGTCTGAAATCTTTGTTCTTTTCCATTAGTAGTGTTTCTTTTTCCTTAAAAAGAAAGACACAATATGTCTTATTGATGATTTAAAAATTAGTAGTACTTACTTCCTACTAACTAAGGAAGTAAGCCATGTATTAGAGAGTGTTATAGAATAACTTTTAAAATATAGCTATTTATCTTCTTTAAACATTAGAAGATCTTTAGAGGATTCCAAGACCATGTCAGCATGCCAGAAACCACTGAATTATGAAAATCCAGCCTCTGACTTTGAAAAGCTTGAGATAAAAACACATGAGTCATACAAGTTAAAAGAAGATATTAAAACAGGTATAAAAGTGGAGCTACAGTTGAAAGAAAATCATTCCTTATTTGCATTTTTAAAGGAACACTTGGAAGGGTCATGGTGTTTTCAAATGAGTAAATTTCCCCTGAACACTTCTATGAAGGAGAAAATTAAGCAAACTTGAAGACACCCACAGGCCTCAATTGACTGGAAACATGGAATAATCCATTTTGATGAAAACATATGGTTCACATAAAATAAAGGCAAAACAGTGATATGATAATATCTCTTAATTTTGAGTACTAGACTAAGTCACTTTGAGTAGTAGATTAAGAAATTTGGATTCTTCAGAAGTTGGGAGCTAGCAAAAGATTTTAAGCAAAGAAGTCAACATTATATTTCAAAAGTTTGGATGGAAAGAAAACCTAGGAAGCTACTGCGATAATCAAGGATAACAGCTTTAGGTAAAAATGTTTCTTAGCTTGCTGTAGGAATATGAAAGAAAATAAAGATATATAGAAGCATCAGTGGCACCATAAACTGATAATTTTTCCTCTACCAATTAAACTTTAAAAAAAAATTTATATTGGAGTATAGTTGACTTATGCTTTTACTCTTGAGAGGCACTAAAATCTAGATGCTAGTAATCTATTTGCTGTTTGAAATGAGAGTAGAATTCACAAGTGAACTTTCCTTGTTAAGTAGATACTAAGAAGGAAGAATCCCAAGCATAGCTTCAAAACTGGAAACTGGCCTAAGTACTAAAGATGAACAATAATGAAATTAAAATATATTATGAAAATGCAGAATATAAACTATATTGGGGATTTCAAAAAAAATTCATAAATATTAAGGCTTGGAAAAATTGAACTATATAGATATAGGCATGCACCACATTTATGGAAACAAGTTATATTATTTCTAATAAAAATATAGAATAGTATCTTGGTACACAATATAGTAAAGCAAATTCTGTTCTTATTTTACATACATTCAGTTCATAAAATTACTTAAGAAAATACCCAGTTAATTGCTCAATTTCCTAAATTATTTTTTCAGACATGAGTTTCTTTCTCAACGGTAGGGTTTCCTAGAGACCCCGGAAATAGTAACCAAAATCTTATAGCTCAAACCCTAAATCTATAAATGTGAAAGATCCTGAATTACAAGACCCTGAATTACATCTCCATTTTAAAATTCCTGGTTGTTTGATCATTTTTATTTTTACTTCATTTCTGTGTGGAATGTTTTCTCAGGTGACAAAAGTTCACAATTTTGGTTTATACTAAACTTTTAGAGGTACTTGGTTTGCTAGAATGTCTCCAACAAGACACAAATATTGTTCTCTATTTCATTAAGGATTAAGAAAAATTCAGAGAAAGAAGTAAAATTTCTCAGGATAAGGTAAAATGTTCAGCCATGGAGTATGTACTTACTTTTGAGCCACGTGATGTCACTCTCCGCCTAGAAATTCTCTGATCCAAGGCGACCGCCATCTTTGAGGCTTAGGAAAGATGCTCGAGTCTTTTATAGTTTCCTAGTGCAGAACAATGACGAACACAGCAGGATGGAACTGACGGAATCAGAAGATTTCCCTTAATATTGAGAAATTTTTCGCTAAGAAGAAAAAGCTCGACTATTTGAAATGCTGTGCGCAAGTCAAGGCAACCAAGGGAACCGGAATCTACTACTACTGTTTGTCACCCTCGCAGCCTGGGAGACAGGGAGTGGCCAGGTTCGTTATTCAGTTATGGAGGAGGCCAAACACGGCACCTTCGTGGGCCACATCGCCCAGGACCTAAGGCTGGAGCTGCAAGAGCTGGTGCCGCGCCTGTTCCAGTTGGATTCCAAAGGTCTTGGGGACCTTCTGGAGGTAAATCTGCAGAATGGCATTTTGTTTGTGAATTCTCGGATCGACCGGGAGGAGATGTGCGGGCGGAGCGCGGAGTGCAGCATCCACTTGGAGGTGATCGTGAACCGGCCCCTGCAGGTGTTCCATGTGGAGGTGGAGGTGAAGGACATTAACGACAATCCTCCTGTGTTCCAGGGGACACAAAAGAATCTGTTTATCGCGGAATCCAGGCCGCTTGACTCTCGGTTTCCACTAGAGGGCGCCTCCGACGCAGATATCGGGGAGAATGCTCTGTTGACTTACAGGCTGAGCTCCAGTGAGTATTTCTCTCTCGAGGTACCAACCACCGACCAACAGGTAAAACCTCTCAGTCTTGTATTACGCAAACCTTTAGACAGGGAAGAATCTCCAGAACTTCATTTAGTGCTCACGGCCACTGACAGAGGCAAACCTGAGCTGACTGGCACCGTTCAGTTACTCATCAACGTGCTAGACGCCAATGACAACGCTCCAGTTTTTGACAGAACACTCTATGCTGTGAAATTAGCAGAAAACGTCCCTAATGGAACGTTGGTAATTAAACTTAACGCCTCAGATTTAGACGAAGGCTTGAATGCGGATATTATTTATTCATTCTCTAGCGACGCTTCTCCTGATATAAAATTTAAGTTCTACATAGACCCTGTAAGTGGGGAAATTACAGTTGCAGGACACATCGATTTTGAAGAAAGGAAAACCTACAAAATCCGAGTAGAGGCGACTGATAAAGGCTACCTACCCCTGACTGGTCACTGTACAGTTCTTGTGGAAGTTTTGGACGCTAATGACAATGCTCCTAAGTTGACTATCAAAACTCTCTGGCTCCCCGTCAAAGAGGATGCACAGCTGGGGACAATCATCGCCCTGATCAGTGTGATTGATGGAGATGAAGGTGAAAATGGGCAGGTGACCTGTTCTCTGACGCCTCATATCCCCTTCAAGCTAGTGTCCACCTTCAAGAATTACTATTCGCTGGTCCTGGACAGTGCCTTGGATCGTGAGAGCGTAGCGAACTATGAAATAGTGGTGACTGCAAGGGATGGGGGCTCGCCTTCGCTGTCGGCCAAGGCCAGCGTGTCCGTGGAGGTGGCCGATGTGAACGACAACGCGCCCGCGTTCCCGCAGCCCGAGTACACGGTGTTCGTGAAGGAGAACAACCCGCCCGGCTGCCACATCTTCACCGTGTCGGCGCGAGATGTGGACGCGCAGGAGAACGCGCTGGTGTCCTACTCGCTGGTGGAGCGGCGGGTGGGCGAGCGCGCGCTGTCGAGCTACGTGTCGGTGCACGCGGAGAGCGGCAAGGTGTATGCGCTGCAGCCGCTGGACCACGAGGAGCTGGAGCTGCTGCAGTTCCAGGTGAGCGCGCGCGACGCGGGCGTGCCGCCCCTGGGCAGCAACGTGACGCTGCAGGTGTTCGTGCTGGACGAGAACGACAACGCGCCTGCGCTGCTGCCGCCCGGGTCTGGCGGAGGACCCAGCGCGGTGAGCCAGGTGGTGTCGAGGTCCGTGGGCGCGGGCCACGTGGTGGCGAAGGTGCGCGCGGTGGACGCCGACTCGGGCTACAACGCGTGGCTGTCGTATGAGCTGCAGCCGGTGGCGGGAAGCGCACGCAGCCCGTTCCGCGTAGGGCTGTACACCGGCGAGATCAGCACGACGCGCACCCTGGACGAGGCGGACGCGCCGCGCCAGCGCCTGCTGGTGCTGGTGAAGGACCACGGCGAGCCTTCGCTGACAGCCACGGCCACCGTGCTGCTGTCGCTGGAGGACAGCGGCCAGGCGCCCAAGGCCTCTTCGCGGTCATTGTCTGGTGCAGCTGGCGCAGAGACGGCGTTAGTGGATGTGAACGTGTACCTGATCATCGCCATCTGCGCGGTGTCCAGCCTGTTGGTGCTCACGCTGCTGCTGTACACGGCGCTGCGGTGCTCGGCGCCGTCCAGCGAGGGCGCGTGCCGGCCGGTGAAGCCCAGGCTGGCGTGCTCCAGCGCGGTGGGGAGCTGGTCTTACTCACAGGAGAGGCGACAGAGGGTGTGCTCTGGGGAGGAGCCGCCCAAGACCGACCTCATGGCCTTCAGCCCAAGCCTACCTCCGTGTCCTGAATCTGTAGCCAAGGATACACAGGATTCTTTGGACTCCTCTGGTAAGGTGGGTTATTCTAATATTTTATTTGTTCATTTTTGTGTTCCGTCTTGAAAAATATCTTAATTATCTTCTAAGGTATATTAGAATGGTTTTCATCCATTTATCCTTGTTCTGCCAGGATGTTTAAATTTATTTGCAGAAAGTGAATACCTTTAATTTTTTTTTAGTTCTTTTCTTTGTACTTTAATAGAGAATTATTATAAAGCATGCATTAAACAGATATTTATTGGGACTGATTCATTTTATTTAGAACCTGTTCTGAGAGTCATATTGAATTCCTGATCCATTGTTGCCACCTTAGCTGAAAACTATTAGGTGTAAACAAATTTAGTCATTACACTTTAAGCAAATGGCAACACCATCCTAAACTAGGCATGGTACTGTAGTCTTAATTCTTTTGTTTTTAAGCAACCCCATAGCAGGTATAGTGAGTGGGCTTCCCTGGTGGCTCAGATGGTAAAGTATCTGTCTGCAATGTTGAATCCCTGGGTCGGGAAGATCCCCCGGAAAAGGAAATGATAACCCACTCTAGTACTTTTGCCTGGAAAATCCCTTGGACAGAGGAACATGGTAGGCTACAGTCCATGGGGTCACAAAGAGTTGGACACGACTGAGCAACTTTACTTTTACTTTACTATAGCAGGTATATGAGTAACCATGACCTTGTTAGCTTTTTAGTTGTCTACCTTTTTGGAGACATGGTGGTCAGTACTAATTAGTATCTGTAACTTCAATGAGCAACTTTCTCTATACCTAGAAAAGAGATGCTTTACTTTAGGAATCTCATTTTGAATATAAGTGTTTCAAATATAACTCATTCCCTCTTGTTAAAAATTTTTTTACATTGTCTGACAATGTAGTTCACAAGAAAATGTTGGTTAAGAATCTTTTCTACCACTTAGAAAATTTCCTGAAATTCATGTTTTATCTGATATTGAAAATACTTCCTGAAAGGTACTCTCTTTCCTCAAGAAGACTTTCAGTTTTTAAATTTTTTTCTGTTAGTGATATAATAATGCTCAAGCATTAAAAATATATCTACATTCTGCACTTTGATTTCTCTTGAAATTAACTGTATGGAACTTAAGCAGTTTAGAAGGGGATTTTTTTTTCTTTCAATAGTCCAAAAGACAGAAATCTGTAGATGAGGTTGTGCACCTTTAAATTTATTACATGTTAAAGTTACATTTCTTGGATTGTGGCTTGTGAGTTTCAAATTGGTGGTTTTCCACACTCTATGGTTAGTCTGAACATTCATTTTCTTTTCTAATTTATGTTTTAAAAACTTCCTTTATTCTTGCATTGTAGTTTTGTAATGCACCTTGTGTTTCTACTCAGGGATTTTATTCTTTATTGTGTCAGGTGTTTTGTAAAGTATTTCTTAATTAAAAACTCAGCAGAGGAAAATCAGAATGACTTTGAGAGTAGAGCCACCATATAACCATAAATGTGAAAAGAAAACACTTCAGTGCTTTTCTTTTTCCAAAGAACACATTTGGTATATGCTACAAAGCAATCTACTTTTTTTCCATTCTATTTATTTCAAAACAAGTATTTTCTGAACTCCTGTCATAAAACCTATGTTTATTGGCATAACTCACTTTAAATCTAGACTTATACTTTCAATTATTTCTGTCTATGCACTTTTTCAGTTTCCATATGCCACCTGCATGTGGGTCCAGCTATTTGATTATGTTATATGGATTGAGGGATACTAGAAATGTCATTTGCTCCCCCCAAATTCCCACCACTCTTCTAGTATCTTAGACCTAGTATTATTCATTAAGTACTTATTACATCTTCTATAATTATACATTTTATTCTTTACCATTTAATTGTATCAATATAATTAGTAATTTAGTACCTATACTAATCTTTATTCCCTCCCAGAATATGGGTTATCATTGTGTGCAAATTTTCAAATCAGTAAACATCTTAGTAATTGATTTTTGGGGTCATAAGGAAGCATGAGCACAGTATAATTCAGGGAACTGGGAAGTTCCAAAACGGGGGAAAGTCCAAAACAGAGGTGAGAGCTTGGAAGACACTTCAGTGTTTTGCCTGCCTAGTAACTACCCCTCTGCTTATCTGTAGATAACATTCTTCACTTTAAGCCAGAATCATGAGACCAACCATGAAGCTCCCCTATGCCAGTCCCTGAATTGTAGTGTCAAGATAGGACTAACTAAAGTTATGACATTTAGACACTTTTGAGAGTGAAAGGGGCACTATATAGATTTATACAAGAGTGCAGACAAACAGAGGGTATCCAGGCAGACTGGGGTCTGTGGTCAGCCTATCCTCAAAACTGAACATTCTGGTTCCCAGACATCACCTCAAATTTCTGAAATTACCAGTGAAATTTGTATTTTAACAAGCATTCCAGGTAACTCTTATCCAACTGAAGTTTTAGGTGCAATAGCTCTAATGAGTTGCTTAGGAAAGTAAGTTCTTATTATTTGACAAGATGTAACTTAACTACACTACTTTTTATTCATTATTAGAGATTTATATTGGGACATTTATGCTATTAATTGGTTCAAAAATGCTCATTAACAGCAATAGAATTTACTTTATATCATTATCTTGTGTTGAGATGATTAATCAATGATAAACTTATTTTTAGACTTCAGATAGTATTGATAGCTCACACTGAACATTGCTATTATGGATGGATAGATGAACTCATTTAAATTTTTATGTTTTGTAAGAAAAATAACTCTTAAAATCAGGATTTGAATAGACTTTGACACTAGAATCATTCTAGAGGAGTATAGGACCATAAAATCAGAATTTAGCAGTATACATACATCAGTGAATTAATTGACCCTCATTCCTATAAATTTTCATAATCGTAAATATTCTATTTTCTAGCCCGTAATGACTGTAAGAGTTCAAAATTATTGATTTCTTTAAAAAATAAAAACATAATTAAAGAAATTATCCTTTGGATCAGACAAAACTCCTAAGTTTTCCTTTTTGGAAAAGGAGAAACTTCAGGTTTTATCATTAGTGTAGGTGTATTAGTTGTGAATTTCAGTTACTGAATATTTGATTCCAATAATTTTGAGGTAAAATATTTTTACCACAGGTGATGAAAAACTATTGAAACATAAAATTATTAGATAATGCCAAAACTCTATATTTGGGTTACTTGAAAAAAAAATAAATATGACAAAGATGAAATTAGTTGTCTCTGAAAGTAGAAATCAAAGTATAAAATTATTTTATTTTAAATCATAATTAAGATTTTTTGCTCATGTAAGATGTGTATAAAAACCTGAAACTTCCCCCTCTATAACTAATTTCTCCATACAAGCACTTTTCTGGTCCTTAAAGATAGGAACACTGCTCAGCCTGTGCAGCAGCAATAGTAAAGGCTTTACAGGGTGACACCATTCTATAGGTAACAGTTCTTCCCAAAGAGCCAATTTTGGTCTTGAGCATTATGAAAACAATGTGGCTAAAGTGAGCTCTGAAAGTAACAGCCATTTATGAAACACTCAGTCTCCTTAAAGTACTATATCCTAGCACTTAATATATCATAATCCATGCAACCACCATATTATTATTAATCTTCTATGAATGTTATCAAAGTGGAAACTGAGATGGAGAGGTTAGATTATTTTCCCTAAGTCACACAGCTAATAAGTTGAAGACTTAAGAAGAGAGGAATTTCTGATGTTGAAGCCTGTGACCTTCTCTCTGCATTCCAGTGATGACTGGCATTTAGAAGTTGCAAATACCTCACAGAGAATTGATGATTGAAATTAGTGTCTGAATAAGGTTTATTTAATATCAAAATAATGATGAAGAGAGTGAATTGTGTTAGAAGTTGAAGAGAGTTAAATTCGTTGTCCAACAAAATGCTAGTACACTCAGTATTATACAAATATTAAAGTTGTCTTCAAATTTAGCTAATGGCAATCATGGTTGGAAGGAATTACTTCTGGGTGCTTTTCCATTCAAGCAAATGCTGCACTGCATATGGATAATGATTATTATATACAAAAGAAACATGATATGTCTTTGAAAGTTCATAAAGATACGAATTTGTGAAAATAGAATGAAAAGATACGAATGAGTTGTTAAACTCATGGAATTGTACTTACACATTAAGCCACCGGATGTCGCTGTCTTCCACAAAAATGGCTTTTCAGAACAGACTCATAATCCTGTTTCTCAAGGACGAGGAAGGAGCTACATTCGGAGATCTCAGTCATTTCGATAAAATTGAATGTAAGCTATGGAATAGGAAAATTCGGAGCGTGCGGGTGTATTCTAGACGACCCAGTTAACGATTTGTAAAACAGAAGAAGGGTATGATGTTGGTCTACAGACTCAGCGGTCTGAGCACCCGGCGCCTGCTTCTCTCCTTTCTGTTTGTTGCAGCCTGGGACGCTGGGAGCGGCCAGGTCCATTACTCGGTCCCGGAGGAGACTAAACACGGCACTTTCGTGGGTCGCATCGCTCAGGACCTGGGGCTGGAGCTGACGGAGCTCGTGCCCCGCCTGTTCCGGACTGCATCCAAAGGCCGCGGGGACTTTCTGGAGGTAAATCTGCAGAGTGGCATTTTGTTTGTGAATTCTCGGATCGACCGGGAGGAGCTGTGCGGGCGGAGCGCGGAGTGCAGCATCCACCTGGAGGTGATCGTGGAACGGCCGCTCCAGGTATTCCATGTGGAGGTGGAGGTGAAGGACATTAACGACAACCGGCCGATTTTCTCCACCTCAGAACAAAAGCTCTCAATTCTGGAATCTCAACCGCTTGACTCTCGATTTCCTCTAGAAGGCGCATCTGATCCGGATACTGGAGAGAACGCAATGCTTACTTACGGACTCAGTTCAAATGAGTTTTTCACTCTTGATATTATAAACAAAAAGGACAGAGGTAAATTACCAGTGCTTGTTTTAAGCAAACTGCTAGATCGTGAAGAAAACCCTCAGCTTCGGTTGTTATTAACGGCAACTGATGGAGGCAAACCTGAACTTACCGGATCTGTTACTCTGCTGATCCTGGTGTTAGATGCCAATGACAATGCACCTGTATTTGACCAAACCGTGTATGAAGTTAAGATGTATGAAAATTCAGCGAACCAAACATTAGTCATTTGGCTAAATGCTTCTGATGCGGATGAAGGGATAAACAAGGAAGTAATATATTCATTTAGCTCTTTGGTTCCACCCACCATAAGAAGGAAATTTTTAATTAATGAAAGAACGGGAGAAGTAAGAATCAATGATGCCATTGACTTCGAAGATAGTAACACTTACGAAATTCTTGTAGATGTGACAGATAAAGGAAACCTACCCATGGTTGGTCACTGCACCATCCTAGTGGAAATCCTGGATGAAAATGATAATTCACCTGAGTTGGTTGTCACTTCTTTGGCTCTCCCGGTGCGAGAGGATGCTCAAGTAGGTACCGTCATATCCCTGATCAGCGTGTCCGACCGTGACTCCGGCGCCAACGGGCAGGTGACCTGCTCACTAACACCTGAAAGCCCCTTCAAACTAGTGCCCACCTTCAAGAATTACTATTCTCTCGTGTTGGACAGCGTCTTGGATCGCGAGAGCGTGGCGAACTATGAGGTGGTGGTGACTGCGAGAGATGGGGGCTCGCCTTCGTTGTCGGCCACGGCCAGCGTGTCCGTGGAGGTGGCCGATGTGAACGACAATACACCCGCGTTCGCGCAGCCCGAGTACACGGTGTTCGTGAAGGAGAACAACCCGCCCGGCTGCCGCATCTTCACCTTGTCGGCGCGAGACGCGGACGCGCAGGAGAACGCGCTGGTGTCCTACTCGCTGGTGGAGCGGCGGGTGGGCGAGCGCGCGCTGTCGAGCTACGTGTCGGTGCACGCGGAGAGTGGCAAGGTGTACGCGCTGCAGCCGCTGGACCACGAGGAGCTGGAGCTGCTGCAGTTCCAGGTGAGCGCGCGCGACGCGGGCATGCCGCCCCTAGGCAGCAACGTGACGCTGCAGGTGTTCGTGTTGGACGAGAACGACAACGCGCCCGCTCTGCTGCCGCCCAGGTCTGGCGGAGGACCCAGAGCGGTGAGCCAGGTGGTGTCGAGGTCCGTGGACACGGGCCACGTGGTGGCGAAGGTGCGCGCGGTGGACGCTGACTCGGGCTACAACGCGTGGCTGTCGTATGAGCTGCAGCCAGCGGCGGATGGCGCACGCAGCCCGTTCCGCGTGGGGCTGTACACCGGCGAGATCAGCACGACGCGCGCCCTGGACGAGGCGGACGCGCCGCGCCAGCGCCTGCTGGTGCTGGTGAAGGACCACGGCGAGCCGGCGCTGACAGCCACGGCCACCGTGCTGCTGTCGCTGGAGGACAGCGGCCAGGCGCCCAAGGCCTCTTCGCGGTCATTGTCTGGTGCAGCTGGCGCAGAGACGGCGTTAGTGGATGTGAACGTGTACCTGATTATCGCCATCTGCGCAGTGTCCAGCCTTTTGGTGCTCACTCTGCTGCTGTACACGGCGCTGCGGTGCTCGGCGCCGCCCAGCGAGGGCGCGTGCGGGCCGGTGAAGCCCAGGCTGGAGTGCTCCAGCGCGGTGGGGAGCTGGTCTTTATCTCAGGAGAGGCGGCAGAGGGTGTGCTCTGGAGAAGGGCCGCCCAAGACCGACCTCATCGCCTTCAGTCCCAGTCTTCCGCCGTGTCCGCAACCAGAAGTGGAAGAACATTCTATTGGAGGCGACCACTCTATCAAGGTGGGTTATTGCTTTTTTATTGTCATGCTTTGCTGCGTGAAAATTTTATTTTGCCCCGTTTTCCCTCAAATATATTTATTGCAGTATCTTTATCTTTTGTCTAAAGAACATATATTTCTATAAAATATCTCAAACATTTCTTGTAATAAGTTTTGTAATTTTTTTCTTAAAATTCACTTTATATTTTTACAGTACCCTCTGCATCACCTTTTGGTTGATACTTCAATTTTTAGTAAATGCCATGTATAGTAAATTAATTTATATTTTCCAGTACAAATATTTAGGTGTTGCAGGTTTTGATTTTTTTTCCCAAAAACTGTATCTTTTATGTTACAAATATATTTAAGGAAATTACTTTATTATTAAATCTAAAATTTGAAATGATCCTATTGCATTAACAAAAAGACTGCTATGATCAGTTCCCTCTGTGGGAAAACTGTGGGTTTTGCTCCTTAAATAAAGAATATGTGTAGTGTAACATAACTTTTAATGCATACTTGAACTTTAGTGTTTACACCTTGGAGTATGCAGACTGGGAGATAGTTCATAAAATATGTCCTAATCAATGAAATTAAGTGTTTGGGACTCAAAATATTTTTCATTTTCATTTTATTTATCTTTTACTGATTTTAAATTTTAATGGGACAATATCTTCCAGTGGCTCTGTTATTAAGATAAATATATGTTTTATTTTTTTAAATATTTGGTTGTACTGAATCTTCATTGTTGTGTAGACTTTTCTCTAGTTGTGGTGAGTAGAGCTTCCCCTCTAATTGCTGTGCATGGGTTTCTCATTGCAGTGACTTCCCTTTGCACAGCACAGGCTTTTGGGCTCATGGGCTTTAGTAGTTGAAGCACGTGGTTCAGTAATTGCCACTTCAGAGCCCTGGAGCACAGGCTCAATAGTTGTGGTGCATGGGCTTACTTGCTTGGCAGCATGTGGAATCTTCCCAGACCAGGGATGGAACCCATATCTTCTATATTAGCAGGCAGATTCTTTACCACTGAACCACTAGGGAAGCCCAACATAAATATTTTTAACAACTTCGTGGCATGGACAGTTTCTTTCATTCAATTCAGAAGGACTGACATTTTAGAATGAAGTCATATAAATTTCCTGAGTCAAGTATTTCTCTCACCCCCTCCCCCTGGGAGCCACCCAGCTTGAGGGAGGGATCTTAATTTCTCCAGGAGGGATGGAACCAGAGCCTGCCGCAGGGGAAGCACTGAATCCTAACCTTTGGACCACTAGGAAAATCCCCAAGGATTGCTTTTAACATTCTTGCCAAAAAGGAGTTAGTCCATTTGTTTTGAAACTATAACATCTTATTTTTATATAACACTGTTTAACATGCTCTGTATTAGATGGCATTAAAATGAGGCAAATTATTAGTATCCCTGGCTCTCAGTGGCTTAGCCTTGTGATAGCCTGTTTCAAGATGAGTGAAGAACCCACAGGTTTATTAATATATTGTAGTAATTTAGCTATATGATAGCCTTGGAATGTGGGAGCTTTAAAAGCTATTTTTCACATGTTCTTAATCAATGAAGCAACTCTTTATGCCAAAGTGGAGCAGATCTTCAGCATGGAGCCATTCCCATAGGAACTGGAGTATTTCTATCAGCAAATATGCAGAGGTTTATTTCCTTGTCATATCTCTTTCCGAATTTAGTCATACCTATATGCTAAAATTTTCCTGCTGTCTTTTAGGTAAGTATGTTGGTCTTGAATTTATGGTTTCCACAGTTAATAAAAGAGAAGTAATTAGAATGAAAAGTCTTTGGCATAGATTTATAATTATTGACTCACTATTTTATAAAGTGTTCAGAATAAATATTGTAGCTCACTTTTACATGAAATGTGAAATTTCTTTGGATAACCACTTATAATTTTTTTAAGGAGAGAAATGGGATTTTCCAAATGACTGTCCTCTTCCTGGAAAGATTTCAAATATTGGATAGTTGGCTCTTTATCAATCTTGAGAATGATTAAAACATTTTTTCTAAAACAACACTGGTAAGCTTTATTGCAATCGATGAATAGTTATGCAAAATTCATTTTTTTAAAAAATTTGAGATAAAAGAGGAAAACAAAACTGAGTGATTACATGATATTTAGAATGACCTTTACACCCTAGTCTTCTTAAGCCAATTTTGTAATAAAATGGGTACGAACAAAGTGACAAATATAATTTGGATTTCTGATCAGTATGGATTTAGGGGGATTAGAAAGATTATTTTTACAGATAACAATGGATATAACACAAATATAAGTTGTCCTTCAGGATGGAAATGATGACATTCACCCTGGGCAGATTTAGTAATTGAAAAAACTTTTAAATGAGACAAAGATAAACATGTTTCATATTTCCAGGAGTCAGTATTTGGTAAATTCATTAACATCAGAGCAAATAAGTTTTTGGACAGCTTAGAAGAAGTTGCATATTAGCATTGATTCGAAACATCATCATGTTGAGAAGGTAACAGACAGTTGGCATTTTGAGTTATCTTGTACACAACTGGACTAAATGTTTAGAGTAATTTAACACATTATAAGGTTTAAGCAGTAGAAAATTATAGTGTTAGCAATTAAATAAACTTAGAGGCCATTCAAAATCATCACGTTCTGAAAGTCTTTAGAAAACCGTATCACTAGTAACTTACAAACTGGGATTTTTTTCACGTTCATATACATAATAGTGCAGTAGTATGTTCTCTTAGATGTCTGTATCAAAAATAGAACTCTTCTTGGAATTCTAACTTCTAAAACCAAACCACCTTTAAAGAGTTGGTGGTCACACACAAGGAATGAAAGAATTAAAGGCTGACAAAACAGACTAATATGAAGGAATCGAGGAAGAAGCCAAGTAAGTGAAAGAAATAGTATGAACGCCAAACGCACTTCCACTTTGACCCACAGGATGTCGTTGTTCTCCAAGGAGAGGATTGTTTTAACGGAAAAAGTAAAGATTATTCCCGGAACAGAAAGACCCGTCACTGTTCCGGTGCTTTAAAGACTATACACACACCCATATTGTTAAGATTAGTTGGGATATCAGGACTAAGACTCAAAAGAAAGATCTCGAAAGGACTACATATTTCTACTCAGGAAATGTGGTTTACTAACCAGGAGCGATGTTAGCTTCAGGATCTGGTGGCAGGCTAGCCCGGCGCCTCTTGCTCTCACTTCTGCTTCTTGCAGCCTGGGAAACTGGGAGCAATCATGTCCGCTACTCAGTCCCTGAGGAGGCCAAACACGGCACCTTCGTGGGCCGTATCGCCCAGGACCTCGGGCTGGAGCTGGCGGAGCTGGTGCCCCGCCTGTTCCGGGTGGCGTCCAAAGGCCGCGGGGATCTTCTGGAGGTAAATCTGCAGAATGGCATTTTGTTTGTGAATTCTCGGATCGACCGAGAGGAGCTGTGCGGCCGGAGCGCGGAGTGCAGCATCCACCTGGAGGTGATCGTGGACCGGCCGCTGCAGGTGTTCCATGTGGAGGTGGAGGTGAAGGATATTAACGACAACCCGCCTGTGTTCCCAGCGACACACAGAAATCTCTTTATTTCCGAAGCTAGAGCTCTTGAGTCTCATTTTTCACTAGAGGGCGCCTCCGACGCAGATATCGGGGAGAACTCTCTGTTGACTTACAGACTGACCCCCAACGAGTATTTCTCTCTGGAAGTACCGAGCAACGATGAGCAGGTAAAACCGCTCGAACTAGTATTAAAAAAACGTTTAGACAGAGAAGTCGCTTCAGAGCTTCTCTTGGTGCTCAAAGCAACGGATGGGGGCAAACCTGAACTGACAGGCACTGTAAAGATAAACATCACAGTGCTGGATGCAAATGACAACGCCCCAGTTTTTGACAAAGCAGTTCATCGTATAAAATTACTGGAAAATGCAAGAAACGGCACACTGATTATTAGACTTAACGCCTCAGATTTGGACGAGGGTTCAAACGGCCACATTCTTTATTCCTTTGCAACTGATGTGTCTTCTAATACAGAAGCCTCTTTTCGCATAGATTCAAGCAGCGGAGAAATAAGAGTAAATAGAAAAATAGATTTCGAAGAAACTAAATTATGGAAACTTCAAATAGAAGCAGTTGACAAGGGAAATCCTCCAATGTTTGGTCACTGCACAGTCTTGATAGAAGTCTTGGACATCAATGATAATGCTCCGGAGTTACTACTGACGTCACTGTTGCTTTCTATTCCAGAGGATGCTCCACTAGGGACTGTCATCACTCTAATCAGTGTAACCGACCGTGACGTAGGTAGCAATGCCCAGGTGACCTGCTCACTAACACCCCATGTCCCCTTCAAACTGGTGTCCACCTTCAAGAATTACTATTCGCTAGTGCTGGACAGTTCCTTGGAACAGAGAAAGTGTCAGAATATGCTCTAACACTGATCGCGAAGGACGGGGGCTCGCCTTCGTTGTCCACCACGGCCAGCGTGTCCGTGGAGGTGGCCGACGTGAATGACAACGCGCCAGTGTTCGTGCAGCCCGAGTATACCGTGTTCATGAAGGAGAACAACCCGCCCGGCTGCCACATCTTCACCGTGTCGGCGCGAGACTCGGACGCGCAGGAGAACGCGCTGGTGTCCTACTCTCTGGTGGAACGGCGGGTGGGCGAGCGCGCGCTGTCGAGCTACGTGTCGGTGCACGCGGAGAGTGGCAAGGTGTATGCGCTGCAGCCGCTGGACCACGAGGAGCTGGAGCTGCTGCAGTTCCAGGTGAGCGCGCGCGACGCGGGCGTGCCGCCCTTGGGCAGCAACGTGACGCTGCAGGTGTTCGTGCTGGACGAGAACGACAACGCGCCTGCACTGTTGCCTCCCGGGTCTGGCGGAGGACCCAGCACGCTGAGCCAGGTGGTGTCGAAGTCCGTGGACGCGGGCCACGTGGTGGCGAAGGTGCGCGCGGTGGACGCGGATTCGGGCTACAACGCGTGGCTGTCTTACGAGCTGCAGCCGGCGGCGGGTGGCACACGCAGCCCGTTCCGCGTGGGACTGTACACCGGCGAGATCAGCACGACGCGCGCCCTGGACGAGGCGGACGCGCCGCGCCAGCGCCTGCTGGTGCTGGTGAAGGACCACGGCGAGCCGGCGCTGACGGCCACGGCCACCGTGCTGCTGTCGCTGGAAGACAGCGGCCAGGCGCCCAAGGCCTCTTCGCGGGCATTGTCTGGTGCAGCTGGTGCAGAGACGGCGTTAGTGGATGTGAACGTGTATCTGATCATCGCCATCTGCGCGGTGTCCAGCCTTTTGGTGCTCACTCTGCTGCTGTACACGGCGCTGCGGTGCTCGGCGCCGCCCAGCGAGGGCGCGTGTGGGCCTGTGAAGCCCAGGCTGGTGTGCTCCAGCGCGGTGGGGAGCTGGTCTTTCTCTCAGGAGAGGCGACAGAGGGTGTGCTCTGGGGAGGGGCCACCCAAGACCGACCTCATCGCCTTCAGTCCTTGTGTTCCCCCAGGTTTGAATTCTGGAGATATTGGAGACCAACAGGAGTTTTCCGAGAATGTAAGTACAGTAATTCTGGGATGTATCATGCCTGTTAATGTCAATCACGTAGTAGTTTACCAACAAATTACTACAAGTCCATTGCTTGAAATATTTGTTGTCTTTTTCTTGTGATGGTTTATTCTAAAGCACAATGGAAATCCAGTCATTTTAATTTCTTTTCACCGCAATCTTCTTAAATACACTTGAGAATATTAGTTGTTGGAAATAATAATAATAATAGTAATAATGAAGTAGACTGTCACAGCTTCCTGTAAATGAGCAAGGCTAACTCAGCCAAGAAGGAAAGTATCACTGATGGAAATGGAGCATGTGGGTGAAGCTCAAATATTCTACTTCTCAATTTTGCAGCAAGTTCATTCTTCCTGTTCATTTTTTATTCTGTATTATTTGGTGCCCTCCACTCATGTTTGTGCCTTCAAATTTTCCATAATAATTCATAGTTCCATAATTTGGTTAATTTGAGTTTAAACATGTTAGAATTCTTACCTTTCTATAAATTTGTGTATTACTGTCAGGCATGAGCTGTTAAGGTGGCTTAATTTTATAAATAATTTCATTTCTTTATAATCAATAGCATGCTTCTTTCATTAAGTAGGTAGAATTTTAGCCTTTCTTTTGGGTATGATTTTAGTTTTTTGCCTTTAATCCCTTCATGATTTAAACTCCTTTTCTTCATAGTCTTCAGATGCTTGAGATATACAAATTTTTTTTTCTAATATAATAATGGGTTTGCTAATTGCCCATTAGCTTGCTGCTCTCCTCCACAATAATTTTCTGATTTTTAGTTGGAAGATTTATTTGAGCATTTATTATACTTCTATTTCTTGCATTCATGGTACCTATAATGAGGCTGTGGGAAAATTCATACTCGTTTGTGCTTTGAGTTTCAAAAATGTCTTCTCATATATGTAGAACTGTGATACTTCTGTCCATGTTCACCAAGTGGCTTGGACTTCAAAATAATGTTTAAATAACTTAAGCCTAATAACCATGGAATATCTATAAAGGCACTTCCATTTGACAATGGTGCTATTGACAACATTTCAAAATTTAACATTGTGTACTTAAATTTTTTTAAAACATTGTGTACTTTAGATACATTTGATACAAACTTCTTTTTGCTCCAATGCTATATTCATGTGAATGGTTTTCCCTAAAGAGGTCACAGAGAACTTGAAATTAGAGCTGTAAGGGTGTGAATCAAATAATGTAGAAGTTGATTTTGTTCTTTTTGGCTCAGTTGTGAAAACTAGAGATTCTTTAATTGTATGGTATGGAGAAATAAATTACATATGATATATTTACATGTAGGTGGAGAACCACATTATAGATAGGGTAAAGTTAATAGAAATTCTGAGATAGCTATTTTCTACCCAGAAAGTAGGATGATTTCCATAAAGATGAACATTAGGAAATCTTCAGAAAAGGAAAAGTCATATCTTGGTTTATGGCACTGGAATCTTCATCCACAGCTACAGACTACAAGAGTCAAGGATACAACATTGGTCACTAACTATAATCAACCACCACTATTTGAGATATTTCTATTTGTAAGATATTGTATAAAGGGCTTAAATAATAATTTTGTTTAAATCTTATAGCAACTTGTAAAGTACATTCAACTATCCAAGTTCTAAAGATTAGATAGATGGTGAAATGCTTGTCTGTCTTGTACACTGCCATCCAGTTAATATATGATGGAGATGATATTCAAACGCACATCTCTTAAAGAGCCATTCTTTTATTAACTGTACAACTTTTTAGAGTAAATCTTTCATCTAATGTTCAGTTGCTCAGTTGTGTCTGACTCCTTGAAACCCCATGGACAGCAGCACACCAGGCTTCCCTGTCCTTCACAGTCTCCTAGAGTCTGCTTAAACTCATGTCCATTGAATTGGTGATGCCATCCAACCACAGTTCTGGCTAGAAAAATCAAGCACAAGCTGTATACATGTTAATTCTCCTGTTTTACTTAGGAAAAAACCTCCATGATTATCTTCATGATTATAGTATAGTGAAGTCGCTCAGTCATGTCCGACTCTTTTCGACCCCGTGGACTGTAGCCTCCCAGGATTCTCCGTCCATGGGATTCTCCAGGCAAGAATACTGGAGTGGGTTACCATTTCCTTCTCCAGGGGATCTTCCTGACCCAGGGATCGAACCCAGGTCTCCCACATTGGAGGCAGACAGTTTAACCTCTGAGCCACCAGGGAACAATACCATAACTGAGATAGGAATTAAGTGGGTTTTTTATGTTGCTAAGTGATTCTTTTCTCAGAATGTTCATGGTCATCATTATCATTTGTCTTAGTCAATGCCATATTGAGATAGGAGATTTACATTATTAATAATCAAGGGTTGTCCAATAAGCACTGTTGATCACTTGTTTGGAAGTGATATAAATAAGCAAAATCACTTAATATATAAGGAAAAGAAGAAGACTGTGCTCTGCTATAGTCTTGCAGAACACCAAACCCAAATTATAGATATAGATATACATGTATCTATCTTTTTTACACCAATACAATAATACAATAATAATTATGACCACATATAAGTGGTCATATGATTATTTCTTGGGTCCTGAATACCAGTGAAGGATCAGTAAGTGTTTCCAAAATTGTATACTTCAGTAATAGCTTTAAAGGTGTATATTTCCCATAAAAATCTTTGAACATGTATGGGTCTTTCTTCTTCAGTCTTACTATTGCTTGAGAGATTGTGCCAATTGAACAAATAATCTATGATCAAATAACTGTACATTTCAATGAGTCATGATAGCACAGAGTGAACATCACTGCTTATATTATGTACTTTTGTAGATACAATGCTGAATGGTACTTCTAATCCATTAATTTTGAAAAACCTACTAGTTTCCAAGAGTGGCTTCAAGATTTATTTTTGGTTCTATGTTTTCAATAAATAGGAGTACTAGATCTATTATCAGAGAAGGCAATGGCACTTACTCTTGCCTGGAAACTCCCATGGACAGAGGAGCCTGGTAGGCTGCAGTCCATGGGGTTGCTGAGTCAGACATGACTGAGCAACTTCACTTTCATGCATTGGAGAAGGAAATGGCAACCCACTCCAGTGTTCATGCCTGGAGAATCCCAGGGATGGCGGGGGGTTGCACAGAGTTGGACACGACTGAAGTGACTTAGCAGCAGCAGCAGCAGCAGCTCTATTATGGAATATTAGTGGATGATGAGGACTGGCAGAACATACTTGATTAGCAAGATATACAGCTGGAATTTAAGACTAACCATATTGATTTTGAAAAGGTCAGGGTCAGATTTCCTTAGTCTTTTCAGTCAATCTTACGAAATCAATGTTAACTATATAGATGTGATTTCTTGGCACCAGCCTATTATCAGATCTCAGGCCCATCCCCAAAGATGAGTTCAAAGATATAATAATCTATTCTATAGGAGCTAGTTGAGATGATGAAATCTGAAGTATCACAGACGAAATGCAAAGGATGTGACATTGGTTCATACAATATATCCAACTCTTTTATGACTTGATGTTCTTCCAGTGTCACTTAATATACTTGTGTAACATCTGGTTTGAATTTAGACATGTAATATAATCTCTCAGATAAACTTTCTCATATTTATTTCTCTACCTTTAAAAACTTCACATTGCATGTAACATCTCAATCTCGTTTCCTTAGGGAAGTGGTTGGAAGTCTGTTGCTTCTTTCTTCTACCAAATCTGACAGGCTTCAAATATCATGTTAGATCTACTGTTCTCTAGCCTAATGGTATACCTTGAAAATAGGCCTGTTTGACAGGTTGTTTTCTATTAATAAATGCATAACAGAATTCAGTGTCACAAATGGTGATCAGTTTATTTTGTTAGTCTTTTATGAAGGAATATTAAATTTACTTTAAAGACAGTTCTAGCAGAATAATAATGTTGGAAAGAGAACAAATTTGAAATAAATGAAATAAGATTTGAAATTAGCAATAGAACATATGTGTGTATTCAAGATAGAAAATGTTAACAATACAAATAAATATACTAGCAATTTTTTCACTGATATTTTTAGATTGGATATGAATCATCAAAACTGTATAACAAAATACTCAAGCTAGAGTGATATTTATCCTGAGTCACTTTCTTCTCTTAGCTTTCACTGTACCCTTTTTTCCTTCCTTAAATCTCAGAGTAATATGGAACAATAAAGAACATGTAACTAAATTACAACTTCAGGCAATGAAAATTCATCAGTTCCAATTTTCTAGTTGATATTTTATGAAATTGAATTTCCATTAACACTAAGGTCATTTAGCTTTTGGTTAAATCAATTATTTTCTATTTTCTTTAGCACAATATTAGGCACTTAGAGGCAAAGTGTTTAAAAATAATTTCCCTTATTTTGGATAAACTTACAATCTCAAACCCAGAATTTTTAAAGAAGAAATAGGTCAGCTATTTTCATTACTATATCTTGATAAATATATAAAAGCCAGTGTTGTTGAGTGGAAATACCAATATGGCACAGAAGTTTTCATGGCAATTTTTATCTCACTGGTAAAAAGTTCAGTATGAAAGAAGTAGTCTTTCATATATTGACACCATTACATAAAGTAACAAAGTAACCATTTTGATACCTGTTATTATATTGTTAGCAATGCAGCTTACATGAGAAATCATATATGCCAAATATAAATTTCATTTACATCAATAGACTTTTCTCTTACGAATTTCATGTCTTAAATCACCAAATTTGAAATGTATTTTTTTGTTGTTGTTCTTTACTGGATATAAAGTTTCTTGTAACAGGAACACAATTAGATGTAAATAACAAAGAATAAGAACTAAAGAAATATATAAATAGAAAGCAAGTATACATAGTGCACATAGGTAAAAACACAATATGTAGGCTTAAAGACTAAAGAATTATTAAAGTTTCAAATTTGTGTTTGAGGTTCCTAGCAGCTGAAGTAACAAGGGAGACTAGAAGTAACACAATTTTTGTATGAGGAAATGTTTGACTCTTTTCTTCATAAGGCTACCTATAGAATTGATCTCTCTCTCTCTCACTCTCTCTCGGTGTGTGTATACGTTTAGATAAGTAAAGAACTCTAAATCAAACAGGAACAAACATTTCAGTTTGACGTTAATCAAGGAAAAAACGCCATTTTCCCATATACCATGAATTTCAATATGACTTAAAATCTGAATGTTCCACAAATAAGCACTTTGGAAATATTTGGGAGATAAAATAGCTTGAAACACGTGAACTCATTTTTTTTCTCTTAAAGTAAAATTCTATGGTGTTGGATGTAGGGTACAATACTCACAATTTCAGGCACAAGGTGTCGCTCTTTACTTGGAGGAAGTAGTTCATTCAAGGGTTAGTCTGAGCTGCCAGAAACTCCCCATTTAAAGACTCCGTCATGCCGGATGCCACCGTTAAGGATCCTTTGAAACTTCTCAAAGATTCAGCAAGATATTTAACCCGGAACTAGAGTCTATGGTGCTGTAAGTGTAAAGTATCGTATTTTGGAAGTCAGTATATGAGATGTCCGCGACTCAAAGAAGTGGATTGGGCAATGGGCGACTGCTGCTGTCGCTTCTGCTCCTCGCAGCTTGGGAGGTAGGGAGCGGCCAGGTCCACTACTCCGTCCCTGAAGAAGCCAAACACGGCACCTTCGTGGGTCGCATCGCCCAGGACCTGGGACTGGAGCTGGCGGAGTTGGTGCCCCGCCTGTTCCGGGTGGCGTCCAAAGGCCGCGGGGATCTTCTGGAGGTAAATCTGCAGAATGGCATTTTGTTTGTGAATTCTCGAATCGACCGGGAGGAGCTGTGCGGGTGGAGCGCGGAGTGCAGCATCCACCTGGAGGTGATCGTGGACCGGCCGCTGCAGGTGTTCCATGTGGAGGTGGAGGTGAAGGACATAAACGACAATCCGCCTGTGTTCTCTCTCAGAGAACAAAAGCTGATGATTTCTGAATCTAAACAACCTGACTCTCGTTTTCCTCTAGAGGGAGCTTCTGATGCGGATATAGGAGAGAATGCTCAATTGACCTACAGACTAAGTAAAAATGAGTACTTTTCTTTAGAATTACCAATAAATAGTAAGCCGACTAAAAAACTGTCACTAACGTTAAAGAAGTCTCTAGACAGAGAGAAAACTCCGGAATTTAATTTACTACTGACGGCTGCAGATGGAGGGAAACCGGAGCTCACTGGCACTGTTCAACTCTTCGTCCGCGTCTTGGATATTAACGACAATGATCCGGAATTTGAACAATCAGAATACAAGGTGAGATTGATGGAAAATGCAGCTAAAGAAACTCTTGTGATACAGTTAAATGCCACAGATCAAGATGAAGGAGTCAATGGGGAGATAACATACTCCTTGATGTCAATTAAGCCCAATGGAAAACCTTTATTTACACTAGATGAAAATAACGGAGAAGTGAAGGTCAATGGAACTTTAGACTATGAAGAAAACAAGTTTTATGAAATTGAAGTACAGGCCACAGATAAGGGGAACCCCCAATGGCAGGTCACTGTACAGTCTGGGTTGAAATCTTAGATGCCAATGATAACGCCCCTGAAATCACTGTCACTTCCCTGTCTCTACCAGTACTAGAGGACACTCAGCCAAGCACTGTCATTGCGTTGATCAGTGTATCTGATCGAGACTCTGGTGCCAATGGACAGGTAATCTGCTTTCTAACGCCCAACGTCCCCTTCAAGATCATGTCCACGTTCAAGAACTATTATTCACTAGTGCTGGATGGCACCCTGGACCGTGAGAGCGTGTCTGTCTATAAGCTGGTGGTGATAGCGCGGGACGGGGCTCGCCTTCTCTGTCGGCCACTGCCAGCGTGTCCGTGGAGGTGGCCGACGTGAACGACAACGCGCCCGCGTTTGCGCAGCCCGAGTACACAGTGTTCGTGAAGGAGAACAACCCGCCCGGCTGCCACATCTTCACCGTGTTGGCGCGAGACGCGGACGCACAGGAGAACGCGCTGGTGTCCTACTCGCTGGTGGAACGGCGGGTGGGCGAGCGCACGCTGTCGAGCTACGTTTCGGTGCACGCAGAGAGTGGCAAAGTGTACGCGCTGCAGCCGCTGGACCATGAGGAGCTGGAGCTGCTGCAGTTCCAGGTGAGCGCGCGCGACGCGGGCGTGCCGCCCTTGGGCAGCAACGTGACGCTGCAGGTGTTCGTGTTGGACGAGAACGACAACGCGCCTGCGTTGCTGCCGCCCGGGCCAGGCGGAGGCCCCATCGCGGTGAGCCAGGTGGTGTCGAGGTCCGTGGGCGCGGGCCACGTGGTGGCGAAGGTGCGCGCGGTGGACGCGGATTCGGGCTACAACGCGTGGCTGTCTTACGAGCTGCAGCCGGTGGAGGGCGGCGCGCGCAGCCCGTTCCGCGTGGGGCTGTACACCGGCGAGATCAGCACGACGCGCGCCCTAGACGAGGCGGACGCGCCACGCCAGCGCCTGCTGGTGCTGGTGAAGGACCACGGCGAGCCGGCGCTGACAGCCACGGCCACCGTGCTGCTGTCGCTGGAGGACAGCGGCCAGGCGCCCAAGGCCTCTTCGCGGGCGTTGTCTGGTGCAGCTGGTGCAGAGACCGCGTTAGTGGATGTGAACGTGTACCTGATCATTGCCATCTGCGCGGTGTCCAGCCTGTTGGTGCTCACGCTGCTGCTGTACACGGCGCTGCGGTGCTCGGCGCCGCCCAGCGAGGGCGCGTGTGGGCCTGTGAAGCCCAGGCTGGTGTGCTCCAGCGCGGTGGGGAGCTGGTCTTTCTCTCAAGAGAGGCGACAGAGGGTGTGCTCTGGGGAGGGGCCGCCCAAGACCGACCTCATGGCCTTCAGCCCCAGTCTACCTCCCGGTCTGGATAGAGAAGTCGGAGAAGAAAGGCAGGAGGCAGGATCAAATCATTCTGGTCTGGTGAGTTCTATAGATCCTTCCTCTTTTCTTGAAGTTTATGTTAATTGTTTAAAAAAAAATCCAGTTTATTTCATCGATGTCTTATACTTCGAGTAAGCTTTAAAGCGAAATGCCAAATGATACACATATCCAATTTTAATCATATAAAGTATTATGCTTTTTAGCCAGTAAGTATCCTATTTCTCCTAATGTTTTGTTAAAACATGTTAAAAAAAAGATTCAAGAATGACTTTTTTTGGTCATAACTTTATTAGAAATAATTTCTTACTTTCAACCATCTACCCAAATCACTTCGTCATCTTTAATCTTAATTATTGTAGATAATCACAATGGATTTTTAAAATTTTACTCATCCTGTTTGCTTTTTTAAACAAGCTTTAGGTTTGAGATTTTCACATTATTAGATCAATGACTTTTGTCACTTCAGTTTTCTATCAAAAATTTAACACTGTTAATTAGTTCTGAAAGGATTTTTCTTTCTTTTTTTTTGGTTTTGAACATTCATCATACATATATTGTCCATTAAATAATCCTCAGCCTTTCCTCTAACAATAAGATAAAACCCGTTTTCATATTATTTGTGGTAAAAGAATGCAGCCTTTGTCTTAGTGTGCTTATTTCATTGAAATAATATAACTAAAATTTCTGTCCATTTTTAATTTTGTAATTTTGTTCTCTGAAATGGGGAGAGATTTATCTACTATGTACTGAAACAAAGCTCCCAGGTTTATGCTGCCAGAGTAACAAGGCAAATAAGGTTATTAATATTCCTGAATCATGTCATTCAGACTTGCTAAAGGCATGCATATAGGCCTATAACATCTGCAATATATGCTAGTTGGCATTATTTCCTAAGTTTCTGGATTTATCTAGACAGAAGAAGTTAATTCTATCAAAGTGAAACCTATTGACATTTATAAATTTCTTTCATTTTAAATTTCTTATCCTTAAGAGCTTTATTGCTGGCATTTGTAAAAGTTTCTTTCCATGTAGTATACCCAATTATATACATGCCCATGTATCACATCTGAAGATTCTAGCAAAAATCATTTGCCTCTAGGTCATCCTTCTAATTCAGTGGTTCTTAGCCACATGTAGGATGGTGGAATTGCTGACCTCTTTTGAGAAGCTGATGAAAGTCATTCTCTCTTTAAAATCACACAGCAAACCTCTTGGCATAATAGTCAAGGACTCCATGCTGAAGCTCATCCTTGGGCCTCTGTTTATGAAACTTTGTATCTCAGGATTAATTGTCTAAAAACATTCTTTATTCAAAATTAGTCAATAAGATTAAAATATAAAATATTTCAGGCTCAAAACTAATTAATCATATCATTTATGAAAGTTTGTAAATATACATAAATGTGAATGTTAGGTAGGGCATGTATTATTACCCATTTCCAAACTAACTTCTTAGAATGACTCAACATCATTTTAATTTAATATAAAACATAATGGAATGTTTTAAGTACAGGTCAAAAGTTTGCAAATTGTTACTATTGCATAATATATAAGTAATACACATTTTAGATAATTCCAAGTTATGTAGATTAATTTCTACAAATTTAGTGTCTTTTATACTTAATTTAAATTTCAGGATGACATTCTAGAATGGAAAATTGTTATTTCATTCTATTTTGTAGTTTGATTGTTTAAGTATTGAGCTAACTTTGGATTTTTCTGTTTAATCATTTAATTATGTCTAACAGTGAGCGAGGATGCATTGCGTCTCCTGAATACATTACAGTAAGGTTCCTTGTGAATTATGGTACATTCACATTTTTGAAAATGGAAGATATAAAATGAATAAGCTTGATGGTGACAGACAGTTTGAATAGTCCCATAGCATCAAAATTCAAATATGTGTTTCACTAATTCAGAGTGAGTGTGGTAGTTGATTTAAGTTATTTTATGCTTGTAGAATCAGCAGTGGCAACCCACTCCAGTACTCTTGCCTGGAAACTCCCATGGATGGAGGAGCTTGGTAGGCTGTAGTTGCTCAGAGTCGGACACGACTAAGCGACTTCACTTTCACTTTTCACTTTCATGCATTGGAGAAGGAAATGGCAACCCACTCCAGTGTTCTTGCCTGGAGAATCCCAGGTACGGGGGAGCCTGGTGGGCTGCCGTCTCTGGGGTCGCACAGAGTTGGACACAACTGAAGTGACTTAGCAGCAGCAGCAGCAGAATCATTCTTGGTTATTATTTTCTGGCTCTTTAAAAGTTTTACTTCTCAGTTTTTTTTTATTATGCATTAAAAGAATGGTGAGAAATTATTTGTTTAAAGATTTTGATTTAAATTTAAATGAGCTTCTAAATAATATGCTTACTTTTTTTTTTTACAACTAGCTGTAGGATCTTATCTGTGTTTTGTTTTCCCTTAAAGCTAGTCTTGAATTACTGAATAAAATTATGAGAAATATTTTGATTCTTCCTTGAATCACAGTCACCGTTGTGGTCTTCTGAAGAGAAGCTTATTTTATATAACTACTAACTGGCCTAGAAGGAAGGATATACAGGGAAACAAAATGGTCACTGTGAAGTTCATATTCTTTTGACTTTAGTCAATGAGATTGGGCTCCAAAACATTTCATGAAATCTTTGTCAGATGAGTGCTCTACTACCACTTCAGAATACCATGAACTTTGGAGGTTTTGACTCAACATTTTACATGAAAATGCTTTAATCCTGCTAGAGTAAAATATTCTAGAATCTGCACCCACAATTCACTTTTCAACATTTTATAAGAATGAGACCAGTTGCATGAAAAGTCATCACATGTGAGCATCAAGGAACCAAAAATAACATCTTCAATATTTATGATGAATTCTAATATTGGCCATATTTATGAATAAAATAGTTTATATTAATGAAATATTTTCTCCTTTACTAGACAAGGAAATTTTTGGCTTTCTCATAAAGATTTAGAATGAAGTGCTTGTGAAGGATGAAAATCATTATGAATGTGGAATTGTAAGCAATATAAGGGCCAGGGCGGTGTTCTCATTCATGTCCAACTCTTTGCGACCCTATGCGCTGTAGCCTGCCAGATTTCTCTGTCCATGAAATTTTCCAGGCAAGAATACTGGAGTGGGTTGCCATTTCCTACTCCAGGGCATCTTCCCCACCCAAGGATCAAACCGAAGTCTCTTGCATCTCCTGCATTGGCAGGTGGATTCTTTACCACTTTGTCACCTGGGAAGCCCAATGGCAGGGGTGATGTATATTATTCTTCATTTTATTTTCCATGATAGCTAGCTAACGAGTAACTTCTGACATGCAACATTTCAATAATTATTTTGTTATACACTTTGAAGCAGAATTATTTAAAAACGGAAGTATAATAGAAGTATTTGTGCTTTGTTAAGAATATTATATATATTAAATAAATAGGCATTTGAAAATGATCCATGAAACTATCCAAAAAGTTGAAACAGATTTAAAGTGAACCCAGAAGTGGCTAAACCAAAAAGAAACTCAGGATCTTTCTTGTACTTACATAATCAGTCACATGATGTCGCTGTATACTCAAAAGGTGAAAAGGGAAAACTGTCTCCAAGTCCAGATTCCAACAATCCACAGAATAGGATAGACTCCATATTGACCGGAAAGCTGGGTAAAATTTACTGAAGGTATACTTACAGAAGGGGAGACTGGTCATAAATGTTGGCAGGCGAACTATCTCTTAAAACTGACAGTCTCACCTCAGAGATCCCTTTATCTGCAATGGTGTTTTCTTGGCGAGGAGGCTTCGAAACACGGCGCCTGCTACTCTCGCTTCTGCTCCTCGCAACCTGGGAGTCGGGGAGTGGTCAGATCCATTACTCGGTTCCCGAGGAGGCAAAACACGGCACCTTCGTGGGCCGCCTCGCCCAGGACCTAGGACTGGAGCTGGCGGAGCTGGTGCCCCGCCTGTTCCGGGTGGCGTCCAAAGGCCGTGGGGATCTTCTGGAGGTAAATCTGCAGAATGGCATTTTGTTTGTGAATTCTCGAATCGACCGGGAGGAGCTGTGCGGGCGGAGCGCGGAGTGCAGCATCCACCTGGAGGTGATCGTGGACCGGCCGCTGCAGGTGTTCCATGTGGAGGTGGAGGTGAAGGACATTAACGACAACCCGCCAGTATTCAGAGGAGAACAAAAGGTACTCATTTCTGAATCTGCGCCTTTGGAGTCTCGTTTTCCTCTAGAGGGCGCTTCTGATGCGGATATCGGCCTAAACTCTCTTCTGACCTATAGGTTAAGTCTAAATGAGTATTTTACTCTTAAACTAATAACGAAAACCGACAAAAGTATACTACCTGAACTCATTCTTCGGAAGTCATTGGATAGAGAAGAAATACCAGAACTTAATATGTTGCTGACCGCTCTGGATGGTGGTAAACCCCAGCTAACAGAATCTGTTCAGATTCAAATAACCATTCTGGATGTTAATGACAATGCTCCTGAGTTTGATAAGCCTGGCTATAAAGTGGTGCTGTTTGAAAATGTCCCAAACGGCACCAGAATCATTCAACTAAACGCTTCTGATCTAGACGAAGGACCAAACAGAGAAATTTCCTATGGAATCAGAATGATTCTGCCACTGAGTGAGAAATGTATGTTTTTAATAAATCCACAAACAGGTGAAATTAGAATTTACGGGAAACTGGATTTTGAGGAGAATAATGAGTATGAAATCCAGGTTAACGCCATTGATAAAGGGATTCCGCCCATGGCTGGTCATTGCACGGTCCTGGTGGAAGTTCTAGACCTGAATGACAATACCCCTCAGGTAATGATCACTTCGCTGTCGCTCCCAGTGCGGGAGGACGCTCAGGTGGGCACTGTCATCGCCTTGATCAGCGTGTCCGACTGTGACTCTGGCGCCAACGGGCAGGTGACGTGCTCACTCACACCACCTCATATCCCCTTCAAGCTGGTGTCCACCTTCAAGAATTACTATTCGCTAGTGCTGGACAGGGTCCTGGACCGCGAGAGTGTGTCGAACTATGAGGTGGTGGTGACAGCGAGGGACGGGGGCTCACCTTCTCTGTCGGCCACTGCCAGCGTGTCCGTGGAGGTGGCCGACGTGAACGACAACGCGCCCGCGTTCGCGCAGCTGGAGTACACCATATTCGTGAAGGAGAACAACCCGCCCGGCTGCCACATCTTCACCGTGTCGGCGCGAGACGCGGACGCGCAGGAGAACGCGCTGGTGTCCTACTCGCTGGTGGAGCGGCGGGTGGGCGAGCGCGCGCTGTCGAGCTACGTGTCGGTGCACGCGGAGAGCGGCAAGGTGTATGCGCTGCAGCCGCTGGACCACGAGGAGCTGGAGCTGCTGCAGTTCCAGGTGAGCGCGCGACGCGGGCGTGCCGCCCCTGGGCAGCAACGTGACGCTGCAGGTGTTCGTGCTGGACGAGAATGACAACGCGCCTGCGCTGCTGCCGCCCGGGCCAGGCGGAGGCCCCATCGCGGTGAGCCAGGTGGTGGTGCGGTCGGTGGGCGCGGGCCACGTGGTGGCGAAGGTGCGCGCGGTGGACGCGGATTCGGGCTACAACGCGTGGCTGTCGTACGAGCTGCAGCCGGCGGCGGGTGGCGCGCGCAGCCCGTTCCGCGTGGGGCTGTACACCGGCGAGATCAGCACGACGCGCGCCCTGGACGAGGCGGACGCGCCGCGCCAGCGCCTGCTGGTGCTGGTGAAGGACCACGGCGAGCCGGCGCTGACAGCCACGGCCACCGTGCTGCTGTCGCTGGAGGACAGCGGCCAGGCGCCCAAGGCCTCTTCGCGGTCATTGTCTGGTGCAGCTGGCGCAGAGACGGCGTTAGTGGATGTGAACGTGTACCTGATCATCGCCATCTGCGAGGTGTCCAGCCTGTTGGTGCTCACTCTGCTGCTGTACACGGCGCTGCGGTGCTCGGCGCCGTCCAGCGAGGGCGCGTGTGGGCCTGTGAAGCCCAGGCTGGTGTGCTCCAGCGCGGTGGGGAGCTGGTCTTTCTCTCAGGAGAGGCGACAGAGGGTGTGCTCTGGGGAGGGACCACCCAAGACCGACCTCATGGCTTTCAGTCCCTGTCTTCCAGCGTCTGGAGAAGATTGTTTAAATCCTTCAAGTGAAGTAAGTCCTTGATATCATTTAAGTATGTTAGTCATTTTGTAGTTTTCATATATTAGCCCAAATTTTCAAGCCTTCAGTTCAGTTCATTTGCGTCCGAGTCTTCTCGATCCCATGGATGCCAGGCTTTCCTGTCCGTCACCAGCTCCCAGAGCTTGCTCAAACTTATGTTCATTGAGTCGGTGATGCCATCCAACCATCTCATCCTCTGTCGTCCCCTTGTCCTTCTGCCTTCACTCTTTCTCAGGATTCCATTTTATCTTTTCCAATTATTTTCAGCATTTCAAGCATTAAATATTTGGAGAGGATAAAATGGAGGCCACGGGATAACCAGATTTAAAGTTTCCTGGCTCTATAATTTTTCATATTATCTATGAATTTCTAGCCTTGAAAGAAATAAGTACATTTGAATAAAAACTAAGTTCTGATAAATTTATTTTTAATTTGTACTCAATTTCATAATTAAATGAAATTTGCAAGGTTAGTGTAGAGAGTTCCCAGATATAATAAACTAGATTCCTTTACTGCTCTTTAAGTACATAGACTTGTAAAATCTCTTGATCACCAATCTAGTTGCAGTACAATCCCCTTTCAAGTATTATAGCAATAACAAAAATTGTTATCAATTCAAAAATGAGTAATTTATGTTATTGTTCCCATAGAGTACCTTCTTTCTTTCCATTGTGATTGGCTACAGTACTTTTATTATTTACATAAAATATGCCATTTAAAAAATTGTAATTATATCTAAAGCAGGATGTACCTTATAATTAATGGTTTATAACAATTTAACTGATTCTTTTTCTTGGTAGCACACAAATAATGACACATCTTACAATTAGTAACATTTCTTTGATTCCATAAAATATAAGAATAGTTATTCAAGACTTGTCTGGTGGTCCAGTGACTAAGACTCTGCATTCCCAAAGCAGGAAGACTGGGTTTGATCCCTGGTCTGGGACCCAGCACAACCAAAGAATATTTATCTCCCCCTATTTTTTCCAGAACCTGTTCTAAGATCTTTAATTGTATTATCTCATTTAGTTATGAAATCACCCCTACAGTGTAGGTACAATATTTATTATTAGCATTCTACTGATAAGAAGTCTGAAACTTAAGCCACATAGATCGTGTAAAGTGACTCAAACCCAGTTTTGGAGGATCATCAACCCATTATGGCATGCTACTGCTCTGATACAATTATCAGGTGAATCTTCTAAAAGTTTATTTTACATCTTGTAATTTTCTTCGACACAAAGCCTTTCCACAGTGTTTTTTTAATGTGAGGGAAAGAAGTAAGTAAAGAAGGAGATACCGAAAATCAGACAGGCAGAGAAGGAATGAAAATGAAGATGAAACATATGAATAAGAATAGAGAAAAAAACTAAGACAGTAGGGTTGGCCTTAAAAGTGGCACGGTTTTTCCTTAGTAGTGAATGAATAATAGAGAATATAAAGAGAAATGTCAACTTAAGAAGAGAGCCATTGAGTTTGTATTTGATGACTTATCTTTTGGGTAAGTCATCTGAGAACCACATGGTTGGAATGAGGTTGGGAATTTGAGAAAAAAGAAGAAAGTATGGAAGAATTTCTATGGGCAGGAATTATGAATTCACTTGAGGGGTCAATTGAGGTAAAGGTGAGCATAAACTTGTAGAGAATATAGTAATGTTAAGAGGCTAATGAACTGAGGAGTTCAATAGAAAGCATGGAGAAAATGAATAGTTAGGCTGTGTATTGAAAGCTAAAGAAAATGTTAAAAAGGGGTGATATAAGAAGATATGTACCTATAGGGTATCTGAAAGGGCATGTTTTATTTTTAAAGTTTCAATTTGTGTTGGAGTATAGCCAATAAACAATGTTATGATAGTTTCAGGTAGACAGTAAAGGGATTCAGTTATATATACACATGTATCCATTCTCCCCCAAACTCCCTCCCATCCAGGCTGCCACATAATATTGAGCAGAGTTCCCTGTGCTATGCAGTAGGTTCTTGTTGGTTATCCATTTTAAATATTGCAGTGTGTACAGGTCAATAGCAAACTCCTGAACTATTGGAAAGGCATGTTTTAAATGGTTGACTGTGTAGTCTAGGTTAGATGGAGAGGTAAAAAAAGACAAGGTAGGGCCTGATAGAAGAGAACAATTAGAATCAAGAAACTATTCCCATTATAAAAGTAAAGGTGTGTTAATAAAAGTAATGGAGCAATGAGGAGAATGATGGTGAGAGAATATAAAATACTCACATTTTCAGAGGGGAGCAAAGGTTCAGAAATGAACCCAACTCTTATTTCCTGCAGAGTTGGGCACAAAACAGGCAAGAGAGTTATGGAGCTATACTCTTTCTTTCCTAGCCCTGTTGGCACGGAACTTGGTGACTTGGTAAAGATAAAAGTAATATTCCCTCCCTTTCTTCCTTGCTAGAGGTGTGTTAACATCTGTATCTACTTGTCGTTACTTGGAAAATCAGAGTCAACTTAAATGATAGTAGGAAATTCCCCAGTAATGGTATAAGTTAGGGAGAAAGAAAAGGGAATTTTAACCTACTGGTAGTAATTTCATTTTTAGCAAATACATGAGATACTAGTTCTTGGCAGGTTTTATACAAAGAAAATCCAGGACTTCAAAGTATTGTTATATCTAAATGGTCAATATTGTGGGTTTATGTACATACACACTCACAAACAAACTTATATTTACATTGATGGACATTTTCTTCCAATAGAAATATTTTATCCAAATTCACAATCATGTTTGGGGGAAGTTAAGAATATTGTATTTATTTAAAATCTGCTATATCAGTTACCGAATTTTCCATGTTCATTTATTTCATTCTTATGTGATTCATTATGTTTCTGTTTGGAGTCAAGGGAGTTGTGTGAGTAGGTCTCAAAAATATTACAGGAAAAGGACAGTCCCACCAAAACCTACAAAGCTATGAAGAACTAGAGCCTGATTTCCAAAAGCGAATGTGGACTACTACCTCTTTTTACAAATTCTGCACCACGTTTTACACCTGCAAAAATGTTTTTGTGGAAAGATGGAACTCATCAACCGATTTCAACTAGAAGCCAATGCTGAACAGAATACAGTGATTTACTGTTGCTGGAGAGAAAAACATTTAATATTCCATTACGTATTTGCAGTGAAAGATGTCATGAAATGCCAGAAGAAAAAATAAATCCCCTAAGGCAACGGAAATTATGAACTGAGTCGTTACTACACTTACACATTCATGCGCATGGTGTCGCTCTTCACTGAAAATAATTCCGCGAAGAAAGCGCCTCCGCTCCTTCCTTCTTGGAGAAAATTGGGCAGATAGAGGAAAACCTCCGCGAATCCTCCCGCAGTAGAAGGCCGTAAAATTAGACTTTGAGGGGCATTTGAAGTAAAGTAGCCTATAGACTTCAGATATCTCTGAAGGCTTTTGAGTGTACCATGCTGTTTTCCTGGAGAGAAGGCCCAAGAGCTCGGCTTTTGCTGCTCTCGTTTCTGCTCCTCGCAACCTGGGAGTCGGGGAGTGGTCAGGTCCATTACTCGGTTCCCGAGGAGGCAAAACACGGCACCTTCGTGGGCCGTATCGCCCAGGACCTAGGACTGGAGCTGGCGGAGCTGGTGCCCCGCCTGTTCCGGGTGGCGTCCAAAGGCCGCGGGGATCTTCTGGAGGTAAATCTGCAGAATGGCATTTTGTTTGTGAATTCTCGAATCGACCGGGAGGAGCTGTGCGGGCGGAGCGCGGAGTGCAGCATCCACCTGGAGGTGATCGTGCACCGGCCGCTGCAGGTGTTCCACGTGGAGGTGGAAGTTACAGATATTAACGACAATCCGCCCGTGTTCCCAGAAAGTGAAAAAGAATAACCATTGCTGAATCTAGACCTCCGGAAACTCGGTTCCCGCTAGATGGCGCATCCGATGCAGATATTGGAGCAAACTCCGCCTTGACGTACCGAGTCGATCCCAACGATTATTTCACTTTGGACACACAAAACAGTCGTGAACAAATGTCTTCGTTATCACTTGTGTTAAGGAAATCATTGGACAGAGAGGAAATTCAGGAACATAGTTTATTATTGACAGCTAGTGATGGAGGTAAACCCCAGTTGACCAGCACAGTTCAGCTGCTGATTATAATCCTGGATGTGAATGACAACGCACCAGAATTTGACCAATTAATTTATAAAGTGAGAATGTTAGAGAACTCTCTTAATGGCTCATTAGTGATCAAACTAAATGCCACAGACCCTGATGATGGTACAAATGCAGACGTAACCTACTCATTTAGAAGACCTGTATCACCTGCAATATTATATGCGTTTTACATAAACTCCGACAGTGGAGAAATTAGGACAAAAGGTAAATTGGATTTCGAAGAAAATGAATTGTATGAAATATCCGTGGAAGCGATTGACAAAGGGAATATTCCAATGGCGGGTCACTGTACCATTTTGGTGGAAATAGTAGATATAAATGACAATGCTCCAGAAGTTACCATCACTCCTTTGGCTCTGCCAGTGCGAGAGGACGCTCATGTGGGCACTGTCATCGCCTTGATCAGCGTGTCCGACCGTGACTCCGGCGCCAACGGCCAGGTGACCTGCTCCCTGATGCCTCGTAACCCGTTCAAGTTGGTGTCCACCTTCAAGAATTACTATTCACTAGTGTTGGACAACACCTTGAACCGCGAGAGCGTGGCGAATTATGAGGTGGTGGTGACTGCGAGGGACGGGGGCTTGCCTTCGCTGTCGGCCACTGCCAGCGTGTCCGTGGAGGTGGCCGACGTGAACGACAACGCGCCCGCGTTCGCGCAGCCTGAGTACACGGTGTTCGTGAAGGAGAACAACCCGCCTGGCTGCCACATCTTCACCGTGTCGGCTCGGGACGCGGACACACAGGAGAACTCGCTGGTGTCCTACTCGCTGGTGGAGCGGCGGGTGGGCGAGCGCGCGCTGTCGAGCTACGTGTCGGTGCACGCGGAGAGCGGCAAGGTGTACGCGCTGCAGCCGCTGGACCACGAGGAGCTGGAGCTGCTGCAGTTCCAGGTGAGCGCGCGACGCGGGCGTGCCGCCCCTGGGCAGCAACGTGACGCTGCAGGTGTTCGTGCTGGACGAGAATGACAACGCGCCTGCGTTGCTGCCGCCCGGGCCAGGCGGAGGCCCCATCGCGGTGAGCCAGGTGGTGGTGCGGTCGGTGGGCGCGGGCCACGTGGTGGCGAAGGTGCGCGCGGTGGACGCGGATTCGGGCTACAACGCGTGGCTGTCGTACGAGCTGCAGCCGGCGGCGGGTGGCGCGCGCAGCCCGTTCCGCGTGGGGCTGTACACGGGCGAGATCAGCACGACGCGCGCCCTGGACGAGGCGGACGCGCCGCGCCAGCGCCTGCTGGTGCTGGTGAAGGACCACGGCGAGCCGGCGCTAACAGCCACGGCCACCGTGCTGCTGTCGCTGGAGGACAGCGGCCAGGCGCCCAAGGCCTCTTCGCGGTCATTGTCTGGTGCAGCTGGCGCAGAGACGGCGTTAGTGGATGTGAACGTGTACCTGATCATCGCCATCTGCGCGGTGTCCAGCCTTTTGGTGCTCACTCTGCTGCTGTACACGGCGCTGCGGTGCTCGGCTCCGCCCATCGAGGGCGCATGTGGGCCCGTGAAGCCCAGGCTGGTGTGCTCCAGCGAGGTGGGAAGCTGGTCTTACTCTCATCAGAAGCAGCAGAGGGTGTGCTCTGAGGGGCCACCCAAGACCGACCTCATGGCCTTCAGCCCCAGTCTTCCTCCTTGTCTGAGTTCTGCGGAGGGACCAGGTGAAATAGAAGCAGAATTAGAGCAGTTGAAAAAGGTGAGGTCATATTTTAAATTTTCTTTTGTTTTAGCCATCCTCATAGTTTTCTGTTTAAGATTCTTCAATCTCAGTTTTAAGGTCATTCTTTAATTTGCTCGTCATTATGGTTTTAATGAGTGTTACATCATGAGTTCCATTAATCTTCAAATTAAATATTAGTAAAAACCATAGTATTGGTCATATAGTAATTATTTGCTTTTGTTGAATTCTTGACAGTTTAAAAATAAGCATAAGCATTTTTCAAGAAACTCCACATTGTGAGTACTTAAGCATCTAGAAAACCACAATTAAACATTTTAAAATCTTTGTCTTTAAAATTTATAGATATACCCACATACAGATTTTGTTTTGAATGGGGCTATAACTTTTACATAAAGTTTTTTTAAAGGTGCATTTTTCTTCCTTCTTAAAGAATCTTTTTGTTTGCTCCTTCTTTATTTTACTCTGGCACATCACCATTCCCCTGTCTGTATACAATCTGAAAAACCTTATGATTTTCCTTTAACATTTCTATTTGCAGTTACATAATTATTCACATACATGCATACACATGGTGGGGTTTTGTTATTGTTTCTTTGGGAAATTTTTTTAGCATAGATATTGTGGTTTACATTTCACAGTCATCTGTACTTTGTGGAAATCCCTGATTCATTTAATAGCTGTGTAGTACTCTTTAGTGTGGATGTACCATTTATATGATATCATTTATCAGTTATTCACCAGTTGATGTGTACTTTGTGTTTTTTGCCCTCATAAACCATGCTGTGGAGAAGGCAATGGCAACCCACTCCAGTACTCTTGCCTGGAAACTCCCATGGATGGAGGAGCTTGGTAGGCTGCAGTTGCTCAGAGTCGGACAGGACTGAGCGACTTCACTTTCACTTTTCACTTTCATGCATTGGAGAAGGAAATGGCAACCCACTCCAGTGTTCTTGCCTGGAGAATCCCAGGGATGGGGGAGCCTGATGGGCTGCTGTCTATGGGGTCGCTCAGTCGGACACAACTGAACGACTTAGCAGCAGCAAACCATGCTGTAATATCATTTTACATATTCCTAAAATATTTGTGCCTTTATTTGTATAAAGTTCATTTTTGGATATTGATGAATCTAAGAGTATGAATAATGTTAATTTAAATATATATTTCTAGATTACTTTCCCAAAATTTTGAATTTCTTTTTATCTCCACCAGCAAGTCTGAGCACTCTCCCTTTTATCTTTAAAAGCAATAGAGGTCTTACATTGTGCCAATGTGATATGTATAAAATGGTATCTTTGTTACTTTAATTTTAATTTCTGTATAGCTTTGACCATAATGTCATCAGCATTTGGTTTTCATTGATTTGTCAGTTAATTTTTTTTGGTTGTTTATCAATTTGGGAAAGTTCTCTGTCAATAATTAGCTTTTATCTCCCATCTATATCACAGGTATTTTTCCTCCTATATATTGATTTGTTTAGGGTATATTTTGCCATATAAAAGTGTTTTAAAAATTTCTGTTTCCTGTTATGGATTTTAAAGTCTCTAAGTTTATTTATGGATATCTTCCCAAGATTTATACTGAACATTCATTAATTACATTCATTTAAAAACATTTAAATTAATTTAATTAAAATTTGAAGTATAATTGATATTAATTTCAGGTGTACAATGTAATGATTCAGTATTTGTGTATATTGTGAAATGATCACCACAATAAATCTAGTTAACATTCATCACTATACATAGTTATAAAATTTTTCAGTGAGAACCTTTAAGATCCTTTCTTTAGCATCTTTCAAGTATATAATACAGCATTATTAACTACAGTCACCATACTGTGATTATATCACTAAGACTTATTTATTTTATAACTGTCAGTTTGTCCTTTTTGACCACCTTCACCCATTGCACCCCCCCTTGCATCTGGCAACCATGCATTTGTTTTCTGTATCTATAAGTTTGTTAGATTCCACATAAGTGAGATTATTTTTTCTTAATGTAGGCATTTATCACATTTAACCTCCCTCTTAGCATTGCTTTTGCTGTATTTCATAAGTTTTTTAAAAAATATGATTTTATTTATTTATTTTTGGCTGTGTTGGGTCTTTGTTGCTGCATGATTGAGTGGGGGACACTGTCTAGGCATGGAACGCTGGCTTCTGATTGTGATGGCTCCTGTTGTGGAGCATGGGCTCCAGGCATGGTGGCCTCAGCAGTTTCAATAGTTGTGGTGCAGGGGCTTTAGTTGCTCTGCAGCATGTGCGATCTTTCCAGATCGAGGATTGAACACTAGTCTTCTGTACTGGCACATCGATTCTTTACTACTCAGCTACCAGGGAAGCCTGCCTTATAAGTTTTGATATGTTGTGTTTTCATATTCACTTGTTTCAAGATATTTTTAATTTTCCCTTGATTTCATCTTTGATCCATTGGTTTCCAGGATTGTGTTGTTTAATTTCCACATATTTAACCATTGTGGTTGGAAAAGATACTTCATATAATTTTGGTCTTTTAAAATTTGCTTATCCTTGATTTGGATCTAATATCTTGGAGGATGTGCCATGTGTGCTTGAGAAGAATGTATATTCTCCTGCCCTTGGATGGAATGTTCTACATGTATATCTGTTAGGTACATTGGATGTAAAGTATAGTTCAAGTTCAATGTTTTCTTATTGATTTCTTTCTGGATAATCTAGTCATTGATGAAAGTGGATATTGTAATGTTGTCTATCATTCCCTTCACTCCTTCAGAACTGCTAGTATTTGTTTTTATATTTCTGTGCTCTGATGTTAGGTACATATGTATTTATGATTGTTTTATCTTCTCGATGACATGATCATTTTATCAGTTTTAGTGACCTTTTTGCCTTTTGTTACTGTTTTCTACTTAAAGTTGATTTTATCTGATATAAGGATAGTTAACTCTCCCCTCTTTTGGTTTCCATTTTCATGGAATGTCTTTTTCCGTATCTTCACTTTGAGCCTGTGTATTAGCTGATGTGAATGTTTTGGAGGCAGCTTGTAGTTGTGTGCGTGTGTTTTTAAACGTTTTCAGCCATTCTGTGCCCTTTGATTGGATAATTTAATCCACTTATATTTAAAGTAATTCTTGATAAGTAAAAACTTACTATCACCATCTTGTTTATTGTTTTCTGGTTGTTTCATTGTTCCTTTGTTCTTTTCTTCCTCTCTTGCTATCTTCTTTTGTGAACTGATGATTTTCCATTGGGGTATACTTTGATTCCCTTTTCTTTATCTCGTATGTATGTGTCTACTGTAGTTTTTTGTTTGTTTTGTAGTTACCCTGTGGCTTACTTGAAATATCTTACAGATAAAACAGTTTATTTTAAGCTGACAACTTTGATCATATTAAAAAACTCTACTCTTTTTCCTCTCCCCTTACTTTGTTTTTGTTGCCATAATTGACATCTTTTTTATATTCTGTACCATAAACAAATTATTGTAGCTATATTTATTTTTAACACCTTTGTTTTATAACCCTTATACTAGAGTTAAATGGTTATCACACCATCATATTACAGTATTAGATTATTCTGAGTCTGCCTATATACTTACCTTTACCAGTGTATCATGTATTTTCATATGGTTTCATGTTATTAGTTAGCTGCCTTTCATTTCAGCTTGAAGAACTCCTTTCAGCATTTCTTGTAAGGCACATCTAATAGTAGGTGATGAACTCCCTCAGCTTTTGTTTGTTTGGGAGTCTTTATCTCATCTTCATTTCTGAAGGTCAGCTTTGTAGGGTCAAGTTTTCACGGTTGGCATTTTTCTCTTTTAGCTCTTTGTACATATCCTCCCATTCTTTCCTGGCATACAATGCTTCTGCTGCAATATCTGCTGATAGCCTTATGAGAGTTGTCTTATATAAGATAAATTTTTTTCTTGTTGCCAGGTCTCCTCCTTCCTCGGATTCCAGTCAGGAGTTACTTATCCCCCGCTCGCTCTTCCCCCTCCCAGCCCCCCACTCCCCTGCAATCCAGCCAGGTGGGGCCTTCGACTCACTCGGGCGGGTGGGGAGGGGGGTGAGGAACCCCTTTTCAGTATCGGACCATTGGAGGCTGAGGCTGCAGCCTGAGGGGGTGGGGGGCGAGCTGGGAGAAGCACTCGAGGGAAAGGAGACGGTGGGGACTGCCCTCCGGAGGCGGACAGTCGGCGGCAGGACTCTGCGGGGGTAGCAGCACCTGGGCGCGCGGCCCACCCCTGCGCGCACACTGGCTCCTCCTTCCCACCGCTCCATTCACAAGGTCCCACTCAGTCCCTGAGAACCTCAGCGTGAGGAATAGCCGAGGGGGTTCTTCGGCGCCCACTCTCCGTACTTCCTAATCAGGGGCTGGAGAAGGGGACCACGGTCCGGGCGTGGATGGGGACCCCCAGCTCTCGCCGCAGAGCAGGGCGCCGCCGGAGGCGAGCCCTGGGATCGCGGAGCCAGGGAGGGTGAGAGAGGGGCGGGGAGAGGTAGAGCCGAGGGAGGGAAAGAGCGAGAGAAGAGGGCGACTGGAAAGGCCGAGAGCCAAAGGCAAAGGAAAGCCAGGGAGGGCGATCGCGGGCTTAACAAGGGCTGCACTTGGAATTATTATAAAAATAAGGCACTCGCGGGACGCATGCGCACAGAGGACGGAGGCGAGCTGGCCCCAGCCACCCCTCAGGCTCTCCGGATGGACGGAGGAACCCCAATGGGGTCAGAATGGATGGAGATGCGGAAGCGGCCGGTGTGCGCAGTCCAGGAGCCCGCAGCCTGCGCCCCTGGCCAGCCCGGAGTAGAGAACCAGGGGTCCAACGCTTGCTGCTTCGGCTGGTGCTGCTGCTGCAGCTGTTCCTGTCTCATTGTAAGAAACCAGGAGGAACAAAGACTTAGAAGGACTTCCTATGAAGTCAGAACAGAAGACCTTCCCACCTGTGAAGAAAGCCCGGGTCCCACCCTGGAGGAGGCCAGCGCCTGGGCTCATGCTCACGCCCGCGGGCAGGAACGCCTTCTGGGAGTTTCTGCGGACCGAGTTCAGTGAGGAGAACATGCTCTTCTGGATATCCTGCGAGGAGCTGAAGAAAGAAGTGAATAAAGCCATGATTGAAGAGAAAGCGAGGGTCATATACGAAGACTACATTTATATTCTCTCTCCTAAGGAGGTCAGCCTGGACTCGCGCGTGCGGGAGGCCATCAACAGGAGCATGGCCGAGCCCTCCCGGAACATCTTCGATGATGCCCAGCTGCAAGTCTACACGCTGATGCACAGGGACTCGTACCCCCGCTTCATGAACTCCACTCTCTACAAAGACCTGCTCCGCTCCTTATCTGAGAAAGCAGTGGAAGCCTAGGATATCGGATATTTATTATTAATAAAATAATCCAAGAACTCGTGGGCTCCGTCTAGGACAAGGACTTTAGAGGTGGTAGTGTCTTCTGCTGGTCGTGCTCGGGCTGTTTTAATAACAGAAGCTTTCTTCTGCAGAAAACTGATACATGCACCAGGAAAACTGCAGCCACCTTTCCTGATCCTTTTGGAAAGACTGGGGTATGGCTGTGTAGAGAGGTTGTGTAGTTACATTTACGGTGACAGTAGTGTGTTCTCACGTGACAAAGGATACACAAGAAGACGCCACATTGCCTTCAAAGGGTACATCATGGGAACAAACAGGACCCAGATCCCATTTTATAAAAATGTGACTGCTACTTGTAAAATTGGTACCCTGCTGTATCTTAGGATACATGTATGCATTGCTAAATGCATATATGTTAGTGTGTATCTTACATGATTGATGTAAAGTGCTGTGTTCTTAACTGGATCAGCCTCAAAAGTTTGGTAAGAGAAGCAGTGTTTAGAAAATCCTTTTGTTCACAAGTTACCTTTATTTTTTATTACCAGAGCCTGCCAACCTAAAGAATGAATTTTCAACTTAGTGGCATTCATCACAAACATTCAAATAAGTATATTTCCTTTTTAGTACTGAAAGAAACATGGGCATTTTCACTCTAAAAAATAAAGCACAAGAGTTTAAAAAAATAAAATAAAATAAAAATTATCTTTTCTTCTTTGATTTTATACAATTTTATTATAATTTGTCTTGAAGAAGATTGTCTTGCTTTGAAAATTTGAGGTAACCTATAGGCTTGATGAACTTGGATGTCCAAACCCTTCTCCAGGTTTGGGAAATTCTCACCATGCTTTCTTTATTTTTTTAAAAAGTATTTATTTATCTTTGGCTGTCTAGGTCTTAGTTGCTGCGTGGGCTTTTCTCTAGTTCTGGCGAGGGGGAGGCTACTCTCTAGTTGCAGTGTGTGGGCTTCTTGTTGCAGTGGCTTCTCTAGTTGTGGAGCACGGGCTCCAGGTGCATGGGCTTCAGTAGTTGCAGGACATGGGATGAACAATTGCGGCTTGTGGGCTCTAGAGTGTGGGCTCACTATTTTCTTTCTTTTTGCATCTCTTTATCAGATATTTTAAAATGATCTGTCTTGCTTCTTCTACTGTCTTTCTGTAGCATTTCAATTTTTCTTGTTCTACAGCAGCAAGCTACTCTTGTTTGCTCTCAGTGGCCATTAGGCATCTAAACTATGGTGGTTCCCTGACAGTTTCAAGTCAAGTGAGACAGATACTAGTTCCTTGAGCAGCCCTCCAAAACACAGAAGGGTTGGATTCACGCCCTTTCTCCCTCCTTCCTAAAGGAGCTAGCTGCCTTTTTGCTAGCAGCAAAGTTGCTTATTCTTCATGACTCCCAGGCATCCAAACTATGCCAGTTCTATCAGTTCTCCGAGTAGGGCAATATATAGAAACTAGTCCCTCATGAAGTTCTCCAAGGAGCTGAAACACTGGACGCATGCTCTGCTCTTCTCTTTCCCCTTGATGGCAGGAGAGTGAACCAGGGTGTTTTTTCCTGGTGCTGAGCTATGCCAACTTCTGGGAGGGGCTGATGTGAGTAAAATAAAATTACTCTTATTTGTTCCAATACAGCTGTTTAAGTTTTAAATTCATTTGGGTACTTCAACTTCTTAACTTGATTATGGAATTCTTGTAAGGGTATTTCATTACACATATCATTACTAATTAGTATTTTTGTGGGAGAATTAAGGCTGGGACTTTTTATTCTGACAGCAAGGATAAAATGTATTTTAATTTCATGGCTACAGTCACTATCCACAGTGATTTTGGAGCCCAAGAAAATAAAATGGGCTTCTCTGGTGGCTCAGACAGTAAAGAATATGCCTGCAATGCAGGAGACCGATTTCGATCCCTGGGTCAGAAAGATCCTTTGGAGAAGGGAATGGTATCTCCTCCAGTATTCTTGCCTGGAGAATTATGTGGACAGAGGAGCTTGGTGGGCTATAGTCCATGGGGTTGCAAAGAGTTAGACGTGACTAATAGCAACATTTCAGTTCAGTTCAGTCACTCTGTCGTGTCCGACTCTTTGTGACCCCATGAATCTCAGCACACCAGGCCTCCCCTGTTCATCACCATCTCTCGGAGTTCACTCAGACTCACATCCATTGAGTCCGTGATGCCATCCAGCCATCTCATCCTCGGTCGTCCCCTTCTCCTCCTGCCCTCAATCCCTCCCAGCATCAGAGTCTTTTCCAATGAGTCAACTCTTCCCATGAGGTGGCCAAAGTACTGGAGTTTCAGCTTTAGCATCATTCCTTCCAAAGAAATCCCAGGGTTGATCTCCTTCAGAATGGACTGGTTGGATCTCCTTGCAGTCCAAGGGACTCTCAAGAGTCTTCTCCAACACCACAGTTCAAAACCATCAATTCTTTGATGCTCAGCCTTCTTCACAGTCCAACTCTCACATCCATACATGACCACAGGAAAAACCATAGCCTTGACTAGACGGACTTTAGTCAGCAAAGTAAGGTCTCTGCTTTTGAATATGCTATCTAGGTTGGTCATAACTTTTCTTCCAAGGAGTAAGCGTCTTCTAATTTCATGGCTGCAATCATTATCTGCAGTGATTTTGGAGCCCCCAAAATAAAGTCTGACATTGTTTCCACTGTTTCCCCATCTATTTCCCATGAAGTGAAGGGACCGGATGCAATGATCTTCATTTTCTGAATGTTGAGCTTTAAGCCAGCTTTTTCGCTCTCCTCTTTCACTTTCATCAAGAGGCTTTTAGTTCCTCTTCACTTTCTGCCATAAGGGTGGTGTCATCTGCATATCTGAGGTTATTGATAGTTCTCCCAGCAATCTTGATTCCAGCTTGTGTTTCTTCCAGTCCAGCGTTTCTCATGATGTACTCTGCATATAATTTAAATAAGCAGGCTGACAGTATACAGCCTTGACGTACTCCTTTTCCTATTTGGAACCAGTCTGTTGTTCCATGTCCAGTTCTAACTGTTGCTTCCTGACCTACATACAGATTTCTCAAGAGGCAGGTTAGGTGGTCTTGTATTCCCATCTCTTTCAGAATTTTCCACAGTTAGTTGTGATCCACACAGTCAAAGGCTTTGGCATAGTCACTAAAGCAGAAATAGATGTTTTTCTGGAACTCTCTTGCTTTTTCCATGATCCAGCGGATGTTGGCAATTTGATCTCTGGTTCCTCTGCCTTTTCTAAAACCAGCTTGAACATCAGGGAGTTCACGGTTCACGTATTGCTGAAGCCTGGCTTGGAGAATTTTGAGCATTACTTTACTAGCATGTGAGAGGCGTGCAATTGTGTGGTAGTTTGAGCATTCTTTGGCATTGCCTTTCTTTGGGATTGGAATGAAAACTGACATTTTCCAGTCCTGTGGCCACTGCTGAGTTTTCCAAATTTGCTGGCATATTGAGTGCAGCACTTTCACAGCATCATCTTTTAGGATTTGAAAGAGCTCAACTGGAATTCCATCACCTCCACTAGCTTTGTTTGTAGTGATGCTTTGTAAGGCCCACTTGACTTCACATTCCAAGATGTCTGGCTCTAGATTAGTGATCACATCATCATGATTATCTGGGTCATGAAGATCTTTTTGTACAGTTCTTCTGTGTATTCTTGCCACCTCTTCTTAATATCTTCTGCTTCTGTTAGGTCCATACCATTTCCGTCCTTTATTGAGCCCATCTTTGCATGAAATGTTCCCTTGATATCTCTAATTTTCTTGAAGAGATCTCTAGTCTTTCCCGTTCTGTTCTTTTCCTCTGTTTCTTTGCATTGATCGCTGAAGAAGGCTTTCTTATCTCTTCTTGCTATTCTTTGGAACTCTGCATTCAGATGCTTATATCTTTCCTTTTCTCCTTTGGTTTTTGCCTCTCTTCTTTTCACAGCTATTTGTAAGGCCTCCCCATACAGCCATTTTGCTTTTTTGCATTTCTTTTCCATGGGGATGGTCTTGATCCCTGTCTCCTGTACAATGTCATGAACCTCATTCCATCTTTCATCAGGCACTCTATCTATCAGATCTAGGCCCTATATGGTTCCCTGTGCTATACAGAGATCCTTGTTGTTTATCTGTTTTATATATGGTAATGTATATCTATTAACTCCAAATCCGTAGTTTATCCCTGCCTTTCCCCTTTGGTAAGCATAAGTTTGTATTCTGTGTGAGAATGTTTTATTTTGTGAATAAGTTCATTTGTATCATTTTTCTAGATTCCACATACAAGTGATATCATATGATGTTTGTCTTTTTCTATCTGACTTACTTTACTAAGTATGACAATTTCTAAGTCCATTTATATTGCTGCAAATGGCATTATTTTATTATTTTTCTTGGCTGAGTAGGTAACATTCCACTGTATATATTTACACCACCTTTTCTTTATCCAGTAATTTGTTGATAAACACTTAAGTTGTTGATGAACACTCAAACTGCTGCACAAATGCACTCATCTCACACACTAGCAAAGTAATGCTCAAAATTCTCCAAGCCAGACTTCAGTAATACGTGAACTGTGAACTTCCAGACGTTCAAGTTGGATTTACAAAAGAGAGAGGAACCAGAGATCAAATTGCCAACATCTATTGGATCATTGAAAAAAATCAAGAGAGTTCCAGAAAAACTTCTATTTCTGCTTTATTGACTAAGCCAAAGCCTTTGACTGTGTGGATCAGAACCAACTGTGGAAAATTCTTCAAGAGATGGGAATACCAGACCACCTGACCTGCCTTCTGAGAAATCTGTATGCTGGTCAAGAAGCAACAGTTAGAACTGAACATGGAACAACAGACTGGTTCCAAATTGGGAAAGGAGTATGTCAAGGCTGTATATTGTCACCCTGCTTTTTTAACTTATATGCAAAGTGGTGGTGGTGGTGGTGGGTGGTTTAGTTGCTAAGTCATGTCCAACCCTTGCGACCCCATGGACTGTAGCCTGTCAGATTCCTCTGTCCATGGGATTCTCCAGGCAAGAATACTGGAGTGGATTTCCATTTCCTTCTCCAAGGGATCTTCTTGACCCAGGAATTGAACCCAGGTCTCCTGCATTGTAGGCAGATTCTTTACCGACTGAGCTATCAGTCAGCAAGCATTATGTGGATCAGCATGCATTATATGCAGAGTACACCATGAGAAATGTTGGGCTGGATGAAGCACAAGCTAGAATCAAGATTTTCAGGAGAAATATGAATAACCTCAGATATGCAGGTGACACCACCCTTGTGGCAGAAAGTGAAAAAGAACTAAAGAGCCTCCTGATGAAAGTGAAAGAGGAGAGTAAAAAAGTTGGCTTAAAGCTCAACATTCAGAAAACTAAGATCATGGCATCTGGTCCCGTCACTTCATGGGAAATAGATGGAGAAACAGTGGAAGCAGTGAAAGACTTTATTTTGGGGGCTCCAAAATCACCGCAGATGGTGATTGCAGCCATGAAATTAAAAGATGCTTACTCCTTGGAAGGAAAGTTATAACCAACCTAGTTCAGTTCAGTTCAGTTGCTCAGTCATGTCCGACTCTTTGCGACCCCATGAATTACAGCATGCCAGACCTTCCTGTCCATAACCAACTCCTGGAGTTCACTCAAACTCATGTCCATCGACCAACCTAGACAGCATATTAAAAAGCAGAGACATTATTTTGCCAACAAAGGTCCATCTAGTCAAGGCTATGGTTTTTTCAATAGTCATGTATGGATGTGAGAGTTTGACTATAAAGAAAGCTGAGCACCGAAGAATTGATGCTTTTGAACTGTGGTGTTGGAGAAGACTCTTGAGAGTCCCTTGGACTGCAAGGAGATCCAACCAGTCAGTTCTAAAAGAAATAAGTTCTGAATATTCATTGGAAGGACTGATGATGAACCTGAAACTCCAATACTTTGGCCACCTGATGTGAAGAGCCAACTCATTTGAAAAGACCCTGATGCTGGGAAAGATTGAAGGCAGGATGAGAAGGGGACAACAGAGGATGAGATGGTTGGATGGCATCACTGACTCAACGGACATGAGTTTAGGTAGGCTCTGGGAATTGGTGTTGGACAGGGAAGCCTGGCGTGCGGCAGCTGGGTCACAAAGAGTTGGACACGACTGAGCAACTGAACTGAAGAAGATTCTTGAGAGTCCCTTGGACTACAAGGAGATCCAAGCAGTCAATCCTAAAGGAAATCAACCCTGAATGTTCAATGCTGAAGCTGAAGTTCCAATACTTTGGCCACCTTATGCAAAGAACTGACTCACTGAAAAAGACCCTGATGCTGGGAAAGATTGAAGGCAAAAGGAGAAGGGTGCAGCAAAGGATAAGTTGGTTGGATGGCATCACTGACTCAATGGACATGAGTCTGAGCAAACTCCAGATCATGGAGGGCAGAGGAACCTGATGTGCTGCAATCCATGGGATTGCAAAAAGTTGGACATAACTTAAGGGCTGAGCAACAACAACAATAGTTGCTGTATAAAACAACAACAATGACAATGGTAACTCTGTGTTTAGATAAACTAAACCTCCATACTGTTTACCTTAATGGCTACACCAATTTACATTCCCATCAACACTGTAGGAAGGTTCGCTTTTATCCACACTCTCCCCAGCATTTAGTATTTGTAGACTTTTTGATGATGGTTATTTTGCCCGGTGTGAGGTGATGCTTCTTTGTAATTTTGATTTGCATTTCCCTAATAATTAGCAATATTGAGTATCTTTTTGTGTGCCTTTGGCCATCTGTATGCTTTCTTTGGAAAAATGTCTATTTAGGTCTTCTGTCCATTTGTTAATTGTTAGTTATTTTTTGATATTGAGCTATATAAGCTATTCTTATATTTTAGAAATTAAGCCCTTGTCAGTCACATTATTTGCAAATATTTTATCCTTTTCCCATAGCTTGTCTTTTTGTTTTGTTGATGGTTTCCTTTCTGTGCAAAAGCTTGTAAGTTTGATTAGGTCTCATTTATTCATTTTTGTTTTTATTTCTTTTGCCTTGGAAGACTGATCGAAGAAAGTATTGCTATGATTTATATTCAAGAATGTTTTGCTTATGGTCTCTTCTAGAAGTTTTATTGTGGTGTGTCATATTTAAGTTGTTAAACCATTTTGAATTTATTTTTGTGTATGATGTGAATGAGTGTTTTAATTTGATTGATTACATGTGACTGTCCAGCTTTCCCAACGCCACTTCCTGAAGAGGCTATCTTTTCTCCATTGTATATTCTTGCCTTCTTTGTTAAAAGTTTTTTTTGCCCATAGGTGTGTGGGTTTTTTTCTGGGCTCTCTATTCTGTTCCATTAATCTATATATCTCTTAATCCATATATTGTGCCAATACCATGATATTTTGATTACTGTAGCTTTAGAGTATTGTCTGAAGTCTGGAAGGGTTATGCTTCCAGTTTTGTTCTTTTTCCTGGGATTGCTTTAGCAATTCCAGATCTTTAGTGGTTCCATATAAATTTTAGGATTATTTGTTTTAGTTCTGTGAAAAACATCATGGGTAGTTTAATAGGGAGAGTATTAAATCTGTAGATTGCTTTGGGTGGGATGGCCATTTGGACAATATTAATTCTTCCAGTCGAAGAACGTGTAATATCTTTCCATTTATTTGAATCATCTTCAGTTTTCATTATCAGTGTTTTATAGCTCCCGTTGAGTGAGTAAGTCTTTCATCTCCTTTGTCAGGTTTATTTCTAGGTATTTCGTTTTTTAAATTTGATTTTAAGTAGAATTTAAAAAAACTTTCTCCTTCTGATATTTCATGGTTAGTGTAAAAAATGCAGTAGATTTCTGTATGTTAATCTTGTATCCTATACCTTGCTGAATTCATTTATCAATTCTAATAGTTTTCATGTGGATTTATTAGGGTTTTCTTTATAGAGTATCATGTCATCTGCATATAGCAGCAATTTTATGTTCCAATTTGTATTTTTTTTTCTTTTTCTTGTCTGATTGCTATAGCTGGGACTTCCAATACTATGCTGAATAGAAGTGGTCAGAGTGGACATTCTTGTTTTGCTCCAGATTTTAGCAGGAAGGCTTTCAACTTTTCACCTTTGAATATTATGTTGGCTGTGGTGTATTATATTTATTGATTTTTAGATGTTAAATCAACCTTGCATTCCTGGAATAACTCCCACTTGGTGATAGTGAATAATTTCTTTACTGAGTATGGTTCTCTAGTATGTTGGTGAGAATGTATGTTTCTATATTCACGAGAGATATTGGTCTGTAGTTTTTTTCTTGTGATGTCTTTGGTTTTGGTATCAGGGTAATGTTGCCCTCACAATGAAGTGTTTACTTCTCTTCTATTTTTGAAAGAGTTTGTAAAGAACAGGTGTTAATTCTTATTTAAGTGTTTGGTAGAATTCATTCATAGTAACTTTTGGTCCTATTTATTTGTTTTCATTTTGTGTGTATTTCTATCATTATGTATTCAATTTCTTTACCTTTTATAGATCCATTCAGGTTTTCTATTTCTTTTTGACTCAGGTTTTGTATTTGTATTTTATGTGAATTTGTCTGTTTTATATAAGGTATTTATATATTGGCATACAATTGTTCACGGTATTCTCTTATAATCCTTTTTATTTCTGTGAGATCACTAATAATGCCCCTTATTTCATTTCTGGTTTTAAGTAATTTTAGTCTTCTGGTTTTTTTCTCTTGGTCAACCTAGCTAAAGTTTTGCCAGTTTTGTTGATATTTTCAAAGAACCAACTTTTGGCTTTATTGTCTTACTCTGTTGTTTTATCATTCTTAGTTTCATTTATTTCTGTTCGAATGCTAATTATTTTGTTTCTTCTGCTTGCTTTAGATTTGATTTGCTTTTCTTTTTACTGTGTCTTAAAGTAGAAGATTAGGTTATTGATATGAGGTATTTCTTCTTTTTAAATGTCAACATTTATAGCTATATGTTTCTCTATAAGCATTGTTTTAGTTACATCCCATAAGTTTTCATATATTGTGTTTCCATTTTTATCATTTAAGAGTATTTTCTGATTTTCTTTGTTCTTTCTTCTTTGACCCATTGGTTATTTTAGCATATGTCATCTAATTGTCACATATTTGTGAATTCTTCAAACTTACTTTTGTTATGATTTCTTGTTTCATATCATTGTGGACAGAGAATATTCTTTGTATGGCATCAATTTAAAAAATTTTATTGAAGCTTTTTTTATGACTTAGTGTTGAGAAGGGCAGTCACATGTACAGTCTTTCAACCCTCATTCAGCTTCATAAGAATGGGTCTTGGAAAAGGAACCCATGTACACTGTTTGTGGAAACATAAATTGGTGGCTACTATGGAAAACAGTATGATATATTCTCAAAAGACTAAAAATACAACTATCATGTGGCCCACCAATTTCAATTCTGGATATATATTTAAAAAAAATGAAAACATGAATTCAAAAAGATATACATACCCCAGTGTTCATAGCAGCATGTGTGTGTGCTTAGTTACTTGGTCGTGTCTGACTCTGTGACTCAATGGACTGTACCCTGCCAGGCTCCTCAGTTCATGGGATTCTCCAGGCAAGAATACTGGAGTGGGTAGCCATTCCCTTCTCCAGGGAATTTTCCCAACCCGGGTGGGATCCAGGTCTCCTGCACTGCAGGCAGATTCTTTATTGCCTGAGTCACCAGGGAAGCCTTCATGGCAGCATATTATTTACAATTGCCAATAGAAGCAACCTAAGTGTCCATCAACAGATGACTGGATAAAGAAGATGAAGCCATAAAAAGAATGAACTTTTGCCATTTGTAACAACATGGATGGACCTCGAGTGTATTATACTAAGTGAAACAAATCAGATAGGGAAAGACAAATACTGTATATTACTTATTTATGGAATCTAAAAAATAAAACCTACTAATGAATTAACGAAGAAGAAATATACCTATAGATATAGAAAACAAATTAGTAGTTACCAGTGGGGAGAGGGGAAATGGGGAAGGATAAGAACAGGGGGAAGGAATACAAACATAGTAGTTTGTAGAGGTACAAGCTGTGATATATAAAATAAAAAGCTACAAGGATATATTGCACATCACAAGGAATATAGCCAGTATTTTAAAATAAATGTGAACCAGTATGGTGTACATATGTAATTTATTTTAAAACAGAAGGTATTGTCATATGTAGTCAATAAAGTTTGAGAACTTTTGTGCTGTAAAGTAATAAAATTGTTTTAAAGTGGGATTGTTATGGCTACACGGTTTGTACATTTTCAAAAATGAATTGTTTATTTAAATACGTGAACTTACAACAAAAAATTATACCTAAGAAAATAGAACAGGTCTTGATAAGGAATGGAATATTTCCTTATCAAGAGATGAAGAGTCCATATAGCCTTTGCTAGGTATATATACAATGTGGGGCTACATTTCCCTGTTTCAGGCTCAACGGATGCTCTGCTTAGAGCATGCACATCATGTGGCACCTATCCAACTCCAATTAAAAAGCTCTTTTATTTTTATTGAAGTATAGTTGATTTATAGTTGAGAAGGAAATGGCAACCCACTCCAGTGTTCTTGCCTGGAGAATCCCAGATACAGGGGAGCCTGGTGGGCTGCCGTCTATGGGGTCACACAGAGTCGGACATGACTGAAGCGACTTAGCAGTATAGTTGATTTATAATATTGTAACATTTTCAGGTGATTTAGATATACATGCATGCGTGTGTGAGACCCTAGGGACTGTAGCTTCTATAAGCCTCTTATCTTTATCCATCAGAGGGCAGACAGAATGAAAACCACAATTGCAGAAAACTAATCAAATTGATCACATGGACCATAGCCTTGTCTAACTCAATGAAACTATTAGCCATACCATATAGGGCCACCCAAGACAGACGGGTCATGGTGGAAAGCTCTCACAAAATGTGGCCCACTAAAGAAGGGAATGGCAAACCACTTCAGAATTCTTGCCTTGAGAACCTCATGGACAGTATAAAAGGCAAAAAGATATGACACTTGAAGATGAACCCTCCAGATTGGTAGGTGCCCAATATGCTACTGGCGAAGAGTGGAGAAATAACTCCAGAAAGAATGAAGAGACAGAGCCAAAGCAAAAACAACACCCAGCTGTGGATGAGACTGGGGATGGAAGTAAAGTCCGATCCTGTAAGGAACAATATTGCATAGGAAGCTGGAACGTTAGGTCCATGAATCAAGGTAAATTGGAAGTGATCAAACAGGAGATGGCAAGAGTGAACACTGACATTTTAGGAAAGGAGAAAAGGAAAGATATACCCATTTGAATGCAGAGTTCCAGAGAATAGTAAGGAAAGATAAGAAAGTCTTCCTCAGTGATTAATGCAAAGAAATAGAAGAAAACAATAGAATAGGAAAGACTAGAGATCTCTTCAAGAAAATTAGAGATACCAAGGGAGCATTTCATGCAAAGATGGGCTCAATAAAGGATAGAAATGTTATGGACCAAACAGAAGCAGAAGATATTAAGAAGAGGTGGCAAGAATACACGGAAGAACCATACAAAAAGATCTTCACGAACCAGATAATCATGATGATGTGATCATTCAACCTAGAGCGAGACATCCTAGAATGTGAAGTCAAGTGGGCCTTAGAAAGCATCACTACAAACAAAGCTAGTGGAGGTGATGGAATTCCAGTTGAGCTCTTTCAAATCCTAAAAGATGATGCTGTGAAAGTGCTGCACTCAATATGCCAGCAAATTTGGAAAACTCAGCAGTGGCCACAGGACTGGAAAATGTCAGTTTTCATTCCAATCCCAAAGAAAGGCAATGCCAAAGAATGCTCCAACTACCTCACAGTTGCACTCATCTCACATACTAGGAAAGTAATGCTCAAAAATTCTCCAAGCCAGGCTTCAGCAATACGTGAACTGTGAACCAGATGTTCAAGCTGGATTTAGAAAAGGCAGAGGAACCAGAGATCAAATTGCCAACTTTCGCTGGATCATGGAAAAAGCAAGAGAGTTCCAGAAAAACATTTATTTTTGCTTTATTGACTATGCCAAAGCCTTTGACTGTGTGGATCACAATAAACTGGAAAATTCTTCAAGAGATGGGAATAACAGACCACCTGACCTGCCTCTTGAGAAATCTGTATGCATATGCAGGTCAGGAAGCAACAATTAGAAATGGACATGGAACAACAGACTGGTTCCATATAGGAAAAGGAGTACGTCAAGGCTGTATATTGTCAGCCTGCTTATTTAACTGCTATGCAGAGTACATCATGAGAAATGCTGGGCTGGATGAAGCACAAGCTGGAATCAAGATTGCCGGGAGAACTATCAGTAACCTCAGATATGCAGATGACACTACCCTTATGGCAGAAAGTGAAGAAGAACTAAAGAGCCTCTTGATGAAAGTGAAAGAGGAGAGTAAAAAGTTGGCTTAAAAGTCAACATTCAGAAAACTAAGATCATGACATCCGGTCCCTTCACTTCATGGGAAATAGATGAGGAAACAGTGGAAACAGTGTCAGACTTTATTTTTTTTTGAGCTCCAAAATCACTGCAGATGGTGACTGCAGCCATGAAATTAAAAGATTCTTACTCCTTGGAAGGAAAGTTATGACCAACCTAGACAGACAGCATATTAAAAAGCAGAGACATTACTTTGTCAACAAAGGTCTGTCTAGTCAAGGCTATGGTTTTTCTAGTAGTCATGTATGGATGTGAGAGTTGGACTGTGAAGAAAGCTGAGCACCAAAGAATTGATGCTTTTGAACTGTAGTGTTGGAGAAGACTCTTGATAGTCCTTGGATTGCAAGGAGGTCCAACCAGTCCATCCTAAAGGAGATCAGTCCTGGGTGTTCATTGGAAGGAATGATGATGAAGCTGAAACTCCAATACTTTGGCTACCTGATGCAAAGAGCTGACTTGTTTGAAAAGACTCTGATGTTGGGAAAGATTGAAGGCAGGAGCAGAAGAGGAAGACAGAGGATGAGATGATTGTATGGCATCACCGACTCAGTGGACATGAGTTTGGGTAAACTCCGGGAATTGGTGATGGACAGGGTGGCCTGGCGTGCTGTGATTCATGGGGTTGTGAAGAGTAGAACATTACTGAATTACTGAGCTGAACTGAACTAAAATAGACTGGAATGGGCAAATTTAACTCAGGTGACCATTATATCTACTACTGTGGACAAGAATCCTTTAGAAGAAATGGAATAACCCTCATAGTCAACAAAAGAGTTGGAAATGTATTACTTGGGTGCAGTCTCAAAAATGATAGAATGATCCTGTTCGTTTCCAAGGAAAACCATTCAATATCACAGTAATCCAAGTCTATGCCCCATCCAGAAGCTGAAGCTGAAGATTCTATAAAGACCTACAAGACGTTCTAGAACTAGCACCCAAAAAAATGTCCTCTTTATCTGAAACGAAGGGACTGAAATGCAAAAGTATGAAGTCAAGAGATACATGAAGTAACAGGCAAATTTGGCCTTAGTGTACAAAATGAAGCAGGGCAAAGGCTAACAGAGTTTTTCCAAGAGAATGCACTGGTTATAGCAAACACCCTCTTCCAACAACTCAAAAGAAGGCTCTCCACATGGACATCACCAGATGGTCAATACTGAAATCAGATTGATTATATTCTTCGCAGCTGAAGATGGGGAAGCTCTATACAGTCCGCAAAAACAAGGCCAGGAGCTGACTGTGGCATAGATCATGAACTCCTTATTTCAGTAATTTAGACTTAAATTGAAGAAAGTAGGGAAAACCACTAGACCATTCAGGTATGACATAAATCAAATCCCTTACAATTATATAGTGGAAGTGACAAATAGATTCCAAAGATTAGATGTGTTAGACAGCATGCCTGAAGAACTATGGATGGAGGTTCATGACATTGTACACGAGGCAGTGGTCAAGACCATCCCTAAGAAAAATAAATGCAAAGAGGCAAAATGGTTGTTTGAGGAGGCCTTACAAATAGGTGAGAAAAGAAGAGAAGTGAAAGGCAAAGGAGAAAAAGAAAGATATACCCATTTGAATGTAGATTTCCAAAGAATAGCATGGAGAGATAAGAAAGCCTTCCTCAGTGATCAATGCAAAAAATAGAGGAAAACAATAGAATAGGAAAGACTAGAGATCCCTTCAAGAAAATTATAGCTACCAAGGGAACATTTCATGCAAAGATGGGTTCAATGAAGGACAGAAATGCTATAGACCTAACAGAAGTAGAAGATATTAAGAAGAGGTGGCAAGAATACACAGAAGAACTGTACAAAAAGATCTTCACAACCCAGATAACCATGATGGTGTGATCACTCACCTAGAGCCAGACATCCTGGAATGTGAAGTCAAATGGGCCTTAGGAAGTATCACCACAAACAAAGCTAGTGGAGGTGATGGAATTCCAGTTGAGCTCTTTCAAATTCTAAAAGATGATGCTGTGAAAGTGCTGCACTCAATATACCAGCAAATTTGGAAAACTCAGCAGTGGCCACAGGCCTGGAAAAGGTCAGTTTTCATTCCAATCCCAAAGAAAGGCAATGAACAATTGCACTCATCTCACACACTAGCAAAGTACTGCTCAAAATTTTCCAAGGCAGGCTTCAACAGTATGTGAATCATGAACTTCCAGATGTTCAAGCTGGATTTAGCAAAGGCAGAGGAACCAGAGATCAAATTGCCAACATCCACTGGATCATCAAAAAAGCAAGAGAGTTCCAGGAAAACATCTATTTCTTCTTTATTGACTATACCAGAGCCTTAGACTGCGTGGATCACAATAAACTGTGGAAATTCTTCAAGAAATGGGAACACCAGACCACCTTACCTGCCTCCTGAGAAATCTGTCTGCAGGTCAAGAAGCAACAGTTAGAAGTGGACATGGAACAACTGACTGGTTCCAAATTGGGAAAGAAGTACATCAAGGCTGTATATTGTTACCCTGCTTATTTAACTTATATGCAGAGTACATCATGTGAAATGCTGGAGTGGATGAAGCACAAGCTGGAACAAGATTGCCAAGAGAAATATGAATAACCTCAGATATGCAGATGACACCACCCTTATGGCAGAAAGTGAAGAAGAACTAAAGAGCCTCTTGATGAAAGTGAAAGAGGAGAGTGAAAAAGTTGGTTTAAAACTCAGCATTCGGAAAACTAAGATTATGGCATCGGGTCCCACCACTTCATGGCAAATATATGGGGAAACAATGGAAAGAGTGAGAGAACTTTTTGGTGGGGGAGGGGCTCCAAATTCACTGCAGCTATGAAAGTAAAAGATGCTTGCTCCTTGGAAGAAAAGCTATGACCATCTTAGCATATTAAAAAGCAGCGACATTACCCTGCCAACAAAGGTCCATCTAGTCTAAGCTATGGTTTTTCTAGTAGTCATGTATGGATGTGAGTGTTGGACTTTAAAGAAAGCTGAGTGCTGAAGAATTGATGCTTTTGAACTGTGGTGTTGGAGAAGGCTCTTGGGATCCCTTCGACTGCAAAGAGATCCAACCAGTCCATCCTAAAGGAAATCAGTCCTGAATATTCATTGGAGGGACTGATGCTGAAGCTGAAACTCCAATACTTTGGCCACCTGTTGTGAAGAGCTGACACATTGGAAAAGACCCTGATGCTGGGAAAAATTGAATCCAGGAGGAGAAGGGGACAACAGAGGATGAGATGGTTGGATGGCATCACTGATTCAATAGACATGAGTTTGAGCAAGCTCCGTGAGTTCTTGATGAACAGGGAAGCCTGGTGTACTGTAGTCCATGGGGTTGCAGAGAGTCAGACTCAACTGAGCAACTGAACTGGAATCTCGCCTGCTAGGCTCCTCTGTCCATGGAGATTCTCCAGGCAAGAATACTGGAGTCAGTTGCTGTGCCCTCCTCCAGAGGATCTTCCTGACCCAGGGATCGAATCCACATCTCTTTGTCTCCTGCATTGACAGGCGTGTTCTTTACCACTGGCACCATCTGGGAAGCCCACATAATGTGTGTGTGTGTGTGTGTGTGTGTGTGTGTGTGTGTGTGTGTGTGTGTATAGTTTTTCAGATTAGTTTTCATTATAGAAAATTGTTTCCTGTGTAAGAATTGTTACAGTAAATCCTTGTTTATCTATTTTATTTTATTTAGTATTATTTTTTTCCACACTGTGTGGCTTGTGGAATCGTAGTTCCCTAACCAGGGATCAAACTCAGGTCCTTGGCAGTGAAAGCACAGAGTCCCAACCATAGGACTACCAGGGAATTCCGCCCTGATGGCTCAGACAGTAAAAAATCCCTCTGCGATGTAGGAGACCTGAGTTCAATCCCTGGGTCAGGAAGACCCCCTGGAGAAGAGAATGGCAATCCATTTCAGTATCCCTGCCTGGAGAATTCCATGGACAGAGGAGCCTGGTAGGCTGTAGTCCATGGGGTTGCAAAGAGTCGGACATGACTGAATCACTTTCAGTCGCTCACTCACAGTATGAATCTTTTAACAACAAACAATGATGTGTTATTCCATACTCCTAATCTATCCCTCTCCTTCCCTTTCCTCTTTGGTATCCTTAAGTTTGTTATCTTTGTGAGTTTATTTCTGTTTTGTAAATATATTCATTTGTATTTTCAGATTGCACTTTTAGTGATATCATATAATATCTGCCTTTCTCTGATTTACTTCACTTAGTCTGATATTCTCTAGATCCATCCATGTTGCTGCAAATGGCAAAAGTTCATTCTTTTCATGGCTAAGTAGTATTCCATTGTGGGTGTGTATCACACACACCACATCTTCTTTACCTGTTAATCTGTTGATGGTCACTTAGACTGCTTCCATGTGTTGGCTGTTGTAAACAGTGCTGCTTTGAACATCGGGGTGTGTTGTATCTGTTTTGTTTTTCTGGTGGCACTGGGTCTTCATTGCTGTGGGTGGGCTTTCTCTGATTGCGGTGAGTGGGGGCTACTCTTCATTGTGGTGGCTCTTCTTGTTGCAGAGCATAGGCTCTAGGCATGTGGGCTTCATTACTTGTAGCATGAGGGTTCAGTTGTTGCAGATTGCAGGCTCTAGGGCACTGCAGGCTTCAGTAGTTATAGCACACAGGCTCAGTAGTTGCAGCTCATGGGCTTTAGAATGAAGGCTCAGTAGTTGTGGTGCCGGGGCATGTAGAATTTCCCCAGACCAGGAATCAAACCCTTGTCCCCTGCATTGATAGCTGGATTCTTTTCCACTGTGCCACCAGGGAAGTCCTTTTGTATCTGTTTTTAAGGGGAAGGGAAAAGTCTTTCTACCATGGCACAAGAGGGGTGCATATAGGCAGACTGCTCTGCAATTGCCTCTTGTCTGCCATTTTATTTTTGGTCTCTTTATGTCTTAATTCTTCTTTGTTTTTATATTCCTCCTTAACCAATATTTTTATTAAGTGAGTATTTTCAAATGTAGCATTTTAATTCCTTTAATAGGTTTTAAACTGTATTTTTGAGTTATTTTCTCAGTGGTTTCTCTAGAGTTTGTTATATATATTATAATATCAATATCTCCTTCAGATTTATAGTAACAATTCTATTAAGGTATAAAGATATCACTCCTATATAACTCTTTTTCTTTCTTCCTCTTTGTTTTATTATTATATGTATTACATCTTGTAGTGGGTTGAATTGTGACCTCCAAAAGGTATGTCCACTTCCTAACCCTTGGAACCTGTGAATGTGACCTATTTGTGGAAAAAGAGGATTTTGAAGATGTAATTAAGTTAAGGATCTTGGGATGAGGAGTTTATCCCGAATTTCCCAGGTGGGCACTAATTCCAACAAGAAGTGGTTGTTTTTTTTTTGTTTGTTTGTTTTTTTGTTTTTAATAAGAGAGAGAATAAGGGAGGACACAGACACAGAGGGAAGGTCATGTGAAAACAGAAGCAGAGTGGAGTCATGAACATAGCCATCAAAAGCTGTATGAGGCAAGAAATAAAATCTCTGCCAAAGCTTCCAGAAGGGGTGCAGCCTTGCCAACACCTTAAGTTTGAATTTCTCCCCTCCAGAACTATGAGAAAAACTGTTTTAAGCTACCTAATGTTTGGTACTTTTTGCAGCAGCTACAGGAAAACAATACACATCTCTATATATTACAAACCCAACAGTACATTGTTACAATTATTACATATATAATTTTATGTCTTTTAAAGATGTTGAGGGAAAAAGGAAAGCAATTATATATTTATAGTGTTTCTCATTTCCCATATCTGGTTCTGTTAATTTATTGCCCTGCATTGGAATTTCCTTATCCAATACAGCTGTTCTTCCATTCACTTCCTCTGTACTATAATTGGCAATTTTGTTTCATTTCTATATATTATAAGCCCAGAAATATGTTTATACATATTGTTACATACAATTGGTTTTTAAAAGAAGAAAGGAGAAGCTTCTGGGCCTACCTCAGAAGGAGTACTATTCCTCTCTCCCTGCCAGAGCCAAGGAGATCTTTCTTGGATGTTCACTTTGAGAACCTAGTGGATTCCTGAAAGTAAAGTCCATAAAAGTAGGCATGCTCCCCCTTCACCCCAACTGTGACCTCCATGAGTTTCTCACTCTTAAGACAGTCCACAACTCAGCCTCCAGCAATCTGTCAAGTTTTCCATTTAGGTGTTCCTACCAGGCTGTGCCTCTAGAGGCTTCTGCTCCATGGAAACAGATCTTGGTTGACTCTCTGCATTTGCTTATTTCTCCAGATTTTTGTGACTTCCCTGGTGGCTCAGATAGTAAAGCCTCTGCCTACAATGTGGGAGACCCAGGTTTGATCCCTGGGTTGGGAAGATCCTCTGGAGAGGGAAATGGCAACCCACTCCAGTACTCTTGCCTGGGAAAATCCCATGGACGGAGGAGCCTGGTAGGCTACAGTCCATGGGGTCACAAAGAGTTGGACACAACTGAGTGACTTCATTTTCACTTTTTTTCTTTCCAGATTTTAGAGTAGAGGTTTTTCCTGTAAACTCAGTTCTCTGATGGGTTCAGGAAAAATCATGTATCCAGTTTTTCTTGTTGTTATTACAAGAAAAAAGTGATAAATTCTAAGCTCTTTACGTGTTGGAGGTGAAACTGGAAGTTTGTTCTTTCTACTTACTTTTCTCAGCCTTCTCAAGTATTTCTTATTGGTCTTGACTATGTATTAATACCAAGCAGAGCTTGTTCACTTTTTGCTATTTCCAATGTGGCTCTAATTTCTGTTATTCTCTTATTTCTGATTTTATATTTCTCTTCCACTTATTTCATGAGTTGTATCAGCTCAGTTTTCATGGTCTTCTGTGACATTTTCATTTTCTTTTGAAATTCTGTATCCCTGAGATCTTAATTCTCCGAGACTCTTTAAAATTGTTTCATGAATCTTTTGACTGGAGACCTTTAGAGATCTCTGTGTTATTATCTATTATTTTTCATATTTATTTTCTTATTCCTTCTTGTAATATTTATATAGGTCCTGCACTGGCTCCTTTTTGATTAGTATTTATCTTTGAGAGGAGTTCCTTTAGGACCAGCTGTCTGCAGGTGAAAATGTAGATGGATGGGCCAGTAGTGCTCTGGACTAAGGTGAGCATTTCCTGTTTACCATTTGTTAGAGGGGTTTTTGTGTACCTTAGCTTTTACATATTGCCCAGTAATGAGAACTGGCAGCTGCAGAGCAATTTGTCCTCCACAGCTTTCTCTTAATTTTACCACATACTTAGGTTCACTCTTGAAATAATTGTGCATCTGCTCACTAGTGCTTTCACTCCTGCTTTTTCTCCTATTTTGTGCTGACAAATAGAATTATGGAAAAGCCCTGCCTGATTTAACTTAGGCACCTAGATATTTTTGTTTCAAATAAGGGATCTTTTGTTTTATATCTCAGTGTGAATTACTACTTTGGAAAACTCTAATCTACCCGCTCTTCCCAAGGTCTCCAGTGGCAAGAATACTCTCTCAGCATTTTCTGGCATCTTGGTCCAATTTTCTTAGCACTTGGTAACTTCTCTTCATATATACTATGGTTGAAGTTCAAATGCTTTAAGAAGTTTCATCAGAGACACAATTTTACTTTTTGTTGGCTATTCTGTTGTTTTTGGTAGGTTTTATGGAGAAGAAATCCATTTTCATTTATCCATAATTGATTGAAATCCCTTTTTGTCTAGCTATTGCAGATATGTAGGAAAACTATGTTTTATAACTTAGTCATCTCATTGAGCTTTCTTTTAGTTCAGTTTATTTTTCTTTAATTCTCTGGGACTTTATGAATAGAAAATTTTATTACCTATAAATTTATCATCTATTAGTAACAGTCCATTATATCCTCCTCTCTAACACACATGCATATGCACACACACTTCCTTATCTTGTGTTGTCTAGAATTTCCAAGTCAGTATTGAATAATAGCTATTACATAAAGTGTGCTGTTATGCTTATGATTCTTCATTGCAATAATTCTGATATTATTGTTTAAAATAAAGATGGCCATTTTAGGGGGTGATAGCTGTGAAATTTTTATCAAAATTAAAAAAATATATAAATAATTATGATCTGGAAATACTTTGTTTTGAAACTATAATATAATGTGAGATTTATGTAGATTCTTTTTTGGAGAATGTTGATAGTGCCGTTGTCAGATCTTTATTTTAGGTTAGGCACTCCTATAAAGCTGATGTCAGATAGGGTGATTGGTAGTGGTTGCAAGCCTTCCTTTTCAGCCGCCTGTGATGAAATTTTTTTCATCAGCTCAGAGGAAGATATGGTGTGACTGCTTATCAAATATGTAGGAATATGAAATTTGATATAGGTAAAATATGTGATTGAACCAGACTGGCTAGCTCTTAATACAATGACATTCAGCCAATTTGACTTTAAAAATTAAGTGTAAAAGTCTAGGATTTTTTTGATCTGTGGCTTAATAACATCTAGGAAAAAAACCACATACGAATTTTAGCTTTAAATCCATCATAAAAAAGTTATGTGATGTGGCTGTTAAAGAACCAGATGCAAGTTTAGACCCTTACTTGATATGGAGTATTTAGAATGAAAAGGCAAGATCTCATCTCCTTGGATATTATGACCAATCTGGAGCATGACTTTAAGCTCTGAGGACTATACTTTGAAGATGAAATAGAGTAAGATTTTATAAAGAGGTAATTCTAGAAAAATTAGCATAGTTATAAAAAGGAGTAAGAAAACACAGCATAAAGTTAATTAGAGTGAAGATTCATGAAAAAATGTCTGAGACACTTTATATGTTATGGAGAAAAACTTTGTACAAACTTGAGAAAGACGTTCTATAGTAATGTGCTATTGGTAAAGTGTTCAGGTTAAAAAAAAAAAACAATGATTGACACAGGCTGTTGTGTACTGAGAATAGCTGAGCCACTTAATTTATGTGCCTGGAGCTTAGCTAGATATTTCAGAGACAAAATTGAGTGATACAGATCTCTACCCTCAAACAATTCACACTCTGTTAGGCTTGATTTGAAACCTTCATAAAGCAATATTGTGGTATGAAAATTTGCTTAATGTGATTGTGATGTCCAGTTTTTTAATTTACTTCCCATAAGTACAGAATATACTCCCAAAAGAATAATCTTAATTACTAAGAAAATCTTAAGTACAATAACATCTTACTGACAAACTCTGGTGGATATTGAGATCATTCTCCTGTTTGGCTTCAGTATCTCTAACACTAACTTTGCATTATGGTTAGAAATCTCTTGAATTTACATATTACAGCCAAGTTTGGTGGGAGAGCTTTATAATAATAGTCTTTGCAATAGAACCCAAGCAGAAATCAGAACAATGTTTTTGCACAGAGTCCTCTTAAAATTGTACTTGCACCTAATTAAAAGCTTGAAAATACTTGAAATAGGAGACACTATAGAAAATGCCCCATAACTTCTCTTTGGGGTCACACAGAGTCGGATACGACTGAAGTGACTTAGCAGCAGCAGCAGTAATATTATACATAATATTATACATAATATTATACATAATATTATACATAATATTATACATAATATTATACATAATATTATACATAATATACATAATATTATACATAATATACATAATATTATACATAATATTATACATAAGAAAAAAAGTTTTTAGACTCTCATCTTCTGCATATCCAAATATTTAAATATCTAAATATTACTTTCCCACAAACTCTAGTTTATATCAATTAACATTGAGTGTGTGCTGTTGCTTCAGTCATGTCTGACTCTTTGTGACCCTATGGACTGTAGCCTGTTAGGCTTCTCTGTCTGAGATTCTCCAGGCAAGATTACTGGAATGGGTTGCCATGCCCTCCTCCAGGGGACCTTCCCGACCCCAGGGATTGAACCTGTGTCTGCTGCAGCTCTTGCATTGCAGGTGGATTCTTTACCACTGAGCCACCAAGGAAACCCAAGGGCAGGGGGTGATATGTGTTATTTTTCATTTTATAGTCCTTGATAGCAGAGGAGTAACTTTTGACAAGCCACATTTCAATGATTATGATAGGCTTTGAAGAAGAATTATTTTAAAAACTGAGGTATAATAGAAGCATTTGTGCTTTGTTATAATTATCATATATATTAAATAAATAGCTCATAAATAAATAAATAGGTAGCTCAGTGGTTAAAGAATCTGCCTGCCACTTCAGGGGAGGCAATTTTGATCCTTTGGTTGGGAAGATTCCCCTGGAAAAGGAAATGGTAATCCATTAAATATTCTTGCCTGGGAAATCCTATGGACAGAAGAGCCTGGTGGGTTATAGTCCATGGGGTCCCAAAGAGTCCGACACCACTCAGTGACTAAAACAACAAGAGGTAGCCTGCCCTACTTCCTTGAAAGAAATAAGAGGTGGGTTTTGATGGACAGAGGAGGTGATTGGTGTTTAGTGGCACAGTGAAGTTACCAATCCCACTTAGTCTTAAAACCAGAAAGCTGGAGGTGCCTGTTTACCCCTGCCTGTCCCACCTACATTTTAAGTGACAGTTTAAAAAGTTATTAGAGAAATATTCAGGCATACAGTGAAGTTGAGAGAATTGTGTAATTAACTCCATGTATCCAGTACTCAGCTTCAGTAATTAGCCGTATGTTTAGGCAGTTTTCTGACCAGTAAATATAATGTCCCGAGAGCTTCATTTCTTTATCTGTATTCAGCTTTTGTTTTTCAAATTTTGGTTCTCGGGGCTTTGGGCACTGAAATTGTATTAAAAGAAGGGATTTGAGTGAGGAATTTAGTGTTTAGTGTTTAAGCTTTTTCAGCTCTCCACCCTCTCAGGAGAAGCCACTGGTTGTAGGGTGCTAGGTGGGATTTGGAAGTATTGTGGGCAAGAGCTGTTTTTCATAGAACAGACTACTGTCCCAATTTCCGTCCCGAAGACCGGCTAAAAACAAAGCTGGAGAACCGACGGGCATCAAGTCTGCTGTTACACCAACTGTTTTCTGAATAAGAGCAAATTTACAGAACAGTTTCCTGGTCACGCTTTGGGGAGTATCTCAGTATTTCCCCCTTAATTTTGTACGTCCAGGTCCAGTTTTGGGATGAGCTGTCAATCTTTCTGAGTTTCTGATGCTTGATATTGACTGGCTTCTAACCACTTTCCTCGGCTAGAGCTTGCAGAGCACTCCCCTTAGGGGCTCCTGGGGAAAAGAGAAAAGCTGCTGATTTGGAAAAAAGAGGGGAACGTTGAACCGGAATTGCGCTCGCCTAGTTTTGTGCCTTGAAAAGCGAGAGTGCCGGGGAATGATACACATATGCCCCTCGCTGGTTCTCGCTATAGGAATCTTGGCGTCTCCGGAGATATAAGAAAGTGCAGGAGAGACTTAAACTCGCAGCGGAGAGGCTGAGAATCCAGCACGGAACGCACCATAGCACTTGGTGTTGGGGTTCCTGTTTCCTTAAGCCTAGAAGGCGTAGTGGTTCATGGTTGTGGTCCCGCCTCCCAGCGTGTAGGCCCGGCCGTTCCTCTCGGAATTCCTCCCTCGCTGCCGGCACTGTAGGGAGTCAATGGGTCTGAGCGCCAGGGACCCGATGCTCGGCTCTCAAAATAGTCGCTGAGAGACGCCCAGCCGAGCTCAGCCCCAGTTTTAAGCTATCTTCAGGTAGAGTTTGTAGACGTTAAGACTGCGGCGGTCAGGGCGTTGTCCTAGGGAAACGCAGTTTAAGGGAAGATGTGTTAGTTTGTCGGAGCATCTCTTTGCCCCGCCCTGCGCTTGTTGCCTGGGCGCGGGGCGACTTCCCAGTGGGCTGGGAACGGAGACCGCTCTTCCCGGAGCCCGGCGGTTTTCCTCGCCTCTGCACCCCTAGGCGGCGCTGCGCTCCTCCGCTCCCGCAGGTCCGCTTTCCCAGACGGCTGCCGAATCTCCGATCTAGCAAGCCTTGCTCTCAGCCGGCCGGTCCAGGGCAATTACGGCATTCGGAAGGCGAACGTCGGCTGTCTCTGCACCTCCAGCGGGCAGCGGCGGCCGACCGGCCCTCGGTGTTTTCCTTTTACCACGGCTCGCACTCTCCGGGAGTCCGGAGCATGGTCCTGGGTCACCGCTGGTGGAGCGAGGACGCCGAGAGGGAGGGTGATGGTGGGCTGGAGAGTGGCGGTTATATGTTTGTGGGTTTCCTGCGGCTCTGTAGCGGGGCAGCTCGAATACTCAGTGTCGGAGGAGACCAAACGGGGCGTAGCCGTAGGCAGCGTTGCCCAGGACCTGAGGCTGTCAGCGGCCTCTCTGTCCTTGCGGAACTTTCGCTTCCTTTCCAGCCGCGGCGAGACTTACTTCGGGGTTGATCTGGCCAGCGGAAGCTTGGTGGTCCGAAAGCCGGCGGACCGCGAACAGCTGTGCGGGGCCAAAGCTGCCTGCATCCTGATTTATGAGCTTGTGCTCGAGGACCCGCTAGAGGTGCACAAGGTCCATGTTCACGTTCTGGACATCAACGACAACTCGCCTCACTTCCCTGCCGGCGACGTGCAATTCCATATTCCTGAGTTCCTTATGCCCGAGCCCCCTTTACTCTCCCTAATGCCGAAGATGCCGACGAGGGAAGCAACGGGTTGCTAAACTACAGCCTGAGACCCAGCCGGCACTTTCGCCTGGACATGGGTTCGCGGGTCGACGGCAGCGAATTCCCAGAGCTGGTGTTGGAGAAAGCGTTGGATCGGGAGCAGCGTGCCACCCACCGGCTAGTGCTCACCGCTCGGGACTGCGGGCTGCCTGAGCGATCCGGTGAGGTACAAGTCACCATCTTCGTGGTGGACACAAACGACAATGCACCTGTATTTGAGCGCTCAATATACCGCAACAAGGTGCCAGAGACTGCACCCAATGGGACTGTGTTATTCCGAGTGCAAGCCTCGAACCGGGATGAAAGGCTCCAATGGGGAAATCCGATACTCCTTAAGCAATAGCACCCAAGCCACACTGCGACACCATTTCCACGTGCACCCTAGAAATGGGGGAAGTGCAGGTCGCTGCTTCACTAGGTCCTCCTGAAACGCTGTTGGAGGCATACATTGAGGCAAGGGATGAAAGTGCCTTCAGTCTAGCCAGCACCGCTAAACTGCTGGTGGAGGTGACTGATGTGACGCCCCTGAGGTGAACCTTCTCACTCTCTCCAGTCCCGTTTCCGAGGACGCCGCCACCGGCACAGTGATTGCTCTCCTTAGTGTAAGGGATGAAGACCTTGGTCCCAATGGTGAAGTCACTTGTAGCATGTACAGTGGAGGCCCCTTTAAGTTGAAGGCTTCCTTTGGCAACTACTACAGCTTGCTGACTGATGGGCCGCTGGACCGGGAGCAAGTCAGTGAATACCAAGTTCTGATCACTGCCTCGGATGGTGGCTCACCTCCACTTAGCACTCCCAGGACACTGACTGTGTCAGTTGCTGATGTGAATGACAACACACCAAGCTTTCCTAAATCGAAACAGGAACTTTTTGTGGCTGAAAACAATGCCCCTGGGGCCTCCCTAGGACATGTGTTTGCCCAGGACCCAGATCTGGGGAAGAATGGCCTTGTCTTCTATAAGCTGTTGGATGTTATCTCTGAAGGGCAGGCAGCCTCTAGCTTGGTGGTAGTAGATTCATCCAGTGGGGCTATCACTGCCAAAATTTCCTTTGACTTTGAGCGGCTCAGAGGTTTTCACTTCCAAGTGGAAGCCCGGGATGTGGCTTTCCTCCCAGAAGTGCAACAGTGACTGTGATCTTGTTTGTGGTAGATAGGAACGACAGTGCTCCAGTCATCTTGTTTCCCTTGCCCCAAAATGGCTCTGTCCCAGTGGAAATCGTGCCCCTCTGCCAGAACAGGACACTTGATCGCAAAAGTGGTAGCAGAAGATGCAGACAGAGGCTCCAATGCTTGGCTTTCCTACTACATCTTTCAGGCTTCTGACTCGAGCCTTTTCAGAATTTCAGCCAACAGGGGAGAGCTCTGTACTGCTCGTTTAGTTCTTCCCACTGAAGCAGTTAAACAGAAGGTGGTGGTGGTGGTGGTGGTTCAGGACCATGGAGACCCATCACTTTCCACCTCTGTCACATTGGGTGTGCTGTTGAGCAGCTCTGCCCCTCAGGTCCTTCTAGACTTTGAAGAAGACTGGGAAACAGGAGAGCACCTTTCTGCCCAAAACCTGTATTTAACAATTGCCCTGGCCTGTATTTTCTTTTTATTTCTGGGGTGTTTACTTTTCTTTGTGTGTAGCAAGTTGAGCCAGAGTGCAGGTTGTTGCACTCAGAGCTGCTGTCACTCTCCAGAGGAGCTGAGGTATGGAAGCAAGGTGGCTTCAAATCCTTGCATGTTATCAGCCACAATAGATGTCACTACAGTCGAAAGACTTTCTCATACTTATCTCTGTTGGGCCTCCCTGGGACTTGGTTACGATAACAGTTTGCTGTTGCATGGGGAATACACTGCTGCTGACCTGAGAAATCTGGCCTCTGAGGTAGAACTGAATGTGCCAATATCCTGTATCCAGATTCGGAATAGGAGAGGGGATCATGCAAATGTCAATGCCATGGTAAGCATATTTTATGGAATTTGATTCCCTTGACCAGGAGATGGTCACTAGGTGTTTCTAAAATGTTTCTTATATGAGTCTTTGGCAACATGTAATCCATTGAATTGAACACTCCTGCTCAGCATCCCCTGTACTAAGGATTCAGGTGTTAAAAGAGATCATTTTGGGCCTCAAGGAGGTTACAATTTATTTTTGAAAAACCAAGGTAAGAAATTCAAACCTATTAAAGAACAATTAAAGTAATACAGTATAAAGTTTTAAAATTGAAAAGAATAAACCACCAAAGTTTCTGGAACAGGTAATAACCTGGATGTCTTTGAATAATTCATTTTATGAATTTCTTTAAGGAATTACTTGAAACAAATATCCTTTCATTAGAAAACATATTTTGAGCAACAGATACGTTTAAGGCATTCTGATACCTAAATTGAGAATGAAAATTATGTAAGAGTCTTTTGCATAATACAGACTTAATACCATGGATGATGAGACATTTACTCAAACCGTAACAAGTACATGATTTAAACATGGTGATAACCTAAAACATGTAAAAATAAATTGTAACAGATATTCGAAGAAGGGAGAGAGAGAACATCAAGACAGGAAAGAGGGAATCAGAGAAGGTTTTGTGATAGAGAAGGCAGTGAATTGGATTGTGAATGCTATACCATTTAATAAAATGCAGCATATTCCCTAGGCTGTATTTTACAATGATTACTGTTTTGACAAAGTAGTCTTTTTGATAATGATATTCCAAAACATCGATAATAGTTCCACACAGTATTTGTAAATATATAGAAATAATAAGCATGTCTCAGAAAACTTATTTGTACTGACAGAAAGATGATATAGTTGGGTCTAGGACTTGACAATCTTTTATTATGTGTTCTTATTGATGCATTTCACAAAGAAGACAGATGCGTAATTGCCATGTCAGAAACATTTGTGTGTTCACGGTGCACTTCCCATTCAAAGTCCATTCAACTTGGGTTTAATTTTCTTATTATTTTAGAAGCCAGTAAACTTTGAAATAAGTAAATACCATGTCAGGATGTAATGTACCTAAGAAGGCTTCCCTTGTAGCTCAGTCAGTAAAGAGTCTGCCTGCAATGCAGGAGACCTGGCTTTGATTCCTGGGTCAGGAAGATCCCTTGGAGAAGGAAATGGCAACCCACTACCGTATTCTTGCCTGGAGAGTCCCATAGACAGAGGAGCCTGGCAGGTACTCTGTGGGGCAGGTACTCTGTGGGACTTGACAGTCTATGGGTTTGCAACAATCGGACATGACTAAGCACATACAGCAGCAGCACCTAAGAAAGATTAAATTATTCAAATACTTCAGTTCATCTATAGTGGCCCTTGGTATTTCAAAACTTTCTAAGTGAAGTGGGAGCAATGGATTAGCAATTTTCCAGTATTACTTTCTGACTTCTTATAGAGATCATGGATACAAGGGAGGAAGGTATGCAGAAGTTAGGGAAGGGGAACATTTTACCATACCATTTCAGATAATAAGAGGGAAATTGGGTTATAAGTTATTCTACTTCAAATAATGATGTTAACCGCATCTTTATAACTTTGCATATTTAATATTTACAGCATGATACAATGGAAACCATTATATACTATATGATTAGTCAATACTTGTTGATGAATAAATGATTCAGTTTGTGAATCTATGAATTGAGTGGTAGAGAAAAATTTACTTTTTTACTTTATGTTTATATATAGCTAGCAATTTACAGGCCCTTTTCAAATACATTATTTCAATAACTATTTTCTTCCTTATGATATATAATCATGAAGCAACACAACAGGGGTTTTCTGGTCTAGAGCTAGCATGAACAACATCAATGCTATGTTCTGGGGCTAGTTTCTGTAGATGACAGAAACTAGTCCAGTTTCTGTTGATGACAAAGTGATTAGCAGGAATGCACATAATTACACTGTGAAATTTGCATGAATGAAAATTAAAGTGCAGCTAATTTTAAGGGAGAAAAATTGGTGCACAGAATATTAGTATTTTAGGTTTCAAAACACAATGTATAAACTCTCCTTCTATTAAGAGAATTCACCATTTCTTTCTGTAACAAGGAGAGGTAAGAATACCAGTAATGCCTATGAAGTTTGAGAATTAGGAATTGTTTGAGAGAAAAATTTTGACTAGACTGCAAAGGAAACATAAGTAAGCATTAGGAAGATCAATGGATCTGAGAGTTAGAGGGAAAATTATCCACTTAGAAGGAAAGAATATAGCTAATAACAGAGGAATATGTCCCCTGCCACAGAACTTATGTGAGTGATAAAGTAACAGAGATATATACTGTTTAGACATGGAGGACTGTTGTGCCATATCATCCATCCAGTTGAGCAATCTTCCCATCATCATTGATATTTTGCTTTATTGGTGGTTCATTGTTAATTTTTATGGGTTGGATATTTCCTTACATATAAAGAAAGTTTGTTGTATAAAAACATGAACAAAAATAACTTCTGTGAAGCTGGAGTATTTGTAATTCAACACAGGCATTTATCACTTACTTTTTCCTCAAAGTGCATATTGATCCAGTCTTTTGATGCTTTAGAAAAGAATGCTTGTCATGGTGTTCATTGAATACCTTAAGAACAACTAAGAATTCTAGAAATAAGGTATTTGTTGCTTCAGTTTTAGAAATGATCTATCTGTTGAAAAGCCTGCAATTTCATAATTTTAACTGTATCTGAATCACACAGAATCATGTTGATGCATATGTACATATATTTTGTTCTACTCTAAGCTCTTCTCTCTTATTTTAGAGTACATTAGTATAGTTTATAATACTAAAAAAACAGCTTATGAAATTAGGGAAAAAAATAAATTCAGGAAAACATTTTATCTGTATCTCTCCTTTGACAATATTTAACAGATATAAACAAAACTGACCTACTGTGCAATAGCTAAGCAATATGAGTCTCATGTCAATTTTTTTCTGTTAAGATTCTTGATCATTTAATTTTTAGATGATATCTGTGATATATCTACTTTCTATTAAAAACTGCATTGGCAGTTTTTTAAAGATAGTAAATATTAGTGTCCCCAAAATGCACACAGTATAAACTGACTTTATTAAAAATTTCACATGAAAATTATATTTTTAACATACCAGTCTAAATTAAACTAAACCAAATTAAAGCAACTTCTCTTTTGCCACTATCTATGGGGCATAAAATATTTCCCCTTTGCAGTGTCATTTGTTAACAGGATGGTAGCCTGTTTTTGGCTTTCTGGGTGTTTTTATTTGCTAATGTATATTTCCCAAGTAGACTTGCCCATAGGTTAACTGATTATTTCCTTATATCTATTTTGACTTTGAAGCTGATAACCACACTTTGAAAAACTTTACAGTGCAGAATCTAAGGAAGCATGCAGACTATATGAAATATGTTCAGATTCAAATATATGGAGACAGCACAATAGTATTCTTTGTATAATATGGAAACCTCAAACTAGTGAAAAGGAGAGAAGAGCATTATAACTTGAGTAGAAAAGAGAAAAACAATGCTTTGGGGAGATGTATGAGTGGGAAAGTTTTGACAGCATGTATGATAATGTTAATAACCTATTGATTTTTGTTGCCTTCAATATTTGCAGTAATATTTCAGAGTCTAAATACTCTTTAGCTGGGTTGGGATGAAAGTAGACTGAATTACTAAGAGGTTTTTATATTGCTCAAATGCATATAATGTGAATATCAGAAATAGCATTTGGCAGAATGTCAAATGAATATAGATCACAATCTAGGATTCTGACTAAAGTATGGGAAGTGAAGAATTTATTGGTAAGGATTACTCTTTAAAACCAAAGCTTAATGATAAAGGTGGTTACTCACTTTGTTCCCAATTTTAGTTGATGAGAAAAGAATGGGTCAAGATATAAATAAGTTACATGTCTCTTTTATACTGCATTTATGAAAAATAATTAGCAAGAATAAGGCAAGAATACTGTAGTGGGTTGCCATTTCCTTCTCCAGGAGATCTTCTTGACCCAGGGATTGAGCCCAGGTCTCCCATATTGCAGGCAGACGCTTTACCATCTGAGCCACCAGGGAAGTCCCATGTGAAAAATAATTAGGATAAGAATTTCCTCCTCAATCTTTAAACACAGAAGGTCATTATGTAATCATCTGGGACTTGTCTTAGAATCTAGGGATGAATATGAGATCATGTAGTCTTCTGTGCTGCAGAGAAAGAGAAAAGCCTTTCTGTCCCAACTCAAATTGTTGGCTGTTCATAGAGCCATCTGATTGCCATGTACACATACACTATTTTCATAACTGAACTCTATTGATATACCTCAAAAACGTATTCTCTGAATTCAGGTACATTATGCTTACTCTTTGGAATCTTTAAGCAAAGATTACAGCTGTTTTGTTTAGAATCAAAATTATGTTCTTACAAAATAAAAACAACCAATAAAGACATCTTAATAATGTATTCATCACTTGAGATTGGCATGTCATCTTCCTTTCTTTTAAGGATTTGCTATCAAGGTTATGCTGGCCTTATTAAACAAGTTAGAAGTGTTTTTCTTTTTTCCTCTCCTTTTTTCTAGTCTCTGGTCATGTTAAGATTGGTGATATATCTTTCTCAAATAATTCATAGAATTCACTAAGGATATTCTCTGTGCCTTAAGTTTTCTTTGTGGGAGTTTTAAATCATGAAATCACATTTCTTTACTATAAAAGAAATATTAGTAATTTTATTCTTGTTTCGTTTCTATAAATTCTCTTTTCCAGAAATACATTAATTTTAGCTAAATTTTCAAATATTTAAGCTAAAATATACACTAAATATGGCATAAAGTTTTTTTTTATGATGTCCTCTTTGTAATCTTTTAACATTTACAGGATCTGTAGTGATATTCTTCTTTCCAATCCTAATGTTATTGTCAGCTCTCATTTTTCCTAGTTAGACTTGGCAGTCACTTATTATAATAGCCTTTTCAAGGACTAACTAAATTTTGGGGATTCTCTTTCTTGTATATTTGCTTTCTATTTCATTGACTTCTGCTCTTAACATTATTTACCTTCTCATATTACTTTATATTCAGTTTGCTATTTGATTTCTAGCTTTTTGTTTTTCAGGTTTTGTTGTTTCTAATGTATGGATTTATGGATTTAAAGCCCCAAAATTTCCACTTAGTACTAGCTGATTCATGTAAATCGTATTTTTAAAATTTTATTTGAAGTATAACATACATAAAAGTTCATATATCATATATTATCATACATTAAAGTTCATATATCATACATGTACAGCTTGCTGAATAATCAAAGCCAACACAATCATGTGATCACCACAGAGATAAGGAAGTAGAAGAGTATTACCAGCACCCCAAGCCCCCTCAGCCTCCTCTGTCATTGGGCTTCTCTGGTGGCTCAGCCAGTAAAGAATCCGCCGGCAATGCAGGAGACCTAGGTTTGATCCCTGGGTTGGGAAATCCTGGGAGATGGGAATGGCTACCCCTCCAGTATTCTTGCCTAGAGAATTCCATAAACTGAGGAGCCTGGTGGTTTATAGTCCATGGGGGCTGCAAAGAGTTGGACATGACTGAACCACTAATACCTCATTACTCTCATCTGAAAATATCACTATTGTAATGAGTTTCAATGTCATAAAAATAGGATCATATAGTATTCTTATGGTTTTCTGTCTGGCTAATTTAATTCAGTATTATACATATGACATTCATGTGGCCTGCTGTGTTTAGCAATAATCCATCCATTAAACTGCTGTTTATCATGTTGTATATCACAATTTATTTATCCTTTTTTCTGTTGATGGACATTTTTTCAAGTTTATTTTTGCTATTATAGACAATTCTGCTATGGACATTTTCCCTATGTCTTTTGGCACACATGTTAGCATTTCTGTTAACAGTGTGTCTAATAGTAGAAATTGCTTATTTATGTAATATGAGTGTTCTCAACTTTAATAGATACTGCCAGTGGTTTCCCAAATTAGTTGTTCCAAGTCATTCTCCCACCAGCTTAAGAGTTTTAAGTTACTCCACACAATTACTCCACATTTTTGAATAATTAGTATTACTAGTATTACCAGCCTTTTACATTTTCATCATTGTAGTGATATGTACTCATATCTCATTTTAAAAATTTAAACTCTAGATTTGAGCTAGGTTTTTTTTTTTCATGTAGTAAGTGAATGTGGAACAGTCTGCTGCTGCTACTGCTAAGTCACTTCAGTCGTGTCCAACTCTGTGCGACCCCATAGATGGTAGCCCACCAGGCCCCCCGTCCCTGAGATTCTCCAGGCAAGAACACTGGAGTGGGTTGCCATTTCCTTCTCCAGTGCATGAAAGTAAGAAGTGAAAGTGAAGTTGCTCAGTTGTGTCTGACTCTTAGCGACCCCATGGATTGCAGCCTATCAGGTTCCTCTGTCCATGGGATTTTCCAGGCAAGAGTCCTGGAGTAGGGTGCCATTGCCTTCTCCAATGGAACAGTCTAAAAGGTGAATATTAAAGTGCTTAGACCATTTGTCCCTTCCTTCCACTGAACACTTTTTTAAGTCAGGTTTATTGGTTGTTTGGGGAAGGCAATGGTAACCCACTTCTGTATTCTTGCCTGGGAAATCCCATGGATAGAGGAGCCTGGAAGACTACAATCCATGGGGTCATAAAGAGTCAGACATGACTTAATGACTAAACAACAACAACAGCAATTGGTTGTTTGGGAAATGTTGGCTCTCTGAGTTATACAGATCTTCCAAATGTGGACACATTTTATTATGCAATAAAAAATAATATTTATCAATACCACCATTGCTCTCATCAGATGGTCTTTTATTATTGGGAAGCTACAGGCTCACCATGGTAGAGGAAAGTTTTCCAAAATTATAACTGTCACTCAAAATCTTAAATTTTAGTACTAGCATTCATTTTCCTTGCAGTGAGGGATTCATTTCATTCATTATTAAGAGAATGTCTGCTCTCTGGTGTTATAAATACCCAGATTCATTTTGTAAATTTCCTGTCTCGAACCTGGAATCAACCATTCCCCAAGGATTCTTCAGTTCTTTTTTGTGGGAGATATTATTCAGACGTATAATCTGGGTGGTAGGTGTACTCATTCCTACAGGATTGAATCAGCGTTTCTAGGTATTTTCAGTTACCCAACTAAGGGATATTCATTTTTAGAAAGTAAAATCACAAATTCATACTAATCTTTCTAATTCAAGTTAAGAACTATAAGATTTTTAGTTAATTTCATTACTCTTACATTTGTATCTCCTTTCTCTCATCATAAAAATCTTCAGTTCAGTCACTCAGTTGTGTCTGACTCTGCAACCCATGAATCGCAGCACGCCAGGTCTCCCTGTCCATCACCAACTCCCGGAGTTCACTCAGATTCACGTCCATCGAGTCCGTGATGCCATCCAGCCATCTCATCCTCTGTTGTCCCCTTCTTCTCCTGTCCCCAATCCCTCCCAGCATCAAAGTCTTTTCCAATGAGTCAACTCTTCGCATGAGGTGGCCAAAGTACTGGAGTTTCAGCTTCAGCATCATTCCTTCCAAAGAAATCCCAGGGTTGATCTCCTTCAGAATGGACTGGTTGGATCTCCTTGCAGTCCAAGGGACTCTCAAGAGTCTTTTCCAACACCACAGTTCTAAAGCATCAATTCTTTGGCACTCAGCCTTCTTCACAGTCCAACTCTCACATCCATACATGACTACTGGAAAAACCATGGCCTTGACTAGACAGACCTTAGTTGGCAAAGTAATGTCTCTGCTTTTGAATATGCTATCTAGGCTGCTCATAACTTTTCTTTCAAGGAGTAAGCGTCTTTTACTTTCATGGCTGCAATCATCATCTGCAGTGATTTTGGAGCCCCCAAAATAAAGTCTGACACTGTTTCCACTGTTTCCCCATCTATTTCCCATGAAGTGAAGGGACCAGATGCCATGATCTTTGTTTTCTGAATGTTGAGCTTTAAGCCAGCTTTTTCGCTCTCCTCTTTCATTTTCATCAAGAGGCTTTTTAGCTCCTCTTCACTTTCTGCCATAAAGCTGGTGTCATCTGCATATCTGAGGTTATTGATATTTCTCCTGGCAGTCTTGATTCCAGCTTGTGTTTCTTCCAGTCCAGCGTTTCTCATGATGTACTCTGCATATAAGTTAAATAAGCAGGGTGACAATATACAGCCTTGACGAACTCCTTTTCCTATTTGGAACCAGTCTGTTGTTCCATGTCCAGTTCTAACTGTTGCTTCCTGACCTGCATACAGATTTCTCAAGAGGCAAGTCAGGTGGTCTGTTATTCCCATCTCTTTCAGAATTTTCCACAGTTTAATTGTGATCCACACAGTCAAAGGCTTTGGCATAGTCAATAAAGCAGAAGTAGATGTTTTTCTGGAACTCTCTTGCTTTTTCCATGATCCAGCAGATGTTGGCAACTTGATCTCTGGTTCCTCTGCCTTTTCTAAAACCAGCTTGAACATCAGGGAGTTCACGGCTCATGTATTGCTGAAGCCTGGCTTGGAGAATTTTGAGCATTACTTTACTAGCATGTGAGAGGAGTGCAACTGTGCGGTAGTTGGAGCATTCTTTGACATTGCCTTTCTTTGGGATTGGAATGAAAACTGACCTTTTCCAGTCCTGTAGCCACTGCTGAGTTTTCCAAATTTGCTGGTATATTGAGTGCAGCACTTTTACAGCATCATCTTTCAGGATTTGAAAGAGGTCCACTGGAATTCCATCACTGACACTAGCTTTGTTCATAGTGATGCTTTCTAAGGCCCACTTGACTTCACATTCCAAGATGTCTGGCTGTAGATTAGTGATCACATCATCATGATTATCTGGGTCATGAAGATTTTTCTAGTACAGTTCTTCTATGTATTCATGCCACCTCTTCTTAGTATCTTCTGCATCTGTTAGTTCCATACCATTTCTGTCCTTTATCAAGCCCATCTTTGCATGAAATGTTCCCTTGGTATCTGTTTTCTTGAAGAGATCTCTAGTCTTTGCCATTCTGTTCTTTTCCTCTATTTCTTTGCATTGATTGCTGAAGAAGGCTTTCTTATCTCTTCTTGCTATTCTCTGGAACTCTGCATTCAGATGCTTATATCTTTCCTCTTCTCCTTTGCTTTTCATCTCTCTTCTTTTCACAGCTATTTGTAAGGCCTCCCCAGACAGCCATTTTGCTTTTTTGCATTTCTTTTCCATGGGAATGGTCTTGATCCCTGTCTCCTGTACAATGTCACGAACCTCATTCCATAGTTCATCAGGCACTCTATCTATCATATCTAGGCCCTTAAATCTATTTCTCACTTCTTCTGTGTAATCATAAGGGATTTTATTTAGGTCATACCTGAATGGTCTAGTGGTTTTCCTACTTTCTTCAATTTAAGTCTGAATTTGGTAATAAGTTCATGATCTGAGCCACAGTCAGCTCCTGGTCTTGTTTTTGTTGACTGTATAGAGCTTCTCCATCTTTTGCTGCATAGAATATTATCAATCTGATTTCGGTGTTGACCATCTGGTGATGTCCATGTGTTGCGTCTTCTCTTGTGTTGTTGGAAGAGGCTGTTTGCTATGACCAGTGCATTTTCTTGGCAAAACTCTATTAGTCTTTGCCCTGCTTCATTCCACATTCCAAGGCCAAATTTACCTGTTACTCCAGGTGTTTCTTGACTTCCTACTTTAGCATTCCAGTCCCCTATAATGAAAAGGACATCTTTTTGGGTGTTAGTTCTAAAAGGTCTTGTAGGTCTTCATAAAACCGTTCAACTTCAGCTTCTTCAGCATTACTGGTTGGGGCATAGACTTGGATTACTGTGATTTTGAATGGTTTGCCTTGGAGATGAACAGAGATCATTCTGTCGTTTTTGAGATTGCATCCAAGTACTGCATTTCGGACTCTTTTGTTGACCATGATGGCTACTCCATTTCTTCTGAGGGATTCCTGCCCGCAGTAGTAGATATAATGGTCATCTGAGTTAAATTCACCCATTCCAGTCCATTTTAGTTCGCTGATTCCTAGAATGTCGACATTCACTCTTTCCATCTCCTGTATTACCACTTGCAATTTGCCTTGATTCATGGACCTGACATTCCAGGTTCCTATGCAACATTGCTCTTTACAGCATCAGACCTTGCTTCTATCACCAGTCACATCCACAACTGGGTATTGTTTTATCTTTGGTTCCATCCCTTCATTCTTTCTGGAGTTATTTCTCCACTGATCTCCAGTAGCATATTGGACACCTACTGACCTGGGGAGTACCTCTTTCAGTATCCTATCGTTTTGCCTTTTCATGCTGTTCATGGGGTTCTCAAGGCAAGAATACTGAAGTGGTTTGCCATTCCCTTCTCCAGTGGACCACATTCTGTCAGATCTCTCCACCATGACCCGCCTGTCTTGGGTTGCCCTACAGAGCATGGCTTAGTTTCATTGAGTTAGACAAGGCTGTGGTACTAGTGTGATTAGATTGACTAGTTTTCTGTGAGTATGGTTTCAGTGTGTCTGCCCTCTGATGCCCTCTTGCAACACCTACCATCTTACTTGGGTTTCTCTTACCTTGGGTGTCGGGTATCTCTTCACAGCTGCTCCAGCAAAGCACAGCCGCTGCTCCTTACCTTGGATGAGGGATATCTCCTCCCACCGCCCTTCCTGACCAGGGCGGCAACTGGGAGGAGCAACCCCACACCCAAGGCCAGGGGGCGGCGGCCAGGAGGAGCAACCTGAAGTCCAAGTAGTGGTGGCTGTTTGGGCGCAGGAGGGCCTAAAGGAGCCATCCCATGTTGAAGGTCAGGAAGCGCGGTGGGAGGAGATACCCCTCATAAAAATCTTAGTGTTCGTTTATATCAACATGATTACTAATTTATTACCATACACTACTTAAAGAACAGACTCAGAAAACAGTACCAGCACTACACCAACAATGTGGTTACAGTAACAGTTTAATGTTTTTGCCATTCTTTTCATTTGTAGGCTGCATTTTACTAGGCTTGTACAAATTTTTGTTTTGTTGCTAAGTCGTGTCCAACTCTTTTGCAACCCCATGGACTGTAGCCTGCCAGGCTCCTCTGTCCATGAGATTTCCCAGGCAAGAATAGTGGAGTGGTTTGCCATTTCCTTCTCCAGGGGATCCTCTCTACCTAGGGATCAGACTCATGTCTCCTGCATTGGCAGGCAGATTCTTTACCACTGAGCCATCAAGGAAGCCCCTTGTATAAATTATCATGTTTTAAAGTATCTTGGAATAGTTCATCTCTGTGTAGTTAAGGCACAAACTACATAGAATTAGATTCATTTGTTTGAAATTACTTTCAAAATTAGGGCTTTTTAAGATAAAGTATTTTTGAACCGCCTTTGTCCAATTCCCCTCTTCCCTACCCCTACCTCTGGTAATCACAAATCTGATCTCTTTTTCTATGAGTTTGTTTTTGAAGTATAATTAACCTACAGCACTGTTTTAATTCCTGGTGTACAACATAGTGACTTGATATTTCTATATGTTATGAAATGGTCACCATAATAAGTCTAGTTACCATTTGTCCCCATACAAAGCTATTATATTATTACTGGTTGTGTCCCACAGTGTACATTTTTTACCTGTGACTAATTTATTCTGTATAGCTGAAAGTTTATACCTCTTAATTTCCCTTAATTTCCCTAGTTTACTCATCTCCCACCCTCCTCCCTTCTGGCAACCACTTGTTTCTTCTCTATATCTGTGATTTTGATTCTATTTTGTTTATTCACAGTTTTTTTATATTTGTTTTTCAAATGTAAGTGGAATCATGCAGTTTTTGTTGTTGTCTGACATATTTCGCTTAGCATAACAACCTCACAATCCACCCAGATTGTCATGAATGGCAAGATTTTATTCTTTTCTATGACTAATCCATTATATATGTGTGTGTATACACACACACACACACCACATCTTCTTTATTCATTCATCTATTGGTGGACACTTAGGTTGCTTCCATATCTTGGCTATTAATAGTGATTAATGCCACAATGAAGATAGGGGGTCCATATATCTTTTCAAATTAGTGTTTTCATTTTCTTTAGAAAAGTATCCAGAAGTGGAATTGTTGGGTTATATGGTAGTTCTGTTTTTATTTTTTAATTTTTTTATTTTTTTGTTGGAATAAAGCAAAGAGGGTTTTAATTTTAATTTTTAAATGATTTTTCACTGTTACTTTTGAGGAAACATCATACTGTTTTCCATAATGGTACACCAATTAACATTCCTATGAACAATGCATCAGGGTTCCATTTTTCTTCACATGCTCATGAATACTTCTTTCTTATTTGCTGTCTTTTTAATAATAGTCATTCTGACAAGTGTGAGGTGATATCTCAGTGTGGTTTTGATTTGTATTTCCCTGCTGATTAGTGATTTTGAGCATCTTTTCTTGTATCTGTTGGCCATCTTCATGTCTTCTTTGGAAAAATACCTATTCAGATCCTCTGCCCATTTTTTAATCAAGTCATTTTTTGGATATTGAGTTATATGTGTTTTTTATGTATTTTGGATATTAGTCACTTATTGGATATATCATTTGCAAATATTAATATTTTCTCCCATTCAGTAGGTGACTTTTTCATTTTGTCAGTAGATTCCTTTGCTGTGCAAAAGTTTTTAGTTTTGTGTCGTCCCATTTGTTTATTTTTGCTTTATTCATTTCATCTAGATTGTCTATTTTATTTACATATAATTGTTCATAGTAGTCTCTTGTGACTCTTTGTATTTCTGTAATATCAGTTGTCACTTTTTTCATTTCTGATTTTATTTATTTGGCTCCTCTCTTTTTCTTGATGATTCTGGCTAAATGTTTATCAATTTTGTTTATCTCTTCAAAGAACTAGCTGTTAGTTTCATTCATCTTTCCTATTTTTTTGACTCTATTCTATTTATTTCTTCTCTGATCTTTATGATTTCTTTCCTTCTGCTAACTTTGGGTCTTGTTTGTTATTCTTTTATAGTTCCTTTCAGTGTAAGGTTAGGTTGTATTTGAAATTTTTCTTGTTTTCTGAGGTAGGCTTGTATCTCTGTAAAGTTCCCTTTTAGAACTGCTTTTGCTGTGTCCCATAGATTTTTAGATCACTGTTTCTGTTTTTCTTTGTCTCCAGATATTGGTTGATTTAATAGTAACAAACCAATCTTGCATTCTTAGCATAAATGTAGGTTTGTTGTGATGTATTATTCTTTTTATATCACTAGATTTAGTTTCTTAACATTTTGCTTAGAATTTTAAAAATGTGTATACGATAGAAATTGACTTGTAATCTTTCATTCTTATAAAGTTTTTGTCAGGTTTTGGTATCAAAACTATGCTGGTCTCATATAGTAAATTGAGAAGTATTGCCTTTTTTCCAGTTCTTTGGAAAGTTTGTATATATAAATCAGTGGTTTCTTTCCCTCCTGTAAACATTTGGAAGAATTCAGAATGAAGCCTTTTGGACTAGCATTCTCTGCATTAAAGTTCTTAATTATAAATAAATATCTGTTATAGATATGAAACTGTACAGATCTTCTGTTTCTAGTTGTAACAATTGCTTCATTGCATTTTCCAATAATTTTGTGCACTCAAGTAAATGTGAAAATACATTTATAGAGTGTGGGCTTAAAGTTGTTTCATAATATTTCTTATTATTATTTTGAAATCATAGGAACCATATGTTTCTTTTTGTATTGCTAGTGTGGTATTTTTTATTTCTCTTTTTTTTGGATAAGCTCTGCCGTAGATGTGTTGGTTTTATTAGGCTTTTCAGTGAGCCATCTTTTGACTGCCAGAAAATAAAAAGAAAACGTTACCTTTAAATGAGCGCTAGGAAGATGGACAACTGAAGTCTCAAGGGAAAAATAAAAGCCAGAAAACACTGAAATGACATCTTCAAGGGATTTAAGAAAACCTGAAAAACCTAGAATTTTATACCGAGCAAAAATATCCTTAAAAGCAAAACCAATACAATGTTGTAAAGTAATTAACCTCCAATTAAAATAAATAAATTTATATTAAAAAGAAGTAAATAAAAATATTTTCAAATGAGAAACAAAGTTGAGGAAATGCATCCCAATCAGATCTGCACTGAGGGAAATAGTAAGTGATTTCTTTTTGGAAAATTTTCCCAATTAAAAGTTCAGAAATATAGGAAGGAAGGAAGGGGAAAAGAGGGAAGAAGAGGAAGTAAATACTTACTGATTAAAACAATAATGCACAGTAGAATTTAAAATACAAGAAGAACTAAAATATATGAGGACAACAACAAAAATATGGAAAGAGGTAAATGGAATTAAAAGGGTTTAAGGCTATTACATTGTCCTGAAAGTACTGAAAGTAAAAATTATATTAGACTTTAATAAGTCCAGGATGAATGTTGTATTTTCTAAGAGAATCCATTTAAGATAGTAAAGAAAAGTAGCCAATAAGTTAGTAGCAGAGAGCAAATGGATAAAAATATACTTAATTAGTCCAAACGAAGGCTAGAAGTAGGGGAAAGGCAAATTAGATAAGATAAATACAAGTAGAGATAAAAATCCAGGTATATCAGTAGTTACATTAAATGTAGATAGACTAAATATTCCAATTTAAAAAATGGTCATACTGGTTAGAAACTGCACTCCCATATGTCAGTTATCAGAGACACACTTTTACAAAAGGATAAAAAGAGTGGGAAGTAAAAGACTGGAAAGAGACTTACCATGTAAACATTTATCAAAAGGAAACTGTATTTAGCTAACTCTATAGGTATCACTTGGAGAAGGCAATGGCACCCCACTCCAGTACTCTTGCTTGGAAAATCCCATGGACAGAGGAGCCTGGTAGGCTGCAGTCCATGGGGTCATTGAGAGTTGGACATGACTCAGTGACTTCACTTTCACTTTTCACTTTCATGCATTGGAGAAGGAAATGGCAACCCATTCCAGTGTTCTTGCCTGGAGAATCCCAGGGACAGGGGAGCCTGGTGGGCTGCCGTCTTTGGGGTCACACAGAGTCGGACACGACTGAAGCGACTTAGCAGCAGCAGCAGCAGCATAGGTATCACTTATAGTGGACCTGATGGCAAGAAACCTTATAGATATAAATAGGGGCATTATGTAATAATAAAAGGGTTAGTCCATTAGGAAGATAAAACAATCATAAAACTTAATGTGTTAATAACATCATGTTTAAGTACCTTAAGCAAAAACAGTTAAACTTTAAGGAGAAATAGAGAAATCTATAACCAGAATGGGAAATTTTAACATACTTTGTTCAGAAACAAAATAAGGAGACAAAACAACAACAACAACAACACAAACAACAATGAGGATACAGAGAATTTGAATAAGGGGGTTAACGAGCATGTATGTGTGTGTATATAAAACCACCCAGTAACATTTTAATCTTTAAAATACACATGAGCATGTGGTGCATGTAAGAAAATTAAATGTAATCTGGACCATAAAAGAAATCTCAGTGAATCCGTGACAAGTTTTCATGCATGCATGCTTAGTTGCTCAGTCGTGTTTGACAGTATGTCAGACTGTGAATGGTTGATTTTTGTAAATGTTCATGAATGTCTGTGTTTATGAAAGGGGTAATATTATGAAATTGCCTGTAAAAGTACTCTCTATATGTTTGTTAAGTCTTTTGCCAGTTGTGTTGTTCAAATATTCTGCTTTCTTTTTACTCTTTTTATTTGCTTATTTTATGTGACTAAAAAATTTATGTTAAAATGTCTCATTGTAAATGAACTGTTTATTTCTTCTTGGATTTTTGTCACATTTTTACTTCATATATTTTGAGGTTTTTTATTTTATTTAGATACTTAACCCAATTTAGATTTGTAATATTTTCCTGTTAAGTGGAAACTTCTAACATTATGAAATAACTCTCTATCTCTACTTCTGTTGGTGATGAACTGTTTTAGTTTTTGTTTGCCTATGATGTCATTCTTGATAGATATTTTTCCTTGGGTATAGAATTCTAGATAAGCATTTCCTTCACTTTGGCACAATAAATTTATCACCTACTTTTTGGGTTTCACTGTTGTCTTATTGTGCTCTTTTGTGAGTAATTTCTTATTATTTTTCTTTCAGTTTTGCTAATTTTGTCTTCTTTTGTGCCTAATATTCTACTAGAGGTGTCCCTTGAATTTTATTTTTAGTTATTCTGTTTTTCATTTAAAAATTCTAATATTATTGTTCATATCTGCTGGGTTATTTTACTTCTCTGAAAAGATTTTCAAACTTGCTTTTTATTTCTTTAAATATATTAAATCTCTGATGTTTCTACAGTCTGCAGTCTGAAAGTATGTTTCTGCTGAGTGCTGCATCAAATAGTGTTTTATCACAGCTCCATATTTCTATGTGTTCCAGATTTCCCCTGACTTCTGATAGTCATTGCCCTGAGGTAATATTTCTTAGGATATCCTGAGATCTTGTATGAAAGTACCTTCAGGATAGCTTTTATTTACATCTGCCAGTGTCTGAGGGGCTTCACAGGTGGCTCAGGGATTAAGAATCTGTCTGCAATGGAGGAAATGCAGGAGATACTGGTTTAATCCCTGGATCAGGAAAGTCTCCTAGGGAAGACTATGGCAACCCACTGCAGTATTATTGCCTGGAGAATCCTATGGACAGAGGAGCCTGGCAGGCTTCAGTCCAGTCCATGGGGTCACAGAGACTTGGACAGTACTGAACTGACTGAACACACACATGCCATTGTCTGAATACTTCCAGTTGTATGCTACCTTAAGTTCAAGATTTGAGGATCTTTGGAGGCTTAGGCTCTATGTATATATACCCAGCTGAAAATCTACAGGATATCCACTTTCCAACCACAGCTTTATAAGTTTTTTTTTTTTTCCGTTCCCGTTTTCCTTCTGTTTGGTTGGCTCCAAGTGAAATTTCCCAGCAGTGGATAGGTTTAGTTTTGTTACACTATCTCCTGGAGGATATGGTCCTTGGGTTCCAGATTACTGTAGTTTGGAGATCCTATAAGATTCCTCTTCTTATGTACTTTCTGGACCTTAATTTCTGTCTTCCTTATCCTACAAATTATCTGGATTTACAACCAAGTTTATGTTGGCAGATGCTTTCAAAACAAAAGCAAGTTCAAAATTCTGCTCACCTCTCTGGGTTTAAGTTTCCTCCAGACTTTGTCTTAGCAGTTCTTGCTCTTATCAGATTTTCAGTGCTTTTAAGATAATTGTTTTAATATTTTGTCTAGAGTAGTTACATGCTTTCAGTAAGATGGCTGCTCTGAATAATTTAAGCTTCCATTAGCTGAGATTCCCTAGTATACAATTTTAACACCAGCATATTAGCATCTAAGTAGTATTGAAATGTTTTGTTGTTGTGAAGTTGCTCAGTCATGTCCGACTCTTTGCAACCTCATGGACTGTAGCCTGCCAGGCTCCTCCGTCCATGGGATTTTCCAGGCAAGAATACTGGAGTGGGTTGCCATTTCCTTCTTCAGAGGATCTTCCCGACCCAGGGATCAAACCTGGGTCTCCCGCTTGTAGGCAGATGCTTTTACCATCTGAGCCAACAGGGAAGTCAGTGTTTTATAGGGGATTTAAATCTTTTATTACTATTTTGGGCTTCCCAGGTGGCATTAGTAGTAAAGAACCAGCAATTACTGATTTTGGGGAAAAAAAAAGAATATTCGTACATTAGATCTACTATGAACCCAGAGAGCACATGCTTTCACTTAAAACATTCAGACAATAACCTATTGTCTGAAAAAGAACACACACACACACACACACACACACACACACACACACATTACATCTATGTAACTGAATCACTGTGCTGTATACCTGACACTAACATGAAATTGTAAATCAACCATATTTCAATAAAAAGCAAACAAAAACATTCAGATAATCAAATTTTATTAAGGGTGGTACTTGTGACTTTGCTTGACATACGATTTCCATATTTCTTTATTCTAGTCACTCCATCTGACATACTTTTTAAAGCATGAGACACTCAAAATGTAGAGACAGATAAGATATAATCCATAATAGTGAAAGATATCTCAACAATAAACAGGTAAACCATCAGTTATAATACAAACAGATTAGAGCAACAGTGAAACAAATACATGCTACCCTGGAATGCAGAGGGAAAACAAATAACTTAGTATGTTGTTTGGTTGAGGGTGGGGACATGCAGAGAGATCTTCCCACGTAAGATATTTCTATAGTAGAGGATTAATGGATGATTTGGGAAGCAAGGAGGTAGATTGGTGAATGAGTATTTCAGGCAGAGCAAAGTCCGTAAAGCCCTGGAGGAAAGAGAAAGCATAAGAGAAACTGAAAATACTTTGATTTGTTCAGAATATACAGTATATGTATAAGCAAAGAAGAAGTTGAGACTAGAAAAATAAATAAGAATCAGGTAAGATTCTTCAATGTTTAGAATATCAGATTTTATCATGAAGAAATAGGTAGCTGATAAGGTTGAGAAAAAGGTTTAAAAATAACTTTTCCATTAAATAGTACCACATGATCACTGTAGATGTTTTATAAAAAGAAATTACCGGTAGTTCCAAAACCTAAGTACAGTCACAATTATATGTTTACAGCTCTTTAAGAAAAAACATGTTCCATGTGTATTTTTAAAAATAGTTGAAATAATATATAAATAATTTATATATTATAGAATATATAAAATTTAGGAAAGTATAGGCATTTTTAAATGATTACATTTTTATTGAGATATAGTTGATATACAATAATGTATGTTTCAGAGGAATAACATAGTAATTCACAGTTTTTAAATACTGTATTCCATTTATAGTTATTGTCAAATATTTGCTCTATTCTCTGTGTTGTACAACATATCCTTGTAGCTTATCTGTTTTATATAGTCTGTAGCCCTTAATCCCCTACCCATATCTTGCCCCTCTCCTCTCTTCCCACTGGTAACAAACCACTAGTTTGTTCTCTATGAATCTGTTTCTTTTTTGTTATAGAGGTCAACATTATAGATGACTGTATGATAGCTCATCACAGATAATTTTCAAATGCTGAACATTTGATTCTAGTGTTTATTATAAATGTCACTGCTGTGAACAAGTTTCTACATTGATCTTTGCTTGATTTTCAGATAAATTTCTTAGGAAGATGCATAGAAGACATCCTGCTATTAGCTTGAAAGTTGACATTTTTTGTGTTTTTGAACTTTAAAAATTCTTTTTATTATCATTTTGGTGGTTATCTTAGGTGTTACAACATAATCCTTGACTTCTCAAAGTCTAATTACTAATTAGTACTTTTAGCTCTTTTTGCTGGCTCTATTTCTGTAATAGTTGTGAATTATTCTTACTCAGACATATTTTTTTGTCCCTATTTCTAGCCACATTTAGAACTATTTTGGAAAATACTGTTCAGTCATGTCCAATAATAATTGCAAGTTAATTAATTAGCTGAGCCAGATTTTGTCTATTCCCTGGATCAGTAACTAGAAATAACACAGACACTCAGGATGTAAATAACATAACTGTTAATAGTTTCCCATTCCTGCTCTTTTGACTTGAAAAATATCATATAATAAATAAAAGGTTTTACATTTGGCTTCTCCCCTTAGAAAGGAGGGCATATTCTATATCTCCATCAAAACATTTAAAAGATATCTTCTTTAGATTAATGATAGTAGCCTGAGCAAGATTGTTAATTAATAATGTGTGTAAGATTAAATGTTCTTCCCAAGCAACTATCCTCTACCATCAAGGATTATGATTATAATCTCAGAAGATTATAGCCATGCATTTGGATTCATTCTGAATCACAATTGATGACTTGTAATGCCTTCCAACTTTCATTCAACTGAAAATCAAGTAGGTCTGAATTGTCACGGCACTCTTTTTACCTCTGTGGAAAGCAAAGAACCTTATAATTTTGAGGACATAACACTAGTGTTTGCCTCTTTTATGGTGTCTTTCATAATCTATGACCCTTGGGCTCAGAAACATTCTGTTCATATAAGAGATTTTATAACCAAGCGAGAAGATTTACATAAGTCTGTATAGTAAGTGAGGAGTTGATAGTAGTTCACGTTAATATTTGTAGCTATGATATTATTCCACCTCTTTAGATGAACAGAGGAATAAATTGTGAAAATTTAATCTATAGTTTACATACATATCAGCTGCCATCTGCCTCACTTAAATTTGCCTCTCCTCTGAAATCCACTATTTATTCCTTCTGTGATTCATTTGTAAGTTAGTATTTTATCTATAGTTCTCTTGAAATGCCCAGTTGAAGGTTGTGCCCTAGAATGGTTTGATGGAATTTAAGAGCTTTTTATTTGGTCCATGTGATGGCTGAATATTCTCCTGTTTAACAGTTTATTTGAGGGTTTTTGGAAATACAAGACCAGAAGAAACTTAAATCACATTTTGTGTGTTTGAAAATTTTATTTTCTCCTTATAACATCAATAGATTTTGTTATACAGCTAAAATAATATTAAAAATATTACATGAAAACTCTAATCACCAGGATCCCCCAAGATATTAATCTAAATTTAGACAAGCAGTTAATTATATGTGGGTTCTTTACCACTAGTGCCACCCGGGAAGCCCTTAAGGAAAGGGAATAATTCCTTTTTTTTTTTTTAATGTTGTTATCAAGTACTTCCAGGCTTCCCTAGCAGCTCAGTTGGTAAAGAATCTGCCTTCAATGTAGGAGACCTGGGTTCGATCCCAGGGTTGAGAAGATCCCCTGGAGAAGGGATAGTGCCCACTCTAGTATTCCAGATAATTTGGTCAGGATGAAAACATAAGGCCAGTTTCCATACTTGCTTAAGAACCTTAAAATTTTACAGTGATATTTTATGGCTTTATTTTTTATCAACTTATTATAATTATCTTAATAACTATAATGTATAGTTATAATGTATAGTATAAATATAGCTATATCTTAATAGACTATATCCATTTAAAGTATTTGATTCAGTGAGTTTTGTTTTTAAAAAGTGAGGTTTATTATATGCAATATTATATAATTTTCAGGTGTCCAACATAGTGATTTATACTTTTTAAAGGATTTGTTCCATTTATAATTATTATAAAATTTTGGTTCTGTTTCCTGTGTTGTACTGTATATCCTTGTAGCTTATTTGTTTTATACATAGCAATTTCTCCCTCTTAATCATCTGTCCCTACTTTGCCCTTCCCTTTTCTCTTCTCCCCACTGCTAACCACTAATTTGTTCTCTACATCTGTGAGCCTGTGTTTTTTTTTTATTATTATAGTCACTAGTTTATTTTTAGATTCCCTGATTCAATGTGTTTTAGTGATTGTTTACATTCTTGAAATTACCACTAACCTAAAGGTATAGAATATTTTCACCACTCCCAAAAGTTCTTTTGCAGTTATTTCTCCCTCCAACTCAGGCCTCAAAGAACCACTGATCTGCTTTCAGTTACTATAAATTGATTGCATTTTTCTAGAATAATATATAAATGGAATTGTTCAGTAAGAAGTTTTGTATCTACCTTCTTTAGCTCAGCATAATGATTTTGAGATTCATTCATATTGCTGGGTATTTTCAGTAGTTCATTCCTTTTCATCACTGAGTGGTATACCATTGTATGGATATTATCACATTTTTATTGCCTAGTCACCTCTCAATGGAATGTTTTTTCTAATTTCTAGCTATTAAGAAAAAGACTTCTGTGTAGACTGGTTATGTTCTCTGGTAGGTGTGTGTTTTAAGAAACCGACACATTGTCAAAGTGTGCGTCATGTCACATGTTCACTAGCAACCACATGGGGGTTCCAGCTGCTCCACATCTTCGCAGACATTTGGTCAGTCTTTTTAAAAGGTCCTTTATCACAACCATTCTAATGAGTGTGAACCGTTATTCAATTGTGGTTTTAATTAGCATTTCCCTAATGATTTTGTGCATTTTTAAAAATGTGCCTCCACTTGTGTGTCTTCTCCTAAGGAGTATGTTAAAATTATTTTCCCCTTTTTATTGGTTTGTGTGCCTCATTATTACTGAATTGTAGAAATCTATATACTAGTCCTATATCAGATATATGTACTGTAGATACTCTCTCCCATTCTGTGTCTTACCCATTCATTTTCTTAATAGTGTCCTCTGAAGACCAAAGTTTTAAATTTTAATAAGGGCAAACTATTTTTATTTTATGATTTGTGTCTTTTGTGTTCTCCTTAGGAAACTTTTGCTTATTCCAAGTTGACAAAGAATTTTCTGGTGTTTTCTTCTAGAAGCTTTTAGATTTAGTTCTGTGAGCCATTCAAGCTAATTTCTGTGGATGGTATGAGGTAATGTAGATTTATTTTTCTCCATTCAAAGACTATTTATTGAAAAGACCTACTCTTTTCAATTATCATGGCATGTTTATCAAAAATCAATGGACCATATTTTGTACCTTATTCTGGACTCTGTTTCATCCCTTTGATCTGTATGCTTTTTCTTTCACCAGTAGTAAATTGTTTTGATATTGTAATTTTATAAGTTTGTAAATGAGCTGTATAAGATTCCTTAGGATTTTCTAATTGTATCATCTGGAAATAGAGACTCTTACTTCTTTCTTCCAGGATTACACTTAATATTTTTATTTATTACTTAATAGCAATGGCTAGGACCTATAGTACAATAGTGAATAGAAGTGATAAGAGCAAGCATCCTTGCTTTATTTCCAACTTTAGGGCACAAGTATTCAATATTTCACCATTAAGTATTATGGAAGTCATAGATTTTTAAATAAATGCTTTATCAAATTGAGGAAATTCCTGTCTCTGGATTGTTCAGAATTTTATCATGAGTAGTTACAGAATTTTGTCAAAATTTTTTTCCACATCAATTGAAGTGAAAATAAAGTTTTCTTCTTTAACCTACGAATATGGTAAATTATACTGATTGTTTTTGAATGTTGAAACAACCTTTCATTCCTGGGATAAACCTTAGACATGATTATTGTCTTTAAGCATATTGTTGGATTAGATTCGCTAATATTTTGTTATTTTTACACCTGTGTTTTTACAAGCTATCTTTATGTGATTTTCTCATTTTTTTTCTTTTCTATTCTTTCTGTTGTGATATCTTTGTCAGGCTGTGCTATTATCTGACCCAATAAAAAGACTTCAATTTCTTCGATAGATTTTTAAATTAAAAATGAACACACTTCATATATTTGTTTCATCTTGAGTTAGTCTTAAGATGTATTTTTCAAAGAATTTGTCTGTTTCTTCCAATTTGTTATGTTTGTTAGCACAAAGTTATTAATAGTATTCTTTCATCTTTTAATGTTTGTATAGTCTATAGTGATAGCATTCCTTTTATTCCTGATATTGATGATTTGTGTTCTTTTTTTTTTCTTGATCAGTCTAGCTTGAAGTTATCAATTTTGTCGATCTTTTCAAAGAGCCAGCTTTTGACTTTTTGATACATTTTCTATTATTTTTCTGCTTTCTGTTTTATTAATTTCTTCATCTTTATTATTTGCATTCTTCTATGACTTTGGGTTTACTTTGCACCTTTTTACATTTTGGGTGCATTTTTCTATATCCTTTAGGTATATTCTATATCTAATTTAAAATTCTTTCTAATAGAAAAAATTAAGGCTACAAATTCCCCTCTAAAAACTGTTTATTTGCATTCAACAAATTTTGATATATTATATTTTTATTTTTGCTCATTTTAAAATATGTTCAGTTTCCCTCTGATTTATTCTTTTGCCCATTGATTACTTAGGAGTGTCTTTAAGTTTACAAGTATTTGTGGTTTTCTAGCTATCTTATTACTTTTGATTTCTATTTAATTGTGTTTTGTTCAAAGCAGATACTCTGCCCAATTTCAGTCTTTTGAGGTTTATTTTTATTCCGTGGTGGCTCAGATGGTAAAGCATTTGACCACAATGCCTGAGACCAGGCTTCGATCCCTGGGTCAGGAAGATCCCATGGAGAAGGAAATGGCAACCCACTTCCAGTACTCTTGCCTGGAAAATTCCATGGACGGAGGAGCCTGGTGGGCTACAGTCCATGAGGTCGCAAACAGTTGGACATGACTGAGCAGTTTCACTTTCTTTTTATGTCTCAGTATACAGTCTATCTCGGTGAAGGTACCAAATGTACTTTAAAAGAATGTGTATTCTGCAGTTGTCAGGTGTAGTGATAAGTTATAAGTAATTATTTAAGTCTTCATTGATATTTTTGTATAGTTCTATCAGTTGCTCTGAAAGCAGTGTTGAAGTATTTATTATTATTATAGTTCTCCCTTTAATTGTGTCCATTTTTGCTTCATGCATTGTGAGGCTCTACTATTAGGCATATGTACACATTTATAATTATTACAATCTTCCTGATTTACTGATCTTTCTATTTTTATGAAATACCTCTTTGTTGCTCAGATCATGAACTCCTTATTGAGAAATTCAGACTTAAATTGAAGAAAGTGGGGAAAACCACTAGACCATCAGGTATGACCTCAATCAAATCCCTTATGATTATAAAGTGGAAATAAGAAATAGATTTAAGGAACTAGATCTGATAGACAGAGTGCCTGATGAACTATGGACGGAGATTTGTGACATTGTACAGGAGACAGGGATCAAGACTATCACCAAGAAAAAGAAATGCAAAAAAAAGCAAAATGGCTGTCTGAAGAGGCCTTACAAATACCTGTGAAAAGAAGAGAAGCAAAAAGCGAAGGAGAAAAGGAAAGATATACCCGTTTGAATGCAGAGTTCCAATGAATAGCAAGGAGAGGTAAGAAAGCCTTTCTCAGCAATCAATGCAAAGAAATAATGGAAAACAATAAACTGGGAAAGACTAGAGATCTCTTCAAGAAAATTAGAGTTACCAAAGGAACATTTCATGCAGATGGGCTCAATAAAGGACAGAAATGGTATGGACCTAACAGAAGCAGAAGCTATTAAGAAGAGATGGCAAGAATACACAGAACTGTACAAAAAACATCTTCATGACCCAGATAATCATGATGGTGTGATCACTCATCTAGAGCCAGACATCCTGGAATGTGAAGTCAAGTGGGGTTTAGGAAGCATCACTACGAACAAAGCTAGTGGAGGTGATGGAATTCCAGTTGAGCTATTTCAAATCCTAAAAGATGATGCTGTGAAAGTGCTGCACTCAATATACCAGCAAATTTGGAGAACTCAGCAGTGGCCACAGGACTGGAAAAGGTCAGTTTTCATTCCATTCCCAAAGAAAAGCAATGCCAAAGAATGCTCCAACTACCACACAGTTGTACTCATCTCACATGCTAGTAAAGTAATGCTCAAAATTCTCCAAGCCAGGCTTAAGCAATACGTGAACCATGAGCTTCCAGATGTTCAAGCTGTTCTAGAAAAGGCAGAGGAACCAGAGATCAAATTGCCAACATCTGCTGGATCATCAAAAAGGCAAGAGAGTTTGAGAAAAACATCTATTTTTGCTTTATTGACTACACCAAAGCCTTTGAATGTGGGGATCACAATAAACTGTGGGAAATTCTGAAAATGATGGGAATACCAGACCATCTGACCTGCCTCTTGAGAAACCTATATGCAGGTAGGAAGCAACAGTTAGAACTGGGCATGGAACAACAGACTGGTTCCAATAGGAAAAGGAATACATCAAGGCTGTATATTGTCACCTTGCTTATTTAACTTAATATGTAGAGTACATCATGAGAAATGCTGGGCTGGATGAAGCACAAGCTGGAATCAAGATTGCCGGGAGAAATATCTATAACCTCAGATATGCAGATGACACTACCCTTATGGCAAAAAGTGAAGAACTAAAAAGCCTTTTGATAAAAGTGAAAGAGGAGAGTGAAAAAGTTGGCTTAAAGCTCAACATTCAGAAAATGAAGATCATAGCATCCAGTCCCGTCACTTCATGGCAAATAGATAGGGAAATAGTGGAAACAGTGGCTGACTTTATTTTGGGGGACTCCAAAATCACTGCAGATTTTGACTGCAGCCATGAAATTAAAAGATGCTTACTCCTTGGAAGGAAAGTTATAACCAACCTAAACAGCGTATTAAAAAGCAGGGACATAACTTTGTCAACAAAAGTCTGTTTAGTCAAGGCTATGGCTTTTCCAGTAGTCATGTATGGATGTGAGAGTTGGACGGTAAAGAGGGCTGAGTGCAGAAGAATTGAACTGTGGTGTTGGAGAAGACTCTTGAGAGTCTCTTGGACTGCGAGGAGATCCAGCCAGTCCATCCTAAAGGAGATCACTCCTGGGTGTTCATTGAAAGGACTGATGTTGAAGCTGAAGCTCTGATACTTTGGCCACCTACTGCGAAGAGCTGACTCATTTGAAAAGACCCTGATGCTGGGAAGGATTGAGGGCAGGAAGAGAAGTGGATGACAGAGGGTGAGATGGTTGGATGGCATCATCAACTCAATGGACATGAGTTTGGGTGAACTCCGGAAATTGGTGATGGACAGGGAGGCCTGATGTGCTGCAGTTCATGTGGTCAGAAAGAGTTGGACATGACTGAGCGACTGAACTGAACTGAATACTCTTTTTGATTTTATCTGATATTAAATTGGCCATTCCAATCTCATACTGACTGTGTGCATGGCATATCTCTTCTCATCCATTTACTTTCTGTTTCTTTACATTTAAAATGTACTCTTGTACAAAGAATATGTTTTGTTCTTGTTCTTTTATTCATCTTGGTAACTGTTATCTTTTGATTGAGGTTAATTTGTGTGATTGTTGATATGTTTGAATTTGTGTTCTCTAATATATTGTCTTTCATTTTCCACTCTGAATTTGTTCTTCTGGTTTTCCTTGTTTCTTTTGAATTATTTGAATATTCTTTAGAATTCTGTTTAATTTTTGGATATAGGTATTTTTAGTTAAATCTATTTGCATATTTTAGTTGTTGCTGTAAGGATTATAGTATGTATCTTAACTTTTATCAGTCTACTTAGAGTTACTTGTGTTCTACTTTCATAAAACATAGTAACATAGTAACCTGTAACCATATAAAACTGTTCAGCTCCTCTCTTGCCATTGCTTACACTATAATTTTCCTTTGTATTAAAATTGTACAATATTAACCCAAGACACAAGATACAGTTATAATTTTTGCTTAGTCATTATGTGCTTTAGAGAATTTAAGAAGATAAAAAGTCGTTTTTATTCATCCAGACATTTACCATTTTCAGTGCAGTTATTTGTTTCCAAAGAGTCTAATTTCCCTGTAGTATCTTTTCACTTCAGCCTGAAAAAGTTTAATGTGTATCTGCTGCAGTGATTTCTCTTAGTTTTCTTTATTGGAAAATGTATTTATTTCTATTGCATTTTTGACTGATAAAGAGTTCTGAATTGATAGTTTTTCTTTCTTTCAGCATTTTAAAGATTTTATTCCATTGTCTTTTAACCTCTGTGTTTCCTTTTATTTATTTTTGGCTGCGCTGGGTCTTCTTTGCTTTGCATGGGTTTTCTCTAGTTGTGGAGAGCAGGGGCTACTTTTCATTGCAGTGCAAGGGCTTTGCATTGTGGTAGCTACTCTTGTTTCAGAGCACAGGCTCTAGAGTGCTGGCTAAAAGTTGTGACACATGGGCTCAGTTGTTCTGCAGCATGTGGAATCTTCCCAGACCAAGGATTGAACCTGTGTCTCCTGAAGGTGGATTCTTACCCAGTGTGCCACCAGGGAAGTCCTTAACCTCTGTGTTTTCTGATGAGAAGTCTATAATCATTTAAGTCATTGTTACCTGTCTATGATACAATTGTTTTTGTTACCTTTTTGGGGGATGGGGTGAGGTGTACTGATTTCAAGGTTTTCTATTTATCTTTGATTCAGAAATTTGACTATGATGTGCTTGCTTGTGGTTTTCTTCTTATTTTTCCTGTTTGGGATTACCTGAGTATACTAAACCTGTAAATTTATGTCTTTCACCAAATCTGGAAAAATTTTTGTCCTTAATTCCTAATAGAGCCAAATATTTTTAGTTATATTCTCTGTTTTCTCTCTTTCTGAACTCTATCACCTACATATGAAACTTTTGAATATTTTCTGGTTTTATCATTGTAGAGTTTAACTTTTGTCCTTAATAGTCATATTTCTATATCCTCATATATAGGAATATATGTCCTATATTCTCTATATATCTTATATTCTATTAGGTCTGTGAAGCTCTGCCTATTTGATTTCAATTCTTTCTCTCCTTCAGATTTGATCATTTTCTTACTCTAATTTCAGGTTCACTGACTTTTGCTTCTATTGTCTCCACTCTTCTATTAAGCCTACTCAGTGAATTTTTATTTCAGACATGATATTTTAGTGCTAGTATTTCCACTTGGTCCTTTTTTATATTTTCTATGCTCAGATTTTATTTATTTTCATTCATTACCGGCATGGTGTTCTTCATGTTATTAAATATAGTTAGAGTAGCTACCTTAAAGTAATTCCAACTCCTGCATCATCTCAAGTTTGGTTTCCTGGTGGTCGTTACCTTTGAAAACACATCGCATTTTACTAGTTGTGGTAGCTCAGATGGTAAAACATCTGTCTGCGATGAGGGAGACCCAGGTTCGATCCCTGGGTTGGGAAGATCCCTTGGAGAAGGAAATGGCAATCCACTCCAGTACTATTGCCTGAAAAATCCCACGGACAGAGGAGCCTGGTAGGCTACAGTCCATGGGGTCGCAAAGAGTCAGACACGACTGAGCGACTTCACATTAATCACATTTGTATGCTATGTAATTTTGAATTGTATCCTGGATATTATAAGTGTTATGGAGACTCTGTACTGTGTTACATTTTTCTGAAGGGTGTTCATGTTTTTGTTTTAGGAGAGAATAAATGATTAGACTGAAAATACAAAACTTCTATGGCTTGTGATGGGCAGTATTTCAAATTTAAGTTTAGTTCTTTTAGCTCTAGCCTTGGTTTTCTATATGTGGCTCAGGGGTCTACAGAGATGTGTGAAGAATTCACTTTATCTGGCTCTCTCCACTTAAGGATCTTTCTCTCCTCCAACTGCTGTGGTTGCTACCAACTCTTCATTATTCCTCATGCCTGAGAAAATGAGGTCTATCTGTCAGAGCTTTAGCTTCCTCATGTTGTGCCACAACCATGACCTGTCCTCAGAGTAAAGCAACAAAAACAGGAAGCTCACACCACGCTAAACCCTTTCTCCAAATTCTGGCTCCCCACCAGATCTCCTTGCTTTTGTTTACTCTCAGGAGCCCTCAGAAAGTTACTATATGTATTTGTTCAGAAGGCCTATTATGAGCTTAGTTAGGTATACTGGATTCAGCTTCAGACCTTTTTTTTAAAAAAAGATTTTGCTTAAATATCACATTAATCCAGAATTAAATTTAACAATTTATTTATCTCCAGATAAAGGGTTGAATGAATGTTTGAGAGAGTTAGATTATCAAGAAATGTATTTGCTTTCCTTAAATATTCTTTATTTTTTAAATTATGAAAGTATGATAACACATTTACAAGAGACTTGGAAAATACAGAACAAAGTTACATACAGTTCCATTATATATTATAATTATTTTTAAGTAGATAAATTAGGATTTTTAGTTGGAGTTTCAATATCAAGCTCTCAAAAATTAGTAGAATGAACAGACAGAAAAGTAGAAAGATCTAGTAGACCTGAAAGCAATATTAACCAATTAATATAATTAAGATTTATACAAAAGGAACAACTTTTAACCCTACTGGATATGGGGTAAAAATGAAATAAAAACACTGTGATGTGGGGACTTCCCTTGTGGTCCAGTGGTTAAAACCTCACACTGCCAGTGCAGAAGGCACAGGTTCTGGTTGGGGAACTAAGATTCCACATACCGTGCAGTGCGACCAAAAGATAGAAATAAATAAGTAAAAACAGTATGATGAAACAAGTCAGCTTAAGTGAAATGAATTCAAAGAAGTAAACTGACTTCTCAGTGAGAATTTAGGTATAATTTATAGGAGTAACATGAAATAATTATGAGACCTTTTATAAGGAAAACAAAATATTGCTGTGAACATGATTCTGTGTTTCTTTACTGTATTATGAACTAAGAATTTTAAAGACAAATTAGAAGTAAACTGGTACTTATGCCATTGATTGTGAGTGTAAATTGGCACAGAAATTTTGGACAGTATTTTGCCATGTCTGATTAAAATTTATATGTGCATACTTTTCACTAAGCACCTCTCGAAATAAACACATAAGCACATACATACATGCACACACTTTCAGAAATACACCTAAATATTCAATCATATAGTAAAAATAAATTATGAAATATTCATAATGGCTGAATATTATACAGCCATTACCAGGAGTAAAACAGAGTTATCTGGGGAATTCCCTGGCTGTCCAGTGGTTAGGACTCTGTGCTTTCACTGCCAAGGACCCGGGTTCAATCCGGGTCAGAGAACTGGGATTTCGCAGGTAGCATCACAGGGCCAGAAAACAAAACAAATAAGCAAAACCTCCCAGAGTTATCTGTGGTGACATCATAAATGTTAGGTAAAAATAAACAGTAGTATGTAGAATGTGGTTACACTTGGGTAATATATATAATGTACATATTTATAGATACATAAAAGTCTGGAGGAATATACAATTATCTATTAATGATATAGTGTACAGGAGAATGGGATTTGAAAGGACTTCCACTTTTTTGCCTTTTCTGGATGAATTAAGTTTTGTATAAGCAGCATGTGTTTTTTAATGTTATTGAACCTAAATAAAATAAATAGAAGACCAAGGAAAAAATAAAAATATTTCATGCAGGAAATATAACCAAAATTTACATCTTTTTAAAACCTAAAATATATGGACATACTATATTCACTTATTCAAAAAGTGACTATATATACACATGTATGCATTGTATATGTATACACACATGTATTGTATATGTGTGTGAATATACATATATCATAAAAGCTTTTACAGCAGTATAAACAAATATATTTTTACTTGCTAGTGATCCCCAGATGTTTTTTCCTTAGTTGATTAAAATATAACTTTAATATAATAAATAAATTAAAAGTGTATATGCTGCTGCTGTTAAGTCACTTCAGTCGTGTCCGACTCTGTGTGACCCCATAGAAGGAAGCCCACCAGGCTCCCTGTCCCTGGGATTCTCCAGGCAAGAACACTGGAGTGGGTTGCCATTTTCTTCTCCAATGCATGAAAAGTGAAAAGTGAAAGTGAAGTTGCTCAGTCGTGTCCAGCTCTTTGCGACCCCATGGACTGCAGCCTACTAGGCTCCTCTGCCCATGGGATTTTCAAGGCAAGAGTACTGGAGTGGGGTGCCATTGCCTTCTCTGAAAAGTGTATGTGAGATACCAGGAAAGGGCATCAGAGGTTTAGTAGTTAGTTCTTGTCACAAAGTAAATTTTCAATAAATGTTGAATGAATGAAAAGGTTCCCAATATCAGAAAAAAGAATTTTTCTTTTAGTAAGAATGAGTGAGATTGTTCAGCTCTGAATTATTTCTGCAAAAAGATTCTGCCACGCTAACATAAGGCAATTTTCTTGTTTACAAATTCTGAGCCTTAATAGTAAAATAGCACAGAGATAAAATAAATGGAAATACAGTGCAGTCACATATTACTCTAGGGTTAGGGTCCAAAGTGTATGTGTGTGGTGAAAAACATGTTTAATTAGTAAAAACTTGCAAATCACGTAAATCTTTCCAAGTATATTTTCCCTTGTTGTATTGGTACCACTTTAAAGAGAAATTCTTATGTATGCTAACGTTTAAGATTACTAAACTCATCAAAATCAGGGAACAAAAGATTTTTTTTATCTGGATATTCAGACTTTTCTGCCGTTAAGATAAATGATGAATGAGGATTGATGGGGATTATAAAGTGCTCCTGCTTTCCTATAGAGTTTATTCCATTTGCTTTTTAATGCTAGCTCAGTAACCTTGATACATATACAAATTCTTTAATGAGAATTAAATTTGATAATTTAATTTGGATATGTATTATAACATTATTAAATTTCTCCATGATTAAAAATATATATATATATAGGGGGGACAATAAGCATAGGGAATAATCCATGATAATTTAATTTTCTGTTCCTACCCCCAACCTAAAATTGCCAAGTTCTCAGAATTATAGCTAGTTTCTCATCCAGGGATGTGTACTCAAGAAACTCATGGTCTGATTTTTTTCAGGGTTGCAGCTACTTTCTTAACACATCATTGTTGACACTTGGAAAGAAGGACTTTTTGTAATTTGAAAATCCTCTTTATTCTTTAACTCCTGCTAGCTTAAGGAGCACTAAATCTACATATCCTAGGAGGCATATCTGTCTAGTATATCCTATGTATACATTGATTTATGAACCAATAAATGTTTCATATACAGTTGAGATTTCAAATGAGCTTATGATAATTGGATCAGAGGAATACTAGTCTAGCTTGAGAGTATAGCAGAAAACCAATCATGGGAGGCTATGATGAAATTTTAATTATAAAGGATATTGAATATCTTAGGGTGACAGTTCTGTTATAATAGATGTAACACTGAACTGGAAAGGGAGAAAGTGAGATTCCCGCCCCCGCCCCTCCCCCGCCGACCCAGATCTGCTTGAAACCAACTCTTTTTTTCTAGTAAATTATCAAACCATTCTGTGCTTCAGTTTTATATCTTCATTAAAGTTACCATCTGATTGTCTTTGGTTTACTGAGTTTATTGAAAAATTCCCCAATAGATTTAGATAAAGAAAAAGTCTCAAGTTAAAGTGTTAACTAATTGGAAAGTTTGGTATGCATGTGTGCATACATATTTTTCTGCCCAGGGCTGGAAGGCTAAAATAGACATTAACCCACTTCAAGTTCTAGATGTATAAATTAAATGATATTAAGATCTTTTTTTAATGTAGAAAGGCAATTTATTCCATTATAAGCATTTACACAGTTAGTCATGGAGAATAACAGGCCTGTTGTGAAACAGGTCACCCAAAATTGAGGTAGTATCAAACTAGTGGTCAAGGACTAACTCCTTAAAAGAAAAAAAGTAACTCTTATCCAGGATTAATTTAATTTTAAAAACAAACACAAGCTATTGATTCACTCTTCTCAATTTAACTGGACAGTCTATGTGTGGTATAACTATCAGGTAAAAACATACATCTTTACAACTTGGTAGTCCCAAATTTTTTAAAAACCATTTCACAGAAAGTAAAGAAATAATATTAAAACAGCTCAAGAAATACACTAACAAGCAAAAATATATGGGGAAGGAGGAACACATTGTTTTGACTTAACTGAAGAAACTGAGAGGAGACTGGTCTATGTAAGAAAAAGTGCATCCTGGAAAGTTGGGCATGTAGGAATTTGTATGACTTGAATCGCCTCTATTTCCTGAATAAAAACAACATCTTGTATTATTTATACTTCACGGCTCAGACACCTACCTCACTTGGCTCTATTTCTTACTCATTCTAGCTTTTACTTAAATGAGTCTGAAAAACCTGGGCTTATAGCATAAGAAGAAAAATAACCACACACTGTATTCCCTCTTTTTTGTGGCTACTTTTTGGAAGGAATGATGCTAAAGCTGAAACTCCAGTACTTTGGCCACCTCATGCGAAGAGTTGACTCACTGGAAAAGACTCTGATGCTGGGAGGGATTGGGGGCAGGAGGACAAGGGGACGACAGAGGATGAGATGGCTGGATGGCATCACTGACTCGATGGACATGAGTTTGAGTGAACTCCGGGAGATGGTGATGGACAGGGAGGCCTGGTGTGCTGTGATTCATGGGGTCACAAAGAGTCGGACACGACTGAGCGACTGAACTGAACTGAACTGAACTTAGACCTCTGTTACTAGAAAATTCCTAAAGAAAATTTAAATATAAGTCTGTGGCTCTGCTGAATCAAGAAGCCACCAGTTAATATTTAGAGAACACCTTCTGTTTGGACTAATAACATTGTTGATAGAATTTATTATAGAGGGATAACCAAACAAAGTCTGTGTCTCAAAACCAGTGTTAAATCAATCTCAGAGTAGAGAGAAAAAACAGGGGAGTCCAAAAATCACAAGAAGTGCAGACATGATCTAAGATCCTTGTCCCTCTGGAGCCACACATTCTTCAGGGTCTTCATCATTATAAACGTTCTCTGCCATTTGCCACACTTGCATGATATTATCTTCTGATACAGAACAAATCACCCATGGTTCATTGGGATTCCAGGAGAAATCAGATAACTTGGCAGTGTGACCACCATAAACAAACAACAATTCTGGTGGCTCATCTTCTGCATCTTCTGGGGATTGTCCCTCTCTAATTTTGCTTAAATCCCAGACATTCACTCTACGATCAGGACCACTGGAAGCCAAGATAGTCTCATTGTGAGGCAACCACTGAACCTGGAATATTTCATCCTTATGTGCGTCAAAGGAATGCAACTTAAGTTTCAGATTTCTCAGATCCCACAGAGCAATAGTCTTGTCAGCTGATCCTGTGGCAAGAATGAACTCACTATAAGGACTGAAAGAAAGACAGTTCACTTCAGCAGTGTGAGCATCAACTGGGTGGCTTGGCTTGGAAGTATTGTTACAATGAGTATCCCAGATCATGAGTTTCTCAATCATCAGCAACTGACCCAAAGAAGACTCATGGAACAGATGCCAGGAGACATCTACTACTGCTGTGTGCCCTGTGAAGATGGTCTTCGCATCCACAATTTTCCCTTTCAGTGTTCCTTTGGAACAGCACTGATGTCCCACAGGCAGATGGTGTGATCATCTGAAGCACTCAGTAGGTGCCCACTGAGATTTGGGTTCCAAAAAGCCTGTAGCCTTCCTTCTGATGTCCACAGAGATGCAAGTCTGGTTTACACTCTGGTTTAGAAGGATGTTTTGTATAGCCAAAACCAAGAACATCACTGGATGGAGTCTGTTGCAATGATACAAGGGTTCTGGGGCATTTAGCTTGCCCTGTTTACCTCTCCTTCAAGGTTAATCTTGATTTCTAATACAATTTTTCCACTAACTGAGGCAAAACCTTCAAATTTTCCTTTTTCACTGTTGTAGTGTGAAGCATCAAACTGAGCATCATTGTTAGGGAGCTGCATGCTGGCTATGACAACGTGGCTTTGTTCATCTGATGTGTGTGTGTGCCCCGGGAGAAGTTGATGAATACTGAAATCTTTCCCTTCTGGTCTGGTTACATCTGGAAGCCACTGTGCAGTTAGGCTAGGCCACTCCAGAGCATGGGTCATCACCAAATTGTAAAGAAAAGAAATGTTCTTTTTCCATATTTTGTATTCTTCATTGATCACAAATTCTTCTACTGCGTCGTCAAAGGCTGCTTCCTTGTCGGCCATGGAAGGTAGGCAAGCTGGTGGGGATCCTGTGATTTTAAGATCTTTGAGACCATTAGATCAGAGATGCTAAATAAATAGAACAAGCACTAGATTTTTCTTCTCAGTAATAGATTTTTCTCCTCAATTCCATCAGTCGAGAATGCAAAAAGAGAATGCAGAAATTTGGGGTTTTGCTCTTTTCACTCATCCCTCCTTTCTCCTCAGGTTATTTTGATAATTTTGTGAGACTTCTATCCCTATGCTGTGCCCTCTTTTTTCTGGCTAATAATCATTGAAAATGCATAAAATGGAAATTTTACATGCTTTATCTCAATAAATGCCTAGGAGAAACTGTTGATAGTAAGTACTGGTTTCCCCTATTTTACTAAGTTGAGATCTACAGAGAGAGAGCGCGCACATGCAAAAACCTTTCCCAAGGACACATAATAAACAGTAGAGCCAGATCTTGAATCTTAAGAGTCTGGTTTTACATTATGCAGGATTATTATAAGAGGACCCTCCCTAGGTGCATGACCTAAGCATATGATGTGATTAAAAACCTTCAAGTGGAGTTGGGTCTATAATTGCTAGTGGAATTTAATCCTAGAATCTTACTACCTAAAAGATGCACTGTAAAAAGTTCTGAGGATACCACAAAAATGAAGAATCTATAAGTCTCGTGTAATTCTGAGAGGTTTCTAACTTTGATAAAAGTTTCAGATAACAGTAATTGCTCATCAAAATACCTTAAAGATCTTTTCATATCACAGGATACATCTTAACTTGGCTAATTTAGAGAATTTATATTCTACCCACCTTATAATGTACACATAACTGCTGAAGAATTTATGTAACAACATCCATCACAACAAATATACGAATGAGATATTAGAGAAGTCTGGGAATTCCCTGGTGGTCCAGTGGTTAGGATGCTGTGCTTCCATTTCAGGGGGCCCAGGTTCATCCTCTGGTCGGGGAACTAAGATCCCTAAGCCAATTTTTTTGTAAAACCCCATTACTTAGGCAGAATATTGTAGATGAGATCCTGCAAACCATGTAGTATGGCCAAAAGAGAGGTTCATTTGTAAAACTCAATTACTTAGGCACAATATTGTAGGTGGGAAGATGGTACTGAAAGAAGAAATGAAACACAAATCTGCTTTGTATCAAAGTTTTGCTAAGGCCAACCACCGTGTGTGTGTGTGTGTGTGTGTGTGTGTGTGTGTAGGCTTCCCAGGTGGCACTAGTGGTAAATAACCTGCCTGCCAATGCAGGAAACATAAGAGACACAGGTTCAATCCCTGGGTTGGGAAGATCCCCTGGAGGGCATGACAACCCACTCCAGCATTCTTGACTGGAGAATCCCATGGATAGAGGAACCTGGCAGGCTACAGTCCATAGGGGCGCACAGAGTCGGACACTACTGAAGTGACTTAGCACGCACACACACACACGTGTGTGTGTGTGTGTGTGTGTGTATTCCAACTGAAGTCTCTAAAAGATCAAAAAATTATAGTTGTAAAAGGAGTTGGATAGGAGCTCATATAAAATACTTGGAACTTTTTGCTGGAGGCTGTAACATAATTTTTTTTTCATAATTCTTAATTAAGAGTGCCTGTGTAGTGGTCAGAGGTGATATTTCTAGCTCAAGAAAAAGGGCATGGAAAAAAACTTCCTGAAGATTCTATTAAATTCCTTCACCTTTTGGGTATCTAGTTTCTTCATCAGTACCAACCTGATTGGGGACTGTGCTCTTTTGAGCATTAAATGAAATAATTTGTATAGAAAAATATGTAAACATAGTGCTAAGGCATCAACATGGCAAGGAGGAACCAAAAAGCCAATAATTACTTGACACTGTATATATGAACAGATACTTTTTAAAATTCACCGTTTTTAGGTGGAGGTGTATGTTTGTTTTCTCCAAGCAGCAAACACAATGAGTATAGAAAGAAGACACTGTGACCTTCATTTAGACCGAGCTTAGGTCAATCCTGGAAAACAGTTCCAATTCCAGGTACCTCACCAATATCTATATTTTTGGAAATTAAAAAAAATGTATATAAATCGATGACTGTTTTGGCTAAAATCCACTTGGGAACAAGGGTATTTTTTAGTGCCAAATTGCCATCTATTTTATTCTATGGCTAAAATCCCAAGAATTGAAGAGGAGAAACAGGGCCAAAACAAGTTTTTCTATTAAAATAAAAGGCCTTGAGTGATGAATGGAAACTTGGAACAGGTTTTAATGGCACTACCGGAAGCCAGAAATTAACTTAAATACAAACTTACCAATTTCTGACATGCATTGAGTCTCAAATAGAATATTGGTTCTAATTTTAGTGAATTAGAAACATGGCTTACTCCAGGCATTTGGTATTCTCATTCCAGAAAGCTCAACTTGTTGCTGGATTGTCCTGGACAATTGATGCTTCCTAGCTTTGAGTCATTGATAAAATGTTGAATAACTAAGTGCTAAGACCAATGGTAAATCTCTGCAGTCACCTACAGGAATTCTCCTTTCAGGCTGAAACATTCCATTAATAAACACTTTTTATCACTGTTATCCAAATAATTATGAAATCATCTAATTATACTGTCCATAGCCTTTCTTCATTCCTTTTGTCTGTAAGGATATATTGGGGGACTTTATTTAATGTCTTCATGAATTCCAAATAGACTGTGCCTGTAGCATTTTCCTTGTCAATTATTCTAGCAACTGAAAATCTAAAATGCCCATGAGGAATTGTTTTAAAAGTTTATGTGGTTGGTCTGATGTTACCAGTTTTCAGTTAAGCCAAAGTGGTCCCTAGGATGAATGCCTTTGTCTCTAAGTGCTCAAAAAACAGTTACTTCAGTAACAATAGTTTTGAAGGAATTTATATCAGACTCAATGGCACTTTTTAAAAAATAGGAAATTTGGTACTCTAGTCATATCTTTAAGTTCCTCTAGTACTCTGGAAGATCATTTATTACTTGGCTTAAATAGCACTTTTATGTTTCCTATCACCTCACTGATCTTGAGGTTCAAGTTCCACTTAAACATTTTGCTCAATGAAAAGTAAAGAATTTGAATGAGATACTCTCTAAATTTCTCTCAACCTTTAACATTCTGTGATTTTTGGTAGGCCATCTCAATTGAAAATAGTGATAGAGAAGCTAAGCTCTCTAATTGAATAGTTTGATTTTATCTGTTATATTACACTATCTGTCCCCAAGCTCTTAGTGTATTTCTTCCTTTTTATTATTTATCCAAAGATAGTTTGAGTCCCTTTGTTTATTCTAAGCAGTTTTCAGATGCCTCAGTCTCGAATCAACAGTATATTAATTTCTTAGAACTAAAGACTTAAAGGATCTTTCCCTAAAAGCGAATGCATTCCCTCTGGAGGAAAGGGACTGTGGAAAAAATTCAACCATCATGTTAAATGAAAAATCTTTTTTTAATCTCCCCAATCATTGGATGCTGTACCTGTAAAGAATGCTATAATCATATTTGTAAACATTTTCCTTTTCAAGAGGTATAAAGATCAGAAGTGCAGTTCCTTTATAACAAGATGGAATTTTTTAAGCTATTTTGGACCACACTAAACATTGAGATGTTCATTTGTCTCTGTTTTAAAATTATATGTCATGTGCTCAGTTGGTGGAACAACAAAAATACACACCTGAAAACTGAAAATTATAACCTTCCCTATTTGACAGATATTCCCATAATAGTCAGCCCAAAGCCTGATCCAACTAATGAGAACACCTTGTGGTCAAAAGACTCTAGATTGTTTGCTTCCGCAAAGTAAAATGATTTGTAATGACACTAATAATAAAGGAAAATTTATGTGAATTAGGAGAGTTCACTGAGCACCAGTATTTTCTCAGAGGCTTAATTGGGTTGTGTTCTGATTGGTTTTGCTCCTGTGTCCAATGACCTCACAGATACAATTAAGGGATATAATTAAGGGAGACTATTTCAGAGTTCTTGGCTAACATGGGGGTAAACAAAATCATGGTTTTTGTTTTTATGTGTGTGTGGTGCTTCTCATATCATGTTACTTTCTTTGTTAGTTATGAGTAGGGAATATCTTTTTATATAATTTATAAAGTAGAAAAAGTGATAATATAATAATTCTGAACAGATCCTTTCTTAAAGAGTCCAGCAACTTTAGAATTAGTTCCAGGTTTGAAATATTTTGAATTTCAAATTTTAAAGGAAGTTAAATCATTGCGGACTGTTGAACACCATGAGATCTGGGGGAAAAAAGGGAAGCAGTAGCTCTTCTTGTATCTGCTAAAAAATGATCTGAGGAAGTGGAAACACCCATCACTTATTTACTGAGAGGTTTCCTACACTGTGAAAAAGATAAAGACACATACAACATGGCTTCTGCTTGTAGGTTGGTTATAATTAAGATAAAGAAATAATATTAAAGCATTTGGATGAATTAAAAAATGACACATTTAGAATTCTGAATGTCAGCATTTAGAGAGATAAAAGACCTTATGTTTAGAATAGACAATGTTTCATGGATTAGGTAAATTTTAAGATAGATCTTGAAATATAGAGAAGATTTGGAAAGGGAGAGAGAAAAGATGAAGCTATTTTTATTTGAGATAATTGTACAGTGAAGTTGTAAATTTAGTTCTGTTCAAGGAACATTATTAATTACCTCTGTGCCAGTCTCTACACTGGGCATGAGACATTACAGCATGTTTGGCAACAGTTCTGTACTCTGTTGCTAGAGTATCTTCACATATCTTAAAAAAGGTGAATCTCTTGTGAGGAAACAAATCCCTTCAAGGAATTCTCATGACATAAGTCCTTTTTCTTTGGTGATATAGAAAAGGACTGGTTTTTGTTTTCAAAATATAGGATAAGCTTAACTTTGGTACACATTCATCTTCCACATCATCACTGACTTCCCGTCTGGCATAGTTACAGGTGCTAATCTTTGTTCCATACTTTAAAGGGCCATGCTATATACAGACTGTCAACTAAGGAGGTTATCTGATGATAAGAAGTTGTTGCATTTTGATAATAACAACAATAATGATAATAATGTTAACATTCGTCAATTACTATGTAGGTTGTTTTTCTCTTTCCAGTTTTATTGAGATATAAATGACATACAGCATTGTATAAGTTTAAGGTGTACAGCATGATGATTTAAGTTATATACATCATGAAATAATTACTACAATGTTTAATGAAGATCCATTTTCTCATAGAGATAGAAAATTAAAGAAAAAGAAAATTTCTTTCCTCGTGATGAGAACTCTTGGATTTACTCTCTTAACAGCCTTTATATATAATATATAGCAGTATCAATTATATTATTTATCATCTTATACATTATATCCCTAGTACTTACCTTATAACTGGCAGTTTGTATGAAGCCTACCTTCTAACTAGCTTCATCTAACTCCCCCTTTCCTACCCTCTCACCTCTGGTAACCATAAATCTGATTTCTTCTTCTATGAGTTTGTGAAGTATAATTGACATACAGCACTATGTTAATTTCTGGCGCACAACATAGCGATTCAATATTTCTGTGTGTTACAAAATGATCACCACAATAAGTCTAGTTAGCATTTGTTACTATACAGAGATATCACATTGACTATATTCCTATATTGTACGTTTCATACTTGTGACTTATTTTATAAGAGGAAGTTTGTACCTCTTTAATCTCCCTAAGATTGTTTTATATACATCATTTCATGTAATTGTAATTATTCTATGAGTTTACTTAAAATTGTCTTCCCCAATTATAATGAGTAAGCTAAAGTTTAAGTTATAGAACATGACCAAGGCCACATGGTTAGTCATTGGCAGGGGTGTGACTGACTTCAAAATCTGCATTACTACACTGTGCTACTCTGCTTTTCTGCTGAGGTTCTTGAAGGTCTGAGGAAAGGAAGGAGTGCATAGTGGTGTGGCTGAGGCATTAGTACTAATATTCATGGACAAGGCATCTGCCAGCAGTCTAAACAATCCCATTCCAATAACTAGTGAGGTTGGCAGGAGACATGTCCAGTATGTGAGGAACTAAATCACTGTAGTGCCAAATACAGAGTACACCAGCTCTTCAGTATATCTTTGAAAAGGTGGCTGCTTTGCACTGGTGCTGTTTGCCTTCTCAGCCACTGAGGGAGTAAGCGCTAGTTGAAGCTTGTGATCCTGACACACCAAGATGGACATCCTGGCAGATGTCCTTGCTGGAAGATGACAAGATTACTAAGAGGAGAGGCCTGATTTTTCTCCTGAGTTGACACTTGGGGGCTTCCATTAAAAACATTACCAAGCCTCTGTCATTTTCATCTCTCCCTTAAGAGCCTGAGATCTGTCAGGGGCACAGGGCCATGCATGGCCAATGCCTAGTGACCAGGTTCCCGAGTTGTGGGCAGAGGTGGCAGTGACTATGAAAGCCTGGGAGGAGATGAGGGAAGAAAAGGTCATTCTTCCTGACAACTCATAACTTGATTCCACTTATAAGCCATTTATTTTCAGAAATAAATAATGGGTGAAGACATAGGCCAGACCTACAATTCATGCACTTGAAAGTTTAAGGCTTTCTGAGATCAAATTACCACAGCAAGCAGAGACAGAGTTACTATAGGGACATTTTGGAAGGAAGCTGACAGAGGGAGAAGCCAGAAGCCTAGGAAAGGAGATAGAATGCGATGGAAATTGCTTCCCTCTCTGCACCCTTGAGGGAACAAAGAGGGCAAATAAGAAGCAGCACATAGAAGACATAGAAGGAAGAGAGAGAAGGAAGCTGGGAGCTTCTCTGGAATAAAATGAGTTAGGTTGTGGAGTTGTCAGAGGGTGCATCTGGTGTGTGGGAAGAAGAGATGCCCTAGTCCAGGCCTTTGAAACCTGGGTGCCTTGGCCCCTTCACCCCCTGAAGGAGCAAAGCATGTCAAATGTCAGGTCTTGTTCTAGTTTTGTTGCAGTTCATAGCTAGGAAATGACCCACAGCAGAAGATCAAGGGGTGAGAAGATGCTGAAAGAAGAGAAGGAGTGAGTGCTTTTTTTTTTTAAACAAGTGGGGCAATGAGTTTTAAACTCTTGTAGAATAGATGATAAGGCCTGGGGAAAGTGGATGCTCAGAACAGAGAAGAGGCAATGACATAGCGCAGAAAGGCTTCTTCTGATCCTTCTGCCTTTCTGTTCACTGAAGGCAACTGGTTATCCTTTTGTTGCCTCTGCAGCAATACAAGGGGTGTATTACACCTGCAGAGACCAGCAGGTGTAGAGGAGCCTCGTATTTATGCAATATGAGCTGCAGCCATTGAAATTGCTGCCTGGTAGTGTAAGATAAATCCTAACCTCCCACATTTTGCTTAATAACAGCAGACTTTTCACTGCAATGCATTAATGGATTCCAACTTCTGGATAGGCTTGGGAAATCAAGAGTAACAATCTTGATGTAATGGTTTTGCAGGCTCTTGACATTGTCATCCATTAAAGAAAAAAAATTAAATCACTTGAAAGAACAAAGAAAATGTTTTGGGTGATAAATGAAAAGATTTGAAGTAAAATGAGGAAAAGCTTGAAGGAAGAAACTCTTTAAAATTTTACCAGATTCTCCCCACTATGATCAAAAGTGGTCAAGTAAGAGCTTAGCCTGCAACCTCATGGAGCCAATATTTTAAAGAATTTGAAAACATGAAATATTGGTTATTTGCCAAGGCACACACTCAAAGGCCATTCAGCTAGGAGCAGAATCGAGTGTTGGATCCCAGGATGCTAGTTTTAGGTCTACACTTCTCACCCCCTCCCTCTGCTCTAGAAGTTGAACACTTCCTGCAGTATTTAGGAGTATTCAGGGTAAATGCTGGGGTCAGAGAAATAATCCCCGTCATCCTCCAGAGTGCCTCTCTCGCGTTTGTTTCTTTGAACGTGAAGCCGCCGCCCAGATACCATACTTCACTGAGGCCCTCGGTGTATTTTCTTGAATTGCGCTTGGAAATCTTTCCCTGGGAGCTGATAGCTCGAGTCCTAGAGATTTAGCAGTCTTTGCTAGAATCTGCTTACAAGACGGGTGCAGCAGCCGAGGGACCGTGGAGACAGGCTGAACAGGACAGTGGGGGCAGGGAGAAAGGGAGTGGCCGTGTTCCCGCGGTCTGCGGGGATCCGGCGGGTCCGGGGTGCAGGAGCTGGGGCTGGAGTGGTTGGAGCGACTGGGCTGATTGGGTCGGTCGCCGTCCGCCACCTCGGTGCGGAATCGGAGCCGGACTTGCTGAGCACACCTCCCCCTCCCTTTCTGCTTCCTCTGCCCTCCCCCTGGACCAGCCGCGGCGGCGGCAAGGAAGCGAAGCCAGGCAGAGCGACTCGGTGGCGAGCGGATGAGCTGGGAGATGGGGAGTCGGGGCTGGTGGCGGGGCCAGGAGCCCTCCGGAGGGCCCACGAGGGGAGCGGCCCCTGGCATTTGCTAGCGTTTGCTGGCACGTGAGGTGTGGGGGAGCGGGCGCTGGGCGGCACGAGCGGAGGCGGCGGCGCGGCCGGGGCGTGGAGCAAGGCTGGGGAAGCTGCTGCCTCCGGCCCTGCCCGGCTGCCTCCGCCGTGGCCGGTGGCTATGGAGCTGGGGGCATCAGACCCGGGGCGACAGTCCATCCGCGACTCCAGCCGCCCATGTCCTGGCTGCCGCTGTTGCAGCTTTCCTGCTGCTGCCGGGCCCAGCGGCCTCCCAGCTGCGATACTCGGTGCCGGAGGAGCAGGCACCCGGCGCGCCTGTGGGCAACGTGGCTCGTGCGCTGGGTTTGGAGCTGCGGCGCTTGGGGCCGGGCTGCCTGCGCATCCACCACCTGGGTGCGCCCAGCCCGCGCTACCTGGAGCTGGACCTGACCAATGGAGCGCTCTTCGTCAACGAGCGCATTGACCGGGAGGCGCTGTGCGAGCAGCGGCCTCGCTGCCTGCTCAACCTGGAAGTGCTGGCGCACAGCCCGGTGGCGGTGAGCGCCGTGGAGGTGGAGGTGCTGGACATCAACGACAACTCGCCCCGCTTCCCGCGGCCCGACTACCAGCTGCAGGTAAGCGAATCGGTGGCCCCTGGAGCGCGCTTTCACATAGAGAGCGCGCAGGACCCCGACGTGGGCACCAACTCGGTGCAGACCTACGAGCTCAGCCCCAATGAGCACTTCGAGCTGGACCTGAAACCCCTGCAAGAGAACAGTAAGGTGCTGGAGCTGCTGCTGCGGAAGGGCCTAGACCGCGAGCAGGCAGTCTTGCACCACCTGGTTCTCACAGCTGTGGACGGGGGCAGCCCAGCCCGCTCAGGCACGGCGCAGATCTCGGTGCGAGTCCTGGACACTAACGACAATTCTCCCGCCTTCGACCAGTCCACTTACCGCGTCCACCTTCGAGAGGACTCGCCCCCAGGCACGCTAGTGGTGAAGCTGAATGCCTCCGACCCGGATGAGGGCTCCAATGGCGAGCTCACGTACTCCTTGAGCAGCTACACGTCGGACAGGGAGAGACAGCTCTTCAGCATCGATGCCAGCACGGGGGAAGTGCGGGTCAGCGGAGCGCTGGATTACGAGGAGGCCTCCTCCTACCAGATCTATGTGCAGGCAACTGACCGGGGTCCGGTGCCCATGGTGGGTCACTGCAAGGTGCTGGTGGATATCGTGGACGTGAATGATAACGCACCAGAGGTGGTGCTCACGGACCTGTACAGCCCGGTGCCTGAGGATGCTGCCCCCAACACTGTTGTGGCCCTTCTCAGTGTCAATGACCAAGACTCGGGTCCCAACCGGAAAGTGAGCCTGGGCCTGGAGGCCGCACTGCCTTTCCGACTGAATGGATTTGGAAACTCCTACACATTGGTGGTGAGTGGACCCCTGGACCGGGAGCGGGTGGCCGCCTACAACATCACAGTGACTGCCACTGATGGGGGAGTCCCACAGCTCACGTCCCAGCGGACACTGCAGGTTGAGATCTCTGACATCAATGACAACCCCCCAGCTTCCCAAAGGACTCCTACTCCATCTACATCGAGGAGAACAATTTGCCAGGGGTGTTGCTCTGCACTGTGCAAGCCACGGACCCAGATGAAAAGGAGAATGCAGAGGTGACCTACTCCCTCCTGGAGAGGGAGGTTCAAGGGCTGCCGGTCACCTCCTATGTCTCCATTAACAGTGCCAGTGGCAGCCTTTATGCTGTCAACTCCTTTGATTATGAGAAGTTTCGGGAGTTTTTTGTGATTGTGGAGGCCCGAGACAATGGGAGCCCTCCACTGAGCAGCACTGTGACCGTCAATGTATATGTAGTGGACGTGAATGACCATGCCCCTCACATCCTGTACCCTACCTCAACCAATTCATCAGTAGCCATTGAAATGGTGCCTCGAACTGCCCCTGCTGGCTACCTGGTCACTAAAGTCATAGCCATGGACTCAGATTCTGGGCAAAATGCTTGGCTCTTTTACCATCTGTCCCAGATTTCTGACCTGGACCTCTTTAAAGTAGAGCTCCACACAGGAGAAATTAGGACTACCAGGAAGATGGGAGACGAGACTGGAACCACTTTTAACCTGACTGTGGTGGTCCGAGATAACGGAGAGCCATCGCTGTCAGCCTCTGTGGCCATTACAGTAGCCGTGGTGGATAGGGTTTCCAGAATCCTCCCTGACACTCAGAGACACGTGAAGAGTCCTCGGACATACTCTGAAATTACACTTTATCTCATAATAGCACTAAGCACAGTGTCTTTTATATTTCTTTTGACAATCATTGTTTTGAGCATCATCAAGTGCTACCGCTACACTGCTTATGGCTCCACGTGCTGTGGAGGCTTCTGTGGAGTGAGGGAGAGGTGCCCTGCAGAACTCTACAAGCAGGCCAACAACAACATTGACGCCAGGATACCTCCCGGCCTCAAAGTGCAGCCTCACTTCATCGAAGTGCGAGGGAACGGCTCCCTCACCAAGACGTACTGCTACAAGGCCTGCCTGACAGCAGGCTCAGGGAGTGATACCTTCATGTTTTACAACACAGGGGCACAGACAGGACCAGGACCTGGGGGAGCCCAAGCAGCGGCAGGTGACAGCAGGCACCTCACAGGCCAAAGTGGGCAGAGTGCTGGGAACCTGATTATACTAAAAAATGAAGCTGTTTCTCAAAATGAGGTGAGATGGTAGTCAGGGGGTCTTCCACAGAGTCATGCATCTTTCACTCCCCTCCACCACTATCATGTGGTTGGCTTTATTGAGTTATTAACAATGACAAGGGTTATCTGGCAAACTGAGTATATGTAGTACCTGTGACTGAGTTATAATCTAATGTGTTTTCCTCTCTAGAAAAAGAGCACTAGAGAATTGTTTTAGTTTCCCTTTTCTTTTCAAATATAGGAAGACTTGACTATAAAACTGTTTGAGAAATGAGGGTTTGTCTTAAGTGTGTGATGTTCAAGCACAGCTTTGTAGAGAAATAGAATAGGCCCGAGAATAAGTTGGTGCTATAGGGAGTGATGTTATGAGACTCAAGGAGGAAGGGCTTGTGCCATGTCATCTACAGGGAAAGTTCTTTGAAACCCTAGAGGAGTGTTGTTTTTTCAAAGTTCTTAGACTTCAGGGTTATGGTGGTCACCTCTGTATGCTTTCCATACTATTTATACCTTGGGCTATCTACAGTGTAAAGTATCTAGTTAATATTTCTGGATATTGGTTCATATTAGTTAATCCAGTTAATATTTCTAATATTAGTTTTGCATTGTACTAATGTTATATGATCTGCTAGAAACTCTTATCAGAGTTGATGAGACCATAGAATGTAGACCCCTCACCCCACCCCAAAGACAAAGTTTGTTTTGGCTGTTTGCTGTGGTTACCCTTCTGTAGGGGCTGTCAGAGGAGATGAATGATGGTAAGGCCGGAAACCCATTTGGTTGGGCCATGGAGATATTAGAATGAGTGGACTAGGGATGTGAGGGTATGGTGAAGCCTGGGACAGGCTGGGGTTGGGGGAGAAAGAAGGGGGGGAAGAATCCTGCCCTTAGTCACCTTTCTTGGCATTGTGTGAGCTCATTGTAAGAGGATTTCCCTGCACTTAGAGTAAGTCTGATTCCCTCTTAACAGTTTCTAAGGCTTTAATGAGATGTGAAGCAGCCTCTTCAAGGCCCTTCTGTCTTTAATGTAAATGATAATACTTTAAATAATACTTCAGTATGTTCCAAAGCACATGTTCATTTGCTGAATCTAGCTACAAAAGCCTTGGAAAGTGGGACTTATTGTATAGGAAGGACAGGTGTTAGTAGATACACTGGTTTTAAGTTTTAAGTAGGCGTAAGGCTAGTTTGCTCATTATATGAAGGATGTATATGTTAGATAGTGCATGTGTTTTGTGTAGAGTATTTGTCTCCACATGCATTTTCTGTGATACTTTAAATAGGATTGCAGAAGTCAAAATTTTATCTCATAGTGATAAATTGTTTCTTCCCAAACAACTACTTTGTAGCTAGGACTTTCAGAGGTACTGCAAAATGAATTAATAGTATTTGTCCCTCCTATATTTTTGTGATGTGTTTTCACTGACATATTGCTGTCTTTTTATCCATAGTTTCACATTCTAAATTCATGCTCGTCTTCAGGAAATTAATACATAAGCACAGAGTAGAACAGAGATGGATTGAGAGAATTTCCATGTACATTGAAGGTAGATTTATCTGAAGAGCCTGGTGTTGGTCAATGCTGAGCAGTCACTGGAGGAAGATTGCAGATTAAGAACAGGGTGTGGGGAATCAAGGAGTTTCTAGAATTCTTTGGATCATAGCTTTTGGCAGCATGCAGGGGAGCCTGGTGGGCTGCTATCTATGGGGCTGCAGAGTTGGACGCGACTGAAGTGACTTAGCAGCAGCAGCAGAAGGGCTTAATTTTAAATAAGGATGCTGTAGACATTTGCTGAACAAATTCCTGAGAAGTCTTCGTGGGCCTCTCTACAGAGAGCAGGGCAGATGAGCTTTGCTACCAGCTGTGAGCCAGAAGCGAGGGGAGTGAACTGTTACCCTCCCTCTCCTGACTCAAAGCTTGGGACAATTTGATATTTGAACTATTTTTGTCTCACACTGACCTGTGTGTTAATATGTGCTTTGGTTCACAAACCTTTAATCTAGGGAGAAAATTATGTCAGAAAAGTGCTTAACTCCTGTGGGATTTTGCTAGGAGAGTACTTGATTTTAATAATGGCAAATTTTTGCCAGATGCTTTTGGAAATTCAGTACCTATCTGCAGCTCCTGGAATACTTGCAGTTACACAGAGAGAGTGAGTCATGTTGTCATAGCATGGCAAAATGGGGACCAAAACCACTCAACTCTGAAAATCATCACTGCTGGATCAACCTGTTAAATTCTTACGTTAGGCTTTCTGTCTTCTCTACCCAGTCCTTACAGATGGCAGGAGAGTCCTGGGGTGCAATTAATTCCATGTGCCTAAAATTAGTTGGGGACTGGAAAAGATGAATAAGGAATTTGTGCTCACTGACCACCCAGCTATATATAAAAATATTCTGCATTGCAATATGTGTATGGTTTTATTACCTGTAAGTCATATATTAAACAAATACTTATCAACATCTAGCATATGAGGAAACAGAGGTTAAGTAACATACGCAGTCACTCTATTAGTAGTATTTTAAGTCATATCTGTCTAACTCCAAAGACTGTGCTGTTTGAAATGTTATAGAAAGAAGTCTCATTGTTTATAAATGTTATAGAAAGAAGTCTCATTGATATGGGATACTCAGGCATTTAGGCTACTGCTGATTCACCTAGAAGTGTCACTTAACTGCTCTGGAAAAAGAGGAATTCTTTGCACAAAAGTAGGTCACCAATGGGAGGATCAGGGGTAAAAATGTTACTACCAAACTAGCATATTTTTATTTGTTTTACCATTGACAAAACCTGTTCAACAGATCTTTTATCTTCATTCTTTCTCTAGTTTCTCTTGTTGCTTATTAAATATCAGTATTTAACATCAGACTAATCTTTCGGTAGATTTTATCCCCCAGTGAGTTTATTTCATGAGCCACTTGTGCAGTGAGGGTTTTGGAGTAACTGTTTAACAATAGGGCAGAAGTTTTCCTTGAAGAGATCTGAAAACCTGGTATTGAATGTAGTTGGCACCCTCTTCAGAATCACCAAGAAAAGAAACCAAAGCTTATGGTGGATTCTGTGCACCTGTGGTCCTTGCACTTGTGACTGCTGATGAGTCACTTTGAGTGCTCTGGTCAGAATTGTCCAACTGGGCCTCACTGGGACTAGTTGGCCCAAGATGTAGAAATCATAAGAGAGTAGCAGAAATGAGGTATATTTACATTCACTTTCACTTATTTTAAAGCAATTTGGAGTCACCAAATCTTCAGTTATTTTTGCTGCTGTGTGTACATATTTACTCTGATTCCAGATGTAGTAACCTGGAAAGTAACCCTCCTTTCAGTGGCGGCTAATTTATTTCCCACAGGACTGACTGTTCTAGCTGGTGACTGACTCTGCCTTGGATCAGAATGTACACTTCATGTAAAGTGCCATTGTAGTGAATTCATTAAAAACCTCACAGTGGTCAAAACAGGCAAAGAAATTGTGTCTGAGCTTCCATTTCAATGTCTCATCCTCATATGGTCACTTTTGAATGGGTGGGACTGTGTTTTGTTTTGCCATTTCTGTTTTGCTTATAGGGCTGTTGTGAGAAAAGGTTTCTTTGGTCTAAGAATACAATAATGTATTCGCATTGCCTCCCTCCCCCGCTCTTTTCTACAGATCAGCTGAGCCAGATGGAATTATGGCTGAGCTCCTCTCTGTCTGTTTATTTTGCACATATTCTGATTGTTGAAGAAATCTGTTTACTGTAGCTTGAATGTCATTGGCCTACCCTTCGTACTGACCCAGGAGTGAGCCTGCACACGGGCATCTGGTCTAACTCAGAACACTCTGCAGGGACACAGCCTGGCATATTATAAATTGTCTATTGGCATGCTGTCTGTTTGACAGAATAGCAGAGTCGATTCTGGATACTTGCCTTGGTTGGCCACCAAGTTTTGCTCTCAGTGAGAGGTCAGGATGATGTCAGTTTGCAAATGTTTGAGGAAAAATTACCACCAGCAAGCCAGAGGTTTAGCTGAACTGTGGGGATTTACAGATGTCTTCGAATGTGACTTTTGTAAATTTCACCTGGCTCCATGTTCCTGTGCATATTATAGTATGAATATAAATTTGGCTTACTCATATGATAATATTTTGAGTATTTTAATCTAAAAGCATGATTTCAAAAATCAAAGGTCAAGAGAATTCCTCTGCAGTGTTTTAAATATGCTAGCCTAAAAATTATGCAGCCTTTTTTCTTTCGAGGATTTGTATTTGACAAATGTGAAGAAATCTCCAAAATCTCAAAAATTGAAGAAGAATATTAGTTCCTTGGCACATGAACAACAATGGTTCCTTTCTGGCCTTGCAGGGTCAAAACTCTGGGCTCCAGGGAAGTGAAACTGTGAGTGAAAAAGTAACTGCTGTGCTCACAGGTTGTGCATCCAGAGTTAAGCAGACCTAGCATTTTCTGTTGTACTGGACCCGTTATGTATGTTTTAAAGTTATGTGTACTTTATTTTCCTGCTCTGTGGATTAAGGTTATAAATGACTGTTTTTAGAAGTAACTATTCACCTAGAGGGGCTTCCCAGGAGGCACTAGTGGAGGGTTCAGTAAGATCCCCTGGAGGAGGGAATGGCAACCCACTCCAGTATTCTTGCCTGGAGAATCCCATGGACAGAGAAGCCTGGCGGGCTACAGTCCATGGGGTCACACAGAGTCAGAAATGACTGAGCCACTGAATGTGATCACAGTTCACCTAGAAATCTCATACTTATCATCTTTTCATTTTGATTTACGAGAAGACTAATATGTAACATGACAATGATTATTTTAAATGTTAGATTCCTTTTTACCTTGATGACCAACAGTTTTATGTATTCATTTCCTATTGCTTTGTAACAAGTCACCACAGATTAGTGGTTAAAACTAATACTCAGTTATTACCTGCCCATTGTGGTTGGCTTCTCTGCTCAGGTTTTCACAAGGCTGAAAGGAACATATCTGTCGGGGGTTCTCTCTTGGACACTCCAAGGAAGAATCTGCTTCCAAGTTCATTCAGATTGTTGGGCAGGATGCAGTTCCTTGAGGACGAAGCTCCCTGTTTTCTTACAGGGAAAGAAGGGGCTCCACAGCCCCCTTTTCTTGCAGGGGGCTCCACAGCCCCCTCCATCTTCAGAGCTGGAGAGTATTTTGACAGTGGAAAATATTTTCTCTTGTGGACTCCCTCTCATGCTTCAGATGTCTCTGATTTCTGTCTCCGGTTTCTACACCCAGATTTAAAAGACTGGAATGATTAGACCATCCCCACCTATATTATCTCCCTTTTTCAAAGCCAACTGTGCCATATAGTATGACTTAATCATGGAGTAAGGCCCATCATATTCAGTCTTAGAGATTATACAGGGCATTCACACAGGGTGTAGGGATCCTGGAGGCCATTTTGGGTTTTGCCTATCATAATTTATACTAGCGTTCATAAAATATCACTGAAAAATTTGCAGTGGATATTTAATAGATTTAAATATCTTTAATAGATTCCTACTAGGAAGGAAAAGGAGATGCTACATGTAGTCTTGTTTCTCAGACAACCATTTATTTATTTATTTATTTTTGAAGTTGTTCCAGCTTTGCTTTTATTTTTTTAAATTTATTTATTTTTTTAATTACAATACTGTATTTGTTTTGCCATACATTGACATGAAACAGCCACAGGTGAACACAATCTCCCAATGCCAAAGCCCCCTCCCACCTCCCACCCCACATCCTCTACCTGAGTCATCCTGTGCACCAGCCCCATGCATCCTGCATCCTGCATTGAACATAGATTGGTGCTTCGTTTCTTACAAGAAAGTATACATGTTTCAGTGCCATTCTCCCAAACCATCCCACCTTTTCCCTCTCCCTCAGAGTCTAAAAGTCCGTTCTATACCTCTGTGTCTCTTTTGTTGTCTCACATATAGGGTCATCATTACTATCTTCTAAATTCCATATATATGTGTCAGTATACTGTACTGGTGTTTTTCTTTCTGGCTTACTTCACTCTGTATAATCAGTTCCAATTTCATCCATCTCATTAGAACTGAGTCAAGTTTATTCTTTTAAGGGCTGAGTAGTACTCCATTGTGTATATGTACCACTGCTTTCTTATCCATTCATCTGCTGATGGACATCTAGGTTGCTTCCATGTCCTGGCTATTATAAACAGTGCTGCAATGAACATTGGGGTACATGTGTCTCTTTCAATTCTGGTTTCCTCAGTGTGTATGCCCAGCAGTGGGATTGCTGGGTCATAAGGCAGTTCTATTTGCAATTTTTTAAGGAATCTCCACACTGTTTTCCATAATGGCTGTATTAGTTTGCATTCCCACCAGCAGTGTAAGAGGGTTCCCTTTTCTCCACATCCTCTCCAGCATTTATTGCTTGTGGACTTTTGGATCGCAGCCATTCTGACTGGCATGAAATGGTACCTCATTGTGGTCTTGATTTGCATTTCTCTGATAATGAGTGATGTTGAACATCTTTTCATGTGTTTGTTAGCCATCCGTATATCTTCTTTGGTGAAATGCCTATTTAGTTCTTTGGCCCATTTTTTTATTGGATCGTTTATTTTTCTGGAGTTGAGCTGCATAAGTTGCTTATATATCCTTGAGATTAGTTGTTTGTCAGTTGTTTCATTTGCTATTGTTTCCTCCCATTCAGAAGGCTTCAGACAACCATTTATTGATAGCTTCATGGAGTTCCATAATAAGAAGATAGCATTTACTTCACTGAGTAGTCCTGTGATTTTATGAATGGCATAGAGTGTCTGTCCTGGAAAAGGTGATGCACCTTTTTGTAGCTCAAATATTCCATAGTATAAATAATAAATAATACCACTACAGGATAAATAAAATCTCAGCTATAATTTTGATAGAAATTTAAATGTATTCTTGTTCTTCAATACTACATTACCTGCATGAACTACTTAATTCAGCTTTTCCACTTCTGGAATTTTGTGACTTATTCTACTAAAGGACTACTCTTTGAAACAACATACTGGGGCTTTTTACCTATAAAACTTAAGCAAAGCTCAGGGATGTATCATCCAAGTATTAGGGAACTGAACATATGTTTCATTATATCAGGTATATCGGTAGCCAACCTCTCACCTTCAATTTTTCCAAGTTGAACCAAGTTCAGATGAAACCCATGTACATTTTTTTACCTTTAATTTCATATCATTTTAAAATTAATCAATATTGGGGGAAGTCAGTAGTAAAAAAGAGAAAAAAGTATATCTGTATCCCATGCAAATTTACTTAAAACACAGACTTTCACATTCAGTTCAGTTCAGTCACTCAGTCATGTCCGACTCTTTGCAATGCCACGGACTGCAGCATGCCAGGCTTCCCTGTCCATCACCAACTCTTGGAGCTTGCTCAAACTCATGTCCATCAAGTTGGTGATGACATCCAACCATCTTATCCTCTGTTGTCTCCTTTTTCTCCTGCCTTCAATCTTTCCCAGCATCAGGGTCTTTTCAAATGAGTTAGTTCTTGGAATCAGGTGGCCAAAGTATTGGAGTTTCAGCTTCAGCATGTCCTTCTAGTGAATATTCAGAACTGATTTCCTTTAGGATGGACTGGTTGGATCTCCTTGCAGTCCAAGGGACTCTCAAGAGTCTTCTGCAACACCACAGTTCAAAAGCATCAATTCTTCGGTGCTCAGCTTTCTTTATAGTCCAACCCTCACATCCATACATGACTACTGGAAAAACCATAGCTTTGACTAGATGGATCTTTGTTGGCAAAGTAATGTCTCTGCTTTTTAATATGCTGTCTATGTTGGTTATAACTTCCCTTCCAAGGAGCAAGTGTCTTTTTCATGGTTGCAGTCACCATCTGCAGTGATTTGGAGCCCCAAAAATAAAGTCTACCACTGTTTCCCCATCTATTTGCCATGAAGTGATGGGACCAGATGCCATGATCTTAGTTTCCTGAATGTTGAATTTTAAGCCAACTTCTTCACTCTCCTCTTTCATTTTCATCAAGAGGCTCTTTAGTTCTTCTTCACTTTCTCCCATAAGGGTGGTATCATCTGCATATCTGAGGTTGTTGATATTTCTCCAAGCAATCTTGATTCCTACTTGTGCTTCATCCAGTCCAGCATTTCTCATGATGTACTCTGCATATAAGTTAAATAAGCAGGGTAACAATATACAGCCTTGACATACTCCTTTCCCAATTTAGAAACCAGTCTGTTGTTCTATGCCCAGTTCTAACTGTTGCTTCTTGACCTGCATACAGATTTCTCAGGAGGCAGGTAAGGCGGTCTGGTATTCCCATCTCTTGAAGAATTTTCCACAGTTTGTTGTGATCCATACAGTCAAAGGTTTTGGCAAGTCAATAAAGCAGTAGTAGATGTTTTTCTGAAACTCTCTTCCTTTTTCGATGATTCTGTGGATGTTGGCAATTTGATCTCTGCTTCCTCTGCCTTTTCTAAAACCAGCTTGAACATCTGGAAGTTCACAATTCACGTACTGTTGAAGCCTGGCCTGGAGAATTTTGAGCAATACTTTGCTAGTGTGTGAGATGAGTGCAATCATGTAGTAGTTTGAACATTCTTTGGCATTGCCTTTCTTTGGAATTGGAATGAAAACCAACCTTTTCCAGTCCTGTGGCCACTGCTGAGTTTTCCAAATTTGCTGGCATATTGGGTACATCATTTTCACAGCATCATCTTTTAGGATTTGAAATAGCTCAACTGGAATTCCGTCACCTCCACTAGCTTCGTTCTTAGCAATGCTTCCTAAGGCCCACTTGCCTTCACTTTCCCTGGTGTCTGGCTCTAGGTGAGTGACCACACCATCGTGATCATCTGAGTCATGAAGATCTTTTTGTATAGTTCTTCCATATATTCTTGCCACCTCTTCTTAGTATCTTCTGCTTCTGTTAGGTCCATGCCATTTCTCTCCTTTATTGTGCCTATCTTTGTATGAAATGTTCCCTTGGTATCTCTAATTTTCTTGAAGAGATCTCTAGTCTTTCCCATTCGATTGTTTTCCTCTGTGTCTTTGCATTGGTCAGTGAGGAAGGCTTTCTTTTCTCTCTCCATGCTATTCTTTGGAAGTCTGCATTCAAATGGGTATATCTTTCCTTTCTCCTTTGCCTTTTGCTTCTGTTCTTTTCACAGCTACTTGTAAGGCCTCCTCAGACAACCATTTTGCCTTTTGCATTTTTTTTTCTTGGGGATGGTCTTGATCACTGCCTCCTGTACAAGGTCACAAACCTCTGTCCATAGTTCTTCAGGCACTCTATCAGATCTAAATCTTGAAATCTATTTGTCACTTTCACTGTATAATATAATGTATAGTGACTTTTACATTCAGTTCAGTTCAGTTGCTCAGTCATGTCTGACTCTTTGTGACCCCATGAATTGCAGCACGCCAGGCTTCCCTGTCCATCACCAACACCCGGAGTTCACTCAGACTCACGTCCATCGAGTCAGTGATGCCATCCAGCCATCTCATCCTCTATCGTCCCCTTCTCCTCCTGCCCCCAATCCCTCCCAGCATCAAAGTCTTTTCCAATGAGTCAACTCTTCGCATGAGGTGGCCAAAGTACTGGAGTTTCAGCTTTAGCATCATTCCTTCCAAAGAAATCCCAGGGCTGATTTCCTTCAGAATGGGCTGGTTGGATCTCCTTGCAGTCCAAGGGACTCTCAGGAGTCTTCTCCAATGCCACAGTTCAAAAGCATCAACTCTTCAGCGCTCAGCTTTCTTCATAGTCCAACTCTCACATCCATACCTGACCACTGGAAAAACCATAGCCTTGACTAGATGGACCTTAGTTGGCAAAGTAATGTCTCTGCTTTTGAATTCACATTAGGGATACCTAAACATGACTATCAGCCAGACCTACTTATGAGGCAGGCAATTTAATCTCTCTAAAATTCCAGGTTTCTAATTTTTGTAATTTAAGTATGATAATGTTGCCATTGCTTGGTAGTTAATTTATTTAAAAGGATTTAAAAAGCCTATCCAGTACCTGAACCTTGCTAGCTTCTGAGGATATAACTATTATTATGAATATTTGAGACTATCTGTATGTTTTATAAACAAAGATATAATCCCTTCCATAGAGATTATGGTCTAACAAAGGTGTTAGGATAAATGCAGTAATACATATAAAGTGCTTATCCCATTGCCTGGTATTGTGTGGATACATAAAACATATTAAGCACTTTCTTTCTTACCTTTTCCTTGCCTGATCTCATTGCTGTAAGATGTATCATAACTATGATTCTGGCAAATAAATCTCAGAAGCATCGTGTCACTGAAGAATTAGTATAGAAAATAGCAGCATGACAAATTACACGTTGCTGAGGAAGTGAGATTATGTAATGGACTGAGTTTCCTGGTCAATCTTGCTAGAACTGTGCCTTTCAGCAAAATGAAGTTGGTGATTTTGTTCCCAAGATCAGCAGTTTTCATCATGGATGTTACCCGGTCATAGAAAAATTGGCAGCATTTACTCAACAGATGTCAGAGTCTTTCTTAAAGGAAGGGCCTCATAGCTGACAAGCTGACACCAGTGCTACCGATCATCAGGGGAAAGCTGGTGGTGACACGATTAGTAAAAAGTATTTTGATCATTTTTCAGGTTTACCAAATGGTTGCAGTTATTTTCTCTGTTGCTTCCTCTACTACCACTGATAGAAAATGTGCACCCTTCATTTCATCTGTAGATAGTTTTATGCTACTTTATGAGGAACATCAATAGCAGTTTGTGAACTCAAGAACCAAGAGTGAAGCAGCTTGTACGTTCATATCTTGCCAACAGAATGGAAGGGACCAGAGAGGGCAGTGAGTGTGTGGGGACATTTGAGGCAAAAATATCCTAGAGTTGTAGCTTTTACCGGGACTTGACTTGGCTAAATCTCAGAATATCATCTAACCATCCCAAAGTCTGCCAGGAAGTTGAGATTCTGATCACTTCTTTGCTGGATGTTGTGAAGAAATATGTTTATGAAATACTGTGTATCCCTTGAATGAACTATAAGAATGACAGGATCAAGACTTACTGACATTTTGAAATAGATTATTGGCATTACTGTGGCCTTGTGTCTACCAAACATGATAATTATAGTCCAGAGGAAAATACGAAATACAACATCTTTCTCTTCATCTTTCCACTCACATAGACTTCTGTATTCAGTGACAGGACTTCTTTATTATTTTTTTCAAAATACTTAAAAAAATTCAATTGAAGGATAATTGCTTTACAGTGTTGTATTGGATTCTACTGTAAAGCGTGAATTAGCCATAATTATATGTGTGTGTGTATATATGTATGTATATACATATATATGTGCATCTCCTCCCTCTTTGGCCGCCCTCCCTCTCGATGCCACCCCTCTGGGTTGTCACGGAGCACCAGGCTGGGCCCCCTGTGCTGTGCAGCAGCTCCCCACTAGCCATCTGATTTACACATGGCCGTGTACACACGCCAGTGCTACTTTCTCAGTTTGTCCCACCTTCTTCTTCTCCTGCCGTGTCAATAAGTCCTTTCTCTACATCTGCATCTCTGTTCCTGCCCTGCAAATAGGTTCATCAGTACCATTTTTATAGATTGACAGGAGTACTTTAATCTCTGTTCATGAAAACACATTGAGAGGAACATCTGTCACAGGTTTTACTTAATACAAATTTTGCTAATTGTTACCAGAATAATGGTGGTGATTGATTTTGTCCCCAGTGACTCCTGAGTAGCTCCTACTCAGTGCATAACTCAAAAACAGTCTTCTGATACCCACATTTTCTTCTGTGTCCCCTTTACTCTGAATTGACAGTTTGTAGACACAGGGCAATACATCTTTCCAACACATAGGTGGTGCAGAGCGAGTCAGGTTCTTTTAGGTCTCAGCTGCTCCCTGTTAAGCAGAGCTTAGCAAACAGTAATTGAATAAGAAGGCAAAGCACTCAGAGGAGCAGGAAACAAGTACAATTTTATGAAAAGGATTATGCAGCACAACAAGGTCAAACCCTGCCACGGTTTGTTTTCCTCTCCCTTGTATTCCTCTTCGATCAGCAGAAGAGGCTGTTATCAGTTGTTGGCATTATGACTGGGCACATCCGTCCAGGGTCAAACATGCTGCAGTCTGCAAAGCCAGCAGCAGATTGCAGTGCTCTGCAGTCCAGCCAGACCAGCAGAACTTGTGTAGTCCTGTGCTCTGTTATAAACTAGAATACCAAACTGGGGATGTTGCCTTAATGGGGCATTTGAGGGCAAAAGCAATGAAAGTGTTTCCTGTTTCAGAACAAACTGTCCTTCCATAAGTGCTGCCTTAGGAACATAGACCTGTGTTTTGTTTTTTAATGGAAGTATAGTTTATTTACAATATTGTATTAGTTTCAGGTGTACTGTGATTCAGTTATACATACGTATTCTCTTTCAGATTCTTTTCCATTTTAGGTTATTACAAGATGTTAAATAGAGTTCCCTGTGGTATATAGTAAGTCCTTATTGTTTATCTATTTTATATATACACAGTAGTGTGTATTTGTTAATACATAGACCTGTTTGGAGCAAGGCAAAGCCAAAGCTGGTCCTCACAGCATCATTAAATTCTGTTTTCCATGATATTTAATCTGTGCATGGACCCTGATGAGCTAGTTTAATTTTCTTCTGAAGTGCTGTATGTGTGGATATTATCTTAGAGTTGCATATGAAATGGCAACTTCAATATTTTCAATAGATGCATGGAGATATTTAAGAACCAACTTACTGATGAACATCATCACTAGGAGATCCTTGTTTTGCCATATTAACAGAAACTCCCTTTGTGATTTTGCAGCCACGACAGCCCAACCCTGACTGGCGTTACTCTGCCTCCCTGAGAGCAGGAATGCACAGGTATGTCTTTCCCTCCTCCTTTTGTCAGAAGTTACTGTAACTGTGACTCACATAAACTCTTGTCTTCATAGGCCAGAAGCAGCTGTCAAAACTGAGATGCCTAAATACGTTGCCAGGGGAAAGAACTTATTTTTGTCTCCGTATCTGGAAGTGGTCATTGCCAAATGCTTTTCAATTGCTGCCAAATAAGAGTGCTCTGTAAAGTCACAGACAGGCGGCTGTGTACTTTCTCTCATGAAAATTTCTATAAGGAAGTAGTTTCAACTTCTTTTACCCTTTTTCCATCTATATTTTCTGACCCTGCTGTAAAATGATAACTAATACTGATGCTTTGAGACTTGAGTTTATCATATAATATATGCTCGTGTTGTTCACCTTGGTTTTCCATCACACATTGACTGCTATATCCTATTAGCCACATAATTGTTATTCTTGTTCATGTTCACCCCTATTAGCATCTCCTTATCTTTTCCATCTTGTTGCTGTCTTATTGCCTGCCCTCAGTGGCATGGACTCCTCAGAGGATGAGCCACGTGAAGGGCCTTTATTGAATATCTAGAGACCAAATCAAGCTTACTTTTAAATTAACCTAGAGTAATAGCATTACTCTAAGACTCAGATTAAATATAATTTTGCCTTCTCTACTTTGTCTCTTTGACAGTAATTGATTAACTACGATTATTCCCAGACCTGATCTAGTATTCATGCTACAGGGCCAAATAAAAGATTCATTATTTGTAAGTGTCTTTGGGAAACCAAATGGAGAGTGCCAAGCAACTAATGTTCACTACCACCAGAATAATTTAGTTTAAAAGAGGAAATAAACTCCAGAGTTAAGCCCCTCAAAATATCTGGGCAACTTTTGAGTAGATCTTTAACCAAACCTTGATAAATTTCTAAAGAGAGAGTTTACAGAGTATGTGTTCAGTTAATGAAAAATTGGTTTTAACCCATGAAAAATGTATTAAATTCAAATAAGTCAGTATATTCCCAACCATTTTATTTCACATTGAGCAGAAATCATTATATTAGGTGCTCTTTCTGAACAAGAAGTGATCAGATGAAGATTGAAGATCAGTAGTTGGCTTGGTGAGACACTGCACTAGAATCTGGTCATAATTGTAGGCCAGACACACTCAGGCAGATGCCAGCATGCTAGGTTTCAGAAATATTCTTTCTACTTGTTAGAAGCTATCTTATGCTTTTTCCTGCATCTGAGCTATTGTGGTAGACTATATGATAGGAAAAAATATGATTTATGTTACCAACTCTTTATCTCCCAGTTGAGTTAGTACTTTATTTGGAAAGTACCAAAGCTATAAGATTCACCTTTAAAACTATATTAAAATAATATGCTAAAACATCACTTCTTTATTCCATTTGCAAATGAAAAAAAGCCATATGTGCTTCTATTCAGGTTTCAACTAAGATGTCATAAGATTCAAGTAGGATAAGAAAGGAAATAAAAATTAAAACTAAAAGTTATTTATTCCTCACAGTGTAGTACATGGAACATATGTTAACTTGTGAACTTAAGTAATACTCATCTTTTTCGTGCATATGCTTGGCTTCCTTACCTTTCTATCCTCAGATACCATATACCTGTCGTTTGAAAATTCTGCTTGAGCTGAGCTGGTTCCCAGGGTAGTTATATCTTCGGAGAGAATCTAATTGAATTAATATAATTTGTTGGTAGGCTCCAGCAACACCATCAGCAGTACCTGAAGGATATTAATATTTGGAAAAAAGGGAAGATTCTAGGATATAGATGAAGGGAAGAATAGCAATAGAGCAGAGCTTACTGAGTGAATTTCTACTAGATGTGCTGTTTGAAGTCAAAGGGTAAGAGGATATTGGGAATTCCCTGGTGGTCCCATGGTTAGGACTCTGATCTTTCACTGCCAAGGGCGGATGAATCCTTGGTCAGGGAACTAAGATCCCACAGGCCACATGATGTGGCAAAAAAAAAAAAAAAAAAGGAAAAGAACGTTGAATTGACAGAACTTCCTCCATAATATTTCAAGTTTGCCTGCTCTGTTGAGTCACATGACCCCTTCAGGCAGTCATCCTCTAAGTTTTACTTTAGTAACTTAATTTCCAAGGTGAATCAATGTCTAGTTTCAGAGACTTCTCTTATTTTGCTGAGAGTTTTCTTGGGTGATATTTATTCTTAGGGTTCCTTTTGTTCCTTTCTTCATCCAAAAAATATTTGAGAGTTTCATATATGCTTACATTCAGTTCAGTTCAGTTCAGTCACTCAGTTGTGTCCGACTCTTTGCGACCCCATGAATCACAGCACGCCAGGCCTCCCTGTCCATCACCATCTCCCGGAGTTCACTCAGACTCACGTCCATCGAGTCCGTGATACCATCCAGCCATCTCATCCTCTGTCATCCCCTTCTCCTCCTGCCCCCAATCCCTCCCAGCATCAGAGTCTTTTCCAATGAGTCAACTCTTTGCATGAGGTGGCCAGAGTATTGGAGTTTCAGCTTTAGCATCATTCCTTCCAAAGAAATCCCAGGGCTGATCTCCTTCAGAATGGGCTGGTTGGATCTCCTTGCAGTCCAAGGGACTCTCAAGAGTCTTCCCACATACATAAATGAATATGATATTTTCTCTGCCCATGAACAGTTTACATTCTATCTCTGCTTACCTCTCAGGATCTCCCAGTTTATGTCTCATTCCTTTGCAGTATTTCATGCGGAGTTAATATCTTCTGAATTGGGGTCCATGAGTGGTGATGATAAACTTTCTCTAGTCCCAGGATATGTAGGGTGGGTTTTCTTTGAGTAAAAATAAAGAGTGATGAAACAGAAAATAAAGTTAGGAATAATTGGGCATAACTGGAATAATACTGTAGTTACCAGCAAATAATGTTTGTGCTTTCCTCTGCCCTACAGAAAACCCAGAAATCAGCGAACCAGCAAAAGAAACTTGGGGCTTTTGAAAATAAGCTCTCTTCATCTGCTTCAGCATTAAGATGATAAAATGGCATTTTTTAGCCCTATGATGGGCTTCCTGTTAGATTTAATGAACACCGCATGGCATTAATGAAAACCAAAATTGCTATAAAGATAAAACACATTTATCTCCTGCATGGTATAGCAGGCAGTAAGTCAGCAATGCTTTTCCATTTTATGCAAGGTGACTGCTCAATAATAATTGCTTCAGTTTAAGCACGAGTAGAAATTGTTAGCTGCAGTCCTGCCTCCAGAGATGTAAGCACTTTCTGAGGCTGGAAGGAGAGCTGGAAAGACATTTATGGTCTAACTTTTCTTTGGATCTATGTGTTTACTCAGCTCTGTGCACCTGGAGGAGGCTGGCATTCTACGGGCTGGTCCAGGGGGACCCGAGCAGCAATGGCCAACAGTATCCAGTGCGACACCAGGTAAAGACCCAGGGTCTCTCCCTTCTTGTTTGAGTTCTGGAAAGTCATCAGATGACCTGTTTTTGTAAGACCAGGAATATCAGTGGCTCTCTTTTAATTCTTTCTTCTTTTCCTTACATGTGTGACTTCCTCATGTACATGATTATACACAAGTATTTTGATTTTCTTCTTAATGTACCTCAATGGTTGGAAACAGGTAACATAAAGACATGTGTGTGCAAAAACTTCTTTTCTGTAATAACCAGGTACATGTCAAATGCTTAGTCTGTCTGAGCTACACAGATAAGATCTGGTGGCCTCATGCACAGAGATGACACTGTTAGCAAAGATCTTTTGGTTAAAGATGTTGGAAATCCACTCCAAATAGTAAACAAAAGGGAGACTGATAGATTGATTAATAGATAGACTGATGAAATGGAGCTTCTCATGGAAGCAGAAAACTTGTCGGAACCAAGGCACCACTCTGTCTGACTTCAAGTCACAGTCAGGCCTTCTTTCCTGACATCTGCATCTTTCAGTAGACTGACTTTTATTGCCTTGACATGTACGTTGCCAAACATGACCAGTCTTGCAGTTTCTTAGTGCAGAGGACCAGTGGGAACCGATTCCTAATCCAAACTTTCAGGAAAGAGAATCTGCCAGGTGACATCAAGAACCCAGTGGCTGGGTGAGCATTAAAAATTTCCCAAATTCACATTTCCTTATTTTCCTTATCTTGCCCAGTCACTAAAGCAGTGTCATGTAATGTAAATATGGCTTTGGAGACCCATCCTGGTGGCAATTTTCAGAAAGGAACAAATATAGAGGTTATAAATGTTGTCTAGCATAATCCTCTATAAATAGAACATCATTGTGGTGATAATAGTTACTAATTTTTGAGACACACTGTATCCAGACACTGTGCCTTGCATGATCTCATTTACTCCCTGAGACAGTCTTGCATGGGATTTATTATCTCTGTTGTACATAAGAGGAACTAGAGACACAGAGAGGTTAAGAAACATACCCAAGTTCACATAGTTTATGGTAGAGGTAGGATTCAAACCTAAGTGTGTCTAACTTCAAATCCAAGTGTATCTAGTTCTTCTATTCATAGCATGGCTAGCTTGCAAGAATCCACCCAAAATCAAACACACACACACACACACACACATATATATATATATATGTATATTCACATACATAACAGATTATATAAGTGTATGTGTAAAAAGTTCTTTCCAAAAATAATGTGGTGCCTTTCAAATGATGAGGCTGTGCAAGTAACATGTGCAGCTAAGGGCCCACTTTTGCTGGCAGCTCTTAAGAGTTTTCGTTGATTCTAATCAGCCAGCATTTGCTATTTATGAATGTTGTATAATTCAACTAAAAGTCACATTTGTCAAAAAAACAAATGCCTAAGTTAAAGCAATTCATTAGAGAGCTAATATTCCAGATGGCAAGGGGGAGAACATAAAATAGTTCATTGACAAATTTGCAACCCCAGTGCCAGTGGTGGCATAACGTGGTGGAGGAGGAAGTGGTTTTAGACTGCCAAGTGTTGCAGGGTGGGAGGCATCTGAGATGTGAGAACTGCTCAATCAAAGCAGTGCCGTGAAATCACCCCTACCATCCTGCCTCCATTTCAGGGTTTTTCTTGTTCTCATAGAGACTTTGCAGGTCAGGCTGGTGAGTCCAGAATTAACTTTGAATACATTCTCCCTTTCCTTGATGGTGCTAGTTGGTGTATATTCCTAGGCAAGTGGGAAATAGGAACTGTTTATAGATTATTTTATCTGCATCTGGCCCAGGACTCTCCTTCAAATTCAAAACAATGTTAAGAACCCATCTTTAAAAAAAAAATTATTGAGGTATAGTCTCCCACTCCAGTACTCTTGCCTGGAAAATCCCATGGACAGAGGAGCCTGGTAGGCTGCAGTCCATGGGGTCGCTGAGTCAGAAACGACTGAGCAACTTCACTTTCGCTTTTCAGTTTCATGCATTGGAGAAGGAAATAGCAACCCACTCCAGTGTTCTTGCCTGGAGAATCCCAGGGACGGGGGAGCCTGATGGGCTGCCGTCTATGGGGTCGCACAGAGTCGGACACGACTGAAGCGACTTAGCAGCAGCAGTTGATTTACAATGTTGTTTCTGCTGTACAGCAAAGTGATTCAGTTATACATATACATATGTTCTTTTTTATATTCTTTTCCATTATGGTTTATCACAGGATATTGAATATAGTTCCCTGTGCTATACAGTAGGACCTTGTTGTTTATCCATGCTAACCCCACACTCCCAATCCATTCCTCCCCTAGCCCTGTTCCCCCTTGGCAACCACAGGTCTGTTCTTTTTGTGTGTGAATCTGTTTCTGTTTTGTAGGTAAGTTCATTTGTGTCATATTTTAGATTTCACATATAAGTGAGATCTTATGGTATTTGTCTCTTTCTGACTTCCTTCACCTCCAGGTCCAACCATGCTGCTGCAAATGGCATTATTTCATTCATTTTTATGGCTGAGTAGTACTCTATTGTGTGTGTGTATATATATATATACACACACACACCACATCTTGATCCATTCATCTGTTGATGGACATTTAGGTTGCTTCCATGTCTTAACTATTGTAAACCATGCTGCTGTGAACACAAGGGTGCATGTATCTTTTGAATTATAGTTTTATCTGGGTGTATGCCGAGGAGTGGGATTGCTGGATCATATGGCAACTCTATTTTAAGTTTTTGAGGAACTGCCTTACCGCACCAATTTATATTCCCATCAGCAGTGTAGGAGGAAGGAACCCATCTTCTTGACAGAAGATAGAGAAAGAGTCACCATGGCTCCCTGTCCCTGCTGTCCTGATTCCTCTTGGATAATCCCTTCTGTTCAGGGCTATCCCTGGCTGCTGACTCATAAGTCAGTTTTCATGGACTGAGCTGGACAGAGCTTCCATCTTCCATGGGTGACCTCTCTGTACTTTTCAGCATACCTCTGCACCAGCAGCCTCTGTGTTCTGCTCTGTTCTTTGGGTATTTTAGAGTTTTGGAACTCAAAATATGCTCTGCCCTGTTTGGAGGGAACACGGGATAAAGATTTAAGATTATGGTTTAAAGTCAGATGTGAATTGAATTCCAATTCCAAACTTACTTGTTGGGTGAGCATAAACAAATTGGTTAAATTCATGTTTTCTTTGTTACCCTATCTGTAAATTGGGTATAATAATACCAATTTTATCCAGTTGCCATGATAACTGAAGAAGAAAGAGCTGAATATAGCGCTTGGCATATAGTATTAATAAATGTCTAATCTTTTCACTCCTTTTTTTCCTGGCCTACTTTTGTTGTTTCCTGCAGTCTTTGTTGTGGCCTTAGAGGGTAGCATGGTGGGCAGCGTTCATCAGTTCTCACTTCTGAGCCCAGATACAGAGCCTCTGAAGTAGTCTGGATCATCCTCGTAGCTGTACAGTCCTCGCCCCGACCCCAGCCACCTTCCTGGAGAATTCATCAACATGCCCCAAAACGCTTCGTTGTTTTCATTCCTAGGTAGAGCTTGCCTTTCACGGATTCTGCTGCCCTTAGTGCTTCATGATGATGGTGTAGTTGCTTCCAAAAGGCTTCCACCTGGTGCCCGGGTCCCCGCACACTTGCTCTCCCCATCTGAGAGCTTCTCTGGAAATAGCACCGTCTCACACCAACCCCGGCAACAGCCGTGGGAATAGAGAGAGGCCTGCTGTGACCCAGTCCTCCTTGGCATGTGTTCTTTGTAGTTGTTTTTCCTCCACTGATGAATCCTTTGGCCTTCCTTGTCATCAAACTGTTCATTTATTGTCACAGTCCTCAGAAGCTGAGGCTAAAATGCCACGCTCTAAAGGGGTCAGTGGGGATATCACCAGCTGATGTTTCCCGCAGGATGAACAAGGCAGGCATTAAACCCACTAATCCCAATTCCTGGCCCCTTTCTCCAGCCTCAGCTCTGTGTGAGCAGATCTGGACCACAGGCTTCTTATTTCCTTAGCAACTCAGTGAGACTGAGGAGGGAAAGAAAAGGAGCTGAGGTGGGGAGTGCACAGCTCACAATTCCTCTTCAGATGGAGGAGTGTGTGGCCGGGAGGGGCATTAAAGGGCCACCCATTCATTTACAACTCTTTTAATGTTCTTAGTGTGCAGTCTCTGGAGAGGTTTTAATGAGTGCCCTCTTGCACAGTTCCTAGAGGGAATCCCAAGAGATTATGAAAAGACTGTCTGTACCTTCCAGAGAGCCAGTCTGGCTTCAGGGTCCCTGGTTGCTTTGCCCTCACACTGGTTCTTCTGGGCTCCTCTTTCCACATTTCATGGGATCTCAGGACTTACTCAAGGCAACAGTACATTATTTTTGGAGTGGGAGATATTCACTGTTTTCAAAAAGAGCTCAGGGAATTCCAAAAGGCACAGCACTGCCAAAGATAACATTATAGCTTTTCAAGCAACACCCCCGGGGACCTGGGGCTGAACAGTGAAAGGATGATTAGGTAGGTGAGGCAACTCAGGCCCTGAGGCTTCTTTAGACAAGCTTAGTTTAGAGTGACTGCACACGGCTTCTCCAAGGATGGTTCCCAGAGCCACACTGATAACACCCATCAAATCTGAAAATCTTGGGCGGAGGCCCAGCCATCTGTGTTTTAAGGGGCCCTCTAAGTGACCCTGATGAACCCTCCAAGGTTAAGAGTTGAGGGTATATTCCTGAGGTTGTCTCATACCTTTGGAGGCTTAGAAACCATGCAATGAAGGCCTCTGTTTATGCGTCTGTTTATGATTCTTCCTAGAAACAGGAAGCCTTCTGCATATCAAAGAGCCAATAACTAAGAGCTCAGGCTCTGGGTCAGAGTAACCCTATTTGAAATCTCAGTCTTCCACTCAGAGGTTGTATGTTCCTAGGACCATTATTTCTGAGTCCCAGTTTCTTTCTTTTTGAAATGGAGATAATAGTGTCTACCTTATAGGGTTGATGCATGAATTAAATGAGACAGTACACACATCTGCAGAGCCTGGAGAGCAATGTTTAGTAAACGATAGTTATTTTTAGGATTTTTCAAGGTATGAGTCTACCTTTCAACATCAGAATTTAGGTCTGAGTTGTTCTGAGTAGTCTCTGTGGGAAGGCTTTATTATAGAGCAGACTTTTTAAAAAAGCACCACTTTGTGCCCTTGGGGGATTGTTTTTGCCCTGGTTTGCTGCATCTCTTTACCTTGTGGAAAACGGACAGTTAACGTGCCCTAGTTTCATAGGGAGATTCATGTTCTTATTTGTTTTAGGGATTCCCACCTCCCTGACAAAAGCAACTCCCCACGGAAGGTCTCCACAGAGACTTCATCTTTGATTCTTCCCCAGAAAGAAGTCATGATCCTTAAATTTGGGGGAATCCATTTAGGAGCACTGCCAACATGAATTTTTCTACTTCATGAGTGATTGTAGCCTCAGGCCTTGTCCGAGAATTTAAAAAGCATGCTGTTCCACTAACCTGCTCACCCTCAACTTCTGCTGTTGTCATGGCAACGATAGTCCTAGGAGATGTGTGCATATCTTTATCAGGGAGGAAAAAAAATGAGATCAGTGATCTCTGTGGGTGGGGCAGCTCCCTCCCATCAGTATCCTCCACTCTCACCTTAACATCTCACAGCCCAGGAGTGCCAGATTGCCTTAGGGTCTCTAGTAGCTGAGAAAAACAAGTCCTTGTATAAGATACACTTTTACTCTCTTGGTGCTGTGGAGCTCATCAGGTCTGCTGGAGTTCTCTGTGTAGCTTATCTTGTGTGTTCTGACCTGGCCTGGAGGGCCGGAGCAAGGTGTTGTAAGAAAGGGAATTAGAATCCTCTACCCAGGAGACACCAGGAAGTTTGTCTTTGCTAGCTCCATCTGTCTGGACTTTCTTCAACTCCTTCTTAAAGAGCGCTTGGCACCACACTTGGCACCTTCTATTTTTAATGGTCATGTAAATGAAAAACTAGAAGGAAGACTTCCTGCTTTTTCTGAAAAGTTTCTGTTGAATAGATTCTGAGATAGTTCTTTCTCTCCACTTTGTATTCCCCCATACCGCTCTCATTTTTCCTACATCCATTCTTCCAGGCTCAATAGGCAGTATACAGTCAGGGTTGGGGCCGTGATACATAGTACAAGAATTTCTTCCATGTCAGAGGCCCACAACAGATCCTGTGCCTCCTGAAAATGAAATCCCTTGTGCACTGAGGACTTCCCTGGTGGCTCAGACAGTAAAGCCTCTGTCTACAATGTGAGAGACCTGGGTTCAATCCCTGGGTTGGGAAGATTCCCTGGAGAAGGAAATGGCAACCCACTCTAGTACTCTTGCCTTGAAAATCCCATGGACGGAGGAGCTTGGTGCAGGCTACTATCCATGGGGTCGCAAAAGAATCGGGCATGACTGAGCAACTTCACTTTCTTGTGCACTGAGATGTGTGCTCCTGAGCATATATTTTGGAGAGGGAGAGTGTGGTGAGGAGGGGAGGAGCAGCAGGCCTGTTGCTTTAGGCCACAGTTTCCTTCAGCCCCACAGATGCAGAGAAGCAGCTAATGGAGGGCCAGGAAATGGAGACTCATTATGGTTCCCTTGGTTATCATTGATCCATCTAATGAGCCTCAGGAGGAGTGCAGTCTGGTCCCTGTAAACGTCATCATGAGAAACAATTTTTGCATATGTCTTTAGAAAATAATACACTTCATTCTTCTTTTATTTGAGTGTTGCATGGAACAGGAGAGTTTCTGAGTAACCTTCCCTTCTAGCTTTCTCTATACACTGTCCTTGGTGGCTGAACTTTTAAATCCCTTTTCGAAAGGGAAATTCAAGTTTCTACTGTGGAGATGTCAAAAGACCACAAGGAAGGGGGTGTCACCAACTCTGCTGCCTGTCTTGGCTCAAAGATGAGAGGTCACCTGTGTGTTTGAGAGCTTTGTGGGGAAGCAGAAGTGTTGGGTGAGAGTCCACACTTCATTCTGTGGGACAGATTTCTTGGATTGTATGGAGCTGGTGGGCCTGGAGCTCCTCCCTGGGAGGTGCTTGGACGAGAAAGACCTATTAATGACCAGCATTGAGAGCAGATGGGTAGCAATAACTTGTAATGCCTTTCAGCTTTGCAGCTCTAGCAGGCATTGCCCTCAGCCTCACTGATTCTAGTGAACTAGAAATAAAAGCCAGTCCCCAGCAACAGCATGGATCTTTAATGACAAATATTTTCAGAGCAACTCAGCCCAGATTCCAAAAGAACTTGAAAAGTTCATTTTCTCAGAGGCAGTCAACTTTGCAGTTGAGAAGGTCACTGCCTAATCTGGAGAAACACATTCAGGTCAAGCACTGGCTAGAGACCAGGGGCCTCTAGGGGAAGGTCATAATAGAGTTCAGTGCCAGGAGACCTGGAAGTGAGCCTGTGGGTTGGAGAGGAGCCCCTTTTGACTCAGCCCTCAGAGCTTGTTTGCCACGGTCAGAGAAAGGACAAGGAGCAGAGATGGGTGCCGTGTCACTCCCAGCTCAGTGAGACCAAGAGCTTCCTCGGCAGCTCCCTGCCTAGAAGGGTCTGACTCCAAGGCAGTGGGCTAGCTGAAGGATGGGAGAAGGCAGTCGTGATGGCAATACTAATGGAGATAAAGGCGGGAAAGGTGCTTGTGCTTAGTATTAAAAAAGGAAATGGAGAGCTTTGTAAAAGTCAGATTCAAGAGGTTAACTATAGTAGGTTAGGGTAGGAAAAGGTAACTTTCTTGAAACCAAATTTGAATCCATAACATGACAAGAATAATGAGAGGTCTGAGTTGTGTCCTTTAAGTACTGAATACCAAACAGAGTACCCTAAGCTTCCAGATTATAGCTGCAATTGCATGTGAAAAACAACCAAACAAACTTCAAAAGTAAGTACAGCCTGTCCTGTACAGAAGGTCTGAACAAACAAGTTTGTTGTTGATCGTCCAAGAAAGCCCGCCAGCTTGGGTTTACTTCCAACATTGGCCCATCCCGTGGCCAGAGCTCTTGCTCTAGGGCGACATCGTGGGCCACACTGAGCAGTCAGCTGACATTCCCGCTCTTATTTTCTTTGACTCTGCATCATAGATGCTTTCTTATCCAAGCACACATGTGTTATATGTGTTCCCTTGATCACCTGCTGTTACCTAAAGGTCTGTGACAAGGCTAGAAGCTTCAGCCAGTGTAATTGACTTAGGTTAGATGCACCCCAAGCTCCATGTCAGAGTTTTGTGGGGAGAAGGGTATCACTGGATGTGTAATCAGACTGAGGTGGATGCCCTTGAGCCTGGGAGCTTGGTGCCATGTTTGATGAGCCAAGGAGAAGTCCCCTTCCCTCAGCTAATGCCTGTTTGTAAGGAGATGTGGAGGGTCATTTGGAGGGTCTTTGTCATTGAAGTTTCAAAGTCTTTAAATCCCATCCTGTTTCCCCCTTGTGTTGTGGAAATAGTATTTTAGAACAAGAGAAAGGAAGGCTTGATATGATAGCTATTATTTATTGAGAAATGTGATCAGCACTTTATATGCCTTGCCTACTTAAACAAGACAGAAATTATTATTCCATTGTTCTAGATTAGGAAAATTGAGGCTCATAGGAATTAAATGACTTCCTTCTAGTCATCCTTTCTTACATCTAGTGTTTTTTGCTCACTATTATATTCCCAGTGTTGAGCTAGCTTTCTAGTACATGATGGTGTTTAATAAATATTTGTTGAACTCATCAGTGAATAACAATGGCTAAGGCAGTATTTGAACCCATGTCTGCCTGTTGCTGAACGCTATGCATTTAAATGACACACCACAGTTACTTTGTCCCACATGCCAGGTAAAGGAAACAGTTTGGTAATTTGGAGAAAACTGTTCACTGTCTGAGCTCCAGGCAGACTGTAGGGGTCTGAATTACTTTCCCATTTCTGCTGTAATAAGTTCCCACAAACTTTGTGACTTAAAACAATACAGATTTATTATGTTATAGTTCCAGAGGTCATACATACAAAATGGGTTTTACTGTGCCACAGTATAGGTGGGTTCCTGCTCTATGGAACAAGGATCTACTTTCTTTAGTTTCCAATAACATGTTCCTCATTTCCATCTGAGCCCTCACTAGCAGCATCTTTCAAGACCATATTTCCACAACAGTTTGTATTCCCCAAGACAATGTATGTTTTCCCTACCATCGTCCTCACTTCTGAGTCCTCTCTAGCAGAGTCGTTAATGTCCATGTTTCTACTAACAGCCTTTTCAAGGTAATCAAGACAGTTTCTCCATGCTCCTCAAAATCCTCAAATCTTTGTTTCCCAGTTCCAAAGCCACTTTTACATTGTTGGTAATTTTCACAGCAACACCCCACTTCCAGATCCCCAAATCTATATTAGTTTCTATGGCTGCCATAGCAAATGACCACAAACTAGGTGACTTAAAAATAGTACAAATGTATTACCTTATAGTTCTAGAAACCAGAAGTCCACAGTGGGTTTCCTTGTGTTAAAACCAATGGATTTGCAAGGCTGCATTCCTTCCAGAGGCACTAAAGGAGGATATGTTTCCTTGTCTTTTCCAGCTCTCAGAGGCTGCCTGCATTTCCAGTCTCAGTGGCTCCTTCTTCCATATTCATGGCCACTGCAGAGCATCTGCAAACCTCACTCTCTGACCCTCCTGCCTTGCTCTTTCCCTCGTGAGGACCCTTGTGACTACATTGGGCTCACCTAGATAATCCAGGATAACCACTCTTGCTCAAGATCCTCAATTTAATCATATCTGCAAAGTGCTTTTTTTTTTTTTTTAAACCATGTAACATTAACATAGTCATAGGTTCCAGGAATTAGGATGAGGCCATCTTTGTTGTTGTTTAGTTGCCCAGTCGTGTCCAGCTCTTTTTTGACCCCATGGATTGGGATTTCCTAGGCAAGAATACTGGAGTGTGTTGCCATTTCCTCCTCCAGGGAAATCTTCCCAACTCAGAGATCAAACACTCATCTCCTGCCCACGTCTCCTGCATTGCAGGAAGATTCTTTACTGCTGAGCCACTGAGGAAGCCTGTGGACATCTTTGGGGCACCGTTATCCTGCCTATCTCAGGATCTTCCATGTGCAGGCAGAGGTGGCTCTGTGTGTCTGTGTGTGTGTGTGTAAATTTCAGTGTAGGTGAAGGTAAAGTTAGGTGCAAATTAGGACCCTGAAGAGGGTGTAGTCAGTGTGAACTAGACTTTAAAGGCCTTTTGAAAGCTATCAATTGTCAACAGTGTGCTGGAGATGAATTCATCACCCCCTCCCTCTCCAAATCTTAGCTGATTAGGAATAGATACATGGGACCAACTGAGAGAATCAAAGTTCAGAATCAGGTGTATTATTGGTAAAGAAGTTCTGGAGACTGTGACAGGGCTTCCAAGCTCCTGAATGCAAGGGGAGAAAGTCAAGAATGGAAGAACTCTCCCTTGGTGAGGAGGGTCACCTGTCCTGGTTTGATTACCAAACAGAGGCTGAGCTGGAGCAGACAAAAATTAGGTAAGAGCTATGTCATGAAAGAGGGCTTCCCTGATAGCTCAGTTGGTAAAGAATCTGCCTGCAATGCGGGAGACCTGGGTTCAATTCCTGAGTTGGGAAGATCCTGGAGAAGGGAACGGCTACCCCCTCTAGTATTCTGGCCTGGAGAATTGCATGGACTATCCATGGGGTCCCAAAGAGTCAGACACCACTGAGCGACTTTCACTTCACTTCACTATGTCATGAAAGAACAATAACTGTTGATGTTAACTTGGCCTAATCAGGAAACACAATCTGAGGAATGCTCCAGCAGTCCTGTGGTTAGGACTTGGTACTTTCACTTCCTGATTTGATCCCTGCTTGGGGAACTAAGATCCTGCATTGTGGCCTGTGGCACAACCAAAAAAAAAAAAACCACGGAAATATAATGCATTTAAACTTTAGCTTATGATAATCTCCCCAATGAGACAACTTTTCTGAGAAGAGTAAGTAAGGAAGTAGAGCTAAACGTGAAAAGTCCCTTCCTAGCACATTGCTGTGAGGTTGGAAGGATGGTTGGTGGGTGTTTCCTCCTCTGTGGGAAGAGCTGGAAATGTGGAGAGAGGAGGAAAGTCCCCACTCCATTGTTATGTTAAGGGAGTTGATGTACTGTTTTTTCCCCAAGTCATGGAACAGTCAGGAGAAGACAGGCCTCTTTGGGTCATTCAGAGGAAAGAGTCAATTAAAGGCCTGGCAGAAAAGTCACTGTCCCTAGGGTGATGCCAGGAGGCAGGGCACTGCCTATCACATGCCCTGTATGGGTCTAGCATCTGTGTCTAGGTGAAAGCAGATTAAAATGTATATATCTAGGATTTTCTTGAAGAAGAAAGTGTAGAGCCTGATCCGTGTATATTTACGTGTTGGGGGTTGTGGGCGGGAAGGAGTACTTTAGTCACTATTTCTAAACATCACCTTTCCTCAGGGATGCCTCCTGTGTCAGGAGGGTGTCACGGTGATTGTAGGCCAATTTTGTGGATACACATGCACTCAGGATTTGTTTGTTGTTTTTTAGGAGCATTTAGCATAACAAATCTATTCTCACACTAGCTACCTCTTTGAGATCCTAACAGGCTAAGCACTTCCAAAGCCTAGAGTGTCCCAGCACCCTCAGTAGCTCTGACTGGAGACTAAATCAGCCTCTTGCCTCTGACGGTGATTAGCCAGGAGACCCATGGAGGAGCCTCCTTGGAGGCCAGCATCCCCTGGAGGCTCCTTATGTCACTAAGATGTTGATTTCACTATTGTCCCTCAATCTGCAGCCAGTGAGGTTGTGTTTAGCCAACGATCAGTGTCATGTCAGTTTCCCTCTGTTGGACCAAGTGTAAATTCATTCTAAATATCTGCCTGGGGGAAATCTCTGTAGGGAAGATGAGCTTTTCAGTGTGCTCTCTCTAATTCTAGGCACTTAGAGATATAAATTAGCTTCCTTGGTCTTTTCTCACTCAAGGTCACAATCTTTCCTCCAGGGTACTAATGTTCTAAATGGTTGTGATTTGAAGGGCACTAGGAAGGTCCTTACAAAACCCATCCGACAGACAGGTCCCTAGAACTTTACCATTAACCACCATCACTATCGGCATTCTCTTTTAAAATGCCCATTCTTTCATTCATCCATTCATGCATTCATATTTTCTCTTCCTCTCTCTCTCACACACATACACACACACACACACACATACACATAAAGAAGTAATTAGACTATCCTGTCCAACGAAACTTTCCTTGGCTTGGCTTTAATATAGACTTTGGTTGGAACCTCCTATATTGTCATTAAACAGGCATTTGTTAAGTACCTACTTAAGGCCAGTCTCTGTTCTAGGTGATGCAGAGACAATACTAAATATAACAGCCCCATTCTCATGATCTAGTCAGGGAAACAGAAATGTAAAGAAATAAGATGGAAATATTACAGTGTCAGGACCATAATCGTGCCATGTATAGGCAGGTCCAATGAGGGGAAGGAAGCTAGAACAAACCACCAGGGCCTGTCAGTCCAGGATGGGACCCAGAGTCTATCTGTGTTGTAATCCATACAAATCCTATGTAAACATGGTCAGCTGGCTCATGTTTCCTGAGAGGGACCTCCTCATTGTTTAACAGAGCCCAAACCTTCCCTCAGCAACCATGAATAGCAGATATGTTGTGGAAGCCCAGAAGATGGAATTGGGAATTTAGGGGACCAGGTCAGAGAGTATGTGACATTCAATACTGAATTGAAGGATGGTACATAGATTGTGGGAAGAAAGTTCCAGACAAAGGAAATAATACATGTGCCCCCAAACCAGAATGCATAATATTGGTGAACAGAATGAATACATTTGATGGGATGGGTGGCATGGAAGACTGTTGGGAAATGAGATAAGAAAGACTAGAGTCAGATTTTCTTGGGCTTCCACAGTCCTGCTAAAGAAGGAGAACTTTCATTCAGTTGCTAGAAGTGGAGAGCCGCCTCAAGATCTGTTTTTTTCTTTTTAAGAATAGAGCCTCTATTGAGCCTCTTAGCTCTGCTGAATCTGCAAAAACCATCCTGTAATATGTCAAGACAAACTCATGAGCTATCAGCCTAATATTTTTCTCCACCTAAACCAGGAGTTAGAAACTCTTGAGTGTCTAGAAATGTGGGACCAAGAGGGAAATGAATGAAGCATTTTTGTAAAGGGGACTGTCCTTGGAAATGTTCTTAGGTAATTTTCCTGGACTTGGTTTAATCATGTCTAAGAAAATGTGGAATGAAGGGAAGGCTTGTTTAAATTTTGCCTTGTATTAGCTTTTTAAGGGAGGCAGTGTGGCATTGCATAGTCCCTCTGCTCCCTGTGGGACCACTTCATCATTATGCTTCAGATTTATTCATGTGTGAAAAAGGAAAGACTGTAGGCTGCTCTAAGGATTAAATGAGGTGTTGCCTGTGAAATGCTTAGCACAGTGCTTAGTTCATGGTAAGCACTCAAAAGTGTTACCATTTTCTCCGTTTTAATACTCCTAGCACTTAGCACAGTAAATAGGATTCCCAGTGTCTTTGCTAGAGGAAATGGAATGGTCTTGGAGTGCACAGAATCAGAGATGGTGTTAGAGGAGAGGGTTCCCTCCAATGACAGTCATTCCCCTGCTCTCGTCCCTGCAGTGTTCTAGCAGCACCTCCATTTTACACCCTCAGTGCAGAGATACCATGGCTTGTCTAGAAATGGTTGCTCAAGGCTGCAAAGTGACACAGCAACATAGAGCCTGGGATTGCTGCCAAGTTTTAGAAGCGCAGATTGTGACAAAGGGAGGGAGGCAGAGAAGAAAGATCTGAAAACCAGAAGCAGTGTTCTTGCTGAGCGACACGATGGTGGCTCACACAGTTTCAGGTGGGACAGGCACTGTGAGGGGTCACTGCCAGGTGGTGGTGCTGAAGGAGGAGCCCAGTAAGGGACTCGGGTCCAGGGAAGGCTGCTGCATGGGGCCCTGCACTTGGAAAAGGCCCTGTTGGGTTTAATACTCTGCTCTTGCCATCTTGAAGTTCTTAATCTTTTTTTAACAAGGGACCCCTCATTTTCATTTTGCAGTGAACCCTGCAAGTTATGGAGCTGGTCCTGGGTCCAGGCTACCTGGGGCAGGGACATTTTGTCTCAGCTAGTGTTTTGAGCTAGTTTTTGAACTTGCAACTGATCAAGTAGAGTGGGTTGGTATTCTGTTTTAAAATTTTTATTTATTTGCTTACTTTGGCCATGCTAGGTCTTTGTTGTTGAATGGGCTTTTCTCTAGTTGCAGCGAGTGGGGGCTACTCTCTGGTTGCAGTGCATAGGCTTCTCATTACGGTGGCTTCTCTTGTTGCAGATCACAGGCTCTAGAGCCCTCAGGCTTCAGTAGCTGTGACGCAGGGGTTTAGCTGTTCTGCAGCATGTGGGCTCTTCCTAGGTCAGGGATCGAACCCATGTCTCCTGCATTCGCAGGCAGATTCTTTACTCCGGGGCAACCAGGAAGCCCTAGTATTCTTTTTAATCTCTCTCTCTCTCTAATTATAAAAAGACAAAAATGATAACAAATTAAACCTGTAAAAACTGAAATAAAATGAGTAGCACCTCACTCCTTTTCTCCCCAGAAATAACCACTAAAAATGCTTTAGTGTGTATCCCCCAGATTTTTTGTTGACTATAAAGTATTATATTATAAAACAATGTACATTTACATTGTTGATGTAAATATTAAACAACACAGCATCATTTATGCAAAAATATTCACGTTTCCCTCAGACCCACTCCCCTTCATTGAGGCAACCACCATTAACAGTTTTGTCTGTATGCTCCAAAGATATTTTTTGAATAAACTATATTTCTTTAGAGCAATTTTAGGTTCCTAGAAAAACTGAGTGGAAAGTACAGAAGGTTTCCAAATGCTTCTGTCTCCACACTGCATAGCCTCCCCCACTATTGATAACCAGACCCAGAGCTGTGCATTGTTACACCTCACTGTCACTATCCAGAGCCCATAGTTTATATTAATACTAGAGTTCACTTTCTTTCACTTTCAGTCTTCCAGATATCTTTCAAATTTATTTTTAGTTACATAATTGATGTATAAATGTGTTTTCTATGTTTCTTAAAAATAGGTAGGCTTTCAAAAAGCAAAATGGGATAATTTTATGCATATGAGTATGTAGCTTGTTTTTATTTTTTAACAAATGCTTTTCCAAGTCACTACATATAGACGTGTCTCCTTTTTCTTTAATAAGAGCATACTGTGTTGTATGTCTATATTACAAGATATTTATCAAATTTCCCTTTGGTATATATGTTTTTCAAACAATGCAGTACACATTCTATTTTTTAAGTTTAAAAATATTTTTTTAACTGAAGGATAATTGCTTTACAATGGTGTGTTAGTTTCTGCTGTACAGCATTGTGACTCAGCTATACACACACACACACACACGTATATGTATACATATATCCTCTCCCTCTTGAGAGTACACTTTCTTATGCATATTTTTTGTGCTCCTAGTATATATAGGATAGGGTATGAACATATCAAATTGGCAGTCTCATATCTGGGGTTGATGGGAGAAGGCAATGGCACCCCACTCCAGTACTCTTGCCTGGAAAATCCCATGGATGGAGGAGCCTGGTAGGTTGCAGTCCATGGGGTCGCTGAGTCGGACACGACTGAGTGACTTCACTTTCACTTTTCACTTTCATGCGCTGGAGAAGGAAATGACAACCCACTCCAGTGTTCTTGCCTGGAGAATCGTGGGCTGCCGTCTATGGGGTCACACAGAGTCGGACACGACTGCAGCGACTTAGCAGCAGCAGCAGCAGCAGCACTTGTTATACACTCCCTCTAACCCCCACCTCTATGTCACTTAACTCACTGATCTTCCAGGGACTTAAGTTGAGAATCTTGGAGCAGAGAAAGGAGAGAATTTATTTGTGACTAATAATAGTGGGGTGGGAGGTGGGAGGGGGCTTTGGCATTGGGAGATCGTGGACACCTGTGGCTGATTCATGTCAATGTATGGCAAAACAGATACAGTATTGTAATGTAGAATAAAGTATTAAAAAAATAAAAATAAAAAAAATAGTAACAGCTCACCTGTATTGAGCACTTAAACCATGTTTTATGCACTCAAGCTGCATATTGTTCTAAATATTTTGTGCTGTGCTTAGTCACTCAGTTGTGTCTGACTCTGCTACCCCATGGACTGCCAGGCTCCTCTGTCCATGGAGATTCTCCAGGCAAGAATATTTGAGTGGATTGCCATGCCCCCCTCCAGGAATCTTCCCAACTCAGGGATTGAACCCAAGTTTCCCGCATTGTAGGTGGATTCTTTAACGTCTGAGCCACCAGGCAAGCCTGAGAATACTGGAATGGGTAGCCTATCCCTCCTGCAGAGGATCTTCCCAGCTCAGGAATCAAACCGGGATCTCCTGCATTGCAGGTGATTCTTTATCAGCTGAGCTACCAGGAAACCCTTTATATGTATTTAATCTGTTAATCTGTATAACCACCTCAGAGATAAGTCTGCTATGATACCCATTTTATTTTATTTTTTAAAAGCCTTTTATTTTATATCGGAGTATAGCCGGTTACCAATGTTATGTTAGTTTCAGGTGCACAGCAAAGGGACTCAGTCATACATATACATATATCCATTCTCTCCCAAACACCCCTTCTATCCGGGCTGCCAGGTAACACTGAGCAGAGTTCTGTGCTATACAGTAGGACATTGTTGGTTATTGATTTTAAATATAGCAGATTACACCTATTTTAATATTTAGGAAACTGAGACACCTAGTGTTAATTAAGGTCACACATCTGTCTAGTAAATGCCAAGATCTAAAGCAAGGCTCTTTGACTTCTTAGCTTGTGCTCTTTAACCTCTATACGCACTCTCTCTAGAGAGTTTAATGCCGTAACAATGTCAGAGTTTCTCTACATTGTTTATTCCTTAAAACAATATTGTATTTATTCATTTACTTGTCTTTTCTACACTGTAACTCTCTGAGGGGAGGGGTACCTGTCCAAGTATTATTCATAACCCTATACCCTAATGTCTAGCACCACATCTGCTTTATTGTATGTAATAAATAAATTTAGTTGAATGGATAACAGTGCCTCTGGGAGGTTGCTACTATTTCCATTTTCTAGATGAAATTACAAGTCAGTGTCACTCACATAGTGTAGTAGAAAATAGTAGGAAGCAGAATAGCGGAGCTGCAATGTGAACCCAAGGCTTTTGGTATCTAACCCAAGGTGCCATCCACCTTGTCTAAGCTGATTCTATTCTGCCTGTTTCAGAGGGCTCTGGAGAATGGTTCCCTACCTAGCAACCGTTTCTAAGCTGGAAGACTTCACAGCTAGCTGGTTTTAATGATCCCTGGGAGGGGCAGAGCCTGATGAGAGGAAGGCCCTTGGAAAAGAGTTTCAGGAAGCTCTGCATCCGGGAGGGAACCAGTTGTTAGAAGAGTCAGGTTCCTTGGAGGACTACCATGTAGTAATAACATGTATCCTTTATTTCAGTTTCTGCATGCTAAATATTATTCCATGTGATTTATGAGCAGTCTCTTTTTAATGATCACAGGCCCATTATATGGATATTGTTATCTTTGTTTTACAAGTGAAAGAATACTGAGAGGCCAAGTGGCTCGCTCAAGGTTACACAACAAATAAGTGCTAAAACTAGGATTCAACTCAAAATGTGTGACCCCTAAACATTCATTTCAAGTATTCTGTTACCCTTGGTTATAAGAGAAGCTGAAGCAGGGGGCATTATAAGAAGAAATTGCCCTCCCAAGACCCTGGAGGACATTAGTGATGAGAAAATAAGGTAGAGAGAACCATGTAGTCTGAGCCCTCTTAGGTGAGGGTGGGGGGGTCACAGAAGAAATGTTATTTATTAATTTTTTAGCTGACTGTGGAAAGCTAGGGAGATTTGAGACCAGCCATTCCAATTTCTGAATTTGGGTTCTCAGCACGTGATATCTTTATAGTCTTAACCTAGAAATGGCAGAGTTATTTTGGGCACAAAGCAAGAGCTGTGGCTTTAAAAATATGCCACTGTATTTATCGCTTCCGCTTCAAGATTACTGAAAATTAGCCCAGCTGTGGCCTGAGGCACCAAACAGCCACACAGTTTTCTCAACCCACCCAAAGCGGCTGAAACACCCAGAAGTGGCAGCCTCTGGGGAGTGGCTATCAGATTAGTTCTCCATCACCAAGCCTACTGTCTGATCACACAAACACACCATCCTTTGCCAGCCACTGTGGGGATCAGGATGCTAGCTAGGCCTGTGAATCAGCTCAGCTCTGTCTTCTCCCCCATCCCCAAGGCTTTAATAGAAGTAAAAACATTAATAATTCTATTATTGAGCTGGAGAATCAGTACAGGAATAATTTTTCAGGTTTGTTACCCAATTGCTGTTTGAGTTAAGGCAGATAATCTTGCTGTGATTTAAACCTTCAGTTTCCTATCTATAAATTGGAAATCTTAAATATATATATATTAAAAATATATGTTATATTTTATAATATATATAAGTAAATATATTAAAAATATATATATATATAGGAGAAGGAAATGGCAACCCACTCCAGTACTCATGCCTGGAAAATTCCATGGATGGAGAAGCCTGGTGGGCTACAGTCCATGGGGTTGCAAAGAGTCGGATCGACTGAGCAACTTCACTTTCATATATGTATACATATGCAAAGTACTTAATAAAGTACTTGGCCCATAGTAAGCAATCAATTGATATTCCTTAAACGCATCAATCTTCTGTTACTCTGGTCTTAGTAACAGGTAAAATGGTGATGAACTTTTACTTTGTGCCAGGCACTGTGTTATGTGCTAAGGATAACTGATGACTCTGCAGATAAAGAATCTGCTCGCACAGGAGACACAGGAGATGAGGGTTTGTTCCTGGGATCAGGAAGATCCCCTGGAGAAGGAAATGGCAACTACTCCAGTATTCTTGCCTGTAGAATCCCATGAACAGAGGAGCCTGGTAGGGTATAGTCCATGGAGTCACAAAGAGTCCAGACATGACTGCGCAACTAAACACACATACAAGAATAATTACATTTAATCCTATGACAGCCCTATGAGGTAGATGCTATTACTCCTTTACACTTGAAAACTGAAGCCCAGAGGTAATTAAATAATTTGCTAAATGTCACATAATTTACATGGTGTAGCCAGTACTCTGATTATAGACGCTAAAGTCTTGAAGAGAAGAGGGAAGAATATTTTTACATTCTCCAGTTTCCATGGAAAATTCTTTCCACTGTCAACTGAAGGACAGAAGAAGCTGTGGGGAAATGCTGTGAGTGCTAGCCCAAGTGGTTTCAGCTTTCTTCCCCTCTCTGTGATCCTGGACAGGATTTGAGTTTCCAACCGTCATTCTCCTGTGTTTTGTGGGCTGTAATTACTCAGATTTACGTTTGTCCAATTCATAAAGGATCCAGCAAGGGAGAGGAGGTGGAGCTTATCTAAGCAATTCATAGACCCCACTGATGGAGGAGTAGGGGGTGGGGAGGGAGCTGGAGATGTTTTACATCCTAATCTTTCAGTGCTGGCAGATACTTTTTGCCTTTTGGTCTGAGCATGTAGTCAGGCTGGGCGTGTATAATTCTGCAATCTGCCAAGTTCTGGTAGAGAGAGAGACAGAGAGAAAGACAAACCGACTCTCTCTCTCTCTCTCTCTCTCTCTCTCTCTCGCTCGCTCGCTCGCTCGCTCGCTCTCTCGCTCTCTCGCTCTCGCTCTCTCTCTCTCTCTCTCTCACACACACACACACACACACACAGAAAGACAGGCACACACAAGAGAGGGAGATGGAATGGTTGTTCAAAGCTGCAGAAGGCTCCAATGAAATTGAAAGGCCTTAGTAGCTGGCAGGGTGGGAAAGAAGTCCAGGAGAAGCTAGATGCCGCTGTGGAGAAAGCCTGGATGTTTACTTGCAAACCCAGAATCTGCGCAGCCTTCTGTGCCCCAACCCTTCCCTGGGCAGCCAGAGGCAGCAGCAGCAGCCCAAGCCCGCGGGAGAACAAGCAATCCAAGGGAGCTGTCTAGCGGAGCCGGAAACGCCTGTAATCATTTAATAGCCTTTGCTGGCAGCACCGACAGAACGGAGTGGGCGGTAGGCAGGCTCCAGAGTGCTGTCTGGCAAGATAGTCCCTGGCTTTAATCAAAATGATGGGTTTCCTGGAAGCTCTTTATTAACCTCAGCACCAGAATCCCAGAGATGGTAACAAAAGGATGAATGGGGCGCAGAGGGGAGGGGCTGAAACCTGCAGGCTGGGCGGTGATTTTCCTGGGCTGAGCACTCACTCCCTCAGGCACCCCTCCCCCAACCACACAAGTCTTTCCACTTATGCTCGCTTACAGAGAAGCTCCTGCCTGCATCGCCATCTCCCAAGCTGGTGACTAAACAGATACAGCCTTAGAAACTGCTATACTTGTATAATGCCTCAGGGTTTTCACAGAGCCTTCGTATACAGCTCAGGATGTGGGTCTCATGACTGGAGTGAGACTCCCTAGATTTGAGTCCCAGGCTCCACGGTTAGTAACTCTTGATTGATCCTCAGTATCTTCATTTATAAAACTGACATATTTATAAAGCAGACATAGATATTGGTCGTATCTACTTCCTGTGGTTCTTGTGAAGAGCAGAAATTATATTGCATGCAAATCTGCTTAGCCGGGTGCCACACACAGAGGAAGGCAGAGTAAATGTTAACTAATTCATGACTCTGATGGAGACAGAAAGGTGATCACCTCCATTTTATGCCTGAGGCAACTGAGGCTCAGAGTTTTTCTATAAATTGCCTAGGTCTAGGTACCCTTAAGGGCTTCCCTGGTGGCTTAGATGGTAAAGAAATCTGCCTGCAATGCAGGAGCCTGGGTTTGGTCCCTGGGTTGAGAAGATCCCCTGGAGAACGGAGCTACCCACTCCAGTATTCTTGCCTGGAGAATTCCATGGACAGAGGAGCCTAGCGGGCTATAGGTCATGGGGTTGCAAAGACACGACTGAGTGATACACACACACACACACACACACACACACACACACACAGGTACCCATAAGTGATAGAACCAAAGCAAGCCCTCAAGTTCAGAAGAGCAAAACAAGAGGAAGAGAGGAAGAGAGAGTTAAAATCCCTCCAACATTTCTAGGTTTGCTCCTCAAAGAACTTTCCTGAAAGTAATATCCTTAGTCAAAATGACTGTGGGTGGTTCTGTTAAGTAGAGTCCCTTGGACTGCAAGCAGTCCATCCTAAAGGAGATCAGTCCTGAGTGTTCATTGGAAGGACTGATGCTGAAGCTGAAACTCCAATACTTTGGCCACCTGACGCAAAGAGCTGACTCATTTGAAAAGACCCTGATGCTGGGGAAGATTGAGGGCAGGAAGAAAAGGGGATGACAGAGGATGAGATGGTTGGATGGCATTACTGACTCAATGGACATGAGTTTGGGTAGACTCCGGGAATTGGTGATGGACAGGGAGACCTGGCCTGCTGCGGTTCATGGGGTTGCAGGGTCAGACATGACTGAGCGACTGAACTGAACTGAGTTGAACTGAAAGTCAGTATAAATCAGATAAACTGCTCCTGGCCTTAATTGGTTGTACAAACAGATTAGAATGGGAGTTGGGGTGAGTTTACAAGTCTGGCATTTGCTTCACAATCTTTAGGACCTTCCCTGGCATCTGCACTGGCAAAGCCTCCAGCTTAATCTTTCCTAGTCACTGAGGCTAAACTCCAGTCAGAGTTAGTTTAGCATGAAAGAAGAAAAGTTGGGAATGTTTGCCTAAGGGGAGGGCCTAACATGGATTACTGAATTAAATGAAGTGGTCAGCTACCCCTAGAAGGCAGTCTTTTTTTAAAGTTGTAGATCTATATGTCTTTGTGTTAAAAAAAAAAAAGTGTGTTGTTTGAATTTTTAAAGTATCCCTATCTATTGTGGATAAACCAGTCAATTAAAAAGCAAAATCTGTATTTAACGTATAATTATGATCGTACTCTGTTAAACTTTCGGGGCTTCACTGGTGGTTCAGGCAGTAAAGAATCTGCCTGCAACTCAGGGAACTGGAGTTCAATCCCTGGGTTGGGAAGATCCCCTGGAGAAGGAAATGGCAACCCATTCCAGTCTTCTTGCCTGGAGAATTCCATGGACAGAGGAGTCTAGTGGGCTATAGTCCATGGTGGTTGCGAAGAGTTGGACACAACTGAGCAGACAAACACTTTCACTATTAAACTTGTAAATTCCATTCAGTTGTAATCTGAACATTAGGGAACGGTTGATGTCTGTCAGAAGCCCTCTTTAGAGGACTCAGTTCAGTTCAGTCACTCATGTCCGACTTGTGAGCCCATGGACTGCAGCACGCCAGGCTTCCCTGTCCATCACCAGCTCCCAGAGCTTCCTCAAACTCATGTCTTTCGAATCGGTGATGCCATCCAACCATCTCGTCCTCTGTTGTCCCCTTCTCCTCCTGTCTCCTGCTATCTAGGTTGGTCATAGCTTTTCTTCCAAGGAGCAAGTGTCTTTTAATTTCATGGCTGCAATCACCATCTGCAGTGATTTTGGAACCCAAGGAAAGAAAGTCTGTCACTGTTGTTTCCCCATCTGTTTGCCATAAAGTGATGGGAGTGGATGCCATGATCTTAGTTTTTGAATGTTGAACTTTAAGCCAGCTTTTTCGCTCTGCTCTTTCACTTTCATCAAGAGGCTCTTTAGTTCCTCTTTGCTCTCTGCCATAAGGGTGGTGTCATCTGCATATCTGAGGTCATTGATATTTCTCCCAGCAATCTTGATTCCAGCTTGTGCTTTATCCAGCCCGGCATTTTGCATGATGTACTGTGCATATAAGTTAAATAAGCAGGCTGACAATATACAGCCTTGACATACTCCTTTCCCAATTTAGAACCAGTCTGTTCCATGTACAGTTCTAACTGTTGCTTCTTGACCTGCATACTGGTTTCTCAGGAGGAAGGTAAGGTGGTCTGGTATTCCCATCTCTTTAAGAATTTTCAGACTCTAGTAAATCCATTAATTTGGGTTGTGGCTTGTCTCAGTTTTGTCTTTGTCAGCCAGTGTGCTGGGTCCCTGGGAGGAGAGGGGAGGGGACCTGTGGGAGGTCCCAGGAAGGGGAAGGGAGACAGTACAGAAAGAGGAAGCATTCCTTTGACTCACCTGGGACTGGCCCTGGGCTGGGGTTAGGGGCAGAAAAGGTATGTTTTCCTTCTCATCTTTTACTCATCTTCCTTTCTCATCTGTCTCATGTAATTCCAATACTTTGGCCACCTGACGCGAAGAGCTGACTCATTTGAAAAGACCCTGATGCTTGAGATACTCTCCTCAAGTATCTCCTCGATTCTGCCCCCAAAGTCACAGTATTTTATAAACAAAGTCAGCCAAGGGTTTCAGTGCTCTTGGTCAAAAGGAACTCAAATGAAGAGGTCAGTAAATGTTGTTTGCCAGATTCTTTAAGCTGTTATTTCATCCAAATGAACCCTCAGAGATGTTTGTGCATACATTGGCCTGAATAGGTTGAGTATAAGGATCCGGGAGATGCTGGAGAAACCAGGTCCTGTTCTGCTCTGCAGAAGCTGAATATGGGGAGGATGTACCTGAATGGTTCTCTGATTGCGTCTTAGAGTGGAGGCTGAGTTAGACCCAACCAAGAGTCCCAGCACAGGCGCAGAAGTTCAGTGACATATAACAGAAGCTCATTAACTCTTAGCAGTCCAGCTGTGAGGGGCTGTCTCTGCCAATAGGCATGGTCATTCAGGTCCCTTAACTCTACAAGATAAAAATATCTTTGAGCTTGGCTTCTCCAGATGAACGTCCCGAAGGCCTCACGCAGGGTCCTGGCTGTGGTCAGAAAAATTTCGATCCTAGGCTTTGAAAGCAATTGAAAGGCTGTGGAGTGGCGTTGAAACCCAGTTCTCCTAGAAGCCAAGTCAGGGGCTTTTAAATACATTTCCCACTTTTGTCTCAGTCTTTCAGAGTAGGCCTGTAATTGAAAAGTCAACAGGCAGATTCTGGGTGAGTGCAATTGCAGATCTGATTATCTTAGGTGAATCAAAGAAATCAGTCTTGGGGACAAAATATCTATTGCTCTCTGTCCAACGGGCTTCCCAGGTTCAGTAGTGGTAAAGAACCTGCCTGCCAGTATAAGAGACACAAGTTCGATCCCTGGGTCAGAAAGATCCCCTGGAGGAGGAAATGGCAGCCCACTAAAGTATTCTTGCCTGGAGAGTCCCATGGACAGAGGAGTCTGGTGGGCTGCAGAATATGGGGTGGCAAAGAGTCGGACACGACTGAAGTGACTTTGCACACACACACATGCCCTCTTCCAAAGAGCTATATTGTCAGCTCTGTCAGGGAAGCATGGTGAAGCGCAGGAGTTTATGGGAGAGAAGAAACTCTTCTATCCCCTTTCCCTACTGCTGGTATTTGGACTAAATCTGCAGTATCCTTACCCTGCCCTTCTAGCCCTGAGAGCTGTGCCTTGTATATTGCCTGTGTGTGATTCCATTTGTTGGGCTCTTACATTGGGCTGGAGACGGCCTCAGCACTTCACATGCATTTCCTGATTGTCTTTAGGGACTCCGAAGTGCGGCAGAGGGAAGTTGTTTGAGCTACTGAGGAACTGGCACCACTTCCTTTTCTCACATCAGTCCTTTCATTCATCCATCTAGCAAGTATTTATCAAGTACCTGTTACGGGACAGGAATTGTGCTAGACACTGGCTACACATTGGTGAATAAAACAGATATATTTTCTGCTTCTCTGGACTTTACAGTGATAGAGGTGAAGGGAGGTGCTGCTTGGCTAGGATGACTGTAGAGTGCCTGTCTGAAGAGGTTCCAATTAAGTGCAGACTTGAAGAATGAGAGTCTAAGCATGAAGGGGAGATCATTCAGGCAAAAGGAGACCGTATGTGTACAGGCCTTGAGCCAAAAACAATCCCAAGGGGTATTAAAGAATTGAAAGAAAACTTGTGTGGCTTGAAGATAGTGGTAAGAGGGAGACTTGTAGATGAAATTGGAGAATAAAAAAATAACAGGTTATTGAAGGGCCTTATATACCATGTTAAGGAGTTTGATTTTTTTTTTCCAAGGCAATAGAAAACATTCAAATAATTTTAAGTAAGGGGAGTGATATTAAAATAATTTCTATTTTCAAAGGCTTTTACTGTGTGTATATTATACTTCAGTACTTTTAAAAGGGAGAAAGACTTAAAGGAATAAAGGTAACTCCGGCTGTGTGGAAGATTAGAGAGAGGCAGAAGTAGAAGCAGTTTGAGCAAGAAGAGGCTGTAATTGTTGTAATTCACAAACAGGATATAGTAGTGGTGTCTTGAAAAAGGTAGCAGCAGTGAAGTTGGGGAGAAGAGGACACTGGTTACATTTAGGAGGCTGAAATGACAAGTGTTGGTGTATTATAAATGAAGAATAGAGACAAATGAATAATGACTCTGAAATTTCTGCCTTGAACATTGGAGTGAATGGAGTATCATAGCCTGAGATGAGAGATTTAGAAGGGAACAGAGGAGAAGAATCATGAGTTTGATTTCAGATTGCTTCTCTTTGAGATGCCCATGAGACTGCCAAGAGGAGATACCAGACAGGCAGTTGGATACATGAGATTGGAGAGACCTGTGGACTTTAAATTTGTATCTCATCAGCATATTTAGATGGTGTGTATACCCATGGACAGACTGAGATCCCAAAAGGAGAGAGTGAAGAGAAAGAAAAAGAAAAAGTCTAGGACCAAACCCAAGGAAACTTCAGTGCATTAGATGAACAGTATCTTGTGAGGAAACTAACAGCCCTAGAGAAGGGTAAGGAGAACAGTTTTATTAGCATTAAACATAAGGCTTTCAGGACTGCCCTGGTGGGAAAGTGGTTAGGTCTCCATGTTCCCAATGCAGGGGACATGGGTTTGAACCCTGGTCAAGGAACAGAGATCCTGGATGCCATGCAGCATGGCCAATAAATAAATAAATGTTTCAAGAAGGTTTGAAACTAATGCTGCTGAGAAGTTCAATAAGATGTGACTAAAATGTGATCACTAGCTTTGGAAATAATACAATTAGTGAGCTTGCTGTGAGCAGTGTTAGAAAAGCAGTGCTCAAGAATGCCAAATTAGAGGAGATTGACAAGTGATGGGAGGTAGGGAGGTGGAGATAGCACACTCAGAGAATCCCAAACTACAAACATAAACCATTTGTCTGGCGGTTCATGGTTCCTCCAAAGGAGCAGTGTCAGATACCTGAGCCTTCTGTGATGCCAAAGAGTTCCAGTGTCATGGCCCTGGGATCACTTTGCCCAGACAGATCATTACTCTTCTTCTCCAGCTCTGACTTCTACTCTTCTAGATGTCTTCGGTGCACTTTAGGTGTGTCTTCCATTAGAAGACTCTTGGGAAATTCTTGCATTGGGAACCCCTGTGGATGCATAATCTTCTTCCTCAAATTTCAGTGCAAATTTCACTTCTCTTCTGGAATCTTGTTTGAATTTCTCAAGTGTGATTAATGATTTTGCCTCTCAGTCCTATAATACTTTGAGGCTTCCCTGATGGCTCAGTTGGCAAAGAATCCACCTGCAATGTGGGAGACCTGGGTTTGATCCCTGGGTTGGGAAGATCCCCTGGAAAAGGGCGTGGCAACACACTCCAGTATCCTTGCCTGAAGAACATCCATGGACAGAGGAGCCTGGCGGGCTACAGGCCATGGGATCACAAAGAGTCAGACACGACTGAGTGACTAAGCACAGCACCCATATATATCTTTTATTTTTAATTGAGATATAATTGACACATAATATTATATCAGTTTCAGGTGTACAATATGGATTGCTACCTGTATATTGTAGGAAAATGATCACAATAAGACTAGTTAACCTCTGTCAGTACACATAGTTACAAAAACATTTTTATTACGATGAGAACTTCTAAGATCTCATCTTTTAACAACTTTCAAATCTGAAATACAGTATTAGTAACTGTAGTTACTGTACATTACATCCCCACGACTAACTTATAACTGTAAGTCTGAACCTTTTGGCACACTCACCATCACCACCATCACTGCACCCCACCTCTAGCAACCACCAGTCTGTCTTCTGTATCTATAAGCTAGTTGTTTTGTTTTTTTATATGCCATGTATGTGACATCATATGTATTTGTCTTTCTCTGTGTTATTTTGTCAAATATTTAAATATTGATTTATTTCACTTAGCATAATGCCCTTGAGGTCCATTCATGTTGTCACAAAGGGTAGGATGTCATTCTTTTTATGGCTGAACTTTACATATATCCATCACATTTTCTTTATTCATGAACCAGTAGATACTTAAATTGCTTCCATATCTTGGCTACTATAAATAATGCTGCAATGAACATGGGGTGCATATATCTTTTCAAGATAGTGTTTATGCTTTCTTCAGATACATACCCAGAAGTAGAATTGCTGGATCATATGCTGGCTCTATTTTTAATTTTTTGAGGAATCTCCGTATTCTTTTCCATAGTGACTGTACCAATTTACATTGCCACCAACAGTGCACAAGGGATCTCTTTTCTCCATACCCTCACCGACACTTGCTATTTCTAGTTTTTTTGGTAACAGCCATTCTAACAGGGGTGAGGTAATAGCTTATTGTGGTTTTGATTTGTAATTCTCTGATGAGTAGTGACATTGGGCACCTTTTCATGTACCTGCTGGCCATCTGTATGTTTTCTTTGGAAAAATGTCTATTCAGATCTTCTTTCCACTTCTTAATCAGATAGTTTGGGATTATTTTGATATTGAATTCTATGACTTCTTTATATATTTTGGATACTAACCCCTTATAAGATGTAGAATCTGGAATTTTTTCTCCCATTCCATAGGTTGCCTTTTTCATTTTGCTGGCTTCTTTCTTTGTGCAGAAGTCTTTTAGTTTGATGTAATGTAATTTATTTGTTTTTACTTTTGTTATCAGATTCAAAAAAATCATTGTTAAGACTGATAGTAAAAAGCTTACTGTTTATGTTTTCTTCTAGGAGTTTTATGGTTTCAGGTCTTATGTTCAAATTTGTAATCCATTTTGAGTTAATTTTTATATATGGTGTAAGATAGAGACCCAGTTTCATTCTTTTGTATGTGGCTGTCCATTTTTTCTAGCATCATTTATTGAAGATGCTGATCTTTTCCCATTGTATATTCTTGGCTTGTTTGTCATTAATTGACCATTTTTGCCTGAGTTTATTTTTGGGCTCTGTATTTTCTTCCAATTATCTCTGTGTCTTTTTATGTCATACTATTTTGATTAATTAGCTTCATAATATAGTTTATAAGCTTCATGCCTCCAGCTTTGTTCCTTTTTCTCAAGAATGCTTTGGCTGGGACTTCCCTGGCAGTCCAGTGGTTAAGACTCTGCACTTCTACTGCAGGAGGGCACGAATTTGATCTGTGGTCAGGGAACTAAGATTCTGCATGCCACGCAATGCAAAAACAATACAAACAAACAATATAATACAAACAAAGACAAAGAATTTGGCTACTGGGTTCTTCTGTGGTTCCATACAAATCCTAGGATTGTTTGTTCTATTTCTGTGAAAAATGCCATTGGAATTTTGATAAGAATTGCTTTAAATCTATAGATTGCTTTGAGCAGTATGGGTATTTTAGCAATATTAATTTTTCTAATCCATGAGCATGGAATATCTTTCCGCTTGTTTCTGTCTTCTTCAACTTATTTCATATATGTAAAGTTTCCTGTGTACTAGTCTTTCATCTTCTTGGTTAAATTTATTCCTGGGTATTTTATTGCATATTCTACTTTAATCCAGTACATTTCCTGCCCCACTCCCAGGCAGAGTAATCACAACCAGATATTCTTTAGGGAATTCTTCACAAAGAACCAAAAATATGTTATTAGAAACTTAGATTTATGGACCCAGTGGTAAAAAAAAATCTGCCTTCCTGCTTGTTTCCAACCACCAGCCTTGCCCTAGGCTTGAAGAAATAACCCATGATTTCATGGGTGCTGTGCCTGTCTGTGCAGCCTCTCCTGTGTTCAGTGTGGCACATGGAAGACATATGTTGACTCTGTGACTGACTTGCAATGTTTTGTCTTGCAGAACCAGAGGCAGGAGAGGTGTCCCCTCCAGTCGGGGCTGGTGTCAACAGCAACAGCTGGACCTTTAAATATGGACCAGGCAACCCCAAACAATCTGGTCCCGGTGAGTTGCCAGACAAATTCATTATCCCAGGATCTCCTGCAATCATCTCCATCCGGCAGGAGCCTACTAACAGCCAAATTGACAAAAGTGACTTCATAACCTTCGGCAAAAAGGAGGAGACCAAGAAAAAGAAGAAAAAGAAGAAGGGTAACAAGACCCAGGAGAAAAAAAGAAAGGGAACAGCACGACTGACAACAGTGACCAGTGAGGTCATCCAATGGAAACAAGCCACTTAGCCAATTTTTGTAATAATGGCAGATCTCTCCCATGTAGCAACTCCCTACTCCTTTCTCCTGTCCACACAGACCCTCTCTTATAGACCTCAGAAATCTGCAGAAAGTTCCCTGTGTCTGTCTAGATCACATTTAACAGGTTTTTGTCTTAAAAGCTTTGCTAAGTCTGGTGTTAACTCTTTCTCTCCACTCTGGCTTGTTTGCAGAACCTAAAAAGCAGACCCAAGTTTCCTTTCTCCTCCGCCCGCAAAGGAGAGGCTTCCCAGCCCCGCCAGTGAGAGGTTGGACTCTCTGCCCTGTGCTCCGGGGATCCTGTCTTGATGACACTTGCAGGGCAGGCTGAAAGGTTTTGAGATTGAGCAGCTTGAGTGTCTGTGGCTACTGGGTATGTGTGGCCACCGGGGATAGGTGAGTGTCAGATGTTGGCTGGGATGGGCCAGATTAGACTAGGAGGGTTGGGAAACAAAGGCAAATCAACAATGGGAAGTATGAAATGAAAAAGGACCAGACTTTCTAAATCTTTACAACTCAAGAGGTGGTGGCCACCCTCTAGCAGACAAAATTCCCTCCACTGACAAGGCTTTAGGAATCCCTAAGTCTCTTGGCTGTGGTGTCATTATACCTAAAACCTGCATTTTTACCTACAAGCCTGTAGTTCAGTGTTCTATGGGGGGCCAACCAGGGCAACAGAAGCAGATCTGATGTGTTTCCTATATATGTCCTTGTGCTCACTTTATTAAAAATTCTTTTGCACACAATGTTATGAAAAGGTCAGATCCTTTTCCAACAACACATATGCAAAAGCAAAAGAAAACCCCAACACCTCACTTTATGCTGTTTGTTGTTTGATAGATTTATTTAAAAAAGAGCAAATCTATAACTATAAATCTTTAAAGAGAAATATGATTAATACAACTCCCCTAAACTATCCTCAAAAGAGAATTCCGTCTACAGCCATTTAAATGATCATTGCTGCTACAGAAGTGCTTTAAGAGAATTGCCTGAAACATCTGTATTATACCGGCCACCTGCCAATCACAGCTTTACTCTTTCAGGTCACTCTGGGGCTGCCTCTTGCATGTATTAATTACTAAATAAAAGGATCTTTCTCTCTCTCTCTCTCTCTCTTTTCTAAAAAACAATTACGTGCACTTTGAATACACAACCTTCTCTAGCCAACTCTATCAAGACCCAGAAATTGAAGAAAAATATTGTTTTCTCATACATAACAGTGAGCAGACTTTTCAATCCTTGAATTCTGTGATTTGTCTTGGAGTGCTAGCCAACACCTTCTCTTTGGTTTAGTTTTCCTTTTCTATAACACTCTGAATTGCTAATCTTGCTAACACCTATGATATTACCTGAACTCAATCTCCCATATGTATGCTGTATGCTATTATAAGACTCCTGAAATATATTTACTCTGTGCTTGTGTATGTGAATGTTATTGCAACTATTACCTAGAGTGAACTTTAAGCTTTATTGTTGAATGTAATTCCATTATATTTCCTTTTGTACACCTGTGAAAAAGTGGAGTAGTGTTTTTTAACCATTGTTAATCAGCTTTTGTGTATGAAAGACACAGTAAAATTTCTTTCTTAAATCAAGATACTGGTGATTCAAGGAATTTTATTTGTGGTCAGCCAAGAGCCATCTCTTGCCAAGACTCTGGCTGGCAAGGGAATGGATAAAGCTGTTTTTTTCTAGTAACAATTCTGGAATACATACTGAAGATATTCCCTGAGGGTGTGTGCAAGCACAAAATTTACCAATTTGACCTCTTTGAAGTTGCAGAATGCTTTGAAATTCTAACAATACCTGGAATATCAGCTCATAGAAGATAATAAAATTTACTGCCAACCTTAAATAAGAAATTTTAATTTTGTTTAAATGTACGGTTTAAGAAGTTTGATTAACTATATTATCTTTTAAAAGTTAACATAAAAGAGGTAGGAGTCTGTTATTAAAGCAAAAGCATTAAATCTAAAATTAAAAAAACCCTGTTTTGTCTGCTTTTAGCTTCATTCTCCCATTTTTTGAAGGGTGTGTAACTTCAGCTCTGCAGGATTGCATGGGGTAAAACTTCTTGCTAACACATGTGAATCATTGCTACATTGTAGGTTGTGATCATTTTGCCCCACTGAAACCCGTGTATCTGACCTTACGTGCCTTTTGAATACTAGGAGAATTGGGCTAATTTATTAATGATGATAATTATAATGTATGTGTACAGCACTTTTTACATTTGCAAAGTGCTTTCCAATCCATGTTAGTTACTAGTTATTACAGCTGTAAGGATAAAACACATCATGTGGATTCATTTTTGATTGGTGCTATTGGTATTTCCTCTGTATTGCTAATAAATGGAAAATGGTGGTATGAAAGAAATGGTGGTCATTTCTAAGTATAAAAGTAGGAGCAAATAGAACACTGATTACCATTAGCTATTATTATTGAAGAAGGTTGCAGTGTGAAACTTACTGTATCACTCTCTGGCTGTCTCCCTGGCTATTATGTTCATTACTAAGGCACGGCACCCAATGGAATCAAGAATCAAATTCCACAATATCACCAGAACAGGCAGCCAGGAGATTTCTGGGTTACATCCCAGTACATCATTTCAGTCTTCTCTAATAAGAATTCCAACAAACCAATTTTAATCACTAGAGCCCTCCAGTCATCTAGTTCATATTTTGTTTAGCCCTTGCATCTCTCCACAATTGGGAAATCAAATAATGCCCCCAAGAAATTAACTTTTATTGAGTACAGGTATATGCCAGCCCATGTAATAGGTAGGCTCATAGTACATGTTCTGTAACAAAAAGATGATATTTTCCTTCTGTAGTTAAAATTTTATGAGCATGTGCTTAAAACAAAACAATTACTGACAATAACTTGGAGATTCCTCCAGGTCAACTCTTAAGTCATTCTTTTTAATTCCTGTACAAATCCCATATGATAGCCAGATCATAATGTCATAATGTACTAATTTTTTTCTCTATTAATGGACAGTTGGGTTATATCCAGATTTTTGCTACTAGAAACAACAAATAGCACTTATATGCAATGATAAATTCAGTCGCCGAACTTTATAAAACCTGGTCTAGGTGTATCCCAAAGAGGAAATGTGGAAGGCTTTTATGAATATTACGCAACTCCTGCAATAACTGCAATCCTCTATCTGAACATACACTTATTTTTAGCACTGAGCAGTCGATTATGGCTCTATTTATATAGATGACTGATGAAAAACAGAATAGACGTTCATAAGAAAGACAGAAGTGAGAAAGATTTGTTTTCATTTACTTATCCAAAAGCATTTCCTAGGAGCTTCATTTCACCCCCAAGACTTTTCTTCTTCCAATTGTAGATTGAGATGCATGTATCTAGGAAGAAGAAATTTTCCTTTATCCTTCTACATTCTTCTGGCTGATCGAAGAACGAAATCGACATGAGACTGATTAACAGGAGAAAGTCAAATGGAAGTTTAATAACAGGTCTATGTGGGAGATACCTAGGAAAACTGAGTAACTCACTAAAATGCCCAGAACTCTCACCTTAAACACCATCTTCAGCTAAAGACAAAAGAGGATGTTGGGGGTAGCGGTTTGGGACTTTAAAGGAGAGGAAGGCAATTCACATGGAGATAGAAAAGCAAATGTTTGGTAAACAAATGTTTGCTGGGCCTGCAGAGACAATGGGACACAGAATGGACTCTAATCTCTATCTAGAAATCTCTATCTAGGCCCTGCCCAATTTCCCCCTAGTTTTTCTTTGCATATGTCTGATGACAGCACTATTCTGCAAACAGGCCCTTTATCTAAATTCTTTTTTTTTAATTGAAGTGTAGTTGGTTTACAATGTTGTGTTATATCTAAATTCTTTAGGCAGCTAAGTGGGAAGTAAAAAGAGAGACTTCCTGAGTCTTCAGTTTCTTAAAAATAATCAGCCTAAATTAATCCTCATGCCAAAGAGATGCATTCTGGGTGGAAAATTTTGTCCCCTGCACCAGTTTTGAAACATTGATGTTGGGCTTGTTAGGGAGTTGTAGCTGGGATGGGGGCTACCCAGATGAAGCTCGTGGTAAAGAACCCACCTGCCAATGCAGAAGACATTAAGAGATGTGGGTTCAGTCCCTGGGTCAGGAAGATCCCCTGGAGAAGGAAATGGCAATCCACTCCAGTATTCTTGCCTGGAGAATCCCCATGGACAGAGGAGCCTGGTGGGCTACAGTCCAGAGGGTTGCAAAGTGTCGGACACGACTGAGCGACTAAGCACACAGTACAGCTGGAATGAGCAGTACTGGATCAGGCCTAGGGTTGCTTGTAGGACAGGGAGGTGGGTTTTTATAGACTGAGTTTAAATCTGATAGGAATTTTAGTTTCTTTGCATAAATTTGGGATGCTAGGGCCAAGAGGCTAAAGATCAAGTCTGTTTCTGCTGGTTAGATGTACATTGTAGGAAAGATTCTTTGACTGCAAGTTAAAGACTAGCTCTACCTATTAATAAAAAGGACTGTCTAGTATAAGGCTACAAGTTTGCCTCACTGAAACTAAGAATAGAAAGGCAGCTGAGCCTCCAGAAGGGACTAGACACTAGAAAGCCAGAAGAAATATTTAAAAAAAATTTTTTAAACTTTAATTATTTTCATAGTCTCTTTTATTCTTCCTTATTTCTACAGACCAGTTTTTTCTTCTTTTCTTTTCCACAGCTTCTAAATTTATTTGCCCTTGATCCTAGTGGTCCACAAAAGCCTACCTTCTCTTTCTAAATCCCCTGTCTAAATTCTTCATGGTGAGAAAACTTGATTGGATCACCTTCAGTCGGGTGGCCACTCTTGGACCCCGTCAGTCATGGGCCAGTGGGTTATGGATGGGAAAGATAGTTCCCCATAAAGAGTCAGACACTTAGACACAATTTTAATAGCTTGCTAACAGCTGACATTAATTACCCAAATGTATACTAAACATCAGTGTAGAGCATCTTAGAGCCTAAAGGGAACTTATTTAATAAATGAGAAAATTGAAGAAGGGAAATGACTCTTTCAAAAAGTCACATAGCTAGTCAATGACAAAGCAAAGTCATTCTGTTACCATGGCCTGAAAGACCAGAGGCCACCAGGAGTGAATAACATTATCTATTTCATTATATTCTTGAAGTCATAAGTAGTATAGTTTAGGGAGGCCATGTTATTTCACTTTTGTTGGTATTTAGTCACTAAATCACGTCCAACCCTTTTGCAACCTCATGAACTGTAGCCCACCATGCTCCTCTGTCCACAGAATTTCCCAGGCAAGAATACTGGAGTGGGTTGCCAATTCCTTCTCCAGGGCAGGGATTGAACCTGACTCTACCTGTGTCTCCTGCGTTGCAGGTGGATTCTTACCCCTGAGTCACCTGGGACGCTTATAGAAAGCTTATTTCACATAGAGTAGTATATGATCCTTATATATGTTTTATTCTTTTTAATCAAAGTAGAAACATTAATACTGATTTTATTGGTTCTGAAAATAGAACACAATTATATATACATATATTTTTAAAATAAAATATGCAGAAGCCAAGAATTGAGAAAGTAAAGTATCTACAGAAAGCACCATTAAGGAGTTTGAAGTCTATTCTTCCACGCTTTTTTTGATGCATATTGGTGCTTGAAAGTACGTGATAAATAGCAGCTTTCTCCCTTGTCCAGAGTAATAAATAAACTTATAAATAAGATGAATAGAAGGCAAAAATGTTACTCTGATTCATGTACAGATGAATTAGAGGATGTTGATTAGTGTGGGTGCCAGAGTAGGGACTGCTAAATGAACTCCAGAATTATTCAGGGTTTCTCTCCCAGTTAGTATCAGGCAGGAGAGACAACCTGGAGGAGCAGAAATGAGGTGGTACCCCAGTAGGCAGCACAATTCCAAGCAGAAAAGGGGCATAGTTGAGTCAAGTATTCTATCTGAGTTGGACATTACAGGGCCTTCTCAGGACAGATCCACCATGTCCTCCGCCGGCCTCCTGTTTGTAAAAAGTTTTCCTTTCCCAGGCCTCCCCTGAATCACAAGGGGCTGGCTCAAGAGTTAATGATTGAAAGAATGTGAACAGATAGTAACAATAAAAAATAGCAGTGGGGTCAGGAGTACTGGTAACCATTTAAACACTAAATCAGCCAAATAGCAGTCACAGAATCTTTTTGTTGCCCCAGAAGGACACAGAAAACAGTTGGATGCACATTCCTGAGTTATTGTACAGCTACTGAAACCCTCACCAGATGGGAGAGGTTAACTGCCTGATGACCACTGGCCCCTAGGCTGGCTGGAACCAAAGACTGATAATGTTAAACACCTGTGACACTGTCCTATAACTTCACCATCAACCAGTCAGAGAACTGTGCACGAGCTGATCATGCACCCTGCAGCTCCCCTCCCTTAATTGCCTTTAAAAACTCTTTCCAGAAATGTCTTTTGAGCATTAAATGCTCGTCTTTGCTGAGCATCGTTCTTTCCTTCACTACAATCTGGTGCCTGTAGGCTGGCATTCCTGCTCACTGATCAGCGGACCAAAGTTTGATTCCTGTCAGTTTTAACTTCCCCACATTGCCAGTCAAATGAATCACTGCATTTCGACGAGAAAGTGTGCATATAGGAATATAGAGAGGTAAGTCTGTGACTAGGTTCCCTTTGCACAGAAGGGAACACTCAGAGTGAGAGATGCATTTTTTTCCCCATAAATACGTATTATATTTTAGAGGGTCATACTAGTCTTTCTGTAACTTGGTTTTCCCCACATAAATATAAATCTTTTAAGTTATTTGCATATGTTCTATGATATAACTACACTAATTTATTTAACCAGTCTCTGTTAATAGATATTAAAGGGTTTTCAGTTTTACTACTGTAAACAGAGCTCTAATGAATATTCTTTTACCACATTTGGCATATTGTCCAATTTTCCTTCAGGACAAGTTCCAAAAGTGGAATTACTAAGTAAAAAAATATACACATGAAACTTCTTATATATTTTACAAAATTGGCTCTTAGAATTGCAGTATACTCCCACCAACAGTTTATAAGAATTTCTGGGGCTTCCCTGGTGGCTCAGAGGTAAAGAATCTGCCTGCCAGTGCAGGAGACACAAGAGATGGAGGTTCAGCCTCTGGGTCGGGAAGATCCCCTGAGAAGCAAACGGCAACCCACTCCAGAATTCTTGCCTGAGAAGTCCCATGGACAGAGGAACCTGGTGGGCAACAGTCCATGGGGTCATAAAGAGTCAGACACAACTTAGTGACTAAACAACAACATGTATAAAAATAATAAAAAATGTTTTAATTAACATAAAAAGAATTTCTACACCTGGCTAAACATTGTTATTGGTCATCCTCGTTTTTTGAAAATATAAGCAAAACGTTGTTTAATCTGTATTTCTTTGATTACCATAAATTTGCAATTTCCCCCATCTCTTCTATCAGAAGATGATTGGACTGGTCTGATTTACTTCATTGTGGTATAAACCCTGACAGGTGCCTGACTTCAGCTTTGATTGCAGAGGCATCCACTTTAAAGGGGCCTTCATTTCAAAGATGCCTGTCCTGAGTAAACACAGCAGCAGCCACTTGACTAAATAAAGAGACAGGCTGCCCCCTACCTCTTTTGATTTTGAGATCTTGGTCAATTTTGATAACTGACCATTTGGGCCTAGTTTTCCCCTCCACCTCTGTGCTTTGAATTCCCTTCTTATGTTTTAAATTCACCAATAAAGAGTAAGCTCAGAAACCCTAGGCCCCCACCCTTGACTCTAATAAAATCAGAATGCTAAAGTGCACATATGTTTTTGTTTTCTCTCTCTTCCCTTGTCCTCACTGTGGCCCTAGTTATGTGATTTCCAGGATCTGTAAGTATTAAGCCTTTTCCCCTCAAGGTTTCCTGGTGACTATTGCTGAGGGTGTCTTGTAGTCATAATAAGTAACATAAGGGCAGGTCCAGCCACAACAGTGGTTATTGATAGGCTGAGACTGGCACAAAACAGGTGTCAGTTATTTACCAAAATATGAGATCTCTTTAAGAATCTGAGCAGCAAATCTGGCTTCAAAACAGAGTGAAAAATTGACGGTGTTATTTGGCCCAGCAGATGTATTAGGTAGATTACAACGTGTGATCTCAGAATCGATGTTCAGTCCATATATTTGTGCGATGGACAATTACTGTAATAAATACAGACTTGACAATTCAATAGAAGGAACATAGTGCATTAGGCCTGTGTCCCAGAGGGCTTGCTGGATCAGGAGCTTTGAAATCATCCAGAACAGTGGGCTGAATGCCTTGCTTGCAGAACTCCACCCTAGGCCAAACCAGAGCACACAAGATTGTCTTCCATTTTTTTGAAAAGGAGCCCTCATGTTATTGATCCTGGTTCTCTAGGCACATTGATAGAAGTTTGACTAACTCCCCAAGTAGCAGACTTGAAGCCTTTTCTGTATGAGTTTTAGTGTAACTAGAAGAGGTTGGTAACCAAACCCAAGTTCAGCTGCTCACTGTTTATCTTGAAAGGTCAATACTTGAGAGACAAGTGTTAGTGGAAATGGTGAAGTTGTTTTATTTGGGAAGCCAGCAACCTGGGATGATGGTGGACTAATGTCCTAGATCATCTCCAAGTTGCTGGTTAGAGGATGAGGTTTTAAAGGGAAGTTTCACTGTGTTAATTTTATATCCTGCAACTTTACTATATTCATTGATTAGCTCTAGTAATTTTCTGGTGGAGTCTTTAGGGTTTTCTATGTAGAGGATCATGTCGTCTGCAAACAGTGAGACTTTTACTTTTCTTTTCCAATCTGGATTCCTTTTATTTCTTTTTCTGCTCTGATTGCTGTGGGCAAAACTTCCAAAACTATGTTGAATAGTAGTGGTGAGAGTGGGCACCCTTGTCTTGTTCCTGACTTTAGGGAAATGCTTTTAATTTTTCACCATTGAGGATAATGTTTGCTGTGGGTTTGTCATATATAGCTTTTATTATGTTGAGGTATGTTCCTTCTATTCCTACTTTCTGGATTTTTTTTTTTTTAATCATAAATGGATGTTGAATTTTGTCAAAGGCTTTCTCTGCATCTATTGAGATAATCATATGGCTTTTATCATTCAATTTGTTAATGTAGTGTATTACATTGATTGATTTGCAGATATTGAATCCTTGCATTCCTGGGATAAAGCCCACTTGGCCATGAGGTATGATCTTTTTAACATGTTGTTGGATTCTGTTTGCTAGAGTTTTGTTAAGGATTTTTGCATCTATGTTCATCAGTGATATTGGCCTATAGTTCTCTTTTTTTGTTTCATCTTTGTCTGGTTTTGGTATTCGGGTGATGGTGGCCTCATAGAATGAGTTTGGAAGTTTACCTTCCTCTGCAATTTTCTGGAAGAGTTTGAGTAAGATAGGTGTTAGCTCTTCTCAAAATTTTTGGTAGAATTCAGCTGTGAAGCCGTCTGGTCCTGGGCTTTTGTTTGCTGGAAGATTTTCTGATTACAGTTTCAACTTCCATGCTTGTGATGGATCTGTTAAGATTTTCCATTTCTTTCTGGTTCAGTTTTGGAAAATTATATTTTTCTAAGAATTTTTCCATTTCTTCCAGGTTGTCCATTTTATTGGCATATAATTGCTGATAGTAGTCTCTTATGATCCTTTGTATTTCTGTGTTGTCTGTTGTGACTTCTCCATTTTCATTTCTAATTTTGTTGATTTGATTCTTCTCCCTTTGTTTCTTGATGAGTCTGGCTAATTAAACTTAAAAGCTTTTGCACAATGAAGGAAACTATAAGCAAAGTGAAAAGACAGCCTTCAGAATGGGAGAAAATAATAGCAAAGGAAGCAACTGACAAAGAATCTCAAAAATATACAAGCAACTCCTGCAGCTCAATTCTGGAAAAATAAAAGACCCAATCAAAAAGGGCCAAAGAACTAAATAGACATTTCTCCAGAGAAGACATACAGATGGCTAACACACACATGAAAAGATGCTCAACATCACTCATTATCAGAGAAATGCAAATCAAAACCACAATGAGGTACCATTTCACGCCAGTCAGAATGGCTGCGATCCAAAAGTCTACAAGCAATAAATGCTGGAGAGAGTGTGGAGAAAAAGGAACCCTCTTACACTGGTGGTGGGAATGTAAACTAGTACAGCCACTATGGAGAACAGTGTGGAGATTCCTCAGAAAACTGGAAATAGAACTGCCATATGACCCAGCAATCCCACTGCTGGGCATACACACTGAGGAAACCAGAATTGAAAGAGACATGTATACCCCAATGTTCATCGCAGCACTGTTTATAATAGCCAGGACATGGAAGCAACCTAGATGTCCATCAGCAGATGAATGGATAAGAAAGCTGTGGTACATATACACAATGGAGTATTACTCAGCCATTAAAAAGAATACATTTGAATCCGTTCTAATGAGGTGGATGAAACTGGAGCCTATTATACAGAGTGAAGTAAGCCAGAAAGAAAAACACCAACACAGTATACTAATGCGTATATATGGAATTTAGAAAGATGGTAACAATAAAGCTGTATGCGAGACAGCAAAAGAGACACAGATGTATAGAACAGTATTTTGGACTCTGGGAGAAGGTGAGGGTGGGATGATCTGACAGAATAGCATTGAAACATGTGTATTATCATATGTGAAATAGGTCACCAGTCCAGGTTTGATGCATGAGACAGGGTGCTCAGGGCTGGTGCACTGGGATGACCCAGAGGGATAGTATGGGGAGGGAGGTGGGGGGGAGGGTTCAGGAAGGGGAACACATGTAAACCCATGGCTGATTCATGTCAGTGTATGGCAAAAACCACTACAATATTGTAAAGTAATTAGCCTCCAATTAAGTAAATTTTTAAAAAATTTAAAGGAAGTTTCAGGGGTGTCCAGGCAGGAGGCCAGGTGCTAATAATCATCTCAAAACTGGTCATGGAGTGCTCTGGTCAGTGTCAGCTTGATGGTTTTATGCCCGATTCATTTTCTACTCCAAGGTGGGTCTGCTCCCACCTTCTCAAGGCCAGACTCAAGAATTCTTAAGCAAGCAAGATCAATTCTCTGCTAGTTAGCTAGACATTATCTGTAACTCTAAGACATGCCAGAGTCAGGAGGAGAGAAAAATGCAAGTTTTAAAATCTGTGCTGCTGAAAATGGAGCGTCTTACGCTGCAGCCACATTAGATTTAATAGTACCAACAAAAGCAAATTTAGACACGTGGGTCTAATCACACATCCAGAGATATACTTGAGTAAGGATCTTAGAGAAAGGTTAAGCACAGAGGAAGCATTTAATAAATGTGACACATTTTTTTATAAGTTGACATGTTTTATAAGTACGGTATATGAGTCCATTCTGAATGAGTGAGAATCAATTTTTTTTTCATCCTCTTTTTCACTCTCTGGCCCTTCCCCCCTCTTTTCTGCCTTTCCTCACCATTTTATCTCTCCTCCATAACTTCCTCTCTTCTCCCTCCTTACTCTCTTACTAATTTAATTAAACCTTTTTCTTGTCAGTGAGAGGTTATGATTGAAATTCTCAATAGCAACTCAGAGTCAACAAACTACAAAAAATAAATTTACAGAAAGTGAATCTGCTTAATGTTTACTTGGACTAAAAGTAGTTTTTTTCAATTCAGTTTTTCTAAGTTCATATGGGACATAGTCTTTCCTCATATTTGCATGCTTTACAATTAAGTTGCTATCACCCTCCTTATATCTCAAGGGTTTCTACTAGATTCTTTCAAAGTCACTTTTAAAAGAAAACTGCACATTTTAGACTACTGGTCAGAAGGGGAAAGTGTCCAGAAAGGGTTGACTACTTGCAGAGACAATTATCCCCTTCTAATTAATAAATAAAAATCACATAAATTTGTACTTTTTTTTCACTTCTTTCCCTCTTTGCCCAGCCTATGGAGTGCCGAAGTAGAGGGCTAAGGGGAGGAAACTTGGGAGATGGGCTGAAGGCAGACAGAAGGGTTTTCACCGACACATCAGAATGAAACATAAATGCAACTTGCATTGAAGAGTTAAATGTAACATAAACTATAGAAGAATTAGAGTAAGACAAAAGCACATGTCTAATAAAGGCAATAAGTTAAAGCTTAAGAAATAGATTGACTATATACATTTATATCCCTAAGTTAAAGCAAATGAGCTACCAAATATATTAACAAAATAAATTAATAAAGAATGAGGCTTCCCAGGTGGCACTAGTGGTAGAGTCTTTCTGCCAATGCAGGAGATGCAAAAGACATGAGTTTGATCTCTGGACCAGGAAGATCCCCTGGAGTAGGAAATGGCAACCCACTCCAGTATTCTTGCCTGGAAAATTCCATGGACAGAGCAGCCTGGTGGGCTACAGTCCATGGGGTTGCAAACAGCTGGACACAACTGAGCACTTAAACACCCTTTAGCACATAATAAAGGATAACTTTTATTGTATAAAGACATTAAACAATTTGATAAGAAAGATGCTCAGGCTCTAAGAGATATGAACAACCAGAGAATTTAAAAATATTTTGTTAAGTGTTCCACTGTTCAACCTCATTAATAATCAAAGGTAAAAATCAATTAGATATCATTTGTGGCCTATTCAATTTTTCACAAATCCATAATTTCCAGTCCTTACAAAGATGTGAGATGACAGTTTTTCTCTACTCCTTCCTCCGTTCTGGGAGAGCTCTAAAATGACTCAGTTCTTCCAGTCTCTTCCCAGTCCCTCACTGTATAAGGAAAAGACATCTAATAGAGTTTGAAAGGCCTACAGACACCATTCCTGTTCTTTTTTTCCCTTTCCTGGTGGATTCAGTTCTTTCCACTGCAGCCTATGTTCTAACTCCAGCCCTACTGGTTTGAGAAATGCTACCACCTGTGTTTAATTCATTTTTTAAATTAAATTTTGAAACATGTATACTATCTTGTAAGAATGAAGCGCCAGTCTATGTTCAATACAGGATGCAGGACGCATGGGGCTGGTGCACGGGATGATTCAGGGAGAGGATGTGGGGTGGGAGGTGGGAGGGGGCTTTGGCATTGGGAGATCGTGGACACCTGTGGCTGATTCATGTCAATGTATGGCAAAACAAATACAGTATTGTAATTAAAAAAATAAATTAAAAAAAAATTAAAAATTTTTTTCTTTTGGTCATGCCTCACAGCATGTAGAGTCTTACTTCCCTGACCAGGGATCAAACCCTTGCCTCTTGCACTGGAAGCTCAAAGTATTAACCACTGGGCCACCAAGGAAGTCCCTATGTTTAATTCTAGAGATCAGACTAAGAAGCAAATTTCCTAATATCAGACTTAACAGTGATAAAGGGGCTATTTTCATCTCCATGTATTTTCTTCTTTGTTTTATATTTCCATTGCTTTATGTACTGGACACAGAGGGGTACTACTTATTGGGGCCTGTCAAAATTGAACATTCTATCAGTGTGTATCCAAAGCTTTAAAAAGGTGTTCAAAGCCTTTTATCCACTTCTGGAAATTACATTTAGTCACTAAGCTTTATGCACTAAGATCTTCATTGTTTTCATTATTAATGACAAAATAATAGCTAGTGAGCCTTTTCCCCGGTGGCTCAGAGGGTAAAGTGTCTGCCTGCAATGCGGGAGACTCGGGTTTGATCCCTGGGTCGGGAAGATCATCTGGAGAAGGAAATGACAACCCACTCCAGTATTCTTGGCTGGAAAATCTCATGGACGAAGGAACCTGATAGGCTATAGTCAACGGGGTCGCAATGAGCGACTTCACTAATGACTAGTGAACCAATGTTGTATCCACTAACATTTCACTAAAAGGCAAAAATCAAGATGCAAAAGAATGTACACACTTCATTCATTCAACCATTTTTTAGCTTGTACAATGATTTGAGAACTTTGCTATGTAAATCACAAAGAAAAAAGTCTACGCAGAAGTACACCAAAAAAAATCTTAACAATATTTTGTTTTTGTGAGTTTTGTTTTTATTTTATTTTTTGATGTGGACCATTTTTTAAAGTCTTTGTTACAGCATTGCTTCTGTTTTATGTTTTGATTTTCTGGCCCTGAGGCATGTGGGAGCCCAGCTTCCCAACCAGAGATCAAACCTACACGTACTGCTTTGGAAGGTGAAGTCTTAACCACTGAACCACCAGGGAAGTCCCAACAATGTTTATTGTTAAGAAGTAAGATGAAGACTGATACCCTCTTCCCGATTACATGTTTCTTTTTAACTTGACACGTGCTACCTTTCTGATTTTATAAAAATATATGTCGTTGTTTAGCTGCTAAATTAAGTGTCTGACTCTTTGCAACCCCATGGACTATAACCTGCCAGGGTCCTCTGTCTGTGGGATTTCCCAGTTGGTACTGGAGTGGGTTTCCATTTCCTTCTCCAGGGGATCTTTCTGACTCAGGAATTGAACCCATGTCTCCTACACTGAAGGCAATTCTTTACCATTTGAGCCACCAGGGAAGCCCATAAGAGTGTATACACCAAAATAAATTCATGATGGAGAGAGAGAAAGAATACCATTAACAGCAAACATAATGCATCATTTAGGTTGAGATATTTCTAAAATATGTTAATACATTTCTAAAAGACTCAAAAGTGATGGGAAGTATATCCCTTTCATAAAAAGGAGTCTGAATGTAGAGCGTCAAAGCTTTGCTATGTCACTAGGGACCTAGGATCGTATCTTCTGCTCTGCCACAATATTCTACTCAGCATTCTTCCTCATCATCAAGGTCTCCTAAATAAAGGCTGCTAGATATCCAGCTATTTCAAGAATAAGAAGGAGGTAGAAAAGTCTTTTAAGAAAGTTTCCCACGAGTCCCTCCTAACATTCCTCTTTACATCTCACTAGTAAATCAAACACATGGTCAAAACTAGATGCGAGGATGTGACCAATTAAAAGCAGGACTCTCTTTGATGTGGACCATTCTTTAAGTCTTTGTTGATTTTGTTACAAGATTGCTTCTGTTTTATGTTTTAGTTTTGGCTGCCAGGCATGTGGGATCTTTTTTTTTTTAAACGGAAGTATTTTTATTTATTTATTTTTTACTTTACAATATTTTTATCCTGTTTCCTTTATTTTTTTTACTTTACAATATTGTATTGGTTTTGCCATACATCAACATGAATCTGCCACAGGTGTACACATGTTCCCCATTCTGAACCCCCCCTCCCACCTCCCTCACCATATCATCCCCTTTGGGTCATCCCAGTGCACCAGCCCCAAGCATCTCGTATCCTGCATCGAACCTGGACTGGTGATTCATTTCTTATATTATACATGTTTCAATGCCATTCTCTCAAATCATCCCACCCTCTCCCTCTCCTACAGAGTCCAAAATACTGTTCTATACATCTGTGTCTCTTTTGCTGTCTTGCATACAGGGTTATCGTTACCATCTTTCTAAATTCTATATATATGTGTTAGTATACTGTATTGGTGTTTTTCTTTCTGGCTTACTTCACTCTGTATAATAGGCTCCAGTTTCATCCACCTCATTAGAACGGATTCAAACGTATTCTTTTTAATGGCTGAGTAATACTCCATTGTGTATATGTACCACAGCTTTCTTATCCATTCATCTGCTGATGGACATCTAGGTTGCTTCCATGTCCTGGCTATTATAAACAGTGCTGTGATGAACACTGGGGTACACGTGTCTCTTTCAATTCTGGTTTCCTCAGTGTGTATGCCCAGCAGTGTCATACACTTATGCTGGGTCATAAGGCAGTTCTATTTCCAGTTTTTTAAGGAATCTCCACACTGTTCTCCATAGTGGCTGTACTAGTTTGCATTCCCACCACCAGTGTAAGAGGGTTCCCTTTTCTCCACACCCTCTCCAGCATTTATTGCTTGTAGACTTTTGGATCGCAGCCACTCTGACTGGCGTGAAATGGTACCTCATTGTGGTTTTGATTTGCATTTCTCTGATAATGAGTGATGTTGAGCATCTTTTCATGTGTGTGTTAGCCATCTGTATGTCTTCTTTGGAGAAATGTCTATTTAGTTCTTTGGCTCATTTTTTGATTGGGTCATTTATTTTTCTGGAATTGAGCTGCAGGAGTTGGTTGTATATTTTTGAGATTAAATCTTTGTCAGTTGCTTCCTTTGCTATTATTTTCTCCCATTCTGAAGGCTGTCTTTTCACCTTGCTTATAGTTTCCTTTGTTGTGCAGAAGCTTTTAATTTTAATTAGGTCCCATTTGTTTATTTTTGCTTTTATTTCCAATATTCTGGGAGATGGGTCATAGAGGATCCTGCTGTGATTTATGTCAGAGAGTGTTTTGCCTATGTTCTCCTCTAGGAGTTTTATAGTTTCTGGTTTTAACATTTAGATCTTTAGTCCATTTTGAGTTTATTTTTGTGTATGGTGTTAGAAAGTGTTCTGCTGCTGCTGCTGCTAAGTCACTTCAGTTGTGTTCGACTCTGTGCGACCCCATAGATGGTTGCCCACCAGCTCCCCCGTCCCTGGGATTCTCAAGGCAAGAACACTGGGGTGGGTTGCCATTTCCTTCTCCAATGCATGAAAGTGAAAAATGAAAGGGAAGTTGCTCAGTCATGTCTGACTCTTGGTGACCCCATGGACTGCAGCCCACCAGGCTCCTCCGTCCATGGGATTTTCCAAGCCAGAGTACTGGAGTAGGGTGCCATTGCCTTCTCCAGAAACCTTATCTTTGAGAAAGGAGGCAAGAATATACAATGGAGAAAAGACAATCTCTTTAACAAGTGGTGCTGGGAAAACTGGTCAACCACTTGTAAACACTTTCCAGTTTCGTTCTTTTACAAGTGGTTGACCAGTTTTCCCAGCACCACTTGTTAAAGAGATGGTCTTTTCTTCATTGTATATTCTTGCCTCCTTTGTCAAAGATAAGGTGTCCATAGGTGCGTGGATTTATCTCTGGGCTTTCTATTTTGTTCCATTGATCTATATTTCTGTCTTTGTGCCAGAACCATACTGTCTTGATGACTGTGGGTTTTAGTAGAGCCTGAAATCAGGCAGGTTGATTACTCCAGTTCCATTCTTCTTTCTCAGGATTGCTTTGGCTATTCGAGGTTTTTTGTATTTCTATACAAGTTGTGAAATTATTTGTTCTAGCTCTGTGAAAAATACTGTTGGTAGCTTGATAGGGATTGCATTGAATCTATAGATTGCTTTGGGTAGTATATTCATTTTCACTATAATGATTCTTCTGATCCATGAACATGATATATTTCTCCATCTGTTAGTGTCTTCTTTGATTCCTTTCACCTGTGTTTTATAGTTTTCTATATATAGGTCTTTAGTTTCTTTAAGTAGATATATTCCTAAATATTTTATTCTTTTCATTGCAAAGGTGAATGGAATTGTTTCCTTAATTTCTCTATTTTCTCATTATTAATTTATAGGAATGCAAGGGATTTCTGTGTGTTGACTTTATATCCTGCAACTTTACTATATTCATTGATTAGCTCTAGTAATTTTCTGGTGGAGTCTTTAGGGTTTTCTATGTAGAGGGTCATGTCGTCTGCAAACAGTGAGACTTTTACTTCTTTTCCAATCTGGATTCCTTTTATTTCTTTTTCTGCTCTGATTGCTGTGGGCAAAACTTCCAAAACTATGTTGAATAGTAGTGGTGAGAGTGGGCACCCTTGTCTTGTTCCTGACTTTAGGGGAAATGCTTTTAATTTTTCACCATTGAGGATAATGTTTGCTGTGGGTTTGTCATATATAGCTTTTATTATGTTGAGGTATATTCCTTCTATTCCTGCTTTTGGAGAGTTTTTATCATAAATGGATGTTGAATTTGTCGAAGCCTTTCGCTACATCTATTGAGATAATCATATGGCTTTTATTTTTCAATTTGTTAATGTGGTGTATTACATTGACTGATTTGCAGATATTGAAGAATCCTTGCATTCCTGGGATAAAGCCCACTTGGCCATGAGGTATGATCTTTTTAACGTGTTGTTGGATTCTGTTTGCTAGAATTTTGTTAAGGATGTTTGCATCTATGTTCATCAGTGATATTGGCCTGTAGTTCTCTTTTTTTTTGTTGCATCTTTGTCTGGTTTTGGTGTTAGGGTGATGGTGGCCTCATAGAATGAGTTTGGAAGTTTACCTTCCTCTGCAATTTTCTGGAAGAGTTTGAGTAGGATAGGTGTTAGCTCTTTTGAAATTTTTGGTAGAATTCAGCTGTGAAGCTGTCTGGTCCTGGGCTTTTGTTTGCTGGAAGATTTTCTGATTACAGTTTCAATTTCTGTGCTTGTGATGGGTCTGTTAAGATTTTCTATTTCTTCCTGGTTCAGTTTTGGAAAGTACTTTTCTAAGAATTTTTCCATTTCTTCCAGGCTGTCCATTTTATTGGCATATAATTGCTGATAGTAGTCTCTTATGATCCTTTGTATTTCTGTGTTGTCTGTTGTGACTTCTCCATTTTCATTTCTAATTTTATTGATTTGATTTTTCTCCCTTTGTTTTTTGATGAGTCTGGCTAATGGTTTGTCAATTTTATTTATCCTCTCAAAGAAAAAGCTTTTGTCTTTGTTGATTTTTGCTATGGTTTCTTTTCTTTCTTTTGCATTTATTTTTGCCCTAATTTTAAAGATTTCTTTCCTTCTACTAACCCTGGGGTTCTCCATTTCTTCCTTTTCTAGTTGCTTTAGGTGTAGAGTTAGGTTACTTATTTGACTTTTTTCTTGTTTCTTGAGGTATGCCTGTATTGCTCTGAACTTTCCCCTTAGCACTGCTTTTACAGTGTCCCACAGGTTTTGGGTTATTGTGTTTTCATTTTCATTCATTTCTATGCATATTTTGATTTCATTTTTGATTTCTTCTGTGATTTGTTGGTTATTCAGCAGCATGTTGTTCAGCTTCCATATGTTGGAATTTTTAATAGTTTTTCTCCTGTAATTGAGATCTAATCTTACTGCATTGTGGTCAGAAAAGATGCTTGGAATGATTTCAATTTTTTTGAATTTACGAAGGCTAGATTTATGGCCCAGGATGTAATCTACCCTGGAGAAGCTTCCCTGTGCACTTGAGAAAAAGGTGAAATTCATTGTTTTGGGGGTGAAATGTCCTATAGATATCAATTAGGTCTAACCAGTCTATTGTATCATTTAAAGTTTGTGTTTCCTTGTTAATTTTCTGTTTAGTTGATCTATCCATAGGTGTGAGTGGGGTATTAAAGTCTCCCACTATTATTGTGTTATTGTTAATTTCCCCTTTCATACTTGTTAGCATTTGTCTTACATATTGCGGTGCTCCTATGTTGGGTGCATATATATTTATAATTGTTACATCTTCTTCTCGGATTGATCCTTTGATCATTATGTAGTGTCCTTCTTTGTCTCTTTTCATAGCCTTTGTTTTAAAGTCTATTTTATCTGATATGAGTATTGCAACTCTTGCTTTCTTTTGGTCTCTATTGTGTGGAATATCTTTTTCCAGCCCTTCACTTTCAGTCTGTATGTGTCCCCTGTTTTGAGGTGGGTCTCTTGTAGACAACATATATAGGGGTCTTGTTTTTGTATCCATTCATCCAGTCTTTGTCTTTTGGTTGGGGCATTCAACCCATTTATGTTTAAGGTAATTATTGATAAGTATGATCCCATTACCATTTACTTTATTGTTTTGGGTTTGAGTTTATACACCCTTTTTGTGTTTCCTGTCTAGAGAATATCCTTTAGCATTTGTTGGAGAGCTGGTTTGGTGGTGCTGAATTCTCTCAGCTTTTGCTTGTCTGTAAAGCTTTTGATTTCTCCTTCAAATTTGAATGAGATCCTTGCTGGGTACAGTAATCTGGGCTGTAGGTTATTTTCTTTCATCACTTTAAGTATGTCTTGCCATTCCCTCCTGGCCTGAAGAGTTTCTATAGAAAGATCAGCTGTTATCCTTATGGGAATCCCCTTGTGTGTTATTTATTGTTTTTCCCTTGCTGCTTTTAATATTTGTGCTTTGTGTTTGATCTTTGTTAATTTGATTAATATGTGTCTTGGGGTGTTTGGCCTTGGATTTATCCTGTTTGGGACTCTCTGGGTTTCTTGGACTTGGGTGATTATTTCATCACACCACTCACAATCACCACAATCAGAAAGCCTACAAAGAATAAATATTGGAGAGGGTGTGGAGAAAAGGCAACATTCCTACTGTTGGCAGCCATGTAAATTGGTGCAGCCTCTATGAAGAACAGTATGCAAGTTCCACAAAAAGTACAGTTAACATGTGATCCAGCAAACCCACACCAGGGGATATATCCAGACAAATGTATGCTTCAGAGAGATACAGGCATCCTCATGTCCATAAGAGTACTATACAAATCATAGGAACACTATATAATAGCCAAAACAGGCAAACCACCTACGTGTCCTTCAACAGGTGAATGGATCAAGAAGATGAGGTACATATATACAACGGAGTACTACTCAGCCAAAACAAGTAATGAAACAATGCCATTTGTAGCAATATGGAAGGACCTTGAGTTTACCAAAATAAGTGAAGGAAGTCAGAAAGCAAGAAATACCATATGATATCTCTTACATGTGGAATCTCAATATGACACAAGTGAATCTATCTACACAACACGAATAGAATGACATACATGGAGAACAGACATATGGTTTCCAAGAGACAGAGATGGACTGGGAGAGGAGTGTCTAGGAGTTTGGGATTAGCAGATGCACACTATCATATAGGCAACAGTGCAGAGAAACCTGTGCACTGCAATGAAAAGAAAGGCCCCTGTTTGTTGCAACTAGAGAAAAGCCCTTGTAGCAACAAAGACAGGGCACAGCCAAAAATTAATGAATACATGAAATTAAAAACAACTAAAAAAACCTAAGAGCAAAACATGCTCTGACATAAATTGGAGCAATATTTTCTTAGGATATATATCTAGGAGTGGAATTGCTGGATCATATGATAGCTCCATTTTTAGGTTTTGAAGAACTCCCATGATGTTTTCCAGTCATTGTTTTCTGTTTGCCTTCCCAGCAACAGTGTAGGAGGGATCCCTTTGCTCTATTCTCTCTCCAGCATTTGTTGTTTGTAGCTTTTTAAATGATAGACTGGAAAAGCAAAAGAAAAGAAAATAAAAAACACAAATGGAACCAAATCAACTTTATAAACGTTTGAACAGAAGTGGAAACCATTAACAGAACAAAAAGACAACCTATGGAATGGGAGAAAAGATTTGTAAATGCTGCGACCACTAAGGGTTAATTTCTAAAATATACAAACAGTTTATACCACTCAATATAAGAAAAACAAATATAAAATAGACAGCAGATCTAAATGTACTTTTCTCCAAAGGAGACATCTCAGTGCCCAATAGACACATGGAAAGATCTCAGCACCACTGATTATTATGGAAATTCAAATAAAAACTACAATGAGGTATCACATCACACCAGTCTATCATTTAAAAAGCTACAAACAACAAATGCTGGAAAGAGAATAGAGCAGAGGGATCCCTCCTACACTGTTGCTGGGAAGGCAAATAGAAAACAACAACTGGAAAACAGTATGGGAGTTCTTCAAAATCTAAAAATGGAGCTATCATATGATCCAGCAATTCCACTCCTAGATATATATCCTAAAATGTCGAGAACTCCGAATTTAAAAAGTTACATGCACCCCGATGTTCATTAACAGCACTGTTTACAACAGCCAAGACATGGAAACAATCCATGTGTCCATCAACAGATGACCGGCTTAAGAAGATGGTTTTTATATATGTATATTACACACACTGGAGTATTATTCGGCCATAAAAAATAAGAATATTGCCATATGGTGACTTCAGTGAACCTAAAGAATATTATACTAAGTCAGACAATGACAAATTCGCCATCATATTGTTTATATGTGGAATCTAAAAAATAATATATATAAAACTGTATATACAACAGAAATGGACTCACAGACATAGAAAAACTCATGGTTAGAGGGAAGAGGGGCAGATTAAGAGTAAGGGATTAACAGATGAAAACTACTATACATAAAATAAATAAGCAATAAGGATTTGCTGTATAGCACAGGAAATTATGTTTAATATCTCATAATGACTTAGAATGTGATCAGAAAAAGTACTGAATCATTATTCTGTACACCTGAACCTAACACAATATAATAAATCAACTATGCTTCAACTTAAAAAAGCAAATAGGAAACAAAGGCTTTTAGAGACCCAAAATCTGAGTTTGTCACCAACAGACCACACATTAAAGTAATTCTAAATATTATACTTTAGGAAAATAACCTTATTTTATATAAGAGATATGAGATGCAAGAAGGATTAAAGAAACCAGTAAAAAGAAAATAAGTGAATCTAACATTATAGTACTGACAATAATGTTTTGAAATTTTAAAGAATAAAGATAAAATTAAGACAATAAAATTAGAGCTATAAATGGTTATAAAGGTTAATGGATTTTAAGTGTCTAATATCCTCCTTAGTTCAAGAGGGAAAATACTCATTTGAACATTAGTAAGTTAGATATACATGTTGTAATTACTAAAGTAACCATTAAAATAATAGAAACAGATACTTAATACCTACGCAAAAGTGGGAAAATCTAAATGAGAAATAATAACCACCTTCCTTCCTCAAAAAAGCAAGAAGTTAAAAACAGATGGAAAAAATAGCATAAGTTATAATATAGACATTCTGAAAGAGATGGGAATACCAGACCACCTGACCTGCCTCTTAAGAAACCTACATGCAGGTCAGGAAGGAACAGTTAGAACTGGACATGGAACAACAGACTGGTTCCAAATAGGAAAAGGAGTATGTCAAGGCTATATATTGTCACCCTGCTTATTTAACTTCTATGCAGAGTACATCATGAGAAACGCTGGACTGGAAGAAACACAAGCTGGAATCAAGACTGCTGGGAGAAATATCAGTAACCTTAGGTATGCAGATGACTCCACCCTTATGACAGAAAGTAAACAAGAACTAAAGAGCCTCTTGATGAAAGTGAAAGAGGAGAGTGAAAAAGCTGGCTTAAAGCTCAACATTCAGAAAACGAAGATCATTGCATCCGGTCCCATCACTTCATGGGAAATAGATGGGGAAACAGTGTCAGACTTTATTTTGGGGGCTCCAAAATCACTGCAGATGGTGATTGCAGCCATGAAATTAAAAGACACTTACTCCTTGGAAGAAAAGTTATGACCAACCTAGATAGCATATTCAAAAGCAGAGATGTTACTTTGCCAACAAAGGTCCATCTAGTCAAGGCTATGGTTTTTCCTGTGGTCATGGATGGATGTGAGAGTTGGACTGTGAAGAAAGCTGAGCGCCGAAGAATGGATGCTTTTGAACTGTAGTGTTGGAGAAGACTCTTGAGAGTCCCTTGGACTGCAAGGAGATCCAACCAGTCCATTCTGAAGGAAATCAGCCCTGGAATTTCTTTGGAGGGAATGATGCTGAAGCTGAAATTCCAGTACTTTGGCCATCTCATGCAAAGAGCTGACTCATTAGAAAAGACCCTGATGCTGGGAAAGATTGAAGGCAGGAGGAGAAAGGGATGACAGAAGATGAGATGGCTGGATGGCATCACTGACTCGATGGACATGAGTCTGAGTGAACTCCAGGAGTTGATGATGGACAGGGAGGCCTGGTGTGCTACGATTCATGGGGTTGCAAAAGAGTTGGACACGACTGAGCAACTGAACTGATGATATAGAGATTTAGATACAAATAAGTACTTAAATACAATATGTATTTCTAAGAAATATAAATGAACTAAATGCTTCAGGTAGACTCATACTATAGGATAAATAAAAACTGGATTATTTAAAGGTGTTTAAATCAGATCACAACAATATACTAGAAGAGAGGGTTTTCTCCCATCTACTCAGTAGAACTGAGGTATCATGGAGCAAATCAGTAAGAGGAAATAAAGAAGCATTTCCTTACACACAGGAACATAGTGTATGTAAATTAGAAACCCTGTCACATCATTACATAATTTTCCCTTTAGTTTAAATTGGCATAGTTTTCAAATAAATAATGAAGCGATGTCTGACATTCATTCTTATAGCTCTATCATTAGCCACATTCCCTGGACAGCTACAAAGTGATAATTATTTGCATATAGACGAACCTGAATATCTGTGAATATGTGTTACATTACCTCCAAAATCACTTCAGAGTTCAGTCACAGTTTGTATAGTTTTAACGGTATATTCTAGTTCTCTGAATAGTACTTGACACCAATAATCTCTGATTAACCAATTTTTCCTTTCTAGGCATGCTGGAATTCATTTCACAATACATGAAAAATCATTCATCTACTTTATTAACCACACAACTATTCAGTAGGAATTTATTAACAATTACTCTGTCAACACAGAAGTCTTCAGCTGAAGATTGGATAGTATATTCCCAAAGGCTTGAAAAATAGGAATTTCTATATTAAGATGCACTAGGGGGAGTGGATTTAGCTTTTAAATCCGATGGCAATAGCGGAGAGATATTGGTAATAAAAATAACATCTCTACCTTTCAGACAGCTCTCTGGCACAAAATATAATAAAACCTGAGTGGCAACAAAAATTGAACCTTCCTAGAGTTTACTTTCTTGGGAGGAAGGGTAAACAAACAATGTATTAGTTAGATGGTAAATATCTCTATAGAAAAAAATAATATAGGGAAGGGGGTTAGGGTGCAGTAGAAAGGGAGGTTCCACAGAAAAGGTAACACCTGAATAAAAACTATAACACGGTAAAGAAGCAAGGCATGTGGCTAAGAAACACATTCCAGATTAAGCGAACAGTAAATGCGTAGACCCTCTAAAAGAAGCATGTCAGGCATGTTCCTTGAGGACAAAGAGACCAGAGTAGCTGGGTCAATATCAGTTAAGAGGTAGAATAACAGGAGAAAAAAGTTATAAAGGAGTAGCTTGTGTTGAACCGTGTAGATGGTGATTATAATTTTTGACTTTTACTTGGGAGAAATAGATTCTGAAGGAATTATCAGTGTTGACTGTCATTAGGGCAACTGTCAATGGCACCCCACTCCAGTACTCTTGCCTGGAAAATCCCATGGATGGAGGTGCCTGGTAGGCTGCAATCCATGGGGTCGCTAAGAGTCAGGCACGACTTAGTGATTTCACTTTCATGCATTGGAGAAGGCAATGGCAACCCACTCCAGTACTCTTGCCTGGAGAATCCCAAGGACAGAGGAGCCTAGTGGGCTGCCGTCTATGGTGTCGCACAGAGTCGGACATGACTGAAGCGACTTAGCAGCAGCAGCAGGGCAACTGTGCTGAGAACAGACTGAAGAGGGCAAAAGAAAAAGCACGGAGAGCACTTAGGCGGCTATTGTAACAACTTGAGAAAGGTTATGGTATCTTGGACCAGAGTGGAAACAGATAGGCTGGGACTTGGGACTCTTCACTACCGTGCTTGCACTTAAAATGTCTCCTCAAGCATCAGAACACAAATAAACTATAAGGGACTAAAGGAAAAAAAAAATGCATGCATGCACAGTTGAGCTATTTCAAATTGTAAAAGATGATGCTGTTAAAGTGCCACACTCACTATGGCAGCAAATTTGGAAAACTCACCAATGGTCACAGGATTGGAAATGGTCAGTTTTCATTATTATCCAAAAGAAGGGCAATGCCAAAGAAGTTTCAAACTACCACCACACAATTGTACTCATTTCACATGCTAGTAAGGTAATGCTCAAAATCCTTCAAGCTAGGTTTCAACAGTACGTGAACTGAGAGCTTCCAGATGTTCAAACTGGATTTAGAGAAGGCAGAGGAACCAGAGATCAAATTGCAAACATCCACTGGATCATAGAAAAATCAAGGGAATTCCAAAAGAAACACATACTTCTGCTTCATTGACTATGTTAAAGCCTTTGACTGTGTGGATCAAAACAAACTGTGGAAAATTCTAGAGATGGGAGTAACAGATCACCTTACCTACCTCTTGAGAAACCTGTATGCAAGACAAGAAGCAACAGTCAGAACTGGGCATAGAACAACAGATTGACTCAAAATTGGGAAAGAAGTATGTCAAGGCTGTATGTTGTCATCCTGCTTATTTAACTTACATGCAGAGTACACATCTTGAGAAATGCTGGGCTGGTTGAAGCACAGGCTGGAATTAAGAAGCCAGGAGAAATATCAATAACCTCAGATATGCAGATGCTGCTGCTGCTATTACCACCCTAATGGGAGAAAGCAAAGAGAAATTTAAAAGCCTGTTATAGAAGGTGAAAGAGGAGAATTAAAAAGTTGGCTTAAAACTCAGCATTCAGAAAACTAAGATCAGGGCATCTGGTCCCATCACTTCATGGCAAATAGATGGGGAAACAATTCAAACAGTGACAGATTTTATTCCTTGGGCTCCAAAATGATTGCAGACAGTGACCACAGCCATGAAATTAAAAGACACTTACTCCTGGGAAGAAAAGCTATGAAAAACCTACCCAGCATATTAAAAAGCAGAGAGATTACTTTGCTGACAAAGTTCATATAGTCGAACCTATGGATTTTCAGTAGCCGTGTAGGGACGTGGGAGTTGAACCATAATGAAGGCTGAGCGCTGAAGAATTGATGCTTTCAAACTGTAGTGTTGGAGAAGACTCTTGAGAGTCCCTTGGACTGCAAGGAGACCAAACCAGTCAATCCTAAAGGAAATCCACCCTGAATATTCATTGGAATGATTGACATTGAAGTTGCAATACTTTGGCCACATGATGCTAAGAGCCAACTCATTGCAAAAGACCCTGATGCTGGAAAAGATTGAGGGCATGAGGAGAAGAGGGCAGCAGAGGATGAGATGGTTGGATAGCATCACTAATTCAGTGGACATGAGTTTGAGCAAACTCCAGGAGACAGTGAAGGACAGGGAAGCCTAGTGTGTAGCAGTCCATGGAGTTGCAGAGTTTGAATGACTGAGTGGTTGAACTGCAACAACAATTCAAACCTGGGGCAAATTATGAACAGCAATGTACAAAAAGACAAAAACCCAACTGCCACTTCTGAGGTGCTGGGAGCGATTCCTGCACCCAGCGCCAATGGGTGGGCAAACCACCTCAGCCACCCCTCTGGCCTGATCCACAGATCCATTCCTACCCTTGCCCATCCTCACCTCGCTGAAGAGACTGACTCAGCCACCCTCAGGAGCACACAGGAGAGAACCTAGTACTGGATTATGCTCCCTCCTGCTATACCAAAAGTCCCAGTAAAGCCTTGACTGAATTTCTCATCTGGCCTCTTATCAATGTCTATTGATTAAAGAGTCCAGAACTGAGATCAGTGCACCACAACAAAGACCCAGCTCAGCCAAATTAATTAATTAAAATGAAAATAAGTAGATTTGGTTGAATTCTGAGTAAATTTTGAAGACAAATAGGATTTGCTTAATTAGATGTGATATAAAAAGGGAGAGGTCAAAGATCACTCTGGAATTTGGCCTGACCAACTGTCAGGATGAGCTGCCATTCACTGGCATAGGGAAGAGGGAGATCTGGGGGAGGAAGATTAAGAATTTGCATTTGGAAATGTTAAACTTGAGATGCCTGTTAGCCATACAGAGATGTTCAGTAGGCAGCTCGATATACATGTCTGGAGTTCAGGATAGATGTTGAAACTTCAGATAAAATTGGGAAGCAGCAGTTAGTGAATAGGTGGTTTATAAGTCTATGGGAGTAGATGAAATAAACAAGGACATGAGAGAGAGAAGAGATAAGAAATATAGCACCCAATGCCTGTAGCATTCTAATATTAAGACATTGTGGTGATAGGAGGAACTAACCAAGAAGACTAAGGAGAACCAAGTGTAAAAAACATGTAAAGAAACCATTTAAAGGAGGAAGAAGAAATTCATGATGGTCAGTGCTGCAGAAAGTTAAAGTAAGATGAGAATCGAGAATTGAAAGCAGCATTTTAGTAGAATGGTTGGTTGTCGCCAGTGATGCTGGTGGTGTAATTATGAAACTATTTTGTGTACACTGTAAGACAGGAAAAAAAATGAGTAAATGTTGTAAGTGCTATTTGGAACCAGAGTTTTTACTGAAGGAGAAGGGAAATGTAAGAAGGATCCCAATGCCCTGGTTTTGACTGGAATTGTTAGAATAAACTCAAGGATTCAAATCTACTAAAAGAGCCCAGGAACACAGACACCTAGTAGCAGTGGACATCTTTGACATAGATTAGTGTCTAAATACTGTCCCCACTAAAAGGAATCAGAGATCCTTAGAGAAAGACCTGCTGCAGGCAGGTCCAGGCAACAGAAGTATAAAATCAGTCTGAGGCATCACACATTTCTAAAAAGCAAAGAATACTCAAAGAATAGGGAAATCATGTCAAAGGACACAGAGCTTAACTGAAAGGTGTATCACTGGGCAAACTGAAAAGATGTTGAACAAAGGTAATGATGGTAATGCACCCTCCAGAATGGGAGAAAATATTTGCAAACAAAACAACTGACAAGCAAGTATTCTCCAAAGTATACAAACAGCTCTTGGAGCTCAATATCTGCCACCTGAGAAATCTGTATGCAGGTCAAAAAGCAACAGTTAGAACTGGACATGGAATAGTAGACTGGTTCCAAATCGAGAGAGGAGTACATCATGGCTGCATATTGTCACCCTGCTTATTTAACTTATATGCAGAATACATCATGCGGAATGCCAGGCTGGATGAAGCACAAGCTGGAATCAAGATTGCCAGGAGAAATATCAGTAACCTCAGATATGCAGATGACACCACCCTTATGGCAGAAAGAAGAAGAACTAAAGAGAATCTTGATGAAAGTGAAAGAGGAGAGTAAAAAGTTGGCTTAAACCTCAACATTCAGAAAACTAAGATCATGGCATTGGGTCCCATCACTTCATGGCAAATAGATGGGGAAACAGTGGAAACAATGGCTGACTTTATTTTTCTGGGCTCCAAAATCACTGCAGATTGTCGCTGCAGCCATGAAATTAAAAGATGCTTACTTCTTGGAAGGAAAGTTATGACCAACTTAGACAGCATATTAAAAAGCAGAGACGTTACTTTGCCAACTCTTGTTGGCATAGTTCTTTCCACCATAAGGGTGGTGTCATCTGCATATCTGAGGTTACTGATATTTCTGACAGAAATATCAGATGACAGAGAATGAGATGCTTGGATGGCATCACCGACTCAATGGACATGAATTTGAGCAAACTCTGGGACATAGTGAAGGTCAGAGGAGCCTGGTGTGCTGCAGTCCATGGGGTCGCAGAGTTGGATCTGACTTAGTGACTGAATAATGATCTAAAAACATTCAGTTCTTGAGCTCTCACTTAGCTACAACTGGATCTCCTTCTTTAAGCACAGGGCCACACAGAGACCCCCTCTGACCCTTGCCAGTGCAGGTTTGGAGGCCAGAGGCCAGGGCAGTGCCATCTGGCATGAGAGCTTCCTTCAGCTGCCTTGGGTATTATCCACAGCAGGAGGAATCAAGGTTCTGACTTTCTACCTGTTTTGAAGACAAACCCACTCCTGAAGCCCATGCTTCTCAGGAGATCAGAACACAGTGATGACAATTGTGCTGCTAATGCTGCCCGTTCTCATGTGGGACTAGGTACTGTGAGAACCAGACGGAGACAAGAATGCCTAAAATACCCTTAAGCTGAAGGGTAGTCATGTTTCCCTGTGGCCAAGATAGGTACTCTTGAACCATGGGAAGTTTAGCTAGCCTACTAGATTTTTTAAGTTTAAAAGTTGGCTACTTTCTATCACTAAGATCAGAAACACAATGCTCTAATCAGAAACTGCGGACATTTTGAAATATCCTAATATTTAAGAGGAAATTAAAAGTAAGTCTTGCTTGCTATCAATGTTAAAAATCACAAATAGACACACCATACTGAGTCACTGTAATATTTCTCTAGCCTTCATTCACTGAATCTCTGCAGATTTAATTTGGCATCAAATAACAGCCCATTCTTCTCTGCCATAGTGGTCGTTGGGAGCTGATGAGGAAGACAGATAGCACCTTAGCTACAAAGACAAAGATTTCAGGTGACTGTTTTAGAAAAAGTCTGGAAACGTGCAAGTCTGATCTGTTTTTCTCAGCAACACTAAGCAAAATTGGAAACTTTCACTGTGATATTTTATCTTAAATCAACTCAAGTAGGAGTTAGGATACTGGAGTTAGCCTCTGGTTATGTCCCTAACACTTAGCAGTTACTTACAGTTTCTCTGTCTGCAAATGAAAAATATAAAACTGTCCCAAAGTGTCAAAGAAGATTTCTGAAATATTGTTGACTTGAGACCAGGGTATTTCAGCCTCAGATTTGGAGAGAATGTTCACATCTTCAGATCCAGAACTTATTAACTAATAGGCAAAGAATGGGAACTGCTCTTCTCAGAAGAGACCTCACGTAAGCAAAGAGGAGAGCCAGAAACAGATGCCAAATGTAAAGGAGACCCAGTGAGTAATGTCTAGAAAATGAATTAGATATTTAGAAGGACATAATGCCCAAGCTGGGTGGACAATATTTTGTAAGAGGCATGCAAAGGTGATGATGGGGAATTAGTTCACCTCATACCATTTCACCCCAGTCAAATTTCCAGATGCCAATTTGCCAAATTAATTCACCTAAAATTAGCATTTTCTGGAGCAGTGGTTCTCAATCCTAGCTATGAATTAGGTGGTTCTGATTTGGGAAATTTTAAAAACATTAATATTTCAGGCAGGCATTCAGACAGGGTCCAGTATTCTAAACAGAAAACACTAAATCATGTCATATTAATAACCAAAAGAACAAAATTGATTGACATAAAAATTGAATAAGTAATGTATTCCCATGGCACAATACTGTAAAACTACAAAATTATATAAAATAATGATAAGCCTCCATCTCATGCACTTACCAAAGCCACCATGTCCTCTTCAGAAATAACCCACTGATGCCAAGTCCTCATGCCTTTCAGGAGTATTCTCTACATACACCAGCATATATGTACATGTGCACTTGTAAGATCTTTTCATATACAGGTACCTTATATACTGTATGTACCTAGTATACAGTGTACTATATACTATCCCATTATATAGATACATTAACAGGCCCATATTTGGGGGAATTTAGTGTTTTTTTTTTAATTCCTGACTGATATATAATGCTGCAATGCATATCCTTTTGCAACCATCATTTCACCCATGCTAAACCATTAGAATGTATCTTTAAAATAAATTCCTAAAGTGGAATTGTTAGTTCAATATTTTTGAGTTGTAGTAAATACTGTCAAATTAGTTTCTGCAAAAATTTTAGTAAATACTGTCGAATTACTTTCACCAGTTTATATTCAATTAGCAATATGTCTGAGCTCAAATTACTTTCAAAAGCAAATCCTGAGCAGGGTTGTGTATAGGCAACTAGTTGGAGGTTTGAGAGCTGCACCCTGAAGGTCTGCAAACCTTGTACTTGCTCAGCCACAAGACTGAAGAACATGCCTAGAAGCAGTGACAGAGATATCAACAATTTGTTGAAAAGAGAAACTTACAGCTCAGAAGCAAAGTCCTGGAGTGACACCTCACCATGTATAGCAGATAGCCTGGCAGGACTTGGCAACAAGAGAAAGAGGTTACCATTCACAGGGGGAGCTGACGTCCCTCTATTGAATTTGGCTCTTTGGTTACCAGGGAAACCAGCTGAGGAGACTGTTCCTTAGGAGCCCCTCAGGTTAACAATCATCATGAGGGGCAGACTCTTCTCTTTGATAACCTGGAGTGGAGCTGTTCTGGTCTAAGGATTAGAACAATCACCAGTCAGGGCAGGGGACAAACACGCAGGCAGTTACTGATTAGGGCCTATAATTAAGTGGGAAGGTCAGTCATGTGAGAGTGCAGGTGAACCAGGAAATGGTTGAGCAGGGGATGTAAGAGAGAGCAAGAGAACAGCCATCTTGAGCGGCCTGATCATACAGAGGTGATCTAAAGGATCAGAAGAGAAGGACCAAGAAAAGCAAAACAGAGAAGAGCAATGCAAGGCTGCATTATCTAGATCACCACTGTGGGGATTTGGGGACTCAGTCAGCCAGGACCTTCAGAGGAGGGTGTAAGATGCCTCTTGCAATTTTTCACACAAGGGTCAACAGGAGAAACATAGGTCCATCAGTCCTCATCCTCCACGGATTGAAGGTTAGCCTAGAGGTATTAAGTCCCATACTTCTAGAATAAACCTGTACCTTCAATCAACACTAACCCATGATGAGACTTCAAAAAGCTCTAGGAAAGAAAGCAAAAGGCTTGGATGCTTACTTGAAGCAATACACTGTCAGCTAGAAATGAGTCTAAACCTACAGAGGATTTTTTTTTTCTGTAGCAACAGCTGGAATCAGAGGTGAAGTTTAGAAGCTGTGAGATGAGGCACAAGATGTATCTGATACGTGGCACAGGACTTGCAGCCTTACCAACAATGTGTCATTATATGCCTTCACCATTTCTTCAATAGGTGAAAAAATGATATTTCACTGGAGTTCTATTTTGATTTTATTGAACACTTATATTCTCCTTTACTGTGAAATGTCCTTTGCACAGTTTTCTATTAACTTTGAGAGTTCTTATCTTTTAATGTGTAGGAGATATTTATATGTATAGAAACTAGCCCTTTTCTATGACATTAATGGAAAGATATCTTCTGATTTTGTTCATAGTGGTTTTCACAATGTATTTTTTTTTAAATTTGCCTATACAAAATATTTTTTCTGTCTTCTTAGTATTCTATCATACTTAGAAAATCTTCCCCCATTTTAAGATTTTTTAAAAATCATCTATTTTGTGACAGAGGCTATAGCCCCCAAATTCTCTTCTCTTTAAACAGAGAACCCTGGGACTTCCCTGGCAGTCCAATGGTTAAGACTTTGCCTTCCAGTAGAGAGGTGAAAGTGAAAGTCACTCAGTTGTGTCTGACTCTTTGCAACCCTATGGACTATATAGTCCATGGAATTCTCCAGGCCAGAATGCTGGAGTGGGGATCTTCCTTTCTCCAGGGATCGAACCCCTGTCTGTATCTGACTCTTTGCGACCCCATGGACTGCAGCACGCCAGGCTTCCCTGTCTATTCACCAACTCAGCTGTTCTCTTCTAGGAGTTTTATGGTATCATTCTTATATTTAAGTCTTTAAGTAATTTTGAGTTTATTTTTGTGTATAGTGGGAGGGAGTGTTATAAGTCCTAATATCGGTTTCTTCTCTATTGTATATATGTGCCTCCTTTGTCCTAGACTGATGTAGCTGTTTGGGTTTATTTCTGGGCTCGCTGTTCTGTGCCACTGATCTATATGCTTGTTTTTGTGCCAACACCACATTGTTGTTTTTTTCTTCAAGATAATCATGACTGAGTGAGATGTGGAGATAGTCTTCAGTCTCCATGATTTATTTTTTTAAACTTTTATTTATTTTATTTAGTGTTTTGGTTGAGCTGGCTCTTCGTTGCTGAGTGCAGTCTTCTCTAGTTGTGGCGAGCAGGAGCTACTCTTCCTTGTGTTGCATGGGCTTCTCGTTGCAGTGGCTTCTCTTGTTGCAGATCATAGGCCCTGGGCATATAGGTTTCAGTAGTTGTGGAGCAAGGGCTTAGTTGCTCCACAGAGTGTGGGATCTTCCCAGACTAGGGATCAAGCTCATGCCTCCTGCACTGGCAGGCGGATTGTTATCCACTGTGCCGCCTGGATACAGTTGGTGCGGTGTCCCACATAGTTTTGATTGCTGGATCTTGAGGTGCTCCCACTACATTCTGGAGTCCGGAAGTGATACACCTCCTGCTTTGTTCTTTTCCATCAGGACTGGCGTGGCAACTCGTGGTCCATAGAAATTTTAGGATTATTTGTCCTAGTTCTGTGAAAAATGTCATGGGTAATTTGATAGGGATAGCATTAAGAATAAATTAAGTGTAATTTGCTTTGGGTGACATTTGAACAATACTAATTCTTCCAATCTAAGATCACAGATCTTCCCATTTCTTGGAATCATATTCAGTTTCTTTTATCAGTGTTTTATAGTCTTCAGTATATCTTAGGTTTGTTCCTGGTTATTTTGGTGTTTTGACTCGAATTTAAACAGGATTTTAAAATTTTCTTCTTGCTGGTATTCGTTAGTATGAAGAAATGCAACAAATTTCTGTATATTGTGTCCTATAACCTTGATGAATTCATTATTAGTCCTAATAGTTTTTTGCTGTATGTGGCTTTTATTATGTTGGAATATGTTCCCACTATACTCACTGATTTAAAAAAAATCATGAATTGATGTTCAGTTTGTCAAATGCTTTTTCTACATCTATTGAGATGATCTTGTGGCTTTTTGCCTTTCCTTTTTAACCCAGTGTGTCACACTGATTTGTGTATGTTGAATAATCCTTGCAACCTTGGAATGAATCTAGCTTGATCATGTGATTATTTATGTATTTTTAAATTCATTTTGCTGATGAGGATTGCTACATTGATATTCATCAAAGATACTGGCCTGTAGTTTTCTTTTTTTGTAGTATCCCTGTCTGGTTTTGGTATCAGGGTGATGGTGGCCTCATAGAATGAATTTGGGAGTGTTCCTTCTTCAGTTATTTGGAATAGCTTGAGAAAGGTAGATACAAGTTCTTTTTGTGTGTTTGGTAGAACTCCCCAGTGAAGCCATTAGTACTGGACTTCTCTTTGCCAGGAGTCTTTTTTGTTTGTTTTAATGACAGATTTTACTTCACTTCTAGTGATTACTGTGTTCAAATTATCTGCTTCTTAATTAAGTTTTAGCTGGCTGTAAGTTTCTAGAAACTGGTCCATTTCTTCCATGTTGTCCAATTTGTTGGCTTATAACTGTTAATAGTATTTTTGCAATTCTTTTGTTTCTGTGGTATCAGTTGTTTGTTCTTTCTTTTTTTAATGGAGTATAGTTGATTTACAATGTTAGTTTCTGAAATCCCTGTTTTGCATAGCTTAGAATGCTTTATATTCCATATATCTCAAATGTTGCTTTTATTATTTTTTTCCATTTGTCTTCCTGTCTGCTGTTCTGATTGGGTGATTTCCATTACTCTACCTTCTAGATCATTTATTTGCTTTTCTGTGTCATTTATTCTATTCATTGTTTCTAGACTGGTTTTTATCTTGGCAATTGAATTGTCTGCTTTTGACTGGTTCATCTTTGCAATTTTTAGTTCCTTGTTAGAGTGATCTGTATTTCTTTTCATAAACTCTCTTAAATCAGTGAGCATTTTAAAAATTTTATTCATTTTATTTTCTGTTGCTCTGAGTCTTTGTTGCTACACACTGGCTTTCTCTAGTTGTGGTCTGTGGGCTTCTCATTGCATTGGCTTCTCTTGTTGCAGAGAGGACTGGCTCTGGTTACATGGGCTTCAGTAGCTGCAGCGCACAGGCTCAGCAGCTGTGGCCACCGGCTGAATCGCTCTGCAACATGTGGGGTCTTCCTGGACCAGGGGAACCCATGTCCCCTGCACTGGCAAGCGGATTCTTAACAACGGTACCACTCAAGAAGTCCACCACCTTTTTCCCCCAAGTTTATTGAATTTGCATTAGTATTTTTATTATCAAGGAGGTATTTCCCTGAGGAGGAACTTTATCCTGGAAGCCAGTGCCCCAGGCCTGCCCAGTCTTTCTCTTTGTCCTTTTAATTTCAAGGAGCTGTATTACCACCTTTTTGAAATCGCGGTCTGGTAGACTGAGCTCTGTTTCATTATTCCTTCTTTGGGGAATTTCTCTTGTTCTTTTAATTGAGAGTACTCTGCCTTTTCATTTTACTTATATTTCAATTACCTTTCATTTCTCTGTCTCTATGAATTTAGGAGAAACAACAGTTATCTACTGTGGTCTTGAAGGGGTGTTTATGTGGAAGCATCCCCATGTAGGCTGTATGTCCAGCGTTTTTGGTGTGAGGGCTGCTTTCACTATGGACACTAATCTCATCTTGCTGCATCTTTCCTCTTGCTGGTTGTTATCCCCTAGGTAGCAAGTAAAGGAGTGGTTAGTACCTAAGAGCCTGTGCAGGGTGTGAGGTGAGGCTTCCCCTCTGCTCCATGACAGTGGCTGCCCTGTCAGGGGTGGAGTTTGCTCCCCAGATGTTGGATTAGAAGCCCTCAGGCTTGGGTCTAGGCAGGCTCCATTGTCTTGAGTGCGTGCCCCGAGGTGAGTGCTGAAGCAGGTGAGGCTTGTGCACTGCCTGGGTTGGCTGCGTTTTGCCCAGAAGCAGCCCAAGGTCATGTCCCTTCCTGTGTTGCGTTCCTCCCAGGTCTAGTGCAAGGCTGTGGTGTGGAGTAGGCTGGGGGTCAGGGCATCGTGACTGCAGGAACTGAGGCAGTTGCGCTGCCCCCAGGTCTGGGCTGTCTCTGTGGCAGTCTTCTCCCAGGACCTGTCTACCCCAGATCTAGTGTGAGGCTGCGTGGTGGAGTGGGTGGAGCCGGGGGGTGAGAGGGCTGATCTCGCCAAGAACGACAGCGCTGACAAGGCCACTGGCCATCCCGCCCAGACCACACTCAATGCAGAAGTGTGGTTAAAACGCGACCTCTCCAGGGCCTGTCTGTCCAAGATTCGGTACTCATGCTCTTGTGGCACTGCCCTGTGCATGTTGTGACAGTGTCCTCCCAGGCTCCACCCAGATCACAACCTACTTACCCCAGTCTCTGCGTAGCTTGACCCGGTCTTTGCCCAGATCATGCACCAGGCTGAGGTGTGGAGTGAGCTGGACTGGGGTGTTAGTCCCTTCGTATTGAGATGCATAGCAAGGCTGCAGACACCAGTGCATGGCTCTCTCCATCCTGATTATTGGCGAGCCAGCGTGTGCACGCTTCTAGAGTCTAGGCTTTGGCAGCCCTTCTATCTCAGTCGAGCAGGGGGCTTGACTCCTCTGCACAGGACGCCACGGTTGGGATGCCCAGGCTGTGGCATGTCCTGCTGGCTGCCCAGGACCAGGATCTGCCTGTGTAGACCTTCTCTTCATCAAGATCCCTCCCAGGGGTGTAGTTTTGCCCTGGTAACTTTTTTCCCCATCTTACCCAGTTACATGGAGATCATTCTTTCAGTTTTCATTGCTTAGGAGTTATTCTGCCAGTTTCTAGCTAGTTTTTTATGAGAATTGTTCCACATGTTTTTGAAGTGTTGTGGAGGAAGGTGAGCTCCTCCTACTCTACTGTCTTGATTCTCTTGTCCTACTGGGTCATGAGAGATATTTATGCTGGGATTAGAATTTTTAATTTAAATATAGTTGATTTATAATATATCAACCTCTGCTGTATAGCAAACTGACTCAGTTATAAACTTCTATGCATTTAAAAAAATTAATCTTTTTGCCAGTTTATACATTCTTTTTTATGTTCTTTTCCATTATGGTTTATCCCAGGAGATTGGGTATAATTCCCTGTGCTATACAGTAGGCCCTTCTTTTAGACTTAGAATTTTAAATAACTGAATTAACTGTAATTTTATATCAGACAGTGACAATGTCATTTCATTGTATTTTGTCTTCCACTGTTGCTTCTGGGAAATAAGTTCTCTTCCATTACTTAAAAAGAAATCAATGTCTTATAATCTTTTTACCTTCAGTATTCTGCCATCTCACTATGATCTATATATGTGTTTATCTTACATGAGATTCATTTCACTTCTTGAATTAGTAGCTTGGTGTTATGAAAAATTCTAATTATCTCCTTAAATACTGCTTTCATCCCTTCTTATTTATCCTTCTTGGACTCCAATTAGAATAAGGTGAAATAATATGTCTAGATCTGTCTCTCCATCTTTTATCTTTTTACTAAGTTTTTTTGTCTTCCACTCTATTTCATCTGCTGATATGTTCTTAAAACTACCCATTAAAAAAAAAAAACCTATCCATTGAATTTTAAACTTTCATTTATTACAACTTTAGATTTCTAGAAGCTGTTTGTTCTTTACTCAAATACACTTGCTCATTCTTCATGGTTTTTGTTCCCTCCACTTATTTTCAAACACTTATTTTCTTCAGTTCAGTTCAGTCACTCAGTCATGTCCAGCTCTTCACGACCCCATGAACTGCAGCACACCAGGCCTCCCTGTACATCACCAACTCCCAGAGTTTACCCAAACTCACGTTCATTGAGTTGGTGATGCCATTCAATCATCTCATCCTCTGTCATCCCCTTCTTCTCCTGCCCTTAGTCTTTCCCAGCATCAGGATCTTTTCAAATGAGTCAGCACTTCACATCAGGTGGCCAAAGTTTTGGAGTTTCAGCTTTAGCATCAGTCCTTCCAATGAAAACCCAGGACTGATCTCCTTTAGAATGGACTGGTTGGATATCCTTGCAGTCCAAGGGACTCTCAAGTCTTCTCCAACACCACAGTTCAAAAGCATCAATTCTTTAGCACTCAGCTTTCTTTATAGGCTTACTCTCACATTCATACATGACCACTGGAAAAAACATAGACTTGACTAGTGGACCTTTGTTGGCAAAGTAAAGTTTCTGCTTTTTAATATGCTGTCTAGGTTGGTCATAACTTTCCTTCCAAGGAGTAAGCGTCTTTTAATTTCATGGCTGCAATTTTGTGTTTGATAATTCTATTATTTGACATCACTGCATGTCTGCTTCAGCTACTGGAGCTATTCTTATTTCTGCTGCATCTCACTCTGGTATCTTGTTTCCCTGTATGTTGAACTATTTTTTTTTCTTTTTAATGGTAAGTTGTTCACTTTCGTTGGAATTCTACATTTGGAAATAACTTGAAGCCTAGGATGAAGATGGGTTATTCTAGAGATAATTTATTTTTACCACATTCCAGGGGTACTACCAGTTTGATATCAATATAAAGTTATAATTCTCTGAAGGTTTCATTCCTTCATCACTATCCCTTACCAAGTATCCAGGTCCAGTGCATACAAGATACAAACTTAAATGAGGGTTAGAAGTGGTTCCAAATTCTTAGTAGTGATTCCTATCCCCCACCCTCCTTGCCCTACTTCCAGGCTCAGGGCTAGTGTTTCAGGCAGTTTTCATTGTAGTCCCTGAGTGGAAGTTACATGTAGCTCCTGAACCAGTGATGGGTATCACTTTCTGAGTCTCTTCTTTGATGGGATAAATCTCCCATGAGACTTTCCATATTGGTTGATTGTAAAACTTTTTCACCTAGTCCTTGTGCTAAGAGGCTATGAAAACTGAAGCTCAGTTACTAAAGACAAATGGATACGAACAAACTACAGATATATGCAATATCATGGATGTGTTTCAAAGAATTATGCTAAATGAAGGATGCTCAGTGCAAAAGGCCACATACTGTGTGAAGATTCTACTTATACAGGAACAGGAATCAGATCAGTGTGGTTACAGGGCTGTGGGTGGGGTGAGAGACTGAATAAAAATAGGCATGAGGAAACTTCCGGGGGTGATGGAAATATTCTATACCTTGATTTTGTTGGTAGTTAGTGACTGTGTATGTTTGTCACTCATCAAACTGTATACTTTAAAACAGTGAATTTTACTGCATGGCAGTTATATCTCAATAAAACTAACTTTAAATGAAACATCTCCCTTTCTTTCTTACACTCACACACAAACAGACATGTACACATATACCCCTAAAGGTCAAATGTACTTACATCTCTCAGTGTCTCAGGGTAAAGCTGATATCGGTGGTCTGATTATCTCTGGATTACTAGAGGCAAAATTTTTGTCTGTTCAGTGCTATATCCCTGGCACATAGAACAGTCCTAAAAATATTATAGGACCTCTATAAATACTGGCTAATTGACTGAATTAATAAATGTTAAGCAATGACCTGCTAACTTTTAAAGATCAAAAACTTTTATGAGTGCCAAAGTTCTTTGTCATAAGAAAAGTAATAGACTTGGAGTAGGAATCTTATTTCTATGACAATTTGTTTCTAACTTGGAGTTAAGACATCCTATTTCTCTGGGCCTCAAGTTTCTTTACATATAAGATGGAACCTATACTAGGTATTGTCTCAATTTCTCACAGGAAAAACAACCTACAATTTTCACTCTCCATATATATTCTCTTTTCATTTGCCTCTTCCAAATCCAGAGGTCCAGAAATAATAAGAGGATGAATCATCAGTGACATGTTATCTTTTGAGTTTATTAAATTTTAGAAATTAATTTCCTCAATTTTCATATTTGGAACATATCAGAAATGAGGCATCATTTAATACATATTTATTAATACATTATTAATTTTTCATGACTGTTATTGTGGAATTGGGGTAAGCAGAAATGCTTAATATGTACAAGTATTCCCCAGAGCCTCATGAGACTGAACTAAGGAACAATCGGAATAGTCAGGCAATCTTGGAAGGATTAGGGAAAAATACTTTTAATTTCTTAATTGAAGTAGAGTTGATTTACAATGTGTGTTAATTTCTGCTGTACAGCAGAGGTGATTCAGTTATACATACATATAGTCAAGGCTATGGTTTTTCCAGTGGTCATGTATGGATGTGAGAGTTGGACTGTGAAGAAAGCTGAGGACCGAAGAATTGATGCTTTTGAACTGTGGTGTTGGAGAAGACTCTTGAGAGTCCCTTGGACTGCAAGGAGATCCAACCAGTCCATTCTGAAGGAGATCAGTCCTGGGTGTTCTTTGGAAGGACTGATGCTAAAGCTGAAACTCCAATACTTTGGCCACCTCATGTGAAGAGTTGACTCATTGGAAAAGACTCTGATGCTGGGAGGGATTGGGAGCAGGAGGAGAAGGGGACGACCGAGGATGAGATGGCTGGATGGCATCACCGACTTGGACATGAGTTTGGGTGAACTCCGGGAGTTGGTGATGGACAGGGAGGCCTGGCGTGCTGCGATTCATGGGATCGCAAAGAGTCGGACAAGACTGAGCAACTGAACTGAACTGATATGTATATATACATATTTTTTTAAAAATGTTCTTTTCCATTATGGTTTATCACAGGATATTGAATATAGTTCCCTGTGCTATAGTAGGACCTTGTTGTTTATCCATTCTCTATATAATAGTTGGTATCTGCTAACCCCAACTTCCCATTCCATCCTGTCCCTGCCGGCAACAAGTCTAGAGAACATTTGTAAAATGTATCTAAAATTACCTGAAAAGAATTTCAAAAATATTAATAAAATTTGCAGTAATAATCTGTATTAGCTATTATATATAACTAATGAATATTGATTATTACATAAAAATACTTTTAAAATTTGACATTTATCCATAATAATGAATAATCAATTTCTAAGGAAGTTTGAAATTCAGTAAGTAGTATTGAGACAGATCACCCTAAAAGACAGAAAAAAACAATAAAGTTTATTCCCTTTCTCACAGTGTTCTTAAATACTGCACTAGCCTTCCATTCTTCCATGACCTCTAAATCTGTGTAATGCTCTTCCGTATTACTAAGTCACTGTTGCCCTTCCTGGATAACTTCTCATCTTTCAGAGTCCAGTCTTTCATAACCTTGCATCCCTCACCTAGAATTTTGAGTTCTTCTATTATGCTGTATTCTTCTTATGATATCTGTAACATATTTACTGTTAACAATTTAATTGCCTATCTTACCTTTAGGACCCTAGTTTTTGAGGCTGAAATGGTATCCATCTCGTCATAATTTCTGGCCCTGAGAAGGCCAAACACATAGAAGGTGCTTAATAATGAGTAACTGAAAGGATATAGTGCTGAAATGAAACTTTAGAAGTCCCTTGATTTATATATATAATTTATTTTTAGTTGAAGGATAATTGCTGTACAATATTTTGTTGGTTTCTGCCAAACACCAACATGAATCAGCCATAGGTGTACCTATGTCCTTTCCTTCTTAAACCTCTCCTACCATCCCACTCCTTTAGGTTGTTACACAGCCCTGATTTGAGTTCCAAGTCACACAGCAAATTTCCACTGGCTATCTATTTTACATATGATAATATATATGTTTCCATGTTACTCTCTCCAATCACCCCACCCTACGTCCATAAATCTGTTCTCTGTCTGTGTCTCCATGGTTGCCCTGCAAATAGGTTCATCAGTACCACCTTTCTAGATTCCGTATACATGTTAATATATGATGTTTGTTTTTCTATTTCTGACTTACTTCACTCTGTGTAATAGGCTCTAGGCCCATCTACCTTCATTAGAACTGATTCAAATGCATTCCTTTTTATGGCTAATATTCTATTGTATATATGTATCAGAGTTTCTTTATTCATTTATCTGTTGATGGATAACTAGGTTGCTTCCATGTTCTAGCTATTGTAAACAGTGCTGCAGTGAACTTTGGGGTACATACATCTCTTAAAATTTTGGTTTCCTCAGGGTATATGACTAGGAGTGGGATTGCTGGGTCATATGGTAGTTTTATTCCTAGCTTTTTAGGAATCTCCATACCATCATCCATAGTGACTGTATCAATTTACATTCCCTCCAAGAGTGCAAGAGGGTTCTCTTTTCTCCACACCCTCTCCACATTGTTTGTAGATTTTTGGTGACGACCATTCTGACCTGTGTGAGGTGATATCTCATTGTAGTTTTGATTTGCATTCCTCTAATAAGTGATGAGTATCTTTTCATGTGTTTATCAGCTATCTGTATGTCTTCTTTGGAGAAATGTCTGTTTAGGTCTTTTGCCCACTTTTTGATTGGGTTGTTTTTCTGAAATTGAGCTGTATGTGCTGCTTGTATATTTTGGAAATTAATCCTCTTCCAGTTGTTAAATTTACTATTATTTTCTCCCATTCTGAGGGTTGTCCTTTCACCTTGTTTATAGTTTCCTTTGCTGTGCAAAAGCTTTTAAGTATAATCAGATCCTACTTATTTTTGTTTTTATTTCCATTACTCTAAGAAGGAATACAACATCACCACAGATGGTGATTGCAGTCATGAAATTAAAAGACACTTGCTCCTTAGAAGAAAAGTTATGACTAACCTAGACAGCATATTAAAAAGCAGAGATATCACTTTGCCAACAAAGGTCCATCTAGTCAAAGCTATGGTTTTTTCAGTAGTCGTGTATGGATGTTGAGAGTTGGACTATAAAGAAAGCTGAGCACTGAAGAATTGGTGCTTTTGAACTGTGGTGTTGGAGAAGACTCTTGAGAGTCCCTTGGACTGCAAGGAGATCCAACTGGTCCATCCTAAAGGAAATCAGTCCTGAATATTCATTGGAAAGACTGATACTGAAGAGGAAACTTAAATACTTTGGCCACCTGATGCAAAGAACTGACTCATTTGAAACGACTCTGATGCTGGAAAGATTGAAGGCAGGAGAAGGGGATGACAGAGGATGAGATGGTTGGATGGCATCACTGACTCAATGGACATGAGTTTGAGTAAACTCCGGAGTTGGTGACGGACAGGGAGGCCTGGCGTGCTGCAGTCCTTGGGGTCTTGCAGAGTCAGACACGACTGAGTGACTGAACTGAACTCTAGGAGGTGGGTCACAGAGGATCTTGCTGTGATTTATGTCATAGAGTGTTCTATGTTTTCCTCTAAGAGTTTTATAGATTCTGGCCTTACATTTAGGTCTTTAATCCATTTTGTGTATAGTGTTGAGAGTATTCTAATTTTATTCTTTACACGTAGCTGTCCAGTTTTCCCAACAGCACTTACTGAAGAGACTCTCTTTACCCCATTGTATAGTCTTGCTTCCTTTGTCAAAAATAAGGTTCCCGTAGGTGTGTGAGTTTATTTCTAGGCCTTCTATCTTGTTCCATTGGTCTATATTTCTGTTTTAGTGGCTTAGGCTTTTTTTTTTTCTATTGATTGAATTCTAAAAGTCCTTTATTTGGCCCATGAGAAGGATTTAAAAGCTCTGTGGCATGGACATTTTGCAAGAATAGGAGGCCTAGTGATTATTATTGCAATGATCAGAAACAGCTTAACATGGCATATAGACAAGTGAACATAAAAACTAGTTTGTGAACTAGGTCTTAGAAAATGCTTTGAAAGCCACTGGTTCAGACAAAATACGAAGTTCAAATGAGGATCGCTACATCAAGGAAGTTTATGTTTCTATTTTGAGGCACAGTAGGCATCTGTAATTACCTCAAAAGAGGAAAAGAGTTTCCCAGTTAGGGAAATCATAGACAGATGATTAAATACTATCCACAGAGCTACAAAGAAACTGCCTCAGTATATCCTTCAGGCAGCCACCATTACAGTCAAGTACCTATATACTTTGATCTAATATCAAGGAATTTAGAATTTATTACATGTATATAGGCCATCAAAGCTGGAAGTTCATGTAATCTCTACTTCAAATAGTAGTATTTAAAAGAAATCCATGCTGCATAATATTTTCATGATAGGTTGTCACATTAAATCAAGTTTTAATTACTTCATTGAATCTACCCTGCCAAGGTCACAAAGGACCTCCATCTTTGAACCTCAAGTTTCATCTCACTAAATACAGCTGTATTGCCTTCTTCCTTCTTGACACAATTTCTCCACGTGACTTTTGGAACACTTTGTCCTCTGATTTTCTATGACCAACTGGCTACTCCCCGTCTCCTTTGCTGACTTCTCTCCATTTCCTAGACCTCAAAAGGCTGACGTACCCTAGCATTGGCCCTCTTTTCTAACTACGTTAATTCCCTAAGTGATCTTATTAAATTTCATTGCTTTAATTATAGTTTTCCTAATCTTTTCTCAAGTCTTTCTAGATGTGATATCTCCCCATAAGTCCACAGATCCAAATAACTAGTAGCTCAATCAACATAACTTATGTTTAACAAGCATTTCAAATTGTGCATGGCCACAATTCTCAATCTTTGCATACTAAAACTAACCCTGAATTTCTGTAACAGTAAATGGCACCACCAATACCAAAAATACCCCAGAGGGCCATTTTTCTTTAACATAAGACCATTGTTAAATCATGTCAAATTTTATCTTTGAAATATGAATCAATCCAACCAATTTATGTTAACTCCAGCACTATCACCCTAATTCACACTATCACTGTTTAAAATTAAAATTAACTGGATAATTACTTTACAGCATTATGGTGGTTTTTGCTATGCACTGACATGAATCAGCCACAGGTGCACATGTCCCACCCATCCCGAACACCCTCCCACCTCCCTCCCCAACCCATCCCTCTGGGTTGTTCCAGAGCACTGGCTTTGAGTGCCCTGCTTCATGTATCAAACTTGCATAGGTCATCTATTTTACATATGGTAATGTACATGTTTTAATGCTATTCTCTCAAATATCTCACCCTCACCTTCTCCCACATAGTTCAAAAGTCTGTTCTTTACATCTGTGTTTCTTTTGCTACCTTGCATCATCATTATTCTCATTCTAAATTCTATATATATGCATTAATATACTGTATTCGTGTTTCTCTTTCTGACTTACTCTGTATAATAGGCTCTTGTTTCATCCACCTCATTAAAACTGACTCATATGCATTTTTTTTACAGCTGAGTAATATTACATTGTGTATATGTCCCACAACTTCCTCACACGTTTGACTGCCAGTGGACATCTATGTTGCTTCCATGTCCTGGCTATTGAAAACAGTGCTGCAATGAACACTGGGGTACATGTGTCTCTTTCAATTCTGCCCATATTTCTGCAATGGCCTTCTAACTGGGATCCCTTCTTATACCCATACAACAACCAGACTTATCTTTTTAAAAATTTCATTCAGATCTCCATTCAAAACCCTTTGGGTTTCTCATCATCCCTTTTAAATTTTTTATTGGAGTATAGTTGATTTACAGTGTTATGTTTAAGGTCTACAGCAAAGTGAATCAGTTATACATACACATTTATCCCCTTCTTAAAGATTCTTTCCCCTACAGATCATTCCAGAGTATTGAGTAGAGTTCCCTGTGCTATACAATAGATCATTGTTAGTCATCTATTTTATAGTGTTTGTATTTTAACCCCAAACTTCTCATTTATCCACTCCCCTTATCTCCTGTAAGCATAAGTTTGTTTTCTACACCTGTAACTGTTTTTTTAAAATTTCGTTTATTTATTCATGGCTGCACTGAGTCTTCATCGCTGTGTGGGCTTTCTCTAGTTGTGGCGAGTGGGGGCTACTCTTCATTGTGGTGCGTGGGCTTGTCTTTGCAGTGGCTTCTTGTTGCAGAGCACAGGCTCTAGGCATGGGAAGCTCAGTAGTTGAAGCTTGTAGGACAGTAGTTGTGGCACACAGGCTTAATTGCTCCCTGGCATGTGGGATCTTCCCAGACCAGGGATGGAACCTGTGTCCCCCACACTGGCAGGTGAATTTTTAACCACAGGACCATCAAAGAAGTCCCTCTATTTCTGTTTTGTAGGTAAGTTCATGTGTACCTTTTTCTTTAAGATTCTACATATAAGCAATATCATATGATATCTGTCTGACTTATTTCACTCAGCATGACAATCTCGAGGTCTATCCATTTTGCTGCAAATGGCTCCCTATAGGCAGAGACTTTGTACTGTGTACCCAGAGCCTAGAAGAGGGTCTGATACTTAACAGATGATTAATAAGCATCTGCTGAGTAAATAGGTGAATCAGAGAGTATATTTTTCCAAGTTTTTTTAAACTTTGGTATCAGATATAACCTGGTAAAACAAAGATACAATGATTATCTGACACTTCTCTTTGTAACTACATGCTAGGATCATACTTAGAGCCTCATCCACCCCATTTTTTTTCACATGACTGATTAGTTCAGTTCAGTCACTCAGTCATGTCCAACTCTTTGTGACCCCATGGACTGCAGCACAACAGGCTTCCCTGTCCATCACCAACTCCTGGAGCTTGCTCAAACTCATGTCCATTGAGTTGGTGATGTCACCCAACCATCTTATTCTCTCTTGTCCCCTTCTCCTCCTGCCTTCAATCTTCATCAATAACAATCTATATTCTATTGTTGAGGTTTGGATTGCCTCCAAGTTTTAGTTACAATGAACAGGTCAAGAAGCAACATTTAGAACTGGACATGGAACAATAAGACTGGTTCCTAATTGGGAAAGAAGTACATCAAGGCTGTATATTGTCACCCTACTTATTTAACTTATATGCACAGTACATCAAGTGAAATGCTGAGCTGGATGAAGCATAAGCTGGAATCAAGATTGCTGGGAGAATTATCAATAACCTCAGATACACAGATGACACCACCCTTATGGCAGAAAGGGAAAAGAACTAAAGAGCCTCTTGAACTAAAGAGCCTCTTGATGGAAGTGAAGAGGAGAGCAAAAAAGCTGGCTTAAAACTTAACATTCATAAAACTAAGATCATGGCATCCGGTCCCACTGGGAAACAATGGAAACAGTGAGAGACTTTATTTTGGGGGGCTCCAAAATCGCTGAAATTAAAAGATGCTTGCTCCTTGGAAGAAAAGATATGACCAACCTAGACAGCATATTAAAAAGCAGAGATATTACCAACAAAGGTCGTTTAGTCAAAGCTATGGTTTTTCCAGTAGTCATGTATAGATGTGAGAGTTGGACTATAAAGAAAGCTGAAGGCTGAAGAATTGATGTTTTTGAACTGTGGTGTTGGAGAAGACCCTTGAGAGTCCCTTGGACTGCAAGGCGATCCAACCAGTCAGTTCTAAAGGAAATAAGTCCTGAATGTTCATTGGAAGGACTGATGCTGAAGCTGAAACTCCAATACTTTGGCCACCTGATGTGAAGAGCCAAATCATTGGAAAAGACCCCAGTGCTGGGAAAGACTGAGGGCAGGAGGAGAAGGGGACGACAGAGGATGATGGTTGGATGACATCACCGACGCGATGGACATGAGTTTGAGTAGGCTCTGGGAGTTGGTGATGAGACAGGGAAATCTGGCATGCTGCAGTCCATGGGGTCTCACAAAGAGTTGGACACTACTGAGCAACTGAACTGAACATTCTTTTGTGTCTTTGGGTGCACATACGTCTATTGAGCATAAACCTAAGACTGCAATTATTGAGTTGTAGGGTACACATACATACGCATACATTGAACTTGAGTAAATGCTGACAGTTTTCCAGAGTGACTGTACTACCTTACATCCCACCAGCAGTGTGTGATAGCTGAAGTTGTCCCATCCTTGTACAACACTTGAAAATGTCAGCTCTTGGGTGGTTAAAGGTCTTTCAGTGTGGTTTTAAATTCCATTTCTTTGATAATTAATGATGTTGAAACCTTTTAACATGCTTACTGGCTTTTCAAACATTCTCTTTTACTAAGTACTTGTTCAGTGACTTACTACTTCAGTTTTTAAAAGATAAAATTCTGGTTTCTATAGGGAGATTATATTAACCAGTTTTAAGCACTTGTTTGCATCCTGGTGTAACATGAATTAAGTTTGGTATATGCACAAGGAATGCTACAGAAACAAAGGTGTGCAATACAACTCCATCAAGGTGGAATTTACCTGTAAGATTAATGATGAAATAGAATCAAATCATGCTTCTAAAAAATGTTGCTCTGTCCTAAAATACCTTACTCTTGGTCTACCCATCATCAGCTTTAACAGAGTATCATACTTCCTCATGAATTGAATTTATTAATGAAATGGTCCTTTAAAAACAAGCTTGACAGAAATTTAATGACTGAAGGAGAGAAAATGCAATGCTGCGTAAAATTTAGTTTAATGGCCTCCAGAAAAAATTAATTTTACTAGTTTGAGACTGAGACATAAATATATGGAGGAGAAAGGGCACGTCCAATTAATGGGATTTCTGGCAGCCTGCCCAAGAAGATTCTGCAGTCTCACAAAACAAGGTAAAACACCCCTCTGGAACCAGTGGTATGCTTGTCCAGAATGCAGAGGGCTCTGCCTGACAATAAATTAACTTTGTACAGCATGCTTTATTGCTCTGCCCTGCGTTCTGGCAGGCTTTTTCTCATTGTCTCGCTCCCTTAGTGGCTTGCCTTGCTTGTTCAGTCTTTCATATTTTCCTTTCCCTACTCCCACCTCATTTTTGTCCCTAGAGTATGGAAGCAAGAACAGAGCCTTTTGTTGTTGTTCATGTTCCAGCATACTGAGCTACTACTGGCCCTGAGAAGGGTACTGGTTCTTTTCTCTTTCAAACCTTCATAGGTTGTATCTGTGGTGTAACCAAGTTACCTCTGACTCTCCCAATTCTCTGAAGCTAGTAATCACAAATATCCATGCCTTCTGAGGGTGGGCTGCTTTTATCCCTGTCGCCTCCTGGGAAAACTTGCAATTCCTTCTGCAGCTCCAAGTAAGGGGACACGAGAGCAGCCCCCGATCCAAAGCTGACAGGGCAGGAGTCCTGATGAGTTCTGTACTGCTGCTCTCCCTCCTTCACACCTTCCTTCCTTGGTCTATATTTGAAGAACCTAGTAAATTAATTTCCCCGGGGCAAGGGATGAGAGGAAGTGGGGGTGAAGGAAGGGAGTGTCTTAGGGGCAAAAAATGCAGTCGATTCGCCCTCTGCTGGTTCAAGGTATGAATTATTGCTGCCTAAACAGTGGGAAAAGAGAAAGCAATCCATACCACACCAATAAAGTACAGCTATAAATCAGCTTCATTTAGCTTATTCGTTATCTTCAACAGCTACTTTACCCCATAAGCCCTACATGATGCCCCAACACTGAGACTTAGAGTGGTTCTAAACACTAGACCTAGTTAATATGTTACACTGCCCTGAGCCCACTTTTATTTGCCCTTGGGTTTTGCTGTTCTAAGATATGAATTAAAACCTACAAATGTGCTGTTTCGTTTGTTGCTAGGCAACTGGAAATATGACATCTAAACCGTCACCTTCCAGAGCACGCTCGTGTTTCAGGCCAACCTCTCTAAAACAGTAATTTCATGTGAGGAAAATGAGCTACTACTTGGGTTCTTGAGACTAACTAGAAAACTGTGCAGAAAAAGCAGTCTGTCCCTATGCCGGATTCTTACAAAAGCTGACAGGAGAAAAGGGATTGGCCGCCATAACTCACACGGACTTTTGTACCGCCTTCGTTGTCTTACGCGTTGTGTCGGAATAAACCAACACACCAAGGTTGGTTAATGTACTGTCTCGCGCACAGCAAGATAGCATTTACAAGAATGCACTTAGAATCTGATGGGCAGTGAGAAGGAAAGCCCAGGGTTTTGCATTATGAAATATTATTTAAAATGAACTGCTTCCTCTGCCAGCCTTTATGTCCCAAATAAGAGATTTCCCCCTCCATATCTGGCATTGTAGATTAGTCAGTCACGCAGCCTTTGGAATCAGTTGGGATTGGCCCATTCCTTTGTCAGGTGAAAATCTCTGCAGCGAGTCATGGGACTAAATTGGGCGGTGTCGCTGTCCGCGTCGATGGTGCTGAACTCTAGGCGTGGCCAGAGAGGGTTCCTTTGCATGACAACTTCCGGTAGGGCGGGGTCAGGTTCACGCTCCAAAAAGTGTATCCATCTGCCATCTGGTGGTAAACAAGGAAAATGCTTTTGATAAAGTTCAAAAGGACTTTAGATTGAGACCTTAATCAGGTTTTGGAATATTGAACCTTAGGAAGTGATTTGGGAGAGAACTGGCTATTTTTAAAAGTCACAGAAGTATAGGAGAATTGATAATTCCGAGAGTGATCTCGCACTTCTACCATCTCCCAAATAATTTGCAAATATGTTTAAAATTTCCCAATCATTTCTTTCAGTTTATCTTGCTATTAGAAAAGTATCTGTTTTTACAGACATTTAGAAATAGTTACTAAAGTATTCCCAGAGTACATTTTACAGAAATAAATGCTTTGGAAGCTGTATTAGCCAAATACATTCAAGAAAGTTTAGCCAAGAGTACTGCTCTGATTTCAGTTTCTGGAAGGAAAAAAAAACAACTGTATTTATAACTAGGAAGTGGTTAAGAGGTCCTAAGAATTCTAGAAGAAAAACTCATGTTTCTTATTTTCTTCCAGGACTAGTATATAAACTATCAGAGTTGGCAAGATAGGAAAGTCATGGTATGCTTATGTTTATCCTGTATATTTTCACTCTGTGTACTTTTACAGTCACTGGGAAATTTGTACATTTAACTTTAGATGGGGAGTCCCTGAAATCAATCAGGTTGCTGAGTAAGTATTCTTTTGATAATGAGAATAAAACAGAAGAGGTTAATGGTATGCTTTTTTCAAATGTTATATTTATAAAAATACTATGAAAAGGTGGGTACTTTTTAAGAGGCTGTAATGTCAAAATCCCAACTGACTTTAAAATTTCTGTTTTTGATGGTAACCTCTTCTTCCTTATTAATTTCATATCACTCTCCCCATAATTCTAAAACAAGTCACTGCTTTATAACCAGAGGCTTACTATATGATCTGTGGGTTACAGTGTAAAATCACTTCTAGCAAACTAAGTAAAAATGAATTTCTTTCTTAAACTTGGCAACCAAGAACTATCCAAGAGGCACACTTGGCTTTGTCAGCCAACCCACTTAATATTTAGTATTGTTATGTTTTCTCATTTACTCTTCTATGGATCTTAACACAGAAAATACGGGTATCATGTGTTTCAAAACATAAAACATTTTTTAAAATACTGATTTCAATAAAAATTTAGGTATTAAGTGTGGGGAAAATTACTTGAATTATCTTCACTGATAAAGGAGATAAATTGGTCAGAGTTTAAGAATTAACATTCTAACCTAGACTCCATTTGGTTAAAATGGGAAGTTTCTCAAACACCTGTCAGATTTCATGGAAAGAAACCTATAACGTTTCCTACCAGAGTCAACATGGGTATGAAAGCCATTTGTTCAAAGTAAGAATATAATATAAATCTGGAATATAAATGGTATTGGTTTATATTAAAGCTTATGTTACTGTGGAAGACAGAAACATTATACATACATGCACGTGGTAAACCACAAGGGGTACTGTCATTTAAAGCAACAGATGGTAGAGCGAAAGCAGCTGCAGTAAGCTGAGCTGCCTAAGATAGATGTCTATACCCTTAAAGCCTCTTGTTCCTGCCAAATGGAATAAGAAACCTAAAATGCGTGAAAATAAACAATAAAAGGATAACCCTAAAATAACAATAAAGTCTAAAACTTCAGGTGTGAACTCAGTGTTTTAAAATGTGCTAAGAAAGTTTTTTTTTAACTTATGGAGTATATATGAAAGAAAATAGAGGGTATCCCAGATACTGATACACTTATAAATATGACTATAACAAATATTAAGACTATTTCAAGTTTGAATATAATAATAGAAACAGCCAATGGGCATATTAGCCAGTATTGCAGTTACACATGTGTAGTAATATAGTTCATTTTAAAAAATCCTGTGTGCTCCACATAGTCTTCTTCCCTCATCCCTAAGCCCTGGCAACCATTTTTTTTTAACTGTTTCTGTAGTTTTGCCATTTTTAGAATTACAGCTGGAATCATATAGTATACAGCCTTTTCAGACTGGTTTCTTTCACTTTGTTAGGATGCATTTAAATAGGGTGCACTTAATTTTCCTCCATATTTTTCATGGCTTGATAACTCATTTCTTTTTATTGCTGAATAATAAAGACTAATTCACTATCTGGATATATCACAGTTTATTAATTCACCTATTGAAGGACATCTTAGTTGTGCTTCAAGTTTTGTAATTATGAATAAAGCTGCTATAAACATTTGTGTGAACATAAGTTTTCAGCTACTTAGGGAAAATACCAAGGATCATGACTGCCAAATCTTATTGTAAAAATAACATGTTTCAGTATACACATAATGAGTAAATATATTGATAGTGTTAGGAACCAAAGATTCTCACTTTGGTACAAGGCTAATATAAATATGAACTGGGGGGTGGAAAGGAAAAAACCTGTTTTAATGGATTGAAAATATAAATACCATGATTATACACAAACACACCACAGATACTTGTATAAGTATATATTAATATAGGCAAGTATCACCCATGGATGTTAGAAAGCCCTGAGTACTAAAATTGTTTGGAAACAGGATATTCCTAGTTTTTCCCTTCCAGTCTTATGACATATGTACTATATAAGTTCAAGGCATACAGCATAACGAGCTGACTTACATCATGAAATGATTATCACAAAAAGTTTAGTAAACTTTTCATCATCTCATATAGGTATAAAATGAAATAGGAAAAAAAATTCCGTATGATGAGAACTCTCAACTTTCACATATAAGGCAGTGCTAAATTATATTTATCATGTTGTATAGTACATCCCTAGTACTTACTTACAACTGGAAGCTTCTAACTTTGAACCTTCTGATTACCTTCATACAATTCCCCGTCCCACCACCGCAGCCACAAATCTGATCTCTTTTTCTGTGACTTTTTTTTTTGAAGTATAGTTGACCTACAACACTGTTAGCTCCTGGTAAACAACACATTGATTTAATATTACATAGTAGAGATGGTGAAGGAAAGGGAAGCCTGGCATGCTGTAGTCCATGGGGTCACAAAGAGTCGGACACGACTTAGCAACTGTACAACATTGACTGTATTCCCTACACAGTGCATTTCATCCTCTTGACTAATTTACTTTATAACTGGAATTTATACTTCTTAATCTCCCTGTACTCCTTAATCTTCCTCACCTAATTCTTTCGTCCCCCACCCCTCCCCATGGAAATCACCTATTTGTTCTAGCTGTAACTGCTCCTGCTTTGTTGTTTGTTAACTTTTAAGATTCTACATGTAAGTGAAATCATACAGTTTTTGTCTTTCTCTGACTTTTTCACTTAGCATAATACCTTCTAGGACCATCCATGTTGCCACAAATGCCACGATTTCATTCTTTTTTTTTGGCTAAGGCAAGATACTGGAGTGGGTAGCCATTCCCTTCTCCCGGGGATTGTCCTGACTCAGGGACTGAACCTGGGTCTCCTGCATTGCAGGCGGATTCCTTACCATCTGAGCCACCAGGGAAGCCCCGATATTCTAAGTCACACCCCTACAGCTACCCACCCACCACATCCTCTTTATCCAGGCTGCTTCTGTATCTTGACTATTGTAAATAAGCTGCAGTGAACATAGGAGTGCATATATCTTTTCTAATTAGTGTTTCTGTTTAGATAAATACCTAGGAGTGGAATTTCTGGTCATATGGAAGCTCTACTTTTAAGGTTTTGAACAATCTCCATACTGTTTTCATTGTGGCTGTACCAATTTTCATTCCCACCAACAGTGCACAAAGGTTCCCTTTTCTTCACATGCTAGTCACATAGTTTTGAAGCATCCCTCCAAAGATAAATAATCATGAAAAGTTAAAAGGTGGTACCTTTCAAATTGAAAGGTTTTTGAACACTGTTTTGTAACAAAATTATGTCAAACTTAGTATCATCAGTAATGGGATGAAATGACAGTATATGCCTTCTGATGTAATGCATAGAAAATACAACATCTCCAAGGCAGTACTGATTTCAAGATATTTCACCTGAATTTAATGAAGACACGATGCCCAAATTGAGGGATATGCTGTAAAGTGACTCTTTAACACAATGTCATGAAAAGTCAAATATTTTCTTTAAATTGTTCTAATTTAAAGGAAACTAGAAACACATGACATTTGAATACAATATGCAAAGCTTGATTATATCCAAATTAAAAATAGCCCCAAAGGGTATTATTGAAACAATGGAAGAAATCAGAATATTGAACACAATACTGGGTAGTAGTGTTAGTGTTGAATTTGCTGAGTGTGATAACTATTTGAAGTCACATGGCAGAATGCCCTTGTTTGTAGGACATACATGTTGAGATATTTAGGGATGATATGTTAAGATGTGTGCAACTAGCTCACTACAAAATTCAGTGTTTACATACTCTGTGTGTGTGTGTGTGTCTGTGGTCGGTTGTCTCCAACTCTTCAGTCCATGGAATTTTCCAGGCAAGAATACTAGAGTGGGTTGCCATTCTGTCAGCTTTTTCTTTTTGCTTTCTCCTCATAATGCAGCACAAAACTTAATAGCTCAAAACAACATGACTTCTAACTCATAACTCTGGAGCTAAGACGACTTAGGCTGAGATGAGCTGTGTTTGGCTTTAGTATACAGGTTGTGTCCAGTATTGGTCCATCCTCATCCTTGAATCAGTGGGCTATCCCGAAAATGTTTTCACAGACATGGCAGAAGAACAAGAGGGCAGTTACTGCAGCAGCATATTTCAAGCACAGGTTACTTTACTTGGTGTATTAAGTTTCCTAGGATTGCTACAACAAATTACCACAAACTGGGTGGCTTTAGAAAGCAAACCTAAATTCTCTCATTGTTTGGAGGCTGAAAGTCTGAAATCAAGGTGTCAGCAGGGCCCTGCTCCCTCCGAAGACTAGGGAAAGATCCTTACTTACCATTTCCTAGCTTCTGGTTGTTGCCAGTGATCCTTGGCATGCTTTGGCTCATAGCACCATCAGCTCAGTCTCTTAGCTTCATCATTATATGGCCTTCTTCCCTGTGTGTGTCTGCATGCCTCTAAATCTCTATACGCATATCAGTCATCAGACTTCGAGTTTACCCTAATTCCATATAAGTTTATCTTAACTTGATGATATCTAAAAAGGTCACGTTCACAGTTACTAGAGGTTAGGATTTAAACACAGTTTTCTGAAGGACACAATTCAATGCTGTCTGCTAATATCCCATTGGCCAAAGGGAGCTCATAGGGTCAAGCCCAAAATGGAAAATTAAACTAAACTCATTGCGAGGGTTTGGTATAATTCTCATGGCCAAATTCAAGAATTTAACAGGGAGAGTGACTTTTGAATAATAAATGTGTATATGTACACATAATGTATGATGTACATAATATATATAGACATACATGTGTATATATATATATATGAAAGTGAACAACTGGAGCTAAATTGGTGAATCTAGATGGTTACTTATTATTGCTTATTATGTCAAATATCAACAAGTCTGGACTTACGTAAGGAGAAGTTGTTTTAAAAGACTATTGTAATATCTGAACTCACTGATCACAAAATCTGCAAATGTCTCAAACAGAAAAAAAAGTTTTTAAAAATAGGAAGAGGTGTGTGTATATGTTAGTTTCTCAGTCATGTCCAACTCTTTTTGACCCCATGTACTATAGCCCACCAGGGTCCTCTATCCAAGAACAAGGGAGTGGGTAGCCATTTCCTTCTCCAGGGGATCTTCCTGACCCAGGGATCAAACTCAGGTCTCTTGCATTGCAGGCAGATTCTTTACCATCTAAGCTACCTGGGAAGGGAGAGGTAGACAGGGCTAACAGTAACTTTGTGTGGGAGTATGGCAAGGGAATACAGCGAGCAGATGGTATAATCAGGGTGTTGGAACAGGAGTATTTTTCCCTCTATGGTTGATCAGTTCTCTGAATGAACCATTAAATAGGAGATGTCTGTATTTCAGGACTTGAGTTTGGAGATGAGTTAAAGTTCAGGGGCCTAGGAGGAGAAGAGATGTCTAACTAAAATTTGGTCAAACCAAATTTTAGGTAAGTAATTGGTAATTGTCAATACTCTTGTAACTCTTCGGTAGGTTTAAATTATTTCAAAGTAAGATTTTTTAAAAGCTTAAGAGTTAGTACTTAGCTACAGTTTTGGAATGCATTTTTTATTCTCCCAAAACATGAAGATATTTTCCTAGCTTTACTTTGACCCTCTTTCCAGTAACTAGACTTTGAGTAGAGAGCCTGACATTACAGCCTAGTAGGCTGTAGATTTATTTGGTCCTAATTTTACCTTCACTGGAAAGAATAAAAACTTCCTTAAAAAATACCACAATGTTTAAAGGGTCCAAAGTTTTTCAGAGGAGAAAGTAAGTATCTTGTAATTTAATCCCATCAAGCAGATATGAATACATACCCTAGGAACTAACTAAACAAATTAAGATTCAGAGGAATCCAATTAAAGAGCAGCATATTCTTGTATTTCAAGTTGTAAGAATTCTTAAAATTTATGAGTCTTGAATGAGTTACTTAGAAATTGACTGTGTTAAGATTCCCTAGGTGGTGACTATAGTTAATAACACTGAATTGTATATTTGAAAACTGCTAAGAGAAAAGGCCTTGTAAGTTTGTTCTTTCTTGTGATGAGAACTTCTGACTATTGTGTGGTGATGAATGTTAACTAGATGTACTACGCTGGGCATTTAGCAATATATATTGAATCAAGTTGTATACCTTAAACTCATAATGTTGTATCAATTATATCTTAATTTAAAAAAAGACTTCTTAGGATGCAATAAGCTTCTGGTTAATGAGTTAATCATTGGGAGAAATACCTCCTTTTTCAATAAAAACTCTATAGCTATATATTAAATATAAAAATCTCTATATCAACTAAGGATAAGCATTTCTCTTTTTCTTAATTATAAAGAGATACTCAGGACTCATCAGAGAAGGCAATGGCAACCCACTCTAGTACTATTGCCTGGAAAATCCCATGGACAGAGGAGCCTGGTAGGCTGCAGTCCATGAGGTCGCTAAGAGTCGGACATGACTGAGCGACTTCACTTTCACTTTTCACTTTCATGCATTGAAGAACGAAATGGCAACCCACTCCAGTGTTTTTGCCTGGAGAATCCCAGGGACTGGGGAGCCCGGTGGGCTGCCATCTATGGGGTTGCACAGAGTCGGACATGACTGAAGCAACTTAGCAGCAGCAGCAGCAGGACTCATAGTTAGAATATAGGAAGAACTAAAGTCAATAGGAAAAAGACAATCCATGTAAAAAAAAAATGGGCAAGAGAACTGAACAACCCTGCCCCAACCAAAGGTTATCCAGATAACCAAATAATTCTTAAATGAGGTGAGGTGAGGTGAAGTCGCTCAGTCGTGTCCAACTCTTTGCAACCCCGTGGACTGTAACCTACTAGGCTTCTCTGTCCATGGGATTCTCCAGGCAAGAATACTGGAGTGGATTGCCATTTCCTTTTCCAAGGATAGTGCCCTACTATATCACTAATTAATAATCAGAAATGCAAATTAAGCCTACAATGAGATAGCAAAAATGGTTAAAATTTAAGAAGATTACTAATGACAAGTATTGGTAATAATTAGAATAACTGGAAGTTATCCTGCTGATCAGAGTGTAATTGGTACAAGTTCTTAGAAAGCAGTTTGGCAGTATCGGATAAAGCTGAAGAGAGCAAACCCTGTGACACCAATGCCACTTCTAGGTATATGCCCCCTCCTTCGAATATATACACTTGTGTACAAAGTGACATGTATAATGACAAACTTCTATGAAAAGTAAAACAATAGAATGACTAAATGAGTTTTTGCTGTATTCATGCTGAAAAAAAACAAAAAGCAGTCTGTGACAGTTAGGAGCTAGCCTGATACTCAGAGCCAGGCTGTGTTGTTCTTGTGTTGAACAAAAACAGGTTCACAGAACAACAATATTAGACATGGCTACTCTGTGATGGTGATGGATTAAGAGAAAAATAAGAAGGTGCTACAAACAAGCATAAAGGTACATTTTCCAATCCACAAACATGACCAAGTATTTCTCTATCCTGGCTAATATGAATTACCAACTACAGTTTTAGCCTCCTCCCATTTTTTTCACTTTCTACATGAGAATTATTAATATAGCCAACAATAAAATTCTGAGTTACTCCTAATTTAAAAAACATTTTTTTTCTTCTGCTTGAGACATTTGCAGATTTTGTGAAGAGTGAGTTCTGTTATTGCAATGGTCTTTTAAAGCAGCTTCTCCTTACCTAAGTCTATATTTGTTGATATTTGACATAGTCCTACTTCAAACCACCCCCAAATCACCTTTCACTCGATTAAATACAAGTCCTGAACTAAGTATCAATGAAAAGAAACCAGATTCTGAAGATTACCTACTGCACTATTTTTTTTTAACATTCTATACACTATATATAGTTGTTTTTGTTTTCCACAAAGGGAGTAAAGAGCATCAGACAGTGTCAGAAGATAGGTTCTAGTTCTTATATTGCTAGGGAGTAGCTGTATGGACTGGGCAAGTGATTTAATCATTTGGGACTTAGTTTTTCATCCATTTTAAAAAAAGGGAGGGACTTACATGGTGGTCCAGTGCCTCAGACTCAGTGCTCCCAACAAAGAGGGGCCCAGGTTAGATCCCTGGTCAGGGAACTAGATTCCACATACTGCAACTAAGAGTTTGAGTCCTGTAACTAAGACCCAATGCAATCAAATAAATATTTTTAAAAAGGGGTGGGGAGATGGACCTAATTTTTCTGAGGTGCATTCTTAAACATTCTATGATCTTATGACTATTAAAGAAACTCTGAACAAATACCTTGCACGATTTCTATCCGGCCATTTTCAATATATGTAAGTAGTCTTATTATTTAATTTCCTCTAAAATCTAAAGCCAAACATTTGTCTTCACTTCATTTATCTACTATATTATTTGGGAAGCAGATTTACATACTAATTATGAGCATGAATTGTGTCAGACAAAACTAAATTATCTTAAGTTAATAAAACTTGATTATTATCTCATATTTACTAGGTAAAGGACCCTAGGGGAATAACATAACCTCTCAATTTCATCTGTAAAAAGAAATAATGTGTACCCTATAGAGTTGTTGATACAAGGGTTAAATCAGATAATGAATGTGAATTACTTAACACATACCAGTATATAGAAACATACCGAATAAGTACTAATTCCATCATAATCATGAGTAACAAACCAGTTGCTGGTTTTGAGGCTTTGAGCATTTGAGGATTCCAGGGGAAGGAATGGATTTATGCATATCATGAGGCAAGTTGAACAGCTGCCCTATCCAGTGTACCTACTGGACCCCAGTTTCCTATAGGATGATGTCTGTCTGTCCTCTTTTCTTTTCCTACTGATCATTTCCTCCAAGCCTCCACCCCCACTCAGCTGGTTCAGGCTTCAGAAGACTCTGCAGGATCTTTCTGCCTTTCCTTTGGTCTCCAGGCGCAGTGTGTGGGGTGTGCCCAGTACCTTAACACTTCGCCGTTCGCTGCAGCATCCCCAGCTGGCTCACAGACACGATGACTTCAGCCTTAAGCTCGATTAACGAGTATCCTCATTGGCTTCTCAATTCCCAAGGGTTTTTTTTTTTTCCCCTGAAAGGGAAATGAAAGGTGAGTTTGCTGTTGCTTTGGCAACAAATTTCAACCTCTACCTAACTTTCCAGAATGAGAACATATCTATTAATACATTCAATAGACTGGGGAGTTGAGTTGCTTAACGTAATTTTTCTTCCAAGTTCAAAACAGCTCACCCAGCTCGGTTAGCCTTTGGAGGCACTGCGGTTAGAGACTAGCAAAACCGGAACCTGTTGGCAGAGAAGTTTAAAGTGTACCCGCAACAGGTGGCAGCTGCTACCCAGAGTGCGTTCTGAGAAAAGAATGGCGACTGCATGCAGAAAACTCCTGCAAACCAGGCAAGTGGAAACAATTCTCCTTTTTCTGTGCTTATCTGTGAGAGTTGCAGCAACCATTCGCTATTCAGTGGCAGAGGAGATGGAGAGCGGTTCATTTGTAGCTAATGTGGCTAAGGACCTGGGGCTGGAGGTAGGGAAGCTGGCTGCGCGCGGGGCGCGGCTCGTTTCCGAGGGCAATAAACTGCATTTCCGGCTCCACCGCAAAACAGGGGATCTGTTCGTGAAGGAGAAACTGGATCGGGAGTCACTCTGTGGCAAAGCCGACCCATGCGTTCTGCACTTTGAAGTAGTCCTGGTGGAGCCACTGCAGTCCTTTCGTGTGGAGGTCAGGGTATTTGATATCAATGACAATGCCCCGGTTTTCCTAAACAAGGAGCCTCTTTTAAGGATTCCGGAGAGCACCCCCTGGGTTCACGGTTTCCTCTGCAGAGCGCCCAGGATCTGGACGTCGGACTCAATGGTCTCCAAAACTACACCCTAAGCGCCAATGAATATTTCCCACCTGCACACCCGCTTCCGCAGCCACGGGCCCAAATATGCCGAACTAGTGCTGGATAAACCCCTGGATAGAGAGGAGCAGCCGGAAGTCAACTTGACAATTACAGCTGTGGACGGAGGGTCTCCACCCAAGTCTGGCACCGCCCACATCCGGGTGGAGGTTCTGGACGTCAATGATCACGTGCCCCAATTCTCTCGACTGGTGTACCGCGCTCAGGTACCGGAAAACAGCGCCAACGGTTCCCTTGTGGCTGCGGTGACTGCCACAGACCTGGACGAGGGCTCCAACAAGGAGATAACTTACTCTTTAGCTCAAAACCCAGAAGTAATTCTCCAGACATTTCAGATTCACTCTGAAACTGGAGAAATTCGACTAAGAGGGCCCCTAGATTTTGAAGTGATTGAAACATACGACATTGACATTCAAGCTACCGATGGAGGAGGCCTCTCTGCCCACAGCAAAGTCCTGGTGGAAGTGATGGATGTTAATGACAATCCTCCTGAAGTTACAGTCTCCTCTGTATCCAGCCCTCTCCCTGAGGACTCTCCATTACAGACTGTCGTGGCCCTTTTTTCTATCCGAGACCGGGACATTCGAGTGGGAGGAAAAATCACCTGCTTTCTCAAAGAAGACCTTCCCTTTGCAGTCAAACCTACATTCCGGAACTCCTACTCACTGGTCACTGACAGAGGCTTGGATCGGGAGGAAGTCTCTGGCTATAATATCACCCTTGTTGCCATGGATACTGGACCACCCACTCTGTCCTCAGAGACTGTGATAGAAGTGCTAATATCAGACATTAATGACAACCCCCCAGTATTTCAGGAAGATTCCTACATCTTGACTGTTAGAGAAAACAACAGCCCTGCAGTTTTTATTGGCAAAGTCCTTGCTGAGGATCTAGATTTGGGTGAGAATGCCAAAGTAACGTATTCCCTGCTGCCTCCAAAAAGTGGAGATCTATCAGTCTTTGCTTACATTTCCATAAATTCAGACAATGGGAAACTCTATGCATTGAGAACGATGGATTATGAGGCCATTCAACATTTTCAGTTTGTGGTAAGGGCAACTGATGGGGGCTTCCTATCACTGAGTAGCCAGGTTACTGTCAGAGTGGTTGTCCTGGATGACAATGATAACCGTCCAATGATCTTGTACCCATTGCAAAATGGCACGTTGCCCTGCAATGACCTGGTGCCCAGGTCTGCAGAGGCAGGCTACCTGGTGACCAAGGTGGTGGCAGTGGATGGTGACTCAGGTCAGAATTCTTGGCTTTCATATCATCTATTTAAAGCCACTGACCTTGGGTTATTCTCTGTTCAGCAACAAAATGGGGAAATCCGTACACTGCGGCAGGTATCTGAGAGAGACCCCATGATGCAGAAACTGGTCATTCTTGTTCAGGATCATGGCCAACCAGCTCTTTCTACTACTGCCTCACTTAACATTCTCCTGGTAGATGGCTTTTCTGAGCCCTATCTGCAGTTTCGGGATACATTTAAGCATCCTACAAGGGTAAATCCATCCACTAAATATTTAGTCATTTCTCTGGCTGTGCTTTCCTTTCTCTTTCTCCTCTCTGTCACAGTGATCTTCATTATACATATCTGCCAGAAGATAAAACACAGAGAAAAGTTCACAATTCAAGAGCATTTCTATGATGACTGCAACTTCTCTAACAACCTGGTACAAGGAGGAGCCAGTGGACCCATATCGCAGCCTTGTCCCTATGAGATGTGCTCAGCCACTGGCACTAGCAATAGTGAGTTCCGGTTTCTTAAGCGCTTTATGCCCAACTTCCCTTTCCCCCATGGAAATGGAGAGGCAAAAACAGAGGCTGGCTCCAGATTACCACTAGATTCTGATAGGAACAGGTCTCGGGGTCAGAGGGCCAAGCCCAAGTATCTGGAAATGGAGAGGCAAAAACAGAGGCTGGCTCCAGATTACCACTAGATTCTGATAGGAACAGGTCTCGGGGGTCAGAGGACCAAGCCCAAGTATCTGATGACTATATGTAACCATTACCCATGTCTCCTGTGGAAGTTCACTAGTTCTGGCTCTGGAAACACTTAGTTCCATAGAGATACTGTGTTATTTTGCCTTTATTTCTATTAGAAAGTTACACATGCTTAGGGGAAGAGAACTAGCTTCTAGTTTTGATGTATCAGAAAGCAGTCAGGTTGAGAAGTAGAAATATAGTTTATCATTATTCAGAAATTTCTAGATTTTTGTCCCTTGATGAGTAGAGATCATTTCTGAATCAACGTTTTGTGCCACAATTCACAATCATGCAAATGTCTGGTGGTCCTCAATAGATAACTAGATGGGAGGAAGGATAAAGAAGAAAAAGTATTTGCCTTATTTGCAAATATAAAGATAGATATAAGGCTAAAGAGATTCAGTTAAGGAATGTTTGCTAAAATTAATTTAGATTTCTTAATGGTTTTGGGGGAGCCTTAGGCAAGTCAGGTCTCTATACCTATCTTATTCCTCAGCAGAGAACAGTTATTGGAATGTCGAGAATGAAAAGTGGATGAGGAAAAAAACAGACTACAACTAGATCTACAGAAGATACTCGTGGCAGATTCATGTTGAAGTATAGCAAAACCATACAATATTGTAAAGTAAAAAATAAATAATAAAAAGATATTAATGGAAAAAGAATTCATTAATACCAATTAAGTGGCCTTAAAAAGAAAGATTTTCACCTATTATCAGGGTTGATCTTAAGCCATTTTCCCTTCTGAGCATGCTGATGTGATGATATACATGGAGACTAAGAAAGAGGTAGTTCCTAGCGTATCATTCATAAAATGGAGTAGGGAATCAAATTCAATCTATAAGCTATTTTAAGTTCTCTCATTCTAAACTTAAACTGAAATTAAAATATTAATATTTCAAGGGTACAATTAATATTCCCAATAGTGCCTTAACTGTTTAAGAGTGTGCTTTAATGAGTCTTTAGTTATGTACCTTATTTTACATAACGTGTAAACGCAGACCCACAGAGGGTTATGTTAAGCACACATAAGCACAATATTTGTACCTGGTATTCCAAGGGTACAGCAGTACCTCTAGTTTGGGCAAATAGCTTCAATTACCTATTTAACTTTGAAATGCTTATTAATCTACATTTCTACTGGAAGTTTCGAGTTACAACAAAAGTTTTTTAAAAGGACTTAAATTCCTTATGAGATAATTTTGAATAGTATAGAGTTATCATATACTCTTCACCTGGCTTCCCTTGATGTTACCATCTTACATAACCATAGCACTGCTGCTGCTAAGTCACTTCAGTCGTGTCCAACTCTATGCGACCCCATAGACAGCAGCCCACCAGGCTCCCCAGTCCCTGGGATTCTCCAGGCAAGAACACTGGAATGGGTTGCCATTTCCTTCTCCAATGCATGAAACTGAAAAGGGAGAGTGAAGTCGCTCAGTCGTGTCCGACCCTCAGCGACCCCATGGACTGCAACCTACCAGGCTCCTCCATCCATGGAATTTTCCAGGAAGGAGTACTGGAGTGGGGTGCCATTGCCTTCTCCAAACCATAGCACAGTCAACAAAATTAAGAAATTAACATTGGTACAATTCTATTAACTAAACTACAAATGTTATTCAGATTTTACCCTACTGTCCTTTTTCTTTTCAAGGATCCAATCTAGGATCTCACAATGAATTTAGTTTCTGCTATTCACCATCGTCCCTTAACCTTTTGTCTTTCATGACCTTGAGACTTTTGAAGACTAATGGTCAGTTATTTGTCTCTCAATTTCTTCCAGTTACATTGAGGTATAATTGATATAGCACTGTTTAAGGTATACAGCATATGATTACCACAATAAGCTTGTTGTTAATAAGTATGTCCCTCAACTTGACATTGTCTTTGTTTTCTCATAATTAGATTGTTCTGCATTACTTGGAAGAATATTACAGAAATGATACTGTGACCTTCTCAATCCATTATATCGGGGTACATGATGTCAAAATGTCTTATCTGGTAATGTTAATATTATTTTACTGTGGTAGAATATTAACCATTTTTAAGTATATAGTTCAGTAGTGTTAAAGTGATGTCAATCTTGAGCACTTGGTTAAGATAATATTTACTATAATGTTACTATTTTTCTTCTTGTAATTAATATGGGGAGAGATACTTTGAAACTACAATGCAAATATAATGTTTCTGCTTTAACTTTTGCCCACTAATTTTAATATCCATTACTGGCTGTTTCCTGTGGCAATTAATAACTGTGGCAGTGAATGGTGAATTTGATTCCTTTTACATTAATTAACTGAAATTCTTTAAAGAATGCTTGTCACTTCTCCTACATTTATATTTTACTCATTTCTTTATATATGGATTCATGGACATTTACTGTATTATTTGGACTATAACCCAATGTTACCATTTTATGAGCAAACTCTTATCTGGGATGAAGAGCAGATTTTTAAGCCTGGAATTATCCATATAGAGCACAATTTATTCAAAATGAGTATTTCTTTGTAATACTATGTTATATTATCTTAAAGCAAACATAAAAATCTTTTAACTTGTTTATGTTTATTTATAATGTTTTAACTCTAAATGAAAATTACATTAACTTGATCTTAAATTTCCATTAGTTATAAAATTAATAAATATTAACTATGCAAATTTAAAATTAGACACATATATTTATAAGCTATGTATAATAAAGTTGTCATTTAAATATAGATTTACATGCTGAAATTAAAATGGAATTGATCTCTTTGTCTTTATTTAATTCTACCAAAGATAAATATATATATATATATCGCTTTCTCTGTGTCTGTACTTTTTGTTGTTTTATATTTAAAGATAAATCTGTCTCATTCTCAGCAAAATTTATCCATATAATTCATATATAAAAGTTTATTTTCTACAGTTGAATATCAAAGTACGTGATTAATAACATATCCTCTTCAGCCTAAAATTTGACCTCATTTCCAAATCTATATAACTTTTATAATATTATTGAAATATCTGTTGTGTTTACAGAATACTGAAACATAATATTAAAAAGTAAAAGTAACAACTGTTTTGTTTCAACTGGTAAAGCAAGCTAATGTTTTTATGTACCGTGCTTTTCTCTAAACAGAGATAATAGATAAAATTTTAAATGCAAACACTAGAAATGAAGCAAACATAGCCACTACATAAAGATTCCTGAAGTTATTCATTGTAGTATGTTTCAGGCCTATGGAAGCTGGAATACAAAGACTACATGCTAAACCTTATAGCTAACAGGCTCAATGAAATCAGCTGTACTACTTTGGATAAGTACTATTTTGTACTATGTTGGATCAGAAGCCCAAGTCACTATTATAAGACCTGATTCTAGACCATGGCTGAGTGGTCTAGGGATAAATATTGGTGGGGAGAGAAAGGATAGAGAATATACTTTTTAAAATGTACTACTCATAGTGCAATTTTTAAAAAGATACTTGTAAAGATGATTTCAGGACTATACCCACAAAATAGATAATTAATTATGGTTAGAAACAAACCATGAGGCTGAAATAAAACTATATTTTATATATATACACACACATATATATAAGTGATTAGAAATTTTAGAAATAAAACATTAAGTCATGCAATAAAACCTCAGTAGATGGTATAAAGTTTAATATGGGAGTTACTGAAGAACAAATTAGTAAATTTGTATATAACTAAGGGATTCATCAATAACAGAACAAAAAGTAACAAACCACCCAAAATTTAATGGGGAGAGGGATATAGGCCTACCTCTTGAATATGTAAGCATCAAAAAATCTTGGGCCCAAGTTTTAAACCAGCCACAGAATACACAGAACATAGATTGAAAAAACCCTAGTATAGATAGGCTCAGTTGATGATACAAAAAGAAGAGAATGGAGGGAAAGAAAGAGAAAAGATAGTACTGACTCTGGTTCTTGCCAAGATGACAAATTAGCATGACTATTTCAAGATCACAGGTCAGAATATCACCAACCTCTCAACAAAGAAAGCCTAGGACCAATTGGTTTAATGGATGAATTCTAAATGTTTCAGGAATAATTATTAATCCTTCTTAAACTCTCAAAAACAGAGAACATTTCCAGACTTACTTTATGAAGCCAACATCACCCTGATACCAAAGCCAGACAAAGACACAAGAAAACCGCAAGTCAATATCCCTGGATGAATATAGATACAATTATCCTCAATGAAATACTAGCAGACCAAATTTAATAGCATATTAAAATATACAACATGACCAAATGGAATTTATCGCTGGGTTGCAAAGATGCTTCAACATATGCAAAATGAATGTGATATAGTACATAAACAGAAGGAAGAACAAAATCACAAGATCATCCTGATAAGATCTCGGAGGCCTACAATGTGCTCAGTGACCCATGCAAGCACGAAATCTTCAACTGCTGAGGGGTGGAAGGCCTGAAGGGTGGTGGCCCCAGTGGCAGGAGCAGTACTAATGGTACCTCCTTCAGCTACACATTCCACGGAGACCCTCATGCCATGTTTGCTGAGTTCTTTGGTGGCCAAAATCCCTTTGACACCTTTTTTGGGCAGCGCAATGGGGAGGAAGGCATGGACATCGAATACCTGTTCTCCGGCTTCCCTATGGGCACGGGTGGCTTCACCAACATGAACTTTAGCCGCTCCTGTCCTGCCCATGAGCCCACCCAAAAGAAACAAGATCCTTCTCTCACCCATGACCTTAGGGTCTCACTTGAAGAGATCTACAGCAGTTGTAACAAGATGAAAACCTCTCATACATGGCTGAATCTTGACAGAAAGAGCATCCACAGTGAAGACAAAATCTTGACCGTGAAAGTAAAGCAGGGGTGAAAAGAAGGGACCAAAATCACCTTCCCCAAGGAAGGAGACCAGACTTCCAACATTTCAGCCGATATCATCTTTGTTTTAAAGGACAAGCCACACAATATCTTTAAGAGAGATGGCTCTGATGTCATCAGGATCAGCCTTTGGGAGGCTCTGTGTGGCTGTACAGTCAATGTCCTCACTACAGATATCAGGACGATAGCCGTTGTGTTCAAAGATGCCATCAGGCTTGGCATGCAGTGAAAAGTTCCCAGAGAAGCCCACCCTCTCCCCAAGGTGCCCAAGAAACATGCAGACCTCATTACTGAGTTTGAAGTGATCTTTCCAGAAAGGATTCCCCAGATGTCAAGAACCATTCTTGAGCAGGTTTTTCCATTATAGTCAACCTGTGTTGCCCAAGGACTGACCAGGGACTGTTCCAGAGCTCAAGGATTTCTGTACCATTCCACCAGCTGTGGATCTGAAGGAGGGCTCAAGGATGGCTTTTGTACTACTGAATATTTTCCAGAGAATATATTATAATCTTTCAAAAAAATCACATGATCATCCTAACAGATGCAGACAAAGTATTTGACAAAATTTAACACCCTTTCAGGATAAAAGCTCTCAACAAATTAGGTATATATAAGGAATTCTCCTCAGTACAATAAAGGCCATATAGTAAAGGCCCAAAACTAACATCATACAAAATGATGAAAAGTTTTAAGATTTCCCTCTAAGATCTAGAATAAGGCAAAGATAAAGATGTCCACTCTCACCACTTCTATTCAATATAGTACTGGGAGTCCTAACCAAGACCATTAGGTAAGAAAAAGAAATTTTAAAAAACCATTCAAATCAGATAGAAAAAAGTAAAATTATTTGCAGATGGCATGATCTTATGCATAGAAAAGCCTAGAGACTCTACATTAAAAAAACTGTTAGCACAAGTGAAATCAGTAAAGTTGCAGGATACAAAATCAGTGTACAAAAATCAGTTGCATTTCTATGCACTAACAACAAAGTATCCAAAGAAGAAATGAAGAATACATTAGTAGAAAAAATAATACTTAGAAGTAAACTAACAAGGAGGTGAAAGACTTGATACTGGAAAACTATAAAGCATAACTGGAAAAAAAAACGCAAATGGAAAACATCTTGTGTTTATGTATAGGAAAATTAACATTGTTAAAATGTCTATTCTACGTAGAGCAATCTACAGATTTAGTATAGATCTATCAAAATCCTAATGGAATTTTTTTCAGAAATAAATGCTAAAATTAACAGAACCACAAAAGACCCCAAATAGCCAAAGCAATTTTAAGCAAGAAAAATAAAGCTGGAGGCATCACATTTCCTTATTTCAAAATTCAGTTCAAAGTCACAGTAATATAAACAATATGGCACTGGTATAAAAACAGATGAATTAACCAACCAAACAAGATAGAGAGCCTAGAAATAGAACTACTCATATATGGTGAGTTGATCTTTGACAAGGGTGCCAAGAATACTCAGTGGGGAACAGACAGTGTTTTCAATAAATGGTTTTAGGAAAACTGGATATCCACAAGCAAAACAATGATATTGGGACCTTATACCATTAATAAAACTACCTCAAAATGGGTAAAGATGTAAATGTAAGAACTGAACAAGAACTCCTAAAAGAAAACCTAGAGAAAAGCTTCTTGACGTTGGTCTTGGCAATTTCTTGGATATAATACCAAAAGCAGAGGCAGTGTGGGGACTTGAATCATAAACAGTTCACTATATTGATAAAACTTTCCCTAAATGATAGGAGTGGCTCACTGTGATTTATGCTGAAAACCTTTCCTTTTTAGAGCCAGATAGAGGGCTCTATCTACCAGAGCCCAGTAAAACACCCTAGTCTCTGAGTTTCTAATGAGCTGCTCTAGCAGACAGCATTTCCCACATGTTGTCATAGTTCATCGCTTGGAGGAATCAAATGTGACTTGTGTAACTCCACAGGGAGAGAATTTTTAGACACTTGTGCCTACTTTCCTCCAGACTTTGCCCATGTCCCTTTACCCTTTGATTTAGCTTTGTACTTTTTGTTCTAATATCTCTTGTTATTGTTTAGTTGTTAAATCATGTCCAACTTTTTGTGACCCCATGGACTGTAGCCCACTAGGCTCCTCTGTCCATGGGATTTCCCAGGCAAGAATACTGGAGTGGGTTGCTATTTCATTCTCCAAGGGATCTTCCCCAGGAATCGAACCCTTGTCTCCAGCACTGGCAGACAAATTGTTTACTGCTGAGCCACCAGGGAAGGTCCTGTGTGACTCCTCCTAGCAAATCAAAGCTGGGGGGTGGTCTTGTGGACGCTTGACGTACCCCTCATTTTATGATACTAAAACTTGTCTAGAAAAAAAGAAAAACTATTTCCCAATAACATTATCAACAGATATAAAAATTCTAAATAAAATATTGGCAAAACCAATCCCGATTTCTTGGTCACTCTATCCCCTCCTACTGACTCTCCCCCTCCACCATTCCCAACCACCCTTTTTTAAAATTGACTGATGGAATGACTGAACTGAGAAAACAGCAATGATTAAACATCAGACACCAGGTTTCTCTGGTGGTTCAGTGGTAAGGAGTTCGAATACTAATGCAGGAGATACAGGTTTGATCCCTGGTCCAGGAGGATCCCACATGCCACAGAGCAGCTAACCCTGTGTGCCACAACTATTGAGCCTGTGCTCTAGAGCCCAGGAGTCATAACTACTGAGCCCATGTGTCACAATTACTGTGGCCTGCATGCCCTAGAGCCCATGCTCTGCAACAACACATCACAATGAGAAGCCCACGCAACACAACTAGAGAGCAGCCCTTGCTTGAAGCAACAAGAGAAAAGCCTGTGCAGCAACAAAGACCCAGTGTAGCCAAAAATAAAATATAATTTAAAAAATTGGACTATAAGATTTCAACTTAGAATTAAAGATGGAATAAGCATACTTTCCCCTATATTTCTTGATGAGTACAACTAAAAACCTTTCAAATTCTATATCAAACATAAGGAAAATCCAAAAGATAAGAGAGAAGAGGGCAGACCAATTATGAACTGGGACAACAACACAGGAGTTTCTTTCTTTCTCCCCACCATCTATCTTACACTTGGAGTTTAAGATGCTAGCAGTCCAGAAATGTCACTTAGTTCAGTTCAGTAGCTCAATCGTGTCCGACTCTTTGTGTCCCCATGAACCACAGCACACCAGGCCTCCCTGTCCATCACCAACTCCTGGAGCCCACCCAAACCCATGTCCATTGAGTCAGTGATGCCATCCAACCATCTCATCCTCTGTTGTCCCCTTTTCTGCCCTCAATCTTTCCCAGCATCAGGGTCTTTTCAAATGAGTCAGCTCTTCGCATCAGGTGGCCAAAGTATTGGAGTTTCAGCATCAGTTCTTTCAATGAATATTCAGGACTGATTTCCTTTAGGATGGACTGGTCGGATCTCCTTGCAGTCCAAGGGACTCTCAAGAGTCTTCTCTAACACCACAGTTCAAAAGCATCTATTCTTAGGCATTCAGCTTTCTTTACAGTCCAACTCTCTCATCCATACATGACCACTGGAAAAACCATAGCCTTGACTAGACGGACCTCTGTGGACAAAGTAATGCTCTGCTTTTTAATATGCTGTCTAGGTTTGTCATAACTTTCCTTCTAAGGAGTAAGCATCTTTTAATTTCATGGCTGCAACCACCATCTTCAGTGATTTTGGAGCCCAGAAAAATAAAGTCAGCAACAGACAAAAAAAAAATACCCTCAAAAAATGAACAAATACACACTACTCCCTGTCTAATGAATCAGCAAAAGGGAGGCCTAGCAAAACAAAACTTTTAGAAAATAATTACTTTACTCTGGACAAATATGATAGAAAAAAAGTATGTAGCTCCCCTACTGCCCATGCCAGCAAAGCTGAGTGGAAAGGTTTGTCTTTCACACACTTGTGTAACAAGCCTCTCCTGCCTGCCATGGAGAAAGTGTGGGAAGCTGGAACTCCCACCCACCCATAGTAATGAGGAGCCCACTGCTTCAGATGTCAACAGAGGCCAAGTGGGGAGCCTGGCAGTAATGAGACAGCTTTCTCTCTTCCTCTACCAGAGCAGTGTCAGAGAAAGCCAGTTAATACAGCAAGTTTAAATTAAATCTAGAGTCTCAGAATATAGTAAGAGCAGAATTATACTCTTTTCAAATGCTTACAGAACTTATACCAAAACAGACTATATACTAGGTAATAAAACAAACCTCAACAAATTTAAAAGAATTAAAATGATACAGAAGTTGCTCTGCTACATAATGGATGCAAATAAGAAATAAATAATAGGATAAGATGAAAAATTCCAGCACAGCTGCAAACTAGCAAATATCTTAATAATTTATATGTCAAGGAGTAAGTCTCAAGGGAAGCCTTAAAATGCACTGAATTGAATGAAAATAATAGCATATCAAAACTGTGGAAAATAGCTAGAACTGTGTTAAGAAGGAAATTTATAATACTAAATCCATATATCTGGATAGAGGAAAAGTCTTAAGTGAAAAAACCAAGGAAGACTGGCCAAGATGGCAGGGTAGAAAGACCCTGAGCTCACCTCCTCTCACAGGCACACCAAAATCACAACTATCTCCAGAACAACCAATCGATGAAAAAGACTGGAATCTATCAAAAAGATTTTCTACAACCAAAGACATAAAGAAGGAATCACAACAAGATGAGTAAGAGGGGTAGACTTGCGATATAATCAAGGCCATACTCCTGGGTGGGTGGCCCACAAATTGAAGAACAGTTAAATTGCAGAGGTTCTCTCAAAGGAGTGAGAGATCTCAGCCCTGTGTCTTGACTCCCCAGCCTATGGGGCCTGTAGCAGGAAGATGAGCATTTGGCTTTGAAGGCCAGGAGTACTTACATATAAGGAGTCCCAGAGAGCTGGGAAAATAGAGATTTCCCCTCTTAAAGTGTTAATCACTCAGTCCTGTCCAACTGTTTGTGACCCCATGGGCTGTATAGCCCACTATGCTCCTCTATCTATGGAATTCTCTAGGCAAGAATACTGGAGTGGGTTGCCATTTCCTTCTCCAGGGGATCTCCCTGGCCCAGGGACCTAACACAAGTCTCCTGCATTGATGGAAGATTTTTTACTGTCTGAGCTACCAGAGATGAAGCTTCTTCCCTCTTAAAGGGTACACTCAAAATCTCCTATGCTCTAGTATCCAGAGCAGAAGCAGTAATTTGAGAGGAGCCTGGGTTAGACCCACCTGCCGATCACGGAGAGTCTCTTGGAGAGATCAGAGGCAACTACAGTTCACCCTAGGGACACAGACACTGGCAGAAACCATTCGGGGGAGCTCCTTCTACCATGTGGATACTGGTGCTGCCAAGTGTCATCATGGAATTCTCCCTTTAGCTCACTTGCACCAAGACCTGCTCCCGTTCTCCAACAGCAGATAGGTGCCAGTGTTGGGATGACTCAGGCCAAGAAACCACCTGGGTGGAGACACAGCCACACCGATCAGCAGACCGGCTGCCTTAAGAGCCCCTGCACCCACAGTCACCTCTGGACATGGCCCTGTCCACTGAGGGCCCAGCACTCAGTTCTAACCACCAGCTGGCAGGCAACAGTCCCAGAATCCCCTGGTCCCTGGTCCTGCCCTCCAGGGAGCAGGCTCCAGCCTCTAGACCAGTCTCACCCACCAGGGAACAGATAGCAGACTCAAGAAACCACAGTCCCCCAGCCTGAGAACCCAGCCTACCTATTAGCACATCAGATCCTGCCCTGAGACCAGCTGGGTCACAGTTTTGTCCACTAGCAGGCCAATATGAACTTCAGGATACCCAGGATTTTGTATCCAACTGTGTCAGGAAACTCCCCCATCCCCAGGAGCAATCAAACACAGCTCTGGCCCCCGGGGTCCTACAGCCAGACCCCAGGACCTGCCTCTGCCCACCAGTAGGCCAGCACTAACCTCAGGATCTGGCTTTACCCACCAACTTGTAGTCAGCAGCAAATCCAGTTTACTAAAACCTGAGTCTGCCTACCAGTGAGCCATAGTAAGCCCTAGGACTCCCTGGAGCTCTGCAGTCAGCCACTTTGTGACCCAGTCCTACCAATCAGCAGCCAGCAGCCTCTGCATAAGGCAGGGTCTGGCAACCAGTTGGACTGGGGACCAATCAAACTTACCACACCACCCCCACAGACTGCCACAACTGAAAGATTCACATAGCCATCTAGGAAAACCCCTAGAGCAAACAGCTTGGGTGGCAAGAGGGGTGTGTGCTCCTGGGACACAAAGGACAACTCCTATATAAGGTCACTTTACCAAGGTTGAGAAATATAACCTACCAAATACATAAGAAAATAAAAACATCAAATTAGGCAAATGCAGTGACAGAGAAACAGGTTACAGAGAAAGGAATAAGATTATAATCTCAGGAGAAGAACTAAGTGAAGTAACGATAGGAAATCTACCCAAAAGAAGTTCAGGGTAATGATGGTAAAGATGATCAGAGAACTCACAGGAAGAATGGATGCACAGAGCGAGAAGTTAAGAGGTTTTTAACAAGGAATCAGAAAATATAAAGAACAACCAAACATCAAAAACACAGTAACTGAAATGAAAAATACAGCAGAAGGAATAAACAGACTAAATGATATAGAGGAACGGGGCAGCAAGGAGACATCCAAGTCCAGAAGGGGCAGAGTTTTATACCGGACTAACCCAAAGAGGAACCACACACCAAGACACTAAAAATGAATAAAACAAATTATAATAACAAATAAATAAGATATAAAATAAAAATAAATAAAACAAAAATTAAAGCTAAAGAGTATTAAAAACAGCAAAAGAAAAGCAACAAATAACTCTCATGGGGGACTTTCATAAGGCTATTGGCTGATTTTTCAGCAGGAACTGAAAAATGATGTATTTAAAGTAATGAAAGAGAAAAATCTACAACCAAGAACACTATCAGCAAGGCTCTCTTTCAGAGCTAATGGAGCGATCAAAATCTTTAAAGACAAACAAAAGCTAGGAGCTTTAAAGACAAATAAAAGCCACTATCAAACCAGCTTACTGAGAAATGTTAGAGGAACTTCTGAGTAAAAAATAAAAAGCCACAACCAGAAACATGAAATTACAAAATAAAAGAGCTTACCAGTAAAGGCAAACATATAGAAAAGGTATCATTCTTGCATAAAGTTAGTAGGAGGGAACTAAAAAAAGCAGTAAAACAAAATATATCAACAATAAGCAGGTAAGGAATACACAAAACAATTAAAAACAATAATCACAAGGGGAGAGTACAAATGCAGAGTTGTTTAAATGCAATTGAAAGTAGATCAGCAACTTAAAAGAACCACGGATAAATACATGAATTGCTTTATAAAAACCTCACTGTAACAAAAATCCAAAAATCTATAAGATACAGACACAAAAGAAAAAAATTCAAACATGACACTAAAGACAGTCATCAAATCACAAGAGAACAAAAGAAGGGGGAAAAAGAAAAACTCTAGGAAAGGCAATTCAAAACAATTAACAAAAGGACAATAAGCTCACAAAAGTCAACATAAAAAAGCCCTCAAAACTAAAAACCATTCAAAAAATGAGTAGAAGGCCAAAAGACATTTTTCAAAACACACAAATAATCATAATGCACATAAAAAGATGCTCAACTTTGTTAGACAAATGCAAATCAGAATTATAATCAAGTACCAACTCACACTGGTCATAATGGCCATCAATAAAGAGACTATAAACAACAAGTGCTGAAGAGAGTATGGGGAAAAAAAATCCTCCTACACTCTTGGGAATGTAAATTGTTGCAGCCACTATGGAAAACATTATGCAGATTCCTCAAAAATGTAGAGAGTTACCACAGGATCCAGCAATTCCACTCCTGAACATATATCCAAAGGAGACTCATTCAAAGAGATACATGTACTACCAAGTTCATAGCAGCACCACCCACCATAGCCAAGGAAATAACCTAAATGCCATTGACAGATGAATGAATCAAAAGATGTGATACATAAATGCAATGGACAACTACTCACCAACAAAAAGTGAAATAATGCCATCTGCAGCAACATGAATATTCCTACAGATTATCATACTAGTAAATGAAGTCAGAAAGAGAAAGACAAATACCATATGATATTACTTACAGATGGTAAGTAAAATGACAGAATGAAACTTATCTACAACAGACTCACAGACACAGAAAACAGACCTGCAGGTGCCATGGGGTAGAGGGACTAGAAGAGGGAGGGAGTGGGAGTTTGGGATTAGCAGATGCAAACTGCTACAGAATGGATAAACAACAAGGTCTTACTATACAGAACAAGAAACTACATTCAGTATCCTGTGACAACTGTAATTGAAAAGAATATGAAAAACTCTATATACATGTAAAACTAAATCACTTGTGCTATACTGCAGAAATTAACACAACAATATAAACCAACTATACTTTTTTTTTTAAATTAGAGGCTAATTACTTTAAATATTGTAGTGATTTTGCCATATACTGACGTGAATCAGCCATGGGTGTACATGTGTTCCCCATCCTGAACCCCCCTCCCACCTCCTTCCCCATCCCATCCCTCAGGGTCATCCCAGTGCACCAGCCCTGAGCACCCTGTCTCATGCATTGAACCTAGACTGGTGATCTATTTCACATATGATCGCAAAGAAAGGTAATGCCAAAGAATGCTCAAACTACCACACAATTGCACTCATCTCACACGCTAGTGGAGAAGGCAATGGCACCCCACTCCAGTACTCTTGCCTGGAAAATCCCATGGATGGAAGAGCCTGGTAGGCTGCAGTCCATGGGGTCGTTAAGAGTCGGACACGACTGAGTGACTTCTTTCACTTTTCACTTTCATGCATTGGACAAGGAAATGACAACCCACTCCAGTGTTCTTGCCTGGAGAATCCCAGGGACGTGGGAGACTGGTGGGCTGCCATCTCTGGGGTCTCACAGGGTTGGACACGACTGAAGCGACTTAGCAGCAGCACATGCTAGTAAAGTAATGCTCAAAATTCTCCAAGCCAGGCTTCAGCAATACATGAACTGTGACCTTCCAGACGTTCAAGCTGGTTTTAGAAAAGGCAGAGGAACCAGAGATCAAATTGCCAACATCCACTGGATCGTGGAAAAAGCAAGAGCGTTCCAGAAAAACATCTATTTCTGCTGTACTGACTATGCCAATGTCAATTGTGTGGATCACAATAAACTGTGGAAAATTCTAAAAGAAATGGGAATACCGGACCACTGACCTGCCTCTTGAGAAACCTATATGCAGGTCAGGAAGCAACAGTTAGAACTGGGCATGGTCTGTAGCCGACTAGCTCTGTACAGGTTTCAATGCCATTCTCCCAAATCATCCCACCCTCTGCCTCTCCCACAGAGTCCAAAAGACTGTTCTATACATCTGTGTCTCTTCTGCTGTATCACATACAGGGTTATCATTACCATCTTTCTAAATTCTATATATATGTGTTAGTATACTGTATTGGTGTTTTTCTTTCTGGCTTACTTCACTCTGTATAATAGGCTCCAGTTTCATCCACCTCATTAGAACTGATTCAAATGTATTCTCCTTAATGGCTGAGTAATACTCCATTGTGTATATGTACCACAGCTTTCTTATCCATTCATCTGCTGATGGACATCTAGGTTGCTTCCATGTCCTGGCTATTATAAACAGTGCTGCAATGAACATTGGGGTACACATGTCATTTTCAATTCTGGTTTCCTCAGTGTGTATGCCCAGCAGTGGGATTGCTGGGTCATAAGGCATATAAGAAACAAATCGCCAGTCCAGGTTTGATGCAGGATACAGGATGCTCAGGGCTGGTGTACTGGGATGACCCAGAGGGATGTTACGGGGAGGGAGGTGGGAGGGAGGTTCAGGATGGGGACCACGTGTACATCCATGGTGGATTCTTATTGACGTATGACAAAACCAATACGATATTGTAAAGTAATTAGCCTCCAATTAAAATTAATAAATTTAAATTAAAAAAAAAGAACTGGACATGGAACAACAGACTGGTTCCAAATAGGAAAAAGAGTTTATCAACGCTGTATATTGTCACCCTGCTTATTTAATTTATATGCAGAGTACATCATGAGAAATGCTGGGCTGGAAGAAGCACAAGCTGGAATCAAGATTGCCGGGAGAAATATCAATAACCTCAGATATGCAGATGACACCACCCTTATGGCAGAAAATGAAGAGGAACTAAAAAGCTTATTGATGAAAGTGAAAGAGGAGAGTGAAAAAGTTGGCTTAAAGCTCAACATTCAGAAAACTAAGATCATGGCATCTGGTCCCATCACTTCATGGGAAATAGATGGGGAAACAGTGGAAACAGTGTCAGACTTTATTTTTTGGGCTCCAAAATCACTGCAGATGGTGACTGAAATTAAAGATGCTTACTCCTTGGAAGGAAAGTTATGACCAACCTAGATAGCATATTTAAAAGCAGAGACATTACTTTGCCAACAAAGGTCCATCCATGTATGGATGTGAGAGTTGGACTGTGAAGAAAGCTGAGCACTGAAGAATTGATGCTTCTGAACTGTGGTGTTGGAGAAGACTGCAAGGAGATCCAACCAGTCCATCCTAAAGGAGATCAGTCCTGGGTATTCATTGGAAGGACTGATGCTAAAGCTGAATCTCCAATACTTTGGCCACCTCATGTGAAGAGTTGACTCACTGGAAAAGACTCTAATGCTAGGAGGGATTGGGAGCAGGAGGAGAAGGGGACGACAGAGGATGAGATGGCTGGATGGCATCACCGACTCAATGGACATGAGTTTGGGTGAACTCTGGGAGCTGGTGATGGACAGGGAGGCCTGGCGTGCTGTGATTCATGGGGTCGCAAAGAACTAGAAATGACTGAGCGACTGAACTGAACTGATCCTTGGGGATTCAATAGGAAGTTACATTGTTTGAAATTAGTGTTTGTTCTAACATGTACTGATTAGCCTTAGCTTTGATAAGAGGATGTCCATCTAATATGTCTGTCAATAATTAGCAAGAGAGACATACATTTGATAGTACAACTTTAAGCTGCTTGTTTGCATGACACCAAAAATTCATCTTAAAAAATACTTTTTGGAGGCTTTTCTAAAAATATACAGCAGTATTTTCTTGAATCAGCCTTACAAGGAAAAATACTGAATGAAAAACAGACAATTAACCTTATAAACCTTTGAACAGTAAAGAACACCATTAAAAAAAAAAAACCTGCAAAATCAGAGAAAAGATTTGTAAAACTACAGCCGATGGGCAAAATGTGTAAAATATACTAACAGATCATAAAACTCAATACCAAAAAAAAATCATAAAATAGGAAGGAGATCAAAATGGATATTTCTCAAAGTAGACATCCAGATGGTCAATCAGACATGAAAAACTTTTAGACATCATTGATTATAATAGAAATGCTGACTAAAAACTACTGTGAGATACTATATCAAACCAGTCAAATGACCATCATTAAAAAGCTACAAACACAATACAATATATTAACACACATATATATGGAATTTAGAACAATGGTAATGATGACCCTATACACAAGACAGTAAAAGAGACACAGATGTAAAGAATAGACCTTTGGACTCTAGGAGAAGGCAAGGGTGGGATGATTTGAGAGAACAGCATTGAAATATGTACATTACCATATGTAAAATAAATGACAACAAAGGTCCGTCTAGTCAAGGCTATGGTTTTTCCAGTGGTCATGTATGGATGAGAGAGTTGGACTGAGATGTGAGAGAAAGCTGAGCGCCAAAGAATTGATGCTTTTGAACTCTTGTGAGTCCTTTGGACTGCAAGGAGATCCAACCAGTCCATCCTAAAGGAGATCAGTCCTGGATGTTCATTGGAAGGACTGATGTTGAAGCTGAAACTCCAATACTCTGGCCACCTGATGCGAAGAGCTGACTCATTTGAAAAGATCCTGATGCTGGGAAAGATTGTGGGCAGAAGGAGAAGGGGATGACAGAGGATGAGATGGTTGGATGGCATCACCAACTCAATGGACATGGGTTTGGGTGGACTCCGGGAGTTGGTGATGGACAGGGAGACCTGGCGTGCTGCGGTTCATGGGGTCGCAAAGAGTCAGACATGACTGAGGGACTGAACTGAACTGAAAATCGATGACCAGTGCAAGTTCAACACATGAAGCAAAAGCCAGTGCTCTGCAACAACCTGGAGGGATGGTGTGGGCAGAAAGGTAGGAGGGGGTTCAGGATGGGGGACACATGCATACCCATGGTTGATTCATGTCAATGTATGGAAAACCTGCCACAATATTATAAGGTAATTAGCCTTCAATTAGAATAAATTAATTTTTTAAAAAGCCACAAACAACAAATGCTGGGGAAAGTGTAGAGAAAAGGAAGCCTCCTACAATGTCAGTCAGAAAGTAAATTGCTGCAGTGTCTATGAATAACACTGTAAGTTTCACAAAAAAAGTACAAAAATAATTGCCAAGGATCCAGGAATCCCATTCCTGGGCATACATCCAGACAAAACAATCATTCAAAGGAAAACATGCACCCCTATGTTCACAGGAACACTCTTCTGAATAGCCAAGACAAGAAAAACAGCCCCATAGTCTGTCAACTGGTGAATGGATCAAGAAGATGAGGTATACATACACAATAGGGTACTGAATTCTATTTAGCCACAACAGAGAATGAAATTATGCCATTTGTAGCAACATGGATGGACCTAGAGATTACCATACTAAGTGAAGGAAATTAGAAAAAGAAAGACAAATACCTCATGAAACCATTTATATTTAGAATCTAAAATCGGACACAAATGAGCTCATCTACAAAACAGAAAACAACCAAGAGATATAAAGAACAGACCTGTGGTTGTCAAGGGGAAATGATAAGGGATGGACAGACAGTTTGGGATTAACAGATACATAGAGAATGTGTGAACAAGGTCCTACTGTGTCCAGAGGAAACTATATTAACTATCCTGTGATAAAGATAATGGAGATATATAAAAGAATGTACATATATGTAAACTGAAATCACTGCACAGTAATGCAGAAATAAACATTATTAATAACTAAAATTCAATAAAATTAATTTTAAAAAATCTAAGTATGGTATTGACATAAAAGAAGCATACAGATCAATGAAACAGAGGATAGACCCTAGAAAACAATCCATACACTATTGGTCAATTAATGTGATGACAGAGGCAAGTACATTCAACAGAGCAAAGAGTGTCTTCTACAAGTGGTATAGGGAAAGATGGACAGCCACATGTAAAACAATGAAGACAGAATACATCATCCTATTATATAAATAAATTGAAAAGAGTTTAAGACTAAAGTACACAGTCAAAGGCTTTGGCATAGTCAATAAAGCAGAAATAGATGTTTTTTCTGGAATTCTCTTGCTTTTTCTATGATCCAGTGGTTATGGCAATTTGATCTCTGGTTCCTCTGCCTTTTCTAAAACAAGCTTGAACATCAGGAAGTTCATAGTTCATGTACTGCTGAAGCCTAGCTTGGAAAATTTTGAGCATTACTTTACTAGCATGTGAGATGAGTGCAATTGTGTGGTAGTTTGAGCATTCTTTGGCATTGCCTTTCTTTGGAATTGGAATGAAAACTGACCTTTTCTAGTCCTGTGGCCACTGCTGAGTTTTCCAAATTTGCTGGCATATTGAGTGCAGCACTTTCACAGCATCATCTTTCAGGATTTGAGGCAGCTCAATTGGAATTCCATCACCTCCATTAACTTTGTTTGTAGTGATGCTTTCTAAAGCCCACTTGACTTCACATTCCAGGATGTCACAACATCGTGATTATACGGGTTGTGGTGAAGATCTTTTTGTACAGTTTTTCTGTGTATTCTTGTCACCTCTTAATATCTTCTGCTTCTGTTAGGTCCATACCATTTCTGTCCTTTATCGAGCCCATCTTTGCATGAAATGTTCCCTTGATATCTCTAATTTTCTTGAAGAGATCTCTAGTCTTTCCCATTCTGTTCTTTTCCTCTATTTCTTTGCACTGATCATTGAAGAAGGCTTTCTTATCTCTTCTTACTATTCTTTGGAACTCTGCATTCAGATGCTTGTATCTTTCCTTTTCTCCTTTGTTTTTTGCCTCTCTTCTTTTCACAGCTATTTGTAAGTCTCCCCCAGACAGCCATTTTGCTTTTTTGCATTTCTTTTCCATGGGGATGGTCTTGATCCCTGTCTCCTGTACAATGTCACTAACCTCATTCCATAGTTCATCAGGTACTCTATCTATCAGATCTAGGCCCTTAAATCTATTTCTCACTTCCACTGTATAATCATTAAGGGATTTGATTTAGGTCATACCTGAATGGTCTAGCGGTTTTCTCTACTTTCTCCAATTTAAGTCTAAATTTGGTAACAAGGAGTTCATGATCTGAGCCACAGTCAGATGCTGGTCTTGTTTTTGTTAACTGTACGGAGCCTCTCCACCTTTGGCTGCAAAGAATATAATCAATCTGATTTCGGTGTTGACCATCTGGTGATGTCCATATGTAGAGTCTTCTCTTGTGTTGTTGGAAGAGGGTGTTTGCTATGACCAGTGCATTTTCTTGGCAAAACTTTATTTGTCTTTGCTCTGCTTCATTCGCACTCCAAGGCCAAATTTGCCTGTTACTTCAGGTGTTTCTTGACTTCCTACTTTTGCATCAGTTCAGTTCAGTTCAGTCGCTCAGTCGTGTCCAACTCTTTGTGACCCCATGAGTCATAGCACACCAGGCCTCCCTGTCCATCACCATCTCCCGGAGTTCACTCAGACTCACATCCATCGAGTCCGTGATGCCATCCAGCCATCTCATCCTCAGTCGTCCCCTTCTCCCCCTGCCCTCAATCCCTTCCAGCATCAGAGTCTTTTCCAGTGAGTCAACTCTTTGCATGAGGTGGCCAAAGTACTGGAGTTTCAGCTTTAGCATCATTCCTTCCAAGGAAATCCCAGGGTTGATCTCCTTCCAGAATGGACTGGTTGGATCTCCTTGCAGTCCAAGGGACTCTCAAGAGTCTTCTCCAACACCACAGTTTAAAAGCATCAATTCTTTGGCGCTCAGCGTTCTTCACAGTCCAACTCTCACATCCATACATGACCACTGGAAAAACCATAGCCTTGACTAGACAGACCTTAGTCGGCCAAGTAATGTCTCTGCTTTTGAATATACTATCTAGGTTGGTCATAACTTTCCTTCCAAGGAGAAAGCGTCTTTTAATTTCATGGCTGCAGTCATCATCTGCAGTGATTTTGGAGCCCCCAAAAATAAAGTCTGACATTGTTTCCACTGTTTCCCCATCTACTTCCCATGAAGTGATGGGACCAGATGCCATGATCTTTGTTTTCTGAATGTTGAGCTTTAAGCCAACTTTTTCACTCTCCTCTTTCATTTTCATCAAGAGGCTTTTTAGTTCCTCTTCACTTTGTGCCGTAAGGGTGGTGTCATCTGCATATCTGAGGTTATTGATATTTCTCCCAGCAATCTTGATTCCAGCTTGTTTCTTCCAGTCTAGCGTTTCTCATGATGTACTCTGCATATAAGTTAAATAAGCAGGGTGACAATATGCAGCCTTGATGTATTCCTTTTCCTATTTGGAACCAGTCTGTTGTTCCATGTCCAGCTCTAACTGTTGCTTCCTGACCTGCATACAGGTTTCTCAAGATGCAGGTCAGGTGGTCTGGTCTTCCCACCTCTCAGAATTTTCCACAGTTTATTGTGATCCACACAGTCAAAGGCTTTGGCATAGTCAATAAAGCAGAAATAGATGTTTTTCTGGAACTCTTTTGCTTTTTCCATGATCCAGCGGATGTTGGCAATTTGATCTGTGGTTCCTCTGCCTTTTCTAAAACTAGCTTGAACATCAGGAGTTCATTCCAGTCCCCTCTAATGAAAATGACATGTTTTTTGGATGTTAGTTCTAAAAGGTCTTGTAGGTCTTCATAGAACCATTCAACTTCAGCTTCTTCAGCGTTACTGGTTGGGGCATAGACTTGGATTACTGTGATATTGAATGGTTTGCCTTGGAGACGAACAGAGATTATTCTGTTGTTTTTGAGATTGCATCCAAGTACTGCATTTCGGACTCTTTTGTTGACCATGATGGCTACTCCATTTCTTCTGAGGGATTCCTGCCCACAGTAGTAGATATAATGGTCATCTGAGTTAAATTCACCCATTCCAGTCCATTTTAGTTCACTGATTCCTAGAATGTCGACATTCACTCTTGTCATCTCCTGTATGACCACTTCCAATTTGCCTTGATTCATGGACCTGACATTCCAGGTTCCTATGCAATATTGCTCTTTACAGCATCAGACCTTGCTTCTATCACCAGTCACATCCACAGGTGGGTACTGTTTTTGCTTTGGCTCCATCCCTTTATTCTTTCTGGAGTTATTTCTCCACTGATCTCCAATAGCGTGTTGGGCACCTCCTGACCTGGGGCATTCCTCTTTCAGTATCCTATCATTTTGCTTTTTCATACTGTTCATGGGGTTCTCAAGGCAAGAATACTGAAGTGGTTTGCCATTCCCTTCTCCAGTGGACCACACATTCTGTCAGACCTCTCCACCATGACCCGCCCATCTTGGGTTGCCCCCTTGGGCATGGCTTAGTTTCATTAAGTTAGACAAAGGCTGTGGTCCTAGTGTGATTAGACTGACTAGTTTTCTGTGAGTATGGTTTCAGTGTGTCTTCCCTCTTATGCCCTCTTGCAACACCTACCATCTTACTTGGGTTTCTCTTACCTTGGGCGTGGGGTATCTCTTCATGGCTGCTCCAGCAAAGTGCAACCGCTGCTCCTTACCTTGGACAAAGGGTATCTCCTCACTGCTGCCCTTCTTGACCTTCAACGTGGGATAGCTCCTCTAGGCCCTCCTGTGCCTGCACAGCCACTGGCAGGGATGAGGAGGGGAGCAATTGGCACTTTGGGTTTAGCAGACGTAAACAATAATATGGAAAATGCAGGAATATCAAGATCCTACAATATACAAAAAAGCTACACTAAATATTCTGTGATAAAGTATAATGGAGAAGAATATATAAAAGGCACTATACATATGGAAATCCAAATCACTATCCAGAGGAACAGAAATGAACACAACATTTTAAATAATGGTAAGGCAATAAAATAAATATAAAAGAACCTAAGTGTGGTATTGGCACACAAAAAAATTACATATAACCCAAATGAAACAGACAAAGGACCAGAGATAAATCTACACACAGTTCGTCAGTTAGTTTGATGACCAAGGCAAGTACATTCAACATAGGGAAAGACAGTGTCTTCTGCATGTGGTACTGAGAAAGATGGAGAGATACATATAAGTAATGAATATATAACACATACTCCAGAATAAAGAAAATAGGCAAAATATTCCCTGATGTAAATTCTGACAAGTTTCTTAGATATGCCTCCCAAATTAATTTTAAAAATCAATGAGATGTAATTAATCATATAACCATTTAACCAGAGAAGGAAATCATTACCAAAACTAAAAGATAACCTTGTGAAAGCGATAAATATATGAAAACACTGTGAATGATGAGGGCTTAATTTCTCAAATATATACATAAACAGCTCACACAACTCAATAGTTAAAAAAAAAAGGAGTGAAAAAATAGGCAGGCAAATCTAATAGACAATTCTGGAAAATAGACATCCAGATGCAGATTTCACATATAAAATGGTTTTAAAGATTGCTGATTACAGAAATGCAAATCAAAATTTAAAGAAATATCACATTCACACAGGCCAGAGTGGCCATCATTAAAAAGGCATGAAACAACAAACTCATTGGAAGATGTGAAACAAAGGAAAGTGTCCTACATTGTTGATGGGAATGTAAATTGGTAAAGCCTCTATGGAGAAACACCATAGGTTCCACAAAAAAGGTACACACAGAATTACCATAGTATCCAGTAATCCCATTCCTGGGCATATATTCAGACAGAAGTATCATTCAAAGAGAAACATGCACACCTATGATCATGGTAGCACTCTTCACAATAGCCGAGACAAGGAAACAACCCAATGGTCCATCACAACATGCATGGATCAGGAAGATGAGGTACATACATACATACAACAGAGTACTACAGAGCCACAACACAAAATGAAATTATGCCACTGGCAGCAACATGAATGGACCTAGAGATTACCATACTAAGTGAAGGAAATTAGAAAAAAACAAATACCTGTTGATATTCCTTAAATTTGCAATCTAAAGATACAAATGGGCTAAACTAAAAACAAACAACTCAGATACACAGAGAACAGACAGGAAGATGCCAAGGACAGGGATAGAGGAAGGACAGGTGCATTGGAATTAGCAGATGTAAACAATTATATAGCGAATGAATGCACAAGAAGATCCTACAATATCTGCAAGAATCCATATTTAATATTCTGTGATAAACTGTAATAGAGAAGAATCTATAAGAGAGACTATATATATGCAAATCCAAATCAGTGTCCAGAGTAACAGAAATTAATGCAATGTTATAAATAATGATAAGGCAATAAAACAAACATAAAAGAATCTAAGTGTGGTATTGGCAACAAAAAAAATTCAAACCAATAAAATAGAGGAAGGACCCAAGAAGTAAATTGACACACTGTATGTCAATTAATTTGAAGACAAGGCAAGTACATTCAACAGAGGAAAGACAGTGTCTTCTGCAAGCAGTATTGAGAAAGATGGGCAGTCAAATATAAGTAGTGAAGATGTAACACATCCTCCCACTATAAAGGAAAAACAAATTCTAAAAGGCTTAAGGACATAAAAACAAGTTATGATATCATAAAACCACAAAAAAAAACATAGGTGAAATCTTCTGAGGTAAATTATGACAAAATTTTCTGACATGTGCCTCCAAAATACACAAACAAACAAAAATCAATGAAACATAATCAACCCTAAAACATTTAAACAGGAAAGGAAACCATTACCAAAACTAAAACACAACTTTCTTAAAAGGAGAAAATATTTGAAAACAGTGACTTATGAGGCTTAATTTCTCAAATATATAAATAGTTCATACAACTCAATAATTTAAAAATGTAATCAAAATATCAGTAGGATGTAGAAAGCACAATTCTGCAAAATAGGTATCCAGATACCCAATTGGCATATGAAAGATTCTCAACATCGCTGATTATTACAGAAATGCAAATCAAAAATATAATGAGGTACCACATCAAACAGGCCAGAAAGGATTAAAAAGGCTTGAAACAACAAAGGCCAGGGAGAGTGTGGAAAAAGAAAATTCTCCTGCACTGTTGGTGGGAATGGAAATTGGAGCAGGCCCTATCGATAACACTGTATAGAATTCACAAAAACTACAAATAGAATTTCCTTAGATATAGCAATCCCACTCCTAGGCATACATCCAGACAAAATGATAATTCAAAGAGAAAACATGCACCCCTATGTTCATAGGAGCATTCTTCAAATATCTGAGACAAACAACATGACTGTCCATTAGAACATGTGTGGATCAAGAAGATGAGGTACATATATACAACAGAGTACTAAAAGTCAAAACAGAGAATGAAATTATGCATTTGCACCAACATGGATGATCTAGAGGTTACCATACTAAGTGAAGGAAGTTAGAAAAAGACAAATATCTTTTGATATCCCTTAAATTTGGAATCTAAGGAAACAAATGGGATACTCTACAAAACAGAAAACAACTCACAGATGTACAGAACAGATAGGCCGATGCCAAGAAGGACAGGGATAAGGGAGGGATTGGCACATTGGGATTAGCAGATATAAACAATTATATAGAGAATATACAAACAACAAATCATACAACATACAGTAAAATACATTGAATATTCTGTAATAAAGTGTGATGGAGAAGAATTTATAAATGAGAAATATATACATATAAATCCAAGTCAATGTCCAGAGGAACAAAAATTAATTAACATACATTGTAAATGATGATAAGGCAAGTAAATAAATATAAAAGAGGCTACATGTGTAATGGCCCACACACACACACATAGAAAACAATGAAACAGAGGAAGGACTTCAGAAGGAAACAAACACACCATCAAATAATTTGAACAGAGGCAAGTACATTCACAGAGGAAAGACAGTATCTTCTGTGGTGTTTAGAAAGATGAACAGATATATGTAATGAAGATATAACACATCATCCACTATAGGAAAAATAAATTCAATAGGCTTAAAGAAATAAATATAAGATGTGACATCATCAAATCACAAAAGAAACCATAGGGAAGGTATTCTCTGGCATAAATTCTGGAAAAATTTCTTAGATATGACTCCTAAATTGAAAAAAAATCAATGCAATGTTATCAATCAAATAACCATTTAAACAGGAAAGGAAGCCATTACCAAACTAAAAGACAACCTCGTGAAAGGGAAAAAATATTTGAAAATGCTGTGGCTGGCAAGGGTTTTATTCCTCAAAAATAGAAACAGCTCATACAACCCAATAATAAAAAGATGGAATAAAAAATTCGATTTTTTTTTAATTCCATAGATCTAATGGACAGTTCCTTAAAAGACACATCCAGGTGACCAATCAACAAACAAAAAGCTTAACAACACTGATTATTATAGAAATGCAAACTAAAAATATAATGAGGTACCACATCAAACAGGCCAGAATGGCCATCATTAAAAAGGCTTGAAACAATAAAGGTAGGATGGTGTGGAGTAAAGGAAACCCTCCTACAGTTGGTGAGAATGAAACCTGGTGCCCCCAATGGATAACATGGTGTAGCTTTCACCAAAATGTACAAATAGCATTACTCTGGGGTCCATAAAACCACTCGTAGGCACACATCCAGACAAAACTGCAATTGAAAGAGAAACATGAACCCTTATGTTCATCGAGTACTCTTCACAATAGCCTAGACAAGGAAACAACCCCATGATTTGGCACAACCTGCATGGATTAAGATGAGGTATATATACACAACTGAGTACTACAGAGCCACAACAGAAAATGAAATTATGTCATTTTAAGCAACATGGGTGCACCTCCGTTCAGTTTGGTTGCTCAATTGTGTCTGACTCTTTACGACCCCATGAATTGCAGCACGCCAGGCCTCCCTGTCCATCACCGACTCCCAGAGTTCCCCTAGAGGTTACAAAACAAAGTGAAGGAATTTATAAAGAAAAAAAAGTACCTTTTGATATCCCTTAAATGTGTTGTCTAAAGACACAAATGAGATAATCTACAAGACAGAAAACAACTCAGAGACACAGAGAACAGACAGGCAGTGGACAATAGCTATAGCGATGAGGAGGGTAGGGATTTGCACTTCGAGATTAGCAGATGTCAACAATTATATGCAGGACTAAGTAACATGAAGATTCTACAGTATACAAAGAAAACTATATTAAATATTCTGTGATAAAGTATAATGGAGAAGAATATATAAAAAAACATGTATAGAAATAAGTTCAAATCACTGTCTAGATGAACAGACATTAACACAACATTATAAATAATCATAATGCAATAAAATAAATTAGAAGCTAAGGGTGGCACTGGCACAAGAAAAACACATACAACCCAATCAAATTGAGAAAGGACCCCAGAAATAACTCCATTCCCCAGGGGTCAATTAATTTCATGACAGAGGCAAGTCATTTAACAGAGGAAGAGTGTCTTCTGCAAGTGTTCTTTAGAAAGATCCACAGATATATATATGAAATGAAGATATAAGACATCCTCGACTAAAAAAATGAATTCAAAAGGCTTAAGATATAAATGTAAGTTATAACAGCATAAAACTACAAAAGGAACCAAAGGAAAACTATTCTCTGACATAAATTCTGGCAAAAGTTTCTTAGCTATGACTCCCAAAGTTAAAAAAAAACGATCAATGAGATGCAATCATATCAGCATTTAAACAGGAAACGAAATCATTACCAAAGCAAAAAGACAACCTTGTGAAATGGAGAAACTATTTGAAAAGAATGTGATCAAAGAGGGCTTTATTTCTTAAAAAAAAAAAAAGCTCAAAAACTAATAAAAAATGGAATTAAAAAAATATACAGGAGATTGAATGCACAATTCTCCAAATAGATCTCCAGATAGCCAATGGACATGGGAAAATCATGTCAACCTGGCTGACTGTTATAGAAATGCAAATCTAAAACATAGTTAAGTATCACATCACAAATGGTTATCATTAGAAGGCTGAGGTCAGTTTTCATTCCAATCCCAAGGAAAGGCAATGCCAAAGAATGTTCAAACTGCCGTACAACTGCACTCATCTCATCTGCTAGCAAAGTAATGCTCAAAATTTTCCAAGCTAGGCTTCAACACTGTGTGACCTGAGAACTTCCAGATGTTCGAGCTAGATTTAGAAAAGGCAGAGGAACCAGAGATCAAATTGTCAGCATGCACTGGATCATAGAAAAAGCGAGAGAATCCCAGAAAAATATCTGCTGTATTGACTATGCCAAAGCCTTTGCCTGTGTGTAAGGTGAGAGTACCAGACCATACCAGACCACCTGACCTGCCTCCTGAGAAATCTGTATGCAGGTCAGGAAGCAACTGTTAGAACTGGACATGGAACAACAGACTGGTTCCAAATTGGGAAAGGAGTATGTCAAGGCTGTATATTGTCACCCTGCTTATTTAACATATATGCAGAGCACATTAGGTGAAATGCTGGGCTGGATGAAGCACAAGCTAAAATCAAGATTGCCAGGAGAAATATCAATAACCTCAGATATGCAGATGACACCACCCTTATGGCAGAAAGTAAAGAAGAACTAAAGAGCCTTTTGAAGAAAGTGAAAAGAGGAGAGTGAAAAAGTTGGTTCAAAACTCAGCATTCAGAAAACGAAGATCATGGCATCCAGTCCCATCACTTCATGGCAAATAGATGGGAAAACAATGGAAACAGTGAGAGACGCTGACAATATACAATATACAGCCTTGATGTACTCCTTTCCTGATTTGGAACCAGTCTGTTGTTCCATGTCCAGTTGTAACTGTTGCTTCTTGACCTGCATACAGATTTCTCAGGAGGCAAAAGGTGGTGGTGCTCCCATCTCTTGAAGAATCTTCCAGTGTTTGTTGTGATCCACATAGTCAAAGGCTTTGACATAGTAAAGCAAAAGTAGATGTTTTTCTGGAACTCTCTTGCTTTTTTTGACGATCCAACGGATGTTGGCGATTTGATCTCTGATTCCTCTGCATTTACTAAATCCAGCTTGAATATTTGGAAGTTCACAGTTCATGTACTGTTGAAGCCTGGCTTGGAGGATTTTGAATGTTACTTTGCTAGCATGTGAGATGAGTATAACTGTGCAGTAATTTGAGCATTTCTCTGGGATTGGAATGAAAACTGACCTTTGCCAATCCTGTGGCCACTGCTGAGCTTTCCAAATTTGCTGGCATATTGAGTGTAGCATTTCCACAGCATCGTCTTTTAGGATTTTAAATATCTCAACTGGAATTCTATCACCTCCACTAGCTTTGTTTGTAGTGATGTTTCCTAAGGCCCACTTGACTTCACATTCCAGGATGTCTGGCTCTATGTGAGTGATCACACCATTGTGGTTATCTGGGTCATTACATCTTTTTGTATAGTTCCTCTGTGTGTTTTTGCCACTTCTTAATATCTTCTGCTTCTATTAGGTCCATACCATTTCTGTCCTTTATTGTGCCCATCTTTGCATGAAATGTTCCCTTGGTATTTCTAATTTTCTTGAAGAGCTCTCTAGTCTTTCCCATTCTATTGTTTTCCTCTGTGTCTTTGCACTGATCACTGAGGAAGGCTTTTTCTTATCTCTCCTTGCTATTCTTTGGAACTCTGGATTCAAATGGATATATCTTTCCTTTTCTCCTTCGCTTCTCTTCTTTTTCAGTTATTTGTAAGGCCTCCTCAGACAACCATTTTGCCTTTTGCATTTCTTTTTCTTGGGGATGGGTCTTGATCACTGCCTCCTATACAATGTCATGAACCTACATCCATAGTTCTTCAAGCACTCTATCAGATCTAATCCCTTTAATCTATTTGTCGCTTCCACTGTATAATTGTGACTGGTGATGGAAGTAAAGTCCGATGTTATAAAGAACAATATTGCATAGGAACCTGGACTGTTAGGTCCATGAATCAAGGAAAATTGGAAGTGATCAAACAGGAGATGGCAAGAGTGAACATCAACATTTTAGGAATCAGTGAACTAAAATGGAATGGAATGGGTGAATTTAACTCAGATGACCATTTTATCTACTACTATCGGCAAGAATCCCTTAGAAGAAATGGAGTAGCCCCCTCATAGTCAACAAGAGAGTCTAAAATGCAGTAGTTGAGTGTAATCACAGAATGATCTCTGTTCATGCCAAGGCAAACCATTCAATATCACAGTAATTCAAGTCTTTACTCCAACCAGTAATGCTGAAGAAGCTGAAGTTGAATGGTTCTATGAAGGCCTACAAGACATTCGAGAACCAACACCCAAAAAGATGTCCTTTTCATTATAGGGGACTAGAATGCAAAAGTAGGAAGTCAAGAGATACCTGGAGTAACAGGGAAGTTTGGTCTTGGAGTACAAAATGAAACAGGGCAAAGGCTAACAAAGCTTTGCCAAGAGAACACACTGGTCATAGCAAACACCTTCTTCCAACAACACAACATGTCCTACACATGGACATCACTAGATGGTCGATGTTGAAATCAAACTGATTATATTCTTTGCAGCTAAAGATGGAGAAGCTCTGTAGAGTCAGCAAAAACAAGACCTGGAGCTGAGTGTGGCTAAGATCATAAACTCCTTATTGCCAAATTCAGATTTAAATTGAAAAAAGTAGGGAAAACCACTAGATCATTCAGGTAGGGCTTAAATCAAAGACCCCAAATAGCCAAAGCAATCTTGAGAAAGAAGAATGGAACTGGAGGAATCAACCTTCCTGCCTTCCAACTATACTACAAAGCTATAGTCATCAAGGCAGTATGTTACTGGCATATAAAAATACAGACTAATGAAACAACACAGAAAGCCCAGAGATAAATCTGTGCACCCATGGACACCTTATCTTTGACAAAGGAGGCAAAAATATACAATGGAGAATAGACAGTCTCTTCAACAAGTGGTGCTGGGAAAACTGGTCAACTCCATGTAAAAGAATGAAATTAGAACACTTCTAAGAACATACACAAAAATAAACTCAAAATGGATTAAAGACTTAAGACCAGAAACTGCTGTGCTGCTGCTAAGTCACTTCAGTCATGTCCAACTCTGTGCGACTCCATAGACAGCAGCCCACTAGGCTCCTCCATCCCCGAGATTCTCCAGGCAAGAACACTGGAGTGGGCTGCCATTTCCTTCAATGCATCAAAGTTAAAAGTGAAAGTGAAGTCGCTCAGTCATGTCCGACTCTTTGAGATCCTATGGACTATAGCCTACTGGCTCCTCTGTCCATGGGATTTTCCAGGCTATAAAACTCTTAAGCAGAACACTCTGACATAAGTCACAACAAGATCCTCTATGGCCTACCTCCTAGAGTAATGGAAATAAAAACAAACAAATGGGATCTAATTAAACGTAAAATCTTTTGCACAATGAAGGAAACAATAAGATGAAAAGACAACCCTCAGAATGGGAGAAAATAATAGCAAATGACACAACTGACAAAGAATTAATCTCCAAAATATACCAGCAGCTCATTCAGCTCAATACCAGAAAAACAAACAACCCAATCAAAAAGGAGCAGAAGACCTAAAACAGACATTTCTCCAAAGAAGACATAGATGGCTAATGAACATATGAAAAGGTGCTCAACATTGCTCATTATTAGAGAAATGCAAATCAAAACTATAATGAGGTATTATCTCACACTGGTCAGAATGACCATCATCAAAAAGTCTACAAACAGTAAATGCAGGAGAGGGTATGGAGAAAAAGAAACTCTTACACTGTTGGTGGTAAATCAGAATGGTACAACCACTATGGCAAACAGTATGGAGATGCCTTAAAAACTAGGAATAAAACTACCACACAACCCAGCAATCCCACTACTGGGCGTACATCCTGAGGAAACCATAAATGAAAAAGACACATGTATCTCAACGTTCACTGAAGCACTATTTACAATAGCCAGGACATGGAAGTAACCTAAATGTATATCAACAGATGAATGACGAAGCTGTGATACATATACACAATGGAATATTACTCAGTTTTAGAAAGGAATGCATTTGAGTCAGTTCTAATAAGGTGGATGAACCTAGAGGCTATCATATAGAGGGAAGTAAGTCAGAAAGCTATGACAAACCTAGACAGCATATTAACAAGCAGAGACATTACTTTGCCCAACAGTCAAAGCTATGGTTTTTCCAGTAGTCATGTAGGGATGTGAGAGTTGGACCATAAAGAAAACTGAGCACTGAAGAATTGATACTTTGGAACTGTGGTATTGGAGAAGATTCTTGAGAGTCCCTTGGACTGAAAGGAGATCAAACCTGTCAATCCTAAAGGAAATCAGTCCTGAATATTCATTGGAAGAAATATTGCTGAAACTGAAGCTCCAATACTTTGGCCACCTGATGCAAAGAATCGACTCACTGGAAAAGACCTTGATGCTGGGAAAGATTGAAGGCAGGAGGACAAGGGGATGACAGAGGATGAGATGGTTGGATGGCATCACCAACTCAACGGACATGAGTTTGAGCAAGCTCCAGAAGTTGGTGATGGACAGGGAAGCCTGGTGTACTGCAGTCCATGAAGTCACAAAGAGTCAGACACAATTGAGCGACTTAAGTCAGAAAGAGAAAGATAAATATTGACTATTAACACATATATATGGAATCCAGAAAGACAGTACTGACAACTCTATGTGATGACAGCAAAGAAGACACAGACACAAAGAACAGACTTTTGGAAACAGTGGGAGAAGGAGAAGGTGGGATAATTTGAGAGAATAGCAGTGAAACACACACATTGCCATATGTAAAATAGATAGCCAGTGGGAGTTTGCTGTATGATGCAGGGAACCCAAAGCCAGTGCTCTGTGACAACCTAGATAGATGGGGTGGGGAGGGAGGTGGGAGGGGGAATCAAGAGGAAGGGGCAGATGGCCAATTCATGTTGAGGTATGGCAAAAAATCATCACAATATTGTAAAGTAATTATCTCCCCCCCCCCCAAAAAAAAAACGATCACATGGGCTTCCCTGGTAGTTCAGATGATACCTGGAGAAGGAAAGGACAAACCACTCCAATATTCTTGCCTGGAAAATCTGACGGACAGAGGAGCCTGGCAGGCTATCGTCCATGTGACTCATGTCACAAAGAGTCTGACACAACTGCATGACTTCATTTCACTACATATCACACTGGTCAGAATGCCCATCATTAAAAAGGCTTGAAACAACAAAGGCTGGAGAGGGTGTGGAGAAAAGAAAACCCTACTGTTTGTAAGAATGAAAATTGGTGTAGCCTCTATGGATAATACTGTGCAGGTTCTATAAAAAGTTCATACAATTACCATAGGATCCGTCAATCCCACTCCTGGGCATATATCCAAACAAAACTATCATTCAAAGATACATTCATCTCTATGTTCATAGGAGCACTTTTCACAAGAGCCAAGACTGAAAACAACCCAAATGTCCATGGACAGGTGCATGGATCAAGGAGATGAGGTACATATATACAACAGAGAACTTATTCAGCCACAACAGAGAATGAAATAATGCCATCTGCAACAAAATGGATGGTCCTAGAGGTTAACATACTATATAAAGGAAATCAGAAAGACAAATGCCATATGTTATCATTTATATGTGGAATCTCAACTGTGACATAAATGAATTCATCTACACAACACGTACACAAAGAACAGACCTGTGATTTTCAAGAGGGAGATGGATTGGGGGAAATGGATTGAGTGTTTTGGATTAGCAGATGCAAACTATTATGTAAAGAATGGATAAACACCGAAATCCTGCCATATAAGTCAGGCAACTACATTCAACACCGTGATTTACTGTAATGAAAGAGAACATGAAAATAATGTCTTTATGTGGATGTGTGTCTCACATATGTATGTAAATCTCAAACCACTGTACTGTTCAGGAGAAATTAACACAACACTGCAAAACAACCATACTTCAAACAACCAAAGTATGGTTGGTAATGGCACAGGAAGAGACACAGATTAATATAACAAAATAAGGAGCCCAGAAAGAAATCCACACACCGACAGTCAAGTAATCTTTGTTGAAGGAGTCAAGTATATACAATAGAGAAGACAGTCTCTTCACCAGTTGGTACTGGAAAGTTAAACAGCAACATGTATTAATAAATCAGTGAAATTAGAAAAATGTCTCCAACCACACACAAAAAGAAATTCAAAATGGCTTAAAGATTTAAATATAAGGCATGTTATGACCCAGCAATCCCACTGTTGGGCATACACACCAAGGAAACCAGAATTGAAAGAGACACATGTACCCCAGTGTTCATTGCAGCACTGTTTATAATAGCCAGAACATGGAAGCAACCTAGATGTCCATCAGCAGATGAATGGATAAGAAAGCTGTGGTACATATACACAATGGAGTACTACTCAGCCCTTAAAAAGAATAAATTTGACTCAGTTCTAATGAGATGGATGAAACTGGAACCGATTATACAGAGTGGAGTAAGCCGGAAAGAAAAACACCAATACAGTATACTGACACATATATATGGAATTTAGAAGATGGTAATGATGACCCTATGTGTGAGTCAACAAAAGAGACACAGAGGTATAGAACGGACTTTTGGACTCTGAGGGAGAGGGAAAGGGTGGGATGGTTTGGGAGAATGGCATTGAAACATGTATACTTTCTTGTAAGAAACGAAGTGCCAGTCTATGTTCAGTGCAGGATGCAGGATGCATGGGGCTGGTGCACAGGATGATTCAGGTAGATGATGTGGGGTGGGAAGTGGGAGGGGGCTTCGGCATTGGGAGATTGTGTTCACCTGTGGCTGACTCATGTCAATGTATGGCAAAACAAATACAGTATTGTAATTAAAAAATAAATAAATAAATAAATTTTTTTAAAAAAAAATAAAATACTAAAAAAAAATAATAATAAATATAAGGCATGACACTAAAACTCCTAGAAGAAAACATAAAACATGCTCTGACATAAACTGTAGCAATATTTTTTTAGATCAGCTTCCCAAAGTGAAAGAAATAAAAACAAAACAAACACATGGGACCTAATCAACCTTATAAGGTTTGAATAGCAGGAAAAAAAGAAACATCAAGGATACAAAAGAACAACCTATAGAATGGCAGAAAATATTTGCAAAGGACCCAACCATCAAGGCTTAGTTTATAAAATACAGAAACAGATAAAACAACTCAATAAAAAAATAACAACCCAACCCACTTTTAAAAATGGGCAGGAGACCTAAATAGATATTTTCCAAAGAAGACACCCAGATGGCCTATTGACACAAGAAATAATCAGCTCAATGTCTCTGATCATTAGAGAAATGTAAATCAAAATTACAAACTGGTACTACCTCACACGGGTCAGAACGAAAAGTGAGAGTGAAAGTCGCTCAGTTGTGTCTGACTCTTATAATCCATGGAATTCTCCAGGGAGAATACTAGAGTGGATAGCCTTTCCCTTCTCCAGATGATCTACTCGACCTAGGGATCAAACTGAGGTCTCCCACATTGCAGGTGGATTCTTTACCAGCTAAGCCATCAGAGAAGCCCAAGAATACTGGAGTGGGTAGCCTATCCCTTCTCCAGAGAATTGTCCCAACCCAAGAATCAAACCAGGGTCTCCTGCATTGCAGGTGGTTTCTTTACCAGCTGAGTTAATCTATAAATAACAAATGTTGGAAAGGGTATGCTGCTAAGGCACTTCACTCATGTCCAACTCTGTGCACCCCCGAAGATGGCAGCCCACCAGGCTCCCCCGTCCCTGGGATTCTCAAGGCAAGAACACTGGAGTGGGTTGCCATTTCCTTCTCCAATGCATGAAAGTGAAAAGTGAAAGGGAAGTCGCTCAGGCGTGTCTGACTCTTTGTGACCCCATGGACTGCAGCCTATCAGGCTCCTCCACCCATGGGATTTCCCAGGCAAGGGTACTGGAGTGGGGTGCCATTGCCAAGGGTATAGAGAAAATGAAACCCTCCTACACTGTTGGTGGGAATGTAAACTGGTGCAGACTCTATGGAAAATATGTGTAGGTCCCACCAAAAAAAGTACAAATAGAATTACCATAGGACCCAGAAATCCCACTCCTAGACATATATCCAGACAAAAGTATCCTTCAAAGAGATACATGCACCAGTATGTTCACAAGAGCACTCTTCATGACAGCCAAGACAGGGGAACAACCTATGTGTCCTATGACAGGTGACTGGATCAAGAATATGAGGTACGTACACAAAACAGAGTACTAATGATCTACAACAAAGAATGAAATTATGCCATTTACGGCAATATGGACAGACCCTGAGTTTACCAAACTAAGGGGAGAAATTAGAAAGAGACAGAGAAATAGCATATGCTCTCACTTATATATGGAATATATAATATATATGGAATCTCAAATATGACACAAATAAATCCTATCTATTCTATATAGATACTCTATATATTCTATAGAGTAGAAAAGATACACAGAGAGAACATACCTGTAGCTGCCGAGAGGGAGAGGGACTGAGGGAGGAATGGTCTGGGAGTTTGGGATTAGCACATGCAAACTATTATATAGAAAATGGAAAAACAACAAGGCCCTACTGGATAGCACATGGAAGTATAAACAGTCTTATGATAAATTAAAAGGAAAAAATATGGAAAAGAACCTTTATGAAGTGAATCACTATGCTGTACAGTAGAACTTACCACAAGTATATTACAATAAACAACAATGTAAAAAAAAAGTGTGTTACTGGCTAAAAAACAATCATATAGATCAATACAACAGAAGAGAAGCCCAGAAATAAATCCACATGCCAACAGTCAATTAATCTTTGATGAAGAATGAGAGTATACACAATGGAAAAAGGATGGTCCCTTCAGCAAGCTGTGTTAGGAAAACAGGACAGCCACATGTATATCAGTGAAGTTACAACACTCTCTCCAACTATATACAAAAAGAAATCTAAAATGGCTTAAAGATTTAAATATAAGACATGACATCATAAACTCCTAGAAGAAAACATTAAGCAAAACATGTTCTGACATAAACTGTAGGAGTATTTTCTTAAATAAGTCTCCCAAAGCAAAAGAAAGGAAAGCAAACATAAATGGGACCTAATCAACTTTAAAAGCTTTTGAATAGCAAAGAAAACCATCAACAAAACAAAAAGACAACCTTGGAATAGGAGAAAACGTTTGCAAATGATGCAACCAGCAAGGACTTCGTTTCTAAAATATACCAACAGCGTAAACACTCAGTTTTTAAAAAGCCACTGAAAAAATGGGCAGGAGACCTAAATAGACATTTCTCCAAAGACATCTAGACGGTCAACTGATACAGAAATAATCAGCTCAACATCACTGATCATTGTTGTTGTTCAGTCAATCACGTTCAACTCTTTGCAACCCCATGGCCTGCAGCACACTAGGCTTCCTTGTCCTTCACCATCTTCCAGAGCCTGATCAAACTCATGTCCATTGAGTCGGTGATACCATCCAACCATCTCCTCCTCTGTAATCCCCTTCTCCTCCTGCCTTCAATCTTTCCCAGCATCAGGGTCTTTTCAAATGAGTCACTTCTTTGCATCAGGTGGCCAAAGCATTGGAGCTTCAGTACCAGTCCTTCCAATGAATAATCAAGACTGAGTTTCTTTAGGATTGACTGGTTTGATCTCCTTGCAGTCTTAAGGACTCTCTCAAGAGTCTTCTCCAACATCACACTTCTAAAGCATTAGTTCTTTGGCACTCAGCCTTCCTTATGATCCAGCTCTCACATCCATGCATGACTATTGGAAAAACCACAGCTTTGATTATACGGACCTTTGTCAGCAAAGTAATGTCTCTGCTTTTTAATACACTGTCTAGGTTTGCCACAGCTTTTCTTCCAAGGAGCAAGCATGCAAATAAAAACTACATAGTGGTGTAATATCACACCAGTGAAAATGGCCATCATTAAAAATCCAGAAATAACAAATACTGCAGAGGGTATGGAGAAAAGAGAACATTCCTACACTGTTGGTGGGAATGAAAACTGGTGCAGCTTCTATGGAGAACAGTATGCATATTTCACAAAAAAAAGTACAAATGGAGTTACATAAGGCAGAGGAACAAGAGATCAAATGGCCAACATCTGCTGGATCATGGAAAAAGCAAAAGAGTTCCAGAAAATCATCTATTTCTGCTTTATTGACTATGCCAAAGCCTTTGACTGTGTGGATCACAATAAACTGTGGAAAATTCTGAAAGAGATGGGAATACCAGACCATCTGACTTGCCTCTTGAGAAGCAAGAGGTCAGGAAGCAACAGTTAGAACTGGACATGGAACAACAGACTGGTTCCAAACAGGAAAAGGAGTATGTCAAGGCTGTATACTGTCACCCTGCTTATTTAAGTTATATGCAGAGTACATCATGAGAAACGCTGGACTGGATGAAGCACAAGCTGGAATCAAGATTGCTGGGAGAACTATCAATAACCTCAGATATGCAGATGACACCACCCTTATGGCAGAAAGTGAAGAAGAACTAAAGAGCCTCTTGATGAAAGTGAAAAAGGAGAGTGAAAAAGTTGGCTTAAAGCTCAACATTCAGAAAACAAAGATCATGGCATCCAGTCCCATCACTTCATGGCAAATAGATGAGGAAACAGTGGAAACAGTGGCTGACTTTATTTTTCTAGGTTCCAAAATCACTGCAGATGGTAACTGCAGCCATGAAATTAAAAGACACTTACTCCTTAGAAGGAAAGTTATGACCAACCTAGACAGCATATTAAAAAGCAGAGACATTACTTTGTCAACAAACAAAGGTGCGTCTAGTCAAGGCTATGGTTTTTCCAGTAGTCGTGTATGGATGTGAGAGCTAGACTATAAAGAAAGCTGAGTGCCGAAGAATTGATGCTTTTGAACTGTGGTGTTGGAGAAGACTCTTGAGAGTCCCTTGGCCTGCAAGGAGATCAGTCCTGGGTGTTCACTGGTAGGATTGATGTTGAAGCTGCAACTCCAATACCTTGGCCACCTGATGCGAAGAGCTGACTCATTTGAAAAGACCCTGATGCTGGGAAAGATTGAGGGCAGAAGGAGAAGGGGATGACAGAGGATGAGATGGTGGGATGGCATCATCGACTCAATGGACATGGGTTTGGATGGACTCCGGGAGTTGGTGATAGACAGGGGAGGCCTGGCATGCTGCGGTTCATGGGTTCACAAAGAGTCGGACATGACTGAGCGACTAAACTGACTGAAGTGATGATCCAGCAATCCCACTCCCAGGCATATATCCAAATAAAAGTATCAATAAAGAGATACACGCACTCCTATGTTCATAGGAGCACTCTTTACAATAGTCAAGAGAGGGAAACAACCATCTATCCTTTGACAGATCAAGAAGATGTAGTATACATATACAATGGAGTCCTACTTAGCCACAACAAAGAATGAAATAATGCCATTTTCAGCAATATGGATGGATGGGTTGTGACTTTACCAAACTGAAGGAAAACAGAAAGGTAGAGAAGTAGCATATGATATCACTTACACGTGGAATCTCAAAGATGACACAAATGAACTCATCTGCACAACAGGAGGAAACTCACAAGAGAGAGAGCAGACTTGTGGTTGCCAAGTGAAAGAGGGCCTTGGGGGCAATGGATTGCGAGTTTGGGTTTAGGAGATGCAAACCATTCTGTATAGAATGGATAAAGGACAAGGTCCTACAAAATAGCACAGGAAACTATATATAATATCCTGTGGGAAACAGTAATAGAAAAGAATATGGAAAAGTATATATATGGAAAATGGAATCACTGTTATATAGCAAAAATGAACACAACATGGTAACAACTATATTTCAGTAAAATAAACTAAAAAAAAATCAAACTGTGGTATTGGCACCAAAAAGACATAGAGATCAATGGAATTGAATAAGGAGTCCAGAAATACACTGACAGTCAATTAATCTTCAATAAAGTAGGCATGTATGAGAGAAAAGACAGTCACTTCAGCTATTAGTGTTGATAAAGCTGGACAGGAACATGTAATTCAATGAAGGTAGAACACTCCCTCCCATAATACATAAAAATAAACTCAAAATGACATAAAGGCTTAAATATAAAATATGACACCATAAAATTCCTAGAACATAGCAAAACATTGTCAGAAATAAATTATAGCATATTTTCTTTGATCAGTCTCCAAGGCAAAAGAAACAAAAGCAAAAATAAACAAATGGGATCCAATCAACCTATAAGCTTTTGAAAATCAAAAGAAATCATCAGGACTTTCCTAATGGTCCAGTGGTTAAGATTCAGAGCTTCCATTGCAGGAGGTGCAGGTTTGATCCCTGGTCAGGGAACTAAGATCCTGCATGCTGTGTGGCACAGCTGAAAAACAAACAAACAAACAAGAACACTATCAACAAAACAAAAGGACAACATACGGAATGGGAGAAAATATTTGCAAATGGTGTGTCAGACAAGGATTTAATTTTCAGAATATACAAACAGCTCATACAATTCAATATAAAAAAAAATCTGGTCAAAAAAATGGGCAGAAGATTTAAAAGAATGAAATAATGCCATTTGCAGCAACATAGATAGACCTAGAGACTCTCACACTGAGTGAAGTAAGACAGAGAAGGAAAAATGTGGTATGACATCTCTTCTATGTGGAATCTAAAAATAAATGATACAAATGAACTTGTTTACAAACCAGAAAGAGACAGATTTAGAGAAGGAACTGAACAGTTTCCGGGGAAGGATGGGAAAAGGGATAGTTAGGAAGTTTGGGATGGACATGTACACACTGCTATATTTAAAATGGACAGTATACGAAGACCTACTGTACAGCTCATAGAACTTGCTCAATGTTATTTGGCAGCCTGGATGGGAAGGGAGTTTGGGAGAATAGATACATGTATATGTACAGCTGAGTGCCTTCCCTGTTCACCTGAAACTATCACAACATTGTTAACCGGTTATAACCCAACACAACATAAAAAGTTTACAAATAAATAAAAGCAGATAGCATTTACCATTTAAAGAATTAAATTACAACCAAAAAGGAAGATGTGGTACATATATATATAAGAATGTTACTCAGCCATGAAAAAATGAAATAATGCTATTTGTAGCAACACTGATGGAACTAGAGATTATCATGGCAAATGAAGTCAAAGGATTATATATTATTACTTATATATGGAATATAAAAAATAATACAAATAAACGTGTTTACAAATCTGCAACAGACTCACAGACATAAAAACAAAATTATCGTTACTCAGTGGGAAAGAGGAGGATAAAACAGGAGTTGGGATTAACAGATATGCACTCATATACAAAATGTTAATAGATAAATGAGCAGTTACTGCATAGCACAGGGAGCTATATTCAGTATCTTGTAATAACCTATAACAAAAGTGAATCTGAAAAGAATATATATGTATATATACAAACACACATGCACACAGGTATGTGTGTGTGTGTGTGTGTGTGTATATATATATATATATATATCTGAATCACTTTGCTGTATATCTGAAACTAACACTATACTGTAAATCAACTATACTTCAAAGAAAGTTGCTATGAGAGGAGAGGTCTAATATTGTCACCATAATTACAGCAACAACAAAGTGAAAACTGAACTAAATGTATAGTTTGCAGTGATGGAATATTCACCTAAATCTCATGTACATTCTGGAACTCTAGAAGAATTTTTCAAAGGAAGACTATCTCATATTCATAGATTTTTCTCAAATTTCTCAAGGAAATCTACAAGTAATACTTGGAAATGTAGAACTTCTATACATTTGCCTTCTCACTGGAAGCAAAGGCTGTTTTGTGTGTGGATCTAAGATATTCTTTGATCTCTGAGGAAACCAGTCTGCTTGGGTCTGTCCTCTGCTGCAAAATGTTTACTACAATGAGGTTAGTTACATCCTTTTCCTGACATAACTACCATATATTTAAATATATATGTATGTATACACACACCACACTTTATCTACTCATTTGTTGACCATGTCTTAGCTATTATGAAAAATATGCAATGACCATGAGGTGGAAATATCTCAAGATGGTGATTTCATATCCTTCAGCTATATATCCATAAGAGGAATTGCTAGATCATATGATAGTTCTTGGGCTTCCCAGGTGGCACTAGTGGTAAAGAACCTGCCTGCCAACGCAGGAGACAGATTTGATCCCTAGGTTGAAAAGATCCCCCTGGGGGAGGGCATGGCAACCCACTCCAGTATTCTTGCCTGGAAAGTCCCATGGACAGAGGAGCCTAGTGGGCTACAGTCCACGGGGTCACAAAGAGTAGACACAATCGAAGTGAATTAGCAGGAGCAGCAACATGATAGTTCTTTTAAAATTTTTTGAGGCACCTCCATACTCGTTTCCATAGTAATTGCACCAACTTAAATTCCCACCAACAGTGCACACTGGAGTCATTTAGGCTTACATTTGTCTACAGGAGTAAACCAAACTATATAGAGAAGTTTCTGTTTTCACTGTATCACCACTTAAAATAGCTAGCACTTATTAAATACCATGATATTCCAAGCATTAGGCTGACCATTTCATAAGTATTGTTTCAGTTAATTCTTACGACGTCATAAAGTTGATATCACTATACATCTACTTTTCCTCAAATGAAGAAACTGAAGCCTGGAGAGAGTAAATAATTTTTCTAACTTAATATGCATATGATGTAGCAGAGCCAGTACTTGAATATCAGTCTTCCTGACATAAAAGTCTATGTTTTTAATCACCACTGGAAAATATCTCCAAAAATACTGTTAACAGAACAGACTACTCAAACATGCAATACTCATATGGCAGGCACCACCATAACCTAGCTCAATCGTGTCCAACTCTGCAACCCCATGGACTGTGGCCTGCCAGGCTCCTGTGTCCATGGAATTTTCCAGTCAAGAATACTGGAGTGGGTTGCCATTTCCTACTCAGGGGATCTTCCCAACCGAAGGACTGAACTTGTGTCTCTTGCATCTCCTGCATTGGCAGGCAGATTCTCTACCAGCTGCACCACCTGGGAAGCCCCACGATGGGACTCTCCTTTAAAATGAGTATTAGACAGATGAGCGAATTCAATAGGAAAAGGGCCCAGTCCCAGTCTGTTGTTAGCTGTCACTCCACAGCACTTCATACAGAGCTCCGTGCTGTTGACTAACTGAGGAAAAGGCTGCATCTCACGTAAGTCATGATGTTCCTATCATCTGAATAAATCTTTACTGTAAAATCAGAAATACTTTATCTGCAGCGGAACCATCATTTCCATCGGTTTCTGTTTATGTTGGTTCCATAAAACTCAACTTACCTCAAACCTTCTCTCCTCTGAGAATATTTCCTGATGCTTCATTTCTGTTATGACTTAAATATACCTTTTGAGTACCTCCAAGTGCCTTTGCAAATTTCCATCTTAGCACTCCTCACTCACTGCAGTAACTGTCGCTTTACGTGTCATCCTTCTAGGCTGTAACCTCTTGGGGTGTAGGTACCAGGCTTCACTCAATTTACTATCCCTAAATGCCTTTCACAGAGCCTGAAATGTATCTGTGTGTAATAAACACCTGCCAATGAATTTTAAAACTCAGTGAATGCATGGCCTGTCTGAAATGAAATCAAGTTCAAGTTACTCTCAGAAGAAATTGTATAGCTGACTGATTAAAAAAAAAAAGGCCATATACTAATTAAAAATTGTAATAAGCTAAACCAAAAGTCAGAAAAGTTATTTAGACTATCAAACTACCACTAGACCACGTGACACGAACAGTTTTTTGTTTTTGATAGTTTCTAGTCAGACGCCTGGCGGTGCTGCAAACAAAAAAAAAAAAAAAAAAGGCGGGGGTGGGGGCGGAGGCGGAGGTAGAGCCCCGTACCTGCCACAGACTCCATTTTAGAAAAGACGAAATCTGAGAGGTGCTGGATCGACAAGCCTTGGCAAACGTTGGCAGCAAGCTCAGATTTCAAACCTTTTTTCAAACACAAGGGGACTAAATACATGTTGGTATAGCTTCCTGAAAAACTTTCGAAGGCTTCTTTCATTAAAGACAATGCAGTCAGAGAGAGAGGCGATGCTGGAAACAGAGAGAAAAGCTGGCAGAAAAAGGCAAGTGGTGAGTTTTCCTTTTCTTCCTGGGCGTAGGGTAGGTGGCCCAGAAAAAGTAAAGCTGATTTTTATAGTTCCTGGAGATTTGGAAGCAGAAAGGGGAGTGTCTGCATAGCTGTGGGTGGACACACCCAAGCAAGGTGGTTTCCAAAGTGATAAAGGATTCCTGAGAAAAGAAAGGGTCTTTTCTGGTTGGATCTAAACCATTGAGATCAAAGAATATTTTAGATATACCCACAGAAGCCTTTGTTTCTGAATAGGAAGCCAGACCTATGGAAACTATACATTTCCAAATATTACCTAAACACTTTTTGTTTTCAGAGAAAAATCAATGAATCTGAGATGTTGCCACTTTGAGAAATTCTTATTAATGTTTCAGAATGTGTATGGAGATGTGCATGAGATTTGGGTGGCTTTTCCATCACTGGAAACCACACAGGGAGTTCAATTCACAATAATACACAATGCAACAGTGGGGTAAGTAATTTGCCCATTCAGGAGGGAAAAATCACTGGATGAAGTACAACGTAAGTTTAATTCTCACAGAAAAGAATAGTAGGTATCAACACTAGTCTCAGACCTCCTAAGGTCAAGATTGTGACAGTCAATGACAATCTTGGCAATGCTTGCTTTTCAGCAACCTCGTTATCAAAGACTGCAAAGGTTTAAATCTCAGTAAATTAAGAAACAGTTCACTGAATTCTCCAAGTTCTGGAATGTATTCACCAAACACTTTAAATACCACTCATGTACTTCCCTGGTGGTCCAATGGTTAAGAATCTATCTGCCAATACAGGGGACATGGGTTTGATCCCTGGTCCAAGAAAATTCCACATGCCAGAACTACTGAAGCCCTTGAGGCCTAGAGACTGCTCCACAAAAAGACGCCACCACAATGAAAAACCTGAATATTGCAACTAAAGAGTAGCCCCCACTTAAGGCAACTAAAGAAAGTCCATGCAGCATCTAAGACCCACTGCAGTAAAAAATAATAAATATTTAAAATATAAATAAATACCACTCATATCTGTGAATTATAAACATCCACTGCAAGAAAATTACCAGGCAATTTCAGGGTTACGTGGCAAACACTCAGGCAGTTTACATCAGAAATAGCTTCAGAAATACCTTCATGTAAAAGATGTTGGATAACAACTGCATTTACTTTCATGTAAAAGATGTTGGATGACAATTATATAAAGCTGGTCATGCTGACACTTACCTGCTCATCCTAGAGTACGTCCAGAAGCCGACATCATCTCTTTAAGAATTATCTCAGAATTCTGGAATAAAAAGAAAATGCCTTGGTCCTTCCTTGCAAAATTTTCTTTCCATTGAATGTAAAAAAAAAAAAAAAGAATTCCCATACTCTGCCAACCTAGTGCAGGACAGAGAGACAAGAGATATATCTCTCTAACATCACTTTATCTCCAATTAAATTAGGTTCTGGAGAAGGCAATGGCAACCCACTCCAGTACTCTTGCCTGGAAAATCCAATGGATGGAGGAGCCTGGTAGGCTGCAGTCCATGGAATCACTAAGTCAGCCATGACTGAGTGTCTTCACTTTCACTTCCATGCACTGGAGAAGGAAATGGCAACCCACTCCAGTGTTCTTGCCTGGAGAATGCCAGGGACAGGGGAGCCTGGTGGGCTGCTGTCCATGGGGTTGCACAGAATCGGACACGACTGAAGTGACTTAGCAGCAGCAGCAAATTAGGTTCTTTGAAGCTGAAAACAAGACAGTAGGTGGAGATAGCTGTCGCCCTTGGGATTCTTTTTTTGGCTCTGGGTAAAAAATAGAGGAAAACATCCCCTTTCCAAATAACCATTATAGTTGTTTTATTGCTCTAACTTCACTAGTGTCTTCTTTTGTTCTGAAGCATAAATAACTGTTCATTTATACTCAACAAGTACTGATACCTTACCTATTTTTACCTTTTTATTTACCTACAAGGTAACTGTAGGACACTTCAAAATATTCAATATCAATAAAATACAGTGGACCGTTCCAGAATAAATAGGTGTAACATCCAATACAATCATGAAACTTGATTAAAAAACAACAACAAGTTTTCTATGATATTCCTTACATCAAGTGGCTAAAAAAATCAGTGCATTTGTAAAAGGAATTCAGTGAATATGAATTCTTATTTACTTCAGTAAAGTTCAGTCATTCAGTCGTGTCCGACTCTTTGTGACCCCATGGACTGCAGCAGGCCAGGCCTCCCTGTCCATCACCAACTCCGGGAAGAAAACGGGAAGAATAATGAAAGGATAATTAACAAAAATTATTAGGGACTATAGTTTAGATAATCTGGAATTATTGTTGTTTCGGTACATTAAGAGACACTACTTGAAAATATTCCACTTGAATGCCGTCAGTCTGAAAATAAAGGACTGGAATTTTCTAAATATTGCGCAGAAAATAAGCACTCGGAAAGGACGCGGGGTGGCGCTGCAGCATTAGAAGTAGAAGAAAGCAAGCTACCAGCCTGTGCTCCTCTAGCGAAGTTCTGCTTAAGAAGCAAGCAGGAAGGGAGGCTTTTTAAGGCAGTTGCTTGGGGAAATTAAGGCCCTAGACATCTCTATTTATCCCAGGATCTGAGTGATACTGGGAGACAGATCAGCGACAACGTGAATCCAAGCTGGGTCAAGTCGTCTGGGAAACCAGAAAGCAATGAAGGCAGGAGAGAGAATGGAACGCTTTATGAAACAAAGGCAAGTCTTGATATTCCTTGTTTTGCTGGGCATAACTCAGGCTGGTTCTGAGCCTAGGCATTATTCAGTAGCTGAGGAAATGGACAGTGGCTCCTTTGTGGCCAATCTATTGAAAGACCTGGGACTGGGGGTAGATATCTAGCTGCGCGCCCCAGGGTTGTTTCCGAATTGGGAGGAAAAAAAAAAGCGTTTGCATTTTGATAGGTAGACCGAGGATTTGTTGTTAAATGAGAAACAGGACCTGGAGGAGCTGTGTGGTCTTACCGAACCCTGTGTACTACCTTTCCAGATATTACTAGACAATCCCTTGCAGTTTTTCCAGGCTGAGATACAGATTAGGGGCATAAATGATCATTCCCCAGTTTTCCTAGAAAAAGAAACAATTTTGAAAATTTCAGAAAGTATCACTCCCGGAACTACTTTCCAAATAGAGTGTGCCCTGGACTTAGATGTAGGAATCATACAGTCAGCCCCAATTCCCACTTCCATCTTAAATTACAAGACAGTTCCGAGGGCACAATATTACCACAAGCCAGTGCTGGACAAAGCACTGGATCCATAGGAACAGCCTGAGATCAGATTAACCCTCACAGCACTGGATGGCGAGATTCCACCCAGGTCTGGGACTGATGCGGATCATTGATAATGTCCCCGAGTTCGCATAGCTGCACTATGAGGTGCAAGTCCTGGAACACTGCCCCACTGGATTCCAGGCTGCCATCATCTCTGCCAGAGATTTAGATATTGTAACCAGTGGAGAAATATCTTATATTTTTCGTGAAGCACCTGAAGATATGTGCAAAACATTTCAAAAAATTGCAAAGTCGAGAGAAATCCTTTTAATATGGGAACTGGATTTTTAATCTATACAGACCTATACATTAAATATTGAGGCGACAGATGGTGCGGGCTTTTCTGAAAGTTGTGTGGTGCTTAAGTGATGGATTTGAATCCATCACTGACCATATCAACTATTTTCAATGAAATCCTAGAAAATTTGCGGGAGACCATAATTGCTATATTCAGCGTTTCAGACACTGACTCGGGACAATGGAAGGATGGCTTGCTCCATCCAAGAGGATCTTCCTTTCAATCTTAAACGCTCTGTTAAAAACTTTTATACTTTAGTCACAAACACACCCCTAGACCGAAAAGCAAGATCAGAATATAACATCACAATCACTGTCACTGACATGGCTACTCCCAAGACTGAAAACCCGAGCACAACATAACTGTGTTGGTGTCTGACGTCAATGACAACGACCCCGCCTTCACTCAGACCTCCTACACCCTGTGGGTCCTCAAGAAGAACCCTGCACATGGGCAGCGTCAGCGCCACAGACACAGACGCCAATGTCCAGGTCACCTACTCGCCGCTGCCGCCCCCCGACCCGCACCTGCCCCTCGCCTCCCTCGTGTCCATCAACCCCGACAACGGCCACCTCTCCGCCCTCACGTCCCTGGACTTCGAGACCCTGCGAGCCTTCGAGTTCCGCGTGGGCGCCACCGACCGCGGCTCGCCCGCGCTCAGCAGCCAGGCGCTGGTGCGCGTGCTCGTGGCGGACGCCAACGACAACGCGCCCTTCGTGCTCTACCCGCTGCAGAACGCCTCGGCGCCCTGCACCGAGCTGGTGCCCAGGGCGGCCGAGCCGGGCTACCTGGTGACCAAGGTGGTGGCGGTGGACGGCGACGCGGGCCAGAACGCCTGGCTGTCGTACCAGCTGCTCAAGGCCACGGAGCCCGGGCTGTTCGGCGTGTGGGCGCACAACGGCGAGGTGCGCACGGCGCGGCTGCTGAGCGAGCGCGACGCGCCCAAGCAGCGGCTGGTGGTGCTGGTCAAGGACAACGGCGAGCCGCCGCTGTCGGCCAGCGTCACGCTGCACGTGCTGCTGGTGGACGGCTTCTCGCAGCCCTACCTGCCGGCCCCGGAAGCGGAAGCGGCGGCCGCGGCGCCGGCCGACCCGCTCACCGTCTACCTGGTGGTGGCCTTGGCGTCGGTGTCGTCGCTCTTCCTCTTCTCGGTGCTGGTGTTCGTGGCGGTGCGGCTGTGCAGGAGGGGCGGGGCGGCCTCGGCGGGTGGCTGCCCGGTGCCCGAGGGCCACTTCCCGGGCCACCTGGTGGACGTCAGCAGCATGCGGACCCTGTCCAAGAACTACCAGTACGAAGTGTGCTTGACGGGAGGCTGGGGATTAAATGAGTTTAAATTCTTGAAACCGATTCTTGCTAGTAGTATGGTTCAAGACACTGGGCAGGAGTAGCGCAGACCTGCAATTGCAAGAATAGCCGTAGGTTTCATTAACGATAGAATCAAAAAGTTTGACTATGAATGTGTACGGAAGGAGCAAATTGGTTAAGATGGCGGTGATCAGACTCAATCCCACGGCGTCTGATTCTCACCCAGCTTTTAAAAATACCTAGTTATATTACAGCTGAGCTCATTTATAGCACTGCGCAGGCGCAATGCCCTATATACGCACCACCTGAGTTTTTGGGACAAGTCGAATTGAGTAGTTGCAGATGCTGCCGTGTAGGCTATTAAGAGAGTAAAGCATGTCTGCCTTGAATGCACGGTGAATAAAGAATGTCTACGGTTCCTTTGCCTCCTCGAAGCTTCTTCCACCTTCCCCACTCCGTTCTCACCTTGCCTACCCTGGATTCAGTGAGCTACAGCGAGACAAGTGGCGTAAGCAGGATACAAGACGACAAAATGCTTTTTATAAAATGAAGGCTCTTCAGTTGATACAATATTTTGTTTATATATTGATTTTGCTTTCTATTTAGTCAATCTTTGAATGTTCTCCGTTTTTCATCTGCTCCCTATCTTTTCAATCTGATCTTAATGCCTCTTTTTCTAATTGGTGATTAAAAATAAATGCATTATGTTTTAATGGTGATTCCATATAGGTTTATTTAAGGTAGTCACTTCAAATTCTATACCCAAAGCAATGTAGAGTTCTGAACCACCAATCTTACAACTTACTCTGTTGAATATAGTCAAATAATATTCTTTTATAATACTCCTAAAGCATCTTTGTCTGCGGTTAATGAAATGTATAGATAAAAGTGTTTTCTTTAAAATGTATTATTTTAAAGTGTACTGTCTTCCAGAGGCTTAGTAATCAAAACTTATAATTTTCTGTTTTGACAATTGCAATTAGTATTTCAATATTACATATGCTTATATTGGGCAGAAATGAACAAAAATATAAGTTAATGAGGCAGATTATGTAATTTGCCTAAAGTGTTTATTTATGATGGATGACAAAAAATTCAACCTAAGGCATTTTGAACAACTGACTGTGCTTTCCCATTTGGTGTAAGTTATTTAGTAAGGAATCTGGTGGGAAGACAATTTGTTTTGTAACTTCTGAGATGTAAATATTGTCAACCTGAGGGCCATTTTTAAAATTTTATTTTAATTGGAGACTAATTACAATACAGAAGAACTGAATACAAAAAGATCTTCACCACAACCACTATAATCATGATGGTGTGATCATTCACCTAGAGCCAGACATCCTGGAATGTGAAGTCAAGTGGGCCTTAGAAAACATCACTACGAACAAAGCTAGTGGAGGTGATGGAATTCCAGTTGAGCTATTTGAAATCCTGAACAATGATGCTGTGAAAGTGCTGCACTCAATATGCCAGCAAATTTGGAAAACTCAGCAGTGGCCACAGGACTGGTAAAGGTCAGTTTTCATTCCAATCCCAAAGAAAGGCAATGCCAAAGAATGCTCAAACTACCGCACAATTGCACTCATCTCACATGCTAGTAAAGTAATGCTTAAAATTCTCCAAGCCAGGCTTCAGCAATATGTGAACTGTGAACTTCCAGATGTTCAAGCTGGTTTTAGAAAAGGCAGAGGAACCAGAGATCAAATTGCCAACATCTGGTGGATCATGGAAAAAGCAAGAGAGTTCCAGAAAAATATCTATTTCTGCTTTATTGACTATGCCAAAGTCTTTGACTGTGTGGATCATAATAAACTGTGGAAAATTCAGAAAGAGATGGGAATACCAGACCACCTGACCGGCCTCTTGAGAAACCTATATGCAGGTCAGGAAGCAACAGTTAGAACTGGACATGGAACAACAAACTGGTTCCAAATAGGAAAAGGAGTCCGTCAAGGCTGTATATTGTCACCCTGCTTATTTAACTTATATACAGAGTACATCATGAGAAACGCTGGGCTGGAAGAAGCACACACTGGAACAAGATTGCCAGGAGAAATATCAATAACCTCAGATATGCAGATGACACCACCCTTATGGCACAAAGTGAAGAGGAACTAAAAAGCCTCTTGATGAAAGTGAAAGAGGAGAGCGAAAAAGTTGGCTTAAAGCTCAACATTCAGAAAACAAAGATCATGGCATCTGGTCCCATCACTTCATGGGAAATAGATGGGCAAACAGTGGAAACAGTGTCAGACTTTATTTTGGGGGCTCCAAAATCACTGCAGATGGTGACTGCAGCCATGAAATTAAAAGATGCTTACTCCTTGGAAGGAAAGTTATGACCAACCTAGACAGCATATTGAAGAGCAGAGACATTACTTTGCCAACAAAGGTGCGTCTAGTCAAGGCTATGGTTTTTCCAGTAGTCATGTATGGATGTGAGAGTTGGACTGTGAAGAAAGCTGAGCACCAAAGAATTGATGCCTTTGAACTGTGGTGTTGGAGAAGACTCTTGAGAGTCCCTTGGACTGCAAGGAGATCCAACCAGTCCATTCTAAAGGAGATCAGCCCTGGGATTTCTTTGGAAGGAATGATGCTAAAGCTGAAACTCCAGTACTTTGGCCACCTCATGCAAAGAGTTAACTCTGGAAAAGACCCTGATGCTGGGAGGGATTGAGGGCAGGAAGAAAAGGGGACAACAGAGGATGAGATGGCTGGATGGCATCACCAACTCGATGGACATGAATCTGAGTGAACTCCAGGAGATGGTGATGGACAGGGAGGCCTGGCATGCTGCAATTCATGGGTTTGCAGAGAGTCGGACACGACTGAGGGACTGAACTGAACTGATTGTGGTGGTATTTTCCATACATTGACCTGAATCAGCCACGGGTGTACATGTGTCCCTCCCATCTGGAACCTCCCTCCCCATCCCATCCCTCTGGGTTGTCCCAGTGCACCAGCTTTGAGTGTCCTGTTTCATGCATGGAACTTGGACTGGTGATCTATTTCACATATGGCAATATACACATATGGTAATGTTAATCTCTCAAATCATCCCACTCTTGCCTTGTCCCACAGAGTTCAAAAGTCTGTTCTTTATATGTCTCTTTTGCTGTCTCACATATAGCGTGGTTGTTACCATCTTTCTAAATTCCATGTATACGTGTTAATATACGGTATTAAGTGTTTTTCTGACTTACTTCACTCTGTTTAATAGGCTCCAGTTTCATCTACCTCATTAGAAGTGATTCAAATGTGTTCTTTTTAATAGCTGAATAATACTCCATTGTGTATATGTACCACAGCTTTCATGAAGTACATGTATACACACTAAGTGCTTTATAGTAAGAGTGATGTTCCATGCAGTCCTACTTTTTAAAAAATTAATATGTATTTGGCATTTATATGGTTATATATTAAGGAAATATTTTCTTTGTTTCCTCTCTTAGTTCCCTTTTTCTGATTTGAACCTGACATGATCCTTCTGGGATAAACACTGCCCATCTACATCAGCATTCTACAATAGTTCCTGTAGAGTAATAAAAAGATTGGAAGAATGGGAAGTTCTAATGAAAGAGCAATATCCCTATGAAAGTCTAAATTAGCTAAGACTAAAATCAGAAAACAACCAAACACCAAATTTTATGTCTATTTTGAATGAAATAGAAAAAACTTATTTTTAATGTAACAACATATTTATTCCCCAATTAAATAATCTGATTAGGAAAATATAAAATTTCTCCTCCTGGACATTTTCTCATCCAGAATGATAGAACTTACCAGGAATTGAATATTCATGATTAGAAGAAAGAAGTTTCTCAAAGATTTTGAAAATTCCAAAAAGAAAGAATGTTAACTAGATATTAACTACACTCATGTGATCATTTGCAATATGCACAAATAGCAAATTATGTCACACCTGAAACTAATGTAGTGTTATATTTCAATTACAGCTCAAAATAAAAAACCCTAATAACATGTCTACAATCACATAAAGTTATAACCACATTAAAATGGTGTTATATAACTGAGAATCAGATACATGAATCCTTAATAATCAGAGGAAAGGTAGTATTTCCCTTCACTGATTAAATACTTTATACAGATGTCTGGATCAGGCTCCTTGCTCAGATTTTTTTTTTCTTTTCATAAGCTGAGCTTTCATGAAGATTAGACAAAAGGTAATTTTGATCAAACTTCTCTTTATTTGGCTGGCTTAGTCTCATGTCATGTCAGACCCCAGGAAGTTTTCAACTGCAGAAGACAGGGAGGCCCATTGATTTTTGGCAAATATGGTATATAATTTGGGTCTCAAGTTGTAGGGACTATATCTGAGGAGTTATTTGAACTCTGAAATAATAAGCATAGATGCCTAATATTTTAGTTGACGGGTGTACTGAATTCACATATTGTTGAGAAAGTGATTAGAATTTAGTAAAGCCTTCAGAAAAGATCATGTGGACTACATTTGAAGATAGTTAACAATTATACCTTACTGTTGATTCAAATTGCTTTTCTTTCTTTGCTACTGGGAACCTTTTTACCCTTTGAGGAAAACTTTCAGAAATTTCTTTATCTGGATATTTTATTAAGTACATGACAGAAGGCACTATATGTATAATACTATCATTACTACTTTTTGCAATCTCCTAAAGTGAAAGTCTGTGTGTGTGTGTATGCAGTTGTGTCTGATTTTTGTGACATCATGCACTGTAGCCCGCCAGGCTCCTCTGTCCATGGGATTTTCCAGGCAAAAATACTGGGGTGGGTTGCAATTTCCTACTCCAGGGGCTCTTCACAACCCAGAGATCAAACCCATGTCTCTTGTGTCCCCTGTGTTGGCAGATTCTTTACCTTTGTACCACCTGCGAAGCCCAAGTGAAAGTCTGGCACAAGGTAAAAGTGATGACTTTCTACAAAAATTTTCTAGAATTTTCTTCTAAGAGGATGGAAAAATTTATTAGTGAATTATTTCCAGATTGATCTCTTACTGATATCTAGGGTTTTTAACACTGAAAAGCAAAGAGATGAACTTTAAACTTTTATGTAGTTGTTAAAAGACTCTATTCAAATATCACTCATTAAAACTAGTGAAGTAACTTACTGTATTTTTAATAAATCTTCCTGAATCCTTAAATATGGCTTCCTTGTAAATGAGGACTTTATAAAGTGACAGTTTTAACAAATACATCCCACTACTCCATTTTTCTTCTTAGACTTACACACTTTAAAGCTGGCAACATATTAGTCATAGTTCAGAGTTATTTCTATGTCTGATCCTCATATTATTTGCCAATAGCTTAGTTGATGATAGATTTTAAAATGTAAACTAATTTTCCTTCCCTTCTAGAATTTGGTATTCAAAACTGTTGATGAAGAGTATATCACTCTAGTTTGCATTCTTTTATCCGTAAACTCCTTTAAGATTTTTCTTTATTCTTGATATTTTGATAATTTGCTAGACCCAAACCTAAGATTTATCCAGTATACTGAATTTTTAAAGTAACTATAGTTTTTCCCCCCAGAATTTCTATCTGACAGGTTTTCACAACAATTTGTTGTGTTTTTTACAATTACTATTTCTTTCTTTTTGTTGAAAGAAATTAAGTATCTTTTACTTTGAAGTTCTTTCCATATTACTCCACTCTCTGTTTCTTATATGTACCTTCTTTTACTTAAGTTTGTTTTTCACAGTTTTTCTTTGTTAGTTGATGATATTTTATTGAGAATCTGCGTTCTATTGGAGGGCTCCCCTATACCAGTACTACTTTTGGAGGCTCAGGTGGTTATAGCCTCAGGCTCTACAAATGAAAGCCTTAATTAAGAAGCTTAGCTCAACTTTGTGACACGGTTGGAAGTTCTGGGCCAACACTTAATGAATGATGTGTTTGAGCTGAGCCCCAGTCTCCCTTGGGTGGTATACTGCTCTGCACTTGCTCTATGAAGTAAAGTCTTAGGGACTGTCACCCTCTGCTTCTTGGCTGTCGTGGGGTCTGATAAGATGATAGACATGAGAGCTCATGGAGATATCATTTACTTTTCAATCTTCCGAGTGAGCTGATATAGAGTAAAGCTGATTTTGAGGAAAATGAGTTGTAACTGAAGTAACTGATACATCAGGAATTACCTACAGGGGAAAAATATGGTCTTGATTAATATGCATGAAACAGTGCTACCCATGGTGATCCTGGATGGTGCACACAGCTTGCTAGATGACAAAACCCACTGCTGAGCAATCCTATATTGTGTACTGAGTTGGTACCAGGTGGAACAAGGTAGAATTCTAGATGGTGACTTGAGCTAGAACTCATGACTATCTTATCAATGATTCAAAGATTTCAAGTACTTAATGTTTAGCATGTGAACCAACAACCTCGAAGTATTGAGTACCAAGGCATAACTAGGATCCTAAGAAAACAGACACAGCAAGGCACAAGCCACCTTGTGAAGAAGCCACCTTCTATTTGTCATAGTCAGGCTTACCCATCTAGGACCTATCCCAGCCCTACCTTCTCTTCCTTTAACTACCTATAGAAGTTTACTCTAGTCAACACATGTTCTACTCTCTTGATCACTGATTTGACTTAGCCATCTTCCTCTCAATTCTCTTTGCTCCTATTCAATGATGCTGAAATGTAGAGGATGAACACGGAGCCTTCAGTGAATTGCTGCTCATAAGGCCATCTTCTGAGCATTCTGAAGGTGTCAACATCACTGGGGCTTAGTTATCAGAGGTAAATGGGTTCACATTTTTGAAGTCAATAATTTCCAACTAATATGGGCTGTCCATGAGGAAAAACTTTGATGAAAATTCAACTTCTAGAAAGATTAGAGGTTTATAAAAAACTAAAACTGTCTTCTCTAAATATTGTCATTTTGAGTTTTTTCCCTTAAATGGGAAAATGGAGTTCTTCCTCCTGAAGTTTTCATTCTGTTCAACAAGATTTAGTCAGTAATTTTAAAACTTTCCACAAAGAAAAAGCCCAGGACCAGATGGCTTCACTGGTGAATCCTACTGAACATTTATAGAATTAACATCAATCCTTCACAAACTTGTAATTTTTTAAAAAAGGAGCAGGGATCACTTCAAATTCTATGAGGTCAGCACCAGACAAAGATAATACAAGAAAATTAAATACCAATATCCTGTATAAATATAGATGCAAAAAATCCTCAACAAAATATTAGCAAACTGACTCCAGCAACATGTAAAAGGATTATACACCATAATCAAGTGGGATTTTGAAATGATGGTTGAAAAACACTCATGAAACTAAATAATAGGGACCATCCTCTAGGTGATAAACTGCAACTATAAAAGTCTAACTTAACATGTAATGAACAAAGACTGAAAGCTTTCTCTCTAAGACCGGAAACAAAACAAGGCTGTTCCTGCCAACTGTTTTTGCTTAACATTGTACTGGAAGTTCTAGCCAGATCAGTGTGACAAGAAATGAAATTATTCCAATTGGAAATGAAGTAAAAGTATATCTGCAGGTGACATGATCACACATATAGAAAATCCTAAGTAATCTACACACAAAAACCCACTAAAATTAGTAGATGCATTCAGCAAAGGATACAAGATCAATATACAAAAATCAATAGTATTTCTATACACTAGCATTGGACAGGCCAGAATGAAATGAGAAAAGCAATTCCATTTACAATAGCATCAGAAATAATAAAATACTTAGAAATAAATTTAATAAGTTCAAGACTTGTATGCCAAATACTACAAAACATCAATGAAAGAAATTAAAGAAAATATAAGTAAATGGAAAGTGTTCATGAGTTGGCAGATTTACATTGTTAAGATGGTAAATGTGCCCAAATTGGTTTACAGATTCAACTGAATCCCTATCAAAAATCCAGCAGGTTTTTTGTGGGGTTTTTTTGCAAAAATTGGAAAATTGAAGGTAAAATTCACTTGGAAATCAAGGACCCAGAATAGCCAAAACAATCCTGGAAAATAACAACAAAATGGAAGGGCTCCCCAAAACTGACAAATATTAGAATATTTTGATACATTAAACATACAAAAACTGTTTTTAATTTAGTATGTAATACAAGGAATTATTGGTAATTATATTGGATTTCATCACAAACTTCTAAGGCCAAACACTAATTATTCAAATATCTCCTTTCTAAATTTGCATTTCAATTAGGGTGATTTTTGAAAACATCTTTTAGGTTTAGTTTGGAAGGATAGCAGATACTCAATTTTAGTTTGCTATCACCTGTGAGCAGTATTGTTTGCTTTACAGTTATTTTACTTGAATGGGAAGCTGATGTATCTTAATTTATCTATGTATGTAATAGAAAATTTCAAAAGATAATTCCTTTTATAAGAATTTTCTAGTAAAATCCCACAAACCATTTATAATAATCCATTATTCCATTATCAATACTGGGTTTCTCCGGGTGGCTCAGTGGTAAAGAATCCGCCTACCAGTGCAGGAGATGCAACAGCCACAAGCTTGATCCCTGGTTTGGGAAGATCCCCTGGAGAAGGAAATGGCAACCCATTCCAGTTTTTTCCTTGGAAAATTCCATGGACAGAGGAGCTTGGCAGGTTACAGTCCATGGAGTCACAAATGGTCAGACACAACTGAGCAACTAAGCACACACGTGCTCACACACACACATTATCAATGCTAGCTTAATATTTGGAAGTAATACTATTTGAGGAATACTATTTTAGGAATCAGTGAATTAAATGGACCAAAATGGGTGAATTTAATTCAGATTACCATTATATCTACTACTGTGGGCAAGAATCCCTTAGAAGAAATGGAGTAGCCCTCATAGTCAACAAAAGAGTCTGAAATGCAGTACTTGGATACAATCTCAAAAACGACAGAATGATCTCTGTTTGTTTCTAAGGCAAACCATTCAGATTTACAATAATCCAAGTCTATGCCCCAACCACTAATGCCAAAGAAGATGAAGTTAAAGGGTTCTATGAAGACCTACTAGACCTTCTAGAACCAACACCCAAAAAAGATGTCCTTTTCATCATATAGGGACTGAAATGCAAAACTAGGAGGTCAAGAGATACCTGGAGTAACAGGCAAGTTTGGCCTTGGAGTGAAGCAGGGCAAAGGCTAACAGAGTTCTTCCAAGAGAACGCACTGGTCACAGCCAACCCTCTCCTTCGACAACAAAAGAAACGACTCTATACATAGACATTGCCAGATGGTCAATACTGAAATCAGATTGATTATATTCTTTGCAGATAAAGATGAAGGCGCTCTATACAGTCAGCAAAAGCAAGACTGGGAGCTGACTGTGGCTCAGATCATGAACTCCTCATTGCCAAATTCAGACTCAAATTGAAGAAAGTAGGGAAAACCACTAGATCATTCAGGTATGACCTAAATCAAATCCCTTATGATTATACAGTGGAAATGAGAAATAGATTCAAGGGATTAGATCTGATAGACAGAGTGCCTGAAGAACTATGGATGGAGGTTTGTAATATTGTACAGGAGGTGGTGATCAAAACCATCCCCAAGAAAAATAAATGCAAAAGGCAAAATGGTTGTCTAAGTGAAGTCACTCAGTCGTGTCTGACTCTTTGCGACCTCGTGGACTGTAACCTATTAGGCTTCTCTGTCCATGGGATTCTCCAGGCAAGAATACTGGAGTGGATTGCCATTTCCTTCTCCAGGGGATCTTCCGGACCCAGGGATCGAACCCGGGTCTCCCGCATTGGAGGCAGACACTAAGGAGGCCTTACAAATAGCTGAAAAAAGAAGAGAAACAAAAGGCAAAGGAGAAAAGGAAAGATACCTACCTGAATGCAGAATTCCAAAGAATAGCAAGGACAAATAATTAAGACTTCCTAAGTGATAGATGTAAAGAAATAGAGGAAAACAATAGAATGGGAAAGACTAGAGACCTCTTCAAGAAAATGAGAGGGAACATTTCATGCAAAGATGGGCACAATAAAGGACAGAAACAGTATGGACCTAACAGAAGCAGAAGAGGTGGCAAGAATACACAGAAGAACTAAACAAAAATGACCCAGATAACCACGGGTGTGATCATCACTCAATTAGAGCCAGACATCCTGGAGTGTGAAGTCAAATGGGCCTTAGGAAGCATCACTATGAACAAAGATAGTGGAGATGACAGAATTCCAATAGAGCTATTTCAAATCCTAAAAGATGATGCTATGAAAGTGCTGCACTGAATATGCCAATAAATTTGGAAAACTCAGCAGTGGCCACAGGACTGGAAAAGGTCAGCTTTCATTCCAATCTCAAAGGCAATGCCAAAGAATGTTCAAACTACTGCACAACTGCACTCATCGCACATGCTAGCTAAGTAATGCTCAAAATTCTCCAAACTAGGCTTCAACAGTATGTGATGTGACCTGAGAACTTCTAAATGTTCAAGCTGGTTTTAGAAAAGGCAGAGGAACCAGAGATCAAATTGCCAACATCCGCTGGATCATGGAAAGAGCAAAAGAGTTCCAGAAAAACATCTGCTTTATTGACTACGCCAAAGCTTTTGTATAGATCACAACAAACTCTGGAAAACTCTTAAGAGATGGGACTACCAGACCACCTTACCTGCCTCCTAAGAAATCTTTATGCAGGTCAAGAAGCAACAGTTAGAACTGACATGGAACAATGGACTGGTTCAAAATTGGGAAAAGAGTATGTCAAGGCTGTATATTGTCGCCCTGCTTATTTAACTTACATGCAGAGTACATCATGTGAAATCCCAGGCTGGATAAAGCACAAGCCAGAATCAAGATTGCTGGGAGAAATATCAATAACCTCAGATATGCAGATGATACCACCGTTATTGCAGAAAGTGAAGAGGAACTAAAGAGCCTCTTGACGAAAACAAAGAGGAGAGTGAAAAAGCTGGCCTAAAACTCAACATTCAAAAAATGAAGATCATGGCATCTGGTCCCATCACTTCATGGCAAATAGATGGGGAAACAATGGAAACAGTGAGAGGGTTTAATTTCTTGGGCTCCAAAATCACTGCAGATGGTGACTGAAGCCATGAAAGTAAAAGATGTTTGCTCCTTGGAAGAAAGGCTATGAACAACCTAGACAGAATATAAAAAAGCTGAGACATTACTTTGCCAACAAAGGTCCATCCAGTCAAAGCTATGGTTTTTCTAGTAGTCATGTATGGATGTGAGTCATGTATGGAGTTGGACCATAAAGAAAGCTAAGTGCCGAAGAACTGATGCTTTCTAACTGTGGTATTGGAGAAGACTCTTTAGAGTCTCTTGGACTGCAAGGAGATCAAACGGGTCAATCCTAAAGGAAATCGTCCTAAATATTCAATGGAAGGAATAATACTGAAGCTGAAGCTCCAATACTTTGGCCACATGATGAGAAGAACTGATTCATTGGAAAAGCCCTTGAGGCTGGGAAAGATTGAAGGCAGGAGAAAGGGGACAACAGAGGATGAGATGGTTGGATGCCATCACTGACTTGATGGACATGAGTTTGAGCATGTTCTGAGAGTTGGTGATGTACTGGGAAGCCTGGCATGCTGCAGTCCATGGGGTTGCAAAGAGTCAGACATGACTGAGTGACTGAACTGAACTGCATACTATTTGAAGTGTGATTTTAGTAACTAAAATTACTAGTTAAAATATCTATTTCACCAATTTACCTCTCCACTCAACAATTAATTTTTAATATACCCCTGTACTGTACCCCTTCAATTTACAGACAAAGCAGTCCTCAAGTTATCATAAAGTTTAAAATACATTCTCTCATTAAAAAAAAATAAGTGAAACTATTCAAAACTTCAAAGTTTGTGTTCAGCATCTGAACTTTAGGTCTTTTGTATTCAAATTCCTTTAAAATGATTTTTATCTTTGCCTCAATGATATTTAAAAGTTCCTGCCTGTATTTTACAATGGAGGAGTTAAAGCTGGTATTTAATTGCCAGAGTATCCCTCTAACTCTTCTATCTCTCCTCTTTGTGTATTCAGAATGGGAAAAAATGTTTTAAATATTGTGCTCCAGGGTGGGCAACCAATTGTGTAAGTTGTATGAATCCTTCAGAATGGATAATGCAGCTTTCCTGACTGGAATGGTTTTGCAGATGATCATTCTCTTTATCATTAATGCCTCTTCCATGCAGATATAATAATTTTTTTCTGATTAAGTTTGGCAAAATAATCCATGATTCAATGCTAGACTGTCATCTTAGACGACCTTTCTTGATTTTAACTTTATACTTGGATAACACTTCAAAAGACCTATGAATAAGTATTTTTCCATTTAAGGCTGCAAGGAATTCATTATTCATGTCATTCTTAGTTTTTAAAAGTCTAATTAATCTCAACAAAACACTCTTAGTTTCCCTTCAAATTTCTTAAGTTTTGTAAGCACCTCTTTTTGCTGATACCTATCTCTCAAAAGAGAAAACCATTTAAAAGATTCTTTTATGAACTGAAAATCTGAAAACAGATATATTTCACCTATGATCTCCATCTACTCAAGGCAAGGCTGAAGTTTGGATCTAAATTATATAAAAGTTGTTCACTTCTCCATTCCACTTAGGTAGATCAGAGAATGGATTCTGGAGCCATACTGTAGCAATTTGAATCCTAGCACTGCCACTTCAAACGGTGTGTGACTATGGGAAGGTTACTAAGCTTCTGTATCTTCAATTTCTATAAAATATGCCTAGTAAGAGTGCCCACAACACAGGGCTGTTTTGGGGGATAAAATGAGGTAATGGATATAAAATATTTAGAATATTATTTGACATGTAGTAACACATAGCTGTTAATATTACCTAGATTTCATTTGTGTTGAATTGACAAAAGAAACCAAAAAGCTAATTTGCAACATTATTTCTATGTCAACATCTAGGAATAAGTAAACAAAATGTAGTTTGAATTTTGTCCTAAACTCTTTAACTTGAATTGAACTAAAACTCTGCTGCTGCTACTACTACTACTACTAAGTCACTTCAGTCGTGCCCGATTCTGTGCGACCCCATAGTGGCAGCCCACCAGGCTCTGCCGTCCCTGGGATTCCAGGCTACTATAGTATAAAACAATGTTTTGTTTTGTTCAGGAAATTTGCTTTCCATTTATATCTAAAAGAATATTCTTTTTTTTGTATGTTTATTTTTTCTTTTCACTTCATGTTGATATGGACATGAGTTTGAGCAAACTTTGGGAGATAGTGAAGGACAGGGAAGCCTGGCATGCTGCAGTCCATGGGGTTGCAAAGAGTTGGACGTGACTTAGTGACTGAAGAACAACAACGTTGATATGTATATTTCTCTGATTTGCCTTAAATGTGGAAGAAAATTCTAAACTATATCAATAGTGTAATTATTATTATTGCTATATCTCTTACAATAGGAATTAACAGAACTAGAAAAATATAAATTTAGTTGAGCAGTACTTAGCAAGTATTATGCTCTCATCTCTTAAGAATTCTGTTTTCGGTGTCAGACATGTTCATGACTGAATGCATGATGTGACAATAATCTTCTAATATAGGTAGAAACACAGTGATTAGAGTGGATTAATTAATTTACCCAATTGACATTTACTGAATGACTACTATTGTCCAGGTTTCTTTAAAAAATAATTTTTCCTGAAATTCTCTTGGCAGTCCAGTGTTTAAGACTCAACATTCCCACTGCATGAGGCATAGATTCAGTCCATGGTTGAGGAACTAAGATGCTGCATGCATGTGGTGTGGCCAAAAATTTATTTCCCTACTACTTTCTATCATAACTTAAGATTGATTACTGACATGTTTTTAAAATAATGCATTCAATGTGAATTGTAATTTATGAACTTAGTTAAATTACATGATATTTAAGGAGGAGAAATCCCAAATAAATGGTACTCCATTCCATATACTAATTGTAAATAGTAAACTGGTTAACTGTGTTTCAGTTAACTTAACTCTATCAGAGAAATCAGGATGGTTGCACACTGTGCTGAAATCCATTTTATAAACAAGTCTTTCCTCTTCACCACCTATGAGTAGACAAAGCTTGAGGCACCCTTTGTTCACAGATTAAAATGTTTCAAATCGTAGCTCCCTGTCTTCTGCAAATTGGGTAGTCAAGGAATATGATATCTAGGAAACAAAGGGTCAGCATGGTGAGAAGCAAACTCATAAATTATAGATATCTATTGAGCTAAATAATCTTAAAGCCTTTTCTTAATAAAATTCTGATTTTCACTTACTCAATTTTGGCTTGATATTATCCTGATAATAGTCATGCAGAATAATTAAGTCTTATCATCCTCTGAGTTTGTTTATCTATAAAAATCCTTTCATTTTCTTTATGTGTCTAAGAATCTGTTTCTAATACTATCTGACCTCCCTAATATTGTAATGTGGGTTCACATTGTAAAAGGAGTTATATTAAGGCAAGATGCCACTTTATTCAACTGTATTATCATTTGCACATCAAAACAGAACCTTTCCTTTGAAAAAGTCTCCCTGAGACCAGGTGGTATAGAGCACTTTAACAACCTTTCTGCATCATCATAAATTTCTCACATATATAAACAGATATAACTATTATGGATTGTAATTTTATGAGTTTATCTCCCCTGGTTAGATTATGGCAAAGGGTAAATGGAGTTCTTTAAGTTCTACTGTAAAGGGTATGGGCAGATGGAGATAGTCCCTTGATTTGTGCTCACAATTATTATAGCTCACGCAATGTAATGGAATAACCTATACATTAAGTCATTTAATGGAATAATACTTGAAAAAGTCCTTTACACTTTTTGAAATGGCTTAATTTGGACACTTCCAAAATAGGCTGAGTTAAGAATGTTAGTTTATCGATCGGGACGCAGGTGGCGCTGCCGGCTAAGATTGTGAATAAAGAGCCCTAGAAAGTTCACGTATTCCTTTGCTGCAAGACGGAATAACCACCACAAGTAAAAGCTCTGCCAGCAGTACTAGGTTACCAACGAATTTAGGCAGCAATATTCTAAACGAATTTAAGATTACAAGTGACTGTGAGGATTCTACCAAGCAAGAAAATTTAACACCTCTGGTCTTTTTCTGGTTGCTGAAGGGAGATGATATAAGCCCTGGCTCCAACATGGAGACGCTAGAGAGAATTCAACACAACAGGCAAGTGACGACCTTTATTTTGATGGTATACTTGTCTCAAGCCAACCCAGAACCTATTCGTTATTCGGTTCTGGAAGAAATAGAGAGCGGCTCTTTTATAGCCCATTTAACCAAGGACCTGGGCCTGGGAATTGGGGAGCTGAACGCACGGTCGGCTCGGGTGGTTTGTGACGATGATAAGCAGCGCTTGCTGCTGGATCGTCAGACTGGAGATTTGCTTTTGAGGGAGAAACTAGACCGGGAAGACGTATGTGGCTCCGATGAACCCTGTGTGCTGCATTTCCAAGTGTTCCTGGAAACTCCAGTGCAATTTTTTGAAGGAGAATTATTAATACAGGACATAAATGACCATTCCCCAGTATTCCCGAATAGGGAAATGCTTTTGAAAATACCAGAAAACAGCCAGCCAGGGACTGTATTTCCGTTGAAATTAGCTCAGGATTTGGATGTGGGTAGCAACGCTCTTCAAAAATACACCATCAACTCCAATTCTCATTTTCACGTTCTCACTCCGAAATCATAGTGATGGCAAGAAATATCCAGATTTGATACAGGACAAAGTACTGGATCGAGAGGAGCAGTCAGAGTTCAGCTTAACCCTAATGGCGCTGGATGGTGGGTCTCCACCTAGGTCTGGCACCAGCATGGTGAGAATCCTGATCATGGACGTCAATGACAATGCTCCCGAGTTTGTGCACACTCCATATGAGGTGCAGGTTCTGGAAAACAGCCCCCTAGATTCCCTAATATTTACAGTTTTAGCTAGGGATGTGGATGCTGGAAACTTTGGGACTGTTTCCTATAGTTTGTTCCAAGCCTCAGAGGAAATTAAACAAACTTTCTCAATAAATGAAGTCACAGGAGAAATCCGACTGACAAAGAAACTGGATTTTGAACAAATCAAATCTTACCACGTGGAAACTGAGGCTACAGATGGAGGAGGCCTTTCTGGGAAAGGCACTGTAGTCATAGAGGTGGTTGATGTGAACGACAACGCCCCTGAACTTACCATATCTTCACTCATCAGCTCCATCCCAGAAAATGCCCCGGAGACGGTGGTCTCTATCTTCCGAATTCGAGATAGAGACTCCGGAGACAATGGAAAGATGATTTGCTCTATTCCAGACAATCTGCCATTCATTTTAAAACCGAGTTTCAAGAATTTCTACACCCTGGTAACCGATAGCCCTCTTGACAGAGAAAGTCAAGCCGAGTACATCATCACCATCACGGTCACTGACATGGGAACCCCCAGACTGAAAACCGAGCACAACATAACCGTGCTGGTGTCCGACGTCAACGACAACGCCCCCGCCTTCACCCAGACCTCCTACACCCTGTGGGTCCGCGAGAACAACAGCCCCGCCCTGCACATCGGCAGCGTCAGCGCCACAGACACAGACGCGGGCGCCAACGCCCAGGTCACCTACTCGCTGCTGCCGCCCCCCGACCCGCACCTGCCCCTCGCCTCCCTCGTGTCCATCAACCCCGACAACGGCCACCTCTTCGCCCTCACGTCCCTGGACTACGAGGCCCTGCGAGCCTTCGGGAGTTCCGCGTGGGCGCCACCGACCGCGGCTCGCCCGCGCTCAGCAGCCAGGCGCTGGTGCGCGTGCTCGTGGCGGACGCCAACGACAACGCGCCCTTCGTGCTCTACCCGCTGCAGAACGCCTCGGCGCCCTGCACCGAGCTGGTGCCCAGGGCGGCCGAGCCGGGCTACCTGGTGACCAAGGTGGTGGCGGTGGACGGCGACGCGGGCCAGAACGCCTGGCTGTCGTACCAGCTGCTCAAGGCCACGGAGCCCGGGCTGTTCGGCGTGTGGGCGCACAACGGGCGAGGTGCGCACGGCGCGGCTGCTGAGCGAGCGCGACGCGCCCAAGCAGCGGCTGGTGGTGCTGGTCAAGGACAACGGCGAGCCGCCGCTGTCGGCCAGCGTCACGCTGCACGTGCTGCTGGTGGACGGCTTCTCGCAGCCCTACCTGCCGGCCCCGGAAGCGGAAGCGGCGGCCGCGGCGCCGGCCGACCCGCTCACCGTCTACCTGGTGGTGGCCTTGGCGTCGGTGTCGTCGCTCTTCCTCTTCTCGGTGCTGGTGTTCGTGGCGGTGCGGCTGTGCAGGAGGGGCGGGGCGGCCTCGGCGGGTGGCTGCCCGGTGCCCGAGGGCCACTTCCCGGGCCACCTGGTGGACGTCAGCGGCACGGGGACGCTGTCGCAGAGCTACCAGTACGAGGTGTGTCTGACGGGAGACCATAGAACTGGTGAGTTCAAATTCCTGAAGCCGATATTCCCTAACCTCTTGGTTCAGGACACTGAGAGAGAAATCAAGGAAAGCCTTAACTGTAGAAATAGCTTTGTATTCAGTTAAATGCCATATTTCGTTAAGTGAGCCTCTCAATTTTGTTAAGCCTAACTCACATTGCAATATGTTTCTCTCAAGAGATTGTGAGTGAGTGAAGTCGCCCAGTCGTGTCCCACTCTTTGCGACCCCGTGAACTGTAGCCTACCAGGCTCCTCCGTCCATGGGATTCTCCAGGCAAGAATAATGGAGTGGGCTGCCATTTCCTTTTCCAGGGGAAAGAGATTGTACTGTTACATAAATTTGTATATATATCTCTATTCCAAACTTCTGCATGTCTCTACTAAATTTTCCTTTTATAGTATTCATTGGATTTAGCATTTTTTAGTTACAGTTGATATTATTTCTCCATATTTAACCTTCTCGGTGATTAATGTTTCCATAACTATAAACTACTCAAGCTGTAAAAGAAATTCTATTAATATTTAAATCAACCTCTTAATGTCTTTTTAAGGAAATACTTTAAAGCTTTTGCGTAATCTTTAGAATTTCTGTATGTTTTTGGTGCTTTTCTTTACTTATATTTGCAAGGGCAGAATGTTAGAAATTCTTTGTAGCTACCTAGAGCTTTCCTGTTCACCATTCTACCAGGCTGTGCCCCACTGAATAGCCATGAGCAAATAACTTAGCATATTGTTTCTCATAAGTTGCACCTAAACATGCACTTTATTAAATTATTAATACACTACAGTTTTGACCTTATCCCATTCTGAGTACCATATATGCTAGAGATTATTCATTTGCTACTTACCTAGCACACTGTAATTGCTTCAGGAATACTAATATTAAAATAAAATATTCTTATTTATAAATAAGAGAAAATCTTATATAATTTGGTATCAAATTCACTTCACTAAAATAAAACTAATTCACTGCTTGATAACATACTTTATAATCTTAGAAAACCCTAAATCCTTTAGAAGGACTCAAGAGGTAGAAGGCATCATATACTTTCCTGTCTTTCTTTTGTTCTATTAATAGAAGTTCAAATTTAAGTATAAAGTATGTGTTTTTCTTGGCTTTCATACAGTTTTTCCACATCCTTCAAAAAAGGCAGAATTTCTCTTGAGTTTTGTTGATTATGGTCTAGTCTGATTACTCTTAAGTTATTTTGTAAACTTGAGCAGCTTTTATCAACAAAATGATGATTTTTGATGTCCAAATGACCTTGTTTTGTCTTTCAATGTAGCTTTTGTATATTTTTCATAAATTTACTTTTTCAATTATGCTAACTTTCAATAATAAGAAGCAGTTTTTTCCTTTAAGACAATAAGAATAGAAATAGAAATTAAGAAATAAACTTATCTGAATTATAATTGATTTATGTTGTATTCATTAGGCCAATTAAGATGACTTGTGATTTCTAACTAAATTTATATAGCTATAAGAACACTTATTGAACTTTTGGCACAATATGAGTTAATTAGAGTTTGCTTTATAATCTTAAGAATTTATTTTTAAATCTCAAGTGTCATCCTACTGGAATTTAATTACTTTGTGTGTTACATTTTTTAAAATATAATAAAAAAGAAAAATTATTCTTTATTATTGAAACATAGCTTTTAGCTTTCATCCAATCTGACACTTGAAATTAGAAAGTAATAAAAATATGAACAAAATTAAACACAAATATATGACATTTAGTAGCCACCTTAATGAATTCATCATTTACTGTTAGATATTTAAATGAAAGTTTTATGTATGATGACAAGAAATATGATTGACGTTTTCAGCAGTATATTTCAACATTATGAAAGTATAACTTCATGTTTTTGTGTATGCCAGGAAAGCCCAACTTGTATAATCACCCAAATGAGACTGGCCAAATAAACACTCAGAACCCATATTTATGAATTTATATGCGTAAATTTATGAATTACTTTGTGTATTACCTTATAAATTGCTGTGTGTATTCATAAAGCATATATCATTCTTTACCAGTTGGGGATCACTATCAGACTCTAGTATAAAACAGGTTAACATTTTAAAATTCAGTGATTATAAATTAATATAATCCAGATAATTTCCACAAAATGAATACCTTATAGAAAATTGGACAATTCTTTTCTGCAAAACAAAAATAGAGAATGGAGGCCAAATAACTGGATAATACCCATTTCAATCACAGTTTCTCAAGTACTTCTATTATATTGACATTTTTTACAATTCCTTTGTCGTTTTTAGGCACAGATATAGTGAGTTTAGTACATGCTGTTTTAGGAGCAGACATTTTACTGAAGGCAGTATAAGCCACATCACTTTAAGACCTTGTATTTCTTACTGGATTTCCCTAGTGGCTCAGCAATAAAGAACCCACCTGCCAATACAGGAGATGAGGGTTTAATCCCTGGGACCAGAAGATACCCTGGGAAAGGAAATAGCAACCCATTCCAGTATTCTTGCCTGAGAAATCCCATAGACAGAGGAGCCTGGTGGGCTACAGTCCATGGGGTCACAAAAGAGTGGAACACAACTTAGAGAATAAATGACATTTCTTACTATTAAAATTATAAAATATAGATTTTAAATAGTCTTTTCTGGTAGAATTCTGTTTCCAGGTAAGACGGATTATTTAAATCTGCTTTAAATTCAGAAATTTTCTGTTTGAAGCAACAGACAGCAGATGATATATAAAGAACTAAAGGGGCTAAGATTCCTGAAAAGGGAAATCTGTGGAGCTGTGAACTGACTCCAACAGTCAATTTGCCCTAAAGAAGTTTGCAAAGTCTAAGAAAAGGCCAGGGATAGAGTAATTTCAACAGTCTTTGGCAAACTGGAGGATTCAAGCTCATGGCCAGTTTTCCCCCTCATGATATTTGTCAAACTATGGGACATTCCAGGAAAGAAGAAAATATTATGTGGAAAATTACTGAAAAGCCGAGTGAAGTTTTAATAGTCTTAATATATGAGATTAGAATTTGTAATCTGCCATCTGAGAGACTGTGGAGAATACACTGAGTTCCACACTGAAAATTCTGGAGGGCCAGGTACTCATTAGGACTGGAAAGAATCTTGCCTAAGCACAGTGCCTGTTTTGAATTAAGGCAATTTGATTAGACATGTTTCTATCAATCCAAAGGGGATTCCCAGTGGCACTAGTGTTAAGGAGCCTGCCTGCCAGTGCAGGAGACTTAAGAGACTCTGTTAGTCCCTGGGTTGGGAAGATCCTATGGAGGAGGGTATAGTAACCCACTCCAGAATTCTTGCCTGGAGAATCCCATGGACAGAGGAGTCTGGCGGGCTACAGTCTATAGAGTCTCAAAGAGTCAGATATGGCTGAAGCTACTCAGCACACACTGTCAAGCTAACAAAGGAAAAGATGGACTCTTTCTGGAAGAATATAATATCATCAGGACCCTGGAGGAGAGCTTTTACACTAATAATCAACATTTGATAAAAATTATACGGCATACATACAAAAAAACTGGTTGACATTAATAAAACCTAGAGGAAAAAACAGACATACCGGTCGGTGATCTACAGATAAAATAGACACTAGAACTGACTGACAATAGTGTTAAAATAAGTATAACTAATATGTTAAATAAGGAATATAGAAAACAGGTAAAGAGAATTTCACCACAGAATGAAATAAAATAGAAAATAATTTGGGGACTGAAAAATACAATACTGAAATTTTAAAATATTAGATTGTATAATGGCATAGTTGTCGTAAAAGATTATAGCATTAGTGAATGCAAGACAGGTCAATATTAAATATCCAAATAGAAGCACTGAGGAATAAAATAATTAAAAATACAGATAAGAACATTTAGTTACATTAGAACATAATGAAAAACTTTGACACATAATAGGGAATAAGGAATGTGTAAAGAAATGATGACCATAATGAAAAAATTTATCCCTCAAGATGTTCAGTGAACCTAATTAGAAGAATAAAAAACCGCACATCTAGAAATATCACAGGAAGGCTGCTAAAGACTAAAGTCAAAGAGAAAATCTTAAAAGCAATCATATGAAAATGACATTGCTTTTAAAGGAAAAACAGTAAGATGGAAAGCTGACCATCAAGAAGCCAAAAGACAAAGGAATGATGTCTTTTGAGTCCTGAAAAAAATTAGCTACCAGACTAGAATTCTATCACCAGAAAACACATCTTGCAAAAACAAAGTTCTAAAACAAACAAAAACTGCAAAAATCAATCACAGTCCCATCTACACTAAAATAAATACTTTTAGTGGCTACATTAGGAAGAAGGAAAACAGTCCTGGAGGAATCACCGATATTCAGGAAGAAATTAACAAGAATAAGGGTAACTATAAATTGTTATTTGATTAATAAAGGTAGAAATAATAGTTTCTTAAAGGATTTAAAGTATACGTAAAATTTTAATTCATGATAATGGTGATGTAAAAGGCAGGTGATATAAACAGTTAAGGAATTCTAAGGTTCTAAACATTATCATGAGTAGTAAACTGAAATAATTTGTATTAGACACTTGTAGATTAAAGATGCATGTTGTAATCTTTAGACTAATGATAGTAATTTTAAAATGAATTAAAGGAAAAAATAAATATCTAAATTATCCAAAAGAAGAAAAAAACTTTAAGAGCAAATAGAAAAAAATTTAGATGGTGAATATAAATGGATAGATATCAAATATTACAGTAATTGCTACTGGATTAAATAATCCAGTTAAAGAATCAAAATGGTCAGAATAGGTTTAAGAAAAATTCAGCTATATGTTGTTACATACCTGTGTGTGTGTATTATCACAGGTTGAAAGTTTTAAAAATAGAAAAAGATACAACCATTAACCAAACTAATCAAGTGTAGATATACTTACATAAAACAAAGGACACTTTAAGGAAAGATGCATTACTACAAATAAGGAGAGATATTTCATAATGATAAATGGATAAAATATACCAAAAATATGTCAGTTATAAGACTAAATATATCCCCGTAAGAAAACTACAAAATATAAAAAGTTAAATTGAAAGAACATACGAAATAGACAAATCCACAGTCATAGGAGACGATGTATTAACAATTAACTACTGATAGAAGACACACAAAAACAGAATATTAAAAATCTGAACACCACAATAATATTTGAATAAACTGACATACGTAGTACACGGGAAAGTACATGTTCTTTTTATATGCATATGGCATATATCAAAACTGTCCATATTCTAGGTCATAAAGCAATTCTCTAAAAATTTTTAAAGAAATAAAATTCAGTTAGAAATAAAAATTTATCCAGAAATCGCCAAATGCTTCAAAAGTAAATAATATAATCCATGAGTCAAAAGAAGAAATCACAGAAGAAATTTCCATACATTTTGAACTGGGTAAAAATTAAGATATCAAAACAGAAGTTACAGAAATTTTAAAACTTTAAATGAACATGTTAGATAAAAAAGCTTAAAAAACAATAACCTTTCATCTGAAGAAATTAGAAAAAGAACAAATAAAGAAGGAAAAAATAATGCATGTATTATATATATAAACATAAATACAGTGCTGATAAATATACAACCAAGAAGGGCTTCCCTGGTGGTTCAGTGGTGAAGAATCCACCTGCCAGTGCCAGAGACACAGGTTCAGTCCCTGGTCCAGGAAGATCCCACATGCCATGGGGCAACTAAGCCCATGCCACAACTATTGAGTTTGTGCTCTAGAGCCCAGGGAGCCACAACTAGAGAAGTCACCACAATGAGAAGCACATGTACTGCAACTAGAAAGTAGTCCCCACTTGCAGCAACTAGAGAAAAGCCCATGCAGCAACAAAGACCCAGCACAGCCAAAACTAAATAAATAAAATTATTTTTAAAAGTATATAACCAAAAAGATTAACAAAACTTAAAGCTGGGTCTATGTCATGATGAATGGAATTAAAGACTCTTACTAAGACTACTAAGATTAATTTTAAAAAGAAAGAAAACATTGATCACAAATATCAGGGATGAAAAATGGAACATCATTACCAATCCTACAGGCATTAAAAAATTAAAAAGGATATTATGAACAACCATATGCCAATAAATTTGACAATTTATGTAAAATGGAAAACATCTTTTAAATACACAATTTACTAAAACTGAAACAAGAAGAAATCTGATTAGTTCTATCTATTGAGTAAACTAAACTTGTTATTAAAAACCTTGCCACTTCAGTTCACACTAGTGAATTCTCTTAAATACTCTTGGAACAACTAATACCAACTTATATAAAATCTTTTGGAAGATAGAAAAAATGGAATATATCCCAGATTATTTGGGTACCAGAATGACTTCAATGAATTATGACATCCAAATCTGAATAGGACATCATAAGGAAGGAAAATTAGAGACCAATCTCTCTTAAAAACACAGATGGAAAAATTCTAAACAAAATATCAACAATGAAATTCAGAAATATATGAAAGGGAAATAATAAAGTATGAGAAAACTTATTCAGGGAATATAAATCAATTTAATATTTAAAATCTATCAATATAATTTATCACATTAATAGGTAAAGGAGAAAAATCATATGCTTACCTCAATAGATACAGAAAAAATAACTTGATAAAATTTAGCACACACAATTGTTAGCAGACTGAAAACAGAAGGGAACTTTCAGAAAGTATTTTAAAATTTACAATAAACATTATACCTAATGGAAAATTATTTAAAACTTTTCTTCAGTGATCAAGACTTAAACAAGAATGCCTGCTTATACTATTTCATTTCATTGTTTTACTGCAGGTTCTAAGCAGTGGAAAAAAGCAAAGAAAAAAATGCACAGTAATTGGAAGGGATGAAATAAGAGGTCTTTTAAAAAAATGACAATGGGGCTTCCCTGGTCGCTCAGTGGTAAAGAATCCACCTGCCAATGCAGGAGACACAGTTTTGATCCCTGATGTGGGAGGATCCCACATGCGTCAGAGTAACTAAGCCTATATGCCACAGCTATTGAGCCTGTGCTCTACAGCCCAGGAGTAGCTCAGCTAGCCAAGCCAGACTGCCCTGGAGCCCATGCTCTGCAAGGAAAGAAGCCACCACAATGAGAAGCCCACTCTCTGCAATTAGAGAGTAGCCCCTGACTGAGGCAACTAGGGAAAGACTTCGCAGCAATGAAGACCTACAACAACCAAAACTAAATAAATAAATACGATTATTTTTTTTAATGACATGATTGTATACATTAAAAGTCATAAAGAATCCGCAGACTATTAGGATTAATAAATGAAGTTAGTAATGCCACTGGATATAAGTCTACATGCAAATAATAATTGTATTCCTATATAGCAACAAAACCTAGAAAATGAAGAATTCCAAGTTATCATTTACAAGTTTCAGAAATGTCAAACTTCTAGAAACAAACCTAACAGAATATCCATAAAACTTATACATTGAAAAATATAAAATATTATTGAGAAAAGTTAAGTACCTGAATAAACAGAGGGATATATAATGTTCCAGTACTGGAACTGAGCAACTTCACTTTCACTTTTCACTTTCATGCACTGGAGAAGGAAATGGCAACCCACTCCAGTGTTCTTGCTTGGAGAATCCCAGGGTTGGCAGAGCCTGGTGAGCTGTCGTCTATGGGGTCACACAGAGTCGGACACGACTGAAGTGACTTAGCAGCAGCAGCAGCAATGCTGGGAATATGTCAATTCTTCCCAGTCAATCTATAAATGCAATAAAATCCTAAACAAAACTTTAGCATGTTTCTTTGTGAAAGGTAACAAGATGAATCTAAAGTTTATATGGAGACTTCCCTGATGGTCCAGTGGATAAGGCACCATGCTCCCAATGCAGGGGGCCTGACTTCAGTCCTTGGCCAGAGAAGTATTAATAGATCCCACATGCTGCAACTAAAACTCCACATGCCACAACTAAGACCAGGCACAGCCAAATAAATAAAAATATTAAAGAGATAATAAAGTTTATGAAAGTGAAAGTGAAGTCGCTCAGTCGTGTCTGACTCTTTGTGACCCCATGGACTGTAGCCTACCAGGCTCCTCTGTCCATGGGATTTTCCCAGGCAATAGTACTGGAGTGGATTGCCATTTCCTTCTCCAGGGGATCTTCCTGACCCACGGATCAAACCTGGGTCTCCTGCATTGTAGACAGACGCTTAACCGTCTGAGCCACCAGGGGGAGTCAATAAAGTTTATAGGGAAATACAAAGAGACAATAATAACTAAAATAATTTTAAAGAAAAGAGTAAAACTAGAAGACTTAACAATCAGATAATAAAACCTATTATTAAGTATAGTAATTAAGAAGACAATATGGTATTGCAGGACTTCCCTGGGTGGTACAGTGGATAAGACTCCCCATGCCAACTCAGGGGACATGAGTTCAATCCCTGATTAGGGAAGATTCTGCATGTTGTGGAGTAACTCGACTGCCATAACTACTGAGTCCATGCTCCAGAGCCCATGAGTCTCAACTACTCAGCCCACATGCTGCAATTACTGAAACCCATGCACCTAGAGCCTGTGCTCTGCAACAAGAGAAGCCACTGCAATCAGAAGCCCGGGCACAGCAACAAAGAGTAGCCCCCACTCCCCCAACTAGAGAAAAGCCTGCATGCAGCAACAAAGACCCAGTGCAACCAGAAAGTAATTAATTAAAAAAAAAAACTGGTATATCCGTATAATGAATTATTACTTAAAAAGCAATATGGTATTACAGGATAAACAAAGAGAAAAATGGGGGAAAACAACTTGTACAGAACTATGGACCCCTGATTTATGAAAAAAATGACACATCAGAAAATAATTGGGAATGAAGCTTCTTTTCAATAGGTGGTGTGGTCATTTGGATATTTATATGAAAAAAGCAATTTGACCCTAACCTAATTAACATGAAAAAAATAATTTCAGGAGAATTACAGCTCTAAATGTGAAAAGTAAAGTAACTGATTTTGCAGAAGCACCATACAACGATACTTTCATGACTTTGGCACATGCAAAGATTTAAAGAAAATACAAAAAGTTCAAACCATAAATAAAAAATATTGGAAAATTAGACTAAGTTAAGTTTTGTTTTTCAAAGATATCTCAAGAGAGTTAAAATGCTAGCCATAGAATGGGAGAGAATATTTGCAATACATACTTCTAAAAAAGTATTTATACCAAGAATATATAAGGAACTTCTAAAGATCAATCAGAAAAAGGGCAAATACCTTAAGTAGAAAAACAGACAAAAGACTTACGCAATTCACAAGGATATACCCTAATAAAAATAACCATGTGAAAAATGTGCTTATTTAAGGAATCATCAGGGAACCACTAATTAAAATTACAGTGACATAAAATAAAAATTACAATATAACATTACACACTCATCAGAGTGTTTAAAACTAAAAGATAATATCAAATGTTGACAAGGATATGGAGCAACTGGAACTCTCACTCTGCTAGTTTTCAAAAACCAGAGTTGAAAACTATTTTGCAATATCTATTAAAGCTGAAACAAAAAGATAAATATGCGTGCATATCTTAAGCCACAGCAGTCTAACTCCTAGGAATATTAAATATAAATGAACACACAGACACCAAAAGACAAGAATGTTTATAATAGGACTACTCAATATATACACAAACTGAAAAACCCGAAGGTCCATCAACTGGAGAATAAATTTAAAATGGTAGTACAATAGAATAACAAAGCAATCAGAATAAAATAATATGTAACAGATGCATTTTACAGAGGTAAGACTGAGTGAAAGAAGGCAAACATAACACACTCTATAACTCCATTTGTGTAAGTTTTAAAAAAGACACAGAAACTATGATACTATGACACACACATGAGATATAACTCAGGAGAGTGCTTACCTTTATCTAGCTGGGGAAGAGTAGTGACCAGACAATAACAAGAGGGGGCTTCTATGGTTTTTGTTAATGTTTCAGTTTTACTTTACATTTTGCTTATGAATGTGTTCACTTCCTGAACTTTTTGAGTTGTACACTCATGATTATGTCCTTTCCTGATATATTTTAAAATTTTATAATACTGTTAAGATTCTAAACATCTATTATTATTTCTTAATCAATTAAGGATCCAATAAGGAAAAGTTTCTTCATGTGCTCAAAATGCACTTTCTGAGGAATACTGGGTTTTAGTTTGCTCTGAAAAGTATTCTTTCACTGGAAGTTAACCTAGCACATGTTTTTTAAGAACATCCAATAACTAAGAACTGGAGATACAATTGGGAACAATTCTGTGACTTCAGATATATTGGCTGCATATGTATGAAATGAAACAGCAAATACTATATACAATAGTATATAATGACTCCTGGTGGCGATGCAGGCTAGAAGTATGAATGGAGAGATGAGTGGCTGCCCGGGGAAGCCATGAAATTAAAAGACGCTTACTCCTTGGAAGGAAAGTTATGACCAACCTAGATGGCATATTGAAAAGCAGAGACATTACTTTGCCAACAATGGTCCATCTAGTCAAGGCTATGGTTTTTCCAGTAGTCATGTATGGATGTGAGAGTTGGACTGTGAAGACAGCTGAGCGCCAAAGGATGGTGCTTTTGAACTGTGGTGTTGGAGAAGACTCTTGAGAGTCCCTTGGACTGCAAGGAGATCCAACCAGTCCATTCTAAAGGAGATTAGTCCAGGCTGTTCTTTGGAAGGAATGATGCTGAAGCTGAAACTATAGTACTTTGGCCACCTCATGCGAAAAGTCGACTCATTGGAAAAGACTCTGATGCTGGGAGGAATTGGGGGCAGGAGGAGAAGGGGACGACAGAGGATGAGATGGCTGAATGGCATCACCGACTCGATGGATGCTAGTTTGAGTGAACTCCGGTAGTTGGACAGGGAGTGCTGCAATTCATGGGGTCGCAATTCCAAGAGTCAGACATAACTGAGCAACTGAACTGAACTAAATTGGGAAGCCATTAAACTGGGATTCAGAATTCCCAGTGCTTTCTAAAAGAAGGAAGCCTTTTACATAAGATCTAGGCGTGGAGGACTCCAGAAAAGGGAATCGGCCTAGTGCAAGCCAGTCAGAGATTTAACGCGAGCTTATTTAACCAGATCACCTGGGTTGACTGTATAGCGGGAGTTGAAGAAACTGCACCTTCTTGACGGAGAAGGCAGTGGCATCCCACTCCAGTACTCTTGCCTGGAAAATCCCATGGATGGAGGAGCCTGGTGGGCTCCAGTCCATGGGGTCGCTAAGAGTGGGACACAACTGAGCGACTTCACTTTCACTTTCATGCATTGGAGACAGAAATGGCAACCCACTCCAGTGTTCTCGCCTGGAAAATCCCAGGGACAGGGGACCCTGGTGGGCTGCCACCTATGGGGGTTGCACAGAGTCAGACGCCACTGAGGCGACTTAGCAGCAGCAGCACCTTCTTGAACCAGGTTTGGCCAATGGAGACCGCGCAGCAAAAACGCTACAGAAAAGGCTAAGTTCTCTTTCTTGCTATATTGTTCCTCCTGTGGGAGCCTGGCTCTGAAGAAATTAGGTATTCCATGACAGTTCAGTTCAGTCGCTCAGTGCTCAGTCATGTCCGACTCTGCGACCCCATGAATTGCAGCATGCCAGGCCTCCCTGTCCAACTACCGGAGTTCACTCAGACTCGCGTCCATCGAGTCAGTAATGCCATCCAGCCATCTCATCCTCGGTCGTCCCCTTCTCCTCCTGCCCCCAATATTTCCCAGCGTCAAAATCTTTTTCAATGAGTCAACTCTTCGCATGAGGTGGCCAAAGTACTGGAGTTTCAGCTTTAGCATCATTCCTTCCAAAGAAATCCCAGGGTTGATCTCCTTTAGAATGGACTGGTTGGATCTCCTTGCAGTCCAAGGGACTCTCAAGAGTCTTCTCCAACACCACAGTTAGAAGAAACAGAAAATGGGTTGTTTGTGGCCATCCTGGCAAAAGACCTGGGTCTCAGGGTGGGGGAACTAGCCTCGTGGGCATGCGAATCCATTATAAAGGAAACAAATAGCTCTTGCAGCTGGATATAACGACCGGGAATTTGCTTCTATATGAAAAACTAGACCGGGAAGTATTGTGCCAGGCAACAGATCCCAGTATACTGCATTTCCAACTATTACTGGAAAAGCCGCTGCAAATTATTCAGGCTGATCTACAGCTCACAGATATAAATGACCATTCCCCAGAGTTCCTAGAGAAAGAAATGATAGTAAAAATCCCGGAGAGCGTCCAGACAGGGACTGTGTTTCCTTTGAAAATAGCTCAGGACTTTGACATAGGTAGCAACACGGTTCAAAACTACACAATCAGCCCCAACTCCCATTTTCATGTTGTCACTCATCATCGTGGAGATGGCAGAAAATACCCAGAGCTGGTGCTGGACAAAGCACTGGATCAGAAGCAGCCTGAGCTCAGTTTAACCCTCACCGCGCTGGATGGGGGTGGGGGTGGGGTCGCCGCCCAGGTCTGGGGCCACTACAGTCCGCATCGAAGTCGTGAACATGAATGACAATGCCCCAGAGTTTTTACAGTCCGTCTATGAGGTACAGATTTCAGAGAACATCCCCCTAAACTCCTTAGTTGTCGCTGTCTCTGCCAGAGACTTAGATGCAGGAACATATGGCAAAGTAGCCTATGCACTACTCCAAAGAGATGAAGTTACTCAACCATTTGTAATAGCCGGAGTAACAGGAGAAACTGGTCTGAAAAGGGCATTGGATTTCGAGGCAACTCGATTTTATAACGTGGAGATGGCAGCCAAAGATGGGGGGGTGCTTTCGGGGAAATGCACTGTAGCTATAGAGGTGGTGGATGGGAACGACGACGCCCACAAACTGACCATGTCGAGTCTCATCAGCTCCATCCCAGAAAACTCCCCAAAGACTGTGGTGGCTGTTTTCAGTGTTTACATCCAGATTCTGGGGACAACGGTAAAATGATTTCCTCCATTCTGAATGATCTCCCCTTTCTCTTGAAAAGTGAAAGTGAAGTCGCTCAGTCCTGTCCGACTCTTTGCGACCCCATGGACTGTAGCCTACCGGGCTCCTCCCTCCATGGGATTCTCCAAGCAAGAGTACTGGAGTGGGTTGCCATTTTGTTCAAAAACTTTTTCACTCTGGTGAGAGACCGCTAGACAGAGAAGAAAGAGCCGGGTACATCACCACCACAGTCACTGACACGGGAAGCCCCCAGACTGAAAACCGAGCACAACATAACCGTGCTGGTGTCCGACGTCAACGACAACGCCCCCGCCTTCACCCAGACCTCCTACACCCTGTGGGTCCGCGAGAACAACAGCCCCGCCCTGCACATCGGCAGCGTCAGCGCCACAGACACAGACGCGGGCGCCAACGCCCAGGTCACCTACTCGCTGCTGCCGCCCCCGACCCGCACCTGCCCCTCGCCTCCCTCGTGTCCATCAACCCCGACAACGGCCACCTCTTCGCCCTCACGTCCCTGGACTACGAGGCCCTGCGAGCCTTCGAGTTCCGCGTGGGCGCCACCGACCGCGGCTCGCCCGCGCTCAGCAGCCAGGCGCTGGTGCGCGTGCTCGTGGCGGACGCCAACGACAACGCGCCCTTCGTGCTCTACCCGCTGCAGAACGCCTCGGCGCCCTGCACCCGAGCTGGTGCCCAGGGGCGGCCGAGCCGGGCTACCTGGTGACCAAGGTGGTGGCGGTGGACGGCGACGCGGGCCAGAACGCCTGGCTGTCGTACCAGCTGCTCAAGGCCACGGAGCCCGGGCTGTTCGGCGTGTGGGCGCACAACGGCGAGGTGCGCACGGCGCGGCTGCTGAGCGAGCGCGACGCGCCCAAGCAGCGGCTGGTGGTGCTGGTCAAGGACAACGGCGAGCCGCCGCTGTCGGCCAGCGTCACGCTGCACGTGCTGCTGGTGGACGGCTTCTCGCAGCCCTACCTGCCGGCCCCGGAAGCGGGAAGCGGCGGCCGCGGCGCCGGCCGACCCGCTCACCGTCTACCTGGTGGTGGCCTTGGCGTCGGTGTCGTCGCTCTTCCTCTTCTCGGTGCTGGTGTTCGTGGCGGTGCGGCTGTGCAGGAGGGGCGGGGCGGCCTCGGCGGGTGGCTGCCCGGTGCCCGAGGGCCACTTCCTGGGCCACCTGGTGGACGTCAGCGGCACGGGGACCTTGTCCTATAGGTACCAGTAGGAGGTGTTATTGACCTTATGCTCGAGATTAAATGAGTTTAAGTTGTTGAAGCCGATTCTGCCCAAGCTCCCGTTGAATAGAGGAAAATGCCAACTTTCGGAATAGTTCTGGATTCAATTAGGGATCTCATCGTGATGCAAGGTATTTGTCATTTATCTGTAATTCCCCAGATGAAAAATTTGAGACCCTCATGGAGAAAAATCCCACATTCAGGTATATCATTGATTTCCCATTTACAATGAACTTGTCTAATTTTGGAAAACTCCATTCGATTCTTACTATTTTTGTTTTAGCGTGCCATTCCAAATCTTTGCATGCTGTTGATTTTCCCGAAATTTTTGCTTTTGATAATTTTTGAACAATAAAATATTGTTTTCTCTACATTCATTCTGCTTCATCACACTCTAAAAGTTTCTTTGATGCTAAATAACAAAAATTTAAAATGTTTACATGATATTTGGTTTTTAAAGGAATATATGCATAGAAATATGTAAGAAAGCATTATGAAAACCAACACTCTTCTGTTTACACTCCTAGCTCTCATCCTACTGGAAAATCATTTTTAATGAATATTTTCATGGAATTATTACATACAGAAAAATGGACAAATCCTTAATACAGCCCACTGTATTTTCAGAAAATGAACATACTTGGTATCAGCATCTTGAAGAAATGAAACATTATTAACATCCCAAGTGCCACACAAATTACCCCTTAAAGTCACTGCAAGTTCAGACTTAACAGATAACTCAATACCCAATGCTACAGCTGTTTTGCCTGTTTTGATAAATTTATATAAATGAAATAGTAGAGTGTGAACTGTTTTTCATCTGGTGTCTTTAACTCAGCAATATGTTTATGATATTTATCCATAATACTCTTTTTAATTTCAGTTCTTCATTCTTGTTACTATATAGTATTCCACTGTGAATATTTCACAATTTATAACTCATCCTACTGTATATGGATATTTGGGTTCCTGTAAGGTTTGGCTGTTTGAATAATACTGCTATAAACATTCTCATACATATCCTTCAACAAACATGTATAAGCATTTCTGTTCCGTATATACCTCCGGGTGGAATTGCTGCTCATTCAGTAAGTGCATGTCCACTTTTAGTAGATATTTCCAAATAGTTTTTCAAAGTGGTTGTATCCGTTTACACTGACTGCTATCAGCAGCATATGGATGTACCGGTTCCTCAACATTCTTGCCAACATCTGGTATTATCTGTTTTTTATTTTATCCCTCTGGAAAGCACTTTTAAACCTTTATCTTCTAGCTTTTTAAATAATTTCTCACTAACGAATATGCTTGTAACTTTTGCATAAACTTCAGTTTCACTCTATTGTTGTTGGTATCCTATACACTTTAACTTTCCCTCATCCATATAGTTATCACATTATTTTCTCTGCTCAAACGAAACCTCCACTTATTATTCCACTGACAACCATTGATTATTTTCTTGTATGAAAGAAACTAATAGAATTCTTTTTATCTTTTTGTTTCTCCCTTACACTTTCAAACCTCTCAAAAATGAGTTTTTACTTCTATATAGTCAGAATTAATGGTACTTTTTACTCTTTGACTATAGTTAAGAGTTCCTTGTATTGTTTATAGATGTTTTAAAACCTAAAAAGCAATATTAAAATTTTATCTTTAATGACTATATAAATTATGAATGCTCTTCACCTAAAGATCACCAGGAACACATTATATCAGAACAAAGTTGGGTTTACTGACTTAATAATGAAGGAGACTGCACACCATGGAGAACCATTGATCAGTGCACATTGATCAATAGCACCCTACCAAGGAGATAGAGGATCTGGGCTTATGTTAGGTGATTTTGGGTAGAGTTCAAGGAAATCTCCTTTCCTTTTTTAAAATTCCATCTCTTTGCTACAGTATATACCCTCAAGTGGCTTTTTAAGAGAAGGTGCACAAATACAGACTTTTTGTATCTCTGCATGTCTGAAAATGAAGTTTTCGCTTCTGCTTCATTGCATACATACATATTCAATACACTTTCTAACAATTCATGCCTTGTCATATCTGAAATTATTTCATCTCTAGTATTATTTCCCTAATAGTTGTATTCCTAGCTTATTTTTTCTGAGGCTTGAGTTTGTTGGATATTGAACAATTTAAATCATTTCTCTATGTTTCTTATATTTCTCCTGTATATCTTTGGTTTTCCCTCTATATCCTCATTTAACATCTTTCAGTCACCTTGAGTATGTTTATTAAATTTTCAATTTTAATGGAGTATTTAAATCCCTAGGTGTTTTCTTATTATCTGATGTGTCTTTTCCATGGTAGCACTTGGAATTTCCAAAGTTCATTTTATTTCCTAAATGATCTGTTTCCTGGAGTTCCCATTTCTTTTTGTGTGTTTCTGTATAATTTTTGGTTTTCATTAAGTCTGGTGAGAGATGTGTTCATATGTTAAAAAAAGAATTTGAGTATCTGGTGTGTAGCAATTGCTGTTTTGCTAGGTCTTATCAGCTTTTATGTGATAAGGTAGTCTGCACCCAAGTTTCTGTCCTGAGTGGATTTTCTGACAAGGTGCTCCGCATGAGGTAGTGCAGAGCCAGGTTTATAAAATATCAGACTTTAAGGAGCATTATGATGAACGGGCAAAGAACTCTTTTCAGGATGTGGCCCTGCAAGTGTTAGGATACAAAAAATTTTATGCTGGGATTCCCTATTCTTCACTAAAATATTCTAGTGTTCTCCAAAAAAAATTCCTTCTTATTTCTTAAGAAATGAGACTTAATGTTTTTGAAAGAAGGTCTGGAGGAAGACTGCTGCTGCTGCTAAATCTCTTCAGTCATGTCTGACTCTGTGCAAGAGGAAGGCTAATAATTATTAAAATTATATGTTACATACATTTTTCATATTACATACTATCTATGTATGTTTTCTAAATTCCGTACACATATCTCATTTACTCGTTTAAATAATGGTACAATTGGTAAGCCAAGTTTAGAGATGAACAAACTGAACAGAGTTAAAGTAACTTGCCCAAGGCTACCTAGCTAATAAATAGTGGAATCAGGATTTTACTCCAGGCAGCCTGACCCCAAAGATATCGCTTTTTTGTCTTTACTTTTTAAATTTTGAAATCTATTAAACATTCCAAAAAGTGTACACAATGTATATGTGCAATTAAAAATAATAAAATGTTCATTATCTACTTAAGAATTAGAACAATGCCAAGACATTGGAAATCCTTGTGTGCCTCCACCATAACATCTTCTACTTGCATTAAAATCAACCACTATCTTGAATTTTTATTAATTGTTATTCTTTGTAGTTGTATTGGAAATACATGTATTGCTAAATAATACATTGTTTGATCTTGTCTGTCTTTGCAATTTATATAAATGGATTGACATAGTATGGACATCTGTGGGCTTGCTTTTTCAGTCATTATGGTATTGAACTCATCAGTGTTAAATGCAGTTCATTCAATGACACCACTCTACAGTATCCCATTATATAAATACACCCTCACCTTTAAATTCATTTTATTGTAGATTTTGGGTTGCTCCAAGAATTTGGCTATCATAACAATACTGATATAAGCATTCTTGAATATACTCCTCATGCACTTGGGCAAGAATTCCTTTGGGTACAGGCACATCTAGGAAGGTGCTACTTGGAATGGAATATCATAGCAAGAACTGGAATGATATCAAACTAAGTAAAATAGACTATTAAAAGATGCCAACACTGAGATGAAAGAGATGTTTGAGATATCTGACAAAGATTTTTAAATGGACGATGAAAAACGCCTCAATAAACAATATTAAACATGCTTGAAATAAAAGAAAAAATATTCTCAGAAAAGAAATGTAAAATTGTAACAAGGAAATAAAAGATGTAAAGAACTACCAATGAAAATTTTAGAGATTAAAAATACAATTATTGAAGAACTCAGTGGACAAGCTTAACAACAGGAAGGCAAAGAGTCAATCAACTAGAAGATACAACAATAGCATTTACCCAATTTTAGCAAGAGAAGAAAACAGACTAAAAATTTAACAGAGCCTCAGAGACCTGTGGAGAAGGCAATGGCATCCCACACCAGTTCTCTTGCCTGGAAAATCCCATGGACAAAGGAGCCTGGTAGGCTGCAGTCCATGGGGTCATGAAGAGTCAGACACGATTGAACGACTTCCCTTTCACTTTTCACTTTCATGCACTGGAGAAGGAAATGGCAACCCACTCCAGAGTTCTTGCCTGGAGAATCCCAGGGATGGGGGAGCCTGGTGGGCTGCTGTCTATGGGGTCACACAGAGTCAGACACGACTGAAGTGACTTGGCAGCAGCAGCAGCAGAGACCTGTTGGACAATAACAAGAGAGCTAACATTTGTGTCATTAGAATCTCAGAAGGAAAGAAGACCTTCCAAATTTGGCAAAAGATAGAGATCCACAGATTTAGAAAGCCAAACAAATCCAAAACAAGATAAACAAAAAATATACCGAAAAGATACAGTCACATCTCTGAAAACTGAAGAGAGGGAAAAAGTCTGAAAAGCAGTGACAGATAAATGACACATTACACATAGAGCAATGACAATCTGAATGAGAGTAGATTTCTCATCAGAAACCATGGAAGTCAGAAGAAAATGGCACAGTATTTTCCAAGTGATGAACAATTAACCCAGAATTCTGCGTGCAGTGAAAATACCCTCCTGGAAGAAAATTTGTTGCCGTTAAGGACTACTGTTTTAAAAATGGCTAAAGGGAGCTCTCTAAACAGAAAGGAATCAACAATAAAAGGAATCTTGGAACATCAGGAAAGAAGAACGAACATAGTAAACAAAAATATGAGTAAACATCATAGATTTTCCTTCTCTTTAGAATTTAGTTTTCTAAATTATGTTTGATGGTTGAATCCAAAATTATAACACTATGTTCAAAATTTCTATAGAGGAAATATTTAAGACAATTATATTATAAATGGGGAAGGGTAAAGGTATGTAATGGTACTTAAGTTTTCCACTCTTGCATATGCAAAATGACAACCAGTAAACCCTAAAGGAAATGGCAACCCACTCCAGTATTCTTGCCAGGAAAATCCCATGGACAGAGGAGCATGGTAGGCTACAGTCCATGGGGTCGCAGAGTCGGACAGGACTGAGCGACTTCATTTCACTTCAAACCCTAACAAGTTATGTGTGGGCCAACTACCATAAAAGCTATACAGAAGGACACACTAAAATCCACTACAGATAAAGTAGAACTCTAAAAACTGTTTTTATAACCCACAGGAAGGCAGGAAAACTAAAATGGAAACAGAACAGACAGACAAATAGAAAACAACAAAAAAATAAAACTACAGACTTAAGCTTTAATATGTCAGTAATTACATTAAATGTAAATGTTTTGAACACACCTATTAAAACAGATGACCAGAATGGGTTTTCAAAAATGGACCAACCATATGCTAGCTATAGGAAACCTCACTCCAGATATAATGACACAGGCAGATTGAAAGTAAAAAGAAAAATATGCAAGGAAAATGACCAGAGAGAGAGTAGAGTATTATGTAATGATAAAGACAATCCTAAATATATACATACCAAACAACAGAGATGAATAATATGTTAAGCAAAAACTGACAGAACTGAAAGGAGAAATAGATCCACAGTTAAACTTGGAGATTTAAATACCCTCTCTGAACCCTATTTCAACTCATGGAACAACTAGACAGAAAATCAATGAGAATACAGAAGAGCTAAACCAACAACCAACATATTTATAGAACACCCTGCAATTCCAGAATACACATTCTTTTCAAATGCTCAGAGATCATATACAACACAGACCACATAAAGAAGCCTAATACAAACTCAACCAATTTTTAAAACTGAAATCATACAGCATGGGGTTCTCCAACTACAATGGAATCAAACTAAAAATAACAGTAAAATAACAGGAAAATCTTCAAACACTTGGAGACTAAACAATACACTTCTAATTAATCCGTGGCTTGATGACAAAGTCACAAGGGAAATTTTTCAAATATATTGAAGTGAACTGGAAATGTAAAAACAACATATCAAAATTTATAAGACACATTTAAAGTGGTGCAGAGAGGGAATTTTATAACACAAAATGCATATATTAGAAAAGAGGAAAAGTCTCAGTCATCTAAGCTCCTACCTCAAGCATGCAGGAAAAGAAGGGGAAAATAAACCCACAGCAAGTAGCAGGTAGGAATATATATATATATATATATATATATATATATATATATAAAGTAAAATTCAAAAATAAAATTAGTGAAATGAGCTTTTTTAATAAAATCGATAAAATTGGCAAATATATAGCAATGCTGGCAAAAAACTTTTTTCAATGATTTCAGTTTTCAAATGTGTTTAGCATCAAATTGTTTATATTTTCAAACCTTTCTGCAGCATGTATCCCATCCCATCAGTTGAAAGGTTTCCCTAAGTTATTGGCTTATATATCATTTCTATCTTTTCCCTGAATACTGTGTTTTCCTTACATGTCACTAAATTTAGAAAGATTTCCAAGAGTTTCAATTCATCCTTGAAGCTTAGTCTTTATCTTTCATTTTTAATAAAGTTTAAGACTTTTTAAACTTTATAACAGAATGAAAGAAAGACAAATGTGTGGCATATAAATGGAAATCAGCAATGCAATGGTTATAAGTTAACTAAATAAAATTAACATACTTGACAATGTTTCATCAGTTAAATTACTATTTCAATTCACTGGTAATAATCCAGCTAAATTAATCCTGAAAGGTAACTTCCAATTAGCACGCATGAGCAAAAAGAACATGGCACATGGTGATTTTTACATTGTTTAGCTTTCCGTGTCCAGAGGAGACCAAGATTGTGCCATCTAGTTATACAAATTAACCTGAAAAAGACTGATATAATCAATACAATTCCCAGTGGATCACATAAATGTTCTTTGAGAGAGATGTGGGTTACACAGATGGATCCATTTGTTAAAAATGCTACAGTTAAGATTGGTGCATTTCAATTTGTGTATACATGACCTTAAGAAAAGAACTAGGCAAAACTGAATGTTGACTGGGAGGCATAATATGGAGGAAAAGGTATAGGTGAAACAAGACAGAATATTGTGAAGCTGGGAGGTGTGTACATGGAAGTTGATGCTGTTTACTTTGCATATGTTGAACTTTCCCATAATAAATTTTTAAATGAATAGTCCTTGTGAAATGGGTTTATAAAAGCAAAGTCAATTCAACTCTACTTTAGCAAATCCAAGCAACTAAGAAGCATTTTCCTTAAGGAATCTAATGCAATCCACTTTCCAAAAAGGGAGTTTCTTCACATACCCAACTGACATCTCTTTGGGTTACATTAAGATATTACCTTCTTTCCATTATAGCAACCAATGCTCTCACAGACACTTCAATGATCTAAGTTGATTTTTATACATACTGTACTACTAATAAATGAAATGTTTTAAAATGAAAATAAGCTGTATTTGAGGATGCCTGCAGGCAAAGAGAGTGAATGAAGAACTCTGTGGATGCCAGAGATGGCATTAAGTTGGAATCAGAACTCAGAATGTACACTGAAAGGAGAAAGCATTTAGGACTGAGCTACAAATAATTGTTTCAGAGAAGAAGCTAAACCCATCCAAGATGTTTCTGATGGTTGGTTTTACTTTATCAGTGTATTTCATTATTCATATCCTCAGGGAGTCTGTTTTCAGCAACATTTACCAAGTGAATAATGGAGGTTGGTGACAGTGATCTTAATTTTATCCTTCTGGGTATACAGAGTTGCTTTTCAACTTTAAAATTATTTCATTGGTTCAGAATTTAGATTTTATTTAGCTTTATTTTAGCTAGAGTTGAAGTATTTTGAAAAATATCCTCATTTTTAACCTTCCATCATTCACTCCTTACCTGAAGTGAATTTTGCTTGAATTCAAATCATTTTACCTCTCCACAAATACAAAATCATTCTGAAGTAAATTATGTTTGGTATTTTTGTATGCTTAGATATGCACTGACCCATTTATTGCATTCTCAGGAAATTTAGAGATATATTTTCCAGTTTATCTGAGGAGAAATTGGTGAGATAGAAATGAACACAGTCATAATGAACTGTCACTGAATTTCAGGGTATCCACTCAAATATAATCCACCTTTCACACTACGTTATTTGGTCTGTATTATAGGACCAAGTGTTATCCTTGTTGGGAAAGAATGGTAGAGGTGATACTTGAATGTTTGTTTTCTACATTGCATTATGCCCTTATAACAGGGTAATACATTTGGACTTTGATTAATTAATACACACAGCACGGAAATTTGACCAAAAAGTTACAATAAAATGAACAACCCTAATAAAATCATGGCCATTTCTACCAATACAAAAATGAAATGGATTCCTAAAACACTTATGACACATTCCGGATTGCTCCTGGTCCCTCTTTTAAATAATTTGATACTTCTATAATAACTATTTCTTGGCCTAAATTTTCCTAATAGCCTAATTGTTCCCTTTATTGTGCAGGTGTGACCACAAAACAACAGTAAGTATGTTGTTCATTCCATTTTATTAGTCATGTAGTTTAGAGAAATAAGTGTTTAAGACTGATCTTGCTAACCAACTTTTACTTTTGTATAGTGTGTCGGTGGGACAAATAGTATACTTCTCAGGTTCAGAAATTACACTGCTCCTCAGAGATAAACTGCAAAGAGTGGGACACGACTGAGCAACTTAACTGAACTGAACCAATGAATAAGTTGGTTATAAGAAGTTTATATTACCTGAAGGAATAACTCTTAAATGTGTAGTATGTATCAGAATCCTTAAAGAGGAAGACTGACTTACAGATTAGCTAGCACAGCCGGAAAGCTAGAAAAGTCAAGTTCTGAAAAAGGGAGAAAAAAAACCCAAGACTCCCAGATAAGTCTTTCTGCATGTGATTCACTGACTGCAGTCTGAGAAACAGCGTGTTCCTTAAAACGTTTATAAAGTTTACATTTTTGGATGTGGTGTTGACTTGCAGCACCCCCACGAAATTACTCATTTCAACGCATGGTGGCAGTGCAGGCTAAGAGTGGATAAAAGCTCTGCAGACTGGGACTCCATTTCAGAGAAGCCCAAGAAACAAATATAAAACTCATTTATAGGTAAAAATAAGACGGGTGTTCAGGGAGCAGTCGCTGCCAGACAAGTTATAGGAACGAATTTGAAATTCCGGAGCAGACACTTTGAAGGGTCAAAGTGGACGTAGTGATTGGGATTGGAAGAAGATTTTTCCTCTGGAACCAGACATAACAATGGAAATGGTGCAAACGAAACTACATCAGAAGAAAAGGCAAGTGATGATCTTCATTACATTGATTCTTTCGTGGGAGGCAGGTTCAGAATCGATTCGGTATTCTGTACTGGAAGAGACAGAAAGTGGCACGTTTGTGGCCAACCTGACAAAAGACCTGGGACTCAGGATGGGAGAGCTGGCTGCCCGGGGCGCCCGAGTTGTTTTTAAGGGGAATAGACAGCATTTGCGGCTTGATCCAGACACCTGTGATTTGCTGCTGAATGATAAACTGGACCGGGAGGAGCTCTGCGGCTCCACTGAGCCCTGCGTGCTACCCTTCCAAGTGTTACTGGAAAATCCCTTTCAGTTATTTCAGGCTGCCTTAGTAATTAGAGATGTAAATGACCATGCTCCAGAGTTCCCTGCTAGAGAAATGCAACTAAAAATATCAGAAATTACTATACCAGGTAAGGTATTTCCTTTGAAAATGGCACAAGATTTAGACGCTGGTAGCAACGGCCTTCAGAGCTACATAATCAGTTCCAACCCTCACTTCCACATTCTCACTAGAAACCGCAAGGACGGGAGGAAGTCCCCAGAGCTGGTACTGGACAAAGCGTTGGATCGTGAGGAGCAGCCCGAGCTCAGGATAACCCTCACAGCGCTGGATGGCGGGTCTCCACCTCGGTCTGGGACCACAGAGATTCAGATCCTGGTCTTGGATAGCAATGACAACGCCCCCGAGTTTGCTCAGGAGTTCTATGAGGCTCAAGTCCCTGAAAATAGCTCCCTGGGCTCTCTGGTTATCACTGTCTCAGCGAGAGATTTAGATGCAGGATCATTTGGAGAGGTATCTTACGCCCTATTTCAAGTCGATGACGTTAACGAACCCTTCGAAATTAACGCAAATACAGGAGAAATTCGACTAAAAAGAAATTGGATTTTGAAGAATTTCAATCATATCAGGTGGATATCGAGGCTACAGATGGTGGGGGACTATCAGGAAAATGCTCTGCAGTCATCAAGGTCCTGGATGTGAATGACAATGCTCCCCAATTGACTATGTCCTCACTGACTAGCCCCATCCCTGAAAACCTGCCAGAGATCCTAGTGGCAGTTTTCAGTGTATCAGATGCTGATTCTGGACACAACCAACAGGTTATCTGTTCTATACATGACAATCTCCCCTTTGTTTTAAAACCGTCCGTTGAGAATTTCTACACGTTGGTAACAGAAGGGGCACTGGACAGAGAGGAAAGAGCCGGGTACAACATCACCATCACGGTCACTGACATGGGAACCCCCAGACTGAAAACCGAGCACAACATAACCGTGCTGGTGTCCGACGTCAACGACAACGCCCCCGCCTTCACCCAGACCTCCTACACCCTGTGGGTCCGCGAGAACAACAGCCCCGCCCTGCACATCGGCAGCGTCAGCGCCACAGACACAGACGCGGGCGCCAACGCCCAGGTCACCTACTCGCTGCTGCCGCCCCCCGACCCGCACCTGCCCCTCGCCTCCCTCGTGTCCATCAACCCCGACAACGGCCACCTCTTCGCCCTCACGTCCCTGGACTACGAGGCCCTGCGAGCCTCGAGTTCCGCGTGGGCGCCACCGACCGCGGCTCGCCCGCGCTCAGCAGCCAGGCGCTGGTGCGCGTGCTCGTGGCGGACGCCAACGACAACGCGCCCTTCGTGCTCTACCCGCTGCAGAACGCCTCGGCGCCCTGCACCGAGCTGGTGCCCAGGGCGGCCGAGCCGGGCTACCTGGTGACCAAGGTGGTGGCGGTGGACGGCGACGCGGGCCAGAACGCCTGGCTGTCGTACCAGCTGCTCAAGGCCACGGAGCCCGGGCTGTTCGGCGTGTGGGCGCACAACGGCGAGGTGCGCACGGCGCGGCTGCTGAGCGAGCGCGACGCGCCCAAGCAGCGGCTGGTGGTGCTGGTCAAGGACAACGGCGAGCCGCCGCTGTCGGCCAGCGTCACGCTGCACGTGCTGCTGGTGGACGGCTTCTCGCAGCCCTACCTGCCGGCCCCGGAAGCGGAAGCGGCGGCCGCGGCGCCGGCCGACCCGCTCACCGTCTACCTGGTGGTGGCCTTGGCGTCGGTGTCGTCGCTCTTCCTCTTCTCGGTGCTGGTGTTCGTGGCGGTGCGGCTGTGCAGGAGGGGCGGGGCGGCCTCGGCGGGTGGCTGCCCGGTGCCCGAGGGCCACTTCCCGGGCCACCTGGTGGACGTCAGCGGCACGGGGACCCTGTCGCAGAGCTACCAGTTCGAGGTGTGTCTGACGGGAGACCATAGAACTGGTGAGTTCAAATTCCTGAAGCCGATATTCCCTAACCTCTTGGTTCAGGACACTGAGAGAGAAATCAAGGAAAGCCTTAACTGTAGAAATAGCTTTGTATTCAGTTAAATGCCATATTTCGTTAAGCGAGCCTGTCCTTAATTTTGGCAAACCTAATTCCCATTGCAATACCTTTCTCTTAAGAAGTTGTACTGTTGTACAAATATATATATTAGGGCTTCCCTGGTGGCTCAGTGGTAAAGAATCTCTCTGCAATGTTGGAGATCCAGGTTCGATCCCTGTGTCGGGAAGATCCCCTGGAGAAGGAAATGACAACCCACTCCTGTATTTTGGCCTGGAGAATTCCATGGACAGAGTCGGACAGGGATCACAAAGAGTCGGACACGACTGAGTGATTAACACACACAAATATATATATATATATATGCATGCATGTCTCTGTGCTAATTAGATTTAGCATTTTAGTTTTACTGGATATTGAGTATGTCTTTTCTCCATATTTGACCTTCTCTTGGTGATTAATCTTTCCATAACTAAAAATTACTCAAGTAGTATAATATTTAAATCAACTTCTTAGTTTATGTCTTTTCAATGAACATTTTAAAGCTCCTGTGTAATCATGCATTTCTGTATATTTTTGGTGCTTTTCTTTATCATACCAGAGAAGGGAATGGCACCCCACTCTAGTACTCTTGCCTGGAAAATCCCATGGATGGAGGAGCCTGGAAGGCTGCAGTCCATGGGGTTGCTGAGGGTCGGACATGACTGAGCAACTTCACTTTCACTTTTCACTTTCTTGCATTGGAGAAGGAAATGGCAACCCACTCCAGTGTTCTTGCCTGGAGAATCCCAGGGACAGGGGAGCCTGGTGGGCTGCTGTCTATGGGGTCACACAGAGTCAGACACGACTGAAGTGACTTAGCAGTAGCAGCAGACCGTTCTTGTTGACTATTCTACAAAGCTATGCCCCCTGAATAGCCATGAGCATATCTTAGCATACTTGTTTCTCCAAAACTATACGTAAACATGCACTTTATTAAAGTAGTAATACACTACAATTTTGACCATATCCCATTGTGAGCACCAATATGCTAGAGATTTCTCTGTCTTATTTGTCTGCTACTTAACCTAGCACATTGCAATTGCTACATAAATACTCACTAATATTAACATAAAATTATTCTAATAATAATTAAAAAGAAAAATCTGATATAACTTGGCATTACTTCACTAAATAAAACTAAGTCACTAGTTTTTAGATTATCTTTTAAAACACAGAACCTTAAATACACCCTAAGTCATTTCAAAGGACTCAAGCCGTAGAGGGCATCATATACTGCCTTGTCCTTCATTTTGCCCTGTAACTAGAAGTTCAAATGTAGTTTAATGTATGTGTTTTTCTTGGTTTCCCTGAAGTTTCTCTGCACCTTCAAAAGAGTAAGAATTTCTTCTGAGTTTTGGTTATTCTGTTCTAGTCTGGCTATTGAGTGATAATAGATTTTCACTTTATTATTCTGCAGACATGGACAGTCTTTATCAACAAAACAGTGATATATTTTTTATGTCCAAGTTATTTTCTTTTGTTCGTCTATGTAGCTTTCAGACATTTTGCAAAGTAGTTTTAAGCATTGTTTTTTTTCCTTTAAGACAACAAGAATAGAAATATAAACTAAGAAATAAACTCATCTGGCATTACAGTTGCTTTATATTGTGTTCATTTAAACCAAGGTTTAAGTCACATTAAACCATGTGATTTCCAACTAAAGTTATAGGGATATAACTATAAAGCCACTTATATCTATTAAAGAGTTTGCTTTATAAGTCTCAAGTATCACTCTACAGGAATTTATTTGCATCTTTCCCTTAATTATATTTTTTCTAAGGATGTAATGAAATAAAAAATGAAAATTACTCTTAAAGTTATCATTGAACATATCTTTCACCTTCATCCAATATAATACTTGAAATTAGAAAGTTATGTTAGAACACAATTAAACAAATAATATAAATATTGTATTTAACTTTAATGATGCCTCCATTTACTGTTAGATAACTAAATGAAATAGTTTAATGTATGATAACAAGAAATAGTATTGAAGTTTTCACCACTATATCTATTTCACCTCTATATCTCAGCACTATATCTCAACATTATGAAAAAAGTTCATGTTTTTGTTTATGCCAATGAAGTCCAATTTGTATAATTACCTAAATGAGTCTGGTCAAATAAACACTGAGAACCCACCTTTATTAACTTATATATGTTTTTAAATTTACTTTGTGTATTCACTTATAAATTACTGTGTGTATTCGTAAAGTATGGATCATTACTTAACTAGCTGGAGATCACTAGCAGACTTTGGTGTAGACCTCATCAACACTTTAAAATTCAACTAGAATTTAGTAGTAAATATCCAGATAACTTCCACAAAATGAATAAATCATGAAAAACAGGCCATTTCTATTGTTGCAAAATAAAAATAGAAAATGGGAGCCAAATATCTGGATAATAATACCCATTTCAATCACTTTCTCAAATGTATTATATATGTTCATTTTTAACAATTCCTCTTTCATCATTTTTTTAGGCACAGCATATGCCACACTTCCTTAGGGATTCCCAGGAGGCAATAGTGGTAAAGATTCACCTGTCAATGCAGAAGATGCAAGTTCAATCCCTGGGTCATGAAGATCCCCTGGAGAAGGGAATGGCAACCCACTCCAGTATTCTTGCCTGGAGAATCCCATGGACAGAGTAGCCTACTGGGCTACAGTGCACAGGGTCACAAAAGTCTGACACAACTGAAGTGTCCTGACACACAGTGTGTTTAACATATGCTATTTTAGTGACATAAGTTCTACTTAAGTCAACGTGACCCACATCACTTTTAGAACTCCTCTTCCTTATGGCCCAAAGTTACAAAATACAGAATTTAAGTAGTCTCAGATTTTAAGTTTTGCACATATTTGGTTGTATTCTGTTTCAAGTTAGAAGGATTATTTAACAGCAGAAAACAACTTTTCTTTCTTCTTTCACTTTCAAACAACTATAAAGCTTGGTTAGAATTCAGAAATTACTAGTTTGAAGAAACAGTAGATCATATACAAAGAACTGAAGGGGCTAAGTAAGCTTCCAGAAAAGGAAACTTCTTGAGAGAGCTCTGAACTGACTCCTACAGTTTGCCCTGAGGAAATCTGCAAAAGCCTAAGAACAGTGCCAGGAAACCCAGGTTTGATTCCTGGGTCCAGAGGATCCCTTGGAGAAGGAAACGGCAACCCACTCCAGTATTCTTGCCTGGAAAATCCCATGGATGGAGGAGCCTGGCAGGCTATAGACAGCCCATGGGGTCGCACTGAGATGGACCCTACGGAGTGACTTCATTTAAGAACAGTCAACAGGCTTCTGCTCCTGCCAGGGATAGAGTAACTTCATATGCCTATGGCAAATTGGAGGCCAGTTCCCCTCTCAGAATACTTGTCAAATTCAGGGACATTCCAGTTGGAGGATTCAATGTTGGGAATATGCCAGTTCTTCTCAATCAATCTACTGATGTAGTAAAATCCTTAAAGAAAACTTCAGCAGATTTCTTTGTGAAACTGACAAGCTGAATCTAAAATTTATATGGAAATCGACAATACTAACCAATACTAATACTAACCAATACTAACCAAAGCAATCTTGAAAAAAGAATAAAACTAAAGGACTTAATTATCAGATAATAAAACCTATTACAAAGTATAGAAATTATGACAGTTTGGTATTGCAGGATAAACAAGGAGAAAAACTGAAAAAAGAAGGGCCTTGAACATAACTATGGTCATCTGATTTATGAAAAAAATGACCACTCAGAAATAGTGGAGAATGGAGCTTTTTTCAGGAGATGGTGCAAAGACATTTGGATATTTTTATGAAAAAATATTCTGAGCCTAACCTCATTCATATTAAAAAGTTAATTTCATGAGAATTATAGCTATAAATGTAAAAAGTAATTGATTTTTAAGCACCACACAACAGTATTTTCATCACTTTGCTGTATGCAAAGAATTAAAGAGAATACAAAAAAATTCAAACCATAAATGAAAAATATTGAAAATTAGACTAAAATTTAAAGGTTTTGTTCTTCAGAGACATTTTGAGAGTTAAAGTGCAAGCAATAGAATCAGAGAAGATACCTGCAATACACACTTCTGAAAAGGTACTTAAATCCAGAATATACAAGGAACTTCTAAATATTGGTTAAAAAAAAAGGCAAATGCCCTAACAAGAATAGTAGACAAGAAACTTACTTTACAAGAATGTACTCTAATAAAAATCAACAAGTGAAAATGGACTCATTTAATTAACCTTCAGGGGAATCTGAATTAAAGTTACAATATGACATCACCACAAACTCACCAAAATGGTTAAAAGACAATATTAAATGATGACAAGGATTTGGAGCAACTGGAGCTCTCACTCTTCACTGGTTTTGGTACAACCACATTAGAAAACTATTTTGTAATATCTAATAAAGCTAAATACATGTGCACATCTTAACCTATAATTGTGTAAACCCTAGGAATTTATTGAACATAAATGCACACAATATAAGTGGACACAAAAGACAGCAAAAATATTCATAGCAGCAGTACTGAAAATATCCCTAAACTGGAAAATATCAATGTCCATCCACTTGAGAATAGAAAAACAAATCATTGTACAACAGAGAAATACAAAGCAATGAGATAAGTTAGAACAATATAGAAGGGGTGGACTTTACAAACATATGAGTAATACTGTATAACTCCATTTGTGTGAAAGCTTAAAAACAAGAACAGAAAAAAAACCCACTATAATAATAGAAATCAGAATAGTTTTACCTTTACAGGGTAGTGACCAGATAATGACAGGAGGGGGCTTCTAGGGTTTTGGTAACATTTTAGTTTTAATTTAGGTTCTGCTTACCAGTGTGTTCACTTCCTGAAAAGTTATTGAGTTGTACACACATGATTTTTCCTTTTTCTGATGTATATTTAAAATAAAACAATTTTGCAAAATTGTAAACTTACCATTACTACTAATTTCTTGAATATAATCAAGTATGAATCCCACAAGAGAAAGTTTGAGTACTCAAAAGGTGTTTTATGAGGAATACTGATACATCATTTTAGTTTGTTCTGAAAAGTATACTTTCACTGGAAGTTAACTTAGCAAATGCTTATTCAGAACTTCCAGTAACTAAAAACTGGGAATACAGAATCAATCAGGGAGCATTTCTGACTTAAAAGGAAACTGATACATACACCAAGTTAAAGCTTGGAATGAAATGGCCAATACTATATGCAATAGAAAATAATGACGCCTGGTGGCGCTGCAAACTAGGAGTATGAATGAAGGGATCTGTGACTGCCCCGGAAGCCGTTAAAGTGGGAATCAGAACACCAAGAGCTTTCTTTAAAAAGGAAGCAATTTACATAGGAACTAGGGGCAGGGATCTCTGAGAAGGGCTTCGTCCTAGCGCAAGTCAATCAGATCAAATTCCATTTTATTTAACAAACAAATCAGGATTGATTGTATATCGAGTTGAAGAAACTACCTTCTTGCACCCGGTCTGGAAAATGGAGACCGCGCCAGCAAAAACGCTACAAAAAGGGCAAGTTATCTTTCTTACTATATTGTTTTTGTGGGAGACTGGCTCTGAAGAAATTAGGTATTCCATGCCAGAAGAAACAGAAAGTGGGTCTTTTGTGGCCAACCTGGCAAAAGACCTGGGTCTCAGGGTGGGGGAACTAGCCTCGCGGGGCGCGAATTCATTACAAAGGAAACAAACAGCTCTTGCAGCTGGATATAACGACCGGGAATTTGCTTCTATATGAAAAACTAGACCGGGAAGTATTGTGCCAGGCAACAGATCCCTGTATACTGCATTTCCAACTATTACTGGAAAATCCGGTGCAAATTATTCAGGCTGATCTACAGCTCACAGATATAAATGACCATTCCCCAGAGTTCCTAGAGAAAGAAATGATAGTAAAAATCCCGGAGAGCGTCCAGACAGGGACTGTGTTTCCTTTGAAAATAGCTCAGGACTTTGACATAGGTAGCAACACGGTTCAAAACTACACAATCAGCCCCAACTCCCATTTTCATGTTGTCACTCATCATCGTGGAGATGGCAGAAAATACCCAGAGCTGGTGCTGGACAAAGCACTGGATCGGGAGAAGCAGCCTGAGTTCAGTTTAACCCTCACCGCGCTGGATGGGGGGCTCCGCCCAGGTCTGGGGCCACTACAGTCCGCATCGAAGTCGTGGACATTAATGACAATGCCCCAGAGTTTCTACAGTCCGTCTATGAGGTACAGATTCCAGAGAACAGCCCCTAAACTCCTTAGTTGTCGTTGTCTCTGCCAGAGATTTAGATGCAGGAACATATGGGAAAGTAGCCTATGCTCTATTCCAAGGAGATGAAGTTACTCAACCATTTGTAATAGACGAAATAACAGGAGAAATTAGTCTGAAAAGGGCATTGGATTTCGAGGCAACTCGGTTCTATAACGTGGAGATTGCTGCCACAGACGGCGGGGGCCTTTCGGGAAAATGCACTGTAGCTATAGAAGTGGAGGATGTGAACGACAATGCACCCGAACTGACCATGTCGAGGCTCATCAGCTCTATCCCAGAAAACTCCCCAGAGACTGTGGTGGCTGTTTTCAGTGTTTCTGATCCAGATTCCGGGGAAAACGGTAAGATGGTTTCCTCCATTCAGAATGGTCTCCCCTTTCTCTTGAAACCTACGTTCAAAAACTTTTACACTCTGGTGACAGAGAGACCGCTAGACAGAGAGGAAAGAGCCGGGTACAACATCACCATCACGGTCACTGACATGGGAACCCCCAGACTGAAAACCGAGCACAACATAACCGTGCTGGTGTCCGACGTCAACGACAACGCCCCCGCCTTCACCCAGACCTCCTACACCCTGTGGGTCCGCGAGAACAACAGCCCCGCCCTGCACATCGGCAGCGTCAGCGCCACAGACACAGACGCGGGCGCCAACGCCCAGGTCACCTACTCGCTGCTGCCGCCCCCCGACCCGCACCTGCCCCTCGCCTCCCTCGTGTCCATCAACCCCGACAACGGCCACCTCTTCGCCCTCACGTCCCTGGACTACGAGGCCCTGCGAGCCTTCCGAGTTCCGCGTGGGCGCCACCGACCGCGGCTCGCCCGCGCTCAGCAGCCAGGCGCTGGTGCGCGTGCTCGTGGCGGACGCCAACGACAACGCGCCCTTCGTGCTCTACCCGCTGCAGAACGCCTCGGCGCCCTGCACCGAGCTGGTGCCCAGGGCGGCCGAGCCGGGCTACCTGGTGACCAAGGTGGTGGCGGTGGACGGCGACGCGGGCCAGAACGCCTGGCTGTCGTACCAGCTGCTCAAGGCCACGGAGCCCGGGCTGTTCGGCGTGTGGGCGCACAACGGCGAGGTGCGCACGGCGCGGCTGCTGAGCGAGCGCGACGCGCCCAAGCAGCGGCTGGTGGTGCTGGTCAAGGACAACGGCGAGCCGCCGCTGTCGGCCAGCGTCACGCTGCACGTGCTGCTGGTGGACGGCTTCTCGCAGCCCTACCTGCCGGCCCCGGAAGCGGAAGCGGCGGCCGCGGCGCCGGCCGACCCGCTCACCGTCTACCTGGTGGTGGCCTTGGCGTCGGTGTCGTCGCTCTTCCTCTTCTCGGTGCTGGTGTTCGTGGCGGTGCGGCTGTGCAGGAGGGGCGGGGCGGCCTCGGCGGGTGGCTGCCCGGTGCCCGAGGGCCACTTCCCGGGCCACCTGGTGGACGTCAGCGGCACGGGGACCCTGTCGCAGAGCTACCAGTACGAGGTGTGTCTGATGGGAGGTACTGGGTCCGGCGAATTCAAGTTTGTCAAACCTATTGTCCCCAGCCTCATGAGTGAAGGAGCTGATATGGATATCGCGGAAAACGCTAACTTTAGAAATCGTTTGTGGTTCAATTAGGAATCTCACTTGACAAGAGATGATCAATGATCATATTCACTAATATATTAATTTCCAACCCTTTCATTAACATGAAGAGCTTACATATTCTACACATTCGTTAAGTATTGTCCTATTTATAGTTTGAAGTGTTTTACATTACGAATTCTTGGTGGTTTTTGTTGCTCTTTTGTCGATTTTTATAAGCCCTTAACATTTTGCATGGGAGATCAAACATATAGCAGAGAAATGGTTTTTCTCAAGTTTTGGAGGGTCAGATTTTTCTAAGTCAGAAGTGTTTTCAGGTTCCTGATAGTTGAGCTTGTTCGCTGATAACTTGTTATAACTAAGCGAATTGTGTTTTTACGATTACTATTGCATGTCTGACTGTTGTAAATGACGGCTTTTTAAAAAAATTTTCACTTATGCGAAAAATTTTATGACCTTGTAAACTGGAGTTAGTAGTAGTGTTGTTTCAAAAACACTATTGTCTTTCCTCAAATGAACTAATATTTTATCTGAATGCTTTCTGAGTATTTTCTTTCCAAATTGGTATCATTTAATTAGACCACCCACAATAATTTTAAAGGATTTAATCCCAGTTAAGTAGAAAAAAGTTGATAGAGTTATGATTTCTTTTTCATAATAAATGGCTTTTAGTATGAAAATGATTCTTTTAAAATTATTTTAACATTTAAAAAGAATTAAAAAGCAAATTAACATTCTTCCACTCAGAAATAATTTTCAACATCATCCTAAAACATTTCCATGATGCTTATAATGATGAAAATAATATAAAATGGATCTGTAATAAATTCCTATCTTTATAATTAAAACTATCAGATTTTACTTGAATAAAAACAAAATAATATGAAACTACAGAACTTGCTTATGCTTAGATAAATAAGCCCTACAAGGTTAACAAACAAGAGTGTGATGCACATTAAAATATTAGCATAACTTAACTGCCCTCTTATTAGTGAGCAAATTTGGGACCTCCCTGGTGACCCACTGGCTAAGTCTCCAGGCTCCCAAAGCAGGCACTCTGGGTTCAGTCCCTAGCCAGGGAACTAGATCCCTCATCCTAGCATCCCATCATTCCACATGCTGCAACTAAGACACAGCTAAGAGTCTGCATGTTGCAACTAAGACTCAACATAGCTAAATAAGTGAGCAAATAAACTTATGGGAATGGGAAAGTCGCTCAGTCGTGTCCAACTCTTTGCAACCCCATGGACTATAGCCTACCAGGCTTCTCAGTCCATGGGATTTTCCAGACAAGAGTACTGGAGTGGGTTGCCATTTCCTTCTCCAGGGGATCTTCCCGACCCAGGGATCGAACCCGGGTCTCCTGCATTGTAGGCAGACACTTAACCCACTGAGCCACCAGTTAAGAAGATAGTAAATACAGAGTTGTCAATGTTTATAACATTTGCAATGTGATTTTTTTCCCCCTTTGAGATTCTGATTTTCTTTTGGATATATAACCAGAGTGGGATTGCTGGATCATATGGTTCTGTTTACTTTTAATTTTTAAAATTAGTGTTTTTTCCAAGTGCTGTGGACTCAGTTGTGTCTTCCCAAGATCATACATTGAAGCCCTAACCCTCAATGTGATGGAAACTGGAGCTGGACCTTTTGGGTATAATTAGGTTTGGATACTGTCAGGAGGGCAGGGGTCTTCTTCATGAGATTAATGCCTTCCTAAGAGACACAAGAAAACTTGCTCTTTCTCTCATGTGAGGGCACATTGAGGTGGCCATCTGCAAGCCAGGAAGAAAGATCTCATCAGAATCTAATCTGCTAACACCCAGAGCTCAGACTTCCAGCCTCCAGAACTGTAAGAAATAAGTTTCTGTTGCTTAATCCATACAATCTATGGTATTTTTATGGCAGGTTTAAAGCTGCCCAAGCCCTGGAAGGGACCTAAATCAAGGACTTTGTTGTTGTTTTAGTTGCTAAGTCATGTCCCACTCTTTCGTGACCCCAGTGGACTATCACTCACCAGGCTCCTTTGTCCATGGCATTTCCAAGGCAAGAACACTAGAGTGAGTTGCCATTTCCTTCTCCATACACTGTGTTTTTAAAAGATGATGTTTATCATTGTTTAGTCTAGTCATACAACACTTCAATTTTTCCAAGTGTACTCATGTCTGACTGTCCAGAGATGATAACTTCTGAGCCTTTTAACTGTTTTTTCCCCCATAATATTTGCTTCCATGTTTCTAAATAATATGCTGAAAAAATCCTTTTTCTCAATTTAAGTTTTAGATATTATCCATTTACTTCTAAGGAGCACACACACAAACTTGAACACTTCTACCCCATCCTCTCTGATAATAATGTCATAATCTGTTTAAGTAGTGTTTAAATAATTACATAAATATCACTTATACCTGAACCTCATGTTGCTGATATTTTTCTCAAGTTTATAAACTCTTAAGTTTATAATTGTCTCACTTTCCACTTTACTTACTTTTCTAGGTATATACTTTTAAGTTATCCCCATACTTTGTAAAGTCTAAAGCACCTTGTTATATTATTAAGTGCTTTAAAAAACCTCTCAGTTCCATTTTTTTCCCATGGAGCCATCCTGGGTCCACCCAGACTTGTGCTCAGTTATACACTATTTCTTCTCTAGTCCTAGTCCATGGCTGGGCAGTTTGGGACTTGTGCTATACTTTTGTCCTAGGAAATACTTTTATCTCTCTGAGTCTGATTTCATTTTCTGCATTTTCATGACGTCCTCTTTATTGGTTTCTTTCCCTACATTCCTGAAAAAATATTTGGTGATAAAATTACTGAGAACTTGAACATCTGAAAATTTTGGTAGATTCAAATGATTTACTCATTTCAGTGAATGTGGAATTACAGGTTAGGAATTATTTGCTGCTAGCATTTTGAAGGCATTCCTTTGTTTTCTAATCTCTTGTGTTGAGGAATTCAACATTTTCATTACCCATTTTTTTCTAAGATCTGTTTTTTTCTATATCCCTGGTTCTCAGCTGGGGAAATTTTGCCACCCAGCAATATTTGGTAATATATGGAACCATTTTTGATTGACACAATTGGAGGAGATGGTGCTACTGGCATCTAGTTGGTAGAGGCCAGGGATGTTGCTAAACATTCTACAATGCATGGGAGAGCCTCCTTGCACATAAGGATTTATATGGCCCCCAAAGGCTAATAATACTGAGGCTAAGAAAGCTTGTTAAAGATGAAATTAGGTCATTATATATTACCTCAATTTTTATAGAATTTCTTAACTATGTACTGTCATAGTGTAAGAATTTGGTCATTTATTGTGAGAATTCTTCAGTGAGATCTGTCAATCTTGTGACATTCTTTAGACTAGGACAGGATTTGGGATGCGTGTGTGTATAATTTAAAAAATTATTTCCTCTACTCAGTGTCCTTGTTTACTGGTTCTCTAACTCCTTTTAGTTATATAGTGACCTCCTTGGTTGATATTCAGTTTTTCTTAATGTTTCTCTATTTACTGCCTTTTGTCTTCATTTCCCTGGATTCTAAGAATTTTCTCAACCTATTTTATTCAGTTTTTTTAAATTTATTTAATTGGAAGCTAATTACTTTACAATATTGTGGTGGTTTTTTCCATATATTGACATGAATCAGCCACGCATGTGCATGTGTAGCCCATCCCGAACCCCCTCCTACCTCCTTCCCCATCCCGACCCTCAGGGCTGTCCCAGTGCACTGGCTTTGAGTGCCCTGTTTCATGCATCCAGTGTGGACTGGTGATCTATTTCACATATGGTAATATACATGTTTCAAAGCTATTCTCTCAAATCATCCCACCCTTGCCTTCTCCCACAGAGTCCAAAAGTCTGTTCTTTATATCTGTGTCTCTTTTGCTGTCTCGCATATAGGGTCATTGTTACCATCTTTCTAAATACCATATATATGTGTTAATATACTGTAGTGGTGTTTTTCTTTCTGACTTACTTTATTCTGTATAATAGCCTCCAGTTTCATCCACCTCATTAAAACTGATCCAAATGTGTTCTTTTTAATAGCTTAGTAATATTCCATTGTGTATATGTACCACAGCTTTCTTGTCCATTCGTCTGCTGATGGACATTTACATTGCTTCCATGTCCTGGCTATTGTAAACAGTGTTGCAATGAACATTGGGGTACACGTGTCTCTTTCAATTCTGATTTCCTCAGTGTGTATGCCCAGCAGTGGGATCGTATGGCAGTTCTATTTCCAGTTTTTTTCTATGGGGTTGTATGGCAGTTCTATTTCCAGTTTTTCATGAATCTCCACACTGTTTTCCACAGTGGCTATACTAGTTTCCATTTCTACCAGTAGTGTAAGAGGGTTCCTTTTCTCCAGCCCTTCTCCAGCATTTATTTTTGTAGAGTTTTTGATACCAGCCATTCTGAGCAGTGTCTCAACCTAATTTTTAACCCTTCAGATTGAGTTTTGTTGTTTTTGTTCAGTCACTCAGGACTGTATGACTCTTTGCAATGCCAAGGACTGCAGCATTCCAGGCTTCCCTGTCCTTCAGTATCTCCCAGAGATTGCTCAAATTCATTCCCATTAAGTTGGTAATGCCATCCAACAATCTCGTCCTCTGTCACCCCTTCTCTTCTTGCCTTCAATTTTTCGCAGTATCAGGGTATTTTCCAGTGAGTCAGCTCTTTGCATCAGGTAGCCAGCCAAAGTATTGGAGCTTCAGCATCAGTCCTTCCAATGATTATTCAGGGTTGACTCCCTTTAGCATTGACAGGTTTGATCTCCTTGAAGTCCAAGGCACTCTCAATAGTCTTCTCTGACACCACAGTTCAAAAGCATCACTTCTTTGGTGATTAGCCTTCTTTATGGTACAACTCTCACACCAATAGAGGAATACTGGAAAAACCATAGCTTTGACTAGATGGATCTTTGGTAGCAAAGTAATGTCTCTGCTTTTTAAATATGCTGTCTAGGTTGGTTGGTCATAGTTTTTCTTCCAAGGAGCAAGCATCTTATAATTTCATGGCTGCAGTCACCAGCTGCAGTGACTTTGGAGCCCAATGAAATAAAGTCTGTCACAGTTTCCATCATTTCCCTATCTATTTGCCATGAAATGATGAGACCAGATGCCACGATCTTTGTTTTTAGAATGTTGAGTTATAAGCCAGGTTTTTCACTCTCCTCTTTCACTTTCATCAGGAGACTCCTTAGTTCCTCTTCACTTTCTCCCATAAGGGTGGTATCCTCTGCATGTCTGAGGTTATTGATATTTCTCCCAGCAATCTGGTTTCCAGCTTGTGCTTCATCCAGCCTGGCATTTCACATGATGTACTCTGCATGTAAGTTAAATAAGCAGGGTGACAATATACAGCCTTGACATACTCCTTTCCCAATTTGGAATCAGTCTGTTGTTCCATGCCCCATTCTAACTGTTGTTTGTTGACCTGCACACAGATTTCTCAGGAGGCAGGAAAGGGGATCTGGTTTTCCCATCTCTCTAAGAATTTTCCAGAGTTTGCTGTGATCCACACAAAGGCTTTAGCATAGTCAATAAAGCAGAAATAGATGTTTCTCTGAAACTCTCTTGCTTTTCCTATGATCCAACAGATGTTGGAAATTTGATCTCTGGTCTATCTGCCTTCTCTAAATCCAGCTTGAACATCTGGAAGTTCTTGGTTCACATACTGTTGAAGCCTTGCTTGGAGAATTTTGAGCATTACTTTGCTAGTGTGTGAGATAAGTGCAACTCTGCAGTAGTTGGAACATTTTTGGCACTGCCTTTCTTTGGGATTGGAATGAAAACTGACCACTTCCAGTCCTGTAGCCACTGCTGAGTTTTCCAAATTTGCTGGCATATTCAGTGAAGCACTTTCACAGCATCCTTTTTCAGGATTGGAAATAGCTCAACTGGAATTCCATCACCTCCACTAGCTTTGTTCGTAGTGATGCTTCCTAAGGCCCACTTGACTTTAGGATGTCTGGCTATAGGTTAGTGATCACATCATCGTGGTTATCTGGCTCATTAAGATCTTTTTGTATAGTTCTGTGTATTCTTGCCACCTCTTCTTAATATCTTCTGCTTCTGTTAGGTCCATACCATTCCTTTATTGTGCCCATCTTTGCATGAAATGTTTCCTTGGTCTCTCTTATTTTCTTGAAGAGATCTCTAGTCTTTCCCACTCTATTATTTTCCTCTATTTCCTTGCATCGATCACTTGGAAGGCTGTCTTATCTGTCCTTGCTATTCTTTGGAATTCTGCATTCAGATGGGTATATCTTTCCATTTCACCTTTGCCTTTCACTTCTCTTCTTTTCTCAGCTATTTGTAAGGCCTCCTCCTCAGACAACCATTTTGCCTTTTTGCATTTCTTTTTCTTGGGGAGGTCTTGATCACTGCCTCCTATACTGTGTCACGAACCTCCATCCATAGTTCTTCAGGTACTCTGTCTATGAGATCTAATCCCTTGAAGATATTTGTCACTTCCACTGTATAATCATAAGGGATTTGATTTAGGTCATACCTGAATGGTCTAGTGGTTTTCCCTACTTTATTCAATTTAGTCTGAATTTGGCAATAAGGAGTTCATTACCTGAGCCAAAGTCAGCTGTTGGTCTTGTTTTTGCTTACTGTATAGAGCTTCTCCATCTTCAGCTGCAAAGAATATAGTCAGTGTGATTTCAGTATTGACCATCTGGTGATGTTCATGTGTAGAGTCTTCTCTTGTGTTTTGGAAGAGGGCGTTTGCTATGACCAATGCAGTCTCTTGGCAAAACTCTGTTAGCCTTTGTCCTGCTTCATGTTGTACTCCAAAGCCAAACTTCCTGTTACTCCAGGTGTCTCTTGACTTCCTACTTTTGCATTCCAGTCCCCTATGATGAAAAGGACATCTTTTTTTTGGTGTTAGTTCTAGAAGATCTTATAGGTCTTGTACAATCATTCAGTTCAGTTCAGTCGCTCAGTTGTGTCCGCCTCTTTGCGACCCCATGAACTGTAGCACGCCAGGCCTCCCCTGTCCATCACCAACTCCCGGAGTTCACTCAAACTCAAGTTCATCGAGTCGGTGATGCCATCCAGCCATCTCATCCTCTGTTGTCCCCTTCTCCTCCTGCTCCCAATCCCTCCCAGCATCAGAGTCTTTTCCAATGAGTCAACTCTTTGCATGAGGTGGCCAAAGTACTGGAGTTTCAGCTTTAGCATCAGTCCTTCCAAAGAACACCCAGGACTGATATCCTTTAGAATGGACTGGCTGAATCTCCTTGCAGTCCAAGGGACTTGCAAGAGTCTTCTCCAACACCATAGTTCAAAAGCATCAATTCTTCGGCGCTCAGCTTTCTTCACAGTCCAACTCTCGCATCCATACATGACCAGTGGAAAAACTATAGCCTTGACTAGACGGATCTTTGTTGGCAAAGTAATGTCTCTGCTTTTCAATATGCTATCTAGGTTGGTCATAACTTTCCTTCCAAGGAGTAAGCATCTTTTAATTTCATGGCTGCAGTCACCATCGGCAGTGATTTTGGAGCCACTGTTTCCCCATCTGTTTCCCATGAAGTGATGGGACCAGATGCCATGATCTTCGTTTTCTGAATGTTGAGCTTTAAGCCAACTTCTTCACTCTCCTCTTTCACTTTTATCAAGAGGCTTTTTAGTTCCTCTTCACTTTCTGCCATAAGGGTGGTGTCATCTGCATATCTGAGGTTACTGATATTTCTCCTGGCAATCTTGATTCCAGCTTGTGCTTCTTCCAGCCCAGTGTTTCTCATGATATACTCTGCATATAAGTTAAATAATCAGGGTGATAATATACAGCCTTAATGTCCTCCTTTTCCTATTTGGAACCAGTCTGTCTAATTCCAGAACATTTTCACATTTTCATTACCCTGAAAAGAAGCCTGGTACCCATTAGCAGTCACTTGCTCTTCAACTGGTAATCAACTTTTTGTCTCTATGGATTCTTCTATTCTAGATATTTCACATAAATTGAGTCATATAATATGTAGCCATTTAGATCTGTCTTCCCTCAATTTGCATAATGTTTCCATGTTGTGGCATATATTGGTATTTCATTCCTTTTTATGACCAAATAATCTATATTAACATGGTACTGATGTACCACATTTTACCAGCTTATGGACAGTGGGGTTTGTTTCCACATTAGTGCTATTATGAATATCACTGCTATGAACATTCATGTTCAAGTTTTTGTGGACATATATTTTGATCCTCTTGAGTATATACCTAGAATTAGAATTGCTAGGTCATACATACAGCGACTGTCTAACTTTTAAGGAACTGCCAAACTGCTTTCCAAGTTAACTGTACCATTTTTCATTCCCAGTGATAGTGTAGGAGGATTCCAGTTTCTCCTCACCAACACTTGTTATTTTCTGTTTGATTATAGCCATCCTAGATGGTATGAAGTATATCTCACTGTGGTTTGATTTGCATGTCCCAGATAGCTAATTATGTTGAGCATCTTTTTATTTGATTATTTGACCATTTGAATATCTTCCTGGAAAAATACCTACTCAAATTCTTTTCACATTTTAAAATAGGATTTTTGTCTTCCTATTGTTAAGTTGGAATAGTATCTGGATACTACACCCTTATCAGACACATGATTTACAAATATTTTCTCCCATTATGTGATTTGTCTTTTAAATGTATTGATAGTGTACTTTGAAGTACAAGAGTTTTTTAAAATTTTTAATGAACTGAAATTTATTTATTTTTTTCTTTGGTTGCTTATGTTTTTGGTATCATGCCTAAGAAATCATTGCCTAATCTAAGGTCATGAAGATTTACACCTATGTTTTCTTGTAAGAGTATTATAGTTTTAGCCCTTACATTTAGGGCTTTATCCATCAATGGCAGCCTTTTATTGTATCACACCAGCGTGGTCTTTTCTTATATCTGAAGATATTAATTTTAAGTTTTAAAATTTTATCTTCTGATTCTAGCATTTCGTTTTTCTTTAGAATTATTAATACTTTTAACGTCTTTGTCTTTGGTCTCTAGCCTCATTTTAGAGACCCTCCTTTATATGTATTATGCTGCTCGACTGTTTGTTTTTTTTTCATGAGACACTAAAAAGCTGATTAAGCATGGCATGTTTGGGTGGGACTAATTGAGTGGTTGATCTCACCTTAGGATAATTAAATAGAAAACAACATTTGGCTTGGGGACCAAAAGTTAATATTTGTAAATCTCTTTTCTTGGGTCTATGTTATTTTCCACAGAAAAGTTCAAGAAGAATGAGGGTAGTGGTGGAAGGTGTTATAAAGATATCACTCAGCACTAAGAGCTCCCTGGTTGGAACTGGGGTCCTAATTGGTATGTAGAATTTCTTTAATTCTCTCTTAATAAGGTCTCAGCCCTACCCTTAGTGTGCTAGCATCCCTTGGTCCAGCCAAGCCTGTATAACATCTACAAATAGTGTACCTCCCATTTTCTGCCACTGAGAGAAAAGGAAGGCACCTTTCTTCACTGATTGGAGAAGGAATTCTCAGATAAAGGTAGTCTTTATACAGATTTTCAGCCACTGTTGTTTTCAGCCTCTCCTTGGATCCTCAATATGAATCATTACTTTGGCTGGATTTGATTTTCTTCTTACAAATTCTACCCACCTGCAGATGTACTCCCACTTTCTACTCTTATTTGGCAACAGTAAAAAGTGAAATCTGTCCATAACCAATTGTGTGTATACTTGGCATCTTCCAAAATTTTTAGTGACTTTTCTCCCCTCCTCTTTACTCTTCTCCTATACTTTTTGTCTTCGTGTGTTCATTTATGTTAAACCTTTGCTCTCTATTGCTTAAAGTTTTAAGGGTGAATTGAGATAAACTGTTATGTTCAAACTGGAATGAAATGCAGTGCTTACTGTCAGTTATTTTATCCAGCTTCTTCAGTCATGAATTATTTATGTTCAGCTCTTGCTGATCATATTTATGCATCAGCTCTTGATTTGCTGGACTTCATCAGGTATAATCCTTTAAAGAAGAGTTTATAGGCACTGTATTTCTTGAATTATCATATGCTTGAGAAGTATTATTTAGCTGGGTATAAAATTAAATCCCAAAGAAAGGCAATGCCAAAAATGTTCAAACTACCACACAATTGCACTCATCTCACACACTAGCAAAGTAATGCTCAAAATTCTCCAAGTGAGGCTTCAACGGTATGTGAACTGAGAACTTCCAGATGTTGAAGCTGGATTTAGAGATGGCAGAGGAACCAGAGATCAAATTGCCAACATCTATGGGATCATAAAAAAGCAAGAGAGTTCCAGGAAAACATCTATTTCTGCTTTATTGACAATGGCACAGCCCTTGACTGTGTGGATCACAGCAAACTGTGGAAAATTCTGAAAGAGATGGGAATACCAGACCACTTAACGAGCCTCTTAAGAAATCTGTATGCAAGTCAGGAAGCAACAGTTAGAACTGAACATGGAACAGTGGACTGGTTTCAAATTGGGAAAGGAGTATGTCAAGGCTGTATATTATCACCCTACTTATTTAATTTATATGCAGAATACATCATGCGAAAGGGCAGATTGGATGAAGCACAAGCTGGAATTCAGATTGTTGGGAGAAATATCAATAACCACAAACATGTAGAGGATACCACCCTTACGGCACAAAGTAAAGAGGAACTAAGGAGCCTCCTGATGAAAGTGAAAAAGGAGAGTGAAAAAGCTGGCCTAAAACTCAAAATTCAGAAAACTAAGATCATTGCATGCAGTCCCATCATTTCATGGCAAATAGATGTGGAAACAATGGAAACAGTGAGAAATTTTATTTTCTTGAGCTCCAAAATCACTGGAGATAGTGACTGAAGCCATGAAATTTTTAAAGACACTTGCTCCTTGGAAGAAAAGCTATGACAACCAACCTAGACAGTATATTAAAAAGCAGAGACACTACTTTGCTGACAAAGATCCATCTAATCAATGCTATGATTTTTCCAGTAGTCATGTATAGCTATGAAAGTTGGACCATAAAGAAATCTGGGTGCTGGAAGAATTGATGCTTTTGAACTGTAGTATTGTAGAAGACTCTTGGGAGTCCCTTGGATTACAAGGAGATCAAACCAGTCAATCCTAAAGGAAATCAGTCCTGAATATTCATTTGAAAAGACCCTGATGCTGGGTAAGTTATTAAAGGCAGGAGGAGAAGGGGACGACAGAGGATGGGATGGTTGGATGGCATCACCAACTCAATGGACAGGAGTTTGAGCAAGCTCTGGGAGTTGGTGATGGACAGAAATGCCTGGTGTACTTGCAGTCTGTGGGCTCATGAAGAGTCAGATATGACTCAGCAAGTGAACTGAACTGAACTGAGCTGAATATTGTTCAGTCAACTTTCTTTTCTTCAGAGATTTCTCAATACCAAATATTACATTAACCCTGTCAAAGTTTCTCAGTTCATCTATACATTGACTGAATTTCATCTTCAAGTAGTTTTTTTTTGTTGTTAATGCAATCTTTTAGAAATTCTTTCCTGTTTTCCACATTGTTATCTTTGTACTAGAACAGCTTGGCTAGGTATAACATTCAGTTCAGTTCAGTTGCTCAGTTGTGTCGACTCTTTGTGACCCTATGAACTGCAGCACGCCAGGCCTCCGTGTCCATCACCATCTCCCCGAGTTCACTCAAACTCACGTCCATCAAGTCGGTGATGCCATCCAGCCATCTCATCCTCTGTTGTCCCCTTCTCCTCCTGCCCCCAATCCCTCCCAGCATCAGAGTCTTTTCCAATGAGTCAACTCTCTGCATGAGGTGGCCAAAGTACTGGAGTTTCAGCTTTAGTTTCTTTCTTCCAAAGAAATCCCAGGGCTGATCTCCTTTAGAACGGGCTGGTTGGAACTCCTTGCATTCCAAGGGAATCTCAAGAGTCTTCTCCAACACCATAGTTCAAAAGCATCAATTCTTCGGTGCTCAGCTTTCTTCACAGTCCAACTCTAGCATCCATACATGACCAGTGGAAAAACTATAGCCTTGACTAGATGGACCTTTGTTGGCAAAGTAATGTCTCTGCTTTTGAATATGCTATCTAGGTTGGTCATAACTTTCCTTCCAAGGAGTAAGCATCTTTAATTTCATGGCTGCAGTCACCATCGGCAGTGATTTTGGAGCCACTGTTTCCTCATCTGCTTCCCATGAAGTGATGGGACCAGATGCCATGATCTTCATTTTCTGAATGTTGAGCTTTAAACCAACTTTTTCACTCTCCTCATTAACTTTTATCATGAGGCTTTTTAGTTCCTCTTCACTTTCTGCCATAAAGGTGGTGTCATCTGCATGTCTGAGGTTATTGATATTTCTCCTGGCAGTCTTGATTCCAGCTTGTGCTTCTTCCAGCCCAGTGTTTCTCGTGATGTACTCTGCATATAAGTTAAATAAGCAGGGTGACAATATGCAGCCTTGACATACTCCTTTTTTCCTATTTGGAACCAGTGTGTTGTTCCATATCCAGTTCTAAATTATTGAGCCATAATTTGTTTCTCTCAGAAACCTCCAGACATTTCCATCGTGTTCTGGTATAAATGCTGATGAGGAGTCTGAAGGCTCTTTTCTTCACCTTTAGATAACTTGAGTTCTATCCTTAAAATTAATTATCTTTATCAGATTATATCCTAATTTGGATAATTTTTATACTACCTTCCCTGAAACTCAGGGACCCTTTCAATCTGTTTCAAACTGCTCTGTGCAGATACTTTGAAGTTGTCACTTATTTGTATATGGGAATTATAAATGGTTTTTAAATCAGATAGTTCCCACATCTGAAGTTTGTATGGGTCTTTTCTCCTGTATTGTTTCTGATTCTTCTTATTCATTTTGTCTTTGTTTGTGTGAATTATACGGTTGGCTGCTGCTGAAATTTTATTTGTAGGGTATTCCTCAAAGCCTTGTTTGCATGTTCCATCTTTCAAAATTAATTTTCATTTGTTCTAGCCAGGATGCTTGAACAACCCACTCCAGTGTTCTTGCCTGGAGAATCCCCGGGACAGGGGAGCCTGGTGGGCTGCTGTCTGTGGGGTCGCACAGAGTCAGACACGACTGAAGTGACTTAGCAGCAGCCCACCAGGCTTCCGCATCCCTGGGATTCTCCAGGCAACAACACTGGAGTGGGTTGCCATTTCCTTCTCCAGTGCATGAAAGTGAAAAGTGAAAGTGAAGTTGCTCAATCGTGTCTGACTCTTAGCGACCCCATGAACGCACCCCACGAGCGCACCAGGCTCCTCTGTCCATGGATTTTCCAGGCAAGAGTACTGGAGTGGGGTGCCATTGCCTTCTCTGCTAGCCAGGATAGAAACACTATAAATAAGGAACTATCACAAACCAAGTTATATCTTAATGTTTCTTGCAACTCAACCTACACAGATTTAAAATACAAACACACGAGGCCCAATCTGTAGCTACAATTTCCAGGCATGTTTTCTTTTTTCTTCTGCTCTACTTAATACCAGAGAGCCAACAGAGGAAGCAGGTTTAGATTTTTTTGGCATTTACCCTGTGTTTATATTGTAGACCTATGGGGTCACTTGAAATAGGAAATATCTTCAAATAACATTGCTGCACATTTGGCTGGCCCTGAGATGTGATTTATATTTCTTTGCTCTTACATTGCTTCAAATCAAAGCCCAAAGGAAAATGTTTTCAAATGCCCTGAGAGAATAATAAGTTTTGATATACTGTTTACAGGTGCCTCTATTACATGCATCCATAAAAATGACTGTTTTCACCTCTTTAATATTTTAAGTGAAATTTTTTTCTTTTTTTTTTTTGGCCAGACTGTGTGGTTTGCAGGATCTTAGTTCCCTGACCAGGAATCCAACCTTAGGCCCTCAGTAATGGATGCAGAGGGTCCTAACCACCAGACCACCAGGGAATTTCCTAAAGTAATTCTTTACAAGTCTTGTCTATCACTTTATTGTTTTCCACAGGAGAGTCATCTGAATTATCTATACCATCAGTTTCAGGAATAAAAAGCTCTGCCTAATGTCTTTTCAATTTGAAGATTCAATTTTTCCATCATTTCAATAACATATTAGGCTATTTTTATTTTGATTCCATTGTATCCAGTACTCTATTCATTGCATATTCTGCCCAGTCAAATCAATGATCTCCCTTCCCCACTAAATTATAATCTCCTCGTAGAGAGAGCTCTTTTTCTATTGTGTTAGAAAAATACATTCTGAAGTAAATATGGATGAATAAGTATTGAATAAATTAATGAATAAATTTCAATCTATTTTATCATCTGACTTTATAAATTTTAAAACTATAGCAAAATATTATATTTCTTTTTATAAAATGCTTATATACTATTTGTACTATATGATGCTTATGTCATTCACCTAACTATATATCATTTAGAATATATGAGCCAGGGACTTCCCTGGTGACCTAGTATTTAAGACTTTGTCCTTCCGCTACAGAGGGTGTGGGTTCCATCTGTAGTCAGGGAACTAAGATCCCATATGCCACGCAAGACAGTCAAAAAAAATGAGACAATTATCTTTTTAAATGCATGTGATGTTGAGTCTTATTTATTCACAGATAATGAAACTTTAAAACTAATTTTTATCTGTTGTGTTGCATGTGAGGGAAGAAAGTGTTTTATATATAATTCACTTTTGACCATGCTCTGTTTTGTAGAAATATAGACATTAAATATATTAAACACTTTCATCCCTAGTCTTTCAGGAGTACACTCATAATTTTTTATTCTTCCCTATTCTTAAACCAAGATGTGTTAGGTTTAGAGAATAGTGCCATAACTGGTTAATGAGTTTATATTTTGCATCTTTTCCTTTACAAACTAATTAAGAAGCTCCTATCCCTTATAATTTGAGTGAAGGTATAAAACTGAATTATTCCAAGTTCAAAGAAAAAACAAAACAAAAATCAGAAACCACTCTATGTACATCTAACTAAAGTTTAAAAACTATATTTGATATATGGAATTAGTTGCTTACAAAATCAGAACTGGACAAGCAGAAGCGAAAGTCAGCACTGAATTCCTGGTTTTGAAGGCATACTACCATTGCTGCCTAACTGCTGCTATTGCTACTATTCAAACTGTTACTGCCACAAAGGCCTCTCCTCTCCCACCTCCAAAATTGGTGACTACACAGTGGAACATATCTGGCTGCCACAGTGGCCTCCAGTTCCCCATGAAACTGATGGCTGGGCAAAGAAACACTGACTTGGCTGCAAGCACTCATATCTTTCTGATCTGTTGGCTAACAGCAATGACAGTGGGAACATGACCTTTGCCCGTCTTCAAAGCTCATGTGAAGGCATTTCACTGGTAAATCCTAGTATACATCCAGAATAATAATTCAAAGGAGTCTGTGAAATGGAGTTTTAAGCTTTGCAGGACCTAGATTTTTTTTTAAAGTTAATAAAAGGAGTAGGGATTGATGACAGGTGCCAATAACACACTAGGGGAACATCACTGGTTCAAAGGATCTTCTCCCAGAAATTGAATTTATTACCTCATTGCTACAGGGGGCTAAGCTTTCAGTGGAACAAGAATTATTTTGGCTACAAAAACACACCACCTATATGGAGGATTACAATCAAATGCTCCTCTTAAAACCAAGCCAATCAGTCAATTTATTTGACCCTATCTCCTCCTAGTGGGTAATGGGGGCTACAGGTGTGGTCTGAGTGGGTATGAAAACTACTAATTTCACCCAAATATGTGTCCTCCTATTATCAATAGATGTCTCATTTTTAGCTGCCCATGTGGGCTATACATTATACTTGCCAACTTCTGTTGTGACTGGGGATGGTCTTGTAACTAAGTTATGGCCAGTGAGACATGAGCATAAGTGCTATGGAATACTTCACAGAAGTAGTCTTAAAAAAAAAAAAAGGCACAGCTTTCCTTTTCTCCTATTGGCAAGTCTGAATAGCAGTGTAATAGCTGGATATCTATCTTGGACTATGAGTTAAAGGTCATGTCCTAAAGATGGCAAAGCAACAAAATGGAATGGGACGGGGTCCCAGATATCATGGAGTGCATTTAAGCCACTAGCCTTATTTCCTGAGAGAAAAATAAAATTCTGTTTTGTGTAAGCAATTGTTATTATGGGTTTTTCTATTTTTTCAGGCAAAAATTATATGGAACACCTATATATAGAAATTAGCACATAATTCTAGTTGATACGGTAAGCTTTTAAAATAAAGTGATATTTAAGGTAAGATCCAAAGATTGAGTAGAGAAAATTGTGAGGTATGCATTTCTTAGAAATCAAGGTTTATTGGGAAGAAATAGGCAAACCAAACAACTCAGAATTCAAGAAAAACAATTAAAAATAAAGAAAATAAATGGAATTTATGAATATAAAAACAAATTAAGTGAATAAAAACCACATAAGATCTAATCAATTAAACACAAGTCTACGTGTCTGAAAAATTCAAGGGATTTTGAGATAAATTGGTAGATTGGATCTGTACCTTTAATTTGGGTTTCTCTAAGAATCAGCTGAGCTACTTAAAATCCTGTACAATGACGCTTTCAAACTGTGGTGCTGGAAAAGACTCTTGAGAGTCCCTTAAACAGCAAGGAGATCAAACCAATCAATCTAAAGGAAATCAACCCTGAATATTCATTGAAAGGACGGATACTGAAGCTCCAATACTTTGACCACCTGACACAAAGAGCTGACTAACTGGAAAAGACCCTGATGCTGGGGAAGATTGAGGGCAGGAGGAGAAGGGGGTGACAGAGGATGGGATGGCTGGATAGCATCACTGACTCAATGGAAACGAGTTTGAGGAAACTCCAGGAGATTGTTAAGGACCAGCAAGCCTGGCATGGTACAGTCCATGGGGTCGCAAAGAGTCAAACACGACTTAATGAATGACAAAAATGCACTAACACAAACGTGAAGAGGATAGTTTCAAAAATACACACCTACAGGTATGCAGCAAATAAGACAGAAGACAGCAGAAAAAAACTTAGTAGCTGGAAAGCAGATGGATAACTTAGTAGAAGTGATAAACCAACTACCAGTCCTGAAGTAGGAAAAGCTGAGAACCAATTGTGTTTATACTACAAGATTTTCAGAAGTATCAAAACTGTCAGCCCTAGATACTCTGGAAATGATGACAGGGTTCCAAATAAGGAGAAGTGTGTTAAAATTGCCTCAGAATTATTTAAATCTCTAGTGGTCAGATCACTTTCTCCTACTGTAGTCACTAAGTAACCTGCTTTCCTGTCCCTACCGTAAGTCTGGAGTCTTGTTTTCTAATGACTCAAGGAAAAGAGAGTCACTATATTAGAGGGTCCATGGTCAGAACTGAGAGCAGGGGTAATATGGATAGTGGAAATAGGTGACCATCTAAACAGTGAATGATGATTGATAAAAATGCTATTTTAGTCACTGGGACCACTTATAAATATTTCAGTTCTCCTCTCAGACACGGAGAAGTAACATATATTACTTTTGGGCTGGAGCTTTTGGAGACAGTCTAAAGTATCAAAACTGTCAGCCCTAGATACTCTGGAAATGATGACAGGGTTCCAAATAAGGAGAAGTGTGTTAAAATTGCCTCAGAATTATTTAAATCTCTAGTGGTCAGATCACTTTCTCCTACTGTAGTCACTAAGTAACCTGCTTTCCTGTCCCTACCGTAAGTCTGGAGTCTTATTTTCTAATGACTCAAGGAAAAGAGAGTCACTATATTAGAGGGTCCATGGTCAAAACTGAGAGCAGGGGTAATATGGATAGTGGAAATAGGTGACCATCTAAACAGTGAATGATGATTGATAAAAATGCTATTTTAGTCACTGGGACCACTTATAAATATTTCAGTTCTCCTCTCAGACACGGAGAAGTAACATATATTACTTTTGGGCTGGAGCTTTTGGAGACAGTCTAAAGCATGGTCTAATGCATTTATTTTGCCCACTATAGTGATTATGAAAGCCTTTGTAAAGACAGGAGTCTCCAGAAGCCTGGGTCCCTTACTGACAGCTGTGAGGAGGATCCCATGCTAAATTGTATGGGATGTGTAGTGTGAGAAAGCAATCAACCTTAATGTGTTAAACCACTGAGATTTGCAGTAACTGTTTCGTACTGAAGCATAACTAACCTATCCTGAATAATGTAGACTTACACTCCTCTTTCCCATTCAATCTTTTACTTTTTCAATCCATACCTTTTTCTCCTGAGTAGGAGATTTTTAAAGATTTGGGGACTCTGACTAGTCCAAGTGGAAACACCTAATTACACTGACTAAAGACCTAAAAACACTGTTGTGGATTTCTCCAACAACTCCTAATTCACCTTAGAGAAATAATCAAAATGGACAAGCCCTGGTAACATGTGCTCAAAGCTATTATTGAGCTCTTTAATCTCTCACACTAAATTAAGAACAGACACCTGAAGGAGACTCCCAAAGAAAGTTTCCTAAAAGAAATACAAAAATAAAAGCAGTATAGCATAAGGAATAGATCTTAATTTTATCTATTTACAAATAGTTGTATACTTGATTTTAAAAAAAAGCTACCATTACTCCTTGGAAGAAAAGTTATGACTAACCTAGATAGCATATTGAAAAGCAGAGACATTGCTTTGCCAACAAAGGTCCGTCTAGTCAAGGCTATGGTTTTTCCAGTGGTCATGTATGGATGTGAGAGTTGGACTGTGAAGAAAGCTGAGCACCAAAGAATTGATGCTTTTGAACTGTGGTGTTGGAGAAGACTCTTGAGAGTCCCTTGGACTGCAAGGAGATCCAACCAGTCCATTCTAAAGGAGATCAGTCCTGGGTGTTCTTTGGAAGGACTGATGCTAAAGCTGAAACTCCAATACTTTGGCCACCTCATGCAAAGAGTTGACTCATTGGAAAAGACTCTGATGCTGGGAGGGATTGGGGGCAGGAGGAGAAGGGGATGACAGAGGATGAGATGGCTAGATGGCATCACTGACTCGATGGACGTGAGTTTGAGTGATCTCCGGGAGATGGTGATGGACAGGGAGGCCTGGCATGCTGTGATTCATGGGGTCGCAAAGAGTCAAACATAACTGAGTGACTGGACTGAACTGAACTGAACCATATGTGAAACAGATGACCTGTCCAAGTTTGATGCATGAAACAGGGTACTCAAAGCCAGTGCACTGGGACAACCGAGAGAGAAGGGATGGGGAGGGGGGTGGAGGAGTGCTGCCAGGTGTGTGGGGCGGGGGATATGTACACTAGTGGCTGATTCATGTCAATGTATGGCAAAGCCCACCATAATACTGTAAAGTAATTAGCCTCCAATTAAAATAAATAGATTAATTTTTAAAAAACCTTTATTAAAACTTTTTTCCAATGGGAAACCAAAGCAAAAAAAAAAAAAGATAAATTGGAGAAAATAGCAAGTTTCTAAAAGCTGGAGGAAATCAGTTTCATCAACTGTCCTGTATAATGGATAAAAATAAGCTCAAGCCAAGCTATATCAGCATATAATTTAAAAAGCTCGGTACAGCTCTTTGACAAAGACGCAGTCGCTGCTGAAGCGGAGCTCCGTGCCACTGGCTTCTGCTTCTGACTCACCGCTGTTCGCTCTCGCAGAGGAACAAGTCGGTCAGGAAGCCGAGCCGCAGCATGGCCTTTAAAGACACCAGCAAGACTCCCGTGGAGCCAGAGGTGGCCATTCACCGGATGAGGATCACCCTCACCAGCCGCGAAGTGAAGTCTCTGGAGAAGCTGTGTGCTCACCTGAAGAGAGGCGCAAAGGAAAAGAATCTCAAAGCCAAAGGACCAGTTCGGATGCCTACCAAGACTCTGAGAATAACCACAAGGAAAACGCCTTGTGGTAAAGGTTGTAAGACTTGGGATCGATTCCAAATAAGAATCCACATGCGAGTCACTGACCTGCACAGCCCTTCTGAAATTGTCAAGCAGATCACTTCCATCAGTATTGAGCCAGGAGTCGAGGTGGAAGTCACCATTGCCAATGCCTAAATCAACCTTAATAAATCTATAATCAGTTGTTACAAAAAATAAAAAGCTTGGGACAATGATAAAATGCTACAGTAAGAACTAAAAATATAGCTCTCATATAGAAAATACAAAATAAAATTCACTTTAGACTTCTTAACAAACACATTGGGTTAGGGAGTTCATGGACAAAATATTTCAAAATTTTGAAGAAAAATTATTTTCAACCTAAAACACTATAATCAGTCAAATTTACACTCAAGTTTGAGAGTAAAATAAAGATAATACACTCAAGGTCACAATAAAATTTAACTTTCATACACTGTTCTCTGGAAACTACTGGTAGGTAAATATCAAAATGAGAGAGTAATCTAAGAGAGAGGAAGTCAGAAGAAAGAGAAAAGATATGATCCCAGCAGAACAAGTGAAATGAGTCTCCATATAATGTTGAAGGATGATCCTAGGATGACTCTCATCTCCAGTATAGTAAACAACTAGTCCAGTTTAGAGCTCAAGAGGCAGACATTTCACAGGATATGATCAGCAAGTCCCCTGGCATACCTTCAATCAGATGAAACAATTGGAGGATATGATCTCTTAAAGCTAGAGAATAAACCAAAAAGAGGAAGAATAAAATCCTTGAAATAGGAAACCCAATCAGAAAAAAAAGAAAATAAAATTCCAAGAATGACAGTAAAGGAAAGTTCCAGGATGAGAGCTGCGCAGCAAATGTAGAGAAAACCACTCAATTTGAAGAATTGATAGCTCAGGAGATAAGGCAATGACCACATGGAAAATTGAACTGAGAGGCAACCAGAAGTGTGAGAATAGATGACATATCTAAAGAAAACCAAGTAAATGGAAACACAAGGTAATCTTTAACTTCAAGGAATAAAAAGTAAAATAAAAAGATATAATGAGTACACAATGCTCCCAATGATGCTGCAAATGAAAGAAAGCATGAAAGGGCCTCGGAGATGGACAAGAGATAAAATCTAATCCAACATAAAAAGGAGTCAACTGATAATGTCTAAAACCAATTAATCAAAGTATAGTAGAATAAAAGGCAGAAGAGACAAAGAGTTGAACATGGCTGCTTATTGCTATAGTAATCAAAACAGTGTCTTATTGGCAGAAAAACAGACACACAGATCAATGGAACAAAATTGAGAGTCCAGAAATAAACTCAGACATATATTAACAATTAATCTGAGACAAAGGGGCAAAGAACATACAATGGAGAAAGGATAGTCTCGTCAGTAAGTGGTGTTGGTAAAACTGGATAGCCAAATGCAAAATGATGAAACTAGACCACTATCTTACACCATATATAAATATCAACTCAAGATGGATTAAAGGCTTGAGTATAAGACCTGAAGCCATAAAAACTCTCACTAGAAAATATAGGCAATATGCTTTTCAATACTGTCTTACTAATTTCTTTCTGAATATGTCTCTTAAGGAAACAAAAGCAAAAATAAACAAACGGTACTACTTCAAACTAAAACGCTTCTGCACAGCAAAGGAAACCATCAACAAAAGGACAATCTATAGAATGGGGGAATATATTTGCAAATCATATATCCAATAACCGGTTAATGCCAATATATATAAAGAACTCATACAACTCAACAAAAACAAAGCAACCTAATTTAAAAATGAATAGAGGGGACCTACCGTATAGTCTGTGGAACTCTGCTCAGTATTATGCAGCAGTCTAGATGGGAGGGAGTTTGGAGAATGGTATAGCTGAGTCCCTTCGCTATTCACTGGAAACTATCACAACATTGTTACTTGGCTATACCCCAATACAAATTTTAAAAATTTAAAGAAATGAACAGAGGGGGATTCCCTGGTGGTACAGTGGCTAAGACTCTGAACTCTCAATGTAGGGGGCCCAGGTTTGATCCCTGTTCAGGAAACTAGATCCCACATGCTGTAACTGGGAGTTCACATGCCATAGTTAAGAGTCTGTATGCCACCACTGAAAGACCCCACATGCCACTACTAAAGATTCTGCATGCTACAACTAAGAGCTGATAAAGCCAAATAAATAAAAGTAAAATGAACATAGGATCTGAACATTTTTCCAAAGAAGACAAAAGATGGTCAACAGCCACATGAAAAGATATTCAAGCATCACTCATTTTTCAGTTCAGTCGCTCAGTCATGTCCGACTCTTTGCGATCCCATGAATCAAAGCACGCCAGGCCTCCCTGTTCATCACCATTTCTCGGAGTTCACTCAGACTAATGTCCATAGAGTCCATAATGCCATCCAGCCATCTTATCCTCGGACATCCCCTTCTCCTCCTGCCCCCAATCCCTCCCAGCATCAGAGTCTTTTCCAATGAGTCAGATTTTCGCATGAGGTAGCCAAAGTACTGGAGCTTCAGCTTCAGCATCATTCCTTCTAAAGAAATCCCAGGGTTGATCTCCTTCAGAATGGACTGGTTGGATCTCCTTGCAGTCTAAGGGACTCTCAAGAGTCTTCTCCAACACCACAGTTCAAAAGCATCAATTCTTCGATGCTCAGCCTTCTTCACAGTCCAACTCTCACATCTATACATGACCACTGGAAAACCATAGACTTGACAAGACGGACCTTAGTCGGCAAAGTAATGTCTCTGCTTTTGAATATACTATCTAGGTTGGTCATAACTTTTCTTCCAAGGAGTAAACATCTTTTAATTTCATGGCTGCAGTCACCATCCGCAGTAATTTTGGAGCCCCCAAAATAAAGTCTGACACTGTTTCCACTGTTTCCCCATCTATTTCCCATGAAGTGATGGGACCAGATGCCATGATCTTCGTTTTCTGAATGTTGAGCTTTAAGCCAACTTTTTGCTCTCCTCTTTCACTTTCATCAAAAGGCTTTTGAGTTCCTCTTCACTTTCTGCCATGAAGGTGGTGTCATCTGCATATCTGACGTTATTGATATTTCTCCCGGCAATCTTGATTCCAGCTTGTGTTTCTTCCAGTCCAGTGTTTCTCATGATGTACTCTGCATATAAGTTAAATAAGCAGGGTGACAATATAGAGCCTTGAGGTACTCCTTTTCCTATTTGGAACCAGTCTGTTGTTCCATGTTCAGTTCTAACTGTTGCTTCTTGACCTGCATAAAGATTTCTCAAGAGGCAGGTTAGGTGGTCTGGTATTCCCATCTCTTGAAGAAATTTCCACAGTTTATTGTGATCCACACAGTCAAAGGCTTTGGCATAGTCAATAAAGCAGAAATAGATGTTTTTCTGGAACTCTCTTGCTTTTTCCATGATCCAGCGGATGTTGGCAATTTGATCTCTGGTTCCTCTGCCTTTTCTAAAACCAGCTTGAATGTAAGTTCTCAATTCACGTATTGCTGAAGCCTGGCTTGCAGAATTTTGAGCATTACTTTACTATCATGTGAGATGAATGCAATTGTGCGGTAGTTTGAGCATTCTTTGGCATTGCCTTTCTTTGAGGATGGAATGAAAACTGACCATTTCCAGTCCTGTGGCCACTGCTGAGTTTTCCAAATTTGCTGACAGATGACCATTATATCTACTACTGCAGGCAAGAATCCCTCAGAAGAAATTGAGTAGCCATCATGGTCAACAAGAGTCCGAAATGCAGTACTTGGATGCAATCTCAAAAATGACAGAATGATCTCTGTTCGTTTCCAAGGCAAACCATTCAATATCACAGTTATCCAAGTCTATACCCCAATAAGTCATGCTGAAGAAGCTGAAGTTGAATGGTTTTATGAAGACCTACAAGATCTTTTAGAACTAACACCCCAAAAAGATGTCCTTTTCATTATAGGAGGCTGGAATGCTAAAGTAGGAAGTCAAGAAACACCTGGAGTAACAGGCAATTTGGCCTTGGAATGCGGAATGAAGCAGGGCAAAGACTAATAGAGTTTTGCCAAGAAAATGCACTGGTCATAGCAAACACCCTCTTCTAACAACACAAGAGAAGACTCTACACATGGACATCACCAGATGGTCAACACCGAAATCAGATTGATTATATTCTTTGCAGCCAAAGATGGAGAAGCTCTATACAGTCAACAAAAATAAGACCAGGAGCTGACTGTGGCTCAGATCATGAACTTCTTATTACCAAATTCAGACTTAAATTGAAGAAAGTAGGGAAAACAGCTAGACCATTCAGGTATGACCTAAATCAAATCCCTTATGATTATACAGTGGAAGTGAGAAATAGATTTAAGGGCCTAGATCTGATAGATAGAGTGCCTGATGAACTATGGAATGAGGTTCGTGACACTGTATGGGAGACAGGGATCAAGACCACCCCCATGGAAAAGAAATGCAAAAAGCAAAATGGCTGTCTGGGGAGGCCTTACAAATAGCTGTGAAAAGAAGAGAAGCAAAAAGCAAAGGAGAAAAGGAAAGATACAAGCATCTGAATGCAGAGTTCCAAAGAATAGCAAGAAGAGATAAGAAAGCCTTCTTCAGCGATCAATGCAAAGAAATAGAGGAAAACAACAGAATGGGGAAGACTAGAGATCTCTTCAAGAAAATGAGACACCAAGGGAACATTTCATGCAAAGATGGGCTCGATAAAGGACAGAAATGGTATGGACCTAAAAGAAGCAGAAGATATTAAGAAGAGGTGGCAAGAATACACGGAAGAAATATACAAAAAGATCTTCGCGACCCAGATAATCATGATGATGTGATCACTAATCTAGAGCCAGACATCTTGGAATGTGAAGTCAAGTGGGCCTTAGAAAGCATCACTACGAACAAAGCTAGTGGAGGAGATGGAATTCCAGTTGAGCTGTTTCAAATCCTGAAAGATGATGCTGTGAAAGTGCTGCACTCAATATGCCAGCAAATTTGGAATACTCACTCATTTTTAGAAAATGCAAATAAAAACGACGATGAGATATTACCTCACGCCCATTAGAATGGCTATTATCAAAAAAGCCAAGAAATAACAAATTTTGGAGAGGGTGTGGACAAAAGAGAATCATACACTGTTCATGGGAATGTAAATTTTGGAGCCACTATAGAAAATAATATGAAGATTTCTCAAAAAAACTAAGAATAGAACTACCATATGATCCAGCTATTTCACTTCTGGATATTTACCTGAAGAAAATGAAAACACCAATTTAGAAAGATATATGTACCCTATATTCATTGCAGCATTATTCAAAATAGCAAAGATATGTTAATGACCTAAGTGCCCATCGACAAACAAATGGACAAAGAAGATATGATACACACACACAGTGGAATGCTACTCAGCATAAAAAGGATGAAATCGTTCTATGTGCTACAACAGACCTTGAGGATATTATCCTAAGTGAAATAAGTCAGGGGGAGAAAGACAAATACTGTATGATTTCACTCATGTGAAATATTTTTTTGAAAAAGACAAAATAAACAAACAAACACATAGCTATAGAGAACAGAGGAAAAGAATGGCCTTTTCATTAGAGGAAAAGAAGTGTAGGGGTAGGGCATAATGTGTAAGAGGGGCCACCTGTGTAAGCGAAAACTAAACTTGTGAGCACACCATAGTGTACACAGAAGTCAAAATACAGTGTACACATGAAACTTAGTAAGGTTATAAACAAATATTAATTCAAAAAAGTCTCCTTATTAGGAAATGAACTAGGAAAATGAGAGAAAGTACAGAAAACTACTGTATTTTCTTCTAAACCTTTAGTACTATTGATTTTGAATCAAGGTCATAGATTATTTTTAAAAGAGTGGATTTTAAAAGATCAGTAAAACAGAGTTCTTACAAGTATCCTAAATAATAAAAAGGAAATAAAATACTAAATATAATAAGAACACATATATAACTAAACATAAATTATGCAATGAAAATACAATACCAAATGTTTGCAAATCCAGATAATTTAGTGGTTTTTAAAAATAAAATACAAATTACTTTAAACAGAAACAAAACTCATATATTAATAACCAAAAGTAAAATGGAAAGATAGTCATAAATTTACCACCTAAATCCAAACCATTTAAAAGGCAAGTCATAATAAAGCATGTAGAAACAGATAATAATATGATTATAAAAACAATTGTTGCATAAAAATAGAAAGCTTCCTAATCCATACTACAAACCCAGAACAGTTTACTATCAAAGCCGTATAAGCTAAACACACACATATATGCACACACACAGAACAGCATGAGCCAAAAAAATCCTAAAACAATGTTGGCTCATCAAATCTACCTGTGCATTAAAATAATATGTAATGGTTAAATGTCATTTATATCAAGAATTCAATAATTAAAAAGCTAAAGAATAAAAGCACAGTTTCACAGATATCAAAAATTACTCTAAAATATAAAAGAATAAGGAAAAATAAAATTTTTTTCATGGAGCATTTACCCCAAGTTGACATCAGCCATCATAGTTAAAGATGAAATACTAGGAGCACTTCCACAGACAAGAGTGACACCTGCATGCTATTATTAATTTTAAGAGTATTCATTGCATACTCTTAGAATGCCTGTTATGTGAACACATACTTAACTCAGGTGAAGGGTAGAGGATGGGGTGGTAGACAGTGTTCCAAAAATATTGTGGGAAAAGAGCACAAACTGGAAGGGTTATTTAATTCACAAGAAACTGAAAAAAGGCCAGTTACTCTGCAGGGTAGACAGCATTATTAAGCAGTTTGCAAATAAACAAAAGGTCCTCAACCGATATTTGTTGACCTTGGGATGGAGACTTCATTGTCTTATATATTCTTTACTATAAATCTTAAAAGAGATTTTCTTAGGATTAACTCCTGTATGGGAACCGGAGTTTAATTTTGTGTACATAAATTATAAGAAAACAGCTGATTTATTTTTCTGCGAGTGCACTCACATAGAGGGAGACGATGTAAGAACTAACTAGGCGTACTATGGCTAGTTGAGAAAAAAAAGAAAATGAAATAAAACAGCAAAGAAACTTAGGGGTAAAAAATCACTCCTACTTCAGTTCCTTTAATCCGCCATCTTTTTGTTCTAGTCTTAAAATCGGGAATAACACCCACAAAACGCAAGGTGGCGCTGCAGGCTAAAAGAGAAATATGCGCATCAAGGATGTTGCGGATGCCAGCGTTTAGAGGAAAGCTGGCCAGACTATAACAGTAGAGGAAAGGAAACCGTGGTTAAGAGGAGTTGGGTAAAATGGGAATTCCTCCCTACAAGCATTGCTGTTATCCAGTTCATTTCTAAGGATTCGACTGATGCCATTTCTGAGTTGCTTAAGAACGAGAGAAAGTGTTTTTGGAAGACTGGTTAAACGAAGAATGGACGCCAGAGTGGAATGTGCTGTGCAGCAAAGGCAAGTCCTCTTTCTTTGTGTATTTCTGGGAATGTCCTGGGCTGCTGAGGAACCGATAATATATTTTGTGGAGGAGGAAGCTGAGAGAGGCACCTTTCTGGCCAACCTAGCACATGACCTGGGGTTGGGGATGGAGGAACTATCAGCCAGGGAGCCTAAAGTCATTTCAGACCACAAAATAAGATTTTTACTACTCGATCCGCTTACTGGTGATTTATGTCTAAATGAGAAATTAGACCGAGAGGAACTGTGCGGCCCCAAAGAGCCTTGTGTGCTACCGTTCCAGCTGTTAATGGAAAAGCCTTTTGAGATTTTCCGTGCTAAATTATGGGTTAGAGATATCAATGATCATTCTCCAGTATTTTTGGATAGAGAGATTCCCTTGAAAATATTAGAAAGTACCACCCCAGGGGCTGCATTTCTTCTACAAAGTGCACAGGATTCAGATATTGGAACCAATAACGTGAGAAACTACACCATCAGCCCCAATGCCTATTTCCATATTAGTGTTCATAATGGTGCAGAGGGGATTATCTATCCTGAATTGGTCCTGGATAGACCGCTGGATCGAGAAGAGGTGCCTGAACTCAGTTTAAGCCTCACCGCCTTGGATGGTGGCTCTCCACCCAGATCCGGGACTACCCTGGTGCGCATCCTGGTTTTGGACACTAATGACAACGCGCCTGAATTTGTACAGCCTCTCTACAAGGTGCAGTTGTGTGAGGATAGCCCTGTGGGCTCTCTGGTTGTCACTGTCTCAGCTAGAGATTTAGATACGGCAAGTAATGGGGAAATAGTTTATGCATTTTTTTATGCTACTGAAACAATTATCAAAACATTTCAAATCAATCCAACATCCGGCAGTGTTTATCTCAAAGCTGAATTGAACTATGAGGTAATGCAAACTTATACATTAACTATTCAGGCCAAAGATGGCGGAGGACTTTCTGGAAAATGTACGGTGGTGGTTCAGGTAACAGATATAAACGACAATCCACCAGAACTGCTCATTTCATCACTTACTAGCCCAGTTCAAGAAAATTCACTTGAAACAGTCGTAGCTGTTTTTAGGATTCGAGACAGAGATTCGGGGAACAATGCAAAGATGGTCTGTTCTATCCAAGACGATCTCCCCTTCGTCCTGAAGCCATCTGTAGAGAATTACTACACCTTGGTAACCGACAGTCCACTGGACAGAGAGGAAAGAGCAGAGTACAACATCACCATCACGGTCACTGACATGGGAACCCCCAGACTGAAAACCGAGCACAACATAACCGTGCTGGTGTCCGACGTCAACGACAACGCCCCCCGCCTTCACCCAGACCTCCTACACCCTGTGGGTCCGCGAGAACAACAGCCCCGCCCTGCACATCGGCAGCGTCAGCGCCACAGACACAGACGCGGGCGCCAACGCCCAGGTCACCTACTCGCTGCTGCCGCCCCCCGACCCGCACCTGCCCCTCGCCTCCTCCGTGTCCATCAACCCCGACAACGGCCACCTCTTCGCCCTCACGTCCCTGGACTACGAGGCCCTGCGAGCCTTCGAGTTCCGCGTGGGCGCCACCGACCGCGGCTCGCCCGCGCTCAGCAGCCAGGCGCTGGTGCGCGTGCTCGTGGCGGACGCCAACGACAACGCGCCCTTCGTGCTCTACCCGCTGCAGAACGCCTCGGCGCCCTGCACCGAGCTGGTGCCCAGGGGCGGCCGAGCCGGGCTACCTGGTGACCAAGGTGGTGGCGGTGGACGGCGACGCGGGCCAGAACGCCTGGCTGTCGTACCAGCTGCTCAAGGCCACGGAGCCCGGGCTGTTCGGCGTGTGGGCGCACAACGGCGAGGTGCGCACGGCGCGGCTGCTGAGCGAGCGCGACGCGCCCAAGCAGCGGCTGGTGGTGCTGGTCAAGGACAACGGCGAGCCGCCGCTGTCGGCCAGCGTCACGCTGCACGTGCTGCTGGTGGACGGCTTCCGCAGCCCTACCTGCCGGCCCCGGAAGCGGAAGCGGCGGCCGCGGCGCCGGCCGACCCGCTCACCGTCTACCTGGTGGTGGCCTTGGCGTCGGTGTCGTCGCTCTTCCTCTTCTCGGTGCTGGTGTTCGTGGCGGTGCGGCTGTGCAGGAGGGGCGGGGCGGCCTCGGCGGGTGGCTGCCCGGTGCCCGAGGGCCACTTCCCGGGCCACCTGGTGGACGTCAGCGGCACGGGGACCCTGTCGCAGAGCTACCAGTACGAGGTGTGTCTGATGGGAGACTATGGTACTGGCGAGTTGAAATTCTGAAGCCGATTCTCCCCAATCTCGCATCCCAGAGCATAGGTAGGGAAGTGGAAGAATATCCCTCATATCGGAATGATTTGGGTTTGTGATAAAAATGAAAAATACCGTTACTATATCTGTGAATATATTCCTGTTACGAAATTTATCTCAATTTACCTATAGGGAGTGCTTTCACATCATTTAAGGTATTCCTAAGATCAAAGAATTAATTTCTTCACAGAAAAGGATTCACCTTTAGCCCTAAGAACACAAAGCATGGATTGTGTATTGTCATCTTTTGCCTCAATTATGCTTTGTGTGCAGTCTATTACATGACAAATATTGATTGAGACCTTCTAAATTGTAATTCACTGTCTTCAAATATTATTGCTACTTTTATTTTCTGAGATGATTAGAGTGCTGGCCAAGTACCTAAATTAAAAAAAAAAAAACTATGCAATATATACTTTTGACATTTTCAATTTTAGAAATAAACCTATGATGGGAGGTATTTTAGAAATGAGCAAACGTATATTCATAGAGTTTCTTTGAGTTCACAAAGGTCACCAAGTGAAAAATGGCAGAGCTAAGCATCTCTTATAATACTGATTCTGGGGCCTTCTTGTGATGCTATACTGTTTTCTCTTGTTAGATATCACCTGGCAAGTTTCTGCCTAATTAAAGAGAAATCTTTTTCTCATATCTCTGTACAGTCCTTTCTGTATTTGTAAAGAATAAGATGTGTATTGTGGTTTTATTTTCTTATAAACTAACAATACAGTTTTTGTAGATAATAATTCAAGTATTATTTTTAAAGCTCTGACCTAACCAAATCTCAAAAACAATTGAAAGATCTGTCTGTGCCTTCTTGTTATCTGAACCCATGACCTGCATTTCATAGAAAAGATTAATGACCATGAATAGAAATATTATACAATTATTAATTTTAATCACTTATTTCCCTCCCATTGCAGTAATTTTCCTACATTAGCCCCATCTGCTTTTTTAAACACATTTTTCCTTTAAATTGAAAGTTTATTTTTAAAGTTATATTCAATATACTTTAGTGCTGAATCAGGAAAAGGGAAGAACAGAATTTTACACAATGATAGAAATTAAGACATACCATCCAAATGTTATGGATGGTGGATATTGTTTGAATTTTGATTCAATCAATACAACTTAGAAATAATTAGAAAAGTCTGACTATAAAGTGATATTAAACAATATTAACAATCTTAGCTGTGGTAAGGTCACTGTAGTGTTTTTAAAAAACTGAAAGTTAGAGATGTATAATAAAATTTTTACAGGTGAAAATTTAGTTTGTCTGGGATGTGAAAATGTTGGGGATATAGGGTAAACAATTATGGCAAAATATTGATATCTGTTCTAACTAGCTATGAGTACCTGGGAGTTTGTCATACTACTCTCCTTGATTATGGGTTTCAAATTTTTAAAATAAAATGATTTTTTTAATGGACACTATAAAGATTTTTGGACACAGTAGGGGAAGTAAAGAGTGGGATGATTTGAGAGGATAGCATTGAAACATATATATTATATGTAAAATAAATAGCCAGTGGGAAATTCTTGATGTATGACTTAAGAGAACAAGTCAGTGCTCTGTGACAACCCAGTGCTCTGTGTTTCGAAGGGGAGGAGGTAGCAGGGACATTCAAGAAAAACGGGACATATGTATACCTAATGTTAATTCAAGTTGATGGCAAAAAAAAAAATCACAATATTGTAATTATCCCCTAACTTTAAAAAAAAATGGAAAAAACTGACACTGTTAAGAAGTGGAATGAAAACTAGAACACTTCTGAGATACAGACTCATCGATATGACCAGATTATACCTCTACTAAACAAACTCTCCAGCCTTTTTGTTTCATCATTTGATATGATAACGTCTATCTTAAATAATGCGGTTCATGAATTCTTCTGCCATGTGAATCTTGTTTTTCTAGTCATGGCAATGGACTAATGCAAACTGAGCTACCTGATGGCATCAAAAAACATGCCTGGTGTATGTGTGTATAAGGTTAATTTCTTTCTGCCTCAGTTTCCTCATCTGTAAAGTGGGGAACTCATGGCAGCCCTAGATGTAAGTACCTTTAATATTGTCACATTAGACAGATGAGGAAACGGAGGCACTGGTTAAATAATGTATCCAAGGTTTATAGCTACTAATTATTCCCATAGTTCATGGCAATAAAAGTGTCCAATTCTCAAAGTTTTCTGTTACCATATACATTTAAATTTCTGCACAGTCTTCTTTATCAGACTGTCACATATTTTCTTTTGCTCCAAACTCAATTAGCATTATTGAAAATAGTCAGTGTACTATCATTTCTCCTGTATGGCCCTCAGACAATTGTCTGAACCTTAGGGTGGGAAATAGTAAAAACAGTATTCTAAGGGAGGCCTGGCGTGCTGCAGTCCATTGGGTCGAAGAGTCGGACATGACTGAGTGACTGAACTGAACTGAACCTTAGATATATCGGTGATACATAATACTGTCAAGGTTTGGAACACTGGGGAGTTCCCTGGTGGTCTAGTAGTTACGATTCCTTGCTTTCACTGAAGTGACATGGGTTCAGTCCCTGGTCAGGGAACACAGATCCCAGAAGCAATGCAGCGCGGCCAAAATTTTTAAAAATTCCACGCGGAAAATACAAGTTCCTCTGAGGACGCGTGGTGGCGCTGCAGGATAACAAGGTACAAACCTAAACCGCAGCCGCGGTTCTATTAAAGGCAGAACTCGTAAGCTGAGCCTGGAAGCCCACGGGAAGCTTGGATGTCTCAGTAGGACTAGGTCTTCCGTAAAGGGCTACTCACGGAAATATTTCTGAGGTAAATAAACCACAAGACATTGAGGCCTTTACAGCTCAGCGGAACCATCCTCGCCAGAGGCTATACCGGGCAAGAACAATGGAGGCTAGCAGGAAGCTCGTTTGCAGACAAAGGCAAGTCCTTTTCTTCTTTCTCTTCTTTAGCTTAGCTCTGGCCGGCTTTGAATTTAGGCGTTATTCTGTGATGGAGGAAGCTGAGGGGAGCTCTTTTGTAACCAATTTAGCAAAAGACCTGGGTCTGGGGCAGGGGAACTCTCCAGGCGGGGAGCAAGGGTCACTTCCAAAGGGAACAAACTGTATTTGCAGCTGGATCAGGAGTCTGGGGATTTACTGCTAAATAACAAACTGGACCACGAGGAACTGTGTGGTCAGACAGAGCCATGTGCGATGCGTTTCCAGGTTTTGCTAGAGAATCCCTTAGAGTTTTTTCAAGCTGAGCTACAGGTAATAGACATAAATGACCATACTCCTGTGTTCATGGACGGAGATATGTTGTTAAAAATATCAGAGAACAGCCTTCCTGGCACTACATTTCCTCTAAAGAATGCTCAGGACATGGATGTAGGCCAAAATAATATTGAAAATTATATAATCAGTCCCAACTCCTATTTTCGGGTCCTCACTGCAACCGCAGCGATGGCAGAAAATATCCTGAACTTGTGCTGGACAAAGTACTGGATCGCGAGGAGGAAGCTGAGCTCAGGTTAACCCTCACTGCTCAGGATGGTGGTTCTCCACCACGGTCTGGCAACGCTCACATCTACATAGAAGTCGTGGACATCAACGATAACGCCCCTGAATTTGAGCAGCCTTTCTACAGAGTAAAGATCCCTGAGGACAGTCCCAAAGGGTTCCTTGTTGTCAAAGTCTCTGCTACCGATGTAGATATAGGAGTCAATGGAGAGATTACCTATTCACTTTACCAGGCTTCAGAAGACATCAGCAAAACCTTTGATATCAATGCCATGACTGGAGAAATTCGACTGAAAAAACAACTTGATTTTGAAACAACTCAGTCCTATGAGGTCAGTATCGAGGCCAGCGATACTGGAAGCCTTTCTGGAAAATGCACCGTTCTGCTTCAAGTAGTGGATGTGAACGACAATGCCCCAGAAGTCACCATGTCTGCACTTACTGGACAGATCCCTGAGAACTCGCCTGAGACTGTGGTTGCAGTTTTCAGTGTGTCAGATTTTGACTCTGAAGAGAATGGGAAAGTAAGTTGCTCCATTCAGTACGATCTACCGTTTTTGCTGAAAAATTCCATGGAAAATTTTTACACCCTAGTAACAGAGCGACCGCTAGACAGAGAGACCAGAGCGGAATACAACATCACCATCACGGTCACGGACTTGGGGACACCCAGACTGAAATCCGAGCACAACATAACCGTGCTGGTGTCCGACGTCAACGACAACGCCCCCGCCTTCACCCAGACCTCCTACACCCTGTGGGTCCGCGAGAACAACAGCCCCGCCCTGCACATCGGCAGCGTCAGCGCCACAGACACAGACGCGGGCGCCAACGCCCAGGTCACCTACTCGCTGCTGCCGCCCCCCGACCCGCACCTGCCCCTCGCCTCCCTCGTGTCCATCAACCCCGACAACGGCCACCTCTTCGCCCTCACGTCCCTGGACTACGAGGCCCTGCGAGCCTTCGAGTTCCGCGTGGGCGCCACCGACCGCGGCTCGCCCGCGCTCAGCAGCCAGGCGCTGGTGCGCGTGCTCGTGGCGGACGCCAACGACAACGCGCCCTTCGTGCTCTACCCGCTGCAGAACGCCTCGGCGCCCTGCACCGAGCTGGTGCCCAGGGGCGGCCGAGCCGGGCTACCTGGTGACCAAGGTGGTGGCGGTGGACGGCGACGCGGGCCAGAACGCCTGGCTGTCGTACCAGCTGCTCAAGGCCACGGAGCCCGGGCTGTTCGGCGTGTGGGCGCACAACGGCGAGGTGCGCACGGCGCGGCTGCTGAGCGAGCGCGACGCGCCCAAGCAGCGGCTGGTGGTGCTGGTCAAGGACAACGGCGAGCCGCCGCTGTCGGCCAGCGTCACGCTGCACGTGCTGCTGGTGGACGGCTTCTCGCAGCCCTACCTGCCGGCCCCGGAAGCGGAAGCGGCGGCCGCGGCGCCGGCCGACCCGCTCACCGTCTACCTGGTGGTGGCCTTGGCGTCGGTGTCGTCGCTCTTCCTCTTCTCGGTGCTGGTGTTCGTGGCGGTGCGGCTGTGCAGGAGGGGCGGGGCGGCCTCGGCGGGTGGCTGCCCGGTGCCCGAGGGCCACTTTCCGGGCCACCTGGTGGACGTCAGCGGCACGGGGACCCTGTCGCAGAGCTACCAGTACGAGGTGTGCCTGACTGGAGGTACCGGGACCGGCGAGTTCAAATTCCTGAAGCCAGCTGTACCCAACTTTCAGAGCCATTTCCCAGGGCCAGAAATGAATCCCCAATTTTAGGGAAAAATTAGTTTCAGTATTCAGTGACAATAGTTGTTTTAATATTCCAAATATTATAAATTGATGATGGTTAAAGGTTTTTCTGGCAACTTACCGTGAACATTTAAAACACTAAACTTACTTCCAAAATGTTTTTTTAAATGTTATCTTTTTCTTATTACTGTAACAAGATTAATGGTCCTAAATGTTGTCTGAAAACAATGATGAAGTCAATAGCTGTACAAACCCTTGTTCTGGTATAGCTTACATCTATATGAAGAAAAAAGGGGAAATTATTATCAGTTGTATTCGCTTAATTTTTTCTGCATAGTTTAACAAGTAAGTATTAAGAGCACTACAGTACGAACACATTGAGCCATGACTAATATGAAAGGAGAGAGAACTGATACAGTGAGAATCTGGTTCTTGCTTTATTCTGCTTGTCATAGTACTTTGATCATATTTTCTCTTAAAATGTTATACTAATTGTTTCATTAATATACCAATGTTAGTTTTAATACAATTGTTTTAATTGCTTTTTAAATGAAAGAGGAGAAAAAGCTACACTGTCTATCCAGTGAGATGAAAGGGCATAGCAGGAAACCGGCCTTTTCACACTTGAGAAACAGTGATCATCTATGACAGAGTATGCAGTATCCACTTAAACTCCATTCATCTTTTCTTCTTTAGTAACAGATCCCCAAATTTCATTTAGAACATTAGTGTACTTAGTTAAAAGAAAACATTTTCCCACTCTTCTTGGCAGCTATAATAAAGCATTTGACTAGGTTACTGTCAAAGAAATGTATATGAGAATGTTCTAAGAGAGTTTCAGAAAAGCCTTTAAAGGCAAGGTGATTCATCTAGGAAGTGACTGGAGGGTCCCTTTTGTCTTTCTCTGCCTACTGCTGCTTGAAATGTGTAACATTTGGAATATAATGTCATATTGAGCCATAAAGCAAAACTAAAGATGGAAATAATGGTTCAAGACAGTCAGTGTAGCATAAACTCTAAAGATATGAGGATCCCTGATAATCAGTGTCATCATGTCATCCCTGAATTGCCTACTTCTGAACGTTTTTTACTTGGGAAATAAAGGGATTTCTATCTTATTTAAGCCTCTATTTTAGTTTTGTGCTACCTCCAGCAGAATCCAATCCTAATGCTCTCACAGTAAGATAGCGTGTTAAAATATTATATAATACAGTAGAATGCACAACTCTTAACTGTAAGAGAATTTGATGTAACTGATCTTTGTCATTTTTTCCTTGATCACTAATTTAGAGTGAGGAGTGCTTTATGTTATCTTTATAATCCTCTGCCAAACCCTAAGGAAGTTGACATATTATCTCCTCTTTTACTTGCACACAATTTGGAAGTAATAAATGAAAAAAATGTGAAATATATTCTAAGTCTACTTGAATTGAGTACCCCAGTTCTTAACCCAGATGCTGTCCTGGCAAGCACTATCTGGTAGCACTGTCTTCGAAACAGAAAGTGAAATTCTTTTTCATGAACTGAATTCACATGTAGAAATTTAACTTTTAGTCTATTCCTTGATTTTGGTTCTGTACCAAAGATCACACTACTCTGAACCAATGAACCCAAAGTTCTTATAGCAGCATTGACCTAAATAAGCTGGGTCAGATACCACAGTTGACCTTCATCATGATCCAATCAGTCTGATTATATTCCTTACCTTCTCAACATATCACATTCATTACTGCAGAAATGAATGCTCTGAACAGAGAGTAGAATTAACCCTATGGTTGTATTTTTGTACTATTTCTTCAGTCTTTTTCTGTCAATCCTAATATATTCTTTTTTGAAAGCTTATTATACACAATTTGTAAGTTCCTTACTCAGATTAAAATGCTATATTCACATTAGCTGACTATTTGTTTCAAAGCAGTAGCTATTCTAGTATTACTTCTGAATAAAATAACTAATTTCAGAAAAGTATGAGCAATTATGTTGCAGAATTTTTATCACTAAACAATTTAGAGATTCTGGAATGTTAATAGAGCCAATAGGCTCTAGTAATTTTCTGTTAAAATTAACCATATGGCTTTGACATCTCTTTAAAAAATTATACTGAAAAAGATTTCAGTTCAGCTCAGTCGTGTCCGACTCTTTGCGACAACATGAATCCCAGCACACCAGGCCTCCCTGTCCATCACCATCTCCCGGAGTTCACTCAGACTCACGTTCATCAAGTCTGTGATGCCATCCAGCCATCTCATCCTGTCGTCCCCTTCTCCTCCTGCCCTCAATCCCTCCCAGCATCAGAGTTTTTTCCAATGAGTCAACTCTTCACATGAGGTGGCCAAAGTACTGGAGTTTCAGCCTTAGCATCATTCCTTCCAAAGAAATCCTAGGGCTGATGATCTCCTTAAGAATGGACTGATTGGATCTCCTTGCAGTCCAAGGGACTCTCAAGAGTCTTCAACACCACAGTTCAAAAGCATCAATTCTTCGATGCTCAGCCTTCTTCACAGTCCAACTCTCACATCCATACATGACCACAGGAAAAACCATAGCCTTGAGTAGACGGACCTTAGTCGGCAAAGTAATGTCTCTGCTTTTGAATATACTATCTAGGTTGGTCATAACTTTTCTTCCAAGGAGTAAGCGTCTTTTAATTTCATGGCTGCAATCACCATCTGCAGTGATTTTGGAGCCCCCAAAATAAAGTCTGACACTGTTTCCACTGTTTCCCCATCTATTTCCCATGAAGTGATGGGACCAGATGCCATGATCTTCGTTTTCTGAATGTTGAGCTTTAAGCCAGCTTTTTCACTCTGCTCTTTCACTTGCATCAAGAGGCTTTTGAGTTCCTCTTCACTTTCTGCCATAAGGGTGGTGTCATCTGCATATATGAGGTTATTGATATTTCTCCTGGCAATCTTGATTCCAGCTTGTGTTTCTTCCAGTCCAGTGTTTCTTCCAGTCCAACGTTTCTCATGTTGTACTCTGCATATAAGTTAAATAAGCAGGGTGACAATATACAGCCTTGACATACTCCTTTTCCTATTTGGAACCAGTCTGTTGTTCCATGTCCAGTTCTAACTGTTGCTTCCTGACCTGAATACAGATTTCTCAAGAGGCAGGTTAGGTGGTCTGGTATTCCCATCTCTTTCAGAAAAAGATTTAGAGGGTCATAAATGACTATTTTGAAAAAATGGATCACAAGAGCTGAATCAGACATTTTTTAGCATTTGCTGATAATGCTATTCTTGTAGAGTGATGAATTTTTGCTGACTTGGATGCTGGGTGCATGAAAATTCATGTTTATGTGTATTAGTTCTGTATTGCTACTATTAAAAATTACCACAAACATAGTTGCTCCAAACAATAAAAATGTACTGCTATATAGTTCTGTAGGTGTGATGTCTGACATGAGTCTGACTGGGCTAAATTCAGGATGTTAGCAGGGATGCATCTTTCTGGTGGCTCTAGGGGAGAATTAATTTCTTGGTCTTTTCCAGCTTTTAGATGCTGCCTGTATTACTTGACTCATGGTCTCTTGCATCTACATTCAAAGCCAGCAACACTCTGTCCCTTACTCCAGTTCTTCTGTAATCATATCTCCTTTGATCATAGCCAGGAAAGGTTCTGTTTGTAGATAATCCAGATAATCCAAGATAACCTCTCCTTCACAAGGGTCCTCAATTTAATTACATCTATGAATTCTCTTTTAACATGTAAGGTAACATTATTACAGATTCTGGGAATTAGGGCATGGATATCTTTGGGTAGGTGGCCATTATTCTGCTTACCATTGGCTGCTTGAGAGAAAATTATCCAGTCTGGCAGTACCACCTATGGCCAAAGAAAGGCATACAAAGACCTTTGTGACAGGAGTTTAGACCTTATTGATTAGCTCCTTTAACCCTATACAAAGTATTAGACAAACTTCTAAAGATAGTTAAACAAAAACACTGAGTTTATATATATATTATGAATCTTTACCAAAATTCAATTTTAATTATAAAACTGGAAAATCTGAACTAAAGGGTATGGGTTTGAGGTAGAAAATGATCTAAAATTGACTGTGGTTGTGGATGTGAATATACTAAAAGCCAGTGAATTATACATTGTGAATGTATAATTTTATGGTATGTGAACTACATCTCATTAAAGCTATTTTTAAAAAGGAATAAAACAAATCATTCTCATGTTTTTTTAAAATCCAAAAACATAGCAGGCCTAATAACTATTAGACTCCCTTTGGGGGAAGTTCTGGAACATGAATGTTAACCCATAAAACATGAAAGTTTTGAAAACTCAATGTCCTCAGACTTTGGTGCTGGAATGAAGAAGTAATATTCTTTAATAAGGCATTGGCAAAATACTCTCTTTAGAAACATAATTAATTGCAATTTTGCAGTGTCTACTCATTTATAATTCTATATTTACCATGAAAATGATGTACTAAAGTGTATATTCTTCTTAGCTTAAATGGTAATTAAATTATTTAATCATTAACTCTGAACATTAACATAAATGAAGTTTTGCTCTTTGTACTTCTGTGCAACAACACAGCTCTTCCTGAACTCATAAAAGCCATATGGAAATAGAACTTAGTGTTTTAAATTAAAGAACACAGTTGACAACCTATTTGGTACATTTAGAATGTGCATTCAGTTTCGCATTGTGTTAAACCAGTAAAGATGAGACAGAACGCATGGTGGCGCTGCAGGTTAAGGTGATAAAAAGAGACCTGCCTTAAAAACAGTAGCTCCAGTATCCAGCTAGTTTCACACTGCCTGGAAACTGCCTGAACAATAGCTTTCTCAGCCAGAGCGAAAGTGAGTGTGAAACCTCTCTAAAACTTTATTTAGTGACAAAGCTCTGACCTGCTAGGGCTACCAGGATCTTGGGCATATATGAAGCTCCCGTGAACCCAGTTGTCAGCAAACAGCAATGGAGACTGGACCGATGCACAATCGCAGACAAAGGCAAGTCCTAGTTTTCTTTGTTTGCCTGAGCATGTCTTGGGGGAGTGCTGATTTGGGGCCCTATTCAGTAGTAGAAGAAACAGAGAAAGGCTCCTTTGTGGCAAATTTAGCAAAAGACCTGGAGTTGGGGTTGGCAGAGATGGCTACTCGAGCGGTCCGGATCATTTCCCAGGGGAACAAAGAGCATTTGCAGCTCAAGGTTCAGACGGGGGATTTGCTCCTAAATGAGAAGCTAGATCGAGAGGAGCTATGCGGTCCAACTGAGCCTTGCATACTACATTTCCAAGTATTAATGGAAAAACCTTTAGAGATATTCCAGGCAGAACTGAGGGTGAAGGACATCAATGACCATTCCCCCGTGTTCAATGAAAGAGAAATTATTCTAAAAATACCGGAAAACAGTCCTACAGGAAGTGCATTCCCTCTGAGTAATGCTCTGGACTTGGATGTAGGCAGCAACAATATTCAGAACTATACAATCAGCCCCAACTTCCATTTCCGGGTTATAACCTACAATCGCAGCGATGGCAGAAAATACCCTGAGCTGGTGTTGGACAAAGAGCTGGATCGGGAGGAGGAGCCCGAAATCTCATTAACGCTGACAGCGCTGGATGGCGGCTCTCCACCAAGGCTTGGGACAGCCCGGGTTCGCATTGAAGTGGTGGACATCAACGATAATGCCCCTCAGTTTCAGCAATTGCTCTACAAGGTGCATATTCCTGAAAACAGCCCCGTAGGCTCCCTGGTTGTCACTGTTTCTGCCAGCGATGTAGACAGTGGACTCTATGGGAAAATATCATACACATTCTTTCAGCCTTCTGAAGATATTAGTAAAACTTTGGAGGTAAATCCAAAGACAGGTGAAATTCGACTGAGAAAACAAATAGATTTTGAAACAGTTTTCTCTTATGAAGTGGACGTCAAGGCCACTGATGGGGGCGGCCTCTCAGGAAAATGCACTCTTCTCCTGCAGGTAGTGGATGTGAATGATAATCCTCCGGCAGTGACAGTATCTGCACTTAACAGCCCCATCCCAGAGAACTCCCCTGAAATTGTAGTTGCTGTTTTCAGTGTGTCAGATCCTGACTCTGGGGACAATGGGAAAACAACTTCCTCCATCCAAGATGACCTTCCTTTTCTTCTAAAACCTTCAGTAAAGAACTTCTACACCTTAGTAACGGAGAGAGCACTGGACAGAGAGGAAAGAGACGAGTACAACATCACCATCACGGTCACTGACATGGGAACCCCCAGACTGAAAACCGAGCACAACATAACCGTGCTGGTGTCCGACGTCAACGACAACGCCCCCGCCTTCACCCAGACCTCCTACACCCTGTGGGTCCGCGAGAACAACAGCCCCGCCCTGCACATCGGCAGCGTCAGCGCCACAGACACAGACGCGGGCGCCAACGCCCAGGTCACCTACTCGCTGCTGCCGCCCCCCGACCCGCACCTGCCCCTCGCCTCCCTCGTGTCCATCAACCCCGACAACGGCCACCTCTTCGCCCTCACGTCCCTGGACTACGAGGCCCTGCGAGCCTTCGGAGTTCCGCGTGGGCGCCACCGACCGCGGCTCGCCCGCGCTCAGCAGCCAGGCGCTGGTGCGCGTGCTCGTGGCGGACGCCAACGACAACGCGCCCTTCGTGCTCTACCCGCTGCAGAACGCCTCGGCGCCCTGCACCGAGCTGGTGCCCAGGGCGGCCGAGCCGGGCTACCTGGTGACCAAGGTGGTGGCGGTGGACGGCGACGCGGGCCAGAACGCCTGGCTGTCGTACCAGCTGCTCAAGGCCACGGAGCCCGGGCTGTTCGGCGTGTGGGCGCACAACGGCGAGGTGCGCACGGCGCGGCTGCTGAGCGAGCGCGACGCGCCCAAGCAGCGGCTGGTGGTGCTGGTCAAGGACAACGGCGAGCCGCCGCTGTCGGCCAGCGTCACGCTGCACGTGCTGCTGGTGGACGGCTTCTCGCAGCCCTACCTGCCGGCCCCGGAAGCGGAAGCGGCGGCCGCGGCGCCGGCCGACCCGCTCACCGTCTACCTGGTGGTGGCCTTGGCGTCGGTGTCGTCGCTCTTCCTCTTCTCGGTGCTGGTGTTCGTGGCGGTGCGGCTGTGCAGGAGGGGCGGGGCGGCCTCGGCGGGTGGCTGCCCGGTGCCCGAGGGCCACTTTCCGGGCCACCTGGTGGACGTCAGCGGCACGGGGACGCTGTCGCAGAGCTACCAGTACGAGGTGTGTCTGATGGGAGGAACTGGGACGAATGAGTTCAAATTCTTGAAGCCGATTCTCCCCAATCTCTCATCCAAGAGCGTAGTCAGGGAAGTCGAAGAAAACCCCTCCTTTCAGGGTAGCGTTGGAATTTAATAATTGATAAATGAAAGTGAAAGTGAAGTCGTGTCCGACTTTGTGACCCCCATGGACTGTAGCCTACCAGGCTCCTCTGTTCATAGGATTTTCAAGGCAATAGTACTGGAGTGGATTGCCATTTCCTTCTCCAGGGGATCTTCCCGACCCAGGGATGGAACCTTGGTCTCCTGCATTGTATACAGAAGCTTTACTGGCTGAGCCACCAGGGAAATCCCCTAATAGGAACTTATTTAATAAAGATATTTCCTTCCTCTATTTTTTGTTTAAAATATTACCACCACCAATAAGGTAGTATTTAATTTTCTCTGTTGTGTTTATCCTCAATTTCCAACTTTGTTCAACTTCACAAGTTTCCTTTGATTCATAGTTTAGTTCATTGAAGCATTTCTCACCAGAATCACAAGTGAAATAGGCTTTATCGTCAGAGTTGGTATTACCACATTTTCTCCACTTATGTATCTTTGTTGACTTTGTGTTTACATTTTAAATGTCAGTTCTTGATACTTCAGTTACTAAGATAATCTGCTGCATTCGATCTGTATGTTTACTATTTGATATTTCTTTTATTTTTTTTTCCAAAACTGGTATTTTGGGTGACTTGTCAATCTAGATTTTCATTACAGCAATTTTCTTAAACTATGTTAATTTTTAAAACGTTCTCTCTGTATTGGCATTTACTTACTTAAAATATAGTATTTCCATTGTGTGATGTCTCTTATCTGAAAATAAGAAACATGATTTTAGGATACTGAGCGTGCATATATATGTGCCTATGTATGTTTGCAAACAAAAAAAAGCAAAAATATCATTATTCTATAGTATCACATATAAATGTTTAATAGTTTGCTTTTAATTTTGTATGAAAAAAATCAGATATTACTGTTAAATTTTGGGGGCTAACAATGCAGTTCCATTCAGTTGAAAAACAGAAGTAATCAAGCAGTGGTTTATACCCTATGGCTTTTATATTAAACAATTTGAGTGTTTTGGACAGTATCTATCCCTTTCCTTGTACAATATTTCTCAGTTTAATCTGTATATCTTGCTAACTGTTGAGGAAAACAGAGATTTCCCCCTAGATATTAGGGCCTTGGACAAAATTCTCCGTGAGGCAGAGTTTATAATGCTGTTCTTATTTTCAGTAGTTAGGACAGGCATTAGTGTAGTCTACTTTTTATTTTGTTCATGAAATTAGACCCCACTTGAATTAAGAAGGACCTTAAGAAAGAGGTCAGTCCCTGATTTAATTCTGCATATATTTTAAAACTGAGGTAAGAAAAACAAAGACATGTGAAAGAAAGGGAACCAATTGCAAAGAATGTGTGAAAGAATACAATTTTTCAAATGGTGAGGCGCTAAAATATTTCATGTCCTACTCACTAGAGTTTATTCATGCATGCCTTAATACAGTAAGCATTTAGTGATTGTCTGATTTCGCAATCAATGATGAATAAGACATAGTTTCCATATTGAAGTTCCATTCCTTAACCAGATCACATATTGAAGAAGGGACAGATTATTGGAAACAATATTTACAAGGCAATTAAACAGGTTTTTATGGGAGCACAGAGAAGATACAGCCTAAAATGCTTCTTTCTAGATTATACAATAATGATTCTATTTGGGCAATGTAATTAGATTTGGAAGAAATTTGTTAAAGAAGGTGTGAAATTTTTCTTTTCTCAGTTTTTGGTGTTCCTGTGCTCAAGTTTTGGAAAGGTAGAATCTGTTCCTTTGGTGATCTTGGAGGTCACTAGTTTTCCTTTGGATTCCTTGTATTGCTTGGGAGAAGTGTCAGCAGTGAAAGGCTTACAACTAAAATCTAGTGCAATGGACAGATTTAACTGCTAGACACATTATTTTTTCAACTGATGAATTTTTTTTTCACCTGAAAAGGAGGCTCTTTTAAAAATTTTATTACTATTACTATTTTACTTTACAATATTGTATTGGTTTTGCCATACATCAACATGAATCCGCCACGGGTGGACACGTGTTCCCAATCCTGAACCCCACTCCCACCTCCCTCCCCATACCATCCCTCTGGGTCATCCCAGTGCACCAACCCCAAGCATCCTGTATCCTGCATCGAACCTAGACTGGCGATCCGTTTCTTATATGATATTATACATGTTTCAATGCCATTCTCCCAAATCATCCCACCCTCTCCCTGTCCCACAGAATCCAAAAGACTTCTATACATCTGTGTCTCTTTTGCGTCTCGCATACAGGGTTATCATTACCATCAACTGACGAATCTTTAACTTTCCCCATAAGCAGTGAAAGATTTCAACAAAGTGAACAATTCCCTATCTTAACATTATTTTTAATGATACAAACAAAAGAAAAATGAAACATTTAAATAACAAAGATATACAAGCGCACAAATTGGGTACAGCAATTTGAGTCTGTTGGAGGCCACGCGGTGGCGCTGCAGGCTAAAGAGACGGGGGTAAAAACCTGACCGAACTGAGAGTGCTGCTGTGAGTCACTGACATAAAAAGGAAGATAGCGGCAGGTAGACCAGGGAGAAAAGCTATGTAGCAACCCAAGATTAGAAAAGGGGTTATAAAACATAACCCAGACCTTTGCTACTACACGGTGTAGATCTGCAGTTTGCGACTGCTGTTTATTTACATTGGGATCTGTGATTGTTACCAACATTAATGAAAGACGTGTTCAGAAGCAGCTATGGAGGCTAGACGATTTCCCTGCTCAAGACAAAGGCAAGTCCTGTTTCTTTTTCTGTTTGGGGGAGTATCCTTGGCAGGCTCTGGGTTTGGACGTTACTCGGTGACAGAGGAAACAGAGAGAGGATCCTTTGTAGTCAATATAGCTAAGGATCTGGGCCTGGGGGACAAAGAGTTGCTTGCAAGGGGAGCGCGGGTGGTCTCTGATGATAACAAACACCACTTGCTCCTGGACTCTCAAACTGGGTATTTGCTTACAAATGAAAAACTGGACCGGGAGAAGCTATGTGGCTCCAGAGAACCCTGTATGCTGTATTTTCAAATTTTAATGGATAATCCCTTTCAGATTTACCGGATTGAGCTGAGGGTGAGGGACATAAATGATCATTCACCAGTTTTTCGAGACAAAGAGACAGTCTTAAAAATATTAGAAAATACAGCTGAAGGGACCTCATTTCAACTAGAAAGAGCACAAGATTCAGATGGAGGACTTAATGGTATCCAGAACTATACTATCAATCTCAACTCTTTTTTCCATATTAAAATTAGTGGCAGTGATGAAGGCATAATATATCCAGAGCTAGTACTGGACAGGGCACTGGATCGGGAAAAACAGCAAGAGTTCAACTTAACACTCACAGCGCTGGATGGTGGGTTGCCACCCAGGTCTGGAGCCACTAATATACACATTGTGATCCTGGATGTCAATGACAATGCCCCTCAGTTTTCTCAGGCAATCTATGAGACCCAGGCTCCGGAGAACAGCCCAGTAGGGTCCTTTATTGCTCAAGTCTCTGCAGGAGATGCAGACTCTGGAATCAATGCAGACATATCCTATTCATTTTTTGATGCTTCTGAAGATATTCTAACAACCTTTCATATCAATCCTTTTCTGGAGAAATCATACTCAGACTGTTGCTTGATTATGAGCTAGTGAAGTCTTACAAAATAAATATACAGGCAATCGACGGTGGGGGCCTTTCTTCAAAATGCACAGTTTGGGTCGAGGTATTAGACACCAATGACAATGCCCCTGAACTGATCATATCATCACTTTCCAACCATGTTGTGGAGAACTCTCCTGAGACAGCATTGGCTGTTTTTAGGATTAAAGACAGAGACTCGGGAGAAAATGGAAAGACAGTCTGCTTCATTCCAGACCATCTGCCCTTTCTTCTGAAACCCTCTGTGGAGAATTTTTACATCCTAATGACAGAAGGGGCACTGGACAGAGAAAGCCAAGCAGAGTACAACATCACCATCACGGTCACTGACATGGGAACCCCCAGACTGAAAACCGAGCACAACATAACCGTGCTGGTGTCCGACGTCAACGACAACGCCCCCGCCTTCACCCAGACCTCCTACACCCTGTGGGTCCGCGAGAACAACAGCCCCGCCCTGCACATCGGCAGCGTCAGCGCCACAGACACAGACGCGGGCGCCAACGCCCAGGTCACCTACTCGCTGCTGCCGCCCCCCGACCCGCACCTGCCCCTCGCCTCCCTCGTGTCCATCAACCCCGACAACGGCCACCTCTTCGCCCTCACGTCCCTGGACTACGAGGCCCTGCGAGCCTTCGAGTTCCGCGTGGGCGCCACCGACCGCGGCTCGCCCGCGCTCAGCAGCCAGGCGCTGGTGCGCGTGCTCGTGGCGGACGCCAACGACAACGCGCCCTTCGTGCTCTACCCGCTGCAGAACGCCTCGGCGCCCTGCACCGAGCTGGTGCCCAGGGCGGCCGAGCCGGGCTACCTGGTGACCAAGGTGGTGGCGGTGGACGGCGACGCGGGCCAGAACGCCTGGCTGTCGTACCAGCTGCTCAAGGCCACGGAGCCCGGGCTGTTCGGCGTGTGGGCGCACAACGGCGAGGTGCGCACGGCGCGGCTGCTGAGCGAGCGCGACGCGCCCAAGCAGCGGCTGGTGGTGCTGGTCAAGGACAACGGCGAGCCGCCGCTGTCGGCCAGCGTCACGCTGCACGTGCTGCTGGTGGACGGCTTCTCGCAGCCCTACCTGCCGGCCCCGGAAGCGGAAGCGGCGGCCGCGGCGCCGGCCGACCCGCTCACCGTCTACCTGGTGGTGGCCTTGGCGTCGGTGTCGTCGCTCTTCCTCTTCTCGGTGCTGGTGTTCGTGGCGGTGCGGCTGTGCAGGAGGGGGCGGGGCGGCCTCGGCGGGTGGCTGCCCGGTGCCCGAGGGCCACTTCCCGGGCCACCTGGTGGACGTCAGCGGCACGGGGACCCTGTCGCAGAGCTACCAGTACGAGGTGTGTCTGATGGGAGGAACTGGGACGAATGAGTTCAAATTCTTGAAGCCGATTCTCCCCACTGTTCAGGCACAAGATCCTGGGAGAAACAATGACGAAAATCCCACATTTCGAAATAGCCTTGGATTTAATATTCAGTAAAATTCTTTCTATATGTTCACGTATTTTTGAAGTGTTATGAAACTATATCAATATTAGTTTATTTTTATTACTCCAAGTTAAATTATTTTGCAACTTAAAGCGTTATTTTAAAGTACTATATGATTTTACAATGTTATTTCATCCTTTTTCCCCATTAAAAAGGTTAGTTGTAATCAGTACCCCATCTAAATATTAGTTTGTATGTTTAGTTCCTTCAAAGCGTACAAGAGTTTAGTACTATTTTCATTCTAGAAAACAGGTTGATTTTTTTCCTAGTACATTTCATAGACTGAATCTCATTATCTTATACACCTACATTACTTTCTTTACCTAAGAAGACATACCTGCATGTCTTGACCTTACTAAAACATTTAATCATGATAAGAAACTATATTATCTAGCTCTAAAGGATATTTTTAAAGAAATATTTCTCTATTATTCTGCTCATGATAAAATGAAACATCACTGGTAGAATTCCTGGGGGTCCAGTGGTAAGGACTTAGAGCTTTCACTGTCTGCACCTGGGTTCTTCACTGGTCAGGGAATTAAGATCTGGCAAGCTGCCTGTGTAGCCAGAAACATCCCAATCAACTTAAATAAACAAACCCAAACCATGAAGCATCATTTTGTGAGCAACATTATAATATCCTTGTGTTCATATTAGAAGATTTAGCTTAGGTACCAGGGACTCCCTGGTGGCTCAGGTGGTAAAGAGTCTGCCTACAATGCAGGAGCCCCCGGTTGGGAAGATCTCCTGGAGAAGGAAATGGCAACCCACTCCAGTATTCTTGCCTGGAAAATCCCATGTACAGAGGAGCCTAGTATGGCTTCAGTCCATGGGGTCACAAAGAGTTGGACACGACTGAGCAAATTCACTCACTCACTGTGTTCATATTATTTCATTTTCTTTAAATATGCTACTCTGTTAATATTTTCTAATGTTCACTTTTGCTGATATATAAATCAGACTATGTCTTCTAATTCAAACAAAATATAATAACCTGACTAAAAATGAATATAAATAAAAACATTTTGAGAATCTGTATAAAGCTATTAGTGGACTGTTGCAAAGCTTTTCACTTTTCATTTTATTTTGTAAATATACTTTAATTATTTCAAATTTTTAAATAAAGATGAACTAAAAATCATAAGGAATAACAACAGATTCATCTCTAACCCTCTTCTCTGTTTTCTGTAGCATTTATCTACATTTTCTGTTATGTGTTTATACTGCTTTGACATTCAGTTTTATACTTTAATAACTTCTTCCTGTAATAAAGGACTTAACTTTCTTACCTTTTTATTTCTTAATTACTTGACCTCCTCCTTTCTTTTCTTATTGAAATATAGTTGATTGCAATATTATGTTAGTTTCAGGTGTACCATGTAGTGATTTGACATTTGCATACATTACGAAATGATTACCACAAGTCTAGTAACCAGCTGTACCCATACAAGTTATTATAATATATTCCTTATGTTGTATATTACATTTCCATGTTTTTTGAAATTTTATAATTGCAGGTCTGTGCCTTTTAATCCCCATCACCTATTTCATGCCCTCCTTGCCTTCCAACTAACAAACACACAAACATTGCACATTCCCTTTCTTCTATTCTCCCTGTCTTAGGTTTTCTTCTTCTCCTGCTTCTGCTTGCTCTTCTCCCCCTCCTCCTCCTTTTGGTTAAACTAATAGTTTTGGTTTATTTGCTAAGATTACTTCAAAGTATACATTACCATAATATGATTACATTCCCTTTCTTGAAAATATCTTTCCTAGAGTTGATCATTATTTTTATTGGCACAATTTTCTATTTAATTCTATTGATTTTTCACATTATTTCTCCCGGAATATCATCATTTCCCCTTAAATTTTAAAAAATCTCAGAAGCCTATCAGTTATACTTATTTTCCGGAGATCTTTCACTCAAATTCCCTCCTATCTCTCACCTTCATTTATACTATTTGCTCTATAGTTAGGACTTTATGTTGGTCCCCTTTGATAAGAAACAGTATATAGTGGATCCTTAAGCAACAGGGTTTTGAACTTTGTGTCCACATACATGAGGATTTTTCTAATACATATACAGTTGAGCCTCCATATGCACTGACTGCACATCTGATGAGTCAACCCACTGCAGAATGCAAATTTAATACACAATCTTAGCTTGGCTGAATCCTCGGATGTGCAACCCTTGGATGGGGAGGGCCAACTATGGGATTTGAGCATCTGGGGAATTTGATATCTGTGGGTCTTAGAACCAACCCCTCACAAATTCTAAGAGGCGACTTATTAAGCTGACACAGATCTCTCAATATCTTCATAAAAATAGATGCAGAGGACATAAAATTTTTGAGAACTTGCCTTGTGAAGGTATCTTGTTTTCATTTGATTGATAGTTTGGATATAAAATTCTAGGCTGAAAATAATTTTCCCTCAGATCTTGAAAACAGGATTCCTTTTAGTGATTGCATATAGAGTTGCTATTCAGAAGACTTTCCATTCTAATTCCTATCTCTTTTAACATCACCACATTGTTGCACAGTGGAAACATTGGAAACTGTTTCTCCTATTCTGAAGATAAATCAGTGTCAGCTATTTATCTAGTCACATGGGTGTACTCTGTTACCATTTAAACTCTCACTTTTAGCTCTGAGAAATTTCCTTGTTCTATTTTCATCATAATTTCTCCTTTGAATTTTGTATCTTCTCACCATAATCTCATCAGTTAAATACTGGATATCCTGAATTGATTGATTGTCTCCCTCGAATTTTTTTCCACTTATTTTCTTTTTGCCTCTTGTTCTACTTTTTGGACAAAATATTTTATCATCCAAGCTTTATACTTTTAATTTTTGGCTGACAAATATTTATTTTTAAGAGCTCTTTTAGTTCTCTTGAATGTTTTTCATAGCATCTGTTTTAGATTTATAATTGTAGTATCTTTTGTCATTTAGATGACCAGTAGGCACATGAAAAGATGCTCAACATCACTAATTATTAGAGAACTGCAAATCAAAACTGAGGTACCACCTAACACTGGTCAAATGGCCGTCATTAAAAAGTCTACAAAAAACAAGTGCTGGAGAAGGTATGGAGAAAAGGGAACTCTCCTACACTGTTGGTGGGAAGTTAAGTGGGTACAAACTGTATAGAAGTTCCTCAGAAAACTAAAAATAGAATTACCACTTGATCCAGCAATCCCACTCCTGGGAATATACTCAGACAAAACTAAAATTCAGAAAGATACACGCACCCCCATGTACACAGCAGCACTATGCACAATAGCCAAAACATGGAAGCAACCTAAATGTCCATCAACATATGAATGAATAAGAACTTAGTACATATATACAATGGAGTACCACTCTGCCATAAAAATGAACAAAATAATGCCATTTGCAGCAACATGGATGCAACTAGAGTATCATACTAAGTGAAGTAAGTCAGAAAGAGGAAGTGCAAATACCATATGATATCTCTTATATGTGGAATCTAAAATATGGCACAAATGGACCTACCAACAAAACAGAAACAGACTCATACGACATAGGGAACAGACTTCTGGTTGCCAACAGGGAGAAGGGGAGAGGGAGAGGGATGGACTGAGAATTTGGGGTTGGTAGATGCAAAGCATTACATTTAGAATGAATAAACCAGCTCCTAATGTATAGCAGAGGGAACTACATTCAATATCCTGTGATAGACCAAATGGAAAAGAACATTTTAAAAGTATGTATATATGTGTGTGTGTGTGTCTGTGTGTATAACTGAATTACTTTGCTGTACACTAGAGACTGGCATAACACTGTAAATCAACTATAATCAAAAATTATTGTCATCTACAATTCATCTTTTTAAATTATTAAATTCATTGTGCAGTAAAAACCATTATAACTAATTTTAAAATGAGAGTGAGTCACAGAGAAATTAAGAACTTGCCCAAGATTATATAGCTAGGAAGTAGCACTAAGCCCTAATCCATTCTTTATCTTACAAAAGAATACATACTTCATATGATTACTATTGCGATTAAATGTGTAAACACATATGTGGCACTAGAATAACAGGCAGCACAGAATACTGAATAAATCTTAGCTCTTATTAGATTTTACTACTCTGAGGATATTAATCAGATTTTTATATTGAAATATAGTTGATTTACATTGCTCTGTTAATTTCTGCTATCCAACAAGTTAATCAAACATTTTAAAACACTTTCTTCTGTTTTCTCTATTTCTGTATCTATTTACTCCTGCCACCCCTTTTATGGTGGTGGTGTTGGTTTTTGCATTAACACTTTGTTAGTATTAATACTTCCTCATGTCTTGTGGTCCATGGATATCTTCACATATTAAGAGATCAAGGTGCTGACAGTTAGCTCTTTGTGTATGTGATAATGAGGTTATCGATGGCAGGACCTCACTCTAATGTAATCATTGTAAGATAAGAGTTATTAGCTTAGGAGATCCTTAAATACCAGTATGTTTAAGTTTTTGTTTGAGCCTTTCATATGCTCCAGGTTAGGATTCTGCAATACTGTCTGTGCGAGAGAGAGTTAGAGATGCGCACCCTGCATATTCCAACTGGAGACTACTGCGTGGAAAGGGACTAAAAATCTCACCATTCAGGATGCAAAGTTTTGTTTGATTTCCCTATTTTGGGCTTCACCCCTCACACTTGCACTCTTAGCTCTGCCCAGGGTCTCCAAAGTTAGAGATGTTGTTTGGTCGCTAAGTTGTGTCTGACTCCTTTCCATCCCCATGGACTGTAGCCCACCAGAATCCTCTGTCCATGGGACTTCCCAGGCAAGAATACTGGAGTGGGCTGCCGTTTCCTTTTGGCCCTCAATGAACTTCTTTTTTTCTTTTGGACTTCAGTCTTACACACTTGGTTCCTCTAAATCTTGAATCCAAATGGGATTATGTTGGACAAACAGGAACTTTTCTTTAGACATTTCTTGGAACTGATAACTGCTCTTTGATCTGATTTCTGTCATCAAATTTATGTATATACATTCTTGGTCTCTGTAAGTTCATATAATTTTTATTAACCATTTATTGGGCATTTAAAAGCAGTGAGCTGTGCAAAATCAAAGAATTACATGAAAGTACTGGATCACAATAAACTGTGGAAAATTCTTAAAGAGATGGGAATACCAGACCTCCTGACCTGTCTCTTGAGAAACCTGTATGCAGGTCAGGAAGCAACAGTTAGAACTGGACATGGAACAACAGACTGGTTCTAAATAGGAAAAAGGAGTACATCAAGGCTGTATACTGTCACCCTGCTTATTTAACTTCTATGCAGAGTACATCATGAGAAATGCTGGGCTGGAAGAAGCACAAGCTGGAATCAAGATTGCCGGGAGAAATACCAACAACCTCAGATATGCAGATGACACCACCCTTATGGCAGAAAGTGAAGAAGAACTAGAAAGCCTCTTGATGAAAGTGAAGGAGGAAAGTGAAAAAGTTGGCTCAATGCTCAACATTCAGAAAAAGAAGATCATGGCATCTGGTCCCATCACTTCATGGAGAATAGATGGGGAAACAGTGGAAACTGTGTCAGACTTTATTTTGGGGGCTTCAAAATCATTGCAGATGGTGACTGCAGCCATGAAATTAAAAGATGCTTACTCCTTGGAAGGAAAGTTATGACCAACCTAGGTAGCATATTGAAAAGCAGAAACATTACTTTGCCAACAAAGGTCCATCTAGTCAAGGCTATGGTTTTTCCAGTGGTCATGTATGGATGTGAGAGTTGGATGGTGAAGAAAGCTGAGCGCCAAAGAATTGATGCTTTTGAACTGTGGTGTTGGAGAAGACTCTTGAGAGTACCTTGGACTACAAGAAGATCCAACCAGTCCAGCCTAAAGGAGATTAGTCCTGGGTGTTCATTGGAAGGACTGATGCTAAAGTTGAAGCTCCAATACTTTGGCCACCTCATGGGAAGAGCTGACTCATTGGAAAAAAATCTGATGCTGGGAGGGAGTGGGGGCAGAAGGAGAAGGGGAGAACAGAGGATGAAATGGCTGGATGGCATCACCGACTTGATGGGCATGAGTTTGAGTAAACTCCGGGAGTTGGTGATGGACAGGGAGGCCTGGTGTGCTGCGATTCATGCGGTCACAGAGTTGGACTGAGTGACTGAGTGACTGAACTGACTTACTGTAATATTGCTCTTTGAAATTTGGAAGGAATCAAATATGAGGGTATTCTGTCTTCTCTGAGCATAGTAAATCTCACTCTAAATTCAAAAATAAAAATAAAAGGAGTGAGGATAACTGTGTGTAGTAAATCCATCTACTTTTCAATTTCTGCCCTTATGTAGTGATTTATTTTTCAACCATGTGTCTAGCTGACATTTTTAAGAATTGAACTTAACATTTAAAAAATGAGAACTTCTTAGATCCCTCCTCCATCAATTTCTGAGCACACTCTTGAGACCTTCTATACTGGATATCACAGGTGAACTCTGTTCCAAACAATCTCCCTCACCGTGTAGCAACCATGTACTTTGGCTAAAACTGAAACCACCAAAAGCTTAAGAGGTGATCCCAGAGAGGATTAAAGCAAAACAGAGGACAAAGATGAGTTCAGGTTCTGAAACTAAAATCTCCACCTACAATTCTATTGTGGGCTTCCCTGGTGGATCAGCTGGTAAAGATTCTACCTGCAATGCAGGAGACCTGGGTTAGATCCCTGGGCTGGGAAGATCCCCTGGAGAAGGGAATGGCTAGCCACTCCAACTCTGTTCCGGCCTGTATAGAATTCCATGGACTGTATAGTCCATGGAGTCGCAGAGAGTCGGACACAACTGAGTGACTCACTTTCACTTTCATAATTCTATACCCCTGAAACAATGATCGCCTCAGTAGCAGGTACATGATCTTGGTTAGTCTGATCAGAATAAAACTAAGTTTTTGTCCTACAACTGGGAAAGAGAATCTCTCTATTCTCTCTTCCTGCGCTGAAAGAGACAACAGATGACAATAACTGTAGCTGGAATAAATCTTGGGAAACTGAGGGAAGCCAGTTTTAGGAGTAAGCCTGTGTTAAATGAAACTAATACATTTGTGGGGTTTTTTTTTTTTTTGGTAAATTATGAGAAACTAGAACTAAATCACAGATTTCCACAATATGTTCCACCCCAATATCTTACTTCATTTTTCTCTTAGTTCACAGTTCACTGCTATCAGGGAAATCTACAGAAGGCCTCTAGTGCTATAAGAAGTATCTACATATAGTTCTCTTTGTTCTACCTCATGGTTAATTCAGTTTCATATCTTTTGAGAGGACTTCTGAAATGACTTGTGTACACTTTCCCTTTCCCTTACCACCTAAGGAAGGCCAAGTAGTGCTGGAATTTTGTTCAGTTAAATAGTCACTTATACTCTCCTTGTTTCTGGTGCTGTTTTCTCAGAAAGATTACAAGCTCCTGGGGGCCAGGAGTCACATCTTATATTTCTGTATTCACCACAATTGTGTGGAGAGTGGGGAAGGATACTTAAATGCTTTTAAAATACTAATAACATCAAAAACTATAAACAGTATAGAATAACTCTTATGGATGATAGACTATATCTGTAATCACTTGAACACAATACATAAAAGAATATTTGCTTCTGGAGGATATTTATGTGAATGGAATTTAGGTAGCTTTCATCAAACTCTGAAAATCTGTGGAGACGCATGGTGGCGCTGCAGGATAACATCGCTGGGGGAGAAAAACCATTCTATGCGGATGATGTTCTGGACATTGTTACTCAGTGCAAAAAGAGCACTAGGAAGACAGAACAAGGCTTCAAGTGGCAAACTAGAAGTTATTCAACAAGGTTAAAATCCTTAAGCCTCGGAAGATTCGGTGGACATTATCAGAGGCACCTTACCCAGAAGTGGGAAGGGTGAAGCGATTCTGCAGGAAGACTTTGGGAAAGGAGCTATGGAGATTGGAGGGGCAGGCGTTCTGCAGATAAGGCAAGTCCTGCTTTTCTTTGTTTTGCTGGGGCTGTCTCAAGCGGGCTCTGACTCTGGGCACTTCTCAGTGGCAGAGGAAATGCAGAGTGGGAGCTTTGTAGGCAATCTGGCAAAAGACCTGGGGCTGGAAGTGGGTGAGCTATTCTCCAGAGGGGCTCAGGTGGTCTCTAATGATAACAAACAGAGATTGCAGCTGGACATAAATACAGGGGATTTGCTCTTAAGTGAAGCACTAGACCGGGAGGAGCTCTGTGGCTCCAACGAGCCCTGTGTGCTGCATTTCCAGATATTAATGAAAAGCCCCTTGCAGTTTTTACGGATTGAGCTCCAGGTCAAGGATATAAATGATCACTCTCCTGCCTTCTTAGAAAAAGAAATGCTCTTAGAAATCCCAGAGAATAGTCCTGTCGGTGCTGTGTTCTTACTAGAAAGTGCAAAGGATTTGGATGTAGGAATCAATGCTCTAAAAAACTACACAATAAGCCCCAACTCTCATTTCCACATTAAAATGAGAGTCAATCCGGATAACAAGAAATACCCAGAGTTAGTTCTGGATAAGGCACTGGATTATGAAGAGCAGTCTGAACTCAATTTCATTCTCACCGCTCTGGATGGCGGGTTTCCACCTAAGTCCGGGAGTGCCTTGGTCCGGGTGGTGGTCGTGGACATTAATGACAACTCCCTGAGTTTCAGCAGCCATTTTATGAGGTGAAGATTTCAGAAGATAGCATACCAGGCACACCGGTTGTCATCGTCTCAGCTTGGGATTTAGATTCGGGAAAAACGGGGAAATATCATATATGTTTTCCCATGCCTCAGAAGATATTCGCAAGACATTTGAAATTAATCAAAAGTCTGGAGAAGTGAGTTTAACTTCACCCTTGGATTTTGAAACAACTAAATCATATTCCATAATCATTCAAGCCACAGATGGGGGAGGCCTTTTTGGAAAATCAACACTCAGAATTCAGGTGATGGATGTGAATGACAATGCTCCTGAAGTGACTGTGTCATCAATTACCAGCCCAATCCCAGAAAATTCTCCGGAGATTGTGGTTATGGTTTTTAGTATCCGAGATAGAGATTCTGGAGAGAATGGGAGAATGATTTGTTCTGTTTCAGAAAACCTCCCGTTCGTGCTAAAATCATCAGTTGAGAATTACTACACGTTGGAAACGGAAAGAATGCTGGACAGAGAAAGGCAAGCGGAGTACAACATCACCATCACGGTCACTGACATGGGAACCCCCAGACTGAAAACCGAGCACAACATAACCGTGCTGGTGTCCGACGTCAACGACAACGCCCCCGCCTTCACCCAGACCTCCTACACCCTGTGGGTCCGCGAGAACAACAGCCCCGCCCTGCACATCGGCAGCGTCAGCGCCACAGACACAGACGCGGGCGCCAACGCCCAGGTCACCTACTCGCTGCTGCCGCCCCCCGACCCGCACCTGCCCCTCGCCTCCCTCGTGTCCATCAACCCCGACAACGGCCACCTCTTCGCCCTCACGTCCCTGGACTACGAGGCCCCTGCGAGCCTTCGAGTTCCGCGTGGGCGCCACCGACCGCGGCTCGCCCGCGCTCAGCAGCCAGGCGCTGGTGCGCGTGCTCGTGGCGGACGCCAACGACAACGCGCCCTTCGTGCTCTACCCGCTGCAGAACGCCTCGGCGCCCTGCACCGAGCTGGTGCCCAGGGCGGCCGAGCCGGGCTACCTGGTGACCAAGGTGGTGGCGGTGGACGGCGACGCGGGCCAGAACGCCTGGCTGTCGTACCAGCTGCTCAAGGCCACGGAGCCCGGGCTGTTCGGCGTGTGGGCGCACAACGGCGAGGTGCGCACGGCGCGGCTGCTGAGCGAGCGCGACGCGCCCAAGCAGCGGCTGGTGGTGCTGGTCAAGGACAACGGCGAGCCGCCGCTGTCGGCCAGCGTCACGCTGCACGTGCTGCTGGTGGACGGCTTCTCGCAGCCCTACCTGCCGGCCCCGGAAGCGGAAGCGGCGGCCGCGGCGCCGGCCGACCCGCTCACCGTCTACCTGGTGGTGGCCTTGGCGTCGGTGTCGTCGCTCTTCCTCTTCTCGGTGCTGGTGTTCGTGGCGGTGCGGCTGTGCAGGAGGGGCGGGGCGGCCTCGGCGGGTGGCTGCCCGGTGCCCGAGGGCCACTTCCCGGGCCACCTGGTGGACGTCAGCGGCACGGGGACGCTGTCGCAGAGCTACCAGTACGAGGTGTGTCTGATGGGAGGAACTGGGACGAATGAGTTCAAATTCTTGAAGCCGATTCTCCCCAATCTCCCGACCCAACGCCCTGGGAAAGAAATAGAGGAAAATCATACTTCCTACAATAGCCTTAGGTTCAATATTCAGTGACCATAATTAAGTTTTATACCTAATATATATGTTGTTTTGTGCTGCTTCCACACCATCGTTATTTCCCCAAAATATTTGAAATTGCACTTACTTTTATATCTTCACATGTTGTACCCATCTTCTAAGTGAATGCTTATTTTTGTGGTTCTAATTATTACAAATAGTAATTTATTCTCTAACCAAGGAGGTCTTAATTCATAATTAATTCATAGTTAATTAACTTGCCCTGCACCAAGTAACTTTTTTTCTCCTGGCTCCCTCTTCAGTTGAATTTTCACTCACAATTATGCTTTTGATAAAATAAAGCAGACCACTTTCAAAGTATTATAAGTGTTCAAGCATTTCTTCATTTTTTGCTGTTTTTCTAGTGGTTTAATATTGGTTGCTATTCAGAAATGTCATTTTTCTTTTTTAAATTCATCACTCTTTTAATTAAGTTTTTTTAAACATTTATTACTGCTGAAAATATACCTGAAAATAATTTCCTTTGATAAACATAATCACCTTGTAGGAAAGGGCCAGAAGGCAATTTTCCTAGTGTCTCTTCCTTATTGATCCTGGAGGGTTATTGTGAAGACATATTAATATTGTGGCCACCCAGATAATCTTGGAATATAAAGTTGTTATTTTCCAGATGTCTCACTAATGTTACAAAGGTATAATGCAATCTAGTAGAATGCAGGCTGATGAACCATAATTTGTTTATTGTAGAGTGGACTTTTGTGCTAAAGTGTATAATCTTTTGCCTCCTGTGCTCTCCCAGAATATATATACACTGAGCACTAATATTCAAATTTTGAAATAGCCAATAGAAAAATTATAGAACATACAAACACAATAGAAATGTTTTGTAAACACTACTTAGCTTTTTTGTGATGCAATTTGAAATTGTCTATATCATTCCATTCAATTTAATTTTCAAATGTCATGATCCACTAAATTGATTTCATGATTTACTAATCTGTAGCAATTCAAAGTTTCAAAACTACTTTTCTCAGATATTTGTAGAGTACTGAAAAGTATGAAAAGATTAATTTTAAAACTTTTAAAGCCATTGTAGGAGGAAGTTTTGCTTCATGCTGTACAAGCTCTAACCAACCACTTTTGCTTTGAGTGACCTGACTATATCATAGAAGAGAAAGCCTTCATTGTTGGGGGAGGATATTTCCAAGAATTTCATCAAAAAGTCTTAAAGTCTACATGTTGTGGAAGGAAAGTATAGATGAGCAAAATCAGTAGGGGTATAGAGGGAAAGGAAATGTGTTCACAAGAGAGAGAGTAGGTATGAGAAAGAGGACATGCATGAGGGTAAAATGATTGTTTTTATTGCTGAGGTGGGGGCCACAGACGAGAGTCAATGCCAGGAACTGCCTCTTGAAGATATTCTAATCTTAACATTGTAGAGGGGCTGGGTGTTAGTTAATAATGCCTGGAAGTACAATCTCTTGCTCTAGCATATCCAAAATAACCTAATGTTTACACTTCTTGAATGCTAAAATTTCACTGCCAGTTCTTTTGAAGTGTATGAACTGATTGATTACTCTTTGAATTTAAGAAAAATGGAGGGAACAAAAGTTTCTCCATGCAGGTTAACTAAATTCTAATTTTCTATTTTCAGAAGTGGAAAAAAGAAAGTGAAAGTGAAGTCGCTCAGTCATGTCCGACTTTTTCGACCCTGTGAACTGTAGCCTACCAGGCTCCTCCGTTCTTGGGATTCTCCAGGCAAGAATACTGGAGTGGTTTGCCATTTCCTTCTCCAAGGGAACTTCCCGACCCAGGGATTGAACCCAGGTCTACCTCACTGCAGGCAGACGCTTTAACATCTGAGCCACCACTGAAGCCCTCAGAAGTGCAACTAGGAATAAATGAAAGCTTAAAATAAATAAAAGCTTCTTTACATAGAGAACAAAAACTCATATTAATAAATCAAAGTTATTAAGGTTACCGCCTATCTTTACTGTACTGAGTGGGGAAAAGATGGATGACCACTAGCATAAAGAGATATATGATGATATAGCTGTCAAAAATGAAGGTGGGAGTTTTCTAGTAGCTTGTTTCCCCAGTAAGCTTGGCCTCTCACATTTATAATAGGGGGAAGAGGAAAGAGCAGTTTAAACAACTCAGGCAGAAAATTTAACAGGTGCAACAGCAGAGAGAAACCTGTTGCGTCGGGTTTTCCCACCTATCTGAACAGGAAGACTTGTCTATGGAAAGAACTGTTTCCTGACTCTAATGGAGAATGGTGAGGCCTTTGGAGCTCAGATACAAGTAAACCAACCAGTTCTCTTCAAATGTATTGTTAAAAACAAATTTTGCTCTTATGCCTCAAATAATGCACAGTTAAATTTAAACCAGTGCATAGGAATTCAACTGTATCAGCCAATTTTATATTAAAGGACTATAGGTTGTCAATGGGAAGAAGTCACTTACAAAATGGAGATGTAAGAAACTGCTCAGCTTCCCAGAGTTGATTTTCTTAAAAACCCTTGCCAATAAGAACAAAACAACAGTTTAGGTTGGAATTTGCCAAGAGTATGGGAAAGAAAGGGGCTTCCCAGGTGCTCAGTGGTGAAGAATCCACCTGCCAATGCAGGAGCTGCAAGAGCCCCAAGAGGTGTGGGTTTCATCCCTGGGTCAAGAAAATCCCCTGGAGAAGGTAATGGCAACCCACTCCATATTCTTGCTGGAATAATCCCATGGACAGAGAAGCCTGGTGGGCTATGGTCCATGAAGTTGAAAAGAGTTGGACGTGACTGAGCACGCATCCACTGGTTAATCCAACATGGCCTCTCAGTACCTTGGCCACATGCTGTACTTTCTCACTACCCAGGATTCTATGAAATATGATTTCAGATCTCTCCAAGAATACCCTCTGTGAGAACCTTCTATGCCTTTAGCCCTCTGATCTAGCTACTCCTATCACATCTTGTCTTTGACCTTGTCCCATGATGCTGCTACTACCTATCAACCCCCTCCTGTTTTAATTTCCTTCCCATCAAGCTGACTCACATTTCAAAACTTCCAGCCTCTCTCATGCTCATATTCTCAATTCTTTTTCAATTTTCCTTCACTCTAGGATTTTCTTTACCTCCTGATGAAACATCACATTAGATAAATATTTTTATCTAAATTATTCAATAAAAATTATCTTACACCTGGGATGTTGCACTCTATAAAACAAAGCTTAGAAAATAATCAGTACTATCACTACTAAGGTTATCACATCAAAATTAATCGGGCTTTCAAGATCAAGAAATCTTTGCCTAAGTAGCATTCACTCTCCACTTTCACTTTCATCAAGAGGCTTTTTATTTTCTCTTCACTTTCTGCCATAAGGGTGATGTCATCTGCATATCACATCAAAATTAATCGGGCTTTCAAGATCAAGAAATATTTGCCTAAGTAGCATTCACTCTCCACTTTCACTTTCATCAAGAGGCTTTTTAGTTTCTCTTCACTTTCTGCCATAAGGGTGATGTCATCTGCATATCTGAGGTTATATGATATTTCTCCCGGAAATCTTGATTCTAGCTTGTGCTTCTTCCAGCTCAGCATTTCTCATGATGTACTCTGCATAGAAGTTAAATAAGCAGGGTGACAGTATACAGACTTGACATACTCCTTTTCCTATTTGGAACCAGTCTGTTGTTCCATGTCCAGTTCTATCTGTTGCTTCCTGACCTGCAGATAGGTTTCTCAAGAGGCAGGTCAGGAGGTCTGGTATTCCCATCTCTCAAAATTTTCCACAGTTTATTGTGATCCACACAGTCAAAGGCTTTGGCATAGTCAATAAAGCAGAAATAGATGCTTTTCTGGAACTCTCTTGCTTTTTTGATGATCCAGCGGATGTTGGCAATTTGATCTCTGGTTTCTCTGCCTTTTCTAAAACCAGCTTAACATCAGGAAGTTCATGGTTCATGTATTGCTGAAGCCTGGCTTAGAGAATTTTGAGCATTACTTTACTAGCATGTGAGATGAGTGCAATTGTGCGGTAGTTTGAGCATTCTTTGGCATTGCCTTTCTTTGGGATTGGAATGAAAACTGACCTTTACCAGTCCTGTGGCCACTGCTGAGTTTTCCAAATTTGCTGGCATATTGAGTGCAGCACTTTCACAGCTCAACATTCAGAAAACAAAGATCATGGCATCTGGTCCCATCACTTCATGGGAAATAGATGGGGAAACAGTGTCAGACTTTATTTTTGGGGACTCCAAAATCACTGCAGATGGTGACTGCAGCCATGAAATTAAAAGATGCTTACTCCTTGGAAGAAAAGTTATGACCAACCTAGGTAGCATATTCAAAAGCAGAGACAATACTTTGCCAACAAAGATCCATCTAGTCAAGGCTATGGTTTTTCCAGTAGTCATGTATGGATGTGAAAGTTGGACTGTGAAGAAAGTTGAGCGCCGAAGAATTGATGCTTTTGAACTGTGGTATTGGAGAAGACTCTTGAGAGTCCCTTGGACTGCAAGGAGATCCAACCAATCCATTCTGAAGGAAATCAGCCCTGGGATTTCTTTGGAGAGAATGATGCTGAAGCTGAAACTCCAGTACTTTGGCCACCTCATGCAAAGAGTTGACTCATTGGAAAAGACTCTGATGCTGGGAGGGATTGGGGGCAGGAAGAGAAGAGGACGACAGAGGATGAGATGGCTGGATGGCATCACTGACTCGATGGACGTGAGTCTGAGTGAACTCCAGGAGTTGATAGACAGGGAGGCCTCGTGTGCTGCAATTCATGGGGTTGCAAAGAGTCGAACACAACTGAGCGACTGAACTGAACTGAAGTAGCATTCTCTTTTACTCTTCATAGCAACTTCATACCTACTTATCTTAAACTTCTTACCCTACTACTTACATACTGCTTTTTGGCAGATGAACTTGCTTAATATCTTAAAGAGAAAACAAAATCCATCAGATGGGAATTATCTTAATTTCCTATCCCCAAACCTATACTCTTGATAGCATATGTACTTGTAATTTCCTCTGCTGAGTTCCCTTCCACTTAAGTTCAACTCCTTCATATTTGCTGAATCCTGTCTTTGACAACCTTCTAGGGGCTTAACACTGATAACATCCTTTCTTGTATATTTAAATTTTCTTTTTCTTTATTCAGTACTACAAATCAGCGTTTTAAAAACATTTCTCTAGGCTTAAAAACCCTCTTGAGTCTAAATTCCCCTCCAGATACATATATACTTTGTTCTTTTGCAGCTAAATTTCTCACAAGGGGACTTCCATTTTTACTTCCTTATCCCTCTTGCTTTTCAACCCAGTGCAGTTCATATTGAAAACTGCTATTGTAAAGCTGATCAAAGATTTTTGTGTAAGTTTTTCAGATTATACTGCTGAAATAAAGTAGTACAATTATACAGTGGCTTGTAAAATATGTGTCTCTTTCTTGTAACAGCCACAGTGGGTAAATGATTGCATGGACAGGGCAGCTTTGCTCTTCATGGTCCTTCTGGAACCAAAATTTGTTCCAAGTAATTCCTCTTGCATCCCCTATTGCAATGTCATTATCTCCATGACTGTAGCTGGGTCACTGCCACATCTGGGTTCTAGTTGATTAGGAGGAAAAGATAATCCAGATGTGGCCAACCCAGGAGTGGCAAATGAAAGTTCTCTTCACAATGTGTGAGAACTTAGCCACACCTAACTACAGGCGAGGTGGAGTCACTATGTGCTTGGATACAGTTCTATTACTATAAAGAAAAAGGGAACAGATTTTGGCAGACATCTAACAGAATCCTCCACAATGACCATCTCCTTAAATCCAATGGACCATTTTAATACTTATTTTTTCTTGCGTTTTCTGAAGCATTTGCTACTGTCAATCTTCCTCATAGTTTTGAAATGCTATATGCTTTTGGTTTCATAATTCCGAACTCTGGGCCTTCCTCATCTTTTTAAAAGATACTTCCTTACCTCATCTCTAAATGAAGATATTTCTCAGAATTCTGTGATAATCCTCTTCTATTCTTGTTTGATACATTTTTGCTTGGTTTACATGGAGATCTCATGGTTTCAAACACAGGCATACCTCATTTTATTGCACTTTGCAGAGATTGTGTATTTTTACAAATATAAAGTTTATGGCAACCCTGCAACAAGCATACCTATCGATGTCATTTCATTTGCTCACTTTATGTCTCTGTGTAACATTTTGGTAATTCAGTATTTCAAACTTTTCATTTTAACTATATTTGTTATAATAAAACAATATAATGGTGATCTGTGATCAGTGATCTTTTTTTTTTAATCAGTGACCTTTGATGTTACTGTTGTAATCATTTGGGGAGCACCATGAACTGTACCCATATAAGACAGTGAACTTAACAGATAAATGTTCTGACTGCTCTACCAACTGGCTGCTCCCCATCTTTCTCCCTCTCCTTGGACCTCCCTATTCCCTGAAACACAACAATATTGAAAATAGGCCAATGAATAATCCTACAATTTGCCTTAAGTGTTCAAGTGAAAGGAAGAGTCACATATGTCATTTTAAATCAAAAGTTAGAAATTATTAAACTTGGTGAAGAAGGCATGCTGAAAGACAAGAAAGGCTAAAAGGCCTCTTGCACCAAAGACCCAGGTGTGAATGCAAAGGCCAAATTCTCTCTTTTTCTTTCTCTTTTTCAAAATTAATGTATTTGGCTGCTCCAGGTCTTAGTTGCAGCATGGGGGATCTTCGATCTTTGTTGCAGCAAGTGAACTCATTTGTGGCATGTGGGATCTAGCTCCCTGACCAAGAATCAAACCCATGTCCCCTGCATTGCAAGTACAGAGTCTTAGCCATTGGACCACTGAGGAAATCCTCCAAGGATAAGTTCTTGAAGGAAATTAAAAGTACTAATCCAGAGAATACACAAACGATAAGAAAATGATACAGTCTCATTGCTGATGTGGAGAAAGTTTTAGTGACCTGCATAGAAGATCAAACCAGATATATAACATTGCTTTAAGCCAAAGTTTAATACAGAATAAGGCTTCAACTCTTCAATTTTATGAAAGCTGAGGAAAATGAGTAAGTAATAGAAGAAAAATTTGAAGCTAGCAGAGGCTGGTTCGTGAGATTTAAGGAAAGAAAGTGTCTCTAGGACATGAAAATGCAAGGTGAAGCAGAAAGTTCTGATGCAGAAGTTGCAGCAAGTTATCCAAATGATCTGCTAAGATAATTCATGAAGCTGACTACACCATCACAGCTTTTCAATGTCGATGACATGGTCTTCACATTGGAAGAAAAGTCATATAGGATTTTCACAACTAGAGAGAAGTAATGCCTCACTTCAAAGTTTTAAAGGACAGCTGATTCTTTTGTTATGGTCTAACACAGCTGGTAACTTTTAAGTTGAAACCAATGTTTATTAACCATTCCAAAGACCCTAGGACCCTTAAGAATTATGCAAAACCTATCCTGCATGTGCTCTTTATTTTTTTTTATTTTTTTGCTGATTTCAGATTTTTTTTTAATACTTTATTCTACATTTACAATACTGTATTGGTTTTGCCATACATTGACATGAATCAGCCACAGGTGTACACGATCTCCCAATGCCGAAGCCCCCTCCCACTTCCCACCCCATATCATCTCTCTAGATCATCCCATGCACCAGCCCCAAGCATCCTGTATCCTGTATTGAACATAGACTGGCGCTTCGTTTCTTATATGAGAGTATACATGTTTCAATGCCATTCTCCCAAATCATCCCACCCTCTCCCTCTCCCTCAGAGTCCAAAAGTCCATTCTATACCTCTGTGTCTCTTTTGTTGTCTCACATACAGGGTCATCTTTTCTATCTTTCTAAATTCCATATATATGTGTCAGTATACTGTATTGGTGTTTTTCTTTCTGGCTTACTTCACTCTGTATAATCGGCTCCAGTTTCATCCATCTCAATAGAACTGAGTCAAATGTATTCTTTTTAAGGGCTGAGTAATACTCCATTGTGTATATGTACCACAGCTTTCTTATCCATTCATCTGCTGATGGACATCTAGGTTGTTTCCATGTCTTGGCTATTATAAACAGTGCTGCAATGAACATTGGGGTACATGTGTCTCTTTCAATTCTGGTTTCCTCAGTGTGTATGCCCAGCAATGGGATTACTGGGTCATAAGGCAGTTCTATTTGCAATTTTTTAAGGAATCTCCACACTGTTTTCCATAATGGCTGTACTAGTTTGCATTCCTACCAACAGTGTAAGAGGGTACCCTTTTCTCCACATCCTCTCCGGCATTTATTGCTTGTAGACTTTTGGATCGCAGCCATTCTGACTGGTGTGAAATGGTACCTCATTGTGGTCTTGATTTGCATTTCTCTGATAATGAGTGATGTTGAGCATCTTTTCATGTGTTAGCCACCCGTATGTCTTCATTGGAGAGAAGTGCCTATTTAGTTCTTTGGCCCATTTTTTGATTGGATCGTTTATTTGCATGTGCTCTTTAAATGGAACAACAAAGCCTGGATAACAGCACACCTGTTTACAGCATGTTTTACTGAGTATTTTAAACCCACTGATGAGACCTAGTGCTGGAGATGTACAAGCAGAATAGTGTTGTTTTCATGCCTGCACACATCTGTTCTGCACTCCATGAATCAAGGAGTCATTTTGACTTTCAAGTCTTAACTATTTAAGAAATACATTTCCTAAATCTTTGGCTGCCACAGATGGTGATTTCTCTAATGGATCTGGGCAAATGAAACTGAAAACCTTTTGAAAAAGAGTCACTATTCTGGATGCCATCAGAAATACATGATTCATGGGGAGCAATCAAAATATCAGTATTAACAGGAGTTTGGGAGAAGTTTATTTCAACCCTTGTGACTCAGGGGTTCAAACTTCAGTGGAAGAAGAAACTTCAGATGTGGTGGAAATAGCAAAAGAACTAGAATTAGAAATGGACCCTGAAGATGTGACTGAACTGCTGAAATCTCATGATGAAACTTTCTCATGGATGAGGAGTTGCTTCTTATGGATGTGCAAAGAAAGTGGTTTCTTGAGATGGAATCTACAGGTGAAAATGCTGTGAAGGTTACTGAAATGACAATAAAGGACTTAGAATATGACATAAACTTAGTTGATAAAGTAGCGTCAGGGTTTCAGAGAATAAACTCCAATTTTGAAAGACGTTCTACTATGGGTAAAATGCTCTCAAACAGCACTGTGGGCTTCGTTCATGAAACGAAGACTCCATTGATACAGCAAACTTTATTGTTGCCCTGAGAAATTTCCACAGCTACCCCAACATGTAGCAATCATTCTAATCAGTCAGCAGCCATATAACTGGAGTGTAACTGCTTTACGATGTTGTGTTAATTTTGCATGAATCAGGTATATGCACACACATATCCCCTCCCTCTTGAGCATCCTTGCTACCTTTCCCCCTCCCTCCTCTTTAGGTCATTACAGAGCACTGAGCTGAGCTTCCTGTGCTATACAGCACCTTCCCACTATGTACTTCACATGTGGCAGCATATATATGCTATCATAATTTCATGCAGCCATGAAATTAAAAGATGCTTGCTCCTTGGAAGAAAAGCTATTACCAACCTAGACAGCATATTAAAAACCCGAGACACATTACTTTGCCAACAAAAGCCTGTCTAGTCAAAGCCATGGTTTTTCCAGTAGTCATGTATGGATGTGAGAGATGGACCATAAAGAAAGATAAGCACTAAAGAATTGATGCTTTTGAACTGTGGTGTTGGAGAAGACTCTTGAGAGTCCCTTGGACTGCAAGGAGATCAAACCAGTCAATCCTAAAGGAAATCAGTCCTGAATATTCATTGGAAGGATTGATGCTGAAGCTGAAGCTCCAATACTTTGGCCACCTGATGTGAAGAACTGACTCACTGGAAAAGACTCTGATGCTTGGAAAGATTTGAAGGCAGGAGGAGAAGGGGATGACAGAGGATGAGGTGGTTGGATGGCATCACTGATTTGATAGACATGAGTTTGAGCAAGCTCTGGGAGTTGGTGATGGACAGGGAAGCCTGGCATGCTGCAGTCCATGGGTTGCAAAGAGTCGGACATGACTGAGCAACTGAACTGAATAAGCACTTACCAGCCACTTTGTAAATATTAAACCATTAGATTCCTACAATAATCATCATAGAAGGTAAACATTAATATTACCCCTATTTTATAGGTAAGGAAGCAGAGGTACATAATTTGCCCACGACTGTAGACAGTGAGTAGCAGAACTAGGATTCTAATGTAGATACTGTGATTCCAGAATCCATGTTCATAACCACTATGCAGTGCTATCTCCTGGGTATAAGATGTCCCTTCTAAGTATTTACATATTACTATTTTCCTATGCATACATTTTGGCATATTTTGATTATTTGGCATATTTGATTACTTTGGCATATTGTGATTACCAATTTTCCTAGCCTTTGAGCCCCATAAAGACAATGTCATGTCCTTAATATATAGTTTTAAAAATATACAAGTGAAAAAGTAATGACAATATTAACCATAACTGCCTGAAATCTGTAACTGTTTATAAGACTGGAGAGGAGAAAACATTTGCAATAACTCAAGAAATGGCCTGAAAAAACATAATTTTTTCAGTTCAGGATGTTTTAATAGTTCTTCTTGTCAAGCATTCGAAACAGTGATAATTCAATGCATTTCATGAAAGTTGTTTAAATACTGATTTTAAAGAAAATGGGGAAATGCAAACACAGATCGAATATAAAATGTATTAAGGTATCACTAAATTTGTAGTCCTTATCTGTTATAGATACTTAGTGAAGTATTTAGAGGTAAAAATACATGATGTCTGGGATTTGCTTTAAAATACTCCAGATGAGTTTATGAATTACTTGTTCAAAGAGAAAAAATTTTTGACTGAAAAAAATTTATAGAGACACATGGTGGCGCTGCAGTATAAGACAAAAACAGTGCTTCTACAACACAGTGCTCCATTATTCATGAGAACAGAGAACATCCAACCCACTGAAAAGAGAGGTATTAAGGCGCTTCACCTACAGACTTGGAGGTTTATATAGCCTTCAGAAGTTTCCAACTTAAAAAAAAAAAATCAGAGCCTCAGTTTGCAAAATTAGGGCTGAACTAAAAATTTCCACAAAAGAGGTTTCTTCAAAGAACCATGGAGATCAGAGGGGCACTCATTCTGCGGAAAAGGCAAGTCCTGCTTCTCTTTGTTTTACTGGGATTGTCTCAGGCGCGTCCTGAGTCTGTGCCATATTCTGTGGCAGAGGAAACAGAAATCGGTTCTTTGGTGGCTAATCTGGCAAGGGATCTGGGGCTTGGTGTGGAGGAGCTCTCTTCACGGGAGGCTCGGGTATTATGTGATGATAATGAAAAGCATTTGCACCTCGATTTGCTGACTGGGGATTTGCTGATAAATGATAAACTGGACCGGGAAGAGATGTGTGGCTCCCACGGAGCCCTGTGTGATGCACTTTCAGATGGTATTGGAAAACCCTTTACAGTTTTTTTCAGGCTGAGCTGCACATCAAAGATATAAATGATCACTCCCCTACATTTCTTGACAATGAAATAGTTATTAAAATATCAGAAAGTACCACTATTGGAACTACATTCCTAATGGAGAGTGCCCAAGATTTGGATGTAGGAAGCAACAGTCTTCAAAACTACACAGTTAGCCCCACTTCTCACTTCTACATTAAAAATTCAAGACAGCGAGGATGGAAAGATATACCCAGAACTGGTCCTGCACAGAGCGTTAGATCATGAGGGAGGAGCCTGAGCTCAGATTAACACTTGTAGCACTTGATGGTGGAAACCCGCCCAGGTCCGGAACAACTTTGGTCCTCATCAAGGTCTTAGACATCAACGACAATGCCCCGGAATTTCCACAGAGGCTCTATGAGGTGCAGGTCCCGGAAAACGCACCGGTTGGCTCTTGGATTATCACCATCTCTGCTAAGGATCTGGATGCAGGAAATTATGGGAAAATACTTTATACGTTTTTCATGCGTCAGAAGATATTCGTAAAACATTTGAAATCAATCCAATATCTGGGGAAGTTCATTTGAGATCACAACTGGATTTTGAAGTAGTACAATCCTACACTATAAGTATTCAGGCAACAGACGGTGGGGGTCTTTCCGAAGAATGCACTCTTTTGGTGAAAGTAATAGACACAAATGACAATCCACCAGAACTGATCATCTCATCAATTACAAAGATAATTCCAGAGAACGCTGCAGAGACCCTTGTGGCTCTTTTTAGTGTCCGAGACCAAGACTCTGGAGAAAATGGAAGGATTATTTGCTCTATTCAAGATGACTTCCCATTTTTTCTGAAACCGACTTTCAAGAACTTTTTCACCCTAGTTTCAGATAAAGCACTGGACAGAGAGGAAAGAGCAGAGTACAACATCACCATCACGGTCACTGACATGGGAACCCCCAGACTGAAAACCGAGCACAACATAACCGTGCTGGTGTCCGACGTCAACGACAACGCCCCCGCCTTCACCCAGACCTCCTACACCCTGTGGGTCCGCGAGAACAACAGCCCCGCCCTGCACATCGGCAGCGTCAGCGCCACAGACACAGACGCGGGCGCCAACGCCCAGGTCACCTACTCGCTGCTGCCGCCCCCCCGACCCGCACCTGCCCCTCTCGCCTCCCTCGTGTCCATCAACCCCGACAACGGCCACCTCTTCGCCCTCACGTCCCTGGACTACGAGGCCCTGCGAGCCTTCGAGTTCCGCGTGGGCGCCACCGACCGCGGCTCGCCCGCGCTCAGCAGCCAGGCGCTGGTGCGCGCGTGCTCGTGGCGGACGCCAACGACAACGCGCCCTTCGTGCTCTACCCGCTGCAGAACGCCTCGGCGCCCTGCACCGAGCTGGTGCCCAGGGCGGCCGAGCCGGGCTACCTGGTGACCAAGGTGGTGGCGGTGGACGGCGACGCGGGCCAGAACGCCTGGCTGTCGTACCAGCTGCTCAAGGCCACGGAGCCCGGGCTGTTCGGCGTGTGGGCGCACAACGGCGAGGTGCGCACGGCGCGGCTGCTGAGCGAGCGCGACGCGCCCAAGCAGCGGCTGGTGGTGCTGGTCAAGGACAACGGCGAGCCGCCGCTGTCGGCCAGCGTCACGCTGCACGTGCTGCTGGTGGACGGCTTCTCGCAGCCCTACCTGCCGGCCCCGGAAGCGGAAGCGGCGGCCGCGGCGCCGGCCGACCCGCTCACCGTCTACCTGGTGGTGGCCTTGGCGTCGGTGTCGTCGCTCTTCCTCTTCTCGGTGCTGGTGTTCGTGGCGGTGCGGCTGTGCAGGAGGGGGCGGGGGCGGCCTCGGCGGGTGGCTGCCCGGTGCCCGAGGGCCACTTCCCGGGCCACCTGGTGGACGTCAGCGGCACGGGGACGCTGTCGCAGAGCTACCAGTACGAGGTGTGTCTGATGGGAGGAACTGGGACGAATGAGTTCAAATTCTTGAAGCCGATTCTCCCCAATCTCCCGACCCAACGCCCTGGGAAAGAAATAGAGGAAAATCATACTTCCTACAATAGCCTTAGGTTCAATATTCAGTGACCATAATTAAGTTTTATACCTAATATATATGTTGTTTTGTGCTGCTTCCACACCATCGTTATTTCCCCAAAATATTTGAAATTGCACTTACTTTTATATCTTCACATGTTGTACCCATCTTCTAAGTGAATGCTTATTTTTGTGGTTCTAATTATTACAAATAGTAATTTATTCTCTAACCAAGGAGGTCTTAATTCATAATTAATTCATAGTTAATTAACTTGCCCTGCACCAAGTAACTTTTTTTCTCCTGGCTCCCTCTTCAGTTGAATTTTCACTCACAATTATGCTTTTGATAAAATAAAGCAGACCACTTTCAAAGTATTATAAGTGTTCAAGCATTTCTTCATTTTTTGCTGTTTTTCTAGTGGTTTAATATTGGTTGCTATTCAGAAATGTCATTTTTCTTTTTAAATTCATCACTCTTTTTAATTAAGTTTTTTTAAACATTTATTACTGCTGAAAATATACCTGAAAATAATTTCCTTTGATAAACATAATCACCTTGTAGGAAAGGGCCAGAAGGCAATTTTCCTAGTGTCTCTTCCTTATTGATCCTGGAGGGTTATTGTGAAGACATATTAATATTGTGGCCACCCAGATAATCTTGGAATATAAAGTTGTTATTTTCCAGATGTCTCACTAATGTTACAAAGGTATAATGCAATCTAGTAGAATGCAGGCTGATGAACCATAATTTGTTTATTGTAGAGTGGACTTTTGTGCTAAAGTGTATAATCTTTTGCCTCCTGTGCTCTCCCAGAATATATATACACTGAGCACTAATATTCAAATTTTGAAATAGCCAATAGAAAAATTATAGAACATACAAACACAATAGAAATGTTTTGTAAACACTACTTAGCTTTTTGTGATGCAATTTGAAATTGTCTATATCATTCCATTCAATTTAATTTTCAAATGTCATGATCCACTAAATTGATTTCATGATTTACTAATCTGTAGCAATTCAAAGTTTCAAAACTACTTTTCTCAGATATTTGTAGAGTACTGAAAAGTATGAAAAGATTAATTTTAAAACTTTTAAAGCCATTGTAGGAGGAAGTTTTGCTTCATGCTGTACAAGCTCTAACCAACCACTTTTGCTTTGAGTGACCTGACTATATCATAGAAGAGAAAGCCTTCATTGTTGGGGGAGGATATTTCCAAGAATTTCATCAAAAGTCTTAAAGTCTACATGTTGTGGAAGGAAAGTATAGATGAGCAAAATCAGTAGGGGTATAGAGGGAAAGGAAATGTGTTCACAAGAGAGAGAGTAGGTATGAGAAAGAGGACATGCATGAGGGTAAAATGATTGTTTTTATTGCTGAGGTGGGGCCACAGACGAGAGTCAATGCCAGGAACTGCCTCTTGAAGATATTCTAATCTTAACATTGTAGAGGGCTGGGTGTTAGTTAATAATGCCTGGAAGTACAATCTCTTGCTCTAGCATATCCAAAATAACCTAATGTTTACACTTCTTGAATGCTAAAATTTCACTGCCAGTTCTTTTGAAGTGTATGAACTGATTGATTACTCTTTGAATTTAAGAAAAATGGAGGGAACAAAAGTTTCTCCATGCAGGTTAACTAAATTCTAATTTTCTATTTTCAGAAGTGGAAAAAAGAAAGTGAAAGTGAAGTCGCTCAGTCATGTCCGACTTTTTCGACCCTGTGAACTGTAGCCTACCAGGCTCCTCCGTTCTTGGGATTCTCCAGGCAAGAATACTGGAGTGGTTTGCCATTTCCTTCTCCAAGGGAACTTCCCGACCCAGGGATTGAACCCAGGTCTACCTCACTGCAGGCAGACGCTTTAACATCTGAGCCACCACTGAAGCCCTCAGAAGTGCAACTAGGAATAAATGAAAGCTTAAAATAAATAAAAGCTTCTTTACATAGAGAACAAAAACTCATATTAATAAATCAAAGTTATTAAGGTTACCGCCTATCTTTACTGTACTGAGTGGGGAAAAGATGGATGACCACTAGCATAAAGAGATATATGATGATATAGCTGTCAAAAATGAAGGTGGGAGTTTTCTAGTAGCTTGTTTCCCCAGTAAGCTTGGCCTCTCACATTTATAATAGGGGAAGAGGAAAGAGCAGTTTAAACAACTCAGGCAGAAAATTTAACAGGTGCAACAGCAGAGAGAAACCTGTTGCGTCGGGTTTTCCCACCTATCTGAACAGGAAGACTTGTCTATGGAAAGAACTGTTTCCTGACTCTAATGGAGAATGGTGAGGCCTTTGGAGCTCAGATACAAGTAAACCAACCAGTTCTCTTCAAATGTATTGTTAAAAACAAATTTTGCTCTTATGCCTCAAATAATGCACAGTTAAATTTAAACCAGTGCATAGGAATTCAACTGTATCAGCCAATTTTATATTAAAGGACTATAGGTTGTCAATGGGAAGAAGTCACTTACAAAATGGAGATGTAAGAAACTGCTCAGCTTCCCAGAGTTGATTTTCTTAAAAACCCTTGCCAATAAGAACAAAACAACAGTTTAGGTTGGAATTTGCCAAGAGTATGGGAAAGAAAGGGGCTTCCCAGGTGCTCAGTGGTGAAGAATCCACCTGCCAATGCAGGAGCTGCAAGAGCCCCAAGAGGTGTGGGTTTCATCCCTGGGTCAAGAAAATCCCCTGGAGAAGGTAATGGCAACCCACTCCATATTCTTGCTGGAATAATCCCATGGACAGAGAAGCCTGGTGGGCTATGGTCCATGAAGTTGAAAAGAGTTGGACGTGACTGAGCACGCATCCACTGGTTAATCCAACATGGCCTCTCAGTACCTTGGCCACATGCTGTACTTTCTCACTACCCAGGATTCTATGAAATATGATTTCAGATCTCTCCAAGAATACCCTCTGTGAGAACCTTCTATGCCTTTAGCCCTCTGATCTAGCTACTCCTATCACATCTTGTCTTTGACCTTGTCCCATGATGCTGCTACTACCTATCAACCCCCTCCTGTTTTAATTTCCTTCCCATCAAGCTGACTCACATTTCAAAACTTCCAGCCTCTCTCATGCTCATATTCTCAATTCTTTTTCAATTTTCCTTCACTCTAGGATTTTCTTTACCTCCTGATGAAACATCACATTAGATAAATATTTTTATCTAAATTATTCAATAAAAATTATCTTACACCTGGGATGTTGCACTCTATAAAACAAAGCTTAGAAAATAATCAGTACTATCACTACTAAGGTTATCACATCAAAATTAATCGGGCTTTCAAGATCAAGAAATCTTTGCCTAAGTAGCATTCACTCTCCACTTTCACTTTCATCAAGAGGCTTTTTATTTTCTCTTCACTTTCTGCCATAAGGGTGATGTCATCTGCATATCACATCAAAATTAATCGGGCTTTCAAGATCAAGAAATATTTGCCTAAGTAGCATTCACTCTCCACTTTCACTTTCATCAAGAGGCTTTTTAGTTTCTCTTCACTTTCTGCCATAAGGGTGATGTCATCTGCATATCTGAGGTTATATGATATTTCTCCCGGAAATCTTGATTCTAGCTTGTGCTTCTTCCAGCTCAGCATTTCTCATGATGTACTCTGCATAGAAGTTAAATAAGCAGGGTGACAGTATACAGACTTGACATACTCCTTTTCCTATTTGGAACCAGTCTGTTGTTCCATGTCCAGTTCTATCTGTTGCTTCCTGACCTGCAGATAGGTTTCTCAAGAGGCAGGTCAGGAGGTCTGGTATTCCCATCTCTCAAAATTTTCCACAGTTTATTGTGATCCACACAGTCAAAGGCTTTGGCATAGTCAATAAAGCAGAAATAGATGCTTTTCTGGAACTCTCTTGCTTTTTTGATGATCCAGCGGATGTTGGCAATTTGATCTCTGGTTTCTCTGCCTTTTCTAAAACCAGCTTAACATCAGGAAGTTCATGGTTCATGTATTGCTGAAGCCTGGCTTAGAGAATTTTGAGCATTACTTTACTAGCATGTGAGATGAGTGCAATTGTGCGGTAGTTTGAGCATTCTTTGGCATTGCCTTTCTTTGGGATTGGAATGAAAACTGACCTTTACCAGTCCTGTGGCCACTGCTGAGTTTTCCAAATTTGCTGGCATATTGAGTGCAGCACTTTCACAGCTCAACATTCAGAAAACAAAGATCATGGCATCTGGTCCCATCACTTCATGGGAAATAGATGGGGAAACAGTGTCAGACTTTATTTTTGGGGACTCCAAAATCACTGCAGATGGTGACTGCAGCCATGAAATTAAAAGATGCTTACTCCTTGGAAGAAAAGTTATGACCAACCTAGGTAGCATATTCAAAAGCAGAGACAATACTTTGCCAACAAAGATCCATCTAGTCAAGGCTATGGTTTTTCCAGTAGTCATGTATGGATGTGAAAGTTGGACTGTGAAGAAAGTTGAGCGCCGAAGAATTGATGCTTTTGAACTGTGGTATTGGAGAAGACTCTTGAGAGTCCCTTGGACTGCAAGGAGATCCAACCAATCCATTCTGAAGGAAATCAGCCCTGGGATTTCTTTGGAGAGAATGATGCTGAAGCTGAAACTCCAGTACTTTGGCCACCTCATGCAAAGAGTTGACTCATTGGAAAAGACTCTGATGCTGGGAGGGATTGGGGGCAGGAAGAGAAGAGGACGACAGAGGATGAGATGGCTGGATGGCATCACTGACTCGATGGACGTGAGTCTGAGTGAACTCCAGGAGTTGATAGACAGGGAGGCCTCGTGTGCTGCAATTCATGGGGTTGCAAAGAGTCGAACACAACTGAGCGACTGAACTGAACTGAAGTAGCATTCTCTTTTACTCTTCATAGCAACTTCATACCTACTTATCTTAAACTTCTTACCCTACTACTTACATACTGCTTTTTGGCAGATGAACTTGCTTAATATCTTAAAGAGAAAACAAAATCCATCAGATGGGAATTATCTTAATTTCCTATCCCCAAACCTATACTCTTGATAGCATATGTACTTGTAATTTCCTCTGCTGAGTTCCCTTCCACTTAAGTTCAACTCCTTCATATTTGCTGAATCCTGTCTTTGACAACCTTCTAGGGGCTTAACACTGATAACATCCTTTCTTGTATATTTAAATTTTCTTTTTCTTTATTCAGTACTACAAATCAGCGTTTTAAAAACATTTCTCTAGGCTTAAAAAACCCTCTTGAGTCTAAATTCCCCTCCAGATACATATATACTTTGTTCTTTTGCAGCTAAATTTCTCACAAGGGGACTTCCATTTTTACTTCCTTATCCCTCTTGCTTTTCAACCCAGTGCAGTTCATATTGAAAACTGCTATTGTAAAGCTGATCAAAGATTTTTGTGTAAGTTTTTCAGATTATACTGCTGAAATAAAGTAGTACAATTATACAGTGGCTTGTAAAATATGTGTCTCTTTCTTGTAACAGCCACAGTGGGTAAATGATTGCATGGACAGGGCAGCTTTGCTCTTCATGGTCCTTCTGGAACCAAAATTTGTTCCAAGTAATTCCTCTTGCATCCCCTATTGCAATGTCATTATCTCCATGACTGTAGCTGGGTCACTGCCACATCTGGGTTCTAGTTGATTAGGAGGGAAAAGATAATCCAGATGTGGCCAACCCAGGAGTGGCAAATGAAAGTTCTCTTCACAATGTGTGAGAACTTAGCCACACCTAACTACAGGCGAGGTGGAGTCACTATGTGCTTGGATACAGTTCTATTACTATAAAGAAAAAGGGAACAGATTTTGGCAGACATCTAACAGAATCCTCCACAATGACCATCTCCTTAAATCCAATGGACCATTTTAATACTTATTTTTTCTTGCGTTTTCTGAAGCATTTGCTACTGTCAATCTTCCTCATAGTTTTGAAATGCTATATGCTTTTGGTTTCATAATTCCGAACTCTGGGCCTTCCTCATCTTTTTAAAAGATACTTCCTTACCTCATCTCTAAATGAAGATATTTCTCAGAATTCTGTGATAATCCTCTTCTATTCTTGTTTGATACATTTTTGCTTGGTTTACATGGAGATCTCATGGTTTCAAACACAGGCATACCTCATTTTATTGCACTTTGCAGAGATTGTGTATTTTTACAAATATAAAGTTTATGGCAACCCTGCAACAAGCATACCTATCGATGTCATTTCATTTGCTCACTTTATGTCTCTGTGTAACATTTTGGTAATTCAGTATTTCAAACTTTTCATTTTAACTATATTTGTTATAATAAAACAATATAATGGTGATCTGTGATCAGTGATCTTTTTTTTTTAATCAGTGACCTTTGATGTTACTGTTGTAATCATTTGGGGAGCACCATGAACTGTACCCATATAAGACAGTGAACTTAACAGATAAATGTTCTGACTGCTCTACCAACTGGCTGCTCCCCCATCTTTCTCCCTCTCCTTGGACCTCCCTATTCCCTGAAACACAACAATATTGAAAATAGGCCAATGAATAATCCTACAATTTGCCTTAAGTGTTCAAGTGAAAGGAAGAGTCACATATGTCATTTTAAATCAAAAGTTAGAAATTATTAAACTTGGTGAAGAAGGCATGCTGAAAGACAAGAAAGGCTAAAGGCCTCTTGCACCAAAGACCCAGGTGTGAATGCAAAGGCCAAATTCTCTCTTTTTCTTTCTCTTTTTCAAAATTAATGTATTTGGCTGCTCCAGGTCTTAGTTGCAGCATGGGGGATCTTCGATCTTTGTTGCAGCAAGTGAACTCATTTGTGGCATGTGGGATCTAGCTCCCTGACCAAGAATCAAACCCATGTCCCCTGCATTGCAAGTACAGAGTCTTAGCCATTGGACCACTGAGGAAATCCTCCAAGGATAAGTTCTTGAAGGAAATTAAAAGTACTAATCCAGAGAATACACAAACGATAAGAAAATGATACAGTCTCATTGCTGATGTGGAGAAAGTTTTAGTGACCTGCATAGAAGATCAAACCAGATATATAACATTGCTTTAAGCCAAAGTTTAATACAGAATAAGGCTTCAACTCTTCAATTTTATGAAAGCTGAGGAAAATGAGTAAGTAATAGAAGAAAAATTTGAAGCTAGCAGAGGCTGGTTCGTGAGATTTAAGGAAAGAAAGTGTCTCTAGGACATGAAAATGCAAGGTGAAGCAGAAAGTTCTGATGCAGAAGTTGCAGCAAGTTATCCAAATGATCTGCTAAGATAATTCATGAAGCTGACTACACCATCACAGCTTTTCAATGTCGATGACATGGTCTTCACATTGGAAGAAAAGTCATATAGGATTTTCACAACTAGAGAGAAGTAATGCCTCACTTCAAAGTTTTAAAGGACAGCTGATTCTTTTGTTATGGTCTAACACAGCTGGTAACTTTTAAGTTGAAACCAATGTTTATTAACCATTCCAAAGACCCTAGGACCCTTAAGAATTATGCAAAACCTATCCTGCATGTGCTCTTTATTTTTTTTTATTTTTTTGCTGATTTCAGATTTTTTTTTTAATACTTTATTCTACATTTACAATACTGTATTGGTTTTGCCATACATTGACATGAATCAGCCACAGGTGTACACGATCTCCCAATGCCGAAGCCCCCTCCCACTTCCCACCCCATATCATCTCTCTAGATCATCCCATGCACCAGCCCCAAGCATCCTGTATCCTGTATTGAACATAGACTGGCGCTTCGTTTCTTATATGAGAGTATACATGTTTCAATGCCATTCTCCCAAATCATCCCACCCTCTCCCTCTCCCTCAGAGTCCAAAAGTCCATTCTATACCTCTGTGTCTCTTTTGTTGTCTCACATACAGGGTCATCTTTTCTATCTTTCTAAATTCCATATATATGTGTCAGTATACTGTATTGGTGTTTTTCTTTCTGGCTTACTTCACTCTGTATAATCGGCTCCAGTTTCATCCATCTCAATAGAACTGAGTCAAATGTATTCTTTTAAGGGCTGAGTAATACTCCATTGTGTATATGTACCACAGCTTTCTTATCCATTCATCTGCTGATGGACATCTAGGTTGTTTCCATGTCTTGGCTATTATAAACAGTGCTGCAATGAACATTGGGGTACATGTGTCTCTTTCAATTCTGGTTTCCTCAGTGTGTATGCCCAGCAATGGGATTACTGGGTCATAAGGCAGTTCTATTTGCAATTTTTTAAGGAATCTCCACACTGTTTTCCATAATGGCTGTACTAGTTTGCATTCCTACCAACAGTGTAAGAGGGTACCCTTTTCTCCACATCCTCTCCGGCATTTATTGCTTGTAGACTTTTGGATCGCAGCCATTCTGACTGGTGTGAAATGGTACCTCATTGTGGTCTTGATTTGCATTTCTCTGATAATGAGTGATGTTGAGCATCTTTTCATGTGTTAGCCACCCGTATGTCTTCATTGGAGAGAAGTGCCTATTTAGTTCTTTGGCCCATTTTTTGATTGGATCGTTTATTTGCATGTGCTCTTTAAATGGAACAACAAAGCCTGGATAACAGCACACCTGTTTACAGCATGTTTTACTGAGTATTTTAAACCCACTGATGAGACCTAGTGCTGGAGATGTACAAGCAGAATAGTGTTGTTTTCATGCCTGCACACATCTGTTCTGCACTCCATGAATCAAGGAGTCATTTTGACTTTCAAGTCTTAACTATTTAAGAAATACATTTCCTAAATCTTTGGCTGCCACAGATGGTGATTTCTCTAATGGATCTGGGCAAATGAAACTGAAAACCTTTGAAAAAGAGTCACTATTCTGGATGCCATCAGAAATACATGATTCATGGGGAGCAATCAAAATATCAGTATTAACAGGAGTTTGGGAGAAGTTTATTTCAACCCTTGTGACTCAGGGGTTCAAACTTCAGTGGAAGAAGAAACTTCAGATGTGGTGGAAATAGCAAAAGAACTAGAATTAGAAATGGACCCTGAAGATGTGACTGAACTGCTGAAATCTCATGATGAAACTTTCTCATGGATGAGGAGTTGCTTCTTATGGATGTGCAAAGAAAGTGGTTTCTTGAGATGGAATCTACAGGTGAAAATGCTGTGAAGGTTACTGAAATGACAATAAAGGACTTAGAATATGACATAAACTTAGTTGATAAAGTAGCGTCAGGGTTTCAGAGAATAAACTCCAATTTTGAAAGACGTTCTACTATGGGTAAAATGCTCTCAAACAGCACTGTGGGCTTCGTTCATGAAACGAAGACTCCATTGATACAGCAAACTTTATTGTTGCCCTGAGAAATTTCCACAGCTACCCCAACATGTAGCAATCATTCTAATCAGTCAGCAGCCATATAACTGGAGTGTAACTGCTTTACGATGTTGTGTTAATTTTGCATGAATCAGGTATATGCACACACATATCCCCTCCTCTTGAGCATCCTTGCTACCTTTCCCCCTCCCTCCTCTTTAGGTCATTACAGAGCACTGAGCTGAGCTTCCTGTGCTATACAGCACCTTCCCACTATGTACTTCACATGTGGCAGCATATATATGCTATCATAATTTCATGCAGCCATGAAATTAAAAGATGCTTGCTCCTTGGAAGAAAAGCTATTACCAACCTAGACAGCATATTAAAAACCCGAGACACATTACTTTGCCAACAAAAGCCTGTCTAGTCAAAGCCATGGTTTTTCCAGTAGTCATGTATGGATGTGAGAGATGGACCATAAAGAAAGATAAGCACTAAAGAATTGATGCTTTTGAACTGTGGTGTTGGAGAAGACTCTTGAGAGTCCCTTGGACTGCAAGGAGATCAAACCAGTCAATCCTAAAGGAAATCAGTCCTGAATATTCATTGGAAGGATTGATGCTGAAGCTGAAGCTCCAATACTTTGGCCACCTGATGTGAAGAACTGACTCACTGGAAAAGACTCTGATGCTTGGAAAGATTTGAAGGCAGGAGGAGAAGGGGATGACAGAGGATGAGGTGGTTGGATGGCATCACTGATTTGATAGACATGAGTTTGAGCAAGCTCTGGGAGTTGGTGATGGACAGGGAAGCCTGGCATGCTGCAGTCCATGGGTTGCAAAGAGTCGGACATGACTGAGCAACTGAACTGAATAAGCACTTACCAGCCACTTTGTAAATATTAAACCATTAGATTCCTACAATAATCATCATAGAAGGTAAACATTAATATTACCCCTATTTTATAGGTAAGGAAGCAGAGGTACATAATTTGCCCACGACTGTAGACAGTGAGTAGCAGAACTAGGATTCTAATGTAGATACTGTGATTCCAGAATCCATGTTCATAACCACTATGCAGTGCTATCTCCTGGGTATAAGATGTCCCTTCTAAGTATTTACATATTACTATTTTCCTATGCATACATTTTGGCATATTTTGATTATTTGGCATATTTGATTACTTTGGCATATTGTGATTACCAATTTTCCTAGCCTTTGAGCCCCATAAAGACAATGTCATGTCCTTAATATATAGTTTTAAAAATATACAAGTGAAAAAGTAATGACAATATTAACCATAACTGCCTGAAATCTGTAACTGTTTATAAGACTGGAGAGGAGAAAACATTTGCAATAACTCAAGAAATGGCCTGAAAAAAACATAATTTTTTCAGTTCAGGATGTTTTAATAGTTCTTCTTGTCAAGCATTCGAAACAGTGATAATTCAATGCATTTCATGAAAGTTGTTTAAATACTGATTTTAAAGAAAATGGGGAAATGCAAACACAGATCGAATATAAAATGTATTAAGGTATCACTAAATTTGTAGTCCTTATCTGTTATAGATACTTAGTGAAGTATTTAGAGGTAAAAATACATGATGTCTGGGATTTGCTTTAAAATACTCCAGATGAGTTTATGAATTACTTGTTCAAAGAGAAAAAATTTTTGACTGAAAAAATTTATAGAGACACATGGTGGCGCTGCAGTATAAGACAAAAACAGTGCTTCTACAACACAGTGCTCCATTATTCATGAGAACAGAGAACATCCAACCCACTGAAAAGAGAGGTATTAAGGCGCTTCACCTACAGACTTGGAGGTTTATATAGCCTTCAGAAGTTTCCAACTTAAAAAAAAAAAAATCAGAGCCTCAGTTTGCAAAATTAGGGCTGAACTAAAAATTTCCACAAAAGAGGTTTCTTCAAAGAACCATGGAGATCAGAGGGGCACTCATTCTGCGGAAAAGGCAAGTCCTGCTTCTCTTTGTTTTACTGGGATTGTCTCAGGCGCGTCCTGAGTCTGTGCCATATTCTGTGGCAGAGGAAACAGAAATCGGTTCTTTGGTGGCTAATCTGGCAAGGGATCTGGGGCTTGGTGTGGAGGAGCTCTCTTCACGGGAGGCTCGGGTATTATGTGATGATAATGAAAAGCATTTGCACCTCGATTTGCTGACTGGGGATTTGCTGATAAATGATAAACTGGACCGGGAAGAGATGTGTGGCTCCACGGAGCCCTGTGTGATGCACTTTCAGATGGTATTGGAAAACCCTTTACAGTTTTTTCAGGCTGAGCTGCACATCAAAGATATAAATGATCACTCCCCTACATTTCTTGACAATGAAATAGTTATTAAAATATCAGAAAGTACCACTATTGGAACTACATTCCTAATGGAGAGTGCCCAAGATTTGGATGTAGGAAGCAACAGTCTTCAAAACTACACAGTTAGCCCCACTTCTCACTTCTACATTAAAATTCAAGACAGCGAGGATGGAAAGATATACCCAGAACTGGTCCTGCACAGAGCGTTAGATCATGAGGAGGAGCCTGAGCTCAGATTAACACTTGTAGCACTTGATGGTGGAAACCCGCCCAGGTCCGGAACAACTTTGGTCCTCATCAAGGTCTTAGACATCAACGACAATGCCCCGGAATTTCCACAGAGGCTCTATGAGGTGCAGGTCCCGGAAAACGCACCGGTTGGCTCTTGGATTATCACCATCTCTGCTAAGGATCTGGATGCAGGAAATTATGGGAAAATACTTTATACGTTTTTTTCATGCGTCAGAAGATATTCGTAAAACATTTGAAATCAATCCAATATCTGGGGAAGTTCATTTGAGATCACAACTGGATTTTGAAGTAGTACAATCCTACACTATAAGTATTCAGGCAACAGACGGTGGGGGTCTTTCCGAAGAATGCACTCTTTTGGTGAAAGTAATAGACACAAATGACAATCCACCAGAACTGATCATCTCATCAATTACAAAGATAATTCCAGAGAACGCTGCAGAGACCCTTGTGGCTCTTTTTAGTGTCCGAGACCAAGACTCTGGAGAAAATGGAAGGATTATTTGCTCTATTCAAGATGACTTCCCATTTTTTCTGAAACCGACTTTCAAGAACTTTTTCACCCTAGTTTCAGATAAAGCACTGGACAGAGAGGAAAGAGCAGAGTACAACATCACCATCACGGTCACTGACATGGGAACCCCCAGACTGAAAACCGAGCACAACATAACCGTGCTGGTGTCCGACGTCAACGACAACGCCCCCGCCTTCACCCAGACCTCCTACACCCTGTGGGTCCGCGAGAACAACAGCCCCGCCCTGCACATCGGCAGCGTCAGCGCCACAGACACAGACGCGGGCGCCAACGCCCAGGTCACCTACTCGCTGCTGCCGCCCCCCGACCCGCACCTGCCCCTCGCCTCCCTCGTGTCCATCAACCCCGACAACGGCCACCTCTTCGCCCTCACGTCCCTGGACTACGAGGCCCTGCGAGCCTTCGAGTTCCGCGTGGGCGCCACCGACCGCGGCTCGCCCGCGCTCAGCAGCCAGGCGCTGGTGCGCGTGCTCGTGGCGGACGCCAACGACAACGCGCCCTTCGTGCTCTACCCGCTGCAGAACGCCTCGGCGCCCTGCACCGAGCTGGTGCCCAGGGCGGCCGAGCCGGGCTACCTGGTGACCAAGGTGGTGGCGGTGGACGGCGACGCGGGCCAGAACGCCTGGCTGTCGTACCAGCTGCTCAAGGCCACGGAGCCCGGGCTGTTCGGCGTGTGGGCGCACAACGGCGAGGTGCGCACGGCGCGGCTGCTGAGCGAGCGCGACGCGCCCAAGCAGCGGCTGGTGGTGCTGGTCAAGGACAACGGCGAGCCGCCGCTGTCGGCCAGCGTCACGCTGCACGTGCTGCTGGTGGACGGCTTCTCGCAGCCCTACCTGCCGGCCCCGGAAGCGGAAGCGGCGGCCGCGGCGCCGGCCGACCCGCTCACCGTCTACCTGGTGGTGGCCTTGGCGTCGGTGTCGTCGCTCTTCCTCTTCTCGGTGCTGGTGTTCGTGGCGGTGCGGCTGTGCAGGAGGGGGCGGGGCGGCCTCGGCGGGTGGCTGCCCGGTGCCCGAGGGCCACTTCCCGGGCCACCTGGTGGACGTCAGCGGCACGGGGACGCTGTCGCAGAGCTACCAGTACGAGGTGTGTCTGATGGGAGGTCCTGGGACGAATGAATTTAAATTTCTGAAGCCAATTATCCCTAATCTTCCAGTCCAAGACTCCGGTAAGCATATAGAGGAAAATGAGAACTTTAGAAATAGCTTTGGACTCAACCTTCAGTAAAATAATTCAAACTTCTGATGTTTCGTTATTCTTGGCAAACTATAGACCCCACTTTTTTTGTAGGCACTTTTGGCCAATCTGTAATATATTTTATGTTGGATGGTAGCTGCATGTATTATCATTTCTCATGCTCTCCTCGCAGTTGTGCTTTAAAAATCTTCAGTGGCTTTAAAAATTAGTGGGTATAATGTCATGGAAAAAGTTTCCTGATTTTTTTGTACATTTGGTCTAAATGTCATAGTAATGGAGTTATTACTAATTTTTTGTTGTGATAATGGCATTGTTATGCAAGATGACATTATTATTTGGAGGTGCAAATTCTAAAGTATTAGGGAATGTCACTGTATATGTAATTTACTTCTAGATATTTCATCAAAGCATAGATACTTCAAAAATTAAAAGTCCTGTTGACTGCGTGAAAAGTATATTGGATCTTATTGCGTCCCTGGGATCTTATTGCGCTCATTCCTTTGAAATTTTTCATCATAAAGGGTAAAAGTGCTACCTGTCCATATTCAGTAGTAGGGTACCTTATTTGTTTTGGTTTTTCATGAATTCACTTTGACAAAACTGACTACATTGAAAATTAGTGATTTCTTAATTAATTTTCCTTTTTTCTCATTGTCATTGATGCTGTTTTGAGGGGAGGAGTTCTGCTATTTTACATTGCTGCTTTGTTTTCTCTCAATATGCCACATTTGCCAGTTTAAATTTGTATTATTTTATAGTGTTGATTACATAGCTTGATTGTTTATGGTGTCATCTTAAGTAAAATACTCTTCCATTAGAAGAATAAAGATAAAAACTTATTAAGAATTAAGATGAAAATTCAAACTGTTAAAGAAATGAACTTAAGAAAAATCTTTAATATTTATGCTCTTTCTCAGATGTTCACAAAGGATGGGTCTATATTAATGGCTTATAGATGCCTCATGGTGTTCCAAATCATAATGTCTCCGATCTATAAGTGTACATACAGTTCAGTGGAGATTTTGGTAACTATAATGTATTGTGGATAATAAAGCTACTGTGCATATACATTTCTGTGATTTCTCTTACAAAATTAAATATTATAGACTAGATGATGTAGTAAAATGCAATTTTGCTTGATGTTGTAAAATGGGTAAAACAAATTCCAGTTTTCTTAGGTAATTTTTCTTTGCTTCATGAAGCTTTTACTGGTCTTATTTTGCACTGCAACAGATACTTACTAGTTGTGAGAATGTTACTAACCAGACATTTAAGCAGTACTGCTGCTGCTAAGTTGCTTCACTTGTGTCCAACTCTGTGCGACCCCATAGATGGCAGTGCACCAGGCTCCCTCGTCCCTGGGATTCTCCAGGCAAGAACACTGGAATGGGTTTCCATTTCCTTTTCCAGTGTATGAAAGTGAAAAGTGAAAGTGAAGTTGCTCAGTCATGTCTGACTCTTAGCAACCCCATGGACTGCAGCCTACCAGGCTCTTCCGTCCATGGGATTTTCCAGGCAAGAGTACTGGAGTTGGTGCCATTGCCTTCTCTGTTAAGAAATACAGTCCTGAAAAAAAAAATGTTTGGACCCTCTTTACCTCTCAGAGGCATAAGAAGCAAATCTTACTTTTCTTATGCATAAGAGTAAGAATAGACAAAAACAAAATACTTGAATAATTCGGAAACAAGCTTGTACATTGCCAGATAGAATGAAATTCAAGGTCAGATCCTTTTATATAGGAAAATTTAGTCATGACTGAAGAGATGTCAAAATTACTGGGGGAGGGAGAGACTGATTACTTTTCCAGTAAAATTGGCTGGAAAATTCAGTATATAAAGAAAATATCTAAGTAAAAATCTCTACAACCTTACTGTTGATTTCACTTTCTTAAACAAGGTTTAAAAGTGCAAACAGGAGGTGGAAGGGAGGTTCAGGAGGGAAAATGTGTATACCTACAGCTGATTCATGTTGATGTAGGGTAGAAACTAACACAATATTGTAAAGCAATTATCCTTCAATTTAAAAATAATAAATTTTGAAAAGTGCAAACAGATAAAGATAAAAACTGACAAACATTACTACCTTAAAACTAGAGGATAGCTCAGATAAACTAGCAGATAGGATGCAGGGAGAAGCGACTTGCAACATTTTATCTCAGAAGGACTAATATTTAGATTATTCAGATAACTCCTGCAGATTAGCAAAAGTCAGAAAATCAAGGGAGTCAATAGAATGTTTTTAAAGGACAAAAGAGAAAAGTAATTCAAAAGAGGGGAAAACAAAGTCTGAAAAGAACACAAAGTTACACACAACCTCATTAGTTGATGATATACATAGTAAAATAATTTTACACCCATAGATGAGAAATTTGGGTAACATCATATGGAACCACAGATGTATATGCATAGAAAATTGCATATACCCCCATTTTGAGGGAATTTCAATAATATTTAATGAAATTTAGTGTGTATGTAAATTTAGTATTACTAAAAATATAAAAATATACACAGTTAATGATCTAGCATTTCTACTTTGGGGCATATAGCCAGAAAATTCTAATATAGCTTTATAAAGTGATGTGTATAAGAATGTTTATCTTGGGAAAGCAAATAATAGGAGTCTGTCTACATATTCATCAGTAAAGCAGTTGATAAATGTGAAAATGTGAAACATTTTTGAAGGAGCACTATGCATTATTCAAAAGGAGTGAACTTAACTCTGCCTACAATCCTACAATCTGCAGGAAACAGGAAACCTGGGTTGGACTCCTGGGTCAGGAAGATCCCCTGGAGAAGGGCATGGCAACCCACTCCAGTATGCTTGCCCGAAGAATCCCATGGACAGAGGAGCCTGGTGAGCTATAGTTCGCCAGGTGGCAAAGAGTCGGACATGACTGAGCAACTAACATTTCCCTTCACTTTATTATGTAGTGTTGAAAAGGAGTGAACTAGGTATACAATCACATGGATAAATTCCAAATGTTTTAAAAGGAAGAGAAAAGGAAAAAAGAGACTGAGATTTATAGTACAGTACTAATATATCCATATAATATATAATATCTTATAAAATATACAAATATATAAACATATTAGAAGAAAAGAAGAAGGAACAGATGTAGGAAAGAAGATGTGTATTTTACATAGGGGTGCAGATGGAAGTGTGAACTATACCAGTATCAATGACCAAAAAAACTATTTCTTCAAAGACACTGCTTAAATTGATTGCAGCATCATAGTTGTTATAGTATTGATCAGATCAAGTTGGTTAAAATATATTATTTTTCTATCCTCTCAATAAGATCAATTCCCCACACTCTATGAGAACTAAGTATTTGCTTCTCATTTTGAGACATAACAATATCCTTAAGATTTTATATTTTTAGTAAGGGTGGTATAGATTATGTACATCAATAATCCTACTGGAAAAAAATAGCTTAATAAAACACTAATACATTGTCAGGTCACAGTTAATATTAAAAGGTAATTCAGAAAGATAAAGCAACACCCAATCAATTTTTTTTCCCTGGGATTTGCAATTCTGGGAAATGTGAACCTCTGTTTTGATGGTGTATATGGGGGAGAAAATCAAAGCCTAACATACTGAGAAGATGATAGAAAACCTTCACTTCAATAAATTCAGATTCCTAAGAACTACCACCTTTATGATAACAAACTGGAAATTGATGAGCCCTTGTCTACAATTTCAGCCTTGAACTTTATTTTTAATGTTGAACTTAATTTAAGGTGGTAGTTGACAAATAGTTATCCCAGCTCTTGATAGAACTAAATGGAGACCTTCTACGAAAGAAGGTTTATTCATCTTATGCCTAGAATTATTTATATGAGTAACTTTTATGTTAACTTGAATATAAAGAAAACTGGATGCACAAGGAAATATGACACCATGAGTGAAACCCAGCAAAACATGGAACAAAAAAATAAATAAACTTGCAAATGGGCTTCCCTGGTGGCTCAGACGTAAAGAATCTGCCTGCAATGCAGGAGACCCCGGGAATTCTCAGGTGCGGAAGATCCCCTAAAGAAGACAATGGCTACCTACTCCAGTATTCTTGCCTGGAGAATTCCATAGACAGAGGAAGTCTGGTGGGCTATGGTGCATTGGGCTGCAAAGAGCTGAGTGCCTAACAGTTTCACTTTACAAATTTGTAAACACTACAGAAGTTTCAATTATCAGACACACTCTATAATAAGATAACAACTTCAATTGAAATAAAATATATACTTTAAAATGTACAGGGAACAAGAAACAATAAATTGTGAAAGATTAGGAAAGAATCAAATAGAACTCCTAAAATTGAAAAAATGTGATACAATTTTAAACTGCATAAAAGGTTTAATAGAAAACTAAATGCAACAAAATAATTTGTGGAGCGAAAGATAGGGCAGAAAATATCTAGGGTTAATAAGATATAAAATATGGGGGAGATGGTTAGAAAAGGATAACAGAGTAAACAAGTTTAACATATTTATCCAGAATTCCAGGAGAGATGAGAAAGACTGGATCAGAGGCAATATTTGAAAAACTAATGACTGGGGGACTTCTCTGGCGGTCCAGTGGTTAAGAATCCACCTTGCAAAGCAGGAGACACGATCTGAGACACGATCTAAGAACGAGGATCCCACATGCTGCTAGAGGGAACTACTGAAGCCCCTGTGCCCTAGAGTTGGTGCTCCTCAACAGGAGAAGCCACCAAAATGAGAAGTCCAAGCACCACAACTAGAGAGTAGCCCCTGCTTGCTGCAATTAGAGAAAGCCTGCATGCAGCAATGAAGACCCTGGTGCAGCCAATAAATCAATCTAAAAAATAATAATAATGGCTGGGAATTCTTCAGAATTAATGAAAACATAAGTGCAGATTCAAGAGACCCAAATAAGCCTAACAAGATAAACAAAAGATAACCATACCTGGAAACATCATTGTGAAATTTGAAAAAGCAGAATTTTTTTAAATAAAAGTCATAGAAAAAGACTCTTCATCTTTAAACATATGATAGACTGAAAGCTATGTTTCATGTTGACAATTTCTCAACAGTAGCAATGGAAATTTTTAAAAAGTAAACTGCCTTCCAAGTGCTAAAAGAAATTAGCAAACCTTCCTGCCTAAATAGTCTTTGCTTGTCATCAAATGAGGGAATCAAGTTAACTGGATGTCAGTTGATTTTAAATTAATCAAGATCATGGGAGAGAAGTGGGGTAAAGCTAGTTTTCAAATACAACTTCTTATAGTTTTCCTCTGTCCCTCCCTTACTACAGTCCTAAGTCCAGGAGTTTGACTTACTCTCTATCTTCATCTCAAGTGACATCCAATTCTTCCCAAATCTAGTAGATCTATATGACCATGACCACTTCTAAAGAGAGTAGTCTTTTAGAGCTGCATCTCTAAAATCACAAATTCAAACATATTTCTTTTAATTTACAACTTACATTATTTCTCTAAGGGCTTCAGTCACCATTCAGATCAGTAAGTCCCAAATTTTCTCTGCAAATTTTCCAAAGCTCCTTCCTCACTTTATATAATGTAAGATCATTTATGTAATAATTTATATGGATGCTCTATGGCTACCTCAAACTCAACATGTTTTACATTAAATTTTTCCCTTCATCAAAACTAAATGTTTTCTCTAGCTCTATCCGTATGCCTTCTGGTCTTCCTGTGTTCACTCTCTCAGTTAACAGAACTAACACTCACCCAGTTCCCTAAGCCTGAAAAAAAAAGTACATTTACTTTTACTCATTCTTATTCTACTCTGTTTAATCACCACATACTGCATATTTTATCTTTATCATCCTAATATAACTCTGTAACTGCATTTGTAGCTGAGAGCAATACCACCTAACTGTATTAATGCAACAGCTTCTAATCTGTCCCTTGCCTTTAGTCTTACTCCTCTGTGATTTATCATCAACTGTGAAAACAGATGATCTTTTAAAAAATAAAACTGGGTCATGTTACTTTTCTATTTACAACCTTTCAGTAATCTCACATTTCTATTTATGTAGAGTCCAAATACCTTGGCATGCGTTACAAAATTATTTGTTGATCTTTCCAATCTCACCATTTCTCTCTTCTTGCTCTATGGCTCAGCCATACTGATCCTATTTCAGTTCTTCCAAAACACTTCTTTCATTTTGTATCTGTACAACCAAGTTTTTAGTTTGTTGGAAATTTTAGCCCATTTCCAATTTTTACTTGGATTACTCATACTCATTTTTCATGTATCAAACCAGAATTTACTTTTTCCAGAGAAGTCTTTCCTGTACTTCCAAATAGAGAAGGAAATAAAATTCTGGTCAGGTGACCCTCATCTATGCTTTTATACAAGCATGAACTTTTGCTTATCATGGCATTCATTATGCTCTATTTTAAATGTGTGATCACTTCTCTGCCTCCATCTTTCAGGACAGAAACTATGTCTGTCTGTTTCCCATTCTACCCCAACACTAATCACCATGCCTAGCACAAAGTATATGCTCAATAAATATTTGCCAAACAAATTAATGAATGGAGGAATAAAATATATACAATTATGTCTCTGAAAGTCTTGGGTGTACAAAACAGAATTCAGTTCCACAACTAAACTGGGCTCCAGTTCGTTCAACTTTTAAAAATGTTGACAGAAACTGGACATATATTACATTATTCAATACTGATGAGCATTTACTTTCTACTGCTGCCAGGTAGGTCACTTATGGAGTATTCCTAAATAAACAATACCATTTACCCAGCCAGTATTGTCCAGCCTCCCCTGAACAACTGTTTTCATATACCAGGTTCAGTTTCCAGTGCATGCCTTTATCATTTTTTTTTGAAGTGTATTTGCCGATACCTAGAGCAGACTAAGATCTCTGGTCTCATTTCCAATTTTTCTTGGAAACTCTTGCTCACTAAGTGAATTACATAAAAGAGTCCTCTTAACTATTTTTAGTTGTTATATATATTGTCTTCAGAGGAAGCATAACTTATCTGAGCTTGGGATGATATCTTAAATACACTTTTATATCCACCAAGCTCTAGAGATTGTAGTCTATTGTGTTAAAGATGTAAAAGTAACAGCATCACGTACTACAAAGAAAAAAAGAAATATAGGAGAAATATAGGAATACAGGAGAAAATACCTTTTGCATTATCAAGAAACAGGATAAATTAATATTTTGTCTCAAACTTAACTATATTTAAAACCTGAGACTCTGCAGAGTCGCGTGGTGGCGCTGCAGGATAACATTGGGAAATACTTGTACCATCAGACACTTGTTTCCGTGAACCTTTGGAACGAGTGCCGGAGAACCAATGATTAAAAGAGGCTTTCAAGAGAAAGCTAGGGAAGCAGAAACTCCTTTGCCATAGAACTGCAAGTCTACAGGCTCCCAGAGGCTCATAAAATGAGAGACTATTTCCGCAGAAAGGCATTTGACTAGGGAGCCATGGAGCTAGGAAAAGGAAACCCTCAGCAGATAAGGCAAGTGCTGCTTTTCTTTGTTTTCCTGGGAGGGTCTTTGGTGTGTTCAGAGACCTGGCGATATTCTGTAGCAGAGGAAACGGAGATAGGCTCCTTTATAGGCAACGTGGTGAAAGACATAGGTTTGGGAGTGGAAGACCTGGCTGCACGGGGGTCCAGAGTCATCTTTGATTATTATAAACCACACTTGCGGTTGGATCTGCAGACTGGCAACTTGCTCTTAAATGAACAACCTGACCGGGAGGCACTTTGCGATCTTACCGAGCCATGTATATTGCATTTCCAGGTATTACTTGAAAATCCTTTGCAATTTTTTTTCGGGCTGAGCTTTGGGTTGAAGACATAAATGATCACACTCCCACGTTCACAGACAAACATATACTTCTGAAAATCTCAGAAAGCACTGCTCCAGGAACCTCGTTCCAAATGGATAGCGCTCTGGACTTGGATGTAGGAAAGAATGGTGTCCAAAACTACACATTAAATCCCAATCTTCATTTCCACCTTAAACTCCAAGACAGTGAGGACGGTAGAAAATACCCAGAGCTGTTACTGGACCAACCTCTGGATCGAGAAAAGGAGCCTGAGCTTAGATTAACGCTTACAGCCCTGGATGGCGGGTCTCCGCCGAGGTCTGGAAGTGCATTGGTGCGTGTGTTGGTCTTAGATACCAATGACAATGCCCCACAGTTTGAGAGGTCCGTCTATGAGGTTCTGATGCCAGAAAACAGCCCTCTGGACTTCTTGGTCGTCAGGGTATCTGCTACAGATTTAGATGCAGGAATAAATGGAGAACTATCTTACTCATTTTCCCACGTTTCCAGAGACATACAGAAGACATTTGAAATCCATCCAATTTCTGGTGAAGTCCGCTTAAAAGCGTTTCTGGATTTCGAATTAGTTCAGTCTTACACAATAAATATTCAGGCCATTGACGGTGGGAGCCTTTCAGGAAAATCAGTAATTTTAGTTAGTGTTGTAGATGTAAATGACAACCCGCCAGAAGTAGTCGTAACATCTCTTACTAGCCCCATACCAGAAAATTCATCGCCTGAAATGGTGGTCGCGGTTTTTAGCCTCCGAGACCAAGACTCTGGAGACAACGGGAGGATGATTTGCTCAATTCAGGACAACCTTCCGTTTCTCTTGAAGCCTAATTTCAAGAATTTCTACACCTTGGAAACAGAGAGCCCACTGGACAGAGAGAGCAAAGCCGAGTACATCATAACCATCACGGTCACTGACATGGGAACCCCCAGACTGAAAACCGAGCACAACATAACCGTGCTGGTGTCCGACGTCAACGACAACGCCCCCGCCTTCACCCAGACCTCCTACACCCTGTGGGTCCGCGAGAACAACAGCCCCGCCCTGCACATCGGCAGCGTCAGCGCCACAGACACAGACGCGGGCGCCAACGCCCAGGTCACCTACTCGCTGCTGCCGCCCCCGACCCGCACCTGCCCCTCGCCTCCCTCGTGTCCATCAACCCCGACAACGGCCACCTCTTCGCCCTCACGTCCCTGGACTACGAGGCCCTGCGAGCCTTCGAGTTCCGCGTGGGCGCCACCGACCGCGGCTCGCCCGCGCTCAGCAGCCAGGCGCTGGTGCGCGTGCTCGTGGCGGACGCCAACGACAACGCGCCCTTCGTGCTCTACCCGCTGCAGAACGCCTCGGCGCCCTGCACCGAGCTGGTGCCCAGGGCGGCCGAGCCGGGCTACCTGGTGACCAAGGTGGTGGCGGTGGACGGCGACGCGGGCCAGAACGCCTGGCTGTCGTACCAGCTGCTCAAGGCCACGGAGCCCGGGCTGTTCGGCGTGTGGGCGCACAACGGCGAGGTGCGCACGGCGCGGCTGCTGAGCGAGCGCGACGCGCCCAAGCAGCGGCTGGTGGTGCTGGTCAAGGACAACGGCGAGCCGCCGCTGTCGGCCAGCGTCACGCTGCACGTGCTGCTGGTGGACGGCTTCTCGCAGCCCTACCTGCCGGCCCCGGAAGCGGAAGCGGCGGCCGCGGCGCCGGCCGACCCGCTCACCGTCTACCTGGTGGTGGCCTTGGCGTCGGTGTCGTCGCTCTTCCTCTTCTCGGTGCTGGTGTTCGTGGCGGTGCGGCTGTGCAGGAGGGGGCGGGGCGGCCTCGGCGGGTGGCTGCCCGGTGCCCGAGGGCCACTTCCCGGGCCACCTGGTGGACGTCAGCGGCACGGGGACGCTGTCGCAGAGCTACCAGTACGAAGTGTGTCCGACTGGAGGAACTGGGACCAGAGAGTTCAAGGTTCTTAAGTCTGTTGCCTCCAATCATCGGGGGTCCATGATTAATGTAGAAGAAAACTCAGACTTTCTAAATGGTTTTGGATTCAATTAGGAATTCATTAGTTCATTGGAGTTGGAAATTTTTTCAAAATACACTGTTTCCATTCGCTTTTATATTCATATAGAATTTTTTTGCTGATTTCATTTTCCTAGTTAAGGTTAGCAATTTTTCTTGAGTATATATTCATATGTATGCTCTTTATCTTTCAACTTCATTACTGCAAAGTCACAAACATTTGTTCAATTTTTTCAACTTTTTGTCATCAAACACTACTGATTTGAAGATGACCCCAGACGCATTCTGTTTGTTGTTCAGAAACCGCTTCCTAATTTTTTGATACTGTGGTTACTTAGGAGATGAGCATCATAAAATATAATTATTATTTTATCATCTATTGAATCATATTATGCCTACTTGTCTTAAATTTTTTAACGGAGAAATGTCTGCAAAATGCATGTTTTTGTTTCACAATTGTATTAAATGGAAAAGACTACAATTTCTCCTATACATAGACTTTTGCTCTCTTTACATCAACCTTCTGTATATATGAATGTTACTGAAATATTAGATTATTTCAAAATATTTAAATAATAGGTCCCTTTTGTAGTGTCTATCCCACCCTACCTTTTTCAGAAAACTTCTCTCTTCAATAATAGTATATTGTTGCAACCATGTTTATTTTATATGACTTATCTCCCTCTGTGATTTCAGATAATCAGACAAGGTGGTAGACATTATTGATACAAGCTTGACCAATCTCATTTTCTCTGCTTTAAAAAATGGCTTTATAAACTAGTATAAAATAGCCCATTACTTAAGAAAATTATATCATGATGGCTAAATACATGAAAAAAGCACCGAAATTCAATCTACTTAGATAAGTAGAAAGGAGATGCCTAAAGAGTAACCTTGTGAATTTTCTGATCTCTTTCAAGTACGATTTCTCTATTGAGTTTTTGGAAACAAATATGCAATATTTTAATAAATTTCCCTCTAAATAAGATAGCCAAATTGTTTTTTCCCCTTGTCAAAAGCATTTTTAGGTAGTCTTGCATGGATTGGACCTTACTATTGGTTTGAGATGTTAAAAAATAGTGGTTTTCATATTAATGTACTATTTAGGATCAAAGATTGTAGAATATTAGAAGTCTCTCAGGGTCTATAAAGAATTGATGGATATTTCCAAACTGAATGGTCTTTGGAATGTTTAACAGAAGTTAGAAATTCCTAGAAAAATTCTTTCTTACTAGTAGAATAATAGGTCCCACAGTAGAATTTTCTGTGACCCTATGGACTGTAGCCCACCAGGTTCCTCTGTCCATGGGATTCTCCAGGCAAGAATACTAGAGTGGGTTGCCATGCCCTTCTCCAAGGGATCTTCCCAATCCAGGGATTGAACCTGCATCTCTTCTGTCTCCTGCACTGGCAAGCAGGTTCTTTACCACTAGTGCCACCTGGGAAGAAGCCCATATGACATTAATGATATTCAAAAACACTGACAATGTAAAATGTGTTCTTAAAAGATGTACAACTTATTTGTAGATTCACTAGAGCTTTGTTATTATGTTCTTTCTTTATTATAATATATTCCTTTGCTTATAGGAACCAGGGCATTTTGCCATTTAATGAAAAAAGCATTTTATGCCATTATGAATTATTTCAAAACTATTCATAAGAGCATAGAAAAAAGCCATTTGAGAACATGCTGCCTTGTTTATACAGCTCATATAATGAAGTAGGATGTCAGCAAAGCTGGCGGCTTCTATATTAGGAGGAGAATCCATCCACCAGAATTTTAAAATTAATTGTGACTTATTCATTGATCTAGTCAACAGATACTCGTTGAGCATCTACAGGAATGCTCTGCCAGTAACTGTTCTCAATGTTAGTGGGTGTAAAGGTGACAAAACAAAATTCTCAAACTCACTGATGACACAAAAAAGAAACAAATATGTACATACTTGTTTTATAAGACAATGACCAATGCTAGGGAAAAAGAGAAGGGTAAGAGAGATGGGAAGTGCCCTCATATGCATTTTCGCATAGTTTGTAAAGTTTCATAAAATCCTAATTCTCTGACCTTATATGTAATAGGTATTATAAACTGGACTTAAATGGTAGCTTTTTCCTTTATGCGATTCAAACAATGGAAACCACAATTCTGGCACATAGGGTACATATAATTTAAAAGCATATGTAGAGGAATTCCTTCTGTTTCGTGGAGAGATTTTTAACAAATCACATGGGCTTGTATTGTTATTTTTACAAGATGAAGATGACTGATCATCATTAAGTGTCCTTTCACTTCTAAGTTCTCCTCAAAGCACCTCACCTAGACAGCAGGTTCTAGAAGGAAGGGACAATGTCTAGATTGTTTATTGATGTATTTCAGAACCTAGTACATAGATATCAATCATATTTCATTGAATGATGTATGAATAATTATGATTGCCTGGTTTTCTGATTATATACTGTTCCCCAAAACATTTTCAAGCTTCTAATAGCTTTTAGGTTATTATATAGAGGGAATACAATTGTAGAAATTATTTTCGAAGACAACGCATGGTGGCGCTGCAGGCTAAGGCGTTGAAAAAATATGCCCAGGAAATGCTACCAATTTTACATCAGATTTCCAGCGGAAGCGTAAAGGCTGTAATGTAAGCAAAGCTCACAAGTCTCCAGAAAAATGCTACTCACCGACATTTCCGGACAGGTTACCAACTGGGAGAACCATCACATTCTCAGTCTCATCGCTCCCTAAAATAGAGCTGGCCCTTGATCCTGGAAAGGCATTTGTGGAAGTAAAGATGGAGGCCGGAGGGGAGCGTTTTCATCAACAAAGGCAAGTCCTGATTCTCTTTCTTTTGCTGGGAGTGACTTTTGCAGGCTGGGAATCCCGTCGCTATTCCGTGCTGGAGGAAATAGAGAGCGGCTCGTTTGTGGCCAACCTTGTCAAGGACTTAGGGCTCGGAGTTGGGGAGCTAGCTGCGCGGGAAGCCCGGGTGGTCTCTGAGGATAACGAACCCCGGTTGCAGCTGGATCTGCAGACTGGGAAGTTGACATTAAATGAGAAACTGGACCGGGAGGAGATGTGCGGCCCTACAGATCCATGTGTAATGCATTTTCAAGTGTTACTGAAAAACCATTGGGAGTATTTCGAGCTGAGCTACTGGTGAGAGACATAAACGATCATGCTCCTGAGTTTCCGGAAAGAGAACTGACTTTGAAAATACCAGAGAACAGCCCTCCTGGGACAGTGTTTCCTCTGAAAAAAAGCTCAAGATTTGGACGTGGGCAACAACAACATCCAAAACTACAGTATCAGTCCCAATTCTTATTTCCATGTTTCCACCCGCAATCGGGGGGATGGTAGGAAATACCCAGAGCTGGTGCTGGACCGAGAGCTTGATCGGGAGAAGCAGGCCTTGCTCAGATTAACCCTCACAGCGCTGGATGGCGGCTCTCCGCCTCGATCTGGTACCACCCAGGTCAGAATCTTGGTCTTGGATATCAATGACAACGCCCCTGAGTTTGCGCAGGCCCACTACCAGGTGCAGGTCCTGGAGAACAGCCCCGTAGGCGCCCTAGTTGTCAAAGTTTCTGCTAGAGATTTAGACACTGGGACAAATGGAGAGGTATCATATTCCCTTTTTATAGTTCTCAGGAGATGAGCCCAACTTTTGAGCTAAACAGCCTTTCGGGAGAAGTTCGCTTAATTAAAAACTCGATTTTGAGACAGTACCCTCATATGATCTGGATATAGATGCATTTGATGGCGGGGGACTTTCTGGAAAATGCTCTGTCTCCATTGAGGTGGTGGATGTTAACGATAATGCCCCGGAACTAACTATTTCATCACTTACCAGCCCCATTCCTGAAAACATCCCCGAGACAGAAGTGGCCCTGTTTAGGATTCGAGACCGAGACTCAGGGGACAACGGAAAGATGACTTGCTCCATCCAGGATGATGTCCCCTTTATTCTGAAACCATCTGAAGAGAATTTCTACACGCTGGTAACAAATGGGGCGCTAGACAGAGAAAGCAAAGCTGAGTATAATGTCACCATTACTGTCACCGACTTGGGGACACCGAGGTTGAAAACTGAGCACAACATAACCGTGCTGGTGTCCGACGTCAACGACAACGCCCCCGCCTTCACCCAGACCTCCTACACCCTGTGGGTCCGCGAGAACAACAGCCCCGCCCTGCACATCGGCAGCGTCAGCGCCACAGACACAGACGCGGGCGCCAACGCCCAGGTCACCTACTCGCTGCTGCCGCCCCCCGACCCGCACCTGCCCCTCGCCTCCCTCGTGTCCATCAACCCCGACAACGGCCACCTCTTCGCCCTCACGTCCCTGGACTACGAGGCCCTGCGAGCCTTCGAGTTCCGCGTGGGCGCCACCGACCGCGGCTCGCCCGCGCTCAGCAGCCAGGCGCTGGTGCGCGTGCTCGTGGCGGACGCCAACGACAACGCGCCCTTCGTGCTCTACCCGCTGCAGAACGCCTCGGCGCCCCTGCACCGAGCTGGTGCCCAGGGCGGCCGAGCCGGGCTACCTGGTGACCAAGGTGGTGGCGGTGGACGGCGACGCGGGCCAGAACGCCTGGCTGTCGTACCAGCTGCTCAAGGCCACGGAGCCCGGGCTGTTCGGCGTGTGGGCGCACAACGGCGAGGTGCGCACGGCGCGGCTGCTGAGCGAGCGCGACGCGCCCAAGCAGCGGCTGGTGGTGCTGGTCAAGGACAACGGCGAGCCGCCGCTGTCGGCCAGCGTCACGCTGCACGTGCTGCTGGTGGACGGCTTCTCGCAGCCCTACCTGCCGGCCCCGGAAGCGGAAGCGGCGGCCGCGGCGCCGGCCGACCCGCTCACCGTCTACCTGGTGGTGGCCTTGGCGTCGGTGTCGTCGCTCTTCCTCTTCTCGGTGCTGGTGTTCGTGGCGGTGCGGCTGTGCAGGAGGGGGCGGGGCGGCCTCGGCGGGTGGCTGCCCGGTGCCCGAGGGCCACTTCCCGGGCCACCTGGTGGACGTCAGCGGCACGGGGACGCTGTCGCAGAGCTACCAGTACGAGGTGTGTCTGATGGGAGGAACTGGGACGAATGAGTTCAAATTCTTGAAGCCTGTCTTACCCAGTATTCTAGAATCAAACTTTGAAAGGAAATCAGAAGGAAGTCCAACCTTCCAGAATCGTTTAGGCATCTGAAACTTCTCCAACTGCACACATTAGTTTTATCTCCTACACCTTTCCCTTTTTTAACCTGGTAGTAGCAATTCTACTTGTCTGTCTTCTTTTTAAAGTTTTTCATAATAATGCTAATCTTCGTTTTGTTGGCCTGTTTGCCCTATAATTAGTTTTCCAATTATTGTTAGTAAAATTTTATATCAGGAAAGTTCGTACTACTGGTTAAATTTTTAGTATTTATTTCTAAATGATAATATGAAAGCCTCTCAGGATAAAAGTAATTCTAACTTTAAAAAGTTATTTTCTCACTGTATATAACACTATGTAAAAATGTCTGACTCATTTTATCGTATTTCATTTTTTTATTACTGGAAGGTTTTAAGTTTTTGTTATTTACACAGCTATGACTCTTCTATAACGCCTCTTCTGTTTGGAATGGAATTCATTTATATTTGTGTGCTGTGCTGTGTGCTGTACTGTCACTTCAGTCATGTCCCAGTCTTCGGGACCCTGTGGACTATACCTGCCAGGTTCTTCTGTTACTTGTGTCCAATTTTTTCCAAGCTCTGTTTGGATTTTTGTTTTATCAGTAGATAGCCACATGTATAATTTCCTATTTATTTCAAAATCACTCTTGTAATCATTGGACTTTCACTTTAAAATACATGTTATCTCATCAAAGTATATCTTTTTCATCTATTCTTTCTGTTCTAATTTAATGTTGAAGACTTGTAAGTTCTTCCTTATATCTAACTGAAGTAATGATCCTGTTAAGAGTTTAATGATACCCACAATGACTAATGATTTCTCTTTTAATTATTTTTAACTAGAGGATAATTATAAATTGTGTTGATTTCTGCCATACATCAACATGACTCTCTGGTAAGTATACATATGTACCCTCCATCATGCCTCCCCTTCCACCTTCCACCCCTTAGGTTGTCACAGAGCACCGGATTTGGGTTCCCTGCCATCATACAACAAATTCCCACTAGCTATCTGTTTTAAATATGGTAATATATATGTTTCAATGCTACTCTCTCAAATCATGCCACTTTCTTCTTTCCCCACTGTGTCTAAAAATCTGTTCTTTATGTCTGCATCTCCTTTGCTGTCCTGCCAATAAGTTCATCAATACCATCTTTCCAGATTCTATTTATGTGTGTTAATACATGTTATTTATTTTTCTGAATTACTTCACTGTATATAATATCTGTAGATTTATCCAGACTGATTCAGATGTGTTCCTCTTTGTAGTTGAGTAATATTCCATTGTATATATGTACCACATGTTCTTTATCCATTCATCTATTGATGGACATCTAGGTTGCTCATATGTCCTGGCTATTGTAATTAGTGCTGCTTTGAACACTGGGGTACACATGTGTACCTTGAATACATGTGTCCTTTTCAACTAGGAGTTCTTGTGAATCTGCCTGCAATGCAGGCAGTGCAGGAAATGCGTGTTCAATCCCTGGGTCAGGAAGATCCCCAGGAGGAGGAAATGGCAACCCATTCTTGCCTGGAAAATCCTTGAGGAGGATCCTGGCAAGCTACAGACCACAGGATCATAAAGAATCAGACACAACTGAGCACACATGCATACACCATATACTCTTAATGTCAATAGACATGACCACGGAGAAGGCAATGGCACCCCCATTCCAGTACTCTTGCCTGGAAAATCCCATGGACGGAGAAGCCTGGTAGGCTGCAGTCGCTAAGAGTTGGACACAGTGAGTGACTTCACTTTCACTTTTCACTTTCATGCATTGGAGAAGGAAATGGCAGCCTACTCCAGTGTTCTTGCCTGGAGAATCCCAGGGACAGGGGAGCCTCGTAGGCTGCCGTCTATGGGGTCGCACAGAGTTGGACACAACTGAAGTGACCCAGCAGCAGCAGCAGCAGCAGCAGCAGACATGACCAAGCAATACATTGCCTGCAGCTGTCTCATGCTATTACAAACAAATTCTCAAATGAGCTCTAAATTCTGCTTCTAGAGGAGCTATTGATGACACAGCATTCCAGTATCTGTTTGCCTTTGGATGATGACATTGTTCTGGTTAATAGGTAATTTGAAAGGAAATACGTTGTAGAATTAACATTACTTAGGCAAAGAAAACTTAGTAAAGATATGTTGGTGAGGGCGTTGAATGATTTGAAGAAATAATCAACTCTGTTGTCAGGACTCCTCTATCTCCAGGAATCTGGTGTAATGGCCCCCTAAAGACATCCACATCCTAATCCCTGGAACCCATAAATATGCTGTGTTGTATTGCAATAGGAAATTAAGGTTCAGAGGTATTAAGGTTGGTAATCATTCTTAAAATAGGGAGAATATCCTAGATGATTTGGATGGACCTGATTTAATCAGTTGAAAGGCCTTAAAAGCAGCTTTGTGTCTTCCTTGAGATGAAGAAATTCCAACTGTGGGCAGCAGCTTCAGTTGATGCCCCAGATTTCCAGCCTTTCCTTTCTAATTGCCTCCTCTACAAATTTTGGATATTGCTTAGCCAGCTCACCCAATCAAATAAGTCACTTCTTTGCAATAAATCTCTTAACATATTTCTCCTGCTGCTTGTTTCTCTGATTGAACCCTGACTGATACAGATTTTGGTTCCTGGAAGCAGAGTGCTGCTGTAACAAATAACAAATAACTAAAAACGTGGAAACTGGTTTGGAATTGAGTAACAGCATAGGCTGGAAGAATTGTGAAGAGCATGATGGAAAAGTCTTAGATTGCTTTGGACAGACTGTTAGTTGAAATACAAATGTTAATAACTCTGCTGGCAAAGATTCAGAAGGAAGTAAGTTGAGAAAGGAAGTATGGTTGAGAAAACATACTGCCATGTAGAATACCTAAATTAAAACCTTAGGAGACTTGGTAGTAATATGGATGTGAAAGTTACTAATGATGAGGACTCAGAAAGAAATGAGGAAAATGTTATTGGAAACTGGAGGAAAGGGAATCCTTGCTACATAGTGGCTGAAAACAGGTTCATTGTGTCCTGCAGTGGAAATGTGAGAGAAAAGGACTTGTAAGCAATGAACTTGGATATTTAGCTGAGATTTCCAGGCATATGTTAAAAATGCAGCCTGGTTTCTTCTTGTTGCTTATAGTATAATGTGAGAAGGATAAAATAGATTGAGGGAAGGACTGTTAAGCAAAAAGGAACCAGAATTTGATGAATTGAGAAATTCTCAGCTTATTCAGATTGCAAAAGATGCTAAAATTAGTAAAGAAAGCCAAGGGTGTCACAGGTGTACACTATTTGTATTGGGCATACACACTGAGACAATACTATAATGAGATGAGATCTTTGAGGACCTTACATATATTTCTTATATGGGATGTCTGTAAATCTTTGGGGACCAGAGAGTGGACTATGATAGGGAGAATAATGGCCTCACAAAGTATCTATGTCCTAATCTCTGGATATCTTGTTATGTGGCAAAGGGGAATTTAAATTGCACATGGAATTAAGGTTGATAATCAGTTGACCTTATAATAAGATTACTCTAAATTATCCAAGTGGGCTTAGAACCACAAGAACCTTTAATAAGTGCAAGTGGAAAGCAGAAAAATATCAGAGTGATATTATGTGAACAACTCTAAACCAGCTATTACTGAATTTGAAGATAGAAAGGAGCAACCAGTGAGAGAATGCAGATAGCCTCTAGAAGCTAGAAAGATAAGAAAATGTATTCTCCCTTGCTTCCAGAAAGGAATATAATTATATCTTAACTTTAGCCCAGTTTAACTTCAGACCTCCAGAAAGGTAAGATAATAAATTTGTGTCATAATTTGTTAATAGCAGCTATAGAACATGAATATAAATAGCTATCAACAGAGCTATTTCCAAGCCTATTTTTCTTTGCCTTCCCCTACTACAGGCCAAAATATTCATATTCCAATAATCTCTTGCAGATAGGAACGTCATATCACTCCATTGTTGCTAATGATATAAAAGTGTAATTGGGAATTGGGCTTAAGGGAAATATTTTTGAAAGGGATAATCTGCTGTGGCATATTCCTTAGGATTTTGCCCGTTTTCCTTTTTCTTACTTGGCATTGGTATTGAGGAGTAAACTTTGAGTTGAAACAGCCAACTTGCAACCATGAGATGAATACCATAGAACAAAGGTTATATATACCAAGTATGGTAAGATGGAAAGCCCCTGAATTTCTTACAGCATTGTCAAGTTACCACAACATCTCTATGCTACCTCCTCCTAGGCTTTATGTTGCACTTTATAAATAAACTCTTACGTGATTAAACAATTGTAGTCAGGTTTTCTGTTGCTTATAGACAAATGCATTCCAAGCTGACATATCTCTTCTCTCCTTCTCGTGAGTAAGTTTGACTCACACAGTTGTCTGATTAGGTCCTAGTTGTCTGTTTACAATATATGACATGCTTGTCCAAAAAAAAACAAAAAACTTTTACCTTCCCTTAGGTGTTATCAAGGGACAGTACTCTTGAGTTTCCATGGCTGACTTTATATCTTTATTCAGTCATCTCTCTATCCGACTAATATAAACATACGCAAATAATTGAACTTCCAAAGGAATTTTCCTGGCTGGTAGCAACCCTAAAAATTGAGTTTTGGAAAACAGAATGAGAAAGTGACCTGATAAATGCCAGCTATACTTTTAAATCTGCATCAGTGGTGTCTTTACAAGATGACCAGAAGTTTAAGAAACAAACCAGATTTGTTTAAGGTTTGTTTATTTATGAAACAAACCATTTGTTTCCCTCTCAGTCATGGAAGTGGCACAGCCAAAAATTTTATTTAGTAAAATAAATTGACTACATATGAGTCCTGAAACTCTTCTTAAGCATATCAGCAATCTATATGTCCTGGTAGAATATGCTTGATGAAAGGATCAGAAATTCCTGACAACTTTTTCAATATACAGAGATGTGTCTTTTAGGCTTCACGGTGTCAGTAGCCACTACTCTTTCCCTATCTTACTTTACAAGTACTTTATTGGTAAAGTGTAGAATTAAAGGCATCTTCAAAGGCTTCCTACTTACATCTTTTTGACTGATCTGGAATACCTTGAAAAGAGTGTTACTTCCAGTTTATCAGCATAATCATGAAAAATCAATAAAAATATATCATTATATTTGTGTATGCTTGTATATGTGTGTGCATTTGTGTGTGTGTGTGTGTGTGGCAGGGGTGAGGGGGAGTAGCTTTAGCAAATGGTAGAGATGCTCTGCATGCAGACATAATATACCAGAGTAACAATGCTTTTCCATAGCTTTTTGATAGCTTTTCCACACTGTAAAAATGTTTTTTTTTCCCCTTTAATGCATAAATGTATGTAACAGAATTGCCACTGGGGAGGGAAATGTAAACTAGACTTGGTTATTTTTTCTCCAGTGAGCTCAGGAAAAAGTAAATTGTTGAATCAAATTGTTCATGTGTAGGGTTGGATCTTGTCTTTATTTAAAATATTGCTATTTTGTTTCATCATGAATTATTTAAGTTTGACTTTTTAGAATACTGAATTAAGTAGTATATATCTTTACTTCCTAAGTATTTTGTTGACCCATTAATTTTGCTTCTGAGATGCTTACCTTCCCCTAGCCCTGGTCCTGTTGGTAGTTTCTATCTTGCAAGTTCAAATATCGTCACAGCAGTAGTGATGGTGGTCACAGCTGAAATCTGAGTGGTGAGATCTGAATCAAGTCTATTTCCATTCTGAACTTGAGGTACTAGCAGGAACAGTAGAAGAATACAAAGATCCTAGGAGATCCGACAAACTGAAGTCCTGCAGACTGGAAATGGAAGAGCACATGTATGGCTATGATTCATCAGGCAAATTGTTTATCTGTTTTTCTTCCAGGTGGCATGCAACAGTGTGAAAATGTTATGTATTGGCTGGTTTCAGTTTGCATTGTTGAGAATTTTTGCATCTCTGTTCATGAGGGTTATTTGTCTCTCTATATTTTTTCACATTATCCTCTTGTCAGTTTTAGTTTCAGGGTTATACTGATCTCATAAAAATGAGCTGACAATTCTTATTCCACCTCTGTTGTATGAAAAAGGTTTATAAGGTATTTATTGTTTCTTCTTTATGTATTTGACGGAATTTACCACAGAAGCCATGTGTGGCTAGCATTCTGTTTGTAGGTAAATTTTGAATTGCATATTCAACTTCTTAAATAAATACGCTGCATTTCCAGTTTTCTATTTCCACTAGTGTCAGTTGGTAACTTGTATTTTTTAAACAATGTCCATTTTATCTAAGATGGTAATACATGACATTATTGACAATATTGTTATTATACTTTCAATATATTTAGGATCTGTAGTACTGCCCCTCTTTCATTTTTGGATGTTGGTAAATATGTTTTCTCTCCTTTTTCTCTCCTTTATCAGTACTGCAGTTAGTATAACAATTTTATTAATCATAATCATTTTTTTAAACCAACCTTGTCTTTGTTATTTTCCTATTTCTGTTTCACTGATTTCTGCTCATGTTTTTCTTTTCTTATACCTACTTCGGGTTTAATTTTCTATTCTTTTGTAGTTTCTCTGAAAGCTCAGATCATTGACTCTTTCCTAGTACATATTAAAATGTAAAAGAATAAAAAGCTATAAATTTCTTGCTATGGATTAAGCTACATTTCATGAATTTTGATACATTGTGATTTTATTAACATTAAGTTTGAATTTATCATTTCCCTGTTGATTTATTCTTTGATCTGTTGCTTAACTAGAAGTATGACTTAATTTCCAAATATCTGGGGATATTATTTTGGATATCCCAAATAGGTCTGTTTTAGTCTGAGAACTTATTCTGTATAATTTCACTCCTTTAAACTTAATTGAGTTTTGCTGTTTTGTTGTTATCTAACATATGGGTTATCTTGATATGTTTTATATGTATGCTTGAAAGAAATGTGTATTCTATAGTTGTGGTGTGTAGTATTCTGTAGATATCAAACCAAATTGCTTTCATAATGTTTAAATATTCTTTATTCTTACCACATTTTTCCTACATGTTCTGTCAGTTATTGGGAGAAAAATGTTAATTCTTCAATTGTTAATTGTGGATTTGTCTGTTCTTTCAGTTCTAGCATTTTTGTAACCTTATGTATTGTGAAGCTTTGTTGTTAGATGTGCACATCATTAGAATTATTTTATCTTCATGATAAATTGACACTAATCATTATGAAATATCTCTTTTAGTTTCTAGTAATACTTTTAAATCTGCTATTAGTAGAGTTACCTATATTTCCTATGCTTGGGGTTTGTATAATATATCAATTTTCATCCTTTTGCTTTTATTCTGTCTCTATATTTCAAGTTCATCTTTGGTAAACTATTATGCATAGAGTTGGATCTTGCTTTTTTATCCAGTCTTATCATTTCTGCCTTTTAATAAGACAGTACATTCTATTTACATTTAATATAATTATTTCTATAATTGTGTCTATTCTCCTTTTTTTTTTGTTTTCTTTTGGCTCAATTCTGTAATTTTTGGTATTCCATTTTATATCCTAAATTGACTTTTTACTTATAAGATTTTGGGATAGCATTTACTCTAAAAATAGAATACACAACCTTTACTTATCACAGCCTACCTTAACTTAATATATTACTTCATCTATAATGTGAAAAGCTGCCTATTATGTAATTACCATCATTTTTGCCATAGCACAGATCAGTGCAAGACACAGGAGAGATATTTAAGAATTCATTTAGTGGAGGATCTCTGTAAATATGGTCAAACTGGAAAATACTTCAGAAAGACCTTGAAATCTACTATGTGGAAAGTATTTCAGACTGGAGAGATATATAATGAGAGTAATCAATATGGAAAAGTGTTCAGCCTGATTCCAAATTTAAATGTGTACAACAGAACTTATACTAAAGATAAATCCTGTGAATTCACTAGATCTGTGACAGCCTTCATTAATCATTCACTTGTTAAGATACACTGGACACAGTCCTAACAATATAAGGAATGTAGAAAACTTTTCAGCTTTTCTTTGTATCTTAGGACTCATGAAAATTCACATTGGAGAAGAGTACTATGAATATACAAAATGTAGGAAAGCTCTCATTCATTCTTCATGCACTGCTGTACATGTAAGAACTCACAGTGGAGACAGGCTTTATATTTACACAATGTGAAAATGCCTTCCATTTCTTTCATCTCTAAGAAAATGTGAAAACTCTTACTGGAGAAAAATTCTGTGAAGGCAAAAAATGTGGAAAAATCTTCAACTGGCCCTCGTTTTTTAGTTACACATGTGAGAATTCATATTGAAAATATACCCAATGAATGTAAAAGAATATGAGAAAGTTTTATTTCTTCTATATCCCTTAAAGGACCTGTAAGAACTCAAATTGGAAAGAAGTATTATAAATATATTCTTTTTAAAAACATTTATTCTTTTTTTTAAAACAGCTTAGACAATAGCACTTTAGTTGACAGTATATAAATTTCAGAAATACATTCTTTGTAAGAAAAGACCAATAATTAAGTATAGTCTTTACAAACAAGTTTCTCAGTAAATTCCAGGGTGCTTTAGATCCCTGTTTATTAAGACACATTTTCTATCATTCTCCTGGGCAAACTGTTTAACATTCACTAATTTTAAAAAGACCCAGAGCATATAGTAATCCCCTTCTTTCACTCCGTGTTGGATTTTCACTAAACCTGAGTGAATCACCTAATGAAAATAATAAAAGACATTGCTTTACTCTCATACCCTCTGCCTTCCCATCTTGTTCCCTTTTATCTTTAGTACTACTAATAGAAGATCTGTATGTAAAAGCTCATTCAAAACTATTTATTGGCAGAGAAGAATTGTTCATTTAAGTCATAAATCTAAATAACTCAGAAGATGTAAAGAAGACCAGTATAGTTTGTATTCTTATCTTCATGCTCTCCCTAGCCTTGCTGCAATTTAAGGGCATTCTGTCCTTTGTGTCATTCTGGTGCCTGCCCTTAATTAGAAATCATTCATTTGTTGATTCTTCCTGAGGCACACAGCACTGGACAGTTTTCCAACTCAGACCTTCACTTATTCTTCAAAGATTAGTTGACAAGTGAGAAAACACTAGAAATGAGTTCTATACATGTAAGGAATGCCCAGCTCTTTTCCTCTTTTAATTAACCATATAAGGACCAATACTGGAGAGAGGCCCTATAATTGTAGACACTGTGACAGTTCTTTTGTTCTTCACATTTTACTGTACATGGGATACCATAAATTGGAGTGAAACTGTGCATATATGAAATGCAGGAGTGCCTTCATCTGTTCTCATCATTTAGGAAATTTGTGAGAACTCATACTGAAGAGAACTCTTATTAGTATTTGAAGTGCAGGAAAATCTTAATTTGTATCTAATTCTTGTAAAACCATGTGAATCCTAACACTTCAGTGCATGTATGAGAACACATAAGAGAAACCATACCAGTGTGAAGAGTGTGGGAAAACCTTCAGGTTTTTCTCATTCTTTAGTCATCAAGTGAGAACTCATACTGGGAGACAGGAATTTGAAGAATGTGGAAAATTCTTTCATTTTCCCTAATACTCCAAAAATATATGAAAACTCACACTGGAGAGAAAACCCTATGAATGTGGGAAAACCTTCAGGTGCATCTCTTCTTTGTTATACATAAAGAAATTAATACCTGAAGAGAAATCTTTTAAATGCTGCAAATAGGGAATTGCTTTATCAGTGTCTCTGTCATCTTTGAAGTGGTACCCTAGCTTGTAACTTATAGTTTTCATTTGCTAATGTAAACCTCTGTTAATAACACTCCTAGTACCCTTTCAGCTATTTCATATAACTTTCAGTGTGTATTACTTTCATTGTGATTCGCATATTTGTACTGTGTCATTTCTACTGTGACATCTCAGACTGAAGTAAAATGTATGTTTTAATATGCAAGTAAGTATATTTGGAATTAGTTTTGTTATTGTTTCTACTTAATTTCCACTATATGCAATGCATGTGGTCCTTGTGATACTGACTTTGGTACTTATTGGAATTTTCTTTCTGCCCTACTAGGACAGACCCTGGGATTTGCCTACTGGTACCTATTCTACCCTTCTTCCTTACTATGAAAACAGAAATTTTCAGGTTATTGACCTTTACTGTAGAGAGATGTATCTTTAGCATTTTTGTGGCTAGTAGAGTAGGTAGCATTTGTTTTGGTTAATAAGTAGTAAAAAATGTTCAAAGTTATCAAAAAAGGATGGTTTCATCAGACTTGGTAATTTAACCTTTTGTACTTTGCTCTTCTTTTAAGTTGGACGCAACAATTCACGTTGAAAAGAGATAACTTGGAACCATGAGAATAAAAGCTAGGGATTTGATTGTGCTGGATTATGTTATATGAGGGTTAGAACTACTTTTTCTAGAATACTCTTTGCTGAATGGTTAGAATTGGATAAAAGAGGAGCCTCCTGAGATTTGAAATGCAAAAATGAAGAAGCCATTAATCTCAAAATGATGTGGATGTAACAGATTGACAGATCCAAAACTTCAGAAGTTCCAAACTTCAAGCTTATCTTCCTGACTACTGTCTTTGTTGAATAACATCAACCCTGAGCCAATCACAAGCACTTCAGTCCCCTCAGAGGTAGCAGTATCCACAGACATCTCCATGAGTCACCTTTTATGGTCCTACTTTGGCAAACAGACATGCACAGCTGTTTGAATTACCTTGCAAACTCAAATCTGTCCATTCATACCACTGTTTAAGGATATTGTGTTTAAAGATTCTCCAGTCCTCTGATTACCTTGTCTCCACATTTGTGAAAGGTCTAATTTCTCTAATGAGCACATAGATCTAATACTTCCAGTGGGTCTGTTTTCCTGAATCATAAAATGTTAGAGCAAAAGCAAGCAAATAAACAAATGAGTAACTTTGTTCCCCTATTGCAACTGGTGAGTGGCTATCCTTGTTACCTATTTCTGGACTCTATCAGGAGAGAAATAAGCACCTTGCTGATTTGTGAAGCATGTTGTGGAAATTTTGTCTTAGTCAAAACTGAATGAAAGGGCTTCCCCAGTGGCTCAGTGGTAAAGAATATGCCTGCCAATGCAGGAGACACAGGTTTGATCCCTGGTCCGGGAGGATCTCACATCCCACAGAGCAACTAAGCTCATGTGCCAAAACTATTGAGTCTGTGTTCTAGAGTCTGGGAGCCACAGCTACTGAGGCCATGTGCCACAGCTACTGAAGTCTCAACACCCGAGAGCCTGTAGTCCACAACAAGAGAAGCCATCTCAATGAGAAGCCCACACACTACAATGAAGAGTAGCCCCTTCTTACCACAACCAGAGAAAAGTCTGTGCAGCAACAAAGACCCTGCACAGCCATAAATAAATAAATTTGTAAAAAAAAAAAAAAAAACTTCAAAACTGAATGAAATTCCTGAATGACAAACACAGTATCATTAAATTAAAACTATTAACATAATTCGGACTTCCCTGGTGGCTCAGACGGTAAAGTGTCTGTCTACAGTCACCATACTAACAAAATAAAGAACATATATATGATTATCTCAATAAGTACATAGAAAGTCCTTGAAGAATACAAAATGCATTTTATGAAAACTTTCAAGACACTAGAGAATGGGAACACCCTTACTATTGTTAAAAATAAAACTACAAAAATCTTAAAACTAACATCATACTTACTGGTAAGATATTGAATGCTTCTCCATAATAGAGACAAAGCCAGAAAGGTCTCACTCTTTCTGTTCAACATTATTTTGTTTAAATATTTGTTTACTTATTTGTCTGTACCAGGTCTTAGTTTTGGCTCTCCAGATCTTTGATCTTCATTGTAGCATGTGGGATCTTTAGTTGTGGCATGCAAACTCTTAGTTATGGCATGTGCGATCTAGCTCCATGACCAGGGATCCAACCTGGACCCCTTTGGGAGTGCAAAGTCCTAGCCACAGGACCACCAGGGAAATATCCTGTGGGACGTCTGTACAAGAAACAACAGGTAGACAATTTTATAGCAGGAACAAAGAGGAGCTAAACTGTGTTAGGAGATCAAGAGGTCATACATTTCCCATTCTTGGGACAAGGGAGACACTCAGTTCAGTTCAGTTCAGTCGCTCAGTTGTGTCTGACTCTTTGCAACCCCATGAATCGCAGCACACCAGGCCTCCCTGTCCATCACCAACTCCCGGAATTCACAGATTCACATCCATCAAGTCAGTGATGCCATCCAGCCATCTAATCCTCTGTTGTCCCCTTCTCCTCTTGCCCCCAATTCCTCCCAGCATCAAAGTCTTTTCCAATAAGACTGCACATACATAAAAGGCTTCACAGGGTCAAAAAGGCAGGGGATGTAGACTATAGTAAGTCTTGCTATCCCCCTCCCATATGCCTTTGCCATGAAATCCATCTTGACTAATGGATGTTTGTGTACCTAGAGGAAAGTCCTGAGACAGATTAACCAGGGATTCAAAACAAGACAACTGGCCAAGAAGAGGACAAAGCCCCAGAAGACTGCCCCAATAAAGGATTTAAACTTCCCAGCGGCACGACTCTAGCACTTCTCATTGGGCTTGCCTATGTGTCTTTATGCATCTATTGTGCTTTTCTAGTAAATACTCTTTCCTCTATATCTTCTGTCTCCTTGTCTGATTCTTCCTTTCAAGACAAGGGCTGGGGACGTCTTAGATTCTACCTGCTGGCCCCTGTAGTCTAGCAGTGAAGATTCTTGGTTTCCACCCAGGTGACCAGGGTTCAATTCCAGCTGGAAATTAAGTTCTGTCTCTTCCAACTACTGTTTACTGCAAGCTAATGCTCACTGCTGTGTGTGTGTGTCCAAACTCATTCTGGGTATTTGCATCTACCACCAGGTAAGTGAAGTCCAGGCCAGAACCAGTGTCTACTGTCAGGGTCCATCTGTATCACCACAGGGGTATCAGTATCAGTCAGCTGTGTCCAAGAGTCTTCCCACTGGTAAACTGGCCACACAGCTATCTGCACTGTCAGTGTATTTTGGTGGCAGATAGAACAGTTCTTGCAGCTTCCCAGGTGGCAACAGTGGTAAAGAACCCGCCTGCCAATGCAGGAGACACAAGAGACTCAGGTTCAATCCCTGGGTCAGGAAGATTCCTGGAGAAGGGAATGGCAAACCACTACAGTATTCTTGCCTGGAGTACTGCATGGACAGAAGAGCCAAGTGGGCTACAGTCCGTGGGGTCACAAAGAGTTGGACACAACTGAGCAACTTTCACTTTCACTTGTTTGACAATACTAGGTAGGGGAAATGTTCCCTGGTCAGTTTCAGTATCCATCTCCCACATAGAAGCTGGTTTTAAAAAAAAAGGCCTATTCACATAAAGCCTATTCAAGCATACTGATTCTCCTACAAGTTTTACAATAATTCCAACAACTCATATGTTCCTAACTGTAGCCTTGATTAGGACTTCATCCACAGGTTTTGATTTTACAGTACTAGGTAAAGGAAATGTTCCCCCTGCCAAACATAATATGCACTCCCATAAAACATTCAGGTAAAACTGACACACTTTACATAATTCTAACTTTCATAATCCTATCAATGATTATTAATCTTAATATAATTGTAGCCTGGGTTAGGGCTTCACCAATGGGCTTTAATACCACAGCTGAGTCCTGGAAACTTCTCTTTTCTGGCCCCTGACCATTTTACCCATTCCAGTGCAAAGTTTTTGGGTCCCCAGTGAGGGGTTGAGACAAGGGACCCTGGGCCTTTTGTTAATCTTCATCTTGTAAATCTGCCTGCCCACTGCCCCGTGAAATTGCTGGTCAGGTTTCTCACTTTAATTTCTACCTTTTGACTTTTAAATCTTTTCCAAACAGGGGTAGAGTGGACCGCTTTGGGGCCCTTTAATTTGGGAGGGCATCCAAAATTAAAAGGGATCCAAATGGTGGATCCCTTTGGCCCACCCACCCCTAGGTTGTGCTATGTTAAAGCTTTTGTTTTAACCCCATCAGTGTCCATTTTATTCACTCATTTTTAAATAACCATCTAAGGATTTCTATTCTACTGTGATGAGTCCTATGACTCTCCTCTGTTTCCTCTTTGTTTTGCTTCTGTCAATATTCACTTTATTCATCTTACTAGTTCAGTTCAATTGCTCAGTCGTGTCCAACTCTTTGCAACCCCATGAACCGCAGCATGCCAGGCCTCCCTGTCCATCACCAACTCCCGGAGTTCACCCAAACCCATGTCCATTGAGTCAGTGATGCCATCCAACCATCTCATCTTCTGTTGTCCCCTTCTCCTCCTGCCCTTAATCTTTCCCAGCACCAGGGTCTTTTCAAATGAGTTAGCTCTTCGCATGAGGTGGCCAAAGTACTGGAGTTTCAGCTTTAACATCAGTCCTTCCAATGGATATTCAGGACTGATCTCCTTTAGGATGGACTGGTTGGATCTCCTTGAGTCCAAGGGACTCTCAAGAGTCTTCTCCAATACCACAGTTCAAAAGCATCAATTCTTCGGTGCTCAGCTTTCTTCACTGTCCAGCTCTCACATCCATACATGACCACTGGAAAAACCATAGCCTTGACTAGATGGACCTTTGTTGGCAAAGTAATGTCTCTGCTTTTCAATATGCTGTCTAGGTTGGTCATAACTTTCCTTACTACTTAGTAACTATTTAAAATGTTCTACCTTGTTGGGAAGAGTCATGTGACTCCCCCCTTGGCCTCTTACATTCTCTCATTAATTAACTTAAATTTTTATTAGCATCTGTAAGATCCAGTGAGGGGAAGATGAAACAGCAAATTTTATAAGGTTTCCTGAACTGATTTTGCAACAACAGGATTGCTGGGACCTAAAGAAGGCTGCAAATCCTGGAAGATGATGCTGTGAAAGTGCTGCATTCAATATGCCAGCAACAGGACTGGAAAAGGTCAGTTTTCATTCCAATCCCAAAGAAAGGCAACACCAAAGAATGCTCAAACTACCACACAATTGCACTCATCTCACACTCTAGTAAAGTAATGCTCAAAATTCTCCAAGCCAGGCTTCAGCAATACATTAACTGTGAACTTCCAGATGTTCAAGCTGGTTTTAGAAAAGGCAGAGGAACTAGACATCAAATTGCCAACATCTGCTGGATCATGGAAAAAGCAAGAGAGTTCCAGAAAAACATCTATTTCTGCTTTATTGACTATGCCAAAGCCTTTGACTGTGTAGATCACAATAAACTGTGGTAAATTCTGAAAGAGATGGGAATACTAGACCACCTGACCTGCCTCTTGAGAGACCTATATGCAGGTCAAGAAGCAACAGTTAGAACTGGACATGGAACAACAGACTGGTTCCAAATAGGAAAAGAAGTATGTCAAGGCTGTACATTGTCACCCTGCTTATTTAACTTATATGCAGAGTACATCATGAGAAACACTGGGCTGGAAGAAGCACAAGCTGGAATCAAGACTGCCAGGAGAAATATTAATAACCTCAGACATGAAGATGACACCACCCTTATGGCAGAAAGTGAAGAGGAACTAAAAGCCTCTTGATGAAAGTGAAAGAGGAGAGTGAAAAAGTTGGCTTAAAGCTCAAGATTCAGAAAACAAAGATCATGACATCTGGTCCCATCACTTCATGGGAAATAGAGGGGGAAACAGTGGAAACAGTGTCAGACTTTATTTTGGGGGGCTCCAAAATCACTGCAGATGGTGACTGCAGCCATGAAATTAAAAGATGCTTACTCCTTGGAAGGAAAGTTATGACCAACCTAGATAACATATTCAAAAGCAGAGACGTTACTTTGCCAACAAAGGTCTGTCTAGTCAAGGTTATGGTTTTTCCAGTGGTCATGTATGGATGTGAGAGTTGGACAGTGAAGAAAGCTGAGCGCCGAAGAATTGATGCTTTTGAACTGTGCTGTTGGAAAAGACGCTTGAGAGTCCCTTGGACTGCAAGGAGATCCAATCAGTCCATCCTAAAGGAGATCAGTCCTGCATGTTCATTGGAAGGACTGATGCTGAAGCTGAAACTCCAATACTTTGGCCACCTCATGCGAAGAGCTAACTCATTTGAAAAGACCCTGGTGCTGGGAAAAATTAAGGGCAGGAGGAGAAGGGGACAACAGAGGACGAGATGGCTGGATGGCATCACTGACTCTATGGACATGAGTTTGGGTGAACTCCAGGAGTTGGTGATGGACAGGGAGACCTGGCGTGCTGAAATTCATGGGGTCACAAAGAGTCAGACACGACTGAGTGACTGAACTGAACTGAACTGAAAAAAGGCTGGGCCTCAAAGAATTGATGTTTTCAAACTATGGTGCTGGAGAAGCCTCTTGCAAGTCCCTTCCAGACAGCAAGGAGATTAAACCAGTCAATCCTAAAGGAAATGAACCCTGAATATTCATTGGAAGGACAGATGCTGAAGGTCCAATACTTTGGCCACCTGATGCCAAGTGCCAACTCATTGGCAAAGACCCTGAGGCTGGGGAAGATTGAAGGCAGGAGGAGAAGAGGGCGACAGAGGATGAGATGGTTGGATGGGATTACCGATTCAATGGACAAGAATGTGGGCAAACTCTAGGCGATGGGGAGGGATGGGGAGGCCTGGCATGCTGCAGTTCATGGGGTGGCAAAGAGGTGGACATGACTTGGTGACAGAACCAACACCACCACCGTGAAGACATAATAACTCTAAATGTGTAATGCACTTTTCAACTGAACAACAATAGGATTATAGGGGATGCCCAGGTGAAGGGGTCCCTTTAACCACAGAATTTACGATGACCTGGGTAAAGCACATATTCAGTGGGTGTATATCCTACTCATTAAAAGGCTAGTCCCACACAGCTTGCATAGGAAGCATATCAGCTGCCTCATCTGAAGTTTTCCACTTGGCATTCACAGGGGGAAGAAACTATCCCCCATCTCAGGATAAACAGACCTTAGAGTGGCTTTCATCCAGTCCGTCAGGCTGGCTGTTCCCCCAGGAATAACCTCCTGTGTATCTGGATCACATATAATCATCTGTGATTGTTCTGTAGTGATGTGTGGGCCCTGTTTCAATACAAACATGCTGTCCCATTTTGCAGCACTCAAAACCAAAGACACAGCCCCCAAACTAGTTACTCCCACAGTTTATTTCAATGAAGATTCTTCAGGAACTTGATGGTCTACAGAATCAAACAGTTCCTTCACACTACAATCCTGGTATCAGGAGCTTCTTGGTTTTGTCCTTTTCTCCATGTTTACTGGGGGACTCATCTTTCAGTGTCATATCTTTTTGTTCTTTGATACAGTTCACGAGGTTATCATGGCAAGTACACTGGGGTAGTTTGCCATTTCCTCCTCCAGTAAATCATGTTTTGTCAGAATTCTCCATTATAACCCGTCCGTCTTGGGTGGCCCTACATGGCATGGCTCATAGCTTCCTTGAGTTTTGCAAGCCCCTTTGCCATGACAATGCAGTGATCCATGAAGGCAAAATGCCAAAGAATTGATGGCTTCCAACTGTGGTGTTGGAGAAGACTCCTGAAAGTTCCTTAGATGGCAAGGAGATCAAACCAGTCAATCTTAAGAGAAATCAACCCTGAATACTTGTTGGAAGGACTGATGCTGAAACTGAAGCTCCAGTATTTTTGTCATCTGATGTGAACAGCCAACTCATTGGAAAAGTCCCTGATGCTGGGGAAGATTGAGGTCAGAAGGAGAAGAGGGCATAAGAGGATGAGATGGCTGAATGGCATGACCAATGCAAAGGACGTGAACTTGGGCAAACTTTGGAGATGGTGAGGGACAGGGAAGCCTGCTGAAGTCCATGGAGTTTCAGAGTCGGACATGACTGGGCGACTGAACAAGAACATGTTTACTACCTTCTTGGTAACTAGAGCTCTTAGAGGACTTTCTGTTGTTCCTGCACAATTTTCTACCTTGGGGGCAGCTTTGAGGCTAGCGGCCCAAGCTCAAACTTGCTGAAATCTGAGTTTGGACCAGCATCAAGATCTAACCCAGCATTATCTTTTAGTTTAGCTATTACAGATAACAATAACCAAGGAATTATATGTCTAGTATGCCTCTTGTTATTATGCACTTCCTTATATACCCAGTGATTCCACGCCTCAGGATTTGGATCCATCTCTAAATACCTTTGGTAACTTTTACCTTTCTGAGTGACTACAGCAAACTGCCGCTCATACCATGGGTGACCACATGACTCAGGAATCAAAGGGTCTTCATCTTCTGCCCTTCATGCTTTCTCTTCCAAAACCACATGTTTCCATGAGCCAGGACTAACCTAGCAAATCCCACTTCATTGACACCAACTGTTTTGTGTTCTGAGTACCCAGTTTCAATGTGGGAAGAGGAAGTTTTTCTCCACACCTCCAATGAGCAATATTCCAACACCAGCTAGGTTTTCTACAAGTCAAGTCATTTCTGACACTATCTCATTAGATTCCACAGATTGAGAGTTCTTACCCTCTAATCACATGGTTGATTTACCTGGCAACCAGTACCCTATCCTTAGGTGCTGATTAAAAGTTTTGCCAAAAGAACACGGTGCTCATAGGAAAAACCCTCTTCCAACAGTACAAAAGATGACTCTACACATGGACATCACTGGATGGTCAACACCAAAATAAGATTTATTATATTCTTTGCAGCTGAAGATGGAGAAGCTGTATACAGTCAGCAAAAACAGACCTGGAGCTGATCGTGGTTCAGATCATTAACTCCTTATTGCAAAATTCAGACTTAAATTGAAGAACACAGGGGAAACCACTGGGCTTCCCATCTGCCTGCAATGCAGGAGACTGGTTCGATTCCTGGGTTAGGAAAAATCCCCTGGAGAAGGAATGGGCTACCCACTCCAGTATTCATGGCCTTCCTGGGGCTCAGACAGTAAAGAATCCACCTGCAATACAGGAGTCCTGGGTTCGATCCTTAGGTTGGGAAGATTCCATGGAGGAGGGCATGGCAAATGATTCCAGTATTCTAGACTGGAGAATCCCCATGGACAGAGGATCTTGGCAGGCTACAATCCATGAGGCCACAAAGTCAGACATGACTGAACGACTAAGCACAGTATAGACAGGGGAAACCACTAGGCCATTCAGGTATGACCTAGTCAAATCCCTTATGATTATACAGTAGAAGTGACAAATAGATTCAAGAGATTAGATATCATAGATAGAGTGCCTGAAGAACTATGTACAGAGGTTCGTAACATTGTACCGGAAGCAGTGATCAAAATCATCCCCAAGAAGAAGAAATGCAAAAAGGCAAAATGGTTGTTTGAGGAGACCTTACAAATAGCTGAGAAAAGATGAGAAACGAAAAGCAAAGGAGAAAAGGAAACATATTCCCATCTGAATGCAGAGCAACAGAGAATAGCAAGGAGACATAACAAAACCTTTTGAGTGAATAATGCAAAGAAATAGAGGGAAACAATAGAATGGGAAAGACTAGAGATCTTGTCCAGAAAATTAGAGACACCAAGGGAACATTTCATACAAAGATGGGTACAATAAAGGACAGAAATTGTATGGACCTAACAGAAGCAGAAGATATTAAAAAGAGGTGGCAAGAATACACAGAAGAACTTTACAAAAAAAGATCTATCTGGATAACAACAACGGTATGATCACTCACCTAGAGCCAGACATCCTGGAGTGTGAAGTGGGCCTTAGGAAGCATCACTATGAAGTTAGTGGAGCTGACAGAATTTCAGCTGAGCTATTTCAAATCCTAAAAGATGATGCTGTTAAACTGCAGCACTCAGTATGCCAGCAAACTTGGAAAACTCAGCAGGACTGGAAAAGGTCAGTTTTCATTCCAATCCCAAAGAAGGGCAATGTCAAAGAATGTTCAAACTACTGCACAACTGCAATCATTACACACATTAGCAAAGTAACGCTCAAAATCCTTCAAGCTAGACTTCAACAGTATGTGAACCAAGAACTTCCAGATGTAAAAGTTGGATTTAGAAAAGGCAGAGGTATCAGAGAAAAACTGCCAACATCCACTGGATCATAGAAAAAGCTAGAAAATTCCAGGAAAACATCTACCTCTGATTCATTGACTATGCCAAAGTCTTTGACTCTGTGGATTACAACTCTTAAAGAGATGGGAATTCCAAACCACCGGACCTGCCTCCTGCAAAACCTGTATGCAGGTCAAGAAGCAACAGTTAGAACCAGATGTGGAAAAATAGATTGGTTCAAAATTGGAAAAGGAGTGATCCAGGCTCTATCTTGTCACCTTGCTTATATAACTTATATGCAGAGTACATCATGCAAAATGCTGGGCTGGATGAAGCACAAGCTGGAATCAAGATTGCCAGGAGAAATATTAACCTCAGGCATGCAGATGGCACCACCCTTATGACAGAAAGCAAAGAAGAATTAAAGAGCCTCTTGATGAAGGTGAAAGAGGAAGGTGATAAAAGCTGGCTTAAAACTCAACATTCAAAAACCAAGATCATGGCATCTGGTCCCATCATTTCATAGCAAAAGATGGGGAAACAATGGAAACAGTGACAGACTTTATTTTCTTGGGCTCCAAAATCATTGCAGATGGTGACTGCAGCCATGAAATTAAAAGACGCTTGCTCTTTGGAAGAAAAGCAATGACAAACCTAGACAGCATATTAAAAGCAGACATTACTTTGCCAACAAAGGTCCGCCTAGTCAAAGCTATGGTTTTTCCAGTAGTCGTGTATGGATGTGAGAGCTTGACAGTAAAAAAGGCTGAGCAATGAACAACTGATGCCTTTGAACTGTGGTGCTAGAAAAGACTTTTGAGAGTCCCTTGGACAGCAAGGAAATCAAACCAGTCAATCCTAAAAGAAATGAACCCTGAATATTCATTGGAAGGACTGATGCTGAAGCTGAAGCTCCAGTAATCTGGCCACCTGATCCAAAGAGCTGACTAACTGGAAAAGACCCTGATGCTGAGAAAGACTGAAGGTAGGAGAAGTGGGTGACAGAGGATGAGACAGTTAGATGGCATCACCAACTCAATGAACATGAGCAAACTCCTGGAGATGGTGAAGGACCGGGAAGCTTGGCATGCTGCAGTCCATCGGGTCGCAAAGAATCAGACAAGGGACAGAACTCAGTGACTGAACAACAACAAAAAGACACCTCATTGACATAACAAAAGACACCTTTATTGCTTGCTGGGAGCCACCACGGAGATCCCACCCATGACAGGGTCATGTGGAAGAGAACTGTTAAGCAAGGCTTCAGAACTCAAGGGGCTCCCTAGGCTTTCTCAAGCATTTACCCCAAAACCAGAATCTGTCTGTTTTACTGTTTCATGACTTTCACCAATTCCTCTGACATTAACAGGGAGCTAACCCTGACCACCTTTCTCTGGCGAATATCAACCTAGGGCTAAAGCTAATAAGTCTCCTGGACATGAGAGGAATATTTCAAATCAAACCCCCTCTGTTAGCATTATAGCTTGCTTGGCAGGTATATCCAGACTCTTACAGCTATGCATGTGATTATTTACAGCCTCCCAACTGTGAGAGGCATGGAAAGCCTAAAACATAGAGCCTTTCAAAGACTTGAAAGTTATTAGAGTAGTTCTAGTGCTGGTGTAGGATTTCATTATTGGGCCAATGCTTGTTGCTAAGTTCCCATATCTCTTACCCACTGTGCACCTGGGAATGCATTAGTTAACACAGTGAGAATGCAAGAAAAACACGTGTAGCCTTGAATTTAACCATATCAGACTTTTGAGCTAATTGGTTCTTTCTTGTAACTCGCTGCACCTTTGCTCTGTGAAAAACGTAACTCTGTTTGGCATTTTCTGAGGCTGACATAGATTAGAAATATAAAGAAAATGAGGGAAAATAAGTTTTCTGGTTAAGCAGCCTTTATCAAAACAGGGTCATAAAATGTTCACAGGCCTCCAAGACCAGAAGATACTGTACACAACATCATTTGTGGGGAAGGTATGCAGAAAAATCCTGGTTTCAATAAGGGCAAAACTGCTGGAATGTTTGGGCTGACTCTGTATGACCTTGCACCTTTCATTTCCCTCTATGTATAAGGCAAGGTATAAAAGTACCTTTTGAAAAATAAAGCTTTTGGGCCTTGCAGAACCTTGGTCACCCCGTGTGTTTTTTCTTCTCTTTCTCTTTCTTTCTCTCTCTCTCTCTCTCCCCTCTCCTTCTCTTTTCAGGCTGATCCCTTGGAGCATGGGGGCTCCCTGCATTCACTTATCTGCCCGGGTTTCTGAACGGGAAGACGTTCTGCATCTTCACTCCCTGGGAGACCGGGAGGGCACCTGTGGCCTCCATGAACAGGACAAACTTCTTGTCTTGAAGTTTTATTGGTTCTCTATGTAAACCAAGGAATATCAGCCTCTTTCTCTCCCTCCGTTTTCTTATCTACAACATTCTTTCCTTATCTCTCTCTAAATCAATCGCCTATGCCGTTTCTCCTTTGGGTTTCCCTGGATCCTGTTGGGGCTGGACCCCGGCAATTGCTCTCTTAGGAAATTTCAATGGTGTAAGGGGCTGTATCAGAAACCAAGAAGAAAGACCAAATATGTATTTCCTATTATCAATCACAATGTCCAGCTTTCCTGGTGGTTTATTGGTAAAGAATCTACCTGCCAATGTAAGTTACTTGGGTTCGATCCCTGGTCCCAGAATATCCCTGTTCTGGCAGAGCAACTAAGCCCATGCACCACAACTACCGAGCCCAAGTGCTGCAACTACTGAAGCCTGAGTGCCTAGAACCATGCTCCACAACAACAAAAGCCACTGCAATGAGAAGCCTGGGTACTGCAAGGAAAGGTAGCCCCCGCTTGCCGCAATTAGAGAAAAGCCCTTGTAGAAACGAAGGTCCAGTGCAACCAAAAGTAGAATAAATAAATGAAAATGATTTTTAAAACATCATGTCACACTGGATGAGAGACATGTTTATGGAACTCTCTCAGAATGGGACACAGACCATGTAGATATATGTGCCTCAAATGAATGCTCACTAATGTTCAACACTGCAGTTGTGAATTTTAGTATTGAAATTGAAAAGAAGGTCAATTATGTGGCTTTTTACTTCAAAAAAACACATATGCTTACTGTATGCCAGACATAGATCTACCCATGAGATATCAAATAGCCCTTTCTCCAACTATACCAATATTTGCTGGTAAATGAACCTAAAATCTTAAAGCCCTTGACTCTTCTGAATCCTCCAGCCAACATAAGACTTTTAAACTACTTGCCAGTGGAAAGCAGTATCCCCTTTCCTGGAAACCATACAACACATTTATGAGGCAGGTGCTTTACAAAACGACGCTTGCTCTTAACATCTCTCTCTTTTTTTTTTTTTAAGAAACTGTTTATTTTCTGTCAGCCTATTTCCATTTTAAGAGTATGTGGGGGCTTCCCCGGTGGCTCAACAGTAAAGAATCCACCTGCCCAATGCAGGAGACGTGGGTTCCATCCCTGGTCTGGGAAGATCCCACATGCTGTGGAGCAACTAAGCCCATGAGCCACAACTATTGAGCTTGTGCTCTAGAGCCCTGGAACCACAACTCCTGAAGCCCGAATGCCCTAGAGCCTGTGTTCCACAAGTGAAGCCACTGCAGTGAGAAGCCCAAGCATCACAACTAGAGACTAATGCCTGTTCCCTGCAGCTAAAGAAAAAGCCCACACAGCAACAAAGACCAAGCACAGCCAAAATTAATAAATGAATAAATAAAGTTATTGTTTTAAAAGTTTGTGGAAGAACTTAAGACCACTCAGTGGTTGCTCCTACCCATTCAGCGGCTTGACAGGTGGGAGCTACAGACCAGTGTGCAATGGCAGGCTGAGCACTCCAGTCTTCAGTGGGGAACCACTGAACCGAGTTCCTGCATGCCTTTGGACCAGTTCAGCCCTCAGTTTAAGTAGCAGTGAACTCAGTGAGCAAATGAACTGGTGGAATGAACAGAGTAGTCCATTCACTCTGAAATTCCTCCTTGGTCACAGCCTTCTCAGCTGTCACCTATTCTTCCTTTTCAAACTCTTCAGGACCTCTGTAGAAGCAGAGATCAGGCATGACCTCCCAGGGGTGTTCCCAGGAGATGATACCACACATGCACAGAACTTCCCAGGTCTGCAACCACCACCACATCAGGCCCACTGAGCGAGCTCCCTTGTTGTTGTTCTTGTTGTTCATTCAGTCATTCCCAGCTCTTTGCAAACCCATGGATGACAGCACACCAGGCTTCCCTGTCCCTCCGTATCTTCCAGAGTTCACTCAAACTCATGTCCATTGAGTCAATGATGCCATCCAACCATTTCATCGTTTGCTGCCCCATTCTCCTCTTGCAGGATGGCAATGTCTGCATAACACAGAGGAGAGTCTGTTACACAGAGCAATGGTAGGCAGGTTAATGTAGGAGGCATCTGTGAGAGGCTGGTGGTCAGCCCTGGGCTCAGTAACTAACAGAAGTCTTGGCTCTCAGAAGGCTGCCTGGATCTGGTTAGTGAAAGTTCCAGTGACCTGTAATAGGACTAGCTCCAGTGGCAGCAACAAACTTCAGCACAGCTCACTGGCTAGTATTCCTGGAGGATGTGACATTGACATCAGCTGGGTTTTCAAAGGCAACAATGGCACAAGCTGCCAACAGAAGCTTCTCCCAAGTTCTCTTCAGGTTTATGAAGTAGACGCCATAACTTTTCCTTCTGTAGGTGTACTGTTCCATTTGGAAGTCAAGATTGGTGCCACCTAAGTGGGTTCCCACTGCAAGGAATTTGAGGACACCACCCTCCTCCATTTGCAGAACATCAAGGACAGCAGATATTGTGAAAGTTTCTCTTTACATTACAGTGGGAATCCAAAATGCCATATGGATCCCTGTCTTAGTAGTGTGAAAAATCAACATCTCTCCTTCTAATCCACATTCCTTAGGCTATGACCTATGGAAAAGTACACTTTCCATTCTAGAGGAAATCACTTTCATAGAAGCAATTGCAAGACCTGACCAAATGTACAAGAGGATCCAGGGGATTAAATGACATGGAGAACTTGTCCATGACTTGGAATTTAAGCTTCTGGCAAGGATACTTAAATCAGATCCTAATACTATGGCCAGAAAGATCAATGGTTCTTTGAAGATTAGACAGAATGAATAGCTAATAAATGTAGTAGAGATATGAAATATCCTCAGACATAGTATGGAAGAGAATATAAGAAGGCTCAAAGAGGAGAGGATGTTAGAATAGACTGACTGTATAAAACCTGAGAACCCCAAAATTATGTTCTCTAAGATGGCCCAGAAGTGAGGCTTCTAATGAGAAAAATACTGACATCTTTGTGAAGCTCAGTGGGTAGCTATCCCTTATAGACAAGGGTTTGTGGTACTGATGCTGGCAAGGAACTGAGCTCTCTAGCATGAGTAAGAGTAATGAGATTTCAGAATAACAGAGGCCAAATAGCTCCACATAACTATTAGTGGCAAAGCAGATTTAACTACTGTGGTATCAGCAAGACCACCATGGCAATCAAGGTGTTTTTACACATGGGGATTGTGGCTATGCCTAATAAATCAATGTGTTCCTGGGAGCAAGAAAGACAAGAAAATAAAATGTAGCTTGTCTTGTTTTGTAAATATCTTTGCGAGCTGGTGTACAGCTACTGCAACTTTCCAAGTGGCACTAGTGGTAAAGAACTTGCCTGCCAATGCAGGAGACTTAAGAGACAAGAGTTGGATCCCTGGGTCGGGAGGATCCCCTGGAGGAGAGCACAGCAACCCACTCCAGGATTCTTGCCTGGAGAATCTCATGGACAGAGGAGCCCGACGGGCTACGGTCCATGTGATCACAAAGAATCGGACACGACTGAGTCAACATGCACAGCTATTACAATGGAACACTGTAGTTCCTCACCCTGTGTTTAGATATATCAGGTCACATACCAGAGCCTGTCAGAAGGAGAAGATAACACTCCTTAAAGAAGGGCAACGCCACTGCAACTAAAGACTCTAAGTGTTCCTTCTGTTGTTGTTTGGTTGCTAAGTCGTGTCTGACTCTTGGGCAACCCCAGTGAACTAAAGACCACCAGGCTCCTCTGTCCATGGGATTTTTCAGGCAAGAGTACTGGAATGGGTTGCCATTTCCTTTTCCAGAGCATCTTCCTCACCCAGAGACTGAAGCTGGGTCTCCTGCCTTGGCAGGTTGATTCTTTACCAGTGAGCTACCAGGGAAGCTCAAGTGTTCCTTCTATCCTTTCCTACAGAGATCTGCAGCTATTTGCCTAGGTAATTGCACTTTGGAAAGTGGATTATTCAGAATTCTCAAAGGAGGTCAAATATAGTTCCTGAGCAGCCTCTGAAAGAGGTGGCCTAAAACACTACAGTGGTCCTTCAGATATAATGAAGGCTTAAAGAGATGAAGAGATGAATGAAATGTAGGCCCAGTTCAGTTCAGTTCAGTCGCTCAGTCGTGTCCGACTCTTTGTGACCCCATGAATTGCAGCACACCAGGCCTCCCTGTCCATCACCATCTCCCGGAATTCACTCAGACTCACGTTCATCGAGTCAGTGATGCCATCCAGCCATCTCATCCTCTGTCGTCCCCTTCTCCTGCCCCCAATCTTTCCCAGCATCAGAGTCTTTTCCAATGAGTCAACTCTTCGCATGAGGTGGCCAAAGTACTGGAGTTTCAGCTTTAGCATCATTCCTTCCAAGGAAATCCCAGGGATGATCCCCTTCAGAATGGACTGGTTGGATCTCCTTGCAGTCCAAGGGACTCTCAAGAGTCTTCTCCAACACCACAGTTCAAAAGCATCAATTCTTCGGCGCTCAGCCTTCTTCACAGTCTAACCCTCACATCCATACATGACCACAGGAAAAACCATAGCCTTGACTAGATGGACCTTTGTCGGCAAAGTAATGTCTCTGCTTTTGAATATACTATCTAGGTTGGTCATAACTTTTCTTCCAAGGAGTAAGCGTCTTTTAATTTCATGGCTGCAGTCACCATCTACAGTGATTTTGGAGCCCCCAAAATAAAGTCTGACACTGTTTCTACTGTTTCTCCATCTGTTTCCCATGAAGTGATGGGACCAGATGCCATGTTCTTTGTTTTCTGAATGTTGAGCTTTAAAACAACTTTTTCACTTTCCTCTTTCACTTTCATCAAAGGCTTTTAGTTCCTCTTCACTTTCTGCCACATGGGTGGTGTCATCTGCATATCTGAGGTGATTGATATTTCTCCCGGCAATCTTGATTCCAGCTTGTGTTTCTTCTAGTCCAGCATTTCTCATGATGTACTCTGCATATAAGTTAAATAAGCAGGGTGACAGTATACAGTCTTGATGTACTCCTTTTCCTATTTGGAACCAGTCTGTTGTTCCATGTCCAGTTCTAACTGTTGCTTCCTGACCTGCATACACATTTCTCAAAAGGTAGGTTGCGTGGTATGGTATTCCCATCTCTTTCAGAATTTTCCACAGTTTATTGTGATCTACACAGTCAACGGCTTTGGCATAGTCAATAAAGCAAAAATAGATGTTTTTCTGGAACTCTCTTGCTTTCTCCGTGATCCAGGAGATGTTGGCAATTTGATCTCTAGTTCCTCTGCCTTTTCTAAAACCAGCTTGAACATCAGGGAGTTCACAGTTCACGTATTGCTGAAGCCTGGCTTGGAGAATTTTGAGCATTACTTTACTAGCATGTGAGATGAGTGCAATTGTGCGGCACTTTGAGCATTCTTTGGCATGCCTTTCTTTGGGATTGGCATGAAACTGACCTTTTCCAGTCCTGTGGCCACTGCTGAGTTTTCCAAATTTGCTGGCATATTGAGTGCAGCACTTTCACAGCATCATCTTTCAGGATTTGAAACAGCTCCACTGGAATTCCATCACCTCCTCTACTTTGTTCGTAGTGATGCTTTCTAAGGCCCACTTGACTTCATATTCCAAGATGTCTGGCTCTAGATGAGTGATCATATCATCATGATTATCTGGGTCTTGAATATCTTTTTGTACAGTTCTTCCATGTATTCTTGCCACCTCTTCTTAATATCTTCTGCTTCTGTTAGGTCCAGACCATTTCTGTCCTTTATTGAGCCCGTCTTTGCATGAAATGTTCCCTTGGTATCTCCAATTTTCTTGAAGAGATCTCTAGTCTTTCCCATTCTGTTCTTTCCCTCCATTTCTTTGCATTGATCGCTGAAGAAGGCTTTCTTATCTCTTCTTGCTATTCTTTGGAACTCTGAATGTAGGCCCAAATCCACCTCAAGGTGGAGCCAAAGCATCCACAGACCATGTGATTATCATTACCATGTGATTATTTCCCAGTTCCCTGAGTGTATAATTGGGATAGATATATTTATCAGCTGGAAGAACCCTGTGCAGAAAAGAGCTAATGCAGCAAATCCTTAGAAAGCACTGCTTGCAAGGCTGGCCTTTGGCTGTTATCTGGGAACTTGGATTTGGGGAGAATTTCCACCGTCCCTTACCACTGGCGTTCTTGGAATTATGAATTCACAGATCCAAATCACCTAGATCTGACTTTAAGTGAAAATCTGATACTATCTTCTAAGGGCCATTTCAGTTAGAGCATGAGCTGTGCCAAATTGAAAGCAGCTATAGGCTCAATAAAGGGAACACAGAGACTTCCCTGGTGGTCCAGTGGCTAAGACTCTGCACTCCCAATGCAGGGAGCCCTGATTCAATCCCTGGTCAGGGAACTAGATCCCACATGTCACAACTAAGAGTTCACATGCTGCAACTAAAGACCTGGCCAGCCACAACAAAGACTGAAGATTCCCTGTGCTACAACTAAGACCTGGCACAGTCAAATAAATAAATTTTTTAAATAAATAAAGGGAACATAAATTCTGTGATTGTGCAGGTTTAGGAAACCCCTTTGTGGAGCCCTAAACAGTGAAAACATGGATGCTGGCTGTACTATCTGGGCCACTTACAGATGCCCACAGAAAAGGGCTTATTTTCTGATAGGGCTATTTGCAATTGAGGTGCTGATTGCCTCTACATTTCTGATAGATATATACAGAAACTGGTTGCATTTCTAACTTGTGAGTACCGTGGAAAGCTGCCAAATTGGGGGAAGGCACATTACAGTGACTATGACCCCTCCACCCACTCCAGACAGATCAGACTCTGGACCCTAATGCAATATGTTGCACTGCTATTGACTTGCTGTATTCAGATTTCTAGTTTGGTTGCAATCTGCATCAATGAACTAGCAGTGTGACTCTGTTTCCCTCACCTTTTTCCTAGTAGACACATCTTATTAAGGCAATTTGACTGTTAAATGCCACTATCCCCAGAAATATACTGATCTCTATAAATCATGTTGAAAACCTTTGAAAATTCAAATATCATCATGACCAACTCCTTAACATGATATGACTTTGTGGTTAAATTACATCAAAAATCTTTTCTGTGAAACTGCTTTTGTCTCTTGCACACAGCCTTTCCAAACAAGAGCTCTGGGTTGGAGTAGGGGATAACTAAAAATAAAAAGTTATAATTGCTAAATGGGGTACACTTGATTTTTTTGACAATGAAGAAAACACACTCTGAAGAGGCACAGAGAGTGGGGAGGACATTAATGGTTTTTGTTTTTCAGAACTGTTCCTGGAAGCTTCCCTCTCTTCTTGAAGGAAAACTCCCCATGCTGCCTACCAAGCTGCTGTGAACACATATAATTCAGCTGGACTGTTGAGCCCTTAATCACACCTGACAGAGCCGACTATGAAGCAGCAGAGAATGGCTCCAGCTCCTGCACTTTCAATGCAGAACACTTCCAGATGCTGTCCACACACATGAGGTGGATAAAATTGATACAGTGTACAGCAAATCTGCTTGGAAATGACTGCCTTGGGAAGCCCCTTTGAAATAAAAAACTGAAGTGAATTATTGGACTGAACTGAGAATCCCAGAGCAGGAGGTACCATGGTTGGAGGCCATCTTGGAGGCTGTCAACCAGTACTGCCTAGCTGATATATGTTCTGCTTGGAGTACCCTAACAATGTAAACTCTATCTCCAGAGGTACTACATGTACCCTCTGGAACTGTAATTTTGACATGTGTACCCTGACACTGCCTCAGCCCTAAAAGGCATTGCGTCAGCTTCAACTTACTAGCTAGAGTTGTGCTGTGCCTGACTTGAAGCCTTGGGCTAAGTGAAAAGACCATAACAAAAACTTAAGCACGAAGATCCCTGGCTTTCTTAGGAAGGCCTTTATGATTAGTGGGATTTGTTTAACTGGCCAGAGCTAGGACTCATAAAGGGCATGTGTATGTATGTTAGTCCCTCAGTTGTGTCCAACTCTTTGCGACCCCATGGACTGTAACCCACCAGGCTCCTTTGTCCAAGGAATTCTCCAGGCAAGAATACTAGAGTGGGTTGCCATTCCATTCTCCAAGGGATCTTCCTGATTCAGGGGTCGAACCTGGGTCTCCTGCATTGCAGACAGATTCCTTACCAACTGACTCACCAGGGAAGCCCATGAAGGGCATCAGTTCAATTCAGTTCAGTTCTGTCGCTCAGTCATGTCCGACTTTTTACGACCCCATGAATCACAGCACGCCAAGCCTCTCTGTCCATCACCAACTTCGGGAGTTCACCTAGACTTTTATGCATCGAGTCGGTGATGCCATCCAGCCATCTCATCCTCTGTTGTCCCCTTTTCCTCCTGCCCCTAATCCCTCCCATCAGGGTCTTTTCCAGTGAGTCAACTCTTCACATCAGGTGGCCAAAGTATTGGGGTTTCCGCCTCAGCATCAGTCCTTCCAATGAACACCCAGGACTTATATCCTTTAGGATGGACTGGTTGGATCTCCTTGCAGTCCAAGGGACTCTCAAGAGTCTTCTCCAACACCACAGTTCAAAAGCATCAATTCTTCGGCACTCAGATTTCTTCACAGTCCAACTCTCACATCCATACATGACCATTGGAAAAATCATAGCCTTGACTAGATGGACCTTTCTTGACAAAGCAATGTCTCTGCTTTTGAATATGCTGTCTAGGTTGGTCATAACTTTCCTTCCAAGGAGTGTCTTTTAATTTCATGGCTGCAGTCACCATCTGCAGTGATTTTGGAGCCCCCCAAAATAAAGTCAGCCACTGTTTCCACTATTTCCCCATCTATTTCCCATGAAGTGATGGGACCAGATGCCATGATCTTCATTTTCTGAATGTTGAGCTTTAAGCCAACTTTTTCACTCTCCTCTTTCACTTTCATCAAGAAGCTCTTTAGTTCTTCTTCACTTTCTGCCATAAGGGTGGTGTCATCTGCATATCTGAGGTTATTGATATTTCTCCCAGCAATCTTGATTCCAGCTTGTGCTTCCTCCAGCCTAGAGTTTCTCATGGTGTATTCTGCATATAAGTTAAATAAGCAGGGTAACAATATACAGCCTTGACATACTCCTTTTCCTATTTGGAACCAGTCTGTTGTTCCATGTCCAGTTCTAACTGTTGCTTCCTGACCCGCATACACATTTCTCAAGAGGGAGGTCAGGTGGTCCATTATTCCCATCTCTTTCAAAATTTTCCACAGTTTATTGTGATCTACACAGTCAAAGGCTTTGGCATAGTCAATAAAGCAGAAATAGACGTTTTTCTGGAACTCTCTTGCTTTTTCCATGATCCAGCAGATGTTGGCAACTTGATCTCTGGTTCCTCTACCTTTTCTAAAACCACCTTGGACATCTGGAAGTTCATGGTTCATGTATAGCTGAAGCCTGGCTTAGAGAATTTTGAGCATTACTTTACTAGCATGTGAGATGAGTGCAATTGTGTGGTAGTTTGAGCATTCTTTGGCATTGCCTTTCTTTGAGATTGGCATGAAAACTGACCTTTTCCAGTCCTGTGGCCACTGCTGAGATTTCCAAATTTGCTGGCATATTGAATGCAGCACTTTCATAGCATCATCTTTTAGGATTTGAAATAGCTCAAATAGAATTCCATCACCTCCACTAGCTTTGTTCATAGTGATGCTTTCTAAGGCCCACTTGACTTCACATTCCAGTATGTCTGGTTCTAGGTGAGTGATCACACCATCGTGATTACCTTGGTCATAAAGATCTGTTTTGTACAGTTCTGTCCATTCCTGCCATCTCTTTTGATATCTTCTGCTTCTGTTAGATCCATACCATTTATGTCCTTTATTGAGCCCATCTTTGCATGAAATGTTCCCTTGGTATCTCTAATTTTCTTGAAGACATCTCTAGTCCTTCCCATTCTGTTGTTTTTCTCTATTTCTTTGCACTGATCACTGAGGAAGGCTTTCTTATCTCTCCCTGCTATTCTTTGGAACTCTGCATTCAAATGGGAATATCTTTCCTTTTCTCCTTTGCTTTTGGCTTCTCTTCTTTTCACAGCTATTTGTAAGGCCTCCTCAGACAGCAGACAGCCATTTTGCTTTTTTGCATTTCTTTTCCATGGGGATGGTCTTGATCCCTGTCTCCTGTACGATGTCACGAACCTCCATCCATACTTCATCAGGCACTCTATCAGATCTAGTCTCTTAAATCTATTTCTCACTTCCACTATATAATCATAAGGGATACAATTTAGGTCATACCTGAATGGTCTAGTGGTTTTCCCTACTTTCTTCAGTTTAAGTCTGAATTTGGCAATAAGGAGTTCATGATCTGAGCCACAGTCAGTTCCTGGTCTTGTTTTTGCTGACTCTATAGAGCTTCTCCATCTTTGGCTGCAAAGAATATAATCAATCTGATTTTGGTGTTGACTATCTGGTGATGCCCATGTGTAGAGTCTTCTCTTGTGTTGTTGGAAGAAGGTGTTTGCTATGAAGGGCATAACTGAAGCCAATATTGCATGTGGTAAGAGAATCAATTCCTAGGCAGGTTGATAAAAAAAAAAGTCTAGGGTCCCTGAGGAGAAGAAAAAGGGTCTGGGGCTCTTGAGAAAGAGAAAGGGGTCCAAGGCTCTCAAGGAGGAGAAAAGGACAAGGCAAAAGGACAAACTTTTTTCCTACATTGCTTTGTCTTAATCAATATAGCAATATATCTTGCTCAAGGACGTTTCTCCTTAACAAGAAGTGAAGTGAAGTGAAAGTCTCTTAGTCATGTCCAACTCTTTGCAACGACTTGGACTATACAGTCCATGGAATTCTCTAGGCCAGAATACTGGAATGTGTAGCCTTTCCCTTCTCCAGAGGATCTTCCCAACCCAGGGATCAAATCCAGGTCTCCCACATTGCAGGCAGATTCTTTACAAACTGAGCTATCAGGGAAGCCCCCCTTAACAAGAAACTTCTGACTAATCTTTTATCTAAAGATGTATGTTATGGGAGTGGGTCTGTTAAGATCTTTCTATTGTTAGTTCTAATCCTGTTATCGTATATTGTGGGAGTGGGTCTAGTAAGACCTTTTACTGTAATAAGGTATATAACTCCCTTGCTAAAACTAATGAGGGGGCACTCTCCGCCCCCCTTCTGATGTCTATGTCAGAAGCTTTCTCTGTCCCTTTTTCACATTAATAAAACTGCTACACAAAAGCTCTTGAATGATCAAGCCTGGTCCCTAGTGGCAAAGCTAAATCTTTGGAGATCACAAATCCGACATCGTTCACCGTAAGCTATCAGTGGGGAGATCACGAATCTGACATAGTCACCATAAGCTATCAGTGGGTCTCATCCTGTTACATGGAGTCCCACTGATAATAATCTTGTCATAAAGACACCTTGGCCAAGGGCCAAGGGGCTGGACTGTGCAGGAAAGAGTTACCATAGCAGGCCTGAGACTGCTATCCTTAGAAAGGCCTGTTTGCAAGGCTGGCCCTTTGGTGACATCTGGGACTTGAATTTTGGGAGTGTCCCCAACATTTAATAACTGATAAAAGTGGCTTAGTGTGCCTAACTGTATACCCAATGTAGTTTATGTTAGGCTCATGTGTGTCCAGAGCCCAATAAAACCCCTGGATTTCAGGTAAGCTTCCCTGGTGGACAAGACTTCATACATGTTGTTTCAGTTTGATCTACAAGAATTAAGCACTTTCTGTGTGAACCCAAGGGAACAGGACTCTTAGAAACATCTACATACTTACTGCAGATTTTGTCTGATACACCTTTTCCCTTTGCTGGTTTTTCTTTGTATTTTTTTACTATATAATTTTACATACTCAGCCATGAGTATGACTGTATGCTGAGTCTGATGAGTCTTCCTAGCAAATCACTGAACCTGGGGATGGTCTTAGAAACTTTCAGCATCCAAAGTGGTCACGATTATACCATGGAACCTCCTGGTCTTAGAAACCTTCAATGTCAAACCCTTTCATTTGTTCCCTGACTGGCAGGGTAAGAAACACTAGAGTGGAAAACCTGAAATTTCCCTTTCCCTAAGCAAGACAGTAAATCTTAAGTAACTCAGCACCCTAATTTCAAACTCAGAGTTTGCAGAGGTGATAGTCTCCACCATATCCACAGTTACTTCACTTGTTTACCCCCTGCAAAAACTGGATGGATCATAGTGATTTGATGACAATGGACTGGAATTTACTTAACCAACTGGCAGGTCCACTTATAGCTGCCATACCAGTGGTTATCTTTACTGAAGTAGATCAGTATAGCCTTCAGCACTTGGGAGGTGGCTATTTTTCTGCTGAATGCATTCATCTTAAACTACATCACTGAATAATATCAAAAGTAGGTCATCTTCTCACAACAGGGCAGCAGAATACATTCACTGTTTTGTCCCAGAGCTATGTTAAACCCTTTCTTTTGTAACATACTCCACAAAAGCCTCAACAAAGAACATTCTGCAGAGCATAATGTTAGACTGCCATATTGATGACATCGTGCTAACTGGGTCTACTGGACAGCAAATGAAAAGGACCCTAGATGGCCTAGCAGGACACATGCATGTCCAAGAGTAAAGGATTAGCCCCATGGAGATTTAGGGGCCTGCCCCATCCATAAGGATTCTAGGGGTCTGGGGCATGCCAGAAAATTCCCCCTGAGGTAAAATACAAATTATCTCTTGAATCTCTTGCCACTGAAAAAGAGGCACTGTCTTTAGGGACCTCTTTGGATTTTAGAGGCAGCATATACCATTTTGGAACTTAAAATGCTACCAGGTTTGAGCAGGGTGGAAGTAAGAAAAAGACACATATCAGGTTGAAACTATAATTCTAGCCAATCTGATGTGATACAGTCAATCTGATGTTGCATATGCCAATGCCAATAGTGCATAAGGATGCTGTGCAGAGTTTCCAGCAACCCACAGCAGGAGGATTATAGTATAAATCTTATAGTGTAGATCCATGCCTTCTATTCATATAATAGATAGCTTCTGTGTGTTTATAAATAGATGGTGTCATACTCCTGAGCCCTAGTAGAGACTGAGTGGCTGACTATGTGACACCAAATGATCATCATGCCATGAGAGCTGCTCATTATGGGCTAGATACCATCAGAGCTACTAAATTGTAAGATTAGAGAGTATAGGAGCTGAGCTTTGTTAAATGAATTTTCTGGTTGGCTCAGGACCTAGAAGGAATGCAATTATATTAGAGAAAAGAAAACTGACTTACTGGACATATATAAAGTATGGAGTTCAGCAAGTACAGAATGCATATTATTTTCTTCATAATTTATAAAAATTGACTATGTTGTATATAAAAATTTTCAATAAATAGCTAAAGATGAAATTTATATGAGCATATTATCTGATCACAAGGAAATTAAGCTAGAAATCAATAACAGAAAGATGTTTAGAATATCCTATGTGTCTGAAAATTCTAAAATTCAGTTTGAAATAACCTGTGGGTCAAAGTAAGCATTACACTAGAATTAGAAGCTATTTTGAATGGAATTATTTTGATATATCATAACAAAACATGATGATGCAATTAAGGAGTATTTAGAGAAAAGCCAAGAGCCTTGAATAAACATATTAGAAAAAAGAAAAGGGTAAAAATTAATGAATTAAATATCTTTCTCAAGAATGAGAAAAACAGAAGAAAATAAATCCCAAAGAAGACAAGAAAATAATTAAGAAGAAGCCAATAAGATAGTAAACAAATATCTAAGAGAGAGAACCAAAATACCTAAAATTGATTCTTTGAAATAGTAATAAAATTGTCAAGCCTCTGGCAATACACAAGAAAACTAGAGGGAAGGCACCAACAGCCAATATCAGGAATTTAAACAAGAATAGCAACTCAAATTTTGTAGACATAGACAACAAAAAGGTAATAAAGAAATATTATGCACAAAGCTATGCCAACAAGCTAAAATTTTAGTTGGAATAAATAAATTCCTAGAAATAATAGATTAATCAAACTATTCATCAAGATTAGAAAAACAGAAGAGTAAGATAATTCTTTAGGTTTAAATTCAGGACCAGTTGGCTGTACTACCAAAAATTGAAGGAAGAAATAATTCCAATCTTATACAAACATTACCATAGAAAAGAAAAAAAAGAAAAAGGGAGACCATTCCCTTAAAAGGTTTAGCATAACCCTGAGACCAGGAAAGAAAATTAAAAGCCAATATCACACATTGACATAAAGTAAAAGAGAAAAAAATCCCATGAAAAAATTTTACAGACACAGAAAAAAGGATTTGATAAAATTCTGCTTATACTAGAGGGAAGGAGAGAATCTCAAACTAGAAATAGCAGACTTCCTTAATCTTTAAATGATATGAAAACATTTACAACAAAACACAATAATTGTGAAATGTTAAAAGCTTTCTTCTAAGATCAGAAACAAGACACAAATGTCCACTATTACATCTATCTGATACTGTTAACAGGTTTGGTGAGCATAAGGCAAAGAAATACAAGTTACAAAGAATGCAGAGGAAGAATAAAAGTTGTTATCATTTGTAGATGATATTAAGGAATATAAAGAAAATCCAAAAGTACATACAGATAAAATATTATCATTAAAAGGAGTTTATTAAGATTGCTGAATTTGAAAAGTCAATAACATTGATTTGTTTTATAAAAAATCAAAGAGAAATTGACATTTAAATAAAAATAGAATTTATAACCAAAAAGAAAAAAATCGAGTAGTTAGGAATAAGCCTAACAAAGTATAAGACTTCTATGGAATAATCATATGACTTTGTGAAGAGACACTAAGATGACTTACATAAATGGAGAAATATTGGGTTGGCCATAGAGTATGTTCTTGTTTTCCCAGAAGATGCTGCAGAAGAAATCTGAACAAATTTTTTGGCCAACCCAATATATAGTGTTCCTAAATTGGAAAATTCCTAAATTTAAATTGAGGCTTAATTCAGACTTAAGTTGAAGAAAGTAGGGAAAACCACTAGACCATTCATTTGGGTATGATCTAAATCAAATCCCTTATGATTATACAATGGAAGTGAGAAATAGATTTAAGGGACTAGATCTGATAGACAGAGTGCCTGATGAACTATGGACGGAGATTCCTAACGTTGTTCAGGAGACAGGGATCAAGACCATCCCCAAGAAAAATAAATGCAAAAAGGCAAAATGGCTGTCTGGGGAGGCCTTACAAATAGCTATGAAAAGAAGAGAAGCCAAAAGCAAAGGAGAAAAGGAAAGATATTCCCATTTGAATGCAGAGTTCCAAAGAATAGCAAGGAGAGATGAGAAAGCCTTCCTCAGCGATCAGTGCAAAGAAATAGAGAAAAACAACAGAACGGGAAAGACTAGAGATCTCTTCAAGAAAATTAGAGATACCAAGGGAATATTTCATGCAAAGATGGGCTTAATAAAGGGCAGAAATGGTATGGACCTAACAGAAGCAGAAGATATTAAGAGGTGGCAAGAATGCACAGAAGAACTGTACAAAAAGATCTTCATGACCCAGATAACCATGATGGTGTGATCACTCACCTAGAGCCAGACATCCTGGAATGTGAAGTCAAGTGGGCCTTAGAAAGCATCACTACAAACAAAGCTAGTGGAGGTGATGGAATTCTATTTGAGCTATTTCAAATCCTAAAAGATGATGCTGTGAAAGTGCTGCACTCAATATGCCAGCAAATTTGGAAATCTCGGTAGTGGCCACAGGACTGGAAAAGGTCAGTTTTCATGCCAATCCCAAAGAAAGGCAATGCCAAAGAATGCTCAAACTACCACACAATTGCACTCATCTCACATGCTAGTAAAGTAATGCTCAAAATTCTCCAAGCCAAGCTTCAGCAATACATGAACCATGAACTTCCAGATGTCCAAGGTGGTTTTAGAAAAGGCAGAGGAACCAGAAATCAAATTGCCAACATCCGTGGATCATCAAAAAAGCAAGAGAGTTCCAGAAAAACATCTATTTCTGCTTTATTGGCTATGCCAAAGCCTTTGACTGTGTAGATTACAATAAACTGTGGAAAATTCTCAAAGAGATGGGAATACTAGACCACCTGACCTGCCTCTTGAGAAATCTATATGCAAGCAGCAATGAAGAACCATTGAAACCATAAATAAATAAAGCATGAGGTAGCTCAAAATTACTTGTAAAGACGTCCACAGTTTAAAAGAGAGGGGGGGCACTAATCACATCATGGACTCCACCCTCATGATTTTCAGTTCAGTTCAGTTCAGTCGCTCAGTCTTGTCCAACTCTTTGCAACCCCATGAATTGTAGCACACCAGGCCTCCCTGTCCATCACCAACACCCAGAGTTCACTCAGACTTGCATCCATCGAGTCCGTGATGCCATCGAGCCATCTCATCCTCTCTCGTCCCCTTCTCCTCCTGCCCCCAATCCCTCCCAGCATCAGAGTCTTTTCCAATGAGTCAACTCTTCGCATGAGGTGGCCAAAGTACTGGAGTTTCAGCTTCAGCAGCATTCCCTCCAAAGAAATCCCAGGGCTGATCTCCTTCAGAATGGACTGGTTGGATCTCCTTGCAGTCCAAGGGACTCTCAAGAGTTTTCTCCAACACCACAGTTCAAAAGTATCAATTCTTTGGGGCTCAGCCTTCTTCACAGTCCAACTCTCACATCCATACATGACCACAGGAAAAACCATAGCCTTGACTAGACGGACCTTTGTTGGCAAAGTAATGTCTCTGCTTTTCAATATGTTATCTAGGTTGGTCATAACTTTTCTTCCAAGGAGTAAGTGTCTTTTAATTTCATGGCTGCAGTAACCATCTGCAGTGATTTTGGAGCCCAAAAATAAAGTCTGACACTGTTTCCACTGTCCCCATTTATTTCCCATGAAGTGCTGGTACCAGATGCTATGATCTTAGTTTTCTGAATGTTGACCTTTAAGCCAACTTTACATAAAAGACCTCATCTCCTAACATCATCACAGTGGGGGCTAGGGCTCAATATATGAACTCGGCAGGTGGAGCACAAACATTCAGTCTATAATACATATCTATGGGAAAGATGAAATGTTCAATTAAAAGTGAGTATCCATACAAAGATTAAATTGAGTCTTAATTTAAAAATCAACTTCAAATGGATCTAAGACTCAAATGTCAAAACAAAGACAAAACCCAAAACAACTTTCAAGCTCTTAGTGGAAAATACCTGTATTTTAGACTTTGGAGCAGAAATAATTTCTTTTAAAAGACACTGATGATAGAATAAAACATTTGTTTTTCAATTGCTAAGTCATGTCCAACTTTGCGAACCATGGACTGTAGCATGCTAGCCTCCTCCATTCTCCACTAGCTCATGGAGTTTACTCAAATTCATGTCCATTTAGTCAGTGATGCTATCTAACCATCTCTATTTGTAATAAAATCAAATTTTATTCATCAATAGGTATCTTTAAAGGTGTGAAAAGGTACAATCCAGGAGAGGATAATCACCATATACACACTGACAATTAATATGAAGAATATATCAATATAAAGAAATTCTACAAACTTACATAAATAAAAATAACAATAGAAAAATGGTAAAAGACATGAACAGACATTTCACAGAAAAAAACATATAACCATTAGACACATGAAGAGAGATGTTCTTTCACTGTAATCAGAAAAACACAGCTCAAAACCAAGATGAGGTAGATTTATTTTTTTCTTTTACTCACAGTTGTTTGACAAAAATTTAAAAGCGTAACAATGCCAAGTGTTGGAAAGCATGTGGATACAACAGATTCAGGCCTATATAGTGCAAGTGCATGTAAAAACCAGTACAACTACTTTGAGTTGAGTATTCCCTATTAAATGTAACAGTTCACTTCAGTTCGGTGGCTCAGTTGTGTCCGACTGTTTGCGACCCCATGAACTGCAGCATGCCAGGGCTCCCCATCCATCACCAACACCTGGAGTTCACCCAAACTCATGTGCATCGAGTCAGTGATGCCATCTAACCATCTCATCCTCTATCGTCCCCTTCTCCTCCTGCCCCCAATCCCTCCCAGCATCAGAGTCTCTTCCAGTGAGTCAACTCTCATCATGATGTGGCCAAAGTATTGGAGCTTCAGCTTCAGCATCAATCCTTCCAATGAACACCCAGGACTGACTCATTTAGGATGGACGGGTTGGATCTCTTTGCAGTCCAAGGGACTCTCAAGAGTCTTCTCCAACACCACAGTTCAAAAGCATCAATTCTTCGGTGCTCAGCTTTCTTCACAGTCCAACTCTCACATCCATACATGACTGCTGGAAAAACCATAGCCTTGACTAGATGGACCTTTCTTGACAAAGCAATGTCTCTGCTTTTAAATATTCTATCTAGGTTGGTCATAACTTTCCTCCCAAGGAGTAAGTGTCTTTTAATTTCATGGCTTCAATCACCATCTGCAGTGATTTTGGCCCCCAAAATAAAGTCAGCCACTGTTTCCCCATCATTTGCCATGAAGTGATGGGACAGGATGCCATGATCCTAGTTTTCTGAATGTTGAGCTTTAAGCCAACTTTTTCACTCTCCTCTTTCACTTTCACCAAGAGGCTTTTTAGTTCCTCTTCACTTTCAGCCATAAGGGTGGTGTCATCTGCATATCTGAGGTGATTGATATTTCTCCCGGCAATCTTGATTCCAGCTTGTGCTTCCTCCAGCCCAGCGTTTCTCATGATGTACTCTGCATAGAAGTTAAATAAGCAGGGTGACAATATATAGCCTTGACATACTCCTTTTCCTATTTGGAACCAGTCTGTTGTTCCATGTCCAGTTCTAACTGTTGCTTCCTGACCTGCATATAGGTCTCTCAAGAGGGAGGTCAGGTGGTCCGGTATTCCCATCTCCTTCAGAATTTTCCACAGTTTATTGTGATCCACACAGTCAAAGACTTTGGCATAGTCAATAAAGCAATGTAACAATTACTCCTAGATAAATACTCGAGGGCCCCAGAATTTCTATTCCTAATTATATAGCCTTCAAAATTCTTCTACATTTACATCAGGAAGTATATATATAAGAATATTTACTTTTACATTACATTTTGCTCCTGGGCAACAGGAGCAAAAATCAGAATGCAATCTTTATGTCTATCAGCTGAATAAATAAATCATGGCATATTCACAAAATGAAATGTTTCACAGTAGTCGAAATAAATGAATTACGGTAACACAAGATTATTGGATTTTAACAATATTAAGAGAAAAACAGTACCAAAGTATCACATACAGCATTTTAGTGTTATTATAAAACAACTTATTTGTTAAAAACCCTTATTTAAAACAACTAGAAAAATACATTTGTGGGAGTAACATAATACCAAAAATTAAAAATCAAAGGAACGAAGAATGATGCACCTAAAATTCAGGATGATAATCATCTTCATTTGGTGGGGACCAGGTAGGTCCTCTCAGTACGAAGGGCTATTTGTGTGATTAGATATATAATACTATCAAGGTCCTGGCATTTAGTGGGGAGGTGCTGTGTTCACAAATTCTTATTATTATTTTGATAGATAACCACATACATAGATATGCAGCTAAATGATATTGGACAGGTAAGTAAATAAACAATGCACTTCAGGTATGGACTACTGAGGACAGTTTATCATAACCCATTTCTGTGAATTTGAGGTCCAACAGGATAAAATTAGAAAGAAACAGCACATGATAGAATGTAAAGCACATACAATCACCACTTAAGTTTTCTTGCCAAAAATGTTTAAGTTCAACCAAGCCTTTAGACCAGCCTCCCAAGGAGACACAATCTTGAAACCCAGGGGCCTTCCTGCCTAGGTCTTCGCAGTAACAGAACAGAATCAATCTGGGGGAAAACGCTTGGAAATAGTGCAAGGCTATCATCAACAAGGATCAGCTTTGACTCCAGATGGCAAAAAAGAAGTAGAAAGGCAAGCATAAAAACAGAATCAGAGAATAGAAAAATAAAGAATAGTGTGTGCTAAAATCCTTGAGCCATTACAAAAGACAGTAATGGCATTGCAGCAGCCTCTGAACTCAAAACCAAATACAAACCCTGCTTCGGGGCCTCTCCATGACCAAGTGGGCACCTGAGTCCAAGAAGATTCCCATGTCTGGGTGGTAAAGACACAGAGAAGGCTTTTGTGGGCAATACCTCTAAGAACCTAAATCAGAGCCCAGAGTGCGGGTTGATGAGTCTGCCATAACTGAAAGGCAAAAAGAACTTTGTTCCAAATGCACACAAAAAAATTGTAAATCAATGATCAAAGAAGTTAAGTGGAAGGATGCTTTAATTAAAGTCTGCTGAGAGTCCAGGTTGCTGGGGAGGGCCCAGTGAAACTACTTTAGGCTGGAATAGAAACCCTGACTATATAGACAGTTATCTGGCTTCCCTGTAACTGAAATAATACTCTGTCTGAGGGTAATTTTTTCTCCCATGGAATGTGCATAATTATTAACAGACATCAATTTTCTACAAGACTACTTACCTACCTGTGAAATTTTTTGTCTCAAGGTTCAGACTAAAGCCAGTAATACCAGATTTTCTGAAGGGGTTTTGCAAAAAGCCTTTATTACCTATTACCATAAACAGAAGCATCAGAATAGATGACCCCAATCAACCTTGAAGAGACAGAGACACAAAAGGGCCTAAGTCTGCTTTTTAAACATTATTTACATCATTCACAAGAAGCATGTATTTTAAAGTGCTGGCATTAGGATGGAGCTGAAAACACAGTGGAACATGGAGCTTAAAAGGCAGATCACAGACATGAATGATAGTTTCACACTGAAATAATTTACCTTCTCAAAGGACTCTCAGAGAAGCTTTCTGGGCCATGACACATGAAGCTGGAGAGATCAGAGAGACCAGAGAGTCACAGACTTTGAAAATAGAGATTTCAGCATTCAGAGGGTGCATGAGTTGGAAATGCAAGCTCTGAACAGGGGGTACTTTCTGACTTGAGCAAAAAACCTGTGACTGTTTTATGTAACAACTTCATGATAATAATTATCACTCCTTCTTAGAGATCTGGGCCAGAAGATAAAGGACCTGTTTCTTCCAAACTGAACAACTTGGGGACATTTTCTTGTTTAATTCAAGAAAATGCTCAGGTTTGATCCACATGGAGTACAGGGAACTGAACTCCACGGCCAGATATGATCCTTCTGATACTTAACTGCTATAGCTTGTAATTCTATATCCCATGAAAGTTGGAACAGAGAATGAATTTCTAACTAGAGTATCACTGTAGCATTGCAAGATGCAGACCATCTGGCCCTGACAGTAGACCAAAGAGTATAATAAATATACCAAAGGGATAAGATATTTCAAAGTTGAGGCATACCAGGTAATTCCCTGGCCCATGCCCAGTGGTTAGGACTCAGCACTTTCACTGCTGTGGCCCAGGTTCAATCCCTGGTAGGGAACTAAGATCCCGCAAGCCAGAAAACATGGCTAAAAAAAAAAAAAATTGTGGGATACCAGAGAAAACTCTAATTTGAAATGATATATATGTACCCCAGTATTCATAGCAACACTGTTTACAATAGCCAAGACACAAAAACAATCTAAATGCCCATTAAAAAAATGAAACAATGCCTTTCACAGCAACATGGAAAGGTTTAGAGTTTATCACATTTAGTGAAGTAAGTCAGACAGAGTAAGACAAATATCACATGATATCATTTATTTGTGGAATCTAAAAAAATGATACAAGTGAACTTATTTACAAAACAGATTCACATGGCTATCAAAAAGCAATGGCAGAGGGATAAATAAGAAGTTTTGGATTAACATATACACACTACTATGTATAAAACTGGTAAACAACAAGGGCCTCCTGCATAGCACAGAAAACTATACTCAGTGCTTGAAATAACCTATAACAGAAAAGAATCTGAAAAAGTACATATATGTACACACACATATATGTATAACTAAATCACTTTGCCATATACTTGAAACTAACACAACATTGTAAGTTAACTACTTCAATGAAAGAAATTTTAAAAGTTGAGGGATAAATTTATATCTTGTGAAAGTGACATTTAAAATAAGGCTAGGTGTCAGACATATGGATTTAACCAGTTTAAATTTTAGACATAAACACCATCTCAGGGCTTTCCTGGCAGTGCAGTGGATAAGAATCCACCTGCCAAGGCAGGGGCCACAGGTTTCAATCCCTGGTCTGGAAAGATTCCACATGCCAAGAAGCAGCTGTACCACAACTGCACCACATGTAGCACAACTACTGAGGCTCTAGAGCCCTCGAGCTGCAACTACTGAAGCCTGAACGCTGTCAGGCCAGTGTTCACAATAAGCCCCTGAGCCACAGCTAGTGAAGCCGTGCGCCTGGAGCCTGTGCTCTGCAGCAAGAGAAGCCACTGCACTGCGAAGCCCGCACGCCACAGCTAGAGAGTAGCCCCTGTTCTTCGAAACCAGAGAAAGCTGAGTACAGCAATGAAGACCCAGTGCAGCCAAAAATAAGTAAAGAAATTAAGCAGTGTGTATCTGTAAAAAAACATACCACTTTACCTCAAATGATAGTAATGAATAAATAGTAATCTGTGAGGTAATAGACATTACTAATACACAATATGTCAGGAAATTTGGAAAACTCAGCAGTGGCCACAAGACTGGAAATGGTCAGTTTTCATTCCAATCCCAAAGATGGGATCCCAAAGAAAGGCATCCCAAAGAAAGGCAATGCCAAAGAATGCTCAGACTACTGCACAATTGTACTCATCTCACATGCTAGTAAAGTAATGCTCAAAATTGTCAAGCCAGGCTTCAGAAATACATGAACCATGAACTCCCAGATGTTCAAGCTGGTTTTAGAAAAGGCAGAAAAACCAGAGGTCAAATTGCAAACATCTGCTGGATCATTTAAAAAGCAAGAGAGTTCCAGAAAAACATCTATTTCTGCTTTATTGACTATGCCAAAGCCTTTGACCATGTGGATCACAATAAACTGTGGAAAATTCTGAAAGAGATGGGAATACCAGACCACCTGACCTGCCTCTTGAGAAACCTATATGCAGGTCAGGAAGCAACAGTTAGAACTGGACATGGAACAACAGACTGGTTCCAAATAGGAAAAGGAGTATGTCAAGGCTGTATATTGTCACCCTGTTTATTTAACTTATATGCAGAGTACATCATGAGAAATGCTGGGCTGGAAGAAGCACAAGCTGGAATCAGATGTGGGAGAAATATCAATAACCTCAGATATGCAGATGACATCACCCTTATGGCTGAAAGTGAAGAGGAACTAAAGAGCCTCTTGATGAAAGTGAAAGAGGAGAGTGAAAAAGTTGGCTTAAAGTTCAACATTCAGAAAACAAAGATCACGGCATCCTGTCCCATCACTTCATGGCAAATAGATAGGGAAACAGTGGTTGACTTTATTTTGGGGGGCTCCAAAATCACTGCAGATGGTGACTGCAGCCATGAAATTAAAAGATGCTTACTCCTTGGAAGGAAAGTTATGACCAACCTAGACAGCATATTAAAAAGCAGAGACATTATTTTGTCAAGAAAGGTCCATCTAGTCAAGGCTATGGTTTTTCCAGTAGTCATGTATGGATATGAGAGTTGGACTATAAAGAAAGCTGAGTGCCGAAGAATTGATGCTTTTGAACTGTGGTGTTGGAGAAGACTCTTGAGAGTCCCATGGACTGCAAGGAGATCCAACCATTCCATCCTAAAGGAGGTAAGTCCTGGGTGTTCCTTGGAAGGAATGATCCTGAAGCTGAAACTCCAATACTTTTGGCCAGCGAAGAGCTGACTCATTGAAAAAGACCCTGATGCTGGGAAAGATTGAGGGCAGGAGGAGAAAGGGACGACAGAAGATGAGATGGTTGGATGGCATCACCGACTCAGTAGACATGGATTTGGGTAGACTCTAGGAGTTGGTGATGGACAGGGAGGCCTAGAGTGCTACGATTCGGGTTCATGGGGTCACAAAGAGTCAGACACGACTGAGCAACTGAACTGAACTGAACAGACATTAATAATAGACATTACTAATAATTACATAATAATTAACCTTATTGTCATCATTTCACAATAAACATGTATATGAAAGCATCACATTGTATTCCTTAAACAAGCACAATGTTATCTGTCATTTATATCTCAATAAAGCTGGGGTTCTGAGAAAGAAATACCATGCAAGTAATTTAAATGACAGAAAGAAACCACAATATAAAAACAAAAACACAATTAAAGAAAAGATTTTACACACATACACATCACTCATTTTACACACACACACACACACAATTTGCATGCTAATCTATTGTCTTAAACTGTATTCTAGAAAATCACTCTTTTGACTGTAAAACATCTAGACCATCAGATTCTTAAGAACAGAAACCAGACCATTAATATCTGAATCCCCAGAGCTCAAACAGTATACTGTAAATAGTGTAAATTCAACAAATACTTAAATTTAGGTAAATAATTTAATGACCAAACACTCAAATTTCTTTAAGCACAATATTTCAAGTTACTATATTTTTCTCTGAGAACAGGTCTGAAGTGCTACAAGTTGTACCTCAATATTGAACCATGAATTAAGCAAAGAGTAGAAAACAACTCTGACTTAGGTTTCAATTCCTTACTCCAAAGCACTCTTGCTTGTCGCAAATTATTTCTATTGAAAATATTTAGTGAAACCTTTAATGGGCTACATGTGAAAAGGTCCACTGACAACAGGGCTAATCGAGACCAGCCCACGGATGCTGGGCAGGGGCCTGGAGCCTCTGAAAGGTCCACTTCCTGCAGAAGTCATTCTTGTTCTCTTTCCTGCTTTAATGAAGACCTGCTTGAATATAGCCTCGCTAAGTAGCTGCTGCTACTGCTGCTAAGTTGCTGCAGTCATGTCCGACTCTGTGCGACCCCATAGACGGCAGCCCACCAGGCTCGCTGTCCCTGGGACTCTGACCACTTATGTATGTAACATATAACTTAAATGTATAAATAACTCAGAAATAGAAAAATGGTTTTCTTTTAAAGAAAAAGCAAATGGAAGACCAGCCATCGCTCTGGGGCACACCAGACATGACACTGAGCATCCCTTCCCCAAATATCTGCCACAGCCCCAGTTTGTCAACACCCAGTTTGTCACCCTGACCCTTTTGCCTATGGCAATATGGCTAGTTACTATGGAAACTTGATAGACAGCAAAAAGCTGAAGGAAACTGGGGGTTCCACACCAGATGTACTTTTCACCAGCAATGATTTACACACATGCTATGAACGATCATTAATATGGGAACCTGCCAGTTTTCAGCTTTACAAACTGCTTAAAAACACTTCTTAAGGAGAGTGACTCTGCTTGTCTTGAATCAGCAAGGAAATATGAGGCTTACTTTAGTAAGAATGACCCTCTTACACCATAGGGCCAAACAACAGATGTACAAGCGTGTAGAGGTCAGATGGACTATGTCATTTTGATTTTTGTCAGTGCCTATATACATGCATATGGTATAGTTTAGTAAAGTTGTTTTTAATGTTTCATTGTTTTGTAAGGTCTTATGTATAATCACCAGTAAAATTCACAGATGACCAGTACAAAATTTAGAAAGTTCCAACACTGTAAAAAACAAAAATGACTAGGAGTTATGGATCCTCAGGTAAGCTTCAGAATGGGTCAGCTCTAACATTAATCACTGTGAACTGAAAACACTTAAGTTCTGTCTAGTTCTGTCTGAGAGGAGAGGACTTAATTCATCCACTGGTAATATCACTTGATCACCGTTAGGGAACAAAAAGTTCTCATGGCTTTTGCACTCACTGTTCCCTGAAAGGTTTCTCACTGGTGGAGGCAGAGAGGACAATGAATGATCCAAGGGGGATCCTCTGTCCATGGAATAATCCAGGCAAGAATACTAGAGTAGGTAGCTAATCTCTTCTCCAGGGGATCTTCTTCACCCAGGGATCCAACGCAGGTTTCCTGCATTGCAGGCAGATTCTTTACCATTAGCCATCAGGGAAGTCCCCCAAAGGGGATCGATAACCCCTAAATGGGCCAACAGTAAATCCTGGAATCCTTCCCAGTCCAGGACCCTGATACTGGAAGCTAAGAACTGTTGTCAGCTACATGGGTCTTCATCAAAGCATAGAAGCACAGCTCCATTCTTCACCACTATTTCAGTCTAAAGTAGAGCATGGGGAAGCTCTTTGGGAGAGTAGAGGAATGAAATTTGACACAAAGGCCAGGCTACTTTCCAGAGACCTAATGCCTAACTAAGCTACATGTAACAGTGTGGAATATGATCCCTCTTTGAAAATGATTAGCATTATTTTAAGAGTAGAGCAATCTTAGGGAAATCTGGGATGCCTATCCTGAAACTTTAACAAATGTGGAAGCCACATCAGTATGCAAGTATATTCTCCTCTTAAAAATCTAGATGAGGAAAAAAAGACAAAATCTTGTCATTTGCATCAACATGGATGGACCTTGAAGGTATTAAGTGAAATAAGTCAGACAGAGAAAAGATAAATATCACATGACTTCATTCATATGTGGAATACGAAAAATAAACAAACAAAATAATAAAAGAACAACCCAAAACCAAACAAAACAAATATAATTACAGAGAACAGAGTAGTGGTTATGAGGGGGAGGGTGAAGGAGGAAGACAAACTGGATAAAGGGGATCAACTATATGGTAATGAAAGAAAAAATAAATTTTTGGTACTGAGCATGTTGTAGGGTACATAGAAATAGAAATATAATGCTATAAATCAGTTACCTCAGTAAAATATAAAATAAATGAATCATTGTAGATGCAAAAATTGTAGATGGATATTTTGGTTTTCAAGCACCACACAAAAACTTTAATTGGCTACAACAGTGCACATTTTAAGCAGAGTTTTCCAGAGACCCTACATCTTGAGTGGATTAAGCAATCATTTATAAGCACCTTCAGAAACATGCTTAACTCGGTTTTTCTTGTGACATAAGATTAAACACAGGAACCAAGGTCTATTTAATTCACACAACACATAACCAAACTGCAGGTACATATGCAGATTTATGAAAAAACTCAACTATAATTATTTTTCCCTCAACTATATTTAGCTTTTCAGATTAGGTACCTAGGACTACCCACTCACGCTATCTCACCAAACATAAGAGCAGCAACTTTTCTATTTGAATACAATTATGGGCTGAAATTATATGATATAAAATTAAGTTTCTTCCGTAAAGTTTAACAGTTTAAGAAGGAAAGACAAAAACAAAGCTCCCAGGAAGTCAACAATAATACCGCACTGGTCTAGAGCTTCATGAAACTGAGTTACAATCCCCAAAGGCTTATACTTGGATCCAGACTCACCGAGATATTTCAATATTCTTCAAACTGACTCATCATCATTTTCCTGCTGTATTCATAAGCCAAAAATAGTGCTGCATTGGCAGGAAACGCTCGAATCAGAGTAGCTTTCAGACCAGAATATAAAGCTGCTATTCCTTCGGTTCTCACAACACTTAAAAGAGTTCTGATGAATCCTGTCTGTTTTCCAAACATGGAAAGAACCTGAATTCTGGATTTGATACAATCCACGGGGTATATGACAAACCAAAGGCAAATGCCAGCAATTCCACCACTTAACATCAAGGGGACAGGGCCTAGTTCATCTTTCGACCCCCCGAGGCAAAAAACGATCGGCTCAGTTCATAGCCACCGAAGAAGAAGAAATAGCCTGGTACTACTTGAAACAGAGTGCTCGTGAGTCCGTGGTAGAAGCCCCGGGGGCCATCCTTTCTAAGGATACTCTTCACGACGGACCAAACTGTATCATGGCTTTTGGCTATCCTCCCTGACATCTCCAGTTCGTGCATGGTCTGCAGCCGGCACTTCACGAGCTCAGTGGGGCACAGGGCCAGCGCGGCAAACGCGGAGGCGATGGAACCCGCGGCCGCAGTTTGCAGATCATTCAGCTTCGCCTGCTCGTCCAGTCCAGACACTTTCCTAACGAACTGTTGGCAGAAGCCATAGCACATGAAGAGGACCGAGTTCTCGGCGACGTAGGCCAGCAGCGCGGGGCCGGTCCCCTTGTAGAAGCCCCGCAAGCCCACTTGGGAGTACGTCTTCAGGGCACAGTCGGTAAGGCCCTTGTACAGGCCAGGGAATGTCTGCATCTTCACCTTCATAGTGTCGAAGGGCTGCCCGGTCAGGACGCACGCTGTGCCCCCCAGGGCCCCCGCGGTGAGGTCGATGGCAGCCTGGATGGCAGGACTGGACTTCATGTTCGCCCACCCGCCGGTCTCCGCGGAAGTCCACTTTCTGGAGTTTAAGAGGGGCGTCTTGTGTCCCACCCCCTACTCTTGGCTGTCTCTCCCCGCGGGAGTAGCCGCTTAACCCGATTAGGCCTAGGGCCGCCCTCCCCGCGCTAACCCCCGGCGGTGGCCCAGCGCGCGCCGCCCCTCGCGCAGCGTGACCGCCGGACCCCTGACGCGGCGGTCTGTTGGCTCCGCCGCCTGTTAGCGCCACTCAGCCGGGCCGCCCTAGCCCCCGCGGGCTCGAGGACGGACTAGATAAACACTTCAAATGAATTACAATACAACAGTTGAAAGCGATTCGATAAATTCCTGAGATTAGGGGCAGAAACTCTAGGCGCCGCTGCAGCGAAGGAAGAAATGCCTTCCCTTACAGCTAGACCCCCGGCCTCCCGCATTTTCTACCCGGTCAAACAACATGGGCGGTGCTCCCGGTTGATCGCGCCTGGAGTCAAAGGTCAATCTTCAGAGACAAAGGTTTATAATAAAGAAAACAAACAAACACGCGGGGATGGGGGTTTGTTACCAGACTGTCGGTGTATTCTACAGGTCAGAAAACCTTCAATCGCCTCGGGAGAGGAACGGCGGCTCCGCAAAGGTGCCGACCCCTTCGCCTCTCTCCAGGTGGGGCGCTTCGCTAGCCTGGGGACTGGAAGGGAGGCCTGAGGCGGACAGAAGCCATATTTCGTTGCAACATCGCCGAGGTTCTGGGCCTGGATCCCTGCGCGATAGTGGACGCAGAGCCCTTATTATTTCCAGAGGTAGGGCACGGCCTTGTACAATCGGCTTGGAAAAGAGATATGTATATATAGCTAAGAAAGTTGATAGAAAAGAGCTGTGTGTGCTCCGGTTCGTTGAGGAGCCATGCAGCTTTGTGCAACAGAAGTTCTGGGTGTAATTTGACCACAGACCTAGTAGTTTGGGCCATCAGTTACGGTACCGCTGCCAGGACACATTTTCCTCCTAGATGCTTATAATCCCAGCGTTGGAACCAATGCTCTTCAAGTTTACGTTCTAAGCCCTAGGCGGTATTTTACTTTGGAGGTTAAAAACAAAATGGGGAGGGCAGAAAGTATGTTTAAATGATTCATTTTGAAAGCTTTCTTTGATCCTTTGGCTATGTTAATATTTTAAAGTGAGGCATCTAAAAGCAGATGGTGCATGGATAGATATGTTTGTCATCAGGTAGACTTCATTGCCATAGAAAATAGTGACCTAGTCTTTTGAGTGCCCAAGTGTACCTGGATTTCTTTCCCCCGGCACCACATGGTTTCTTCAGAGAATAATCTTCCCATCTTCCAGTGTCTGTTTGTCCGTGCTTGGGGATGGGGGAGGGTGCAGTGTATGCCTTGAGTACTGATGTAAGAAGACCAAATGGGAGAAGAGGGTTGACATTCTGCAATCAAAATACTTTCACACAATTCTCTTGTTTAATCTGTGCCCTCTGCAGTGGAAGCTGGACTGCCAGGGAAGTCCCTGAACTTGGACTTTAATTAATCCTGTTTACAGCCACACACCTTCCCTTTTCCTTGGAGACAGCCTGCACAAAGGAGCAGGCTCACAGTGTCTATGTCAAGTGGGTTTGTTTCTCCTTGGTATACCTCCTTGTAGACATTTAGCATGAAACTTTCTGCCACCTCTGAATTAGTAATTTCTTCACCTGCTTTGGTTTTATCAAAACAGATTGACATTTCTCATCCCCTGCTCTCTGACCTCCTATTCTTTCCCTTAGGGGATGCTATGCTATATCAACAGCCTTTCTGGGAGAGAAAAGAGATTCACAAGAACAATGTGCCATTTAAACTAGAAAAAAAATTTAGTCCTATTTTTTTTAATGTTCTGGCTTTTAAAACTGTCCATTAATGACATATGGTTCATTGTTTATTTTTTATTTTAAATATTTTAAAATTTTATTTTTAAAGCACATACTGAGTTTTTACAAACATAAGAGATGGAGGTTACTGCAGTAAATCATTAACTGGTTCTGCATTAAGTTCATATATGTTGTTATGTTTTGGAAAAACCAAATTAGTAATCAGTGCCAGGGATCATGCAGGCATTAATAGAAAAATGGTCTGGAACTTCATTGAACAGTCAGACATAGTTGTACAAATATTACAGCCAGAACTCAAGTTCCATAAAATATACTAAACAGCTGGACTTGGAGCTGTACTGTATATACTATTTACAGAACATACTGTAACACTGCCCAAGACAAAAGGCAGTCTTAACCATCTGAAACCATTTTTTCCTGATTCTAACTTAATCAAAATTATGATGCTTCTGTTTTAAATTTAAGCACATGTACTCCTAAGCATACATGGAAGATAATGGCAATGAAATTTCCAGATTTTCAGTGAAGTCCATCACTCTTAAGAAGATGCATACCCACATCACATGTTCCCTAGATATCTGACTGAGTAGCCAGATAGGTTTACCAGAGAAAGTAAAGTCTGAGCTGAGGGCTGAGTAACAAAAAGCTAGCCATGAAATTATCTAGACTGTTCCAGAAAAAGGGAAATGTAAGTGTAATAAAAGTAAAGCTCTGTAGTGTGAAAGAGCTGGGCGTCTGTAATACAGAAAGGCCAACATCTATACTTTCTGTGTGGTGAGCAGTTTTCCTAGTCTGTTTTTACACAGAATTCTTACTGGATACTAAAAAGATAAAAAGCAGAGTTCAAGACACAGTCCTTCAGAGACTTGACTTGTCAATTTGTCTCAATTTTTCATCTCAAACATTTGATCTATAAATTCGAAATGTCTAGGCTTTATGACATTTAGAACTGAACATAAAGACCCCCATGTACCTAATCTATAAATACAATGAAAAATGGAGGCCACAGTGATATGCTTATTGCAGCATTCTGTGTAATAGCAAATTTAAAACAGAACAACCTAAGTGACCAGTAATAGGGTAGGTAGGTAGTAAAATTAAGAATTTGCAACATTTCTGCATTGCTTAAAATTTTCAGTGAGTTTTTCTCTTTTAAACTTTTTTAAAAATTCAATTTCTGTCCACAAACTCAGAGAAATATTGAAAACTGTAGCCCAACTATATATCACACTCATCAGACAAGGGAGCTGTGAGAAAAGTCAGTCTTTTTGGAAACTCTGGATTTACATGAGGGAAATGGATCTTAAGTTGTTCTCTTTTGAAGTTTATGTAACAGATAATTACTCATTATGGAGGCTTTATGCAAAACCATAAATAAATCAAACAAAAAAACAAAGCTACAGTAAACTCAGTATGTAAACACTGTAGATGTATGTATTGGAAGCAAACTTTGTTTCTGCTGTAGTTTAAGCTTTGATTTAGATTCTTTAATTTGAAATCAGTCAACATTTAAAAGTTTCTTCATACACTTCTCTACCATTTTGATCACTCTTTCATTCAAGTTTGTAATCCCTGCCTAGAAAATAGGCAATAATTTGCTTCTATTCCAGGAATTGTTTTCAAATCCTTTATATGTATTAACTCAATAGCCAGAATCAAAGGTCCCGAGGTAGATGATATTATCACCTCCACTTCAGAGATGAGGAAATTGAGGCAAACAGATTAATTTACTTGCCCAAGATCACTCAACTCAGGCACTTCATCACCTGACCTTGTGATTTTAACTGCTTTAACTCTTCTTTACAGTGACTAACAAGGCAAAATGCCTAATCTCAGTGAACTAACAGCTTAGTAAAGATATGAGCAACAGGTAACTTAGACTCTGGTATGACAAGTGCATAAGAGTACTTATCCCAGTAGACTATTATAGAGGAAGAGGAGTAAATAAGCTCAGGATTGAAAACAGTGGGAGAATGGGAGATTAGGCTGGAAAAAACATTCGGAGAGTTTAGGAAGGCTCTTTATTTCCTAACCTCCAAATGGAGCAGGTGGATTGGAAACATAATGTAAAGGTGATACTGCCTGATTTCTTTGCCCTTGCTGTGTTCTTTTCTTAAAATCGAAAATAATTGCTTCTTTTCCTACAAAACAGAATCCAATTGGTCAATCTATTAAACCCCACCAGGAAACCACTTCAGAAGAGGATAACATCCACTACCCCTAAAAGAGCAAGACACATTATAAAGTGAAACTTAACTTGCTTTTATTGTTGAACGTTACCAAACAACTTGCAATGCAAAAATACGAAAAACTGCTTTGCTGGAAAATTAGCTATAGCATCAAAAAACATATGCAAACAAATTTTACTGCCTCCAGACTAGGCGCTACTGATTTACCTCAGATGTCATCACAGAGTAGCAATGGAAGCTTCTAAACGGAAAACAGCCACAAAGTCCTGCAATGAAGCTGTGATTAATAACAGTTGAACTTTTCACTCCAGTAATCCTACAACTTCTCTACATTTATGTCTATACATTCCTACTTCCTACGGTATAAACACCTAGCAAAGTGGTTCCAAAAGACAAATGAGATAGAAATTCACATTTGTCTACAAGACAAATCCAATAGAAGACAGTGGAAGAAACTGCGAACTATTGCAAAGTTTTACAAGCGATGAAAACAAAATTTTCTCTTTCAATGCTGACCTATCACAGTAATGAAATTAAGTATGAAACCATTCCTCACTTCTCTAGAAGTGATTCTAGCTCTTCTTGCAAAGAGCTGAGCTGCTCCTTTTCCCGGTCTTCCTTTTGTTTCAGTTCATCCAGCACAGCCTGAAATCTGTTCTTGAGAGCCAGGTTTTCCACTTTCATGATGAGATCCTCCTGTCGCTTTGCTCTGTCCTGGGTCTCTTGGAGCTTGCCTTTCATGTTATCAATCTGTTTCTGAATTCCCATAACCAGCTGATTGGTTCCCTCGTTTTCTTGGTGCTGTTCATCTGATTCATTTAGTTTGTCCTGTAGCTGCCTTTCCAGGTCTTCTTCAGTGTCTATGATGTTTATATCTTCTTCATCTTGATGCTGTGTCTCATCTTCATCTTCACTGCTGCTGCTGAGGTCATTAAATATCTCCCGAAGCTCGTCATGTTCTAAGGAGTCATGGCCCTGCCTGTGGCCAGACATTCCTGGCGAAGAGATATCAAGGCCTTGATTTTCTGTTTCTTTTGTCTCATCTTCAGCAATTATTTCCCAGCGGGTACTGACAGCTTCAGCATCTGTGCTCAGCAACCGCTTTACTTCTTTTTCCACATCTGGAGACTCAATATACTTTTTCTTTGCTGTCTTACGGAATCTTCTCTTTCTCACATTTTTCAGAGGCAGAGTAATTCCATGGTTCCATATAAATTTTTTTCTCTTTGTCCTTATCCTTCTTTTTGCTTGCTTTGGGATCAGCAGTAGCAACTGGTTCCTCGACAGGAGGATAGAGATCACCATCAACTGTAGAGACAAGCATCTGACAGACATCAGCTGTCTTGTAAAAGGTTTTTTATCAATGGTTTTCAAACTCTCCATAACACACGGCAGGTCTACCAATTTTGCGGCCAAAGGGACTCGGTCCACTCTGACAATTCCATGACGCCCATCAGGGTGTAACTCAATTGATAGTCTGTCCTTCAGGTTGACATGGCCAGACTGTACCGCCCGCCTCACAGTAGAGGCATACTCCGGGGGTAGGCGTAAGATAAACTGGCTCTCTAGTTCGTGAGGAGCATCATCTTTGCTCTTACTCATTTTTAGTTCTTTGTAATTCACTTTTTCTCTAATAACCACCTGTTGCACTAAAAAGTTCCAGGTACTTCACCAGAAAGACCAGTTCTTTATAAACTTGAATCCTTAATTACAAAGAGTTCTAGGTAGAACACCAGCTAAGCATCTGTTTTTAATTAAGCCCCAAGTCTTTCTTAAAACGCCGTGACTGAACACCAGTTGTTACTGATGCATTGTCTTATTCAGTTATGTCCATTTAAATCTATTAGCTGCAACGCCAAGTTTCAACCTCTAGATGCCGCTGCAGAACAATGCAGAGAAAGCAAATGGCAGCTCCTACGGATTTTCGGCACAGAAAGTAAGGCTCAGCAGATACGCTCAAACCACAAACTCTCCCGGAACAAAGATATTCAAAATGTGGGGCGTAGTGAGCTCTCTTCGCCTCGGGTACTTACAATCCAGTGACGATTATAAATCCAGATTCTCCGGACAGGAACGAGCGGAAAAGCCACTCAGAAGAAGGCCGGGAGCCGAGCGTCTCTTTCTTGATTCCTTTGTTCTTCCCGGCATTTGGCAAAGCGATCCACTATTGATTATCGGTGAAATGACTCGGAACCGGCAAGGTGAAATTTCGCAGAGAACTGCAGCTCCGAGCGCCAGACTTTGCAACTCCGCAGCTCGGCGTGCCTCCGTCCGGAACAGCAGAGCTAGCGGAAAAGAAAGCGTTACGTCATCCTGCAGGACAGGAGGAGTCTGTGAGTGACAGCACGCCTTGGGCGGAAGTGAAGGCTGTTTCAGCGCGCGCAGGCGCAACGCGCGATTACGCCGTTTGGCGTGACTTGTCTCGCGAGATTTTTGTTTACGAGAAGGTGGTGATCACGTTTCTAAAACAGCCACTATCTTTAAAGTGTTTAAGAAAAGCAATTCTAAGATTGACTCGCCTGCCTCTGCTAAGCCAGAGCTTTAACTAGCTCGCTGGGGGCCGGTTACTTCCTAGGCTTCCGTGTGATTGCTGGAGAGAGGGCGTCCGTGAGGAAATCGTGTTTGTTTCTGTAAACATCTCAGTCTCCCAGACTATATTCTTAGATCTGGAGCCGATAAAAGAATTCATAACTAACCATGCCTGTGGATTTTAAAGTACCCGAATCAGTGGCGTGAGGACGTGCTGCCCGCTGTAATTCTGAGTTTGGTGATAATTAAGTGTCCTTAGGGGGCCTGTGACTCACGGTCTGTGTTTCGGAGACTTCCTGAGGCAACAAGGGTGATTTCTCTTTTAATAAGTTGTGAAGTTGCTCAGTCGTGTCCGACTCTTTGCAACCCCATGGACTGTAGCCCACCAAGCTCCTCCACCCATGGGATTCTCCAGGCAATAATACTGGAGTGGGTTGCCATTTCCTTCAGGGGATCTTCCTGTTAGGTGTAGGTATAAATGTAAACAGGGACGTAATGTTCTTCGGGAGGACCGTGTTCATTTAGGACCGTTGTCTGAAAGACGAATGGTCTGATTAACTGAAGTATTATCCCCTGCCACTAATTTGCCAGTAATTTTTAGTTTGGAATTAAAAAAAATTCACCCCTACTGTTCAGGTAACTTTTCTACTTGCCTCTTTAGGTTGTCAGGTATTCTTAACATGGATTTACAGTTCTTTGGACAAACAGTGTAAGAGTTTTCACTTCTGTTCATTTCCATTTATTAATAGGGTCAATTTGGTAGAGTTTCACGATCATTAAGATTAAAATTCTGTTCTCTAAAATATCGACACCTGCATCTTAAGTTTAAAGGAACTCGCTTAAAATGTGATTAACATATAGAAAATTTACTTTATTTCTTTTGTACTTATTGTCTCCCTCACCTAAGATTGGAAGGTCCATGATAATTAGAAGTCTAACCGTGTGCTCATCTGGTCCCAGTGCCTCATATCAAAACGTGGGAGATAACAAATATTTGGTAATTGAATGAAAAAATTGACCCATCCGAAGAACATAAAAATAATCTAAATCCTCTAATAATTTGTGAGAGAAAATACATTCTGTATTGCCTTAAAATGAAAGAGAGTCACTTGATAAACATTTCCTCTCCAGTCAAGGGTCCTAATAATTGTTAGGAGGCCAGAGGTTTGCAAACAGCAGGTGTGAATGTGTCCTTTTTGGTTTCAGCAGGCTGTTATATTGCGTATTATGGGGGTGGAATTTAAATGGCTTGACCCCAGTTTGGTTTTTCATGCTAAGTCTGAAGGGAAATTATGCACTTGCACATAACTGTGCTTTAGTTCTTTGTTCTGGAACGTGTTGAAGAATGTTCAGTTCAGTTCAGTGGCTCAGTTGTGTCCAACTCTTTGGGACCCCATGAACTGCAGCAGGCCAGGCCTCCCTGTCCATCACCAACTCCCGGAGTCCACTCAAACCCATATCCATTGAGTCGGTGATGCCATCCAACCATCTTATCCTCTGTAGTCTCCTTCTCCTCCTGCCCTCAATCTTTCCCAGCATCAAGGTCTTTTCCAATGAGTCAACTCTTCCATCAGGTGACCAAACTATTGGAGTTTCAGCTTCAACATCAGTCCTTCCAATGAACACCCAGGACTAATCTCCTTTAGGATGGACTGGTTGGCTCTCTTGACAGTCTAAGGGACTCTCAAGAGTCTTCTCCAACACCACAGTTCAAAAGCATCAATTCTTCAGTGCTCAGCTGACTTTATAGTCCAACTCTCACATCCATAATTGACTGCTGGAAAAACCATAGCCTTGACTGGACAGACCTTTGTTGACAAAGTGATGTTTCTGCTTTTTAATATGCTATCTAGGTTGGTCATAACTTTCCTTCCAAGGAGTAAGCGTCTTTTAACTTCATGGCTGCAATCACCATCTGCAATGATTTTAGAGCCCAGAAAAATAAAGTCTGACACTGTTTCCACTGTTTCCCCATCTATTTCCCATGAAGTGATGGGACCAGATGCCATGATCTTCGTTTTCTGAATGTTGAGCTTTAAGCCAACTTTTTCACTCTCCTCTTTCACTTTCATCAAGAGGCTCTTTAGTTCTTCACTTTCTGCCATAAGAGTGGTATCATCTGCATATCTGAGGTTATTGATATTTCTTGTGGCAATCTTGATTCCAGCTTGTGCTTCCTCCAGCCCAGTGTTTCTCATGATGTACTGTACATATAAGTTAAATAAGCAAGGTGACAATATACAGCCTTGACATACTCCTTTTCCTATTTGGAACCAGTCTGTTGTTCCATGTCCAGTTCTAACTGTTGCTTCCTGACCTGCATACAGGTTTCTCAAGAGGCAGGTCCGTGCTGATGTATATATAATTTCCAGGATGATCTATTTCCTCTTTTTGAAGAAATGTTTCCAATGTGCTAGTCCCTTAAATGTACCAAATTTCAGTTAACTCATGGATATGATTTAACATGCTGGCCTCTGCATAATGCTTTATTTAATCCTATAAAATCAGAGGCCGGCCATGCTTATCCAAATATTGCTTTGCATTTCAATTGCCTGTGAGTTTTATGATGCTCAAATATCTTAGTCACTGAAAATATTTGAGATAAATTCTGGGAAATTTAGATTTTCCAAAATTATGATCTATTTCAGTTAGTAAACCTTGAAATAGAAGGTTGTCAGAGATAATTAAAAGAATCAACTGAAGTTACCCCTTCAAAAGTATCTACCTCCTTCAATTGTGAAACATATTTTCTGCCTTTGAGTTTAATACATTTTCTGAATGCTATTTATAAGGGATAATTACACTGATCCTAGAGCTAAGGGCACTGCAATATCACCATTACCTTAATGTCTGTTGATAAATTCAGGTTTTTTTTTTTTCATCAAATCCATTTGACATATAGAAGCCATTGAGTTAATAAAAGAATTACACTCCTGTGGTTGTTCCATAGAATATCTGTGATACTGGTGAACCAAATATTTCGGTGAAACAGTAAATTCCCCACTGTGGGAATAAGCCTCAAAGGGCTTCCTACCTGTGATAAAGGAGTCTCACAATCAGGCTAGTGCTGTATGTTTGAAAATTCCTTTTAATAAACTTTCAAGTTCCTTATACTATGGAGGTTATGTGGGTGTTGGGAGAAGCCTTGTTTATATTTTGGAAACTGAAAATTATAGGAGTGAGGAAATAGAAATTGCCCCCAAAATATACCATATATACTGTTCCAGCAGTGTATAATCAGTAAAAAGCAGGTTGACGATAATGTAGCAGCCTCTTGTATCAAACAGAAAGCTTTCTATAGGAAAAAGGTCAATCTACACTGGTTTAAACAATAAGAAAATGTGTTATCTCAAAAACTAGGTAGTCTAGAGTAACTCTGTCCAAGAGAAATACAACTTGAGCCATAGGTGAAAGCTACGTATGTATGTTAAATTACCTAGCAGCCACATTAAAATGCCAAAAAAGCACATTAAATTAATTTCAATAGCATTTTATTTAACCTAATTATCAAAATATTGTTAAACATGTAATCAGTGTAAAATTATTAAGGACATATTTTACAATCTTATTTTTTACTGACTCTTCAAAATCAGGTGTGTATTTTACACTTAAGGCACATTTCAGTTTGGACTAGCACTGGCCCAGTGGCCACATGTGGGTGGGTGGTTACAGTATCAGACAGTGTAGTTCTAGAAGTATGGCTGCCTCTAGGCAGGATAGAATCATGGTCTGGCATGAGTTGTTTAACTGTTGCTCATTTTGGAGAATGAGTATTTATTTATGTTTTCTTATTTTTTCAGCCTTACCCTCACCTCCTTGTAAACTTTCAAAGTCTGTGGTCATAAGAAACCTGCCAGCAGTAACTGAGGAACTTCCTTCCTTGTCCATGGTAAGTTCAGAGAGTGGTTCTTTCAAACTAAAATCTGTCTCTCAGTTTGATTGGACCAGCTTAGACCATATGCCTATCCATGGCTCAATAATAGTCACCAGGGGGCTACCTTAAGCCTGTATTTTCAAAATGGTGGGGAGGAAGAGACATTCACTGATGTCTGGAGATATTTTGATTGTTGCACCTGTGGGATCTACTGGCATCTCATGGATGCTGCTAAATATCCTACAATGCATAAAACATCCTCCATACAACAAAGTCATCTAACTCAAAATACTGCAGTAGTACCAGGGTTGAGAAACCTTGCCCCATGCTTGTTATTTTTAAATCATGGTTTTTAAAAAGACATCTATTTACTTGGCTGTGTTGGGTCTTAGTTGCCACACTCAGGATCTTTGCTGTGTCCTTTGAGTTCTTACTTCCCAGACCAGGGATTGAACCCATGTGCCCTGCATTTGAAGGTGGATTCTTAACCTCTAGACCACCAGGAAGTCCCACACTAGGACTGTTTTTTAATTATTAATTGCTTTAAGCCATATTCCTAACTAAATACTGGCAAGAGCAATGAGATCACCAGTATGGGCTTAGATCTATCAGAACCTATTATCACTGTGAATAGGTTCAGCTGCCCCTTAAGTACACAGAGGGTGGCCCTCTAAAAAGGAAGTGTTAGTGGAGAGGAAAGGGCATGGGCAACTGTCATAATCTATTTGGGCTGCTGTATCAAAATACTATAACTTAAATGGCTTATAATCAATGGAAATTTATTTCTCAGATCGGAAAGCTGAGAAGGCTGAAAAAGGCAATGGCAGCTTTGGTGTCTCATGAGGGCAGGCTTCCTGGTTCATAGGTGGTAGTCTTTTTTGCTGTAACCTCACATGGTGAAAGGGGTGGGGGAACTCTCTGTGCCCCATTTTACAGAGGCACTAATGCCATTTATGAGGACTCCACTCTCATTACCTAATCACCTCCCCAAAGCCCTATCTCTCAATACCATCACATTGATTAACTTTCAACAAATGAATTTTTTTGCAGGGGGACATAAATATTCAGTCTATAGAGGTAATCAGTAGTATCCATGAAAGAGCAGATTATTATGAGGATTATAGTAGTATGTATGTAAGTGTGTGTGTGTGTATATATATATATATATCTCCAAAAAGGACACAATGGCCAATAAGCATATTAGAAGATGCTTACGTTACTAATTATTCACTTCAGTTCAGTTCAGTCTCTCAGTCATGTCTGACTCTTTGCGACCCCATGAATCGCAGCACGCCAGCCCTCCCTGTCCACCACCATCTCCTGGAGTTCACTCAGACTCATGTCCATTGAGTCAGTGATACTATCCAGCCATCTCATCCTCTGTCGTCCCCTTCTCCTCCTGCCCCCAATCCCTCCCAGCATCAGAGTCTTTTTCCAGTAGTCAGCTCTTCGCATGAGGTGGCCAAAGTACTGGAGTTTCAGCTTTAGCATCATTCCTTCCAAAGAAATCCCAGGGCTTATCTCTTTCAGAATAGACTGGTTGGATCTCCTTGCAGTCCAAGGGACTCTCAAGAGTCTTCTCCAATACCACAGTTCAAAAGCATCAATTCTTCGGCTCTCAGCCTTCTTCACAGTCCAATTCTCACATCCATACATGACCACAGGAAACACCATAGGGAAATGCAAATGAAAACAAGTGAGGTACTACCTCATACCCACTAGGATGACTGCTATAAAAAGAACAGAAAATAATAAATATTGTCAAGGATGTAGAATTGGGAAACCCTTGTGTACTGTTAGTGGGAATGATGTAAAATAGCATAGCCACTGTGAAAAACCATCAGTGGTTCCTCAAAAATTAAAAATAGAATTACTATATGATCCATCAATTCCACTTCTGTGTATATACCCTAAAGAATTGAAAGCAGGGTCTGTAAGAGATCTTTATCAGCCTTGTTCATAACTCCATTTTTCACAATCGCTAAAAGTTAGATACACCCAAGGTATTTATCAACCAATGAATGCATAAGCAAAATGTGGTATGTGTACATACAATGGAATATTATTCAGCTTTAAAAAGAAAGGAAATTCTTTTTTTTAATTGAAATATAATTGACCGCAGTTCAGTTCAGTTCAGTTCAATCACTCAGTCGTGTCCGACTCTTTGCGACCCCACGAATTGCAGCATGCCAAGCCTCCCTGTTCATCACCAACTCTCGGAGTTCACCCAGACTCACATCCACCAATTCAGTGATGCCATCCAGCCATCTCATCCTCTGTCGTCCCCTTCTTCTCCTGCCCCCAACCCCTCCCAGCATCAAAGTCTTTTCCAATGAGTCAACTCTTTCCATGAGGGACCCAAAGTATTGGAATTTCAGCTTCAGCATCAGCTCTTCCAATGAACACCCAGGACTGATTTCCTTTAGAATGGACTGTTGGATCTCTTTGCAGTCCAAGGGACTCTCAAGAGTCTTCTCCAACACCACAGTTCAAAAGTATCAATTCTTTGGGGCTCAGCGTTCTTCACAGTCCAACTCTCACATCCATACGTGACCACTGGAAAAACCATAGCCTTGACTAGAGGGACCTTTGTTGGCAAAGTAATGTCTCTGTTTTATAATATGCTATCTAGGTCGGTGATAACTTTCCTTCTAAGGAGTAAGTGTCTTTTAAAAATTTCATGACTACAATCAACATTTGCACTGATTTTGGAGCCCAAAATAATAAAGTCTGACACTGTTTCCACTGTTTCCCCATCTATTTCCCATGAAGTGATGGGACCAGATGCCATGATCTTCGTTTTCTGAATGTTGAGCTTTAAGCCAACTTTTTCACTCTCCTCTTTGACTTCCATCAAGAGGCTGTTTAGTTCCTCTTCACTTTCAGCCATAAGGGTGGTGTCATCTGCATATCTGAGGTTATTGATATCTCTCCCAGCAATCTTGACTCCAGCTTGTGCTTCCTCCAGCCCAGCATTTCTCATAATGTACTCTGCATATAAGTTAAATAAGCAGGGTGACAATATAAAGCCTTGACATACTCCTTTTCCTATTTGGAACCAGTCTGTTGGTCCATGTCCAGTTCTAACCATTGATTCCTTACCTGCATATAGGTTTCTCAAGAGGCAGGTCAGGTGGTCTGGTATTCCCATCTCTTTCAGAATTTTACACAGTTTATTGTGATCCACACAGTCAAAGGCTTTGGCATAGTCAATAAAGCAGAAATAGATATTTTTCTGGAACTCTCTTGCTTTTTCTGTGATCCAGCGGATGTTGGCAATTTGATCTCTGGTTCCTCTGTCTTTTCTAAAACCAGCTTGAACATCAGGAAGTTCACAGTTCATGTACTGCTAAAGTCTGGCTTGGAGAATTTTGAGCATTACTTTACTAGCATATGAGATGAGTGCAATTTTGTGGTAGTTTGAGCATTCTTTGGCATTGCTTTTCTTTGGCATTGGACTGAAAACTGACCCTTTCCAGTCCTGTGGCCACTGCTGAGTTTTCCAAATTTGCTGGCATATGGAGTGCAGCACTTTCACAGCATCATCTTTCAGGATTTGAAATAGCTCAACTGGAATTCCATCACCTCCACTAGCATTATTCGTAGTGATACTTTCTAAGGCCTACTTGACTTCACATTCCAAGATGTCTGGCTCTAGGTGAGTAATCATACCATCATGATTATCCTGGTCATAAAGATCTGTTTTGTACAGTTCTGTCCATTCCTGCTACCTCTTTTTGATATCTTCTGCTTCTGTTAGGTCCATACCATTTCTGTCCTTTATCGAGCCCATCTTTGCATGAAATGTTCCCTTGGTATCTCTAATTTTCTTGAAGAGATCTCTAGTCTTTCCCATTCTGTTGTTTTCCTCTCTTTCTCTGCATTGATCACTGAGGAAGGCTTTCTTATCTCTCCTTGCTATTCTTTGGAACTCTGCATTCAGATGCTTATATCTTTCCTTTTCTCCTTTGCTTTTCACTTCTCTTCTTTTCACAGCTATTTGTAAGGCCTCCCCAGACAGCCATTTTGGGTTTCTGCATTTTTTTCCATGGGGATGGTTTTGATCCCTGTCTCCTGTATAATGTCACAAACCTCTGTCCATAGTTCATCGGGCACTCTATCAGATCTAGGCCCTTAAATTTATTTCTCACTTCCACTGTATAATCATAAGGGATTTTATTTAGGTCATACCTGAATCGTCTAGTGGTTTTCCATACTTTCTCCAATGTGAGTCTGAATTTGGCAATAAGGAGTTCATGATCTGAGCCACAGTCAGCTCCTGGTCTTGTTTTTGCTGACTCTATGGAGCTTCTCCATCTTTGGCTGCAAAAAATATAATCAATCTGATTTCGGTGTTGACCATCTGGTGATGTCCATGTGTAGAGTCTTCTCTTGTGTTGTTGGAAGAGGGTGTTTGCTATGACCTGTGCATTCTTTTGCAAAACTTTTTTGGCCTCTGCCCTGCATTCCGCATTCCAAGGCCACATTTGCCTGTTACCCCAGGTGTTTCTTGACTTCCTACTTTTGCATTCCAGTCCCCTATAATGAAAAGGACATCTTTTCTGGGTGTTAGTTCTAAAAGGTCTTATAGGTCTTCATAGAACCATTCAACTTCAGCTTCTTCAGCATTACTGGTTGGGGCATAGGCTTGGATTGCTGTGATATTGAATAGTTTGCTTTGGAAACGTACAGAGATCATTCTGTCATTTTTGAGTTTGAATCCAAGTACTGCATTTTGGACTCTTGTTGACCATGCTGCCTACTCCATTTCTTCTAAGGGATTCCTGCCCTGAGTAGTAGATATAATGGTCAACTGAATTAAATTCACCCATTCCAGTCCATTTTAGCTCGCTGATTCCTAGAATGTCAACGTTCACTCTTGCCATCTCCTGTTTAACCACTTGCAATTTGCCTTGATTCATGGACCTGACATTCCAGGTTCCTATGCAATATTGCTCTTTACAGCATCGGACCTTGCTTCTATCACCAGTCACATCCACAAGTGGGTATTGTTTTTGCTTTGGCTCCATCCCTTCATTCTTTCTGGAGTTATTTCTCAACTGATCTCCAGTAGCATATTGGGTACCTACCGACCTGAGGAGTTCCTCTTTCAGTATCCTATCATTTTGCCTTTTCATACTGTTTATGGGGTTCTCAAGGCAAGAATACTGAAGTGGTTTGCCGTTCCCTTCTCCAGTGGACCACATTCTGTCAGACCTCTCCACCATGACCCACCTGTCTTGGGTGGCCCCACATGGCATGGCTTAGTTTCATTGAGTTAGACAAGGTTGTGGTCTGTGTGATCAGATTGACTAGTTTCTGTGATTATGGTTTCACTGTGTCTGCCCTCTGACCTACAACACTATATTAGTTCCAGGTGTACAACATAATCATTCAGTATTTCTGTGTATTACAAAATAATCACCACCACTGTAAGTCAAGTTGCTGTCTGTCACCGTACAAAGTTATTACAATTTTATTGACTATACTGTATTCCCCATGGTATCGATTTCATCCTTGTGACTCATTTATTTTGTAACTGGAAGTTTGTACCTCTTAATATTCCTCACCTATTTCACTCATCCCCACGCCCTTGTGACAGCTACTTGATTGTTCTTTGTATCTATGCTTCTGTTTGTTTTATGTTTTTCTTTTTTTTGGTTGCACATGTAAATGAAATCATTCATATGGGACTTGTCTTTTTCTGTTTTACTTACTTCACTTAGCATTATATCCTCTATGTCCATCCATGTTGTAGCAAATGGCAAGATTTTTTTTTAAGATTTATTTATTTTTTGACTATGGTTATTCTTCATTGCTGCACTTGGGCTTTCTCTAGTTTAGGGAGTAAAATTTTGTTGCAGTGCACAGGCTTCTCATTTCCCTGGCTTCTCTTATTGTGGAGCATGTTCAAGGGCTTCAGTAGTTGTGGCACATGGGCTTAGTTGCTGCAGAGCATATGGGATCTTCTGGGACCAAAGATGGAACGATGTCCCTTGCATTGCAAGACCATTCTTAACCACTGGACCACCAGGGAAGCCCAAGATTTTGTTTTTATTTATGGCAGTGTACATATGCCATAAGTAGATATATGTACATCACATCTTATTTATCCATTCATTTATTGTTGGACACTTAGGTTGCTTCCATTTCTTGGCTGTTGTGAATGGTGCTGCAGTGAACATAGTGGTGCTTAATCTTTCCAAGTTAGTGTTGTTGCTGTTATTATTGTTATTTTCAGAAACATACCCAGAAATGGAATTGCTACATCATGTGGTAGTTCTGTTTTTAATTTTTTTAGGAACCTCATACTCTTTTTAAAAAGGAAGGAAATTCTGACATAATACTGCAACACGGGTGAACTTTGAGGCTATATGCTATGTAAAATAAGCAAGTAAAAAAAAAAGACAAATACTGTATGATTCCACTTATGAGTTATTTAGAATAGTCAAAATCATAGAGACAGTGAGTAGAATGATGTTTGCCAGGGGCTAGAGAAAGAGGAGAATGAGGAATTACCATTTAATGGGTAAACGGTTTCAGTTTTATGAGATAAAAAAGAATTCCGGAGATGGATAATTGTGATAGTTGCATGATACTATGAATGTACTTAATACTACTAAACTGTACACTTAAAATGGTTATGTTGGTAAATTTTGTTTTATGTAAAATCAGAATTGAATAATGCAGTTACTGATACTTTAAATTTTTTGTCGGTATTTTCTACTTTTTATAGTGATTTCTTTTATATTATACAATATACAGTGAGAATTTCCTTTTCTAATGTAAAATTGTTTTTACAATGGATAATTTCTTGAGTAAAAAATGTTTAAGAAAAAGAAACTTCAGTAGAATTCTTCAAAAGAAAATGTCAAGAGGGAAATTGTGTAAGAATTTTAAGCTGATGTGAATTTTAATAAATTTAAACATTTGTTTTAAATTTTGTAGAAAGACAATTTTATTAATATTTTGTCAAAAGAAATAGTGACCGGTAGCCTTTATACTGAACCAACTGGTATTTTAAAATAAATCCCGGAAATAAAGGAGGACTTTCAGAAATAACAAGCGGTAGATATCCTACTGGACCTCTGGGTGCCGCTGTCGGCCAATCCGTAGCTGGAGTGAAACAAAGGGGTCCACTAGCGATTCTGACGCAGCAATGTCCTCAGACTTTTGAGAAATGCACCAGGAGCAGACTCTGCACACCATCTCTCCCGCAATCTGCTCCAGATATCTCGGTCTAGAAGGTGAGAAAGAGCCACTGCCTTTTCTTTCCAGCAGCAGCTGTAGTGAGGTGTATTCAGACTTTCAAAGCAGCATCAAGAAGAGATGGAAGTATACTTACAGGGAAGACGCGGGAGCGAAGGAAACGCTCTTTCCTTTCCCAATGTCTTTGTTCAACTTAGTGAGCTGCGCAGAAGAGGCACTGTGAGATTCTTTCCGGGAGATGTAGCCAAGGATTTAAAGAGGGGATTCGCCAAAGATCTACTTCTCGGTGACCAGAACCATGGGTGAGTGCTGAGCAAGGAGCAGGGAGGAGCAAAAGAATGACAGGATAGATGTAGCCAATAGGCCAAAGGGAGTCCCAAGGACCCTTGAATTCTGAAACCGTCACTGGAAATTCTTTTATATAATAAAAGTATTTATATAAATATTTTATATTTATATTTTATATATTATATTTTATGTAAACTATTTCTATAAAGTAGGGCTTCCCTAGTGGCTCAATGGTAAACAATCTGCTTGCCAATACAGGAGGTGCAGGTTCGATCCCCGAGTTAAAGAGATCCCCTGGAGAAGGAAATGGCAACACACTCCAGTATTCTTGCCTGGGAAATACCATGGACAGAGGAGCCTTGTGGGCGATAGTCCATGGGGTTGCAAAAGAGTAGGACGCGACTTAGCAACTAACCAACAATTTACCCTAGATATAAATAACATATGCTTTGAGCACAGCCATTTTGTATTGAAAATTCTGGAAACTATCTTAATAGGAGCAAAGTTTACTTTCAAACTGCTGTAGATATGGATGCTGCCAAGTAATTCTCTACAAGTTAATCAGATTAGTTTCAGTTAGACAGCGCTCTCGCTGCGAAAAGTAAAAGAGAACACTGGGGCGGTAAATTCTCTGGTTATTTATTGGGAAAATCTGGACCAGTGTAGCAGAGCTGTCATCACTTAGTGGTTAAGAGGAGATTCAGGGGAAGATGCAGGTCTTGGATGCCAAAGCCAGTCCTCCCATAATGAGCTACAGGAGTACAGCAGTCTGTCTGCCAGAGAACCTCCTTGTCTGCATTCTTCAGGTGATCCCTGCGGACCTAGATGACACCCTTAAGGTAGAGTTCTCCACTTTTCACAGTCTCACCAGGCATACAGAATATATACCATAATGACGGCACTGCCTCTGATTTTGAAGAATGACAGTTACATCACAGCATAGAATAGAAGACGGGACAGTTAAGGGCCTTTTTCACAATCCTGGTTGAAATGGAGTTGAGAACTATAATGCAGTGCAGGTGACTTTCAGCTGGATGTTTAGTCCTATTAGAGATAAGAACTGTAGTTGGTGTAATCAAAACAACAGGACTCAGAGACTTGCTTGAAAAGAGCAGTTGAAAGATATAGAGAGTAATAAACACAGAGCCAAACAATTCACCAGTGAGAATTAGTATTCTTTGTAAACCACTGGCAGATGAAGTTCTAAGGGCTGATTTAGAATTATGAGGTAACTGACAAGGACAAGCTGTCCCTCTCCTCCCACACAAGCAACAGCCTGAATATAACCCACATCAGCAAAAATGCTCTAGTTTTCCAACAGGTCTACTGTATGGTCCAGGAGACTGAGAGCACTCACCCAGCGCCCCATCCATTGCACACTTTAGTGCTTCTAACTCAAATTTGGTGCCCTAAGTGCATCCTGTTTTTCCTGACCAGTAACCTGGTGCTGTTGTCTGACATGTCAGCGAGTGTAGAGCACGATGGTGTTCATTGCAGCCTACCTTTGAGCTGATGCTATGCCCCTCGACCAGGGCTCAGTGACATCCTGAGTCAGCCTGTAATAGTGGACTACCACTGCCACAACTTAGAGAACACTCACTATGCCAGGAGTTGCACCTGGAAGTTGTGTCTCTCTTCAGTGGGGCACTGCTTACTGTGCAGCCCGACTGCTTGGTCGCCAAGATGGACACTGACTGGGCACAACACCTGACTGTCCTGTCAGGTGCTTCAGACCACCTGATCCAACTCTTCAACCTGAGGATGCCCAAGAGTGAGATGCCCACTGGGGCACTATGGATGACAGGGATGTTACTCTTGGGGACTTGCTCATCACTGTGCTCAATGACAATATTCGTCACACTGCCGCTGGTCGTTGCAGGAACTATGGACGGACTTCCGTGACCACCCGGCACCTCCTACCAGAACTGCAGTTTTACCTGGTTATGGCCTTTTGGCCTTGATCTCCATGCTCTTCTTCCTACAGTGACTCTGGCCATAGCCTAGTGCCTGCACTGCTCTTCCAGCCCTGCTTTCAGCCTGGTCCAAGCCTGGATTTGGAGTTGCTCCCACTTTAGCAGGAGAGATTTGCCCTATTCCTACTGTCAATATATGGCTTGGCTTCAGATCTTGAAATGTTAATTTCTTCAAATTAACTCGGAAACCTTTTAACTGGATAGTTTCTGTAGTACCATCAGTGAAGCCTTAAATATTACATTGGATTCAAATGTATATGTGTGAATTTTAACACTTTTACTTCATAAATATCCAGCTGTAAGCAGTTCTGCTTACTTTTGTTGTCTTTAGGGGTGTGCGGAGCTCTACAAATTCACTTGCTAGTTTCTGTGTATATTTTCATTTGTTTCATTAGCCAGAAAATTCCTTTGGGCAAGATTTTGTGCCTATTAATGTATGATCTGAGAAGTTATGTTTCCTGCTAAAGAGTTCTTTCTTTGAAATATTGAAGGAAGTTCACGGCATCTTTAAGTTTCTGCTCTTGGGCTCCATTATACTTGTCTCTGAGAAGTGGAAAATTGTAGATTTGGCTATATAAGAACATAGATTCTCTCTCCCAGTAACTATTCTGGCCTTTGTTTCTTTTCTTTCATCATTTTCCAGACCCTTCTCAGTCATGGTGTCCATGGGTTGGCTGCCAATATCTGGCCCAATTTGTTCCTGAAAAATGTCAACCTCTAGAATGCAGAGATCATTCTTTCCTAACTTTTGTGTAAGTTTAAATAAATGACACTAAGTCTGAGACATTTTAGTTAGTAACCATTTACTAATTTTGCAATGAGTAAAAGAACGAAGGCAGTATAGTTTTAAAATCTTGCTATTTTAGAAAACCAGCTTCTTTTGGAGAATGTATTAAGTGTGGATGTAGGAAAATACATGTTATTCTATATAGACTATCTAAAAATAAAGATGTGGCATTTTTATTTTCAGTTTTGAAAAATAATATCACGGCCTCTTGTGTCTCTTAAAGTCTAAATTAGATACTCATGTGACATTTTTCCAATGAAATGTCAAGAACCCAGTGTTTTTTGTTTGGTTTGGTTTGGGTTTTTGGCCACAACTCTTAGTGCCTGGATCAGAGATTGAATCCATGTCCCTTGTAGGGGAAGCACAGAGTCCTAATCACTGGACTGCCTGGGAAGTCCCAGCCCAGTGTTATTTTATTCAAAATGTATTACTTTCAGCTGAGTTAAAGGTCTTTTTAAAGTCCATATTAAAGGTCTTTTTAAATGCACATAATACATAGATACTACAGTAAAAGAAAAATAGGATGGAGTAAAAATATGTCCCTCAAAACGCCCAAGATTTCTGCTAAAGATATTCAGAGCACAACATATAGGAAATAGGACAGTCCAATGTGTTAAAGTCTTGCTTCTGCTGCTTCTGCTAAGTCGCTTCAGTCGTGTCCGATTCTGTGCGACCCCATAGACAGCAGCCCACCAGGCTGCCCCGTCCCTGGGATTCTCCAGGCAAGAACAATGGAGTGGGTTGCCATTTCCTTCTCCAATACATGAAAGTGAAAAGTGAAAGTGAAGTCACTCAGTCGTGTCTGACTCTTAGCGACCCCATGGACTGCAGCCTACCAGGCTCTTCCATCCACGGGATTTTCCAGGAAAGACTACTGGAGTGGGGGTGCCATTGCTTTCTCTGAAAGTCTTGCTTACACTCTGAAATTTTATTTTTTCCTTTTAGTTTTTTTTTTTTTTTATCCTCTAGTCAAAGGGCAGTTACTCTTCTCTATGGCCTTTGAAATGACCAGGCGGTCAACATACACTCCAGAGGTAGAGGGATGATTAGTCTCCTTTGTGTTATTTCCTGAATAGCAAACAGGGAATGCTTGGGAATTCCCAGGTAGTTTGGGAATACTACTGGAATATCCAACAGAGCTTGGATTCTTCTGTATGATACAATTTAGCAATAAGTAGTTGTAATTAATTAATGAACATAGTAGTTTCTCCTTTTCATAGTGTTAATGTAATATGCTTAGCGAGTTTCTCGACAATAAACTAAGACTTAAGGAAACGTAGATCAGCAGAATGAGAATGTTCAAGTATTGTCTGGAGTGCAGTAACTGGTTAGGACTCTGGGTGCCGCTGTTCACCAGTCTGGAAGATGAAGACAGCACGCATACACCCAGGGCGGGAGGGGGACTTCTTGAACCACCATCACTGCCGGATTGAAAAGTCTCTCTGAGGCTGCCCTGATCATACTTCTGGACCACTTTCTGCTCTGAATTCTCCTGAAAATAAAATTTTGTTAATTTAGACTCAAAGAGCAGGGAAACAATACTCTTGGTGCGGGACTGAGAGAATACGAAGCAAGAGAGCAATGGCGATTCGAGTGAAGGTGCTCGGCTGCCGCAGGCTGGTCCTACTGTTCCTTTTTCTGGGGCTGTTGTTGAAAGCCCAGGCTGGGAAGATCCGCTACTCGGTGTCAGAAGAGACAGACAAAGGTTTCTTTGTGGGCAACATCGCCAAGGATCTGGGGCTACAACCCCAGGAGCTGATGGAGCGCGGAGTCCGCATCGTCTCCAGAGGTAGGAAGCAGCTCTTTGCTCTGAACCTGCGAAGCGGCAGCTTGGTCACCGCGGGCAGGATAGACCGGGAGGAGCTCTGCGCTCAGAGCGCGCGGTGTCTGGTGAGTTTTAACATCTTAGTAGAGGATAAAATGAAGCTTTTCCCTGTTGAAGTGGAAATAATTGATATTAATGACAACACTCCCGAATTCCAGTTAGAAGAAGTGGAATTTAAAATGAATGAGATAACTGCTCCAGGTACCAGGATCCCCCTGCCTTCTGGGCAAGACCTTGATGTGGGTATGAATTCGCTCCAGAGCTATCAGCTCAGCTCCAACCCTCATTTCTCCCTGGATGCTCAACAGGGATCTGATGGGTCCCAACAGCCAGAGATGGTGCTGCAGAGTCCCCTAGACAGGGAAGAAGAAGCTGTCCATCACTTCCTCCTCACTGCTTTTGATGGGGGCAACCCAGCCCGTTCAGGAACCCTCCGAATTCGAGTTCAGGTGGTAGATGTAAATGACAACCCTCCAGCGTTTACACAAGCAGTGTACCACACGAGTGTACCTGAGAACGTGCCTCTGGGCACTCAGCTGCTCATGGTAAAGGCCACAGACCCAGATGAAGGTGCCAATGGGGAAGTAACATATTCATTTCATAATATAGACCACAAAATGGCACAGATATTTCACTTGGATTCTTACACGGGAGAAATATCAAGTCAAGAACCTCTGGATTTTGAAGAATACACAATTTATCCAATGGAAATTCAAGCTCAGGATGGTGCAGGCCTCATGGCCAGAGCTAAGGTGCTGGTCAAAGTTCTGGACATAAATGATAATGCCCCAGAGGTAACCATCACCTCTGTCACCACTTCAGTCCCAGAAAACTTTCCTCCTGGGGCCATAATTGCTCTTATCAGTGTGCATGACCAGGACTCCGGAGACAATGGTCACACTTCATGTTCCATTTCTGGAAATCTACCCTTTAAATTAGAAAAGCTAGATGATAATTATTACCGTTTGGTGACAGAAAAAACAATGGATAGAGAACTTACCTCCCAGTACAACATTACAGTAACAGCCACAGATCAGGGAACTCCAACTCTATCTACTGAAACACACATTTCACTGCAAGTGACAGATATCAACGACAACCCCCTGTCTTCTCCCAAGACTTCTACTCCACCTACATTCTAGAAAACAACCCCAGAGGTGCCTCCATTTTCTGTGTGACAGCCCATGATGCCGACAGTAATGAGAATGCACAGGTCACTTATTCCCTGGTGGAGGACACCATCCAAGGAGTACCTCTATCCTCCTATGTCTCCATCAACTCAGACACTGGAGTCCTATATGCCTTGCGATCGTTTGACTATGAGCAGTTCCAGGACCTGCATTTGAGATTGATGGCTCGTGACAATGGGGACCCACCACTCAGCAGCAACGTGTCTCTGAGTCTATTTGTGCTGGACCAGAACGACAACACACCTGAAATCCTGTATCCTGCACTCCCCACGGATGGTTCCACCGGTGTGGAGCTGGCACCCCGCTCTGCAGAACCAGGCTACCTGGTCACCAAGGTGGTGGCAGTGGACAGAGACTCTGGCCAGAACTCCTGGCTATCGTACCGCCTTCTCAAGGCCAGCGAGCCGGGACTCTTCGCGGTGGGGCTGCACACGGGCGAGGTGCGCACAGCGCGGGCCCTGCTAGACAGAGACGCGCTCAAGCAGAGCCTGGTGGTGGCGGTCCAGGATCACGGCCAGCCCCCTCTCTCGGCCACCATCACGTTCACCGTGGCTGTTGCTGACAGCATTCCAGAAGTGCTGGCCGACTTGGACAGCATTGAAACTTCCTCCCACCGGTACAACTCCAGCTTCACGCAGCACTTGGTAGTGGCTGTGGCCGCGGTCTCCTGCGTCTTCCTCGCCTTTGTCATCGCGTTGCTCGTGCTCAGATTGCGACGCTGGCACAGACTGCGTGCGCAGACTTCAGCAAGTGTATTGGCGGGCTTGCCCACCTCCCACTTCGTGGGTGTGGACGGCGTGCGGGCTTTCCTGCAGACCTATTCGCAGGAGGTCTCGCTCACCGCGGATTCTCGGGGAGTCACGTGATCTTCCCGCAGCCCAACTATGCCGACACGCTCATCAGTCAGGAGAGCGGTGAGAAGAAAGATTTTTGTCAGTACCCCAGTCTTTACTTGAAGACAAAAGGAAACATTTTCTCAGGTAAATCTTTTGTAGTAAATTTTTATCTAGATAAAAATAATTTCTGTGTTTGCTTACTTGCTTTCACCCTTTACTGCTAAAAAGTCTCTATTTCCCATCTTTGTGTTTGTCTTTGTGTTTATATTTACAGATCCTGGGAAATCATTATTAAGTGTTTCTATCCAAGTATATTTATAATTGTTCTTTCATTGAGAAGATCATAATTAATCATAATGTAGTTGGTTGGGACAGAGCTGTGGAAAGAGCATTGCATCAGAAACAAGGAGATTTAGCTTCTAACGTTTTCTTACTTGCTTCTGGGCAAGTAATTTTTTCTTTACCATGCTCTTATCTGACAATGATAGAGTTTGACTAGGTCTACAAATATTTATGTGACTGATTCTGTTTTCAGATATCCTTAGATTATAAATATCTATTATATTCCTAAATTTAATGTATATGTCATCTGTTGGGGTGCTGTTTTATTTGGGAATATTTGAAGAGGTAAAGATTGTCTAAAGTAGTATTTTAAGTTGTGTTAACATAAAATTATGGAAATTTAAGTAACCTGAAAATTTAAACTATTGTTGAATATCTTAGCCCTTTGTTTACTGGTTTTATTTTTATATGTTTTATGCACACTCATGAATACACCAAATGTTTACGTAAGTTACAAAATGAAGTAATAAAATGGACGACAGAAAATTTCCTCTGCAACATGAGAAATAGTTTGAAGCCTCCTGACTCGTATATTATGCCTGTAATGTAAACAACTAACAAAAATCAAATATATGTTCCACTTTAATGTATTATCTCTTCACAAGAAATGTATCATAAGTCCATGCTTTAAAATACTCTGTTCCAATAAATTAAAGAGATACATAAAATGTGAAATGAAAAAAGCAAAAGCATAATAAGGCACAAATAAATAAATAAATGGACCAAAGATGGGAAGAAAGTGGTGAGCCAGGCTACCACTAAAGTGGGAATTCTGGTCTTGGACTTATCTTCATTGGACAAATCTGTATCCAATCTTATACACAACAAATATAGAATGACCATTTTTATATGAAAATATGGAGAATCTACAACATTGTAATATATAATCATCACATGCACAAAAATGGCAGAGAAAATTTCAAAGTACCAATAATATACATGCTTTATAACATGTGCTTAAGTCACAAAGTGGGTGGTAGGGGAATAGGGGAGAGTTATTAATAATAAAAAGGTACAGACCTTGCATTGTAAGACAAATAAGGCCGTAGGACCCAATATATAGAGTGGAGACTATAGTTGATAACATTACATTGTATAATAGAGATTTGCTAAGAGTGTAATTTAATTCTCTCTCACACACACAAAGGTAAGTATGTAAAGTGATGCATGTATTATTAGCTCAGTAGGAGGAATCCTTTCACAGTGTGTATACATATCAAATCATCATGTTATACACTTTAAGTATCTTAAAATTTTATTTAAAATTGTAAAGCTGGAAAAATCACAAAGCAAATATTTTAAAAGAAAGCAAAATGAGCATTTAAATCTATACCACTAAACTACTATTGGATTTAAAAAATCACAATGGAAATAAAAACTCAAAAATTAAAATATTATTTATTTTAAATTGTGGAATGCCTCTAAAAGATATTTAGGGTTAAGTTTATAGACAACCATAAGAATTTCAAAAACAGATTATTAAAATTAGTGAAGTTAGCTCAACAATCAAGAAATAAAGCAAAAAATATGTATCAGTATAAAGAAAAGAGTATAAATTATTGAAATGCAAACCAGGAAGAATTCTGATGGTGAAGCAATAGAAGCTGACACTAGTGGGGAGAAATTGAATCTTCTGTCAAGTCAAGTGCTGGGACTAATATTGGCTAGGCAGATAGCAAGACTAAAATTCATTTTAGAGATCTTAAAAGAAGACCCAAAATTCTGATTATAGACAAAGACCTGGAAAAAGAAAAGGAAAAGCAAGTGAGATTGGGAAAAAGAAAACAGCTTAATACAAAGCAAGAAGCATGAGTGGGAAATAATATACTCTGTAAAACCAAATGTTGCTAAAGAAACAGAAAAATCTTTAGAGAAACTGAAAATAACGGATGTCAAGTGGTTACTTAATGAGACTCAAAAGTATCAAAAGACTGCTGAAGAAAAAGTTCTAAGAAACAAACTAGAGTTTCTACTGGAAAACATGATGAGTTGATAAGAATTGTTTCCAATAAATATTTCATCAGTGTTCTCAGAGGAATGGATTGAAAATGAAAAAAGTTCAACAGGGAAGAACTCAAAAGGCAAAAAGACTGAAATAAGACCAGAAGTGTGCGCTCTTGCTGAAGAATTGATTCGAAGTCCTATCTACTGTGACTTGTGACTAAATGAGGTTTATTACTTATGGATGCAAGAATATTTCAGTATAAGAAAATATAATATAAAACTTCATATGAAAATATTAAAGATAAAAGCTGTTCATTTCAATAGAGGCATAATAAAGGTCTTGAGAACATTCAACACATGATTAAAATCTTTTAGCAAACTGAAAACTGAAGGAAATGTACTTAAACTGAAAAAGAATATTTGTCAAAAACTTATAGAACTATCCAAAGCAATCTACAGGTTCAATTCAATGGCTATCAAAATCCCAATGCCTTTTTTATAAGTAGAAAAAAGTCTATCCCAAAATTCACATGGGGTATCGAGGGACCTCAAATAGCCAAAACAATCTTGGAAAAAGAACAAACCACCTTCAGTTTCCTTCATGTTTATGCTGCCTCTCACTCCAAGCATTTGTACTAAGGTTCTAGAACACTACTCTAGCCTTTCTTGATTTGGTCATACCCTTTAGGATCCAGGTTCAATCCTGTCCTGAAAAGTGTTTTCTAACCAGCCCCCCACCCAGGCTGAATATCCTTCCTATGTATTTTCCCATTGCCCAGGGTTTCCAACCATCATAGCAGTTGTCACATTCTATTAAAATACTCCCTTTACTGTGTCCTCCCTTATCATGTAAATTCCCTTGAGAACTGGGACTGTGTTCATCAGGTGCACCAGTTCTGTCTACAGCATCAATCAAGCAAAGTGTCAGGCAAAGGTTAGTCACTCAATTAAGTGTCTGATAACTCAATAATTTAAACACAGGTTTTGAAGTTCAATCCTAAGCCATTAAGCACAGAAATTTAAAATATATAACATTAGAATATAATGTAGCTAATGTTTTTAGATTAATCTAACTTTCTCCCAATATGGAATTAGAGGTTGAAGATGTTTGGTCTAAGGGCAGAGGCTACCTTGATTAGTGCCTCCAAAGTCAACAGTGCTTTCCTTGCTACTATCAAGATCACATTCATTCACATCATTCTTATTCATTCTGAAGGGGGAAAAAAGGCTCTTGACTTGAAAGAGCAATCTCTCAGTTATCTTAGAACTGTAAAATTCTTCAAAGCATCTTGAAAGTGACAGGAGTAACATGAAGTAACTGGATTTGCCTGGGAGAACGCAGAAATTACTTAGGCCTCTGGGTGTCGCTGTTGACTACCTAAGAAGTAACCCCGTGAGACATCCAATCCAACGTTACTATTTCCATAACACAAAGGGCTGGGCATTTGGCCCGCAAGGTTCGGGGCGGCAAAGAAATTCAGTCCAACAGCCCACTAGTTCTCTCCACAGTGACGTGGGTCCCGTGAATGCTGGTCACCTCAGACCCTGAGGAATAAAGATTGGAATCCCGAGCTGGAGGCTGGAAGTTGCCTGGGAGAAAAGACTGCAGCTCAAGAAATGGCGGCTCTGCTAAATTTGCCACATCGCGGAAGGTTTGTCCTGCTGTGCCTGCTTTGGGCGGCCCTCTGGAAGGTTGGAGCTGGGCAGATGCGCTATTCAGTGCCAGAAGAGATAGAAAAAGGGTCATTCGTGGGCAGCGTTGCCAAGGATCTCGGGCTAGAGCCTCTGGCACTGGCGGAGCGCGGAGCCCGCATCGTCTCCAGAGGTGGGACGCATCTCTTCGCTCTGAACCTGCGAAACGGCAGCTTGGTCACCGCGGGCAGGATAGACCGGGAGGAGCTCTGCGCCCAGAGTGCGCGGTGTCTGGTGAGTTTTAACATACTCCTGGAAGATAAATTGAGTATTTATTCAGTAGAAGTGGAAATAAAAGATATTAACGATAATGCCCCTCGCTTTGGAGTAGAGGAAGTGGAGCTAAAAATTAGTGAAACGACTACACCAGGATTTCGGATCCCTCTTAAGAGTGCTCATGATGCAGACGTCGGAGAGAACACTCTCCAAAAGTACGAAATTAATTCAAATGACCACTTCTCTCTGGACGTGCGAAGCGGGGTGGATGGTAACAAGTACCCGGAGCTGGTGCTGGGACAGGCTCTCGACCGTGAGGAGGAAGCCGTACACTACCTCGTTCTCAAGGCTTTGGACGGAGGCGACCCTATCAGATCTGGGACCTCCCGCATCCGCGTGACGGTCTTGGATGTGAACGACAACGCTCCTGTTTTTACACAGTCCGAGTACCGGGTAAGTGTTCCAGAGAATACTCCCGTAGGCACCCGGATACTTACAGTGACCGCCACTGATGCAGATGAGGGATACAATGCCCAGGTGACATATTTTCTGGAGAAAAACCCTGAAGAAACCTCAGAGGTATTTGAGCTTAAGTCATCATCTGGAGAAATAACAATCACAAAAAGCCTAGATTATGAGGATGCCAAATTCCATGAAATTGATATTGAAGCTCAGGATGGTCCGGGCCTTCTGACCAGAATGAAGGTCATTGTCACAGTTCTGGACGTGAATGACAATGTCCCAGAATTCTACATGACATCTGCTACAAGCTCAGTTCCTGAAGATTCTCCTCCAGGAACCATAATCGCACTTTTCAATGTACATGACAGAGACTCTGGGCAGAATGCATTTATCACATGTTCACTCCCAGAGAACCTTCCTTTCAAATTAGAAAGGTCAGTGGACAATTACCACCGATTGGTTACAACTAGAGTCCTTGACAGAGAACAGTTTTCCTCTTACAACATCACTGTGACTGCTAAAGATGGAGGGAGCCCATCTCTATCCACAAATGCTTACATTTTGTTGCAGGTGACAGACATCAACGACAACCCTCCCACCTTTCCCCACACATCCTACTCTGCTTACATTCCTGAAAACAACCCCAGAGGTGCCTCCATCTTTTCCGTGATGGCCTGTGACCCCGACAGCAACGACAATGCCCATGTAACTTATAGCTTGGCTGAGGACACCTTTCAGAGTGCACCTCTGTCCTCCTACATCTCCATCAACTCTGACACCGGTGTCCTCTATGCACTGCGTTCCTTTGATTATGAGCAGTTCTGTGAACTTCAGTTATGGGTTACAGCACAGGATGGTGGGAATCCACCCCTCAGCAGCAACGTGTCTGTGAGCATATTCGTGCTGGACCAGAACGACAACACACCTGAGATTCTGTACCCTGCACTCCCTACAGATGGTTCCACGGGCGTGGAGCTGGCACCCCGCTCCGCAGAGCCCGGCTACCTGGTCACCAAGGTGGTGGCAGTGGACAGAGACTCGGGACAGAACGCCTGGCTGTCCTACCACCTGCTCAAGGCCAGCGAGCCAGGGCTCTTCGCGGTGGGGCTGCACACGGGCGAGGTGCGCACAGCGCGGGCCCTGCTGGACAGAGACGCGCTCAAGCAGAGCCTGGTGGTGGCGGTCCAGGACCACGGCCAGCCCCCTCTCTCGGCCACCGTCACGCTCACCGTGGCTGTGGCTGACAGCATCCCAGACGTCCTGACTGACCTAGGCAGCCTGAAGCCCTCAGTGGACCCTGACGACTCAGGCCTCACACTCTACCTGGTGGTGGCGGTGGCCGCGGTCTCCTGTGTCTTCCTCGCCTTTGTCATTGTGCTACTGGCGCTCAGACTGCGGCGCTGGCACATGTCGCGTCTGCTCCAGGCCTCGGGCAGCGGGTTGGCTGGCGTGCCGGCGTCTCAGTTCGTGGGCGTGGACGGGGTGCGGGCTTTCCTGCAGACCTATTCGCACGAGGTCTCGCTCACCGCGGACTCTCGGAGGAGTCACGTGATCTTCCCGCAGCCCAACTACGCGGACACGCTCATCAGCCAGGAGAGCTGTGAGAAAAAGGATTTTCTTTCAGAACCTCAATTTCTACCTGAAGATAAACAAGAAACATTTTCTCAGGTAAACTCTCTTCCTAATATTCCTGTGAGTTACTTTGCTAAAAGACATAAATTTACCTAATTACTTAGCTGTCTCCACAGTTTACCATACCTTTTCTATTTCCCATATTTATTTGTGGACATGTTCAATTTTTAAGAAATAGCCCTCATGAATTATTTCTCACTAGTTCTAAGTGTTCACATGGTGTAACAGGGAAGAGGAGCTAGAATCATTGTGTCATTAGTATAAACTGGGAATTAGTAGGTGAAGATGATACGTAGGTTATCAAAAGAGCCTTAGGTTCAAGAGGGAGGGGTCATATGGATACCTGTGGCTGATTCATGTTGATGTGTGGCAGAAACCAGCACAATATTGTAAAGCAATTATCCTCCAATTAAAAAAATTAATGCATTAACGAAACAACAACAACAAAAAGAGCCTTAGGAACTAGAGTTATCTGCTTTCTTTTTTTCTCATCCCTTAGCAAACCATCCCAATCCACCCGGATCAACAGTTCTTTGTTAGATATATGAATGTTGACTTTTGTTTCCTCAAATATTTCCCTCTTTTAAAATTTAATACTTTTATGCTTTATATTTGTTTAGGAATATTAATAAATACTGTAGTTGTTTGTTTCATCTTAGTTTGTTTTTCCTTCAGTTTTAGTAGTGAGATTCCTATTTTTTTATTTGAATGATCTTCCCTATTAAAAGATGTGTTTAGGAATAGATATGCTTCACCATGTTTCAGGAAGGTATGTCATGCAATCTCTGTTTAGTTCAAAATGTCATTAGCCTCTAAAATAGCTCTGTGTTCCTTAAAGAGTAATTGAGATATCATTTGCTGTATTAATATAATACATGGTTTATATAATAATTAAGATGTGTCTGTTTCTTTTTCTCATATGTGGAAATATTGCCTTTTTATCTGTAAAAATAATATATATCCTCAAGGGATTCAGAGACCATATCAAATAATTGCCCCTAAAGATTCTCCTTTTACTTTTCTCATCTCAAAGTTTCCTGCTCACAACAGCTGTTGAAAATGTTTCCAGTTTCTCCACCAACATCAGTCCCCCTTACAACCAAGTTTTCCTCCCCCATTCCTCTTCCCATGTTGCCTTTTAGTATGTTAGTTATATACTTAATAACAAAGAACAAAAAATATGCTACTATTCTGTGTAACTAGTATCATCTTTTATTTGGAAATAATCCTGTACTAAGTCAGTCATGTATATAATGGTGCCATCATTCTTTAAGATGTTGTGATTCTTTACTGTTTAAGGGCATCTGAGGGAAATTGTGTTATTACTATTACATCATTTTCTTTGAGATAAAGTTGGCAGTCACTGTGGAATAATACAAACATTTTGCAAGTAAATAAAGTATGAACTGGGGAAAATTGAAAACAAAGTTCCTTTTAGTGTTTACAGTAACTCTTCATGAAATAAATGCCTTATGTGTAGCTGTATAATGCATCATGATTGAAGTGACAAATGAGTTCCTATTACTGTGCTTTGGAGAGGAAAACAAATACAGGAAAGGGGTTTCTGGAATACCAAACAAAAGTTTATCTCTACTAGTTTCAGTTTTGGTACTTAAAAATATCTTCACACTCTAATTTTAGGCAAAACAGACTATTTTCAATACCCTCAAGTTCTGTGGTTTCTCTCTCACATCTAGGTATTGCTATATTCTTCTGTCTTATATCCAGGCCTTACCCCTCCCTGATCCACTCCTCTCAGGTTTCTTGGGAAAACCTTTGCTAACCTCCGAGGCCAGGTTGGAGGCCCTCTCATTGCCCTTGGCCTCTGATATTATGGCAGTATCTCACTGCACTATAATTCCTTATTTGCTTTTATATCCTTATAACTCCATGAAGGAAATAGCTGTGTTTGTATCGTTAAATCCCCAAGTATTGTCAGCTACTCAGTTATATGTATGTTTAATGAATGGGTTAAATGGAAAATATTGAAACTAAAATGTCAAGCTATGAAGGACAGATTTCAAGAGGCATACCTTATAAATATGACTGATGTTTCTATGCAGTTCTTAAACTTTGAACATTTCAAAACAGTAACTTCAGCATGTTTGAAGCAATATTAGTGGCATTGAGGTTAACTCGTGGATTATTAAGGAAGATACTTTAAATCTTTTAACATACAGCAATTAAGTTATGTGAAACAAAAACTGAGCCCATTACCTCTGAACAAAAAGAATTTCAGGTGCTTGGGAACTTAAAAATTTCTGACTTAGATCTTTGTCAGGGCGCGCAGTGAACGGTTATGCCTCTGAGCGTCGCTGTTCACCACTCAAGAGGGAAAACGCCGCTGAAGAGCTAGTCCTTTTCCTTGTTTCCAAAGAGCAGAGAACCAGCAAATCACACTCGGAAGATCCGAAGCTGCCTCAAAGCTCACCCCGTCAGTCAGCCAGCTCTGTGACCTATAAATTAGGCCCACGAAAGTCTTCGTTCCTTGAGAAAATAAGACTGAAGTCTGCCTTGGGAAACTGGAACCCAATTCAGAGAAAATAATTCACCAAAACGGAAATGACCAGTTACCAGAGATTCAGAAAGTGCGGAGGACTGGCCCTGCTGTGCGTGCTTCTTGGGACGCTGTGCAAGACCGGATGCGGGCAGATCCGCTATTCGGTGTCAGAGGAGCTGGACAAAGGCTCCTTCGTGGGTAACATCGCCAAGGACCTCGGGCTGGAGCCCCAGGAGCTGGCGGAGCGGGGAGTCCGCATCGTCTCCAGAGGTAGGACGCAGCTCTTTGCTCTGAACCGGAGAAGCGGCAGCTTGGTCACCGCTAACAGGATAGATCGGGAGGAGCTCTGCGCTCAGAGCCCACAATGTCTGGTGAGTTTTAACATCCTGGTTGAAGACAAACTGAACATTTTTGAAGTAGAAATAGAAATTAAAGACCTTAATGACAATGCTCCTGATTTTCTGACGGAGGAATTGGAAGTAAAAATTAGTGAACTAACAGTTCCTGGAACTCGATTTCCACTTAAGACTGCCTTTGACCCAGATGTGGGCACGAACTCTCTGCTGAACTATCAGCTCAGCCCCAATGACTACTTCTCCCTGGCTGTGAAGAGTGCCACTGATGGGGCCAAGTATCCAGAGCTGGTGCTGCAGCGGGCTCTTGACCGGGAGGAAAAGAAAGTTCACCAACTTGTCCTAATTGCTTCTGATGGTGGTGATCCTGTCCACTCTGGCAACTTGGGCATCCAAGTGACTGTTCTAGATGCAAATGACAATCCACCAGTATTTACCCAGCCTGAATATCGAGTAAGTGTTCAAGAGAATCTGCCAGTAGGCACTTGCCTGCTCACAGTGAATGCCACTGACCCTGACGAGGGATTCAATGCTCAAGTATCCTATGTACTAGATAAAATGCCTGGGAAAATCGCTCAGATTTTTTATCTCAACTCAGTGACTGGGGACTTCTTGATATTAAAAAATCTAGATTATGAGGATGCTACTTTCTATGAAATTATAATAGAAGCACAAGATGGACCAGGTCTCCTTTCAAGAGCTAAGATTCTGGTCACAGTTCTGGATGTGAATGACAATGCCCCAGAAGTTACAATTACTTCTCTCACAGAATCAGTTCCAGAAGAGTCAACTGCTGGAAGGGAAATTGCCCTTATCAACGTGCATGATCGGGATTCCGGGCAAAATGGACAGGTTACAGTTTTTGTCCTTGGAAATATGCCATTTAATTTAGAAAAATCAATAAACCAATATTACCGCTTAGTGACAGCCAAATCTCTGGACCGTGAACAGGAGTCTGAATATAACATCACTCTGAGAGCTACAGATGGGGGTAGTCCGCCACTGTCCACAGAAACACACATCACCCTGCATGTGGCAGACATCAACGACAACCCACCTGCTTTCACTCATGCCTCCTATTCTGCCTACATTCCTGAAAACAACCCCAGGGGAGCCTCCATCTTCTCTGTGACAGCCCAGGACCCTGACAGCATTGAGAATGCCCACATTACCTATGCACTGACTGAGGATACCATCCAAGGGGCGCCTCTCTCCACCTATGTCTCCATAAACTCAGACACTGGAGTCCTGTATGCTCTGCACTCCTTTGACTTTGAGCAGGTTAGAGAGCTGCAGGTACTGGTGACTGCTAGTGACAGTGGGAACCCACCACTCAGCACCAACGTGTCTCTGAGCCTATTTGTGTTGGACCAGAATGACAACACACCTGAGATTCTATACCCCGCCCTCCCCACTGATGGTTCCACGGGTGTGGAGCTGGCACCCCGCTCCGCAGAGCCCGGCTACCTGGTCACCAAAGTGGTGGCAGTGGACAGAGACTCGGGACAGAACGCCTGGCTGTCCTACCGCCTGCTCAAGGCCAGTGACCCAGGGCTTTTCGCGGTGGGGCTGCACACGGGCGAGGTGCGCACAGCGCGGGCCCTGCTGGACAGAGACGCGCTCAAGCAGAGCCTGGTGGTGGCGGTCCAGGACCACGGCCAGCCCCCTCTCTCGGCCACCGTCACGCTCACCGTGGCTGTGGCTGACAGCATCCCAGACATCCTGACTGACCTAGGCAGCCTGAAGCCCTCAGTGGACCCTGACGACTCAGGCCTCACACTCTACCTGGTGGTGGCGGTGGCCGCGGTCTCCTGTGTCTTCCTCGCCTTTGTCATTGTGCTACTGGCGCTCAGACTGCGGCGCTGGCACATGTCGCGTCTGCTCCAGGCTTCGGGCAGCGGGTTGGCTGGCGTGCCGGCGTCTCAGTTCGTGGGCGTGGACGGGGTGCGGGCTTTCCTGCAGACCTATTCGCACGAGGTCTCGCTCACCGCGGACTCTCGGAGGAGTCACGTGATCTTCCCACAGCCCAACTACGCGGACACGCTCATCAGTCAAGAGAGCTGTGGGAAAAGCGAGCCTCTCCTGATATCTCAAGATTTACTGGAAACGAAAGGAGACTCCAACGAGCTCCAGGTGAGTTTCTTTCTTTCTTTTAATATTTTAAAGAACAATTATGCTAGTGTGGTTATTATAAATTTTTAATACACATTTATTTGAAAATAAAGCAATGAAGTAGTCATTGGTTGTTTTGTTTAAATATGTTCCTCTCTTCTTCTGGGAGTGTGGTAGGGCTGCACTTCCTTGCCTGGTATAGCTGAGCGGGCCTAGTAAATATTTCTGACCAATACACTGGAGGTAGAAGTACGGGACTCTCTTCGAAGAGGAAGTCCTAGTTGTCACTGTAAGAATTACCAGATCTCTAACGTATTCTTTGAAATCGTGACTGTGCCTCCTAAGTCCTTGAATGACTGCAATGAAAGAAGAGCCCTGTGGTTGACTCAACATTGATTTGTATACCTGTGATAAGTAGATGTTTTTATTTTAAATCGCTGTGATGATGAAGTTTGTCACTTCAGCCTACCTAGGCTATCCTGATAAACAAGTATATAGTATTTTAGGCTCTAATAATATGACACTTAACTCCTTCCAAGACAGGCCAAACTGGAGTCATCCTGATAACATAAAAATGATAGGGTAAAAAATACAGAGGTTTGTCAAATTCTTTTACCTGGCATGTAGTCCCTACTTGGTATACTTAAAGTGTGTGTATTTGTGTGTGTCCATATGGATTTCAGCCTTTTCTCTGAAGGTGGGAAGCTCAATTGCCAAAACAGTTATGAGCCTTGGAGTGGCATTCCTTGTCCTTTGAGATAGATTATAAAATGTAAGGAGATATGTCTTAGCCTCTTTAAGAGATTTCCAGACCATCCACTTCAAGTTTTAGGAGTCCCAAAACTTTCTTTTAAAATATTTCTATATTTATTTGACTGCACTAGGTCTTGGTCACAGCACTCAGGATCTTCAGTCTTCCTTGTAGCATACGAGATCTAGTTCCCTTACCTGGTATCCAACTTGGCCTGCCGCATTGGGAGCATGGAGTATTAGCCACTGGAGAACCAGGGAAGTCCCAGGAGTCCTTTCTTGAGCTATAAATTGTTGACCTCTTTTTTTAAATATATGAAATTATTTTCACCTATAAAGTTACACCAGAGTCATCCAAAATTAGGCCTAAATAGATTTCATTAGATCTTAAACAAAGGAGTACATCTCTCCTTCAGTGTGTTAGGAAGGGATACATTCAAAAGTGGGTGACAAAAGAGGCTGAACAAAATAGCTGAAAACATGAGAAGGGTGTAGTCTCACTCAAACCTGCAAATGCATCGTGGGAAATCTTTATGATACTAATGTACCTTTCCTTGTAATGAGAAAAAATATTAAATGGCTAGGGCCACAGGAACTTTAGATATTCAAAGAGAATTTTCTAAGAATTTCATGTAAAATATAACCTACACATATATTGGGAAAATACATAGAGTACAAAGGCATCTATTTGTATGGATGATAAGAAGTCTCAGACATGCCATTTTCACGAAAAATGATTTTTTAAGGATAGGCAAGACTTCATTACAATAAAAGGAGAGGAGGGTTTATAATTAAAGAACAGAAAGTATCAAGACATGAAGTAGGGCAAACAAGGGAATGGATGTCTTAGGAAATTAATAATCTGTCTTGATGGGAATGTAAAAGGAGTATGGATTAGCGCTGCAGGGTAACAGAATAAATTGTTTGGTTGTGCATCTAATTTGGTAGTGCATTTGAAATAAAAGTATTTGTCTGTTTTACTTACCTAAGACTGGTTTAAGGGCTATAGGTAAGTTTCAAAATGGGAGTGTCTAAGAACTTTCAATTCCTCTCAAAGATTTACCAGTGATCAAATCAAACTCATTACACTTATTAATGTATAAATTGACTGGAACTGAGTATTTGCATTAAGGGGTATTTGTATATAAAATAATATAGTAAAAAGCACTGATTTCATTAAAATAAATATACTTACACAATATTTAGTTTCATAAAAGCAGATGTATGCTCAAATACTAGATTGGTCTCTTAAACAAACTATCAGGCTCCTTTGTACTTAATGGGAATGTTACATATACTTTAAAATGCTGAGCAATATAGTAAAATAAGTCTAGGATTTTTACTTTCTCTTTTTCCAAAGATTAAATGTTTTTATCCACTAACAATAACCTAGTTAGTTACATCCACACTAGTCATGATACTAGTCATACCAGTGTTTATAAATACAGTAGAATCACTGAAGATATTTTTGCTCTCCAAAATAAATAAATAAAAGCTGTATGCCTTATAGAAAATCTTTAATGAAGAAAGAAAAATAAAATGATGGCACCATTTAAAAGATGATGAAAATCTAGACAACATCAGATTTGAAGGAAAATTTTTAATAGTTTGTTCTTTCTAAAAATAAAAAGACAAGATATATATTAGTAGATTCAAGAGCTTACACTTTGAGGAACAGGTAGTTGGGTAATATGCAGTTTTCTCAGGCACCCTCCTGGTGCCGCTGTTGACCAAAGGGAAGATAAGCGTTTTCACTTCTGCAGGAGTGGCCGGCAGTGTTTTCTTTCTTGCTTTGTCCTGTACACATCGGAATGCAGACGTACCTCCTGCAAATCGTACCCTCAAATCACAGAAGTTCAGGGTGCTGTGTTGATTATTTAAACATTCCAGAGACATCTTGAAGAGTAGCTTCCCAGGGAGTTGAAGAAATGCTTAGGAGCTTCAGAAAAGCTGAAACAATGAAAAGTCAGGTACTGTTTCTCTTCCTGCTGTCATTGTTGCACGGGGCAATCTCCCAGCAGATCCAGTACTCTATTCCAGAGGAGCTGGACAAGGGCTCAAGGGTGGGGAACCTGGCCAAGGATCTAAGGCTCGGTGTCCAGGAGTTGCCAGCTCGAAAACTGCGGATTAGTGCAGAGGACTTTTTCAGCGTGAGAACCGAGAATGGGGATTTGCTAGTGAGTGGCAGGATAGATCGAGAGAAGATTTGCCGGAGAAAATCTGAGTGTGCTGTAGAATTTGAAATGGTTGCTGACAATCCAATGACTATATTCCATGTAAGTGTTGCAATTCAAGATATTAATGACAATGCACCACGTTTCATTGCAAAAAGCATTGACTTGGAAATCTCTGAGTTAGCCTTACCAGGGGTAAAATTCCCTCTGGATTCTGCGCAAGATGCAGATGTAGAAAGTAATTCACTGAATAAATATTTCATCAGCCACAATGAGTACTTCTCTCTGTCAACGAAGAAAAGTCCTGATGGAAGTAAATACCCAGAGTTACTGCTGGAAAAACCTCTGGACAGAGAACAACAGACTTCCCACCATTTAATCCTGACTGCCATGGATGGTGGGGACCCTCCTCTAAGTGGCACTACCCTAATCCGGATACAGGTTACTGATGCCAATGATAATGCTTCAGTGTTCAGCCAGGACACTTACAGGGTTAGCCTCCAAGAAAATGTGCCCCGGGAACCTCCGTGCTGCAGGTAATCGCCACTGACGAGGACGAGGGCATTAATGCAGAAATCACCTATGCCTTCCTCAGTGCCCCAGCAAGTACCAGCTTCCTCTTCATTCTCAATCCAAATACTGGTGACATCACAACCAATGGTACATCGGACTTTGAAGAGACAAGTAGATATATGTTGGGTGTTGAAGCCAAGGATGGAGGAGTACACACGGCTCACTGTAATGTTCAGATTGAAATTGTTGATGAGAATGACAGTGCCCCAGAGGTGACATTCATGTCCTTCTCTAACCAGATTCCTGAGGGCTCAGACCTGGGAACTGTAATAGCCCTCATTAAAGTGCAAGACCAGGATTCTGAGCAAAATGGTTTGGTAACATGCTATGTTCAGGAAGAAGTTCCCTTCAAATTAGAATCCACCTCTAAGAATTACTACAAACTAGTGATTGATGGTGCCCTAGACCGAGAGCAGAAGGCAGAGTACAATGTCACCATCGCAGCCACTGACAAAGGCAAGCCTGCCCTTTCCTCCAGTACAAGCGTCACCCTACATATCCGCGATGTCAACGACAACGCTCCAGTTTTTCCACCAAGCCACTATGTGGTCCACGTGGCAGAAAATAACCCGCCTGGCGCTTCCATCGCGCATGTCAGCGCCTCCGACCCTGACCTAGGGCCCAACGGCCAGGTCTCCTACTCCATCGTGGCCAGCGACCTGGAGCCACGCGCGCTGTCGTCCTACGTGTCCGTGAACCCGCAGAGCGGCGTGGTGTTCGCGCAGCGCGCCTTCGACCACGAGCAGCTGCGCGCCTTCGAGCTGACGCTGCAGGCCCGCGACCACGGTTCGCCCGCGCTCAGCGCCAACGTGAGCCTGCGCGTGCTGGTGGGCGACCGCAACGACAACGCGCCCAGGGTGCTGTACCCGGCGCTGGGGCCCGACGGCTCGGCGCTCTTCGACACGGTGCCCCGCGCCGCGCAGCCTGGCTACCTAGTTACCAAGGTGGTGGCGGTGGACGCAGACTCTGGACACAACGCCTGGCTATCCTACCACGTGCTGCAGGCCAGCGAGCCCGGACTGTTCAGCGTGGGGCTGCGCACGGGCGAGGTGCGCACGGCGAGGGCTTTGGGCGACAGGGATGCGGCCCGCCAGCGCCTGCTGGTCGCTGTGCGCGATGGAGGACAGCCGCCCCTCTCGGCCACCGCCACGCTGCTCCTGGTTTTCGCCGACAGCCTGCAGGAGGCGCTGCCGGACCTCAGTGACCGGCCCGCACCCGCTGACCCCCAGGCTGAGCTGCAGTTTTACCTGGTGGTGGCCTTGGCCTTGATCTCGGTGCTCTTCCTCCTGGCAGTGATTCTGGCGGTCACCCTATACCTGCGACGCTCCTCCAGCCCCACTTCCTGGGGCTGCTTTAAGCCTGGTATCAGTTCCAAGTCTGCACCTGGGGTTCTCCCCGACTACAGTGAGGGAACGTTGCCCTATTCCTACAATCTGTGCGTTGCCTCTCAATCAGCTAAGACAGAATTTAATTTTCACAATGTGACCCTGGAAACGGCTCCCCCTGGGGATCTCCTAGGTGAAGATCCTTCTATGTATATAGGTACCAGTAATGAAGACCCCCAAATCGCCTATGATCCCTCTTTTTCCCATCAGGTGAGTTTTTGCAGACTTACTTAACTTTTTTGCTGTATTTTATTTTCAATGGTGCATCATTAGTTTTGGTCCTTGTTCATTGTTCTAGTGATGGTAGTGGGAGAGGAGGTATATTGGATGGGTTGAGATTGGTTTCTTGATTGCTCAGTAGTCTTGATGGTTAATTATTACTGGTTATTACTTCTCAATTTGTACTCTTGGCATTTCTATACCTCAGCAAATCCTGCTACAAACAGCTTTTTCTGTCACCATAGTTGATGTGTAATATACCTTTTTTCAAGATTGTAAATGTACTAACATTTCTTTCTTAAGTTAAAATTTTTGTTCATCTTCATCAAATACATTTTAGTTGTTTATCTTTTTCTGTGATGTATTAATATAACCTTCAATAATTAAGTCTCAGCACTTTTTGCTGTATCATATGTAGCAAAGACAGGTTTCATATTTGAATCACTAACTTTGGGTCTTTTTGTAAATCGTCAAGAGTAATTTTCTTGACCATCCTTAAATAATTAGTTTTTATACCCTATCTACTTTGTCACTGCTATCATGAGGAATGTAACGGACATTTTGTTGTATACAGAGACTTTTCCATAATTTTTTAACATAGACTTCTGATAAGTGAGTCAGATTTTTTCAAGACAATTTTATTTTACCTCCCAATCCCCCAAAATTGTGGGTCTTTTGAGGACTGTGAAAAATACCTTCAGCCTACTCTCCAAAGTCAGAGAATTTTTAAAGCTCTGAATAATTAATGGAGTTTTGAGTCTGATCAAAATTTATGAGTAATTTCTAGAAACTAAATATGTGAATAATAAAGAACTGAGTACTTGCTGCTTTATCTCAAATTTTCTCAGATTAGTAAACTGCTCTAAGTATTCATTAATAAGAAAACTATAAAACATGCACTGATTACATGATTATTAAAATATTTCCTTTTTACCAATTATTTCTAAAACCAAAACTAAAGTTATAAGTAATAGTAAGATAATACCTTCTGGGTGTGTCCTAATGTGGAGATCACTGAAACACCATATGCTCTTTATAGTGCTTCAGTTTAACTTTTCTGTCTTTTTACCTTTATTACTTAGTTCATTTAACATCAGTTATTTACGCATTCTTTTAGGTTTTGCAGCTTCATTAATGACTCGTTCGTTAAGCACTGAAAAATTATTCGAGTATATACTCAATGAAATGTGCTATTCTAGAGTCTGAGGACTCACTGTGAACATGATCCTCACAACCTGTGGTCGTGAATCTTCTTATATAAAATTAATGAGCAAATATCCTTTCCAAACCTATTATATTTGTCAAGCCCATTTGCAAAGGGGTAAAACTAGCTCTTAAACAGTAGATGTTTTCTAACAAGGGAATTAAAAACTTGCCCCAGATTTTAAAGGGTCAATCATATGAGAAAACTTGTTTCTGTGTAGGTTGAGACTAGAGCTCAGATCTCCAACTTCTTGGACACTGTCTTTTCAACTATTTATTCTTCTGTTCTTCAAGGATAACTTTGTTTTGGGAAGGGGTAAACATATCCTTTTTGCAATGCAAATTGAAATTGAGCTATGAGAATAAATAATGCAACAAACAGAGGTAGAAAAATTCTTGCAAAAAAACTTGTCTCTAAAAAAATAAATTACTTTATCAGCCTTAATGTACAGGAAGCTTTGGATCAATTATAGATTTTCGCTGCAAATTAAACAGCAGATGTTTGGTTTTGATTATTCTGGAGAAAATTGAACACGGAAAAGAAATGGTGTACAAGCTATCCTTTCTTTACCAAGAATAGACTGCAGTAACAGGTTAGGACTCTGAGTGTCGCTGTTCACCAATCGGGGGAAAAAGAACCAGGAATTTAATCCGTACCACAAGATTTCTGCATTACAACGCACTAGCTTTGGGGTTTTAGAAAGCTTCTTCGAACTGGACCCCGAGAGCTCCAACATCCAACGGTGTACCTTATCCTAGACCCCAAAGATCCTGGGAATCCCCAAGCCTCCACCAAGGGAACACTCAAGCGCAAGCTATTCCGCCGCGGGGCTGTCATGGCGTCCCCTCCTTTCTGCCCAAACTGCAGCCGGCTAATCTGGATCTGTGTTCTCCTGGGGGCCCTGTGGAAAATCCGGGCCGAACAAATCCGCTACTCGGTGCCTGAGGAGCTAGAGAAGGGCTCCTTCGTGGGCAACATCGCCAAGGACCTGGGGCTGGAGCCCCAGGAGCTGGCAAAGCGCGGAGTCCGCATCGTCTCCAGAGGTAGGACGCAGCTCTTTGCTCTGAACCCGCGAAGCGGCAGCTTGGTCACCGCGGGCAGGATAGATCGGGAGGAGCTCTGTGACAGATCTCCCAAGTGTGTGGTAAACCTAGAGATTCTCTTAGAAGACAAAGTGAAGATTTTTGGAGTTGAAGTGGAAATAATTGATGTAAATGATAATGCGCCCGACTTTGGGGCAGAGCAAAGGGAAATAAAAGTCGCTGAAAGTGAAAACCCTGGGACAAGGTTTCCTCTTCCTGAAGCTTTTGATCTGGATATAGGGATAAACTCCCTACAGGGTTACCAGCTTAGCTCGAATGTCCACTTCTCCCTAGACGTGCAAAGCGGAGCTGATGGGATTAAGTATCCTGAGCTGGTACTGGAGCACGCCCTGGACCGTGAGGAAGAGGCGGTTCACCACCTCATTCTGACTGCCTTTGACGGAGGCGACCCGGTTTACTCTGGCACTGCCAGGATTCTTGTAACACTTGTGGATACCAACGACAATGCCCCGGTATTCACTCAGCCCGGAGTACCACATCAGTGTGCGGGAGAATGTGACGGTGGGCTCCAGGCTACTCACTGTAAAAGCCACTGATCCAGATGAAGGAGCCAATGGAGAAGTCACATATTCTTTCCGGAAAGTAAGAGATAAAATATCCCAGCTATTCCAGTTGAATTCTCTGACTGGGGACATAACGATATTGGGAGGTTTGGATTATGAGGACTCTGGATTCTATGATATAGATGTAGAAGCCCACGATGGACCTGGTCTCCGAGCCAGAAGTAAGGTACTGGTGACAATTCTGGATGTAAATGACAATGCTCCAGAAGTCACAGTTACATCTCTCACCAGCTCTATCCAAGAAACTTCTTCCCCAGGCACATTAATTGCACTTTTCAATGTGCATGACAGTGATTCAGGAGAGAATGGCCTTGTCACGTGTTCTATTCTGGATAACCTGCCATTCACACTTGAAAAGACCTATGGAAATTATTATCGGTTGTTGACACACAGGGCTCTGGATAGGGAAGAGGTCTCAGAATATAACATCACTGTAACTGCCACTGACCACGGAACTCCGCCACTGTCTACAGAAACATACATCTCACTGAATGTGGCAGACGTCAATGACAATCCACCTGCCTTCCCTCATGCTTCCTACATGGCCTACATTCCAGAAAACAACCCCAGGGGAGCCTCCATCTTCTCTGTGACCGCCCATGACCCTGATAGTAACCAGAACTCAAGGGTCACTTACTCTCTGGCTGAAGACACACTGCAAGGGTCACCTCTCTCCACCTACGTCTCTATAAACAAGGACACTGGAGTCCTATATGCTTTGCAGTCCTTTGACTATGAGCAAGTTAGAGACCTGCAGCTACTGGTGACTGCTAGTGACAGCGGAGACCCACCACTCAGCACCAACGTGTCTGTGAGCATATTTGTGCTGGACCAGAATGACAATTCACCTGAAATCCTATACCCCACCCCTCCCCACTGATGGTTCCATGGGTGTGGAGCTGGCACCCCGCTCCGCAGAGCCCGGCTACCTGGTCACCAAAGTGGTGGCAGTGGACAGAGACTCGGGACAGAACGCCTGGCTGTCCTACCGCCTGCTCAAGGCCAGTGACCCAGGGCTTTTCGCGGTGGGGCTGCACACGGGCGAGGTGCGCACAGCGCGGGCCCTGCTGGACAGAGACGCGCTCAAGCAGAGCCTGGTGGTGGCGGTCCAGGACCACGGCCAGCCCCCTCTCTCGGCCACCGTCACGCTCACCGTGGCTGTGGCTGACAGCATCCCAGACATCCTGACTGACCTAGGCAGCCTGAAGCCCTCAGTGGACCCTGACGACTCAGGCCTCACACTCTACCTGGTGGTGGCGGTGGCCGCGGTCTCCTGTGTCTTCCTCGCCTTTGTCATTGTGCTACTGGCGCTCAGACTGCGGCGCTGGCACATGTCGCGTCTGCTCCAGGCTTCGGGCAGCGGGTTGGCTGGCGTGCCGGCGTCTCAGTTCGTGGGCGTGGACGGGATGCGGGCTTTCCTGCAGACCTATTCGCACGAGGTCTCGCTCACCGCGGACTCTCGGAGGAGTCACGTGATCTTCCCGCAGCCCAACTACGCGGACACGCTCATCAGCCAGGAGAGCTGTGGGAAAAGTGAGCCTCTCCTAATATCTCAGGATTTACTGGAGACAAAAGGAGAATCCAGTCTTAATCAGGTGAGTCAAATCTTGCCACACTGAAACGTAGGGAGAGAACTCCATAAATATCTCCAATTATATTTCATATGTGTGTGTGTGCATATATAGATCAATAAAACACTTCTTTTTAGTATTCTGTTGCTTTAAAGAGGAAAGACAGATGATCCTTCAGTAACGATCAGTAACAGTTACTACACCTAAAAGTTGTTATTTATCCTTTGTAATCTTCATTTGGTTACAGTGTCAGCAGCAATTTCTTAATTTTGTACATGTAACATCTCACATCTTTAAAGCCATTATTCTTTAGGCATTACTGAAAGGATAGACTAGAATTATGAATAGGAAGCAATTGTGTAAATTCATATTAACATATTGTCTTGTATGAGGCTATTGTTTCATCTCTATTGAGTATTTTTAAATTTCCTCTTTTACACCCTACTGTGTTTTGCTTGAAATTTGCTTTTCCTTCCTTTGAGACAGGTGTTTTCCATTATGATTAAACAATAACAATTTATAAATATTGGAAAATATATTTAAATTTTGGATGTAACTTTCATAGGGATAGTTTCTCAATTGGATTGGTACATTTCACATATTGTGTTGTACAGTTTGTGATGTGCAGTGACTATGTATGATGTCTTTGGTGCAGGTGATTGTCAAAAATATTTCCCATGTAATTCCACTCATATTTAAAAGATTGCAGAAGTGATTTTAATAACTTCTAAATTACCTATTATGGTATCACTGTGAGACCCTTTTTGATTTCTAAGGAAAGCTTAATTGGACTATGCTTCAATTAAGCTTAAGAAGAAGAGTTTGAGTTTCTAAATGCTTTTGTCTTCATGGGAAACTGTGGTGCAATCCATAGAGTAAGAGAAGAATGTGTATGATACATGTAACTGGCATGGGGAGCGGAAAAAGAAAATACTGATAATAAATGTATATTGAGAAGCAAATTGTATGTGAGGAGAGATCATTTAAAATAGTGAAGCTTAAAAATATAATTTGGAAATATCAATTGTCCTGAGACTATGACAGACATATTTGGATTCTTGCATTAAAAATGCATTTCTAGAATCAGAGTGATACTTTTTTTTTTTTTTGGTGCCTAGGAGGTCGGTAGATTATAACATGAGAAATACATTGTAGTTTGAGTAGACATTGGGTTTCTTTTAGAAAATAATATTTCTGGTTAAATTGTTGCACAATTATATGATGGGATAGTACATAACTATAAGAAATTAAAAATAGAAAACCTCTTTATGTACTACTGTCAGAAAATGTTATCTTAAAGACATAATGAGTGAAAGAAGCAAGATGTAGAACATGGAATATTGTTTATTTCCTTTTGTGTCTCCCTATAAAGGGAGAACATTTATAAAATTCTGCTGAATGATACAAAACATACTAATGGAGTGACACACTAAAAACATAACACTGATTTCTCCTGAGAGAAATGTGTTGTTGAAAGCAGAGAAGGAGAGCCTGGAAAACATGACATGTGTACCTTTTAATCTGGAACTTTATGAATGTATGCCTATTTAAAAACAAATACTCTTTATAAGTTTTTTAAAAAGGAGAAAAAATAGTTTTTTGCAACACCTTTAGAACACATTACTGCAGTTTCTGGGAAAAACCTCTGGGCGTCGCTGTAGGTCAAAAGAAGGGAGAGAAGATAATCAGAGACGCATTTGGGAACCTCTAAGAGAGTGACTTCCTGCTCAAACCAACCACACAGAGGAGGCCAGTACTGGTTTGGATACAAGAAACAAAAGCAGGAAAAAGTGACCTTACCCCGGATTTTGCCACCCCGGAGGGCTTATTTCTCCTCCCAATCAAGAAGCAGAGCAGCAGCAGAGGGAGACGGGATGAGGCTGAGCGCGGAGACGAGCGGCCGGGCGCGGTGGCGGCAGGTACTGTTACCGTTCCTGCTGTCTTTATTCCGCGGAGCTCTCCCAGACCAAATTCGCTACTCAATTCCCGAGGAGCTGGCCAAAAACTCGGTTGTAGGAAATCTTGCTAAAGATCTAGGGCTCAGTGTCCCGGACTTGTCGTCCCGGAAGCTGCGGATTAGCGCAGAGAAGGAATATTTCGTTGTAAAACCTGAAAGCGGTGAATTACTTGTGAGTAACAGAATAGACCGAGAAGAGGTTTGTGGGAAGAAGCCTCTGTGCGTTCTGGATTTCGATACTGTCGCCGAAAACCCACTGAATATTTTCCATGTAACAGTAATAGTAGAGGATATAAATGACAATACTCCGCTATTCAAACAGAGTAAGATTGATTTGAAAATTGTTGAATCCACAAAGCCAGGTAAAACATTTCCATTAGACCCAGCACTAGATTCGGATGCTGGTCCTAATTCGCTGCAAAGATATTACCTTAATGACAATGAGTACTTTGATCTCACAGAGAAACAGACTCCAGATGGACATAAATATCCTGAGCTGATTCTGAAACATTCTCTGGACAGAGAAGAGCAGAATTTTCATCAACTGCTACTGACAGCTGTAGACGGTGGGGACCCACCCCAGAGTGGCACCACCCAGATCCAAATCCAAGTCACAGATGCCAATGATAACCCCCCAGTGTTCAGCCAGGACGTGTACAGAGTCAGCCTGCAAGAGGGTGTGCCACCTGGCTTCTTAGTACTTCGAGTGACAGCCACCGATCAGGACGAAGGAGTCAACGCGGAGATCACCTACTCCTTTCATAATGTGGATGAACAAGTGAAACAGTTTTTTAACTTAAATCAAATAACAGGAGAAATCACGTCAAACGATGATTTTGATTTTGAAATTGCTAATAGTTACACTCTCCGTATAGAAGCGAAAGATCCTGGAGATCTAGCAGCCCACTGCAGCGTCCAAGTCGAAATTCTTGATGAGAATGATTGTGCACCTGAAGTGATTGTGACTTCAGTATTTACTCCCCTACCAGAGGATTCACCACCAGGAACACTGATCGCCTTGATAAAAACTAAAGATAGAGACTCTGGAGAAAATGGGGAAGTTTACTGCCAAATTTTGGGAAATGCCGAGTTTATATTGAAATCTTACTTGAAGAATTATTACAAGCTAACGACAGACAGGACCTTGGACCGAGAGGAGATCTCAGAATACAATATCACAGTAATGGCCACCGACAGAGGCAAGCCGCCCCTCTCCTCTAGTATAACCATCACCCTGCACATCGCAGATGTCAACGACAACACTCCGGTTTTCCACCAGGCTTCCTACGTGGTCCACGTCCTAGAAAACAACCGGCCTGGAGCTTCCATCGCGCATGTCAGCGCCTCCGACCCTGACCTAGGGCCCAACGGCCAGGTCTCCTACTCCATCGTGGCCAGCGACCTGGAGCCACGCGCGCTGTCGTCCTACGTGTCCGTGAACCCGCAGAGCGGCGTGGTGTTCGCGCAGCGCGCCTTCGACCACGAGCAGCTGCGCGCCTTCGAGCTGACGCTGCAGGCCCGCGACCACGGTTCGCCCGCGCTCAGCGCCAACGTGAGCCTGCGCGTGCTGGTGGGCGACCGCAACGACAACGCGCCCAGGGTGCTGTACCCGGCGCTGGGGCCCGACGGCTCGGCGCTCTTCGACACGGTGCCCCGCGCCGCGCAGCCTGGCTACCTAGTTACCAAGGTGGTGGCGGTGGACGCAGACTCTGGACACAACGCCTGGCTATCCTACCACGTGCTGCAGGCCAGCGAGCCCGGACTGTTCAGCGTGGGGCTGCGCACGGGCGAGGTGCGCACGGCGAGGGCTTTGGGCGACAGGGATGCGGCCCGCCAGCGCCTGCTGGTCGCTGTGCGCGATGGAGGACAGCCGCCCCTCTCGGCCACCGCCACGCTGCTCCTGGTTTTCGCCGACAGCCTGCAGGAGGCGCTGCCGGACCTCAGTGACCGGCCCGCACCCGCTGACCCCCAGGCTGAGCTGCAGTTTTACCTGGTGGTGGCCTTGGCCTTGATCTCGGTGCTCTTCCTCTTGGCGGTGATTCTGGCGGTCGCCCTGCATCTGCGACGCTCCTCCAGCCCTACTGCTTGGGGCTGCTTTAAGCCTGGTCTCTGTGTCAAGTCTACACCTGAGGTTCTCCCCCCACTACAGTGAGGGAACGTTGCCCTATTCCTACAATCTGTGCGTTGCCTCTCAGTCAGCTAAGACGGAATTTAATTTTCTCAATATCACCCCAGAAGTGGTTCCCCCTCAGGATCTCCTCTGCGAAGATACCTCTTGGGTACCAAGTACTAATCATGGAGATGCTGGAGTCCCATTTGCCTCGGATACTATTTTAAAGGTGAGTTTTAATTCAGTTCACTTATTTTGCGGTTTCAGTGTTTCTTAACAAATCACCTGAGTGGAGCAGAAGTCTTCAATTCATATTTCGTTGTTTTGTAGTTAGAATTTAAGGTTCTTTTGCCTAAACATCTTAGCCTTATTTAAGCAAATCTTTGACATGGGTTACCTATCTTATGGGTGGGATTTATTTATCCTTGTGGGTGCTCGGTTGCTCAGTCGTGTCTAACTCTTTACGATCCTATGGATGTATACCGCCATGTTCTTCTGTCCTTGGGATTATCGTGGAATACTGGAGTAGGTTAACGATTTCCTTCTTCAGGAGATCTTCTGGACCCTGGGATCGAACTCACACCTCTTGCATCTCCTACATTGGCAGGCAGACATTCTTTACCACTCAGCCACCTGGGAAGCCCTTTATTTACCCATAGTTACAAACCTTTCTACATAAGATACTTCATTTTCTTCCTCATCTTTACGTTCATTCCCTCTGAAAGTTTATAACTGTTGAGCCCTTAAGCTATTTGTTTCTCCTTCAGAGTCTTTATATTAGTTTTATTCATTTTAGCTATACTTTCTCTTAGAATTATAGTACTTAAGAGTAAAGAGATCTCCCAATCTCACTAGTTTGGGAAACTGAGAACCAAAGAAAGAAGAATTTTACTCAATGATATGGCCTGTCAACAGCAGAGCATAGGTAGGACTGACATGAACACCAGCACTCTAAGCATCTTTACAAGCTAAATGTCTTGGGATCCCAGATCTATTTTAAAAGGTCATGCAAAGTTTGAGGTAAGCAGTGTCTGCTAATAAGAATGTGTTTAATAAATGGGAGAAATGTTTTCTCTGTCATGTACAGTAACAAATCGCTTTTGAAAAATCATACATTGAGAAAATTTTGTGACCTTTTCTCACACTGTTTACTTAAAACTTCATTTTTAAAATTTTCTAGATATAAATGTAAAATACTTTTATTTTCTTCATTTTCCTGTGAGATGTCTTTAAGTAAAAATTGCTTCTCTCACTTAATGGACTCTCTGAAATCGCCTTTCTTTTTAGTAATGACATATTTCTTTTTGCTACCAGATAAAGATGATAACATTAAATATCTGTCTTAATAGAAAGGCCACTTGCTGCCTGCTCAATGATAAGTATCTGGACTTGTTTTCCTGTTTGGGTGATGAACTAAATCCTTTTCAGCCACAATTACTATATTGATTTTCCCCAGGTGTCTGTAACTGTAAAACATCTAACGCCAATTTGCTGCTAAGTTGCTTCAGTCATGTCCGACTCTGTGCAACCCCATAGACGGCAGCCCACCAGGCTCTGCCGTCCCTGGGATTCTCCAAGCAAGAACACTGGAGTGGGTTGCCATTTTCTTTTCCAATGAATGAAAGTGAAAAGTGAAAGTGAAGTCACTGAGTTGCATCCAACTCTCAGCGACTCCATGGACTGCAGCCTACCAGGCTCCTTCGTCCATGGGATTTTCTAGGCAAGAGTACTGGAGTGGAGTGCCATTGCCTTCTCCGATTTAGACATAGTAATTAGAAAATATAAATAATGCATAGTTAATTCAACTCAAACTCTCAATGTGATATAGTGTAGCTGTCATGTTCTTAATGTGAAAATATTGAAACTTTCTCAAAGACTTCAGAAGTAACAAAAAGCAAAAAAACCTAAAAACCCTTTATTTCCTCTGCATATGACAACTAATACAATTTGCATAATACAGTGGGCCTTTTTTCAAAGGTCTATTGAGAGCTAGGATTGTTTTCTTCGTGTTATGTACAAATGGGCATATTTTCATAAACGTATCCTAATTAAAAATGAGATCTTAAAGCCTACAAAAACTTCTGATGTCCTAATTAGATGGGCTCAATATAAGTAAGTGAATAAAGGGCATGGGCTCAATGGCACATTAAATAAAACTTTCTAAAGAAGTAAAAGAGAGAGGGAGAGGATATATGTATACTTATGGCTGGTTCGCGTTGTATTTAGAAACTAACACAACACTGTAAAACAATTATCCTCTAAATAAAAATTTTTAAAATAGTAAAAGTGCAAATTCTCAGGCCTGACTCCAGACTGACTGAATCAGCAGTTCTGGGGGCACCAGCATTTCCTTTGTAACAAGCTCTCGAGTGACTCTCCAGGTGACTCTCTCACAGGCAGAGGGGGGAGAACCAATTCTGCCTGAACTCCAAGCCACCCCCTCACCCCAGACCAAAATCTATGTCTGGTCCCTCCCCAATCTATATGATGTGCATGGCTCATCAGAGTTTCTGTCATAAACCAAATAAGAAGAAGCCTGCCCCATTTGAACAATGGGAACACCCTCTAATCACTGAATTCTCTCCTCAAAGAATGAATGAATAAGACTTTTTTAAGTAAAAAGAATAATATTAATCTCAGAATTAATCTTGTAGAAGTCTTTTGTTATTTCAGAATTAAACCTTATTTTGATATAAACAATGTCATAATCTATTAAGGATACAGAAAATTATTAGAAATAAAATATAATTAAACATTTTTGACATGAAAACAGAATTGGTGTAGTAACTAGTTAGAACTCTGAGCGTCGCTGTTCACCAAGTGGGAAAGAAGCTGCCGCTGTTGCGATCAGACTCCGCTCCTTCCGCACAAAACACCCGCGGATCAGAGAAGCTCCTGGGAAAAGTCGCCCTCTCGCGCCCCTCTTCTCATAAGGGAATTGTTCCTGTTGGCTTTAGAGAAATAAGGAAACAGCAGGCTGGAACCAGGACTAAGAGAAAACTGGTCTGAGAGAGGCAATGGCGGATCCACTGAGGGGTTGGGGCTGCCGTGAGCCGTTCCTGCTCTTCATGCTCCTGGGGACGCTGTGGGAAGCTGGGGCCGGGCACATCCGCTACTCGGTACCAGAGGAGCTGGACAAAGGCTCCTTCGTGGGTAACATCGCCAAGGATCTCGGGCTGGAGCCCCGGGAGCTGGCGGAGCGCGGAGTCCGCATCGTCTCCAGAGGTAGGACGCAGCTCTTTGCTCTGAACCCGCGAAGCGGCAGCTTAGTCACTGCAGACAGGATAGACCGGGAGGAACTCTGCGCTCAGAGCGCGCGGTGTCTAGTGAGTTTTAACATCTTGGTTGAGAATAAAATGAAAATGTACGGGGTAGAAGTAGAAATAACCGATATTAATGATAACTTCCCGCGTTTTCGGGATGAGGAAGTAAAAGTAAAAGTCAATGAAAATGCGGCGGTGGGAACACCATTAGTACTTCCTTTCGCTCGAGATGCGGATGTGGGTGTGAACTCCCTCCAGAGGTATCAGCTCAGCTCCAATATACACTTCTCTTTGGATGAGAAAAGCGGAAGAGATGGACAGAGATATCCAGAGCTGGTACTGGAACAGCCCTTGGATCGCGAGAAAGTAGCTGTTCATGATCTCCTACTCACAGCTTTAGATGGCGGAGACCCCATACTCTCTGGTACCACGCACATCCACGTGATGGTCCTCGATGCAAACGATAATGCTCCCCTGTTCACCCAATCGGAGTACAGAGTGAGTGTGCCAGAGAACATAGCTGTTGGCACTCGGCTGCTCACACTAACTGCTACGGATCCAGATGAGGGGATAAATGGGAAATTGACATACTCTTTTCGCAATGAAGAAGACAAAATTTCAGAGACTTTCCAACTTGATTCCAACTTGGGTGAAATCTCAACCGTGCAACCACTGGATTATGAAGAATCCAGATTCTATGACATGGAAGTGGTAGCTCAGGATGGAGGTGCTCTTCTTGCCAGTGCTAAAGTACTAATCACAGTACAGGACGTGAATGACAATGCGCCTGAAGTACTCCTCACCTCTCTGTCCAGTACCATCTCTGAAGACTGTCTTCCGGGAACCATAATTGCGCTGTTTAGCGTACATGATGGCGATTCTGGAGAGAATGGCGAGATTGTGTGTTCTATTCCCAGGAACTTGCCCTTTAAACTGGAAAAGTCAGTTGATAATTACTATCACTTATTGACAACTAGAGCCCTGGACAGAGAAGAGATCTCAGATTACAACATTACAGTAACTGTTACTGACTGTGGAAATCCACCACTGTCTACAGAAAATCACATCTTCCTGAAAGTGGCAGACATCAACGACAACCCTCCCATTTTCCCTCACACCTCATACTACACCTACATCCCAGAAAACAACCCCAGAGGCATCTCGATCTTCTCTGTAAATGCCCACGATCCTGACAGCAGCAACAACGCCCAGGTCACTTATGCTCTGGCTGAGGACAAATTTCAGGGAACGCCTCTGTCATCCTATGTGTCCATCAACTCTGACACGGGAGCCCTGTATGCACTGAGGTCTTTTGACTACGAGCAGGTTAGAGAACTGCAACTGTGGGTGACAGCCAGTGACAATGGAGACCCTCAGCTCAGCAGCAATGTGTCCCTGAGCCTGTTCATCCTGGACCAGAACGACAATGCACCTGAAATCTTGTACCCTGCACTCCCCGTCGATGGCTCCACGGGTGTGGAGCTGGCACCGCGCTCTGCAGAGCCAGGCTACCTGGTCACCAAGGTGGTGGCAGTGGACAGAGACTCAGGCCAGAACGCCTGGCTGTCCTACCGCCTGCTCAAGGCCAGCGAGCCAGGACTCTTCACAGTGGGGCTGCACACGGGCGAGGTGCGCACAGTGCGGGCACTGCTGGACAGAGATGCGATCAAGCAGAGCCTGGTGGTGGTGGTCCAGGATCACGGCCAGCCTCCTCTTTCTGCCACAGTCACGCTCACCGTGGCTGTGGCTGACAGCATCCCAGATGTGCTGGCTGACTTGGGCAGCCTCGAACCCTCCACTGATCCTGACGACTCAGGTCTCACTTTGTACCTGGTGGTGGCTGTGGCCTCGGTCTCCTGTGTCTTCCTCGCCTTTGTCATCGCACTGCTGACTCTCAGACTGCGACGCTGGTACACGTCTCGTGCCCTGCAGGCTTCGGGCATCGGGTTGGCAGGCTTCCCCGCCTCTCACTTTGTGGGTGTGGACGGGGTGCAGGCTTTCCTGCAGACCTATTCGCAAGAGGTCTCGCTCACCGCGGACTCTCGGGGAGTCACGTGATCTTCCGCAGCCCAACTATGCGGACAGGCTCATCAGCCAGGAGAGCTGTGAGAAAAGCGAGCCTCTCCTGATACCCGAGAAGATAAACACAAAGGAAAGAGAGCTAGAAGTTCTTCAGGTGAGTTTTCTTTTTCAGTAGGGATGCTGGAGCCTTTTCATTTGTTTTCATCATTTCTCTCCCACATTCAAAATCGCTTATGTAGTGAATCATTATTTATTTGCTTTATTTACTGATGAACTTGATTTAATTTGATAATTGATGTTTCTCTACTTGTTTTCTAATTATATTTTGAGTTTAATGTTTCTTTCTAGAATATGTGGGTATTTTAGAAACTCTAGCTGATCTCCAGATGCTTAAGTGAAGCAAGGATTTTTTTTTTTAAGTGGCTATACATAATCATTTTATCCAAAGGCTTTCTTAAACCAGAACTGTTTGTTAATAGTTGTTTGATTAGTCCAAATTGTTAGATGTAATGTTCTCTTCTGAATATTTGCCTAAACACCATAGTACATATGTTTGGAAAAAGTATTCCACAGCATTGGTATTTTAGTACCTGCAATTTAGTAATAATAATAATTTGTATAAATCAGTGGAAGAATATAGAAAACATCAGAAAGACATTAAATGAATTATATGAATGACATTAAATGACATTATATGAATATCAGAAAGACATTAAATTTATAGTGATGATAATATCTGTGGCATGCTAAAATCTGGAAAGCTTGGGTTAAATTATGTAATAATTGGACATGTGTTTTGTTGAGAGATGAATTCAATAAGATGGAGCCTTTGAATTGTGGTTTAGAATAAATTCTGTGATGCAGCTTAAAATCTCCAAATAATTAGATACAGTCATTAAATACAAATAGGCCATACACTTGGCATCTTCTGGTTACACACAACCCCCCACTTTGCAGGATCAATATGGACATAAATGTTTGCATTTCTGCAAGTGCAGGTACAGTTCCACTTTATTACAAGAGTTTAAGATCTGTATTTGGAAAGTCAATTAATGGAATAAAATTCAGCTGATGAAACAAAAATAAGACAGGACAAGAGAAATTAAAGATAAAATCCTCTGTCTTTGTTTTATCCTCCTCCCTCCCTAATGTGCAGCGTATATCTGCATTACAGGCTAACCAGAGCTCCTCAGAGATGGGAATGCCTGCCTGACTGTAAAAATCACTATTTTTTTTTCTTCTGATGCAATCTGTGTAACTTCTTAAAAGAATAGCGCTCTTTCCAAGCTCTGTAGGGGGTCACAGTGACTTTCTGCTTGCTTTGTACTGCTTACCTGGACCATGGATCCTTGGTGAACTGTAGACAAAATATCAGTACATTATTTTTATATATGATCCTTTGTCTCAAAAATATATATTACTGTGACTTCAACTTCTAACAGGTGGAGCAGTTCTCAGAACTTTCTGAGAAGCTGCTTCCTTGGTTATAATCCTCAGTTTGGTTTGAGTAAAATTCCCTTTTTCTTTTTCTTCCTAACTTAATAGTTAATTAAATCTTCACTGACACAACTTTAAAAAGACTTGAAATTAAAAATTATTTCTCAGGGATGTACTCATCTTAAACTATGAGATTTTTCAGATGAAATACTACTTACTGGTCTGTGTGTCACAAATTTCATGAATATGTCTTATATAATGAGGAAGAATTGTGTTCTCTACTCATTTTTGCATATGGTTTGCTGGAGATGATTTTTAGATCCTTTTTAAAAAAGATTTTTCAATCTTTTAAATTCTGTACTTTCAACAACTTGAACATCAGCTGCAAGTTATGAATAAACAGGGAAAATGGGAATAAAATATTATTAATAGCCCCATAGGTTACATTACTGAATAACATGAAAGGGTTATCATGCATTTGGGAATGTGGGACAACTTGATTTTTCTTTTTAATATTTATAAGAAGGGAATCTAATTATATATGGGTAATTTTGCCCTCACTGCATACAGTGTGCAGACTCACTGAATAGTGAATTCAAAGAGTAGCAAGAGAATCTCTGTGATAGGTACAGATGTCATTCACTCATGCATGAAAACTCATTTCCCATTATTTTTGAAGTAAAAGAATACTGTATAGATTTGCGTATATGCTCTAGGTTCTTTTTTATGCAATGGGAAAAAATATTTTCTGTATCTCTATAAACTACAATAGCCTTTACATAATAAAATGTTTGATCTACACACTGTGAGTGTATATACTATGTATACTTTATACTCTTAAATATTTGAATCTTCAGTTTCATATGTGTTGTGAAAAAACTTTCCTGTACTAACTGAAGTGTTCATACAGTGGTAAAAAAGAAAGGGGGCACTTGCTCAGTCATGTTTTGAAGCAAGGTTTTGTTATTTTATGTTTATATAGAGATACCAGTGAATTTCTGTTTAGAATCCTGGATAAATGAGCTTTTCCACTATAAGATGAGTTCTACATTGTTATACATCTTCAAGCTTTATAATGATAATGATAGTGGTTAAAAAACTATTTCTGAATTAATATTCTAAGACACCTATCAGAAACATAGAAATTGGAGTGCTTATTGATATGGAAGAGTGTCTATAACAAAGAGTTGAGATAATCAGATAGTTAAAAGGTGGCCAAGAAAAAGTGGACTACCTAGATCACTTTCTCTGGAATATATCTTTATGAGGATTCATACACCATTTCCAAAATCTAAATAATTCACCACTGCTGAGCTACATAAGAAGAAACAGTACAATTAAAGACAATGGTAGCATAGTGTGGAAAAAAAGCTTAGTGAAATAGTTTTAAAATCATGGTCATTTAATAAAAATAGACTTGGAAACTAAAGAAAAGAGAGTTTCTTGCTTCTTACCGTACTTCTGTTTTATAAGAACAACCAATCTCCTTGCTATCCATCAATTATTTGGAGAAGATTGTAACATCTATCTTTATAATGGGATAAAACTAAAAGCTGTGAGATTTATAACTTTTATAAGTTAGGAAAGAAAGAGCAAAGTAAAAATACATAGCAAGGTATTTCACAAATTTTCATATTATACTTTCTGCCACCACTTTCATTTGTGTCACTTTCCAGATATTATTTTATTTGGTCCTCAATTTTACTAAGGCTCACAGGAAAGATGTTATTATGGCCACTTATGAAATGGAAACTAAAAGCACAATGATGCCAATAAACATCTTCAGCAAGATACCTCTGGCTCTGAGGAATAAAAATCACCTGATTTGGAGGCATAAAGTTCAAGTTCGAAGAAATTATAGCGAGAAGAAGATATAGTAAATACTTGAAATGCTGAAATCCTTATAGCATGGGACAAATGAGTATCTATATCAGGACACAATGGACCTGTCTTCTAGCCTGCTCTGTATTTGGAGCTGATTTAGTAATCACTAACGCAGTTCTGCAGCCGAGTCGCGGGGTGCCGCTGTTGCCTAGTGCTGAATAAAAAGTATCGGCTCCTCCTGACGCAAAGGAATCGCCCGTGGACCGCGAAATCGCGAGATCTGTGCACTTTCAGCTTTTCTGCTGCGGAAATATCTATGCGAGAATCGGTCTGTCAAGACCTGTCAAAGAGTCTCTCTTGCTCATCAATCCTTGGGATGATTTAGCGGTCACAGCTCTTCTGAATCAGAAAGACAAAGGCGTGGAGGTTGGGATGGGAAACCGCTTGGGACCGAAGCTCCAGGCTGGGCGGAGGCGAATGCTGTTTTTCTTCCTGCTGTATTTGTTCAGCCCGGGATTTTCAGAGCAAATCCGCTACACTATTCCAGAGGAGCTGGCCAGGGGCTCACTGGTGGGTAACCTCGCCAAGGATCTGGGGCTTGGCCTGCGAGATTTGCCTACTCGGAACCTGCGGGTTAGTGCAGAGAAGAAATTCTTCACAGTGAACACCGAAAACGGAGACTTACTTGTGAGCGACTGTATAGACCGAGAGCAGGTTTGTGGCAGGAAATCAATGTGTATTCTGGAATTCGAAATGGTCGCTGAAAAGCCTTTGAACTTTTTCATATAACCGTGGAGATTCAGGATGTCAACGACAACCCACCGACCTTTAGCCAAAATGTCACTGAGCTGGAAATCAGTGAACTGACCCCAACTGGAGCCACCTTTGCCCTGGAATCTGCACAAGATTCAGATGTAGGTGTCAATTCTCTGCAGCAGTACTACCTCAGCCCTGACCCCCATTTCTCTTTGATCCAGAAGGAGAACCCAGACGGCAGTAGATACCCGGAACTGGTAGTGAAGACTCCCCTGGACAGAGAAGAGCAGTCCTGCCACCACCTGGTCCTCATGGCTGTGGATGGGGGTGAGCCAGCCAGAAGCTGCACTACCCAGATCAGGGTAGTCGTGGCAGACGCAAATGATAACCCCCAGTGTTCACCCAGGACGTGTACAGGGTCAGTGTTCCAGAGAACCTACCCCTGGGTTCCTCTGTGCTAAGAGTGATGGCCACTGACTTGGATGAGGGCACCAATGCCGAGATCGCCTACACTTTTATTAACGTTGACAAGGCAGTAAGACAATTGTTCAAGCTGGACAGTAAAACAGGGGAACTCATCACCGTTGGAGGACTGGACTTTGAAGAGAGAGAGAGGCTACACAATTGGGGTGGAAGCAAAGGATGGTGGACATCACACTGCCCACTGCAAAATACAAATAGATATTTTGGATGAAAATGACAATGTTCCTGAGATAACCCTGGATTCTGAATCTAAATATATAAAAGAAAACACTGAGCTTGGGACTGTTGTTGCTTTGATCAAAACACATGACCTAGATTCTGGATTTAATGGGGAAGTCTTATGCCAAATAAAAGGAAATTTCCCATTTAAAATAGTTCAAGATACAAAAAACACGTACAAGCTGGTGACTGAAAGAGTCCTAGATCGAGAGAAGACTCCAGAATACAATGTCACTATCACAGCTACGGACAAAGGCAAGCCGCCCCTTTCCTCTCAAAGAAGTGTCACCTTGAAAGTCGCCGACGTCAACGACAACGCTCCGGTTTTCCACCAGGCCTCCTACGTGGTCCACGTGCCAGAAAACAACCCACCTGGCACTTCCATCGCCCAAGTTAACGCTTCGGATCCAGATTTGGGGCCCAACGGCCAGGTCTCCTACTCCATAGTGGCCAGCAACCTGGAGCCACACGCGCTGTCGTCCTACGTGTCCGTGAACCCGCAGAGCGGCGTGGTGTTCGCGCAGCGCGCCTTCGACCACGAGCAGCTGCGCGCCTTCGAGCTGACGCTGCAGGCCCGCGACCACGGCTCGCCCGCGCTCAGCGCCAACGTGAGCCTGCGCGTGCTGGTGGGCGACCGCAACGACAACGCGCCCAGGGTGCTGTACCCGGCGCTGGGGCCCGACGGCTCGGCGCTCTTCGACACGGTGCCCCGCGCCCGCGCAGCCCGGCTACCTGGTCACCAAGGTGGTGGCGGTGGACGCAGACTCTGGACACAACGCCTGGCTATCCTACCACGTGCTGCAGGCCAGCGAGCCCGGACTGTTCAGCGTGGGGCTGCGCACGGGCGAGGTGCGCACGGCGAGGGCTTTGGGCGACAGGGATGCGGCCCGCCAGCGCCTGCTGGTCGCTGTGCGCGATGGGGGACAGCCGCCCCTCTCGGCCACCGCCACGCTGCTCCTGGTTTTCGCCGACAGCCTGCAGGAGGCGCTGCCGGACCTCAATGACCGCCCGGCACCCCCTGACCCCCAGGCTGAGCTGCAGTTTTACCTGGTGGTGGCCTTGACCTTGATCTCGGTGCTCTTCCTCCTGCCGGTGATTCTGGCGGTCGCCCTAAGTTTGCGACGCTCCTCCAACCCTGCCACCTGGAGTTGCTTTCAAACTAGTTTTTGCTCCAAAACTGGACCTGGAGTCCTCCCCAACTATGAGGAAGGGACTTTACCTTATTCCTACAATCTGTGTGCTGCCACACATTCCTCAAAGACTGAGTTTAAATTTCTCAATATAAAGCCTGAAAATGCTCCACCACAAGACCTTCTATGTAATGAAGCCTTTTGTCTTGAAAGTACCAGTAATGACAATCCCCAAGTGACTTCTAATTCAGTCAATTTGCAACAGGTGAGTTACTTCAAAACCTTTTCCTCCCATAAATATCATTAGGTTTCAAGTTTAAAAGTATGCAAGCTAACTTTAGCAGTTTTTGACGTTTTATTGATTTTGGGGGGCATAGAATGGGGATGAGAGGGAGTCTTAGAAATTCTTTGATCACTTATCTGTGTTGCAATAGTTCTTTCATAGAATGTCACTTAGTAATACTCTTGAAATTTCTATTAATTCTAAAACAGTCTGTCCAGAAACATTTTTAATATGCTAGTATCTTACATTCTCATTGTAAGATGTTATTTACATCTATCTAGACAATTAAGTGGTTTACATAAATTCAGTGTAGTCAGTCCTAAACACTATGTGTTTACATAGTATAAATATAAGAATACTTATTCACGGTAGCCTACATATTTTCACTTTCATTGCATTTTCTTTAAAGTATACACAAATATTGGCTAAATAATGCAGTTCTTAATCTATGTTAATAAAAATAGGTAATATCTAAAAATGACAACTCCTATAACGTAGTGGTGGATTGGTTCCAAACATGTTCGTGGTTGGTGGTGCCCTTATTGAAAATTAGACAAATATAAACGATGGTGGAGTGTGGAGTTCAAAATTTACAGAAAAGTGTAAAAGTATTTGTGTTCTCCAAGACCCTAAGAGATGTCACAAAAATAAGCATCATTCCAAGGAATACTTAAAATTTCAGAATACGATATTTTATTCTTCCAAATTCTTTTCATTCTTGGGGAGAGAAATATTGAGTGTCATCTATGCAGATTTAGCAGAAATAAGACCCTATGTATTGATGGTTTCCGCAGAACGGTGCAGTATTAATTTAGGACTCTAAGCGTCGCTGTTCACTCACCCGGGTAAGGAAAGCAGTGAGAACTCGAGTTACAGCCTCAAAGCACAAAGCAGATTATACAGGAAAAGCTCTGCCGCTGCGCAGAAAGTCTTCCCTAAATCGATTCGCATCTGATCGCTGCTTGTTTATTGGCCTTGACCGCCAATTCTGAGACGCTCTAAACTGATGCGAATGTGTTCCCCCTGCTCTTAGTCCCAGGGAAGTCCAGAACGAGCCAGTAATGGCGGTTCTGCAAAGCCGCTGGCATTATAGCGGGTTGATCCTGCTCTTCATACACCTGGGGACGCTGCGGGAGGCCAGGGCCGGGCAGAGCCATTACTCCATTCCTGAGGAGCTGGACAAAGGCTCCTTCGTGGGCAACATTGCCAGGGATCTCGGGCTGGAGCCCCAGGAGCTGGCGGAGCGCGGAGTCCGCATCGTCTCCAGAGGTAGGATGCAGCTCTTTGCTCTGAACTTGCGAAGCGGCAGCTTGGTCACCGCGGGCAGGATAGACCGGGAGGAGCTCTGCGCTCAGAGGGCTCGGTGTCTGGTGAATTTTAACATCCTTGTTGAGGATAAATTGAATCTTTTTCCTGTGGAAGTGGAAATAGTGGACATTAATGACAATGCACCCCGATTCTTAAGGGAAGAATTGGAAGTAAAAATTATCGAAAACGCAGCCTTGTCCTCTCGATTTCCACTAATGGAGGTCTATGACCCGGATGTGGGAGTGAACTCTCTCCAGGGCTTCAAGCTCAGCGAGAACAGTCACTTCTCCGTGGAAATGCCAGGTAAAGCTGATGGGCCCAAATACCCAGAGCTGGTGCTGGAGCGCCGCTGGACCGGGAGGAACAGGCCATTCACCGCCTGGTCCTTACTGCCACGGATGGCGGTGACCCTGCCCGCTCCAGTGCGGCTCGAATCCTGGTAACTGTCCTAGATGCAAATGACAACGCTCCAGTCTTTACTCAGCCTGTGTATCGTGTGAATGTCCCTGAAAATCTACCAGTAGGTACGCCAGTGTTGTCGGTAAATGCCACGGACCAGGATGAAGGCGTCCACGCGGAAGTAACATATTCTATAGTGAGGATAACAGAAAAAATCTCAAAGACTTTCTGCCTGAATGTTTTGACTGGAGAGATATCAACTTCTGCAATTCTAGACTATGAAGACACCAGCTTTTATGAGCTGGATATTGAAGCCCGGGATCGCCCAGGTCTACAAGACAGAGCCAAAGTCTTAATTACTATCTTGGATGTGAATGACAATGTACCAGAAGTGGTAGTTACATCTGGAAGCAGATCAGTTGCTGAAAGTACACCACCAGGCACAGTGATCATTCTTTTTCAAGTGTATGATCGAGACTCTGGACTGAATGGCCTGGTAACATGTTCTATCTCAAGAAGTTTGCCATTTGAACTGGAAAAATCAGTAGACAATTATTATCGACTAGTGACGAGTACAGTTCTAGATAGAGAACAGGTATCCACATACAACATCACTGTGACAGCCACCGACAAAGGAATGCCACCTCTGTCTACAGAAATGCTCATCTCTCTAAATGTGGCAGACATCAATGATAACCCACCTGCTTTTTCCCATACCTCCTACTCTGTCTACATTCCTGAGAACAATCCCAGAGGTGCCTCCATTTTCTCAGTAACTGCACATGATCCTGACAATCGTGAGAATGCCCAGGTTACCTATTCCTTAGCTGAAGACACCATCCAGGGGGTACCTCTGTCCTCCTACATCTCCATCAACTCTGACACTGGCATCCTGTATGCACTGCACTCCTTTGACTATGAACAGTTCCGTGACCTGCAGTTGACAGTGATTGCAAGTGACAGTGGGGACCCACCACTCAGCAGCAATGTGTCTCTGAGCATATTTGTGCTGGACCGGAATGACAACACACCTGAGATTCTGTACCCCGTCCTCCCTACTGATGGCTCTACTGGTGTGGAGCTGGCACCCCCGCTCTGCAGAGCCTGGCTACCTGGTCACCAAGGTGGTGGCAGTGGACAGAGATTCAGGCCAGAATGCCTGGCTGTCCTACCGTCTGCTCAAGGCCAGCGAGCCAGGGCTCTTTGTGGTGGGACTGCACACGGGCGAGGTGCGCACAGCGCGGGCCCTGCTGGACAGAGATGCTCTCAAGCAGAGCCTGGTGGTGGCCGTCCAGGATCATGGGCAGCCCCCTCTCTCGGCCACCGTCACGCTCACGGTGGCTGTGGCCGACAGCATCCCAGATGTCCTGGCGGACCTGGGCAGCCTGGAGGTCCCGCACGACTCTGACGCTTCAGGCCTCACGCTGAAACTGGTGGTGGCTGTGGCTGCGGTGTCCTGCGTCTTCCTCGCTTTTGTCATCGTGCTACTGGCGCTCAGATTGCGGCATTGGCATCTGTCGCGTCTGCCCCAGACTTCCGGCAGCGGGTTGGCTGGCTTGCCGGCGTCTCAGTTTGTGGGCGTGGACGGGGTGCGGGCTTTCCTGCAGACCTATTCGCACGAGGTCTCGCTCACTGCGGACTCTCGGGGAGTCATGTGATCTTCCCGCAGCCCAACTACGCAGACACGCTCATCAGCCAGGAGAGCTGTGGGAAAAGCGAGCCTCTCTTGATTCAGGAAGATTTTTGTAAAGAGCAAGACTCCGCTGTTCAGGTGAGGTTATTTGTTTTTATTGTTCTTATTTGAACAGTAAAAGTTAAAATTCTCTCGATTCAGTGCCTGATATTCTTAGTCTTTTGCAGTGAATTATATAGTTTTGAGAAGATTTTTCTTTGGTATCAGTAGAGGTCTATTAAATCTTAGTTTTCTCAAATTTCACTCCCAAAACCTTAATAAAGTATGTCCTGAATTTCTTTTAACTTTTCTCCTCTTGGCAAAATCTTTGTGCCATGGGTTGCTTTCCTCTTGCTTCTTAGTTATTGTTTTTCTATTGTGTGGCATATCTGAGATTCTTTGTTTTATAATGTGGAAAAACCCAGAATTATGGCATCTGATAAGGAAGATCTTTTTTCTTCCCAGTGTTAAGTAAAGCAAGTATTTTCTAAAATGATGGAATCTATGAGAGATATTTTCCCTCTTAACTAATTAGGAATAAAAATGATTTTATAATAAATAAGAGTAATTGATGTATGAAGACCTGAATAATATTCCTAGAACTATCTGTTATTCTTTTCAGGACAATCGCAATATCTATAGCCTTCAAGTTAAAATTTAAGTTAAAAAGACTTGTCTTATCTGCCTCACATAAACTTTTTAAATAATCTTATTAAAAAACATTCAAACTATAAAGTAGTACAGTGAACAAGTATTTGTTTACATCACTATTATTATAATTTTGGATTGTTAACAAATAAGTATAAGTACCTGATGCTGTATTCCTACTACAATGATTTTTTTGCAGTCTGTGTGTTTAATAGTATTTAAAAATGAATGTGAATTGTTAGGTGTGGCAAGTAGTGTCCACTTACAAGATATATCTCTAAAAATAGAGGACTAGTGAATGAGAGTGAAGGATTAATAGTATTCAAATGAGAATTTAAATGATTTAGCACATTTGGCCCATATAAAATAAAGCTTTTGTTACATGGGAACTCTATTCAAATATTTAAGGAAGGAAGAGTTGTCATTTAAAAGAACGATTACGCAATTCATCATGGTGCAAACGTGTGAATATAACTATGGCTTGATGAGTAGAAAGCAGCAAAGTTCTGAGTTCTTAAACAGAAAATGAATTGCCTTAGAAGCTAGAAGATTCTGTTACTGGTGCTTTTCAAAATAAGTTGATGGTCCTGAGATTAATGGAATATAGGAGATAATATAATTTGATGAGTTGTTGAACTTTAAGGTAGCCAAGCTCTTTTCCAATCCTGAGTTTAGGGTTCTATTATTTGATAATACAATGGATTTGCCACTTGTGCATCTCGATTTGGTATGCACATGTAAAATAGACAATTCAGAAAATGCCTTGAAAATGAATGAGAACCTCATCTGTAACCTGAAATTGTCAGTGTTCATAAAGAAAGATAATACTGAATTATCTTTAAGTTAATTGCTAAGGATAGTTAACACATGTTTTTCTAAATCAGTATTTACTTTCAGCAATTGTTATAGAATTATTTATTTCAAGGTTTCAAGAGTATATGACTAACCTAAAGATTACAGTCATACACACTTCAAATATAATTTTTAGACAACATTTGTGATATGAATCTTTAGTGGTTTAATCAGAATTTAATGGTAAATGATTTTAAAGACGACAATCTTGGGTATTGGTCATGGGAGTCAGATGGGCTTTTATAGAAATATTAAGATTTGTTTCATGTACTCTGAGAGCGCGTTATATTAGTATATTACCAACTTTGGATGATTAAGCTAATCTTATATATCCATTATTAAAAAGCAAAGCTCACTAACGGTCTCATGGCTGGTAGACTGGTTTATTTTCTTATCTGCTGAGTAACTGAGATATGAGGCTAGTTTTCTTTATTCTCTTAACTGAATTACCTGTGAGTATTTCATTTAATCAAATAAAATGTCTCACTGACAGAAAACCTATTAGATTCTACTCTCATAGTAGTCATTCGTTCATATGAACTGACCAAGTCTTAAATCCTGGCAATCATGGAATTTGCTACGTTGTGACTGAGGCTCCTTTGACTTACATACTACAGGTCATTATTAATAAGATAAGAAGTCTGATAGTTTGAGCATATAATGATTTGGAAGCACCAGGGAAAAAATAGTCCACCAAAGTATTGGGCTGCTTTATTACCCAATTCTGATCAAATGTTTGGAATGGAGATCAAAGGGGAAAGAGTAAAATCTCTGAGAGGACCACTGGAAGAAATATACATCTTTGCCTGGGGATGAATACCTACACAGAAGACCAAACAAATGTTTCTTCAATAGAAAAAAGTTGCTTAAAGAAAAGAGAGGACTTCCTCGGTGGTGCAGTGGTTAAGAATCCATCTACCAACGCAGGGGACCTGAGTTGGATCTCTGGTCCTGCAAAATCCCACATGCTTTGAGGCAACTAAGCCTGTTGCTCCACAACCACTGAAGCCCTAGAGCCTGTGCTCCAAACAAGAGAATTCACTACATGAGAAGCCCATGCACCACAACCAGAGAGTGGTCCCTGCTCACTGAAGCTAGAACCCAGCACGGCTAAAAATAAATAATTTAAAGGAAAAAAAAAAGGAGCAAAAGTAAATAACTTACTGCCTGGGAAGACAAATAAACTTTCCATATTTTTTTATGTAAATAAATGATTCTTCCCAACAACTCAACCAATACTAACACACTCCCTTTAAAAGTACAACATTATTTCAGTCTTACAGTAATTTTATGTTATATTTAAACACCTTGGTGGTTGAGTAGAGATCTTTAATATTTTATTTTATGTTGTAGAGTAACTTTAAAAACTTGATTATCTCCTTTATCTAGATTTTAGCTCTAAAGAGGTTACCCAGAAGTGTTAGGTTAATCAAGACTTTTTTTAAATAGTAGAATAAGAGACGAATATGAGATGATGCTATAAATTTTGAAGTATCAGGTAGAAAAAAATCATGACGTTGGGAGTCATGATATCTGTATATGAAAGTTTTGGTTGAAAATATCTGCAAGTACTCTTGATCTTTAATGACCACATACTTACACCAACAAGAAATTCAAGATTGCTACTGAACAAATAGTTTTAAATTCTTATTTATGTAGTTAATCTGAAATACTCATATTGTCTCCCTTGAACAAAAAATAAGATCTTTTATCTACTTGAAAGTGAAAGTGAAGTTGATCAGTTGTGTCCCACTCTTTTCGATTCCGTGGACTGTAGCCTACCATTCTCCTCTGTCCATGAGATTTTCCAGGCAAGAGTACTGGAGTGGGCTGCCATTTCCTTTTCCAGGGGATCTTCCCATCCCAGGGATCGAACCTAGGTCTCCCACACTGCAGACAGATGCTTTGCCGTCTGAGCCACATAGTGACAGCAAACATATGAATTATTTTGATAGATTAAAATGGCATTTCATTCAAAGTATTCCCTGTATTTTGTAGTAATGCCATCAAAGACCAGAAATAGATTACTTAGCTGCAAGCTTGTCACCAACTGAGGTAAATTTTTATGGTATTACTTCTAGTTTTCCCTTCTGGTGCTGCTAGCTACTACCCAGGGCTTAAAATAATTTATAAAGCAAGGCTATTTCTTACCAGGTCTTCATTTCAAAACAGGCCACTCTCTTCTGCAACTATGTGAAAGAAACTTTATTTCTGCCAGCAAAGGGTAACCTCGGATCCATCAACAATTGAGTTTTACTTCATTAATAGCAGTGGAGCAATGAGTACCTCTAAGGATCTGCTCAGGACAGTCCAGCATGTATGCTCAAAGTTTGTTCAGAGACCCATCTTTTCTCAAGTATAGGGTATGATGATTATTTAAATTGCATAATTAAAAGAAGCAGTGACACCCAACGCTTATGAATCCACAGCCAGTAGAATCTGCAAATTTCTGTCTTCTCTACAAAATGAGTTGCTTCTATAGCTAATTGTAGCTACTTGGCTTCTCACCTATTTCTAATGGCACTCTTTGAGCATATAGCATCAGTCAAGGCCAACGATGACTCCATTTTTTTCTTCTTAGGAGACTAGGAGTGTGGATATTTCTATTCCTACATTGGTTCTATGATTATATAGTCAAGGATAAAGCAATTCCCTCTCATTTTAAAATTTATTAAAGTAAAGGAATTGAACTAAACAGTCTCCTAAGGTTTTAATTCAATAAAAAGTTATTACATTACTCCTCTGTGTATTAAAATGGACTCTCTGCCTTATTACGTAGTTGTGTCTAGAACATAAAACATGTTCAGTATTATTGAATTAATTTAAATATGCTGATATAAATGTTTCTACATAATATCTTACATATGCAGACCTTATACACACCTTTTAAAAATAAATCATACTTGTTTTATCTGCATGACTGATTATTATATATGTGAACTGAAGTGTAAGGCAGGACTAAGAATCATTTCAAAGTTGCAGTGCAGAGCAGAGAATTTAAAAGAAATTATCTGGGATTAATAAACACCCATCCATGAACACTGTTACTTAAGTCACAGTTTCTTAAAATTTATTTTAAATGATATATCAGAGATGCATGAATTGAAGAAATAAAAGAATTCAAAGGATAAAACAACTGTTTGAAAAATCGGTTATTTTGCTTCAGTATGGTGCAGTAACTTAGCAAGGACTCTGAGCGCCGCTGTTCACCAATCAGGGGGAAAATGGTTCACGAGATCCGCCGGAACCACTGAGCTTTCACAGCACAAAGAAACTCCAGACTGAGATAAACTGTCTTCCAAGCTGCACTAAATTCAGGCATCTATACCACTGGATTCTGGGCTTCTTTTCCGAATACACAGGTCTTCACGGAACGTCCTGGCATCCAGAAATACAACAGGAGATTGGCCGGTGTCTAAAGATCAGCACGACAAGAATGGCGGCTCGGCAGAGGGGCGGGGACTACAGAGCATTCATCCTGCTCTCCATCCTCCTGGGGACCCAGAGCGAAGTCTGGGCAGGACAGATTCTCTACTCCGTGCCGGAGGAGACAGAGACAGGGTCCTTTGTCGGTAATATCGCCAAGGATCTGGGACTGGAGCCCAAGGACCTGGCGGGGCGCGGGGTCCGCATCGTCTCCAGAGGTAGGACGCAGCTCTTCTCTCTGAATCCGCGAAGCGGCAGCTTGGTCACCGCGGGCAGGATAGACCGGGAGGAGCTCTGCGCCCAGAGCGCGCGGTGTCTGGTGAACTTTAACATCCTGGTGGAAGATAAAATGAATCTTTATCGTATAGAAGTGGAAATAATGGATATTAATGATAACGCTCCGAAATTCTTGACGGAAGAAATGAATGTGAAAATAATGGAGAATGCAGCTCCTGGGGTGCGATTTCCTTTAAATGAGGCTAGGGATCCGGATGTGGGCACGAACTCTCTCCATAGCTACCACCTCAGCCCCAATCGCCACTTCTCCCTGGTTGTGCACACCGGAGAGGATGGAACTAAATATCCGGAATTAGTGCTGGAGCAGGTACTGGACCGAGAAGAAGTGGCAACTCACCACCTCCTCCTCACCGCCTCTGATGGCGGTGACCCACCACGATCCGGAACCGCCCGTGTCCAAGTAACAGCGGTGGACGTGAATGATCATGCGCCAATCTTCTCTTTGCCCCAGTACCAAGTAACTGTCCCTGAGAACGTGCCGGTGGGCACAAGACTGCTGACGATAAATGCTATAGATCTGGATGAGGGAGTGAACGGGGAAGTGACATACTCTTTTCCGAAAATTACTCCAAAAATTCTACAGATATTCCAGCTGAACTCACACACAGGAGAATTATCAACTCTAAATGGCCTAGATTATGAAGAATCTGGCTACTATGAAATGGAAGTTCAAGCTCAGGATGGTCCTGGTAGTATGACAAGGGCTAAAGTACTGATCACAGTTTTAGATGAGAATGACAATGCCCCAGAAGTGACTGTAACATCTGTAAGCAGCCCAATCCCTGAAGACACTCCTCCTGGAACAGTAGTAGCGCTTTTCTACCTTCAAGACAGAGATTCTGGGAAGAATGGCCAGGTGACCTGCACTATTTCAGAAGATCTGCCTTTTAAATTAGAAAGATCTATAGACAACTATTACAGATTGGTGACAGCAGAAAACCTAGACCGGGAAAAATTCTCTGCGTATAACATCACGCTGAAAGCCACAGATGGTGGAAGCCCACCCTTGTCCACAACAACTCACATCTCCATGAGCGTGGCAGACACCAACGACAACCCACCTGCCTTCCTGCACTCCTCGTACTTTGTCTATGTGCCTGAGAATAACCCCAGAGGCACCTCCATCTTCTCCGTGACTGCACATGACCCTGACAGCAACGAGAACGCCCGTGTCACATACTCCCTATCTGAAGATACTCTCCAGGGGCCATCTGTGTCCTCCTACGTGTCTATCAACTCAGATACTGGTGTCCTCTACGCACTGCACTCCTTTGACTATGAGCAGTTTCGGGACCTACAGTTGAGAGTGACTGCAAGTGACAGTGGGGACCCACCACTCAGCAGTAATGTGTCTCTGAGCATATTTGTGCTGGACCAGAATGACAACACACCTGAGATTCTGTACCCTGCTCCCCCTACTGACGGTTCTACCGGTGTGGAGTTGGCACCTCGCTCTGCAGAGCCTGGCTACCTGGTCACCAAGGTGGTGGCAGTGGACAGAGACTCAGGCCAGAACGCCTGGCTGTCCTACCGTCTGCTCAAGGCCAGCGAGCCAGGGCTCTTTGTGGTGGGACTGCACACGGGCGAGGTGCGCACAGCGCGGGCCCTGCTGGACAGAGATGCTCTCAAGCAGAGCCTGGTGGTGGCAGTCCACGATCATGGGCAGCCCCCTCTCTCGGCCACTGTCACACTCATGGTGGCTGTGGCCGACAGCATCCCAGATGTCCTGGCGGACCTGGGCGGCCCAGAGGTCCCGCACAACTCTGATGCTTCAGGCCTCACGCTGTACCTGGTGGTGGCTGTGGCTGCGGTGTCCTGCGTCTTCCTTGCCTTTGTCATCGTGCTACTGGCGCTCAGACTGCGGAGTTGGCGCAGATCTCATATGCTGCAAGCTTCGGGAGGTGTCCCCGGAAGTGTACCGTCTCAGTTTGTGGGCGTGGATGGGGTGCGGTCTTTCCTGCAGACCTATTCGCACGAGGTCTCGCTCACCGCAGACTCTCGGAGGAGTCACGTGATCTTCCCACAACCCAACTATGCAGACACACTCATCAGCCAGGAGAGCTATGAGAAAAAGGATCCCTTGTTAACATCTATAGATTTTCGTGATTGTAAGGATGAAGCCCAAAGTATTCAGGTGAGTTCAGTCGTTCATTGATCTTTATATCGTCGAGAATTTATACTTTGTGTAAATGTTATCGTTTTGCGAAATACGTGATTTGAAGATGGAGTTAAAAAAACTTTCAAGTGATAAAGCAAGATTGTTTATTTCAGTGGTGATTTTTTAACATGGACACTTATTGACAGACTGTTTTAGTACCATATTTACGGTGAAAGCATATGGACAAGATTGTGAATAGGTGGATAATCACATTTTTAGGTGGATAATCACATTTTTTATGTCTTGTCTTTATGTTCCTCATGGTGTTCTTTATTTTATAAATGAGAATGAATTGTTAAGTCTTATTGCACAAGGTTAGCAAGAAAGTACACCTCAGCCTTCTCAGGATTCTCTTTAGATCAAATCTGTAAAAGGTTGTTGAAGAAATTTTCAGTCTGCAAGCTTTTTTCCTGTGCCCTGCTTCCACTTCCATGTACCTCTCTTTGGTGGCCTTGAAACATCTCGGTTGCTCTTGACCTATTTAAACTTTAATCACCTATTAAAGCCAGATTCTGGTAGAAGTTTTGTTGATTCTTAAAGGATGAAATTTATGTGTCAGGCTTCACTAAGATATTTATCAATGACAGACATGGAGTCTAATGGCATACTAAAGATGGTTGTCCAAAATCAATAAAATGAGATATCAAATAAGGTGTTAAGTGTTACAAGTAACATTTGTGAAATAGGCCATTGCATGTTTTTAACCCAAATTTTGATGTGCTATTTTAGTGATGCAGTCATGCAAAGTGTGTATGTGGGCTCTACAAGTGGGGGAGTTGGGATGCTGGCTTTATGAAAAAACCATGTCATACATTCAAGTCCTAGAGCGGTAGTGAATTTTATTTATTGGGTCTGTTGAAAAATTCAGTTAGAGACAATTTAATCTGTGATTAACTACATCTTCACTTGTTACATAACATTTTAGTAAAACTCAATACAGCAGTTGACTAGTATCAGGAAGTAGTTGATGACAAGGTAATCTTGTTTATTGGGGCCTTTTGAGTGTTAAGAGAACAATTTTTTTCTAGCATAATGTCTAGCATATGTTTTTCTTCCATAAGGTGGTGGTTTGCATCTAAAGATCTGTGCAATCCTGTGGAAGTACATTTCATACATTCTGTAACATTCAGATGTACAGTCACTAGGGGGACAGGACAGTGTTACATTCTGTGGGGCAGAAATGTGGTTATCAGATATTTTGAAAAAGAACCCTCCAAGTAAATTTATTATTAAAAATACTTTTAAACAAAGGGGAGAGATCATCACTAAAATCAGTGAGCTATTATACATTTTATAGGGACTGTTTCCTTCAGCTGTCATTACGGGATGTGATAAGTACAGCAGTGGGAACAAGTGCCTCAGTGCAATAGAGCATGCTTAGTGAGTTTGTGATGCAAAGCAAAACATAATTTTCCCCTGGTAGTTTTGGAAACTCAAGTTGAATTTTATACCCAGGAAAAAAATTATGCAATGGGAAGGAGAGGATAGGCTCTTTTCTGAAAGGCTATAATCATTTCTTTAAGTGAGATATCAGAATTGAAAACCAAATGTTACTATAAAGAAGTTGCTAAAGTTATTTTGGAACAAGAGAGGGAAGTTTAAGTTGTGCACTTTGAAAGACATAATTTCACCATTACTGTTGCCCTCTGGAAAGAAAAATGGAAATAGGTACAAAAAATGTAAGGAAGAATAAGGAAAAAGGTGACAAGGAAAGAAAGATGAAACCTTATCCAATATATTGCTAATTAATAAGTATTTACAACAGCTATGATCTGAGATCCTTTAAGCCAAATCTGTGTTACAGTTATCATCCTATTACTAGTGTGGATTTGAAGGTTGGGGAGTAATTTTGTCAACGTATAGATGTTTATATATTAAACCTATCGATTGATTGACCTAAAAACCTGGAAAGTTGGGATGATGACGCTTCTAATAGTACGAATTAAATATTACCAAATATGCGTACGTACTCAGTCGCTAAGTCATGTCCAGCTCTTTTGACACCACGGATTCCTCTGTTCATGGGATTTCCCAGACAAGAACACCGAAATAGGTTGCCATTTCCTTCCCCAGGGGATCTTCTCAACTCGGGAGTCAAACGCGCCTCCAGCATGACAGGTGGATTCTTTACCGCTGAGCCACATGAGAAGAGTGTTATTAACCATACTTACGTCTTTAAAAAAATGATTTTTTCAGCTGGATACACGGCAGTAATTACGGTAGCTGGTTAAACTGAAGCAGCAGGGGCTGCAGTTTCACAGTGCGCACTCTGGGCGCCGCTGTTGGCCAAAGTCGAGAGCTTGGCGCTGGCGATGCCGTCGCGCAGCCGCAGAGCACTTTCCCTGTCAAGACTCGCTAGTATTGTCTTTCCACCAATTCCTCCTCCTCTGGAGAAGAAACCCTGCCTGACCCTCACCCCGAAAATAAAGCTGTTGGGAGCAGCGGACGACTGCAACATTATTTGTAATCTGGCGTCTCCTAGCCGGTGAGCAAACTAAGGAGGGGAGCAAGAGGGATGGGGAGCGGCGGTGGGAAGAGCGGCTGGGCTGAGAGGCGGCCAGTGCTCTTTCCGTTCCTGCTGTCTTTGTTCTGCCTGGCGCTCTCTGAGCAGATCCACTACAGGATTCCCGAGGAGATGCCCGAGGGCTCGGTGGTGGGGAATCTCGCCAAGGACCTGAGACTCAGTGTCCACGAGTTACCGACTCGAAAACTGCGCGTCAGTTCGGAGAAGCCTTACTTCACTGTGAGCGCGGAGAGCGGGGAGTTACTTGTAAGCAGCAGGCTAGACCGGGGAGCAGATATGCGGGAAGAAGTCAGCTTGTGCTCTGGAATTTGAAGTTGTTGCTGAAAATCCATTGAACTTTTACCACGTGAATGTAGAGATCGAGGATGTCAATGACCACACGCCAAAATTCTCGCAAAATTCCTTTGAGCTGCAAATAAGTGAGTCCACAAAGTCCGGGGCACGATTTATTTTAGGATCTGCCCATGATGCAGATATTGGTACCAATTCCCTACAGAATTACCAGCTTAGTGCTGATGATCATTTCTCACTTGTGATTAAAGAGAAGTTGGATGGCAGTAAATACCCTGAGCTGGTACTAATGACACCTTTAGACAGGGAAGAACAGAAATCCTACCATTTGACCTTGACGGCCTTGGACTTCGGGGATCCACCCCTGAGCAGTACTGCACAGATACAAGTCCTGGTAACTGATGCCAACGATAACCCTCCAGTGTTCAGCCAAGAACTATACAGGGTGGAGCTTCCAGAAAACGTGCTTCCAGGCACCACTGTGCTTAGAGTAATGGCCACTGACCAAGATGACGGTGTCAATGCCGAGATCACTTTCTCTTTCACTGAAGCAGGCCAGGTTACCCAGTTTGACCTGAATTCTAATACTGGGGAAATTATTATTCTAAATACATTAGATTTTGAGGAAGTGAAAGAATATTCCATAGTTTTGGAAGCAAAGGATGGTGGAGGAATGATTGCCCAGTGTACAGTGGAGATAGAAGTCCTAGACATAAATGACAATGCCCCAGAAGTGATATTCCAATCTCTACCGGATTTTATTATGGAGGACACCAAGCTGGGAACACATATTGCTTTGCTCAAAATCCGAGACAAGGATTCCGGACACAATGGAGAGGTTATTTGTAAATTAGAAGGCGATGTTCCATTTAAAATACTGACTTCTTCAAGAAACACATATAAATTAGTTACAGATGGAGTTATAGACCGCGAAAAGATCCCTGGGTATAACATCACCATCACAGCCACTGACAAAGGCAAGCCACCCCTCTCCTCCAGCTCCAGCATCACGCTGCACATCGGTGATGTAAATGACAACATGCCAGTTTTTGAACGGGCTTCCTATGTGGTCCATGTAGCAGAGAACAACCCTCCTGGTGTCTCCATCACTCAAGTAAGCGCCTCTGACCCTGACCTAGGGCCCAACGGCCATGTCTCCTACTCCATCGTGGCCAGCGACCTGGAGCCACGCACGCTGTCTTCCTACGTGTCCGTGAACCCGCAGAGCGGCGTGGTGTTCGCGCAGCGCGCCTTCGACCACGAGCAGCTGCGCGCCTTCGAGCTGACGCTGCAGGCCCGCGACCACGGCTCGCCCGCGCTCAGCGCCAACGTGAGCCTGCGCGTGCTGGTGGGCGACCGCAACGACAACGCGCCCAGGGTGCTGTACCCAGCGCTGGGGCCCGACGGATCGGCGCTCTTCGATACGGTGCCGCGCGCCGCGCAGCCCGGCTACCTAGTCACCAAGGTGGTGGCGGTGGACGCAGACTCTGGACACAACGCCTGGCTGTCCTACCACGTGCTGCAGGCCAGCGAGCCCGGACTGTTCAGCGTGGGGCTGCGCACGGGCGAGGTGCGCACGGCGAGGGCCTTGGGCGACAGGGACGCGGCCCGCCAGCGCCTGCTGGTCGCTGTGCGCGATGGGGGACAGCCGCCCCTCTCGGCCACCGCCACGCTGCTCCTGGTTTTCGCCGACAGCCTGCAGGAGGCGCTGCCGGACCTCAGTGACCGGCCCGCGCCCTCTGACCCCCAGGCTGAGCTGCAGTTTTACCTGGTGGTGGCCTTGGCCTTGATCTCAGTGCTCTTCCTCCTGGCAGTGATTCTGGCGGTCGCCCTGCACCTGCGACGCTCCTCCAGCCCTGCTGCTTGGGGCTGCTTTAAGCCTGGTCTCTGTGTCAAGTCTGGACCTGTGGTTCCTCCCAACTACAGTGAAGGAACTTTACCTTATTCTTACAATCTGTGCGTTGCCCATACTGGAAAGACAGAGTTTAATTTTCTAAAATGTAGTGAGCAGCTGAATTCAGGACAAAACATACTTTCTAGTGATTCATCTGGAGCCTTATTTCCCTTTTGTAATTCCAATGAGTCGACTTCTCATCAGGTGAGTTTCCTGTAAGTATAACCTGCTTTTTATTGTGTCGACAGTTCTCCATATTCACAGGAAAAAAGTGGCACATCTCTGTTTTAGTTCAATTTGCTTCATTGAGGTTTGAAGATACTCCAGTTTTATTTTGTTTTGTTTTTTCACATTGATGATTTATGGCAAGCCTGCATCAATCAAGTCTATAGGCACCATTTGTAAAACAGCATTTCCTCACTTCATGTGTCTGTGTTACAGTTGGTAAATCTCAAAATATTTCAAACTTTTTAAATTATAGTCATCATGTGAAAGAGAAAGTGTGAAAGTGTTAGTCCCGCAGTCATGTCCCATTCTGTGACCCCATGGACCCAGGACCGTAGACCACCAGGCTCATTTGTCCATGGAATTCTCCAGACAAGAATACTGAAGTGATTAGCCATTCTCTTCTCCAAGGGATCTTCCATACCCAGGGACTGAACCCTAGTCTCCTGCATTGCAGGCAGGTTCATCATCTGATCCACTAGGGAAGCCCTGTGGTGATCTATAATCAGTGATCTTGGATGTTACCATTACAGAAAGAGTATGTTTGACCCACCAAAGCCTCCAGTTATGGTTAGTATTTTTTAGCAATAAAGTATTTTTAATTAAGGTATGTACTTTTTAAGATATAAGGCTATTGCATACTTAAAATATAACTTTTATACACACTGGGAAGCCAAAACTTTCGTTACCCACTTTATTGTGCTGTTCTCTTTATTGTAGTGGTCTGGAACCAAACATAAAATGTCTCCAAATGCATCTATACAAATTTTAGATCTAAACATTGTCTTAAGAATGTAGTGACCAGTCAAAAAGCTGTCATACCATTTTTCAAGGGAGGTTGAATTCAGAGAAATTATGTGTCTTTTAGTGGTGTCATACCAGGTTCATATTATAAAGCAGTGAAGTTGTGGTTTTTTCCATAGGGGAGTCTTTTGGCAATGTTATATGGTCTCCCATAAAACTACTGAGATTTTTCTCTATATTTTCCTTTCTACAGATTAAGAAATGATTATTTTTTTCAACTAGACATACTGTAAATGTAAAAGTAGGCAATCATAAATCTTAAAAGAAAAGCTAAAATTAGATATTTTTCTTAATTGATTTAGCTGTTATTGTTTCCATACTAATCTGATACTTTGTTTCCTATATTTACTTCTCTTTTGCTTCAAAAGCACTAGAATAAGGTCATTAACCTAGATTTTTATGTAGATGTACCTACTGTAATTGTATTCATTGTACTGTGTGTATATATGTGTGTAAAATCATTTTACTTGACTAAGTGCAGCACAGGTTCACTATGCTCATCAGAAAATAAAAGCATGTTCTCCTTTCTTGCACCATAGGTTTTTCAGGATTAACCTGTAATAATGCTCATTCTATAGGCTCCTCCATCAAAGAAAACACAATGTTTTGGCCTCTGTTGTTCCTCTCACACACACTTCTCCTACATAATTTTTGAAATGTCTTTTTGCAGACCTAAACTAATATAGCTAGAGGTCTTCTAGTCATTCTACTATCTCTAGGAGAAAATGGAATGTTGAAATCTTCAAATTTAGACCAGATTAACAGTCTCAAGTGGATACAGTTACATATACAAGATAGCAATACATTGTATCATGCTTTTGCTATACTTCCCTGAGTAACTGCTTCAGTTAGTGGCCATTTTACAAACTGCTGAAGGAAAAAGACATTTATTCTTGCACTGGCACGTTTTGACTCCTTAGTGATAATTATGTGTTTCTTACTTTTGTGATTCTTTTGATCGAAGTAGTAATTAAGGTAAAATTACCTTTAGGCTATTTGTTTACCTTTAGAACTTAACTAAGTTGGCTTTAAAATGTAATCACCTCTCATAGGCAGAATAATAGATAGAAATTTGCTTTCAATTATATATTCATTTGTACCTTTCAAGTATTTTCTTTTCAAATAGAAATTATATAAAATTTAAATAGTCTGTGATGTAACTTGAAAGTAAAAGCATTTATCCTATTAAAGTTTCACAATATTAATTTCAAAACACTACTGTGTGACTAAAACGGCATTTTAAAAAGAAAATTAAAAGGCAACCACTCTACAGAAAGTTTACTATATTGATTAATTGGTTTAAACCAAGTAAAACAACTTCTGAATCAGTCATCTCCAAAAGCTATATTTTAGCCTAAAAATGAATTAATTTCCAGTAATGAGTGGGAACTCTTACTTAGTTGATAATAGATATTGAAGATATTAACAATAATGCTTAGAGCATAATAAATAAAATTTTATTTTTATAACGGTAAATACATTACAGAACTTTGAGTGATTTAATATGATATAAACCCCAAAATCTGGTTATGTAATAATAGTTTGTAAGACTTTAATCCTATTTCATTCCACACTTCTTGGAAATTACTTTTAAAATATGAGTTCAGAGATAATTTATTTCCCAACAGACTATAGAAAACAAGTAGCAATTTTTCCTCTAGCAATCTAGCGTAGGATATTACAAATATAAATGACTGCAGTAACTGCCTAATACTCTGAGCGCCGCTGTTCACCTACTTGGAGATAAAGGAACCAAAAACCAGCCGGAAACTCAGGGCTCTCACCTCACAGAGATCCACAGATCTCACAAACCAACTGGAGGACTGCGGCAAAATTCCATCCCTAAATTTGGGATACTCCAACTTTCCAAAAGATGATCTCTATAACTTCAGGAACAAGGTAAACAAAACATATATGCCCAGTGAAGATTCTGAGTGGATTCCATAGCGAAAGAACAATGGCCGCTCCAGAGAATTACGGAAGACGCGGCGAGCTGGTACTGCTGTGTGCGCTGCTGGTTGCGCTGGGAAAGGCCGGGAGAGGACAGATCCACTACTCTGTGCCTGAAGAGACCGACAAAGGCTCCTTCGTGGGTAACATCTCCAAGGACCTGGGGCTGGAGTCACAAGAGCTTTCGAAGCACGGAGTCCGCATCGTCTCTAGAGGTAGGACGCAGCTGTTTGCTCTAAATCCGCGAAGCGGCAGCTTGGTCACCGCGGGAAGGATAGACCGGGAGGAGCTCTGCGCTCAGAGCGCGCGATGTTTTGTAAATATTAACATCCTAGTTGAGGATGAAGGGAAACTTTGGGGAATAGAAATAGAAGTCACTGACATCAACGATAATAACCCGAAATTCCAGGTCGAAAATCTGGAAGTAAAAATTAACGAAATCGCTCTGCCCGGAACACGTTATCCACTGCCAGAGGCTGTGGACCCGGATGTGGGCTTGAATTCCCTGCAGAGCTACCAGCTCAGCCCCAATAACCACTTCTCCCTGGACGTGCAAACTGGAGACGACGGAGCTGTAAGCCCAGAGCTGGTGCTGGAGCGCGCCCTGGACCGCGAGGAGGAGGCTGCCCACTACCTGGTCCTCATCGCCACGGACGGAGGCGAACCGCGTCGCTCCAGCACAGTGCACATCCGAGTGACAGTGTTGGATACAAACGACAATGCCCCGGTTTTTGCTCAACCGATTTACCGAGTGAAAGTCCCAGAGAACGTGCCCCCGGGGACCCGGCTGCTTACCGTAAGCGCTAGCGACCCGGATGAAGGAACCAACGGGGAAGTGGCTTATAAATTCTGGAAAATTAGTGAAAAACAATCTCCATTATTCCAGCTAAATGAAAATACTGGCGAAATATCGACAGCGAAGAGTTTAGATTATGAAGAATGTGCGTTTTATGACATGGAAATACAAGCTGAAGATGTGGGGGCACTTCTGGGGCGGACCAAAGTACTCATTTCAGTGGAAGATGTCAATGACAACAGACCTGAAGTGACCATTACATCTTTGTTTAGCCCAGTCCTGGAAAATGCTCTTCCTGGGACAGTAATTGCCTTCTTGAATGTGCATGACCGAGACTCTGGGAAGAATGGTCAAGTTGTCTGTTATACACTTGATAATTTACCTTTTCAATTGGAAAAATCAATTGATAATTATTATAGATTGGTGACTTGGAAATATTTGGACCGAGAAAAGATCTATATGTATAATATCACAGTGGCAGCCTCAGATCTAGGATCCCCACCTCTATCTACTGAAATTCATATTGCCCTGCAAGTGGCAGACATCAATGACAATCCACCCATTTTCCCTCATGCCTCCTACTCAGCCTATATCCCGGAGAACAACCCCAGAGGTGCCTCCATCTTCTCTGTGACTGCTCATGACCCTGACAGTGGCAGCAATGCCCAGGTCACTTACTCTCTGACCAAAGGCGGCAGTATGGCGGTGCCTTTCTCCTCTTATGTCTCCATCAACTCTGACACTGGTGTCCTATATGCTCTGCACTCCTTTGACTATGAGCAGATCCAAGACTTGAGGCTACTGGTGACAGCCAGTGACAATGGGGACCCTCAGCTCAGCAGCAATGTGTCCCTGAGCCTGTTCATCCTGGACCAGAACGACAATGTACCAGAGATTCTGTACCCCATGCTACCCACTGATGGCTCCACGGGTGTGGAGCTGGCACCGCGCTCTGCAGAGCCAGGCTACCTTGTTACCAAGGTGGTCGCAGTGGACAGAGACTCAGGCCAGAACGCCTGGCTGTCCTACCACCTGCTCAAGGCCAGCGAGCCAGGACTCTTCGCGGTGGGGGCTGCACACGGGCGAGGTGCGCACAGTGCGGGCACTGCTGGACAGAGATGCGATCAAGCAGAGCCTGGTGGTGGTGGTCCAGGATCATGGCCAGCCTCCTCTTTCTGCCACAGTCACGCTCACGGTCGCTGTGGCTGACAGCATCCCAGATGTGCTGGCTGACTTGGGCAGCCTCGAACCCTCCACTGATCCTGACGACTCAGGTCTCACTTTGTACCTGGTGGTGGCTGTGGCCTCGGTCTCCTGTGTCTTCCTCGCCTTTGTCATCGCACTGCTGACTCTCAGACTGTGGCAGTGGCACAAATCGAGACTTCTCCAGGCTTCCAGTGATAGGTTAGCAGGTCTGCCGGCCTCAGGATTTGTGGGCATGGAAGGAGTACAGGCTTTCCTGCAGACCTATTCCCATGAAGTCTCCCTTACCTCTGACTCTCAGAGGAGTCACATGATCTTCCCCCAGCCCAACTATGCTGACATGCTCATTAGCCAAGACAGCTGTGAGAAAAATGATTCCTTGTTAACATCCATAGATTTTCATGAATGTAAGGATGAAGCTGCTTCTGTTCAGGTGAGTTTGATACATTGTTTATGTTTATTTCTTAGAGGAATTATATTTTTATAAATTTAATTTGTGTTTTGAAACATGCATTGTAAAGAAAGCTTAAAGATAGCTTTTAAGGTGTACCACAGAGTTTGGGGTTTGTGTTAGTGATACAATAAAATTGAGTTCTAATCCTCATAATTGTTTCACCTGCTTTCCAAAGGCTTAGACAAAATTGTTTAAATATGAACTCTTAACCTCTTAAAACTTTTCATATTTTACCATAATTATCTTCTGTTCACTTAAGAAATAGCTAGCCAGCCATGTAAGGTCAGTTCATTTTATATATAGGAATATATATATGTGTGTATGTGTGTATACATGTATATGTACAGACACATAAAGGTATATATAAATTAGAACTTACAAAAATTATTGAGGTTTCTAAACCCTTGTATTAGCTTAGTAAAAGTAAAAGACTTCTCAGAATTTTTAGGATTCTTAGGATTTCACCTAAAACTAGGTTCTTGAAAATTTCTTCAGTTTAAACCTCTTTTATGAGCTCTGTGTCTGTATCAGTACCCTTCAAAGCTTTAATACTTCTTGTATTTCAAAGCAAACATATTTTAAAGGGTGGTGGTAGGTAAGACTGGTTCCTAAATGTTGTATGTCAGTGGTCACCTAGGACTCATACCAATGAAGACATGGCATCTAAAGCCTAAAATGGCCACTGCCCTCCCCATCAAATCTGAAATAAAATGTCATCTTAAAATTGTTGAAAGTGACCTCTGTAAAATGCAGAAGAACACATTTCATTAGAATTCCAATGAGCTATTTTGACTGTACAGTCATGTGAAATGTGCCATGTTCTTATGGTTAGAGTTTGAGAGTGTTAGTTTTAAGAAAAGAAGTTACATGTACACAAATTTTAAACAAGCCAATCAGTTCAATTAAAAATGATTCAATTTGGACTTCTGCATCCCTTTGTTATAGCATTTAAATAAAATGAATGGTTGATTTGTCATCAGATGAGAGTGGAAAGTACAATGAATTATTTGTTATCAACTAAAAAGACATTTCCAAGGGATTGTGCTGTGTTTCCTCCAATCCATAGATAATGGTAGGAATTAGTTTTATATTCTGTAGTGTTTAGGTGTACAGTCACTTGTGGAGACAACTATTTTGTTGACACTTGCAAATTTAAAAAGTGAATGGAAAGTTGCCCCAGTACTCTTGCTGAAAGCATTCACTAATTGCAAATAATAATAATAACCAATGGAGTAAAATAATTAGAACTAATGTCACTATATTCAGTGAATTTATGTAAATAAATTTACCATGAACTCAGTTCCTCCAATTCTGAAGCCATTACTTCAGTATAACATGTATACATAGATAAAGAAGTAATGCATTCTACTAGAATATCCCTTTGTGACTTTGTATTGAAGGACAGACAAGTATTTCAATACATTTTAAGGGTGAATTTATATAAGATGTTTGGTATGACATAAGCCAGTTAATTCTGAGAAATGAAGTAGGAGGTACACCAAATAATCTCTGACTACATCATAGGGACAGTTTTTTGAATGACTACTTCTTGAGTTAGAAGAGTAAAAAGAAATTATTTTGTAAAGAGAGTGTTGATATATCAGAGGAGATGTTTGAGGATTGGTACAAAATTACACAACTTTACAAAATAATTTTCAACAGTATTTATGTTCTCTAATATATGTGACATGAAGTAGCACTGATTATGTAGACATGTGGGGTAAACATAGGAATCAATGAAAGAAGCTTTAAAATTTTTTATATATCATAGCTAATAAACAGAAACGAGTCAGGGAATTGGTAGACAACAAACTCTCTGAGAGCAAGACCTGTGTCTTATTCACTGTTATATTGCCACTGACAAGGACAGTGCTTAGCACAAAACAAAAGTTCAGTGTATGTTTGCAGAATGGTGAAATAAATGAACCAATATATATTGACTTTGTAAACAAACCCAACATGATGTTTTTAACAATTTAGAAAAAAGACTTTAAATAAGTCTTGATGATTTAAAATATTAAGTATATTAACATTAAAAAAATAGCTTGTTAAGTTAGAACCACAAGTTTATAATTATGAAAGCTGGTTAAACTGAAGCTGCAGGGGCCGCAGTTTCACAGTGCGGACTCTGGGCGCCGCTGTTGGCCAAAGTGGAGAACTTGGTACAAGGGACTTCCTCGCGCAGCCGCAGCTCAAGTTCCCTGGCTCAGACTCGCTAGCGTAAGCCTTTCCACCATTTCCTTCTTTAGAGAAGAAACCCTCCCTAACCCTCAAAAAGCTGTTGGGAGCTCCGGACGACTGCAACATAGCCATTATTTGTAATCCGGCGTCTCCAGGCCGGTGAGCAAACTAAGGCGGGGGTTGTGGGGGGGATGGTGGTGGAAGCAAGAGGGATGGGGAGCGGCGGTGGGAAGAGCGGCTGGGCTGAGAGGCGGCCAGTGCTCTTTCCGTTCCTGCTGTCTTTGTTCTGCCTGGCGCTCTCTGAGCAGATCCACTACAGGATTCCCGAGGAGATGCCCGAGGGCTCGGTGGTGGGGAATCTCGCCAAGGACCTGAGACTCAGTGTCCACGAGTTACCGACTCGAAAACTGCGCGTCAGTTCGGAGAAGCCTTACTTCACTGTGAGCGCGGAGAGCGGGGAGTTACTTGTGAGCAGCAGGCTAGACCGGGAGCAGATATGCGGGAAGAAGTCAGCTTGTGCTCTGGAATTTGAAGTTGTTGCTGAAAATCCATTGAACTTTTACCACGTGAATGTAGAGATCGAGGATGTCAATGACCACACGCCAAAATTCTCGCAAAATTCCTTTGAGCTGCAAATAAGTGAGTCTACGCCGCCAGGCACGCGATTTATATTAGAAGTCGCGGAAGATGCAGACATTGGCTTAAACTCTCTGCAGACTTACAAACTTTCTCTTAGCCCCAGTTTCTCGTTGATAAATAAGGAAAAACAAGATGGTAGTAAATTCCCGGAACTGGTATTGGAGAAACCCTTAGACCGGGAACAACAGAGTTACCATCGTTTAGTCCTGACTGCCTCAGACGGTGGCGATCCACCCTTAAGTGGCACTACTGAGCTCCAGATCCAGGTCACTGATGCCAATGATAACCCTCCGGTATTTAGCCAGGACGTATACCGAGTCAGCCTTGGAGAAAACGTGCCCCCAGGCACCACTGTGTTGCAAGTGTCAGCCACCGATCAGGACGAGGGCGTCAACTCAGAAATTGCTTATTCCTTCTACAGGACCGGGCAAGTCTTCGGTCTGAATTCAAAGAGTGGGGAAATTACAACACTAAAAACACTGGATTTCGAAGAAATCAAGGAATATTCCATCGTGGTGGAAGGGAGGGATGGGGGAGGACTAGTTGCACAGTGTACAGTTGAAATTAGCATTCAAGATGAAAATGACAACAGACCAGATATTACATTCCATTCTCTAGTCGAAATGATTCTGGAAAACGCAGTGCCGGGAACTCTGATTGCTTTGATCAAAATACATGACAGAGATTCCGGGGAGAATGGGGAGGTTAATTGTCGATTAGAAGGTGAGGTACCTTTTCAGATAATCTCTTCCTCCAAAAATTCATACAAGTTGGTAACAGCCGGGACCCTGGACCGAGAGCAGATCCCGGAGTACAATGTCACCATTATAGCCACTGACAAGGGCAAGCCGCCTCTCTGCACCCATACAAGTGTTACCTTGCATATTACTGATGTCAACGACAATGCTCCGGTTTTCCTCCAGGCCTCCTACGTCGTCCACGTGCCAGAAAACAACCCGCCTGGAGCTTCCATCGAGCAAGTCAGGGCCTCCGACCCTGACCTAGGGCCCAACGGCCATGTCTCCTACTCCATCGTGGCCAGCGACCTGCAGCCGCGAGCCCTGTTGTCCTACGTGTCCGTGAACCCGCAGAGCGGCGTGGGTGTTCGCGCAACGCGCCTTCGACCACGAGCAGCTGCGCGCCTTCGAGCTGACGCTGCAGGCCCGCGACCACGGCTCGCCCGCGCTCAGCGCCAACGTGAGCCTGCGCGTGCTGGTGGGCGACCGCAACGACAACGCGCCCAGGGTGCTGTACCCGGCGCTGGGGCCCGACGGATCGGCGCTCTTCGATACGGTGCCGCGCGCCGCGCAGCCCGGCTACCTAGTCACCAAGGTGGTGGCGGTGGACGCAGACTCTGGACACAACGCCTGGCTGTCCTACCACGTGCTGCAGGCCAGCGAGCCCGGACTGTTCAGCGTGGGGCTGCGCACGGGCGAGGTGCGCACGGCGCGGGCCTTGGGCGACAGGGACGCGGCCCGCCAGCGCCTGCTGGTCGCTGTGCGCGATGGGGGACAGCCGCCCCTCTCGGCCACCGCCACGCTGCTCCTGGTTTTCGCCGACAGCCTGCAGGAGGCGCTGCCGGACCTCAGTGACCGGCCCGCGCCCTCTGACCCCCAGGCTGAGCTGCAGTTTTACCTGGTGGTGGCCTTGGCCTTGATCTCAGTGCTCTTCCTCCTGGCAGTGATTCTGGCGGTCGCCCTGCACCTGCGACGCTCCTCCAGCCCTGCTGCTTGGGGCTGCTTTAAGCCTGGTCTCTGTGTCAAGTCTGGACCTGTGGTTCCTCCCAACTACAGTGAAGGAACTTTACCTTATTCTTACAATCTGTGCGTTGCCCATACTGGAAAGACAGAGTTTAATTTTCTAAAATGTAGTGAGCAGTTGAGTTCAGGACAAGATATACTTTGTGGTGATTCGTCTGGGGCCTTATTTCCACTCTGTAATTCCAGTGAGCCGACTTCCCATCCCGAAACTCTAATGGCGGTGAGTTCCATTTAAGTATCTACTCCTTTTCATCATCTTTGCAATTTTTTATTCACATGAAAATATATTGCAATTTTTAAGTCTATCGAGTTGCTTAGGAATAATTAGAGCTCATCCGAAAGCTGCATACCCAGACTTCAAGGGGAATGGTTAATTCAGAATAGGTATGTGACATAATATCTTACCCAGTTAAGATTTACCAAGTTGAGAGAGTATGCTCTATGCTTCACAACAAAAGTCTTTTTGCCAATTCTTATCTCTTTTCTAATCTAATGAAATATACCCATTGCTTTATTCTTCATTTAACATATTTAGATGTTTGATATATATAAGTAAACATTACATTTAAAGTAGGTAGTCACTTAATTCATTCTTTAAAGCGAAAAAGCTACTACTAAATATCTTCCTTCACCAATTTCACTGGTACAGTTTACATCTCTTTCTTATGTTTATTCCTCATGTCTAGTTCCTTAAATCTACCTATCTGTGAGTCTTTGAAGTCCTTAAAATTTAAAGAAAAAATACTGTGTGAGGAGACTCAGTGAACTCATCAGAAAATCCAAGTCATTATCTAAGTTCCTTCAAATTTCCTTGAATGCAAAATCCTCTTCTTTATAGTTAGCAGAAGGAGATACTTGATAAGAGAAAAGGAAATGCTGCTCCCTCGACCAGTTGCTCTCACACCTGACCTATTTTTTTGAAGCAGAAAGAGGGGAAAGTCACTGTATTTGTCTTATTACTTGGCAGCCCTAAACACTAGTGACTAGAGGTTTTCTCATCGTTCTATGTGTAGGAGGCAAGGAGAATGCTGAATTATTTTTAAGGCAAAATCTACTAATTTCAAGCACATAAAAGATGCCTTTACAAAAGCATCTGTCTTTTGCTTGTTTTCTGTTAGGAACTGCTTCAGTAAATAATTTCTTTACAAATTGCTGAAAGAAATTTCTTATTGTGGTACTGAATTTGTTCTACATCTTGTGTTTTTTTTCCCCCTCAAATTACTACTTGTTTAGATGACCCTTATAATGGGAAGTTTAAGATTATATTATTACTGATTTCTTGGTGAAAAAACTGAAATGGAAACGTACTTTTCAGTGTATGTTATTTGAATCTCCCAAATGCTGTAGGCTGTGCATACACTATGAATTCACATAGAAAACTAAATATTTTTAAAGTTGAAATAGCTTAAAAGTTTAACAACCATAACTATGTAAATTTTAAAAATCCCAACCTACTTAAAGTTTGGCAATGTTAAGTAGTAGTAGTAGTAGTAGTAAAGTTGCTCAGTCTTGTCCGACTCTTTGCGACCCCATGGACTGTAGCCTACCAGGCTCTTCCCTCCATGGGATTCTCCAGACAAGAGTACTGGAGTGGGTTGCCATTTCCTTCTCCAGGGCAATATTAGATGAGAAAATCTAGTTCCATTATGTAATTAAATTTTGTAAACAAAATCTTAAGGAAACTTTACTCCAAGAATCTCACCATGAAAGTGAATGTCTTATAAAACAGCTTCAAATTGAGTAACCTATATATTCATTCAGTATAATTATATAAATATAAATGTACATATAAAATAAAATATGGACATATTTCCAAAGAGGATTGCACATTTTAATTACTTCAGAGAATAACGACCTATAGAAAACAGTTGAAACATTATAAAAATGAAATTTGAATAATTTACATATCTAGAAAGCAAAATGCTATAAAAATGATAGTAAGGTTGTCTGATATTAATGACACTTAATAGAAATTTCATGTCATTTCATTTCCAACTAAAATATCCACAAGTGGTCATTGTTTTTGAACTATAAATGCACGACACAGAGAAATCTAAAGTCATAATAGTAAGAGAGTAGTGTTTTGTCAGTCATCTATAGCAAAAGTATTTCGCATCTTAGTGGGTGTAGTAACGGCTTAGGACTCTGAGCGCCGCTGTTCACCAACTCTAAGAAAAGCTCAGTCAGCTTTCGGTCCGGTATTAGGGTCTGCAACTCCACAAAGCCGCTCGGATCCCACAGACTCCGGGGCTGCAGAGTAACTCAGCCTCTGAACTTGGGGCACTACGGGTTTCTCCTGAGAAAAAGATCGCCATAATTTGCAGGAGGAAAACAGAAGCTAAGGAATCAGCGTTCACAGGACGTATTCTGAGGAAAAAACCTTTAGTGAAGCAACAATGGCCGCTCCAAAGAATCGCCTGCACCCCAGAAGACTGTTACTGTTGTGCCTTTTCCTGGGGAGGCTGTGGGAGACGGGGGGCGAGCCAGATCCGCTACTTGGTACCTGAAGAGACAGAAAAAGGCTACATCGTGGGGAATATCTCCAAGGACCTGGGGCTGGAGCTCCGCGAGCTGGCAGAGCGGGGAGTCCGCATCGTCTCCAGAGGTAGGACGCAGCTGTTTGCGCTAAATCCGCGAAGCGGCAGCTTGGTCACCGCGGGAAGGATAGACCGGGAGGAGCTCTGCGCTCAGAGCGCGCGGTGTCTGGTGAACTTTAAAGTCCTGGTTGAAGACAGGGTGCAACTTCACGGAATAGAAATAGAAGTCACTGATATCAACGATAATAACCCGAAATTCCAGGTCGAAAATCTGGAAGTAAAAATTAACGAAATCGCTCTGCCCGGAACACGTTATCCACTGCCAGAGGCTGTGGACCCGGATGTGGGCTTGAATTCCCTGCAGAGCTACCAGCTCAGCCCCAATAACCACTTCTCCCTGGACGTGCAAACTGGAGACGACGGAGCTGTAAGCCCAGAGCTGGTGCTGGAGCGCGCCCTGGACCGCGAGGAGGAGGCTGCCCACTACCTGGTCCTCATCGCCACGGACGGAGGCGAACCGCGTCGCTCCAGCACAGTGCACATCCGAGTGACAGTGTTGGATACAAACGACAATGCCCCGGTTTTTGCTCAACCGATTTACCGAGTGAAAGTCCCAGAGAACGTGCCCCCGGGGACCCGGCTGCTTACCGTAAGCGCTAGCGACCCGGATGAAGGAACCAACGGGGAAGTGGCTTATAAATTCTGGAAAATTAGTGAAAAACAATCTCCATTATTCCAGCTAAATGAAAATACTGGCGAAATATCGACAGCGAAGAGTTTAGATTATGAAGAATGTGCGTTTTATGACATGGAAATACAGGCAGAAGATGGTGGGGCATTGAAGGATCGGACCAAAGTATTCATTTCAGTAGAAGATGTCAATGATAATAGACCTGAAGTGACCATTACATCGTTATTTAGTCCAGTGAGGGAAGATGCTCCTCAAGGAACAATAATCGTTCTTTTCAATGCTCATGACCGAGACTCTGGTAAGAATGGCCAAGTTGTCTGTTCCATCGAGGAGATTCTACCTTTTCAGTTAGAAAAGTCAGTAGAAGACTATTATAGATTGCTGACAGTCCAAAATCTTGATCGAGAAAAACCTCTGAATATAACATCACAGTGACTGCAACAGATAGAGGAACACCACCTCAGTCCACAGAAATTTGCATCACCCTGCACGTGGTTGACATCAATGACAATCCACCCTCCTTCTCTCAAACTTCCTACTCTGTCTACCTCCCAGAGAACAATCTTAGAGGCACCTCCATCTTTTCTGTGACAGCCCATGACCCAGACAGCAATGAGAATGCTCGAGTTATTTACTCCCTAGAGGAAGACACCATCCAAGGGGCGCCCTCTCCTCCTATGTTTCTATCAACTCGGACACTGGTGTGCTATTCGCACTGCGCTCCTTCGACTATGAGCAGTTTCGAGATCTTCAAATGCAGGTGAGGGCAAGTGACAGTGGGGACCCACCACTCAGCAGCAACGTGTCACTGAGCATATTTGTGCTGGACCAGAACGACAACGTGCCAGAAATCCTGTATCCTGCCCTCCCCACTGATGGCTCCACGGGCGTCGAACTGGCACCCCGCTCTGCAGAGCCGGGATACCTGGTGACCAAGGTGGTGGCAGTGGACAGAGACTCGGGACAGAACGCCTGGCTGTCCTATCGCCTGCTCAAGGCCAGTGACCCAGGACTCTTCTCTGTGGGGCTGCACACCGGTGAGGTGCGCATAGCGCGGGCCCTGCTGGACAGAGATGCGATCAAGCAGAGCCTGGTGGTGGGGGTCCAGGACCATGGCCAGCCGCCTCTCTCTGCAACCGTCACGTTCACGGTGGCTGTGGCCGACAGCATCCCCGACGTCCTGGCTGATCTAGGCAACCTTGACTCTCCTGCCAACCCGGAGGATTCCAGCCTCACACTCTACCTGGTGGTGGCGGTGGCCGCGGTCTCCTGTGTCTTCCTCGCCTTTGTCATTGTGCTACTGGCGCTTAGACTGCGGCACTGGCACATGTCGCGTCTGCTCCAGGCTCCGGGGAGCGGGTTGGCTGGCGTGCCGGCGTCTCAGTTTGTGGGCGTGGACGGGGTGCGGGCTTTCCTGCAGACCTATTCGCACGAGGTCTCGCTCACCGCGGACTCTCGGGGGAGTCACGTGATCTTCCCGCAGCCGAACTACGCGGACACGCTCATCAGTCAGGAGAGCTGTGAGAAAAACGAGCCTTTGTGCGTTTCAGGTGATTCCAGGTTTCCTATAGAAGACAGCCCTTTCGTTCCAGTGAGTTCGACTTTTTCTTTATTTTTTTTTTAAATGGTTTTCTCTTTAAGTGCTTTCATTTTAAGGTAAGTTGATATTAACATACTTCTCACCATACATTTAAATTTTCACTAAGCCTAATTTTTGCTCTGACACCTCTAACAGTTGGACGTGACTTAGCGACTGAACAACAATATAGGAGGCATTTATTGGTTACATCGTTGAAACAATCTTTGCTTTTTCCTAATAATTAACCTAGGGTCAGTGGAAACCCTCCTGGGACAGCCCTCATCATCAGGCACTGGGCATGGCTCTTTGGCTAAGGTTGCTTGAGTGATGACCACAGTTCACTACTAATTCTTAGGACAGGTTTCTATTCCTGAAATTTATTATTTTTGTTGTCTGCAATGGCTGCATTGTGAAATTCTTACTCTAAAAACATGTCTACAGCTGATGCTATTTTTGGAAGGATAAATTAATAAGAAATACATTCTATTCGGAGAACTAAATGAAAGCTTAAATTCAGTGCTTCTCTTCTGTTTCTATGACCAGACAACACCCCTTAGAGGTGATGTGTTTCAGATCACATGTTTGTAGAAGTTGTTTGCATTTAGAGATCATTTCTGAGGATGATTCAAGCTTCAGTTATTATTTCCATATCCTCATACAGTATGTTTTATTCTTTTAATGCGGAAAAAAAATGCTCTTTATAAACAATAGACATTTAATTTCAGTGAAAAAATTTAACATCATTGGTTCTCATCCTCTTAATACTATAATTATTAATAGTTTGAAACTCTCCTATAGTTTATACTTGCTGAAGAGCAGTTTCTTAGACTGGACCCTATGAGAAGACAAAATGTGGGAAATAAAAATTATTCAATTGTTATTTTATGATGTAATATTCCAACTTTTGAGGCTAGAAATAAATTTGGATATGGGAGATGCTTTAGGAAAATATTCTCAGGAACTCCTGGGGAGGTTCTAATAATATTTCACTGGCTTTTAGATATAAAGAAAATATTATTATGTAGTATGATTTTTAACACAATGTTATTACAAGTAATAAATGACATTGTAGGAGACTTTGAAAATAATACTTGAAATTGACTCAAAATTCTACTTTAAACATGCTGAATATAAGAGCTAAACATGTCTGTACATCATACAGATATTATAATTATTTCAAATACTCTTTATTCCTAAGCAAGTAGGAAGGACAAAAGCATTGTTCAGGGTCATATTTTTAACCATGCAATAGGAAAACTCTCAGCTAAAGTTTCTGTCTTGGGGAGTAACCTTTAGTATACATAAATACTAAAATATGTGTTAATATGGAAAAAGTAATATCTGAAGTTTTCAGAAATATGAAGACTGTATATCATGGTAAGTGACTACTATTCTCTGCCATAAAAGACTGTATATCATGGTAGGTGACTACTGTTCTCTGACTTGTCTTTAAAAACAGCCCACAAAGCTCTTTGGATGGATGATTGGGCAGACTGTGGAAAATGCTGAATTGTTGTTTTCTTAAATGAGGCAGGACTTTTGCATTGGTAACAGATTATATAATAGGCTTAAGGATAAAATTCTTCCCCATCTTAATGTTTTATCTTTAAAGAAGAGTTAATTATAATATCTTGGATATCTTCAAAACAATGAAGTAATGAAATGTGTAGTAAAGAATACCTTGTGTTGATCATCTTTGCAGTTGGGTGAGGGGTAAATGAAGATTCAATAATAATGCTCCCTACCTTTTTTATAAGTTTGAAAATTTCCACAATAAAGTTCTTGAAAAACTAAGTATAAAGACACTGCCCGTATACTTTACTAAAACTAAAACTTGGGCAATTACATAACTATATATGTATAGATAGATATATATTCTGGGCTTCCTTGGTGGCTCAGTCAGTGGTAAAGAATCTGCCTGCCAATGCAGGGGATGCCGGTTCGATCCCTGGTCCAGGAAGATTCCCCAGAGAAGGAAATGGCAACCTACTCCAGTATGTTTGGTTGGAAAAGACCCCATGGACAGAAGATCCTGGCTGGCTACAGTCCGTAGGGTCGCAAAGAGTTGGACACAACTTACCGTCTGAAAAACAACACATTCTGGAGAGAAATTGTCTCAAGACGAAAATGTGAGACTGCGATTCCACACAAGGCCTCTGGGCGCCGCTGTCGGCCAGTGCAGGGCTAGCGATGACAACAGAGATTCCTCAGCCTCTAGGCTGGGATTACCGGCGCAGCTACCAACAGAGAGAAGGAAACCCGCTCACACACCCAGGCTCCTGGCTGGGCAGTGTGTGCCCAGCACAAACGGATTCCCAGCTCCGCCTGTCCTGGGCCGAAAGTTCTTCTAGTGATGCCTTGAACTGCAGTTTCTTTGGCTTTTCGGGAAGATTGGGACCCAGCGAGAACTGAAGCGCGCAATGGGAGGGAGCTGCACGCAGACACGCCCGGCTGACTGGAGGCAGGTACTGTTTCTCTTCCTGCTGCCTTTGTTCTACCCTGCGCTCTGCGAGCAGATCCGCTACTCGATTCCCGAGGAGCTGGGCAAGGGCTCCGTGGTAGGGAATCTCGCCAGGGATCTAGGGCTCAGTGTCCTGGATGTGTCGGCTCGAAAGCTGCGAGTTAGCGCGGAGAAGCTGCTCTTCAACGTAGACGCGGAGAGCGGGGACTTACTTGTGAAGGACCGAATAGACCGTGAGCAGATATGCAAAGAGAGAAGAAGATGTGAATTGCAGTTGGAAGCCGTGGTAGAAAATCCTTTAAATATTTTTCATGTGATTGTGGTTGTTGAAGATATTAATGACCATGCTCCTCAATTCGATAAAAAGGAAATACATTTAGACATTTTTGAATCTGTATCCGCGGGTGCACGAATATCCCTGGACCCTGCTACTGACCCCGATATAAACATGAACTCAGTTAAAGATTATCAGATAAATCCTAACCCTTATTTCTCTTTAATGGTTAGAGTTAATTCTGACGGTGGCAGATACCCAGAATTATCCTTGGAGAAACCCCTAGACCGAGAAGAGCAGCGATCCCATAGCTTGATATTGACTGCCTGGGATGGAGGAGATCCTCCACGAAGTGCCACCGCTCAAATAGAAATCTCTGTCAAGGACACCAATGATAACCCCCCGGTATTCAGCCAAGATGAATATAGACTTAGCGTTAGTGAAAATCTACCCCTGGGTCCTCCGTGTTGCTGGTGACAGCCACTGACCAGGATGAGGGGGCCAATGCTGAAATAAACTACTACTTCAGGAGCACTGCTCAGAGTACAAGACACAAGTTCTCATTGGATGAGAAAACAGGCATGATTAAGAATAACCAGTCATTGGATTTTGAGGATATAGAAAGATACACCATGGAAGTGGAAGCAAAGGACGGAGGTGGTCTCTCTTCCCAATGTAAAGTAATCATAGATATCCTCGATGAAAACGACAACATCCCGGAAATAATCATTACTTCTCTCTCTGATCAGATTTTGGAGGGTTCTCTACCAGGAATGGTTGTTGCTCTTTTCAAAACACGGGACCGGGATTCTGGAGGAAACGGAGAAGTCACCTGTTATGTAGGAAGAGATGTTCCTTTCAAGATTTATTCTTCTTCTAATAATTACTACAAGCTGGTGACAGATGGGGATCTAGACCGAGAGCAGATTCCGGAATACAACGTCACCATCACAGCCACCGACCGGGGCAAGCCTCCTCTCTCCTCCAGCACTATCATTACCCTGCGCATCACGGATATAAACGACAACGCTCCGGTTTTTCACCAGGCCTCCTACGTCGTCCAAGTGGGAGAAAATAACCCGCCTGGGGCTTCCATTGCGCAAGTCAGCGCCTCCGACCCTGACCTAGGGCCCAACGGCCAAGTCTCCTACTCCATCGTGGCCAGCGACCTGCAGCCGCGCGTGCTGTCGTCCTACGTGTCCGTGAACCCGCAGAGCGGCGTGGTGTTCGCGCAGCGCGCCTTCGACCACGAGCAGCTGCGCGCCTTCGAGCTGACGCTGCAGGCCCGCGACCACGGCTCGCCCGCGCTCAGCGCCAACGTGAGCCTGCGCGTGCTGGTGGGCGACCGCAACGACAACGCGCCCAGGGTGCTGTACCCGGCGCTGGGGCCCGACGGATCGGCGCTCTTCGACACGGTGCCCCGCTCCGCGCAGCCCGGCTACCCTAGTCACCAAGGTGGTGGCGGTGGACGCAGACTCTGGACACAACGCCTGGCTGTCCTACCACGTGCTGCAGGCCAGCGAGCCCGGACTGTTCAGCGTGGGGCTGCGCACGGGCGAGGTGCGCACGGCGCGGGCCTTGGGCGACAGGGACGCGGCCCGCCAGCGCCTGCTGGTCGCTGTGCGCGATGGGGGACAGCCGCCCCCTCTCGGCCACCGCCACGCTGCTCCTGGTTTTCGCCGACAGCCTGCAGGAGGCGCTGCCGGACCTCAGTGACCGGCCCGCGCCCTCTGACCCCCAGGCTGAGCTGCAGTTTTACCTGGTGGTGGCCTTGGCCTTGATCTCAGTGCTCTTCCTCCTGGCAGTGATTCTGGCGGTCGCCCTGCACCTGCGACGCTCCTCCAGCCCTGCTGCTTGGGGCTGCTTTAAGCCTGGTCTCTGTGTCAAGTCTGGACCTGTGGTTCCTCCCAACTACAGTGAAGGAACTTTACCTTATTCTTACAATCTGTGCGTTGCCCATACTGGAAAGACAGAGTTTAATTTTCTAAGATGTAGTGAGCCTTTGCATCCCACTCAAGACATAGTGTGTGGTGATTCTCCTGGGGCCTTAATTCCACTTCATAGTGGGAATGACTTGGCTACACATCCTGAGACCCTAACACCGGTAAGCTTCATTTTTTTCTTCTGTAATATTCTTTTTTTTTTCATATTTTGGGCATACTATTTCACTTTTACATCTAGAATCATATTTAGAAAATCCATAACTAATCACTGTCTTGTCTTTTCAGTTTTTACTGACTACATTTTCAACACTCATTTTGTTCATAAGTTGCTCTGTAATTCAGAAAGGATATAACTAAATTGGAGATATCTTTTCAAGCCTAAGTTAGCAAAACAGGCTGTGATCTTGGCTTCTTACCAAGTAAATAAATAATTTGAAGTTTAATAATATTCAGGTACTCCTTAAATATCAAAGCAGATGCTCATATCAAAGAAACATGTGTTGCAGATAGTTATGTATGTGCATTCTAGTATCTTCATTTATTTTAACATTTTAAGAAACTGTTGAGACTTCCCTGGCAGTCCAGTGGTTAAGACTCTGTGCTTCCAATACAGGAGGTGGGATTTCAACCCTTAGTCAGGGAACTAAGATCCTGCATGGTGCAGCCAAAAATAAAATAAAATAAAATTAGATTATAAATAAATAAATAAAACTGTAAGCATTTGAGGGGACATAGCAGATCCATGAATCCCTGAAATTGCATGCAAAGTTACAGATGTATGCAGTTTTCCTGGCAGAGGAGTAAAAACTTTCATTCTATTGCCAAGTGTTGCTGTGGGCCCCAAATCTTAATACTAACTACCCTAGAGGAATTTCTCTATTCAATTTTTGGTCCTTCTGGTTTTTCTTTTATATATTTTTTCTTGGTACTCATATTATACTCTTTCCAAATCTTTTTTCCTCTTCATTGAAGAAAAGGAATTTCCCAGAAAGCAAATGAAATGTCATTGTGTTCTGTGCGCAATCTCTGACTCTGATTATCTTTGAAGACAAAAGACAAAATCTTTAAAGAGTTTAATTGGGGGGTGCATAGTGACTTAAATGTTTCTAAAGAACCTTTTCTCTCTTTATGAAAAAGTGAACCTCCAAACTCCTCATCTTTGAGGAGAGACCTACTACTGGATTGAATATACATCTGAAGATGTGTGGGCCAGTTTATTTTGAACTTTCATATAAAATGCAAAGAGATTATTTATAGTGCCATCAACACCCTGGTGAAAACAGGTCGTTTGATATGCTTATTTCTTTAAAAACCCACATCACTACTTCTAACTCTGTTTTTAAAAATTGTTTTATAGCACTTGTATGTATTCTCTTCCCACTGCAATAGAGATATGTTCCTTTTAGTTTGTGACTACCAGCTCAACTTATTTGGGTCAAGTTAACTTCTAAGAACCTATAATAAATATACATTTTCCAAAAAAATTCATTGAGGCACAATAAAACTATTTTAGAAAAATTTGAAAGCCTTTTACACAATCTTAATGCTAAACAAGTATAATTAGTTAACCAACATAAAATTTAAAAATCTTAAGTGAATTAAAATGGATTATCTCATAATAATCTCTATATGAATGTCTACTAAACACTGTTGGGCCATTTAAATCAGAATTTCAAATAACATTGTAAGGTTTTTCTGAATATAGCTAGAAGCTCATAGGAAATAGAAGAAGCATTACTTACCTTTGAAAGTGGATATATTTCTATTGGGAAAATAAGTGTTGCAAATATAAATTTAATCGACCATTATTTAATACTCTGTAGTACTTTCGTTTCACTTTATTCCACCGAGTAATGGCAATCCAAATCCAATATTCTTGCCTGGGAAATCCCATGGACAGAGGAGCCTGGCGGGCTACAGCCCATGGGGTCGCAAAAGAGTCGGACGCGACTTAGGGACTAAACAACAACAAGAAAACTACAGATATCAGTGGAGAAACCAAAGAAGAAATGTAAAATAAAATAGAATATACAACTGAAAATAGAGTTCCCTTTGTTTTCTATTGCATACATAAGTGGGTGCAGTAACTTCTGAGGACTCTGAGCGCCGCTGTTCACCTACTACGAGAGAACCGCAGCAAGCGATCAATCCGGATTCTCAGGGCTCCAGCTACACAAAGCTCCACGGTTCCTGCAAACCAGCTCCAGAGCTGCAGCGAAACTCACTTCAGAATTTAAGGTGCGCAGGCCGCAGAGACTTCCTGCAGCCAGAGTAAGAAAAAGGAATCAACCAAAACAACGTGCCCAGTGAGGACATAGCGAGAATCCCGTCACCCAGACAACAATGGCCGCTCAAAAGAATCGCTCCTACCTCAGCGCGCTGGTCCAGCTCTGCCTTCTTCTCTGTATGTCGTGGGAGACGGAAGCTGGGCAGATCCGCTACTCGGTTCCCGAGGAGTTAGAGAAAGGCTCTTTTGTGGGCAACATCTCTAAAGACTTGGGACTGGAGCCCCGGGAGCTAGCGGAGCGAGGAGTCCGCATCGTCTCCAGAGGTAGGACGCAGCTCTTTGCTCTGAACCCGCGAAGCGGCAGCTTGGTCACCGCGGGCAGGATAGACCGGGAGGAGCTCTGCGCTAAGAGCGCGCGGTGTCTAGTGAGTTTTAACATTCTTGTGGAAGATAGGGTGAAACTTTTCGGAGTAGAAATAGAAGTAACTGATATCAATGATAATGCACCAAAATTTCAAGCAGAAAATCTAGATGTAAAAATTAATGAAAACGTCGCTCCAGGAATGCGTTTTCCTCTCCCGGAAGCTGTTGATCCAGATGTGGGCGTGAACTCCCTACAGAGCTACCAGCTCAGCTCCAATAAGCACTTCTCTCTGGCAATTCAAAGCCGTGTCAATGGTGTTAAGTCCCCGGAGCTGGTGCTGGAGCACGCCCTGGATCGCGAGGAAGAGGCAACTCACCGTCTGGTTCTCACTGCCGTCGACGGGGGAGACCCTCTCCGATCTGGCACTGTCCTCATCAGTGTGACTGTTTTTGATGCAAATGACAATGCACCAGTCTTCAGTTTGCCTGAATACAGAGTGAGTGTTCCGGAGAACTTGCCTGTGGGCTCACGGCTGTTGACAGTCACCGCCACCGACAGGGATGAAGGTGCCAATGGAGAAGTGACATATTCATTCCGAAAATTACCTGACACACAATTGTTGAAATTCCAACTAAACAAAAATACTGGGGAAATAAAACTATCAGAAAATCTAGATTACGAAGAGACAGGTTTCTATGAACTAGAAATACAAGCTGAAGATGGAGGGGCATATCTTGCAACTGCTAAAGTATTGATTACAATAGAAGATGTAAATGACAACAGTCCAGAGGTAACCATCACATCTCTGTTTAGTCCCCTGATGGAAGATTCACCTCTGGGGACTGTTATAGCTCTTTTAAATGTGCATGATCTGGACTCTGGGCAGAATGGACAGGTCACCTGTTCCATATTGGGGAATCTGCCATTTAAATTAGAAAAATTGATTGATAGTTATTATAGATTGGTGACCCACAAAGTTCTTGACAGGGAACAGGTATCCTCTTACAATATCACATTAAGAGCCTCAGATGGAGGAAGTCCACCCCTATCAACAGAAACTCACTTCATCCTGCAAGTGGCAGATATCAACGACAACCCACCTACCTTCTCTCACATCTCCTACATTACCTATATCCCAGAGAACAACCCCAGAGGAGCCTCCATCTTCTCGGTGACTGCACTGGACCCAGATAGCAAAGAAAATGCCCAGGTTATTTACTCCCTGGCTGAAGACACTATCCAGGGAGCACCACTATCCTCCTATGTCTCCATCAGTTCTGACACAGGAGTCCTATATGCACTGCGATCCTTCGACTATGAGCAGTTCTGTAATCTGAAGATGCAAGTGACAGCCACTGACAGTGGGGACCCACCACTCAGCAGCAACGTATCACTGAGTATATTCGTGCTGGACCAGAATGACAATGCGCCAGAAATCCTGTATCCTGCCCTCCCTACAGATGGGTCCACAGGAGTGGAACTGGCACCCCGCTCTGCAGAGCCAGGATACCTGGTGACCAAGGTGGTGGCAGTGGACAGAGACTCAGGCCAGAACGCCTGGCTGTCCTACCGCCTGCTCAAGGCCAGCGAGCCAGGACTCTTCTCGGTGGGGGCTGCACACAGGCGAGGTGCGCACAGCGCGGGCCCTGCTGGACAGAGACGCGCTCAAGCAGAGCCTCGTGGTGGTGGTCCAGGACCACGGGCAGCCCCCTCTCTCAGCCACCGTCACACTCACAGTGGCTGTGGCCGACAGCATCCCCGATGTCCTGGCTGATCTGGGCAGCTTGGAGGTCCCGCCAGCCTCTGATGCTTCAGACCTCACCCTGTATCTGGTGGTGGCGGTGGCCGCGGTCTCCTGTGTCTTCCTCGCCTTTGTCATTGTACTGGTGGCGCTCAAGCTGAGAGGCTGGCAAACGTCGCGTCTGCTCCAGGCTTCCGGAGGCGGATTGGGTGTACCAGCCTCGCACTTTGTGGGCGTGGACGGGGTACGGACTTTACTGCAGACCTATTCCCACGAGGTCTCTCTCACCGCGGACTCACGGAGGAGTCATGTGATCTTTCCTCAACCCAACTACGCGGACACACTTACCAGCCAGGAGAGCTGTGAGAAAAAAGATCCTCTGTCTTTGTTAGATGATTCGAAGTTTCCTGTAGAAGATACCCCTTTGGTGCCAGTGAGTTCTATTTTTGCTCCTTTTCTCACCTTTAAGAATTATGATTAGTTTTACTCTTAGGTTTGCAGCATGATGGTGGGATCCTAATCCTAATATTTTCACTTTTTCCTCCATTTCAATGGCATTCACTTCTTGCTAAAACATTGAGGAATAGAACTTGATGGTTGTTAAGGCTGATATGTTTTTACTTTCTGGTAAATATCCGATTAATCCCAGTGAAGGTTTATTATCATAGGCTGTTATGATTAGCTTCACAGAGTCTTGTGTTTTATAGTTTTGTTGTATGATACTGGCAATTCCTAAGAGAGGATTTTCATATTTGTGTGCTCTCCTGGTGGCTACACGCTGAAATCCTTAGACAACCCTGCCTCTTGACCTGGTAAGAATAGGTAAATGTAAGAAACAAATGCATTAACTTTACTGTAAATCCTACCCATTTTCAATAATAGTCCATTAAAAATTCATAACAACATGTGCTTAAATTCTTGAAGTATAATCATACCTGGTAACACTGCAGCATCCATTTTGCCTGTGATTCTCATTTCATACTGTCATGTGGAAGATATACCATTTTAATTTTACTTTCCTTGTTCTGTAGGGACTCCAGAGAACCAACAAAAGGTATTATGTTAAGCAGACTTGAGGTTCTGCTTTCTCTGTACTTTTTGTTAAATTCTCCAATCTCTAAGGCTGAAATATATATATAATTTGGGGAGATAGACTGGTACATGTTCCCAAGTACAGGAGCAAAGATGTATGACAGAGTCATTCCAGTGACTATAGAGAGAATGGAAGATCCACCTGGAACTCTGAAAACTCTGAAGTTTAAAGTCAAAATAAAGTTACAGTTTAAAAAGTCATTTCTGCATGAGAGAAGTACGCAGAATTCTAAACAGATGATCAGTTTAATTACTGATGAGTCCATTTAAAGTGATGATAGTGATGTATTTGGTTTGATCTCTTACTATTCTATTAATTTATTATTAATATTCTTCTAAACTATATGGAAACATACAGTTAAATCATGCCCTAATGTATTTTAAAGTGTTTATGAGACCATGACTTTTTCCCCATGTCATTCAACTTCTGTTCAAGGATATGTCTGTGGAAAAAGAGCATAGTTATTATCTTTGGAGTTATAGTTAATAACTTTTATTTTTACACTTCCAAATAATTGAATCTTTTAAATTTCTGACCATGAGAGTCAAAATTATTCAAATAATTTCAAGTAATTTTATTATTTTGAAAAAACACAGGTTTTTAAGAAACCTACTCTTTGGCATGGTAGCTATTGTTAGCAAATATGTTGAAATATAATTATTTAAAAGCAATATAGGACACCTTAGATGATTGTAATGAATACTAAAGTGGTTGTATTCTAGTTCTTAAATATGGGGGATAGATTGAGCCTAGACTGAAGACCAAAAATAATTTTTATGCTTATCTTTAGTACTTTCCTATGTGGATACTTACTCTTAAAAGGATCTACTGTGATTGCCTCTGGATAGAACTGGATAGCAATAGGCGATGGAATAGGACACCTATTTTGCATTCTACATTCTTCTGTGCCTTTTAGATTTTTTAAAGAACTATTTCACCCTATTCAAAATCTATGTAAAATTTTAACATATAAAATATTGATTTAGCCAAAAAGTTCATTCGGGTTTTTCCGTAAGATGTTACAAACTTTTGGTCAGCCCAATATATAATAGTTTTGACCATGTGAAAAAAACTTTCATGAAGAAAACAGAATCACCGGAGGAATAAGGTTCAAATATTTTAGCTGAGATCATCTTGTCTTTAAAGAATTCCTGAAATAAAGCAGAAAATGTAAGCTGCGGTTCCACACGAAGCCTCTGGGCGCCGCTGTCGGCCAGTGCAGGGCAAGCTCTGAAGCTCGGTATTCCTCAGCCTCTAGCCAGGGATTTCCTGCGCAGCCACCGATACAGAGGGAAGGAAACACGCTTATACACTGGAGCTCCTGGCCGCGCAGATTCTCCCCTAGCATACAAGGATTCCCAGCCCCTAGACTGGGGGTTCCGCCTGTCCTGGGCCAAATGCTTCACCAGTGTGCCATGTACACTTTCTCCAACTAGAAAGACTGGGACCCAGCAAGAACTAGAGCGCGCAATGGGAGGGAGCTGCACGCAGACACGCCCGGCTGACTGGAGGCAGGTACTGTTTCTCTTCCTGCTGCCTTTGTTCTACCCCGCGCTCTGCGAGCAGATCCGCTACTCGATTCCCGAGGAGCTGGCCAAGGGCTCCGTGGTAGGGAATCTCGCCAGGGATCTAGGGCTCAGTGTCCTGGATGTGTCGGCTCGAAAGCTGCGAGTTAGCGCGGAGAAGCTGCTCTTCAACGTAGACGCGGAGAGCGGGGACTTACTTGTGAAGGACCGAATAGACCGTGAGCAGATATGCAAAGAGAGAAGATGTGAATTGCAGTTGGAAGCCGTGGTAGAAAATCCTTTAAATATTTTTCATATCATTGTGGTTGTTGAAGATATTAATGACCATGCTCCTCAATTCCATAAGGATGAAATATACTTAGAAATCAGTGAATCTGTCAGCCCGGGGACTGGAACAATTCTTGAACCTGCAAATGATCCTGATATTAGTATGAATTCACTGAGCAAATACCAATTAAGTCCTAATGAGTATTTCTCATTAGTGGTGAAAGACAATCCTGACGGGGGCAGATATCCAGAACTGGTATTGAAGAAGGCCCTGGACCGAGAAACCCAGAGCATTCACCATTTGGTGCTGACAGCCTTAGACAGCGGGGATCCGCCGCAAAGCGGCACAGCTCAGATTCGAGTCCTGGTGGTGGATGCCAACGATAATCCCCCTGTGTTCAGCCAAGATGTGTACAAGGTCAGCCTTCGGGAAGATGTGCCCCCAGGCACCTTCGTGCTGAGGGTGAGCGCTACCGATCAAGACGAAGGTGTCAATGCAGAGATCACCTACTCATTCCTTGGTGTGGCTGATACAGCCCGGCACGTGTTCTCTCTGGATTCTGCTACAGGAAACATCATAACTCATCAACCCTTGGATTTTGAAAATGTAGGAAGATACGCCATGGTTGTGGAAGCAAAGGACAGAGGATCCCTCTCTACACGGTGTAAAGTAATTATAGAGGTTTTGGACGAAAATGACAACAGCCCAGAAATAATCATCACTTCTCTCTCAGATCAGATTTTGGAGGATTCCCCACCAGGAATGGTTGTGGCCCTCTTCAAAACACTGGACCAGGATTCCAAGGAAAATGGAGAAGTCACGTGTAATTTAAGTAGCGACATTCCGTTTAAAATTCATTATTCTTCTAATAATTACTACAAGTTAGTAACAGATGGGGCCCTGGACAGAGAACGGACTCCGGAATACAACGTCACTATCACAGCCACCGACCGGGGCAAGCCGCCCCTCTCCTCCAGCACTACCATTACCCTACGCATCACCGATGTCAACGATAACGCTCCGGTTTTCCACCAGGCTTCCTATGTGATCCACGTGGCAGAGAACAACCCACCCGGCGCTTCCATAGCGCAAGTCAGCGCTCGCGACCCTGACCTAGGGCCCAACGGCCAGGTCTCCTACTCCATAGTGGCCAGCGACCTGGAGCCGCGAGCGCTGTCGTCCTACGTGTCCGTGAACCCGCAGAGCGGCGTGGTGTTCGCGCAGCGCGCCTTCGACCACGAGCAGCTGCGCGCCTTCGAGCTGACGCTGCAGGCCCGCGACCACGGCTCGCCCGCGCTCAGCGCCAACGTGAGCCTGCGCGTGCTGGTGGGCGACCGCAACGACAACGCGCCCAGGGTGCTGTACCCGGCGCTGGGGCCCGACGGATCGGCGCTCTTCGACACGGTGCCCCGTGCCGCGCAGCCCGGCTACCTAGTCACCAAGGTGGTGGCGGTGGACGCAGACTCTGGACACAACGCCTGGCTGTCCTACCACGTGCTGCAGGCCAGCGAGCCCGGACTGTTCAGCGTGGGGCTGCGCACGGGCGAGGTGCGCACGGCGCGGGCCTTGGGCGACAGGGACGCGGCCCGCCAGCGCCTGCTGGTCGCTGTGCGCGATGGGGGACAGCCACCCCTCTCGGCCACCGCCACGCTGCTCCTGGTTTTCGCCGACAGCCTGCAGGAGGCGCTGCCGGACCTCAGTGACCGGCCCGCACCCTCTGACCCCCAGGCTGAGCTGCAGTTTTACCTGGTGGTGGCCTTGGCCTTGATCTCAGTCCTCTTCCTCCTGGCGGTGATTCTGGCCATCGCCATGCGCCTTCGAGCTCTTCCAGCCCCAGCGCTAGGGGCTTCTTTGGGTCTAGTCTTTGTTCTAAGTCTGGTCCTGAGATTCCTCATAACTACAGTGAGGGAACGTTGCCCTATGCCTATAATTTATGTGTGCCTGGGAATCAAACTAATCCAGAACTTAATTTTCTCACATCTGTTGAACACTGTCCTGCCACACAAGATATTCTCAACAAAGATAGCTCTTCAGTGCTATTGGATAGCATTTTAACTCCTAATGTTGAAGCAGATAAGAACACTTTTAAACAGGTAAGTACTTAATACTTTTTATATTCCAGTATGCCAATATATTCTAATACAGCACTGTTATTTTGAGATTTTAGATTCCATCTCTTGATAAAATTCCTAAAATAAATCTATTTCAAACTCAAAGGTATTACTACTGTTAAGACTAAAGTTTACGATGCTGCAAACCCTCTACTATTCAAATATATTTTAAGGTAAAGTATATAGAGAAGACTCAGGTCCATTTTTCATGAAATAGAATTTTTTTTTTTTTTTGGTGGTGGCATGTGGGATATTAGTTCCCCGACCAGAGATTGAAGCTGCACCTCTTTGCACTGGAAGCATGGAGTCTCAACCACTGGACCACAAGGGAAGTCCCTAGAATACCTTTTAATTAAGGATATGGACTACAGTTACAGGTTGATGTTGTGGTATTTTAAATGACAGCTCTAATGTGATCCACATTCTCTCCAATGTTTATCTTATTCAACAAAGAAACACTGGTAAGAATTATAGTCATAATCCTAACATGGTTTTGTTGGAACTGTGCTGTTCAATTCAGTTCAGTTCAGTCGCTCAGTCGTGTCCGACTCTTTGAGACCCCATGAATCGCAGCACGCCAGGCCTCCCTGTCCATCACCAGCTCCCGGAGTTCACTCAGACTCATGTCCATTGAGTTCGTGATGCCATCTAGCTATCTCATCCTCTGTCGTCCCCTTCTCTTCCTGCCCCGAGTCCCTCCCAGCATCAGTCTTTTCCAATGAGTCACAAATATTGCTCCCTTCAGTCAATAAAAAACAAAGGGAATCAACTCTCAACTGCAAGTGTTCAGTTCCAGTAGTCTGAAAATTTTATTTAAGATTAGCAAGCCTTTTAAATAATTATTCTTTTCATAAGTGCCCTTGGTAAACCTTTAACATCATATCACATAACTTTATTGTCTGCAATTTTATGCTTTACAAATACTTGTCATTCTCAAAGAGGGGAGTGTAATAACTTCCGAACAGGAACAATAGTTGCGTTTTTTCTTTCTCGTTGCAATAATAAAATTGGGCTCCAGGCGCCGCTGTTCACCAATTAGGGAACGGGAAGCTGCAAGCTACAGAGTCCCTCCCTCCCGGCCCGCTACCTCTACTTCACAAAGCTGAGTGAGGTGGATACTCAGAGATCCTGATGCTAAAAACTTAAAAGTACTTCTCTTCGCTCTCTAATATATTTTTGGATGTAGCCGGCCAGGGACTTCGTAGATACATAAGCTGATTCAGAACCAAAAGGCTCAAGAAATCGCGGAATATCGGCTCAGTCATGGCGAATCGGCAACCGCTTCTGGATCGCAGCGGGCTGGTCCTACTGTATATTTTCCTGGGGACGCTGCGTGAGTCGGGGGCCGGGCAGATCCGATACTTGGTGCCGGAAGAGACAGAGAAAGGTTTCTTCGTGGGCAATATTTCCAAGGACCTGGGTCTGGAGCCCAGGAACTGGCGGAGCGCGGAGTCCGCATTGTCTCCAGAGGAAAGACGCAGCTTTTCGCTCTAAATCCGTGAAGTGGCAGCTTGATCACCGCGGGTAGGATAGACCGGGAGGAGCTATGTGAGGCTGTTTCCTCCTGTTTTTTAAACATGGAGATACTTGTGGAAGATACCTTGAAGATTTACGGAGTGGAGGTGGAAATAATGGATATTAATGATAACGCCCCTAGCTTCCAGGAGGAGGAAGTAGAGATAAAAGTCAGTGAACACGCAACTCTGGGATCGCGATTTCCTCTTCCTAACGCTAGGGATCCAGACGTGGGAATGAACTCCCTCCAGCGCTACCAGCTCAATCCTAACAGTTACTTTTCCTTGCAAGTACGAGGCAGAACGGATGGGGCCAAAAATCCTGAGCTAGTGCTGGAGGGAAGCCTGGACCGGGAAACACAGGCTGCTCATCACCTCCTCCTCACAGCCTTAGATGGAGGAGATCCTATCCGCCAGGGCACTGTTCCGGTTCGCGTGGTGGTCCTCGACGTAAATGATCATATCCCCAAATTTACACAATCTACATATGAAGTGAACGTTCCTGAGAACCTCAACTCTGGAACTCGGGTGCTCACGGTGAATGCAACTGACCCAGATGAGGGAATCAACGGGCAAGTAGTGTATTCATTCCGAAATGTGGAAAGCAAAGCTTCTAAAATCTTCCAGTTGAATTCTCTATCTGGAGATGTCTTAATAGAGGGTTCTCTGGATTTTGAGAAATATAAATTATATGAGATGGAAATTCAAGCCCAAGATGGTGGAGGTCTGTCTACCACTGCTAAAATGTTGGTCACAGTTGTGGATGTGAATGATAATGCTCCAGAAATAACTATCACATCTTCTACTAATTCGGTGCTGGAAAACTCTCCTCCAGGTACGGTGATTGCTCTTCTAAATGTGCAAGATCAAGACTCTGGAGAAAATGGTCAAGTTTCCTGCTTCATTCCAAATAATCTGCCTTTTAAACTGGAAAAGACTTACGGAAATTATTACAAGTTGATAACAAACAGAGCATTGGACAGGGAGCAGGTTCAGAGCTATGATATAACACTGACAGCAACAGATCAGGGAAGTCCACCCTTGTCTACAGAAACTCATATTTTACTGAATGTAGCAGATGACAATGATAACCCACCCACTTTTATGGACTCCTCTTATTCTGCCTACATTCTGGAAAACAACCCTAGAGGGGCCTCCTTCTTCTCCGTGACTGCACTTGACCAGGACAGCAAAGAGAATGCCCAGGTCACTTATTCTCTAGCAGAGGATACCCTCCAGGGAGCACCTCTGTCCTCCTACATCTCCATAAACTCAGACACCGGCATTCTGTATGCCCTGTGTTCCTTCGACTATGAACAGTTCCATGAACTGCAGTTGTGGGTGACAGCGCATGACAGTGGGAACCCACCACTCAGCAGCAACGTATCACTGAGCATATTCGTGCTGGACCAGAATGACAATGTCCCCGAAATCCTATACCCCGCCCTCCCCACGGATGGCTCCACGGGTGTGGAGCTGGCACCTCGCTCCGCAGAGCCAGGCTACCTGGTCACCAAGGTGGTGGCAGTGGACAGAGACTCGGGACAGAACGCCTGGCTGTCCTACCGCCTGCTCAAGGCCAGCGAGCCAGGGCTCTTCGCGGTGGGGCTGCACACGGGCGAGGTGCGCACAGCGCGGGCCCTGCTGGACAGAGACGCGCTCAAGCAGAGCCTGGTGGTGGCAGTCCAGGACCACGGCCAGCCCCCTCTCTCGGCCACCGTCACGCTCACCGTGGCTGTGGCTGACAGCATCCCAGATGTCCTGGCTGATCTAGGCAGCCTAGAGTCTCCAGCCAGCCTCGAAGACTCAGGCCTCACACTCTACCTGGTGGTGGCGGTGGCCGCGGTCTCCTGTGTCTTCCTCGCCTTTGTCATTGTGCTACTGGCGCTCAGACTGCGGCGCTGGCACATGTCGCGTCTGCTCCAGGCTTCGGGCAGCGGGTTGGCTGGCGTGCCGGCGTCTCAGTTTGTGGGCGTGGACGGGGTGCGGGCTTTCCTGCAGACCTATTCGCACGAGGTCTCGCTCACCGCGGACTCTCGGGGGAGTCACGTGACCTTCCCTCAGCCCAACTACGCGGACACGCTCATCAGTCAAGAGAGCTGTGGGAAAAGCGAGCCTCTCTTGATAACTGAAGATTCAGCTACAGGTTTAGGCAAATGTGATCCTGCTGGTAATCAGGTGAGATTTATTTCCTGCCTTCCAATTGTTGATGTCTGTGCATAGGTCTTTTAAGATTACTTTTTCCCACCCCCTGAGCCTGTTGTATAAACTGTTTGGGAGGGGGTGTATGTTCTTGTATAAAGCAAAGGATATGAAATTCTGTACTTTACCTTTCATCAGGTTATCATCATTTTCCAAAAAGGTTTTGTGAAAGTTTTTTTTTTCCTTTTGGTCCGGCAGGTTCTTTTGTTTCTTTGTTTTAATTTCAGAGGTCCAGTTCTGTTATCATTAGTTTTAAATTGAATTCTAGTAATATTTTTCTGTCATCAGTGTCTGGCTATCAATGTAAACTGGTTCTGTTCAAGTTAATGATTCATAAACATTTTTATTTATTTCATTTCAGCTTTGTATTGCCTTCACGGATTTATAATTGTATTCTACCATTATTTGTTTTACTTCTAATATTCATGTTGATTCAACAGCTTGCTTACTCTAGCTCTTTTTCTTCATCTATAATACATATACACACATACTCACACATATACACTTTTGCACACATCAGCTTTTTTTTTTTTTTCTGAGCACAAAACAATTCTCTTTTGACTTTTGGTGACTAGCCATATGTTTAGCTTCTGTTGATTATTTTAACTTTATCTCATTTCTTTGCCTCATTAAGATAAGACATATGACTCCCTTTTAAATATGAGGCTCTCTTGGGAGAGAAAATGTAGAACATATTTTCCCCCTTAAGTTCTAGACATCTTTTCTATTTATACAGTGAAGTCATTAGATTGTTCTGAAGAAGTAGTTGAATTGTAGAGCTGGTATTATTTCCTTTTATTCTTTTACTTGAACTTTAGTGTCTGTGTATTGTTGAAGAATTTTTTTAATGTAGTAAATTCTCCTATAGAAATAACTTAATTTTGATCCAGTGGTTCTCAGAAAGTTATTGTCAAATCTGCTAAACATGTTTACATTTTTTAGATTTATTCACATGGAATATTTTGTGAATATAAGAGATGGAGTGGATATTTAGACTTTATGAGACTGATTTAGCTGGTATTCCTCTGGATATTTTTGTTTGTTTTCAGTATGCTTAGGAGTCTTGGACTCATCTTTATTTCTTTTGCAAACTCACTTTAAAGCATTTTATTGAAGTATGGTTGATTTACAGTGTTAATTTGTGCTGCATAGAAAAATTGATTCCATTCTATGGAATATATACACACACACACATACGGGCTTCCCTCATAGCTCAGTTGATAAAGAATCCACCTGCAAAGACCCCAGTTAGATTCCTCGGTCAGGAAGATCCTCTGGAGAAGGGATAGGCTACCCACTCCAGCATTCTTGGACTTTCCTTGTGGCTCAGCTGGTAAAGAATCTGCCCTCAATGCGGGAGACCTGGATTCAACCCCTGAGTTGGGAAGATCCCCTGGAAAAGGGAAAGGCTACCTACTCCAGTATTCTGGCCTAGAGAATTCCATGGACTGTATACTACATGGGGTCTCAAAGAGTCAGACACAACTGAGTGACTTTCACTTTCCCTATATACACATGCTTTTTTCTCATTATGGTTTATCACAGGATATTGAATATAGTTCCTCCTGCTATACAGTAGGCCTTGTTGTTTATCTATCCATCCTTATAATAGTTTGCATCTGCTAATCCCAAACTCCCAATCCTTTGACAAGTCTTTTTTTTAAGTTTTTGAGTTTTTTTCTTGACTGATTTTTAATATTTTGATTTATTTATTTGGCTGTGCCAGGTCTTAGTTGCAGTATGTGGGATCCAGTTCCCCAACCAAGGATTGAACCCAGGCCCCCTTGCATTGGAAGGGCAGAGTCTTAGCCACTGGGCCACCAAGGAAGTCCCAACAAGTCTTTTTAAAATTGAAGTATAGTTGATTTACAACATTGTGTTGCTGCTGCTGCTGCTGCTACTGCTGCTAAGTCGCTTCAGTCGTGTCCGACTCTGTGCCACCCCCATAGACAGCAGCCCACGAGGCTCCCCCGTCCCTGGGATTCTCCAGGCAAGAACACTGGAGTGGGTTGCCATTTCCTTCTCCAGTGCATGAAAGTGAAAATGAAGTCGTGAAGTCGCTCAGTCATGTCTCTTAGCGACCCCGTGGGCTGTAGCCCACCAGGCTCCTCCAGCCATGGGGTTTTCCAGGCAAGAGTATTGGAGTGGGGGCGCCATTGCCTTCTCCAACAATATTGTGTTAGTTTCATATAAACTCATTTTTATATTAAATATTAGTACACTCAGTCCTTGGGGCTTCCATGATGGCTCAGATGGTAAAGAATTTGCTTGCAGTGAAGGAGACCTGGGTTTGATCCCTCAGTGGGAAAGATCCTCTGGAGAAGGGAATGGCTATGCTAGTATTCTTGCCTGGAGAATTCCATGGACAGAGGACCCTGGCGGGCTACAGTCCATGGGGTCACAAAGAGCCAGACACAACTGAATGATTAACACTTTCACTTTTTTAATAATCAATTCTTACATTCAGAACCACCTTGTTATTGAACCTAATAGTTACCTAATAATGTGTTATCTGAAGCAATGTCTAGGAAAGTTAAGGGAGGAAAGGAAACTTTTCTAGGGTATTGATCTCAGGAATCATCTCCATAGTCAACAATTCAGCTCAGCACTCTCACAGCACTTCTAGATATTTGGCCCAGATTACTTGCATATTTACCTTTCCTTTTAAGATATCCTTTCTCATTTCAGAACTGACCTTACTATAATTAACTTTAAATTGAGTATCTAATGTTTGAGCAAAAAGAATTTCAGCTGTAAGGAAAGAAGTCCTGCAACAGATGCCTAATTTTGTCTTGAAGTCAAGAAAAATGTTGAGTGTTTTGAGCGTCATAGGATAGAATTTATGCATATGAGATTCCAAACTGAGGAAAAAGATTTAAAGCATTTTACTTGAATGGAAATTAGTTGAATAAAAAGAATATGAGGCTTTTGCTGGGAGAGGGAGGTTATTCCATATTTTTAAAAACATAATCTGAACTAGTTAGTTGGCAACCAAGATCTTAGAGAACAAAATGGAAAGTCTGGTTTTGACACTTGAGATTAAGAAGATTATTTTGATTAGAGGTAAAGTTCTGTTGAGATGCAGCATAAGGTACAGTTAAATAAAAGAATACAAATAAAACCCTCACATTTCATTAAATTCCTATAGTAACCTACTAGGGTACACTTTAAAATTATCTTTATGATGAAAGTGTAAAACACTTCATAATTCTTTTCATAAATCTCTTTGATAAGTAACAAGGAAGACTATGGTATTGGCTATTCTTATCCTCAGTAATGCCCTATACAGCTCTGATCTCTTCTTCTCTGATGAAAGGCGGAAACTCATATGCATATCAGATTGAAGATAATACTGGGTATCATTTCACGGGTGTCAGATTTTCCCAAAACCACTTGGTGGGGCTGTTTTTCCACGTGGTCTTTGTTCTAAGTTTGGAGAGAAGACTGCCTTTGTTCTTCCAATATGTGCATTTCCTCTAATTAGAAAAAGACAAACTTTCCTCATTATTGGATTAATGGCTCTTCTATAGGATCTCACTTCTAAGGAACCCTCTTTGGTAATAAACACTGGAAAATAGACCTATCCAAAACTCCTAAACTGCCTCATTCACCATACATCAGTTCAACATATCTGCTAGAATACTGAATCCCATTATTTGCAAGGCTTCGGACTGCAGTTTGCTAAATAGACTCCGAGCGCCGCTGTTGGCCAATGCGCTGCAAGAACTAGCTTTCCGTGTCTACCGGGTTGATTTCCTGCGCAGTCACAGAGGAAAGTCCGAAGGAAAAGTAGCCGTTCTGAGGCTCGCTACTCCGCAAGTCTGATTCCGGAATACCGACTGGGTTGTCTTCAAACTGGGAGCGTTGAGTTTTCTATGTGGTCGATGTAAATATTTTAAACGCAGTTTGCAAACCATCTCTTCACGTCAGAGGTTGCAGCATCGCAGAGAAGAATGGGAAATAGGGCGAAGCAGAGAAGCAGCACCCGGCGGCGGCAAGTACTCTTTCCTTTCTTGCTGCCTTTGTTCTGCGGGGCGCTTTCCAAACAGATCCGCTACTCTATTCCAGAAGAAATGACCAGAGGCTCCGTGGTGGGGAATCTGGCCAAGGACCTGGGGCTGCATGTACAGGATTTATTGACCCGCAACCTCAGAGTTAGTTCTGAGAAACTATACTTTACTGTAAACATGGAGAATGGGAACTTACTTGTGAGTGACAGAATAGATCGGGAGTCACTCTGTCCCCAAAACCCTTTGTGTGTTGTACCCTTGGAAATTGTAGCAGAGAATCCTCTAAATGTTTTTCACATAAGCGTGATGATAGAAGATATAAATGACAATCCACCTCGTTTCCCCACAATAACATCGTTTTACAAATCAACGAGCTTGCAATTCCAGGAACTCGGTTTGGTCTGGAATCAGCTATCGATGCAGATGTAGGGCCTAACTCTCTCCAGAGTTACCAACTGGGCTATAGTGAGCATTTCTCTCTGATGGTTGAGGATAAGACTGAAAGCAAGAATGCCCCAGAATTAGTGTTGGAGAAGCCCCTGGACAGGGAGCAACAGAGTTCCCACCTCCTGGTCTTGACAGCAGTGGATGGGGGGTGATCCTGTCCAAACTGGCACCACTCAAATCAGGGTCAAAGTCACTGATGCCAATGATAACCCCCCAGTGTTCAGTCAGGATGTGTACAAAGTTAGCCTGCTTGAGAACTCACCCCCAGGCACTTTTGTGCTAAAGGTGAAGGCCACTGACCAGGATGAGGGCATCAATGCAGAGATCACCTACTCCTTCAAAACACTAAGAGGTATTGGAAACATGTTTGTGCTGGATCATCAAAGTGGAGAAATTAAATCCAGCGGTCCTATAGACTTTGAAATCAGTAGCAGTTACACCATAAGCATAGAAGCCAAGGACGGTGGAGGCATGACTAGTGAGTGTAAATTATATTGGACATTGTAGATGAGAACGACAATGCCCCAGAGGTGGTTTTCACTTCGGTGTCTAGTTCCATAACCGAGGATGCAGAACCCGGAACCGTGATTGCTCTGTTCAAAACACATGATAAAGATGTGGGAGAAAATGGGGAGGTCACATGTCTCATAAAAGAAAAAGTTCCTTTTGGAATTGAATCTTCCGCCAATAATTACTACAAGCTTGTGACAGATGGCGCCCTGGACCGGGAGCAGACCCCGGAGTACAACGTCACCATCATAGCCACAGACAGGGGTAAGCCGCCCCTCTCCTCCAGCAGAAGCGTCACTCTACGAATCACCGATGTCAACGATAACGCTCCAGTTTTCCACCAGGCCGCCTACGTGATCCACTTGGCAGAGAACAATCCACCCGGCGCCTCCATCGCGCAAGTCAGCGCCTCCGACCCAGACCTGGGACCCAATGGCCTTGTCTCCTACTCCATCGTGGCCAGCGACCTGGAGCCACGAGCGCTGTCGTCCTACGTGTCCGTGAACCCGCAGAGCGGCGTGGTGTTTGCGCAGCGCGCCTTCGACCACGAGCAGCTGCGCGCCTTCGAGCTGACGCTGCAGGCCCGCGACCACGGCTCGCCCGCGCTCAGCGCCAACGTGAGCCTGCGCGTGCTGGTGGGCGACCGCAACGACAACGCGCCCAGGGTGCTGTACCCGGCGCTGGGGCCCGACGGCTCGGCGCTCTTCGACACGGTGCCCCGCGCCGCGCAGCCCGGCTACCTGGTCACCAAGGTGGTGGCGGTGGACGCAGACTCTGGACACAACGCCTGGCTGTCCTACCACGTGCTGCAGGCCAGCGAGCCCGGACTGTTCAGCGTGGGGCTGCGCACGGGCGAGGTGCGCACGGCGAGGGCTTTGGGCGACAGGGATGCGGCCCGCCAGCGCCTGCTGGTCGCTGTGCGCGATGGGGGACAGCCGCCCCTCTCGGCCACCGCCACGCTGCTCCTGGTTTTCGCCGACAGCCTGCAGGAGGCGCTGCCGGACCTCAGTGACCGGCCCGCGCCCTCTGACCCCCAGGCTGAGCTGCAGTTTTACCTGGTGGTGGCCTTGGCCTTGATCTCGGTGCTCTTCCTCCTTGTGGTGATTGTGGCGGTCGCCCTGAGCTTTCGACGCTCCTCTAGCCTGGCCACCTGGGGCTGTTTTCAGCCTGATCTCTGTTCTAAGACAGGACCTGAGGTTCTCCCCAACTACAGTGAGGGGACTTTGCCTTATTCCTACAATCTGTGCGTTGCGGATTCTCAGAAAACAAGGTTCGACTTTCTCACCTCGATGCCAGAAGTGGTGTCCCCACAAGATCTTTCTAATGAAGCGTCTTTAGTAGTAAGTGTCACTGAGGAGAATAACAAGTTAAGCTGTAACTCTGTTGCTTCTAGTCAAGTGAGTTTTTGCATATAGGTTTGGATTGTTTTTAAACCAATATTTAACAAAGGAAAAATCTTAAACAGATTATATCTACAATCACTTCACTTTTGTTTGCCCACTCTGTCTTTTTCGTTTCTTTCTGGGTATGTCAACAACTCTTATTATTAACCCTCAAGTATTTAAAATATTTTGACAATTTCATCTGGGTTACTCTATTATCCCCACACAAAATCTCTCTTACTGTGAGATGTGGATAGTATAATGCTGCTGCCATTCAAATATTTTTAATGGAAGCATGATTTTTTTTTCCTGTGGGTGTTTCTCTTTTTGGAACATTAATATCTTCGCATATAAGGCTTTTCTTTACTCTTTTAACTACAAAGTAAGAGGGGAATGCATACAAACGTTAACATTAACGACATAATAATGACTACATAATATTTAGGTACATTTGCAAAGGATTCTTTGAGTACCACTGAACAGATAAATTTTATGTCCTACTTTTTCTCAGAGCTACCTGTTGATTTCATTGCAGTGATGAAGATGTTATTTATGGTATACCTGCCAAATATGCTTATTATCATAATATAAATATTTACATATGTGAAAGCACAATAGATTTTTTTCCCCTATATTTTGGTGAGCTTCCAAGCATATTACCAGTAAGTGTCAGTAAATGGAATTTGGTGTTTCCCAGAAAAAGGTGAGTTTATAATATTTTGGGTTCTAATTTTCCTAGACATTCTCTTTTTAACTGAAGTAAAGTTGATTTACAGTGTTGTGTTAGTTTCCTATGTACAGCAGCGATTCATATATACATACTCTTTTCAGATTCTTTTCCACTGTGGTTTATCACAGGATATTGATCCTAAACATTCTTTTGAAATATATTAGTAGAGTCCTACCCATATCCCCAGCAAATGCTAGTTGGAATACTTTCCTTTTTTATTTTATTTTGATTGTGTCCCTCCTACCATCTCATTGCAGCTTTTCCTTTGACTTTGGATGTGGGGTATCTTTTTTGGTGGGTTTTGCTTCTTTCTGTCCATGGTTGCTTAGCGATTCGTTGTGATTTTTGGCGCTCTTGAAGGAGTAGGTGAGCACATGTCTTTCTACTGTGCCATCTTGAACCAATGTTTCTGGAATGCTTCTATTTTGTTCTAAAAATGTGTGTCTTCTTCACTTGATTTCCTGTCAAGTGTGATTCTGATAATGTGTGCAATCACATTTTTTATTTTTAGGTTGCCATATTATTGTAAATTTTTGATTTTTAATTGCTAAATATCAACAACCTGTTAAAGTAGTTCTTCCATTTAGGCAAATTTAAGAATCTACCGAAAAATGTTGCCCCAGATTTTAGTTGACTGAGAATTTTTAAATTATTGTTATATAATTTCTCAAAACATGAAACACCTTATGAGATTCCCATAATAGGTATGTACGTGTGTTGGGGGTGATACCAAAGCCGGTGTACTAAAATTACATGGTTAAATTTACTGTGTATAGAAACTTCATGTAAAAGCTCATCAGAAAAATCAGAATATACATACAGGTACAGAAAATAATCTCAAGAAGGTGGCTGTTTATGAGAAGTTTAGGGAAATAAAAATAAGTTCACTGAAATTCCAAATAAGATGAATACAGTAGTTTCAGTTGGGTCCACTTTCATCCCTATTTGAAGAACAGTAGGTGGAGCTATTTAAGGTCTAGAAACCAAAATGGTTTCCCGGACTTTAAGACTGTGCAGTAATTGGTTAGGACTCTGAGTGCCGCTGTTCACCAACCAGGGAGAGAAGAGCAGAGAGAGATCCTGCCAGCCGTGCACGCGCGTGAAGCACAAAGCACAGAAAAAAATTAACCATCTCTCGGACTGTGAGGAAACTGAGCAGAAGAGCTCGGGTCCCCAAACTGCAGATTTTAAGGACGAATGAGCTGAAACGGACTTCGGTGATCAAGGGAAGAACTGGAAGTAATATTCAAGGAAAGTGACAATGATTCCTGCGCGAATGCATGGGGACTGCAAAAGCTAGTCTTGCTGGGAGTTCTCCTGGGGGTTCTGTGGGAAACTGGAGGCACACAAATCTATTATTCAGTTCCCGAGGAGCTGGAGAAAGGCTCTAGGGTGGGGAACATCGCCAAGGATCTGGGGTTGGAGCCTCAGGAACTGGAGGAGCGCGGAGTCCGCATCGTCTCCAGAGGTAGGACACAACTTTTCGCTCTGAATCTGCGGAGCGGCAGCTTGGTCACCGCGGGCAGGATAGACCGGGAGGAGCTCTGTATGGGGACCGTCAAGTGTCAACTAAATCTGGAGATTCTGATGGAGGATCAAGTGAAAATATACGGGGTAGTGGTAGAAGTGAGGGACATTAATGATAACGCCCCATATTTCCAGGAAGGTGAATTAGAAATAAAAATGAGTGAACACGCAGCTAAAGGGATGAGGTTCCCCCTTCCCCACGCTTGGGATCCGGATATAGGAAAGAATTCACTCCAAAGCTACGATCTCAGCAGTGATACTCACTTCTCCCTTGACGTGCAAAGCGGAGCAGATGGTAATAAGTACCCGGAATTGGTGCTGGAGCGCGCCCTGGACCGCGAGGAAAAGGCCGTTCACCACCTGGTTCTCACGGCCTCGGATGGGGGCGATCCAGTCCGCACTAGCACTGCGCGCATCCGTGTGATGGTCCTTGATGCGAACGACAACGCACCAGCGTTTGCTCAATCCGAGTACCGTGTGAGCGTTCCGGAGAATGTGGCCGTAGGCACTAAACTGCTTCTGGTAAATGCCACCGACCCTGATGAAGGATCCAATGCGGAAGTGATGTATTCCTTCCGGTATGTGGACAACAAAGCGGCCCAACTTTTCGAGCTAGATTGTAATTTAGGGACAATTTCAACAATAGGGGAGTTAAACTACGAGGAATCAGGATTCTACGAGATGGAAGTGCAAGCAACGGATAATGCAGGATATTCTGCACGAGCCAAAGTCCTGATCACAGTTTTGGACGTGAATGACAACGCCCCTGAAGTAGTAGTCACCTCTCTCTCCAGCTCCATTCCGGAAAACTCTCCCAGAGGTACGTTAATTGCCCTTTTAAATGTAAATGATCAAGACTCGGGGGAAAATGGACGAGTAACCTGTTTCGTCCAAAGGAATCTGCCCTTTAAATTAGAAAAGTCTTATGGAAATTATTATAGTTTAATGACAGACACACTCCTAGACCGAGAACTGGTTCCTAGCTACAACATCACCGTGATGGCCACTGACCGAGGAAGCCCGCCCCTGTCCGCGGAAACTCACATCACTCTGAACGTGGCAGACATCAACGACAACGCGCCTGCCTTCTCTCAAGCCTCCTACTCGGCATATATCCTAGAAAACAACCCCAGAGGAGCTTCCATCATCTCTGTGACCGCTTACGATCCCGACTATGGAGAGAATGCCCAGGTCACTTACTCCTTGGTGGAGGACACCCTCCAGGGAGCCCCCTGTCCTCCTACGTCTCCATAAACTCAGACACTGGTGTCCTGTATGCGCTCCGCTCCTTCGACTATGAACAATTCCGAGACTTAGAGCTACAAGTGATGGCACATGACAGCGGGGACCTTCCACTCAGCAGCAACGTTTCTCTGAGCCTGTTCGTGCTGGACCAGAACGACAACTCGCCAGAGATCCTCTTCCCCGTCGTACCTACCGATGGCTCCACAGGCGTGGAGCTAGGCACCCCGCTCCGCAGAGCCAGGCTATCTGGTCACCAAGGTGGTGGCAGTGGACAGAGACTCGGGACAGAACGCTTGGCTGTCCTACCGCCTGCTCAAGGCCAGCGAGCCAGGGCTCTTCGCGGTGGGGCTGCACACGGGCGAGGTGCGCACAGCGCGGGCCCTGCTGGACAGAGACGCGCTCAAGCAGAGCCTGGTGGTGGCGGTCCAGGACCACGGCCAGCCCCCTCTCTCGGCCACCGTCACGCTCACCGTGGCTGTGGCTGACAGCATCCCAGATGTCCTGGCTGATCTAGGCAGCCTAGAGTCTCCAGCCAGCCTCGAAGACTCAGGCCTCACACTCTACCTGGTGGTGGCGGTGGCCGCGGTCTCCTGTGTCTTCCTCGCCTTTGTCATTGTGCTACTGGCGCTCAGACTGCGGCGCTGGCACATGTCGCGTCTGCTCCAGGCCTCGGGCAGCGGGCTGGCTGGCGTGCCGGCGTCTCAGTTTGTGGGCGTGGACGGGGTGCGGGGCTTTCCTGCAGACCTATTCGCACGAGGTCTCGCTCACCGCGGACTCTCGGAGGAGTCACGTGATCTTCCCTCAGCCCAACTACGCAGACACGCTCATCAGCCAGGAGAGCTGTGAGAAAAGCGAGCCTCTCTTGCTCTCAGGCGATTCCGTGTTTTCTCAAGATAATCGTGCATTAATTCAGGTGAGTGCATATCAAGTATTCTCTTAGCTTTGAGCAAGATACTTCTTATTATGGGTGATTAATATTTATTCGCAATCTATTAAACAGACCCCAGAAATTTATATGAACATTGCCGACACCAGTGACAACCCGGCGGTCTTCCTTCAGGCCTTCCCTCACACCTTATTTATAATAATTTAAAATGTATATTTGTATATTCATATATTAAATTTTATATCTACTTTATGAAGTACTTGTTGATACTCTATATAATTTTTCTTATTTAATTTACCAACTGTACCAATTCTTATGAGTTACCAACTCTTCCTGGTTTTCATTGCTGTTTTAATTTTTCATTGGCCATGCAACAGTTTTATGTTGAACATCCGATGACAGTTTATCTGTTAAGAACACAGATTCTTCTACAGGGGATAAATCTCATTCAATGAAAAGTCTATAAATGATATTTTATGTAAAGTTTTATAAATAGACGTCTAACTACACACACAATTTTTTAACAATTTCGTAAATTACATTTAGTTTCTTTTAAAGTGCAGTGATTCTTTCTGGTCATTAGAGATGTATACATTATACTTTCTCAGAATCCTAAGTCATTTCATGGTTTCAAATTATTCACAAAATCCCAAATATCATGAGTTTATTCTTACGCATTTAAAACTTTCTCACTGAAATATACACAGTGTAAGTGTTGTCATGAGGAAAAAGTGAAGAGATTATTTTTTTAATCCCTATTATAAATTTCAGGAATACAAGTCTGTATGTGTTCCCAGGTTAGATATTTCTTTTGCCCATTTTATCTACATGGATGATCTTAATGATGTTTCTGTGAAATATTCAGAGTAGACAAATTGTGTTTTGAGCACATTTTTGATATCGTGGTAAATTTATAGTAATTCTCTCTTCATGTGTAAAATTTCCCATAATTCTCACATACATGGACAATTTTCTTGAAAATGTGCAAATTCTGTTTCCTTATATCCTTATGCTTATTGTAGAATGTCGAACAAAATCAAATGCTATACTATATTATTCTTGGGAAAGCATTGCTGGAACCTATGAGGAGCCTGATTTCTTTTGTTTCTTATAAAGAGATAGGAAAATATAGCATCTTAATTATTTTCTCCTGACTTCTTGCCTTTCTAGTTTCAAAAATACAATAGTTAATTAAAACCTAGACTTATAAAAGAGATTGAAAACCATTTGGGGAATGAACAATAATCAAACTGCCCTAAAATGAGACAGTTGCTGCTACTGAAATTTATGTGTCACTTTATGGTTCTTAACCAAGACAATAAAAGGAAGGATAGAATGGGTCTACCTGTCAAATTTTTAAATGAAATTTTTCAGCTTATTGAAAGTAGAAGTTTGTATTAACATTAAGTTCCAGATGGAATTTTAAAAAGTATTTATTTACTTATTTGGCTGTGTCAGGTCTTTTTGTGGCATACAGAACCTTCAATTTTCTTTGCAGCATGTGGGATCTTTAGTTGCAGCATGCAGCATCAGAACTCTTAATTGCTTCATGTGGGATCTAGTTCCCTGGCCAGGATTTGAATCTGGGGCCCCTGCATTGAGTGCACATAGTCCCAGCAACTGGACCACCAAGGAAGCCCCCCAAATGGCATTTAGTAAGTAGACCTGGACCACCAGGAAGCCCCCAAATGGCATTTAGTAAGTAGACCTTTCTAAATAATATCAGGGAAAACAGAAGGAAGCATAACTTCTATTGTTTTGTAAAAGCTATCAAAATATTTGTCAGGTGGCCAGTTTCATGTGTCCATTGATTCAGTGAAAGATGTAATATGCAACAGAAATTATTTGGAAAGCTAAACTAGTCCAATTATGTTTATTTCTATCCATATAACCTCATTTAGGGAGAAACCATTAAAAGCTAGGGTAATGATTAGTGATGACCCTTAGGCTGTATCTCAAGTATCAGTGATCTCAGTTATGCTTCCAGTATAAGCTAAATCGGGTTCATTAAATTCACTTGTTGAGTGAATGAATGGACAAATTTATGTGCTCTGGATATTACCTAATATCGGTACTCTAAGATGTACTGTGATAGAGAAACAGCAGCTGTATAATGAAGTAACTCCTGTGTGATCTTTAACATTATTTAATTGCTTACAGGTTCAGCAAAATAAGAATTGTAATATGTAATCTGATACAGGTTCAGCAAAATAAGAATTGTAATATGTAATCTGAAAGACTGTGGTGAAGACTAGTGATAACATATAATATAAACCATCTAGTTCATAATATGTACTTAATTAACAGGAAACGCTCCCCTTTCTTTAAAATATTGTCAATAGAAAAGAAGTTGTGCTCTCATTATCACAATACTTAATGTTCGTTTGGGAAAAGTAATAACTTGTGTGCGTCTCCAGATAATACAATGGGATGACCCATGAGTGGAAGTAAAACTTTTCTAAGAAGTTTATGAAAGCTGCTGTAAAAATCTTAAGCACTTAGGCACATTCTTGATTGAGAAGACCCTGTTTAAAGTTGTAAAAGATAGAGGGAAGATTGTTTTTGATGAGACAATTTTATGAGTGTGACGTTTGTTCTATCTGAACCATGGTTTTACTTAAACAAGGATCTTATCTAAGGACTGTTTACTCCAGTAGAACTGTGAGGATGATTTAAGTGGAAAATGGATCACTGAAACCTGAGAGCTGGAGTTATTTGGTTTTGGCCACCTGAGAATTTAAGTTAATAGCTGCACAAAATATCAATCTTAGCTTTAGGTTATTTGTTGATAATTTGGATTGATACATAATTGGGATATTTGTTGACTGTTTTTTAGAGTAATTGGGCAGTAGGTTTGGATGTTGATGTTTCTTCTGGTTTCAGTAATGAAATTATGTAAAAAATTTTTATCTTCCTCTGTGTTATATGAAAGATGGATATGCATTCACTTAATCTATTAAGTTAATCAGAGTATTCAACTAGCACTTTAAAGTTGTAGTTCCACTATTTTATAGCACCTAAAATTGGACTGTAATCTGTCAGCAGACATTCTTCCTTGACTTCCATTCTATAAGAGATACTATCTTCCTTGAAGCAGCAGTGGCCTAGGATCCTTGCTGAATCTGTACAACTTGCTGAGACTACTCAACTCATAGATTATTTTAAACAGCATTAAAAGACTAATGATAAATGAGTAGATTGTAATACAGTTTCCTCAGTTACATTTACAGAGTATAACTGTGATCATAAATTGATTAGTTTTGGTGAAAAATCTGCTTTTTCCTCATGCAAGATATCAAGTTCAAAAAAGTAAATGCCTTCATGTTAAATACGTACCACTCTTCATATATCAATTATATATCCCAATAAAGCTATTTAAAAAAATTTAAGCAATCACATAATTGTGAAAGGATGTTGATCAAACTAATGACTGTATATTTTAGGAAAGAGACAGATTTACATTCTAATATTACACTTAGAGTTTTTATACTCATTTTTAGGAAACCATACCTAATGAAAATTTATCAATAATAGAGCATACTCTTCAGGACACATTTAAAATCACTGATAGGGAAAAAATAGCCAATGGCAAAGATAAGTGAAAAAAATCTTTGAGAGAGGATAAGATTTCTGGAGCCCAAATTAGAAGATCTCTGGCTCAGGAAAATGTGATGAAATTGCCATCAGATGGACCATAGAGCAGATAAAATAATTTCAGTTCAGTTCAGTCGCTCAGTCGTGTCTGACTCTTTGCGACCGAATGAATTGCAGCATGCCAGGCCTCCCTGTCCATCACCAACTCCCGGAGTTCACTCAAACTCACATCCGTTGAGTCAGTGATGCCATCCAGTCATCTCATCCTCTGTCGTCCCCTTCTCCTCCTGCCCCCCCGGCCCCGGCCAGCATCAGAGTATCTTTCAATGAGTCCACTCGTCACATGAGGTGGCCAAAGTACTGGAGTTTCAGCTTTAGCATCATTCCTTCCAGAGAACACCCAGGACTGATCTTTAGAATGGACTGGTTGGATCTCCTTGCAGTCTAAGGGACTCTCAGGCGTCTTTTCCAACACCACAGTTCAAAAGCATCAATTCTTCGGCGCTCAGCCTTCTTCACAGTCCCACTCTCACATCCATACATGACCACAGGAAAAACCATAGCCTTGACTAGACAGACCTTTGTCGGCAAAGTTATGTCTCTGCTTTTCAATATGCTATCTAGGTTGGTCATAACTTTCCTTCCAAGGAGTAAGCGTCTTTTAATTTCCTGGCTGCAATCACCATCTGCAGTGATTTTGGAGCCCCCAAAATAAAGTCTGACACTGTTTCCACTGTTTCCCCATCTATTTCCCATGAAGTGATGGGACCAGATGCCATGATCTTCATTTTCTGAATGTTGAGCTTTAAGCCAACTTGTTCACTCTCCTTTTTCACTTTCGTCAAGAGGCTTTTTAGTTCCTCTTCACTTCTTGCCATAAGGATGGTGTTATCTGCATATCTGAGGTTATTGATATTTCTCCCAGCAATCTTGAATCCAGCTTGTGCTTCTTCCAACCCAGTGTTTCTCATGATGTACTCTGCATATAAGTTAAATAAGCAGTTATATAGCCTTGACATACTCCTTTTCCTGTTTGAAACCAGTATGTTGTTTATCAGTGTTTCCACAATTTCTCCAAGAGAAGCCATGAAAAGATCTAATATGTTTAATAATCATTGAGAACAAGTGTAATTTCTTAATTCATCTTTAGTTTTCTGAAAAATTTCACACAGTAGTTTGTATACTTTCTAAATAATAAAAGGCTTGAATTCAGTGATTAGAAAGTAGTATCCTGGGAGAAAATCATAATGCAAAACCCATTTTACTTGTGCTTTCCTTCTATGTCAAACTCCTAAAAGAGCCAACTCTCTGATCTATCTATATAAATCTAAGAAATTGGAGATTAATTAAAATTTTTAAATAGATGCCGCAATCCCTAAGATTTCTATATTGTGAAACTTCCTAGAAGCTTTCTGTATGTTTACAACTGAAGATCCAACCAGTAGTTCATCCTGAGACTGTGTATATGAAAAAGTAAAGTCTTTTCCCCCACCAAAAATAAAAAGAGGAAAAACATTAAAAATAAATAAAAGAAAGACTCAACCTAATAATATTTTTAAATGACAAGAAGAAATAAAAAGAAGTCATCACTTTGACTGCATATGCTGGAGTCGAGAATATAAATCTCCAAGAATATTTAATTGCCCAAGTAAGACTGTGCTACTGCCTTTCAGCTTGCAGATTCCAGTGAGAAACAGCTTTTTCTCTTTGCTCTTAACTCTTCAGAACCTCAGCTTCTGATTTCTTCAGTTTGCAGTTCTAGAGTAGAGACCCAGAGTACTGCTATCAGCCCACGTGGAAACAGATAAACAGGAGATCCCATTATGTTTCCTCTGGGTGGCTGTCCTAATCAGACCTTGCAAAAATCTGGGGCTGGTTGTCCAGAAATTAATGGGCTCAGAAGTTTCAGGTTAATGTGGAAAAACAATACTTCACTTGTGAAGAAAGTGGGGATGAACCTGGAGCTGATATGCCCACACACTACACTTTGTATCATACATTATAAACGGTAGTTGAAAATTCTTTTAATGTTTCTCACTTTAATATATTCAAAATATAAATGATAATACTCCCCAGTTCAACAGGAATTCTGTTGAGTTAAATATGTTAGTTGACTCAGCCTGGAGCAAGATTTGCAATAGTACCTACAAAAGATCCTAATGTTGAAAGCAATTCCTTTGCAAAATTATCACCCTAGCGGCAACTGTGTATTTGTCTTCGAAGTGAGAGACAGTGGAAATGAATAGACTGAACTTGTTAAAGAAATCACTAGCCTGAGAAAAGCAGAGGTCAAATCTCTTAGTCCTGACAGCATTAGATAGCAAGGAGCACCAGAAGCAGAACTGCTCAGATCCCAGCACTGGTGGTCAACACCAACTACAACCTCCCAACCTCTGATTTCAGCCAGAATGTATACAGAGTCAGCCTTCAAGAAGACATGCCACTGGGCATCTCCGTGCTGAGAATGAGGGCTGCTGACCTGGACAAGGGCATCAAAGTAGAGATCAGGAATGCCTGTGGAGCCCAGCCTACCCATATCCAGTTTGGCCTTCATCATGGTAGAGGAGAAATGAAAACTTCAAGTAAATTGGAATATGAAAAGATTAGGAGCCTGGTAGGCTGCAGTCCACGGGGTCACACAGAGTCGGACACGACTGAAGCGACTTAGCAGCAGCAGCGGAGCAGAGTGTTCCATGGTTTGAAAGGAAGGAATGAGGGTGTGTGTGTGAGGGCGGGGACAGTGGATTGATTTCCCAGCATTGTTGAAATCAAAATTCTAGATGATGACAACAAGGTACTGGAGATTTTTTTTGCCATACCTGATGGCTTGTGGGATCTTAGTTCCCCAATCAGGCATTGAACCCTGGACCTCATCAGTGAAAGCTCAGCATCCTAACCACTGGACCACCAAGGAATTCCCGAGATAGTTTTTACTTCTATTCTTGTAATTCCTGAAGATTCTGCCCCTCAGATAGTAACTGCTCTGTTTTAAAACACAGAATCCAGATTCAGGAGAAAACAGGGAGGTCACGTGTCTGATACAAGAAAATGCACTTGTAGAATTGGAACTTCCACCAGTAATTGCTACAAGCTTGTCATGGATGGGCCCCTAGAGTGGGAGCAAACCCTGGAGTACAATGTCACCATCACAGCTGCTGACAGAAGCAAGCCACCACTCCCCCTCCAGAAGAAGCATCTGGCAGCCCAGTGGCTGGCAGTGTCAACAACAACGTGCTAGCTTTCCCTCAGGCCTCCCACATGGTCCACGTGGGTGCAAACAGCCCTCCTGGCACCTCCACTGCCCAAGTCTGCATCTCACATCCCAGTCTGGGACCCAACAGCCATATCTCCTACTCCACTGTGACAGATTCAAATACTTCAAGCGAATTTGAGCTGATGCAGAATGCCAAATCGAGACTGTTCCTTGTGACCAGGTAATTATACAAATGGATCCAAATAATGGTAGCATACCATTTTACCAAACTTGCAGATTATAAAAATTCAAGAATTATATAATAACATTTGTAAATAAAACTCCCTCTTATGTTAATACTACAAGTTTTTGGACGCTTGCGGTCTGAAATAGAATAATCACAACCACACACATGAAAATAGTTACCTTTGGAAAGTGCAAATAGGAAAAATGGATAATATGGATGCTCTGAAAAAGTGAAAGGAGGATTACTGGTAAGTAAGGAGAAAGAGAATATTAGGAAGAAGATGCATTGGAATGTGTCTGATTTTTAGTCATGGTAGGGTTCCTTGTTGGTGTGGATTCTGTTGTCCAAGATATGTTATTTTTATTATAAATTCTGCTTAGCTGTTGGTTTCTAAAAGAAATTCAACAAATCAGATAATTTGGCATCTTCAAACTGGATTCTGATGCTTACCTGAAAAATTTGCTACAGCTTGAAAACCAATAAAAGGCAAGCATTTCAACAATATGTCTCACTTTATATACTGGATTTGCCTTATTTAACATTGTTCTGGCAGTATGTTAGAGAAGGCAGTGAATATTCCTGGTGAACAAAGGGCACATATTTGATACCTACTGACTCTTCTATTTACCTTATTCAAAGTAGATTTTTGCATATGTGGTACAAGGCAGTGATTCAGTGAGGTAGGGTTCAAGGTTTTCTTTTCCCATACTGATGCCCAGTTTTTCCAACATCACTTGTCAAAAAGATTTCCCTTTTCCTATTGAATTGCTTTGGCACCCCTGTTGAAAATCATTTGATCAATATATGTGGGTCTGTTTCTAGATTCTCCATCATATGTCATTGATCTGTCTATGCCTTTGCCAATACCACTCCGGCTTGATTATTCTAGCTTTATAAGTCTTGATGTCAGGTAAGTAAGTCTCCCAAGTTTTTTCTCCTTTTTCAGTGCCATTTTGACTATTCTTAGCCCTTTGCCTGTCCACATAAATTTAAATTATCTTGTCATTTTCCACAGGGGAAAAGCCTTCAGGGATTTTAAAGGGGATTGATTGCCTTGAATCTATAAATCTACTGGTGGAGGGGTTATCTTAACAATGTTGAGACTTGTAATCCAGGTGGATAGTATATATCTCATATTTGTTTATTTAGATCTTAAGTTCTGTCAACAATGTTTTAGGTCTTGTATATCTTTATGCATTTGATGGTTTGGGATATTATTGTAAAATGTATTTCTTGTTTCATTTTCTGATTGTTCATTGCTTGTTTATAGAAAAACTATTGATTTTGTATTTTGCACATGCTTTTGAAAAGCAAGAGGTGTGAGATGCACTATTTTCATATTGTGTGAGAATATAATGTAAGAGAATATAGTATTAGTTTGAACCACCTCTGCATAAGTTCAGCCTTCCTCTTCTCTGCAGAAATAGGTTGGAAGAGTCCACCCCAAACCAAAGAAAATACTATTGTCTGCCCTTAGTCTAGTAGTGGATTGCTCATTCATTCATTTCAGTAACAAATATTTATTAACCACCTACTATATGCAAGGCACTGTCCTAGGTGCCAAGGATGCAGCAATAACAAGGCCACTATGATTTCTGCATTAATGGGCCCCCATTCTAAGATACAAACTTTTACAGGTCTGATATATGCCACCAAGGAGAAAAGCAGGGTGCTAAGAGAGCTTGTAATAGAGAAGGCTATTCTGGTTTGAAGGGTCAGTAAGTCTTCTATCAGGAAATAATTCTTAGCATGCTGTCTGAAGGATGAATATAAATTAGCTAGGTAACAAGAAGATTAAAGAAGAAATTGTCAGCCAGAGGGAATAGTAAAGGACTTAAAAAAAGAAAAAAAAGGTAGGCAATTAAAAAGGGCTACAGAGGCTAGAAATGGAAAATAAGTGAGATACTTTTTAAGAAATCTTGTACTTAGGAGCTATTGAAAGATTTTATAAAAGGCAGAGACATACCATGGTTTCAGTTTTTAAAAGATTACTCTGATTGCTGTGTGGTGAATTGATTTATGAGGGTTATAAATGGAAGTAGGGAGAACAGATGATAAGAAATGATGCTGGACTGCATTCAAGAGAAGGTTGTAGACATAAATTGGGTAGTTTGGAGATGTATTTAGGAAACATATTCAACAAGACAATAATGGAGAGGGTGGGATGTAAACTCCTTAAGGGCAAGGGACTGTTTTGCTTATTGTTATAGTCTTAATTGAACTAATCTCGTTACCTGGCACATGATAGATTTTCAGTGAAATACTGTTGACTGAATAAATACAAAGGATGAAAAGGAGGACATGAGAGTCATTTCCAGGTTTCTGAATTAAGGAACTGGATGCACAAAGATACCATTTAGTGATATGTGGAAGGCTAGAGAAGGGTAGATTTCAGAGAAATTGAGAGTTGAGTTGTAAGCATGTTAGGTTTAAGAGTCTGAGAAACATCCAAGTACCAATATTGAGTGTGGTTGGACTTATGGTCACCATTTTTAAAAATGACTTTATTGAGGTATTGTTGAGATATTAAAAGTTGTACTTATTTAATATATACAACTTGGTGAGCTTAGAGATAAGTATACTCAAGTGAAACCATCACCACAACCAATGGTACAAATTTCTATCATCTCCAAAAATTTCCTCCCACCTTCTCTATTTCCCCTGGAGAGGGAAATAGCTACCCACTGCAGTATTCTTGCCTGGAGAATTCCATGGACAGAGGAGCCTGGTGGGCTACATCCATGGGGTTGCAAAGAGTTGGACACTACTGAGCAACTAACACTTTCTCTTTTTGTGTATGTGTATGGTAAAAACATAACAAAGTGATTGCTGCTGCTAAGTCACATCAGTCATGTCTGACTCTGTGCAACCCCATAGATGGCGGCCCACCAGACTCTCATCCCTGGGACTCTCCAGGCAAGAGTACTGGAGTGGGTTGCTATTTCCTTCTCCAGTGCATGAAAGTGAAAAGTGAAAGTGAAGCCACTCAGTCGTGTCTGACTCTTCGCGACCCCATGAACTGTAGCCTACCAGGCTCCTCCGTCCATGGGATTTCCCAAGCAAGAGTACTGGAGTGGGTTGCCATTGCTTCTCTGAACAAAGTGATTATATGTTCTTAAAATCTTTTTATGAAAGGTTTCACTTGCTGTAGGAAAAAATACCCAATGAATGACTGCATGCTATTGCATGAGCTGACTCCTGCCTACCTCTTGAACTTTTTCAAGGTACTCTTCCCCTCATGCTCTACATTATGTTCTTTTTCCAGTTCAGTGCAGGAATGATGCATTTTTTTGTTTTCTTTGCCTGAAACACATTCTCCCCCATTATTCCTCTCTTCACTAACAGAAATCAGAAATCTTACTATGCAGATATGCAGAAATCTTACTCTTTTTTGTGAGAACCAATACTGTTTTTTTTTAATTAAACTTTTTATTTTGAATTGGAATATAGGTGATTAACAATGTTGTGACAGTTTCAGGTGGACAACAAAGGACTCAGCCATCCATATACATGTATCCATTCTCCCCTAACTCCCTTCCCATCCAGGCTGCCACATAACATTGAGCAGAGTTCCGTGTGCTCTGTTTTATTATTTTGATTTTTGAACCATGTAAATGTGTTTCCTATCATAAAATAAAGAAAATTACTAAGATTGAGGTAGATTGCAGATTTACAAGGACTTGAAAAGATGTCCCTGAGATATTTTTAAGTGGGAAAAGCAAGTTGCAAAACAGTATATGTATTGTAAAATGATCTGCGTTGTGGAAACAGCATGCACATTCACATATACAGAAAAATATTTGAAAGTAAACACAATCAGATATTAACAGTAGTAATCTCTTGGGGGTGAGTCTGGAGGTAAGGTGAGGGTGGTGAGGGGAATCTGATGTTTTATTTTATTAAATCTCCTTTTAAATCAAAGTATTATTTATATACAGTGAAATGCAAGGATTGTATTTTCGAGTTTTGCCACATGTATACACCCATATAATCTACCCACATGAAAATATGAGAAATTTCTATACGCTCAAGGGCAAAAGAAGTTGTATGACCATTAATAATGTTGATTTCTGGGAATTCCCTAGCAGTCCAGAGGTTAGGGCCCCAGGCTTCCACTTCAAGGGGTGAGGGTTCGATCCCTGGCTGAGGAATTAAGATCCCACAAGCCTCACAGCGTTGTCCAAAAAAATCACTGTTGGTCTCAACTTGATGCTTAAACACTGTTATTTCACATAAGGAATATTTATTTAGAGCAGGGGTCCTCAAGCCCCACGCTGTGGACTGGTAGTGGTCTGTGGCCTGTTAGGAACTGGATTGCAGAGCAAGAGGTAAGCTGCTGGCAAGCAAGTAAAGCTTCATCTGCCACTCCCCATGGCTCACATTACTGCCTGAACCATCTTATTTCAACTGCTGACCACTGCAGGGCCATTGCCAACCATTGGTCAGGACAATAACTCGCTTTCTGCACTTGCCACAGGATCTCCCTCCAAGGGGAACACATTAAATGTTCCCCTTTAATGTGTTAAACACACATTTATACACAGGGTCCTTTAATGACCCTGGGACTGACAATTAAGTCCCCAGTGGTTTGGGTTTGCTATATGTCACAGGGTATGTGAGCAATAGAATAAGAAAGGAACTTATAGATTTCATCTTTCTTCTATCTGGCCTCACCTCAGACTATTAAGGCAATTAAACAGAGATACTTCCTGGAGGAAAGCACTGCTGTGTTAACCTGTGGTCTTGTTATTCCTCCTCTTCAGTACTCAGCACAGCTGGGGATGCTGAGAGAGGACAGGCCAAGACCAAAACTCAGGCAGGGCTGGTATTATCTCAGTGTTGTTACTGTGTGTATTTTGCTCAAAGGTCATGATATTTTCTGTACTGTGCCTATTAAAAAGGAGAAGGCAATGGCAACCCACTCCAGTATTCCTGACTGGAAAATCCCAAGGACGGAGGAGCCTGGTAGGCTGCAGTCCATGGGGTCGCTAGGAGTCGGACACAACTGAGTGACTTCACTTTCACTTTTCACTTTCATGCATTGAAGAAGGAAATGTCAACCCACTCCAGTGTTCTTGCCTGGAGAATCCTAGGGACGGGGAGCCTGGTAGGGTGCTGTCTGTAGGGTCGCACGGAGTCAGACATGACTGAAGTGAGTTAGCAGCAGCAGCAGCAGCCCTATTAAACATCTTACATTTTATCCCTAGCCGGAGCAGAGAGAATCTGTTCACAGACTGGGCAACAGCAGTGGCCTCGCTATGAAATGTGTCTGATTGCTGGGTGTGCAGGGAGAAGCCTCTACTGATGTAGAGTAGAAAGTGGAAATACTGACTAAACATACATGACTTAAATAATACTAGACGTGCAATAACTCTCCTGAGGAGACACACCAATGAGACAAATGGTCCTTTAAAACAGGATGGCTCTGGACATGCTAACAGCAGCACAAGGTGGGACCTGTGCTTTCATTCAAACTCAGTGTTGTGTATATGCCCGGTGACTCCCACAGTATTTCCTCTGCTATGAAACCTTTAGACCAGGACACTACCATAGATTCCTTCTCCATCCACCTGGTAAGCACATGGCTCTAGAATTTGCCCCTATCCTGGTGAATGACTATTTTTGCCATACTAGGTATCTCACTCTTGATAGTCTTTAGCTGCAGTATTGCGTTTGTGGTATGTGGTTGCCGGATCCCGGGGATATCCTGGAAGAGAGGGTGGACCAAGTTGTAAGGGTCATGCCGAGTATGTAGGGGCAGATTATATGATCAGGGCTCTCAGGATGGCTGTTTTCTTGCTCAGTCCATCTGCTGTTTTACCAGTCCCTGCATCGCTTACCCCCTACTCACGTGTATCCACTAGTCTTAATCATAGGGTTTAACCAGTAGCTAAGTGCTTGCCCCCTGTCCCAGCAGCTGGTTTCCCTGGTAACTCATAAGCCAACCTGACATCATTTCCCCCTATAAATGGCAGCCTCCATTTCCCGTGATTAGCGAAGTTGTTCGGAGGAAGGCAATGGCACCTCACTCCAGTACTCTTGCCTGAAAAATCCCATGGATGGAGGAGTCTGGTAGGCTGCAGTCCATGGGGTCGCTAACAGTCGGACACTGTTAGCAGACTGAAGCGACTTAGCAGCAGCAGCAGCAGCAGCGGGTGCGAAGTTATTGCCAAGTCCTGACTGCTGTGTGCTGTTCACAGTGGGGGGTTGCTCCACGACCTTCTGACTTCTAAAATTCCCTGTCCGAAAAATTATTGATGTCTCTGTCGCGGTCTCCAGACTTTCTTCACTTTCGCAGCTGGGCAACTGCAGAGCTAATAGGCCTGCTGGCTGCAGCCTAACATGGTAAAGGTAAACTTAATTAGTTTCTTAAGTATCCTTTCAGCGTTTCTTTATACAAATATGGATGAATTATGGATACGTGTTTTTATTTCCCCACTTTTCTTACAAAAGAGATAACATACTGTACACTGTTTTATATCTTGCTTTCTTCACTCCTCAAAATATATCCTTGAAAAATATTTTCATATTAATACATTAAAAAGTTTTTTTTTAAAACACCTGCTTAGTGTTCTATTGTGCTGTTAATCAGTCTCTTGGTTAATAAATTGATACATGGATTGTTCCAGTCTTCAAACATTACAAACAGCTGAGTTGAATAGCCTTGTACCTACATTATTTTGTATGTTACAGTAAATTTGTGGGATAACTTTTCAGAAGTGGAATTGCTGTGTCAAAGGAAAAAAATAGGCTTGTAATAGGTACCTTCACAGCAAGTGTTTTTAAACTTTTTATTTAGAAATAATTTCAAATTTACCAAAGGGTTGCAAGAATTGTACAAAAATATGTATACGATTTACCTACTTACTTGTTTTAAATGTTTATTTGTTTGGCTTTGTTTTAGGCTGTGGTCTTTGTGTAGGATGTGGGAGCTTTAATCTTCATTGGGGTGTGCGGGATCTCTAGCTGTGGCATGCAGGATCTAGTTCCCCGACCAGGATAGAACCTGGGCCTCCTGCATTGGTAGCGTGGAGTCTTAGCCCTGGACCATTAGGGAAGCCGCCGCTGCTGCTGCTGCTGCTAAGTCGCTTCAGTTGTGTCCGACTCTGTGCGACCCCATAGACGGCAGTCCATGAGGCTCCCCAGTCCCTGGGATTCTCCAGGCAAGAACACTGGAGTGGGTTGCCATTTCCTTCTCCAGTGCATGAAAATGAAAAGTGAAAGTGAAGTCGCTCAGTCGTGTCCGACTCTTAGCGACCCCATGGACTGCAGCCCACCAGGCTCCTCCGTCCATGGGATTTTCCAGGCAAGAGTGCTGGAGTGGGGTGCCATTGCCTTCTCTAGGGAAGCCCCTGCCCACTTGTTAATATTTTGTCTTTGCTACATTTCCTTTATCATTTCTCTTTATCATTTATATGTGTGTGTACACATGTGTATACACCTATTTATGTCTGTACACGTTACTATTTTTATGAGTCATTTGAGAATAACTTGTAGATATGTCTCATTATTTCTGAGCACTTCATTATGTATTTTCTAATAAGGACATTCTTTAGATAACTGAATAGCAATAATGAAAATCAGAACGTTTAACGATGATACGATATGATTGTCTGTACTTTGTATATTCAAATTTTACCCATACTTTACAGTAATTCTTTCAAGTCCAGGCGCACACATTGCATTTAGTTGTCATGTCTCTTTAGTTTACCTTAGTATGAAATAGTTCTTCAGCCTTGCTTTGTCTTGCACTGATATTTTCAAAAACTAAGTCATACATTCATAGACTGCCCTTAATTTTGGTTTGTTTTATGCTTCCTTGTGATTATATCTAAAATAGGCATTTTTGGGTAGTGTATTAGTTGTCCATTTCTGTGTAACAAATTAGCTCAAGACTTAACAAACGTTTATTATTGTGAACATTTTGTGACCAGGAGTCTGAGTTTGGTTTAGTTCCTCAGAGGTTGCTGGAATGAGGGCCTCAGCTTCTTGCTGGCTGTTAGCTCGAGTCCTGCCTTAGTTCCTTGTCATGTGCACCTTTTACGTATGTTTGTGTGCATATGTGCTCAGTTGTATCTGACTCTTTGCTACCCACCAGCCTTTCCTCTCCATGGAATTTTCCAGGAAGGAATACTGGATTGGGTTGCCATTTCCTCCTCCAGGAATCTGGCTTCTATCAGTCAAAGTACTGTGCTCAAAGTTACTTGTAATATGCTTATGTTATTCATTTGAAATAAAATTAAGTGTATTTGTTTCTATTACATGCAATTTTAGTTTTTCCACACTCTAAAATTGATGAGTGCTGATTAGTATTTTGAATCAGCATTTACACAATTAAAATCAAAACTATTTAAGTTATACTCAGGAAACTGTCACTCCTCCTTTGTCTCTTCTGCCTCATTCATAAGTCACTGTGTCTTTTTGCAAAAAAGAAAAAATTACTTATATTTTCTTATTTCTTTCTTACACAAAAGTAACAGGCTATGCAGTCATCCCTGGCTTTTTATAGTTACAGTGTGCATACATTTCACTTACCACAGTTGAAATAATACCATTCTCCTAAAAACAGTTTAAACTTTGGTCTCCGTAATATCAGTTCAGTTCAGTCGCTCAGTCGTGTCCGACTCTTTGTGACTGCATGAATCGCAGCACGCCAGGCCTCCCTGTCCACCACCAACTCCCAGAGTTCACTCAAACTCACGTCCATCGAGTTGGTGATGCCATCCAGCCATCTCATCCTCTGTCGTCCCCTTCTCCTCCTGCCCCAATCCCTCCCAGCATCAGAGTCTTTTCCAGTGAGTCAACTCTTCACATGAGGTGGCCAAAGTACTGGAGTTTCAGCTTCAGCATCATTCCTTCCAAGGAACACCCAGGGCTGTTCTCCTTCAGAATGGACTGGTTGGATCTCCTTGCAGTCCAAGGGACTCTCAGGAGTCTTCTCCAACACCATAGTTCGAAAGCATCAATTCTTTGGCGCTCAGCTTTCTTCCCAGTCCAACTCTCACATCCATACATGACCACTGGAAAAACCATAGCCTTGACTAGACGGACCTTTGTTGGCAAAGTAATGTCTCTGCTTTTGAATATACTATCTAGGTTGGTCATAACTTTCCTTCCAAGGAGTAAGCGTTTTAATTTCCTGGCTGCAGTCACCATCTGCAATGATTTTGGAGCCTCAAAAATAAAGTCTGACACTGTTTCCACTGTTTCCCCATCTATTTGCCATGAAGTAATGGGACTGGATGCCATGATCTTCATTTTCTGAATGTTGAGCTTTAAGCCAACTTTTTCACTCTCCTCTTTCACTTTCGTCAAGAGGCTCTTTAGTTCCTCTTCACTTTCTGCCATAAGGGTGGTATCATCTGCATATCTGAGGTTATTGATATTTCTCCTGGCAATCTTGATTCCAGCTTGTGCTTTCTCCAGCCCAGTGTTTCTCATGATGTACTCTGCATATAAGTTAAATAAGCAGGGTGACAATATACAGCCTTGATGTACTCCTTTTCCTATTTGGAACCAGTCTGTTGTTCCATGTCAAGTTCTATATTAACTGATTAATTGCATAAAGTACAAATTTTGCTGTTGACCCTTTCGTCCACAAATTACTTTGCAAATAATAAATGTGCTCCATGCTCAGTGACCAGTCACGTGGCTTCTTCCGGTCAGGTAGCAACTGGTCATTGTCCATCTGTCATTCAGCTCATGCACAAATAGCAGAGCATATAGTTGTGTTGGCTTCTTGTCTCCCAGTGATAAAACCACGTGACATTGTACAAAAATGTAAGGAGGGAATTGACCGACAAAAATGAAAGTGCAGCCAAGAAGCAAAAGTGTTAAGACTCTCAGTAAAATTTGAATTGAACCTAGAGTTACAGAATAAATGGTGACCACAGGAATGTTGACACTGTTGCCTTTAAGAGTCTCAAGAAGTGCAGCCAAAGGAAGCTAGTGGAGGTGAACATAATGACACAAGTGAGGACAGTGGCTGTGATGAAACACTGAAGATGCTCAGGAAAAGTACAACAGCGGCAGAATGTGCACATTACAGGAACTCTCGGAGAGATGCTTCTGGCTTTGAAAGCTCAAAGGATACATGTAACGTTGGAAGCTGATCCAAACATTAAAAGGTGTATGACAGATGGGCAAGGCATAGAAAAGATGCTTGCTCTATAAGTTATACGATGAGAAGAAGCCAAACCATCTTCAAACTCTTCTTGATAAGTTTTTGTTTTTTGGCTGTGTTGGGTCTTTGTTGCTGTGTGTGGACTTTTCTCTTGTTGCAGTAGCTTCTCTTGTGGAGCACAGGCTCTCGGGTGCTTGGGCTTCAGGAGTTGTAACGGGTAGGCTTAGTTCCCCCAGGGCATGTGGAATCTCCCCAGACCAGGGATAGAACCTATGTCCCATGCATTGGCAGATGGATTCTTTACCAATGGACCAACAGAGAAGTCTGATAAGATTTTTATGAAGCAGTAAAGCCCTTTAATTCTCAGTGGTTCTAGTGTTTTAGATTATGATGTGGTAATTAAATATTGCTGTTTAATGTCCCTACAAGGGATTCTTTAATGATTTCATTTTAAAATTGTAAAGATCATGGAGTAATCATATTTCCCTACATTGTTTATTAAGGTCACTTTACACAGTTTCAGCTTACATGGTTTTTTTTTACAGTCCGGCACTCCCTTGCAGAGTGAGAGCTGATTGTAAATTTTAAAATTTTTAAAAGTCAGTTTCATTGCAGTATTGTGTGTGTGTAATGTACCTTTTACAATTATACAGCCAAGATGGATTTTGACCACTGTGTGACCACTGCTATAATCAAAATATAGAACATTTCTATAACATTAGAAAGTTCCTTCATGCTCCTTCAGAATCAGATCCTCACATCCCCGGCTCCAGGCCAGTACTGATCTGCTTCCTGTCACTGCAATCCAGAATTTTATCTAAATGGAATCCTACAACATGTACTAATTTGTATCTGCCTTCTTTGCTCAACATATTTTTTGGAATTCATTCATATTGTTGCATGTACCAGTGGCTTGTTCCTTTTATTGCTGAGCAGTATTGTGTTATGTAGGCTTCCCTGATGGCTCAGTGGTAAAGACTCTCCCTGCCAATGCAGGAGATGTGGGTTTGATCCCTGGATGGGAAAGATCACCTGGAGAAAGGGATGGCACTCACTTTCGTATTCTTGCCTGGAAAATTCCACAGGCAGAGGAGCATGATGAGCTAGCATCTGGAAGGTCACAGAGTCAGACACGACTGAGCGTGCACACATATGCATGTTGCATTATGTAACTATCACAATTTGTGTATCTACTCACCTGTTGATGGACATTTGTGGTGTTCTCCAGTTTGGTGGTGTTCTGAATTAAGGTTATATGAACATTATTGTACAAGTCTTTTTGTATGTGGCACAGTGGTCTTCCCAGGTGGCACAGAGGTAAAGAATCTGCCTGCCAGTGTAGAAGACACAAGAAACACAGGTTTCATCCTTGGACCAGGAAGATCCCCTGGAATAGGAAATGGCAACCCACTCCAGTGTTCTTGCCTGGAAAATTTCATGGACAGAAGAGCCTGACAGGCTACAGTCCATGGGGTTGCAAAGAGTAAGACATGGCTAAGCATAGCACAGCAACCTCTTTTGTACACCTTTTTTTAAAAAAAAAAAATATATATATATATATGTGTGTGTGTGTGTGTGTGTGTGTGTGTGTATGTTTTATTTCTTGGATAAATGACTAAAAGCCTGATTGCTGGGTCATATAATATAGAAGGTTTATATTTAGCTTTAGAAGTTTTGAAACTGGTTTTCAAAGCAGTGATATCACTTCACATTCACATCAGGAGTGTAAGAGAGTTTCACATGCTTCATATCATCACCAGTGCTTCCGATTGCCAGACTTTTAAATTTTAGCCACTGTAGTGGGTGTGTAGTACTCTATCATTGTGACTTTGTTTTCCTGTTGAATAAAGATATTGAACATCTTTTCATGTGTTTATTAGCTATTTTTACTTTTATAAAAATCAGTTAATTTTTGGCTGTGCTGGGTCTTTGTTGCTATGCCCGGACTTGCCCTACTTGCAGAGGGTGGAAGCTGCTCTCTAGCTGCAGTGTGTGGGCTTCTCGTTGCAGTGAGTCCTCTTGTTGTAGGGCACGGGCTCTAGGTCTCTCAGGCTTCAGTAGTTGCAGCACAGGGGCTCACTAGTTGTGGCCTCGCAGAACCCAGAGCGTGCAGGCTTCAGTAGTTGAGACACATGGGCTCTAGAGCTTGGGCTCAATAGTTGTGAGCTTAGTTGCTGCACGGTATGTAGAATCCTCCCAGAACAGGCATTGAACCCGTGTCTCCTGCGTTAGCAGGTGACTCCTACCCACTGTGCCACCAGGGAAGCCCCTTTATTAGCTATTTGTATGTTTTCTTCTTGAAGACTGTTTGGATCTTTTGTTCATCACTATCTGAGTTGTCTTCTTAAAATTGAGTTATGAAAGTTTTCAAAATATATTTTCTGTATCTGAGTTTTTTAGCACATGTTTTGTGGTTATTGTGACTTGTCTTAAAGGCTGACTTTTCATTTTCTTAGTATCTTTTGAAGAGTCAAAGATGTAATTTTGATAAAACCCAGTTTATCAATTTCCTTCTTTTTATAACTATATTACTTATGTTTTGTTTAAGAAGTCTTTGGCTGTTGAAAGTTCTGATTATTTTCTCCTGTATTTTCCTTCAGAAATTTTGTAGTTTTATCATTTATAGTTTGGTCTACATTTCATTTCATGTTTATGCTTATGGATGGTGTGAAGTAAGAGTAAAGTTTCATATTTGTCCCAAGGGATAGTGATTTGTCCCTTTGAAAAATTTTGCTGAGAACACTATCAGTTCCCCATTAAATAATCTTGGCACCTTAAAAATCATTTGACCATAGATTTCTGGAATCTCTTGTTCTAATGCATATATATTTGTAGCATTGTAATAAAGCCTTGAAATAAGGTAGTATTCTCCAGTTTTGTTTTCCTTTTCAAAATTGTTTTTGCTATTCTAGATATTTTAATTTTATATAATACATTTTGTCATCATCCTGTCACTTAAAAAAAAGCTTCTGGATTTTGATTAGGGTTTCATTGAATCTATAGCTTCAATTTGGGAAAAAGTAGCTATTAAATTTTTCAGTCTATGAACATGAAATGTCTCATAAGAACTCTTTCATTTTTCTAAGCAGTATTTTGTGTTTTTCAGTGTGCAGATCATCTTATATTCTGTTGTTTTTTTCAATTGAAGTTTCAGTTCAGTTGCTCAGTCATGTCCGACTCTTTGTGACCCCATGAATCGCAGCACACCAGATGTTGTGCCAATCTCTGCTGTACAGGAAAGTGACTGTTATACACACATATGCATTCTTTTATACTCTTTTGGGATAAACCATAATGGAAATTGGATATAGTTTCCAGTACTATACAGTAGGACCTTATTTATCTATTTTAAATGTAATAGTTTGCACCTACCAATCGCAAACTCATAATCCATCCCTCTCCCTCCTCCCATCCCCCTTGGCAACCACGTCTGATCTCTATGTCTGTGAGTCTGTTTCTGTTTTGTAATAGGTTCATTTGTGCCATATTTTAGGTTCCACATAGAAGTGATATCATATGATATCATCTTTCTCACTGACTTCACTTGGTATACTAATGTCTAGTTGCATTCATGTTGCTAAAAATGGTATTATTTCTTTTTATGACTAAGTAGTATTCCATTCTGAAGGAAATCAGCCCTGGGATTTCTTTGGAAGAAATGATGCTAAAGCTGAAACTCCAGTACTTTGGCCACCTCATGCGAAGAGTTGACTTATTGGAAAAGAGTCTGATGCTGGGAGGGATTGGGGGCAGGAGGAGAAGGGGAGGGCCGAGGATGAGATGGCTGGATGGCATCACGGACTCGATGGACGTGAGTCTGAGTGAACTCCAGGAGATAGTGATGGACAGGAAGGCCTGGCGTGCTGCGATTCATGGGGTCGCAAAGAGTCGGAGACTGAGCAACTGAACTGAACTGAGTATTCCATTGTATATATTTACCACATCTTTATCCATTCATCTATCAGTACATATTTAGGTTATTTCCATGTTTTGGCTGTTGTGAGTAGTGCTGCTATGAATATAAGGATGCATGTATCATTTTGAATAGTGGTATTTCCCTGGTAGCTCAGATGCTAAAGAATCTGCCTGTAATGTGGGAGATCTGGGTTTGATCCCTGGGTTGGAAAGATCTCGTGAAGAATGAAATGGTAATCCACTCCAGTATTCTTGCCTGGAGAATTCCATGGATAAAGGAGCCCGGCTGTAGTCCATGGGGGTCACAAAGAGTCCAACACGACTGAGCAACTTTCACTTTGTCTGGATATATGCTGATGGGTGGCATTGCTGGATCATATGGTAATTCTACTTTTAGTTCTCTTAGAAACATCAATACTGTTTTACATAGTGGCTGCACCGACTTACATTCCTACCAACAGTGTAGGAGGGTTCCCTTTTCTCCTCACCGTCTCCAGCATGTGTTATTTGTAGACTTTTAAATGATGGCCATTCCGACTGTTTTGATGTGTGGTACCTTATTTGTAGTTTTGATTTGCATTTCTCTAATAATTAGTCACATTAAGCATCTTTTCATGTGCCTACTGACCATCTGTCTATCTTCTTTGAAGAAATGTCTATTATTTTTGATTGGGGTTTTTGTTTTTTATTGTTGTATGAGCTGTTCATACATTTTGGCAATTAAGCGCTTGTCAGTTGCATCATTTGCAAGTATCTTGTCCCATTCCATAGGTTGTCTTTTTTTTTCTTGTCATGTTTTCCCTCGCTATGCAAAAGCTTGTAAGTTTAAGTCCCCTTTGTTTGTTGTTGTTTTGGAAGACAGACCTAAGAAAACATTTGTATGATTTATGTCAGAGAATGTTTCCATTTGCTCTTTTCTAGTTTCATGGTGTCATGTCTTATGTTTAAGTCTTTAAGTCATTTTAAGTTTATTTTTGTGCATGATGTGAGGGTGTGTTCTAACTTCATTGATTTTACATGCAGTTTTCCAGCTTTCCTGGCACCACTTGCTAAAGAGACTGTCTTTCTTCCTGTTTTATATTCTTGCCTCTTTTGTTGAAAACTGTACGTGTGTGTTTATTTCTGGTCTCTCTATTCTGTTCCATGTGTCTCTTTTGTACCAATACCCACATTCTTTTGATTAACTTTGTAGTATGGTCTGAAGTTGAGGAGGGTTATGCCTCCTGCTTTGTTTTTTCCTCAGGTCTGCTGTGGTGGTTCTGGGTCTTCTATGGTTCCATTTAGGTTTGGGATTATTTTTTCTAGTTCTGTGGAAAATGTCATGGATAAGTTGATAGAGGTCACATTAAATCAGTAGACTGATTTTGGGAGTATTGCCATTTTAACAATATTAATTCTTCCAATCTAAGAGAAAGGGTTGTCTTTCCATTTCTTTGAGTCCTTTTTAATTTCCTTTATTAATGTTTTATAGTTCTCAGTGTTTAAGTCTTTGCCTCCTTGGTCACATTTATTCCTAGGTTTTATTTTTATTATTCTAAAAATTTTTTTTACATTCTCTATCCAGTATTTCATCATTATTGTAAAGAAATGCAACTGATTTCTGAATGTCAGTCATCATTTTATGTTTTGATAAATTCATTGCTTAGCATTTAATGCATTTAATGTTTTCTGCTATTCTAAATAGCATTTTAAAATTTCATTTTCTAATTGATAATTGCTGTATATAAAATTATAATTAATTTTTGTATATTGACCTTCTGTCCTGAGTGATCAATAAGTGGTCTAATTAGATCTACAATTATTTTGGTAGATTCTTTAGGTTTCTCTGCATATACAAATATGTTTTCTGCAAATAAAGACAAAGTGAGGATGTCTACTTGCACTTGCTCTATTGCACGGATTAATACTTTGAGGGCAAAATTAAATATAAATGGTGGGAGTGGGAATCCTTGTTTTGGTTCTGATCTTTTCTGAGGAAAAGCATTTACTCTTTCCTCATTAAGACTCCATGAACTTAGATTGAGGAAGTTCCCTCTATTTCTAGTTGAGAGTTTATCATTGATGAGTGTTAAATTTTTGTCAAATTTTTTCATCTGTTGAACTGATCGTATAGCTTTTCTATTTAACTCTAATATTGATTTTGAATGTTTAATATTGTTGTTTTAAAATGTTTAATCATATACTGATTGAATGAATGCATTAATATTAATAAAATACAATATAAATATATTAATCACATTGATTTTGAATGTTTAATCAACTTTGCATTTTTAGAATATACTCAACTTGGTCATCATAGTCTTGTCTTTTCTTTATTGCTGGACTCAATATAGTAATACTATGTATATTTTTTCATGAATGTTTATGAAATATACTGATCTGTAGTTTACTCATAATTTCTTTGTTTGATTTATTAGGGTAACAACTTTCGGTTTCATTGATTTTTTTTTCTCTACATGTCCATTTCATTAATTTCTACTCATCTTTATTATTTCCTATTTTTTATTTAACTGCTTAAGGTTGTAGCTAGGATCATTGGCTTTTCTTTTTAAAAAAATAAGTATTTAAATAAATTTTATTTGATCTTTAGCTGCAGCCTAGTGATTATGGATTTGACATTTCCATTATAGTTCAATTCATAATATTTTATAATACATCCTGCAATTTCTTATTTGACCCATGATTTATTTAAAAGTGTGTGGTTTAATTTCCAAGTATTTTGCTGCTGCTGCTGCTGTTAAGTTGCTTCAGTCATGTCCGGCTCTGTGCAGCCCCATGGACTGCAGCCTACCAGGCTCCTCTGTCCATGGGATTTTCCAGGCAAGAGTACTAGAGTGGGTTGCTATTGCCTTCTCCGTCCAAGTATTTTAGGATTGCCCAAATAACTTTTCATCATCAATTTACTCTATCTTGATTGATCTTCCTTGAACACCTGAAAACAATGTGTATTCTGCTGTTAGTTACCTGGGTCAAATTGGTTGATTGTGTCATTCAGGCCTTCTGTATCTTTACTGATTTTTGTGTACTCTATCTATCACTGACAGAAGAGAGATTAAATCTCTAACTAAAAATATAGATTTCTCTTTCTCTGTTCAATTATATCAGTTTTGATTCATTTGTTGTTTCATCTATTAAGCTATATTATTTGGTACATATACTTTTCTTAACATTTTATTTATTTATTGGACATGCAGCATGTGGGATCTTAGTTCCCCACCCAGGGATTGAACCCATCCCACCTCCATTGGAAGCTCAGAGTCTTAACCACTGGACCACCAGGGAAGTCTCAAGTACATGTACTTTTAAAAGCTTTTATTTAAAAATCATTGTAGACTCACAGGAAGTTGCAAAGACTGTACAGAGAGGTCCCAAGTATTCATCACCCAGCTTCCTCTAATAGTATCTTTCTTTTTAGTTTATCAAAGCGAGGAAATTAACATTGCTATAATCTACAGACCTTATTCAAATTTCAGCAGTTTTTACATGTATTCATTTGTGTATGTATATGTATAGTTCTATGTAAATTTATCATCTGCATGCATTTATGTAACTACCACCACAATCAAATACAGAATTATTCCATCACTGCAAAGAACCGCCACATATTGCCCTAACCCCCAGTGACAACTAATCAGTTTACCATTCCTATAATCTTGTCATTCTATATATACTGTTATATAAATGGTAGCATATACTATGTAAAATTTTGAAATTAACTTTTTTTTTTTCAACATAATGCTCTTAAGATCCTTCAATGTTGTTGCAGGTATCAAAATCAATGTTTCTTTTTACTGCTGAGTAGTATCCCATTAGGGATAAGCTACAGTTTAACTTCACCTCTTGGAAAACATCTAGGTTGTTTCCAATTGGGGGCTATTACAAATAAAGCTGCTGTGAACATTGTGTACAAGTTTTTGTGATATGTTATATTTCTGTAGCGTATATGCCCGGAAGTGCAATTGCTATATCAGATGGTAAGCATATGTTTAGTTTCCAGAGGATTTTACTATTAGAGTCCCAACAGCAATTTATGAGAGATCCAGTTTTCCCCATATTTTTACCAGCATTTTATATTGTCACTGTGTTTCTATTTTATCTGTTTTAATAAGTGTATGATATTTCTTGGTTTTAATTTCTGTATTGGCTAATAATATTTAATCTTTTCATATGCTTATTTGCCATCAATTTAGTGAGAAACCTGTTTTTGTGTTTTGCCAATTCTCTATTTGGTTATTTTTATTACTGTTGAATTTTGAGAATTATTTTTATAATCTAGATGTGAACTTTTGTCAGATACATGATTTGTAAATATTGCCTTCCAGCCTATAGTTTACTTTTTCATCTTCTTCCTAGGTTCTTCCTAAAGCAAAAGTTTGAAATTTCAATGATGTGCAGTTTATCTTATGGATCATGCTTTTGGTGTCATATCTAAGAACTGTTCACATACCCTAAGTCCTGAAGATTTTTTTTTCTATGTTTTCCTCTAACATAGGCATTTAGGTATTTATACAAAATTGAAAACATATTCTGTCTTTTAGATTGAAAGTCAATTCTTTTCTTTTTTGGTCAAGCTATGTGGTTTCTGGGATCTTAGTTCCCCAAACAGGGATGGAATCCATACCTCCTTCAGTGGAAGCATGGAATCCTAACCCGTGGACCACCAGGGAATTCCTGAGAGTCAATTTTTTTGACTATGGATGACCACTGGTCTCAGTACCATTTGTTGAAAAGACTACCTTCCTACACTGAATCACTTGTGCCTTTGTCACAAATCACTTGACCTTGGGACTTTCCTGGGATCCAGTACTTTCATCATGGTGGCCCAGGTTCGATTCCTGGTCAGGAACTAAGATCTCACAAGCCTCGGAGCCAAAACAAAAACAAACCACTTGGCTAAACAAAGTTGAGGGGAGGGGTATGCTGGGATTTAAGAAAGACGTTTTCTTATTCCTCAGGAAATGGAAGTATGAAAGAGCTGGTAGGAACCATGTTAAGGCCACAGAAGAGGCAGGCAACCTTAGTGTGAAGTTACACCATGAAGAATACCACTGTATGGTAAATAGAGGAAGGAAAGAAATCGGTCTTTGTAACATATTTATGCTGCTGGATCAAACTAATCATGACACCTATTTACTCCTGGACTTGAGTTATGTGAGCCAATAAATCTTTATGGCTTAAAAAAAAAATTGGCCTTACTTTTGTAGGTCTGTTTCTCAGTTCTCTATTTTGTTTCACTGAATTATGTGTCTTAATTACTGTGACTATTTTGTAAGTATTAAAGTGGGTTAAATTAATTCCTCCAACTTCTTTTTCAAGATTGTTTTAGCTATTCTAGGGCCTGTGCCTTTTCATATAATTTTGGGATATGCTTGTCTGTATTACAAAAAAACATTTGCTTATATTTTGATAGGAGTCACAACTTAAAGTGAGGGGAACTGACATCTTTACTGAGTCTTCCAGTCCATAAATATTGTGTGTCTTTCTCTCCATTTGTTTACTCTGATTTCTTTCATCAGTGTTTAAAAAGTTTCAGCCCACAAGCTCTGTGTATATTCTGTTAGTTATACCTAAGAGTTTTACTTTTTGAGTAGTTGTTAATGGAGTCAGGTTTTTAATTTCAGTTCCATGTGTTCAGTGATAGTATATAGAAATAGAATACATTTTTATATGTTGATCTTGTATCCTACAGCCTTGGTGAAGTCACTTTCTGGTTCTAGTTTTCCTATAGATTCCTTGGAATTTTCCTATGTAGACAATCATGTTATCTGTAAGAAGCACAGTATTACTTCTTTGTTTCAATCTGTATGTCTTTTCTTTCTTTTTTCTAGCCTACTGCATTGTCTATCTAGAATGTTGAAAAATAATGACAGTAGACATCTTTGTCTTACTGCGGGAATTTAGTCTTTTAAGTATAGTACTTGCTTTAGGTTTGTGTGGATGCTCTTTATTACGCTAGGAAGAGCTCCCCTATTCCTTGCTTTCTGAGGGTGTTTTTTCCCATAAATGGGTATTAAATTTTGTCACATGCTTTTTCTGCATCATTGTGTATGATCATGTGTTTTTTCTTCTTTGGCCTGTTGATATAGTGAATTGTATTAACTAACTCAAATAATTGACTCAGCCTTGCATCCCTGAAATAAACTCCACTTGGTCATGAAGTGTAGTTCTTTGGCATATTGCTGAATTCTATTTGCTAATAATTTTTAAAGAGTTTTAGTACCTATATTCATGAGGAGTATTGTTTTGTAGTTTTCTCCTTTTGTGCTTTCTTTTTGCCTTTGATATCAGGGTAATAGTTACTTCATAAAAGGAAATGGAGAGTGTTTTCTGTTTTCTCAGAGATTGTGCAGAATTCATGTCCATTCTTCTTTAAAAATTTGGTAGAATTTTAGTGTGGGTTACTTAAAGTGATTCAGGCTTCATGCAAATGAGAGAAAAGTTTTCATCGATTACTTGGATTACTAGCTTACATTGATACTTGGATTTCAGGGTCTGGATAGTTAGGAAATTAGGAAAAACCATAGCATGTTCAACTGTGCCTGCTTTGAGCAGAAATTTGGTGTGTGTGTGTGTGTGTGTGTGGCTAAGAGGAAAATAGAAAAGTGAAACAATATGCCCATTAAACTATTATATCTATTGTATATTGATTATATGGCTTTCCTCATACCTGGAGAGAAACTGCTAAGAACTGTTTTTCCCCTAACTCCTAGTTATCATTCTTGTCCATAAATGTCATTTCTGATGTCAGTGACTTCAAAAGGTCATTTATTTTATCTGAGTGAAAATAGTGGCATTAAGACTGTGGAAATTATGTAAAACCTGAAATAGTGTCTAATAGCAGCTGAGGATTATAAAGCACCTTGACGTAATTACTCATGCCAGACCTCTTATTTTCTGTTTAGCTGTGCATATTTAAAGGGTTGAAAATCATTTCTTTGACTAAATTTTTTTCATATAACTTTAGCATTTTCTAGATAATAACCATGACTGGATATTTCAGTTGAACAAAAGCAGTTGTAACCTGACTTTTGTTTTTTAAGATCACTGGAAACTTGAATTTGATAAAAATTTTATGATAATTTTGTGCTACTTGAAGTTTCTAAAGTTATATTGTATGAAACATGTATTGTGTAAATATTTGATGCTGCGTTCATGAAATGATGCTTCTGAAATCAAAGCTTCTCTTACAACATGAAGTTGCAGAAACCTGTGTGTATACTCAGATATTTAAATGGTTGCCTCCATAGATTGTCTACTTTTTAAAACTGGAAGTATAGAATTTTCTTCTGTTAAAAATTGTGTGTTCCTCAAAGTTGTAGCTGGAGAAAGTATGCTGTTGGAGAATCAGTTAGTGTGGGACAAGTTGATTAAAGAGCGTTGATGTTGCAACATGCCTTTGTGCCAAGACAGAGCAATTTCATTGCATTCCTCCAAGTGGGGTCAGAGCTCTAGTTCTTGTTTAATTGGACTCCAAAATAAGGTCTAAAAATTGAATGCAGTTAGAGATTGCCCCCAAATCTAGTACATACTGTATTATACCACTTATATGTTGATTGCCTTTTCTCAGTTGCTTCAAACATAACACTGTCAGTTGAGCTTGAATCAGACTTGAATGAATTAATTACTGTTGAAAAAAGATGCCCTGTGGAATTATCTCTTTTTGATGAAAGCCTCATTTGACTTAAGTGCTGAAAGCTCATTTATTTTTCTTTCAAATGCTACTTAATAGTTGTTATCAGCACTTGTATTCTGCAGCTTGCTTTCCTAGGATTGGGAATTTGTGACTTGACGTATGGTAAATCAGTAAGTGTCCATTTTGCTTATTGGTATGCTGTGATCCAAGGGAATCTGAAATATCTTACCAAAATAAAGCTTACATTTTTCTTACACTGGATAAAATTTTTTTAAAAATTTGGTAGAATTCTCCAGTACAACCATCTGGGCCTAGAGATTTATTTTGGGGAATTTTAAGCTCTGAATTCGGTTTCTCCACTAGCTACAGAACTATTTAGATAATCCAGTGTGCTGTGATTCACGGGGTCACAAAGAGCCAGACACGACTGAGGGACTGAACTGATACTATACTGGGTAGCTTGTGGCATCTTTGAGTAATTGGTCCATCTCATCCAGATTGTCAAGTTTATGTGTAAACAGTTGTTTGTAATATCCCCTTATTTTCTTTTTAATGTCTGTGAGGTCTGTAGGGATACCCATTGTTTCATTGTGGATATTGGTCTTGCTAGAGTTTGTCAGTTTTGTTTACCAATTCTATTGATTTTCAGAGAACCAGCTTTTTGTGCCATCAATTTTCTCAATTTTTCTATTTTCAGTTCTCATTTATATTTTTCTTTTAAAACAGTTCTATTGAGATATAATTTACATATCATAAGCTTCACTCATTTTGAAGGTGACAAGTTAGACCAGTTTTAGTACTTTGTACTGCTGTACAACCATCTGCACTATCCAGTTTAAGAACATTTTCTTTAACCCAGAGATTTTCTTTGTGTCTGTCAAACCATCTGCACTATCCAGTTTAAGAACATTTCCTTTAAACCAGATGTTTTCTTTGTGTCTGTTGGCAGTGAATTCTCGCTCCCATACTGCGCGCACCATGTGGCGTGTGGGATCTTAGTTCCTCAACCAAGGGTTGAAGCTGTGCTCCCTGCAGTAGAAGTGCAAAGTCTTGACTGCTGGACTGACAAACGAAGTCTTAAAATATGTAGTTTTTTGTGTGTGTTGGTTTTTTTCACTTGGCATATTTTTGAGGTCCATCCATATTGTAGTATGTATCAACACGTTATTCGTTTTATTGTTGAATAGTATTTCATTGTATGGATATACCACATTTTGTTCATTCTTTTATCCACTGATGGACATTTGAGTTGATTCCAGTTTGGGGCTATTGTGAAAAATGTTGCTGTGAACATTTGCTACAAAGCTTTGTATGAATACATGTTTTAAATTGCGGGGAGGGGGCGCTCTGCAGAAAGAGAGAGACAGGAACTTCCCTCAGCAAAGCCGAGGGGTCCCGAGGAGAGGTGAGCCTGCTGTCCGCCAACCCAGCCCCTCAGTGAGCGAGAGACAATCACACGCGACAGGAGTTCCATCTAAGCAGTTCCGCTTTATTGCCGCAAACTCCCAGCTTATATAGGCAAGCAGGGGGTTTTTTGCGAGGACTTTACATAGTTGCACCAATCACGTTAAAGGTCAAATCGTCCAGTGCCTTCATTATAACAGGAGTCTATGGAGATCACGCGCTGTTTACGTGCACGGAAATCAAGAGAGTCAATCAAAAAACTTTGACAAACAACATAGACCACTCCCCCATCTCTTCAGCCAGACGCCATCTTAGTTTCCCACCGCAAAGCAATAAACTTTCTTTTTAAGGTTTCCCATTTAGGGCCCCACCGTTAATTTATCTTGGATATGTACCTTGGACTTCAATTTCGTTGATTTTTGCTATTGTTTAGTATTTTTCACTTTGTTTGCTTTGTGTTTATTTAGGTCTTTTTCTCATTTCTTGACCTGAGATCACAGGTTATTGATTTGAGAATTTTTATCTTTACTTAGTGCTGTATAGTTCCCTCTCAGGAATGCTTTAGTTGCACCCTATAAATTTTGATACGTTGTATTTTCATTTTCATTCAGTCGGTGAATTTTTAAATTTTCTTTGAGACTTACTCTTTAACCCATGGATTATTCAGAACTGTGTTTTACATCATGTCTAATTTTCCTGTTGACTTTCTATTACTGAATTTTAGTTTAATTCCAGGGTGTTCAAAGCATATATTATGAGTGATTTCAAATCTTTTTAAGTTGTTGAGCTTTGTTTTCAGGTCCTGGATATGATCAGAATGTTCCATGGTTACTTGAATAGAATATGTATTCTGTTTTAGGGTGGAATGTTCTATTAGTGTCGATTAGACTGTTAGTTGATGGTGTTACTCACTTTTTCAATATCCTAATTAGTAATTCTAACAATTATTGAAAAAGAATTTTATCAATTGTTTACCTATATGTTCTTGTTAGTAGTTCCATCAGTTGTCAGATTGTAGAAGTCGCTACATATATTTTGGTGAATTTGTCTATTTTACCTTTCAGTTACAAGTTTCTGCTTCATGTGTTTTGAAGTTCTTTGGTTTGGTACATACACATTTAAGATGGCTGTGTCTTCCTGGTGGACTGACCCTCTTATTATGTAATGTCTGTCTTTGTCCCTTTTAATTTTCTCTGGGTAAATATAGATATATGAGATTTTAAAATTTTCTTGATACTTGCTACATTGTCCTTTTTGTCATTTTGAAATGTCTCTGTTTATCTCTGCTAACACATACTGTTTTAAGGTCTACTTTTTTCTCATAGCCACTCAAGTTTTCTTACAGTTAGCATTGCATAGTATATCTTTTTTCCATTCTTTTTATATAAAGTGTTTTTCCTGTAGAAGGACATAGTTGAGTCTTTTTTATCCATCACTGATCTTTAGTTGGTATGTTTAGATTAGTTCCATTTAATGTAATACTGTTATGATTATGTCTATCATTGTGGTCTTTATTTTCTCTATTTATTGTTTTTTTCTTATGAAACTTTAAAAAACTTTTATATTGGATTATAGTTGATTTACCCTGTTGTATTAGTTTCAGGTAGTCCAGTTGATTCAGTTATACATATATCCATTCTTTTTCAGATTCTTTTCCCATGTAGGTTATTACAGAATTTTTAGTAGATTTTCCTGTGCTATATGGTAGAACCTTGTTGATTATCTCTTTTATATATAGTACTGTGTGTATGTCAATCCCAACTCCTGATTCATCCCTCCCATGTTTCCATTTTGGTAATCCTAAATTTGGTTTTGAAGTCTGTGAGTCTGTTTCTGTTTTGAATATAAGTTTATTTGTATCATATTTTTTGGATTCCACATATAAATTATATGATATTTATCTTTTTCAGATTTCCCTTAGTATGATAATCTCTAGGTTCATCCATATTGCTGCAAATGGCATTATTTAATTTTTTATGACTCATATTCCATACCACATCTTCCTTATCCATTCTTTCACCAGTGGATCTTTAGGTTGTTTCTATGTCTTGGTTATTATAAATAGTGCTGCATTGAACATTAGGGTACATGTATCCATGAGGTTTTGATATAGCTGTCTGCGTGTATTTATAGACACACGCACATGAGATTGAGTTGCTGGTCTCTTAATTTCAAATGTGTTTCTATTATCCTGCATTTATATTCTTTTCTCATGATTGCTGTTTTTTTTTTTTATCCTTTAACATTATTTCTTCAAATATATTTTATTTCTGATTGCTGGTTTTGATAATCATGTGTGTGGATGATTTCCTTCATTTCATGTATGCTTGCCTTTATCAGTAAGCTGCTTTCCCATTCTTAAATTTTCTTATATTTGTGGCCTTTTCTTTTCCACCAAGAGAAGTTCCTTTAGCATTTGTTGTAAAGCTTATTTGCTGGTGCTAAATTCTGTCAGCTTTTGCTTGTCTGTAAAGTTTTTGATTTCTCTTGTCAGGTCTGAAGAAGAGTCCTGCTGGGTGGAGTATTCTGGGTTACAGTTTTTTTTTCCCTTTTATTCCTTTAAATATATCATGTCACTTCCTTCTGGCCTGCAGAGTTTCTGCTGAAAAATCAATGGATAACCTAATAGGAGTTTCCTTGTATGTTATTTGTTGGTTTTCCCTTAATGCTTTTAATATTTTCCCTTTGTGTTTAATTTTTGTGAGTTTGATTGATATGTGTCTTGGTATGTTCCTCCTTGACTGTATGCTGTATGAGACTCTGTTCTTCCTGGACTTGAGTGAGTGTCTCCTTTCCCATGTTACGGAAGTTTTCAGCTTAGAGTCTCTTCAACTATTTTCTTCGACCCTTTGTCTCTTTTCCTTCTGAGACTCCTATAATGTGAATGTTGGGGTGTTTAATGTTATCTCAGAGGTTTCTGAGACTGGCCTCATTTCTTCTCATTGTTTTTTCTTTCTTCTGTTCCATGGCAGTAATTTCTAACCATCTGTCTTTCAGATCACTTATTCATTCCTCTGCCTCATTTATTCTTCTGTTGATTCCTTCTAGTGTATTTTTTTCATTTCAGTTATTGTATTGTTTATCTCATTTTGTTTGTGTTTTAGATCTTCTGATTCATGGGGTCACAAAGAGTTGGACATGACTGAGCAACTGAACTCTTGGTTAAAAATTTCTTGTATTTTCTCAGTCTGTGAGTCCATTCTTCTGAGATCTTGGATCATCTACTGTCACTGCTCTGAATTCTTTCTCAAGTAGACTGCCCATCTCTACTTCACTTAGTTCTTCCGGGTTTTATTTTATTCCTTCATCTGGAACATACTTCTCTGTTACCTCATCTTGTCTAACTTTCTGTGGTTGTCTTCTTTCCACAGGCTGCAGGGTCATAGTTCCTCTTACTTCTGGTGTCTGCCCCATGGTGGGGGATTTAGGCCTTGTCTCTGTGGTGGGAAGGGCTGTGTCAGGGAGTGTGTTTAGCAGTGGCTATGAGCTCAGGAGCCTGAGCTGCTGCTGATGGGGCTGTGTTCCCCCAGCTGGTGGTTTGGCCCGAGGCATCCCAGCACTGGAGCTTTTAGGCTGTTGGTCGGCTCTTGGTGCCAAAATGGCAACCTCTGGGGGAGTTCATGCCAATCAGTATTTCCTGGGGCCTCTGCCACCAGTGTTATTGCCCCAACAGTGAGCCAAAGCCAACCCCACCTCCCCAGGAGACCATCCAATATCTATGGGTAGGTCTAGCTGTCTTCTGTGGAGTCACTGCTTTGTGCTGGGTCCCTGTGCGTGTCTTTATCTGTGTGCATCCGCAAGAGTGGAATCTGCTTCCCTCAGTCGTGTGGACTCCAGTACTCAAGCCCTGCTGTCCTTCAAAATCAAATGCTCTGGAGGCTCCTCCTCCTGATCCCAGACCCTCAGGCTGGGGAGCCTCATGTGGAGATTAGTACTCTCAATCCTTGGGTGATCCTCTGCAATACAGTCTTTTTTTTTTTTTTTTCAGTTTGTGGGTTGCCCACCTGGCTTTTTTTCTTTTTTTTTTTTTTGGCAGTGTATGGGATCTCAGTTCCTTGACTAGGGACTGAACCCAGGCCACAGAAGTGAAAGCACTAAATCCTAACTTCAAGGCCAGCAAGAGAACTCCCTGTAGGATTTCTTGAAAGTGCCCCTCCTAACATTTTGTTGTGGCTTCTTTGTCTTTGGATGTAAAAACTCTTTTTGGTAGATCCAGCCTTTTCTGTCGACGGTTGTTCAGCAGTTGTTTGTGATTTTGGTGTTTTCATGAGAGAAGGTGAGTTCCAGTTCTTCTGCTCCACTATTTTGTCCAGGAGTGAGGGGCTACTTTTAGTCTGGATGCTTGCTGCTGCTTTTCTCAGTGTGTGCTGGCTGTTATCCCCTTGATGTGTGTGGTAGGTGCGGCAGTGTGTGGTAGGTGTGGCAGTGTGTGGTAGGTGTGGCAGTGTGTGGTAGATGTGGCAGCCCTGTACATTCTCCTGATATAGCAGGCGGGATGGCAGTAATTGGTGCCTGTTGGCCAATTAATTAATTCCTTCTTTGATTGTTTCCTGTGAGTGCTCTCCATCCATTGTTTATTCCTTCTTTGATTGCTTCCTGTCTTCTTTTATATTATTGTTTAGTATTCTGTTTTGTCTCAGCTACTAGTTTATTTGGTGTCCTCCTTGATTTTCAAGTGTTTTTCTAAGGTTTACACTATACATCTTTAATTTATGTAAATAAATATAATAGAATTTGAGTAATATTATGCCAGTGTAACAGTATACTTCCATTTCCCTCCTTTTTTGGTACCATTGTTGCCCTGTGTTTTTCTACTGTACTATTTTAAGCTCCACACTGTTCTTTTTGCTTTAAATAATTACCTTTTAAAGAAATTTAAAAATGAAAAGTCTTTAATATGCAACTTGCATTTTTATCATTTCTGTCATTGATTCCTTACATAGATCCCTGTTTCCATTGGTGTCACTTTTTCTTTTGACTAAAGAACTTCCTTTAGTGTTTCCTGCAGTATAGATCTGGTTGCAGATTTTCCAGGTTTTTATTTGGAAAAAATCTTTATTTCACTTTCATTTTTATAAAGTACTTTTGGTGGACATAGAATTCTGGGTTGCCAATTTTTTTCTTTTAATACTTTAAAGATATAGTTCCTCTTTCTTCTCCCTTGCACTATTTTTGATGCAGAGTCTGAGATCTTCTTTTGTTTGTTCTCTTTAATTTCCAGTGACTGCTTCTAAATTAATCTTTATCAATGTATTTCAGAAATTTGATTATGATGAAACTTGGTGTATTTTTTCTTTATTGTGTTTTCTTTATAGTGCATTTTTTTGTGGTATATTTAATCCTACTTCTTTTCCCTGGTGGCTCAGAGGTTAAAGCGTCTGCCTCCAGTGTGGGAGACCGGGTTTGATCCTGGGTCGGGAAGATCCCCTGGAGAAGGAAATGGCAATCCACTCCAGTATTCTTGCCTGGAGAATCCCATGGACGGAGAAGCCTAGTAGGTTACAGTCCACAGGGTCGCAAAGAGTCGGACACGACTGAGTGACTTCACCTCACCTCACCTCAGGAAGTTTGGGGCTATTTTCAAATACCATTTATCCCCCGAATACACATATACAAAATTAGAGAACTCAGATTTCACTTATATTAGACCACTTGATATTTTCCCACAGCATCCTGAAGGGCTGTTTATCTTTTCAGTCATTTTCCCTCTGAAAATTGCCTCCAGGTTAAAAAAAAATAGATTCTGGGGCTCATCTCAATGCTTCCCTTCTCTCAATCTTGCACTCCTTTTGTGTCAATGTCTAAAAACATTTTTCTACATATTTTTATAAATTTTCTATTTGCTGAAAGTCATATAGCTAGTTCCACATTGTCAGAAGAAGAGCTTTTCACTTTGCTTTTTGCATTAATAATATATTCTGGAAGTCATTCTATATCATTTTACAAAGATCTTTTTGTTGCTTCACAAAACTCGATTGTATTTGTTCATATCATAGTCTGTTCAACCAATAAGGTTTTCCATTTAAGTAGTTTCCAGTCTTTTTGCAGTTATAAATAACACTGTAATGAATAACCTGGTGCATATGTATTTTCATAATTTTTGAGGTGTATATTTAGGGTAAATTTCTATCTCTGTGATTGCTGAGTCATAGGAGAAGGAAATGGCAACCCACTCCAGTATTCTTGCCTGGAGAATCCCAGGGATGGGGGAGCCCGGGCTGCTGTCTATGGGGTTGCACAGAGTTGGACACGACTGAAGTGGCTTAGCAGCAGCAGCGGCAGCAGGGTAAGTACATATGTGATTCTGTTAGATACAACTATTTCCCTACATACAGATTGTACCATTTTGCATTCTGGTAGATGAGAATGCTTATTTTTCCATAGCCTCATCTACAGAGTATATTGCCAACCTTTTAATTTTTGCTAATCTGATCAGTTTTTTAAAATCTCAAAATCACTTTGATTAGAATAGGTCTCATTACTGTTGAAGTTAAATACCTTTTCATATGTTTAAGAGCCAGTTTATTTCTTTTAAAAATTGTCTGCTCATTTTTAATCTCATTTTTCTATTAGATTTTTTGAGTGTTTTGTCCTAAATTTTAAAAAAAGTTATTTATAGATTTAGTGATATTAGCCCTTTGCCCAAGAAATAAGTTATAAATATTTTCTCCCAGTATGTCATCTTCTTTCAGTTTTGTTTATGGTATTTTTATATAGGAACATTTCCCCCTGCATTTTTATGTAATCAAATGAGTCAGTCTTTTCCTATATACATTTAGGTTTTCAGTAATAGTTAGAAAGCCTTGTCCCACACTCAGGTTATAGAAAAATCAATTAGTTTTCCTTTAGTACTTGTATGTTTTTGTTTGTACATTTAGATCCTTGATCTATATGGACTTTATTCTTGTGTATGCTGAGATATGGAACTAATTTTATCTTTTTTACCCCTAAATGGCTATCCAGTTTCCCAGTACTTTTTAAAAAAATTTTATACTTGTCTCAGTGATTTGAGACTACATCTTGATCATGTACTAAGCTTCTGTCTTGCCAGAAAGTTTTAAGGATCAGAAAGTTTCACTTCTTTCTCACTCAGTTATCATTATATATTGAAGTCAATTACTTCATTTAGAAAAAATAATTCATACAAGACTACCTGTTTCAAAAAATGCATATAATTTTGGTAACAATATAGTAGCATACTGGGGGAAAATTAAATAAATTTCATCTCTCTAAAGAGCCTTAAGGCCTCTTGGGATGTTTTCATGTAGACAAATTTCCTGGCACATTTAAGTTCTGTAGTATAATAAACAGTAATCGTACTAATGTGATCAAGACTAGAAGAGAAGGTCATTTAAATTGAAGGAGAGGTAGACCACTTTGTTTTCCCTTAAACCTCTAAATCACTGATCGTAGTTCCAAATTATTAATGAAATGCTTTCTTATTCTTAAGGTTCATAGATCTTTTCAAATAAAATATGCAAAATATTTTTCACATAAACTTCAGATGAACATCACAGAAATATTAAGGCTAAACCATTCAGCTTCCTCCAAATCCTTGAATATCCCACCTGTCCAAATTGTGATACATGTTGATCTATTGATTATCTGTTTTTACATAATTGCTCCTTAAATTAGCCCTTAATTTGACCTAGAGGATGTTCCTCAAATAGGCAAATTAGATTGAATTCAAAGATTACTAGATGGTCCAGTGATTAAGACTTTGCTTTCCAGTGCAGGCGGGGGCGGGTTCAATCTCTGGTCAGAAAGTTAAGGTCCCACATGCCTCAGGGGCAAAAAGTGAAAGTGGCTCAGTTGTGTCCAACTCTTTGCCACCCCATGGATTGTAGCCTGCCAGGCTCCTCTGTCTGTGGAATTCTTCAGGCCAGAATACTGGAGTGGGTAGCCATTCCCTTCTCTAGGGAATCTTCCCAACCCAGGGATGGAACCCAGGTCTCCCACATTGCATGCAGATTCTTTACCATCTGAGCCACCAGGAAAGGCCCAGGGGCAAAAAAACAAAATATAAAAAAGACGCAATATTGAAACAAATTCTATAGACTTTAAAAATGGTCCATAACCAAACAAATCTTTAAAAAAATTAAATTGATTGTTGCAATCATTTAAAAAGAAAAGATTGTTGTTGTTCAGTTGCTAAGTCATGTCCAACTCTTTGCAACCCCAGGGACTGCAGCACACCAGGCTTCCCTGACCTTCACTGTCTCCCTGAGTTTGCTCAGACTCATGTCCATTGAGTTGGTGATGCCATCCAACTATTCCCTCCTCTGTCACTCCCTTCTCCTCCTGCCCTCAGTTTTTCCCAGTATCAGAATCTTTTCCAATGAGTTGGCTCTTTTCATCAGATGGCCACAGTATTGGAGCTTCAGCAACAATCCTTCCATTGAATATTCAGGTTGATTTCCTTTAGGATTGACTGGTTTGATTTCCTTGCAGTCCAGGGGACTCTCAGGAGTCTTCCAGCACCATAGTTTGAAAGCATCAATTCTTCAGCACTCATCCTTCTTTATGGTTCCAACTTTCATATCCATACGTGACTACTGGAAATACTATAACTTTGACTAGACAGACTTTTGTTGGCAAAGTGATGTCTCTGCTTTTAATATGCTGTCTAGGTTTGTCATAGCTTTTCTTCCAAGAAGGAAACATCTTTTAATTTCATGACTGCAATCACCATCTGCAGTGATATTGGAGGCCAAGAAAATAAGGTCTGTCACGATTTCCATGTTTCCCCATCTATTTGCCATGAAGTAATGGGACTGAATGCTATGATCTTAGTATTTTGAATGTTGAGCTGTAAGCCAGTTTTTCACTCATCTTTTTCACCTTCATCAAGAGGCTCTTTAGTTCCTCTTCACTTTCTGCCATAAGCATGGTGTCATCTGCATATCTGAGGTTATTGATATTTCTCTTGGCAATCTTTCTTTCATCTTGTGATTCATCCAGTTCAGCATTTCACATGATGTACTCTGCATATAAGTTCAATGAGCAAGGTGACAATATACAGCCTTGATGTAATCCTTTCCCAATTTTGAACCAGTCTCTTGTTCCATGTCTGGTTCTAACTGTTGCTTCTTGACCTGCTTACAGGTTTCTCAGGAGGCAGTTAAGGTGGTCTCTTATTCCCGTCTCTAAGAATTTTCCAAATTGTTGTGATCCACACGGTCAAAGGCTTCAGTATAGTCACTGAAGTGGAAGTAGATGTTTTTCTGGATTTCTCTTGCTTTTTCTATGATCCAATGGGATGTTGGCAGATTGATCTGTGGTTCCTCTGCCTTTTCTAAACTCTGCTTGTACATATGGAAGTTCTCAGTTCACATACAGTTGAAGCCTAGCTTGAACGATTTTGAGCATTACCTTGCTAGCATGTGAAATGAGCAAGATCGTGCAGTAGTTTGAGCATTCTTTGGCATTGCTTTGGGATGGGAATGAAATCTGACATTTTCCATCACTGTGGCCACTGCTCAGTTTTCCAAATTTGCTGGCATTCTAAGGGCAGCATGTTCACGGCATCATCTTTTAGGATTTGAACTAGCTCAGCTAGTATTCCATCACCTCCACTAGTTTTGTTCATAGTAATCCTTCCTAAGGCCCATTTGACTTCACACTGCAGGATGTCTGGCTTGAGGTGAGTGACCACACCATCGTGGTTATGCAGGTCATTAAGACCTTTTTGTACAGTTCTTCTGTGTAGTCTTGCCACCTCTTCTTAATCTCTTTTGCTTCTGTTAGGTCTGTATCATTTCTGACCTTTATTGTGCCCATCTTTGTATGAAATGTCCCCTTGCTATCTCAGATTTTCTTGAAGACATCTCTAGTCTTTCCCATTCTGTTGTTTTCCTCTATTTCTTTGCATGTTCACTTAAGAATGCCTTTTTATCTCTCCTTACTATTCTCTGGAACTCTGCATTCAGATGGGTATATCTTTCCTTTTCTCCTTTGCCTTTCACTTCACTTTTCTCAGCTATTTGCAAGGCCTCCTCAGACAACCATTTTGCCTTGTTGCATTTCTTAATTTTGGAAATGGTTTTGGTCACCACCTCCTGTACACTGTTACGAACCTCTGTCCATAGTTCTTCAGGCACTCTGTCTATCATATCTAAACCCTTGAATCTATTTGTCACTTCCACTGTATAATCATAAGGAATTTGATTTAGGTCATACCAGAATGATCAAGTGGTTTTCCTACTTTCTTCAGTTTAAGCCTGAATTTTGCAATAAGGAGCTCATGATCTGAACCAGTCAGCTCTCTGTCTTTTTTTTTGCTGATCATGTGGAGCTTTGGCTGCAAAGAATATAATCAATCTGATTTTGGTATGACCATCTGATGTCCATGTGTAGAGTTGTTTCTTGTGTTGTTGGAAGAGGGTGTTTGCTATGACCAGTGCATTCTCTTGGCAAAACTGTTAGCCTTTGCCCTGCTTCATTTTGTACTCCAAGGCCAAACTTGCCTGTTATTCCAGGTGTCTCTTGACTTCCTACTTTTGCATTCGTCTCCTGTGATGAAAAGGACATCTTTTGGTGTTAGTTCTAGGAGGTCTTGTTGGTCTTCATAGAACCATTCAACTTCAGTTTCTTCAGCATTAGTGGTTGGGGCATAAACTTAGATTACTGTAATGTTGAATGGTTTGCTGCGGGGGGGGGACGCTCCACAGAAAGAGTAGAGGCAGTGGAACTTCCCTCAACAAAGCCGAGAGGTTCCGGAGGAGAGGTGAGCGTGCTGTCCGCCAACCCAGCCCATCAGCGAGCGAGAGACAATCAGACGCGACAGGGGTTCCGTCGAAGCAGTTCCCGTTTATTGTGGCAAACTCCCAGCTTATATAGACAAACAGGAGGGTTTTAGGAGGGACTTTACATAGTTGCACCACTCACGTTAAAGGTCAAATCATCATGCACCTTCATTATAACAGGAGTCTATGGAGATCACACACTGTCTACATGCATGGAAATCAAGAGAGCCAATCAAAAAACTTTGACAGACAACATAGACTCTGCCCCCATCTCTTCCGCCAGGCGCCATCTTAGGTTTTCGACCGCAAAGCTAGCCCCTTTGTTTTTAAGGTTTCCCATTTAGGGCCCCACAGTTTGCCTTGGAAACAAACTGAGACCATTTAGTAATTTTTGAGATCACCCCCAAGTGCTGCATTTCAGACTCTTTCATTGACTATGAGGGTTAATATTTAAAAAAAAAAGATTACTAGATGATATTTGGGTTTTTAGAGGATAATACCTATGTTTTCCCTTGAATTCATTAATTTAATAATAGCATGAGTAAGTTTTTCTGATATTGATCCTTTCAGAGTAAATGATATTAGGTAGTTACCTAATACTTTAAAACATAATATTAAGCAATACTTCTCTGTGCCAGGCAAGGCCATGTTCATGGATATGTGAACTGTGCAGTCATACTGGTCTCCATTCTTTGAAGAGCCCAGCATTTGGTTTAATGCTCTGCTGTCAACATTTTGAAACTGTAGTAATTTTTATTTTTAATTTTTAAATTTATTATTTTTTGACTGCACTGGGTCTTTTTGTACATGGGCCTTCTCTAGTCACAGTGAGCCATTACTCTTTGCTGTGGTGCTTGGGCTTCTTACTGCAGTGGCTTCTGTTGTTGCAGAGCATGGGCTCAGTAGCTGTGGTGCATGGGCTTAGTTGACTCCCCCCCGCATGTAGAATCTTCCTGGACCAGGGATTGAACCCCTGTTCCCTACATTGAGTCTCAACCATTGGACCACCAGGGAAGCCCTGTAGAAATCTTTTTTCTTAATATATGTATTTTATTGAAGTATAGTTGACTGACAGTGTTTTACGTGCACAGCAAGAGGATTCAGTTATATGTATACATATATATTATTTTTAAAATTACTTTCCATTATAGGTTATTATAAGATATTGACTATAGTTCCCTATGCTATATAGTAAACTTTTGTTGCTTGTTATATATCTTTTAAATTAGAAATCTAGCATTCTACTGATACTGAGTCAAACAAGTGGATTCAAAATGTCATAAATTTTTGTTAGGCAAAAATTCATAAGTTTTCTAAAATATATATTTATACATATTATTTATATATGTGTATACAAAAGCTTTTCTACTGCATCTTGATAGAAGCTTGAGAAAGAGCATAAAAAGAGATGGAGAAACTGGAAAACATAAGCTAAATGAAATGGTAGCACTGAATACTGAATTTGACATAGAAAAAGTGAAACAAACTAGATAAAAGTAAAAGATCATCATATAGTGCAGTTGTTTTTAAACATGGCTGCTCATTAGAAACATATCTGGAGCTCTGGAGAAAAAGCAATACCTGGGCATTTGTATTTTTCAAAAACTTTCAAGATAATTCTGGTATGCATCTGGATTTTAAAGTGATTACAGGTTTTGCTATTAAATAGTAGTTTTGATGATATAGGGTTCTTTTATTTTTCTTTTCACCAATCATGATACCATGGTATTATGTGAGTAAGTTACATAATCATAATAGTGAAAGATGGTTATCAGTTTTCACAGTTGTCAGACAAAAAATAAAAGATAATTACAATTGCAAGTCATAATAGGAACATGATTAACCTAATCATAAAATAATTACATACAATTTGAGGGGGTCAAGCAGAGTGATATGGTAAGTGGAAGTGCAAACATGCACATGTTTCATCCACCAGCTAGTCTATGTCTTTTGGTTGGTGCATTTAATCTATTTACATTTAAGGTAATTATCCATATGTATGATCCTATTACCGTTTTTAAATTATTTGGGGTTTATTTTCTGTAGGTCTTTTCCTTTTGTGTTTCCTGTTTAGAGAAGTTCCTTTAGCATTCATTGTAAAAGCGGGTTTGGTGATGCTGAATTCTCTAAGCTTTTGCTTTTCTGAAAGCTTTTTATTTCTCCATCATATGTGAATGAGAGTCTTGCTGGGTAGTATGTTCTTGGTTGTAGGTTCTTCCCTTTCATTAATTTCAATATACCGTGCCATTCCCTTCTGGCTTGTAGAATTTCTGTTGAAAAATCAGCTGATAGCCTGATGGAAGTTTCCTTGTATGTTATTTGTCTTTTTTTTAATATTTTGTCTTTGTCTTTAATTTGTGTCAGTTTGATTTCTGTATGTCTTGATGCGTTCCTCCTTGGGTTTATACTGCTTGGGATTCTCTGTGCTTCCTGGACTTGGTTGACTATTTCCTTTCCTATGTTAGGGAAATTGAAAATCGCTCAGTCATGTCCAACTCTTTGTGACCCCATGGACTGTACAGTGTGTGGAATTTTCCAGGCCAGAATACTGAGTGGGTAGCTTTTCTTTTCTCCAGGGGATCTTCCCAACCCAGGGATTGAACCCAGATCTCACACATTGCAGGTGGATTCTTTATCAGCTGAGCCACAAGAGAAGCCCAAGAATACTGGAGTGAGTAGTCTATCCCTTCTACAGGGGATCTTCCCGACCCAGGAATTGAACCTGGGTCTCCTGCACTGCAGGTGGATTCTTTACCAACTCACCTATCAGGGAAGCCGAATTCCCATGTTAGGGACGTTTTCAGCTATTATCTCTTCAAATGTTTTCTCAGGTCCTTTCTTCTCCTTCTGGGACTCCTATAATGTGAATGTTGATATGTTTAATGTTGTCCCAGAAGTCTCTTGGGCTGTCTTCATTTCTTTTCATCCTATTTTCTGTATTCTGTTCTATGGCAGTGATTTCCACCATCCTGTTCTCAAGGTCATTTACGCATTCTTCTGCCTCAGTTATTCTGCTATTGATTCCTTCTAGTGTATTGTTCATCTCTGTGTATTTGTTCTTTAGTTCTTGTAGGTCTTTGGTAGACATCTCTATTGTTTTCCTGAGATCCTGAATCATCTTTACTAACAATATTTTGATTTCTTTTTCTGGAAGGTTGTGTATCTCCAGTTTATTTAGTTTTTCTGGGATTTCATCTTGTCCCTTCATCTGGGACATAACTTTGTGCTTTTCCATTGTGATTAACTTTCTGTAATATGGCTTTTGTTTTAGTTGCTGTGGGACTGTGCTGCTTCTTGCTTCTTCTCTCTGCCCTCTGGATGATGCTAAGAGGCTTGTGTAAGCTTCCTGACGGGAGGGACTGGCGATGGGAAAACGGGGTCTTGCTCTGGCGGACAGGGCTTTGCTCAGTAAAGCTTTAATCCAATTATCTGGTGATGGATGGGTTTGTACTCCCTCCCTGATTGTTGTTTGGCCTGAGGTGACCCAGCCCTGGGGTCTTCAGGCTCTATGATTGGGTTAATGGTGAACTCCAAGACGGTTTATGCCAAGGAGACCTTTCCAGCTTGATGCTGCCTGTGCCCCCAATCCCGTGGTGAGCCCCTGCCAGTCCATGCCTCCACAGGAGGCCCTCCAATACTAGCAGGTAGTTTTGGTTCTGTCTCCTGTGGAGTCATTGCTCCTCTCCTATGGGTCTTGTTGCATGCAAGATTTTGTTTGTGCCCTCCAAAATTGGAGTCTGTGTTTCCCCCAGTCCTGTGAAAGTCCTATAATCAAATCTCGTTGGCCTTCAAAGCCAGATTCCTGGGAATCCCTAGGCTGGGAAGCCTGACATGGGGTTCAGAACCTACACAACAGTGGGCAAACTTCTTTGGTATTATTTTTCTCTAATTTGTGGGTCACCCACTGACAGGGCATGGGATTTGATTTTATCATGATTGTGCCCCTGCTATCATCTGGCTGCAGCGTCTTGTTTTTGGACGTGCAGTATCTTTTTATGGTGGGTTCTTCTACTGCTGCTAAGTCACTTCAGTCGTGTCTGACTCTGTGTGATCCCATAGACAGCAGCCCACGAGGACTCCCCTGTCCCTGGGATTCTCCAGGCAAGAACACTGGAGTGAGTTTGGTGGGTTCTGGTACCCTCCTATCAGTGGTGGTTCAACAGGTAGTTGCACTTTCCCCCTGTAGTAATTTTTAAACAAGGAGTTCCCTTATTTTCATTTTGCACTGGTCCTGCAAATTATGTAGCCAGTCCTGGTACCAAGCAATGTATTTAGTAAGGAGATATTTTGAAAAGATTTAATAGATATTTTTGCAAGATTCTTTAGGTTTCCACATGCAAAATGGAGTTTAGGGAAAGTGAAAGAGGAAGTAAGAAGACCGGAGGGGAAGCTGACAGTATTTAAGATGGTAGCAGTAAAGGGAAAGTAATCAATAGACTCAAAGTATAGTTTGGAGGTAGTAAGGATTGACATGAACTGGTAATGAATTAAATGTAGGAATACAGAGAAAGATGTGAAGAATGACCTGAGAACTTAGTTTAGTTTTGTTTTTTTTACTTTGGCTGCATGTGTCTTCCTTGAGCCCTGAGGGCGTTCTCTAGTTGTGGCAAGTGGGCTGAGTTGCCTGGTGGCATGTGGGCCAGGGATTGAATCCATTTACCCTGTGTTGCAATATAGATTCTCAAGCATTGGACCACCAGGGAAGTCCCAAGAATGATGTGAAAATTTAATTTTGAGGGGCATGTTTGCTTTTTCTTTCCCTGTTCTCCCCAACACATACCCTTAAACCTAAGGAAGCAGGTTCTGAGAAGATAGCACAGTGGTCTTGGCCTCCAGGGATCCAAGGGCCACATGTCTGTCCCAAAGGAAAGTGTGGCAGGAGAGGTGGGCCAGGGTGTGCTGGGTGGGTGGCGGTAGCAGTAACAGGAGTATCGACTTGTGGCAGTTTTTGTGGGCATGCTGGACTGGTTCAGCCTCAGTGTTCTACGGGCAGCCGGCCAGCAAAATCCACATCTTCCACCTCAGACCGCTTGATGAAGGCATGGTTCATGAGCATCTTAAGTGGCCCTTATTAGATGAGGAAAGTTGGAGAGAAAACATTTTTTGAGGGTGTGGTTAAGAGTTGGATTTGACACTATGCTAAGTGAAAGAAGCCAGATACAAAGGCTGTGCATTTGTTTTTTTATTGCAGTATAGTTGATTTGCCGTGTTGTGTTCATTTCTGTGCATAGCAGAGTGACTCAGTTTTACACGTATACATTCTTTTTGTATTCTTTTCTATTATGATTTGTCTCAGGAGATTGGATATAGTTCCCTGTGCTGTACACATAGGACCTTATTGTTTCAGTTCAGTTCAGTTGCTCAGTCGTGTCTGGCTCTTTGCGACCCCATGAATTGCAGCATGCCAGGCCTCCTGTTCATCACCATCTCTCTGAGTTCATTCAGACTCACGTCCATCGAGTCCGGTGATGCCATCCAGCCATCTCATCCTCTGTCGTCCTCTTCTCCTCCTGCCCCCAATCCCTCCCAGCATCAGAGTCTTTTCCAATGAGTCAACTCTTCGCATGAGGTGGCCAAAGTACTGGAGTTTCAGCTTTAGCATCATTCCTTCCAAAGAAATCCCAGGGTTGATCTCCTCCAGAATGGACTGGTTTATCCATTCTAAATGTAGTCGTTTGCATAGACCTACCCCCAAACTCCAGATGGTCTCTATCCCTCCTCCCTCCCCCCTTGGCAACTACTAGTCTGCTCTCTATGTCTGCAAGTCTGTTTCTGCTTTGTAGATAAGTTCATTCATGCCTTATTTTTTATTTGTTTTTATTTGATATGTGCAATCTTAGTTCCCCAATCAGGGATCGAACTCATGTCCCTTGCATTGGGAGTGCAGAGTCTTAACCACTAGACCACCAGAAAAGTCCCATTTGTGCCGCATTGTAGATTCCACATATAAGTGACATCATAAGGTATTTGTCTTTCTCTGACTTACTTTAATTATTATGAAAATTTCTAGTTGCCTCCCTGATGCTGCAGATGACATTACTGTGTTCTTTTTATGGCTGAGTAATATTCTATTGTATATATGTACCACATCTTCTTTATCCATTCTTCTGTCGATGGACATTTAGGTTGTTTGCATGTCTTGACTATTGTGAATAGTGCTGCTGTATCTTTTAAAATTAGTTTTGTCTGAATATATGCCCAGGAGTGGAATTGCTGGGTCATAATGGTCACAGTTTTAATTTTCTGAGAAACCTCTTTACTGTTCTCTGTAATGGCTACACCAACTTACATTCTTGCCAACAGTGTAGGAGGGTCTCCTTTTCTCCAAACCCTCTCCAACATGTGTTATTTGTAGACTTTTTAAAAAAATTTATTTATTTATGGTTTCTCTGGGTCTTCTTTACAGTGCGTGGGCTTCTCTTATTGCAGAGCACTGGCTCTAGAGCACAGGCTTGGTCATTGCAGTGCTTGGGCTTAGTTGCTCCTTGGTTTGTGGGATCCCCCAGACCAGAGGTTGAACCCGTGTGCCCTGCATTGCCAGGGGGATTATTAACCACTGGACCACCAGGGAAGTCCTGTAGACTTTTTAATGATGGTCATTTTGACATGTGTGACTTGGTATTTCATCTATAATTCCTTTTTTGTGTGTGAAATTTCTAGAGAAAGCAAAACTATATAGTAAGTAGATCAGTGGCTATCTGAAGCTTTGCATAGGAGCAAGAATGACTGCAGACAGGTATAAAGGATTTTGGGGGTTGACAGCAGTATTCTAAAACTGGATTGTCGTGTTGGTTTTGTAATTACATAAAATTGTTAAAATCACTGATCGTCCATGTAAGCTCTATGATAAGTACAGAGTTGTTAAAAGATTAACATAAAAGATTGAGAGGACTTCCCTAGCAGTCCAGTGGTTAAGACTTTGCACTTCCAATGGAGGGGGTGTGGGTTCCATCCCTGGTGGGGGAACTAAGATCCCACATGCTGCATTATGTGGCCAAAAAATAAATATTAATAAAGATAGAATAGAATAGAATTTGTAATCTTTATTCTTAAAAACGAAAAGGTTGATATAGCTGTGATTATGTCAGGGAGTACTATTGTTATTCCCATTTTATAGATAAATAAAAATTAAAAGTAAAAGCTTCAGGACTTTCCTGGTGGCTCAGGGGTAAAAAAATCTACTCCTTGGAAGAAAAGTTATGACCAACCTAGATAGTATATTCAAAAGCAGAGACATTACTTTGCCAACAAAGGTCCGTCTAGTCAAGGCTATGGTTTTCCTGTGGTCATGTATGGATGTGAGAGTTGGACTGTGAAGAAGGCTGAGCGCCGAAGAATTGATGCTTTTGAACTGTGGTGTTGGAGAAGACTCTTGAGAGTCCCTTGGACTGCAAGGAGATCCAGCCAGTCCATTCTGAAGGGGATCAGCCCTGGGATTTCTTTGGAAGGAATGATGCTAAAGCTGAAACTCCAGTACTTTGGCCACCTCATGCAAAGAGTTGACTCATTGGAAAAGACTCTGATGCTGGGAAGGATTGGGGGCAGGAGGAAAAGGGGACGACAGAGGATGAGATGGCTGGATGGCATCACGGACTCGATGGACGTGAGTCTGAGTGAACTCTGGGAGTTGGTGGTGGACAGGGAGGCCTGGCGTGCTGCAATTAATGGGGTCGCGAAGAGTTGGACACAAATGAGCAACTGAACTGAACTAACTGAACTGACCAGTGGAGAAGACACGGCATTGGATCCCTGATCTGGGGAGGATCCCACATGGCGTGGAGCAACTAAGCCCATGCACCACAACTATTGCGCCTGTGCTCCAGAGCTGGGGAGCCACGACTACTGAAGTTTGCAGGCCCTGAAGCCTGTGCTGTGCAACAGGAGAGGCCACCCCAATGACAAGGCCTCACACTGCAACTAGAGAGTAGCCCTGTCTTGCCACAACTAGAGTAAAAACCTGTGCAGCAACAAATACCCAGAACAGCCCAAAATACATAAATAATATTTAAAAAATAAAGGCTTCATGGTTATAGACCTACTAAGTATAATATGCAGTATTGGAACTTGAGTCTCTTTGACACTAAGGCATACTCTCGACCACTGTAATATATTCACTTTCTATTTTAAAGTTGTTTGCTGCATCTTGTTGATCAGAGGCTCTCTTGGAATCATAAAACAGAGAGGAAAAAAAGATATAGATTGGAAAATTCTATCGATCCTGTACACTAGTACTTCCATTTTCACTGGATGTAGGTGACAGCAAGTTTTTGTCCAGTGTGAGTTACATTACCACACCTTACTTGGCTCTTTGGCAAACTATGTTTTCTCTTTCAAATCATTAAGTTAAAGAGTTTAATTAGGGCTACTGGTAGCTTAAAAGGCAGAGACTGTATCTTCCAAAAATGTTCTCTCCTAGGGAAAATGGATACACACAAATGAATATATATAATCTTTACTGCTTTTTATGATTACCATTAGCATAAAGATCACTATATTGATTAGTATTAAGTATGGGGAGATGTTGGTCAAAGGTAAAATTTTTAGTTATAAAATGAATAATTTGTGGAATCTGATGTACAACATGGTGACTATAGTTAACAATATTGTAGTGTAACTTGAAATTTGTTAAGAGTAAATCTTAAGTGTTCTTACCACATGCATTAAAAAGTGGTAACTAGATGAGGTGGTGGATGTGTTGACTATTGTGTTGATCATCTCACAACATATATATTAAATCATGTACCTCTTTTAAATTCATATAATTTTATCAATTATACTTCCATAAAGCTGGAAAAAATGAAGCATTAAGTGCCTGCTGTGCTAGTCACTGAGGAGGCAAGTGATAATCAAAACAGGCATGGTCTCTGCCTTCTTGCAGCTTTAATTAGTCACTTCTTAGTGGGAGAAGCAGGCATTATTCTTAAGCACTATAGAATTATAAAATTTTAAATTGTGCTAGGTTCAACAAAGGAAAATATACGGTTGTCTGAGGGAGCATAACAAAGGATCCTGATTTTAACAAGGGTCGAAGAGAAGACCTCTATTAGGAAATTACATTTAAACTGAGACCTGAAGGATCAGTAGAAATAAGTAAAGGGAAGGAAAGGGAAAAAAAAACTTTTCTGGTAGAGGAGCAGCCTGCGTGGAGAGCTTCGTTGATGACCGCACAGCAGTGTAATAGAACATCCAGAGCAGGGGAAAGCTTGAGAACTTGGATGCTGTGCAAAAATGCTCCTGAAGAGCTGTGAGCTGGAGAATCTTTTGATCCAGTTAAAATTTTAAGAACATCACTCTGGCTACTATAAACAGTGGATCCAAAGAGGGTACAGTTCAGTTGCCCAGTCGTGTCCAACTCTTTGTGACCCCATGGACTGCAGTGCACCAGGCCTCCCTGTCCATCACCAACTCCCCGAGTTTACTCAAACTCATGTCCATTGAGTCTCCTCCTGCCTTCAATCTTTCCCAGCATCAGGGTCTTTTCAGATGAGTCAGTTCTTCACATCAGGTGGCCAAAGTATTGGAGTTTCGTCTTCAACATCAGTCCTTCCAATGAATATTCAGGACTGATTTCCTTTAGGATAGATTGGTTGGAGGAGGGAATGGCAAACCACTTCAGTATTCTTGCCTTGAGAACCCCATGAACAGTATGAAAAGGAGGGTTCTGCTGGCTAATGAAGAGGTCTTAGGAAAACTATGGGATTTATTGTTAAAGGAAAACTTCTTCATCTTTTAAAAGCTAGTTTTTGAAAACCAGAATGTCAGTTAAGTCGTGAATGGGGGCAAATGTCTGATAAATCAGTACATCTGAAAAACCACTAGATCAGTGCTTCTCAAACTTTAATGTACGTTCATATCACCCTGGCATTTTGTTAAAATGCAGTTCTGATTCAGTAGGTCTGGAGTGGGAACATTTCTAATAAGCTCCTATGTGACGTCCATGTTCTTCGTCTTTGGCTCACACTTTGAGTAGCAAGTGACTGGGCTACTATATATGAACTAAATTCTATTCTAATTGTCTAATACCTGTCAGCCTTCGTAGTTGTTTGGACAGTTGTCAATTTTGAGTATTTAAAAACTGGAGGTTTTAAAAGATGAATTAAAGTCTTGACATAGGTCAAATATGGCTTTTCATCTCTTCTATAAATATCCTATATATACTTACTTCCTATATACTTATATAACCTGTCTCTCTGCTGCTTGGCCTCAAGTTTCAGTTAAACTTCAGAAAGGACTATATGCAATTAATGTGTACAGAAATAGTATGTGATTCTTTATGTCTAGTATTTAATGGGAGATGTATGTCATTGACGTACTCTGATGCCAGAATTTTATCTGCCTTATTGATTTAATAAGATAGGAACACAGGAACTCTTAGAAGGTAGTTTGTTTTCAAAGGATGTATGACTGGGTTCTAACTTATAGTTGACTGTCTTATTCATTATCCTAGTCATTACTGTTTTGTTTGATTACAATCTTAAATGCAGAAAAATTCAGACTCTTTATTCCCTGGCTAAAGGTTTTGTATTTTGGATATCCCAATCATTTTATAAAGGTTCCAGGTGGTAAATAAAACCTGGTCATTTTTATTTTTTGGGGGGTAGTGAAGAGGGGATATTATCCTTTATTAGCAATGCAACGTCTCTTTGTGGCATGCCCCATGATCTTCAGAAACAGATTGATCAAGTAAAGGAAAACTTTAGAAATTATGCTTTCTGATTGAGATTATGCTTGTTGGGGCAAATAGGATAGAAAAATTTCACATTGCTCCCTCATTGTGAAGAAATAAGAACTAAGCAATAACATTCAATTTAAAAAGATAACCTGAATTATGTTTTAAATTTCACAAAACAAAGTTAAACCAAACAGTGGTAGCTCCTGTAGATTTTTCTCTACTGGGGAATTGACTGAAAAGCTACAGTCGCATTAGTTAAGAAAGAAAACTAAAATTGTTATTAATACCTTTAAAAAAAATGCTAAACGCTTCTCTACTAGTAGAGGTCCAGCTAGGTGAGTTTTACCTAGTCCTGAGTAGACCAGGTAACGTCATGTCGTTTTTTGGTTAGGTCTGAACCCCGTTTTAGAGATTAAAGATAGCGGTTAAAATGTTTAACAGGCCTTTGTTCAGCTTTTAGACTTGTAGGAAGGCCAGCTTCATTACCCAGTAGTTGGCTTTCCAGCTAAGGTGGGTTTCCGATGTGCAGCTTCTGCCAAGGAGCTCTGGCTGTAAACTCTGGAAGGAAGCCAAAGGAAAGAAGTTCCCGGCGCTAGTGCTTGTCCCGCTCAGAGAGTCCGGCGCTGGCGCATTTTTCGTGCAGTTATTGGCTGGGACTCTGCGTGCCGCTGTCGGCCAATGGAGACGCTGGAGATCTGGCCCCGGCCCGTCCCCTCTCGGCGCCGCGGGATGAGGCCGAGACTGAACAGCCGGCGAGCAAATCAGCGGCATCCAGAAAGCCATGTCCGACTCAGAGCCCAGCGCCCGAGCGCTAACCCGCTGAAAGTTTCTCGGGAAAGAAGCCGGGACGATCTGGACCCTGCTAAGAGGAACTGTCTTTGAGTGAGATGGTCCCAGAGGCCTGGAGGGGCGGACTGGTAAGCACCGGGAGAGTGGTGGGAGTTCTGCTGCTTCTGGGTGCCTTGCACAAGGCTTCCGCCGCCGTCATTCGCTATGAGATCCTGGAGGAAAGAGAGAAGGGTTTCGTGGTGGGCAACGTGGTCAGGGACCTTGACTTGGATCTCGGCAGCTTGTCAGCTCGCAGGCTCCGGGTGGTGTCCGGAGCTAGCCTAAGATTCTTTGAGGTGAACTGGGAGACCGGAGAGATGTTTGTGAACGACCGCCTAGATCGAGAGGAGCTGTGTGGGACCCTGCCCTCCTGTACCGTAACTCTGGAGTTGGTAGTGGAGAGGCCGCTAGAGTTGTTCAGCGCGGAAGTGGTGATCCAAGACATCAACGACAACAATCCCTCTTTTCCTACTCGGGAAATGAAATTGGAGATTAGCGAGGCCGTGGTGCCGGGAACGCGCTTTCCGCTCGAGAGCGCGCATGATCCCGATGTGGGAAGCAACTCTTTACAAACCTACGAGCTGAGCCGAAACGAGTACTTTGCGCTTCGAGTGCAGATGCGAGAAGACAGCACTAAGTACGCTGAGCTGGTCTGGAGCGCTCCCTGGACCGGGAGCGAGAACCAGATCTCCAGCTTGTGCTGACGGCATTGGACGGAGGAACTCCGGCTCGCTCCGCCAGCCTTCCTATTAGAATCGTTGTGCTGGACGCGAATGACAATGCGCCCACCTTCAACCAGTCCTTGTACCGGGCGCGTGTCCTGGAGGATGCACCCCCAGGCACTCGCGTGGTGCAAGTCCGTGCAACGGATCTGGATGAAGGCCCCAACGGTGAAATCATTTACTCCTTCGGCAGCCACAACCGTGCTGGCGTGCGGGAACTATTCTCCTTGGATCTTGTTACCGGGGTACTGACAGTCAAGGGTCGACTGGACTTCGAAGACGCCAAACTCCATGAGATTTACATACAGGCCAAAGACAAAGGCGCCAATCCCGAAGGAGCACACTGTAAAGTTTTGGTAGAGATTGTGGACGTAAATGACAATGCCCCGGAGATCACAGTCACCTCCGTGTACAGCCCAGTCCCCGAGGATGCCCCTCTCGGAACTGTCATTGCTTTGCTCAGTGTGACCGATCTGGATGCTGGGGAGAACGGGCTGGTGACATGCGAGATTCCACCAGGTCTTCCTTTTAGCCTTATATCTTCCCTCAAGAATTACTTCACTTTGAAAACCAGCGCAGCCCTGGATCGGGAGACCGTTCCAGAATACAACCTCAGCATCACAGCTCGAGATGCGGGAACCCCTTCCCTCTCAGCTCTCACGACATTGCGGGTGCAGGTGTCCGACATCAACGACAACCCTCCACAATCTTCCCAGTCTTCCTACAATGTTTACGTTGAGGAAAATAACCTGCCTGGTGTCCCAATACTAAACCTAAGTGTCTGGGACCCTGACGCCCCGCAGAATGCTCGCCTGTCCTTCTTTCTCTTAGAGCAAGGAGCTGAAATAGGCCTAGTGGGTCGCTATTTTACAATAAATCGTGACAGTGGCGTCGTGTCATCCTTAGTGCCCTTGGACCATGAGGATCGGCGTGAGTTTGAGTTAACAGCTCACATCAGCGATGGGGGCACTCCTGTCCTGGCTACCAACATCAGTGTGAATGTATTTGTCACTGATCGCAATGACAATGCCCCCCAGGTCCTATACCCCGGCCTGGCCAGAGCTCAGTGGAGATGTTGCCTCGAGGTACTGCTGCTGGCTACCTGCTCACGCGGGTGGTGGGCTGGGACCCAGATGCAGGACACAACGCCTGGCTCTCCTACAGCCTCTTGGGAGCCCCCAACCAGAGCCTTTTTGCTGTGGGACTTCACACGGGTCAAATCACCACTGCCCGCCCAGTCCAGGATACAGATTCGCCCAGACAGACTATCACGGTATTGATCAGAGACAATGGGGAGCCATCGCTGTCCACTACTGCCACCCTGACTGTGTCAGTAACTGAGGAATCTCCTGAAGCCCTGGCTGAGTTCCCTGCTGGCTCTGCCCCCAGGGAGCAGAATAAAAATCTCACCTTCTATCTACTTCTCTCTCTAATCCTGGTCTCCGTGGGGTTCGCAGTCACAGTATTAGGAGTGATCATATTCAAAGTTTACAAATGGAAGCAGTCCAGGGACCTATACCGAGCCCCCGTGAGCTCCCTGTACCGAACACCAGGGCCCTCTCTGCATGCGGACGCTGTGCGAGGAGGCCTGATGGCCCCACACCTTTACCATCAGGTGTACCTCACCACTGACTCGAGACGCAGTGACCCACTGCTGAAGAAACCTGGCGCCGCCAGTCCACTGGCCAGCCACCAGAACACTCTGCGGAGCCTCGATCCAGTGTTCTGTAGGCAAGTGCTGGGTGCAGAGAGCGCCCCTCCTGGGCAGGTAAGGTTTAGCAAGTCACCCTGGAATGATAATGCTTTTGATTTCCTGCATCACTTTTAGGAACGTATGTAGCCATCTTCATTTTCAGTGATCAAAACGTTTTCCTAACGATGCATCCACATTTTTACTTGGCTTTTCCCAGGTCAAACGTCGTGCCTTTTGGGGGAGGGAGATGGCCCAGCTAGAGTGTGGTTTGTGGTCCCACACAGTGTAGAGTTAATTCACTCATCTGTGGGCACAATTCACACCCTCAGCATTCACTTGCCATAGCAACTAACCAATCCTGCCAAAGGGCCATTAAGCTTTAACTCACCATCTCAGCACTCAGAGCTTAGCTTGGTATCATTTGCATTGAGTACAAGTTAATGGAAACCTCTAGCTAGTAGCAGCTGCTAGGAGTATAAAAACTACTTCATCTGTCCATCTTTCAAATGATTGCCACATCTGCATTAAAATTAATGGTTTGCTGATAATTTTTCTTTGACTGCACAGATCCTCTTCCTCGTTCTCAAATGGCTTTCTATGAAAGAAATAAAATTCTAGAGTCCTTTAAGTTTTATTTCAAGGACACTACAGGAAATTATGTGGCCATTACTTACATGTGCATTATAGAAAATTTGGAAAATATGGAAAAATAGAAAAAATTAAAATTAATTTTATTTCCAAATCCAAAGGTAACCACCATTCATTATAAAAGTAAAAGTAATATTTATTTTGAAAATAAATACAGAAGGACATAAAGTACAAAATGAAAGTTCTTTTTGCCCTAAGTGTTAATTCCTATCCTTTCACCATTATTATTATTATTATTATTATTTTAGTATAAATGTAGTATGACAGGCAAATTCATACCCTGAGAAAAAGATAAAGTTTTCATTTATTCAGGATAGTGTCCAGGCCTTTGTTTTGGAGTGCAGCTTAAACACACTTCCATTTGTGGGAGAACAACTATAACTTTGTTACTAATAAGTGTATTATTGCTATCAACCATTGGGTCTGGCAGTTAGACATAGTAAGCTCTACCACTTACCATCCATGAGTCCATGGCCGAGTTAATCTATTTTCTAGACCCATTTTTAGTATGTGGAAAAGAAGTAGCAAGAGTTTTATAAGATTAGTGCATGATACAATACATGTACAGTGTTTGTTGTGTCATAGTTCCAAAAATTCTTTAGCTACTAACCTGGAGACAGTTCAAGATGACAAAGCAGAGGCATATATGGAAAGGCTAAGGAAGGATGAAAGCCAGAGAGAAGCAGCTGCTGCTTTTCTGGTCAGACTGCAAAACAACTGGCATTTTCCTTTGAATGATGTTCTCAAACATGGCTGCACACCAGAATTACCTAGGGACCTTTTAAAAGTCCTGAAGCCCCGGCCACATCCCAGATGGATTAAAGCAGTCTGTTGGGATGGGACACAGGCATTGATATTTTTGAAGGTCCTCAAGTGATTCCAGTGTGAAGGCAAATTTGAAAAGCATTGCCCTAAGATATGCCTTTCCATCAATTAGCATGTTTTTGAAACGAAGTATTATTTTGAAGTTCACAGAACCAGCAGCCAGCCTTGTTTTGCCAGGCTGAACTTTAAAAATTCTATGATGTTATTTCTCAATCTTAAAGTATTATATAGAATAGCTCTAGGAAAGCACTGTAGGGAAGATGTGAGATATTTCATCATCTAAGGAGAAAAATCTTCCTCAATCACTAGCACCTGGGCAACTATTTCTTTAAAAATGTAGAGGCTCAGCAATGGGTATGGTGTTTCTTTTAGGGGTGAAAACATTTTCCTAAAGTACTGTGGTGTTTGCATCATTTTAGTATATGTGAATATACTAAAAACCATTGAATTGTACATTTTAAAGGGGTGAATTGTATAGTGTAATGGATAAATTATGTAGCTCAATACACCTGTTTTAAAAATTTAGAGATAGGAGAATACTATACTTGGCATAAAAAGGTCAAGACACACTTGGCATAAAAAGGTCAAGACTAGGATATATAGGATTTGGGCTTTATGTATTAATAATATAGATATGTTTGTTTTGGTGTCAACTTGCAAATAAAAGGGATTGAAATCTATAAGAGGTCTAGTTCTTGGATATTAAAGCCAGCAAAAAGGGTCAGTTGATGGCTACAGGGATGACACACTGTTAGGAAAATGATTTAAGATGTTACAGAAAGAGGTTTTATTTCTTTCTAGACAGACCAGAGGTGAAAGTGGGGAGACCCTAATTCTGCACTTGATAGACTTTACACAAGTCTCCTAACATTTCTGAGCTTGTGTTCTCAAATATAAACTCTTCCAAAATTGTGTGAGAATGAAAAGTAATGTATATAAAATGTATACTCAATATAAAATACTCATAAAGTACAAACATTCAATAGATACTTGTTGAATTAACAAGTGATAATAGCACTAATTCACCATGTATTGGTGAATTAAAAGATGAAAAGGCACAGTCCCTGCTCCTATGGCACACGGAGTACCATAGGAGACAGACATGTACACACACCCACAAAAATGATAAGGGAAATCTATATAATACAGGAAGTAATGGGAGGAAAGGAAAAGAAACACCCCAGTCAGCCTGGGGAAATCAGGAAGAATTCATACAGGTGATGATGCTTGATCTGAGGATGAAAGTTGAGTGGTAGTTTATCAGATAATAAAGGGGAAAGGCGAGTAGAGAGGGACCCTTGCAGGAAATTCCGTGTGGAGGGATAAAGTGTTTTTTATTATTGCTGAACCTTTAAGTGTATTTGTAAAACAATTTTTGCAGGAGTTAAATCTTGAGTTACCTTTAGGCTATGCCAAGGATTTTTTATTTTATTCTATATCCATGATATAATCATTGCAGAATTTTGAACTGATATAAATATAATGTCATCAGAGTTTTTGTTTGTTTGTTTTGGAGTGATTATTCTGGTAGCTATAAATGAAGTGTGTGTGTGTGTGTGTGTGCTTAGTTACTCAGTCATGTTCGACTCTTTGCAACCCCATGAACTGTACCCAGCTAGGCTCCTCTGTCCATGGAATTGTCCAGGCAAGAATGGTGAAGTAAGTCACCATAATGGATTGGGGATGTTGGGACTGGACACTAAAGAAGATTTGCATGCGTACTCAGTCATGTCTGACTCTTTGCCACCCCATGGACTGTAGCCCACTAGGCTCCTCTGTCCATGGGATTTTCCAGGCAAGATTACTGGAGTGAGTTGCCATTTCCTCTCTCAGGGGATATTCCCAGCCCAGGATTGAACCCATGTCTCCTGCATTTGCAGGCAGATTCTTTACCACTGAGCCACCTGGGGAAGCCCTGTAATGTAACATGGGGCTATTATATTACATTTAGAACATTTAGGAGGCTATTATAGTATTTGAGAAGATTGAGAAATGCTTGAACCAGCACAGTGACAAGTATAGACTGAGGGACATAACTATAGTGAAATTATCAGCACTTATTCATTGACATGATAAAGGGAAGACATAAGAGGAATGAGTCAAGAATGATCCTCCTTATCCTTCCCCTCTGGCAACTTGGGGGAAAGATGGTGTCATTCTACTGAGATAGTGAATCCTGGCATAAACACCTTATAAGTCAGACTGATTTATACCTGTCATTCCCATGGGAGAAGGTTTAGGTGTTTGGGGATGAAAGAACACAGAAAGTAGATACCTCCCTTTGAGACCAAACTGTTGTTTGCTGGCCTCACCATCGAAAGGATGTTCTTGAAGATCAAGGGCTTGGGAAAACACCTGGGAGGATAACCTTTGGTTTTGCTACTGGTTTTGGAAATCCCATGGTCAGAGGAGCCTGGCAGGCCATGGGGTCACCAAAAGTCAGATATGACTTAACTAAACACTACCACCAACAATAATTGGCAGCCTAAGTGAAGATTCAGATGAATTTTTAAAAATCTCACATGCAAATCAGGATAGATTTTTCTTTTTGTGTTCTGGCATGTTTGTGACTCCAGTTACAGTTTGCAGGTAACTACAGTGTGAATTTGAACAATCTTTCTGCATTTGTGCAAGATGGTAACCAGGCTCCAGGGAGGGTGAGATCAAGTCTCCCTTGTCAAAAGGCCCCCTAGGGCTCAGTGAAAAACTTGCTCTTTTGAAACAGTCACAGTTAGTAATTAACAACATATCAAGCATACCATGGTGTCAAATAAAAGAGATTTGTAGGCACTGGTGCTGTTGGTAGCTGATCTCAATCATTCAAGAAAGCTATTAAATCTGTGAACGTTGGCTAGTCCTTAGCGTCTCTCTCAGACAAGCTAATTCTTTACTGATTTGGAACATCTCCTCCTCCTGGCTTCTCCCCCTCTCCTTCATTCCTTCCATACTGTCCTTGAAATCAATGAATGGCAATTTAGTATATCACCAGTGACTATCTGAGTAAGAGAGGTTTGGTTTCTGCTGCGTCTTCTGTTAAAACAGAAATGTGTACTGCATAAATTTAATAGGCTGCATTAATGTGTAAGCCTTTTCTGCAAAGAGATGGATATGTTTCTGAATAATCTGCAGAAGGGCAGAGTTTTTTTTTGTATAAAGCAGTGCTTCTAATTAGCTGTTGCTCTAATACAATCAGAATGAGGCAGAAGCTACTCCTTTAGAATATTGGTGGATGACAACACTGGCTTGAACAAAGTGACCAGTCTCAAATGGCTACTCACTCTCTGGGCTGCAGGTTGCTAGGGCTCTCAGGCTGTCGCTGTTTTCCCCGCCGAAAAGGGGCGGGGTGAGATGGGGTGGGGATTGGTGAATTAGAAAACAAAAACATATGTTGTCTGCCTCTCTATAGAGGTAATAACCCATGGGAGGAAAATGCTGTTGAGCGGGAGGAAGGCGAAAAGATAGGTGGGTTTGTGTGTGTGTGTGTGTTTTCCTTCTTCCAATACTGCGTCGCATTAACCCTGCTGCTGTTGGGACGTTCTCTGCTTAGCCTATTGGCTGAGCCCAGGAGTCGCTGTCTGCCAATCGGGTGGAGGAAGGCAGACAAATCTACCCCGCCACCAGCAAAAAACGGCGCGTAACCCTTGCGGCGCCGGCTCAGCCGCGCCAGAGCTGGCGTGGGGAAAGGGAGATAGGTGTCTCCAGCTGCTGTGGCTGTTTGGGGCGGGTCAGCTTCTGGGGCTTCTCAGGACCAGATAGAGAACTAGCGGGCAGCAGCAATGCTCGGCAAGGTGAGAGGCTGGGTACAAATCTGCCGGGGGGCTACCCTTTTGTTCCTTTTTGCCACCTGGGTTACGTTGGTGGGCAGATCCGATACCCGGTCCCAGAGGAGTCACAGGAAGGGACTTTTGTGGGGAATGTCGCCCAAGATTTCCTGCTGGATACCGAGAGCTTGGCAGCTCGAAGGCTGCAGGTCGCTGGAGAGGTGAACCAAAGACACTTCCGTGTGGATTTGGACAGCGGTGCCCTGCTCATCAAGAATCCAATCGATCGAGAAGCACTGTGTGGGCTCAGTGCCAGCTGTATTGTGCCCCTGGAGTTTGTAACAGAAGGGCCTTTGGAAATGTACCGAGCAGAGGTAGAAATTGTGGATGTGAATGATCACGCCCCCGATTCCCTCGGCAGCAGCTGGACTTGGAAATTGGGGAGGCAGCTCCTCCAGGACAGCGTTTCCCCTTGGAAAAGGCTCAGGATGCAGATGTGGGGAGCAACTCCATCAGCAGCTATAGACTAAGCTCCAATGAACACTTTGCCCTAGATGTAAAGAAGCGCAGCGACGGCAGCCTGGTCCCAGAGCTGCTCCTGGAGAAACCTTTGGATCGGGAAAAGCAGTCAGACTACCGCCTAGTGCTGACTGCTGTGGATGGCGGGAACCCCCAAGATCTGGCACGGCAGAGCTGCGGGTGTCAGTGCTGGACGTGAATGACAACGCCCCAGCCTTCCAGCAATCCAGCTATAGGATTAGCGTCTTGGAGAGCGCGCCAGCCGGCATGCTGCTCATCCAGCTCAATGCCTCCGACCCAGACCTGGGTCCCAGTGGTAACGTCACCTTTTCTTTCAGTGGTCACACCCCTGATCGTGTGAGAAGCCTCTTCAGCCTGCACCCTACCAATGGAAAACTTACCCTTCAAGGACCCCTAGACTTTGAGAGCGAGAATTACTATGAATTTGATGTGCGGGCTCGAGATGGGGGCTCTCCAGCCATGGAGCAACATTGCAGCCTTCGGGTGGATCTCCTGGATGTGAATGACAATGCCCCCCACATCACAGTGACCTCAGAGCTGGGGACTCTCCCTGAGAGTGCAGAGCCTGGCACTGTGGTGGCACTCATCAGTGTGCAGGACCCTGACTCAGGTTCAAATGGGGACGTGAGCCTCCGTATCCCCGACCATTTGCCTTTCACCCTCAAGTCCGCCTTCAGGAACCAGTTCTCCCTGGTGACTGCTGGGCCCTTGGACCGAGAGGCCAAATCCAGCTATGATATCATGGTCACTGCTTCTGATGCCGGGAGCCCTCCTCTGAGTACCCACAGGACCATTTTCCTTAACATTTCGGATGTGAATGATAACCCACCCTCTTTCTTCCAGAGGTCACATGAGGTGTTTGTTCCAGAGAACAATCGCCCGGGGACCTGCTCTGCTCCCTTGCGGCTTCTGGATCCCGACTCTGGCTTGAATGCACTTATCTCCTACTCTCTCCTCGAACCCAGAAATCGAGATGTGTCAGCATCCTCCTTCATCTCCCTGAACCCCCAGACGGGAGCTGTTCATGCTACTCGATCCTTTGACTATGAGCAAACACAGACACTGCAGTTTGAGGTGCAAGCCCGGGATCGGGGCAACCCGCCCCTTAGTAGCACTGTGACAGTTCGTCTGTTTGTGCTGGACCTCAATGACAATGCTCCAGCTGTACTCCGCCCTAGGGCTCGGCCTGGTTCCTTATGTCCCCAAGCACTGCCTCCATCAGTTGGTGCTGGCCACCTAGTCACAAAGGTGACCGCTGTGGACTTGGACTCAGGTTACAATGCTTGGGTTTCGTACCAGCTCCTGGAGGCCCCAGATCCCAGCCTGTTTGCAGTCTCCCGCTATGCCGGGGAGGTGCGGACAGCTGTTCCCCATTCCAGCTGATCTCCCGCCGCAGAAGCTGGTCATTGTGGTAAAGGACAGTGGTAGCCCACCACTCTCTACTTCCGTCACTCTCCTGGTGTCCTTGGAAGAAGACACTCATCCAGTTGTCCCTGATCTTCGAGAGTCTTCGGCTCCAAGGGAAGGAGAATCCCGCTTGACCCTCTACTTGGCTGTATCTCTAGTAGCAATTTGCTTTGTTTCCTTTGGCTCATTCGTGGCGCTCATCTCGAAGTGCCTGCGTGGGGCTGCCTGTGGAATGACCTGCTTTCCTGCTGGCACCTGTGCCTGTCTCACCCGGTCTCGAAGGAGGGAGGGGCTTCCTCCTTCCAATGGGATCCTCCGAATCCAGCTAGGGTCAGATGATCCTATCAAGTTTGTTGATGTGGGCGGCCACTCTCATGGCTGTACACCCTTGGCTTCTGCACCCACTCGGAGTGATAGCTTCATGATGGTGAAGTCACCCAGTGCACCTATGGCAGGGGAACCCGTTCGCCCAAGCTGCCCACCCTCTGATCTTCTCTATGGGCTAGAGGGTGAGACCTTCGCAGGCTCAGCCAATGCTTGAGGGTTATTCTGATGCAGGCATGTGGCTGGGCCATGTCTCGGAGAATATATTGGTCTCTCTGTAAGAGCCTGTAGTGATGTTGCCACTTCTGTGAGTGGTAACTGTGTGGTAGATGATGTGCTTTAGAAGCGTTTTGTGAATTAACCAGGGAGTTGTCACAGATTAATACTTGGGGTGGATTATGCCCTTATCTGAGAGTAAGAAATGAAAGTGAGTGATCAAGAGATGGGGTGTTGTGGAAACACGCTGCTGGAATGTGGAGAACATGGAAGGCTCTCGCGTATGAGGTGCACCTAAACCCAGGTAGTGACTTTCTCTCCTCTTTCTGAATGAGGGGCCAGGGTCTGGAATACCTTAATTCTAGATTACCATTCCCCAGTGGGCTGAGGGAAACTTATATCTTTGCTCCACAGTGTCATCTACTCCCTCACCCACTGTGAAAGGGACTCTTTGCTTGAAATGTCATTGTTTGGTGTTCAGTTGCTAAGTTCCATCTGACTCTTTGCAACCCTGGACTGTAGCCCACCAGGCTCCTCTGTCCATGGGATTGCCTAGGCAAGAATACTGGAGTGGGTTGCCTTCTCCGGGGATCTTTCCAACCCAGGGATCGAATCCATGTCTCCTGCATTGGCAGGTGGATTCTTTACCACTGAGCCAGCAGGGAAGCCCCTCTTGAAACATAAGAGGAAAGAACCAAGGGATTAGAGAGGCAACAAGGTGGAAGCAGGGGTCTTTTTGTCCCAGGTCTTCAGGTCTCCCAATCAAGTCCCCATTGGGATTGGCGCTAGATGCAGTCGATTGGGGCAGAGGAACATTACCTTTTGGGAGTGGGGAAGGCAGTAAGTGAAATCACTAAGTATCAAAACCTGTCTTACTGCTGAGCAATTCATGGAGACAGCCAATCTGGGAGTCTTTAAGTAGAGTTCTTCTGAATTGATGAAACCATAAAGCCTAAAGGCCATGCCTAGATTCTACTCACCTTCCTTGGGTGGCCTGGATCAGTCCTAGAAGTGTTCTCATCCCCCACCACAAGCTGTGATGCCCATTCCATAGCTCATGTGGAATCTCAGAAAAAGTGAATCCTTATAGCCATCGATGACATTGAGATTCCTCAAAGTACTGCTGGAGAGTCCAAGCAAGAGTCTGAAGGGTCCTAACAAATCTTTTCTTTCACTCTAGCAGTGCTTGGCAGGATGGGGTAGGGAGGGGGGTAACACGTGGGCTTTGCTTCCTGGAGAAGGACAACAATTTGATGGTTCAAGTGAAATAGTGGGAGTTTCTGAAGTTACACAGGAAGTTGCTGGGACAGAACCCTGAGAAGTTTTGTACCACTTTGTCTTCCCTGTTGAGCGCCATCTGAGCTGTCAAACTTTGCTGCCAAGGGAACTGAATCAACCTGCAGCACGAAATAAGTGGGGAGGTAGGAGGCTTCTGTGACACGGATTTGCAGCGCCGGTTCCTAAGGTTTCCAGGACTGAGGAGACTTTATAATTGGTTGAGAGCAGACAGACTTTTGGGCCAATCAGACTAAGAGCTGAGGTGGGGATCTGATCTTCTTGCCCGCCTCTCCTCCCCCCAGCTCCCCAGCTCCACTCAGATTCAATTCCCCTCCCCACCAATCCACCCCCGCCATTTGGTGACTAAGAAGAACTGCTGCAGGCAGACAAACCTCGGAGCAGTTTTTAAGAGGCTGGAAGGAGACATAAGAGATTTCAGCTGCTACATTCCAAGCCCTGGGTCTACCTTGGAGACAGGCCAGCACAGAGTCAGTGTCCAGGAAGGGACTCCTGGGTCATGGGGCCCAGGACACCCACACAGCTCGCTGGGAAATGGCAAGTGCTGTGCATGTTGTCCTTGTGCTGCTGGGGCTGGGTGTCTGGGCAGCTTCGTTACTCTGTGGTGGAGGAGTCTGAGCCAGGGACGCTGGTGGGGAACGTTGCTCAGGATCTAGGCTTAAAGGTGACAGATCTCTTGAGCCGCCCGGCTGCGGTTGGGCGCTGAGGAGAATGGGCAATATTTTTCCCTGAGCTTGATGAGTGGTGCTCTGGCAGTGAATCAGAAAATTGACCGAGAGAGCCTGTGTGCAGCCAGCACCAGCTGCCTGCTGCCAGTACAGGTGGTGACCGAACACCCCCTGGAACTAATCCGTTTAGAGGTGGAAATCCTGGATCTCAATGACAACTCTCCAAGCTTTGCCACCCCTGAGCGAGAGATACGCATCTCAGAGTCAGCTGCACTGGGGGCACGGTTCCCACTGGATAGTGCCCAGGATCCCGACGTGGGCACCAATACTGTGAGCTTCTATACTCTAAGCCCCAGCAGCCACTTTTCTCTCAATGTGAAGACCCTAAAAGATGGGAAGCTGTTCCCAGAACTGGTGCTGGAGCAGCAGCTAGACCGTGAAACCCAGGCAAGACATCAGCTGGTGCTCACTGCTGTGGATGGGGGCATCCCAGCCCGCTCAGGGACCACCCTTATCTCTGTCACTGTGCTGGATATCAATGATAATGCTCCAGCCTTCCAGTCCTCAGTTCTACGTGTGGGACTCCCAGAGAATGCACCCGTGGGCACTCTGCTGCTCCGCCTCAATGCCACTGATCCAGACGAGGGCACCAATGGCCAACTAGACTATTCTTTTGGAGACCATACGTCTGAGGCAGTGCGGAACCTCTTTGGCCTAGACCCTAGCAGTGGAGCAATCCATGTGTTGGGTCCCATTGACTTCGAGGAGTCAAGTTTTTATGAAATTCATGCAAGAGCCCGTGACCAGGGCCAGCCAGCCATGGAAGGCCACTGTGTGATTCAAGTGGATGTGGGGGATGCCAATGACAATGCCCCAGAGGTACTACTGGCCTCTTTGGTCAACCCTGTCCTGGAGAGCACACCAGTGGGCACGGTAGTGGGATTGTTTAATGTGCGGGACCGAGACTCAGGGAAAAACGGTGAAGTGAGCCTCGATCTCTCTCCAGACCTGCCATTTCAGATTAAGCCTTCTGAGAACCACTACTCACTCCTAACCAGCCAGCCTTTGGACCGTGAGGCCACATCCCACTATATCATTGAGCTGCTGGCCCATGATGAGGGCTCGCCTCCCTTGCACACACATCTCACCATCAGGCTCAACATTTCAGATGTAAATGACAATGCACCCTACTTCACCCAGCAGCTCTACACGGCTTACATCCCAGAAAACCGGCCTCCAGGTTCCCTTCTCTGCACTGTGGCTGCCTCCGATCCAGACGCTGGGGATAACGCCCGCCTTACCTACTCTATTGTAGGGAACCAGATTCAGGGCTCCCCAGCCGCCTCCTTTGTGTATGTCAACCCCGAGGATGGGCGGATCTTTGCCCAGCGTACTTTCGACTACGAACTGCTGCAGATGCTGCAGATTGTGGTGGGCGTTCGAGACTCTGGCTCTCCCCCGTTGCATGCCAACACCTCTCTGCACGTGTTTATCCTGGACCAGAACGATAATGCCCCAACTGTGCTGCACCCTAGACCGGGGCAGGAGTTCTCACTCCCCCAGCGTCTCCTCGCTCTGCCCCTCCTGGCTCCTTGGTCACCAAGGTGACAGCCATAGATGCTGATGCAGGCCACAATGCCTGGCTCTCCTATTCACTGTTGCCACAGTCCACAGCCCCAGGGCTGTTCCTGGTGTCTGCACACACTGGTGAGGTGCGAACAGCCCGGGCCTTACTGGAGGATGATGCTGACACCCAGCAGGTGGTGGTCCTGGTGAGGGACAATGGTGACCCTTCACTCTCCTCCACAGCCACAGTGCTGCTGGTTCTGGAAGATGAGGACCCTGAGGAAATGCCCAAATCCAGGGACTTCCTCACATACCCTCCTGAGCGTTCAGACCTTACCCTTTACCTCATTGTGGCTCTTGCGGCCACCAGCCTCTTATCTTTAGTCACCTTCACCTTTCTGTCAGCTAAGTGCCTTCGGGGGGTTGGGGTGGGGGGTCAGTGCTGTGGGCACCAGGACTCGCCCTCCCGGGAGTTCTATAAGCAATCCAGCCCCAACCTACAGGTGAGCTCAGATGGCACACTCAAGTATATGGAAGTGACACTGCGGCCCACAGACTCGCACAGCCATTGCTACAGGACGTGCTTTTCAGCAGCCTCAGACGGCAGTGACTTCACTTTTCTAAGGCCCCTCAGCGTTCAGCAGCCCTCAGCTTTCGCTCCGGAGCCCGACGCCTTCCGGTCCCGCTCTAACACGCTGCGGGAGGCGGAGCCAGGTGAGGGCTCTGCGCTACCCCTGGGGGCGGAAATGGAGATGCCGCCCACCCACATCAGGGACTTTGAACTTGGCATCCGCTCCCTCTGGTGGGGCTTGACTCTAAAGTCTGTCAAATGTCGAATGTCGGGACTGTTTGGATGGGTTGATTGTGTGGAAGCAGAGGTGTGGCCGAGGCAGGGATGGGGCGCTGTGCCTGGGCAGGTGATGGCGACTATGGGTGAGCGGGGAGAGAGGATAGGGCAGACAGAAAAGCATGGGGTCTGGCGATCATTCTGGCGTTTTCTCTCAGATCTGGGTCTGGATAGAGGCAGCCACAGATCCCTTTCTGCAGCCAGCCTCCTAGGCTCCAATGCGGGCACGCTCTGCTGGTCTTGAGGTTTCTTCTTAGGTTTCTTCCCACTCTCTTGACCGGTGACTTCACTGTGATTCACAACCCTCTCTATTCTCACATCAAACCAATGCGGCTGTGGTTGGCCCATGTGCCAGGCACAGCGCACAGGCTCTGCATGCCTCACCTGCGCAAGCCCCTCGCACCTGGCCGTCCTCGTCCTCATACGCTGCCTTTAACTGCCAGCCGCTTGCAGAGGGCTGTCCCGACAGCTCACAGCTTCCTTCCCACCTTGCTGCCAGCCTCAGAGGTTTTAACCTGAGGGAGACACCAGGTCTTGGCCACCCCGCTTATCCCCGCCTGGGCCTGGACTGGTCACCTCCTAGCGGGCCTCTTGGTGGCCTGAGTCGCTAGTGCCTCAGCCACTGGGGGCGCTCTAGGTGCGGGGTGGGCGGGACTCTGTGACCCATGGGCTGGTGGGTTGGACTGGGCCCAGACACTGAGCAGAGGTTGGTGGGCGCCTCCAGCCCAGAAGTCTCGTTCAGGAAGGCCAAACTGCCCTGTGGCTGAAGGGGCGGCAGGGCCGGCCTGGGACAAGTGAACAGACCTCTGTAGGACAGGCCACCTCGGCCCTCTGTGGCACCACTGACCCGTCCTATGGCTGGAAGTGGGAACCTTGAGCACCTAGGTTCTGGACACTAAGACAGAGGCGTTGGCGCCGTCGTGCCCACAGTGTGCCCAGTGATCTACCCTCAGGGCTTTGTGTGCTCAGTTGCTTCAGTCGTGTTGATTCATTTCCACCCTATGGACTGTAGCCCACCAGACTCCTCTGACCATGGATTTTTCCAGGTGAGAATACTGAAGTGGGTTGCCATTTCCTTCTCCACGTCAGGGACTTTGGAGGTGACCAGAGCTTCCCTCATAGTTCAGTCGGTAAAGAATCTGCCTGCAGTGCAGGAGACTCAGATTTGATTCCTGCATCGGGAAGATCCCCTTAAGAAGGAAATGGCAATCCACTCCAGTATTCTTGCCTAGAAAACCCAGACAGAGGAGCCTGGCGGGCTACAGTCTATGGGGTCGCAAGAGTCAGACACGACTTAGCAACTAAACCACCATAAACTGCCACCAAAGTATCTAAGACTGGCAAGCCCTTCCTTCCCCTGCTGTTGGAAAACCATGACCTCTGCCAAAAACCAGCAGGGTGCTTTCATATTTGGGGAAATGTTTGTTGTAAAATAACGTAATTTTCTATAACTCCAGGAGCTTTTAGTCAAAATATGTCTGTACTCCACCCTGTCCCTACCGAACCAATTATATTTTGGAGCAACACCACCATGGGATTCTGATAGCTGATTGAGAGAACCTTACTACGGATTTCCTCTAAGAACCAAAGCATCTCCTTTGCTCTTCCCCACACTTATGTTGGGTAGGTAGTAGCACTCCTCACCCTCCCTTATAACTGAGTTTCACAGAGGTCAAGTGACTTGCTCAAGTTTACATGGTAAGTGATAGACAAAGATCTAATCTAGATTTGTTTAACTCCAGAATCTGTGCTTTCAGTCACTTGGTTCTTCTAGGAGAACAGGAGGGATGGTTTACATCTGCTGGGATGAGGCAAAGGAGGACATTCTTTCCCCTTTTAGGACGTTGCTTGTGGAGAAAAGTCTGCTGGGGCTCCTTATCCCTGAGCAGCCCTAACTGGACAAACCTGGACCCGCTGTCCTTATGTAGGCTGTGGGTCCTCCTCGGTCCTGTCCTCCCGGTCTGTTGTGGCTCCTGCATCTCGGGTTGGATTCTGCTGTGTCGAAGAATACTGTGACTGAGAGCTGGGCATCCCCGTGCCCTTCCCATGCCATCTGCAGAATGGTGCTGGTGACTCCTGTGGTGCCTGGAATGCTAAGTTTCTGGGCTTCCTCACATCACTGCCTCCTGTGAGACTCAGAGTGTGTCACTTGGCAGCCCTGAGTCTTCCTTCTCCCCAGTGTAATTGGAGATGCTCACACCTCTCTCTCCTCTCCTGGGAGTGAGTGGGAGAATTAACTACCAGAGCAGTCCAGAAAGGTGAGGAAACAGCTCCAGGAGTGCTCCATGAGAGTGTGTGATGGGATAACACACCCTCTGGCAAGGCTGGGAGGAACTTGGAAGTGAGGTGGCTGGCTCGAGTCCCACACCTTCATCTAGGTGGGGGATGGCTACAGATCTGTGCCTTGGGAGCCCTGGAGATTGACTTGGCTCTGCTTGGAGGCTCTGGGAGCTTGATCTCTGCTGGGCTCCATCCCAGCAGTTCTCTCTGTCCCAGACAGAACAGCCTTGTTCTCTCCTCCTTAGTCACAGCCATTGTCTGGCACAGAATTCTGGGGGTGAGAGGTGTCCTGGGGCTTGGATGCCCTGCAAAGGCCCAGGCTGGCGTGACTCCTAAATTAATAATGTATTTAGCTGTGGGAAAGGATCCTTGAGAGAGAGGGTCTGAAGGAGGTATACTTCTGAATGTGTAAAGGCCCAGCCTGGCATGAAAAGGGTTACCAGGAACAGCAGCCATCTTGCCGCAGAGGGTGCTTTGTTCCCAGCTGAGGAGGTGAATGAAATTCTTTCTAGGGCTGGTGGAATTCTCATCCAAAAGCCTCCCCTGCCACTTTGAGGGCCCTTCTCTGTGTGTGCACGCGCGTGCCACACCCCCACCCCCCTACCCCCCCCCCCCGTTCCCCTTGAACCTCAGCTCAGGAGTTCTGAGGTGGGGGGCAGGGAAGAAGGGGCAGTTTGCTTAGGGAAGGAACCTGGGTTTGTTCACTGTGATTGGGTAAATGTCATTTTACTTCTTTGTCTCTGGGATTTCAGACCTCTGAGGCCTGAGGATATAATTTATCTTTGAAAATGAGCCCACCCCACCCTCACCTTAGCCCTTTTGGGTACTCAGTCTCTTTCCCTCTGTTTTCTCCACAGCAAGCCCCACCCAACACGGACTGGCGATTCTCTCAGGCCCAGAGACCCGGCACCAGCGGGTGGGTGACTGCCTCTCCAGCCCACCCTCTTCTCTGCGGCACTTTCCTCAGTGATGACGTGGGAGGAGATGGGGGAGAGAAGGGGAGGGCTCAGCTTTGGCTACAAATGGCTTCCTCCCTCAGTTCCAGATTTCAGGAAGGTTTTGGGGTATTGGGGGCTGGTGCACAAACCCCAGAAGGAAGAGGCTCCTACTGGCTGTTTTGGGAACACACACTCATCCCATTCTCTTAGCCCCACCACACAAACCTTTTCTTGTATCTTGGGGGCTCTGTGGGAGCGAAGCACGGTCATAAGGCTGGTCTCTGGGTGGAGAGGAGGCTTTTATACCTATCTGTCTGGCTCCGTCCCCCTGGCCCAGATTTGGCTGCCCTCCATCCTGACTGGGGTTCAGGCAGAGGAATCTTGGACAGGAGGAGGAGAGGAGGAACTGTCAGTAGTGTCAGAGGCTCCTCCAGAGCCTGCAAGAAGGAGCTGAGGCTGAGAGGAGGGAAGCCAGGCTGCTGCAGGTGGGGCTGAGGCGGGAGAGTGTCTTGGAGGGCAGGTTTCCCAGGCCCCCGGGCCCTGCCTTCTCCTCTGGTCTCTCCACTCTCAGCTGTCCGCAGCTCAGAGCCCATCTTAGTGTGCCTCTCCCTCCTCCTCATCTCTCTCCCAGTTTCTCTCTTTATTGCTGTGTCTCGGTCCCTGCCATTTGTGTCCTCCTGCACTGGTCTGTGCCTTTCGCTGCGCCTGCTATGGCTAGGTGCTCAATAAATGTGGAATCAGTGAATAAATGTGGCTCCTCCTTCGTCTCAGTCTGTCTCTCCTTTTCTCTCTGTCTCTGCCTTCCTTTCACTGCCCCTAACTTCTCTGTCTCTCCTCCTTTCATCACTTCCTAGTGTTCTTCTGCCTCCAGTCTCTCTTTCTCACTGTTTTTGCTTTCCTCTCTGTTCTCAGCCTGTTTCTTTGTTTCTGTATATCTAAGTCTCTTTTCTGTCTCTTTTTGCCTCATTCTCTGTTGCTCTTTCTTTATCTCTAGGTCTTTTATCCTGACTTTTACTCTGCATCCCTCTCCCTGTCTGTCATTTCTTAAAACTTGTGGGCAAGCCAGCACATACGTAGGCGCCTGTACCCGCCGGGCACTCTCCCTCCCATGCCCCTCACACACAGAGCCTTTGATCCCTGCTGTCCCCAGTACACCCTCCCATCCAGGCTACCCCAGCTGCCCAGATCAATCTGGTATGAATTCCTGCTAAGACAGGAACACCCTGGGGCTGGGGTGGAGTTGGGGGAGGACTTCAGCAAAAGACCTGCAGTTGGTCTGAGGGGGAGAGGGGGTGGGCTCTGGGCCAGGCCTCCCTGTTAGAAGTCGGGAGCCTGGTAGAGTCCAAGAGGCCCAGAAGATAGAGGGGGCAGAGCTTGGGCTGCCTTCCGCAGCTCCTTGCTAGCTGGACACTTGCTGCCCACGTTCCACCCAAATTCTACAGGTGCTGAGTCCTCACTACCACCAGAGCCCAGGACACCTTGGTGCAAGGTGGAGACTCAGGTCCCGGTCTTGTGAATCCTGCCTCTGGTACTGTGGGTCTCAGGCAGCAAACCTGACGATTTGGACTGGCCTTGCCCGCCTCTTGACCCCCGTGTCTCCTTTCTCCCTGCTGTCTTGCCAGCCTTCCTGCAGGTTATCCATCAGGTCATTCGTTTATTCGCTCATGTACTTATTTATTCAACAAATATTTATTGAGCATCTACTGTGAGCCAGGCCCTTTGCTGAACACTAGTGTATAACAGTGAATAAGCAGATATGATGCCTGTACTCACAGGCTTCCATGCCAGCAGAGAAGACAGAAAATTGACAACAAATTACACTAAAAACATTTCTAGTTACAAATCACAGTCAGTTCTAAGACAGTTATGTGAGTGTAATGAGGGAGGGGGATAAAGAAGGGAAGTGGCATTTGAGCTGAGGTGATGAGAAATACAGGGCAGTTTGTGTTTCCTTGGCCATCCCCCACCCTAGGTCGTGTGCTGGCCCTGAAGCAGAACTCACTGCTGCCTTGGGAGCCTCAGTGGTGGACTAGGATGTGCCCTCTGGATTGGGTGCTTACCCCACTCTCAAATCCCTTTTCATTATATGGGAGAAATGGTAGCCTAACTACACGTGGGAGCTCTTGAGATGGAGGAAGAAGGCTCAGGAACTCTCCCTTCCTCGGGTAGCTTGAAGGGGGAAGAATCAACATTTCTGATTGAGCTGCAACAGGGGCCCAGACAAAATCATTGTTAGGGGCCTGGTTCAACAACTGTGATTTCCCTCTTTCATTCATTCAGTAAATAGCAAGAGGTGGTGTTTTAGGTATCGAAAGTCAAAGTCGAAAAGTCGCTCAGTCATGTCTGACTCTTTGCGACCCCGTGGACTATAGCCTACCAGGCTCCTCCGTCTATGAGATTCTCCAGGCAAGAATACTGGAGTGGGTTGCCACTTCCTTCTCTAGGGGATCTTCCTGATGCAGGGATCGAACCCAGGTCTCCCGCATTGGAGGCAGACGCTTTAACCTCTGAGCCACCAGGGAAGCCCCCATTTTAGGTATAGGAGATATAAGATAGACATAATCTCTGCCCTCAGGGAGTTTATAATGTGTTGAGGGAGACAAATATTAATCAAATAATTTAAAAAAGTGAGATTCCAGCTATCCTAAGTGCTATGAAGAGCGTACAGTGGGTCTTGAGAGTATACAGTAGGGATGTGACCTAGCCAGCGGGGCAGGAGGACGTCAGGAAGAAATGAGGTTGAGAATCAACCAGTTGAAAGAAAGGAGGGAAGAGCATTCCAGATGGAGGAAAGGCCCTGTGGTGAGCCCTCTCATGGTCAACAGAGTGGTGGGAGTTTTTCCCTGCTGCCATTCTGATGCATTGATGGGAGTGGGAGGATGAAGAAGGACGGTTTCTCTCATTCAGGTGAACCCTGGTTCTGGCCCATTTTGGCCACTGGCACATCAGGTTCAGAGCAGGGCTAGTGTTGAGTTCTTCAGTAAACCTGGTTCTGGTTCAAGCCAGTGCTGTGGCACGTTGCCTGGACAAAAGGGAGTTTGCTGAAGTCCTGGCCTGCCAGGGGCTCCTCTTCTCTTCCACCATCGATGGTCAGGTTGTCTCCTTGGCTTCTGGTCTCAGCAGCTGTTGTCTCAGGCCTGAGCCCAGCAAGCCAGTTCTCCTTTCTCAGGCGGTGCCCCAGGCCCCTCCCTGCCCTGTTCCCAGCCTCTGCCCAGAGGATACTCTCCACTTGGCTTCCCCTGGTCCCCACACTGTTCTCCTTTGATGGCACCACACTGCCCTTCCCCTTCTATTCTGCTTTCCCCAGGGGACACTGTCTTTCCCTCTGTTGGGGCAGCCATTCAACAAACAAACCAATAGCAATTTACTTTTTTTCTGCTCATAATCCTTTCTCGTTATAGAAACATGAGAAATAGAGAAAACAGTTTTTAAAATCACTCATAATTTTACAACCCAGGAAACCACCACTAACATTTTTAATACAGAAAATTTCAAACCTATGCAAGAGTAGAGACACTGGTGTAATGAGCCTCTCTGGCCTCAGTCTCCATCTTCAACTAACCCCCTGACTTGCTTTTGCATCTCCCTCCTCCCACTGAATTATTTTAAAACAAATCACAGCTATCGTATTTCATCAGTCTTCACTATCTTTGACAGATGATTCATTTTTTAAACACTAAAAATAATTTAATAGTAATATTAATTAATATTATCAAATATTTAGTCTTTATTCAGATTTCCCCAGTTATATATTGCTCTCTGTTAACCTGTTTGTATGCTTATCAAATTAAGGTCTACATTTTGTACTTGGTTGACAGTCTCATGTCTTAAGCTCTCTTACTATTTTTAAATGTATTTCAAACTTTTTTCTTGTTTCTTGGTACATTTAGCATGCGCAAGCGGCTGCTCTTGCTTTTTCTGCTCTTGCTTCTTTTGTTTCTGCCACTGCTGCTTTTTAAAATCTAATCATCTAGATGAATTGATCACAAACTTGTTCACAGGATATCAGCACATTTTAATCCCAGTCAAGTAGTATATTTCTCACTAGTTTTGTTTTTGTTAGTAATTGAGGTCATACTGTCCATCAGTATTGTAGCCTTTTTTTTCTCTCTTTGTACCACATCATAAGAAAAGTTCTTCATAAGTCATTATTGCATAATAGCCTCTCTAATGGGTAAACATTTTAGCTGGTGCAGACAGGCTTTTACTACATTAAAAGATACACATGTACTTAGATTGAACACAGTTAAACCCAGGCTAAGGTCAAGAGTGACTTCCCCATATTTCTCCTTGTTTTGAGCAGGATGCAGGGAGTGTTTAACCACATCCTGGCCTCTGGGGTTGTCCCTCACACACACACCCCCCAGCAAGCCAGAATACAAACTCCTTAGGGCAAGATCTCATCTCTTAAATCCTAGGGCCTGTCACAGGCACTGACACTTGGAAAATGGTCAGTTAGATGATAGTCCGTCTCCTTCACCATTATTTTTCACTGTTCCTCAAATCCTGGAAGAGTTCCCATCCCTGCTGAAGCCCACTATGTTGTCATGTATAAGATTGTAGGCTTTGGAGTCAGATTAGGCCAGTTTTGTGTGATTTCACAACAGCTGCCTGTTGCCAGCTGTGTGATTTTGGGAAAGTCTCTCAACCTCTCTGAGCCCTGGTTTCATCTGCTGGGAAATAAGGATAATAACACCTGTGGGTGTTTCTTGGGCTGAAATAGACAATATGTATATAATTTAGTCAGCCCAGTACCCAGAAATAAGAAGCTCTCAGTAAACAGCTCTACAAGAACTCTCTTTCTACTCATCTCCTGCCCATGTGCTTGGCCTCCAGCCTTCAGTCATTTCCTAAGAATCTCCTCAGAGCCCACCCAGTCTGTCGTGGTTCCAGGCCCACCTTTCCACTCATCTTCATTCCCCCAACACCATCACTCACCAGCACAGGTATCCTCCTAACCTGCTGTCTGACCCTGTTGTCTGCTCCAAGCCCTCTGCTGCTCGCCCCATCTGCTCTCCCCACTGGATCGCATTAGGCCCTTTGTCTCAGCCTGAGCCCTCCTGCCTCAGCCCTGCACCCCCAGGCGAGCCCAGAGAGAGCTCAGCCTGCCTGCAAGTGAGGACTTCTGAGTTGTCATGGAGACAGAGATGGCTGAGGCTCCATCACTGGGCTCCTCCCCTCCCAGAGGTGCCCCCATCCCTCAGTCTTCTCATGGGAGCAGCAGTGATCTTCTTTTGTAAATGCCAGTAACTTAATGGTTTATTAGTCACTCAACAATATTACAAATATTTAAAAATTACTTAATGTAAAGAGTTGGCAGCAAACTCTATTACAGAATTAAATTACCAGTACAACAGAGACTTAGACACCTGGAAGATAACAATAAAAAAAACTAAACTATTTTAATAAAAAATTCAAGTTGGAGGAGTTTACTTACCTTAATGGTGATCTTTAAATGCTTAATTGACAACCCCCTTCTATATGCCTCAGAGACTCCCCAGAGCTCTTAGGATTAGAGCACAATCTCCAGTGCACACTTTGTAGCCCCCCCACCACGTCCCGTCCCGGAGCAGCCACACTGGCTTTGTTAGTGCTTTGAGCTCGCTGAGCTCCGCCCAGCCTCAGAGGCTGGGCTTTTGCTCCTTTTGCTTGGAAAGCTCTCCCAGCACTACCTTTCTCCTAGTTGACTTTACTTTGAAGTGGCTCAAACCTCTTAAAGTTGAAAGAATAGTATGATGAACATCCAGATACTCTTTTAAACTTAGATTCATCAGTCGTTAAAATTTTGCACATTTATTTTCTCTTTTCTCTCTCGCAACATGTACACACATACCCCCTGAACCATTTGAGAGTTGCAGACCTAAAAACATTTGAAATACTTGAGTATCTCTCTCCTGATAACAATAACATTCTCATACATAACCACAAAAGAATGCTCACATTCAAAGACTTTCATGCAGTAATACACAGTCCAATTGCAGATTTTCATAAACATTCCCCAAACGTCGTTTTAACCTGTTTTTTTTTTTTTTTTAACGCCAGAATTCAATCAAGGAACATAAATTGCATTGGCTTGTTTACCTCTCTTTATGTCCTTTAATCTAAAACAGCCTCCTTGCCTTTTGGAGGGTGTGTGGGTGTGTGTGGGTCTGTGTGTGTGTGTGTGTGTGTGTGTGTGTGTGTGTGTGTATGACATAGACACGTTTTAAACACTCCAGGCCAGTTGTCTTTCCAAACATCCCTGTGTGTGTGTGTGTGTGTGTGTGTGTGTGTGTGTGTGTGTGTGATGACATAGAAACGTTTTAAAGACTCCAGGCCAGTTGTCTTTCCAAACATCCTGTGTGTGTGTGTGTGTGTGTGAGTGTGATAACATAGACACGTTTTAAAGACTCCAGGCCAGTTGTCTTTCCAAACATCCTGTGTGTGTGTGTGTGTGTGTGTGATGACATAGACATGTTTTAAAGACTCCAGGCCAGTTGTCTTTCCACGCATCCCAGAGTCTGTGTTCAGGGGTCATGCTCTCACAGCGAGGCCAGGTCACACAGTCTGGTGGGAATGCTGTGTGGGTGGCGCTGCTCTTTGTGCTGGGCATCAGTTCCTGTCGGTTTGTCTCATGGTCAGTGATGCTCAGCTCGTTCACCGGGTTAAAGCGGTGCCCCCAGATCTCCATGTTACAAAGGTGCTTTCACAGTGCTGGTGGCTAGTCAGTGATCTGTGGGTGATATTTGAGTATTCACTGCTGATCTTGCCTGAATCGGTCTTTACGTCGGCAGTTACAGAGCGTTGATTTTCTATCCTCCGACTTTTCTTTGACTGGCATTCTCCTCCAGATCACCTGGATGGTTTCTTCAGATTTAAAGTCCCTGTCTTTTCTTCAGGGAAGCCTGCACTGACTGGCTCCCTAACCCTGATGAGGTCAGTACTCTCTTACACCCCTGCTCTCTGCCTCCGTGGCACTTGTCACAATTACAATTCAATGATCGTGCAATTATTTACTATCAGCCTGTCAGTGGAGACTGAACTCTGGGCTGTTTCAATCATGTTCACAGCTGCAAACCCAGCACCCAGCGCCGTGTCTGGTACACAATAATTGCTCAATAAATACTGGTTGAATAAGTGAACCCAGAGTTCCAGCTCTTGCCACTCTGCAGAGGGAGAAGTGACATTCCTGCTTCCTCCTCCAGCCCTAACTCTTCATTTGCTGGAGAGACAGGAAAGAGGGTGCCACACAGCAGCTGGTCTGGGCCTTAGACTTGTCCACTGCCTGAGTTGCGAATTCCAGATTAGGGAAAACCACAAGCAAGGACAGACCTTGGAAAAAGCATAAAGCTGTTCTTGACTCTGCTCAGCCACCATGACAAAACACACACTCTTTTACACTCCGTCCCTCCCCCACCCCAACTTGCGTGCCTTCAGGGCCTGCCCTCCAGCCCCTCCCCTGGTGCAAAATGCTTCTTACCTCATAGTGACCTAACTTTCTCAGTAGGGCTCTCCTCATTCAGGCAACAAGCATTCATTGAGGAATTTCAGTGTTCCAGACAGTGCAGAGGTCAACTAATAGACTGTGTGTCAGGCTGCTTCCGCTTCCCCTAGAAAATGGAAATCATTTGAGCCTTGGAAATTCTCTTAGAAGCATAGGAGTAAAATTACTATGGGAAAAAAATCCAGGTTGGGGTACCATTCCTTAGAGTTCAGGTTAACATTTTTAACAATTATGAATCACCTCGTGTTTTTCTCAATGTTTAGAGCATCTAAAGTTGTTAACTAGGTGCTTCAGTAGGAAACAGGCACAGCCCTGTTCCCAAAGCTCAAGGAACTGGGTCTGTGGGTGGAGCGGATTGGGGGTAGGGGGTGGGACAGTGGCAGTCCCCGTGGGCCTAGAACTGCCACAGAGCAACCAGTGAGGGTGGGAACACGGCAGAGGCACCTCATCCAGCCTGGGTGGGCTCAGGGGTCCCCTCCTGACACTTGCGTCAGGTTACCAAGGCGGAGGTAGGAAGCGTGCATTCTAGGAAGCAGTATCTGACCAAAAGCTGGTAAGAGAGAGTGACGAATCAGGAAGGGGACTCAGGAATGGTTCACGATAGAATGCTGGGAGTGGGGTTCTTGGGAAATAGGAAGGGCTGGTTCTCAGGCGCCTGTGGATTTTGTCCTAAGGCCTGAGTGAGCCGCCGAAACATATCAGGGTTGAGTTTTAGCAGCCTCTCCCCCAGCCCCAGAGTCTCGTGGGCCTCCTAGGCTCTGCCTTTGGATTCTCTCTAGGTTCTCAGGCCTTTCCCTAGCTCTGGCACGTTCTCTCCTGTTTCCCACCCTCCACTGTCCTCTGGAGAGGGTCCACTCTCCCTTCCTGTGAGCTACTGCTCCCTCGCAGGGGTGGGGGACAAGCTGCAGTGCATCCTGCTTGCTCCCTCCAAGGGCCATGGTGTCTGAAACGACAGGTAGAAAGCTGGTTTGGGGAACTGACAGGTGGAGGTCTGGCTTCTGAAGGATTGTGTAGGCTCCCTCCTACCTTGCTGAAAGTGGCAGGTCTTGGGTGAGAGCTGGGGTTAGGCACTGGATCTGGGGGCCCTGAGTAAGGACAGGAGGGGGTGGGGTGGGGTGGCTTGGGAGAGCACGCTCACCAGCCCACTCTTTCTGCAGATCCCAAAATGGCGATGAAACCGGCACCTGGCCCAACAACCAGTTCGACACAGAGATGCTACAAGCCATGATCTTGGCCTCCGCCAGTGGTAAGTTGTGCCAACACCTGTGGAGTGGGAGACTTGGGGTCCTGGGGTGCATCCCACAGCACCGTGCCCCGAGACTGGCTTCCAACCTATACGTCAGCTGGTCTGAAACAGCCCTTAATTCCAGGATATAAAGACACGTTAAGAGTAGCTGAGGGATGGGGGCTCTGGGATGCTTGGAGGGAGTGAACAAGAAAAGATCCTTGGAGGAGAAGTAGGGAGCAGTGGTTACAAGTGTTGACCCGGAGGGGACACCTATAGGTCGGGTCCTAGCTCTGCCACTTACAATCTTTGTGCCTTTGATCAATTTGCTTAATCTCTCTAAACTTCAGTTTCCTCAATCAAGAAAATGGGAACAGAGACCTCAAAGGGTTGCTGTGAGGATTCAGTGAAATGATATGGCAGAGCACAGAGTACTGGGGCCTGGGGCCTGATCCGTACCCGCCCTGAAGCCATGGAAGGGGTGTGGATACTCCCAGTAGGAAACACAGGCTGGACCTGTGGGACCCCTCTTTATTCTTTGCTGCCTCCGCTTCCAGAGCAGGATTTTGGTTTTCCCACAAGGTAACAAAGACCTTCAACGATAAGAGATTCAGGTGATGCTACTCTTCAGGGATGACAGCCAAGAGTCCTGGGCATGGAGGGAGAATGACATCATTAGTTCGGAAGAGCGCAGGCTCTGGAGGCAGGCTGGCCTGGATTCCAGTCCCGGCACTACCGCTTGGCTGCAAGTCCTCCAGCAAGTGACTCATCCCCTCTGGGCTGCGGTCTCACTGGCTGTAACATCGGTACAGGAACAACCGCTCTCACTGTCAAGTCATAAAGGCCTCAGGACAGGATTGGCAGAGAAGAGGGGCACAATGGTGAAAATTGATAGATGGTGGTCTCTTTTGACCCATGGTGGGATAGAAGGTAGAATTAGAATAATGCCTGTTACTAAGCACTAGCTTCTAGAGCAACTAACCCTGAGCTTACACAGAGGCTGGCGGAGGACTCAGGCACTGGCCTTACTCAGTGAACTGAGAGCCCCACTGTCCAGTGTCTCTGGAGGCCTGGTTAGTGGAGAATCAGGTAAAGTCACAGCAGTAATCGCTGCCATCATGACTGCACGCTGCCCCATCTCACACTCAGCAAGCTTGATGGGGCTCATGTCGGTGGATCTTCTCACAACTTTGCAAGGCAAGTCTGAGTCCTTCCATTTGACAGATGAGAGGACTGAGAAGCTGCTTGCTCGAAGGCCCTCATTTGGAGCTGCACACTGGAGATTCTAACCCAGCTTGCTCCTAAGTTCATGCCCAGTCTGCTCCAGTGACCACGTCTGCCTTTCCATCCAGCTTCATTTCCCTTTTAGGCAAACAGGTTTCTCTTAATGCTGCATTATTCTCCCAGATTGGGGTTCCAGATAAAATATAGGATGGCCAGTTAAATTTTAACTTCAGATAGACAACAAATAGTATTTTAGCATAAGTAGGTCCCAAATGTTAGAACTGGGACATTACTAAAAAAAAAAAAAAAAAAAATTTACATGAAATTCACATTTAACTGCGCACCCTTTCTTTTCTTTTTTTCTATTAAATGCAGATTTATTTTTCTAAAAATATGGAACGCTTCACAAATTTGCATGTCATCCTTGCACAGGGGCCATGCTAATCTTCTCTGTATCATTCCAATTTTAGTATATGTGCTGCCAAAGCGAGCACCCTTTGTTTTCATTTGTTTAATCTGACAAGGCTTCCCTGGATGTCTGTGAGGCCGTGGGGGCCAGGCCCATGGCTGATGAAGAGGAAGGGAGCAGCGGCAGGGGCACCAGCCTTCTGGGAAGACAGGGCTGGCCCAGGTTCCCAGGTTCGGGGGGTGGGGTGGGGAGGGGCAGTGGGGCGGGGGATGCTGTAATTCTAGAGAGGTCAGACCCTGAGTAAGAGAGGCAGGTGGCGGGGTCTGAGAAGACGCCAAGTTGGACTCTTGAGCGAAGTAAACAGACAGTAAGGTATATTTAGCTGTTGTGGCTTTAAACCCTAAAGCCAGGAAGCAGCCTTTTTAGCCAAAATCCAGATTTTAAAAACAGAGTCAGTATTTATAGCCCCAGACCCTCCCAGGAGGTCCCTGGGGTCACTGCAGGCTGCCTCCCCTGTCAGGGTTCCACCCCTCCAGCCCACACAGGGCCTGGACCCAAGAGTAAACCCTGGCCCTGGGGGATGGACCCCGGGGGTGGAGGTGGCAGGGTCAGGCCCTACTCTCACTTTCACACCTGATTCCTGGCCCTGGAGCCAGAGAGGTTCCTGGAGTCCAGCCCGGCCAGGCCTGTGGGGCCGCTGAGGGCAAGTGAGTGGGGGAGAGTAAGTGCTTGGGAGACTTTTACATAAACATTTGAGGGGAAGGTGTGCTCTCAAGGAGGCTGCGGTCTGTGGCTCAGCTGGCTCTGGTGAGTGTGAGCAGGCTGTTTGGAGCTTCTGCCTTAGCCCCTGGGTGGGGACGGCAGGGCAGAGGGGGAACGCTGGGGCTGGGAGCCGTTTCCCTGAGGTGAGGCTGGGGTGGGAGAGGGGAGTGGAGCCGGGCAGTGCCTTAACATCCTCCAGGCCAGAGGACCCCCAGGTTCTTCCTTGCCGCTCTTCAGAGTCTGTTTCTCCTTGCGCTCAGGGAAGATCCCAGTTCCTGCCCAAAGTAAGTCTTGCAGGGTAGAAGGAGGTGCCCTTGGAGACTTAATTCTGCAGGAGATCAGAGCCTGCAGTCTGAGGTTGGGGTCAGACAGGACCTCGATCAAGGTCACATGGCTGGCTCTTAGTGGCAGAGCTGACTGGACAGAACTCCAGGCCGGCCTGTTTCTGTGTTACACTCTGGGTTTCCCAATCTTCTTCCCTCCTGGCCAGCCCCACTTCAGTGCATCCCATAACGAAGGCCAACATCAGGCCTGTGCTTCTAGGGAGGGGGGTGGTGACAGGGGCTGGCTTTGTCATTTTTGTCTGCTGCTTGGGTGCTTCTTAGAGATCCTGGGTGTGCTTGTAGGATGTGGGTGGGCCTAGCTTCCAGTTATCCAATCCTGTCCTTCCTATCTTTCTGTTTCTACCTCCCTTCCCCCTTTTTGTGCCCATCTCTTGTCTCACTGGCGCCTCTGACGTCACCCCTCTTTGCCCCTAAATCACTCGGGAACCCTGGCTCTTGAAGCCAGATATGGGCCCCCTCCTCCCAGCACTTATATTCCCAGGCAGGGGTGAGGGGCTGGGCGGTAGAGGACCGACTCCCTCCTGGAGTTAATTAGAGAAAATGTAGAAATGTCAGTGGGATGAAAGGGCTGGGGGAAGGAGAGAAGGAAGTGGGTGCTGCTCCCTCCCACTCTGCCCACTTCCCCGCCTCCTGAAGGCCCCTGGATGAAGGGATTTGGGACTTGAAATGGAGGTTGTGGAAACCTGAGCCTGGAATGAGGAGGCGGAAAGACTGGGGCTCCTCTCTCCTTTGCTTTCCCTTGCGTCCCTCCCCCTCTGATGCTGTTCTTTGAAAATATTTCCTGTCTCTCTGTTTCTCGTTCTCTGGTTGATGTCCCAGGATTACTCAGCGCCTCTGGCTTTAGTCACCCTCTCTGCGCACTCCCAGGGTCTAGGGTGGGGTAGAGGAAGGCCAGTCTAGGAGCCCTTCTGCTGGATGGGGTCTGGGCTGGGCATTTCTGGGGCTTTAACTCTCTAGCTGCCAGAGGACTCCAACAAGAGCCCTCCTGAACTCAGCAGAGTCATCAAAACCCCCATGTTGTTCTTTTTTTTTTTTTAAACCCCTTGGAGGGGGTCATGGAGGGGAGAAGCCATGACACCTGGTATGGTAACAGTGACAGTGATGAGGGTGATGGTGATTTTGGCAGCAGCAAACCTTTAGTGAGCTCTCTCCAAGAGCCCAGGCACTTTCCCCTGGAATCCTCACCAAACCTCAGTGAAGTAGGCTCTTCTGTATTTCTGTCCCTTCAATGTGCCACACATCACCTGGAGCCACGTGTCACCTGGATATGGTGTTCAAATGCAGATTCTGAGAGCCTGTGATTCTGTCAAGCTCCCAGGTGATGCTGAGCCAGGGCTGGAATTTGCAGTCCTCGGGAACCCAGTTTCTCCTTGTGCAGAGCAGGAAGCCAGGCTCTGTGATGTCACCTAGTCTGACATTGTGAGCCTGGGGCCACATTGGACCTAAGTTGATCAGTCATCATCTTCTCAGCCTCTCCTCTTCTTCACCTTCAGAGTAATGATGAGGTTCAGGCCTCTGCTGGTGGTGACCATACCCTACAGCTACACCTAGGATGTACTTAGGCCTCACCCTCACCGCTCCCCAACCCCCTGTGCTGGCTGGTGTGGCCTTGGGCAAGTCTTTACCTCCCCTGACCCTGACTTTGCTCATCTCTGTAGCAGGGATCTAGCTACAGAGTGCTGTAGCTAGATCTAGCACTCTGGAGTGCTGCGTGCAGGTTAGACACCATCGTGCACATGCAGCTTCTAGCAAGGTTCCTGGCACAGAGTAGGCATCGATTGCTGTTCTGAAATGAATCCCTGGAAGAGCCCCCACCCCTCACTCAAAACAGAATGACTCAGTGCCCACTCTGTGCTTGGCACTGGGTGAAACAGGCTAGGAACCTGCAGGGACCATGGAGGTCTAGCATGGAGACCAGAGAGGCTGCCAGGAGAAAGGCTGGGCCAAGGTCTCAAGAGCCAAGTCTCAGCCTGGAGAGATGATGGCTAGCGTGTTTGATGCCCTTGCCAGGCAGTGGGCACTATTCTAGGTGCTTGATGTATGTAATCTGAGTTACAAGATGCTTGTAATCCTGGTTAGCCTTCACCAAACCAGAGGAGGTAGGTACCATTATTATACTCATTTTGCAATTCAGAAATCTGAAGAGACACAGGGAGGTTAAGGTAGGCTTGGCTAGTAGGTAAAAGAACTGGGAAAACAAACCTAAGTGGCCACTCTGGAGCCTCTTAGTTCTACCCTGTGGGTCAGGATGGCCTGTCCAGTGCTCTCCCTGCTGGTGTTATAAGAGAGGGACTTGGGGACCCTGAGGTTTAGCCCCTGACCTTCCCTTGTCTCTGCAGAAGCCGCTGATGGGAGCTCCACCCTGGGAGGGGGCGCCGGCACCATGGGCTTGAGTGCCCGCTACGGGCCCCAGTTCACCCTGCAGCATGTGCCCGACTACCGCCAGAATGTCTACATCCCTGGCAGCAACGCCACTCTGACCAACGCAGCTGGCAAGCGTGATGGCAAGGCCCCGGCAGGGGGCAATGGCAACAAGAAGAAGTCGGGCAAGAAGGAAAAGAAGTAACTTGGAGGCCAGGCCCGAAGCCACAGGGCAGCCTCCCTCCCCAACCAGTCCAGCCTCTCCCTACCTGTGCCCAAGCCTCGGATTTCAGGGCTCACCCCCAGGAAACTGGTAGGGGCCCAGGCCATGCTCCCCTTGGGAAATGGAAACAAGTGCCCGGTCAACACCCCCTCTCTGCCCCCAGGGGATTGAATATGCAAAGGGAGTTCTGCTGGGAACCCCCATCCAATCACTTGCTGTGCCCATGGGGGTAGTGGGGTTTGTGTAGACACCATTTATCACACCCCCTTCTGTTACAGCTGAACTCCTCCATCTTCCAAATTCAATCAGGCCCATCCCCTACCTCCCTCCTACCTACCCCACCCTCCTCTTTCTTAAGGTGGTTGGGGTGTTGAGGTACCCGGTGACCTAAAAGGCTCATAGTTCTGAAGAGTTGGAAGGGCATCATGACTTCTTGACCTCTCCTTCAATTCTCAAACTTCCCCCAAAAGCATGGTTTGGTGCCAGTCCCTTCACCTTCCAGAACCTGAGACCAAGCTCGAGTTTTGGGGAGACACGGTCGCCATTCCCATGGTACTGATGCTTGCTGGATTTAGGGAGGGCATTTTGCTACCATGCCTCTTCCCAGCACCCTGGGGACCAGTCTTCTGTTCTGTTCTGTCATCATTTGATGTTCCCACTGCATGCTGTGACTTACCCCTCCCCAAACAAGAGACCCCACTGCATGTTCTGAGACAGTGTGGGGTGCTAAGATAAAGAAGGTTGTGGGTGTGGATGGGGGGGTGGACAAAGCTTGGTCCCGTCAGTTAACAGTGTCTTGCAGGAGGCTCTGTATGCCCCAGGGTACCGACCAGATCCCCGGGTTCCAGCCAGAAGCCATGCCCCAGGCTGGACCCTCATCTCTCATGTACAGGGCAGCCTGGCAGCCAGCATGGGCTGAGCTTCCAGCACCGGTGGGTTTGAACTGGGGCCTTGTGGTCCAAAGCAGCTCTGAGCAGGATTGGGACAAGTCCCCTGGAGAGGTCAGAGGGGCCTGGAGAGGTCAGAGGGGCCTCTGTGGGTGCTGGGTACTCCAGAGGTGCTGCTGGTGGAAGGATCCCTGTGGCCCCAGTAGAGAGGGGAGGGGCCCACTCGGCTATTTTTAGTCCCTGGGTTGGGAAGGCCGAGAGCTAGAGCAGGGACCAAGTGGACAGAAAGTGTCAGCCTGAGATCAGGGCTTCTCCACAGGGCCCCCACCCCTGCCTCAGCGGCCCCAGCCCTTCACCTTGCCAGGTGCCATTCCTTCTCTGTGAAGGCCACTGCCCAGGCCCCCATTCCGCCCCCTCGTGGCCAGAGCCTGGTTAAAGTCCCCCAGTGCCTCCTTGTGCATAGACCTTCCTCTGCTCATCCCTCTGCCCCTGGGGTCCCTCTCCCCCAGCGGGGCTTCTCGAGAACCCCACTCCAGCCTTTAGTATAGAAACCCCCTCCCTCTTGCGGCTGGTGTAGAATAACCAATAGTGTATAGTGCGGCGTATTTTTCCGTGATGGCGAGCGGGCGGCGGGCTCCGCGCAACCGTCCGTCCCTGAACCCGCCCGCGGCGGCCCGTGCTGTGTTTTGTGCTGTGTCCACGCGCTGCGGCGCCCCCTTCCCGCGTACTGACTCCTCTAAGCGCTTCTCTTTGCATAGTCACGTAGCTCCTGACCCCGCCCCCTTCCTGTGTCTCACGCAAGTTTTATACTCTAATATTTATATGGCTTTTTTTCTTTGAAAAATTAAAAGGTTTCTTCTGAAAGGTGGGCTGTTTCTGTGTAAGAGATGGGGGCTCCTGGCGTGTATGGATGGAGTGATGAGCTCGGAGTGGTATGCTGGAAGAGGGGGATCGGGAGGCGTGATTGCGTTGCGTCTCGGTTTTGTGTCGCTGCCCGAGTATCTGTGTATAATTGTTAAATGCGACTGTGTATGCGTGCAGCACGATTGTGCACATATAATCGGTGTCTGATTGACCGTAATGGTGCCTGTGGGACTGTACCCTGTGTGTGTAATCGGCTTGCGGGTCCGCAGTGGAGGAGGGATTTCTGAGCGCGACGTGGCAGTGCGCAGTTGTCTGTCTGCCGCTGTCTCCAGGCAGAAGAGCAGACCCGTGTGAGGGGCGGCGCGCGCTGAACAGAGCTGGAGCGGGGGCTGTGGATGCTTCCTGAGTTCCGCCCCTTCCCTGCTCACTCAAGTGACCACCCTGAGCGCCCTCCCGGCTGCGCGGGAGGAGGGTGGACTCTCCTTTGCCCGCCCTCCCCCACTTCAGGGGGCTTGGGAATGCCACAAGGGTGGGAAGGAGGGAATGCCAGAGGCCCAGTGTATAGCTTGCGCCTGTTTTCCCATCTGGAATTCGCATTCTAGGTTACACGCTCTGTAGCAAAGCCATGGAAACGGCAGGGTTCGCCGCTTCCTTGCGTGTGTGCAGGAAAGGGGGAGGGGGCGTCCAGGGGACACAGGGCACGCTGGACATCGGATTGCCCGCAGACCAAACGGCCTCCCTCCTTCCTCTCTCAGCGCTTTCACTACTGGGCTAGCCCACCTCCCGCCTCCTCCAAGGAAAGAGGGATTGGAGGTTGCTGCCGCCAAAGCTGCAGGCAACAGAGTGGGAGGAAAGGCCAGAAGGCGAGGAAGGATAGGAAGACCCACTAGGGTTATGAGGGAGGGTCGGTGAGGGTGAGGGCATGCCCAGCGGTAGGGTGGGGGTGGCTGTCTCTGGACATCCTGTGTGCTCTCCTGGAGTGGGTCAGGCGTCTGCGAGCGCCTGAAGTCCGTTGTCATGGAAACCGAGCCATCCGCATAAGCTTCTGGGGGCGGCCTTCTTGTGGGGGTGGAAGGGTGGTGTGCGCGGCCTGAGATGGAAGCAGGGTTGTTTCTGAGAGCCAGGCTGCAGAGGGCGGTGTGTCGGTCGCCTGGGTTCTGTTCCAGGCGTGGCAGGAGACTGGCAGAGCAGAGCGTGTGAGCAGCTGGGGTTGGTCCCTATTGGTGCGTGTGCCTGTGCGGCCTAAGCCAGAAATGCGCGTCCTCCAAGGGTAAGGAGGAAGGATGCAGGGAGCCCACCTCCACATCCCCAGCCATCCTGAAGAGGTAGCTCCCAGGCTGCAGGGCTACTTAATGAGGGCTTTAGTTCCAGAGCTGCCCAAATGGCCTCGTGTCCTCTCCAAGCCTCTCCTTGTCTATCCTGGGTCTGGGCTGTAAGGTTTCTTTGTGCAGGCCACTGCGTGCTCAGACAAGTTTGAGCATCAAGACGTCTTTTGACCTCTGCTGGGCAGGCTCAGGTTTCCATCCCAGGGTGAGCCCCAGCCAGGAAGGTGGTCTGTGGCCACCAAGCGTGTGTCCGCAGGGAGAGGAATGTGGGAGAACGGCAGTCACAGGCTTCCCTTGGCAAGAGAGGCCCAGGTACTGCCAGGAAACTGCAGGTGAAGTCTGGAGTCATGGGGAGGTGGGGGTGGGGTCCCAGAAAAGGGTTCTGAGCTAACAGGCAGCAATGCAGAAGGGCAGGGGCTGAACTGGGGCCCCACTCCCTTACAGAGGCAGCCAGCCCTGCACCCAGCCAGCACACGAAGGTACCGCCGCCCTTCTGATGATTTGTCAAGTCAGTCACAGGCTTAAGGCAGGACCACCGGGGAGAAGCCTGGATGACAGTGAAAAGAGTGCAGAAATTCACAAAGGAAGCTGTAAGGCAGTACTGTTTCAATGCTTTATTAACAGTTGGAAACAAACCCAACAAACTGGAGGTGATGACATCCCAGAAGCCCAAGAGGCAAGGGAAACAGGTTTGCATTTTATCCCTTTATTATTATTAAATGCATCTTAGCAAAAGTAGATTAAAAAAGAAAGGGTCAAAGCCCCAGATGTCAGCAGGGAGGAGGGGATTGAGGAGAGTAGCAGGACCCCCGACCATAGTCCTCCCAGCACTAGCTCAGGGGGCTGCTGGTGCCCCTTGCACACAGGCTCTAGCAACCAGAACCCTCTGCCCAGCCTCAAGGCCTCCCTGGGGGCGCCTGAGGTCTCCTAAGCTCCCCTTGCTCTAAGAACTGTACTTTGGGCGAGGCCTTTCCAGTGCCATTCTCGCCCCCTACCTGGGGGTGGGAAGCTGAGAGAAGCACAGAAGGGCAAAGTGTTACCGTTAGCCAGAGAATCTGAGCTTCCTGTGGCTGTGGCCACTGAAGCATGTGGCCTTCCCACTGCTGTAGAGAACAGGGTGGGGCGTCCCTGGGCCCACTCCTCCAGAGCGTCCAGTTAGCATCTGCACATTTGGCTTGATAAATATATTAAATTTATAAAAACTCTTTGTTGTTTGAGAGCTCCTATTACGCTTAGGCCTGGTCCAGCTCAACCAGAGAAAAGCCGCCTCTGGCCCCCGAGTCAGATGTTGGGGGTAAGAGTCTGCACTGGCCTCGAGGGCCCAGAGGCTTGAGGGCTGAGTGGAGGTCCAGAGGAATTGCTCAGGAATTGAGGCTTGTGGTGAGAAATCCCAGGGACTCTGGAACCTGGCATCAAAGCCTCTTATATTATGGAGGGGAAAGGAGGAAGGGTTATTTTTCTTAAAAAAAAAAAAAAAAAAAATTTCATATAAAAATAGATCCATTTGCAAAACAACTTCTCACCCAGGAGGCTCCACCTCCCCTTTCCTTGGAGACAGAGGGTAAGGTGTGGGGATGGTCACAGGACAGCCCACACTTTCAGATGAGACCAAAGCTCTGGGGAGGGCGTGAAGAGGGCCCGTGGCTCAGCCGGGGGCTGGTACTCGGGGAGGGTCGAGAGAGGGCAGGGCAGGCTCCGCTCCACACTGCCTGCCTGCCTGCCCTCAGGCCCTGGCCTAGGCCACAGCAGGACAGGTCAACATGGTCTAGGTCCTCCTTGTTTGGGGAGGTCTTTCTCAAATGGTGGGGTGGGAGAGGGATCTGCTCCCCACTTCCTTGGAAGCACCTCCCCAGTGCCTCCCCACCAGTAATAGACAACAGGAGCTGGGGCAGGCACAGCAGAGCTGGAGGATGGAGCCCAGAGGTTCCTAAGCCCATACTGCTCTCAGGACGAGAGAAAACACAACAGAAAAGCACAAACCCAGCATGACTGACCTAGGCAAAGCCCACTGAGAGGCAGTGGAGACACTTGGGGTTAAGGCAGCAAACACGGAGCCTGCTTTGGTAACAAGAGCCAGGACTGCCCCAGTTGGGCTCAGGGGCCCCCACACTGCCCTTTCCTCTGGCCTCCAGGCAGCTGAAGCTGTGTGCGATGGGCAGAGAGCAGCATGCCGGAGAGTAAGGTGGGGTCAGGGTGATGGGAGCGGCCACCGCAGAGGAACACCTCCGCGACCCTTCAGGCACATGCTGCAGGCGGGACAGTCTGGGGCTCCACCGAGGAGCTGCCGTGGCCCCAGGACCTGGCTTAGCTTGCACGGCCAAGCAACTCTGTGGTCTCCTCGAGGATGGTGGGGACTTCCTCCTTCTTAGGCATCTTGGTAGGAGCACAGGTCATGGCATCCTCCTTGGTCAGCTCTGAGACTAGCTGAGATGTGGCTGCACACGCTGCCTTCCTAACGCCTGCAAGAGAAGACACGCGTCATCTTGCCAGTTTTCAATCCCTCTCCATCTCTACAGCAGATACTCGGCCAGAAGCCATGCACACGCATTGGCCTTGTAAAGGAGGGGAAGAGAGCCAAGGACACATGGAAGATACCTTTGTAGGGGGTAGGAGTGGGGGCAGAGCATGGTGCAGGCAGGGAGAGCAAGTCTGGCTCTCAGATTCCTTTGTGACAAGCAGTACAAGAGTGTAAATACAGCTCTGCAGACAGAGCGGGGCTCAAGTATCAGCAGGGAGAGAGATACTCAAAATCTGTTTTCTCATTGAAGAGTCATTGGATGTAAACAGACTCAAGCTTAGTAAACAGTAGTAGTATTTTGTTTCTTGGCGGTCCTCATGGAAGCTCCTAGGCCAAAACCACTGTGAGCCAGTCCAGGGCAGGGCAGGCCTTCACAGGCGGCCAGAGGGGCTCCTGCAGAGGAGCAGCAGCCACGCACTGTCACCAGCCGAGGCCACGCCACCTGTGTTCAACCCGCCCCCTTGGGACATGCCCGCACAGCAAGCTCTTGTCCACCTCTTCAAGGGAAGCAGTGGTGATCCAAAGGCCAAGGGCAGGTGTGCAGTGTGTGTGGGTGTGTGAAGGGGGAAGGGTGAGGGAAGGTATGTCGGGGAGGCCAGGAGGAACCCTACAGAGACCTCAGCAGGCCTGACAGGCTAAGGGCTAGTGAAGAGAAGAACCAGTTCCTCCACGAGTTCCTGTCCTAACTGCTGGGAGTTGTCCCCAGACTCTAATTCACAGACTCCACGGTCCTGGTCCTGGTCCCTCAAGCGGAAAGCCGATCCTTGGGACTGAGCCTATCTCCTGCTGTCTGCCGCTTCCCGCGCCTCTGAGAGGCCAGAGAGTGTGCAGGGCACAAAGAGCAGCCTGCCTGGGGTCAAAGAAGCCAGAGACAAAGACCACAGTAGATGTGTGGTTGCAAGGGCCTGGGGGAGGAGATAAAGGGGGTATGACTGCTAATGGTCATGGGGTCTTTTTTGGGGGTGATGAAATGTTCCGGAATTAGTGGTGATGGCTGCACAACCTTGTGAGTATACTGAAACCACAACTGTATACTTTAAAAGGGTGAATTTTAGGAATGTGATTGATATATCAATTAAAGTAACAAAAACCCAGCTCCGGGTCACAGGAAAGCTGGGTGGAGAAAGCAGCGCCTAAACCTTGAAGAAGCAGACAGAGGACAGAAGGCCACACTCTAGAGTGCAGGACAGGGCAGCGGCGGGTACTAGCAGGAAGGAAGAGGTCCTGAAGAGCCAGTGAAGCAAGCGTCCGCCCTGCCTTCTTGGGACCAGCAAAAGCTTGAGGTGGCACGGAAGCCAAACAGGGTCAGGGGGCCCAGGCTTTCCCCAGGGCTGTCCGCCTCTGCAGAAGTGTGACCAAGAGCATACACACAGGTAAGAGGGAGCACACGGCATGCCCACGGGTTACCAATTTCTAGATCTCCTCCTCCTCCCAGGGACTGGGATTGTCTAATAAGAGGAGAAAGACCAGTGAAGAGCCTGGCTGGCAGGCACAGGGGGAAGGCATGCAGCGGCGACTACAGGATTTCACATCCCTTGTGATGCTCCCTCAGGGGCTGACCAGGGAGGGAAGGGGCCCACCAGGGAGGGAAGGGGCCCATGGGAGTGTGGCTAGGATGGTCTTCTACCTCCAGCAAAATCTGCTTCAGACCTGCTTGGTTTTTGCTCATTTTTGAAATACACCCTCCTCTAGGAGCCTACTTCTCATGTCTGGAAAGGTGGTGGCTGATTCTTCGAATTCAGTCACCAGCACTTGAGAAAATATTCCAATTATATTTGTTTGTATGTGACTCAAGGGCTAAGTATATGTTAAAATACTACTTCCTGACTTTGGACCCAGGGAAAAGGAACTACAGGAGCATTCATCTTGGACAACATGGGCAAAGTCAGAATTCAAGTGGGAAGTATCTTCAGCTGTTTCTCTCTTGGGTTTCTTCCTCTGAACTCAGAAGATATGTTTGTACCTAGTCAAGCATATCTCTATATTCTTCTAGATTAAAAAAGCTGCTGATACATTACAGATTCATAAAAATGAAGTGGAGGGTAAGTCGGGAAAGACCAAAATTTCCCTTTTAAGCCTAGAAAGTGGGGATACCTAATGTGGCCTAAGGTCAGAACAAGAAAACTCCTGTGGGAACCGGGAATAGGATCAAGGAATCCTGGCCGCCACCCTAGCTTCAGGGCCACAGCTTGACGCTCCAGCAGGTGCCCTCTCTGAGCCTTTCCCTAACTTGGGTACTTGTTGAGACTATTGAAAGTAGCCGCAGAAGCATATTTTGCTTCTGTGGGACCAGGTAGCCTTAATCTTGAGACACTGGTCAAAGCTCTCTGAGGCCAGATTTCTACACATTAGGGCTGAGCCAGATAAAAACAACAGCAAAATCAGGCATAGATGAATTAGAAAAAGGTATTTATAAAACACAGGCCAGGAACTGCTACTATGGAGGAAGTACTCTTGTTAACGAGCTTCCTTAGGGAAGACGAAACTGGGACAGATGCGGCAGTCACTGCCACCCTGAAGAGCTCCCCACTGTCCGCAGCACTCCTAATTATAATTCCTGTCCTATTTTTATTAATACAGAAGTGGAGGCAGATATAAGTGGTGGTAGAGGAAACACTTTTAAGTTCTCTAGACATGTGGACATCGGAAATGTTCCTGAACCGATTTCACCACATCCAGGGCTCTCCTTGGCAGAAGGAGAGTGTTTGTACGAGGATTTCTGGCCCACACAGAGGGCTCACCATCATTTCCTGCTCCTCACACAGGCCTTGTGGGAAGAGTCCTGGACCTGGATTCATAAAAGCAGGCTCCGGTTCTGGCTCTATCAGCAGATCTTGGCAAGGCCTTACCTGGGTTTCAAGCCCTGTTACCTAAGAGAAGGTGAGCTGCTAAACACTCTTTAGAGTGGAGATCTTTAGAGCTGGTCCCAACTCTAGGGTTCTATCCGTGTAGGGGGAGCTTAGCAGGAAGCTGGGAAGTGGCAGGGGGAAGGAAAGGGAGACAGAGATGAATTTCTTTCTTTCCTTCACTTTTATCCCAGTGAACAGATGGCCTGTATATAAGAAGCCACAATTCAGACATGGAGGTAAAGTTGAGTCACTAAAACCAGAAGCTGACTCAGACAGCCTGAAATATCTGCTGTAATACAATCACATGGATTCTTCCCCCTGACACTCACAGCATTGTTCTCCCACGCCCTGCAGATCACAGCAGTTTACATGTCACTTTTAATGAACCAGCCCTGGTAGTCACTCTCCTCTTTCAGCTCCTCAATGGGTCTTTGTACACTGGTCACTCCCTCAGGTCTCCAGAGACCAGATTTTAAATCCCAGGGCAGAAGCTAGTATCTTTGACTATGGACAGCTGCCTCTGTGGGACTGAGGAGGGCTGCGAGGCAGACCTGTGTGATAGCACGCTGGTTTCCTGGCTCAGAGCAGCCAGTCGGCAGCAATAGTCAGAGACAGCCAAGCAAAGGATGAGCCAGCTATGGCCATAGCCACCCAGGGAACCCACAGTCGCCAGAGCCTTGACAGTTTTACAGTGCGGCCTTCTGGGTCCAACCTTTCCTCCTCTTAACCCAACTCTCCTCTTAGACACGAAGAAACTGAGTCCCAGAAATTTGTCTCGCGTAATCTAGACAGCATCAGTTAGATCTGACATTGGGTCTTCTGACCCCATCTAGACCTGTGCTCTTGGTGCTCGACTGTGCTGCCTGGCCTTCTGTTTCAGGGCACCAAGCCACTTACTCGGAAGTGAATGTACCGATGTCTACAGGGCTTATCAGAGTAACAAGAAGTGTTTCCCTGAGAGCTTCTCCCAGATATGTTCAGTATGTTTAGTGACCCCAGAGCCCAGAAAGCTAAGGATGGACCCAATTCCAAAAGCATGTAGTTGTCATTTTCACCTAGGTCATCTCCTTTTGCACTGGCAAACAGTACTTCGACTAATTCAAGTCTCCTGCTGAGAGGTTAGGTTTTACCAAAATCCCTGCTGCTTTGGCCTGTAAGTCCTGGTTTCCCCAGGAGAGGGAAGCCATTGATGTCTGGTTCCCTGTGTTCAGGAAGCATCTGGGATTCTGGTTCAGTTCCACAGGAAGAAGATGAAAAGGGAATTCCCCACCTCAAGTCTGATGAAGGCTGGCAGTTAGCTAACAGGATGGAGGAAAACAGGGAGAGGTGGTGTGTTTTTGTTTATCTGGAAACGCTTAATGTCAGGCCACATCACCTTATATGGTGGGGAGGAAACAATTCGCAAGACTCTCTAAAGACTAAAGACAAAAAATACTACTAGCTTCACACTCTACCCACACCCAGACCTATAAGACTAAACATACATCTCGGAAGATCTAAACCCACCATACTCACCTCTCTCCTCCTCTAGACAGGGTATACTCAGAGGATGGCAGAACAGGTAAGAGTTATAACCAGACATTCTTCTGTTTAGGGAAGGTTCTGAAGTCATACAGAAGAGCCCTCAGAAGGGAATTTCCCTGCGGGTATTTAGCATATGGGCAGAAACAGGCAGGCATTCTCATAGTGATCTGGTGTTGGGCCAGGGCACTGTGTGGGGCGAGCGCTCCGCACCCTGGATCGTAAGGTCCTCTTTACAGGCTGAGGCAAGCGCTATCGGACCTACGGATGCCGCTGTCAACAGCTCAGCAGTTTGCCAAAGCAAACTGCACAACAGCCTCGAAGCCGAAGCTCCTATCCGCACAGGCCTACAGAACGCATCAGCCAGGGAAGAGGGAACAAAGCTCAAGGCCGTCTTTTCTGTAATGCCCACCCTTCAACCTGGGAAGGAAGCCCACATTCCCAGTCCCAAAGGGCCTTCACCAGACTGTGCAGGGCAGGTTGTGAGGAGGAGCTCTGGATCTCTCTTCTTCTCGAACAGTCTCTGCCCACTATCCACTTTCCTCAAAGGCGATTTATCTGTTGATCTTTCCCCACACTAATGCCTGGGTCATTTGTCCTATCCCCATAATTCTTCTTAGAGGCTCTGGCTCAACATAATCCATTTAAATCTTCCGAAAGGCAGGTGAGGGGGGTGGTAAACAGGGAAGGCGAGTATGGTACAGCCTGACTACCCCTCGAGGGAAAAAGGAGGTTCTCAGACACAGCATGAGCTTCGGTCAAAAGGCTCCTCCACATCCTTATTTAACACATCTGGAGAGAATGACATCCAGCCTTCTCTTTATAGGATTCTATACTATTATCCTCTGTTTCTTCTGTTTGTGAAGTTGAGAGTAAGGACACTTATTTTCTTTGTATTCCTATATCTAACGTATGGCTTTGAATTTACATCAATTTTTTTGTTACCCAGATGCCTACCCAAATCTGTGTCTTGCACAATGGTTTGCTTATCCTACATTTCTGCCTCAAGAATGAAGAGAAATGTAAAAATAACCAAATGTAGTATCTGTTGTCAGTCCTGCAAATCCTAGTTCTCCACATCAGTCCTTTCAAACAATTAGAAGAGGACTTGGATAATCCACTCTAGGTGCAGGGACATCGTGGGGAAGTTTCTAAACCCTCAGATCATCACCACCTGCTCTTTAGCCTAAAATGAGCAGGAGCAGAGAGGCTTCACCTCCTTCCTTCAGCACCCAGGCTGAGCTCCATTTGCTGACTTACCCTGACGGGGTCCTCTCTTCCGTCGGAATGCTGCGCCTGACTGCAGGGCTTCCAGAAGACTGTCCATCACACCTGTCTCATCACCCTCTGTTATGAACAAAGATGGAGATGTAAGCTTTTCAGCCCCAGTAGCATCCATGGGTTGAGCCACACACACAAAAATGAATTTCCACTGTATGTATAGCCTGCCGTCGCCCACAGTTTCTGGGCATCTCCACTGTATGTATAGCTTGCCCTCATTCAGTTTCTGGGGGCTCAGCACACAGCGGGCTCAGTCTCAGGTTTCACAGTCCCTATTTACTTGTGTCTGTTTGCAAATGGTTCAAACATTAGGTTTCACTGGCTACCAGCCACTGCAGACCCTGGATAATACTCCTGCAGCACCACCACCCTTCCCATCCCCATCAAAACCAGCACAGAGAACTGCCCGACTCCAAGACTGGGATGAGTACAGAGACTGGGATTATGAAGTTAATAAGGAACTAGGTCACTCTCTTTATCCTACATAAACCCCTCATGGAAAGCCTGGTTCCAACTTCAGAGCAAGGCTGAGGAGAGACCACCTCTCAACAGTGCATTTCACTTAAGTACTGCCCCCAGTGGCTGCATCTTCCTGAAGTCAGCTCACAATCTAAGAGGAGCTGCTGGTTGGAATATAAAGAGTTAATGTAGAATCCTTATTCCAGCTCGGCTCTGTTTCCATGGCAACAGCTAAGGGTGGTGAAATCTTAAACTGAAATCCCTAGGAGCCAGCAGGCTGCTAGCCATAAAGCTGGGCTCACTGCTCCCAGCGCCACCTGCTGGCTGAACGCCACCAGTGCAGCTGACCTACATTCCAACCTCATTTATTTGCCCTGGGGACGTGGACCAGGGCAGGGCCCCTGTGCTGACTGATGACTGTGTGCAGCCATCATCCCACAAATCAGCTGGACTCCACCTTTCCCTATTATGCCCTAAACAATAACTAGGCACAAACCTTAGAGGCTTGGGGAGAAGGAGGGAAAGGTGAAGGATATACCTCACATGGGCTTATTATTAGAGCAAAGTTTGTGGCTTACATACAACTGGATTAAGGGCAGGGGAACTGCTTCCCCCAAAAATATAAAGAAAAAATAGAAATGCAGGGTGCTTCAGGTCCCTAATCATACCACAACCGGAGTGGCCAAAGTCAAGTCCCTGGGAGCAAAAATGCTAGAGCGGCCCCTCATCCCTTGTGCTCAGCACAGCACTGATTCTTGCCAGACCCAGCAGCCTGGAGAACCTCTTTACTTAGATGGCTTGTAGCCCCTTGGGGTCAAGAAGGGTGGCATCAGCTCAGGGCCATGTAATGGATGCTGGATTTCCGCTGCCCACAGAGAGAGCAGCCAGAGAGCGCAGGGAGTCGGCAGCAGGAAAGAAGCAGAAACAGGAAACAGAGGGCCAGTAATTGAGGCCATATGTTTCAACAAAGACATGCTCTGAGAGTGAAATACAAAGTCCGCTGAAGAAAGAATAGGGTGGCCAGCTCCCTGCCCCCTTTGCAGAAGTTCAGTCCATTTACAGTCTGACAGGGGGTACAACTGTGCGAAGGTCCTGGGCACACAACCCTTAGTGAAATAAGCAGAAAGGGGAGACAAACCATTAAAAGACAGGAGGAGCAGGGCCTGGAAAACAATCTGAGGAAATGAGCACAAGATGCTGTAGAGGGTACGAAAACTGGACAGGGAGACTTTTGGACAAGCAGAAGGCAAGTATACATATTACAGCAACACTAAGTCACTGTGGAGATGAGACACAGTGCAGCAAAGGGGGAAAAGACAGAGTGGAGCGCTGGAGCGTGTGTGTTCAGAGCCAAGGTTAAAGTCCACCGTCAGGACCGTGGAGGCGGAAGGCTGTCAGCAGCGTCTGCCAGGAGCTGTGCTCAGACATGAGCTGTGCTCTGGCCTCTAAATTTAGACAGAGCAGCCTTCCAGCTGATCCTGTCTCAGCCCATCGGCCCTTCGCTTCTCACCAGCATTCATGTCTATGAGTTGCTCTCTCTTCTGCTGCTTCTCCAACCGCTCCTTCTCTGCTTTCTCCTTGGCCAGCTTTGCTCGCCGCATCTTCTCCTCTGTCTCCCGCCGCTTCTGGTTCTCCTTGACGGCTTGCTGGGGGAGAGGGGAGTGAACACATGGGCACGAAGGTACTCACACATGTGCACACCCACCACCAACCAACATGAACCCAGTGGAAAGTGAGAAAGGGGGACAGAAGCGCCACTCCACAGGCCTCCTTGCTGGCGGCGGCTGCTCTTCAGTCACTCAGTCGCGTCTGACTCTTCCGACCCCCGTAGGCTGGTCAGGCTCTTCTGTCCATGGGATTTCCCACACAAGAATACTAGAGTGGGTTGCCATTCCCTTCTGCAGGGGATTGAACTCTGGTCTCCCGCTTGGCAGGCAGATTCTTTACCACTGAGCCACTAGGGAAGGCCATCCCTGCTTACCACAAACATATTCTTAAAGTTGTGCAGATCCATGAAGAATTCTTCCACAGACACCTTCTTGGGGTCAATGAGGAAGTACTCGCCCAGCTCCTTGTAGAGCGTCTCCATGTTAGAGTGCATCATCCGCAGCTTGCTGTACTGCTCCTGTGCATCCTTCACAAAGCTGTGCAGCAGCCAGTCAAGAACCAACACCAGGAAGCAGACCAGCTCCTCCAGCCCTGGGAACACTCACACGTGCGTACTGCTATCTGTACACACGGATGCGTAACAGCGCTGTTCATATTAGTAAAACCCAGAAGCAACTGAAACATCCAAACCGGGAAACAGTACACCATTGATTATGGTATTTCTACAGGACAGGGGCTGGCAATTCAAAAGAGAGACTGTTCTGGATCCACTGCTGTGTAAACGGGGCCAAAACATATTAAATGCTAAGGTAATACAATGCAGTTTTCATTAAAATAAATTCCTCAGGGTGCAAATCAGAAGTCCAGTGGCAGTAGTTATCTTTGAGAAGAGGAGGGGGGAGGGGATATGTTGTGTGTGTGTGATGGGGCAGGGAGCAAGGTCCAAAGGAGACTTATACTTTATCTGCAAGGCTTGATGCAGAACACAGCAATGAGAGTGCTTTCAAGAATGCTGTACTTGGTGAAAATACATTTTCTAAAGAGGAAGAATTGTATGCCATCAGTTTATCCTGTTGCCCCACCATGGGAAGTTCTTTCTTTTCCTGGGTGGCAACTCCCTCCATTCGAGAAAGGATATGGTCATTTTTTCAACAAACTTGTCTTTCTCATCTGTGGCAGCTGGAAAATTCTGAATATCACGTTCCACGTCGGAAATCTGTTTCTTCATCTGATCTAGGTTCTTTTGCAAGTTTTCTGCAGAAACTAAAGTAGACACAGAAACAGACAGCAAAAGCTCACTACCTCCAGCCTCAGGACCTTATTCTGTCCTTCAGGGCACAGCTATGGTCTGTACTTAATTATTTTAGTTCTCTTATGTATTCTCCAATTGTTTCACACATTTTTCCAGTGAAACTAAAATTACTTGATGATTAAACCTCCAACCTTCATAAGCTGTACAATACTAAGAAGAGAAGAGAGGCTTCATTTAATTTAACAAGAATCTGTGAAATCCCTCAGGATCTTGTTCTCATTTATTTTAGAGAACAGGGTTTGAGAGAAAGACATACACAGAAATACAGGAGGAGGGCAAAAATCTGTTCCCATTTCTACGAAATGCTGCTTTTTCTTTGCCTAGTCCCAGAATGGTGAGGCCTGGTTTTTGTTATTCCAGTCTATGCTTTCTGAATGAGAAAAACTCTTGACTTAAACTACAAATACCTACCTTTCTTCCAGTTGCTTTCTGGTGTCTGATGTTTCCCTAGGAAGGGGAAGAGTGCTTCCCACTCTCACACATGGAGCTTTGCTACTTTCTCTTCTGCCTCATACCCCTCCCTGTGGCTTAGACACCACACTACTATCTTCCCATTCCCACTTACAACTGTCTAAACTGAAAATGATCTAAAATCTAGATTGATTCTTTCCCTGCCCTGAGCAGAGATTTCTGGGGCTTGGAACCCCCTTCTAGCGTCACCCCAATTTGCCTCACCTCGGCTGGCTTTCTCCACGTGGGCAAACTCATCTGGGAACTTCAGGACCTCGGGATGATCATGCTCACACACCTCAGCCAAGAAGTGCAACAACGTCATCTTCTGATCTGTGGACTTGGTGTCTCGAAGCTTGGACAGGAAAAGGGGAAGAGGTTGAGTCCTGACACCCAAGGCCACCTCAGACCAACAGCAGTCTGCCATACTGGGCTTCCAGAGGCCACGGCCTCCCTTCCATCGTGCTGCTCACCTTACAAAGGAAACTGATGTTGAAGCCAAAAGCACCAGCGTTCCTGGAGCCAGCATTCATATAGTTTCCGACAAGCAAGGTTATCTGCAGGAGGTTAGAGAAGTTCTCGCTCTTTCGCACCTCCTCACACGCGGCAGTCACCGAGACGATCTCAGGCTTGATGTTCTCCACCTGCTCCCGAACTGCAGCTTGAAGAGGATGGCGTTGAGGCGAGGCCGCAGGCGGGGTACTGCACCCATCTGAGGAGAGACAAGGAGTCCACTACAGCCAGCAGAGAGAGAGAAGAGGAAGGAAACGATACAGGCCTATGCCTCCTATAGCAGGATCTGAGTTACAGAGTAGGGAGGAGAAAGAAAGATGGGTTAAAAATGGACAAGAGGCTGGAAGCAAGTGTCCTGATGCTCTTGTGGAAGAGGGGGTCAGAGAAGAGCCTAAGCCACAGGTCTCACTCACCACCACACCAAACTGCTCTGACTCAGCCAAATCATCATATTCGTCCTTCAGTTCAGAAAGCATTTTTAACTGCTCTGGCTCTGGCATCTGCTTAATGAGGTTCTGAAAGAGAGAAGGGATTGTCTCAGTTAGAGCGGGTGAGCCGACAACAGGAGCCTCCTGTCAGGCCCTCACTCTGCCCGAGGACCACTAAGGAGAAAACATGGGCTGGGGTCAGGGGGTTGGGGAGGCATCCAGTCAGATGGCAGGACTTTTGAAAAATATACCAGAAATAACCTGATCACCAGAGGGATGGAAGCTTATCCAAATCTAGCATTCTTTAATTCAATGATACTTAAGAGAGTCCTCATGGTCTAAGCTTAAGAGAGTCCTCATGGTCTAAGCAGAGAGGAGACAGACTGGTGTTGAGTGATGCAGAGAGCCAGCGCCAGGATAAGCCTGCTCCTTACCTGGATCATGGACTCAGTGAGAACAGCCTCATTCACCTCCAGGATGACATTCTTGATCTCATGATAGGGCATGCGGAAGGAACCCAAAAGATGGCTGCCAGGAAATGAGATACAAAGACATGTTTTTCTTAGTCTCTTCCGCCTTCCAGCCCATCCTACAAACCTAATTTGGACAATTTTCCTAGGGATGCTCTCGTGAAGTCACGATCAGAAACGTCCACCAGCTCCTCACTGCCTGTATAGTTAATATCCAAGTTTCTGAGCCCAGTGTTTCAGGTTCCCACCTCCCAGCTTTCCTCTGTGCGAATCCCCACATTCGTATTACTCACACACCAGCCACACTGTTCCAAGCACCACATTCTACAAACACTGTGACTGACTCCTTGTCTTTGCTCACACAGGAAATCTTTGATCTATCTATATACATCAAAAACATTCACCCCATTCTATTTTAGTTCCTCATTCCCTGACTCTATCCTCAGAGCTGCCACTGCCTTGAAATGCTCTGATTTTTAAACTGCCATATCCCACACCCTAACAAACACCTCTCATCCTTCCAGTTCTCACTTACTAGTTCCCAAATTGACTCTTCAACCTCATCAGTGTGCTTTTGCATGCACACACTCTCACGAGAGAGACGACCATTCCGTTTTTTCTGAATGTTTTAGTTCTAGTTGGCTTTCTCTATTTAACCCAGACCCTGCGGTCTGCCCTTTCATTCCCTCCCTATTACTACGACAATTCTTACTCTCTAGTTTCTTCTCCTTCCAGTCCCTGGTTAACCCCGCCATCTCATTCTCGTCCCTTACCCCTGGGCTGATGGACACTGCAGACCAGACTCTAGGAAGTGGCACAGATGCTGGCCAGGAACCCTCTGCAAGTCCCCAGTCCATGACCTCTTGCCAGCTCCTCCATAAAAAATGGCCCTGTTCTCCCAAATGTCCCACCCACTTCCTTATTTGTTCTAAAAAGATCTTGTTTCTTTTTAATGTGAAAAATTGAAGGTACTGGTCAAATTACTTGCTAAGCTTTCTCTTATGTCACTTACAAACTGAGCACTGGGGCTCTCAGCTGGAACCAGACTAGGAAAGGCTTGAGTAACGACTATTTTGGAATCATCTAGAATGTGCGCTGACACTTCTCTAAGTTTAGCAGAACTCTATCCATGCGCCCAGCCTTTTCTCATGTTTCAACAGCACAGGTGGCCCTAAGGATCTCTTCCTCCAGCATATACAGACAGCCTTCCGCATGCATGGACACAGAGGGCAGACTGTTCCACACCATTTTATACAAAGTGGTATCGCTGGAGGTCCTGGAACCCCACAGATATCAGGGAAAGCTGTACACATAATCAAGCCTTTTCTATCTCAGACAAACAAACAAACAAAAAACACCAGTCTATTCTCTCTTCCACATTCTCATTAACTCTTCTGTCCCCACAAAGTCAGTGGAAAAATGGCAATCATTTGTTGAGTGCATATTCCATGTAAGACCTAGTATCATAAACACAATCTACACATATGATCTCATTTAACCATATTTATAATAATGTGTAAGTTTGTATTATTAGCCGCATTTGACAGAAAAGGAAACTAATACTTAAGAACTTAACCCACCTGTCCAAGGTCACACTGCTACTAAGGACTGGAGCCAGGATTTAAATACAAATGGAGTCCAGAGTTCTGCCTGTACCACTGATGCTATACTGAAATGATTCCTGCCCAGGTCACTGCCTTTCTTAATGCCAGATCCTGATTTTACTCGACCGCCACTCCCACTTTTAGGACTGTGCCAGACTATTTACCTCGCTGCTCCCTTCCAGTTTTTTTTTGAGGATTCCCCTTTTTGTCACTTGTCTCCTTAATGTTAATAACCTTCAAAGTAAATTAATGGTTTTAACTCTGACTCATATGCTATCCTCCTAAATTCATATCTCCAGTCAGACCTTCCGCCTGATATACCCAAATGCCTAATACACTCCTAGAGGAGTCCCACAGGAATCTTAAATTCTGTCCTAAAATTAAATCAATCATTTCTACGCACCACCATGCAGCCTCTCATTCCACGTCCACCACTTCTCCCACAAAAGACAGGAAAATCCAGCAAGAGCAGATTCTACTTCCATAAATGGTACCACTGTCCATAGAGGGATCTTAACCCAAGAAAACATCTTTCTCCTCTCTATCAATCACTAAGTTCCATTAATTCTCTCTTCTTAGTATCTTCTGCCTTCATATCCATTCTTACAACTTCAGTTTCAGCCCTGATCACCTCTCACCTAGTTTGAAGCAATAACATAACACATCTTCCCGTCTCCTAGCAATCCAGCCTCAAAATCACTGCTGAAGTAGTCCTCCCCAAGACTACAGAGGAGTGTATCTCTCACTTTTTGATTAAAGTCCCTCCAATAACTTCCATAGTTTTCAGGACAAAATACTTACCTCTTAGCCTAAGCCTACCAAGACGTCTGTATCATCTAGCCTCTCTATTTCTTGAAAACTTCTTCAACCACCACTCCCCCACAGATGGCCTTTACTCAGCTGCTCTCAAGTACTGCACTTCCTGAACTGGGACAACGTTACCTCATGCCTCTGTGCCTTCACACATGCTGATCCCTATGCCTGAAATGAGACAAGCCAGCCCTCACCCTTCCTTTAGCCTGCTGTTAACAGTTTTAACTCACTTAGAATGACCTCGAGGCTGAGCTCCCTCCAGCACTCCTCCCACATAGTTCAGACCTTGCCCAGGGCTCTAATAATCATCCAGGCACACCTCCATCACAGCACTCACCAAATCTGCTATTACCGTATTTCCTTTTCATCTCCACCAGACATATGGCTCATGAGGATGACCCTATTCAGTTTTGCCTCCCTGCCATATAAGGGGCATTTAGTAATCACTGAATCACTAAACAATACTTCCTAGACCATCCTAAACTCAATTTTCTTCCTAAATCTTGTTTTCCATATTGATATCATTTAACTGGAAATAACAATGTATTACCCCACAGTCTTTTATCGTTTTCTAAAATAAAAATTACTCATTTTTATGTTGCTAGAGATAATCTTGAGAAGAGCAACTATTATGCCTCACATCACTTTAGTTCCCATAAAAAGACTTATCTACAGACACTACTTAGTGATATTTGTTGTCAATGATCTAATATTATATAGTCAAGAATGATGTAAAAGCTTACTGTTCTCATTATATTACTGACTTAATGAGGACACATACCCAGAAGTTAACTGTGTGACCCTGGCTAAGTCGTAACATCTGAACTTTAGTTTTCTCACTTGGTAAAATGGGGACAATAGCCATGTCAGCCCACTATGAGTAGGTTTTATGGAATACATACCCTTCCGTCTGCCTGCTGCTGCTGCTAAGTCGCTTCAGTCGTGTCCGACTGTGCGACCCCACAGACGGCAGCCCACCAGGCTCCTCTGTCCCTGGGATTCTCCAGGAAAGACTACTGGAGTGGGTTGCCATTTCCTTCTCCAATGCATGAAAGTGAAGAGTGAAAGTGAAGTCGCTCAGTCGTACCCGACTCTTAGCGACCCCAGGGACTGCAGCCTACTAGGCTTCTCTGTCCATGGGATTTTCCAGGCAAGAGTACCAGAGTTGTGTGCCATTGCCTTCTCCGGGAACACATGCCTAGTACGTGCCTAATAGAGCCTGAAAGCTGGGAAACCCTCAATATTTGTTGAACGAATATTTAAATCTTTATTACTCAACATAAAGTCAAGAGATTGACAGTTAAAATGAACAAAAATTGAACATTCATCCTGATCATTAAATATGACATATAACTTTGCAGAGGAGTTTTGATCTGAAATTTGCCAGCAAGCAGAGTTATAAGGAGCAAGTTCAGAACAGAACTCTTTGAAGCTACTGATCCTACTCTGAGAAGCACAGGATTTACATTATTTATTCTAACCACAAAGTTATTTTACATTTAACTGAAGTCATGCCAGTACCCACCTATAAAGGAAATACCTAAAAGAAAATGAGAAAGGAAATATGTGATGGGTAGAAAATTTTTGTTAGATTTTCTATGGATGCAATGAAAATAGTTAGGGCTCTGAAATAAAACCTGAGGCTTAACTCTCAGACCTGTCTCTTATTCGCTATGTGATGAGGCAAATTCCTCAGATTACTATTGCCTTTATTTTCTTACCATAAAACTAGATACTAACAACCATGCAGTACTATTGAAGGGAGTAGATATCAGATATTTACTATGCAATGCCAAGAATATAGCAGGAATTATTAAGTTTCATATCAAGGGACCCTGGATCCACCAGAATTAGGCTCTCAGAAGAACTCCACATTTCAAATTGCTGGGATCGCAGAGTTACTCACAGAGATTCTGGGCTGTCTTGGAATCCAACACCTTTAACTCTTTCACTTTTTTCTTTTGCAGAGATTTCTTTTCTTCTCCACCTTCCTGATCCTTCTTGGCTAGTGAGGGAAAGATTAGAAAAGTATGATTAAGGACAGGCCACATCTATCCCGAAAGGAACTACTATCCCATCCTAGAAAGGCCCTTTACTTCTCTATCCGTAATGGTCTTCCTATTAAAGTTCCTCAAGACTAACCTCCTCTTTAACCACCCAATCTTCTATTACTGACTTCCCTCTCTAGCTGTAATAAATATGCAATTTTCATTTCTTTAATAGTTAACAGTAATACTTTCTTACCCAGAGTCTATCTACTTGTAGGGAACAGCAAACATTCTTTCTGTAGAAGACCAAACAGTAAGTATTTTAGGCTTTACAGACTATTGTGGTCTATCTCAACAGCTCAGCTCTGCCATTACAGCAGGAAAGCTGTCACAGACAATACATAAACCAATGGGCATGTCTATGTCTCCAGTGACATTTATTTACAAAAATAAGTGGTCTGCTTAACAGTTATGGTTTGCTAATCCCTGTACTAGAGTCTTCCACTAGCGTTATCCTTTTGCACTATTATTACTTCTCTTTCAAGACCTATCTTGATCGTGAATTCCCCTATAAACATTTTCTTGATTTCCCCAAATGGTTATGATTTCTCCCTGAATCCCCACTGTATCTGATACATCTTTACAGCAAGTCCTCTCACTGACTTTGTTATAAGCAAATATAGTCTCTCCTTCACAAGAGAAGGACTTTGTTATTCTTCTTTGAAAATACAGCATAAAAATATATTGCTAGTAAGATCTTCAATATCATGTTCGTACACACACAGAAGGTATAATAGTCTGCAAAGCCTTTCCTTCTTCTACACTCTTCTCAGATTATCCAAAGCCAGTGTATTCTTCCCTGATAGATGGAGTCACTCTCTGCATTGATGAGCTAATTTTCCTGGTATTTGTTACTTAGATTTCATTCAACAATTAATAATTCAATGTTCATATTTCACATGTATCATCTTGATCTTTTAAAATCCTGCGTTACTTTTTAAGTGTGCATACCTTCCCACCCCATTTGGATTTTGAACTTCAAGAGCACGGGCAAAATAATACTTCACTGTATCACTCGGGCAAAATAATCCTTCACTGTATCACTCCGTCAGCACCTGGCATGACAGCTAGCTAGTAACATTCTCTCAAAAATGATGTACACTGCCCACTGAGAAGGACTGAGGAGCAGACAGACAGAAAAACAGGACTGGACAGACAGTTGTAAAATATTCTGTCAACTTTTCAGAAAGCTGTCTGGGACTATCTTGGTAAGGAGTATTAAGAAAGTGACAAAGCTAACTGCTTCTGAGAAGAGTAGGGTGCTTGACTATAGACATGGGAGGAATACTGTTCAACACAAACTCTATTATACTATTTGAGTTTTAAACCATTGAAAAGTATTACCTGGTATAAATAAAGAAAGCAAATGAAAAGAAAGTTATATGGCAAATGATACAAAGAACTATTAATAAAAAACCACATCCTTTGGCCTGATAGTTCTAACTAAAGAAGAAAAATGCTAAATGGATGAAGATTAGTTATTTAAATAAAGACTTACTGAGTACCCATATGTGCCAGGCTCTGTTCCAGGCACCAGGAATAAAAGAAAATACAGAAAACTCCTGCCTTCACGGAACTTATATTCTAACAAAGAGAAATAGACAATAAATCAGCTAATAGATAAAATAGTACATAGGTGATCATAAGTGCTATGAAAAGAAAACCAAGTAGGGAAGAGAATTGGGGGTTTAGATGAGGGGATGAATTATAACTTGAGTGGGGTGACCAGGGAAGGTTTTAATGAGAATGTCACATGACAGTAAAAACCTTTTATAAGGTGAGAAACCAAAGCAATTCAGGCAGCAGGAACAACAAATGCAAAAGCCTGATGGAAAGAGGAAAAACAAAAAGCTCATTACTGGTGGAGTGGATAGAATGAGGGGGAGAGCTGGAGTGAAGTCAGAGAGGATCCAAAGACAGATCATATAAAAATGAAAATCAGAGGTAGTCACATAAAAATTTAGACTTAAAACACCCAGACTGTATCATAAAAACTTAGAAGCAGAGCGGCAAAGTGCAAGTAAATCTCTCATTTATACAGTAAAATGAAAAGATAGAGATCACTGCTGATGTTGAAAAATGGAAAAAACAGACTTGTGTTGCTTGGTAATAAGATTAAAATACAACTATATGTAGAATTCAAGACAAGTACTAGAAGTAATGAAGAACTAATAATGAACAATTTAGTAAAGATGACACATAAAAGACAAGCATATGAACTTCCAGCTTCATCAAAATGGAGTATCTCCATGTGGAGGAAATATTATTATGTCTAAAAATTGGGGAAGGTATAGGGACCAAAATTGAAATACTGTTTCTATGCTTCACACGGACTGGTAAGACACAAATCATCAGACCGGGATAAGTATATATAATGCAATACCAAGAGCAACACCTAAGCAAACTGTATAAAGTGATATACTCAGGCATTAAAAATATATCAAAATGGAATAAAAATATTTTTTTTAAAAACCCACAGAAAAGTAAGGAAAAAGAGGAAACACACAGAAAACACAGTGGCAGACTTAAGCTGTAACGTATCAGTAGTTACCTTTAATATAAATGATCTAAACCATAGGCCCCTCAACCTCAAACCTCAGTAAAGGCAGAAGCCCAGGGATGACCTGTGGCCCCCTACCCATGTCTCTTCTTAGTCCTTTAACGTGTGGCCTAAGGCATGTTGTGTCAGGACCTGCCGGCAATGAAACCTTGTTTTGGGGATTCTCTGATGCATGTTGCTGAGGTGCATCTTGCAATCATAATAAGAACCACAAAGGCTGGTCCAGCCACAACACTGGGCCAAGTGATTGACCCCAGATATGCCCAAGTAACAGCATTGCTAGGCTGAGACCTACACAAAACACTGGCAGAGTAGATTAACAAAAGACCCAATAATATGTTGTCTGTAAGAAATTTTCTTCAAATACAAAGGCTGAATGTAAAAGATTGAAAACAGATGTACCATGCAAGCATAAACAAACAAAAAAAGTACAATGGCTATATGCTATCCAGTGAGTAGACTTCGAGCAAAGAAAATAGCTGGAGACAATGAGGAACATTACATGATGATTAAAGGATCACTGCCTTGTCATGGTAAAGGGACTTGTCTAACTCAATGAAGCTATGAGCTATGAGTCATGCCACACAAGGCCGCCCAAGACGGACAGGTCATAGTGGACGGTTCTGACAAAATGTGATCCACTGGGGGAGCGAGTGGCAAACCAACCCAGAATTCTTGCTGACACTGAAAGATGAGCCCCCCAGGTCAGGAGGTGTCCAACATGCTACCAAGGAAGAAAAGAGAATAACTACTAATAGCTGCAAAAAGAATAAAGCATCTGGGCCAAAGTGGAAATGATGCTCAGTTATGGATGTGTCTGATGATGACAGTAAAATCCAATCAATTCCATGAGGATAGTAAAGAACAGTATATTACACAGGAACCTGGAATGTTAGGTCCCATGAATTAAGGTAAATTGGATGTGGCCAAGCAAGAGATGGCAAGAGTAAACACCGACATCTTAGGAATCAGTGAACTAAAATGGATGGGAATGGGTTAATTTGATTCAGATAACTTATATCTACTACTGTGGGCAGAAATCCCACAGAAGAAATGGAGTAGCCCTCATAGTCAACAAAAGAACCTGAAATGCCGTACTTGGGTGTAACCTCAAAAATGACACAACAATCTCAGTTTGTTTCCAAGGGTAATCACTGAACATCATAGTAATCCAAGTCTATGCCACTACCACCGATGCCAGAGAAGCTGATCAGTTCTATGAAGATCTACAAGACATCCTAGAACTAACACACACAAAAAAGATGTCCTATTCATCATAGGAGACTGGAATGCAAAAGTAGGAAGTCAAGAGATACCTGGAGTAAACAGGTAAGTTTGGCCTTGGAATATAAAATGAAGCAGAGCAAAGACTAACAGAATTTTTCCAGGAGAACTGGTCATAACAAACACACTTTTTCAACAACATAAGAGACAACTTACAAATGGACATCACCAAATAGTCAATACCAAAATCAGACTGATTACATTCTTTGTAGTTGAAGATGGAAAAGCTCTACACAGTCAGCAGGAACAAGATCTGGAGCTGACTGTGGCTCAGATCATGAGCTCCTCATAGCAAAATTCAGGCTTAAACTAAAGAAAGAGGAGAAAACCACCAGGCCAGTCAGGTATGATCTAAGTCAAATTCCCTATGATGCACAGTGGAGGTGACAAATGATTCAAGGAATTAGATTTAGTAAACAGAGTGCCTGAAGAACTACGGACAGAGGTTCATAATATTGTACAGGAGGCAGTCAACAAAACCATCCCAAAGAGAGGGGAGAAGGCAAAGTTGATTGTCTGAGGAAGCTTTACAAATAGCTGAGAAAAAAAGAAAAGTGAAAAGCAAAGGGCAAAAGGGAAAGGTATACCCAACTGCATGCAGAGTTCCAGAGAACAATAAGGAGAGATAAGGCCTTCTTCAATGAGCAATGCACAGAAATAGAGGAAAACAACATAAGAGCAAAGACTAGAGATCTCTTTAAGAAAACTGGAGATGTCAAAGAAATATTTCATCCCAAGACTGACACAATGAAGGACAGAAATGGTAAAGACTTAACAGAAGCAGAACAGATCAAGAAAAGATGGCATGAGTACACATAAGAACTGTACAAAAAAGATCTTAATGACCCAGATAACCGTGAGAGTGTGGTCCACTCACCCAGAGCCAGACATTCTGTAGTGTGAAGTCAAGTGGGCCTTATGAAGCATTGCTACCAATAAAGCTAGTGGAGATGATGGAATTCCAGCAGAGCTGGAATTTAAAATCCTAAAAGATGATGCTATGAAGGGCTGCACTCAATATGTCAGCCAATTTGGAAAACCCAGCAGTGGTCACATGGCTGGGAAAGGTCAATCTTCATCCCAATTCCTAAGAAGGGCAGTACCAAAGAATGTTCAAACTACCGGACAATTGCACTCATCTCACATGCTATTAAGGTTATGCTCAAAATTCTCCAAGCTAGGCTTCAACAGTACATGAACCAAGAACTTCCAGATGTTCAAGCTAGGTTTAGAAAAGGTAGAGGAACCAGAGATCAAATTGCCAACATTAGCTGGATCACAGAGAAAGCAAGGGAATTTCAGGAAAACATCTACCTCTGTTTCACTGACTAAAACCTTTGACAGTGTGGATCATAACAAACTGTGAACAACTCTGAAAGAGATGGGAGTACCAGACCATCTTGCTTGTCTCCTGAGAAACCTGTATGTGGGCCAAGAAGCAACAGTTAGAACCTTCTATGGAACAACTGACTGGTTCAAAATTGAAAAAGGAGTATGACAATGGTGTTTATTTAATTTTTTAAGAGTGTTTATTGTCACCATGTTTACTTAACTTATATGCAAGAGCACATCACGCAACATGCCAGGCTGGATGAGTGGCAAGCTGGAATCAAGACTGCTGGGAGAAATACCAACAACCTTAGACATGCAGATGATAAGATTTTCATGGCAGAAAGCAAAGAGGAACTAAAGAACCTTTTGATGAGGGTGAATGGAGAGAGTGAAAAAGCCAACTTAAAACTCAGTATTAAAAACACTAAGATCACGACATCTGGTCCCATCACTTCAAGGCAAATAGAAGAGGAAAAGGTGAAAGCAGTGACATATTTCTTCTTCCTGTGCTCTAAAACCACTGCAGATTGTGACTGCAGCCATGAAATTAGATGATTGTGTAAGACCTCATGGCCTTTTCTCAGGACCTGTCGCTCCAAAGACCACAATGGCTCGAATTCGATGCAATAAGCAAGAGGATTTATTAAGCCGGCGTGCCGGGGTTCAGTCTCCTCGGGAGGAGTGAACCCACAGCGTCAGTAGTGAGGGGTTTTTATACAAAAAAATCACAGGCAGGTGGGAATGAGGTCAGGTTATGGGATACAATGAAACAGGGGCCATAGGTGCGGGGGATACGCTTAATTGGTGGGAAAATCTACAGAAAGCAACAGAGAAAGCTATTTTCCGGGAGGCTACGGCCTTGCCTCCCGAGCTTAAATTTTTAATCTAAGTTCTTCAATTGCTCCTTGTCAGGAAATCTATGACAAACCTTAAAATGTCTTAAAAGCAAAGACATCACTCTGCTGCCAGAGGTCTGTATAGTCAAGGCTGTGATCTTTCCAGCAGTCATGTACAGATGTGAGAGTGGGACCATAAAGGAGGCAGAGCACCAAAGCATTGATGCTTTCTAAGTGTGGTACTGGAGAAGACTCTTGAGAGTCCCGTGGACAACAAGGAGATCAAATCAGCCAATCTTTAAAGGAAATCAACTCTCAATACTCATTCGAAGGACTGATGCTGACGCTGAAGTTCTAACACTTTGGCTACCTAATGCGAACAGCCAACTCCCTGGAAAAGACCCTGATGCTAGGAAACATGGAAGGCAAAAAAGAGGGCGACAGAGGATGAGATGGTTGGATGGCATCACTAATTCAGGAACAAGAATGTGGGCAAACTCCAGAAGATGGTGAGGGACAGGGAGGCCAGGCATGCTGCAGTCTATGAGGTGGCAAAGAGCAGGACATGACTTGGCAACAGAACAACCATCACCACCACCACCAGGAAGACATAACAACTCTAAATGTGTAATGTACCAAACAACAGAGACTTTAATGTAAGAAACAAAGACTGCTAAGAGATGAAATGAGAAAAACAGCATAGCCAAGCCATAATAATACTTCAAGATATTAATATCCTATCTCAGTAATGGCTGGAACTCGATACAAAAAATCATCAAAGATATAGAAGTGAACAGTAATATCAATCAACATATATAGAACACTTCACCCAACAATAGCAGAATAAATTCTTTTAAGGTGCTCACTGAATATCTACCAAGAAAAATATCTACTTGGGCCATAAAATAAACCTCAACAAATTTAAAGCATTAAAATCATAGATCATGTTCTCTGACCATAAAGGTATCAAAGTGTTAATATAAATAACAGAAAGATACAGAAAATATTCAAACACTTGGAAACTAAAGAACCACTTCTAAATAATTTGTGGGTCCAAAGAGAAAGTCTCAAGATAAAATTTTAAAATATATTAGAAATGAATGAAAATGAAAGTCTGACATATCAAAATATATGGGGCATAGCTGAAGTGATGCTGAGAGGGAAATTGACTTGCTAAGTTTACATTACATGGTTGTCTGAGGAGGCCTTACAAATAGCTGACAAAAGAAGAGAATTGAAAGGCAAAGAAGAAAAGGAAAGATTTACCCATTTTAATGCAGAGTTCCAAAGAAGACCAAGGAGAGATAAGAAAGCCTTCCTCAGTGATCAATGCAAAGAAATAGAAGAAAACAACAGAATGAGAAAGACTAGAGATCTCTTCAAGAAAATGAGAGATACCAAGGAAACACTTCATGTGAAGATGAGTACAATAAAGGAAAGAAATGGTATGGACCTAACAGAAGCAGAAAATATTAAGAGGAGGTGGCAAGAATACACAGAAGAACTAAACAAAAAAGATCTTCATGACCTAGATAACCACAATGGTGTGATCACTCACCTAGAGTCAGACATCCTGGAATGGGAAGTGAAGCGGGCCCTAGGAAACATCACTACAAACAAAGCTAGTGGAGGTGATGGAATTCCAGTTGAGCTATTTCAAATCCTAAAAGATGATGCTGTGAAAGTGCTGCACTCAATATGCCAGCAAATCTGTAAAACTCAGTAGTGGCCACAGGACTGGAAAAGGTCAGTTTTCATTCCATTTCCAAAGAAAGGCAATGCCAAAGAATATTCAAACTACAGCACAATTGCACTCATCTCACATGCTAGTAAAGTAATGCTCAAAATTCTCCAAGCCAGGCTTCAATAGTACATGAACTGTGAACTTCCAGATGTTCAAGCTGGATTTAAAAAGGAAGAGGAACCAGAGATCAAATTGTCAACATCTACTGGATCATAGAAAAAGCAAGAGAATGCCAGAAAACCATCTACTTTTGCTTCATTGACTACACCAAAGCCTTTGACTGTGTGGATCACAACAAACTGGAAAATTCAAGAGATGGGTATATCAGACCACCTGACCTGCCTCCTGAGAAATCTGTATGCAGGTCAAGAAGCAACAGTTAGAACTGGACCTGGAACAACAGACTGGTTCCAAATTGGGAAAGAAGTATGTCAAAGGCTGTATATTGTCACCCTGCTTATTTAACTTATATGCAGACATTATATGAATTGCCAGGCTGGAAGAAGCACAAGCTGTAATCAAGATTGCCAGGAAAAATATCAATAACCTCAGATATACAGATGACACCACCCTTATGGCAGAAAGCGAAGAACTACTAAAGAGCCTCTTGATTAAAGTGAAAGAAGAGAGTGAAAAAGTTGGCTTAAAACTCAACATTCAGAAAACCAACATCATGGCACCCAGTCCAAATAGATGGGGAAACAATGGAAACAGTGATAAGACTTATTTTTGGGCTCCAAAATCACTGCAGATGATGACTGCAGCCATGAAATTAAAAGATGCTTTCTCCTTGCAAGAAAAGCTATAACCAATTTAGACAGCATATTAAAAAGCAGAGACATTACTTTACCAACTTTGTCTAGTCAAAGCTATGATTTTTCCAGTAGTCATATATGGATGTAAGAGCTTTCTATAAAGAAAGCTGAACATTGAAGAACTGATGCTTTTGAACTGTGGTGTTGGAGAAGACTCTTGAGAGTCCCTTGGACTGCAAGGAGATCAAACTAATCAATCCTGAAGGAAATCAGTCCTGAATATTCACTGGAAAGACTGATGCTGAAGCTGAAACTCCAATACTTTGGCCACCTGATGCAAAGAACTGATTCATTGGAAAAGACCCTCATGCTGGGAAAGATTGAAGGTGGGAGGAGAAGGGGATGACAGAGTAGGAGATGGTTGGATGGCATCACCGACTCAATGGACATGAGTCTGAATAGGCTCCGGGAGTTGGTGATGGACAGGGAAGCCTGGCATCCTGCAGTCCATGGGGTCTCAAAGAGTTGGACACAACTCAGCCACTGAACTGAACTGAAGTTTACATTAGAAAAGAAAGAACTCAAATCAGTAATTTCCTACTTTAAGAAAAATGCACATATATAGAATCTAGAAAAATGGTTCTGAAGAATTTATTTACAGGGTAGCAATGGAGAAACAGAACAGACTTATGGACATGGGAAGAAGGGAGGAGATGGTGAGATGTTATGGAAAGAGTAACATGGAAACTTTTATTACCATATGTAAAATGGATAGCCAACAGGAATTTGCTGTATGGCTCAGGAAACTCAAACGGGCTCTCTATCAACCTAGAGGGTGGGATGGGGAGGGAGTTGGGAGGGAGGTTCAAAAGGGAGGGGATATATGTATGCCTATGGCTGATTCATGTTGAGGTTTGACAAAAAACAATGGAATTCTGTAAAGCAATTAGATTTCAATAAAAATAAATAAATAAAAGGAAACTAGAAGAAGAAAAACAAAAACCCATAGCAGGCAAAAGGAAGGAAATATAAAAGAACAGAAATCAATAACAATAAAACAACAGAAAAAAAAGTCAGTGACACAAAAGCTGGTTTAAAAAAAAAATCAATATAAACCTCTAGAAAGGTTGACAAAGGTAAAAACAGAGAAGACCTATCTCTCTCCAATATCAAGAACGAAGCAGTATGACTTCAGATCCTGCAGCCATTAAGAGGATAATAAGGGAATACTATAAATAACTTAGTACTTATAAACTGAACAAGCTGCTAAAAAAAATGGGTCAATTCTTCAAAACCCACAAATGACCAAAAGTCAATCAGGATGAAACAGGTAACTTGGGTCCTAAAATCATTTATAAAACTGAATTCATGACTAAAAGTCTCCTGAACAGAAAATCTCCTGGCCACAAGGCTTCACTAGAGAATTTTACCAAACATTTAAAGAAAAATTAATGCCAATCTCCTTCAGAAAATAGAAAAAGAGGAAATACTTCCTACATCATTTCAATGCCACCAAACTATCCACTTTATTGGTTAATTTATGTTAAATGAATTTCACCTTAATAAAAAAATTTGTAATTTTTAAACACTGTTTAAGATGTTTAAAATCACTAATTAAATCAGTAAAGTTTGAATATGGATTGTATATTAGATAACAGTGTTATATCAATGATAAATTTCCTAAATCTGGTAACTTCACTGTGGTTATGGAAAAGAATGCCCTTATACTTGAGAGAAACATGCTGAAGAAGTTAGGGGTAAAGGGCCCTGATGTTGGTACTTTATCTCTGAAACAGCTCTGTTAAAAAGGAAGAAAATATTCATAGCAGCATTATTTGTAACAGTCAAAATACAGAAACAACTCGTCTGTCAACTGACAAATGGAAAGACAAAATATATAGTCATACAATGGAGTATTCAGTTCAGTTCAGTTGCTCAGTCGTGTCCAGCTCTTTGCGACCCCATGAATCGCAGCACGCCAGGCCTCCCTGTCCATCGCTAACTCCCGGAGTTCACTCAGACTCAAGAGACAGTGATGACATCCAGCCATCTCATCCTCTGTCATCCCCTTCTCCTCCTGCTCCCAATCCCTCTCAGCGTCAGAGTCTTTTCCAATGAGTCAACTCTTCGCATGAGGTGGCCAAAGTACTGGAGTTTCAGCTTTAGCATCAGTTCTTCCAAAGAACACCCAGGACTGATCTCCTTCAGAATGGACTGGTTGGATCTCCTTGCAGTCCAAGGGACTCTCAAGAGTTTTCTCCAACACCACAGATCAAAAGCATCAATTCTTTAGTGCTCAGCCTTCTTCACAGCCCAACTCTTACATCCATACATGACCACTGGAAAAACCATAGCCTTGACTAGACGGACCTTAGTCAGCAAAGTAATGTCTCAGCTTTTGAATATACTATCTAGGTTGGTCATAACGTTCCTTCCAAGGAGTAAGTGTCTTTTAATTTCCTGGCTGCAATCACCATCTGCAGTGATTTTGGAGCCCCCCAAAATTATTCGGCCATAAAAGGAATGAAGTGCTAACGCATGCTGCAACATGGGTGAATCTTGCAAATGGTTACTGAAAAAGGCAGACACAAAAGTGCAAATATTGTGTGATTACACTGATACAAAACATCTATAGGACAGGCAAATTGAGACAGAAAGTAGATTAGTGGTTGCCAAGTTGGGGGAATAGGAAGTGTGCCTGGAGCCAGCACAGGAGATCCCAGCCATGACAAGGTCATGCAGGACTCGAGGGACTCCTGGGCCATCCCACCCATGACAAGGTCATGCAGAAGAGTCCTGATAACCAAGGCCTCAGGACTTGACGGATCCCCTGGACCTGCTTGAACATCTACCCCAAAACCAGAATCTGTCTGTCTTATTATTTTATGTCTTTCATCAACTCTTCTGACATTAACAGAAGGCTGTCCCCAACCACCTCTCTCTGGAAAGAGTTAACTTAGGGCTCTAGCTAATGTCTCCTGGACAAGATAAGAGTGTTTCAATTCAACCTTCCTGCTAGCATTCTAGCTTCCTTGGCAGGTTTATTCAGACTCTTGCAACACTGTAGAGCCAATGCTTGCTGCCAAGTTCTCATATCCCTTATCCATTGTGTTCCTGGGAGTGCATATAGTCAGGATGTAGAAAAAATAACCAGCCTCTTTAACATTAACAACATTAGACTTTGAGTTAATAAGTTCTTCCTTTGCTGTAACCCACTGAATCTTTGCTCCATAAAAATGTAACTCTGTACTTTAAGGGTGACACAAGCTAGGAATTTAAGAAGAAACACTTTAAGGGAAAATTATTGTTCTGGCTGACCAACCTTTATCAAAAAAAAGGTAATAAAATATCAACAGGCCTCCAGGCCAGAAGATAGTGTACAAAAAATAAGACTCTTGCAGGAAAGAACCTGGTATCAATAAAAGTTAATACTGATGGAATGTTGAGTTGACTGCATTTTTCACTTTGCTCAATGTACAACTCAGGGTATAAAAGCCCTCTCTGAAAACAAAGTGATGGGCCTCGCTCACCGAAGCTTGGTCACCCCGTGTCTTCTTTTCTCTCTCTTACTCTCTTTTTCAGGCTGATCCTCAGCCTCTTTCTCTCCTCTCTTTTCTTATCTACAACATTCTTTCCTTATCTCTTTCTCTATCTTTCTTCATTCCCCAACGCCATTTCTCCTTCGGGTTCCCCTGGATCCTGTGGGGGGCTGGACCCTGGCAGAAGTGGAGACTGTTAATGAATTGAAGGTTTCTTATTTATGTCTTGAGAATGTTCTAGAATTAATGCAGTGGCTGCACCACTGTGTGATATACAAAAGATCATGGAATTGTACACATTAAGGATGTGTACAATACATACATACATAACACAATATATACATACATACAATGAACTACAGGTCTAGACAGAAACTCTGAAATTATTAACCTTCTAAAAGAAATCATAGGGAGTTTCCTGGAAGTTCAGGAGTTAGGACTCAATGCTTTCACTACCATGGCCTGCATTCAGTCCCTAGTTGAGGAACTAAGCTCGTGCAAGCCTTGTGGCATAGCAAAAAGCAGAAAAAAAAAAATTGGAAAAGTTTTCACCACTTTGGAGGGGGCAAAGATCTCTCAGAAACAAAAAGTACAAATCACATGGTAGGAAGAAATCTAAGGTGGCCCCTTGGGATTTTCTTGGAGTTCTAAGAAAATAGGAGTTCCCTTCTAATGCACATACCCTGTATAATTCCCTTGAATGTGAGTGGCTTGACCTATTCTGGAGAGCCCTTTAAAATAAAGGTTTCAATCTCAGAGACAAGAGAAGTCAGAGAGATTTGAAACTGAAGCAGATGCTCTCCTGTCATTCTTAAAAGTTACAGCCATGCTCTGGAGAAGGCCACATGGCAGGAAATGGTGGGCAGCCTCTGCAAGCAGACAAGAGTCAATGGCTGATGGCCAGCCAGAGGAAAGGAACCTGTGTCCTACAATTATAAGGAACTGGATTTAGTCAAATACTATGTGAGTGTGGCAGAGGACACTGGGCTCCAGAAGGCAATCAGCCCAGTCAGAACAATGACTTCAGTTTGGTGTGACCTTGAGCAGAGAGAATCTAGCTAACTTGGATTCCAGACCCATGCAAACTGTGAGATAATAAATTTATGTTGTTTAAAACCGTTAAGTTTGTGGTAACTTGTTACATAGCAGTAGAAAATTATATAAAACATAAAATAAAAAATGGATAAAGTGGACTATCAAAATTTTAAACTTTTATTCTTTGAAAGACACTGTTAAGAAATAAAGACATGTGACACACTGAGAGAAGATGACCTGCACAGCATGCGGGAACTTAGCTCCTTGACTAGGGATTGAACCTGTGTCCCTTGCATTCGAAGCATGGAGTCTTAACCACTGGACTGCCAGGGAAAACACATTTTTGATAAAGGACTAGCATTCAGAACATATATAAAAAAGTCTCATAAGTTAACCATAAGAAAATAAACACCCCAATTTTTAAAAATAGTCAAAAGACATTGGACACATCAGCAGAGAGGATACACAGATGAAATGGTAAGTAAGCTCAGAGAAGGTGCTCAACATAATTAACTCAGTAGGAATATGAACTAAGAATTAAATTAATCAGGGATTAAAACTATAACGCTCAAGCTATTAGAATCACTAAAATGGAAAAACAAAACAAACTGATAAACACTAAGTGCTACTGTTTATAATAGCCAGGACATGGAAGCAACCTAGATGGCCATCAGCAGACAAATGGATAAGAAAGCTGTGCTACATATATACACAATGGAATATTACTCAGCCATTAAAAAGAATACATTTGAATCAGTTCTAATGAGGTGGATGAAACTGGAGCCGATTATACAGAGTGAAATAAGCCAGAAAGAAAAATACCAATACAGTATACTAACACATATATATGGAATTTAGAAAGATGGTAATGATAACCTTATATGTGAGACAGCAAAAGAGACACAGATGTAAAGAACAGACTTTTGGACTCTGTGGGAGAGGGAGAGGGTGGGATGATTTGGGAGAATGGCATTGAAACGTGTATGCTATCATGTAAGAAACGAATCGCTAGTCTAGGTTTGATAGAGGATACAGGATGCTTGGGGCTGGTGCACTGGGATGACCCAGAGAGATGATATGGGGAGGGTGGTGGGAGGGGGTTCAGGGTTGGGAACTCATGTACACCCGTGGCAGATTCATGTCAATGTATGGCAAAACCAATACAGTATTGTAAAGTAAAAAAATAAAATTAAAAAAAATAAAATAAAATCCACAAATTAAAAAAAAAAAAACAACTAAGTGCTGGCAAGGATGCAAAGCACCTGCAACTTTCATAATTGATAGTGGAAATGAAAAAAAAATGATATAACCACTTTGGAAGGTAAACTGGAAACAGTCTGGCAGTTTCTTATACAGTTAAACATACATTCATTGTAACATATGACCCAACAATTCCATTCCTAGGCATTTATTCCAAAAAATAAAAACATGTATGTTCAGACAATACCTTGCATGTAAATGTTTCTATTGGCTTTATTCAGAATTGCCAAAAACTGAAACACTACTCAGCAATAAAAGGGATGATCATGCATGCAAACAACATGGACAAATCTCAAATACATGATGCTAGGTCAAAGAATTCAGACTTCAAAAACTCCTTAGTGTATGATTTCATATATATGATATTCTGAAAAAGAAAAACTGTAGGGAAAAGAAAACACATCAGCCCCTGCCAGGGCTTAGTGGTGAGGAGAAGGGGATGAACAAATGGGGAGGAAGAAACTTTAAGAGTGATGAAACTGTTCTCTATCTGCCTGTATACATTTGTCAAAACTCACAGAACTGTACACATAAAAGGATAAATCTTATTATATGCAAATAATACCTCAACAAACCTAATTAAACACATTGCGTCTTCAAAGCCAAAAAAATGTTACAATAACTCTAGGAGTGATAAAATGAACAAATGAAGTTCTTAATAAGAAATAATAATAAACAGATAAGATTCTAGAAAAAGATATGAAACACATTATATTCTAAAGTAAAAACTGAGATCAGTTAAAAAGTATAGTCTAGGACTTCCCAAGTGGCTTTAGTGGTAAAGAACCCGCCTGCCAATGCAGGAGACACAAGAGACTTGGGTTCGATCCCTGGGAGGAGGGCATGACAACCCACTCTGGTATTCTTGCCTGGGAATCCCATGGACAGAGGAGCCTGGAAGGCTACAGTCCACAGGGTTGCAAAGAGTTAGACATGGCTAAAGCAAATTAGCATGCATACACACACACACACACACACACACACACAGTATATAAACAGATATATATCTAGCGTCCTCAGGACAAGCTGCTGAGCACATGTCATTGATTTTTTAAAAAGTATAGTCTAAAATAGGAATTGGTAAACTTTTTCTTAAATTACTAGAAAATAAATATATGGCTCTATGGGACATATCACCAGAGAGGATACACAGATAGTAAGTAAGCTCAGAGAAGGTGCTCAACATCATTAACTCATTAGGAATATGAGTTTTCTAACTGCAATTTCTGTTGCAATTACTCAGCTCTGCTGGTATAATATTAAAGAAGTCAGAGACAATATATAATCAAGTGAGCATGACCGTGTTCCAATAAAACTTTCTTAACAAAAGTGGGTTGGCCATAGTTTCTGACTACTGATCTCATCAATAGTGTTGGAACAACTGGTTCTCCATTTTAAAGGAAAATAGCTAAGATCTTAACTTTATACTATTCACAAAATCAAGCTGTAAATACATTAAACAGCTAAATGTTAGAGAAATACAGTGGCTTCCCTGGTGGGTCAGTGGTAAAGAATTTATCTGCCGATGCATGAGACATAGGTTTGATCCCTGATTTGGGAAGATGCCACATGCCTCGGAGCAACTGAGCCTGTGTGCCATAACTATTGAGCCTGTGCTCTAGAGCCTGGGAACTGCAGCTGTTGGTCCCATGTGCTGCAACTATTAAAGCCCATGGGTTCTAGAGTCCATGTTCCTCAACTCTTAAGAGAGAAGCCACAATGAGAAGCCCTTGCACCATAACTAGAGAGTAGCCTCTACTCTCTGCAACCAGAGAAAGCCTAGGCAGCAACAAAACTCCAGCACAGCCAAAAAAAAAATTTTTCATTAAAAAAAAAGAAATGCATTATAATTCTGAATAAAATAAAACTTCCCTAAGAATAATGCAAAATCAAGATGCTGTTAAGGAAAAGACAGATTTCAGTATATAATTTTTTGTTTTTCAATGTAGAAAAAAATTCCTAAGAAAAAATATGAAAAGAAATGAAAATTTCCATTTCCAGTATTAAAGGTCAAATCTTCCATGAAAAAATACCTAAAAATGCTGGTATGGTATTTAAAAATCACCTTGAAGCACAGAAGAGCTAAGAAGACAGTGATGAACTGCTCCAGAGAAGTAAGCAGATCACTGGAGCCCTTATTCGTGTTATTTTGAGGGCTCTGTGCAGCAAGGGTGCACAGGGGTCAAGATCCAGTTCCTGAGCCATACAGCAAATTCCTGTTGGTTATCTATTTGTATCAACCTAGAAAAGTTATGACCAACCTAGATAGCATATTCAAAAGCAGAGACATCACTTTGCCGACTAAGGTCCATCTAGTCAAGACTATGGTTTTTCCTGTGGTCATGGATGGATGTGAGAGTTGGACTGTGAAGAAGGCTGAGCACTGAAGAATTGATGCTTTTGAACTGTGGTGTTGGAGAAGACTCTTGAGAGTCCCTTGGACTGCAAGGAGATCCAATCAGTCCATTCTGAAAGAGATCAGCCCTGGGATTTCTTTGGAAGGAATGATGCTAAAGCTGAAACTCCAGTACTTTGGCTACCTCATGCGAAGAGTTGACTCCCACAAGACGCTGATGCTGGGAGGGATTGGTGGCTGAAGGGGACGACAGAGGATGAGATGGCTAGATGGCATCACTGACTCGATGGACGTTAGTCTTAGTAAACTCCAGGAGTTGGTGATGGACAGGGAGGCCTGGTGTGCTGTGATTCATGGGGTCGCAAAGAGTCGGACAAGACTGCGCGACTGAACTGAACTGAGAGGGGTGGGACAGAGTTGGCAGACTGAAGCGACTTAGCAGCAGCAGAGGGGTGGGATGGGGGAGGGAAATGGGAGGCAAGTTCAAAAGGGAGGGGATATACATATACCTATGGCTGATTCATGTTGAGGATTGACAGAAAACAACAAAATTCTGTAAAGCAATTAATTATCCTTCAATTAAAAAAAAAGATCCAGTTCCTGCCTAATGTGGGGAATCTCATACAAGACTCCTCAGAGATTACAAAAGATTACATCCTCAGAGATAAAAGTGAACACAACAGGTTTGCAGTTGGGAGTCCTAGAAAACCTACACTCTAGGAACAGGGTGAAACAGAGGTAGATGAAGCCTTTCCAAAACCATAACCAAGACTTGGCATAGCTTACTCCCTGACTGGTTTAAGGTGACCCGCCCACACACCTATTTGTCTAGAGAGGAAAACACAATAGGAACAGATTTATGTATGATCCAGACACTGGATCTAGCCAACAAGAATTGACAAGCCAGACTTTTAGGGCTTCCCTGGTGACTCAGGCAGTAAAGAATCTGCCCACAGTGCAGGAAAACCTGCTTCAACCCCTGGATCAGGAAGACTCCTAGGAGAAGAGAATGGCTACCCACTCCAGTGTTCTTGCCTGGAGAATTCCATGGACAGAGAAGCCTGGCGGGCTATAGTCCATGGAGTCACAAAGAGTCAGACACAATAATAGCTAACATGTTCACGAATACAGAGGAAAAAAATAAAAATAGATGAAGATGAAGAAGTTTGTCAGAGAACTAAAATTTACTAAAAATATAAATGAATGGACATTCTAGAATTAAATAAAATTAAGAGCTCAGTAAAGAAAGAAAGAAGAAAAGAAAGTGAAATCGCTCAGTCATGTCCGACTCTTTGCAACCCCATGGACTGTAGGCTACCAGGCTTCTCCGTCCATGGAATTTTCCAGGCAAGAGTACTAGAATGGGGTGCCATTAGACGGGTTTAACTAAAGACACAGAAGTTGATAAATTGCAAGATAGATCAACATACGAACAAGTGCCAAGAGGTAAAAATGAAAAGTAGCAAAGAGTGTAAGGGACATGTGAAGATGTCCAACATATGTGTAACTGGAGGCCCAGGAAGAGAAGAAAGGACCAGACAGAGCAATTAATAATACGGTACTATACAAGCTGGGCTTCCCATGTGGCCCTAGAGGTAAACAGCCTGCCTGTCAGTGAAGGAGATGTAAGAATGAGTTCGATCTAAAATTTTGTTAAGAGGACAGATTTCATGTTAAGTGTTCTTACAAGAAAATGAAAATAAAGGGACATAAGAAATCTTTTGGAGGTCATGGATATGTTTATTACCTTGATTGTAGTGATGATATCACAGGTATATGCATATGTCCAAATGCATCAAAATGTACACATTAAGTAAGTGTAATTTTTTGTATATTAAATACACCCGAACAAAGCTGGAGGCTGGAGAGGGAGTTTGAGGGAGAATGGATACATGAATATGCATGGCTGAGTCTCTTTGCTGTCTAGCTGAAATTATAACAACTTTGTTCATCAGTTATACGCCAATATAAAATAAAAGTTTTTTTAAAAAGCTAGAGGTTAGAGAAAGGGGAGAAACATGATTTGGAGCATAGGAAGAGTCCCACAATTTCAGTCTTAAACAGATGCTTTAGACAGGTATGCAGAGAAAGTAAAATATTAAAAATAACAAAACCAAAAGAAACAAGCCCCATGACACATACACACCTAAAATGGAATGTTAAATATGATATTATTGGCACCAAATCTGAAAGCAAAGTAAAATGCCAATAATTAAAGGACAAGAACAACTAGACAGAAGCAATATTTGAGGAGAAAATGGCTGCTAATTTTCTAAAAGTAATGAAAGGCTGCAATACAGAGAACCAAAAGTGTGGAGAATCCCAAGTATAAAAACAAAGAAAACCACATGATGGCACATCACAGTGAAACTTCTAAAAGCCAGGATAAAAAAATTCTCCCAAAGTAGCAGGAGGCAGAACACGTTATCCTCAAAGGAATGAAAAAAACACTGACAGTGGAGGGTTGTTGTGTGTGTGTGCACGTTTTTTTAAGGAAAAACAAAAAATATCCTTCAAAAATACAAGTAAAATAAAGATATATCCATATATAAACAGAGACTTCATTACCACTAGACTAAAATAAATAATAAAGGGGCATGCATTAATTTAAGCAGGAAAAAAAGTATCCCAAAAGGAAATACAGAAATGTAGGTAGGAAGGAAAAACACTACAAAGGAGTTTTTAAATGAATACTGATATGATAAAATACTACTAAATGTTTCTAGGGTTTAAAAAATAATGTTTAAAATATTTTTAAAAGAATTAAAATGCAAGACAGGAATAATTCAAAAATGTGTGTTTAAAGTTAAAGTATTATAAAGGTCCAACATTACTTGGAACGTGGTAAAAGTTCTAATTTATATTAGGTTGTAGTAAGTTAAGCATGCATGTTTAATTTCTAAGGTAAAAGGATAGTAAAAAATGTATAAATAAGAATAAGGGAAATGTGAAATAATAAAGTTTTAAATGAATCAATAAGAACAGAAAAAAGGAGGCAAACTGGAAAAATCAAACAGAAACAAACAGCAATTTGGTATGTATCAATTCAAGTGAGTTAAATACTTTGCAATGAAAAGACTAATGTCATCAGACTGGATTTACAAAACATACACACGAAATACGTACTGTCAAGGGACACACTTTAAATAAAGACACAGAAGTCTTAGGACAAAACAGTGGAAGAAAATACACTAACCAAAAGAAAGCTGATGTACCTAGTATCCGATGAAAATTTTGTCTCTAATAATTCTACTGCCTTGAATGCTGCACATTTCATAGTGATGAAGGGTCAATGCACAAGGAAAATATAATAGTTCTAAATCTAAATACATCTAATAATTTAGTTTCAAAATATATAAAGTAAAAATTGAACTAAAAGAAGAAAAAGGTAAATTCATAACTGCAGCAGAAGAATTAATACCTTTTGTATAGTAACTAATGAAACAAGCAGACAAAAACTTGGAAGGGATTTGGAAAATCTGAACACATCTAACAAACTTGAGCTAGTTGCTATATTAGAACAATGCACCCAACAATGACAAATTACACCTTTTTTTCATATGCATATAGAATATTTACCAACATTACCAACATTTACCACATGCTGCTGAACAACCATCGACAGGAGAATGTTGGAACCCAAAAAGAGATACCCCACATCCAAGGACAAAGGAGAAACCAAAACAAGAGTGTAGGAGGGAGCACAATCATGTTTAAAATCAAGCCTCATACCCTCCAGAGACACTTAGAGGGCACAAACAAAAACTTGTGTGCACCAGGACCCAGGGGAAAGGAGCAGCGATCCCCACAAGAGATTGAGCCAGACCTGCCTGTGTGTGTTTGAGAAGCTCCTGCGGAGGCATGTGTCAGCAGCGGCCTGCCACGGGGACAGGGACTGGCAGCAGCAGTCCTGGGAGGCGCGGCCTGTGGCCTAAGTCCTTTGGGAGGCGGTCCTCATTAGCCCCACTACAGAGCTGATGGGAAAGAATTTCTTGCACTGTTGCAAAAGTTCTAGGCCCCACAACAGACTTTCCAACCTGGATCCTGGACTTCCTGGATCCAGGACAGGGACTGAGAATCCCCAGGGAATCTGACTTTGAAGGCCAGTGGGATTTAACTACAGAGCTTCCACAGGACAGGGGAAACAAGACTCTTGGAGGACACAAACAAAACCTGATGCACACCAGGACCCAGGAGAAAGGAGCAGTGACCCCACAAGAGAGACTGAGCCAGACTTGCCTATGAGCGTCTGGGAGTCTCCAGCAGAGGCCTGAGTCAACAGTTGGCTGCAGTGGGGTCAGGGGCACTGAATACAACAGTCCTAGGCCTACGTCCGTTTGGAGGAAGTTGCCATTACCTCTACCACAGTTTGTCCTTAGGCCAAACTACAGGGAGAGAACACAGCCCCACCTATCAGCAGAAAAACTGAATTAAAGGTATACTGAGTATGGCCCTGATCACCAGAGCAAGACCCCATTTTACCCACAGCCAGCCCTTCCATCAGGAAGCTTACACCAAGCTCTTAACTTCATCCGAGGACAGACCAAATGAAAACCACAACCACAGAAAGCTAACCAAATGATCACATGGATCACAGTTTTGTGTAACTTAATGAAACTGAGAGAGCTAATTCTTAGGTAGCTTGATTAGGGAGTGCAGGGCCCTCAAGGAGAAAGGGGTCTGAGGCCCTCAAGGAGGAGAAAGGGGTTTGGGACTCTCGAGGAGGAGAAAAGGACAAACATTTTTTTCTACATTCCTTCATCTTAGTCACATAAGAGGTCATTTTCTTTAAGCCCAGAGCTAATGACTATACAACAAAACAACTAATCTTGCTCAAGAAAATATGACACTGAAAGATGAACTCCCCAGGTCAGTAGGTGCCCAACTGCTACTGGAGAAGAGTAGAGAAATAACTCCAGAAATAATGAAGAGACGGAGCCAAAGCAAAAACAACGTCCAGTTGTGGATGTGACTGGAGATGGAATAAAGTCCAATGCTATAAAGAACAATACTGCATAGGAACCTGGAATGCTAGGTCCATGAATCAAGGTATTGGAAGTGGTCAAACAGGAGACGGCAAGTGTGAACGTCGACATTCTAGGAATCAGCAAACTAAAATGGACTGGAATGGGAGAATTTAATTCAGATGACCATTATATCTACTACTGTGGGCATGAATCCTCAGAAGAAATGGAGTAGTCCTCATAGTCAAAAAGAGTATCCGAAATGCAGTACTTGGGTTCAATCTCAGAAACAACAGAAGGATCTCTGTTTGTTTCCAAGGCAAACCATTCAGTATCACAGTAATCCAAGTCTATGCCCCTACCAGTAATGCTGAAGAAGCTGAAGTTGAATGGTTCTATGGAGACCTATAAGACCTTCTAGAACTAACACCCAAAAAAGAATGTCCTTTTCATCATAGGGGGCTGGAATGCAAAAGAAGGAAGTGAAGAGATACCTGGATTAATAGGCAAATTTGGTCTTCTAGTACAAAATGAAGCAGGGCAAAGGCTAACAGAGTTTTGCCAAGAGAATGCACTGGTCATAGCAAATGCCCTCTTCCAACAACACAGGAGGCAACTCTACACATGGATATCACCAGATGGTCAATACAGAAATCAGACTGATTATATTCTTTACAGCCAAGGATGGAGAAGCTTTATACGGTCAGCAAAAACAAGACTGGCAGCTGACTGTGGCTCAGATCATGATTCCTTATTGCGAAATTCAGGCTCAAATTGAAGAAAGTAGGAAAACCACTAGACCATTCAGGTATGACCTAAAGAAAATCCCCTATGATTATACAGTGGAAGTGACAAATAGATTCAAGTGATTAGATCTGATAGACAGAGTGCCTGAAGAACTATGGGCAGAGGTTCCTGACACTGTACAGGAGGCAGTGATCAAGACCATCCCCAAGAAAAAGAAATGCAAAATGGCAGAACAGTTGTCTGAGGAGGCCTTACAAATAGCTGAGAAAAGAAGAGAAGTGAAAGGCAAAGGAGAAAAGGAAAGAAATACCCATTTGAATGCAGAGTTCCAAAGAATAGCAAGGAGAGATAGGAAAGCCTTCTTAAGTGAACAACAGTGCAAAGAGGAAAACAACAGAATGAGAAAGACTAGAGATCTCTTTAAGAAAATGAGAGATAGCAAAGGAACATTTCATGCAAAAATGGGTGCAATAAAGGACAGAAATGGTGTGGTCCTAACAGAAGCAGAAGATGTTAAGAAGAGGTGGCAAGAGTACACAAAAGAACCAGAAAGGTCTTAATGACCTGGATAACCACGAGGGTGTGATCACTCACCTAGAGTCTGGAGTGGGAAGTCAAGTGGGCCTTAGGAAACATTACTATGAACAAAGCTAGTGGAGGTGATGGAATTTCAGTTGAGTTATTTCAAATCCTAAAAGATAATGCTATTAAAGTGCTGCACTCAATATGCCAGCAAATTTGGAAACTCAGCAGTGGCCACAGGACTGGAAAAGGTCAGTTTTCATTCTAATCCCAAAGAAAGGCAATGCCAAAGAATGTTCAAACTACTGCACGATCTTGCTCATTTCACATGCTAGCAATGTAATGCTCAAAATATTTCAAGTTAGGCTTTAACAGTAAGTGAACTGAGAACTTCCAGATGTACAAGCTGGGCTTAGAAAAGGCAGAGGAACCAGAGGTGAAACTGTCAACTTCTGTTGGGATCACAGAAAAAAGCAAGGCAATTTCAGAAAAACATGTACTTCTGCTTCATTGACTATGCTAAAGCCTTTGACTATATGAATCACAACAAACTGTGGAAAATTCTTAAAGAGATGGGAATACCAGACCACCTTACCTGCCTCCTGAGAAACTTGTATTCAGGTCAAGAAGCAACATTTAATTGGATACGGAACAATAAACTGCTTCAAAATTGGGAAAGGAGTACATCAAAGCTGTATATTGTCACCTCTCACTTAACTTATACACATCTGGGCTGGATGAAGCTCAAGCTGGAATCAAGATTGCTGGGAAAAATATCAATAACCTCAGATATGCAGATGATACCACCCTTACTGAAGAAAACAAAGAGGAACTAAAGAGCCTCTTGATGAAGATGAAAGAGGTGAATGAAAAAGCTGGCTTAAAACTCAACATTAAAAAAACTAAGATCATGGCAAACAGATGGGGGGGATGGAAACAATGACAGACTTTATTTTTGTGAGCTGCAAAATCACTGCAGATGGTGACTGCAGCCATTAAATTAAAAGATGCCTGCTCCTTGGAAGAAAAGCTATGACAAACCTAGACAGTATATTAAAAAGCAGAGACATCATTTTGCCAACAAAGTTCTGCCTAGTCAAAGCTATGGCTTTTCTAGTAGTCATGTACGGATGTGAGAGCTGGATCATAAAGAAGGCTGAGTGCCGAAGAATGGATGCTTTTGAACTGTGGTGCTGGAGAAGACCCTTTAGAGTCCCTCAGACAGCAAGGACATCAAACCAGTCAATCCTAAAAAGAAATCAACCAGTCAATCAATATTCACTGGAAGGACTGATGCTGAAGCTGAAGTTCCAATACTTTGGCTACCTGATGTGAAGAGATGATTCACTGGGAAAGACCCTGATGCTGGGAAAGACGGAGGGCAAGAGGAAAAGGGGACGACAGAGGTGAGGTGGCTGGATAACATCATTGACTCAATGGATCTGAGTTTGAGCAAACTCTGGGAGATAGTGAAGGACAGGAAAGCCTGGTGTGCTCCAGTCTACAGGGTGACAAAGAGTTGGATGCAAATAAGTGACTAAACAATGACAACAACCACATGTTCGGCAAATTCAGAAATTTCAAATCATTCGAAGTATGTTCTCCGATCAGACTAGTATTAGGTTAGAAATCTGTAAAAGGATAACTACAAAGTTCCCAATTGTTTGGCTATTCTATAAATATCCAAATAACTGGAATCTGATAAGAAATTAGAAAATATTTTTAACAGAATGAAATCAACATATTACATAGAACAGATGGGACTAACAGAAAACACAAAGTAAGATGGTAGATTTAAATCCTGTAGCTCAAACGGTAAAGAATCTGGACCAGGGTTCGATCCCTGAGCTGGAAGTTCCTCTGGAGAAGGGAATGGCAATCCACTGCAGTATTTTTGCCTGGAGAATTCCATGGACAGAAAAGCCTGGGGGGCTATAGTCCGTGGAGTTGCAGAGAGTCAGACACAACTGAGTGACTAACACACACACACACACACACACACACACACACACACACACACACAGATTTAAATCCAAATATTTCAACAATTATGTCAAATGTAGAGAGACTATATACTCCACTTAAGACTGATATTATAGATGATGAAGGTGCATTAATATTAGACAATATAGTCTTCCAGGCAACACAAAGCATCAAGAAGATAAACAAGGACATACTAGAATAGTAAGGGTTTAGTTTGTCAGGACAATATAAGAATTTTGAATTTATAAGCACCTAATAAGACAATGGCACCCCACTCTAGTACTCTTGCCTGGAAAATCCCATGGACAGAGGAGCCTGGTGGGCTGCAGTCCATGGGGTCACTAAGAGTCAGACATGACTGAGCGACTTCACTTTCACTTTTCACTTTCATGCATTGGAGAAGGAAATGGCAACCCACTTTAGTGTTCTTGCCTGGAGAATCCCAGGGACGAAGGAGCCTGGTGGGCTGCTGTCTTTGGGGTCGCACAGAGTCGGACACGACTGAAGCGACTTAGTAGCAGCAGCAGCAACAATAACAATATATATTTATATATTAAGATATATAAAGCACTAGAAAAAGGATAGTCTTAATTTAATCATGAGGATACATTAGACAAATCCAAACTGAGAGACGTTTTACAAACTGGGCAAAGTTATGAAAGATAAAGACCGAGAACTACAACAAGGAGTCTGACTCCATTTTTAAGTGTTAACAGCTGTTAAGCCTTACCTCTCCCACTTCCCCTTGTTTCCCACATCTGGGCACAAGAACTGGAAGCCTCAGTGCCCAGGTACCAGTGGAGATTCAAACTCCTCACGAACCCTGTGCAGGAACTCTCAGCCTGGCCTAAGCAGAATAAAAACTCAGGCCAGTCTCCTCCTCTTAGCTTTTCAAGCCATTTCAAACATGCTTGAGAGGACTATCCTCCTCTTCTCAGAGACCTCAGTTATCTGTTAATAAACCTTTTCATACCCTCTTGATATGTCTGGGGAGTGTCATCATTCTTAACATCCAAACCAAATTATGAGTAGGAGTCCATATGCCTTTGCAGGTGACCACAACAGAAATTATTCCCAATTAAAGAAGACTAAAGGACAACTCACTGGAAAAGACTCTGATGCTGGGAGGGATTGGGGGCAGGAGGAGAAGGGGACGACAGAGGATGAGATGGCTGGATGGCATCACTGACTCGATGGACGTGAGTTTGAGTGAACTCCGGGAGTTGGTGGACAGGGAGGCCTGGTGTGCTGCGATTCATGGGGTTGCAAAGAATTGGACACGACTGAGCGACTGAACTGAACTGAAAGGACAACTGAATGCCACACATGATCCATTAATTTTTTCTGTAAAGGATGTCACCGTGACAATTGGCAAAATCTAAAGGTCAGATTTAAAAACACTATTACATTAATGTTAATTTCCTAATTTTGATATGTGGTTATGGATCTACCATTAGGAAATGCACACTGAAGGATAAAGAGGCAACCAATCTGTATGCTTCAGGAAAAAACGACAACACACACAGATAAGGCAAATGTGGTAAAATGTTAACATATTAGGAATGTGCATGAAGGTTTTTGTTTTATTCTAGCAACCTTTCTATAAGTCTGAAACTATGTTGATAAATTAAAAGAAAAATATAAAGCAAAACCTGACAGAATTACAATGTTACATTACAAAGTGGGATGTTTTAACCATTTCTCTTCAGTAACTAATAAAACAAGCAAACAAAAAGTAAAGCTACAGAAAATTTAAGCAACACAATTAACAACCAGGACCTAATAGAGATACATAGAACACTTGATGCAACTGAAGAATACATACATTCATTTCAAGTCAATATAGAACACTTATAATATTTAACAGTATTCCCAGTCATAAAGGAAAACTTCACAAATTTTTAAGACTAAATCACAAGAGCACTAATCAGTTGAAAGAAAGTGAAAGTTGCTCAGTTGTGCCCAACTCTTTATAACTCCATGGACTATATAGTCCATGGAACTCTCCAGGCCAGAATACTGGAGTGCGTAGCCTTTCCCTCCTCCAGGGGATCGTCCCAACCCAGGGATTGAACCCAGGTCTCCTGCATTGCAGGCAGATTCTTTACCAGCTGAGCCACAAGGAAAATCCAAGAATACTGGAGTGGGTAGCCTACGCCTTTTCTAGTGGATCTTCCCAACCCACCTAATCAAACCAGGGTCTCCTGCATTGCCAAGTGGAGTCTTTATCAACTGAGCTAGGAGGGAAGCCCAATTAGGCCTCACCTAATGTTCTGTATTAGCGAGGTGGTACACTTTAGCCACCATGGACAATGCTATCAAGTGTGCTGGGAAGGAAGGAAGGCTCTCTGCATGTGGAAAAGCTTCAATTCCTCTCCTTCAGACATTGCAACAGTAACAATCAGACAACCAAGGCATATGGGCCAGTGAGAAATAAATTACCTCAAGAGATGAAGTTACCTCAGCAATTACTTTCCTTTTTGTTCCCCTAATCAAAGCTATTGTTTTCCAGAAATTATGTGTGGATGTGAGAGTTGGACCATAAAGACGGCTGAGTGCCAAAGAACTGACGCTTTTGAACTGTGGTGATGGAAAGATTCTTGAGAGTCCCTTGGACACCAAAGAGATCAAACCAGTCAATCCTAAGGGAAATCAAACCGAATATTCCATTGGAAGGACTGGAATTGCAGCTGAAGTTCCAATACTTTGGCCACCTGATGCGAAGAGCGACTCATTGGAAAACACCCTGATGCTGGAAAAGATTGAGGGCAAGAGGCGAAGAGGGTGACAGAGGATGAGATGGTTGGATGGCATCACTGACTCAAAGGACATGAGTTTGAGCAAGCTCTGGGAGATAGTGAAGGAGAGGGAAGCCTGGCATGCTGCAGTCCATGGGGTCGCAAAGAGATGGACATGATTTAGCAACTGAACAACAATATATATGGAATAAAGAGACTGAAAACTAATGATTTAATCAACCACTTCAAGAAATTAGAACAGTAAAATAAACACTAAAGAAAACTTTTTAAAGAAAATAAAGGTAAAAGCAGAAATTAATGATCACAGAGATTAACAAAGTCAGTAGTTGTTTTTTTAAGAAAATTTTAAAAATCTCTGGTGAGACTGATCAGTATTTAAAAATGAGAGGAGAAATTAGGCACTCAACATCAGAAACAACAACAAAAAAAAAAAAAGAGAGAGAGAACTGAACTAAACATGCTTTGCATATTATAATGAATAATTTCATACAAAATGTGAGAATTTAGATGAAATGGACAAATTCCTAGAAAAATGTAACTTACCAAACTGACTCAACAAGAGAAAACCTGATCAGTCCTTGTAACTATGAACGATATTAAACTGGTAGTCAACATTTCCTAGGAGACTAGATGACTCTGCCAGCTGATTATTTCAAACAGTCAAGGAATAAATAATTCCCCTAATCTTATGTAAAAATTCTTCCATAGTTTAAAAAGAAATATTCCTCAACTTACACTATGAGGTTCGCATAATCTTTAATAGTAAAATGTGAAAGAACAAAAAATCATAGGTTACTTTTACTCATAAACCTAGGCACAAAATTTGTAAAATACCAGCAAACTGAACTAAGCAATATAAAATAAAAGGATAATAAATAATGCCCAAATTGGATTTGTTTTAGGAATGCAAGATTAGTGTTAACAGAAACCAATTATTATGCTTCACCACAATTACACACTGAAAGAGAAAATTATGTGATAATCCTAACAGTATAAAAAAGCATTTGATCAAATTCAATACCCATTCATGATAAATATGCTCAGCAAACAAGGAATACAAGATAATTTCCTCAATATGACAGAGTATTTACTGAAAGTTGAAAGCAAAAACCATGCTTAAAGGTAAAATGTTGAAAACTTTGTCTTTCAGATCAGGAGTAAGACAAGAATATTCAATGTTATCTATCACTTCATTCAAAAACAGTGAGGTGTCTGGTGCGTAGTCTGATTCAGTGCAGTAAGGCAAGAAAAAACAATCTTAAGAATTAGAAAGGAAGTAATAACACTCTCATCTTAAGATAATGATTTTGTTGTTATTTAGTTGCTAAGTTATGTCCAACTCTTTGTGACCCCCATGAACTGTAGCCTCTGTCCCAGGCTCCTCCGTCCATGGGATTTTCCAGGCAAGAATACTGGAGTGGGTAGCCATTTCCTCCTCCAGGGGATCTTCCCAACCCAGGGATCATACCATGGTCTCCTGCATTGCAGGCAGATTCTTTACTGCCTGCCTGAGCTACCAGGGAAGCTCCAAAGAATCGACAGATAAAGAAATTTTAAACACCATATAAAAATATATGAAGTACTTAGGAATAAATTTAATAAAAGTTGTGTAAGACCTCTACACAGAAACAATACAGCTTTACTGAAAAACATTTAAAATGATAAGTGAATGTAGACTTTAAGATTCATAGATTAAAAGACTTGATAACAAGATGCCAATTCTTCCTGGATTGATTATATAGTCAGTAGAATAAAAATCTCAACAGGTTTCTTTTTTAAGTTGACAAGCTGATTCTAAAAAGAGCTTGTACATTCTTAGAAAAGCAGCAAAGATAGGAGATTAATAATACATTTTAGAGAACCATAATAATCAAGACTGTATGGTACTGGCATTGGAATAGACAAAATGATCAACCAGAAGGTGAGCATAGTTCAGAAAACAGACCTAGGCATAAAAGGCACTTGATATATAACACACCGAGCATGTCCAAAGGAGATCAGTCCTGGGTGTTCATTGGAAGGACTGATGCTGAGGCTGAAACTCCAATACTTTGGCCACCTATGCGAAGAGTTGACTCATTGGAAAAGACCCTGATGCTGGGAGGGATTAGGGGCAGGAGGAGAAGGGGACAACCGAGGATGAGATGGCTGGATGGCACCACCAACTCGATGCATATGAGTTTGGGTGAGCTCCAGGAGTTGGTGATGAACAAGGAGGCCTGGCGTGCTGTGATTCACGGGGTTGTAAAGAGTTGGACACAGCTGAGCGACTGAACTGAACTAACTGAGCATGTCAGATATCCCAATTAATGGGACTGGAGCTAAGGGTCCATATAAAAAAGAAATTGTACCCATATGCAAATAAATCAAACACAAATCAATTAAAAACCTCAATGTGAAAGAAAAACTATAGGATTAATATCTTGATGACTAAAGGATTTCTTAAGCAAGACACAGCACACATTACTCATAAAGGAAAAGATTGGTAAATCTAAGCACTTCATATAAAGAACTTTCATTAAGACACTGTTCAAAAAAAAAAAGAGAAAAGCCACAAGGTCAGAGAAGATGTTTGTGACAGAGGACCAATATCTAGGCTATACAAAGAATTTCTTTTGTACTGGAACAGCACTATTTTGCAATCCTAATGAACAAACAGATCTATGTAGTAAGAATCAGCAGCCACTAACATCACAGAAGGGAGAGCCACAGATTATGTGCCTTCTGTAGAGGAACCTAACACCTATTACAAAGAAGTTTTGGTGAAAAACAAACAAATGGAGTCTGGTTCTGACTAAGCTTCTAGATCCAACTGCTAATTTACAGCAAATACAGGGGACAGAAACTATACACTATACTATGGGAATATAATCGCAAAGCTGCTGTTATGGTAAACACTACAGGACAAATGATATAGTTTTTTACAATGAATGAATTTCAAGGGGGAAAGATGAGGAAGAGGAAAACCCACTAAGATTTAAGAGATGAAGATATAAAAAAAAAAAAAGGGTAAAACTAAACTACAGTGTTTAGGAATATAAACTTGGGTGATAAAACTTTAAAAAAAAGTTAGAGACCATACATTTTATTGGGATTATGGTTTCTTTTAGAGGGAAGAGGTAAATGAATTTTCCTAGGAGTTTCCTGGAAAGTTCCTATCTTCTGACATGGGGCATTTCAAGGGTATTGACCTTATAATAATTCATTAAGTTGCACATCTGTTTTATGTAGCTTTCTATATTGTTATATTTAATAATAAAAATTAAAATATGAAAAGAAGATCTAAAAATTAGATAATGATAAGTTGGTGGAGAGGAAAGGGTAGTAATATAACTATTAAATTCTCATTTTCCTAATAGGGAGGCAACAGATAAAAATCTTCAATTTATTAAAAAACAGAGGCAAAAGCACAGTATTTAAATAGATATTACTATACAATACAGAAGATTGTCAATGAGACAGATAAAATTTTTTTAAAAAGAGGGGTTTAATATTCAGGTAAGAAATAAAGTATGACCCAAGGTTATAGTAGAGATGGAGACGTAAATAAGATGAATTTGAGAATTACCTAATAAAAATAATCAAATAGGCTTGATGTAACCAAATACTGAGCTCTGGTTATATACGTGCTTCAAAGTGTTATGACTTAGCAATTCTGAAGGCACTTATTAAATGTGTACTATAAGAATGAACAAACACTAAAAACATTACTAAATAGGTTGTGGCTAACAAGAGCCAGCTAAAAGGCATCTATGCTGTGAGGAGTCAGGGTGGTGGTTACTCTGAGTCAAGGAGGGAGGAGTAAGGTATCATTTGTAGCTGGAAATGGGTAAGATGAGTTTCCCAAGTCTTAGTAACGTTCTGTTTCTTGACTGGGTGTCAATTACACAGATTAAAATTTCACTTTTAATTTTGTGAAAATTCATTAACCCATACATGTACGACCTATACACTTCAAGCTAGAGAAAAAACAGACACACACACTTCTGATTACAACAATATATATATATAATGTAAGCAATGACTACTGAGGAATGTAGACAAATTAAAATGGTTCCATTTGTTAATATACTGAGACAATGTAAATGTCTAAATGTTTAAAACTGTCATTCACCAGGGAACTGTGAAAACGCTAGATAAGCATGGGTCTGGACACCACCTATAACATTTTCACATCCTTGGATAGCTGGCCCTGGTCTGGCTTTGACACTGGACTAGGAGAAGTAGAGATCCACTGATAACCAACAGGAAAGATACAGTCAAAATGTAAAACCTATAGAATACTCCAATTAGTTGCCTTCTCAGCACTGTTATAGGAATAATGCATTAATTCAGGATACAAGCATGACAGTATCATACAACCTTCTCAGTGACTCCAGCCCCTATTTTTGACACATCAAGGATAGGAAACCTAGAACAAAGTCCTCATGTCTCAAACGAAAAAATGACATCAAAAGCTAATTTCAATTTAAAGAATTGTGTAAAATTCATGTGGGACAAACACAGAAATGGATACAGACAGCACTTTAGCAGAGAGGAAAGGAGGAGAATCTTATTTGCAAATAGATGTGCTTCTCTGCTGACAATAGCAGAAGAGACACCCTTTATCACTCAGGAGACTCCAGGAGACAGTGTGTTAGTGCCAGGGTCTGTGTTTTGAGCTGCCGCAACCCTGACCTCTAGAAGATTCTTAGCACTTTGGCTAATGGGTACTACAGCTTCCAAACCAGGCACTCAGCCAACCTGGTCTCCAAGGACCAGACTTTTTGAGTGCCCTGCCAGCCCTGCCAAGAAGTCAGCTCCTGAAGCATCCCTTCTGTAACCTGTGCTCTTGCCCAAAGCAAGGGAACAGACTGCCTGCTGTGGCTGCTGAAAGTCAGAGTCACTGACCCATTTCCAAAAGGGGAAAAAGAGCATCACGAGTCAAGAGCTTTCATCTCATCATCTGCATCTAGGCCTGTTTCTGGGTTATCTCTGACAAGGTCATGGGGATGCTATAATCCTGAAGCTGCAGAAAAATTTTCACACGTGCCCATCCCCCACACAACAGCATTTTTTTTCTTTCTGTAGAGCAGTCTTTGAAGTATTTCTGACTAATTAAGTCTGATCAGGGAGAAAGGCTACAATGAAGTAAAAAGGAAGTGACTGGGAGATAAAGTGATCTGGGGTCACCATAGGGATGCAGCTATTACAGAGCAAGTAAACTTGGTATCCTGAAGCTTAAAACCTCTCCTTTAATTCCCCAGAAAGAGCATGGTCCACTTTGACCATGTTCTCTGTTGAGAGCAACCTGTGAACTTTTCTGAAGACTTTGGGTAGGTAACAGACTATCATGTCAGGAGTCACAAGCCACTGTCCTAGTAAAAGCCTCCGCCCCTCTCCCTCTGCGGGCTGCAGAGCACTGCGCCTTCCCTTCCTCTGCCAGCACCTCTGGGGAAATCCAAACGATGAGAGGCTCTGCTGTGTGAGGAAGACACATCTGGCTCTGAACCTCCTCAGTCCCAATCTGAGGGAGCCTCCTTCACTCCTTAAGAAATGAAGTCCATACACACACTGCAAGATGAGAAAACAGACAAAGCCAGCTAGAGAGGAAACCTAGAGACACCAACAAATTGCACTGTAGATTTTGTCTGGCTCTGGTTCAGATGAACAAGCTTAAAAAAATACTACTTTAAGAACACTGAGTGGATATGTGTTGATTAATTAAAGAATTTTTCAGATGTGAAAATACGATTCTCTTTCTTAAAAAGTCCTTATTTTTGATACACATTCTCAACTAAGGATATTAAATGATATGACTACTGAGAATATGCTTTAGAGTAACTGGAGTGGTGAGAAGGCGGCTGATGCAGGAACATGAAACAAGACTAGCCATGAGTTAAGTTTTTAAACTGGGTGATGGAGACAGGCTTTCATACTATTCTCTTCATATGTGGGTATGTACACACATGTGTACATATGTACCAAACACGTGTGGGGAGAGGGGTTACATTTTCAAAAATAAGTGTTTTTTTTTTTTAAGTCAGACTGTTTCTCTAGAGTCACCAGAGAATCTGATTCTCCTCAGACAAGTGAGCGAAAAGGGTATCTTTTCTTCTTAGTTGATTCTTTAATTGAGGATATCCAGCCTAAACATCTCTGCAGTAAAACCACTGAAACCCAAGCTTAAGATTCTTGATAAGCCAAAGGGGATGTACTGCCTGCCATCTCAAAACCAGCACCCTGCCATGGCTAGTTGGTGTCCAGCAGCCAGGCATCACTCTGTTCTTTGCTGAGCTGGCAGGGACTTACAGCATCTATTGCTCAGCATGCAGGCAGCCTGCAGCAAGGTAAGTCCCAGATGAACAAGTGCTGAGTAAAGATCTGAAGCCCTGCCTCAGCCTGCCTCCCTCCATCCCCCAGCCAGGCTCCTCCCTTGCAGAATTCTTTTTTTTTTTTTTTTCCGTCACAAACACAAAATGGAGTTAGCTGGGAGCAAAAACAATCTGTCTAAAATGGCTGAATGCAGCAGGGAGTGCCAGGCAATAAAGCAAAGGGAAAGGGCACCCCCTGCTGTCCAATACAGGGACTCTATTTTTCTTTTATCACTATTTTTGCATATGTCAAAACAATCAATCCTACAGAGTCCAAGCTAATTTTGTCATGAATCTTGATATCTATATTGAATTCTAAATTTTGGAGAGTAGAAATTGAGGCTAAGAAGGGAAAATAATTCTCAGTTTCTAAAGACAGAGCAGAGTCAAGGCACAAGGTCAGCAGCCCAAGTCCCAGTTGTTATTTGGTTATGATTAGTAATGGTTCCTAAGAGCCCTCAGAACGGAAGGGAGGTCTGTCTTCATGCAGTATTCCCCAACTTCAGGATGAGTTAATGGGCCCCCGAGTCCAACTATAGCCATGACTTCCCCAGGAATTCCTGCTGTGGACTTCTCTCAGTGAAGACCACAAACAGGAAACGGAGGAGTGGTGAGTTGCCTGACATCCTGGCAACTAGCCCGACATCCTGGCAACTAAGTTCCTAAGAGCCGCAGGTGGGAGTGACTAAGAGGGGTAGGAAGAAGGATCTGGGGGGAAAACACTGCTGAGAAGACAAGACTGGCTTTAAAGCCAGTTAACCCTGAAGGGGTGAAAGATCCAGGCTGATGCATAAAACAGATCCACCTATCCTTAATTATCACTGACTCAGGACCACGCACTACATGCTCTGCCCATGATGAAGCCCGAGGCATCTGTCCCTATTCTAGAGGGAACACCCTCCATAATCTCATGCTACAGCTCCTTTGAGTAAACTGAATACTTTATGGCTAAAGGACAGCACATGAGAAAGATGGAAAATGCAAAGTATGTTGAGAAATCCATGGATCCAAGGCATCAATGGTTTTCACTACTTAAATGAGGCAGCACAAACGTGAGTTTATCCAATGTCCATAAAGTGAGATAACAGCAATACATACAACACACATGAGCACAGACTCATAATAGCAAGTTTTGTGTTTTTTTTTTTAAAGGACTCTGGTACCACTGCAGTTCTCTCTAAAAAAATTGGGTCTTTATAGAAGAGGCGTAAGTCTCTTCAGCATATCTGAAAGATTAGAATACTGTGTTAGATCTCTAGGAAATAATAACAGGCTTTCTGTGAGGATAACACAGCTATGGACTCACCAAGTCTATCTGGCATACAACAAACTATGTCTCTTCAGCTTTACAAGAACTCTTTGATTCTGGGAAGAGGACACAGCAAAAGAAGCCTATCATGCTAATGTAAGGTGCCCATCGCCAGGATTTCTACTTTACATTCCCCTTCACTGTGATATGAGGGAAACTGAGCACCCTCAAAGTCACTCAGAGGTATACACCGCTGTGGGGAGGATAGTGAGGAGACAGATAAACAGCATGCCAGCTGAACCGCTGTTTATCCCTGCCCAAAAGGTAACGAGATTTCTATCACTGACCTCTTAGCCAAAACAAATACCCATGTGCGAAATCACACAGAACTGGACAGTAACAGATGTGCAAGCTGTAAAGAAGAATGGAGCAAACTCACAGAAATGGATAAACCTGAAGGTCAAGAACAAGGCCAGACAGAATTCGAAATCTGTAAGAACCTAGTGCTGAGTTAGCAAGAAGGGGGCACACAGAAGTGTGAAAGGGTGGCAGAAAAGCAGTGTTCAGAATCTGGGCACTTTACAAGCAATCTGCTCATTCAGACAATAATACAGTCATTGAGCTTCTCACAGATACTTTCCCAGCACACCCAGGACAGTGACTCAGTAAGGGTGTACTAACAACCAGACCAGCTTCAGAGATGTGGGTGGGCAGGGGCTAGAAGGATGGGCACTGTCCCAAGCAAGTCAGCAAAAGGGTAGGACAGGTTTATGCAAGGGAACAGGAGGGCGAGAGGTCAGGAGAAAAGGCATCAAATTAAGGTACTAGGAATAAAGACTTCTCCTTTCTTAAAAAAAAATGAATCAGGATCTAAATAAGGGGTTGATATATTTTTATATTCTCTTTTAACCTGTATGTTCCCTTCCATCTCCTTTTCTCTCTTGAGAGTCATTTGTTAAAGAAATCAGGACACTGGTCACTGACAAAAGGTGAAGAGCACTGGCACAGGGCCAGGATGGTACCCAGCAGTGGGTACCTCAGCCTTTCTAACATTCCTGCCTTCTTGCCCCTCCTGTCAGTAATGCTAAATTTCAGAGCACAAAAGACCTGGGGTAAAATCCTGGCTTGGTATCTACTTGCTATGAGCTCTCAGTAAACAAAGGACATAGCCATATCTGTCAGTTATAAAATGAAGATGATACCTATTTGGCAGCATTGTTTCAATAATCAGAAAGAATAGGTGATAAGCCTCTGTCACAGTATCTGACATTAAATATATATTCTGGGATAAAATGGAATGAGAAGATAAAATAGCTTCATGTTTTTCTAGGTGCTGGGAGCAGTTTTAGTCTTTGCCCAGCCTTACCCCCTCTAACCACCGCCCTCATCCTAAATACAGAGTAAACTGCAGACTTCTAAGCCATTCTCTGTAACAAAGGATCCTAGAAATATCCTCCATTTTATTTTGGGTTTTGGGAGGGGAAGTAACGGGATAAATGCATAACAAATAGAACAGATGGAATGAACACCCAGCCCCCAGCCTGAATCTGCAGATGCAGCTGCTGGTTTTCATCACACTGCTGTTTTTTCCCTTTCTTTGTTCCTAAGGTGGAAGCCAGGATAGGGTGGGGAAGAGGGGGGAGAAGGGGTGGGGATGAGGACAGGACCGTCATCAGTTACAGAAAGTCACCTGATGGTCTCCTCCAATCCCTGGTTTCTGACCTCACAATATGGAACCTGAGCCAAAATGGCTCAACTGCGCACACCCCGTGGCTGAAAAGAAAATGCAAGCACAGGAGGAAAGCAAGCCAAATAGGAAAAGGGGGATTTGGAAGGATTTGAGCAGTTTTTCTTGCAAAGAAGAAATTTAAACACACAGACAGGCAGACAGAAGAGTGTCTAATCTTCTCATCTAACAGATCCAAGAGCAAACCAATCTCAACTTTTAGAACAGAGCTGGAATCACTGTGGTATTAGGAGAGAAGAATGGCCATCCCATCTTGTAGATGAGGGGTCACCAATGCCCTTCTGTTGACTGGGGTTCCCTTACCCAGGGGGTGCACAGAAGAACAGTCTTTTAAAAGTTGTAGTCTGACTTTTCAAAGAGAAGCAGGCTAGGATTACTAGGGAGAATGAAGTAAAAGATATTGTTACCTGCTTCACAGAACTGGATAAGAGAGCGAGCTCCAATGTCTTTGCAGGGATTCATTTATTAGGTCCAAATACTTCGAGAAACCTCATTTTCACACATCCTGGCCACTAGCAAATTTCCTTTTTAACCCTTGTCTCCTATTATAAAAATAAGTTGACCATAGTATAGAAAAGTTGAAGTGAATAAAACCCAGCACCCTAACAAAATCTATTACAATATTCTGGTACATTTCCTTTCAAACTTTTATTTCTTCATTTTTTCCCCCGTAAAACACAATTCCAATAAGGGTTGTATATGACTGTTTCCTGCTTTTTCCCACCTAACACTCTATCATGAGCATTCTTCCATGTTGCTCCAAAGGCGATGGGCCAGAGTCATAAAATGGGACAGTTACAGGGTATTAAGTTCTACAGGAATTTTCTCCAGAACAAAAACTACATAGGAAGGCCATGCCCTTTAATGGGTAGTGACACAAAGCTCTGCTCCTGCTCCGGTGAAGCAGCCAGAGGTCTGGAGGGCCCTTAGCAGAAATTCTCAAGTCTCTCTTCCCCACACCATATTGGCTGTAAGGCTGTAATATGAACTGTTGTGTCTTCAGAGTTGGTGTGGATAACTAACTGTTCAGTTGTTAAATGACGTTATGCAAGAGAAGCAGGGAAAACAAAATAGCGCATGTGCACACGAAGATGCAGTGAGATCAAAAGGGCTACCGCAGGGACTGTTCCAAAAGCAGTCAGAGCACTTCATTACTGTACATATTTCTGTCTTATTGTGGTGTTTTATTATAAAAGTGACAACTAAAAAGTTTTAAATTTACAATTTTTTTAAATGAGAAAGATCTCTACGTACTAATAAGAAAAATCTCCAGGATACAGGAGCAAGGTATAAAAGAGTACAGATAGCACTCTTGGTAAAGGGAGAGAAGATAAAAATCTGTATTAGTATGTGCTATAATATAAGGCAGTTTTCAAAAGCACTGAACGAAACTAATAAAATAGCTACTTCTCGGGAGTTCCCTGGCAGTCCAGAGGTCAGGACTCAGTGCTTTCACTGCCATGGCCCAGTTTCAATCCCTGCTCAGGATCCCACAAGCTGTGCACCTCAGTCAGGGACAGAGAAAGGTTGAGATGGATGAATACTAGGAAGGGAATGAGACTTTTAAAAATATCATCTAACCTCTGAAGTACCTATATTGTTTGCATAGAAAATGAGGTAACACAAAAGCAGAAATAAAAGCCCCAGAAGAAACATTCTATATGAAGACACCCTTGGTACTCCCTGAAAACTGGTATGTCCTTATGTTTGGAGGGACATTTGTCTCCTACCAGCAGAAAACCAAGTTCAGACCCAGTGACTCCCAAGGACTATAAGGGATCCTCAGAACAGTGCTTTTCCCTTGAGGCACCAGTGCCAGGCTCCAGTAAGGAGCCCAGGAGCACCAATCACTGTTCTGCAAAACCCGCCCAAAGCCCAGCTCTGCTCTGACACTTCCCTGAGACCCCGTTCCTCTTTGGTTATTGAGAGAATAACCAAATGTGAATAAGAGTTATTCCCAGTCAGATGCAACATCCTTCCATCGTGACCTGGACCCCTTCCAGTCCCTCACAACTCCATCTCTGCTGTGTGGGCCTGAGAGAGCTCTCACCACCTGCCCTCCATCCACCCTCTCCAGGCCAGTCAGTTTCTCAGTACTTCCAGCTACTTCACTGACTCCAGAGAACTTCTTGAGAACCTTCCTTTCTAAGATGCCTGTTGAGATCTGGCTGGGAAGATGACAAGAAAAGAAGTCTGTAAAAGCAAGTGTGGTAGCAGTTAACAGAAAATGTCATATTGTTTCCTAACTGATCTGCATGACCTCCATAAAAACAAGGATAATTGTACAATATTCACTCTGACAGAGACAGCAAAAATGTTATTACCAGAAAAAGTAAAAGGCAGCTTTCAGACTATGGCAGAGAATGGAAGACAGTGAGCAGAAAATGGAAAAAGAAATAAACACTGAGGTAATGGATTGAGCCATATTAATGTATCTATAACAAAATTATGAGGAGCTTGTTGAGCTACAGTCCCTGTAACTCAGAATCTCTGGAGGTATAGAACCCAGGTTTTTACCTCCTCACATAATCCTTATGTGCACTCAAGTTTGGGAATTACTGGGAGAAATAGATATTTAAAGATAGGGACTAACTGCACTAAGATGATAGGAGCTGAAGCAATATTCATCCCATACAGGATGGTTTAAGTCTCAGACAGTGCCATACAAAAGGACATTTTGTCAGAAATCAAATCTGGAATCTGTAGGCAATGGAGATGGGACCTTGAGTTTAAAAGCTACAGTTGTAGTCTGTGTGTCTAGAATAGTAACAGAGGCACACACTAAAGTCTGAATAGCTAGAGAGAAGCTTTAACACTAGGATTATTTTAAGATAATCAGAAGTTAATAAATGACAGAAGAGTTGACTATATACAAAACCCTTTTTGCACCAGCAAATTCTACCCAAGGCAGGCTAGGGAATTCCCTGAAGGAAATTAATTCAGTACAGTATCTCTGGGAAATGATCAGTAAATAATCAGGGGTAATTCTATTACGGGCTTGAAGTACCTATTCAGTAGAAACTGAGACAAAGATGATATGAATGTGTGTATAATGGGATTACAAATATATACATATAATGAACTACCAAAATGTAAAATATCAATATAAGCCTTTCTTTAAGTCTCTGAAAGGAAGGCTGTTTTCATGAAGCTATCAGACTAAAACGAAAACAAAACCAAAAACATTCTCCAGCCTCTGGGTCCCCAGAGAACAGTAACATTGCTCCTCCAGGAATATAAGCGGCAATGCGACAAGATCCTTTTCTTAAAGGGCAAGCTACAGCTTTCTGTCTTCATTTTTACTTACAGTCCTCCAAGTGAATTTCCTGACCGGTAGAGGGCAGCATACCAGGCAGAGCGTATTTGAATACAACAGAGGTTGCCGCTCTCTAACGTGACTGCATCACTACCAGACGTAACAATGACACAGCTAAAATAGAAGAGCTCCATGTGCCATCTGGTGGCGAAAAAGGAGAAGCGCACACTGCAGATAAAAACATATCAAATTCCTCTAGTTTAGAAGGAATTAAAGTTAATTAGCTTTATCTGATGACATCCTTCCTCAAATCTCCACGAGTTAAGTCTTCTGTGGAATCTGTAAGAGCAGCCCTCATGCATAAGCATTAAAGTTTTATACCAGTTTAGCTCTCTATCCCCAAATACCTGTTGTAAGCAAGGAGCAACTCCTAACGCCTGGCCCCACTGTATGGAATAAGAAGCATCACTCAGGACAAAACAAGCAAACCACCACAAGAAACTGAAAGGCTGTCAAAACAAGAGTGAGACGTAGACAGATAGCACCAAAGAAAGCTTATCCAAGAAAAAAAAAGAAAAGTACAGTATGAGAACCATAAGTTTAGAACTGAAAGGTATCTTTAGCTATCTCATTTTACAGGTGAGGAAAGAGTCAGGTAGGAAGGATCTCATTAGTGATCAGATAACAAGGTAACACTTTTGCCTTATCAGAAATTAGCCAGTTTGGAAGGAGGTATAAAGTGGTACAACTCTACACCAAGTAATTTGGATCCAGAAATTTTATTTTTAATAATTTACTATGCAGAAATACAAGTATGCAGGGATAAATAGAAAATGTTTCTAGCAGCATTGCCTGTTATATAAAAATTAGTAATTTAAATTCTCAATAAAGGATCATCTTGTACTATTTTATCTGACAGAATTCAACCATCCATTAGAAATAATGAGGTAGAATATGAAAAATATACATATATGTGTATAACTGAATCACTTTACTGTAGACCAGAAACACAGCATTGTAAATCAACTTATACTTAAATTTAAAAAAAAAAAATAATGAGGTAGATCTGTATCTAATGATATCAAGAGATGCTGAAACATGTCACGCAAAATACAGAGCAGTATATACCAAATGGGATCATACACATCTCACTAAAAATATGTATATTCCCTCACATTTCTATAATGTTATCTTTTAATTCCTCTGCCCCTTAATTTTTCAGTAAGGTTCTATTTGAAAAGTTCCCACATTTTCTTCCCTGAACTAAAGAAGAAAAGAATTTTGCCTATTCCTTTATTAGAATAATATATACATATGAAAGGTATCTGGTCACTCTGAGAGGTGAGAAGGAGAATTTATACTTTCAGTGTGTTCTATACATTTGTTGAAGTGAGGATATCATGTTAGACCAGAAACTGGCTTTAGACAGAAACAGTCACAGAGGAAGGTTAACAGAAAATAGGTTAAAGGAATGGTAGGAGTCTGTGTAACAACTTCTGATTGTTTCAATTTTTTCAGTGAAGTAGGAGAGTAGGGAACTGAATGAACTAGAAATGTTTAATATCTGATGACCTAGTAAGGCCAAGCAACACTGCAAACTGAGCAGAGGAGAGGCAGGAAAAAGAACAGCTAGCGAGGCAGGAGAGAGAGACTGTGCGTCCTGAGAGCCAGGCAAGTGAAGTGTACCAAGGAGAGCAGGTTGTATCTCCAGCGTGTTTGCTTGCACAGCTGCAGGTGCAAGACGGATAGACGGAATCAACCACGACTGTGATCCTGCCAACCAAGCATGATGAAATGAGAGAAAGAGGGGAGGGATTATTATAATTTTGATGATAATTTTACCTGAGGAGAGTGAAATCTTCTAGGAGGTGAGGGATGGTGAAAAAAGAAGGATAAATGAAGTGGCTTCCTAGTGGGTTCAGGACTTCCCTGGTGGCTCAGACGGTAAAGCATCTGCCTACAATGTGAGAGAGCAGGGTTTGATGTTTGGGTCAGGAAGATCCTCTGGAGAAGGAAATGACAATCCACTCTAGTACTCTTGCCTGGGAAAGCCCATGGAAAGAAGAGTGTAATATAGGCTACAGTCCATGGGGTCACAAAGAGTAGGACACGACTGGGTGACTTCACTTTCACTTTCTTTCCTAGTGGGGTTGGAAGATTGCTGGGGTTTGGGTACCAAAGACAGTGAGGTAAAAAGATGGAAGGTGATGCTATTACAAAACACCCTCTCATCCTTTTCCTGTTTCTAAACTTATACCCACAGAACCCTGTTTTTAATTTGGGGACATATCTTGGGTTCTCTAAAACCAAACTACTTCAGCATTTTATTTTATGCTGTTCCTATGGTTCAATCTCTCTTCACTTAGCTTTCTATCTAGTTTTTACTACACTGATGGATACATATACATATTTTGGGACATGAATTGTATTTTACACAAGAAAAAAAAAAGAAAAAGAAGGTGGGTAGTTTGAAATTGAGATTGCAGAGGGGCTGCAGTTCTGGTGATGATGATGTAATTCAGATGGGTGAGATGGGGTGGAGTACAGATCACTGGAAAAGAAGAATGTAAGGAAATGTGAGGCCAGAATATTGACAGGGTCATGACTCTTCTGTATAAAAACTGCTAAGAATTAAGACAGAAGGAGTCCTGGAGTACTGCAGAGGAGGAATAACTTGGGGTGTTAGTAGATGACAGCAAAGAGAGAAACTGGGTGATTATGATTCCATGTAATGAGATTTAAAATTATGGGTTTTTAGGAAAGAAAAAGATGGACTGATCTGAAAGTGGCAATGAAGAACAAAGGGGACATCGATCCTATACACTGGGGTGAGGAGTATGAGAAGAACAAAACAACACATGAGAGGGCAAGAGGGAAAGCAGTGTTGAGGGAAAGCCAAAGTGCTATTAGAGCAACAGAGTAAAGTTGATGACACAGGAGATTCTGTTAGCAATGGGCCATGAATTCCAGAGGGCACAGTGGACACGTGTCAAGAGCTCAGATGAGATGGGAGGAGGAGGCAGAATAGGAGACACACAGAACCTGATAGGGATTCAAGTATGAGAGATGAGGACAGCCTGGGATTCTGCGACTTCCTATGGTGAGTGACATAAACCAACATAGATGACACAACATTAGATACAGTGGGTTCAAGGCAAACGGTGACAGCAAGGTTTGGAGTACAGTGGGTATGTGTTGTGGTTCTTTTACACTACTGATGATGGATGATCACAACCCAGAGAAGGTGTAGTACTTATTCCACAGGCAGGAATCCTTATAACCCTAGGTGACACAGGTAGATTTATGTCTTTAAATCGCAGGGGAGTATTATCTGAGACTATAGAACTTCCCAACTGCTCTGTGCTAACAGTCTGACCCTGCTCAAAATGCAAGACAAATTAGTAATTAAAAGACAAATGTTCACTTGAACAGCACTTCTGGTCCTAATCCCATACTCCTGAGAGGGTAAGGAACTCATGAAACAAGATAATTTCTGCTGAAAGACTCACTGAGTAAGGTAGAGCATGAAGAGCTTTTAGAAAACCTTGTATCTAGAGGTTAAAGTTCCAGAGCCTGTAAAGATTCACTAGGATGTTTTCTGATAAAGATCCGACTGGGTGGGTGCCACCTAGTGGACAGAAGAGGCTCACAGGGAAAAGACCCTGAGGTCCCTTTTAGGGAAAGGGGTGCTTCTCTGACACAGGCACCTGATACAGCCTGAAGCCTTAAGCAAGCAGGCTCTGGAAGAGCAAGAGACGGATAAACCCACCATTTGCTGTCAATAGTTCTGACTTGGGCTACAGCACAAACCTAGGAATCCAGACTCACAAAGTCAAATCCTAATTAGAATACTGTTATTTATGAAATCCTCAGCTTTTTGTCAGGATCTTAATTTCAAAATTAAGAGCTTTTTCAAAATTACTATCACTAACCACTTGTAGAACTGCTCTGATGCTCACTATTTTGGAAATGCACCTCACACTTTAACAGGGCGAGGGCTGATACCACATATTGTCCACCGCACACCTACTAAGGATGATTAGCCTGCAGATCTTATAAGTCTGCACCTCTTGTAAGTTTTTTTGGAAGGAAGAAATAAACCTAAAAAGAAAAACATCACTGTACTCAGAACATCAGTTTTCACTTACCAGTCTACATTTTAAGAGGTTATACTTTTAATGGGAACATGATTATCTACAAGAGAGAGTCAGAGTTAGAAGAAAAGCAGAATGAAAAACTAAAACTAGTTACCTTGTATATACAAATAATGACCTGAGGCTACCACAGTGATGAAAATGTTTCCGAACAAAAGATGAAAAAGAATAAAACTTAACTACTGAACATGTTCTCAGGAATTCAAGAAGTCGATTCAATAAAGATCACCCTAAGGAAAGCGAGAGAGTGAAAAAGGACTAGATGTTTTACAGCACTGCCTATCAAATAAAAATTCAAAATATTCTCTGTCAAGGAATAAATCAACTAAGTAAATCCCCGATTTACAGAAAGTCAGGAGATCAGAAACAAAAGAATAATCCTTAAGAAAAAAAATGCATAAAGGATTCTGTAGTATCAATTTGGGGACCACTTCCTCTCTCTTCTCTGGTGGCTCCAGAGGTTAAAGCGTCTGCCTGCAATGTGGGAGACGTGGGTTCGATCCCTGGGTCGGGAAGATCCCCTGGAGAAGGAAATGGCAACCCACTCCAGTATTCTTGCCTGGAGAATCCCATGGACGGAGGAGCCTGGTGGGCTGCACTCCATGGGTTGCTAAGAGTAGGACACGACTGAGCGACTTCACTCACTCACTCACTCCTCTCTCTTAGCTCTTCTCTTAGTAAACAGCACATATCTTCCTGAACCTTAATGAGGCAATGGCTGGAGACCTCTGACTACAAGAGGCAGATGTCAAGAGTAAGGTGGATGTTGTCTTTCATGGTCATTCCTGGAGGAGCCAGTCACTACATGGGAGGTTTCAGGTATCACTAAAATGTTAAGAGGAATACAGCCACACTTAACAAACAGCAGAGAGTAGTATTTAGCAAGTGAGAGAGGAAACAATGTAATATTATGAAAACCTTGTGTCCAAATGACTTCCTCATCAAGACTGGCAACTGCTGGGCTGAAATCATCTAAGCAAGACATCTACTGTACTAGACATGCATGCTGTACTTCTCCAGCTGGATTAGTTTGACTAGAGTTGAATATACTGTAATCAGAAAACGGCTTCTCTTTTTCAACCCTAAATATCTGATATCTTACTTTCCCTAATCGAATGTTGCTCCTTTTTTGTACTTGTAAGAGTCACTTCTAATTCAAGAATACTAGTGCTATGATGAATGAGGTGGTAGCAGAAGCCAGCATATCCCCCCTCTTCAAAGCTTCTGTGTGGATCTCAGCCTTCAGAAGCTCTTAAGAGCAGGAACATACACATCTGGAAAGCAGGGGGCTAGAGCAGGACTTTGGAGTCACAGTCTGGAGTCTGAATCCTGCCTCTGGCACTTACACCATAGAGCCTTGAAAAATTATTTAACCAATACCTCTACTTCTTCATCTGGAAGATGAAATAGAGTGATAATGTTGACTGAGATGGTAAAGAATCTGCCCGCAATGCAGGAGACTGGGATTTGATACCTGAGTCAGGGAAGACCCCCCTGGAGCAGGGAATGGCTACCCACTCCAGTATTCTTACCTGGAGAATGCCTTGGACAGAGGAACCTGGCAGGCTACAGTCCATGGGGTCACAAAGAATCAGCCACAACTGAGTGACTAACACTACTACTGCTACTGAGTATTTACCTATCATTTAATTATAGCATCAATATTAGGACTGTGAATGAGAGACTTGGTTACTGAAACTGGTTACCTACTTGAAAAAGGATTAAGAATGAAGGTATTCTGCAATGTCATGCTAGAGATGCTCAAAGAACTAGAAACTTTGCCTTCACACTGAGGACTCTGGGTCCTCTGAGTCCTCACCTCTGAAGTTTCTATAGCTTGAAATTCTTTACCTGATGAAAACCTAAACTCTAAGAATCCTAGTCTTTTTCACTAAAATGTTTTTTGGGGGCCAGGTTGAAAGAAAGGGGCTACCTGGGAGGAGTCTGTATTAAGTCTGCCAACCAGAACACCAAGAAAGGGAGGCTCAAAACTGCTCAGGAAAGGCAGAGAGCAGGTGAGGTCCCTGGATCACAGTGCATGCTGAGGCACTGGGTTCACATACAGCACCTCCACCTGCTACTTGGATGTCAAAGCAACTAGCCTGTCCCGAGAAACACACATCAGAAGCCCTGACACTCAAATACTGCTTACATCACAGATTTGCAGAGTAAGTCAAAGGGAAGGAAAGCAAGAAAATGTAGAAGGAAAAAAAAATCAAAGTAAAACACTGAAAATCCAAAGAAGAAGTAATTTTTAAAGGAAGAAGTGCTTGCTTTGGGTTGGAAGATAATTGGAAACATAGAGATCTAGTGTAGTTGATGACAAGTAGGAAGGTTTCATTGCATGGGAATGCTGCAGATAACTGTTAAGAGTTGGGTAAACCATAAGTACTTGTTTGGCAGGAAAAAAAAATCTCTCCCAGGAATTTCTTGAAGTGATTAAAATTTAGGCTGTTTAGAAAATTGCTCATGTTTTAATAATTTTCAAGACTACCCTCGCTAGTGCTTCCTAATAAAAAGACTGGGAAATTAAGACAGGGTGACAATTTAACACCTGAAAGTCCTAACTATAAAGATATTTAAAGACTAGCTAGAAATGTCCTTAGTCAAAGTAACAACAAACAATTAGTGATGATTATTACTGCATGAAAATCAAAATGGACACTAAATTGACTAATTCATACTTATTCTTTTCAGATTAAGATACAGCTATTTCTAAGAATAATTTAAGGGGGTGAAGCCAAAGCTTTCAGGAAGTTAGAATCATCAGTGACTAGAAAGTAGTTTCCAGGGCAGAAACTGGGACTAAAGGATCAATGAAAAGTTTGGTTACACTATTGAAAAATAATAAAAGATGAGATAAGGTCTTGCTTAGGTATTTAAAGAACAGTATATACCAATTCATAGTGGGAATGTAACACCAAGGGAAACCACTAAACTGAAGAAAACTCTGCTGCAATCAACAGCAATACAAATGTACAGAAAAAAAGAAGGATGGTGACGGAGCAGGGAGGAAAAGGGACCTTGTCATTTGCAGTGGCACTCAGGGAAGCTACCAGAAAGAAAGTGACACCAAAAGCCAATACAAGGATAGATTCTGTGAACTTACAAATTAGCAAATTTGATGTTGATTTTCATTGTCAACCAGTCTTTGTTGATATTCTAGAGTAGTATAAGTCCTTATCACAGTGTTTTTAACTAAGAGAGTGGAAGCAATTTTCTGGGCTGAACTTTAGTTCAGAAGGTGACAAATCTCTTAGAGGAAAAGACAATTTTGCCCTGAATGCCAGGGCAGCAAGACAGGCCTGAGCATTGTGATCTTTGACTCCCAGATACACACATGTACCTAACGGCTGCCAGCAGCAGCCGTTTGGGTTTGGGCTTTTATTTTGGCCCTGCCGTGATTTCCTGGTGGCTCAGACGGTAAAGAATCTGCCTGCAAGGAAGCAGACCTGGGTTCAATCTCTAGATCAGGAATTTCCCTCAGAGAAGTGAATGGCTACCCACTCCAGTATTCTTGCCTGGAGAATCCCATGGACAGAGGAGCCTGGCAGGCTACAGTCCATGGGGTAGCAAAGAGTTGGACATGACTAAACAATTAACAGAGGTATGCCATGTAGCATGTGGGATGATGCCCTAACCAGGGACCAAACCTAGGCCTCTTCAGTGAAAGCAATGAATCCTAATCACTAGGTAGCAGGGTACTCTCTCCATTAAGTTTCTTATTAGAACAAAGTGCAGCCTAGTCTCATCAGATCACTTAAGGAAAAAAGGTAGTAACTGTCTTTAAAAATGCTTATTTACTGGTGAAGGGGAATGCTCTGACTGGTGAGGGGGAAATGCTCTAAAGTTGCACTCAATTGTTATCACTAGGATCAAAATACACCTCTAAATAAACAAAAAAGCTGGTAGAAGCTGGAAATACAAAATTATTAGGTTCTAACTGTCATTAGGCATGACAGTATTTTTCAAATACTGCATCCCTCTGGGGAAATAACTACAATGCCCCATCACAAAACAGCATGAAACCACAAAAATTAGGAAGTGAAGAAAGAAGAGGCCAAAAGAGATCAGCTCTTCTAAAATAAAAGGGAAGATACGAAGGTGAAGATGAAAAGCAAGAATTTATATGAAAAGACAGACCAGAAGTCAGGATCCCTGGATCTGGTTGGTCATAAAACCTTAGCAAGCTACTTAACTACTCAGTCTATGAACACTATGGAATGGAGATGACATACACCCTGCCTATCTCATAAGGTTTCTTTGCAGGCTTAACAGGGTAAAATATGTTACAGAACTTTCAAATATGTAAAACACAAATGTAAAGTAACAACATTGTTATTTAAGCTGTCCCTCACCTTCCAAAGAAAGAAAAGTATATGGTAGCTAAGATTTAAAATAATTTTCGTCCTTGTCAGTTAACATCAGAGTTACTGGTCCTTCTGGACTCTTAAAAAAAAAACTAGCAAAAGAGAAATCAGTCCCCAGTTTCTAGTCTTAGTTTTCAAAGAGAAGTTCCTTTACATCTGTTTCACTGTTTTCTCTAATATTCATGAGACCCAACTACATGGCTCTTCAGTACTCTTACCTTTTGAAGCTGCAGGAGCAAATGGCCAGGAAGGAGAAAGCATCAGATATTGGAAAGAAATGGAAAAAAAAAAGGGATCACGTATGGTTCTCTGTTATTGTACGAAGACAGTTGCTCAGCCACCTGACCTATTAATACTAAGGACCCTGCCCAACTCTGATCAACTACATATATAGGTTTGAGGGTGGCGCCTTAAAGGCAGTGCCAGAATCCTTTCAAGATGGGCCCAGCCTGAGCTCTGTGATGTTAATCTCGCACCCCCACACGCTCCACTGACATAAAATACCTACAAGTACAAAAACTGGGGACAAAACACCTACGTGCAACAGTTCTCTTTGCCAACTCCAGCATCCCCAGAATACAAAACCAAGCTTACTTTTTTCTGAATAGGAACCTCCAGCTCTCTTCAGTCCTCAACCAGGCAAGGAAAGAAATGGGAGACCACCTTAAAGAACCTTCTAAGTCCTAATCTGGCCCCTAGTCCTAAATCTGGCCCTTTGCCAGAAAGAGGAAAAGACTCACTCTTGGTCTGGGCAGAAAAGGTACTGGTAAGTTTGGCGAAAAGTTCACTGTTCTCAAATCGGTCCTCCTTCACCTTTGTCCAGAAGCAGTCCTGGGAAAGGTCCTCAGCGACAAGCTGTAGATACAGGCAGGTGTTAAGAGTTACTAAGCCAAGCTCTGTACTTCCCATCCTAGAAAACTGACTGAGATGCAAAACAGCAGCTGACTGTACTATCAACATCTTACTAGAGTGAGACTAACCTGGGACGCAGAGAACAGCTATGCTCTTTGTGGTGGACCAGAGATTCCAGCTTGTGTGCTTATTGGTGTTTATTCAGAAACTAGACTCAGATATGCTGTTTATCCTCCTTCTAACCCCAAATCCTATACTTTTAGAAGCAATAAGGCTTTATTGTACATCTTTCCTTGCTTTACATTACACTTTCCCCATCAATGTGGCTAAATCTACCAAATTCGTTCATTTTATGAACAAGTTCCTTTATTTTCACTTGGTTTCCAAAAGCAAAGGACTGATATAGAATCATAAGGGTCTCAAACATATACCATACCTGTGCAATCATATCCTGTGTAACTCATTTACTGGGTGGGCAGAGGTGGTAGGGGGCTGTATCCATAAATCTATGACTTTTGGATGAGTAAAATTATCAGTACCTTGCAGATCAGTGAAATGACTATTATCAAATTGTACAGTATCATGGCACTCATATCCTCAGTAAAAAGGGCAAAAAATATTAACTGTAGGATAAGTTTAGGTTTTCTAGCAGAGTACAGGCTCCAAGAACTCTCCCAAGTGATATCTGGCATGCAGGATATGTCTATTATCTGCTGAATAAACATATGCATGAGTGGAACCTGAAGACACACAGACATGAACCATAAGAAAGGGAAGTCCAACCATGCACAAAACACAAAGTAGGAAGCTGAAGGGTTTTTTTTTTTAATCTACTAATGAAGAGATGGACAGAAATTCTCACCTTAGACCAGTTTGGCCTCCGGAGCTGCACCTCTGGCTTGTAAAGTTTCTTTGGGGTTAATCCAAATGGCAGAACTGGGGCTGCAGGAACTCCAAAAGGGAGAGGTGGAGGAATGCCAGGGCCTCCAGGAAATGGAGGGGGTGGAGGGATTCCACCAGGAAAAGGGGGAGGAGGAGGGGGCATTCCTGGTCCTCCTGGCAAGGGAGGGAGGGGGTGGGGGGGGGGCAGGACCTCCGGGGGGGGGCAGGACCTCCAGGCAGGGGGGGAGGAGGGGGTGGGGGGAGAAGGCCAGGACCTCCAGGCAGGGGAGGGGGGGGGGGGATGCCAGGACCTCCAGGCAGGGGAGGAGGTGGGGGATGCTAACACCTCCAGGCAGGGGAGGAGGTGGGGGATGCTACCCCCCCCGGAAGGGGGGGGAGGTGGTGGGGGATGCTAACACCTCCAGGCAAAGGGGAGGAGGAGGTGGGGGATGCCACCACCTCCAGGCAAAGGGGGAGGAGGGGGGATGAAAGCACACCCAGGTAGAGGAGGAGGAGGAGGTGGTGGAGGAGGCCTGACACTGGCCTCAGGAAGAGGGGGTGTGGGGACTGATAAGGGGGGTATAAGGGGCCCAGAGTCGCCAGGTAAAGGAGGGGCAGGGGTAACACTAGCACTGCTAGGAGGGGCTACAGCAGTAACTGCAGCAGAGAGAGAAGCCACTTCTTTCTTGGCATCTTCCAGTTCCTTGGACAGCTTGGCGACCTGCAGAAAGAAATACCACCAAGAGGAATATGTCTCACTCCATTTCAGGGACCATTGGAAAGAACCTAAGAAATTACTTGATCCTAACTTTTCATTTTACACATGAAGGGAGTGAAAACAGTTAGTTGATAGGCTCCATCTAAAGTCACAGAGCTACTTAGCAACAGACAAAACTAGAATTCAGGTATTCATGTTCTTAGTTCAGTATGCTTTGCATTAAGAAGGCAACTTCAAAGTTTATGTTAAACTCTCCCTTTGATTAGAAATTGCAAAGATCAAGCAAACTAAATATTCTAGTTATATAAATATTCTAGTTATATTCTAGTATGTGTTATAAATGTAGTAATATAACCACATAAAGTGATCAAGTTATCAGGTATCACAGATCATATACATATATATAACTGCAGAGAGAGTATGTAGACATAGATCTGTCCAGAGATGACTAAAGTAAGAGAAAATTAGTAAACAGAACAGTTTATTTAGTATTTACTCCTAAATTTACTAGAATATTTCTAAATTACTAGAAATATTATCTTTATCTTTGGGTAGTTCTGTGACTCATTTTATTCTTTGTGTTGTTATGTATTCTCCAAATTGTCTTATCTTATGTATTACTTATTCCCAAAACAGTTCATGATTTAAAGAATATGCGCCACCTAACTAGATTACCTATTAGTAGTTGAACTCTTCCAAGTTGTAAGATGACAGAGTCCTGCTCCAACACAGGCTCACCCTGAAGCTGCTGATGGCAGTCACAGGTCACTCTGCCTTCCCTGTTAGGACATTACCTCTCCTGTGAGCTCAGACACTTCTGCTTCCAGGTCCTGTTTCTCTGTGGCAATTTTTGCTTTTCAGAATCCAATGCATCCTTTTCTCCCTGAATATCCTGGAGCTTCTGCTCAAAGTCACTTTCCATCTTTTCATTTCCACCTGGAGCTCATGTCGAGCTGTTAATTCGGAGTCCAGCTAGAAGAGAAAGAAATCAGGTTCTCCCTCTCAGCAAAAGCCCAGTGTTATTCCCCATAATTTACTGTTTTGTGTTAATCCTTCATCTGTTGAGCTCACTGACCCAAGGAATGGCTGGGAAAACAGGCCACCATGATTTTGACCTTAAAATCAAGATTAAAGGAGGGGAAGCCAGGGATTATTTCCATAGACTATCTATAACTGGAAGTGATTTTTAAAAAGCCACCACCGCCAAGATTTAAGGATATTTAATCAGGACAGCTAAGGTGCACAATGCCAAAAGTCTCAAGGATCAAAGTTATCAACAACAGGAGTCCCTAATCAAAGAATTCAGACATATTTCAGTTCCTATTATTCTATGGCTAAGAGGCCTGAGACATCAAGCAAACCCAAGTGCTGACAACATTATATGAGAGTATACCTGTCTTCCTCCTGCTCGGCGGCACATGAACTGTGCAAACTCACAACTGACCAGCTCTTCATGATCACACCTATACCATGATCACCCTTTCTCCACTGAGTAACCTATACCAGAAAGGTTTCCCCAAGGAACTGCTGTTGTGTGCTGAATGCTTCCAAAGTATCATGGGTAACTGTGTCACATGTTGGAAAAATCACAACCCTTAAACAAAGAAAGAAAGATATAGCTCAATTATTTTTGATCTCTCATACATACCTTTTTTTCCAGCTCTGTAGCTTTGGCTTCTGATTTCTCCACCTTTGTTTTATCAATCATTTGGTCTAAAAAGAAGGCAAACAGTCAGGAAGTCAAGTTCCCAATTCTCCTCTGGCCCTCTCACTAAGCCCTTCCATATAAACAAAAAGGAGCAAAGATTTCCCTTTAGTTATTTTTCTTATCCTTCTTAATGTTCTGTATGAGACAAAGAAATGGAACTTTCAGCTAAGTTCAACATATAATTTCTGAGTGCCTGTTACACAGTATGGCCACCATGCTGGGTGGCACAGAGAATACCTACAAGTAGTACTTATGAATCTCTGGGGCCAGCAGGAGTTAGAGACAATACCTGAAGCCCCTTCAAAAGGTGGGGAGATGTATGAGAAGGGAAAATTTTTTTTAATTTTTGGAAATAAACTAAAGGCCTGTATATTCCTAGCATAGATATTGTTATATCACCAAAGAAAGAATGAAAATGGAAATACCCATGGGCTAGAAGAACACCTTCTCTGAAATCTTCACTGAAAGAAAGATGGAAAATGAAAGGTGGAAGCAATGTTTCACGAGGAACCAAACAGATGAATACACTTACCAATCAGTCCCTCAATGTCAATCTGGAGGTGCCGGCACTTGAAATCAGGATCAGCCCCATTCTTATGCAGAACTATCTGAGAAATACATTCTTCAATCAACTTATAGTACTGCGGTCTACAGAAGAAACAAAACAAGGTTACTAATGGAAAACCAAAATGTAATTTTGGTATTCAGGATCAAGAAACGTAGATTGCTTTGACAATAGAAGGATCTGAGGATAAATGTCCTGGAAAAGACTTTTTCATAAAATTGACAGAGTGCTGCTGCCATGCTCAGAAATCCCCCTCTTCCGCATCAGCTATGCGCATTTACTTCAGAAAGTCAAAACTTCTTGCCACCTGTCTCCCAGTGCAAACCCTTTTCCATCTAAAATTCAAGCTAGACCCTGCCTGTGACAGACAGTACTACTGCTGTATCTCTAGTCTATGGCTTGAATCTCATGTTCCGACATGAAAGAACTTTATACTGCTGCCTTCCTTGGCTATCGCCTTCACCCCACTGTGAAAGAGAGCAGTTCACTTGGATTTTGCTCTCTCCATTTAGGTTCAGATTAATCTTCCCAAAGGTTTACTGTCTCACCTGGCCTCATAGTCATTTCGGACTAAGAGTAAGTGCTGCAGGATGGACAGGAAGTGCTGCTCTGCCTTTGAATCCTTCACTGTGTTTAAGAGAATCTGGAAGACTTCATTGAAGTCAGTGGAAAAGGAGAAGAGGCTAAGGAAAGCATATACTTAGAAAATATGTCTGACAAGTAGCTTGACAACTCTTGTGAAAAGGAACAAGATGCCGCTTCTATTCTAACAGCTGTTCCTCCTGTACACCCTGCCCTAAACTTTAAGCTGTGTAAACTTCCTTTGGCCAGAGGACCAGTGAGTCAGTGGTACTATACACAGAGACAAAATGCCCAGTACTTGGCTTGAAAATCAAGCAATAGACAGAAAGAAAAAGGTAAGTGCCTCAAAGTCACTTGTGGATAATATCGCTAGGTAACCAAATTATTCCCCATGTCAGTCTCAGGGGCACATACAAGTTACAGCCCTATTCCCTGACTTGCCTATGTCCTTCCAAAACCAGATCCACATCTTAATAAGCTATTGTGTTCTAGGAGATCTATACTAACTATGAGGGCTGCTTCCATGCTAAGCAACCCTCAGATGACCTTTCCCAACTTCTCTAGTCCATGCTGAGGTAAATAAATCCACAGCAATCAAAAGACAGCTGCCTTTTCTACTAAGAAGACAGGCCATCTTCTGATCATCATCAATACACCATTCTATACAGGGATCTATAACTGAAAACAACTGAATGTCTTGTCTGTCTTCAACCCAGTCAGTAAAAGGATATTCCATCTCCATTCGAATGTCATCCAGCCGTCCCTTCAGGTCATAGGAATCTTCTTCTCCTTGTTCATCAAATACATTAAGCTGCACTCTCATATCTTCATTTTCAATCTCTCGAAGGTCCTGTCAATGTCAGAAATATAGGTCAGGGAACCCAGAAGTGCCTGATGCTGGCTAGAAACTCAAACCTTTCACTCTGTTTTTTGGTTTGTCTGGCCACACTGCATGACCTACCGTGGTTCCCCAACCAGGAACTGAACCCAGGCCACAGCAGTGAAAGTGGTGAATCCTAATCAGTAGACCACCAGGGAACTCCCTCGACCTGGTTTTTAAACTGAAAATGGAAGTTATCCCGGGGTGGCGGGACTATAGGAACAGGAGGAACCAGCCCAGCCTTTCTAATGAAGAGCTGTCTCTCACCTGCAACACTTGGTGCAGCCCCAAGCGCATCAGTTCACTTCGGATGTGAACTCGGAAGTCAAGTTCTTCAGCTGGTGTGATGAGAGCATTGATGAGCTGTAGGCATCCCACCTGAGATAAAAAAAAATTCAGCAGCTTTGTCAATGTTAACTCCTAGAGATCAAGACCCATTCTCTTTACATGCATTCTGAGGCCCCCAAATATAACCTAGAAGATGCAGTACAAAAGTGACAAAAATGATTTTCTGTTACAGCAAAATAATCTGGTTTAAACACAAGTCCAGAGAGCTCAGAGGTCTAAAGAATTCTGGGGATTTGAAAGTGTAATTTGTTCTAGGCCTTAGTTTCCCTAGCTTATAAATAAATACCATGCCTTTTTTCCATCTCGTAATGAGGAAAACAGTTTTTTCTCTGCTTTTTAGAGAGAAGAGTAACCATTTTCCCTTCAGAAAGAACTCTGAAATATAAAATACATTGTTGGTAACCACTCCATGTGTTCTTTTAAAAGGTCAAATGAACTTCAGTCTTTCTATCTTGAATTTTACTTATAGGCCATTTCACAGGTATACATGCCTTAAGAGCAATGGAGGTCCCACTTTTTAATCCATCCAGCAGCGGCTGAAAACGTTCCACCTCATCCATTTCAGCTCTTTCTGTCATCGCCTCCAAAACCCTTTCATTCCTGCCCAAGAGTGAGGAAAGGGAGAGAACTAGTCAGATGCTCTGGTCAGGGAGATTACACAGGGGCACAGATCAGTTAGGAAACAGACAATATCAACATTCTGGATTTCTCATATTCTTCTTCTTATATAGAGCAGAGGCCTGATCACCAGGAAACTAAGGACCATCTCTTCAGAAAAATGCACTCCCTAAAAATCCAGCCCTAGACTCCTATCCATATTTACCAAATTAACACCCCTGTTCTAGGGTGTATAAATGGGACAACTCTTGGAGAGGCATTTAACAGTAACAGTTTTTAATACCAGTAACATTGGCCTACTCCTAGAAAATCTACCCAACATAAATAATTACATAAATATGAAATAATATATATATTTTGTACAAAAAATACATGTATGTGTGCTCAGTCATGTCCAACTCTTTGCAGTCCCATGGACTGTAGACCACCAGGCTCCTCCATCCATGGAATTTTCCAGGCATGAATACTGGAGTAGGTTGCCATTTCCTACTTCAGGGGATCTTCCCGACCCAGGGGGAAGTGTCTCTAGCACCTCCTCATTGGCAGATGGATTCTTTACCACTCAGCGCCACCTTTCCTTAATTCTAAGATACCACCTTTTGGAGTGGCAGGTATGTTATAACTTAGTATACTTGTCTACGCTAGAAAATGATCCATGAGACTGCACCACACCATTAACAGTGGTCACCTCTGCAGAACAGCGTTTGCCAAAGGGATGACATTGTTGAATTGTACTTCATATATTTCTGTGTTGTTTGGATTTTTAAAATAACCTTGTGTTACTTCTGAATTTTAAAAAATGTAAAAAGAAACCCTTGTCCTAGACAATACAGACATTACTGGAGATCTAGGAGGCATTCTGTTGTACCTTTGATAATCAGCAGTATACCCTACATCTCTTAAAAAACGTTCTTAAATATTAAGATTCACAGTGTTCATGTAAGAAATATAGTCTTACCTAATATTTAAGAGTAAGTGGACGCCCAAGCAACTCAATATTCCTCAAGACTAAGGAAGATGATAAAAAGCAAACAGAAAAGAGAAACCACTCCAGTCACATACATGTCCTCTGGCTGCGGCAGGATGCAGAGGGCAGACAGCAGCTTAGCAGCGTCAATCATCATGCTGGGAACCGCAGGATCCATGGCTCTGACCAGCAGCAGAATTCCTTCTTCTGTCTCTAGCATGGTCTTGATTCCAAACTGGGAGGACAAAAACAGAAAAAGGAGGCTTAAAGATGAGAGCACCTAACGAGGGACAAGTTTACGAGTTGTTATGGGTTGAATGGTGTTCCTCCCAAAATCCATATGTTGAAGCCCTAACCTCTAGTACCTGAGATTGTAACCTTATTTGGAAATAGGGTCACAGGCAGATGTAGTCAGTTAGATTACCATTAGGTCAGACTAGAGTAGGGTAGGGTAGAGTAGGGTAGGTTTTTTAACTCAGTATAACTATTGTCTTTATAAAAAGATGAAACATAGGCAAACAGTGAGAACACCATGTGAACTCAGACAGAGATTGGGTGATGCATATACAAATCACGGAATCTCAAAGCTTGCCAGCTAGACACCAGACGCTAGGAGAGAAGCATGGGACACACCCTCCCTTGCAGGTTTCAGAAGGAACCAATCCTGTTGACACCTTGATCTTGGACTTACAGCCTTTAGAGTTGTGAGGTAAATGAACTTCTGTTGTTTAAGACACTTCATTGGTAGTACTGTGTTTTAGCAACCCTAGCAAACTAATAACAGGATAGAATACATTTCCCAAAATAGCTAAACAGAAATGAGCATAGAAAAAATAATTTTCTAGCAGACTCAACAAGTAATGTTCAAAATTCGCCAAGCCAGGCTTCAACAATATGTGAATCGGGAACTTCCAGATGTTCAAGCTGGGTTTAGCAAAGGCAGAGGAACCAGAAATCAAATTGCTAACATCCACTGGATCACTGAAAAATCAAGAGAGTTCCAGAAAAACGTCTATTTCTGCTTTATTGACTATGCCAAAGCCTTTGACCGTGTGGATCACAATAAACTGTGGAAAATTCTGAAAGAGATGGGAATAACAAACCACCTGACCTGCCTCTTGAGAAACCTATACGCAGGTCAGGAAGCAACAGTTAGAACTGGACATGGAACAACAGACTGGTTCCAAATAGGAAAAGGAGTACGTCAAGGCTGTATATTGTCACCCTGCTTATTTAACTTATATGCAGAGTACATCATGAGAAACACTGGGCTGGAGGAACCACAAGCTGGAATCAAGATTGCCAGGAGAAATATCAATAACCTCAAATATGCAGATGACACCACCCTTATGGCAGAAAGTGAAGAAGAACTAAAGAACCTCTTGATGAAAGTGAAAGAGGAGAGTGAAAAAGTTGGCTTAAAGCTCAACATTCAGAAAATGAAGATCGTGGCATCCAGGCCCATCACTTCATGGCAAATAGATGGAGGAACAGTGGAAACAGTGTCAGACTATTTTGGGGGGCTCCAAAATCACTGTAGATGGTGACTGCAGCCATGAAATTAAAAGACGCTTATTCCTTGGAAGAAAAGTTATGACCAACCTAGACAGCATATTAAAAAGCAGAGACATTACTTTGCCAACAAAAGTCCATCTAGTCAAGGCTATGGTTTTTCCAGTAGCCATGTATGGATGTGAGAGTTGGACTATAAAGAAAGCTGAGTGCTGAAGAATTGATGCTTTTGAATTGTGTGTGTTGGAGAAGAGTCTTGAGAGTCCCTTGGACTGCAAGGAGATCCAACCAGTCCATTCTAAAGGAAATCAGTCCTCAAAGTTCATTGGAAGGACTGATGTTGAAGCTGAAACTCCAATACTTTGGCTACTTGATGCGAAGAGCTGACACATCTGAAAAGACCCTGACGCTGGGAAAGACTGAAGGCAGGAGGAGAGGGGGATGACAGAGGATGAGATGGTTGGATGGCATCACCGACTCAATAGACATGAGTTTGAATAAAACTCCGGGAGTTGGTGATGGACAGCGAAGTGCTGCAGTTCACGGGGTTGCAAAGAGTCGGACACGACTGAGCAACTGAACTGAACAGAACAGACACAACAGAATTCTATGTCTTCCAAGAATAAAAACTGACTCATGTTTCTTTTCAATGCCCCCACAAGCCAATGGAGTAATTATAATAAAATTAAACAGTCAAGAAGATAGATTTGCACTCAGGAACAAATCACTGAAGGCTCCCTAGGTTTAAATACTAAACAGACAGAGGAAAAAAAAGGAAATATTCTACAGTAGGAACATACAGGGGACAAAACAATAAAGCAGAGAATAAAGTAAACCTTCCAAAAATTAATAACTGCAGGTCAGGAAAACCAATAATTAACAAAAGTATAAACAGAAGAAGAAAATTAAGCCTTTCCTCTGAAACAGACATTACAACTGAGGAAGAAGATACATAACAGTATGTGTATGTGGTAATCAAAAGTTACAATACTAAAAGGGAAAGCTAGAAGCCTTGAATCTTGTATTTCTAGGTCCTTCTTTTTGAGTTTGCCAACAGAAGAGCAAGAACAGGGGTCATGATGGAGTCAGAATGAGAATGGGAACAATCTTACCTTGTTATTCATAAAAGCTTTCAAGCAGCGAATGATCTCATGCTTGTTACGGCTGTCGTAACCTCTGTATGTAGAAGACATAATTAGTGAAGTCCCTTTACTCTACACCTCTCTCCCATTGACTTTTCAGTTATAAACAAGGGTCTTATAAATACTCCCAACTAGTAGCTAAGTAAATTCTAGCACATAGCACTTTGTCCTGAAACACTGGCAAAAAGAGATAGCTGAGGAAAGAACAACTGGCTAATTCTCTCATTAACCAAGAATTTAGTATTATATTAAAATCTCCCCTTTAACTCCTAGTAGGCTCCTAAGGGCCAAATTCTATCACAATAGCATCCTATCTATTACTGCTTGCCTCATCTACACCAAAGGTTTCAAGTCTGTACTTTCAGGAGGCCCAGGACCTGTGTTTTGCTTTGGAAAGATCCCAGGAAATAAAGAAACCATACTGGGTCAGGTTGGCTTCAAGAAAGCCTAACCTAAGTCAGTGCAAGAATTATCTCAACCCTGAAGGCTAACATAAAGTTAGTCTCAAACTGATCACACGTATTTCCAAATGAGATATGACCCAAACCAGATCATGGGAGAGCTTTGGTCTAATCAGATCCTATTTTCAGACTGGATAAGAACCTTTGTTGGGAGACTCACAATCATATGTGGTATATACTGAGAAATTTAAGTTCCTCTTCCTTTTCCTGTACCTATAATCATTATTCATCCTCCAGTCACCCCCATGATAAACCCCATTCTCAGCTAACATATAATGTCCTAGTCCTAACTTATTTCCTCCTTTACAGCAAACAGCCAATCCCTCTACTACCCTCCACCTAGAAGACGACAAGACTTGGAAGTCTTTACCCAGCAGTCTCCTCCTTCTCATCATGAAGTCGTTTAAGGATGTCCAATAAGGAGGCCAGGCCCTCAGCACCAAATGTTTGGACCCAACTGTTAGGAACAAAGACAACGCAATATCAAATCAATATATTCTTATCCACAAAAATAAAGTGTATCCTGGCAACTTCTTACTCCCAATCCAGAGCATTCTCATCCTTCCCTGACTCCTCGGATCTCTAATCCCCACCAGTGAATTCTACAGTGGGCTCTTAACTCCTGTTTCCACCTGAGAATCCTCACCTGACAGGGTTGTTGTTGAGGGAGACACGAAGGGACTCAAGGCAGCTGAGCAGAGGCATATCCCGCAAGCCTGACCTCAACTCCTGAATGTACATCATGGCTGACCTAGAGCTCTCCTTCTGGCTCATGCCCTGAAAGAAGCAAATAGAGGTCAGTAAACACTGGACTCAGTCATAAATTGGACTAGTATTAGTTAATACCATTTAAACAACATGAAGGCAGACACCCATCATACATAGCACAGAACCATGAGATTCAGAATTTCCTTCCTATTACTCATACATACTTTATGATGATTGAATTAGGCAAAAGTATATAAGAAAAGTAACTCAAATGAGGGTAAAAAAATAAGTAAGTTTACATAAAAGAATGAAATAGAACTGACATTGACATAAAATGTTCTACGAAAGTAGCAAAACAAACATGGCCAAGATAAGGGCACAGTCTCCCATGTCATGGGTACCTGCCCCAGGACTCACAGCCTTGGAGGTGTGCAAGTACTGGGACACCATCTCTCTCTTGATGACAATGTCCTTCTCCCTCAAAGGTTGCTGTTTCTCCTCGTTCAGGTTCATATCCAGCTAGTAGCAGGAGGAAAAAGGGGGAAAATTGCTTTGAATTCCTTACAAGTTTGAGTGTTTAATATTTTGTATACTTAGTGAAGAGATAAACACACTAAATGCTTACTGAATAAAGAAATTTTCCTGACCCCCAGAGACTTGAGCTATTATAGATGATGGGAATTCCTCAGGGATAAATATGCTTAACATTTTAGTATAAATCCCAACAGACATTTTAATATACATACACTTAAATTTTCTATCAAAAATGGGCTCTCAATACAGAGGGAAAACTTACTTTGTATTTTGCAAAGAAAAATAAACAAAGCATTAATATTTTCTGCTCTTGGGATGGACTTCAGTAATTTCTTCAGGCTGAAGCACTGGACCACTGGCACCATTCAAACACCAGCAAAATCTGTGCCACTCTAGGCCTATACACCCATTATTCCTGGTTAACTAAGTGCCTGGACAAACTCCTCCATGAAGAACAAACTGGAAGCTGACAAATTCCCTCAACGGACATAATCTGGAGTGTGTTATCAGGAGAAAGGCTTTGCTTGAGCCTGTTACATATGAAACCATCTGTCTGACCCTCCTATCTTTGTGAGCAGAAGTTCAACCCTAACAAGTCCAGAATATTATTTAAAATGGGAACGTATAGGAGGAAAAAGTGGAAACATTAAATTTCTTCTCCATGTTTGTGTGTGTGATGTGTGAAGGAATCACCACCACCAAACCATAATAGCAATCTGACTTTACTCTGACTCAATTTCTGGTGCTTTCTTCCTCCTTTTACAGATAAACTGAACAGAAAATTGCAAAATAGTGGCCCTGAGGCTGAATCAGACCCAAAGATGAAGTATGCTTTGTCTTCTAAAATTTCTAAGTATGCTTTGTCTTCTAAAAATTTCAACATTTTGAGAGACTTCATAAAAAATATGAATTTCTAGCACCAAGGGATATAATCAGCAAATTTTAGATTACAGAAAACTGTAAAAGTCAAACAGCTTCCTCAAGAAACTTTTATACATTAGAAAGGACAAAAAGAGGGAGGAAAATCTACAGTTCAAACAAAACTTAGGAGAATATTACAATGGACCCTAACTGGAATCATGACTTGAATAAATTAAAAAAATTTTTTAATGACTTTATTAGGGAAATCTGAATGCTGGCTATTTGTTTTTATAAAACAATTTTTGTTGTTTTTTAAAATGTACAGATTTCTGGCTTCTTAAAAAATAGAAACATCTGGCACTACTGAGCTAGCAATTCCAACAGAAATGCTACAAAACCTGGAAGTGAATTGTGGCTGGCTTTTAACAAAAACGCCAAATGTTCTTCGTTTTACTTCAGTCTCTTTTCCTTTTTATCATCTCTTATGTAGCCCTTGGGGGATTCCCTAGTGGCTCAGATGGTAAAGTGTCTGACCACAATGTGGGAGACCCGGGTTCAATCCTTGGGTCGGGAAGATCCCCTGGAGACGGAAATGGCAACCCACTCCAGTATTCTTGCCTAGAAAATCGAATGGATGGAGGAGTCTGGTGGGCTACGGTCCATGGGGTCATAAAGAGTCAGACAGGACTGAACGACTTCACTTTCACTGTGTAGCCCTTAACTTAATTATGCTACCTCCCCTTGCCCTGAAGACTACATCTGCAATCCAAAGCCCCTAAGAGACTGTCTTGAAAGATCATACTCTTAGACTGCTAACACACTTGGATTACTATGAGACAAACTGAAAGCTTCAGTGAAAAGCAATAATAGTAGTACTGGTTGAGGGTTTACTACCACAGGTACCAGGCCCTGTATTAAGGGTTTTAAACTCATGCTTTTAACTTAGTTAGACTTGCCACTAGTCTCTAATTGAAGCTGAGATTGTAAATGCAAGTTACTCCAGAGGCCTCATGAAACCGTATAAGCATATACTCTAAACTTTGCAACACTTAGCATAGTGGACATTCACCGAGTGTCCTCACTCAGTAGTCCTCACTGAGGGCAGCAAAGTCAGTGTCATCCATGCAGTTTATTAATGAACTGACCTCAGCCCCAATCTTTAAAGGTCTTCTAGTGATTATAACATCAGAATTCTCCTTCCATATTTACCACTAAACAGAAGACCTTGGGCAAATGACGCCTTTCCACGTCTCCACAGTTTCTTCTTTGTAGAGATTTTGTTGTGAATGTTTTAAACTTTTATCTACTCTGGCTGTCATCACACTACCACATGTGCTGGCCCACTCACTCTATGTCTTTGCGGCTTAAGTGCTGTTGGGCTAAAGGAGACTAACAAAGTGGTCAGTGATCAGATATTTCTAAGCCTAATTCACAGATTCCAGTCTACAGATTGGTGCCTGTATATTTAGTCCCTTCATTACTGGAGCTGCTATTAAGTTCTCTATTAAACCTAGATGGTTTTTTTTCATAATTAAGGGCTAGTTAAGGAGGGCTGTGCATGAAAAAGGGCCCAACATGCCTATCTATGGAGAAGGAAATGGCGACCCACTCCAGTATTCTTGCCTGGGAAATCCCATAGACAGAGAAGCCTGGCGGGTATAGTCCAGGAGGTCTCAAAGAGTCGGACACGACTTAGTAACTAAACAACAAACATGCCCATAAAAGCATTTTCAAGAAGAAGCAATGTTTTGAGGCAGGGAACTTACCAGCATCTGTTCAAAGAGTACTAGAACTTGCTCATCTGAAACATCTTGCAATGACTGTGCTGTGGGATCATCCCCATAAAATGCAGATGAATTTCTATGAGCAGAATTGGGCTTTTCTTTCTCCTTCTTACTTCTCATGCTGGTAAATCTCTCCAGCTGAGAAAGAGAAAAAAGTATTAGCAGTGACCCATTTTTATTATTTACACAACAAACCATACCTCAAATAGCCTCTAGCCTCTTATACACCCATGGTTCCTTTGGTTTGTGGGAAGTTTCAAGGCTCTTCTGACATGAAAAAGAGAACCAGTCTTTCCTGTATCTAACTTACTACATTGACTCTGTACTCTCACCGTCATCCAAAGATAAGAGGAATGAAATACTATAATTTGGAACCTGTCTAAGAAAGAGAACTTTGCTCTTTAGCTCCTCTGCCATTTCTAAGCCCTCAAGCAACACAGAACTGAAAGCACCACATATGCGGAGTGCTCAGTAGAATAGCCTCAGTTTCCCTCTAGCTATCCAATAATAACTGTGGCCAGATCCTCAGAGGACCTCTCCCTTCGAGAGCTAAGTCTGATCATGATTTTGATATAAGTTATATACAAGAAACAAGGAAATGCCTTAAAACCAGGAACCATTGTTATTTCTTTCTTCTGTACACTCCATAGCACTTGTATTATGTAAGCAGCAAAAGTTCAAAATATATTCTCCAAAATCCTCTTCACAAAGAATATAATCTATTGTACTTCAGGCTTCAGGGCTATATATACCATCTCTCTATCAACCAACCTCAATCATTCCTCAAACCACAAGGACAGGTGTTCAATTAAAAGAGAGCTACCGATAAACTGCAGCTTATCGGCACTACCTGTTTGAAAATAATCGTTAGTATCTGCAAGCATTCTGGGGCTTCCAATGATATGAGTGGCATCCAGACAGCAAGTCAGCTCGGAGTTTAAAGAACATGCCTAACCTTGGAAGTCAGTGAATATGCCAGGGAAATGCATGCAATAAATCAAACAGAGCAAAGAGTTAGAGAAAAGCTTTGGGAGGACCTGAGAGTAGAACCCATAACACATTTATAAGTTATAGAAAGTCAAAGTTATTGCAACTTGCAAATACCATAGTGTAGGAAATGAGCCATGCACATACTGAACAAAATTTCCTTACCTCATCTGCCATGAGTCTCTTCAGAGTCTAGGAACAGAAAAAAGGAAGGAGAAGAGAGGGAAGAGAGATCAGTGAAACACCAGGAAATTTCCTAAACACCAGATGGACTGGGAAAAAAAAAGAGGAGAAAACAAATTGAAAGGATCTAGGCTCCTTCCTACAAGCTAGATTTCTGCCATACTCCTTAGCACATTCCCTTAGGTAAGGGGCAAGAGGAGTTTTAAGGTCACTAACATAATAATAACCCTTTTGGGGAAAAGAGGTAGAGAACTAAAAAACTCTAAATCAGATGACCAATAAACCTATGAAATGTGTTCAACCTCATTAGTAAACAAGGAAATGCAGACCAAACCCACAAGATTATCATTTTACACTCAAGACTGGTAAACATTTTCATGTGTCTAGTCACAGAGCAGCAGCAGATCTCACACACTGTTGGTGTAATGTAAATTGTTACGGCCACTTTGGAAAACACAATGGAAAACAGAAGCTAGTAAAGTGAAAATATGCAGCTATATCACAACTCAATACAACAGTTTCTATAAATCTACCTTTCCTTCAGAAAGTTGCACTTACATAGCAGGCTGAGTATAACAAGAATGTTCACAGTAACACTGTAATATCTAAAACAGAGGACAATCCAAACAGCCATCTGGAGTAGAATGGGTAAACTGGTATAATGGTACAGTGGAAAATAATGGTATATGCAGAAGGCGAATGAACATATAGCTACTCACAAATATAAAATTGAATGTATTATTTCTTTTACATTGAGATTAAAAACATGCAAAATTAAATTATACTACCTAGAATATATACAATCATAAAGAGAATGATTACCACAAATGGCAAAACAGTGGTTACCTGGGGTGGGTGGAAGAATAATGATTGTAGAAAGGGATGGGGGCTTTAGGGGTGCTTACAATAATATTCTATTTCTTGATATGGATGATGGATACATGGATGTTCTGTTTATAACTTTTCTGTATGTTTCATATTCTCTTCTCTTCTGTATGTGTGCTGTACTTTACCCAAAAATGTCTGATTCAAGCAGGTACAGGAAAGCAGGAATTCTTCATTCTAATACTTAGTTTTAAACCAGGGATTTCCCTGGAGGTCCAGTGGTTAAGACTCTGCCTTCCAATGCTGGGGACATGGGTTCAATTCCTGGTTGGGGACTAATGCCACATGCCACTGAGTGCGGCTAAAAAAATATTTTTTAAATTTTATTTTTGTTGTTATTGAGTATAGTAAATGCCTCTTGAGTAACATTCTTCAACTAATGAAAAACTTTTGACACTGACACAAAATTATTCTACTAATCTTTTTACAGACAAGAAAACTCTATGTCATTATGCTCAGGTGCCCAAAGTCAAGAGCTTAAATCCCATGTAATCTGTGAATTTTAACTTTGCCCTCTACAGTCCAGAGGAGGTCAACCTGCTGCTGATGGAATGCTAATCACGCACCCAAAACCCTAAGAACTTTGTTCAGTGTCCATGGAATCTGAAGCTACCCTGTGTGTGCGCTACTCACTGGGCAGCCAAGGCAGAAGGATCACGAGGTAGAGACTGCAACACCAGGGAGACTCACAGTTCCTTTTGTCATCGCTCTGGGTCGCCTGACACAGAGGTGAAACAAGCCACACAAAGGGTGAGTGTTTATAGTCAAGCTGCCACTACCAAGGTTACACTTACCTGCTCCTAGAGCAAGTGCTTCCAGTCCAGAACCTTGTCCTCCAAACTCAAAATGTTCCGTCAGAACCAAACCACTACCAAAACAATTCTGGGATGGATATAACATAGATAACAGAACCTGGGTCTAACGAATCAGTGCCAGCTGGACTCTTCATAGCTGCAGGCTAAGTTAAAGAACAGGAAACCAGCAACTTTTTTCTGTCTGCAGACTCATTTCTCTTCCCTCCATCCTAGTGGTATGATCTGTCATTTGATTTACTGTAATAGCCTCCTAACTCATGTCCCTTCCTTCACTCTCATTTGCCCAACACAAAATCCACGCTCTATACTAAATCTTAAGAGTAACTGTTCTAAAATGTTGACCTGTCTGGGTTATTTCTCATATAAAACTGTGCAATAGTTCCCTACTGCCCTTGGGTTAAGACCCAAATTCCTTAGCATGGCATAGGACACTTCTGACTTCTTTGTCTTGATTCATCTCTCAACAAGCCCTCTACCTCAAACCCTATCTTCTGGGCATCCTGAACTCACTGCAAGTCCACAGACAGATCACGCTGTCTCACCACTGCAGACCTTCTCTAGGCTGCTGCTTCCCTCAGTCGAGACTGTGCTTTCAAGGCAGCTCCAACAGGCCCTACAGGATGACACCTCCTCTGATCGGAAAGGTACCTCTCCTTGTGTTTCTGCAGAAATAGGTACTTGCCCGCCTCACAGCACTACAAGTGGATTACAACTGTATTTTGATTGTCTGTCTCCTCTAGCTATTTACAGACTAAGCTCCTTTGGGGCAGAGCCTAAGATTCAGTCATTGTATCTCCTATGAACAAAGACCATAATTTGGGGCTGCTCTCCAAAAATACCAATCCCTGAAGATTTGTTCCACATTTTCATTGCATCGGTGAAGAAACTGAAGCCCAGACAGACGGAGTAAATCACTGAGGTCATATAAGGGCAACCTGGGTATGGAACTCTGGTCTCCAGATAGCCCTAAACCTTTGCATTCCCCAAATTCTTGTCTTGTTCCCATTTAATGCCCACTAACTGTTGCTTTTAGACACATAAAAGTAAACATCCGTTTTCTTAAAAGGAAGAAACCAGTCTCCTTAGATTTCCTTGGTGCATCATTAGAAACAGATTAATTCCTTTAAAAAAAAGTATCCATGTTTTAGTGCACGATTTGAGTAAGGATAGCAAAACTGATTCATGTATTTTCTCAACTACTGCCAACAGAGGGCAGCATCTACCAGCAAAGTGAATCACAGTACAGGCAAAATTCTGTTTCAGAACCCAACAGAATACCCAAACAGTAAACTCAGCTCTATTATTGAAATGGAACCTGCTGCTACAGTATATTGAGCATGTATTAATTTACTTATTTAATGTTACATGTGTTTTCCTTAAGGATCTTACAGTTTACAAATGGTAAGCTTTGTGAGGTTTTTTCCTAATTGTATCATTAACTGTTTTGTGAATTTTCTAAGATACATAACATGCTTTGTGGATTCTCTGAGGTAGTTAACAAGAGGTTCCTAGCTCATGAAAAGTAAGAATGACTAAAAATTGTAGAGTCCTAGAAGATAAATGCTACTGGACCTGTATTTATGTATTATGCCCCAGAAGTTCAAGATTTTTGATGATCTCTAATGATCCCACCTATTTCTATATGCCTCTATGTTCATCTTTTCCCTTCTTTGCTATCAATTATTTTCTGCCTTCAAACTACAAACCCTTACTGCACTAAATATTTCATCTTCCTGTCCCTCCTACCAAGTTTTCTACTGAAGCTATATACTAAAACCTTTAACTACAAATACAGATACTGAAGGAAGAATACAGAATGAAAAAAATTTTAACATATCAAAATCTGCTCATGAATACAAATTAATACATCCAGGTAATAGACAGTAAATTGAATTAAATTTCCCCCCTTTTTGAAATCTTTCTACATCTACAGAAAAGGAATTTTTAGGGAAAAAAAGGAAGGAGCATACAAGGTTGGGAAGAACAAGAAAAGTGCAATTATAACCAAACTTTTGAAGCTGGGACTAACACTCAACAGATCTAAGAAAAATGAGCCCTAAATTTGATGAAGGAAAAGCTAATAACTATCCAGACTGTACTTAAGAATCCTCAATAGGCTCAGGATTAGCAGCACCAGGTATAATACTTACAGAAATGAGCAGCTGGAGGAGAGGGAGGCCAAAAATAAGACTGGTTTGAAGGCTGTTTAACAAGGAGTTACATAGCTCAGTTGGTAAAGAATCCGCCTGCCACGCAGAAAACCTGGTTCGATTCCTGGGTCGGGAAGATCCGCTGGAGAAGGGATAAGCTACCCACTCCAGTATTCTTGGGCTTCCCTTGTGGCTCAGGTGGTAAAGAATCCGCCTGAAATGAGGGAGACCTGGGTTTGATTCCTGGGTTGGGAAGATCTCCTGAAGAAAGGAAAGGCTACCCACTCCAGTATTCTGGCCTGGAGAATTCCATGGACTGTACAGTCCATGGGGTCACAAAGAGTCAGACACAACTGAGTGACTTTCACTTTTCACTCAAAGAAGCAGTTGGACCTGTAGATCCTCCTATTATCCCCAAAGCCCCTCCCCTCATGCCATCAGGAGACTACCCTCCCCTTACTCCAGCATAAATCTGGAAATTTATTGTTAGAAGAGGGTAAAACACAGATCTCTGGCTCGGGGGTGCCAGGCACAGATGTGGGAAGAAATCCTATACCAAAAAAGACAAGTAGTTAACCTATGCGTACAGTATATGCTAAGACACCCAGCACCTTCCCGTTTCTAGTTTCTCAGGACTCCAACACCCCAAAATCCTTACCCTTGAGGCAGAAGGTTGGAAGAGCCTTCTTTGGGGAACTGAAAAACCACCTTAAACTACTGACAGTCCAAGCAGGTCACTGTAAAGCTATATAGTCCAATATGGTAGCTACCAGCCACAAGTAACTACTAAGTATTTATTTTTAATTGAAGGATAATTACTTTACAATATTATGATAGTTTTTGTCATACATAAATATGAATCAGCCATAGGTATACATATGTCTTCTCCCTCTAGAACCTTCTTCCCACCTCCCTCCCCATCCCACTAGGTTGTCACAGAGCACTAGCTTTGGGTTCCCTGCTTCATCCAACAAACTCCCACTGGCTGTTTATTTTATATGTGGTGCTGTATGTTTCAATGTTTCCCTGGTGGCTCAGATGGTAAAGAATCTCCCTGCAATGTGGCAGACCTGGGTTTGATCCCTGGTTTGGAATGATCTCCTGGAGAAGGGAATACCCTGGAGAAGTCCATGGGGTCGCAAAGAGTAATACACGACTGAGAAACTAACACACACACATAGTGGTTGTATCAATGAACATCCCCACCAACAGTGCAAGAGCATTCCCTTTTCTCCACACCCTCTCCAGCATTTATTGCTTGTAGAGTTTTTGATGATGGCTATTCTGACTGGCTCCAGTACTCTTGCCTGGAAAATCCCATGGGTGGAGGAGTCAGTCCATGGGGTCTCGAAAAGTCGGACACGACTGAGCGACTTCACTTTCCCTTTTCACTTTCAAACACTGGAGAAGGAAATGGCAACCCACTTGTGTTCTTCCCTGGAGAATCCCAGGAACGGGGGAGCCTGGTGGGCTGCTATCTGTGGGGTTGCACAGAGTCAGACATGACTGAATCGACTTAGCAGCAGCTGCATTCCAACTGGTGTAAAGTGATACCTCATTGTAGTTTTGATTTGCTTGTCTCTAATAATGAGCAATGTTGAGCATCTTTTCATGCGTTTATTAGCCATCTGTATGTCTTCTTTGGAGAAATGTTTGTTTAGGTCTTCTGCCCAATTTTTGATTGGGTTGTTTTCCTGATGTTGAGCTATATGAGCTGTTTACATATGCTGGAGAGTAATCCTTTGTCAGTTGTTTCATTTGCAACTATTTTCTCCCATTCTGAGGGTTGTCTTTAAATCTCGTTTATTGTTTCCTTTGCTGTGCAAAAGCTTTTTAAGTTTAATTAAGTCCCATTTGTTTATTTTTATTTCCATTACTATAGGAGGTGGGACATAGAGAATCTTGTTGCATGTCAAAGAGTGTAATGTCTTCGTTTTCCTCTAAAAGCTTTATAGTTTCTGGCCTTCATTTAAGTCTTTAATCCATTTTATTTTTTGTGTATATAGTGTTAGCAAGTATTCCAGTTTCACTCTTACATATAGCTGTCCAGTTTTCCCAGCACCACTTATTGAAGAGGCTGTTTCTTCTCCGTTGTATATTCTTGCCTCCTTTGTTAAAGATAAAGTGCCCACAGGTGCATGGGTTTATCTCTGAGTTTTCTATCTTGTTCACCACTGAGCATTTCTAATGTGCCTAGTGCAACTGAAACAGGAATTTTAAATTTTATTTAATTTTTAAAAATTTAAAATTAAAAACTAGTATGTTGTTAAACTTAAGTATGTTTGGAATATGCTAGGTATGTGAATCTACCTTTCACTTGTAAATTTTATGAAATCTAAATACGTATCAAATATATCCACAAAAATTTAGCATTCAAATTGAGATGTGCTGTAAAATATAAAATAAACTGCAGTTCAATAACTTCATATAAAAACAAGGCAAAAACATCATTAATAATCAATTACACATTAAAACAATATTTTAGATATACAAGGTTAAAAATATTATTAAAGTTAATTTCACATGATTCTTTTCACTTTTCTTTTGCCTTTTTCTGTGGCTACTGGAAAACCTACAATTACATATGTGACTCACAGTATATTACATTTATATTGAACAGGGCAAGCCTACAATAAACTGCACAGCTAACAAGCACCACCCATGGATCTAGTTTCCAGTGAATTTTTCAGTCCTTCATTTTCAACATGGACAACCAAGGATAAGGAAAAATACAAATGTGAGAGAGGGGAAAAAGCAACTCCTTATATAGAGACTATGCAAGAAGAAAGAATAGAAAAAAATTAATATCTATAAGGGAGAACATAATGCTGGGGTGTGTGTGTGTGTGTGTGTGTGTGTGTGTGTGTGTGTGTGTGTGTGAACATGCTGGGGTGTGTGTGTGTGTGTGTGTGTGTGTGTGTGTAATGCTGGGGGCGTGCTGTGTGTGTGGCCCTGTGTGTGTGTGTGTGTGTGCATGCAGTCTTGCCTGGGTGTGTGTGTGTGTGTGTGTGTGTGTGTGTGTGTCTGTGTGGATGTCCCCGTGGAATTCTCCGTCGAGTGTGTGTGTGTGTGTGCCTCTCCGTGTGTGTGTCTCCCCGTGTGTGATGTGTGTTTAGTGTGTCCCGTGTCGTGTGTGTGTGTGTGTGTGTGTGTGTCTCCAGTGGATCTTCCAACCCAGGAATCAAACCGAGGTTTCCTGCATTTCAGGTGGGTTCTTTACCAGCTGAGCTACCAGGGAAGCCCACTGGAGCCTAGGAAGTCCTCATAATGCCATTTTAAAAAGAAATATTCAGAGAAAAAAGAACCCTTAGAAGTTGAACACATGACCACAGAAACTTAACAGAAAACTCAAGAAAGGCTGAAAGATAAGAATTTGAGGAAATCTCCCCAAAGCAGAGCAAAAAGACAGAGATGGGAAACAGAGTAAAGATAAGAAAATTAGATCAGTTTGGCAAGTACAATACCCAAATAACAGGAGAAAACAGAGGAGCAAGCTATTAGGGAAATAATTCAAGAACATTTCCTAGCACTGAATGTAAGTTGGTACAGCCACTATGGAAAACAGTATGAATGGAGGTTCCTCAAAAGACTAAAAACAGAGTTGCCATATGATCCAGCAATCCCACCCCTGAGCATATATGCAGAAAACGTTAATTTAAAAAGATATATGCACCCCTATGTTCATAAACAGCACTGTTCACAATAACAAAGATAAGGCAACAACCCAAATGTCCATCATCAGATGAATAAAGAAGATACGGTTCATATATACGATGCAATATTACATGGCAATAAAAAAGAATGAAATAATGCTATTTGCAGTAACATACATAAACCATAATTGAAAAAAATATTAAAGAAGAATGCACACATATATATATCTGAATCACTTTGGTGTACAGTAGAAACGTAACACAACATTGTAAATCAACTATACATTAATGTAAAAAAATATTTCCCAGTACTGAAGGATGTCTCCATCACAAAAGACAGATCACCACACAAAGGCATATCATGGTGAAATTCCAAAACACTAAGAAAACAAAGAAAATTTTACAATTTCAAAGAAAGGGGACTTCCCTTGCCATCCAGTGGTTGAGACTTCCTGCTTTCACTGCAGAGTAGTGTTAAGTTTGATCCCTGGTTGGGGAACTAAGATCCCAAATGCCACACAGTGGATGGGGGGGATGTGAGACAAAAGAAGGGAGGAAAATTGGTCAAAGGAATCAGAGAAGCTTTGAATTTCTTAAACTAGTAATATATACAAAAAGCTAAATAACAAAAAAGGCAGTTTAAAATATAAAAAAACTTTTCTAACTTAGAATTCTATACCCAAATTATTGATCAAATGTGAGTTCAAAATAGACATTTTTCAGACATTAAAGTCTTCAGGAAATGTATCCAAGTGCCCCTTAGGAAGCAACTGTAGGATACACTCCACCAAAATAAGGGAGCAAACCAAGAAAGTGACAGACCTGAAATACAGGAAACAGGAGATCTAACATCTGAAAGAGGTAAAGAAAATCCCTAGGGCAAAGATTTCAGGATATTTATGGTGACCCCCTACATTCCCCCATGGCTTGACCCACTGACACCCTCAGAAAGAGCCCTTGTAAACACTCAGAGAATCTAAGGTCAGATTGTGCCTCCAAGATAGTACTGTTTCTTCTCTCTTGGGAGCCTCAATCTCACAGTGGCAATACTGTCATTTAAACATAGTCTAGATTTCTGCTGGTAACTCAATTTCTATAATAATCTTTCATTTATATGCAAACAATTATTGATAGAAGCACAAAATGTTTTTAAAGGGGCAGAAAAATAATTTATTCGATAGGAATTTTTTGTTCAATAGAATTAAATAAGCAAATAAATTTCTGAAGGTCATTAGTTGGTACAGGAAAAGAGCTTAAACTGCATTTAATAAAAATTCAATTTCTCTAAAAGATTCTCAGTATTATCAAATCTTACTTAAATTAACACAAATTGCTCAAAGGTGCACTGCATCAAAGTAACAGCATCAAAATAAATATATTTGGCTAGGTACTGCTCTGCATTAAGACCATCAATCAAAATAAAAATGAAAAGCTGTCCCTTCACTTTCCTTCCAGAGTGTAATTCAAAGCTCTGATTCAGTCACCACATCCTAATGTAATATGCGGTAAGATAAATCTTTTAGTTACCATCTACAGGAAACAAGAAACTTCCTAGACACTTTACAGTTTGGTTTCTCAAAGAAACCAAAAATTAAAGTCAAGATCCCAAGTATGCCTGGTGAGGCCAAACTAATTTATAACCAAATGAATTTGAAACATACCCTGCTCAATTAGTATCATAATAAATGCAAATGAAATCTAAAACTCCTTTTCTATAACTGGATTTGTGGTGGTGGTGGTGGTGGTAGCTGAATCTATTAATACTTCAGCTTTTTAAGAGTGGGTCAATTGGACTAAATTTGCCAGTCTTTTGGACAGAGGGTCTCTCTGTTTGCCTAGTAACAGAATTGGACTTATTATAAGTTAAAGGATATAAGAAAATCCATCCAAGGCACTGATTCACTTCTACCCAATTCCCTGAAACTTTAACTTCTCCCTCCAGTCAGAAAAAGGGCATAGAATTCTCAATTAAGGATAGTCTCTCATGTAGCCAAACAAAAGGTAATCAGGCAGTGTCCATAGCAGAAGAGAGGTTAGCAGCGATCTAATAAGAGAATATGATTAAACATTATTCTGATCACAGAGTACATTACACAGCAAAGAGTGTTTCTAATTTCTACCAATGTGCTTCGCAAGAACAGTCAATCATGGACAATTACCTCATGAACCATGTAGCTAGCACAGGGGTGATATAAGCCTACAAGAGCAAGCCCATATTTTAGTACTTTCTAAAGATTTTGTTCAGGCTACCTTATCAGGAACAACTATATCTGCTGCTGCTGCTGCTAAGTTGCTTCAGACATGTCTGACTCTGTGCGACCCCATAGATGGCAGCCCACCAAGCTTCCCCGTCCCTGGGATTCTCCAGGCAAGAACACTGGAGTGGGTTGCCATTTCCTTCTCCAATGCATGAAAGTGAAAAGGGAAAGTGAAGTCGTTCAGTCGTGTCCGACTCTTCGCAATCCCATGGACCGCAGCCTACCAGGCTCCTCCATCCATGGGGTTTTCCAGGCAAGAGTACTGGAGTGGGGTGCCATTGCCTTCTCCACAACTATGTCTGAGCTCTTGGCTAAGGGAAAACACCACAGCTGAATGCCCCTTGGCCCCTACTCTGTGATGATTCTTTAGAGGCCCAGGATTCCTGAGAACTACAGGTTTTTCTCATAAAACCCACAATCACAATGCAGTTCACTGCCTCAATATACTTAATTCCCACCTCTCCCTCTTCTGACATCCACACCTGCTCATGGGCTAATTCAGAGTGAGGGAAATGTTTAGTGTGGAAGGAAGAATTCTAGGACTTCCCTCAAGATTTCTAGCCTGAGGTACATAACCTGTATAATTATCAAAACTATAAATATGATAGGCTATCACTCTTTTGATTAGGTTATATTATTTTCCACAACCGACTTTTAAGAGGGATTCCCTGGTGGGTCAGTCGGTAAAGAATCCGCCTGCAATGTGGGACACCTGGGTTCCATCCCTGGGTTGGGAAGATCCCCTGGAGGAGGGCATGGCAACCCACTCCAGTAGTCTTGCCAGGAGAATCCCCAAGGACAGACTTTTAAGAAGGAGAAATTATCTGTGTGGGTCTGACCCAATTACACAAGTCCTCAAATCTAGGGTAAGGAGTGAGAAACACAAGGTTCAACATGCCATTTCTGGTCTGAGCGTAAGAGGCCAAATGGAAGGGATTACAGGCAGCCTCTAGAACTAAGAGACAGCGAAAAAACAGGGAAATCAGTCCCACCACTGCAAGAGACTGAATTCTTCCAACCTGAATGCGCTTGAAAGGTTTGCCTCCAGCAACTACAGATGAGGAATGGCCCAGCTGACACCTTGATTTCAGCCCTGTGACATGGAGAAGAGCCACATGATCCATGCTGGACTTCTGACCAACAGAACTGTGAGCTAACAAGTGGGTTTTATTTTAAGCTATTGAGTTTGTCATGTTAAAGCAGGCAACCAATACATTAAGCAAACTGACAAAATTTATCTAGAACTTTAGCTAAAGGAAAAGATCATGAGTCCTAATTTTTACTTCTGGCATCTTAAATCACTGCAAGTATGATTCTGAGTGAATCACATTAATTCTTCATGCTTCAGTTCCTCTATTTATTAAAAACAAAACAAAACCAGACACACTTCTAGGAACCCTTCAGTTCAGTTCAGTCACGTGTCTGACTCTTCACGACTCCATGGACGACACGACAGCATGCCAGGCTTCCTTAGGAACCATTAAGGTCATAAAATGGAGTAGTGAGAACATTCTATAAAAATAATTGTGCTGTTATTACTACAGAAAAACTTCCTTCTAGAAAAATATACACGTGAAGACTGTACTATTTGACGCAGCACTCCTACAAATGTCAAAAGGAAATCGTTATTCCTCATCTATAAGTAGTATACTTAGCCATAGTCAGTCATACCACAAAAAGATCTACAGGACTCAGTCAAGCCAGGCGCTAAATACTTTTATATCAGGTCCTTCAGACCATTTATTGTAGCTGTTTTTGTGGACCAAACTGTAAGTTGCTTGGGGGCAGAAATACATGTTCGGTTCATTTGACATGTCTCAGTTCAGTTCAGTCGCTCAGTCATGTCTGACTCTTTGCAACCCCATGGACTGCAGCACGCCAGGCCTCCCTGTCCATCACCAACTCCTGGAGTTCACTCAAACTCATGTCCATTGAGTAGGTGATGCCATCCAACCATCTCATCCTCTGTCATCCCCTTCTCCTCCCACCTTCAATCTTTCCCAGCATCAGGGTCTTTTCCAATGAGTCAGTTCTTCACATCAGGTGGCCAAAGTATTGGAGTTTCAGCTTCAACATCAGTCCTTCCAATGAATATTCAGGACTGATTTCCTTTAGGAGGGACTGGCTGGAACTCTTTGCAGTCCAAGAGACTCTCAAGAGTCTTCTCCAACACCACAGTTCAAAAGCATCAATTCTTCGGCGCTCAGCTTTCTTCACAGTCCAACTCTCACATCCATACATGACTACTGGAAAAACCATAGCCTTGACTAGACAGACCTTTGTTGGCAAAGTAATGTCTCTGCTTTTTAATATGCTGTCTAGGTTGGTCATAACTTTTCTTCCAAGCAGTGTCTTTTTACTTCATAGCCGCAGTCACCATCTGCAGTGATTCTGGAGACCCAAAATAATAAAGTCTGACACTGTTTCCACTGTTTCTCCATCTATTTGTCATGAAGTCATGGGACGGGTTTGTTTTCTGAATGTTGAGCTTTAAGCCAACTTTTTCACTCTCCTCTTTCACTTTCATCAAGAGGCTCTTTAGTTCTTCTTCACTTTCTGCCATAAGGGTGGTGTCATCTGCATATCTGAGGTGATTGATATTTCTCCCAGCAATCTTGATTCCAGCTTGTGTTTCTTCCAGCCCAGCGTTTCTCATGATGTACTCTGTATATAAGTTAAATAAGCAGGGTGACAATATACAGCCTTGACGTACTCCTTTTTCTATTTGGAACCAGTCTGTTGTCCAGTTCTAACTGTTGCTTCCTGACCTGCATACAGGTTTCTCAAGAGGCAGGTCAGGTGGTCTGGTATTCCCATCTCTTTCAGAATTTTTCAGTTTATTGTGATCCACATAGTCAAAGGCTTGGCATAGTCAATAAAGCAGAAATAGATGTTTTTCTGGAACTCTCTTGCTTTGTCTATGATCCAGCAGATGTTGGCACTTTGATCTCTGGTTCCTCTGCCTTTTCTAAATCCAGCTTGAACATCTGGAAGTTCATGGTTCACGTATTGCTGAAGCCTGGCTTGGAGAATTTTGAGCATTACTTTACTAGCGTGTGAGATGAGTGCAATTGTGTGGTAGTTGGAGCATTCTTTGGTATTGCCTTTCTTTGGGATTGGAATGAAAACTGACTTTTTCCAGTCCTGTGGCCACTGCTGAGTTTTCCAAATTTGCTGGCATATTGAGTGCAGTACTTTCACAGCATCATCTTTCAGGATTTGAAATAGCTCAACTGGAATTCCATCACCTCCACTAGCTTTGTTCATAGTGATGCTTCCTAAGGCCCACTTGACTTCACATTCCAGGATGTCTGCCTCTAGGTGAGTGATCACACCATCATGATTATCTGGGTCATGAAAATCTTTTCTATATAGTTCTTCTGTATACTCTTGTCATTTGACATGTCTAATACTTTATAAATATTTTAAAAATTATCATCACTCTAGATTTAGGAGCATCATTCTAAGCCCAGTAAATTAATTTATTCATTACTTTATTCAAATGAACAAACAAAGGAAAAGTTTCAAGTCAAGGTTTATGACAGTACCTTATGATTGCTGTAGACAACTCAGACCAAACTTTTGAGAATAATGTCTTTCCCTATGAATAAGGTCAAGGGACCCTGAGCAGAGAGGAAATAGGAACCCATTCCAGTATTCTTGCTTGGGAAATTCTGTGGACAGAGGAGCCTGGCTGACTACAGTCCAGGGGGTCAAACAGGACGTAGTGACTCAACAACAAAGAAACAAAGACATAGGCTACCTATGGGTCAAATGGGAAATAAGTCTTACTGTAGCCAACAATAGTTTCCTTCCAAGTCCTAATACACCTACCCAGGAAGGAACAGGTAAGGTATCTGTCACTCAGAATCAAAGCAAACAGAGAGAAAGGTCTGGCTCTGATTCATTTTTTATTCTAGTACTGGACTGACATTGTTTCTTAGGATAGCAAGGCAATGGGTGATCTTAACATAAACTTGAATTCAGTTGCCAAAGAATCCTATTCCATCTTTGCCACAAGATTTGCTACATTTCCACTAAAGGACAGAAAAGCTAATGTAAGCTTTTCTTTTATCCACCACAATTTCAGTCTTCCTATCTTTAGGACTATGATGTCTCACAGGGTTTCTGTGAAGAATAATAAAATAGATGTAAAGCACTTTGTTTTGCAAAGTGCTTGGTAAAAATGATATAATTTATGATGATGGAACAAATGAAACTCCCTTCAATTCCCATTTCCTATAAAGAAGTCAATTAGAACTAGAGAGAAGGAAATAATGGATACCTTCAAATGTAGGAAACCTTCCTTTCCATTTTCAAATCATGGCCCAAAGATGGCACTGAATGAGACAATACCTCATCGACCATTTACAGAGAAACAAACTAGATTCTGACATCATTACTTTCTGGTGCCAAAAGACTCAACAGGAGCTGTGTAGAACTGAAGTACCTACTTGGAAAAAGAAAATCAAAGGAAAAGGGTATATCTGAGTAAAGGAAGTCTATGAAAGAGAAGCACAAAATGACGAGAAACTGAAAAACATGAACTATAAAGCTAATTTACCTTAATAAAGTTAAATGTGCTTCAGGGAAAGAAAACTGAAGATTATCTAGCAGACCCCAGGAATGAGATGGTATACTCCCATTCTCCATGATTGCTAAGGAAAACGTGCCAAAGGATTAAGTAAGGCTCTAGCAACTCATCCACTTAGTTCCACACTGCCTGGGCAGCTCCACAGCTAAAGTCAGTATTGTCAGAATTCAAACAAGAGACAACAAAGGAAACACAGTAGAGAAGAGTCCAAGATCTTTTATTCCTAATTAAAAGATTTCTTTCAGTCTACCCCTGCCTTCCAGAATCAGTATGTTTCCTGATACAAACCAGGAAGCCTGGAACAATTCTAGGCAGTAGCCTATGTGAAACACAAGTGAGAAATGCCATATTAAAAACATTCCATTCCCTTTTTCAATAATTTGCTTATAAACTGGAAGCAACAAACTCAATTTCCCTCATAACCATCTAAAACTGATGAGAATCTGCTTTCCAATAAACTGTATTTCCCAACTATAATTAAAATGAGGGGGAAAACTATCTTAATGTTAGAATCAATCCTTGGACAGATAGGTCCAGTATATTCTAATAGTTCTCTAATTGTCCAACAAGGCAAGTCTCTTGAGGAAAAGGAGAAGGTAACCTTTTGCCTCCAGCTTAGCTCATCCTGAAGCCTGGGACTGGCAAAGCCTGCATCCTAGATAGCTGATAGCCTCCAAGAAGGACTCAGGTTTCACTATTCCAGCTAAGCAGAACAGGTGGAAACCAGACTGGGAACATGGCATTCTTCCCCTATGTCCATCCAAAACAAACTGCCACCCCCTTGCACTACAAAAAAACTCAGGGGTTGCGAAAACAAGCAGCCAATAGAGCAAACACTCAGGTTCTAAAGTCCTAGTTTCCTACTGTCTAGACAAGGCTATGGATTTTCCTGTGGTCATGTATGGATGTGAGAGCTGGACCATAAAGAAAGCTGAGCGCTGAAGAATTGATGCTTTTGAACTGTGGTGTAGGAGAAGACTCTTGAGAGTCCCTTGGACTGCAAGGAGATCCAACCAATCCATTCTAAAGGAGATCAGTCCTTGGTGTTCTTTGGAAGGAATGATGCTAAAGCTGAAACTCCAGTACTTTGGCCAACTCATGTGAAGAGTTGACTCACTGGAAAAGACTCTGATGCTGGGAAAGATTGAAGGCGGGAGGAGAAGGGGACGACAGAGAATGAGATGGCTGGATGGCATCACCAACTCAATGGACATGAGTTTGGGTAAACTCCAGGAGTTGGTGATGAACAGGGAGGCCTGGCGTGCTGCAGTCCATGGGGGTCACAAACAGTCAGACATGACTGTGCAACTGAACTGAACTGAGTTTCCTACCATTGTGTCATATGGTGTGGCAGACACACCCATCTCTTTTGCTGTCAGGAAGGAGGTGCACACAGTCTGTCATCTGTGTGAGAGAACAGAGTTAAGTAAAGCTTCCTCTCTTTCAAATATCTGAAGATTCTGATAAAACTTCCAAATACATAAATAGAAAGCAATAAATAATGTTAACCTACTTTTCCAAAGTTTTGACATATTTCTCAAGATCCAAATACTGATGCTTGTTCTTTACTTTCTTATTAGATCTCTTTACTGCCTTAGCTTAGACAAGCTAAGGAAAAAGGGAGTGTTGCTCATTCATTTGGAAACAGTCAATGACTCAGGAATGCTGTTTCCCAATCTCCGTAGCAACGGTCTTCTCCTCCCATGTTGTGATGTGAGGAGCAGAACATCTACTCTTCCTCATGGGTGAGCCTGTGAATGACACACCCAAAGGCCTGGTAGACAGGAAGTTCCTGCAGCTGATACTGTTGCTACATACAGGCACTGAGTATGAGGCCACCTTGTTTTAAATACCATTCTCAAACCCTTCATTTCTAAATGATGGTTACACCTCTTTTCTTTTATCCTCACATCATTCCTGAATGATGTGACGATAGAAGTCATCAGGGACTACTGATAATAGCTTAACTGATTCAAAAATTAAACTACTCAAAAAGCCAGACTTGATCTTACAAAACCACAGTAAACATTTACTGGCCTTTTAGAAATCTAGAACTGAGATTTTGAGAAAATTTGGGGAAGGGAGTGGGGACACAGCATGAGGTAAAATCTCATTACTCCTCTGTAATGAGAAATATTGGTATAATCAAGAGTTAAAACAAGAACTTTCTAATACTTTCAGCACCTGTACTTGTGTGGAACTATGTTTTAACGCAAACACATTACAGAATTTCATGCCAAAATACTCAGGCTCCAAAGAGACTTCCATGTATTAACATCATGTATTTTTCTCTTTGGATCTAATTATTAAAAAATAAGTATGATTTCTGGAAAACAAGAGAGGGGATTGTTTTACTTCATTTTTATACATGTCTATATTGTCTTAGAGTGAGTGAGTAAGTGAGTGAAGTCGGCTCAGTCGTGTCCGACTCTTTGCTACCCCGTGGACGTAGCCTACCAAACTTCTACATCCATGAGATTCTCCAGGCAAGAATACTGGAGTGGGTTACCATTTCCTTCTCCAGGGGATCTTCCCGCCCTAGGGATTGAACCTGGGTCTCCCACATTGGAGGCAGACGCTTTAACCTCTGAGCCACCAGGGAAGCCCATATTGTCTTAGAAAATGATAATAATGAAAATCACTTTTATAATGAAAATACATTTCCAAGGAATTTCCTGGCAGTCCAGTGGTTAGGAGTCTGCTTTCACTGCTGGGTGCCCAGGTTTGATTCCTGGTTGGGGGAATTAAGATCCCACAAGCCGTGCGGTGTGGTTAGGAAAAACAAATTTCCACTTCAAACAAAAGTAGCAATTTTCAAAGATGAGAAAGCTGAAAAATGTTTATGACATTGTTTTACAAGAAGAAAATATGTAGAAACTGTAACTGCAATATTGTAAAAAAATCTGTGCATAAAAATGACTAAAATGTTCAAATACTAAGTGAAATAAAAATCTAAAAATTGAGGGTTCTTAGACTTTGCTATTTTGAAAATGTATGTAAAAGTCATTTCAAAAGAAAAGTATAAAAATCATAGCACAGCCTCTAAAGGCAAAGCAACATCATCCAATTTTCATATTCAAAATGCCCACAAGCATTTACTCTTTTCCAGTAGTACTTTGCTTAAGAAAACAATCTGGCAGAGCACAGTTAATAAACTTTAGTTACAAAATGCAATACGAGCAAGAATAAATGAACAGTTAGTGGAGTCTAAAAGCTAACTCACCTAATTACATGACCTTGGGCAACTTAATACCTCTAGGCCTCAGTGGCCTTCTCATGTTAAGATGAGGTGGCTAGGTCAGATCATGTCTAGGGTCTCTTCAGGAACTCTTAAAAGCAGTGCTTAGTTACTGCTGCTCTTTTGAGGGCAGCCCAATGCCTGCTGCTTGCTGAATAGGACATATCCTACAGTGGCTTCTCACTGCTTCTTCTTGTGGTTTCAATCACAGGAAACAGACGTCACCCATGGGCCTAGAAGTAAGTAACGAACAAACCCTGGCGGATGCAAAGAGCTGCCAACTAAGGCCAACTCCCATCTTTTTAAAATACCAGAATCAAGAAATCACTAGAAACCTCTATGCCTGGGGAGCCTGACACACATCTGTCACAAAAACTAACAAAACTAAAAATATCTCTTTAGGCCCCATGAAAGCAAGATGAAATAATTTTAGAAGAGTCCAAAACAACTTTGCTTCTAAAGCCAAATGAAGGAACTGAAGGAACTCCATTGCTATGGGCAGAAATATGTGACTTTGGAGGAAAAAACAGAAGGCAATCTTACCACTAGCAGTATTTTTTGTGGAGATCCAGACATATCCTAGGGACCTGAAGACTCATCTTCATCTTCTTTATGCTATGTAGACCTTTAATTTAATATTCTATGTAAAGCTATGAAAGACTACTGTACTAACAGATTCAATAATACAGGGACTTAGCAATTGTTCACTTTAACTGTATGTTAAAGACCCTGGGATCGAACCTGGGTCTCTTGCATTGCAGGCAGATTCTTTACCATCTAAGCTACCAGGGAAACCCCAAATATATGTTATAAATCCCAAGACCATTGGGCCAAATACTGCTCTCATTTATAATGATAAAAGTTGGAAGCCCTGTTCTGTGTGAAATAATGCTGAGATTTTTAATCCTATAGACATGTCCCTTCATTAAACACAAGACAAAACCTAAGATACTATCTCTAGAGAAAAATTAAAATCTTTTCTCAACAGAGTTCTTCTGGTCTGGTATAGTCATATCAGTGATTCTCTTTGCCTTACTGTTACCTTGGTGAGAGGACTAATGTTTTCAAAACTGTCATTAGATCACAGAAATGGAGATCCTTGAAAGTAATCCCAAGATTCAGAAGACTAACAGTAAAACTAAAATATGTAACAGGATATTGTTAACATGAACTAAACACCATCACTGCTCTTAGGTACCTTACAAGTTAGATGGGAGGTCGACCCACCCTCCCAAAAGAGATCGCGATATCATATTCTCTCTCTCCCCATATATAATGCCTTCACAAAAGACTAAAGAACATTTCAAATTAGCATGCGATCAAAATCTACACTGCACTGTGCTGGAGTATGTTTAGAAGAAAATGAAAGGACCCAAAGTTAGGCTCAGATTGTTCCAATGACAGGTCCCACCTGAGCCTACAATTTGACTCCAGATGAAGACAGTTTTGTCTTTTAAAATCTAGAATGATCACTGAAAATCTGAGAAGCTGGATTATTATAATGGAAAAGGAGCAGAAATCAAACAACTATCTAAACTCCATCTAGGAGTGATTTGCTGGAACCTTAAGACTAATGTATTCAAGTTATTCACCATCACATATTCACAAGGCCAAAAACTGCATCAACATGCATTATGACATGTTACCAAATGCAAATTTTCAGTCCTGCTTTCTATAGGTTTCTACAGAAAGAGAACCTAAAAGCTCCTCCCAGGGATAAAATAATCTCTAGGAAGTGGCTTTCTTTAAATGATTCATCTCCCACCCATCCTCTTGATGGCTATAACCAGGCCATTTCTTTTTACTACAGCCACACACTCAAACCTGAGCCTGTGTTCACACCACTCCCCACCCCATGAAACCCCTTCCCCCTCTCCTCTACCATTCCTTGGATTTATGTCCAGGGCTGATCATGTTCCCCATCTTCTATGACGCTAACTAGCATTGCCTGCAACTATATTCTAAATTATTCATGGAGAGTTTGGGATATTAGTATAGATCTTTGAAATCATTTATGCTATTAATAATTCTCTCATTTCATAAGAAAAGACCAAGAAAAGAGGAGTCACTTGCCCAGAGTTCACATGGTTAATAGCAGTCAGACTAAGCAGAAATATATGGAAAGAATACGTCACTGGGAATGAGAGATGAGGATTCTAGTCCTAGCTGTAAATTTGGACAGATCACTTCTGTAGGCCCACATTTCTTCATCTATAAGAGATATGAATTAATAACTTTTAACCATCCTTTTCACCTCCAGCATTCTAAGATTCTGAAACCTAGGCCTTCTGACTCTCAATTCAGTAATCTTTCCACTTAATTCCTTAAATTCTCTGAATTTCTACAACTTTTGAACAGCTACAGCCTATAGCACACTGAGCACAGGAAAACAAGGTTTCTAACATGACATACGCAGTGAAAATGCTTTCAGGATAAACAGAATCTCAAGGTCTCCACTCCTATGCTCATGGCCTTTGAGCTTTTCCTGTCCCCTCTTCTACAGCTATGGATGAGATTACAACCTCTTAAAATGCATGGACTGAACCTGTGAGGTCAACCACATGACTTCTTGCTCTTCTGCCTTTTGGATCTAGGGTAGATTCACACAAACAAGGAAACTGTATTCTCTACTCCTTGCCACCATTCATACAGAAAATCCTAGTTTCCAGGTACCTGGACCTCTGGCAATGTTTTAATTATTAACCAATTGCTAGGTCTAGAGAATAAACTCCAGCAGTTCCCAGACTCAGGAGAGACCCGGAATTGGTGACCATTTGCAATCCTTACAGTCAAGTTTCAGGGCCAGTTCTAAAATATAGAAAAGACAACTAGAGAGCTAGTCTAGCAGCAGCTTCCTCCTCCCTGTACGTCCACTACTTGTTGCTCTTAACAGTCATTCCTGACAAGTGATGCTGCTAGAGCTGTTCTATTTACAAAAGAGACAAGGTTACATTTTAAAAATAATAATTTAGACAACTTTTTAATAACCAGGAGAAAGATGGATTTTGCATGCACTATAACAGCTACTTTTACATGCTTAAGAAAAGAAAGATTTAATTAAGATTCCTGCAATGGTTTAAAGTCTAAATTATTAAATGCAAAAGCAGTTAGGTATTTAGCCACTGCACTTTGTTCATCTAGACCCAATACTTCTTTCCCACTAACTGAACTGAAGGAAAGTCCAGTTTTGATAAACCACAGTAGTCAAAGGGCTGTAAAGATATACCATCAAAATTTTCTATGAAATTCCTAATAGTGAATTCCTTTGACATTATACAAGTGAAAAAACTGGACACTTATGAAGTGTCAACACAATGCAGCAAATAAAATCATGGTTTTTGTGTGTTTTATTTTTAATCAGCTAGACCTAGCTGTGAAATCCAGTTCCATGACCTAAAGCAAACTGCTTGATCACACTGAGCTTCAGTTTAATTACCTATAAAGTGGGAATAATAACAGTACCTATGTTATGAGTTGATGTAGATCAATGATATAATGAGTCCAGAGCTCTTCATTGTAGCACTAGGGCTAAGTATAACAGACAAGTGCTATTATTATTGTTACTCTTACTGTTATTATTACTCCCTGTTCTTCCGGTCTGCAATGAAGTAATCTTCCTATCTATAAAGATGCTGAACAATCATTAATATTTATAGATAGGAAGATTGGCATTATACAACCTGTAACACACTGAGTACAGGAAAACAAAGGTTCCTAATGCCACATAAGAAATGCAAATGCTTTCAGGATAAATAGAATCTCAAAGGTCCCCAACCCTAAAAGAACTGGAAATGGTCTGTCTTGTCTACAGGTGAAAATTTACACCCCAAAGAAAACCTGTGGAATATAACTCACATTTCCACAGTGATAAGAGGAGAATTTGAGTTAAATCTTTAAAATTTTTAGGAAAAATACCTTAGTGACTGTGATTTTAGCAAAGATTTTTGAAATATGATACAAAAAGCAAAAATAATTAATTGGACTTCAGTCCAAAAGGAGGGGATATATTATTTGTATTGATTCATTTTGCTGTACAGCAGAAACTAAACAACACTGTAGAGCAACTGTACTCCAATGAAAATTAATTTTAAAAGAAAAAATTAATTGGTCTTCATCAAAACTAAACATTTTTGTTTTTCAAAATATACTGTTAAGAAAATGAAAAGGAGGAAGTAAACATTTGTAAAGCATATATCCAACAAAGGACCTGTATTTAGACTGCAATAAAAAGTTTTAAGTGGGCAAAATTTTTGAACAGATACTTCAAGGAAGATATGGAGCAAGTAAACACAAGAAAAGATGCTCAACATCATTAAAGAAATGCAAATTAAAGCCACACTGAGGACTTCCCTGGGGGTCCAGTGATAAAGAATCCGCCTGCCAGTGCAGGGGAGAGGTGCTGGATCCCCGGTCAGGGAAAGGAAGATTCCGCATGCCTCAGAGCCACTAATAAGCCCATGTGCCAAAATTACTGGAGCCCCTGAAACATGCTACTGAGCTCACATACCTAGAGCTCGTGCTCCGCAACGAGAGAAGCCACCGCAACAAGAAGCCCACGCACAGCAGAGCAGCCCCTGCTCATAGCAAGGAAAACCTGGGGCAACGAAAAAAAGCCACACTGAGATACCATTTGTTGACTCAAAACAAAACAAAACAAAAAACGCACAACCTGAAAGCTGAAATTTATGTTTTATTCAAAGGCCTTACTGAGGACTACAGCCTGGGATGGCAGTCTCTCAGATATCTCTGAGGGACTATTCCAAAGATGTAAGAAAGGAACCGGGATACATAGGAATTTTTGCTGGAAAAAAAACCACAAAACAAAACCTGGGGTTGCACATCAAAAGATTACTGCTAAACACAAAACAGATTATCTCAAGTTAATGATTTCAGCACTTTTCTGTATATGGGAAGATGTAAGAGTATGGGCTTACTGAATCATTCCTCTGATACACATCTTAACTACCTAAGGCCAGTATCCTATTTCTCTCCATCCTGAATTCCACTCAGGGTGCACTGTCAGGACAGCTACAGTGACTGATGGCTTGGTGGCTGGCAACCTGTTTTCCTCCTTCCTGAATTCCCCTCAGGGTATAGCATCAGTGACCCCAACAGTGGCTGATGGCTTTATGGCCACAACATCCTTTGCTTACTGAAATGGCAGACAAATTCTGTGTTCACACTATATATACCCACTGTGCAGGTGTGCATGCGTGCTCCAGTAGCTCTGTGTGTCGGACTCTTTGACCCCGTGGACTGCAGCCTGCCAGGCTCCTGTGTCCATGGAATTCTCCAGGCAAGAATACTGGAGTGGGTTGCCATTTCTTCCTTCAGGGTATCTTTCCAACCCAGGGATGGAACACACATCTCCAGTACTGGCAGGCAGATTCTTTACCACCGAGTCAACTGGGAAGCCCTCACACACGCACTAGAATGGCTAAAATTTAAGACTGATCATACGAAGTACTGACAAGGAACCAGAACCCATACACTGCTTGTGAAACTGTAAAATGGTACAACCATTTTGGAAAATTTCTTGGAAAGTTAATCATAGCCGTATCATATAGCCTAGTCATTCCACTCCTAGGTATTTACAAAAGAAAAATAAAGGCGTATGCCCAGACAAAACTTGTACATGAATGTTCCCAGCAAAACAATAAAGAACCAAAACTGGAAACAATCCAAACAACAAAGCTCCAAAACTGGAAACAATTCAAGTGTCTATACAGTAAATAAATAAATTATGGTAGGGGCTTCCCTGGTAGCTCAGTGGTAAAGAAGCTGCCTGCAGGAGACACAGGTTCGATCTCTGATCCAGGAAGATCCCACATTCAGTGGCGCAACTAAGCCAGTGCACCACAACTACTGAGGTTGTGCTCTGGAGCCTGGCAGCCACAACTATTCAGCCCAGATGCCGGAACTACGGAAGCCCGAGTACCCTGGATCCCATGCTGTGCAACAAGAGAAGGCACCACAATGGGCAACCTGTGCACCACAACTAAAGAGAAGCCTGGGCAGCAACAAAGACCCAGCACAGCCAAAACAAATAAATAAAATTATAAAAAAATAAATTATGGTAAACCCATACAATATAATACTACTCTGCAATAAAAAATAAGAATGAGCTATTAATATAGCTAACATAAATACATTATGCTAAAAGAAGCCAAAAGAAAGGGTGCATATTGTGTATAATGCCATTTATATAAACTTCTAGAAAATACAAACAGTCTACAGTTAGAGAAAGCAAATCAGTGGTTAGTTACCTGAGCACTGGGGCACAAGGAGGGGTGAGAGGAAGAGATTACAATGAGGCAGAAGGAACTGTTGAGGGTGTGGGATGTATTCGTTATCTTGACTATGGTAATAGCTTCAAAAATTGTGCACTAAATATAGGTAGTTTATTATATGTTAATTATACACCGATAAAAAAAGATGGTTAGGGTTAACAGCCAGAAAGGTGAAGACCCCGAATAAAGTATGAGCTACTCTGCTCCTGCTGCTGCTGCTGCTGCTGCTGCGTCGCTTCAGTCGTGTCCATAGACAGCAGCCCACCAGGCTCCCCCATCCCTGGGATTCTCCAGGAAAGAACACTGGAGTGGGTTGCCATTTCCGTCTCCAATGCATGAAAATGAAAAGTGAAAGTGAAGTCGCTCAGTCGTGTGCGACTCTTAGCAACCCCATGGATTGCAGCCCACCAGGCTCCTCCATCCATGGGATTTTCCAGGCAAGAGTACTGGAGTGGGATGCCATTGCCTTCTCTAGGGAGAGGAAAAAAAAAGTGAGGGCTATCTTTTTACTTGATCCTCAAGTTCTAACATATTTTTAAAAGGCAGCTATACCTGAGATATAAGCCTACTACCTTGGTTTTCTGTAACCTTTAGGATAAAGACAGTCAATCTCTGCTGGATCCTTAAAGTATGCTAAGTCTTAAAGAAAATGAAAATCCTACTGCTTTCAAACAGTATTACTCCTAAAACAGGGAATAAGTCACAATCAGAAACCTAGAAAAATCATCTAGGACACCATAAACTCGACCTGTATCTGCTACCCTGACAAAATGCCAAAGCACCTACTACCTAAAGACCACTTATAATCACAGCCAAGGATAAAATTTCCCATCTGCCATATAACATTGCTTCCACACACAAATGCAACGTGTTCTCTTAATTCAGTTCATTATGACAATTCTTTCTTGTGTCCCCTTATCCATCTCATCCCCCTTCTTGGAGGGAAGAAATTTAAGCAACTATTTAAAGGAGAAATTGATACTCCCTAATTGTCACAGAACTATGCAACAGAGTCACTTTCTTCAATCTTTTCTCTGTCAGTCTCAGATTTTCTAGCATCTCTCTTCCTTTTACATGATCACTTTTCTTCCAATATCCTGAAATCTACTAAAGGAAATGTAGAATCCAAAATCTATGCTTTTTTCCTCCTCCAGTTATTTATTCAATTTTCAACCTACAACTGTAAGAAGGGATTGCTGCAGCATTGAGTGGGTGTTTGGGCTTGATGACATTTAAAGCCCCTTCCAACTCTAAATTTTAAGACTACCATTCATAGCAAGCTTTAATAATGAATGAAGTAAGAATCTCAAAGTTCAAAGAACAATGATTCACCCAGATTTATCCTGTAATCAGTCGTAAAATTCCTTAAAATACTGGTCTCAGTTTCCCTTTTCCTTCAGTAACTTTACTCTCTTAAAAGAGTTCTTCAATTAGAAAAATTGTTTGGAAAAAAAGAAAAATTGTTTAAAAAAAAAGCAGGTAGATAAGAAGATATGTTCATAGTGATTAAAATATTCTTTACTTTTCAATTTTAGCTTTGAAGTTTTAAGAAATTTTAGCATAAACATCTTTTACTACTACTGATACCCCAAAGGCCTGGCTACCCAAAGGACTGGAATCAGTTCTTATAGCAGCTGGGCAATATTAAAAAGCAAAGAGGGAGGGAATGACAGACAGCAGGGCAGGGAGAGAGGGTTGGCACGGTCTTACCTAACCCTAATCAGGGACAACCAATCAATGGTGCTCTGCTGGTTAGCAAGAGGTGATTTTTTTCCCTACTGCTTTCAAATAAAAGTAATAAAGAATAGAAGGTTCAACACAATAAAGAAAAACACAAGGTTTGTTTGAATATGGGGATGTTTATGGTAGTCATGAATGATTTCAACTGAGACATAAAATGAGGGGAAACACCACCTGCATGTACAAACTTTGTTTCTCTACAATACCAAATATTTCTTGTTAATAAACACGCTTTTAACCTGTTCTTCTAATTCACACCTTATCTTTTATATCTCTATTACATTTCACTGAAAAAATAACACTCTCTAAGAATAACTTGGCGATCCATTTACAAAATACACTGAGCACCCCAGGGGTAACAAAAGGTGATTTTACCACACAGGGAATAAAATTAGTCTATTCTGACCTGTATGCCCATCAACAAAGTTAAATCATTCCTCTCTTGTTACTATTTTCTTAGCTTTTTAAAATAAATTTACAACAATTTAAAATAATTTACAGGTCATAAAAGTTTCAATTCTTTTATAAAAATATCCCAACATTTAACAACTCTCTCAAGAGATATAAATGCTGAGGCATTCCCTCAGTTTCACCTCCTGTGAAGGAGGATTTCCTTAGAGACAAGTGAAAGTAACGTTATCCAGTGATCCTTGGGATGTGTCTTTAAAAACTAGGCAGGCAGAGGGCAAATTTTTAAGGTATCATGCTGTCATCTCAAACTCTCAGAAACATTCCTGTAGGTTCCCCTCCCCTCTTTTCAAACTATGTAATTCCTGTGTTTATCAACTTTCAAAAACACAAATGATTTGTATAAAGTTCTCTGCATACTCCTTGGTTTTGAGCGACCTTTTGGATCAAAGTTAGTATCTTTAAGAGGAAAGAAACATTGAACAACTCCACTTCTTTTATAATCTTCACCTTTCCTAATATCTGTTTAAAATTCTGCCTAGCATCCTTCATCCTTGCTCTCATTTTAGATGGACAGGGATCTAAAACTAAATGAACTTTCACTCTCACTTTGCTTTTAGAAACTGCAGCATGGTAAAAATTTAACATAGGTGTCCAACAATAAACAAGATTTTAAAAATTACATACCTTATACTGTCTTTAATCCCACACTAAGCATGTTTTACAAAGTTAGGCTCCCAGCTGAATCAAGATGCAATAGTCTTTCTTAAAACAGATCAATTCTTGATTGTATGAGAAGACATGCAGTCTACAAAATGCAGAAATGCTCTGCAGCCTCCTAACATCCTGGTTATACTTACTCCGCTTACACATATTTCAGAAATCAGTCTATCTGACACCCACGCTCATCACTGCTAAAAAGTAAGAAAACACTCTGTTCATTTAGCATTTTTATCTTCCTTTGTCTTAAGGGCTTCCAAAAGGAACTGAAATAATGCTGGACGAGGGATAAGCTCATGGCCCAGAGACAGACTGAAGAAGAACCAAAGAATGGAACACCAGACAGCCTGGCTTCACCATACACGTTTGCATCTCGAAGAACCACATGTTTTAAAAAGATGATCGTCACCACTTTTTCCACTTAGGCTCCTTGTGTCCTTTCCACACAAGCTACCTCAGAGAGTAAAGAGCGAATCTTTGGTAACTTGTGAGTTCTGTATTCTCATCAGTTGACCTGCATTTAGAACCTGCATAAGCTTGGAAAGGTATACAGCAGCTAAAGGGATTAGTAACTCCTCAGATGCAAACAAATAATCTTCAGGCACACTCAGTCCAAACGAGTGCAGTTTTATAAAATGTATTCTTAATGGAGTTCCCGAGGACACACACTAGAAAAGGTGGAGTAGGCGAAACCCCTTTGACTTCACTTTTAGCCTACAGTTCAAGAGAACTAAGTCATGGGTAACAAATGCAAACCAGCAATCTCGCCCACTCTACCACCCCCATATACACACACAGAAACAAAGAGAAGTGGATTGCAACGCTCCTCCTAGGCTCTCATTTCCACAGAGTTTCTACATAAAAAGCAGTGAGAAAGACAGACTACGGTAAAGCCTTGAGGTATGGTACAGCTGGCAATAAAGGGGTTAAACAGAACAACTTTCCTGGAAACCTACCAATCCCTCAGCCAGGAATGCAATTCTCACTACCTGTGTGTGTACATATTTTCTAAAAATTCAGCAGATTAAGAGTTAAGAAAAACACCTCAAAAGAAAAAGAGAACTTGGTTCAGCTCCACCCTCCCTAAAGCAAATACCAACTCTGAGCCAAATCCACTCAGCATACACAAGATTCCATGGACATTCCAAAAAACAGGTGAAAAGAAGTTGAATTTCCTCAGGTATCTCACCTTTCAGCCCCAAATACTTCGCAGAATTCACAAATTAGTGAAACTCATGTTAGATAAAACAAGCACACATAAAATTCCATTTAGAACTTGAAAAACATTTACAAGTCACAAAGGTCACTATAAATCAGCAAAAATAGCTGGAATTCGGGTGAGTAAGGTCAAATAGTACCCATGGAAACAAAAGCAAAACAAAAGATACAGAAATAGAAGATACACGGGCCCTAAAGCTTAAGACTTAGCAGGAAAGCTCCCTAACTAGAGTGTCATGCTTAGCCTAAAGAAACCTAGGAGAATGTTGCTTTGATCACCAGTGAGGGAAGGTTGTCACCACTATTAAACCCACATTTCTGGGAGGAAAAAAGACAGTCACCAGATAAAAACAGGCACTGACTTGACAGCCTATAGTCACTGGAAAGGACAGTCCAGAAGCACCTGTCTTGATGGAAATAGGTAGGAAGAGATGAGTCACTATTTTAAATCTGTTCAGTACTCTCCACATCTCAACCCTCTACGTCCCAAAGCAACATTATCTTCCTGTTTTCATCACTTTCTCAGTTTTCTTCCCAAACTTGTGGAGTTGCGTCAGAATGCTAATGGGTGGGGTGGGGATAAGAGAAAGAGGGAAAGTTAGAAACCATTTGGTTAGTAGAAAGAAAACACTGGAGCGGCGGAGTTAATTACCTGGGAGAGACTACAAAACTAGTTAGGAACGGTTATTAAGATCCAAAACGCCCTATCTTGGACAGCGCCTCCTATCTTTCCCTGGATAGCGTAAAAACCAAGATTCAGTGTGGGCAAAGATAATAAGATACCACGGTGTTACACGAATACCAATATCCTTTCAGATTGGAAGTAACTGGCACCTGAGGAAAGCCTGACTCTTCTACAGGTCGGGAAAAAGGTTAACAGTAGCCTTGGAGCACCGGAGGTAGCGGAAGAGCTAAGGAGATTATCATCATGAAAATGCACAGAAGACGATTATAATCAGGTATTCAAAAACTTCTGAACCTTTTAGTCCAACTTCTTCCCCGTGGGGTAGGGTGATCACCACTCTTAAAAGGTCATATTCTTGAGAGAAGTTCCAATCCCCTGACAAGTGACTGATTAGCAACAGGGCAGAGACAGGTTCTCTGGATGGGGAAATACTGGAAAGTCAACTACCGTCATACTCAACGACCACAGGAACTGGGCAGGAACCCCTTTCTGCAGTCACAAGGACAAACGTTCAAGGGAAGAGGGAAGGTAGGGCCCAAGTCAGGTAACATTCCTGCGGGGAAGGATTATCAGGTGACACCGGGCTGAGGGCCCAGAGAGGGGACTGGGCGGGAGCAAAGTTAGCAGGTGAAAGGGATCAAGCTTGGGGAAGGAAGTGACCTTTGGAGAAGCAAATAAGAAGATACCAAAAAAGGGGGAAGGGTGATAAGAGAAAATGGACCCAGAAAAGCACTGAGGCTAGAGAGAGAGAGGCGTGTTCGGGTAACGGAGGAAGAAGAAAGGAAGTGGGGCTGAGAGGGAAGAGATAGGGCTGAGGCTGTCCAGGGCTACGCGGTTAAGGGCAGAACATGAGGGAAGGGGGGAAGAGGGGTGAAGAAAGCCCCGAGGTTGCCAGGGCAAGAGCCGGGTGGGACTCCGGGGATTCCCGAGGTCCCAGAGCAGTCGGAGGTCGGGCTTCGGAGCCCAGCATCGAGCAAAACGAGGAAGGGAGGCGCGGGGGCGGCTCCCTAGAAACGGGCGTGCACCCCTGGGGCCAGCTGCGGGGAGTCTCTGGGGTCCTGAGGGGCGGTTAAGGGGCCAGCCTGAGGGAACCAGGTGGGAGGGACACTCACAAATTTCTTGGATTTGCCGCCGTCGCCGCCTGCCGAAGGCAGCTCGTCCGGGTTCCGGCCCTTTTTCTTGTCCCGGGTCCCACGGCCGGGTCCCAGGCCCCCGCCGGGCGGCTCCATGTCCAGGGTTTGCGTTGCTAGTGACCCCGCGCCCACGCCGCTCCCCGCCCGGCAGCTCCAAGCCCGCCGCTGCCGCCGCCGCCGCCGCCGCCGCCCAGCAGCTTCTCAGTCCGCCGCCGCGCCCCGCCTCATTAGCATGCCGGGCTGCGCGCGCCTCATGAATATACAACGGCGACGCCTCGCTCCCGCCCGCCTGCCCCACTTCCGCCCGGACCCGCAGCCCCTACCAACGGGGCAAGGGAGAGGGTGGAGGGAAAGCCGCGGAAGCGCACTACCTGCCTGGCGGGCCTAACCATTTGGACTCACGTGGGGGAGGGGGAGTGAGTGGGCAGTGTAACTCTCTGGGACAGCGCCGCCTGCCGGTTGGAGCGGCGCAGGCCTCCCTGCTCCCACGCAGTGCCCACGTGGCTGTGAAGCCTGGACCCTCTCACACCCGAGTGTGATATTATCTGAACAAAAAAAATCGCATGAGAGAGACTTATCCTGGCAGAAGACTTAGTGCCAGGCTTTCCCGGATAATAGTTTTTATGTGTTCGATACCCATGGAGCACACGAAAAAATAAAGTGATAGCTACCATTTATGTGCCAAGAACAGAGCTTGATTCAGGGCCAGTGCTAGAGCAAACTCTACCTGCTCTGGAGTTCAATTACCTAGTTCTAAATTCCAGGTCTACTACGTTCCATGTTCCTAATCTTGGAAAACTAGTTATTGCCACTGCTGTGTCTAAAACTTAATAATAGTTAACCATTTACCATACACTTGTTCTATGCCAGACCCTTTGCAAAAACACGACGTGTACTTTCTTACTGAATCTCCACAATGGCATGTTACAGATTCCACTAGTCTCACCATTTCAAGGACAGGAAATCTGTACAATGACAGTTGAAGTGACTTGCCCAAGGACACATAATTGACCAAAAAAACTAAAACCAGGCTGGTCTGATTGCCAAGCCCTGTGTTTAAAAAGGATTCCCTACTGACATGAAGAACTGACTCACTGGAAAAGACCTCGATGCTGGGAAAACCTGAAGGCAGAAGGAGAAGGGGATGACAGAAGATGAGATGGATGGCATTACCGACTTGATTAACATGAGTTTGAGTAGGCTCTGGGAGTTGGTGATGGAGAGGGATGCTGCAATCCATGGGATCCCAAAGAGCTGGACATGACTGAGCAACTGAACTCAACCAAATTAACATAAACCAAACTGAGTGAAAAGAACAGGCATTCTCCAAAAGTGTTTCTTTGCTCTACTAGCTTGATTCTTCCCTCACCAATTTCCTCTGTTCTCCCAACTACATCTGGTCCTTTGTGTGAACAGCATGTGGCACACAATAGGCCTTCAAACTCTGGACTTAATTATCTTGCTCACAACCAGCAAAAGACTTCCACTGCATGTTGCTGGAGGACAGCCAGTGAGTACCTCACTAGGGAGCCGCCAGCGCTCAATCTAGGGTCTGGTATGTTACAAGGAGTCTGCCAAAACTGCTGGCTCCTAAATCTGACCTTCAGCTTTTACCTTTCACTTTCTAATTGCCTGATGGAAAGCTGCATAGGACTGCCCAGCCCACACTTCAAACTCAATTTGTCCAAAACAGTCCCAAACAGCTACTTACTTTCTAAGCTAGAGCGTTGAGAAACAGACAGGATCAAAGCAGGGAAGGAGTGATCCAGGTATTGCTCATCTTTCCGATACCATTGTCTACATCTGCTAAAGCATTTCTCTTCCTTCCTACTGGACTGTACACTCCAGGAAGAGTCCATATCTGTGGCTACTATAGTATCCAGCATCATTCTTCACATAAACAATGACGATAATGAGCAACTGCTTATATCAGGCACTGTGTTAAGTACCTGACATGTTTTCTCAGTGTATCTTAACTAGCATCACCAATCCGAACACCCAGGACTAAAAACCTGAAGTCATCCTCTATTCCCTCTCTTAAGCTACTAACCTTTCCAGGTTTGTCTAACTCTTAATTAAAAATGCTCTATTAATGCCCTATATATAAGTAAGATAATCCATGTAGAATCCATATGCACAGGTACTAATTTGTTAACTATGTTAACTATGATTTTTCTTACATACATCATCATCCCATTTCCTCCCTTCATATACACGCAGCTAGTAAAACAAATATTCCTAGAAAGGCAAAGGTACAAAAAATACCAACTTGGTTTATTGGATAAAAAGAGTGGTAAAATGGACATAAAACCAAAAGTCAGAACAAGACATTTTCACATCCTCCCCCATCTCAAAACCATACTTCCCATCATCTGGGTTAGGATGTTAAGGAGCCAGAGCCCCCTAAAATCCTTTACTCTTCACCTACACTGGAAGCAAGGCCTGTAGTAGGAGAACCCAGGAGAGGAGGAGGTCAAAGGCAACCTTACTCCTGTCTGCCCCTTCACTCCTAAAGTCTCTGGGTTGGAGGGAAGTAGAGAAGGAATAAGCGAGCCAAAGGGGCTAGGACTGGCCTCTAGAGCCCAAGCCCAGGCTGTCCTGGTTCCTATTCAATCCTTAATAGGTACCATTCTCAGGCCTTGAGGGTGAGAAGAAAGGGGATAGTTGGTTCAAGAACCAGATGTGGTCTCCAAACCCTCCTCCAAGGTTGGTAAAAGCTCTCAAAGTAACCTGACCAGGGGTGGGAGAACCACACTTTTTCCTCCCACCCAAACAAGAGGTAAAAAGGAATTCCTAGGGACATAGTAAGCCCAGCTCCCCTTAAATCTCCACGTCGCTTTCCTTGTCGTTGTCATGATCTCCATCATAGAATTCGTTGGGTGCCTCTGGCCTACAAAGCAAGGGAAGAGAGAAAGAGAGGTCAGGCTCCCACTCTCCAAGTTCCATCTTCTCTCATGTAGGCACCCTGTCTGGAGCCACTTCTCAGGCCCCCACTGTCAGGGAAGCACTCCTCTCCTGTTGGTAGAGATTGCTTGCTATTCATTCATCCACTCACGTAGTCAATAAACATTTACTGATAGACTACTCTGTGCCAGACACTGTCATAAGCCTTAGTGAGACAGGAGAGAATAAACCAGACGACATTTCTGCCTATCCTCAAAAACTTTACCTAATAAATGAGACTGACAATAACTAACAAAGTAAAAACAAAAACACGGAAATTTCAGATGGTGGAAAGCACAATGAATAAAATGAAATAAAGGGATGTGACTAAGAGTTATGGGAGGAAAAGGGTAAAATTTCAGACAGGATTATTAGGAACAGTTGTTCTGACAAGGTAAGACCTGAAGACTAAGAAGCTGGACAGGCAAATATCTCAGGAAGACCACTCCAAGCTGTAAGAAAACCAAGTACAAAAGTTGTAAGGTTATAAGGAAGACAGGTGAGAGAAGTAAGAGAAGGAGGTCAGGACAGCTAGAAGAGAGAGAGTCATCAGAAATGAGACCAGGGATGAGGGTAAGGGCCAGCATGCAGGGCCTTTTAAAGTCATCATCAGAAATTTGGACTTTCTTCTAAATGCAATGGAAAGGAGCACTTTTAGCATACTATAAACCTGTATGTAGTGGATGAAGGGATATGAAAGCAATACAAGGCCCAATATGTACCCAATTCTGATTTCTTTTTGGAAAACTATTCTCTGGAAGAATATGAATAACTAAGTTATCTTGCCCACAGCTGTTAACTGACAAAGAAGGGAGAAAGTCATCAAAGAGAAGTTGGGGAACAAAATCAGGAAAGGCTCCCTCTGCCTGGAGAGCAAAGTCTCAGTTACCTCTAAGTGTGCAAGGGTTAAAGGTGAGGAGTCAAAGACTCGGGTTTGAATCTCAGCCCTGGCATTTAACTAGCTGTAAGAACTTCGGAAAGCTGCTTAACCTCTCTGAACCTTAGATTCCTCTTCTGTTAATTTAAGAATAGCACCTCTCAGGGTTGTCGGATGGCAAGAGAATGATGACTTGATGGCGTTGTATCATGTATAATTTAATATAAATATCATATCCTATATAGCTGATATGCTACAAGTATCAGAGACAAGGATCTCAGTGGGTAGTCCAACAGTAACAGGGCTTAGGACAGAAAGAGGCCAGAGGCTTCTGCTGGCTGTTGAGAACAGGCTGTATAATGCAGAGACAAGGCCCAGATACCAGCCTGAAATCACAGATGAAAAAAAAAACAAACTTTTCCAAAAGGAAGAAACTGAAAAACAAATTTTTAAGAAGGTCAATTACCAAAAGTCAAGCCTCAGAGAACTGGAGAAGCTGAGATGGAGATGAGGGGTCAAAAAGGATCCCTGAGGCCAGATGTTCAGATACATCCTCAACCAAGAGAGGAAATGAAGGGGTACACATGGAGGAGAAGGGGCAGAGTGGTCCCAAGAGTCTAAGCTGTAAAGCCCAGGTCCAGCGGAGAGATCTGGAAGTATGAACTCTCAAGACAGAGAGAAAATTCTGGAAAAGACTGAGAAGCCCATCAGACTCTGCAGCAGAGTCAACTCAGACTTCTTCACAGTGCATGGGAGCAGGACCAGGTGTCCTGCAAACACCCAGCTGTGGTTATCCCCAGTCACATAAGGAAATCTGTTCTCTATTAAATACATCTGTTTCTGCACTTCTGGGTTCTCTTGTCTTTTCCTTCATTTTTCAGAAAAGCTTGTTTCAGCTTTTGTGGTTTTTTTAAAGTCTATTCTGGTTGTTTTTCCTCTAATTCAGTGCATCTGTAAATATTTTAATATGTATCTCAGGAAGGTAAAGATATTAAAAAGACACACATACACACAATACAACTATCATACCTGAAAAAATTAACAGACGAAAGAAATCTAAGGGCCTTACAACAGCAGTATATGTGCAGTGACCTGCCCAGCTTGGAATCTGGAAGGAGTCAGTAAAATGCTGGCAAGAATATAAACTGTTATAGACTGTCTGAAAGGCAATTTGGCAACAAATAAAAAAAACTTTACTGCACACAGCCTTTGACCTAGCAACAACAAGTCCAGGAATCTAACCCTTTCAAGCACTCAAAGATGTATATTTACAGGGATTCACTGCCACACTCTTTGTAACGGTGAAAAAAACAGGAAATAATGTAAATGTCTGTCAACGGCACTTGGTTAAATTATGCTATAGCCACACAATGGAATATCATACAACTAATTAAATAATGAAGCAAAAATAATAATAATGAAGTAGATTTATATATATATTGGCACAGAAAGATACACTGTAAAAAAAACTTGGAAACTGTAGAACATATACAGAATGATCCAACTTTTATTAAAAAAAAGACTGCACAACACTGAAAATGAGTGTATATGTGCCCTTGTATTTATACATAAATGCTGAACAGTACAATTGTAATCTACAGAAACTGAAACATGGACTTAGAACTGGACATGGAACAACAGACTGGTTCCAACTCCGGAAAGGAGTACATCAAGGCTGTATATTGTCACCTGCTTATTTTACTTATCTGCAGATAAGAAGATATATAGTGAGAAACACTGGGCTGAATGAAGCACAAGCTGGAATCAAGATTGCCAGGAGAAATATCAATAACCTCAGATATGAGATGACACCACCCTTATGGCAGAAAGTGAAAAAGAACTAAAGAGCCTCTTGATAAAAGTGAAAGAGGAGAGTGAAAAAGTTGGCTTAAAGCTCAACATTCAGAAAACAAAGAGCATGGTATCCAAGCCCATCACTTCATGGCAATTCATGGGGAAACAGTGAGAGACTTTATTTTGGAGGGACTCCAAAATCACTTCAGATGATGACTGCAGCCAGGAAATTAAAAGACGCTTACTCCTTGGAAGAAAAGTTATGACCAACCTAGACAGCATATTAAAAAGCAGAGACATTACTTTGTCAACAAAGGTCCATCTAGTCAAGGCTAGAGTTTTTCCAGTAGTCATGTATGGATGTGAGAGTTGGACTATAAAGAAAGCTGAGCGCAGAAGAATTGATGCTTTTGAACTGTGGTGTTGGAGAAGAGTCTTGAGAGTCCCTTGGACTGCAAGGAGATCCAACCAGTACATCCTAAAGGAAATCAGTGCTGAATATTCATTTGAAGGACTGATGCTGAAGCTGAAACTCCAATACTTTGGCCACCTGATGTGAAGAACTGACTCATTGGAAAAGACCCTGATGCTGGGAAAGATTGAAGGCAGGAGGAGAAGGGGATGACAGAGGATAAGATGGTTGGATGGCATCACTGACTCAATGGACATGAGTTTGAGCGAATTCCAGGAGTTAGTTGGTGATGGACAGGGAGGCCTGGTGTGCTGCAGTCCATGGGGTCACAAACAGTCAGACACGACTGAGCGACTGAACTGAACTGAAAAGTTTTACAATAAATGTATGTCACTTACATCATTAAATCAGGGGGAAAAAGTATGGGATGGTTGTATACTGAAGAAGGTAAACTGAGGACAATTAGACTAATGCTGTCTAACTTACTTTTTCCCTCTTAACTTCCCCCAAAGCTTGCTGGAATTCCCTGCTCTTATGACCCTGCTCCAGACCTGCTGTAGTTTTCCTCGGGACCCCTCTCCTCCGCATCAGCTTCATCAGTCCTATCGTAGGTTAGGAGGTCTGCCGGCACATCATGAATCTGGACGCTAGGTGCATGGTTCAGCATCTTCAGGTTTTCAAAGATTGTCTGGCGGATCTGGTCCAGATACTGGTTGGGGATGAGGAATAGACAATGAGCAGCTCCCAGTGACTCCCAGGATGTCAATGCTTGTAGCTACCTTTTGTCCCTGCAGTCCTAGTTTCAGTCCCATTTTGCATCTTAGTTTGAATCCCCCAGCTAGTAACTATCCCTCCTCCCAACCCTGACTGCCTGTGCTTTCACTGGGGCTGCCTCCTAGCTGATAACAGAGGTAAGTGATGGCTGAGATTCTCTTCCCTGGTTTCTCTGATTTCCCACATCCTGGACCTTTCCTGAGGTCCTCCACCCTTGTGCTCAGCTTCTCCAAGCTGCTTACCTGGCGTGAATTCTGATTCTCGATGCGGGTGCTGACATCCGGATGGAGCGTGAAGTCCGGGGCAAAGTACTCGAAGTATTCTTGGGGAAAAAGGAGGAGACATGTTGGCTCAAATAGACACAGGCAGGTCCAAAGAGTTGCCTATCTCTTTCCTTTCCATCCAAAACCCCTACATAACATCTGCTCAACCTTTTCCCCCTCTAGGCCCAGGGGTTTAGTCTGCAGAACTCCGATAAAGTCAAACTTCCCACCCACTTTCAAACCAGGCCACTCTATGGTCTTGTGAGAATGCCCTTCTTGCTGTGGGGGCATGGTCCCCCTTGCACATGTGGGATGGTCCTTACCGCTATAGGGAAGCTCTTCACTAATGGCCTCTTCTACCAGCAGTGATGTCTCATATGTCCTGAAACAGACCAGCAGAGCAGGGCAGGCTGAGTGAGTGGGCTGAAAGGTCCACTGGCCATCTCTCAGGGAGAGCCCCTAGCTCACACTGTACAAGGGAGAGGAGGAAAAATGGGGGCATCCTCACCAGCAGCGGGCAACATTCCGGACAGTGTAGCCACCACCACCTAGCACCAGCAGAGGGATATTGAAGCTCTTGACATATTCAACGCATTCCCTGTTAAAAGAAACCAGAGGAATGGGTGGAGGAAGTTACCAAAAGCCAGAGAACACACTTCTAGAGACTAACTGGAAAGGGGCACAAGGAAACTAGAAATGTTTTGTATCTTGACCTTTTGGTAGTGAAAATCATTGAGTTATATCCCTGAGATATGTGCACTTTATTGCCTGCACATTGTGTCTCAGTGAAATTTAAAACAGAGTGCACTCTCACCTCTGTCCTGCTCAGCAGCCCCCCGGGCACCCCACCTGTTAATCAACTAGTCTCACCAATGTACCAGCAAGTGCTGTCAGTTTAGCCACCAAAATGTAACTCACATCACCTACCTCTCTCCACCGCCACCTCCTCCAACTTAGCCCCCTGTCTAAGACAACACCAAGAGCTGCCTAACTGGTCTTCCCACTTCCACTCCTGTGTGCCCAGCCCCACCCCCAAACCTTTCTCCATTCAGCCCTCAGAGCAGTGGCTTTTTTTTTCGGCCGTGCCACAAGGCATGTGAGATCTTACTTCCCCAACCAGGGACCAAGCCCATGCCTCCTGCAGAGGAAATGCAGAGTCCTAACCACTGAACTGACAGGGAAGTCTTGAACAGTCACTTTAAAACTCAAGCTGGATCATGTCACTTCCCTGCTTAAAACCTGTCAACAGTTTCCCAACACATCTGAAATATAATTCAGACTCCTTAGCAAGGTCTAAAGGTTCTGCATGACCCCAACGCTGGTGACTTCTCAGACATCACCTCAAACCACCTCCAGCCTGCTCTCTGTGTTCCACCTGACTGGTTTTACTTCATCTCCTCCACGATACCCCTCTGCCCTGTCTCGGCATGTCTGCTTGCACTCTCTTCACCGCTTGGGATGGACCTTTCTCTGTTCCTCTTATGGCTTACTCCTTTTAGGCTCCAGGTCTCAGCTTAGAATTTTGGAAAATTCTTTCCAAATCATGGTATCTAAAGTAGTTTCTCCACTGTTATCCCCTATCTTAGGTTTCTATCTTTTTCTTCCATAGAATTTATAACAATCTACCTATCTTGTTTGCTTATAGTTTTGCCTGTTTCCTAGGCTGAACTGTAAACTCCATGGGAGTTCCCTGACTGCTTCCCCATCTCCTAGTACAATGCCTAGAACACAACAGGTGCTTAATAAAAACCTAATGTGAATGTTGCCAACTGGAGAACACTGCTCAAGATGACATTTCTGGTTCAAAGTACAACATGTAGCTATTTTTGAGTCCCAGAAGGAGGTGAGGCCTGATTCCCAGCTACCCGTTCCATGTACTGAAGCCCAAGGCCACTTGAAAACATGGAGGAGTGGAAGGAGAGCAGTTCTCACCCGTGTCCTCGAATGCTGAGGTTGAAGCAGCCCAATCGATCACAGCCCAGAGAGTCAGCTCCACACTGCAAAAATCAAAACCCCAGGTGGCTGCAGTGAGAGAACTACTCAGAATTCTGTCACCGATGTCCTTCACTTCCCTTCCCCCACCAGCCTAGGGATTCTCCTCTTTCCTACTCTCTTCCCACAAGCCTGAGTGCCTGAGGAGGCACAGACAATATTACCTGGAGCACAATGCACGTGGGTTGGTAGAAGTCCACCACCTGGTTGATAACTGGCTGGAAAAGGTGCTTGTAACCTGGGAGAGGGCCAAAGATGGGCACCTGGCACCCCAAGGGGATGGGGAGACAGGGAACAAAAGGAAAAAGGGGGTTCAGAGAGCATGTAGCCCAGGAAAGGGACAACCCAAAGGGACAACTATTGGTTCCGAACTTCTGGGTGGGGAAGTTCATGAAACTTCTGGAGAGACTGATGGAAGCTAATGACCTTTTTCCCAGAAAAATGCACATACACTCAATATGTTGCATACAATTTCCGGGGAGTTCATGGTCCCTCTGAAGGCCATTCATCCTGAAGGACACCTGGCCCAACAGTAGACAATATCAGGCAGAAGAGGTTAACTCAAGGAGGGAGAGAAAGAAGGAGCCTAGTGAGCAGGGAAAAGACTTTAGTACGTACTCTGGTCATCAATGCCGTCCCGCAGGGGTACATTGAGGCAGTAGTAGCGGCCACTCTCTGCTCCAACTTCATACATGTCACCTGTGGGGAAGAGGGGGGTGAGGGGTGCCAGCTGCTTCAACCCCACCATGTACTCTGAGGGCCTCTCACTCCATCTATGTACGTCCGCCACACACTCCCTCAAACCTCTAAGTCTCTTGCAGCTTGCATTCATTCAACAGATACTCTTGGAGGGCCTACTATGAGCCAAGCTGTGAACTAGGTATGGGGATACAGCAGGAAAATGAACTATCGAAATAAATGAAATCCCACCAAGCTCGTATTCTTGGGAGGTAGGCATGATTAGGTGGGAGACAGTAAACAAAACAAAACACCACAATAAATTCAAACAGCAATCAGTGCTTGAAAAGAAAAAAGCAGAGTGATGTGACAGAGTAACAGGGTGATCAGGAAAGGTTTCTCCAAGGAGGGGCCACCTGAACTGAGACCTGAGCCTGCGGAGGAGGCAGTCATGTTAAGAGCTGAGGAGTATGAAGGGGATGGGCATTCCTATTTCCATACCTGTGCCAGGGAAGAAGTAGTTTCCATATTTGTGGAAAGATACTGTCATGACTCGGTCAGTGAGGTAGAAGGCTTCCTGAACCCCGTCGCCGTGGTGGATGTCAATATCAATGTAGAGCACCCGAGGGTGGTACCTGGGGTGAAGGCAAAGCCAGCGTCTGAGGCAGAGGTGAACCCCAGGAGGAAAAGCCCCCAACCCACTCCTCCCAAACACAAGGCCAGAAATTATGAAGAGTCTACTTTGGCCCAAGTCACCTGAAACCTAATACCACCAGTTCCCTAAGGGCAACCCTGGGGCTCCAGCCAGGAGGCAGGGACAGGAGAGGGATGTGCAGAGAAGGCTGAAATGTGAGCAGGCAGCGGGGAATCTGCAGCAGAGCACAGGAAGAGGCAGCCTGAGAAAAGCATCAAGAACTTGGGAGAAGCTACTGTGGGGCTGGAGGTCAGGGTCAGGGCCAGGGCAGTCTCAGACCTTAGCCAAGAGCCTCGTAAGTGGCCCCATCTCCTCCCAGGCTACTTACTTGAGCAGCTCCAGGATGCCAATCACAATGTCATTAACATAGCAGAAGCCAGAAGCCTATGGTAAGATAGTATAGTGGTATTACAAAGGAACAATTCCTCCACCCAGCTGCCCCCCGACTGCCATCCTGACCTCCTACCCTAGCGGAGCTGTTGTCTCCTCCATTACCTCCTCACTCACCTCAAACTTCTTGGCGTGGTGCAGACCACCAGCCCAGTTAATGGCAATATCACAGATCTGAAAGACAAACGCCCAACTCATAGTCCTTCTCCTGCCCACCCCCAAAGCTGGGAGCTCAGGATCATGGTTAAGGCTTTGGATTCAGGGACCCACAGGAAGGGGGGAAACAGGACTCGGGGTACAGCTACCTTGTTGTTCAGCTGGGTTGCTCCTTGCAGAGATGCGCCTGTGTAACGGGAGCAGAACTCAAACAGCCCGGGAAACACGGGGCTGCAAGAAGAAGAGCAAGTCAGAGCCCTTTTTCCTCTGTCCACTTCCTTCCTTCACCTTTCTCCCCACCCCAGAGCCCTGTAGTCTCCTTTCTTCAATAACCCCGTCTGCCCCTCCTACATACATACCCAAGTTATCTGCAAATTTATTCAACAAATATTTGGGACCAAACCACATACTGAAACTTGTTCAAGGCACTGGATGGGAAGTAGAGAAGCTCGATGATAGTAGTGCTAAGTGCACCAAGAGCATTCACAGGGCCCAAGGCTGTGGCCTGAGGGTGGACTCTACATTCCCAGACCTATAAAGTGAACTCAAAACTAGCAGGAGCAATAACACAAAAAACAAGAAAGCTCCCAAGACAGCATGTGCCTGAACAACCCAACAAGCAGGGCAGTGTGTGCGGGACAGACCTCTGGGGCTGGTGTGGTCAAGAAAGCCTTCATGGTATGACGCTTTGTGGTGGCTTGAAGGCTGCGAAGGCCTGGAGAGGCTGACTGGAGAACAAAGGGTATTCTGAGAAGACACCCTGTGCAGCAGAGATGTGGGGATAAGGTTGGGAAGGTGCTCAATGCCAGCCTAAGGAGTTGGCCTCAATCCTCCAGCCGAGGCTGCTTCTATTGGTAGGCTCTTTCAGGGGGACCAATTGGTGTAGTGTTTAAAAACCTAGCCTCTGGACCTGAATCCTGCCACTGCCACTGTCCAGGCTAAGTTAACAAAATCTCCTCAAATTTCATTGTATGTACTTAATGCTTACCGTCATGAAAAGGACTATTTCATCTCAGGGTTGGTGTAAGAATTAAGTGGATATACCAGTAATCCTCAGCATAGCAGAGTAAATTACTCAAGAAACTGTAGCTGTTGTAGGAAACTATAGGATCAACAGCCTCATTTCTTCAAAAAATAAATTCAAGGAATTCCCTGGCAATCTAATGGTTAGGACTCCATGTTTTCACTGCTGGGGGCCTAGGTTCAATCCCTGGTCAGGGAACTAAGATCCTGCAAGCCAAGTCATAGCAAAAATAAATAAATAAATTCAAAGTTGAAAAGGAAACATTAAGGGTTAAAAGTCTTATGAGATGGAGTGTGGACCTTGTTTAAATCCTAATTTAAATAAATCAACTGCAAAAAGAAAAAAAAAATGTGAGACAATTGGAGAAATGTAAGTACTGACTGCATATTTTGATGATATGAATTACTGTTGATTTTTCAGGTGTGATGATACTATGCATTTTTTTAAAGAGTATCATTTGGAGATATATAGTAACATATTTATAGACAAAAGGGAGTGACATCTCAAATTAGCTTTAAAAGAACCTAACATGCGGGGACACAGATGAAGCAAGATTAGCCATCTGGTCTAAGTGTTGCAGCTCGGTGATGGATAGATGGGGGTTCACTGTACTATTCTACTTGCAGAAATGTTTAAAATTTTATCTAATAAATAAAAAGTTTAAAAATGAATGGAGCAGATGGCAGCTGTTGTGGTCACTATCTTTTAGTGGATGCAGACTAGAATGGAAGCAAGGATCATGGCTTATCTTTGTTGGCCACCTCTTCCCCACAAGACCTAACTCTGAGCTGACTTCTCATATGAAATAAGCTCGACATAAACGTGGTTGTACCTAACACTCTCTTGCTTTTTAAAACCCTCTGATGACTTCTCCCTACTCTAGAAGTTAAAAATCCCAATTCATAATAGGGCTGTTTATTTTTTAAAGGCCCTACCTATCTCTTTAGACACAATTCAGATCACTCTTCAGATATTGTGGGTGGCCTTTTTCTGTTCCTTAAATAAGTCACACTCTGTCCTGATGCAGACCCTTAGGACATGTTGTCCCTACTTCCCATTCCTCCCCTCATTCTCCATCCTCCCAACTATCTTTCACCTAATTACATCCTACTTTTTTTAGAACTCAGCCCAATCTTCATTACTTCCTCTAGGAAGCTGCCACTGACCCACCCCAGCCTAGGCTAGATAATTCTCCCATGTCTGCCTTCTCATAGTCTGTCATGTACCTCTCTTCTAGAGGACTTAGCACAAGGGCTATATTAAAATTGTGTGGTATTGTTTATCATTGCATCCCTAGCACTTAGCACAGGGCCTGGCCTAGAGCCAATAACCAATCAATATTTGTTGAATAAGCAAATGAGTAAATGATGATTCACTGACAAGTATCCCCCCCCACACATATCTTCCCACTGCTGCCCTAAGACCTCACTCGAGTATTCTCACTGAAACGCCTGGCATCAAGATGCCTGGCATCAAAGGTCCCAGTTCTCCCCTTACCAGTCATCGCCCACATTGAAGGCATTAAGGCTCTTGGTAAAGCCTTGCATATTGGTGGGGCTGACTCTCTGCAGGAAGTCAATGTAGTCCTCAGAGTGGAAGCGGCACATGTCATGCTGGGAGGCCTGGTATGGCTTGAAGACCTTGAGAGGGAAACACAAGATAAAGTCAGGCAGGGTCAGTCCTACTCATCCAGCTGAAACTGACCACACTGAGCCCAGCCCTGGGGACTGTCTAAAACTACACACAGCAGTCCCCTCGCCCCTCCCCCACAATCCTTGTTATTCTATGAGACAAAGGTCTCATAGACTCTGATTAGCTTGGGAGTTTCTTATGATCAAGCCCTCTAAAGACCACTGGGCCTGCTTTTTCCTTCCTACCTCCAGCCCAACCTTTTCTCCCTTCTCAAACCTTAACTCCCTTCATCTGTCCTGTTCCCTGGATCTCCTATTCCTGATTCTCTTCATACTCATCTCCCCTGGGTGCTGACTCTGTCCTCTCTCTCCTCTGAGTTCTTCTTAATTTTGGAATCAAATAATATGGGACACATAACAACCTTCTAATTAAAACTCAAGATGCTAAGCCAGAGATTTATTATCTCTTCAGAGGGTCACACACTTTAGAAACTGGACAAGAGCAAAAAATTTTCCCTCCCCAGAAAATGCTCATAGGCACACACAGGCAAACAATTTCAAGAGTCAGAGATTCAGGCATTAACATCACCTCAGTCATTTCTATGATCAATTCACTAGTCTGTGGCTAAGCACAAGCAGTGGACACTCCTTCCTACTGCTGGCTAATTCTGCGATCCATAAGGGCCGTATGTTATGATCACATATCACACTGCTATAAATTCCAAGCCAGGGACAGACAGGATGTGTATACAGGGGGAGATGGAGGGAAGAGTAGTAATTAAGTGGAACTCTGTGTGTGGGCAGAGGTATTTTAGATTGAAAAGGGAATATCCAGGACACCTCCTACTGTCCACACACATACACATTTACACATAGGGCTGCAAAGTCCTCCCTAGAACTCTAGCTTGGCGGTGGAGAGAGATGGAAGAGGAAAAGGGGTGGGAATGAGGGTAAACCTCATATCCAGATACACTGAGCCAGCCGCTTTCCCTTCTCTGAGGCCACAGAACTGTCGTAAGATGCAAGGGAGGGAAATACTCTGTGTCTGCATAGCAGCTCCACTCCACCCTAACGTAGGCCAAAGTTTGGTCCAGTTGAGGTCAAAAGGTGGCCGACCTAAAAACTAACTTTAATTAAGTCAGTGGATGCATCCACCAACACTCTGCATATGGGGGTGCTCCTTGTTCCTTCTATCCACCTCCCCCCTGCCAGGGGTGGGTCACTCTTGATGCATTCAGTACAGCCTACCTATCCCTAAGGCCGCAGCTCGTCCCCACCCTCAATCCCCAAGAGAAGCCGTGAGACTCACGATCATCTTCTTATAGAGGCCGTAGTGCAGGACCAGACTATGAGTCAATGCCAAGCGATGAGGCTTCATAGGGTGACCAGCCCCTGGGGGTGGGAGAAGAGAGTTCATCAGGACCCATCCCTGGAGTTGTAGGCCCGCCTTCGAAACCTCCGCGTCCCGAAATCCCTCGCGTGCAATGTTGCTCCCTCACCGTAGTGGAAGTTGCCCACGTCGGGGTCGTAGAAATAGGCCACAGTCTTGGCCATGGTGCCGGCGGGACCAGGCCCCGCGCCTCCGCCGCCAGCCTGGCCGCCTGCCCCACTCCCCGGCCTTGCGTGCTGCGTAAGCACGCTGCCTGCCCCTGCGGAACCAGGAAACCCAAGCCCGACTCCCCTAGACCACGGCCAGGCCACGCCTCCTGCGGAGTTCCGCCCTCGGCTTGCTCCGCCCTTCTAGGTCTGGGGCGTGAGAATCTGGGCTTGGCCGGAGGACAGTAGCATCGGTCCTAGGATGACAGGGCCGTTTCCTTCCCAGCGGGGGTCAAATCCTCGGGGAGCCGAGCCTTCCTGTCCAGCTACCTGTCCCAAGCGGGGCGCAGGCCATGTCGCCTCTCTAGGAGGCTCCGGAGAACCGGCCACGCTGACCCTCTCAGGTGCAGAAAGCCAGCTTCCCCCGGCCCGCTGGGGAAGATTTTCAGCTACACATCCAGCCGGGGCATCTGAGGGCTGGAGCCAAGCCAGGCGTGCCCGATAGACCGGTGGAGAGCGCTCTCGCCTGACTGCCCGTCCTCCTCACCCGGACCCAGACTCGGCACCGCACCGTCACCGGGCGGCAGTGGGGGGCTGCGCAGTCACGCGCGCACCACACTTGCGCTCAGAAGCGCGCAAGGCGCTCTCTCTCCGCCCCGCACACCTGGGCTCCGCCCCCTGGTCCCCAGCCGGCGGTCGAAGGCTTTTGGGGACCCAGAGCGGCTGCGGCAGCGCCCCCTTCTCCTTCCCTTTCCACGGCTGGAGTTGTCCGGAGCCTGTCGCCGGTCCCAACCAGCCCTCATCCCCTTTCCATCCTTCCCTCCCCCCACCCCTGCCGCGGCACGGGATACTGCAGCCGCAGCCCGGAGCCCTTGAGGCGGCGAAGGGGGGAGGGGAAGGAAGCAAGGGATGAGCGCCGGGAGGGCGTCGGGGGCCCTGAGCCGGACTAGGACGCCCCCTGGAACCGGAGCCGGAGCCGGAGCCAGAACCAAACCACCGGTACCGGGTGGGCCAGGTGGTCAGGACGGGAAAACCCGAAAGGCGGGAGAGGGGTGTGTGTGAGACAGTACAGGAAGGGGAAGGGGCTGCGGAGGCCTGACTCAGGCCCGCGCAGAAGAGATGTGGACGCTGACTCAGGCACTATCCTTGTGCTGGCCGCCTGAGAATTCCGTCCCATCTCGCTCTGCAGTGTCCTTGGGAGGGACGAAAGCTCAGGACAAGCTGGAAAGGGGGAGCTTTGTGCTTTGGGGGAAGCGGGAACAGGGTCGTGGAAGAGGGCCTGCGCAGCCGCCGTCTGACACCCCTGGCCAGGACCAGCACCCCTGGCACGGACAGCTCCTTGGTTGGGTAGGGGGTGGGGCCAGACCTCAGAGGCTTGTCTGTCTCGAATCCCGAGGACGGCATTCCTAACCCTCCCCCCATCCTTAGCTGCAGCCCCCTAACTCCAGGAGCCGCCCTGGCCCGTGCTCACCCGCCAGGGCCTCATGTCGGAACCACAGCCTGACCTGGAACCGCCCCAACATGGGCTGTACATGCTCTTCCTGCTTGTGCTGGTCTTCTTCCTCATGGGCCTTGTAGGCTTCATGATCTGCCACGTGCTCAAGAAGAAGGGCTACCGCTGCCGCACCTCGAGGGGCTCGGAGCCTGATGACACCCAGCTCCAGCCCCGTGAGTGAACAGCCTAAAACCTGGCTCAATCACCTTCCTCCCTCATCCTTCTCCCCACACCTCTTCCTAGCCAACAGACCCAGGCTAAATCCTGACCAAGATAGGAGGAGGCCTAGTAACACTTTCTTGAGTCAGCAAGTGGGGTGCCACCCACCCTGAAAGCTGGGCTACAGAAGGCACCATGGATGGGAAGGGCCCACTGGTGGTAGTCTTGGACTCCCACTGATTTTCCCTTCTTTTCTGCCCTTGCCCTTGAAATGCTAAGGTACAGCATGATGCAGTTTGGTAAAGAGGTAGGTCTTGAGCAATAAGCCATAGAAACCACCAGGTAACGTGCCTTCAGAGTTGATCCATTTCCCGCTGCCTCACCAACTTCTTTCATCCTTCAGCTGAGGACGATGACATGAATGAGGACACAGTAGAGAGAATTGTTCGCTGCATCATCCAAAATGAAGGTGGGTGTAGGCCGTCCCCTTGTCCCCCAGCTCCTCGACTTTCTCTTGCCCTTGCCTTTGCCTCCACTGACCCCTTCTTTCCTTCTCTCCTCAGCTAACGCTGAGGCCCTGAAGGAGATGCTGGGGGACAGTGAAGGAGAAGGGACAGTGCAGCTGTCCAGGTGAGCTGGAAACATGGGCCAGTATGATTTAGCTTGCCTTGGAGAGTATCCTCTCCTCAAGCACATTCCTCTTCCAGTCTCCTTGCATGATTAGGGTGACAGGGGAGAGTAAGGCTGAATAATGGACAGGAAGAAGAAAGTTTGGTAAAAATCCTGAATCCTCCAAACCACATCTCTCCTTTAGATGTCATCAAGCCTAACCTTCATCCCTTATGCCACTCCCCTGAGTTAAACATTGCTCACTTTTTAGCCCTGGGAGGGGAAACAACACATGGTCAGTAACATCTTCATATTCAGTTTATTAGATAAAGACAATAAAAGAATGGTTCAGCCCAGGGAAGTGGGACATCTGGGGGCGTTTAAGGAGCACACTGAAAGAACAGGAACAAACAGAACAGGAATAAAAATGGGAATGTTCCCCCCTGCTCCCTTCCTCCCTACTGTCCAGTGTGGATGCCACCTCCAGCCTGCAAGACGGAGCCCCCTCCCATCATCACACAGTGCACCTGGGCTCCTCAGCCCCGTGCATCCACTGCAGCCGCAACAAGAGACCCCCACTTGTCCGTCAGGGACGCTCCAAGGAAGGAAAGAGCCGCCCCCGGCCTGGGGAGACCACCGTGTTCTCTGTGGGCAGGTGGGTATATAGAGTACCCCAGCGACAGGGAGGTTGAGATGGGGGTCCAGTGCTCAGGCATTTGACTCCAAAGGTGGGCCCTGGCTCTCTCTTCCTGGACTAGGAGCTACAGCAGGAGTCAGCCTGCACAATGTGCCCCACAACCTGAGGCCATCTCCCCTGCCTTAGATCAGAAGGACATGGCTCTCAAACCCAGGATGTCCCTGACCAGAGGGAAGGGCCAAGCAGTCTTTGAGAGGTGGCCCTAAGCCCCAGTGTCCCCTCCCCTCCCAGGTTCCGGGTGACGCACATTGAGAAGCGCTATGGGCTGCATGAACATCGTGATGGCTCTCCTACGGACAGGAGCTGGGGGTCTGGTGGCGGGCAGGACCCAGGAGGCAGCCAGGGGCCTGGAGGAGGGCAGCCCAGGACAGGGATGCCTGCCATCGAAAGGCTTCCCCCTGAGAGGCCGCAGCCTCCGGCCCTCGCCAGCACCCCCATGCAGAATGGAGGACTCAGGGACAACAGCCGAGTCCCTCGTGCACTTGAGGGGAACCCTGGAGCCTCTACAGAGCCGATGCTCGGGGCTGGAGGGAGGGGCCCAAGCCCAGGGCCAGCCAGAAAAGAAGCAAACGGACAGCCAAGCAAACAAGACACCTCAGATCACCAGGTATGAAGACAAGGCCAGCGCTGCAATGGGCTGAGCTCTTATTGCCCCTGTTCTGCGAGGCCACTGGTATGACCCACCTCCTGTTCTCTCACTGTCCATCCCTCCTCTCTCTCAGGTGTCCCCACCATGGGGAGCAGGGGGCATGTGAGGTGAGTCTGCCTGGGCCCAAAGTCAATCTCATCCTCCCAACCCCTATATGAAACTACCTCAGCCCATCGGTTCCCTGAATCCCCAGGGTCAACTGCAGGCTCAGCCTTTGGTACATATTCCTTGGTTCGGTGGTGGGGAGTGACCATGTGCTCCAGGGGGTAGGGAAGGTCCTGCAGCCTCTGGGGAAAAGCGGGGCGCCACTTGAATAGGAGGCAACAGTCACCTTTCCTTTCCTCCAAGCCGCCTCCTTCACTGTGCTGATGGACTACCAGCTGGCAGGCCAGGGAGTGGACAGCACTGCCCCCAGCTAAGGGACCCACTCTACTTCCACCTGGAGTTGCACAGTCTCAGGCTGGGGGTACCTGGGGAGAAGTCCCATCCCTGGCCCTCAGCTTCTTCCCCTTCCCCTGCCTGCCCTCAGGCCGCCTGACCTACCTTCCCCATCACCTCACTCCATATGCTAGAGCGTGGTGGCTGGGAGTAGGCCCCTGCCCTTGCTGGGCCCTTAAAGCAATAGCACCTTAGACCCTCTGCCCTCTTGGCACAAGAGGCCCAGGCCCTGGCTTGGGCTTTGTGCCCTTTATTCACTGTCAATAAATCCGCTCAGACCATTACAGCTGCTTTGCATACTGGCTCCAGCTCCTTCTGACAAGCCTATCCCTGTCCCAGGCCCCAACCCCAGTGGCTCTGGCATCTGCAGTGGGGTGGTTCACAGAACCAGGGTGGAGACACAAATGAGCCAGAGCCACTCAAGACTTGGGGGAACAAATTCCAGTCCCAGAGATTTCAGGGTAGTTCACCACCCTAGAGATGGTGGCAGAAGAGAAAGGGGGTAGTTTCAGCCCTAGAGATGGCTGAAGGATTATGGAGAAAAAGGAGTGGGTTCCAGCCCCAGAAATGGGGAGAGAAGTAGTGTCTACCCCTGAAGGTGAGAATGGAAATCAGGGAGATTCCAGCATTTGACTGTGTCGCTTTGGATCACTATGGGGAGGGGCAGTCTGATAGCATGGAGAAGGGGCAGCAGCATCACTGGGGGATGGAGAGTCCCCTGGCTTCAGGTGAGGGGATCTGGGTGGCCAGGATCCGGGGCTTTAGCCGGAGGGGGAGGCGGTGGACGCATCTGTAGGAAACACACAGTCAGTGCTCCCGAGGCTTCCCTTGCGGATATCCATTCCCTCCGCTCTGCAGATAGAACAGGACAAATTGGAGTGACCCCTCTTTCAACACTCTCCTCCAAAGGAGGGGCCCTTACCGGCCTGAGTCGAGGTGCCATCATGTCCAGGGACCCAGGGCAGTCCAGGTCTTGATCTGGAAATAAGAACCACAAGTCAGCCTACTGACATCATTTTGTTCACTTCTGTATCTCCAGCTCTTAGGACCGTGAAAGTCACTCAGTTGTGTCCACCTCTTTGTGATCCCATGAACTATACAGTCCATGGAATTCTCCAGGCCAGAATACTGGAGTGGACAGCTGTTCCCTTCTCCAGAGGATCTTCCCAACCCAGGGATTGAACCCAGGTCTCCCACATTGCAGGTGGATTCTTTACCAGTTGAGCCACCAGGAAAGCCCAAGAATACTGAAGTGGGTAGCCTATCCCTTCTCCAGGGAATCTCCCAGACCCAGGAATCAAACCAGGGTTCCTGCATTGCAGGTGGATTCTTTATCAGCTGAGCTACTAGGACCATGGCACTCTGTAAATATTTTCTGATTTAACAAATAGTCACTAACCTGGTTCATAACATCCATCAATCCATCCAGCCTCAACACTTACTGGGCACCTGCTGTATACTCAGCCCTGCTAAAGGTACCAGAGTAGGGAGGTGGGATCAGAGAACCCCCACCCCTAATGGCTGTCAGCGACTGAATAATGAAACACCAACAAACACAATGAATGAGTACTAAAGTATTCAAAGTAAACTAAGGGTGGAGAAGTAGGGTGCAGAAAATGGTAACAGGGGCTCCAGGGTCAGGGAGAGAGGTGCAGAGAAGAAAGTGGAAATACCTTTTAGAAGAGATGGTTTTGGAAAAGATGGACGAGGAAAATGATGATGCAAACCAGACGTTTGCAGGATTCAAGAACACTAAGGATGTGTATTGGGAAAACACTGTGGGAGAAACTGGCTAATTTTAATAATAATGAGAAACAGTTACTAATTGCATACTTGCTATGTGCCCAGCACAACTGTGCTGGGTACCCTACAGACATCTCTTTAACTGTCAAAACTCAATGAGGGAGGAACCTTCCTCCTCACTCTGTAAAGGCTCTCACTCTGTAAACTGCATGCTAGGAAGGTTGGGCAGAGTTTGACCAATGGGCCTGGCTCCAAAGCCCAAACTCTTCTACCATCAAGCCTCAGAGAGCGTGAGGGAGGAGGTTCCCGAGGGCAGGCAGAGGGGCCAAGTATAACCCGAGAGTCCCAGACTTCCTGTCTGTTACCCTCCCGGGAGCCCAGCTCCTTCTACTCACCACCAGGCAGGACAAGTGCAGGGGATCCATCCACAGCAGAGGTGGGTGCAGGAGGGGAGAAGCTGGGAGGGGAAGGGGATGGCAGCATCTGGGAATGAGAAGGCAAAGGTTTATTCCTGGCATGTGAGAAGGTTTCACCAGCTATTCCTCCCATCCCATCTTCAGTTCCTGCCCCATCACTTCCCAAGCTAGAAAGCAGCCAAATGCTTGTATATGGGTAAGGTTGTAGGTGAAACACATTTCAACAGCCCATATGTATTGAAACTTAATATGTCCCAGGCATTTTGCTGGCACTTCACATGCACAAAAATTTATTCATTCCTCACCACCACCCCATGAAGGAGGTATTTGATGATTACTGTGTCAGAGGTGATACTCAGATTAAACCATCTATCCCAAATCGCAGATCTAGTTAGTGGCAAAATCTTGCTAGAACAATAAGTACCATATATCAAAGCACCTCCTAGGGGCCACTGGGCTAAGCGTTTTACCGCCATTATATCATATCAGGAAAGTTAGGCTCCTGCAAAAGATTATCATTGTCCGCCTTCTACATGCATGTGAAGAAACAAGCTCAGAAAGGCCTAGTCATTACCTAAAGTAATCAAATAGGAATCTAAACTTAAATCCAGCTCTAAAACAGGGCAACCAAACTCTTATGAAGACTGTCTTGCTTTCCCTTTTCTCTGTGCCAAAGGAGATGGGGAGGCCCAAGCCACAATACAGGGAATGGGGTATTAAGATGAATATGGGACCTCCGTGAATGGGAGAGTCAACCAGAGATGCCTGGGGATGCAGGGAAAAGGAAGGCTCACCTGCTCAGGGTCTGAGAGTTCAGATGGTCCTGGGGGCCAAGTAGCTCCTCCACCAGCAGGGAGGGGAAGACCCCAACATGGCCCCCAAATTCTCCCCTCCAGAAGCCGTCATCCACTCCATCCTGGGCCCGGGGCAGCAGGCGGATGAGTGCCCCCTCAGGGAAGCTCAGCTCCTCGGCGCTCTGTCCAGTGTAGCTGTACAGTGCACGAGCCAGGAACGCTGTAGAAGCCCAGGAGAGATGGTGAGGGGGAGGAGGTAAGCGGCGTGCCCTGGACCATGACACTCCAGGGCCACAATGACTCAGCAATTCTTGTCCCTTTCTTACCTGTGGGCTCTGCCCCCAAAGGGTTGTCGCCGTCACGGCTGCTCTCAGGGAAGGAGAGGTCCGCGAAGTTGAGATAGCGCTCAGGGACAAAGCCTACCTCACCGTGCTGGTTCCGAGCCTGCTCTCCCAGCAATGTGAACAGACAGTGGGCTTGCCTCAGCTGTCCACGGCCCTGGCCCTTCTCCACTCAGGCTTCCAGCTTTTCTGGCTGGGTTTTTATGGGCCACAGAGAAGTCCCTCCCACTGCTCCCTTGCCAAGGTCTGAGCCCCAGGTCCCTACCCACCTTGACCCATTCGTCGGCATCTCCCTCCTCTATGACCTCCAGCCACTCGCCCTCTGTGATGGTCAGCTCATCCTCACGTCCTGCCTGGGCCCCACAAAGAAGAATTTAGGACTGGTTGTCCCCTAGCCCTGATGGTCTGAGGTCCTTACCCCCATTCACACCTGATAGCCAAACACCACATGGGCGGGGCAGGGGAGGGGCCTGGTGGCCAGGGCTTGGGGGCAGGCTCCTCAAAGAGCTCCCCAGTCTCCTCACATTCCTCAAAGTCAGACAGCTCAGCATCCTCAGCCTGTAGGGGCAGAGAACAGACATCACTGTGAGGCCTGGTCTCAAGTACCCTCTGTGTCTCTCACTCCTCCATCCTTCCGTTAACCTTGTGGATCCTCCTCCAAGGCAGTACCACCCCACCGTTCACCCTGGATCACAGGTAGTCATCACAGAGCAGGAGAACACTAATGATAATCACAGAATTACAGTAGTGAGTGCTTACTGTGTGCCAGGCACAGTGCTATGTATCTTATGTACCTTGTCTTGTTTAAGCTTCTTAATGGTGTGCACGTTCAGTCATGTCCAACTCTTTGCAACCCCATGGACTATAGCCTGCCAGGCTCCTCTGTCCGTGGAATTTTCTCAGGCAAGAATACTGGAGTGGGTTGCCATTTCCTATTCCAGGGGATCTTCCTGACCCAGGGATCAACCCACATCTCCTGCACCTCCTACATGGGCAGGCGGATTCTTTACCACTGGTGCCACCAGAGAAGCCAAGTTTCTTAATAACCCTGTGTTGTTTGGTGGAAATTGAGGCTCAGAAAGCTTAAATCACTTTCCAAGATCACACAGCTAGTAAAAGGAGTGTCTGGTACTCAAACTGCTTACAGCCTGCTCTCAGGACCTTAATTCATAACCACCATTCTATATTCATAGTAAAAGTTAACTGAGAACTCTCTCTGTTACAAACTGCCAAGAATTAAACACTTAAGTGATTCCATGCAAGCCTCACAACAACCTGTTGAGTTACGTACAATTATGATTCCTGCTTCATAAGGTCCGCTTTCCACTAGGGCTCTTTATCCTCCCAAATGTGTAAGGATAAGGAGTGGAAGGAGCTCACCGTGGGAGAGAAGTCCCTCTGGGACAGCCGGGCCTCGCTGAGCCGTCGCTCCTGTTCCACCTCATCCTGGGCCTGGGTCATGGCTGGCTTCAGCCAGTGCTGCACGTCCAGGCCAGCCCCCCTGCAGCAGGGCCAGCCGGGCAGCCCCCTTCACCTGGCTCACCTGACATGGGGAAGAGGGGTCAACCCAGGCGATGGCTGGATCTGCCTTTGGGAAGTGAGTGGAGCCTCCCCAGGTATGTCCACCCTCTATGACCTCCTGCTTGCAGTCTCCCCACCATCAGATGGAGTGGAGGAGGCCAGAGGAGGTGTGATCTCCTAAACCCACGGCATGATGCCTCACCTGGGCCCGTCGGATGCTCTCCCTTACTTCCTGCAGCCGCTGTTCTATGCCTGGAGCCTCTCGCTCTGGAGCCTGCTGCCGCCTCTGCTCCAGCCTCTGCAGCACCTGGTTGGGGAGGTGGAGGACAGGGGAGGGTGGAGATACCATGGGGCACAACTTAGAACAACATGGTAGTTAGCTAGTTGCTTCATGTGCATTCTGTCATTTAATCTTCCCTGGGATGTGGGTGCTATTATTAGCCCCACTTTAATGACAAGGAAACTGAGGTCCAAAGAGCTGAAGTCACTCAGTACCCTCTTACTCGGAGTTATATAACTAGGAAGCAACAGAGCAGGATTTGAGTCCAGGTGAGTCTTGCTCCCAAGACTATGCTCTTAATTACTGTGTCACACTGTCGGCTTGAATTATTCTTCCCTCCCCTCCTGCCTACAGCCCCATGACATCCCTCAGTGACTCTGGGACCCCCATCTCTCAGCATTTCTTGCCCACCCACGACACCTGCACCCCCACCTCACCCGATGCCCATGATGCTGGATCTTATAGTCTCGGGCAGCTCGGCTCGTCCAGCGTTGAACTTCTTTCTCCAGGCCACTCTGCCCCGCCACTCCTCCTGCACCCCCCTTCCAGCTCCAGGACACACACCTAAATGAATAGGGAGCTGTGAGGACTGCCTGACGCTGCTCCTTTACACCTCCTCCCTACAGTTCCCTCCTTATCTCCTCCCCACAAACAGGTGGGAGCACACACCTATGACTGTGGACACAGGTGTGCTTCCATGTGGACACACAAACACAGTCCTGGAAATGGGATCCAGGTTGAGGGGAAGAGGTAGAATGAAAAAGACAGTGAAGTGAAAACAGAGAAGGGTGGGATAGAGTGTAAATCTGTGTCCTGGTGGGAGGGAGGTGAACTGGGGTTCTGAAACTCTCTCTCCATGGTTTAACAGTCTCTAAGTAAATTCCACGGGCTTCCCTGGTGGCTCAGTGGTAAAGAGTCTGCCTATCCATGCAGGAGGAAATGTAGGTTTGATCCCTGAGTTGGGATGACCCCCTGGAGAAGGAAATGGCAACCCACTCCAGTGTTCTTGCCTGGGAAATCCCATGAACAGAGGAACTTGGTGGGCTACAGTCCATGGGGTCACAAAAGAGTCGGACATGACTGAGAACTAAAGAACAACAAAGTTAATACTAGGATGTGAATAATGGGAGAGAGGCCTAAACCACAGTCTCCTTTATAACTGGCCTGGATCCACCTAGCACAGAGGTCTCACCTGATCATTTCCTGCTGGCTGAAACTGCTGAGGTGGGGTGGGGGAAAACACTCCAGGTTCCTGAAGAAAAAGCTCCAGATCCTGCTCCCAGCTTACCTTGGGAGTTGGAAAAAATCAAAGTCAGCCACTCACTGGCTCCCTCTCCAAGTTTGTCCCCAGCCTTTCTTGGAAGAGAAAGGACAAAATGAGAAGGAAATGGGCAGACATGTAGTGGGGTAGGCTATACTGGGAGAGAAGGGTAAAGAGGATCTCTGGAGGGCTCCAATAGGGCACAGCCCTCACCTGGGAGGTCGCTTGCCTCCCGCGGCGAGCATGCTCCAGGGCCATCTCTGCAGCTTCCAGCTCTGTGCGGCTCAGTGAGGTCAGTGGGTCCCTCAGGTGTTCTAACAGCTCACTGACCAGAGCCTGGAGAGAGTCCCAAGATGCTGACACTACCCTCCCCCAAGCAGGCTCTCTGTCCAGGTTTGGGTGGGAGATTGGCATGAGGTATGGGAATTTGGGAAGGAATAAGACATTATTATTGCTTCTAAAAACAGACCCTCTTATGTACACAGCACTTAACAGTTTAAAAAGCATTTTCACATTCATTCTCTCCCTTGAGCCCCATTAGTCTTATAAAGTAGTCTGAGCAGGGGTTATTCCTGTTGAGGAAACAGGAGTTCAGAAGGGTTAAGTGCTGTGCACAATGTCACACAGCCAGCTAGAAGCAGAAGCCAAGAATGTCTTTTCTGCCCATTCTAAGCAGGCTAGCTCCCCGCCCTACTCAGCCTGTCGGTGATGGGAAGAAGGAGAGGCTCTCCCCGCAGAGAGGCAGGGGTATCTAGGCTGAGACTAGCCTTGAGCAGGGCCGGCAGTTCTTCCTGGTAATAGTGGTCAAGGTGGGCATTGGTGGCCACCAAGTTGAGCAGGTACTCATTGCGGGCTGCTCTCAGCTGCTGGGAGTACTGGGCCGACTGGGCAGACAGCTAGGAGAGGAACACAGGTGTCAGCTGGAAGCTCTAGACTCTTGGGGCTCTTCCAAGGCCAACCCAGATCCAGAAAGAATTCTCACATTATTGAGATAACTGGAAAACTATACTAAAAATTTTACATACTCACAACTCCTGATCAAAATCCTCTAGTGGAAACTACATATATTTAGAAGAAAATCCCAACTGCTCCTTACCATGGTCTACCAGGGCCAACATGAGCTGGCCCCAGCACCCACTCTCTTTCCACAGTGCTCGTCCCCCTGCTCACAGTGCTCCAGCCACACTGGCCTTCACTCAGTTCCTTGAGCCTACAAAGTTATTCTCACCTCAGAGCCTTTGCACCTATCATTGCCTCTCCCTAGAATGTTCTTCCCCTACATCTTTGCACAGCTGGTTCCTTCTTGACACTCAGCCCACCTGTTCAGAGAGGCTTTCCCTCTAAATTGGAGAAGGCAATGGCACCCCACTCCAGGACTCTTGCCTGGCAAATCCCATGGATGGAGCAGCCTGATGGGCTGCAGTCCACAGGGTCGCTACGAGCTAGACACAACTGAGGGACTTCACTTTCACTTTTCACTTTCATGCATTGGAGGAGGAAATGGCAACCCACTCCAGTACTCTTGCCTGGAGAATCCCATGGACGGGGGAGCCTGGTGGGCTGCCGTCTGTGGGGTCGCACAGAGTTGGACACGACTGAAGCGACTTAGCAGCAGCAGCAGCCCTCTAAATTACACTCCCGTTATGCTTTATCAAAGGACCTTCTTTTCTTTTCATTTATTCTGAATCTTTGTTTATTTACTATCTGTCCCCCCCAGCCAGGCTGTGAAGGCAGGAACTCTACTGGTAGTGTTCCCCACTGTATCCCCTCGTGTTTCTAACAATGCCTAGTACATAAAAGTCCTCAATAAGTGCATAAAAAGGAACAAAAAACAAAGGTACTATGTCTATTTTATAGATGAAGAAAATGAGCCTCGGAGAGAACAAGTTTACCAAGGTCATGCACCAAGGAAGTAGGGTAGCCTGGATTCATCCCAGTCTCTCTGACTTAACGCCCCTGAGTTCCAAACCACTAGACTAATCTGTCCACCTCTCCCTGTCCCCACTCATGCCCACATCCTCTGAACCTTGGTGCTGAGTTTCTGAAGACTGGTCCGAGTGTGAAAGAGGCCATGGTCACTTCGGTTAAGCCTGTGCAGGCAAAGGAAAGGAGTGGAGGTCAGACCCAGCCATGGTGCCTTGGCTCTACAACCTGTCCCCAGGCTTCCCAACTCCCCATCAGCCCACCTGGCCTGGACATCAGCCGCCTTCTCCTGGGCCAAGGCCCAGACGCGTTCCCGCTGCCCATACAGCTTTCGGCTTCGGCTCAGCTCCCCGGACAGACTGCAGCACCTCAGCCTGTGCCCTCTGGAGGTTCTCTGCTCCCTAGGGGCATGGACACAGAAGTCCTGATCCAGACCACCTCCATCTCTGAGTTAGCCCTTCCTTCACCCCATCCACTGAACCATACCTTCCGAAGCACCTGCTCCTTAGCACTCCGCCCCGTGCCCCCAGCCAGGTCACGGTATCGGTCAGATGCCTGGAGCCGGGCTTGGCCCCCAGCCACGGTGGCATCTAGCAGGCAGCGCCAGGCACCAAACACCATCCTGCCTCTCCCCAGAGAAAGAATGTGTTAAGGTGGGGAGCACTCCAAAGTTTCACAAGACTCCCCCTCCCAGCACCATGGGAGACAGACAGCTTTCCCATCCCCCTAGTCTGGGAGCCCATCAATCGATCCGCCCATTATCTCAGCCACAAGGATCCCTCTTGCCCTCCACTGCCATCCAGTGTCCTTGCTGGGTCAGCTGCTCTCCTCCTGCTGTATCAGCTCCATCTACAGCTCACGTGCCCTCCCCACAGGTTCCTGGGGTTGAGTGCCTCATTCCTTCTTGGCACCCCCACCCCACTATGGGACTCACCTGCTGTCCATCTCCCCACTCCGGTGTCCTTCCCTCTTCAAGAATGGCCCAGCCAGTTTCTGGAGTGCCTGGTGGGAAGATCATCACAGACCCAATTTCTTTTCAAAGACCCCATGTGTGAGAACACAGGACCAGAATATGATAATACCCCTCACTTTGCTAAGTGCTTTACATGCATTAACCTATTCCATCTTTGCAAGAACCCTGCGTGAAGGTACAATTATTGTTACTCCCATTTTACAGAGAAAGAAATTGAGGCCCAGAAGGTTAAGTAACTTGTCCAAGGTCATACAACTAAACAGTACCACAGCAGGGACTTGACACACACGTGCCCGATTCTAGGCACATGCTCTTGACCAGAACAGGAGTATGTGTGGAGCCACACTGCTGGTGGTGTAAAGGAGGCCGCAACAAAAGGGAAGGTTCAGAGAAAAGAGTCCCATACCTGCCCATACTCCCGTTCAATGGCCGCCCTCTGCTTGCTGTAGGATCTGTGAAGATTGAGGGGGTGGGGTGAGGGTGGTGTTCCTGTTTGGTCCATTTCTCCCACCCCTCCATCCTCTCTTCAGCGTGGGCAGGAAGGAGTGGAGAGTCGGGTCTAGAGAGTGACTACACTGACACTGGAGAGAGAGTCCTTGAGATCACCTCGGCAGCCGCAGCACAGGACAACCGCACCTCAGTGCTCAGAGACTCAGCAGGATCCTCTCCACCCCTGGAAAACCATCTGTGGGCTTGGAGGTGAGGACGTGTGGGGGCCTGGGTACGACGGAGTCCACCAGCCTTCCAACAGGTCTGGAAGAGGGGGAGGGGTTCTGCCCAAAGCTTGATTGTGGGGCTGGCAGGGCAGTGTGGAGTAAAGGGCTTTGAGGGAGGGTCCCAGTGTGTTTGTATGTGTTGGAGTGGGCGGAAGGATAATTCCTATCCGGTGTGAGAGAGGCCTAGGGTGAAGGACTTGAATGGGCAAGTTGGAGAGCTCTTCACCCCCGCCCGCCCCGACAGCTGTAGTATGTTGGAGAAGGGGCGGAGCATGTGACAGAGAAAGTGAGGGTATGTGGAGGGGGTCAGGGGCTACCTGATATCCTCCAGTAGGTCTGCCTCTCTCTGCTGCCGGGTTTGAAGGATGCTCAGCTGCTCCAGGAAGCGAAGCTTCACTTCCTGGGCCGGCTTCACCTGTAGGGGTAAAAAGAGGATGAAGACCCCTGGCACGGGGACCTGAAAAACACTCCGCGCTGGGAGCGGTGAGGGGGCGGGGCCAAGGAGGAGGTGGGATGTTTCCTCGGTTACTTCTGGGTTGGCCTTTGACCCTTTTCTACTCTTCGACCTCTCCGGGTGGGTCTGGTGCCCGCTTGGTCCCCATCACTCCCCGCGCCCACCAGGAGTCCCCGTTTCCAGGCCAAGCTCACTTTTCGGGGCGGCGGCTGCATCTCCGCTCCGGCCCAGGCAGCGACTCGACTCCGGAACTCGACGAGGCCCCGCCCACATGTAAGCCCCGCCCCTGTCCAGCTCCGCCCCCACCCCGCCCACGCCTGGTCAGTCCGCTTGCTGCGCGGCAGAGCGCGAGGGGGCCGCAGAGAAATTAAACCTCCGTTACTGCTGCGAATACCCCGGATAGAGTCCGCGCCTCCCGGTGAACGCTGAGTCCGCTGGACAGTAGGGAGAAACCTCAGGTTTCTGTGTCAAGACGCCTGGGTTCTATTTCTAGTACGGAGCTGCTGACTCAGCCCGTAATTATTTCTAATCATTCATTTACATATGCAGATCTCTAATCCTGACGCGACGGCTGAAGGCAGGCGAGGAACTAGGTCTGTGACCAGGAAAACTGAATCACTGGATGCCTCATCGAAGATGCGTCTGATGAGGGAAACAGGGCTGGTCCTAGGCCTTTTCCCAGTTCCCACTGAACTGGAAAAGCTGGCGTGTGAGCGAGGATGAGAAAGACGCCTGGAGCCAGGAAGGAACCAGTACCAGAGGAAAAGACAGTACATCCTGGGCCAATGGAGAAGGAACAACCAGCGGGCGTGAGCTGGGAGAATGAACGTGGGGACCTGTGGCCTAGAAAGCCTCTATGACCTTTAGGTTCTGCACCCTTAAGGTTCTGCACCCCAGGACATACCCTGCTCCACCCCCACCCCTGCACTGCCTTCTAAAGATCTGCACACCCTTTCCTCATCCTTCTCACCTTTCCGTGGCTCACACTTCCTCACCACACCCAACTTGGAAAAGACAGGTGTCTGTGGCTCAAATTCCAGATTTATATTTCCAACAGCTCACCTCCATGAAGGCCACTTCAGGAGATCTAAGTAGGTACCTCAAACTTTTAAAACAGCTCCTTCCACCTGATCCTTCCCCAGTCACTTCTCCCAGCTAACATACTAAATGGAACCATTCTCCATACAGGGAGGAAAGTCAGAAACCCAGAGTCTATGTGCCTTCCCTTCTACCCCCACATTCCATCCATCAGTTCAGTTTGTCACTCAGTTGTGTCTGATTCTTTGAGACACCATGGACTGCAGCACACCAGGCTTCCCTGTCCATCACCTACTCCCGGAACTAGCTCAAACTCATGTCCATTGAGTCAGTGATGCCATCCAACCATCTCATCCTCTGTCGTCCCTTTCTCTTTCTACCTTCAATCTTTCCCAGCATAAGGGTCTTTTCCAATGAGTCAGTTCTTCACATCAGGTGGCCAAAGTATTAGAGTTTCAGCTTCAGCATCAGTCCTTCCAATGAATATTCAGGACTGATTTCCTTTAGGATGGACTGGTTGGATCTCCTTGAAGTCCAAGGGACTCTCAAGAGTCTTCTCCAGCACCACAGTTCAAAAGCATCAATTCTTCGGTGCTCAACTTTCTTTATAGTCCCACTCTCACATCCATACATGACTACTGGAAAAACCATAGCTTTGACTAAATGGACCTTTGTTGGCAAAGTAATGTCTCTGCTTTTTAATATGCTGTCTAGGTTGGTCATAACTTTCCTTCTAGGGAGTAAGCATCTTTTAATTTCCTGGCTGCAGTCACCATCTGCAGTGATTTGGGAGCCCCCAAAATAAAGTCCCTCACTGTTTCCACTGTTTCCCCATCTATTTCCCATGAAGTGATGGGACCTGATGCCATGATTTTAGTTCCCTGAATGTTGAGCTTTAAGCGTAACTTTTCCACTCTCCTCTTTCACTTTCATCAAGAGGCTCTTTAGTTCTTTTTCACTTTCTGCCATCAGGGTGGTGTCATCTGCATATCTGAGGTACTGACATTTCCATCAGCAAGTCTTAAATGTTCTATCTCCCACTTAATAACTTCTCTCAATTTCTAGAACCAACAGCCTGGTCCAAGCCCCCATTATCAGTCTCCCATATGGTCTGGTACCTGGTCTCTTTGTTTTCAGTCTTCCCCTCAACAACCCATTGTTCAGAAAACAGCCTGAGTGACCAGTCTTTTTTTAAAAAGGAGAAAATTTCATCCCTCTCTTCCCTAAAACTCTTCGATTGCTTCAGAATAAAATCATGGCCTACAAGACTATGCATAATCAGGTCCCTGCCCATCTTTCCCCCTCAGCCCATACTGTGGTGTCACTCCAGTCTCCTTGCTCCTCCCCTAATATGCCAAGTCCCTTTGTATTGCAAACCCTTCATACCTACTGCCTTTCGATTCCTTCTGGAGTGCTCCTTCTCCCAGCATTCCACATGCCTGGCTTATTCTTACATTTCAGCTCTTCACAGAAACCCTTCCACCCAGCCCAGTGCCACCTCCACAAGCACATCACTTTGGTTGTTTCACAGCACTGATTGTGTGTGTGCATTTTCTGTTTTCCCTCTACAGTGGAAGCTCCATTAAAGCAAGGACTCCATCTCTTTTGTTCACACTATATCCCCAATACCTGGCACCAATTAGGTGTTCAGTATATACATGTTGAATAACTGAATGAATGAATGGCAGCCTTTTTGTTTCAAGGTTTATTAACAGTGACCCATCCTTTTGGCTCCTCTTTGCCCCAGCTCCCAACCCTAATCAATCTCCCACTCTAGGGCTTCACTGTAGTTTATGAATGTTGAAGGTGGGGTAGGATAAACTTGGAGATCATTCAAATTTGTGCCTTCCAGGGACTTCCCTGGCAGTCCAGTGGTTAAGACTTCATACTTCCACTGCAGGGGATGCCAGTTTGATCCCTGGTCAGGGAACTAAGATCCTGCATGCCGAGTGGCGTGGCCAAAAAGAAAAAAAGTTTGCCTTCCAAATCTTTTTACTGTTAATGCATAAAACAATTCTTTTCAAACCCCAAATCTCTCACAGAACCCCTACATATCAAATACATAAAACAGGAATTGCCCTCTTGAGGGGACACTATGTGGGGCTTACAGTTCTGAGATAGTCTGACATTCATTGTTCTGCTGATTTCAGTTACTTCCTGGGACAGGTGAGTCAGCGGAGGCCGGAGGCCGAGCGCAGCGCCATGACCTGCCCCTTTTCTGAGCTGGATGCTGTCTCAGGAGCTCTTGGCCCTGTGCTCCTTCCACAGCATCAGACTGGACTCTGGGTCTTTCCAGCCATGGCAGACGTGCCCCGGCAGTGTCTGCCATGGGAGAGCTTCGGTCTTTGATTACCTACCCCTCGGACTCCTGTCCCAGAGTCATGTGAGGGGCTGGCTGGGGGTAGACTGGAAGTGCAGGGAGTTTGGGTGGGGGAAGCCAGGTGTCTGTGTTGGAAGGCCACTAGGGCTTGGGGGGCTGGGGGCTGGATGGTTGAGAAGGGCTGCCCAGGCCTGTGGTGGTCTCTCCCTTCCTCAGGATGAGGCTGCTCAGCTCCTGGAGTAGCTGCTCCTCCAGGGACCCATGTGTCTGGGGACTGCTCTTGGAAGGGGGCCTGGAGGGGGCTCAGGCGGCCTCTCTTCCCAGGCCTGGGGGCCTGCTTTGGACAGAAGATACTGATCAAAGGACCTCTGGCTGGGGAGGGCAGTCTCCGGCTTGGCTGTCCGCTCCCGTGGGGTAGAGAAGGAGGTGGAGATGTCCTCGGCCAGCTCAGGGAAGGCCCCCACTTCCTCATATACTGGCTCCTCATACACAGGCTCCTCCAGTTCTTCCTGCTCCTCCACAGACCCCTGGGATGACTTCATTGGCTGGATGAGAATGGGGTCACCAGAGGCAGGCACAGAGTTAGAGTTCCCAGATTATTAATTGCTAACATTTATTGAGCTCTTCCTCTTGACCAGATGCTGCAAAAATACTTTTGCATATATGATGTCAAAAACATCCCTGTATGATGGATACACTGCAAGTGAATGAGCTGAGGTACAGAGGAGTTAAGTAAGTTGCCCAGGATCACACAGTAAGTAAATGGTGGAGCTGGGGCTTGAACCCAGGTCTATCTGACTCCAAAATGCATTCACTTAACCATTTCCTTCTACTTCTCAAATCCTGTGACCACTTCCCCCCTTCTTCACTGCATCCTACCATCCCTTGTTTTCCTCATTCCTTCAGGTCACAACACTCTCTGTCCACCCGCACGCACACTCTTGGATGGCCTGCATCAGGCAATACAGAAAGCACACAGGCTCAAGCAGCACAGAGCACAAGGCTGACAGGCACAGAACTGGAGCAGGCACAGTACTCACAAAGAACATGGACAGGGTCCTCCCGGTTGTGAAGTCGCCGCTGGGCACAGGTAGGGTGGGGAGGCAAGGAGGGAGAGACACAGAGACACAGTAAGGCCTGGCAGCAGGAGCTGCAGGTGGAGAGTTGGGGCACAGAGAAGACAGAGGGGGCCAGGCTGGCAGACATGCCATTTCCTCCTGCAGTGTGGCCAGGGCATGGGCAGGGACCCTGAGGCATTGGGCAGGCTAGGGGAACCTCACCAGGGTCTGATTGGCAGACAGGAGGGTGGCCCCACTGTCATCCCCACGGATGGGCAGCAAAGGCATGGTGCCAAACTTCTGACGGGCGAGGTCAGAGGAGGAATGGCGTCGTAAGACCACTGGCTGCTGGTCATCGTGCTGGAGAGAGGGAGAGGGGAGGCACCGGTGGGCATGGGAGGTACTGAGGGTAGAGCTGGGCCCACAGCCCTGGCTCTCAGCTCCCTCCTTTCCCTTACCTGGGCTTTGAGGATGCTGGTGGTCCAGTCCCACATCTCGTCCTCGTCTGTGCAGGACAGGTAGCTGGGGGTGATCAGAGTGGGATCACCAGGAGGGAAGGGGTCACAACTAGAGAGGTGGGAGGATAGGAAAGGCCGGAGGACAGGGAGCCTGGCTGGGAGGTACTCACAGGTGCATCTTCTCCAGCATCACTGTGAAGCCCCACCTGAGAAGCAAAGGAGACCAGTGATGGGTGATCAGAAAGGCCAGAGGGGTGGTGGCATTTCATGCCTCTAGAAGGGTGGACTGGGGGAAAAAACTCACGGGGTGGGAGGCTTGAACTTTTGCGGATTCCCAGGTAGACCTTGGCATCTTCCAAAGACCATTCTCGTTCCGGTTTAGAGCTCTGACAACATGAAGGCCAGCAGTGAGGTTGAGAGGTGAGAGAGAAGGATCATGGTTAAGGAGGTTTAGAAACCATGGAAGCACTGGAGTTGTATGAAGTCAAAGGGTCAGGGAAGCAGTGAGACTGATGGAAAAAGGGCTGTGGAGTGACAGGGTCGAGCAGTCAGGGTTCCTCCCACACAGCCACCCAGCCTCCCTCCACACTTGCCCAGGGCCCACCTTCTTCTCCTTGAGCAGCAGCAGGCAACGGCCACGCAGCAGAAAGAACCTCTCCTGGAAGCGGTTTCCCAGCAAGCGAGGGGGCTCCTCCCGACACCGCAGCAGCCCCACCCGTGGGCTCTCACGCCGGATACCTGGGCACAGGTGGGCAGGCAGGGCTAGGTGGAGGGTCCCTGGGAGAAGCCTGGGGCGGGGGCTTGTGGTGGTGCTGGGCTGAAGAAGGAGGCTCACCTGTGAAGAGGCAGCCAGCATGAGCCAGAGAGACTCTTTTCAGGAGCAGGGAGGCCGAGCAGGGCTCTGGGAGTTGGCACCATTGGAGGGCCTGCTCAAGGACCCTTTCCTTGGGGTGCAGTGGCCGCTCTAGGGGGCAAGGTGAGGGTAAGTGTCAACCAGATATCCATCCACAGCCTGGCGCCCCCTCCTCCTCGCCCACCAGTCACTCATTCATTCATCCAGCCAGCCACAGGCATAATTTAGCACTGACTGTGCCAGGCACCAGGCTGCCCTGGGGATACAGTCTGCTGCTGCTGCTAAGTCGCTTCAGTTGTGTCCGACTCTGTGCGACCCCATAGACGGAAGCCCACCAGGCTCCCCCATCCCCGGGATTCTCCAGGCAAGAACATTGGAGTGGGTTGCCATTTCCTTCTCCAATGCATGAAAGTGAAAAGTGAAAGTGAAGTCGCTCAGTCGTGTCCAACTCTTAGCGACCCCATGGACTGCAGCCTACCAGGCTCCTCCATCCATGGGATTTTCCAGGCAAGAGTACTGGAGTGGGGTGCCATCGCCTTCTCTGGGGGATACAGTAGGGAGCCTGAAATACCCAGCCTGCCTTCACAAAGCCCACAGCCTGGCAAGGGAGCAGAGAGTGACAGATAAGTAAATCAGGTAAAGACAAACCAATATTCTGAAGCAAACAATAAAAAGCTGAGAGAGAGAAACAGGGCAGCTACTGAGATAGGCTGACCAAGCAAAGCCTTTCAGAGGAAGCATTTGAAAATGAGACACAGAGCCTGAAGGACTGGGAAGAACAAGCCAATCAGAGATGGGGGAGAGGACACCAGGGACGACGAAATGCAGCACCAAAGGCCATGAGTTAGGAAAGATGTGCTTGAAGAACTTAACAGCCAGTGTGGCTGAAGCAAGGAAAACACATCATTTGAGATGAAACCTGAAAAATAAGTGAGTGCCAGATATTTAGGGTCTTATGGGCTAAAATAAAGGGTTTGAATTTTAAGTGCAATGGGAAACCATTGGAAGGTTTAACCACGGGAATGGCATGATGATATTTATGCTTGAACATGTTCATTGACTGCTGTGTGGAAAATGGATTGTTGGAAGGCAAGAAGGGACACTGGCCAGCTGTGCCTTATATGGAGCTGTACATTTTTGTGGTTAGTGCTGGGGTGCAGAAAGATCATGGTGACGTCAACTAAAGTGGTAGCAATGGAGATGGAGAGGTGGCATATTTAGAAAGATACATTTAGACTCAAGAGGACTAGTTAGCCAGTAGGTATGAAGATGAAGGAACAGAAGGAGTCCCAGAGGACTCCCAAGTGTCTGGCCTCGATAACTGGGTGAATGCTGATTCAATGACTGAGTCAGGAAAACTAGGAAATGGCTTGGGCTTTTTGTCAGGGGAGGGAGTTGGGAATTGAGTTTGGTCTCAGAATTTTTTAATCACTTTTTCTTTTTTTGGTTGTACAAGTGGCATGTGGGACCGCTGGTTCCCCAACCAGAGATCAAACCTGCATCCCCTCCAGTGGAAGTGTGGAGTCTTAACCACTGGACTGCCAGGGAAGTCCCGGTCTTAGGCATTTAAAATATGAGGTGTTACAAGATGTACAAGTGGAGGTGTCAAGCAGGCAGCTGGCTATGTGAGTCTGCAGCTCAGAGGAGGGGACCACACATAAACATTTGGGGCCAGCTTATTAGTGCTATTTAGAGCCACAGGAATGGATGAGCTCACCCAAGGAAACACATAGATAGAGAAAGGAAGAGGGTTGAGGATTGAGTCCCAAGTCCCTCCAGCATTTGGAGCCTGGGCAAAGTAGAAAGAGACACCTCCTTTAAGGTGAAAGAGAAACCAAGGGTCTTTGGGGCCCACAAAAGACAAGAGTAGAGTATTGAGAAAGGGTGAGTAGGGACTTCTCTGGTGGTCCAGCAGCTGAGACTCCGCACTCCCGATGCAGGGGGTCTGGGTTCGATCCTTGGTCAGGAAATAGAGCCCACGTGCCAGAACTAAAAATCCCACTTGACGCAACTAAGACATGGCACAGCCAAACAAATAAATACAAAAAGAAAAAAAAGAAAGACCAAGAGGACAGCTGTGCATCTGGTAACCCAGAAGTCTTGGTGATTTTCACCCTGAACATGTGTGCATGTGCACATGCGCTGTCATACGTACCAAGCTCCCCGTGCTCTCGAATCTCAAATGTCACCCACAAGTCCGTCCCAGCTGCCGTCCCCCGAATCTCCAATACTTGGTTGGTCAGCTCCTCAGCAGTCAGTGTTGGGGACACCTGGGGTCAGGGCACGAGCAGAGGACCCATGCGGGTTAGACCACTGCCCCTGCTGCCCGCCACCCTCTCACCTCACCTCCAGTCCCCTCAGGACTCACCTTCAGGGTGACACAGTTGTCTGGGAGCTGCTGCTCTATGAAGACCTCCATGATGAGGTCTCCAGCCTGGGACAGCTGAGGGGGAGGAGTAAAGAAATGAGAAGGACACAGACAATACAAAGGATCAAGGTCAGAGGACTCCTTAGGTTGTCTCATGAGTACTTCCCCCACAGAGGCCTCCTCTGAACCCTCACCCAAAAATCCCTCAGACCCTTTAAAGAGAAGAAACTCCAGGCGTGGTGGCACTGTGTGCAGTACCGCTTGAGAAGACAGGTTGGAGTCTGGGTTCCAACTCTGCCACTCGCTACAGTACAGCCTTGAATAAGTGACCCTTCAAACCTCGGTATCTTTGGAAAAATCAGACCACCTACCTCCTAGAGTTGTGTGGCACTAAAGATAATCATGATGGTGTGCTCACCTAGAGCCAGATATCCTGGAATGTGAAGGCAAGTGGGCCTGAGGAAGCATCACTAGGAACAAAGCTAGTGGAGGTGATGGAATTCCAGTTGAGCTATTTCAAATCATAAAAGATGATGCTGTGAAAGTGCTGCACTCAATATGCCGGCAAGTTTAGAAAGCTCAGCAGTGGCCACAGGACTGGAAAAAGTCAGTTTTCATTCCAATCCCAAAGAAAGGCAATACCAAAGAATGCTCCAACTACCACACAATTGCACTCATCTCACACGCTAGTAAAGTAATGCTCAAAATTCTCCAAGCCAGGCTTCAGCAATACGTGAACCATGAACTTCCAGATGTTCAAGCTGGATTTAGAAAAGGTAGAGGAACCAGAAATCAAATTGCCAACATCCGCTGGATCATCGAAAAAGCAAGAGAGTTCCAGAAAAACATCTATTTCTGCTTTATTGACTATGCCAAAGCCTTTGACTGTGTGGATCACAATAAACTCTGGAAAATTCTGAAAGAGATGGGAATACCAGACCACTTGACCTGCCTCTTGAGAAATCTGTATGCAGGTCAGGAAGCAACAGTTAGAACTGGACATGGAACAACAGACTGGTTCCAAATAGGAAGAGGAGCACGTCAAGGCTGTATATTGTCACCCTGCTTATGTAACTTATATGCAGAGTACATCATGAGAAACGCTGGGCTGGAAGAAGCACAAGCTGGAATCAAGATTTCTGGGAGAAATATCAATAACCTCATATATGCAGATGATACCACCCTTATGGCAGAAAGCGAAGAGGAATTAAAAAGCCTCTTGATGAAAGTGAAAGTGGAAAGTGAAAAAGTTGGCTTAAGGCTCAACATTCAGAAAACAAAGATCATGGCATCTGGTCCCATCACTTCATGGGAAATAGATGGGGAAACAGTGGCAGACTTTATTTTTCTGGGCTCCAAAATCACTGCAGATGGTGACTGCAGCCATGAGATTAAAAGACGCTTACTCCTTGGAAGAAAAGTTATGACCAACCTAGATAGCATATTGAAAAGCAGAGATATTACTTTGCCAACAAAGGTCCGTCTAGTCAAGGCTATGGTTTTTCCTGTGGTCATCTATGGATTTGAGAGTTGGACTGTGAAGAAGGCTGAGCACTGAAGAATTGATGCTTTTGAACTGTGGTGTTGGAAAAGAGTCTTGAGAGTCCCTTGGACTGCAAGGAGATCCAACCAGTCCATTCTGAAGGAGATCAGCCCTGGGATTTCTTTGGAGGGAATGATGCTGAAGCAGAAACTCCAGTACTTTGGCCACCTCATGCAAAGAGTTGACTCATTGGAAAAGACTCTGATGCTGGGAGGGATTAGGGGCAGGAGGAGAAGGGGACGACAGAGGATGAGATGGCTGGATGGCATCACTGACTCCATGGACGCGAGTTTGAGTGAACTCTGGGAGTTGGTGATGGATGGGGAGGCCTGGCATGCTGCGATTCTTGGGGTCACAAAGAGTTGGACACAACTGAGTAACTGAACTGAACTGAACTGAAAGTGAGATTACAGGTTCTTGGAATATAATTTGTCCCCAGATGTTAGCTACAGCATTTATTACTCTTCTCACCTCTTTGTCTAACTTAGCTAACCCTTCCTTGGATCTCTACACCTGGAACTGAAGTGCTCCTGCCACCCTTCTGTAATGAAGAACCCTCAGGGTAGAATAAATGGAGCAAATCCTAAACCAACCACCCCTCCCCAAGGCGCTTCTCTCCTTGGGTTTCCAGGAGCCCAGAAGCAGAAGGTTACCTTCCTATCTCAATGTCCCCTCCTGGCCCACTCAGAAGTCTAGGGTCAGGACAAGTTACCTGCACGTCCTTCCAGGTGGTGATAAGACTGACCTCCAAGTCAATCTGGGCTACCTGGTCAGGGTCGATCTGTGGAAGAGCCAAAGGGTGTGTGTCTGTGTGTCTGTGTCTGAGTGTCTGTGTGCATTAGCGGGAGGCTGCCGGGATAGGGGGTAAGCCCAGAGACATGTGCAAGACCAGAGCCCATGAAGGAGAGGGAGAAAGGCCAGAAGAGCTGAGAGCTAAGGGGCAAGGATGCTAGGAGTGCAGTTACAGGAGACGGGGCCCAGGGCTCTGGGATGGGGTTCCTGATGCAGAGGGCCTTTAGAGGGTGAGGGTAGGGGTCTGTTGGGACAAGCAGGATCCAGCATCCAGGGAGAGGGACCATAGGTCAGGGGTCGGGAAAGCTTACATCAAAGACAGAGATGTAGCCATCGATGAGCTCCTGCAGCACTCGCACCTCGTGCTCCCCCCGCCCATCTGTCTGGAACACGCTGGGTGCGAACAGCAGTGCCAGGTTTCGCGTGCACATCTGGTTCAGAGAAGCGCACTTCTGCACCCTGTGGAGGGGTGTGAGGGTCTTGGGTGGGTACAGCAGTCATTCGGCAAACACTTACTGAGTCCCTGCTATATGCCTGGGCTAAGCACTTGGGCTACAGCAGTGAGTTAGACACAACTCTGCCCTCAAGGAGCTTCCAGTCTAGGGGAGAGATAGACTATACATAGGGGTCAGCAAACTTTTATGTAAGTTTATAGATAGTAAATATTTTAGGCTTTCATGCTGTACCATCTGTCACAACCCCTCAGCTCTGCTCTGGGAGTGTGAAAGGAACCATAGGATATATATAGAAGAAAGGGTATGACTTAACATTTTATGCAAAACTTAAGTTACAAAAATAAGCAATGAACTGGATTTGGCCCAGAGGCCATAACTGTCCAGTCTGTAATCAGTACCATACAACTGAGGCTTATCCTAGAATCATTAAAAAAAAAATCTGTCTTTCCCAATTGACTGGTAAAGGTAGACCTGCATCTTATTCCTCTTTGTGTCTCCAACATCTAATCCTTTGCTGCCATAGAATATTAAATAAAACAAAATAATGCTGATTGTTCACCATTTCTGAATGCTTACCACATATATGCCAGGTGCTGTAGTAAGTTTACAATGAGTACATCATTTAAATCTCATATAACCTATGAGGTGGATGGTGGTGGTGATGGTTTAGTTGCTGAGTCATGTCTGACTCTTTGCAACCCCCCTGGACTGCAGCCCACCAAACTCCTCTGTCCATGGGATTTCCCAGGCAAGAACACTGGAGTGTGTTGCCATGCCCTACTACAGGGAATCTTCCCAGACCAGGGATTAAACCCTGGTCTCCTGCATTGGCAGGAGGATTCTTTACCGCTGAGCCATCAGGGAAGTCCATGAGGTGGATACTCTACCTTATACCATCTTCCTATTACAAATGAGGAAACTGAGGCTCAAAGAAAACAGATAATTTATCCAAAGTCATGTGCTAGAATAGTGGAGTCAGATTGAGGCCTAGGTCTGTCTGACTCCAAAGTCTATCCTGTGAACCTTTATGCTGTTACACCTTCACTGAACAATTGTCTATGGGGTGGATATGTGAATGTAAGTGAGGGATTGGACAGAGGTGAAAAGGGTCGGGGGGAAGCCTGCAGGGGTCTGGCTGTACTGACCGATAGAGATGCCCAATGAGGGTGGCCAGTGTGCGGCGGTTGACCCGTGGCAGGCAGCCAATCACTTCTTTGTATTTCTCCAGGCGCTGGTTCTTCTGGGGCAGTTCTGGGGACATGATGGGCAAGGAGTGGAGAGAGTCGAGGAAATAAGAGCAGAGGAATTTTTAGAGAAACAAACCCAGGATGGACGTGTCTCTGCCCCTTCCCACCTTTCCCTGAGCTGAGTCCTGGGTGATCAGCCAACTGTGGCAGGAGTATTGGAGTGGGGGCTGCCTAATCCCACAAGAGTGCCTCAGAGATTCTGGGAGGGGGGGCGTGGAGTTCCTGGTTGGGTCTCCGTTGCCCATGAGGCTCTTGAGAGTACCCACCAGCAGCCTCCCTCCAGCGAGGCAGCAACCGCGCAGAGGTCACAGGATCATCAAGCTCTCGAAAGAAGCGTTTGAGCGTGTCGGTGACATCCTCCACAAAGTGCTCCCCTGGTCGGAGCTTCACGGACCGGGCATCCCGCCGGAACTCAGCCAGCAGCTTCAGGCTGCGGGCACGGGCACCCCCTTTCCGGTATACGCCCTCCAGCCGGAGCCCTGTGAACAGCCAGCATCTCCGCTCACCACTGCCCAAGACCTGCTATCACTCACCCAGTGCCCTGTCTATGACCCACCCCTCCCCCCATACTGTATGTGGTTATTGGGGGTAGGATGGTCAGACAGAAAGCAGCCTCTCTGGTCTTGCTGCTTGGGTCCCTATTCCAGCCCTCGCCTTCAGAAGGTCCATCCGTAACCATGCCATCACACTGCAGCTCCTTTCTCTCCTCACCACTTTGATCTTTAAATAGCACTCTATGAAATCACATCACACTCAGGACACGTCATTCACAGGTTTTGAATTTATGAATTCATCTACCTGCTTAAATGTATTTGGAACCCCCAAATCAATACCCGTGGCACTTGGCAGTCACCTGTGAACATGCACAAGTGGAGAAAATTTTCAGTTGCCTGATGAACATTTTCCCAGCTAAGACCGCAAGCAGTAAACAAGTGTCATTCTAATGGTATATTTAGAGCCATATATTTTTGCATTCTTCTTGTTCTCTTGGGGGCGGATTTCATTGTTTAAAATGGCCCTCAATTTAGGGCTGAAGTGCTGTCTACTGTTCCTAAGTACCAGAAGGCTGTGATGTGCCTTGTGGAGAAAACACATGTGTCAGATAAGCTTTGTTCAGGCATGAGTATAGTACTGCTGGCAGCAAGTTCAAAGTTAACTAATCAACTGTATAGTAAATAAAGTGCCTTTAAAGCAGACTCATGGATACAGAAAACAAACTAGTGGTGACCAGTATGGAAAGGGAATAGGGGAGGAGCAATATACTGTTAGGTATAAAATAACTGTAAGAATATATTGTATAACACAGGGAAAACAACAAATATTTTAGAATAACTATAAATGGAGTACAATCTTCAAAAATAGTGAATCACTATATTGTACCCCTATAACTTACCAAATATTTTACATCAGCCATACTTCAATAAAAAATAATTTAAAAATTTTAAAAGATGAAAGCTTGGACCTATACTCAATATCTTATAATAACCTATAATGGAAAAGAATCTGAAAAAGAATACAGGTTTTATATATTTATACACACACACATACACATGTATATAACTGAACTACTTTGTCATACACCTGAAACTAACACAACATTGTGAATTAATTATAATTCAGTTTAAAAGAGAGGAAAAGAAGATGACAACTTAAAAAAATTAAAAGTGTCTTCAAACAGAAGCACACATAAAACAAAGTTCCACATTGATCAACTGATGAAAATATGACCAGAATTTCCCAGGAACTTAACTCTGTATTTCCACTGGGGCAACAGTTCAGCATTCATTGATCCAGTGTTTTCAGTGACTTTTAACTGCCATGAATCATGAGAACTGAGTGTATTTGTTTCTTTAATTATTACCCATCGTTCCCACCAGTCTCTGAGCTTCACAAAACCTTCCTCGTTCACTGACCCCCTCCCCGTGGCCGGCACAGGGGAGCAGCTCAATAAATACGTGTTGAATGAAGAGGGGCGGTGCAAGATCTGTGGAGCAGCAGGGAGGAATACCCACACTTTCTCCAGGGCTTTTCACTGGGCCTCTGACTTCAATCCCCCTAGGAACACGTGTGAGGCTGAGAAGTGGATGGGGTCTAGTAAGTTTGGGGAGTCAGTACATGAGGCTACTGCAAAGGCGTGGAGGATGTCTTTAACCGCTGACTATCCTTTGTCTGTGTAGTAAGCACAACTATTTGTAGGCGTACGGATGTGCCTTTTCCCCTTTACTGTCCTCCTTAGTTTTCTGAGAATTTTCTTCTCAAGAGTCCAGCCTTCTAAAGAGGGTTTGCTGGGGGAAAGAATCAATTTGATCCTTACTTGGTAAAGAGAAAAAGCAGAGGCCAAAACTCACAAAGAATTCTGGGAACCCCTTGCATAGTTCATCCTTTATGGCTGGAAAACCCTCCCACACAGAATAATTCTACTCAGACCCTCAGCGATTTTGCTGCTCAGCTTGGCTCTTGCCAAATAGCTGCGCTCTCTCTGTTCTCCATAGCTCTGCATCTCCAGTAACATCTGAGGGCCCCGTTCCTTCCATGCCCACACCCCAGTTCAGTTCAGTCGCTCAGTCATGTCTGACTCTTTGTGACCCCATGGACTGCAGCATGCCAGGCCTCCCTGTCCATCACCAACTCCCAGAGCTTACTCAAACTCATGTCCATTGAGTCAGTGATGCCATCCAACCATCTCATCCTCTGTTGTCCCCTTCTCCTCTCGCCTTCAATCTTTCCCAGCATCAGGGTCTTTTCCAATGAGTCAGTTCTTCACATCAGGTGGCCAAAGTACTGGAGTTTCAGCTTCAACATCAGTCCTTCCAGTGAATATTCAGGACTAATTTCCTTTAGGATGGACTGATTGGACCTCCTTGCAGTCCAAGGGACTCTTCAAGACTCTTCTCCAACACCACAATTCAAAAGCATCAATTCTTCGGCACTCGGCGTTCTTTTTAGTCCCACTCTCACATCCATACATGACTACTGGGAAAATCATAGCCTTGACTAGACAGACCTTTGTTGGAAAAATAATATATCTGCTTTTTAATATGCTGTCTAGGTTGGTCATAACTTTTCTTCCAAGGAGTAAGCGTCTTTTAATTTCCTGGCTGCAGTCACCATCTGCAGTGATTTTGGAGCCCCCAAGATAGTCTCTCACTGTTTCTACTGTTTCCTCATGCATTTGCCATGAAGTGATGAGACCCAGATGCCATGATCTTCATTTTCTGAATGTTGAGCTTTAAGCCAGCTTTTTCACTCTCCTCTTTCACTTTCATCAAGAGGCTCTTTAGTTCTTCTTCGCTTTCTGCCATAAGGGTGGTATCATCTGCATATATGAGGTTATTGATATTTCTCCTGGCAATCTTGATTCCAGCTTGCACTTCATCCAGCCCAGCGTTTCTCATGATGTACTCTGTATATAAGTTAAATAAACAGGGAGACAATATACAGCCTTGACGTGTTCCTTTTCCTATTTGAAACCAGTCTGTTGTTCCATGTCCAGTTCTAACTGTTGCTTCCTGATCTGCAGATTTCTCAAGAGGCACATCAAGTGGTCTTGTATTCCCATCTCTTTCAGAGTTTGCCACAATTTATGGTGATCCACACAGTCAAAGCCTTCGGCACAGTCAATAAAGCAGAAATAGATGTTTTTCTGGAACTCTCTTGCTTTTTCAGTGATCTAGCAGATGTTGCCAATTTGGTTTCTGGTTTCTCTGCCTTTTCTAAAACCAGCTTGAACTCAGGAAGTTCACGGTTCACGTATTGCTAAAGCCTGGCTTGGAGAATTTTGAGCATTACTTTACTAGCATGTGAGATGAGTGCAATTGTGCGGTAGTTGGAGCATTCTTTGGCATTGCCTTTCTTTGGGACTGGAATGAAAACTGACCTTTTCCAGTCCTGTGGCCACTGCTGAGTTTTCCAAACTTGCTGGCATATTGAGTGCAGCACTTTCACAGCATCATCTTTTAGGATTTGAAATAGCTCAACTGGAATTCCATCACCTCCACTAGCTTTGTTCATAGTGATGCTTTCTAAGGCCCACTTGCCTTCACATTCCAGGATATCTGGCTCTAGATAAGTGATCACACCATCGTGATTATCTAGGTCAGGAAGATCTTTTTGTACAGTTCTGCTGTGTATTCTTGCCACCTCTTCTTAATATCTTCTGCTTCTGTTAGGTCCATACCATTTCTGTCCTTTATCAAGCCCATCTTTGCGTGAAATGTTCCCTTGGTATCTCTAATTTTCTTGAAGAGATCTCTCAACTTTCCCATTTATTGTTTTCCTCTATTTCTTTGCACTGATCACTGAGGAAGGCTTTCTTCTCTCTCTTTGCTATTCTTTGGGACTCTGCATTCAAATGGGTGTATCTTTCCTTTTCTCCTTTGCTTTTCGCTTCTCTTTTTTTCACAGCTATTTGTAAGGCCTTCTCAGACTGCCATTTTGCTTTTTGCATTCCTTTTTCTTGGGGATGGTCTTGATCCCTGTCTCCTATACAATGTCACAAACCTCCATCCATAGTTCATCAGGCACTCTGTCTATCAGATCTACTCCCTTAAATCTATTTCTCATGTAACCACCTATAGGTCCTAAATGCGTCACATGTGCTCTCTCATTATCACCACTATCCTGAAACATGAGACTGTGAGGAGCTCCATTTTCTTCCTTTTTATTTTTTGCCATATCATATGGCATGTGGGATCTTCCTCGACCAGGGATCGAACCTGTGCCCCCTGCATTGGGAACATGGAGTCTTAACCACTGGAAGTGCCAGGGAAGTCCAATAGCCCCATTTTATTTTTAAAAATCTTTTAAAATTATTATTAAAGTTTTCGGCTGTACTGTGCAGCATGTGGGATGTTAGTGGCATGCGGGATCTTCGTTTTCTGACCAGGTGTTGAACCTGTTCCCCCTGCATTGGGAGCCTGGATTCCTAACCATTTAACCAGAAGGGAAGTCCTGGCCCACTTTAAAGACGAGGGAACTGAGGCTCAGAAAGGCAGAGCAGCTTGTCACTGTCAGGTTGCAGTCTCTGGAGGCAGTTTTTGAAGGCAAGTCACATGCATACATCTCCCTCCTCAACCCCGTCTAACCTGCAGTGCCCATGTTCCCCATCCCTCACCAGCTGTGTCAGCCAGTACCCACTCACCATGCTGAGTGACAAAACTGATGCAGGCATCCACGATGATGGGGATGTCCCCCGGCTCATCTGCTGCTCCTGCAGCCCTGTGCCTCCCCCGCCGGCTGCCCCCCAATGGCCGCGTTCCATGCTGAGAAGTCTAGCCGGCCCTCTGCCTGCAGATACAGTGTCCTGAGACCCGAGAGATCTGAGTCAGAGCCAGCTCCAGGGGCACCCTCAGGCTAAGAGGCCCAGGAGCACAAGGATCAGACTTCCCAGAGACACCAGCAGGGGACAGCAACACCCAACCCAGACAGGGCCCCTGACTAGGGAAGTGACTTTGAGGAAGTGGGCAGTGGTCCAGCAGGCCTGGGTGGAAGGTGTTGAACTGTGTGTGTGTGTGGGGGGGCGGGGGCAGAGTCAAGGGTAGGGGCAAGACTTACCTTCCTGTCTCCACCAAAACCAAATGCTCTTTCTTGTCTGGGGTGTCAGCTGCTGAGACCACACCTTGGAGGAGAAGCATGGGACATCATCATTGTCATCTTCATCACAGTGATTAATATTCATTAAGTATTTAAGGTGTGTAGGTTCCATGCTAGGAGGTTTACAATCAATACTGCCTTAAACCTTATGAGTTACATACTATTATCGCCACTTTGGGCTCAGACGGTAAAGAATCCGCCAGCAATGAGGGACACCCGTTTCACATCAACTCAGGTTAAGTAACATGCCTCAGATTACTTGTTACGGCAAAGCTGAACTTGAACTCAAGTTTCCTGTCTCCAGATCTTTAAAACACTATCCTACACTGTTCTTCTTTTAGGAGGAAAAGAGAATTCCCAGTCCCTTCTCTCAGTCCCCAACCAGCAAGTGACTCCAAATAATGATAATAACACACATAACATATAACATTTATTGAACACCTGTAAGATGCCTCCTGCCAGGTTCTGTGATAAGTGTTCTACATGCATTGCCTTATATGAAACTCGTTACAACGCTATTATTGTGCCTAATGTGAAGATGAGGCAACTAAAGCACAGAGAGGTTACGTAACTTGTCTAAGATCACACAGCCAGCAAGTGATGGTGGGGTGGCGGGGTCTAAATCTGGGCAATTTGACTTTAGAACTTCTGCCTGAAACCACTATTCCTGCTGTCTCCCATAGGGGCCCTAAATATGTGAAGGTCCACCACCCCACCTCTCAGAGCCACCCTTCATCCCTGTCCCCAGCCCTGCTCACTGATTTCCTGTAGCCGGCGCAGATGCACCATGTCCTCAGGGGCTGGGGGCCAGGGCCTGATGCTGGGCACAGGAAGAGGTGATCTCCACGAAGAAGGCCGAACCCAGACATCCAGAGGCCAGAGGCCAGGGCTGTATGGGAGGGAGACCGAAGCCACAGGCGACCCAGCCGCAGCAGCCCAGGGCCCAACAGCTGGTGACAACTCAGTGGAGAGAACCACTGTGAGGAGGAGGGCAATGGGAAAGAGGAGGGTAGGGAAAGGGACAAAGGGCGGGCAGAGAAGTAAGAGTGAGAGGGATAAGGGGAGGCAGAGGAAGACATGGAGAGAAAGCCAAGGGAAGAAGGGAATGAAAGGGATGCGGAGAGAGTAAAGGAAAGACCGGTGCAGGAGACAGGAGATGGATGGAGAAAAACAAGAAAGAAATGCAGTTCAATTCGATTTGTTCCAGCCAACCAGAGAAGACCCCTGTGCGGCAGGCAGTGTTATACCCTTAACTGGGATGTACAGAAAGACAGCCTGGGTAGCTGCATGCTGTGACCGAAGAGTCACGAGGCCCCAGGAAGTCCCACCCCCCAGGGGGCCAGGCAGAGGTTTCATGGAGAAAGGAATATTCAAGGTGTAACTCAAAGCAGTGCTTCTCAAACTACTTGTGCTGAAGGAACAGGAAGTTTAAAATTTTTTTACCAATCTGTCACTAACCAACACTTTGATTAAAAAAACAACAAAACGAATTACTAGAAAAGTGAAATGAAGAAAGAATGACATATAAAATATAAGCCCCCAGTTCTTAAATATTAGACTCCACACAGAAAATTATTCTGTCACATTGCTATGAAAGATTCTAAATAGTGACTCTCAAGCTCCATACTTAACCTGTCATGGGCCGTAAGAGAATTTCTCAGTCAGGACCAGGTAACAGACCACACTTAGGGTAGCACTGCCTTAAAGGATTTTTGAAAAGTGGTGGCTCAGTGGTGGTGAACCCGCCTGCCAGTGTAAGAGATGTGAGTTTGATCCCTGGGTAGGGAAGATCCCCTGGAGGGATAAATGGCAACTTGCTCCAGTATTCTTGCCTGGGAAATGGACAGAGGAGCTTGTGGGCTACAGTCCACGGGTTCTCAAAAAAGTCAAACACGACTTAGCAAATAAACAACCAGAGATAATAGGAGGAGACTTGGAGGGCCATATCAGTGCCCTTAGAGGATATGGAGACAGCTTATTGGTGTGAGGCGTTCTGAGTGGGGTCAGAAGTCAGAGCAGGGGAGCGCTTCCTACAGAGTAGTGTCAGATGCACAGACTACCTGGTGAGGCCAGAGGGAGGCCCTTGAACCTTACCCAGGGCAAGTCACTGGCCACCTGCAGGGGTGCCACTCAGAAGAGTAAGGCGAGGAGGGCAGCCAGAAGAGGTTAAGGAGGAACTGCGGGCTGCCAGAGCTCGTAACTTTCTAAGACGCTGTGGCGGGGTGGGGAGGTGGCATGCCAGGGTGATGAGCTGAAGGTGGAGCAAGGCTGGGGGAAAAGCTGTATAAGGATGGGAGCGATTATCACTGTCATCCCCATTACTACTTCAACACCCACAGATGGAGGGCTTGTGGCGTGCCAGGCAGTGTGGTCCTCATGTGTCACTTAATCCTCAACCCTAGTGGGTAGATCTTTGACACCCACTCTACCCATATGGAAGAGCTCACACGTGTGAGTTGAAGGACTCAAATCCCAGGATATCTGACTCCAGGGATCTAGATTTAATGCCAGGGATCTAATTTAATGCCAGGGGTGGGGTGCAGGATGGAGAGAGAGTGGCTTGCCTGGGAATGGAGAAGCTGGGTCAGATAAAGGCAGCTTTGCCTGTGGACTTGGAGATCTGAGCCTAGGGGAGGGGTAGGAGTCAGGTGGCAGCCTCTCTGTGGGAAGAGCCCAGCACAGTGCAGTCTGGCCTGTGAGCTTCGCAGACAGAGGCCTGACTTCTGTCCTGTGCTCTGCTGCCTTCTAGCTCTGTAACCTTGACTGAGTGGCTTCATAACCTCTGAGTTCTTTAGGTGTGAAATACTGATAACCCTTACCTCTAAGTGTTGTGAAAATTAAATGAGATATTGAGTGGGCAGCGTTTAACACAGGACCTGGCACAGAGTAAGTGCTCAGCCAACCTCAGCTGTTAGTGGCAGGGGTGGGCGTGCCTGCAGGAATAGGAGGGGACAGGATGAGAGCAGGGGGTACAGGGAACCCATGAGCTGTAGGGGATGGGTCTTAGCTGTCTCACCTTGCCCAGGGCGCTGGTCCAGGCCTCCAGACTGTCAGCTCCATCTGTGCCAAAATGCTGAATCCTTCCCCCGGTGAGGATGAGCTCAAAGGAGAAGGGGAACCTGGAGAGATGAGGTCCAGGAGGAGGGACGGGGGTGAGTCAGGGGGCTGGCAGCCTCAGGATCAGGAGCAGAAAAGAGAAGTTGAGGGAACAGGGTGGGTGTTACCTGTCGAGGTCACCTGGGTCAGTGGGTGGGGGTTCACACCCAAACATACAACATCCTGGGGCTGGACGAGGTGGAGGGGTTCAAGGCTGCTTTCCGACACAAACATTTCCAGAGCCGCACTCAGGACACACCACAGTCGGGGGAGCTAAGAGAGAAAGTGGTGGTCAGCAGGTAGCAGACCTCTGTCCCCACTGCCAGAATTCCCATTTGCCAGATATTATTCTGTGCCAACCCTTCTACCTACGTATGATCTCCTGTAGTCGTCACAACTCTATGAGGGGAGTTTTATATTCACTCCTGTTTTGCAGATGGGGAAACTGAGGCTCAGAGTTGAAGTACTTGCCCAAGTCACATGGGGAGAAAGCAGCAGAGCTGAGATTTGACCCCCCCCGTGGTGTGACTTCAAAGCACAGCCTCTCAACCATCACCCAATGCTGCCCCTCTCCACCCCTGTCATGGTCCCTCTGAGCCCAGCACCCTTGTCCACTTCAGGGCATGTCCTATCCCAGTCCTCTCCTCCTTATCCCTCTAGGGAACACTCCCAACCATCCTGGCTCCTGGCCATCCCCTCCCATCCCTTGGCTCCCCTCTCACCATCTCGGCCCCTGCGAGGGGTGGGGGGTCCAGCTTTGTTGCTGATGGGACCACAGTACAGGAAGCTGCTGTAAGTGGCAGGCACCACCACTTCATTGTACACGCCAGGGGAGGGGTCTGCAAGGGAAAGGAAAAGTGGTCACGTCAGGCCAGTGCAATGGAAAGGCCTGACCCCCTTGGGGAAGTGCTTGAATCGAGGAAGACAATGGGACCCAACTCCATCAGCAGCATGGCCTAGTAGAGCCCAGTGGTGCTGAACCCCTCACCATCCAGATCAGAGAAGAAGGTGGCAGGCAGTGATGAGGCTTCTAGGCCAGCCCTTGCCCACTGCCTGCCTCCACCAGCCAGCGAACAAGTAAGCTCTGGGTGGAAGGCTCAGGCAGGGGCCCTCCTGTAAGTGTCTTGGCCCCTGTGGCATGACTACTGGAGACCAGCCTGTGTAAGACGACCATTTCTATGATCAGACTTCCCTTGGGCAGGTGAGACCTGACCTATGGGTTGACCCTGACAGGGGTAGACCAGTACTAACACCTCAAGCATCCAGATCCACTCCAGACAGAGGTCATCAGTGGTCATTTCAAATACCAACAAATAGGGCCTGAAGGACTTGGAGGGTTGGGAAACTGCCCAAGTTGGGCCATTGTGATGGGCTAGCTGAGAGGTAATTGGGGGCCCCGCCAGAAGAATCAAGGCACAGGTCAGGGCTAAGAATTCTTGCAGGGAGAGAAAGGAAGCCTTGTGGGGATTACCTGGGGGCAGGAGACTAGGGAAGCTGCCATCAAGGGCTGAGGGGGTCCAGGGCTCCTCTCCCTCAAAAGCTTCGACACAGAGGAGCTGGGTCATGTTCTTCAGCAGGTTGGGTCCTGCCACAGCTGCACACAGTGCCTACAGGGAGGAAAGGCCTCTGTCAACCCCAGGACACAACCTGGCGGTCCTGGGGACAGTCCTCCTATCTCCAAAACAGTCCCCACTCCAAGCTTAGGCATTTCAACTCACAGACCCATCAGCCCCAGCCTTCCCTCCTACCTGGAGAAGCTGGCTATGATCTGGATACTGAGGGTGGGGCTTCCCGGAAGAGACCGAGCCGGTACTTCCGAGAGATGAACTCTCCCCGAGGGCCAGGGGTGGTATCTGGGTGCAGGCCCTCACCTGGGGGGAGTGACCCTGCCCAGAAGCGGTTGGCGCGATCATTTCCCAGGACAATGAACAACTGCAGGGTCACAGGGGGCAGAGGCAAGGGACAGAAACTTGTATCCCCAGGCATTCCAATCCTGTCCCCAAGCTGGACCCAAGGCCTTTTCACACATGCTCCTTCCACCCCAGCCCACACCCCAGACACACTTTTTCCCTCTGCAGACTTCTCACCTGCACTATCTCATTACTCCACACACTTGTGTCCAGCTTCAGGCTCTGCACCTTGGAGATCCCGGAACCCAGAGCCCGGTGCTGACCTGTTAGGGTGTGAAGGGCATGGGCACCCTGAGCCCTCCTGCCCCGAGCTCCCGGACCCTCCTGTTTCAGCTAAAGGCCCCAGCCCTCACCTGCGCACTGCTTGCAGATGACCACTCCTAGGTTGACCGCGGCCCAGTCTGGGCGGGAGGCGCCACAGTCCGCGCAGTGCCGGTTTGCCCGATTGGACCAGATCTTCTCAGCCACCTCGTAGTCAGACAGGGTCTCGGTTACTGCTTCCTGCAGAGCGGCCGCCCAGCTCTGCCGAGCCCCCAGACTCGGCTGTGAAGCTGAGGGGTGGACAGCCAGTCCGTGGGCCTGGACACCCAGCCCCCTACCCACCCCACCATCCGGGGCATTCCTGCAGCAGCCACCAGAGCCATATGTGAGCCAGCCCAGCCCCTCCTGACATCCTTGACCCTGTTCACTGGACTCCCACTGGGACACACCCACTGATATCCTAAAGAGGTGGCCTTGGAGCGTCTGTACCCCAGTGTCCCCCCTCAATGTCTCTCCCCTGGCCTTGCCTCCTGCTAGTCTGGGCCCCACCTGAAGCAGCGATGTGGTGTGAGCAGGTCAAAGCTGCGACTCTTGGTCTCCCGCACACTGCAGCCTTGTAGTTCAATGAAGCAGATCCCGATGCCCAGAGAGAAGGCCTGGCAGTCGGGAGTGGGGGCGGTGGGCAGGCACAGTGAGGTCCGAGTGGGCTAGGTCAGACCCCTCGGCCCTGGCCCGGCCCTGCTCACCTGCTCACTCTTGTACAGGGCCAGCTCTCCAGGGCTCAACGCAGCAAACACCTTGGCCTTGTGCCCACGCAGCTCCAGCATGCCCGTGCGGAGGGGTCGAGGTGGCTGTGGGGGCCGGGGGTGGCCCAGGAGGCGCTGCTCCTTCAGGCAGGACTGCAGTGTGGAGCACCACATGTCCCGCTGAGCTGGCGGGGGACGAGGAAGCAGGTAAAGCGGGCTGTGGGCTCACCTGGCCTCCCCAGCCCTGCTCCGAACCCGGGGGCCCTGGCCCTCACCCTCACTCTCTGTGCGGAACACGAACACCCTCTGGCCGGTGATGACCTGGAATTTGTTGTCCTTGCTGCCGCGGGTCATCTCGATGGCCGTCAGAGGGATCACGCCCTTGGGGAAGGGGTCCTGGAGGGACAGACAGCCCATTGGCCCATGGGGACAAGAACTCAGCCATGTGCACTGACCCCTGGGGGCCAGCACCAATGTTTAATGAGATTTGGCGCTCATCCCACAAGCAGTGGGGTACAGCTGCTAACTGCACTCCTTTTGACCCTGACATCAGTCACGTGGTGCCTGCCTCCCCTCCACGGGAGAACTGGCCTTCCAATCCTGAGCCTCTCTCAGCTCTCCCTTTCCCCAGGCCCCATGAAGCATCTCCCAGACCTACCTTATCACTGCCAAAGTACATCAGACTCCTCCCGTTGAACTGCACAAAGCGCCTCTGAAAGACATAGTTTCTGGGGAAGGGAGAGGCTGAGATCAGTAACTGGTGGAGGCTGCACCCCAGGGGTCCTAGGATCTGGGAGCACTTGAGACCCGACCTCCACCACCAGCCAGCCTCCCGTGCCCCACTCCCCTTCCCAGCAGCCCCACCCCTGAGGGGAGAGCTTGTCTAGCCAGCCACTGAGCAGGGGCGTGGGACGGTCTGCCGTGGAGGAGAAGCTGGCATAAGGTGAAATGAGGTCATCGTTGGTCTCTGTGTCCAGGGTGGGCAGGGAGAGGGTGGAGTCCCCGGGCAGCTCAAGGCTGGCGTAACCAGCATCCTCACGTGCCTCCAGATCCGGCCTGCTGAGCCTTGTGGGGGCCGAGAGAGGGGGACACACTTTAGAGCCAGTTCCCTGGACAGCCCCACCCACAGCACCTAGTGGAATGCCCGGCAGGTACCAGATCTGCTTTTTAAGCAGGGGAACAGGGAGGCTGAGAACCCAAAACATGAGCATGGATCTTCTTCCCAAGGCACACTAGGACTTTTCATTTGAAAAATGTCAGTCCTTTGCCTCTGCCATTAGTATTACTTGGTGAACAGTTGGGGAATAACTAACACTGATGACTTTTTGCCACAGCTGCCTATCTCATCAATAAGTCTAATTGGTTCTTTCTCCAAAAAGTTCTTGCTTTTCTCTCCCTGGACCAAGTTCCCAATAGCTCTCACTGAGGTGAAGGGAATCGTCTAACCAGTCACTTGGTTCCATTCTCGCCCTTCCACCAAGGATGCGAACAAGATCATTTCACGCACCTGCAGGAACCTCTACAATGACTTCCCGTTAACCCCTATCGAAATTCCTTACCAGTGGATGCAAGACTGTGTACAGAGAGACCCAGGGCAACTCTGACCACCTCATCCTGCATTGCCTTCACCTTGCTCACTACAGTCCAGCCACATTCTTTTCCCTAGTTCAAAGTCTTTGCCATACTGTTCCCTCTGCCCGGAACACAATTCCCTAGGCTGTTTCTTTCCATCCTTCAGATATTCCTTCCCAGAAAGCCCTCTTTTATTCTGTCGCTCTCCAGTGGTTCCTTACCTCAGCTGTACAAATCACTTGGGAAACTTAAACGCATCTGCATATGAACCCCATGTGCATGCGTGCTTGTTCAGTCATGTCCAGCTCTTTGTGACCTCATGGACTAGAGCCTGCCAGCCTCCTCTGTCCATGGGATTTTCCAGGCAAGAATACTGGCATGGATTGCCATTTCCTACTCCACAGGATCTTCCGAATTCAGGGACTAAACCCGAGTCTCCTGATTGGGAGGAGGATTCTTTACTACGTAGCTACTGGAGAAGCCCTGTGTGAGCCCCATGCCAGACACTTACATTTGAGTCACTGGGAACAGGGCCCAGGCATCTGTCATTTTCAAAGTTCCCCAGGCTGTAGTACAGCTCGGGTTAAGAACTTCCACTCTATCCTACTTGTTTCCTACTTCACTGAGAAACTGAAGCAACCAGAGGATAATCCCCACAGACTCCTAGCAGCCCATCTGCCCCATTCCACATACACAGTTTTCCTCCTGGTACTATGATAAACACCCCTGACTAAAGCTGATCTGTCTTCTGGGCACTTGGTTCCAGTCCTCTCACCTACACGAGGACATCACTCCAGACTTTGTCCCTTTTCTCTCTCCTATATCCACTAGTTTTCTATCTATAGATCATCCCTATTCACCTATGAATATACACAGCATTCCATGCTATTAAAACCCCTTTCTTGACTCCACTTCCACTATCAATAATCACTCAAACTCTCTGCTCTTTTTTGCAGAAAAACTAAAAATGTTGTCTTCATATTTCCAGTTCCTTTCCTTTGTTCTCTCTTGAGCCCACACAGATCAAGCCTTCACTCCCAGCACTTGTCAAGGTACCGAGTAACCTCCGTGTCACCAATTCCAGAGGTCAATTCTCAGTGCTCATCTTACCTGACCTCCCAGTAGCATTGGATACATCTAACCTGACCTCTTCCTCCTCCTTATATCTTTTCTTCAGTTAGCTCCTGTGGCATCAACTTCTGATTTTCCTTCTACTTCACTAAGCATTTTTTTTCAGCCTGTTTTGCTGATTCTTCCTCTTATCCCCAGTCTCTCGATCCTGGAGTATGCCAGGACCTTATCTTGGTCCTCTGCTTTACCTACACTCACTCACAGCTACATATACCCATCTAAATGCTGACAACACACAAACCTAGATCTGTTCAGACCTTTCCCCCAGACTCCAGACTTGTATATCCAACGGCCTGTTTGCCACCTCTCCTTGGGTATATAAAACACACCTCAAATTCAACACATCAAAACCTGTGCTCCAAATCTGCCTTACTCCTGCATCATGCACAGTCTTCCCCATTTCAGACCACAGCAACTACATGAACTTTCAGTTGCTCAGAAGAGTGCTGTCAAACGGTCTTCGAAATTTGGTTGTTTTATGGTTTCAGCACAGCTCACACCAGACTAGCCACATTTCAAGTGTTCAGCAGTCACACGTGGTTACTGGTTACCACACCAGACAGTGCAGGCTCAGATGGAAACCCCTGAAGTCTTTCTTGACTCCTCTTTTTCTGTCACACTTCAATTTACTAGGACAGTTTGTCTTTAAGATATAACCCAAACCAACGACTCCTCACCCTTTCCACTCTCATAGCAGTAGCCTGAGATTTTTCACCTAGATCACAGTAAGAACCTCCAAACTAGGCTCTCTGCTTCTGCCCCTACAGATCACTGCAAACACAGGAACCAGAGGGATTCTTAAAATGTAAGTCAAAACCCTTCCAATAGCTCGCTTCCTATTTCACTTAAGAGTAAAAGCAAAAGTCCCAGTATGGCTCCTTTTGCCTCTCTGACAGCATCTACCCCAGCTCTTCCCACCCTGGCCCCCTCTGTCCCAGCCCTGCTGACCTTGTCATCGCTCCCAGATCCCCTGGTTACATGGCCTTCTTAAAGTCTCTATTCTGGCCATTCTTCCCACCTGCAGCATTCTTTTCCTAGAAGGGCTTAGTCCCTCACTTCTTTCAAGTTTTAGCTCAAATATCATCTTAACACTCTGGCAACTCTTGGTGAAAAACTGCAGTCCTTTCCCCCTCACCCCATCCAGCCCTCTTACCCTGTTCAATTTTTTTCATGGCACTTATCACCTTTTACTGGAGAAGGACATGGCAACCCACTCCAGTATTCTTGCCTGGAGAATTCCATGGACTGAGGAACCTGACGAGCTACAGTCCATGAGAGTAACAGAGAGTCGGACACGACTGAGCAACTTGCACTTTCACTTTCACTATTACCTTTCAACATAGGAATAACTCATTTAGTACATCTATTGTTAATTGACTAATTTCCCACAAAGGCAGGGATTTCTGATTTATCCCAAATATTTACAACAATATCTGACATTCAGTAGGTGTTCAAAAAGATTGCTAAATGAAAGAACGAAAGGCACTTCTCTGTATTTTAAGTCAAATATCCATTTCTTTGCTGCTGCTGCTGCTAAGTCACTTCAGTAGTGTCCAACTCTGTGCGACCCCATAGACGGCAGCCCACTAGGCTCCGCCGTCCCTGAGATTCTCCAGGCAAGAACATTGGAGTAGGCTGCCATTTCCTTCTCCAATATATGAAAGTGAAAAGTGAAAGTGAAGTCGCTCAGTCGTGTCCGACTCTTGGCGACCCCACGGACGGCAGCCTACCAGGCTCCTCTGTCCATGGGATTTTCCAGGCAAGAGTACTGGAGTGGGGTGCCATTGCCTTCTCCGATTTCTTTGTCTACCTGTTTTATTTCCTATCTGTCCCCACTGAGTCACAGGCTGCCTAATGGGAGACTGGGTCTGTCTGTCATATTCATCCTGAATCTCAGTAACCCAGTTGGCACACAGTGGATGCTCAACACACATCTGATGACCAATGGGGAACACAGCCGCCACCAGCTCAACCCGCTCCTCTTCCTGCCACCGTCACTCTGTGGACCACTCACCCGTGTTCAGCCCTTTCCTGACAGACACCTCTGCCTTCTCTTCTGTCAGGGGCCCCTGGGACCCCCACAGGTTGGACACCATAGTATAGGCAACCAGGGTCCATGATGTGCACTGGCAGGTGGAGAAATGGGGGAGACAGGGGAGAGGTCAGGTGAGAGTCCTGAATGGCACCGCTCCTTTCCCCCAACCCATGATAGTCAACCTACCTGTGCCCGTTGTGGGCCTGAGGGCAGGGGGTGGGGGCAGCTGTCTGAGAGCTGTCTGGGGCCCTAAGGAGAGAGGTCTAGTGGTCATTCAGGGAGAGAGAAGGAAGGACAAGCCCTCATGCCCTCCTCCTCCCTGGCCCCAGCACTGGATCCCAGGGAGCTGACCCCACTCACATGTCCTGAGCTGTCTGGGCCCCGCCTCTTAAGTCCAAGCCAAAGTAGATGACATTGGGCATCATCTCCACAGTATTTGAGGCCGACGGCTGCTCGGAGGAGGACCTCGGAGGGACAGTAGGGGACCTCGGACTCAGGCTGGGCTCTGGGCTCTTGGATGCCTCTGGTCTCCAGACGGCTGGACTGAACCCAGGCCTCTGGGTGGTGGCGGAGCCACTGAGTCCACCAAATACTGTCCTGGGCTTAGGTACAGGCTTGGTGGGCTGGGCTGGGGATGCTGGGCTGTGCGAAGGCTCCATGGCACTTTCAGGCTGGGGATCCGGGGGGCCTCGGCAGTGCCCGCCTGCAGCAGGCGCAGGATGCGCTTCCCGGTGCCCCGTGGCGTTGATGCCCAGCTGCCTCAGCTCCCCGTGGCCCAGGCCACGGGCCGCACCCGCTGTAGCCAGACCCTGCTGCCGGAACGCGTCTGCATACTGCTCCAGGTGCACCGAGGCCAGCCACACAGCGATGTCCAGGTCCTGAGGGGCAGCCATGGGGGCTCAGGCCATTGCTGGGGGAGGGGCAGGGTGAAGGGAGGGCTCAGGCTGAGATTCCCCCTCCCTGTCCCAAAGTCTGAGGCTTGGACAGAGGCCACCAGACTCCAGTCTTCCTCCAGAGAAAATGACCAGAAGCCTGTAATCCGGGAGGCAGAGCCAACCCCAAACATCGGAAAGGGCCTCCCCATTGTAGGAGCACCCCTGCATTTGCAGAGGAGTAAACTGAGGCCAGGGAGGGGAGGAGGGTTGCCCCAGGCTCCTGGCAAGTTGGCTTCTCAGTGAAAGTGTTGGCCCCTCAGCTCCTGCCCACACAGTGTCTGGGTCAAAGCTCTGCATACACTCAAGTCAGCAAGCCTGGGACAAGATGTCAGAACCTTGCAGGGGTGGGGATGAAGGGGCTGGTGGGGAGGAGGGGGCCCACGATGAAGCTGCTATGACACAGAGGAGAGGGGAGGAGGAGAGGGGAGACGCACCTCCCACTCCCACTGGTTCCAGAGCTGAGTACAGGCTCCGGCCATCCTAATCCCGGTCGCTCCCAGTTCCTCCTCCCCTTCCACCTATTGTCTCTGCTCAGACTTCCTTCCTGTCCCTCCAGCTCTGGCCGCCCCACATCCTGCCTGCCTTGGTCAGGCTGTCCAGAGAGGTCTAGGCAGTACCAACATCTGGGCAGAGGCCACTTGGGGAGTGAGGATGGGGCAGAGAACTAACTGGGCCAGAGAGATGAGGGATCAGGGGTGAGGCGGGTACACCAGGGTCTCCACTCAGCACCCACCTGCAGCATCTTCTCCCATATGTGTGCGCAAACTGGAACACCCACCCTGCAGGAACTCACACTGTGAAATGACATCCCCCAACCTCTGCCTTCTCCAAGCCTTCCTCTGCCCTGTCCATGCCTCTGGACTCAGGTCTCTGAGGCTCTGTCCCATTCCACCACCTTGACGTGGACCCTGATCTAGTTAGTACCTAGATCTCTCTTGGATCCTCTCTCCGTGAGTTTTTTTGTCTACCCTGTCCCTGTCCCCACCCCATTCCATCTCCATCTCTACGTCTAAATCCATCTCGGTCCCTTGCTTGTTCTGCTGTCATTAAGCCTCTCCTTGCCTCTGGCTCCATTTCAACTAGATCTTCAGTTTTATCTGCGTCTCTGGCCATCTCTGACCCTTAGGTTTCTGTCTCTGTCTCTGCCTCTGCCCGTACTTCTCTCTCCCAGTTTCTCTCCTGTGGGGTCCTTCTTACCAGGACTGCCTCTCGCCCCAGCATCAGTTCCGGCCTCTCTCCGCCTCTCTGCGGCGGAGCCCCCTCCCCACGCTAGGGCCTGGGTGCTGCACCTCCCGTCCTGACTCAGAGTCCAGTTTCCCGGTGACTCAGGCCCGACTCGAGGGCACGGGACTGAGAACTCGGAGGTGAGCAGGGCAGGAGTGAGGGGTGGGGGGGTAGGGGGGCGGGCAGGGCAGCGCAGGGCAGTTCCAGCTGCGACGAGGGAGGGGGCAAGGAGGGAGGGGGCAGAGGCCGGCAACCGGAGGGAGGGGCTGATCGCGGCGGGGAGGGGGGAGAAGGGAGCACCGCAGGCGCGGAGGGGGGCCAGGGATCCCACAGAGGTCCTCGAGGTGATGGGGAGGAGTCTGGGAGACAGGAGCCGGGGGGCGCGGGGGTCCTCACCTCACTGCGCGGCCGCCGTCCGCTCCCCGGTACCCAGCCGCAGCGCCGTCCGAGGCTCGGGTCGCGCCGCGCCGGCCCCGCCTCCCCTCAGCCCTCCCCCGACGGAGCCCCGCCCCGTCCCGCTCGTCGGTTCCCTCCGCCGAGGCCCCGGCCACTCCTTGTGCAAGCGGCGGTCTTCAAAAGGTTTGGGCTCCTTACCCAACCGCTGTGCTTATCTCGCAGCCTAACCAGCTCAGCCCCTTTAGGGGCCCAGAAAGGGAGCGGGGAGAGCCGGAACAGGGTTGGAGGCCGAATCAGCCTTAAAGAGCGGGACGAAGAGGCAGAGACTAGACGGAACTGGGGACAAGGGTAGAACCAGAGAGAGAAGGAGAGTGCTGCGAGGGACAGCTTTGCATCCCCGCCGCCGTTCCCTCCCGGTCCGTCTGGTCAAAGGGGAGGGAAAGCATAGGACCCTAAGTCCCAAGGGCACCTCTCCCACGCCCAGCAGGGTGGCTGGACTCTGGTACCCAGTTAACGGGGAACAGAAGCTGACATCCACAAGTCACGGATATCCACAGCCTTCCAATCTGGCAAACCTTCAGAAGCCCTGCCATCTGACCTGGGTGAAAGAGGCCGAGGCCCAGCAGGGGAGCCCTCAACTGCTTCTCCGCCTTCAAACGCCTGGTGTAGGTTTCCTCCCAGGGATGCAGGGCAGCAAGGCAACATCCTCCCAAACCAGGCTTTGCGGCTGCCCTTTATGAAGATAAGGATGGTGCCCTGTCAGCACGGTTACCCAGCAAGCAGCCTTTTCATCCTGGGGTGAAGCCCCTTCTTCCCACCTCCCTATTGCAATTTGGAGGGGAGGGGTGAGAAGAAGGCCTAAGGATAACCTGCTACTCTCCCTTCTCGGCATCTTGCCTGGAGCCCCAAACTTGGAGCCTGTCCCCCGGGGCCTGAGGCACTTCCCCCTCAGAGCTGGGCTGGCCTTTAGCTGTGCGTGGTGTTGGGGGGGTGGGGGTGGGGGACACCCGCTGGCCGGCTTTGCTTTCCTGTTTGTATGAGAGGAAGTTGGCTGTGACTCAGCAGACACAGGAACTGTCTGTCAGTAGCTAGGGGAAGACCCCTGTCCCCTGGGGAAGGTAAAGGGAATGTGGGAAGTGCCCCCTCCTCTCCCAGTTGCCCCAGCTTGGAACTGGGCAGCCATTTCCAGCATCCTGGAGCCCTTCTGGCTGAGAAGGAGAATGATAATAATACTTAAAATGGCTATAATAATGGCTACCAATTATTGAGCACTGACTAGGCCCCAGGCCCTGTGCAAACACTGCTTTGCAAATTTTGATTCATTCTCACCACAACCCTTAAGATAGGGAATTTTACCACCTCAATTTTACAAATAAGGAGAGTTTTCTGAATGCCTTTGTACTGGATGGGTAACTGGGGGCCAGGAGAAGGCTCTTCATAAAACTCCAACTATAAGTGAAAATTGACCAAGGGCTTTGGCTAGTTCTCTCTGAAATCTATCAGCTTTTACTCTAAGGCCAGCTTCCCCCTGGGAAGCTCCCAGCCAGTGACCCAGCTCAGTGGAGATCCTAAGACAGGTCTAGTCTTGGGAGATAGGTGGCTCCCCTGACAGCGGACATTGACTAGAGAATTCCCCCTAGGATATTTCTTCTCAACCTTCGTTCCCTCCCTCTCTGTTTCGTAGATCTCCCAGTTAGCTCCTGGCTCCCTTCCTCTTTCACAGGCATTTGCTTTACTCAAATCTTTGCACATTTCATCCTGCCTTGGCGGCTTCTTCTTGGAGGATTCAGAGTAACTCAACAAGAGAGGAGAGTTAGGTAAATTAGTTCAGGGCACAGGGAGCTTGAGGGATGGGTGCCAGGGGTCCTGGTCAGGAACCAGATAAAGGAGTTCTGAGCCTATTTTTGTGTATGTCAGGCCCCCTTTGACAATCTGGAAAAATGTATGGATCCAACCTCAGAAGAATGTTTTTAAAAATGCATAAGATGAAGTATGTAGGATTACAAAGGAAACCAATTATACTGAAATACACTTATAAAATGATTTTAAGTGATATAATAATATATGTGCTTCTGTATTAATGCTTTAAATAAGATCTAGCAGTAGGTTGATGCCTCACATAATTTTGAAGCAGTGATGAGCATAAATGATAAAATATCTGCAATGCTGCAATCTGATACAAAATATATATATGATTTCTACTGGTTACAAAGTCATAGTTATGGCTAGTCGGACTGGTTTGTAATTCCTGTTATAAATGAAGGACGGACGTGCTATATTTCAGCTAGAGATTAGTGAAAATAATGTAATTTTTTTCCCATCCAAGTTCAGTGACTCCAAGTTAAGAACACTTGAGTCAGAAGGTCAGGGCAGAGCTGCAGAGGAGACCCAGCTCCTTCAGACCCCACTTCCCTTCTCTGACTCAGCCCTTTGGGGCCAGTGGAGCATCTGGCCCTTGGGTGATATCTTCCTTTCCTCTTTCTCCCTGGCTCTGCTCAGTTTCTCTAATCTCTGTCTCTGTCTCTGTGTGCCTCTGTGTCTCTCTGTGGCCTCACAGTCCATCACTGAGGGGACAGGACAGACTCAGGGGATTCCTATAGCCTGGGCACAGTGGAGCAAGGAGAGCTCTTTAATTCCAGGGTCACTGGGAGCTGAAAGAGGGGGTGTCCCTGAGCCTCAGAGTTCTGGGGGAAAGTGTGGGTGTTTCCTTCCCCACCCCTTTCCCATTCTCAGCCTTCTTAGGGGCAGAAATAGGCCAAGGCAGAGGTGAATAATGAGAATGAAGGCAGGAAATGAAGGTATCCCAGGCCCCCTGGACTTGTGTCCAAGGGATCTTTTCCCAAACTCCCCTCTGTGGAGCTGCAGTCTGGAACTGAGAGGTCGAGGCTGTCCTCTACCCTCCTCCAGCTCCCCAGGAGAGCACCGACCGGCTGACCAGGTATGGGGTGAGGGCACCGGGGCTCTGGCGTGAGCCTGCAGCTGGTGTCAGCCCCGACCTTCATGAATGGGCAAAGGGAGATCGAGGGCCTCAAGGAAGAGGAGCATGGGCTTCTGGGGTTGATATTTTCTCTGAATACTTAAGAATGGGGGAAGCACCAAGTCAGCTCTCTCCTTGTTGGAGTGCACACCCTCCAAGATGATTGAGACCAAGGGAGGGCTGTGGGTCAGAGAAATTAGAAACAGAGAATGGTCACAGAATGTCCTGGAAGAGCTGAAGGCATCCTGGAAGAGAGCAGGGGGAATAGTAGTGTGCAGGATGAGCCAGCTCTTAGGGATGAAAGTGAAACAGGGATGGTGATTCTTGTCCCTTGAAGAGGTTCCTCCCCGGGGGGCAGGTTTCTTGAATCCCTGCTCCTTAGCCATACCTCCTTCATTCTCGCTGCCCAAGGAGTCCACCTACAGCAAGATGGGCAAATCCAAGCAGTACCAGGGAACTCACTTTATACTCCAGGGACAGCCATGGCTGGCAGTCTGGGCTGAGCTGCCTTTGCCTTTTGGGGTATCATCTTTGGTACTACTTGGAAAGAACCCTCTCCAAACTTTAACCCCGGACTCCCACAAGTTCACCCTGGCAAGAGGGACTGTGTTACCAACCATCATCGTCTGATCTGCCTGCTTTGGTCTAATCCAAACATAAGCTGCAGGGCTCACATGACCCAGAGTATGCATGGAGCTACAGTTTTATCAATAAGTTACAGTCCAGAAACCAAAAAGAATGAACGGGTTCTTCAGTGTTTCATCTCTCAAATGACCTTATAACATACAGCAACACTTTCATGTGTTTCACAAACCTCAGTTGCCTGGGTCCTCTCCTTGATAACCTATCTCCCCAAAGACCTTCTCATAGCCAGCCCTGTCTGTCTCTCTCCCATGGTCTTTTTTGTGCAGTTTGATTCAACCTCTCTGGCATTTTGAAGGGAGAGAGGAGAAAGAATGAACCATGACATTAGTGAAACTTAACCCTAACACATGGGATAAAGGGGCATTAGTGAGCAGAGGAAGGGGCAGAACCAAGCAGGGGTGGTGGTATGGAAGGGAACTTCTAACGGCCCTTCTCATGTCTCTGCTCCTCCCCTTCCCCACCCACACCGTAGACTGACTACTACAACCCCCATCACTTAGGAGACCATTTTGCTCACTGGAACAGGATGGTATGATGTAGTAATTAAGTGCAAAGCCTCTAAAGTCAAATCCTGACCACACCTCTACCAGCTCTGGGACCTGAGCAAGTTACTCACATCTCAGCGCTTCAGTTTCCTTTTCTGCAAAGTGGGGACAGTAATAGTGCCTTCCTCATAGGATTGTTGTAAAGATTTATCCATGGAAATATATAGATAATATGTGCAAAGGGCATGAAACACAATTAAGTGTTCATAAACACTTCCCACTCTTTGTCACTATTTTCACCAGTCACTTCCACGGTGACTCCAGAATACAACCAGCTTGCTTGTTACCCCATCACCCTGGTACATCCCATGATCTTGTTTTAATCAATCATCCCATGGCATCTATTGTCAAATTAGGGCACGTTGTATTTGTCCTACTTCTGCCATCCCCTAGGGTCCCTGCTTGTCATCTTGTCAGTTTCACCAATTTGGTTATTCCTCATCCAATCTCCTGTCACCCCTGGTCACCTCCATTGTCTTCAGTGGCCTCCAGATCTCACTCCCGTTCCATGTGGTAGAGGGCACAACCTCACCCACATTTGGGCCAGTCGGGCTGGGGGTGGGCTCTGAGAGGCATGTTTTTCACAGGAGGAAACATTCCCCTTCGATTATTTCATTTATTTCTCACATTTCTCCCCATGTTTAGATATCTGTCATATTTTTATTGAGCATCTCTTATGAACCAACCACTGCTCAAGGGTTTAGAGATTGTTGGGGGTCTATGGTTGGCCATCCCGAACTATGCCTCGATGGCATATTGATTCTTTTGAATTAAAGTTACCTAAGAAACAGCCAGTGCAAGAGGGACACCCTGACTTTCATTTCTGTCTCTCTGGAAGCAGGAAATCCATCTCTCATGTGAAAGGTGCCATCCCTGCATCTAGAGGTAGAAGGGTACCCTTATCACCAAAGATAGAAGGTCAGGCCAAGAAGCTTGTATAAACAAATCTTATTACTTCTTTAATTTACTGCCCAAGACCAAACACTATTTAAATTCTTCACTAATTGGGCACCCCAAACCCAAGTTTCTTTGTCCTGTCAATCGCATACATTTATTGTTTCTTTCTCTAAAAAGTACAAAAGCTAACTGCTTTGGCTACTTCTTAGGTCCTATTTCTATGAGACCTCCATCTACATGAAGTGAAATTTCTTTTTTCTCCTGTTAATCTCTCTTGTGTCAGTTTTATTGTTAGTCCAGCCATAAGAACTCAAGAGGGGCAGAAGGGGAAATTTTCCCTCCCCCAACTAGGTATAACAATGAGCACAAACACACTGCAGAGAGGGTGGTCTACTAGGGGAGTGAGACACTTATCAAACAAAGAACCCCAAATAAATGCATTGGTACACACTAAAATGGGTGCTATGGAGGGTACACTATAACAACATGTAACAGAGGAAGCTGACCCAGTCTGGAGCTCTGCAAAGGCCTGTCCAGAAAGCTGTGCTTAAGCTGAGATCAGAAAGAAGGTTAGGAGTGAATTGGGGGTGGGAGGGAGGGTCTGTCAGGCAGAGGAATCACCATGGGATGCAAGCCTCGTGAGGAATAGAGCCTTAGCAAAGACCCAGGAGTTTGAGGCCACCCAGAATTAATTGACCTCAGGGGCCAGGCTGTGAAGAAGACTCCTGTTCCTGGTTGGGATCTGGTCTCCATTCTCAGAAGAGTTTAGACAGGTGATGCATTTTTAGGAAGACGGCTGCATGGAGACCGGTGAGGATGAGCACAGTCCTCCCCACCCCCAGTTTCTCTGGCCTGAGGACTGTGCCATCTCCCTTACCCACACACCCCCTCCATACAGTCCCTCCCCAGTGCCCTTCTCACATTTTTGTGAGGATGAGGTCATCGTGGGGGAGGGGAGGGAGTTCCAGGCTTCTGAGCCTCCTTTATCCTGGAGGGCCAGGGCAGCCCTGGGAGGGGGAGGGGAGGGATGAACACAGAAGAACTCCCATCCACCCCCATCCCCACCCCTGAAACTAGAGCCCAGTTCCTTCCACCCTAGGCTGTTGATGTGAGCTGTGTCTACAAGGAGGCATTTTAATGCAGTTTCACTGCCAGACAGTTCTGGCTCCCCTTGGGACCTTGGGCAGGTCACCCCCTCACAGATCTCAGTTTCCCAATGTGTACATTCTGTGGGCAGGGATCTCATGCTCAGCATAGTGACTACAGTTAAGAATACTGTGCCGAATCCTGGAAATTTGCTAAGGGAGATCTTAAATGTTCTCATCACACAAAAAAATGGTAACTATGTGAACTGGTAGATGTGTTAACTAAATATCATTATGGTAATCATTCCACAACACATATAAACATATATCAAACTATTGCACTGTAGAATTGAAATTCATACAGTTCTGTCAATAAAGCTGGAAAACAATTTTTTTATGGATCCAACCTCCTTGCAGTGGAAGCATGGAGTCTTAATCACTGGACTGCCGGGGAAGTCCCAAAGCTGGAAAGAAAATTTAAGGTTCATGGGCAGCAGTGCTGTCCAAAAACCTACAATGATGGGCATGTTCTGGATCTGTGCTGCCCATGATGGTGGCCACTAGCCACGTGCGGCCATTGAGACACTGGCATATGGCTGGTGAGTCAGAGGAGCTGAATGATTTCATTTTATTGTAATTAATTTAAACTTAAATAGCCACCTGTAGCTAGTGGCTACCACACTGGACAGCACAGGCATACCTTAAACTTTTCAGGAGTTCCCTGGTGGCCTAGGGGTTAGGATTCTGGGCTTTTACTGCCATGGCCCAGGTTCAGTCCCTGGTCAGGGAACTTAGATCCTGCAAGCCATGCAGCGGCGGCAAAACTTTTATGAGAATTCTCCTTCGATGGCCCCTGGTCGGACACGACTGAGCGACTTCACTTTCACTTTTCACTTTCATGCATTGGAGAAGGAAATGGCAGCCCACCCCAGAGTTCTGGCCTGGAGAATCCCAGGGATGAGGGAGCCTGGTGGGCTGCCATCTATGGGGTCGCACAGAGTCAGACACAACTGAAGTGACTTAGCGGCAGTCCCATTTATGTGGCCCAGGAGGGCAGGGCCAACTGCCTGGGGCTCAGGTCCCAGGTCTACCTGCCGCTCTTTCTGCCTTTAATATGCAGAAAAATAGGACCTGGCCTGGAGGTAGAAGAATGACTGGGAAGATCCCAGAAACTAGCAGAACACAGTCTTTCTTTCAAAAAAATTGAAATATAGTTGATATACAATATTATATAAGTTATAGGTGTACAATATAGTGATTTGCAAATTTTAAAAGTTATAATCCATTTATAGTTGTTATAAAATACTGGCAGGACAGTTGTAAGCCTGGACTTCTGCCCCAGCCTGGAGTACTTCCCACACATTTAAAGAAAGAGAGAGTGAGGCCAGAACTGACATTAGGGACGTTTGGTCTCTTAGTCTCTGCTTGAACTTCCTCCTGCCCTGCCTCCCTGAAAATCGCCAGATTGCCTCTAGGACGGTCCCTCCTGGGGCACATAACTCCACTGTAGTGCAAAGCTGTGCTCTAGAGATGGGGTCATGCCAGAAACCTGCAGTGGTTTTAAACTGGGGGATGTGGAGGAGCCAGAGGAGAGGGAGGGATCTCAGGAAGGAGGGAGGTCGCTCAGCCCTCATCCAGCCCCTCTCCTTGCACTAGCAAAGGGAGTGGTCACTGTTCGCTGCTCTGGACCTTCTGCTTGAGGCTGCCTCCCCCCTGCCCCTAGCACTACCTACTCGCTTATGCGGTTTTTACTGTCCACATCATCTGAGAATCAGACCACACTCCCCCCTCCTAGGAATGTGAAAGGGACTCAGAGGGCCTCGCCTGCAGCTCTGCGGGGATGGGCATGTCCGCCAGATGCAAATATTGTCCTCCCTTCTCACCTCAGGGCTCCAGTCACTGCTTCCCCAAAGCTCCCTGCATAGACCTGTTTACAGAAGACAACTCTCACTGGGACTCAGCTTTCTTTTTTTTTCCATTTAGCAATGGCACGCGACTCTAGTACTCTTGCCTGGAAAATCCCATGGACGGAGGAGCCTAGTGGGCTGCAGTCCATGGGGTCACTAAGAGTTGGACACGACTGAGCCACTTCTCTTTCACTTTTCATTTTCATGCATTGGAGAAGGAAATGGCAACCCACTCCAGTGTTCTTGCCTGGAGAATCCCAGGGACAGGGGAGCCTGCTGGGCTACTGTCTATGGGGTTGCATAGAGTCGGACACGACTGAAGCGACTTAGTAGTAGTAGTAGTAGCAGCAATAATCAAGCCTTGAATAAACCTCACTGGCTATGATACTGCCACTGCACAAAGCTGGGGGACTCAGCTTTCTACCCTCCCTGCTCTCCCTGCTTCATTTTCCAGGTGCCCACCCCCTTTGTCAACAAACCCCAACTGGAAAGACCTTGGTTGGATCCTGCCCTCCCCACCCCCACCCCCTTCCCTGTCTCCATTTCTTTGGCTTTGGCAGCAGGACTAGCGTGGCCAGGCAGGCTGTAGCAGTGGCCATGGCGTGGGACACATGAGGGGAGACAGCTCTCAGACCCCTCATCTTAGGTCTTCTAGAAGCCATTTGTGGCCAGGATTCAGGTGAAACCCGGGGGGGCAAGGGTGAGACAAAGGGAAACAGGGGGGGCAGAAAAGATGTGCAGGCGGGGAGGAGCACTGCCCTGAGATTCCGGCTGCGTTTCACGGTGGACATGCAACATGCGGGGGGCTTCTGCTGAAGGCTGTGAGGAGACTCACACTTTGGAGTGGCCCACAGCTCCCACCCACAACCTAGCTGCCCCCCGCTCTGAGTGTCAAGGTGGACCTCAAGCTTCTGGGTTCTGTTGTCCAGCCCCAGGTTGGCACTCGGCAACTGCACAGTGTGGCCTTTGGTCTAAACCTAAAAGCAGAGGAGCAGCATCAGAGAGAGCAAGGAGGTAATCAAGGCATTTGAGAAGAAAGGTTTGTGTCTCCAGGCAGCCCACCACTGGAGCTGCTGAGATCCCCTCGAGCCTTCTGGTTTTACCTGACTTACCTACTGCAACGCGGTGCCTCCGTTTTCTTTCACGAGAACAAAGTTGTCATCACCTTCCTTTTCCTCAAAGGGAGGTACAGTCCACTGTAAACAAGTCCCCTTTAAGATAGTGCTAGATGGAATCCCAAGGAAGATACAAGAAAGAAGGTTAAGAAGCAAGCCAGGGACCCACAGCCGTATCTGGTCCTGAGTCCAAACTGATGATGTCATCTCTCGCTTACCCTCCCCTCAACTAGCCCTTTGCAGATCTGGGCTACTAGCCTGATAACATACAGACTTTTGTCCCGTAAAGGTCTGATTCTTTGATTATCTGCCCTTCTGGAATTTTCATTTTTGAGTTTGTCCATTGTCAGTTAGCACTGGTGAGACGGTCTAAGAAATGCCCCATGAATCCCCTGACTGGGTCCAGGCGTACCCTGCCCTGCCTTCATTGTATCTATGTGTGTTCTGTCTAAAGCCATGCTTCCTCCTGGCAACCAGGATCAATGACCTTGAACAGTAGAGTGATGCCCTTTTTGGCTATTGGTCCCCTGGTATAGGGGCTTCCCTGATGGTTCAGTGGGTAAAGAATCTGCCTGCAATGCAGGAGACATAGGAGATGCTGGTTCAATCCCTGGGTTGGAAAGATCTCCTGGAGAAGGAAATGGCAACTCAGTCCAGTATTCTTGCCTGGGAAATCCCATGAACAGAGGCGCCTGGAGAGCTACAGTCCATGGGGTCACAAAGAGTCAGACACAACTGAACAACTCAACATGCACGCACATCCCTAGTGTGAGGAGCTTCAGGTGGCTGGATTTAGTGGAAACATTACTGTCTTCCCTGGTGTAAGTTCTCTCTTTCTGGGAACCAGGACCTCTAATTGGCACAGCCTGAAGTTCGGGGGACAAGAAGGAAACGTTGTGCAAATCTGAGAGTGAGATAGTCCACTTCCACATGGATTCTGAGACCTGTAATTTCCAGGTAGAGGGGACACAGTGCTATTCAAAGCAAGTACCCTGTCAAGGTCCAAACCCACAGGTGTTGTACCGCTGCTGGCATCTTCTGAGCATTCAACAGGTTGCTCCGATGTTCTGCTAGGCCAACTGCTTGTGGGTGCTGTGGTACAAGTGCATAAGAGTGATAAATCTACTGATCAACATCCCATGATTACTTCATACCATATATTAAAAAAAAAAAAAAAAAAAAGAAGGGATGGAAGCCCTAAATGCAATAGCTGAAAGTGTAAAAGTCTTAGCTGGCCCCACTACTGTACCTTCTTTGTGGAGGCTCTGTAGACAAGGAAGACAGGCGTGAATCCTGAGCGCTCACTGGTTCCAGGAAGGATGAATGACGATCCCCTTCAGGGTGGAAGGGGAGGGGTTCAGGGCAATCGTCCTGCCATCATGGCTTGGCTGGCTCTTCTATGCCACGCGCTTGGGGTGGGTCTTGTAGTAGGTGGGTCGAGCCCCCAGCGTGGTAGAAGCAGCTTAGCCTTGGTGAGGGGAGCCCATGCTGTCTGGCATACACAGCAAGCTCATCTCTGGCCCACTGATGCTCTGTCCAAGGGCTGTGCTGCAGGCACTTGGGCTGGGCGGGAAGAGAGGCCCCGGCTGATGAACCGTTCTATTTGCCTGGTTCAGAGCTTCCCACCAAAGGATGCCCTGCAGTGTGTTTATCTAAAGACCAGAAGTGTGCACACATGATGCTCCCTCCCAGGGTCTGTCCATTTACTGTTCCCCCATCCTTTGCTACCTATCCTGGTCTTGTTCATTCCAGGCTCCTGACAACCGGCCGATATTCATTATTTCCCAAGAATCAAGGAATATCCACACCTCCATCCATCTCTTCTTCTGGACCAAGTGTACTGTTCAAAGCTTTGCACATTGGGTGGGATTTCCCTTCCCTTCCCTTTTATAGCTTAAATAAATTATCTATATATATTTATAATGTATACATGTATGCTGCTGCTGCTGCTAAGTCACATCAGTTGTGTTTGACTCTGTGCGACCCCATAGACGGCAGCCCACCAGGCTCCTCCGTCCATGGGATTTTCCAGGCAAGAGTACTGGAGTGGGTAGCCAGTGTCTTCTCCATATACATGTATATATTATATATTTACTTAATTTCTTGCCTGTATGCATTGCACTTAGTTCCCTGACCAGGGATCAAAACTGTGCCGCCTGCAGTAGAAGTACAGAGTGCTAACCACTGGACCGCCAGGAAAGTCCCTATGGATGCTCTTTGGGGTCACCCTGAGAAAGCCATGATGTGGCCACAGTCCACTTCCAACTCTCAACAGCATATTACAGTGACCCTCTGTGAATCAGGCCTGTGTCCCGTCCTTGTATCAATTGGGCACAGGGAATCCAAGAAGCCACGGGAGGTTTGTGACCTAATATCCCTCTCCATGCTATCTGTCTGTGCCTTCCTCTCCATTCCTGACTCATTGGGAAGCACCCCCTCACCTCTCTGGCCTCCAAATTCGCCTCACACCTTTGACAGGCCAGGTCAGATGGGGCCTTCTATGCCGTGGGGAGTAAGGCTGTCTCCCCAAGGCTCAGCATCCTCTAGGCAGTAATGCTATGATAATATCACCAGCAATAGCTCCTCCACTGCCAGGCAATGTGCTAACAAGGAAGGCCAGGACAAGAGGGAAAAGGATGAGGGGCCTAGGACACACATGTTAAGATGGTGTCTCAGTGTCCTCAAGTTTTGTGTCCTTAAATTTGGTGTTCCAGGAACCTCACTTGCTTTTCCCTAGTCCTGATCCTACAAATAAGCTCTTAACATATATTCGCCCTTGTCAGTCCCACAAGTAAAGATTATCATCCCCTTTTGACGGATGAGGTAACTGATTCAGAGGTTAATTTGCAAAAGTCACAATATTAGTACCGGCACAGCCATGTTCTTCTGATTTTAAGGCTTAAGCTCCTCATCATTTAGCTATATTAGCCTGTCTTAGCCTGACCTGAGCCAGAGAGGAGGCTTCCCAGCTGGCGATCCTCTGGAAAGTTGCAATTCCCAGGCAGGCTCCAGGACCATGGTCCACACTGTGCCTCTTTTGCAGGAGCAAAATTGATACCCATTTTCCGCAGGCCATTAGAGGAAGGGGCAGATGGTGACCGCAGCCATGACATTAAAAGACACTTGGCTTCTTGGAAGAAAAGCTACAACCAACCTGGACAGCGTATTAAAAGCAGAGACATTACTTTGCCGACAAATGTCCGTCTAGTCAAAGCTATGGTTTTTCCGGTAGTCATGTATGGATGTGAGAGCTGGACAATAAAGAAAGATAATCGCCTAAGAAATAATGCTTTTGAACTGTGATGTGTTGGAGAAGACTCTTGAGAGGTCTTTCAACTGCAAGGAGATCCACCTAGTCAATCCTAAAGGAAATCATTCCTGAATATTCATTGGAAGGACTGATGCTGAAGCTGACAAACACTTTGGCCACCTGGTGCGAAGACCTGATTAATTTGAAAAGACCCTGATGCTGGGAAAGATTGAAGGCGGAAGGAGAAGGGGACGACAGAGGATGAGATGGTTGGATGGCATCACCAACTCGATAGACATGAGTTTTAAGCAAGCTCCGGGAGTTGGTGATGGACAGGGAAGCCTGACGTGCTGCAGTGCACGGGTCGCAAAGAGTCGGACATTACTCTGCGACTGAACTGAACTAAGGGTGGACGGGGTGCCCTCTTAAACATTTCCACTAGATGGCGCCTCAACACCGAAACATTGAGCTCCAGCAGCTGAGTGGGCAGCCCCAGCACCAGCCGGGAGACAACAGGGCCAGGCCCTCCCCTGTCCTCCTGCCAGTCTTCCCAGGACCTAGGGCTGGGTGTTCCCAACCCAGGCCTCAGCCTAGGCCTTCCTCTTGAGCGCTACTCACTAATTTAGGTCCCTCACTCTCCTCTGTCCTCTGATTTCTGAACCCCCCATCCCTTCTGCACTACCCTCAGGGGAAGGACTCAGGGCACAGGGGAGAGAATCTTCCTACTTTCCCCTAGAAACTGTCTGTTCGCTGTGCCCAGCACCTCCCATTGCTTCCACAGCACTGCCTTTTCCTCTTTCCCTTCCCCGAATTCCCCAGCCCCTTCTCATCACTCCCACCCTCTTAGCTTCTGCCAGTCTTCCTAGGCAGGGACCATTAGAGCAGAATCCACAGATTTGGTGATGCAAATGCATGCAAATACATGCAAATCACCATGTAAAGGAGGCTTGCCACTGTGGTTCTAAGTGGCTGTCACAGCTTCTCTGACACCTGTTCTGAGAGACAGCTGCCCTGCCCCCTTCTGCTCAGGCATCTCTGTTATCTGCCCCCTTCTCCTTCAAGACTATGGCTTCCAGCCCCCTTTCCTTGAGACATCCTGGATACAAAGGACCCTTGGGGTCTGTTCTCCAAAGCCCCTAGAGGGGGCAAGGAGGAAAGCATATGTTGTTGGGCACAGGCTTTGGCATCTGAAAATTACATTATTTCCTGGCTGTGTGACCTTGGAAAAGAAGTGTAACTTCTCTGAGCCTTGGTTTCATCAGTAGAGTGAGAATAATGATGGTACTCATGTCAAAAGGCTGTTGTATGAATTCCACATGTTTCAAAATATAAAATGTTTAAGACAGTGCCTTTGAACATATCAAGTGCATCTGCTGTTAACATTATAAATAATCACTGACCCTGCTGGTCATCGTATCCTGCAGGCTCAGGCTTGGAAACAGGTCTGCAGATGGACACAGGTGCACGAGTGGACTCATCCCTGTGTGTGCATGTGCACACACGTGCATGCACAGCTGACAGCCTCATGCACTGGCAGGACACATGCTCGGGTACACACACATTCAGAAGCACACACAGGAGGAGGCTGTGGGAGGTGGAGTCTGAGTCATCGAGACCAGAGCTGTGGGTGGTGCTTTTGTCCTGATTTCCGGGGCTCCGTGCTCCATTTTGAACAAGGAAACGTATGGGGGAAGGCACAGCCACCCCTGAAACTGAAGGACCCATTGTGTGGGCCCCTCTCTTGCATCAGCACCCTCCCTGGACCTGCTGTCATCCTGGTTCCTACCCGGTACTGCGTCATCTGGGCTTTTCCTCCCCCTGACCTCGCTCTCGGCGTCACTAAGTCCCCACAGGTGGGGCAGGGCAGACCCACTGGGGCTGTGACGTCATAACACAGGCCCTGGGTGACATCATTGAACAGTGGGTGCCTACTCCCTAGAGCTGGCTTCTGTGCATCGTGGGGAAGGAGAGCTAGGGAGATGTCGTATCGTGGGAGTTAAGAGCCCTTAACTGGGAAGGAAGTAGACCCAAGTTCAAGTGAGTTCTGGTTCTGTGTGACTTTTTATAGTTTCCTGAACCTCTCGGGTCTCAATTTCTTCATCAGTAGAATGAGGTCAGTTATACCTAACTCAGAGTGTTTGGGGGACTTTTCAGTAGGATAATGCACGTAAACATGTCCTTCATTCAGGGCTGCTTTGACTGAATGTTCATATGTAGCCCTCATCCTGGATGATACTTATTGAAAGTGAGAGGAGATCGTCTGGTCACCTCCACCCCCAGCAGTTTCATCTCATTCCCTGGGGCTGCCCCTCTTCCCACACCACTCAGTCCAGGAGTGGAGAGGTGGTACCTGGTACACGGGGTCTCAGAGGGCCGCCTCCTAGTTCCACTGGGTATCAACAAGCTCCTAGAGGACTGGATATCAACCAGTAGCTGCGTTTGATTCAGGAGACATGTTTGACCAGCCTTTCTTCTCTGATGGGAGATGATTGGTTCAAGATGGGACAGTTTTGAAAGTCCTTTCCTTGAAAGGTCTGCCATTTACTGTGTACCTACTGCATGCTAGGCGCCTGCCTGTTGCTGCTCCCTGGGAGCTCTCTTCACCTTTATAATAGCCCAGTGTTATACCAGGGTCCCCCGTGTCAAAGACAGGAAGATAATGGGTGATTTGCCCAAGGATACAAGTAGGTAAAGAGAGAAACTGGGATTCACACTGTCCCCCATTCTAGGCTCTCTATCTTACTACGTACATCAGTGGTTTTGATTGACTTGTGTGGACTCCAGGGACATGACATTGGGCAGGGGAGGGGTCTCTGTTTCTCAGATCAGTCTCTCTCTCTTTTTTGGCCACAATGAGAGGCTTGTGGGATCTTAATTCCCCAACTAGGATGGAACCCAGGCCCACAGCAGTGGAAACACTGAGTCCTAACCACTGGACTGCCAGAGAATTCCCTCAGGTCAGTCCCTTGAGAGCCTTGTGGGTGATGGCAGAGCTGGTGTGAGTGAGTTAATCTCTCGGAAGTGCCCCCAGGAGTCGTGCACTTGGCTCCCAGCCAGTGGTTACATGACATCAGAGAAGGGACACAGGTGCATGGGACACAGGTGCTTGGAGACAGGCAGTGGGGTGTGAGCAGCCTAGACACCGGCTGAAGCCTCAGTCCCGTGCCAGTGGGTGGGTGGGCGGGGAGGGGAAGCAGCAGATGGGCAGGGTCGGGGTGGGGGCAGGGATGCTGAGTCTGCTTGAAGCCCAAGGTGACTCGGGAATCTGCCAGGAAGAGGAAAATGTGAAGGAGAGGAAAGGACAGGAGGGGAGGGGAGCTGTAGTGCAGGAGACACTAAGGCCGCCCCGGGGAAAGATGGTGGGGATGGGGGAGATTGACAGAGAATGGTTAGGTGTGCAAGCTCTGGGGTCCACAACACAGGCTCTTAGCCAGTCCAATGGCAAGGACTGTCCTTTAGTTTTCTCAGCTGCAAACCAAGGCACAAATAGCACCTACCCTTGGAACCTCTAGTCCTCCACTGCTAGAACCTGAACTTCAACTTGGCCCAGCTGCCAGGCAGCCATCTACAAGCACTTTAATCACTATTGGGCCCAGGAGTGGCAGCTTCCAAGGGCTCCTGGGGCTGGCTTTCCACCCTAGTCTAACCACACACTTCATTTCTTCTCTCCAGTTAATGGTCACCTTTTCCTCTGGCCTCAGGTCTTGAGGCTCCAAGAATACTCACTGGAAAGATTAAATGAACAGTACATATCAAGTGTCTGGTACATTGTTCAATAATTACACCGTAGTTGATTTAATGTCTGCAAATATTTTTGGCACATCTAACCCATGCTTAATAATTAAGACTCAGTCCCTACCCTCATAATCTCACAGATCAGTGGGTGAAGAGTTCAAAGTGGGGATGAGTGTAACCAAGGTAACTTCAGGGGCATTCCCAAACCAAAACCCAGAGAAAAAGGTGGCCAGTGCTCGGAGGAGAAAAAATTTGTGTGGTTAGGCTGGGTGGGGAAGCCAGCCCCTAGGGCCTTCTGAAGCAGGCCCTTCCTGGTCCCAAGAGTGATTAAGGTCCCTGTGGATGGTTACTCAGCAGCCAGGCCGGAAGAGAAAGCCCGTAATTAACAAGCTGGCACTCACACAACCACATGTCAGCACGCTCAAGCGCTGGGATAGCTGTCTGTCAGTCATAGCTGCTGCTGGAATTTTTAGACAGCTGGGCTCAAGCCGGGAAATGAATATAAGTTACATTTCTATGCATCGTTGTTCGTGGTGGTAAAAAAAATTAATCAGTGACATAGCTGTGACACATACTCATTTAAGAGTCTATAGAGAAATGTTCATTTGTCAGAGGCAGCAAAGAAGAGATTATGTGTCAGCTGGGGAGGGGTGAAATATTTATATAATGGCTGGTAAACACCGGTGTGTAAGGGGGTCAATTGATTGTGTCAGTGGCCACATGACAAATGCATCATTGAGCAGCCATAGGCACTACCCCCTGTGCCCGGGGGCTCCATTCTGATGACAAATACACAACTTGTTACTGTTAATGTTCCCCACCGACCACCCACTCGGCCCTCCTTGCCGGCTGGGTGAACACAGACTGCTTGGAAGCAGAACTCCCATGGAAGCTGCCTACCCCCAACTTCATTAAGTTGAACTCCAAGTTGGTAAATTACTCCCCAAATGCCAAAACAGCTGCAAAAACCATTTCTTTGTGTGTGTGTGCTGGTTGTTTTTTTTTAATTTCATGTTTCTGAATTTCAGAAGGCCTAGAAAATGACTGGCCTTGCTCCCTGCCTCCACCAAGGTGGTAGACCAGTACTCCCAATGGAGACCTTGCCCTGCCCCAGGCTCCATATCTTGTGAGCTGATTTGTCCAGCTTGTGTCTGATTTGTCCTCCTTGCCAGTTCTCAAAGCTGAGGCCAAGGCCCAATTTGTTCCCCAGTTGAAGTCAGGGGTTCCCATCCCCTTGCAAGTACAGTGGTCTTTCTGAGCGTGGACACTTCCTGCAACCTGCCATTGCCTAAGGGGACAGTAGTCCAGTTGAAACACCTGTTAATTCCCAGACAGAGGGCCCCAGCCTCTTGCCCCTCTCCATGGGCAGTCTACCTGAGATTGGCCATCTAGTTTCCCAGAAGGAGAGGCACATCATATCTGCAATGACCACGGCCAGTTTCTGAGCCACGATCATGTGACAGGGCCCATGTCAAGCATTGTATAGGAGTTATTTCTTTGAATCTTAACATAACCCTTGAGATAGATCTGATTATTGGTTCAGGTATATAGGCAAGGAAACCAAAATTCAGAGAAGTAGCTTGTCTAAGGCCCAGAGCTGCAGAAGTGGAGGCGGAATTCCAACTAGGCGGGACTCTGGAGCGCAGCCTTATCAATCCTTGATCGCCTGTCTGACCATGTCGGAGCTATGGGTTTCACTGTTAATACCTGAAAAATCTTAATCCCTTTGCTGAAACAATTCAGATTCTATGAGATTAACCTATAACTCTAGAAGATGATAAACTTCTGGAGGCAGGGGGCCGGGTCCCAGACTATTTACAGAATTCAGTCCAGAAAAATGTGGCTGATTATTTTTTTTTATTATTATTATTTATTTATCTTTGGCTATGCTGGGTCTTCGTTGCTGCAAGGGGTTTCTCTAGTTTCAGCAATGGGGACTACTCTCTAGCTGCAGTGGTGGGCTTCTTTCTCATTGCTGTGACTTCTCCTGTTGCAGAGGTCGGGCTCTAGGGCTCACAGGCTTCGGCAGTTGCGATTCCCGGACTCTAGAGCACAGGTGCTATAGTCGTGCACCAGCTTAGTTGTTCCACAGCATGTGGGATCAGACTGGATCAGGGACTGAACCCTTGTCTCCTGCATCAACAGGCAGATTCTTTATCATTGAGCCACCAAGGAAGCCCCCAAACGTGGCTGATTCTAACTCTCATCTTAACTGGGGCAGGTAGAGTCACTCCTAAATCCTCGAAGTGTCCCCCACCATCCCAACTCTGAAACATGCAGCTTGTCATCCCCCAGGGACTAAGAAAGGCCCCCTCCCTCCCCTGCACCCGCTCCCAGACTCAAGCCTGTTACCAGTTGCTGTGATGCCCTTACTATTCCTGTAACAACATCCAGCATCATCATTCGATTTGGGATAGGATGACACCCTGAGAAAACAGTTGCAGATGAAATTTCACACATATCTGTGAATGTGGAGATTACAGATAAGCACATTTGCAACTTGTTTTTACTTTTTAAAATGAGACTCCTCCCTTACAAAGTGGTACTCCTCCTTGGATTTCTCACTGCAAAACTGCTAATAATGATAATACTAATGATAGAGATAATAACATAGGTTGCATTTATTGAGTATTTCTTATATGCTGAGTGTTTCAAGTATTATTTGTATAGTCCTCACAGCAATTCCATTTTATAGAGGAGAAAACTGAGAACCGGAGAAATGGCATAATTTGCCCCAGGACACATGGCAGTAGGAGCTGGGAGTAGGACTACAGAGGACCAGCTGCAGAGCCTCAGGACTCTCACCTATTAAAGCCTGAGTTCACTCCCACTAAAGTACAGCAGTGACTCCACCCAGCCCAGAGCATTGCCCCCAACCCCCATCCCCCACCCCCTCCACACACACTTCAGTCACATCGAAGGTCTCTAGCTCCCTGCTGGTCTTGCTCTGTTTTGCCTCTGAGCCTATGCACATAATGTACCCATTTTTTCTAAAATGTCCTTTCTTCTGCTTGCTCTCAAATGAGTACCTGATTGGGGACCACTTGCAGGGGAAGCTTTGGCTCTCACATCTTACCCCATCCACAAACCGCCCTCCTACCCCTGGCCTCCGAAGTATCCCCAGGCTCAGCCAAGAGCCTGCTGGAAGGACACTCCCACATCCCCACAGCCTGTAAGCCCAATTCCAAAGGTCCTAGACCAGAAGGGACCTGGGAACACATGTCCCCAGGGCCAGCCACACCCTCCACACAGCCTCCATAGCATCCCCCTTTTTTTTTTTTTTTTTTTTTTGATGTGGACCATTTTTAAAGCCTTTATTGAATTTGTTACAATACTGCTTCTGTTTCATGTTTCGGTTTTTTGAATACAAGGTATGTGGGATCTTACTTCCCTGACCAGGGATTCAACCAGTACCTCCTGCACTGGAAAGCAAAGTCTTAACCACTGGATCACCAGGGAGGGCCCATAGCACACTTAAGAGACCTGACAGGGCCACTACCCTGCACAGGTCCCTTTCCAGCACTGCATGAGCCTTAAGTCTCTTCCCTCCTCTAGCCAAGCTGCCACACTGACAGCATCTCTGAACAGGTGCTGCTCTCCCTTGTCTCTGGTTCTTTCTGCTTGCAACATTCTTCCTTCTCTGCTGCCTGCTCCCAACTCATCTTTCAAAAAATTCATCTTGGGCGCCCCTTCCTCCAGGGAGCCTTCCCAGGTTTCCCCAGCCGGGGCTAGATCCTCCAGAGCAGGAGATTGACCCACTGTCCACTGTGGAATTCATAACACCATGCACACAGGAGGGCCTCAGTTGATGTCTGTCAAATAAATGTGCGAGTGAATGCATGAGTTGGGAATGCAGAAAGCCATAGAAAAGGAGATCTCTAGTAGTCCTGGACTCCAAGGAAATGGTTCTGAAGTTTTGGGGTCTGAGAAGGAGCCTTAGGTAACCCAAGGAGAGCCTAAGAATAGGGATTAAGGTCAGATTGGTCAAAGAGACCAGTGTTATGTCCTGAAGAAGCTGTGTGACACAGGACTGTTACTTAACTTCTCTGATCTTTGGCCTCCTCACCTGTAACATGAGCAGAAGAGTGGAGAGGGTTTGTTCTGTAGAGGCTATTCCAGGCTCCTGGGCAAAGGGATAATTAAGAGCCACAAATTATTAGGAACCTGCATTCTAGGCTCTGACCTCCACACACTGTGTGACCTCAGACAAGACTCTTTCCTCTCTGAGTTTTGGTTTTCTCCTCTGCAAAATAAGGACATTCATTTTCTTCCTAGTAACTACCCAATAGGATTATTGTTTGAGATTATATGAGATAATATATGTGAAAAGAATTTGAAATGCATGCAGGGCTGTATAAATGCAGGGATTCTGCTTATCTACAGGCAGTTTGTAGGGGCTTAATTATTAGTCAGCATTTCCAGGCACTGAAGCTTTGGAGCAGCCCTGCAGATGCGTCCTTGGTAACCCCCTCATGGGAAGGGCCCCCAGGAGAAACTGAGGCTTGGTGGTCAGTGTGTGTCCAGTGGTCCTTGGCAGTGGAGGGTGGGGTGGGGAGGCGGCACTGAGAGGGGACAATGGTCCCACCTGGCTTTGGGCCTCTATCCCCTGTTCAGAAGTCAGAGTCTGCACAAAGGAAACAGGAAGTCCTTGGCTCCAGGTGTGAAGTGCTTCAGATGCTGCCACGGGCTGCTCTTCTGGGTTTGCTCCTGGCGGCTCCTCAGGCTGGAGGAGCTGGAGACAGGCAGCAGCTGGCAAGGCAGTGACTCGGCATTTGCTAGTCTGGGCTGGCTGCTGAGGGAAGAGAGGCGCCCAGCCTCACTGTGTCTGTAGACTCAGAGCTGGGGTCTTTGGAGCAGGGGAAGGGAAGTGGGCCCAGGGTGCCCAGGGCCAAGCCTACCCTCAGGAGTTCAGAGCAGACCCTACTTTTCCTCAAAGAGAGCAAATCAAAGCTGAGAGGGCCCAGCCAGAAGGGTGTTCCCAGGAGCCAGGGCATGCCCTGGAAGTGAATGGTTATAGAAGAAGGAGAGGGAAGGAAGAGGGGCTGGAGACCAAAAACCTGGTCCTGATATACCAGAAGTCATTCCTTTGAAGCTAGGGAAGGAGGGTGAGTCAGGTTGAAGACAAGGAAGATAGAAAGGGACTAAAACTGAAGGCCTCGAGCCCTGGAACCATCTCTCCATTTATTAACTCACTCAAAATATTTCTTGAGCACCTACAACATGCTGGGTAATGAAGACAGAGCAGTAAACAAGAAAGAGCTGTCCTTGCCCTTGTAGAGTTTGGTCCGTTTCCCAGGGGAGTACAGGTAGCTTTCGGAGGGGAAACAAGAGTCTCTATCCAGCCTCTGCAGCAGGAAGTCTTTTCTTGAAAAGTGAAGTTTAAGCTGAGGCGAGAAAGTCAGTTGGGATGTAGATGGATTCAACTCAGTTCAACAAATAGTTTCTGATCATCCACTTTTGATAAACCAATAGCCCAAGTCTCTGTTATCAGAGGGTTAGAGTCTGAATGGAAAAGTGTCCCAGGAAGAAGGAACTGCACATGTGAGGGCAGAGACAAGAGGTACCAAGTATAGCATAAAGGAGCCCCCGGGAGCTTGGCGTGCAGAGGGCAGGAGAGGTGAGTGGCAAGGTGGGACCAGAAGACACAGCCAGGCCATCCAGGGCATCGGGAGCTTGTCCCAGGACCATGAATGAAGTGAAAACAATGAAGATGCCCAAATTTGCGTGCTTGGAGGCCACTCTCAAGTACCTACTGGCGCCAGGGAAGACAGAAAATCACGTGTGGGCGCTTCTATTCCACAATGGCTGCTATTGGGCTGAGTACGAAGGCAGGGGTGGGGAGGTGTATCTGTCTAAAGAGCTGTCAGTGTGTGTGTGTGTGTGTGTGTGTTTATCACTGACCCAGTGCGGGAGCGACTAATATGTGTGTCTGCCTCATGCCTCCTCACACCTTTATTAGCAATGGTGAGCTGGCCATGGATCAGCAATAGTCCTCACGTGGGCCTGGCGCCTCTGTCCATTTGTGTTTCGCCAGAGCTCCGTCCAGGAAACAGAGCCAGCACTCCCACTTCCATTTTATATATGATGATATTAATAGCCATAGCTGACACGACTGTGTGTTTACTGTGTGAAAACCATGTGCATACACTGCCTCATTAAATATACTCAGAATATTCTCCTCACCTCCATTTTACAGAAAAACAATTACCCAAGGGCACACGGCTTGGAAATAGCAGAGGTGGGGTCAGAGCCCTGTCCTCCTGATCTTCTGTCCCTGTCCCGGGCCACTGTAGCCTCTTCTGCCTCCTTACATCCAAAGATGCAAGAGCTACAGAGCTACCAAGTGAGCAGTAACCTGCCGCTATGGAAGCAGCCCCATCTCCTGAGCTCAAATGGTGAATGCTGCCCCTTCTTCCCCCACGCCTTTATACCCTGGCTGCACCCCATTTTGCAGGGCAGTGCCCCTGAAATCCTGAGCATCTGCCATCTGAATGCTGCAGGCCCCTGCCCACAGCAAGCACTGGTGCACCCCTAAATCCTTCCAGAGTGGAGGCTCCTCCCACCTCTGTCTCAGAGCCTCACTTGGTCAGAACAGCCAGGGGAGGCAGGATCGATGTGCAGAGAAGTCAGTAATAATCCCTCGCAGGCAGCCAGGCTTCTGTATAAAGACAGATTAAAAACTCATCGGGTTGAGATGAGAAAAATAATTCAGCCTGTTGGCCACAGTGGGAAAGCCTGGGGCTGCAGGTGCTGGTGGTGGCACGTGGGAGAGGGTGCCAGGGAAGGGAGCGGCACCTAAGAATGGTCTTGGGAATCTGCACCCCCACACCTTAGTTTCTCCCCCCAGAGCCACCATCATTTACTGCCTGCCTTGAAGCCAAGGCTGACAAATTCTACTCTCCAGGGAGCAGTGAGGGGAAGGCGGGCGGGGGCTGAGAGCACTTGCTGCCTGGTTCCACACCCTGGTTTATTTCCTCCACGGCACTCATATTATTTTGCTTATTTATTTGTTTACTTGTGTACTGTCTATCTCCTCACCTAGACCATAAGCCCCAGGAGGCCAGGGACCCGTTGATCTCGTATACTGAAGTATTCCCCCAGTTGTTGCTGTTGTTTAGTCGCTAAGTCGTGTCCACTCTGCCACCCCATGGACTATAGCCCACGAGGCTCCTCTGTCCACAGGATTTCACAGGCAAGAATACTGGAGTGTGTTGTAGGGACTTCTTAATGGGGACTATGGAATGAATGAATGCATAGACTTGAATCTTGCCTCTTGCCACCAAGATTTAGAGGTGTAACCTCGCTGGGCCTCCATGCCCTTAACTGAAAAATGGGCACGGTGGTATCCTCAAAGAGCTCAGCCCAGCGATGGGGCTCCTAGGAAGCTCTTCGTGAAGGATTTTGTTAAACTGATTAGGGAAGAAAATAGAAGCCTTGCCTGACATGAGAGGCGCCATCAGGGGGCGCCCTTGTGCAAGGCCCTGGGCGTGCTGCGCCCTCCGCCGGCTCCGGTGGAGCGCATGCGAGACCGCCCCCACACCCCGCCCGCATCTTTGGAGAGTTACCTCCTCCCCTCTCCGTCCAGTTCACACGCCCACCCCAACTCCAGCGCGCGTCCCGGCTCCCGGGACTGTCTACGGCGTCCTGTGCCCCTCCCCACACCCGGCCCAGACTCCTTCCGCCCACGCGGCTCCATATGCTGGGAAGAGCCTCCTACTCCCCATCTGTCGATTCACTTCCTAGCCCCGGTTCCCCCGCTCCGCCGCCGTCCCCTCCTCCGGGAAGCCGGCCGTGGTTGAGGGAAGGAGAGCCTAGGTCTCCCAACAACTGCCTTCTGCCCACTTCCCCAACGACCCAGAAATGGCTCTGGGAAAATGCTGTGCAGACGACCCCTAGGGCCAAGCTCTGAATCTGGGGTCACGATGTGCGAATAGATGCAAGGGAGAGCTCTGTGCGCGCCTGAGACCGGTGGGCAAATTTGTCGAGGCGGGTAGTGAAAGCGCCAGGAAGGACCCTCTTGGGTCAGGCCCGCTGGCGGGGGAACAGACTGCTTCGCAGGTCCCCGTCACATGCAGGTGCCAAATCCTGGGGTCACAGCTTCGGAGCGGAAAGCTAAGGGAAGGGAGCACAGCCAGGGAGGGAGCCACGGTCTCCAGGGGCGTACCCACTGCCTCTGGAGCTTCGTGCGGGGGGCGCACAGCCTGCTTTTCTTGCCTGAAGGAGGGGACTGGTTTCATTTCGCAGATTGATTATTGCTGTATAGTGTGAGAGAGGTGTGTGTGTGTGTGTGTGTGTAGTGTGTTTGGGCGTTGTTAGTTTTTTTTTAGTTTTTTTAATGTACCTTGCTTGTCTAATGAATGTTTGATTGCACCTACATCCGGAGGCTGTTTTAATGAAAGGTGAAGGCTCTGAGAGGGAAATAAATAAATAAAGGATCGTTCCCCATCCCTCAGGCACCCCCCTCCTTCCTAACAACAACCCTGCATCCACAGCTGTCTTCTGAAGCCCATGCCCTCACGGAAGAATTCTGTTCCTGTTTGAATGTTTCCATGTAAATGATGCTGCTCTCCAGAGGAAATCACATCCTTCAGTTGGTCACTCTCAGGACTTGTATTGAGGGTGCAAAGGGGGAGATGAATGAGCAGAGGGAAGCTCTGAGGGAGCGGAGGGAGGCCCTCCCCTCTGTCCTGAAAGCTGGGATCTGCTCACTGCTTGAGTCCCTTGCCCATGGTGTGCCAGTTTGGGGGCTGAGGGCAGTGGGCTCACAGAAAGCAGGCACCAGTTACTGCCAGTGTCATCAGTTCAGTTCATCAGCTATTAGTTTAGCATCCAAGTCCTTTTGACCCTGGGGAGTTTACTTAACCTCTGAGAGCCACAGTTACCTCACTTGGAAAATGGAGATAATAAACATGTTTATCTCAAAGATGTGTTGGGAGGATTAAGTGAGATAGTGCGTATAATGTGCTTAGTATTGTGCCTCGTGCACAGTAAGCACTCCATAATGTCAGCTCTAATTATCTCCTGAAGGTAGGGGCTTCACTTCAGTTCAGTCGCTCAGTTGTGTCTGACTGTTTGTGACCCCATGGACTGCAGCATGCCAGGCTTCCCTGTCTACCCCTAACTCCTGGAACTACTCAAACTCATGACCATTGCACTGGTGATGCCATCCAACCATCTCATCCTCTATCTATCCCCTTCTCCTGCCTTCAATCTTTCCCAGCATCAGAGTCTTTTCCAATAAGTCAGCTCTTCACATCAGGTAGCCAAAGTACTGGAGTTTCAGCTTCAACATCAGTCCTTCCAATGAACACTCAGGACTGATCTCCTTTAGGATGGACTGGTTGGATCTCCTTGCAGTCCAAGGGATTCTGAAGAATCTTCTCCACCACAGTTCAAAAGCATCAATTCTTCAAGCTCAGCTTTCTTTATAGTCCCACTCTCACATCCATACATGACTACTGGAAAAACCATAGCCTTGACTAGATGGACCTTTGTTGGCAAAGTAATGTCTCTGCTTTTTAATATGCTATCTAGGTTGGTCATAACTTTCTTTCCAAGGAGCAAGTATCTTTTAATTTCATGGCTGCAGTCATCATCTGCAGTGATTTTGGAGCCTCCAAAAATAAAGTCAGCCAATGTTTGCCCATCTATTTCCCATGAAGTGATGGGACCAGATGTCATGATCTTAGTTTTCTGAATGTTGAGCTTTAAGCCAACTTTTTCACTCTCCTCTTTCACTTTCATCAAGAGGCTCTTTATTTCTTCTTTGCTTTCTGCCATAACGGTGGTGTCATCTGCATATCTGAAGTTATTGATATTTCTCCTGGCAGTCTTGATTCCAGCTTGTGTTTCTTCCAGCCCAGCGTTTCTCATGATGTACTCTGCATAGAAGTTAAATAAGCACGGTGACAATATACAGCCTTGACGTACTCCTTTTCCTATTTGGAACCAGTCTGTTGTTCCATGTCCAGTTCTAACTGTTGCTTCCTGACCTGCATACAGATTTCTCAAGAGGCAGGTCAGATGGTTTGGTATTCCCATCTCTTTCAGAATTTTTCACAGTTTATTGTGATCCACACAGTCGGAGGTAAACATTCAATAACTGTTAAACAGTAGTATTTACTTTTGCCCAAGATTAGACCACAGCATGGGGAGGTGAGTGGTGGAGGTGGGTGTTCAGATCATGAAGGGCCTTATAATCTGTGTTAAGGGATTGGGATAAACTGAAGAGCCATGGGGAAGTAGTAGAGTGGCAAGATCAAATCTGTAGTCGTCCATGGTGTCATTCCTGACTCCTCTCTTTCATTCTCCACATCTAACTCATTAGAGTATATTGTTGGCTCTGCCTTCATAAGTTGTCCACCCTCTGACCACTTCCACGGCCACCTCCCCATCCAAGCCATCATCATCTCTTCCTGCATGGCCACAGTTGCTTCCTAACTGGTCCCCCTGCTTCTACTCTTGTCCCCCTGCAGTGTATTATCCATCCAACAGCTAGGGGAATCCTGTACAACAAATCGTGTCACTCCTCTGCTCAAACCCTCCAATAGCTCCACATCTTCCTCGAAACCAAAATCTTTAAGATGGCCTACAAACCCTGCTTATAAACCCAGGTGATGTGGTTGCCTGCCACATCTCTCCCTCTTCTCTTACTCCTTTAGCCTTGCTGGTGGCTGTGTACTTCCTCAAACAACTTGCCGAGTGTAACCTCACCTGAGGATTTTGCAATCGTTGTTCCACTGCCTGGAACAGCCCCGGGTGGCAACTAGCGTCACTCTGTCACTTCTTCCAGAAGACTGCTTCCCTTCCTGTCTTGTGTAATCCCATGCCTCTCTACTGCCCAAGCACTTCCTTGTTTCCCTCTGCTTTTTTCTTTCTATGAAGGTTCAACACTCTCTAGATGCTCTGTATTTATTTGCTCATTTCTTATTGATCCCCCACCTCTCCACTGGAATACAAACTCCATGAGAGCAAGGGCTTTGTTTAGTTCATTGCTGAACCTCCAGCATCTAGAACAGTGACTTGGCACAGAGTGAGATCTTGAAACTATTGCATGAATGAACACATACATGCATAAATGAGTGGGTAGCAAGGAAGGACCATTCTGATGAAGTGCATAGAAGAATGGGGGAGGATGGGACAATAATGGAGGTAAAGAGGGGGATCTTTGCAGTCCTCTGGGTTTGGGGTGGTGGGGAGCAGACAGCCAACTCCCACGGGCTAAGGCGGCAGAGCTGAGGAGTAGTCAAAGACTTAGGTGGCCTGGGCAGGGCCTGGGGACTGTCTGCCTGTGAAAGAAAGGGTGAGGTACAGCATGGTGATGTCACCCCCCGTTTCTGGCTTGGGCATCTCAGTGAAGAGCGGTTCCAGTGACTGGGCTGGTGAGAGGGGAGTGGGTCAGGGTGAGGGGTTTCGATGTGAGCCTATCTGGGCATTGGTTGCCTTATTTGTAGAGTGTAGTGGATTCTACACCACCACTTTCTCCACGGTGGGGTGGCTGTGGGAACAGAGATAAAAACAACAGAAGCCTTTTGTGTGAGTGCCCAGTGGGGTCCCAGATGTGCAAGAGCGTTATTATTATTAAAGTCGATTTTGGAGATCTGACAGGCAAGTGAGATGAGAACCTGGGGCAGAACCTAATCAAATGCCAGCCTAGGTGGAAGCAAATGCCAGCAAGCACGATTCCATCGATACATGCAGTGGGTGGTTAGAAAAAGGAGAGAACACTGTGGCCTGAGCCATCCGAGGCTGTTTGGAGTGGGGACTAGGCTGGATCCTGGAGTGAGGAGAGGGGTACAAGAGCAGCGAATGGGGTTTAGCCAGAGGCCAGTGAGCGGAGAGGCTGCAGGGTAGCATGGTGATCTTGGGGTACACAGGGACCCCTGGGCATAGGATGACCACCACTGGACTCTCTCCTTCCCACCTCCATCTCCAAATGAGGGAACAGTGGCCACCCTCAGGCCAGGGAAGGAGGAAGCAAACCCTGAGTGATTGGGCAGAGACTCCTGGAGTGTGGCCGGTGGAGGTCTGTCTCTGCTATGTCATTACCACTGCGCATTCAGTGGCATGTACCACTTAGTTCGCTCATGCGCATTCAGGAGCCGTATACAGTGGGCAGCACAGAGTGTCACTCTCTAGTTTATTGAGCACCTATTAGGTGCTGAGGAGCCAGTTGTGACCTTGTGTATTTGGTCCCTGCTTTCTGAGCACTGGGGATTTAGCAGGGGGCCGGTGTTCAGTAGGCACCTTCCAGAGCCCTAGGAGGTAGGCAGTCATCTTCCTCATTTTGCAGATGAGAGGCTCTCAGATGTTAAGATCACCCAACTGAAACATGGTTGAACCGAAACTCGAATCCAGGCCGTTTGGTTCCAGAGTCCTGATTTGCAACCACTCCCCACACTGCCCATGGTCAGGGAGTCTGTGATCGGGATTTACAGGTGGTGGGGAACAGGCATGTACAATTCTGCCACAGATCCCTGTGACCTTGGACTTCTGAGGGGTTACCAGAGAGAACTTGAGGAACTGGAAGGAAAGAAGGAGCCCCTTGGAGCAAAAAAAAAAAAAAAGATTTTTGAATTTTGGAGGGATGCCCATTGCAGACAGCAGACACAGCTTTATTTATTTTTTTTCTTTCATTCATTTGTTCTATCAATATTCATTTTATGCCTACTATGTTCCTGGTGCTGTGTGAGATAGCAGTAGGTAAGAGATTTGTCAATGATTTTACTAAACAACCTACTGTGTGTCAGGCACTCTGCTGAACTGTGAAGGCACAATAGGAACAAAAAAGTAAAAACTTCCCACCCTCCTAGGGCTTATGTTTTAGTGCAGAAACAGAAAATAAACTAGATAAATTAGCTTAAAAATATATATAGAATGATAGATAGTGAAAAATGGTAAGGAGAGATAAATGAATGGTTATATGAAGTTGAAACTTTAGACACAGTGGCCAGGAAGGACCTCAGTAACATGAGGTGAGAAAGGCAGGCTGGGTTCAGGGCATGCGTGCAAGGTCTATTGGCCCTCATAAAAAATATATATATATATATTTTTTTAATTGAAAATATTATGGGAGGTCAGTGGAATTCTTCTATTTTTGTTTTTGATTTTGCTTTAGTGTGCAAGATTTTATTAAGCTGTTCCCTTGGGATCAGCACCTGTGGAAGGAGGCTGGCTCGGACAGCGGGAGAGGAGGACCTGGGATCCGGGCCAAGGACAGCCTTGACTAGCGCGATGGTGAGCTCGGCAGCTGATGGCCCTTCAGAGCTGGGCCGAAGATGTCCTTCATGACCTACATCAGTCAGTTCTTGAATGTGGAAACCCCAGGAAGGGACACGACCTTGAACCCTGCTCTCTGCCGTTGAGGCAGTCCCTGGAGGGGCTGAGAGCTGGCTCTGTCTGCCCACAGCACCCCAGCACCTGGAGCAACCAGCCCATCTCTGAAGGGAGGTCTGGCTGGCGGTTCGTGTTGTTCATGCCATATATTCAGGCCTTTGTCTTTCTCTCATCCTGGTATTTATTCAGTAGAGGGTTTTATCCATCAGTGATGTCATCTGATTCATGTAATTTTTTTTTTAAAGGCAGCACTGGTTTTCATGTGTGGCAAACAGACAGGAGATGGACACAGGGCGAGGTAGGGAGGTGAGTTTGGAGGCTGAGGTGGCTAGGAGTGCCGACAGGCCCCCTGTGAGGCAGGGGAAGGAGAGGCTCCACATGGCTTAGCTGGGCTCTGGGCTGATGTTCTTTACCCCCAACAAAACCAGTAACAGATCACCTGGGGGCCTGAGTGCTGTCCCAGGACCATCCTGCATCTTGATGGTGGTGGGGCTAGGTCTTCAGGAGGCCAAGTGAGCTGTGGCCAGGCTGGATTCCTTGAATCCAAAACCCCAACTCTGCAGACACCTATTTCCCAGCTTCTTCATTCCACACCCTCCTCACCCTTCTTTCTCTTGTTTTCCTTCTCTCTGTTTGCTAGGTGAGTTTCCTCTGAAGAAAATTTTCCCTTTCTCTTAGCTGATTGACAAGGAGGAGGTGTCTGCACAGATGCAGGCAGCTGGCAAGCTCTCACTCCCCACCTTCCAGTCCCTGGGCCTGGTGTGAGGGTGTCAGGAACCACCACCCAAGAGGAGAAACCAGTGGCAAGGGGGGAGGGGAAGGTGGAGTCAGGGGAGCCTCCTGCCTGGAGTGGAAGGGGTTGAGGCATGGAGGCTAGATTCCCTTGGGCAGCCTTTGCAGGATAATAGGGTTGATCTGGCTTTTGGTTTCTGCTTGGGTGTGGGGCACCTGGCCCCCAGCCTTGAAGAGGGCCTGAGTGACTGGTTGACCCAGGCAGCTATTGTTCACCATCACCAAAGATAGGAGCAAGCTGCTTGTCCCACCCTGGCCCACCCTCTGCAGTCCTAGGGAATGTCAAACTGTGTCAGAGCAGGACAGACCCCTCCAAAGTGAACCCAGATGCAGGCTGACCTGTTCTCAAGTTTTCAAGTTCTCAAGTATTTGTTCCCACTTGCAAGAATGTTTCTCCTGAGCTCATACAGAGCTGGCTTGTTTGCCTTCAACCATCTATCAATTCACATCTCAGGCCCTCTCAGGCCACCCTAAGATAGTCTTCCCACACCTTCCCTATATGCTCACTTGTTTTGTTTTGTTTTCTTAAACAGCACATATCACCATCTGAAATTATATCTTTTAATGGTTTATTAATAACTCCTTGAATGTTTCCTAGGGCTGAATTATAAACTCCATGAGGGAGGAACCCTCAACTGTCTTTTTTCATCCCTGGCACATTAGTAAACAATAAATCATTTTCAAAATGAATGAATTAAGTTAATGCATTCTCCTATCCCTAACCCCCAAAATGGACGAGGAGAAAATCATACCCATGTAAACACATATATGATTGTGGAGGCACAGTCCCCGTAAATAGGCTGGGCACAACTCCAAGATGTCAGGCCCATGAGCCCAGAGAGTGACTGAGTGTATGTTCGCGTGTGTCTGTGTTGATGAGGAGAAAGAAAAACCACCAGTTGCAAGCTGAAGCTTCTGTTGCATCAGATTTCAGAGCCCTGGTCAAAGGCCAGCTTCTTTGGGGAGCAGGAAAGAGGAAGAGGGGAAGGATTCTGAAGTTGCCCCCCCCCACCCTCCCCACCCCCCACCCCCACCCCCAGGAGCTCTGTGGCCCTTTGTAAGGCCTCAGGCTGCCAGCTGGGGGCGCCCAATCAAGTGTGAGGGCATCACTGAAATTTCCAGATGGTCTGAACCCCGGCTGCCCCTCCTACCAGAGACGTGTCAATGTGAAGAGGGAGAATTTGTTCTATGAAGTGTGACCTGAGGTTGGTGATGAATACCAGAAATGGTAGGATCAGCTAGAATAACATGTCACACGGTGGGCTGCATTCAGGAATGCTGGATTGGGTAACTGGCAAATTGAAAGGCGGCTTCATACTATAATGGTTAAAGAAAAAGGGAATTATCTCATGCCTTTCTTTTCGTCTATCAAGGTGTCAGCGTATGCTAATTACCTGGCAGAGACTTCAACTGGAAGAGGAAGAACAACTATTATATTTCTGAGGGAAGATTTATCTTGAGTTACTGGTGCCAGGTGGTGGAGGAGGTGGGAGTGTTAGGGGGTCAGAGAGGCAAAGTGCTCCTTGTCTCCCATAACTGAAATCCCTTTGAACTGATGCTCCTCTCCTCAGATTAGAAATAATCAGCCTTGTTGGAAGAGGCTTTGCTCTGAGCCCATGGCCAAGGGAAGGGGCAGGGTGGGCAGGGGACTCCAGTGTTCTCAGAGATGGTAGGAGGGGTCTGGCCAGGTGCAGCTGACTGCAGATGGCACGTGAGACTCCTCCGTTCACTCACTGATTGATTATTCATTGATTGATTACATTAATGGGGAGTAGAGGATAGGGGGTAAGAAACACGGGCTTGGGGCCAAGCAACCCTGAGCTTTGAATCCTGGCTCCACCACCTCCTCACTGCGGTTGATGACACATCGCTCCATCTTTCAGAGCCTGTTTCCTCAACTGTGGGAAAAATAATCGCTGCTTTCTATGGTTACTATCACAACTAAGTGGGGTCGTGTGAGTGAGATGCTCAGTGCTGCTCAATTATAGCAGCTGTGGAGGTGACTTCAACAAATACTTTCTGAGCACCTAACTGTGGTTCAAGGCACTGGGAAAATAAGGATGAATCAGACAAACAGGGCTCTGCCCTCAGGGAGATTATCACAAAACGGAGTACCAGAAAGTGGGGAAAGTGAGCGGATGGTGGAGAGGAAGAGCCCTCAAACCTAAGGCTATGATTGCATCCACGGTAATGCTAACAACAGTTAGTTTGAACTGAATGCTTGACATGGATGAGATTTGGTGGGTAGGTGGTGAAGGCCAAAGAAGGGGTCTGGGAGCTGAAAGAGATAGGCGAGGAACTAAACGCAGGAGGAGTGGGTCAGGGCCTGACACCTCCAAGGGGCCAGTCCTCAGGGGCTGAGGGGCCCTGGGGCCCCAGGAGCTGACTCTGTTGATCTGTCTGTGTTGAATCCTAGCCAGCCCTAAATGCCTCTGTTCAGCAGGTGTGCAGCCAGTGAGCTGGAAAGAGGCAGCCTGGTGTCAGTGTGGGTGTACAGGCTGTGGCAGCTGCGAGATCTGGGTTCAAATGCCACCTCAGACTCTTATCAACCAGGTGGACCTGCGCCAGTTTCTTAGCATTACTGTGCCTCAGCTAAATTAAGATACTAAGCCTGAACCATGGGGTTGTTGGGCAGAATAATAAGGCATTCAAACACCTGGCACACAGTAGGTATCCCCAATAGCAGAGATGATTACTAAAATTGGCCATTCTTGCCAACTGTGTCTGGTTCCATGCCAGCCTCAATGCCTGTGGCCTGGAGAGGCATTTAGTGCTCTAGGGGTGGCAGAGAAAGGAACGGGGGTGCCACAGGCAGGCTGTGTGGCAGGCAGCGACTTGGAGCAGGTAATGGCTGTCAGGGACCAGCAAATCATAGGTGTCTCAGGAACAACAGGAGTTACACTCAGATACCAAAGAACAAACATGCAGCACAAGACGTTTTGCCAAAGCAAAGCTGTTTTGATCGTTCCCGGATGTGACATGTATCGCATGAGGAAAGAGAGCCACTTACACCGGAGGCTGCCTAATTGACAGCCTGTAGCTCCACACAGAGGTGTGGCCCTGGGGGATGGGGTGGGGGGGCGGCGGGGGATGGGGCCAAGCAGCCCACTCTCACACCTCCCTGCCCCCACCCCCCCACCCCAGACAAGCCTTTAGCAGCCTAGGCACTCAGCTGGGCTGTCACTAGAGGCAGAGGCTCAGTATTAACCATGCCTCTAGATCCAGCCTCCATCTCTCCAGCCCCATCTCTCCAGCCCCATCCTGCATCACTCCTGGAAGCCACGTCTGTGCCAGTCTAATTGAATGTCTCAACTTTGCCAAATGCACCAGGCTTTCTCTGGCCTCCAGGCCTTTGCATATGCTGTTATGTCCGCCTTGATTCCTCTTCTCTCCAGCCCCCTCGTCCACCTGGCCAGTGCTGGCAAGTGCCTCCTTAGTAACAAAAATAATAGCAGCTTACATTTATTGAGCACTTCTCTATGCTAAGGGCTTCAGTGTTATCTTATTTCATCCTCACAACCTATGAAGTAAAAATAATCCTAGTTGACATGTGGTAGATGCTTACTGTTGGCCAGGCACTGTCCTAAACGCCTTATATGTATTAACTTACATCATTCTTAACAACCCCATGGGGTAAACTACCAGTGTTACTCCTAGTTTGCACACGAAGACCCAGGCACAGAATGGTCAAGTGACTCGCTCGTGGTCCCCAGCAAGGAGTGGAAGAGCCCGGGTTCTTGCTCAGGCATTCACTACCATGACATATTCCTTAGGACTCAGCCTGGGCGCCACCTCTTCCCAGAGGCCTTCTCACTCCTGACCGGGTCAGGAGCTTGCTGTGGACTTCTGTGTTCTCTGTACATGAAACACCCTCTCCCTCCCCACCCGTCGAATCCTCTTCCGCCCTGTGACGTTTGCTCGCCTTACCCGGCGACTGGAAACTCCTGCCAGTCAGGCATGTCTGCTGTTTCACTGCTGTGTCCTACAAGCCTGGCCCAGTGCCTGGCACATACCAGGGGCTCCACAGACATTAACAGACCGTGTGCCTGCATCCTTCTCTGGCTTCCCCTTTCAATCACAAGGACGGTAAAACTCCACCCTATGCCTTAACCAGGGTTCAAAATATTCAGTCACATATAATCTGGGTTCTTGTCTGAACTGGCAAGACTTCTGCTGTACACAGCTGACTGACCCTACACTGAGCAGAGGGAGTTCCATATAATCACAGGACAGACACTTCCTGACACCCTCATTCACTGTGGAGCACAATGACGGAGCACAGGACAGGAGCCCCACACCCTCCCTCCGTCGTGTTATATCAAAATTTCATTTCTCCTATGGAGACTTAGGAAAGGCGTCGCCATACCAATTCTGCGACATACCAACCTTGGCCACGGGCTCTGATGGCCAAGAAGCTGACATAGGAGCTGGGGAGCCAGAGGGGCCCAGAGAAAGTGAGGGGCTCTGGCTTCATTCCACACATACTTGCGGCCCTGAAACCATCACTAACCAGTGCATGCCAGCAAGCTCACACAGGTGTTTACTTTCCCACTGCCCGAGAGTAAACTAGTCATTGGCTAATACCTTTTGTGATGAGGCAGAGATAACAAGCTTGGCCCTGCTTTGGGAGGGGCTGCCAGAAAAATGGAGCAGATGAACAGAGAAGAGTGAGATTCCTGAGGGCCTGCAGGTCTGGGCAGGTCCAGGCAGGCTCCTTGGAGGAGGTGGCATTTGGTCTGGCTCTGCCCTCTTCTGACCTTTCTCCTATGATGATAGGGAGCTCAGAAATGTCCTGGGCCTCAGCCAGGATTTACCCTTTGAGCCCGTGACCATTTGGGGAGAGGTTATGACAACCTTCAGGGAGTGGGAAAAGGTCCCCATCACCGCCCCACCCCCAAAGGTATGTGGCCTGCCTAGCCCCAGCCGGGAGGTGTGGGAGCCTTCCTTTCCTCCCCAATGAAATGTAGATAATGATAATACCTTCTTCCCAGGCCTGTGGTGAAGATCAAATGAGAGAAGGCAGGGGAAAGCATCTTATATGCTATAAAAGGCTCTGACAAATGCTCATTATTTCTCCCTATTCTTCTCCTGGAATTTATCAAACACTTTATGGGCCCTGGAGGTATTTTTTTTGCCTCCATTCTGCATGGCTCTTGCGGCCCACAGTTCTCTCCTCTCTTGCTGTACTTTAGGGGAGGCAGGGTAGCACAGGGGTTCAGCAGGGAGGGCAGCAGGCTGGTCTGGTCTGAGTGCCGGCCCCACCTCTTCCCTGAGGTGTGACCCAGGGCAAGTTACACAACCTCTCTGAGCCTTTCAGCTTCCTCCTGCATAAACATGGATGTAAACATGGAATTTAACTCATAAGGTTGATGTGAAGATTAAATGAGGGGACTTTGTAGTCCAGTGGCTAAGAATCCATGCTCCCAATGCAGGGGCCTCAGGTTCGATCCCTGGTCAGGAAATTAATTAGATCCTGCATGCAGAAAGTAAAAATATCCCGAATGCTGCAGTCAAGATTGAACCAAGACCTGGTGTGACCAAAGAAATAAAGTATTGAAGTTTTTTTAAAAAGATTAAATGAGATAATTTGTGCCAAGTTCTTAGGAGGATGTTTAAGAAACATCTGCTGTATTGCAGTAGTTTTTCTCTCTGGTAGGTGGGACTACACCTTGGCTCTTTGAGAGGTAGGCTTCCCAGGTGGTGTTAGTGGTAAAGAATCTGCCTACCAGTTCAGGAGACTCAAGAGACACCGGTTCAGTCCCTAGGTTGGGAAGATCCTCTGGAGTAGGAAGTGGCAGCCCACTCCAGTAATCTTGCCTGGAGAATTATGCGGACAGAGGAGCCTAGAAGTCTATAGTCCATGGGGCCGCAAAGAATCGGACACAACTGAGCGACTGAACACACACACCCATGGGGAAAAGACCCCAGGCACAATTTTCACAGGTTTCCTTATCTCCATACTCAGGAAGAGGGTAGATGAATGAAGAAGCAGATCTCACTCACATTGCAGTGAGGAAGATACTTATTTGTTCCCTCACTCAATTGTTTGCTCAGTTGGTCAGTTGTTACCTATTTGTCAGGGTCTCCCAGTGCAGATTGTGTGCTGGATTCTGGGGTGTGTGGCTGGGGGCCCTTGAGGTCTCTGTGCCTCTCAGATATGTCTCCCTACCTCCTGTCACTTGGCCTCAGTCTCTGCATCTGGTCGTCAAGGGGTTGCTCAAGCTGGTCTCCATGTACCTGGCACACACCAGCATTCCAAATTTCTGAGCCAGAATGGACAAATGCTGAGTGACACCCCCATCCCTGCTCCCAGCCCACACGCTCACTCGGGGCTCAGGCATCGACCGGCTCAGAGCTCATTAGTGACCGTGCAGCCATTGCCACATGTCACAGGCTCTTAAAGTTTCCATTACCGAGGGCCCTTGCTCGTCTATATTTTTAGTCTGCATCTGGAGGAGACGACTGGTGTCTCCTACGGTTATATACATCGGGTTCAGTGGTTTCGACATCTCCTCAGGCCTCTGGGCACCTGGAGATAGGGGTGGGGGGGTGGCGTGCACAGATCTGCTCCCAGAAAAGAAGGTGGTGGAAGACGTGAGGGTGGGATGGGGCCAGGGTCCTCCCCTCCCTATAATCCCACAGCTTCCAGGATGACAATGTGGAGGGACCCCAGACACCTAGGTTGCTCTGGGACAGGGGAGGGGACAAATAGCTCTTTGGTGACACCAGAGTGAGGGCAGTGATGCCAACTTAGGAACAAACCCCAGGCCAGGTGCACGTCCCCAAGGACCAGCCACTGGCTCTGACTGCAGACAGATGGGGCAGAGCACACAGAAGCCAGGCAGCAGCATGTTGTTACCCTTCACGGTTAGTAGAGGTTTCTATCTGCCTGCAGGAGACAGAGCTGCCCCAGCAGCCAGCCCAGCCCAGGGGAGCCTGGGTCCCTTTGTCATCAGATACAGAGCGCATTTCACAGAAAGAGGCCTCTGAGATGAACGTCCTCTGGTGAGGTCACCAGGAAGAGAGAAACAGGTTACAGCTTGCCTGGGTAGAGCTGGGGGTACAGTACGGAAGGGAGTGGGGAGGAATCACACAGTGGGGGCTGGGAGGTGGTTTCCACGCTTGAGATGAGGATGAGCTGCCCATGTCAAAAGCACCAGAGACTGGACTTCCAGGAAGAATAAAAATCTCCTTCAAGGACACAATTTAAATCCTTCCTCCCCCAACAGCCATCTACCCTAAGACTTAATAATAAAATCAGATAATAATAATAATGAACAGTTATTACTCTATTACTCTGAACCAGACAGTGGACTGAGTGGTCTCCTTGAATTTCCTGATTAACTTCTGACAATCTACTGATGCTTCGCATTAAGGCAGGAAGCATTACGATTATTCCCATCTTATAGATGAGGAAACTGAAGGTCAGACTGGCTAAGTAACTCATCCTCATTCACACAGCTGGCAGGTGCTAAACACAGAATTTCAATCCAGAGTCCTCTCTCAGCCTTCATTGTAAATGTAGCCTCCAGATGCTGAGGAAGGAATGAAGTAAGTGACATCTCACTGACAGACAACATGATGGGGAGAACGTTGATGGGAAGGTTCTGGCTCTGCTGCCAGACTGTGGTTCTGACAAATCCCTGTTTTCCTCCGGGCCTCAATTAGGGGCTGGATAGAGTTGGGGATGGATTAACACCATGTTACACATCTGTTCTGAGCTCCCATGTGACTATGACAAGATGATTAATAACAATAATAATAATATTAGCACACATTCTTGGAGCATTTACTCAGTTCTGGGCATATTACATGTGCTGGTTCATTTAATCTTTACCCTTCTCCTTAAACAGTTAAGGGAGTAAAGCTCAGAAAGGCTGAGGAACCCGCCAAAAGCCACACAGCCAGTGGGATTTTCAGTGTGGTCTGCTTTTAACCACACCCCAGTCCTGTACTCCTGTGGAGAGCTCTGCAGTGCCTGAATGTTTGAGAAGGTGGGGCTCCAGGTGCCCTTTGTCAGTGCTGGAGGGAGTTGGGGGACAGGGCCCATGTTATCCCCAGAAAGCCCTCGATGTTCCTGTTAGCAAGGTGAGAGTGGCAACTTCCTTTCTTTCAGGCTCAGGGACCCTGCCTCTCTCTATCCCATCCCCTTCTACCATCCCTTCTCTCCAGGTGCACTGAGAGCTTCCCAAACACAGAAAAGCTCCTGATAGAGGAGAAAGAGGAAGTCTGCAATAGTTTTGCCCCACCCGGGAGGAGCCGAAGGGAGACACCAGGCTCAGGGACCTGGAATGCTGGGCTCTGTGAGTTTACCATACCAGGGCAGGGCTGCCAGCCACAGTTGTGCAGTACGCAACCCTTTGGGTTGTTGTCCGTTCTGTGGACACAGGTACTTGACACCTTCCTGGGTGCTGGGAATGCCTGACCTAGTCCCTAATCTCACAGAAGATGCTGTCCCATAGGCGTCAGAACTAGGGAATTACCTCATAGTGTGGCTAATATGGTGATGGGGAGGAGCGGGGGCTACAAGAATTTACAGCAGAGGTCCCAAGACTTGATGTGGTAAGTCAAAGTAGGCTTCCTGGAAGAACTGACTTCTGAACCAAGACCTGAGTGATGAATAGGAATGGCCTAGTAGAAGGGGAAAGAGTGTTCCAGGCACAAGGAAGAATACTACCAACCAATAACACAAGGTTATACTGGCTATAACACTAATGTGAACAAAGCATTGGGAGTCTTTATTGATTCAGTTAATCATTCACACACTAAAACAAGTATTCACTGAGGAGATGGAGAATAATTATGCCTAGGAGTTAGAAAAGTTAGAGCATTGAATGGGGCTTTGAAGAATGAATAAGAGTTTTCTGAAGGGAGAAGAGGAAAGCATCCAGAGAAAGAAAGCCACCTGAGCAAAGGTGCGCGGTTGATTGTGTGGAATGTTGCTGCAGGAGGTGGGGGTTTAGGATACCTTCCCCAGCTTCCCAGGGCGGCTCTTTGTCTCTCAAACTGAACCTCATTATTTATGCATTTTTAACATGACATCATCAGAGGTGCAGATACGTGTGTGGGATAGATGAACGCATGAGTGCAGGAATAAATGGCTGGATGAAGAATTAATGCATGCATGAATGAAGGAGTTTAAGAAAGAATGAATAATCATAGCGGACGTGTATACAGCGCTTTCCAGGCACCCGGCATTGCTCTAAGTGCTCTACATTTATTAAATCACTAAATCCTCACACAACCCCAGGAGGTGGGTACTGTTATTATCTGCACTTTACAAATGAGAAAAGTAAGGCATGAAAGGTTAAGTAATGTACCAAAGGCCACATAGCTAGGGAGGAGGGGGTGCCAAGGTTTGAACTGAACGGTCTGGCTCCAGAGGATGCTACAGAGTCCCAGGAGCAAATGCCTGGAATTTGGCAGTTCCTCAGTCATCTCTCTTGCTCCATGGGGGCTTCTTGGCTAAGCTTCCTCCAGAAATGGGCTGTTTCTTTCCTTAAGGCAGACCAAGGTCCGGGTGGCTCTGGACTGGCTGCCTGCGACAGGAAGTGCCTGCTGGCCTTCACTAGGCAGCTGCACCGTGCTGAGGACAGGCTGGTCCTCCTGGGCAGGCTGCATGAGGAAGCAGGGCCCCTGGCCTCCCCAGCAGACCTCGCCCAGCTCCAGGAATACCTCAGTGATCACAGAGAGCAAGAAGCTGAACGTTTGCCTTTCAGGTTGATTGTATCAGCATCTCGGCAGAGCCCCTTCCTGTGAAGTGCATCAGCGATTCACTTGGGCTGGGCTCTCACACGGGCAGGCTCCCTGTGAAGCGCCTCAGATTTCCTAGGAATCCTCTGAGACATTTTGACATTCCGACTGTCACTGCCAACGTGGGCTGCGAAGGAATTAATTGACATGGGTGAAACCCTCAATTTCCAAGGGCTGTGTAATAAAACAAAGGTTATTGTATTATTGCAGCTTCCACCACTAATGAAAAAGGGCTAAAGACCATAATCACAACTGGGTATGCTTAGTGGAGACTTACCTCGGTTTCCACAGGCAGCTATCCCGAACTTTAGGGAATAATAATTTAAATAGTTATTATTTATGGAGAACTTATGGTATGTTCAGCACTTCACTAAATGATCTATACATATAATGTATTCCCACAACAACCCTAAAAAGGAGGTGCTATTTCCACTTCTCAAATGGGGAAACTGAGGCATGGAGCGGTATAGTGAACACGGTTTATAAATTGTAGAGGAACAGTAGACAACCTTGAGGATAAACCACATTCTATTTTCCTAGAAATGAGGGGGAATGAGGGGGTTAAAATATTGGCCAAGTATAGGGCATTCTGGATGGAAGAGTATTAGAGGTATTGTGCACATTTTCCAGATTCTGAGAGAAAAGCACCTTTTCCCTCAAGGGGAAAAGAAGGGCCATTTCCCTCAGACCACAGAAGGCCCCCCTACCTATACATGCATCCAACCTCTTCCAGCCACTCACCCATCCATTTATCTGTCCATTAATTCACTCATCCAGTTACCCATCATCCATCCATCCACCTGTCTTCCCATCCATCCAGTTAGTCATTCATGCTTTCACATATTCGTTTAAATCAGGGTGTCTCTGACTGCCTTTCCCAAGCTCCTGTCACAGAGGAAGTGTTCTCCTCTTCCTGCTATGACTCAGGTGACTCAGGTAGGAGGAAGGGGAGAAGAAGCAAACAAAGAGCCAGAGCTCCAAAATTTGTAAGGCCTCTTCAACTTTTTTCTTCCCTGGTCTCCCTGTATGTAAAATGGGGATAATATTTGCAGGCTATTGTGAATTTAAAGCTAGCAAGTATGTGACATGCTTTGAAAATATAAGCCACTGCGTGAATCTGTCACCATCATCATTCTCACTGCTGGTGCAACATGTACTCTAAAATGAAACATCCTTAAGTTTGAGAAGTCAGCATCGGTAAAATGATCCATTTCTGATTTTACCTTACAGAAATTCTATAAAATTTGCAAATATGAAATTACTTAATTCATGCAGCTACTCAGTTTTATAATAATAAGATCTATTCTATGCCCTCCTGGGGCTACAGAAAGTATTGGGGAGAAGGGATTGGAAAAGGACTTGGTTATAAGAACTACTTGCTCATGAAACATAGGCCTGTCTGTCCTGTCTTAATGGATAGAACTCTCCAAAATTACTGTACATCGGGATGATTCTTCAAGGAGTACTCCCTGTTGGTTACAAGTAGAGGAGAGGGAATACTGTAAGGAATTATGTGCTTGGGAACCCAGGGAAAGATGAACAGTCAAGCTTCAGGATCAGTAGGAACTGCAGGAAATATAGGCCTTAAAGACATGTGCATCAGTCAGCCTGCATTAAGTTATGCTGCAGTGACAAACAATCCCCAAATCTCAGAGGCTTATGACAAATTTTTTTTTTTTCCCTTTATATCACATGTCTGTGTGGGCCAGCTGCAGCTCTTCTCCATGTTTTCTTCACTCTAGAGCCTAAGCAGACAGAGGAGCACACTGGGTCTTAAGACTTCCCCTCATATTTTATTGGTCAAAGCAAATCTCATGGCCAAACCCGACAACAATGGAAAGACTATTCCTTCTTCAGAAAGGACACCCAAGGGAGGGATAGCAAATATTTTGAACAATAAAACCACTTTCCTACATTGTAGCTGAACTAGAAGGTAATTTGAACCTCCGAGGGGCTTGGCAGGAGGGACATTCACAGCAAGAGATGGCAGTTTAGCTTCCTTCGCGTGCCCACCTCTTCTCCTCTCACCATCCCTGACTCTGCACCTTTTCTACGTCTTGTGAGAGTCCTGTTCCCTCATGCCTTTGGCTCCTTCTTCACGGTCTCTTTGTCCTTTCTTCCTTATGACCATTTACCTTCTAATCTTGACATAAACTAGCTAGAGCTCTCTTTAGATTCTGGTGCCAGAAACCCAAATCAGACTAGTTTAATCAAAAGGGAAAAAAAAAAAAACAGAAGAAAGAGAGAAGAAGAAAAAAGAATTTACTGGCTCACATAACCAAAATATCAGAGGCAGAAATTGACCCTTAAAGCCTGTGGCTCCTTCAGTGGAAGTGCAGAGTCTTCACCACTGGACCATCAGGGAAGTCCCCCCAACTAACATGGAGGTGCTATCATCAGAAAAAGGTAAAATGAGCGCTGGGCAGACAAAAACAGCACCTGTCCATCATGGTCTTTATGCTTACCTATTTAGACTCCTTGAAGAGAAGCTCTGCTTGACCCATCTCATCTTTTTCCTCCCACCCGACTCCAGCTGGGGTTCCTGGCTCGTGGATCGTCTGCCAGATTGCTGACAATGATAAAACTGTCGTGGCAACAGAGGTAGGTCCTTTATGGCTGCCTCTTTGGTAGCCTTGGTGGGCAGAGCAGACAGCATGATTCACGTGTCCTCAAAGCCCTCTATCCACTTGCTGTAATTGGTGGAGTTTATGAGGAATCCTGGGGGAACTCAGCAGACTGGGTTCTCCAGGCCTGGGAAATGGACTAGAGCAGAGGTAGGGACTGGCTACGGTCTTTATATATATGCTCTCTAGCCCAGCATCTGACAGTCTGCCTCTGCAAAATTGCACAAGGACCCCACCTGGGTCATCTTCACTGAGCCAAAGGCAAGACAATTATTTAACTTTACTGGAGATGCTCAGTAGGGATGGATCAGAGTGTTTGTTAATTCCAAACACCAATCAATGTTGATAAGTAATGCTATTAAAAATTTATTTATTACTCTGACACTTTGTTATAACATCTTTCCTTTTCTTTTTCCCCATGTAACATTTACTTTAAAGGGCCCTAGCCAAAAGCTAAACACCAATAAAACTGCTCCGAGTTTTCCAGAACATCTTCATTTACAAAATAGTCAAAGACTCAGCACTCAGGGAAAAGCCATGGAGCCATTTCACTGTTTTGTAAACCTTGCAAAATCTATAGTTTCTGTGGTGGCGGCCTAACTGTATGTTGAATTTGAAATTTTGAAGCTTCAATTGCTTAAAAATATTGTAACTGCTTCTCAAACAGGAAAATTGCATTTAGATTTCCCTCTGTGTTTAACCTCAGACTGGCAAGAGATAGTCTTCAAATTTCCCCAGCAAATGAAAATCACTTTAGGATTGAGATTGCATATGGATAGTTCTTACCATGAGGAAAAGAAAATCTTCAGGAACAAATACAGTTATACATTCTGTGCTGGGCCCATAATGTGGGGAAATAGATGACCATTTTGTTCTATAATCCATAGCATGAAGGATCTGGGACAAAGACAAGGAAGACATTCTTGAATATAAGGTTTAGTCACATCTGAACTGTTACTAAGGGAAATTGCAGTGTCCTGCACTCAATTTTCTTACAGCCAGCCTCCTGCACAATTGTATAATCCCTTCAGCACTTTTCATGTCAAAATTCCCTTCCTCCCACTGAGGATCTAATGTTCTCCAACCATCTCCTCAAATCAGTCTTGCAACTCATTCAAACTAAAGTGTGATTGGCTACATCTTTAAAGGGGACCAATGGGAAGACAGAGGTGCTTCACTCAAAGCAATGAATCAATACTGGTGAAATTTTAGAGCAACAGTCAATTAGGTAGATAATTGTATAGGGGTGTTTCTTGTCTACCCATAAAACTGATTTAATCTGTGACAAATACATCCACTTTCCTTTCTCCTTCCCTCTCTCTTTGCCTTTCTCCTATCTAATCAACAAACTTCTCTGGGATCCCTCTCTATTCCATTCTCTATGCTTAGTGTTGACATTCTGAAATGGGAACTTCTTAATATAAAGGAAGCTGAATTTAGGAAATAATAATCATATCCTATAACTGCAATTTCCATTTATCGAGGGAGTTCATATTACATGCTGGGGACAATGCTAGGACCTTTTCCAAATAGCATTTAATCTTCAGGACAACCCAGTGAGATAGGTACTATTACTCCCTTTACACAGACGAGAAAAGAGAGGCACCGCTTTTTTTTTTGGATCCAAGGTCACACTCGCTAAGTGTGGTCTAGAATATGCGTGTGGGCATTCTGACTTCAGAGCTTTTGTGCCAGATGAGATTATATTTAAACGAGCCTACAGGGCAGGCTTTGATGGGACAAGGTCCCTGGTGTGCTCTGTGCTACCTAAGGACGTATATCGAGGGTCAGTGAGCAGGACTGGCCCCTTGCTGAGTGGACATGAGCTCCAGAAGGAGGGTCGCAGCAGGATGCCCCCACTCTGTTCCTCTCCACCCAAAGGGGGCCCCTCCTCCCATGGGCAGACACCAGAAGCTGGCCATGCCCCAGGCGTGGCTCTGGTCAGGAAGAGAGGCTCTTTTGTGAGCTGCAGGCCTGGTCTCTGTTAATATCAATTAGCGTTCCTCCCTGCTCGGCTACGGGCCGGCTGGAATCTGTGATTCCCGCCGGCTAAGGGTTCTGGCCTAGAAACGTTCAGGATGTGGGGCGGAAGTCAGAGTCTGAGGGAGAGACTGTGTCATTAAATGGGGAGGAAATGGGGTTTCACAGAGGCGTGTGGGGCCCCGCGGCCCCGGCAGAGCAGGGGCCAAAGAGCCGGAGGAGAGAAGGCGCCATCTGGGTCAGCCCTCGCCCCTCCCCCACCGGTCCTGGTGGAGACTTGGAGCCAGTTCTTGAGAACTGGGGGAGAAGGGAGCGTGTGGGCTCTGTTATCCCTGGGCTTGTGAGGGACTCTGAGGAGAGTCCTAGGAGCTCAGTGATCCAGGGTTCTGAGTCCCCTACTCTACCTTCAGGCAAGCCGGAAGTGTGGCCCCTTAATCCACCCCCCCCACCCCCACCCCCCTCACCCCCACCTCCCCGGTGGTGGGGTAAAGGAGAGAATCAAGTCAGCAAGCTGAGTCCTGGTGAAAACTGGACAAGAGCCCGCCAAGGAAGACCTGGTTGCCGCTTTATGAGGCTGCCACTGGGCTCCCAGATGGACACGCCTGAGAGAGCCCTGAGGGCTGTGGCCAGGGAGCTGGCCGCAGCTTTCTCTTGACTGCCTAGCCCTTGACACTTCCCTCTCTTGCCTCTGGGTGCCATCCCCTCCATCTGTCCTTTGTCCCATCGTGGGCGTCCTCTGGCCTCTCTCCCTCCGAGGAGCCTGCTCGGCTGGCCATGCCTCCGTCGGGGTGGTCATGCTCTCATTTCAGCCCTCGTGTGGGCTGGGCGATCCACACCACACGACTGCTTCCTGCAGGAGCCAGTCCCAGGCCACTGCCGAGCAAGCAGCTGCGGATGACACCCACGAGTGTTCGTCTCTCCCCGCTCCCGACTCCAGCTCCACCTTCCTGCCCAACAGCTCGCCAGTGACTCACCCAGCTGCCACAGGGGGAATGGTTTTCCAGAACCCTATCCTAGAGGTTCAAGAAATCACTGCACCTTCCAAACACAGAACTTGTCCCACTGTCCCCTCCTTCCCTCAGGGGCCCTTTCTGAGCAGGACCTGAAGGGACGGGTGTCTTCCATTGGAAGGTGCTCGGGCCACACTTCCCACCCTCGAGCTCTCAGCCCCTCTCCTCTTCCTGATGGTCTCCACTTTATTCTTAGCGGATTCTCCAAACTCTTGTGATAACAGCTGCTTTCTGGCCCCACATTCCCAGGAGATGGAGGGTGAGGGAGGAGGCCTGTGGGGTGACAGAGGCCTTGTACTGAGTTGGCCAGAGAGTCCCACTGGGTTTTTACATAACATCTTAATGCAATATTTGCTTCTCCAGCTTCAGACTCAATCCTTTTCAGTCTCTGCAGGATGAGAGAACAAATGATCATATCTCTCAGGACCCAGATGGGCCCCTCACCGTCCCTGGGGAGGGCAGGCACTGCCCCCTCATCCCCTTGCCAGCTGAGCCTCCCCTCCCTGCTGCCTGACCATTTCCTCAGGGGACCTTGGGTGCCAGGCCTCACAGACTGGGAAGGCGCTTTGGGAGCAAGAAACACCATTTTGTTTTACCCATTGGCCCCCGCCCCCACCCTGTCACTGGTGGCTGACAGGGGCTGCTTTGCCAACAAAGGTGTCACTGAAGCTTTCTGCCAGCTTGTCACTTACCTCTGCCAGGGAAGGAGTGGGTGGAGGGACCAGTGATCGAGCTTGACCCTACCCTTCCAGCAGGTGCTGCTGCTCCCTCAGCTTCTCAGCAAGGAGAGGAGCCCCTTGCCAGGGGCTGCTTCCATGTTCCCATGGCTTGGGGTACAGTCAGCACATCCCTGCCCACCCTGAGCCCCCTGAGGTCTGGGTCACAAGACTCTAGTGAAATTACAAGCTGCACCCGGCAGGAAGAGACTGGTGCCATGCAAACTAGAGGTCTCAGCCTGGCATGGGGCCGCTGGCATCTGGGTATCCCTTCCACATTCCAACCCAACAGGGCAGGTTCCTCCCCTCAGACTGACCCCTTGAACAGGCCCTTGGGCCTTTACACATGCTGTGTCCCCTCCCGTGCTCTCATTTCCTCTCCCCTCTCCGTTCTCTAAATCCTGTCCACGCTGGAGGGCTGCTCAGCCTCCACCTCCCCTAGGGATCCTCCTTTGACTCCTCCAGCCCACAGCAAGAGCGCCTTCCTCTGAGTCCTCTTAGTTCACAAAACAGAACTAAATTCTATCGTACCTCTCATCACATATTGGTCTTGTTTTTCTAATTATCCTGTCGATCCCTTGAGGATGGGAGACCATAGTTGACCCCTTCTTGCCTCTCCCAGTGCACTAGAGAAGGGTTAGATTCTTTGGAACTCTGCCATGAGTGGTTGCCTAATTGGAACCTGCTGGATTTGTGTGTGTGTGTATAGTTTTCATGTGTTTTCGTGTATGCTTTATTTACATGTTTGTGTACATATGTAGAGTGTCTGTGTTCATGCACATAAATAAGTTTCTCATATATGTACTACTACATGTATACATGGTTTAATTCATTCAACAAGCATTACTGAGACCCTGCTACAGCTGGGCACTATGCCAGGTGCTAGAGTTACAACAGGGAGTACAGAAATAGACTGCCCCAGGCCCTCGGAGCTGGGAGGCGAGATCGTTAAAGCAGCAATACCAAAATATGAGCTAAGTGTCATGATAGGGGAGCCCATGGTAGAGGTGCCAGTCTAGGGATATAGGTCTAGGGAGACAGGTCAGGGAAGGACTCACCGAGAAAGGAAAAAATTGGCTAAGACTTAGAGTCTATTGAGGGCTGAATTGCATCCCCCAAAAGATATGCTCAAGTCCTAACTCCCAGTTCCTGTGGATGTGACCTGATTAGGAAACCGAGTCTTTGTTGATGTCATCAAAGTAAGATGAGGTCAGACTGGATTGGAACAGGCCCTCAACCCATGACTGCTGTCCTCATCAGAAGAGGGAAATGTGAACACAGATGTGGGAAGAGCACAGTGTGATGACAGAGGCAGAAACTGGGGTGATGTGTCTACAAGTCAAAGGATGCCAAGGATTGCAACCACCAGAAGCCAGGAGAGTGGTGTGAACAGATTCTCTCTCAGAGTTCCCAAAAAGGAACCACCCTTGCCAACACCCTGATTTCAGACCTCTGACCTCCATAACTATAAGAGAATAAATTTTTGTTTTTATGAATCACCTAGTATGTGGTGTTTTGCTATTGAATCCCTTGGAAAGAGTTAATCAGACGGTTTACTTGGTGAACAAGGAATCTACCAGGTGAGGAAAAGGAGGGAAAAGTGATTCCATTGCGAGGAACAAACTGCACAAAAGCATGGCAGGGAGACATAGAAAGTTCAGTAAGGCTGAAGTGTTCCCTGGGAGGTGGGAATGGGAGGTTACACATGAGATTGTGTATGTGTGCACATATGGTTTGCATGGATGTGGTTGTGTGTATATGAATAGTTAATGTGTTCATGTATGTGCTTTGTGGAGTTTTACATGTTTCCTCCAACTTTTGTGGTTTGTGTGTCAGTGCCTGTGTGTGCGTGGCGTGGTGTGCAGGTTTGCACTGAACCCAAGGCAGTGAGTTTGTGCTTGGTCAGAGGAAGTTCTGAAGCTATGCAAAGCCCAGGTTTCTTGACTACGCTGTGGATGGCAAAACCCTGGTCAAAGTGTGCAATGACACCAGGAGCTCAGAGCTTACTTGCCCTGGTTTGAAAAGAACTTCCGAAGGGAGAGAGGATGGCACCTGGACTTCACTGATTAGCAAAGGGCCTGTGTGGGACAGAACTGCTGAGTCCTCCAGTTTGAGAGCTGGAGGTGGCATTGGAGATGGTTCGGATTCCCGCCCAGCCCCATTGGCACTATTCCTGGAGATTCCACAAGATCCAACCTGTGAAAGGGCACCTTGTGATTCTGCCAAATCTCCATCTGCCTGGAAAACACCTTCTCAGGGGAACCTCAACCACTGGACAAGGATTGCTGCTAACATCAGGAATCAGGGGAAAGCCTACCCCTATTCCAGACCCTCCTGATAGAACATGCAAAAGGTGGTGTATGTGTGCATTTGTCTAGAGAGAGGCATGTGGCTTTCATCACAGCCAGAGGATCTCTGACCCAGGAAATCTAAGAACCATTTCTTGAGTCTAGGCTGACATTGAGGCTGTGAGTGTGGGCATGGTATGTGCAGGTGTGTGCAAGCATGCGGAACTCTCAACCTGCTTCCTCTCTGAGAATATGGTTGGATCAGGATGTCAAGTGCAGCCTGAGGCCCTGCCAGCTGCTGCCATGGTCAGAACACAAGGGGCTGTCCTTGACTGGGCTGCTAGAACAGACGGAGCCAGTGTTAAGGACAAGCAGGGAGGGGGTGGAGGCGGCTGCTTTCGGCAGGAGGTTTGTAACCTAGAGGAGCTCCCTGAGATCAGCTGTCTGAATAAGCAGCCCTTCGATGGTTCACATTTAGAATGAAGCCTTGGAAGTGCAGCGCAGTAGATGTGTGGGTGGGGATGGGAGGAGAGAGCGCTTCAGGAGAGCTGTGAATGTTCTGCAGAAGGAACTGCGGCTGTTCAGGACCTTGGTCAGTACCCTCGGGGTTCTCATAGCATCAGCTTCTTCTGCTTGTTTACTGTCTGCCCTGTGTGAACACCCCTAGGTGGAGACCCTAAGTACAGTGGCCCTACATGTAAAGTTCAAGATAGAGTTAGGGGGCCTCCTTGAGGCTACAGAAGTTTCTAAGAAGTTGGATAGGGAGAAGGAATACCCCTCTTGGGGAACTAGAGTTGAGGGGAGGGGGGAGAAGAAGTGTCTTGGCTTAGGTTGTGTTCCTTGTCCTCCCTGCCTGAGGCACTGGGCTGAGCCATGCTGGGCTTTGCCATCCCTGCCCAACCAAACTTTCTTCCTGCTGTGGGTTCCCCAAACATTCCAGGGGTGGAGGCTTCCCTGAGGCTGCTCTCTGAGGCCTCTCACATCCCTTTCCTCTGCTGCACCACTCCTTCCCTGTGCCTGCCACCACCATCACAACACCCACTCTGTTCTCCTGTTGTGTCCGGCAGGATTTCATCGCTAGTACTGTGTCAAGGACCCACTGGCTCCCATATATGATGGCTCTCTTGTCCCTTCTTTCCAAGTAGCTTCTTTCCAAACAACTTTCTAGGAGCGATTAATTAACCTCATCATATCCTTTCTGAGGAGCCCAGTGTAGGGAGGGAGAGAGGATAAGCAGCTTATCCTTGAGGAGAGTCAAGCAGACATGTGGACCCTGATGGGGGCGATTCTCTCTCAGAGCTGAGGCCAGCTCCAGGAGGAAGTGGGGGTCACCCATCTGCTCTCAGCCTTGGTGGAATTTCCAGACAGCCTGACAAATTCCTTTATAATCTGCTCCCTCCAGTTGTTTCCACACTTTCCCACTCCTCTCCAGGCAACTTCTTGTGCAAACGACTTGGGAAGGAATGCAAATGAGTGTAGAGGAGCACAACCTTGGGTGGAAGTGATAACCTTTCCCCTGGATGCTGTGTCTGCCCTACTGGTACGGCAAATGACATGGAAATGCATGGAAATGCAGGGTGTCTCATGCAAATGTGCCCAAGCATCCTGGTCACTCCACTGGCGGCCCCTGGGTAGTCCCAGGCAGTCTGATCGCTTGCAGCCCAAGGGATGGGGACCACAGTACAGGGGCACTGAGTGAAGGCACACTGGGCCCACCTCAGCCAGTCTTGGTACCAGGGGACAAGGCCCCTCCCCCTGCTCTGCACCCCAAGCTAGGCCCTGGGTGCACTTAGTTATGACATCTGGGGAGAGATGGGGCCCAAGCTGTGGCCTGGGGGACACAGAGTGGGAGAGACACAATGTGGGGCATTAATTGTGTGCCCACTGACACCAGGGCCTGAGCTAGACACACTAAGCACGTTCACTCATGTTGTCTTTCTGACTCCTCAAGAAGTTCTTAAGGAAACTGAGGTTTCATAACGCAGGCGCTTGGCCCAAGATCACATAGTGAGTAAGTTGGGAAGTCTAGACTGAGACTCTTACAATCCGAGCAAAACTTTAAAATGTACATCAGATAGTGTCATCCCCTTACCTAAGTCATTCCCACAAATTCCCAGTGTCTCCAGCATAAAATTTGTTTTCTAAAAAAAAAAAAAAAAAAGCCATTTCCTTTCTGTGGTTGCTCAGACCCTGCACATCTCATCTCATCCATCACCTGCACTCCACCGCCATCACTCACTCTACCCTAGCTGCCAGCCTGATCTCTGTTCCTCTCTCACAGGCGCTCATTCTCTTCTCAAGACTCCTGCTGTTCCTCCTGTTTGGAACACTTTCCCCCTAGATCTTCATGAGTGCCTCCTTCTCATTCTTTTGGTCAAGTGCCACCTCTCTGGAGAGGCCTTCCCTAACTACCCAACCGACAGTGGGCCCTATCCTTTCCTCCCTATCCCTTCACCCCAATTTAGTTTACTTCACAGTACTTAATAGAATCTGAAATTATTTATTGAACAATATTGAACTCGAGAACATCACTGTGCAGGCTGTTCACCATTGTATTCCCAGGGCCTAGTGCTTAGTAAGTGCTCAATAAATGTTCAATGAACAACCGGCCTCAGAAAAGCTTCCCTGGGCCCCAAGAGTGGAGCTAGAGAAAGGAGGGGCACACTGGACAGAGAACTGGATTGTGGACCATATTGAGGCCTGATCACTGAGACTCTGGGCTTCATAGAAGAGAGGTCGCCTGTCTGTCCATGAGGTGTTCTCTCCACAGAGGGAGGAATGTGGACACATTTCCTCAGACTTGGTGTAAAGCCAGGAGGAAGGGACAAGGCTGCCTGGCATCCCAGGACTAGAGATGGGTGCCCTTGGGGTCCCTTCACGCTCCTAGACATTCCAAATCTCGGGTGAGGTTCAGAGCTGTTCAGGAGCCCATTCACCTCCCCTGGGGGGGTTGTGACAGGCATTGCCTGGCAGGGAGGGGAGAGACTGCTGCTCAAAGAACCTGATCTTTTGCATTTGCTGACATTCTTGGATTTGGCATTTACAACCTCAGGGCTCTATTCCGAGGAGGCCTTTTGCATTTGATGTAAATATTATGGTGATGAGAGGCGACATCGAGAATACCCTGTAGGAAATGTAATTCCACCCCCACCAGGCTGCTTTGGGTTGTTATTCAGGGGATTGATTCCTCTGAGTTCTCTGGTTAACCCTGAAAAGCTCCCACATCTCGTAGGCAGCAGGGTCTGGGAGTAGCACATTAATTACTTTTCTGATTTGCAGAGGCGCTTTTGATGGGAAGCAGTGGGGGTAAGTAAGGAGTGGGTGGTCCTGCAGCCTCCTGGAAGAGACTTGGGCCATCCTCGGCTCTAGGAGATCCAGGACTGTAATGAGCAGTATACTTCCCAGAAGTCAGTTGCTTTCCCAGTCGCCTCCTCAGTGATCTCTTTCTACCTGACTCCCAGCAAGGTTCAGTCCTGAATCTACATGCCTCTCAACTCTACATGGCCACCTCCAGCTAGTGTGGTCCTTGCTGCCCTGCTCCTGCGTTCTTCTCAAATTCCCAGGGAAATGATGTTTGTAATTCCACATGCAGTCGTGGCTGGGGGCTAGGACTGGAGCAGCTGCCCTCAGGTGGTCAACAGGATCGAGGAGAGGCATGGCCCTTTACACTGATATCTCTTTGATATGCTGCATGGCCATGAAAATTTTTTATGGTGCAATGGGAAAGACTCCAGATTTGAGCTCCAAAGACTTGGGTTTAATCTACTTCCATCTCATACTTAAACTGAGCTACCCCGGGCAAATTACTTCACCATGGAGTCTCTATTTCCCAGTCTATAGAAATGGGATAAGGCACCTAAATTTAAGATTGCCATGAAGAAAGCTTTCGACTTAAGAAGAAGGCTCAATATTTATATGATAAATGAATGAGTGAATGATGTGGAAAGATTTTAGGATTTGAATTCAGAGAGCTTAGATTGGCAGCCCAGGTTTAGCACTTACTTTCTGTGTGATATGGGACACATGACTTCACCTCCCTGAACTTTGGTTTCTCTCAGTAAAAAATAGGATAGTACCTACCCCCCAGCCTTACTGCAGAATAGACAGTTAATATTAAAATACCTCATAAACTGTAGGGCACTGTGCTCACTCTCATTTAATATTACTTCATACAGAGCCCTGGGGGAAGAACTATGAGGGCTCCCAAGATACGCAGAATCCTTAGACCTAGCCCTAGAAGAACTGTGATGGATTTGAAGGGGAGAATGCACAAAGCAGGGAGCAGAGCTACACTGAGAGTACCCCACAGTCATTGACTGCACACGTATTTACAGAGGACAAGGCATACTTTCATAGGATTGTTGGAGGCTTTAGGTTCAGCCTCCTGGCAGGGCCTTGAAGGTCAAGGTAAGACCCCCGCATTGACTGTTCTGTGAGTTGAGGTCTCAGAAAGCTCCTATGCCATCTATGTTCCTGTATTCCCTTGTGGTATGGCCTCTGGCTCACTAAGTCACTTTCCTCAGTTACTCTGAGGGAGAAATATGCAGAGTTCATTGTAGGGAGAGCATTAGAATCAGCCATTCAAAGAGTGGCCCTTCCCCACATGTCAGTGGTCTATCGCCCACAGCACTGGGCTTGCTGAGAATCCCATCTCATGGAGGAGCAAAGGCTCCAGCGACTCTTCCTGGGAGTGGGCAAATGAGTTGAAAGGTGATTTTGCTGCCGTGGTAATCTCCCTTTAGACACAGGCTGTCCTCGAGGGCAAAAATAGCAGCTTTAGAGGCAGGAGAGAATTGTGACATCATCCTCAGGTTCAGCCAGCAAACCCTTCTCCAGCCAGCTGATCCTGCTTGCCCCTTGGAGACTAGGGCCTAGGGGGTGACTTTGGTGTCTCTGAGCCCCTTCTAGCATCCTGGCTCCACTTCTGGGGTCTGCCTGTGAACATAAATGGCCCCTTCTCAGTTGTTTCAGTGAGTGAAGAGGAGTACACTCAGCAGCACACTGTGGCTGGGCCCACGTCCCCGTCCACTTCCCCAAGGCTGAGTGTTGCAGACCTACAGGGGCTCCACAACTTCTGGGCCAGGAGCACAAGGGCTGGGCTGGGGACAGTGAGGATGGCACTCAGCCCAGAGGCTGAGCTCAGGGGAAGACATTCTGCAGTCCTTGGGAAGTGGGAGGGTGGGTGAGGGAGTTTGCGCACAGCTCTGTGTGTGTGTGTGTGTGTGTGTGTGTGTGTGTGACAGCACATGTGTGCATGTGTGTGTGTCCTGCAGCAGAAGATGGCAGGCAGGAATGAGGACTCCATAGCCTCTACTGATTAGAAGGGTTTTGAAATTGATAAATTACTTTGTATTGTGGCAAAATGATTTGACCAGATTTCAAATGTCTCAGAGAAGGGAAGCTTCTCTTGGGCCAAGTATTGATTGCATTTAATAGAGCTGGGACTTTCTCACTTAAAAACAACAAAATAAACATCTAAGAGAAGACACTAATTCACCTCTCTCTCTTTCTGTCTCTGTCATCCTTCCCTCTTTTCCTTCTCTCTAAAGAGATGAAGGGATCCAGAGATCCACCCAATGCTGAAGTGAGGGTGAGGTCAGGGGACACAACGCTGATGCTGGAGCCATTGAGTTCCTTTGGGGCAGATTGATGGTGGGGGCTCAGGAGAACAGGGGACCCTGGGTTGGTCCCATTCTTCACAGATTGATTTTTGCCGAGCAGCGACTGTCGCAGACTTTGATAAATCACTAACCCAAGTGATGAATGCCCTGAGGCTGGGTGAGGTAGGAGAAGGGATGCTAGTTTGGGAGGCAGCCCAGAGAAGGAGAGTGGCGAGGATGAAGGACTAGTGGGCAGAGGGAGCCAGCAGAGCTAACTCTGAGTTCTAGAAATTCTGTGAGATAGTCCCAGATAGCTAATCCTGGCCTTGTCTCTCAGCAGGACTTGACCACAATCATTAACTCAACAGTGCTTCAAAATTCATTTTCAGTCTGTCTTTCGTCTGTCTCTTGCTGTCTGTCTCACTGTCTACCTCTTTATCTGGCTTCCAAATGGACTCTGATGGTTTCCTCCCAGGAGAGGATTCTTGTGGACCTGCTGGAAAATGGAAAGGAGTGGGGGAAGCTAATACCAATAGGAGCTTGGTAGTGGGAAGTAGAAGAGGGGTGTGGTGGCCTGTACAGAGGGTGGAGGGGAGGGACCTGGGGCCAGCAGAGAGAGGGAGGGGCTAGAGGAATGAAAGTACATTTGTAGAGCAGCTCTGGCTAGAGAGAGGCTGGTTTCCAGGGTGTCTTATTTCTCATGGAGGGAAAGGTCACATCATGCGGTTCTCCCATCCTTCTCTCCAAAGCTGTGAGAGCAGAGATTAGCCTTGATTGGGCTTCCTGAGGAATAGCAAGAAGTGCAGAGAGGGAGAGAGACCAAACCAGAGCTGAAGAACTGATCTTGCATCACAGCCAGAGGCTGCCTTGGAGATGGCCCAGCTCACAGACCACAAATCTATATCTGTTCTGGGTGACCTTGGACATGACATTAGCCTCACCCCATTTTCATCTGTAAAATGGGATCATATAATAGATTTGAATGAAGTTTATATTAATTAAAATCATATCTTTAAATAACTTAGGGCCTTGCCCATAGCAAACATTCAATAAATGTTAGCTTTTATTAGCCAGTATTATTACTCTCCCTAGTAGCAGCATGGCAGATTCTGAAGTCATTAAGACTCAAAATTTGTCAGCCATCCTGAAGTAAAGAGAAGGGACTCCTGGCTCCACCTGGGTGGGGGTGGAAAACTCTACACAAATTGCTGATCTACAGGCCAAGCCATGTTCTATACACTGATTGTCCCTACAATCAGTGCTGATGCACCATGGACTAAGGTTCCACTGCATTCTTCATAAAGGCAGCTGGAACCTAGCCCTGAGAGGCCTGCCAGGCACCTGGCGCACCCTTGCTTTGCCCATACCAGTTGGGCTTGGCTCTTCACCCCACCATTCAGGTTGCCTCTCCCAGGCTCCTAGTCCTAGCCCTGTCCATGGTACTGACTCGTATACCCCCCCCAAGACTCACTCACAGTGCAGAACTTCTCACCTTAACCATCTCCTCTTGTCCCCAACTTTAACACCTCTGATGATCTCCCCAGCCACCAGGAATGAATTCTGAGCTCACATTCTGGAACTCTGCCAGGAAGAAGGAATCGGCGTTAGTATAAAGAATCACACAAAAGGCCGCAGGTAATTATGTCTCTTTTAAGCTGCTAACAGGATTGGCCGTTTGATAAATGGAAGGATTTGAGGCTGTTTTGTCACTGACAAGCTGTTGTAAGATCATATTGGAAGCTGAAGACAGTTTATCTTCATGTGTGTGGTGGAGAGAGGGAATTCTTGGTGCATTTTACACCCTGTTCAAATTAATGTGATTTCCTAGGCCAGTCCGGTGCACAGGAGTGAGTGATCTTTATGACTCATCCCCTGATTAGATTACCTGGCTCAGCAGCCCCCTCCAGCCCCTCCGAGTGCCTTCGCCCTCCCAAGGACCCTCCCTGCTCCATCCCTCCAGCTCCCCCTGACCTCCTCGCTCTTCTCCTCTAGTCTTGCTCTCAGGTCCAGCTGCTGAGCAAGCCCATGGCTCAGTTATTGCTGGCTAGCTTGAGAGGCAGAAGGATCTGTTTTCTTCTGTTTCTCTGGAGGCAGCAGAAGAGAGGGAGGAGGGTGGGAAGCAGAGGGAAGCAAAGGGAGAGGGAGGGAGGGAAACAGAGGAGGAGAGAAAAATGAGACAAAGAGGGAGTTTAACCAGAAAAACAGAGAGCCAGGCTGAGATAAAGAAAAGAAAGAAAGAAGAGGGACAAACACAGGAGCAAAGGGAGAGGAAGGGTCTTTTCTTTCATTTCCAGAACCTTATTCTCCACAAGCACCAAGGTAGCCACCTTCCCTAAATTAAGCAGATTCTTTAGGATATTTTTTCAGGTAACTCTATTTTATTTCATTTAAGGTAACTTTATTTTATTATCTCCATAGCTCTTGCCACTATTATCTTGCTTATTTGTTTATTTACTTCTATAATAATTGTCCTCGTCCTAAATTAGAAGACCAGTGAGGGTCAGGATCACGGCCACCATGTTCTTGTCAGGACTCCAGCACCTAGCGCACAATAGGTCGTCCGCACATGTTTATTGACCACATGATGTGCAGGTCTGAAAGGGGCAGGGATGGCTTGCCCTTCTGGCAGAGGTCTGGCTGTGAAGGGCAGAGTCCAGGGTCCAGGGTTGAATCACCAAGGATGCCTTCACTGGCTGAATACTTTGGCAGTTCTGTGGACAGAATTAGGTAACATCCAAGACGGAGCTTTTAAAAGTGTGGTCTTTCCCGGTGGTCCAGAGGTTAAGAATTCACCTGCCAGTGCAAGGGATGAGGGTTCAATTCCTGGTCCAGGAGTATCTCATATGCTCTGGGACAACTAAGCCCACGTGCCATAACTACCAAGCCCACATACCTACAGCCCATGCTCCACAAGAGAAACCACTACAATGAGGAACCTGTGCACCACAGCTGGAGAGTAGCCCCTGTTCGCCACAACTAGAGAAAATTCTACACAGCAACAAAGACCCAGTGCAACCAAAAGTAAACAAATCAATAATAATCACAAATAAATAAAATGTGGTCCATAAAACACTTGATCAGAGCCCCCTGAAACCTGCATCTTCACAGGCACTTCACATGATTCTGATGCTTCTGTGTCTGAAGTTCACAATATGAGAAACACTGTTTTGGGGAATGGGTGGGCTGGGGGCTTCTGCTCTAGGGAGATCTGAACAGAACCAGAGATCTTGGCTTCTCAGTGCATGTCTGAGTATGTGTTGGAAGAGTAGTGGTTCGAATACCTACAGTGGAAATGAAGACGCCAACACCAATTATTTCCAGCCATGTGGCACCTCATTTTACATACATACTGGGAGCTACTTGGGAAGAATCACCCAAATTCAGTGGAAGGAAAGGGAGGACTCAGCCAGCTCAGGATAGTTCCCTCACCTGATCCAGTGCCCTAAAGGAAGAGGAAGACAGCAACAGATGTGAAGAGGAGAAAAGAGCCCTCCATGCCCTGTGCCTAGGGGCCTCTGCTCCCCCACCCATGGACGTCCCTGCAGTTGGTAAGTCATGCCTCATTTCCCAGGCAAGCTGTGTGCACACCCCCGAGCCCCAGGCCAGCCTCTCCACCTCTTCAGGCACCCCCCACCCCAGACTGATCAACAATGTATGCTCCAGGATTGATTGATTGCGCCCCCAGCACATACCCTCCTCCACACGCAATCACACACACACAAACACCCTCATATCCTCCAGATGTCACAGCCCCATCATACAAGACACAGCCAAGGCCTGAACAAGACACCTGAAATACAGCAGTGGGTGCTCAGAGGTGAAGGACAGTGTGCATGAGGAGTGGGACATTCTGGATGTGTTCATGCTGGACCTCCATCTGGGCTTGGAATGGGGGGAGGAGGATGGAAGACAAGGGCCAGCTGGTTTCAAAAGATAGCCCATGTGATGCCTGCCACTTCTGCCCAATAAAATCAAAGCACGTAGACAGAGCTAACACCACCTCCCACCCCCTCTATGCTCCAGCAACTCTAGCTTCCTTCATGCCTCAAACACTGCCTGCTCTCTCCTGCCTCAGTAGCACCTTCACTCATGCTTCCCCCTCTGCCCACAATGCTGTTTTATATTCGTTCACCCCATTTATCTGGTAACTCCTACTTCTCTTCCTTGGTGGATCTTTCCAGATCCTCTGGCTCTGTGCTACCACAGCCATATATTTTTCACTGTTTGCAACACTCAGCCCTCTGGTCACTACATATTCAGTGTCTATCTTCCTCATTAGATTGTGAGCTCCATGGCAGGAGGGTCCACACCTGGTGTCTTGTCCTCTGGTGTATCTCTGGCACTATCCATGGTGCCTGGCACGTGGCAGGCACTCAGCCAGGAAGGCTAGGGCTTAGATAGGGTTGTTTATTTTAGCAAATGGTTCCTGAGCATCAGCACCAATCATGGTGCCTGGTTCATGGCGGGCACTCAGTCAGGAAGGCTATGGCTTAGACAGGGTCATTTATTTCAATAAATGGTTCCTGAGCATCAGGCATGGTGCTAGATTCTGAGGATGCAGAGGCACGCAGAAAGGCACTCTCCCTTCTCACAGAAGCTGCAGTCCAGTGGTGACATGGATGGTTGTCAAGGAATCATACAAGTTGCTGTAAAATTGCAACCACAACAGGTGTTTTAGAGGCTCATAGTGCCAAGAAGAGTACATAAAGGGGATTTGGTCAAGTCCAGGTCCGGGAAGCTTCCTGAGGATGCTATTTCTCTGATATACAGAAAGTTGTATAGAGCAACAGTGGAGTAAAGACTGTGTGAAGAGCTAGGACAGCATGTGCAAAGGCCCTGAGGCAGGAAGGAGCGTGGCTTCCATACAAAACTAAAAATCCAGAAGGTCCGAAGTGTGTGGGGTGAATGGGGAGGCTGGAAAGCAGACAGAAGCCAGATCATGCAGGGGCCTTGTCAGGTGAGGTAGGGAATTTATTTCTTCACCTAAGAGCAAAGGGTTTAAACACTGAAGAGTTGAAACAGCAGGGGGGTGGGCTTAGGCAGCAGCCATATAATCAGAATTGCATTTTGAAAAGGTCATCAGGCTTCAGTCGAAGAAGAAAGGGAGGGGCTTGAGCAGAGGCAAAGAGACCAATAAGTGTTGCAGCCATCTGGGCTCAAACCAGGAAGGTGCGGGTGGAGATTGAGAATAGTGGACAGTTCCTGAAAAGTTTCAAGCCACACCACAGGTTGGGTGGCAAAACCAGGACTAGTGTCCATCCTGAGCTCCTGCACCTTCTTGTAACCATTGACCTCCTTCTGGGATGTCCACTGGGCCACCATCAGAAGCAGTTCCCAGGCCTCCCCCAGAAATGTTCCCTGCCCTCTGCCCCCTAGATTCCCACATTCTGTACCATATTCCCTTAGGGGTGCCCATATGTGTCCTCTTCCAAGCTGGAAGGCTCTGGCTGGATATCCATTTGGAGCTGGGTTTCTCTCAGAGCCTTAAGGTGCTTTGCATTCTGGGAATTGTAGTTCTAGAGCAGGAAAGCTGGGTCTGCTCCTGACAGTGGGTCTGGCAGGCAGCCTGGTTGCCATGGTTGCAGTTGGGCTGGAGCCACCGAACCATTTCATCCATAGCTCTGCTGGCTCTGAGAGCCTCCCAGCAAGAAAGCTTGGGCTCTGGGGAGGAGGAGGAGGGAGGAGGAGAAAGAGAGAGAAGGAAAGGGAGGGTGGGGAGGGCCAGGTGGGCCTGTGGAGCAGGCCCAGGCTAAGCTTGCCCTGCTCTGGGGCTTGCGAACTGAGTTGGAGAGAAGTCACCAGCACATGCTCAGAGCAGGACTCCCTGCCCACTGGGAGCTCTGTTCTCTTCAGTCAATCAGACCTTGTAATTCAGCTCAGTGAATGCAGAAGCCTGCATCAGGCAGAGAAAGGAGGAAGCAGTTCCCTCCCCAGGGGAACACAGAGCCTAGGTAGAAAGGCAAGAAGGTCCAAAATAATTAGGAGGAAATAGTCCTGTCTGTTTTCCTTCCAAAATGTCCCCAGAATCCATTCCTTTCTCTCTGTCCCTTGGCCACAGTCCTGGTTCGTTCCATCTCTCCCCGAGAAGGCTTTCTAAACACAAATATGGTCCTGTCACACCCCTGCTTAAAATTCCTCAATGGCTCCCCTTTGCCCACGACTGGATCAAGTCCAGATTCTCTAGTAGGACTATTCATGGCCTTGCAAATTCTGGGCTGAGGCTCCCAGTCCAGTTTCTCCTTCTGTATCCCCTCTGCTCCAGCCATGCAGAAGTTTTCTTGTTCTTCTTTCCTACCCACTGCCTTTGCACATGCTCACTTCTGCCTGCAATGCCCTACCCTCCCTCCCCAGCCTCTGAGCCGACCAAACACGGCTGAACCTCCTCCTCCTCGATGAAGTCTTCCAAATCCTTCTCCACCAGGGGAAGAATTAATGGCCTGGTGCTCTGAGCTCCCAGAGCACTTTGTACATCCCTCTCAAGCACTTATCACCCGTGATGTGATGATTGTCTCTGTAGCCGTCTCTCCCTCTCTCTCTCTCCCTCATCTGAGCTATCTCAGAGGGCCCAGCACCCAGCACCGTGTCTGGCACAAGGCAGGCACTCAGTGAACAGTGAATGGGGTTGAATTCACCCAAGGAAGGCTATCTGGGCTGTCGCCCCTCTCCTGTCCTCCCACTCTGGGCTCACCGCCTGTCCTGGGTCCCATCCCCAACCTCACACCTCCCCTGGGCCATGCACACTTCACACCTGCAGCAGGACTGGCAGGTCCTATTGAGCAGCACCTTCTATTCTGGGCAAGGGTGGCACGGGCAGCTGTACGTGGAGGCTGCAAGCTTCCCCGTGTCACTGGGAATGTGTATCAAATCATACCTGGGTCTCCAGAGAGCAGGCACCTGTGCCCTAAATGGAACCGTGATTTATGGACCCAGCTCCAGGATCTGAAAAACCAATTAGGCTTCCCTGCTTCTCCACCTGGAGGCAGGATAATTCCAGGAAAGTCTTTCTTCCTGGGCAGAGGCTCCACCACCATTCAGCTCCGCACTCCACCCCACCTTTATCACGGACCCCAAGTCAGTAGCTCCAAGCCTCCATGGCCAGCTCTTCCTGCATTAAAATCCTGACTCTACCACTTAACATCTGGGAAGCATTCTCTTGCTCTCCATCCTTTCTGAGTCTCAGTTCCCCATCATAATAAGAGGATCAAAATTGCCTGCCTAGATTATCCACCCATATATGTATCTATCCATCCACTCACTCACATATTCTCTTCTGAAGAGTGAAGATTTATTAGGTGCCTGCTGTGGGTCAGGTGCTGTGTTAATCACTAAGGATGCACAAATGAATCAGAAAGACATGGTTTCTGCCTTCAGGGAGCTTACAGTCTGTGGGAACACCAACCCCAAGGTGCTTCAAGGAAGCAATACAGACTATTTGGTACAGTCTAGGCCTGATCTAGGACCTCAGTATTTATTTCCTCAATGATTACTTTCTGTTTACCTGGGACATGGCAGGCCTGGAAGATGAGTCCAAACACCGACAGGCCCTCCCTGCATCGGCTCCTGTTCTCAGTGCAGATGGACAGACGCAGCCAGAGAGCACTCAGCACTCACTGTCCAGTACAACTGTGAGAGGGCCAAGAGAGAGGACACTGAAAACAGAGGGTCCAAACTCCCCAGGGCCCCAGTGAAGACCCCCTTGAGACAGCAACGCAGGCTCCTCTGTAGAGGCAAAAACAAATTGATTGAGCCTCAGCAGGACTGCCTAGACTGGGGCAAGAGGCAGCCTCCCTGTTAGAACGTGGGGGGCGAGGGATGGAGCTAGGGGCAAGAGGGCCAGTCACATAGGAACTGGGGAGGGCAGTGGCTTCCCAGAGCATACGGAGACCACTGCATCGCTGCCTCCGCCCACACCCCACTATTCAGCAGGACGTTTAACTCCTCTGTTCTGGAGGTGGCAGGAAGAGCCTGGTCTAGGTGTCAGTCCAGTGAGGGAGTGGGAAGGGCAGAGGCCGGCGTGGCAGCTGGCGTAAGCTGTTCTGACTGCAGCCCCTGATGCCAGGCCCAGGACCCCAACCTGCTGCTTCAGCTCTTCTCTGCTCTCTTGGCTGCTGGAAATTCATGTCTTGACTCAATGGGGTGAAGTTTCCAGGCTTGGAGGAAGAAAGGAAATAAGAGGGAGTGGGGAGGTAGGTGGAGATTCGTCACTAATCCTCAGTGTTTCCAAAGAAAAAAGTCACCAGCTTGCTCCATGAGCCTGAGTCTCAGTCCCCCATCTATACTATTGGGCTGGACTAACCCTAAGAGCTCCTTGGCAGTCTGTTCCTTTTGCTGTTGGGAACAGGGCCAGTGGAGGGAGCCTCTGCAGAGAAAGGCTGGCTCCACCCTCTGCCAAGGGACCCAGATCAGCATTTGTTGACATTTTCCAGGGTGCCCTCAGCGCTGGTGACATTTCAGAGACTTTCTCCCTAACAGGGCTGCAGGATGGGAGGCTAACTAACTACAGAGCCCCCCCGTTTCAAGCTCAGATGGGCTCAGGCCACAAGCCCCTCCCAGGCAGGAGCCTCACATTCCAAAGAGCAGTGAAGTTCCATCTTCTGGGTTGGTCTTGAGCTGGTGCAGGGGCCTAGGTCCCACCCTGAATACGCTGAGTCAGGGGAAAGTGAAGCTGCTCTGGGCTCAGAACTTTTCTCAACAAACTTCAACGTCTGCATTTGTGAAATGGAGCCTATGGTTCCTGCTTCCCTTGAAGGATGATTGTGGGGTCCAACTACTTAAATGTGAGAAAAGGGAAGTGTTTCATAAACCGAAGGTTATTGTGCAAGTGTGAAGGGCTCCAATGGGAGCATTAAGTCCTAGAGTGGGCTTGGGGGAAGGCAGGGCACATGGAGCTTAGGAGGGGTTAACTGGGTGCAAAGGCTGGTGGAACCAGGTCAGATTCTGGCCATTTCACATATGGAGAGAACTACTTGGTGGGGAGAAGCTGGCAGAGGAGACAAAGGGAGCCTTCTTTGCCCCAGTTGGTGCTGACTCATGGCCATAAAGGCTGGGAGGGGGGTTGCTCAGAACCAGCGCTCACAAGGAGTAGGCCCAAAGTCTCTCTCACTCATGTCACTCTTCAGCCTCAGGCCTGGGAGGGGAGACAAGCCTGACAGGCCAGGTCAGGGTGGTGGTCAAGTGTCCGGATTTTGGAGTTAAAAGAACTAATCATGGCTCTTTTGATCACAAGCTGTGTGGCCTTGGGTGAATACCTCTTTGAGCCTCATTTTCCTTATATATAAAATGGGGCTTCCGGGTAGTAATAGTGCACAGCTAGCGGTTTTTGAGTGGATCAGAGGCATTGACATTGGTAAAGCACTTAGCATGGGCTTTCTCATAACAGGTGCAAAGTCGCTTTGCTAGAACTATCATTAGTAGCATCAGCTCTCATACCCATGTTGGGCCTTACCAAGAGCGTTTTCCACCTCTGGCCAACCTAGTCTAGAAAGAGGGGAAACTCCTCTCCCACAGATTTTCATGCATTTAAATGTGCACCAGGTACCTACTGTGCACTCAGTTCAGTATGGTGGGAAAGAAGACAAAAACTTGATGAAAATATACCAGTTGTGAGAGTTTGACTGGCTCTCTTCCCCAACCCCAGTCTCAGTTTTCTTATCTTTAAAAGTGGAAGTTATCAGACAAGGGTTGCAGATTGATATTTAAAACTATACGGGGACACTGTTGATGGGGACATTGGCATTTGCTTGGTGCCAGAGTAACCCACAGACACTATTTTCTTGAAGCAAGGTGCAGAGAGAACCATAACTTTCATTGGCTGGTGTTCATCTGAGCTTTTCTAATGGTGGATGAATGAGACATTATGTGTCTTTCGATGTGGTATGAAGTGAAGTGTATGACATCATCTCACATGTGTTCTAGCCAGAAACATTTAATTTGAATCCTACTAGCTTTCAGATCTAACTTCTAGTTTACAGGAAACACTGAAAGTAATCAGCACAAGAAAGTAACAGACAACTGGAAGGAGGGATATTCTGTAGGAAAACTGACTTGGCTGTTTCATGAGTCAGTGACCCAAAAAAAAGGGCAACTGCATGGTCTTAAACAATTTAATGCACATAATGATTGGATGCCATGCATGGCCCAGTATTGAATTCTGATAAGCCAACCATAAAGGAATTCTTGAGGGGGGCAATTGGGGAGATTTGTATATGGCCTGGATATTAAAACAGATGAAAATTTATTCACTAAAATAGAAAGCTAGAGATTGGTGACTGCAAAAAAGGTGATCATGAAACAGTCTGTCTGTATAATATGATCATATTCTGGCAGAAAGACACTTATAAGTAAGAAAAAGATCTGAAGGAGGAACATTAAGGTGTGAATAGTGGTAGGAATGTGATGTTTTTATTTTTATTTCTTTGCTTTCTGTGTTTTTAAATTTTCTGCAATGCACATGTATTGCTTCTGTAATAATGAAGTGTTATTTAATAAATAAAATGGGAACAATAACAGTGTGTACCTTGCACGGTTGTAATGATGCCGTGAGATAATGCTGTGAAACATAGGGCTTGCTAAGTACATACTCAGTAGTTAGCTGCTGCTAAGATGTTTATGCTGGCCCCCTCTTACCCACCATTAGGCAGATCTGACTTATTGGGGATGCTCTCCCTGTCCCTAGATCCTGGCACATAGCAGGGCAGTGCTGGTGTTTGCTGTACGAATCACTTACTTTGGTCCATATTTTGTTGGGCATTGAAGGAAGCTTGATGGGAATTCTGGCCTTGTGCTCACACAGGTAGAGGTCTCTCAGAGCCCACCCCCCAACCCCATTCTCTCCTAAACTCCTGGGGCGTGCTAGGTCCTTACAACAAGCAGGAGGGGACCCTTTGCCAGTGTAATAAAGCTGTAGTGATCTGATCCAAAAGGAACAGCCAGTGGTGCCTGCCTTTCCCCCAGCCATATTCACCAAACCAACCAAGTCTATTACTGACATCACCTCCAAAAGCTTCCACCCTTCTTATTATCCTAAGCCCTGGGGATGGACTTTGGGCTGGAGATTGGGTCTGAGGATGTTCTGCAAATACAGATTGGGACTGAAGCTAGGTCTAATATAGGTGCCAGCTCTTGCTCTGGGTCTGAGCCTAGTTTCCCAGAGAGAGCCTCAGAGCTGGAAGTAGGCTGCAGCTGTCTCCACATCCAAGGCCTGAGGATTCAGTCTAGGACTGAAGCTAGCTGCCACTTAGGAGCTGGGTTTTAAGACCTGAGAGGTACTTGCTAGGTCTGAAACTTGTTGTTTATTGAAAGCTGAAACTAAATTCCGTCCTTGATGAAAGCTAGGGTGGCCTCTGCCCTGGGGACAAGAGCTAGGCTATTTCCCTACCTAGTAAGGACTCTGTAGTCAGAGAAGGAGCCTGGGAGAGGATGGTCTCACCAGGCGGGGCGTGGGGAGGGAGCTCTTAGAGAAGGAGGAGTGACATCCTCTGAGGCTCCTCTCTGGTGTCCATAGAACCCTGAAGGGATGGAGGAAGAGAAAAATGCCCACTCAGGGGTGCGGGTGGGGCCCCCCAGGGCATGGACAGAGACACAGTGTGGAGGACAGGGAGCCAGCATGGAGGAAATGCTACTGAGGACTTAGTGTCGCCAAGGGGGGCCCCTGGCTGCTGGAGAGAGAGCCTTCATGAGTGGAAAGCGCCCCATTACCCCCAGCTCCACCTCTTAGAGCCAGCAGGGCTCCCTGCTCATTAGACCGACATCTCCTCCTTAATAAAAAATACATGAATAAATAAATGATAACAGCCATAACTGCTTTCCACTCTTTTCTGTTTCCCCAGCTCCTTCCTTCCAGGCTCGGTCCTGAGGACTCCCTAGGTTTGCTCCCTCCATAAGTGCTGGCCCTCCCTCCCTCCCACTGGCTGCAGGCATCCATCTGCTCAGGAGGGCACAGGAGGGAGGACACGGAGGATACCACTCTTAGGGGATGCTGAACAGACCTCCTGCACCCCTAAACTGCTCTTGGAGGGGTGATGGACAGGAAAAGTCTGGCAAGTGGTCTCCTCTCTCAGCTTCAGGGAGGAGGCAGCAGCAACTGAGCCTTTAGGGCCAGGGCTGAGGATGGCCCCCAACACTTTGGGACCCCAAGTCAGGGATGGGCAGGAAACAGAGGTAAGAGAAGGAACTGAAGGTGGGACAGTTGGAAGATGTTTTCCGGGGAGAACAGGAGCTGGCATTTGCACAGGATGGGAGAGGAGGTCTTGACCCACATTCAGGTAACTAGATAGAAGATTGCCTTTCTTAGAAGGAACAAAAGTCACATTTTCTTCTTTCTGGCAGTCCATGTTAATCCCTTTATGTTTTCCCCCTTCTCCCCACTTTCTGCCTCTGTTGTCTCTCCACTGCCTTCTCTTTCACCATCATCTCCTTCCTTACCTGCATCAGTGTGCCTTGGAGATGAATGAGCCAGTGTGACCCACTCCTCAAAGTTACGGGAAGCAATACTGTTATGGCCTGGTGATTCAGGACCATGGAGAGCATCCCACCATGGAAAGGTCTTGTCCTAAAACAGAGATCTTGGGCTTCCTATAAGAGAACTGGTGAGATGGAGGTAAGGAAGAGGTGGTGGGGAAAGGTATGAACATAACTGAAGGTCATCTGGTCCCCTTATGGTGAGTGGCTCCGACCTGAGACTTAGAATTGTTGCTGTCTTGGACCAAAAGCCCCCACTCCGCCCACCAAGAAGAGGGGAGGAGCAGGAGCAGCCTGTGCTCTGGGCTGTGCAGTTCTGAATGGAGCACAGCCCTTGCTAGGAAGCTCTGGGAACCTTTGTGTGTAGAGTGCAAAACTAAATACATGAGCAGATTATGGTTTGGAGTTTTAAATTATTTTCTTGATAAATTACACATAACACCAAAATTACCATCTTAACCATTTTTAAGTGTACAGTTTGGTGAAATTAAGTACATTCAGAGTATGTGTTTTCTTCAAGAGAATGGAGTGACCCTTAGGGAGGCTATGTGGGGGGGTGTGATGTGTGCATGAGAGAAGACGATAGTTACAACCCTACAGGGAAGGGGGTGCCCAAGGGGAGAGGAAGCAGGAGCTAGGGTCCAGGGTCCTGTTGGACCAGTTCATTCTTGCAGGGTGGGAGTGGGGGGTCAGGCAGAGACTTACCCTGGCTCCAGCTCAGGACTAAGGGGACCCAAGAGCCTCCTCTTTCCTTCAGCAGCTCCCTCTGGATGGAGCCAGAAGCCAGATTTGGGGAGTAGTCCAGATGTTCAGGGGAGATTCAGGGAAGTGGAGCAGATGGGCCCTAGGATTCCTGTGGGGGCTGGGGGGAGGGGCAGCAGCTGGAGGATGCGAGGGGGCGTGTGCTAGAGCCGAAGCTGGCTCCAATGTGTGCGGGATCATGTGCCGCAGGCTGTGCCTAGGACGTGGGTCTTAGGCAAAGAGTAGGCTAGGTCAGGTGGCCCTTGGTGCTTTCCATGTGCTGGCCACTAAGATCTGTCCTAAGCTGCTGCTAGCTGTGGCAAGGCCTGGCGTGTACCGTGTTTGCCACATGCTGTGCCAGGACATGGAATTGAGCAAGAAAGACCTTGCCATTGTCCTTGAAGAGCTCAGCCTATCCCCCAATGCCTTTGGCTTCGACACAGGGGACCCATCCCTCCTCCAGGAGTCCAGAGTGGCCACTCGTCATGGACTGGAGGAGGGATGTCTCCTACAAAGGCTTGAGTGAGATGGCCTAAGTGGTCCCCTCACTTTTACGCCAGGAGCCCGCAGCTCGTCTTCCAGCCCAGACCTTAGTCTCGGGCCACGTCATCTGCTAGTCCTGCAGCTTCTGTGGTCCTTGGGAAGATGTGGAGCAAAGCAAAGGGTAGGAATCTAGAACTGGGGCCTGCTCCTGCCTGCCCCATGGACTCCGAGGGCTCAATGGCTTTTATTACCCACCACTGCCTTGCTGCATCTGGCTATGATCCTCCCACTATCCCTACACTAGCCTGGGAGAATGGTCATGAGCCCCATGGGTAGATGAGCACAGCAAGGTGCAGAGAAGTAAAACCACCTGTTGAAGGCACACCTTTCCCATAGAGCCAGGATTGGCACCTACATTTGCTTGACCCTGTGTTTCTACAGTTCCTCCTCTAGGAAGAACAGCTGGCTCTGCATTCCAGCTAGTTGTGTAGCCCTGGACAAGCATGTGCCTTTCCCCTCGCTAGACCTATATGTCATTTATAAACTGAAAAAGTCTGCACAGAATCATCTTGAAGAGCCTGTCCTATTGTGCAATCCTGTGACGTCACCCTCAGCACTGGGAAAAGGGGCATTGGGGACAGACTGGGTACTGAGGGTACTCTAGCTGAGGGCAAGACAGAGACCAGCCCCCCACACCCTCCAGACCCTTGGGTCAGCCCAGGATATGCCACGATGCTCTGCAGGGTGGGCTCCTCTGCAGGCTACACTGGCGGAGCTGGGGGTGGAGTCTGTGGGCAACGAGTCCCTGAGTCCCCTCTGCCTGTAGAGGTGTTAGAGCAGAGGGAGGCCTGGGGCAGAGAGCGGGGCTGGCTGGGCAGGCCAGAGCCAGGCGGGCAGAGCAGAACGAGGCTCAAAGCTCCAGGGCTTTACAAATGGATTTTGCCGAAATGGAAATTTCCACCCATCCCTGAAATGAGCCTGGCAGCGAGGCCAGGTCTGTCGGGGCTGCAGCAGCTGGGGATGCCTACAGGGACAAGAGCCAAACTCTTGAAGCCCTTCGGCTCCATGCAGCCCTCCCCTCACCACCCACACCCACTTCCCTCCCCAGGTCAAGCCCTCCGGAGGACCTCACACCTTTCATGCCCTTCTCACTTTCCCCCTCAACCACCTCACACCTGACACTCCTCCCAACCTCCCACTGGTCCTCGACCGCCTTTTCACCCCCTCCTGCCCCTCACGCCTCTCGCCCCCACCTCACACGCCTGCACACACCTGACACTCTCTCCGCCTCCTGCTTATCCTCACACTGCCCTCTCACCCAGACCTTCGCATCCCCCCTTCACACCTCAGCACTCCCTGCACACACCGTCTCACACACACCTGACACGGCCCTCCCCTGCTGTTCCCCTCCCTGGCTCACCCCTACACTGTTGACACACTTTCCCCCACTTCTCATCCCCTTGTCCACTTTCTGGAACCCCCTCCTGCTCTGGACAGACACTCCCTCACCTCCCACCTCCACCAGCCACACTCGTGACCTGTCCTTAGCCCCTTCTCTCCTCAGCAGAGCCCTCTATTGATGGCCATTAGGGTCAAATATCTCCTTGTGAGGAGCTGGGCTTTCAAGTCAGACTCTTAACTCAGCCACCCTGGCTGGGTGAGCCAGCATCTTACCTCATTTCTCTGAGATTCTGTTTCCTTATCCGTAAGATGGGGTCGACAACTTCCCTCACCTCTTGGGCCTGCTGTGCCCATTGAGTGTTTGCAAAGTCCTCCCCTCGTGTGCAGGGAGTGGGGAGCGCACCATAGAAGTGTTGATCTTGCTTGTCATTTTTGTGATTAATTGATATCTTGTGCCAGGCCCATTGCTGGATGGTGCTGGGTGGGACGGTGTGGGTCGAGTATGTGCGAGAACTCAAGAACTGGTGAAAGTACCAGAAAGTATTGGCGAGGCGTGGGGAGGGGAGGAGTCAGGGATGAACAGGATCAAGCAGGCCATGGGGTGGGGAGAGGATGCAGAGGAAGGGGGTCAGCGCTAACGAGGCTACTAGGCAGCAGCCAGCTCTAAAGATGCTGCCCATGGGCAGGATCCCCCCTTCTCAGGTCCACCCCAGACAGAGGGAACCTGAGACAGTCCGAGGGGCCTGGACATCCTTTCCTCCCCAGGCTTCTGCTGGTCACAGCCACTGGCGGGCAACTCTAGTCCCTGGACAAAGCGGTGTAGAGGTGGGGGGAAAGGATGCTGCCTTCTCATCACTCAAAGCTTTCATAGGAGTTGGAGGGAAGATGACAGGGGACTGGCTGGGATGGAGAAGGTCCTTGGAGGGGCATCACTGACTCCCTGCTGGGTGGGTGGGGAGAGTAGGGAAAATGTCAATGGAAGGGGATACAGTGTAGAAGCCAAATGCGGGAGCAGGAAGCACATGGGGTTTGACCTGCTGGGATTCCTCTGGGGGACTTCTTGTTCCAGGTGTTCAAGGCCTGGCAGGGGATGGGAGTCTGGCCTGGCCGCTGAGGGATCTGTGATGCCAGGAGGATTTGGGACACCCACCACCATGAGGAATGGGCACTTTCTGCTCAGTGGTGAGGGTGGGACAAGAAGCTGGGGTAGGATTGAGTGGGGAAGGCCCTGGGGCTGAACAAATGGGGATCACGGTCAGAGAGCTGACCACAGGAGCCAGTGTGGAGTGGGAAGGTGGGTGAGAGGAGTCTGGCCAGAGGTGGGGGTCCAGAAGCATGTAGAGGCATGTGTACAGGGACTCCAACCCCCTCCCCCTGTGCAGGGTCCTTGGAGCAGTCACATGCCCTCATCCCCTAATTATGTATTGCTTCAGTTCAGTTCAGTTCAGTTCAGTTCAGTCGCTCAGTCGTGTCCAACTCTGCGACCCCATGAATCGCAGCACGGCAGGCTTCCCTGTCCATCACCAACTCCAGGAGTTCACTCAGACTCACGTCCATTGAGTCCGTGATACCATCCAGCCATCTCATCCTCTGTCGTTCCCTTCTCCTCCTGCCCCCAACCCCTCCCAGCATCAGAGTCTTTACCAATGAGTCAACTCTTCACATGAGGTGGCCCAAGTACTAGAGTTTCAGCTTTAGCATCATTCCTTATTGCTTAGTACTCACTATGAGCTAAACAGAGCTCTGATTGCTCCAGGCTTCTTCCTGCCCTAGTCTCAAGGGCTGGGCACCAGGCTCAGGGCCTGGGCTGAGCCGGGCCACTGGGTGGAGAGAAACAAGTAGAGGGTGGGGGCAGAGAGTAGGTGAAGGAGACATAGAGGCAGTCACGAGGGTCCAGTGCGATGAGAAGTGACCTGGAGGGGTCTGGGGCCTGGAGGCAGGAGAAAAGACAGGGAGATGGAGCTTCCTCAGGGTGGGGAGAGGGACAAGGACAAGGATCCTGGACGCGGGGAGCTGAGGAAAGGTGGAGAGTTGTCAAGACCAGAGAGGGTGCGAGGGGCCAGGCTGGCTGTGGCTCCAGTAAAGCAGCCGGTGTCTCCACCAGGGGGCGCTGCCTGTGAGCAAGGCGCGCGCATCGGGCTCTGCACTTGAGGACTTGTTCCTCTGAAACTGGGTCTGCGTTGCTGTCGTGAACACCCAGCGCTGCGGGGGAGGGTAGGAAGCACGGGGATTGAATTACCTTTCAAGTCTAAAGCCTAGATTCCTCCAGGCCTGGCAGGTGGGCGTGTGCACACATTCTGGAGAGCACTGTGGTGCTGGCTGTCACTAGAGATCCACAGGCTCGCTCCAGCTCTGTTCAGTGCGTTTCCTTTCTACAGAAGAGAGAGGGGCCGGCAGAGTCAAGGATGGGGGAGACAGCTGACCTGGCCCCAGGCTGCAGCCCCTCCAGACTCTACCAGGTTCTAGTCATTCGTGACTTTGGCACCTGACTTAACCTCCCTGGTTTCTTCATCTGAAAAGAAGATAATAATGTTAACAGTGCCATGAGCCACCTATGTGCCAGGCACTGTGTTAAGCATTTTAGTTCTTTAGACCCTCACGGAGCCCTGTAAGGTAGGCACTGGGAATCTCTCCCATTTTACAGATGAGAAAACAGAGGCTAGGAGAGGCTAAGTGATTTTCCTAAAGTCACAGAGCTTGTAAGAAACAAAGCTGGGACTCTTTGACTGCATGGCCTTACCCTGAATGATGTATGGTATCCATATGTCAGGGCTGCTGTGAGGAATAAGTGAGATAATGCATGTAAAGAAGTGTTGTAGCCCAGTGCCTGGAACAGAGTGAGTGCTGAAGAAATATTAATAGTAAATGTTATTGTTGTTAGTATTTATTCACCTGCACAGGTGCTCAGAGGTTTCATTTCACGCTCCTCTGGTGGCATGGGGCTCTGGAGAGGATGGAGAAGTGCTCTGTGGGGATGGGGTCTGGGAAGGCAGCTGCAGGGAGGCTGTAGGGGGAGGGGGCAGGCAGGCCAGGCCGTGGTGGGAAGTGGGGGTTGGCATCAAATAGCAGGGGAGGGCAGTGCAAGTGGAGTACAGGAAACGGAAATAAGTGACTATGTATTTAAGATTTTGCTCCGGTGATGGTCTCATTGGCCAGACATCTGGTTTTCACAGGGATCCCTGGGGAATAGAAGTCAGACAGCATTAGTTCAGCAGCTCTAACACCATTTATCCTGGGCTCTCTGGCACTCGATGGATCTCAGGGGCTCAGGTCACTGTCCTGCAGAATAGGGCCAGAGAGTAGCAGGTCTGCCCCTGGAGCTCCCTGGGAAGGGTGTAGGAGTCCCTTCTGGTTATGGCCACTCTCCTCTCACCTGCTCAGAGCTATATGCAAGGGTGGCTTGCCTCCTCCACACCCTCTACCTCCCCCATCCTGACCCTCCCTCCTAGGTACAAGGGTATGATATTATAAGGAACTGAAGAGGACATTGAGTAGACCTCCATGCCTCTCCCCTCCATAGCTACCCGGAGAAGAAATCCAATGGAGGGTGACTCACCTGGCAGCTGCCTGGGGCATCCATCTCTAAGGGGTGCTAAAGCTTCACTGGCCACAATGAGGAACAAGCCTGGGGTGGGGGTGGTGGTGGCAGGAACACTTTGACAAGTTGTTGGACACTGGGGTGAGATCCCCACAGGGTGTCAAGCTACAATTATTCATTAAACTCCTTTCGTAGGAGGGGGTCCTGGAGAACCTAAGGATTTCTGTGCAGCTTGGAGGGACTGGTGAGGTTAGGGCCAAAGCTGAATTCAGACTGACAGAAGAGAGGCTAAGGGCTGCAGTGAGGTGGGGGTGTAGGGCGAGGGGGGCTTCCTGCCCAGTCCCTGCACAGCTTCTCCTCCAAATAAATATTGAACAAATATTGAGAGAGTGTGGGTTTGAAGAGGCACCGACTTTACTAGTCTGACCTTGGCTTTCTCATTTTCCAGTCCAGCCCAGGTGCAAAAGTGGCATAACAATGATCCCCTTCCTGTCTTGGGCCGTGACTGCATCTTGTGCGCTGGTTTATTCTTTCATCCGCTCACTCACCAGATATTTCTAAGCACCTACTGTGTGCCAGGCACTGTCCCAGGCACTGGGGCTACAGCAGCTGCTTCCTCTCTTTTGCTGCTCTCCGTCCCGTGAGCCATGAGAGCCGCTGGGATCAAGAACCTTTCGGGTGCCTCGGATGGACTGTCGTGGGAGTGGGGATCAGATGAGGTCTCAGGCTTAGTCTCTGCCCCAAGAGAACAGCATCTCTTTAGGTGACAAAGAACGGCAGGAGAGGTAGCTTCTTTGTGGCCTGCCCCCAGCCTAGCACTAGCTTTTCATGCCCTCAGGACTTGGTGTGAGCTTATAAATTCATGCTTTGTCCAGGGCGATGTGTGTGTGTGTGTGTGTGTGTGTGTGTGTGTTTCTCCCTGAGCAGAGCTCCGGGCTGGGCAGCTAGAGTGGGGTGGGGGTGGCAGAGGGGAACAGCAGAGAATGCCAGGCTCCTCCCTCGCCCCCTACTGTAGCCCTCCCAGGTCTCTCTGCTGGGTCAGGCTGCCTGCAGGAACTGAGCAGCCAAACAGGAGGCTAAGTTGGCCCTGGTTTCTCTCAGTCACCTGAAGTGGTGCAGGTGGGGGAGTTGGCCCTGCTGGAAGGCCAAGAGGCAGGAGGGACCCCAGACTGGAGGCTTGAAAGCCATCCTCCCTGAGAAATGTAAGACATTCTTAGAGCATTTGCTCCCCTCCCCCGCCACTACCACCAAGACTTAGCTGCCTGGGTTTCTGGGTGTTACTCCAGTACTGAAAGGTATGAAGGGGCCTGGGTCATGACAGCCCTGACCCCATCTTACATGGCTTGAGGGAAGAGGGGGAGGAGCCCCTGAAGTCAGGCCTTCTACTCCTTAGACTACAGTCCTGACCTGGACTCTTCCCTGGGGTCACAGAGCGATAAAAATGCTCACTGAGACTCGGGGAAAGCAGCAGATCCCCCAACAAACCCTGGATCCTGGGCCTGTGGCTGCTGCAGCAGAGGGAGACTGTGGGAGGCAGGGGGTGTCTTGGGGGAAGTTGGGGGTTGGGCCTCACGTGCCAAGAAATGGGGAGCTGTGTCTGCATATGCGTCCCCCCCAACACTGTCTGACAGAACTAGCTGCGTCCTTGCCGTCTCTATTTTTAGTCAGAACTGGGAGGAAGGGAAGTTTGGGGGCCAAGCCACCAGCCCCGGCTCCCGCTGGCAGCACCCACAGCACGTGGTGCGGGGGCGCCTGGGAGCCCCGAGTCCCAGCTCCTCGGGGAGGCAGGACGGTGCTCCCTCCCACCTGTGGCACAGGCTTGAGAACTGAGGGATGAGACAAGGGCCCAGATTGCTCTGTACTGGGGCTGGGAGGGGGGTTGTTGCCTCCTTTCCGGAGCTGAGCACGTGATCTGCACTAGGTTTTCGGCACAGAGTGAGAAGGTGGAAAAGAAGAAAGACCCAGTTTGGTCTCCTGAAATAGGACTTAGGTCACACTGAGGTGCTTCCTTTTGTGGGCTCTTCGAATGGGGCCCTTGCTTCCTCCCTCAAAGTTTAAACATCTTGACTCTATCAGAAGCCAGTTGGGGCTGGCTCTTCCTCAGGAGGGAACTGGCATGAAGTGTGAGTTCATAGATTTCCCCTAACCTAAGAGCACAAAGGGAGAGCAGAGGGGGAGTTTTTCAGGCTCCACCTCCCCAGCAGAAAGACTCCCTGGATGAAACCCCACAGCTGCTAAGGCCGTTACCTGTGCACCAGGGAAAGGCAGTTCAAGTGGCAATAGAGTTAGGTGTTTGGACCTGGGTTCGAGTTCTGACTCCTCCACCTACCAACTGTGTGATATTGAGAAAGTGGCTAAACTTTTCTGAATCTGTTTTCCCCTCTGTAAAGTACCTTCTCTGTAGAATTATCTCATATTGAGGTAATATGAGAAAATGTATATGCAAGTGTTCAGCTATTAATATTATTGATGAAAATGTAAAGAAGAGCCCAAAATCTTCTCGACAGTCACTGCAGATGGTGACTGCAGCCATGAAATTAAAAGACGTTTGCTCCTTGGAAGAAAAGCTATGACCAACCTAGACAGCATACTAAAGGGCAGAGACATTACTTTGCCAACAAACGTCCGTCTAGTTAAAGCTATGGTTTTTCCAGTAGTCATGTATGGATGTGAGAGCTGGACTATAAAGAAAGCTGAACGAAGAATTGATGCTTTTGAACTCTGGTGTTGGAGATAACTCTTGAGAGTCCCTTGAACTGCAAGGCGATCCAACCAGTCAATCCTAAAGGAAATCAGTCCTGAATATTCATTGGAAGGACTGATGCTGAAGCTGAAGCTCCAATACTTTGGCCACCTGATGTGAAGAACTGACTCACTGGAAAAGACCCTCATGCTGGGAAAGATTGGAGGCAAGGAGGAGAAGGGGACAGATAGAGGATGAGATGGTTGGATAGCCTCATCAACTTGGTGGACATGAGTTCACGTAAGCTCCGGGAGTTGATGATGGACAGGGAAGTCTGATGTGCTGCAGTCTATGGCGTCACAAAGAATCGGACATGACTGAGTGACTGAACTGAACTGGAAAACAAGAGCCCAGTTCTGGGCCTAAACCCCACTATGTGGCTGGTCTCAGGCTCACATTTGCAGAGATTTCCTCTCAGATTATACTGACTTTGCTCACCCCATCACTGTCCCCTACAGCCCTAAGCCTCTCATTCCCAGGCAAAAAGCAGAAGTGTAGCCCACCCTTTAGCTGCAGAGCTGGAAAAGCTGTTTCCTTCAGTCATGCTGCAGTCCCAAGGGCTCCCCAACCCCATCATCCCACCCTTACCCCTAGCCCACTCTGCTACACACACAGACTCTGGGTGGAGGAATGGCTTAGGCACCTTGTCAAAGGTGAGGTGGGGGAGAGAAGGTTGCAGGGCACCTCAGACAAACCTATCAATGGGGAGAAGGCAGAAATGAAAGAGTGAAAACTTGCCTCACAAATACATTTTGTAAGAGTTTCTGCAGGTGGTAAAAACTTTGGAGGAACAGCTGGGTGTGGAATACAGATAAGCTTCAGGGATCTGAACCTCCTGAAAGTGTGTTCCAATAGAAAACGCAGAGCCTTCAGCAGATTTTCCAAAGACCTAGGACCCCAGGTGGGTGAGGTACCACTATGGACTCTGGTCCAGAAGTCAGGAGACCTGGTCATCTGTCTGCCTTTCATTCCTGGAGCAGAGACCTTCCTCCTCATTTCCCCACTTGCTCCACAAGGGGTTAACTAGCTGAGGTCTGTGGTCCAGTGGGGGCATTCCTGGGCTCTGTGAAGTCTGGTGAACAGTGACAGAATAACCAGAACCAGGCCTGGGAGACAGGCTCCCAGGAAAGTGGAAGAGGACCCCTCTCCTACCCTTTCCCAGGAGCCGACTTGGTCCATCAGCCAACATGTCAGCCAGCCAGCCGACAGAAACTGAGCTGCATCCCTCCACCAACCCAGGAGGCTGTTGCCATGGCAACTTCATATTTATCCACTTTAGCTCCTAATTAAGGGGAAAAGCATATAACATATTGGATGTCAAGGAGGCTTTGTGAGCCTCAATTTAGCGGCCGTGCCTGGATGTCAAACTCAAGCGTGATTGCTGTTAATCACCTTCCAAATTACCTAGACAGGTCACAAAGGGAAAGGTCCCCAGCAGTGGGGGCAGCTGGGCCCAGGGGAGATGAGGTTTTGAGGGGGCAGAAAGGGAGATCTGTTTGGCATCATGACCTAGGGGGCTGCTGGGTGAATGCTGGCTCCATGGGTGTCCGACTATAAACTATCTGGGGACATGGCTAGGTCTGTTCCCACTGACCCTGAGTCAGGGGTCTCCACCCTGGAGACTCACAAATCAAGACCCTTGGTCTGAAGAGAGGGACTGACCAATTGATGAACCAAGAAGCATGTAAGGACCATCTGGTGGTCTCTGATGTCAGAAGGAAGATTGACAGATGCCCATGACGGGTAAGTGCAGGCTGACCTGATGTCCGGATGGATGGATGACTGTCACATGGCAGATGGAAGGGCCGATGGGAATCTGCTTAGGAGGAACTGGCTGGATGGCTGGACTCAGCTGTGTATCTGTGATCTCCCAAGGGAATGTCTGGCCTCTCTACCCCAAGGTTAGGCACGCTCTCAGGCGCTAGTTAGAGCAAGCCCGCTGTGGTACTTCTGTCCATTGGAGCTGTGGCCAGAGCCATGTTCTTGGAAGAAGCTTCAGCAGGCCCCTGGGGATATGGGAGGCAGGGAGTAGAGATTAATAGAGCAAGGTTTGGAGTGGGGGCACCGAGGGGAGGATGTCAGCAAAATGGTTAAGAGCATGAGTTACGGGGTCAGGCAGACCTGGGGTAGAGTCTCAGCTGGGCTACTTACAACTGTGTGATTATGACCAAGTCACTTAACCTCTCTATGCTTTGGTTTTCTCATCTGTCTGGTGGGAAGGCAATTCATACCTTGTAGGGCTTTGCAAGGGTTTAACAAGATGATAAATATAAGGAGCTCAGTGCTGGCACATGGTAGACTCACACTGGAGGAAATGGCAACCCACTCCAGTACTCTTGCCTAGAGAATCCCAGGGACAGAGGAGTCCGGTGGGCTGCCATCTATGGGGTCGCACAGAGTCGGACACGACTGAAGCAACCTAGCAGCAGCAGCAGCAGCAAAAAGACAGGTCTGGAGAAGAGGGGCAGGAACATGGTGTCCAAGGGCTGGGCCTGGAAGCAGGTAAAAGAGTCCTTCCCTTCCACCCCTTTTGGTCAAGAAAGGGACCCTGATGAAGGTCAGGGGACAGGCTAGGGGCTGAGCAAGTGTGTGGGGACTGTTGGAACCCACTGGGTCTGTGTGGGATGTTTTTCAGCCACAGAGGAGTTGACATGTGGGCAACAGGGAAGGAGGCCCTTGTCCTCAAAGTCTGGATGTTACCTAAGGGCCAGAAGGGCCCTGAGTGCAGCCTGAACCTGGAGGTCATTAGAACTGCGTAGGATGAGTCTACAAGGTCTGCCTGGGCTCCCCCAGAACTCTTGGCTGAGAATCTCAGAGGTGGAGCCTGGGAAGCTGGTTTTACAACACTCCCAGGAGAGTGTGAGGATCAGCCAGGTCTGAGACTTACTGGTCAAAACTAGACGCCACTCTGGGTCAGAGCTGGGAAGAACTGGAAGAATAGGTGAACAAGCCCTCCCCCATCACCATCAGGGTTCTGCATAAAAATTGTGTTCAAAAAGAAAACATTCTACAGCTGTTTTGAAAAACATCTATTATGGTAATAATAATAATTACAGCAAACATTTATTGATTGTTTACCCTGAGCCAGGCACTATGCTGAGTACTACACATGGATTATCTCCTTTAATCTTCTCAACCGCTGTTGAGGTAGGTCATCTTACTCATACGGATGAGGACACTAAGTTTCCGAGAGGCTGTCCAAGGTCACAGAGTTAGTGGTGGATTCAGGATTCGGTCCTGGGTGGTCTGAATCCATGTCTTGGATACCTTCTTATTCCACAGTTGAAAAACAGGAAGGCCAGAGAGGTGAAGTATCTCCCAAGATCACACAGCAAATTCAAGACAGAGGAGGGATTAGAACCCAGACGATCTTCTCTTCAGCTCTCTATCCACACCCTTCAGACACATCTTGCAGAGAAAAGTTAAGGACAGGCTAGCCTGGTGGATGATCTCCGCTTTGTCCCCCTCTCTAGGCAGAGTCCCAGAAATAGCAGGTGGAGTGGAAGGGGGTTGGAAGGTTCCTGACTTGAAAGAGGAGACTCTCGGGACATGGTGACCACAGCCAGGGCACCCTTCCTGGCCTGGTAGGAGGAGCTGCCGTGGCCTGGTTTCTGCAGATGTGGCTGCAGGCGTCCTGCTGAATGGAAGGCTATTAAGGGAAAATGCTTTGCAAGGAGCTGAGCAGCTGGGAGGGGAGACGGTCAGAGCCCTGAATGGGGGCTTTGTCCCCTCAGTTAACTGGCCGGCTCTGGCTCCCGGGGTCTGTGTCTGGGGGAGTGGCTAGTGGAGAGACCAAGGGGACTGATTGCCCGGAAGGCTCCGCCCCCTCTCCTGTCCCCCTGTGCTTGGTCCTTCCCCAGCACTGTCCCACCTCCAGGCTGGCCTAGTGGTTCAGAACAGGCTTTGGGGACTGATAGCAGGGCCACGTTCATTTTACTGAAAATCTTTGTGCCTCAGTTTCCTTGTTCATAAAATGGAACTAGTAAGAGTATCTTGAATTGTTAGGAAAATTGAGCAAGAAAGTGGGGTGAACGTTTTGGTCACGCTGGCTCTTACAGATCTTCTCTCTAATTGATGAGTCCCTCCTCCTGAATTCTGTCCATCCCAGGCCCTCCCAGGTATGGGATGCCTCTCGTGGGTCCCACCTGACCTTCTCCCCCACCCACCAACCAGGCAGGGGCTCAGGAAGAGCTCCAGGTGGAAACGAGGCCATGTGCAGAGAGAAGGGAAAGCGTTAAGCCTTGTCCAGTCTTCAGAGGAAAAGCTTTGAAGACAGAATGCAAACTCCAGCCTGTGTGATGAGCCCTTACTGCCGACATCTCTATTTCCACCCTGGACACTCTTGAAGCCCTAAATCTGCCTTTTTCTCTCACACCCAGGCCTTTGCTGGGGCGATTTCCTCTGCTCAGAACTCTCTCTTCCCTTTCCCTGGCTGCCTCTTATTTGGTCCTCCCCATCGTAACTTAGACCATCTTGCCTCCCTTCCCATAGGCCAGGGTCCTCCTGTGTGCCCCCATGCTTGTACTGACAAGCCTCTGCCCCTCTAGACTACAAGCTCTGTGAGGTTAATGACCTCGACATGTTTACTTATCTACCAAACCGTAGCACGAGGCCTGCCCAGGATAGTGAAGTGAAGTCGCTCAGCCGTGTCCGATTCTGCGACCCCACGGGCTGTAGCCTACCAGGCTCCTCTGTCCACAGGATTTTCCAGGCAATAGTCCTGGAGTGGATTGCCATTTCCTTCTCCAGGGGATCTTCCCAACCCAGGGATCGAAGCCGGGTCTCCTGCATTGTAGACAGACACTTTACCATCTGAGCCATGAGGGAAGCCGCCCAGGATAGTCAATCTACAAATATTTGTTAGATGAAGGTGTAAATGAGTGAATGAATGAATAACTTGATTCCCTGGCCCAGCCTTGAAGAGGGGGAATGGAGAATGTTTGATGAGACGAAGAGAAAGGGAGTGGGTGCTTCAGACGGGACTGTAAACAGTATCGAACATTCTCTACCCAGGAGAAGGACTCAAGCCATCCTCCTCTCTTGGGACTTGGTGCTGAAGTTAGGCCACCACTGTCTGTGGCCATGTCATCAGCAGAGCTAGTGTTTATTGAGGACCTACTATGTGTCAGCTATTCTTGACACTTCACACACACACACACACACACACACACACACACTGTTTGTTTGTTGCCTCATTGAATTTTTAAAGCAGCTCTATGAGACAGGTCCCATAAGTACCTGCATTTTACAAAACAGAAAACTGAGGTTCAGATAAGTGAAGACACCCTTCCCGAGGTCACACAGCTAGCAAATGGTAGAGCTGAAAGTGTGGTCAACTCCCAGGCACATCTGTTTGTTCCTAGAGCTGGAGTTCTTAACCACTGGGCTATTTTGTCTCTCTGGAGGATGGAGTGGAAGTCATCATCCCACCTCCCAGGAAGTGGAAGTTGCTGGGAAACAAAGCTGGAGAAAGTTCAGATCAAATATTTAGTTCATGTTTGGTGAGCAACTGCGGTACATCGGCCCGGCGGGAAGTGCAGAGTTGGCGGCCAGCCCGGCCACCAGCTCCCCATCTGAGCAGACAGACAGACAGACCCCAGGAAGAGGGGCGGGTGATGACAGCGGGCTTGGGGGGAGGTGCCAGCCCATGCGGTGGTGATGGCTGGCATTTGTTACCGGGTGGCTCGAGGGTGGACGGTGGTGGGCCCCGGGAACAGGGCACGAGTACATGGAGTTGTTCTTAGAGGGGCTGTTTGGAAGACTTTGCACATTGAAGGCTTAATCACTCAGCTTTTGCCAAGCTCAGACTGTGGCTCCTTGGCACTCAAGCCACTTGGAGGGATGTCTGGCCCATCCCCAGAGAGGAAGTTTTCCTGCTTCTTAGGGCTCAGCTGAACAACTAACTTGCATATTCTCTCCCTGTGGCTGCAGGATTCCAAGCTTTCAGAGTGCCCTTCTCTCGTGACAGATGTGGGATGGAAATGCCATCCTTTTAGCAGAGTGCAGAGCCCCTCGGTCTGTTGGAGACCCTGGGGGCTGCCCTCCCTGATTGTGCAGCTGGCTGGAAGCAGGCGACCCATTAGGCCCAGTCTTCGGCTGTGTAGAAATTACCCAGTGAGGTGTGAGGAGTGGCAGCGGTGGGGCTGCTCTGCAGTGCCAACCTCGCCGATCCTCCAGAGAAGCATGGCTCCTCAGCTAGGGCTCTGTCATCCCTGCTTAAGTCCTGGTGTTATCGGCCAGTTGCTAACGAGGGGCCCAGACTCTTGCCCTCAGAGCTGTGACTTCGATCTTTCTGAGAGGGGCGGCACTGCCCCAAAGTTCCTATAGTTGGGGGGCTCAGCTCTAGGCAGCTCTAGCCCTCTAACCCACATTCAGCCTCACCCAGGAACCATGGGACCAGGCCAGGGGCCAGGCATAATGCCAGCAAGAGGGACTGGCATCGGCTGCAGTCAGGAAGTCATCTTGAACTGGAGAAAGAGTCAGGGCAGGTAAGACACAAGGACTGGACAGGAAGCTGGGGGTGGACTCCCATCTGAATGGGTACTAGAGGAAGGATGCCACTGTGGGGCAGGCATGGAGTTAAGGCAGGTTGATATGACAGATAGGTTGGGGTTGGAGTTGGAAATGGATTGAGGATTATTATTGCTATTCAGGTAAGAACTGGGGGTGGAGTTTGGCTTGATTTTGGTATCGGGGCAGGATCGGGAGTGAAGTTATAGTTGGGGTGAGCTGGGGTTGGAGATGAGGTGAGGTTGTGGCTGAAGTGTAGTTTTGACATTGGTGTGAGTTAGAACTGGGGTCAGAGTAAAAGGACATTTGGCTCAGAACTAGACCTGGAAGTGACTGGGAAATGGTGGGAAGCGAGTTGACTCTTCATCTGCCTGGGTGTGCACTTTCTGAGAAGGTGGAAAACCCAAAGTGGGCCACTGGGACTGTCTCAAAAGATGGTGGTTTAGTCAGCAAGTCGTGTTCAACTCTGCGATCCTATGGACTGTAGCCCGCCAGGCTCCTCTGTCCATGGAACTTCCCAGGCAAGATTATTGGAGTGGGTTGCCATTTCCTTCTCTAGTGGATCTTCTTGACCCAGGAATCAAACCCACATCTCCTGCATTGCAGGCGGATTCTTTACTGCTAGGCCACCAGGGAAGCCCCACCTCAAAAGGTACCTGCCACTAACCATCTGTCTCATCCACTTACCTCCACCTTCCCCTCCTTGCCCTCATCTCCTTCAACTCTCATCTCTTGCTGTTGGCTCAGGCAAGGCTCACGTGTCACCTCCTTCTTGATCACAGCAGATGTGACCAAGGCCTGTGCTATGTTCTCTTTATTGAAGAGGCCTCCAGTCATTCTGGGTAGGGCTCTGTCAGCTGGGTCCTCATCCTGGGGGTGAGTGGGGACATGAAGCGCTCCCCCAACACTCCTTCCTGGCCCTTGCCAGGGCTCTGACCCCTCTCCTTCTTTCTACAGAGGCCCTAGCCCCTGCACGCCCCCTCTCATTTCTCAGGGTGACAACCTGACATCCTCTGGCACTCAGTGCTGGGGTCAGGCTTTTAGAGCTGTCATTGGGGAGACCGTGGCCCCTCACTTACTGGTTCCCTTGCCCCAGTGTCCCTTCATGCAGAAACACGCATCGGGGCATGAAAGAGAGGACGACTGTGGCACTGTGATGCCTTTTAAATGCAGGCAATTAGTGGCTAAATAAAATATAGAACAGGCGTCTCCGCCTGCTTCTGGCAGGGATTCACTGAACACTGCCTGGGTTAGGGACCCTGGGAATGGATTGCAGGAAAGGAAGCTGGTGGTCCCATGCACCTGGTCTGGAGCCTCTTGCTGGGACATGGTTGAAGAGAACTGGGGCCTATGGACTCCTAATAACTTCTCAGCCTTGGCAGAGGGTTGGGGAGTGCAGGGAAGCTGTGCAGGTCTCTTGTGAGCTGACAGGGAGAGTCCTGCAGAAGAGAGAAAAGCAGAGGAGAGTGGCTTTGGAACATGACACACCTGGATTTGCATGCTGGGCCTGTCATTGACCAGCTGTGTGAATTGGGCCAATTGCTCCTCTTTTCCAAGCCTCAGTTGCTTTGACTGTAAATGGGAATGACCATAGTCATGGCAACCTCTTAGCAATGCTTCTAGATTTATATGAGGTCGTAAGCGCTCCATGCCTCTCAATAAAAGAGCCTTCCCAGAAGGGAGTGAGGCTGAGGCTAGAAAGGGGTAGAGACACGGCTGGGAGGTCTTGCATGGATGGGAGGACAGGCCATGGAAGGGAACTGGGGGCCCAGGGAAAGCCTAGCAGATCTTGCTCCAGGACCAGGGGGTCTTCCTCACTGATGCCCCTCTTGGGCAATCCAGAGAGAAACAGGTGACTATAGACTCTGACCATGAGAGGAAGAACTTGGACTTGGTGACTCTGGGAGGATGTCCATCATTCAGCCCTCCTCTTCCCTACCCTCTTATTGGGATGCTGTGCATAGATAGGTCTTTCCAGGTGGCACTAGTGGGAAAGAACCTGCCTGCCAATGCAGGAGACTTGAGAGATACTGGTTCAGTCCCTAGATGGGGAAGATCCCCTGGCGAAGGAAATGGCAACCCACTCCAGTATCCTTAGCCTGGAGAATCCCATGGACAGAGGAGCCTGGCAGGCTATAGTCGACAGGGTTGCAAAGGATCAGACACAACTGAAGCAACTTAGCACACACATACATAAATAATCACCTTGGGTGATTTATTCTGTGTCCTGAAGCCTCAGTTTCCCCTTCAGAACAGCTTTAACAGCACTGCTCTCCTGGAGCCCAAGGTGCCCTTAACAAGCACACTAGCCTTGCAGACCTCTGGCACCCACTCTCCTTCCCCCATGGGTCTCACCCATACTGCTCCCTTACTGAGCAGGGCCTCCTAGGGGGCCTCTCAGGGGAAGGGATCAGGGACATGCAGCAGCTTGGCAGATGACAGTCGGGAGACAGAAGAGACTGGGCTAGTAGCTGGGGTGGCCAGTCATTTGGCTCCTACTCCCACGTGGACTGCCATCCTAAGCTCCAGCTCAGCCCTTTTCTTTAAATAAAAGAATGACGTCATCCTTGTGCTTAGCTGCTGAGCTAGAGGGAGGTGATCTGAGATACGGTAGAGGGGAAGCATGAGATGCTGGGGCTGGGGGTGGGGGAAGCCAAGGGGGAGATGAAGGACAGGTACTAAGCCCCCTTTGGGGACACACACACGTGTGTGTGTCTCCCCTGGAGTCCACCCACGTATATGTGTTGGAAAACTGCAGAAACACAAAATGTTAGAACAAAGATGGAACTTCATGGTACTGCCAGAAAAGCAGAGGCTCATGGACAATGTGGGGGAATTAGACAGATATAGACAAGACCCTTCATGTATCTGAGCCTCAGTTTCCTCATCTGTGAAACGGGGAGGCCTTGCAGCACTTTGTGTGAAAGGATGGGGAGAGATAATGGAAGAAAGGAAGGGCACAGATGAATGGTGTCTATTGTGAATATGACAGGGCAGGAGTGATGCTGACAGCCAGAGAGCGTTGTGCTGGTGTTGCAGGGCTCCCTGTGACCCTTCCTGTCAGGAGTCTGGGCCTGGGCTCTGCCAGGTCGGGAGTGCAGGTCCCTACTGTCTCCCAGGCTCACCTGTCAGCACCTCCTCTCTGGACTTGTAGGGGTGCCTGGGAACTGCCTCTCCTCTTCCCCTTTGGGGTGACGCTCTGGATCCTTCTGTGGAAGTTCTGGGTTCTGTTTTCCCTGAGCATCTGTGAGGTCTCCCCTTGGGGTTAGCTCAGGTTCCTGGCAGCTCCCTCCCCACTGAGCTCTGACTCCTGGCTGACAGCTCCAGGCCCTCTCAGGGTCCCTTTCCTCTCCCTCCCTCTCCCTCTTCCTCCCCTACTCTCACATGTACTTGCCTTTTGCTCATCCTGCTCCCTCTCCTCTGCTCTCACCCCTCAGGCCCTGTCCCTATTTCTGTCTTTCCCTGCCCCTGTCTCTGATGTCGGAGTCTGTCCAGTCTGTAACCCTGCCTCTCTGGCCTGTTTTCCTGTCCTGTCCCATCTCTGATATGAACTCTCTTGCAGTCTCTGTCTACAATCTCTCTCTCTCACACACAGTGTATTTTTTTCTGCTCCTTAAAAAGTAAGTCCCTGTCTTGAGCAAAACCCTGAGGGGCCAGGTCCAGGCCGGTTATCCAGAAGGAAATGGGCCCCCAGCCCTCCTCCCTCACCCCCTGTAGGGTGCAGCCCTGACTTTCTGTACTTCCTGAGCACGGGTGTGTGTGTGGGCCGAGGGCAGAAGGCCCATCTTGCCTGTCATCTGGAGAGACGTGTGTGCGAAATGTTAGCTCTCTGGCTCTGATTCAGCTCCCCGGTGGCTGGCTGCGGAACACGATGACGGAAGGGGGTGATGGGGACCCGGAAAAGGGAGCTGGGCCGAAGATGGATCTCTGAGACTTCTGCAGAGGACCTGGGACCTTCTAGAGAAGACCCTGGTTGCGATAATGGAGGGCCTAGGTGGAGGTTGCACCCCCATTGGATGAAATGATGTGGCCTAGATGGGATAAAAATGAAGAAGGTTTAGTGCAGGGCTGGGGTGGGAGGAGGGGATGCTGGGTGTGATGAAGGAAGCCCCGGATGGGGCCTGGGTGGGGGCAGTGATGGAACATGGGAGAGACTTCAAGGGATGGTAAATGCGGGTGGAAAGGGTACGGGAGGGCTCAGAGGGAAGCATTACATTAAATAAGAGGCATGGATGTGGTGAAAGTCCATGGGGGCGCCCCTTAGAGCCCTCCTTCTACTTGCCCCTCTCCTGTCTCCCCACAGGCACCTCATGCCTGTCTCTCTCTCCCTCACTCACTTTGCTGCTTCCAGCACTCACCTCTCAGTTCCTAGGTCTCCCCCTTGCCTCTCCCCTGAAGCCCTTTCTGTTTAGGACATCTTCCCTGTAGATCCTCGAATCTCTAAGGGCTGGTGTGTGGTCCCACAGGTGACAGACTGTATTTCAGGGCTGAACCCTGCAGAGAGCTGTCTGTCTGCCTATCTATCTAGTCCAGAAAGAAGAGTTCCAGTTCCCCCTTGCCCTGGTCTGGAGTGGTCAGCAGTTCTCACTTGAGAAGGAGCTGGTGGTATAGCTCCTAGGCCTGGGGTCTGTGAGCTGGATGTGCTGCTGCTGAGGATCGGAGCAGGGACAGAGTCTCCAGCACAGTCTAGCCAGGACTGCTGGAATCCTAATGTGTACTCAGGGCCTGTGTATGTCCAGGCCACAGACAGCACACAGAGTCAAGGCGAAACTCACCTACTGCTTCCCCGCCCCCACCCCCAAGACTTCCAGCCCATGTCTGTATCCACAGGGGCCTGGCAGGGGCCCATGACAGCCTCCAGTTTGGGTGAGAGGAGGCCAATTTCAAAATACATCCTGATAACCATAGTAATATTGGCCAAAGCCATCACTCATTTGGAGCTAGTCTGTGGGGAAGCTCTACATTTTTAATTCAAATAAAATCCTCATAGCTATGGGGTGGACATTATTTTTACCCCTACTTCTCAGAGAAAGAAACAGGCTCAGAGAGGTTAAGTTACCTGCTTGTCTTTTCCTACCAGGGCCCACTTGCCTCCACAGCTTATGCTCTGAACCCCCTTAGACCCTGAGCAGCCCCCACAGATGACTTTCTGCCTCAGGAGCCTGGGAGGTGTGAGTGATGGAGGGGACCACGGATCACCAACATTCCAGGGAACCCACTCCTTTGGGGGTGCCGTTGTGGGAGGACTCATGGCTCCTCCCTCAGGGCCTGGGAGGCCTGGGACCACCTTCCAGAGCCAAAGAAACACCTCCAGTCCTGCGTGGGCCTGAAGATCCCCCGCCTCCACTGACACCCCCGGAAAGCCGCTAATTGGTTACACTTGTAGCCAGTGGGGGTGAGGGTGACCTAAATGAGGCTACTGGCTTGGGCTGTGGATGGGAGCATGGGCTGGGAGTGAGGGGGCTATCCAGGGTCCACTGCTGCCTTATCGGCCCTGCCTTGGGAACAGCAAGACCCCCTGCTAGGCTGTGGGGTGCAGAGAGACCCTCCCCCACATCTCTGTGTGGGTGCACTGGGCTGCTGTGTTCCTGTGGCGCCGGTGGGTGCGTGACGATGGCAGCTCCCACCCGGCAGAGCCGTGAACAGAAGGGGGCGAGCTGCCGGCAGCTTTAAATAGCTCCTTGCTGTATCTCGCTTGCTGAAGCCCCACCCCCCCAAGTCTGGCTGCCCCAGGGAGGGGCTGCATAAGCCCCAGAAACGAGGCCAAGACAGAGGGACTTGCACCTCCACAGCTCAGAAACACCCTCCGGTCATGGAAACACCTGCCAAAGAACACCTGTTCACGCTGTACCTGACAGGCACAGCCCAGTGTTTTCTTGAGTAGGGGTCCAGGAAACCTCTGAAGGGATGATGAGTCATCAGGAGACTGGCTCTGCCAGGCCTGCATCTTGGCTGAAAGGATGAAGCAAGCAGGTCCTCATTCAGGCCCTGCCTTAAGAGGGGTGCGTTAGTCCAGATGAGGGCCTAGCCACTCTGACTCGGAACAGCAGCCCACCTCCCCCTGCTCCTATGTGCAGTCAGCGGTGACCACTTTGGTCACCAACTCACCTCCTCGCCTTGAGCTTCATCTGTCTGTGCACAGACCTGATCCTGCAATCTTATCCCTCATCACTCTCCCTCAATCCACTGACCTCACCAGGCATTTGGACATTCTTTCTGCTCCAGCTCATTCCCACCTCAGGGCCTTTGCATTTGCCCAGATGATTTGAAGAATAAGTTGTAGTTTATTAGGCAAGGAGTTTGATAGTAGGGCTTCCCTGGTACCTCAACTGGTAAAAATCCACCTGCAATGCAGAAGACCCCAGTTCGATTCTTGGGTCAGGAAGTTCCCTGGAGAAGGGGGTAGGCTACCCACTCTAGTATTCTTGGGCTTCCCTGGTGGATCAGACAGTAAAGAATTTGCCTGCAATGTAGGAGATCTAACTTCAATCACTGGGTTAGGAAGATTCCTTGGAGGAGGGCATGGCAACCCACTCCAGTATTCTTGCCTGGAGAATCCCCATGGACAGAGGAACCTTGTGGGCTACAGTCCATGGGGTTGTGAAGAGTCAGACATGACTGAGCAACTAAGCACACAGCAAGCAAACGGGAGCATTCTAGACTGTGGGAACAGCATGTGCAAATATCCTGTGCCCAAAGAAATGCTAGCAAATAGGAGGGACTGAAGGGAGACAGAGGTGGCTACATGATGTGAAACAAGGCTGGAGAAGTGGGCAGTGGCCCCACTGTGCAGGATCCTGCAGACCACATTACGGCTGTTTGTCTTTATCTGGGGTCCTCAAAGGGCTTTAAATCACATGATCATATTTGCATTTTGAAAAAATTACTCTGGTGGCCTATGAAATAAAGATTTGCAAGTGATGACAAAAAGATTTAGAAATCATACTAGAAGAGGGATGGCAAATTTATGCCATACTTATCACAATTCCCTGTTCTCATACCCAAAGCAGACAGCGCTAGTCAATTACAGCGGTGGTTCTCAAAGTGGTTCTCAGATAGGCAGCATTAGCATCACCAGGGAATTAGTTAGAAATGCAAATGATCAGACCTCACACCAAATCGCTTGTATAGGAGACTCCAGGGGTGGAAGGCAGCAATCTGTGTTTTAATAAGCCCTCCAGGTGATTCCGATGCAGGCTGAAATTTGAGAACCACTGAACTAGAACACTCTTTGATACTAAGCCCCACGCAGCACCAAAACCTCCTCAACACTCACTCTAAGCAGTCACTAGCCATTGGTCCCAGAGCTACTGTGAGGCTAATTGCACAGAGCCCTGGGCTGTGGGCTACTCAAAGGAAGCTGCACACTCAGCTCTGGAACCCAAGAACTTGAGACCCCAACAAAGCAAGCCCTAAATGTAAGCCAGCAGCCAAGTGTGCCGGGAGGGGAGCACTGGACAGAGTCCGGAGTTTTGGCCTCAAGCCCCTGCTCAGCCTCTGCTGGGTGGTGGCACAAACAAGCCTCCCTGACTCAGGCTCCTGGCGTGCTTTAAAGGCAGTGGCTCTGAGCAGCGGCCTCTTCTGCAGTCTGAAGCCAAAGGGAACTGGAATTCATGTGTGTCCCAGGGAAAGCCCTATAAATCTGCCTCCCCACTGGGGCCGGCAGGGAGCTGGGTGGCAGCAGAGACATCACCCACAGCTTGTAAGAGGCAGCACATGACTCAGCCCTGGGAGGAGAGGCATCCATCACCCTGGGCAGCCAGAGAGAGGAGAGAACTGGGGAGGAACAGCGTGGGAGTGAGGGGAGCAAAGAAAGGCAGAGGCAGAGCTCTTAGCCCCTTGCCAGCTCCACCACTTTCTCAGGCCTGGGACCATGAGCAGCCAGGGGGACTCAGCCCAGAGAGGGGGAAACCCGAGAAGGAAAGAGGGTGAGATGACGGCTGGGGGTCAGATTCTCTGCAACCCTTCAAGATACAGAAAATGTGGTCCTGAACTGCCTACAAACCTTGAGATGAATTTCAAAAACTCCTCCCCCGCATGACTTATCTGGCTTCTTCTCAGCTCAAATATCACTTCAGCAGAGAGGCCTTCCCAGATCACCCATCTGTCCCTCACCTCCCTATCACCTTTTCATTGTCCTCAGAGCTCCATCACTCCCTGCAATCACTGTATTCATGTGTGCCCTGACTAATGGTCATCTCTCCACATCCTCCTAGGCTGGGAGCTGCCCAAGGCCGGGGTCTCCCTATTTTGCTCATGGCTCTCCCACTGGGGTCTAGAACAGCGCCTGGCACAGAACCACCATTTGTACTAGGAACTGTTTTACATGATTTACCTACATTATTCCATCGTGTGCCAGTCTTCGAAATATGCAATATAATTATTTCTCATTTTTCAGACGGAAACACTATGACAGAAAGATAAGTGACTTACTCACAGGTCACACAGCTAGGAGGTGGCAGACCCAAATCCGACTTCAGAGTTCAGAATATTTGGAACATGGGAGCAAGGAGGTGGTTGGAAACATTGGGGGCTGGGAGGATTGTTGAACCAAACTACTGATAAGAAAACATTAGATCAGAACAAGGGGGTTCCGTCTGAAGCTGGAAATACTTAATTTAGGCTTTCTAAAGGAAGTCCTGCTTTACACAGCTGCTGTCCAACTTCTGAAATTTGTTACCCCCAAGGGGTCTGCACAAGCCAAAAATAGAAAGGAGTTCAGAAAGGGATGCACAAAATTAATGGATAATGGGTCCCCAAGTGGTAATTAAAGGAAGTAAGAGCTGCTGGGGGTTTGGGCTTAGACATTTGAGGTCAGCATCACTGCTGGGGACTGCCATGGTCTCCCCAAATGGGTCCTTGGTGCTCCAGCAGAGAGTGGCAGGCTGGGAAGCATTGAGGAGGTACATGATCACGACTTCTAGCCCACTCCTGCAGGACTGCCCAGGCCAATCTCTTACCCCATACCCCAAGGCTCAGCTGAGCTCTTAGGGGCCAGGTGTCCTGGCTAGCTGAGTCATTCACCTGCCCAGGATGGGTAATTTGCATATATTCTGGTTTTCTGAGTACCTATTTTCTTTGCTACTTTTTTTTTTAAGAAAAAGCTATTTTTGTAAGATGTTCATTACTTCCTGATTATTCATACTCCTTCCATTTATTTGTCTTGTTAAATTCAAAACTCAAGAAGCGGCTCACTTTCTTGTTTCAGATTCCTAGTGAACTTCAGGCCCATACCCCTTCCTTTCGTAAGCCTAGGACGGCAGAGGCCCCCATGGCCCCCTCCTCCCTCAGCCTTGGGCATCCCCACTCCCTAGAGACTTCCCTCTAACTAGTGCCCCCTGAAAACCCTTTTGGTAACCTCACCCTCACTATTCTGCTGTACTGGCCTCCACATCTCTCCTTCTCTCCTCCACCCACAGTATCTCCCTTCTCTGCTCTTCTCCCCCCATCCCCTCTCCTTCCTCCCCTCACTTCTCTCAGTCTGCCCAGCCTCCCTCTGCTTCCCCCGCTCTTCCCCTTCCCTCTGCTCCCCTACCTGCCTTCTTAATTCCCCCTTCCCCCTGCAATACCCTCATACCCTCAGAGTCCCCAGGGTTGCTCTCCTCCCACTCCCCCTTCTAGAAATATCACCCACAAGCCCAAATTATGGTGTGTTGCCAGCTGCTCCAGGAGGTGGGTGCTGTGGTCCTTGGCTGAAAGCCAGTCGATGATCTCCCCCAGCCCTGCATAGTACTCCTTAAATTGCTTAATCCCTGAAAAATCACTTCCTCAAATCCCAGTAACAGTGGCTCCCGGAGGGGTGGGGCAAACATGGCCCCTAAGATTCCCAGTCCCTGGCCCTGAGCTGAGGCCAGCAACTCTCAGCAGATCCTGCTCCTAGGACTACTTTATGGAGGCCCTGGCAGGGGCAGTGGTCCCTTCTTACACCTCTCAGACTCCTTTTGGCAGGGGGTCCTGTGGTCATCTAGGGACAGGTGGATATAGTGGGGCAGTTAATAACTGGACCTGAGTCTCCTCTCCACGAGCAGCAGCCCGGGACCTGACTTCTGCCTGGGTCTTTTCTGGCTTCTGCTGTGGCAGCCTCCTAGTCGGTGGTGGGATCCGAATGCTCGCATAGGTACCCTGCGTGTGTGTCCACATGGCCAAACCCACACAGCAGCACACGCATCCAGGTCACACATCTCTACATGTTCTGTACATTAGAGCGGGGCATCTCATCCTCAGGGGCACCAGAATCACTGAGGAGGCTTGTCAGAGTGCTAGGCTCCACCTCCAGGTTTGGGATTCAGTAGGTCTGAGGTGGGGCCTGAGAATGTGCATTCAAGCAAAAGCCAGATGCTGCTGACACTGCAGGTACTTCTCTTTGAGAACTGCTGCCCTAGGGATGTCCACCTGTCCACGGGAGGGTTTTGCAAAGATGGTTTTGTAAGATTGCACGGGGAAGGTGGCTGGAGAGAACTGGGAGTGATGAGCTGAGTTTGGGGATTACTCAGCCCAAGAACACAGATTTCCAATATTATCCTCTCTCACCACCTCTGCCTCTTGCTGTTTCTCCATCTCTCTCTGCATTTCTGTGTACCCGCCCTGCGGCCTCCTAGCCCCAGAGAGGTCCCGAAGCTCCAGGTGGCTTCCCAGCAACTCTGCACACAAAAGCTCATCCATCTCCATCACCCCACAAGTGAATGGCAGGCAGGTGAGAGAAGAAGATTACAGAAGAACAGCCTCAGTTCCCTGCTAACAGGGAGCATGCTCGCCATGAGAATACAGCCAATTATTCCCTCTGTTCTGGGGGATAATCATTAATGCCACAGGAAATTCTAAACAAGCGATTAAATCATTACTGGGGAAGGTGCAGCGAACCTGGGCCACCATTAAGCCCCCGGCCGGAAGTCTTACCTGGGAGGTAAGAAGCAGGGAGACAGGCATTGACCCCACCCCTGCAGCATCACCAGCAGTCAGTGTGGCAGGGCGAACTCCCAAACCACCTTTGCCCTCTGAGCTGCATACACACTGCTGTTCCCAGACCCCCTCCTGACCCACCCACAGTGAAAGCTCTATTCCAGCACTGTTCATGACCTCATGCCTTTAAAAATTTGCCCAACTGAGGCATCTGTTCAGTCAATGGACAAATATTTACTGAGCACCTACTATGTGCCAAGCAGTATTCTAGGACCTGGGGAGATACTGGTCAACAAGACAGATGAGGTCCCTCTCCTCATGGAGCTCACAGTCGAGTGAGGCAGGCACATAATCAGAATGTGAATAAGTAGGCAAGAAAATGATCATCAATTGTGGCAAGAACCCAGGAGGAAATAAACAGGATACTATGGGTGCTGTGAGTGGAGGACTGACCTGGAGAATCTTGGAGGCCACCCACACTTTGACAGGCCTCTGCCTTGGGTCCACTGGCAGTCTATGCCTGTTTCTGGGCCTGCAGATCATGTCTTATGTGAACATCTGCAACAACTGAGCAGCCCTCTTCCTACCCTGAGTCCCTAACATGCTATCTTTGGAACGATAATGAGTATCTATCACAGCTACTGTTTTTTAGCACTTACTATGTGCCAGGCATTGCACTAAGCAATTTATGATCATTACATCATTTCATCTGCAGACCAGTAATAATGTTATGAAGCAGGTGTTTTTAATCCCCATTTTACAGACCAGGAAAGAGAGACCTGAAACATCTGTGCCCCTTGGTCAAGTCACACAGCGACTAGGTGGTGAAACAGAAGTCTGACTGAGTCCTGAGCGGAGGCATTTAACCCCCACCTCATCCTACCTCCCAGGAGAAATATGAGAGGTTTGTGTGGGCTTTGCAGGATTGATTTCAGGGCTGGGAAACCTCCCAGTCTGGGGTCCCTGTGGAGACGGAGCTACAGTGGGCTAGTCACTAGTTTCTAAAATGTGCCAAGAAGGGCTCCAAGTCTCCAAAATGCAGCCCGAAGAGGTGAAACAGGATGGACCCCCTTTACTCAGGTGCAGGATCCCTTTTGCTCAGGGACCCTAGGACAGTCCCCCTTGGCTGCCCCAGCCCAAAAGTCTCTGTAGAACCCAGAGAGACCATGGACCCTACTTCCCTGGGTGCCCCCCAGGCCCTTGCAGCCTTGGGAGTCACGTCCAACACCCCACTCCATAAGCAGTCCTCCTGTCCTCCACCTCCCGCCCCTGGGGCCCAGGCTGCATTCCCCAGGGACAGTGGGGCAGCCAGAGGCAGACAGGACCGGAGCCTGGGTCTGCGGTGACTAATCGGCTGGTGCTTGGGAGGCCATGGTGAATTATTCACACAGATTCTGTGAATTATTCAAGTTGTTATTATTTATTTTTCAGATGCGCCTGCGGCAGAGCCTCCAGGCCCATGTTCAAAGGATGACATAAGTCCTGACTCTTGATCGCCTGTGCCTGTGGAGAACGAGTCAGGCCTCTCCCCAGCCTCAACCAGGAGTCCCAGAGAGCAGGCTGAGGGCAGGGAGCAGCTGCCTTCAGGCCAGACTCCTGCAGAGCCCGAATCCTAATGCCAATTATAGAACTAATAGTTACCACTTACCGAGTCTCACAGTCCCGGCCCTGTGTTCTCCATTGCAGGCTCAAGTGAGCACAACAACCCTGGGAAGATGCTTATCAACCCCATCTAACAGATGATGGAACTGAGGCTCAGAGATATGATGTCCCTTGTCCAAGGCCACTAGTCAATAACTGGGATTCCGGCCCAGGTCTGTGTACTCTAAAGCCAGTGGCTGCCACGTTGCACATTGTCTTGGGTGTCATACTCGACTATTTCCTACCAAAACTCTTTGCTGCTCCAAACTGCAAACCCACCCCCACTGCAGGCTTTAAACCATGCTGAGGGCAGGACATGCCCAGTACCTCTAAAGCTCTCAGAGAAGCCTTAGTATCTCCATGGCAACAGGATCCTGAGCAGCCAGAAGTGAGCGTGGTCTACCTCTGAGGAGCAGAGCTGCCCTTTGCCTGCAAATGTTCCAGGCTCTGAGCGAGTGTGACTCAGAGTTCCCCCAGCCTCCCTGCCTCCTTCAAATAACTCTCCTGCTGTCTAACCTCCATCCCTCTGGCTGCAGCTCTGATCCCATTTGCTGAACAATCCCCTCCCCGCTTCCCCTAGCTGCCATCTGGAGGAGGCAAAGTGGACATGTGGACTCAGCCCTGGGGAGACTCTGACGGCTCCTTGTCAAGGTGACCAGTGTCTCACAGAGACAACCTCCTGCCCTGGAAGGAAAGCTTTGCCTTCCTGCTACCCCATTCATTCATTCACTCACTCATTCATTCAATACATCCTTATGGAATACCCACTCTGTGCCAGGGACTGCTCCAGGTACCAGGACCTGACAGGACTTTCCTGTCAGGCCTCTGTCCCCTGACCTTTCTTTCTTGACATGAAGGAAGCAGAATCTCAGGCAAAGTGGATCCCAGCCTACCTCTACCAGCCCCTGACTCTCCAGGTGACCTTGGGCCAGCAGCTCCTCACTCTGCCTTTCTCCTTTTTAAAATAAGGGAGTGGGTCCAGAATCTTATTTCGAAGGCCTTGCCAGTCCCGCTTTTCTCAGATGTCAGTAACTCAATAACAAAGCCATCATTCGTTCCATCCTACAGCTGTGAAAGTCAGTGCTCTGCATGTGCTTCCTCTCAGGTGGACTTAATGACCCTCCCTCTCTTCCCAGTTCCATGCACTTTAAAGAGGAGTCTGGGGATGATTCTGCTGCTAATGGTGAATTTCAGTTGCCAGAGAGGCTTGGGGGCTGGAGAGGAGACTGAAACAAACATTTGCAGAATGCTTTTGCCTTCTTCACAAATGTTCTTTAATAATCTTTGCAGAGGTGGATACGCCTATCCTCATTTTACAGACAAGGAAACTGGACTTCACAGCTGCTAAGTACCAGGGCTGGGATGTGAATTCAGGCCCACGCTGGCCCATGCTCTTGCTGCAGCACCAGGCTGTATCCCCAGCCTCAGATGGGCCCTGGGGACAGAGTGGCTTTCTCTTCCAAAGGCTGTGTTGGAACTGGGGGAGGAGATCTCGTCATTGAAATGACATCCATGGAGTTGGGTACTACTGATTTCTCCCTTCTCCACCAACAGAGGGGAAGAGAACCTTGGGCTCAGTTGTGCTGAGTCATTCAGGGCCTAGGAAACCCAGGTTTATATTTACCCCAAAGCAGCCACCTCAGCAGGTTTGGGGCTGTCAGTTCAGTCGCTCAGTTGTGTCTTACTCTCTGCCACCCTGTGGACTGCAGCACGCCAGACTTCCCTGTCCATCAAAAACTTCCAAAGCTTGGTCAAACTCAGGTCCATCAAGTCAGTGATGTTGTCCAAGTATCTCATCTTTCTCCTCCAGCCTTGGGGCCATACTTCCTCTTTATCTCAGAGCACCTGCACTCATTCCCTGGCCAGGCAGGCAGGTAGGGAGGGACAACGGGGCTGGAACACAGTGGCTGGGGCACTCCCACCTTAAGCCCAGTCAATGACCTGGTAGGCTGGACACCGGTCTCTGCCTCAGCCCAGCCTGACCATCAGCCTGGGCCTTCCCTGTGTGCATAGACCACCAGCCTCTGAATCCAGAGGCTTGTTAACACTGCCAGGCTGCATAATCCTCCAGACATCCAGAACGGGGACCCTGCTGGAGATACATGACACCAGCTGTTAACTAAGCTTCCCCCTGAAGCTCAGCAGTGCTGGGCTATGAAACCTGGGCTCTGGAGCAATCTTGAGTGAGTTATAATCCTGACACTGACACATACTAGTTAAGCAGTCTGGGGTGAGGTACACCATCTCTCTGAGCTCAGTTTCCCTATTTGTAAAATGGGAGTGATACTGATGCTTCTTCATGGGGTTATTATGAGGATTACACTAGGTGATGTAGATAAAGTGCTGAATAAAGGCCAGTCAGGATGAGCTTGGGAATCCCCGTTCCCCTCCCCCCATGCCCTCAAGTAAGGCTGGGCCTGGGGGCTGCAGTTCTGGCAGGACTGAACTTACCAGCCGGCTCTCAGCTCTTCACAGCTGCAGTGTATCTAGTGGCAGTTTCTAAACAGAACTTACCCTCCAGACCACAGACACATTTTCCTGTTGGTTTCTCTTAAGGCTCCGGCAGGAAGTCTGCTCTGCAGACCTTTTTCTTGGACACACCGGGGTGGTGGGGTCCCTGGGGTCAGAGAGAGCTGCCTTGTAGTCTTAAGGGCAAAAGATTTGGGCTGTGGTCTGGGGCCCATGGGTGACCCCAACTCCATCCTGGGAACTACCATTAGGGAGAACCTACTTCCAAGGCAGCTGATGTTTCCTACTGAACTTCCTCTTAAGCCTGGCTGAGGTTAAGTACTGTCATTCTGTTTACAGATGACAGACCAGGGGTTTGGTCTTTGCCTAAAGTCATTGAGCTTCTTTTTTTAATTCTATTTTTAAAATATTTTTAAACTATTATATATTGAGGTATAGCTGATTATGTTAATCAGCTGTTAATGTTGTGATAGTTTTCAGTAAACAGCAAGGGACCCAGCTATACATGCACATTTATCCATTCTCCCCCAAATTCCCCTCTCATTCAAGCTGCCACACAACATTGAGCAGAGTTCCATGTACTATACAATAGGTCCTTGTTGGCTATCCATGTTAAATCTAGCAGTGTGAACATATCCATCCCGAACTCCTCCACTATCCCTTCCCCTATCCCTCCCCATGACAACCATAAGTTTGTTCTCCAAGTCTGTAAGTCTTAAAGTTACTGAACTTCTAAATGGAGGATCTGGGATTTGGAAATCAGGTCTGTATGATTCCAAATTTTGTGTGTATACCAGTATGTGACACCACCCCTCTAAACCTCCAACACTTAATAAAGACCATGTTCTGAGCTATGCACTCCACATGGTTTTGTGTGTGTGTGTGTGTGTTGGGGTATAGTTGATTAACTATATTGTGATAGTTTCAGGTGAAAAGAGAAGGGACTCAGCCATACATACACATGTATGCATTCTCCCCCAAACTCCCCTCCCATCTAGGCTGCCACATTCCCCATGTTTTTTGTTTTGTTTTGTTTGTACTTTCACCTCTGAGATAGATAGACTCTGTTATTGTTATTCCTATCTTATAGGGGAAGGAAACAGCCACTCAGAAAGATCTAAGTTAGCTGGCTTGGTTCTTTCACTGTTACACTGGGATCCTTGGATAATATCCTGGCCCATTAAATCTTCATGATTGAGCTTCACCTCCGTGGCCCCCATTGACTCAACAGCATCCATGTCCCTACCTTTCCTTCTATTTGGAGATCTCCTTACCTATCTGTGGCCTCATCCTGGACTCTATGACCCTTAGCTAGGACCTGCAGAGATGGGCCCCCCACCCTCATCGCCAACACAACTAACTGCCCATCCCTGCTGCCTTCTAGCCCACAGGGAATCCCCCTAATTGCATCTCAGGTTGGGAGGCTATTAGACTGTGATTGCATCCCCAGTGCCTGCCTTGGCCCCTGGGTACCCACTCTCAGCTTCCACAGGCGTCTGAGATGACGTAAATCCCCAGTCCAATTTGAGCCTCCCCAATACCCCCAGCAACCAGTCCTGGCGGGCTTCTCCCCAGGGAGCTGGGTCCCCTCACAGTGGGGTGGCAGGAAGGGGATCCCAGCCAGTCAAGTGTAGCATATGTACATTTGTGCCAACACCATTTGTGCTGCTGCTGCTGCTGCTGCACCATCCTCAGACAGAGCCCTTTCCCACTGTGTCTCCCCACCCCCACTTCCTGTGGGTCTGCCTCCACTTCCTCCGGGATCCCACTGTGGGAGGGCAGGAGTCCGAGGCTTAGGACTCCTGAGTTATCTTCCTGGCTGAACCAGTCCCTCTCTGTGAACTTCAGCAAGTCTATTCCACTTTTTGGGCCTTAAAAACATGAGGTTGTCCTGGTGATCTCCAACTAGCTTCTAGCCAGAAAGATAATACCATTTTGATAATTCCTGGGGTTTTCCTTCCACTAATATTTAATGAATACTGGGCATGGTGCCAGGCATTGCGGATTCTAACAAGGCAAGTTCCTGGCCTCACAGAGCTCAGAGCCTCCAGAGTGATCAGAACCAGGATGGGGAAACACAGGGTGTGGTGGGGACAGAGGCCAGTGGTGCCCTGGGGTACCCAAAGGAGGAAACTTTTCTAGCTTGGAAGGGGGATCTGAGAAACTATGCTCCAGGGTTTCTGATACCTAAAGAATGAAAAAGAAGGGTAGGGTGGAGGGGGGGCGGGCTGGATCAGCAGAGGGAACAGCAGTAAGGAAGAGGCCTGGAGGCTTTAGGGGAAGGGTGTTAACTTAAGAGGCTAGAGTGTGGATGGAGGCCCTGTCAGCAACGACTCTGAGGGCACTGAGGAGCTATAGAAAAATGTGGGGCAGCAGAGTAATGTGACTGCCATATGGGAGAAGTGTGGGGACCAGGGGGTGAGGGCAGGAACCCTTCCAGGAAGCTTCTAACCATCTGTCTTCCCTCCTGACTTGGGAACACACTCCTCCTGTCCCCACTGGAAAGGGAGGCAAGGCTTTCCTTCTTCCTCTCCTCTTTTCCTAGACACTCCCCATCTCCTCTCTTCCCTGAGACACACACACACACACTGCCCATCTCTCTTCCCTAACACACACACACACACACACACACACACACACACACACACACACACACACACACACACACACACACACACACATGCACACACATGCCTGTTGCAGATGGGGAGATGATGCAGAGCCCTGTGCCCTAGGAAGAAGCCAGAAGGGTAGGAGTCTGCAGATTTGATGTTCAGCTGAAGCTCCAGTAGGGAGAGCACGGCGTCACTCAGAGCACAGCAATGTCCCTCCCCTGAGCCCTAAGGGACTGAGCCACCAAGAATGGAGCTGAGGGGTATATTTTCTCCCCCTCTTTTCTCTTTCTCTGTGGAGTGTGTGAAGCACAAGGAAAGCGCTGTCAGCCCTGCCATGGAGCCACCACAGAGAAGTGCACTCCAGGGCCGCTCAAGGCTCAAGAGATTTCAGAAGGATTCAGAGGTCAGGTGGCACCAGTGGCACCGAACCTGCCTGCCAACGCAGAGCACGCATGTTCCACCCCCTGGGTCGGGAAGATTCCCTGGAGAAGAAAGTGGCAACCCATTGCAGTATTCTTGCCTGGAGAATAGCATGACAAGAGGAAGCTGGAGGCCTACAGCCTATAAGGTCACAAAGAGTTGGAAATGACTGAACATGCGCGCGCATGTGCGCAGGCGCTCGCAGGCGCGCAGACGCGCACGCAGGCACGCACGCAATTAGAGAATTAAACTTCCCACCATAGCCTCTGTGGAGTCGGGCATACTGGGGCCCCAGCTGCAGAGTAGGGGCACACCCTGGGCTCCACTCCTCGCCCTCCCTCTAGCAACCCATGGCTCCCTCAGGCATATTCCCAGACAGGCATCTGGGCCACGTGGGGCCCAGACATGTGGGGGACCATTCTCCCCTCAGCCCTTATGGCTCTGTCAGGTGCCCCTGTGCTTGTGGGCGCTCAAGCCAGACTCCAGCAGCCCGTCATCTCCTCCACTCTGTCAGTCAGCGCCAGGCCTGGCCAGCACGGTCTCTGGAAGGCACATTTCTGCTTTTCTCCATTTCCACAGCCTTCAGTAGTCCAGACCCCAACCCTCCCCTCACCCATCTCCTCATGTCCACCCTTGCCCCTCTCCCTCCTCCCTCCCACGTTGCAGTCAGACAGATGTTTCTAAAAACAGTCAGCGCACTACTCTCCTCCGTGTCCTTAAACAGCGGTTCCATACCCCTGAGGATAAAAACCAGACTCCCCTTTGTGGCTTCGAAGATTGGGTTTACCACTTTGTCCTTGGCTCCTGACCACCCCTCCCCTCCACCCCAATGTTCTCTCCTCTCCTGCCTTCAGGAGTTCTCACCTCAGTTTCTTCACAGACGGTTTCACAGACAGTTTCCATGCTCAGAGGCCCCTCTCACTCACTCTGTCCAGGCAAATCCCTCCTCATTCCTCCGGTCTCAGCTTGCGCCAGAGCCTCTGACCATCACATAGACACCCGTTTCGGGTTCCAAGGCCCCCAGAACTTCACCTGCCACAGCTCTGACCACAGTGGATTATAAATGCCTGGTTAGTGTACTTATGTCCCACGCTTCACTGAATCGATAAGAATAATGTGTACTCCACATGGATGAAAGTAGGAGTGAGGTGAGAGATGAGGTGGTATGAGGGTGCAAGGTTCAAGTGCCAAAGACACTATGACAGATCAGGACTACACTGGAGCCCAGCCCATATCAGGCACTGTGCTAAGCAGTATCTCATTCTCCCAGTGACCGTGAGGATGGGCATTATTGCATTATTGACCCATTTTACAGAAAGGAAACTGAGTCTGAGAAAGATTAATTTATCCAAAGTCAAACAGCCAGAAGGTGGTACAGGCTAGATCTTCCCATGTGCTGAAGTGGTGGGTTTGAAGGAGTGCCCTTGTGGGGTATAAAATGCCAGTGAACTTGAAAAGGCTGTTTCAAGTTTCAAAAGATTGAAAAGCCCCTCAATTCCTCCACAGTCCTAGAGAAGAGATGACCAGAACACCCCACTTCCCCACACCAGAAGTTCTGCTTCTCTGGCAGTGGGATGCAGAGGACCTGAATTCCTAGGGGGAAACTGTGTCACGTCACCCTGGAACCTTCCAGGAAGTGTAAGAGAAACAAGTCCATCAGATCCCATCCCTCACATTCATGTCTCTTTCAGAAGCAGGAGAAGTCTAGGAAGTCTGGAGTACATCCTCTCATCTTTAGGACAGAAGGTAAGGTGCTGAATTTAATAGCCGAAGCGAATTTGGTTTGAGGAGGAAACGAGATTTCTTTGTCAAGGTGAGTGTGTCTGGTAGAGCTGGGAATGGGGTGGAATGGGGGAGGGGCTGGGGGGCATTTTGGGGGGCTGTAAAAGGGGGGTACGGATCTGGAATTATTAGAATGTTGATTATGCCCTGTTGATTGTTAATGAAATTCTTCACCTTGGATTTCTGGACCAGGGGAAAGCTCCTGGAGCTCATTTTCCCACTGATGAGAGCAAGAGAGAGGGCAGGCGGGGGCAGAGGACTCTCAGCTTAGGGAGAAATTAAATTCTGCCTAAACAAATGGGACTGGACAAGCCTGGCCACTGGCATTTGGAGGCAGAACCCGGGGCTGACCCGAGGTCCCTTGTGGAAGCTCTGTGGAGACCCCTGGGTGGGGAGAGGCTCAAAGGTCTGACTCAGGCAGCAGAGTGCAGCTCCAAGAATAATAACAGCTAACATTATTGAGTGCCGTCCACAAGGCCCACACTAAGTAATGTGCCTGTATTGTTACTCTGAATCCTCCCAGCAGCCCTTGGAGGTGGCTACTATGATTGACCCCATTTTGTAGATGAGCACACTGAGGCACAGAGAGGACAAAAGCTGGTCCAAGTCCTGTAGATGGTGCATGGAGGCACCTGGCACCAGCCCAGGCCATCTGGCACCAATCCTTCGAGATCTGAAGGATGCCCACCTCTACCCCTACTTGACCACCTCTCTGAGCCTCAACTTTTCCCTCTGTAATATGGGCCAGTCATAGTTGTCACCACAAAGGGCTGGTGTTAGGAGTCAATGAAATAAAAAATTAAAAACAACTAAGCCCAGAAACGGTATTCTCTTTGTAGCCTTGCTCTATGCCTCCCTAGGTGGTGAGGTGTCCCTTCTTACCATAATGGGGACGCACTGGTCCAGGTGCAAGGATGTAACAGAGAGCAAAAGGGACAAAAGTCCCTGCTCTTGTGGAGCATTCATTTAGTGAGAGAAAGCAGACCCCAGAAAAGATAAATTAGTAAGTTAAAATGCTTATTAGAAACAAAAATAGGGGACTTCCCTGGTGGTCCATTGGTTAAAAATCCACCTTGGATTACAGAGGACAAGGTTCCATCCCTGATCTGGGAACTCAGATGCCAGATGCCGCTGTGTAGCAGGGAAGGAGGGTAGCCAAGCTAGAGAGAAGCCTGTGCCCCAAAAGATCCTGAGTGCAGCAACTAAGACTCTAAAATAAGTATTTTAAAAAGAAAAGAAATGCAATAGAACAAAACCAAGCAGTAAGAGGAAGGGACAGCATCCTGCTGGGGGACTGTGATTGAAATAGTGGGGTCAGAGGAGATCTCACTGCCTCAGCCGCTGCCAAAGTGAGTTGGAGCAAAGACTCAAAGGAAGTATGGGAGTGAGCAAGCACCCATCCAGGGGAACAGCATTCCAGGGAGGGGGGAACAGCAACTGCAAAGTACAAAGGTTCTGGGGTGAGTCCATACCTGGTGTGTTCTAGGAATAGCAAACAGGCCAGAGGAGTTACCTTAGCAAAGGCAGGAATGGAGGAAGTGCAGATTGCGTGGGCCTTGTTGATCTTTATAAGGACTAGCTTTTATCTGAACAAGATGAGAATCCACCAGAGGGTTTTAGGCATGATCTGATTTAAGTTTTAAAAGTATCACTCTGTCTGTGGTGCCAAGAACAGACTGTTAGGGTCAAGGGCAGGAGCAGAGAGAAACATTAGGAGGCTATTGCAATAATCTGGGTGCAGGTAGATGGTGGCTGCATACAGGGAGCAGTGGAGATGGTGATAAGGGGTTGGGTTCTGGGCTTTTGTGCCAGTAAAGCCAGTAGGATGAGCTCAAGGATAAAATGTGGGAAGTGTGAGAGAAAGGGGATCATGGATGATTCCAAGGGTTTGCCTTCTTCATCTGTCAGTTCCCTGAAGGCCCATCCCCTGCTTTTAAAGATCCAGCTCCATCCTCCCTGACCTCCTGCACTTTTCTAGATTCCCCAGCTCACAGGGCTTTATTCAAAGCACTGCTTCCCACCCTGGCTCCTTTCACCAATACCCAGCTTTGCCTTACAGAGCCCAGAGGAACTCAGTGCATACAACCGACCAAGAGTATACAACTACCTCATGGCCTTCTGTCTTCTTCAGCCTTTAACCTGGCTCAGGAGCTCCCATCACATCTGCTGTCTTCTCTTGCTCCCTGGAACTCACCCTACTCTCTGCCCCACCTGCTGTTCCCTCTCAGCCAGGCTGCTTCCCTCACTTCCCCAAGATCTCACTTGCAGCATCACCACCCCTAGGAAGCCTTCTCTGACCTGCCAGTCTAGCTGGAATAGGCCCCCATTCCAGCCCCAAGCCTTTACCATAGTGGGAAGTTCATCTTGACTTGTGTGATTGTTTTCTGAAAACCTGTCTCCCCACCTCACTGTAACCTCCACAAGGGCAGGGGTCCACCTGTTTCCTCAGGGGCAGGCAATTCACCAAAAGACACATTCAGTGGGTTTGACATGGAGTCTTAGACTTCTGGTAAATTAACCTTCATTGACCTAAAGCCTCCAGCTGCTAGGTAAATGCCTCGCATACAGCAGGTGCTTGACACATATTTATTGAAGGAATGAATCAGTCTGTGAATCAAAGTTCTCCTATAAGACCTTGGACATGTGACAAATTTTCTGAGCCTCAGTTTCATTGTATGTGAGGATGGGAATAAGCATACTTACTTCCTAGAGACTTCCCTGGTGGCCCAGCAGTTAAGACACCGCGCTCCCAATGCAGGGGGCCCAGGTTCCGTCCCTCATCAGGGAACTAGATCCCATATGCCGCAACTAAGACTAGTGCAGCCCAAAACATAAAAAAGTGAATATCTACTTCCTGAGTTGTTGTGAGAATTGAAAAACATAAGGTGTGTGCAATGCCTCACACTAGTAGCTGTTCAATAATTGTTCCTCCTACACGGGTTCAGACAATTACCACCTGACAACTCCCCCAGTCTTCCCTCCCCAACTCCTATTCCTTCCTCCCTTCCCCAGCCTCCTCCCCCTCCTAAGGACTCCCAGTTGTGAAATCACCATCACCTCCAAACACTCCTCTTCTTCCCCAAGATCCCCAAATTCGACACTGGTTACGTATTGATCCTGTTTAACTTTCCCAATGGATGATAAACACAAAATTAAAATGACTTCCTGGAATATTAATGTAGTAAATGGCCCTATTAAAAGAAAGAAAATACAGCTGAGAAAATTCACTTTGATGTAGCATTTCTGCAGGAGGCTCATTTATCTGCAGCTCAGACTCTAGAAATGAGATTCTGAAGGTTTCTCTGATGTCTCTTATTTTTCCCTCACCCAGAATTTAAACAGAAAATAGAATCACAAGCTGGTGTCATAAAAACGTGGGCCTTTTCCCTTCTCAACCAAAAAGCAAATGAAAACAAGGCCAGGTAGATGTCAGTCTCTGCAAACACTGTCTTGCAGATTACAGCTGCCCTCCTCAGTTTCTCATGCATTCTGCCCACCTGGCCCTGGTCCACACCGCCAGGCTAACCTCTGAGGGTCAGAGCAGGTGTTCAGAGGTCTGCAGGGCTGCTGCTGAAATTAGGAAAGGTGACTCAGGGCCACAGGAGGCTGTGTCTCATGGGGGTAAATGCGCAGGTTTTGATGGACATGAAATCTTGGTTCTGTCGTTTATTAGCTATTATGTTCTTAGACAAAGTACTTCACCTTTTTGAGCCTCAACTCCCTCATCTGTAAAGTGGGGATTCTAGTGCCTAGTTCATAGGGAAGTTATAAAGCTTTACTAAGATAAAATATCTAGCATGTGGTAGGTTGCTCAGGGTTGCAATGATTTGTCACTATTATTACAGATAATAATCTGTGTTGTTATTATATTCAGGCCCAGGCTGAGATGTCACCTCCTCCAAAAATCTTCCCCAATCCCTAGACGGAACCATTTGCCTCCTCTGGGTGGCAGTAGCCCTGAGCTTCCCCCATGCTGGTTCCTCTCCTGCCTCTCACAGCAGCCTGTGGCTCCCTCCATGAGGGCTGGCTGGGGTCTTGCTCATGACTGCATCCCAGGGAAATGTGGCAGAACTTGAACATCTTAGAGTCAGAGCCAACACACTGGAGGGTGATGTCTGTATACCCTCTTCACGTGGTCTGAAGATCTGTGCCATGGCACTGGGTGCTTCTACGCAGCCATGGGAACTCAGAGTGCCCATCATGGAGATGGCTGTCTATGCAGACATCCCTTGTCTGGATCTTCCCTGGGTTTCATGTGTGCTCTCTGGAGCCCACTCCTTCCTCCCTGGCTTCAGGGAGGTGCTCAGACCAAGGTCGTCTGGAATTAACTCTCCCCACTTCTCTCTTCTTTCCTCTGTCTCCCTGCTTCCCCCTCTCCTCAGCAACTTCTGCTGAGATACCAGGTCTCCCTCATATCTGTTTTCTGCCTAGGCTGAGCCTCCTTGAGTGTCCCTGCATAAGCCTAGGTTAGGCCCTCAACATCCCTGGCTGGTCAAAGCCATGTCTCTGCCACCTTAAATCCAGGTTCTTCTGGCTCAGGGCCCCTTTGTTGGGTCCAGGGTAGTATCTCCACTCCTGCCAGGCATCCAGAGCCCTGTCTGCTCTTTTTTTTTAATTAAAAAAAATTTATTACAGTATAGTTGATTTATAATGTTTTGTTAGTTTCAGGTGTACAGCAAAGCGATTCAGTTATACATATACGTATATTCATTCTTTTTTCAGATTCTTTACTCATATAGGTTATTACAGAATACTGTGTAGTTACCTGTACTATACAGTAGGTCATTATTGGTTACCTGCTTTATATACAGTAGTGAGTGAAGTGAGTGAAAGTTGCTCAGTTGTGTCCAACTCTTTGCGACTCCATGGACTGTAAGTAGTCCATGGAATTCTCTAGGCTGAAATACCTAAGTGGGTAGCCGTTCCCTTCTCCAGGGGATCTTCCTGATCCAGGAATCAAACCAGGGTCTCCTGCATTGCAGGCAGAATCTTTACCAACTGAGCTACTAGGGAAGTGTTTATGTTAATCCCAAGCTCCTGATTTATCCCTTCCTACTACATTTCTCTTTTGGTAACAATAAATTTGTTTTTAAAATCTGTGAGTCTGTTTCTGTTTTGTAAATAAGTTTATTTGTAACATTTTTAAAATTAGATTCCACATGTAAGTGATATCATAATGATATTTATTTTTCTCTGATTTACTTCAGTTAGTATGATAATCTCTAGGTCCATCCATGTTGCTAAAAATGATATTATTTTGTTCTTTTTATGGCTGAGTAATATTCCATTGTATATATATATACCACATCTTTATCCAGTCCTCTACTGATAGACGTTTAGGCTGCTTCCATATCTTCGCTATTGTAAATAGTGCTTCAGTGGACATTGGGGTGCATGTATATTTTCAAATTACAGTTTTCTCTGGATATATGTTCAGGAGTGGGATTGCTGGATCATATGGTAGATCTATTTTTAATTTTTTAAGGAGTCTTCATGCTGTTCTCCATAGTGGCTGTACCAAATGACATTACCACCAGTAGTATAGGAGGGTTCCCTTTTCTCCACACCTTCTCCAGTATTTATTGTTTATAGACTTTTGATGATGACCTTTCTGAGGTGTGAGGTGATACCTTATTGTCACTTAGATTTGCATTTCTCTGATAATTAGTGACGTTAAGCATCTTTTCATGTGCTTTTTGGCCATCTGTATGTCATCTTTGGATAAATGTCTATTTAGATCTTCTGTTCATTTTTTGAGTTTTTGTTTTTTTTTTCATAGAGCTGCGTGAGCTCTTTTTATTTTTGAGATACCTATCTGCTCTTGAACCATTCACATTCTAACATTCTAGACATAGCTCCAGTCCCTCTCTCTGATGATACACACATACAAACACACAAACACATCCATTTGTGTGTCACACAACCAGCATTCTGATACTCAGTCACACAATCACTGTTGTCACAGGCACAGGGCTCAAGAAAGAAGAGGAGCCCCTGTGGACAAGGGGGTGGAGGCAGGGGTCTGTGGAAGATCAGCTTGTCTGCTGGGGGCACTGTCCTCTGGAGACCCCTCCCCAGCCAGCCCACGGCCCCTAGCAGGAAAATGAGAAGCTAGAGCAGAGGGGTTAATTTGGGGAAAAGCAGCAGCTGCTTGAAACAGTGAGGGCGGGCCCCAGGGCAAGAGCTGTTCCTGCTGAGATAATGATTGTAAGGGATGCTGGGGTGGGGGCCACCCACACCCCCCAAGCCAGTACACTCCCAACTGCCTTCACGCTCAGGAAGTTATCAGTCTGGGCATGTACTTGTGTGTGTGTGTACATACACACATACACAACAGAAAGAAGCATTCTAACCATCTGTGCATCAGACACAGTCCCTTAGACACAATTACATGAGCACTGCCCTTACTCTCCGCCTTTGAGTATAAACCTATTTGGAAACACAAGCTACAGGCTTCCTTGGCCCTCAGAAGCCAGGGACACACATACCCCACGGCTTTCCAATCTGCATGTCAGGGTCTGACAGTGTGCCAAAGTGATCCCATCACTTTTCAAGGTCAGAGAATGGCTTCTTGTAAGAATGAGCAGAGAGTTAGGGACCAGAGTGGGGAGGGCTCTCTGTCATAACTCAAGGGACTGGCCAAGACAGCCTCTACATCTCCTTGGGTCTTCTTACTCCTAAAGGCTGTACCTCCCATAACATCAAACAATAAAGCACAGCCAGATCCCATATTAAATATGATTTGTGTATAACCATATGAGTTGAGCAGCTTTGCAGTTGGTGTAATGTTCCATTTTGGAGACTTATATTAAGCATTCATTACTTGTGATTTCTTCTGTTCATATGTGAGGTCATTGACATTTTTCAGCAGAACCTTCAAAAGTCTTTGGGCCTTTGGGTCTTGGCCTTTGGTGCATGATCAGAAACAACCCTGTGGGAAGGGATAGTGGGCCTGGTGTAGGGGGCAAATTACCACTGGTCTAGCCCCTGTTCAGTGACAGTAGGCATGGATAGGCTAGGGACCCATGGACAGGAGACCCTCTGGGGTCAGGGGCCCAATTTGATCCTCACCGGTTACTATCTCTTAGAGCCAAGAAAAGGGCTGAGTGAGGACTGTGGGCCCAGAACTGCCACACTAAGACCCCAGACCACTCCTGGACAGCTGTGTGGATGCAGACACCAACCCAAACGAACATTTAGATACAGGTCCCAACACATGCTTGGACAGATGCACACCCTCACCACCTGGAGATATGCCCCAACAAATGTGCATTACACCAGCACCTAGGCACACACCTGGACAGACACATGCTCCCCAGTAGATTGGCCCATAGACTGACTCTGGTAGATCCCCACCCGCCAAAATACAAAGACCCTCCTGGAGTGGCACAGAGGTTCTCCTGGGCAGAGTCATCTGTGGATAACCCAACATGGTACTCAAGTCCACACAGCAAGACATACTCAGGCACATAACTACAGATACCCACATCTGACCATCTTCCCTCCCCCTTCCCCTCACACCTACCCACACTTGCTCCCTGTCCCGACATGGGGAAACAGCATCCCAGCCCCACAGAGCCCAAGGGGCCTGATTAACAGGAAATTCTACGAATGCCAATTAGAGCAAAGTTTACTGAACAAATTGTTTGCAGTTGTGCCCCGGAACCATCATGAATTTTAATCTTGCATTGATTTGCAGTGATGGGAGGTTTGCAGATGCCAGGGCCCTCTGTGCCTCCTGTTCCTCCCTCCAACCCATGTGGGAAGAGTCATCACTCAGACTCAGGAGCCCTGGGGGCAGTCATCAGTCTCTGGGGGTCCAGAGACATCAGCCTGGGGCCAGCAACCCCAGCCCAGACTGGAGAGACCAAAGATATCTAGAAGATGGGCTAGAGTTTTAGAGATGGACAGGGTATACCCATATGATGTGAATAAAGAGGACCATAAGTTTTAAGGACCCCAGTAATCTGGGAGGGAACTGGAGGTCTTGGAGCTTCTGAGGCTGGATACAGAAGCAAGGACATAGGAAGGGATATAGACACAATTGTGGCTGAGATGCAGAGATGGGAGCAGATGTTGTAATTGTTCCAATACCACCTTAACTAACATGTGTCCAGTATGTATATAACCTCCAGTATGTATATGTCCTCTTTCAAAATAAATTTGACCTTGCCCTCCTCTCTTTTCCACCAAATCTTTTCCCAGACCATTGTATGGTTTCCCAATGCTTTAAAGAAAAACCCTTTCCTGATCTGCACCACTCACCTCCCTATCTCACACTTGTCTCTCTTCTCCAGCCACTATCAGCCCCCTTGAAGGAGCCTTGTTCCTTTCTAGCCACAGGGCATTCTGTTCCTTTATCTGGAGGAGTTTACCTAATTAACAGCTATTCATCCTTCAGGTCTCTACAGTCCCTGGTGGCTCAGTTGGTAAAGAATCTGCTTGCGATGCAGGAGACCTAGGTTCAATCCCTGGGTTGGGAAAATGCCCTGGAGAAGGGAATTGCAACCCCCGCCCCCTCCACCACCAGTATTCTTTCCTGGAGAATTCCATGGACAGAGGAGTCTGGCAAACAGTTCATGGGATCACAAAAAGGTGGACACGACTGAGCAACTAACCCACACTCCTCAAGGAATCTTCTTTGACCCTCTACCTGGGTCAAGCCTCCTGTCATTAAATACTTTCATAGCCCTTTCATCATTAGGAGTACAAGCTCCAGGAGGGTAGGAAATGTATCTGTATTTACTCACTCCTGTATCCCCTGTACTTAGTACAGGGCCTGCCATATAGTTAGATTTTGCCATAAATAATTATGTGTTACAAACCACTCCAAAAAATTTAGGGTTCTACAACAAAGAGTTTTTCCTGCAGGCTGACTGGGTTTTGACGGATCTGGGCTGGGCCCAATTGAGTTTGGTTCCAAATCATAGATTGGGTGCAGGTCTGCTCCGCAAGTCTTTCATCCATTTTGGACCAGCTACTACCTGAGGCATCATCTTCTGCAAAAGGCAGGAATGCAAGAGAGTGTGCCTAACCATGCCCCCCTTGGCCAGAGGAGGTCCTGAGGCCTTGGAGGGGGTGTGCATATACGGTCAAGGGAGTGAAAAACTGGAACCAATGGAAACTACCACCTGCTTCACAAATAAAGTTGAGTACTAACTCTGTGCTAGGCATTGTGGTAAGCAATTTATATGCATTAATTTATTTAATTCTTGAATCAACTCTGTAAGTATTAACCCCATTAAAAAGTTTAATTGAATAAAAACCTGCACAAAGTAAACAATTCAAGCAGCATCAATTATATTCAGTGAAAAGTAACCCTTCTTTCTACTTCCGCTCAGCCCCATTCCCCACAGGATTGTTCTGTGGGCTTTCTGATATAGTATCTGTATATCCAAGCACACACACACATGCATGAGAGATCTCTGTTTAAAAAATCAGCTTGGTGCATATTGTATTAAAACTGTTCTGCATCATGGGTTTCTTCTGTTCTGCATTTTTGTTTTCAACAAATAATATGTCTTGGAACTCCTTCCTTATCATGATTCTTGACCTGATCTACATTATTGTTTATTTGTCTCCATCTTGCAGATGGGGAAACTGAGGCTTAAGTTAAGTTAAACTTGTCCAAGGCATTACAACTCAAAAGAGCAGGATCATGAATGAAATTTAAGTCTGCCTGACTTCAGAGCCTGTGTTCGTAGCTGCTCTGTGCTACTATGTCAGTAGCAGTACCCATGGCATCCTGAGCATGGCCGGGGTAGACCCAGAAAAATCTCTGGTCTCCAGCTAGGGGCACCCTCAGAGAAGGATGGCAGTAGGGACCCTCATGGTGCTCAGCCCACCAGTCAGCCAGGAACCCACCAGCACTGGATCCTAAGAGCTGGGACCTTGGCCACAAGCTTCACCCTCAGACAACCCATCCCTCTTGCCATCCCAGCACTAGCTCTAGGCACTGGGTCAATCCTCATCTTCTTGTCCATTGCATCAGCAAGAGGCAAATGCCTACAGCAGGGGAAATAGGGGCCCTGGGGCCATTCTTACCTCCGTCTCTAACTTTACTTCTTTGGGCAAGCCCCTTCCCCATCTCTGAAAGGGGAGAACAGTTCCCCCCTCTTCTTTCAGAGGGAAGCAGGAAGACCCTGCTGGAAACCTGGAGTGAATGCAACTCTGATTGGAGGAATGTGGGGTATAGGTGCTATTGCGTGGGCTCTGATCCCTATGCCTGGACTGGGTTCACTCACAACCCAGCCTTTCCACAGAGGGGGCCCCTGTACTATAGGAGATAGAACAGATCAGAGGCTTGAATCCTGCCTCTGCCACTTACTGACTCTGGGGCCTTGGGTTCTGAGAATAATAGTTATAATATATTGAACTCTTGGGAATTCCAGTGATTAGAGCTCTCCATTCTCACTACTCAAGGGCCTGGGGTTCAATTCCTGGTCAGAAAACTAAGATCCCACAAGTCATATGGTTTGGCCAGGAGTGGGATATATATATATGACTCTTATTGTGTTCCAAATGTGGGTAAACCTGCTTCATTTAACTCTCCTGAAAATCCTATGAAGTAAATACCATCCCGATCTACACACACAATAAATGAGGCTCAAAGAAGTATAAAGGACTTCCACAAGGCCAGGAAGTAGAAAAGCAAAATATTTCGCTTTTCTGAATCATGTTATCCTCTTCTGTAAAGTGGGTACAGTAGTATCCCTCTCTCATGGTTGTGAATTAAGAAAATAAATGTGAGCCAACTAAATTGGCTTCTCTGCAGACATGCAGTAGGTGCTCAGTAAATATGAATTTCCTTTCCCATCCTCTTGGAGCTGGAGACTGGATTGGAAGAGTACTTTGGAATCCCCAGGATGCTTTAAAAATGACAGGTCTTAGGTCCTACCCTCAGAAACTTTGATGTAAGTATAAGTTAGACAGGATTCCCTGGCTGACTGGTAGGTCCAGCACCATGAGGATCCCCACCTTTCTCTGAGATCACCCCTAGCTGGAGACCAGGGTGCAGCCTGGGATTCCTGATTCCCAGGGTGGTTCTGATGTTCAGCCAGCGTTGAAAACAGTTGCATTCTAGACACTAAGTGGGTAGAAGGGGACATCATGGGAAGCCCCTGACCTATTAGCTCCTGAAACAGCTTGCTTACTGTTCTTGCTACTTCTGCTCTCCTCCTCCTCCCTTCATCCATTCATCATTCAACTGCCAGAGAGGTGATTAAAACCTTAAATTAGATTGCTCTCCTTCAGTAACTTCCCACTCTGCTTAAGTATGAAAAAATTTAAAAATCCCCTACCTTCCAAAACCTGACCCATCAGCCTTGTAGACCTAGTTCCCACTGTCCCCTCTGCCCTCACTCCCCAATCTGTTCCTGGCCATTCCCATTTGCCTTTAGGTCTTATGTTACCCAGTAGTTCCACAGAGAGGTTTCCCTGGCCATCCTTCTAGAGTTGGCCCCTTAGTTTTGCTCTCCTGGAAATAGATGGATGCATGATGGAAGGCATAGGTCACTTTTAAAGTCATTTCTTTCTTTATGTGTTTAAAGCCTGTCTCCCTCAGTAGACTCTAAGTTCTGTGAGGACAGGGTCCATGTCTGTTTCTATTTGTTTTTCTCTAGTGCCTTACATGGGCTTCCTTGATGGCTCAGACGGTTAAGAATCTGCTGCAATGCGGGAGTCCTGGGTTCAACCCCTGGGTTGGGAAGACCCCCTGGAGGAAGGCACGGCAACCCACTCCAGCATTCTTGCCTGGAGAATCCCCATGGACAGAGGAGCCTGGGAGGCTACAGTCCATGGGGTTGCAAAGAGTCAGACACAACTGAGCACGCATGCACTGTGAATGCCTACTGTGTCTCACTGGATGGGAAGACTGTGGGGAAGACTATGGGGGCCTCCCCATCTTGTGTTCTCTCTTCACCCCGAAAAGCTTCTGTGCTGCCCCTCTAGCTCACTGTCCTATTTATACTATCCCTCTTCCCCTGCCTTTTGGACTCTGGTCTGCAGCATCACTTCCACCTCCAGTGTCTTCCTTTGGGCTTCTCAGCAGGGGACTCCCCCGCCCCACCTGCCCATAGTCACAGCAGAGGAGTCCCAGGATTTCTTAAAGACTGGATGTGCCAAGTATCCTTGTCAGAGCCCTGGTGGAGACTCAGGGCGAGGTGCCAGCTAGAGGAGCAGGAGGGGGATGCAGCCAGCCAGCACTTCAAGCATCAGTTAAGGTGCAGCAGGCGAAGATCAGAGCAGTGAAGGGGATTAGAATGAAAGCCACAGTCTGGTGGGCCTGGGGTGGGGGAGGGAACGAAGAGCAAAGACCATCATACTGTGCCCTTAGACCCTGCTTCATCCTTCCCACCCAAATCTCCAGCCTGCCAGCTGCCCCTGAGTCCTGCCCAGGTTGCCTAGTATTTGAAAGAGGCTAGGCCTCTAGAAGAAGCTCAAAGGAAGGGTAGCTGTATAAAGAGTTCTAAACACCCAGTTTCAAAGAGTAGGAGCGGGGGGCTTCCCTACCCCAACAACAATTCTGCAACACCAGCTAGGGATCCTGTAATTCAATTCAATTCTGACACTATCAGGAAATACCATCAGATTCCACAGGCCAAGGGTTCAGTCCTGCAAGACTGATATCCCACCCCTACTCCAGCCACCAACGGAAAGTCAAAGTTGTCACCTGGTCTACAGGTGAAAGGTTCCAGTGACTGCCTCCTCCCAGTTCAATTACTTTGCTAGAGCAGCTCACAAAATTCAGAGAAACATTTTATTTGCTAGATTACTTTTTTTTTTGGCCACATTGCATGGCTTGTGGGATCTCAGTTCCCCAACCAGGGACTGAACCCAGGCCACAGCAGTGAAAGCTAGAGTCCTCACCTCTGGACCACCAGGGAACTCTCTAGATCACCATTTTTTAATGCTCAGTAACAGCCAGATGAAGAAATGTATAGAGTAATGTATGGGGAGAAAGCGTGTAGTTTCCATGCTCTTTGCAAGCAAGCCATTTCCCCAAATCTCCCCATGTTCTCAACCTGGAAAACTCTCTGAACCTTTCCTTTGGGTTTATGTGGAGGCTTCATTACACAGGCATGATTGATTAAATCATTGGTCATTGGTGATTGAACTCAATTTCTAGCCTTTCCTCCCTGGAAGTTACAGGGTAGGGGGAGTATTAAGGGGAGTATTGAAAATTCCAAACTTCTAATCACATGGTTAGGTCTCCTAGCAACCAGCCTCATCTTTAGGTGACCAAGGGCTTTTCCAAGTCACCTCTTCAACATAATAAAAATATCTTTATGACTGCCACCAAGGATTTTATGAGCTCTGTGCCAGAAACAGGACAAAGACCAAATATATATTTCTTATTGTAAATCACACTATCATACCAAGTCACCAGCACCTCCATTGCCTCTTCCTCATCTTCACCATCTTCCTGACTGACAGTGCCAGGCACTCTACACACCTCCTCTCAGTGTGGCAGTTATGTGATTTGGCCAAGGTCACTGTGCTGTCTGATCTCAGAGCCCAGCTCTTAACCACAATACTATGCTTGGTTTTAGCCTAGAACCGTCCTCAATTCCTAATTCCAAAAGAACAGCCTCCACTAAGGTGGGGTCTACACGCCTTCTTTTAAAGATAATGGCAGAACAACTGATGATAGTAGATTTCCCTTCCCATTTAGTGAAGGTGCTATAGTTACTGGGACCACCTGTGGCAAGAAGAAATCTAAAGGAAGACAGAATCATAAGATGTCAGTCTGGCAAAGACCTGATGGCACACCTCTCAGGTCCCAAGTGAAAAATAAAGAAAAAGGTCCACAGAGGCTTCCCACAGCCATTGGAAAGCAGCCATCTAAATTTGCAATTCGGTTTTTCTTGATATTTCTGCCCATGTTCTCATGCCGGAGCTGGGTCTTTGCAACCGGCCTACTTGCTGCTTTGTTAGATATCCATTTTGAATTTCAGTTCTCTTATCCGCAAGCCCCCTGGGAGCCTCCTGCTTCCTCTCATTTCTTGTGTCTTTAAAAAAACTCCTTGCCTGAGCTCCCTCCCCATTGGATTTTGTCCTTTGCAGCTGGGTCCGTCTCCTTCCCTCTCTTCCTTCTTCTCTTCCTTCTCCCACCCAGACATCTTCCTCTTCCTCATTCAGCAGGGGGAGCAGGACCATCGAAGTCCCTCCCACCCCACCCCCAGGCTCCAAGTGCCCCCAGCCCAGCAGTGGCCACATGCCCACCCGCCCTGGTCTCGGGGGGCGAGGGATGTGGGGGTTCTCTGGCTGTGCTGCGGTGCCTCTAGCTGCAGCCTCCCCACTCTCTCAGGGTTGCTAGAAGATTATTAGATAATTTTCAAATTTGTAAAGCGCCTTAAGCTCCTCGGAGGAAAGGTGGTATATGAGTGTAATAACAATAACAATCCTATCTGTCAGAGCCATTGAGAAAATGAATCTTGTTATCCTCAGGAACCAGCGGTAGGAACCTCAGCAAGAAACAAGAAAATAAAGCGTGGAGTGAGGTCTCCTGACCAATCAGAGGAGGGGAAAGTGCCACCCAGGGCTGGGAGACCCTCCCCTCCTCCCCATAGCTCAGTGCTGGTGGAAGGGGCTCTCAGAAAGTTACCCAAATTGCCTCTGATGCTTCACCAATTAAAATGACTTTAGGACAAGTTGAAATCAACTTAGGGAGCAAAGCATTCTGATTTCTGAAACTCTCTGAAGGCAGCAGGGAAGACAAGTGTCTGAGCAGGTTGTCACTCACTCAGGAGTAATGATGGGAAAATCCATCCCAGTAACGTGATTGAGTTTGGTGAATTAGTGAGGATGTTTACACTGCATGCTGGAAGCCAGAGTGGGGCTGGCTGGGCGGTTGGGTTTTTGACGTGTGTGGCAGCTTCACTCCTAATGAGGTTCTCGGACTCATCACTCGTCCTGGCTGGACTCACTGTTGCTGACTTCAAGTCAGTCTGTCTCACTTTTCAAGCAAGTGGCTGGATGCTGGATAGGCTCTGGAGTCAGATGGAACTGGGTTTAACTTCTGTCTCTGACACTACCAGCCCTGTGACCTTGGGCAGAGCTCTGCACTACTCTGAGCCTCAGTTTTTCCATAAATCTGTAAAAATCTGCATGCTGATAGCACCCAATTCATGATGCTGTTGTAAAGGGAAATGAGATGAGCTACCTTTTAGTTTTTTATTCGTCTCAGCAAGCCCAGCATGGTCATAGAAAAGACAGTTGGGTTTCTTCTGTTGGGTTATTCTTCTGGAATATTCATTCCTCTCACAACCAAGAAGAGACAAGGAAGACAGTCCATTTTGGCACACATAAGTCCTGACTCTTCATTTTGTTGGCTGTGTAGTCTCAACCAAGTCACTTAACCTCTCTGAGCTTTGATTTTCTCATCTATAAAATGGGAACAACAACACAACCTCTCTGTGGGTTTCTGAACAGCCTTTCTAAGTTCTGAGCAGATACTTGTCAGTTTGCAAGTGGAGTCAAAGTCTAGAAATGGAGGATGAGAACAGGTTGCCTTTCCCAGTCACCATGGCTACCTGATGGAGAAAGGGGAGACAGAGGACCACTAGGGTATATTGTGAACCTCGTGTAAGGAGCCATAGTTAGGAGGGGCCCCTGGAATTCAAAGGCCAGGCTTGCTGGGAACTCACCAGAAGAAATTACAAGGGGCTACAGCATGAAAGACTGAAGTCAGATTGCAAACAGACTTCCAGACAATCGGGCAACAACAAGCCTACTCTTTCCTGGGGTCTTTGATTATGCCTGATCAAAATCTCCCGCAAAAGAGAAGGAGGAGAAATATAGAAGGATGGACAGGGCTCCCCTACAGCCCGAGAAGGAGGTCATGGTGGTCCAGCAGGCTGCCCCCAGGCCTCTTTGAGCTGCATCCTCTGGAAGCCGGCCTTGTTAAAACCTCCCGTGACCTTGAGGGGAAGTCCCTGGGCCTTCTCCAGAGCTAGGGCCGTGTCCTCACAGACACAGCCCAGGTCAGCGCCAGGCCACAGCTCTATTATTTAAGGGTTTCATAAAAGAGTGAACCTCCGGGCCTGGAAGAATGGCCGGGATCCTGACTCTTCCTGCACAGGAAATGTAGCAGCTGTGCCCAAGCCCTGGCTGGGCCTGCTGCAGACTCAAAGCCCCTGCAGAAGTTTCCCAGCCGGGAGGGCCCCCGCTGTGGCCAGGCTGGTGACTCCTGGGCCCAGACTGGGAATGTCCTCTTCCAGCCTGAGCTGAGACCCACCCACCACCAGGCCCACGGCTTATGGACTCTGCAGTGATTTTATTGTAATTTCCTCGTTGTCGCAGTTAATAGCATTAGTTTGTTAATTACTGTATATTTTAAAAGTAAGAGGAAAGGGAATTCCCACTGGAGACTTGTTCTTGGCTGAAACGCTATGATGTGAGGGAAGGGAGAATGTGCATGGGGTAATGAGCTTGCTCGGCTGCTTTCTGCTCCTCTTGACAGGGCCTGGGCAGAGACAAGGCCCTCTCTCCTCTCAGCCTCCAACCTCCGACTGAGCCCCTTCCCCCAGACCTACGCTCTGATCAGAGTGACAGAGCGAGGCACCAGGCCCAAGGGGGAGGGGTGGCTACTGCACCGAGGGCCCTGGGGCTGAGGGAGCTGGACCAGAGGGAAAAGAGTTACTAAGGAGACTGCTGGTGATAGGGCCAATTGATTGAGTAGGGTGAAGATTAAATGAAAATAGAGCTGGAATTTGGGGAGGGGCTCTCAAGTTTTAATTCAGAAGGAGGCCAGTTCTAGAGGGAGAATGGAGGTGAAGGTAGCACAGCTCTAGGAAGAGGCAGGGTTGCTCACAGAAACCTGGCTGAACGGGCAAGCAGGGCCTGACACTCAGTCCCCACGCTGCTGGCCGAGCCAGAGACCTGGTGGGGCTGCATCAGCTCAGAGGAAGGGTGCCTTTTGGTAAGTCTTCTGACTGCTGGAGTTCAGTGTGTGCTAGCCGGGTCCCTGAGTGTTTGGGCTTCTCCCATTTTTCCACCTGGAGTCATTATCAGGGACTGAAACTGGGACCAGCCACAGGAACCCAGAAGGAGTTGGCGAGGATGAAGAGCAGATAAAGAGAGAGAAGAGAGAGGGAGGGAGATGTAAAGACAGAGAAGGATGGGGGCTGAGCAAGAACTTCATACCATCTAGAGGAGCTGATTAAAATCCTGGAAGAAAATGTGATGAGAAGACTTTCTGTCTTCCTATTGAGACATTTAACCTAAAAGAAATGAGTTAAATAATTTATACAGAGAACAAGTGAAATTTGCTTTGATCAAATTAAAAATATGACTCTGGAAATAAAGTGTCCGCCACGTCCCTTCCAGGCAGCAGAAAGAGCTGCCGAGAAACAAAATGACAAAGACATAAAAATAACTAACCCTAACCCGGCGAATATTAGTGCCATATTTTTTGGGAGATTACATGGCATCACTGTGGGCCACGCAGAGAAATCCTCTCTAAGCACCAACAGGAGAGGTTTTGCTCATTGAGGAAGCCCCATAAAAACCAGAAAATGGATAAAATTTTCCTTTGCAAAAGCCAGCTGACTTCACTCAGGGGTTGGCCCAGAAACCACAAGGGATCAAGTTAAATTTCCCATTCGTGCCTTTCAGAAAAAGAAGAAAGTTGCTCACCTCCCCTCTTCAACTCTGTGTTTCTTGAAGCCGACTCCCTGTTCCTCTCCCATTTACCCTTCACATAACACTCACACTCTAAAGAAGGATCCCATTTAAACTTGAAGACTCCTGAGCAAGGGGTAAGCATGGTTACCTTTAAAGTTAACCTGCCTGAGCCTCAGTTTACCGCTCTTTAAAATGGGCCTACAGCCCCTGCACAGAGTTGCAATGGGGATTAAAGGAGATGATAGAGCCTGGCCTGTGGGGGGCAGTCAGTAAGTGCAAGGGATTATCTTTTCCTCTTTGACCTGATAAAATGTCTAGTAAGTGCAGAGCCCCCCACTTGATCTACACATCCGAATGGACAGCCCACACCAGACATGGTTAGTCCAATTCTGGAGAGTTTAGCCTCAGGGACACCAGTCTGTCTATCTTTGGGGGACCAAGGGGCCAAGAAGACACTTAGTTCCAATATCTGGAGAGATCTGAGGTTAGCTCCTCTAGGGCTGCAGTTTCCTGCTGAATTTAAATGCTTTGGACAGTATCAGGTTCTGATTCTGACTTCACCACTTGCTTAGCTGCATGATCACAGCCATGTTAACCTAATCCCTCTATTTGTCTTTTTTGTCTGTGAAATGGGAATAATTTTAAAATGGATCTCATAGGATTGAATGAAATAAGGGGTATAAAGGGCATGCTTAGCATGTAGTAAAAGTTCAATATATATTATTTTCCACAATGACCTTAAGAGAGACATTCAAGGTCAGAGTGAATTTTCTTCCCAAGCCTTCAGTTATGGTTTCTGATTCCCAGATGGAGAAGCTAAGACGCTGACCTGTTCTGGTCTCTCCATAGGAAGGGCTGTGGTCCTCTTTAGGACCACTTTGAAAGTCTCTGACCCGCCCTGATGGCACAGGGCAGGGGAACCAAGATGAAGAGGGAACTCGCCCCCCCACCCGACACAGGAAGCCTGGAGGACTGTCTGGTTGTGAGACTGGAGGTGTCAGGGGGCTGGAATGGCAGCCTTCATGTTCCCAAAGGTCTGTCACTTGCCAGAGGGGGTCTGACAGTGAATGTAGGCTCTTACTGAAGCGCTCTTGAATAATAGGAGCTTTGCAGCAATAAGAGTTTGCCTCCTCCTGAGGCAGTGATTTCCCGGTCCCTGGAGTAGGGAGTGGAAACAGAGGCACCTGTGGAGGCAACCTGGCCTAAGGAGCAGGGAAGAGCATTTACTTTCTCTGTGCCAGTCACTTCTGTATCTACCTGGGGGTAGCATACAGGGGCAGTGAGCATCCCCTAGGACAGCCCTGAACAGTCCATGTGTAGCTCTCAGAGGGTGTCAAGCAGGTTCAAGATCAGAAACCACCAACCTGTGGGGTCTTGGGGTTTTTTGTGCTCCTCCTTTTCCTTCTCTTAAGGAGATCTCTTCCTTTTCCCATCCCAGCCCGCAGAGAACCTCTGAGAAAAGCAAAGACCATATGGGAATAGAGTCTGTACATATTGTGGGGCTGTTGGTTGAATGGTGTGAAGGTAAAGGAGGGAGAAGCAGGTGATGTAGGTAGGTGTGGTGTGTGTGTGTGTGTGTGTGTGTGTATGTGTGAGGGAGAGAGGGAGAAGGAGGGATGGGAGAAGAGGAAGAAGCAGAGACAGAAAACAGAAATCTACAAAGAGAGGGAAAAGATAGGAAAAAAACAGATACGGAAAAAGAGAGAAATACTGAGAGAGAGGAACAGAAATGAGAGAGAGAAGATTCAGAGCAAGAGGCAAGTCCGGGAGTGGAAGCAGCCCCATGCCCGAAGCTGTGCTCGCCTCTCTCGTCCATGATGTGAAGCGGAGTGGGGTTGGGGGTAGGCCTGGGAAACAACGCGTGTGTGCACACAGGCCGGGCCACAGAGCCACCATGTCAGGGCAAGTATGTCAGCCCTGGGATGGGGATGAGCCGGCTTTATCTCCTCTGGCTGCGCAGGATTTACAAGCTTTTGAAATGCAGGATTAATAAGAAGAGGCCGGTGTTTTAATCTATAATGGAACAGAAAGTATCATTATTGTTAAATAATGCACAGCCTGTCGTTTATTAAGAATTAATGGTTTATCGAGTGCTCAGGTTGCTGCAGCCTCCTCTGCCCTCCCAGGCCCAGACTCCTAGCCACTGGCCTGGCCACTCAACTGTGCCCCCCAGAGCCCAGCTGGCTGTGGGCAGGCTGAAGGGGATGCAGCCCATCAGTGCAGGGCCTCCGAGGCTCTGTGCTCTTGCGCCCAGGCTTCTCTGAGGCCTTCTGGGCTCAGCTAGGGGGTGGGATCAGGGCTTTAAAGTCAGGAGGACATGATGGGAAGGAATTCCCCTCGTGTCTTCATCCTGGATCCACTTACCTCTTCTGGGGAGACAAAAACATGTCCTCATCACGTGAGGCTTCCCCCATCCACCCTCTTTTCTAGGCCTATGACATTCAATTTCCACCTCTCACACCGAGTCCCCTGAAAGTGGTGATGATACAGACACTAGAGATGCAGGAAGTCCCTTCCTGCCTTACCCCTTTGGAACCTGGAGGATGGGATCACACAATCACCAGGAGAAGCAGGCACCTGCAGAGGCACCCTGGCCCCAGGCGCAGGGAAGAGCGTTTACTCCCTCTATGCCAGTCATTTCTGTGTCTGCCTCATCACCCTAGGAGGTGTCATTTCTCCTTTTTATAGATGGGAAAACTGAGGTTTGGAGGAGTGAAGTCATCTGTCCACGGCCATGCCACGTATTCTATTTTACTGCAAAGCCATTTCCACTCTAGACCTGGAGTGTCAGTACTGAGCTCCCCTCTCATCTGAAAATGGGAGGCCTCGGGACAGCACTGCAAGAACTGCTCTAGGGTCTGTCACAGGGAGAGAGCTGTGACTGTAGTAATGCCCCAAACAGCAGTACAGCCCTCGGGAAAAGTGACTCAAGGAGCCAGTGAGTGGCTGAGGCAGGATTGGCAACCCAGGAGCTTGATGCCCAACTCAGCATCACAGCTGGCCTCTCTCCTTGAGCCTCTGTGACACAGACTCCCTGTCTTTCCCTGCTACCAATCTGTGTGGATTGGGCCTCTGTCCAGAGGTACCCATGTCCAGACACAGAAACTGACCATGTGTCCACCACATCTGAGGCTGGGATCAGAGCTGTGTGACCTTGGGCACGTTAGTCAGCTTCTCTGAACCCCTGTCAAATGGTAATAGCACCTGCCTCAAAGGATTATTGAAAGTACTAAATGAGAAGTATTCAGTGTTGATACTGGGTAGTAAGAGAAGCACTGGTGTCACTGTCATTAATTCCAGCGCAGGCATGCTCCCAGCATCCAAAGCCCACCAGTTTCCACTTCGTTCATTCAGACCACAAACATGTTTTGAGCACCAACTATGTAACAAGCATGTACTCACTTAGCACCTATTCTGGCCAGGCTGTGTGCCAGGGATAAGTGGTGAACAAGCCAGAAACTATGCCTAGACCCAGACATTCCCCATCTCACCCTTCACTGCCTGTTCCATCTCCTTGCACTTCATTCTTTCCATCTCACTCAATCCCAGCTGCCACTCCAATCTCTCATCACTACCTGCTACCTTCAACCCATCCCTTTTCCACCTGACACCCTCTAGCAGCTCTCCCTCTATCTCCATCCTGGCCTCACCTCTATCCCCAGTATCTGCCATCCTCCACCCTCCGTTTCTTCCCTTCAGCTCATTGCTTCTCCCCCTTAGCCTCATCCCCAACTCCTTCCTCATCCTCTTCATCTTTTCCTCCATCCACAGCCTCAACGCCCCCTCCCATCTCGTCTTCATCTCACCCCATCTCCTTCCTGATTCCCATTCTAGTCTTGCACTGCCAGCCCCGCCCCAGGACTCCTCGTTCAGGGTCCGTGGTCCTGACTGGGGAGGGAGACACTGCCTCCGGGAGGCCACGGCAGAAAGGTGCACTCCAGGGGTTGAACCCCAGTTTCCCCAGGGCTAGGACAGCCCCAGAACGTGCTGTGGGTCGAGTCTCCTCAATCGGCTGGAGTGGGAAGGGCCCTGGCTGGGCAGCAAGCCATAACCTCACTCCCCCCCCCCACCCTTCCCTCTCTCCTCTGGGCGGGCTACCATGCGGGGACCTCGGCCCACAGCCCGGCTCCTCACGCGGCTCTCGTTTTATTAACCTGCCTGTCGCTGCTCTCGCCACTGAATAGGGCCTATGTGGGGGAGGGGGGTGGGGAGCACTGGCAAGGGGGCCTTAGGCTTTGCTGGGGATCACCATGGAAACAGCAGCCTCGGCCAATCAGAGGGCCAGCAGCACCAAGTGCAGCAGGCAGCTCGGTCTCGGAAGCCTCGTGCAGCCTGCAGGCTGACTCCTGCCTGACAGGCCCTCGCAGCCCCAGCAGAGGGAGAGAAGGAAAAAGGGGGCACAAGCCTGGGGGAAGAGGCATAGGCTGGAGTGGTGGGAGTATGAGGCCAGAGGATGCTGAGGGCCCGATTAGAAGAGGAGAGATTTGGGACCAGGTACATCTTTATTGTGGGGACGCAGTTCTGAGCATTCTAGGATATTGAGCTGCATCCTTGGCTTCTACCCACTAGAAGTGAGTAGCTTCCCCTCACCATCCAATCCTAACAACCGAAAATGCCTCCAGATGCTGCCCAGTGTCTCTTGGTTGGGGCGGGGGCGGGGGGCGAGGGGGGGGGCGCGGTGGAGGGGTCATACATAATCGTCCTTGGTTGAGAATCACTGGCCTGAGTCCTCACAGGGTAGTGGTTATCATTTGTGCAACTTGCTCCCTCTAAGCTTACTTCCCAGAGGGAAAGCAGGAAGGAGGAGGAAGAGGAAAATAGTGGGGATGAGAGAAAGGAAGAGGAGAAAGGAGCCTGGGCCAGTGTTCCTGGTGGGTGGAGAGCCTTGGGGCAATAGGGATGTAGGAGAGAGCGCTGCCTCACCTCAGGCTGCCAATTTACATTACAGGGATTAAAAAAATAAAGTAAGAGGTCTAAATGCCTTTCCTTGTTGAAGTTCCTTCTGCTGGGTGCACCCTCTCTGTCCTTCACCAGCCAGGAATCTTAGCCTTCCTTCAGGCTCATAATTGGTATCACATCCAGGAAGCCCTCCCTGATTCTCTCCGCAGATTAATTTTTCTTTTCTCTAACACTCCTTGCCGCATTGCTTCTTTCTCCACGTTACCGTTCACGTGGTTCATCCTAATAACAGTAGTTACCTTTCTGGAAGGTTTCCTGTGTGCCAAACGCTGCACTAAAGGATGAAAGGAAGCTGTGCACATGTTCTTGCCACAGCTCCACGGGCTGGCTACTATTAACATCACCATTTTACAGACGAGGAAACTGAGGCTCAAGTAAAATAACTTGCCTAAGGTCACCCAATTAGTAGAAGCACAGTGAGGACTCAAACCCAGGTGTTCACGACTCCAGGGCCAGCAGTACCTGCCGCTGGAGGCTGTGCAAGCATCCATCTCCCCTGTTACATTTGGGCTTCTCTGTGATGCCCAGCACAGGGCTGGTGAGTGGTGGGTGCTTAAGAGCTGTTTGGATTGGTTGGTGGTCTCTGGAAAGGTCTGAGTAGGCAGCTGGGCATCAAGCCCGAGGAGGCTGGGATGGAACTGGCTGTGGCAGGGTGCTAGGTGCCTCCTGAAGGCCCTCGGGTCTTGCTGTGGCCTGAATTCACCGGGTCAACCCCATGCAGGGCAAGTGTCCTGGGGCCACATCCCAGCCGCACTGCTTTGCTGGGCTGCCTGAGGTCTCAGAACTGACCTGTCCTGCAATTCCTAGGGATGCTGCACTATGGCCCCCCCAGTGGCCAGAGGGTCACGGTGGCAGGTGGTGGGAGTGAGTGTGCAGTCTGAGAGCTCACACACAGTCCAGGCTTCTCTCTGAACCCCATTCCCAGGCTCCAACAAGGCCACCCTTGGGGAGTTGGAGACAGAGGCCCCAGATGACCATATGCTTGTGGAACCTGATCCCTGACTCCAGCATGGAGGACAAAGCAAAGCCCCATTCCCCACAGAGAAAGAGCCCCTCTCCCTCCTGCCTCATCTGAAGCAAAGGGCGAGTGTTGGCAGAGGACTTCCATCTCAGCCTCTCCCACAGTGTAGATTCAGCAAGCGAGGGTTTGAGGCAGAGAGGTGTCTGCCGGGAAGCATCGCGTGATGCTGCTTCCTCTCAGGTTAGGGTTTTGATCTGGAATCCAGGAGCTGGAGTCCCAGGGGGGCTCACATCAGAACTACTCCCCTACCTGAGACATGCATCCGCCATCCTCCTCCCCCAGGAATCTGCAACACTGGCACCTCAGCTTTGAAGGCAGGGCTTCTGACAGGCTGCTGTTGCCATGGCAACCCCATCTCAGGCTGCCCTACCCAGTGCTTGTCTCCACCCACCTCCCTCCACCCTGAACCCACATCACCTTCATTCATAGAATGAGAATGGCTTAACATCAGCAGAGTGGACACCCTCTGTCTCACCCACTCCTCTCTCTCTTTCGTCGTTCAACCGAGATTCAAGAACCAGGGAGAGAAATGACTGAATGAGTGAGAGTTCAGGTAGGAGTGAGGCTGGACTAGTGTGGGTGGAAGGGTAGGATAGGAATGGCAAGGAGCCATGGCTCAGCCCCCAACCTCAGCTTGTGGGCCCCCGAGGCTTGGGCCTTGGCTCTTCCTATTCCCAGCTCTGTCTTAGTTCAAGGACCTATGTCTATCTCAGCTCCGGCTCTGTGACAATCCAGGGCCCAGATAGGAGGCGTGATGGCCCCAGAGCAACACAGGGCCAGGTCTCAGCCTCCAGGCTCAGGTTTTCTCTCCAGGACCAACTAAACTGTAGCTCAGAGGCCAGATGCAATGGCTCAGCCCTGGCACTCAGCCCAGGAGCACCAAGGCTGCTCCTGACCTGGCGCCTCTTTCTGTGTAAGACATTGCCTAGCAGGATTGTGGAGGGGTGGAGGGATTCTAGTTTACAGCGGGCTTAAAGGAAGGGCTAGAGGGGAGCCTCAGACCCCAGCCCTGGTTAAACAATGTGACTCTTTGGTTTCTGAGTGTTGGCAGGTGCTACTGGAAAGTCAGGCCAGGCCAGCTCAGAGCCGGCATCAGTCCCATCCCTGCAGGAGGCCTTGAGCATGGTCAGCAACTCAGCCTCAGAATCAGCCAGCCTGGGTTTGAATTATAATGCCCTCATTTATTCACTGTGTGATACTTACCTTTTCTGAGCCTTGATTTCCTTATCTAAAAAAGAGATAGTAATTATATAAAGGCACAGTCATCCCTCAGTATCCATGGAAGATTGGTTCCAGGAGCCCCTGCAGATACCAAAATCTGAGGATGCTCAAGTCCCTTATATAAAATGGCATGGTACAGTGAATACAGCCAGCTCTCCATATCCTCGGAAGTAAAATCCATGGTAGGGAAGGTTGTCTGTACAAGGCTAACATTTATGAACTCTACATCCCTTTCGGACACCATACTTTAGGTGCGTTATCTCATTTAATTCTCATAAAAGCCCAGTGACATAGATATCATTATTGTTATGTGTCTTTTACAGAGGAGAAACTGAGGCTTAGGGAGATTAAAGTAAATCACCTGTCAGGAGGGCAGGGCTTTATATCCAGCAGCATGAGATAATGTATGCAATAAATAGGGAGTTTCATTAGTAAGAGTCTGTGACTGAAAATGGGGCTGTGCCTTTGCTTCCATTACTCTGAGGATGCACAACCTTCCCCAGCAACCAAGATAGCATACTGCTGGAAGAGGCTTCAGGGTGGGAGGTCACAGAGGACCCTAAGCTTGGTGAGGTTGGGGATGAGATGGATATAGGAAGGGAGACTAGCTCTGGTCCAAGGAATGTCTGAACTGGCAGAACTGTGAGATCATCTCTAGGTCAATCCCTCAACCGAGAGGACAGCAAGCATGTGAAATCTCAGGGAGGAAGTGACTTGTCCAAGGTCACCTGGTAAATGGACAGCTCTACCTCCCTCCTTGGGGCTTCCCTGCTGGCTCAGTGGTAAAGAATCTGCCTGCCAGTGCAGGAGATTCAGGTTCAATCCCTGGGTCAAAAGATGCCCTGAGAGAGGAAATGGCAACCTACTCCAGTATTCTTGCCTGGGAAATCCCATGGATAGAGGAACTTGGTGGTCTACAGGCCCTGGGCCATTGCAAAAGGGTCAGAGGACTTGGCAGCAAAACAACAACAAACTTCCCCCGCCTCAACCCTTTGTCACCTTTGGCCAACACATTAAGATCAAGGTCAATAGCCTCGGAGGCTTAGGGTCCCTTGGGAAGGGTCAGGAGAAGTGGAAGAGAGCAACTCTTTCTCCTTGGGGTACTACCCTGGAACGCAAAGCCACCCAGTCAGATTTACAGCTTCCCTGCATTCCACCCGCCCCTAGCTCCTCCACCCTTCCCTGAAAGTGTCCCCCATTCCCGAGCAGCCCGCCCCCTCTAAAAACCTCCAAACACTGGGGCTTAACCATCCCCCCCACCTCCCACCTTGAGTGAATACACTGAACAAACATCATTGTTCCGCATACAATGGATACAAAGAACTTGGGAATTCACAGAATGGTCCTGAATTTCAGCTTCCTTCCCCTCCAAGCCCCAGAGAGATCTATTGTCTGTAAACTCCACTTAAAATATGCACCGTTGCTCCAGCTGGGGATCCACTTAAGACGTTCGGAAGAGCCTCCCCCACTGCCACCCCCTTCCCCAGCCCTTTCAGAGCCAGGCTGGGAGGATGGGAAGAACAGCTGCCGAGAAGGAAGCTGGAAATGACCCAGCTCCCACAGTATTCCTGAGTGCCTGGGGCCCCCATTTTACAGCTGAAAGGGCTGATTAGCAGTGCGGTTGAGGGACCTGGTTCCCTGGTAGACCCCAATCAGAGTACTTTGTCTTCAGGGGGAGACCTCAGGTGGCCCCCTCTCTCTTCTCCTGTCTGCTTATAACAAACCTCCAAGGACAGGGAGCTCACTAGCTTATGAGACACCTGTTTCACTCCTGAAATTTCTCATTATGATAAGACCTTCCTTAGAAGGAGCTTCAGTTACCTCCTGGTAACAGCCCAGTCCTCCACGTCCTGGCCCCCATATTAATGTGGTCTTCCTCTGGTGTGTGACAGGACCCCTAGGATTTGAAAGCTGCCATTGCAGCCCCTAAAGATTGTCTTTCTCCTGAGCACTTTTCCTCCACTCCCCATTAGCCCATGGTTTTTAGTCCCTCCCCCTCGATTCCCCTCTAGTCTATGCTCATCCTGTTCCCTTCGTCTGTGTGTCACTGAGGACTTATGCTGGTAGGGCCCATAAGTATTTATTCAACAAGTATTTAGTAAGTGCCCTCCAGGTACCAAGCACTGTGCTAACAGCTGGGGAGACAGACAAGATCCCAACTCTCCTGAGGTTCGTAATAGTGGTGAGGAACTCAGATACTAACAAACATCAGATAAGCACAAGAATTAATGCATAATTACTAAGTAAGATAAGGATATGACTAAAGGAACTTGATAATGTGAAAACATCTAAAAAAGGAACCTGATTAATTGTGGAAGGGGGACCACCATAGGCTGCCTGGCATCCAAAGGAAATAGGCTTTAACTAGAGAAAGAGGGTAAGGAAGATCATTCAAAGTGGTGGGCGCAGATTGTGCAAAGGACCTGTGGCAAGAAGCTTGTCTTATTCAAGGAACTGAAGAAGCCAGTAGGATTGGAGGCCTATTGGGGGTGGGGATAGGAGGTGTGTGTGACGGGGAGGGGGTAATGGCCTCGTTGAGGAGTTGAACTTCATTCTGAGAGCATCGAAAAGATATGTACATGTAATAAGGGCTGATTGAAATTTGCCTCAAAAGACATGAATACTTAGAGTGGCTGCTCCCAAAGCAGTTCTGTGCTTTTGCACTTAAGCTCTTTCCCAGGTTTTTCTGAGGTTTAAGAACTTGCCCAACCCACCCAGCCTAAAGGAGCTCCCACCACATGCCCTATCACTCTCTATCCCTTGTCTTATTTTTTTATAGCTCTTTCACAATCTGAGATTAAATTATCTCCTTCCATGTTTCCTCTTGCTCTCTTCTTTCTCTAGAAAGTAAACTCTGTATGGGCAGGAATTTTGTCTGTCTTGTCACTACTGCATTATAGCATCTGACCCTGATAGCACATAGTAGGCCCTCAGTAGATAATCAGTGAACAAATAAATGAATTACTGAAAGTATTTCAAGATGAAAGGACCAGTGTTTACCTGCATGTGCACGCTAAGTTGCTTCAGTCAAGTCCGACTCTTTGTGACCCTATAGGCTGGAACCTGCCAGGTTCCTCTGTCCATGGGATTCTCAGGCAAAATTACTAGAGTGGGTTGCCATGCCCTCCTCCAGAGGATTTTCCTGACTCAGGAATCAAACCCCACACCCACCCCCTCCACCCCCTCTCTTGTGTCTCCTGCATTACAGGCAGATTCTATACCCCTGAGCCCAGTGTTTATCCGCAGAGACATATATATGTAAATGTATAGGTATTTATGAGCAAGTGTATATGGACCTGCGTGAACCACCTCTCAAGGGGCCTCTTAGACAATCCAGAGTCATGGCCTGAACAGTTCATTGTTCTGTTTCAGCTTATCAGTACCCACCCCTCTGACTGGATGACAACATATACAAGCACGCATGTCTCAGATCAGTTAGTTAACCAAGGATGAGGGTGGAATTTTAAGTACCCTATGGAAGGGCCCGGAAAGAGATTGATCCATGTGGCTTGGAAGTGGTAGAGCTCCTCACAGACTCCATCTCTTCCCACCCCACCTCACCTCCTCCTGGGGTCCCAGCCTTCCTCCACTGTTGCATGTATGCTGTTCTACTGGCCGGGGGATAGGGGTGGAGGTGAGGGGGTGGAGGGGTGGAGTGTGTGTGGGGAGTCTAAACCAGGTGTTTTGTGGTCCTAGAACAGAAGACTTAGAATTTAGTGAGATTTACATGATTTGGGAATTTGACTCATTGGACAGCTTTTAAACAAGCATTGATTAACTTAGTGAGTATCCACTAAGTGCAAAGTATGACTAGGGACTGCCACATGCATCCACAAAGCTGATTCAGGACAGACTGTGAAAAACTACTTAGGTGGAAATCTTAGGATTAGAAGTTCTGTGCTCCCAGAGTACTCATGGGCTGGGGGTGGAGTTAGAGGGCAGGCACAATTAATTCCTGGTTGGAGAGTTCTGGAATAGTTTATTGGAGTATTATGTAAAATAATGACTGCATAGAGTACTTACTACATATTAGGCTCTTTTTACCTGGATTTTCCCACTTATTCTTCACTATAAGCCCCTCTGTGTGTGTGTGTGTGTTTGCACGTGTACTTGATTGCTATTATTATCCCATTTACAGATGGAGAGACTAAGGCTCAGGGTTATCCAACTTTTGAACAGCTATTAATGGCTGGGTGGATTTTCAAGCTCAGGAAGAGGGTCCACAGCTCCTGCTCTGAGCCATAATGGTGGGCTTAACTATGCCTAAAGCAAAGGTAGGACATGGGTGGGCAGATAGAAGTCCATTCTAGGAAGAAGACGCAGCTTGAACAAAAGCTGGTCTACAGTGCTGCCAGATTTGTCTATTTTTTTTAAAATCTCTGGTAGCCTAAGATCCTAGGAGATAGAAAAAATAGCTATTCTGACTTTTTCCTCTCCTGGCCTTTAGCAAACTAGCCCTGAAATGGATTCCTATCCTAAGGTGTGCTCTTCTCTAGTCCCCAAACAGAATTTTATGCAAGAGTGGACCCAGAGATTGGGGGGACAGTGCTTCTGGTAAATTGATCTCCCTTCTCTGGCTAGGGATGGGGGCCACTTGGGGACACTCTCTGGGCCAAGCTGGTCCTCTGCCCATCTGCATCCCTGCCTCCTGACTCATTTCGTTCCAACCAATAGACTCGTAGCATGCAAATTTAATGAATAGGCAAAGAAATGATAGGCTCATTTCCCCCTGATGTAATAATGCCACTATTCAAGTAACTCTTATGTACCCTACCCCCACCTCAATTCAGGGCATTTGATCATGTTTCTGGCAAGAATCCCCCACTCCTCTATTTCCCCTTTTCCCATTCTGAGTTAGCAAATCACTTTAAAATGCCCGACTCATCTCCCAAGTGATGGGATGTGTGGAAGACCAGGAAGCCAGCACCCTTGGACTCAAACCACTGTGGCCCTCCTGGGAGGCCCTGTATGCCTCTGCTGGCTGTGAGTAGCATCAAATCCAGGATAACAGAGCCCATTTACTAAGAGATTTTGTGAGAATCCATGTCCAAAGTCTTCCTGAAACCAAACCCCCAGCATATCGGCTGTTCCTTTCAGCCCCTAATTTAGTAATTCTATTGAGAAAAAGAGATTGTGGGTTTTTTTATTTGGTGTGATTTATTCTTTATCATATAAATAATAATAATTTACACAAAGCTCTTCCCCAAACAGAAGAGAATCTGTACATAAAAATAAACAAAAATTAAACTGAGCTGGGCCTTGTGCCCAGAAAACCAGCCAATTCCAAACACAACCAGGGGGAAAATCTCCTCTAGGTCCTAGGAGCTCTGGGGCTTTGGCTGGAATTCTGGGTGGAGGCTCTGGTCCGGGGAAGTCAGTGCCCTCCCTTCCCTTGATCCTGGGTAGGACGATGGCACCCCTGGCAGCTAGCATCCAGGGAGAGCCAACCAGCAGACTCTTTGGGCTGAGAGGTAGGTGGAATTTGGACCCAAAGGAATAATCAATTTTTAAAACTCCTGGGCAGTGTTGCTTGCTGTTGGCATCCAGGGACTGTAAGAGCTACTGTGACTGGGAAGATGGGATACTGGCCAACACCCAAAGTGGGTGGAAGCTGCTTGTGCTTCCATCTTTCCCTTGTAGCTCATTAGAGGCATGGGTTGAGCAGAATATTTTCTGATCTTCTGTTCCCTTGGAGCTCTGACCCCCCCATCCCTGGAGGCTTGTTATTTCTATAGATATTGAAAGATGACAAGCAATCTCCTTGGCCATTGATTAATTTCCCTCAACAGACACTCTGGCTGTTCGCAATTTCTCTCTCCCACCTCTTATTTCCAGAAAAGTCTCTAAGAGGGAGACTGTCTTTCTGCATTCTGGCTTTGTATCTTTAGTTGAGAGAGTATATAGGGCTGGAGGAGACTGTAAGCTCTCTTCTCTCATCCTGTCTCATCTCATGGCAGGAGTTAGGTTCGCACTGGTCCCTAAGGACACAGTTCTTTGCAATTATGGATTTATACCTGGTGAAGGTGGTGCTGATGCTAATATGATAATGCTGAAGATGATTTTGGCAAAGATGACAGGGAAGATAGAGGAAGGGGGAGTGCAGTAACAACACAGAGCCTGCCCTGTATCTCTGGGGATTATCTGGCTTAGGCTGAAATAAGAAATGAGAATTGGGAAGCTGGCAGTAGTGGCTATGGAGATGGTGAACATAGAGAACAGGAGAAAGGGAAAGTGAGGGTACGTTATGAAGCTCCAGGTGAGGAATAGCTGGGGAGAGGTGAGGAGCCAGATCCTAGGAGCAGACATTCTGGTTTTAGATTCCAACTAACATTTATAACACAATCACTTACACTTATAGCTTAGATTAGTTATTAAACCTCGCTGAGTCTCAGCTTCCTCATCTGTCAAATGAGGGTCGTAATATTAACAGTGCCTGTCTTAGAGGGTTGCTGAAACTGCATGTAAAATGTCAGCTCATGGTAAACACTGTGTAAGCATGTGTGGTGTAAGGGCAGACAGGGGTTACAGCTGTATCCACAGTCAGGGGAGCAGAGCACAAGCAGGCAGCCTTGGACTATTCTAGAGACCTTGGTCAGACTCTTCGCCTTACTCCCTGTGACTCTCCCTGTCTAGGCCTTGCTTGCCTTGGAGAGTGAAAGAAGAATTGGAGTGAATAATAGTCAGACCTCAGAAGTCCCCTGGAGCAGTGAAACTTTCTATGTGTGACCCATTCTTGGGAACATCCAGGCCCAGACAAGACCCTGCAGGTATGCAGGTCTGGGTGCACCCTCAACAGACAAGCCTGTCCCTCAGGTCAGACAGAGGCGGCTGCTGGACAGGTTGGATCAGACTCCCTTCAGAGGGAAGGGAAAGGTGAGCGGTCAGCTCAAGCTTACGGGAGGGGGCTCCAACCTGCCCCTTGCTCCAAAGCAGCTTCCAGGCCCCAGAGCACAGCCCTGAAGGGGGCTGTGCTACAGATTTCAGTTATCCTGTGATGGATAGAAGCAGCCCTTCCCAGTTCTGCCCCTTGTTCCTATTTCCCACCAGTCTCTTCCTCCCCATAGAGCTGGAGGACAGAAATAGAAAACAAAAGTCACTCATGCGCAGTGCCTAAGAATTCTCACAGACCCCTCTTGCTGGGCTTGCTCTCAGGTCAGAGCCCTCTGTCTTCCAGGACCAACAGGTGGCTCGGAGACAGCAGGGGAGAATCAGCTGCAGGAAATTCTCCCTCATTCCTGCCCCAGAGGGAGCCCCCACTTCCGGCTCATTGGTCCCTGACAGTGAGGGCTGGGGCAGTGGACTTCACCTTCTGTGTCTAGGAGCCTTTGCCAGTCCCTCCCTCTCACCACTGTCAGCCACTTATCCTCCTGCAGGAGGGAGAAGAGACCTGCCATGTCCTGGGTTCCAGTCCTTGCATCATCACGCACACCATGGACTCTGGTCTTGGCATGATTTGCATCCAGGAACCAGGCCTGCATGGTGGGGAGCCCTCCAGCCTACCCCTTGTCTCACTGGCCTTTGGGACACACGATTGCATTTGATTGGTGGTTAGAAGACAAAATACAAATACTAATAGTTCGTCTATTGAGCTTTGGCTATGTGCAGGGCTTTATCCCTGAATCCTTATTTACAGATGAGAAAACAAACTCAGAGACGTTAGGTCACTTGCTCAAAGTCACACAGAAAGCATCGGAGTCTAGATTCACAGAGTCCCTGATGCCAAAGTGTGCCCTTACCCACAAAGCTATGCACCACTGCCAGGGTGGACATGAGGTAACCCTCCTGACCCTGAGTAACCAAGGTGTACTGAGGACACTGTGAAAAGCCAAAGGGTGACCACTCTGTGGTCTCAGATCCACCTGTCCACCCATGATCATGTCCACCTGAGACTGTCCAGGAGCCTCCCAGGAAAGCTGGAGCAGAGCCCAGCGCTGCCCGGATAGCTCCAGGAGGCCGCCAATTTCTGCTGAATCAGCAAACCACCTCTACAGGCCCTCACCATGAGAACTACCCCCAGTACCTCTCCCCAGCCCCTGTCCATTAAGTTGTTTCTCCTCCTACCTCCAGAATGTTCCCTGCAGCAGCCCCCACCCCACTTGCCTCCTCCTGTAGACTCAGCTTTGTCTGGTTATACCGGTCCAGCCTGCAAATCTTCCAGTTGGGCTTCTCTTTGGGGAGTCACAGCTTCTGGAGACATCTCTGCATCTTGCCTGTCCTTCTATAAATCAGATGAGGACCCAGTCCCCTCCCGGCTCCTCTGGACCCCTTCCTCCCTGCAATTTCTCCCTGCTCACCAGCTGCACAATGCAGGCAGGGGAAGGGGGTGAACTGGCAGAAACCAGCTTGTTTCTGAGGCTGGAAAACAGAACTGTAGGAAATTAACAGGCTGAGAAATGTCTGCTGGGCTTGTGTTTGTTTTGCACCCCTCAGTCTTTCTGCAGCTCCCTCCTCCTGCCCTGGCCACTTCAATCTGGCTCCCCCACCCCCACCACTCAGTGTGGGTGCCTGGGGCTTGGGGGTTGTGTATCTGAGGCTTTGCAGGAAGGTATGTCTTGGTGTGTGGGTGTGTGCATGTGTGTGTGTGTGTGTGTGTGTGTGTGTGTTTAGAGATGGCAGGCTTGCCCCTCCTTCTCAGGCAGCTTAGCCAGAAATGCCAATGGCAGAGACAATTGTGCGGGTGGGGATGCTGAGCCCAGAGCCGGGCAGAGCCTGCAGGCAGGCAGAGAAGCACCACACAAGAAATTGATTCCATTAAAAAGTAATCTTAAATTTAATAAAAGTTATGATTTGATTATAGCCACAGAACCTACAGGCAAGAGGGAAGGCGGGTGGATTCTAGTGATGAATAAACAGAAAGAAAAAAAAAAACAGAAGGGAGAGGGGATGGGGAAGAGAGAGATACTAAGGTTTGGATGGATGAGAGGATGGAAAGACCTGGGGATGGGGAATAAGACCATTTTCTCCCTTGGATGGAAGAAAAAGCCTATGGCTGGTTTCCAAAGAGGAAGCAGAGTGAGGAGTGAGTAAAGAGATTCAAGGAGCTCTCAGGAGATAGCACTAGGAAGAGGTTGCGGGCATGGAGGCCAGGCCTGGGAGAGGTGGGTACGTAGGAGTGAGGGCTTGGGCCCTGGGCAGTGGCAAGGAACACAGAGCACCAATTTAACAGTCAGACAGGCAGTCCTGGGTTTAGATCCCATGTCAGCCTCTTCCTTGCAGAATGACTTAACATTCAGACACTCAGCTTTCCCCTCTGTGAAACAGAGCCACAGAGATAGCACCTACCTCTCAAGGGGGTTGTGAGGATGAACAAAATTATGGGAAGGACAGTTCCCTTCCCATCCTTCCCCTACTGGGGTCCTCGCCCCAGCTCTGGCCCCTCCCATTTACTGACAAGCACTGGTCAGTCCTACTCCTCTCTGTCACCCTTTTTTCAGTGATGGGGACTGAGTGGTCTTCATCCTCCCATCTCAGTGAGAAGAGTTGGTTTTCCTCTGTGAAGTCTTGGCCTATGCCCATCTCTATAGAGCACGAATAAGGGCATAGGCACAACAGGAAAGCCACTCTCTCTAGGACCCACCTCCACAATGGGCTAAGGGACCATTTGACCATTTGGAGGATGCATTTCCCTACCTAATCGCCCCCTCACCCCCCCACCCCCCGCCGTCCATTCAAGGCAGAATCATGCTTGAAGCCAAAATTCTCCCAGCCCCGAGAGTGAGACTACTTAGGCCCAGCCCTCAGCCTCCATAAGCAGCTCCTGTTACGCACAGCATTTGGCTCTCAGGAAAGCCTCCTGCTAGTTCCTTCCAGCATGCTGCAACCCTGTCTCCTGGCTGGGTAGAGGCAGCCAGGGGCCTACAGGATCAGCACCAGCACACCAGCACCGGTGAGTGGGGCCTGGGCAGGAAGCCAGATCATCACAGGGAAATGCTAAGGGAAGCAAGAGCCAGAGATCTCACCTACCCCGGAGTTGGGAATTGGGAACCAGGAAATAGAGTCACGGTAACAGGAGTCTCCAGGGGACACAAGAAATCATTCTGAGGATAATGTGACCAGTTCTGCTCAGTCATCTCCCCTTCCAGGCTGTTTTGTTTTAGCGAAGTAGCTCCACCTGAATTTGCTCCAGCCCTTTAGTATAAAGACACCTGCTGATCAAGACATTGAGGGAAATAGGACTGGTGGTATTAATGTCTCCATTTTACTGATGAAGAAATTGAGGTCAGAAAGGGTAACCTATTTCCCCCAGACCACACAGCTTGTAATAGATGAATCTGGGACTGAAAACCAAGTGTTCAGACTCCAATTACAGAGTACAGGCTTACCAGGCCCTGACAGTCTACCTGACCAAGCCATCACTCATCCCAGCTGCTCCTGTGGGGCTCTCATTGCCATGCCTGTCACCACTCTGTTCAGATCAGGCTCTTTTTTTTGGGCACATGGCATGTGGGATCTTAGTCCCCTGACCAGAAATGGAACGCACGTCCCCTGCCTTGTGAGGCAGATTCTTATCCACTGGACCGCCGAGGAAGTCCAAGGCTTTGTCTCTTTTGGCACAGTCACCCCCTGGGCCCTGTCACAGCAGCCTTGGGCTCACATCCTCATCCTCTTCCAGAAGGGCAGCCCAGTCTTGGAGTCTCACGTCTCATGCGATCTCCAGGAGGAAGAAACCATAGCCCCGAAGGTCGAGGGAGGGTTCCCAGTGGCCTGAAGCTGAGGGGCTCTGAGCATGGCCAGGGACCCCACTGGGCCTATAGACACAATCTGGCCATCACCTCAAAGGATGGCCACACCCACCAACTTTCCAGACCCCCTCCACAGGGCCACCCTGTCACTGAATGGAAGCAGAGGGGGCTGGCTCCCGAGCCGGGATCTCCAGCAGGCAGCCCTGATATTTTCCTCAGCCACACATGTCGGCTCTCCAGGACGGAGATCTCACCTTGCCGCCCAACTGGAGTCCTGTCTGCTGTGTATGTTCTTGTTCTGTTCCGTGTCTGTGCTGAGAGCAATCCAGTCATGCCCTAAAATAAAGTCCACCCACCCCACTCTTCTTCCATGAGAACATGAGGGCAGTGACTGGGGTGAAAGGATCACTTAGTGAAAGGTCCTCCAGGCAATGGCCCCCAGGCTGTGTTCTCCAAAGCAGACCCTTTTGCTTTACTTGAAATGGTCCCTAATTCCCAGAATTGCCTGGGTGACCTATAGAAGGAATCACTGGAGTCCTGACTCTGTCTTAACACTCTTAAGTCATTTCTCCAGCCTCTCCCCAGAGCTGTCCTCCCATAATGAATGCAAAAGGGGTCCAAACAGGGAAAGGGTGCTACCTCGGCCAAGAGCCTACTGTGTACCAGGCTAACGCTAGTAGCTTGATCGACTGGAAGCCAGCTGATCCATGCAACTGCCTGCAAGGCAGTGCTTAATGGTCCCCACTTTGCGGTTATGGAAACTGAAGCTCAGATAGGTTAAGTGACTTATCCACGGTCACATAGGAAGAAGACGGAGAGCCAGGATTTGAACCTGAACACTCAAAGCTCATGCTTTTTCCACCCCAGGTGCCTTTCATCCCTGGTTCAGCACCTTCACAGGAAAAAAGGTCTCCACTTCAAGTTGGCAGTACCTTTCAAAATGAAAAATTCATACACACTTTGAGCCAGCAATCTCTCTTTTAGGAATGAATCCTCAAGAAACACTTAAACGTGTGCACAAGGTATATTAGGTGTTCACTGCACAAAACATGTGAGACATTCTTGTTTGCAACAGTAAAAAAGTCAGATACAAACTCAGTGTCCATCAGTAAGCGAGTGGATAAATAAACAGAATTACCACGCTACTGTAGGAAAGGATGAAGCAGATCTTAACTGGAAAGCATGGAAATTTCTCTAAAACAGAGTTAATAGGGAGAATGACAACTGCTTGAATATTGTATGTATTTTTATATATTGAATTTTGTATGTACACATATACTACATAAATGTATTTTTAGGTCATTTTTTAAAAAGCATTGATCATTTCCCAATGAGGGGAAGTGGGAGAAATGGAGAAGAGTAAAGAGAGAAGTAACTCCCAGGCACCAGGCAACAGACCCTCCACCCTGTCTTTCTTTAGGGCCGTGTCCTCCCTCTCACCCCTGCAAGGCAGACATTGGTGTGTCTGGGACAAGGGAAGGGAGCTCCTTATCAGCACTGGGCATGATTTCCTCCCACCATGCCCATCTACACCTGGCACCTCCTTCCAAGCAACGCAGACAAGACTTGAGGTTGGTGGTCCCCAGGAGGTCATCCCATTAGGTTATAATCGATGGGGTTTCAGCATATCATGCAGTAGCAGCAAGGAAAGCTGTGATCACCCACCCTGGGCTGCATCTGGCACAGGCTGGAGCCAGGCAACCTGGACTGTGGATGAGTCAAGCTTGTGACTTAGTTCCTCCTTCTGTCTCTCTTGTTTATCACTTAGTATCCTGTAAATCAGATGAAATCTGGGGATGTCTGATAAGGAATGGGTCGGGGAGGGGCAATGCTGAACACACGTGATAAGCAGGGATTGGCTGAATGTTTTCATTTGTCTTTAAAGAGCTGTCTTGGAATGAAGCTAGTTAAAATTCTTAAGAGCTATTAATAGGGACGTCCGTTGCAATTGGCTGTTGACTGTCAAAATAAACGCTAACTGCCCTTGCCTTCCTCCCCACTCTCTGTTGACCCATACCCTGTGCAGGCTGGGGGCTCAGGTGGACTTCTGTTAGTACACAGATAGATGGCCTGTGTAGCAGGAAGAAAGCTTTCACCCCACCTCAGATTAACCCACCTGCAGGATCGTCTTGAGCTGTGCTTTCTTTCCAATAAACTCTGGTATTCCTGTTTCACTATTGAATGTCAGTTTGGTAATGCTAATGGACCAGCCCTCCCCCTGCTTCACTTTCCTTTGCTCTCCTATCAGACTTGGTCCTCATTCCTACAACTGTCTGTCTCTGGTGGTCATTCTGTCCTCCGGTTTCTCTAAGCTGCCTTAGTCTCTTTGATGTACATCCAACACAGTCTGGCTTAAGTTTTACTCACATAACTGAAAAGTCTAAAGTTAGACTTCAGGTATAGCTGGATCCAAGCACTTAAACAATGTCATCTGGCATCTGTCTCTCTTCAGCTCTTGGCTCTCCTCTCCTTTGTGTTGGCTTTACTCTTTAATAGTCACTCCTCAAGCGTTTTAAGCAGCTCTAAGCTTAAACTTACTAACATGGACAAATCCAATGGAAAGAAAGCACTCCTTTTCCACTGGTTCCACAAAAAGACCCAGGGCTGATCTTGCTGGATCAGCTGTTACCAAAACTTGTGACCCAGGGATGGATGGCACAGATGGGCCAGCTCCAGTCATAGGCCACCCTAAGATCTCATGGACAGAAGTAGGAAAGCGGTAGTTCCTAGGAAAATCTAGGCATGCTCAGCAGCAGAAGGGAGATGGAAAGTATTATGCAAATCAGTGTGACACTGACTTGGGCGGGGTCTTCACTTCTCTGGTCTCTTCGTTTCCTTGTGTGGAAAACTGGGTGTGGTGTCCACATCAGACCCCCTGCTCCTGGACATCTTCACAGCCTGGGTTCTTTTCAGAACCTTGGGCAGGTGATCTGCAGGAAAGCAGCACCCAGATCTTTGGTGTCACCTCTGCTGTCACCACTCCCTTCCCCATTTCTGCTCCTGGTGGAGACTATGGTGGAGGGCAGTACAGGGAGGGAGAGAAGAGAAAGGAAGAGACAGGCTAGGAAAGGAAGACAAGGGAAAAGCAACAGAGACAGAGACTGGGAGGGAGGCAGAAGTTCAGTAGCAAACCTCTAAGGCTGTGCTGATGCTGGGCACTTTGGCCTACCTCCCTGCCCCCCCGCCACCCACAGTCCCCAGCCTGGAAGTGGTGCATCATGGCATAGCGGTGCCAGCACCTGGCCAGGCTAAGCTCCAAGCCCTCACTACTTTGTCAGGGTATCATTATCCCCATTCTGCAGCTCTTGTCACCTGGAGGTTCTTTCTTTTCCTCTGACCCACACACCAAACCTGCACAGGAGCCTTTGTGATGGTCTCCTAACTGCCATCTCTTCCAAGGCCCTTCCACAGCACAGTCAGTGCCTTTCTCCTGTGGGGGCCATCCCTGCCCCAAGACCATTTCCCCTTCCTTTGCTTCCCTCTGACTGCGTTCTCTACTCTTTGTCTAGAGAAAGCCAGGGTCTCTGCTCCAGGGAGCCTTCTGTCCTCCCTGGGTGGACTAAGATGGAAGGGGCCAGAGGTCAGAGGTGATAGAACTGGGGACTGGGCACATCCGGTCAACTGATCACCCAGTAAGAACTGAGCACTCATTCAGTGTCCAGTGTGGGATGCCTTCATGGTCTTTTCCACAGTTTCAAGTTGGCTGATCTTATCCCATACTAAGGATCCACTTTTCCTGGGTCCCTTGTCTTTGTCTAGGATGTATCCTACAACTTTCACTTGAATTTTAGGAGACAGCAAGGGCCCTGAGACCCTTGAACAGGTCTCTTCACCTTTGGGTTGCTCCAGAATGAAGAGATTGAAACTAGATCAGGGATGTAAATTCTGGCACCCATCCTACCATTTCTAATCCAGTGCCCATGGCAGACATTGCTAATCAATAACGACACTCTCTTCTCAGGACACTTTCCAGGCAGCTGCTATTCATCATTTAGCATTAACTTGAAACTCCTTTGCCACTCCTGGACTGGCTGATCTCTAAGGGCTATTCCAGCACTGACAGTCAAGGATTCTTTTGGCCTGGTTGAATCGATATCATCTCCCCCATTTCCCATTTCTCCCTCCAGCTCATTCTTTTGATTGTCCCATCCCTCTCTCTCTCCCATCTTGCCTTATGTCTAAGTTCCTGCTGCTGAGTCCATGTATACCCGAGATGATGTCTGGGTCTCCAAGGTTCTGTTTACTGTCACTCAACTTCAGTCTCTTTGAAAGTTACATTTTCCAGGCAGTCACACTTACACATGTTGGGCGGTTCTGTGGCATTGGCTCAGGGGAGGGAGGCAATGATAGAGACACCAGAGGCAGTCAGAGAAGCAGGAGTGACATCCAGAGAAATATTAAGAAAGAGATAACAGGGTGGGTAGACAGAGGGGCTACAGTTAAATTTCTGTCTCAAGGCCATATGGGTAGGAGTGGGGAGAGGGGAGTTTAAATGGAATTTATCCTGGACCCCCAAGGTCAAATAGGAAGGCGGATTGGGTAGAACCTAAAAGCAAAGGACAAAAGGGACACATAAATTAGTAGCTCAGCTGACAAACAGGAAAAGGGAAAGGGGATTCTTTGGTGGGAAGGACTATCAAGAATTATAATAATGAGATGGTATTTTAGTGGGTGCTTTATGAACATAAAAGCATCCCCTAGTTATTGATCAGAAGAGTTTGATACAGGAAGGTGAGTGCTGGCCAGCAGCCAACTGGAGGGTTAAAGCAAAGCCTGACCCAAGTCGCAGGACACTCCCATCAGAACTGCGTGGACCAGTTTTGGAATTTCGGGAAATGCTGCCAACTTTACCAGAGGGGCCTGTGTACTTGTGTGACAGGCACAAGGGCCAGTCATTCAGGAGCCGAGTGACTACAAGAAAGCCACTTACCTATAGGCCTGGGTTCAAATCCCAGCTCGTTCATGTACTATGAGACTTTTGCCTCAGTTTTCTCATCTGTAAGATGAGGATGAGTAGCATCTAACTTATAGGTCATGGAAAATACTAAATGTCTGTAAAGTGCTCAGCATAGTATCAGGTTTGAGATTGATAATAGCCAGTAGCTGATAAGCTGGTAATGCTAGCAATAGTATTATCATGGGTGATGCATCTCAGGGGCCCCATGAGGGACCCCCAAATCCACTTACTGTATATATATGCTGGGTGCTGGCCTAAGTGTTTACCTGTATTACTGACTTTATTTGTGGGATTCTCCCAGGCACCAGTATACCATCGAATTCCCATGTGACAGATACATTTTGTTTAAACTCAAAAGGCTACAATTCAAAACGTTTGCTCTCTGGTTTTGATTGTGGGTGGTAGAGGAAGAGCTGGATAGCTCCTTTGGGCCTGAGAAGAGGGGCTCCTTCTCTTTAGGGTCAAAACTGAGGTATAGGGAAAAGCACCACGGCCAGGCAAGAGGCTGGGAAAGGGCCCCAAGATGCTCAGCAGAGCGAGGGCAGCTTCTCCAGTCTTTGTCTCCTTCCCTGTTGTGCTGAGGGTGGGCCCTGTTGAGGCTGCAGCCCCGCCCAGCCTCCCTCTGAAGGAAGCAGTCAGACCAGGGGGCCCTGTGAGGCTGCTGCAGGAGTCACACTGGCTGGGGTTAACAAGGGTCAGTCGGCTGTCAGGATGCCATTTACTAGCATGACCTGGGGCTGGGTCAGCTCTTGAGCAATCTGTGCCTCAGTTTCCTTGCCGATAAATTAGGGATGATAAAAATTGACTCCTGACAGGACTAAGTAAGAATGTAGCATGTGTTCAGTTCAGTTCAGTCGCTCAGTCGTGTCTGACTCTTTGCGACCCCATGAATCGCAGCACCCCAGGCCCCCTGTCCATCACCAACTCCCAGAGTTCACTCAGATTCATATCCATCGAGTTGGTGATGCCATCCCACCATCTCATTCTCCATCATCCCCTTCTCCTCCTGCCCCCAATCCTTCCCAGCATCAGCATTTTTCCAATGAGTCAACTCTTTGCACGAGGTGGCCAAAGTACTGGAGTTTCAGCTTTAGCATCAGTCCTTCCAAAGAACACCCAGGACTGATCTCCTTTAGAATGGACTGGTTGGATCTCCTTGCAGTCCAAGGGACTCTCAAGAGTCTTCTCCAACACCTCAGGTCAATTCTTCAGCATAGCATGTGTAGTATTAATTATTTGGCCCAGGCCTTCCCAGGTGGCACAGTGGGTAAGAATTTGCCTACCAATGTAGGAGTAGTGGGTTTGATTCCTGCATGGTCGGCAAGATCCCCTGGAGAAGGGAATGGCTACACACTCCAGTATTCCTGCCTGGGGAATTCCATAGACAGAGTAGCCTCCTGGGCTACAGTCCATGGGGTCGCAAACAGTCAGACATGACTGAGCGTGCACACGTGACACATGAATATCTAGCCCAGGCTGGACACATAGTAAGTGCTTAAAAAAATGTGAGCTATTATTCTTCCAGTTAATTATTATTATGGCTTGTGACATCCTCAAATGTTTATTTTTACTGCTTGTGACTGCCTCACATTGGGCAGGTACACAAATTCCAGCCAGGATCCATGAGGGCCAGTGAGGGAGTGGGTCTTAGCCAAGTCTGGTATGATTTGGTCCCAGTCTATCTGCCACCCATAGTCCTGACTCCAGATGATTCCACAGGGGAAGGCAGCACTCCGCCTCACCACGTAATTGCTGAGGAAGTAGGAGGGGAGCAATCACTTGTGAAGACAGACAGGAGCGGCCACAGGGAGACCTGACCTTTTCTGTTAGGGACCTTAGTTCAAGAGCCCCACCCAGAGGGAGTGTTCTCCACCCAGCCCCCCACATCCATCCCCCACTCCTACCTTCTTTCTCATCTGCAACACACTGTATTCCTGTGTTTACCTGGGAAGGTGGGGGCTGCTGTGTCTGGGTATTTCTCTGGACACTGTCCTTCCTTGTCCCCACCCGGCGGATGCCTGGCCTGGATTGTATATTTCCGGAGCTGCCTACTTGAAACACAGGCTTTTATTTTTAGAAAATTACAAATGCAGGGGGCTGGGAGGAGAGGGCTTGGGGCCCCAGAACTGGGGTGAAGGGGAGAAACTCAGGGGTCTGAATATGAATATGATGACTCTTAAACAAGAGTGAAGGGAGGCGCAAAGGGGGCTAAGTGAGATGGTGGGGAAACCGAGGTGAGGAAGTAGGAGGGGATCCCACACTCCCAGCACCCTGAGCAGGGATCAGAGTCTTTACCCATTTAGGCAGGGGAGGGCGGGTGGGTGGAGGGGAAAGGGTCAAGGGTCACCTCTCCGGCATGTAGCTGGATCCCCAGGGAGGCTGAGGAGCCTGGGAAAGAGACTGAGCCAGCAGCTCCCTCCCCACTCCCTGAGGCCTTGGGGACTGGGAGAGCAGCTTCCTGAACAGACAGCTCCTCAGTCTCCGGGTCTGGGGACGTCTTAACCCTTCTGGTGCCAGTATCAGGGAAAGCAGAGAGGAGCACAGACGCATGCCCACCTGGGTGTGGCCCACATGCTGTTTTGCGCCTGCCTTCCTCATGATGTCTTGCTTAATATGCACCTCTGCATCTCTGGAGTCCCGACCCCAAAGCCCCAGATGGCTTGAAGCGGCAAGAATTCCGCTGTCTCTTCCCAGAGCCCAGACAGAGGGACATGGGGGCGCTTCCCCATAGGGATGGTTGGCACAGCATCTTTTCCTTCACTGGTGGGTGTTAGGGGATGTCAGAAAGAACTCCGAGCTCAGAAGGTAAAGAAGTCCCCATTCTGCTTTAAAGGCTTCCCAGGTGGTTCAGTAGTAAAGAATCTGTCTACCAGCGAAGGAGACATGGGTCAGCAAGATCCCATAGAGTAGGAAATGGCAACCCACTCCGGCATTCTTGCCTGTAAAACCCCCATGGAGAGAGGAGCCTGGTAAGCTACAGTCCATGGGGCTGAAAAGAGTTAGACACAACTGAGTGACTGAGTACATGCTGCTGTGGACGGCAGGCCCCGGGCTGAGGGGAAACTCATCTTAGAGTCAGGAGTCCTAGTTCACTTGCCCACATGTGACCTTGGGGAGTTATTTAACCCTCTGGGCTTCAGCTGTAGTCTGTGCAAAATGAGGAAATCAGGCCAGAGATGACCTGGTATCATAAGGGGCACACCCTTCTCTGGGCCTTCATTCTCTGGTGTCCCCTGGCCAATGCAGCTCCGTATCCCTGGACACTGAACTTCAAGGCTTTCTTCTCCACCTGCTCCATGGAGGCAGGAAAACGTTTGCTTTCTCCACCCCTAAATAAGCATGCCTAGCACAGTGCCTTGCACAATCCTTCAAACAGGCTTGTGACCGATAAGTAAATAGATGAACCAGCCACCCTTGATTTAGGGATAGGATGTCTCTTTCTCTTTCCATTGTCTCCTCAAGAGCACTAGACTAGGAGCAGAAGGACCTGGCCTGGGTTCAAGTTCTGACTGTTACTCACCAACTATGAAGCTTCAGGCAGGTCACCTTGACCCTCCAAACCCTGATTTCTTTTCTCTGCAAAAGTAGGGATTAGAAATAAAACATCTACCTTATGGACTTGTCAGGATAAATCCAAAAGCCTTTGTAAATTCTAAAGCAAAAGAAGTATATATTAAAAAAAAAATCAAGAAGTATGACCATCAGTTACATTCTTGTTAATCCTGCACCCAGTTCAGGGGTAGTACAAAGTATGGTGGTTTTGAGGCTGAGGAGTCTTTGGGCAAGTTTCTAAACCTCTGTAAGCTTCCGTTTCCTCATCTGCAAAATGGGAATTCTAATAGTACCTACAGTAAAGGGTTGTTGTAGGTATAAAAGAGAGACTACATATAAATCATTTCCCCGGTGCCTGGTGCATAGCAAATTCCAAAATAATAGCTGTTATTATTTCAGCACCGATCCCCAACAATTCCCCCAGTTGCTTCAGCCCTGCCCTCCCACCTGCAGGAGGTGATGGTCTCACCCATACCTTCCTTGCCTGACACAGACATTCCCAAATTCATTTGATGAAAACGTATCCTGCAGAAGCTGCCTACCTCAGAAACCTCAGAGGAGGCAGAGCAGGAGTGGGTGCTACTGACGGGAGGCCAAAGGATGAGGACACTGTGCAGGGCTGTGTGGTGGCCAGGGCCAGGGAACAGAGGGTCAGAGGCTGTCCCTGCACCCTCGCCAGCCACCCAGGACTGGGGCCTCCTCCGCTTGCCAGGCTGGGCCTCATTGATGTTGGGAGCTGCTTATCAGGTTAGCGCGGAGCCGCTGTCTCTGGCTGTCTCTGCGTATACCCGACCCATCCGTCCCGGCCCTCCTGCGTGCTCTGCCTGCCCCCAGCTCTGCCTGCGCTAACTAGCTAATTGGATCTTGGCTAACCTGGTTATGAGCCAAGTCAGCCCAGCTCCTCTGCCTCCAGAAGCACAGGTGGGGGCAGGGCAGAGCGGTTGTGCATGAGTGTGTGAGTGTATGTGTGTCTGTGTGTAGGAGCCTGTCTTGGCGCCCTTGTTCTAATCCTCCTGGGATTCCCTGGGCCCACGGAGATTGGTTCTTAGGTGCCTGAGGTGAACTCAGAGCACCCCAGTCCGCTGTAAGTGGTTGAGGGCATGAGGGCATACACCCCATTCCAAAACTCAGCTCTGCCACTGTCACCATCTAGATGACTTCGGGGCAGCTGAGCCTCAACTTCCTCCTCTGTCAGCTGTATTATGGAATAATAAAATGTGCCACCTTGAGTGGCTGTGAGGACTAAGAGAAAACAGAGGACACACTCTAGTACTTGGAGCTTAGTAGGCACTCTGGTAATGATAACTGTGATGTGTGACCACATTGTCATCATCATCATCGTTAGGCACGCTGGGTTCTTGCCACTTCCCCAAGCCTGCAGTGGGGGTGGGAGGGATCTTAGGGAGGGTGGGGGGCGGGAAAGGCTTTCATTCACAGTTCCTGGCAGGTGTTTCCTCTGAGGCAAGACTCCAATCTCCTCAATTGTTCCTTATGCAAATATAATGCTAATGATCACGTCCGAAAACCCTAGAGCTCGGGGTAGGTGAAGGATGGACTGATTCCCCAGGTTTCACTTCGGCCATTCCTTCACCTTCTTCCCCCAAAGAGGAGCAAGTGCTGATCCCCACCAGTCTTCAGGGCAGAGAGAGGCAGAAAGACCCGATCGAGAGAGAAACAAAGAAAGGCCCCAGTCTTGGTGGGAGATGGACAGCCTCATCATCGCCATAATCACCAACATCAAAAAGGCCTTTGGAAACGTCAGATTCTTCCCCGCCCTGTGCAGGCTACTCTGCAATTACAGAGGCGCAGCCCCCTGGCCCTGGGGAGCTGGATTGGGGGTGGGGAGAAGTTGGGGGGAGGGGGAGGGGGAAGGGGGAGGAGGAAGGGAGAGAGCTAGGGTTTGCTAAAAGGCGAGGGGCTGCTCCCTCATTGTCCTTGAAGGCAGGGGACTTGCTCAGGTCTCTCCCAGTGCCCCAGTGCCCCAGCTCCAGGCTGAGGCCAGGCTCACAATCAAGTGGGGAGACTGGAGATAAAGAAAGTGATTCTGAGGCAGCCACAGTGGGCCTTGCCCCGCTCTGCTTTCACTTCTGACCAGCGAGGGGCCAGTCACCTCATAGTCTTTTCCTCTCAATGTTAAATGGGTATGATAATCCCTGCTTCTTTACATTCCTGTGAGAATTAAATGAGATGCTGTAGGCCTCACCCAAGGATGATCATAACTGGCAAATGCACAGTAGGGTGGTCTGACCAAACCAGCCTCATTCTGTACCTGGCAATGTGACATAGGGTCTCCGCTGAACATTTACCCTGCCCTCTGGGTTAATGTTGGACAAGATTTGCAGTTGAACCTTAGCCTTCTGGCACTGTCCTCTGTTAGAACAGAGATGGGAAGGAAAGTGTACCTGTGCAGGCAAAAGTACTGCTGAGGCCAATGTGGAACCAGCCTCTTCCCTGAGGGAACTCCCAGTGCATACTGCCTTTTTTTTGGCTGAGATGTCAGACCTGTAGGCAGCTCTACCAACCATGACCCCTCCTGACCCTGTTGTGAGGACCCCTGGCCTTTGGAACCTACTCCAGGCACACCTGGCCTTCAAGACTTAGAAGGTGCTCAGGGACTTACCTGGTGGTTCAGTGGTTAAGAATTCCCCTTGCAATGCAGGGGCCACCGTTTTGATCCCTGGTCAGGGAACTAAGATCCCATGTGCCTCAAGCAACTAAGCTTGTATGTGAAACCACTGAGCCTGCACATCACAACTAGAGAGTCCCTGTGCCACAAAAAAGATCCCACATGATGCGATAAAAAGCCCACAGCCACAACTAAAAGGCAAATAAATAAAAATTAAAACAAATATGTCTCCTTAAAAAAAAAAGACAGTAGGCACTCAATATATACAAATTGGGTGGAATGAGAAGAGAGCCATGAGGACACTGCCAAATAAGAAACCAATTGTGCAAGCAGCAAGCCACTGTAATTAGACCAAGGAGGATGGCCAGTTATTAATATCAGACATGTGGCAGGGTTAACAGCCATGGGGTAGTTGTAAGGACGAGAGAGGCACCTGCTACGCCCTCAAGGCCTCCTCTCCCTTTTGGCCTTCTGTAGAGGGCTGAACAGCTCCCAGTACCCTCCCTGCTTCAGGATTCCCCTGCCTTCATGGTGGCTTCCAAGATGGTCTCTGTCTTGGCCTCCCCCAACCCATTAGGGTCCCTGCCTCTCCCATTCCTCCTCCCTCCTAGAATCGCCCCCATCCCAGCCTTCTATCTGCACCTCTATTATGATGCCTATCTGGATGGAGCCCAATTACAGTTCTTTATGCCCAAGCCTTATCTCTTCTGTGGGATTCTAAACTCCCCAGGGCAGGATTTATCCAGTGGTGTCCATTGCTGCATTCCCAATGGGGGAGGGCATTCCCAATGGGGGGAGGGCAGTCCCTGGCCTGTAAAGGATGCTTAATAAATCCATGTTGAAATGGAAAATTAGAGCGAGGAGAAGGGGAGTTGGAAAGAAGGGAGAGAAAGACCTGAAAGAGGGAGAAAAAAGGAGAGGGGCGAAGGGAGGAGAAAGGGAGGGAGGGAGGAGGGGACCATAAGGCAACCGTGCTGTTCTCTAATGGGGGCTGCAGCCTAGCCCTCTTTGGGTGCTTATAGTCTGCTTGGAAACATAGGTGGCCAAACAAAGGGTGCAGGCCCCAGGACTCCTGCTGTACTGCTGGCTCCTGTGTCCGTGCCCTGCACCTCCTGTCTCTGTCCTGTCAGTCTAGGCTCCCCTCACTCCCTGGCTCCCCTTGGCAGCCCAGCTCTGAGGAGGTGCTCCTGGGTGCCATCCAGGAGGAAGGGGCTGGGCAGAAACCACACCAAGCCAGGGAGCACGGGCCAGGAATGAGTCGGCAAGGCAGATGCCGCCCCTCTCCTGCAGCCTTGATTAGAGAAATTGAGATGTTAATAATATTCCGAGATGCAAGGTGCTAATTAAAGTTAATTACTGTTTCCTTGTGAAGTAACCTCTCCTCATGTTTACCAGGAGCAAGGCTGCCAGCCGCTCCCCTGGCTAGTGCCAATCACGGTGCCCGCTGCTTAGTGTCCCCACATCCTCACAGGTACCCTCAACTTCCCCAGTCCAGCAATCTGAGGTTCCCAGGCCCTGCCTCTTGGCACAGTACCAGACTAGCTCTGCCAAGGCGCATGGGGGCACACAGGCAGGAGCGTCATGTGGGGCCTGGGGATAGGACAAGTGGCCTTTGAGGTTGGCATTCTGTCCTTTGCCTTCTCCCCTCCTGCAGAGTCTTGCCCTGTCTCTTTCCAGTTCCTAGACCTACAGCAAGTTACTTCACCTCTTAGAATCTCAGTTTTCACATCTGTAAATGGGGCTAATAATTCCTACCTTGTACAGTTGTTGTGAGGATCAAATGAGACTGCCTGTAAAATGCTCAACACAATCACAGGACTGGGATTTAATAAGCTCTCAATTAAGGTTAACTGTGATTGCTGTTGTCTTTGTTAATAATCATCTCCCTCCCAAATCCCTCTCCTGTGTGGTCTGACTGCAGGATTGGCAGTGGGTGAGTTGAGTAGACACATCCTCTACATATACTAGGGACACCACCTCAGGGACACTCTATGCGCTCCCCACACCGACACCCTTGGGAAGCACACCCTGTCTTGTGGAGGGCCTCCCCATCTCTGCCCCTCCCCCATACAGCTTTTTCTCACGGTTCAGTCCCTGGTCTTAGCCTCATGCAGGGAAGTAGAGAGCAGAAGCGGGGAAGCTGATAGGGCTCTCTCAGGGATAGAGTTCTGCAAAGCCGTGTGTGTGTGTGTGTGTGTGTGTGTGTGTGTGTGTGTGTGTGTGTGTGTGTGTTTCCACCCTTGTGTTCCAGGCCACCCTCTTGGGATACAAGTCAGGTTGCCATGACAACCACTGCAGGTGCACAGCACCTCCAATCTTTTCTGCTTCCCCCCACAGCCACTCTGACCAATGCTGGGGGAGACACCATCTAGCTGATGGGAGTCTCCCCATCCCCACCCCAGGCTACCACCCCTGTCCCTTTCTGGCCTTCTCAGGAAGCCACAGCCTCAGGAGGGGGCCCAGGGATAAGGAAGAGCCCTGGGAAAGGATTCCTCCTTCAAGCCCAGGTTCCTCTATGGGCTTAGTGCTAAGAGTTAATATTGCTGTCACCTTTGATTTAGGCAGATGGAGGCTTCTGAAGCCTGGGTAATCAGAGTCAGGACCCTCTACTGATTTTGTGTACCTCCCTCTCTCTGCCCTGGGACATTCCTGGCTCTTTCTCTGAAGGCGGCACTGGTCAGCCCAGCCTGGGGCATTTCCTGTTTATGGGCTTAGAAGGGCAAAGGGAGGGGCTCTCAGACTGGGCATCTGGCCCAGATTTCAGATGAGGGTGAGTTGGAGGAACACTGATGGTACGAGCAGCAGGCCCTGGGAAACTCCCATGGCTCAGCTATTCCTGGTAGATTTCTGTATTCCACCTACTCTGACCCCAAACCCGAATTCCAAGTGTAGCCTTGCTGAGGGTAGAGCCTGTCCTTAGCTTTCTATTCCAGACTTGATCTCTTTCTGCCCATGTACCTGCCTCTAGCCCCTCTGGAGGCCTGGATCCCCTCCCCCAAAGCCCATGCCTCATGGCTCCAGCTCCATCTACCTCCACCCTAGCTCCCTCCTCACAGCCCTCTTCCCCAGTCTCCCTCTCATCCCCATCCCACTCACCTTCCACACCTCCTTTCCCCTCTCCACCACAACCCTCTCACCTATATCCCTGTTCACCTGTCACCACCCTCCCTCTGCCTCCTCTTCTTGCTCAGGCTGCAGAAACCCCAAGCAGATTTCCTCCCATTCATTCATTCATTCGTTCTTTCAGCAAACATTTTTGAGGGCTGACAAATAAGTTAAAGATTTTTGCCTCCTGCAAGCAAGCTTTTATTCTAGTGAGAAGAGACAGAAATCGAAAAAGTAAACATAGAAATGAAATAATGACAGATTGGGCAAGGTCAAAGAAAAGGATAAAGGAGAACCTGTGACAGAGATCACAAGGGCACCTTCTAATCCCCCTCTTAGATATGGAGTCAGGAAAAGGATCATGGAGAGCAGCCGACAGGGGGCCACCTGGAGGCAGAGATTTGGCAGAGGCTGTCCCTCAGCTCCTCTTTAAGCAGGAGACAGAGGAGCTACTAGATCCTGCTGCTCTGCACCCACTCCCCACCTGCTCTCATAGATACCTTGCTCTTCAGTCAACCGTGATGGACAGAGACAGGAAATCAGAGAGACCTCCTCCCTACCAGCCCTGCCCCTGCCCCCCGCCCCACCAGCTTTTGCCAACAGCAGCTCTTCTGATGGCAAGGGCACCAGTCCCAGGGCATCTAGAAGGGGAAACTGAGATACAGGTAAGAAAAATGTGACCTTGTCAAAATAGTTTGTTCAGCCTCAAGCCTCTACAAACTACCACAGCTGTAAGAAATAAAATATGCACGTACCAAGACATGTTCCTGGCCAGGAAAGGGTTCACTGTGGGCAGTTTCCCGTGAGGTGCGGGCACTGAGCATGTGGAACAGCTCCAAGCCACGTGGAGTCCAGGGCACGTTCACAAACACAGCTCAGGGACTTTGCCCTTCCCAGTGCTGCAGCCCCATGAAATATTTAGGCTTCTGGACTCAGCTTATCCCTTCTTGTCCCCCTCAGCAAGTGCACTTCCACTACATCATTTATGGCTGTCCCTTTTCCTCTTCTTGGATTCCTGCAGAGGAGGGAAAACCAGTGTCCAGACTGGAGGAGCGTATGTCCTGAAGCTCCCATCCTGGGGCCAGGAATCAAGCCTAACCTTCTATTCCCTATCCCCTCCCCACCCCATAACAGGGACAGCCACCCGCAGATGGAAGCCTTGAGAGCAGGGCTGTGGAGTTGAGTCTAGGAGCTGAGAGGTAATTTGGGGGCCAAAATAAGAGGGAAGAAGAACAAGAAAAGGCAAATGCACACGTTATGGTTCCTGAAGGGCCCCAGGAAAGGAAAAGAGCTGGGGACTGATGATGATAAAAGCTATGTTCATTGAGCTCTTACAACTTACTGTTCTAAGCAGCTCACATGCATTATCCTTTTAAATCTATACTACAAAGTTAGGAGGACTATTATCCCCATCTCAATAGCTAGAGAAACTGATGCTCAGAGAGGTTAAGTTACTTGTCCAAGGCAATTCAGACAGTTCAATATCAGCTCCACATACTCCAGAAAGGTGATGAGACTTCGTTAGGGGTGGGAAGTGGGAATAGAGTTGCATACGTGTGTGTGTGTGTGTGTGTGTGTGTGTCCGTGTGTAGGGAGTCATACTGGGGTAGTGTCTGCTCTCTTCCGTCTTACTCCCAAAAGATGAGGCTGCTCTCAATATAATCCCATCCCTTTGCCCCTCCTCCACTCCAAAGTGGATCTGCCTCAGTCAGCACTCCTAATCGCAAACGTTGTTGGCCACGGATTGGGAGACCCTGAGGAAGAGGGAAATTGAAGGTGAGGAGACAGAGGAGGAGGAAGAGCTGGGGGAAGAGACAGACACTAAGCAGAAAGCAGGTGTGTGTGAGGCAACATGAGTGACAGCTGGGTGGGGGGGTTAGAGTGACCCACAGCTTGGACAGCTATAGCCCAGCCGTCCACTGGATGGTGACAGAATGGATGGAAGGTAAGAGAAGGAACTCCCACTCCACTCCCCACCCCGACGGGGCTCCCTCTCCTCCCACCCTTCCCCCTTCACACCCCAGCTTCTCCTTCCCCTCCCCCACTGTCTTCTTCTGAACAATTCTAATTAGACTAAGTGACTAAGAGGTGGTTTCAGCCTGAACAGCCAATTAGGCTGGGAAGAAGGGAAAGATGCTCCCCCAAGTCTCCCGTCCCTCCCCCTTCATCTGCCTTTTACTCAGACCAAGTATTCTGTGCCCCAAACTCCTGACTTGCTCAGATTCTCCTGATCCTGCTCCTCCCTCACTGGCCACTGGGCCCCAGTTACCTGTGTCCAGACAGCTGTCAGCCCATTGCTTAGTGCCTACCTTGAGGCCCTCCATTCTCAGGCACTGCGAGTCCATTCAGGTCTTCCTGGTAGGAGATGCAAGGAGAAAGAAGGGCCTCCTTGGAAGGCTATCTTCCTGAGTCTCTTTATTTATAATGTTGCTCCTCTCTCTCTCTCTTTCCTCTTCCTCTGGCACTTATTTCTAACATCCATGGACCAGGCCTACTGGTTGCCATGGAGACACAATGTGCAGCTGGATGGTAAGCGGGTGAGAGGAGCTGTGTGCACTCTGCAGCACGGGTGGCTGTGTGTGATACATATCCATGTACGAGGAAGCTTTCCTCAAGGGCTCCCTGAAGTGAGACCCTGGCTGAGGGAGAGACTCCAGAGGGCCCCAGTGACCTTCAACCTCTGCAGGTCGGACACTAAATGATGTTCAATCCAGGCCTTTGATCAAAAGATTCTGGAGGGCCCCAAGCTGCCCCTCCTGTCCAAGGAGAGGATTGGGAACCCCAGGAAAGGAACAGGAGTCGGCAGAGACCTTTCCTGTATAGAACAGCTGGAGGGAAGATTAAGCTGTGCAGATGGACAGGCTGCTAAGAGGCCAAAAGCACCCCACCCCAACACACTCTAGGGGATAGGGGTGGGGAGCTTGGCCCAGCAAGCTGGAAATTCCCCTCCATTTCCATTTACTTCACCCTGTGTTTATCCAGAAGGTTCTAAGAAGTGAGAGGCCTCAGTTCCTGCCCACAGAAAGCTTAGCATCTTAGATGAAACAGGCTAACTTCCTTATCATCTCCCATCTTGGGGTGTTGGCAGCTGCAATTTTCTGTACTGGAATACTCTCTTTTGAGCTCTGAAACTTAAGGTTCCCTTAGAGAAGCTTCCTGGGCCACTCTGAGTAAGGCAGCCCCCTCCTCTCTCCTACCTCCAGTTATCCTCCTTCATGTCCCACTGTTTGTTTCCTTCACAGCACTTTAACACAGTCTATAATTATCTCATTTGTTTGTTTATTGTCTGTCTTCCCACTGGAATGGAAGTTCTAAGAGACAGTAGGGACCAGGCCTGTCTAAATGAGTGCAGCTGGCACAGAGCCTGCCCCACAGTAGGTGTTAAATATGTTAAATACAAGAGTGGACACATTATTTCACTGAAGTCCCCATATAATCCGCTGTAATGGTAAGCATTATTAGCTCCATTTTACAGATGAAGTAGCCAAGGCTCAGTCACATGCCCAAGCTCATCCCCCAGGAAATGCTACAGACAGATTTCTAAGGTAGATCTCTCTTGATTCCAGGAATGATGGAAGGAGGTGGGGACTGAATTTCCTAACATACACTGTGCTGTGGTTCCTCTTCCCCACTATCTGTGGGTATATGCCTCCACCTCTACCCCAGGCATCTCCAGAAACCTGGGCAGAGAAGGCAAGAGGAGAGTTTTAGAATCTGTAAAGAACACAAATCTGATCTCTCCTTTTAGAGGCTTAGAATCCCCAAGTGACTCCCTTGCACCCCCTTAGGTTGACCAGCAGGCCCTGCCAGCTCTGGCCTCTGTCTTCTCCAATCTCTCTGGCCCTCCTGAACCACTTCATCTTCTCCTGCTGTACCTTCAGGCCCTTGCACACACCACACCATAGCCTGGGAGGCAGACCCCTTCCTCTGTGGGCTCTTCCCCATCTGCCCTTCAAAACTCAGCTCTGGCCCAACCTCTTCCAGGAAGCCTGCTGCAAGGTGATGGAAAAGGCACTTCCTTTGGCTCTCCAGCCTGAATTTACGGCTCAGGGCAGGGCTGAACATATGATGTGGTCATTGTTTACCTGTCTGCCTCTCCCAAAGAGACCTTGAAATGTCTGTAGCATGAATGAACCAACCAGCGACAGGATTCTAGTACCCAAGTCCCTTAACCCTGACATCATTTCCAGGGCTTGGCCTCAACAGGAGCTCCTCACCCTCACTGTCTGGCCAACTCAGAGGTGGAGATGACATGGGGCCCTCTTGCTGACTCAGTGCCTCCTCTGATCAGGAAGTGAGGCCTCAAGGTTAGGCACAGGTCTCCCTGGCCTAACTGGTAGAGGAAGGGTTGGAGGTTCTGTAACTGGAGGAAGGTGGGAGCACAGGGTTGCACACTGAGCCAGGGAGCTGATCTTACCCTTTGTGGAGAGGCTGCCAGAGGGACCTCTGCCCTTTCTTTTAGGGTGTCCACCCCCGAACCCACTGCCAGGCTTGCTTGAGCACAACTGATCAGACCTGATCTTGGTGGTGTCTTCACTCAGCCCCCTCCCACTCTTCCCCTGCCGCCCCAACATCTTCAGCACAGCAGATCCAACCACTTGTCTCCGAAGCGAGGGGGCCGACAGTAGCGAGGGGGCGTGGGGGTGGGTCCAAGCCTTGCGAAGCCCGGAGTAAGGGAATGGATAAAGGAGCCCCCACGACCTGCGCCGTACTCGCGGTCGATCCGGGTTTACAAGGAGGCTCATCCAGGATTAGTCCCTGCGCTCGACTAATCCCAGCAGCTGAACCGACCCCGGGGTCCGGGAGTCAGACCCACGCTGCGAAAGCTAGGGGTGGTGGGGGTGGGGAAGGGTGCACGCGGACTGAGCGGAAGCGCACGCGGGGGAGGGGCGCCCCAGCAGGCGGGGCCGCGAAACCGGCTGATCCGGTCTCTGTTCTTCGACTTCTTCCGAGCTGGTGTTTAGCCGGGAGCCGGACGGAGGAGGCCTGGCCACTCGGCCCGGAAGCGGGGGGCGGGGAGGGGAGCGCATTCGGGGCCAGAGGCTGAGATCTTATCGGGTCCCCATACGTAAGACTTCCATCCCTCGTTCCTGAGCGTGCAACGGAGCGACAGACAGGTGTCCCCTGCCCCTTCTCCCAGTTCTGTGATTCAAACTGCTAAATGATGGGTAGCAGGAATGGATACGTGCCCTACGGGAGACGGCAGCATAGCGTAACCCTCTGCAGCGCGGCCCGTGCTCCAGCCTAAGGCCAAGCCTACACCTTAACTCCGGTGGGAATGGGTTGCCAGGAGCGGATCGAGCCCAGTGGATAGCTTTGGAGTACGAAGTAGATCTGCCATCAATTTCCGTCCTCTTGTCCCCATCCCTGCGTGGCGCCGATTAATGCCATTATGGATCTCAATCCCTCTTCTCCCGTCCGCATCCCCCGACCCCTCCAAGGTCGCTACCCCAGATTTAGCCTCCACTTTCCCCGGGACGCCGACCCAAGGGGCTGGAAGAAGCCAAGTGGGGTCCGGTTTTCACACTTTTATTGTAAAGCTCGGGAATAATTACACGGGTCTTTCATTGACAGCTCAGCAAACAAACCGGAAACGAACCGAACCGGAGGGGTAGGGGCGGTGCCTGCGCATGCTCGCGGCGGGGGCGAGGGGCGGTCAGAGAAAGACAAGAGAGACAGAAATCATTACAAATCAACGGGATTGTGCTCGCAGCGCCAGGGACAGGGGTGGAGTGGGGCGGAGCGGGGCCCCTCCCGGGAGGAGCGAGGCGGTGGGAAGTGGCACGAACCAAGAGAAACACGACCCCAGTGGGCACCCGACGCGCCCAAAACCCCCCTCCCTAATCCCCACCCCCCCAACACACGAGAGACACGGCCCCCTCCCCACTCAGATAACCCGAGGAGACACAGTCTCCCCTCCCCACGGGCAGACATACCGCCCGGAAACCCCATGGGCGAGACACAGTCCCCCCTCCCAGAGAAGTCCCACGTGGAGACGCCCCCTAAGAGGCTTTCTCTTGGCCAACACAAGCCAACCCAACACCAGGAGACAGCCCCCCGTCCAGGGAAGAAATGGCTCCAGAGGCTGGGCCCTCAGGAGATAGAGGTATCCCAGAGCCCCTAGGAGAAAAGACAACTTAGAGCTGCCCAGTCTCATCCCAAGTGCTGCAGGTCAGAGACACCCCCCAGAGGAGAGGTGCGGGGAGGGCCAGAAACATCTCTTCCCAGACATGCTTCAGAGATAGCCCCCTTCCCTGGGAAGAGAGATGGCCCAAGACTGACATGCCTTAAGTACTCCCAGGAACCCTGGGAGGAAAACAGGCTCCCCAGAGAGCCTGGGTAGGGGGAGACATGCTCCCATGGTCCCCAGAGGGAAGACATATCCCTCTAGAGACTCCCAAGGGGAGAGATAGGGCCTAGGGAGCCCCCAGAGGTGAGGGATGCCCCAGAGACTCTCCCCTGGGGATGTGAGACACGCTTCAGGGACCCTAGGAGAGAAGAATGTCCCCATATACCCTCCCCTAACCAAGAGACATGCTCTGAAGTAGGGGGTGAGGACAGACTAGGTCCCCTCTAGGAAGACACTGACTGGGTCAGGCTGGGTTTGAGCGGGGTCTCTTCTGGCCAAATGTCGCCTATTTGTACATAAACTGTACGCGACACAAGGCATTGGGGAAGGGCTTCACAGACCTAGGACCAACCGGGAGTGATTCCCCAGGGCTGCCACCCACCCCCTGCCCACCTTTGGTTTCACCTCTCCAGTGCCCAGGTGGTGACAGACTCAGTGCCCCGACCCCAACCAGGGGGCGAGGGGCTCTGCCTTCGCCTGTAGGAAGAGCTCCTCTGTGCTTCTCAGCCCTCCTGGCCACCTGGGCCACTCTCTTCCTTCTGGCTTCTCCATTGTGCAAAGTGCTCCTCTGCCCTTCTACTTAGTGCTCAGGGGCCTCCAAGACCAGGGCAGGGGTGCCCAGGCCACCAGGGGCTTCCAAGGGAGTCTGCCGACCCCAGGAATGCCTCCTGTCTGGACCACCCTCTCCACCAAGCAAATGGGCCGCATACAATCTTGCCAGAATCTTGAACTCCAGGACCCAGGACAGCCCTCAAAGCCACTGACCCACCAGCTGGGCAACTCATGTTACTAACTCCACCAGTATTGCACCTGCCCCGTTTGTGCAGGGGGAAGGGGCTGTCTCTTTAACCAGCCCCAGCCCACCTCCTGGGCCTCCCCGAGGGAAAGGAGCCTTTGGCCAATCCTAGACCTGGTTGCTGCCACCCCAGCCCACTCTACCCCCTTCCCTCCATAGAAGGGCTGTGGATGCTGGGGCCACCAGCCTAACAATGTTCTCCTTCCCAGCACTGTTACCCCAAGCCAAGTTAGGGACAAGGAGCAGAGAATAAGGTGATTCTTCAGCCCCTGGCTTTCAGGGGTAGAGGTGGGGTCTCTGGGGATACAGGAGTCAAGACCCCAGCAACACAGCTCCCAAAGGCACCAGACGACCCAGCAGCCTGTACCCAACCCTCCCACCCTTGGGCCGACCCCCCAAGCTTAGACGAAGTCAAGCAAGGGCCATACCCTGAGTCTCCAGCCTCCCAGCCTGGGCCCCTGGGGAGCTGGAGAGGTATGGGCCAAGGCAGTGGGGGTTTCTGGAAGGAAGGGGGACTGAGGCTTTGAGATGGCCACAGTGGGAGACGGAGGCTCTGCAGGATGCCCCTCACACCCTGGCCCCCTGAGGTGAAGAATCCCACCTCATCATGGCTGACTGGGCTTCTCTGCCCCCCAATCTCCCCACCCCCATGGGACCCCTGACCCTGGCAAAGGGAAGCCCAACTGGAAGAAGGGGGCCTGGAGCCCAGGGTGCCCTGAGGCGCCCTTCCCACCCCTGAGATCAAGGCAATGGTGGTTTTACAGGCTGACGGGTCAGTCATGGCAGGGGCTGGGGGTGGGGGGCAGAGAGGGGGCAGGGTGCAGGTAACCCCCTACTGGGGGCAGCAACCAGCCACCCCTGAACAAACCTTCCTGCTCCCAACTCACCCGACCAGGCCAGAGGCACAGTCATCCCACCCCTGTCCAGCTGCCCCCCACAGCCTCAGGGCCCCTCTGTGATGCTCATCTGGATGTGGGGGCCAGCCTGAGCGGGGATTCCCCCCACCAGGGCACAGCGTAACAGTTCCAAAAAAATAGAGATTTGTTTCTTAAAAAAAATTAAATAAAAGCCCAGCTCTGCTGATAGGCGAATGTTACCCTCACCCCCACCCACCCTTTGTTTCCCTGGCCTGCACCCCCACCATGGCCCCAGGGGTATTTACAACATGGAACAATAGAGGCCTGGGGTGGGGGGGCACTGCAGGCAGGGAGGAGGAGGGGGCGTAGGGCATGTCCCCCAGAGGGGTCCCCCAAGACAACACAACATCAACAAGAAAAGTTGCAAATCAGGCAGAAATGGGGACATCATTCCAAGGTCCTTATATACAGACACTGCATGACCAGTGGGGAAGGGGGGCCCCAGATGGGACCAGGCATGGGCATGTGGCAGGCAGGTGGGCCGGCCCAGGAGCAGTACAGGAAGACAAGGCCTCTGCCCCACTCTCACCCCCATCCCCACCCCACCTTTGGTAACAACAGCCCTTCAGGGAGCCCCTGGTGGTTGAAGTTCCTCTGGGAGTTCCCAGGAGGGGGGCTCCCCCAGTTCAGCCCTGCTGCAGGACTGGAATGGAGCATCCTATCCCCGCCCTGGTCGGCCATCCGGGAAACGATGAGTTAAAAGTGTGCTGCCCACCCTTGACTCCACTATCTGCCCAAAGTAAGGGGGGTGCTCCCTGGAAGTCGAGGGAAGGGAGCCTAGTCATCGAAGAGGAGCCCTCTTGGGCATCAGCTGGGAGGAGCCCCATAAAGGGGAAGAGGGGGCTCCCTAGGGGTCTGGGAGATGAAGTGAGGGGAGAGGACCTGGACCCTGCATGAGGGAAGGGCCAGCGTGGTCATGAGGCCAGTACCCCACCCCCCATTCAGGGCCCTGGCCAGGAAGTCCACACTGGGGGAGTCAGGAGCGGGGACCCTGGAATGGGCCCACCTGGGAGCTGGCCAGCGACTGGGGGAAGGGATGGCCGGCCGGCCAGAAGGGGGCTCACAGGTAGATCTCGCTTGGCCGTCTGGGCAGATGCCGGTGTGGCTGCAGGTGGGAAGTCCGAGGTCTGGGTCAGGGGATTTCCTCCAAGGTGGCCGAGTCCTTGCAGGAATCATGGCTACTGTGGGAGAAGGCACTGTAGGAGGGCAGGAGGCGCACGGGGGGCCGTTTGGTGTTCCGGTCTTCTGGGGGGCTGGGGCTGCCGGCGCCTGCAGGCTCCTGCCCTCCTCGGTCCTGGTAAGGCACGAAGGTGGAGAGTTTGAGGGCGCTGCTCTTGGTCCGGCGGCTGGGAGACGACTGGCCTGGCATCCAGCACGTGTCGGAGTGGCCAAACTCACTGCACTCGCGGGTACAGGTGCCCGTCATGGCGACATCAGGCAGAGGGCGCAGGTCTGCAGGGAAGAAAGGGGAGAGTCCTCAGGCAGGGCAGCCTCCCAGGGCTCTGCTCCACGGCCTCCCAATAGCACCTCCACTCTGTCTCGGAACAAGAGTGTACACCCCTACCTGCCCACCAAGCTCACAGACACACACACCCTCCCACCATCCACGGCGCGTGCACTCTCTCACACATGGCCTATCATTAAATAGACGTCTCCCTTCTTCCATCCTCACCCATCCTCCAGCTCTCCTCTCACATACCCACTGTATCTGCCCTCAGACAGGTGCACACACAACCCATCTATGCACTCTATCATCTACCTCCAGACAGGATGACACATGCACACTTACCCTCAGACAGGGATGAGGAGACCCCTATCCTCATTACAGACACAATCTCTCTCTCCTTGTCACCCCCTGCCCCCCACACACCCATAGCCTTCCCCTCAGATAGGCATGGACGCACAAATCTACACCGGGCATCTCCATCCTCAGACAGAGGTGGGCACATATCTTCCTTCTGAGCCCCGTCAAGCCTCACCATGCCCCCAGCTGTCCTGAAACCCCACCCCAGCACAGCAAGGCCCTGCTACAAAGCCAGGGGTTCCCATAGAAGCACACACTCACATAGCCACAAGCACGCTCATGCAGCCCCACCACGCCTTACTCTGGCCCCTACAGCAACCACCACCCCTGGCCTTGCCCCGGCTCTCTGCCCAGAACACCCACGGGAACAGGAGTTGGCCGCCTGACATCAGCAGTAGCCGGTGTGGTTGCTGGGCAGCCGGGGTCTCTATGGGAACAGCTGGGCCTGGAGCACTTCCTGTCACAGTTGCCCCCATCTCGCCCTCTCTTGGGGACAGCACCAGGCGGTAACTCTCCTGCGCCCCTCCCCGCAGGGACATGACTGAGCAGCACCACTTGGGGCGGGGGCTCCCCTGGCACCACCCACCCTGGTTTAGCCTCCTGCCAGTGCAAGGTGAGAGGGGGTCAGCTCTGTCATTAACCCTCAAAGCACTCAGGCTCTTTAGGTCAGGGCAAAATGGGGGGACCCAACATGGCATGGAGCAGAGCACGGGCACTGGGTGGGCGGGGCTGGGTGCTGGGCCTAGTCCCACAGACCCCAGACCCCAGAGCAGCTCCCACATACCTGGCAGTCCGCCTCAGGGCCTGCTCCTGCCAGCCGGCTCTGCGCGGGCACAAAAAGGACGAGACGGGCATGAGATCACGCATGGATGGGCAGGGTGGGGAGAGAGGACACTCTGAGACCTGGGGCCTGGGAGGTCAGACAAGATCCTTGTGCCCACGGGGTGAGGTGTGGAACCTTTCATCTTTGGGGGGGCTTCGGGACTTCAGCCTGAGGGAGGGGGCAAGACCTGAGGACAGCTCCAAGCTAGAGAGTCTGTCTATCCCAAGGGCACGCTGATTTAGGCTCCCTACCGCGGGCCACCACAGATGCCTTCACACACACGCACTGCACCCATACATTCTGACAACACATCCCCCATCTGTCCCCACACTGCTCCTGCCCAGACGTCACTTCTGCCATCACCCTCCAAGCCTCTCCCAGACAAGACTTTCCACTCCCCAGCCCCACCACCCCTTTTCTCAGCCAAACAATCTCTTGCTCCCCCAGGACCATCACACCCTTCTCTGGACTCCTTAGAGCATCCAGGGCCCCTTGAGCATCCTCAAGGCCCTCTGACCCTCATTACATCAAAAGATTGCCTCAAGGCTCCCTCACCACTGCCTGCGCCCTCTAGCCCCCATTCTTGGGGTCCCTGTTCCTAGGAAGCAATATAGAGTAGTGCTAAATGCAAAGTCTTTGGAATCAGAGAAGCCTGGGTTTGAATCCTTCCCAGCTTTGTCACTTCCTGTATATGACTTTGGGTAAGTGACTCAACCTCTCTGAGTCTCAGTTTTCTCCACTGTAAAGTGGGTATGATAAAGTTATCAGATCAGAGTGGTTATGCAGATTCAATGAATATCTGCCAGGAAGCACTCTGCACAGTGATTACTGCTGACTGCAGAAGAGCTCAAGAGATGGAGGCTCTTTTATAAGGTCTTGTCATCATTTTCAGGCTTCTACTCATTCCTGGGGTGCCCGACCATGCCAACGCCCCTCACCGTTCTCAGGGTGCTCCATCTCTCCTATGCTGCCATCAGGGGTGGTGCGCTCATAGTGATCCTCAGGCAGAGCCAGGGGACCCAGTCGGGGCCCTGACGAAGACTTGCTGGATGGCGTCTCGGACTCCTCCAGGCCACTATCGTAGTAACTATGCTGGGACGGGTCCTGCAGCTCCTGGGCCTGGCTGGTGGCGGAGAAGGTGACGCGGCGGTGAGGTAACTGTGGGGAGAGGAAGTGTCACTGCTGGCCGGCCAGCCTGCCCCATGGGCCCACCACCACACACCAGGCTGCAGCCCCAGCCAAGCCTACCCCCAGAGCTTCTAGTCCTCTAGGCCTCAGCAGCAACCAAGAAGAGGCCCAGCCCCCAGCACAGCACAGCCCCCCAGAAAGCAGACACCTTCATAGAGGACTGCTCTTCATTCTAGGACCGCTCCCAGGACAGCCAGGACCACACACTGGAAGTCCTAACACAGCACAGGCCCCAGTGTTATGATAGCCCCCAGGCCAGCAACGATAAGCCTAATCCAGTACAACCACTTGTTAGAGCACAGCTTCCCAGTATTGGCACAGCCTCTCTTTCATTCCAGACAGCCAACACCAAAATAGCACAATACCAGCCAACTCCCTAATTCCAGCATAGCCTCTAAACACCAGCAAGCCTCCAGTTTCTAGAACAGCTCCCTGAAAGCAGGACACACTCCTCATTCCAAAACAGCTCACCAATACCAGAACAGTTCCCTAATTTCCAAATAGCAGCCTCCAGACTCCAGCTCCTCACCTGTCTCATTGCTCCGTAACTTCTACTGCCTCCATCCAGTTGAGTCGCTAACCGCTTTCTGAGCTTCTGTTCCTCACCACTGGTCTGCAATGCTCCCTGGTCTGTAATGCCATAGGCAGGACTCCCTGCTGAGTCCTCTCCCACTCAAACCCTGTCCCCACTTGTTCCCCTTCAGAGAGGCCAGGGAGTGGAAAAGGTGGGAAGAAGGAAAAGGAGCCTGATAACAAACCAGGGCACCTTGGGGGTGGGGTGGCAGAACAATGGAAACTCCCCAGCCCTCCACATCAGGAAACAGTATTAACTGGAGAGGGCAGGGCCCAGGAGGACCCGGGCATGTGGGGGTGGGCGGCATCCATCAGGGATTCAGAAGGCTGGCTTCAGATGGAGACTCCTTCTAGGAAACCGGAAGGAGCTTCTGGGAGGGGGCTGCTGGCTTGGTGGAGTCAGGATTTAGACTGGAAGCTGGGGTCGGGGAGTGCAGCTGTGACAGGCTGCTCCCAGTCAGCAGCTCCGTCTGCCTGCCATGGGTTAATGATCATCCCAGGAACCTGGCAACCTCAGCCTGGCACTTGGCACAACCAACCAATCACCCAAACACCCACCTGGGACTGCCACTGGTTCTCCTGCCAACCAGAAATTAGGAGTTGTGGAGGGCGAGGATCAAGGGCCCCTGGAGGCCAGGGGTGGGAGCAGCCCATGCCCAGGCTCCTGCTGATGAGTCTCCAGGTTCCCTCTAATCCTCTGACTTTGTGCTGCTTTCTTCTTAAAACTCTCAATAGGAGGTTATCAAGATGGAGGGTGGCCCAGGTTTGCAGACCCACCCTCCTGATACCCTACACAATTTGTGTCCCATTCAAGGCAGCTGGGCGTCAGCATAGGGAGCTGCCTTCCCACCTTACCTCCCACTCCATCTTCAGGCACAGGCAACCCTTCTCGAGATCCATGTTGGGATCCAAAACACTGAAAGGTCTGGGTGATAACAGACAAGATCTCCCACACTGACCTGACGATAGGTTCCAGGAGCTCTGGGAGGCACAGAGTAGCCTGGCTATCTAGTGGTTTTTTTCTTCAGTTTTCTTTTTAGACATTAGCCAGCAGCCCTCTGTCCCTGCAGAACCTGTCCCTGGTAATCCAAGACTGCAATCCTGCCTCTTGGAATACACATTACTTGGTCTTTTTCTATGATGCTTTTCTTTAAAATGGAGGGTTGGGTCACACTCAATACTAAATATTCCCTATAGTTCTATGACTATCAAATCTTAAAAAGTCTAGGGGCTTCCAGGCAGTCCATTGGTTAAGATCCCACACTTCCACTGAAGGAGGCACAGGTTCAGTCCCCGGTTGAGGAATTAAGATCCCACATGCCATGCAGTGTGGCCAATAAATAATCTTAAAAGCCTGTGTCCAAAATCTGTCTCAAACACCCTAGTCCAGAAGTTCTAGACACTTGCTGGATATTTCTAGTTGGTGTCCCCATGGACCCTTCAGATTCAACATGCCTGAAACCAAGTTCTTTTTCTCCAGTCAGCTTCTGCATGGGCAATGATCTTACCATTATCCCCTTATCCAAACTCAGAAGGATGGTATCTACCTGGAAATCTTGGTAGCTCTCCCCTCACTCCCCACCCCTACCCCATATCCAATTATTCCTTGAGTCCTGTGGGTCTTTTCTCCAGAATGTCAGCCTGATCCATCCATCCATCATTCTCTTTGCCACCATCCTTGCCTGGACCTTAGGGGTTCAGTCCTGTACCTTCACCTCTACCAACTTAAATCCACCATACACTCCAGTGAACTTTCTAAAACTCAGTTCATCCAAAATTCAAGAGCTTTCAGGGGCTCCCATTTCCTCTGAAGGAACTTTTGACAAGGTCTTGTCCTCTATAGCCTACAGTCTTCCAATCTCCTGTTTCAGCTCCCCACTCCATCCTCCATTCCGTTCAGAATCCCCTCTCTGCCCTCTCCCTGCCTCCAGCTTGGTGACACTCACTCCTGCCTCAGGGAATGGCTCAGCCTCCTGTCCATCTCCTGCTCCTCACTTCATGAAGAGCTGGTTCAAGGTGCTCCCTCTCAGGAGCCCACTCCCATGTCTTCTCATACTATATGCCTCAAAGAAAGGGAGGGGACACCATGGTCAAGTAAATGTGGAAAACCCAGAGTTATACAAAGCTTAACACTTTCTCCCTTCTTGCAGAACTTTGTAGAGCCTTTATTAGGTTAATCCGAACTTAGTCAAAAAGTGCATAATGGAAAATAGACTCTGGCAACCAGATCTCCTGATGATTTGAATTTGACTCCATCGCTACCTAGTTTTCATTTCTGTAAAATGACCTACTCACAAAGAGTTATGAGCGTTGAATGAGCTAATTCACATAAAATGCTTAGCATGGTACGTTGCACCTGGTAAAAACTCAAAAAAAAAAAGAAAGAAAGAAAGAAAGAAAGCCAGTAGTGGCAGAAGTGGCAGAACAAGCTGGGAAAAGCTTTTCTACGTGGCATTCTCACTGGCGAGAATCAACACCAAGATTCTCAACTGCCTCATCTTTTCACTTGTATGTCTTGTAGAAATATGACCATTTTTTCCTCAGGGTCTAGCACAGTGCTGAGCACACAGTAGGGATTCAGCCTATGTGTTTTGATGATAACAGCAGTGTCGTGAGTTGGTTATGTTCAAGTGTGCAGTGTGGCTCTATCCCTGGGTTGGTCTGGAGCCGAGTAAAGGATAATCCCTCAGACTCCGGGAAAGAAAAAGAGATGAAAGAGCTACAGGAACAGAAGAATGAGGGAGAGGCAGCAGCAGCAAGGAGAGGAACAAGAGAGAAAGGATGATTGGTCAGGAGCTGCCGGAGGCCACCCGAGAGATGCTTATTCGTCCAGGAGAAATGAGATGAAACCAGATTTCACTTCCCCATGCCCCCACTCCTCCAAAACTCCCAGGATTTTCACTTTGGGGGTGCCCCAGGGCGTTGGGGAGTTTGTGGACGGAATCAGAATAGAGAGCTGGCGTCTTGGACCTCCTGGGAGTGTCTCAAGTCTCTTCAGTCACCATGGACACAGGTTGCCTCTGGCCTCAGAGACTCCCACAGGACCTGAGTCCCCTCACTCTGACTTTAGCCTCCTCCTTGGGCACAGCCAGCGACAGGGCAGACCCAGGAGAGCAAGAAGTGAGAGACGGAGAGAGAGAGAGTGAATGAGAGCTAGCAGCTAAGGGTGGCCAGAGCAAGGAGCTGAAGGAAGGGAAGGGAGAGGGCCATATAGGGTGCCTCAGCCCGGGTCAGCAGTGGGGACACAGAGAGCAGGTCGGCCCGCAGCACTGGAGGATTCCCTCCCCTCTCCCTGGGCCCGCCCTCCCGGCAGCCCAGGCTGATGATGCTGGTGGGAAGACAGGGCAAAACAGGCTAATTGCTGGGTGTTGAGTGGTACTGGGATGAAGAGGCTGGGAAAGGGACTTGGGAAGATCTTGCCTCTAGGGAAGTTGCCTAGTATAATTAAGAGGTTCTGTGCCTTCACCTGAGGCAGCCAGACTGCATTCCACCTACCCCTACCAGCTGCTCTGGTCTGAGCTCTATTGGGAACTGCTCCGTCTGCACAGAGGGGAAAGGTCAAGTCTTAGTCAGTGGAGAAAGGTCAGGACTTGGGTGCCTCTGCACCCACTTTCTTGATGAAGGGCACCATTCCCAGGGAGGCCTCACAAAACATGAGGGGAGGGGGACTTCCCTAGTAATACAGTGGGCAAGACTCTGTGCTCTCAATGCAAGGGGCCCCGAATTCGACTCCTGCTCAGGGAACTAGATCCCACATGCTAAAACTAAGACCTGGCCCAGACTAAAGAAATAAATATTGTTTAAAAAAAAATAACAAAAAACCATGAGGTGAGAGATACACTGCTGGACAGCTCTATTTGAAGGGTGCTTCACCCAGACATGGACTCGGTCATGGTCATGGGTGGGGGTGGGGGAAGTGATCACTTAAGATATGGTTGGCAGAGAGGTGCAGGCCTGGGACATGGGGAGGGACAAAGAGCAGGGATGGGGACCTTGAGGCAGGACCTCCAGACAAAGGTTTGTTTCCAGTCTCTCTCACTTCTCCTCTCACTTCCAGGAAAATAAGAAACCAAAACTCCAAAAATAGAGAACTTTATTATCAGGGGGAAGCGTTTGGGATGGGGGAAGAGGAATGGGGGCCCAGCCCAGGAGTCTGGGGTGGGGAAGAGGGTGACACAGTACACAGAGAAGGCACAAAGGGGGCCCCTCCCTGACAGAGTCCCCACCTGGTTACCCACCAGGGCCCCAGGTCTCCGTTTCCCCTTTAGAGAAGCACCCACGGCTGGCCTCAGACAGAGACCCAGGTCTGAAGGAGACTTATTCTCCATTTCCCTCCACGCTTTTTCCTCCAAACCCTTCTGCTCCCCTGCCCATCCGCCCCCCACCTGCAGGACCCGGCATCTGGTCCTGTCCCAGGATGTAACAAATCACAGGTCTCTCCCAGCGGGGAGGGGCCGTGGGTGGGGGGACACAGAACACACCCTCCATTTTCACTGGGCCCAGCCCTCCAAGCCTGGGTGAGGCAGCAGGGTCATTGCCGGTCCCAGCATATTCCCTGACCTTTGGTTCCACCTCCCACCACTGCCTTGGGCTGGTGAGCAGAGCAGGTCCCAGACACCAGCTCCGTCACTCCCACACCTCGGTCCAGATGGCCCCATGGTAGGGGTGGGGGTGGGGGCTGGGGTGTGCTGAGCCTCAAGGGCTGGCCTACCTGCTTGCTGGGGTATTTGGGGGTTGGTGCGGTAGCTGTAGTCGGGAGTACTGCTCAGAGCCCGTGGACGTCGTGTCCCCGGTGCCCACGAATGTGTTTGCAGGCGGCAGTTCCTGCACCACCTGGTGCTTCTTGGAGGCGGAGGGCGACTGGGGCTGCAACTGGATGGAAGGCAGTGGGGAATTAGAACGGTAGTGGCGACCCAGGTCAGGGCTGCCTGGTGGGTAGTTGAGGGGCAGGTGGATGCGCGGACTGTCCCCGGGGCGTCGCTCATCAGGTTGAACTTGAGAGACTTCTGCAGGCCGGTCTCATCCTCATCCTCCACAGGTTTCACGGGCTTGGGAGACTTGCTCTTCTTGCCCTTGCTTTTGTTGCCCTTGGAAACTTTGCTGCTGGGCTTGGGGGCATACAGGTCCTTGGTCTCCTTCTTGCCAGCCTGGTAGCCACTCTTGGCCTCCCCGTTGCCGGGCAGTAGCGCACAAGCACAGCCAGGGCGATGAGCAAGGCCACGGCCACAACACCAGCCACCACACCGAAGAGGATGTTGCCACGCTGCTTGAGCGCTCGTATTCTGGGTCCCCGGCGATGTCGATATCCAGTGGCGTGTCCAAGCTGTGGCCCAGTAGGGTCTCCAGCAGCGTGCGGTTGGCCAGAGTCTCATTGACATACAGGTGGACCAAGGCTGTGCCATAGCGTGGGGGCTTGCCGCGGTCACTGACCTTCACGACTAAGCGGTGCAGCCCATGGTGGCGGCGCTCAATCTCCTTCTCCAGAGTGATGGCACCAGAATGTGACCCAATCTGGAAAAGTCCATAAGGGTTGCCACCAGCGATGCTGTAGGTCAGCTCAGCATTGACACCAGAGTCAATGTCCTCAGCTGTCACTTGGCTGACCGTCTCACCCAGACGGGTCTGGGGGTCAGCAGCCGGTGGGAGGTATTGGAAGGGGCAGTGATAAAAGGTGCATTGTCATTCTCATCCAGCACGTTGATGGTGACACCAACGTAAGCTGAGCGAGGTGGGACACCACCATCCACAGCTTTCAGTTGGAAGGTATAGGTGCTCTGCTGCTCCCGATCGAAGCTCAGGCTGGAGAGTATGGTGCCCGTGCCGTTCTGGGATAACAAAGTCACCATTGTCCTGCTCCACCGTGAGCTGCACCCGTGCGTTCTCCCCCTTGTCCCCATCAATGACAGTCACCATGCCCACCGGACTCAGTGCCGGCATGTTCTCCATCACCGAGAAGTTGTAGCCACTCAGCATAAACTTGGGGTCATTATCATTGCAGTCCAGCACGTTGACGAGGACGGTGGCTGTGCCCTGGAGACTAGGGCTGCCCCCGGTCAGCTGCCACCACCTTCAACTCATAGCTTTCCCTCTGTTCCCTATCCAAGGATGTCTTCACCCGGATCTCTCCAGTTTCAGGTGAGATGGTGAAGAGGCCCTTGGCAGCTGGCTCAGGCTCCAGAGAGTAAACCAGCTCAGCATTGGAGCCCGAGTCTGCGTCACTGGCAGTGACCTCGGCAACCACTTCACCCGGCTTGTTGTTTTCTGGGAAAGCGACCTCAGTGACGCTCTGGGTGAAGACAGGCGCATTGTCATTGACGTCCACCACCTGCACCTTGAGGGAATTGGTGCTGGAGAGTGGCGGGTTGCCCGAGTCCACGGCCACAATCTCGATGGTGTAGTCTTTGACCTTCTCGTAGTCGAGCGGGGTGGTGGTTTGCAGGAAGTACTTCTTCTTGCTGTCGCTCCCCGTCTCACTGGCCTGGCGGAGCTGGAAGGGCACATCGCCTGCTACCACACAGGTGACAGCCGCATTCTCGCCCTCGTCTCTGTCAGATACCTGCACCAGGGCCACAGCTGTCTCTTCCGCCACATCCTCTGAGATGTTGGCCATCCCGTCCTGGTGCGTCACCAGCCCTATGCCACGGATCTCAATGGTGGGCGCATTGTCGTTCATGTCCTTCACAGTCACCACCACCTGGGCTCGGGCACTCTTGGGGTTGGTGCCACGGTCCTTGGCAAGCACCGAGAAACGCAGGGTGCTCAGGTCCTCACGGTCCACGGGGCCCTGCACAGTGATAAGTCCGGTGTTCCTGTCCAGTCGCAGAAGGCGTCTCACGACTTCAGGCGCCTGGTGGAAAGTGTAGTCGATCTCTGCGTTGGCACCCTGGTCTGAGTCGTTGGCCTTCACCTACAGGGCAGGGGGAGATACAAAGGAAACAGGGCTGGGTTAGCTTGGGAATAACAATTAAGGGACACCAGGGCTGCCTTTCCAGAGAGCACAGCAGACATGACTAATCTAATAAGGCAGCCTTTCTAAAAGCAGCATGTGTGAGCCCTGCCCTTTCCCAGTTCCTGACACGGTAGCTGATATTGCTGATCTATTTCCCTGAAGAGCACAGATAACAGCCCACAAATCCTCGATGGTGCTGCAGGCTTACTACTAGAGACGGGATAGGGGCAGAACTGAACTCTACTTATCACTTCTATACTAGTCCACCCAAACGTGGGGATGAGGATCCAGCTAGCAACCAGGGTAGCCCTTCCACCCAATTTAACTGACCTTCAACCCTTCTGAAGAGCTGGGAATGTGTGAATAGTAGAGATGGTGTGTATGTACGGCATATGTGTATAATAGGCATGCATGAACATACATGTGTTGTGACTTTATGAGAAGGTATGTGTGTTTGTGTACGTGTGTGTTTGTACATGAATGGAGACCCACATGCCCAGCTGGAGGCCACAGGTGAGGGGACTGCTTTTTTTGAAAACAGCCAGATAGGGATGTGGGTCAGAGGGAGCTCGCCAAGCCAGGCCACTACCCTTGTCAAACCGGAGAAACCTGTTTCAAGTCTCTTCCCCTCCCAGGTCTGGTGCTGGCTAGGCACCAACTTGAGGAATCCGGCCGAGCCGCGGCCAAGAAGGAGGGACTAGTGCAGGCCACAGAGCCTGCTGGCAGCAGGCTGGGCTCCCAGCCTCAAACAACGAACTGCCTGTCCCTCTGCAGTGGGCACGCCCTCCCGCGCCAAGGCCGACGCGCACCCGGCCCAGGTCTACACAAACACGGGTGGTGACGGAGCAACAGGTGCCAGGTGGGAATGGCCGTGAGGGAGCACTGGTCAGGTAGAAACATGCGATCTGGAGTTAGGTCACAGCCCAACAGAATGTGCTGGCAGCATGCACGGGAGATGAGACCTGATGGGTGCTGCTAGGCAGAGTCTCTGGGGAGCAGAACAACAGTCTTATGTTCAAATCCCAGCTCCACTACTTCCCAATAACGTGACCTTGGGCCAATGATTTAACATCCTCAAGCCTCAGTTTACAAATGTGTAAAAGGAGGATAATAATAGAACCTATTTCACAAGGTTGTGATGAGGATTAAATGGGATGATGTCGGTAAAAATGTCTAACACTGCCTGGCACGTGTCAAGTGCCCCTAAATACCATGTATCTCTCTCTTTGTTCATCCATTCAGCCATCCACCCATTCACCTCTGAAAATCAGTGCTGACACTCTATGGGCCCCTGCTAGCGTCTTCCCTTCCCATCAGGATTTTCCTCGGACAGTAAAGACACGTGGGTCAGGATTCCCAGCTGCTTGCTCTCTGCTCACTCCTAAACAGTTTCTCTTCGCCCCTCCATCCCCTCAGTCTGTCACAGACTTTTCATTATGATTCCCACTGTCTGCCTCCCCTGTCTCTAGCTTGGTCACACACCTCCTTATCCGCCTTTCTCGCCAGCTTACCTCTCGCTCTGACTCTTGATTTCTGTCTCCCCCACCCCATCTTGCTCAGTTCTTCAGCCTCTTTCCCACTGCTGGTTCTCTCCTATCCTCTTTCCTGCTCTATCTACCTGTAGCCTCGTCTCTGCCCCGTTGTCCTGCTTCATCCCATTTCTTGATTCTTACACCCACGGGCTCTGAAGTCAAACTGTTGGACGTGGCCGAGGTGGGATCTGAACACATCAGATGGGTGATATGAGGAAAGTTTCCTAATCTCTGTGGGCTCAATTCCCTATCTGTAAAATGGGATAATGTTTACTTTGTACTGTGGGGATTAAATGATATAATACACAGAATGTATTCAGAACAGTGCCCAGCACTTAGTCTATTATTAGTCACCATCCCTGACTGTCTGTCTCCCTTCTCTCTCTCAGTCTTTCTTCTACAGGTTCCAGTCCACCAGCCACTAAATACAAGTCCAAACTCCCCCTGTGCCCTGCTTCAGTTTGGGGATGTAGAAGGAATGGTTTCCCAGAACAGCTAACGGTGTGCAGGGCAGTCTGAGCCCTCCTCAGCTCCCCTCACATCAAAGACAGACAACTTCAGCCCATGGGGAAGGAGAAAGGCTCTGGGGCTGGCAGGAGGCCAGGGCTGAGATGACAGTGCGAGATACACCCACCTGTCTACAGGGACGCTTTCTTTGCTCCCTCCCAGGCCCTGGCCCCACCAAGCTGCCTAGCCCCTGGGGAAGTTCCCATGGAAAGGGGTGCTGAGAACTGAAACAGAGGCCACCAACCCCCCAACTGTGCCCAGCACCCCCTACCCATGGGTGCCTGGTGCCTAGGGAGGAGACAGATGTACAGACATCTGAGCACAGTTTTCTAGAATTCTGAGGACTCACCTGGCTAAAATGATTTCGTCTGACTGTCAGGGATGGGCAAAGGAAGGCTCTGGCTTTCAGCCTCGGGAAACTCTCATCTGGCTAACGGGCCCCTGGTTGGGAAGACATTCTCATCTCTGGAGAGAATCTCCTTGGACAAAAGGTGATTCATTTGTTCAGCTCGCTTGGCTGGGGAGGAGAATGTCATTGGACTTGGGAGGGAGTCTCACTTTGCAGAGGTTTCTCCAACTCAACTCTGTCTCAGGGATGGGGAATTGCTGTTCTTATCCTATGTCACTGTCACGTAAATAGCTTGACAAAGGAAAGTCACTCCCCTGCTGGGGTATGGTAGGAAAGTCTCACCAAGCAGGGGCTGGGAAGAGAGATCTCACTGCAGTATTTTGACCGTTTAGCCCTTAAGTGAAGGGAATTCTCACGAGGTTGGGGTGGGTTCCCATTTCTAAATGGAAGTCAGCCACAGGGTAGAGCAGGGAAGACGGAGGGTCGAGTGGACCCAGGGTAGAGTGGGTCACCCTGACAGACAGAGGGGCCTCTCACCTGGATGACTGAGTGGCCTATGGGGCTGTTCTCAGACAGCTCAGCCTCATAGGACGGCCGCTCGAACTTGGGGGCATTGTCATTGGTGTCGAGCACGGTGACCCGAAGCAGGGCGCTGCTGGCACGTGGGGGGTTGCCACCATCCTGCACCTTGATGGTGAGGTCATAAGAGTCCAGGCGTTCCCGGTCCAGGTTGCCCATCACGATGAGCTGTGGCTGCTTCCCCTCCTGGTCCTCTGCCACCTGCAGCCCAAATAGCTCCTGGGCCTCGGGCCCCACCTGCAGCTCATATGACGCCACACCGTTGGGGCCAGCATCTCGGTCTGAAGCCACTGGGATGGAGAAGAGTGAGCCGATGTTGGTATTCTCGGGGATGGGCAGTGTGATGACTGGCGAGGCGAAGTTGGGTGTGTTGTCATTGATGTCCTGAACCTCTATCTGGCCCTCCAGCAGCCGGGGGCTGCCATTCTGCACAAGGTCCGTGATAGACACCTCAAACTCCAGGATGCAGGGCTCACCAGGGAGCTGGTTCTGGCATTCACGGAGCCCCTCACGGTCGATAGAGGTCTCGGTGGTAAAGATGTCACCCGTCTTGCCATCCACCCGCAGGTACGGGGCACCCACCTCAAGTTTGTACAGGTGGCCCACATCGGGAAAACCGTAGTCGGCAGCGAGGCTCCCGATGAGGGTATTAGGCGGCTGTTCCTCAGCCACCTTGTACACCACCCGAGTGGCATGGCCCGGGGACGGAGCCAGCAGCAGCAGCAGTGCTAGCAGCAGGGTGGGCAGCAGCAGACTTCGCTCCCCAGGGCCTGGGCTGTGCCTCAGGGGCCCCATTGGGGCAGGCTCCAGAATCAGGAAGGCTGTAAGGGGGGAGAGACAGAACACAGTCGTCAGCTGGGAGGAGAGCCCAGGCTCTGAGGGCTGCCCAGAGCCGCCCCCCAACTCCCCTCTCCCACCCACACACTGAACTCCAGGAGAGAGAATGCCGATTCCAGGACCCAGAACTCACCCACAGCCCAGTGTAGCAGCAGTATCTGCTCCAGCTGGAGGAGCCGGTAGGTAGGCGCCGGAACACGTCTAAAGCAGTTCCCGCCCCTGGAATGCCCGGACCCACCTGACACTCCCTCCCTCCCTGCTCTCCGCTCTGTGCTCTGCCCAACACCTCCTTCTCACCAGCATCCTGCCTTAGTCACCCATGCTAATTACCCTGATACTGAGATAGGGAGAGACAGCAAGTGCAAGGGCGAGACCTGGAGCCCCCCACTCCCTGCCGTGAACACAGTAGGAGAGACGCAGGAACCCTCACATTCCCCAGACCCCGATCATCACCACCATTGCCCACGCCGAGGAGGGCCGCTCAAGTTGGCTGCAGGCAGAAGGGATGACGTCACGTTCCTATCCCTTCTGAGATGCTAAGTCAGTGTGTGCATGTGAGGTACACATCTCAAATCCCCTTCTTCTAACACTACTCACCCTGCTAACCAGGGTGCCCACCCCTACAAAGGGCCAGCTTGAACAGGGCTCCAACCAAGGCTTGCAAACAAGGTTGAGGAATAGGGGTTCTCCCTCCCCGACCTCCCTGCAAACACACATGCCCCTGAGCATGGACACCTGTGTGTACACACACAGCTCCTCTGCCCTCGCTCTCCACAGTGGGGTGGGGGGTGGGGAGGAGAGACATGGGCAGGTACGTGGAAGATACCAGACATCAATACTGAGGTCAGGGCAGTGGTCAGAGCTGACTAGCCCTGGAACTGGCATTGGGAGCTGCCCTGGCCTGTCCTTAGAGACTAGGAGTCCAGCAGGTCTAACTGGGATAGGGCTGCCAATGACACGAGCAGCCTTGCCCAGACCACTTCCCACACATCTGTTCAGTCTGCCAGTGTGCCTCTCACCTGGCCTCTCCCGGCCTTCACCGGTCCAGCCCCATCTCACACCTGGCTCTCCCTGCCCACCCCCAGATCCTTCCAGTGAGAGGCCCGTATGCCCCAGCCAACCACAAGCTGCACCGCAGTCACGACAGCAGCTTGCTGCTCCGGCTGGTCTCCTCTCAGCTTTGAGCTGTGTGTCAGCAGACCCCAGCTCAGAACCAGCCTTGACTACCTCCTCTTCTCCAGCACCACCACGCCACAACCAGCCCCGCTTTGCAAATCCAAAGGCTTTGGCCCGACATCTTCAACAGAGGCTCAGGCTGGATCTCCTGTCTCCAGCTCCTTGCCTGCCCCTGGAATAGGTGCTCCGCACCTGGAAATCCCTACCCAGGCCCTGTCACAGGACACACCCACCCCACTGAAGGCAGCCGCTGGTTGCCCAGGAAGCCTTCCCAGCCTCTTCAGCCCACAGTGACCTCTCCTTCCTCCAACTCACAGCCACTTATTGTGTGTACCAATCCCTCAGCAATGAATCACCGTGCAGTCGGGGACACCGCCCGCCGTGTTATTCAGTCCCCATACTGTGCACCTAGCCCTGTGTTCTCCACCTCCCCAAGCATCCTGAGGGAAGGGACAGGGCTCCCTGCACTCATCCCCTTCCCAGAGCTGGGCTCACTACAGTGCTCATTCATGCTTTCAGGGAACATTTATTGGGTACTTAAAATGTTCCAGGCTCTATCCTGGGCAGTAGAACACAGCAGTGAACAAGACAGATGCAGTCTGTCGTTGTGGAGCTAATAGTTCTAACCCATGACTGTTTGTCACTTTTGTTGGGTTGCACCCATTTGACAGGTGTAGGGCAGCAGGATGGAGAGAGCAGGGACTGTGACATCAGGCAGTCTGAGGCAGACCCCAGCTGCCCACTTCCTGACCATGCGAGTTGCAGCAGTTGATTTAGAGCCTCGGTTTCCTTGTCAGTAAAATGGGAATAATACTACCTCTTTCCTAGGGAGTTTGGGATCATGTGGGCTGAATGCCTAGCACATGGGCAGTCAACAAACGCTCCCTCAAAGCACTTAGAGTTGTAGTTAGGTAGCCGTTTGGGGAATAATGTATGAATTGTTTGTCTTTCTGTGAGCAGAAACTAAGAGAGCCTCTGCTTTGTTTACTCATATATCCATCCTGAGGGCCTCGCCCTGGACCCTGCACACAGTTGCTGCTGCTGCTGTTGTTTAGTCACTAAGTCGTGTCCAACTCTTTTGCATCCCCGTGGACTGTAGCCCGCCAGGCTCCTCTGTCCATGGCATTTCCCAAACAAGAATACTAGAGTGGGTGGCCATTTCCTTCTTCAGGAGATCTTCCTGACCCAGGGATTGAACCCGGGTCTCCTGTGTTGGCAGGTGGATTCTTTCTCACTGAGCCACCAGGGAGGCCCCTGCACAGCACAGTGGGTGCTCAGCCACAGCTCATGAATGACTGCGATCATTTTAGCTAACCTATCCTGGAACTTGATGTGTGTTCACTGCTCGTCCTCACCCAGCTTCTCTACTCCACTGAGGACTCCCCGGGCTCTGATCTAACCCTTCTTGTGTAGCTTGCTGCTGCTGCTAAGTCGCCTCAGTCGTGTCCGACTCTGTGTGACCCCATAGACGGCAGCCCACCAGGCTCCCCCGTCCCTGGGATTCTCCAGGCAAGAACACTGGAGTAGGTTGCCCTTTCCTTCTCCAATGCATGAAAGTGAAAAGTGAAAGTGAAATTGCTCAGTCGTGGCCGACTCTTAGCGACCCCATGGACTTGCAGCCTACCAGGCTCCTCCGTCCATGGGATTTTCCAGGCAAGAGTACTGGAGTGGGGTGCCAGTGCCTTCTCCTTCTTGTGTTGGTTAGATCTCAGCAAATGGTCATTGAATGCATATTCCTTACACAAGCACAGTCCCTCCTTGGTCATTTCTCCCACTAATAGGCTCAACACATGTGAGGCTGTTATCAGATGAGTAGTGTGTGTTTGTTCCCAGCTACAGTCTTAATCTCTTTAAAGGACAGAGGAATTTATCTGATGCTCTATTTGGATCCATCCTTCAGCCATTTCCCCTCTCTGCATGGACCTGGCACTGGGCTCATCTTACCATCAAGCCCCAACCCAAATACACCTATCTCCAAAGAACCTCACTCCCTTCTGGGCACCTTATTCTGCCCTCCCTTCCACAGCACACACACAATATGGGATCACTGTGAGCACCAACTCCATGCGTAAGTCTTGGCTGGGTGGGGCTTAAACCTGACAAAGAGGAGAAATAAAGCAGTGACGGCCTGCCTCCACTCACTCTCTCCAGATCAACAATTTGTAACCTTTGGGGTCACATCCCCCTTAGTGAATTTTATGAAACTACATGGCAGATTTTTCCAAGAAGAATGAATGTTCACAAATTTTGGCTACAACTTCAGAGGTACGTGGTCTGGCAGCGTCAGGGTGACTTTGATTTGTAGCTGCTCTAAGAGCTACAGATTAAGCACCAATCTCGGGGGCTTCCTTCCCCATCTCAGGTCACAACCAGGGCCTCTGACCCCTCAGGCCTCCCCAGGCAGCACAAACATAGCATGTTTGTGACACATTCTCCCCACCTCCCGCCTGCCTCCTAATACTCATACACATTCTCTCACTCATGCTGTCACCCTTGCCGAGTCACTCAGTTGTATCCGACTCTTTGCGACCCCTTGGACTATAGCCCACCAGGCTCCTCTGTCCATGGAATTTTTCAAGCAAGAATACTGGAGCCGGTTGCCACTTCCTTCTCCGGGGAATCTTCCCCACCCAGGGATCAAACCCACGTCTCTTGCATCTCCTGCATTGACAGGCAGATTCTGTACAACTGAGCCACGAGGAAGGCCCCTGTCACCCTTAGAAGTCAGGAAAGATTGTAGCATCTAACTTCTAATTGGGAGGAACACTAAAAAGAATATCCAAGGCAAGGACAGTTGGGGGCAGGGGGAGTTTCCAGGGGTTGGGAGAGGCTTGCCCAGAGTAGGATCAAGAGCTGAAGAAGGCTAGGCTCTTTAAGTATCTGAAAGTGAAAGTGAAGTCGCTCAGTTGTATCTGACTCTTTGCGACCCCATGGACACTAGGCTCCTCGGTCCATGGGAGTTTCTAGGCAAGAGTACTGGAGTGGGTTGCCATTTCCTTCTCCAGAGAATCTTCCTGACACAGGGATCGAACCTAGGTCTCCCACATTGTAGACAGACACTTTAAAGTCCCTTTAAAATGAGTACTATCTGGCCCCACCCGTAGGAATTCTGATTCTGGAAGAGGGGACTAGAGAAACCCCCAGGCAGCAGGGTGGAGGCAGCAAGGGTCTGGAACCTTCTGGGAACAACCTTGAGGTACTCTAGGTCTTTGGAATTAAGAATGAAGCATAATTTCTGTCATCATCACCTTTACCACCATCATCTCTAACACTCCCAGAGATTCTACTACATTTACATCCATTTCCCATTTAATCCTCTCAATCCTCTGAAATGGGTCTTGTTTATTATTACATGGCTTCCCATAGTACAGATGATAAAACTGATGCTCAGAAAGAATAACTGCCTTAGGTCATAGAAATAGTAAGCTGAAAAGTTAAAGTGAAGTTGCTCAGTCGTGTCTGACTCTTTGCGACCCCATGGACTGTAGCCCACAAGGCTCCTCCGCCCATGGAATTTTCCAGGCAAGAGTACTGGAGTGGGTTGCCATTTCCTTCTCCAGGGGATCTTCCCTACCCAGGGACTGAACCTGGGTCATCAGCATTGCAGGCAGATAGACACTCTACCAACTGAGCCACCAGGGAAGCCCTAGTAAGCTGAAGAGTTGGGATTTGAGAAATAAAAATGCCTTCCCACGAGTTGAGAAAAGGCTGGATGGGGGAAGAGAAATCAACAGAAATCACGGGTTGCTATGTACCCTCCCCCCTCTGAAAACACACACACACACATAATCCCTGGGTTGCCAAACCTGCAGGGCAAGGAGTGAAAGAGAAAGAGAGGGTCTAGGGTTCAAGGGCGGAAGGACGCCAGGCCTCCCTGGATGCAGGGAGAGAGAACAGAACAGCCAGGAGCGGCAGTGAGGCAGCGCTTCCTACTCCTGCTCCCACCATCCCTGAACTTTGTCCTGGCGGTTGGTTAGAGGGAGTCATCAGTCCCAGACTGCAGCCTCTGAAGCCATTAGTGCCTTATCTGCCCTTGCCCAAGCACTGGCTGCCTTCCCGGCAGGGGTGTCCCCACCTCCACCTGGAGACACTGGGCACCCAGGACCCTGAGCAGTCAGAGCCTCAGGAGGGTCAGTGACTCATTCTTCTCAGGCATCACGAGCACAGTGAGGTGGGAGGGCAGAGTCCAGGGAAGGCCAAGGAAAATGCCATCTGTGTCAACATTTGGGCAGGAAGAAGGACGGCCATGACGGTCACCTGGAACCTTCATGCCAGCCCACCTCGGGGACCAGGGGCCATTTCCTCCCTGAAAGCTGTGGCCAGAGAGGAAACACACAGGGGCAGATGTCACAGCCCCAGAGTCCAGGTCAGCTGTGACCCCCACCTCTGCACTGTAACAAACAGCCACCACCACTGCCGGCACAAAACACTGAGGGACAAAGCAAACAGCTGGGAGAGGAGGGCAAGGAAGCTGGCTGTATGGGGTGGAGCTGTTCAGAGGCTTCCCACAGTGAATAAGTGCACAGCCCTCAGCTCCTCTCCCTTCTCTTTCACAACCCTCTATTAGCCTCTGTGGGGTTTCCAGGCACCTGCATTCTTGAGTCAGATTGTCAGAGTTCAAACCCTTGTTCCACCACTTGCTAGCTGTGTGACCTTGGCCAAGTGACTTTACCTCTCTGAAGATATTTCTATATTGTGGAATGGAAATAATTCTGCCTCTTGAAATTATTTGGGAGGATTAAATGGGAGCTGATACATTAAGGTCTATTGTAAAGGAGCAATATCTTTCTATCTAAATGGAGCATTTCATTTCCAGCATCAGACACACAGTAGGTGCTCACTGGTTTCATTAATAAGTGAACAAATCCCTTGCCAGCTGGGAAGACCTATGAAGGCAAGGATAGTTGTGTATCTTACTACAGTATTGCTTCCTCATCACCCACCATGGGCCTTGGCAGACAGTAGGAGCTCAATACATGGTTGAAAGAATCTCTGCAGCACCAACTATCCTCTCTCATGGTAGGGGCAGCCCTCACCCCACGTGAGGCTCTCCTCCTTCCCCATCTCCTCTCCCCAGCCCTGACTCCTGCTCAGCTCCTCCCTCCATCCTCCGAGACCCTCTCCTGACCCTTCCCACCCACACTCCGCAGCAGCTAGCTCAGTCTCTGCCTAGCCTAGGTCCCCTGACCAAGTAGCCACAGCAGCAGACCCTCTGCCAGCAAGACGCTCCTTTCCAGCTGAAATCCCTTTTGGGGGTGGGGACTGGGTGGGAGGGAAGGGGGAAACTAAATGCAGCCAGAACTGAAACCAGACCTGCTCCCCTGCCATCCTGCTCGGCAGTCTCTGGAGGCCCTTCTCATCCCTCTCTCTTCGATCCACTCCATGCCCTGGTCTAGTTATAATTACAGATCTCAATCCTCCGAGACCCTCACATCAAGAAAGTAACACTTGCCCCACCCCTAACCCCCACACACCTAGACCTCTGGCTGTCACAAACCCCTTCTGGGCGCTCTCTTTCCAGGCAGCTACCAAGGGTTGGCTCAAAGCAGGTAATGGAAGGCCCTCGGCGTCTTCCGGCACGACATCCTGGACTCAGCCGGACAGGCCGGAGCGGACAGACCCCAACCTACACCGCTGCGGTCAGCGGGCGCTCGCGGCACACACCCTGCGCTCGGGGCATCTCCTCCCAGAGGACACTGGAGAGTGTCGGGGGTGGGACAGCAGCAGCTCCTCCAGCATCCTCGGGCTCGCCCGGCCCCACCCCACCCCCACCCTCACCCCCGCGGCGCCGGGCCTCCCCGAGCTCGAGGCGAGGCGCGAGTGCGGCGCCGGGAGAATGCGCCTCACCAGCGGGCCCCAGGCGCCCCCCTGCCCCAGGGGCCGCCGCGGGGAATCCCTCCTCCTCCGCACTCCCGGTGTCAGCCTTAGGGACCCTCCACAAGCCGGCGTCGCCGAGAGCCGCCCCGCGGGCGCCGGGAGGGGGCAGGGAAGGAGCCGGCGCCGGAATCACAAAGCGGCGAGCCCGGCCCGGAGAAGAAATTCTCGTAAACCGAGCCTCTCGCGGACAGCAGAAAAGGGGCTTTACCCTACTCTCAATCATGAAAGACCTCAGAGCCGCCCCGAATATTTCCTGCTAGAAGGAATGGTCGCCGGCCACTGCTGAGAAACAGAGGCCAGAAGTCTGGGCTCCCGAGGGTAGGTGGGGGAAGGGAGTGCGAGTCCTTGTCGCTTGCCAATTCTGCTCCTGCGCGTGCCGCGCGTGCCCTCCTGGTCCCAGGGCCTCGCCCGCGCACACGACTCTGGCCTGCAGCCGGGACCGCCCAGGTGTGAGAGAGACACAGGTGTGTTGGACCCAGGTCTGCTGAGGATCCAGGTGGTTCGGAGAACGCAACTGAATGGTCCGAAGAGGGTCGCAAACACTGCCCAAGGTTGGCACCCTCTGCAAAGGGGCCTAGTGCCCCGGAGCTTCGGGGAGGCGGGGTGGCGCGGCCTGCCAGGTCCAGCTTGTTCCGGGAATACCCAGCCGGCCGGCCCGGGAGTGGGGGTGGGGGAGGCGCCGGCGGGAAATCAGGTCCGGCCAGCCCGCCCCTAGGGTTCCCGCCGGGCCGATATTTACACTGCCTGTATCGCGATAAGGGGAAGGGGCGCTGGGTGCCCTCCTGGCGGCCCGGCGGCTTCCCAGGACGGAATCTGGCCTCTGAGGGAGAAGGACAGAGCGCGTGTGTTTGTGTGTATATACCCCCAAGGTGTAATGTGATATTGTTGGTGGAAGGTGTGTGTGGAATCCAGTGTTAAGATGTGGGAAGCAATAAACTCTGTGTTTGTGACCGTGAAGCGCTGTTGTGGGTGCCACTTGCTGTGTTAGGGTGTATGCCTTCAAGGCGTGTGCGGAGACACTGGGTTCTGTGTTTATGGGTGCAATCGAGGGGGTGCAAGCAAGACGCTTTGTGTACCTATGTTCTGGCCAAGGAGTGTAACATAATTTATGTTAGGGTGTGTTCCTTAAAGGAATATGTGTGTGTGTGACTGGGTTTTGAGTGTTCATCTGGTGAACTGTGGCCGTGACACTCCTGTTTTAGGGCACGAGATTGCGTTTGTGTGCCCAAGTCGCCGAATGTCACATCCGGTTGTGTTCTATTGCTTTGTAGGACCACAGGTTGTGTGTCCGTGCTGCTGAGCAGGCGCTGAAGCGGATTCTCAGCTAGCAACGGTGCCCCAGCGGGCGCTGGTGTGCGGGAGGTATGCCTGTGTGCACATATGTATGTATGTGTGTACATATGTCCGTGGTCTGGCCCTCCGGGTGCCCGCAGGAGCTGGACGCGCCTGAGTGATCCGAGCTGGTCGCCCAACAAGTGTGTGTGTGTGCTTGTGGATGAGGGTCCTTGCTTGCTACATCCTCGGGGAATGCCCCCCACCAACTGGGGGCTGCGCACTTGCCCCAAACCATCTCCATCTCTCGCGCTCCCGGAAGTCCCCTTATCCTCGCAGCTCCAAGCGCACCGGGGTGCAGGGCGCCTAGGCTGGGGTCCAGTCCAGCACTCCCTCTCCTCGCTCGGCTTCTTGCGGCGGACCTTGGAGGCCAGGGTGCCCCGGCCGCAACCCCCACTCCCTAGCTCCCAAACGCCCCCCACTTCAACCCCGGCGCGCGGAGCACCGACTGGGCCCCCGTGGCCTCGCTCGGCCGAGTGCCCCTCCCTCGGCTCCCGCCGGCCATGGCCGCTCACGGGCGGGAGCCACCGCCGCCTCCACCGCCACCGATCCTTACCCGACTCTGGGCAGCGCCGGCCGCGGGCCCTGCAGTCCATGAGCCGCCACCGGCCCCGGCCCGGGCTGCGACTCGGCACGGCTCGGGCTGGCGCTGCGGTTCAGGGTTGGCTCCGGCTGGCTTTGCGCGCAGCAGCCCCGGCGGCTTCGCGTCCGCGCCGTGCTCCCGCTCCCGGAGTGTGTGAGGCGGCGGCGGCGGCAGCGGCGGTGGCGGCGGCGGCGGAGCCAGCAGCGAGCGGAGCGCACAGCCGGGCCCGCCCCTCCCTCCCCTCCCTCCTGGCCCGCCTGCCCGCCTCCCGCCCGCCTCCCTGTCCCCCCTCCCCCGCTCCGTGGCCGGGAGGGTGGAGCTCGGGACCGCTCTGGTTCGGCTGGGAGGGGACCCCAGCACCGCTCCGCAAAGCCGGGACCCCTTTTGCTATCTCCTCGCTACCCGAGACCCGTATAAGCAGATTGTCCCCCTTCAGTTTACACTTATCCCACCCGTGCCCCCATCTGGAACCCCTCCCGAATTCCTTTCCCAGCCTCATTCAAACACCTGTCCTTTACTCTGCCCCCTGGGAAGTCGAGGCACGGGAAATGTTTCCAGATGCCTTCTCTGGGCATCTGCTCCTCCAGATCCACGTTCTTCCTGCCCAGACCCCCAGCGCACCCCCGAGTGGCCCTCCCTTCCCACTGCGCTCTGGGGAAGTCCACCCCTCCCCCTCTGGCCGAAGCCGCAGAGCGGTCAGCGTCGGTGGCCGCAGCAAGTCTTGGGGGTGGGGCTACGGAGGGACCGTGGAAAGGGGAGGGTAATGGGACTCGGAGGCTCCCCTAGAATGAGGACTGGGGAAATATGCAAGTGTGAGGATGAGGTGACGCGCCTAAGCTGGGGCTTTTAGAGGGTCCCCCAATCACCTGTCCTCTGGGCGGCACAGAGCTGTGGCCCCAACACATTTACCGGTGACAAACATATTCACACTGAGTCACAAGGGTCCCTACCCCGAGAAGCCGCGCGGTGTCACGGCCTGTATCACACGCCCTCGCAGTGCCACACTCTGTTACACTCACACTCACCGACTCACACACGGTGTCACACGCAGTGTCTCACACACTCGATAACTCAGTTTCTCCCACTCAGTTTTGGCTCTCTGGCGCCATCTAGAGGTGGCTGAGCAGCCTGGGAATTCCTTTTCCTTCGCTCAGGGTTTGGTACCCCGAGGCTCTTAAGTACCCCAGTCCAATACGACCTCCAGCCTTTCGCCATGGATAAGCCAACGCAGAGGGTTGAAGTTCAGAAGAGTGAGAAAGACTGTGTTCCTGGCAAGGCCTGGCACTGGGTGTGGAAAGGTCTAAAACGGGATGACTGATACCTGCGTCTCTATTTGCCTTGGCCTCTGACTCCTCCTCCCTATCCACCTGCATTTTCCCATCCCTATCACTCTTCTACCCCTTGTCTCTTTCCTCTGCTGTCTCCCCTTCTGACACCTGGATTCTCGATGGAGCCCTCCTCAGGATAAGGGTGGGCCCTCGGGCCAGCTAAGGGCTGGCCAAGATTTCTCCGAGAGCAGTTAGCTGCCTCTTCATTGGACTCTCTTTCTGGCCTGCTCTAGTCTGCACCCCTAGACCTCAGCCCTAGAATCCCAGGTTGGGGGCTCCTGGTGGAAGATGAGGTGAGCTAGTGGCAGGTAAATCTGTCCTTTAGGTGGTTTCTCTCTGTCCCTTGCAAAACTCACACTCTCCCCATCATTGAGCACAGCTCCACGGGAGAAATCAGTGGCCCAGAGACAAGAAACCTTCCACAGAGGAGCTGCCCCAGCCTCCCTGCCCCCAGCATGTGCCTGCTGCCCGCTGCAGCAAACCCTCCCCGGTCTGCTTGCTGGGAGCCATTCAAAGGCTCCTCTGTTCTCCTCTCTTGCTCAGGGCTGAGCAAGATAGGCAGCCGCAGAGCTGGGCAGGAAATGCTAATCTCCCAGATGTTCTCCTCCGTCCTCCCTACTCTACCACCATCAAGCCCAAATCCTGTACCAAGTGGTGGGAGCAGAACTGGGCCGGCGCAAGGCCAGGGTGTGTCTCCTCTTCTCCCTGCTCCCTGTCCCTTCCTAACCTGCTGCCAGGCTGGGCACTCTGGGGGACCCGAGCCTAGGACAGTGCAGAAATGAGGATGAGGCTGTTTTCCCAAAGAAGGAGGGCAGGCAGAGGGCAGAGACCGGTAGGTTACATTTGAGAAGAAAAGCCAGGTTCCTGGCCCCATACCAAACTGGGAGGAGGACCTGACTGACAAGTAGGATATGGGGTCAAGTTCTAAACTGATGGTGCCTGAGATTCCAGCTGAGACTATGGCTGGGGATTGGACCCTGGGTGATGCTTGGTGTGAGGGTGGTTGGAATGCTTGGGCCTAAGGCTCTTGCTGTGATATGTATGTGCCTGGGATGGACTGTAACTAAGAAAGTTAGGATGGTGTAGATCCTGGCATAGTAACACAAAAAAATTGTTGCCACTGATAGCAGCTGGGACACTGTTGTAAAGCTATGATGCTGGTGTGCCTAGGCTATTGTCAGAACAATCAGATTATGAGAGAGAGGCTGTTGTGTGTGTTCATGTGGAAAGGAGGGCTATAACTGAAATGCTGTAAGCCTTGAAGCTCAAGATGTGAGGCTGGCATACCTGAGAAGCTGTTCTCTGTTCATATGACGTAGATAGAACTGTAGCTGGATCCATTGCTTAGGTCCTAGGAGATGAGAGGCTGTTGCTAGGAGCCTGTACCTGAGAGGAAGGCTGTTACCTGGGATGAGAGCAGAGCTACTGTTGTGTATAGGGCTGTAGCTGGGATACTATTGGTCCTGAAACTATAGCTGTGATGACAGCATACTGGGGATTGGCTATAGCTAAGATGTTGTTGCCCAGGCTTGTGGCTGGTCTATTACTGTGTGCAGGACTCTAGCTGGGATGCTGTTATGCCTGCAGTCATAGCTCTGAAGCTCAAAGGTAGCTGGGAGGCCATTTCCTGGTAATATAGCTGGACCACTCTTGTCTAGGGGATGGAGCCCAGACTCCGTTGCCTAGGAGATGAGAAGCTGTTCCCTGAAAGCTGTTCTGGGAGGCAGGATGCTACCTGAGATGGGAGCTGATCTTCTGTTGGAGCTGATCTACTGTTGTACTTGGGACAGCTCCCGAGTGGCTGTTGCGTCTGTGGCTGGCTGCGTGGGGAAAGGCGAATGAGTTCTGCTGTGAGGTCTGGGAGATGCCAGGAGCCCAAAGCTGGGTGGGGGCTGCTGCTCTGGGAGCCTTCAGCAGCTGCTTTGCTGTGAAGCTGGGAAGCCTGTTTTCATTACTCTTTTAACTCTTTTTTAACCTTGTTTTTCTCTCGGCTGCACTTTTGCTCACTCATTAATTTTGGTATTTTTCTCACGGTGCCTCAGCCCCTGTCACGGCTGCCATGGCAACAGGAGACAGTTTGCACAGTGCCAAAATATCTGATCAAAAAATAACCAAAATAAGCAAACACCAAAACGACTGTTCTGGGGGCTCCAGCCGAGGGAGAGCCAATGGCTCAAGTCCAGGAAACTCTAGGCTCCCAAGGGACCCTTTTTCTTCCCCAGGAAGCTTTGCTAAACCTTCTGATAACCTCAGAGGCCCTTCCCAAGGGAATCCCCATAACAAATTCTCCCAGGACTCTAAGATTTCCAATGGTCCCTGCCGAAGAGGTATTGAGATGTGAGGACTGGGGTTCACTTCCCAGGAGCTGAGTCAAACCTCTAAGAAGCTCCCTCCCTGCTCTTACCATACATGTCTGCACTATCCCATCCACCCCTCTTCTGGCCCTCCCCCTCCTTCCTCAGGCTTCTTTTACTTTCTCTCCTCCCAACCCTGCTTGGCCACCTCCACTTTCTTCTTTTCATACCCCAGCATCCTGACAGGTTGTATAGAGGGGAGGAAGCTGCAGCCTGCAGACTCACCCCCAACTCTTCAATGGAGATATGAGGAGAGATGCCACAGAAGCACCTGACACTCCTAGGCTCTGGCCACCTCCAGCTCCAGCTGCCTACAGGAAATTCCTGAACAGCCCTGAATACCCACACCCACTCTAATTTCCCCCAATAGCATTCTAGTTTCCTGGGGACCTCCTTCTCTCAAGTGGGCATGTCCCCAGGAGGAGTAGAACAATAGAGCCTCAGGTGGAAAAGGCAGGGGCAAAACTCTTGGTACTACCTGTTTCACTTCTTCACCCACCAGTTACCCCTCTGATGGGGCTTGTCTAGATTTCTAGAGCACTAAGAACCAGAGCAACAAGAAGGCGCCCTTCAAGTCTGCCTGAGTCACATCACAAAATTATATTTCTGGCTTCTCTTCTTCGTGCCCCTCCAGCAGTGAAAATCTTACTCCCAACAGGTCTTTGTCCCCCTCTGAGAGCTAGAACTCACTTTCTGCTCCTTATGTTCAATTCCTATAGCCCTCTCTCCACCAACAGCAATAGTGGCCTTGGCCTCTGGCAGAGCCTTCCTGGGCCTGTTACCATAGAAACCGGATAGTCTGTGCAGTGTGAGATGAGGAGGGGAGACAGGAGCAAGGAGGAGGGACCAGACCTCAGGGACAGCCCTAAAAGAAGGGACCTGGGCACTGAGAGGAGGACGCTGCCCCATCCAAAGGGAGGGGGGACCTTGATTTGGAGAAGGGAGAGAGAATCTTTGTAGGTTCTGTCCCTAGACAGCTTCCTCTGTTGCCTCCCAAGGAGGCGCACAACTGTCTCCTCACCTGGCACAGAGAAGGGAAGTTCCTCTTTCCCCACACCCCTAAAATCCGTCTTTACCAGGAACTTCCTGATCTGGGATGATTCTCTTTCCCAGGAGGCACCAGTCTTAGTCTAAGACCAGGATCATAGGATACCTTCCCTCCCCCAAGAGCTACGTAATCGCCCCAGACCAGTGACTCTGTGCTCTGAAGGCTGGGCAGCCCTGGGACCCGGTGGCCGCTGCTGACCCCATGGCGTGCGGCTCTGAAAGGCCCCATTCATCTCTGGGGGGCTGAAGGCACCATTGTCCCTGGCAGGGGGTGGTGGAGTCAGTGGGGGTCTCGACTCAGAAGGAAGGAATGTGTCTGGAGAAGTTGCCCCCGGGGCTCCAGTCTCCAGGTCCCCACCACATCTCCATCGGGACCCCCTCACGACCCCAAGCCCTCTCCCCTTACTGCTCCCGGCAGCCTTTGCCCTTCTCCTAAGGGTGGGAATTGCCGCGGTTTTGGGTAGAAGCCTCACCCCAACTCTGGCTCTCTCTGGAGAAATATTTCTGGGGCTGGGAGCTGTCCAGCACCTTGGGTCCTGACAGAACAATGATTCGCCTAGGTGCCATCAAACTAGAAGGGGCTCCGGGCCAGACTCAGCTGGCTGGGAGCTTAGGAGTTCTCCTCCACCTAGGCTAACACTGCAAACCACACCTAGCCTGGGTGGCCATGGGTGCAGCTCTGGACGTGGCCATCCATGGGTGCTGAGAACTGACCCAAGGAGCAACTTGACTCCTGCCCTACCTGAGGAGAATTGAAGGGTCAAGTGCCACCAGGCCACTCCCCCTGGAATGCTGTCTCTGATAGAGTTAAAGAAAAAAACTGGGAGAGGTCAGGCCCTGCCTCCCTTCCCCTCACCCCCTCCCTGTCTCTGCCTTGCCTCTGTTTCTGTTTTCCTAACTCTCTCCACCCTCCTCCTCTCTTTCCCTCCCTGCTGGGTTGGGGGCTGCTGAATTATCATTTCCCAGCTCTGCTAATGTGCTCCCTGCTGCGGGGAGGGATCATAATTCTGGGGAGATGATTAAGTTTCAAATTGTTTTTCTGTGTGTTGTTGAAGATGAGGCTTTAATATGGTCCCTCCCCAGATAGGGAACCTGGCCTGGCCCCAGCTGCTTTCCCTATCCTCCTTTGCCAGCCCTCTCCTCTCTGATAGACCAGGTCTGGGCACATGTCCCTTTGTGTGCCCTCTGAACTTATACAGGGGGATGGGGGGTGGTGGACCTACCTTTGACTCAAACAGGAATATATATAATGTGGTGGTGAGAAATACTGGTTTTGAAGTCAGACAAGTCAGGATTCAAGTCCTAACTCTGCCACTTACTATCTATGTGATCTTGGATGAGTTAAACTGACTGAGCCCCAGTTTCTTCATGTATAAAATGAAGATACTTTAACAATTGCCTCATAGAGAGCTTTGTGTGTTTAAATCCATAATGCATGTCAAATGCTTAGCAGAGTGCCTGGCTCATGGTAAAACTTGATAAATAATAGTGGTTATAAGTACACACATACCCCATCCTGTGTGATCCTGCCTCCCCCATCCTTCCTAACTTTGTTCTTCAGTTTAGTAAATGTGTATCTAATGCCTGCTATTTTCCAGGCACTGTGCACTAGAAATCGAGTTATTCAGGAGTGAGGAGGTTGGTTTTCTTGTTTATGTCCTCTTAAGTACTCATTCATTCGCCTCCTTTCCTCTTTTCAATTAAAGTTCACTCCCAGTTTACTCTCCCACACTCCAGTACTCTTGCCTGGAAACTCCCGTGGACAGAGGAACCTGGTGGGCTGCAGTCCATGGGGTCGCTAAGAGTCGGACACAACTGAGCAACTTCACTTTCACGTCTCACTTTCATGCATTAGAGAAGGAAATGGCAACCCATGCCAGTGTTATTGCCTGGAGAATCCCAGGGACGGGGGAGCCTGGTGGGCTGCCATCTATGGGGTTGCACAGAGTCGGACTGAAGCAACTTAGCAGCAACAGCAGCAGCATACTTCCAGCTCTTCCTTCATTATTCCTACTTCATTCATTCTCTGCAGTCTTATCACTTCACCTTGATTCTTATCCTCCTAACACACATACACACATATCTTTTATCTTCTACATGATTCTCCATCCCATTTGGAGCCATCATACTAAATAAATGGGGCTGAATTTTCAAGCTAGGAGAGAGAATCCCGAGTCATGCTCTGTGTGTGTGTGTGCATGCGTGTGTATTTGTATCTAAGGATCACACATATTCAGTGTGCATTCAATGGTGGATCTGTAACAGACTTCTGAACTCACACATTTGAACTGTGTACTTATTTGCCTTTTATCCCCTTTGTATAAGCCTTACAGGCCTTGAAATATGTCTATTTCTTTTTGTGCTATCTACCTACTCTCCCCTCCTCTATCTTTGTTATACCCTAATTGGGAAAGCCTTCTGGTTTTCAGTAACAGAAGCTGATTTATGATAGTATATTTTTGTTTTTGCTCAACTGGTTTCCTACCTACTCTTCATTATACTGACCAGTTTGTCCAAGAAGTCTTTCCACATCTCTTTGAGGGCTTGATTCAGTGCAGGAAACAGAAACTACTCTAGGTGTTTTAAACTGAAGGGAATTTAATATGGGGAATTGAGTCCTTATGAAAATATTTTAAAAGATTTGTGGAGTGGACTCCTAGAAGCTGTACCAAGAGGGCTAGGACATAGTCCATAATTAGAAATGGGGACTCAAAAGGCCACCATTGGTACTATTGAATTAAAGAACACACTGCAAAAGCTTTGCCATCTAGGAATTAGGAAGAAGAGACCAGGAAGCTGGAATAACTGTTGCAGGAGAACGGCACCTCTCCAGAATCCTGCTTACCAGCAGAAAGCCCAAAATAGTAGAAAGAAGGCTTTTCCACTTTCTGCCTTCCAGTCACACAAGTGCGCTTAACTGTAAGGGAGTCAGGGAAATGTAGTCTAGCTTTCTAGTCTCTAGAACCAGTAGAAGAAAGTAACAATAGAGGATGCATGCCCACTGACCCTATTTAACACTAATTTGGACCTTGCCCTTTAGCAGTTCACAGACTAGAGGAGAAAACACCAGGATCAATGCAGGCTAAAAGATGAGCCAGAAAATGTCTGTGATAGACCAAATTTCAGCCACATGGGGTCTGGGACCTTAATGGTCTTAAACTGAGTCCAGACCTACTTTGGAGCTCAGGCTCTGCTAATCACCGGAGGAATAAAACTGAGGTGAGCACACGAGGGAGAGGTGGGGAAAAAAAGGACCATGACCCGGTGTCCACAATAGTTCTCATTTTCTAGACGGGGCTCTACACAATAATCCAGGACCCTAAGAAAACAGCCCATGCTCTGTAGTAGATCCTCCCTCATACTGGCTGGGTTGGGTTTATGTGACCCTGTGTGGCTCATATGTCACTTACCTCAAACCATCAGTCTAAAATAAGCCCTCAACATCACCACTAGGGGAAGAGAAGTCCACAGGGAAGGCTAAAATGGGTCCAACTTTCAAGCAGGAAGGCCTGAACCCCGGGCATGTTTTCCTGGGGAATGTCCAGGAACTGGCACCTTCTAGCAGTATGCATCTGCTTCCTCCTGCAATTCCAGATGTTTTGGCATCTTTCCTCTTCTTTGAGCTGAGTCTAGGTGCTTCTAGGACAAGATCCCAAATAAATCCCAAGTTTATAAATGGTGTCAGTTTCTATCTTCTGAGTAAGTATGAAAGTCTAAGGATAAGGGATAGGCTGGCATTTCCTCATGGGCTTAAAATTGTTGTTCAGTCACTAAGTCGTATCTGACTCTTTGTTACCCCATGAACTGCAGCACACCAGGCTTCCCTGTCCTTCACTATCTCCCTGAGTTTGCTCAAACTTAGGTCCATTGAGTTAGTGATGCTATCTAACCATCTCATCCTCTGCTGCCCCCTCATCCTCTTACCCTCAATCTTTCCCAGCATCAGAGTCCTTTCCAGTGAGTCGGCTCTTCACATCAGGTGGCTAAAATACTGGAGCTTTGGCATCAGTCCTTCCAATGATTATTTAGGATTGATTTTCTTTAGGATTGACTGGTTTGATCTCCTTGCAGTCCATAGTCCAGTGGAGAAGGGAATGGCAAACCACTTCAGTATTCTTGCCTCAAGAACCCCATGAACATAAAAACTTGGCCTCTAGAGTCCTGTTCTGACTCAACTCCTTCCTAGTTTGGTCCTCGGTTACCTTGGGCCAATGACACAATCTCTCTGAGCTTGTTCCCCATCTGTAAAGGGAAATAATACATACTTGCCTCTCAAGACGGTTGGAGAACAACTAATTGAAATAATTATATATGTAACTATTGTTAAGTGCTTGATTCAGTTCTTGGCACATAGTAAGCTTTCAGTAAATGCCAGCTGTTAGTATTTTGTTATTATTATTGATGTCGTACATTCTCAGCAACAAACAGCTTCCATTTTATTTACCAGGAGACATCTAGAAGAGGGGCTTCCTCATACAAGGCTTGCTCTAGAAGTATGAGTTCTTAGTCACAATTGGGAAAAGTGAGGAGCCAGACCAGGCAGGATGCCCCTCTTTCTTCCAGCTGAGAAGTCTCTGTCAGCTTAAATCCTAGTGCTCTCCCCCTGTGGACCTATTCAGACATCTTAACATCACCCAGGGAGGTGGACCTGATGTCACTCTGGCAGGTAAGGAAAGGCAAGACTAGTGATAGTCACAGGCCCAGGATTTTAAAAGTTTGGAATTACCTGTTCTGACCTCTTGTGCCCCCTTTTCTCCTTTCCTTTCCTCAAACCCTCCAATTTCATTTAAATTTTATTGAACATCTACTCTGTACCAGGCAACACGTTAGGCACTAGGGGTACAGTGAAGATCAGAGAGAAAGACAGCCCCTAACCTACTGGAGTTCTCAGTTTTATTACGGCCACAAACTATGCAACTATAATGACACAAATAATCATTTAATTACAGTTATCGTGGTTGCATCTAAGGAAAATGACAGGAGTAATGAGAGTGGATGATGGAGGAACTTAACCTCCCTTGTTAGTCTAGAGGAAGAGGAGCAGGCAGGAAAGGCCAGATCAGACCTGAAGAATGAGTAAGAGTCAGCCAGCCACGCAGGGCAAGTGCCCTGGGCAAAGGGAGTTCCTGCCAAAATGTTAGATGATAACTTTATGGTGTGTTGCCTTCACCAGAGGTATTTGATTCTTGACTGGGGACTCCCAAAGGGATAAATATTTAATGGTGGGGTTTTTGAGAGACATGTGACCAGCTGATAGGGTAAGGAGGCCTTCTCAGCAGCATTCGAACCACACCATGTGTCCAGGAAGCCTATCTCTGGGTATGCATTCTGTGTTGAAATGTAAATGCATGTTTGAGACTGTGAATGTAGGTGCAGGTGTGTATGAATAAATGCAGAGCTATAACTAATAATTTTGACATCTGAGCCACGCAGCAGAAACATACCTTTAAATCCAGGGATATGCCAGTTCATGGGGAGATGCAGAAGAACCAAGAAGGAAAACTTCCCCTGCATGCACATAGAGCCCCCATCAGTTAAACCCCACACCCTTGACCTTGGACATCCCAGATCATCCATCTCTGCCAAGTGTCAGGGGCAGACTTAGCAGCCCTGCTAGCGAAGCATTGGTATTGAAGGTGGGGGAGGAGGGAGAGGCTTTAAAATTTGCAGTCTTTAAGAAAACTGATATTTAGAACATCGGCATCCTCCATATTTTTGTTCCTGGGCCCTCGGTGAGTGCCACGTGCTCAGCTATGTCCAACTCTTTGCAACCCCATGGACCGTAGCCTACCAGGCTCTTTAGTATATGGAATTTTCCATGCAAGAATATTAGAGTGGGTTGCCATTTCCTCCTCCAGGGGATCTTCCAGACCCAGGGATAGGACCCTCATCTCCTGTGTCTCCTGCATTGCAGGAAGATTCTTCACCTGCTGAGCCATTGGGGAAGCCTCTGGTGAGTGAGCATACCTTTATTGAGACTTTGAATGTATGCATACATCTATCTGTGTGTGAATGCTGACTGTACATACTTATGTGGATATGAATAGGTGCTTGGGACCAGTGTCAACTGTGATAACTAAGAGTCTGGGGCTGGCAGGCATGTTCTTGTGTTCCTCCTCTCCCATTATGCCTGTCTCCACTGATCTCATGAGATGCAGAGGCTAGGATTATCTTCTGGTCAGGGCTGAGTCCTTTCATATTCACGGACTGAAAATGTACTGACCACAAGGCAAGCAGAAATAATATGCTCATCTTCACCTCCATCCCATAAAGCAAGTGGAACCTGGGCCCTTTGCAGTGAATGAGCTTCAATAATTCATCCCAGCTGCGGGTATAGTATTGACATAAAGCTAATTTAACCCTGGGGAAGCCAAGAGAGGTGAGGAGCAATTATGCCTTCACCTGCAGCCTGGTCACTCTGCTAGCTCTCTGATGCTATGTTGGAAAGCAGAATCCTCCCCTCCAAGGGGAGGTCGCTTGTCCCTTTCCCTCCTTGTAGGCAGTTGACTTTCTGAGGCTGTTAAGATGATGTTCCATCTTCTTCTTGAGAATATTCTTGAATAGAGGCTTCCCATCCCCATTTCAGGACTTGAACTTCCCAAAAGTGACAGGGATGTTTCTTATGTCAGACCAAGTTCTCCTGTATCTCTTTCTGAGGAATCAAAACCATTGGCACTTTCTATAGGGTGTGATGGGTTTTAGAGAAGTGAGATTGAGAGCTTTGCTGGACAGAGAGGAAATGTATGGTTAATGTTTTAAATGACATCCAACAAGTCCTTTCGATTTTCTTTCTCAAAAATAAAAATCACTCATTCAACATCCAAAAAAATGCTCATTGAGCTCCTTTCTTCCTTTATTCAATAAATGCTTAATAAGCACCTACAGGTACTAAAAGAACCACAGTCTGAATCCTTGCCTTCATGTGGGTTTATATGATAACAGGAAAGAGAAACATTAAACAAATACACACATGAATAAGTGCAAACTGTTGCTAATGCTACTTATTTGTATTCACTCACTCATTCAAATACCAATACAATGAGGGAGAGTAATAGGAACAGCTTTGGAAGAAAAGGCCTCTCTAGAGCCCTGAAAGTTGATTAGCCCTGGGGAAGAGAGTGGGAAGAGTAAAGCAGGGGAGGGAAAGGCACGTGTTCAGTGCTTTGCTTCTTGATGCAAGTCGATGGTGAAGCTTTCCTGGGGCCTGATGGGAGAAAAGGAATTGGAAATGAAAGAGCTGAGTTCAAATTCTGCCTTTGCCACATTATAGTTAGGTGGCCTTGGGCAAGCTACTTCTCTCTTTCAAGTCTCAGTCACCTCTTCTATAAAATGGAGATGGTAACATTTCCCACTTTATTGGACTGTTGTGAAAAATTAAGTAAAATAATGTTCTAAAGTGCTTACCAGTGCTTGGCATATGGTAAGTGTCAATAAATTATTATTATTGCTATTATGATTATCCTCAAATGCTCGAAGTTCTTTATTACCCCCAGGCTTTGGCACAGTTTGTTCCCTCTGCCTGGATCACACCCCATTCCTTTTACTCACTTATATGCATCTGTCAAGTAACAGCTGAAATGTATTTCCCTGGAAGGACTTTCCTGACCCTATATCAATGGCTTTCAAACTTTAGTGCATGTAAGAATCGTGTGTGTGTGTGTGTGTGTGTGTGTGTGTGTGTGTGTGTGTGTGGGAGAGAGAGAGAGAGAGAGAGAGAGTATGGCTTATTACAAAGCAGATTCTCAGTCTGACAAAGTACCGTGGTAATGTAAATGAAACATGGGAAACTGAAACTGAATGAGAGATACACAGGAACTCTCAGTATCTCTGCAACTTTCCTGTAAATCTAAGATTGTTCTAAAATATTAATTAAAAAGTATATTTAAAAAAGATTCCTATGCAAGTCACAGCATAATGAGATAACACCACATACTGTTAAAAAGAGAGAGAGAGAGTAATAAGTGCTGGCTAGGATGTGGAGATGGAGAAGGCAATGGCACCCAACTCCAGTGACTCTTGCCTGGAAAATCCCATGGACGGAGGAGCCTGGTAGGCTGCAGTCCATGGGGTCTCTAAGAGTCGGACACAACTGAGCGACTTCACTTTCACTTTTCACTTCCATGCATTGGAGAAGGAAATGGCAACCCACTCCAGTGTTCTTGCCTGGAGAATCCCAGGGACGGGGTGTTATGCCCAAAGTCCGAGTCCCCAAAACTGAGAGAAATAAGACATCCATGGCAATGCAAAAGCATAAAGGGGTTTATTGCTAGCTCGAACTAGGGCTCCCCCGGCACCCGACGCAGCGGCTATAGGGAGGGAGCCCCGAGTCTTGGGCTGCACTGCTTTTATAGGGAATTTAATCAGGTAAAAGGATACAAGAGGGGGTGTTCAAGCAGGAGGACAACTGATTGGCTACTTTAGGGGGTATTTAAGTTGACAGATAACTGGTTGGTTACTTCCATCCATAGGATTTGTATGTAGATTCTTGATTGGTTTTTACTTCCAAGGTAAATCACAAGCTCCTGAACGTTAAGTCAGAAGGTTTAGCCTAGTGACCAATTGGCTTGTGTACAGTGGGGCTAGGTTAGGTAATCTGAGGGTTGATTGGCTATGGGTAATGGGCTTAGGTTGGGTAACGTCCAAAGTTCTTTTGCCTGGGACCTTGCAGGATGGAATTTTTTAACAAGATGGAGTAGCTCAGGCCCTTCATGCTAGGGTGAGTGGGACCCTGCTAGGGGTAGTCTCCTGGAATCATGACCCAGGTTTACAAGAATTCAAAACCTAGGCCTAGTGCAACCTGTCGAGCCTGCCATGGCTCCGGTCTGGTTCCCCAACAGGGGTAACCCCAGTGGGCTGCCATCTATGGGGTCGCACAGAGTCAGACACGACTGAAGCGACTTAGCAGCAGCAGCAGCAGCAGGATATGGAGAAACTGAAACACTTGTGCACTGTTGGTAGGAATGTAAGATGGTACAGCCACTTTGGAAAATAGTATGACAGTTCCTTAAGAACTTAAAATAGAATTACCATGTTCCACCAATTCCAATTCTGGGTATAACCCTGAAAGAACGCAAAACAGAGTCTCAAAGAGATATTTATACACCCATGTTCACAGCAGCACTATTCACAATGGAAGCAGGCCAAATGTTCCTTGATGGATGAATCACTAAACAAAATGTGGTATGTACGTGCAATGGAATATTACTCAGCCTTAAAATTGAAGGAAATTTTGACATATACTACAATATGGATGAAACTCGAGGACCTTAATGCTAAGTGAAATAAATCAGTGACAAAACAATGAATACTATATGATTCCATGTATATGAGGTATTATACAGATGGAAAATATAATAGGGTTTCTAGGAGCTTGAAAAAAGGAAACTGGAGTTTTTTTTTTTTAATGTGTATAGAGTTTGTTTTGCAAGATGAAAAAAATTTGGCTGATTGGTTGCACAGCAATGTGAATATACTTAACACTATTGAACTGTATACTTTTTTTAAAAAGTTAAGATGGTAAATTTTATGTTATGTATATTTTACCACAATTTTAAAAATTCAGCAGATTCATGGGCCCCATCTTCAGAGCTTTTGACTCAGTGAAGAAATGGAAAAGCTGACCCTAAAATTCATATGGAATTACAAGGAACTCTGACAGCCAAAATAATCTTGAAAAAGAACAAAGTTGGGGGATTCACATTTCCTGTTTTCAAAACTTACCATAAAGCTACAATAATTAAAATAGTGTGGTACTGGAGTAAGGATAGACATATAGATCAACGGAATAGAATTGGGAGTTCAGGAATAGATTCATATATCTCAGTTAATTGAGTTTTGACAAGAATGCCAAGAATATTTTATGGAGAAAGAATAGTTTCTTGAACACTTGGTGCAGAAAAAACCAGAGATTCTTATGCAAAAAGAAAGAGGAGAAGAGGGAAGAGAAGAAGAGAAGCTGGACCTCTACTTTACACTATACATAAAGATTAACTCAGTGTGGATCAAAGGCCTGAATATAAGAGCTAAAGCTATTACACTGTGAGAAGAATGCATAACAGCAAATCTTCATGACCTGGGCTTGGCAATGGTCTTAAATATGACACCAAAAACACAGGTAACAAAAGAAAAATGGACATATTGGACATCATCGAATTTAAAACTTTTTGCATTGAAAGACACCATTAAGAAAGTGGAAAGACATTTTGCAAGTTATATTTCCAATAAGGTTCTATATGGAACTCTTACAACACAGCGACAAAAGACAAATAACCCAATTTAAAAATGAGCAAAGAGCTTGAATAGATATTTCTCCAAAGAAGATTGTACAAGTAGCCAATAAGTACATGAAAAGACGCTCAACATCGTTAGTCAGGGAAACGGAAATCAAAACCACAACGAGATACCACTTTACATCCCCTAGGATGGCTGTAGAAAAACAAAACAGAGCAAACAAACAAACGAACTCACCAAAACAGAAAACAACTGTTGGCAAGAATGTGATGACCTTGGAGCCCCTGTACATTTCTGGTGAGCATGTGAAATCGTGGAAAACAGTTTGGTGGTTCCCTAAAAGCTAAACATAGAATTAGCATGTGCCCCAACAATTCCACTTCCAGGTATATACCCAAGAAAATTGAAAACAGATACTCAAATACTTGTGCATGTATGTTCACAGCAACAATATTCACAATAGGCAAAAGGTGGAAACAATCCAAATGCCCATCGATGGATGAATGGACAAACAAAATATAGTATATTCATATAATGGAATATTATTCATCAATAAGAGGAAATGAAGTGCCAGCATATGCCACAACATGGAGCAACCTCAGGAATATTACAAGCTGAAGAAAACAGGCACAAAGTGTTATGTGTCATATGTGTGTAATTTCATTCAGATAAAATATCTAAGATAGGTAAATCCATAGAAAGCAGGTTAGTGGTTGCCAAGAGATGGGGGAGGGGAACATGAGGAATGACTGCTTGATGGGTGATGAAAATGTTTTGAAACTAAATAGAAGTTATGATTGCACCACATTGTGAATATGCTAGTTCAGTTCAGATCAGTCGCTCAGTTGTGTCCGACTCTTTGCGACCCCATGAATCGCAGCACGCCAGGCCTCCCTGTTCATCACCATCTCTCGGAGTTCACTCAAACTCACATCCATCGAGTCCGTGATGCCATCCAGCCATCTCATCCTCGGTCATCCCCTTCTCCTCCTGCCCCCAATCCCTCCCAGCATCAGAGTCTTTTCCAATGAGTCAACTCTTCGCATGAGGTGGTCAAAGTACTGGAGTTTCAGCTTTAGCATCATTCCTTCCAAAGAAATCCCAGGGTTGATCTCCTTCAGAATGGACTGACTGGATCTCCTTGCAGTCCAAGGGACTCTCAAGAGTCTTCTCCAACACCACAGTTCAAAAGCATCAATTCTTCGGCGCTCAGCCTTCTTCCCAGTCCAACTCTCACATCCATACATCACCACAGGAAAAAACATAGCCTTGGCTAGACGGACCTTAGTCAGCAAAGTATTGTCTCTGCTTTTGAATATGCTATCTAGGTTGGTCATAACTTTTCTTCCAAGGAGTAAGCGTCTTCTAATTTCATAGCTGCAGTCACCATCTGCAGTGATTTTGGAGCCCAAAAAAATAAAGTCTGACACTGTTTCCACTGTTTCCCCATCTATTTCCCATGAAGTGATAGGACCGGATGCCATGATCTTCGTTTTCTGAATATTGAGCTTTAAGCCAACTTTTTCACTCTCCTCTTTCACCTTCATCAAGAGTCCCTTTAGCCCCTCTTCACTTTCTGCCATAAGGGTGGTGTCATCTGCATATCTGAGGTTATTGATAGTTCTCCCAGCAATCTTGATTCCAGCTTGTGTTTCTTCCAGCCCAGCGTTTCTCATGATGTACTCTGCATAGAAGTTAAATAAGCACGGTGACGATATACAGCCTTGACGTACTCCTTTTCCTATTTGGAACCAGTGTGTTGTTCCATGTCCAGTTCTAACTGTTGCTTCCTGACCTGCATACAGATTTCTCAAGAGGCAGGTCAGGTGGTCTGGTATTCCCATCTCTTTCAGAATTTTCCAAAGTTTATTGTGATCCACACAGTCAAAGGCTTTGGCATAGTCAATAAAGCAGAAATAGATGTTTTTCTGGAACTCTCTTGCTTTTTCGATGATCCAGCGGATGTTGGCAATTTGATCTCTGGTTCCTCTGCCTTTTCGAAAACCAGCTTGAACATCAGGAAGTTCACGGTTCACGTACTGCTGAAGCCTGGCTTGGAGAATTTTGAGCATTACTTTACTAGCATGTGAGATGAGTGCAATTGTGCGGTAGTTTGAGCATTCTTTGGCATTGCCTTTCTTTGGAATTGGAATGAAAACTGACCTTTTCCAGTCCTGTGATCACTGCTGAGTTTTCCAAATTTGCTGGCATTCTGAGTATGCTAAATGCCACTGAAATGTATACTTTTACAGCTATTGTTTGCTATGTAAATTTTGCTCCGATGAAGAAAAAAGCAGATTCCTGGCCCCACCTTCAGAGTCTGACTCAGTAGATCTGGTATGAGGCCCAGGAATTTGAATTTTCTGGAAAGACCTTAGATGCCTGATGCAGGTACAAGTACATATTTTGAGAAACAGCACTAAACCGTCTTAAGTCTCCTGTTGACGATACTTTTCCACAGGACATAAGCTTCTCCTCTTGTTCATTGCTTCATTGTTCAGTGGCTAAGTCATGTCACACTTCTTTCTGACCCTACAAACTGCAGCATGCCAGGCTTCCCTGTCCTTCACTATTTCCCAGAGTTTTCTCAAACTCATGTCCATTGAGTCAGTGATGCTATCTAGTCATCTCATTCTCTGCTGCCCCCTTCTCCCCTCACTCTTGATCTTTCCCAGCATCAGGGTCTTTTCCAGTGAGTCAGCTCTTAGCATCAGGTGGCCAAAGAATTGGAGCTTCAGCTTCAGCATCAGTCCTTCCAATGAATATAAAGGGTTGATTTTCTTTAGGATTGACTGGTTTGATCTCCTTGCTGTTTAAGGGACTCTGAAGAGTCTTACCCAGCACCACAATTAGAAAATATCAATTCTTTGGCACTCAACCTTCTTTATGGTCCAGCTCTCACATCATACATGACTACTAGAAAAACCATAGCTTTGACTATATGGACCTTTGTTGGCAAAGTGATGTCTCTGCTTTTTAATACACTGTCTAGGTTTGTCATAGCTTTTCTTCCAAGGAACAAGCATCTTTTAATTTCATGACTGCAGTCACTGTCCACAGTGATTTTTGGAGCCTAAGAAAATAAAATCTGTCACTGTTTCCACTTTTTCCCATCTATTTGCCATGAAATGATGAAAGTGAAAGAGAATAATAAAAAAGTTGCCTTAAAGCTCAACATTCAGAAAACTAAGATCATGGCACCCGGTCCCATCACTTCATGGCAGTGCATCCAAGGTTTCAACTCCCTTCTCTCCATGAGTTTCACTGCGTGATGAAGTGTATCCTTCCTGGTGTGGAAACCAGCACACTCTGTTTGGGAAAGGCCTTCCCCAGGTCCCAGATTGGGGTCCCAGCTAGGGAGCTCCTGGCCAAGTCTGGGGACAGCAATTTCGGTTCTGGGACCCTCAGACATGGCATCTAGAGGTACACATCTCTGTTGGTATCTCTTGGCTGGAAGACTTGGCCAGGTTTTCCCAGCCTCCTGGCTGAGCCCAGTGCCTTTTGGCTGGGTGACTGCTCTTGTGCTTGGCTGCCTCCACGGTGCCTTGGAGCATACCGTCAGCAGAGTGGCTTCCCCTCGCTTCACTCCGCTGGGCCTGAGCCATCCTGCTGTCGCCTGTGCAGACTTCTGAGGCCCCACCACACTGCAGGAAGCATGATGGAGCCCAGAAGGTGTAGGTGAGACATTCCAGAAGCCGGCCAGAGCCTCAAGGCTAGACCTCTTGGATGAGGCCTGCAAAATGCAGTTTTCTCCTCACTGCTCTTACCTCTCCCATCCAGGCTCCCTAGGGTTACCCTCCCCTCTCTGTCTTCTCTGAGGGGGCGAGTGAAGTTTCCCAGCTCTGCACTAAGCTTATGACTGTCAATTAACCCTAAATCACCAACTACCGCCCCCCAACAGACTTATATTTACATACCAGATATCACAAAAATAGGAAGACAGTGTGTCTCAAAGGAAAAACCAGAGCGTTTAAAATTTTTATTACTGGCTAATTACGTGGCATTTCTCCAAGGACCCCAATATTTCCCTCAACATGAAAAAAAGTCACTTCCTTTGAGCACACGCTATACACTTCCGTGCATTACCCCATTCAGTCCTCACAGGATCCTACCAGGTATATGATGCTTGAGAAGCTTAATTGTAAAATGTAACAGATACACAGAAGATGTCTAAAACATGTATATGAACTGTTTGACACATACTTGTCCCATATAATGTATTAATATAATAATATTATAACATTGGTTGCTGCTCAGTCACTTCAGTCGTGTCCGACTCTGTGCGACCCCATAGACAGCAGCCCACCAGGCTCCCCATCCCTGGGATTCTCCAGGCAAGAACACTGGAGTGGGCTGCCATTTCCTTTTCCAATGCATGAAAGTGAAAAGTGAAAGTGAAGTTGCTCAGTTGTGTCCGACTCTCAGCGACGCCATGGACTGCAGCCTTCCAGGTTCTATCCATGGGATTTTCCAGGCAAGAGTACTGGAATGGGGTGCCATTGCCTTCTCCGATAACATTGGTAGATCATGTATTATTATCACATATATCTGTGGTAAACATTCCCTTGTTTTTCTTTATAGTTTTATTACCCATGTATGCATTCCTAGGGCTTCCCAGGTGGCGCTAGTAGTAAAGAACCTGCCTGCCAATGCAGGAGACATAAGAGACGTGACTTGGGAAGATCCCCTGGAGAAGGGCATGGCAATCCACTCCAGTATTCTTGCCTAGAGAATCCCATAGGCAAATCAGCCTGGCAGGCTATATATATAGTCCATTGGGCCCCAAAGAGTTGACTACTTCTGAAGCGACTTAACACATGCATTACTAAATCATATAGTTTTCTTTTGTTTCTTTTAAAACTATACATGAATGGAATAATACAATATATATCCTCTAAAGGTTTTTCTTATGAATCTATGTGGAATTCATTTATGTTGTTTCACATATCTGAAGTTAACTAGTATTGGTATATATTCCACTATATGAGATACCACAATTTATATTTCCATTCATTATAGATGGGCTTTGGGGGTGTTTCTCCTTTTCAGACCACACAAACATTCTTGTACATGAGTTCTGCTGTACATGGGTCCATAATTCTCTAGAGCACATATATAATTAGCAATGGAATTGCTGCATCATAGAATATGAGTATCTTCAGCTGTGATGAACAATCCCAAAGATTGTTTTTCAAAGTGGTTGTGTTTAGTGTTGTGTTTATCCCTCTTATTTTACTGATGAGGACATGTATATTCATCAGTAGCTCAGGATCACCAGTTCCAAGTGGAGGGGAACTAGGATTTATACCACGTCAATCTGACTTTGAAGGTCAGGCTCTTAACCAGCTCACTACCTACCCTCTCTGCTCTAATTAAGGTATACTCAACTGCTGTAACTAGAAAACCAGTAATAACTCAGTAGTTTAAAATATAAATCTCTCATATAATGGTCTGAAGGGAATGTTTCAGATCAGTAGGCAGTTCTGTTCCACAAGCCATTAAGAAATCAAGGTTACTCTAGGACTTTGTCATGAGATACATTGTTGAGGCCAGATTGCTGCCATGTTCGAGATCCAGCTGGTGAGAGAGTGGAATCATGTGTAAGCCCTACTGGTCCAGTGGCTAAGACCCCACACTCCCAGTGCAGAGGGTCCAGGTTCGATCCCTGATCAGGGAGCTAGATTCCCCAAGCTAAGCATTTGCATGCTGCAGCTAAAGATCCTGTATGTTACAACAAAGATTAAAGATTCCATATGCTGCAACTAAGACCCAGCACAGCCAAATGAATAAATAAATAAAGATTTTCTGTACATGTAAGGTTTTATAAATTTGGCCTGAAAGTGCTCTATATCACTTCTTAGTCTCCTGACTATACCTAGCTGTGATGGATGGTGGAAAATATAGACTGACTAGACAGACATATCCCAGCTCAAATCTATTATTATGGACGGGGTGAAGATGGATTTTGGTGGATAATTAGCCTCCTCACCACAATGTTTTGCCTCCTCTCCCCCATTATTTCTAGAGTTGTTTCTTCCTTGCTTATCTTACTAATAATGTTCCTCTTCTTTTCTATCTCATGACAATCTCAAGGATAAATTATGTAACCAGGAAGTAGGTTTCAGTTCAAGAAGAAGATAATGGGGGCGGGGGTAAGGGGCTTGCCTGATAGCTCAGTTGGTAAAGAATCCTCTTGCAATGCAGGAGACACCCACCGGTTTGATTCCTGGATCGGGAAGATCTGCTGGAGACGGGATAGGCTACCCATTCCAGTATTCTTGGGCTTCCCTGGTGGTTCAGTTGGTAAAGAATCCACCTGCAATGCGGGAGACCTGGGTTTGATCCCTGGGTTGGGAAGATCCCCTGGAGGAGGGAACGGCTACCCACTTCAGTATTCTGGCCTGGAGAATTCCATGAATTATACAGTCTATGGGGTCGCAAACAGTCAGACTCGACTGAGTGACTTTCACTTTCAGGTAGTTGCTGAGCAAAGTGAACGGAAGTGCCCTCCTATACCATCTCATTCTCTTTAATAATCTTATTTTGAGGGCTTACTTCAAGGCACGGAGCACATACAGAGACATCAAGCATATCTGTTTATCATATAAGGGAGTTTCAGAAAACAGCTCATGTGGATGAAGAGTAAAGGACATGTACACCTACAGAGTGAGTTTAGAACTAATCAATCACAGAGTCCCATATATGTAGCCATGTCCTGCCCTGCAGGGAGAGCCCCACAGAGCACATGCAGAGAAACTTGGACTGGATGGAATATACATAGGGAGGGAATGTGCTTCACAAAGGATGTGCTAAGGAAAAAAATCTCACACTGAGGGATCTCAGATCCCTCCCTCTGAGCAACAAGGGGTCTTAAGGTACTTGGTCCGTGGAAATTGTGGTTTGTTACATTCAAAGAGTCTGTGAGTCTCCCTGATACCTAGAGGCACCCTCAAATAGAAGGGGCTATAAGGAGGTGAGTTTTCTGTATCTGTGGGGAAACTCTGAATGGATTAGGTAGAAGACAGGATGAGATGACCTGTAGGTGCTGCCCAAATCAGGGCCTGTGTTCTAAGGTTAGATGGGTATTGTTCTAAGATGTCAGACATCCTGAACCATAACTACTAATCTTTTCTTCTGCCTCGTGGAAAAGAGGGTGCCCCCTTTCTGCTGCACATGGCCTATCCTGAGAAAGCTGGAGTAACAGTGGGGCAAGAGTTGGGAGTGAATAGGGTGAGGATCAGAAAGACATAGGAATGTGTCCTGGCTCCAAGCTAGTCAGGCAAATCTCTTAACTACCCTCAGCATCAGTGTCTCATCTGTAAAATGTAACCGTATCTGAGGAAGAAACAATAATCATCCCCATTTTACAGGCTCCGAGTAGTTTTACAGGCTCATTTTAGAGGCTCAGAGTAGTTAAGGTGCTCCAGAATTCACTATACAAAGTGAAGTCAGGATTCAGACTCAGGCAGTCTGACTCTAGAAGTGAAGTTCTAAGGATCACTACTGGGGTGGGGTGTGCAGGGGCGGAGGTGGGGGGGTAGAAAAAGATACTCTTTAATGTGTTTAATGCAGACATCCACTGTTAGATGGAGAATATGTGTCTTGGCGTGAAGGGAGGGCAGTACTGTGGGTGGGCAGGAGGGAGAAGGAACAGACTGGAGTCTCTCCTGCCGTTTCTTTGTTGGCTTTGCAGGCACCAAGCAGGGCAACAGCCATGTTAACGGGGGCCTAGGGCGCCTGCCCCGCCCCCCAGAAGAGGACCTGCCGCTGCCTTCTCCACGGGGTGCCACTCACTCCCTTCCTCCTGGCAACCAAGGTTTGGAGGAGCGGAGAGGGGTACCGCGGTGGGCACAGTTTATGCTCCTCCAGAGCGTCGGAGCAAGATTTCCCCAAAAAGCTGTATTAAATAAATAAAAGGAAATTCAGCAGATGGAAACATGAATCAATGAAAACTCCCATATGAGTACAAAGATTTATGTCAAAAACAAAACATCAACATCTGGGAGCTGCCGCGTCTCCTCTTGGCTGCTCGTTTGGAATGGATTCTCGGTGTCGCTTTCCGCCCTTTTCTAGCCTTGGGAGAGGACAGAGAGAAAGAATAAAACCCATTTTTAAAACAGTCATTTTTTAATCAGAGAACGCTGTTTTCTCCCTCAAGGCTGGAGGGAACGTGATCCGGACTACGGGGGACATCGCCGGGAGAGAGGGCCCTCTGCAGGACGCGGAGAGGCGCCCTTCCTTCCCCACACTCCCGCGGCTCTCTGCGGTCCGGTACTTCCAGATCTCACAGCCGCCGCGGCAACGCCAGCATACATACCAGTGCCCACCGCACTGCGGCGGCGCTCCACGACTCCAGGCGCCCGCGCCCGACCCCTCACGTGGGTGGACGAGGCCTGCGCAGAGGCGGCTGGGTGCTCGCCCCTACCCGCAGTCCGGCCCACCGCCTGGGAGCTCATCTCATCCAGGCGAGCCTCTGCGTGAGTTCCTCCAGTTCCCGGGAGAAGGATTGGGGACATGCTGAGAATAAAATGTAGGCTTTGAGGATGAAGCGCAGGGATCGAAGACGCAGTTTAGCTCATAAATTGGGCCACGCAGGGATTAAGAGGGCAAGCATTGGCATCTTGATGGTTCAAATCCCGTATCTGTCACTGCCAACTGGATGACCTTGAACAAGTTAACCTCTGAGCCAGGGTTTCATCATCTGTAAAATGGGAATAATATCACCGGCCTCCTGGGGGACGGTGAAAAGTAAATGAGAAAACACATAAAGTTCTCTATTCAGTACAAACACACATAAAATTGAATAAATGTTAGCTATTATCAGGATAAAGGCTTAGATTCTCACCATAACCTACAAGCCTCTGCATAATCCATGCTCCCAGCTCTCTGGCCTTGGAGAAGCCACTGACCACTCCAACCTAGGCTCCAGTCACTAACTTATGCACAGCAGCCTAGCTCCCTTGCACCTTGGGACCTTTGCACATGCTTTTCCTGTGCTTGGAAGGCTATTTTCCACCTTTCACTTCAACCCAGGCTGCCCATTCTTAGGGCTTCAGTTTACTTGTTACATCATCCAGGAAACTTCCTGATTCTTCATTACCACCATCAAATGTAGTCTCTCCTCTGATACTCTCATAGCAGCCCAGGCTTCTTACTAGCAATGCTCCAGTTGTAATATATCATAATTTTTGTTTAATCTTTAATGTCTGCCACTCCCTGGACAGTTCATACCATGAGGCCTGGAGCTCATCCTGTTCCATTCATTGTGGAATCCCCAGCCACCAAGACAGTGACTGATGTAGGCCCTCTATTTGTGGTGAAATGATGGGACTCTGAGACCAGAGAATCTTGAATCTTCTATATTGTTTTACCACTTCCTTCCAACAATAAATGTATTTATTAAGCAGGGCACCAAGGGCACAGATCCATACAATTCTGTTGCTGACCTACTAGAGCTCATAGTCTGATAGCAGAGACAGACATGTAAATAGAAGACAACACAGATGTAGAGACAACAGAGTGTGGGGGGTGGATGGGGAAGACTGTGTCTACAAGGATAGGACCTTTGGTTCCAGGTGGTCTAAGTTGACTAAGCTTTATGCTTGACCTGCATTATCTTACTAAAACTCACAACTATTAGATAGGCCTATTATCATCCCTCTCTTCACCAATGGCTCAGCAGCTAAGAATTATCTTGCAATGCAGGACATGCAGGTTCAACCCCTGGGTCGGGAAGTGGAGGAGGAAGTGGCAACCTACTCCAGTATTCTTGAGTCAAAACTCCCATGGACAGAGGAGTCTGGCAGGCTACAGTCCAAAGGGTCGCAAAGAGTTGGACATGTTTGAGCACGTGAGCAGTTATCATCCCTATTGTACAGATGAGACATAGAGGTTAAACAGCTTGCCTGGGATCCCAAAGATAGTCACGGCAGAACTGGCATTCAAAGAGGGGTGCATTCTGCTTCAGGCCCATTCTTAACTACTTGGCCTTATGCCTCAGAGCAAAGGGCTCTCAGTGAGGTTACTCTTCCTGCCCACGACCCCAGTTCTGGTTCCGGACAAAGTGACTGTGGGGTACTGCCCCTCACCGTGTTCCTGCTGGTAGAAATCCCACCACCCTAGCAGCAGAGAGGGAGGTGGGAGTGCCAGGCTGAGGGGCACGTGAAAGCCATACACCCTGTTCCGCACAAGAGCTTAATGAGGAGTGCTCGCAGGGCAGCAAAGGGGACGTGCAACAGCTCAGCTAAAAACAGGAGTGCCTCTGGCTTCCGTGCTGCCGAGCCCCAGCTCTGGAGGGAGGCCCCAGCCTAAGCCGGCTCAGCGCCCTGAGGGTGTTGTTCTCACCTTTCACACCCACCCCGAAGCTCCACCGATCCTGCTACTTCTCCTCTCACCACCTCCAGGGCTTTTTTTTTAAGTTCGGATTCACATCCTTCATTTGTTTTCTTAAAAGGCAGCCTTGCCTGTTCTCCCAGATTCCAAGAATCAGCCAGCTTTTGGAGGGTTACAGGGGAACTGTTCTTCAGTCTTATCTGCCTGAGCCTGGTTGGAGGCTAGGTCAGAATTCCTTCAAGGTTCTGATGAGACTACTCCTCTTTTTCAGCTTCCCTCTCCTCCAGCTCTCAGAAAGCTGCATCTTTCAGCCAGTGGCTCCTGCAAATTCTGACAGGAGGACCTGCGGTCACAGCAGGATATCCAGTGGAAGAGACTAGCTGGTGATGTTGGGAAATAAAACAATAAGGCTTATAATAGCTGACATTTATCGATTCCGTTCCGTGTGCAGGGGGTAAGCACTTCATGTGTGCTTGCCCAGTGAATCTTCCCATCAACACTGTTAGGAAGGGACTCGTATTATCCCCATTTCACAGACAAGGAATTGAGGCTCAAAATTCAAGTAACTTTGCCAAGTTCACTCAACTATAAAGTGGAGTGTGTGTGGCAGGGGTACTTCCCTGGTGGTCCAGTGGTTAGGACTCTGTGCCCCCACTGCAGGAGGCATGGAATCCTTGGTCCAGGAACTAAGATCCCATATGCCTTGGGGCAACTAAGACTAGATGCAGCCAAAAATAAATAAATAAAAACAATACAAACAACAACAACAAAGAAAGTGGTAGGGGATTCAAACCCAGGCCATTAGGAGTCAGGAATTCAAGCTCTTAACCACTCTACTCCTGTTTAGGAGTCAGCAGCCCAGAAGGACAGTCAAACAAAGAGCAATGGACAGAGAACTAAAATGTGGTCAATGCTGTTTCTCAGTGTCAGGAGGAAGAAGCAATGGCAGCAACAGTAATCAGGAGATAAACAATCACAGGAGATCCAGTACAAGGGAAGCTGGAGAGGAGACAGATTCAAGGATCTGACACAAAAGATGGCCATTTTTACAGGACTTGTGAATAGTTGGGTGTGGGTGTGTCTGACACTCTGGGGTGCAGATCATCCCAAAAGTCTCCTTCTGGAGAAATCTAGAGAGAGAGAACTCACTTCATGGACTCCAAGTCTACAGTCCTGGGCTCCAGCTGCATCCTGTCTTTGGAGCTCCATTAGCTGTCCCCCACTCCTCCATATTCTGATTAGACTTTTCTAAAAAGCTAGCTTCAACGAGTTTCTAATATTTGCAGTAAGACTCAAAAGTAATGTGGGGGTGGGCAGAGAAAGGAGCTGAACGAACCCTGAGTTCAAGGTTTATTCTTGAATAGTTGGAGGAAATGATACAGTTGACAGAAATAAAGAGAGATGATGAAACAGTTTGGTATGTGAGAGTTAAGGAGTGGATGGTCAACCAAGTCAAATGCTCTGGGTCAAGGAGGCTGACTGAGCAAAGGCCCACAGGTGGTTAATGAGGTGGTCTTTGATGACTCTGGTGACAGCTGTGTCAGAAGAACAGCGATGGAAGCTGGGAGGCAGCTGAAAAGTGGAGTCAGGAAGGAATGGGAGGCAATGTGCGTGTTAATTAAAAAAATCTGACAGTGGAGAGAATGAAATAGGAGCTGAAAAACACAGGAGGATCAAATAAAGGATGTTCTCCAAGATAGGAAAGGCCTGTGTATATTTCACAGAAAGAAAAACTAATAGATGTATGCTTGTCATGAGGGTCAGGATAATTAGAGATAAGGTTCTAGAAGAGATAGGAAGGGAATGGAACGAGGAACAAACACAGAGTTTGGCCTTAAGACAAAGAGAAGAGACAGACCTCTTCAATTGAGTCTGTGTTCTTGTCATTTCCTTCGACTCACATTCATGCCTTACATTTATTTGGACAGTGTGCAGCTAAACATCCACATCTGTGCTCATAGCAGCCTTCTTCATATCATTGCTTGTTGACCATGTGCCAGTCAATGTGTCACCTCATGAGAAGAGTACAACTATCATTCCCATCTTACAGATGAGGAAACCAAGATAAAAGATTATAATTCCCTTTATCAAGGTCACTCAGAGGGTAAGTAGGAGAGATGGATTGGAGGCCAGTCAGTCCCATTCCAGTGTTGTGTGCTCTTCCTGAAATTTTAAGTTGAAAATGGTTGTCTCTAGATAGTAGGATGAGAGCGTAGAGAGCCGTGTGTGGCATGGGTCTGCAGGGTTTTGTTATAAGCTATATACATACTGTTTTTTTACTGGAGTAGGCTCTCCTTTAATAGACCATTTCTTAAGTGAGGGGTAGAATCCACTGAGCCTGGCACAGTCCCTGCTCTCAGCAGATGAACTCTTCCTTAACACAGTTCACTCTTAGTTAGGTATGAACTGGTTGACCACCTGGCCAACCTCATGTCCAGAGCCTACTGGGAATAGCAGGCTTTCTGTGACTTTTTGTTTTTCTAATACAAAACAAAATGAAAAAAAAAAACTTACACAAAGGAATGTCCCTTTAGTCCAATGGTTAAGACTCTTGTGTTCCCAATGCTGGTTTGATCCCTGGTTGGGGAGCTAGGATCCCACATGCTACAAGGCATGGCCAAAAAAACCCAACTTGCACAACACAAAGGTGTTTCCATTTTTTAAATAATACAAATTCCTACTAACAAAAAGCGAAAAGAACTGGTATAGGTGCTGAGGTGATGACTCAGCCTTCTCAGTGATGAGGGTGAGGTCATTGGCTAGAAGGGACAGGATGATGGTGAGGGCTTGACTTTCTTCAAACCGTCCCCCACACAGCCGCCAACAGCCTTTTAATATCCTACAAGCAGGCCTGATCATACTTATCATCCTTCTTTCTTTGATGCTCTCCAGACAGAGTCGAGACATGGGGTAGGGGTGGGGACCAAATAAGACTTTGTGATCTGGTCTCACTTACCTCTCCATACTAAAAGGACTATTGCTATCCCATACCACCCCTCCCCTAGCTATAGCCTATAGATCTTAAATTTTGCTCTCTTTGCCTCCATGGGCCTTTACGTCGGTTCTTTACCCTTCTTGAATTGTGTTTTCCCATCCCTTCTTCATCTGATTAGTTTCCATGCCTCATCATTCAGGTTCATCAGTTTAGAGGCCACTGCCTCCAGAAAGTCTTCCTGACTTCCATACCTAGGTGATGAGCCTCCCTGGGTGTTCCCATAACACTCTATACTTTCCCTACATTCCCTGGTATTCATGCCCTTTTGTCTTTCTCTCAAACACTGATGCTCGGATGACCCTGTGAATTGTTTTAACCAACAGAGTGAAGAAGTAACCCTGGGCAGGTTCCAGGCCTAAGCCTGAAGAAGCCTGGAAGTTTCCACTTCTGTACATTTAGAAGCTCTGAGCCACTATTTATAAAGTTCAGCTACCCAGCTGGAGAGGCCCTGGGACTACATGAAGAAAGAGGCCTAGTTGAGTCTTCATATGACTCCAGCCCCAGCTGCCATCTGACTGCCACCTCATGACAGATCCCAAGTGAGACTAGCAAAATTGCCCAGCTGAGCCCAGTCAAATCACAGAACTGCGAGAGATAATAACATGATTGTTTTAAGCCACTAAATTTTGGAGAGTTTGCTGTGCTGCAATATATAACTAAAGGACAATTTGGGATTTTAATTGTCCGTGGGTTTGCTTACCCTGCCAGACTACTGTCTTCATGAAGGCAGGGGCCACATCCAGTTTTTAAAAATTGTTATACACTCAGGACATTCCCCAACACAGAATAAGCTCTCATATACTTGATGAATGCAAATTAAGAACGTCTACAGAATGAAGGCAACAACAAATGTCTAGAACATTCACTGTGTTGACTATACAATGATATCAACAAAAGGTGATTAAGTGGACATCTGGGCAGTAAGTTCCCAATGTAAGTGAGATAGCTTACCTTTGTAGAAGGATTTGCAGAGCTGCAAGGCATCACAGAGCAACCTTGGGAGCAGAAGAGAAAGGCTAATGGTTTGGGCCTGGAAGTTCAGGCCAAGGTAAAGGCAAGGGAACAAAGGTGTCATCCCCCATAGTACTCCCCTGGGCAGCACTAAACTGGTGATCTGGCCTATCAGTGAGGACGACAGCTGCCCTCACCAAGTACCCCTCACTCAAATGGTCTGTTAGTGTTCACAGGCTTCTAGAGACAAGAGACACCGAAATGCCATTCTACAAATAGGACACATCATCTTCAAAAATTTTCAACTCACTTTAAACACGGAGGGCCTTCAGTGTATGTGGAACAAATACATTTCCGCTCAAATCAATAAATCCCATGACTGAGGTCTGGTGGTCTTATCTGAAATAATCATCAGCACAAAGTGTCTAGTCAACTCAGTGGGTATCTTTTGAACACCTTCTGTAGACTGACAGTTTGGGTCAAGCCTTATGGGGGATACAAAATGGGAAAATGCCATCCCTGCCCTGAGGGAGAGAACAGGGGAGACTAGACTTACACAAATGAGATAATTAAATAACAGGACAACATATAATTACTGCTAAATTGTGTGGTAAGAAACTAAGTGCTACAGGAATTGGGGAAAGTGGAGAACAGCAAGGGCTCGAACAGTTGAGGTGTTGTCACTAAAGAACTGGAGGTGCTGAGCCTTAAGGAATGAAGCCAACTCCCCTCGCCGCCCCTACCCCCATCTCTCAATGAAAAGAAGGAGGCAGAAGTTCTTAGGAGGAAGAAGAGACCTGAGCCAGCATGCTTGTTATTTTACTTTGATGCAGCAACACAAGGAATGTGAAAGGTGGCTGCCCCAAATTCCAAAGCAAGCGTATTTCTGAAGTTTCCCAATGTTAACCTTCTAGGCCTTTATCAATTTCTTGTGCTTGCAAGTCTTTTCCCCTTCTCCCTTCACCTGGTGAATTCTTACTCGTATTTAAAGGTCCAGCTCAAATCCAACTACTTTTGTGAATTCTCCCATGGTATCCAATAATCCATGCTCATGCTTCTATTGGAACATATCTATGCCTTTGGCCTACTCGCTTTCTCTACTGCTGCATTAAGCCAACTTACACTTACTAGGCTTTTACTATCTGTTGGAAACTAAACATTTAAGGTGTTACTTAAGCCTCATAACAACTGCATGAGGTATTATTTTTCCTATTTTATAGATCAAGAACCCGAGGCTTAAAGTGGTTAAGTAAACCGCCCAAGAATACGAAACAGGAAGTAAGAAGGCTGGGATTCGAACCATTTGTGGAACTCCAGAAAGAAAGTGAAAGTGAAGTCGCTGAGTCCTGTCTGACTCTTTGGGACCCCATGGACTGTAGCCTACCAGGCTCCTCAGTCCATGGAATTTTCCAGGCAAGAGTACTAGAGTGGGTTGGCTCAGAGGCCACTCTTAAAATAGTAGACCATGTCTTCCTGGAGGCTATAAATGCCTTTTTACTCATCAGTCTTCTCAGATTCTAGGATTGTGGCTGACACGTTTCAAAATTTGCCAAACAAATCAATACACTTGTCATAACACATGCCTGGGTCTAAAGGTAGGTACCCCCTGCTCCCCCAGGTACTCTTTAACCTCAGATAGAGACTTCCACCAACCTAGAAGTCACCTGCCAGGGGGAAAGGAGGAGGGAGAAAGTGTGAGCAACTTACATTTGAATTTGAGATCCTTTACTTGATGGATTCAACTGTGGGGAAAGAGGATCGATTCTTTGCCCAACAAAAGAATACACAGATAACACTGGCTTAGATTGAAGATAAGAGCTCTGATTAACAGGCGGCCAGGAGGGGGCCAGTCTCCTCTTTGAAAGCAGCAATTCAAACCAGAAATTTGTCCCTGTTAAACCAGGAAGGACCAGGGGAGATCACTCCATCTAAACCTATCATGGGGCAGACTGAGTCACTGACAAAGGAAGGGCTCGGCCGGAGGGTACACAGCCGAGCCAGAGCCGAGTCCCCCAGGTGCAGTTTTTCATCTCCTATCAAGTCGAGCTGGGTCTGCAACTCCAAGCTGATGGCCTTGGGCAGAAAGCTCGGACTACAGTTTTACTCCGTCGCACCCTAAGGCTCCTCTCCTCCACCCACTGGGTCTGGTGTCTCCCATCTCTAGCCTCGGGGCCTGGGGAAGATTGTTCCCCCTCGAGCCTCCACGGGGTCTGCAAGGTCGTCAAGCACCACGGAGACCGCTTTTGCCCCGCTTCTCAGTGGTCCTGCTTGTGAGGCGGTTCAGCTTCGCCACCTGCCACCCCGTGTCTCTGTGCAAGCCCCCCATTCTTGTGCAGCCAGCAAATGACACCTCTTCCACAGGATACTGGGGCAACAACCCGTGCCCTTGTCGCAGTTCACCTCTCCGCTACCCCCAAATACGCCTACACCCCCACTTCCTTTCGCTGATTGCCGTGCTTCCGGCTGGACTCCCCTCTAATTGGCTGGTAGCGAGCTTCCTAGGGGACTCGGCCACTCGGAGGGCGCCACAGCGGCCACTCTAGCCGCTGTCCCGTGGTTTGCCTCCCTCTTTCGGCCGCGAGCTCTATGGTGCTGGCGACGACATGTGGCGGCTGCCGGGACTCCTGGGCCGAGGTAAGGGACGTCGGAGCCCCGGATCTTAAAGGGCACCTGAGACTTGAAACTGAGGAGGGTGCGGCCAGGAGGATTAAGCCAAAAGCAATAATGGGCGGTCCTAGAGCGGAGGAGAGGCAGCGTCGTAAGGGGCGGGGCTACAATCTGTGTCCAGGGGTCTTTGGAATTTGAGGTGTGGGAGTGGTTAGTGGGAAGAAGGTGGAGCGTAGAGCCGAGGAGTTGGTGGAGTTATTGGAAGGGGAGGAGTCAAGTAGTCGGAGACAGTGCGCAGAGCCCAGGAAAGATGAGCAGAGTGGGCGGAGCCAATGGAAAGACGCGATATTTCTAGAGACCGAGAGCTCCAAACTGAGCGAGAGTTTGTGTTTGAATGAATGGTCGTTTTAGAACAGTGGTTATCAGAAGGGCACTAGAAATCACCCAGGGAGCTTTTTCAAAATAGCTCAACCCTGAATGCTCCTGGTTTGTTTGGTTCTGGGGTGGCACGCTGGAATCTGTTGTAGGCAAAAGATTCATACGTGTATCCTTGTTAAAGAACCTCTGCAGAAACAAGTGTCAGTGTTTCCTGGGTTCCTGGGGGTGGGGCTCTGTCAAGGGTCAGAGGGAAGACTGGTGGAGATGTCCTTGCCTCAATCCCGTTCATGTCCTTGCTCTGTACAGCTCTTCCCCGTCTGCTGGGACCTGGCCTTCGTGGGGTGACCCCCAAGTCCTCCAGCCCAGATGGGCCTCAGGCTACCTCCTCCAACCTGCTGGTTCCTGTGCCCAGTTTTGACAGGTGAGATACTGCCATTCTGTCACCCATGTGCTCCCTGGCCTCCCTCTACCCTCACTTAGGCCAGAACTTGATAGCCTCTGTTACATCTAGGTCCAGCCCCCACTGCCCGGGCCCAGGCACAAGCAGGGGCCCAAAGTCCCATGGATGGAAGGATGCCTTCCAGTGGATGTCTGCTCGTGGCTCCGGAAACACATTGTGGGATGCCATATCATGGGTAAGGCTTCCCACTCCTTTCCTTGACCTTCATTGTGGATGAGAATGATCCTGTATGGAAGTGTAACCTAGAAACAAGAGCTAGGGCATCAATGTGCCCACACTCAAAATTTGAGTAACCCATGGTGTTGGAGCATATTTGGGGAGATATTGCTGATCCTGTTCCCCCTTTGCAACCCCATGGACTGTAACCTACCAGGATCCTCGGTCCATGCAATTTTCCAGGCATGAATACTGGAGTGGGTTGCCATTTCCTTCTCCAGTGGATCTTTCCGACCCAGGGATTGAACCCGGGTCTCCCGCATTGTAGACAGACGCTTTACTGTCTGAGCTACCAGGAAGCTTCCATTCATTCATTCAGTAAACATTTATTGAACACCTTCATTGAGCCAGGCATTTTTTGCTATGCTTTAGGGACATAGCAGAGAACAAGGTAGATATGATTCTTACTTTCATGATGCTTATAACTAAATATTACTAAATAGCTAACTTTTCATTTATTAATAGATTATCTGTATATTATCTAATCCTTACAAAGCTTTACAGAGGAAATATAATATTCATTTTATAGATGAGGAAATTCAGGCTCTGAAAGTTTAGGTAACACTCTTAAGAGCACGCAGATATTAAGTAGAAGAACCAGATTTTACTCTGGAGCTCATGCTGTTAGCTACTATGGTCAGTACCTTTGTTGCTGCATCTAGTATAGCTTGTGAAAGCACTCAGTACACATCTTGGCCTGTAACAGTTACTTAGTAAATATTTGTTGACTCTGATCTATAAAGACAGAGGTTTAGTAACATGAGCTGACAGGAGGTCTATCAGGGTAGAATCTTTGCCTCTCAGGTTCTGTTTTTAAGATACTCTAAATGAAGTTGGCACTCACATCATTCTCATGTCCATCATTTCTCATCCCTCTCACTTTCATGCTGTGTACTCTGGGCAGGAGGTTTGACCTCTCTGAGCCTCAGGTTTCTAATCTTTAATTTGGTGTCATCAGCAGAGCTGAGCCTGGAATGTCTCCACACCAAGGGTACTTCTCTCTGGGGCTCTCTGGTCTAGGGGCATAACACATCCTGGAGAGGGGGCGTTTCCCACTTTGTCAACGATATGAACCCTAGGGTGATCCTGTAGTGAGTCATTCTATAAACTGGGTCTGGATCTCAGGGATTCAGATGTCACCCCTGAGCTTTGTCACTACTGCCATGTGAAAAAGCCTGACCTTGTTTATTCAGTCACTCACTCATGCATCTATTCAACAATTTATTAGTGCTATATCTATTCAGTTCAGTTCAGTTCAGTTCAGTCGCTCAGTCGTGTCCAACTCTTTGCGACCTCACGAATCGCAGCACGCCAGGCCTCCCTGTCCATCACCATCTCCCATAGTTCACTCAGACTCACATCCATCGAGTCCGTGATGCCATCCAGCCATCTCATCCTTTGTCATCCCCTTCTCCTCCTGCCCCCAATCCCTCCCAGCATCAGAGTCTTTTCCAATGAGTCAGCTCTTCGCATGAGATGGTCAAAATACTGGAGTTTCAGCTTTAGCATCATTCCTTCCAAAGAAATCCCAGGGTTGATCTCCTTCAGAATGGACTGGCTGGATCTCCTTGCAGTCCAAGGGACTCTCAAGAGTCTTCTCCAACACCACAATTCAAATGCATTAATTCTTCGGTGCTCAGCCTTCTTCCCAGTCCAACTCTCACATCCATACATCACCACAGGAAAAAACATAGCCTTGACTAGACGGACCTTAGTCGGCAAAGTAATGTCTCTGCTTTTGAATATACTATCTAGGTTGGTCATAACTTTTCTTCCAAAGAGTAAGCGTCTTTTTAATTTCATGGCTGCAGTCACCATCTGCAGTGATTTTGGAGCCCCAAAAAATAAAGTCTGACACTGTTTCCATTGTTTCCCCATCTATTTCCCATGAAATGATAGGACCCGATGCCATGATCTTCGTTTTCTGAATGTTGAGCTTTAAGCCAACTTTTTCACTCTCCTCTTTCACCTTCATCAAGAGGCCCTTTAGCTCCTCTTCACTTTCTGCCATAAGGGTGGTGTCATCTGCATATCTGAGGTTATTGATATTTCTCCCGGAAATCTTGATTCCAACTTGTGTTTCTTCCAGCCCAGCATTTCTCGTGATGTACTTTGCATATAAGTTAAACAAGCAGGGTGACAATATACAGCCTTGATGTACTCCTTTTCCTATTTGGAACCAGTCTGTTGTTCCATGTCCAGTTCTAACTGTTGCTTCCTGACCTGCATACAGATTTCTCAAGAGGCAGGTCAGGTAGTCTGGTATTCCCATCTCTATCTATTAGGTGCCTGTATCTACTAGATTATATGTATATATAGATAGATAAGTCTGTATCTACTAGACTATATCTATGGTCTACTAGGAATACATAGGTGAGCAAAACAGACATGATTCCTGCCCTTGCAGTGCTTAGAGACTAACAGGAGAGACAGACCTTGATGGATAATTGCAGAGATGACTGTTTAAGTACCAGTGTGATCTGGGCTCCACAGGGAAGGTTTGGGTGCTTGTGAGAGTGTGTAGTGGGCAAGCAGCCACAGCCAGAAATCAGGAAAGGCTTCTCGAGGTAGTGACATTGGACTGCAGGAGTTGATCGATGGAGAGCTGTGTCCATTATATGCTGTCTTCCCCAGGGCACTCTGGCAGTGTTGGCCCTGCAGCTGGCGAGGCAGATCCACTTCCAGACATCCCTGCCAGCAGGACCTTGGCGAGTGGAGCACTGCTCTTGGTGCAGTCCGCTGGACCGCTTCCTCTCATCTCCCTTGAGGCACCCTTGTTCTTGTGAGTTCTCAGGGACAGAAGGGCTGGGCTGGGAGTTTCTCTGGGCCAGGAAGCATCTCTGGACACACCTCAGGAAAAGAGCCATCAGAGACTCCTTGCCTTTCCTATCTGCAGTCAGAGGAAGGGGAATGGGAGGAAGTTCTATCTACCCAAGGTGTAGGCCACACCTGCCTCCAGGGTCCTCCCATGTCCTCCCCTCACCTTCCATGGAGGGAGCTGTACAGGGGTCCAGGAGATTTTAGATTCTAAGTGTGGCTCCCTGCCCAGTTCTCAACCAGTTAGGTTATTCTCTGGTTAGTTATTAATTAAAAAGTGAATCTTTGTGGTGGTGGCTTAGTCGCTAAGTTGTGTCCAACTTTTGCGACCCCATGGACTGTAGCCCGCCAGGCTTGTCTGTCCCATGGGATTTTCCAGGCAAGAATACTGGAATGGGTTGCCATTACCTTCTCCAGGGGATCTTCCTGACTCAGGGATGGAACTCTGGTCTCCTGCGTTGCAAGCAGTACTCCTGTGTTGCTGGTGAATTCTTTACCAACTTATTGAATGGCTATCATGTGCCATGGTACAGAGGCAGTGCAGTGCAGTGTCATGGTTACAGGTCTAGAGTCAAACTGTCAGGATTCCAGCCCAGAACTGCTGAAACTAGTTTTGTGTCCCTGGCCAAATTACTTTAAAAAAAAAAAAAAATTACTTATTTTTAGCTGTGTTTGGTATTAGTTGCAGTACTCAGTGACCTAGAGCACATGGGTTCTTAGTTCCCAGACCAGGGATCAAACATGTGTTCCCTGCATTGGAAGGTGGATTCTTAATCACTGGACCACCAGGGAAATCCCTGGATGAGTCACTTAACTTTCTTGTGCCTCAGTTTCTTCATGTGTAAAATGAGGAAATAATAAAACACACCCCATAGGTTTCTTAGAAGGACTAAATGAGTCAATACATGTGGAGGACTTAGTGCCTGGCATGTAGTAAGCACTCAGTAAGTATCACTTTAAGTTCTTGGCTTTATTATTATGACTACAGTCATTATCAATATTACCATCAAACCAAGTGCTAAGTGCCGGGCTAGAAGAGTGAATAAAGTAGATGCCTCCCCTGCGGCTGAAAGAATTCAAGCCAAGGAGAGATTTATGCTCGAGGGATGTGGGTATCAGCAGAAATGTGGGCCTTTTTCCACCCCAGTGGAGGGAAGCCAGCCAAAGAAATGGAGGAGGAGGCATGTGATGGACATATCTCAGGAGTTTCCAGATTCTTCCTTTGGTCCATAAAATCTCAGGGAGAGTTCAGTCAGTCTCAGTAGTGTGAACCGATCCCCTTCTCTCTCTCTCCTTTTTTTGAAATTTTATTTATTTGGCTGTATCACATGTGGGATCTATCACAACTGGGGATCGAACCCACGCCCCCTGCATCAGAAACACAGTCTTAACCACTGGACAGCCAGGGAAGCCCTGAACTGATCCCCTTCTGATGTGACTTTTCTCACTGGCTCTTTCTAGCACTGCGGAGACACATTCTGCCCAGCCCTGATAGCCCAGCTCCCAGGCACACTGGCCTTGGGGCACACAGGGTGGGCCAGGAAGAACCCTCCACTCAGCCTGAAAGCGTCTCTTCACCCAGCTCCTTGAGAGCAGCTAGGCATCAGGATCCCTCTGAGGAAGGTATGGCCCCAGCTACTAAAAGCAGAAGCCTGTGGCGGGGTGGGGTGGGGGTGGGGAATTGGGCAGATGGACTTTTATTGCTGCATATACCAGCTAAGGGAATTGTCATTCTTGTGAGTCCTCATGCTTTCTGGGTCAATTTGGAATTATTTTGGTTCTTGGCAGTGGTGCTGGCTGGAAAGCTGGGGTCACTGGGAGAGAGGGAGAAAAAGAAATAACACCTTCCTCCTTTGCCCTTTCCTCGCAGATCCCAGTGACATCAGCTTCCTGCATGCCAGCAGCAGCTTCAAGTCCAAGGCGAAGCCGGCCCAACCTCAGCCCACTGACGAAAAGCAGGTATTGTCCATGTGGCCACCTGGATCCCCATAACATTTCGCTAGACAGGCAGCACTCCCAGGGAATTGTCCTATGATGAGTCTATGTTTCTTCCCCAGGAACAAGAGAAATCAAAAAGTCTTTCCCTCGAGGAGGCCATGACTTCCATTCAGCAGCTCTTCCAGCTCAGTGTTTCCATCGCTTTCAACTTCCTAGGTAACTGGGTGGACCCTGCCTCAAGGAAGGCAGATGGGAAAATTGGAAAGCTATGGGGTAGGTCAAATAAGGTCAGGGCAGTGAATGGCCTAATAATAACATAAATAAACATGAGAGAATTTATTTTCTCCAAGGTATGTCGACCAAATCTGGCAGAATGGCTCAGTGGTGTCAGGGACCTATTCTCAGTCCAGTAGTTCTGCAATTCTTAAAACAGGCTAAAGGTCCCATCTGCCTCATATGCAAATACTAGCCAGCTGGAAGGGGAAAGGTGAGAAAGCTGAAGAACCACTCCTTCCAAACCTAGAAGTTGCACAGATTATTGTCCAAAATGAAGACCTGAAGTTATATCTAGTCTCAGAGGAGACTGGGAAATGTAGTCATTAGCTGAATGACCATGTGCTTACCTGGAAATTCTGTTACTGTGTAAGAAGGAGAAAAATCTTGGAATGATACCTTGAATTTTCTGCCACACTTAGGCAAAGACAGTCTCCTAAGGTTTGGTGCAGGCCCTCAAGTGCCCTTACTTACCCACATCTGGAGACCCAGATACCTCACAACATTTGTCCTATTCACTACAGTGACCTGGCTTGTTTCAGGCCTTCTTATATGGAAACCCAGACCCCCAGCAGCATCTCTTGGAGTCTAATGGGCCTGTGGGTGAAAGGCTGGGATTCATTCAGTACAGATGTATTGAACAGTCACCTTTGCTAAGCCCTGTTTTAGTTGTGGGAAACACGGTGTTTCACAAGACAAAGTCCTTACTCTCCTAGAGCTGTTGTGTGAGCTGAGGGAGAGAAAAACAATAAATTGACAAACAAAAAAGAGAATTTCAGTTGATGATAAATCTTATGGAGAAAATTACACAGGGGGATGCATTAGTGACTTGGACAAGGAGCAGCTCTGATTTGGAAGGCCTTGACCTGACTGAATCACAGATGGAAAGATCTTTGACTTGGCTGACAAAAATAAGCCAGTCTTATTTCTGTTTGGAGAAAGCTTTCAAGCTGAGGGAATAGCAAGTGTAAAGGTCCTGAGGCAGGATTGAGTTTTGTTTTTTAAAGGGAAAAAAGGGTGAATGTCGCTGGAGCTCAGGGATCACCAGGAGAGTAGAAAGAGATGAAATTAGAGAATCAGGCAGGGGCCAGATCAGATCAGACCTCTGAGCCACAGTGGGTGAGACGGGAAGCCACTGGAGGGCTTTTGTACTGCAGCAGGAAGCTGGGGCGGTGATGTGATCTGATCTACTTTTTCAAAGCTCTTTCTGCCTGTGGGACTTCCCTAGTGGTCTAGTGAGGTAAAGACTGCGCTCCCAATGCAGGGGGCCTTGGTTCGATCCCTGGTCAGGGAACTAGATCCTGCATGATGTAAGTACAGCCAAATTGAAGAAAAAAAAAAAAAGAAAAATTTCTGCCCGCTGTGTAGACAGATGTGGATCATAGGAATGCCAGAAGGGAAACAGGAAACTAGCTTGGAGCTGATGGTTAAACAAAATGTGATAGTGACTTGGTCTAGGTTAGTGGCAGAGGAGCCAGCATTGGGAATGGAGACAGGGTGGGATCCTTCGCCCTCTGGAGTCTTCTCCTCAAGGACAGAGGGCTCTGTGAACCCTTGACAGTGAGTTTTCAGGCAGCCGGGAGGTGACTCATTCACTGCTAGCTGAATGGAACCCAGCTTCCACCTCATTAGCTTTTTGTGATTTTTGATGGGCAGACCGTCTTCTGAGAATTTTCTTGCCCGTTCCTTCCTTTATATACATATTCATTTATTCAGCAAGTGCTCAGCACTGTGGCAGAGCACAAAGGGAGCGTAAGCCATAATCATATTTTGCATTTGTATAGAGCTTTCACCCTATGCAGAGTTATTTCTTCTACATTCTTTTCTGCTTCTGCCTCCGGGATTTTACAGTCTAATTGAGGAGACAGGGCTTGTACTCTCGAAACAGTTTAGTTCCTAGAAAAGGCTTATATATGAAGTAAGTGCCAGAAGAGTGTTTAAAGCCTGAGTGTGGTCTGAAGATTCTAGAGCAGAAACAGGTTGGGACCGCCTGATGATGGAGGCAGAAAAAGGCATCCCAGGCAGGAAAAACAGGCTTAGAGTTGAGAGTAGGCCTTGCCCAGCCTCTTCCTTGTTTTCCTCTTTGTTTGGATGATAAAAAGAACATGGGCTTTGGAGCTGGAGTCTCTTATATTATTTCTCACAGTTTTCTCATAAAGCAGAATTAACAGTATCAGCTGTATCAGTTACCTTATGTTGGTGACAAGCAGAACTGAACTGAAACCCACTTTGGCTAATCTAAGCACAAAAGGAATCTATTGGGATCTGCAGCTTCCTGCCAAGGAATCAGAAAGGACAGGAATCAGAGAGGCTCCAGAAATCTAGAGGGCAATAATAACTGAGCATCAGTGTCTGCAGAGTGCTGCCATCAGAATAACCTGCAGGGGCTGTTCTCTCTCCTGTTGCAACCAGATCTAGATTCAGATTCCTGAGAGAGGGTCTCATTGGTTGGGAAGAGCAAAGGCACACTGATTGACAGCACTGGGGGAGGGCTGTTCCCAAAGGGAAAATCAGGATACTGTTCCCAAGAGAAGGATGGAGTATAGGATGGAAATACTCAGAGGATGGAAATACATACATGCAAAGTGTCTAGCACAAAAAAGAAAGGAAGGAGCCTCTGGGTATCTGACTAAGGATGTGGGGAAGTTGACAGAGGAAGCTGTGTTCACACCGTGTGCTTTCTTACAGGGACAGAGAACATGAAGAATGGGGACTACGTGGCAGCCTTTTCTTACTTCCAGAAAGCAGCAGATCGCGGCTACAGCAAAGCACAGTACAACGTGGGCTTGTGTCACGAGCATGGCAGGGGCACTCCCAGGGACCCCAGGAAGGTACCGCACCGCCTCCTGCCCCCGGGGCCCATTGCCTGTGCTGCGTTGCCCTTAGTGACCTCCAGAGATGAGCAGGGGGCAGGGCTTGGGAAAGTCCAGCTTCTCTCCAAGCCTGGAGGGAAAAATAAAGACGTCTCCAGCTTTTTAGAATTTAAACTCCAAACACAGGAAGGCCAGGGACCTTGTCTTTCTTCTTTGCAGCTGTATCCTCATGACCTAGAATGTTACCTTGATGAATGGATTAATTAATTCTAAAAAGTAGGGTAGGCAAAGATGTTGTACATAAGAATGTTATTTCTTAGAATTGTATATGATGGCCCAAAAAGGGAAGCAATTTGAAGTTCCTTCAATAGATAATCGGTTAGTAACATCTATATTGGCCTTAAAAATGATGTACTATATCTATATTTATTTATAGGGGAAGGTATTCATGGTGTATCACTTTTTTAAAACTAGCAGCTTTTTAAACAGTTTTATGTATTTTATTTCTTTATTTTTGGCTGTGTTGGGTCTTCACTGTTGCATGGGCTTGTCTCCAGTTGCAGAGACCGGGGGCTGCTCTTTGTTGCAGTGCAGCAAAGCCATCGTGGTGGCTTCTCTTGTTGCAGAACGTGGGCTCTAGGGTGCATAGGCTTCAGTAATTGCAGCTCCAGGACTCTAGAGTACAGGCTCAACAGTTCTGACGCATAGGCTTAGTTGGTCTGCAGCATGTAGAATCTTCTCTGACCAGGGATTGAACCTGTATCTCTTGCATTGGCAGGTGGATTCTTTATCACTGAGCCACCAGGTTGTAGTGTTAAGTGAAAAAAAAATAGGTTACAAAATAGTTCTCTCTATCCCTGCACACACACACTTAGATATGTGTGTGTGAATACATATATAATGTGTATATATATGTTAATATTATAGCATATGGGGGAAGGCTGTACACTAAAATACTAACAGAGAACTATCTTCAGAAGGTAGAATTTCTTGGAATTTTGTTTCTATTTTTGACTTATTTGTGTTTTCTGACTAATCTATTGATACAATGATTATATATTATTTAATTAAAATAATTTTTAAAACTTCATTCCAAAAAAGGCAGCCTACAGAGTTCTCAGTTGACTGGATATTTTCCCCTTCACCCCAGGCAGCTTTTTATTACCAATTGGCTGCCAGCCAGGGCCACAACCTGGCTCAATACCGCTATGCAAGGTGCCTGTTACAAGACCCAGGCTCCTCATGGGACCATGAGCGGCAGAGGGCAGTGTCCATGCTAAAGCGGGCTGCAGACTCAGGCTTACGAGAGGTGAGTGCCATTGGTAGGGTCTTTCCTGGGTACCTGGGTCATGTTGAACTAGGCAGTAACCAGGATACCTTTTTCCTTCCTCCTTGACCACAGGCCCAAGCTTTCCTCGGGGTGCTTTTCACCAAGGAGCCCTACATGGACGAGCGGAGAGCTGTGAAATATCTTTGGCTTGCAGCCAACAATGGGGGTATGAGGTTTCCTTATCCAGGCATAATGGGGATCAAATCGGATAGAGGAAGGGATTTGGGAATGGGTACCATGCTTAGAAGAAGGTTGATAGGAGCATTGGCTCCAAGCCTTAACTCTCGCTGACTGTGTGCCCCTTGGGTGGTGGTATGCTGATGTCAGCTCACACCAGCGTAGAAGAATTGTCATTAGCTTGAAATCAGCTGTGGGGGGAGCATTAGCACCACAGAATTGCCAAATGCTACATAGCAGGGCTTTCCGCCTTAGAGAGCTAGTTGTTATTTTTACCAGCATACTACTGAGCTGGTCACTTATTTTCCTCATCTCTAAGATTGGAGTAATAATGCCTGCCTGATCTGCCTACTGCTTCACAGGGTTGTTGTGAGGATCAGAATCTAACTGAGATAGTAAGTGTGAAAGCACTTTGTAAAGCGCACACATAAAAGGTGTACCATCACAAGGAACTTAGTCCAGGGAAGTCAGAAGACATGTGAGGTGAAGACATTGAGCAGTTTGAGGGGTAGAGGATGTCTGGTTGTCTATGAAGTAGGGATTGGTATGCAGGTAGCATGACCCAGAGTCTGTTCCAGAGAGTATTAGCATAAATAATAAAAGGAAAAAATGTTCAGATAGGTTCAGGAAATATTGAGTTAAACAGATATTTTTAATGCAGGAAATTTCAGAGCTTTATGTCACTGTGAATCACTGAAAAAGACATCTATGGGTCTGCTGTATCCTCAAGTGTCTCTGACCAGTGTATATATTTTTGAGTTGTATCTTGAAGGACCAGGAGCCCTGAATTAAAGCTAGCAATGGCCATGTACTAGAATTTCCCTGCATAAGGGCTGCTGCTCCTCTTTGCTTTCTGGGCAACATGGTGATGGCTTCAGTGAACTCTTGGGCATCAGAATACTTCTCCTTTTTTACTCTGTGTTGTCCAAAGTATCTGCCGCGGTAGCATGCATGCTCAGTCATGTCTGACTCTTTGTGACCTCGTGGACTTGCCTGCCAGGCTCCTCTGTCCACGGGATTTTCCAGGCAAGAATACTGGAGTGGGTTGCCATTTCCTACTCCAGGGGATCTTCCCAACACAGAGATTGAACTCACCTCTCCTGCATTGGTAGACGAATTCTTTACCACTGAGCTACATGGGAAGCCCAAAGTATTTGCAGTAGCCATCAAAAGGGGACCAGTGTTACCAAGCAGTACCAGCCTCTGTGCCTGCCTTTCCATGAAGTAGCTGCAGAGCCTTCCTAGAGCTGGGGTGGGCCTCGGGACCATGTGAGGGACAATCCTGGGGACACCCTGGCCTGTGTTAGTCACCCAGCAGGCCCGGTGGAAAAGTATACAAACAGATGTTGTGTAACACGTACGTGCATAACAGCATGGGTATTTTGACCTGACTGTGTTCTAACCTGGCCTGTAGCCATGAGTCTACCATATTTATTACATAGACTCTGGTCTACATGTTACAGAAACTTTCCAGAAATTTGACTTTAGAAGGCAGAAGAGAAATGGAACCATGGTTGGGAGACTGAATATAATGAAAATATTTATTACAGAGAGGGAGAGATTACGATGTGTTATTGTTATCACAAGTGTGATAACAATAACACTGATCTAGATACTTTCCATGTACTGACACATTTAATCTTAACCACAGGGTTAATAAGGTTGGTGCTGTTATTAGTCCCACTTTACAGATGAGGAAACAGGCACAGAGACATAGACTCTCATGTCTGAGGTTACACAGCTGGGAAGTGGTGAAGCCAAGACTGGAACTCAGACATCTGGCTGTACAGACTGGGTTCCTAATCCCCACCTGATACTGCTAGTTCTCAGCGAGAGAGAGAGGGGACCCAGAGCCAAAGGCAAAGGGATAAAAGCATTTTAACCTTTAAAAGGAGGAGGAACACGTTCTCGGTAACGTAGGCTTTGTAACCATCCGGGCAGAGATCAGGAAGGCATACAGGGCTTGCAAAAGCCCAGCCTCTACCCTCTACCAGGAGAAGCAGCTCCTGGCTCTTTCAGGCAAACCCAGGGGCCTGACTCCTTGTGCTCCCATAGCAGGACTGAGTGCCTCTCGCAGACTTCTCTTCTGCATACTTTCAGTACCATCCTCAGCAAGTTTCCACACTGCTCTGGCCAGAATTGCTCTGGGTGGAGGGATCCCTGTTTCCTCTGTTCTGGGCCTCTGGCTCTTCAGAGTTGAGACCCCTTGGTCCAGCGAGGGAGCCAGGGCTGGGCCTTACCCTGCGGAAGTGAAGCGCCAGCCTGCTGACTGCTGCGCCTTACTCCTGCCCCAGTGTTTCAGTTCTCAGTCCTTCGTGTGTGTGCATCTGTGTGTCTGTCCGTTTCTTCCTTTAGGACTCACAGAGCAGATACCACTTGGGAATTTGCTATGAGAAGGGCCTTGGGGTACAGAGGAGTCTGGGAGAAGCCATGAGATGTTATCAGCAGTCAGCAGCTCTGGGGAACACACCCGCCCAGGAGAGGCTACGGACCCTCTTCTCCATGGAGGCAGCAGGTACAGACGAGAATCACAGCCATCAGGTCCCTCCGTGAGCTTAGTACCCTGCGACAGAGAAGCAGGTGATGGTAGCCTTCTGTCTCTCTGTTATTTCCTGCTCCATTGGTGGGTATGAGCCCAGCTTTTTGAGTCTGACAGATCAAACCTGAGTTTTAACCCCTGCTCTTTCACTGAACTTGGATTGCATGTTCTTGCACCTCTGTTTCTTCACCTCTGAAAACTCATTAGGTTGTTTGTGCCATTTAAGAGTGGAGTCTCTGTTTCCTCCAGTCCCGTGGAAGTCCTGTAATCAAATCCTGCCAGCCTTCAAAGTCAGATTTCCTGGGGATTCCCAGTCCCTTTGCCAGATCCCTGGGCTGGGAAGCCTGACGTAGGGGCTCAGAACCTCCACAGCAGCGGGAGAACTTCTGTGATACAGTTATTTCCCAGTTTGTGAGCCACCCACCTGGAGGGTATGGGATTTAATTTTATTGTGATTACGTCCCCCTTCTACCATCTCATTGCGACTTCTCCTTTGTCTTTGGATGTGGGATATCCTTTCTTGGTGGGTTCCCGTGTCCTCCTGTTGATGATTGTTCAACAGCTAGTTATTGGTACTCTCACAGGAGGAGATGAGGGCATGTCCTTCTACTCTGCCATCTTGGAATCAATCTCTGGACACTCATTGAGGATTAAATGAGATGACAGCCAAGGGTTTTGCATAGCCTGGAGCATAGTAGGTGTTGAATACGTGGTGGCCTCTCAGATGACTCATTAGGAGGGACACTATCCTGAGGCTGCCTCCGGGCCCCGACTTACAGTCTAGCACTCTGGGAGCCCTGCTCACCCCTAACTCACTCTGGCTGACCTGGTGAACAACGCCAGGGGGCCAAGTCCTTTAAGAAACCCTTGCTCCAAAGTAGAAGTCCAAGAACACAGGGTAAGCGTTGCTCTCCCCTCTCCTTGCAGCCCCAGGGCCCAGCGACCTAGCAGTAAGAGGACTGAAGTCGTTTTCCAGCCCCTCTCTTTGCAGCCTGAACAGGAGCCTGGGGGCAGGAGCCTCTTGCCTGCCACACGCCTCAAGCACAGGGAGCCTTGGCCTCCTCTGTAGAAGCGGGCATCTCCGAGCCAGCCCTGGAGCCCCCAGCAGGGCCACCCCCTCACACCCCTACCCCTTGGAAAGGAGTCTCGTCAGACTGGGTTTTGGCTAAGGTGAGATAAAATGCAGTTACCAGGACCTCTCACTGGTGCTGGAGGGAGGGGCGGGCAGGAAGGAGGTGAGATGGCAACAAAAAAAGGGTGTCAGTATCCCTTTCTGGGGTGGAAATTCCATGGGAGCTTAGGTTTTTGAACCATTTCAAGTACATGGCTAATAGATGACTCTGATCATTTCTCATAGGCCCACGAATGAGCTGTGGATGCGTTCACAGTCATTTCGTCTATGCATAAAAGATTCCTTCATTGACCTGGGGAAAACTTTATACTGAAGGGGCCAGAGACCCTGGTCCTTGCCTTGGCCTTTGTCTTTGAGAAATCACTTCCCTTCCGCCTTGCTTGGCTTCAGTTTCCTCAGGCTCAGACTACATCATTTTTTGCCAGCATCTGATGTGTGTGCCTCTGGTGGTTCACAAGAGTATTTTAGGCAGCATTCAAGCTAATATTTTTTAATTTTAGCATTTGTATTGTTAATATATATTATAAAATGTGATTAGCATATTATGGTTTCACAGATATTAAAAAATAGTGAATCAAGTTCGAGAAAAACCTCGTGACATTGCATAAAGGGAGCACAGATCCAAAGGGGTGGTTCCACGAACACCTACAGCTCAGGAAACGCTGAATCATGTTGCTTTTGTTCATCTCCACTAGATCCATGATTGTCTCCATTTCACCTTTGATTTGGAAGGAAGGAGCTTAGTGTCCAAAGGCCTGATGTAACTGTTTGACTTTTTCAGGCCTTCACACTTCACTCAGCCCTAAAGATGGAGCCTGCAAGTTCTCAGAGAGATACCACAACTTGAATCCCAAAGAAGAGGCCAGTTATCCACCTGCCTCCCCAAAGAACCTTAAGTACCTGGCCAGCACAGTGAAGAAGAGGGAAGTGTATAAAGACCCCGGTTCTGGCCACATCCCCTCGAAGCAGTAGCCTGACTCGCTGTGTTGTTTCCTCAACTGTAGACCAAGGGCAGCGGTGTCTGCCCTCCTACCCGCCAGGGCTGAGGTGGGACATTTCACTGCGAAAGGACCTTGGTGCGCACTCAGGCCCCAGGAGGCAGAATGATGCCCTGTTTCCATAGGTTTGTGAGTCATCGGGCCAGGACTAGAATCCTGCCTCTTGACCCCTGGCCCAGGGCTCTTTTGCACAGTTCTTACTGCAATTTTAAGTGAAAGCCTTATTATTGTCCTGCCGACAGGAGGGAGATTGAGCCCCAAGAGTCTTGGTACCAGAGAGTGTAGATTTCAAGATCCTCGTTTGTGAAAGGTTTGTGCCAGAAATGGATGGGAGTTTAATAAAAGAGATACTGGAGATTATCTCATCACTCTTGCCCTTGAGTATGTTGGGGAAAGCCAGGGAGACGGGCAGGGGAAGCTGAAAACCGAGGCTCCATCCTCATATCTAAACTCTCCATTAACCAATTTAAAGGGTCTTAAAAGCTTCTCCAAGAGAGAGACGTAGAAAAAAATGATTTCTGAGTCAACACTAATGATTCCAATTACTGAATTTGTGCATAGCTGTTCCCTGGCTTCTGGATGTTAGCCCAAGTTCAATAGCAGAGATGTGGTTGAGGGTGCGGGGTGACAAGGACTGAGGACCAAGCCCCTAGGAACTGTTCAAATGGGAAAGACCACCCAGCATGGCTAGCTCCAAGTGGGGAGGATCTGAGGAGGGGAGTTCTCCACATTTCTCTCTCTGCTGGCCGCACCCCCTCTCACTTCTAGTGGTCTCGCCACTGGAGCCCTAAGCTTCCTCCAGCTCCCACGCCTCCCCTGCCCTCTACTCCCTTTCCAGGGCTGCCTTGAACATGGGCCTTACCCCGCTGGTCCCCTCCTGTGGCTTCCTCCCACAGATGGCTCCTTGGAAGCAGGGACTTTTTCTTTGGATTCCAGTATCCTCAGCACTTAGCATGAGGCCCCATTGTGCAGGTAAGGGCTCAAGACACACACTGGTTAAAGCTCAGGGTTTTAAGCTGTGCAGCGCACTCATCTCTCTGCAAAAAAAAAGGTCTGTGGTCAGATAAGTGTGGGAAACGCTGCAGTAGACATCCCCTTTTTATAGATTCACAATATACATCAGCATATTCAAGGTTCCAAGAAGTCCTGCAGTAAAGAACTTGGTTAATCAAGTGCTCCCCTCATAGAGCTGGGCACAGAGCCCAGGTTCCCTCAGATAGCTGGTAAACCTTCCTGGGGCACCCCCTGTGTAAGGTGTCCTTCCTGCCTTCCCATGGAGCCACACTCCCCAGCCTCTTCCCCTCCTTTTATCACTGGGGGTTCTCTGATTATCAGCTTCTCTGGTCATGCCTGGGGCCAAGGGGCAGTTCAGACAGTCTGGGGACCCTGGGCCTCCTGTGGTGATGGCCAGGTAGGGCTCTCCCTCCCCATCCGTTGTTAGAAATTAAGTGCTAATCCAATCTGGCATGCCAGATACAGAGGGAGGATATTTTTAAGCTCCCGTTGTGGAGGAGGAAGGATGGAGAGTCGTGAGAGGAATGTTGTCAAGGGACCAGAAATCCTCGGCTCTTCAGTCCCTGCGGTCTCTGTACAGCCCCAGGGGATGGGCTTCCTCGCAGCCCCTGGAACGGCTGTGCTTTTGCCATTAAAATTCCGCTATTAATGACTCATTGTCAGAGCCCTGAAAGGAAATGTGAGGGAGGCTAGGGAGGTGGCCCCATTAGCAGGGCCAACCTGGGTCCAGATGACCCAGTGTTGGAGCCCTGGGGCCCTCAGCAGTGAGCCCTTTGCCAAGGCTCTGCTGCCTCAGTTTCCTTATCTGGAGATGCTGTTTTCAGAGGGCCCTGCCACTGTGGCTTCCCTGGTGGCTCAGTTGGCAAAGAATTTGCCTACAGTGCAGGAGACCAGGGTTCGATCTCTGGGTTGGGAAGATCCCCTGGATAAGGGAATAAGGGAATGGCTACCCTCTCCAGTATTCTTGCCTAGAGAATTCCATGGACAGAGGAGCCTGGTGGGCTACAGTCCATGGGGCCACAAAGAGTCAGACATGACTAACACTTAACTTTTCACTGACACTGCGGACGCTGTTTGGTTCATTATATTTTCAGTGCAGGGCATTAAGCAAACGTTCAGTACATTTCATTCAGTGAATGAGTGATTCTATGCATTATCTTCTCTCCACCTGACATCAGCCAGTGCCAAGACTACCCAACACATAGCAATTGCTTTAAAATATTTAAATGATTCTGTGTACCCCTCCCCCCACTGCCATTCCTAGTGCTACTTCTGACCCTTAGTAATTACTCATAAATACAAAATGTTTGTTGAATGACTGTTTCTGATCATGCCTCCCACCCCTGACCCACTATATTGTACCCACTTACTCAGTAGGGACTGGAAAATACTGACCTATTTTCTAGGTGCACACTGTGTGCCAGGCTGAACCTGTGCTGAAACTCTTCCCCTCCTGTTCCTGTCTTTCTGTGTTCTCTCCAGAGTCCCAAGGGTGGTAGTTGCCATATCCCTCTCATTTCAGTCAGAGGAGAGGTAGGGTCAGTGAGCTGCCAAGCTGAAGTTGGGTGACAGACCGGGAGGTTGCCTGTCAGTCTCGAAACTGCCCCCAGGCTCCAAGTGAGCACTGCGTTGTGGCACTCCTAGTGCTGGAGAATGGCTGACTACTGATTTAAAAAAATGTCCCCCTGTGCTTTCCAAATTAAGACGACATTTAACCGAGTGCTCGCTGGCTCGCATGCTCCTTCGGTCTCCCAGGGGACAGAGCCCACCTTGGTGGAAGATGTTTGAGCATGTCCAAAGGTTCAGCTCTGACATCTCAGCTGATGTCAAGAAGTTTCTGTAACCTTTCCGTTCAGCACACTCAGTTCTGTCAGCATACACACTGTCTCACTCTCAACTGTTTTCTTGGGGGAAAGGACTGGCATCAGCCCTTGGAGGGGTTGCCAGGTTTGGGCAAGAGCACCAAGGCTCACCAACATACACCCTAGCCCTGATCAAAGGTCGGTTGCCTCAGAAACAGCTCTACCTACGAGTTCTCCAGATTCTGTGGGGAATCAAGGATCACAGTGGTCCTTAATCTTATTTAGGTCACAGACCCCTTTGAGAATCAGATGAAAGCACTGTCTCCTTCTCATGGAAAAGTACGCATCCTCCCAATTTTGCATGCCATTCAGCAGGTCCTTAGATCCCAAAGCTTGACCAGGAACCCCAGGTTAAGGACCCTTGATATATCAGAAAGAACATCATCTGAATTTCAGATGTAGATGCTAGCTCTGCCACAAGCCTGCTGTGTGGCTCTGGGCCAGTCAGTCCTTCCTGTCTTGCCATTTCTTTGGCAATAAAGCGTTCAGACTCCTTGTGATTAAAACTGCCTGTCTGTGGAGGTTTAGTGACTTGAGCAGTTGCTGCTTACCTATTTTATAGGTCACATGTTCCTTTGAAAATCTGATAACTCTGTATCTTCTGCCTAGAAAAAAAAGCCTGTACACAAAATTTTGCCAAGTATGCAGGGGTTCCAAGGATTACAGATTTAGGTCTTTTGAACTAAAGGGAGGCAGTGATCCAACTGTGAGCAATGGTTCCAGTTTCCTTAGGTCATCTCCTCTTCTCATCTCTTCTCTCCATCGCCTAACATCAGCTCTGCACTAAAAATCCACTAGTGATTGGGGGTCAGCACAGTCTACTCCAGTGCTGTGGTTTTCAGTCTGTTTTCATGTAATGGAACTTGTCTTTTTTTTTTTTCCTTCTCTTTTCTAATGAAGTCTTATACTTGGAGCTCCAGTATAGAGAAAAGGGAATCCTGTAGCATTTCTGTGCCCATTGTTTCATTTTTTTCTTCCATTCAGCAAGTATTCACCAAGTGTTGCCTTGGGCCAGGTGCCTTGCTGGTCAGATTGGAGACCCTACCTGCTTAGTGTCCCCCAGCCTCTTTCATTGGCTTGGGGAACCAAACAGCTTACAAATCACAGATCTTGTAAAGAGGTTATTCTGCCCTGGAGTGAGATATCAGAGACCAAGGGACCAAGCTCCTGAAGCACTTACGGGGGCCCCATTTTGTTCATCTGTAAAATGGGATAATGGAATAATGATGCCTCACTACATTCCAAGTATGGATGGTTTTCATTATCCCTAGATGGGAGTATGATTGGCACCTTTCAGTGAACAGTGAACATGTGTTCTGAACTCTGGAAAAGGACGAAAGGAGAGGCACAGAAATTTTTTTCTTTACAGGGAGAGCCTCCACATTGTTAAGAAGCAGAATAGACTGCTTGGAAACTTCCAGGAAAATTATAAGGCTGAACCTTGGGAAAATACTTGCTGTTTTTTTCATCCCCTCCTCCCCTGGAAGGTTTGCTGCTGTCAGTGTCAATTTCATAGACCCAGTTCACACACTGTCCTCTAGGGCCTGAATTCACTGCTGTGACAGAGGAAGATTTACCCATGATCAGTGGGTCTGGAAAGATGACTTCTGCACCTGAAAGGCTGCTTGCTAGGGAAGGACAGGAGTCTGCAGAGGCCCAGCCTGCATCAGGTCCGTGACAAGTCCCCCTCACTCCGCGCTCGGAAGAGCAGAGATGTGCAGCCTGGAGAAGCTTTGGAAATATTCTTTTCAATATTTTTCCTGAGGGGATTTCAGGCAAGTCCACTTCTGGCAAAAGCCCACCTGTGGTAGCTCTTCCTTTCTTTTCCTTGTCTGGCAGTCTAGTGCCAAAGTCGAGAGCATGGGTATTTGTGTTGGACAAGCCTAGTTCCAATTTCTGGCTCTGCCTCCTTTCTCTGCTTGATCTTGGGCAAGACACTCAGCCTCTCCCAAGTCTCATGGCCTTGTATGTGAAATGGGGATAATAACATCTCCCTTCCTCGGGTTGTGAGGAAATGAAATTAAATCCTATTGTAAAGACTGGTGCCTGGCCCCTGTTAATATAAATACTCATGCTTTTCTTAGCTTTAATTTTCACCTGGGAAGCGGATTATTTGATACTGTAGCAATAGGGGAGTGAGGGTCAAGTGTACCCATGTCCATCACCGCTGACCTAACACTGTGCACCCTCCCATCCAGGCCCACAGTGACACTCCGGCCAGCGACTGGATGACAACCCTCACTCTACTCTTCCCTTTTCCTTGTCCCTCCTGACAGGTGCAAACAGGGTAACTACCCACTGCATTTCCTTTATTAGTAGGTCAGAGAGCTTTGCCTGGTGCCCCAGGATCCAGTCCCCAACCCTCCAGGGTGCAACCAGGCCTTCCTTCCTGCTTGGGATGCTCCTTGGCATCTATTTTGCAAAGAGGATGAACCCTCTGTGCTCTTCTTCCATGTGTTTTGCCAGCAAACACTTAGCCACAAACTGCCTCCCTCCTCCAAAAATTCCACAGGTAGAGCCAGCACTTAACATGGGGTTGCTTTGGTCAGCCAGCTCTTTGTCCTGGGTCTCCTGCCTCCTCTGTGGGGCAGCATCCATCGCCCTAAAGTTCTCAGGCCACCTCTGGTCAGTGAGTTCAAAGATTAGAGACACCAGTTCCTGTCCCAGAATCCTCAGGGCCTGGGCTTCCTAACATCTCCCAGGGTCCCCGGTTCCTGGATCCACTGGCCCCTGCTGCTGCTGCCACTGCTGGTCCTGATCTTGGCCCCCTTGTTTCCAGCTAGGCCCGTGAGGCCTTCGGAGCCCGCGGCCCCGCTGGTGGCCAGGTCTAGACTGAGGGTCCTCCCCGCAGACAGAGAGCCGCCGCAGCACCTCGGAGGCGGCCTCCACCGGCACCGCGGGGCGCTGCTCCAGCAGCATCTCCAGCAGCGAGCTCATCTCCGACAGGAAGGTGCTGGCCAGCCGCGTGCCTGTCGGGCTCAGCTCGGGCGCCTTGCCGAACGTCTGGAAGGTCCTGGGCTCCTCCGAGGTCGCAGCGTCCGGGGAGAACACGTTGTCACGGTAGTTGGTGGAGAGGGGCAAAGAAAGTCTTGCCATCCAGGCCGGGTCCGGGACGCTCAGCCGGTCCAGGGCCAGGCCTGCAGGGGGCGAAGGGGACGCGGTGAGGGCGGAGCCCCGGGCGGGGGCGCCAGACAAAGGAGGGAGGGGAAATGGGGGGGACAGATGGGGCGGCGGAGGGGGTGGGAAGGAAGAGGCCCTGACGAGGAAGCGCGCTGGGCAGGAAGGCAGCGACTGAGGATCGCTCGCTCGTGAGCTGGAGTGAGGACGCGGCCGCGGGAGGAGGAAGGCCTAGAATTAGAAACTGGCCTCTTTCTAAAGCATCTCCCAATCACCAGGGGTGTTTTGGGTTTAGGTGGCCTCCATCCATCCCTGTACAGCCAGGATTTGCACTCCCTCAGGACAGACGCCACTAGTTGAGGATGGGGGCGCTGGAGGGATTCCCCTTTTAGCCAATGCTGTAGTTCCTGGCTTGTTGCTGCCTTCCTTTCCTATTCATAATAATAATAATAGTGACTGCTTATTAAGTTTTTCTGTGCCAAGCAAGTTACATAATTATCTCATTTAACCTCCACACATACCTTTGAAGTCAAGAGTATTTTATGGATGAGGAAACGATTTCTGGGAAGTTCAGTCATTCATCTACGAGGCACCCAAGCCCAGATTTGACCCCCAGGTCTGATGATTGGAAGCCCCCTGTGTCTGAACCACTGAGACCCACTGTCTGGAGAATGTGCCCTTCCTCTCTCCCTGCACGCTAGGTGCTCACCTGTGGTTCTGGTTTCCCTGGCCTGCTAAGGTCTGTACTGTCACTCGACACCTCAACCTTTGCCTCTCAAGCTGCAAGAAACCTGTGAAGGGGCTGGCTGCCTAAAGCAGTCCTGGGAAAGGCACGGGGCAGTGAAAAAGAGTCCCCCTGACCCCGAATCCCACCATCACACTTCTCCATTTGCCATCTCTTCTACAGAAAATCCTGTCTTAGGAAACCAGTCCCAGGCCCAGTGATAGAGGCCAGGGCAGAGGAGACAAAGCATAGGCCTTGTGGTTAAGAATCTGTATCTTTAAAGAAAAAAACAAACAAAACACAACAACTACTTTGCTGCTGCTGCTACTGCTAAGTCACTTCAGTCGTGTCCAACTCTGTGTAACCCCATAGACAGCAGCCCACCAGGCTCCCCCGTCCTGGGATTCTCCAGGCAAGAACACTGGAGTGGGTTGCCATTTCCTTCTCCAATGCATGAAAATGACAAGTGAAAGTGAAGTCGCTCATTCGTGTCTGACCCTCAGCGACCCCATGGACTGGAGCCCTCCAGGCTCCTCCATCCATGGGATTTTCCAGGCAAGAGTACTGGAGTAGGGTGCCATTGCCTTCTCCGAACAACTGCTTTAACATGTATTTAATACTTGCTTAAGGTGAGCCGGTTTAAAATCTGTGCATAGAGTGAAAGACTGGAAAGGGATAAGTCAAAGTGTTAGCTGAAATTGCCCCGGGCAGAAATGATTTATTCCCTTTTTATTTACATTTGTCTCTATTAACCAAATATTACTTTTGTGATTTTGAAAAGTTATTCCAAAATACAGCTAAATGCTGTTTCTATTGATAAATGAGTCTTGGTCTTGCCTTGTCAGTGCGGGGCTATGCAGGCTGTGAGGCAGGGTCAGCCCCTTTTGACTAGTCCAGCCCATGCCCAGGGCTCAGTGAACGTTTATTGAATGATTGAATGAACATAAATATTAACCCTGGACATTTGGGAAATGTAAATCTTAGTTCCCTGAGACTCTGGGGTAATAAGGTTGGAACTCTTTTGGTGTTACAGAATCAGGCTTTTCCTTGTACAAGGGTCAGAGGGCTTCAGAAGGAATGAAGCTTGGAATGAGAAAATCAGTGGAGTGTAGGAGAATGGCTGAAACATGATGGTGAATTCACTCTGAGGCAGGTGGGCACTGGGCAGACCGGGGTTTGATTTCCTAGCTTTGCAGCTTATGAGCAGTGTGAACTTGGAAAACTTGCTTAATCTCTTTGAGCCTCTTTTTTTCTCTTATAAAGTGGTGAGACAGTAGCATTTATCTTGTAGGTGGCTATGAGGATGCAATGAGCTCATGCAGCCAGTAAAATATGAGCATCATCACATCCTGCAGTGTGACTTTTACCTGATGCAACCGAGACCCCAGTGTCAGGCACATTCACCAGTAGCCCCATCACGGTCCAGCCCTATGGGCAGCACAGGCTCCGCTACCATTGCTGTGCTATTCGTTCTCCAACTTGTTACCATCCTTCTGTGTTCCTTGCCCTCTGTGCTATGAGGAATCAGGACCACATGGGAACTAAGCCACAGGTTCCAGCACAAAGCTGGGGCACAGAGATATAACACCAGCACTGAGGTCATCTGAAATTTTCTAATAGCCAGATTTAAAAAGTAAAAAGAAAAAGTGAGATTAATTTATGTAAGTTTTTTATATTTAATATCTTCATTTTATCATGTAATCAATATTTTTAAAATTATTAATGAGATGTTTTACATTCTTTTTTCATATTAAGTCTTCAAACTCTGGAGTGTGTTTTATACTTCTATCACATCTCAGCTGGTCCAGCCATTTTCACATATGGCTATTGGTTACTGGAATGGACCTCATAGCTCTACATTCTAAACAATGCAGTCCTATAAATTTATCTGTATTTGTGCCGTCAAAGCAATATCCATTAGCCACATATAGCACTGGAAACATGGCTGGTATGACTGAGGAACTGAATTTTTCATTTTACTTAATTTTAATTAGATTTCATTTTACTTAATTTTAATTTAGAGCCACACTGCCTGGGTTAATAACCATAGGCTACACAACCCTGGGAAAATTATTAAAACCCTGGCCCCTCAGTTTTTTTTTTTTTTTCCTTTATGAAATGGGGATAATGAATAGTCCCAATCTCAGAAGATTTTCTCATGAGGCACTTAGAAGAGGGACTAGCACACAGAAAGCACTCAATAAATGTTAGCTATATTTTTTTAACCAAGGAAAGGGAAATCCCTGCCATGCCTTCAGCACACGCATATGACCAGATGACAGAAAACCACAGCATAGGTCAGACTTAGTGTGTGTTACTTGGAGGAGGTGTGGGAGGGCCAGCAGATTCTTGAGTTCTCATGGTAAAGGGGTCTTCAAACACATCAAAGAAATGCAGATGAGTGGTTTAGGAGGTAAAGAGAGGTCCCCTAATGGTAGGGGACCCAGGTTGACTTCCCTTCCATCACTGATGAGCTAGGTGATTCTGGGCAGGCTGTGTTACCTTTCTGAGCCTCAGTTTGCTGATTTCTAAGTTGGAACTCCTAATGTCTACCTCAGAAGACTGTGTGGAAGCTTAACTTGAGATAATGCCTACAAGATGCTTCCTTAGTACCTGGCACACACCAAGAGCTCAGTAATTGTTCACTATTTTTTGATGATTTTTTAAATGCATAATCAAAGACGAATCTGGTCTTTAAACAAATGAAGACCTGAAGCTTCAGGGGAAGTAAAAATGTTGCTGATAGTCTTCTCCAGAAATAGGCTAGCTGTGATTCCCTTCAGCCCTCTGAAGCCTGGGCACAGGAAGGGACTGTAGGGGCAGAAGTGGGGTCAGGGTGACCCTGGGAAGTCCCTACCTGTGTGGGGGTCCAAGAGGTTTGACAGCTCTTCTTCTAGCAGCTGCTTCACAGAGAGGTCCTCTTCAGGGTCCAGGGTCCTTCCTCCTGGTCTGCTTCTGCCTGGCCACCAGCCCTGGCGCCTGGGCCATCTGTGTCTGGGATTGTACTCCTGCAGAGGAAGCCAACCCATTCCACCAGTGAGGAAACTCACACACAGATTCATTCATTCCTGCTTATGAATATTCTGCTATTCATGCCAGCATTCATTCATCTGCAAAGTGAACTAGGTTCCCAGCTCAGGCTTCAGAGTCAGACCAACCTGCGTTTCTTGATCCCAGCCCCCTTGCCTACTCTGAGTCTGTTTCTTCATCTGTAAAATGAGAGCAATAAATAGCAACCATCTCACGGGGCATTGTGGGGATAAAATGAGGTGTCACAAGTAAAGGCCTTAGCACAGTGTTGTAAGCACTCAGCAAACAAAAGTGATTGAATGCACAGATATTATTCATCATTGTCCCTCCATTCCTTCTCGTTACTTGGTATAGAGTAGGAGTTTAGTAAACCTTGGTTGATCCAGCGCAGTCACCCTTCCATCTCTCCATCCCTCCAGCCAAGTGTGAGTTCCAGTGATGGCAGGGTTCTTTTTCTTAGTATTTATTTTTATTTACTTATTTGGCTATTCCAGGTCTTAGTTGCAGCATGTGGCATCTAGTTTCCTGACTAGGGATCGAACCTGAGCCCCCTGCACTGGAAATGCAGAGTCTGAGCCACTGGACCACCAGGGAGGTCTCCAAGAGCAAGGATTTTTGTCTGTGTCACTGCTTTCTCACCAGTGCTCTGAACAGAGGTTGGCACATAGCAGGTGCTTAATAAATACCTGGTGGACTGAATGAATGAATGTTCCCTTCTCCTTGTTTGAGGCTAAATCCCAGACCAGAAGAGCAGGTCAATAGAGGATGCAGCTGAGGTGAGGCATCCCCAAACTACTGAGAGTCTACTGTGGGGTTTCTTGCTGTCTCCCTGGCCTCCCCCTCCCATGGCTGCTCTCTGTCACTGAGGAGGCCAGTTCCTGTGACTGCCTCAGCACAGTGGGTAGGCCTGGCTTCTCATCCCAGCATCTGGGAAGGCTCCCCAACAGCCTTTAAGGCCTGGGGTCCTTGCTGCTTTTTCTCTATGGCCATTTCAGCAGAAGATGGCAAGTTTGCAAGTAATGACAACAACTAATGTTTATTGAGCAATTACTCTGAGTCAGACATATGCTTTGCAAGGTATATTCGCCTTCTCATCAAACCTTTCACTTCTGTAAGGGCTTCTCTTGTTATCATCCTCATTTAACAAATGAGAAAACCAAGACTTGTAAAAATTATGCATCTTGCCCAAGGTTCCCACAGGTTAAGTGATGAAGTCAGATTTCAAAGGCAGGCTGAGGTGACTCTGGAGTATATGTGCTCACCCTTACTCTACAGTGTTTCTAGATACTTTCGCCAAAAACCAACCAAACAAAATGACTATAAGTTGTCACAGCAAGAGCACTGAACTGGAAGTGAGTGTCCTGAGAGCCAATCCCAGCTTTGCCACTCACTAGTTACTTGACCTCGAGCAAAGTCACTTTAAGGGGAAAGGACTTAGCATTGTTTGTATACCTCCTTTGTTCCAGGCACTGGGCCACAGGCTTAGAACAATTGTGGTCACTAAATTCTTACCCCATCACTACAGGGAAGTGGCGACCTCCATCTCACAGATGAGAAACTGCAGGCCTGAGGCTTGATCTGACTTACTCAAGTTTACGTAGCTGGGTAGGATCAAACTACTTAGAGCCTCAGTTTCTCCATCTGTAACAAGAGGGAGTTAAATTAGTTGTCCTCTTGAGGTCTCTTTAATTCTAGGACAGCCCAAAGAAACACACCCACATACCCATTTCCTTAGCCAGGAACCTTCATATTATATTTAAGGGTCAAGAGCAAGAAAGCTGAATGTTGCAGATTTAAAGTCTATAGTCTAGTCCCTCTCAAGTCAGAGGACAGACAGAGCCTCAGGGATGAAGTCATTTCCTTATTGACTCTGGGTCCTGTAAATACTATTAATACAGTAGCTCCAGGACCAAGCTGTCTGGGTGGGGGGATGGATGTTGTTCTCTGCAGTCTCCCAGGGAGCAGCATCTGGAATGTGCTCACCCTTCCTTGCAGCACAGAGGCTGCAGGGGTGAGGGCAGGCTGGTGGGGAGGGGGCTTGAGAAGCCAGAGTTGGGGCTACGTGCTGCTTACCTGCTGCTGCCGGGCTTGGCCAAGTACTTATTTCCCCGGTGGTTTGGTTTGGGCTGGAATTGGCCCTGATGCAGCAAGGACAGCAGCTGGGAGATTTGCTACAAGACAGGAAAAATCTGTTGACTCCACACAATTCCGACCCAGCACACTTCCTTACCGGATGTTTCCCTCAATGCCGGCGCTTTCTTTTTATAGTCTTTCCTCCAGCTTCAGATGTTTGTGGATCAGATGGGGGATGGTGAACGGTGATGGTGATGGAGGCAGGGACGTGTGCAGGCAGGTTCCCTGCTTGGCTTTGTGTCAACTACAGATTCCCGGGACCTGGGTGTCTGAGAGAAAGAATAAGGGCCCTGGGGGGCGGTGCCCATGAGACCTGCTCCTGGTGGACACTGTGGGATGGGGGTGGAAAAGGCATTTCCTGACTATAAATGTATTATTACTTCAATAAGAATCATCTTAAAGTGTTATATCCCCCTCTTCAGCAGTATTCAAACACTCAGCCAATGTTGGTGGGTCGGATGTAACTATGTTATAAAAAGGCAGAGGGTGTCTTTGAATCATTCATCCTTTCATTCACTCGACAAGTATTTAATGAGGGCCTGCTTGTGCCAGGGCCTGTGCTTGCTACAGGAGTAAGAATGAGATCACGGCCCAGTCGCTGAGGTCCTCAGGGAACTCCCAGTCTGCCTGGGAGCACAGTCAGGGGAGACAGGGCATGTGGGCTACTATGGGGGCTTACATCGGAGTTGGGAAAAGATAGAGGTGAAGTGGAGCAGACGAAAGCCCCTCACCCAACTTAGAGCAAGGAGGCAGTTGTGTGTGTCGGGGGAGGGTGTCGTGTGGCTACAGGGGGAAGTCATTCACTTATTTCAACAAATGTTTTCTGAGTTCATACTGCATTGCAGGTCCCTCTACTGAGACCTGGAGTTTCCATAGAGGGTTAGCAAGTGGAGAGAGGGTGAGAGTCTGGGCGAGGGGTAAAAGGAGTTTCAGTTAGAAGGTACTCAAGCTGAAAGGCCAGAGGAGACAGTGGAGTTTCAGAAAGGCTGGTGAATGGGACAGGGGTGGGTGAGATGCTCAGGCTCTTATGAGGGAGGCAACAGGCCAAGTCAAAGTCATTTCTAGCTTGGTGTGTGATGACAGGCAGGTTTTTAGATGTACTCAGATCTCAGTTTCCTCATCTCTAAGGTGAATCTAAAAATACTACCCAGCCTTCTTCTCAGGCTTGTCAGGATTAATTAGGTGGTTTTAAAGTTTAGAATGCTCCGCAGAGTCGAGGGGTTTGGGCTGTTACTCCTAGAAATGTTGTGTCTGCCTCCCAGGCCCAGCTCACCTCCCCGCTGAGGAGATCCCTCTGCCCTTTGGGCAGCTGTGACAGAAAGGGCCAACCTCAGAGGCAGTCTGAAAGGGGAGGTGGCTGGGACTGGGGTTTCACTTTGACTTGGGAGTGTCAGGGCCCCACTGCCCCTGCCTCAGGGCCATTCCCACCTCCTGGCCCAGGCCCAGAAGCCCTCCTAAGGCACCTGCCACCCTTTTCTCGAGTGACAGCCGATACTTCAGGGCACACCCTGAGTGCCAGCCCCTAGGTGATGTGCTGTCATTCTGGGTCATTTCACAGCTAGAGTCAGACTCAAGTCAGACTCGGGTTCAAGTCCTAAATCTTCCCCTGCTCTATTTCCCATCTGTGTGACCTTAAGGAATCCTGAGGCTCAGTTTCCTCAGCAGTAAAACAGGGGATAATAACAAGACCCAGGTCATGTGTTGGTTGTGGATATGAGTATTAAATGAGTGAACAGCTATAAATCACTTAGTAATAGATCTCAGGATAAGCACTTACTAACTGTCCAGTGGTATCTAATCTCATGTCCTTCTTCAGTAACCCGAGGAAAAGGATACTATTATACCCATTTTGCAGATGTGGCACCTGAGGCTCACAGGAGCTACCTAGCAATTAGAGGCAAGGCTGGATGGAATTTGAACCCAGATCTGACTCCACTGCAGCACTATGCTATTGGAAAGACACAAGCATTAGGCAAGCTGCCTCTTACCTTTATGTCGATCTCACCTAGGTGCCCTTCTCTCTTTCAATAGGGTCACCCACAGGGCCTGTTCTCTGCTGTCTCTGGCAACCACCAGCACCATATTTGACACAAAGAGCTTATTCAGTAAGCGTTTGATGAATGAATAGGTGAATGAATGAATGGCTCTGGGCAACACTTCTGGGGCTGCACAGAGCCAGGGCAGGACTCCTGAAAGAGCAGCTGGGCCGCCTCCAGGTGGCTTCCTGGGGAAGAGGTGGGGGAAGGAAGCCATGTCCTTGCTCTGCAGGAAACATGAGCTGATGGCCTGGCTCATGACAGAAGTGTGCCTTGGGCACAGGGGTTCAGAGGAGTCGACATAGATGTGAGATCAGGCCCCGTCCCAGAAAAAACTTTCCCATTTGTGTCCAGTAAACCCTAGGCCACTGGACACAGCCATTCATCATCCCATTTAATCTTCAACCCTCTGGGAGGTAGACACAGGTAAGTTTGGTATCACAACTCCTATCTTATAGATGAAGAAAATAAGATAATGTTGCCTAGCTCCTAAAGTGACTATGCCGAAATTGGAACCTAGATCTGCCTAACTCCCAAGTCCCAAGGTTGTTTCCACTGCCCTACCCAGCAGGCCTAGCTGGCAAGCTCTGGGGTCTCAGGCAGCCCCTGAGACCCGGGGTCAGTAATGTCCATGCCAGCTTGCTTCACAGGGAAAATTGCCCCAATGAGATGAAGGCAGGTACTGTTGCTCACTGCCTTTGCTGTGTGTCTGGTTGTGCCAGGTGCTCTGAGTAAGTGCTCAATAGGAATTAAGTGACAATTCTGTGAGGCAGATGCTCTTACTCCTATAGATAAGGAAACTAAAGCTCAGAGACAGTAAGTCATTTGTCCAGGATCACACAGCTAAATTCTTTTGACTCCAGAGCTGAACCACTGCACCCAGTGCACCTAAGGTGCTTGGTGAGCCTAAGGAATGAATGTGAGGGTAACGGGGTCTGATGCTGTTCGTGGTGGCCCAGGGGTGACCAGAGAGAGAGGTACCTGAACAGGAGGTGAATCCATGGTGAGCTCCTCTACAGGGTTCCGCTCCGCAAAGGCGGCCACAGACAGCCGGACCAGGCTCCGCAGGATCTGACGGGGGCCTGATTCTTTCTCAGGGGCTACTTTACCATTGAGATTCCGCTGCCGCCTCAGGGTTGCAGAGGAGGCTGGTGGGCTCTTCGGGGCCTCCTCGCTGCCCTGGTCTCCAGGTACTCTTTCTGTGGGGCTGCCCGCAGCCTTAAGGAGCCTTGAGCGGGGCTGGCCAGGCTGGGGCTCGGTAAGGTTCAGGTTCTCCCGGGAGGCGTTCCTCTGCCTGGGATGGTTGAAAAGGAGGTTGACAGTGTCCTGCAGCACCTCTCGGCTCTCGGCCAGCGTTCCCTGGTTGCCTTGGTTACGCAGAGTCCTGTACAGAGTCGGTGTGAGATGAAAGGGAGCCTGCAGGCAGGAGTCCCAGCCTGCTTCCATCATTGCTTCCTCGCCCACATGCTTGGGGGCTGCCCGGCTTCGCCAGGCTCATCCACCTGGCCCCTGAGCACAGGCACAAGTTGGATATCTGCCTTCTGAATGTGTTTCTGGGGCCTCTTGGGCTGGTGACGGTAGGTGGACTCTGCCTCCCGACAGTTGTAGGCCCTGTTGTCCTTTTTCTCCGTCCGGCAGATAGACGTGATCAGAGTCAAGATTGACCCAAAGACAGCAAGCAGTACGACCAGACAAATCACCGTGAGTACCGATGTGCTCAGGGCCCCTGGCTCACGGGCTGAATCCCTCAAGTGGTCCACACTGGTAACGAACAAGACCTGCAGCAGGGCTTGGGTCTGCAAGGAGGGGCTGCCTCGGTCTTCCACCACAATCTCCAGCTCCCACTCACTCCCAGTGAGGCTGCTGGCATTGGTGATGTTGATGAACAGCTGCCCCAGGCTGGGGCTGAGGACGAAGACACCGGCTTCGTTCCCACTCCGAATGGTGTAGAGAAGCTCTCCATTTTCACCCGAGTCTGCATCTCTTGCTATGATAGTCACCAAAAGGAATGGCCGAGAGCTGGAGGTGGCCTGTAGTGGTATGTCAGTGCCTGCTGGGCCCAAGCCATTGGGATTCTCAATGGGCACCAGCAAATGACCTGTGGAGGCATTTACAAGCACCGAGAGGCTGGCTCTCCCATTGCTCAGTATGGGGTGAATCACCTCTGGGGCATTATCATTGGCATCCAGGAGGCTGACCCAAACAGAGACACTGGATGAGAGCTGGGGCTGCCCGCTGTCCTCTGCAATCACCAGGAACTCGAAGCTGGCCATCTGTTCATAGTCCAGTGACCTTTGTGCGGTGACCTCACCTGTGTCTGAGTTAATAGCTACAAAGTGAGAAACTGGGGAGTCCTGGATGCGGTATGAGATTTTCCCATTAACACCCAGGTCTGCATCATGGGCCTTGATGGTGATGAGGTGAAGAGAGGGTAGGTTGTTTTCCCGAGTGGAGACCTGGTACCTGCTTTTCTCAAACACAGGTGCATTGTCGTTGGCATCGCTGATCTGAATGCTGAGCTGTTTCTTGTCTGATAAGGGCTGGAGTCCTTGGTCTTGGGCCAACAGAGTGAGGGTATATTGGGGCCACTGCTCTCTGTCCAATGTGGCGTTGGTTAGCAGCATGTATGTGTTACCATTGGTCCTTTTCAGCCTGAAGTGGCCCAGCTCTTGGCTCAGCCAACAGCGGACCAGACCATTGTTTCCTGAGTCCAGGTCGTTGGCCATGATGAGAGCAATGAAACTGTCCCTGGGAAGAGCTTCGGACACCAGCAGTGGTTGGGAGGCCCACGTGATGTGGATGCTTGGGGCATTGTCATTGACATCCAGAACCTTGATGAGAATCTTGCAGTGGGCTGGGATGGGATTGGGACCCAGATCCCTTGCCTGGACATCCACTTCATAGGCCGGATTCTTCTCGTAGTCTAGGTGCTGGAGCAGAGTCACTTGGCCCGTCTTGGCATCAATACTGAAGGTGTTCAGCACCTCCAGAGGCACGTGCTTACTGAGAAAGTATTCCACCCTCCCCCGTTGGGGCCTTGGTCAGGGTCTGTGGCAGTCAGGTTTATGAGGAGAGTACCAGGGGCAGCGTCTTCTTGGATTTCTAGGGCCAGTGAGCTCTCAGCAAACACGGGGCTATTGTCATTGGAGTCCAGGACGCTGACCTTGACCAAGCTGGTGCCTGACTTGGGGGATTCCCACTGTCATAGGCAGTTAACACCAGATCAAAAAAATGAGTGGATTTCCCGGTCCAGCTCCTTTACCACCACCAGTTCTGCGTGTTTTGTCTGATCGGGCCCCACAATGACATCCAGGGCGAAGTGCTCACTGGGAGACAGGGTGTAGGAGTGCAGGGTGTTGGGGCCAGTGTCTGGGTCCAGAGCTCTGTCCAGGGGGGATCCGGGTGCGCAGAGAGGCGCTTCGGAGATTTCCAGCTCCTGCTCACCTTTGGGAAACTGCGGCTGGTGGTCATTGATGTCCAGCACCTGGATCTCCACGTGAATGAGCGCCCGCTCCCCTGTGGCCAGCACGTCAAAGGACACCAGGCAGGGATCCTGCTGCCGGCAGAGCTGCTCCCGGTCCAACCTCCTCCCTGTGCTGAGCACACCGTCCTCAGAGTCCACCTGGATGGGGAGTCCCTGGGGCAGCTGTAGGACCTGGAAGGCAGCCCTCGCTGGCCGGGCCCCTCCTCCCGGCCCCGTTCCTGAGGCAGCTTCCCTATCACGGTGCCGGCTGGTACCTCCTCTGCCACCTGGTATCTCACAGTGAGAGTGGCCACCTCCTGACAATCCCCTGAAAGGAACAAGTAGCCACCTGGCCCCAAAAGTCCCAGAAGCGACAGCAGTCGCATCATGCTTACCACCAGAGTGCGCTAGATCCAGAAACCGCTAGCGTTCTTCAGGGGCTGGGCGAGTCCTCCAGTGTTTCCTGAGGGACCTGATTAGCCCCGTTCTCCTGCCCCCAGACCTGTTGGCACAGCCTCGTCGCATCATTAGATAATGGAACTAACAGAAAGAAAGGCCATTTTCATCGGAAGAGATTTGAGAGGTGCAAGGACCGATGAGGTAAAATTGCCAGGGGAGCCCTGGTACAGGGGCACTGTGGGTCCCCGTCAGCCAGTGATGGACAAGAGTCGTCCAAGAGGAACTTGACCCAGTGAAGCAGGATGTGGGGATCTGACTTCCAAACAGTTGCCGGGCCAGGGAAACAGAGAAGCAGCTTTTTCCTATGGAAACCCCACCTACAGGAAAAGGGAGGGCTGTGAGATTCTATGCCAATTAGAGAAAGAGAGTTTCCGTGAAGCTGAGTGGACTGCCTCTGAGGAGGATGCGGCTGGGGACAGGCCGGATGGGAAGGTGCTGTCCATGTGGAAGGCGGCTGCTGAGGGGAGGGGAGCCCCTGCTGTGGCCAAGTAAGCAGCGAGCTCGAGCCCCTCCTGGACGAGTCACGCCTCGGCCTCTCTTCCTTCCTTGTCTCTCCTTGTTTCCTTCATCTCCCGTTACTCCTCTCCCACTCCTCTTTTCCCACCCTTGTCTACCTCTCAGTCTTGACTCTGCCTCCATCACCCATTTTTGTCTCAAGGGAAGCAGAGCTGATTAAGAGAGTGGCCATCAGAGCTGAACTGCCTGGGTTCAAATTCTGACCCTGCAAGTTCCCAGCTGGGTCATGTGGGACAAGTCACTCAACCTCTCTGAGCCTCAGCTTGAGAGTGGGATGGGAATAAGAACAGTAGACCTCTCAGGCTGAAATCTTGGAGATGAAATAGAATGTGCATGGAAAGCCTGGCCCAGAGTCATGAGCAATGACATTATTATTGGAGGTGGGTGTTGTGATCTGCACAGTTTGGCCTGCCTTGGGACTGCCTCTGGCTCCTGCACTGGCCATGGGGCAGTCCCTTGCCCACACAGACCAGATTGTAAAGGTGCCCGTGGCCTTGGCTCCTCTCTGACCCAACAGTGCAGCCTCCCTCCCCCTTCCCTTCTGGCTCCCCAGCCTCCCGGCCCATTGTTCTCCACATCTGGTCTAGCTTGAGCTCCTATCCCGGGGAATCCCCCAGCCTCCCACTCCTTGGTCTTGGAGGTTTTTATACCTTTCCCTCTCCCACACTTTCCTCTCCCTTTCCCTCCCTTTCTCCAATTCTTCACTCCCCACTGCAGTTCTTGCCCAAGAGTCCTGTCCTGTCACAGAGATGAGACCCAGGAGGGGCCCAAGAGGGCAACTGGCTTGGGTGGCCTTGAGGTGGCTTGCTCCTTCTCATTTCCTCCTGCCGCTGCTGCCCCATCCAATAACAATGTCATTGCTCATAATTCTGGGCCAGGCTTTCCATGCACATTCCATTTCCTCTCCAAGATGAAAATCTTGGACTTTACCTTGAGGTTGAGTCCAGAGGTTTGTAAAGCATTTGATGTGATGGGAGTTAAGTGTCAACTTTGCCTAGGTAGGTCCTTAGGGCTGGAGGTGCCTGTTGGGACAAAAGTGACTCCAGTCGGGCCACTGGCCTGGAGGCTTGTGGCCATTTGGATGGTGTGATGAGGACCTCCTTGGCCTAAGCATCACCTGTGCTCCCCTCTGTACTTTCTTTCTCACAACCTACCCCCTCATATTCTACTCCCTGGAGATTCCCAACAGCACAGGGTCTGAATCCAATGAGCGTATTCCCTGGCTCTAGAGATAGAGCACTCACTAGCTTAGAGACAGCACAAATCACATAACCTCTTTGGGCCTCAGTTTCCTTCTCTAGTAGAGCGTGGCTATCCTGCACCTCCTGAGTTTCTGGTAAGGATTCAGTGAGCTGATAAAGTGAAGGCTCAGCGCAGCGCCTGGTACAGAGAAAGCACTTGTTGCATGGGTCTAGTTTACCTGGCGTTATTTGCCAGGCTTTATACCCTGAGTGCAAATGGTAAAGATGGTCTTGCATTTCTCCCTTCACTTTTTTCTCTGGCTTCTCCGCCAGGAAGTCTCTCTTCCCAGGGTGTCCTCAGCTTGAGTGCAGGCTAGGGCTACCCGTCCTACAAAGAGAGCCAATGTGGGCCCCAGGTCCTCTGGTGGTAGCCTGCATGGTGGCCCCATGCTTGACCCTCACTCATCCTGCTGTGTACAAGCCAGTGAGCAGGACAGAGTGACCCCCAAGGGACTTGTAGTTTCAGGTCAGGGTGGGGGAAATGAAAGAAGTGGGTCCAGTGGGGTGGCTCTGGATTCAGGTCCTCCTGGAGGACCCTTAGATGCACCCGGAAGGATGTGGAGGGGTGAGCCAAAGGAGGTGGGTGGGCAGCAGGGAGGCAAGGCAGGGGGGAGGGAGCAGGATGGAAGAAGCCTGAGGTGGGTAAGCTGGCTCCTTGTGGTCCTACAGGAGGGTCTGTGGACAGAGGGGTCTGTGGACAGAGGAAGAGGAAGTTGGCCTGGGGATGTCAGCGGGGCCGCTGGATGATGGCGGGCCTGGGGCCCAATGCTAAGGGCTTGGACCTTGTCCTGGAGGCTGTGGAGAGCTTTGGAAGGGTTCTGAGCTGCATGATGAAAATAGCAGCTACCTGCCAAGCCTTGTGCTGAGTGCCTCACATACATCATCCCATGCTACCCTCACAACAGGCCATGGATGAAGAAGCTGAGCGTTGAGGTTGGGCAACTTGCCCAGGATCACGCACATTTGCCTTCCAGAAAGCCCCCACAGGCTGCACTCTGGGAAACGGATCAAAGGAACAGAGAAGAGGGAGGAAAAGCGGCCAGCTAGGAGTAATGCAGGGGAGCTTTGCTGCAAGAAGCTCTGGTGCACAGAACGTTTCCAGCACGCCATCTGGTGGCCAAAGGCAGAGAGGCAGGGAGGTGGGTGGCTGGAGTTCACAAATGTCCACAGCTCCAGGGAGAAGGCAATGGCACCCTACTCTGGTACTCTTGCCTGGAAAATCCCATGGACAGAGGAGCCTGGTAGGCTGAAGTCCATGGGATCGCTAAGAGTTGGACACAACTGAGCGACTTCACTTTCAGTTTTCACTTTCATGTATTGGAGAAGGAAATGGCAACCCACTCCAGTATTCCTGTCTGGAGAATCCCAGGGGCGAGGGAGCCTGGTGGGCTGCTGTCTATGGGGTCGCACAGAGTTGGACGCGACTGAAGTGACTTAGCAGCAGCAGCACAGCTCCAGACCCCCTGTTTCTGTGCTGTGTGCAGCACAGCAGAAGGACCTATACCCAGGTGATAATCATTTCTCCTAGTGAGAAGCCAACTGTGACTGAACACCCACAGAGAGGGGATGACAGAATTCAAGATTTTATCTGAGGTTTTTTTGGCAGAGGAATGCTGCTTAATTCCTCAACCAGGGAGCGAACCTCTGCCCTCTGCACTGAAAGTGCAGAGTCTTAACCACTGAACCACCAGGGAAGTCCCTTATCTGAGTATTCTTCAAAGGGCATTTGTGTGTGTGTGTGTGGCCTTGACTGGGACCCATGGATGCAAAAAATGGACTCACAGGTCATGAAAACCTTTGGATCTCATAGGTGGTTTATTATTGTTCTCTGTTTGTTTTACTCATGTTGGGTGCAGGAAGCTAAGACAACCCTTTAAGAATCCAAAGGCAGCAAAGGAAGCACCAGACCTTTAAAGGCTATTGTCTCTAGGAATGAGGTCCCCATTTAGTAATACTTCCTCCTCTTTTTTGGCTGCAGGGTCAGTTGATCTTTAGCAGCCACATGTCAAGGGGTAAAACTGAATTTGTTTTGAAAGCCTACATCACCCTGAGTCTTAAAAATAGATTCAAAGAAGCAGAAGTTGTTTCAAATCCCTAAGTCTGAAATATTTTTAAAAAGAGGGCAGGCTTGGGCTTGTTGCTTGGAGGCCTTGTTCACCACCCTTTGGGTTGCTCACACTTGGGTCCATCACTATAGGGAGAGGTCGGAGACTGAAGTGGAAAGGGTCAGGGATCAGAGGATCTCTTTAAATACCTGGTGTCCTGAAGAACCTTGAGGGCTCAGACCAGCAAGGTGAGACTCTGACATTTAAGGGACTTGAAGACTAGTTGGTTGAAGGCTAAGATCATTTCCCCACATTAGGAATGTCCTGCTGGGCTGGCTGCCCACCCCCAGGACTCCCTGTGAATCTGCCCAGCCGCTGCTGTAGTCACCACCACCAAATCAATGCACCACCAAAGCAGCACTGATGAAGCTGGGGGCTTCATTCTCAAGACCTTTCTGGTTGGGGAGGTGACTGGACCACCTAAGAGTTGCCTCTTTTTTTCCCCCAGCAAAACCTTATTGAAGTTGGAGGCATTGTAGCCTGGGCCATTGACTGGGAGACTCAAGGACTTGTTCTGGGTCACTTGTTCCTGCCCCCGTTTGTGGTCTCTGTTGGGAGCAGATCACAGATGTCCAATCCCACCCATCTGGGTGGATTTCTGGGCCCACTGTAGAGAGAAGAATACTTGGCAGGGAGAAATTTGCTAAGAGAGGACTTTTCAGGAAGTGGAAAGGTTTTGTGTCTTGATCAAGAGTGGTATCTCTCAAAAGGGTCCACGTATCATAGTCACTTGAAAAGCTTTTCAAAATACCACGAACAGGGCAATTCATACTTCTTTTTTTTCTAGACTGCCAAAGAGAATTTTATAATTGCCAGCTCTATTTTCCTCGCTTTGAAAATGCTTCATCTTTCAGATCACTTGGGACCAGGTTGGGTAAGTTGATTGGACCTTTTGCTGGGAAGAGAGGCCTAATTGATCTATATAAATAGAAGGGAAAATAGATGAGGGGAGGGGAATTGCTGAAGGTTGAGGATATTGTGGAGGGGGTACCTTAGAGAACAGCCGAAGCTGTGAAGGAAGTAGGTTGGATGATAAGGACTCTCTGATGGATAGTTGTAAACTGTGACTCTCCTTCGTGGTTTTCAAGAAAAGTGCAAGAAAGGATTTATAATTTATTTTGTGCTTTAGTTACCACAACCCAGCCCCCAAAACTGGACCACATAAATTCTGAGTTAATAAAGGTACACTTATGTCTCTCTCCCTAATCTTCAGAGGAGAAGGGGCCACCTCCAGCATGCAGGCTTCAATTCTGATATACTATAGGTCATTCTACCACACACCCCTTCTCCACCCCATCCTCATTGAGAACCACTGACACAGAGCGTCTTAAACTTTTTATTTATTTTTAAAAGTTTTTGGCTGTGTTGGGTCTCTGTTTCTGTGTGCAGGCTACTCATTGTGGTGGCTTCTCTTGCTGCAGAGCACAGGCTCTCAAATGCGCAGGCTTTAGTAGCTGTAGCTCATGGGCTCACAGAGCTTCTTAGAAACACTAACAGCCTGGTAAGAGCGAACTCTATAGCCATCAGGCCTTTCTCGCCAAGCATCTTCCTGGTCCCCACCTCTGTCCTATGTCCCCCACCTCTGTATCAATGCTCAGCAGAAGCTCTGTGCACACTAGTTCTTCCATATTTCTGCAGGCTCTTCTGCCGGCTTCTCGGATTCTCCTTTTGGTTTGCCTTCCTTCTGACTCTCAGGTGTGGGCATGTCCACCAAATATTCTCTTCAGCCCTCTCTTCTAATTAGGATTCTTAGCCCAGAAGTAGGTTACCAGGTTTAACAAATAAAAATATAGGGTGGGGGCGTCCCTGGGGGCTCAGTGGTAAAGAATCTGCCTGCCAGTGCAGGAGACATGGATTCGATCCCTGATCTGGAAAGATTCTACATGCCGTGGAGCAACTAAGTCCCTGTGCCTAAGTCCCTGTACCACAACTACTGAGCCTGTGCTTTAGAGCCTGGGAGCCACAGCTACTGAAGCCCGAGCATCCTAGAGCCATGCTCATCAACAAGAGTGGCCACCGTAGTGAGAATCCCACTCATTACAACTAGAGAGCAGCCCCCACTTGACGCAACTGGAGAAAAGCCCACGTAGCAACGTGGACCCCAAACAACCAATAAACAAATTTTTTAAAAATATGGAGTGACTGTTAAATTTGAATTTCAGATAGTGAAAAAACTTTAAGTATTTTTATCTGGCAATCCTATCCAGACGTTAAGTATGACCTCACCACAAGTTCTTCTCTGTTTTCCTTTTTCCTCTTCTTTTTATTTTTAGAATTTTGGTTTACACAGTGAATTTGAAAATCTATCAGTAAACACAAAAATCAAACATATTGACTGGGAGCATCATCTGTGCATGAATATTCAGAGGCTGACTCTGTTGATTGGCCTTGTTATGTATTTAGCATTTCTGGGTGATTGTAGGATGTAACTGTTCTCACACTAAAAGAACCACCCCTGAGGAGGCTTGGATCACATTCATTAATTTATTTGGTCATCCGGTCACTCATTTATTGAGTGGAATTCAGCATGATCTTCTCCATTTACAAGGTCAGGTTTTTTTGGCAAGGGAAGTAGCTAAATAGCTAAAGTTGACCCATATTTTCCTTTCCTCTAAACCATTGGTTTGGTTTTCTTTCTTCACATAGAATCTAATCAGCCTAATTCTCACCTTGCTTCAGAAAGATTCTTGCAGGAAGGAAAACGAGTCTTCCCATCGTTACATAAATTCTCATGGGACTCCCTTTATAAGTTTATGACAGCCAAGAGTTGAGCCCGGAGCTCCGAGAGAAACAGCAATACGCTGATTTATGATGGCAGCTGCTGCTAAATCTCACCCCTTTCCTTCTTACAGTGCCATGTTACCTTGGGGTTACAAAACTCTTTTCACTGTTATTCAGGGGAATAATAATAAAGTGCCAGGTTGCAAGTATAAACATGATCATTCTGTGCCTATTATTGTAAATCAAATTTTACCTTGGAACAGAAGTACAGAAAACATTTTTATACTGTCAGCCATTGCAAGCCTTTTTAGGAGTCTGTTTTTATATAACCCTGGGATGACCTGAGATGTTGTTTGAGCTGTACTGACCAGGGAAGCTGGCCATATTGGTTAGTCTGGCTGTTTTTCCTTAGAGACCTGAGCACTTTCCCTTGGGCAAAGTGTTAACCTGATTTAAACATAACATTAGGGTTAATAATGTGGGCTCAGGACTCCAATTGCCTGGGTTCAAAGCATGGCTTTGTAATTTCCTATTTGTGTGACCATGGCAAGCCACTTAACTTCTCTGTGATCAGTCTCCTTAGCTTTAAAATATGGATGATGATGATGATGGTAATATGTTACAGGGTTACTGTCATGTTTAGCTTAGTCCATGCAGAACATTTAGAGTGGCGCATGGGACATGAATAGCACTCTACTTGTTAATTATTTATGATTTAAGCTCTCAGTTTTTATTTTTGAGTATGAAGCCCTGTTTTAAAGAAACACCAGTTTTTCAGATTTCCAGGTGATAGTAGTAAATTTTTTGAGATCCACAGAGTGAGGAAGTATAAAATGACAGGAGATCAGCTGTGAAACTTCTGTACTGGGATGAGGCCTTCCACTATCCAGGCCTGTCCCAGAGATGGGGCAAGACTTTCCCTTCCACACTGCTGCCCCTCTGTATGTCACGGCTTGTTTCAGGAATGCTTGAGAGGGATGGCCATTGAAAAGGAGGCTGGCCCCAGGGCAGGTGGGATGAGCTCAGCAAAGGCTCTGGACACCATTAGCTGCCAGTGATGGATGAACCAGTGCAGGTCCTGATGGAAGGCCTGCTGGTCCCTACTAGACCAGACATATTTTGTGACTCACTTTTGCTTCTCTACCCAATGGCAGGGTCTTGACCTCTGGTCTAGGTCACCCAACCCATTCTCTCCTAGCCCTGGACTCCATCATCATCTAGTGTTCATGAGGACAGGATATGGAGTTAGATCTCTTTCTCTCTCTCCGTATTTTCATTCTACCTATCATGACATCATAAACTGTAATCCTGACTTCCCTGGGGCCTTCTCTTTTAATTCTTAAAACCAGAATGACTTTATTCTGTCTGTATTTCTGTTTCAACAAACCCTAATTCTTTTACAAGCTATATGAGAGGGTCAGACTGATGAGGAATTGGTCCTAATACTATAGGTCACCACTGAATGACACTGGTAAAATCATTTCACCCCTTAGCACCTCAATTTCCTCATTTGTAAAATGGGGAGATAAAATTACTTTGGTCATGGGGTCCTGGGTGTTAAAATGAAACAATGCATGTAAAATGCTTAGCACAGCAGAGGATTAAGCATGTAGGGAAAGCTCAGTTTAAACTAAATGATGCAAAACCAGGCACATAAAACCAAAGCTACAAAAATCTTACAGAGACTAAAAAGAAAATTAAGTAAAAACTCTCTTTATCCAAACCTGACCTCCAAAGCGGACTCTGCTTAGTCCACTTTAAACATTCATCCAAACTTTTAACACTGCTTTGAAATTCTTCTATTTCCGCTGTCCTGTGACCTCTGACATGAAGCCATGACATGATGTCACAGTCACCTTTACTTTGATTCTGTGAGAATTTCCTGGCCTGGCTCTTTGTCTCCCTTGCTTTTAGCAGCTGGGTGATCTCGGGCTGCATTCATGGGCTCATCTCCGAGCACTCTGCAGTAGGGTTTCACTCTTGGTTTTATTTCCTTTGGCTGAATGTGAACAATATTAGTGGATGACTTCAGAGATTATTCTTCCTTCCTTTGTCTTTTTAAGGAGTACATTTCTGGTTTTGATATCCATTACAGGGATAGTTAGGTTTCTGTTCTGTAACAGTCAAGATTTACAGCACAGAGGATTAGGACTGATTATTTGCATTTCAAAAATTTCCCTTTTGTGGCAGTCAGGAAGCCCCTCCAGTACCCAGTTTTTTCCCACTTGACTTTTCCTTTCTCCTGCATGCAGGACCAGCAATATAATTTGTGAAGCTCAGTGCAAAATGAAAATGCAGACCTCTGTTTTCCAGAGTGTCTACTCCATTTTACATCCTCAGAATCAATATATGAGGATTCCAATTTCTTTGCCACTTCACCAACACTTGTTATAATCTGTCTTCTTTTTAAAAATTCTTCATTGAAATGTAACTAGCATACAACATTATATTAGTTTCAGGTATATAACATAATGATCCAATATATGTATGTATTGAGAAATGATTTCTACAGTGAATAGTTAATATCCAACACTATACATAAATGGATTTTTGTCTTGTGATGAAAACATTTAAGATTTATTCTCTTAGCAACTTTCATATATAGAGTATTATGTACTATATTCACCATGGTTTCTATAACATCCCAGTGACCTATTTATTTTATAATTAAAAGTTTGTGTCTTCACCCACTTGCCCACCTCTTGCTTCTGACAACCACCAAACAGTTCTCTGTATCATGAGATTAAAAAATTTTTTTTTTTTTATTACAGTGGTTCTAGTGAGTGTGAAGTGGCTTCTAATTGTGGTTTTGATTTGTATTTCCCTGATGACTATTTCCCATCACTTCATGGGAAATAGATGGGGAAACAGTGGAAACAGTGTCAGACTTTATTTTGGGGGCTCCAAAATCACTGCAGATGGTGACTGCAGCCATGAAATTAAAAGACGCTTACTCCTTGGAAGAAAAGTTATGACCAACCTAGATAGCATATTCAAAAGCAGAGACATTACTTTGCCGACTAAGGTCCGTCTAGTCAAGGCTATGGTTTTTCCAGCGGTCATGTATGGATGTGAGAGTTGGACTGTGAAGAAAGCTGAGTGCTGAAGAATTGATGCTTTTGAACTGTGGTGTTGGAGAAGACTCTTGACAGTCCCTTGGACTGCAAGGAGATCCAACCAATCCATTCTGAAGGAGATCAACGCTGGAATTTCTTTGAAAGGAATGATGCTAAAGCTGAAACTCCAGTACTTTGGCCACCTCATGCGAAGAGTTGACTCATTGGAAAAGACTCTGATGCTGGGAGGGATTGGGGGCAGGAGGAGAAGGGGACAACAGAGGATGAGATGGCTGGATGGCATCACTGACTCGATGGACGTGAGTCTGAGTGACCTCCAGGAGTTGGTGATGGACAGGGAGGCCTGGTGTGCTGCAATTCATGGGGTTGCAAAGAGTCGGACACAACTGAGCTACTGAACTGATGACTGATGACGAGCCTTTTTCACATGCTTACTAAACATCTGTATATCTTCTTTGGAGAAATGTCTATTCACATCCTTTGCCCATTTTAAAATTGAGTTATTGGTCTTTCTGTTGTTGAGTTGTAGGAGTTCTTTATATGTTCTGGCTTTTAAACCTTTATCAGACATATGACTTTCAAAATTGTTCCCCTATTCTGTGGGTTGTCTTTTCTTGATAATGTCCTTTGAAACACAGGAGTTTTTAATTTTGATGAATCTAATTTATTTTTCTTTATTTCTTGTGCTTTTGTTCCTAAGAACCTATTGCATAATCCAAGTTCATGATTTACTCCAACATTTTCTTCTAAGAGATTTTTTAGTTTTATTCTTACACTTAGGTCTTTGCTACATTTTGAGTTAATTTTTGCATATGGCATGAGGTGGGGGACATGTAATTTTAATTCCCACTCAGCCTATACGCTTTGGTAAATTCTTGAACCTTTCTCAATGTCCTCACTTGTAAAGCAGGAATAACAAATAGTATCTAAACTATAAGGTTATAATGAAGTGAACATTTACATAAAATCATGAGTACGGGACTTGAAGCATCCCTATGGTTAATAAACACGGTAGTTATTAGTGTTACAATATGACCAATGAGCGAATGCCTTCATAGTGGAGGTGCCAGAAAGATAGGTAGCATTTCTGAGACCGGGATCCCGGGAGGGAAAAGAGGCTTGCCTTCTCTACTCGGGGGAGCAGTTCTACCCCGGGTAGTTCCCCGCCTCGTAAAAATTCTAATTCCGAGGCACATTCCCAGCAGGGGCCCCAGAATCTGCATTTGCGTCAACGTCTCCACAGGCATACTTCAGTCTTTAGTGTGGTAGGCAGCGGTACGGTGACGGTGGTCGCGCTGCAGCGCCGGTTTGACCTGCGGGGGCGGCCGAGGGGCGGCGGCGATCACGGCGTCTGCGCACAGCCCTTCTCTCGCCCAGGCCTCCCAGCCAGATCCGCCCGGCTCAGCTGACAGCTCCGAAGACGGAAGAGGCGGTCCGCCGGTTGAGCCGGGCGTCTCAGGCGGGGCCAGCGAGTGGAGGTGAGGGGACCCGGAGCTAGGTTGGAGGGCGGAACTTTCGAGCCCGGCGCGGTGGGGCATCCGGAAGGTAAGGTGGGAACTGCGCTCCAGGCGCGCGAGGCAGAGAAGGGCGGCCGGGCCGGGACTGCTTGCTTAGCAGGCTTCGACTCCCCGGACCCGGGACCCGGCTCGGCTAAGGTCCCCGGGGTGCCCAGAGGAGGAAGGGGAAGTTCCAGGCCCTGCCCCCTTCGGGACCCCTGGGCGGGCTCACACGCGCGCAGCGTCCTCCGTTTCCAAGCGCTGGGGCAGGTAGCAGGGCTCGGGCCTGCCACCCAGCCGTAGGTGAGTCGCGCAAACGACGACTCCATACGCCCCGCAGTGAGCCGTGGAGACGCGGCAGCGGCATGCTGACCCCCGCCCATGGGTAAAACCTTCACAGTGTGGCCTGGGAGAATGAGTAGGATTTTCCCAGGCTCGAGGGAAACCCGGCGGAGGAGGGGCTTCCCTCACTCTTGTAGCGGTTTCCGGTTTGCCTAAAAGTAATATTAAACTTGATTTCTCCCGTCTCGTGACACCGGAGTTTATTCTTGTTCCTGTGTTAACAGCTGAAGAAACAAGGTGGTCTGAATCCCGATTTGTTTTTATATTAGCTCTGTGACCTTGAGCCAGCGTGGACTTAAAATGTCGTTTTTCTGTGTATAGTGGAAATAGGAGTAGGACTTTCTTCATGGTGTTGTGGGAACCTAACGGGTTAGTGCATTTAAAGGGCTTACCACAATGCCTGACAGGTGGTAAGAGTTCACTCTTTTTTGCTGTTATCGTGACGATCAACCCAACGTGCTCCTGGTGGGATGTGGCAGTGCAGTCCCTGAACCTTGATTCTAGTCCCCCATTGCAGCAACCACATCTCAGCCCAGTTCAGTTCTCACTTTTTCCAGTGTCTAACCTAAAGCACTGCCAGATTCTGAGAGCAATATACATAGAGGCAAGACACTTGAGCCTTGCCCCTAAGGAACTAGTTTAGTCTGGTAGTAGAGGAAGCGCAAGTTCAGAGGAAAAACTGTAATGCAAGGTGGGGTGTGACAATGTCATAGGAAAGTTACAATAAAAAGAGTTTTCTGAATTTTTAAAGGAAGATATGCTAATTGGAAGTTTTACATGGAATAGGGGTTTTGGAGGTGAGTTTTGAAGACTGAATGAATAAGAATCAAAGAAATTCATGTCAGCAATTTTAATTAAGGGACTGGGACCCATGGCAGCTTCAGAAGCTGGGGTCTGGTGAGGGCTCATAAGGAGCTGCCAATGGGAAACAGCTCGGAGTAGAGTTTCTTAATCCTGGCTGCACATTAGAATAACATGGCGAACTTGGATGACCCATGTCTGATTGAATTGCTCCGGGTGTAGCCTGGGTATAAATTCATTTTACCTCATTTATAATGTTTGAACAGGAAGGAACAAAAAGCTTAATTACATTATCACCATGTTCTACAGGTGGTAAAAAGCATTTACAGTTATGTAAGGCGATGTGAGAAGACTTAATATATAGTACATAAAACATAGTAGTACTACTTGATAAATGTAAATTGATCTTAAATTTCATTGTTAACTTATTGGGAGTCACACATCTGAAAATATGGTTTTAAAATTATTTGTATATATTATATATATTTTATATATATATAATTATTTTGTATATTTTAAGGTATTCATAGCTTCTCCAGAACCCATCTATGGACCAATCTCCCTTTCTCCTTTATTCCCTGTTGAAGAAGCCTGGTAAAGCATTTAGAATAGGACTTAAATGTTTGTGTGTGAGCACTTTTATTATTTTGTTTTTAAATACCCTGCTGTCTTCCTTAAATTAGCCTAACCTTGAGTGTCCCTGGTAGGATTAATTGGTTAGTGGACAAAAGGACAAACTGGAGGGGTAGGAAATGAAGGAATAGAAGAAGTGGAAGAGGGAAGGAAAAAGAAAAACAAGAAAACCGCAGGAAGTGGTTATAGGGGCATGTTGTGCTGTCATCTCCTATGACCTTGGTGTTCTCAGCTCCTCCCAGGTCTGAAGGCAGTCAGATAAGAAGGGCACTCTGATTATTGGGAACATGCAAATATCCTTTGAACCACATGGCTCAGTTAGGCTGACCTAGGTGATTAATATGCAGTTGTAGATTAGGATTGACTGTGTGTTAGAATGTGCTTGATTTAAGTGGTGGTTACGGAAATTCAGAATTTAAATTTGGAGAGGGCGCTAACACCATCTTTTGTATTTTTTTTTCTGCAGATGGCAGGGTTTCTCTAGTATATCTAGTATGAGTTCTACATCTTGGCCTTTTATCCACCTTCAGCAGTCTCATCTCCATCATCTTAAGAACAAATGAGATTTGCATGAGTTCCAAACTTGGGGCTGAAGTACAAACTCCAGTGCCGATATCCTTTTCTTCTAGTTGTTATTAACAGGTACTAACTGACCTTAAATAGAATATATCACTGTGTCTTAGGTAGGGACACAGCTTAAGCAGAACCATTATCATCTGCTAGAAAATGTGCTTTTGAAAATGGAATCATTTTAAATAAATTTGTTTTGTGTTACTTTTTTATAACATGAAAAACCACATCCTAACTTTTCTTTGTGCATTCCAATTTAGAAAATATTTCAGCCAAGAGGGAGCATATTTGCAAATACAGTTACAGTCTAGTATTTTAATCGATAAAATGGTAATTTTTGGTGATTTTATTAATTTTCACAGATTCTCACACATATTTTTTTTGCATGTTTGAATTATCTGACAGTGTGGTGTATCTTTCAGTTGCTTTAATGAAAAAGCATTCGTACAGTTTAATTATAGCATATTTTCACTGTTGGTGTTACCTAAAATAATGATAAATCTTAAAATTGATTTGATATTATTTCAAAAATTTAATGTTATTTTGCTGCTTCCACAGTTATCTGTCTTACATGTTATCATCCTTGTAACAGTCTCTAGGGTGGCGTGTTCTCAAGTAGGAGCAATTTTCTTCCCCCTCCCCAGTGGCAGGGGTCGTGGTGGATATTTGGTTATGTCTGGAGATGTTTGTGATTGTCACAACTCTTGAGGAAAAGGGATGCTGTTGGCATCTAGCAGGTTGAAGCCAGACATGCAGATTCACGTCCTCTAATGCACAGGACAGCCTCCCACGATAGTTGTCTGTTCTAAAACGTCAGTAGCACTGAGGCTGAGAAAACCTGCTGTAGAGATTCCTGTGGATTTAAAAAATTCATTTATTTTTAAGAAGTATATCAAATATACTTTCACTGCTTTTGTGAGCAAGGCACTTTCCTAAGTTTAGAGAGCAAGTCAAAGTAGTTTGTGAATTGTCCTTGAAAAATTTCTTTATTGTGCTTTTTTTTCTCAGTTCAGTTCAGTCGCTCAGTCATGTCCGACTCTTTGCGACCCCATGAATCGCAGCACGCCAGGCCTCCCTGTCCATCACCAAATCCCGGAGTTCACTCAAACTCATGTCCATTGAGTCAGTGATGCCATCCAGCGATCTCATCCTCGGTCGTCCCCTTCTCCTCCTGCCCCCAATCCCTCCCAGCATCAGGGTCTTTTCCAATGAGTCAACTCTTCACATGAGGTAGCCAAAGTACTGGAGTTTCAGCTTTAGCAGCAGTCCTTCCAATGAATACCCAGGACTAATCTCCTTTAGAATGGACTGGTTGGATCACCTTGCAGTCCAAGGGACTCTCAAGAGTCTTCTCCAACACCACAGTTCAAAAGCATCAACTCTTCTGCCCTCAGCTTTCTTCACAGTCCAACTCTCACATCCATACATGACCACAGGAAAAAACATAGCCTTGACTAGACGGACCTTAGTCGGCAAAGTAATGTCTCTGCTTTTTTTTTTAGTCTTTTTTTTTTTTTTTTTTTGTCTCTGCTTTTGAATATGCTATCTAGGTTGGTCATAACTTTCCTTCCAAGGAGCAAGCGTCTTTTAATTTCATGGCTGCAGTCACCATCTGCAGTGATTTTGGAGCCCCCAAAATAAAGTCTGACACTGTTTCCACTGTTTCCCCATCTATTTCCCATGAAGTGATGGGATCGGATGCCATGATCTTAGTTTTCTGAATATTGAGCTTTAAGCCAACTTTTTCACTCTCCTCTTTCACCTTCATCAAGAGGCCCTTTAGCTCCTCTTCACTTTCTGCCATAAGGGTGGTGTCATCTGCATATCTGAGGTGATTGATAGTTCTCCTGGCAATCTTGATTCCAGCTTGTGCTTCTTCCAGCCCAGTGTTTCTCATGATGTACTCTGCATATAAGTTAAACAAGCAGGGTGACAGTACACAGCCTTGATGTACTCCTTTTCCTATTTGGAACCAGTCTGTTGTTCCGTGTCCAGTTCTAACTATTGCTTCCTGACCTGCATATAAGTTTCTCAAGAGACAGGTCAGGTGGTCTGGTATTCCCATCTCTTTCAGAATTTTCCACAGTTTATTGTGATCCACACATATCATACCTAACTGAAAAAGTCAGCAATTATAAGAACCACAGCTGTCCTTTTTGAAAAAGGCTGTTACTGTGCTGATCTACGGGATATTAGATATGCCTTTTACTTTTAGTTAGATAGAAAAGTGAGAATATTGATTAATTCTTTGCAGTTATTTTTGAGGAACTTTCTCTTGGGGGAATGGGGTTGTTGGGAGAAGGGCCATTAGACTTTTCCAGACTCTGTGCCTTTTCTGTTCTTAACTGACTTGAATGATTATCTTCAGCTCCTCAGAAAATTAAATGTCGTCAGAAGACCGAGAAGCTCAGGAGGATGAATTGCTGGCCCTGGCAAGTATTTATGATGGAGATGAATTTAGAAAAGCAGAGTCTGTCCAAGGTGGAGAAACCAGGATCCATTTGGACTTACCACAAAATTTCAAGATATTTGTGAGCGGTTAGTTAATATTCTCTTAAACAGATTTTTTTCTAGATAAAGGTTATTCTCAGTTTCTTAGTGTACCCTAAGTTATTTATCATCTTCTGTTTATAGGCATTAGTGATAGATGGTAGTATTACAGATTTAATGCCTGTCTCAGTTTTAATTGAAAATAAAGGGTGAACAATTATCAATTTAATTCTGCCTTTTTGATCACAAATGTTATCCTGCATATTTCATGCTTCCTAATCATCTAACTGGCAGTTCATCAGCCGTGAGTCATTGGCTGTTAAATAGGGGTAATAAAATAGAAAATGAAATAATATATGTGAAAACACTTGGAAAGATTTGGTTGTTATTAATACTATTTGGTTTCTAAAATCTTTTCAACCACCATAAACACATGACACTACTACTCTGTGACCTTTTGCTTCAGAAAAAAATTAAATCAAGTACTTTTGATACTGTATTCACAGAAGACATTATGAACACTTTCTCAATATGTTTCTAGTGTAACAGCCTTAAGTAAAGAAAGTTAAGTGTGATAACTGAAAATGAAACTTTGATTGTGAAGGTGTTATGTGTTATAGCTTGCCCTCAGCCTGAGATCATTGCATTGGCATAAATCCTCCCAACTCTGATTCACTGGAGTTGGCACATGCTTGTCTAAGTAGGTCATGGCTTTTTGATAGAAATAATGTCTTTTTCTCTAGATTGTGTCTTTAATCATCTACTGTAAAAAACAACAAAAGAAAACATTTGTGTATTACTTGCTCACTAGTGTTAGGAATTATACTCAGAAGTGTAGCAAGAATAAGTTGTGTATCTTCATTTTAAATTTCATGATGCTTAATAGAATTTTTTAAGGGCTTATAAGATTTTTTTAAGGTGGTGGCTCCAAAGTAAAATTAAGAACAGAAAGTGCTTTGGGGGAGGGTTTTTATCCCCTCAACTAAAGCATTACGTTTTTCTTGAGCACTGCTCAGCAGTAATGGACACTCAAGTGTTGACCAGCTGATCCTTTCTAATCTTTGTTTTTGGTTCAGGCAATTCAAATGAGTGTCTCCAGAATAGTGGCTTTGAATACACCATTTGCTTTCTGCCTCCACTTGTGCTGAACTTTGAACTGCCACCAGATTATCCATCCTCTTCCCCCACCTTCATTCACACTTAGTGGCAAATGGCTGTCACCAACTCAGGTTAGACCCGAAACTTAATTTCTATCCATTTTTAGAAACTTAAAAAAATCACCTTTAATTGAAGACTACCTTGATGATCTTGAATTCAGTGCATGAAGAACAAATGGGTTTGATGTTGTAATTTTTTCCCCTTCATGAATTGTAATGTTAATAAGTTGAAAATGTTTGGTGTTTTAGAAAAGAATGGCAATAATTAGAATGATTAATCATTTTGAATTGCAGTAGGAGTAATTTTTAATCAAGTATATTGTTTCTTTCCTTTTCTTGCTATTTTCCCATTTAATCTGTATTGTAATAGAGACTATAGGTCCTCCTCATTTTCCTCAGATGTTGGTATTGCTTTTTATTTTTTATCCATTCCTTAAATGAAAGATTTAATTGTAATTAGGACTAAAATTGAGCTAATGTACTTATAATAAACATTCCTTAAGAACACATAAGAGCGCCTTTGTATGTAAAAGTCTGTATATTAGCAACAGTTGTTGACTGTGCTCACATAATGTGAATGCACACAAATAGAAATGCATATGATTCCTGTAGATACCTCATTAAGGCTTGAGATCTTATATTACGAGCTTTCATTTCTTCTGCGTCGTATATCCTTTTCTAGTAACAATGTCATTTCTTGAGACATAAATATGGCTTGAAGCTAATATAATGTATTCTGGAATAGATAATGGATCAATAGCAGTTACTTTTCTAGAAGTCATGATGAAGATTGATAGGCTAATGTATTAAGACAAAAGCTGTCAGAGTTACTTGACCTCAAGGAACAGCTTGTCAGTTTTTCTTTATTGGTCATGTAATTCTCATTCCCACCACTGTTCATTCATCACCAGGCCGATCCTTAGATGAGAGTGCATTTGTAAAATTGAACTTAGAGTTTAAAAACAAAGTTAATTTTTTTTTAAAGAATAATACATGTAGAATAAAAAGGAGTTTTCACCTTGCATTTTAATATCTTTGTCAGAGGTAACACATGCAAGACAGTGGATTATTTACATTTAGACCACTGAGAGTTGAGTAAATTATCTAGACATTTATAGTCCCATTTCTCCAGAGAGCTCTTGATACTTTATGTTCATGCATGTGTACATATGTGCAGTTACAGATTCCAACCAAATCAGTTCAGTTCAGTTCAGTTGCTCAGTCATGTCTGACTCTTTGCGACCCCATGAATCGCAGCACGCCAGGCCTCCCTGTTCATCACCATCTCTCGGAGTTCACTCAGACTCACGTCCATCGAGTCCGTGATGCCATCCAGCCATCTCATCCTCGGTCGTCCCCTTCTCCTCCTGTCCCCAATCCCTCCCAGCATCAGAGTCTTTTCCCGTGAGTCAGCTCTTCGCATGAGGTGGCCAAAGTACTGGAGTTCCAGCTTTAGCATCATTCCTTCCAAAGAAATCCCAGGGTTGATCTCCTTCAGAATGGACTGACTGGATCTCCTTGCAGTCCAAGGGACTCTCAAGAGTCTTCTCCAACACCACAGTTCAAAAGCATCAATTCTTCGGCGCTCAGCCTTCTTCACAGTCCAACTCTCACATCCATCCATGACCACAGGAAAAACCATAGCCTTGACTAGACGGACCTTAGTCGGCAAAGTAATGTCTCTGCTTTTGAATATGCTATCTAGGTTGGTCATAACTTTTCTTCCAAGGAGCAAGCGTCTTTTAATTTCATGGCTGCAGTCACCATCTGCAGTGATTTTGGAGCCCCAAAAATAAAGTCTGACACTGTTTCCACTGTTTCCCCATCTATTTCCCATGAAGTGATGGGATCGGATGCCATGATCTTAGTTTTCTGAATATTGAGCTTTAAGCCAACTTTTTCACTCTCCTCTTTCACCTTCATCAAGAGGCCCTTTAGCTCCTCTTCACTTTCTGCCATAAGGGTGGTGTCATCTGCATATCTGAGGTGATTGATAGTTCTCCTGGCAATCTTGATTCCAGCTTGTGCTTCTTCCAGCCCAGTGTTTCTCATGATGTACTCTGCATATAAGTTAAACAAGCAGGGTGACAATATACAGACTTGACGTACTCCTTTTCCTATTTGGAAATACCAGTCTGTTGTTCCGTGTCCAGTTCTAACTGTTGCTTCCTGACCTGCATACAGATTTCTCAAGAGGCAGGTCAGGTGGTCTGGTATTCCCATCTCTTTCAGAATTTTCCAAAGTTTATTGTGATCCACACAGTCAAAGGCTTTAGCATAGTCAATAAAGCAGAAATAAATGTTTTTCTGGAACTCTCTTGCTTTTTCCATGATCCAGCGGATGTTGGCAATTTGATCTCTGGTTCCTCTGCCTTTTGAAAACCAGCTTGAACATCAGGGAGTTCAGGGTTCATGTATTGCTGAAGCCTGGCTTGGAGAATTTTGAGCATTACTTTACTAGCATGTGAGATGAGTGCAATTGTGTGGTAGTTTGAGCGTTCTTTGGCATTGCCTTTCTTTGGAATTGGAATGAAAGCTGACCTTTTCCAGTCCTGTGGCCACTGCTGAGTTTTCCAAGTTTGCTGGCATATTGAGTGCAGCACTTTCACAGCATCATCTTTCAGGATTTGAAATAGCTCAACTGGAATTCCATCACCTCCACTAGCTTTGTTCGTAGTGATGATTTCTAAGGCCCACTTGACTTCACATTCCAAGATGTCTGGCTCTAGATGAGTGATCACATCATCATGATTATCTGGGTCTTGAAGATCTTTTTGTACAGTTCTTCTGTGTATTCTTGCCACCTCTTCTTAATATCTTCTGCTTCTGTTAGGTCCAGACCATTTCTGTCCTTTATCAAGCCCATCTTTACATGAAATGTTCCTTTGATATCTCTAATAGCATCTACTTAATGCTGGCATTTAAGGTGTAGGGAGAAGAGAGTTGCTCGTTATTTTATGTTACATAGCTAAAATTACAGTAGGACTCTGTCAAGTAAATTTTTGTCCACATAATTGACATTTTAATCTGTCTCTTATGCTCCTTCTTCCTTCAATTCTTGTCACTGGTCCCTGATTCCTTGGCTTTATGAATTGCTCCTGTTAATGAAGTTGACTCATGGACCTGTTCCTCACTGAATTTGATTGATAGATAGAGCTGGGTTTAGTTCTCTAGTATTTTCCCTATTTCTTTTCCAATATATATATACACACAGTGTCTTTCATGCTCTTCTCTTTCTGCCTTCCTCGTTCCTCACATGTATGTACATCTCAGATACTTCTTTTGAGAAAGGACTAGAGAAGAAAAGATGATGGAGGAAGATGACTTCTTCCTTGGATTTGGTGACTCAAACATTCAGAGCTTCCCTTTTAGTATTTATTACATTTTAAAGATTTCATCCAGTTTCTTATTGATCATGAAAGCACATTTATGCAAATGTTAAAAGCATTTGTTGTCCAGTCTTAAACAGTCAGTGTTTAATTTTGTGCCCGTATAGAGTTTAGTGAATAGCACTACGCAGTGTAAGGAAGAGAATGTAGTTCTTTTTCACTTCAAATGTCAAATTTACAAAAATTATTTGCATCTGGAAGGCTTATTCTTTGATGTTTACCTAAAAAGAAAAGCTGCTTATGAACCTGAGCTCTACTTAAAAATCTTATATTTGCCTTTCAAATTGAACAGAACAGTTTTAAAGGAGGAAAAGTTAAAATAGTTTAAAGTTTGGTTGCTTAACTTAGGAAATGTGAGCTTTGCCCATGGGAGTCAAATCATGTTAAGGGCTTGTAATCATGTCCAGGTTCAATATCAGTCTGCTTTCCTTTATTTACCGGGATCTGGTGTAAGCTCAGATTGCTTAGTTAAAATCAGCTTATAAATTGGAATAACAAGGACTCTGAGATTAGATTCTGTTAGTGATTTTTTTCACATAAGTTGACTTCTTGATACAGTTGAAAGAATTAATTTTAAAGCTTGGGTGGTATTTTTAAGCTGTTTTTTGCTAATCTTTATTGTAGGGTACCAACAGGGCTAGTACGCCAAAGGAATAGAAATAGTTCCTTTTAAAACTAGATCTCTTCTCCTACATGAGATAGATAGCAATACTAAAGTAAAGAAAAATAAAGAACAGAAAAAGTCCTCCATTTCAATAGCCCATATGTAAACCTTGTTCTACATCTGGTAGACTCTTAACTGTTTCCTCTTGTTTTATGGAACTTCTTTTTAGCTTCTGACCTTGTGTCTGTGGCTTATGTTGCTGAATAGTTTAAGAAGTACTTTGATAAGAACACTGATGCTATTATGCAGCACAGTTTATCACAGAAGTGAAAAGAATACTTTCTACTTCCTAACAGGAAGTAGAAAGGTCTAAATTAAAAAGATTTCAAGGGAAATTAGGAGTTGACAGCATCATCATCTTTCCAAACTCACCAGCATCCTCATGTGTTTTTCCCTAGCTATCTGCTCTCTGCAAGCACTTAGACAACCTGTGGGAAGAACACCGTGGCAGCGTGGTCCTGTTTGCCTGGATGCAGTTTCTTAAGGAAGAGACCTTAGCGTACCTGAATATTGTCTCTCCTTTTGAACTCACGATGGGTTCTCAGAAAAAGGTTCAAAGAAGGATGGCTCAAGCTTCTTCCAACACAGAGCTAGATTTTGGAGGAGCCACTGGATCTGACATAGACCAAGAGGAAGTTGTGGACGAGAGAGCCGTGCAGGATGTGGAATCATTGTCGAGTCTGGATCCAGGAAATCTTGGACTTTGATCAAGCTCAGCAGATAAAATGCTTTAATAGTAAATTGTTCCTGTGCAATATCTGTTTCTGTGAGAAACTGGGTAGTGAGTGCATGTACTTCTTGGAGTGCAGGCATGTGTACTGCAAAGCCTGTCTCAAGGACTACTTTGAAATCCAGATCAGAGATGGCCAAGTTCAATGCCTCAACTGCCCAGAACCCAAGTGCCCTTCAGTGGCCACTCCTGGTCAGGTAACTCTTCACTCCGCTGACAGCTGCTCCCTAATTCTCTCACAAATCTCCAAACGGAGGCATTCTCTCAGGAACTTCTTGATAGGTCTCATCAGGACAGTCTGAGGCCTTGGAGCCAGCCCACCAGTTTTATTGCGTCCATGATCTTTATTTAAACAAATGTAAATGCTCCCTTTGCTGGCTTTGGTGTTCCTTGGCAAGGATGAGCATTAAAAAAATAATTCTGGTGATTTACTCTGTATTATCTGTTAGGAGGGGGAACTACTACCCAGTCTGTGTGAGGTTGGGATCTGGAGGGGTTATCCTTCAGGATGATTAACCAGATGTTTACAGACTTTAAAGGTAGCCTGCTTGGTTGCTGTTTCTTCTTTTTAAAAATCAGCTCCTTTGAGGCATAAATGTACTCATTTAAAGTGTACATTTTGCTTAGTTTTGACAAATGGGTAGACCCATGTATCCACTGTCTCAGTCAAGATATAGACTTCCCATACTAGCTCAGTTGGTAAAGAATCTGCCTGCAAAGCAGGAGACCCTGGTTTGATTCCTGGGTCACAAAGATCTGCTGGAGAAGGATAGGCTACTCACTCCTGTATTCTTGGGCTTCCCTTGTGGCTCAGCTTGTAAAGAATTCACCTGCAATGTGAGAGACCTGGGTTTGATCCCTGGGTTGGGAAGACCCCTGGAGAATGGAAAGGCTACCCACTCCAATGTTCTGGCCTGGTGAATTCCATGGATTGTACAGTCCATGGGATTGCAAAGAGTCAGACATGACTGAGCCACTTTCACTCACTCATTCACTCATATTTGGTTTGATTTTGAAGTGAGATAGAGGGTTTTATTTTCTTTTTTTAAAATATAACTTTATTTATTTTAATTGGAGGCTAATTACTTTACAATATTTTATTGGTTTTGCCATACATTGACATGAATCCGCCACAGGTGTACATGTGTTCCTCATCCTGAACCCCCCACCTACTCCCTCCCCATCCCATCCCTCTGGGTCATCCCAGTGCACCAGCCCCCGAGTACTCTATCATGCATCGAACCTGGACTGGCTATTTGTTTCATATATGATAATATACATGTTTCAATGTCATTCTCCCAAGTCATCCCACTCTCGCTCTCTCCCAAAGAGTCCAAAAGACTGTTCTATACATCGGTGTCTCTTTTGCTGTCTCACATACAGTGTTATCGTTATTATTTTCTGTTCATCTGGTTTTTATGCTTGCTTCCTAAAGATCTCCCTTAGGATCAGAACTGGTTGGGAAATCATCAAACTTAACGATGTTTTATATTTCCCTCCAGGTCAAAGAGCTAGTGGAAGCAGAGTTGTTTGCCCGTTACGACCGCCTTCTCCTCCAGTCCACCTTGGACCTGATGGCCGATGTGGTGTACTGCCCCCGCCCATCCTGCCAGCTGCCTGTGATGCAGGAGCCTGGCTGTACCATGGGCATCTGCTCCAGCTGCAATTTCGCCTTCTGTACCCTGTGCAGACTGACCTACCACGGGGTTTCTCCATGTAAGGTGACAGCAGGTAGGTTGTAACCGTGTAAACGCAGTCTCCCAGCCCTTCCCCACCCGCTAGAAAAGCGACTTATCACTTCAGTTCTTAATTTGGAAGAATTGTGTTCTTCTTTGTTGGTTCAACAGATATTTTTGTGTCAGTTACTGCCTATATTCTGGGAATATAGCAGTGACCAAATGCCCTCATGGAACTTACATTCTAATGGGGGAGATAGGCAAACCAAATAAATAAGAATATTAGATAGTGGTAAATGCTGAAGAGGAAAAAAAGGTAAAGCAGAGACAAGCTATGAAGTGTTCTGAAGGGGAAGACGTTTGGGATTTTATTTAGAAAAACGCAGTGGAGGCAAAGTCGTTTGGGTAGACTTGAAGGAAGTAAGGAAACAAAGCATGCAGATATCGAGGGGTAGCATTCCATGGAAGGAATGACAGGGTAATTTCTATCTATGAATATGGAATAATGTAGATGCTGGCAAATGCAGAGCATCTGAGCTATCACTGTTTCCATGGTGCACACATTGGATCAAGTGCTTTTTCCGTGAGCCCAGGGGGCCTCACAATCTTCCTCAACCCAGTGCTTTAGAAAGCCACCCTCTATTGAGGTAGGCACAGGAAGTGAAACCTGTTAGCCATTTCTGGTTTAGATAAGGATTGAGAAATCATGCCCTTGACATCAATTTGACTAGACTTTGTTTCTCAAACTGACAGGGCTGATGATAATAGCTACTTCAGAAGGTTATTCTAAGTTTGAAATGACCACTGTAGTGCTCCTCAGAGTTGTTATAGTTGTTATACTGGTCAGTGACAGGGGAAATACAGAAATTGAGAGTCAGGGTTTAAAACTTTTGTAGCAATTTCATTATTGCTGGCCACTGACTAAATTTTATGTCAGTCAAACAATAAAAATATAGGCTTATATTTTTTATCTTTTATGCATTTTTATAATAATTCATTTGATTATATTTTGCAAAAGGATTGGTCCTTGACAGAGTGGGAGGAAAAAACTGGTTCTTCACTGAAGTTTGAGAATGGGCATTTTGCATGTGAAATGCAAAATGGTAACTATTTTTAAAAATTTGTATATTATTATTAAAGTATAATTGATGTATAATTTGTGGTTATTTTTTCTGTATAGCAATGTGATTCATTGCTGTACAGAATATATGTACATTCTTTTTTATATTTATATTTTTTCCATTATGATTTATCACAGGATGTTGAACATAGTTCCCTGTGCTATACAGTAGGAACTTGTTTATCCATTCATATATAACAGTTTGCATAACCCCAGCCTTCCCAATCCATTCCACTACTGGTTTCCTTGGCAACTACCAGTCTGTTTTCTATGTCTACAAGTCTGTTCTTGTTTTGTAGATAGGGTCATTTGTGTCATATTTTGGATTCCACATATAAGTGGTATCATATGGTATTTGTCTTTTTCTTTATGACTTTACTAGTAGGATAATCTCTAGCTGCATTTATGTTACGGCAGATGGCTTTATTTCATTATTTGTTATGGCTGTGTAGTATTCTTTTGTATATATGTACCACATCTTCCTTACTCATTCATCTGTTGATGGACATTTAGGTAGTTTCCATGTCTTGGGTATTATGAATAGTGCTGCTGTGAATATAGGAGTGCAGCTGTATTTTTATTTATAGTTTCATGTGGATATATACCCAGGAGTAGGATTCCTGGATCATTTGGTAATTCTATTTTTCATTTTCTAAGGAACATCCAAAATGACTTCCATAGTGGTTGCACCTTTTACAGTCCCATCAACAGTGTAGGAGGATTCCCTTTTCTCCACACCCTCTCCAGCATTTGTTGTTTGTAGATTTTTTAATGATGGCCATTTTCACCAGTGTGAGGTGGAACCTCATTGTAGTTTTGATTTGTAGTTCTCTAATAATTAGTGGTATTGAACATCTTTTCTGTACCTCTTGGGCCATCTGTTTGTCTTCTTTAGAGAAATATCTATTTATTAATAGTTACTTTGCCCATTTTTCCATTGAGTTGTTTGTTTTTGATGTTGAACTGTTTTGTTGTATGAACTGTTTGTATATTTTGGAAATTAAGCCCACGTCAGTTGTATCATTTGCAAATACTTTCTCCCAAACCATTTCTTTTTATTGATGGTTTCCTCTGCTGAACAAAAGCTTGTAAGTTTGGTTAGGTCCCATTTGTTTATTTTTGCTTTTATTTCTATTACCTTGGTCAGAAAATGTTTTGCCTCTGTTCTCTTCTGAAAGTTTTATGGTGTTATGTGTTAGATTTAAGTCTTCAAACCACAAAATGATAACTATTAATGCCAGTATTGCTATAGTTACTGATTGTTAGCAGAGTGTCATCTCAAGAAAGGACCCTGACAGGAGAATGAGTAAATGGAGTACTTCCAGTCACCTGTGGCAGAGTCCTGTAGAGGTTATGGGCAGATGGGATGGAGAACTCACCAGAGTATAATATAAGCCTTTACTTGAGACTTTGGTGTCCTTATCATTGAGAGGCTGAAGTACCTTTCAGGTATTTCACAATGTTTGGGGAAGAAATCAAAGATAGACTTAGGGGTGTCAGCAAAATTGGGAATCTCTTTCTTATTCTCTATATGTTAGATATTACCATAAAAATATATGATACACTAATAATTTTATTATTTTGAGAACATAGAGCAGCAACCTCTGTCCTTAAGATGTCTTGGAATACAAAAACGCTTTGAACTAGTGGAGGAAATACAAATGACAGGATTTAAAAATACATGTCTGCTGCATCTCAGTAGAAGTGTTAAAGTCATGGGAATGAACAATAGAGACAAAGGATTCATAGGTGAAGGAAAACTGCAGTTATAATTCTGCTCCAGAAGTGGTCTACTTCTAAATAGTATGAGGAAGGTAAAATAATAAAAGAGCCAGAGCATTGTTGAGAGAGGTCTTTAATTAATTGTGTTGAAAAGTTAAGGTAATAGAATTGAGAGCAAAAGCTCATAGTTTATTGTTGACAAATAAAGCCTTTGGAAATAGCTGCTCATTCCATTTGAGTTAAGTGATAAAGCAGTAGAAACCAGATTGATGAGTATTAAGCAGAAAAGTTGGTAGAAAGGACTTTTCCTTTACCTGTTGGTAGTAAATTTTATTCACTGGCTTTTTTCTTAGATATGCAAAATTGAACCATTGGTCTTTGTCCTTAAATCAAAGGTGCTTTTGTTTAGTTTGGCAGGTCTTGTTATTAAATGGTGAATGATGCTGACTTAGTAGAAAATCAGCGTCTGTTTCAACCTTTGTATCATTTGATAAGTCAGCCTTTAAACTGTACTACTAGTTGTACTAGTTGCACAAAAATATCAACATTAATAAGTTAAAATCAAAGGAAAAAGGTAAGCTATTATTCTGTCATATTTAAGAAGTCCAGCTTTTCTACTTGGAGAATTCCTGTCTGTTCCTTGTCTTTCATGCATGTGTAATTTTTACCTAGTTACAACCTAAATATTCTTTTTGCTGGCATCTGTAATGAGTATTTTAATTGAGTTGTAGCCATCCTAATTATAAGTTTTAATAACTAAATATTATGTCATTAAATGGTCCCACACATAATTATTCCTTGGACATTTCATTTGTTTGCCATTGTTATATGTATTATATGCGTCTCTTTGCATATAGTTTTACTTTTGGATTAATTCCTTATGATAAAATCCCAGGAATAACATTATTAAATAATAATTATTGAATAGTCAAAGGTTATGATCATTTTTAATGATTTTTAATGAGCTTTACAAGTTGTATAAAAGTTAATTTTCCATTTTACCTTCTAGAGAAATTAATGGACTTACGAAATGAGTACCTGCAAGCAGATGAGGCCAATAAAAGATTTTTGGAACAGAGGTATGGTAAGAGGGTGATTCAGAAGGCACTGGAAGAGATGGAAAGTAAGGAGTGGCTAGAAAAGAACTCAAAGAGCTGCCCATGTTGTGGAACTCCCATTGAGGTAAAAGTCTGGGGACAGACTTGGAGGCCTGCCTACTTGCAGGCATGTTATGATTTCCTCAAGAAGCCTTTTAATTTTGAACTAATTAAGAAAACATATTTTGGTATTTATTAAACCTTCTTGGAAGATTCAAATTTACTACTAATTATTGTTATTGATATTAAATATATGTAGACTTCCCTTTTCAGAGTGCTTTCATAGTGATGGTTTTTCTTACCTTGTATCTGCCTCAAAATTGAATGAGTTATGAGGAGGCCATGCTAGGACTACAGTCAACTCAACTCATGTATGTTTTTTGGGTTTTTTTTTTAAAGGCTGACTTCTCAAAACTATTTATCCTGGAATTTAACACATCTTTTAACAAGTTCCTGCTTATGAAATACAGATATAAGTCAAAATAGACAGATAAATCTATTGCTTCTTGACAAAACCTTAATATGTTTTAAAATCAAAATATATGTCTTTGCATTTGATTCTGTTTTTCCAATCCATTATATCAGAGATAACCTGGATGATGATGCCCCATTTACTCCATTAAGGAAACTGGCCTTCTATTTAACCATTTTGACATGCCTCAGCTCTGATACAATGGAAGACTTGGGTACCAAATGTTTACTAAGATTTAGGTAAAAAGTTTAAATCCCACATATTAAAGCCAAACATTTTCATAATCAATCTAACTACATAATTCACCTATACATGTTTGGTTTATATTTACTGTTTATCAGAAGAGGTTTTGCTTAGTATCAAAGTATTTCCTGTATTTCACTTGTAACGCCAAAGAGTTTAGGCATTAATGTTTATCAGTGTGTGTTAACCTGTGTTTCTCAACCCTGCATTAGAAAAGGGAGACAATAAGGAGAATGTTGCACCAAATCATTCTGTCAAGTGCATTTCTCTTTTGCTTTTACAGCCTTGATATTTTTCTCTCTTTCCCACCAGAAATTAGACGGATGTAACAAGATGACATGTACTGGCTGTATGCAATATTTCTGCTGGATTTGCATGGGTTCTCTTTCTAGAGCAAACCCTTATAAACATTTCACTGATCCTGCTTCCCCGTGTTTTAACCGGTATGTATTCCCAGAACTCCTTTGGTACTTGATTTGCAGACCACAAGCCCAGGAAGTTTTAGCTCTGTTTATTTAGAGAATTTTCTTATATTTTTTAATATTTTCTTTCATATATTTTTCATATTTTTCTTTCATATATTTTGTCATATATTTTTGTCATATATGCATTTTCTTGAAAATGAGTTCTATGATAAAAATGTTCTGTCTGAAGATTTTCTTTAATTTATTATCCTCCTCAACTTTTTTAGTGAAAAATTTCAAACATACAGAAGAGTTGAAAGGATAGGACTATGATATCTTTCACCAAAATGAACAATTGATAATATTTACCATATTTGCTTTCTACATTTATTGCTTAACTACTTGGCCATAAGTTGGAGATATGATGCATCATCCCTATATACTTCCACACATCTTTCCTAAGATAAGAAAAGTTTTGTACATAACAGTAATACCTCAAAAAATTAAACAGTGGCATACTGTCATCTAATAAAATATTTAAGACTTATCAACTATTCCCAAAAATCTTTTTTAAAGCTGTTTTATTATACCAGGATCTAATCAAGTTTAATTATTTTATTTGATTCTGTTTCATAATAGAGAAAAGTATTACCCACCTTTTGTTTGTCTGTACTGAGCGGAACGTTGACCTTCTGAAGAGTCCAGGCTGTTGTACTATATAACCTTACCTCCTGGAGTTTTGTTTCTCCATGGTGCCTTTTAGTTTGTTTCTCTTTCCTCTCTATTTTCTGTAAAGTGGAAGTTAGCTGTAGAATGCAGTTTGATTAGATTTAGAGTAACATTCTTGACAGGAATACGTAACAAGAGGTAGTGTACTTCATGTTGTATCACATCAGATCCATAATGTCAGGCTCTCTCACTATTAGCATGATGTTCAGTTCTGTCATTTGTTCCACTGTAAAGGTAAGGTTTTTCTTTTGTTGTCTGTGAGTGATCTGTGGGATGATTCCTTGGCACGATATGAATATCCTATTCTCCACCAGCTTCAGTTTCAATATCAGTTGATAATCTTTGTTAATAGACATCTGTTGGGGTACCTACAGTCAGTTCTTGACATTATGAAACTATGAGTTGAAGAAACCAGCTCTGCCTATGAACCGCTGGAAATAAAAGTGTTGAAAATACAAATTTTAAGTAACATAAGAGGAGGAAAAGAAATTGGCAACTGTAAAACATTCTACTAGTGGAGAGTACAAGCACGGTGAAGATGGAAAGGATGGAGTGATTAGTATGTAGTGTTTTGAAGGAGTGCAGCTTCTTGACTGCCTGAATTTTTCAGTCTTGACTTATTCTACATATTATACACATTAGTGTCAGTTTTTGTGATACCTGTCTCCCATTATTGTTTCTCCTTGGCCCTTGAGAGTTGTCTGGATCCTTAAAAAGGGTTGTTCCTATAAACTTTAAGGCAGCTTGTTTAGAAGGATTCACATTTCAGCCCTTCCCAGTAGAATGATTAAAGGAAAGGAAAAGATATTATCAGAATAGTACAGAAAATATATTTGAAAAAGGAAAGAAATTATATTCAGTTTCTATCAGGTATATTAAAATGTACCTTGTTTTATGCTTCCAGGTTGTTCCATGCTGTGGATGTTAATGGAGATATTTGGGAAGATGAGATTGAAGACTAGTTAACTTCTACTGCTCAAGATATGGAAGTGGAATGGTTTGCCCTAATCTTTTGTCAAGTATATGGAGTAACTTTGCAGGATATTTAGGGTGCCGTTGATTCAGTCTTCCTATGTAGAAGATATGGAAGAACAAGGTTTTATTTTCACGTGGTACTACTGATTAAGGCACATGTATACATTTTTTCATTGCAGCATAATCGAGGAAGTATAAAGCCAAAGGTTCAGAAAATGAAAACTAGAAATATTAAATATTACAATGTGCCCAAAGCTTTGAATAGTTAAAATTAAATATTTATTTTCTTCTCCAAGCTTTAGGGAAGAGAGAGGGGTCAAGAGTTAAAGACCTTTTATCTCTGAGAAGCATTCCTTTAAGACATTCTGTGGGAGCTCTCTCAGTAGTACTCCTTAATACTTGGGGTGGGTAGAAGCCTTACTAAAATTGTGCCGAGAGCCTGATCTTATTTACTCCATATTACATTCTTTCCAACCTGAATTTCTGCTGATTTTATTCGGAGGAAGCCCTTACTCTCTAACTGATTGGATGGCCCAGTGTCATTTTGATCTGCTGCTTTTCAGAATAGAAATTTACAGATAATTTAAAAATATTTTTAGTACATAAACACTGTAGGTCACCTAATATATTTATCAGTGGTCTATAGTCCACTGGTTTTGAGCCAAGGCTAGAATTTATTAATAGTGGCTTAGAAGAATTTCAGCCCTTTTAAACTTTCCTGTTTCTCCTAGGCGGTAGAGCCTAGATTCAGAATGACTTGTCTTTGCTACCTTTTGTTCTACATTCTCTCCATTTGACCCTTGCCCTACCTTTCATTGGTAAGGACAATTTTAGTATTAGCTCCAACAGCTCATATTTTTATTTCCCCTGCTGGGATAGGAGAAAGCCTAATATATTCCCAAGCTGAACTTTAATTATCTGTGTTTTGAACACTGCACCACCATAGTTCCAGTGCTAAGTCTCTGAATTCTTTTTAAAAGGGCTTCTCTAATGTGCTGTGGAAATTTGTTTTCCTATCCTCTCTCTTTTTTTTTTTTTTTTTTGGCATCAGCACTGTTTCAGGGGATGATTTTTGCTTGATACCTAGATCCCTGTTCTTGGGTTTTGTTGGTTTTTGAAAAATTGTCTTTCCTTATGGTTTGGTGAGTGGGTTGGTAGCAAAATAAGGTTTTTGGTAAAAAGGACAGAAGAATTCAGCTAAAGCTGTGAACATGTTCTTTTTCCTACCTTGTCATTGAAAATTCGGGAGTCACTTTTAACCATTTTATGTGTGTGTATCCAAAGAGCACGGACTGTTTCTGGAATGTCAATGAGGATGCTAAATCTTAAAAATAAAAATTATTTAAAAATTGTCTTATAAATAGAGCAGGGTTGCTGCTATCTGTTCTGTCACCAAGGCAATGATCACATTTAAAAACGATGTGGTGTATAACATGTATTCTTAAAATGAGCAGAAGAAAGTCATGGAACAGCGTATCTTCTTTTACCTAAGCTTGTGACTGAACTTAGATTGTTGGGGCCCATATTTTATTTAATATACATCGACTTCAGTTCAGCACATTGTATATAAGAACTAAAGTTAACTTAAAAAATAAGTTGAAGATAAGAAATGGAAATTAAAACAACTAATTATATATAGTACATACTTGAGAGTAGTGGCTCTTCTCAATGACTGGGTAAGAGTTCATTTCATACATTTCACTGGTAGCCTCTCAGAAGCTCTTAGGTTCATGGGCTAATTGATGTGCTAGGGGTTATTTGGGTCTGTTGTACATTATGTTAATGATGTATTGAAAGTAGGAAAGACATCTTAGTTTCGTGAAAGAAATGACAGGATTTTTCTCTGTGATTTAAAAAAACACAACAGGTCCTTAGACTCAAAGACTTGTTTGTTCGACTGAGTCTTTTCTTTAGGTACAAGATCTTTACCCTTTAATTTTCACAAAGACAGTAAGACTTATAAAGTCTTATTTATTTATTTTATTTACTTATAATTTGCCAATCTCACAGGGCAAAATGGCACACAATTAAAAATTTTTGTATACACATTGGCTACTAATAAGTATAATTTTTGGAAATTTTTATTCTATGAATTTTGTTAAGTTCCTTTGAATTTTTAAAAATTTTTATTGGAATATAGTTGATTTACAATATTGTGTTAGTTTCAGGATGAAGGCCTTTTTACAATTGGGCTGAGATTTGCCATAAATTGACATGGACCTTATGAGTCCTTTTGATGGGAATGAGAGAGCAGAGGAGGATCCCTGTGAAGATTGCTAAAGCAAATTTGAAGAGGGTGCATCCCTTGATTTTGTAGAAAAGGTTTGGATCTAAAACTGATAAAACAACCTGCTAAATAACTTTTAAGTCAATATAAAGCTTTTGTGACTTTTAAAGCATGGAATTGAGTCAACTTAAGGGCCTGCTTTTGTCACTTGAGGTAAATCTTGTCTCATTCATTTTTTCTTAAGTAAACATTTTGTTTTACAATAGTTTTAGATTTTCAGAAAAATTGCAAAGATAAGTTCCCATCTACTCTGCACCCATTTCCTTACTCTTTTTTTTTTTTTTAAATGTGGACCATTTTTAAAGTCTTTATTGAATTTGTTACAATATTTTGTTTTATGTTTTGGTTTTTTGGCCTCAGAGCCTGTGGAATTTTAGCTTCCCAACCAGGGATGGAACTTGCAAACCCTGCACTGGAAGGTGAAACATTTCCTTATTCTTAACATCTTATATTACTACGATACATTTGTCACAGTTAATGAACAGTGTTATTAATTAGACTCTATACTTTCTAATTTCCTTAGTCTTTTTTTTTTCCTAGAGACTTTTATCTGTTCTAGGATCCCATTCAGGATACCACATATTACTTTTAGTCATCATGTTTCCTTAGACTTCTCTTGGCTATCACATTTTATAAGTAACAGTACATAAACATTGTATCTTGATGCACCTGCATTGGTCAGAAGCCAAAATTTTTTCCAGAAGACTGATTACCTGTTGCAGGTAGGCTCAGAAAATCAGTAAAATTCTTTATTGATTGAGGCCTTTTCTATTTTTTTTTCCTGAGGACACTGGCTATCTCTGGAGTTTTAGGCTGTGTGCCTGTTATGGTCATTTTTCTGCTCAGCTTCATGAGGAAATCATTAAACATTGGACAAGTTGATCAGACTTGTGGGTCATCTGGACTCACAGAGGTTCTGTTCTGCACTAATGTGAGAAGATGAGCCCTGCCACCTTAGCTAAATACTGAATTCAGTGAGTGAGCATCTAGGGGCTGCCCCCTTCCTGTTGAGGAGTAAGAGAGGAAACAGTTGGCAGCCATATTCCCAGAGCTATAGTATTGTTAGCAAGGTCATTTTTTAGTAGAAGAGGATTCTCTTTTTTTTTTTTAATTTTAATTTTTTATTTCTTTTGGTTCTCATTTACATTAGAAATTCATTAATATACCTACTTTTTATTTTTAAGAGAAAATTAATCAGATCTGATAATCATAAAGTCCTTCATGTGGTTGCCTGATTTAGAAGGGAATTTCAAAATTTTGACTGGAATTTTGGAGAGCCTGCTGCTGCTAAGTTGCTTCAGTTGTGTCCAACTCTGTGCGACCCCATAGACGGCTCCCCTGCCCCTGAGATTCTCCAGGCGAGAACACTGGTGTGGGTTGCCATTTCCTTCTCCAGTGCATGAAAGTGAAAAGTGAAAGTGAAGTTGCTCAGTTATGTCTGACTCTTAGTGACCCCATGGACTGCAGTCTACCAGGCTCCTCCATCCATGGGGTTTTCCAGGCAAGAGTACTGGAGTGGGTTGCCATTGCCTTCTCCATATTAATCTTTAAAGTAAGTCATAAGCATCACCAGCAGGTGGCAATAGTCCCCATGGTATAAATGCAATAACTGGTATGACAGGGGTAGTATTTTGTTGTAGAAACACATCCCAGATGTATTTCTGGGATCTAATTTTTCTCATGTTTCATTACAGTTTGTTATACACTTTGTTAGGTAGAATAACATCTGATGATACCAGCAAGGCAGGAACAGCAGTATTACTAAAGACTATAAGGCCACTTAAAACTATACTTGAACCATAGTTGACCTCCAGTTGTGATGTGACATTAAAGTGTCACCCTGATAGTAGTGCTTGCCTGAAATCACTGAAGTGAAGAAATTAAGTTATATCTGAGTAAGTAAGACCAAGGAATTTTAAACTGTGGTGCCATCTCATATTGGTGAGAGTAGCTAAGTAGTGTGTTCCCTGAACTTTGGCTCATTAAAAGTAAACATTGGCCTGCAGGCCAGGTTGAGAGGTTGTGGTCAGAAAGCTGTTTTATAATATCAACTATGAGCACCTATAGTCTAGTGTCTGCATAATTACTCAAGTAGCCTGAAGATTTACCACTCCAAATAGTACTGTATATCTCTGAGACAGAGGATGCTTTGAAGAGTATCATGCACATTGAAAACTTAGTGAGATTCTGATGCCGAAGTACAAAGTCAGCATAGTTATTTCTTTTCCTTGACTCTTTTTTATTTTTTTCATTGAATCAACAAACTAATATTAATACAACCTGCTGCTGCTGCTGCTAAGTTGCTTCAGTCGTTTCCGACTCTATGCTCCCCCATAGACAGCAGCCCACCAAGGCTCCCTCATCCCTGAGATTCTCCAGGCAAGAACACTGGAGTGGGTTGCCATTCCTTCTCCAATGCATGAAAGTGAAAAGTGAAAGTGAAGTCGCTCAGTCGTGTCCAACTCTCAGTGACCCCATGGACTGTAGCCCACCAGGCTCCTTTGTCCATGGGATTGTCCAGGCAAGAGGACTGGAATGGGGTGCCATTGCCTTCTCTGTAATATAACCGAAATGCATATAAATTTAAGAGATGATTGTGTGTCTTAATTTCAATCCCATTCCAATACAAACTTGTTTTGTTTCCTAGTATTCATTCACTCATTTAATGAATATTTATTAACACCTCACAATAGGCCTTACTATTTTTTCTAGGTACTGAGAATGTAGCCTTGATTAAAGCAGATATAAATCTCCCTGCCCTTGTAAAACTTAAATTCTGGTGGAAGGAAACAGACACTAGGCAAATTACATGATTTATCAGAAGATGAGCACCATGGAGAAAAGTTGGAAGAAGGAATAGGGGAGGCTATTAAGGGAGGCTGAGTGATGTTGGAATTTTAAAGAGCGGAGAGGAGTTCATCAGCATAGCCCTTGAACAAAGGCTTGGCAGTGTGGAAGTGAACCTTGTGGACAATGTGAGAAGAGAGTCCAGGCAAAGAGAGTAGCAGAAGCAAAGGCCCTTGGGATAGGAGCTTGTTAGAGGACTCTGAGAGCGGCATGGTAGCCAATGAAGACTCAGGCGGACTGAGAAAGGGAGGTATTAAGCGGTGAGATGGCAGTAGGTGGTGCTGCAGGCTGCTTGGGCCTCGGGTGAACGTTGGCTTCCACTCTGAGATGGAAGCCCTTGGAGGACTTTGAAGTGGGATAGTGTCTGGCATTGAGGGAGCAGGGTGAGCAAGGACAGAAACAGATTAATTAGGGAACGGCTGCAGTAACTCAGGTGAGAAGTGCAGGCACTCGGACCATGTACCAGCACTTGGAATCTTGACAGATGTTCAGACTCTGTACTTCCTTGAAGGTAAAACTAACAGGATTTGCTGATAGATTGGACATACAATGTGAGAAGATGAGACAACAGAGTCTATTTCTAGGTCTTTGTAAATAGGTGATATGGAGAAACCTATAGGTAGCAGAGGTTTGCCAGAGGACTTGAGTTGTGGACAGATGAATTTGCTATATCTGATGGTTATCTCAGGGAGATGTTAGGTAGGCAGTTGGATATTCTGCTGTTCAAGGGAGAGAGATAAATATGGGAGGCTGGAGATGTAAATATGGGAGTCAATGTATAGATGGTATTTAAAGCCGTTAAGGCTGGATAAAATTACCAAGAGAGTGAGTTTTAAGAGAGAAGAGGTCCAAAGACTGCATCTTATGACACACTAAATGCTAAGAATTAAGGGGTGACGACGAGGAACCAGCAAAGGAGACTGAGAGTGACCAGTGAAGTAAGAAAATCAGCAGAGTGTGATGTCCTGGAAGCCACGTCAGATGTGAAGGACAGAGTGGTCGGCTGTGTCAGATACTGCAAATAAATCAAGTAATATGAGCTCTGAGAATTGACTTGGAAATCCATTTAGAGGTCATTGGTGACCTTGGCAAGTGCTGTTTTAATGGAGGGGATGAAAATCTGGAATGTGTCTGAGAAAGAATGGAGCATCTTCACAGTAATAAAGAAAATGAACAAACTGAAAACCAACTTTTCTTAGCTCCACCAGAGAAATGAGGTCACAGGGCAAACTTCCACAAAAACTAGAAAAACAGGAAAATGCAGAAAATACAGGTCTGCTTACCCAAAGTAGAAGTTGCTGGAGGCAATAATTAGGCTTTAAATGAATTGCTAGGGGGCTGAGTGTGGATTAGTGAGAGTTTAAAACTATGGGGAGCAATTTGTAACACATACCATATAAATTATTACAACTTAAAAAAGAAACCCCTGGGAGCTCATTTGAAGGGGACCCACCCATATGTGGGTTTTATCACCAGTAGCTCAATCCTTTTGTCACTCTGAGGATGGCAAAAGAATCTGCTTCTGTCAGGTGTTGGCTGGTTGGGGGTGGGGGGTGGGCTGAGGGGAGTAACTTTTGAAATAACCCCAGAGCTTTGTTTCCAGGACAGAAGGCTGCCCTCAAGGAAAATTGCGGGTGTCCAAAGAGATGAAGCAAGCACCAGAACCAAACTCAGATGTGGCAGAAATTTTAGAATTATCAGAATGGAAATTTAAAACTAAGATTAATATGCTAAAGTCTTGATAGAAAAAGTGGACAATGTGCAGGAACAGATGAGGAATATAAGCAAAAAATGAAAAACTCCAAAAAGAATGGAAAAGAAATGTTAGATATAAAAACTACCAGAAATGAGTGCTTTTGATGGTTTCATGGGTAGACTTAAACACTGCTGAAAAAGATCCTTGCACTTGAAGATATGTCAATAGAAAAACTAAAATTTAAAGAGGAAAAGGAATGAAAGACTAAAGATACAGAAAAGGTACAGAGTATCTAAGAACTGTGAGGCAGCTGCAAAAGGTATGTAATGTGCATAATGGGAATATGAGAATAAAGAAAGAATTGGAGAGAGATTGAAGCCAGAGTATAGATAATTCCAGGAAGTTTCTTATTGCAAAGGGAATGAGAATGAAGCTATTATAGGAGGGGACAAACGGTAAAGAGTTTTGTCTTGAAAGCTTATTTTGTATTGTAGGGGTGATTCAGGGAAAAAAAAAGGACAGTTTGATGCTGTAGTTGTGAAAGGAGAGTCTTGCAGGAGCAATGCCCTCAAGGAGGCAAGAAAAGAAGGGATCTAGTACTCTTGCCTGGAAAATCCCATGGATGGAGGAGCCTGGTAGGCTGCAGACCATGGGGTCATGAAGAGTCAGAAATGACTGAGTGACTTCACTATCACTTTTCACTTTCATGCATTGGAGAAGGAAAAGACAACCCACTCCAATGTTCTTGCCTAGAGAATCCCAGGGACGGAGGAGCCTGGTGAGCTGCCATCTATGGGGTCGCACAGAGTCAGACACGACTGAAGCGACTTAGCAGCAGCAGCAGCAGCAGCAGTATACAAATAGAGGGATTGGACAAGGGACAAACCACAGGAAGAGGGCAAACTGAGGGCAAGGCTAGCAGGTGGGTGTATATGGTGGTGGGAACCTGTGGAAGTTCTTTGCCACTTGCTTCTATTTTCAGGGTCAGAGAAAAGCTGGAGGAAGAGGGATTAGAGGCCTGAGACATTATGAATTAGGTCTCTCTAAGGAGACTGAAAGGACTGGGGGAAAATAATTGTTAAGGACAATCTTGAGGTCCAAATTACTGCGTTGTTTTATTTTTCCAGTATTTCATAATCCAGGATTCTATCACAGTCTATTTATTGGAAACTTCTGCACCTTTCACTAGCATCTCATCACAGTAAGGATGTTAGTTCCCAGGAAAGAGGCATCAGAAAATATCCCAGAGAGGCATAGGGAATAAGGATTGCTACTTTACACTGGAGGGTCAGGGAAGATATCTCTGATAAATAACATTTGAGCAAAAGACCTGAAGAAGTAAGGGAGTAAGCCATGGATATATCGACCAGGGTTGGGTGTAGATAGTGGGCTAGTCTCTTGTATCCATCTGCAGTTTCTAAACATGTATTTAATAAGAGGAAACTTTAAGCACATTGCATCCAACCCCTGAAATACAAATTATATATATACACTATTTTTTCCTTTTTGTGTATCACACTAAGGGTTTTACAGATTCACCTTTTTCTACTTAGCTGTATTATTTATGTTTTTAAAAATTTTATTGGAGTACAATTTACTTACAGTGTGCTAGTTTCAGATGTGCAGCGAAGTAATTCAATTGTACATGTATTCTTTTTCAGATTCTTTTCCTATATGTTATTACAGAATATTCAGTAGATTTCCCTGTGCTATATAGTATGTCCTTGTTGGTTATGTGTTATATATAGTAGTGTGTGCACATTAATTTCAGGCTCCTAATTTATCCCCTCACCCTTTTCATTGTGTTCATGGGGTTCTTGAGGCAAGAATATGGAAGTGGTTTGCTATTTCGTTCTCCAGTAGACCACGTTTTGTCAGAACTCTCTACCATGACCCTGATGCTGGGAAAGATTGAGGGCAAGAGGAGAAGGGGGTAACAGAAGATGAGATGGCTGGATGGCATCACTGACTCAATGGACACGAGTGAGCAAACTGGGAGATAGCGAAGGACAGGGAAGCCTGGCATGCTGCAGTTCATGGGGTTGCAAAGAGTTGGACACAACTTAGTAACTGAACAAGAACTCCAGCATTTCCCTTTGGGTAAATATAAGTTTGTTTTTGAAATCTCTGAGTCTGTTTCTGTTTTATAAATAAGTTATTTGTCATTTTAAAAATTAGATTCCACATATAAGTGATAACCATATGATATTTGTCTTTCTCTTTTACTTCCTTTACTAGTATGAAAATCTCTAGGCCCATCCATGTTGCTGCACATGACATTATTTTGTTCTTTTTATGGCTGAGTAATATTCCATTATATATGTGTACCACACCTTCTTTATCCATTCCTTTGTCAATGGACATTTAGGTTGCTCCCATGTCTTGGCTGCTGTTAAATAGTGCTGTGGTGAACATTGGGATGCATGTATCTTTTTGAATTATGGTTTTCTCTGGATATATGCCCAGGAGTGGGATTGCTGGAATTTATGGTATTTATGTTTTAATTTTTTAAGGAAGTTCCACACTGTTCTCCATAGTGGTACCAATCGATATTCCCACCAACAGTGCAGGAGGGTTCCCTTTCTCCATAACTTCTCCAGCATTTATTGTTTGTAGACTTTTTGGTGATGGCCATTCTTAAAGCATCCTTGTTTTCTGGCAACAAAATATTCCAGGCCTACTGTGATTGCTGCCCAAAACATAGATTAATGATTGCTTCTCTCCAAGAAGCCCTGAGTAGCATCAGAGGCCCAATCTGGCCCAGGAGTATACATCCCACCTGATCTGCACAAGAGCTGGTTGAAGCATGATGACACTGTTGCTGGGAAACACAGGCCTTGGAAAGACAGATTAAAAAAAAATTTATTCTTACTATTTTTTAAATTTTTACTGGTGTGTATAGTTGATTTATAATGTGCTGTACAGCTGTATAATATCTGCGGTACTGCAAAGTGAATCAGCTTTATATATACATATTTGTTGTTGTTGTTCAGTCACTAAGTCATGACTTTCTGTGACCTCATGGACTGTAGCACACCAGGCTCCTCTGTCTTCTGCTGTTTCTCAGAGTTTTCTCAAATTCATGTCCATTAAGTCAGTGATTTTATCTAATCATCTCATTCTTTGCTGCCCCTTTCTTTTGTCTTGATTCTTTCTCAGCATCAGGGTCTATTCCAGTGAGTCAGCTCTTTGCATCAGGTGGCTTCAGCTTCAGCAGCAGACCTTCCAATGAATATTTACGGTTGATTTCCTTTAGGATTGATTGGTTTGATGTCCTTGCAGTCCAGGGAACTCAAGAATCTTTTCCAGCACCACAGTTCCAAAGCATCGATTCTTTGGCACTCAGCCTTCTTTGTGGTCCAGCTCTTATGTCCATACATGACTACTGGAAAAACCATAGCTTTGACTATATGGACCTTTGTCAGCAAAGTAATGTTTTTGCTTTTTAATATGCTGTCTAGGTTTGTCATAACTTTCCTTCCAAGGAGGAAGCATCTTAATTTCATGGCTTCAGTCATTGTCTACAGTGATTTTGAAGCACAAGAAAATAGAATCCGTCCTTGCTTCCAATCTTTCCCCTTCTATTTGCCATGAGGTGATGGGATCAAGAGGCCAGGACCTTAGTTTTTTTAATGTTGAGTTTCAAGCCAGCTTTGTCAATCTTCTCTTTGACCTTCATCAAGAGGCTCTTTAATTCCTCTTCACTTTCTATCAGTAGAGTGGTATCATCTGCATATTTGAGGTTGTTGATATTTCTGCCAGCAGTCTTGATTCCAGTTTGTGATTTATCCAGCCCAGCATTTCACATAATATATTTTGCACATAAGTTAAGCAGGGTGACAATACACAGTCTTGATGTACTCCTTCTTCAATTTTGAACCAGTTTCATGTCTGGTTCTAACTGTTGCTTCTTGACCTGTGTACAGGTTTCTCAGGAGACAGATCAGGTGGTCTGGTATTCCCATCTCTTTAAGAAATTCCCACAGTTTGTTCTGATCCACACAGTCAAAAGCTTTAGTGTAATGAAGCAGAAGTAGGTATTTTTCTGGAATTCCCTTGCTTTCTCCATGAGCCAACAAACGTTGGCAATTTGACCTCTGGTTCCACTGCCTCTTCAAAACCCAGCTTGTACAGCTGGAAGTTCTTGGTTATACTGCTGAAGCCTAGCTTGAAGGATTTGGAGCATAGTGTTAGCATGTCAAATGAATGCAACTGTATGGTAGCTTGAACATTCTTTGGCATTGTCCTTCTTTGGGATTGGAATGAAAACTGACCTTTACCAGTCCTGTGGCCACTGCTGAGCTTTCCAAATTTACAGCACCTTAACAGCATCATCTTTTAGGATTTTAAATAGTTCAGATGGAATTCCATCACATCTACTAGCTTTGTTCACAGTAGTGGTTCCTAAGGCCCACCTGACTTCACACTCCAGGATGTCCAGCTCTGGGTTAGTGATCACATCATCATGGTAATCTGGGTCATTAGGACCGTTCTTGTATAGTTTTTCTGTGTATTCTTGTCACCTCTTGTTAATCTCTTCTGCTTCTATTAGGTCCTTCTGTTTATGTCCTTTATCGTGCCCATCCTTGATGAAATGTTCCCTTGGTATCTCTAAATTTTCTTACAGAGATCTTCAGTCTTTCCTATTCTGATATTTTCCTTTTTTTTTTTTTTTGCATTGCTCATTTAAAGAGACCTTCTTATCTCTTCTTGCTGTTCCCTGGAACTCTGCATTCATTTGGGTATATCTTTCCCTTTCTCCCTTGCTTTTCGCTTTTCTTGCCTCAGCTATTTGTAAAGCCTCAATCAGCCACTTTGCCTTCTTATATTTCTTTTTCTTTGGGGTGGTTTTGGTCCTGCTTCCTGTACAACGTTATGAACCTCCATCCATAGTTCTTTGCACTCTGCCAGATCTAATCCCTTGAATCTATTCATCACCTCCACTGTATAATCATAAGGGTTTTGATTTAGGCCATACATGAATGCCCTAGTGGTTTTCCATACTTTCTTCAGTTTAAGCCTGCATTTTGCAATAAAGTCTCATGATCTGAGCAAGAATCAGCTCCAGGTTTTGTTTTTGCTGACTATATAGAACTTCTCCATCTTTGGCTGCAAAGAACATAATCAATCTGATTTTGGTATTGACCATCTGGTGATGTCTGTGTGTAGAGTTGTCTCTTGGGTTGTTGGAAAAGGGTGTTTGCTATGACCATCGGGTTCTCTTGACAAAACTCTGTTAGCTTTTGCCCTGGTTCATTTGTACTCTAAGGCTAAACTTGATTGTTATTCCGGATATCTCTTGACTTCCTCCTTTTGCATCCCAATCCTATGATGAAAAGAATATCTTTTTTGGTGTTAGTTCTAGAAAGTGTTGTAGGTCTTCAGATAACCAGTCAACTTCAACTTCTGCATGAGTGGTTGGGGCATAGACTTAGATTTTGAATGGTTTGCCTTGGAAACTAACCAGTATCATTTTGTCATTTTTGAGATTGCGCGAAATACTGCATTTTGGATTCTTTTGCTGACTATGAGGGCTACTCCATTTCTTCTAAGTGATTCTTGCCCACAGTAGTAGATATAATGGTCATCTGAATTAAATTCACCCATTCCCATCCATTTTAATTCACTGATTCCTAAGATGTCAATATTCAGTCTTGCCATCTCGTGCTTTACCACATGCAATTTACCTTGATTCATGGACTTAACATTCCAGGTTCCTGTGCAATATTGTTCTTTACAGCATAAGACTTGACTTTCACCACTAGACACATCCACAACATAGCGTCATTTCTGCTTTGGCCCAGCCATTTCATTCTTTTTTGGTGCTATTCATAATTGCCCTTTGCTTTTCCCCCAGTAGCATATTGGATGCCTTCTGATCTGGGGTGGGGGGATCATCTTCTGGTGTTATATCTTCTTGCCTTTTCATACTGTCCATGGGGTTCTCCAGGCAAGAATACTGGCTTGGGTTGCCATTTCCTACACCACTGGACCTCGTTTTGTCTGAGTTCTTCACTGTGACGCATCTGTCTTGAGTGGCCCTGCATGGCATGGCTCATAGCTTCGTTGAATTATGCAGGCTCCTTCATCACGACAAGGCTGTGATCCATGAAGGGGACGTAGACATCTACCCACTCTTTTAGACTTTATATCATGACAGATTTTTTTTTTAAGATCCTGAGTTCATACAGACATCTCCATTTAGCATTCATCACTAAATCCTTCCTCATTTCATTCAGATATTTTTCCTATTATCATGCCTACTTATAATGTAATCCCTTTTTACGAAATAAACAAAATGTGGTGTATATCTATACAATGAAATACTCTTAAGCAATAAAAATAGTTTGCTACATTATATATGGATAAACATCAAAATATTATGCTTACTGAAAGAAGCCAGACCCAAAAGATATGCTATATGATTACATTTATATATGAAATGTCCAACAAAGGTAAATCTATAGAGAGAAAGCAGATGAGTGGTTACCTGGGCTGGGGTAGGATTTAGGGAGCTGTGGGGGATAATGGAAGGGACTGTGGTGAGGAATTGTACAACTCCACAGGCTTAATAAAAGTCACTGAGTTTATATTTAAAACAAGTGACTACTATGGGCACATATATTAATAACAGTTGTTAAAAAAGTAAACCCTTCTTTCAACTTCTACTCACACCTCAGCCGGTTATGTTGACCCAAGATGTTCCATTGTATTGACTTTTAACTAAAAACACCTTAAAACCTGTTTTTGTACCTTGCAGTTGATACATCCCTCCTGGTCACAAGTCTGCCTTATTCTGTTTAACAGCCATATATTCATTTGGATGTCAAGCAGAGCCAGAAGCTGACCATTTATTGCTCATCGCTCATCTGTTCATTCCTACCATTTTTTCACACAGGCACTTCATTTTTGTGAAATATTTTGCTTATTTTCCTCTCTGGTGTTTGAAGAAGAGCTCAACAGTTGCTGTGACTGTGACTTACTGCTGAGCTGCTATGAGGAGTGAGTGTGGTGCTTTACTCACTAGCTGTTCTCACAACATAGAAATATCAACCCAGGCCAGCTTTTGACCTCTGAGGGAGGAAATCCACAAATGACACAGTTTACTTGAAAATACTGGATTTAATAGAAAATATCACATTGTAAACAAGTCCGTTGATCCATTAGCTTAAAACAGAATGGCAGCACAATCACGTATAAAAGCTAAAGGTAAAACACTGGTACCAAACACAGTGCTTAAAGAGAGGCCTGAGCCAGGCTCTGAAAGATCTTTCCCAGAAAAGAGGTGGCAGGAGCTTCCAACTGGCACAAAAACAGGGAGGAGCAGGCAGCATCCAAACCGTCAAGGCATAGATGTAAGAGGAAAGCAGAGCCGTAGACTCATTTTGTGAACAAGGAACGAAGGAGAAAGGGGCAAAAGCATTGTTTCCTGATGTTCTGGGAACGTGAGGCCATGCCACAGGAGCCCATGAGGGTTAGAAGGATAGGGTATTTTATGTGGGGAAAGGATATCAGGCAACTTCTAAAGAAGTTGGTATGTTTTCGGCGCTCAGCTCTTAGGGGTGTAGAACATGTCACTTTTGTGTTTCTAAACTGAGCTGCTTGCCCTGGCCCCATAACCTTGGCTGAATACAGCTTTGAACTTGACAGTGTCTGTTGCCCCTGTGGACCTCCTCCATGTATATGAGAGGTTCCACAGTGAGACTTTGGGACAAAACACAGGACTCCCGTGGAAAAAATGTTTCCACCTTCCAGTGCTGGAAGGTCCCTGTGGGAGGGAGTTTGACGTGGCTGGGTCCCTTGAAGCTCTGAGTTTATCAGAGAAAGCCTTCTCTCTAGCCCCACCAACCCAAATCCTCTCTCAGAGTCCTCTGAGTTTAAGGAAGGGCCAACTGAAAGAGCAGGAAAAAAAGGGGGAGAGAAAGTAAGGGATAGTTTCCTTCCCATGGCCTCTGTTATTGACCAAAGGGACTGCTTCCTCATACTGATTTTAGACACAGAGTATTTATTCCTTAATCTAAAACAGTGATTCTCAAATAAGGGGGCAGGTCTGTTCAAGAAGGACTTTCAAGACTCTCCAGAGAGGTTCTATCCAATATATATAAGCCCTTAACTCCCTCCCCAATTGAGAATCAATGTACACGATAGAACTTACTGATGGAATGTAGTATACATATGAACAGTGTCAGAGACAGAACAAAAAGCTAAAAACCCCTAGTCAGTGGGGCAAACATCAAAATTATGGAGTGATTCCTTTTTTTTTTTCTGATTAAGTTACAAACAAGTAGTTAAACTCTGTGACCAAACTCCATGCTGCATAGCCAAGAACAGTTTGCCCACTTATCTGGAGTAACCATACTAGATTAAAGAAATACAATTCTGTCATCCTAAAGACAATTTCCAGAAAGATCCACCTGTCCCAATGAGGTACTTGATACCAGGATTAGCACAGGCTAATCACTGTATGGTTTTTAGAAGACTGGCTTTTCTCTATTTCTTTCTCTTTGATACTGTACAAGGGGTCCACCAATTTGTTATGAACAAGCATTAAACCTACAAAAAATTAAAAACAAAAGTTGTTAATGCAGGTAGAGGCAGAGTTCCATTATCAACAGTAACGTCCAGGAGCTCTCAAATTTTGTCCTAGAACTGGTACGCATCATCATTTTTCTGTGGGCCCAAATGATAAACATCTTAAGAATAGGAAAAGAATTTGTTATTCCTATTAAATGCTAGAATCCATGGGACTTTTATAAATTCAATCTGTAGGACAGTCGGCCATTATAAGTTGGCCATTTGTTCACCAAAGAACAAATTCCTATTCTCCTGCTCAGTAAATGAGGATTTTCATGTTTGAAGCAGTGAGTGTCCTCTTTAAGTAGAAGAATAAAAGATCTTCATGACAGTTCAGTGCCTTGACTAGAAGGAAAAGGCCTGTATGAAGATAACCTGAGGCTCAGTATCACTGCAAGTTTACCAAATTGCCCTAGAACTCCAACTTTGATTTCATTCTTTTCTCCTCCTCAGAGCAAGTAGGTCTCCAAAAATGGACCCTTACAGTCATGGATGGAAGAAAAACTATTCTGAGAGGAGGGTTTGATTTTTTTAAAATCACAGTTGTGAATTACAGTGGTCAGAGCATGCAAGCTAGATCCACCCTTCACTCCCAGCACACCTGAAGTTGGCTACCTATTCTGACCCACCTCACCCTCACCTTTGAAATACTTGACAGTCTTCACTTTCAACTCCAGGGTAGCATCCTCGTCGCACACAAACACTGTGCGGGGATGCTGCTGGAAGGCAGACACGGTCCACATGTGGTTCACTCCTTCCTCGATGGCCTTGTACAGAGCAAACGCCTTGTGAGCACCTGTGATGAGGATCATCACCTGAGGATCAGAAAACAAGCCTGTGATGGAGAAGGAGCATAGACACCTGAATTCTAGTCTGGCCACCCAACATGATCGTAAGGACTACTGTTTCTGTATGTCGTTTTAAGTCTTTAGCACGGGGCACACTGTGCTCCATGCTCTGTGCTTTATCACACGAGTAGCCTGAAGTGGGGAGCACCATTATCCCCACATTTCAGGATAAGGAAGTAGGTTCTGTGATGGGGGTTTAAGTAGCCTGCCCCAGGTCATTTCTAACCTAGAGTCCATGCTCTTGTCCACCACGTAATTGTGCCTTCTGGCACTTCTGATGTCTGTGAAAGTGCCCTGTGAACAGATGTCCCGTGCACACCGAGGCCCACACCTTAGGTCCCAGGGCTTCTAGGCTGGGTGAGTTTTCAGTGACAAACCGAAAAAGAGGGGTCACAATTGGCACTGTCTACAAGGCGGCCTTGGAAGCAATGGTGAGAGTTATCTGTGTGGCTGCTAAGGTTGAATCCAAATAAGGCTGCCCCTTAATCTGGTCACTTTTCAATTCAGAGTATTAGACCTGCTCATGTGACTTAGAGTAATGCTTTTTGTCTAAGTAAAACAGGTACAGACTCCCCTCGACGCTTAAAATATCAAGATGTCAAGTGTTGGAAAGTGATTATAAATAGCTCTCCATATACCCTTTCATTGTAATTCACTTGTACCATGGAGTTGTGAGCAGGATCTACTGTTCCTTGCTTGAAAGATGAAAAAACAGAGGCACAAAGAGAAATGTGACTCTTTGTTCAGGATGCCAGAATTCATTTTCAAAAAGAATTTCCAGGTTTCCAGCCCCAGATTCTTTCTGCACAGGGCAGGAAGAGCCCTCAAACCACACTATTTACCAAAACCAGCAAAATGACCTCCCTAGGTACTGATTCAAGGTTACCCAACAGAAATATGCTGCCATTGCTCGTTTCACAAAAGTTCATTTTAGACAATCTTTTCACTGATTTACATGTTTGTTTACAGACTTGGGCAAGGAAAGTTGAAGCTAAAATTTCTGTAGCTGCTTCTCACTGAATATACCAGAAATGAAGAGAAAAAGCTTCTAATGAAAGTAAGGAAACTGGAACCACAAAAATTCTAATGATACCCAGATTTCTATGGAAAGACTTACTAAATTCAGGACAAGATACTATTTTCATCACACTTCACATTTATGAATCTGCACGCAGGGCTATAAGCACAAGCATCTTGCAGTTGCAGGGGAGCTCCCTTCAAGCAGTGACTGACCGCCACCAACCTCAGGGAACCAGAGGGGCCCCTCAGTACCTGGGCAGGTACAAATTCATATTCTGACATTAGTGGTACTGGGTAAGCAGAGACTAGGAGCCTGCGGCTTCCTGGGCAGTCACTGCTGAAAGGTTTCACCTCACACTGGGAAGAATGGTTACTTCCAGAGAAGGAGGAGAAGAGTGAAGGGTCTCAGCTGGGACTTTAGCCTTATTTATTGTGTCTTCATTTTTAATAAAAGTGAATTCAGGTGGTACTTGTTAAAATTAGCAGCAAATAGACAAGTCTAGCTCCCCCCACCCACAATGAAAGGCCTGTGGATCCCTTGCACCCTTACCTCTCTAGCATCCATGACAGTGCCCACGCCCACCGTCAGGGCCATAGTGGGCACCTTGGCAAGATCTCCATCAAAGAACCTAGCATTGGCCAGGATGGTGTCCATGGCCAGCGTCTTCACACGGGTCCTAGACACCAGACTGGAGCCCGGCTCATTGAAGGCAATGTGTCCGTCCAGGGCCGATGCCTGCCCAAGAGAGATGGTGCAGCCCTGTCAGTGCCAGGGACCCAAGACTTGGAAGAATGGACAATCCCTCCTTCCCCACGTAGGGTCTGAAAAAAATCCTTGAAAACCGTCTCTCTTAACTCATTCAGTTAAGGTAAACTTTAAGCATCTGACCTTCCCCCTTGTTTCTAGCTGAGGCATACACACATTGTTAACTTGTGAACCCCCTCAGAAAGCTAAGGAGGGAGCGATTCAAAAGCTTCTGCCCCCAGATGATCCAAGTGTAACTTTTCTCTCGCCTGCCACTAGTCATGGGTCCTGCTGCTTAGACAAGAGTCACACTGAATAAAACATACACAAGGCCTGGAAAGGGGCTGCCAGGTTTATAATATCTCAAAACGAGCATTCCTAGCCTCTTCCTCCCCACTTTGAAGTAAAGGGTTAAATCTGGAGCAGTAAAAAACTGTTCAGCTTCAGCCTCCCACCTCCACCCACTGTGGGTGACTCCAGAGGCCATGACAGACGGAAGTGTAAGAGGGCAACTCAGGGTAGGGACACTCTTGGTCCCCACCCTCTCTGCTGCTCTGGCTGTCTGACCCAGGGCAAGTCACAAAGCTGCTCTGGGGTTCAATCGCTATTTATAGTGTGCAGGGGCTGATGGTAGAATCTTTTAGAACTACATGAGTCTGATTTTCAATGTTTAACTGATTGATCAGCCAGTTCCCATGACTGATCCATAAAACTATCTAGGGAACAGAGAGAATCTGAGTCCAAATCCAAATACCTCACTTTAGATAAGACACTGAAGAAGAGGAGATGCCCCAGATCACAGTTTCTGAGCAGCAGGGGCTCCCACTATGCCTTCCTTGTCACCTCAGGCCAACAAATGACCCCTGTCACTGGCACAGAGAGGAAGCTGTTTGGGAGACAGGCATGGGTCTTGACCTCCTCATGTGTTCCAGCCACCCTGGACACCTGCTGCAGTGTTGAGCTCACCTCCAACAAACAGCTCAATCCCGCCCGCAGCCTTGATCTTCTCTTCAAAGGCATCACACTCAGCCTGCAGGTCAGCTGCATTCCCATCCAGGATGTGAGTGTTTTCTGGGTGGATGTCAATATGCTTGAAGAAGTTGTTCCACATGAAGGAGTGGTAGCTCTCTGGGTGGTCTCGAGGAAGGCCTGTGGGGTCATGGCTGCACTCAGTCATGCCAGGCTGAGCCAGAGCCCACCTCCCAAAGATGCCAGGATACCTCCTGACCCCCAGAGACACTTTCAGGGAAGAGCCTATCAGGTAGGCTGGGGCCCCAGCCCTTCCACCTCCAGCCACTCAGGATAGGCTGAGCTGGTATCCTTGTCTGCTCATGACCATGGGACTAGGCCCTCATTCTGATCTCCTTTCACAGGGGAATGGCCAGACGCTGCAGGCCAGGGTCATTCTGGGCCACTAGAGGTGGGCTAGCCTCTAGAGGGTAAGGACTTGGTCCATCTAGGGAAGGAAGCAAGCATACCCCTTACCCTATGCCTCCTACCCCACCATTCATTCCTAGTTACACCCTGCTCAGCCTGAACCCTAACTTCAACACCAGGGGGCTGGCGAGAATTAATTTCAGGGCTTCCCAAAAGGATATTTTTCAGTCAAGAAGAATGTTTAAAATGCATGTTTCAGGGGCTGGGTATGGAGAAGAAAATGGCAATCCACTCCAGTATTCTTGCCTGGAGAATCCCATGGACAGAGGAGCCTGGTGGGCTGCAGTCCATGGGGTTGCTAAGACTCAGACACGACTGAGCGACTTCACTTTCACTTTCATGCACTAGAGAAGGAAATAGCAACCCACTCCAGTATTCTTGCCTGGATACTCCCAGGGACAGGGAGCCTGCTGGGCTGCCGTCTATGGGGTCTCACAGAGTTGGACACAACTGAAACAACTTAGCAGCAGCAGAGGCTGGGGGAGTGGGGAAATGGGTAGTTGATGTTTAATAGCTAGAGTTTTAGTTTCGCAAGATGGAAATTGGTTGCACAATGTGAAAGTACTTAACGCCAAACTGTACACAGAAAGACAGTTAAGATGGTAAGTTTTATGTTATGTGTAATTTACCACAATTTAAACAAAAGAACCTTTCAAGTGAAACCATTACAAGGTGGTGGTAGATGGCACAGAGGTTGACAGGACTCTAAGGTGCCACTTTTCATCAGTGGGAAGGACACCAGTCTCAGCTCCCCTCCCGGTATACTTGGCAAGAAAGGGACTGGAAGATGAACAGTAGAAAGTCCAGACACAGACATTGGGGGACACGCCCCAGCCATGGGACCCCAGATCCCATTTGCAGTCATTTGTTCCAGAAAGAAATGGCATGGAGTTGGGGAGGAGACAGAGGGGGCAATATGCTAAAGTTTATCAAGTGTCTGCTCTGTACAAGAAGCTTCCACATTTGTATTGTATCACTTAATGCTTACAGCCCAAAAGTCAGTTTCATTAGCTTCATGTCAGCTGAAGAAACCAAGGCCTGGCGGATATGGCATCACCAATTGAGCCTACCACCAAAGGTCACTGTTTCCGAGATGTCCCCAGTCCTCTCCTGGCTGATCCTGTGAGGCAAGGAGTACGACTTTCCTGGAATTAGGTAAGACCATGAAAGACAAAGACTCACCCACATACTCATCCATGTTGAAAGTCTTCACATATTTGAAGGACAGGTCTCCATTCTTATAGTATTCAATCAGTTTCTTATAGCAGCCAAGTGGGGTGCTCCCTGCAAGAGAGGCCACAGCAATGAACCCCCTTTAGCTTCCCACTCCTGGAAGCCCAGAGGGCAACCAGGAATGAATCAGGCGTGCTTCACTAGGAATACCTGTCAGATCTGAAGTCCTACCCAATGCTCAATCCCAACTGCCATCCATTAAGTTGCTGGTGTAATAACCTATTTTCCCCCTAGACTGCAAGCTCCAAGAGGGCAGGGCTATGTTTGTCTTGTTCACTGCTGAATCCCTAGCACTTGAAACACTGATGATTGAAATGACTGTGATTAGCACCTGAGTGAATGTCAGACTTAATTACCAACACGATATTCCCTGAGCAACCAGTACGTGAGAGGTACATTATGGGCATGCAGAGAAGTGACAGACTCAGCAGCCACCCTGGAGGAGCTCACTGTCTAGGGAGAGGGGACACATTACACCACGTAATGTCAGCTGTGGTACAGGCTAGCCTGTGGGTTCAGGGAGACTTCCCTTGGAGCAGCAAACTTGAGTGCAGTCTCATTAAAAAGTCAGTCATAAACCCATAAAGAGGCAAGAGGACTACTGTAGATTAAGAAACTAGATATGCATGAAGCCTGACTGGACATTGGATTTCTTTTAAAAAACTACAAATAAATGTGGACAATTAGAGGGAAAATTAATATAGTTTGTGTATTAGATGATACTGTGAAATGATTTTTAATTCCCTAGGTATGATAGTAGTATTGTGGTTATATAAGAGAATGTCCTTATTCTGAGGAATTATGTGCTAAAGGACTTAGAGGTAAAAGACTGAAGAGGATCTCTAGACCTTTCAAGTGGCTTATAAGGAGTGTGTGTGTGTGTATAGACAGAACATGAGCCACAAGAGATAAAAGTAAATATGGCAAAATGTTAACAACTGGTGAATCCAGGTAAACGGTACCTGTTCTTTCACAGGTATGTAAAACTGCTGAATATGTGAAACTGCTAAAAGTAAAAAGATGGAAAGAAAAAAGCCCCACCCAAACCAAGTCATTCCTTTCATAACCCACTAATGGCTTCTTATTTCATTCTGAATAACCAGTCCTAACAAAGGCTCTATATAACCTGGCCCCTGGCTGCCTCCCACCCGCCTTAGGAATCCTGCTTCAAGCAGTTTCACCTCAGGGCCTTTGCACACTGGGTTTGTTCCCTTCGCCAACGTGCTACCCTACCACTATCTGCACAGCTCACTCACCTCTTTAGGGCCTTTACTTAGAGACTTTCCCTGCCCCCCCATCCAACACTGTAACTCCCACCCCTTCCTGAACATTCCCTATCACTTTCCCTGCTTCATTTTCTCCTTCCCTCATCACCATCCAGTCTACTCCGTATTTTGCTAATTCACTTGTTTATGATCTGTCTCTCCCACTATAAGCTTTAGGAAGGCAGGAACTTGTGTTCTTTTTATTCATTGCTGTATCTCTGGCATCGAGAACAGTTTTTGGCATACAGCAGGTATTCAAAAATATCTGCTGAATGAATGGCAGCAGCCCCATTCACACAAAATAACCAGCTTGTCCCTGTGACATGGTCTTAGCTATGCCTGAGCTACACAGCTTCCCTGTCCTCCCCCTGAACTTCATCATGTCAATTTTCCAAACTTCTAGCCTTCCCATCAATCCTGTGTGTTGTTGATCAGGCACTAAGTTGTGTCTGACTCTTTGCGACCCCATGGACTGTAGCACACCAGACTCCTCTGTCCTCCATTATCTACTGGAGTTTGCTCAAATTCATGTCCATTGAATCAGTGATACTATCTAACCATCTCATCCTCTGACACCCTCTTCTTTTGCCTTCAATCTTTCCCAGCAACAGGGTCTTTTCCAATGAGTCAGCTCTTCAAATCAGGTGGCCAAAGTACTGGAGCTTCGGCTTCAGCATCAGGCCTTTCAATGACTATTCAGGGTTGATTTCCTTTAGGACTGACTGGTTTGATCCTGTGACCTCCCCAATATCTAGCCAATCAATTCCTTTTCTTCTTAAATTAGCCAGAGTAGGTTTTGGTAACTTTCACCCAAATCCATGACTGGTGCTTCATCTAATAGAAGGAGTAGTCCAAGGAACCCACATGGAAATGCTGTGCTGGTTCAAGTGTGATAGTAAGGAAGGGGCCAGGTCTTCCACGGCACTTAATACCACTCTGAGAGGGCTGGATCTATTTTGCAAATGACGGGGCAATGGGGAGGGGTTTCAGCAGAAGCCCAGACTCCAACTGCCTGGCTGTACAGTTAGAAAACAGATGTTAGTGCAGCCCCTTCCTAGTCTGAGATATTAGTGGTTTCACAGGCACCTGCATTTACTGTTCCCACAAACCTCTCGAGCAGAGATGGGGAAACTTCAGCCCACAGACCAGATCTAGCGTACTGCCTGTTTTTGTAACATTCATAAGTTAAAGGACAGTTTAAAAAACAAAAGAATATTATGACATGAAAATTATATAAGCTCAAACTTCAGTGTTGGTAAAGTTTCACTGGCAGATAAGCCATGCTCATTTATGTATTGTCTATGGCTGTTTTTTAGCTACAAGGACAGAGTTAAGTGATTGCAATCACTGGTTGTATGGCCAGTGAAGTGTAAAATATTTATTATTTGGCTGTATATAGAAAAAGCTTGAAGACTCACCCAATAGTATATGGGCCACTGAGGCAAATCCACCCCACCTCTGAAAGAAATAATCAGAACATTTGCCTTGACAAGCTAGAGTCAAAATATCCTCCAATAAAGGCACCATTCTGATTTTTTCCCCAAAGAAATTGGGACTGTTTTTTCACTTAGGTTCTGTGTTTAATTAAGCCTTACAGAAATTGCTTTGAGTGACTATCTTCTTAATTCTCCCAAAGATGGTGCTTAGTTACTAGCACTATAGGTGCAGAGAAGAGAAATTAATTCATTACATAAAATGTATGTCTTAAGGTTTTTGGACTTAATTCTGTTAAGGACACGTGGCTCCCAGGGCTGACTTCGAATATAGCCTAAAAATCAAAGGTTTTCGTGCGTAACCAGATCCCTTCTACTCCAGGATTCTTCAGGAGCAGACAGCAACAAAACCAACCCGAGGAAGCTAGGTCCTCTGTTTTGTATGCCCAGGGCGCAGGGGAGTTGTTCATTCATAAGGGCAGTACCTCAGAGCCCTCCTTGCAGTTCCTTGTCTGAATAAGCCTACCTACCTGGACCCCTGAGAGCCCCTAATGCCTTTGCCCACTCTCCCCACCCCACAACGCACCAGTAGGGAGCCCCAAGGTGAAGTACTTGTCTGGCCCTGGGTTAAACTGGATGATGCGGTTCCTGATGTATTTGGCCGCCCACTCACTGGCCTGAGAATAGTGGTCCAGGATGATGAGCTTCATCGTGTCCTGCAGAGGCAGGTGACAGAAAGAATCATTGGTAAGACATAAGGAGAAAGGGGTGGAGGTGGTTGGGATGGAGGGGTAAGCCCCTTTCTCTAGGCTGAGCCAGGAAGAGGAAGGCTCTTAGTTGACAGGAATATCAAAAAGCTGGGCCAAGTGCCTCCACCACCCAGCAGGAGGCGCTGCTGCGGGACAGACCTGGGGTCCAATCTCGGTTCCTCTTATCACTGCAGGACCTTGGTTAAGGATCCAAGTTCTTAGAGCCTAACGTGAAAATGGGGACAACAGCACCTACCTGAGAGATTTCATGATGGTGAATATTAAATGAGAAAATGCCTGTAAACCACATAGTATTCAACATAATATGTTGGCTAGTATCTTGTAGCTCAACCCAGGCCCCCGTTCATCCTCTTGACAATCCTACCTGGCTAGATGCTATGCTCTACCCTTGAACAACAACTCACTAAACAGGTCATGGGATCATCTTGGATCACTAGAGTAGGTGGCGGACTTGAGAGGTGTGTTCTCTTTCAGTACGAGAGAGGGGTGCGCCTACCGGCCGGCCTTGCTTTGTGAATCCTCAGTTTCCACCAAAAACACCAGGTAAAGGCAATCACTCAGGAATGAGGGCCTTTACTCCTCCCCCAGCACTGCGGTCAAATCAGAGTGGGAAGGCCCGAGGCTGAGGTGGCTGGGTCTGCGATTCATGGGGTTTTCCCCACGAACCTAAGTTTCCGTCGCCCCCCTCCCCCCGCCCCCGCCCCCAAATGGCAATCCCATCGCCCTCCCAGGGAGGAGGTCCAAGCAGATCGCTAGCAATCCCGGCCCCGGGGTGCCGGAGGCTGGGCAGCGCCGAGACCCCGCCCGCGAAGAGGGTCCCTGCGGACCCCGCTCCCCACTTACGCAGATGCCTCCTGCCGGCGGCTGCAGCGACTGCGCCGGCAGCCCCGCCCCGCGCGGGTCATGTGGCTGCAGGTCACGCGGTGGCGCGCTCGGTCGGCTGGGCCGATTCTGAAGGGCCGCGGAAGATTCTGCCCCGCGGGCCAGGGGCCGCCCACTTCTCATTTGAGTTCCGGGGCGGAGTAGGCCCGGGTGGCGGCGGAGGGGGTGGTGGGTACCTAGAGACTGGTTTGGTGGAAGAGAGACGGGAGGGGGGTCCCAGGTTGCTCCCAGGGATGCATTCCCCCGGGCGGGGGTTCTGGGATCAGGTTTTCAGTTTTGGGGGTGAGGCCGGGGAGGAAGAGCAGAATCGCTTCCTCTAGGGCCGAGCTTGTCTCTGACCTTTATGTTTTTAGATCTCATTTCTTTACCTAGTTAGTACTGCTTTTTTGGTTTTACGTATAATTGGATTTTTTTCTACCTCTAGGGAAAAAAAAATCAATCTTTGCAGCAGTATAAAACTAGAGAAAAACGTAAACTCTTGGTCTCCTCTAGTCCTCCACCCTGAGATAATCATGTTAACAGTTTAGCCTACATCCTCAGTGAATTTTCCTTAAGATCCTTATATTTTACAGAAATGAGAACATACCAAACGGGCTATCCCAAGGCAGCTGGGCGCCCACGTCGTGCAGTTCCCCTGACTCGCCTCGCCCTTTCCTTTTGGTCCCCGCTGCGGCTCCATCTTCTGGTGAGACCCTGATGAGCTAACACAAGTTCTGGGTACTTGTTCTTTGGCTTCACTGTTGGTGTAGGGTTTTTTGTTTGTTTTGCTTTATTTATTTTTTTAAATTTAGTTAGAAATCTCACCTCAGCCTGAGGATTGCAGATGTTTCTCAGTGAGGTTCCCACGAAATCTCCAAATACTTCAGATAATAGGCTGCTAGTCAGCAGCTAGTCAGTTGCCTTCAGATAGGTCTAGGAAGTGATCTTAATTGGGCCTGTTTCCCCAGAGCTGGGCTTCCTTCATAGCTCAGTCCTTAAAGAATCTGCCTGGAATGCAGAAGACCAGGTTCAATCCCTGGATCAGGAAGATCCCTTGGAGAAGGAAATGGCAACCCACTCTAGTATTCTTGCCTGGAGAATCTCGTGGACAGAGGAGCCTGACGGGCAAGAGTCAGACATAATTTAGCAACTAAGCCACCACCACCACCACCCCAGAGTTACCCTTTCTGTAGGGAACCAGTGCGGGTGTCTGTTAACTCTGGAGACTCGAGTCCGCATGGGGACTAATCAGAAAGGCCTGGGTTTGAATTCTGTTCTCGCCAATATCCACTTCTTGAGTGAGTGACTCAAGCCAATAACTGCCCTTCCCCAATTCTTAATTGGGAACTTGGGGATTGAGTGGAAATTAAGTAATACTGACCTCATGTGGCTGTTGTGAGCATTAAATGAAAAACAGTGAGCTTCTATGTCCATGGTTCCACATGCACAAATTCAACCAAACTTGAATAGAAAATATTAAAAAAATAATTTCTAAAAGTTCTAAAAAGCAAAACTTGTGTTTTGCTGTGTACCTGGCAACTGTTTACATAATATTTAGGTTGTCTTAGGGATTATAAATAATCTAGAGGTAATTATACAGGAGGTTGTATATAGGTTATATGCAAATACTGTGTCATTTTATGTAAGAGTCTTGAGCTGGTGTGGATTTCGGTATATCTATGGGGGTCCTTGAAGCAATCCCCTAGGAAACTGATGGCTGACTATATTATCATAGATCCATGATACCCCTTATTTCCTCCTCCCCTCCTTCAGTTCAGTGACTCAGTTGTGTCCAACTCTGCGACCCCATGAATCGCAGCACGCCATGCCTCCCTGTCCATCACCAACTCCCGGAGTCCACCCAAACCCATGTCCATCAGGTTGGTGATGCCATCCAGCCATCTCATCCTCTGCCGTCCCCTTCTCCTCCTGCCCCCAATCCTTCCCAGCATCAGGGTCTTTTCCAGTGAGTCAACTCTTCGCATGAGGTGGCCAAAGTATTGGAGTTTCAGCTTCATTATCAGTCCATCCAATGAACACCCAGGAATTGTCTCCTTTAGGATAGACTGGTTGGATCTTCTTGCACTCCAAGGGACTCTCAAGAGTCTTCTCCAACACCATAGTTCAAAAGCATCAGTTCTTCGGTGCTCAGCTTTCATCACCCTCCAACTCTCACATCCATATGTGATCACTGGAAAAACCATAGCCTTGAATAGAAGGATCTTTGTTGGCAAAGTAATGTCTCTGCTTTTAAATATGCTATCTAGGTTGGTCATAACTTTCCTTCCAAGGAGTAAGCATCTTTTAATTTCATGGCTGCAATCACCATCTGCAGTGATTTTGGAGCCCCCCAAAATAAAGTCAGCCACTGTTTCCACTGTTTCCCCATCTAGTTCCCATGAAGTGATAGGACTAGATGCCATGATCTTAGATTTCTGAATGTTGAGCTCTAAACCAACTTTTTCACTCTCCTCCACTTTCATCAAGAGGCTTTTTGCCATAAGGGTGGTGTCGTCTGCATATCTGAGGTGATTGATAGTTCTCCTGGCAATCTTGATTCCAGCTTGTGCTTCTTCCAGCCTAGCGTTTATCTTGATGTACTCTGCATAGAAGTGAAATAAGCAGGGTGACAATATACAGCCTTGATGTATTCCTTTTCCTATTTGGAACCAGTCTGTTGTTCCATGTCCAATTCTAACTGTTGCTTCCTGACCTGCATACAGGTTTCTCAAGAGACAGGTCAGATGGTCTGGTATTCCCATCTCTTTCAGAATTTTCCATAGTTTCTTGTGATCCACACAGTAAAAGGCTTTGGCATAGTCAATAAAGCAGAAATAGATGTTTTTCTGGGACTCTCTTGCCTTTTCTGTGATCCAGTGGATGCTGGCAATTTGATCTCTGGTTCCTCTGCCTTTTCTAAAACCAGCTTGAACATCATCTGGAAGTTCATGGTTCACGTATTGCTGAAGCCTGGCTTGGAGAATTTTGAGCATTACTTTACTAGCGTGTGAGATGAGTGCAATTAAATACTCTCTAATCTAACCTTCTGCCCTCCTCAGACGCCTCCCACTCCATGCCTGGGTTTAAACCGTTACCCATACTCATCCTTCCATCCTCTTGTTTTGGAACTAAAGTTGTTTAATTAAAAGAATTGTGAGTACACCCCTCACCCCAATTTTTTTGTTTGTGAGTTCGTCTGTATAGTCTCTGTTCCTTTTCATTCCTTCCTGTCCTGAAGGCAGTTGTGATACCTGGAGCTGGGGAAACCATATTATAACTGAGGCAACAAGCATGAAGCTAGATTGGAGGATAGAAAGAACTTAAGTCTTTGATATTTGACAAGTGCTAGACCTCCTACAGTTGACTCATTGGAAAAGACTGTGATGCTGGGAGGGATTGGGGGCAGGAGGAAAAGGGGACGACAGAGGATGAGATGGCTGGATGGCATCACTGATTCCATGGACTTGAGTCTGAGTGAACTCCTGGAGTTGGTGATGGACAGGGAGGCCTGGCGTGCTGCGATTCATGGGGTTGCAAAGAGTTGGACACAACTGAGCGACTGAACTGAACTGAACTGAGACCTCCTACCGGAGAAGGCACTGGCACCCCACTCCAGTACTCTTGCCTGGAAACTCCCATGGACGGAGGAGCCTGGTAGGCTGCAGTCCATGGGGTCGGTAAGCGTCAGACATGACTGAGCCGACTTCACTTTCACTTTTCGCTTGCATGCATTGGAGAAGAAAATGGCAACCCATTCCAGTGTTCTTGCCTGGAGAATCCCAGGGACGGAGGAGCCTGGTGGGCTGCCGTCTATGGGGTCACACAGAGTCGGACACGACTGAAGTGACTTAGCAGCAGCAGCAGCAGACCTCCTACTCCTGACTTCCTCTAAGGAAATAATAAGTATCTGTGTGGGATATTTATTTAAGCCACTGCTAGTAGAATTTTCTGTGACTTAAGATCAAAAACATGACTCACTGTTATAGCAGACGACGCAGGTCAGAAGAAAGGAGATACCTTTCTTCTGTATGAATCTTTCTTCTAATAAAATCTAGGAAAGTTTAGAGCTGTCAGTGAGGGATGTAGAACCAATAGAAAACAGACACAAAGCCCTGTTGACATCAGTTGAGCTGTCTAGATCTAACCATATCCGAAGCCAAATATACTCTGTTGGGTTCCTGAGGTTAATTATGGGATACTCTGGAAGAATACTGAGGTATCTACTGTTGCATAACAGATTATCCCAAAACTTAGTGGCTGAAAACAATAATTACAATAAGGGCTAAAAAGAAATGTGCTATCAAGTCATGAGACCTGGAGGAAACTTAAAATGTGTGTTATTGAAAAGACTATGTATTATAATATTCCTTTTATATCTTTTTCTTTTCTGATTGCTGTGGCTAAAACTTCCAAAACTATGTTGAATAGTAGTAGTGAGAGTGGGCACCCTTGTCTTATTCCTGACTAGGGAAATGCTTTCAATTTTTCACCATTAAGAATAGTTTGCTGTGGGTTTATCATATATGGCTTTTATTATGTTGAGGTATGTTCCTTCTGTACCTGCTTTCTGGAAAGCTTTTATCATAAAAGAGTGTTGAATTTTGTCAAAGGCTTTCTCTGCATCTATTGAGAGAATCATATGGTTTTTATCTTTCAGTTTGTTAATGTGGTGTATCACATTGATTGATTTGCAAATACTGAAGAATCTTTGCATCCCTGGGATAAAGCCCATGTGGTCATGATGTATGATCTTTTTTAATATGTTGTTGGATTCTGTTTGCTAGAATTTTGTTGAGAATTTTTGCATAATATTCCAATCAAATGACTTTCTGGAAAAGGCAGAAGTATGGAGACAATAAAAGATGTTTACCAGGAATTAACAGGAAACAATGGAAACAACAGGGAGGCTGGGATGAATGGGTGGAGTACAGAGATTATAGGGTAGTGAAACTATTCTATGTAACACTGTAGTGATGGATACATGTCCTTCACTGTACTTTTGTCTAAACCCTTGTACAAGATTGAACTCTGATGTAAACTGGACTTTGGGTGATTATAATGTGTAGGTTCATCACTTGTAACAAGTGCACCACTTTGATCAGTAGTATATTGAATGAAGTCTCATGAGAGATCCTGAACCAGAATCACTCAGCTAAGTCATTCCTGAATTCCTGACCCACAGAAGCTGTGAGGAAATAAACATTTGTTGTTTAAAACTGCTGCATTATAAAGTAATGTTATGCTGCAGTAGATATCTAACACACTCAGGAAAATTGCATAGGTGGTATAGATGTTGAGCAAGAGATCCAACCCCTGTTTTCTCTCCCCCCGTGCCTGGGGGTGCATCATCTGACCCACCAATGACTCTCCATTCCTCAGACCACACCTTCCCATATTATGCTGCCTTCTGCTGTGTTTGTGAATCCCCTGCCAAGGCTTCTGCTGTTATTCACTGTCTTCTCATTATCTGAGGCCATGTCTTAATTTCCATTTCCTATAGCGCTTTCTCACTTTCTTTCTGATCTCACAACTTATTCACTGATCTTTGCATTTCCCATACCACCTAGCTCAGTACCTTGCATATAAAAGTCAAAGCCCCACATGTTTCAGAGCATTGGCTGTGAAGCCCAGTGGGTTCAGATACTAGATCACCCACTTATTAGCTGGGACATTTTCTTAATCTCTGTGCCTCAGTTTCCTCAACTGTGAAGTAGGGAAACTCCTTCATAGGGTTATCATGAGGTTTAAAATAGACCATCACATGTAAAGCACTTGGCACTATGCCTGAACATGGCAGCTGCTCCATAAATGTCACTTATTAGGTTGAATCATACAAAGTTGTCATTTTTATGGATTAGAAACCAAATACTGTCCATTTTACATGGTTTAATCCCATATTATTGTTGTTGTTGTTGTTGTTCTTGCACCAGAGTTATATTCAGAGAAACAGCCTGGTGACCAAAAGCAATTAGAATTGTTGTTAAGGTCTCTAGGGAATATCAAAGACAATCCAAATCAGAACTCAGAGCACCTTTTAAAATTCTCCTTGCCTTCCTTTTACTGCTAACCAGGAAACCTTTTTCTACTGCTCATTCTAAATTCCTAACTAAAAAAATCTGCCCCAACACCCCATCACACATAACCAGCCAAAGCAGGTGACTGCCTCACCCTTCCTTCAACTTAACATCCATTCTCCTTTTCCTTACAGCAAATTTCTGTCTTCTTTGATGCAGATACCAAAGTTTGGCTTCCCAGTTGTTCTCTTTTCCTCTCTCTCATTCCAAAAACCCAGATATGATACTGCCAAAAACTGGCTTCCTGGAGAGCAGGTGAGAGGGGAGCAACTAAGAAAGCAAATGCAAAATTTCTTTTTCTCTGTTTAAAAAAATATATTTATGGTAAAAACAGCATAGGGTTTACCATCTTAGTCATTGTTAAGTGTTCACCTCAGTATGGTTAGTACACTCATGTTTTACAACTCGTCTCTACAGCTCTTTCATCCCACAAAACTGAAACTGCATACCCATTAGACAACAGCTCCCCATTTCCTCCTGCCCTGAGCCCATGCAGTCACTACTTTCTGTCTCTACCAATTCGTTTACTCTTGTTCCCTCATATACAAAGAATTATATGGCATCTGACTTTTTGCAACTGACTGATTTCATTTAGCATATGTTCTCAAGTTCCATCCACATTGTAGAATGTGTCAGAATGTCCTTCTTTTTAAAGGTTGAAAATTATTCCGTTGTGTGTGTGTGTTGTGTATATACACATATATACATACCTTTTAATCTGTTCATCTGTCCAGGTACACTGGGTTGCTCCTACGTCTTGGCTATTGCAGAATTCCTTTTAAGCGGAGAAATGTGGACAAGTTTAGTAATTTCAGGCTCCTTCACAAGGGGATGACAGTATAATAGGCTGCATGATCATGTGGTTCAAATATTAGATGGGAAAGCAACTCAGAGCCCCAAGAGAGCCACATAGATCAAAGCCAGAGAGACCTGGGCATATCCAGGAATGCAGGTCAGAGCCACTGTTTGACTTTGATTCCCAGCTCTACCACTTAATGATGGTAACTTCTGGGAAGTCACTTAATTTCTTTCTGCTTAATTGCTTCATCCATAAAATAGGAAAAATAACACCTACCTTATGGTATGTACTATGATTGCCAAGAGTAGTTTACCTCAAGGAGGAATAAATGATTTAACACATGTAAGGCACTTAGAACTGGCACAGAGTTAGCTGTCACTAAGGGATCGTTGTTGTTATTACTAGAGTTTTGAGATGGGCCTTGAAAGACAGTTAGGATTTGGTCACTGAAGAGGAAGAGGGTGGCATTGTAGACAGGGATGATCAGAAACAGGAAGCCACAGAGACTGGAGGAAATAGTGTTTCCAGATTTAAGAAATATAAACAGGAGACCCAGTTAAATTTGAATCATTTCTACTTTCTTATGCATATATACTTTGAGATAAAATAAAATCCTCCATGAGATATTCTAAAAGTTTTTTTTTTTTTGGCCATCATTGTTGCTGCGTGGGGCTTTCTGTAGTAGCAGGGAGTGGGGGCTACTTTCTAGTTGTGATGCACGGGCTTCTCATCTTAGTGGTTCTCTTATTGCAGAGCACAGACTTTAACTGCGTGTGTGAGCTCCATAGTTGTGGCTTTAGTTTTTCTTGGCATGTGGAATCCTGGGCCAGAGATAAACCCATGTCCCCTACATTGGTAGGCGGATTCTTACCTCCTGTACTAACAGATAAGTGTCTCAAAAGCATATTTTTGTTTATCTGAAATAACTTGCATCTAAATTAGAGACCTCTTTCTTTCTTTATATTTCCCTGGTGATTCGGCTCTTAATAGCTTGTTGTTTTGCAGGATTTTCTTATAAGATTCCCCAAAGTGGCGGTCTATGTATGTTTCATTTACATTTATGAAATTTTACATATTTTTTTTTGGCTGTCCTGGGTCTTCATTGCTGTGCTCTGGCTTTCTCTAGTTGCAGCGGCCAGGGGCTACTCTTTCACTGTGGTGCATCAGCTTCTCTTGTAGAGCATGGGCTGTAGGTGCTCTGGCTTCAGTTGTTGCAGGAAGCAGGCTTGGTTGCCCTGCAGCATGTGGGGTTGGCAGGCAGATTCTTAACCACTGCCCCACCAGGGAAGTCCTATTTACATTTTAACGTGATTTCCTTAGTGGTCACAACCAAGTTAACTTGTCCTTGGCCATTGAACTTTCGCTAAGGAGAAATCATGTTCAGGGTAATACAAACACAATTATAAATTTAGTTAAAATATCCAGCATTGAAGATAAAATTGTTCTGTTGTGTCAATAGAAATATGTATTTTGGTGAATCACAGCTTCATGATAAAAATGATGTGTTTACTAAATTAGCAATGATCTTGGAATTGCTTGTCACTCACATATAATTTATTTTATTTTAAGAGAGAAGATAGTTTGGATTTTTAAAAGTTTTTAAAATTAAATTAATTCATGTTTTGGCTGTGTGGCTTGTGGGTATCTTAGTTCCCTGACCTGCGATAGAGCTCATGCCCCCTGCAGTAGAAGCGTGGGGTCTTAACAACTGGACCACCAGGGAGGTCCTTCCCTTTATTTTATACTGGAATATAGTTGATTTACAATGTTATGTTAGTTTCAGGTGTATGATTTACAATGTTGGGTTAGTTTCAGTTGTAGAGAATAGTGGTTCAGTTATACATATACATCTATTCATTCTTTTTCAGATTATTTTCCCATATAGGTAATTATAGAGTACTGAGTAGAGTTCCATGTGCTATACAATAGGTCCTTGTTGATTATGTTTTCTATATAGCAGTGTGCACATGTTTGTTTGGTTTTGAAGTACAATTGACCTACAACACTGTTAGCTCCTGGTACACAACATAGTGATTTGATACTTCTGTATGTTACAAAATGATCACCACAATAACTCTAGTTACCATCTGTCACCATATAAAGATATTACATTATTATTGATTATATTTCTCACACTGTACATTCATATCCATGATTCTTATTTTGTAGCTGGAAGTTTATACCTCTTAATCTTCCTCACCTATCTCTCTCATTCTCTCCCCTCTGGCAACCACCTTTTGTTCTTTGTGTCTATGACTCTGTTTGTTTTGTTAAGTGTGTTCATTTGTTTTGCTTTTAGATTCCAATTCTACATATAATTGAAATCATATAGTATTTGTTTTTCTGCGTCTGAAGTAGCGTAATGCCCTCCAGGTCCATCCATATGGTTGGTCACCAATGGTGAGATTTCATTCTTTTCTTATGCCTGAATAATATCCATTATATATACATATATACCACATCTTCTTTATCCATTCATCTATCAGTAGGCACTTAGATTGCTTCCAGATCATTGTGGTTTTGGTTTGTATTATTAACTTTTTAATATATATGCAAAAACTACATATATTTAATGTATATATTTGATGAGTATGTATGGACATATGCATTCCCTGGGGAACAGTCATCACAATTGATAGATTTATCCATCACCTCCAAAAATTTCCTGTGTCCCTTTGGGGTGTGTGTGTGTGTGTGTGTGTGTGTGTGTGTGTGTGTGTGTGTGTGTGTGTGTGTGTGTGTGTGTGTGTGTGTGTGTGTGTGTGTGTGTGTGTGTGTGTGTGTGTGTGTGTGTGTGTGGGGTGTGTGTGTGTGGTGGGGGGGGGCATGGCGCGCGTGCACGTGCGTGCGATTAACTCAACTCAGTAAGACAAAAAATTGCTACTGTTTTTGAAGTCTCATCTGGAAGGCAATTCTACTTGCAATTGCCTTATATACAAGCTTTTCTCGTTAGAAAAATATTGCACAAAACAAAAATAATTTCTGCACTGTGATTCTTTGCATTTTGCTCTGCCATAAAAGAGGGCTTCCCAGGTGGTGCTAGTGGTAAAGAACCTTCCTGCCAATGCAGGAGAGATATAGAGATGCCAGTTTGATCCCCAGGCTGGGAAGGCCCCCTGGAGAAGGAAACTGGCAACTACTCCAGTATTCTTGCCTGGAAATCCCATGGACAGAGGAGCTTGGTAGGTTACAGTCCAAGGGGTTGCAAACGGTCAGACAATGACAGCAACTAAACCATCACCACCACCACCATATACACAAACATAGATATCTGATGATGTGTTAATATTCAAAATATATAAGGAACTCATACAACTAAATAGCAAAAAGCCTGAAACAACCCCATTTTAAAAATGGGTAGAGGATCTGAATAGATTTTTTCTAAATAAGATATACAGATCGCCAGTAGTTACATGAAAAGATACTCAATACCACTAAATCATCAGGAAATGCAAATCAAAACCACAATAAGGTATCATCTCACACCTGTCAGAATGACTATTATTGTAGGAAACAACAAATGTTATCGAGAATGTGGAGAAAAGGGAATCCTCATGCACTGTTTGTGGTAATGTAAATTGGTGCAACCATTATGGAAATCAGTATGGAAGTTCCTCAAAAAAACAAAACTGCCATATGATCCCACAATTCCACTCCAAGGTATTTATTTGAAGAAAATGAAAACACTAATTTGAACAGATGTATGCAACCCTGTGTTCACTGCAGCATTACTTACAATAGGCAAGATATAGAAACAACCTGTGTGTCCATCAATGGATGAATAAAGATGATGCAGCATAGATTACACAATGGAACACTATTCAGTCATAAAAGAATGAAATCTTGCCATTGGCAACAAAATGGATGGGCCTTTGAGGGCATTATGCTAACTGAAATAAAACAAAGACAAAATAGCCTATGACACATATTTAAAACAACAAAAAATCAGGCTCACAGACACAGAGCACAGATTGGTGGTTGCCACAGGTGAAGGAATAAGGATTAAGAGAAATGGGTGAAAAGGGCCCCAAAGTACAAGTTTCTAGCAATAAATAAGTCATGGAGATGTAATGTAAAGCCTGATGACTTTAAACTTTATCGCATATTTGAAAGTTGCTAAGAGTAAATCTGAACAGTCCTCATCACAAAGAAATGTTTCTAACTATATGGTGACAGTTGTTGTTCATTTTGCAATATTTATAGATAGCAAATATTATGCTGTTCACCTGAAACTAATGTTATATGTCTCTTACGCCTCAAGAAAAAAAATATTTCTTGAAAGTTGAAAACAGTAATAAAAACCACTGCAAGAATCAGAGATTGATAATCTCTCAGCTGTGAGAGTACATCTGTCATTCACAGGTTCAAACTCTCACTGTAAACAGTTGGTCCAACTGTTAAAAGGGATGCAAAACTGCAAACTAACATAAATTGAATTTAACGTCTGATGATTTTTTTTTTGTTTAAGGTGAACTTCCTGTTTGCCTAAAAGTGGGAACTGCACTTTTAAGGCAAAGTCCCCCAGCAAAGCTGCAGCTGATTTTATGAAGGCGTCTGGGAAGCCCGGGAGTGGGGTCTGGCGGATTTTTCAGAAGAGAAAGGATTTCAGGATGTAGGGACTTTTCAGCTGTGTTAATGTATCCGTGGAGCAAGGCTGCCTTTGGCTGGCTGGCTTTCCAGAAAGGTCCTGGGAGTGAGACGCTTGCTGATTGGCTGTCGTCTAGGAGCATGGACACTGTCACTGATTGGCTGGCTTTTGGAGGCTTGGGGCTGGCCTGGATTTGCTCACATGCAGAAGCATAGTTACTGAAGTGAGGGTGTCGCTGATTGGCTGGTTTTCAGGGGGAAAAATCAGTTATTTCTCATTAACGGTGGTTACTGTTCACGGCACGGGACTATGGCCAAAGAACAGTGTTTTCCTTTCCTGAATGTGCAAATAAATATATTTAATTCTCAGTGACCCCTTTATTTCCCTCCACTAAACCTGCAGGAGATCATAAGAGGTTGCCTGAATCTTTATTTGTGGAGATATGTTTTTCAGCTGGTGTTGCCATTTAAGTGATTCAAGCACCAATTACTGTGGAGGAAAAATAGCTCTGACGTATTTTGGTAATTTATTGAAAAAGCTGAAAACAAGACATTCAGGGTGTCCTGACAGTCAGTACAGGACACAGGACAAAATAATGAACATGTCCTGTCTGTATAGGCAACTGTATAAGCCAAGTGCTAAGGGAACAGGAGGAAGCCACACCTCAACAGAAGGAAGTTGAATTCTCATTTCCTTCTAAAAAGGCATTCATTGTAACCTGCTTGTTAAAGGAAAGTACTGGAAACAGCCTAAATATCAGTCAGTCGTGAACTGGCTGGATAAATCTTTGTATACCTGTTAGATGAAATACATTGCAGCCATTAAAAAGAGATTGAGTTCCATGAACTAATATGAATACTATCATGATAGCTAATTTTTAAAAAGAAAACAAGATGTGATGATTAGTGTATCACTTTCTTAAATATTTGCAAGGATTCCTCAGAGAAGCCATTCAGACCTGTAGTTGTATTTCTGGGAAGAATGTTTTTGTCTTTTGGAAAAACAAGAATTTAATTTCCTTAATAAATGTTATGGTATTCAAAAAGAAAACAAGATGACAACTCCTTGTATGGTATCATTTGTGCTAGAGTATGCATGGGCATCATAGAAGGAGGAATAAATACATAAATACATGTTCTTGTAGGAGCAACCTGTCTCTGGAAGGGTATACGGAAACAGTCATGATGATCTTGGAGGAGGAAAACTGAAAGGCTGAAGGGCAGGGAGCAGAAGAGGCTTCCTTTTCATGGCATATTCTTTTATATATTAAACACTTTTAATTATTTTTGAAATAATTATTTTTTAAAAATCAAATGTATGCCCTCAGGCATGGATGAAAGGCACAGGTTTGATATGCTTAGGGTGTGGACAGGATGTTTTTGAGCCTAGTGACCCATCTGGACCAGGGTGGATATCCGAAGTTGGCCAACCAGCTATGTGGGGTGTCTCCCACAGCTCCAAATCTCCACATCACAGAGCACAGGAAATAGCCTGGTGCTGGGAGGGGAGCATTGTCATCCCACGTAGCAAATGACCAAAAACAGAGCGAACAATAAATGCACTAGATTACCCAGGCAGCCAAAGGGAACAGGGACCGCTCTAATGATTCTGTGTCGGGCTCACTTCCTGGGAGCTCTCCACTGCTGATGGAGATAAAATCAGGAAGGGTCCTCCAGAACATATTTGGAATTTCATTGCTGGAGATCTCTTCACTAGGGAGTCAGTCTGCTCTGAGGAGAATAGCTTCTTTCCTGGCAGAAACATCTCTGTAGCATAAAATGTATTAGAGAGCAAGTATGATGAAAACTTGAAAATGGAGGGTTTGGAAGCAGTGAACTCACTCTAGCAGACCATCATCATTGTTAATAGCAGCTGATATTTACTGGGCATTTATCATGTCCTAGGAACTGTTCAAGTGCTTTGCATGCATTTTTAGCTTAGTCCTTAAAACAACCCTATGAGGTAGATACCCTTATTCCAGTTTTACTGATGAGAAAACCAGCATCCAGAGGTTTAGAAATTCACCCAAGTTCATGATATAAGTAGCTGATCTGGGGTTTGAATTGAGGCTGTCTGTACTCCAGCTGTTTGACCATACTTCCTCCAAAAGAGGACTTCTTCAACATATGAACAGCATCAAGCATAAGTGCCATGGGAAGCATTTGGTGTTCCTGAGTGCCCTCAGAGCTCCTGAAATATGTTTTTTTTTTTAACTGAGGTAAAATTCACATAACAAAATTAACCGTGTTAAAGTGAACAATTCAGTGGCATTTAGAACACTCATCTTGTTATGTAATCATCACCTCTATTTAGTTCCAAAACATTTTTATCCCCTTGAAAGGAAACTCCCTACCCATGAAGCAGTTTTTCTCCATTTCCTCCTCCCCTCAATGCTGAAAACCCCCAACTCTTGTGTTCCATCTCTGTGAATGAGCCAAATAGTATTCTTGCTATTTCATATAAATCAAAGCATACAGTGTGTGACCTTTGGCGTGTGGTGTCTTTCCTGTAGCATATATGTTCAAGGTTTATTCATGTTGTAACATGTCAGTGCTTCATTTCTCTTTATGGCTGAATAACAGATTCCATTGCATGCATCTGCCAGTTTGTTTACCCATCCATTCACTGATGGATAGTTGGGCTGTTTCCTTCTTGTGGCTATAGTGCAGCCGTGAACATGTGTGTACATGTGCTTATTGGGTAGGTGTTGTCAGGTCTTTGGGTATATACCTAGCAGTAGATTGCTGGGTCGTATGGTAGTCCTGTTTAGCTCTTAGAGGACCTGCCAAATCATGGTGTGATGTTTTGAAATTAGAATATTTCCTTGGTATCTTGGAATTTCTCCTATCTAAGAAGAGGAGAGCTCCATTTTTGGGTGGATAAGGGAAACATAGTGTGTTGTAGTGGAGGGAAGACACAAGCTGATCTGGTTTTGAATCTCTGCTCTACCACTTATTGATAGCATCTACTTCCCTCATAGCTCAGTTGGTAAAGGATCTGCCCACAATGCAGGAGACCCAGGTTGGATTCCTGGGTTGGGAAGATCCTCTGGAGAAGGAAATGGCAATCTACTCCAATATTCTTACCTGGAAAATCCCATGGACAGAGGAGCCTGGCGGGCTACAGTCCATGGGGTCGCAAGAGTCGGACACAACTTAGCGACTAAACCACCACCAGAGAGTTATAAGCTTCTTTTTCCTTATCTTTAGAAATAGAGATGATCACATCATCCATCATTCATTCAGTGAATCCACTGAGGGCTTCTTGTGGGCCAGGCACTGGGGATAGAGTAAGCCATCGTGAAGTTTACAGAATGAGGAATGGGAGGACCCAGAAGTGAATTACTTTGCAAAGGGAAGAATCTTTTTTTGTCATGAGAATAATCACTCCCTTTAGTCACAAGAAGTCAGTGAGCACATCCAGGTAGGCTTGCATCTTTTTTTTTTTTTTGGGACATATATTTTTATTATTTTTTAAAATACTTTATTCTACATTACAATACTGTATTTGTTTTGCCATATGGCTTGCATCTTATTCCTCTCTATCCCCAGATGCTTACAGAGGGCTTACGGAGATAGGCCACTTAGGGTTCTAGAGTGGCAAGAAACAGTAACTCAGTGGCTTGGTATAATAAAGATTACTGGAAAAAGACTAGGATAGTTCCTGGAATGGAAATAATAGCTTAAACAGTCAGTTCTCTGGGAGACTGGGAGAGGCCAGGCAGTGATGGGCATCTCACACCAGCAGATTGTAGCAGGGCCTCCCCTGAGGGGGAGTTGCAATCCAGCTGCAACCCTTGTTGGTGTGGCAGAGTTCTACTGTATCACAGCAGCTTGAGCTTTGCAACCAGGGGTTTCTTCACATCATAGTCATCAGAGGATTGAATTCTCAATTTTCTAGCAAATGACAGTTAAATGTTTTGAGGACGGGTGTCTTTGTACAAAGTCACAGTTGGTTCTGACGGTGAAGATAAGCTTGGACTGCAAAGTAAAAAGTCGGCTGGGAGGACAGAGAAGATAAAGTCAGCTGCAGAGCCACAGCTTTGTGTTTCTCCCACAGTCGGGCAGCAGCTGTGACATGCTGCAAGGACCTCTCTTGGGATGACTGATTTTTGACAAAAGGCAAAAGCAAAGGCCTGCTTTGTTATTCTCCTTTCTTACTGAGAATGACTAACTGCTCCGAGCCCTCACCTCATGACAGCACTCCATCCCTAGTTAACCTCTGCTTTTCTTAATCCTGAGACCAAAACAGCAACCAGTCCAGAAATGATTCTCGCTTCTCCTCGACTCTCCTTGGAATCCTTGAGCTGGAACCCAAAACTCATGCAGAAGAGCTGCAGTCCTTCCTGAGGTCATCTGGATGCCCCACCTTGCTGCTTGGTGACCTCTGGCTGGTTAGTCAGGAACTATTATTTTTTGATTTTTTAAAAATAATATCTCTTTATTTTTGGCTGTCCTGGGTCTTCATTGCTGCGTGGACTTTGCCTGGAGCGAGCAGGGGCTACTCTCTAGTTGTGCACGGGCCTCTCACTGTGGTGGGTTCTCATGTTCTGGAGCACAGGCTCCAGGGTGCACGGGCTTCTGCAGGTGCAGCACATGGGCTCAGTAGTTGTGGCTCCCAGGCTCTAGAGCACCTGCTCGGTAATTGTGGTCCACAGGCTTAGTTGCTCCTTGGCATGTGGGATCTTCCTGGATCAGGGATTGAACCTGTGTCTCCTGCACTGAAAGATGGATTCTTTACCACTGAGCCACCAGGGAGGCCCTGGAATGATTTAGTAATGACTGTCAGAAGCTGGAATAGAGCACTGTGATGGGCAGCCCTACTAAAGCCACAGGATGGTCTACCTACTAGGATGGAGGGAGGAAGTTCCCCAGAGAAAAGTGAGGCGCTCTTATCAGGAAAGGGTGAAGGTATTTGGCATGCAGACCCAAGAGATGGCTCTTGGTGTGGGTGCTCGGTGCAAATTACTATTAATGAGGTCATGTATTTTTAGAGACACCATAGCAGATATCTGATAAATTAGAGATAGTAACAATGTCTAATAATGGTTGAATATTTGCTCAGTACTGTGCTCTCTTTTACTTCCTTTCATTCTTAAAGTGACCTCACGTCTACCTTATGGAACTCTGCAGTTTCTAGGATGCACTCTCTGTGCAGGGGAGTTATCCGACATGAATAACTGGTGATAGGTTGTTTCCAGCTCTGGGTACACCTTGATGACAACATTGGCCTGGCAGTGTCCCCTGTATTCCTTTGCATCTTGGTGTGAATGTGTGAAGTCAGAACTGGCTGTAGACTCAACTGTTGCCCTCCTTTAATATAGGGGACTCAAACTCTACTCAGGTGACAACAATGATAATAGCAACCACTAAAAATACTCATAAGCTGGTTTTACCACATAGTGAGGACTTTGCAAAGAGCTTTGCACGTATCATTTTCTTTAACTGGATGAACAGTCCTGTGATGTACATGCTGCCTTATTTCTCAGATGTACCCACTAAGACCTGGAGATCTTCCTTGCTAAGGTCATACAGTTAATGAATGATAGAGCCAGGACTTGAACCTGAGGCTGTCTAGAACTCGTGCTAAAACACAATGCTACATTGCTTGACTGACTTGTAATCATCTGTAAATACAGCCTCAGTTTTTCTTTTGTTCATGTTTACTTATGTAAATATATGTTTAAATCAAGTAGAGTACTTAGCATAGGGCCTGGCTCAAGAGTCATTATTATTACAATTACAAAAGGATGTGTTCTTGACAAACGTGCAAACAAAATCCTATTCTCTCTCTGTACCTTTGGCTTGTGATTCTCATATTATCTTCATTACTCATTGAGGTTTCATTGTGGGCAGTGGAGCTAAAATACAGATCCCCAGGCCCCACCTGGACCCACAAAGGACGCGTCTCTGAATACAGCGCCTGGGAGCCTGCATTTAGTGTGATTCCTGGTGTAGAGTTATAGTCTTATTCAAATTCTAGAGGAAGGAACCTGGGCAAGGCTGGGGTTACTATCAGAAGAGCAAGTATGCTTAAAAACTGTCTTGTGGATGGCTGTCATTTTAGGGATCTCCTGATTTTATTCTCACGTGTCTTCCCTATACAACTGTTCATCATGGCTTCACTTGCCTTATTAACATTACCTTCCTATGCTGTGTTTTAAGATTCCGCCTCTGGAGAATGTGATGGGGGAGCAATCACTCTTTCTGTTTCTTCCCCCAGATGTGTTTCTGCACCCTGAAAGCTGCTTGTACAGGACCTAACATCTTTCCAGGCCCCTCACTCTTTTTCTCCTGTTTTCTGGTGCTTGCTGCTTCTGTTCCATTGTGAGGAGAGCAGGGAGGGTACTCCTAATGTGCAAAGACTCATTCCTCTTGTCAAGTTCAAAGGTGAAATTTATGTAAATCACTTCACTGTTTCAATCTGAGGTGCTGACATTTTGTGGCTAATTTAGTAAGGACTGGCTGGAGAGAATTGGAGCTAGTTTGTTTATCTTCTTAGCTGGCCTTCTCTTCCCTCCTTTCTGCATTTGTTTATTTCATGTTTCTAGCTACTGTTCCAGATTTCATTTATCAGCCTGAGGTGCCTTGGGGCATTAAGAGGAGGCTTTGGGAGCATTGTGGGAAGAAAGAAATAAACTCATATAAGACACCTTGCTATACTCAACATCAATACACACAGCTCAAATTAAAAAGTGAGCAAAGGACTTAACTGCACATTTCTCCAAGGAAGATATACAAATGGCCAATAAGCACATGAAAGACGATCAACATCACTAACCAGTAGTGAAATGCAAATCAAACTCACAGTGAAATACCAGCTCACACTCATTAGGATGGTTACTTTAACAACAACAACAAAAAAGTAGTAAGTTTCGGTAAGAATGGGAAGAAATTAGAACTTGTATGGTGGGAATGTAAAATGGTGCATTGCTATGGGAATGCAGTATGGTAGTTCCTCAAACAAATTAAAAATGGTATCACTGTATGAACTAGCAATTCCACCCTTTGGTGTATATCCCAAAGAGTTAAATGCAAGGATTTGAAATGATGGTTGGACACCCATGTTTGTAGCAGCATCATTCACCATGGTCAAAAGGTAGAAACTACCCAAGTGTCCATGGATAAACAAAAGATGGTATATACATATAATGGAATATTATTCAGTCTTGAAAAGGAAGAAAATTCTGACACATGCTACAACATGGATGAACCTTGAAGATATTATGCTAAGTGAAATAAGCCAGTCACAAAAAGATAAATATATAATTCCATTTCTATGGAAATGGTACTTAGACTTGTAAATCCATAGATAGAAAGTAGTATGGTGTTTGCCAGGGACCAGAGGAAGGGAGAAATAGAAAGTTATTTTTTAGTGGGTATGAAATTTCAGTTTGGAAAGGTGGAAAAAGTTCTGGATAAAGATGCTGGTGATACTTGCCCACCAGTGTGACTGTACTTAATGCCACTGAACTAATGACTCTAAAATGATTAAAATGATGTTTTATGTATATTTCACCACCACAGCAAAGAAAGAAAAGAACAGGGACAATAAGTAAGGATACCTACGTAAAGCATTATGAATAACAGCCAGTATTTGAGCCTTTACTGGGTCCTGTGCACTGTCTAAGAACTTTACACATTTTGTTTCATTAATCCTCACACAAAGGTAAATTCTTTGTAAATTTCTTAGCTGGAAAGACTAAGGCCTACTGGGGCTACTGGTCGGTCATCTAATGAAAAGTAGGTTTAAAACCCAAATCTGGCCCAAGGGAAGCCTCTGACATGAGTAACTTCTTAGAGTAGGGTCGTGGACTTGGCACTGCTGTTTCTTCAATGACAGTGCAAGGTGTAGTTTTGATTTGCACTTCTCTAATAATTAGCTATGATGAGCATCTTCTCATATATCTATTGGCCATCTGTATGTCTTCTCTGAAGAAAGGTCTGTTTAGGTCTTTTGCTCATTTTTTTGTTTGGGTTGTTTGTTTTTTTGATATTTGGTGTGAACTGTTCTTATATTTTGGAAGTGAAGCCCCTTGTCAGTCCCATCATTTGCAAATATTTTCCTCTGTTTTGTGGGTTGTCTTTTCATTTTGTTTATGGTTTCCTTTGCTGTGCAGAAGTTTCTAAGTTTGATTAGGTCCCACATTTTTGCTTTTATTTCTATTGCCTTGGGAGACTGGACCTAAGAAAACATTGGTATGATTTACCTCAGAGAATGTTTTGCTTATGTTCTTTTCTAGAAGTTTTATGATGTTATGTCTCTTATTTAAGTCCTTGAGCCATTTTGAGTTTATTTTTGTGTATGGTATAAGAGTATGTTCTCAGTTGACTTGCATGTGGCTGCCCAGCTTTCCTAACACTACTTGCTGAAGAGACTGTCTTTTCCCCATTGTATATTCTTGCCTCCTTGGTTTAAGATAAATTGACCATAGGTGTGGAAATCCCCTTACTTTTGAGCATTTAGGCTCTTGGCAGTTTTTCACTGTTGTAAACTATGTTATAAAGGGCATCTTTGACCTAGAGAATACTTGCTTGGTGAAGTAAGTCAGACAAAGACAAATACTATATGATGTCACTTATATGTGAAACCTAAAAAAACAATACTGATGAGTCTATATACAAAACAGAAACAGACTCACAGACAACAAAGCAACTTATGGTTACCAAAGGGGAAAGGTAGGTGGGGGAAGGGACACATTAGGAGTATGGGATTAACAGATGCAAACTACTGTATGTACCTAAAATAGAATAAGCAATAAGGATTTACTGTATAGCACAGGGCTTTTCATTTTGGTTTGTTTTAGTTGCCAGATCATGTCTGACTCTTTTGTGATCCCATGAACTATAGCCTGCCAGGTTTCTCTGTCCATGGAATTTCCCAGGCAAGAATACTGGAGTGGATTGCCATTTCCTTCACCAGGGAATCTTCCTGACCCAGGAATCAAACCTCCGTCTCCTGCTCAGGCAGATTCTTTACCACTAAGCTGCAAGAAAAGCCCCATAGCACAGCAAATTACACCCAGTATCTTCTAATAATCTATCAGTTCAGTTCAGTTCAGTAGCTCAGTCGTGTCCAACTCTTTGTGACCCAATGGACTGCAGCACACCAGGCTTCCCTGTCCATCACCAACTCCCAGGGCTTGCTCAAACTCATGTCCATTGAGTCAGTGATGCCATCCAACCATCTCATCCTCTGTCATCCCCTTCTTCTCCTGCCTTCAGTCTTACCCAGCATCAGGGTCTTTTCTGATGAGTCAGTTCTTCGCATCAGGTGGCCAAAGTATTGGAGCTTCAGCTTCAGCATCAGTCCTTCCAATGAATATTCAGGACTGATTTCCTTTAGGATGGACTGGTTGGATCTCCTTGCAGTCCAAGGGATTCTTAAGAGTCTTCTCTAACACCATAATTCGAAAGCCTCAATTCTTTGGCGCCCAGCTTTCTTTATGGTCCAACTCTCACATCCATATATGACTACTGGAAAAACCATAGCTTTGACTAGATGGACCTTTGTCAGCAAAGTACTGTCTCTACTTTTGTAATACACTGTCTAGGTTGAAGAAGGCAATAGCACCCCACTTCAGTACTCTTGACTGGAAAATCCCATGGACAGAGGAGCCTGGTGGGTTGTAGTCCACGGGGTCGCTAAGAGTCTGACACAACTGAGCGACTTCACTTTCACTTTTCATTTTCATACATTGGAGAAGGAAATGGTAACCCTCTCCAGTGTTCTTGCCTGGAGAATCCCAGGGATGGGGGAGCCTGGTGTGCTGCCATTTATGGGGTTGCACAGAGTCAGACACAACTGAAGCGACTTGGCATCAGGCAGCAGCAGCAGCTAGGTTGGTGATGGCTTTTCTTCCAAGGACCAAGCGTCTTTTAATTTCATGGCTGTGGTCACCATCTGCAGTGATTTTGGAGCCCCCCAAAATAAAGTCTGTCACTGTTCCCATTGTTTCCCCATCTATTTGTCATGAACTGATGGGACCGGATGCCATGTTAAGACAATCTTTTTACTCTCCTCTTTCACTTTCATCAAAAGGCTCTTTAGTTTTTCTTCTCTTTCTACCATAAGGGTGGTTGTCATCCGTGTATCTGAGGTTATTGATATTTCTCCTGGCAATCTTGATTACAGCTAGTGCTTTATCCAGCCCAGCATTTCTCATGATGTACTCTGCATGTAAGTTAAATAAGCAGGGTGACAATATACAGCCTTGACGTACTCCTTTCCCAATTTGGAACCAGTGTGTCGTTCCACGTCCAGTTCTAACTGTTGCTTCTTGACCTGCATACAGATTTCTCAGGAGGCAGGTCAGGTGGCCTGGTATTACCATCTCTTCAAGAATTTTCCACAGTTTGTTGTGATCCACACAGTCAAAGAGAAATCTGTATGCAGGTTGAGAGAAATCTGTTGCCAGGAGAAATATCAATAACCTCAGATATGCAGATGACACCACCCTTACGGCAGAAAGCGAGGAAGAACTAAAGAGCCTCTTGATGAAAGTGAAAGAGGAGAGTGAAAAAGTTGGCTTAAAGCTCAACATTTAGAAAACTAAGGTCATGGCATATGGTTCCATCACTTCATGGCAAATAGATGGGGAAACAGTGGCTGACTTTATTTTTCTGGGCTCCAAAATCACTGCAGATGATGACTGCAGCCATGAAATTAAAAGACGCTTACTCCTTGGAAGGAAAGTTATGACCAACCTAAACAGCATATTAAAAAGCAGAGACATTACTTTTCCAACAAAGGTCAGTCTAGTCAAGGCTATGGTTTTTCCAGTGGTCATGTATGGATGTGAGAGTTGGACTATAAAGAAAGCTGAGCGCTGAAGAATTGATGTTTTTGAACTGTGGTGTTGAAGAAGACTCTTGAGAGTCCCTTGGACTGCAAGGAGATCCAACCAGTCCATCCTAAAGGAGGTCAGTCCTGGATGTTCATTGGAAGGACTGATGTTGAAACTCCAATACTTTGGCCACCTGATGCGAAGAACTGACTCACTGGAAAAGATCCTGATGCTGGGAAAGATTGGGGGCAGGAGGAGAAGGGGACGACAGATGATGAGATGGTTGGATGGCATCACCAACTCGATGGACATGGGTTTGGGTGGACTCCGGGGAGTTGGTGATAGACAGGGAGGCCTGGCGTGCTGTGGTTCATGGGGTCGCAAAGAGTCGGACACGATTCAAGAGCGACTGAACTGAACTGAACTGAACACAGTCAAAAGCTTTGGCGTAGTCACTAAAGCAGAAGTAAATTTTTTTCTGAAACTCTCTTGCCTTTTCTATGATCCAGTTTGATCTCTGGTTCCTCAGAGGAGCCTGGTAGGCTACAGTCCACGGGGTTGCAAAGAGTTGGACACAACTGAGCGCCTTCATTCAGGTCTGGTTCCTCTGCCTTTTCTAAATCCAGCTTGAACATCTGGAAGTTCATGGTTCAAGTACAGTTGTAGCCTGTCTTGGAGAATTTTGAGCATTACTTTGCTAGTGTGTGAGATGAATGCAATTGTGCGGTAGTTTGGACATTCTTTGTTCAATCCAGGAAACACTGCCCTGGGGCTGAGAAGAACTTTTGGCCTCCAGTCCTCCAGTGATGGTTTACAGAGAGATGATACTTCTCCAAGGGCTTCAGGGATCAGAGTCTTGAATAAGTGGGACTGAAAACTTAAATTCTTTTGTTGCTTTGGCTCTGTCTCTTTAACCATAGAGTTGCTTGTTAAAAGACTGATATGCATGATTTAAAGGCTGTCAGAATGTCACCCTAAGCAGCTCCCTCTCCACCCTTGACAACAAAAACCTGCTATCAATGAATGCCAGTTTGAAGGTTAGAGGAAAGAGAATCCTCTCTACAACTTACTCCTTCCTAGATTTAAAGTGCAGAAGGCACTGCTTCCCTAAGAATGCTGGATCATCTATAATGCAAAAGCACAGCCAGGTCACGCTCCTTTGGGGATGAGGGAGAGCTGTCGGGTTCCCAAGGACTCTTGGGATACTTGGATACTTGGAACAAGGACAGGAAAGCTCTGTGAGAAGACAAATGCTAACTCAAAGAGTCAGAGAGACCAGAGGGCTCTCAGGTTAGGTTAGGAATAGGGCTGGCAGAGCACTGTGTTTAGCTGCTCTTCATGCTGATAATCCACACCCCCAGTAGTCCCTATAGGTCTCCATCCTTTTATGTGGGACATTTGCTCTGTGAAGGGAGAATAAGTGTCTACCAGTAAATAGATGGGCTTGGGCCTCCTGTCCAGTCCTTTGGCCTGGACCTGAACACCCTAAGAGAGGGGGCTTATAGCAAGACACCAATGAAACAATTCAAGAGGCACTTTGCAAGATTCAGGGAAAAGCAGATCTATATGAAGATCCAGTAGTAGTCAGGGGCAGCCAATTCTACCCCCAAATCCCAGGAAGCACTCTACTCTGGCGCTGAAAAGAACTCTTGGCCTCCTGCGATGGTTTACATAGAGACAATGCTTCTCCAAGTGCTTCAGGGGTCAGAGTCTTAAATAAGTGGGACTGAAAATTTAAAAACACTTTATTCAGTTAAAAGTTACAAATGCAGTTGACACTCAAGAGGATGAGAATTAAATTCCATCTTTTGAAGGGAAGAGGGTCATAAATTTGCACGTATATTTTTCAATAGCAACAGCAAGGAAGTATATATCCTCCCAGCCTGTAACTCTGTAAAACATTACTGGGTGTGAAGGGAATTTGTCAACAAGTGTTATTGTGATAACTGATTAATCATTTTGAGGGGGAAAAAACCCAGTAAAAGCTTAGATCCCTACCTCACATTTTACACCCAGGAAATTCCACATAGTTTAAATATTTAAGTGTACAAAAGTATTAGGAAAAAATTTTGATAAAAACTGAAGTAGAGAAGGATATTGAGTCATCACACAAAAACTTAGACCACACAAAAGAAATGATTGATGGATATGATCACATATGAAAATGAAATACTTCAGAAGAGAAAAACAAAAGACAAATGAAAGCGGGAGAGAAATATTTGCAACTTATGAGATAGACAGGAACTAAGAGCTCTTAGCGTAAAGGGCTCTTACAAATTCACATGTGTGCCCATGTGTACACACACACACCCACACTCACAGACTGCAAAACGTGTCCCAGAAACATGTCTCCTCTCCTGGGGGACTGGATTCTAAATGTGCAAGGAGAGAATTGTGCCTGAAATGTTCTGCCCATAGGACATTACACGTGGTTAGTACTCAAGTGGATTCTGTTCATTTCAGCTGTTTATTGCAGTTTCAAAAATGTCTGCACCTCTTTCCTCTCCTCGCCCTTAAGAACTCTTTTCTCACTCAGAAAAACCTCATTAAGATGCTTCCTGTGCTGTTGTGACTCACAGCTGGAATATGGCACCCGCAGTGCTTATTTCAGCAAGAAGCCTCCTCCAGGCAGAGGTTGGATTCCTGCAATGTCCAAAGAAAGAATTAAAACTGGAAATTCTTTGCAACCATTCAGCACCTCCTTCTTATGCCCTTACTATGTATATGGAGCCTTTTTTTGGTGGCTGTTCTGGGTCTTTCACTGCAACGAGGGCTTTCCTTAGATGTGGTGGATGGGCTTCTCCTTGCAGTGGCTTCTCTTGTTCGAGGCACAGGCCCTAGTGTGCAGGGGCTCAGTACTTATGGCAAGGGCTTAGTTGCTCCAAGGCATGTTGAATCTTCCTTGACCAGTGATCAGACCCTTGTCCCCTGCATTGGCAGGCAGATTCTTATTCACAATACCACCGGGGAAATGCTAATTTTTTTTTTTTTTAAGTTTGTGCTCATAAGGGAGAGTTGCAGACAAGAGGAGGCCCAGTCAAAAGGGGCATGGGCAGGGAGAGCTTGTTTTAGTAGCTCTGCTGCTTCTTATCTGTATGACCAGACAGGCCTCTTACAAGCTCTGGGCCTCAATTGCTCCCTGAGTAAAAGGAGTAGGGAACTAGGTGGTCCCCACAGGGTCTTCCAATTTTCACATCTAAGGATTCAGCTCATTTTCTCTTTTGAACGTGTAGGCCCTAGTAGCCATTTAACTTTATTTGAGAGGTTTTGGAAGTCCCTTGAGAGTTTTTTTCAGATTTTGGAACCCACCGAGGGTAAAATAGAAAATGTTTTCAATTACTGAAGTTGTTCCTCCATTTTCTAAAAAAGATTCCATTCCAGTCATTTGGAAAAAGTAAAATTGCAACAGAATGAAATAACCAAGGAGGCAGTAATCAGGTTAAGTGGTAGGTCTGCCCCAGTCTCCACGTGGGCTGCAGTGATATGTATTGCCCTGTAATTTGAAAAGTGCCTGTTGGCTTTCCAGGGATGCAGTGTTCTCTGTTACCCGAGGAGACTGTCCAGACCAGAGTTGGCTCTTGACACAGAATAAGCTTTGGGGTTGTTGTTGGGTCCTTCCTCCCCCACGATGACCCATTTGCCTATGATCTTGGAATTTCCATCATACCAGAAATGTCTAACACTAGCACCTCCCCTTTGAATTAATGATTATTTCTGGTTGCCCAGCATGTCCCTCCCACCTCCTACCCTATTCATCTATTTCCCTATTCCCCTTCTGAACTGGCCACAGATGTAGGTGTGGAAGCCACTATAGGCCAAACATTAGATTTCATTTTCCTGGACACATGATTGATCTAGATGGAAACAATACACATGATGCTAGGAGAGAGTCCCTGTCCCTGACCTAAACTGTCCCTGGGCCTGCTAAGCTGGGAGGATGGAAGTCTGAGTTGCTGGCAGCCATCATTCTTGCACACAGAAAGAACCTGGTGTGGGATGAAACCAGGCTGAGGCTACAGAGTTGAGATATGGAGACAGAATCATGGAAGGAGAGAACCAAAGAAGTAAGAGGGAGACTTGGAAAGGTGGGGGTGGGAATAACCTTTCTGTTAGGTCATTAGAGAGAGAGATTGACTGACTGCCCTTGAAGCTGAGGCTTTGGTTCCTGTAACTCTCCTTGGAGTCTGTAAGCTGCCTCACTATCTTCCCAGCTATGCAAGTAAATAAATCATCCTTCTGCTTCAGATGTTTTGGATTTGGATGTGTCCTGAATAATGTATTATTGTATCTCTGGGAAACTTTTCTTAAATTGTGAATATGTTATCCAGAGAGATGACACATTAAACCAGTAATGTAGGTTAGGTTTTTAGATGAGCTGTGACTAGTACTTGGAACAGATAACTTTTGACCAGGAAGATAAAGTAAGGGTATTGCTAGAAAAAGAAAGGTAGTGCTAGAAAAGGGCAGAACCCTTGTACATTGCTGGTGGGGAGGAGGGGGCGGATAATGTAAAATGGTGCAGCCACAGTGGAAAAATTTGATACTTCCTCAAAAAATTGAACATATGTTACCTTATGAGCCAGCAGTTCTACTCCTATATATCTACTGAAGAGAACTGAAAACATAAGTCTTGCACAAAAACGCATACATGATTGTTATAGTAGCTTTATTCATAATAGCCAAAAAAGAGAAACAAACTAATTTCTATTAAGTGATGAATGGATGAAAAATATATAGTATATCCGTACAATGAAATACGATTCAGCAATAAAAAGGAATGAAGTACTGATACATACTGCAACATGGATGAACTTTGAAAATATGCTACGTTAAAGGAGCTTGTCACTAGAGGCCACGTGTTATGTGATTCCATTTATATGAAATGTCTGAAACGGGCAAATCTATAGAGACAGAAAGTGGATTAATGGTTGCCAGAGGCCAGAGTACAATGTCTTGTATACTCTAAAAGGATGAGTTACATCAATTTTTTAAAAAGATGATTACCGCAGTTATTCTCATCCTTGAATCATACTATCCAGAGTTCATTTTGTGGTTTAGCTCTGATTCTCCCCAGACATCCCTCCTCCAGCTCTGCATCCCACCCTGAATCCTCTGCAATATTTAGAACCCTTGGGACACTGCCTGGGGCTGACTCTCCTTTCAGGGAAGCTGGACTCTTTTCTCCTCGCTCAGTTATTTTGCAGGGGTACAAGACCAATCTTATCAACTCAGAGGAGGTAGGCAGCAGTGGACTGAAACTAATTCACGATTTTGTTTAAATTTACTTGTCAAAGGAAGAAATATTCAATGTTATGCATACTCCCAATTCCCTTCACTGGGAGCATATTTCCAGAAGGCAATTATGTAGAACAAAATGTAATGGGTAACAAGGGGTACCTTGTGAATTATTCATAATCCGATAATGATTTTAACCCATTTTTAATGTGACTGGTGATTGGTGTTAGCTTCTGGAAAGTTCCCAAAGTAAGCAACAGAGGCTTCCTTTAGCTCCGCTTATATAGCCATAAACCTCCTACCTTTCCCAAACCACCTAAATAATTGAAATCAAAAGAGGCCTAGGATCACTTTTCCTCCTTAAGTCTTCGGAGCAAAGGGAAATGCTGCCTTACAGACTTTGTCTCACTCACCCATCACTCCTTCTTAGAGACTTCTCAGGGAGGTTGGGTACCACATCATGCCTAGCAGATGGGCTGGCTCTGGGAAGGCACACCATACCAGTTTGTTTTTGATTGTTTGAATGAATGAATGAATGGTGGAAAGAATGAGGTATTTGTAGTAAAGAAGACTTGGGCTAAGTGGTTTTACTACTTATCAGCTGTATGATTTGAACAAGTTTCTTGCTCTTGGTTTTGTTTTTTAATCTGTAAAATAATACCTGCTTTACTAGATTGTTGGAAGAATTTGAGAGCATAATATGTGCTCAATAAGCAATAGCTGTTACTGTAGCTAGTCTTTATAGTAGCAGCAGTAGAACTTCCTTAAATCTGGTAAACAACGAGAGAGTCAACCAAAGCTTTTAGAGCCAAAGATTCACAAGTCCGGCTGTGTAGCAGAATCACCTAGGGATGTTTTTAAAAATAAATTTAACTTTTTAGAATTTTTAAAATTCTACCTCTGGAGATTCTCATTCAGTGATAATGGATGGAGTCAGAGGATATATTTTTAGTTTTGTTTTGAAATTAAGCTAAAATTTATCTACAATGAAATACACAAATCTTCAGAGTATAACTGGATGGGTTTTGGCAAATGTGCAGATATAGAACATTTCCATGGTCCTGTGTGTGTGTTAGTCACTCAGTCGTGTCCGACTCTTTGAGACCCCACGAACTGTAGCCCGCCAGGCTTCTCTGTCCATGGAATTCTCCAGGCAAGAATACTGGAGTGGATTGTCATTCCCTTCCCCAAAGGATCTTCCCAACCCAGAGACTGAACCCTGGTCTTCTGCATCACAGGCAGATTCTTTTATCACTTGAGTTTCAGGGAAGTTCTTCCATGGTCCTAGAAAGTTAAATCAATCCCCACCCTGCATAGATACCAGTGTTCTGATTTCTGTCACCAGAGGTGAGTTTTGCCTGTTCTTGAATATCAACAGAATCATACAGTATTCACTATTTGTATCCAGTTTCTTTTACGTCTCAGTGTTTTCCAGATCCATTCATGCTGTTGCATAGATCACATCAACAGTTTATTATTTTTTGTTGCTGAGTAGTATCTACCATGGGGCTTCCCCGATGCTTCAGCAGTACAAAATCCACCTCAGTGCAGGAGACACAGGAGATGTGGCTTCAGTCTCTAGGTCAGGAAGATCTCCTGGAGGAGGAAATGGCAACCCACTCCAGTATTCTTGCCTGGGAAATCCCATGGACAGGGGAGCCTGGCGGGCTACAGTCCACAGGGTAGCAAAGAGTTGGACACAACTGAGCAGGTGTGCATGCATGAGTATCCACCATATGGCAGTGCCTTGATTTGTTTCTCTCTTCACCTACTGAGGCAAATTTTAGGGTTGTTTTTGTCTATTATGTATAAAGCTGCTATAAATATGTTTTTGTCATAAGTAAACACCTAGGAGGAGAATTGTTATGTAAGAGCATTGAACTTCATTTCTACTTTATTTTTTAAAATCCTTCAAGTGATTCTGATGATCAGCCACATTTGAGAACCCCTAAGGTGGCAAAAGATCAACCTGGGTGATTTGGCTGATGATCTGCTCAGCTTTTGTTTCTCTGTGCAGGTGTCAGAGACAACTTTTCTCACCAGGGAAGCATCTTGTATTCCCCATCTTGGCTGCCTAGTTCTCCTCTCCCACACTTGCCAGTTTCTTACCAGAGGAGAGAGTTCCCAGCCAAGGATCCCTTTGACTATGTCATCCAGCGTTCCAGGAAGCACTGAGGGTGTGAAGAAAGTCAGATGAGGCTGCCAACCCACCAAAGACTTGGTCTAACCTTAGGATCACTTGATCTGGATGAAAGGCCAACCCTTAAGCCCCTTGGGAGTGGGAGAGTTAGCCCCTTCCCTTTGGGCCACAGCAATCCCACCACCTGACACAGGGGCTATTTGGCACTGAGGCCTTTAGTAAACCACGTGGAACTTGAAGAGAAGTGTAGTGACCAGGGCCCAGTATACTCTTCAGACTCAGAAGTTAGAGTTAAGAGTTGGGTGCTGTAAACCATGATAGGAGAAGAGAAGCTGTCAAAACAACAGCAATTTTGTTTCAAGGATCATGCTGACTGTTGGCTCAGGAATAATATATTTTCCCTTTCTAAAATTGCTTTTCCTTTGTGGGGTTATTAGAATTTCATGATAGGGGTGAGACATCAGGAACCAAAGTGATGCTCTAATCCAGTGTTTCTGAAGGGTTTTCCATGTGTTTGCTACTCAGGATAGTTTCAGGGATTTTACAGGTGAGTGTGATTAAAAATAAATATTTGTTTTAGCACATAGTCAAGAAAATAAAACTGGCACCATAAATATATGGTTTCATGGACATATTGCTTAGTGTGGAGCCAAGTTATTATTTAGAAAAAAAGACTAAGTATATAATAAGACAGGAGATACACAGGTGTGACAAAAAGTATGAAGGTGGAGATGAGTGGCTACGATTTAGAAAGCTATCAAGCCATGCATATGACAGATGAACAAAGCAAGGCCCTGAGATGCCAATGACCTGCTCACCGTCAGACTTCCTCAGAGCTAGGGCAGATCACCCAAGTTGCCTGCTTTTTGCCTGCTTTCTGCCCATTCCACTAACCTGCTCTTCCCTCTTGAAGGAGGGAAAAGTGATCTCAAGGCAATGTCTCTAGCCCCTGGATTCAAAGTCAGATGCATTTCCAGAAACCTCCTTCAGTCAGCTCAGGCCACAAAGTCTGGAGGGGTCCATAATAAAACTAGGCTCTAGGAAACGGAGCTGATGAGAAGGAACCAGCCTTCTACAGAATGAGCACCAGGATCTTGGTAACTCCTCATATGAACTCTCCAGGGGGAGTACAGGAGGAAAGTGGCACGGGTACTGGTTTCCCCATCCCTGCCCCTCATCCTTCCAGAAGATTAAAAATAGCCTCTAAGTCAAGGCACTTGCAGAGAAGGCAATGGCACCCCACTCCAGCACTCTTGCCCGGAGAACCCCATGGACGGAGGAGCCTGGTAGGCTGCAGTCCATGGGGTCACTTAGAGTCAGAAATGACTGAGTGACTTCACTTTCACTTTTCACTTTCATGCATTGGAGAAGGAAATGGTAACCCACTCCAGTGTCCTTGCCTGGAGAATCCCAGGGACGAGGGAACCTGGTGGGCTGCCGTCTATGGGGTCGCACAGAGTCGGACTGAGGCGACTTAGCCGCAGCAGCGAGGCACTTGAGCACAAGGGCCCTTTGTGGGCAGTCTACCTCGGCACAGATTTTTTAGGTCACAGGGAAGGCTCTGATTATTCACAGAAACAGCTTCAGGCAGCTGGAAACATGTAAGGCACATCTCCCCAGATGACTGTCATCTTTGAATCTTCACAAATCCAAAAGAGAGCTGTAGAGGAGGCAAGTTGGTCAGCATTTACTGAGCCCCATGGCACTGAGGGTGAAAAGTGCAGGCACTGGAAACGCAGGCATGGATTTGAACTTTTTCAGCTGGCAGTCTTACTGACAGGGGGAGAGAGAGTCTGTTACTGCGTTGGTCAACTGGACTCATGCTGGGGTGCTAGCCCAGACCAAGACCCTTTGTCCCAGCCAGGAGGTTCTTTTTCTGATCAGATAAGTGTAGCTGATAATGAAACTGGTGCTGAGACTGGAGCAGCTCTAGCTTTATTCAGCAGCCAAAGAATGGAAAAGCAGGAACGTAGCTAACAAATCAACTTCTCACCCCATTTCCAGAGGAGACACCAAATATGGGAGGGTCGAGGCAACCCACTCCAGTGTTCTTGCCTGGAGAATCCCAGGGATGGGGGAGCTTAGTGGGCTGCTGTCTCTGGGGTCGCACAGAGTCAGACGCAACTGAAGCGACTTAGCAGCAGCAGAGGTAAAAGGGAGGGAATTGAAAAGAGTGGGGAATATTCATGAGTTATCTGAGAACTGGAGTGTGGTTTGGATCCAGAAGGCAGCTCTTCTTTTCAGCCCTCTACGGGCTTTTCAGTTGTTGTCATGGCAATTGTCGACTGTTTTGGCACTGACAGATATGTCATTTAGCATGCTAATGTATTAAAATGAGAATACAGAGGCTCAAGGTCTACTGAAAGTCAAGTCTTCTGCCATCTTGGGCTTAGTTGGTTCTAACCAGTTGTTTTCTTTCCTCTTTGTAGCTTCCTCCTGAACCTTAGATAAGAGTAACTGGCTTCTATTTGAGGAAGGGAGGGTATGATTCTGGGGCAATAACCCTGGTAACAGAGCCATGTTACTGCTTCTTTTCCCTGAATGCAATCTTATGTCCCTTGCTAAGGCGACCCCAACTTCTGCAGTATGGGAGCCACTAGCCCTTCCTCTGTGTCCCCCTCTGGGTGTTGGGTAGTGTGTGACCTGCTAGCCCATCCCCGGAGGAAGTCTCAGGCATCCAAGCACATGACCCCATCTAACCTCTGTCACCTTAAAAGATGCGCAATCTGAGAGCTGTGAGTTAAGTTTTATTTGGGACAAAATGAGGACTGCAGCCTGGGAGGTGGCACCTCAGAAGGCTCTGAGAGACTGCTCCACAGCTGCAGTCCTCATTTTGCCCCCAAATAAAACTTAACTCACAGCTCTCAGGTTGCGCATCTTTTTTAAGATGTCACCTCAAGGAAGGCCTAGTGGAATATACCGTATGTTAATTTTCCCAATCAGCCTTACAAGAGCTCAGCACTGAGGAGGACAGGCTTTATCCTGGGGTCAAATCAGAGTCTGCAGGTGAACTCCTCTGCCCCCACCCCTCCTATCCTTGCTCTGGTCCTTGGGGGTGGGGGCCCTAAGCATATGAGAGTGGATAGGTTAAACCAGTAACTGCAGTTCCAAAGCTTCTCCTGTCCTATGTAGGCTCAGCATGGAGATTTTTTAGTTGAGCAAATTACCTTAGTGTGTTCTTAGGATATCCAGGGTTGGCTTGGGAACCTGATTTGAGTGGAAGCAGATAGCTGAGCACCTCTGCAGTAGAAAGTAATAAGGAAATTGTAGGTGCCTGCTGTGAGCTCGGTGTGTGATATAAGGTCAAGAGGGAGGGGAACCAGATAAAGGATAGAAGATGGTGAGAATCGGACCACAGGTTGCTCTTATTCTGAGCAATGGGCTGTTTGGTCTCTGTCACCCTCAGACCTTGAGTAAAACTTGCTGTCCCTGCCAGTGCTGATGGTGACTTATTCTCACGCATGAAGTGTGTGGGACTCCACATGAGGGCGACACAGGTGAGGTGGGCAGAGAAGCCCCCCAGATCAGAGGGTTACCTTAAGAGCTGGTACTGAGCTGGGGCACAGCCCACAAAGCTTCCTCTCTGAAATAGAGTTGAGGCCATTAAAATATGAAATGCGGTGGGGAGAGGGAGTGGAGAGGGGCACACACTGTGGTGGGTCTCACTTTGTAAGAGTGGTTTAGAAGACCCTGGGATTGTCTGCCTTCTCCCTACCACAGAGCACTAGCCAGGAACTTAGGAGTCCCCTTGTCATACTCTGATCCCATCCTTGGCTTTCACTGGTTAGACCAGGCCTGGGAACCTCTTACCTGGGGCAATGAGTCTCTGCTCTTGGTGTTTTGGTCTTGAAATGGAAGAATACTTGAGGTCAGGCTGTCTTCCATGACTGAGGCTGTGAAAAGTAAAACTCATAGGTTATGTCAGCAGCTACACTTCCTGTCTTGTGGGAAAAGCCACTGCAGTGAGAAGGAAAGATGCTGATGTCCTGAGAAGACACAAAGTGAGGATGGAGTCCTGGTAACTGTCAGGCCTCAGATCCATAGCTGTGTCACTGCCTGAAGAACCCCTCTCCCTGAGGTTAGTCTTTGCCACTTCCATCCAGAAGTGCCCACTGGACGGCAAATACCATCTGCCCACCCCCCCTCCTCTGGAGGGCCCCTCCCTCCACAAGTTGGGAGCTTAGATGAGGACAAAGGGAAACGTCCAGCCTAGGGTTGGAGCCCCTCAGCTCCTGCATCACAGCTCCTGCTTCCACAGATTTCATTTCTTTACCTGTGTGCTTTATCATCCCTCTCCCCTGGGAAAAATGTAAAGTTCCATTCTGTCTTGTTTAACATGGTAACCCTATTGCTTAGAATGTAGTAGGTGCTCATGGCTCATTGAATGAATGAATGAAGAAATCAGACTTGAAATCAAGCCACTGTAAACCTATACAAGATCACAATTGCAGCAGAAAGATCTTAGTGGCAGACAGTTCAGTTGAAATTTGTGTCCAAGCTCTCTGAGCATCGACTGAGTGCATATGCTGGGGGCCCGGCTGGGTAATACAATCAGTGCTTCATAGACCACAGATAAAGAGCCAGAGGCCAAGTATGAAACATGGGCTCTTGGGAGGAGGAATCCTTTAATGCAGATTACAAAGGTTTCCAACAGGACTAGGGAACTGAAAAACAGCTGTAATTAGAAAGCGTAGGCATTCAAAGCTGCCTGGAGGTCAGAGGGGCTGGGCTAGCAGGCTGGGGAGCTGGACAGGAAATGGACACGGAGGCACTGCAGTTCTGGGCTGACATAATTGGAGAGAGATCAGCAGCCAGTTGCCATGGTAGCAGCCAATCTGAGGGGCTGCTTCTGTGGCGTGGAGTCAAGGTTTCTAAAGAAGGGGCTAAAAGCTGCCTTTGTTCCCACTCTGAGCGAGTTGCCGTCAAGATCCCTGTGGGGGTGATGCGACTTGGGGCCTGAGCCAACAAGTGCTGACCACTGGGTACAGGATGGGGCCACGTGAGGACCCAAGGGAGTTGGCTGGGGCCGGTGGAACTCACTGTGGTCATTTCCTGGAGCTGTTGGTACCTCCTAGTATAGAGTAGTGGTCACGACTTGGGTTTCAGCATCCGAGAGGGCAGTGGTCAGATGACAATTTGGCCTGTTAGCAGCAGTGTGACTCCAGGAACAAGGGAGCCTCAGTTTCCTTTCGTGTAAAGAGAGACTATAGCACCTTTTCTCCAGGGCAGTTGTGAGGACTGAGAGAAGAGATCTATACACACATTCAACGAGCGGTAGATACTATCGTCATCCTTTTGACACATGACACAAACTGCTTCTCAGCAGCTTCTCCAAAGGCCATTTAGCTTCTGGGCGTAAGAGCGAGGTTTTGCTTCTTTAGGGATACCAAAAAGGCAGCCAACAAAGCCTCAAAAACTCCAGGAGGTGACCAGTTAGACCAACAAAGTGGTGTTTAAAAAGAAAACATTTTTAAAGCAGTCTTGAGAGCCATGAGCCCTCAGAGAGCCCTTGTCCTTTGTTCTTCTGACCAATTTGTGGGCCTGGATGGGATACAAAGATGAGGCCATCCCTCTCTTCTCCTTCCCCTGCAGAAGAGAGAACACAGAGGAGGAGGCTCTGAAGGGGGGTGGGGGTAAGGGGCAGAGGAGGTGATTTGCTTAGAGACCAGGACAGACCAGAGGCAGACAGAACCAGGGCACAACTGTGGTCCAACCCCTCCCCACCCCCTGCCCCGCCTCCTCACCCTCCCCCAGAAGACATGCTGGGAGATGGCAGACATCCCTGTTTGGACTCTGGCACAGTCCTCTGTTGCTATGGCAACTCAGTGGGCTCTCTGGTGGGTGGAGGAAGGCAGCCGCTGTGTGGTAATCAGTATTGGAGACAGCAGCTCTGCCCTTTCCCTGAGGCAGTCGAGGCGTTTCTGAGTGATGGGGAGCCGTTCCCTCTGCCCTCTCCGGAAGCCGCCGGAGGTGCCCAAGACTTCAGGGCTGTCACTCCTGGCTCCCATCTACACCTGTCTCACAGGGAGGAACCAGGCTTCGGTGTGGAGAGAGAGCTCCCTGGGGACCCCACCCTTGGAGTGTCTCCATAGACCACACATTCTCCTGTAAACTTCCTCCTCATTTTCCTGGTTGATCTGTCCATCCATGTTTGTTCATTCATTCAATAAGTATATATTTTGTGCCTACTGTGCCAGGGGAAGGGGGCAAAACAGTGAACAAGACAGAGCACCTGCCCTCAGGGAACTCACAGTTTTCTGGGGGTGAGACAGTAACAAGTGAATACAGAGAGACTTGGAAGATGGTAAACAGGGCAAGATGATACAGGCTATTGGAGGGGGTCGGCTGAGCTAGAGTGGGTGGTTAGGGAAGGTCTTTCTAAGCAGAAATTGTCAAGCTGAGAAGGAGCCATGGAGTTGTCACAGGATATGAGGAATGTTCCAGTGTTTTAGAGGAGGAGAAAGGAAGCGAGTTGTGAGGGCAGCGGGGGATGGAGCTTGAGAGGCAGCTGCGGGATCACAGCCTCTCCCCAGAGCCTGGATTGTACTCTGAAGTCAACAGGAAGCTCTGATGGATTTTAAGTAAGAGAGGGAAGTGATCTGGCTTAGATTTTCAAATGGCTTTGCTAGCCTGCTAGATGATGGAATGCAGGAAGGCAAGAGCAGAAGCCAGGGGTCCAGGGATTGGCTGCAGTGGCCTCGGTGCATGGGGCTGGCCTGAGGGAGGGGTATGTATAGAGAGAAGCCCCAACAGGGCTTGCTGGGGGTCTGGTGGGGGTGGACAGAGGAGATAAGAGAAAGGCGAACTCACAGATGGACTCCCAGGTATCTGCCTTGAACTCCTGGCTGGGTGCAGGTGCCATCTGTGAAAGGATGGGTAGCAGAGGGCAAAGAGGGGGAAAGTTGTACTGAATCTCTGCCTTGTGGCCTGGAGGAAGAGCATTTAAGTTGCCCAAGTACCTCTTTTACCATTCTTCACGAAACCCCTGAGAACTAGTGCATTTCACAAGTAAGATCTCTAAGAAGTTAAACTGAAGGAAGCTTTTCTACAACTAATAGGAAAGAAAGTAATATTTAACAAGCCAGCTGCTAGTTGATCCCTGGGTTGGGAAGTTCCCCTGGAGGAGGGCATGGCAACCCACTCCAGTATTCTTGCCTGGAGAATCCCCATGGACAGAGGAGCCCGGCAGGCTATACAGTCCATGGGGTTGCAGAGAGTCAGACACAACTGAGTGACTAAGCACAGCACAGCACATGTCCCAGGGTGGTGGCAGATTTCAGGGCAGTAACAGCTCTTTGAGCGGTAAAGGCCTCAATGCATCATTTCCCAGCATGAGTGATGGTGTCATGATGGATGCCCAGATGCACATCCAGGGACTGTGCTAAGCGCTTCAAATACATTCTGGTGCAATCCTTGTCACATACTAAGAAACTGGAGCAGAGAGAGGCTGAGTACCATGCCGAAGGCCACATAGGTAGTGGTAGTTAAGCCTGGATATGAACAGACAGGGCCTGTCAACCACTCCACAAGACCAGGAGAGGTCAACTATGGGGCTGAATAAGAAAGCAGTAGGAGTTCAGAAGCTGTTCTCAACAGCTGGATGGTGAAATTGAAAGAAATCTGGGGGAGATGGCAGAGGGCTTTTGGAGAGAGGAGGTGACCTGGCAAGTTGCTATGAGGCCAGGGCCTGAGAAGTTCAGTCAGCAGCTCCCCCAGGGAACAGTGGTCAAGGAGTTGTTCAGAAGAGTGGTGCCTGGTATTTGTTGTAATGTTTTCAGTTTGACATTGTGTTGTGACCCTTCTCCTTTACCCACAAACTGCAGAAGAACTTCGGTATTTGGGAAAACTAAAGAAGGAATTGGCACCCCACTCCAGTACTCTCGCCTGGAGAATCCCATGGAGGGAGGAGCCTGGTGGGCTGCAGTCCATGGGGTCACAAAGAGTCAGACATGACTGAGCAAATTCACACTTACACACTAAAGAAGGAATAGCAGCAATGATGAGCATGGAGAGAAGTACGAGAGCCGAGAGGCCAGGAGCAGATTCAGGAGCAGGGCAAGGGACAGGAAGTAACCAGGGACTCATAAGCAACCCTGGAACCCATAGAGATCCTGAGAAGGGAGGTGTCTCTGCCACAGGATGTGAAATGGGGAAAGCAGCCATTTTTATTGGTTACTGAAGGAAAAGGTAATGTCTGAAGGCTAGAAGACTTGGGGAAATCAGGATGCTCATGATTTTATTACATCACAAGCTGAGGAGCAGAGCATCTCCAGAGAGAAGCCCGTGGCATGCAAACTTCCGTCTGGGTCAGTACAATCAGCCACTGGCAGTGTGCTCACAGAGTCTGGTGATGGCAGCCTCCTGACCCCAGTGTTAGTTGTTTAGTTGTTCAGTCATGTCCAACTCTTTGTGACGCTATGGACTGCAACATGCCAGGCTCCTCTGTCTGTGGAACTCTCCAAGCAAGAATACGGGAGTAGATTGTCACTTCCTTCTCCAGGAAATCTTCCTGACCCAGGGGTCAAACCTGCTTCTCCTGCATTGGCAAGCAGAGTCTTTGCCACTGAGCCACCAGGGAAGCCCCAAAGTCAGTGTTACAGCACATACCAATTTTCACTCTCAATGGCCCTGTCTGAAGCCCCCTCCCTCTCCCTTCATATTGCTTTATTCAACCAGGTAATGGCAAGGACTCATGCGAAGAGTTGACTCATTGGAAAAGACTCTGATGCTGGGAGGGATTGGGGGCAGGAGGAAAAGGGGACGGCAGAGGATGAGATGGCTGGATGGCATCACCGACTCCATGGACGTGAGTTTGAGTGAACTCCGGGAGATGGTGATAGACAGGGAGGCCTGGCGTGCTGCAGTTCATGAGATTGCAAAGAGTCCGACATGAATGAGTGACTGAACTGAACTGAACTGAACTGAACTGAACTGAACTGAATGGGAAGGAAGAGGAGCAGAGCCTGGTGGAGGAAAAGGTGAGGAAGGGGTTGTTCTTCTGACAAATCCTTTATGCTTCCCATTCTCTGCCCCCAATCCCTGATGACAGTGAAAATAGTGCTTTATTTTTTAGAGTTTGTATTAGTCTATGAATTTGCTTGCCTCTTTTTGCTTATATCAGTTTTAGGCCACACAACCTCCAGGAGTATGAACACGGCAGTCCTGTATAACCACGTCACTGCCTCGTGGAGATCCCTGAACTTACTTTTTGGAGTTTGGGAGTATCTCTTAAAATTTTAAATGTGTATCTATATGCTTTACCTCAAAAATTCCTCTTCTCTGATTTAGAGAATTTGTCTTTACCTGTGCATAGTTTTCACATACAGCATTGAGTGTAATAACAACAAATCAGAAATAGCCTAAATGTTCATTCAGAGGAAAACCCATCCAGTGGAATCAGAATGTACTGATTACAGAGAACAATGTAGATCTGCATACCCAGAAACGGAAGTAGGCCAAGACAAAAAGGTCAAAAGAGAAAAGCAGGTTGTAGAGAATACATCCCCTGTAGGAAAACAGCAAAAACAACTTCCCTGTAAAGCAAAAGACACAAAATACCAAATTGGCTACAGTGGGTACTTCTGAGTAGAGAGTGGATATTGTTTAACATTTTTTTCTAGCAAAAAATATATTCATGTTGCGATCCAGAGAAGGCCACCCCCAAATGTGCCTCTATGGCATATTGATTCTTTTGAATTAAAATTACTTTAGAAAGAGTCAGTGCAAGAGGGGCTTCCATGATGGCTTCAGTTCAGTTCAGTCACTCAGTCGTGTCCGACTCTTTGCGACCCCATGAATCGCAGCACGCCAGGCCTCCCTGTCCATCACCAACCCGGAGTTCACTCAGATTCATGTCCATTGAGTCAATGATTCCATGATAGCTTAGTTGGTAAAGAATCCACCTGCAATGCAGGAGACACTGGTTCAATTTCTAGGTCAGGAAGATCCGCTAAAGAATGGAAAAGCTACCCACTGTAGTAATCTTGGGCTTCCCCTGTGGCTCAGCTGGTAAAGAATTTGCCTGCAATGCAGGAGACCTGGGTTTGATCCCTGGGTTGGGAAGATCCCCTGGAGAAGGAAAAGGTTACCCACTCCAGTATTCTGGCCTGGAGAATTCCATGGACTGTATAGTCCATGGGGTCATCAAGAGTCAGACACAACTGAGCGATTTTCACTTTCAATGCAAGAGGGACATCCTAACTTTCCTGTTTTGTCTCCCTGGAAGCAGGAAATCCATCTCATGTGAAAGGTGCCCTCCTTGCATCTGGAGGTAGAAGGACACCCTTATCACCAAAGATAGAAGGTCAGGCTAAGAAGCCTGTATATACAAACTGTATTACTCCTTTACTGCCCCAAGTCCAAACTGGCTCTTTTGATTCTTCACTGATTGATCACCCAAAGCTACTTTCTTTGTCTTGTCAGTTCCTTGCACATTATTGTTTGTCTAAAACCTATAAAAGCTGCCTGCTTTGGCCACTTCTCAGGTCCCATTTCTATGGGACCTCCATGTGCATGGATTGAAATTTGTTTCTTCTTCTCCCATAATCTCTCTTGTGAATTTTATTTTCAGTCCAACCACAAGAACTCAAGAGGGGTAGAAGGAGAAATTTCCTGCTCCCCCAGTGGTATAGTTCCTGTGTAATTGAAAATGATGAAGATCTCTAAAAATAAACCAGTGTCCCTGCGTAACGTGAAGAGGAAGGCTGGAGCAGTAACGTGACTGCTTTAGGTAATGACTCAATTTCTCCCAGTGCTCCTCAGAATACTCTTTCATTGATCCAGGAATCTTCTGGAGGTTGTGATAGAGCACCTCTTCAGGCAGGTCATTTCTTAGTTTACTGTCGTAGTTTTGGGATAATAAAATACTCATTTATTATTATTTTGCATTATAGTCGGTTTATATAACAGGGTTGAAGTTTTCAAAGCATAGCTGAGAATGCTTCCCATTGTTGCCTGCCCAGGAAGCACACTGAATACTCAGCCACTCCAGCCCCTTGGTGGAGTGAGTCAGGACCTACATTAATATACACGAACAAGACATATACCCTGTGGTGTATCAAATGGAGCCTATACTATTGTAATGTCCCAGTTTAAGTATCATAAGCCATCCTCCCTTGCAGGAGTGTGTGTGTATACACACACACACATACTTCCACACACTCACAAGTAAGTACTCTTTCCATCAGGTACCAAGGACAACAGGAATCTGTTAAAGGGTTTTGAGCAAAGGAATGACCCAGTCAAACGTATGTCATTAAAAGATCTCAGCTTGTAGTGCAGAAAATGGAAGGGGTTACAGAGAGGCCAGCGTGGGTGAGGGGAGAAAAGGTAGGAGGGGAGAAGAGGTGGGAGGGGAGGTCCTGCTGCGGCCCAGGCTGGAAGTGTGGTGGGGATGATGTGTGAGGATGGTGAGATAACAATCTGTCATTTGTAAACGCCTTACGTGGGGACTCACGTTGACCACTGTGTCAGCCCTTTGCAGCTCCACCCCACACTCTCCTCCGGGTAGAGATGACAGGTTCTCTTGAACAGCCAAGGAGAGGGGAGATTGCCTCTCCTGCCTCAGCTCTTGCAGTGAGGAGGAAATGTGAGTCATGCTAGAGCCCGAGTGGCTCCAGATTGCAGACCTCTAACGTGTCACTGATGAAGGGGCTTGTGGAATTGATACACAGGTGAAGGTAGAGTAAGACACAATTTGACACAGAGGGGCAGGATCATCCCCCCTTTTCCTTGCATTTATTTCAGTTCAACTCAGCTCTCTTCTTCAGAAGACAAGCTCTAATGGAGCCGCAGAGCAAGAGACATTTGAGACCCCAGTCTAAATAAAAGAAGGATCCTGGAGCTTAGCCCTTCATCTCTTTGAATCTCAGCATCTATAAAATGGTAATGATCATCCCTCTTGTGGAATTTAATATGAACAAATTGCTGAATGCTCTCTGGTAACACACAAAGCCACAGTCTCATAAAGTGGTGATGGTTCAGGCTGTGCTCCTGGTAACTCTCTGATGAGTGACGAGGAGGGATAGTGGGCTCTAGACTACTCCCTTCCCTGTTTCAGGGAGGGCAGCCCCACTCCAAAACATTGGAATGTCGAGACTTCCCTGGCTGGTGGTAGTTAAGGCTGGTTAAGTGGTTAAGGGCACAGGTTTGACCCCTGGCTGGGGAAGTAAGATCCCACATGCCATGAGGTGCAGTCCAAAAAAAAAAAAGATTAAAAAAATTGGAACATTGAGTAAGATTTCATCTTCACAAAGAGTTCTGTTGCTAAAACAGCTTCAAAACCTCTATTACAGAGCTTTCCTCACTAGGTAATTCAGGTGTGTGATCTGAACCCAGGGATGGCAGGCAAGTCAACAACCATGTCTGAATCCTGTGCCTGAGGCAGACATCACTAATCAATCACAGGCCCTTTCCTGCTGAACCTTAATAAAGCCTCAGGATTATTTATAACATAACACTTCTATGCCAGTTTCACAGTGGGCATATGAGATGAAATCAATTTTCCACTCTTTGACTTCATTGTAGGTAGACCTTGAGTTCAGTTGAATTGAGGGTACCAGATGCTCTAAAACTTCATTTGGATAAAAGAAGTTTAAAACTTCTTTGAAATCTTTGGTTTTGTCTTAGTCAGTTTAGACTGCTATATAGCTGCTTAGTCAAACTGAACAAGAGGCCATAGGCTGGGTGGCTTAAACAACAAAGATTTCTCAGTTCTGGAGGCTGTAAGTCTGAGACCAGGATTCCAGCATGATTTGGTTCTGGCGAGGGCTCTCGTCTTGGCTTACAGATGGTGCCTTCTTGCTGTCTTCTCATACGGCAGAGAATAATACCTCTCAGGATTCTTCCTATAAGGGCACTGATCCCATCGTGAGGGCTCCACCCACGGGACCTCATTACTTCCCAAAGCCCCCATCTCACTGGGAATTAGAGCTTCAACATATGAATTTGGGCGGGGGGCTGGACAGAAACATTCAGTCTGTAGCAGCTTTTGGACTTCGTTTTACCACAATGTATATTAGAAAATAAGGTCAGTTACTTTTGGTCAATTACAGACTGCCCTTCATCCTAATATGCTGAACTCTCCTCTCATTTTACATGTGCAAATAATACTCATCCTTTAAATCCTAGTTACAATTCCACCTAGTTACCTCCTCCATGAAGCTGAATATTATTCTCTCATTTTACCACAGCATTCTTTCTGCTTTGTTCATGGTGTTTCATTCCTTAATTTTTTTCTATAAATGCTAGACAGAGAGTGCTACCTTCATTCACATTTGTATTGCTCCAGAGTATCCCAGTAACCTATTAAATATTTGCTGAAAGAACATATCAATGTAAAAAAATCTGAATACTACCTAAAGGGCTATTTCATTTTGTTAAACTACAAACTGAAGTGTCCTTGGGTTCTGTTGGTAAATTGAAAGAAGTTGCTAAAATGTAAATTCTAGGAAGACAAGTGATCTTTGTTTTGTTCATTCTTCACTGATGTCTAGAACAGCACTGGCATACAGTAGATGCTCAATATATTTTAGTTAAATGAATAATAGAATGAATAAATGAAACCTGGTTTGAGACAGTCCTATAGCCTGACAATGACTTCTCCTGTGTTTATCGCACATGAGGTAAGGTGTTAGATGACTGACAAGGTCTAGCCACTTTTGAGACCAGCTGGACAATTGCCTGGTTATTTGTACAGAAACTTGCACATTTCACATTTTTGCAGTTAAGAGTTGGAGGCCCACTCCTGTCTTCTGAGATGGACTGCATTCTGCCTATGAAATGTTTCTCTCTCTAGATAAACTTGCCTTCACTTAAAAAAAAAAAAAAAACACTTGTGGGAGGGAGAGGTTATTGACATGTGACTTCTATCTCTAACTGGAAGTTATTATTCTTGCCTTGTGGAAATCTGAGTAGATGTGGTCCTTTTAAAGGATGAAAATATTCTGTATTTTTTCAATTTATATTTGTTATCAAACTAGCTCTTAAAAATTCTGTTATTTACCCTATGTTTGGCAGATAAGATTTCCATCTTCCAGGGTCATCCTTTCAAGAGAACAATTGTTGGATTTTCAGTTTCTCTTTTGCTCAATGAAATTGATAGTTTGCTATCAAGCAAGATTGATAGTTTGCTGGTTTGCTTTACTGCTCGTTTTAGACTTACTGTTGGAGAAATCCATGTTCAGACTGATGTGGCAGCATTCCCAATGTCCAGGCAAAATATGGATCAGAGAGATGTAATCCATTGTCTGGCACATTGTAGATACTTGAATAAGCATCAAATATTTGTATTTAGTCATTCGATAGATGCAGATCTGCTGCCTGCCCTCCACTGGAAACTACCAACATTAAATTCAGGATGTGGGCTTCCCTGGTGGCTCAGTGGTGAAGAATATGCCTGCCAATGCAGGAGATCCCTGAACCTGGAAGATCCCACATGCCAAAGAGCAACTAAGCCCACTCACCACAATCATTGAGCCTGTGCTCTAGAGCCTGGGAACTGCAACTACTGAAGCCCACACGCCCTAAAGCCCATGATCTGCAACAAGAGAAACCACCTCAACGAGAAGCCTGCGTCCCACAACAAAGAGAAGCCCCCAACTTACTGCAACTAGAGAAAGTCTGAGCAGCAACAAAGACCCAGCACAGCCATAAATAAATCAATTTTAAAAATTCAAGATCTGAGAACCTTACTGTTTGCTGTCTCTCAGAGTGGGCATTAAACAGCCAATTGTTTTTTGCTTGTCTGGCCTAGTACTGCCAAATGGTTCAATTTAAGCCATAAAACTAAAGATAGCTTAATCTGACTTTAATATTTGTCATCAATAGGGGCTCAGTACTGTGCTAAAAAGGCCTGAGTAGAGATTTTACTGGGCCCTTTGCCTATTCAAACTAGTGTATAACCATTAACTAGTTAATCCAAATTGGTCTTCTGGGAGGCCTGGTAGAGCCATTATCTTTACATCTCTGGGAGCCACATGGCTTTGCTTGAGCCTGTAGGGAGTAAGGTCAGAGCTGGTTTACCATGGAGGAGGCTTGGAGTTCAGTTCTTCTTTGCCAGAATTGGTCAACTGCACTCTCTCAATGCACTCAAAGGCATTAGCACATCTGTCTTTATTTTTCCCACAGAAGAGGAGTTTCGTTTTGCTACCTTCAAGCCCTGTCCATGGGTGATCTCATTCCAATTGTCCTCTCTTCTTGAATACCCTGCCTCAAAGATGCCTTTTGGTAAAAAGTGCTTGCCGCTGAAAGCAAGACTTGATGGTCTTCTATCTCAAAACCCATGCCAAATTCATGCACAGACATCAACAGCTATGAGTCAGGTAACTTGGATTCAGATCTTGCTGTGTTACTTTGTAGCCATATCACTTCAAATAACATGCTTAACCTTTCACAAACCTCACTTTCCTTTGCTGGAAAGTGGGAGTGTGTTAATAATATTACATGGGTATGGTGACATTGCAAAAATTAAATGACATTGTGTGTGTAAGCATTTAGCATGTTGCTTGGTGAGTGATAAGTGCTCGATGTATTGTTGTTGTTTCTCCGTTGCTCAGTCATGTCCAACTCTGTGAACATCATGGACTGCACCATACCAGGCCTTCCTGTCCCTCAACATCTCCCGAAGTTTGCCCAAGTTCATATCAGCTTGACGTGTGAAGTGAAGTGAAGTTGCTCAGTCGTGTCTGACTCTTTGCGACCCCACGGACTGCAGCCTACTAGGCTCCTCCATCCCTGGGATTCTCCAGGCAGGAATACTGGAGTGGGTTGCCATTTCCTTCTCCAGAGATCTTCCCAACCCAGGGATCGAACCTGGGTCTCCTGTATCGCAGGCAGATGCTTTACCATCTGAGCTTGATGTGTAGTAGCTACCAAATTATGAGGCCACCATTACAAATTGCCTCCAGACAGAGAAATAAAAGACTTCTATATCAGTCATATCTGGTGTTTTCAACAAAATGCACCTGAAAAATCTACAGATAGAAGAGAAACCAACCTATCAAAGTGACATGGAGCAGGTCTGACCTATTTACATATGTGTTGCCTAACAGTTGGGGGAGACATGTATGTAATGAAGGAGGGGTAGTATAGTATCTAGATACAGCAAAGTGAAGAGAAAGCAGACCCCCTTTGGAGAGATGCTTTATTACCTTTGGGTAGGCTGAGCTGAAGTATAGCTAAGCAACCAGTATTTTGACATTTATCTGTTTTCCTGATGCTTTATGGGCTCTATCTAAAACCAGTCTAATGACCTTCCTACCAAGGCTGAACAATTTGCTGATGGAGCTGCAGGTTGCTGTGGGCCTTTGTGTGTGTGTGTTTGAGTGGCTTTAATTTCATTTCTGGAATAAAGGAAGTGCAAAGACATTAACTCTGAATCCATCAGAGAAAGAACTCTGTAATTGCAACTTGGCAGCAAAATGTGCTTGTGCTGTGTGCGCTCTAAAAGCCAGTGATGATTAATCCTGCACATTTATCTGAGCCCAAGAGCAGACACGCAATCATGACTACCGCAGAAGGCAAGAGAAGGTTGTGCTTGATCATTACAGCCTTGGGCCTGCTGGATGGACATGGGTAGTAGCATCCACCAGATCTTAGCCAAGAAATCTGGACCTGCATGTCCACTGTGCTAGCCACCGGCCAGGTATGGCTGTTTAGCACTTGAACTGTGGCTGATGTAAATTGAGATGTGCCTCAATTGTAAAATAGGCCCTGGATTCAAAGACTTAGAATGTTAAAAAGAATGTAAATATCTTTATATTATGTATGTTAAAGTAATCATATTTGGGGTGTGTTGGATTAAGTCATTATTTTATTAAAATTAATCTCATCCGCTTCTTTGTATTTCTGTAGTTGTGTCTGCTAGAAAATTTTACATAGTGTGTGTGGTTTACCTTTGTGTCTGATATTGTATTTGTCTTGGGCACTGCTGCTCTACAAGTTAGGCGGATGCCTCTTGGGTTTGTCCCTGGCTCACAGTGACTCCCCTTTTCCAAGTGACTACCTTTGTCTTGACCTCAGGGTTCAGTGGCCTCCTAGAAGTGCTGGTGCTGTTTCTGGACCTGACTCACGTCTGTCAATCAGAGAGCTTCCCTGGGAAGCTGGACTAGGAGCTCATGACTGGAGTTATACCATGTAACATGAGTGGTCATGGTTTTCTGCCCTATGGTTCAGAAGAACAGATGGAGCTGATCTTCTAGGAGGAAGATAAGAATGAAACACATGTCCATGTTAGAGAGGTAGATGAAGCGTGAGGAGTCCTACTGGTGTTTAAGTCTCTGGATGCAGTACAGATTTGGTCCAGCTGGATGTTCATCCTTGGGTCCTGTCATCCTGGATTCTTAGCATAAATGTCAACTTTTTTCACTCCTTCTAACTCAGTAGGCTTCTGACTACCAAAAGAGTCTGAATAAGTTATACTTCAATCTACTTTTTCTTAAAATTTAATTTTATTGTTTTTTATTGCAATGAATTGATTTACAGTGTTATGTTAATTACTGCTCTACAGCAGAGTGGATCAGTTATACATATGTACATTTTTTCTTAATGTTGTTTTTCTGTTGGTTTATCCCATGATATTGAATATAATTCCCTGTACCATACAGTAAGATCTCATTGTCTACCCACTCTATGTATAATAGTTTGTATCTGCTAATAACCAGTCTTCAACTCCATCCCTCCCTCTCTCCTTCGCAACCACTTGTCTGTTCTCTGTGTGAGCCTGAATCTGTTTCATAGATAAGTTCATTTGACTTTTTCTCCATAATGCCACACTCATAACTAACTACCTTAGAGACTTTTTTTGATAAACCTCCCTCTGTCAGCAATTTTTCCCATCCCGCCCCCTGCTCCCAGATCTCTACAGAGTTGGCTCCTTACAGATCAGATTTTACTTTCAAGATCACCACCTGCAAGAGGCCTTCCCAGTATAGCCCACCTGAGGAGATCTTGTAACTTTATCACATCATTCTCTTTATTTTCATGACCCTTTCTTCTGTATTGTTCTTCTCCTGCTGCTCCTTCTAAAATGAAGGTACCTTAAGAGCAGGAACATTGTCTTCATGTCTGTGTTTCCAAGTGTCTAGAACAGTGCCTGGTACATTGTAGGCATTCAGTAATCATTTTTTAGGATTGAATTTTTGATCAAATATTTATAAAGTGCTTCTTATGTGCCAGGCATCATTCTAAGAGCTTTGTTGTCATTGTTTTAGTCACTAACATGTCTGTTTCTTTTGCGACTCCATGGACTGTAGCCTGCCAGGCTCCTCTCTCCATGGGATTTCTCAGACAAGAAGATGGGAATCGATTGCCATTTCCTTCTCCAGGGGATATTCCCTACCCAGAGACTGAACTTTCATCTCCTGCTTGGCAGGTGGATTCTTTACCCCTGAGCCACCAGGGAAGCCCACTAAGAACTTTACAAATGAACAAATAAAGTTCTTAGCTTTCTGTTATGAATTCATGCTCTCTGAAAGATTTCCAGTTCCTTCTTACTAGGAAGAAGATTGGAACTTGTCAAATAATATTAAGTTATGCCCATGTTTCAGGCACTGGGCTGAGTACTTGGCAAACAGTATCTTGTTTGATTTCTCATAGTAACCCTATAAGATAGTATATTTGCTTGAGACTACATTTGGTTACTTATACCTAAATCCCAACAGTGGTGGGTTAACCCACTAAAGATTTGTGTTTCTAATGCAACATGAAATTTAGAGTATGAGGTCCAGGATTAGGACAGCGTCTCTATGAAGTCATCAAGGGTCTGTTTTTTTCTGCTTTCTGGCTCTATCATTCTTAATGTGTGGCTCTTGTAGCTGGAAAGATGGCTACTGCTCCTCTAAATGTCATTTCCATGCTTTAGGTGGGAATAGAGGGAATATTTAAAGGCAGAGAATATGTATCAGATGAGTATCTCCCTTTTGATCAGGTATATCCCAATTTTCTTAGAAGTTCCTTGTAATATATAAGAAACATATGAGTACTGCTTATATCTCTTTGGTCAAACTGAGTCACATGGCTACCCCCTAACCGCAAGGAAATCTGAGAAGTGAGTTTTTTTGACTGTGCTGGGTCTTCATTGCTGTGCACAGGCTTTCTCTAGCTTCAGTGAGTGGGGGCCACTCTCTAGTTGCCGTGCATGGGCTTCTCATTGAGGTCGCTTCTCTTGTTGCAGAGCACAGGCTCTAGGGCACACGGGCTTCAGTAGTAGTGGTGCTTGGCCTTAGTTGCCCCACAGCATGTGGAATATTCCTGGACCAGGGGTCGAACCCATGTCCCTTGCATTGGCAGATGGAATCTCAACCACTAGACCACCAGTGAAGTCCGAGGTGAGCATTTTTAATTGGACACATTGCTGCCCTGGATAAAATCCAAGGAAGTAGATATGTAGTGAATTAGTTGTGTTGGCATGGCAAGATTCTATTATATGCTCTGAAGTGTGACAGTCACATGTCCTCTAGGTATTCTGTGTGTTCAAGGTAAATGGAACACAAAATGTTCTGAAGTTTGTGTAGAATTTTGGGTGGTTGGATTAGGGGAAAAGCATTTTATTTTACAGATGGAGAAACTAAGGTTATAAGTGACAAAGTGTTTTGCTTAAGATATGTCATCTAAACAGATTGAAAGGAGAAAAAAGAGACATAGAACTAAGATTTAAACCCAGCACTGACTAATTCTTAATTTCTTAAAAATTAGGCTTTCTGAGATTTAAATATAGTTAAATTGTGATTTTTCTGGAATTGAAAAAGCTATCTTTTCAAGATAGATTTTCACAGTAAAACATTTATCACTGATTAAACACTTACTGTCGGAGAAGGTGATGGCACCCCACTCCAGTACTCTTGCCTGGAAAATCCCATGGATAGAGGAGCGTGGTAGGCTACAGTGCATGGAGTTGCTAAGAGTCAGACATGACTGAGCGACTTCACTTTCACTTTTCATTTTCATGCATTGGAGAAGGAAATGGCAACCCACTCCAGTGTTCTTGCCTGAAGAGTCCCAGGGATGGGGGAGCGTGGTGGGCTGCCCTCTATGGGGTCGCACAGAGTCGGACACGACTGAAGTGACTTAGCAGCAGCAGCAGAAGCTCTTACTGTATGTGATTTTTAAATGCATTATCTCATTTTATGAAATATGTTTTTATAAATATTCTTAATTGTTGTAAAAAGCAAAGTAACACACGCCAAAAAACCCCTTAAATTCCCAAAACAAAGCAGCCCAAACAGTATGGAGAAAGATAAGGGGAAAAAATCTTAAGAAATTCCATCCCAGGACTTCCCTGTTGGTCAAGTTGCTAAGACTCCACACTCCCAATGTAGGGTGCTGAGGTTTGATCCCTGGTTAGGGAACTAGATCCCACATGCTGCTACTAAAGATCCCACATGCCACAGCTAAAATCTGGTGCAACCAAATAAATCAATGTTAAAAAGAAAGAAAAAGAAATCTCAACCCCAGAAGAAACCAAGATCAGCATTTTGGTAAATATCTTTCCAGACATCTCTCTTTGCAGATTCACATATTAGATGCGTGTTTAAATACATGAGTGGGAGCAGACCATGTTTTCCTATTGACATAAATTGTCCCAGTTGATCATTCCAACAACCTCTAGTCAAAGCTATGGTTTTTCCAGTAGTCATGTGTGGATATGAGAGTTGGACCATAAAGAAAGCTGAACGCTGAAAAATTGATGCTTTTGAACTGTGGTGTTGGAGAGGACTCTTGAGAGTCCCTTGGACTGCAAGGAGATCCAACCAGTCCATCCTAAAGGAAATCAGTCCTGAATATTCATTGGAAGGACTAAAGCTGAAGCTCCAATACTTTGACCACCTGATGTGAAGAACTAACTCATTGGAAAAGACCCTGATGCTAGGAAAGACTGAAAGCAGGACGAGAAGGGGGTGACAGAGGATGGGATGGTTGGATGGCATCACTGACTCAATGGATATAAGTTTGAGCAAGCTCCAGGAGTTGGTGATGGACAGGGAAGCCTGGTGTGCTGCAGTCCACGGGGTCACAAAGAGTTGGATATGACTGAGCTACTGAACTGAACTGAACTGATGGATTGGGTATTATTATCTCCATTTCATAGGCTTAGGATAGTTAGGTGACATACCCCAGGACACACAGTTAGCAAGTGGTAAAATAAGGCTTGTTGCAGTTCTGCCTGAACCAACCACCCCAAATCCCTGGCAGAATCCCAAATCCCTGGCAGATTTAGAATTGGACAAAGCAAAAGTCTCTTTGCCTGAAGAATTTTAAAAATATAGATAGATAGATAATAGATAGATTGCCAAACTATCAAGGCACCTTGGTGATAGGAAAGCACAGCTGGGTTGGTAGACTCAGCTCTTGTCATGAATAACTCATTATGAATAAAATAAAGCATTTTCAGTGCCAGAGACTTCTGAGACATGTTAATCAGAAGTCTGTGTGAAGCAGTGCTGCACTGATGTCACCCGGAGTGACCCCACCTGGCCCCATCAGGTGACTGAGTCTTCTAGGATTGTCACCGTTTCCTGCTTATGATCTTTGCAAATCATCTTCACTCTGGTGCATTACAGATGGCTTTTTTTCATACCATTCCCCCACCCCAGTTCTGCTGATGCTTTGCTTTGTAGTTGTATCTGCCAGATGGTTTGGACCAGGCTGAAATAATCTTTGGATCTATAGTTTGAGTGAATGAATGAAATAAGGATCCCTCCTCTCTTTTTGCTGAATAGCTTTATCAACTTCCAAGAGGCCCACTGAAGTCATTAAAAGATGTTTTGCCATTAATAGGGTACTGATTAAATTATGAAATGTCCATATGTTGGAAAATCATATGCAAAACAAATGAGGTGAATCAGGAAAGAATGCCAAGATGTATTATTTAGTAAGAAGGAAAAAAAAAAACAAGGTGCAGAACATAAGACAGAGCATTATTTCTCTCCCCTATTTTGGTAAATTTTAAAAATGTGTGTATACATATAGATACTTTTTCTGAAAAGACTCATAAAAATTATTAATAGCTAATCGTTGTTACCATTAGAAAAGCTGAACAGAAGTTATCATTTGTTATTCTATACTTTATTTTATATTTTCATACTTTTATATTATTTTATACTTTAATATTTATAATCTTGAACCTTATACATGTATTACTAGTCTAATATTATAATAATTATCTAATGTCAACAGGAGTGATCTCGACGGTGAGAATAGGGGTCATTAAATGTTTTCTCCTCTGCACTTCTCTATGCTTAAAAATATTCAAACTTATTTTTAAAAAATCTGTCCAGATAGATTTCCTTCCTCCTTCCCTGGTTGCTCAGATGGTAAAGAATCTGCAATTTGGGAGACCTGGGTTTGATCCCTGGGTTGGAAAAATCCCCTGGAGGAGGGCATGGCAACCCATTCCAGTATTCTTGCCTGGAGAATCACATGGACAGAGGAGCCTGATGGGCTACAGTCCATGGGGTCACAAAGAGTCGGACATGACTGAGGGACTAACACTTTCATTAAAAGAAGGGGAAAATTCATAAAACAATCCAAACGAACACAGTCTCAGAAGCAGTGTAACTGAATGCAGTTTGGGGAACAGATTTATTTATTTCTTTTCCAATTATTGTAATAAGTCAAGCAGGACAGCCAAACAGTGCCAGTTAAGCTCAGTGGTAGTGGCTGCCCTAACCTTATGGGGGAGAACTTAAGGCTGTGTCCGGGCTTGGCTGTGATTGGTGAGCCATGGCTGCCCTGGGGGTGAGGGTGGGAGTCAGGAGGGCAGATTTCCCATGGGTGGATGTCGCTGAGGGACAAGTTCTCCTGAAGTTAATTCTAGCCTCTTCCCAAAACCCAGCACGCCAGCCCATCACAATGTGCTCACCACAACATGCCAGCATCCCAGGGGGAGAATCTAGGTTTAATGGAAACATGAGAGAACACGAAACCCGACGGTGCATGAAATTAGTAGTGAGCACTGGGAAACGTAAGTCACAGCTCTGTTTGTTTTAGGATAGGGTGAAAATCACCATTGTTTCATGCCAATAGGAGCTAAAGCCAGAGAAAACCTGAGTACCAACTGATCAAAAGGGCCAACACCCCCCTTTCAGATAGTGGCCCTGCCATATCCCTCATCCTTAGTGAGCTTCTTTGATGAAGAAGGAGATAGAACTAGGGTGCTGTGTGGGTTGAGCCAGCGAATTCATCTCTAGGGTCTCCAGGTATGTGTGAGGCACCAGAGTAGCCCCCTCTGAAGAGGTAACATCTGAACCGATCACCAGTTATACAAAAGAGCCAGCCACTGACGCAGTGCGCCTGCTGCTTCCACTTGAGGTACCATGGGATTTTTCAGGCACTTCCAGAGCAACATGGCACCTCTGGCCTGGCAAGACTGCCAAGGTTGCACTGAGGGCAAAGAGGCATTTACTGAAAGGGACTTTTGGACTTTGCTGCAGCTTTTCTTCAGTGTGTCTGGTGGAGTACACGGCTGTCTGGACCGTGAAGGTGCTTCTTGCACTGCCTGCTGCCAGCACAGACTAACTGGACTTAGTGCTGCTTAATATAGCAGCACTGAGTGGTCTGTTTATCCTGTTTCTCCCAGAGCTACAATTAGCCAGCACTGAGGGGTCAGGCAGCCCTGGGAGGAGGTTTGGGAGCTTACAAGGCTAGGTCTGTTCACCTCCAGAGGCACCTTTGGGATTTCATCAAGTCGATTTTGATTTAGTATTTAAACTCTTTTGTTTGCTTTTATTTTTGTTTCTCAGTACAAACAGCAAAGGATAACAACAACAACAACAAAATCCCTCTCCTTTCAAAATTGGCAGATGAAAGATATGAGTCAACAGTGTTGCTTGATTTTCTACTATGGGTGCCCCATCCCTTTCTGAAAATGCTAGAGATAATCCTGCATCTCCCTTGCCTTGGAGAGACCATGATTTGTCCCTTAGAGTTGGGTGAAGCCAGGGTCTCCAGGGGAGCATAATGAATGAATTGAGCATTGAATGTTTAAGCTAGTTTAAATCTGAACCTCTAGTACATAAATAAGTGAATGAAGGTACTAGGGTCCTGTTCCTGCAAAGAAAAGAACTTAAAAGCGGTAGTGTTAGTAAGTCTGTACACTGTACTGCAGCATCATCCCCATCTTTATCACCATATCCTTTTGAATCCACCTAGCCATGTCCTTCACCAGATTGTAATTTTCTTAATTAATTTCTTAAATCTCCTTTGCTTAGTGGTGGTTCAGATTAGCATAGACTGACAAGATCAAGGCCTCTGCTAATGAAATTATATTTGGCTTTAAAGAAATGAGGCTAGGGAATTCCTTGGTGGTTTAGTGGTTAGGCCTCTGTACCTCCATGCAGGGTGCTTGGGTTTGATCACTGGTCAGGGAACCTGAAAGCCAAAGGAAAGAAACAAGGCTCAATGGAAATAAACTTTTTGATATCCTGAAAAGATGGCACATGGGATTAGTATGACAAGAAAGTATAGGGCTTTATGTGGCTTCCCTGATGGCTCAGTTGGTAAAGAATCCGCCTATAATGCAGGAGACCCCAGTTTGATTCCTGGGTGGGGAAGATCCCCTGGAGAAGGGATAGGCTCCCCACTCCAGTGTTCTTGGGCTTCCTTTGGCTCAGCTGGTAAAGAATTTGCCTGCAATGCAGGAGACCTGGGTTCGATCCCTGGGTTGGAACCATCTCCTTGGGAAAGGTTACCCACTCCAGTATTCTGGCCTGGAAAATTCCATGGATTGTATAGTCCACGGGGTCACAAAGAATCAGTCGAGTGACTTTCACTTTTACTTTAATAGGACTTTATACAGAAGACAATGCCCCTTTTAAAAGAAGTGCAGAGTTCACACAAAAAGTGAAAGTGAAGTCACTTAACGTTGTGTCCGACTCTTTGTGACCCCATGGACCCTGCCAGGCTCCTCCATCCATGGGATTTTCCTGACAAGAATATTGGAGTGGGTTGCCATTTCCTTCTCCAGATCATCTTCCTAACCCAGGGATCAAACCCAGGTCTTCAGCATTGCAGGCAGACTCTTTACCCTTTGAGCTACCAGGGAATCCCTTAGCAACATTATTCCTAATAGCCAAAAAGTGAAGATGGCCAAAATGTCTATCAACTGATGAATGGATAAGCCAACTGTGTTATGTCCATGCCATGGAATATTCACTAACCGTAAGAGATGAAGTAAGGATACACATGCTATAATATGAATGCACTTTGAAAATGTTATACTAAGTAAAAGAAGCCAGCCACAAAAGGTCACATTTATGATCTATTTATATGAAATGTCCAGACTAGGCAGATCCATAGCGATGGAAAGTTGATCAGTGTTTGCTGGAGGCTGTGAGGGGTGGGGGAGAAGTGAGGAGTGACTGCTTACTAAGTGCACGGTTTCCTTTTGGGGTGGTGAAAATGTGTTGGAACTAGATAGATGTGATGGTTGCAAAACATAGTGAGGGTACCAAATGTACATTTTAAAAAGAGTTAATTTCATGTTATATAAATATATCAATTTTAAAAACCTAAGTAGAAACAATGGCAACCCACTCCAGTACTCTTGCCTGGCAAATCCCATGGATGGAGGAGCCTTGTAGGCTGCAGTCCATGGGGTCGCTAGGAGTCAGACACGACTGAGCAACTTCACTTTCACTTTTCACTTTCATGCATTGGAGAAGGAAATGGCAACCCACTCCAGTGTTCTTGCCTGGAGAATCCCAGGGACGGGGGAGCCTGGTGGGCTGCTGTCTCTGGGGTCGCACAGAGTCGGACACGACTGAAGCGACTTAGCAGCAGCAGCAGCAGCAAGTAGAAATATAAGCTAAAATATGGATAAACTTTGAAAACATGCTAAGTAAAAGATGCCAGATATAAAGGGCTGTATACTGTATGATTCCATTTGTATGGTTACATTTGTAATGAAATATCCAGAATAGGCAAATCCATAAAGACAGCAAATAGATGATGGTTGCATAGGACTGGAGATCTGAGAATGTTATAAAATTGTTTCATGCTGCAAATATTCTTAGAACCATTGAATTGTACATGTTAAATGGATGAAGTGTATGGTATGCACGTTGTGTCAATAAAGCTGTTACATTAAAAAGGGATGTATACATTTAAGCTTTTGAAAAATTGAATCATTTCAGGGATAATTAGAGTAGCTTGCTGTCTATAGCTTGAAGAATCCTATCTCCTTAGTTTATCTAATTTGTGTGCTGAGTTTGTGAACTGAGTTTTCTAAAACGCAGGACTAACGATAAGTGTTTGGACAGATGACTGAAAAAAGAACCAGGGGTTCAGAAATAAGCATATGTATATAAGGGAATTTTGTATATGATAAAGGAGATGTTTAAAAATTTTTTCCAAATTTTATTTTTTGGCCACACCATAGAACACATGGGCTCTAGTTCTCTGACCTGGGCTCTGTGCTCCCTGAGTTGAAAGTCTTAACCATTGAACTGCCAGGGGAGTCCCAAGGAGAATTTTTAAATGATTAGTCAAAAAAATGGTATGAGATCTAGCTTGCCATTTAAAAACCATCACCAACAACAATAACTGAGTTTCTACCGTATTCCTTGTTCCCAGGTAAATTAAATTAGATCAAAGAGGTCTATGTTAAAAAGAAAACCATGAAGGTACTGGAAGAAAATATAGGTGAATGTATTCATGATTTTGGGGTAAAAAGATCTTCCTAAATTAAAGCAAGAAGTTTTTTTTTAAGGAGACATAGATTTGACTACATTTTTAAAAATGCAAAGAACTTCAATACAGCAATAGCCTTCCTCTCTCTTTTCTTTTACTCAGTCTGTTCAAATTGGATCAGTCCTTCAGGGCAGAGCTAAAATTTCCCTCCCCTGTGCTATCTTTCCCAACCATTCTAGCACATACCATCATTTCTTCCTCCCCTGAACTCTTGTTGAACTTGATCAGAAATACAGGGGTGGAAAAAGGAGGTGGATGGGTTGTATTTTCAGAGCACTGTGTTGAGGATTCTGAGTTGTGTTGATCTTGGTGGGAGTGATGGAATTGATTGTCACTGTCTGGGCCTGGGGTAGGTGGCATGAGTCACTGTATTTTGTCCACCTTTGAGTATTCCATTCTAAGTTCCTAAAGTTTGGGGAGCCATATCTTAGACTTCTTGTTTGTTTTTTAAGTCTTGAATTTTGCTACTATACTGCTTCTGTTTTATGTTTTGGTTTTTGGTCGCAAGGCATGTGGGATCTTGGCTCCCTGACCGGGGATCAAACCCATGCCCCTTGTGTTGCAAGGCGAAGTCTTAACCACTAGATTGCCAGGGAAATCCCACACTTCTTGTTCTTGGTGATATATCTTTGTGTTGCTGCTGTTGTTATTGCTTTAATATTCCCGCAGAATCTCTCGTGGAGCTATGTACAAGAGTGCCCAACAAATACTGTAATGATGCTGTTAAAAAAAAAATACTATAAATAGAGTATGATGGCATTCTGAAACCTGTGCTTTCCAGGAGCTGAGTGGTTCCCAAACACAGAAAATACCCGCAAGTGACCTCTAGTGTATGGTGTGGGGGCCAGGAGGGTGGCATGGACTGGGTGTGCTGGTCAGAGCACATCTTTACTTTTTTATTTAAACAAACCTGCTTACTTTCTACTATACCCACTGCATGCGGGCTCTGTATGTGGGCAGGAAATGAAAGGGTTTGTTGAAACAGAGAAAGCTGCCCATGAAGTAAGAATTAACAACCTATTTACTGAATGAATGAATATGTGAATAAAATAAAAGAACCAAAAACAGCTCTAACATGACAAGGTGTTCCGTGGAGCTCAAGCATCACATGCTTCTGGCAAGAAGCTAGCAAACAGGTCTTTGTATTAAGACCAATTCTAGGTTAACACAGTGGCAGAGACTCGGTGGGGAGGTCTGCCCACAGCTGAGCAAGGCTCTCTCCCTGTCTCCTCAGTTCTGCTGGTTGGTTGAAATTCATTCCTACTCCTTCCGGCACCCTGCACCCTGTTTTAGCTGGCATCAGCCCAGCCTCAGGACTGCTTTGTTGCAATGATTGGTCTTAATCTCATCTCAGCACACAAGGAGTTAGCCAGAGAAAGCACAGGCCAGGAAAACTCCCTGGGTCTCTGTGGCCGGAAAATCTGTCTCACCAGAGGTATCGCTAGAGAAGTCATTTCTTCCACTCACTGCAGTTCTGAAAATGCGGGGAGCACAGGCAGAGGCCCGTGATAGTCCCTGGTATTTGCAGGTTACAAAGTACTTTTACATACATTGTCCCTCTTAATTGATCTTCAGGAGGTAAAAGACTAAGCCAGAGACCCACACCTTTTCCTTGAAATCTATCTGTTTTTGAAGAGCGTTTTTGCCAAAATTCATGTGAAAGGTTATTTCCTCCTGCTTTCGAGACATTTTTGTCCCTTCCCCAATAAGGGAAATCTAGACTTCAGGTGGGAGGCAGGCTTCTGTTTAGGCAGCTGCTGGGTTAGTAAGGAAGGGCTATACCTGGGGTAGTGATGTCTGTGTTTGGAAGGGAAAAGGGAGTGCCATTTTTAGGCTGCAAGCCTCTTCTGGTAGAGTTGAGGACAGATCTATTTTCAGAGGCGTTCTCTGCCACCCACAAAGAACTCAAAAGGTAACCAAGCACCTGGCAGGTTTCCTGTGGGGAAAGTTGTTAAGGGCTGGAGAGCTTCTGCGTATTCTGAGTCATGAAGTTTGACTTCATCATCAATCTGATGCACAGACAGCACAAAACGCCCCTCACCCCAACCCGCCCCCAGCCTTGTTTTGAATCATATTTGGTTGCATGATGACAGCACACTTGGAGATGGTACACATTCTCAAATCACAAAAGACTGGGCCTCAGACTCACAGAGAGGCCAAGGTGATGTGTGTTAACCCCAAATGGTAGGTGGTATAGTTCCAGCATGGAAGGAATCTTGTACTGGGTATCAGCTCTGCCACTTCCAGGCTACGTGATTATGGGCATGTGACTTAACCTCTCTGAACTTACTTTCCTCCTCTTTAAAGTGAAGCATCAAGTCAAATGAGTTCTAAAGTCCTTTTAGCCCCAGTCTTCTATGACACACACACAGGCAAGATAATTTTCAGGCAACTTGTTCCCCATCCATAGAAAAGATGGACATAGACTCTACTTCATGTATTTACTGTGAATGGGAAAAAAAGATAATAAATGTAAGCTGCCTGACACACTCCCTAGCATAAAGTCAGTGCTCAGTAAATGTTATTAAAGCAATGTTCATGTGAACAATGACATCACAGGGAGTTTTGTTAGCCCAGTGGACAATAAAAAGTGTGCTGAAGACTATGGTGACAAATAGCAGTGGGAATTTAAGCTGGTATTCTGGATGGCCTACAGATGAGTATACTGACCATATTTGCCAGTGGAAGGACACTGGCTTAACAGGTAAAGGAAAGACTAGGTAAGAGAAGTAACCGCGCAGCTTCCATTCCACCACCCCTAGATAGCCAGCTAGACCATTTAAAATCAAAATCTGAGGTTTTGTGACCTGTTTTGTCATCATCAGTTCTGGAAAGGCTGTATTCCTATGGTACTATCCCACCTAGTACCACCATCCTATTGGAGCACTGCTGACACAAGGCAAGGAATTTGGCATACAAGGTGGCTTGTCTTTGTTCTATCTACAGGCTTTTGTTACCGAAGATGTGGTGGTGTGGGCAAGACCCACACAGGAATGTTAGAGAGGAGTTCCTGAATAATTTGGCCAGGATGTCAACACTGCTTAAAAACCAAGGTATTATTCCCAGGTCTGTATGTAATCTAATTGAGAACTAGAGATTCTCTCTTGTACTTTCCCTGAGGCCTGCTCTAAGTCACCTGGGAAGTTTCCTCAAGACCTATAGGAACCAGCATGCAGGCCTACAAGCTGCTGCTGAGTTTAAACCAACATCAGTGTCTTCCAGAGGCTACTCTCCCCTGCCCCGCCCCACCGCAGGTCACTTCTTTTTCATAATTAGCACACACTGTTTCTCCCCTGACACACCACAGGCATAAATATGAGCTTCAGTATTTCCCTTGTGTAATGGTGTTTCTTATGATACTCCCTAAACACGGTAAGGAAACTACTAGCCTGGGAAATGTGAGAAGCCCTTTTCTTACCCTTCCAATCAGCCTGAGGGTTAGAGATTTAAGCATTACCCTAATCACCTTGTTCTTTTTTCAAGGAACTAGTTCATGCAATTGGTTGGTACACTGTGTCCAAAGATGAAGATCAGTCACTTGATTTCCTTGTGGACGCTTTGCTGTTCCTCATTCCTTTGCCACCCTCAATGCCCCTAAAGAAATTGTGAGCCATTTTTCAGGAGAGGGATCACTCAAAGATTTTGTGGGGTCACCTCCTATGGTTGCACAGATTGTATATTGCCCAAATGAAGGGTGGAGGTGTCAATTGCATAGAATACAATGGGATGGCCATTCCTGAAGTAGGGCAGTGCACAATTTGCACAGTCAAGTATGACAGTAAATATATGGACCAGCTGTAGCGTCATTCGTAGCAGGGAGGATTCCCAAAACTTAAAGCATGTATTCTGTTCAGGACAGAGGGGTAGATCAGTTTAGCATCTTTGTAATTAAATATTAGTGAAGGCTCTTGGGAGAATTTTTCCATTGGTTTCAGTATCTTTCTTTTGTTTTGTTTAGCTCAAGTTTGCTATCAATTGTATAACCAATGAAATCTTCACTATAATTGGATGCCAAATTAACAGTTCACCTGTAAAATGTGTATTACTTCATTTTTGGGTCATCCTCATTCTTGATGTTATTTCAATCCTACAAGGGCCTACTATGCATCAGGCTCTGTTCACACAGAGACAACAGTGAACAAGAAGGCAAACTCTATTTCATGCTGCTACTCTTGTCTTGCTTTTTCTTTCTCATCTACTCTAATCTATGATTTCTTGCTATACCATAACCATTTAAATTCTTTTAGAGCAAGGCAGTGTAAAAAATAAGTGAATACTGTAAATATTTATGTACCTAAGGCACTAAAATATATGAAGCAAAACTGACACAACTGAAAAAAGAGCTAGACAATTCAGCAGTAATATTTGAAAACTTCAGTAATCCACTTCTAATAATAGCTAGAACAACTAGGCAGAAGATTAACAATGAAAATAAAGGGTCTGAATTAACTGTAAGCCAACTAGACCTAATAGACACCTAATAGAACACTCCACCCACCACCAGCAGAATATATATTCAAATAAACATGGAACATTCTCCAGGATAGACCATATGCTGCAGCATTAAGCAAATCTCAATACATTTAAAAGGATTGAAATAAGGCAAAGTATGTTCAACTACAGTGGACTGAAATCAGCAATCAATAACAGAAAGAAATTTGGGATATGCACAATTATAAGGAATTAAACCACACATTTCTAAGTAACCAATGAGTCCAAGAAATCACAAGAGAAATTAGAAAATCCCTAGAGATGAATGAAAATAAAGCCATAACATACCAAAACTTATTAGCTGTTAACTAAAATAAGTAAATAACCACTCTTAGCATTTCTTATGGAAAAGAAAATGGCAACCCATGCCAGTATTCTTGCCTGGAGAATCCCATGGATGGAGGAGCCTGGTAGGCCATGGTCCATGGGGTCGCTAAGAGTCGGACACGACTCAGCAACTTCACTTTCACTTTCCACTTTCATGTATTGGAGAAGGAAATGGCAACCCACTTAGGTATTCTTGTCTGAAGAATTCCAGGGACAGAGGAGTCTAGTGGGCTGCTCTCTATGGGGTTGCGCAGAGTCGGACACGACTGAAGCGACTTAGCAGCAGCAGCAGCAGTGTTTCTTAATATCATTTTAGAGAATAAATGAAAAGCTATTCTTTTATAGTTTCAAGTTCTAGGCAGAAAGCCTCAGTACTTGCCCATATTAGTGCTAAATTAATATTTGTTGAATGAATCAATCAGTTGCGTTCCAGTGACCAGAAGGTAAACTAAAGAAGTGAAGTGAAGTGAAATCACTCAGTCTTGTCCAACTCTTTGCGACCCCATGGACAGTAGCCTGCACCAGGCTCCTCCATCCATAGGATTTTTAGGCAAGAGTACTGGAGTGGGTTGCCAATTGGGAGTATATCTCATGTTAGATTCCTACTTGACTAACCCTTTTCCTCTGACTTACTTTTTTGCATATGCCATTTACTTTAAAAGCTTTTATAAATTCCCATCCTCTTCACTCTTTCCCTTTCTTCCCCATTAGGTCTTCTGCGTTACTCTGAGATTTAAACTTCCTACTCAAGTTCTTAGCACAGAAACTTTTTTTTGTTCTACTGTGAAGCTAGGGATTGGACCACTGCCTGATTGTTAAATCTAGTCCACCACTTGCTTCTGTATGACCTGCATTAAGAATAGGTTTTACATTTTTAAATAGTTGAAAAAAATCAAAAGAAGAATATCTTGTATTTCATGTGAAAATAATAAGAAATTCAAATTTCAATGTCCGTCAACAAAGCTTTATTGGAACGTAGCCACACCAATTTGTCCAGTATTGCCTATGACTGTGTTCATGATACAATGGCCAAGTGGAGTAGCTGTGACAGAAAGCTTGTCACAAAGCCCCAAATATTTATTAGCCCATATTACTATTATTCTGTGTCCTCCTGTTCTTAAGCTTTTGAGTTTAGCATATTCATGACTTGCTGTGCCTTTCCCTCTTGCCATTATGACTAATCCTTATTCTCATTCAAAAACCTTTCTCCTCAATCCTTACCTTATTATCACACCTGATTACACACTTCTCTTCCCCAACACTTGGCATTGTTTAATATAGGCCAACACAACTATAATTGAGATTTTTATATTTAAAACTATGTCTTGAATATGTGTTTCCTATCTTCTCTATCTCATTGTGAAGACTCCAAGGTTCTTCTATGTCCTGTATTTCCCTCCACACACAGAGCAGTGCTCAGGTTTAGTTGTCAGACAGATCTGAGTTTGCATTTTGGTTCCACAACACCTTAGCTGAGCAAGTGATGTACATTTCTTGAATCTCTTAATTTGCTGAGGGTTTAGCTATCAAGGTTACAGAGATGATGTATGAAAAGGTCCAAGACCAGGAGGTGCTCTACAAGCAGTAGTAATTATCAGTGGATAATTTCTTTATTTGCAATAGCAAGACAATACGTTTGCCCTTAAGGAAACTCATAGTGATGTAGTGAGAATTAAAAGAAATAGTAAGTCAGAAGAAATGGCAATGCATTGTTCAGCTGGAGCCTTGAAAAGATTAACTGGAGATATTCAAGGCCTGAAATGAGATATTAGACCAGTGAGACTTTGTTTAAAATTTAACAAACACTTCTTGGTTACTCATTGAGCTCAGTATTGCCTTGGACAGGCCTCAGGTGAAAGACAGAAGACTATATCGTAGAGATTTTTGTTCAAACTGGGGTTCAGTTCAGTCGCTCAGTCGTGTCCGACTCTGTGACCCCATGAACTGCAGCACGCCAGGCCTCCCTGTCCAATTAGGGTAGGGGTGGGGAAACAGACATGAGCTTTCTTGTCCATAATCTTTCTCTTCTCTCTCAGGATGGATGATTCAGAACCAGCAGTTCACATAAAAAGTATTGCACATGGAAAGTATTACTGCTATTCTGTGGGGAAATAAGCTTCTAAGTGCAGCAATATGAAATTAATAACTTTCTGTATGGAAACTCTCTTGACAACACCGCAAGATAAAGCCAAAGACTGCAATTTTTACAGCCCTGGATTATCTTTTCTGTCTGCTTGGCTGGCAGCAGGCATGGATCGGTGAGTCAGAAATTCAGAGTTTTCCCCTTCACTGTACAGTTTGCTTGCCAACTGCAGACCTTATACAGCGGTGACTCAATTCCTCAATTCCCCAGCTCACCCAGCCATTGAATCAACACACATCACCTCAGTTTACTTACAAAAGGCTTCTTTTTTTTTTTTTTTTGGCCACACGGTGCTCCTTTTATGGGAGTTTAGTTCCAAAGATCAAACCTGGGTCCTCGGCAGTGTGAGCATGCAGTCCTAACCCCTGGATCTCCAGGGAGTTCCCAGTTTACTTACAAAGGGCTTTGGGGGAACTCAGGAAAAAACAAAAACAAAAACAAAAAACACGTCTTAATGGTTAACACAAAACATCTTGGTTCAGGACATCAGAAAAAGAGTAGGAAAGGGAGATTGGAAGCTGAATATCAACTTTTTTTTTCCTTTTGAGAGAAAATATTCCTGTGAGAAAATCCAGTATTTATCTTATGATAAATATGTATGTCCACACGCAGGAGTATATATTAATAGCTGTTGAAGGAGAAAGTAATTTAGGAAAGAAATAGATGGGAAGGACAGCAACTTCTTTTCCACAAAAGCCACAAAAGTGCTGCAGACACACATGAAGATGGCAGCTGTTGCTCCAATAGCCATATGTTTCAGCACAGACATCTTCTTTTTTATTCCTTCTTACATGTAAATTTAGAAAATCTGGGCAAAGAAGTCTGGATTTCTACTTTCCATTGATGAGATCTTTTTAAAATCTCAAATTAGACTCTTTTTTCCCCCTTATATAAGACCACAAGGTAAGATTATGTTTGGATTGATTCACTGTACATCATTACATTTGAAAGTTGTTTTTCCAGATAAAAAGAACATTTGTGGGACAGACTAAGGAGCAGACCACTTGGAAACACTCAGATTGGCATTTTGCTGGATCTCTTCACTCTCCCACAGTGAAAATTTGTGAGACCAGTGCTTGGAAATAGGGACTGACTTCTTGGAGTTTGGATACTGGCAAAAGGCACAAGAGACGCAGGTTCAATCCCTGTGTTGGGAAGATCCACTGGAGAAGGGAATGGCAACTCACTCCAGTATTGTTGGCCTGGGAAATCCCATGGACAGAGGGGCCTGGTGGGCTACAGTCCATGGGAGTAGCAAGAGTCAGACAGGACTGAGCACACAAACAACACACACGTGCACACACACACACACACACACACACACACAGAGAATTGGAAGTGAGGAAGAGAAATATACGGAATTTTTGTTATGACTGTCTCCTACATACAGAGACCTCAGGGTAGGCTCAAAACACACAGTTGCGGTTTAAAACATGTAGTTACCTAAATCTGAATATTAGAAGATAAAACAATAGTGATAGTAGTGCCAACTCTAGACTGCCAACTTGGAAAGGCAATCAAGAAATAGGAATAACAACAAGCTTCAGAGATCAAGTATTTTTCTGTGTTGGCCGTGTGGGTAGAAGCAATTCCAGATGGCTGGGTATGATAGAAACAGCAGACCTCAAATGCCTGTTCCAGGATCGATAACTATACTGTGCTAGATGCTATGGCAGATACCAAAATATTTCAAAGATAAATAGTGTCATCTTTACAAAGCTTATAATTTGATTGTATGATAATGGTTAAGAAAGCTAGCTTGATGAGTTTATAACCCAACTTTACCCCTTACCAGCTCTGTGTTCTTGAGTAAAATATCTAATGTCTTCAAGCATCACTCCGCCCATGTGTGAAACATCAATAATTGTATCTCCTATATGGCCTTTCCGCTGCCTCCTTTCTGTTCTTCCACAAGGCAACCTCTCATTTTCCTCACCATCTTTGCATATATGTTCCTCTTCCTGGAAAGCTCTTCACAAGTCTACATCTTTGAAGTTTTGCCTTTCATGACACCTCCTCAAAGAGCTTTGGTTCAGAAAACAGCATGTCTATATCCACAGAGGCTGTTAAAACACTAAAGGAGTACATAAAAATAGTGGATGCTATTATGATCACCCAGGGGTCAAGAAGTTTTCCAGGATTTAGGGTCAGCAAACTTTTTTCTATAAAGGGCCAGATAGTAATTTAGGATTTGCGGGCCATAGTAAACAAACGGGAGCGGCTGTGTTCCAAATAAAACAATTTATGGACACAGAAAGGTGAATTTCACATGCTTTCCACAGTCATTGAACCGGATTTAGCCTCTGCCCTCTAGTGAACTGGAGCCCTAGTCTATGGAGGATGGCAGACAAGAAGGAGGTGGATAAGAACTGAGATACTGCACCAAGATAGATAACTAGGGTTCAGATGGCTGCTGTGGGAGACTGTCAATCTCCCTGGGCACCAACGACATCTAAAATGAGGCTTTGGCCTCCGTCTGGGGTGTGTGAGGAGGGTTCAAAGTAGCACGCAGAGAAAGCTTGGTGCTTAAAACCAGGCACCCATCACCAGCGTCGCCCTCTCTGCGGTGACCTGCAGCCTGTTCTGGAAGGAACCGATTCCGACGCCTCAGCCTCGGGGAGCGGAACGACGGGCGGAGCCCACGGCAGGCAGCAGCACCGCCGGGCGAGGCCGGGCCTGACGGCCGGGCTGCGCGAGTCGGGGGCGGGGCGGCGGCGCAGCGTCGTCGTCGTTGTCCCCGCCTCCTCCCCAGGGGCCGCGTCTGAGCCTCGGCGGCGGCGGCGGCGGCGGCGGCGGCGCTCACTACCCGAGGAGAGCGGCTGGCCTGGTAGCGGCGGCGGCCACCGAGACCCACCCGAGGCGCGTCCCAGTCGGCCTCCCGACGCCCCCAGGCCGCAGCGCCCGTGCCCCTTCAGCTCGCTCGCTCGCCCTCCTTCCCTGCAGCCGGCTGCGCCATGGCGTTGGCGTTGGCGGCTCTGGCGGCGGTGGAGCCAGCCTGCGGCAACCGGTACCAGCAGGTGAGCAGCGCCCAAATGCCCCCCCGACCCCGGCCCTGCCTTGCCCCCTGGCCGCTTCAGGCCTAGTCTCCGGCCCCGCCTGTAGCCAACTCGACGCCGCGGCTTGCCAGGCCGCGCTGGGCCTGGGCCGTCCGGGCGGGCCCCGGGCTCGGATTCGAGGCGGCCGCGGGCCGGGACCGTCCCTCCGCGACGCGGGGCGGGAGTCGGGCGGTGGAAAAACCTCCGCCCTGCAGTGTTTTCCTCATTTCCCACGGCGGGCGGGTCGCCGGGTCAGAAGCCGAGACCCTCCGGAGGCTTTGACTTGAGGGCATTCAGTTTGCGTTTTCCACCTTGAATTTGATGTCACTGGAAAAGGGGGGAAAAAACCAAACAAACCAAGAACGTGAAATGTAAAGGAAATTAGGTGGAGAGAAGATTAAAATCGCTGCTGCTGCTGCTGCTGCTGCCAACAGCTCTCCGCAGTGAGACGCGACTATTCAGGGTTTCAGAGCCTAGTCTGCTCGTCAAAACCCATTCCCCTCGCCTGCGTTTAAAGACAGAAGACAAAATGATAGGAGGGCCAAGTCCCAGTTCGCAGAAGACTTGGAAAACGCGATGTTTAACTGGTGATGCCCCTAAAATGTCGAACTACGTAACGTTGCAGGCTGCAGGGCGTGTGCCCTCTGTGTGTTTTCGAAGCTTGGAAATGACGTTTAAAGAAATTGAATAGCATAGCTGGGGAGAAGATGTATAGGAGATGGGTGGATTATTATCTCGGGTGATTTCTTAATTGAAGCCCTAGGGGAAAAAGCTGCTTGTTTTACTCCCTGTCTGTAGCCTGATTTCCCTCGGAAATTCGAGGGAGACATTTTGCAGGGTTCTTAGAGGTAGTTAACACATCGTAATTGTAGGAATTGATCCAGGTGGCTAACTGATGTTGACTGGAACCGCAGGTATCTGCGTGCATTTTTTTAGATGCTTTCAGTTTAATTTGCATATAAATGGAATTGTGCTTTATGTGAAATTAAATGTCCTATCGTAGATGATCTACAGTTTTATGTTTTATAAGTGAGGAAAACCAATATGATTAAAACATGTAGATTAATCCTGGTGGGGCCAGTTGCTGGGTTTTTGCTATCATCAGCTCTGTGTTGTAATTTCCTCCCTCCTACAGCCTGACTCCTCATATGACTAATTTTAAGAATTTAGCTTTTTGGTTTCATAAGCACGCTCAAATTGTGGCAATGCAGTCTAGTCCTTACTCTCACAGCCTGGGCTACGTGCTTTTTGTATGACCTTGGGCAAGGCCCTGGGTTTCTCTCTGCTTTAGTAAAATACGAATGACAGGTATCACTTAACTGTCACCAAGGTGTTCACAGATCACATGTAGCCCATATTGTGATCTAGTTCATTCTTTCATCCTGCCTAGGATAAAGCAAACAAGCAAAAAGCTGAGGCTTTTCTTTGTACTGCCATCTTCTTGAGCTATTAGGTAATGTTGACATACTGCTAGAAACAAAAAAAAATGGTGAAGTATTAAAATTACGTATTTCTTGGTGTAGTGGTTAATAGCTTTAAATATGCAAAATTGAGGTATCTTAAGGACAGGCCATCTTTTTACTTTAAAAAAATCATTGTTTTGAAGAAATCTTCATAAAAAGAAGGAAAAAAGAACTGACATTCCTAGAAAATTTGCAAAATACGAAAGCCAAAAAAATAAAAACAAACAAACCCAAAACAAAACCAAAACCCCACACCAAAAACCTATCACCTATAGATAACCAAAGTTAATATTTTGTGTATCTTTGTGTACTTACAGCTGTGTAAATATACACAAGGGTAGATCACTGTATGTGTCCAGATAAGGAAAGTTAATATTGATTGAGCATTTACTCTGTGCCAGTCATGGTACTAAGTACTTTACATCCATTATTTCACTTAATCCTCACAGAACCCCTTTGAGACAGTGTTTGATGTATAGATGACGGTAAATGACGAAGTCAAGACTCTAGAGGCTCGGTAACTTGCTCAAGGTCACCGCTTCTAAGTAGTGATTACAAGGGTAAATACACACTCAACTACTTAAACACAGGCTTATGGCCCAAATATAAGCGCGTACATTAGCAGATATATACATATACATTTGTATTGTCTTATGCACCCATACATATGTACACAGGCACATCTTTGTACATACATGCAGTTTTATGGGCCCCTGATGATACTTTCACACACTTTGTGCATATGTGTGCATGTATGTTTACATACCCACATGTTCTGAAACACATTTGCCTTCTCAAGTTTGCATGTGTGTGTGTGTATTGAGCACATATATGTAGAAAGGCAGACACTATAGCTGTATAATGAGATGGGTTCATATTTTAACACCTGCATAGCATGCAGTACGGCTAGACCGTAATTTAATCAGTTGCCTATTGTTGGTCTCTAAGTGTGTTTATAATTTTTTTCAGTCACATACATCTTCAACTATTTCCTTAGTATAAATTTCTAGTGGGTGGAAATGCTTGGTCAGAGAATATACATATTTAAAAGGCTTTCGAATTATGGAATGTTGTTGAATTGTCTAGGCAGCCTGATAGCATGGTACTTTTTGGTTGTCACAAAGGGACCTCTGACTTGTATTTGATATGGTTAGTCAAACTGAGCTGGTCTTCTAATGAAGTAAATGTAGGAGAAAACTATGATTCATTCATAAATGCAAACAGTGGTTTTGCCTTTATGGTCTTTTGATTGGAAGATGTCCCTAATTGAAATTTAGCATCACCCCAGACTACACAGATAGTTTGGGCTCATAAATTTCCTGTGGCTTTATTTTTTTCTCTTTTTGTGATTTGAAACGTGAGCTTGTGTGTCCATACTTTCTGAAGTGCTGTTTCAGAAAGCTCTAGGGAGGCCTAGTGTTGAAAACCTTGTTGTGTGCCGCCCTCTCTGAGGCCATTTACCCTGTTCATCCTTTCCAAGCTACCTTTGCCTCACTAGTAGATCATGGGCTATATTGTGCATTTTCCCAAATGCTTACTTCCTGAAATGTTTTGAGATATTTGGATTTAAAACCAGTGAAAGTAGGCAATGATGACACTGCTGTATCTGCTTAAAAACAGGCTGCAGAATGTTTGTTTTAGATGACTCCCTGCCTGCTAAGTAAGTGATTTGCTTGTGGCATCACTAATAAGTTTGTATTGTAGTCTGCTGGTGTTATAGATCAGCTTTGGGTAAATTCTTTCAGGATTGTGAAGGAAGGTTTTGAGAAATGAGGAAAAGAATTTCATCTCGGGCAGGCCAAACATTTTGCATGTTCAAGTGTTAGATGACGTCAGGATTCTAGAGGAAGGAGTGAATGGTGCCCCTGTGGCTCTTTTTTAATTTTTATTTTGTTTAGTATATTCACTTTGTTGTGCAGCCTTCATTTCACCACCATCCATTTCTAGAAAATCCTTACCCCTTTAACAGTAACTTATTTCCTCCTCCCCAAGCCCCTGACAGCCATTCTGCTTTCCATCAGTGAATTTGATTACTCTGAAGTACCTCATATAGGTGGAGTAATACAGTATTTATCCTTTTTGTGACTGGCTTATTTCACTTAGCATAATGTCCTCAAGGTCCATCCACATTGTGTCATGTGTCAAAATTTCATTCCATTTTAAAGCTAAATAATATCCATTGTATGTGTGTACTATATTTTATTTCATCTGTCAATACATTTTAGCCATTGTGAATAATGCTGCTGTGAATAATGGGTTAATAAGTTTCAAAAGAGTCCAAGCTTTGAATTCTTTTAGATATATACACAGAAGTGGAATTGTTGGTTTATATGGTATTGCTTCCCTGGTAGCTCAGCTGGTAAAGAATCCACCTGCAATGCAGGAGACCCCAGTTTGTTCCCTGGTTCAGGAAGATCCCCTGGAGAAGGGATAGGCTACCCACTCCACTTTACTTGGACTTCCTTGGTGGCTCAGATGGTAAAGAATCCGTGTGCAACACGGAAGACCTGCGTTCGATCCCTGGGTTGGGAAGATCCCTGGAGAAGGGAAAGGCTACCCTCTCCAGTATTCTGGCCCAGAGAATTCCATGGACTGTGTAGTCCATGGGATCACAAAGAGCTGGGCTTGACTGAGTGACTTTCACTTTCACTATGGTATTGCTGTTTTTAATTATTTGAGAAACTGCCATACTGTTTTCCATAGCAATGCACGGTTTTATATTCCCACCAGGAATGCATAAGAATTGCAGTTTTGTCATATCCTCATCAACATGTATGCCTTCTGTTTGTGTTTTGTTTTTGATAAAGCCTGGGTGTGAAGTGGCGTCTCAATGATTCTGGTTTGCATTTCCCTAATGATTAGTGAAACTGAACATCTTTTATGTGCATGTTGGCCATTTGTACATATTGGAGAGATGTGTACTCAGATCCTTTGCCAATTTTTGAATTGGGCAAATTCAAACATTCAAATTTTTTAATTGTTTGCTTTTTGTTATTGAGTTGCAGGTGTAATTTCTTTCTTTATTAAAATTGTAATTGGTTTACTGTGTTAGTTTAAGGTGTATAGCATAGTGGTTTGGTATTTTCTTAGATTATAGTGCATTATAGGTTATTGCAAGATAATGAGTATAATTCCCTGTATATGTATATTCTTGTTGCTTATTTATTTTACATAAAGTAGTTTGTATCTATTAATCTAACACCCCTAGTTGGTGCTTCCTTCTCTTTCCCCTTTGGTAACTACAAGTTTGTTTTCTAAATCCGTGAGTCTGTTCGTTTTGCATATACATTCATTTGTATTATTTTTCAGATTCCACATGTAAGTGATATACAGTATTTGTCTTTATCTGACTTACTTCACTAAGCATATTATTCTCTAGGTTCACCTACTTGCTGCAGATGGCAGTATTTCATTCTTTTTGTGGTGAAATAATATTCCATTGTGTGTATATATTAAGAAGGTGTGGGATGTGTGTGTTTGTATCTCACATCTTTTAATCCAATTGTTGATGAGCACTTGGGTTGCTTCTATGAGTAATTTGTTAGTATTTATTTATATTTTCAACTTTTTACTTTGAAAGATTTCAAGCATTTACAAAAGTTTAGTGTAATAAAACGTATGCACCCATCACTCGGCTTCAACAATTAACAAATAGTTAACTTTTTCATTTATACTATTATTTTGTAGCAAATTCTAGAAATCATGTCATTTCATCCATAAATATTTCTGTGTGTAACTCTAAAAGGCAATGATACGATATTTTAAGCAGATATCACATCAGGAAATACATCATGAAAGCACTTTTGTATAATTTGTCATGAATGCAGAACCAGGATTTGTGAGTGACAGGAGCTGCAGATCTTCAGCTATCTGTTGTTTCTGTCAGTGAAGTGCTCTAGGAAAATCTAGCATTGTCTAAACTGATACTACCCATTGGTTTCCCTGCATATAACTTCAAATTACTTTATCCTGAACCAATATTAAGAGCAGGACATGCAAAGTGAAGTCTGTTAACACTAGGGAAAAAAGGGTGTAAAATTAACAGATAAAAAGAAAATCAAACACTGCCTGGTTTTGCATTGAGAATAAGGATGAGATCACCAAGTTTACATTACTCTACATTAAATTAGATTGTAAAATAACCCTACCATGAGAGTAATATTGTATTTTGCTAACTAAAAGAAGAAAGACTTGGAGAAATTCAAGTGACATTCTCTGATTTACTTGTTCTTAGCGCTTTAAAATGATTACTTTGTTTTCTTAATAATTTATTCTTATATTTGAACAGTATAACTGTTTAGTGGAACCATATTCTTGTAGTAATGGATAATGCTCATTTAGATAAAACAACTTTTAACACTTTAATTAGAGATTAATGGAAAGAATCAACTTGGTGATCTCATCCTTATTCTCAAGTTACTTTTGCCAATATACCAGGCAGTTGTTGAATATCATGTATTGAATCTGTTGAATTTTACACAGTCCAGTTGTAATTAATTGCTTCTCATGGCTGTGTAGATAGATGTGTAGTGTATGTTGTTGCCTTCGCCAGCTGAGTGTTAACAGACTTCACTTTGCATGTCCTGCTCTTAAATTAGACTGACTCTTTTTTTCTGAATACCACAATTTAAAGTTTTAGATACTAGCTCTCAGTATTGATCAAATTTAAGAACATTTCTAGTGAAATATTTTTTTACTGTATTATATATTTTTCCCCTAGCAGTTTCGTATAATCTTTTGACAGTTTCTTTTAAATTTGTGTATTGCAGTATTATCACTTGGTAGTTAATCAGTGGCTTGAATGTGATTTGGAGGTCTTTCTGGAGATTGGATAGTTTATGACTAGAAACATAAAGGTTGATGGGACTTCTCTGGTGGTCCAGTGGTTGAGAATTTGCCTTTCAATGCAGGGGACGTGGGTTGGATCCCTCTTTGGGGAACTAAGATCCTACATGTTGTAGAGTAACAGCTTGCACGCCGAAACTGCCGAGCCTGCAGGCTACAGCTAGAGCCCTCACGCTGCAATGAAAGATCTCCCGTGATGCAGCGAGGACACCTCTTCCCGCAACTGAGACATGATGCAGCCAGATAAATACAGTGCAAAGGTTTAAGGAGTGGTTTCTGTTTAATAACAATTTCATTTTATTTGTCATTCAGCACTTAAATGTGGCAATAACGTTGAACATTTCTTGTTATGGAATAGCACACAGATACAGTCTTCATATTCTAGAGTCAAATAGTAACTTGTAAAGGAAAGCTTGACTTCCCTCCCATTCTTTTCCCCAGATGCGTGACTGCTTTGCAAGTTTGGTGTGTGTTCTTTAGGATTTTTCCTTTCCTTAAAAAAATGTTAAAAATATTAAAAAAAAATAAACTTTACTTTTTGTAACATTTTTAGATTTTCAGAAACATTGAAGTTAGTAGTATAGTTTCTGTATACACCAGACCCAGTTTTCCCACTAACATATTAGTATCGTGCATTTGTTGACAATTAATGAACCAATATTAATATGTTATTATTAACTAAAGTCCATACTTTATTAAGATTTTTAGTTTTTATCTATGTCTTCTGTTTCAGGAGTCTGTATAGATTCCATATTACATTAAGTCATCATATCTCCCTAGACTTCTCTGGGCTGTGACAGTTTCTCAAGTTTTCCTTGTTTTTGATGACCTTTACATTTTTAAGGAGTATTTCACTTTCATGCATTGGAAAAGGAAATGGCTACCCACTCCAGTACTCTTGCCTGGAGAATCCCAGGGACGGGGGAGCCTGGTGGTCTATGGGGTCGCACAGAGTCGGACACGACTGAAGTGACTTAGCAGCAGCAGCAGTCAGTTATTTGTAGGATGTCCTTTCTTTGGAATTTGTTAGATGCTTTTCTCACGATTAGATTTGGGGAGGAAGCCACACAGAGATAAACTGCTGTTTTCATCACATCATATCAAGAATGCATACTGTCAACAGTATGTCAGCATACTATCAACAACTTATCGCTGTTAATGTTGACCTTGATCACCTGGCTAAAGTAGTGTTTGTCAAATCTCTCTATATAAAATGACTCTACCTTCCCCCCCCCCTTTTGTACTGTGCTTTTGGAAGGAAGTCACTGTGTTCACTATGTACAGCTTATACTTAAGGATTGGGGAGTTAAGTTCCACCACCTCATTGAGGGTAATGTGTCTGCTGCTAAGTCGGTTCAGTCATGTCCGACTCTGTGTGACCCCATAGATGGCATCCCACCAGGCTCCCCCGTCCCTGGGATTCTCCAGGCAAGAACACTGGAGTAGGTTGCCATTTTCTTCTCCAGTGCATGAAAGTGAAAAGTGAAAGTGAAGTCACTCAGTCGTGTCTGACTCTTAGCGACTCCATGGACTGCAGCCTACCAGGCTCTTCCACCCATGGGATTTTCCAGGCGAGAGTACTGGAGTGGGTTGCTATTGCCTTCTCTACATTATTTGGAATTTTTCTGCATGGGACATTTGTCTCTTCATTACTTTATTTATTCATTGATACTGGTATGGGCTCATTAATGTTATTATTTGAGTTATAAGCTAGCACTGTTTTGTTAGGTTGTTCTAGCTTTTGCCATTGGGATCTCCTTCAGTTGGTACTTGTATCCTTTTGACAGAGCTCCATCTTTGTGGTTTTTAAAGCACTTCTTAACTTTTGGCACCAGACTTACCATGTATAGTTCCTGAGCCATCCTGGAAGCAGCTGTTTCTCCAAAGAACCCTGGTTCCTTTTAGTGGAGAATGATGTTAGAAACCACGGTCTGTGTTCATTGCACCTGAAGACTGCTGCTATTTTTGTTCTCTTTCCTTCCTTTTCATCCTTCTCTTACTCTTAGTAACCAGCGCAGTTTTTTTTTGCATATAGTAAGTCCCATACCATATTATGGTATGTAATATTAATTACATTAATTAAGAGAATAAGATAGTGGATAAATGGCATCATTTTGAGATGGAAGAGATCATCTCTTCCAGAGACTTGCAGGAAGTTTCTTAGAAGATGGAGCTTGAGCTTGGCCTTGAAGGACGGGTAGGAGGTAGGTGGGGAGACTAGGACTTGGGAGAAGAGGGTAGAGGTGGACTCTCATGATTTGTTGTTTCCCTTGGGAACTTGTTTCACTTGCTAGAAAAATCACCTCTCACCTTTTCTGTCCAGGAACCCTCCTCTTCCTCTACCTGGAATGCTGCCTTCTTCCCAGTGACCCTCTCCAGTTTAGGTAGTCTGTCCTAAGGGGAGTTTGAGTTCCTCCCCTTTCCCTCAGTTTGGTTAGATTCCCCTTTTATGACACATTTTATAACCACATTTTAAACCTTTTTTTCTCTTTATTAGGTTGATACAAAAGTAATTGTAATTTTGCATTGTTGGACTTTGCTGTTTGATATTGAAATACATTCTTAAATGTGATTGTTATAAATCATTTTAATGTACATTTTGCACTTTATATTTTTTTACTAATGATATTACTTGCTGTTTATTTTGTATTTATTTTAGACTAGGAAAATGATGTTAGACAAAACGCAAATTTGAGCTATTTTCTTATATGAGTTCGAAATGAGTCATAAAGTGTTGGAGACAACTTGCAACATCAGCAACATATTTGACCCACAAACTGATAATGAATGTGCAGTGCAGTGGTGGTTCAGGAAGTTTTGCAAAGGGGATGAGAGCCTTGAAGATGAGGAGCATAGTTGCCAGCCATTGGAAGTTGACAATGACCAGCTGAGAGCAGACATTGAAGCTGATCCTCTTTCAACTACACGAAAAGTTGCTGAACTCAGTGTTGACCATTCTATGGTTGTTCAACGTTTGAAGCCAACTGGGAAGGTGAAAAAGCTTAAGTGGGCACCTCATGAGCTGATTGAAAATTAAAAAATCGTCCTTTTGAAGTATTGTCTTCTCTTATTGTACACAACAGCAAACCATTTCTCTATCAGATTGTGACTTGTGACAGAAAGGGACTTTATGCAACCAGTGATAAGCAGCTCAATGGTTGGACCTTGAAGAAGCTTCAAAGCAATTCCCAAAGCCAAACTTGCACCCCAAGAAGGTCATGGTCACTATTTTGTGGTCTGCTGCCAGTGTGATCCACTACAGCTTTCTGAATCCCAGCAAAACCATTACATCTGAGAAGTATGCTTAGCAAATCAATGAAATGCACCAAAAAGTACAATGTCTGCAACCAGCATTGGTCAACAGATGCTGGGCCCAGCAAGGGTCCAGTTTTACTGCATGACAATGCCTCACTGCGTGTTGCACAGCCAGTGCTCCAACAGTTTAATGAATTGGGCTACGGAATTTTGCCTCCTCTGCCATATTCACCTGACCTCTTCTCAGCTGACTACCACTTCTTCAAGCATCTTGACAATTTTTTGCAGAGAAGATGCTTCCACAAACAGCAGGAGGTAGAAAATGCTTTTTGAGAGTTTGTCAAATCCCAAAGCACAGATTTTTATGCTACATGAATAAACAAACTTATTTCTTGTTGACAAAAATGTGCTGATTATAATGGTTCCTATTTTGATTAATAAAGATGTGTTTGAACTTAGTTATCAGTTCAGTTCAGTCACTCAGTCATGTCCAGCTCTTTATGACCCCATGGATTGTAGCATGCCAGGCTTCCCTGTCCATCACCAACTCCCGGAGCTTGCTCAAACTCATGTCCATTGAGTTGGTGATGCCATTCAACCTTCTAATCCCCTGTCATCCCCTTATTCTCCTGCCTTCAATCTTTCCCAGCATCAGGGTCTTTTCCAGTGAGTCAGTTCTTCACATCAGGTGGCCAAAGTATTGGAGTTTTGGCTTCAGCATTAGTCCTTCCAATGAATATTCAGGACTGATTTCCTTTAGGATTGACTGGTTTGATCTCTTTGCAGTCCAAGGGACTCTCTAGAGTCTACTCCATCACCACAGTTCAACAGCATCAATTGTTCAGCAACTCTCACATCCATACATGACTACTGGATAAACCATAGCTTTGATTAGATGGATCTTTGTTGGCAAAGTAATGTCTCTGGTGTTTAATATGCTGTCTAGGTTTGTCATTGTTATAGTGACATATAACTGTATAGAACTTAGTTATAATAATTTAAAATTCACAGTCCCAAGCTGCAGTTACATTTGTGTGTGTGCGCCCAGCTGTGTCTGATTCTTTGCGACCCCATGGACTGTAGCACAACAGCCTCCCTTATCCATAGGTTTTTCCAGGCAAGAATATAGCCCTGCAGTTATATTTGCACCAACCAAAATATTTTGTTTTCGTATCTTACATACAGTTATTCTTACAGATATTACAGGCTTGTTACCAAAAATAGCAGTCTCCTGCTTGCTTTTGCCTGTTTCTTAGCTTTCTTTTGCTTGTTATTATTTGTGAAGGTAAAAAACATAAGATATTACTTCTTGATTTAAGTTTTCAGCGTTTTAAAAATTGACCACTAGGAGATTTAAGGGTTTACCTCTCGTTTACCACAACTGCATATGCTTCCATTTCCTGTCTCTATATCTTTCTAGTATAGTTATATCCATATTGTAGTTAGGTCAATATTCAGTATTTATAGTAATTTAAAATAATAAATAATGTTCACAGCTGAGATATATTGTATGCTGTGATTAGTTTTACTTGCTTAACAGTACCTTATTTTCCCTAAAGTTAACCACAATTTTTTTTGTTTGCCTAATTTTCTGAGTATATATCATAAGTTGTTTATAGCATGAATCATCCTCAGACTCTCACTTAATCTTAATTTTTGATATGTTCAAACACATCAGGTATTTTATTGATTTCATTGTTGGGTGTGGGATGTGTGGCTCTTTTGGGGTTGCTTTTGGCTGCGTGCGGGTATTAGTTCCCCAACTAGGGATCAGATCCAGGCCTGTGCGGTGGAAGCCTGGAGTCTTAACTACTGGATTGCAAGGAAAGTCCCTCTTTCCTGTTTTTTTGACCTGTACTGTAAGACTGCTTTCAAGGTCTGCTGTTTAGTTGTCATCCTAAGATTTCCTTTTCCAATTTTTAAAATTGAAGCCCCTTGCCTTGATTCACACTGTTTTTTTCTTGATTTATTGTCTCATTTCTATAGAACACACCCTCTAGTACTTTTCTGAGAAATAAAACATGAGGTAAACTTTTTGTTGTTGTTGTTGAGACTTTGAACATCTAAGAATTTTTGTGTTTTCAGTCTGTACCCTTACCTTGATTTCTAGGCTTTTAGGTTAAAAACAGTTTCCTTTAGAATTTGAAGCCATTTGTTCCACTGCCTTCTGGGTTCCGCTATTAGGAAGACTGAAGCCAGTTGTGACATCTGATTCTTTAAATGTGGCCTACTTTCTGTGTTTCTGGAAGCCTTTAGGAACTTCTTTTGTTTCCGGTGTTGTTAAATTTCACTGTGTTGTACCTTGGTATAGATATGTGTACGTCCATCGTGCCAGGCACTCAGTGAGCCCTTTTGGTCTAAAAGCTGATGTCCTTCAGTTCTGGGAAATTTTAAAAAGTATTTGGTTGACCCCCCCGCCCCCCCCTTCCCTTTCTCTCTTTGGATCTTGACTCTTCTATACTGATTCTTAAAAGTTTTTAATCTCATATTTTTCATCTTTTTCTCAGCTTTCTATGAGATAGTCTCAATTTTCTAACTCTTTGATAAAATTTTAATATTAAAAAAATTTTTCAAAACTCTTTAATTGCCCCCCTCCCTTTTTTTTAGTAGCAGGAAATGGCAGCTCACTCCAGTATTCTTAACTGGAGAATCCCATGCACAGAGAAGCCTGCCAGGCCATAGCCCATGGGATCACAATGAATTGGACACGACAGTATCTGAGGACAGAGAATGGAGTTCAGCATATAGTAGATGCTCAGTAAATGTTAGAATCTTTCCTTTAGTAGCACACTGTCCATGTTTTATGGTTTTAATTTTTTTCTCTTGTTTCTCTGAAATTATTGAAATTTTTTTTCTTTCTAAAGTTTATACTTTCCTGCATAGTTCTTTCCTCTGTGTTGCATTTATTCTCCTTGCTTTGGTCTTTTATGATCTTTGAGATAGAAGTAGGTGATCTTTGCCTGCTTGGTAAAAAGTACACAGTTGGTAGAGCAATTTGGAAGCTCACTATGGTTGATGGAGCTTCTTGACAGGCCTTACTACCTTTTAATCTAACTAGATTGTTTCTTTAAGTGACAGTGTTTTTCTGTCTCTCTTCTTGGGCTGGTCAGTTTCCCCAGAGCTTAGGCCTGGCTGCTGCTACTCTTAAGAGCTGATTGGCAGAGGTAGACTAGGAGATCTCAAGGTTTAGTACCTAAGTCTCTCACTTAATCACTCCTTTCCGACAATCCATTCTTTCTCCAAATTTCCGGTGTCTCCAGTTCAGACTTCTACTGTCTCACACTCTCCAGAGAGTAAACCTCTAGTCTCTTAATGGGGATTCTGGGAGCTGTGTGTGTATAACTGGGTCCAGCTTCTCATTTTCACTTTTACTTTCTCTGGTACTTGCTACCACCAGTTCTTAAGCCTTGAGAGGGTACAGTGCAAGAGAGGTTGCTTTCCTGCTTTCTGGTTTAGGATTTAGGTTTCTTGGGTCTGCTGTGTAAGTTCTCACCTATCCTGCTTCTAACTTGCAGGATTTTATTGCTGCTTCCTCTCCTGTTAGTAAAGTTTTGTTAAATTTGAGGCAAAAGAGAAATTTAAAAATGACTATCATTTACATTTGAGAGGGTTTTGAAAGGGATAAAGGGGCTGCTTTGGTGGCTCAGATGGTAAAGAACCTGCCTGCAGTGCGGGAGATGCAGGTTTGATCCCGGGGTTGGGAAGATCCCCTGGTGGAGGAAATGGCAACCCACTTCGGTATTCCTGCCTGGAGAATCCAATGGACAGAAGAGCCTGGCGAGCTACAGTCCATGGGGTCATAGAGTTGGATGTGACTGAGCAACTAACACTTGAACTTTTTTGAAGGGATAAGAGGCAGATCTTTGTGTTCAATTTTTAACTGGAACCTTATGATTGTAATTACTTCTTTTGATTATCTTTTCTTTGATAAGTTTTTGATTTAATTAGGTCAAAAGCATCAGTCGTAGCCTGATAAAGTCTTTGAGTGATGTTGAGGATAAAATGCAAGCAGTTACACACTTGCATAGTAGAACATTCTGTGATGAGGTAAAAGGAAAGATATGAAATGCTTAATGCATTTCCCTCTTGGTTCTCATTGTTCTTCCAAGAGAAGGGAAACTCCAGATGAGGCCTAAATTACAGCAAACTCTTTTCCCATCCGTAATCTCTGCCCCATTGTGCTCTACTCTAAGCATCATCATCTGATAATAGGCAAGCATAACCGAGAGAACTCTGGTAACTCATGGGGCCAGCAGAGCCAGGAAGGCTGCAGCTAGCACGAGTCTCTGGATTCTGGACATGTCTGTCACTTTCAGGGTTCTTATATTTGACTATACTCTTTAATTTAGACTCCATTTTAATTTAATTCTGTTTTTTGATATACCAATTGGTGGTTTTTAGAATGGAAGACTTTCTAGGAATTACAGTGTGATCAATTAAAATACCAATTTTCCTTCATATGTACCACAAACATTTATTGAATACCTAGTTGTACCCAATACACTATGCCAAATATTTTATTTCCAAAGATTGGAGAGGTTATTTTTCTTTTGTTTATTTTTGTTGCATGCATGCTAAGTCGCTTTAGTCGTGTCTAACTCTGCGACCCTTTGGACTATAACCTGCCAGGCTCCTTTGTCCATGGGATTCTCCAGGCAAGAACACTGGAGTGGGTTGCCATGCCCTCCTCCAGGGGATCTTCCTGACCCAGAGATCAAACCTGTGTCTCCTGCATTGCAGGTGGATTTTTACTGCTGAGCCACCTGGGAAGCCCCATATGGCTTAATACCTAGCTTTATATTTATTTGGTGATTTGTAAAGTAATATGAATAATTTTAAATAAATGCAAACTTAAAGTTAAGATGGCATTAAGATTAGCTGCCATTTCTTTAGGTAGGTTTCTGTTAAAGCTACACCTCCATGCCTGATTTAGTCAGCATGTGCTAATAAAGTATCCACGCTATGCCACTCCCTGTTCAGTGCTGGGGTGAATACAGTAGTGAACCATGCAAAGGTCCCAGTCTGCAGAGGGCTCACAGTCTACTCTACTAACTGTTAATCAAGCAAGGGTGCATGTTCCTGTGGTGCAGAAAGTGAGGCTCTGACAGCTGGTGTTTACAGAAAAATAAAGGTTTATTTGCAGGTTTCAAGCGAGAAGAACTGGGCGGCTCATGCTCAAAAGATCCAAACTCCCTGATGGCTTTCAGGCATGGCTTTTAAAGATAGGTGTTAGGTAGGAGGGTGGTAGGATATGTATGTGATTAGATCCTGGATCTCCTTCTGATTGGTTGGTGGTGAGATAGCAGTGATATTTTGGGAATGTCAACCTTCTTGTTCCAACTGGTTTGGAGTCTACTACCACAAACTCTAATGTCATAGTCACTAAACTCTACTAGTTTCTGCACAACAGCTCAAAGGTATGCATCAGATTGTTATCTATATTCCTTCAGGAGGAACTAGGAGTCCTGTGACTATTCTAATCATTAAATGCATGAGTCTGGCCTTTGGAACTTTGGGAAGATCTGGGAGACTAAAACCTTTCTACAAACAGGACACAGAGAGGGTTTTTGTATCTAGAAAGGCCCCACAGGGTCCTGCTTTGTTCCATTCCCCCATTTTTTTGATAGCCAACAATTCTGAGAGGAATAGAGACAGGACAACAGATGAAATAAAGTTTAGGAGATTAATCATAAACTGAGCAGAGACACTCAGTTTTAGGGGACTCAGTTTGATAAATCCTCTGCTAGTCTCCTTTTCTCAACCTTTCTGTAATTGTTAGTGTGATTTATCTGCAGAAACATGCACAAATCATAAGTGTGTGTTGTAGCTCAGTGAATTTTCACAAGCTAAACATGCACATTAGCTAGTACCCAGTTCAAGCAGCAGCATTACCGGCACTCCAAAAGCTCATTTCAAGTGCCCTTCTAGTTGTGCCCCTACCCAGGGTAATAACTCAACTGGCAGATTAGATTTGCCTGGTTTTGATCTTTATTATATAAAGTGTAGTCATATAATAAAAGCTCTTTGTGTCTGGTTTCTCTTGCTCAACATAATTATGTTTATGAGATTCACCTGTGATATTATATGTTGTTATAGTTTGTTCATTCATGTGACTGTGTGATATTCCATGGTGTGAAGTTAACATGATTTAGTAACCCATTAATGATGTTAATGGGCATTTGAGTAGTCTCCAGTATTATGAATATTGTTTCTTTGAATACCCTGATACATCTTTTGGTGAATGTATGTGTTTCTGTTGGGATATATAACTAGAGTAGAATTGCTAGGCCATAGAGTATATATGAATTCATCTTTAGTAGATTCTGCTAAACAGTTTTCTAAAGTGGTTCTACAAATTTACATTCTAAGTTTGAGAGTTCTGGTTATATATGTGTGTGTATAAAATCTTAATGGAGACCGGAAATGTTCTGTATGCCAAGTCCAGAATCCTTTCAGTTCTGTTCTGAGTTTATAAATAGGAACAAATAATTTTTTAAAATTGTTCTTGAAATCTAAATAGATGCCAGTTATAATCCATATTCTGTTGGGACAAAGTTTTTTCATAAAGCATTGCTTAATATATTAAATGATGAATGATTAAGAGTTCACTTTTTATTTCATGATGGTATTTTAGAGCTTTAACATATCTTAGAGACAACATGAGGATTTTAAAAACACAAAAGAATATTTACCATTCACAGACTAGATTTTATATAAATTATTTTAAAATGTGTGCTTAGTTGCTTAGTTGTCTCCGACCCCATGGGCTATAGCCCGCCAGGCTCCTCTGTCCATGGGGATTCTCCAGACAGGAATACTGGAGTGGGTTGCCATGGCCTCCTCCAGGGGATCTTCCCAATCCGGGGATCCAGCTCAGCTCTCCCACATTGCAGGTGTATTCTTTACTGTCTGAGACACCAGGGAAGCACATCTTAAAATGACTCTTATCTAATCTCTATTTTCATATTGTTTATTCTGTAAGCAAAGATGAACTGTCCTGTCAAAGGCAAGGAGAACAGAGCTTAGTCTCCAATTCAACTTACCTTTGCTGGGACTTTTAATTCCTTCTCCAAATAGGTTCTGGAGCTCTGAACTAAGAACCGAGTTTTCATATGGAACCAGAAAGTGGAGAAGAGGTAAGACTCAAGACAGATTGGATGCTACTTCTTAAAGGATATTATGTTCAGAGGTAGAGGGGCTTACCTAATTGAAAGCTGTGTGATTATTCCTTATTTCCCCGATCTTTATGAAATCATGAAGAATGATAAGGAGTGGGGGCACTTATCGCTAACCTGGAAGGCTCTTAGCTGTAGACTTTGCCTAAGCTAGGTGACCGGAAACATTGGGCACTGTTTACTTGACGGGGTCTTGATGAAGCCATCAGTGGTGAAAATATTTCAGTTGGATGTAAGATGTGGATCCCAGGGGTTGGCAGGTTGATGGCAGTTTTCTGGTGCCACCCAAAAATCTCACAGTGCACTTCCCAGGTGGTGCTGGTGTTAAAGAACCTGCCTGCCAGTGCAGGAGACATAAGATGTGAGTTTCATCCCTGGGTGAGGAAGATCCCCTGGAGTAGGAAATGGCAACCCATACTAGTATATTTGCTTGGAGAACCCCATGGACAGAGGAACCTGGTGGGCTACAGTCCATGGGGTTGCAGAGAGTTGGAACATGGCAGTGCACAGAGGAGATACGGATCCCAGAGGTGGACAGGTTGATGGCAGTTTTCTGGTGCCTCCCAGAAATCTCACAGTGCCACTATCCTAGCCATAGTTGGCTAGTTTAGTACCTTAATGAATGAGTTATTTCTCCCAGTGCCTTGGCTTCTTAAGAAAGTTGAAGGGACTTCCGGGTGGCCCTGTGTTTGGGAATCTACCTTGTAATGCAGGGGACTTGGTTCGATCCCTGGTCAGTTAACTAAGATCTCACGTTAGGCAGAGCAACTAGACCCGTGCCCCATAACCGCTGAGCAGGCACACTCTGAAACCTGTGTGCCACAACTAGAGAGAGTCTGTGCGCTGCAGCGAAGATCCTGTGTGCTGCAGCTAAATTAATTAAGAAAAGAATTGTTAACAAAAAGCTGAAGTTGGAGATGAGTGGCTACCATCTTGCCTTCCTCTTTTCTCTCTCCATGGTATGCCTTCACGTGTTACTTGGACCTCAGGTGAAAAATAGAAGAAAAACCATTGAATTGATGATCATAGTTTGTAGCATTTGCTCTCATTTCTAAGGACTGACATAAATATTGACTTGGAATATTTTCTCTCCTTCCAAACCAAATTGTATTCATCAGTTGTATTTATATATGTTAATGGTGATAACCACAAAAATCTTTAAATAGAAAGCTTAACAAACCTGTGTCCGTTCTAAGGAAATTTACTGTGGTATTCTTTTCATGTTATTGCCATTGTCTTATTTAAACCATTATCCTAATTACTTTGCTTTTCTTTTGCTTTGGTGAATTTTGATTTTTTAATTGTGTTTTTATTTTCCTAGTAAGAGTATTTGCATTTTGTCTTTTCCCTCTGCCATTAAATATGTTATGGATAGTGTAGATCTGGTGGTGGTTTGTTTTTAAATTATCTTTTGGTAAACAACAGAAAAAAATAATGACATTTATTCTTCACTCTTAAAAGAGATTGTTAGTCAAACTCTCTTTTAATTTCTTGATCCTAATATTTTTCTTTTCAGGGATGGAAAATATTAAGGGATTTTAAAAAGCGTGATTAGTTTGCAACTCAATGTGTTATTTTCTTTTATTATTTTTATCCATCACTTATAGGTGTACTGTGTTAAACTCTGAAGATATTGATGGGATCAGTACCCACTCCCTCCCATTAAGGGACATAGACATATTATTTAGCAAGGAAGTACTCATGTGGAATAGTTGATTTTCAGAGTCCTTTTAAAGAAATTATACATTATATAGGTTTGCAGTTTTAATATTAGAAAATACTCTTCCTTTTTTTGAGTTGTAATCCACATGCCATATAGTTCATCTTTATGGGAGAAGGAAATGGCAACCCACTCCTATATTCTTGCCTGGAGAATCCTGTGGACAGGGGAGCCTGGTGGGCTCCTGTCCATAGTGTCGCACAGAGTCAGACACGACTGAAGCGACTTAGCATGCATGCACGCATTGGAGAAGGAGATGGCAACCCACTCCAGTGTTCTTGCCTGGAGACTCCCAGGGACAGGGGAGCCTGGTGGGCTGCCTGTCTATGGAGTTGCACAGAGTCAGCCACGACTGAAGTGACTTAGCAGCAGGTCAATGATTTTTTACCATATTCACAGGTTTTGTCGTTGCTGCTGTCTAATTCCAGAACATTTGAACCACCCCCAAAAGAAACAGAGTACTAGCAGTCAGTAACTCCACACTTTTCCATTCCCTGGCACTTGGCATCCGCCAACCTTTCTGTCTCTATTATATTTGCCTTTTCTGGAGAAATTATATAAATGGAGTCATACACTATGTGGTGTTTTGTGATTGGCTCCTTTTTCTTAGCATAATGTTTTCAAGGTTTCAGGTTTTGGAATGTATCAGTGCTTCATCGTTTTTGTTTTTGGTTTTTTTTGTTAGGATTATTTATTTCTGTCTATCCTTTTGAAAGTGTGTGTGTTAGTCTCTCAGTAGTGTACGACTTGTTGCAACCCCATAGTCTGTAGCCTCGCCACCCCCCACCCCCACCCCCACCCCCTGCAATCTACTCTGTCCATGGAATTTTCCAGGCAAGAATTTTAGAATAGGTTGCCATTTCCTTCTACAAGGATCTTTCCAACCCAGGGATTGAACCTGGGTGAACCAGGGATTGAATCTGCATTGCAGGCAGATTCTTTTACCATCTGAGCTACCAGGTAAGCCCTTCATTTTGAATGGATATACCAGATTTTATTTATCTATTCATCATTTGATGAATAATTTGCCTATTATAATAATGCTGCTATGAACATTTATATACAAGTTTTTCTGTGAGGATATATTTTCAGTTCTCTTGAATATATGTCTTGGAGTGGAATTTGCTGGATCTTTTTTAATTCTGTGTTTAACTTTTTATTTTGAGAAACAACCAAACTATTTTCCATCTTGTGTATGAGTGTTCTAATTTCTCTGCATATTCAGCAGCACTTGATTTTGATTTTTTTTTCCTTTTGTTTATGGCCATATGCTTGGGTACAATGTGATATCTTGTGGCTTTGATTTGCATTTCTTGACGATTAATAATGTTGAACATCTCATGTATACTAGCTATATATCTTCTTCGGAGAAATGTCTGTTAAAATTAGATGGTCTTTTAATTATTAAATTTTGTTGTCAAAATTACCCTATATAAATATCATTCCCTAGTTAATAGTAAGTTAGTAGAAAACTATTCTTGAATGTATAGAATTTGGTGGTGGTGGAATAATTTGTAGTCAGTATATTATATACAAATATACGATCTGCAAGCTGGTGGTTACCAGAGGGGAGGTGGATTGGGGGGCAGGTGGATTGGAAATAGATGAAGGCGATTAAGGGGTACAGAATTCAAGTCATGGGGATGTGATGATATATAGCATAGGGAATACAGTCAGTAGTAGTATAACAACTTTGAATGGTGACAGATGGTAGCTAGATATCAGTGATCGTTTTGAAATGTATATGAATATTGAATTACTATAAAGTGTACCTGAAACTAATATATGATGTTGAGTGTCAATTATACTTCAATTTTTAAAAAGAACTATAGTCTGTATATAATAGAAAATTTTTAGTTCTCATAAACTTTGGCTGTTTCTGAACAACAGAGTAAAATAGCACCCCCAGTGGTTTCACTAGAGAAATATGCTTTTACTTTCTGGTAATTATACTGTCTCATTTGTTGGGATTTAAAGAGTATGCAAAAATAGTGGGTTGATCATTAGAGGTTTAAAATATTGCATTTTAAGGTAAATGTTTTAGAAATTAATGCTAAAGTTAGAAGTGTAAATAGCATTTAAAGTGATTTTCTGAGACTGTTACTAGTTAAAGAACGTATCTAAACTTACCAGAAGTTTCTTGCTGTTTAAAGAGGATTCACCCAAGAAAAAAATGAGTCAAGAAAGTACTGTAACTTTGTGGGTTTATTGGATAAGCTCAGTATTATTTTCCACATACTTGTTATGTTTGTGTGAATTATGAGGTATACTTTTTGATAGCTCTTCTCATGGATTTATGAGTTTTGGGGTTGATCTTCTCTTTGATGTTTAGTAGAATTTTTAAAAATTGTTCTTCCATTCTTAGTAGAGAGAATCCAGGAATGACTTTATGTGCTTTTAGGTGCTGCCATCCTGTACAGTTGTAAATGTTGACCTTAGTTTGGTCTAATCTAAGTCCTTGCTCTTCTGTTGCTTAAAAACAGCTCATTTCTAAATTGAAGCTCATCTTTAAAACTACTGGGATTTCCCTGATGGCTCAGATGATAAAGAATCTGCCTGTAATGCAGGAGACCTGGGTTTGATCCCTGGGTTGAGAAGGTCCCCTAGAGAAGGAAATGGCAACTCACTCCAGTATTCTTGTCTGGAGAATTCCATGGACAGACCGTGGGGTCGTGAAGAGGCAGACATGAGTGAGCCACCAACACTTGCTTCAGAGCTGCTTTTGGGAGGGCAATGAGAAGCCGTTTTACTGTGGCAGGAGCTCAACTAATTTAAACTTGTAAGGTTTGTGTCTTTAAACTTGTTAATCGAAGTTTGCTTCTGTTAGAACTTGAGTTATGTTTGATTTCTTTATGAGAGATTCTGTTGTTTAACTAAAACACTGTGTATTTATCTCTAATAGGAACAGTGTGGATAGGATATAGAGGAAGGTAGTAACAAGGAAAAACATCCTTTATTTTAGCTGTGCTGTATTTCACAGGCTTAATATACAGGACAAAACATTTCAGCACCTGTTGGTAGGTGGTGTTTTTATTTTTTTAACTGAGGGATTGAAGGTAAAAGGAGAAGGGGGTTGCAGAGGATGGTTAGATAAAATCACCGACTCAATGGACATGAATTTGAGCAAACTCTGAAAGATAGTGGAGAACAGAGGAGCCTGGCTTGCTACAGCCCATGGGGTCTTGAAGAGTTGGACATGACTTAACGAGTGAACAACAATCAAGGCTAAGAAGTACCTAGAAGATTGTGCCATGTAGATAAACTGGGGACGTGGAAGAGTTTTAGGGATCTTCCGGGGAGCCATAACAGAGTCTGCTCATGGTATAAGGAGGAATGCAAGTAATCAGGGAATAGGAGTGAGGGCACTGTCAGGAGTGTGGTGAAGAGAAGGACCATCTGAAATTTCACATGATTCGATTATTCCTTGATCAGCAGTGAAGACGCAATTTTTGTACTCAGTACTTTATAGGCATGTATAGGTAATTGTATAACCAAGGGAAAACCACAGTTTAAATCTTATTTGGAGATAAGTAAAATTGATGAGAATTGTTTTAAAAAAAATTATGTGACAGAAAAGAATCCAGAGCCTGAAAGGTATTTATTAACTGTCAAATTTATACAATTAACCACCCTCCCCTGCAGGAGCATAGTGCAGGAGAGGGCAGAAGTCCCACCACTTTTCAAACTTGTCTCTCCATAACCTCTACAAAGGAATCTGTAACAGGTAGGTTGTAATCAGGCTTCCACTGACCCAGTTGCTAGAAGAGACTGGGCATCTTTGCAGTGGCAGCCTCAAATTGACAATGACACTTATTCTTTTAGAGAGCCCTGGGAGAGCCTGAGGATCCCCGAGCCCCAGGGATATGTTAGGGAGGACTGCATAGGAAAGGTTTCCAAGAACAGAAAAGGAGAACCTTAAGAACACATTATGGAACCATGTAACCAGTCTCACAGCCTTATAGATAAGGCCCGCTTGAGTTCTAGTGCAGTATTTTCCAGTCCCCCACAATCCGTGTTAGTGAGTGTGTGGCTTGTTTGGCTGGCAGAACCAAATTAATGGCAGTAGATTCCCCAAAGTGTAAAAAGATGTACACCTAGGGATTCTGTTGTATAGCGTGTTATTATTCACACTCTGGTGGTCACTGAATACTTCTTGAAGGTGATTGCCTCTTTCCCTCCAACACTGTAGTGTTTTATTTTAAACACCTTTCTTGATGGAGCCTGAATTTATCACCAGCATTATAGAAAAGAAGTCAGAGTTGCAAACTCTGTACAGTGAGTTCTTCAGATCTTCCTAATACGTCGAGCCTCCTTAATCATAGTAGGTGTCTTTTTGTTGGTTGTATTTTCAGCTAGAAATAATATTAGTATGATTGATTACTAATAATTACTATTTATTAATGATTCAAAAGTGTTGAATTTTAATGCAATAAAGAATTTTACCTGAAAATGTTTCTTTTTTTCCTCATTAAAGAGAAAACGGGGATTTCTGACTCAATTGGAATTTCTTTGCTCTATTATCTGTTACCCTGGTGTGGGATGATCAAATTTCACATTTCCAGGTTGCTAGGAGACAAGCAGCCTATCTTGCAGATGCAGGTATTAAACTCCTTTATGCTTTATTTCTTAGAATTCTGTATTTCTTAGAATTGTCATGCTTTCTTTCTAAAATCTTAATTATGCAGAGGTAATGGGATTATTTGACCAACCTCAAGAAATAGAAAAAAATCAAATCAAAAATGAGAAACTAGGTTTAAATAAAGAACATGACTGGCTATAGTAAATTAAGGCAACATTCGTAAAACTCTTATTTGCCTTTGCTTTTGCTGCTGACTTTTCCTGCCTTTTGCAGCTTTGTTTTCACTGGGGTTTTTTGTTGTTGTTATTGTTGTTGTTGTTTTTTGCACTTTCTGCAGTGCACAGGAGTAGTAAGTTGGGAGTAAACTGAGACTGCTTCGTCTGGAGGTATGCAGGTGTTAAAACTGTTCCAAGTGAACCTGGCCCCAGCAACTCTATTTGAATAATTTACTGATTTGGTCTCTCAGAAACTTTCGGATTTACTGTAGCTATTTTGCCCAGAAGCTCCCAGGTGGCTCAGTGTTAAAGAATTTCCCTGTCAATGCAGGAGATGCAGGTTTCATCTCTGGGTTGGGAAGATACCCTGGAGAAGGAAATGGCAACACACTCCAGTCTTCTTGCCTGTAGAATCCCACGGACAGAGAAGCCTGGCAGTCTACAGTCCATAGGGTCACAGAAAGTCAGATACGATTGAGATACATGCATACACCACTTCTGAAAAGGAAATTTATCTTTTATTACAATGCAATTATTTTGGGAATGCCTTAAGTTTAATGTTAGATAACTAGTGTTCAAAAAAATGTGCCCAGATGGTAGATGCTGATGAAAATTTGGCAGAGTTCACTTGAAATTGAATGTTTTGCAATATTACCCTCCTAGGTAACGCTTGTAGTAAAGAACCTGCTTGCCAACGGAGGAGACTCGGATTTGATCCCTGAGTCAGGAAAATCCCCTGGAGGGGAAAATGACAACCCACTCCAGTATTCTTGCTTGAGAAATCATGTGGACAGAGGAGCCTGGTGGGCTACAGTCTGTGGGGTTGCAAAGAGTCAGACATGACTGAAGCAACTTAAAATGCACACATGCTTTGCAGTATTAATCAGAAAGGTTTTGTTTGCTTCTAATAGTGTGGGAATTGGAGACTGAGATCTTTCAGATTTAATATCTGCTCCATGGGAGGACAGGTCAGCCTTTCTCTTCTTAGGTTTCGATTCAAGATAGAGTTCTTTGCAGCAGTTGGTTTAGGATTTGTATTTCACCATTGACTCAGTTGGCTCTATATGTCTTTTAAAATTTTTTTAAAGATTCAGGCCATTTTAAAATAATTTTATTTATTATTTTATTTTTGGCTGCACTTTGTCTTGGTTGCTGCATGCTGGCTTTATTTGCAGCTTGTGGGGCTTCTTCTTGAGGTGGTTTCTCCTGCTGCAGACCACGGGCTCTAGGAGTGCAGGCTTCAGCAGTTGTGGCACATGGCCGCAGCTGTCTCCTGCATGTGGAATCTTCCCAGTCTAGGGATCGAACTCGTGTTCCCTGAATTGGCAGGCGGATTCGTATCCATTGTACCACCAGGGATGTCCAGCGCTACATAGCTTGATGGTATACCTCTGGTACCCAGACCCCAAGTCAGTTACACTAATAAATACTATGTTAGTACTTTACAGATTGACTCCCATTCTTAACCAGTTAATCTTTTATTTTTATGTTTTTAATTTTTAAAAAAATTCTTTTGTAAAATATAGACACAGAAAACTGAATAAATCACATGTATTTATGTAGCATTTACTAAACATGACTGGAGTTGACATCCACAAAACCAACACCCAGATCAGGAAACAGTGTTTTCATCACCTCTGAAGCATATTCTCATTTGCCCACCAATAGTAGACTGACTCTCAGCCAGTTCATCTTTTAAATGAGCTGTATTCTGTTGTCACAGTGGAAAATTAAATCACTTGTCTTTGTTTATGAAAATGAGTTGGATAGACTGTCTAGATTGGTAGTGGCAGAAAGACACTTTGAGCGTCAGTTATGTAAAGTAACTGGAGCTATAGATTTGACCAGTAAGAAAGTTACAGATACAGAAGAGGAAGATGAATTGACAGAGACTATATGTAGAATTTTATGTTTTTGTAACTATCTCAATTATTTAAGATACTATCTTTGTGCAAATTGAGTAAACCTTGGTTATACTGTGATTTGTCTTAACAGATTTTTATTATTCTAACTGGAAAAATTATACAAGTAATAGATGTCATTACAAAACATTAGAACATACGTATACACAAGGAAAATCTCCTCTGTTGCATCTCCTGAGATAAACAGTATAAACTATAGATGTCTATCATACACCTGCTTTCCATCACATAACTGTCTTTCAAAACCAGCTTATGTGATTCATACGGTTTGATAGGAGAAGGCAATGGCAACCCACTCCAGCACTCTTGCCTGGAGAACCCCAGGGACCGGGGAACCTGGTGGGCTACCATCTATGGGGTCACAAAGAGTCGGATAAGACTGAAGCACCATAGCAGCAGCAGCAGCAGCATGATTTGATAAATTTAGCTTTTTTATGTAACAGTACACAAATCTTTCTGTTCAAGTCATCGAATTTTATTCATTTTCATTTTTGTGGCTACTTAGTAATCCTTTGTGAGGTGAACTGTAATTTATTTAATAAGTCCCCTATGATAAAGGACAGAAATGGTATGGACCTAACAGAAGCAGAAGATATTAAGAAGAAGTGGCAAGAATACACTGAAGAACTATACAAAAAGATCTTCACAACACGGATAATCACGATGGTGTGATCACTCATCTAGAGCCAGACATCCTGGAATGTGAAGACAAGTGGGCCTTAGAAAGCATCACTATGAACAAAGCTAGTGGAGGTAATGGAATTCCAGTTGAGCTATTGCAAATCCTGAAAGATGATGCTGTGAAAGTGCTGCACTCAATATGCCAGCAAATTTGGAAAACTTAGCAGTGGCCGCAGGACTGAAAAAGGTCAGTTTTCATTCCAATCCCAAAGAAAGGCAATGCCAAAGAATGCTCAAACTACCGCACAATTGCACTCATCTCACACTCTAGTAAAGTAATGCTCAAAATTCTCAAAGCCAGGCTTCAGCAATACGTGAACCATGAACTTCCTGATGTTCAAGCTGGTTTTAGAAAAGGCAGAGGAACCAGAGATCAAATTGCCAACATCTGATGGATCATGGAAAAAGCAAGGGAGTTCCAGAAAAACATCTATTTCTGCTTTATTGACTATGCCAAAGCCTTTGACTGTGTGGATCACAATAAACTATGGAAGATTCTGAAAGAGATGGGAATACCAGACCACCTAACCTGCCTCTTGAGAAATCTGCATGCAGGTTAGGAAGCAGCAATTAGAACTGGACATGGAACAACACACTGGTTCCAAATAGGAAAAGGAATATGTCAAGGCTGTATACTGTCACCCTGCTTATTTAACTTCTATGCAGAGTACATCATGAGAAACACTGGACTGGAAGAAACACAAGCTGGAATCCACATTGCCGGGAGAAATATCAATAACCTCAGATATGCAGATGACAACCACCCTTATGGCAGAAAGTGAAGAGGAACTCAAAAGCCTCTTGATGAAAGTGAAAGAGGAGAGTGAAAAAGTTGGCTTAAAGCTCAACATTCAGAAAATGAAGATCATGGCATCCTGTCCCATCAACTTCATGGGAAATAGATGGGGAAACAATGTCAGAGTTTGTTTTTTGGGCTCCACAATCACTGCAGATGGTGACTGCAGCCATGAAATTAGAAGACGCTTACTCCTTGGAAGAAAAGTTATGACCAACCTAGATAGCATATTCAAAAGCAGAGACATTACTTTGCCGGCTAAGGTCCGTCTGGTCAAGGCTATGGTTTTTCCTTTGGTGATGTATGGATGTGAGAGTTGGACTGGGAAGAAGGCTGAGCGCCAAAGAATTGATGCGTTTGAATTGTGGTGTTGGAGAAGACTCTTGAGAGTGCCTTGGACTGCAAGGAGATCTAGCCAGTCCATTCTGAAGGAGATCAACCCTGGGATTTCTTTGGAAGGAATGATGCCAAAGCTGAAACTCCAGTACTTTGGCCACGGCATGCAAAGTGTTGACTCATTGGAAAAGACTCTGATGCCGGGAGGGATTGGGGGCAGGAGGAGAAGGGGATGACCGAGGATGAGATGGCTGGATGGCATCACGGACTCAATGGACGTGAGTCTGAATGAACTCCGGGAGTTGGTGATGGACATGGAGGCCTGGTGTGCTGCGATTCATGGGGTCGCAGAGAGTCAGACACAACTGAACTGAACTATCTTATTTGCCTCTTTCTGATTATTTCCTTAGGATAAATCCTGGGAGTAGACTTCTTCGTAAAGGATCTGCCCACTTAAACACTTTTGAAACCCACTGCCAAATAGCTTTCCAGAAAAGCTATCCAGTTTTCAGGTTTTCCTCTGACTGCCTTTATGCTTGCATTAAAATGTGAAATTTTTATTTAGTTGCAGAATGAAGAAGAGCCTGGAGAACCTGAACAAGCTGCAGGGGATGCTCCTCCACCTTACAGCAGCATCTCTGCGGAGAGTGCAGGTAGGTAACAGGGTGAGATGACTGCTGAGCTCTTGAAATGCATTAGCCAGAGACTTTTGGCTACTAAGTATTTGTTGGTGTTTGTATTTGCGTCAGCTTTCTGTAAGAAGTCTAACATTATTTTTAGTTTGTAGCCTGAGATGAAAAAAACTCATGTTACCATTCTGAAAAACAGATAAAAGCCCCATTCCAATGTGGCTTTTTATGGAATTTAATTTCATTCCAACAGACTCTTAATATAAGGATAGAATTCAGAAACCAAGTGCTTACTTGTTTTTTTTCTTGTTCTTTTTATAGTTTTCTTGTTAGTTGTTCTGCTCTTTGATTCTAGTACCTATGACCTGGAATATAATATGTTCGATTTCTTTTATAATAAATAAAAAGCTGATAAATCCTTAATTAAGAAAGCTAGAAGTCTCCCAACTTTTTCATTTTCTTCCTCATAGTTCAGACCCTCCTTAATTAATTTTTTGTTTCCATCCTATGCCAGATTATCTTTATAATTTTCATACACATGTTTAAGAGAGATGAGGGAGAAGAAAGAAAATTGTGATAGTTTAGGACTTTTGGTAATTAGATCTTTGTGATACCAATTCTGCTTTAATTGCTGAAAACTGACCAGTTTTGATGGAACTTCTTCCATATTCTCTGAAACAGAACTGTGGCAGAGTGGCAAGAACGTGACTGATGATTAGAAATAGAGTGGTGCACACATGTTGGTAGGGGGAAAAAAGTCAAAAATCATTGTTCTGTGTATTCAGTTCACCTGTTTTAATTTGTGATATATAAATTGTGGTAAACACATACTGGATTTTTGTTTTGAATGTACTAAACTAGAAAAAATTGTCATTAAACTTTTCATGGAAACCTAAAATTTTATGTGAGGTGTCTATATTGATGGATTCCATTTAAAAAAATTCTTTGAAATGGGGAAATAAAAATATTCTTGATTTCCCTCAAGGTAGTAAGGAGAGTTCCGTGGTAGCCTATTGGTTAGGATTCCAGGCTTTCACTGCCATGGCCTGGGTTCAGTCCCTGACTGAAGAACTGAGGTCCTGCAAACTGTATGGTATGGCCAAAAAAGCTTTTCTTAAAGTGGTAGGTATCAGTTTTGTTCATATATTCAGAATTACTATGGTTATGGGCATTTCAGATTGTACCCATCAATTTGTAATACGATTTTTAGTATGATTTAATTAAAAGTAAAAATTTTAAGGAAATTATATATGCATGTATATGTATGTATATGTTAAAGTAGTTATTTTGACATAGAGAAAAACAAGTTTCTTGAATTAGATTAGATGGCAGCTTTAGTTGCAATAATACATTTTCCTTATTTTATTCTAAAAGCTTTGATATTTTATTTTTCTCATTTAGATAAGTCTGCATTCCATCTGGAATTGTTTTTCTCTGTACAGTATGAGGTAGTGGTCGAGATTGTTTTTCCTCATGGCTATCCATTTGGTCCCACACCATTTATTGAAAAGACCATTTTTCCTCTACTGTACTGCAGTGTCACCTTTGTCTTGAATCAGGTGACTTATATGTGTATGAGTATCTATTTTCTGGACTCAGTACTTTCTTTGGTCTGTTTATTCACCTTTGTGCCTACACTCCAGTCTTAATTCCAGAGCTTTATAATCTTGATATCTGCTAATTAGGTCCTTTAATCTTTTTGTTGTTCAAGATTCCTTTGGTACTTCTTGGCTTCTGTATTTTCATTTACAGTTCAGAATCCGCTTGCCAGTTTCCATAAAATGGGAAGAAATAGACAAAAACTCTGCTCAAAGTTTAGTTGAGATTGCACTGAATCTGTTTATTAATTTGAAGATAATTAGCATCTTTATAATATTATATCTTCCAGTCTGTGTTAAGTCCCTCCCATTTATTAAGATTTTCTTTAATTTCTCTGATTAATATTTTTGTGAGTTTCAGTATAGAGACCTTGCATCTTATTTCTTACATATTTTTATCTTGCATCTTTTAATTAGATTTATTCATAGGTATTTGGTTTGTTTTGGTGCTGTTGTAAGTGGTCCATATATAATTTTATTTTCTGTTACTGATATATGAAAATATAATTGATGGTTTATATTAACTGTGTGTTCAGAGACTTTCCTAAATTCATTTATTAATTCTAATCTTTTGTTTGTAGATACTCTTGGATTTTCTACATATGTAACTATGTCTTCCATGATTAAGGATAGACTTAATAGACTTAATCTTTTCCAATCCTTTTGTCTTGTATTCTCTTTTCTTACCATACTGCATCAACTAGTATTCAGTTCAGTCGCTCAGTCGTGTCCAACTCTTTGCAACCCCATCAATCGCAGTGCGCCAGGCCTCCCTGTCCAGTCGCCAACTCCTTGTGTTCATTCAAACTCACGTCCATGGAGTCGGTGATGCCATCCAGCCATCTCATCCTCTGCCGTCCTCTTTTCCTCCTGCCCCCAATCCCTCCCAGCATCAGAGTCTTTTCCAATGAGTCAACTCTTCGCATGAGGTGGCTAAAATATTGGAGTTTCAGCTTTAGCATCATTCCTTCCAAAGAACACCCAGGGCTGATCTTTAGAATGGACTGGTTGGATCTTCTTTCATACCTAGGGACTCTCAAGAGTCTTCTCCAACACCACAGTTCAAAAGCATCAATTCTTCGCTTGGTGCAAATGTAGTTGCAATTTCAGACCTTGAATTTTAAATCATCATAACTAGGCTCAAGCACATCTTTATTAAACAAAATAGGAACAATTATAATCAACACATTTTTGCCAACGAGAAGTTTGTTTATTCCTGTAGCATAAAAATCCTTGCCTCTGTATTTGGTGAAATCTTAGAAAGCATTTTCTGCCTCCTACTGATGTGGAAGCATTTTCCTTGCAAAAAATTGTGAAGATGCTTGAAGAAGTGATAGTCACTTGGCAAGAGGTCAGGTGAATATGGCGGATGAGGCAAAACTTCGTAGCCCAGCTCATTCATCTTTTGAAGTGTTGGTTTGGTGATGTGCCGTTGGGCGTTGTTGTGAAGAATTGAGCCCTTTCTGTTGACCAATGCTGGCTGCAGGCCTTGCAGTTTTTGGTGCATCTCATCCATTTGCTGAGCATATGTCTCAGATGTATTGGTTTTTCCGGAATTCAGAAAGCTGTATTGGATCAGACAGGCACCAAACAGTAACCATGAACTTTTTGGTGCAGATTTGGCTTTCGGAAGTGCTTTGGAGCTTATTCTTGGTCCAGCCACTGAGCTGGTCATTGCTAGTTGTCACATAAAATGTACTTTTCATGGCACATCACAGTCTGATTGAGAAATGATTTGTTGTTGTGTACAGTAAGAGAAGACGACACTTCAAAATGACAATTTTTTGATTTGCAGTCCACTCATGAGGCACTAACTGAGTTTTCTCACCTTTCTAATTTGCTTCAAATGCTGAACAACTGTAGAATGGTGGATGTTGAGTTCTTGTGCAACTTCTTGTGTAGTTTTAAGAGGCTCAGCTTTGATGATTCTCTCAGTTGGTTCCGATGGCCATCCACTGCTCTCATCTTCTAGGCTCTCGTCTCCTTTGCAAAAATTCTTGAACCACCACCATATTGTACGTTTATTAGCAGTTCCTGGGCTGAATGCATTGTTGATATCATGAATTGTCTCTGCTGCTTTACGACTTAAATAAGAAAATCGCTCGAATTTGCTTTTTGTCTAAAATCATTTCCATAGTCTAAAATGAATATAAAATACACAGCAAGTAATAAATCATTAGCAAAAAAAAAAAAGTGAGAAATGCACGTGAAAATGATGTATAACATGACTACATTTATTTAAGAATGTATTCCAGTATCAAGGGCTTCTCTTGTGACTCAGCTGGTAAAGAATCCGCCTGCATTGTGGGAGAGCTGGGTTCAGTCCCTGGGTTGGGAATATCTCCTGGAAAAGGGAAAGGCTACCCACTCTAGTTTTCTGACCTGGAGAATTCAGGCCATGGGTTTGCAAAGAATGGGACACGGCTGAACAACTTTGACTTTCCAGTATCAAACGGCAAAGTCTAACCATGGATAACTGCAATTATTTTTGCACCAACCTGATAGTACTTCTAAGATAATGTTTGAATTGAAGTGGTAATAATGGGCCATTTTAGTCTGATTTTCTAATCTTAGGAGAGAAAGCTTTTAATAACATTAATTATGATATTTACTCTAGATTTTTCATAGAGATTTGTGAAAAGATTAAGGAATCAGTTTTAGGTATTTTATCAATCCTTTCTTCTGCCCATGTGAAGACAATAAATTTTCTCCTTATTTTTGGTTAATGAGGTGAATTCTACTGATTGATAATTTCAGTAATATACTACAGTAAAATTGGAAGTTAATTATAGTTAAGCAAGGTGGAGAAAAAATGTTAATCTTGAAGCATAGGAATTTTTTCAAAGTTCTTAAGTTTTTAAAAAAATTGTGCAGAAAATATAATCCGTTTGTAAATAGATCTGTTCTAATAATACATATTGAATCTGTTAGAAGTCAGTGAAAATGAAGATGTAAATTTAAAAGAGGGGATGCAAGATTTCACTCAATAACGATTCTCTAACTGAACCTGTGATTGCCTTAGGCATATCATAGGAAACAATCCATAGTAAAAATAATGTGAAAGAATCAAAGTGCAAAAATCTATGAAATATTAATTTTAACCTTGTTTTCAAGTTTATTTTGATGTTTATAAGTAGGAGGAAACCATGGTACAGATTTCCAAACAGACAGGTGAATTATTTTTAGCTTACACTTTACCTTATGCTGTTATTAATATTGTATGTTTTTGTGAACACACCACATGCGTGCTAAGTTGCTTCAGTCATAGCCAATTCTTTGGGAACCCATGGACTGTAGCCCGAAAGGCTCCTCTGTCCATGGGATTCTCGAGGCAAGAATACTGGAGTGGGTTGCTGTGCCCTCCTACAGGGCATCTTCCCCACCCAGGGATCAAACCTGTGTCTCTTATGTCTCTTGCATTAGCAGGCAAGTTCTTTTACCACTAATGCCAACTGAGAAGCCACCACATAATGAGCCAGAAAAAGTGTTCAAAAGCACTTGGCAGGGAAAGTAAAGTGAATCTGGAATTTAAATAATTGAAAAGCCAATAAATCTAAAAATTATTCCCAATCCCATGTTCATCTTTAAACATCTTTTGATTCAGTTATTCTATATGTAATGTTTGAGGAGGGCTTCTCTGGTGGCTGAGTGGTAAAGAACCCACCTGCCAGTTCTGAAGATGTGGGTTTGATCCCTGAGTCAGGAAGATCCCCTGGAGGAGGAAACGGCAACCCACTCCAGTATTCTTGCCTGGGAAATCCTATGGACAGAGGATCCTAGTCCATGGGGTCGCAGAGTTGGACTCAGCAACTAAAACAACAGCAAAATTTTAGAGGAATGGTTGGTTTTTGTTTGCCAGAGTTAGCAGAAATCCTTTTTCCTCATTTCAGCTAATCACTGGATAATTGTGACTTCCTTTTTTATTTTGTAGCATATTTTGACTACAAAGACGAGTCTGGGTTTCCAAAGCCCCCATCTTACAATGTGGCTACCACACTGCCCAGTTATGATGAAGCTGAGAGAACCAAAGCTGAAGCCACTATCCCTTTGGTTCCTGGAAGAGTAAGTCCAACTTATACCTTGTTATTTGGTACTAGTTTATGGAAATTAACTTCTTTGCATTATCAACTTTGTGATATTACTTAGATTAAATTGATAAGTAAAAGTACAACTAATCTTTAAAATCAGATACATTTTTCTTTTGGGATAATAGACTCTTATCTTTTCCTGAAGATGATGGAGGTAAACAGTATAAAAGAGCAGAAAATCACTAGTCAAACCAGCTCATTTCCCCTGTATCTCTACTACTACCCTCACTTTCTCAAGTCTCCTTTCATGGCTGAGACATCTTGGAGCAGAGCTGGTATAGGAATATACCAATTTTGCCTTGATTCTGCACACTTAATATTTTGGTGTTAAGTAGATAGCTGCTTAGGAATTTGTGGAGAGAATAAATAAGTGCAGCTTCATAACATTAAACTCAGAGGGGCTCTAACAATCATTTGTTTGAACCCTATGCCACCAGCAGTCCAGATGGTGCCATTTGTGGAGGCATAATGAATTCAGATTCCATCTGGCCTGATGTTACTTCTTGGGAGTGGAGGTGGGATGTAATGAAAACCAGTGGAGAATTTTGGGCACTCATGATTCATAATGTCAGACCTATAAGTGATATAGTTGTGGTTTCACACGTATTCATTCAGGTTGAAGCTGGTGTAAGTGGGACCTTGGGTCTGATACTGAGAGAAAGGAGAGTGGGATCCAGTCTCTGGAAATGGGGCAGTCAGGGCTCCAGACCCTAGGCCTGGCAGGAAGCTAGAGTAAAATATAAGAATAAGAATATAAGTTCAGTATGGGCAGTGCAGTGACACAAGGCCCAGAAGTTCAGTCCCTAGGATAATAGACTGTTTGCAGGTCACATCTTCCATGAGGGGTAACACTCCTAAAACTACTGCTTGGCAGAAGTTACAGTTCATAAGCATAGTCTAGGCTGCTTCTGCATGGTGACATGCATTCACTTCTTACAGGCGCAAGGAAGAACCCTCCTGGAGCTCATTGTCTAAAGAGAAAACAGTGTTGATATAGTTAACGTGTATTGGAAGCAAACAACACGGTTGATGCTGTTTTGTGCTTATATATATAGTACATATTATTTTCAGTCCTCAAAATAACCTTGCAAGGTAGAGATTATATTATCTCCATTTTACAGATGCAAAAATTGAGACCCAGAGAGATTAAAAATTGCCTAAAGTCATATAGCTAATAAGTAGCATAGGTGAGTCAAGCCCAGACATTTTAGACTCCAAAGTCCTCATATCCTCTCTCTGCTGCTGCTGCTGCTAAGTCACTTCAGTCTTGTCTGACTCTGTGCGACCCCATAGACGGCAGCCCACCCGGCTCTCCTGTCCCTGGGATTCTCCAGGCAAGAATACTGGAGTGGGTTGCCATTTCCTTCTCCTACTCTCTAGATCTCTGGGATTATGGTAACTGTCCCATAGAAATAGACCAGGAGATTAGTGTGGCTTAATCACAGAACTCTGTTTTATTTGACAAATATACACATTTAAGAACTTAAGGGGTTCTATTATTTAGCAAATATGTATAGAGCACTTTTATATATAATTTGCTATGTGTTTTGCAGTGGATAGATAGAAGGCTTTGTATAAGGCAATGCTTCTGCCATAAAAGAGCTTAAAGTCCAACTGGGGAACAGGCCCACAAAGACCTGTATCTAAGGGGCAGCACAAGAGCAGTGAGCATTAAGAATTGTGACTTTAACCTTGTGATCATGGGGAAGATGGGATTTGAAGAGGGCCCTGAGTTTTGATGGAGAAGAACATTCCAGAGGGGAAAGCTCTGATGCAGCCAGGTACAGGGCAGTTTCTGTGGTTGTAGTGATTGGGGTTGCTTCAGCAAAGAGTTTGGCCAGAACTGTAGGTCATAGAATCTTCTGAATGCTAGGCTGAGACATTTAGACTTCACATGTACGTCACACTGAATCCTTCAAAGTTTTTAAGCTTGGGTATGATAAGACAAGTATGGTGTTTTAGAAACATTAAGCTGGTGACAATTTTAGGAGGAATTCTGGGACTAGAGATACCAAGATAGAAAGAATGGTTAGAAGACATTTACAGTATTACTAGGCATTACTTCGATGTATTTTTGTAGTTCATTTTGAATAGTATGCTCAAAACAGTTTCTCTTTTTTATTTTATTTATCTTTATTTTTGGCTGTGCTTGGTCCTCGTTGCCGTGCCGGCTTGTCTCTAGTTGTTGTGAGCGGGGCTGCTCTCTGTAGCAGTGCACAGGCTTCTCATTGCAGTGGCTGCTCTTGTTGCAGAGCATGGGCTCTAGAACACACGGGCGTTGGTAGCTGGGGCACATGAGCACAGTAGTTGCAGCACCTGGGCTCTAGAGCATAGACTCAGTAGTTTGGGCACATGGGCTTAGTTGCTCTGCGGTATGTGGGATCTTCCCAGATCAGCACCAGAACCCATATCCCCTGGATTGGCAGGCAGATTCTTTACCACTGAGCCACCAGGGACACCCACAAAACAGTACTTTCTATTTTGGCAAAGCCTGTTCTTCCTACTAATATGAATTCAGAATACTAGGTATTTCTTATTTTAAAAAATAGGAAAGAACCCATTCTTGTATAAATTTCGAACATTAGAGGAAAGATAGTAAATTAGATGAAGCTGCTATTTCCACTTCTTCTTTGGATCCTGTTCTTCAGGGGAATGAGTTAACAGCTTATTAGAAATGTCCCAGTCCCTTTTCTGTGTAAGGCAAGTTTTGGTTCTCCCCTAAAGTTTTCTTTGTTTATTTTTCATTTGAGGAAACCTCACTGGACTGTGTACAAGTCTACCATTTTAAGTGTGTATTCTTTTTTTTTTCAATATTTCAGCACATACCTACAATTAGTTGAAAAGGTAGGGGACTTTCCTGGTGGTCCAGTGGCTAAAAATCCACGTCCCAGTGCAGAGTACACAGGTTAAGTCCCTGGTCTGGGAAGATCCATGTGGTGCAGGCAAACTAAGACTGTGCACCAGTTGCTAAAGCCGTACACACTGACATTCGTGCTCAAGAGAAGCAGCAAGAGAAGCCACCGCAGTGAGAAACACATGCTTCAATGACGGTAGCCCTTGCTTGCCACAACCAGAAAAAAGCACATGTGTAACATCGAAGGCCGAGCACAGCCATAAATACATAGATTTTAAAAATTTAAAAAAAAAAAAGGTAGGCTACATATGTTGGTGTCAGTGTTGGTCAAGATCATGTTCCTTCTAGACTTGCAACACTATGTTATCTGGTTGGGATGGAAAAGATTCTCTCTGCCAATAAGATTAGAAGTGAGGTTGTTTCAGACCTATGTGAAGTCGCTCAGTCGTGTTCGACTCTGCAACCCCATGGACTGTAGCCTACCGGGCTCCTCTGTCCATGGAATTTTCCAGGCAAGAGTACTGGAGTGGGGTGCCATTTCCTTCTCCAGGGGATCTTTCCAGCCCAGGGATTGAACCCAGGTCTCCTGTATTGCAGGCAGACCTATGTACCGGTATAAACAAATGGTTCTGGAGTTGAGCATGGGCAGCACTGTTAGACTCTTCTGATATCATCACAGTATCTTCTTCCCTCTTCCCCCACCAAGTTAGACTTATAAAACTCTTGAGCTTATCAATGGTATCTTCTCAATAGGTCCAGGATTACTAATGTTCTGGGCTAAACAGGCCCTGGATTACTGATATTCTAGCATTTAAGCCAAATGTGTAAGAGAATTTTCTTTTTCTTTATATGTACATTTCTTTATGTTTTATATATATATATGTGAGTGTGTATATATAAGGAAGAGTGAATAGTTCTTTGTGAACTTTATAATTTTTGAAATATATTGTTAAAGAACTTGGGTTAGAAAGTGAAAAATTCCTTTCATTTCAGAAAAAATTTTATCTTAGAAGACCAGTGAAAAAATTAACATATACTAAAGCTTAATGCTCTTAGTTTTAAATTGAGCCAAAGCAGTACGTTTTCCCCTTGGAAGTCACTTTTGTCCCTTTCTCAATTTTTTTTGATGTCTTTCCTTTGCCTTGAAATAATTTATTGTGAACTTACCTTTTCTTTTCATTTAGGATGAGGAGTTTGCAGGTCGGGAGGAGTTTGATGATCCCGACCAGATGAGGATAGGAAACGATGGGATTTTCATGTTAACTTTCTTCAGTAAGTATATACACATAGCAGAGCCCTTCCTGCAAACCAGAGTGCTTTAGATTATGAGTGAATATGACTGAATTAAAAGAACTAATTGAGCTAATATTTTAATAATTATATGTATTTGATGCCTTTTACTGACACATTCAAATCACAGTACACTTTCCTCTTAATTTCCTATCTCTGTCTTCCAATTTCTATGTATATCTATGGAAAATATAATTAAAGCAGTTATGGGGATGCTGCATTTTCCTTGAGCTGAGCTTCATTTTTCTGATCTTCAGAACCCCTTAAGCATTCCTCCTACTCATTCTTGACCTGTAAAATAGGAAGTAAATGCCTTTGTCTGATGAATTCTGTTTTGCACACTTTATTTTCCAACACATCAAAGTCAGCCTCATTTTCCCCCTTGATGTTATTTTGCACTTATCTTTCCATATGCCTCACTTGGGAGTGAGCAACCATTTCAGAAATTTTATTTGCTGTATTAAAAAGATATGAAGGCAATGCAGTGCTTTTAGAGGTAACGCATTATGTAACCTGTCAAAGTTTACAGAAGCAAGAGGATGAATGACTTGAATCAGATTATTTAGGGGCATTAATTTAATGTTCAAGTAATGTTTAATTACTTAGGTATAACACATACAGTAAAGGGTGCAAGTCATAAGTATGAAGTTTGGTGATATTAAGTTATTTCTTAAAGTGTATAGCAGTAGGTGTAATAATAAAACACCTGATATTTAGAGACTGTGCTTTTTTGTTTGCTTTTGGGAGGAAGACAGAGAATGGCCATTTTGGGGAAGAGTTGTGGAGGGTGGGCTCAGCTCGTTTATCCTTGAGAAAGCCATTTAAGCAGAAGTAAATCCAGAGTGCACCCTTAGAACTTTTCTTGGATAACAGGATGTGTCTGACCTGCCTCTTTTCTTCTCTTGGCTTTTTCAGTGGCATTCCTCTTTAACTGGATTGGGTTCTTCCTGTCTTTTTGCCTGACCACTTCAGCTGCAGGAAGGTATGGGGCCATTTCAGGATTTGGTCTCTCTCTAATTAAGTGGATCCTGATTGTGAGGGTAAGTTAAGTTATACACCAGCAGTGATAGTCTCTGGAGAAGAATGAGTGGAATAATTTTGAGTATTTGACTTTGGAATTATCTCAACATTTAAAATGATTTTTTGTTTGTCTCTGTCTGGTTTCAGGAAATTGAACCTAGATCAGTTGTAGTTGGTTCATGCACACAAGTTTTGTAGTCAAATCTATAAAACATCGGTGGCCCTAGGACATCTATCCTTGCTCAGCTGCTTTCTCTGTTTTTAATGTTTATAATGTGGTACTACATGTATTTGTTCTGAAATTAGTTGTTTTTATAATAAGTCTATTAACTTTCTGGTTTCTCATCAAAAGCAGACATTCCTCTCGTTAATGCTGCTGAAGTTTGAGTCCTTCTTCTCTCTTCCCCTCTATTCTTTTCTCCTTCCTTCCTCCCTCTCAACCTTCCTCTCTTCCAAGATTGGTTGTAAGTAGCATCATTGGTTATGCCAGGGTTTTTGGAGAGCCAGAACTGTTCAGCAAGCCCTACTCCATTAGGGGCCCTTATCTCTAAAGTAAATAAGAGAGAGATCTTAAGTGATGTAGGAGTTATCAGTTAGTTAGAATTGCATGAAGTAATTTAAAGTTGTAAAAGATCTAGTTTCCTAAAGTGTCCTCTGATTTCAGATAAGTTTACTGCCATTGTTAACTTTATAATATAAAATCAAGGTATTTATCTTAAACTGGCATTATTAACTAATGGGTGTTGACTGAGCCGTGGAGTTTTTCAAAGTTATTTATTCTAAGGCAGTTAACATTTTTAGAATTCTGAGTTCCTTTGAGAATCTGATAAAAATTATGGGCTTTTCTCCTAGACAACTAACATATACTCTTCTAAAACATGGTCTTTAGGTTACAAACTCAAGCCATAAAGAAGTTTTTCATTCCTTCTCTAAATCTTATTAATCAAGAAATAAAACTTGAATTTGAATGCTCAAACTGTGCTAAACTGTGCTAAACTCTAGACTGTGTTAGAGTCTTCAACAGAAAGCAAGATCAAAGTAGTTACCAATCTTTTTATTTTGACTAAATTTTTAAAAGAATTAATCAGCTTTTATCAGTTAGGATGGTCTTTGGGGTAACAGAACATGTAGCTCAAAAATGGCTTAGAAAACACTGGGGAAATTTTATTTCCAGTGAAAATAAGTCCTGACATGGAGGTCAGTTATGTTTCACTGATAATCAAGGACAGCCGACAGGTGGCTCAACCTGTTGGTATAGCTGGCCATGGCAGTTTTAGGCATCACATCAGAAACACAACAGTGCTCAGCAGAAGAAAGGAAACTATTTCCTCTCCCTTTCTTTTTAAGAGCTAAGAGGCTTTCATAGCAGCCCTTAGTTCCCACTGGCCACGATAGTATCATGTGCTATATAAGTCCCTGGCAACGGAATGGGATTATCATCATGTACATGGTTAAGCTTCCAAGGTCAAGGCATGGCTGAAAGGGCAGGAACAAAATCAGGGATCATTAGAAAGGAGGCCAAATATAGTTGAGTTTGGCACTGTGTAAGCAAAATAAAAGTGTCATCAAGACATATTTCTGGGGCTTTCCTGGTGGCTCAGTGGTAAAGAATCCGTGTGCCAATGCAGAAGACACAGGTTTGATCCCTGGTCCAGGAAGATCCCACATGCCACAGAGCAGCTAGGCCCATGTGCCATAGCTAATGAGCCTGTGCTCTAGAGCCAGGGGGATTCAACTACTCAGCCCACAGGCCACCAGCTACTGAAGCCTGCATGCTCTCAAGCCTGTGCTTCACAACAGGAGAAGCTGCAACAGTGAGAAGCCCATGCACTGAAACTGGAGAGCAGCCCCAGCTCTCACGACTAGAGAAAAGCCTGCACAGCAACGAAGACCCAGCAAGGCCAAAAATAAATAAAATTTATTTAAAAAAAAGACATATTTCTAAAAGTGGAAAAATATTTTTTAAAAACAAACAGGTTTGAGCACTTTCAAAACAAGGACTATGCGAAGCTGAAAGCTACCATATTTCAAGATTGCTTTTCCATGAAAGGAAGTATATTAGCAAATATTGTAATCATTTCAAATCTGTACTATATAAAATACTTTGACTAAAATTTTAGAAATTTTTGTAAGCACTAAATGAGCAACAGCATTTGTGTACAAGGAAAGATCTTGTGTTTTGTAAACTCTTAAGCTAAAATGTGAAATAATATCTACAGAGGTTCTCTAAAGTATTTTGCTTTATTTTTCAGTTTTCCACTTACTTCCCTGGATATTTTGATGGTCAGTACTGGCTCTGGTGGGTGTTCCTGGTTCTAGGTAAGTGCTTTTAAAAAACAAAGGAGAGAAAAGATTCTGTTAAATTTTAGAAGTAAAATTACTTTTATTAAACCTTCATCTCACTTACTATACAGTAATAGTGATAATAAGTATAATTTTAAAAATATGTCAAAGGTTAGGCTGTTATCACTATCAGAGTAACATACATATTCAGAGAATGTCTCTTAGTGGTGGTAAATTTTTCCTAACCCATCCATACACACTTCTCACATTTTCCATGTAGCCAGAGGGGCGTACCAATAAGGTGACTTTTTATAGTTCTTAGATTTTTTTTTCCCCCTTGTGAGTCATTGCCACAAAGGGTTCACAAGCTCAACCCCAAACTGCTTATAGGTATACTGTTACCTGAACTACTCATGGGTGTATGTGGCCTATCTTCAGTTGAGTATATCAGTAGAAAACAGAAAATATATTGTTTTGCATAACTTCTGGAAGAACCACCATTGGCTGTCCAGAATTCTTTAGCTTGCTCTTGATGTGAATAAGATGTTTTTTTTTTTAAACATACCGGCCATTTCAGGTAGTTGGTCTTAAGATTATACTTATTAGTGTAACTTTCTTCCAAGACATCGTAAAGAAATGAGCAGTGTGGTGAATACTGTTGGCTTCCTCATTCTTTGTAGAGAAAATTTGTATAATACAATAGCAGACCATCATCATTGCTGTCATTCTACAAGAAAATAGAAGGGGCATCTTGTGGCTGTTAGGGTATAATTGTCTCACTCTGCTTCTGTGGCATCATTTTCTCCTATCCTAACATTTCTTCTGTCTCAGGCCTTTGTGCCATCTCCTCAATTTGGATCTTCGGTTCCCAAGGTTGCTAATGGGTCTGGCTAGCACAATGTAGAGCCCATGACCAAAAGCTGCTTAATATATTCAAGGCCTACCTGCTTTGCCTTGGGTAACAGTCATGCACTGATGACTCTAAATTTTACTTAGTGAATACAAGTCATTCATGATGCCATCCCCTACCTCTCCAGTAGCATCATTTTATTCTACTCTTAGTCACAGCATTCCAAGGAAAGAGACAGTGATTTTACCTCTTCTCTTGATTACTGAGAAACTTAATAATTTAGAAAAACAACCTACAGAAGAGTTACTTTAAAGAAGTAGTTCCTTGACATGCTTATTGTCCAGACTGTATCTTTAAGAGAAAGTCTGACTCCTCATCTACTCCCAAGCCTAAAGTCCAGGCAAATCCTGAATAAGCCAAAGAAGAGCCATTAAGCATAATTTTAGGTTGATTGTTGACAACATAAATGATTTTAAAAAATCTAATAGGCTGATTTCCTTCCTACATTAAAGTTTCATGGGAGATGAGTTTATAATACTTTGTAATTGATCATTCTTGTGGTCTTACCACTGCTTAGTGGTAAGCAGAAAATGGTGAGACTTCAAATGTACTTCATACATTTGGATCAAATGTTTGAGTCATTTTGGAACTCCTTGCAGAGAGAATCTTTTGTTGTTGTTGTTACTGTTTTTTTTTTTTTTTTTTTTTAAGGGGGAATGGTTTTCTGCAAAGACCAGGTTTGTACAGAGTTCTTGAGCTGGCAGCTCATAAGCTACATAGCCTGTAGTTGTGACTTGTATGTTCCATAGTTATTTTCAGAAGTTATTTTTTTAGTTGTCATCTTAAATGGGCTTCCCTGGTGGCACAAGTGGTAAAAAGCCTGCCTGTCAATGCAGAAGACATAAGAGATATGGGTTTGATCCCTGGGTCAGGAAAATCTCCTGGAGGAAGGCGTGGCAACCCACTCTAGTGTTCTTGCCTAGAGAATCCCATGACAGAGGAGCCTGATGCACTGCAGTGCACAGGGTTGCAGAGTTAGGCGTAACTGAAGCTATTTAACACGCACACCTAGTGCACACGCGCCATAGAAAAACCAAGAACTTTCACATAAATGCCTGAATTTTTTTACCTGTGCTCAGTGCTGATGACTCTTGGTTGCTGCCAGAAATCGTTTCTGACTGAGTGCAAAGAATTTTCCACTGTTTGAGTATATTTTAAAATATATCCAAAAGAAAGTTATTGCTCAGAGCCCGTGAGATGGGAGGAGGGTAGGAAATGGGGAATGGCTACTTAATGGGTACAGATAGTTTTAGGGACGATAAGGAATTCTGAAATTAGGTTTTAGTTTTAACTACTAAAAGTCAGTGAATTGTACAATTAAATGGGTAAGCTTTGTGATACGTAAATTATATCTCCATAAAGCCGTTAGAAAAAGTGTCTGGACCAGGGGCCATCTCTGGAGGAAGAGGGCCAGCAGTGTGTGAGCTACCACTGGAGGGAGCTCATCATCTTCCCTGCTAACTCCTAAATTAAGAATAGAGGAATAGAATTTAGAGTTGAGACAGAATTGTTGTAAAGGTAAGGACAGCCTGACATCTAGTGGACAGCAGTGTGTACTGTTGACAGAAAAAAAAGAAGCCATAACAAGGATGACATTTTTTTATTTGAGAAAAACACTGTTTATAACCTCTCTTTTGAAATTTTTAGAGAAAATTATGTTTTGATAGCTTTTCTGATAACAGAAAAATGAAATATTTGGTATCAGGAGGGGTATTTCTGGGGATTGGGCTTAATATGTGAATTATAAACTCATTCTTAACTTTTCTTTCTTAAATTAGGCTTTCTCCTGTTTCTCAGAGGATTTATCAATTATGCAAAAGTTCGGAAGATGCCAGAAAATTTCTCAAATCTCCCCAGGACCAGAGTTCTCTTTATTTATTAAAGGTATTAAAGAAAAAAACTTTATTCCAGTCCCAGTGTAATTATGTGATGCATGGGTAGATTACTGTTCACACTTAGAGTAGAATATACAGCCTGTGGTAGGGGATATAGAGACAGTAAGGAAGCCGTAGTCTTTGCCTTTTAGTTTCTAGTTTAGTAAGGAGTGTTTCTATGAAAAAACTCTTAAAAGGCAGGAGACAGCATTATCTCATGTTTGGACAATGCAGAAGAGACTTGACTAGGACTCAGGGTCCTTAATCTTTGAATCATGAATCATGAAGCCACTGTTTGGGCTGTACCAGTTCCAGAGGTAAGTAGTGAGAAGGAACCTTTCAGGCCTAATCACTAAGCTCTGTTTTGTGGGGCCCCTACACCCAGAGCTGGGAGAGTCCACAGTACGTGAGGAACTCCTTTTGGCTACTGACAAGCCTACAAAGGCTTCCATCTCCTAAAATCAATGAGGGACTTTCCTGGGCTTTTTCTTCAGGTTCACATCCTGATGTTACCATTCTGGTGGGAGGGTCAAACCCAAGGAAAGGAAGGGGAGAAAAGGACCTTTTCCCTGCCTAGAACAGGAGGACTAAGCCTTGCCAAGGCTGTTTGGTTCCCCCATGGTTTTCCCCAGAGGCTGGCTCCATCTTGCATTACCAGGGACAAAAAGGAGGAAACAGGGAATCTTGAGAAAGAGTACTCCGGAGAGAGGTCCCTAGTGACAAGATCTGATGGGCCTCCTTGGAACTGATTCTTTGTTCCTCAAGACTGTTGAGGACAGGTAGAGCCAGGCTAGTTGGAAACATCGGGCAAGGACTTGTGAAGGTTGTAACAGTTGAGATAAACTTAGAAAGTGTAATATGGAAAATGTTGGGTGGGGAAGCCTTTGAGAGTCACCTGAGGCAGTGTTGAATATGAAGAGAGGTAGGGAAGTACGAAGCTGGCTCAAAGGAAGCAGTTTGTAACGTAAAGGAGTGTTGAGGATTAAGGCTGGAAAGTCAAGCTGAGAGCATTCTCAAATATCTTGAGCACTAAGCCCATTTGCAGTGGAACCTTTGAACTCACAGAGCAGCCCTTTAAACCCAGTCACGTATTGGCTCAACACAAGGCTGATTCCATGGGAGCCTGTATTTGCTGTTGGGTTATTTCATAGTTTTTGTAAGTAATCATATGCTAAGAGTGGAGTTTTCAATTTTGAAGATTTGTTGTGGTCTTAGGATGCAGAATAACATTCTCAGTTTCAAAGATTTCATGGTAGTCTCAGAATATATGCTTCTAGAAAATAAAATACCTATCATATTTAATTTGCCAGGTTGTGAGAGGGTGTTGAAAGTCTTTAAGCAACAGAATAATACGATAACTTCTTAAGGGAAATAATTTTTTCAAGCATGGAGTAATAGTAATAACTAATATTTGTCAACTTTTCAATATGTCAGATACTGAATTAAGCATTATACATGTAGCTGTGCGTATACATGTACAATGTGCTTGTATAAGCAACAAAAGGTTATTAGTGACAGATAAGCTCAGATACATGCATGGTAGAGTATATTCATAAGACATTCTTATAAAAGTTAAAGCATGTAAAGAACCTAGGTTCTTTTGGTTAAAGTCAGTTTCTTCAAGAGTGTGTACTTTTATTTATTTGAGAGACAGTTTTAGTCTTTAAGATTACCACTAATATTTATGACTGTTTTGTTTTTTACCAAGAAAAGGAATATTTTATTACATGTTTAAAATGTCCTGAGAAGTGGTGTGTCCTGAATTTGAATTGGGTTACACAGTCTGGGTGCAGATGGACATTGACACACTCGCCTGGGCGCTAACCCTTGTGATGTTCTGTGTTACATCCTAACTTTAAGAGGCTTGTCAGATGTTTTGTGTGGTTTTAGTAGTTTATGTAGTTACCATTGGCATCTTTTTTCTCCTTCTGTGTGTCTGATTATAATTTATAGTTACTTCTGATCCTTAGCTTTAACTCTTACCTACCATAGGTTCAAAGTTAAGTCTTTGGGGTAGTCACAGTTCTGATGATGAGCTTCTGAAGCCACCTCCACATTTCCCCTCATCCACTGGTGCCCACAAACACCCTGAAAGGACAGATCCCTCCCTCCCTCTCTGCCTTCCTTCCTTCCCAGATTCTGTAGGTCTGGTGTGTTGGTGGCTTTGAATTTCTAAATAACTGAGGCCACACCTCTGTCTGGCCACTTCATTCTTCTGGGGAAGGCAGCTCTGGCTTCATTAAGGTATGCATATCTTCTTTTTCTTGCATCTAACACAGGACAGGTTGATGTGACAATGGGAGTTGAGAGAAAGCCTGAACTTTGCAGTTTTCCTGTATTCTTAGGGACTTTGAGGATTTCTTTGTTTGTAAAATTTGTTGTTATTGTTTTAACTTCCTGAAATTTCTGAAGTGTTTTATGGGTATATTCTAAATGTAGAACAACGCATCTTTAGAGGTATGATTTGAAGTAGGCAGCCCTTAGTTAAGCAGTAATGCCGTTGGAGCTCTGAAGGCATTATAGACCTGGTACTCTCTGTGTTTTGGAGTCAGAATCATTACAATGCTTTAGGAGTTGTCGGAAACTTGCATAATGGGGTTTCGTTGCTTTCCTGTCTGACTTTGATATCCTAGTTGATTTGAAATCATCCCTGACATGCCTAGAGGACTCAGAGCTCTAAATTAGGGGTTTAGAGACTTAGAGCAGCATTTAGAATTTTAATGACTTCCTTACTAATTTTCAGTATCCCCAGAAGGAATCCACAAAGCTATAATATCCCATGGGACTGAATTTCCTTTATTCATTGACACAGGTAGGAACTGTCCATCCAGAACCAAAAATAGAATGTTTTCTTTCTCTAGTTCAGAGGAAATGTAGTTTAATTTGAAGATGTGGTAGAAAACCATCGTGTAAGATGTGAAGATTTTCTTTCACTTAGACCTCTTACTTTTCTTTACTGGAGGTTTCACTGGTTAAAAGCTAGCTGTGGGGTTACTTTTGCCAGAAAGCCACAGATAGGAAATTGCTAAAATAACTTTGCTGTAGATAAAAATAATTCAATTCCCATGCTAAGGTCTGACACTGTACTAGAAAAATGTATAAGAATAGTGACTCTTCTATTTCAGTTTAGTCGCTCAGTCGTGTCCGACTCTCTACGACCCAGTGAATTGCAGCACACCAGGCCTCCCTGTTCATTACCATCTCTCGGAGTTCACTCAGACTCACGTCCATCGAGTCTGTGATGCCATCTAGCCATCTCATCCTCTGTCTTCCCCTTCTCCTCCTGCCCCCAATCCCTCCCAGCATCAGAGTCTTTTCCAATGAGTCAACTCTTCGCATGAGGTGGCCAAAGTACTGGAGTTTCAGCTTTAGCATCATTCCTTCCAAAGAAATCCCAGGGCTGATCTCCTTCAGAATGGACTGGTTGGATCTCCTTGCAGTCCAAGGGACTCTCAAGAGTCTTCTCCAACACCACAGTTCAAAAGCATCAATTCTTCGGTGCTCAGCCTTCTTCACAGTCCAACTCTCACATCCATACATGATCACAGGAAAAACCATAGCCTTGACTAGACGGACCTTGGTCAACAAAGTAATGTATCTGCTTTTGAATATGCTATCTAGGTTGGTCATAACTTTTCTTCCAAGGAGTAAGCTTCTTCTAATTTCATGGCTGCAATCACCATCTGCAGTGATTTTGGAGCCCCCCAAAATAAAGTCTGACGCTGTTTCCACTGTTTCCCCATCTATTTCCCATGAAGTTGGATGGGACCGGATGCTATGACCTAAGTTTTCTCAATGTTAAGCTTTAAGCCAACTTTTTCGCTCTCCTCTTTCACTTTCATCAAGAGGCTTTTAGCTCCTCTTCACTTTCTGCCATAAGGGTGGTGTCATCTGCATATCTGAGGTTATTGATATTTCTCCCAGCAATCTTGCTTCCAGCTTGTGTTTCTTCCAGTCCAGTGTTTCTCATGATGTACTCTGCATATAAGTTAAATAAGAGGGTGACAGTATACAGCCTTGACATACTCCTTTTCCTATTTGGAACCAGTCTGTTGTTCCATTCCAGTTCTAACTGTTGCTTCCTGACCTGCATACAGATTTCTCAAGAGGCAGGTGAGGTGGTCTGTTATTCCCATCTCTTTCGGAATTTTCCACAGTTTCTTGTGATCCACACAGTCAAAGGCTTTGGCATAGTCAATAAAGCAGAAAGAGATGTTTTTTTCTGGAACTCTCTTGCTTTTTCCATGATCTAGTGTATGTTGGCAATTTGATCTCTGGTTCCTCTGCCTTTTCTAAAACCAGCTTGAACATCAGGGAGTTCACGGTTCATGTATTGCTGAAGCCTGGCTTGGAGAATTTTGAGCATTACTTTACTAGCATGTGAGATGAGTGCAATTGTGTGGTAGTTTGAGCACACAAGTACACACACACACAAGACTGCCCCAAAAATGGGATACACACACACACACACACACACACACAAACCTTGAAATATCCTCAAAAGATATTTCTTAAAAGCCATAGTAGGTATTATAAGAGCTGAACACTAAAGCTTATACACTACTGTCACAGGGTAGCTCTCGGTTTCCCTTCTGGAGCTCATTTAAGCTTATAAAGGAAATCTGGTTTCCTGCCTCACAGCCAGAAAAGCCGACAGATATTGCTAGAGCTAGGCACAGCAGCATCAAGAAGTGTGTGACTATGAGGAAGCGGGAAAAACAGTATGTTCCTTCTACATTGTATGAAAAAGAAACAGATTCCTTTTAAAAACATCTTTATCTGAAATGGTCAAAAATATAAAGTGTCCATACTTTATCTTATTTGCCAGTTAACTAGAAAATAAATTTTCAAGTTCCACTTCCTCTGATGCTGCCAGATAATTGAGGAGTTAGCTATACATAGTAACTATAAGGTGGTGACACAGTTAACCTGATACCTAATACTACTCCAGAAGTACTTATATATGCAAAGTATAATGGATCTTAAATTTATTACCCTAACTACTACTGAAATAGGAGGGGAAGGAAGTTTATAAGCCCTGACAACATTAATGAGATGGGGCCCTTCATAATCAGATAGTGATTGCTGTGATCTGGTGAGTTATACATTCTAGGCATCAGTTATCTTACCTTTTTGCATATAATGATATATGTTTTCATTTACTTTTTTCTATAAATCTTCCTCTTCCTCCTTAATACATCTTTATTTCCAATTCACTTCAAGTTAGTTTCACTTATTTGGGCTGTGTAAAGTAGCAAGACAGTAGAAAATATTGCCAGTGGAATTTTTGCTTTAAAAAAAAATCACACAGGGTCCAAGAAGAAATTGTGTAGGCTGTTGGATTCCCCTGTTTCTTAAGTGATCTGATCTAAAGTTTAGTGGTGATATTCACAGTCCCTAAAGCCTGTCTCTTTTCCAGTTTACATTCCATCATTGTTTTTGTAACAACCTGTGAATCAAATTGATCTCAACAGGCCTCTGAGTCATAGAGAATAATGAATGCCTCTATAGCAATCTTTTTCGTTGGGAGTTTGTTTGGTGAATGAAATCACCCATTAGTAGACCTATCTAGGACCTTTTAATGGATTTTTTTAATACTAGAGAGTAGTTGATTTACAATGTTGTGTTATTTTCAGGTGTACTACAAAGCGATTCAGTTATACATACATATATATCTATTATTTTTCAGATTATTTTCCCATATAGGATATTACAGAATGTTGAATAGTGTTCCTTTTGCTATACAGTAGGTAGGACCTCTTAATGGATTTTTAGTATCTTTTGGGTGGCTCTGACTTTGAGGGATCTGCTAAAACTAACTTATCTCCATGCACATAGTGTGAACTAAGTGGCCTGGTAGTTATCTGGACCTTATCTCTCATTCTTGCAAAACTCTAGTGTTTTGACTTAATAGTAATTATTATATCAATTTTTATTTATTAATGGTAACTGATAAAACTGAATTTACTTAGACTTGTAATGAGTCTAACTAGCCTCATTGAAGAAATCTCTATTTGTCATATGCCTACCAGACAGATTTTATTTTTGGTTCTACTTGGCTTCAGGAATCCTTATATTCTTGTGTCTTTGTCCTTGCACATTCTGAAATCTCCCTAAAGAAGAGTTGTTCTTATATCAGTATCATTGGTTTGCTTCAGATCAAAACACCAAGTAAATTTGGAGTTTGGGAAAATATTAATGTTCAAAAAGAATATGTTGATTTCTTCCAGAGTTGTAGTTTCTCTGCATCTTGGCAACTTTTTAAAGATGCATGCAGCAGTCTAATCGGTCTGTAAAAGGGCTGCTTGTGGCTTTTACAGTAATTTTGAAAGATGGAAGGCCTACGTATAAGCCTGTCCAACTTTCACTTGGTGTAGGGTACCACCACATAGTTTCTCAGTAAGCTTTTGTTAAGTGTTAATGTATCTCTTGTGCGACTGAACTGAACTGAACTGAATGTATCTCTTTAGATTATTATTATTTTTTTTTTGGCACTAATACAGGGAGTTATTTGTATTTTTTCCATTAGAACCAAACCAGTTTATATGCCAATACAAAAATTCATCAAAGTGTTACATGAAAATTGCATTTATAATAGATGGACATCATTTTGAGAGTATTTATTTCAGTCATGTAAATTGCTTTATAAAATTGGGGCTGCATACACTTTTTTTTGTCTACCAGAGATACCTCCCCCAAAATACAGTAACTTTTTCCCCCTAGTTATTGGGAAGAAGTACCTGTGGTTCCTATGAGTTTACAGCTGTTTTCTAACTTTGGTGTGCTCCAAGGATAGCATGACATCACTGGCATTCTTATTGGAAATCTTTCATGTGAGATCTGGCAGAACTGGCAGGGTAAACAGCTTCAAGTGTGTTTGGAAAATTACCCATGCATTTGGATTCTGCTGTCTCTTTGTCCCCAAGTTTCAGTCATTACCATTGGTGTTAAGTGTGGGATGAAGTGCTCCTTGAATTCTTTTCTTGTGTTAGGTTTAGAGAGAGAGATCCCTGACCTCATGGGATTTAGAGAAAGCATTTAAGTCTTTCCTAGTTTGGAGACCTTGATAACTTTAAAAACCAAAAATGTAATGTTTTTTTAATATTATGATGTCAGTGTATAGTAATCTTAAAGCTATGTTAAAATGTACTTCTCATGTCTCCAAACATCCTGCCTTCTTTTGTAACTACATCCTTCTTTTAGCCAAAATAACAACCTAACCAGAGTTCCAATATTCAATATCCTTCTCTGGCAGATGTTTTCTGGCGAAGGCCTTCCTGCATTTATGAATTCTCTCCCAAGATGCAAGAGAACACCTGCAGGAAGTGAATCAAGATGCGGAACACAGAGGAATCATCACCTGCTTTAAAAAAATAAAGTACTGTTGACAAAGATCATTTCTCTCTATTTGTTCCTAGGTGTAAAATTTTAATAGTTAATGCGAAATTCTGTAATCATTGAATCATTAGTGGTTAATGTTTGAAAAAGCTCTCGCAGTCAAGTCTGTGATGTATTAATAATGCCTTATCTATTGTTTGTAGTCATTTTAAATAGCATGAGCCTTGTCCCTGTAGTCAGTAGGGGGCAATCTTGCTTTTATTCATCCTCCATCTCAAAATGAATTTGGAATTAAATATTTTAGTGTAAGATATGTATAATGCTGGCCATTTAAAAGGGGGTTTTCTCAAAAGTAAAAACTTTTGTTATGACTGCATTTCTGCACATAATCCATTTTGCTGTTAAAATTAATCTAGAAATGTATTTAATTGTACTGTGAACACCTGGAAGCAAAATCATAGTGCAAAATACATTTAAAGTGTGGTCAAGAATATGTTCTTAATTGGTAAAAAATAAGCATTAATTTCTTATAGTCTGTATTCTAATTTTGCAGTACCTTATTCTGTGTTGTGTACCTAAGAGATTGTAAAGGTGTTGTCACTGTATAAAATAGAAAGGACAAGGACAAATGCAGCATAATTACTAATAAATTGCAATTCTCGACACTTTCTATATGATTGGAATCCCTGCCCCCTTTTTTTCTTTTTCTTTTGTCTCCTGATGATTAGGCCAGGGGCTAGGAGTAGAGAGGGGATTAGGTACTAGGAGCAAAGAAAGAATTAGCTTGGAACTTTTGAGATGATCCCTAACATAATGTACTACTTGCTTTTACAATGTGTTAGCAGAGACCAATGTGTTATAAATGTAGAGTGATGTGCTTTCTGCCAAGTGGTAATTCACCCTGGTTTGCTATGTTAAAGCTGTAAATACAACAGAACATTAATAAACGTCTCTTGTGTAGCAACTTTTGCTGTGGATTACTGTTTAATTTCTTGGTTTGTACTTAGGCGGTTTTTTCTAATCTTCATTCATATAGATGCATACACAGTCATTCAATAAACAGAAAAACTGGTCTTGGGCCAGTTTTTTTCCTTTTTAGCACGGGATGTTACTTTCATATCATGTTCAGTACATTCCTAAAAATGTATTAGTTCTTCAAAAGACGATCGGCTAAAATAAGGGAGGAGTTGTAGAGATTGTAAATCATTCTGGAATTCCAATTATGCTTCATTTTTGGACATAATCTTAGATAATTTATTTCCATGCTGCCTGCATTTGCCCTTTTCTAAGTTGAGCAGTCAACTGGTTTAAGTCCTGTGAGCAAGTGCCCAGGTGAAGCTAAAGCTTTCTCCTTCCTCCTGATTTTCTGTTCTTGTCTCAGTTGTGTTAAATTTAGAGACTAGTAGTTTTTATAATATCAGTTGTTTGGGTTTTTTTCCCTCCACTTAATATATAAAGAAAAAATGTAGCAAGATGGTTAAGTAACTACACAAACCACCACTAGCATGGTGTGATAGCTGCAAATGTTCATTTATTTGCTGCATGTGAGCATCCAGGATCAGCTTAGAAAGTGAGTGCTCAGGGGTATCAGTAGGTAATGCATAGAAGGGTGCATTATTTGAAAGCCAAACAAGAAAACTGGGTGCCTCCCGGAACAATGTTTCAAAGGCTACTTACTCAAATTTGTTTATTGATTACAGTAAATATAACTCATTTGATTACAGTGAGTAATAACATGTTCTTATTTACAAGTTATATTTTACAATAGATACAGTCTTGAAAGTCTGTGAAGATTTTTTTAATATTTTGAATTAGATTGTATCAGACATAGACTTTGGAGGAGTTTATAGCCTATCATGTTCTAACAGTCTGAATAAATTTGGACATTGCAACAGAGCTATTTAAATACAGGACAAAATAGAGGGGCCCTAGATCACATTAACTAAGACACTGTAGTTTTGCTTTGTGTTTACTCTTTAGGTCTTATGCCTTGTTTGACTTTGTATATTTGAGGGCTGAAATATTTGGAATTCTTATTTCTGCATATTTCTACAAAGTCCTTAAGACTTTGTTATACGTAAACTTAAGGTTGGTATGCTTTAAAATTAATTAGGATGGTGATTTCTCTCTTTCTTAAATGTTATAAAAATTCAAGTCTTTGCAGATATATGTTACCTGAGTCCTCACTGTTAGGGTGGAAATGTTTGTTTTGCAGTATTGCTTTTTATTTTTCTCTCTCTTTTCTGTCTTCCTTTGGTGGGTTCATTATTAAGAATAACCCTTTCAGATAAAGGAGAAGTGTTTAAATTATTTGAGAGAGAATACTGAGGAACCACTGTCATTTGCACAAGGTTATGGAATAAATTGCCTTTGACCTTGGGCTGAGGGACAGCTGGGGCTCATCTATGACTTCAGAGGTCCCTCTTGTCTCTGACTTACTGTTGCCAATTGGAATGATGCAAACAAAGTTATCTGACTTGAGCTGTGTCCCGCTGTGGGTTGTTAGTAACCCAGATGAAATTTCTTTTGGCCTTCATTATATTCTTACACTATATTTAAAGGTAGAAAGAACTCCTGAAAGGGAGTTTCAGGGTCGAATGATAGTAAGCGGTTGCCTGAGGTGTCAGGGTTCTAGGTGAGAATCAGGAAAAATATACCCAATAAATGGAGTGCTGGCCTCAGCTTTGAGTCCAACTCAACCACCTCTTACCGATGTCTGACCTTATTGAGGGGTTGGATAGTCCATACTGATAAACCAGCTGTTCCTAATACTAGTGAACACTGGTAATCAAATTTTAACTTAAAACATGCCAAGAATAGACACAGAACTGTACATTTATGTAAAATACGAGAGAATAATTTATGAAAAAGTAATGTGGGTCCTACTACCTACCAGAATCTGTTTTGTTTTGTATTGTTTTGTTTTTGTGAAACCTTAATGATGAATACTTATGTATGAATATAAGATGTAACTTAATTTTCAAGTTTGGCTGATGTTTTTAGCTAGTTAGATTTTCACCTTTTCAGGCTTTCTGAAGATAATTTGAGGGATGATGAGAGGTGTAGCAAAATGCAAATATGTTTCTGTAGATGGTTTGTGCGTTTAAAAAATTCTTGCTTGCACGTTATTAAGCCTAAATAGCAGTTACAGTCTCTAAGGCCAATAAGGTGAGATAAGTAAGAGCATCTGGTGCACCACCAGTACTAAAGGTAAGTACTGGAGGTGTAACCTGTGTACAGTGTGTGGTTGTCCCCATTTAGAGCACCCACAAAAAGTGCTGTTTGACAGGGAACTTCCGAGTATTGGCTCTCTATGTTCTGCTGAAATGCAGGATATCTCAAAGAAGGACGCCAAAATTCTTAAAAGGGAAGGGTAAGTTCAGGTCGAGAATAAAAGACTTTCAGGAGGAAAGGAGTTACAGAAACTGATTTTGTGTTCTAAAAAGGGGCTCTTTGATAACCCAGTTCCTTTCTTACATACAGCTTTATGACCTATAGAAAGAACCTGCTCTTTGGACAACGTAAGTGGAGAGCTTTCCTCCTGAGGACAGTTTCTCTGTCTGGTAATTTGAAATAGTCCCATCTGCTTCATGGCATTTTGGTCCCCTCAACCTTCCAGTTAGTCTCAGATTTTGTCATTTGTAGTATAGATACATTACTTCAGTTTTGTTTTGATGCCTCTTTTTGCTTAAAAGTCTGTTTTTACCAAAAAGCATTGCATTCTGATTTTGAGAGTTTTAATTCAATTGGCAGATTTGTAAGATGTAAACTTAAAGACAAATCTATTAAACCTGAATATAGAATATGTTAAATAACGAGAATCCATCGTACGTTTACGCAGGATTTCATCCAGGTCAGAAACTGGGATGTAGTTTTGTGAAATAGACATCTCCCAACCTTGCTTTGTATGTTGTTCATTCTGCTCTAAAAGTGATTCGTTTATACCAGTTTTGTGAGAAATGAAATATTTCACAGACTTTTTCCCATCCTTATGTGATTGTAGGCTTATAGACAACAAAACATGGAGAAAAGCGGTTTCCCTAAATCTTATACAGATTAGTGCGGAACTGCTGAGAAGTCCGTATTCATTGTTATTCATTAGTTATCTGGAAGGTTCACCGGTGGGTCAAAAACCTAAAAAAATAAACAAAAAACTCAGATATAGGGAAGGTAATTTCTCGCCACAAAGTATTATCAACTAAACTATAGAACTAAGGGAGTACTGCCTTCTGACTCTGAAACCCACCCTGACTCTTCAGAAATTCATCCCGCGCTGCACTGATTTTTCACCTTGCTACTTAGGGTTTGCATTCATATCCCCTACTGAGAGCTGCTTCCTCCATTTAAGGCAGTTACTTCCTGAGCCAAGGAAAGAGGATTGGGGCAACCTATTATCATAACTCGGCTAAAGTTACACTTGATGAAACATTCTTCTTTTCATTTGCACGAGAGTCCGAAATGCCTAAAATGTCCCCTTAAGTGAGATTTTAGAAAGAATTTTGCCATCTGCTTCCTGATTCCACATTTTATTTTGACAGAACATTTCTAAGGCTATATGTGGCAGTCAGTAGGTTTAGATGTCACTCTGGTTGTTTTAGTATGTTGGGTTTTTTCCTCTGATTATTGACATTGAGGGGTTTTACACTCCTGGGTTTTTTTTTTGTTTTTTTTTCCAGTTTGCTTTTTAACTAGGATTGCAGATAAATTACTAAGTGAGCCATTGGATAGATCGATATTTCCACCAATCCTTTTATTACTAGCATGATTTGGTACTGTGTGTGTAGTTCTTTTAAAAGTGGTGGCTGGTGGGCTACAGAAGCAAAAGTAGCTTTCTCTTTTTGAGGGGGGTGGGTTTGGCTCAGTGAGTGTCTAACCTTGGATCCCTGTAACCGTGGTCATGTGTATGAGAAAAGCCCTTTTGGGATAGTTGTATTTGTTTTCCCTGTGGCTATATGTGTGAGATGCATTTTAATCTGTATGTAGGCCTCCCAATTATTTTTGTCCTTAAATGCTTCTGTGATTTAGCAGTTCTCTAGATTTAGGTATTAAAACTTAACTTGTTTTTCTAATCTTCATCCTGTGGAATTTACAAATGGTCAGGCTTGATTCCTGCTGCAGTTCCACAGGGCTTCCGAAGAAGGATAATGGCTAAGTACTCATCTCAAACCTTCACTTTTCATGGAAGAAACGTGAAAAGCATGTATTGTTGTTTAGTCGCTCAGTCATGTCTGACTGTCTTGCAACCCCATGAACTGTAGCCCCCAGGCTCCTCTGTGCATGGGATTCTTCAGGCAAGAGTACTGGAGTGGGTTGCCATTCCTTTTCCAGGAGATCTTCCCAACCCAGGGTTGGAACCCATGTCTCCTGCAATGGCAGGTGGATTCTTTACTTCTGAGCCACCAGGGAAGCCCAGAGCCTGTATACCTACACTTAAAATTATGAGTTAATTTTTTATTAGGGTATTTTCATGGCATTGACTGTTCAGTAAAATTAAGAGTTACTTTGTGTTCATGTAGGTCTTCTCAAAGCTCATGGCTACCATATTTTCTTTTTATGGCAGCACTATGGGAAAGAATGTGTCAGCAGAGCCATGGGGAAAAGCCACAGGGAAAATAATTTCTGAATATTTGGCTGTCTAAGAGTGATCATCAGTTCTTCGGCGCTCAGCCTTCTTCACAGTGCAACTCTCACATCCATACATGACAACTGGAAAAACCATAGCCTTGACTAGACCTTAGTCGGCAAAGTAATGTCTCTGCTTTTGAATATGCTATCTAGGTTGGTCATAACTTTTCTTCCAAGGAGTAAGTGTCTTTTAATTTCATGGCTGCAGTCACCATCTGCAGTGATTTTGGAGCCCCCAAAAATAAAGTCTGACACTGTTTCCACTGTTTCTCCATCTATTTCCCAGGGAGTGATGGGACCGGATGCCATGATCTTTGTTTTCTGAATGTTGAGCTTTAAGCCAACTTTTTCACTCTCCTCTTTCACTTTCATCAAGAGGCTTTTTAATTCCTTTTCACTTTCTGCCATAAGGGTGGTGTCATCTGCATATCTGAGGTTATTGATATTTCTCCCGGCAGTCTTGATTCCAGCTTGTGTTTCTTCCAGTCCAGCGTTTCTCATGATGTACTCTGCATATAAGTTAAATAAGCAGGGTGACAATATACAGCCTTGACGTACTCCTTTTCCTATTTGGAACCAGTGTGTTGTTCCATGTCCAGTTCTAACTGTTGCTTCCCTGACCTGCATAGATTTCTCAAGAGGCAGGTCAGGTGGTCTGGTATTCCCATCTCTTTCCAGAATTTTCCAGTAGTCATGTATGGATGTGAGAGTTGGGTGAAGAAGGCTGAGGGCTGAAGAATTGATGCTTTTGAACTGTGGTGTTGGAGAAGACGCTTGAGAGTCCCTTGGACTGCAAGGAGATCCAACCAGTCCATTCTGAAGATCAACCCTGGGATTTCTTTGGAAGGAATGATGCTAAAGCTGAAACTCCAGTACTTTGGCCACCTCATGTGAAGAGTTGACTCATAGGAAAAGACTCTGTTGTTGGGAGGGATTGGGGGCAGGAGGAGAAGGGGAAGACAGAGGATGAGATGGCTGGATGGCATCACTGACTCAATGGACGTGAGTCTGAGTGAACTCTGGGAGTTGGTGATGGACAGGGAGGCCTGGCGTGCTGCAATTCATGGGGTCGCAAAGAGTCGGACGTGACTGAACAACTGAACTGAACTGAACTGAACTGAAGAGTGATCATAGACTTTTCCTTGGAGGTCTTAAAAAATTGGGTCAATCCTTCTCTGGAATGGCTTAAGGGTAAAGGAAAAGGAATGGATTAGCAGGCCCCTGAAAGTCCCTAAGAGCTGGAGAGGTTTGTATGTGGCCCATGTTCGTGACAGATGCAAGAGTAAGTTGGACAGATGTCACGTCTGCTGTTCCCAGGCTATGCTCCCTTTAATGTCGTGACCTTCTGTGAACACTGTCCTAAATGGCCTGCAAGAAGGGAGTGTGTTCAAACTTCTGGGAAACCTAAGTTGGGTGGCTTTTTACCTGCTGCTACGGTTTAAGATCCAGTAATCAAAAATTGTACTTTGTCAGAATCCCAAAATGAGGACTCAAAAAGCAAACTAGTTTCCAAATTCATTTTCAACCTTTGCATATTCTGAAGGATTTTAGCTAAGATATCTTTCCATAATGTTACCTTTAAGACTCCTTTTCCTAAAGGACCATGGGAGGAAGAAAAAAAGATTAGGTGGGTAGGGAGGGCCCTGGAGGAAATGAAGTCTGAATTGTTAACAGAGGGGACCTGCAGAAGAGTGTAGCAAATCCATTCCTTTTGTTCTTTGCTTCTGCTTTAATCCTTCAAACTCATAGGATAAGATTGCCAACTAATTGCTGGGAGCCCCTATAAAAGAGAATTGGTCTAAATTGAAGAATAAACTTAAAGAGTGACTAAAATTTTTTTTAATTCCTCTTTTATTCGAGTCTTTTTTTTTTTTTTTTTACATATGATTATGTCTCCAAGAAGTGGTTGAATACCTTTTGAGAGGTTTTCGTTAAAAGAGAAAGAAAGGGAGAAGAAAATGTTTGAAATTTCAAAGACTCTTCCCCCACCTCCACTGTTGGATTTATGTACGCGTGTGATGAACTAAATTCATTAGGCTGTAGTTTAAACTTTAAGAAAAAAAAAAGACTAATGTGTTTTATGGTGGCATTTTTATACAATTTGCTCACTGGTAGAAGTATGAAGACCATTTTAAAGTGCAATTTGATCTTTTAGGGGAGTCATTTAAAGTCTCTGAGTATACACACTGTACTTAGGACAAATTATTGTGTTTTTACTTTGGTGGGGTGCCAATCTCAATTATGTCCTTGTTGGGTGCTTATTTTCAAATAGTACCAGATCCATCCAAAAACACTATACTAAAAATTGTCATTAAAAACATATCAAGTTTTAATAGCAAGTCATGGATACTTCTACTGCCTTTTATTTATTGCCGGATGTATTTTATTAGAAGGAAAGGTAAATAAATGTGTTTTGCAGAAAATATGTAGTGCAAGTCAGCTTCAGTAGCAGTTATTATTTTTAATTTGATGATAGAGCATTTATACACTTAGATTATCAGTGAACTTCCCGTAAAACTTTTAGGAACACAAGGGCAAAGCAAAGGTCATGAGTTTACCCAGGCTGGCCTTCTAGAGCACTGCTCTGGTGACATCAGACACCGGAAGGGAAGCCAGGACACTTTCCTGCATCCTCACATACCAAGTGGCTTTGGCTTCACCTCCATCTGCGTATTTTATTCCCCTTGGAAAGAATCACAGATGAAATTTAGATAATCACCTGTGTGTTAGAAGTGATAAAGTCCACTTTCTGACAAATATGGTTTCTGTATATTATATATACTTTTGATCTGGATTTTAAATTTGTACTTTTTGTTAACTTTATCGAGATATGATTGACATAAAAAAGCGGTACATATTAAATGTATACAACTTGATGAGTTTGGAGAATGGTTTACATCTATGGAACTGTTACCACCACAATCTGTGCCATGAACATATCCATCACCTCCAGAAGTTTCTTCCTGCCTCTTTATTGCCTTTTTTTTATGATAACACTTAACATAAGATCTACCCTCTTAGCAGATTTTAAAGTACACAATAGTGGTGTTAACTATGGGCACTATGCTGTACAGTAGATTGCTGGGACTGCTGTATAATGGAAACGCTCTGGCTTCTTGAATACAGATGTTTCAGGCCATCATCTGATAAATACTCATTTCTCTTAGTTGGCCATGATGTGTATGACCTTGTGTTGGCTATGGTGTACCCATAATTTGCGCAAGGGAGCCCCTGGGCACAAGGAGGTTCTGGTGAGGGAGAAGGCAGCACATAAGACAAAGTGCTTTCCTGTGCAAGAAATCATGATACACCAACATCTTCTCTGCCTTATTTGTACAGAGGTGTAAGAAGGTTACTATACTTTTCAAGCTATGATGACCTGCTCCTAACTTAGTTTTCACCAGAGGAGCACTAAAGATTTTCTTAAAGCCAAATACCTTCCAAGCAGAGAGAGACTCTTACCACCTGAGGAGCCAAGAAGGATGGGCGGGAAAGCATCTCCGGGCTCTTGTGAAGCAGGACCTGGAAAACCACTGCCAGGGGAGAAGCGCTCATGAGTCCACTTGCTCCCCACCTGCCAGCTGTGTGGTCTTAGGTCATTCGCTTGCCCTGTTCAAGGTTCGGTTTCCTAGTCTGTGTTCCAGAATCTTTTCTCACAAGGCCACTTTAGTTCTAAACAAGATAATATAGTTAAAGAGCCAGTCACCAGAAGACAGCTCTTTACAGCTCCCCAGCTAGTTACAGCACTGGATTCAAGGGCAGGACGTTAAAAGCCCAAACCTGTTGTTCAAACCTGGGCATTCATTTCCTTTTGAGGACCACATAGCTTTCATATATTCTACCTTTCCTCATTCCTTCACTTTGTCAAGGCTGTCATTAGACCATCCCTGATAAATCAGATTGCTCTTTTCTGCCTAGACTCCTGCTGCCCAGATGAGAGTATGACTTACCCTTGCTTCTCTGGTAATACCATCATGTGTTTCTGTAGGCCCTTATATTTATATCCATGTTCATTTGATCCTCACAGATTACTATAAAAGGGATCTTTGCGCATCCCTTACTGCCAAGCCACCAAAGTCTCCCTCCCCTTGGCAAACGATTTTTCAACACTCAGTCACATCAAAACACTCTATAAATCCAATAAACTCTGATTCTCATTTCCTTTCCTGAGTTCTGTAGGCTGAAATTCTGGCTTCCTTTTTCTTGGGCCATTTGTATTATGTGACAAGATTTGCCATACACTATCTTTGTGTGGATTTAAGTCTTCAAAGCATCCTTTGAACTCCTTATCCTTCGCCTTATTTCTTTCTGCACTTGCCTTAAATTCTTTGCTACTTTCCCAGCTCTTTACCAGATTCTCTTTACCTGCCGCTCTGCACCTCCCCCTAACAAGGTTTCCAGTACTTTGTGGATCACTCTCCCTGGCTTTACCTTTGCCTGTCCCAAACCCTAAAAGTCTCTTCTCTCCCACTGTAGTGAGGGCCATCTCCTTGTGATCCTCCTTATCTTGCCTGGGCCATGGTGTCTAGTTACTCTCTGCCTTCTTCACCGTCCTGCTGAGCCCCACCCAACCAGATCACATACTTTATTTTCTTTCCTGAATCTCACCAGTTAGCATCCCTGAATATCCCCAGGTAGGTGCTTTCAGCCAATCCACTCCCACCCCATATGCCTGCCTGTTTTCTCCTTTCATGTAGGACCTGGGGAACTTTGCACAGATGAGGCCTTTATGGGCTCACCTCCTCTCCATGTCCCTCTGTGTTAGTTTGGTTTGGTCATTAAACAGAAGACATTGGGGTATCCTCTTGTCACTGTTCCTCCCCTCTCTGCATGGACACAAATGACTTATGCATGCATCTTTGGAAGACGTGGTCCTGATGGAAAAGCTCCTGGCAGTTGCCTAGCCCTTATCTTTATAATCCTCTCGATGTTCCTGAACCATCTTCCAACAAATACTAGGATTCTGTGTTTTTATTTGGAATTTTATCTTCTAAAAATATTTTTAACCATTAAAAATCAAATATGTCTGTTGAAATGTGTATGCAACCAATACACATTTGTGCTCTCATTTACACCTAAGTGGAATAAGGAGAAACTGAACCTATAAATGAATTTATTCAATAAAAGCAGTATTCTATCTGCTTTATAGATGAGATCTCAATAAGATTTTGTTTACAAAAATGTTGCATAGCTTAAAAAAAGAGGGGACTTGAAAACCACTGCACACCCCATACTGCCCCCCACCCCCCACAGCAAATCATCTCTCACTGTGCCTGAAACTATCAGACCATCATACATTTCCCCACCTTGATCTTACAGGGCTTCAGAAGATACCCTGATTTTGCAAAAATAACAAACAAATTGAAAATTCAACTCCAATCCCACTACCCCCTAAAGGCAACTGTTTGATTTTGGTTTTGGTTTTCCAGCCTTGTTTTTTTGGCTTTGTCATTTTCACATAGTGTAGTACTAGCCACCAGGATAGTCTGGTGAGATGAGGTCTCTTATTAAGCCATTCTGCTTGTTGGCAATTAAAAAAATTTTTTTTTTACAGTCTTGCTGCAGTGGAGATTATCTTGCCTTTTCCTACTTTTCAGCTAGTTCTGATGAATCCTAAAATGTAATGTCTTTAAAGCCAACTTCTAATTCCTCTTCTTTCCACTGTTTCATTCCTAAGGAGACTGACTAGGATTTTGCAACAATTATAACAAAGACTTTCCATAATCTTAGTCTTTCACTCATAGTGTGACCAAAACATTTCCAGTTCTTTGTTCACCTAATATTCACATTCAACTCCTTGGCCCTAAGGATAGAACCTACTGTAAGATTGCTATGTTACAGACGCCTATCATAGATACATACTCATGGGTACTATTTATGGAGCATTTACCATGTGCTAAGTACCCTACTTCATTCTTTATACACATTACCTCATTTAATCATCCCAAATCTTTGAGGTGGGTAGTACTATTATCCTCACTTTATACTTTAAAAAACAGGGAGGTTAACAGACTTCCACCTTAGAACTCCAAAGTGGTGAGGCCGAGGTTAATTGGGTTGATGTTGTTATGAAGCCCCTGTCCTGGAGGTGCACCTGCCCCATTCCCTTTTTTATTCTCTTGCCCTTTCATGATCTACACTTACTGTTTCATTGCCCCTAGGCTCCCAGCCAAGCCAACTCTCCTTTGCTGGAGTGGGAGTGGATTCTGGCCTGAAGGTACAGAACATCTGCCTCCGTAACAGTGGCTGACCTTAACCTCAGGCTCCCCACCTCATTTCCCAGGAGTCTGTAATCCCCCTCTAAGCCAGTGAGGCAAACCTGTCTAATGACGTGGGTCTTTCTAGTTACTACTCAAGTGAAGGGATTCCTGCAGGCTCTTAGAGCTAATGCCAGGCAGAGACAGGACAAGCCCTTCACTCTGTCTCTCAGATTACACAGAAGGACATCTTAAGACAGTATTTGAATACTAATTTCTTCTTAATGGCTTACATTTATTTAGCACTTTGTGTATCTAAGTGCTGTTATAGTACTTTTCATGCATAATAATCTTTTAATCCTATAATAATTCAGTAGTAAAAGTTCTATTATCCCCATCTTATGCTGAGGGAGGTGGCTCAGAGAAGTTGAATAACTTAGGTAATGTCACACAGCACACAAAGCAAGGATCCAAACCTAGGCACTCTTTTTTTTTTTTGACTTACAAGTTTTGTTTTTGTTCTTGTTTGTTGAAGTATAGTTGGTTTACAATGTTGTATTAGTTTCAGGTGTACAGCAAAGTGATTCAGTTTTATATATATATTCTATATATATATAACATATAATATATATATTACATATATATATTCTTTTTCAAATTCTTTTCCCTTATAGGTTACTACAAAATACTGAGTGTAGTTTCATATGCTATATACATAGGTCCTCATTGTTTATCTGTTAGTAGTGTGTATATGCGGAGAAGGCAATGGCACCCCACTCCAGTACTCTTGCCTGGGAAATCCCATGGACGGAGGAGCCTGGTGGGCTGCAGTCCATAGGGCCGCTAAGAGTCGGACATGACTGAGCGACTTCACTTTCACTTTTCACTTTCATGCTTTGGATAAGGAAATGGCAACCCACTCCAGTGTTCTTGCCTGGAGAATCCCAGGGACAGGGAGCCTGGTGGGCTTCCGTCTATGGGGTCGCACAGAGTCGGACATGACAGATGCGACTCAGCAGCAGCAGCGTGTATGTGTTAATCCCAAATTCCTAATTTATCCCTTCCTCCCCTCTTTCCCCTTTGGTAACCATAAATTCATGTATTATGTTTTGAGTCTATTTCTGTTTTTTAAAGAAGTTCGTTTGTATCATTTTTAAAAATTTAGATTCCACATCAAACCCAGCCGCTCTTGGCTACTAATCAATATATCTTCAACCTCCTCTGCTTCGTTTTTTCTGAAAGTAATCCATGTTGATTATGGAAATATTTCCAACCTGATTTTGTAAAATTTGCCTTTTGTCATTAATACTAAATCTGAGGTACATTTTTAGCTTCTTAAAATGCCACTAATTCAAATGTGTACAGGTGTGAACCTTCATGGGAAGAGCATATAATCTTTGGACTGCTAAGAATAATCCTGTGTTCATGTCAGAGAGGGGTGTTTGAAGCTACCCAACTGATATATATATATTGACCTATTTGTGAGGGAGTCGCGAAGAGTCAGACACAACCTAATGACTGAACAACAACAAATGTCTTCATTTAGATTTGAGAACTGATTACTGAAAACAAATTATATCAACAAGTCTTCTGTTATTAGTCTATTCTTTTACATTGAACTTTATTTTTTATACTGATATTTAGCTTAAAATCTGTTGCAAACTTGAAAAGAAATAATCCATAATACTTTATTTTCCTTTAACAGACTTTTCCAAAGCTTTATAAATACTCTAACCAATGCTTATCAAACTGTAACTGGCATATGCATTGCCTGGGGATCTTGTTAAAGTGCAGATTCTGACTTAGAAGTTTGGGTCTGAGGCTCAAGCTTCTGCATTTATAACAAGCTCCCAGGTGATGCCCGAACTACCCATCCAGAAGAACCCTACTTTGAGGAGTGAGGCTCTTATCGTCTTAACATTCAAGAAAGAAATTCAAACTCAGAATGTGAATTTACAAGCTTTTTTTGCTAAATAAACCGAAATTCAAACAGCTGTGAGAAAGAGCTGCTGTCCTTTAGCTCCATAGCATCTGACTTTCTTGGAGTTTTTCTGGGCTTAACCTTGACTCCTTTTTTGATTGATGTTAGGGAACTTGGGGAAACTCACCAGCTTCCCACTCCTTGCTGCTTTGTGAGATGTCAGTCCTCTCTTACCCCCTGGTGTGATGTGGGTAAATCATGGCTTGAACTAGCTCATCATATGTCCTACTTGAAGGATCTGCAGTGAATTTTCTAGAAAACATTTTCTCAATCTCAGTTGTTCAGAGATGGCTGTGAGAGGGGCAGGGGGCAGAGAGAAAGATTTGGAGCCCTAGGATTGAAGATCAGCTTGGTCCTCCCCGTGTGCCCTTGTCTGATAAAGAGCAGGAAAAGCTTTGCCTCTCTCCCACCCCAACTCCGCCTACTCCGAGTCTTGGCCATCTCCAGAATGGACTCCGGATGGCAGTTGTAGATGCTCAGAGCACAAAGGGTTTCTTGTTTGCGCAGGGGTCTATCAGTGTTTAAATAGAACTGGCGGAAGCACAGGCACACCATATCAGCAGCTTATCAGGGCCCCTGGTTTTCCATGTACATTTGCTGGTCTCTTGAGTTTACCCAGCTCCATTAGCACCAAGTTAAAAATTGCAAGGCCAGGCTGTACTGCACTGAGATAGGGTGGGGAGAACAAGCCAGTAACTGAGTGTAGAGGGGTGTGTAGGTCCTTGAGATCTTATTTGCATTCTGCCCATGCAGAGAGTAGCCTTTGTGTTAAGGGGCAGTCAGAGAGAACCAAAATCCAGTTTAGGAATGCATCCAGAAAATGGGATTTGTTGTAGGAAGGCGGACCCCTTCCTGGGCCCGAAACTGGGCTCTTGTCTAACACTCAGGAAAAGAACTGTCCGAGGAGACACATGTGCTGACAAAGCAAGAGATTTTATTGGGAGTGGGCACCTGGGTGGAGAGCAGTAGGGTAAGGGAACCCAGGAGAACTACTCTGCCATGTGGCTCACAGTCTCAGGTTTTATGGTGATGGGATTAGTTTCCAGGTGGTCTTTGGCCAATCATTCTAATTCAGAGTCTTTCCTGGTGGCACACACATCGCTCAGCCAAGATGAATGCTAGCGAGAGGGATTCTGGGAAGTGGACGTACACGCAGTGTCTCCTTTAGAACTTTCCCAAATCTTCCGGTTGGTGGTGGCTTATTAGTTCCGTATTCCTTATCAGGATCTCCCGTCATAAAACAACTCATGCAAATGGTTACTATGGTGCCTGGCCAGGGTGGGTGGTTTCAATCAGTGTGCTTCCCCTAACAGGATGATGCCAGGCCTCCCTGGGGCAGAAGTAGTGGCGGTAGCTCTTATAATCCAGCTCTCCATCTTAGCTGACCAGGTCTGCACTCAGCTCAGGAAATGGCTAAAGGAGGTGTCAGCCGTGAATACCTTAGAATTTATGCAGTTTGGGCATTTGCATGTGTGTCTGCATGCATATTTCTCTGGGAGCAGATCCATGACCCAAAGGGCTAAATGTTCCTGTGCTATTTGTGTTGCATCTTCCTGGAAGGAGCTCTTCAGGACAGATTGATGAGTAGCTTGCTTTAGCAATGAGTACTTTACATTTATAATCCTTACTCCTACTTTTGAAGTTCTTGCTATATGCCAGGTGCTGTGCTAAAGACTTTACTAATATTACCTCATTTAATGCTCAGAACAATCTAATGAGAAAGGAATGTTCATTTCTGTTTTATAGATGAAGAAACTGTTGCTTAAAGAGCTTAAAGAGTTGGAATTAGTCCAAGGTCACAGAGTTAACCTAACGATAGAGCTAGCATCTGAACCTTGGCTTTCTGATTCCATAGCTCTTAGCATCATGGAAAGCTGTTTCTAGTCTGAGCTTTTCATATACTTGGGTTAACTTGTCAGCTGGCACAGAATGGTCCCAAACTTTGGTCATTTAAAAATCGGCTTCATGGGATTTTTGTCTTATTTCTATATCACCTATATTGTTAAATTAGTATTTAGTTTAATTTTTTTTATTATTACTCACTTTGTTATCACTTAGCCTCATCCTAAGCAACATTCATGAAATAACCATTGATGTACTAATTTCATTTTTCTCAGATTCACACTAAAATAAATACATAACCATTAAAATGAAACATGTTATGCCCCACCTAACATCATTTAAGGTACCCTTAGGGTATGGGTCCTACACTTGAAACAATCCTGATGTAAGATGTCAAAGCTGTGTGTCTCTGTTGCTGCAGAACTGCTAAACTAAACTAGCCTTTCCACTAAACTAAACTTTCCACTGAACTAAAATAGCCTTTCCACTCCCACCTCAGGCAGCCTTTCCCACCCAGGCTCACCTCTTGGAGCATGGTGCTGGGAGCCTCAGAAATGGCTTCCCTCCGGGGAAGAGGCTCTTCTGTGTCTTTCAGGGCCTGTTTTCATTGCTCTAATGAGGCAGCAGTGCCAAGAAAAAGCATATTATACTTAGCTTGCCTTGAGGGGGTTGCAAGATTTCAGAGACTGAGGCAAGAATTTGTACTCAAAGCTATGTGCTCCTGCTGAAAGGTAACTATTGGGATCCTGGGGATTGTGGAAGAAATAGCCTTGCCAGGGGCAGAATTTGGGTGGTAAGGCTCCCAGCCTCCTATGAAAAAGGCCTCTAACCAAACCCCATTTGTTCCCATTTCCATTCTAACCAAATATCCCTCCCCAAATTCCAACCCTCTGGGCCATAAATTAAAGGGAATTTTGCAGTCCTATTTCTGATATTCTGTGTGCATTTGACCTACTATGTTGTGTCTTTAATACAAGCAGCTAAAGAGTAATTCTTCATTTCCTGACTTGACTGTTGTGCCAAAAGTGTGCTAAGACCCTCAGTAATGGAGCATCCCCATTTCTGTCCCCCGACTCCCTCCAATAAAGTTGCAGTTCATGTGTTAAACTTCCCGGTCTTGGATTTTTAGCAACTTTGTCATTTGGCAATCCCTTCAACGGGCAAGTAAAACAAAAGAAGGCCTGCAGTGGGTGGAGGGTGGTGGATTCTGGGAGTCTTTTCTTTCACCGGCCTGGAGAAGTCATTGTGGGAAAGGTTCTTTTGGGGGACCTGTTGGTTCCGGTCTCTCAGACTAGAGGCACCTGTACCGGAAGTGACGGTCTCTGCGCCACAGGTGATGTGGTACCTTCCAGACGGTTACAGCCTAGGGTCAGACAGGCTGTTAATATTTCAGTGTCAAGATGTGAAAAAGAACCTGCAAGGAAACGAAGAAAAAGAAGTCTGCTTTTGGACTGGGCCTGGGCGTTTTGCATCCTGACCGTCTTCATCGTTGAAGTTAGGCAGTAGCTAACTCGGGGTTCTTCTCTGGAAGCTGCCATAGCTCCAATTCCGCAAACAAAATTCTAGCTCTCCAGGGGTACAGTTCCTCTGCTGACTGTGCCCCAAAACGGCACGGCCTGACCAAGGAGTCCCAGTACAGAGATTTTTAAAATGCCGCTCACTGGCCTCCATCTTCCACCGCAGCCCTCCTCTCCCGCAGGAGCCCGTGGCTGGAGTTTACAGGAACACCAGGCGCACATGGAGCGCTGCCAGTCACAGGAGATTCCGAGGGAGATAAAAAGCACATCTTTGACCACCTCTTTACCAAACAGACCTGAGATGTGTAATTAAAGGCCCGGGACTCTGCTGGAAATAGGTTTAAACTTGAGGTAATCCCTTCTGGCACTTCCTCTTCCTAATAACCATCAACAAAAATCAAACAAATCCACCTGGCTCCAGCCAGTAAGTCTGTAACCAGTAAAGGTCACGGGAGGAGCGATAAGAGAAGAAAGCGGCCACAAACAGCGTTACTGGAAACACATGTTGGGACGTGTTAGAAAGTGACTCCTGCCAGCACCATCCTGGCCCTGAGATGGGCCAGCTCTGCTGTCGAGAAACTCATTCTCTGCCCCTGGGAAGGAGCGCCAATGATACAGGCTGGAGGGGAAGGCATGTTTGAGGAGCTCCGCCCAGGCTTCGTCTCCTCTCTAAGATGTGACTCAGCCACAGAGACTAGAGGTGAGGTAATTCTAAACGTTCTTTTGAAGTTAATTTCCTCCTCTTACCAAAAGTAATGCATGACCGTTATTGAAAATACTGTTGATAAGCAAAAGAGGAAGAAAATTATTTCCCCCAATTCCAACACAGAATGACTGCCCTGAGAACATTTTGGTTCATCTTTTTCCAGTATGTTTTTCGTTATTTCATATGTATCTAGATGTGGGATGCATAAACACACAGGCATGGGAAAGGTTTTGAACAACTTTCAACCTGCTTGACTCTGCAGGTTGATCTCTTTTTAGCCTGCTTTTAGTTTTAGCCTATCCTGAACATCTCTTTTCATTGCCTGGCATCATATCATTTTAAATGTGGGTCGTATTCTGTCACCTGATTGTTTCATAATTTACTTTAATCATCTCCTGTTATTGAATATTTAGATTGTATCCCAATTCCCATCCCCCTCCTCCCCAACTCAGGCAATGTTGTGGAAACGTCCCAAATATTGGGATTTGGGCTGAAAGGGCAAGGGGTTGGCTGGCTTGAATCTGCCCAGCTGAGCTCAGCATCTTCTACCTCTGCTTTGAAGGGAAAGAGACTGGTTTCTCAGAGAGAGCTGGACCCTCACCGGGTGGACTGTGCCCAAGACACCTTGAAGAAAATACAGGGTGACCCTGCAGGAGGAGGTCCAGGGCCAAGCAGGCCCTCCCCAGTGCAGCGAGGCGTTAGCTGTGGAAACCAAGGGTAATCCAGGATGATGTGGCTTGTAGGGTGGGGGGTTTGCCAAGGGCAATGAAATAGAGACCTTTGAGAGCTTGAAAGAACAGGAGGAGTCTTCCTTCCCTTCCTACAGTCCCTTCCTAGAGTCTATTCCAGACTAGGGGTCATGATGCTAAAATAGCATCCCCTGGGTCACCGGAGAACTTGGCCCACAAGGTCATGCAGACCACCTGCCTACTTGTCGTCCACATGTATTCCCTATCTGTCACCTCGGCAGCATGGGATTGTAAGCAGGGAAAACTGCCAAGTCAGGACAAGAGCAAAACAAAACTGGTAGTGAACCACGTATGGAGCCTGAGGCCTGTTAGCATCTCTAGTTTCCAGGAGAGGAACCTCAGGCAGAGAAATGTTGAGTTGCTTGCCCAAAGCCATAGATCAGGGAAAGTGGAGCTGAAGTTCCAGCCCTGGTCAGAGCCAGAACTTGCCCCAAACCATCATGCAGCACATTAGGAAGCATTCACAAAAGCTTTCTGGCTAGGAGGGTTTAGAGACAGAACAATTATAGTTAACAGGGCAAAATGAAGTTGTGAAAAGTGCCCTTGTTCAGTGGTATTTAAACAACTAGCTTTGCAAAAAAAACTGGTGTTGGGAGCAGGGCAGGATGGGGGCAGGTCCTGGAAGGAGCCTTGTCAGAACGGTTTTATATGAATTTGTCACAACAGGAAGTAGGACTAATGAGGCTTCACTGAGTGTTGGCATCTTGGGCTAGGATGCAGCTTCAAGTGTTTACTATTTTGAACTGAATCTCTTAGTTCGAATATCTTTGAGTGTAAATATATAACGTCAGAATTGTTCCGTCTCAAATTTGAGGATGTGTTTCAAAAAGTTGGAGTGTGACTTTAAATACCAACAAGGACAGAATTCCAGGTTTGTGCTTTTCCAGATTTTCTTCTGCCTTGAAATTTGGCCAGTAACACTAATAATTTTGACGTGATGGATCAAAATGAAAAAAAAGCTTTGGAAGGCAAGACTGTACTTGGCAGTATATGTGTACTGTAGGATCTAGAAACTGTGTCAGTGAATAGCCTATGGTGAGGAAAACCGGAATCGTTACAGCCACGTGGGAGCCTGGAGGCTGTGTGTTTTCAGTGCCATACTGGGAAGGAGGGAGGAAAATGTGGCACTGAATGAAATGCCAGCCTACAGCGGCACGGACGTGGAGGGAGGGAGGTTTTCTTGGGAGAAGCTGTTGTTGCTGAGATTTTCATTTGCCTACCCACCGCCTCCAACAGAAAGCCAATGGCTCCAGGTCTGGGAGGGGTTATTTGCCTGCTTAGGGGCACTTTGGGAGCCCATGTCCTTGGAGCCTGAGCACCGAGAAGCTCTGTGTCACTCTTCTCCCACCAGATCCCAGAGACATGCTGAGGTGGACAGGCCTGACCCAGGAAATGGTCTTAACAGTGCTGCTCTGCACACAAACAGGGCTTTCTCCCAATTGGGGTGGGAGTGGGGGCTTCTGTTGCTCTCTCTGCCCCCTTTCGGGGGTCTCTGGGCTGGATGGGAGGTAGCTGATCCCATCTGCCTGGTGAGTTCCCATCCCTCAAGGAGAATTGGATGGTCTAGCAGCCAGGGGCTGGGGAAAATGGGGACTGGCACTGAAAAGGTACCCACCTACTTAAGGACAGAACAGTCCCCAAAGCTTAGCACCTGGGGTTGACCTTCAGTCAGAAATGATTTCTGCAAGCTCCTTAGCATCTGTGTGGGGCTCTGGCAGAAGTGACAGCACCCCCCTCCATCTGGGGGAGAAAATCCAGGGAACCTGGCTCCTTGGAGGGATTCTGGAATGATTGGGATGGGGGAACTAAGACCCAAGCAGGACAGATAAGGTGGGGAATTGGGACCATCTCTGCACATCTGTCACACTCTTTCCCATCACGTTCAGTATTGCCCACACCTCCCAGGATTGCAAGTGTTAAATGTATAGAGATAAGACAAGATCCTGAGCTTAAGGAGCCCATAGCCATCAACTGCTGAGGTAAAGATCCTCTAAATACTTCACCACATGCACAGTAGCAAGAGGAACCAAGTGCAAAAGCTGGTGTTGGGGAAGGAGCCTTGCGAGATTGGTTACTCCTTCACGTTTCTCAGTGTTGTCTCCACAAAGGGATTTAAGTACCTTTAAGACAGAGGCCAGGTTTCTGCCTCTGAGCCTTGCAAGAGCCTAACCCAGTTTAGAGTTCCTGGTAAGTGTGGGGTCAGTGCTTCTAAGCTGACCAACCCGCCTTGAGCCCTGCAGCATGAGTCGGGGTGGGGCTGATGCACTTAGAGATGACAGCCCCGAAGTCTTTTCAGGGGACAGGCAGATTAGCTTCGACATCTGGTGAACTCAGGCTCTGCTTTCTGAAACGCCTGTTTAAAGTCTATTGCACATCAGCTGAGCTGCTCTGGGCAAGTTACTTAACAGTCTCTGAGACTGTTTCCCTCTCTGTGAGTGGAGAAAGATGCTGACCTCACAGAATCAGTGCCCAGCAGTGGTGGACACTCCAGGCAGGGCTTCTCTGGCCTCCAGCTCTGAATCTCTTTCTCTTCGTTCATCAGGCACTGGGTCTGTCTAGAACCGCTCTTCTCCCCTCTGCTCTGAGCCAGATTCTGTGGCGGTCCAGAAAGAGATTCATCCTGGAAGTTTGCTTTTAATGAAAAGAGGAGGATATTTTTTTAAAAAATGGCTTTGTCCTCCTGTTGGCTTTTTGAAAGATGAGAGGTCTAACTAGGAGTAAAGACCAGGGGACAGTGGGAGTTTGCTACCAGCAAACAATTTGTGAAGTGAGACTTGGATCCCATGTTGAATGCTGTCAAGTTCTTCCCAAACCTGTATGTCCATTGACCATCCCTGCCTGAACCAGCTATGTCATTGGTGTTACAAAAGGTGGCTTCCTGATTTTTTTTGTTCCTTCTGCATTTATTACCTAGACTCTCTAAAAAAAAAAAGCTCTCCCTCATTGCGTGGGACTATCTGATTACCCTGAAATACAATGCCTTCTGAAAACATGAGGTAAATGCTAGATTCTTTGCTTTTCATGACCAGTTTTCAAAGTAAGGAGTTGAGGACATCTTTGGAGCTGAAGATTGAGTGTGATGAAAGGTTAGCATTTTCTCTTCCTTCATTTTCTCAGTGTTCACTTGTAATCCCTCAAGTTTTCAGAAATGGGCTAGAAGTACCTCATGGGGCTGACAGCCCTTCCTCAGCAGTGCACCCACCTCAGCAGTGGACCCACTACTCAGAATTTTCTCCTTCCAGGTGAGGTCCTTGGGTGGGGTCCAGGGAGGGAGGCTTCATTCCTGGGTCCTGTGTTTGTTCCATTTTTGGAATGAGCTGGAGAGCCTTTGGAGGGAGCGTAGTGTCATTATTTCTCATCCTGAATCTCTTCTTGTGGGAGATCATAGATTTCATCAACCTCTTCCTGAGTATTCAGATGTTTCCAGCCTTTATTTTTGTCCCTTCAAACGATTAACAGTGGGCTCAATGTATATCTATCCATCATTCACCTAATATTTACGGAGTATGTCCTGTGGGCTTCATCCTAGGGCTAACTCCAGAGGAGGTGCCCCTTAAGGAATTCACCATCCAGTTTGGGGGAAAGACATGTATACATTGGAAGTGGAGTAGCAAACAGTGTCAGCCCAAATAGACTTGTGGAAATAAGCACCAGGGGACTGTCTGGCTCAATAGCAATTATTTATTGAACACTTCTCCTGTACTGGGCACTTGCTTTAAAATCCCTGGAGGGTAGGTAGACATTATCATCCTATATTTCAGTGAGGAAACAGGAGCTCAGAGAAGTTACATAATTTACCGAGGGCTTCACAGCTCTTAAATCCAGGAGCTTGGCTCTGCCTGAAAGTCCATGCTCCACTCACCACATTACGGTGTTGTTTCCAGCAGTTAAAAGAACCAGGAATTTAGAGAAGGTAGGAGACTAACTACAGTTATTAACCATAAGGTATTTACTACTTTGGAAATTAAAATTTTTCCTTTTATTTTAATTTTATTATTTTAATTATTTTGACATGTAATTTCCTTTTACATGTCAAAATAATATTGTGCTAGCAGTGTATTAAATATACTATAATAGTAAAGAAAATATTTATAGGAGAAAATATGTTCATAATCTCACCACTTGAATCTAATAAGTGCTTCCAGTCTTTGTTCCTGGGTATTCATACATGATTTTAATCATAGTATCTATATTATTTCATTTTTTTGCTTGGCTTTATATGCATTATAAACATTTCTATGAAGTCTTTATGATTTTAAAGACTGCATAATATTTCATGGAAGAGATGGAGCATCATTTACTTAGCCAATCTATTCTTTTGGGAAACTAGACACTTTTTAATTTTTGTTATCTGATAAAGTCCAAAGGAGGATCTCTGTGCAGTTTTCCTTTTATCATTTTTATGATGTATTTCCTCAGTGAATTCCCAGGAGTTGGTTATCTGGTTCACAGATCTAAGCATTTTATTGAATCGCTCTTATACACCATTCTTTGCTACTAGCAAAGGATGGGGTGCCGTTTCTTCCACAGCCTGATCAGCCCTAGGGAGGCTCTTGTGATTTACTCTCTGCTGATTTGAAAGGTGTATCATGGTCCTTAGACTTTTTAATGTATATAGATACATTAAATACATTGGATACTTGCCTACCATTTGTTCACTATTTTGTATTTCTTTTTTATAAGCAGTCTGTTTCTAAGCTTTTTCATCATTTTTGGGGGACTTTGTCATAGTTTTACATTTTGTATCAGAGGTTTTACATGAGATGTTTACACAAATGAGTCAGGTTCAGACAGGATGTAGATGGTGCATTCAGCTGGATAGTTTGTAAAGGGTATAACATCAGTTTTCTTAAAGACATGGGAATACCAGCCCACCTGACCTGCCTCTTGAGAAATCTGTATGCAGCTCAAGAAGCAACAGTTAGAACTGGACGTGGGACGACTGTTTCCAAATCAGGAAAGGAGTACATCAAGGCTGTATATTGTCCTTGCTTATTTAAGTTATATGCAGAGTACATCATGAGAAACGCCGGGCTGGATGAAGCAGAAGCTGGAATCAAGATTTCCGGGAGAAATATCAATAACCTCAGATACGCAGATGATACCACCCTTATGGCAGAAAACGAAGAAGAACTAAAGCGCCTCTTAATGAATGTGAATGAGGAGAGTGAAAAAGTTGGTTTAAAACTCATCATTCAGAAGTCTAAGATCATGGCATCTGGTCCCATCACTTCATGGCAAATAGATGGGGAAACAGTGGAAACAATGACAGGCTTTATTTTGGGAGGCTCCAGAATCATTGCAGATGCTGATTGCAGCCATGAAGTTAAAAGGCACTTGCTCCTTGGAAGAAAAGTTATGAGCAACCTAGACAGCATATTGAAAAGCAGAGACATTGTTTTGCCAAGAAAAATCCATCTAGTCAAAGCTATGGTTTTACCAGTAGTCACGTATGGATGTGAGAGTTGGACTATGAAGAAAGCTGAGTGCCAAAGAATTGATGCTTTAGACCTGTGATGTTGGAGAAGACTCTTGAGAGTCTCTTGGACTGCAAAGAGATCCAACCAGCCCATCCTAAAGAAAATCAGTCCTGAATAGTCATTGGAAGGACTGATGCTGAAGCTGAAGCTCCAATACTTTGGCCACCTGATGTGAAGAACTGACTCATTGAAAAAGACCCTGATGCTGGGAAAGACTGAAGGTGGGAGGAGAAGGGGATGACAGAGGATGAGATGGTTGGATGCATCACCGACTCAATGGACATGAGTTTGAGTAAATTCCGGGAGTTGGTGATGGACAGGGAGGCCTGGTGTGCTGCAGTCCATGGGATCACAAAGAGTCAGACATGACTGGGTGACTGAACTGAACTGAACTGAACTGAGTTTTCAACAGTGTAAGCTAGGTTTGAGGAACAAACAAAGATAGAGTGTCAGCCTTCCCAAGCACTCTGGCACCTCAAGGAGCAAAGAGGGAACAGGTACCAGGCCCTGATAAGAGTGGTATATGCAGGGGATCCCTGCCAAGAGCTGTGGCTTTGAGGGAGGGCCCGGCCAGCTCAAAAGGGCTCTACGGGAAGAAGCCTGGAGAATAAACCCCGCATCCCAGCTCCACTCTCCTCTCCTGCTGGTGACCTGAGCTCAGACCCCTGAGCCCTTTCATCTGTGTTTCCCAAATTGTGAGATGACTTCAAGAGATACACAGATAAAGATTTTTAAAAATTTAGTAGTCATGTGTTAAAATATATACAAACACATTAAATGTTTGTATCTTATCTATGTAAAAGCATATTTATAAAATATTTCATAGATGTTTATGTTTGGTATAAGACTAAATTGTATTTAAGTTTAAAAATGGACTTGCTTTGGTGGACTGCGTAGAATATAAGAGTACAGGTGCTACAGGGGTGTGGCAAAACTGACTGAATGTGGGGAAACAGGCTCCTCTCCAGGGACTCTCCCACAGCATCTGATTCTTTGATTTTCAGTTTCACACACACTCGTATCTGAGGTGACTATCCTGGAAGGTCAAGGATTCTTGGTCACCAGTGGTCATTGTTCCTGATGTCCCCACATGACAGAGGGGATGCAGGAATACAAGGGAAAGGTTGCTGAGTTGCTGCCCCAGAGTTTCCCTCACCTAATAAGGGAGCCAGAAGGGGTGCCCTGTGTCTCCTTGGGCTCATCAAGGCGGGCTGCCCTGAGCCTCTGGGTCCTGACACTGAACCCTGGGCTGCAGTGAGCTCCCACAGTAGAGCCAGGGGGATGGAGAAAAGGGGAGCCAGGAGCTAGGCCCATATTCTGCTCGGGTGGAGGGCAGTTAAGTACCACTGCCTTATCCCAACTCCCACTTCCCTAGAGCATGTTGGTGCACCCCAAAGGGCGATACCCAAAGGGCAATACCCAAAGGGACTCTACCTTGTATCAGTGGCTAGTCTCCCTCCCCTTCTCCACGTGGAAAAGTTGGTTAAAGGGCCTGCTCTCCCCTCTCCCCACGCCCACACCCCTCAGAAGGGGCACAGGCCACTGAGTGTCATCAGTCTTCTCCTTTGTGGGTGTTCTGCCCTGCTCAGTGAAGGAGGAAATGGCAGCCCACTCCAGTACTCCTGCCTAGAGAATTCCATGGACAGAGGAGCCTGGTGGGCTGCTGTCCATGGGGTCACACAGAGTCGGACATGATTGAAGCGACTTAGCAGCAGCAGCCCTGCTCAGAGAATGCCCTTGACATGCACCTCTGTGTAGAGCATCTACAGAAGAAACCAGAGGACTTTAGGCAAAGGCCAGATTACATCATAATTTATTATGTATCTTATTATGGTATTCAGAGAAGTGGTTGGCCAAAATCTTAGAAGTGGCTATTTCTTTTGGAAAAGTTTGAACAGTGTTTCCAGGTCTGGAGTTAGGCAAACCTGAATTCTGGGGAAGTGTTGCCTGCCCTCAACCACATTGACAGAAGGACCAGACATCCCAGGTTGCCACCAGTCCATTCTGAAGGAGATCAACCCTGGGATTTCTTTGGAAGGAATGATGCTAAAGCTGAAACTCCAGTACTTTGGCCACCTCATGCGAAGAGTTGACTCATTGGAAAAGACTCTGATGCTGGGAGGGATTGGGGGCAGGAGGAGAAGGGGACGACAGAGGATGAGATGGCTGGATGGCATCACGGACTTGATGGACGTGAGTCTGAGTGAACTCCGGGAGATGGTGATGAACAGGGAGGCCTGGTGTGCTGTGATTCATGGGGTTGCAAAGAGTCAGACACGACTGAGTGACTGAACTGAACTGAGGCCCAGTTTATGCCTGTTTGATGCCTTTTATTTAAAAAAGTATCTTGGTTTGAACAATAAGTTGTAGCCACCTAAACTGTAGATGTCTCTGACTAGCCTCCAGAAAGAACATAAACTGTGGGGGTTGGAAGGAATTTCCTGTAGTTCTTTTAGTCTGTTGTGTTGCTGGAAGAAGCAAGCCTCCCAGCCCTTCCTTGGAAGAGGAGCCCCATGCCTCCCTCCCAGGTCCTGGGTCCAGCCCTTTACAGGTGTCTCAGTGGGAAGTTTCCCGCCCACCCACCCCCAACCCCCAACCAGCTCCTTTCTGCTCAGAGTTTTTGATAAGAGAGGAAAAGCTGGGACTTCTGAGGAATGGCCTCTCGTTCTGACAGGGACAAAGCCCTTGGCGTTGAAGACAAGCCCAGGAAATAGATTGCTCTGCTGACTTCCTTGGGATAAAAGCAATGAGGTCATGGAGAGCCCCAGAGAGGAGGCCGGGGAATGCCCTGCAGGAGCCTGAAGGAGCAGGAGGACTCCTGCTGCGGCCCTGGCTGTGGGGCCAGGGCCACCATCACCCAGAGCCCCAATGGCCTTGAGCCACCTCAGCCTGAGCAGCACCTGCCCCCGCCGGCACCTGCTGCAGGAGGGAGAGGAGGCGCCGCCCGGCGCTCCCTGGGCCTGGACCCCTGCCTGGCCCTGTCTGGGAGCAGTCTGCCCAATTCTTTTCTTCTTTCGGCTCCACCCGTACCCCGTTGGTCAGTCCCTTCCCAGAGAGCTGAGAGGGGACCCAGGGTATGTCCCTGGGTCAGGGCAGGGGGTCATTTCTCTCTTTTGATATTTGGGGAAGGACGTGTGTGGTTTCACTTAAATGCAGGACTTGTGCAGTGCTCGTGCTGTGGGGCAGGCCTGTGACCATGCTAGGAGCTGGAGGTACAGTGGCACTGGCTCCGGACCCGTGCTGGAATTGTCTTGGGTTTGTGGCCTGATGTTCAGGGCACAGAGCAGGGCGGGGTGCTCTTCCTGGGCTGTGGGGGCAGGGCTGAAGGGAGTGTGGCCATGGAGGCTCCAGAAAGGAGCAGGATTTGAGTGTGGTCTTGTGTCAGGAAGGGCTTTCTAGGCCAAGGAAAGTGCTTGAACACAGATCCGAGATGTTTGAGGAATGGGTGCAGTTGGATGGGCTTGGAAGCTGGCACAGGTTGGAGAGATGTGCTGAGAGGTAGGGTAGGAAGGCCCTTTGGGTCTCAGAGACTGGCTGTGATGCCTCTGGCAAGTTATTTCACTTCTCTCAGCCTCAGTTTATCTCTGTAATGGGAATAACATAACCTACTTTCATTCTTGTGAGAATGAAATGATATGTTGGATGTAAATCAACCAGCTTGAGGCCGGGCATATAAATGCTCACAAAATATGAATTATTGGCACTGTTCCTGCTGCTAATAAATAATGTAGATTGTTTTTTTCTAAAACATGTGGCTTGAGTCACTGGAGTTAGCGAGCAGTGCTGCCCTCCTGAAACAGGTCTGGATTTGTGCTTTCATTTAGGCGTACATATCCTATTAATACCTGGTAGGAGATGCTGATGAAAGAAATCTCACATGGCTGGCTTGCTCCAGGCTCTGCTGCCATCTTCCTCTGACAGTTACACAGGGCCAGCATATGGCTTCTGATGTCAGTAAATGCATTTTTAAATTACTTTTTATTCCACAAGTATTTAATGTGAACCTACTACGTGGTGTCAGGTTTTTGAGTTCAATATCTTAGTAAAAGTGTGTGGGTAACAGGTGAAGGGATTAAAGAGAGAGAAGAGATGAGAAAGCAGTTCTTTACAAAGCTGATTTTATAGAATTAGAAATGAGTTTGGAGGCTGGAGTTTAACTGCTTTTTGTGGCCTTGCGCTTCCCAGGTGGCTCAGTTATAAAGAGTCTGCCTGCCAGTGGAGAGACAAAGGAGATATAGCTTCAGTCCCTGGGTTAGGAAGATCCTGTCCCAGGAGAAGGAAATGGCAACCCACTCCGGTATTCTTGCTTAGGAAATCCCATGGACAGAGGAGCCTGATGGGCTACAGTCCTTGGGGTTGCGAAGAGTCAGACCTGACCAAGCGGCTGAGCACACACGCATACCTGGAAACTCAGTGAAGGGAGAATTTCTTTCAACGCGTGCCTTTCATTGGCGTGTGGGTGCCTCAAGAGTAGCCACTTTGAGGACAGATCACTTTTATCCATTTGGTTATTCAGCAGATATTTATTGAGCACCTGCTGTGTACCAAGCACTGTTCTATGTGCTAGCTGTTTAAATGTTCTTTTAGATATGAATAGCTCTTTCAGGACCATAATGATTACTTGTAAATGGTCACTTTTGCTTTAGGAAGACCCAAGCCCATTACCCTCTGCCTGGTCTTGTTCACATGGTCTTGGGAAGAGAAAGGGGGAAAACCAATGGACCTACATTGTTGCTTGTGACTGAATCAAATGCCACTCAGTGGAGTGATGGGTGGGAAAGGGGCTGCAGGAAGAGGAGCTTTAGCTCCTGTTTCTTGTTTTGTGGGTGGAGGGATTCCCTAAAGGACAGCCTCCTCCAGGCTATCAATTTATACCCTCGGTGAGGGTTGGGGGAGGAGGCGATCCCCCCTTTAATGGAAGGAGTGCCTACTCACTCCCCTCCCCTCCCACACACTTTGAACTCAGTCTCTCAAGAGGGAGTTTATCCTCTTGTGTTTCATGGTAGCACATGGCTGCCTTGGACACATGGAGGAGACTGCTGCTGCTGCTGCTGCTAAGTCACTTCAGTCGTGTCCGACTCTATGAGACCCCATAGACAGCAGTACACCAGGCTCCTCTGTCCCTGGGATTCTCCAGGCAAGAATACTGGAGTGGGTAGCCATTTCCTTCTTCAATGCATGCATGTGCCGGGGTCCAGCCCCAGTGGATCCAGGGTAATTCAAAGATGAGACGGAGTTGGCATCCTTGGAAAAATACATATTTAATTACAGATATATAGAGAGATTAGAAATGGATAGTGTAGTAGGACATATTAGTGGAGAAAAAGAGGCTGAATAATTCAGTCTGAAAAATGGGGAGCAAGAAAGAAACGACATGGGGGAATCAGTCTTTCCAGGAACTGATCCCCTTTCTTTATTTTTTAGGTTTGCTTATATACCTTTTGTTACAGAGTCACGCAGGGGTCAGCAGTCCTGACCTTTATCAAAATCAGGTGCTTTATATAAAAAGGTCTTAGGGGTTTTACATCATCTTCTGGCCATGAGGCCTGCTGACATTTTACGACCCTTTCTTTCTGATAACCAAAAACTTATTTTTTCCAAGGGTGTTTTTCCTTAAACCAGGCACCACCCTCCAAATAAAGTTGCATTCCTATAGGGTGAGGGTGTAGTGAGTTACAAGCAAGAAAGGAATTTATTTAACCCAAGGTTAACATGATCAACCTTTGTTAATACTTATTTCTCCTATATGTAGTTATATTTATTATAAAGGCGGGGAATATGGAGATTTAGCAGCAAACATCAGCCCAACAAATGAAAACCCTTCACCAATGTTCCCCTTAAGATCTATTTAGTCTTAAGATAGTGATAAAGTTACATTTTTACATAGCAAGGACACAGTGATTTATAACAAAGTACAGTGATCTATTACAAAAGAGAAAATTTATTAACTCAAAAACTCTAGTATTGCTAACCTTAAAAACTACTATATTTCCTTTTCTATATTCCAAATACATTGATTAATATATTTCCAGGTGCCTAAGGATATGGAGGCCTGGCGGCAATCATTGACTCAACAATGAGAAACTCCTATGCTAATTGAGATTCAATATACTCCAAACTCTCTGTGCTGTTTATGGTTGAGAGGTAGTAAACAATCATGTATGTAGTGGCAAGAGTATGGATAATCCTGTCACACAAGCTAGTCTGTCAGCAGAGAGGTTTGACCTGAGACACCCTTGTCCCACCCAGGGCAGGGAATTAGGAGCAATCACCCCACTCCAGTTCTCTTGCCTGGAAGATCTCATGGACAGAGGATCCTGGTAGGCTGCAGTCCATGGGGTCGCTAAGAGTTGGGTACAACTGAGCGACTTGACTTTCACTTTTCACTTTCATGCATTGCAGAAGGAATGGCAACCCACTCCAGTGTTCTTGCCTGGAGAATCCCAGAGACAGTGGTCCCCCTGTCTATGGGGTCGCACAGAGTCGGACACGACTGAAGCGACTTAGCAACAGCAGCAGCACTGGCACAACAAGTGAAAAAACCCTTCACCAATATAATTCCTAATCAACCCACTATACTAATAATTTCTAGGTAGACTCTGGCTTTGGGGATAGATGCTTGGGAACAGGGGTTTCCTGAGGCTTGATCATGCCTTTGTGTATACCAAGCCTCTTTCCTCATGACCTTTGCTATGGGCGGAGTTCCTCACGTTGGCTCCTGGCATGCATGCATGCTAAGTCGCTTCAGTCACGTCCGACTCTGCGACCCCATGGACAGCAGCCCACAAGCCTCCTCTGTCCAGGGGATTCTCTAGGCAAGAGTACTGGAGTGGGTTGCCATTTCCTTCTCCAATGGAGGAGACTAAAGGGTAATAATTCAGCTAATTTAATAGTAGCTGTTGCCATCATGTTTGAGTCCTTTTAATATTCCAGACAAGCAAGTGCTCTTCACACATTATCTCATTTAATCTTCACAACTTTGTCAAATTCATACCGTCATCTCCATCTCACAGACAAGGAAAATTAAGACCAGAAGATGGAGTAAGTAAGCAGTCCCTGGTCACACGCTGTAAACAGAAGAGCTGGAAGTTGAGCCCATTTCTGTTAGGCTTCGGGTGATTTCACCCTCACACCATCCTGGTGGAGGGATTGACTCACTTCTCTCCTGTCCCTTTGCTTCTCCCGTCATGCCCTCCCTCCTCTTTCTTAAAGATTCTACAGCTAACAAGCCAGGCTTAGAAAACCCTGAGGAGCTTTCTCGAGAGTGGGACCACTGATAACACAGCACCCACACTGGGGCTACAAGGGTTAATGCTGGCCTATGCGTCCCAGATGAAGGCCCTGGCCTTGGGAGGCAGCTATTAGTCCTCCTTTCTAATTAAAAATTGCCACCACTGGCTTTCCTCCCCTGCTAACTAGAAGACTATGTGTGTGTATTTGTGTGCATAGCTCTTTATCTTAGTTTCCTGTTTCATATTTAATTCAGCATTTTTTCCAGTTTGTGGATGTGGAACACGTGTAAGGTTGGGACATGGTCTGTTAGTAATCATTCCCGCATCTTGGGATTGGCTTGCTCCCACTGAGTCCAACCAAAGGCTTGTGGATGCTAATCTTCCTGCCTCACAGGAGTTCCTTTGTCCTGATCACCCTGGTTTCTGAGGGGACTGCCTTTAGGGTGGTTGTTTTGCTTTGCAGATTGCTTTCTGGAAGGTTTCTTATGTACAGGTGGAGGATTGCATGGAACCCCGATTCAGTGGATGAAAATGGAAGGCTCTGGGAAAGACAGCGCCTGTTGGTGCTCTGTTGGGTCAGGGTGCAATGCAGCCAGATCTTTGGTTTTTGTCAAGGTAGCATGTAAGTCATGGCGAATATGAAGTGTTCACTTTCTGGCCTTTCCCTGGGGTCTGGGAGCCCCTACCTTTTGGATTGGACTCTCAGGCAGGGCTTCCCTACTCAGCAGTGTGGCCTCATGAACCCTGTTGTGGAGTGTAGGGTGGAGGCCCTAGGAGGGGATGGTGGTGCTGGGGGCTAGGGGCCCCTGGCTTTCTCATCAGTGCCTCCTCAGCCAAGCGGTGGGCCTCACGAAACAGGTGGCAGTCACGTTGGGCCTGGAGTGTCCTGGGGACCCCTCCCAACATCATGGAAAAGAGTTGGGGTTCAGCGTTGGTGTCCAGGGTCTTGCTGGGATGCCCTGTTCTCCCCACTCATAACAGCTCTCATACTGCCAATTTGGGCTTCCCCACTCGACTGGGTGTTTCTGAACCCTGAAATCCTTTGTGTAATTAGCCTCCGATTGCTAAAGATTATCCCATGTAGAGAATGGAACCAAAGCAGTTGTAAAATGAGAGCTGGGAGGAAGCTTACCAGTCAGTCTGATCTGGGAAGGATAGAATCTGGGGTCCTTGGAGCCAAAGTGCTTGGGGTCTGAGGCAGAGCCTTGAATTCTGATGCTGCACAGTTTTGTGTGGTGGGGATTTTCTGGGGAGGGGTCTGGACTTCTCCAGAACACGAAACATCACTGGTCTAATCACTCCCTCCCTTCAGCAAAGAGTGTGGTGGAGAAGTCTCAGAGGAGCAGTGCCTAAATGCTTCTGGACCTCAGGCTTCCAGGTGACTGGATGGCATCTTGAAAAGGCAGATGAGATAGAAGTAATTAGTTTGTATTTCTTCACAGACAGGAGTAATCTACCTTTATTATTATTCACTCTCAGCTTCAGGATATACAGTGAAGTGTCTACAGTATAAAGAATTATAACCAGCCCAGACTCCTGACTTTGAATAATCCATTATAAAGTACAGGGTTTTTTTGTTTGTTTTTTTTTTTTTAATCACAATAGTCTTATCTTCTGTTTATTTCTAAGCTGAACAGAAATGCCCTAAGCTACACCCCAGCTGTGGAGTTTTTAGACCAAAGGCTACTGTTTTCTTCCTGCAGGAACCCTGGGGTGTTTGGGGGTTAAAAGGCCTGGACCAGCCATGTGTGTTTAAAAAACAAGGCTGATTCCGCAGCCGGCGGCTCCAGCCTGACTCCATCCTGCTGTTAATGGAGGACAGAGGACCACTTATAGCTTCCTCTTCACCCCATAACAAATAGCCCGGTGCTCCCCAGGCCTTCCTGCCCCCCACCCGCACTGCCCTCCCCGTGGTGGCAGCAACAGGCCTGTTCCAGTCTGGTTTCTCGGCAGGCCCTGTGATAAGGCCCTGACTAACCATGTTAGCCCCAAGTGGGCAGGCTGCCTGGCCTCTGTCTGCTCTTTGGCTACTTCACAGCCTCTGGGCAGGGTGGAGTCCCTTGTCCTATAAACAAAGCTTGTTCCAGCTTTGAGCACTGGCTTGTGTGATACCTCTTCTGGGCAGGACTTCTTGACTGCTCTAGCCTAGGTAGGTTACCTCTTTGTTACATTCAGTTAACTGATATTTGTTGTGCACCCTTTAAAAAATAATTCTGTATCACAGCCTTCAGGTACACAGTTTAGCTGTGTATAGAGCTTTCAGGTACACAGTTTATCATCATCATCCCTTATCATAATTCCCATTTACCAGAATTCACTCTGTCCTCAACTTAGTACTAAGCATCTCACGTGAAATATTTTACGACTCAGCACGAGAGTCCCATGAAGTTGGCACTGTTGGTATCCCATTTTACAGACGTGGAAACTGAGGCATTTTTTTGTATTCTTCTTTTGTAGTTTTTTATCACCCTCTGTGATCCACCATGTGCTTATTTGGTTACTTGTTTCGTATCTGGCTCCCATATTATATCATAAGCTCTGTGAGGGCAGGGTTTTCCCCTTCTGAGGTGCTGGAGAGCTGGCATGACAGTGTCCAGCACCCAGGAGGTACTCAGTAAGGGCTCATTTGATGGTTGAATGAGATACAGGAGGCTGTCCCTTGTCCACAGCCTCACAGCTTGTCAGCAGTGAAGCTGGAATTGGAGCCCAGAGCCGTGAGCACAGGCACTGTCGGCAGCAGCACCTCCCAGCTGGGTGGGTCCTCTTCCCCTGTCAGACCTTCAGCTCTGTCAGGCAGGGCCCCAGTCTTCCCTGAAAGGGCACCCAGGCTTTGGAGTGGGACCCACCTGAGTTCAAATAGTGGTTCTACCACTCAGTTGAGTGACACTTGGAAAGCTGTGTGTCCATTCTGAACCTGAGGGGCCACATTATCTGAAATAGGAAAAATAATGCCTACCCACATGGGTTGTTGTGAGAATTATAAATAATACATGGGTTTCCTGGTTTAACGTAGGTGCTCAGTGAAATGATGGCTAGCATGGAACTGGGCATTTCCTAAACTTTGAGGAAGCCAGTGTACTGTGTTGAAAAGACCTAGGAATCTGTTTATCATCTTTTATTAGATTGTACCACTAATACATGAGTACATGCTCATTGCAAGAAACAAACAACTCAGAAATAAAAAGGAGAAATTTCTATATCCTTCTCTGACCCCAAACCCATCTTCCCTGAAGGCGCTACTGTTAATAGTGGTGTGTAGGCACTTACCCAAATAATACATACTTTACATAAAGCTATCCTAGGCATATGTAATTGTTCAGAACTTTGTACTTTTCATTAGCCTATCTCCAGGTGACCTCCCTCGTCCCTGCTTTCAGGTTGACATCAATCTTCTCAGTGGCCACAGAGCATTCCTGTTGTGCTGGACCATTACTTATGTAACCACTCTTCTATTGAAAACCTGTAAGTTGTCTCCAGTATTTCTGTATGGCAACGAATATTGGGATATTGGGGTTTTTTTTATCTATTGCTGAGAAACAGAGCCCTTAAAACTTAGTGGCTTAAAATAGCTTCTTATTTCCTCAAGTTTCTATGGATTGAGTGGTTTTTTACCTTACGTGGTATTGTCAGAGCTGGGGGTCTGAGGTGGTCTCACATGGCTGGCCGCTGGTGTAGGCTGATGGCTGGGAACTGAGCGAGGCTGGCCTCAGGAGCACCCTGGCTCTCCTCTAAGTGGTCTCTACACGTGGCTTGGGTTTCTCACAGCTTGGGACTGGGTTCCAGAATGTCACTTCTGCCACATTCTGTAGGTCACCTCCAGTCACAGGACAAGCCCAGATGCAAGGCGGCAGGAAATAAGCTCCAGCTCTTGATGTGGAAATGGCCTCTGTGCCTGTGCAGTGGGCAGGGAATTGTTGGGGTACCCTTTTGGGATTGGTTACACATTTATATAGGTTAATTTGTAGAAGGGGATTGTTGGCTCAAAGGGCTCGCACATTTCTGATCTGGATAGCTAGAGCAAAATTGCCTTCAACAAAGCTGTAACCTCATGCACTCTCCTCAGTAAGGAACAAGAATGTTCATTTCTCCTAACTCACTTAGTATTGAGTCTCATCAATTGTTTTCTTCTTTGTCCATCTGACGGGTGAAAAATTGTATCCTGTTTTTACTATTAATGGTATTGAGCATCTTTTTAGACTTTCATTCTTCTTTCTACTTGAAAGTTCAATTTGGGGATGTGCCCACAAATGTCCTATCCCTCTGGCAGCATCAAGGAAAACAGGGTGATGGTTTGAGGGGCTGAGGGTCAGATATGGCATAAAAGGACTCTGATTCTGGGTCTTATCAAATAGCTCTGCTGCCCGTGACCTGCCTTTGAGGGAGAGGGTTTCATGGTGTCAGGGAGAAAATTTTGTTAATCCTGCACTGTCTTCAGGCTCATTACTGACTTAGATGAGTTTTCAGAAGGCTCTGCAGTTCCTAGTAAGAGAATGTTTTACACTTCACTGGAATTGTGAGACTAGCCCTGAACTCTGAGCCCACTAGCTGGGCTGAAAAACCCATCAGTAATGAGGAGGGAGTGGAATACAGGCAGCCAGATCAGGGGAGTAAAACCTCTATTTAATGCCCTCTTGTTAAGAGGCTTTTCAGGCTTTTTCCCTCTAGTATTCCCACTTTGCCGCAAAAAGAAGATAAGAAAATGTTGGCGATGATACCTTTGATGGGTTAGTCTAGGGTTTAATTCAGAGATACTCTCTGGTCAGGATCGCTCCCACTGCTTTTCCAGCGTTGAATCCAAGGTTTGTCTCCTGGACTCTGTACACTAGCATGTTGGGATGGTCTTGGTCCCAACATGACCAAAGAGGCAGAAAACTCCAGCACACACTCTGGCTTAGGCAGGGGAATAAAATACCTTAGTATGGATCACATACTATGATGTCTAGGGGTAGAGATGGGAATGGACTGGAATCAGGGCTGAGCTCAGGACTTTATCTCTTGGATCTCCTCTGCTCTGCTTTGACTCCTTATGAGGCGTGGGGTGGTTGCCTGGACCCTTATCCTCGGGGTTCGCAATTCAGAGTGCCTGTCTCAGTCTCTGGGTCCCTGGCAGGGCCCCTGTGGCCCATTGGCTCTGGCTCCTCTGGGCCATTTTCCCATCCTGGATGCCTGCCCCTTGGCCCAGAGAGCCTGGCACAGTGATTGGCAGAGGCTGGGCAGTGTGTTCCACCACAGGCCCATCTCTTGGAACCTCACCTTGAACCTAGAGAAGGAGTAGAGCTCAAACCAGTGCTGACAGCTGTTTCGTGACGACAGGGGAAAGAACCTGGGGATGTCAGGGACGCAGGTCCTCTCCCTGGTTCCTTTGTGGTGCATTATCACATGGTCATTCATTTAGGATAGAGAATCCACCGTGCGGGAAACTTGGGGATCTAACTGCTCAGGTAAAGCCAACTCACTTCATCCCTGGACCAGCAGTGGCAAACAGAAAATTGCAGGTAGCCTAGGAATAATTACAAATAACCCCAAAGCCTGGGTTTCATTCCCAGTTATGGTCAGTTTTTTGCTTTCATGGAGTGGGTGAGGATGTGGCCAGATGCTTCTTTTCCTCCAGCCCTCCTGCCCTAAAGGAGATGGCCGAGTGACCGAAAGGCCCAGATAGGAGGGAGGGCAGGAGCTGGTAGAGGGCTTCCTTTCAAAAATCCACTTACAGGATGAGTATCGTAAAATTGGTTATCTTTATTGCAAACTGTGCGGGTTTAAGTCAAGGGTATATATTTTCTCCAACCACAAACTTAAACAGTGTGGAAAAGTGAAATGTCCTTCTTGGCCCAGCGGGGCGAACAACCCTGGGATGTGTTAACAGTTCCCAACGGGGTTATTAGCTTCCTGTTAATCCTTTTATGGTTTACATTTTTGGTTTTGTTTTGTAGAGAAAATTCAGGTTAAATATTTATTGTAGAGGAAAGGAACGCTGCTCCCTCCTCCTTCTGCTTTGTCGTTGCTAGCTGTCTACTAGGCAGTAGCATGGAAACAGGATAAACTCTAAGAGGCACCAAGTACCCTAATGGGAAGAGTCTATGCCTGGACCCTCTAGTTCAGTGGCCCGCTCACCAGCCCAGAGGTATCCTTTCTGAGAGAGTCCAGTCATAGAAAAATGTCCGACATACCCATTACTGAATGATGACATATTCTTTTGTTTAAAATATTAATAAAGCAACTAGAATTTTCCACAGTAGCAGCTTCAACAGTGCCTCCCCAACCCCCTGCCCTCATCCTCCCCTAGCTGAGGCCACAGAATTAATCTGGCCTCAGCTCCAGTCACACTGCCTCCAGCGGTGTACACACATCTGCATGTCCTCTTCTCAATGCTCCCCATTCACCAGGCACCATGTTGCAAACAGCTTCCTAGCTCAATTGATCAAAAAATGGTTTCACTCAACATTCTTTGACAACCCCTACCCCACCCCTACCCCACTTCCCTGGTGGCTCAGAGGTTAAAGTGTCTGCCTGGAATGCAGGAGACCAGGGTTCGATCCCTGGGTTGGGAAGATCCCCTGGAGAAGGAAATGGCAACCCACTCCAGTACTCTTGCCTGGAGAATCCCATGGAGAGAGGAGCCTGGTAGACTACAGTCCATGGGGTAGCAAAGAATCGGACACGACTTCACTTTCACTTTCACCCCTCTCCTTATTTGCCATCCGGCTCCAGACACCCCACAGTTTCCAAAACTAAAGCTCATCCTCAAAGGTGAAGATTCATCACCACCAGAACTGCACCATGAGATAGTTGGATGGCATCGCTGGTGCAGTGGACATGAGTTTGAGCAAACTCTGGGAGATAGTGGAGGACAGAGGAGCCTGGCTTGCTATAATCCGGCAGAGTCGAACACGGCTTAGAGACTGAACCCCACCAACAACAGCTGCTCCAGAGCTGCTGGTCAGAACCTGAACCAACAAAGGAAACACAGGGCAGGATTCTACTGGGGGAGCTTTCATGTTGCCCCCACGATGTCACAGGCCCTGTGTGGGGCCCTGGGGATGAAGTGCTGAAGGATGCACAGCCACCTTCCTGGCAGAGCTTCATGCCATCCTGGGACACAGGTTTGGCTGTGACATAATTAATTGTGTGGGTCTCAGTCCTGTGGAGATGACTGCGAACGAACTACATTGATTTTAGACATAAAAGTTCCGCTGTTTTTTGTTTTCTTTTAAGTCACTCGTTAACACTGTGCCTTAAAATGCAGCAGCAGAGAGACATGGAAATAATAATAGTAAAAATCCTTGCTTACCCATGAACAGAAATAACTGCAGAGCATAGGGGTCAGGCTGTGTCCCAAGTGCTTCTAAACTTTATCTCACTGATCCCTCAGAAGAGCCCTCTGAGGTCGGGCTGATGTTACAGGAGAGTAGGTGGCCTCAGAGGGAGATGGGAACTGCAGGGCATGGAGCTCAATGCAGGCAGTGTTTCACACCTGGTCCCTCTGCTTCCTTCTACCTAGGCCCTGTGGGGAAGCACTGCCCACCTGGCAGTGTCACGCCACTCACCCATCCTTGGGCAGTTTATTGTGAAATAGAAATATATTTTTAAAGTGAACGATGAACTATTCCTATAAGAACCTTGAAGAAACACCTCCCTTAGTTTGTAGTAGAAACATAAATTTTGTTTACACCACTTTCAGATGTGCAGAGAAAATGTAACTTCTTTTGATAGTAAAATATATTTTATTAAAAAATTTTTTCATCAAAGTATAGTTGATTGACAGTATATTAGTTGCAGGTGTACAGCATGAATCAATATTTTTATAGACTATACCCTGCTTAAGGTTATTACAAAATAATGGGAGAAAGTACAACTTCTATATTTAAGGCTATACCTGGTAGAAGCCCCTGCCCTACACCTGCCTGCTGGGTGGCAGGAAAAAAAAGCCAGTGCAGCTTATGATGGAGTCTGAAGTTTTAAACAGTTTCTTGAGGTTTCACTCAGTCTCTTTTCCCTGGTCCAGGAAGTTGTGCAGGGAGGTCTTAGGGGAATTCATGGTGTGGACTAAGGGTTCCTTCTGTCCTGTGCTTGCCCCGGGCTGTGAACTGGCTGATGTCACACAGGACTGTTGGAGAGTCCTCTCGCTGGGTCACCTTGGTGTCTGTGGTGTGTTGAGCTCATTCCTGCTCAGCTCAGACAGTGGCTGGTAGGACATCCCTGCTCGCCTGGGTCACCTTCAGTGGATTCTCCACCAGGTCTTCTTCCACTGGCCGTGGGAAGAGTTCCACCCTCAGCCCCTGGCTCTTTACTCAGTGTGTCCCCGTGTAGGAGATGAGGAAGCTCTGATGGCCTGCCAGACCCTCTCCTCTGGCCCTGCTGTTTGGCTCACTTATCTGTGTTGGAAACTTCTAGAAGCTGCATCAGAAGTAGGGCAAGAACCTCCCCTGCTCAATGTGCTTTCCCCACCTAATCTAGCTCCCACCTCCTCTCTGAGAGGAAACTGAGACTTACATGCCTACATCAAGTACCTCTTGATGCTTCTGCTTGCTGTCTTTTCCCTACAATCCTTTGGGCAAGAAAGGTGGGCCCCGCTTTTCCTTCCTCTCCATTCTGTTCATTTTCCCAATCCCAGCTTCATGGCTGCATCTCTGTGGCCAATGGCAGCGAGAGATGCCTCTTCACACCAGTCGTTTTCTCCAGAGAAATGATCATTTCTAACTTCTCCAGTCTTTTCCTTTTATGTCTTTCAAGTAGATGTTTGTCAAGGATTGTGAAATCATTTTTGACCACCTCCTTTTCAATCTCATGTTGATGAGTTCCCTCCTGGGCATCAGTGATTTTGTTCTTGCCCACAGAACCTCAGGGAAATCCAAGACGTCAAGTCACATTTGATGCATGGGGTCCAGAGCCTTGCAGTACACTGAGAGTGTAGCCATACATGAGCCTCTTGACCACCCTGAAGGGTGGCCAGATGAAATGAAGCTTAAAGAACTTAAGTTCTTGAATAAATCAAAGTGAATTGAGCTAATAAAGAAGGTCATGGTAGATATTGAATTTGAGATGTTTCCAATTTTAGATTTTTGTTCTTCTGTGGATTTACCACATGTTCATTTGATGCTGATGTTGCTTGGCTTGTCAAGTTCAACTTCCACATTAGATAGGTAGGCTTATGTTGATTAAAATTTTTTTTAATCATTTAATTTTTAAAATAATTCCGTATTCATCTTTTTTGAGATACAGAGGCCGCCTTCATAGAAGAGGGTATATTTTCAGAAGCAAAATGTTCCTGGTTCATGGATGGAACCAAGTAGGTCAGTATTTTAGGACGCCTGTTTGACTTCCAAATTGTTAATAAAGAAGGAGCAGTGGCAGGAGGTGTGTGTTCCAGGTCAGAGAGGTTGGGGAAATGGCTAAGCAGAGTGAACCAGGCTTCTTAAGCACTGGACCTCTCACCTCTTACACTGCACACACTATTGTATTAACTCCAGGAGGGACCATCATAGATAGTAGTATTACTCAAGCTGATTTTTTTAAATTGAAGTATAGTTGCTGTGTAGCATTATATGTTACAGATGTATGATACAGTCATTCACAATTTTTAAAGGTTATCTTCCATTTAGAGTTATTATAAAATATTGACTTTATTCCTTGTATTGTACTGTATAACCTTGTAGTTATTTTGTACATAATAGTTTGTATATCTTTTCCCCTATCCCTAAAACGCCCCTTCCCCCTCCCTTCTCCCCACTGGAAAACACTACCATCATTTGATCATAGTGATACCATACGGTGTTTGTCTTTCTCATCTGACTTATTTCACTAAGCATAATACCCTCCAAGTCCATCCATGTTGCTGAGAATGGCATATTTTATTCTTTTTAATGGCTGAGTAGGATTCTGTCCTATGTATAAACCAAATCTTCTTTATCTATTCATGTTGATGGATACTCAGGTTGCTCCCATATCTTGGCAGTTATAAATAATACTGTTGTGAATGAATATTGGGGTACATGTATATTTTGAATTAGTGTTTTTGTTTTTTTCACATATATACCCAGGAATGGAATTGCTGGGTACTATGGTAGTTCTCTCTTAAATTTTTTAAGAAGCCTCTATACTGTTTTCCACAATGACTGTACCACTTTATGTTCTCACAAACAGTGCACAATGGTTCCCTTTCCTTCACATGCTCGCCAACATTTTTTATTTGTGTTCTTTCTGATGACAGCCGTTCTGACACATGTGAGGGGACATCTCACTGTGGTTTTGATTTGCATTTCCCTTATGGTTAGCCATGTTGATCATCTTTTCAGATGCCTGTCAGCCATCTGCATTTCCTGTTTGGAAAATGTCTATTCAGTTCTTCCACTAGCTTTTTAATTGGGTTATTTATTTTCTTGCTGTTGAGTTGTATGAGCTGCTTATATATGTTGGATATCAATCCCTTATTGGTCATATCATTTGCAGATATTTTTTCCCCATTCAGTACGTTGTCTTTTTGCCAAACTTATTTTTGATGAGCATTTTATGAAACTAATGTTGCATGGAACCCTCTCTGGAAAGTGCTGACCTAGAATGAAATACATAGAGGAAAACAAGGAACTCATATTATCTTAGTATTTCCTTGTGAGCAAAATCTGTGGTCCCTGAGTTGGAAAGGGAGCCTGCAGGACAGAACGATTTTCATCGTTATTGTAGACCAAAGGTCACAGTGCTTTATTGTTCTGGCCCAACAAGTTCTCTTCCACAAACAAACCACCACCAGCTTCTCTGTGCCTCTGACAGAAGCAAATCTCTCCTGAAGAAGGTGTTGATGTTATGCTTCTTGGCTTGGAGGTGAGAGAGGGTCTGTTCAGTTGCAAGAAGTAAATATCCTTCAACCATCCCCTCACCCACCCCTACATCAAACACCTCAGCTCTCCTGCCACCAAAACAACACTCCAGAAGGAAGAGGTGAGGAGAAATGAACAGGAATTTCAAGAATTTGTCTGACACTTCTTTCTTTGCCCGAGTACCATATTGCTTTAGACTGCAAATATGATCCTAGCCGGGTGAGATTTGAATGACAACTGGAATTAGTTGGAACAAGATTCCACCTCTGTTTCGTTGTCATATAGCCCCTTTAGCCAAGGTCTTAGAGATGGTAGGATTAACTCCAGCAGGAATTTGAGTTAACTCTCCCAGGTTGTGAGCTAACAACAATTGAATGGCCCAGTGAGCTTTTAAGGGCTTCAAGAAGGAGCTAGGCCCCATCTTCCAGCCACACTGGAACTACAGATTGGGTTGGCTTTTCCAGTGAACAACCCAAATGCTTGGGATGAGGGGTGGAAGGGTCAGGTTAGAAGGGCTCTGAAAGACTCTATAGATGAGAACAAAATCTTGCCCACCTGGGAAAGACCTCTTGGGCTATATACCACCCTCTAATAGATTTATATGTCTGAGGTATGAAACTAACTCTTGGAGAAGCAATGCTATAAAAACAAAGCCACGGAGGGTATAAATTTGCTGACTGCACAAGCCATAAATCAGTGCGGAGGGGGTCTGGAGCCCTGAAGAGACTCAGTGCCCGCTGAATCAAGGACAGCCCAACTCATGGACTTCTGCTGGGCCGCTCATGTCCACTGCAAAATAACCAAAGATTCCCCTCCCCCCAACTTCCCCCACCATCCTCTGTTTTGGAAACTTAGATACTGTTGACAGAACCTGGTGATGCGTGGGGTTTTTCCATTTCTGAAGGCCATCAGTGCTTCTCGGAACATCTGCCCTGTGACCCTGGCTGTCTGGAATCATTTTCTTACTGTTTCACATCTTAGTTTTCTTCCGAGATTATTGGCTTAAAGATGTGGCGTTTATCTTGTCTGTTTCTGTGTACTGCACAAGAGCTACTGGCTCCTTTGCATTTAATAGATGAATAGGTGACACTTTGAAGGTGCGTCTGACCTGCCCATTGACCCCTAGTCCCTGAGAAATGCCCCCTCCCTCATCAGAAGTAGGTCTGGGCACCAAGTTTATTCTAGGGGCTCTCTTCCCCTGGCTGTGAGAGGTAAGTTGCTGATTGATGCTTGACTCCTCAGCTTATCTCTCATGGGGATTTGGGACTGGGAACCAGATACTAGTTTCCTCTAGTCTTGAAAGGGGCATGTAAAACAGGAGCTGTGAATCATCATTGCCATCTTCTGTCACATGCATGGAGAACAGAGGAAGGAGGTCTGCCAAGAAAGGAGAATGGAGCAGACGTGCAGAGAGCAGCACAGACGAGGGCCACAGAATCAAAGAGAGAGGAAAGTGCCTGTCCTGAGTCCCACTCATTCTCCAGGTTCTGGTTCCTGCCCCTCATGAGACCTGGATTCTCCTCCTGCCTTTGGTTCTGAGAGATATATGTAAATCCTTAAATTCATCTTCTTTGCTTCAGCTAGTTTGAATGGGTTTCTACTTCTTGAAACCAGAGGGCCTTTACTAAGCAATATGAAAAATAAGTGATCTTTGGTTGAATACCCAGGTTATTTCATTAGTACATCTTACTGACTTCACTTTTAGAATACATCTGGAATATGACCATTTCTCCCCATCCCCAGGTGGCAGTAGTGGTAAAAAAAACTTGCCTGCCAATGCAGGAGACATAGAGACATGGGTTCGATCCCTGGGTTGGGAAGATCCCCTGGAGGAGGGCATGGCAATCCACTCCAGTATTCTTGCCTGGAGAATCCCATGGACAGAGGAGCCTGGGGGGCACAGTCCATAGTCTTGCGCAGAGTCGGACACGACTGAGCAACTCAGCAGCAGCAGCCCCATCCCCATTGCTGCTAAGTCTCTGTTATCTCATTTGCATTGTTACAACAGCCTCTCTACTGTCTCCTTCCTTTCACTCATGCCTCCCTACAGTTTGTTCTTCACCCAGCAGCCAGAGGGGCAGAGAGTCCTTCCCTTCCCTTCCTGTATTTTCCCATCCTTTCATGAATAAGTTGTTTTTTGTTTTTTTTCCCACAGAGCCATTATATGGGACAGAGGAAAGTTGGTGCTTGTGTATCTGCAGAGAGTTACTATGGTCCAGAATGAAGTCAGGGCCTGAAAGGAGGGTGTCTATTTATAAAGACTGCCTGACTTGAGGAGTCTGAACCCAAAGGGATGATAAGGTATCCAAGGAAGAGGCATAACAGAGCCTTTGAAAGATGAACAAGGTGTCCAAGTGGTATAGGGAGCAACTTCATATAGAAACTTCATATCAGATAGCAACTTCATATCAGAAGACAGACCTGGGTGGAAGAGGAGGGTGCCCATGGGGAGGTATACACCTACATAATAGGTATATGCCCTGTTACGGGGTATCAGAGTCCAAATAGAGTGAGGAACTTGCCCCCGTGGGTTGTCCCAGCATGAGAGTCAGAAGGTAAGAAGGGCCTCCGGGGGAAAGGATGGTGATAACAGATTGGTAACATCAGAGTGATCAAATGAGCAGGTTTATTAGGACTAATGAGAGTCAGGCTTCACAGTGTCAGAGAGAAGAGTAACAGTTATGGAAGGGATAAAACTTAAGTGAACCATGTGGCATTAGACTAGAACTGGAGATATCTATCAGAACTCATGACTTTCAGTACATAGATAGGTAGGTGGGGTAGACAGATAAACAGACAGACAGATAGATGTAAATGTCCACTGTCTCTGACCACTGAGGGCCTGGGAACAGTGACACTTCAATAGCAATGACCACACCTAACACTCACATTTTGGCTTCTAATTATCATTTCCCACTAGCAGAAACTAGGACTCTTGGGAGAAATAGCTGATTCTTGAATTAGGGCACAGAAAGTACAAGAACAGCCTAGAATATCTTTTGTGCCAGAAAACAAGTAGGTGCTCAAAAAATCATGGGGAAATGTTACATGGACACAGAAGCCAGTTTGAAGGGGCTTCTGTTGGCCAAATCTAGGACCATTTAAATAGCAACATAAGTAGTGATAGTGATCAATTATAACCCAGACTGAGTTAGGAGACCCTGACTCCATGCTAATATAAATTACAAATGAATATTTACATAGTTTTAAGTATTCTCTCCATAAGATATTTTCAATTTCAAAGGGAACAGAGTAATTTTACAGTGAAGTCTGGAAGACATCACATTAATCAAATGATCAGAGCATTACCGGCAATGGGACAGACTGAAATCATGTGCCACTGATAGGATATCAGTCAGCCTTACTTCTCTGTATTCTTGCTAAAGACGCAAAACCGGAATCTAATCGTAAGAACCACACTTACGATTAAAAGTGTGGAAAACACTTCCACAAATGTGGAAGACATTCCCCAAAATAACTGACCAGTAATTTTCAAAAGCGTCTAGGTTGTGAAGGCCAAGAACCTGTTTCAAATTGAAGGGGGCTCACAAAGTATGATGCAAAGTGTGATGCTGAGCTATCTCTTTGCCACTGGGGTTTGTCTGATCTACGCTAGGCTCTCTGGGCCTCGCTCCAGGCTGGGGGTTGAGTCCAGGTCTGCACCATGAGTTTCCCATCCTCCTTGGATTGGCAGGTCCCTGAGGCACATTGCTTTCATGGACGTAAAACAAGTCATGCACTACCATATTTCACATTTCTTCTCACTTCACATCTGGACTGTTTAATTGGCTAAGTCACAGGGCCCACAGTCAAGGGTGGAAAAACACATTCTGCCCTCCCACCCCTCCTAGACCTCCTCAGGAGGAGTGCAGCTGTAGGACAGTAAAGAATGGAGACCAGTAGCCCCACCTCCTAGAGCTTCCCTGGTGGCTCAGTGGTAAAGAAGATACGAGTTCGATCCCTGGGTTGGGAAGATCCCTGGAGAAGGAAATGGCAACCCATTCCAGTATTCTTGCCTAGGAAACCCCATAGACAGGGGAGCCTGGTGTGCTACAGTACATGGGGTCACAAAGAGTCCTACATGACTTAGCAACTAAACAACACACAACAGCAGCAGCCCCATCTCCCACATTTGCTGTATGCCTTAGCACTCTGCCAGGCACACTGCATGGCTTGCAGATTCCCATGTTGGTGTATGTTAGTGCCACCTACACTGCTCAACCCTGGGAAGGTGCTTCCCTTGACTGATCAGTGGCTACTAAATGCTTTTGTATCCTTACTGGGGAGGAGACTAAAATTACCGGGCGAATGTTCCTTGCCTATTCTGGTTCCAGGCAAAGGAGGCCTCTCCGCAGTGTAAAATGTGTCAACTTTTGGAGTCATCCGTTTCATATCTCTGTCCTAAAGAATAAGCACAGATGTAATTTTTAAAAGGGGGCATGATAAAGGGTGATTTTGGGGGAGGGGGCTTCGTTTTGAAGCATGTGGGACCATAGTTCCCCAACCAGGGATTGAACCCACGCTCCCTGCAGTGGAAATACACAGTCTTAACCAGTGGACTTAACCAGCAGGGAAAGAGTTGAATAATGCTGGCATTTCCATAATAGTTAAGAAGAATGAAGTAGTCGTGTGTTCTCAGCAGTTTTGTTAGAGAAGTGGAACCACTAGGAAGTCCTGTGTGTGTGTGTGTGTGTGTATGAGAGAGAGAGAGAGGGAGATGGGAGATGAGGTTTGACTTTATATAACTGGGAGAGATGGTTGAACAGTCTTTATAAGGCTGCAGTCTCCTCATCTGATGCAGGAGCTTGAAGTCCACCAGGCAGGCAGGTAGAGTCCAGGAGCAATGTAAATAAATGTAGAGGCTGATGGGGGTGGGGAGTGGGGGGGCGTGGCAAGGACCAGGGAGATTTCACTGAAATCAGTCTCCCTACCTCCAGCTTCTCTTTCAGGAGAAGCTGATGCCCTTCATCTCAGAGCCAGACATGGAGAGGGCAGAGCAGCTGTAGGTCAATAGATCAATGGCAGTATGCATGACCCAAAACCCTGCTCTCACCTTTTGAGAGTTAAAAGAATATGGTCACTATGTGACATCTGCCCTCAAATCTGAGTGAAACTGTTCCCTGTCCCCGCCTAACCTGAAACACACTGGGAAGGGAGGTCCCAGAGCTTGCCTTCAACCTTGCCAAATCTCTGCATTACAAAGCCACCACGCTGCTGCTGGGCAAAGACAAATTGATGTGGGAAAAATGCAAGTTGCAGGGAGACATGTTTTAAAAAATACTTCCACAAAAATTGTTTCCATCTGTACACATATAGATAGGTATAAGCATAGAGGCAGATTTGGAAAGATCAGCACTGACCATGGTCATCTCTGGAAGGGTATCATAAGCAGGGAAAGGGGATCTAAGGGGGCTTTGAGTTACCTGGATTCAAGAGGAATTGAAAGCAAAACACTGAAAAGAAAAAAATCCCTTTCTGTGTTAGTCAATTCTCAAATCAAGGGAACTTTACTTCTCTCTCAGGGCTCTAGTGCTTCAGTTCAATTCAGTCGCTCAGTTGTGTCCAACTCTTTGCTACCCCATGGACTGCAGCATGCCAGGCCTCCCTGTCCATTACCAACTCCCTGAGGTTACTCAGACTCATGTCCATTGAGTGGTGATGCCATCCAGCCATCTCACCCTCTGTCATCCCCTTCTCCTCCCACCTTCAATCTTTCCCAGCATCAGAGTCTCTTCCAGTGAGTCAGTTCTTTGCTTCAGGTGGCCAAAGTATTGGAGTTTTAGCTTCAGCATCAGTCCTTTCAATGACTATTCAGGGCTGATTTGCATCTGGTTGGAAGGACTGGTCGGATCTCCTTGCAGTCCAAGGGACTCTCAAGAGTCTTCTCCAACACCACAGTTCAAAAGCATCAATTATTTGGCAGTCAGATTTCTTTATAGTACAACTCTCACATCCATATTACTGGAAAAACCATACCTTTGACTAGACGGAACTTTGTTGGCAAAGTAATGTCTCTGCTTTTTAATATGCTGTCTAGGTTGGTCACAACTTTTCTTCCAAGGAGCAAGCATCTTTTAATTTCATGGCTGCAGTCACCATCTGCCGTGATTTTGGAGCCCAGAAAAATAAAGTCAGCCACTGTTTCCCCATCTATTTGCCATGAAGTGATAAAGCTCAACATTCAGAAAACGAAGATCATGGCATCCGGTCCCATCACTTCATGGGAAATAGATGGGGAAACAGTGGAAACAGCATCAGACTTTATTTTTGGGACTCCAAAATCACTGCAGATGGTGACTGCAGCTATGAAATTAAAAGACACTTACTCCTTGGAAGAAAAGTTATGACCAACCTAGATAGTATATTCAAAAGCAGAGACATTACTTTGCCAACTAAGGTCCATCTAGTCAAGGCTATAGTTTTTCCAGTAGTCATGTATGGATGTGAGAGTTGGACTGTGAAGAAGGCTGAGCGCCGAAGAATTGATGCTTTTGAACTGTGGTGTTGGATAAGACTCTTGAGAGTGTCTTGGACTGCAAGGAGATCCAACCAGTCCATTCTGAAGGAGATCAACCCTGGGATTTCTTTGGAAGGAATGATGCTGAAGCTCAAACTCCAGTACTTTGGCCACCTCATGCAAAGAGTTGACTCACTGGAAAAGACTCTGATGCTGGGAGGGATTGGGGGCAGGAGGAGAAGGGGACTACTGAGGATGAGATGGCTGGATGGCATCACTGACTCAATGGACGTGAGTCTGAGTGAACTCTGAGAGATGGTGATGAACAGGGAGGCCTGGTGTGCTGTGATTCATAGGGTCGCAAAGAGTCGGACATGACTGAGCCACTGAACTGAACTGAACTGATGGGACCAGATGCCATGATTTTTGTTTTCTGTGTGTTGGCTTTTAAGCCAACTTTTTCACTCTCCTCTTTCACTTTAATCAGGAGGCTCTTTAGTTCTTCAGTGCTCTTTGCCATAAGGGTGGTGTCATCTGCATATCTGAGGTTATTGATATTTCTCCTGGCAATCTTAATTCCAGCCTGGGCTTTATCCAGTCCAGCATTTCTCATGATGTAGTCTGCATATAAGTTAAATAAGCAGGATAACAATATACAGCCTTGATGTACTCCTTTTCTGATTTGGAACCAGTGTGTTGTTCCATGTCCAGTTCTAACTGTTGCTTTTTGACCTGCATACAGATTTCTCAGGAGGCAGGTCAGGTGGTCTGGTATTCCCATCTCTTTCAGAATTTTCCACAGTTTGTTGTGATCCACACAGTCAAAGGTTTTGGTGTAGTCAATAAAGCAGAAGTAGATGATTTTTGGAACTCTCTTGCTTTTTCAGTGATCCAGCGGATGTTGGCAATTTGATCTTTGGTTCTTCTGGCTTTTCTAAATCCAGCTTGAACTCAGTGGAAGTGCAGAATCTCAGTTACTGGACTTCCAGGAAAGTCCCCCTGTGTCATATTTTAGATTCTACATATAAGTCATATATGGTATTTGTCTGTTCTGATTTTGTATTACTTAATATGATAATCTCTGGGTCCATCCATGTTGCTGTAAATGTCATTATTTTATTCTTTTTTATGGCTGAGTAGAATTCCTTCATGTATATGTACCACATCGTCATGATCCATTCCTCTGGCAGTGGACATTGAGGTTGTTGCCATGTCTTCGCTGTTGTAAATAGTGCTGCTGTGAATGTAGGGGTGCATGTATCTTTTCTCTGGACATATGCCCAGGAGTGGGATTGCTGGATCATATGTAACTGTATTTTTAATTTTTAAGGAACCTCCATACTGTTTTCCATAGTGGTTGCACCAATTTGCATTCCCACCAACAGTGTAGGAGGGCTCCCTTTCTCTACATCCTCTCCAGCATGTGTTATATTTCGACTTTTTGATGTCCATTCTGTCCAGTGTGAGGTGATACCTCACTGTAGTTTTGATTTGCGTTTCTCTAGTAATTAGTGATGTTGAGCATCTTTTCATGTGGCTGGTACGAGTTTTGAAAAGATACCTCTCACAAGAACTTTGCTAGTGTTACATACCCTGCCCCCACCCCCACCCCTGGAACTATTGAAAGGCCTCTTTCTGAATATGATCTCTGAGGGGTTTATTCAGGACCAATAGTCTCAGCTACTTTTCCAAAAAGTGAAACTAATAGATCGCAAGTGTTAAGCATGCCTACTCCTCTAAAGGCAACCACATTCCCAAGCTCCCCGTGGAGCTTCTCCATACAAGTCCCTCCCTCTCCTGTCTTCTGGGAAAGCGCTAGACTTTCTCCCTTTGGGAAGGTCTCTCCCTTCTTTTATTTTCTGTTGAAATTCCATGCTTCAAATTTAGGGGAAGAAGTATCTCGTCATTTATAGTGGATTGGAGTTCTCCTGCATTCCTTAGGTCTCCCTTCAAGGCAGGACTTGCTCGCTGTCCAGCGTCGGGGTTGTCAGCAGGCAGCTCCCAGCTCCTCCCTCAGAATCTGCCTCTGCTGCTGGGAACTGTCCCACCGAAGGCCATGCCCTCCTCGGGGTGGCCCACATCTGGTGGCCCAGGGAAGTGAGGATCTAAAGGCCCAACCACTCCAGCCTGACAGGGATGAGTCTGGTGCACCATTGGCTCCAGAGCTTTCCGCTGAGTTGGCCGTGCACTGGACAAGCCTGCACTGCAGCTTGATTTCTTCTCCTCTGCTGGTTCTGCTTCTGCCTCCTTCCTTTTGTAGATGTTGACCACTAAGAAACATCTTGCACTCCAAACTCCACATCTGTGTCTGCTTTGGAAGAACCTCACCTGTGACAGTGTGTCCAGGGGATGGTCCAGCAAAACATGCGATGAGTTGGGGTTTGGAGTAGCCTCACTGATCCCGGGGCTGACAGTGAGTGGCGGTGGAGCCAGGCTGCCCCTGGGATGAGATGGTGCCCACTGTTAACGCACCTGTGGGTAAAGTGGAGGATGCACCAGCAGCCATGGAAGTGCTGGGGTTTCACAGGGCTGTATGGATGAAGGGACTGGATGGCAGTTACTCTGCTCCACTGATGCTGTTCAGAAAGATGGTGGAAAACTGTTATCAGTAGCAGGCACTGAAAGGCAGGTGTGAAAGCTCAAGGGCCTCTCTCTTTTATACAAAGATGTTCTAATCTCCAACAGAGGGCAAAGACCCAAACCAGTTCAGTGGCTAAACTTCAAAGAAAGTGAAATGCCCAACCAACCACTTCTATCATGCTGAAGTCAAGACCCTAGAACCCTGACAAGTGGGATGCAGATATCCCATGTGGATGCCCAGAAGCTTGTGAGTTCTTCAATTCTGCTGAACCTTCAGAGCCTGCAGAAGTGGCCCAGACCTCCCTAGTAAGGGCTAGCATTGTATTGGGCAGCAGTGCAAGGATCTCTCTCCTGAAGGCAGGAGGTGCCTCTAGGATTTGTCCTCCCCTTCCTTCCTGGCCGTTAGGCCTGAAACTGCCGTTAAGTCAGAGCATATCCCAGTGAGGGATACTATGGCTGGATGTGGGAGGAAAGGGCCCATCCCACAGGGTTGCAGGATGGAACCGGCCAGGGGAGCATGCATGGGCCTGGATCTGAGGGTGTCGACCAAAGGAACAGAATGTACCACTGAGCAAGAAAGAGTTTGACTTTGGTGTGCTCTCCTGAGACACAGGACCCTAGGAGATGGTACTGATTCATTTCTAGGATGCTTCCAGAGGCATAGAGAAAGAGACCACCCCTTACTAAGCAAGGTTGACATTGCCAGAATTGCCATGGCAAATGATGGAGGAAGGGGTGAAAGGACGCCAGGGAGTAGGTATACTGACATAGACTGACTCAGTACAGCCAGAACACCTGCCTCCTCATCTTCCCCAGGAGGGCTCAGAGGACACAGCAGTTGCCAAGGTGTGAAAGGATATGCTGTTGAGAGGAACCCCAGCATCACTCAGAGTTCAGTGATGGCTTTCTTTTACAAGCCAGGACTAAGGGTAGACTGACTCTCTGAGACTTTGTCTCTCTAATAACTATGATGGTGATAGGATCTCCCAAATAATAGAGGTCAGGGACAGTGCTTTAAACTCCAGAAGCCAGGGGACCACAATGATCATGACAGCTGGGAAAACTGAAGTGGCAGCAAAGGGTACCTGACAGAAAGTTATGGAGGGGTTGGTATATCACAGTGTTTCTGGGGCAAGTAGCTCAACAGTTGGTAAGGGTGCTATCTAGCTTGTACCAGCCAAAGAAATCAAGGGGAGATGAATTAGAGACTGGCGTCCAATAAAAGACACAATCTTTGGCCCTGTTTCCAGACCTAAGCCAGTATTTAGACTTGAAAGCCCCTGACTAAAGAGGTGACTTGGTCTCCAGAAAAAGAACCTGTAATACTGTGACATGTAGTACCCTCATCCTTCCTTCAGAGGGGTCACTGCACTGGGGAAAGGGGAATCCCTAGATATCTGAGGACTGTTAGAGACAGGGTCTGCACTAACACCTGGAGTGTCCTGATAGTTTCCCTTTGAGGTAAGGCTATAGGGGTCTCTAGAGATCTCTTCAAGAAAATTAGAGATACCAAGGGAACATTTCATGCAAAAATGGGCTCGATAAAGGATAGAAATGGTATGGACCTAACAGAAGCAGTTTAGAAGAGGTGGCAGGAATACACAGAAGAACTGTACAGAAAAGATCTTCAAGACCAAGATAATCACGATGGTGTGATCATTCACCTAGAGCCAGACATCCTGGAATGTGAAGTCAAGTGGGCCTTAGGAAGCATCACTACGAACAAAGCTAGTGGAGGTGATGGAATTCCAGTTGAGCTATTTGAAATCCTGAAAGATGATGCTGTGAAAGTGCTGCACTCAATATGCCAGCAAATTTGGAAAACTCAGCAGTGGCCACAGGACTGGAAAAGGTCAGTTTTCATTCTGATTCCAAAGGCAATGCCAAAGAATGCTCAAACAGTTGCACTCATCTCACATGCTAGTAAAGTAATGCTCAAAATTCTCCAAGCCAGGCCTCAGCAATACATGAACCATGAACTTCCAGATGTTCAAGCTGGTTTTAGAAAAGGCAGAGGAACCAGAGATCAAATTGCCAACATCCGCTGGATCATGGAAAAAGCAAGAGCATTCCAGAAAAGCATCTATTTCTGCTTTATTGACTATGCCAAAGCCTTTGACTGTGTGGATCACAAGAAACTGTGGAAAATTCTGAAAGAGATGGGAATACCAGACCACCTGACCTGCCTCTTGAGAAACCTGTATGCAGGTCAGGAAGCAACAGTTCAAACTGGACATGGAACAACAGACTGGTTCAAATAGGAAAAGGAGTACATCAAGGCTGTATATTGTCACTCTGCTTATTTAACTTACATGCAGAGTACATCATGAGAAACTCTGGGCTGGAAGAAGCACAAGCTGGAATCAAGATTGCTGGGAGAAATATCAATAACCTCAGATATGGAAATGACACTACCCTTACGGCAGAAAGTGAAGAGGAACTCAAAAGCCTCTTGATGAAAGTGAAAGTGGAGAGTGAAAAAGTTGGACTCAACTTCATAAACGAAGATCATGGCATCTGGTTCCATCACTTCATGGCAAATAGATTGGCAAACAGTGGAAATAGTGTTAGACTTTATTTTTGGGGGCTCCAAAATCACTGCAGATGGTGACTACAGCCATGAAATTAAAAGACTCTTACTCCTTGGAAGAAAAGTTAAGACCAACCTAGACAGCATATTGAAAAGCAGAAACATTCCTTTGCCAACGAAGGTCCGTCTAGTCAAAGGTATGGTTTTTCCAGTGGTCATGTATGGATGTGAGAGTTGGACTGTAAAGAAACCTGAGCACTGAAGAACTGATGCTTTTGAACTGTGGTGTTGGAGAAGACTCTTGAGAGTCCTTTGGACTGCAAGGAGATCAACCAGTCCATTCTAAAGGAGATCAGCCCTGGGATTTCTTTGGAAGGAATGATGCTAAAGCTGAAACTCCAGTACTTTGGCCACCTCATGCGAAGAGTTGACTCACTGGAAAAGACTCTGATGCTGGGAGGGATTGGGGGCAGGAGGAGAAGGGGACGACTGAGGATGGGATGGCTGGATGGCATCACTGACTCGATGGACGTGAGTCTGAGTAAACTCCGGGGAGTTGATGATGGACAGGGAGGCCTGGTATGCTGCGATTCATGGGGTCGCAAAGAGTCAGACACAACTGAGCGACTGAACTGAACTGAACTGATAGGGGTCCACATAATAAATGGGGTCCTGGCCAAGATCCAGCTTATGATGGGTCTGCTGGCTCCTACCATTACTAACAGACATTTCCTCCCCATCCCGACCCCACCTCCCTATCCTCTTGGTTCAGAGTTTCTTAAGAATAGGACCAGGGTCTTTTAAAAATATTTTCTTTTATTGGTGTTTAATTGCTTTACATTGTTACGATGATCTCTGCCATATAGGAGTAGGGTCTTTAAATTAACCCCACTGTCTGGCATGATGCCTGGCATGCATCACAGTGTCAGGGCTTGCTAAATACCAGATTGCTTCAAGCTTCTCCCCTAGAGCTTACAGCTTTTCACATTCGTTCTTCACATTTGAAGCTTTAACCAATATTGACCTTACTTATTATTTTCTGAAGTTTTTATTTTGAAATTATTATAGACTTGAAGTTGCAAAAATAACACAGAGCAGTCCAGTCCATTGCTGTGCCATTCAGTGGACTTCCCCAGTGGTAGCATCTTACTAAGCTATGGTACATTGACAAACCAGGACATTGATGTTGGTGTAGTACCATTAACTAGGCTATGGATTTTGTTCAAGTATCAGCAGTTTTTTTTACCTGCACTTTTGTGTATGTGTGTGTACACTTTGTGTGTGTGTGTGGTTCTATCAAGTTTTTGTCACCTTTAGCTAGCTATTGGTGCCCACCACTATGATCAGGATACAAAGCTGTCCCATAACACAGAGGAACACTGTCTTGCTGTTCCTTCGTGGTCACACCCAGCCCCCATCCCTAGCCCCCTGGCAACCACTGATGTATTCTCCATCTCTGTAGCTGTGCCATTTTGAGAATAGTGTGTAGCCTCTTCAGCTTAGCTTTTTGAACTCTGCTTAAAGTCCTCGAGATCTCCTCACATTGTTGAATCTGGTCCTTTTCCTGCTGGCTGCTGTGCTGTTGTGTGCAGTATCGCAGGATGTTTTTCTGGTCACCTGTTGAAGGACATCTTGGTTGTTGCCACTTATTGGCAATTACAAATAGAGCTGCTTTGACCATTTATGTATAGATTCTTGTGTGAACGTAAGTGTTTTTGATTTCTCCAGGATAAATGCCTGGGAGAGTAATTGCTGGGTTACAGGGTAAGTGTGTTTAATCTTATAAGAAACTGCTGAGCTCTTTTTCCAAAGCGACTGGACCATTTTACATTCCACCACCAACGTATGAGAGTTCTGCATCCTCACCAGCACTTGGTAGAGTTGGTATGTATGTTTTAGCTGTGTTTAGTTACCTTTGTGTGGTTATCTTTGTGGTTTTAATTTGCATTTTCCAATCAAACACATTTTCACATGCTTGTTTCCATCTGCATAATCTCTGGTAAAGTGTCGGAAACTTTTGCCTGTTTTCTAATTGGATCCTTTATCTGCTTATTGTTGAGTTTATTTAAAGAGTTCTTTTTATATTCTCAATACAGGTCTTTTGTTGGGAATGTGATTTGCAGATATTTTTTTCCCAATATGTGGCTCATCTGTTCATCCTCTTCTTTCATTTTATTTTCGTCTTTTCATCTTCTTAACAGAATCATTCACAGATCAAAAATTTTAAGTTTTGGTGAAGTCCAGTTTATCAGTTGTTTGCCTTTATGGATGGTGATTTGGTGTCAGGTCTAAGAACTCTTTACCTAACTAGCTCTTGAAGATTTTCTCCCATGTTTCCTTCTAAAAGTTGTATATTTTGCATTTAGATCAGTGATACATTTTAAATTGTTGTATTAAAGTGTGAGATTTAGCTGAGTTTCATTCTTTTGCTTGAAAAGTGAAAGTGTTAGTTGCTCAGTGTTGTCTGACTCTTTGAGACCTCATAGACTGCACCACTGTCAGGCTCTTCTGTCCTTGGAATTCTCCAGGCAAGAGTACTGGAGTGGGTAGCCATTCTTTGACCCAAGGATCAAACCTGTATCCTTCTGCATTGCAGGCCAACTCTTTACCAACTCTTTGGGCTTCCCTGGTAGCTCAGGGAAGGGTATTCTTTTGGTTATGAATTTCTGAATTATTCCAAGACTGTTTGTTAAATATTCTCTTTAATTGGTTACCTTTTTCCACACAGCCATCTTTTTCACTCCCCAAAAGTAAAACTAAAAGTAGGGAGCCCACCTTATGTCTCTTGGCATCTCGTTCTGAACTTAGTATTCATTCATTCAACAAATATGAATTGAATATTCAATACGTGCTCATTATGAGGAAGTGCTCATTATTAAGAACTCAACTAAAATTATGCAAGGTGCTTAGAATACACCTGAGCTCATAGAGCTTATAATCTAATGGAGGACAAAGACCATACACAATCAAAAAATGTCTAGTTAATATTGTGATGAAGTAATTGAAAGGAAAAAGACAACCTTACAGAGGTAAAGACCGAGGAGGAGAGAGGACCACTGAGAAGTGGTTAGGGAGAGGCACTCAGGAGAAGGTCGCCCTTAGCCAAGACCTCACAACAGAGAAGCCTGGCATGCCGCAGTCCATGGGGTTGCAAAGAGTCAGACACGACTTAGCGACTGAACAGCAACACAATAGCAAGACCTCACAGTCTTAAGATCTGTGACGCTGTTGTGACTACAATCAAGCAAAAGGGCCCAGAAGCCATAACACTTTTTGGTCCATCCATCTCTATACCCTCTCAATTAAACAGCTTGAAAAAGCCACCTGAAAGTATGTATCATTTTGTATTAAAAGGTTCAAAATGGATGCAGTGCAGTTTTATCTCCTGACACAGAAAAGTATCCTCAACATATTTATTGTTCAGTAAAAAAGACCAGTTTTAGGAAATTCTGTTCCACTGCCCCTGTTCCTCCTCCATACCATCCTTTAGCCACCGGAGTCCCCAGACTCCTTTCCTCAGTAAAAGGCAATGAAAAGGCTCCAGATGTGTGAGAAGGTTCCAGGTGGTCTCCTTTGGTTACTGGCCCTCTGAGCTATGTCATGGGCCACCCACCTCTGGTGCCCTCCACTGTTTCTGATTCTCAAGTCTTCCCGGTAAGGAGACTTCCCTCGTGGCTCAGCTGGTGAAGAATCTCCCTGCAATGCAGGAGAACTGGGTTCGACCCCTGGGTTGGGAAGATCCCATGGAGAAAGGAATGGCTACCCACTCCAGTATTCTGGCCTGGAGAATTCCATGGACTGTATAGTCCATGGGGTTGTAATGAGTCGGACATGACTGAGCAATTTTCATTACTACGCTATTGCTGCCTGGTGAGAAAGCAGGTATCCTAGCTCACAGGGCTGGATGCTTAGACTTGGCCGGCCAGGCACCAGGCCAAGGTGCCTGGTGAACAGGAAGTGGATCCCACCAATGCCCTGTATGGAGCAGAGCCCAGCAGCAGCCTCCTTCTCCAAAGGTTGTCTGCAGCCCAGCGTGGTTTTGTGGTTCCTTTTGGATTTTGGATGTTCATAAAACAAGCTGCCAGCTGCCCTGCCTGCCACGTGGGTGAGGCTCTGTGGGAAGAGTGCCTTGCTGGAAGCAGGGTGGACCGATAGGGCCTGACACAACCTGCCAGCCAGCCTCTTGGTCAGCTACATGGAGCACTTCCCCAGGTTGGGGAGGGAGACCCAAACTACCAACTCGGGGCCTGCTGGCAGATGAGGAGGTGGGCAGAATTACACAGCCATGTCTCTTTGAGGTTCTCAAAGGGCCTCCCCCAAGGCCTCCCAAGGCTTTCATCCTCCCCTGTCCCCTCTCGGCTGAACCCCTTCCTGTTCTGCCCTTTGGCATTCAGATCTCCAGAAGCCTGGCAGCACTTAGCACAGGCCTGGCACAAAGCGGGCAGCCTCCATCTTTCCAGGACACTCTCAGCCTATAGATATTTGGGGAGGCCCAGAGACTGGAGAGTGAGGCTTGAGCAGGTTCCTTTTCTCCTTTGGGTACAGTTGACCAGTAAGAACTTTGAGGGCAATCAGATCTCTGCTGGAGGACCTGGCAGGGCCTCCCTTGCTTCTGGGCAGAGAGCGATGGACTCCACGCACCTGGGTCCTGGCACTCTGGGAATGTGGCCTGCCAACTCTGGGGCTGGGGGGCCGTTCCAGCCCTCTGGTCTCCGGGTTATTAAACCTTGTGGTTGCCCTGGTGATGCAGGTTGAATCTCACTGAGCCCAGTTACTTATTAGCTCTCCCCAGACTCTGACTTGAGAAGGCAGTGTTGCCTCCCTAGCATTTGGTCTGCCTACCCAGACCCATTCCTCTGGGTGGGTGGTTGAGGAGAGATGTTTCCCAGCTTCCGTCCACAGACATGGGGACAAAGGCCGCTGAAGCTAGGCCGGGACTCAGCCTTTTCTTGCACTTGACACTGCCCTCAGACTTGACGTTTGTTCCCCAACACCTTTTCGTCCTTTCTAGCCCTGAAAGGAGGCCCTTTTCCTCCTCTGTGGAAACCAGAGACACCAGGACCCCTGAGAATGGCCTGGAACTGCCAGGTGGTCTGCAGGCCACCCACTGTGTCCATGACATGTGATCTTCCTGTTTCTTATAGCCCTCACTACAGAGACTCCAAGCCCAGAGGCCAGGATAACACCCAAGCCTCAAATCAGCCTAAAAGATTTGACCTCAGAACCAGAATACCTGAGTTTAAGCCCTGATACTATCACTTATCTGCTCTGTCATCTTGGCTAAGTCACATGACCTTGCTGAGGTTTGGTCTCCTCTGCTGTATAATGTGGAGAAGGCAATGGCACCCCACTCCAGTACTCTTGCCTGGCAAATCCCATGGATGGAGGAGCCTGGTGGGCTGCAGTCCATGGGGTCGCTAAGAGTCGGACACGGCTGAGCAACTTCCCTTTCACTTTTCACTTTCATGCATTGGAGAAGGAAATGACAACCCACTCCGTTGTTCTTGCCTGGAGAATCCCAGGGACGGGGGAGCCCGGTGGGCTGCCATCTATGGGGTCACACAGAGTCGGACATGACTGAAGTGACTTAGCAGCAGCAGCAGCTATGTAATGGGAACAATAATGCTACCACTTGTCTTGGAGATTAGATAAGATAATGTCTGTAAAGTGCTTGGTACCTTTTAATTGCTGATTAAATAGTGGTAGTTGTCTCTGTCCAGGGCTTTCCTAGTAAGCTCAGCTGGTAAGAGTCTGCATGCAAGGCAGGAGACCCTGGTTCGATACGTGAGTTGGTAAGTTCCCCTGGAGAAGAGATAGGCTACATACTCCAGGATTCGTGGGCTTCCTGGTGGCTCAGACAGTAAAGAATTGTCTGCAATGCGGGAGACCCTGGTTTGACCCCTGGGTTGGGAAGGTCCTCTGGAGGAGGGCATGGCAACCCACTCTAGTATTCTTGCCTGGAGAATCCACATGGACAGAGGAGCCTGGTGGGCTACAGTCCATGGGGTTAAAAAGAGTCGGACATGACTGAGTGACTAAGCGCAGCACAGTTGTCTCTGTCACCCCTTTCTAAATTTAGCCATCTAGTGTGAGGATTGTTCTTCCTGTTCACTGACAGTGGCTGATAGAAATTAACTTACTTTAGCTGGTTAAGATATTAATAACACCAATAGTAAATCCTTATAAAGTACTGTTCTAAGCACTTAATATCTATTTTATACTTAATTTTCCTAAGACCTGTTGAGGATAGGTTTTCTTTCTTTTTTTTTTTAAGATTTATTTATTTTTATTTTTGGGTGCTTTGGGTCTTTGTTGCTTTGCATGGGCTTTACCTAGTTGTGATCAGGGGCTGCTCTTCATTGCAGTGCACAAGCTCCTCATTGAGGTGGCTTCTTTTGTTGAGGAGCATGGGCTCCAGAGCACAGGGACCTCAGTAGTTGCAGCACATGGGCTTAGTAGTTGTGGCTCCCGGGTTCTCGAGCACACGCTCAGTAGTTGTGACGATGGGCTTAGTTGCTCTGAGGCATGTGCCATGTTCCCAGACCAGGGCTCGAACACAATGTCCCCTGCATTGGCAGGTGGATTTTTAACCACTAGACCACCAGGAAAGCCTGAGAATAAGTACTATTACTATACCCATTTAAAATTAGGAAAGTGAGGCACAGAGAGGTCGAGTGAGTTGAGCTGACTGAGGATACACAACTAGTGAGTGGCAGATCCAGGTCTCAGAACCAGGGAATCTAGCTCCAGAAGCTACAGCCACACTTGATCTGCTTCTCTCAGAAAACACAGGACAGTGAGAATGTGCCTTAGACATGTGTGGGGTGATGGTCAGGCTGGGCTTTTTTAGTGCTCTTCCTATCACCCTGGGCAGAATGCCACCATCTCTGCTTAATGCCTGGTGTGTCTGCAGCATCTCACTGTTCATTTTTCACACACTGCAATTTTACCTGCCTCTTCCAGCAACCGGGTGGGGCAGGCAGAAGAGAGTAATTGTTATTTCTATTTTACTGAGGCTCAAAAGGTGAAGCAACTTGCCCAAGGTCACCCAGTTAGTATGAAATTACAGGTCTTCAGTTCTGAATGCAAATTCTTTCTCCCATATTATCTTGCCTCTTGTTGATGCCAAGGGCAGTTTCTTATACCTGAAAACCATAATATAATAAAATCCAGAAACTGAAAGGTCCCTTAGAGTCAGTCAGACAGTTCATGTTTGAATGTGTATTTGAATATGCTTGAGCATATTCAAATGATGGAGAGCTCACTACCTATAAAGGGCAGCTGGAGAGTGGATTCTGATTGTATACAGGAGTGATGGCCAGGGATGCAGCTGACCTTGGGGATGTCTGCCCCTGTGAATGAGGTGCTCTCTGAGGAATGGCCCTACAGCCAGCCAGGCCCATGGGGTCTCCTCTAAACCCTATCCCAACACCCTCTCAATCCTTTTTCCCTAAAACCACAGTCCCTCCCTCGAAAGGGAGCCCTGTCTGCACAGACTGGTTAAGGTTTATTAGCCCTTAAAATTCCTCGGAGATGAGCTGGTATTTATTTCCCTGCAAAGCTTATGTAACCGTAAGAGGATACTGGGCTGCCAAAGCTGTCTGTGGTTTGGATCAGGCTTGCAGTGGTTTCTTCTGGGAGCTAAATATTATAATGAATGATCTCATACTATCATTTTCTTTGGACCTGAGTCGTGCTTGTCACAGTGGTACCCAGAGCTACCTCCCAGGCCCCTGCTGTTTTCATTCAGGCCTGTACCTGCAGGTAGTGTTAAGCGGACAAGGAGAGCAAAAATTAGTCCCTTGACATAACCTGGCCGCTCGGCTTCTTCAAGGAGGCTCAGGTCTGGGTCTGAAGACAAGGCTGAGGCATTGGGTGTGTCCCATAGTGATTGCGCTGCCAGGGAGATGACAGGGAAGGTCCGGCCAGGGTCTGTTCCAATCTAAGCTTTTATAAGGAGGAAGACTGGGGACTTGGAACAGGAACAGGTCAGGGAGAATATGACTGCTGGGAGATCACAGACCAGTCCCATAGAAGTGTCAGAGATGGGGCAACCTTATATCGGATCCTCCAGTTGTTTAATAAGAGGTAACATTTATTGAGCACTAACTTCATTCCTCTTTTCTTCCTTTCTTTAACTTCATACCAGGCACCAACCTGTTCTTTGCCTGGTGTGACTGCAGAGGGAGGCCATATAAGGCCATGGCTTATAGTGTAGACGGTAGTTAAAATGGCTTGATCTTCATCCCAGCTCTGCCACTTGCTGGCTAGGTGATACCAGACAATGATGTAATCTGTCCTCAGCTCTAAAAACAGGGATGATAACAGCTCTCCTTATGGGGTTGTTGGGAAGACTAAATGTGATAATTCAGACAAAGCTCTCAGCACAGTGTCTGGCACAGTAAAGAACTCCAAAAATGTTAGCAATTATCATCATCATCATCTCACTTAATCCTCATAACCACTCTTTGGAGTGGGGATGCTTGATTTCAATTTGCAGGGGAAGAAATGAGGTTTACAGATGTTATATGCTCAAGGTCATGTAGTTAATGAGCCACACAGCTGGGATATGAAAACTTGAAGGCTTCATTCCTGGTGTCCTCTTAGCCTGAAGTCAGTGGAGGTGGAGTTTCCTGCACTGATTCCTTCCTTGGGGAACTTGAAAACGTCCACATTCAGGGTGAAGGGGAGGAGAGGGGAGAAGCTGGATTTCCTGGTCGTGGACATCTGTCCTGGGAGACCAGTGACTCTTGGAAAAGCCTGAGGAGCCCATGAGATTGTGAGCTCCAAGAGGGGCTGGGACCGGTTGGTCTTTTCCACTGTGTCCCAGTTCAGAGCACTGTGCCTGGCCTGTGGCCAGTATTCATGGTTCTTCTTTGACAAACAAGTATCTGCAGTAATCCTTCGAGTACCATCATTTAACAAGTGAAGAAAGCTGGCTTTTCTTTCTGTTATTAGTAACCTCTTTGACCTCAGTGACTTAGTGCTTTCAGCAGTTCCCTCCTGGGAACACAGCTCCTGGGGACAGAAGTTGGCAGTGACAGTCAGAGCTGTGGGGCCGAGGGCCCACAGGAAGGAAGATGTGGTGGGGACTTTCAAAGACCTGGTTGAGTGCCTTGGGTTTAATGGGTAAATATAAGCCACCTACACTGAGTGTAGTGTGCTCGAGGCCCGTGTATGCAGCTTGAAGAGACCCTGTAGGAGGGCACAGACTGGTGGAGAAAGAATAGCAAAGGCTAATCAAAGGAGTCACTGATAATTATAAATTATGATAATCACCATGAACTTTTTAAAAACTCCTATGTACAGAGAAATGGAATTCTTTTACTTTTTTGATACTGATTTTTTTTTTTTTTTTTGAAGATTATTTGCTTTACCTGTTGTGTTAGTTTCTGCTATACGGTAAAGTGAATCTACTCTCAGTATACAGGTATTCCCTCTTTCTCACCACAGAGCATTGAGTAGAGTTCACTGTGCTATACTGTAGGCTCTCATTAGTTACCTATTTTATACAGAATACTGTATATACGTCAAGTCCAATCTCACAATTCATCCCTCCCCCTCTTTCCCACCTTGATATCCATACTTTTGTTCTCTGCATCTGTGTCTCTATTTCTGCTTTGCAAATAGGTTCATCTGAGCAATTTTTCTAGATTCCACCTATATGCATGAATATATAATATTTGTTTTTCTGACTTACTTCATTCTGTAAGACAGTCTCTAGGTCCACCCAGAAGGTGGAATTTTTATTTCAGAGCTGTCAGGCAGGCCTCATGGAAGAGGTGACATTTGAGCTCCTTGGAAAGCATTTTATGACCTTAAATGGGACTCAGTCTTCCTTCTCCAGGTCATGTGGGAATTTGAGGCTCTGAGGCCCGAAGCTGGCGCCAGAGCCTAAGTAAAGCCATGCTAAGGCATTTCTGAAGGCTGTGCTGGCCTGGAATCTCATGAGAAAAGGTCCTGTCCCACCCAGGAGCTGGGAATAATTAACAGTGAAGGGGCTCAGAGAAGAGCTTAATTAAAGAAAGGAGCAGATGGCTCTAGCCAATGGGGTGAGAGGCGCCATATGTCCCTGTTTCCTGAGGGCATACACGAGACTTGTTTTTCAAGAATTTTTCCATGTTTATCCACTAGATTTGGGGTCTTCTGAAACTTTTTAAATGTCCCTAACAAGAAGGCAGCTCTAATTTTTGCTTTACTCCTTCATAAAATCTGTTCAGCCTCTGGTGCTCTCTCTTGGTCATCCCAGCCCACATCCAACAGGCCCTCTGGGTTCCATCTCCAGAATATCTCTTAAATTCAAATCCATCCTTTTCCTTCAAGTTCTATCACTCTTCCCACCCCATCCTGGCCCCAACTGCTGACACTGCCATCTTCACACACTGCCAGGGTCACATTTAAAGATGTTGATTTTTTTTTCTTCATTGCTTTCTTACTGCAATTTGGAACCAAATAATGAAAGCCCTTTCCACGGCCTGGGAGGCCCCATGGTCTGACCCTGCGCCCTCTCCATCTGTATCTTGTACCCTGTGCCTCCTTACCCCGCAGTGCTTTTCACCCACATTCAGATGCTGCACCTGGGCTGCTCCCCTCTGCGCAGGATTTTGTCTGATTGGATCAGATCTGTGCTGCAGTGTCACATCCCAGCTGGATGCCTGCAGCAGAACCAGTGATCGGAGCCTAGGCTTCAGTGCTCAGTAGCTGGAGGAAAGCTGCTCTGTGAGCCTTGGTTTCCTCTCACCACGGAGCCTTAAAAAACCACCTTTGGCAGTAGATATTTAGTAAACATTAGTCTCTTGCCTACTTAAGCTACAGAGTACATCCCTTTGCTGTTCTTTATACTTTACATTTTCCATTCATTTCCTTATTTAAAGTTGTTGAAACCCAGTCTTTAGACTGGGTGAGTATTGTGATCTCCTTATCAACTGGGAAGTGATATCAAAGAGCTTAAAGTTCTGCTCAGGGTCACACAAGCAGTGGCCGGCGAAGCGGGACAGTGATGACAACCACACTTGACCTGCGGGTGACAATGTGGAGTTGCCAGAGAAAGACTGCGAGGCCCATTCAGAGGCAGGGGAAGAGCTTTGCTTTCAGCACCCACTCCATCTGCCTGGCCAGGGAGGAAGCTCAAGAGTCCCACTTCCCTGCAACCCACACCTTGGGCTCTTAACATCTGGTTTTTCATAACTTTCACCCTTTCTCTGATCTTCTCCTGGCCACTTCTCTTGCCACTGATCTTGGCTTCACCAGACTTCTCTTTCCCCTTTAATCAGCTCAGGATAAGCCAAGCAGCCCCCACCCAACCAGCAGTGTGGGGAGGTTGGACCCAAAAGTGAAATGAGCAGTGAATGGGGCAGGAATCCCTGGACAGCTTAAGTGCCTTCGAACAGCTTTACACCGGAGCCCAGTTCATCACCTAAATCCTTCCAGGTGGAGAGCCAGAGGAAGAAGGTCTTAAGGTCTTTAACTTCCGGAATTTGCATTCTTGGAATGATGACCTTGCCCAGCTAAGGCATAACAGGACCTACTACACCCAAGATGGAGGGAGGTTCGGCAAGAAGAGATTTTGCTCTGGGCTGTGGTTTTAATGCTTTCCCAGCTGGTTGGATGGCTGCCTGCTTCTTGAGGGTCAGTGGGTATGGTGAGAAGGTGTAGGGGGCAAGGTGGGTAGGGGAGAAGGAGGCTTCTCAAAAAAACCAAAAGGGCTGTGTAGCTACATGGGAGGAAGCTGTCTGAACCCCAGCCCTGCCATTTACCTGCTGTTTGACAGTGTATGGTGGTTTAGTCACTCAGTCGTGTCTAGCTCTTTTGCAATCCCATGGACTGTAGCCTGCCAGGCTCCTCTGTCAATGGGATTTCCCAGACAAGAAGGTTGCCATTTCCTTCTCCTCTGACAGTGTATGAAGTGGCTTAAACTTCTCTGAACCTCAGTTTCTCTCTGTAAAAACAAGGATAGCACTTCCTAGCCACTGGACCACCAGAAAAGTCCCAACATTTCCTGTATTAAGCAGATCACTTGTCTGTTTCCTGTGTGCTCAAGCCTGTGCAGTGAGTAAGACAGACAGGAGACAAAATCTCTAATCATATGGTGCCTGGGGTTGGGAGTGGAGGGTGGGAGTGGGGGAGGAAGCAAACAAGAAATACATCAACAGTGAACACACAAGATAATTTTGGTAGTTCTCAGTGTCAGGTCAAAAGCCAAAGGGAGTGGGGACCATGAGGTAGGCCTCTCTGAGGAGGTGCTGTTTGACCAGAGATCTAGAAGAGAGAAGTCAGTTCTATCCAGAAATGAAAGAACATTCCACGCAGAGGGAACAGCAGGTGCAAAGGCCTTGAGGTGGGAATGATCTTGATATGTTTCAGGAATAAACAGTGGCCATAGAATGTATGGTATAGTGAGTAAATGGGAGAAGCAGGCAGGAGATCCAACTCTGACAATTCCCTGTGGGGCTTTCAGGCCATAATCAGGAATTTGGAGGCCATGGGATGGTTTTAAGTTAAGCAGAGAAATGACATCACTGGACTTATATTTGAAAAGCTCACCCCTTGAACTTTCTGAGCTTCATTCTCCCCATCTGTTAAAATGGGCATAGTAAAAGATTACTGAGGGGGATTAACAGACATGAAAGCAACACACAAATTGATTCACACATATTAAACGCACAACAATGTTTAGGGCCACCATGTAAAGACCTTGCAGGAGCCATGCAGCTCCCTGCTTGAGAGTGGGGTGGCTCCTAAAGGGTTAATTCAACCTGTCTAGGGGAAAGCTATCCCGCTCTGCTAATGTCATGGTAAGGGATGCAATTCAGGCTGTTTATTTTTTAGAGATTTGGCACCCCTATTAAGCAATCACCCTGTTTATGTCACTGCTAATTGAAGTAAATTGCTTTCTACAATCAAATCGGGAAGTTCTCCCTTCCGAACATGAAGGGACTTGGACTCCAGTTCCTGATTTCCAGTATTTAGTCTGCCTTGAGTCTTACCCTTTAATTAATTGCATACATTACACTGATTTCCTTAACCTGCAGTTGGCTTGTTGTTGGGTCCGAAGTACATTGATTTTGAAATTGCCCTCTGGGATGGGAAGCATTCGCTCCCCTTCCCCCTCTCCCCAGCCAGAGCTGCCTTGGGGCTGCCGGCAGCTGTGAGAGGTGGAGGTGAGTGGCAGGTGTGACTGCGTGGCTCCAGCAGTGGAGAACTTCTGCAGTGCATTAGAACCAAAACTTCAGGTAAATCAGGCTGGAGGCTGTCCAGGGCGCGAGTTGGGGGGTGCAGATTTATGCTCACAAATCTGCTCTACCTCTAGCTCTTGTGAGAGGCACAGGAGGGGCTCTTGTAGGCAGAGAGTAAGCACCCCAATGAAACTGGATTCTCCTGGCTCACTGGCCACCATTGCCCTGCCCCCGCCCCCGCCCCGACACACACACACACACACACACACATATACCAGCTCTCTCTCATGCACACAGGCTTGACGTGAGAACCTGGAGAACCTGGGGAACAGAGTGGGTGTGGGGGGAGTTTACCAGAAGACAATGAGTGGGACAGAGGCTGGGACCTGGGGTTTTAAGGATGGGTGGGAAGCTGCCAGAGGGGTATCCTAAGGAGGGAGGGAGCATTGAATTCCAAGGTCTGTGAGGCCCAGCCCTCTGAAAGGGGACCCCAGAGCCTGCTCCTAGTCTAAGTGGTCAAGGGCAGAGGATGGAGAAAAAGATTTGATGCTGGAGAGAGTTGTCAGGTTGCATGCCCTTGGAAGTCCTCCCATCTTTGCTGGACAGTGGAGAAAGGAGAAAGAAAGTACCCCCACCATTCTTCTGAGCCAGAAGGAAAACAGGGCCCCAGGATTCAGTCCAAGGTGAGGTGTTTTAGATGCTTTACCTGAGATGTGAAGAGTTTCTCTTTAGAGATCAAGCCTGTGCCAGCAGAAGGCAGGCTTCAAGGTGCAACTCAGCGGCTGCTGCCTCCAGTAAGTTCAGTCACACACGCTCAGAGGGACCCTCCCTCTGGATCCCCATGACACTTTGTGCCTCGGGGATAGCAGACACTCTGCTAGGTCTGAGGATAAAGGCTCAAATGAGACACATTCCCTGCCTTAAAGGGAGAACTAGTCAAGTAATCAGGAGCTAATTATACCAGCATTTCCTGAGCACTTTCTGCTCTCCAGGCCCTGGGGTAAGTGCTTACAAACATTGACTCATTCGTTCATTGACTCAAGGCACCCAGACAAGGTAGAAATTCAGTACACTGAGTTTCCAATAATAAAATCAAGACTGAACCACTTTGGAAATTTGTGTGGCAGATTCTTCAGTTCAGTTCAGTCGCTCAGTCCTGTCCGACTCTTTGTGACCCCATGAATCGCAGCACACCAGGCCTCCCTGTTCATTACCATCTCTCGGAGTTCACTCAGACTCACGTCCATCGAGTCTCTGATGCCATCCAGCCATCTCATCCCTGGTCGTCCCCTCTCCTCCTGCCCCCAATCCCTCCCAGCATCAGAGTCTTTTCCAATGAGTCAACTCTTCGCATGAGGTGGCCAAAGTACTGGAGCTTCAGCTTCAGCATCATTCCTTCCAAAGAAATCCCAGGGTTGATCTCCTTCAAAATGGACTGGTTGGATCTCCTTGCAGTCCAAGACACTCTCAAGAGTCTTATCCAACACCACAGTTCAAAAGCATCAATTCTTCAGCGTTCAGCCTTCTTCACAGTCCAACTCTCACATCCATCCATGACCACAGGAAAAACCATAGCCTTAACCAGACGGACCTTAGTCGGCAAAGTAATGTCTCTGCTTTTGAATATGCTATCTAGGTTGGTCATAACTTTTCTTCCAAGGAGTAAGCGTCTTCTAATTTCATAGCTGCAGTCACCATCTGCAGTGATTTTGGAGTCCCAAAAAATAAAGTCTGACGCTGTTTCCACTGTTTCCCCATCTATTTCCCATGAAGTGATGGGACCGGATGCCATGATCTTCGTTTTCTGAATGTTGAGCTTTAAGCCAACTTTATCGCTCTCCTCTTTCATTTTCATCAAGAAGCTTTTTAGCTCCTCTTCACTTTCTGCCATAAGGGTGGTGTCATCTGCACATCTGAGGTTATTGATATTTCTCCCGGCAATCTGGATTCCAGCTTGTGTTTCTTCCAGTCCAGCGTTCTCATGATGTACTCTGCATATAAGTTAAATAAGCAGGGTGACAATATACAGCCTTGACGTACTCCTTTCCCTATTTGGAACCAGTGTGTTGTTCCATGTCCAGTTCTAACTGTTGCTTCCTGACCTGCATACAGATTTCTCAAGAGGCAGGTGAGGTGGTCTGTTATTCCCATCTCTTTCAGAATTTTCCACAGTTTCTTGTGATCCACACAGTCAAAGGCTTTGGCATAGTCAATAAAGCAGAAATAGATGTTTTTCTGGAACTCTCTTGCTTTTTCCATGATCCAGCAGATGTTGGCAATTTGATCTCTGGTTCCTCTGCCTTTTCTAAAACCAGCTTGAACATCAGGGAGTTCACGGTTCACGTATTGCTGAAGCCTGGCTTGGAGAATTTTGAGCATTACTTTACTAGCATGTGAGATGAGTGCAATTGTGTAGTAGTTTGAGCATTCTTTGGCATTGCCTTACTTTGGGACTGGAATGAAAACTGACCTTTTCCAGTCCTGTGGCCACTGCTGAGTTTTCCAAATTTGCTGACAAGAGTTAGATATCAATTTACCATACAACCTATCAATTTCATGTCTAGGTATATACCCAAGAAAATTGAGACCAGATATCTACACAAGAATTAGATGGAAACATTTTCACAGCAGCACTGTTTATAATAGCAACAAACTGGAAATACCTCTCTGTAAAACTCAAATATCTATCAGTTGATGAATGTATACGTCCTTGCATGCTAAGTTGCTTCAGTTGTATCCAACTCTTTGACTCTGTGGACTGTGGCCCACCATGTTCCTCTGTCCGTGGTATTTTCCAGGCAAGAATTCTGGAGTGGGTTGCCATTTCCTTCTCCAGGGATCTTTCTGACCCAGGGATTGAACCTGTGTCTCTTACATCTCCTGCATTGGCATTGGCCATCAGGTTCTTTACCATTAGTGCCACCTTGGAAGCTGGATGAATGTATAATACACACACACACACATACACACACACACACACACACACACACACACACATATATATATATACAGTAGAATATTATTTGGCAACAAAAAGGAATGAAGTACTGATACAGGTTATAATATAGATAAACCTCAAAAAATTATTCTCAGTGAAAGAAACCAGACACAAAAAGGCACACATATTATATGATTTCATTTATATAAAAAGTACAAAAAAGGCAAGTCTTTTTTGTAGATTGATGGTTGCCTGTGGCTGAGGGTTGAAATAAGGATTAACTGTAATAGGGCACAAGGGACTTTATGAGGTCACAGAAATATCCTAAAACTCAATTATGGTGATGGTTGCACAACTCAGTAAATTTCCTAAAAATTATTAAATTGTACAATCATTAAATAATGAATTTTATATGTAAATTATATTTCACTAAACTTGTTCTGCTTTATTGACTATGCCAAAGCCTTTAACTGTGTGGATCACAATAAGCTGCCGAAAATTCTGAAAGAGATGGGAATACCAGACCACTTGACGTGCCTCTTGAGAAACCTGTATGCACGTTGGGAAGCAACAGTTAGAACTGGACATGGAACAACAGACTGGTTCCAAATAGGAAAAGGAGTACGTCAAGGTTGTATATTGTCATCCTGCTTATTTAACTTATATGCAGAGTAAGTACATCATGAGAAACGCTGGGCTGGAAGAAACACAAGCTGGAATCAAGATTGCCGGGAGAAATATCAATAACCTCAGATATGCAGGTGACACCACCCTTATGGCAGAAAGTGAAGAAGAACTAAAGAGCCTCTTGATGAAAGTGAAAGAGGAGAGTGAAAAAGTTGGCTTAAAGCTTGACATTCAGAAAACTAAGATCATGGCATCTGGTCCTATCTCTTCATGGCAAATAGATGGGGAAACAGAGGAAACAGTGAGAGACTATTTTTTGGGCTCTAGAATCACTGCAGATGGTGACTACAGCCATGAAATTAAAAGACACTTACTACATGGAAGAAAAGTTATGACCAACCTAGATAGCATATTCAAAAGCAGAGACATTACCTTGTCAACAAAGGTCCATCTAGTCAAGGCTATGGTTTTTCCAGTAGTCATGTATGGATGTGAGAGCTGGACTATAAAGAAAGCTGAGTGCCGAAGAATGGATACTTTTGAACTGTGGTACTGGAGAAGACTCTTGAGAGTGCCTTGAACTGCAAGGAGATCCAGCCAGTCCATCCTAAAGGAGATCATTCCTGAGTGTTCATTGGAAGGACTGATGTTGAAGCTGAAACTCTAATACTTTGGACACCTGATGCGAAGAGCTGACTCATTGGAAAAGACCCTGATGCTGGGAAAGATTGAGGGCAGGAGGAGAAGAGGACAACAGAGGATGAGATGGTTGGATGGCATCACTGACTCAATGGATATGAGTTTGGGTAAACTCCGGGGAGTTGGTGATGAACAGGGAGGACTGGTGTGCTGTGGTTCATGGAATTGCAAAGAGTACGACACAACTGAGCGACTGAACTGAAACTTGTTTTTAATAAATTGAGGCTCAGAATGGCTATTATAAAAAAGAAATCCACAAACAATAAATGCTGGAGAGAAGGGAAACCTTCTATACTGTTGGTGAGAATGTAAACTGGTATAACTACTGTGGAGAACCGTAAGGATGTTCCTTCAAAAACTAAAAATAGAGCTACTATATGACCCTGCAATTCCACTCCTGGGCATCTATCTGGAGAAAAATATGATCTGAGAGGATTTAAGCACCCCAGTGTTCATTGCAGTACTGTTTACAGTAGCCAAGACATGAAAGAAACGTAAACGTCCATCAACAAAGGCATAGATAAAGAAAGATGTGGTATATATACACAATGGAATATTACTCGGCCATTAAAAAGAATGAAATAATGCCGTTTGTGGCAACAGGGGTGGACCTAGAGGTTGTCATACTGCGTGAAGTAAGCGTGAGAAAAAGAAATATCGTATGACCTCCCTTATATGTGGAGTCTAAAAGAAAGTATACAAATGAACTTACAAAACAGAAACAGATTCACAGACTGAGAAAGAGCTTCTGGTTGTCAGGGGGAAGGATGGGGAGAAGGGACAGTTAGGGAGTTTGGTATGGACATGCTATATTTAAAGTGGATAGCTGACGAGGACCTACTGTATAGCGCGTGGAGCTCTGCTGCATGTTATGTGGCAGCCTGGATGGGAGGGGAGTTTGGGGAAGAATGGATGCATGTATATGTATAGCTGAGTCCCTTCACTGTTCACCTAAAACTATCACAATATTGTTTGTTAATTGTCTATACCCCAATACAAAGTTAAAAGTTAAAGAAAAAAAATTGAGGCTCAGTAAGATCACTTATGGAGAAGGCAATGGCACCCATGGGAAAATCCCATGGACAGAGGAACCTGGTAGGCTGCAGTCCATGGGGTTGCTAAGAGGTGGACACGACTGAGCGACTTCAGTTTGACTTTTCACTTTCATGCATTGGAGAAAGAAATGGCAACCCACTCCAGTATTCTTGCCTGGAGAACCCCAGGGATGGGGAGCCCGGTGGGCTGCCATCTATGGGGTCGCACAGAGTCGGGACACGACTGAAGTGACTTAGCAGCAGTAGCAGCAGCAAGATCACTTAACCTGTCTACAATGAAACAGTAAAGGCGGAATTCAGTGGGTTACAGATACCACATTCTTAACCACTGGGCAGTGAGGCTTCCTGAGATAACATTGATCTCGGCCTTGCAGGGGGAAGCTCACACAGGCCTGGGAGGAGGCAGGCATTCTTGGGATGTTTCTGGAGGATGTAGTAATAGTTGGGTTGGGTCTTGAGGTCTTATGTACAAGTTTACCTTCTTTACCAGGAAGCCTTCTGGGCTCCCATCTTTGACCCTCACTTCCTCTTAAGAGCTGGATCTCACTGAGTAAACAGAAGAGGGAATGTCCACAGAAAGAGGAGGACGACACCAGGCATCTTCCTGGAATGTGGAAATCCATATTAGGTATTAATGTGGGCTCCGGGGAGGTGCTTAGCTGGAGCTGGGGATGGGCCGAAGACTCAGGCTCAGACCCACCGACATCCAGGGCTGAGTTTCCCACAGGCCAAACTTGTCCTCTGCCTCCCTACAGGCTGGCAAGAGGGAAAACTTCACACCCCTTGTGAATTCTTATGGGGACTCCTTGCAGAAGGACATTTGAATCAGGGTTGGGAAACAAGGGGAACATAGTCTTTAAAAAACATTTTCAGACCCCTTCCAATCTGATTCTCTCTGACTGAGTCTCTGCGGTGTCTGAAGAGTAGGGTGGTTGGAACAGCGGCCGGTGTAGGCACTGAAGGGGCACATTGTCTGAAGAGGATGAAAAGTCAAGAAGGAAACTGAAGCAGAGGACTGCTCGCCGTTCACCAGCGTTCTAGACAGTGCCTGCCTTAAAACTGTTCCTTCCCATGGGGCAGCCTGCTCCTCTACCCTCACCCAGTATGCTGCTGCTTGGTCATGCTGATTTACTGGCAGGTTACACAGACTCATTACAAATTGGCTGAAGCCAGAAAGGTCATGTAGTATAAAAGAAACTGAGCTGCCTCGTGGAGAAGGCTGGGGGATGCCTCTCTCCTTCCTCAGGGACCCTGAGACACACCTCTGGCCTCTCTTTGTCAGCCTCTCTGTTCCCTCTCCACATGCTGGCTTTCTCAGCTTTACTGAATTGACAAGTCCTCAATTACAGCAACCAGCAGAAACTGACCTGCCTCTCTCAGTTATAATGCTGAATTCCTGGGAGGCAGAAATCCACTGGGACCAGGGTGGATCCTAATCTAATGGCCAAAGGAGAAAGTCCTAAGTTTTTAGGACCCATGCAGGACTGTGTGCTGACCAGAACCCCCAAAGCATGTCTGAGTATTCGTCTGGGTGTAGTTTGAGAGGAGTAGGATAGCTCTTAGTTTGGGATTCCTATGAGTCTGTTTTTAAATATACCCGTTTACTTATGATATAACATTTTTACTTAAGTTAACTGTTGTTGTTGTTTAGTTGCTAAACTGTATCCTGCTCTGTGCAACCTCATGAACTATATATAGCCTGCAAGGATCCTCTGTCCATGGGATTTCTCAGGCAAGAATACTGGTGTGGGTTGCCATTTCCTTCTCCAGGGTAAATTACCTGAAGTGGATTTTTATTTCTTGCAACAGAAAACTCCTTAACCAAAATAAAACAGTATAAAACCCCACATAACTTGACTGGCAAAGGGGACCACATAAGAAATAACAAATATTCAGTCTGCAAATAATAAATACTGAAAATAGTGTGGAGAAAAGGGAATCCTCCTACACTGTTGGTGGGGATATAAATTGGTGCAGCCACTGTGAGAACAATACGGAGGCACCTTAAAAAAAAACAAAAACTAAAAATACAGTTACTTTATGATCCAACAATCCTGCTCTGAGCATATATCTGGAAAAAACAAAAACTCTAATTAAAAAGATACATGCACCCCAATATTTATAACAGGACTATTTATAATAGCCAAGACATGTCAGTGACCTAAGTGTCCATCAACGGAGGAACGGATAAAGAAGATGTGGTACATGTATATACAATGGAATATCTTGTTGCTGTTCAGTCACTGAGTTATGTCCGACTTTTTGCAACCCCATGGACTGTGGCATGCCAGGCTCCTCTGTCTTCCACTGTCTCCTGGAATCTGCTCAGATTCATGTCCATTAAGTGATGCTCTCTAACCATCTTATTATCGTCTCTGCCCCCTTCTCCTTTGGCCTTCAGTCTTTCCCAGCATCAGAGTCTTTTTCAGTGAGTCGGCTTTTGGCATCAGGTGACCAAATTATTGGAGTTTCAGCTTCAACAACAGTCCTTCCAATGAATATTCAGGGTTGATTTCCTTTAGGATTGACTGGTTTCATTTCCTTGCTGTCCAAGGGACTCTGAAGAGTCTTCTCCAGCACCATAGTTCAAAAACATCAGTTCTTCAGTGCTCAGCCTTCTTTATGGTCCAGCTCTCACATCCCTATGTGACTACTGGAAAAGCCATAGCTTTGACTATATGGACGTTTGTCAGCAAAGTAATGTCTTCTGCTTTTTAATATGCTGTCTAGGTTTGTCATAACTTTCCTTCCAAGGAACAAACATCTTTGAATTTCATACGTGACGTCACCATCCACAGTGATTTTGGAGCCCAAAAGAGTAAAATCTGTCACTGCTTCTACTTTTCCCCTTCTGTTTGCCATGAAGTGATGGGACTGGATGCCATGATCTTAGTAATTTTTAGTGTTGAGTCTTGAGCCCGTTTTTCACTCTCCTCTTTCCCTAGAGATTATCATATTCAGTGGAGTAAGTCAGACAAAGAAAGATAAATATCATATGATATCACTTATATGTAGAATCTTACAAAATAATGCAAATTAACTTATTTAGAAAACAAAAACAGCCTCACAGACATAGACAAACCTATGGTTACCAAAGGAGAAAGGGAAAGGGAGGAGGGATAAATCAGGAGTTTGAGATTAACAATTACATAACCACAGTATATAAAATAGATATTTTACAACATTGTAAATCAACTTCAATTAAAAACAACAACAAGTAAGTAATACTTTTGAAAAAAAAATGAAAAGTGGCAACCAGGTGAGGATTCTGAACAGTTTTACCAAATCACTTTTCTTTAATTTTCAGTCTATGTCGATCTAAGGAATTAGTGATAACTTTGCTGAATCCTTGAAGAGTTACCTCATATTTCAGATTTGATTGTGGATGTAAAAGCAGAAAACAATACATAAGTAAATATATGGAACAAAAAGGCAGACACCCTTGGTTGTGATTGGATCATGCTGGGAGTGGGGGCAGCTCCCCTGTGAATGAGGCACACATCTGTGTGTGTGGCAATCTGTCCTTTTCCTTGAAGTCCTAGGGCTATTACACAACTGCTTAGAGAAGACTGAAGGCTCCCTGAAGGCAGGGCCGTCTGTCCCTCCTCTCTTATACTATTCTTTCTTACGGATTTTTCCATTTTTCCAACCCACTGACAGCCATCAGTAAGAAATTCCTTGGGTTGGATTTTTCTAATGGTCAGCAAGGTTTCTCCAGCCCCACCCCCAACCTCCCCTCCTCCACCTCTCTCCCACCTCTTCCCCACCTCTCCCCCACCCCCACCCCCAACCTGGCTGAGAAATTGACTGGCAGGTCAGAGTGCAGGCCTGGAGAGTCTTGGCCCCTAAGGAGATGCAGTAGGAGGGGCCAGCATCACTTGTAAAATATTCTTACTCAAAATGTTTAGCTGGAATCTAATCTAGCCTCCACTTCAGTTTACAGAAATAAAAGGACTATAGAAACAAGTTAAATAACACCATGAGGAAACAATCAGACAAATCAAGAGTACAGAGTATTCCATATGGTAGCAGGCCTGGACTCATCACAAAGCTGATACAATTAAAAAAAATAGTTGGGAGGACCATTCTAGATTAAAAGGGTCTTAAAATACATTAAACCAAAACAAAAGAAAACAAACAAAAATACATAACAACTGCATGCAGTGTATGCCCTTTAATTGGCTCCTGAGTCAAATAAGTTAAAAGATGTTTTAGGAATACCAGAAAAGTTTGACTCCCAACTGGTTTGTTTGTTATTAGAAAATTGGTGTTAATATTCTTTGGTGTGACAGTAGTACAGTGAGTAGGAAGAGAATGTCAATATTTTTGAAGATGTGTGAAGAAATATTTGCAAATTATTTTATATTTCTCCTAAGTAAAAGTCTACATATTTATATATATAGATAAAGCAAATATGGCAAAGTACTTACAGTTGTTGAATCTGGGCAGTTGATATAAGGATGTTCACTGTTTTATTCTTTTTTTCTCTATATTTAAAAATGTTCGTAATGAAAAGTGGAGAAATAAAAATAAAGGGATAAGATGTAATTTGAATCCATTTAATAAGTGTGGGTCTCAAGCCAATTACATAACCCTTTTGAAACTCAGTTTTCTTCTCTGTAAAATGGGGCTCATAGCAGCATCCCCTCCTGAGGCTGTTGTAAAGACTGAGTAAGACCATTTATGTAATGCCCTTAATACCATGCTTGGTAAGTGCTCAGTGCGTTGACTTTATCCCCAAACAGTGATACACAAAAGACCACCAAGAGGCCTCTTTCCTTTCTAGCTTCATCCTTGGTCAGAGGCTGGTTTCTCAGTCATGCTGAGGGCTGGGCTGGATGTCTTCTGCTTGCCCTCTGGAGCCAGAGTCTCCCTTCTCTACTTGCTGTGTGACCCAGGTGGGGGATGTGTGTGTGTGGACTGGGCTAGACTGCACCTTGAGCTCAGTTCCCTCTGGTTTCTTACTCTTGAGTGGGTTCAGCCAAGGAGAGGCACCAGCTGGAGGCTAGAAGGAGGGAGAAGGATGAACTGGATTGCGTTGGTGGACATTCTCCCCTCCTCCGGCCCCTCAGGCTCACCCACTGTGGCTCACCCCAGAGCGCTGCACTGTCCCTTGTTTCTGTCCTTCAGGTTTGTAAATTGAACTTTTATGAAACTTCTCATTCATCCAGTTGGAGTGGACCCCTTATTTCCTACCAGAACTCTGACAGACACAAGGTCTTCTATTTGTCATCCATTTTGCCAGGCAGGACCTGAGGGATGTCACACTTAGTAAACAAAGAGTCCTGTTCCTCCTGTCACTTACGTCTTCATTTCATGTCCCCTTAGGGTTCTCTAAGCTGACACCAAATTCCCTATTCCAATGGACTAGTGTATACAAAAGGACAAGCCAGCACCCCCTAGCTCGCCTCCACCTGCTAACACACTGAGAAATCCCATGTGGATCCTGGGATACCTTTGTTGTTGTTGTTGTTCAGTTGCTCAGTTATGTCTGACTCTCTGCGACACCTGGCTTCACTCTCTTTTTGTCATCTCCGAGCATTATTTCCCTTGGCTTACCCCAAATCTTCAGATCAAGAAGGACTTGTTGGTTGTTCACACTTCCTCTTGTACTTGTGTGTCTAGAAGCCGAGGAGCTCATTGGAACCCACTTAAGTGTTTGAGACCCACTGATAACAGACAAGCAAATGTGATAACACTTAGCAGAAGGCTGTGTGCAGTGTGAGGCTACATTAAATCAGGTTTATAGTGATAAGGACTCAGAAAGCACATTTGTCTAAGACAAAAGGGTTATATCACACTTTCCTCACGTTTCCTCGAATCTTTCAATATCTGTGTAAATTGCCCCCAAATGAAGAAGTTGGGGTTTATGAGCTCAGGGCTTTGTTTTATTTTGAATATTTATTTATTTGGCTGCATCGGGTCTTAGTTGCAGCAGGTAGGATCTTTATTGCAGCATGCAGGCTTCTCTCTGATTGTGGCACCACTGGCCTTAGTTATCCTAAGGCATGTGGGATCTTAGTTACCCGACCACATCCAACCCACAGACCCTGCATCGCAAGGCAGATTCGGAATCACTGGACCATCAGGGAAGTTCCAGGATTTTGTTTTATATCTTCTTGGAGAATGGTCTGGCCTTCCCAGGTGGCTCGGTGGTAAAGAACCCACGTGCCAATACAGGAACTGCTGGAGACGCAGGTTTGATTACTGGATCAGGAAGATCCCCTGGAGAAGGAAATGGCAACCCACTCCAGTATTCTTGCCTGGAAAACTCCATGGACAGAGGAGACTGGCAGGCTACAGGCCATGGAGTTGGAAGAGTTGGACATGATTGAGCACGCATGCACAGAAACAGGAGAATGGTTTTCCCTCCCCAGTTGCAAATATGAAGAGGTGGATATCATTTGTGAGCAAGATTTATTTGTGACAATATGGTCACTGTTCCCCACGCTGGTCCTGCCCCTGCTGTGTTCAGTGAATGATTTCAAACCTCCTTGTGTTCACCCACTTGGGAAGGAAGGTCCTTGGGAGGATGGGACCTGCCTTTTTGTCCCAACATGGAAGGAGATAGCTGATGAGACTTAAGTCATCTTCTGGTTTGGTAGCTCAGAAAGAGTCCTCTCAGAGGGTGCTCATTTCTCTCCAACAGCCCAATAACATAATTAAAAACCTTCCTTCTCAAGGACCTCAGAAATCTGAACCATATGGCGAGTTTGTTTGCACTTGGATCCTATCTCCTGGCTCCATGCATTGGCTGCAAGGTAGCGATTATAGCTCCTCAGTGTAAGCCTCACCCAGAGGCTCCTTGGTGTTTGCGGTGAGCATATGGACAAGTGGAAAATAAACAGCCCAGTGAATATCTGGGAGGGAGCTGGCTCACGATAAGATGTTGCGGAAGAGGGAGCAGTCAGGGCAAGTGGACCTTTAGCAAGTACATAGGATACCAGAGTAAAGAGTCCTTCCCCAACACAGCTTCCCCCATGAAGCAAGGGTCCCATGAGATCAACTGATGTTAAACCGATCATTTATTTATTACATGCCCCACACTGGGCTGAGCCTTTGATATGTGTCTTCTCATTGGAGCCTCACAACAACCTCTATGATAACTAAATGTTATTTTTAACAATAATGCTTATCTTCATAGTAAAACTGTACTTTCCAAATGAGGAAATTGAGATGTTAGAAGGCTAAGGAAAATTCTCTTAAGGTTATACAGTTTGCACATGGGTAGCAAGCAACAGAACTTGAACTCAGGTCTAGTTTGCTTCAAAACCCTACCCTTAACCACTGTGCCACACTGCCACATCCTGGCCAGATTGCTGAGGAAGTATTTTCTTGTCACATGGACCTGGCACACAGGAGAGAGCAGAAAATGAGGACATAAGTGTCATAAACGCAGGAATCTGTTTCACTGTGCACCCCCAGTACCCGGCACGTATTCGTTAAAAACAGTGCTGACTACAATGCAAGGAATTGATTTTGATCAGCAGTCTCTACCCCACATGGTTTTAGCCCTGGGATTATGGTGTGGAGGTCTACAGACTAGGAAGAGGTTTGGATTTTAGCTCTGTGGGTTGAGGCTGCAGGTCTTTGAGAAGGAATGTTGCAGAGAGCTTACCAGGCAAGCAGGGGCTGGCAACAGGTGACAGGCACCAGGGCTGGGCCCCTGCCCTGCGCATCCTGTAGATGGTAGGCACTTTGGGCAGTGGGGTGGGGAGAGGAAGAAAAAGAGGTGGTGTGGGAAAGCCTAGCGGGGTGGGGAGGGAGCCGACGACAGGAGTGAGGTTGGAATGCCCCGGTTATTGCCGCTCTGGCAGGTCAGACAGACTCCCAAGGCACCTCCTTCCTCCTACTCCTTCTCCCATTGTTGGGCGGTCTGAGTGAGAACAATGGAAATGGAATCCTTCTTCCCCTCCTGCCTGGCAGGGCTGGGCCCGCTTCCTCCCTCACCCCACCAAAAGGAATGCTTTCTTGTCCTGACTGTGTGGTACCCGCAGGCAAGAATGGCACTGGGGGCTCCCCAGGGACCGAAGGCTCTGTGGCTTGAGCGGATGACAATTGGGGTTGCAGTAGGGAGGGAATGGGTGTGGAGGATCTTTTCAGAATTCCTCTTGGGTTTCTTGTGAGTGTTTCTGCTCTTTCTCCTGACTCGTTATGGGATCTCTTCCCTGGAGCAGACCACTCAGGCAGATCTATGAACAGAGATGGAGCCAAACAGTCCCAACCCTTTGAGACAGGTTAGCTATGCCTGGGCAGGTTAGCTATGCCTGGGCGCTTCACATCTAGGGCTTCCCATTCAAGGCTGTACTCTTGATCTGTGGCCTCCAAATAGTCTAGGAGCCGCTGTGTTTTGTGTGTGGAAACAGTTTTGTTGCCACCTGTCTCAGAAGGCTCTTAGACAGACATGATTTACTGTTTATCTTGGCCAGTTTAGGCAGCAGTGGGGCGGCATGAGCACGGAGACAGGTTAGGAAGATGCAGAAGCTGCTGCTTCTCCTCTTTCCCTGCACGTGATGGTCTCTAAGCACTTATTTAACCCCTCCCTCACTTGCATGGGTAGGGGGAAGGATATCCATTCACCCACAGTCTGTGAGTTTGACCAGGAAGCTCTCAAGCATTGGCCCTGGAGGACAGATTCTGCCTCTGTTGTCATCTCTCATTCCAGGGCCCAGGACCCTTGGGGACTCTGCAGATCTCCAGGCTTTCAGAAAATCCTGAGGAGTCCACTGTGGACAGAGATCCATGGGTGTGGGGCTGTGAGGGCTGATCTTACTAAGGTCAGGAAAGGGTGCCCAGGCCCTCGACGTGTCTGACAGGATGCCAGCTGAGACTTTTCACCAGTATTTTGGAGTTGGGAACAGTGGGGTGGGGCTGTGGGGTCAGAGGGGAGTATCTGTCTGAGTTGGGGGAACCAGCAGAAAAATGTGAAAGAATGTGGATTTAGAAAACTTGGGTGGGTGCTGGGTTCCAGTCCCGCCACTGCACTGTGGGACCAAGGGAGAGAGACACAGTGACGTTACAGAGAGACTCACTGATGACACAGTGATGAAGACTGGCACATACTGAGTTATTCAAGGTATTGATCACCACTCTTAGCTCCCCTGGCTGCCAACCTTGTGCCTTACCTATGCAGGAACCCATGGGAGCAGCTGGCACATCTCCATGCACCATAGGCAAACATTCATGTTTCATCCCACTGTTGCTGACTGAGCTGCTGCCCTCAGGAAAGAGACCTTCTGTGAATCAATCTTGAGAGAGTAAACCTCCCCGGTCCACCAGCCTGGGGAAGAGGCAAACCTGGGACTGCACGGAATGGGGACAGAAGAAGTCTGGCTTCAATTTACACAGTCTTTGGATGCCAGCTTACAGGCTCCACCTTTGCTCCCACTTCTATGGATACTTGGTTTTCTCAACCCTGAGTCCCTTGTGGGGATCTGTGTGCAAATCATGTGGCCTCTCAGCCTGCCCTGCTCTGGCTTAGGAGCCAGCTTTGTGGTCCCGCCAAATGGAAGACCACTCATCCATATGCTTTCCAGCTTTCTTTTTCTTGTTGCTGGGTTTTGTTTGCTTTGTTTTGCTTTGTTTTTGCTTTGTTTTGTTTTGTTTTCTTGCTGTCTCTTCTATTCATGTTGTCCTTCTGGGTTTATATCTTTCTTAAAAAAAAAAAGTTTCTTCCTCTTATGTTAGTGAGCTTTGGGATGTTAATTAAGTGCATGTGTTCAATCTTCCATTTTTAAGTGGATGGAATTTATCCAATCAGCAGATTTATTCCTTTATCAAACATTGAAAGCTTTCAGAATTTAGGGTAACAGAAAACACTGTAAGTCGCAACCCTTAAACACATTTCAGTTTGCAGATTAATTTTGCAGATAAGTCAGCGTATATTTTCTCTTCTCTCAGCTCCTAAGACTTCTACCAGCCATTCTGTGCCTTCACTTTGGAGCTCAGAGCCTAGCACAGTATCAGCCCCTCTTGGAGCTTGGCACCTGTGTTGGGTGACTGACTGAATGGCTTATGACCTAATTAGTCCCTGTCCTGTGGGATCTTTCATCTAAGGAGAGACATTCAGTGTACCAAAAGGTTCGTGTCCATAAGCCTGTACTTTCTTTGTTAGTTCATTTTTACAGAAAATCAAAGATACCAAAAGTCCATAAAAGGGACATGTACTAAGTAATACCATTGTACCTAGTATCCAGCTTAAACCCCACAACCTTACAAGCCCTTAGTCTCTCTTCCCTCTCAGAAATAATCATAATCACCATTTTGTGTTAGTCACTTGCTATTTTTTATAGCTTTACTACCTGAACATGAAAACCTAAACAATACATTATTTCCTTTGCCTGTTTTTGAAATTTATATAAATGGAAGCGTATATTTGTAGTTTTCTCTGACTGCTTTCACTCAACACTTTTTGGAGGGTCTTTCAAATTGCCCATGTAGCTACAGTTCATTCATTTGGAGGTCATGTTCCCTTTTGAGCTAATACCGGAATTTACTCATGCATTCTACTGTTGATGGATATTAGGATGGGTTCCCTTTTTTTTTTCTCTCTGAACAACAGAGGTGGGGATACTGTGAGGCAAGAGAGGCCCTGTATGAGCTTCTGTGGCTACTGTAACAAATGACCACACATGGAATGGTTTAACACAACCAAAATTTATTCTGTCACAGTTCAGGAGGCCAGGAGTCTGTAATCATGATGTCGGCAGGACTACACTCCATTTAAAGGATGAAGGAGAGTCCTTGCCTCTTCTAGTTTCTGGTGGCTCAAAGTGTTGCCTGATTTAAGGCCTGTGGCAGCGTAACTCCAATCACTGTTTCTGTCTTCACACGACTGTCCCTCTTCTCCCTGTGTCTCTCCTCTGTGTCTTTCTTATAAGGACATTTGTCTCTGAGTAAGGGCCCACTCAGATGATCCAAAATGACCTTCTTTCTAGATCCTTAACTTAATTACATCTTCAAAGACCCTTTTTTCCAAATATGGCCACATTCAGAGGTTTCAGGCCCCCTTTCGAGGGGGCTACCGTTCAACCCACTGCAGATATCAAGAGTGTGGTTATCAGAGGCATTGACCTGCAACAGCCTTTGGAGTAAATGCCATCTTAGCTTTTGTGCCTCAGGAGCCTCTCTTCCTCCCTTGGGTCTTGTCTCTGCTAAACAACCTTGCAATGAACATCTGTTGTGCATGTTGCCTGGAACTCTTGGGTAAGGAGTTTATGTAGGGTGCGTAGCACAGGAGTGGAATTGCTGCATGATAGAAAGTGAGCATGAGGTGAGGTGAGGTGAAGTCGCTTAGTCGTGTCTGACTCTTTGCGACCCCGTGGACTGTAACCTACTAGGCTTCTCTGTCCATGGGATTCTCCAGGCAAGAATACTGGAGTGGATTGCCATTTCCTTCTCCAGGGGATCTTCCCAACCCAGGGTTCGAACCCGGGTCTCCCGAATTGGAGGCAGACGCTTTAACCTCTGAGCCACCAGGGAAGCCCAGAAAGTGAGCATACTCATCTTTATTAGGTAAGGGCAAGCTTTTTTCAAAGTGGTTGTACCAATTTATGTTACCACCAGTAACACTTCCTGTTGCTTCACATCTTCTCCAAGCCCTGGGTTGACAAACTTTCTTTCTCTTTTTTTTTTTTTAAGAAAAAATATCTATTTGTTTGTTTGGCTATACTGAGTCTTTGTAATGTGCTGTGTCTTTGATCTTCATTGTGGCATGTGGATCTTCAGCTGTGGCATGCAAACTCAGTGGTGGCATGTGGAATCTGGTTCCCTGACTCAGGATCAAACCTGGGTCTCCTTATTGAGAGTGCAGAGTCTTAGCCACTGAACCACCAGAGAAGCCCCTTGGCTGATTTTCTATTTATGATTCATCTGGAAGGTGAGAGGAATAGGTATGGAAGCCTAGATGTGAAAGGGTAGCTCATCACAGTTTCAGTGTGCATTTCTCTGAGGACTAATGAGAGTGAGCATCTTTTCACGTGATGGGCCATTTGTGTTTCTTCTTCTGTGAAATGCTTTCTTAAGACTTTTGCTTATGTTTGTAATTTATTTTACCATTTTATTTTTTATAAAAATACTTTATATAGTCTCTGTGTTAATTCTTTGTTAGTGAAATATGTCTCAGTCTTTTTTCACAAAGTAGTCCTTTTGTATTTTCTTTTAAAAATGTCATTGAATTTGTCAGTTGTTTCCTTTATCATTTAGGCTTTTTCTTCTTGATTGTATCCTCGAGGATATAAAAATATTCTTAGTGACCTTATAAAGATTTTGTACTTGTATATTTCATATTTAATGGATGGGCCTTTTGGTTTTTCAGTGTAAGATGTGAGACAGGTATGCATTTTCACCTATTTCTGTTTAATTTACTGATATTTCAACACCATTTCTTAAATATTCAGGCTTTAGTCACTATCTGAAATGTCCACTTAAGTCAGACTTCCACATATACATGAATATATTCGAGGTTCTCTATTATGTTCCATTGGTCCATCTTCTGTCCTTGTTCCAATAAACACTGTCTTTATTAATCCAGCTTTAGCAGTAAGTTACGGTATTTGGTTGGGTGCCCGTGCCAAACTCGTTCAGAAGTCTTAACTTTCTTGGACAGCTTAAATAGTTGTTCTACCATATACATTTTTGAAACAGCTTTCAAGTCCCTGGAAAATACCTGTGGGATTTTTTTTTGTAGGCATTACATTAAAGCTAAAATGAGTTTGGCAAGAATTAATAGGACTATGATTTAAAATTTTCTTATCTAAAAACATCGTATGTCTCTCCATCTCTGTAGGTCTTTTAAAATAACATTTAAAGTTTGATCATTTTCTGCAAAGGGTTTATGTATCTTTTCTAGATTTATTCCTAGATACTATATCCACATACGGTCTCTTCTCTGTACATGCAGAGACAGAGAGCAAGCTCTGATATCCCTTCCTCTTCTAATAAGGATTCTAATTCTGTCAGAGTAGGGCCCCACCCTACTCATTTAACCTTTATTACCTTTGATAGGCCCTATCTCCAAATACCTTGGGTGTTTTAGACTTTGAGATATGAATTTGGGGGAGCACAATTCAGTCCATATTACCACTTTCCAGATGAAGAAACTGAGGCTCCACTAAGGTAGATGATTCCTCCCAGGATACTTTAGAAATTAAGACCTGAGGTTAGACCAGAAACTGCAGTTTTGGGTGTGAGCACAGTGCTCTGGTGACCTGGTGGTCCAGTAAGGTCCAGAGCTTAGCAGGGACCTCCTGGCCGCTGCTCAGAACCCAGCACTCCACCTGGTCCCTGAGATGGGTGGGAAGGCACAGAAGCACCTACAAGAAGCACTGCAGATATGGACATCCATGTGGATTTGGGGCATTTTCCCCAAGGGGCTCTGTGAGGCGAAAGAGAGGAGCGGCGCAGACCCCACATGGTGACTGCAGTCCACGCACATGGGGCGGGGGAACACGCACAAGGGGCAGGAGAACACGCACAAGGGGGCGGGGGAACACGCGCAGGAACTGGGGGCATAGAATTTCTGCTGTTGCAAGGCAGGGGAGTCTTAAGGTAGCAGACCTTTGAGTTGGCTGCTGCAGATCACATTTATCAAGCTCCTGCCATGTGCTAGCTGTGCTGAGTGCTTTAGAAAACCACATCATGGGGACCCCTCCCCGTCCACGACCACCTAGTGAGATAGGAGCTCAGGTCGGCACCCTGTTTGATATAGCTAGGAAGTGGTGGGGCCCAGACACACACAGAGAGGTTGGTTCTACTGCCTGGGTCCTCCCAGTCCCTCCCTTTAAACTCCTGCCTTCTCTGAAGTGAGAGACCAGCCTCTTGGTGATACTGCTGAGCTTGCCAGGCCTCTTCCAGACCAGCCTCTTGGTGATACTGCTGAGCTTGCCAGGCCTCTTCCCGCAGCCTGGTCAGACCTGGATGATTCTCATCTCCAGGAGGGAAAATAGGGAAGAGAAATGTATCTTGCTCTCCAAGCCCCATCTAGGAGCCAAACAGATCAAACAGGGTGGGGGTGGGGGCCTGGAATGTCCCAGGCTGTCTTTTCCCAAGTTGAGGAGCGGAAGCTATGACAGCTAAGGGGATTTGTGGAAATTCCTCTGCGCATTGTTACCAAGCAAAGGAAGTGTTTCAGAGCTGAGCTCTCAGTTTCTGCCCTAGGGAGCCAGGGCCAGCTTCCCGCTTCTGAAGCTTGTTTGTGGGAAACTGAAGGGACTGTTTGAGGTTCTCTGTATGGGGGCTCCAAATAGTCCCCCATCCTTCCCTCCTAGAGGTGAAGGGGGCAGAGGGTCCAGCGAGCCAGACAAAACAGCCCCAGAATCTGTTCCTCTGCTTTTTCCTCCACTTTGGGGTGGATGGCTCAGAGCCGAGGCAAATGAACAGCAAGATTTTTTCCAGGCCTGCTGGTATTTGTTTCTGGCACAATCAACACAAGCAGATTAGAGAAACAGTTGCATTCTTCAGTCTGTGTTCGCCCTCTGGACTGGACCTGATCATGCTTCATACGTGTGTGGCCCTGCGCGGCCACCAGTCCTCTCTGGAGGGACAGCCAGGCCTGACACCCCTGGAGTGGCTGTCTAAACTCTGCCAGCTGGTGAGTTGACTCCCAGCCTCTTGGGAAGGTCGTCACTGACTCACCAGGAAAGCTGTCCATGCATCTGTACATTTATCTGCATATGGAGACACCACTTACGGACATACACGTTTATACCTAAGTGTGTCCCGTGGCTTCCTGCGTCCTGTCCATTGCTATCCTAGGCTTCCTCTGGCTCCACTGTCTGGTGGAGGAGCGCTCTGTGGGAGTTCTCCATGGACCCCAGAGGACGGGGAGGCTTGCATTACCCTCCCACCCCCAGAAAGGCTTGTGGGAGCCAGACACCGAGGGCAGTACCAGGCTGTTCTACCCAGGCCCTGCCAGGAAAACCCTTTCCCAGAAAACCATCTTTGAGGTGTGACAGAAACCTGGCGGAGGAAGGAGGGGTATGTAGGCGCATAAGGTTATTCTCAACCCTCACATTTTCTTTGGTTGGAAAGTGAGGGTCTGTCAGCTAGGCTGAACGAGACTGAGAGGGGAGTCTCCAGCCCGTGGGAGAACTTTTACAAGAGGAACTAAGCGGGAGGTGCTCCCTTGCCTGCCTTTCTTCTCTCCCCAACTCACTCCTTTCCTCCCCTCCCTCTCTACCTCTCTCTCTTCCTTTCCCTCTTCTCTCCTCCCTTACCTCTATCCTTCCTTTCTCCTTTTCCGACCTTTCTTTCTCTTTATTCCACCTTGGAAACAGCACCAAGCACCTCTGCTGTTTAATCTTTTAGTGTATCCGGCCCAGTTGTAAGCACTGAGGTTGGAGGGTAGAACAGGTCACAGCCCAGGTACCCAAGGGTTACAAAATGTCTCGCCTGTTTAAAACTCCATGCTGGGGGCTTCCCTGGTGGCTCAGTGATTAAGAATCTGCCTGCCAGTGGAGGAGATGCAAGTTCAATGCCCAATCCCGGAAGATCACACATGCTGCAGAGCAGCTAAGCCCATGAGCCACAATAGTAAGCCTGTGTTCTAGATCCCACAAGTCTCAACTGCTGAGCACAAGTGCCACAACAACGGAAGTCTGCCCACATAGAGCCCATGCTCTACAGCAAGAGAAGCCACTGCAATAAGAAGCCCACACATCAACTAGAGAGTAGCCTCTGCTCGCCACAACTAGAGAAAACCTGTGCAGCAGCAAAGACCCAGCACAGCCAACAATTTAAAAAAAAACAAAAAAACTGCACTGGGTGAGCCTTCAGGAAGGCCAGAGTTGAACCTGTCATAACTGCGCCTCCAGCTCCTTCCTTCTCCAGCACTGAGGAAAAGGGTGTTGGTGGAGCCCTAGTTGCAGACTGAGCATGCGAATGCCTAGGAGAAGTGGCATTTGGGGACATTTGTCCAGATATAGTCTGTTTGGGAGAAATATGACTTCAGGGTTAACAGAACTTTTTTTTTGAATGGTTTCTATCCATAAGACTTCTGGGAAAGGGATGGTTTCCCAGTGTGTAAAAGATGAATTTTTCAGAGTCAACATTCCTAATGCCCAAATACACTTTAGGACTATGAAAACTTCATGTACAATGATATGTTGTTAGGAACTAAGTCGTACTGAGCAGAGTTGTAAGAGGGCATTTTATGTTTTATTTTTATTTCCATTCATGGTTTATTTTTGCTCTGACATTTTATTATAATTTCTTCCTACAGTAGGTGAAGTGCTTGGGAAGTTAATTTAAACCAGCCTGACTTTCTGTGTGTTTTTTTAATATTTGTTTAAGCTTTTATTGAGCTTGTCAGGCAAGTCAGTGTGCAAAAATGCAGCCGAAAACCCCGTTTTCCTTCTGTGGTGCTTGCCCATTAATACTAGGTGGTGACAACAAGATTCGCGCACACTTCAAATGGGGGATTATTCTGGGTTTTCAAGGAAATTCGAGCCACCTGTTTAAGAAACCTCTTACTGACTTAGGATGATGAAGGCCATCTCCCCACTCAGCTGTCACTCAGAGCTCCAGCTCCTGGGCGGCAGGGCGTGGCGGGGGGGCCTTCTGACCTGGCCAGGCTCTACAGGAGCAATTTGCATCACAGGTCGGAGGCCTGTTCTCCCAGCTCGTGGCTTGGCCTCAGCCTGGGCCAGAGAAGCAGCTGCCATCTATCTGCCTGTGGGGAACTTTCCAGATCCACAGCAGGCTGCTTTCCCCTGGGTTTGGGCTGCCCAGTCTGGAGCTGTTTATCATGGACAGCAGAACAGCATGCGATCACCTTGAGGAAGTGGGTTGTGAGAGCTGATTGTGTGGCCTACGTGTCGGGAGCCACGCTACCCACAGACTTTGGCCAAGGAAGAAACAGAAAGTCAACATTTTCCAGCAGGCTGGGAAGCAGCTGGGTATTTCTGGAGTCCAGAACTCTTTGGGAGAATAGTCTTGTGGTGGCAAGAGGCAGAAAAGTGGTGGTAGCAGGGGCACAGCCTGATCTTGGCTAGGCCACTGGTCTGGTTCAGGTCCATCAGTTGATAGGTGAGAAACAGGCCTGGTTTGGGGGTCAAGATGAAGTACCGTGTGCATCTGCACTCAGTTTGTTTATGGCAAAGCCAGGGCAAGGTCTGCCAGGCTAGATTTCTTTCTGCTGCTTCTCTTGCTGGTCCAGGTAGGACAAGACAGTGATTTCTGAAATTCTGCCAGTTGCCATACTTGATCTGCTCATCCCCTTCAGTTGGGGTTGGTCCTCTGCTCACAAAATAGCCATCTGCAAACTGTGAAGGGGATTCGTTCCCCTTCTCCCAGGGCATATGTTGATCATTCAGAGGTTGGCTTTTTTGGTAAATGTTGTGAATAAGAGAGCTAGATGAATTTTCTTTGGCTTTAAGGAAAAAACAGGTCCGTCACAAGCTGAGTTCGCTAAGTCTGGGCTCCTGCCCTGTGGCCTTCTCTTCTAAAGGAGGGCTCTGTGCCTACTGTCCCTGCTGAGGGGACAGCATTTTTGCTTCATGTGACAAAGCCCCTAGTCACTGATATGGATCCAGGGGTGGCCACCTGACTGAGGGGAGGGGACGGTCACAGGCTGGCTAGAATCTCCAAGAATTGTAGACTTGAAAAGATGGTCTGGGCCAATCACATTCTTCCCCTGGGAGTTCAGAATTGGGAACCTCAGAAGCAGCGGCCGTTTGCAATGGAGGTCAATGCTGAAAGGCTGTTTAGGATTGTGTGATGTGGAAGGGGCATGGGTAGCTCTGAGGGGCCTTGTGCAAGCTGGGGGCAGGTGAGGGAAGTTGAGGAAAATAGCAGTGGAGAGAGACCAGGGGAAAACAGAGAAGCAGTAATCCCACGAGAAAAATCTGCAGCTATAGTCTTTGTTCCCCAAGGCCTGATTTCTCTGTGGTTTCTTTCCCTGGCATCTAGCACATTCCCTGATATGTCTTAACCACAAACATCCTTTGCTTGAGCTAACCTGAATGGATCTCTTTTCCTTGCAACTTCAAGTTGCTAGAACAGAGATTGGCAACTTTTTCTATAAAGGGCTGATAGCAAATATTTCAGACTTGCTACATGGTCTCTGTTGAGTCACTGCTGCCTTCAGAGGGTGACAGCAGCCGTAGATAACATGCAAACAAATGGGCATAGCTGGATTCCAATGAAACTTTATTTTCGAACAGGTGACCAGCTTGCCAGCTAAGGTTTGTCTGCACCAGGTGGAAACTTCAGTGTTGCATAGAGCTGGGATGGAAGGATCTAATTCTTAAGGAAGACTGGACTTCTACCCACCCCTCTCCCTATCCCTTTGAGGCCATGTCTCATTTGGTTATGGATTAAGGATAGGTGGAATGGGAACCCCGCATTTTCTCTGTACCCTCTTTTCTCGCAGTGTTCTGACACTTCTCTAGGCTGGTCAGCTACCACATGAGACATGATAGGAGCCCCAAACCCAAAAGTTTATAGAAGTCAGGATTACCCAGCTAGCAGACCAAGCCCAAGTTATCTGCAAAGCAAGGGCACACCCTAAACTCAGCTTTTGTTATGAACAAGGCCAAATTTTACACAAAGGAAATCTTGTTATTTCAACACTAGTGCTGTAATATACTGAAAAAGCAAATAAAATACTTAAATGACATTAACATGGCACACGATTAAACAATAGAGAGTGGTGGAGACTGTGGCAAATGGGTCAGAGGAGATACCACCTTGTCTAAAATCAGTGCCAATTGTTACTCAGCTCTGGTTCATTGTTTCCTATGGGAATGCAACCCATCTGATGTTAGAGTTTCCAGTTCCTGGATATCTAAACTTTTAAAAATATAAAGCCTTCTTTCTTTCTTTCTTCCCCTTTCCCTCCCTCTCTTCCTTCTCCCTTCCCTCTCTTCCTTTCATTACTGTTAGCAAATAATTTAAATTTAGGGGGAAAAAAATTGTTCTTCCAAACTAATGTCTTCAAATCATACTCAACCCATGAGATTCTCAGGGCCAGTTTTCTCAGAGTTCAGCTTTCACCTGAACCCACATTGGACTGAGCTCCCTTTAGCATATTCAACCCCCACCTCAGAGAAGGAAAGCCCTGCATGTATCTCTGAGGTCTTGAGAAGGAAACTGAATTCAGAAGAGTGAGTGGCTTGCTTATGGTTTATTGAATTGGGACCAGAGCTGACCTGAAACCACACAGGTCCAGATCTCCACTTGAAACCTGCACTCTACCTCAAACTGAAGCTGGCTTGACAAGCATTTGTCTCTGCTAGCTCACTCTTCCACATGTGGGCTGTGTTCTCAGTGGTATCCGCCTGTGGTTGCTACAGTTGGCAGGAGTTCCTCTGAGTAACCAGCAGAGTTGGATATAGTTAATAAGTCAGAATATGAGCCGGGATCTCATCCTGCAACGTGAGCAGCTCTCAGCCTGCCCTTCAAGCCTGTGTTGAGAAATGGACCTTCCAGAACTGATCCTTGTGTGGAGTTTCCCAGGGAGCATCATAGGTGGTTTTTTCAAATTGAGGTATATGCTTTCATCCTTGGGGTACAACAGGAAGAAATGCACTATTTGCAAAACAAGTGTTATAAGTGAGACTTCAGGAAGAAGAGACTGACATATAGGAACATATCTTCCAGAAATATGGGTGGACATTGCTTTTCTGGGGAATCTGAGGGATGCCCTAGCGCCAGGCAGCTGGGAGGGCAAGATCTGGACCCTCTGAGGATCCTTTATAGAGAATGTCAGCCCTGGATACAGATTGGGATAAACTCCAGATGGTTTGAATATAGCTGCTCCTCTGAGAATATGTCTCTGTCTATATTCCTGAGCCAAATGAAAATGGTTTTTGGATTATCCAGTATTTTGTTTTAATTCAGGCCTCATCTTCCTTCCATTAGTGCAAGCCAACCCATTGTTACCAGTGCTGGTTCAGTAATTACAAGTTATCATTTAATTTCTCTATGGCAGTGAGGGTAGTGGTGATGTTTGGAGTCAGATTGTCTGGGTTCTACCACTCTACCAATAGTGGTATTCTATCATTTTACCACTCTATGTTGCTTTGGCAAATCACTCAATCTCCCTGTATCTCCATTTTCCCATCTGTAGAATGGGAACAATAACAGTGTCTACCTCATAAAGTTCTTGTGACATTAGAATGAGAAATACCTTCATTCAGTTTTAAATATTGAGCACCTGCTTCTAGGTGCTGGAAATATAGTGGAGAACTAAACAGGCGATGCTCCTGCTCTTGAGATGCCAACATTCTCACATTTGCTCAGCAAATATAAGGTGCCATTTTTCCTGTTGATATTTTATTGATGCTGTTGTTACTGATGTTCTTGCCACCCAGCTCAGAGGAAAGAGGAGAGATATTATCCCAATCAGTGGCTCATTAGTTTTCCACATTAAGTGAGTTATAAAAGATGCATCCCTCACTGTACAATAACCATTTCTCAGAGCCTGCTTGGTGTCAGAGACAAGCTCCTGACATACCTGGACATTTGTAATATGTCCACAAGTTATATCGTATTTCTCTCTTTAACAAGTGGAGCTGAGGCCTTCCTTCATGGTCCAGGGTTAAGAATCTGCTTTGCAATCTGCATGGGACACAGGTTTGATCCCTGGTCCAGGAAGATCCCATATGCTGCAGAGCAATTCAATCTAAGTGCAACAACAAAGACCCAGCACAGCCAAAAATAATTAAAAATAAATAAACAAAAATTTGAAAAAGATTTAGAGCTGAATTCCATACCCGTTGAGTTTGGGTTGTACTTAGTGATTTACTTCTAACAAATAGAATGTGGCCAAAATGATGGGGTGGGTGACATCTAAGGCAGATCACTCAAGGTGCTGCAGCTTCCTCCTTGCTCTTTCTGGAGTCAGTTTCTCTAGGGGGAGCCAGCTGCCATGTTGTGAGGTCACTCAAACCGTCCTAGAAAGAGGTTCACATGGTGAGGAACTTAGGTCTCCTTCGAACAGCTGGCAAGAAACTGAGATCTTTTGATAACAACCATGTGAGGGGATCATCTTGGCAGAACAGCCTGCATCCTGTCAAGCTGTCAGAGGACTGTTGCGGCCCCTGTCAACATCTTGACTACAACCTCACGAGAGACTCTGAGTCAGAACCACGCAGTTTCAGCTGCTTCTGGATTCTTGACCCACAGAAACTGCAAGTGGGTGAGGGGATCATCCACTCAGACTGGAATCAGAACAATGCAGAACTGGTGCAGCATGATAGCTAGTATTAATTCTATAAACCAGAGCAGTCCTGCATGTGCTGGAGATGCGGAGGGAAGGTTTTCGAAGATTCCATCTCCCTATCCAAAGATGGTGCCCAGTGTACTCCAGCTCTGCACCGATGCATCTGCTTGGTGATGACGCCTTCACTGCCAGAGAATTCCTTCCTGATGGGAGCTGTTTGCCCCAGGAGCCAGTAGGGAAATAACTTTTCTAGAGATAGCAGAAGACAGAGGCTGCAAGAGAGTCTCAGTGCTGAGGCAGTGACTCAGTTTTCCCCCTCCATAGGGTAGCATCCACTAGCCTCTGGCCTCTCCCAGTTCTACCCTCTTCACCTTTGCCATCTGGTCCTGAACTAGGCTATGCAGTATAGATCTCTTCCTGGAACATGAGACCCCTCATTCCCTTCCTCCCTTCCTCTCCACCTGTGTTGCTTGGTTTTATGTGTCCACTCAACTGGGCCACAGAGTGCCCAGATACCGGCCAATTGTTATCCAGGTTGTGTCTGTGAGGGTGTTATGGCCGAGATGAGCATTTGAATCAATAAACTGAGTAAAGCAGATTACCTTCCCCAATATGAGTGAGCCTCATCCAATAAATTGCGGACCTGACTGGAAGAGAAAAGACTGGGTGGGAAGGGACACCCTCTGCCTGGCTGCAGGAGCAGGGCCACCACTTTCTTTCTGAGAAGAAAACAGGGGCTCTTCTGGCGTCTCCAGCATGCTAGCTTTGGAACTGGAGTTTAAGCATCAGTTCTGGTTCTTGGGCCTTCAGAGTCAGACTGGAACTGTATCTTGGCTCTCCTGGTTTTCCAGCAAGGTGACAGCAGATCCAGAGACTTCCGAGTCTCCATAATCACATGAGCCAGTTCCTTACAGTATGTATATATATTCCTTTCTATGTATATATCAGTTCAGTCGCTCAGTTGTGTCCGACTCTGCGACCCTATGAATCGCAGCACGCCAGGCCTCCCTGTCCATCACCAACTCCCAGAGTTCACTCAGACTCACATCCATCGAGTCAGTGATGCCATCCAGCCATCTCATCCTCTGTCGTCCCCTTCTCCTCCTGCCCCCAGTCCCTCCCAGCATCAGAGTCTTTTCCAATGAATCAACTCTTCGCATGAGGTGGCCAAAGTACTGGAGCTTCAGCTTCAGCATCATTCCCTCCAAAGAAATCCCAGGGCTGATCTCCTTCAGAATGGACTGGTTGGATCTCCTTGCAGTCCAAGGGACTCTCAAGAGTCTTGATGAACAGCACAGTTCAAAAGCATCAATTCTTTGGCGCTCAGCCTTCTTCCCAGTCCAACTCTCACATCCATACATGACCACTGGAAAAACCATAGCCTTGACTAGACAGACTTTTGTTGGCAAAGTAATGTCTCTGCTTTTGAATATGCTATCTTGGTTGGTCATAACTTTTCTTCCAAGGAGTAAGTGTCTTTTAATTTCATGGCTGCAGTCACCATCTGCAGTAATGGTTCTGTTTTTCTGGAGAACCTTGACTAATACACCCTCCATCCAACCTATCCACCTTTCGCCACCACCAGTTTACCTCTCTAATCCATCATTGTCTTTCACCTGTATTCCCACCGAATCTTCTCACGGATCTCTCTGGTTGGTTGAACGGTAGCCCCCAAATATATAACCCCTAACCTGTGATTGTTGCCTAATTTGAAAAACAGATCTTGGACTTCCCTGGTGGTGCAGCAGATGAGAATCTGCAGGGAGTGTGGGTTCACTCCCTGGTTTGCAAAGATTCCACATGCTGTGGAGCAACTAAGCCCATGTGCCACTACTACTGACCCCAAGCTCTAAAGCCCATGAACCTCAGCTGCTGAGCCTGAGTGCTGCAACTGCTGAAGCTGACATGCACTAGAGCTTGCATGATGCAGCTACTGAACCCAAGCACTGCAACTACTGAAACCAGTGCTTCGGAACAAGAGAAGCCTGTGCGCTGCAATGAAGAGTAACTTCTGCTCACCGCAACTAGAGAAAGCCTGAGTGCAGCAACAAATACCCAGTGCAATAAAAAAAAATCATGGTCATCATAATACTAATAATAGGGCTTCCCAGGTATCTCAGCTGGTTAAGAATCCACCTGTAATGCATGAGACCCTGGTTTGATTCCTGGGTTGGTAAGATCCCCTGGAGAAGGGATTAGCTACCCACTCCAGTATTCTTGGATTTCCCTTATAGCCCAGCTGGTAAAGAATCTGCCTGCAGTGCAGGAGGCCTTGGGTTCGAACCCTGGGCTGGGAAGATCCCCTTGAGAAGGGAACGGCTACTCACTCCAACATTCTTCATCATAATACTGATGATATTTTTAAAAAGAAAAGAAAAATAGATCTTTGCAGATTTAATGCAAGTTAAGAATCTCAAGATGAGATCATTCTGGATTAACAGGATGGGCCCTAAATCCAATAGCAGGTGCCCTTATAAGAAAAGAAGAAAGGTAAACTCACTGGACAGAAGAGACAGAGTGGAGACCATGTGAGGCAGAAGCAGAGCCTGGAGCTGTGCTGTCACAGCCAAGGGGCCACAGGAGATGGAGAGACAAGGCTGTCCTGGAGCCTGGGAGCGGGTACCGCCCTCCTGATGCCTTAGATTTGGACATCTGCTCCCCCACCCGCCCAGAGCTGTGCGAACACATTTCTGTTGCTTGAAGACACGTGGTTTGTGTTGATTTGTTGTGTCCACCTTGTCCAGCCTTGATCCACTGGGATCCTTCAGTACCAGGAGCCAGGGTGACCTTTGAGAAATTAAAATTTGATGACCACTTGTATTGAAAATACTACAATCTTTTTAATGGCTAGATTTCTTTCTCTTTTAAGTTTGTCTTTCTTTCTTTCTTTTTGGCTGTACTGGGTCTTTGTTGCTGCTTGGGCTTTTCTTTAGTTGCAGTGAGAGGGGACTGCCTTGGCCACAGTGCTCAGGCTTCCCGTTGTGGTGGCCTCTCTTGTTGCGGAGCACAGGCACTAGGGCACATGGGCTTCAGCTGCATGGGCACATGCAGCCCAGTTGCAGCTCCTGGGCTCTGGAGCACAGGCTTGGTAGCTATGGTGCACAGGCTTTAGTTGCCTGCAGCATGTGGGATCTCCCCAGACCAGAGATTGAACCTGTGTCTCCTCCTTTGGCAGGAGGATTCTTAGCCACTGGACCACCAGGGAAGCCCCTACAATGTTTATTTTTAACCACATTTAGATTAAAAGATACTGCCTCCCCCCCCCCCCCAGTAGCCTACAAAGCCCAACTGACCTAGCCCCTAGCATCCCTCTCGCTCAGCGCACCCTGTCACCAGGTCATCAGTCTCTGTCTGAAGCGCAGCAAGCTCTCTCCTGTGTTGAGGTCTTTGCAACCGCTTTTCCCTCTGCCTGTGACCTTTGCCCCCAGATCTTGGGAGGCTGTTCCTTTGCCATCCATTAGGCCTCAGTTTGGGCTTCCCAGGTGTCGCTAGTGGCAAAGAAACTCACCAGCCAATGCAGGAGATGTAAGAGATGTGGGTTCCATCCCTAGGTTGGAAGGAACCCCTGAAGGAGGTTATGGCAACCTACTCCAGTATTCCTGCCTGGAGGAGCCCATGGGCAGAGGAGCCTGATGGATTATAGTCCATAGGGTCATAAAGAATTGGACACAACTGAAGCAACTTAGTACACGCACATGCATGTACAGGCCTCAGTTAAATGTTATGGTCTCAGAGAGGACCTCGGTATCCTATCTAAGATGCTCACCATCCATACCCCTGCATTAACCATGCTCTTACCACATTTGTTCCCTTCATACTCTCTGTGTTTAATTCATTTGTCTAGATGTTAGATTTATTCCCTACCCTCACCATGGAAGTAGGGACTGTGTGCTTCCCACTGTCTCCTTGACCTCCAGGACAATGCATGGAGTAGTTTTTGACAAAACGATTGTAATTGCATGCAGTTAGGAATTGCTTCTTCCCATTTACCCATTCACTCAATGAATGTATTAAGCACTGATTTTGTGCCAAGCATATATCACAGCCACACTCAGTGACAGATGTTAAATTTTCTTTTAAATTTAAAATTTATATATTTTTAAAGTTGGCTAATATATTCTAGGGACTGAAATTCCAGAGGTCACCCAACTATTCACTTTAAAGCCTCTGTACCAGTTCTACATTGTTGTCTCTCAGCTCCAGACCCATCCTTTTATACTCAGCTTTTGGATGCTGGGGCTCTGCGTAGTACGTTTCTGCTTTGTAAGCTGCCTTATGTGAGACCTTCCCAGTGTCAGGGGAGATTCTAAAGCCAGAGGAGGCGGAAGAAACTTGCCCCTCCTATGGGCTTCTTATCTGCTTCCTGCACTGTGAACAATCCCCTACCCCATCATAACTGCTTTTTCATCCTGCCTTGAAGAAATAGCTGATTCCAATCTTGTGATTTTTCTAATATCAGCCTCCATGTACCTCCCTGGAAGACACAGCACTAGCCATTGCTGCTCCCTCCTCAGAGGTCTGTGTCCTGGCACGTGATGGGTCCTCTCCCCAACTTACAAGCTTGAATCATACACTTAATTCCAGCTTTTCCCTTGAAAGTGAAAGTCGCTCAGTCGTGTCCGACTCTTTGTGACCCTATGGTCTGTACAGCCTGAGGAATTCTCCAGGCCAGAATACTGGAGTGGGTAGCCTTTCCCTTTTCCAAGGGATCTTCCCACTCAGGAATCAAACCAGGGTCTCCTGCATTGCAGATGGATTCTTTACCAGTTGAGCTATCAGGGAAGCCCTATTCATTGCCCGCCCCCCATATTCACAAACTCTTCCCTTGGCACCCCCCATATTCACTGGAAGCGGGGTTACCCTTCCAATGGTTGTTACCGCCATGAGACCTTGGGGTGTTTACCTTTCAGTCACCTGGTAAATAGTTTTATAGCACATTAACAGTTCTTTATATTAAATTTTCTCTGATCAAATAACTCATGTGGTTTCTGTTTCCTGGGTACCTTGGCTGATTCAGCCTCCTTCCCCCATCTGTCCCCACTTCTCCCTGTAGGCAATCAACAAACCTTGCTTCGTATTCTCCGGAGACCAGGTACATTTTTTTGAGTCAAATAGTTTCATGAAATGTGGAGTATGAGAGAAACCATCAAATTTTGTCAATAATTAGGGTAATAATAACTAACTCTGTTGTTAGTACCAGGTTCTGTATGAAGTACTGTTTTGTGTGAAAGACCTTATTATTCACTCTGGTTTACAGATGAAGCAGCCAAGGCAGAGAGAATGACAAAATAATCTCACTCCAGGTCACACAGTGAGTGAATGTCAGAAGCGGTGTCTGAATCCAGGCACCTGGGTTCCGGCACCCTGATACTTAGCCTCTTTGCAATATTCCTACCCTGGGGTAGCATTGAGATCTTGGACTTAAAACAGGAGGCTTGATTCCTACTTTTTACTGGCTAGTATCTTTGAGTGAACTACCTAATCTCTTTGGACCTCAACCCCAAACATGTATAACGATGGGTAAGAATAAATATCTACCTCATCAGACTTTTATAAGATTTTGTGAGACAACATACAAAAGCATCTAATTATAGCATGTGGCACACAGTACTTACCATAAATGTTAGCTCTTATCATTGACATTGTCACTATGCCTTCCCTGTTCCCTCAGTTGATGTCTATATTCCCCTCTTTTAACACATGTTGGCAGAGGAGTGCTGATAAGTGTTCAGTACCTGGCTCTGTGAAATTAAAGCAAAGCCCTAATTCATAGCTTGCACTGATTTCCAGGGTGCTAATACTCCCATCGTGGCAAATTTCAAGCTACCAACACAATAACAATTGACTGGGAACTCCCCCACAGTCCAGTGGGTTAGGACTCCACACTTTGACTGCCAAGGGTACGATTTGGTTCCTGTTAGGGCAACTGGGATCATGGTGTGGCCAATTTTAATAAATTAATTACACCCTGTTCTTCAGAAAATAATTATCTTACAAATTTCTTAAAAATTTAACTTTCTGCTCTTGAAATCTGGTATTGAACGTGTCCAGCACACCATCCCATCTAGGTCTTGGTGCAAAATCTGATATTCAAGCCTTCTTTGTCTAATGAAAGCCTCAAAGGCATACACTTTCCCACTCTTAGAGTTCAGGAAGGTGAATCTGAACCACTAAAGAGCCCCTCCCTTTTGCTCTTGCATTCATGTGTCCTGTAGATATCCCTGAGCTCCTGCTATTTGCTTTGTCTGGAAAGAGTTTTTGTTCAGGAATGTAAACCTGCAGCTGCCCTGCTGAACAGGCTTTGTCCTGGGCTGTGTTCCCATTCCTGTCCAGGGAGCATCCTTTTCCCTCCTCAGCCGCCCTTCCTTCCTCCCCCTCCCAATGGTATCTCCACTGGGAGCCTGAACGTCTGTCTCCCATGGGCTCCTGTTTGCCTGTGCTCCAGATCTTCTCACACACCCGCACTGGAGCTGTCCTTCCCAGTTCCCCCAATGCCTTGCTCACTTCAGCAGACACCTCCTGTTTCTCTGTTCATTTACGCTACGCCCTCTCCCTCTGTCTCCTAACAGCCTCTCACTAACTGTGCCCTGGGCCCCTCTCTCTCTGCAAGGTGCAGTGTCACCCACCAAACATTCGGGTCCACTCCAGACCAAATGAGAAATTTGAGGGGGTCAATGTCTTGCTGTGTGGTGATTTATAGAAAGTTGTGTGGAGTCAGATGAAACTGGGATCAGAACTCAGCTCTGTCATTTACTAGCATTATGAACTTGGCCTAGGCAAGTTAATTATTTCAACTTTCATTTTCTTTATCTCTTCCTTCCTTTTTCCTTTCCTTATGCCCCTTTATCCTTCCCTTTCCCTCTTTTGTTGCTTAAGAGTTGATGGTTATCTTAGTCTGTTCAGGGTGCTATAACAAAATCCCACAGACTGGGTAGCTTATAAACAACAGAAATTTATTTCTCAAAGTTTTGGTGGCTGGAAGTTTGAGATCAGCATGCCAGCATGGTCAAGTTCTAATGGAGACCCTCTTCAGGATTAAAGACCTCTCACTGTGTCCTCATATAGCAGAAGGGCCTAAAGAACTCCTGGGGTCTCTTAAAAGGGCACTAATCCCATTCATGAGGGCTCCAACCTCATGACTTAGTCATCTCCCAAAGGCCCCACCTCCTAATACCATCACCTTGGATATTAAGATTTCAATGTGTGAATTTAGGGGGACACAAGCCTTCAGACCATAGCAGTAGTTATATCTTTATGTTTTAGTTAGTTTTCTTAAAGTCAAAGTACCACCTGTACATATTAATAGTTTACAGTCAATTACTTCTGTAAACTATGAACAAAGCTAGTGGAGGTGATGGAATTCCAGCTGAGCTATTTCAAATGCTAAAAGATGATGCTGTGAAAGTGCTGCATTCAATATGCCAGCAAATTTGGAAAACTCAGCAGTGGCCACAGGACTGGAAAAGGTCAGTTTTCATCCCAATCCTAAAGAAAGGCAATGCCAAAATGTTCAAACTACCACACAATTGCACTCATTTCATACACTAAGTAATGCTCAAAATTCTCCAAGCTAGGTTTCAGCAGTACATGAACTGAGAATTTCCAGATGTTCAAGCTGTATTTAGAAAAGGCAGAGGAACCAGAGATCAAATTGCCAACATCCGTTGGATCATCGAAAAAGCAAGAGAGTTCCAGAAAAACATCTATTTCTGCTTTATTGACTACACCCAAACCTTTGACTGTGTGGATCACAACAAACTGTGGAAAATTTCTAAAGAGATGGGAATACCAGACCACCTTACCTGCCTCCTGAGAAATCTGTATGCAGGTCAAGAAGCAACAGTTAGAACCGGGCAAGGAGCAACGGACAGATTCCAAATTGTCATCCTGTTTATTTAACTTCTATTCAGAGTACATCATACAAAATGCTGGGCTGAATGAAGCCCAGGCTGGAATCAAGATTTTTGGGAGAAATATCAATAACCTCGGATATGCAGATGACACCACCTTTATGGGAGAAAGCGAAGAGGAACTAAAGAGCCTCTTGATGAAAGTGAAGACAAAAGTGAAAAAGCTGGCTTAAAACTCAACATTCAAAAAACAAAGATCATAACATCTGGTCCCATCACTTCATGGCAAACAGATGGGGAAACAATGGAAACAGTGACAGACTTTATTTTCAGCTTCAAAATCACTGGAGATGGTGACTGCAGCCATAAAATTAAAAGACCCTTACTTCTTGGATGAAAAACTATGACAAACCTAGACAGCATATTAAAAAGCAGAGACATTACTTTGCTGACAAAGGTCTGTATAGTCAAAACTATGATTTTACCAATAGAAGGAAATGGCAACCCACTCTAGTATTCTTGCCTGGAAAATTCCATGAATGGAGGAGCCTGGTAGGCGACAGTCCATGGAGTCACAAAGAGTCAGACATGACTGAAAGACTTCATTTTCACTTTCACTTATAATGTATGTGTGAGTTGGACCATAATGAAAGCTGAGTGCCACAGAATTGATGCTTTTGAACTGTGGTGTTGGAGAAGACAGAGTCCCTTGGACTACATGGAGATCCAAGCAGTCAGTCCTAAAGGAAATTAGTCTTGAATATTCATTGGAAGGAATGATGCTGAAGCTAAAACTCCAACACTTTGGGCAGCTGATGCGAAGAACTAACTCATTGGAAAAGACCCTGATGCTGGGAAAGATTGAAGGAGGGAGGAGAAGGGGACAACAGAGGATGAGGTGGTTGGATGGCATCACCTACTCAATGGATATGAGTTTGAGTAACCTCCGGGAGTTGGTGATGGATAGGGAGGCCTGGCATGCTGCAGTCCATGGGGTCACAAAGAGTTGGACATGACTGAGGAACTGAACTGAACTGGATTGGACTTCTGTAAGCCTTATTTTAAAATGGCAGGTCTCCTCTAAGCCTATTTTCTCCTCCCTAGAGATGACTACTTTGAAATCCTTTAGCTATTTTTTTTTTGTAATTCAGTTCAGTTCAGTTCAGTCGCTCAGTCATGTCCGACTCTTTGTGACCCTATGAATTGCAGCACGCCAGGCCTCCCTGTTCATTACCATCTCCCAGAGGTCACTCAGACTCACATCCATCGAGTCAGTGATACCATCCAGCCATCTCATCCTCTGTTGTCCCCCTTCTCCTCCTGCCCCCAATCCCTCCCAGCATCAGAGTCTTTTCCATTGAGTCAACTCTTCGCATGAGGTGGCCAAAGTACTGGGAGTTTCAGCTTTAGCATCATTCCTTCCAAAGAAATCCCAGGGTTGATCTTCAGAATGGACTGGTTGGATCTCCTTGCAGTCCAAGGGACTCTCAAGAGTCTTCTCCAACACCACAGTTCAAAACCATCAATTCTTTGGCGCTCAGCCTTCTTCACAGTCCAACTCTCACATCCATACATGACCACAAGAAAAACCATAGCCTTGACTAGACGGACCTTTGTTGGCAAAGTAATGTCTCTGCTTTTTTTGTAATTACCTCTGCATATCTAAATAACATAGTTAGATTGATACTTCCTTCTTTTTCAGTTTTAGGCATTATCTTTGGCTTCCCACTTTGAAACAGGATCTTATGTATCATACTATAAACTGTATGTATTTGTCTGTTTGGCAGTACTTTCACATGGTATAAAATTGCATCAAATAATCAACTGAGAATTCTAGATTGGGACATGAGGATTGATCCTTTAGAGTCTTCATCCCCTCCCACCATGTATATACTCCCCACCCCCTTGTCTCCCAATATAGTTACATCTAATATTTATTAGATCAGTATTCATCTTTCATACTATCATGACTGTCACATGCTGTTCACAGCTGAGCCATATGTATTCTAGGAACATTTTTTGTTTCTTCTATAATTGTTGTTTCCCCTGGAGGTCATGCTTGCCCTGATTTTGTTTTTTTCCCTAAGTATTTGCATGATTATCATAAATTCCACCCAAGAAATCCCTAATTGTGAGTCCCCTGTCAATATATTCATGGGGTCACAAAGAGTCAGACATAGCTGAGCCACTGAACTGAACTGAACTGTCAATATGTTAAAATACATGGGACATTCTGTCAGCTTCACTTCAGTGAAATCCCTGGAGACCCTCTGGCCTTCGGGCCTGGCCTGGTTCTCTCTGGGTCTCGGGCACAGCTGTGGGTTGCAGCCCCCACACTGTCCTCTGGGGCTCCTGTCACTGGCCTCTGCTGCTTTGGATCCACCTTTGCCAGAACCTGCCATCTCCTGGTAGATCACATTGTTCAGCAGCTTCCTCAGACTGCACGTGTCTGAGAGGCCCTTATTCGACCCTTACCTCTAAGTGGTAGTTTGGGTGAGAATTCTAGCTTGGAAATCATTTCTCTTCAGAATTTTGGACATAGCTTGTTTCCTCTGATTTTCTGAGATGCTTTTTGTGACCTGATGTCATTGTGATTCTTCATCTGAAACCTATTTTTTTCTTTTTGGAATCTTGTTTTCTGTCTCCAGGTTTTAGAAATTTCACAGTGGCATGACTTGATGTGAGTGCATTTTTCATATTCAGGGCACTCTGTGGACTCTTTTAATTAAAAATGTCCATTCTGATAAATGCTTACTTTGTGCTGTGTCATCTTAGCTAAGTGGAATCACATCTCCCAGAACCCCCTTCTCTGTCTGGTATCAGGCTAGTGTTGGCCACAAAGGACATTTTGTACCAGATTTGGAAGGTGAAAATAAAGCAGCAGCCATATTTGTATGTTGTGGACTGTGATGTCTGGTGTCAGGCACTGAGGCATCCCTCAGCTCACCTGATTGCTTTGGAACAGCACCTGGACTCACACTTCCAGTAACCCCTATCGTATCTGTTCCTTCAGGCTCTCCAGCTTCTTTGGCCAGTGCATGTGTAGCTCTGTGATGGTGAAAGGGTGCCAGGCTCTCCTATAGGTCATCAGTGGCATTCGGGTTGGAGGGAGTGAGAGAAAAACATGGATTCCAGTTTGCCCTTTTGGGTTCCACCTTATCTTTGCTTTTACCCACACCCAGGTTTCCTTCCCAACTGCCAGTCTATAGAGACTTTAGGCTCAATACTAGTTTGTAAAGGTGGCAGTCTTCATAGACTCCTGTCCGCCAACTCCACAGTGATGGAGGGCCTAACCCCTGCTTTTGAATTGTGGTGTTGTTGAGAATCTCTTGGACCGCAAGTAGATCCAACCAGTCCATCCTAAAGGATATCAGTCTTAAAAATTCATTGGAAGGACTGATGCTGAAGCTGAAACTCCAGTACTTTGGACAACTGATGCAAAATGCTGACTAATTAGAAAAGACCCTGATGCTGGGAAAGATTGAAGGCAGGACGAGAAGGGGACGACAGAGGATGAGATGGTTGGATGGCATCACTGACTCAATGGACATGAGTTTGAGTAAACTCTGGGAGTTGGTGATGGACAGGGAGGCCTGGCGTACTACAGTCCATGGGGTCACAGGGAGTTGGACATGACTGAAGGACTGGACTGAACTGATCTGGCTGCGCTGGGTCTTTGTTGCTATGTGTAGGCTTCTCACGTTGTGAAGCACAGGCTCTATGCATTCAGACTTCAGTAGTTACAGCCCATAGGCTCAGGAGTTGAGACTTGAGGGCTCCAGAACACAGGCTCAGTAGTTGTGGCTCGCAGGTTTAGTTGCTCTGCAGCATGTAGAATCTTCTCAGACCAGGGATTGAATCCATGTTCCCTGCATTGGCAGGCGGATTCCTATCCACTGTACCACCAGGGTTAGATGATGCTGTGAAAGTGCTGCATTCAGTATGCAAGCAAATTTGGAAAACTCAGCAGTGGCCACAGGACTGATAAAGGTCAGTCTTCATTCCAATCCCAAAGAAAGGCAATGCCAAAGAATGCTCAAACTACCGCACAGTTGCACTCATCTCACACGCTAGTAAAGTAATGCTCAAAATCTCCAAGCCAGGCTTCAGCAATACGTGAACCGTGAACTTCCTGCTGTTCAAGCTGGTTTTTGAAAAGGCAGAGGAACCAGAGATCAAATTGCCAACATCTGCTGGATCATGGAAAAGGCAAGAGAGTTCCAGAAAAACATCTATTTCTGCTTTATTGACTATGCCAAAGCCTTTGACTGTGTGGATCACAAGAAACTGTGGAAAATTCTGAAAGAGAAGGGAATACCAGACCACCTGACCTGCCTCTTGAGAAATCTGTATGCAGGTCAGGAAGCAACAGTTTGAACTGGACATGGAACAACAGACCGGTTTCAAATTGGAAAAGGAGTACGTCAAGGCTGTATACTGTCACCCTGCTTATTTAACTTATATGCAGAGTACATCAGAAATGTTAGGCTGGAAGAAACACAAGCAGGAATCCAGATTGCCGGGAGAAATATCAATAACCTCAGATATGCAGATGACACCACCCTTATAGCAGAAAGTGAAGAGGAGCTAAAAGCCTCTTGATGAAAGTGAAAGAGGAGAGTGAAAAAGTTGGCTTAAAGTTCAACACTCAGAAAACGAAGATCATGGCACCCGGTCCCATCACTTCATGGGAAATAGATGAGGGAAACAGTGGAAACAGTGTCAGACTTTTGGGGCTCCAAAATCACTGCAGATGGTGATTGCAGCCATGAAATTAAAAGACGCTTACTCCTTGGAAGGAAAGTTATGACTAACCTAGATAGCATATTGTAAAGCAGAGACATTACTTTGCCGACTAAGGTCCATCTAGTCAAGGCTATAGTTTTTCCAGTGGTCATATATGGCTGTGAGAGTTGGACTGTGAAGAAGGCTGAGCACTGAAGAATTGATGCTTTTGGACTGTGGTGTCGGAGAAGACTCTTGAGAGTCCCTTGGACTGCAAGGAGATCCAACCAGTCCATCCTAAAGGAGATCATTTCTGGTGTTCATTGGAAGGACTGATGCTAAAGCTGAAACTCCAGTATTTTGGCCACCTCATGAGAAGAGTTGACTCATTGGAAAAGACTCTGATGCTGGGAGGGATTGGGGGCAGGAGGAGAGGGGACGACCAGGGATGAGATGGCTGGATGGCATCAGAGACTCGATGGACGTGAGTCTGAGTGAACTCCGGGAGTTGGTGATGGACAAGGAGGCCTGGCGTGGTGTGATTCATGGGGTCACTAAGAGTTGGACACGACTGAGCAACTGAACTGAACTGATACCACCAGGGAATTCTAGTTATGATGGTTTTTAAAAGAGATTTCCTCTCCATGTATTTCATGTACTTTTTCTGCTTCCTCCCAAATACTTTTCTTATGTTTACTTTGGTCTCTAACTTTCATTTGGCTTTCCTCAACTGTATAGTGATCCCTGTTTGTTCGTATTTAAGAATGACATATTTTTTGGAAGGTGTGAATGATTGTGATCTTTGCCATAGGCTGACCTGGCTGGCTCCTTCATTGGGAAACTCCTGGTTTTAGTATTTTAAATCTTTCTTCTTGGGCTAGTCACATTCCCAGAGAAAGGCTTTCTTTTCTTCTGTTAGGAGCATACAAGACTGACAGCCAGCTTTCTGGGAACCAGAGTAATAAGGAGGGCTGGGGACTCAGCATTCAGTATGTCACTCGCACCCAGCCCCTCTGTTTTCCCGTGATATTAATACCTTCACTCTCAGTTGTAGGGTTTTCTCTAACCCAGATTCCTCTTGTTCCACTTTCTCCTGAGAATAAAGCTTAGGCTTGTGCCCAAGTGGGAAAGAGGGAGTCACATGGCTGACTAGAGTGGGTGATGGGATCTGGGATCCACCAGCTTCTTAAACCATCATTTAAACCAACCAGTCCCCTGTTTTTAGCTCCACCCCACCCCTACTTTAGGAGATAGCTAGTGCTCCCCATCCTGAGCCCTTGGGGAAAGTCTGAGCTATAATCTGACTATTCCTTGGCTTTCCCCACAGCTAATTTAGGATTCGGATTTCTCAGGTCTACAAAGTCCATTCATATTCATTTCAGCTTCCAAAATTTTTTGGTGTGAGCTCAGTGTCTGTTTTATTTACCTTGTAGGTTTATTAATTTTTTCATTCATTACTTTATTCATTTATTCAGCAAATATTTATGAGCCCCGTACTATGTGCCAGACATTGCTTGACTTAAAAAAAAACAAACAATTAACACTTTTAATGGAATTTTAGATGGAGAGTAAGCACAAAAATTTGTGTGTATTTAGTCCTCGATTTTTACCTGAAAGTCAATTTATATATTTTTTAAATCAGTGAATGAAGGTGGTAATATTTACTCCTGGGATTGGGAAAGTATTAATTGAGATAATGTATATGAAGTACCTAGTATAGTGCTCAGCACGTAATAAGTGCCCAATAAATTATAATCACTGTGGTTAGCATTTTAGTTTTTACTGGTCTAAGGGAGACCTAGTCTGAGTGGTTAGGAATTATATGGACATTTTGTTTTGTTAAGGGCAGTGTGTTCAAGTAGATTACGCACATTGTGGATTATGTTGCAAATGTTAAATTTTTGGCAGACCTCTCCAATCAGGCCATTAGAAATGTGCTCAGAGAATACAGTCTCAGCTTAAGGAAAGCTTACATGGAATTTGGATGGTGACTCTGCAGTTTGGATGGAGAGGAAGTCCTATATAAAGATCCCAAGTCAGATAGACATGAGTTAGAAGTTTTTACTGCTGGTTCCCTCCATTAATATGATACTTGAAGTTTTGTTCAATAAATGACACTCTGCAAAACATGGCCACATTTATTTTCTTTTTTTTTTTAATTTATTTTTTATTTTTTAATTACAATACTGTATTTGTTTTGCCATACATTGACATGAATCAGCCACAGGTGAACACAATCTCCCAATGCCGAAGCCCCCTCCCACCTCCCACCCCACATCATCTACCTGAATCATCCTGTGCACATTTATTTTCATGTCAGCTATGACTGGTGGGCAGAACTGGTGGTGCTGTTGTATTTGATAACTCAGGAAAACGAGTTTCCAAAAAGCAATATGCCTTGACTACTGATATGTAGCCAACAAAAAACTAAGCTGAGATTAGAGCACAGAATTGTCACTTTTTTCTCTTAATTCTATTAAATGGAAAGAACCTAGAAGTCCTGAACTTCTATTGTATAGTCATAATAAGATCCAGGAAATAAACTGCTTCTGTAGTCAGAATTCAGGAAAGTCTTGACTGGGCAGTATACACTTGGGGTTTCTTATGCCACTGTAGTCGCATGTCAGCTAGAGCTGCAGCTGTCTGAAGGCTGGAGGACCTGACATGGCTGACTCACATGCCTGGCACCTTGGTGCTGGCCGATGGCTTAAGGCTGGCGTGTGGCTCTTAACTACCTAATGCTGCATAAGAAATTAACCCTAAATAAAAAGACTTAAATCACATTTTTAAAAAAATAAAAAATAGAATGAGGGCATAAGCTGGGCTTATTGCAAGATAAAATCTGTCTAGGAGATAGGATGTCTCTGAGGGAACTGACAAGCTTGAACACTGACAAAGATGTGGAGCAACAGGAACTTTCATTCATTGCTGGAGGGGTGCAAAAAGTTACAGTGACTTTGAAGGCAGTTTCTTGTAAAACTAAATATATTCTTACCATATGACCCAGCAGTTGTGCTCCTTGGTATCTATCCAAATGAGTTAAAAACATGTCTACACAAAAACCTGCGCATGGCTGTTGATAGCAGTTTTATTCATAATTGCCAAAAAATGTAAGCAGCCAAGATATTCTTCCCTCGGTGAAGAGACAAATTGTGGTACCTCCAGACAATGGAATATTATTCACTAATTCTAAAAAGAGGCTGTCATGCCAAGAAAATACATGGAGGAGACTTAAATGCATATCACTAGGTGAAAGAAGCAGATCTGAGAAGGCTACTTGCTATATAATTCCAACTATATGACATTCTGTAAAAGGTAAGACTACAGAGGCAGTACAGGATTAGTCAATGGGTGCCAGAGTTCTAGCAAGAAAGAGGGATGGATGAATTGGTGGAGCACAGAAGTTTTTAGGGCAGTGAAACTATCCTGTATATACTGTAGTGGTGGATTCCTGATATTAATGCATTTGTCAAAACCCATTGTATGTACAACATAAAGAGTGAACCTTAATATAAGCTATGGACATTAGTTAGTAATAATGTATCAGAATTGGTACATCAGTTGTAACCAATGCACCACACTAATGCAAGATGTTAAGAATAGGGACATGATGTAGGAGACAGAGAATAGGGTATATAGACTTTTTCTGTATTTTCTATTCAGTTCTTCTATTAACCTAAAACTGCTCTAAAAAGTAATGTCTGTTTAGGGGGAAAAAAAGGATGAGAATATGTGGTGGGTTGGTTACAAGAGAAAACCTTTCTAGAAAACATAGCCCAGATGTCCCTGAGTGCTTTGTGTTAAATGTTCTCTGAACAAATCAATTGTGAGGTAAAGATGCTTTAAGGATAATGATGTATTTGGGATAGACAAGAAGCAACAGAACCAGACATGGAACAACAGACCGGTCCAAAATTGGGAAAGGAGTATGTCAAGGTTGTATATTGTCACCCTGCCTATTTAACTTATATGCAGAGTACATCATGCAAAATGCTGGGCTGGATGACTCATAAGCTAGAATCAGGATTGCCAGGAAAAATATCAACAACGTCAGATACACAGATGATACCACTTTAATGGCAGAAAGCGAAGAGGAACTAAAGAGCCTCTTGATGAAGGTGAAAGAAAAGTGAAAAAGCTTGCTTAAAACTGAACATTCAAAAACTTAAGATTATGACATAAGGTCCCATTACTTCATGGCAAATAGATGGGGAAACAATGGAAACAGTGACATACTTTATTTTCTTGGGCTTCAAAATCACTGCAGATGGTAACTGCAGCCATGAAATTAAAAGACCCTTGTTCCTTGGAAGAAAAGCTATGACAAACCTAGACAGAGTATTAAAAAGCAGAGACAGCACTTTGCCAACAAAAGTCTGTCTAGTCAAAGCTATGGTTTTTCAAGTAGTCATGTATGGATGTGAGAGCTGGACCATAAAGAAGGTTGAGTGGCGAAGAATTGGCTTTCCAACTGCGGTGTTGAAGAAAACTCTTGAGAGTATGGATGTGAGAGCTGGACCATAAAGAAGGTTGAGTGGCGAAGAATTGGCTTTCCAACTGCGGTGTTGAAGAAAACTCTTGAGAGTCCCCTGGACTACAAGAAGATCAAACCAGTCAATCCTAAAGGAAATTAGTCCTGAATATTCATTGGAAGGACTGATGCTTCAAGCTGAAGTGCCAATACTTTGGCCACCTGATGCTAAGAGCCGACTTATTGGAGAAGACTCTGATGCCAGGAGTGATTGAGGGCAAGAGGAGAAAGGGACAACAGAGGATGAGATGGTTGAATGGCATCACTGACTCAATGAACATGAGTTTGAGCAAACTCCGAGAGACAGGGAAGAACAGGGAATCCTGGTGTGCTGCAGTCTATAGGGTCTCAAAGAGTCAGATATGACTTAGCAACTGAACAACAATCCTGAAATGAGGGCCCTGTTTGAGTGACTTTGAGATTGTTTGGAGATCTCTATTTTTAGTGCATTTGAACTCTAGGGAAAAGAGGAGCTACTGATGTTCATAAGTTTCTTCTCCTGTACATCCCGACCCTACCCCTGCTCTCTCCTCTCTCTCTCTATTATCGTTACCATATTTCCCCTTAAAACCTGTGTTATGAAGCTCCAGAGACCCAAAGGAAACTGGAAGCCTGTTCTAAAAGACGGAGTGAGTCATGCTAGTGAGTAGGGATTTTCAGAGAGGGGCATTGTTCAAAACCAGCACTGATACCCCAGCCCTCACACCCACCTTGGTGACTCACACCATCACCTTTAGATTAAAAGTGCATCTGAGGACACTGAGCCCTCAGAGATTCCTGGGAGACAGATGACACTTCAAATAACCCACCTGGGCACTGACAGTGGTACTGCTCTAGGGAGGAACAGCACCGTCCAGTGGCCATAGATCCTGATTGGCCTGAATCAATCAGTGTATCCCATCCCATGACCCCGGTCATTGTTTGGAGAGGGGCATGTGTCCTTAGTTCAAGCCAGAAGCGTAGAAGGAATCTCAACCTCTGTAGGAACCACTAAGAAAACCCTCTTCCTTCTCCTAGAATGGGAGGTATAAAGACATATGGTTTGAAACTGTGTTGACCACTTGGCTACTATGGGAGTGTGAAGGTGACACTGTGGAGGCAGAGCAAAGACAGAAAGATATGAAGTCCTTCATGATGTCACTTGAAATGCTGGATCAAACCTCACCTGAAGGCAAATACTCCATGACATTTTTAGCTACACTTACTCTTTGGAAGAAAAGTTATAACCAACCTAGATAGCATATTCAAAAGCAGAGACATTACTTTGCCAACAAAGGTCCGTCTAGTCAAGACTATGGTTTTTCTAGTGGTCATGTATGGATGTGAGGGTTGGACTGTGAAGAAAGCTGAGTGCCAAAGAATTGATGCTTTTGAACTGTGGTGTTGGAGAAAACTCTTGAGAGTCCCTTGGACTGCAAGGAGATCCAACCAGTCCATTCTGAAGGAGATCTACCCTGGGATTTCTTCGGAGGGAATGATGCTGAAGCTGAAACTCCAATACTTTGGCTACCTCATGAGAAGAGCTGACTCATTGGAAAAGACCCTGATGCTGGGAGAGATTGGGAGCAGGAGGAAAAGGGGACGACCGAGGATGAGATGGCTAGGTGGCATCACCGACTTGATGGACGTGAGTCTGAGTGAACTCCGGGAGTTGGTGATGGACAGGGGAGGCCTGGCGTGCTGCGATTCATGGGGTCGCAAAGAGTCAGACACGACTGAGCGACTGAACTGAATTGAATTGAACTGAACCTATATATCCTCCTTACTGTTTGAGTTGTGTTTTCCCATAATTTGTAATTAAATGTGTCTTAATTTATGGTGAGGAAAGAAATATATGAATCAAGATAAGAAAAGTGATGAGTGATATTCCATATGTCTGCAAGAAGCACAGAGAAGTTATCTGTAGTCTAATAATTGGGGGAAATCAATGTGTCAAAGTGATAGAGCTCCCTGTGGCTACCCATCATCCGAATCCCCTCCTACGGAATCCTTCATTGTTAAGAATCCTGATGGTAGGATCTGCCTCCTACTCCAGAAGTCCACTGTACACCCTGAAGGTGAGGGTGGGGCCAAGTAAGCAAGGCTCTGCCAATCACATGTTCCCACTGGGGCTTGAGATCCAGAATAGGCAATGCAGAGAATCTGGAAAAGAGGACTCATCCCAGGTAGTGGCAACTGCATCCAGTTTCCAATAGCAGCAGACTGTCCCCTGACGTAGTGAGAGTATTGGTGTCCTCACCTGGTGGACGACTGCTCTGCCTGGATTCCTGCTTGCTTTCCAAGCTTGATTCTTCACGTTTCTGGCAATTTCGTGAGCTACCTCATAACGTCTAAATAAATCCCTTTCCTGCCAAAACAATCAGAATTGGTTTCTGGTGTTTACAAATGAGAAGTGACTCGCCAAGGTAGAGGTCAGTACTGTAGGAAAAGAGAGACTAGTCAGGAGAGGAGGCTGTGAGCATCTCCTGGTGAGAAACAGCCTCCATGTCAATTGCCAGGGATGTGGGGACAGACAGCCCAGATTGAGTCCCAGCCCTGTCATTTATTCCATGGTAACTGTGGACAAGTGACCTTCATCTGTCTAAGCCTTGGTGTCTCATCTGTGAGAGGGGTGTGGCAGCAGGGCCTACCTCACAGCACTATGGGATGATTAAAATGAGATGATATACACGGCAGTCTTACTCCAGATTCTGGCACAGACGTGGTCTTTAAGGAATGGTAGCTATTGCCATTACCTTGCTCACATGGGGTTCCACTGAACCCTTTTACAAGTCTACTCAGGTGTAATATTTACTCTGTACATTACTCTTTACTCTTTATTTACAGGCAGAAGGGAGAAAATACTCCTGATGTTCAGTGGAAGACATTTTAGTTGGATCCAGGCACACGTGTGCTTTTAAATGTTTAACAACCAGCTCCCTGTGGAAATAGAAACACTGATTTGTAGCATTTTCTAGTTTCCACAGTGTAAATACTTCCAAGCAGCCAACATGATGTTGCTAAACATGGAAGTGGGAAGGAATGTTTTCTAGCAGCTGAGTTGTGTTGAGAGCCAGCACTAGTAACATCGCTGGACCCAGGGAAAGATCTCTTTAAAATGCTGGAGAAAATAGGTAGTTCTTGAACTCTGGTGCAAATTGTCTAAAGAAACTCCCTAAGTACTGTAGAAAAGATGGGGGATGGAGCCATATTACGCCTTCAAATGGCAGAGTTCTCTTTAAACAATACATTTTGACATCCAGCACTTACAGCTAGTCAGCTTCCAGGCCCTGACTAATTCTTTAAAATCTCTCCTACATTCACCCACCCCTTTCTCTTTATGTCCACCATGGCCACCCCTGCTCATAGACTCAGCTTGTCAACTCTGCAACATTCTTTTTCCCTTCTGTACCATTGATAGACTGGACCAAGTCTGCCGTCCCTAAATCAGCTTTCAGTGTATCATCCCCACTCAAGGTTTAAGGTCACATCCACTGTAAATGCTGCTGCCTGGCCATCCCAGCCTTCCTCCAGTCTCTCACTCATTCTGAAAGTGGTCTGAGTGGAAGTCTCAGGGCCTATGCTTGCTAACTGTGAGCTCTCGTACAGATGACAGAACACTCTCCTAGCCTTAACTTCCTTCCCTCTCAGATGGTCAGCATTTATGTGGGAAGAGATGTTCTCTAAAATGATGAGAATAAAAGAACTTTCTTAGGGCTGTTTTGAAGATTAAACAAAATAATGCAATAAAAGGCTTGGTATAATACCTGGTCCGTTGGAAATGTTGCACTGATACCAGCTCTGTGGTGATGATAATGATCATTGCTGCTCCTTCTAGTGGAAGATGGTAGCTGGTAGAAGGATGACCTTCCTCCCACCTGGAATTCTACCCTACTCTCTTTTGCTATTCTAATTTCGCTTTCCCCTCAGCTTTGGTTCTTTCTTTTTCTGATATGGTTTTTCTCTGCTCTCATTATTTCCTTTTTTCCCTCCGAGCTTCTGAGGCAGTTACACCCCACCATGGAACATTTAATTCAATACTGTCCCTTATTGTTGCCTGTTGATGCCAATCATGTCATCCTGGCTGCTCTGTAATTGTCTTGCAGGGAGTGGCCTGTCTCCTTCATTTTTCCCCTGAAGGGTCTTGAGATCCAGCACAGAGCAGCGGCCACAGTGGCTGATGCTGTTAATGGCCCGGAAGTGTGCTGGATATTTTTCACTTGCATCATCTCATTTTTTTTTTTCCATTCAGCCAAGATTAATTTGAGCACTAGCTATGTGCTAGGCACTGGGACCACACAGTGAATAAGGGCCTCTGTCTCCTGAGAGTCTGCAGCCTACCGGGAGGAGCTGGCCTTCAACAATGAGATCACCCAAACTGGTGTCTGCTGATGGATGGGGCCAAGCGCTGTGAAAGGGAAGAAGAGCTGTTGCAGGGGGCTGAATCAGGAGCCGGATTGAGAAAGGGCTGGTGTTAAGTTAGAGCTGGAAAGAGTTACCCAAAGAGATTTTTCGGGAAGCTGGTACCATGGGTGCTGAGTGGAATGGCTCAGAGTGCTGAGGACCTAGATAACATCAGAGAGCCCAAGGGCCAAGCTGGAAGGTCAGAGCAGGGTGCCATGGCAGGCTGGCAGATAACCTAGGGCCTGCTGGGCTTCCTAGGCCAGAAGGTATGTTGATCTCCAAAAAGCAGGAAGCAATTGTCCTCTCAGAAGTCTTATGAGGTAGTTGCTATGATCAGCCCCATTTTCCAGCAAAGGAAATGAGGCCCAGAGTGATCAAGTCACTTGCCCAGGGTCACACAGCTATTTGGCAGCACAGCCAGGATGTCATTGCTGCTCAAGGTGGTCTAGACCCCTACCTGCTGAGTGACTAATGGCAACACTGACCACTCAAGACCCACCAGCTTCATCCTTCCCACGGGCTATTCGGAAAGGGTCCTCTAGTTGGGACTCTTCTCGGGGAGAACTAGCCTGACACCCATCGGGCACAGAAAACCAGTTTGGCGGGAAGAAAACGTCAGCAATTTTGATGTCATAGTCAGGTGTGTATAGTGCCTGCCTTGGACATGCTGAGGGCTTCCCTGGTGGCTCAGATGGTAAAGAATCCGCCTGCAATGCAAGAGACCTGGATTCAATCCCTGGGTTGGGAAGATCCCCTGGAGGAGGGCATGGCAACCCACTTCAGTACTCTTGCCTGGAGAATCCCATAGACAGAGGAGCCTGACGGGCTACCGTCCATGGGATGCAAAGAGTCAGACACGACTGAGCAGCTAAACACAGCACTGGACACATTGCGTCCCATGGTCACATCCCTTCCCAGGCTCTGCGTAGTTCAAGAGAAACTACATTTGTTTTATTTTATTTATCAGAAGTCTGAGGCTGTGGACCCAGGTCAGGGAGATGGTGGTTTACCATGAGCGGATTTTCAGGAGTTTTACTGGGATATCTTGGCTGAGAAGCCCAGGCACAAAGAGCCTAAGGAAGTCTCATGGAGACAGGATGTGCTCAGGAATCTGAAATAGGCAGCGTTTGTCCTCACAGCTCCTCGGAGTCCCCTTCAGCCTGAGACCTCCTTCCTTTCTCAACACCCCCAGGGAGATTCAGTCTGGAGCCCCTTCCTCGGGCCTCCCTTACAGCCTCCGCTCCCAGCCTGGCCTCCACAGCCCCTCCCAGAACATTAAAACTTACTTAAGATGCTAATAGGTGATAATGACACCTCCCAGGGCCTGGTTAAGGGTGGGAATTTCAGGCACCAAATGGAGCCAGCCTTTTGGCCCCCCTCAAGTCACCCCATCACCTCTGGGAGTTAACTCCTTTTATTTCCAGAGTCTCCCATAGTTGGGAGATGTCCCCTTATCTTTCGGGAGCCCCCACCCCCACCCCTGGTCCTGTGGTGAGGAAGGAGCCGCAGCTCAGTGAGCCTAGGGGCCACTGGCCCAGCGCGAGGCAGGAGAGAATGAGGCAATTGATTGGGCCTCTGGGCGGCTTCCTACCAAGGAAGGTCCTTTGTTCACCCTGAGCCTGGCCCTTTGGCCACAACATGACCAGAGGCCCTTGGGTCAGGAGACTCGCCCCTTTATGGCCTTCTAATGGACCTTCCTTCCGGCCACTTGACCAAATGCCCCTGCCTGTGGAAGGGGAGTGGCCCCATAGCTCTGCCGTTGGTCTCCCCAAGGACCTCTCCCCCAGCCTCACCCTGCGAAACAAACTAGCACCTCCCAGGCTGCAAGAGGAGGATGCAGCCTGTTTTCCCACGGGCTCTTTCGTCTGAAGAAGCTGGAAGTTTCCCTGTCTCCCCGGCCGTGAGGAGATGCCCCCATCCCCATGCCTTTCTCTATGTTGTTTAGTTAACTATCCATTCATGGCTTCCCCGTACTGTGTGTCTGAAACTCCAGCACCATTTAGTCAGGAGGGTTGGCCTGCAGCTTGCATAATGGAGAAATGGTGTCAGCAGGTTCCAGGAGCCACTGGGTACCCCAAACACCAACCCAACAATACCTTCAGCTCACCCTGACATACCCCCTGCTTTCTTTATGTCCATTTACCCCCAGTGTGTACCTTGTATCCTTCCCTCCTCTTTCCTCAGAGCCACAATCTAGCTTAGCACCTACTTGACTAATCTTCTGTCTCCTGCCTCCCTGAGCCGTCCTGTAAATGACTAGCATTTGTGTACCTAATCACAGTTGCTACCTCTATTGAGCCCATACTAATGGCAGCTAACATCCTGTGACAATGTCCTGTGAGTCAAGAAGTGTATTAGAAATGTACATTAAGCTGCCAGTATTACCTCCTCTTTGCACTTGCGGAAACAACCCAAGTCACACAGCTTGTGAGCAGCAGTCAGGATTTGAAGGCAGTCAGCCTGCGCTCATGACCGTCATTAACACGGTATTTAAAAAAAATTTTTCCAAAGTGTTTATTATGAGGAAAGCCGGAGGTCCTGAGAGCATTTAAACATGAGTGGATGAAACGTGCTTCCTCCTGCAGCTCCCACCTCGGGGAGCTGATGATAACAGAGGTCATCTGGGAAGATGAGTAAGACAAGCCCAGAGATGACCTACTGCGGGAAAGGGCAGACAGAGTACGTGCTGTGGTGAAGATACCCAGAGGGCCTTTGGTACAGAGGATGGAGAAGCCACATCCGTTTGGGAGACTCAGGAAGTCAGAAAACGTTCCAGGGTGGGGGGATGGTGTGGAAAGACAGATGGGGTTTGTGACATGGTCCTCGGGGGAGGAAGGCTTATATTGGAGTGAGGGTGAGGGGGAATTGAAGGGTATGAGGGGGGCAGTCTGGTGCCTAAAAACTGCAGAAGAATGAGAGCATCAGAGGGGAGGTAAAAGTATTCTGATTATGAGACCCAGATCCCTGAGAAGTGAGTGCAGTAGTTGAAGACGGCGCCCTGCCTGGGTCTAATTTCTGCTCCAGCACTTACTTCTCAGCTCTGTAACAAGACAAATAACCCCTCCCCCATGTACCAGTTTCCTCATCTGGAAAGTGGGTTTAATTCAGGGCCAGGACCAAGGTGAGGGGGCTGAGGCACTTGCCTTGAAAACAGAATTTAAGTGATGACTCACATCCCCCACCCCACCCCTGCCAAAAGCTCAGAGATTAAGAAATAATAATTTCATGCGATAATTTTGAGAATCAAAATCAGTGCCAAAAATCCATGATGAGCACATTGTCAAAAATTTAAATAAGGAGGGGTCATGCAGAGCCATACTGGAACCTAAAGCAAAAGGAAAAATCAGCAATACTGATCCTGTTTTTAGTTAAGGTAAGGGCACTCATCTTACCCTTGCCCTGACCCTGATAACAACACTAGGCTTTGGGTGGCTGCAAGGATTCAGTGAGATAAACATGGTGACTGGCATGGCAACTGACCAGGGAGCACCTTGGAGAGTCTAGGAGCCTGAGGCTGGTGGTTGGGGTGAGATAGAACTGTTTGAGCACCTGCTCCACAACTCTGCGCCTGTGAGATTCTGGTGGCAGCCTGTTCCTTCATCTATAAGTGGGGACAGCGCCTTGCTCATCAGGCTGTAGGGTAGCCTGGGATGAAAGATGCTCAGGGCTTCACCCAGGACCTGCACGTGGAGACCAAGAGTCCCCTGTGATACTCAGCAAGTGGACCTACACACCACCAGGCTTTCTGGATGTTCTTGGCAAATTTCTGTTTGTTGGCTTAAAAAAAAAAAAAAGCAACACCCCCCCGCCCCGCACCCCCACCAGTTTTCATTTAATTAGACCTTGAGGTGAGGGATTTAGCTTTATCCCATGGTCCTAACCACTAAACCAATGCTTCACTCATATTCCTCTATGGCATTTGCTTCTGTGTGCTTACTCCTGACCAGGTTGTGAGGGGTTCCATGCCTTGGGCTCACAGAGTCCTGATGCTCTGACTATAGCCTCGTCCACATCTGCTGCATCTCTGTAGGCCGGGAGGGGTTCTGGATTATCTGGTAGGATTATCACTTGAATGCTAGGGGCCCTTGGCCTGGCCTTTCTCTGGTGCTTTAGACCAAACCATTGTCATTCAGTGAATGTCATTAAAGTGAGCCCTTTAAAATTCATCTTTGCCAGGGTCAACAGTCAGACTTAACTGTGAAATCAGCAGAGCCATTTCCCATTGTGTGGCCCTCAAGGCCATCTCAGAGATGAGGTCTGACTCTCCTATACAGAAGGGTGACATTGTTCTTGCCCTACATTATACCAGTTTCCCAGGGTAGGTCAGTCTGGGCTAAAACCTGGACTCCGCTTTTACTGGCTGTGGAACCCCAAGCAAATCTTTGCATGTCTCTAGCCTCAGTTTCCTCATTTGCAAAATGGTGCTGGTCTCTGTGGCTTTCCATGAGGATCAGATGGAAAATCAGTGGCCGCTTTCACATCAGTTGTTTATCTTGACTCATTTAGAACATGAATTGAGTGAATTCACTCATTGGGCATATACCCTGTGAATAGTTGTAGATTGTACAAGGAGATACAAAGATAATATATAATCCTTGCACTTAGCAGTCACATGGAGGGGAAAAGAAACAAGAGCAAAAGATTGTACTGCAAGATAGAACTGTGATGTGTCACGATAGGCACACAATAAGTATTTGTTGAATGAATCAAAGAAAGAAAACTAGAAAGACATTAACCTTCAAGAGAGATTTCCACGGGGGCAAGCAGGCAGACTTTGTGGAAGAGACTGAATTTAAGCTGTCAATATGTCATAGTTATTAAAAGATCTTTTCAGCAGGCACCAGAGATAGAACAATATATATGACAGATGATACCCATACCTTTAAGGAGTTGACCCTTTAATGGGGAAGATGAACCATAGCAAATGCTTGCGCATAACTCATAGTCACAAGTGTGAAAAATGTTAGGCAGAGATGCTGGGGACCATCAACACTTGAACGACAGAGACTGTGCTAATGTGTTTTGTTTTCTTTTCCTCTGTGCTTCTGTAAGCCAGACCTGAAGGACAAAAGTTCTTAAATTTACAGAGAAAATTTTAAATTTATGTCTTCTTTGGGTAGGTGTTATTTATCCAAGTGGTAAGTGGTACAAAAATTATAAATGCCAGAGTGTATAATGAAAAGTCTCTCTGCATCTCCCTGGCAACAGTAAGGATGCCACCTGGCCTTGGAGATCACCCCAGATGTCCAGCCATAATCCAACCATGAGGAGTCACAAAAGTGGGGTCATGCCATCCTCACTGGTTAAGGCTTACCTTTCAGAGATTGTTCTAAAGCAGCACATAACGTTTATGACTGATTTGTTCTGTTACAATTGATGGACACTTGGTATGTTGTTTTCTTTTTTTACTTAAAAGACTTTATCTTTTAAAAAATATTTATTTATTTATTTAAATATAATATTTATTTATTTATTTAACTAAGACCCACATGCTGGGTCTTAGTTGCAGCATGTGGAATCTAGTTTCCCAACCAGGAATTGAACTCAGGCTCCTTGCTTTGGGAGCTCAGAGTCTTAGTCACTGGACTACCAGGAAATCCCAAGACTTCATTTTTTAAAAGAAGTTTTAGGTATACAGATAAATGAGCAGAAACTTCAGAGTTCACATGTTACCCCTTCCTCTGCCCCACAATTTTTCCTGTTATTAACATTTTATTAGTGTGGTGCATTTGTTACAATTGATGAACCAATACTGATACATTATGATTAGCTAAAGTCCATAGTTTAGGGTTCACTCTGTTATACATTCTGTGGGTTTGGACAAATGCATAATGCATATGGGGCTTCCTCAAGTGGCACTTGTGGTGAAGAACCTGCCTGCCAATGCAGGAGACCTAAGAGACATGGGTTCTATCCCTGGTTTGGGAAGATCCTCTGGAAGAGGGCATGGCAACCCCCTCCAGTATTCTTGCCTGGAGAATCTCATGAACAGAGTAACCTGGCAGGCTACGGTCCATAAGGTCGAGCAGAGTTAGACACAACCAAAGCGACTTAGCACACACGCATAATGACATATAGCCACAGTCACAGTATCATACAGGATAGTGTCACTTCTCTAAAGGTGCCCTGTGTGTTGTCACTCTTCTTGCTTCCCTTCCTCCCTGAAAACACCTGGTGAAATGTAGTTTTTCCAATCAAAGGTATTTGTAGCTCAGCTTCAGAGCTTTTGTAACCTACGTGAGCCCTTCTCTCCAGCCTTACCTCCTGCCCATGTGCTCTGGCTGCCCCAGCTGCCCCATGTTATTCCTGCTCTCTGAAACATACCAGCCACTAAGACATATAAGCGTCCCCTGGCCCACATTCCTGGGGGCTGCTCTTCCCCGGGGTACTCTCATATGCCACCTTCTCTCTGAAACTTTCCCCGGTGTAGTCTCACCTTCCGGCCTCCACAACATAGTCAAGGTTCCTCCTCTGTGTGGTTCTTGTGTTAATTTATTCATCCATGCAACAGATATTCACAGGAGTGCCTTCCACAAGGGCGCTAGTGCTAAGGATCTGGCAGGGATTTGGGCATAAAGCCCAGCTCACAGATGGCCAAAAGTTCCTTGAAGAAAATAAAACCAACTAACATGATGAAAGATGCCAGTATGGTCAGGGAAGGACTCTTGGAGGCGGTGACATTTAAGGACCAGAGGGGAGACTATTCAAGGTAGATGAAATAGCATTTGATGCAAACCTGGTGGAACACTTACCATCACTCACATAGCTGCCTCTCCTACTTTTTGAAGGAAGGGAACAGTCCCTGGGCAAGAGGTGACCTGTGTGTGCTCGTGACCATCCCGGGGTCAGGGATGCAGGGAGAACAGGAGGACGGGGCTGGGCTTGTAGGGGCTCCCAGCGCACACTCCTCACCTCCCCCTCCCAGCTGGGTGCCAGAAGCTTTGTTGAAGCAATTTGAGCCCTTGCTACCAAAACCCCAATTACCTGTGAGAAGGCTATTGCCTATTTAAAGAGTTCAAAAGCCCCAGACTTTTCTTTCTTTCTTTCTTATAAATAGCTCATATCCTTTCACCAACCCTTAAGACCAGGATTTATGGCCCACTTCCCCAGAAGCAGACAGACCAACAGACAGGTTACTTCCCTTGGAGTCCAGGTTCCTACAATTGTGCGATGTGCCCACTTCCTCTTTGCATTTTATGACCTCCTGGCTGGCTAATCCTGCAGTGGGTTACACGGGAAGGAGGTGAACTGTGTGATGCCGCAGCTGCCTGGGAAGCCAGAGGGCCATGCAGACTCAGGAAAGGGCTGGCAGGGGTGGGAGCCAGGCAACTCAGCCCCTTGGCCACACTGGCTCCTCTGGTTCCCAGGACCTTTCTCCAGCAAGACGCCCTGAGCGGAGACCTCAGTGTGATGGGTGCAGGGTGGAGTCTGCCTCAGAGGACAAACGGATAACCTCGGTTCATAATCTCAAGATCTAGTGGGGTGATGTGCCACAATTAATGAAGAGTCTCGTCAGAGAAACATCCCCCTTTCACCTTTAGAACATGGGCATATTCCTTGTTGCCTTTCATTTAGTTCTTACAGGACTCCAGTGAAGTAGGTCTATGACATCCTTACGATAGACAAGGAAACTGAAGCAGAAGCTAGCCCTAGTTGCCCAGCCAAAATGTGACAGGTCCAGCTTCTGATCTTGGCTTCCAGTGTGAGGTCAGGTGGGGGTGGGGGGGCATCAGAGGCAGCGAGAGCAGTGGGAGGTCAGGAGAAGGAGTGGACATTGGGACAAACGGGTCAGCTTTTAAGAGACCATGAGGAGGGGCTGGATTGTCTAGGAGGGGACTTAGCATGTGGAAAGGTGAAACCACTGTCAGGGACAGAGACCTTGCCCTGGAGCAGGCTCGGGAGGCGCAGACTTCTGGACATATCTCTGCAGGTCTCTTCATTGACCTCCAGCCTCTCCTTTTCCACAGCTTTTTCTCTAGGTCCTGACATCTCACACAGAAGGGCGAGGCAGTGATCAGGAGCTGGGCTCCGAGCCTGAATCCCTTGCACCAGCCCCGGGGCTTCGGTTGTGCCTCTCTGGGGTTGTACCTCTCTGGGGTTGTACTTCTCTGGGGTTGTACCTCTCGCAGCACAACCTGATGACAGTAGGGCTGGAGCGAGCCCAGGGCTCAGCTGTGAGAGCTGACACTATATTCTTTCTGGGGTTGTTGCCCCTCCCACCTCCCCCAGACAGTGCTTCTCTGTCAAATACAACTCCTAACTCGTCATTTGCCCTGCTCAAAAACCAAGACTGGATGTGCTGTTTTGGCCTTCAAGACCCCTTGACCTTTGATCCTAAATTCTGCCACAATGAGACCATCTGCAGATGGTCTGAAATCCTCAGGGGATGGGGACATACTATGTGACACAGAGGAAGGAACAGTAGCTAGGGGGAAAAGAAAAAGCAGTGTTCAAATCCAGGCTCTTCCAGCAGTCCCCATATGAGGGGCACCTGGCTTCTCAGAATCCAGCAGTCTTGCCTACATGAAGGGGCCTTCTTTTCTGCCAGCTGCTCTTAGAGCCCAGGACTACAAGGTGCTTCATCTTCTGGAGCATCGTGGGTGCTTCAGTGTGTTACCTTTCCTTCATTTCAACAATAGTCTATTCATTCCACATCATCTCTGCTTTTACCTGTAATCAGGAGACCTCCACCAAACAGAACTGGCACCACGCCCCCTCCACCTAGGTGGCTGGGCTTCCCAAGGGTGAACCTCAAGCCTGTCTTGCTCATCCCAGATCTTGGCCTGACAAGCAGTCAGTGCTCAGTAAGTATTTGTTGGATGAATTAATTGTTGAAGAGAAGCCCTGAGCGCTGTGCTCAGTGACCAGGAGGCGTGTTTGAAACATGTGCTGTGAATCTCAAAGGCCTCTGAAAGTAAGCACGTGTTCATAGAAGTAGACTCGGCAGGTACCTTACAGCCGTGGAGCCTGAACCAGTGTGCTTGCAATAGGAATGGGGATCCCTTGTGTGGGTGGCAGTCCTCAGTTCGGCCCTGGTCCTCCTGGCTGGGGGTCCCTCTCCCTCTGGGGAAATGAACTAACATATGATAGTGCCCCTACTTTGTCCTCTGTCCTTGGCATTTTACAGTCGTCCCTCTTAATGCCAACAACAACTGTGTAAGGTGAAAATTATGATCCCCACTTTACAGATGAGAAAATCAAGACAAAGGAAGGACAAGAAATTTGTTCAGATTTCCCAGTCAGTGGGTGGTAGAGCTGTGCCAACCCCTGAGCCCATATTCTTTGGACCAACTACCCCTCCTTCCTGCCTCCACCCAGTGAGCCCGCTGTGGCTTTCAAGCTGTGTATCTTTCGTCCTTTTCTTGGCACCCGTTTCCCAAGCTAGCAGGACCACTTTTGAAAGACCAGACCAACCCATCAGAATTTCTTTCCAGCCTCGGACAAGCCCAAACTGCTCTGTGCTGGGTGCTGGCAGCGCTCAGCCGCGCGCTTCCGACAGTCCCTGAAGGGGGGTTGAAATGCAGGGCAAGTGGAAACTTCCCCCAACATGGTGTTCAGAGATGGAATTTTTTTTCTCTTTCCCAGTTTTGAAACCATCAGGGATTGGGGCTGCTCTCTGGCTGGGACTCCTCCAGGCTGGATGATTTATTCATCAGGTGGCTTTGGTGTACACATTCTTCTGCAGGAATTTGTTGTAGAGTGAAGAAGCCAGACGAGGAGTCCCGGGGGCCTTGTGTCCCTGTTGGCCCCTCAACCCTCACCCAGAGGTGAAGTGACAGTCTTCTGGCTCTGCACCCCCACCCAAGCCGGTGGCTTGGCTGCCAAAGCGATAGCATCTGAGCAGCAGGAAACGATTAGCTGCCGTCATATTATTTAGGCTGGAGCCAGAGTGAGGTTGGGGACTGGGTGGGAGATCTGCAAGTTTATTAGCTCTCTCCTTCTCTTTTACACACAAATGTACACTAATCCCCTGGAGCCCAGGGTGGGCTAAGCCAATAGTATGGTCAGGTTTGGTTTCCTTCCTTTCTTCTACTTTGAATGCTAGCTTTATCACTTGAATGTCAATTTGCCGAACACCTCAGTTTTCTAATCTGTAAAATGGCAACATTTATAGTGCCTTGTGAGTTTGTTATGAGGTGAAATGAATGAATCCATTTTGAGTGTTTGGCACCTGGCCTGGTGCATAAAAGGGACAAACTAAATGTAAGCTTTCACTATTACTGCTGTTGACTTAGCAAACAGTAGTCATTAGCCTCCCATGTGCCATGCATTGTGCTGGGTGTCAGAGAGGCTTCATGCCTTCCAGTAACGTCCAACTAGTAGGAGAGGATGTGGCATATTAAATAACCAATTACAACCCAGAATGGTAAGCAAAAAGGCAGATGAAACATGATATTAGGACTTATATGCCAGACAATTTTTGAAGGTCGTTACTTATTTCGTCTAATCTTCACAACAGTCTCATGGGGCTGGAACCCCCCCACCTCCATCCCCTGCACTTTTTGGATGCAGGAACTGAAGTGCAGAAGAGTGAAGTCACCTACCCAAGGCCACCCAACTGTCGGAAGTAAGACTGTTGAATAGGAAGCCAGGCAGACTCTCCTGGGTGCCAGAGGGGTGCCTGGCCCAGCGGGGAAGGAGAGGCTACGTGGAGAAAAAAATGTCTCAGTTGACCTGGAAGGTCCAGTAGGCCAGGAACACCAAGCAAGTGTGAGCATCAGCAGGGGGAGCAGCATCTGGGGCACCTTCTGCTTGGGGCTCACCCTGCTGTGGAAGGTTCAGTGCTTGGCCAAGTTACCTCTGGCTTTAAAATTGGAGCTCCACTTAGTAATACAGTGATTTGACGACTGAACAAAAGGATGTGCAGTATGCAAAGTGCCTGTCACAGTGTTAGGGTGCTTGAGTGCTCAGTCAGTTCATGTATTCATTCATTCATCCATCCATCCAGCATGTAAAATTTTAATTAAGTTACTACCATGAGCCAGGCACTTTCCTGGGCGTTTGGAATATAGTGGTGAAAAGGACACCCTCTTCGTCCTCATAGAGCTTACAGTCTAGTGGGCAAGAGAGATGACAAACAAGTAAACAATGTATGCATATGTAATATAAGAGCAGGTAGTGGTGAAATACAAAATAGGCTAAGGGGAGGCAGGAGATTGAAGGGGGACTATTTTGGGCAGGGAGGTCTGCTAAGGCCTTTCTGAGGAGGTGATAATTAGGCCAGGACCTGAATAATGTGAAGGAATGAGCTATACAGTTGTCTGGGCAAAAGGCTTTTGGACAAGGGACCAGCAAGTGCAAAGGCCCTGAGGCAGAGCATGCTTACTGTGAAGGAAGGCCATGTGGCAGGAAGGAAGTGAGTAACGGAGGGGGTGTTGGAACAGATACAGTCAGGGACAGATCATGTGAAGCCTTCAGGGCCAGAGTGAGGCTTTTAGATACTGTTTTAATGAACGAAAGCCACCAGGGAGGATCTGAGCAGAGGACTGACTTCTGGCTTTGTGCTGGGTGGTAGGTATGTTCCATGACTTCCCATAATACCCAGTCCAGCGGGAAGAGATGACTCTTAGAAAACTAGTTACCATACGGCATGATGAGGGAAATGATAGATCGATTACTAAGCCTTACTGTGTGCCAGACACTCGTATTTCATTTACTCTTCACAGCAGTCTCATGAGGCAGGTCCGATTATTTTCTGTCTCGTTTAGAGGCAGACTGAAGTGCAGAGCAGTGGAATCACCTGTCCGAGGCCACCCAGCTGGTGAGTCTCCTTAGTCAGTTCCCTCTGGCCACTGCACAGAGGGTCAGTGGACTAGAGAGGCCACAGGAGCGGCCAGGAAGCTGCTATAGCAATTCAGAGGAAAGAGATGATAGGTGGCTTGGATGGTGGTGGCGGTGGTGACAATAGACCAGATTCTGGGTATATCTGAATATAAACCAATATGATTTGCTCCTGGAGGATCAGGTATGGGGTGGGAAATCAGAAGAGATGCCAAGACTGAGCCTAAGATTTTTGGCCGGAGCTGTTGGGTAAATTAAATATTTACTGAGATGGGGAAAGCTACAGGAAGAGCAGGTAGGGAGAGAAAGTCAAGGCTTTGGCTTGCTTCAGATGTGTGAAAATACATGTTTACTGAATGGAGGACACTGTCTGCCGGACGTCCCATGTCCGCCCTTCCCACACTCTGTTACCTTTGAGGAGCATCTGTTGTTGAAATGATTGGAAAGTGCTCTTCAGTCAAGTCCTTTTCACACCATCCACCACCCCAGGGTTCCAGAGAGAGAGAGACCCATCCCCTGTGACCTTCCCACTTTGCTTTTACACCTTTCATTTTGTTTTGGCAGCTTTGACCTGAAGAGAGCAATTTCAACTCAACTTGTGCTCAGGGTCAAGGGGAGGCATCTTGCCTTGAACTTTTTCCCTGGCTTCCCTGGGTCCCCACCCTTAAGCATTTTTTTTTTTTTTGTCTGTAGATTATAGTCCTGTTGGCCTTGGGGTAAGGTGGAGGTGGGTTGGGGGCCTGTGGGGCTAGAAAGTGTGAGTCCCCCACCCCTGCCACCCCTGCAGCTGTCAGAGGAAGCCTGGGTGATTCAGTGAGCAAAGGAGCTAGCATTTGGAAGGAAAATAGCAGGCAGTGGAGAAATTTCTATCTGGGCCATTTGTCTGTGGCCCCCTCCCCACCATGGAGGGTAACCCTGAGGGCTGGCAACCTCTCCTGCCTGGGAGGCGAGTGGTGACTAAATTGTGAAGAACTGGCTGTCTAGTTCATCTCCGGCCTGTTTTATTTGGGCAGTTCCTGCAGATTTCTCTTTGACTTTTCTTTGTGGTGTGTGTATGTGGATCAGGTTCTGCAGGTATCTCTTTGACTTCCCTTTGTGGGGTATGTGTGTGTGCACGTGTGCGTGCACGAGCTTGCATGTCAGGCCCGGGTCCTGGGAGGGCATGTGAGTGAAGACCATTTCTTTATCTTGAGGCTCAGTTCTTAGATTTCTCACTGGGTTTCAGCTCAAACATGCCTTCCTCAGTGAGGCCTTCCCCGACTACTCTCTGGGTCATTCTCCACCACCAAGTGGCCTGATTTCGTTTCCCCGAAGCACTTTTTACTCTTTGAAGTGATGTTGACCGTCTCTCTCAGACAGGGTCTTCATCTGTCCTTCACTCTGCACTTGGGGGAACCATGACAGTGTTGCGGGTGACCAGCCCTGGAGCCCAGGCCTGTGCCTGCACGTGTGGCCCTTGGTCCGCAGGGGACGGCAGAGTTCTGGGGGCAGGGCCACTTGCCAGGCACTGCCCCCTCCTCTGTTGGCACTCCAGTTGCGGTGTGAGAGGACCCTGTTAGGACTGTGGCATATCCATTACCCTTAAGGCAGTGGGGAATCCGAGTTGAACATTAAGCTCAGCTCCCAGCATAAGGCCCGGGCAGTGATATATGGACCCTCCACTAGGAGAGGAAGACCCTCTGCTACCCCTCTCCCTTCAGGACTCCTGGACTCCAGCTCCCTGTGTTTCTCTCTGGTTCTGGGCTCTGCCTGTCTCTCCCTGAAGCCCTGTGTCTGCGATTCCCTCTGTTTCTCTCTCTTTCTTCTTCCCCCATCCCTCTTTCTCTCTTTCCCCTCCTTTCCCTCTTTGTTCTGCCTTCTTTCATTTACTGAATTCTTCCCTCATGGCAAGTGCTGGTCACGCAGACTGTCACTGACCCCTTATAAGAGTCCATGTAAGACAGATTTTTATCATGCCCATTTTTCAGATGGGGAAATGCAGGCTCAGGGAGACTTGGTGACTTGTCTGTCCCCACAACCAGTGTGTGGTCCAGCCGGGATTGGAATCCAGGTCCTCTGGTGTTTATACTCTGTGCTGGGTCATGGTTCTGGACAGATAAACCAGTGCTACCCTGTGAGAACATGGGGACCTCAGGCCCACTGTTCCAATAGGCTTCTGAGCACAGAAAGAGGAAGAGTGTGGGAGATGAGGCTGGGCAGGTAGAGGGGGTCTGGGGGGTAGGCTGTGAGGTCATACCCTGCAGTCACCCTCCAGGCACACTTGCGTCTGAGCGCTGCCCAAGGAAAGAAGTGAGGAGCCCCTTGGGTCTTGGGCCAGGTGCTGCCTGCCAGCCAGTGTGGGTTATTTATAATCCCAAGGCCAGAGCAACTGGGGGAAGTTAAAGCTGGAAGGGGAGAGGCAGCTAAACACAGCTTCCACCAGTTCATCTGTGACAGATGTGAGAGGCCAACTCCAGCAGATCCTTTTTGGAGGGAAGTGAGTGGTGAGGGCAGGAATAAAATTCTCTTCTTATTCAACCTACCAGGAATATGAGCTCTCCAAACTTCAGGAGGAGGATAGAATGGCCAGGATGGCTCAAGCGCAACCATGATCTCCCAGGCTGCATTTTCAAGAGGAGTCTGGGACAACCTTGGAAATAGCTACTCCCCAGCTCTCCTGGCAAGTAGAAATTATTATTAGAGAGGAAGGGAAGGGGAAAAAAAAAACACACCTAATGTATTACGCTCCGGGCCTGTCCCACTCAGGAGACTGGTGATGGTTATTTACAAGGCTGGCTTATTCATGGCCACTGAAGCTAGGAGAGGCAGGATGGAGACAGAATCTAACAAACGAGTTATTTATATCTACACTCCCCGACCTCAGAAGGAAAATTCCCATACTTAGGCATTCCTAGATGGCCTGCGACACAGGATATTTAAAGTAACAATGGGCCAAATTCCTGCTCACATTTTTGGCAGTGCGCCAGTCTGAAAGTCCGCAGGAGAGAGACTTGTCCAGGCTGTGTAGCTTTAGCGGGGTAGGGGAAAAAGACTGTTTCTATTTCGGGACTTATTTAAGATCTGACTTCCCCCTCCTTCCTGGAATTACGAGGAAAACATGACAACAATCCATGTAATCTACTTTGGAAGATTTTAGGAGCTCTGCGGGTACCCCCATCTTGGGATAAAGTGAGGATGTTAAACAAATGAATAGGACACACTTTGAAAACCCTTGAACTCCTCCTACATTTCTTTACCTGGGGTTGGAAATAGCCACTACCTGTGGGCAATCTAACAGCCAAACTCTGAATGCTGCAACAATTGTATGGAGCTGGTTGGACATGGCTTTAAAACAGTCACTGGCCAACCTAAGTTATGACCCTGTGGCATTAGTTCCAAGGAAACCCCAGAAAGAGCTGAAAATGGTGACTTCTTGTACTTACACAGTTGGAAGTTACAGTTGACTTCTTATAGCCCTTCCAAAGCCTATGATATGTCTAAGCAACAGCCTTGTAAAGAAGTAGAAAATCTACAAGCTCTAATAGCAAGGATGCCTTTGACAGCAAATCACAAAAATTACGCAGCTCAGACTGGCTTCAATTATATGAAAGTGGGGCTTCCTTGGCGATCCAGGGGTTAAAACTCTGAGCTTCCCAATGCTGTGTGGCCGCCTGGAGTGGAGGAGAGCTTAGGGGGAATGAATACACGTGTATGTATGGTGAGTCTCTTTGCTATTCACCTGAAACCATTACAGCATTGTTTGTTAATCGGCTATACACCAATACAAAATAAAAAGTTAAAAAAAAAAAAAGCAAACAAGAAAACCCCTCCAAGCTTCCAGTGCAGGGGGTGTGGGTTTGATCCCTGGTCAGAAAACTAAGATCCCACGTGCTGCATGGCCACAATATATGTATATATATTCATACTTCATATATATATACTTCATAATCATATGAGTATGAAAAATTTATTTAGATAAAAGAAATCTTCAGGTAGAATGACTTCAGGACTGGCTAATTAGGCAGCTCAGTCATGTCAAAAAGGACCCAGGTTTCTTCCCTGTTTTCTCTCTGCCATCCAATTTCTGGCCTTTATCCTCAGGCCACCTCTGTTTATGGTACTAAGAAGGTTGCTGTTTCAGTGTCATAAGACACTACCGTATTTTCCTTTCTTCTTGGTTTGTCATTTTAACAATGAATAAACTTCCTAGATTTCCCCTCCCATCCTATTGGTCATTTCTGTATTACTTGTCCATGCATGAACCAGTCACTAGCTAGGAGACTGGGGTCAACATAATTTGATTACACTTCTTAGGGCTTATCTGTGCAGCTGTAATAGTTACTTCTGCTTGAACCCTGGAAGAAATCCAAACAAGAACAGGGAATGGATATCAAGGTGTCTGCCTCATTAGCTATGAGAGCAAAACTTTGGAAGTAATTTAAATATCCATCAATAGAAGATGGGTTCCCGACCCGTGGGAACATGGCGCTGCGCGCGGTGCAGAGTGTGCGGGCTGCGGTTGGCAGCCTGCGCGCCATCTCGGCACCCAGCGCGCCCTGCTCGCCGCAGCCCTGGGGACTGCGAGCGTGTGCCGTCCGGGCGCTGCGCACCGGCCCTCCTCTGCTGTCGATACGGAAATTCACAGAAAAACAAGAATGGGTAACAACAGAAAATGGTGTTGGAACAGTGGGAATCAGCAATTTTGCACAGGAAGCTTTGGGAGATGTTGTTTACTGTAGTCTGCCTGAAGTTGGGACAAAGTTGAACATACAGGAGGAGTTTGGTGCTTTGGGAAGTGTGAAAGCTGCTAGTGAACTCTATTCTCCTCTATCAGGGGAAGTAACTGAAATTAATAAAGCTCTAGCAGAAAATCCAGGACTTGTCAACAAGTCTTGTTATGAAGATGGTTGGCTGATCAAGATGACATTCAGTAACCCTTCAGAACTAGATGAACCAATGAGTGAAGAAGCATATGAGAAATACATAAAATCTATTTAGGAGTGAAAACGGAACCCCTAAATAAACTACTTTGAAACAACTTAATCTAGCATAGTTGTCTTAAATTAGTGGTGGATAGATATTCAAAAAGAAACTTTTAGCAAAAGAAACTACTTGTAACAATGTTTCCTGAAGAAAATACCTGTTAACTTTCTAATGACTTCAGATAAACACTGTGCATCTTTTCCACAGCATCCTGTGATTTTTAGGCTAGGCTCCAGTTATAATATTCAGAATTCCTGAAATTATCTCTGGTAAAACTAATGACAAAAATTATGTAATTCAAGGATAACATGGTTATCTTAAACCTTATATGACACTGTAACTTGCTTACAGCTATCCTTGGATTTGGGTCAAAATTATCTTCCCACTAGAAATAACTGCCAGTGGAGAAAAGTTTGTTAGTTGTGTAGTGTCCAGTGAAGAATATTAACTATCTTAATTTTGCAATATGCTGTTTGCTGGTGCTATTTTTATACAGTGAAGTAACAGCCTTGCAGGAGAATAAACAATTTAATAATAAAATATTCAACTTCTTAAAAAAAAAAGAAGATGGGTTCCTTTGTAAAAAGGAAAAATGATAACCAGTATGCCAAGAACTGTTTAGACCTGTAGATACAGCAGTGAATAACACTACTCTTGACAGGGGAAGACAGATAGCAATAAGTACATGAAAACATATGTGTATAATTGCAAATTAAAATAAGCGCAGTGAAGGAGAAGACCAGGACAAGAGACAGCCCAGAAAGTCCTCTCTGAGGAGGTGACAGTTCAGCTGAGAGAAAAGACAGGTGAGCCATGGAAGAATATTTTAGCAGGAGCACGAGGCAATGCAGGGGTTCAGAAGCAGAAGCGGCTTCTTGGGGTTGAGAGTCAACAAGATAAGGGTGGGAGGGCTGGATTAGGCAGGGTCTTGTGGGCTTTGATTTTCATTCTAAATTGAGTGGGAAGAAACAAGATTTAAAAGTACATATTCCTTTTTAAAACTTTATTTTTTTAAAATTAATTTTATTGAATTAAGTTGATTTACAAGGTTGTGTTAATTTCTGCTCTACAGCAAAGTGACTCAGTTATACATACATACATATACTTTTTAATATTCTTTTCCATTATGGTTTATCACAGGATGTTATAGTTCCCTGTGCTATTCAGTAGGACCTTGTTACTTATCCATTCTATATATAATAGTATGCATCCGCTAATCCCAACTCCCAGTCCATGCCCTCCTTCCCCTTTGACTGTTACAAGTCTGTTTTTTATGTCTGTGAGTCTGTTTCCGTTTTGTAGATAAGCTCATTTGTGTCATATTTAAGACTGCACATCTAAGTAGTATCACACAGTATTTGTGTTTTCTGACTTACCTCACTTAAGTGAGAGATCATCACTCTGATGATCTCTAGGCTCACCTGTGTTGTTGCAAGTGGTATTATTTCATCTCTTTTATGGCTGAGTAGTCAGTCCACTGTATATGTGCACCACATCTTCTTTATTCATTCATCTGTTGATTGGACATTTAGGTTGTTTCCATGTCTTGGCTATTGTGAATAATGCTGCTATGAATATAGGGATGCACATATCTTTTGAATTATATTTTTGGGGGATATATGCCCAGGAGTAGGATCGATGGGTACATGACAACTCTATTTTTAGAAAAAACTTTGTATTTTGAAATAATTTTAGATTTACAAAAGAGTTACAAAGATAGTACAGAGAATTCCTGTATTCTTCACCCAGCTTCCTCTAATGTTAACATCTTACATAAACCATGGTAATTTATCAAAACTAGGAAATTAACATTGGTACAATACTCTTTATTCAGGTTTCATGAGTTTTTCTACCACGTTGCATGTCTCCTGTTTCTCCTAGTATGTGACAATTTCTCACTCTTTCCTTTTTTTTTATGGCCTTGACATTTTGAAGTGTACCTATCAGGTATTTCATAGAATCTCCCTCAATTTGAGTTTTTCTGCTGTGTTCTCATGATTTGACAGAGTCTGTGAATTTGGGGATGAACAGGAGAGGTGACAGGCCTTCTCTTCGTGTGATTTCAGAGAGTATATGACATCAGTGTGACTTTAACTGGCGATGTTTAACCTTGATCAAGTGGCATCTGCTAGGCCTTCCACTGCAGAGCTACTGCTTTTCCCTTTCCATGCTCTAGTTTTTGGAAGCCAGTCACTGAGTCCAGCTCACACTCAAGTAGAAGGAGGGGCTGGAGGGTTTTAAGGGCAGTGACAAGAAAAGACTGGATAAATGGCTGTCATTGTGGAATACGTGTCTCTAGTACAGACCTGGAGCTCTCAGTGAAAGCTGTGTCTCTTAAAGACGATTGCCTTTCGCCTTGCCCTTCAGTTTATGTGCACGGCCATCTGTAAGGTGAGTGCTGTGCTCTCTAGGCTTTTGCACTCTGTGGCCGATGTCCCACTTGGCAGTTCTTCTGAAGAGAGAGGACTTTGCTGGATCTCCCAGTGGGCCCTGTGCACAGCCCTGCCACCCAGTTTGCCCCATCACACACACACACACTCGGGCCTAGTGAGGCTCCTGTTTTTAACCACTGGCCTTGTTGGGCAGGATGAGCAGAGGGTGTGTCGAGGGTGGTTTAGTTAAGGTTGGGTGGTTGGTGTGAAGAGCAGTGCGCAGGGAAGGTGGGAAGAGGAGGTGGTGAGGCAGAAAATAAAATGACATATAATATCAGCTATTAAAAATCAGAAAGTGGAGTGGTGGAGGTATGATAGAGAGTCCAGGTGTGTTGCTGAGTGAAGAAAGCATTTTATAGGAACAGCTTTATGTAGTATGATCCCATGTATGTATGACTTTAAAGATGGAAGGATAGTCCCTAGCACATAGTAAACACTCACTATTTGTTGAATGAATGAATGAATGGTATATAGCAAAATGTTAAACTGAGGCTAGGAATGGGGGGTTAGTTTTTCCCCATTCTTTTCTTTTCTTTTCTTTTTTTTTTTGCAACATTCATGTTATTAAAAAAAATTAAATTAAGTACCACCTTAATTTTCCCCTTGAAGCTGATGAGTAATAATTTTCAGCTGGCCTGGTTTGAGTGGTAGATATTTAATACTGACCCTTAATAAATGCTTTTGGTAACCATACCTCTTTTAGAAGGGCCAGGAGAACCCAATAGCTTAAGTTCCTAAACTGACTTCCTTTTTCCTTCCTTGGAGATGCTCTGTCACAGCCACTGACGAAGGGAGCAGAGGACCGGAATTTGCCAGATTCAGTTTTGCAAACTACTGGCCCCAAAGACCTTCGCATTCCATTAATGATCCTACAGCATGCAGCCAGGGCTCAGGCCTCTTCCCGCACATCAAACACCCCCATAATCCATTGACCAGACACCCTCTTCCCAGTGTCCAGGGATGGGAGCACAGGTAGGAAAGTAGGGGCTCTGGAGTCAAGCCTGTGCAACCTTGGGCATATGATTTCACCTTCTAGAGCCTCAGTTTCTTCAACTGTAAAATGGGTGTAATAGAAGTATAGGCACAGAGTGAGGATGAAAAAAATGGGTCAAAAGCACTTGGTTGGCATCAGGTCTTAAATACTCAAGTGTCAGCCACCGGAGGTAAAAGCTGGTCCTGTCGTTCACAGCATCCTGGTTATGTGGTGGAAATCCTCCATCCTCTCACAAGGCTGCCTTTAGGACAGAAATAAAGCCTGAGGCCACTTGTCCCTTCCCCTTTGACTCTCCTTTTGGTATATCATTAATTAATTAACACATTTAACAGATATTTATTGACTGCTACTCACATGCCAGATGCTGTGCTGGAAGCTTCCCCAGGGGTGTGGTGTGTATGGGAATGCTGATCCCTAAGCTTGGGGCAGTGGGTATGGCTGGGGGCGGACAGAGGCCTGGACTCCGAGTGCCGCCAGTCACCAGCAAGCAACCTGCTGCTTTACCACAGTAGACAGCTTCTAAGTGCGCCATGACAAAGGCCAGGTGGTCCTGAAGTCAAGAACGAGAAGCCTCAGAACAAGAGCTCATCTGCTGGGGGGGGACAGACAGGCTGTGAACAGACAGGTGTGAATGGGTCATCACAACACTGCATGTTGCAGAAGTGTCAGGAAGGAGCCCAGTGAAGATCAGACACGCAGGGTGAGACGGAGTGGGGAGGTGTGGTGCTGATGGCATCATTACTGTTGCTATCACTTTGGGCAAGTTTTTGGTAGAAGACACTATAGACTGGTGCATAAGTGCTTGGAAACCACAATTTCCTAGGGAGACAGAAAGCCTAGCTCCTCTTCTTGGCTTTGCAGCTAACCTGTGGTGCGACTTGGACAAGCTGCACTCAGGATCTCACCCATATGATGGAAGTGGGTGGATTGGACCAGCGATTCTGAACACTGTAGTGGGTCACGTACCTCTCTGAGAAGCTGGAAACTGTCTCTCAGACAAAAAGCAAAAATACACAGAAATTTATCTACAGTGTCAAAGGGCTCCTTTTACCCCCTCCTCCACCTTCAAATCCTAGGCGAAAAATCTCCAGCTTCCATGACCTCAGATATCCCTTCTGGCATTATGACTCTGACACCTGTGCCTGAGAGACATGCCTGCAGGGTAGGCATCCTTAGGAAGCCTTCTAGATGGGGGCTGGGACATCTTGTCTTGGGTTCAACTGTGCAAGGAGGCCAGTCAGACTTGACGCCAGCGGGCATTAGGATCGGAGAGCCAGGAAGATGATGTGAAAAAGAGAAGCAAGGTTGGGCTAAGGGGCATCAAGGTACAAACACCATCATCAGTGCCAACCGGCACTCAGTGCAGGGGATTTGGACAGTGAAATGGGTGGGGGATACTGTGCGAGAGTGAGGGGACCCTGCCCAGTTTGCAAAGGGTAATTAGTTGCCTTTCTGCTCTAGCCATCTGCTGCCACAGGCAATGGGGAGCCCAGAGCAGCCAGTGCCTTTTGTTTTTCATGAGAAGTTTTAGATCTGGCTTTGGAAGCCTCTTCATTTTCAAATAACAACCAAGTTTCTGAAAACACTGAGCCACGGTCTGATTTCTTGCCTATGTGATCCATATGTCTAGGCTACAGATGGAGACACTGAGGCTAAGGAGAGAGGAGACCGAGTTCTTACATTCTCTGCTCTTCTATAAACCATGTTTCCGCCTCTAAGATAATGAGTAACGTTATATTAGTGCTGCGCAACCACCGTCAAACCCTCCAAGTGTCATTAGAAGGGCAGTGACCCTCCCAAGGTCACAAGAGAGAAGGTGGCAGAGCAGGGCCCCGGGCAGTGGGACCGTAAGGCTCAGCTGCTCTTCCCCACACATGGTCCTAAGGGGAGGGGTCTGCGGAAGTGGCAGCCACTTCTCAGAGAGCCCCAAAGCCCTAGCTGTGCCTACTCTGGGAAACGGCTCCACCTGGATGGACACTAGTTCTTTAATCCGATTAGATCCGGCACCTCAGAGAGCCTTGGTAATCCAGGGCTGGCTGGAGCATTGCCTGGAAACTTGTCAAGCAGTGGCCTCGGGTTGGGAGGAGCTCTGCTTAGAAACATGGGGGTCCCCAGCACTGCTGCCTTCTGCGTCCACCCGGGTGACTATGGCTCCTTGGTCTGTGCCTTCTTTGTGCTTTGCCCCTGGAAACCCAGAGAGGGGGCCTGCGCCCTTAAATCCTGTGTATGCATCTCTCTGCACACAGCCGCCGCCGCCCCACCCACCCACAAAGCCACCAAACCACACTTCTGAATTATCTGGGGTAACTTAAACTCCCCCTCACCCTGTTAAGATTTTTGCCTCTGGCCACCACAGACCAAGTAATTCCACAGGTTGGGGAAGCAATTCGTCTTTTGATTGCAGAGGAAATGAGAAAGGCTGGCCAAGAGCAGTGTTGGGAGGGTTGTTACCATGTTGTGTGGTGACGCAGCATACTTCCTGAGATCTGTTTGAGGGGGCCTCAGTATTTTATATGGGGTGTTGTGAAGTGATGCTTAGACCTAGGTTCCAGTCCAATCTCAATCAGTCTATGTAATCTTGTTTAAATACTACCTATCCTATTGACTTCTGAAGAAACACACAGTGGGGGTGGGTGCGAGGATCCTAGGAGAGGTGCTATTTGGGGAGTGTTTGAAAGTTAGAGTAGGCCCTTAGCATTCATTCAGTACACAGGCTGTGGGGGAAGGCCTACCACTTATCAGCAGTGTGGCCTTGATGAGTGACTTACTCTCTCTGAGCCTCAGGGGTTTCTCATCTATAAAAGGAGACTGATTTTATCAACCTACTTTGATTGTTTTTCAAGGTTGTAAATGATAATGCAGCTCAGAAGCAATAGCTTTTTAATGATTTCCTAAGGCCACTTGACCTCTATAACTCTGTGAAGGCTTTCTAGAATACTGACTCCAAGTAGAGCATCAACTGGAGCTCTTCTCTTGCTTTGTCCTTGGTGGATTTTCTGTTCAGAGTCCGAAGCCACTCACTCCCTCCTTCTTGAAGCCCAGTGAGAGAGAAGCTAGTCAGGAGACCGGTTACCTAGTCTCTGCAGGTACAGGAAAGAAAGAGGGTAGACCCCAGGGAGAAAGTAGGGGAGGAAGGGAGCAGGGAGAGTTCCAACCTTGCAACAGTTAAATGTTAATATAGGTGTCTGCATAGGAAGTGTCTTCTAATGACAGAAGGAAACGAGGGAGTTTTTCAATCATCTCCTGCTTAACAGATACAGATGTATTCATAATTATCCCTTGCCTCGGGCCTTGAGGCCCAGGTGGGCTCCAGAAGGCCTGTGTTCCTGCCAGACAACAGTCCTTAAGGAACGTCATGTAGACAATTGGAATGCTGGTGCAAAACACAATAAAACCCTGAGCTCTCTTCCTGTCTCAGAGACCCATAAATTATGAAAATTATACCTGCCCCAGGCCATGGACATATTGTTTTATTAAAGTTTTGATGAATAAACTTAGGGCTCTGAAAAATGTCCTCTTGGCTTTCATTTGGCACACACCTCCAGCACTGAGCTGTCTGCTGGGGTGCATTCAACGAGTTCACAACCCAACTTGGCGAAGTTAAGCTGATTTCAAGGTGCAGTTTCAGCAGGCTGCAGGGGCCAGCTGGGGAGCTACGGAAGGGGCTCAGGGCCTCCTGGCCTGATGACATGAGTTGTCCAAGGGGTTCTTGTTTTCTGCCATCAGCAATGGGGATTCCCCCTTGTCCTCACCACTCTTTTTTGGATGAGCTGAGGCTTGTGGTGCCGTCATATGAGGTGTGTGGTTATGGATGTGGAGAGAGTTGAAAGCCTTCTCTATTTTTAAATTTAGTTGCTGGGGAGTCTTTTTAGTCCATCCTGTGTTTCTGCCCCAAACTGAGTTGCTAAACCTTCAGCTCTCCATTTTCCCATCTACCCTTCAAACGTGACAGGCCTGTAACTCCTGACTCTCAATTTCTGCGTCTTGAAGAGGTAACTAACAATGGTATTGGTCAAGTATGTTAAAGATTTGGCAAAAAGGAACCATTCACTATATTCTAAGCATTGTTACTGCCCCAAGTCATTTCTTAACTGGGAGCCAAGAGGAACAGGGCCAGGCAAGGAAAGACAACGAAGGCACAGGCAGGGCTTTTTCTCTGGCCACCAATTTTTAAGAAACAAGCTCACATTTGTTTAGCTTGTTTCCTCAAGAGGTTTTGGGTGGGTGAGACAAACCCAACATCCTGTATAGGTTTCTGTTATTTTTAATCTCTGAACTGTAGAAACAAAACCAGGGGGAGGCCTGCCCCATGTCTCCACCTATCAGGACACCCAAGACTTAAAGCCTGGGTGTCAGTAACTGGGATTGAGCCAAGGAAAAGGAAAACCACCTCCAAGTGTCATCAGTGAAGGAAGACACCAACATCCAGGAGCGGGAGAGGCCACAAGTTCTGGCTGAAGGGGAGGCTGGCGTTGTCTTTATTCTGGAGCAGTTTTAGAGCTGAGAAAGACCACAAGGAGGATGGACATCCTTTATGCCTTTTTTGGGAAGTTACCAGGGGATCCTTGGCATGGGTTTGGATGTCTTGAAGAGGAGCCTGAGGCTTCACAAAGAATGGAAACATGCCATCCCTGGTGACCCGAGACAACCCAGAGCTGGATTCAGGGCTCCAGACTCTGCACCTGTCTGTCTAGCTTCTTCTGTCAACCATTGTTGCACCCCTTACAGCTAACAGAAAAGCATCTTTAAAACAGGAGGCATGTGTTCAGTTTCAAGATAATAGTCAGTCTCCTTGTGATTGGCGTATGCAATGAAAGTAATTAAATTCTCTCCTCCCCGCCTCCCCCACCCCTCTGCTGCATCCTGATTTAAATGTCTGTGTGGTATGGGGGAGATGGATAGATGGAAGGTGTGTTGCAAAGGCAGAGGCACATCATTTACTAGATGGAAGTCCAAGGGGACGGGTTTGTTACAGTAGCCACCAGTCCAGAGAAAGTAAGGAAACTGCCAAGGGTTTTTTGTTTGCCTTCGGTAAGCCTGTGTGTGGGTGTATATGTGAATATCTGCTTGGGGAACACCAAAGTGAAAAGAAAAGAGCTGCAGAATTTGTATAAATTGCACAGGTAGATGAACCTCCCTCACTTCCCAGTCATCCGTTAGCAATACACTCTTGCATAGGGCAGGGCTTGCCAGAGGATTTAGCAGCACCTGGCAGGATTCAGCTTCATCAGACAGTGAAGCTTTCCTCCAGGGGCTCTAAGGTCATCCTTGACACAGCACCAGGGCCAGGAAGCCTTGTCCCCCTGCCACACAAACACCACCATTTGGCAGGTGTTCTTTGACAAAATTTGACACCTTGCTGGGTGAGGATGTTGTGGGTATGAACACACAAACACATGAGAAACGGCAGTCCTATGTATATTTAACAATATATATTTATATATATTTTCTAGATCAGTACATTCAGTTTTTAACTTGCTTTTTCTTCACAAACAGAAGAACTCTTACAATAGTAGACTTTCTAAAATAAATACTATTAAAATAGAGCTTCAAAATAAATATTCTATACAAAGGAAACCTTCTGTGGTAACTTTTGATGTGGGGTGAGAAAGGGTTACAGTGAAGCCCAGGGAAAATGTGCAGGAATGGGACCCTTGAATAGCTTTTCTGTTTTTAACACAAAACAGGGAACTGTGGGGCAGTGAGAAGATAAAGCAAGACAAGACACCACACAAGTTACCCACAGCAAAAATGGCAGCCTAAGATTTGTCATTGACTGTCACAGTAAGCAGAGGGCATGAAGATGCTTACCAAAGGCATAGAGAAGGCCAGTTAAGTTCATAGGATGCCCTAGTGATGTGTACAGTGCAAAGTGGTGGTGTTTACACCCTGCTGGACACCTCCCGGGAAGCACGGCGACCATGACCGTGATGGGATCTGGTCCCAACCCACACCTTCCACACCTGGGACTTGTAATCTAACTAGGCCTCACTCATTGTCAAGCGGGGATGTATGCAGACTCCAGAGTGCTGAAAGAACCAGACACATCACATGACAGTCTTCCAGCTATCAGTTGTGAAGGGGCCCGTATCAACAGCAGGGACTGTTCTCCACTCCTCCCAGACAGAGCCAGTGGGGAGCTTTGGTGTACCCCATCCTCTACCGAGAAAGGCTTGGCTCTCCCAGACCCTGTTCTCAGGGTGCTTGCCAGAGTTTTGGAACTTTACAAACCCACCCCTCCTGGGGAAGCAGCTGTGGCCCCTTAGGACAAGGGTCCTGGGCCCAGGTTTGTGGATCCCACCCCCAGTTCCAGGCAGAACCACGAGCCATCCCAGATTGAACCTTAGTGGGAAGCAGCTGGTAGTCTGCTTAAAAGGTCAAGATGAGGAGGCATAATCCAGCCAAGCAAGCCACTGGTCACAGGACACACAATCAGCCAAAAGTGGCCACAGAAATGCGTCGTGTTGCAGACAGGTTGATCCCTCAGTGGCCCTTGACTGGCCCCTGGGGGCCACTGGCAAGCCAGTTTTTTCTTTTTGCCAGAAAAACATGCCGAGGGACTGCTATGCAACAGAGCTGGGAGAACGAAAGCTGAGCACACGGGACACAGAGAATTCTGCAGACATCTACCTAGCAGGTTAGATGCAAACCAAAAAGAACAAGCCAAAGCAGGGGAAGGAAAAAAGGAAACCAAAACCCAGAAAAATCCGTTTACAACTATATACACAAAGTCAGGGTTCAGGAGGCTACTTGCCAGGAAGCAAGGGTCTTTGTAGAGATGGTGGGGTAGGGTGTGTGTGTGTGTGCACAGCTTATGTTAATCAGTTCTCCACAGAATGGGCACATAGAATGTGAAAGATCACCAAGTGCAACTTGGCACTGGGCCAAGTTTCCCATGGAGACATTCGAGGGAGGGGCTTTGGGGAAAGTTCTGAGGCCTCTCCCAGAGTGGACGTATGCCCTCTCTTTTTTGGGGTAACCTCTGCACACCTGTTCGGAGGAAAAACATCTCCAGTCCCTTCAGTACACATCTGATACATTCAATTAGGACAAGTGGTTGGCTGAATGTGTTTTTGTATCATTCCCTCTGATTTGTGCAAGAACATCCATACATCCAGGACAGCTGTGGCAAGGGTAGCTACAGGAATCAGCCTTAGAAAACGCAGATGCAGTATTTCATATTTGCCTTTTACAAGCTAGCAAATGTTATATAAATAAAGCCTAAAATAATAAGACCATCCCCTCCTTTCCTCCAGTCAATAAATACCTACAGTTATAATTAACTTATTCTAAATCATAAGATGTTACTACCAGTCTTCAAGGGAAGGGAAAAAAAAGTCCTTGAGAAGCATTGGGTGCATGACCATCACAGCTCCCTGCCTCCTCCAAGGACGCTGTTCTGTTCCTACAGAACTGAAGTGCTACAAAGGCTGTGCCTAGTACACTTCCAACACCGCCCCAGGGTAGCGGTTCTGACCCAAGCTACTTTCTTTTACAGTGGGGAGGGGGAAAGGGAGGAGGCACAAAATACCACATGAAGCAAAAACCCCACACAACTGCTGGGGAGTAAGGACCAGACACACTACAGCTTTTGCATGCAACAAGTACCTACCCACGGGACAAGCTGCGCTTTCTGAGTCCTTTAGCACCTTGAGAGAGTTGCTACGTCTTTGGGGGCTGCTGGGAGGGGCTCATGTGGCCATGCACAGAAGCAGGGCTCAATCCCAAGAAGTCCCCCGGAGAATCTCCCCCGACCTGCATTCTTCTGACTCCTCCCCGCCAGGGCCTCCGAACACTAAAATAGACTCTTTTGTCACCATCTGACTATTTACATTAAAGATACAGACACTGTACACAGAAGGCTAGGACAGCGAGCAGCAGAATCAGGAGAGAAGAAGCCCACACCCAGCTGTCACTCTGCCAGTGCGAGGTGCTGCCTCTCTTCTCTGCTGTTAAAATCCTCTTCTTGGTGGGGGAGGGGGGGATTGTGTTCCTTGAGGTTGCTCGCCCCCAGATTTTGAAATCAGCCCTTCCTGGGGGTGGCCCAAAAGGAAGCAAGTGTTTTATTATTATTTTTTAAAACACCGTTAGTATCTGATATAAAAATGTGTAACGACTGGATCCAGAGACCACAGCCTCAGACTCATTGGCAAAATGCTATTTGGTCTCAAATTTGTTGCCCCGGTCTTGTCTACCCGTAGTGAAGTTTCTGGAAAGGATCTGGGTAGAGAGAACTGGGGGCACACAGCAGGCGAGTCTGTGACTCATTAAGAGCCGAAGGACGGTATTATGAGTGGAACACCCCCGAGAGTTAGTGAGGAAGCTGGAAGGGAGAAAATGTACTGTGCAGTGGCTCCTAAATCCATCCATGGCTCCAGGCAGAGCAAGGAACGAGGGGTGGGGGCTCCCAAGTATATACAACAGGGATTGCCAGGGTCTACACCTTCCCCAAGATGGGGCAGACTGGGGTGGAGGCTGGGAGGAGTAGGTACAGACGATAAGACTCCAAGTGTCTTCTTCCAAGTCCCCTGGCCACTCAGATTCCTCCCAGGCAGCCAGAGAGAATGCAAAAGAGCAGGGAGAAAGCGAGGGAGGAGGAGGGCCAGGAAGGCATTCAAGCAGCTGCAACTTCCAGCTATGTGTCCACATCTGTGTTCCATCTTCTGGAAAAGAAAAATTGCCCCCAAACCACATCACACCCCTGCCACTGTCTGTATCACACAAAGTTCCAGGATCCTGAACAAAACAACCCCAAAGTGCTTCTTCATCCTTTTGGGGAAGAGAGGGGTGGGTGATGGTGGTCCCCTGTTTCTTCAGCAGCTGGGGGTGGGGGTGGGTGGAGTGGCAGGGTCCCCCTCAGGATGCTAAAACCTCTGGCTGTGCCGTGGTGCTCTTCTCAGGTGTCAGAAGGGAACCAGGGTTCCAGGCAGAGCTGGGCTTGACCTCGAGCGTCAGAAAGGCTTGTCGGGTCTGCTGGCCTTGGCATCCCCGGCGGCTGCCTTGCAGATGACGCTGTTCGTGTGCTTGCAGCGGCACCCGGGCGGCGCAGGCGGTCGTAGCCACGCTGGGCCAGCTTCACACAGCCAGTGGCGGGCAGGTAGCAGAGCAGACAGGGCAGCACCAGGGACAGGGCACCCATGAAGGACCAGCGGGCGCAGCAGTTTGAGCGGGAGCAGGAGCAGGGGTGGTCGGGCGCAGGAGCCCTCATCGTCCTCGTTGGTGCAGTGGTAGAATATGCCCTGCACCAGGCACATGCAGGTGCCATAGTTGACCAGCGTCTGCGCTGAGCACAGGCACTCCTGGTTGCAGACCCAGCAGGAGGGCAACGTCCGGGGGACGCGCACTCCTTGCACTTACACTTCCCGCATGCCTCACACAGCAAGAAGTGCTTGTCCAGCTCTGGGGGCCAGAGGGGCCCTTAAGGTCCAGCGGCTTGCAGTGGATGGCCTTGGGCTGGATGCGCACAGCCCTCGGGAGGCCTGATCAGCCACGGGTGGGGGGCGCCATGTGGTCTAAGAGGCGCTGGTCGGAGGACGTGCTGCTGCTGCTGCTCACAGAGCTGGGGCGCCCACTGAAGGAGATCCAGTGGTGGGTGACGTCCTGGTCACAGCGGGCTGGGGTTGGGGCCAGCTCTGGGGCTCCACCCCGGGTCCGCTTGGGGCCAGAGGGGGGTGCCAGGCCAGGGTTGTCGATGTAGTCGTTCTCCACATGGCTGGTCTTCATCTGGTCGATGGGAAGGATGGTGAGAGGGTGCTGGAGCCGGCTGTGGGCCATACGGCTGTCCAGTAGGGGCTGGACCATGACTGAGCTGGGAGTCAAGGGGACGCTCTGTGGGATCGGGGGGCTCCATGGGGCCGGAGGTCCTGGGATGTGCGGAGTAACAGGCTTCTAGGGGCCCTGGGTAGGGGGGAGGAAGAGAATGGATTCCAGGCATCAGTAGGTGGCCTGTTAACAACCCCCATCCACCATTAGGTCCTTGGGAGCCCAAATGAAATAGGATTCCTTTGGTGGACTACCCAGCATTAAGGCTTTAGATGATTACTATTAACAGTAATGACAATTTTAAGTGGTAGAAATAACTTATATAGCACTTATAAAGACGCTTCTAAGCATCATATTATTATGTTATCAACTTTTCACAATAACCCTAGAATGTAACTACCATTACCCCTTTTCTAGTTATAGGAAACTAACGTTCAAAGTAGCTTGTCCAAAGTCACACAAACCATCAGTAGCAGAACTAGGGCTCAAACTTGGGCCATCCAGGTTCATTCTTATAATCCCCATGAAACATGCTTCTGACTTATGACAGAGCTTAGCAGTTATAAACGCAGGCTCTGTAATTAGATCGAAGTTCAAGTTCTCACCTTTGCCTAGCAGTGTTGCTGTGAATGAGGTTCTTTAACTTCTGTGCCTTAGTACTGTCACCTGTAAAATGGGTTCTTGTGAGAACTAAATGAAAAAATGCATATCCAGGACCTAGCATTTTCCCTAACACACAGCACGTACTCTAATTTACCACCATCCCAGAGAGCAACCGCTTAGATTTCCTGAGCACTAATAAGCACCAAGTGTTATGCTGACTGTGAGGATGTAGTGACTACAACAGTCAGTGCCTGTGTGCTCCCATGGAGTTTTTATCAGCTAGATAAACAAAAGCCTTTATTTCAGATAGTCACAAGAGAAGGAGGAGCTGTATCTGATGCCTACACAATCAGGATATTAACTTATTACTACTACTTCTAAGAGCAACAACCTCCAGTGGCTAATAACCCCTGGGCAGGTACCCTCCGACAACTTGGATGGGGAAATCCTCTCCGAGGGGTACTCACTTCACCCATTTCCAAATACTGAGCTGAACATTCAGCCTAAATGCTGTTTACTAGAATAGCTAAGCCAAGCCTGGATCAGTTTCTAATTTCACCGAGAGAGTGCAATTTTAAGTTGGAAACTGGCCAGAGATTCAACTGCAGTGCCTGACACGGAACCCCAGGAAGTCACTTAAATCAAAGAGCGGAAACGGCTTGGTTCAAATTTAGAAAGTGCACATTGTTTTCTATTAGAAGTGCCATTTCCTCGCCTGCTGACCTTTACATTCGGATTTCGGCTGGAGATCAATTTAAAGAAATAGCAGCAGAGGCCAAGACCTCTGCCCAATTTGGAATCCCAGAGAAAGATTAGACTCTGGGAAGAGTCCACTGGGCTTGTGGCTGGGGGATAGAACAGACAGCCAGGGTGAAGACAGAAGGAGATCATAACCTCCTTTGAAAAAAAAACAAACCACACTGGATTAATGTGCTATGGGGTAGGGCTTCAGTAAATGCTTTTTCAAGATGCTAATGATGCTCTAATTTGGAGAGCTGACATTGTACCTCTGCTATTAGGTTCATCTTGCCTCAAAGATGATACCTTGGGAATTCCCCTGGCAGTTTAGTGGTTAAGACTCCAAGCTTCCACTGTCGGGGGGTGGGGATTTGATCCCTGGTTGGGGAAATAAGATCCCACATGCAGTGACAAAAAATGAAAAAAATCCTTCAACTGAATAAAAATGAAAATACAACACATCAACTTAAAAACAATTAAACTTAAAACAAAAAACAAAAAACGTGATACCTAAGAAGAGGATGTGGATAGGTTTCCACTTTCAGTTCTAACCTCACATCCCTCCAGACTTGGGCCCCAGCTAGTCATCCTAGTATTACAATTACAGGAGAAGGATACCTGGCTCTGAGCGACACATCCATACTTATCGATGTCTATAATAAAGAATGAAGAGAGAGAGAAAAGCCATTCAAGACAACTCTGCATTATACTTCCTCTGCTTGGAAACAATGGTTTGATTAGAAATGGTTCCCTTGTTGGGGACGGACTTCTTAGATGCTTTCCAGCCTAACTGAAATAAAGAGCTCGGTCTAGGTGCAAAGTTCACGAAGTGAATGAAAGGGAGCTTATCCCTAGGGTTCTCATCTGCAGAAAAAAAGTCCTAAGTCTTTTCTACAAGGTTCATTGCTCAGTCAACTGATATTTCCCCTTCACAAAGGCCATGAACTATTGGCTTTGGTCCCACAGCCCTATCCACTTAAGAGATGCTGGTGTTTCTGTGCAGAGTTTTTCCATTTCGGAGAATGTGTGCCTGGGGATAGCCTCTCTCCTGCCTCATGTTCCCTCCACATGTCAGGAAAGCATCATCTTCAACGAGGAGACTTTCCTATGGCAGAGTCTGACTGCAGTGTCAGGCAGGTCTGCCACCAAGAAGCTGTTCTTTGCCAAGACAGCCTCCTTTAGGGGTCCTGGGTTTGGGGCTGGATGGGAGATGTCAGTTGAGCATTTTGGGAGAGGAATTTTTTCCAAGGCTCAAGCTGGTCATGGGGCAGAACTTCAGGAATGCTAAAGTGGGCTCACTTTGTTCTTTGCAGGGATTCCAAAGCCTTGCTTCTAGAATAAATGGGTTTGGGGTCAAAAGAAGAAGAGTTAGGAGCCCCAGGTTCCAGCTCTTTGCCTAGAGGAAAAGGTGTGACTAGGCAAAAGAATGGAAAACGCTGACAGAGGCTCAGGAGACGACTCTCTGGCGCCAGCCAAGAGGTGCCTCCGCCAGAACCCCCACCCCCGACAAAGACAACGTGATTCCCTTATGCCAGAAGCTCAGGTCACAAAGCTCAGAGTCCTGCCAACAAAATGTCAGTGGCAGTTTGAAGGCTGTACTGCCCCCATGTAGTTGAGCTTTCATCTCTTAGGACCAGGGCTGGGACTTGCCATGCTGTGGGTACTCTCTTCCCTAAACCGATCACTCACTCTCCTTCCTCCGATTCTATTCCTGAGACTCTTTAAACAACAAGCACACTTTCTATGGATGAATCAAAGGCATGGGCAATGCTCAGGGATTTTAACAGGCCTTAGATTCACAAGGCAGATTCTTGGAAAAGTCCCACCAGGAAGCCAGGGTGGGGACAGTGGCTGCTGGTGACGGGATATTGGCATTACCCCACTCCCATTACCCTCCAGAGGCAGCTGTTAACATCTGGGTCTACACTTAGGGCCAGACAACGGGGTGGGGAGCTGGGTCCCTGATAACTCAGCTCTCTCGGGGTAAGCCACACCCTGGATGGCTCCAGCTGGCATATTCTAAAAATGCATCTTCCCCATCATAACACTGATGCAGGATTCCTTCTGGCTACAGTCCAGCAAAAGCCAGCAGCTGGCTCAGACCTATAGGTCACCAATCTTCTCAGGCTTCCATCTCCTAGTTAGCTGGGACCGTCCATCCACAGGACAGTTGAATTCATTTGACTCACATGAAAAAAAAACTTGCTGATAGCCTGATGGATAACACTTCAGCACAGCTAAATGAAGTTTCAAACCCCCACCTCCCCATTCCTAGGTTTCAAAGATCGATCTCAGCTCACTGGAACACACCTACCCTCCAGTCTACCCAATACTGCTGAACTTAAGTGTAGTTTAATATGTACTCTGTTTCCCCTGCAAGGAAGAGATTTGTAATATAAATAGGAGAGAGGAGGCTTTTGCTTCCTTTAGGTCATTTGGGAAACTGATGTCCCATTTGGAAGACTGTGGACAGAGAAAGCCGGGACTCCACTTAGCCGGAGAAGCACCTCTGTGGAGTTGTAGGTGATTAGCATGAGGAAAGGAAACTTTTACCTCCACTCCAACTTTCTAATAATAATTAATAGTTAGGAAAACATCCGGAGAAGGCAGTGGCACCCCACTCCAGTACTCTTGCCTGGAAAATCCCATGGACAGAGGAGCCTGGTAGGCTGCGGTCCATGGGGTCGCGAAGAGTCAGACACGACTGAGCGACTTCCTTTCACTTTTCACTTTCATGCATTGGAGAAGGAAATGGCAACCCACTCCACTGTTCTTGCCTGGAGAATCCCAGGGACGGGGGAGCCTGGTGGGCTGCTGTTTATGGGGTCGCACAGAGTCGGACACGACTGAAGTGACTTAGCAGCAGCAGCAGGAAAACATCTAGTATTTATGAATCATTTCCTGGTGCCACAATCTGTGCTAAATCCTCAGTGATGTTCTTAAATCCTCACCATCACTTTGGAGAATAACACCTACTTTGCAGAGGAAGAAACAGAAGAACAGAGGGTCATAGAGCAGGCAAGTGGTCAGGGCAGGAGTCGAACCCAGTCATCCCCGCTGCCTGGACTTGCAATAACTTCTGGATATTCAGGAAAGGGCGTGAAAGCACCCTTCTCTCTTGTAGCTAAGAACTCTGCCAGTCTCCCGGGTCTGCCATCAGCCCTCAGGGAACCTCATCAGGCCATCTTCGGGCTGTTAACCCAACCAGCCTGGAAATGAAGCCAGACAGGACTGGTATCAGACTGGGCCCCAGTTAGGGGAATTTTCAGTGTGGATACTGGGGGCCAGGGCTTTGAAACCTATCACTAAAGGAAGCGTCAGTGCTTAAGACATCTTTGCTTCCAACTCCGTTTTCTTTGCTGTCCCTTTTGTCCTCCACACACCCCCATTTTACTAAGTGTTTTCATTTTTAGTTTTCTTAAGGTTGAATGGGTCTTACTTGTAGGATCTCAACATAAAGCAGCCCCTAAAAGGAAGCCTAGGGTGGGTGGGAATCCCCTCTCCTCCCACCTGCAAAGCTGAACTTCAGGGTCCCCAGGGCACATTCATGGATGTGGCTTCCTGGTCCAGGTCTGTGAGGAAGTAGAGGAGCTAGGGTGAGAGGAAGGCAGAAGAAAGAATACCTAGTCACTGGATATTAAAAAGCCTAGAGCACAACGCCCTGTATTTGCCTATGATACCTGCGGGGAGGGGCTGAGAGTCAAGATGACACACAGCTCAGTGCAGGCTGGCTGCAAAGAATCAAGACCCATGTTAACTGTCAGCTCCAGCCATCCACCACTTCCCCTGGACTTAACCCAGGGAGAGGAGTTGAGAAATATTAGGAAAATCTGACAGCTGTACTTTGAAAACTACAGGTCAGCTAATGCCAAACTGACAAAAAGCTCTGAATGAAGGGGCAGTTTTTGTATTGCCTCGTTTAGTCCTAGCAGGTGCTTTCAGGGAAGGTTGTTTAACCCTTTAACAGCTCAGAGAAAAAGGTCTTTAAGCAATGCAGGAAACACGGGTTCTATCCCTGGGTTAGGAAGATCCTCTGGAGAAGGGAATGGCAACCTACTCCAGTATTCTTGCCTGGGAAATCCCATGGACAGAGGAGCCTGGCAGGATGCAGTCAGTCCATGGCACTGCAAAGACTGGACATGACTGAGCAACTAAACAACAGGCTGCGTGAGAGCCCGGTGCTACATCTGCCACTATCCCTTGGGTTCTTTGAGACAACATCTCAGTTCACTAAGCTCCAATTATTGCTTCAGAACAACTTTAAAGGGGAGGAGGGGGAACTTCCCTGCTAACCCAGTGGTTAAGACTCCATGTCCTCAATGCAGGGCGCAAGAGTTCAATCCCTGTTCAGGGAACTACAATTCACTAAGGATCCTTAAGATCCCACATGACACATTTTTAAAAAAATAAAGGAGATGAGGAGAACAAGGGAAGCCAGAGCTTGTGTTCCCTGTACCCTACACAGAGGGAGATCATCTTGGCTGAGAACAAAGCATTTAGACAGCTGGATTTGTCTGAGAATCCTTGCCCCCCTCCACCCCATCCCATTCCAGCACCACTAGGAGCTGACCTCTGGCCATAACCTGTCAGATATCATAAAAGAAAACAGCTGCTTATTCTCACTTTGTCTCATCTTCAGCCACAACCAGTCAGCTGTGCTCGAGAGCCCCTGTGCAAGGCTGAGTTGGAGAGGTCTTGCTGTACTTTTTGGTTCTGGACTGTTCTAAGCAGGTACACATTTTGGCTTTGATGTATTCCCCTCATAATTGTTGTCTGCTCAAATGCCAGGGACAGGGGAGCCTGGTGGGCTGCCATCTATGGGGTCGCACAGAGTCAGACATGACTGAAGTGACTTAGCAGAAGTAGCAGCAGATTCCCTTAAAGAGGGATTAGAAGTCAAGAGTGAGAAAAGAATGGAGCTAGAAGCCTGTTAAATACTGGTACAGTTTTGGAACCCCTGGCCTGCATCAGAGTTTGGGGGTGGGGGACCAGGAACCCAAACCCCAGGGAGGGACCTCCCCCTACATTGGCACAAAGATGATTTTATTGGTCTCACCACTCTCCACTATGAACTGGAGTTACAATAGGTTTTAGCTTACTCCTGGGATGGGGCAGGAAATGACTCCCCCTCCCCCAACCAGAAAAAGACAAGGGAAACCACTTTTCTGCAAATGGCCACCTGCCCCAGAAGGGCCCCTTCCCTCCTCCACGAGATCCAGCACATCTGTGCTCCCTCCCTGGTGCCCTTGCTTCCTCCACTGACTGTCCTTGGAAAGAACAATCATGATCACAGCTGAACGGTGGAACCTCTTAAACCCAGCCACATGTCCCGGATACATCCCCAGCCTTGTCAGCTGTCTGGATCTGCAGGGTGCCCCAGGGCCGCTTGAGAGCTCCGCATCCTCCACCCTGTGCATCAAGAAGTACCCCACGTCTCCTGTGGAGGAAGGGTCTTCCTTACAACCAGGCCCCCCTAACAGGTGCCCCTAGTAACAAGGGCATAGCCCCAGCCCTGCACACTTGGCTAGCTGCTCGGCTGGCCCTGGCCCCTGGGTGGGGGCAGGGGTTTTTCTCCCCACTCCGCAGATGGGGAGACTAAGCCCCAAGTTTAGCTTATTTCCTAACCTCTCATCCGCTCTGATCCAGTTCCCTACCTTGGTCTAGAAGAGGTAATACAGTCTTCCGTTATGTTGCCCTTCATCACCTTCTTCCTCTGGCTCTTTTGAAAGAGTAAAAATATATTCCAGTGAGTCATTGCTTTCCCTTCTGTCCAAAAGCTTTAGGTTGGCCATGCGAGGGAGCTTCTCCACTCTTGCCCTTCCCCTTCCTTAAAAACACAAGTTGTATCGATATCCCAAATCCAACATTTTCAATTCTGTCCCTAGATCCAGAGGTTTTCCTCACAAGGAAACTTCTGTCTCAGTTGGGGCTAGATGATAGACAACTCTGGATGCAGAACCAAACTGAATCCCATAGTTTTTATATTGAACTCCTTCTCTGAAGAGAAGGGGCTCCTTTCTAAGCACCCTGGTACCATTACCTGGGCCCTCTCCAAGAGGACAGCCTGGGAAAAGAAAAAGGCTTGTGGGTGCCCAAAAACCGGTGCTGGAAGATGTGACATGAAGGGACAACAGCATCAGAAATTGGAAGAGAATTCCACACATGTGATCCCAAGCATTAAGCTCCAGAGCAGTACATCTCAGGGGCCATTTCTGGAAGTGTTAATGGGTGTTTTTTCCTTCCTTAATTTTAAAATCACTGACTTTCAAGTTTTGCACTGAAAGGCTGCCTTCATTTGTTATTCAAGTCAGAGGCACTGTCACGTTTACCAGAGTCGGGGATGCTCCACCTATTCTGGAAGGATAAAAGCAAAAATGACATCTGCAAGCTCCAAATGTCTTCACCCTCTGCCCTGCTTTAACTAGGAATCATTCTGTTCCATGTGGTCAGTCTCCTCCCACAAAGCCCCTTGGAAGCTCTAAGGAGATGTTGCCATTTCAGAGGGTACTGGTAGAAAAGGTGGTGGGAATGAGCAGAAGAGCACTTATTCTCCACAGAAGAGAGAGTAAGAATCTAAAAGGAAGATAACCAAGAGATGTCTTCCTCACTGAGCATTTGTCCATCAAGGAGATTTTACAAATCTGAAGTCAAAATGCCTACCTTTTACTAGCCATGCAGCTCGGTTGGTCAGGATGTGCACTGTTCATATTAGAATTCATCTAGAGCCTTCTGGCAAGTGAGGACCCTCCCAAGGGCTAGGAAAGGGGCAGTCTGACTTTATACTGGATGTGTCTAAAATTTCTTTCCCACCCTTCTGCTTAAAGAGATAGAGGGAGAAGAGAAAGGGGGCAGGGGGTAGAGGGAGGGAGGCAGAGGTGGAAGGGTGTCAATGGCTGCCCCTCCCTTTCCTAGTCTGCCCCATATCCACTTAGTTTTTCACTAAGGGGAAAAACTGAAATTTTCAGATGTTTATTCCCCATTTGTGTTAAGATCCAGGGAACTCTAAACATTGTGAAATCCACCAGTGCAATATTGGGTAGGGCCTCACGCCAAACCGAGCTTAATAAGACATTGATAAACCCACATTTCCTAAATGCTCTGGGCCTTTACCTCCCAGCTTTGTATCCCTGAGAGGCTCAGAGGTACTGGAGAGCCTCCTCAGTCAGCAAACCAGACAGGCACTTTCTCTTACCCAGCCCCCAAAGTGTAGAATCATGCCACTGGTTTGGAAGCAGGAAAGAGGGGGTTCACGCTGAGTCTGGGCACCCCATTGAACACACACCCTTCCTTTCTTCACAAATCATCCTGGGGGAGAGGTGCTCTCCAAGCCCTAATGGGCCATCAGGCAGCCTTCTGCCCCCTCATCCAGGCCTGGCAAAATGGATACCCATCCAGCAGCTGGTGCATGAGGCAGCCAGCATCTCTCCCCTCTGCCCACCATCCAGCCCTCCAGCCCAGTTCTCTTTTTTTCCTTCATCACTCAGCCCATCTAGCCATGCAACCATTTTCCACCTCTCTTGCTTCCTCTGCCCACAACCCCCAGCCCTCAATCAAAGAGAATTGAGAAACTGGCTTCTTGCACAAGAGCAGCTACTGTCTAAATGCTTTTTGATCGTCTGCTGGGAGGGGAAACTGGGCACAGCCCTGGCCCCAGCGATGGAGCCAAGCTCCAGCTGTCCTGGCTGGCTAAACCTGCCCTTACCCCCCTTCATTGCCTCCCAAGCCTTGGCGATTCAGAATTTTCAGAACGTACCGTCTCTGTCCTTCTTTCTTCTCGGTGATGTCAAGCCTGGTACCACCAAGAAGGAAGGAGGGAAGGCTGGAGCCTTATCTCTCCTACGCACGCAACCTCTTCCTTCAGCTCCCACAAGCCCGGCGTTATGTAAACGCACCTTCAGCCCCCACTACAGCCCCAGCGCGGCCGGGGCCTCGGGGCCTGGCACAATTCGGTGCCAGGGTATGAGGGGGACACCAGGAGGCCGAGGATCCTCAGCCCCTGCAGAGGCCGGGGGAAAGAAAAGCAACTGCAAGGCAGTTGCACAGCATAAAATGCGGCAGCAGAGCAAAGGTCAGACGGCGAGGAACCGCCTCACCACAGAGAGCAGAAATGCCCAGTCCCGGGCCAGCCCTGCGCTCACCACCGAGGGGTAGGCAGAAGGAAAGAAAACCTAGTCAATCACGGCTCCGAAGGGTAAAGCTAAAACCCCCGTCGAGCATAGGCCGCTGGGGCGGGCTGGGGAGATCTACGGCACACTGGCACCGTGGGCAGAGAGCCCAGGGTGGGCGAGCCGCCCAGGGGTGAAGGCGCCCGCCGGACCCAAGAGGTGGCTCCTCACGGAGCCCAAAGTCGCCTGTTTCAGCGCCCGAGGTGGGTAGTGGTAGGCGGAAAGGGGCCGGGCCAGAAGCAAACTCCCGGGACACGCACGGGGCTTCTGAGTGGTAGAGTGGGAAAGCCGGCTTGGCAATGCCCGGGGGTCGGGAACGCCGGTACCAGGCTGTGAGCACCCCCGGCGCCTAACTGGCCCAGCCGAGGGCGTCAGGGAGCTGCGGCGTACCGCAGCTGTTCCAGGAGGCGCAGGGAGAGGAAAAGAACATTGAGGCGCGTATAGAAATAGCGCAGCATTTGCCCCAGCCCGAGGGGGGAGTCGCGTTGCGACTCAGAGAAGGGTAGCTTTCACGTCCCTAAACCGGTCGAGGACTTACTTTGAGGAGCCGCAGAGTCACAAGCATTGCTCCACGTCTGTGTAAACCCCCGAACCCGAGCGGATCGGACGCCGCTGTCCTCGCAGACGCCGGCCGGAGGAACCGGCTCGGCTCCCTGCGCTCCGCAGCGCCAGCTCCGCGCTGTCAGCCTCTCTCACTGCCTCCGCGGCGATGTTGCAACCACTGCCTGGGAAAATGGCTTTTTATGAATGGGAGGGAAGGGAGCTCCAGTGCGCACGCGCGCCGCTCCCGATTCTATGAATGGGTGGGCACAAGAGACCCCGCGCGCGCATGCGCCGCGTTCCTTTTTTTATGAATGGGGGCCGGAAAAGGACTTAACCCGTGATTGCTGGGGCTGGCTCTTGCTCTTCCAGGGGCCATCGCTTTTTTACAAAGAGGGGTGGAGGTTGTTGTTGCCTTTTTTTTTCTTTATGAATGGAGGGCGGCGGCGACTGCTGCAGCTGGTTCAGCTGCGCGGGCTGTACCCCTCCCAGCCTGCGAGAGGAGGTAAAGGCCACCTTCACGCCACTGCGGACCAGGGTTGGAACCGTCCGTGTTGCTGGGGGCGGGGTGGGGGGGACACTGCGACCTCAGAATCCTGGGCTAAGAGCTGGGTGGGGGAGGACACACCTAGATCCAGGGATTTCGGCCCGCCGCAAGCATTCAGAGGGCGGGGGAACGGAGGACCCCTGCTAGGGGCCTTCTCTTTCTCTAGAGTAGGGGCGTCGGGGGAAAGAGTCTTGAAGCTGTCTTTACCAAAAATTTTAAGAAAACGTCAAAGGTCCATATCAAAGAAGGGCGGAGTGGGGGGTTACTGAGTGAATCTGGTTCCCTTCTTGAGGCTGAGTCTCCCTTGAATAAGTGCAGATCACCCCCTCCCCCACTTCTTGGGTGTGGACAGGACTGGGCCGAGCCTCTTCCGGCCCTAGTACCCCCCGGAGTGGACTGGCTACTCAGCTAGAGACCTGGCTCTCGCCTGGCAGCGCCCCACTTCCTCCTGCCCCGGTGTAGTGTCCGCAGTGCTCTGGCGTCCGCCCGCCCTCTGCTGCTCCGGCTCGTGCTCCTCTCCACTCCCGCGCGCTTTTCAGCCCTCATGGGACTCGGGCCTGAGGAAGGCCTCAGCCTTTGCTGCTGTAGGAGCCTCTCCCCAACCGCCCTGACTAGCGTCCCGCCGGAGAAGCGGGAGCGGTGCAGAACTGGCCAGGTGGATGGGTGGAGCCGTCTGCGCCGAGGATGCTGCTGGGGTGGCCGCGGGATTAAATAACAACAGGGCTCTTGAGCCGCAGAGGAAATGGAAATGGCCAGGATCTTTTCTTTGCAGTTAATGATGGGGCGGGTGGGGCGAGGCGGGGAGGTGGGAAGAGCCTCAGCCCCGGCGGGTGAAAAGAAAAGCCCCCGCCATTAGGCCCGACTCTGGGAAGGCGGGGAGCCCTCGCAGCAGGCCCAGCTCCGCCCAAGAACGGAGGAGGCTGTAGCCTCCGGGAGTACGGGGTAGGAGGTGGCTTTGATGCAGGGATAAGGCTGGGCTAGGGCCTGAATCCCCCTGAAAGGTTTATCTTGGTGGTGTTTTCGCTTCACCTGGAGGTGGTGAGGCTGACTTTTTCTAACTACGCCACCATAGGACTGCGTTTGGCAGTTGTCAGTGGAGCAGATGCAAAGCTCCAGACCTGAGGTCTGGCCTTGGGCTGGAGCTGGGACCCAGGGGATCAGCAGAGGGAGAGACATTTTACAAACCCAGACCAGAGCCCAAGGTCACCGAGTCTAGGCTAAGATGGCTTCTCGCTAGTCAAATGCACCTGTGTAATGTGATTTACTTACTCATCTCCTGGGGGCAGAGCAGGCCCTCTGCTATGAAAGCTTAGTTTTCCTTTGAGGACTAAGATCTTACTGAATGCCAAGAGAAAAACACTTTACTAGGATAAGAGAGTATTTTAAAGTCGTTCAGTTCTTTTCTTTACAGGCATCCAAGCTCAATATCATTATTCCTATTCGTCAGATGTAGAAATTCAGGCCAAGGGTCCTGCTCCTGATAAATGAAAGATTTACTAAATTGTGGTGGTGATTCTCTAGACCTTTGCAACTCGGATCTTTCTATCACCCAGTCTCCATATCACCAACTGTGTTGTTGTTCAGTCACTTAGTCAGGGTCCAACTCTGTGACCCTGGGGACCGCAACATGCCAGTGTTCCCTGTCCTTCACTATGTCCTGGAGCTTGCTCAAACTCATGATGACAAACCTAAAAACCTGTTTTTTGCAAGTCATTTAACCATTTTAAACAAGGAAAGTTGAAGCAGTAATTTTCCAGCCAGTGGTTGCTCATGGCCTTGCTTAAACAATTAAAAGAATGAGAATAAAGAAATCCTTTCTGAAATCTACCAGAAAGTCAAGATGGGGATGGGAGGGGCAGTGGGGGGAGGGGTGGCAGCGGCGCAATTGTCCTATGTTCTTTATTAGAGAAATTTGCCAAGAAATGTGTTCCTTTCCTTCCTGGTCTTTTTCAGCTTTTCTAAAGGAGGAGTGAGGAGACCCCAGCTCTGGTGGGAAGGTGGGTCCATGAAGGATACCAGTCCTGAACTGGGAGGGAGCCTCTGATGCCTGAGTGGACTGTGACTCAGTGTCTGGGAGGGCACTGGGGACCATATTCCACTGTTTCTGGAAACCTAAAGAGCGGAGAGGTTTGAGGGTTACTTATGAGAAATCCATCCATTCATTCATTCAGTCATATATTCTGCGCTGTGGCCTGCCCTGACTCTGGGCACTTGGTCGTGAGGGACAGACAGTCCTCCCTGCCCTGGTGAAGCTCACAATTTGGGGAGAAGGCAGACTATGCAATTTGAGTCTATGATAAGTGCTAGGAGGGAGATGTAGCAAGATCTGAGGGTATGTGGAGAGCCAGGAAGGACCTGATTTTAATTTGGCATGGTGGTGAGGGGGTCAGGTCTCTTTCTGATAAAGTGGTTATGAGTTGAGACTTGGAGACGGGGAAGGAGCCCTGAAGGAGGGTGAGGAGACAGGCAGAGGGAGCCCAGCGGGGAAAGAGAGGTGGATGATTGCCTGGGGAAAGCCTCATTAAGTTGCCTACAGGAGGCCTCTGTGGCCACAGCTTGGCGAGCAGGGTTGAGATCAGCCTGGTGAGGAGTTGAGATAGTGTCCTCTTCGGGATCTTAAGCAGGGTCCCTACACACTCTGATCTGTGTTTTAATACTAGCTGGAGGAGAGGGGACAGAATGAAAGAATGAAAGTCCCTACTTCCTGGGACTTTGTTCATTCCAAAGCTGGCCTGTCTATCCCCCAGGTATAACTTTCCTGCTAGAGGTGGATCCTAACAGCCGTGCATTTCTACCTATGCAATTATAGTCCTTTCACCCTAACACAGATGTAAACGTCTTCACTCCTACCAGATTGTGTCCAGAAAGTCCAGTGGCTTCAGTTCTGTGCTTTGTCCTTTTTATTAAAATGGGAGCTGAGTACAATGGGAGTGAGGAGAGGCAAGAATTCCCATTCAGTGCCACACATTTATGGGGAACCTACTGTATGCCATTCCTGTGCTGGACCTGTTTTCATATGTCATGGTGCTTCAAAGAAACCGTGCTCTGGGTCTTATCTTCTCTCTTTTTCAGATAAGAAGTCAGAGGCTCTGTTTTAATTATTTTTAATTCCACAAAACATTATTATAGACCTCTTGTGCATCAGGTGTTGGGTTTACAGTGATGAAAGAGATAGATGCTATTTTTACCCACATAGAGCTTACTGTCAGTGGTGACACCATGGTGTCGTCTCTTATCTTCATCAGCAACCTCATTTATTTGTGTTTTCAGTTGACTTTTTTCAACCTTATATCAAATAGGAAGCCCTGGAACCAAGCCCCCAACACGAATAGATGACCTGCCCCCACCTATATAGAAACTCTGAAACTGCTATTATATATATAGTCAGAAGGGGAGATAGATGTTAACAAATAATAATTTGTTTCAGAGGATGATTTAATTACAGTTAACATCAGTGATCTGAGAGTACAGAAAGCAAAGGAAGGCCCTGGGGCCCCTGGTGATGCTTTCCTGCATCTCACATCTGCTGGAAGCCAACTCAGCCAGGCAAGGGGTAGCAGAAGTCCCAGGAGCAGGAAGGAGCCATACGGAGTGGTCCTGCAAGTTAAGATAGCCAGAGCGACGTGTCAGACCTAAGGTGAGCACTCTGTTCTGGCACTAGCCCCTAGAGTTTCTGGGCTAGTGTACACCCTCAGTTTATTGAGGTGTTTTGAAGCCTGGAAAGCTTGAAAAACAGATGTACAAACATTGACCACAGGCTGCTGGGGTTCAGTTCTACCCTTACAAGCTCCACAGCCTTGGACAAGTTAGCTAAACTTTATGTGCCTCTTTTTCATATGACAGAATTTCTTTCTCATATGAAAACTAATAATAGTACTTACCAAAAAGGCCTGAGTGGACCTTGAATGGAATAATGATCATAGAGCACTGAGGATAGCCCCTGGCACATTCTGAGTGCTAAATATACATTTTGATGATTATTCAACATATCCAGCCATTTTAATGTAGGGAGTGAGTTAGAATTTTAAGAGAAGCCTATTTATCTGGGTGCATCAAAACCTCAGAAAAACACTAAAATGCAAACAAAGATTTCTTTTTCAACACAGAGTTCAAAGGGTCATACCGTGCTGTCGTTGCTGCTTTAACTAGTACAGTTTTTACAGGACAGAAGTTATATTTTTAACTGTGTGGCTGGGTATCTTAAATAGTTCATGAAAAAGTTGATTTTAGATGTTTGGCTTTAGGTAGTAGCAGATCCTGTAACATGCTGGGAATGATGGTTCTCTTATATCAGTATTGGGGTGGGGATTGTTAAACATTTGGTGACTTTACATAATTCTTAATCTCTTTAAATCTCTATTGTGAAAAAGGAGATAGTCATGGTATCTGCTTCAGGGGGTTATCATGAGCCCTAAAGGGCATGATATTCTTCAAGCAATCCAGCTCAGAGCCAAGTGCACAAGTAGTTTTGAGATCCTCTCATTGCTCTGTTTAACAGAGAAGTTTTGAAGATTTTGGTTTGGTTATGATAATACAGGTCAGTAACCTCCTCTTCCCCATTCTTCCTTCAAAACCATCCAAGAACAGGGCTGTGGAAGGCTATGCAAAAGAAGCTTTCCTAAACTTCAGATAGTCCAGAGTGGTTTCCTCATAGGTGTAACTGTAAAGTCAGAATTGCATTGTTTTAGCTTTGGCTAACTGAATCAAGATTTTTATGAATATATTTAAACAGCACAGTTCAAATTTGTGTTAGTTCAGATTCACCTACAGTGAAGCACACTGCTCATTTCAGATGTGGGAGCTAAATCCAGAGCAACCACTGAGAACAGTAAGTAGGAAGTGAGGAGGAAAAGAAAAAAAAATGAGTAGCTCTCTTGGTCCTTGCTTGCAAATCACAGAAATTCCCTGGTAATCTTGAAAAACTCAGCTGATTTTGTTGTTCAGTTGCTGTATCATGTCTGACTCTTTGCAACCCCATGGATTGCAGTGTGCCTGGTTTCCCTGTCCTTCACCATCTACCAGAGTTTGCTCAAACTCATGTCCATTGATGCAGTGGTGCAGTTAATACCTCCTAAATGTCTGTGTCCTTCATAGGGCAGAATGGGGACCCTGAGAGAAACACAGGGATAAGGAACAGATATCTGGACTCTGGAGGGGTCAGCAGCTTTTGGGAGGCTGATCTTGGCTTCCATGTCCCTTGAGAGAAGTTGGAGCTGCATCCACCTTTCCATCTTGACAGTGTACTTTGGGCCACCTTTTGTCCCTTGGCCTCACACTGCTTCATTTGGTCAGTCATTCATTATTCATTCATTCAGCCAATATTTAAGCAGCATCTAGGTACTAGGTGCCATCCTGGGCCCTGAGAGTACAACAGTGAATAATGTATAGGAATCTCCTGTTCTCAGACTTCCCTGGTGGCTCAGACGGTAAAGCGTCTGTCTACAATGTGGAAGACCTGAGTTCGAGCCCTGAGTTGGGAAGATCCCCTGGAGAAGGAAACTGCTGTCCACTCCAGGACTATTGCCTGGAAAATTCCATGGACAGAGGAGCCTGGTAGGCTACAGTCCATGAGGTTGCAAAGAGTCGGACACGACTGAGCGACTTCACCACAACATCACCAATGAGGAAAGCAAATATTAAAAAGTAAACACCCAAATAATAACATAATTTCAGAGGTTGATCAGATCCATGAAGGGAATGTGACGGTGATGAAAGATCTTTAGGGAGGTCAGAGAACACCTCTCTGAGAAGTCTAAAGGCTGAGGAGCAGGAACCTTGCAGATGTCCAGGAAGGAGGTCACTTTGAGTGCAAAGAGCAGGGCAGGCGTGACCTGGTGTGTTGCAAGAACAATGAAACCTTGAGCCTGAAGCTGGAGTGGTTTCTTCATCTCTGCCTGAGGACATCCTGGCCTCCTCTAGCTGACTTGCACCACACCAGGTCTGGCTGGACTCTAGACTTGAGTACAAGGCCAAGTGCACCAGCCTCAGGCCCTGGGGAGGAATTTATAACCATCCTGAATCTGTTTACCACCTGCCAAAGAGCCCTTGGAAGGCACAAGCTCTTTCTCATAACTAGTTTGTACAGAGCTGTGTACAAAGCAATTTAACTGGGTAGGACCTTTTTTTTTTCATAATTCTTTCATTGAAGTATAACATTTTAGTTGAGCCATATGAAATTGCTAACATTCAGTGACTTTTCATGGACAAAGTAGCATTTCATATGATTCAACATAAATATATTATTTTACAACATAAAAGTGTACAAAATCAGAAGTGTATAACTGAATGAATTGTCACAAGCGAACACCGCCATGGAACTAGCATCCAGATCTAGAAACTATATTACCTGACTGAGGAAGCCCCACTCACACTCTCCCCATCCCAAACGACCCCCAACTCCACCCCCAAGGATAGTCACTATTTTGACTTTTAGCAACAAAGATTAATGTAGTCTATTTTAAAAATCTTTCTTTAAAGGGAACTATACAGTAGATACTTTTTTATTGATGAGATTCATTCATGTTGTTGCATATAGTTTTCTTTTTTGTTGCTGTATAATATTCCATCTTATGATTATACTATGTTTATTCATTCTATTTGATGGACATTTAGGTTGTTCTAAGCGTTTGATTTTAAGAATGTTGCTTCTGTGAACGTTCTCTTCCATGGCTTTTTGTTGGACACATGTTTGTGTATCTGTACCTATAAACCAAGGACTGAGTCACTGTTAGCATTTCCAAACAGTTATCCGAAGTGACTGTACCAGTTCATATTCTGTACTGATTTAGTCAATGCCTCTTTACTGTCTAGCTCTTAATCCAGGCTCAATGTAAAGAATGAAAATGGGAGTAGTAGTGGGGAGGATACAAGACATGATTCATGGGATGAATCCCAGTTTGCCAAGGCCTAGGGCCATTACCATCCATGGGTAAAGTCAATCAAATCAGAGAACAGGATGTAATGATTCAGAGCACAAGTCCAGGAGGAAATAGGCCTGGGAAAGATTGTTACTCACTGCCTCTATTTATTCACTGTCTCTGTGACCTTGGACAAGCCACCCAATGTCATTAAGCCTCAGGTCCTTCATTGACAAAATGGTGTAGGTAGATTATCTCTTATCTTACAGGGTCTTTCACCCCCCCTTTTTTTTTTTAACTTGAGAAATGTTCATGGAAGGCCTGATACATGCTGGGCTCTGTTCTGGCCACTGAGAATTCAAGAGTGAACAAGATAGATAAGACTTTGCTATCATGGAGTGTATGTTCTAGTTAAGAGAGACAGATAGGAGTGGAGTAAACAAATAGTTAATATAATTTCAAATAGTGATACTTGCTATGGAGGCCATAAAATGGTAAGGTGATGGAGTTGTGGGGTGAGTGGGGTAAGGGAGTCAGGGAGGTAGTGACTGAGGTGAGACCCAAATGACCAGCAGGAGGAACCCATGTAGATCTGAGGGATGAGCACTTTAGGCAGAAGGGTTAGTTGGTGCATTGGTGATAAGGTACAAACAAGCTTGACGTCTGTGAGTTGTGAAAGGAAGGTGCATGCTGCTGGAACTGACTGAGGGGGAGACCATTTAGTGTAAAACAGCAGAAATCATTCATGTAGGGCCTTGAAGGCCATGATAAAGAGTCACTGAAGGGTTTTAAGCAGGGGACCAACCTGAGTTCATTTACATGAAGATTAAGAGATACTACATATATGTATACATGTATAAAGAACTTACTCCTTGGAAGGAAAGTTATGACCAACCTAGATAGCATATTCAAAAGCAGAGACATTACTTTGCCAGCAAAGGTCCATCTAGTCAAGGCTATGGGTTTTCCAGTAGTCATGTATGGATGTGAGAGTTGGACTGTGAAGAAAGCTGAGTGCGAAGGAATTGATGCTTTTGAACTGTGGTGTTGGAGAAGACTCTTGAGAGTCCCATGGACTGCAAGGAGATCCAACCAGTCCATTCTAAAGGAGATCATTCCAGGGTGTTCTTTGGAAGGAATGATGCTAAAGCTGAAACTTCAATACTTTGGCCACCTCATGAGAAGAGTTGACTCATTGGAAAAGACCCTGATGCTGGGAGGGATTGGGGGCAGGAGGAGAAGGGGACGACCGAGGATAAGATGGCTGGATGGCATCACAGACTCGATGGACCTGAGTCTGAGTGAACTCTGGGAGTTGGTGATGGACAGGGAGGCCTGGCGTGCTGCAGTTCATGGGGTTGCAAAGAGTCGGACGTGACTGAGCGACTGAACTGAACTGATAAAGAACTTAGCACAGTCTGTCACAGAGTGGTGTTCACTAAATGTTCACTAACTAATTGGTGTTCACTAACTAAATGTTAGTTGCTGCTACTGCTCTTATTGCTATTTACTGATGCTCTTTAGGAACCTAAAAGCATTCATCCTTGTCGAAGATGAGGAAGCCAAGGCATACAGCCATTACCGTTCATGTGTAAAGTCAATCAAATCAGATAACAATGTAGATTTTAATAATCAAAGGAAATGCTTTTTATCCCTTTCCCAAATGGGAATTTTGAGGCAAAGGATTTTCTCTGTAGTTAACAATTGTCTGGAGCCAACCAAACTCAGCTCCATCAGCCCCACTGTGCCAAAACACCCAGAGTTCAGTCAGTTGGGTGCCACTGCACAAGTCTGAATTGCTGTTCAGTTGCTAAGTCTTGTCCAGCTCTTTGCAACCCTATGAGCTTACAGTCCAAGGGACTCTCAAGAGTCTTCTCCAGCACCACAGTTCAAAAGCATCAGTTCTTAGTACTCAGCCTTCTTTATGGTCCAGCTCTCACATCCACATATGACTACTGGAAAAACTACAGCTTTGACTATATGGACCTTTGTTGGCCAAGTGGTGTCTCCACTTTTTAATACACTGTCTAGGTTTGTCATAGCTAGTCTTCCAGGAAGCAAGTGTCTTTTAGTTTTGTGGCTGCAGTCACCGTCTACAGTGCTTTTGGAGCCTAAGAAAATGAAATCTGACATTGTTTCCACATTTTCCCCATCTACTTGCCATGAAGTGATGGGCCCAGATGCCATGATCTTAGTTTTTCTGAATGCTGACTTTTAAGCCAACTTTTTCACTCTCTTTCACTTTCATCAAGAGACTCTTTAGTTTCTCTTTAGTTTCTTCCATTAAAGTGCTATCATTTGCATATCTGAGGTTATTAATATTTCTCCTGGAAATCTTGATTTCAGCTTGTGCTTCATCAAATCGGGCATTTCACATGATGTACTCTGAATGTAAGTTAAACAAGCAGGGTGACAGTATACAGCCTTGACATACTCCTTTCCCAATTTTGAACCAGTACATTGAATAGAAAATTACAATAGTGGTAAGTGCTCTGCAGGAGAGAGATTAATGTCCTGAAGGTATATCACGAAGGTGGGGTTTTGGGAAAGTTCCTCTAATAAGTGATGCTTGAGCTCAGCCCAGAAAGGTGAGTGGGGATGAGTGGGTTTAGAGAGTAGAGTGAGAAGTACTATATGCAGAGAAGTGGGAAGGAACATGCTTGGTGAAGCCAAGAATATAAGAGAAGGCCATTGTGACTAAAAAGCTGAAAGAGAGGTAGACTCTGGTCCCAGAAAAAGCTGGAGATAAGGCATAGAGGACAGATCACAAAAGGCTTTGAGGCTATGTGAAGGCGGTTTTAACCTTCTCAAGGACTATGAGGTTCTCTTAAAAGACTTGAAGCTGTAGATGTGTGTGAGTGAGTGCATGTGTTAGGGAGTATGTCACTCTGGCCACAGTGTGAAAGATGGATTAGAAGGAGCCAGTATGGGTTCTCATAACTGCCCAGTTCTCCTTGGCCTTTCGGTCCTGGATGTGTTAACAGAGCCCTGTGTTTTCCAGTTCGAGGGTGTTGCACTTATCCCTCTGGTTTCCTTACACTTGACCCGAATGTTTGCCAATAGTTCCTTTATCAAACACGTGTCATATGACCACATTTGTTCTGGTTGACTTTATGGAAAAGTTGCATATGGATAAAGCAGGAAGAAACTTTCAGTTCAGTTCAGTTGTCCAGTCATGTATGACTCTTTGTGATCCCGTGGACTGCAGTGTGCCAGGCTTCCCTGTCCATCACAAACTCTCGGAGCTTATTCAAACTCATGTCCATTGAGTCGGTGATGCCATCCAACCATCTCATCCTCTGATGTCTCCTTTGCCTCCTGCCTTCAATTGTTCCCAGCATCAGGGTCTTTTCCAGTGAGTCAGTTCTTTGCCTCACGTGGCCAAAGTATTGGGGCTTCAGCTGCAGCATCAATCCTTCCAGTGAATATTCAGGGTTGATTTCCTTTAGAATTGACTGGTTGGATCTCCTTGCAGTCCAAGGGACTCTCAAGAGTCTTCTCCAACACCGTAGTTCGAAAGCCAGATCTAATCCCTTGAATCTATTTTTCACTTCCACTGTATAATTGTAAGGGATTTGATTTAGGTCATACCTGAATGGTCTAGTGGTTTTCCCTACTTTCTTCAATTTAAGTCTGAATTTGGCAATAAGGAGTTCATGATCTGAACCCCAGTCAGCTACTGGTCTTGTTTTGGCTGACTGTATAGAGCTTCTCCATCTAGAAGAAACTTGAGCAGTTCCCTAACCTAGCTCTTTTACTTGTAATACGCCTCTATTACTGGGTTTTGTTTTCTAGCCATTCTGACCACCTTTGTCTTTTCAGTGCAGAGCAGGATATTTCAGTCAGAATGAATGTAAGAACTGAAGATTATTGAATTAGTTAGATTTCTTTCTATCTTATTTTGTTCTGTTTGTGCTGGGTGGTATGTGTTTAAGACATAATTTTTTTTCTTAGTGCAATTTTAGGTTTGTAACAACATGGAAAGGAAGGTACAGAAAGTTCCTATATACCCCCTGTCCCCACACAGAAATAACTTCACCTGTGTCCCGGTTTTTATTTTTGTTTTTTCCTTCTGCTTTCTTTTATTTTTACGGATTGAATTTTTTAATACCCCATCTTTTCCCCATTGATTGCCATGGAAGTTACAGTCTTGATTTATTCTTTTGGTGGGTCCTCTAGATACTTAAAATTTAATCAGAATTTTTAACTTCTAAAACAAAACAGTGTGTGCTGTGCTCAGTTGTGTCTGACTCTTTGCAACCCTCTGGACTGTGCCCACCATGCTCTGTCCACGAGATTTTTAGGCAAGAATACTGGGTGTGTTGCCATTTCCTCCTCCAGAGGATCTTCCCAACCCAGGGACAGAACCCACATCTCCTGCATCTCCTGAACTGCAGGCAGGTTCTTCACTACTGAGCCATCAGGGAAAGCCCAAACAAAACAATAAAGGACCTTAAACTACTTTACCTTAGGCCCCTTCCCCCTCATCATTTATTTCCTGTTATAGACCAGTATTTTCATTCTGTTTTTTTCCAGGATAGATGAGGTACCATTGTTTCTTTATGCAGTCAAATGTTGTTCATTGGTGTCTTACAGAATCACCAATCTCTTTGTTCACAGTTCCTTTTTAAAATTAATTAATTTAAATTTTTTGGCTGTGCTGAGTCTTTGTTGCTGTGCACAGGCTTCCTACTGCAGTGGTTTCTCTTGTTACGGAGCACAGGCTTCAGTAATTGTGGCACACAGGCTCAGTTGCCCCACAGCATGTGGAATCGTCTCGGGGCAGAGATTGAACCTGTGTCTTCTGCATTGGCAAGCAGATTCTTAGCCACTGGACCACAGGGAAGTCTCCACAGTTCTTTTTGTAAGAGTATCCCCCTGAGATTGCCTTCTTTCTGCCTGAAATTCATCCTTCAATGTTGCCTTCAGTGAGGGACTATTGGCAGTAAGTTCTCTTAGTTTTTGTGAGCTTGAGAATGACTTTCTTTTACTCTTGGGGGCTTCCCTGGTGGCTCAGCTGGTAAAGAATCTGTCTGCAATGCAGGAGACCCCGGTTTGATTCCTGAGTCGGGAAGATCCCTGGAGAAGGGAATGGCTACCCTCTGCAGTATTCTGGCCTGGAGAATTCCATGGACTGTATAGTCAGTCTATGGGGTTGCAAAGAGTTGAACATGACTGAGCAACTTTCACGTCTTTTACTGTCATATTAAAGTTACTGAATGAAATTCTCGACTGCCAATTATTTTATCTCAGTATCTTGAAGATACTGTTCTGGCTTCCACTGTGGCTGCTGGGAAGTCTGTGGTCAGTCTAATTGTAGTTTCTTTTTTATTGATCTGTACTTGACTCTGACCTTCTGCAGTTTTCAGTTACTGCACGTGAGTATATTTTATGTATTCTTGGAATTTCTGGATCTAGAGTTTGGTGTCTTACAACATGCTGGAAAAATTCTCAGCAGGACCAGCACTAGTGTATAGCCAGTGCCTAGGGCCTCAGATTTAAGGAAGTGCTCATTTTTGAGTTTGTGCAAATGCAGCACTGGCTCTGAGAGTGAGTCTAAACTAAAGTGCCCTAGGTCCCTCAGTCAACTCCGCTAGTTCTGGTATTGACTCTACAAATACCTCTTCTTCCTTATTCTTTCCTTTACTTTCTTCTGTAAATATAATTAAATATATATTAGACCATTGCATTCTACTCTCCTGTGTCACATATGTAGTTATTTTATTTTTTGTCTCTTTGTATCCCTGGTTACTTTCTAGATTTCTTTAGATCCATCTTCTAGTAAACGAATTCTGCCTTTTTTCTTTAGTTGCTCAGTCATGTCCGACTCTTTGCTTCCCCATGGACTGCAGCACAAGCTTCTCTGTCCATCACCAACTCCCAGACTTTACTCAAACTTACGTCCATTGAGTTGATGATGCCGTCCAACCATCTCATCCTCTGTTGTCCCCTTCTCCTCCTGCCCTCAATCTTTCCCAGCATCAGCGTCTTTTCCAGTGAGTCAGCTCTTCACATCAGGTGGCCAAAGTATTGGAGTTTCAGCTTCAGCATCAGTCCTTCCAATGAATATTCAGGACTGATTTCCTTTAGGATGGACTGGTTTGATTTCCTTGCAGTCCAAGGAACTCTCAAGAGTCCTCTGTAACACCACAGTTCAAAAGCCTCAGTTTTCTTTATTCCTTTTTTCGGCACTCAGCTTTCTTTATGTTCCAACTCTCACACTGATACATGACTACGGGGAACACCATGACTTTGACTAGATGGACCTTTGTTGGCAAGGTTATGTCTCTGCTTTTTAATATGCTGTCTAGGTGGTCATATCTCACACACTAGCAAAGTAATGCTCAAAATTCTCCAAGCCAGGCTTCAACAGTACATAAACCATGAACTTCCAGATGTTCAAGCTGGATTTAGAAAAGGCAGAGGAACCAGAGATCTAATTGCCAATATCCGTTGGATCATCAAAAAAGCAAGAGAGTTCTTTTGCTTTATTGACTATGCCAAAGCCTTTGACCATGTGGATCACAACAAACCCTGGAAAATTTTGAAAGAGATGGGACTACCAGACCACCTTACCTGCCTCCTGAGAAATCTGTATGCAGGTCAAGAAGTAACAGTTAGAACCAGACATGGAACAACAGACTGGTTCCAAATTGGGAAAGTAGTTCGTCAAGGCTGTATATTGTCACCCTGCTTATTTAACTTAATGCAGAGTACATCATGAGAAATGATGGGCTGGATGAAGCACTAACTGGAATCAAGATTGCTGGAAGAAATATCAGTAACCTCAGATATGCAAATGACACCACCCTTATGTCAGAAAGCGAAGAACTAAAGAGCTTCTTGATGAAAGTGAAAGAAGAGAGTAAAAAGGCTGGTTTAAAGCTCAACATTTAGAAACCTAAGATCATGGCATCTGTTCCCATCACTTTATTGCAAATAGATGGGGAAGCAATGGAAACAGTGAGAGACTTTATTTTTGGGGGCTCCAAAATCACTGCAGATGGTGACTGCAGCCATGAAATTAAAAGATGCTTGCTCCTTGGAAGAAAAGTTAAGACCAACCTAGACAGCATATTAAAAAACAGAGACATAACTTTGCCAACAAAGGTCCGTGTAGTCAAAGCTATGGTTTTTCCAGTAGTCATATATGGATGTGAGAGTTGGACTATAAAGAAACCTGAGCGCAGAAGAATTGATGGTTTCAACTGTGGTGTTGGGGAAGATCCTTGAGAGTCCCTTGGACAGCAAAGAGATCCAACCAGCCCATCCTAAAAGAAATCAGTCCTGAATATTCATTGGAAGGACTGATGCTAAAGCTGAAACTCCAATACTTTGGCCACCTCATGCGAAGAGTTGACTCATTGGAAAAGACCCAGATGGTGGGAAAGACAGGGTGGGAGGTGAAGGGGATGACAGAGGATGATATGGTTGGATGACATCATCGACTCAATGAACATAAATTTGTGAAAACTCTGAGGTTGGTGATGGACAGGGAGGCCTGGCGTGCTGCAGTCCCTGGGGTCACAAAGAGTCAGACACGACTGAGTGACTGAACTGAGGTTGTACATAGCTTTTTTTCCCCAAGGACCAAGCATCTTTTAATTGCATGGCTGCAGTCACCATCTGCAGTGATTTTGGAGCCTAAAAAATAAAGTCTCTCACTGTTTCCATTGTTTCCTATCTGTTTGCCATGAAGTGATGGGACCAGATCCCATGATCTTAGTTCTCTGAATGTTGAGTTTTAAGCCAACTTTTTCACTCGCCTCTTTCACCTTCATCAAGAGGCTCTTTAGTTCTTTTTGCTTTTTGCCATAAGGGTGGCATCATCTGTATATCTAAGGTTATTGATATTTCTCCTGGCAATCTTCATTCCAGTTTGTGCTTCATCCAGCCCAGCGTTTCTTATGATGTACTCTGCATATAAGTTAAATAAGCAGGGTGACAATATATAGACTTGACATACTGCTTTCCCAATTTGGAACCAGTCTGTTGTTCTGTGTCCGGTTCTAACTTGCTTCCTGACCTGCATACAGATTTCTCAGGAGGCAGGGAAGGTGGTATGCTCTTCCCATCTCTTTAAGCATTTTCTGTGTTTTATGGTGATCCACACAAAGACTTTAGCATAGTCAATAAAGCAGAAGGAGATTTTTTTTTGGCATTCTCTTGCTTTTTCTATGATCCAATAGATGTTGTCAATTTGATCTCTTTTTCCTCTGCCTTTTCTAAATCCAGCTTGAACATCTGGAAGTTCATGGTTTATGTACTATTGAAGCCTGGCTTGGAGAATTTTTAGCATTACTTTGCTAGCTATGGGATGGGTGCAACTGCGGTAGTTTGAACATCCTTTGACATTGCCTTTCTTTGGGACTGCAGTGAAAACTGACTTTTTCCAATCATATGGCCACCGCTGAGTTTTCCAAATTTGCTGGCACATTGAGTGTAGCACTTTCACAGCATCATCTTTTAGGATTTGAAATAGCTCAGTTGGAATTCCATCATCTCCACTAGCTTTGTTCATAGTGATGCTTCCTAAGGTCCACTTGACTTCGCACTCCAGGATGTCTGATCTAGGTGAGTGATCACCTAGATCACCTAGATCACCATTGTGATTATATGGGTCATGAAAATCTTTTTGTATAGTTCTTCTGTGTATTCTTGCCACCTCTTCTTAATATCTTCTGCTTCTGTTAGGTCATACCTGAATGGTCTAGCGGTTTTTCCCTACTTTCTTCAATTTAAGTCTGAATCTTACAATAAAGAGTTCATGATCTGAGCCACAGTCTCCCTGGTCTTGTTTTTGCTGACTGTATAGAGCTTCTCCATCTTTTGCTGCAAAAAATATAATTGATCTGATTTCGGTATTGACCATTTGGTGATGTACATGTGTAGAGTCTTCTCTTGTGTTGTTTCAAGAGGGTGTTTGCTGTGACCAGTGCATTCTCTTGGCAAAACTCTGTTAACTTTTGCCCTGCTTCATTTTGTATTCCAGAGCCAAACTTGCCTGTTGCTCCAGGTATCTCTTGACTTCCTACTTTTGCATTCCAGTCCCCTATAATGAAAAAGTGGCTCAGAGGTTAAAGCGTCTGCCTCCAATGCAGGAGACCCGAGTTCGATCCCTGGGTCGTGAAGATCTCCTGGAGAAGGAAATGGCAATCCACTCCAGTATTCTTGCCTGGAGAAACCCATGGACAGAGAAGCCTAGTAGGTTACAGTCCATGGGGTCGCAAAGAGTCAGACATGACTGAGTGACTTCACCTCGTAATGAAAAAGATATCTTTTTGGATGTGAGTTCTAAAAGGCCTTGTAGGTGTTTCTAGAACTGTTCAGCTTCTTCAGCATTATTGGTTGGGGCATAGACTTGTAGTACCATGTTATTGAATGGTTTGCCTTGAAAATGAACGGAGATCATTTTGTTGTTTTTGAGATTGCATCCAAGTACTGCATTTTGTACTCTTTTGTTGACTATGATGGCTGCTCCATTTCTTCTAAGGGATTCTTGCCCACAGTAGTAGATACAATGGTCATCTGAATTAAATTCACCCATTCCAGTCCATTTTAGTTCGCTGATTCCTAAAATTTCGACATTCACTCTTGCCCTCTCTTGTTTGACCACTTCCAGTTTGCCTTGATTCATGGACCTAACATTCCACGTTCCTATGCAGTATTGCTCTTTACAGCCTTGGACTTCACTTCTATAACCAGTCACATCCACAGCTGGGTGTTTTTTTTCCTTTGGCTCCGTGTCTTCATTCTTTGTGATAGTTATTTCTTCACTGTTCTCCAGGAGCATATTGGGCACCTACCAACCAGGGGATTTTATCTTTCAGTCTTATCTTTTGCCTTTTCATAATTGCTCATGGGATTTTCAAGGCAAAATTACTGAAATGGTTTGCCATTCCCTTCTCCAGTGGATTGCATTTTGTCAGAACTCTCCACCACGACCTGTCCATTTTGGGTGGCCTTACACAGACAGCATGGTTCACAGTTACATTGAGTTAGACAAGGCTGCGGTCCACGTGATCAGTTTGATTAGTTTTCTGTCATTGTGGTTTTCATTCTGTCGGCCCTCTGGTGGATAAAGGTAGGAGGCTTATGGACGCTTCCTGATAGGAGAGACTGACTGAGGTGGAAACTGGGTCTTGTTCTGATGGGCGGGGCTATGCACGGTAAATCTTCAGTCCAATTTTCTGTCGATGGGTGGGGCTGTGTCCCCTACCTGTTATTTGACCTGAGGCCAAACTATGGTGGAGATGATGAAGATAATGGCGACCTCCTTCCAAGGTCCCACGCCCGTACCACCACATTCAGTGGCCCCGACCCTGCAGCAGGCCACCACTGACCCGTACCTTCGCCAGAGACTCCTGGCCACTCACAGGCAAGTCTGGGCCAGTCTCTTGTGGGGTCTCTACTCCTTTCTCCTGGGTCCTGGTGCTCACAAGGTTTTGTTTGTGACCTCCAAGAGTCTGTTTCCTCAGTTCTGTATAAGTTCTGACAGCTCTTTGGTGGGGTTAATGGCGACCTCCTTCAAGAGAGCTCATGCCATCCCCAGTTCTGCTGCATCCTGAGCCCCTACCCCTGTGGCAGGCTACTAATGACCCGTGCCTCCACAGGAGATACTCAAACACTCAAAAGGCAGGTCTGGCTTAGTGTCTGTGGGGTCTCCTGTTGCACACAAGGTTTTGTTTGAGCCCTCCATGTGTCTCTGGTGGGTATGGTGTTTGATTCTAAACGTGATTACACCCCTCCTGCTGTCTTTCCTTGAAAGGAACGTTATGACCAACCTAGACTACATATTAAAAAGCAGAGACATTACTTTGCCAACAAAGGTCTGTCTCGTTAAGGCTATGGTTTTTTCAGTAGTCATGTATGGATGTGAGAGCTGGACCATAAAGAAAGCTGAGAGTCAAAGAGATGCTTTTAAACTGTGGTGTTGGAGAAGACTCTTGAGAGTCCCTTGGACTGCAAGGAAATCCAGCCAGTCCATCCTAAAGGAGATCAGTCCTGAGTGTTCACTGGAAGGACTGATGTTGAAGCTAAAACTCTAATACTTTGGCCATATGATGCAAAGAGCTGACTCATTTGAAAAGATCATGATGCTGGGAAAGACTGAGGGCAGGAGGAGAAAGGGACGAGAGAGAATGAGATGGTTGGATGGGATCACCGACTCAATGGACATGAGTTTGAGTAAACTCTGGAAGTTGGTGAGGAACAAGGAGGCCTGGTGTGCTGCAGTTTATGGAGTTGCAAAGATTGGACACGACCAAGTAACTGAACTGAACGGAACTGCCTTGCTGGGGTTTCTCCTTTGCCCTTGGACATGGGTTATCTTTTTTTGGTTGGATCAGCAAGTTGTAATCTTGGAGTTCTCCCAGGAGAAGATGAGTTCATGTCCTTTTACTCCGCCGTCTTGTAGAACCCTATGTATGATGTAGGTCCCATTGTAATTCCCATTTTATAGGTCACAAGCCTGCCTAAGGCCATAGAATGAAACCAGGAACCAACACTATGTGAAAAACCTAGAGCTTTTACCCTTTAACCTTTGTAACAGTAGGCTACTGAGGCCTAAACATTCAATACTTATCTAAATATAAAAGCACTGAAATATTTAATGTTAGACAAAATCAAGATAAACTAGAACTTTGGACAAGAGGCACCATGATTTTGGAATCCACTTGATTGGCTATGAGATGAAAGAGAGAGAGAAAAAAAGATGACTTTACATTTTTGAGTGGTGGCCACCAGAAGTATGGTGCTTTTAGGAACAGGGAAGTCAGGAAGAAAGCTATCTGTTTTTTATCTGTTTATTTTGTTTAGTGCCTCAGTTTCCTCATCTGTAAAGCAAGGAGGTTCGGCTGACTTTAAGGCTTTTGTAGCTCTAAACCTCTTGAAGTTTTGTTGTTCATTAGCTCAGTCACATCCTACACTTTGTGACTCCTAGCTCAATCACATCCTACTGTTTGTGGCCCCATGGACTGCAGCACACCAGGCTTTCCTGTCCTTCACCATCTCCCAGAGTTTGCTCAGACTCATGTCCATTAAGTTGGTGATGCCATCCAACTATCATATCCTCTGTCGTTCACTTCTCCTTACATCAGTCTTTCCCAGCATCAGGGTCTTTTCCAGTGAGTCAGCTCCTCACATCAGGTGACCAAAGTATTGGAGGTTCAGCTTCAGTATCAGTCCTTCCAATGAATATTCAGGGTTGATTTCTTTTAGGATTGATTGGTTGGATTTATTTGCAGTTCAAGGGATTTTCAAGAATTTTGTCCAACACTATAGTTCGAAAGCATCAGTTGAAATTTAAATGATTGGCAAAAATAATTAATTAAATCAGGAGGCATTATCTGGTAGGCAGTTGGAATTCAGAGCTGGATGTAGATTAATAGAAGATGGTATCTTTGTGGATAATGGTTCGTTCAATACAGGGAGTATGTTAGTTTTCTAGGGCTAAAATAACAGAGGACCATAGACTGTGTCACTTAAACAACAGAAATTAATTTTCTCACTATTCTAGAGGCTAGATATCTGAGATCAAAATGTGAACAGGGTTGGTTTCTTCTGCAGCCCCTCTCTTGTCACTTGTAAATGGCCATTCTCTCCCTGTCTTTACTGCGTCTGCCCTCTGCCTGTGTCCTAATATCCTCTTATAAAGATGCCATTGGAATTCAGGTCCATCCTAATGACTTCATTAATTACTTTTTAAAGACCCTTTGTCTAAATATCGCCACACTGTGAGGTACCTGGGATTAGGACTTCAACGTTTGGAATGGGGAGAGAGGGAGGGGACACAATTCAACTCATGACAGAAATCAGGAATCAGGCACTGAGATAAGAGACAGGTGGATAACTGAAGAATATAGTGTCCCAGAGTAACCCATGGAGGACAGGTGGTTGTTGTTCACTTACTATCATGTCCAAATCTTTGTGACCCCATGGACTGCAGCATGCCAGGCTTCCCTGTCCTTCACTATCTCCCAGAGTTTGCTCAAATTCATGTCCATTGAGTCAATGATTGTATCTAACTATCTCACCCTCGGCCATCCCCTTCTTTTGCCTTCAGTCTTTCCCAGCATCAGGGTCTTTTCCAGTGAGTCAGCTCTTCACATCATGTGGCAAAGTATTGAAGGTTCAGCATCAGTCCTTCTAATGAATATTCAAGGTTGATTTCCTTTAGGATTGGTTTGATCTCCCTGTAGTCCAAGGGACTCTCAAGAGTCTTCTCCAGCACCACAGTTCGAAAGCATCAATTCTTTGGCACTGAGCAAAAGGTAATGAGGAACAAGAATGGAAGAAAGTGGATTAACGATGTGGGGTCTCCAGGATGCTAGCATAGGAAGAGAGTAGAGGGGTCAGGGCCAAGAAGGGCCCTTCTGGCTTCAATTTCAGGCACAGTAGATGCTCCTTATATGTATTCTTAAAAAGTGTTTGTTTTTTTTTAGCTGTTTTAGGTCTTAGTTGCTGGGCATTTGGGATCTTGTCATGTGGGATCTTTCCTTGCGCATGGAGTCTAGCTGTGGCTTGTGGGGATAGGGTAGGGGTAGGGAGCTCTGTAGTTGCATCACGTGGTCTTAGCTTCCCTGAGGCAAGTGGAATCGTTGTTCCTTGACCAGGGATTGAACCCCTATCTCCTCCTTTGCAAGGCAGATTCTTAACCACTGGACTATCAGGGAAGTCCCAGATGTTCCTTCTCTGTATTTATTGACTGAATAAGTAAATTTACTTTCCTCCTTTCTCTGATGTTCCATGGTCCTGGGAGGCAGCTTCTCTTTAGAAATTGAAATGAAGCTGCATTCCAGGACCTTGGCCTTCACCTCATTGTTTTTATTTGGCTAGGTCTTACCATCAAGCTAGGGAGAAAAGGACGTCTTTTTCCTAGCAATAGAGAGAGGGAGCGGGAAAAGTGAGAATGGGGGGGTGTGAGGTTGGAGAGACCTTAGAAGTCATTTTGCAATTTTCTTACCTGCCTTCCAGAAATGAAGAGGTTATCCATTCATTGATTGAAAAAAATGTCTTCATTAATCACCTACTTTGGATTGTGCACTGTGTTAGGCAAGGGGGACATATATCAATGAAGCAAGTATCACAGATTGATTGACTCCTTATGGAATGCCAGGCCCTGTGTCAAAAGCTTGGTGTACTTTCTGCTCTCAAAGGTGGTATATGACAGGGACTGTTGATGTCCCCCCCTTTTTTTCTATCAATAGGGAATTGACCCAAATGAAGCTTAGGATGGTTTGCTAACTCACTATAAATAACTTGAACTCAGCCCAAGGGCACTTTTTTCAGCCCTAGCTTCTGTTAGGCCCTTGGGTCTTCTCCCAGGATACAGTAAGTGACTGGCTTAGGGTGTTCTGCCTGATTCTGTTTCTGCCCTTCCGTCCTGTCCTTGGCCTGAGAAAGGACGCTGTGTAAAGGGATGAATGTGGGTTAGGATAATAATGCCAAGTCACTGCCTATGAAAGCCCTGTGTCTTCCCCTTGTCCCAGCCACCACCTATAGCATGGCTCAGCCCCTGTCCTTGTTGTCACACTCACATCCCTCCCGGTCTCACTGACAGCAGCTGGCATTGTGTCTCACGAACCAAAAACATGTTTCCTTCCTTCTCTGGAACTTCCTCAGAGCTACCAGAGAACACGGCCAGATTCCGAAATCCTATCCCCCAATGCCAGGGATTTCCCTTGTGGTTCCAGAGAAACAGAAAAATGGGTGTTCTGTGACTTCTGTTGCATGAGATCATGAAGAAAACAGGCCAGTTACCTGTTTCTTCTATTTTAAAGTGAGGAGGAAGGTGGTCCTGCTGCTGACCAGTGAGTCAGTGGGTCTAGGGACTGAATGCTAGGTGTGGGTAGAGAACTCAAGAGGTAGAACCAGAGTTGGAAGAATCACCTCCAGCCTGGTCTAATCTGGCAATCAGAGGCCTTAAAGACTTAAGGAGTCTACAGATTTTTATCTATATCTATCTATCTGTTTCTATATATGTGTGTGTACATATATACACATATATAAGTATGCATATGTGTATAGTTTTTATACTTATGTAAATATGTATATATTCATCACATGGTTTTAGTGGTAGCAACCTACCTGCCCATCTGGAGGGATTCATTAAATCAATAAAGGTTCTTTTCTACAAAAGAAATCTAAGTTGCCATTAATTACTGTGTGGTAGACCTATCAAATGTGGGTGGATATGGAAAGGTGTTCAAGATGGTTATGTGAGTAAAGCAAGCTACAGATGGTGTATGTGCGTGTGTATGTTTCAATAGCCATGGCTGATTTCTAGAAATACTCTTGAGAAACTGCTAATTGGTTATTTCCAAAGAGCAGGAATGGAACTTTGGGTTGGTTGTGAGACTTTTGCTCTTGTGCAAAGACTTTACCCTCTTCTATATTTTAAAAAGATTGTTGTTGTTTTTTTATATAATGAATATGTATTGCTTTTATAATACAATGAGAACGAGAAAGGAAAGTAGAAGAAAAAAAGGCCTAAGAAGTTTCACAAACCAAAGACACAAAAACAATTTCAGTGTTGAATTCAGGAGTGTTGAGGGCAGGAGGAACAACACAGTGGGGCCTGAGATGACCTTGCATGATGGAACTTACCCCTAGCCACTGTTTGCAGAGATACACTTTAACCACCCAGGGGTGGTCACAGAGGTAGGAACTGGCAGGAAATCCTATTTGCCTGGCTGACTCATGACCGTAAGTCTAAAATAAGATCCAGGCCAAAGTTCAACTTCACGAACAGGGACTGGAGCCTCTTATAACCCTAGCTAACATATATTGAGTGTTTACCATGTTTCAAAGTAATATACAAATTGCTTAACTTAGTGCTACCTAATTTATCTTTACAACTCTGAGGTAGCACTGTTCTTATTCCAGTGTTACTGAGGTTGAGGGCTCTGAGGCTCAGAGGGTCCAAATCACTCTCCCAAATACATACAGTTAATTGGTTAGGCTGGGGTTAACCCAGGTCTGTCTGTGGCAGTATTGCTTCCTGAGTACTACTACATGTTGAGCTCTTGGGGTCTTAGGAGCCCTCAGGTAGAAGAACAGGACATCCTTACTGTGCTATCAAGGAGCACCCAGGCTAGCTGGAGAAAACCACACCAACCTAGGTAGACTGTATAGTGACTTACATAAGGCAGTCATCTGGATTTGATTGGGCTGCAAAGTTGATAAGCTCTATTTGGATTTTCAACTTGGAGAGATCAGCAAGGCCTGAAGTTGTCAATGAAGGCATCTTGGAGGAGGAAAGATATAAACCAGGCCTGGAAGGATGGATGGAATCAACAGAGGGGTGAGGAGGACATTCCAGAGAAGAGAATGTGCACATTGTGCAGAAGTCTACTCTTGTTTCTGAAGCAGTAAAGCATCTTGCCTAATCAGCATGAAAGTTGTATATGTGTGATAAGTGAGCTGATGTGTAGAGAGGGAAAAGAGCAATAGAAGTCATTCTGAAGGCTGAAAACTGGAAGAAGAGTTGAAACTTAATGTGGAAAGAAATAAAGTGCCTCCAAAGGCGTTTTGGGCAGTGAAGAGACACTATGAAAAGTGATGATTCAGAGAGGTTAATCTGATAGAGCTGTCAAAGTGACAGTGAAAGAGAGAGCCATGTGAAAACCTAGGTGTGTGGTGATAGGGGCCTTGAGGGGGGTACCAGCAAGAGGAGTAAAAAGGAGGGCTATTGTGAAAGCTACTTATGAAGGAAGAAGAAGCAACAGGACTTGATGATTGAGAAGAAACAGACTATGAAGGAGCAGGTCTGAGCCAAATAATTCCAGGGCTTCAAATCAAGGTGTCTGAAGAAGGGAACACATATATCTGGAAAAAGGAATTGGGAGAGGGTTTTGGTTTGCTATGATGTGGGAGAAGATGATGGATTGTGTCTTTGTTCCAAACCTCTTTTTTTCCTCCCAAGTTTGTAAGACAGCTTAGAGACTTTTTCTCACTTAGTTTTCTTAGTTGTATAATACATAGGACTTCCTTTGGACCGGTTCATTCAGTCAGCAGCTGTTTATTAAGCTGTCTTATGGTCTGGTTGTTGGGAACACAGCAGTGAGCAGGAGGACCTGGTGTCTGTCCTCATGGAAGACAGATATTGAATAACAAATCATAAGGGTTCTTTCTTTGCTCCTGATATCAAGGTGGCATTTCTTTACCAAGACCAATTCTGTTCTGTACCTGAAAAATGTGAAGCATTAAGGGCATTTGTCAAATACTTTATTATAGACTATATCTTGTAATAAAAAGCACTGCAACCATTTATTTATTCCTTTGCTCTACAAATATTTATTGAGTGGTACTGTATTTTTAGCCCTTACGTTCACAAACTAGGGGAGGACATAGACAAGTAAGTAGGTAATGATAATATGGTGTAATAAGTGTAGTAAAGGGTAAACACCAGGTATTGTGGGAACAAGTAGGAGGTGTTCTGATCTTGGAGGGGCAGGTAACTGGACAGGAAAATGTCCCTGATAAGACTAATGAGATGTTAGCTATACGGGCGGGAGTGAGGGTGAGTGTATGTGTTCCATGCAAAGGGGATATCTAGTTCAAAGACCTGGACACTAGAGAGGCCTAGACTTGTTGGGGAATGATTTGTAACCTAGAATTTTATACCTAGCACAACTACGTATCAAAATGTGAAGAAAGAATAAAAGAAAAGGCATGTTTGGATATATAGGGTGGCGAAAAATTATCTCCCATGTGTCTCTTCCCAGGAAGCTAGTGGAGGACCTGCAATGACAAAACCAAAGAATAAAGCAAGAGGATAGACACCATGGAAATAACTACATGGACCTCAGGTAGGAAGGGCTGAATCAAAAGGAAACATAGTGAGCAGTTGGGACTTTTATAATGACAAAATTGCTTAAAGTAGTAATAGAATCATATTCTAAAATAGTGTCCCTCCCCTCCCCAACTTTGAATTCTAGGGACATCTTTGAGCAACATTGTGATTGGATTCAACCAGGAACAACAGTTTTAAGATTTTTCATATTTTGTATTCCTTTGAATAGGATGCTACTGAGTTTTAAAGAATTTAGAAGTCATTGTACTAGGGAAACCTAAAAATGTAACTACTTCTTCAGTAGCCTTGTGCAGTTTGGCAGTGTCCCCAGAAATTCCCAGCATCAGGAGGTTGTAGAAATGTGAGGGCCTATACAGGTGGCCACAGGGCTATGAAAGTTCCTGGAGCAGTGCATTGTGGGAGAGGGATTAGTATAGGGAGGTAAGGGCCAGCTTCCAAATCCCAACCAAACTCTTTGATGGTCATTCTTTCTTCCATAGAAAAGGAGACCCCTAGGAGAATATTTCTGCTAGAACAGATCTGCTTACCAATTAAGTGCTAAAGCTGCTCTCTGTCCAGTGACTTTCAGACTGCCCAGCAATAAAATTTTAAGATGCCACCACCGGGTGACCAGAGATGCTTTCCTGTTGAACTTTTCTGTAGCTGGAATAAGGCAGTGTATGTTTGAGAGAGAGAGAGAGACAGAAAGGGAAGGGAGGAGGGAGGAGAGAGAGAATACGTGTGTGTCTGTTCAGTGGGCTCAGAAGAAATTTATGGCTATGTTATATTTTAGAAAATAATGGTCAAAGCCAGAGCAGGAATCCAGGTGTTCCCTAAATCTGAAGCTAAGCAGAACATTTTATTTATGGATTCAGCAGACAGACGTTTGTTTTCTTGTTATATCTGCATTTCAAGTTTGGATGATAAAAGATCAGCCCAGAAACCAAGCAGCATATTATGGTGTTTACTGGTTTTACTGGCCATAAAAAGGGCGTTACTCAGTTCCCCATCAGCTGAGAGAAATCTTTCCCCACCCACTCCTGGCTAACCTCTCTCCCTCCCCCTAAGCAAGTGAATTTTAAACACCACTCTAAAGTTGTTGGCTGGTGACCTGGAAAATTCCTTTTGCTTTGTTCCGCTGTTAATGGCCCATCAGTTTAAACCTCCTACCCCCAGAAACTTTCTTTCTCATAACTAGACAGAGGAAGGAGGAAGTAGACGTTAAAAAGAAAGAAAGAAAGAAAAGATTCCTATTCTAAGGGCTTTGAGAAGATTCAAAGATGGCCCAGCCCGGATGAATGGAAGGAAGGAATTTCATTTGTCTTGACCTGTCTGTACAGAAGCCGGCACAAGGGCATATGTAAATAGGGCCTTCTTGAATACTTTTGATGAAGTGATAATTTTTGAATGCAGCCATGGCTCAACCATGTGGGATTTTAGTGGACACAGGTCTGGAAGTCTTCTAATTCTGGAGGCCAAGATTTGGATTTATGTTTGAGCTGTGTAAGCTAGTAAATGTGTGAACCTCATCGAGCCACTAAGCTCAGTAACCTTCCTTATTCTTATCGTATCATATTTAATGAGAGCAACTGTTTTTGATCTTATTGTTATTAGTTATTAATAACAATAAGCTATATTTAAAGGTACAGTTAGTAACTGTTTTGGATCTTATTGTTATTAGTCCTACTCTTTGTGACCCCATGGACTGTAGCCTGACAGGCTCCTCTGTCCATTGGGATTCTTCAAGAATACTGGAGTAGGTAGCCAGTTCCCCTTCTCCAGGGGATTTTCCCAGCCCAAGGATCAAACCCAGGTCTCCTGCAATGCAGGTGGATACTTTACCCTCTGAGCCACCAGGGGAAGAAGCCCTGTTCTTATTTTATCATATTTAAAGATACAGTTAATAACTGTTTTGGATCTTATTGTTATTAGTTGTAAAAGCCAGTAATTATCTATTGACTGTGTGTGCCAGGTATAGGTCTCAGGACACTTCCTGTGTTATCTCATTTAATCCTCACTGAACAACTCTATGAGGTAAGTACTATTATTATTTCCATTTTAAAGAAGAGGAAACTGAGACTTAGTGAGGGTGGTAGAGCTGAGATTGCCACCTAGGTTTTCTGTCTTTCTATTAATGGCTGATGCTCTTAACCTCAACATTATACTGTTTGTAAACTACAAAGATCTGAGAAAACACGATTAAGAGGAGGCACAGAGTGGCCATGAGCTCTCCCTAGAGCATGACAGTGGTCATCTTGAACTTGCTGAGTTATCCCTGGAGGGGACAGTTCTGCATAGAATGTTGAAAGCAGGTCACTGCCCCTGGCCATTCAGATATCTGGAATAAAGTTCTGTCCACAAATCTCTCTTAAGGTTTTAGTCTGTCAGATTCCATTTCTCAGCTGCCAAAACAACAACCTAGATGCACAGAGAAATCAGAGCCTTTGAACACTAGTGCCATGCCCTTTACCCATCCCTACCACCAAGTAGCACCTATGGCCTCTCAAATGAACTTTGTCATCTCTTACATCAGTTGGAACTGGTAGATCTCAAATCCATCTTCTGTAACCCAGAAATGCCGAGGAACCCTCCCTAGCTGGACGGGAGGCAGCTGACCAGGTGAGACTGCCATTGACCTGACACACTGAGGACAAAGCAACTGAAGAGCAATGGGACCATTAACACCAGCTAGAAAGCTCTGAAAACATGGCGTTAGTACAGGTTTACTGAGCCCTCGCTCTAGACCCCAGGAGTCACAACTACTGAAGCCTACATAGCCCAGTTAGTAAAGAATCTGCCTGTGATGCAGGAGACCTGGGTTCGATTCCTGGGTTGGGAAGATCCCTTGGAGAAAGTAATGGCAATCCACTCCAGTATTCTTGCCTGGGAAATCCCATGGACAGAGGAGCCTGGTGGGCTACAGTCCATGGTGTTGCAAGAGTCGGACACAACTTAGTGACTAAACCACCACCACCACTTGCCTTAGAGCCCGTGCTTCACAACAAGAGAAGCCACCACAGTGAGAAGCCTGTGCGCTGCAACTAGAGAAAGCCTGTGCAGAGTAATGAAGACCCAGTGCTGCAAATAAATAAAGAAAAAACAAAGTAACAATCTACATCCAAATGAAATTACCAAAAATAAAAAATGGCATTGCTGTGGGTGTACCCTGGGTGGAATTCCCAAGGCCCAGGGTGGGCTTTTATGTTCTCTCTTTCGTGAAAGTGTGTCCAACTCAGTTGTGTCCAACTCTTTGTGACCCTATGGACTGTAGCCCACCAGGCTCCTCTTTCCATGGGTTTCTCCAAGCAAGAATACTGGAGTGGGTAGATGGCATTCCCTTCTCCAGGGGATCTTCCTGACCCGGGGATCGAATCCAGGTTTCCTGCATTGCGGGCAAGTTCTTTACCATCTGAGCCACCAGGGAAGTCCCTTATTAGAAGTATCTTTATCTTAAAAAATTAATACATGATTGTTGTCAACAATTTAAATAATATAGATATTAATACAGAGAAATTAAAAGTATATCATTAATAGAACACACTCCCTGACTCTCCTCCCCTGATCACTGCCCCTGCCCCCATGCACCAGTCCTGGCATTACTAGTAACAGTTTGATGTCTCTCTTTCCAAATGGTTCTGCTGATTTACTGTGTGTGTGGCATTTACATAAATATCAGTGAGAAGATCCTGTTCTGTACCTTGTATATCACAAGTACATTTCTAGTCAATCCGTACAGCTCTCTTCTCCTTTTTGATGGCAGCACAGTATTCTACCATAAGAATGAATCAACTTCCTTTTTCTCCTTTTTGTTTAATTTTGGCTCTGCCATGTGCCATGTGGCATCTTAGTTCCCTGACCAGGAATTGGACCCATGCCTCCTGCAGTGGAAGTGTGGAGTCTTCACCACTTCACCACTGGACCAGCAGGAAAGTCCCCAGCTTCCTTTTTTCTAATCTCTGCTTTGACAGATCTTTTACTCTCCTGAGAACCTGTCTCAGCTCCCACTTAGCAAGCCCTTGTCTGGGTCCTGCCTCAGGAAACTGCACAGATGGGAAGGTGGTCAAGAGGTGAAAAGGACAGTGGTGGGCACCATATGGGAGAGTGTGGGGATGAGTGTATTCTATCCTCGCCCTACTGGGATGCACAGGAAGCTCTTTTCTCTCTTCCTCACCTTGCCAAATGGTTCCACTGTCTAGCTAAAAAGCTGCACATTTTATGGGAATATCTTTGAAAACGATTAGGAGGATCAATTTAGAGAAACATAAAAGGCTGTCGTCTTAGAGTCGCACTCTATCATTTGGGACTTCCACTCTGGGCATGCACACCTTGGGGCTGTCAGGATCACCAGAGGTCATCCAGGCCAGTCTCCTGCCTCTATCCAAGATGGATGAGTAGCTCCTACTGAAAGCACTCTGTGCTCTTCTCTTGGTAGCTACTTTGTGTGACTAACATCTCCCTTATTTACAAATGTGCTCTTTTTCCCTGGAAAGGCATTCTAGTGTAGAGGATTCAGGCAAGACCACTTATTAGCTAGGTGCTCTTGAGCGAATTTCATATTATTTCTCTATCTCAGTTTCCTCATCTGTGGAATGGGGATAATAGTATGTGTCTAATTTGGTAGGGTAACTTGGTTTTTTGTTTTTGTTTTGTAATTTACAATATATACATAGCATATTTGGTGTATTATGTAGTAGATGCTAAGTACTCATTGATGGGAATGAAAGATCACTGGCTTCTAACCCAGGCTGTACACTAAACTCACCTGAAAGGAAAGTGTTAGTCTCTCAGTGGTGTCCTACCCATAGATTGTAGTCCATCAAGCTCCTCTGCCCGTGGGATTCTCCAGACAAAAATACTGGAGCGGGTAGTCATTCCCTTCTCCAGAGGATCTTCCCAACCCAGGGACTGAATCCCTGTCTCCTGCGTTGCAGGCAGGCCCAGCCAGGCTCCATTACCTGTGATTCTGATTCTACTGGTCTGTGGTGGAACGGGATGGGACGATTGACGGTTTTTGAAAATCTCTCTGGGAATTCTAATATATACCAAGATTGAGAACTGCTGATTCTAGTCTAGTGATCTCATTTTCCAGATGAGGCCTGGAGTGGGGAAAGACTTGCCCAGGTTACACAGCCTGACCACAAGGACCCAGGTCTCTCTTATCCTGGGTGCCAACCTCCAAAACTTGTCCTCATGAAGGAAATCTGTTCTTTGCGTGCCCTTCAGGTGAAAGTGGAAGTCGCTCAGATCTGTCCAACTCTTTGTGGCCAGATAGACTATTCAGTTCATGGAATTCTCCAGGCCAGAATACTAGAGTGGATTGCTTTTCCCTTCTTCAGGGGATCTTCCCAACCCAGGTCTCCTGCATTGCAGGTGTGTTCTTTACCAGCTGAGCCACTAAGAAAGCCCTTCAGGTAACTGCCCCAACTTTCAGTGTCTTTGCTGAGAATGCTATATAGACCCCTCAACTCTTACCAGGAACGGTGCTTTTCCCCCTTCTGGTCCCAATCAGATTGTCCCCTGCTCAGAGAGTTCTCCAGACCAGAAGCTGCTCTTCTAGAAAATAGGACCCTTTAATCATAGCATTTAAGAATATGTGAAATAATCCTGTTCATTCATTTGTTCATTCATTCAAGAATCTAAGCCCCTTGGGGGCAGGGACCGATTTTATCTTGTTCCTGGGCCTAGAATGGTGACCAGCCCTCATTAAATGACTGAATGAACAAAATCTCAGGAGGGCAGTTGAATATATTTTATTTTTCTGTCCTAGCCATCTGATTCTCATTACTCCTACAGCTTGGGAAGCCTCTCTGCTTTGGCGTTTTATAAACCTTGTGTGCGTACGTCGACATTTTAACCATAAATCCAGAGTTTAGGGGTGGAAAAATTTGAGGCCAAGGGATTGGAGGAGAGGGATAAAAACTATCCTGAGGTCCGAGGCTGGGGCGCGCTGCCCCAGGGTTGGGGTGGGGAAGGGAAGGGAAACGTCGGCGGGGCTTAGGAGTCCCCTTCTGCCCGCTGCATGTCCCCTTGGCGGGACATAGCTCCGGGCTGCGACATCAGAGGGGTGCTCCGCTGCTGCCTTTACCTCCGTCCTGGGATGGGGACGGGAGGTGGGGGGATGCTCCAGGGGTGGGGACACTGCCCGGGTCGCAGCCCGAGGGACCGCCCCCTCGGGAATGTAGCCCCCGCATTCCGGCAGCGCACGCCCCGGGAGGTGGCGCCTTAGGGAGGCTGGTGTTTTTTTTTTTTTGGAGCCACAGGGGAAGGGGAGGGGAGCCCAGTGTGTGTCCCTTTAAGAGCCGGAGCGCTGCCCCCGCCTCGCAGGCGCCCAGAGCCTCACAAAAGAACAGGATGTTGTTGATTTGTCACCAAACCACAGAGAGGAAATGATTGTAAATTTCCTTTAAACATCCCCACCGCGCTCCAGCCGCCCCCCGCTTCCGCCTCCGCCGCCCCCGCCCGGCCGGGCGCAGCGGGGCCTCCGCGCTCCCGCGGGGCGCCCTCTCCACGGCCTCCCCGGCCAGGCCACAAGCCCCTGCTGGCTCCGGGGCGCCTGCGGGAAGAGCCTCCGCCCCGCGCCCCCATCGCGTTCCAGTTGCTTTCTTCTGATTATTTTTTCAGCAGCTGCCACAGAGAAAGGGCCTCAGCTCGTGTGCAGCCTTGCGCGCCACCCTTGCCTCCTCGGCCTTTTCCTCCTTGAACGGATGACACCCGCACAGGCACCGCGGGCCCTGCCCAGGAAGAACCTGAGCATGACCTCGCGTTGAGCCTCTGGATTCCCTGCAGTTGCAGTGATCATTAGTTCCAGGGTCACGGGGGTGGGGGTGGCGCACTGAAGCCCAGGGAGGTTACCGGATAGCTGAATGGTCACCAGCTCCTGGAACCATGTGGGGACTTTTGAGCACCTACCTAGGAAGTTTAATTCACCCTGAGTTTATGTTTGTAACGTCATGGTCACACTGCCACCAGAACATGTTAGATAGAAGTCTCAGGTCTTCAATCGTGGCCGTTTCCATTGGGAAGTCCAGTGTAACCGGTGGTTAAGACCAGGTTGTTTCGAGAGGCGCATCCCCCACCATTTCCAACTGGACACCCCCGAGCCCTTTCAGGAGCTGCTAGGGTCTTGGTTAATTACACCTGTGGTTTTATCCATTCTTATCTTTCCCGACCCCTCACCACATGTCTTGGTATGATTTCTGGAAAACTCTGGTACGGTTCAAGTTTGCTCCCAACCTGGGCCCGTGGTGGGGTGGTCCAGTCTAGTCTGTGGTCTAGGGAAAGATTGCCTTTGTTACACAAAGTGTTCTTCTGGAGCAATTAATGCTTATGGTTCCGGCACTGGCTTAAATATTCAGAGCAGCAGCTAAAGTCCCAGGTGTGATGTGCAGTGGATTTTCTCATTTCATCTTTCCAATATTCCCTTGAGGTTGGCATTGCTATGGTCTTTATGCACATGAGGAAACTGCATGACCAACTCACACAGAGTAAGGTGAAAGTGACTGGACTCATTTAGTCCTCACTCTGATTACGGTGGTGTCCCTCTTTGGTGCTTTAAATCTGATTGAGGGGACTAGTAGTAAAAAGGATGCAGGGGTTTTTGGTTGTGTCTTTTGTCACCCCAGCCTCCAGGGAGCTCTGGGGCAGGTCCTACTTTCTGGGGAAGAAAATCCAAAAAACCTGAGCGGCTGACACACTCAGGCTGGAATCTGCCTTTTTGGGACTGTACCTCTGGTCTTGGAGGAGGAGGGGGCCTGGTGTGGAGTCTTAGTTCTTTCCCCTCTACTTGAATGGGAAAACGGGATCCTTGAAAAGATTTCCCTGGAGCTGGATTCTTAAGGCCAAATAGCCCCCTTCATTTCAAGACCCTGGATTCTAAGCTCAGAGGTAGTGAGGTGGAGGTGGGTGGGGGGAGGAGGAGTGTTTGCCTCTGGATTTCATCAGTGTCCTGTAGAACAGTTAATGGCATCCTGTGCCTGCTCTGTGCCTTGCACTGCCCACATGCTGTCTCTGGGCTTTCTCATCTGATCCTGTGATGGATCCTAAGAGATGAAAAGTTAGTTCCCGGAGAGGTTGAGCCCCTAGGAATGTTGCAGCTGGGGTTTCTGTCCTTCCCCACATGATCCATGTGTGTGTGTGTAAGAGGGAGTCATTCAGACACTGTGGAAACAGGGCTGCAGTGCTTGCCTTTAGTTGGTGCAGAAAGCCAAGAGGGTCCTCGATGCTGGTGGACTTGAGAGAGAAGCGCAATGGCTTTTGACTCCTTTATGCTGCAGCTGTCTGCGGTCCCTCAGCACTGAGCCTGTTTGTTGATGGATTTCCAGAGCGGCTGCGAAGTCTCCACCTGTCCTTGTTGCTTTTATAGATTGCCAGTCACTGGGCATCTGGGTCCCAGGCATTTGGGAGGGAGAGCCATCTGCTTAATTGTTTCCAGTCCCCAGATGAGGAGCACCGGGTACCAAGAAGCTGAGTCGTTGGTCTGAGCAGGCTGGCTCGAGGCAGAGCGAGGCACCAGGAGTCAGGGCTCCCAGCCTCCACCACCATACAGTTCTAGGGAGGCTAGAACCAGAGGGCAGGTCATGTGGTGTCTTTCAGCTTCAGTTTTCTACCCTGTGAAGAACTCTGGCCTGTGTGGCCTCTTGTGGCCCTTCTCGTCATTGTCATCAGAAAAAAAACTTCTGTTTATTCATTCAGTTAATATTTATTAAATGCCCACTGTATGCCAGGAACCTCTTTTATAGGTGCTGGAGATACAACAGTTAACAGAACCAAAGCTCTGGCTTCTTGGAGTTTGTCTTTTAGGATACAAAAAATTATATACACTTATTTATATACATTTAAAAGAAATACATGTACATTTGACCCTTTACCCAGGGGTTAGGAGCCCTTACCTGCCGCACTCAGTAGAAAATCCACATACTACTATCTTTGCCTCAAAAACAAAGGATTTGATAAATGACTCATCCAAGCACAAGAACCTGAAACGGTTTGGACAGAACCAAGACTCAAACCCTAATTCTTTGAATTCCATGTGTTATGATCTCTAATTGAACACAAACTTGCCCCACACTTAAAGATCTCTAAAAGAAAAATACAGATACTATAATGAAAAATTTGTGTATAAATGGATCTGCACAATTCAAATCCACATTGTTCAAACTGTGTGTGTGTGTCTGTAAAATGTCAAGTAGTGTTTTGTGCTGTGGACCAAGATGAAGAGGGTGTGTGTATGAGGTGAGGGAGTAGTATTTTATTTTATTTAAGGTAGTAAGGGAAGGCTTGTTGATAAGGTGATGTTTGACGTTTGAGATGAGGGGAAGGGCTGAGCTCTGTAGCTTTTTGGAAGTTTGCTTCAGCAGTAGGAACAGAGCAGTGAAGGCTGGGAGTTGTAGGTTGCATAGCATAGAGTGTGTCAGGTACTGTGCTAAGTGCCTTATGTTCTACATTTAATCCTGTTATTGCTGAATTTTATTTGAAGAAGCTGAGGTTCAGAGAGGAAGCCAAGGTTCAGAGAGGTTAGGTGATTTGCTCAATGCTATGCAGCTAGTAGGTAGTGGAGATGAAATTCAAATGCTCCTCTTAACCATCATGTTGCCTCCCACTCAGGGACTCTTCTTAGGGATCTGGTACTTACTTTATGACCCACTTTAAAAAAATTTTTTTTTCCTTCTCTGTGCATGCAAAATCTTGGTTCTTAGACCAGGGATTGAACCTGGGCCATGGCAGTGAAAGTGCCAAGAGTCCTAACCACTGGACTAGCGGAGAACTCTCCATGACCTGGTTCTTAGATTTTATAGGGAGTAAGTGTCGGTACTCTTGCCTGGAAAATCCCATGGATGGAGGAGCCTGGTGGGCTGTAGTCCATGGCGTCAGATACGACTGAGCGACTTCACTTTCACTTTTCTGCATTGGAGAAGGAAATGGCAACCCACTCCAGTATTCTTGCCTGGAGAATCCCAAGGATGGGGGAGCCTGGTGGGCTGCTGTCTGTGGGGTTGCACAGAGTCGGACACGACTAAAGTGACTTAGCAGCAGCAGCAGCAAGTGTCAACAGTAGCCAGGGTAGCTCCTGGCCCCTCAGTTGCATGGTTCTAGGGGTTGAGCTCAGGGTCTGAGGTTCCATTTTATGAGTGGAAGAAGGTAATCTGTTTGATGCTGGAAACATCCCATGTTGTGTTTATGGCAGAAGAGGGAAAAACACCATCAGATTAGTGTAAACAAGAGAAATGGAAGAATGGGGTAGCCTGAATCCCTCCAGCCCCCCTCCTTGGTTTTAATTTCACTATGACGGGGCCCGACACAGCACACTGTATTATACAGCGATAATGAAAACACTTGGATTAGTGAACTGAGATTTATAGGGCAGACGGGAGCCAGCGGAGAAGACGGCAGTCATCTCTTTTATTTGCAGGCAGATATCCAAATTGCCACTTGCTTGCTTTTTCTTCCTGACACTATCACCTACTCCGCTTAATTAGATCCTTTCCCTCTCCCATATCATTTCCAACTCCCCGCCCAGCAGCTGGCTGCTCAGCAGAGTTGGTGAAGCTGCATGCAGAACGCTTTCCCAGAGTCCAGAGATGAGTCAGAAACACAGCACATGAAAATCAGGGATGGGACCTGTGCATCAGGCTGTGAGCCTGCCTGTTCATCAGCAACGTGTGGCAGGATGAGGAGGGCTGGACCCAGGGCCACGTGCTTCTTAGGTCTCCTCAGTTTCCCCCTGAGCATCCTCTTTGTTGTGGGTAGCAGACCACCCCCAGCACACTTTTCCAAAAGCACATTGAAAGAGTTCAGTCCTGCCTCTGAAGTATTCTGGAATACTCTACTATGTTCAAAGTATCGTTCTGGACTCCAAGGAGGGTGAGAGGTAGCTGGGGACTGAGATGAACCGACTGCTGCTAAAATCTAAAATAGAGGGAAATAGAGTGGAATGGCCAGATTAATTTCTTCAGTAAGTATTTATTGAGTACCTGCTATGTATCAGGCATTGTTCTGGGCACTGAGGGGACCCAGCAGAGGCAAGACGTGCAAATAAGTCCCTGGCCATGTGGACTTATGGTCTACCTGACTGGGGAAGGGGGCAGGACAGTAAGTTCATTACTAAAGAGCCTAAGAACTATGGAGAAAAACCGAGTAGGGGAGGTGGTGAGAGAGTGTTTGGCCTTATAATTTTAAAAGGAAGCCAGTGAAGGCAGGATAGTGTGGTGGAGACTGAGAGAGCTGATCTGGAATCTAGGCTTTCACATCTAGACTTTGATTTTTATTTAAGTTTCTGTGATCAACTGATCTCAACATTATTTCTCGTCTGTGAACTGGTACTAGTTATAGACATTCCTAAACTGATTAAGTGAGGGAAAAATATATATACAGTACACACTTAATTAGGGCTCTGTGACTGTTAACTGTTCCAAGTATTATGTGTGCTTGTAATAGAATAATGGGAAGCTGAAGGAGTGACTGTTTGGGGAAAAAAGGGATTATTATCCATGTCACGTTTTGTTTTTCTAGGAATCACAGTTTGCCTGTACATAAGGAGAAGGCAGGAATGCGGATGAACTCTTGAAGCTAGAATTCAGATTAGAGGGGATTTAGATAAGGGTTTGGTATGTGGGATGTAGGTGGGAGTTGGACTGTTGTTGGTATTTTGCATTCTCTTTTTAAAATGATTTTCCACATGCTTTGTGTTTGCCCTGATACTCCACAACAAGCCTGGCAGGGAGGCTGGGGCTGCCCATTAGACAAACAGGCACAGGATGTGAGTGCCCAGCCAAGGTCACCGCCAGTCTCCAGAGGAGATCTCCTGCTGGTCTTGAGATGAGTCATCCTGGAGTGCTGCTCCCGGGGTGAAATCACAAAGGAAGGAAGGCTTGGATTTAGTGCAGGCAGTATGGGAAGTTTCCTGTTCTTGAGAAATCTCAGAAACAGTAACCCTCCACCTGAGGGGCCTTATTCTTCAGAGGTCAACCTCCTCTGTAGCCCGAAACCCTTCAGAAGATAGGGGATCTAATGTGGGGTGAGGGAGAGGGTCTTAAAAGCTTTTGGCATAAACAGAGGTGAAAGAAAGGAGATGAAAAGAGGGAAAATGTATAGTGGTTGAGAGCTTGGGGTCTGGGTTTGGTGGTTCTGCCAGTTACCAGCTGGTGCAAGTCCTAGAACCTTCTCCAAGCCTCATTTCCTCATTTGTAAGATGGAATAGTAATGGTCCCTAACTCCCAGGTTGTTGGCACAGTGACACACAATGATGAATGCCAAGGGTTTAGCACAGTGTCTGGCAGAAAGAGGCCCTTAGTAACATGAGCTGTTATTATTGGAGAGAAGAAGGAGGCCATGCTGGGAGAGGAGTGAGAGTGAGAGGGTCCCCAGGTTAGTGCATCTGTCCTGATGCTAAGCAGTTTAGATGGGATCTTTTTGTTTGTTTATTTACTTGACTGTGCTTACTTGGTCTTGGCATGTGGGATCTAGTTCTCTGACCCAGTATTGAACCTGGGACTCCTGCATTGGAAGCATGGAGTCTTAGCCACCAGACCAGCAGGGAAGTCCCTTGATAAGGTGTTGATGAAGCTCTTTCTGCCTGGGGTACTTTCTCCTCAAGGAGTTTCTGCTTTGACCAGCAACGCATACGTGTGTGGCCACTTCAGTTGTGTCTGACTCTTTGCAACCCTATGGTCTACAGCCTGCCAGGCTCCTCTGTCCGTGGGATTCTCCAGGTAAGAATATTAGAGTGAGGTACTGTTTCCTCAGTCTTCCCAACCCAGGGATTGAACCCTTATCTCTTGAGTCTCTTGCATTGGCAGATGGGTTCTTTACCACTAACGCCATCTAGTAGACAAGCATATGATGTCCTCTAGTCCTTACTCATATTCCCTGGCATCGTGGTTCAGTGGGCATGGCTGGCCTGGGATCGTCCTCTGTTGGTTCCCTCTCTCCCCTTCCCTTTAACCCTTGCTTCTCTGGCAGACCGGTTATTTGTCCTGTCTCTCTTGACTCCACAGAATGAAAATAATGAGCCTGTCTCTACTGGTAATTGTCTAGGAACAGATCAAGTCCCTTCCCAGTCATCTGCTGATTGAACTGATTGAACACACTGATTGAACACACTGATTGAACACATCTGATTGAACACACTCCACCTGCTGTAGACTGTTCTGCTGGAGCTTGGTGCCCAAACACAGGCACTGGGAACCCACTGGCTAGATGTCATTTCAAGGGTGGTGACACCCCACTGGACAGCCTTGAGCTTTGCTGAGGATGTTACACCTTGGTTCTGGGACCAACACAGAAAGCTCTGAGAGTACCTCTGAGTGTTTACCCAAAATGCTAATTTCATTTGTTGTCCAGTTACGAATCTGCTCCTCATCTTCTAGCTTCACTTCCTGTCCCCTTTGGGACGTAGAAGATTTCCTTAAGAAAACTGACTACAGCCTTTTCCACCTGGGCTGAAGTGTTGCATGGGCTTGGGGTCAGGAAGCTCCAGAGGCTCCATATTTTTCTGATTTTTATAGAAATTGTCCCAAGAGCAGACATCTTAGGAATAGCACTTCTTAGCCTGAGTGAAAAGGCAGGGTTGTGGGTCAGAGGAATCTTAAATTTAATTGTATTATTCTGTTCCAATAGATTCTAGTCCTGTTGATATTTGTGTATATTTTATTAAGATATAACCATCTTAAGTGGAAAGCAAAATAAAACCCACCATGTCCTCTTCTTTCCTTTTTTAAATTTTCTTTTACTTTACAATACTGTATTGGTTTTGCCATATATCAACATGAATCCACCATGGTTGTACATGAGTTCCCAATCCTGAACCCCCCTGCCACCTCCCTCCCCATACCATCTCTCTGGGTCATCCCAGTGCACCAGCCCCAAGCATCCTGTCTCCTGCATCAAACCTAGACTGGCGATTCATTTCTTACATGATATGATACATAGTTCAATGCCATTCTCCCAAATCATCCCAACCTCTCCCTCTCCCACAGAGTCTAAAAGTCTGTTCTATATATCTGTGTCTCTTTTGCTGTCTTGCATACAGGGTTATTGTTGCCATCTTTCTAAATTCCATATATATGTGTTAGTATACTGTATTGGTGTTTTTCTTTCTGGCTTACTTCACTCTGTATAATCAGCTCCAGTTTCATCCACCTCATTAGAACTGATTCAAATGTATTCTTTTTAATGGCTGAGTAATACTCCATTGTGTATATGTAACACAGCTTTCTTATCCATTCATCTGCTGATGGACATCTAGGTTGCTTCCATGTCCTGGCTATTATAAACAGTGCTGCGATGAACATTGGGGTACACGTGTCTCTTTCAATTCTGGTTTCCTTGGTGTGTATGCCCAGCAGTGGGATTGCTGGGTCATAAGGCAGTTCTATTTCCAGTTTTTAAGGAACCCTCCACACTGTTCTCCATGTCCTTTTCTTTCTGAAGGACCCTGCGCTTTTGCCTGAAATCCATTCTCCTCTTTATCCTCACACATATCCATATATTGTGAGCTCTTTCACCAGAAGCCTGGATTGTGCTAAACCTTGTATGTATTTTCCACTTGATGTCAAAGTAACTTTAGAAGGATGGAATTATTATCCCTATTACTTTGATGAGAAGCCTGAGACTCTTAAGAGGCCATGTGGTCATGGCTGGCAAAACTGGTATTCAAACCAAGTCTGATTCCATCCAAAGCCTGTAAACTTACTGTATGATTTCTGTGACAGTTATTCATTCAGCATTATAGTCTAGACCTTTCCCCTGTATGCCTTGATAGAGTTCCTAGTTACTGTTTAAAATGAGAAGATAGGATGCCCTGAACCATCACTGTGTAACCATTTCTCCTCTGGGCCTTTGTGGGCAAGGTCATTGGCAGGGAACTGCAGAGCAGTGGCAATGGCACCCCACTCCAGTACTCTTGCCTGGAAAATCCCATAGATGGAGGAGCCTGGTGGGCTGCAGTCCATGGGGTCGCTAAGAGTCGGACACGACTGAGCGACTTCACTTTCACTTTTCACTTTCATGCATTGGAGAAGGAAATGGCAGCCCACTCCAGTGTTCTTGCCTGGAGAATCCCGGGGACGGCGGAGCTTGGTGGGCTGCCGTCTGTGGGGTCACACAGAGTCGGACATGACTGAAGTGACTTAGCAGCAGAGCAGTGGAGGCAGTAAAGGTGCACAGCGTGGTAAGGGGGGAGGTTCGGGCTGCTGGAAGCAGGAGCACACTGCAGCTGGGAGGAACCCACGGAGTGCACGCCCCCTGGCTCATTTCATCATTAGGAATTCGAGCTGGCAGCTCTGCACTACCTGGTCATTATTTCAGCTGGGTAGTAGGTGTGGGGCTGGGTGCCCATGGCAGCAGCCCTCGGCTCCGGTGAGGGAAGCAGAGGACAATCAGTCCTCTTGAGGTAGGCAGGAGAAGAATTTCTATCTCCATCTTACTGGTAGGGGATCTGATCTTGAAGATGGCAGGAGGTTTTCCTGCCGAGCATGGGTCTGAAGTGACGAGATGAAGACCAGAGTGTTGGCGTTCAGACTCCTGGTGCCTTTCTCCTCCATTGTAGCGTTTGTTTCTCTTCCTCTGGCTCATCTCCTCTAGGCCTCTTTTCTTCCTGATACATGGGGATGCTTCCCAGGTAAACTTTAGGTATACAAGTGTACATTAGACACAGCTGTTACACCAAGGCTAGCCCCATGTGGATAACCCATTTGTAGAGAAGGGCAGAGCAGGTGGCAGAGAAAATAACTTGTTTCCTAAACACTTCCAAGTCGTGGTGGGTTTTTGTGTTGTTGGGCCAGGATGCAAATGGTAGCTCAGTTTCCTCCCTTAAGTTTTCAAGAAGCCTTTCGTCTGCCACCTGGAGCAGTGCTATAAACATCTTTCTTGAGTCCAAGCAGTGGGCACTGCACATTTTCTTTCACAGTAGGAAGATTGGAGTCCTTTGCAAGAGTGTTGACAAACAGCGTCCAGTTCTTAGGATGACAAGCCAAACTTTAAAAAAAATGTTGTTAATGAAGCTCTGCAGCTTATCAAAATAAAATGAAGATTCAGATTTATTTGTATATGAATGAAATAGACCATTTTGGGAGAGGGGTGTTAAAAATTCATATATCTTTACTAATGAAACCATTTTCACATTCACAATGTGGGGGGAACCCCAAACAAAAAATCAAGGTTCATACAAGTTTTCTGTTAACCAGAAAAAGTGAATCCCTGAAATTACAAACTTGCAGTATTATCTTTGCGTATTAGCAAAATTCTTCAAGCTTTTGAATAGTAAGACCTGATTTGCTCTTCTGTGAATTTAACATCTTCTTTTAATTTATACCTTCTGTAGACTGCGTTTCTTTACACTCTGAGCCACATTGTGCTAGCCCATTTTGCACTCAAGTGGCCTTGCAGCCTTACAACTCATCTTTGAGACAGTCAGGGCTCCAGTGAGCCTCAGTCCAGGAACAGACCAAGAACAGCTCCCCCTAGGGTTTAGCCACAAGGAACACTGGAGGTGTAAGTTATAAGTGATGACCACTCTCTGACAGGCTTCTAAGGGGAGGTGAATGGCAGAGGCAGGATTTGAATCCAGGTCTAGATAGCCCATAGCACATACTGTTTTCCACTACCCAGTTCTGCCTTAAGCAGGCAAATCTATGCTGAGCCTCTTCTTTGGACTAAGACACCCTGTTAGGAAGGTACCTCAAAGGAGATGCTGAAGTGAGTCATACTGTTCCCTCTCTTCACGGTACCTTCAATCTAGCATGTGTTGGAGGATCATCTTTTGTTGTGAAGAAACATTAATTTGTAATCTTCATTTTACACAAAAGGAAATGGTGAATCAAAGAGGTCAAGTGACTTGCTCAAGGTCACACAGCTATGATGAGACAGAACTTTTACTAGGGTGACTGTTGCTGGGAGCCCTTAGCAGTCTGAGACACTTATGTGGACCACCTCATTCCTAGGTGCAAGGCAGGTGAATCCCTTACAGGTCAGACAGAGGATGAGGTGCCAATGCTTGATAGGTTCAGGTCAGTGCTCCTGAATTGAGTGGAGTGTCTAAGACAGATTTATCCAAAAGGATGCCTCGAGGCTCCTGAGTCTGTGACTGTATGTGCAGCAGAATTCATGGGCTTCACCCTCTTCTCTCTCCCTGTGGGGAAGGGTCCCCGCTTTGGCAAGCTGACTCCAGAGACCTCCCATCCCAAAGATTCACTGAGGCCTGCTGAGTTGAGCCATGCAGTGTAGAAATATTTGCTTTAGGATGTAGGAGATGAGAAAAGCCTGGAGGGGCAGGGCAAGAAGGTGGGGCTGGGGGATGCCCTTTGCTGTCGCTATGGGCCCGTGGGCCCAGGTTTTCAGGACCCACACCTAGGAGCTTTGGGAACACTCCCAGCCTATCTGCTGTGCTTAAAAGTGGGCAGCAGGATAATGTGGACTCCTTGGGAGGATAGGTGAGAAATAGCTAAGTCCATTGCCGGACATGAGTAGCTGCTTCACAAGGGTTTCTTTCCTTCCTCTTTCATCCTTGCTTCTCTTCCCTCTTGTCTGGCTGATTCGCCCCCTAGGGCTTTCCTGCTGCCTTCACATCTTCAGTGTCTTCACAGCAATTCCCTATCTTGTACCCCCAGGGGCTGTCCTGCCACACATGAAGCTCATGTGAGGCACACAGAGAAACGGTAAAAAATTCTGGAGTCCGTCCCTGTCTCCCCCATCCCACCCAGCATAACATCCCAGGAGGGAGTCCAGCGAAGCCATTCTATATTTGTCAGACTTTAGAGTCACTCAGCCTGGGTATTCATCCTAGCCTCTGCCACACTGGCTGTTGTGACTTGGACTATATTATTTGATCTCTCTGTGCCTCTTGTTTCCAAACTTGAAAAAGGTAATGAGAACAGTACTTACTTCATAGAGATGCAGGACATATTGGATACAATAGTGCAGTAGAACCCCTGGCTCAGGTAAGTGCTGAGAACTGTTAGGTAAAACAGACATCAAATCCAACTGGAAGGGACTTTAGACAGCAGGGCCCACCACTCTATTTTAAAAAATTAATTTATTTAAGTCATTGACAGTAATAAGAACTAATAGCTAACAGTTATTGAGTACTTACCATGGGTTAGCCACTGTGCCAAGTACTTCTCATATATTAACTTGTTTAAAAATATGAAAGTTCAAGTGGGGTGTCTCCTTCCCATCTCAGTCCCCCTCCACAGAGACAGCCTATGGAGACAGAGACAGAGACTATTACTGATATTCTGTATGTCCTTACAGATGTCATCTGTGGATGTACAAAGAGTTAAATATCTTTTTACCCCTTCAACTTTATATAGAGGAAACTTGGGCTCGGGGAAGAAACGCAGCCATTTGTCATTACAGTTCCTATTCTGTGTGTGGAGGACTGCTCCTGTGCTGTGTGATTTTGAATCCTTGTTTCAACCCTGAAGCATGAATTGTATTATGTAGAATAAATGCTCCAAGGCTTAGTTTACCTCAGTGCATTAATTGAGGATTAAATTAGATAATCCACGAAGAGGGATTTATCGGTGTTCTTGGCACATCAGAACTGTTCACAAGATGATGGCTGTAGGGGAGGATCAACGTTTTATGGGCACCTGAAGCCTGTACAATTTGAGAGCCATCTATATGAGAAATAATAAAAAATTATGAATACAGTATTAAAAATATTTGTTTGGAGAAAAGAGGCCCAACAAGTTACATAATTTAAAAGCTATCATATACTTCCAACACTGTAAGAATATGTAACAGAACATTTTTTTCAATTAACTGCTGGATTCAGTTCAGTTCAGTTCAGTCGCTCAGTCGTGTCCGACTCTTTGCGACCCCATGAATCACAGCACGCCAGGCCTCTCTGTTCATCACCATCTCTCGGAGTTCACTCAGACTCACTTCCATCGAGTCCGTGATGCCATCCAGCCATCTCATCCTCGGTCGTCCCCTTCTCTTCCTGCCCCCAATCCCTCCCAGCATCAGAGTCTTTTCCAGTGAGTCAACTCTTCACATGAGGTGGCCAAAGTACTGGAGCTTCAGCTTCAGCATCATTCCTTCCAAAGAAATCCCAGGGTTGATCTCCTTCAGAATGGACTGGTTGGATCTCCTTGCAGTCCAAGACGCTCTCAAGAGTCTTCTCCAACACCACAGTTCAAAAGCATCAATTCTTCAGTGCTCAGCCTTCTTCACAGTCCAACTCTCACATTCATCCATGACCACTGGAAAAACCATAGCCTTGACTAGACGGACCTTAGTCGGCAAAGTAATGTCTCTGCTTTTGAATATACTATCTAGGTTGGTCATAACTTTTCTTCCAAGGAGTAAGCGTCTTTTAATTTCATGGCTGCAGTCACCATCCGCTCTATTATACTTTCCATTCCTACATTTTCTGGCTTCATACTCATTGTGATCACTTCTTCCTTTGATAACAATTTTATAAAACAATTTTCTGGGAATTCCCCAGCGGTCCAGTGGTGAGGATTCCGCACTCTTACTGCCAGGGCCCCAGGTTTGATCTCTGGTTGGGGAACTAAGATCCTATAGCCAAACATACAAACAACAAACAAACAACACTTCTAAAATAATTGTATGAAACAAGAATAAAAGATAATTCCAAAAACAAACAAACAAACAAAAAGATAATTCAGCCTTTTCTCTTGCGTGGTTGATTAAAATTTGCTTTTTATTATTTATTTTTTAAATTTTTATGGAAGTACAGTTGACTTACAATGTTGTATTAGTTTCAAGAGAACAACAAAGTGATTCAGTTATACATATATCTATATATCTATTCTTTTAAAGATTCTTTTCCATTTTTGGCTATTATAAGATACTGAGTATTGTTGCCTATGCCATGCAATAGTTCTTGTTTATTTTTTATATGGTAGGGTGTATATGTTAATTTGAAACCCCTAGTTTATTCCTACCTCTCCTTCCTCCCTTTGTTACCATAAGTTTGTTTTCTATATCTGTGGATCTATTTCTGTTTTGTAAGTCAGTTCATTTGTATCTTTTTAGTTTCCACATGCAGCTGATATCATATGATATTTGTCTTTCTCTGACCTACTTCACTTCATATAATAATATCTATGTCTATCCATGCTGCTGCAAATGGCATTATTTTATTTTTTATGGCCGAGTAGTATTCCATTGTCTATATATTGCACAACTTCTTTATTCATTCATCTGTTGATTGACACTTAGGTTGCTTCCACATCTTTCCAATTGTGAATAATGCTGCTATCAACACAGGTGTTGTGTTGTCATTTAGTTTAGTTGTGGAAAATGAGCAAATTCACACACACTGTAGTGCTACTTCTTGTTTGTGTCTCATAAACAGGAATTTTGGTGAATTCTATTTTATATAGTTCCCATCAAAAATGAAAAAGAAGCTCTGGTATGTTATAATTGTAATCATGGAGCATGTTTCTGACAGAAGTGAACTTCCTGCGACTAGGGGAACCAAATCCTCCACTTAGCATTTTACAGGTCTAGGAATTAGAAGCATTTCCCACAGGCTGGTGTCTGACGCTGCACATTTTCAGCCTTTCTCCTTTTTCCCTACCACACATGTCAGTGTTGGGTGCTGCTGGGCATGTTCCTGTGGCTTCAGGAAGAGGCTAGTGGGCCCTGTGTAGAGGAGGACTCCTGGGAGTTGGGCCTGCACTAGACGTTAGCAGTAATTCAGCATGCGTAAGAAGGGATGGTGAACCACAGAAACATAGCCCAGTAGCCTCAAATCATTTTTGACTCCTACTTGAAGAGTCCTTGGATGCCCTGGGCCACTGGAACATCACCCAGCATGATGGCAGGAGTGATAGAGGGAAACGGGTGAGGCAAAACAGTACCCTTTCCCTTCATGGCTTAGACTTGACTTTGGCAAAACTTAGAGAAACCCCATCATGTGAGCACGTTTCTTTCCAGGCCCCCTCGTAGGGTTTTGGAAGGGGCTGCTGCAGGCCGGGACTCTGAAGCTTCAGGGCTTTGAGCTCTGCCAGCATCTGGTCAGCTGTTGTTCATGTTCTGGTTAAGAGAGGGTCTCTGGGAGTCATGCAGCTTGCTTGGGAGCTGTGTGATCTTGGCTTATTGATTCCTCCCTGAACTCCTTACTAAGGAGTAAGTGTGATATTCCTCCTAGTATTTACCTCTCTGGGGATGTGAACTCCGTGAGGGCAGGCACTGGTCTGTTTATTGCCATGTCCACAGTGTCCAGGACACATAGTGCATACTCACACATCAGCTTTGTGGGTTAATGAAAAGCAGGATGTTTGGGTGTTGAGCCTCAGGCTCTCAGAGAAAAGGAATCCTGGGCACAGTGAGCTTAAGTCCCTTTCCTGTACTACACGCTGCCTCTGATCAGACCCAGAGACCTTGGGTCTGTAGGCCTCCTTTCCTTCCTGCTGACCCTCCCTTGTGAGCTGAATAAGAAGGGGAAGCTTACCTCACTTCCAAGAACCTGAGATAATCGTCTCCGTTATTCCCTCCGTTATGGATGTGAGCTAGGGTCCCTGGATCTCATATCTGGAATTCGCTCTGACCAGTGGAGCCCACTGTTCAGAGACTCAGCTGCCTTCTCCCCTTCCCTGACCTGACTTGGGTCCTGGGGGATGGTGAGAGGCAAGAAGAGAGCTGGGAGAACCAAGGTGAATGGTTTTGAGCCACGAAATAGCGTGAAAAATCAAGTCTGGAAGATGAATGGCTCTAGGGTTTAGCAGGAACAACCCTCGGAATTATTGACATTACCTTCTGAGAACACCAGGAGCCCCTTCCTTTGTAGCTCCCCTGGATTCTGAGAGGTCCTTGAGCACAGCTGAAGTCACTGTGCTACGGAACCATAGAGATGAGGCTGGAGGGGGCCACCAGTGGGTGGTCACCTTGTCATTGACAGGAGCTATGAGCTAAAGGGCCAGGTGGCTGCAGGTGGGTACTCACCCAGCTGTACAAAGCAGGTGACAAGACTCCAGTCCTGGCCCTGCAGATGGAACACACCTCTTTGCCCTACTTTTGCTCTGCCTGGCGTAGATTTCTAGCCAAGCCTTGCACAAGCTTCCACCTCTGTTTTATGACAAGCTGCCCCACGGAGAGTGCCTGTGCTGGGATGCTTCCCTTTTGATGGAGAGCTCAGGGAAAGAATGGGGGTACTCACCCCCACCCCCGCCAACCCTGCTCCATTAATAAGACAACTGGGATGCTGGAGCCTCTGCTTCCAGCCCAATTCTTTTCTCCCTCCAGCCCTGGGATAGTATTTGTATGCAAATGTTGGCTCTGATCTCCACCCAGGAAAACACCAGCTGAGACTGAAACTTTTTTTGCATGTAATAGAGAGCAGAGCCTGCGGCCTCACATGGCCCCCCTTGAGCTGCTCTGAAGGATGCTAGGGAACATTTTATTTGTGTTTTCCAAACTTATCCCAGAGCTGTGTCCGGGCAACTGAGGGTCTGTCAGAGCTGAGAAAACATCTGATTCCTTTTAGAAAAGACGCAGGGATTAGGTGTCCCAGGGACTTTGACAAATGCCTAGCTGGTGGTTTTGATTGAGCTTTCATTTAGGGAAGGTTGATTGCAGAAGTGAGAATGCCAAAGACCCAGGCAGCCAGCATTGAGAAGATGCCTGGGGACGGGCATGCATACACCATTCGTTGGCAGGGATGTAAAGTAGTGCAGCCTTTTGGAGGGAAATTTGGCACCGTCTTTCAAATAAAAGGAGAATGATTTCTGATGCAGACATTCCATGCCTTAGAACCTACCCTAGAGTGTGCCTGCCCATATATACAAAGACCTGTGTTCACAAATTCCCACTTCTGCAAAAGTAGGAAATCACCTGTTTCTCTCAGCAGGAGGTCAGCTTGATAATTCCTGGTTTAACCAGATGATGGAATACAATTGTCCATTAAAAAAGAAAAAGAGTAAATCATGAGCTGAGCTCAAGTCGCTCACTCGTGTCTGACTCTTTGCGACCCCGTGGACTGTAACCTACTAGGCTTCTCTGTCCAAGGGATTCTCTAGGCAAGAATACTGAAATGGATTGCCATTTCCTTCTCCAGGGGATCTTCCCAACCCAGGTATCGAACCTGGGTCTCCCACATTGGAGGCAGACGCTTTAACCTCTGAGCCACCAGGGAAGCCCACAGCAATGGCCAATATGTAGAAAACTTACTCCATCCACTATCCTAAGTGCTTTGTATATTTTATATTTACATATTTACGATGTTAACTCATTTAACTTTCACAACAATCCTCTGGTTAGTTTTTTTTGGACTATCTTTATAGATGAGAAAAGAGATGTTAAGTAACTTGTCCACAGTCACATAGCTTATAGGCTGGGGAACTGGGCTTCAGGTCTGCTGGCCCCAGGTTCTGTAACTACCTCACAAACCGTTGCATGTCCAGGTATGGAAAGATACCTTTGATTTATTAATAAGTGAAAAATTCGAATAGCAGTGATATAGAGTGTGATTTTTATTGATATAAAAAAAATAGTGTGTATGTATTTGCCCATGTGAATGGTCCCACATATTTGTAAAGGGAAAGAAAAGGTCTGAAAGAATACATATCCAATCGTCAGTTCCCTTCAGGGAGATGTTAGATGTAGTAAGTAAAGAGGGGTTTTTGTTTATAGATATAGGTTAAAAAAAAATTTTTTTAAGTTGAGTTATAGTTGATATCTGAGGTTATTGATATTTCTCCCGGCAATCTTGATTCCAGCTTGTGCTTCTTCCAGCCCAGCGTTTCTCATGATGTACTCAGCATAGAAGTTAAATAAGCAGGGTGATAATATACAGCCTTGATGTACTCCTTTTCCTGTTTGGAACCAGTCTGTTGTTCTATGTCCAGTTCGAACTGTTGCTTCCTGACCTGCATATACGTTTCTCAAGAGGCAGGTGAGGTGGTCTGGTATTCCCATCTCTTTCAGAATTTTCCACAGTTTCTTGTGATCCACACAGTTAAAGGCTTTCGCACAGTCAATAAAGCAGAAATAGATGTTTTTCTGGAACTCTCTTGCTTTTTCCATGATCCAGCGGATGCTGGCAATTTGATCTCTGGTTCCTCTGCCTTTTCTAAAACCAGCTTGAACATCTGGAAGTTCACGGTTCATGTATTGCTGAAGCCTGGCTTGGAGAATTTTGAGCATTACTTTACTAGCATGTGAGAGGAGTGCAACTGTGCAGTAGTTTGAGCATTCTTTGGCATTGCCTTTTGTTGGGATTGGAATGAAAACTGACCTTTTCCAGTCCTGTGGCCACTGCTGAGTTTTCTCAATTTGCTGGCATATTGAGTGCAGCACTTTCACAGCATCATCTTTCAGGATTTGAAACAGCTCAACTAGAATTCCATCACCTCCACTAGCTTTGTTCTTAATGATGCTTTCTAACGCTTACCACCCTTATGGCAGAAAGGAAAGAGGAACTAAAAGCCTCTTGATGAAAGTGAAAGTGGAGAGTGAATAAGTTGGCTTAAAGCTCAACATTCAGAAAACGAAGATCATGGCATCTGGTCTCATCACTTCATGGGAAATAGGTGGGAAAACTGTGGAAACAGTGTCAGACTTTATTTTTTTGGGCTCCAAAATCACTGCAGATGGTGACTGCAGCCATGAAATTAAAAGACGCTTACTCCTAGGAAAGAAAGTTATGACCAACCTAGATAGCATATTCAAAAGTAGAGACATTACTTTGCCAGCAAAGGTCCATCTAGTCAAGGCTGTGTTTTTTCCAGTAGTCATGTATGGATGTGAGAGTTGGACTGTGAAGAAAGCTGCATGCCAAATAATTGATGCTTTTGAACTGTGGTGTTGGAGAAGACTCTTGAGAGTCCCTTGGACTGCAAGGAGATCCAGTCAGTTCATTCTGAAGGAGATCAGCCCTGGGATTTCTTTGGAAAGAATGATGCTGAAGCTGAAACTCCAGTACTTTGGCCACCTCATGCAAAGAGTTGACTCATTGGAAAAGACTCTGATGCTGGGAGGGATGGAGGCAGGAGGAGAAGGGGGCGACTGAGGATGAGATGGCTGGATGGCATCACTGACTCGATGGACGTGAGTTTGAGTGAACTCTGGGAGTTGGTGATGGACAGGGAGGCCTGGCATGCTGCAATTCATGGGGTCGCAAAGACTCGGATACGACTGAGCGACTGAACTGAACTGAACTGAACTGATAGTATAGTTGATATACAATATTAAATGTTTCAGGTATATTGCATAGTGATTCACAATTTTTAAAGGTTACACTCCATTTATAGTTATTATAAAACACTGGCTATATTCCCTGTGCAGTACAACATGTCCCTGTAGTTTATTTATATTATGCATAGTTAACTGGATATAGTTTTATATTTTCTTGAACAAGTATTTTTGGAATTTTAGAAAAAGTAAGCTTGAGCACATCATCAAGATAAGTATAATAAAATAATAATCATTTAGTTTTTATTTCTCAGTATCTTTCTTATTTTAATTGAGAAAGGCAAGGCTTCCTATAAACACAGGCTCAGAGTAAGCCTTATGATTAACTCCAAAGTAAAAGAAGTGGAGTGAAGCCTACCAGACAGACCTTGCTATAAATTAGATAAAGATAGTCCAAGGGATTGCTCTTCTGATTGGCTGAAAGGCTTTCTGAGATAATTATTCTTTCTTTCATTACCCTTAGAAGTCTCACCTCCTCCTGGAAGCCTTGGCCCAGACAGTGGAAGAGAAATGGTGATTCTGTTGGCATACTGCCTTTCTCCACTCCATCTTCACTCTCCCACCCTATTGCATTTAATGAGTTCACTTAGTGCATTATTGCATCTTATGTAAACACTCCAGGTACTTGGACTTTGTTTAATCACTGTCTCTTCAGAGTTGTCCTTTAAAAATGGACTCATGATGCATTACATTTTTAGGTGCTTTACAGCTTGCAAATCTTACCCTTATCCATGATGTCAGTGAACTGGTGCCTTGTCACTTCAAAGCCCTATGTACAACAGCTTTTCAGAGTTAACCAAGCAGAGGCCTAGAAGAGGGGCTGATGAGGAAAATGAGGGCTATCAAAAATTTAATCCCCATTTAAAAATCCCCAGTATTTAAATATTGAGTTGTGAAATGTGACCCAACAGAGAGATTATAGAAAAATAGCTTTACTTACTGGGTGAGGTCAAGAAACATCCTGTGTTTCCATGTGCTTTCTTATTTTAATTCTCAAAGCAAATTTAGGGAATAATTTTTTATTTCCCATTATTTCCACAAGGAAGCTAAAGCCCAGGGAGTTTACATCAAGTCCTCAGAGTTAATACACGTGGACAGTGGGCAATGGATTTCTCACCCAGGCCTGTCTGTCTGCAAAGTCTGAGTTGCTGAGCCTCTCAACAGAGGAATAATAGAGAAAAAAAGTATCACTCAGATATTACCTCCCTAACACACTGTTGGCAATTTAGGTTTATTTCCTTTGTTTATCTACCTAAACAAAACTAAATGAGAAAAACACCAATTTGGTAATGAGAAGTAATCATATCAAATGTTTATATCCTGTTTTCTTTCTTTTACTATCTTTCTTGCCTTTGTGATGTCATTTAAAAATGATTGCATACTTCTTCCAAATCAGTAGTTCAAAAACAATAACCCAGAACTTCCCTGGTGGTCCAGAGGTTAAGACTGCTCTTCCACTGCAGGGGGTGTAGGATCATCCCTGGTTGGGGAACTAAGACTCCACATGCCAAGGGGTGTGGCCTAAACACCCCCCCCCCCCCACCCAATAACCTGGTTTAAGAATTTGAATAGACACTTCTCCAAAGAGGGCATAGAAATGGCCAACTGATATGTGAAAAAAATGATCAGCATTACCAGTCATCAGGGAAATGTGAATCAAACTACAGTGAACTATCACTTCTTGTCAGGATGCCTGTTATCCAAAAAACAAAACACCCACTGAGTGCCTCCAAAAAGTTGAGTGAAAATGATATTGGAAAACATTAAGGATGTGTTTTTGAGCCATGGGTCTCAGCCACTCTAGTCGTTGACACCTGAGTCCTAAGGACAGTAGAAGTAAACCTTCTTCCCTTGTGGCCAATTTCTTCTCAACTCTGGAGTGTTTATTCTACTCTGTAAAGGAAAGCCATGTCCTGGTTAGTGCTGTTTGTCAGTTGCTTGCTGCTTCTTAAATGTCATCGCTACTCTCTGATGAATCATTCAGATTTCCTTGGGAAGGAATAAATAGCTATAAACACTTTAAAACAAAACAAACAGAAGAAAAGTATTGGCGAGGATGTGGAGAAATTGGAACTCTTGGACACTGTTGGTGGGAATGCAAGATGGTGCAGCTGCTATGGAGAGAGTAGTATGGAGCAAAAATTCAAAATAGAACTGCCATATGATTCAGTAACCTCACTTGTGGGAATTACTCAAAAGACTTGAAATCAGCATCTTGGAGCCATATTGGTACTCCTATGTTCACTTTATTCACAATAGCCAAGATGTGGAACTAAGTTACATGTACATCAATAGATGAATGGATAAACTGTGATATATGCACAAAGTGGAATACTATTCAGTTTTTAAAAGGAATGAGATTCTGCAATATGTGACAATATGTGTGAAGCTTGAGGACACAGCTCTAAATGAAATAAGCAAACTACAGAAAGACAAATGCTACATTATTCCACTTAGCATGAGGTATCTATAGTAGTCAAATTCATAGAATCAAAGAGTGGAACAGTGGTTGACAGGGGCTGCAAGGAGGAGTAATGGGGGTTACTAATCAGTGGGCATAAAATTTCAGTCAAACATGATGGGTAGGGTCTTCCCTGGTGGCTCAACAGTAAAGAATCTGCCTGCAGTGAAGGAGACCTGGGTTTGATCCCTGGGTTGGGAAGATCCCCTGGAAGAGGGCACAGCATCCCACTCTAGTATTCCTGCCTGGAGCATCCCATGGATAGAGAAGCATGGCAGGCTACACTCCATAAAGTTTCAGAGTCGAACACAACTGGAGCGACTGGGCACACACATGATGAGGAAGCTCTAGAGACTTGCTGTACAGCCCTGTGTCTAAAGTGAGCTATAATGCACTATATGTTTAAAAACTTAAGAGGGTAGATCTCATTTTGTGTTCTTGCTACAATAAAATTAAAAAAACAAACAAACAACTCATTACATACCATTCCAGGAGAGTGATGTTCTTTGGAGAGATACTTAGACATGGAATTGCTAGGTCTACGAGTATGAATATTTTTTTAATTGTAATTTTAAAAATTATGCTATAATTGACATATAACATGTAATATAAGGTGCAAAATATTTTTGTGGTTTTCAATACACATTGCTAAATTACTTTTCAAATGGGCTGTATTAATTTGCACTTTAACATACAACTTTGAGTATCATTTTCATCACATTTTTTCAGGCATTAGTTATTGTTAAAAAATAAAAACGTACATACTGACTTGTTTGCTTAATATATACCAAACTGTTCCCAGTGGTTAGTTTGGAGAGTGGATTGGGGCTGATGGTGGTGCTGGGAATGGTGAAGGGGTTGTCCCCTTTCTACTTCAGGTAATATGGTGCTATAAAAATATTTTACTGTAGGCATATATTACTTGTATCAGCTCAGTTCAGTCACTCAGCCGTGTCTGACTCTTTGCGACCCCATGAACCACAGCACGCCAGGCCTCCCTGTCCATCACCAACTCCTGGAGTTTACCCAGACTCATGTCCGTTGAGACGGTGATGCCATCTAACCATCTCACCTTCTGTTGTCCCCTTCTCCTCCTGCCTTCAATCCTTCCCAATCAGGGTCTTTTCAAGTGAGTCAGCTCTTCACATCATGTGGCCAAAATACTGGAGTTTCACCTTCAACATCAGTCCTTCCAGTGAATACCCAGGACTGATTTCCTTTAGGATGGACTGGTTGGATAATATATATATTTTAAACTCTGGAAATAACTTGTCTTACAATTGCAAAAATAATACAAAGAATTCCCTTTGTAATATATTTTTGTATAAAAGATTTATTTTTATTTTATTTTTAAAACTATTTATGTCTGCCATGGGTTCATTTCTGTGCACAGGCCTTCTCCAATTGCGGTGAGCAGGGGCTACTCTCATTGCCATGTGCGGGCTTCTTATTGCAGGGGTTGCTCTTGCTGTGGAGCACAGGCTCCAGGTGAGCAAGCTTCAGTAGTTAGCAGCACGTGGGCTCAGTAGTTACAGCTCACAGGCTCTAGAGTACTGCCTCAGTAGTTGTGGTTCATGGCTTAGTTGCTCCAAGGCATGTGGGATCTTACCGCTCCAGGGATTGAACCCGTGTCTCCTACATTGGCAGATGGATTCTTTATCACTGAGGCACCAGGAAAATGCTGTAATATGTTCTTAAAAGATAACATAATTGAAAGAAATGTTACCCAAATGTCAGATGTCAGACCTTACACCACCAAGGCTCTGTTAGTCAGAGTTTCTTATTAGGTAGACTGGAACCTAACATAATAACAACTTAGGGAAATTCTCATTAAAATGCAGACTTGTAGGCCTGAGCAGGATCAATGAAATCAGAATGTTTGGGTTTAAACACCCAACATCTTCTGTAATTCTGGGGCCCTTCTAGGGCTGAGAACTACTGTAGAAAAGGTTCCTCCTCTTGATATTATTACCTCCAGCAATATTGTGGCTTCCTCAGTTGGAAAACCCTCCAAAGTGTAAGGATTGAGGAAAGTGAGTGAAATCTGAGCATCCTTGTTGCAACTTTTCACACTTTGTGCTGCTACTGTAGCTGCAGCCAAGCTGTCTGTAATTTGTTTCCTCAAAAACTTGCTGTCTCCCCTCCAACTAGAAGGCCGTTCCCGAGGTCTTGTCCAGAAAGCCATGTGGTGTGGATGCTGGTTCTCCTCTTTCCCCACAGTCCTCTCATCCAGAATGTTCCAGGGCATGGAGACTGGAGGCCTGCCCTCTCCTGGCTTCCTTGCAGATGCAGCCAGGAGGCCCTGAAATGGGGAGGGAGCCTGTATTCCAACTCCAGGTCCTTTGCCTGTTGCTTTTGTCTAATACTGATGCTTTTCCGTGCACACTTTTTTTTTCCTTTGGCCACTGTGGGCATGGCCTTTCCGTGTGTGTGTTACATGTGTGTTAGATTGCCAGGTTGTCTTCACGAGGGCCACCTCTACTCAGTCCCTCACCTGGCCCTGCCTTCTGCACCACCTGCCTGCACTGTCCACCTTCCTTACCGCCTCCAGAGCTGTTCTTTCTAGCTCGTGGATCAGACCATGTCACCAAATAACTTAGCTCAGGGACTAAATGACTGTGAAAAAGGAATAGTTAGAAATGTGGCCAGAAGGATAGCAGAAAACCAAACTGTGGCAGATTTAAGATGAAAGAATTGATATTGTTTGTATGTTACTTAGTGTAAGTTTCTTGTTTTCCACATTAAAAGGTAGTACGACCCATCAGATGTGATATGCCTCTGTGACCTTCAAAATGGAAAGAAAAAGTGAATAAAAAATGTACTAATAGTTAATACAGTTTGGAAAATAAAGTAGAAAGTAGAGGGAGAGTAAGTTGCTAGCTGTTTCTATAGCCAGGTCAATCTACTGTCTGCTTTTGGGTGTGGTACAGCACGCAGTGTAAGGGCATGAACTGGGCACATCTTGTTCAGATCCCTTCTCCCCCAACCCTGCTGTTAACGGTTGGCATCCATTGGGCAACTTCATTATCCTCTTGTAGCTCTGGTTTTCTTCTTGGTTGCTGCTGCTGCTAAGTCACTTCGGTTGTGTCTGACTCTGTGCGACCCCATAGACAGCAGCCCACCAGGCTCCCCCGTCCCTGGGATTCTCGGTTAGGTGAGGGTAAAAATAGTTCCTAACTGGTAGGCTTGCCGTGAAGGTTAAATGAGACAAGAAGGTAAAGCAGTTAGAGTGCTTGGAAAGTGTTAGTTCTTCTTCATCTTACTCATTTCCTTTCAGCCCTTTCACTGTAAGTACAGTGTTTTTGTTTTCAGATACTTGTGATCACACTGTTTATATATTTAATTGTATTTTCTGTGTGTTTTGCTTAACATGGTAGCCCAAGCATTTTCTATGCTATATTCAGCTTTTCATAAGCATACATTTTAGTGGTTGCATAACAGCCAGTTGAATGGATGGATTAGATACATCATAGCTTAGTTAACTATTTCTTTATTGTTGGCCATGGGCATTATTCCAGGTTCATTGTTTCAGGTAACTCTATGTATGAACACTTTTATGTGTAAAATGTCACCCTCCTACTCCCAGTCACTGCCAGTTACCACCATTTCCTTAGGGAAAATTCTTAGAAGGGAAATTATAAAGTCAGAGGGCATGAACATTTATTAAGGTTTGGGACCTGTCCTGCCAAATTGGTTCCTGTAAAGTTAGCCTCCACTTTTATCTTCAAGGCAATGGATGAGAGTCAGGCTGAGGTGCCGGGGTCCAGCCCCGGTGGATCCAGGGTAATTCGAAGGTGGGGGTGGAATAGGTGTCCTAGAAAAACTAATTACAGATAGAGAGGGATTAGGAATTTAGCAGAGAAAAAGAGGCCAAATAACTTGGTTAACACAGGGTACCAATCACTACCTACGTAGGCCGCAGGCGTCTTTCCCTTCTCCTGAAGGAGAGGAGGCACTGAGGCCCCCAGTCCCATCTTAGAAGCCCAGGCAAAATTAGTAGGCTTGGTGGGTTCTATGCACCAGATGGGAATTCGATCAGAAAATAGTAAGAGAGAGAGAAAGGGGCTGAATAACTTGGTTTACGTGGGGTACCAATAAAATTCCGGAAAAGGAATTTGCACCATCTGCATGGAGGGCACCCATGCTCCAGATGAGAATTCAGCCAGAAAACTGGGGAGCAGAAAGGAACGACATGAGGGAATCAGTCTTTCCCGGAACTGATCCGATTTCTTTATTTTTCATGTTTGTTTATATACCTTTTGTTACACATACGGATGAATACAGAGTCACACGGGGGTCAGCAGACCTGACCCTTGTCACAATCAGGTGTTTCATATAAAAGTATGCAAAGGTCTTATGAGTTTTTACATCATCTTCTGACCATGAGGTCCGCTGACATTTTATGGCCCTTTCTGATACTGGTCAGTTAACCAGAAAGCTTATTTTTCCAGGAGTGATTTTTTCAGGCACCACCCTCCAAATAAAATTGTATTCCTATAGGGTGAGGGTGTAGTGAGTTACAATCAAGAAAGGAATTTACTTAACCTAAGGTTAACATGATTAATCTTAAAGGTTAATACTTATTTCTCCTATATGCTTAAAGGTTAATACTTATTTCTCTTATATGCTAGTTATATTTATTATAAGGGCAGGGAATATGGAGATTTAGCAGCAAACATCAGTCCAACAAATGAAAACCCTGATTCACCAATTTTCCCTTTACAATCTATTTAGTCTTAAGATAGTGATAAGGTTACATTTTTGTATAACAAGGACACAGTGATTTATAACAAAGTACAGTAGTCTATAACAAAAGAGAAAATTCATTAACTCAAAAGTCTAATATTGCTAACATCAAAAACTACTATATTTCCTTTTCTATATTCCAAATACATTGATTAATATATCCTCAGGTGCCTAAGGATATGAAGGCCTGTGGGCAGTCAAATGAGAAAAGCCCTATGCTAATACTCCAAACTCTCTGTGCTGTTTATGGTTGAGAGGTTTCACACAAACTAGTCTGTCAGCAGAGAGGTTTGACCTGAGCCACCCTTGTCAGACCCAAGGCAGGGAATTAGCAGTAATTGTTGGCATGACAAATGAAAAAACCCTTCACCAATATAATTCCTAATCAACCCACTAATACTATACTAATAATCTTCTAACTTCTCAAAAGAGTCTGTATTTAGAAAGTTTTAAAGCATCCCATGCCTCTCACAGTTGGGAGGCTGTAAACAATCACATGTGGCTGGGCAACCTGATCAGGCAGGCTAGAGAACCTTCAGAGTTTGTAAGCTGAAACACTCTTGTCACACTCAATAATCTTTATTAACTGGAGCTGCAAGTTAACTCCTTCTCCGAGAGAAATGGTTATGGGGGAGAGCTCCCCGTAAAGTACTCTGGTTTTGGGGTAGATGCTCGGGAACAGGGGATTTCCTGAGGCTTGATCACGCCTTTGCGTATGCCAAGCTTCTTTTTCCTCATGACCTTTGCCATGGGTGGAGTTCCTCACACTGGCCCTCAACACTGAGGGACCTGGATTTTGTTGTGAAGGGCAGCTATTGAGAGTGTCAGTCAGTTTTGGAGAAACACAGTCAGATGGAGTTTTAATGGATGCCTCTGGCGTCCCTGGGTATGTGGTAGGGGGCTGGCCAGTGTTAGTGGGGGATGTGGTGAGACTCTGCACTAGGGCAGCAGTGTCCGGACTGGCGTGAACCTGGCCTTTAGCTCATAGCACCTATTAGTCTCATCTGTAGGAGAATCTGTGAGCACAGTCTCCCAATCCCACTTTCTTTTTCATAGGTTCCACACAATTTTTTAAATTTATTTTTTTCTTTTAAAAAATGAAGTATATAGTTGATATATAATTTAAATAAGTTAAAGGTGTACAATATAGTCACGCACAATTTTTAAAAGATATACTCCATTTAGAGTTATTGTAAAATATTGGCTCTATTTTCATCTTGTACAATATATCCTTATAGCTGATTTTATATATAATCATTTGTACCTCTTAGCCCCCTACCTATATATTGGCCCTCCCCTTTTCCTCTCACCATGGCAAACACTAGTTTATTCTGTGTATCTATGAGTCTGCTTCTTTTCTATTATAGTCACTAGTTTGTTGTACATTTTGGATTCCATATATAAGTCATAATATCCAGTATTTGTCTTAACTCTGTCTGAGTTACTTCACTTAGCATAATACCCTCTGAGTCCATCTCCTCTGAGTTGCCAACTCCTTTGAGTTGCCACAAATGGCAAAATTCCTTTCCTTTTTATGGCTGAGTAATATTCCATTGAGTTAGACAAGGCTGTGGTCCGTGTGATCAGATTGGCTAGTTTTCTGTGATTATGGTTTCAGTGTGTCTGACCTCTGATGCCCTCCTGCAACACCTACCGTCTCACTCGGCTTCTCTTACCGTGGACGTGGGGTATCTCTTCACAGCTGCTCCAGCAAAGTGCAGCTGCTGCTCCTTACCTTGGACAAGGTTGCTGCTCCTGACCTTGAATATGGAGTAGCTCCTCTGAGCCCGCACAGCCACCACTCCTTGGACGTGAGGTTGCTACTCTCAAACTAAGCTATGCCATGTGAGGCCACCCAAGATGGAGGGGTCATGTTGGAGAGGTCTGACAGAATGTGGTCCACTGGAGAAGGGAATGGCAAACCACTTCAGTATTCTTGCCTTGAGAACCCCATGAACAGTATGAAAAGGCAAAATGATAGGATACTGAAAGAGGCACTCCCCAGGTTGGTAGGTGCCCAGTATGCTACAGATCAGTGGAGACATGACTCCAGAAAGAATGAAGGGATGGAGCCCAAGCAAAAACAATACCCAGCTGTGGATGTGACTGGTGATAGAAGCAAGGTCTGATGCTGTAAAGAGCAATATTGCATAGGAACCTGGAATGTCAGGTCCATGAATCAAGGCAAATTGGAAGTGGTCAAACAGGAGATGGCAAGAGTGAACTTTGACATTCTAGGAATCAGCAAACTAAAATGGACTGGAATGGGTGAATTTAACTCAGATGACTGTTATATCTACTACTGCAGGCATGAATCCCTTAGAAGAAATGGAGTAGCCATCATAGGCAACAAAAGAGTCCGAAATGCAGTACTTGGATACAATCTCAAAAACTAGAGAATGATCTCTGTTCGTTTCCAAGGCAAACCATTCAATATCATGGTGATCCAAGCCTATGCCCAACCAATAACACGGAAGAAGCTGAAGTTGAATGGTTCTATGAAGACCTACAAGACCTTTTAGAACTAACACCCACAAAAGATGTCCTTTTCATTATAGGGGACTGGAATGCAAAAGTAGGAAGTCAAGAAACACCTGGAGTAACAGGCAAATTTGGCCTTGGAATATGGAATGAAGCAGGGCAAAGACTAATAGAGTTTTGCTAAGGAAACACACTGGTCATAGCAAACATCCTCTTCCAACAACACAAGAGAAGCCTCTACACATGGACATCACCAGATGGTCAACATTGAAATCAGATTGATTATATTCTATGCAGCAAAAGATGGAGAACCTCTATACAGTCAGCAAAAACAAGACCGAGAGCAGACTGTGGCTCAGATCATGAACTCTTTATTGCCAAATTCCGACTTAAATTGAAGAAAGTGGGGAGAACCACTAGACCATTCAGGTATGACCTAAATCAAATCCCTTATGATTATACAGTGGAAGTGGAAATAGATTTAAGGGACTAGATCTGATAGAGTACCTGATGAACTATGAATGGACGTTCGTGACATTGTACAGGAGACAGGGATCAAGACCATCCCCATGGAAAAGAAATGCAAAAAAGCGAAATGGCTGTCTGTGGAGGCCTTACAAATAGCTGTGAAAAGAGAAGTGAAAAGCAAAGGAGAAAAGGAAAGATATAAATATCTGAATGCAGAGTTCCAATAAATAGCAAGGAGAGATAAGAAAGCCTTCTTCAGTGATCAATGCAAAGGAGAGGAAAACAACAGAATGCAAAAGAAAATTAGAGATACCAAGGGAACATTTCATGCAAAGATGGGTTCGATAAAGGATAGAAATGGTATGGACCTTACAGAAGCAGAAGATATTAAGAAAAGGTGGCAAGAATACACAGAAGAACTGTACAAAAAGATCTTCATGATCCAGATAATCACGATGGTGTAATCACTCACTTAGAGCCAGACATCGTGGAATGTGAAGTCAAGTGGGCCTTAGAAAGCATCACTGTGAACAAAGCTAGTGGAAGTGATGGAATTCCAGTTGAGCTATTTGAAATCCTGAAAGATGATGCTGTGAAAGTGCTGCACTCAATATGCCAGCAAATTTGGAAAACTCAGCAGTGGCCACAGGACTGGAAAAGGTCAGTTTTCATTCCAATCCCAACAAAAGGCAGTGCCAAAGAATGCTCAAACAATTGCACTCATCTCACATGCTAGTAAAGTAATGCTCAAAATTCTCCAAGCCAGGCTTCAGCAATACATGAACTATGAACTTCCAGATGTTCAAGCTGGTTTTAGAAAAGGCAGAGGAACCAGAGATCAAATTGCCAACATCCGCTGGATCATGGAAAAAGCAAGAGAGTTCCAGAAAAACATCTATTTCTGCCTTATTGATTCTGCCAAAGTGTTTAATTGTGAGGATCATAATAAACTCTGGAAAATTCTGAAAGAGATGGGAATACCAGACCACCTGACCTGTTTCTTGAGAAACCTATATGCAGGTCAGGAAGCAACAGTTAGAACTGGACGTGGAACAACAGACTGGTTCCAAACAGGAAAAGGAGTATGTCAAGGCTGTATATTGTCACCCTGCTTATTTAACTTACACGCAGAGTACATCATGAGAAATGCTGGGCTGGAGGAAGCACAAGCTGGAATCAAGATTGCCAGGAGAAATATCAATAACCTCAGACATGCAGATGACACCACCCTTATGGCAGAAAGTGAAGAGGAACTAAAAGCCTCTTGATGAAAGTGAAAGAGGAAAGTGAAAAAGTTGGCTTAAAGCTCAACATTTAGAAAACTTAGGTCATGGCATCCGGTCCCATCACTTCATGGGAAATAGATGGGAAAACAGTGTCAGACTTTATTTTGGGGGCTCCAAAGTCACTTCAAATGGTGATTGCATCCATGAAATGAAAAGACACTTACTCCTTGGAAGGAAAGTTATGACCAACCTAGATAGCATATTTAAAAGTGAGATATTACTTTTCCAACAAAGGTCCATCCAGTCCAGGCTATGGTTTTCCATTAGTCATGTATGGATGTGAGAGTTGGAACAACAGAGAGTTGGAACAACAGACGGGTTGTGAAGAAAGCTGAGTGCCGAAGAATTGATGCTTTTGAACTGTGGTGCTGGAGAAGACTCTTGTGAGTCCCTTGGACTGTAGGGAGATCCAACCAGTCCATCCTAAAGGAGACCAGTCCTGAGTGGTCATTGGAAGGACTGATGCTGAGGCTGAAACTCCAATACTTTGGCCACCTCATGAGAGTTGACTCATTGGAAAAGACCCTGATGCTGGGAGGAATTGGGGTCAGGAGGAGAAGGGGACGACACAGGATGAGATGGCTGAATGGCATCACCGACTCGATGGTTATGAGTTTGAGTGAACTCCGGGAGTTGGTGATGGACAGGGAGGCCTGGCATGCTGTGATTCATGGGGTTGCAAAGAGTTGGACACAAGTGAGCAACTGAGCTCAACTGAACTGAATATTCCATTGTGTATATATGTGCGTGTGTGTGTATACATCCATATATATATATATATATCATATCTTATTTATCTGTTGATGAGTACAAGTTGTTTCCATATCTTGGCAATAATAAATAATGATGCTATTGGGGTGCATGTATATTTTCTAATTTATTATTTTGTATTTTTCAGATCTATACCCAGGAGTGGAATTGCTAGGTCATATGTTAGATAGTTTTAGGATTTCCCAGATGGTGCTGGTGGTAAAGAATCTGCCTCCCAAAGCAGGAGACATGAGACTGTGAGTTTGATCCCTGGGTTGGGAAGATCCCTGGAGCAGGGCATGGCAATTCACTTAGGTATTCTTGCCTGGAGAATCCCATGGAAGAGGAACCTGGGGGCTATAGTCCATGGGGTTGCAGAGTCTTGAGAAACAGTGTTGTACAGTGGCTGTATCAATTTACATTCCCACCAACAGTGCATGGAGCTTCCCTTTTCTCTCACAGTCCTGCTTTCTTAGTGTTTTGCTCCACGTGTGTGAATTGATGCCTTTTGGTCTCACATAAGTAGCTTCATTTTGTTTCCCTCCCCTATGATCAAAATGACAGGGCCTCTTTATATCTTTACAGATCACAGATCAATATAGTGAATTAGTCTATGAGCCCTGGTGTCATTGCCTGCACTGGGCTGCCAACCCTATGACTTATTATGTGTGATTCTGGGCCTCAGTTTTCCAGTCTGGAAACAGTACCAACCTCAGATTAATCAAAACAAAGTATATACCGCAAAGTGCTGCAGGTTTGATATTATTCTTACCTATTTCCCTCTTTCTAAGTTAAAGGCTCTGGTAGAAGGAGACTAATTCAGCCTCTGGATTCACCACTTTCCCTTCCCTCTAGCACACAGCAAGGGCATAAGGATTAGGGAGCAATACCAGGAAGTCCACTTTGCCAAAATATGTGCCCTCATGAAACTGTGAGAAAGGGAGGGGAGGAGGTTGGGGAGTGATAATGGACCATCCTGGGATGCAGAAGTTTCAGTGCTAAGACCCGGACAAGTCCCCAGCAACCTGGGTGGTTGGTCACGCGAACTAGCATGATGGTACTAGGTGACAGCATCTGGTAAAATTTCCCAAGCAAGACAGAACCGGAATCTGGAATATTTGAGAAGGGTTTCTATTCCTTTAATTGTTGCCTGCGTGCTAAGTGGCTTCAGTCGTGTTTGACTATTTGTGACCCTGTGGACTGTAGCCTGCCAAGCTCCTCTATCCATGAAGTGGGTTGCCATGTCCTCCGCCAGGGGATCTTCCCCATCCAGGGATTGAACCCATGTCTCCTGTGGCTCCTGCACTGCAGCCGGATTCTTTACCACTGAGCCACTGGTGGGAGGCCTCATTCCTTTAATTGCTGGGCAAAACCATTTGGAAGTTCGTTTCACCTGAACTTAAACGGGCTACCACTAAGGAGGCCCACATGTGCTGGGGGGTGGGGGTGGGGGAGAGATAACTGCTTCTGGGAGACAGGGACAGGCCCATTCAGTAGCTCCCAGATTCCAAGCTCAAGAGGGAGATGAGTGTCCTGGAGTGAAAGCTGTGTGGAATCCGCGTTTTCCAGTCCTGGTCGATTTTCTGCTCTTGTGAAGCCTTCTTTCTTGGCGGGAAAAGGGGTCAGCAGCCCATAGTGGACGACTGAGGGGATGAGGGTTGGTTCCTGCTTCCACCCAGGTACCTTCCGATTTTCTGGGTCTCTGCGTGAACAGTACCCACAGGCCAGAGCGAGCCCAGTGAGGGGAAAGTGGGCGCGCCTAGGCTGCAGGCTGGTGCAGGGGGTGGTCGGTAGTTGCTGTTTCCTCTTGCAGCCCTTTCAAAGCATTTTTAAATTGGATTAGCTTTTTGACAAACACTTGAAGGTTTGTTCTCCTCTGAGAGGCTGAAAGGGCTGAGGAAGAGCCTTCATCTGTTTACCTTTTCCCTTTATGTGGAAACTTACTTGGGCCGGTTCTACAACCAGCTCCCCTCCCCGCCCTCCAAGCTAGGCGCTGGAACTCACCAGCCACTAGGGCGTGGGCCTCCCTCCCTGGCTTTCCTGCCTAATGAACTCTCCTTCCTCCCAGGCTTTGAGCAGTAGAACGCAATAGGGCTTGGACAGCTCACTCTGCTCCTCGCTGGCCTTGTAATTTTGTGGGGAGCGGAGAAGTGAGCTGAGAGGGGCTGGCCTGTGGAATCCATCACCCTCTTGCAGGGCAGCCCACAGAAATGGCACCTTTGGTGGGGGTGGGGCACAGAGGGGCAGAGAAAGTCAGGAAGATGAGGAGAAAGGAAGATGGGGACAAAGTTGGGCTTGGTTTTATTTTTATTTTTAAATTTGTTTTATTTTTATTTTATTATTGGAGTATAATTGCCCTGGTTCAAAAGATCCCCTGGAGGAGGGCATGGCAACCCACACCAGTATTCTTGCATCGAAAATCCCATGGACAGAGGGAGCCTGGCAGCTACAGTCCATAGGGTCTCAAAGAGTCAGACAAGACTGAAGCAACTTAGCAGGCGCATGTGATTGCTTTTACAATGTTGTGTTAGTTTCTGCTGTACAGTGAAGTGAATCAGCTATAAGTACACATAGATGGATTCCCTCTTGAGCCTCCCTCCCACATCCCCCCATCCCACTGCGCTAGGTCATCACAGAGCACTGAGCTGAGCTCCCTGTGCTACACAGCAGCTTCGCACTAGCTAGCTGTTTTATACAGGGTAGTTTATATATGTCAATCCAACTCTCCCAATTTGTTTCACCCTCTCCTTCCACTCCTGTGTCTGCACGTTCATTCTTTGGGCTTGGTTTTAGAGAGCAGAGAGCTGGTCCCAAGAGGGCTCCTCTTCCTCTTCCCCTTCCCCTTAAAATAAATTTTTTTTTGACTGTGTTGTCTGGCATGTGAGGTAGAGCAAGGAGAGAATAATGGGGATGGTTTTCATGAGCAAGGCCTATCTAGGGGGTGATTTTAAGGCAGAAATTTATGTCATGTGAAGGAGCCAGAATTTCAAACACCCCAGAAGAATGTGCTCTGGGTAGCAGCAAGAGAAAGTGCAAAGTCCCTGGGGCATATTGAGGAACAGCAGGGAGGAGATAGCACGCCAGGGTAGAGCACATAGCCTCTTGTTGGTTGTGATAAGAAGGGATGAGAGCGCAGGAAGGAAGGATAATTTGGAGCACGTGCCAAGATGCCTGAGGGAATGCGGGTCAGGGAGGGCAGAAACCAGTGTTTCTGAAATCCTAGGTGTACGACGTGGGAAAAACAGGTGGCTGTGGGGCCAGAGGGGGAGGGGCAGATCAAGCAGATCCTTTGCCATCTCAGTCAGGATTTCTCAGTCATTTCAAATGAGAGCTCTGCCCTTGCAAGTCATTAAAATGAGAGCTCTGCCCTTGTAAAAATTGGGCAATTCAGGGAGGAAGGCCTCTTCACTTAATTTGAAGGGAAACTACAGAAGCTGGGAAGAAGGGTTGGTGAAACTGGCCTAGCCTATTAGGCTCCCCTTCTTATAAATAGCACTCTCGCTGTCTTGGAAAGGCATTGGTAGGATTGTAGCAGCTACTGAGGAAACTCCTTCCTGTTGGAATGCGCTGGCCTTGGCTGCGCGTGTACATCTGTGCCTGTGTCATCCCTGGAAGCAAGACATGAGGGCACAGGAGAAGTGCAGACCAGTCAACCCACTCATTTTACCCTACCGGGTGGCCCACTTCCTAAAGGAGGAAATGGCGACCCACTCCAGTATTCTTGCCTGGAGAATCCCGTGGACAGGGGAGCCTAGCAGGCTACAGTTCATGGGGTTGCAAAGAGTTGGACACAACTGAGCATGTGGCCCACTTTCTCTGGGGGTCCTGGCTTCCCTTTGGCAGGTCATCAGCTAAGAAATCTGCAGAAGTCATTGGGGAGGCTTAGAGCAAATCTTTTGTGCCAGAGGGGTTGGTGGTGTGGTGTGGAGGGGTGGCGGCTCCTTGGCTGAACCAGGGTGTGCTTCGCTAGCCGTGAGCCCTGCTGAGCACCTGAGGTTTTGGGGGAGAGGGAAATGAGATTGGGCGGCCAGGGTAATTCCGGCCATATGTGAGTTAAAAAACAGATGAAAACCCACCGAGTAACCAGACATTCTTCTCTTTGCATGCAAGATCCTGCCTAATATTGGAAGAGGAAGGCGTATTTTCTTGCTTTTTAGACATTACATCCTGTGAGGGGAAGATTTGGAACAGATGGGGGCCAGGGGACCCCATTGTGTTTGTTGTTTCCCCTCCCTTCCTCCTACAACCAGAACCAGAAGTGTTTCTTTTTTAGCTAGTGAAGTTGACTCAGGAAAAAAATTTATTAAGTCCTGTAAAGTAGGAAAGTGAGATATAAAGGATCAGGAAGAAAAATCCACAAAATTCCAGAAACAATTTACTTTACCTTGTAAAGCTTTCATCTATGTCTAAAGACAGATAATTACCTCAACATCTCATTTTAGGTTTAATGGTTGCTCCAGTGACATCTACATTAATGAGGGGGAAAAGAAAAAGGATCCCTCACTGATGGAGAAAGAGTCCCCCTGGGTGGTGAAAGGTAAGGCATGTTTCTGAAATCCCACACAGTGTGGGAACAACAAAATGGGTGCTATCTTATGGGAGCTATTTAAGTATTTGCATGACTTTCATCACCACCACCACTTGTGTTCTGCAGGATGGGCTTACTGAGAGCAGACCATAGGAGACATGATGTAAAGTGGGCCATGATGGATTTGATTGGCTGCCAGGGCAGGGTCCCCAGTAGAGTGATGTCTCTGGCATGGCTGCAGGCAGCTGGACAGCTGGTAGGATGTTAGCCGCCAACCACAGCTGGTCCTTGATGCTGATGAATGTCCAGAGCAGGACTCGTTTTCTTCTGGAGAGTGGAATGGGGCTCTGCCAGTGGGGTTGGATGGCGGTAGGCAGCTGAGGTGAGGCAGCTGAACTGCTTGGCCCCTGTTGTATCTGACACCCAAAGGGACTGTGGGCTGATTGCATGTGAAAAAAGGCAGGCGGGAAGAGAGCAGCCTTTGTGTTTTCCTTCTGTCCTTCCTTTCTAGCTCATTGAAGCCTGTGTTGGACTGGTCTTTTCCTTCTTGGGAGAGGATTTTGTGCTCTGGGGTCTGCTGGAAGAGATGGGTTACTATCTCATGATATGGAGAGCCATGTCTGGAGGCAGAAGAGGCTAGGAAGTTGGGTTCCTCCTCATCTGGTGATATACTTGCAAGCTTCTGCCAGAAAAGCACAGCTTAAAAAGTCACATGACAAGAGAGGAATAAAGCCTAGTGCCTAGGTAGATGGGCTCCCTTGTCTTGATCCTCAGTCTTCTGGGGCTAGATGTTATAACCAGAGACAGCGTAGCAGGAATGCTAGCTTCACCCTCCCTCTGTCGTTAAAATCCCCAAGTGTTACCTGGTTGCTGGAAAGGATGCTGGAAGCACAACAGGCATTACCTGAGGACTGTCAACTCCTGAGCACTGCATTTAGGACTTCAGGGGACATGTCAGTGAAGGAAATAAAGGTCCCATTCCCACAGAGCCCAAATGAAAATGTAAGGGCATTTCACTCTATAGTGACATCACCAGGGGCAGGCAGGCATCCACAGGAGAGACCAGATGAGTTCATTTTGCAGAAGAAATTGAGCACCCACTCTTCAGGAGGCCATGTGGGTGCCTGCAGTGGAGGACAGAACACACCCAAGCTCCACCTGCTTAGAGCTGCTGTCTGCTCAGGTAGACGGACTTGTAAGACATTCTTGAGCTACAGACTGAGCAGTGCTGCAGCAGAGGACCTGATGGGTGCTGTGGGCCCTTCATGCAGATTTGGGGAACAGAGAATACTGTTCAAGTTAATACATGGGAAGAAGAACTAACGATAGAATGATGATTCTTAGCTGGCCTGGTAGGTCCTCTGGTTCTGACATTGTTTTTTATGTACCCTCTTTTAACTCTGAAAAGTACTCAGTTAAAATGGTGAATTGCATGGCACCCTACTATGTGCTGAGCAGTGCTGCAAGAGCTTTCTCTTGAGCATTGTGCTGACTCAGAGTGAGTACCCAAAACTGAGCTACTTGCTAGCCACTTACCTCAAGTCAAAGCCTAACAGTTTAGGCTTTAATCAGAATGACATTGATTGTTGACAAAACAAGAAATTTGGAGACTGCTTTGGATCTAGTGGTTAAGATTTTGCCCTCCAATGCAGGAGGTATGGATTCGAACCCTGGTTGAAGAGCTAGGATCCCACATGCCTTGTGGCCAAAGAACCAAAACATAAAACATAGAAGCAATATTGTAATGAATTCAATAAGAACTTTTAAAATGGCCTACATCAAAAAAATCTTAAAAAAAAAAAACTAACCAAGAAATCTGGGATTGGTGGGCCTAAGGTTGGCAGTGGCTGGCCAGTGACCAAAAGGACGAAGATTCTTTTGGTCTGCCATCAGGGCCAGCTACATAGTTTGTGGGGGCCCAGTGAAAAGTGTTAGATCCTTTTTCAAAAAGCAAGAAAAAAATTGCCACTTAAGATACTAAAACAGAGCTTTTGACTTTCTTTTGTCATCTCTTGTCATGATATTTTTTGTTTGCTGGTGAACATTCTAGGTAAAGAAAAATTAACTTATTAACATGAGTTTTGCTGTTTATATTGTGCAGTGCCAGTGTTAGGTTCAAACATAAGAGCTTTTACCTTGCCTACAAAATTACCCAAATTACACAATCATACTCACAATTATATTCAAATAAGATAGTAGTTAAGTGGTCTTTTTAAGAAGCTATTTTTCTTCTAAAATACTTAGATTTATCTATTAAAAATAATGAGGCAGAATACAATTGATAATTAATATTAACATTTTAGTCAAAATTCTTTAAAAGCCGAAAGTCATTTAATGTTTTGAAAATTAAATCTTAGTTTTTTAAATTTAATGTCTGTAATTACAGTGCTCAATGTCCATTTCATTTCCAAAAATAAGAATTGGTATTATGCTTCATGCATGTTTTATTTTGTATATGTGTGAGTTGTATATCTGCATATAACATGTATCTATGGAAAAATGATACAGTTTTGCAAAAGTTGCTCAGCCACGTGTACCACTGGTGCTAATATAACACTACTCTGTGGAACCTGGAATAGGAACAGAAGCAAGAAAAGGGACGTCCAGCCTTCCTGAATTTCTCATTTTGCAAGAAGGTGCTGTATTTGTGCTGAGAGGAAGGGTTTGACACGCTCATTTGTCTGCTCTCAAGTGCTCCCAACACTCTACAGCAGTGTTTGTCTTTGTCTCTTCAGCTGGCCAAAGCACATCTACCAACCTTCTCCGCTGGACGCAGTTACCTTCTGATTTCAAGACCTAGGGCAGGAGGTGTGAACTATTTCTTTGGGACCTGAACTGTGTTAGTCTTCAAAGCAGATGTTGAGGGTTACGGATGATGCTGTGTGACTCTGAGGGATGGGGTGCCAATGTGTTGTTTAACTTGTACCTGTGGTCTGTGATCAATGGGACCCTCCTGCCCGTTGGGGCCCTGAGCAGGGGGTTCACTTGCCTGGTTCTAAAAGACTAGTACTGTATTTTCTAAGAGTCCTCTATAGATTTCCTCTTACATTGCACTGGCCAGAATTAATCACAGGCAAAAGAAGGCATGTTTCTATGAGTTATACTAATCACTATGGGTTCACTGGAATGAGCATGTGGCCCCTGAACAGATTTGGGGTTCTGTTAGGAAGGAGGGGAAATGGTTTGGTACCTAACCAATGATGTCCTCTCAGTTATCACTCCCCTTTTCCTAAGGATTAAAGGCACACACCTGTGAAGTGGTGAGCCTGTGGCTGGAACCCAGGAAACCCGAGTGTGCCGCCACCCTCAACACTCTGTGGACTGCTTGTGGCTGGTGAGTTGGGGCTAGCTCTGCTGGGGAGTGAGGGCGCTGGGCAGAGGAAGAGGGGGTGTGCAGAAGCCTGGAGGGAGGCCAGAGATGTTGTGGTCTGGCTGAGGACTGAGGTATCTTGAGAGAACCTTGGTCTATCCTGTGAGAGGCGGCATTGAGGGATGGGGCTGCTGGGTGCAAACAGAAGGGGCAAGACTGGAAACAGGCTGGGCTTGGAGAGGCTGTTGAGATTCCAGCAGTGGGGAGAGAGCAGTAACTGAAATAGGGCAGAGAATGTATGTAATCAAGAGACACTTAAGAGAACAGAATTGATAGGATTTCTATATCAGAGAGGAGGAGGAAGAAGAGCCAAGGTTGAAACCTGAGTTTGTGACTTGGAAATAGATTAATGGATGTGCGAGTCACATATGGAAAATAGGAGGTGATGCCAGGGGTGAGGGAGGTTGGGAATATGAGTCCCCTCTTTGCTGGTTTAGTTTGATTTTGGACATGTTGAGTTCAGGGAGGTAACAGTGGAGCTGCCTTGTATTCATTAGAACCTGAAGCTCAGGAGAGAAGTGTAGAGAGATGAGGACTTCTTCCTCATGTACCCTATGGTTTCCATGGAGGGTGAGCATGGAATGTGTCCATGGAGAGTCCAGGACAGAGACTCAGGGTCCCAGTGTATGTGGAGAAGAGGCCAACTGTGAAGAAGCTGCCTCCAATACAGTAAGCCAGGAAATGTGGTGTCACTGAAGCCAAGCCAAGAGAGCTCTGATATGGAGAGAAAATGGCTCTTGAGAAGTGAATGCCAAGAAGGTCACTGATGATTGCAGCAAGAGCAGTGTCCTTGAGTTTAGGAGGAGATGGCCAGAGAGTGGGGAGTTGACTGGACACGGGGAGGTGAGGAGGCCGAGGGAAGGTGATACATCATTCAAAGTATCTGAACACGGGGGAAGGTTTAACAACCTGGGGAAGACTGGAGCATGTTGAACTGCGGGAGAAAAGTAGACCTCTGGGAGACCAGAAGTTGAAGATGTAGAGAGGAGAAGGGGAATGAATAGTACAAAAAACTGAGCAGGCAGGAGTGTGTTGGATCCAGGGCTGAGGCCGAGACTGAGGGAGAGAGCGGCTCTCATCTGAGTGGGTGAGAACGCAGCTGTGGGGAGTGTGCAGCATGGGGAGGCTGGTACTTGTTTCCTCTGTAAAGCAGCTGGAAGAGAGGCCCAGGTAGGTCCCATGCAGTATCTGGAACATACTTTCATTAAAAAATACTCATGGTATATCTGAAATTCAAGGTTAACCCATTTTATCTGGCAGTTCCATCTGAGACTGGCAAAGGATGTAGCTGGTCCTGCTGGGGAAACATAGGACCATAGCAAGTGGTGTCGCAGCCAGGCTCCAAGGAGCTTGCTCTGTGAAGCCTCAGAGCAGGGGAGGTGGTGGGTGTGGAGGCGGGGTTTGCCATGGCTCTTACTTGGGAGATTCTGGAAAGGTCTCCAGCAGGACTCAGCCTCTTGTGTGTCGGTGTAGAGAAGGCAGAGGGTGTGGGGTGTCTGGATTAGACAGTTTGCCATCTCACTTGGGTGAAGCCCAAAGGTTTCATCACCCTTGTCTATGAGGCCCTGCCCTCCTTCCCACCCTCATCTCCTGTCCTCTCCACGCTTGTGATCCCTGCAGCCTCTGGGCAGCTTGCTGTTTCTCAAACACCCCAAGCCCGTTTAGATCTCAGGCCTCTGCTCCAGTGATTCCTTCTGTCTGGAATGCTTCTCCTCAGGGTAACGGCAAGGTGTCTGCCTTGCTTGCTGTGCGTCCCTCGGAGGGTCTTCTCGATCCTTTATTGCAGTGGCACCACCTCCTCCAGGTGCCAGCCTGCTCTGTTTAGATTCATGTCATTTCTTACTTCCTGATGAACTGTGTGTGTTTATCCATTTTTGGTTTCATACCGTTAAAATTAAAGTGCCACGAGAATAAAGTAAAAACGTTATTTTGCTCTTGGATGTAACCCATGTTTCTGGGTACATGTAGGAAATTTAAGCATTTGGAGTGTGGGGTTTGTGTGTGTGGGGGTGTGTATCAATGATCAGCAATAAAAGGAGTGAACTACTTGACCATGTGCCGACATAGTGAAGTTGCTCAGTTGTGTCCGACTCTTTGCGATCCCATGGACTGTAGCCTACCAAGCTTCTCCATCCATAGAATTTTCCAGGCAATAGTACTAGAGTGGGTTGCTCCCAGACTTAAAAGGCTGCACACTGAAGAACTTTATAATATTCTAGAAATATAACTTCATGGTACTCAGTTATAAGGCTTCAGAGCGAATCAGTGGTTGCTAGGGGCTGGGAGTGGGGGATATGGAAATGTTCTGAACCCTGATTGTAGTGGTCACACATAGTTGTGTGCATTCACTAACATTGGTAGAACTCTTGACTAAAAGGGTAAATCTTACTATATGTAACTCATACTTCAAATGTGAGTTTAAAAAAATGCATTCTCACTTAGATTGTTGTTATAGTCTGAATGTAGACTAATAATTCATTTTGCCTTGATGGCAAAGTGACCCCAGCTTGATGGTGTCATTCATGCTTACCACTGCCAGTGAATGCCTGTGCCAAGAAACTAACATGTTCTTAAAGTGGGAGAGATTCGTTAAGGTGGAACTCTGTTTTTTTCCTTTCCAGCAGCTCCCACTCCCTTCTAGGAAGAGAATACCTTTTCCGTGTGACTGGAAGGCACTGGCCTTTGACCTGTGTCCCTAGAAGTGGACTGTTGAATGTAGCCAGTTGAGTCCTTCCCGGCACTTCTCTGCCAGAGCTCTTAGGGAAGATGATGTACTTTTGCTGGGATTGATAGGGTATAAATGTAAGCCTGTTGGCAAATATCTTTTTATTGAAAAATTTCTTCCACTGAAGGCAATTTATTGGTTCTGTTGGTGAATATCTTGGTCAATAAATGGAGAAAGTCAGACAAATAGAGCCCTGATGTTTGAACACCTAGATCCAGTCATGCCTGAAGCTATATGTGCGCTCCGGACAACCCAGTAACGTGAGCTAATGAATTCCATTTTTCTCCACTTAAGCCATCCCATGTCAACTTTTGTGGCTTTTGTTAATCATGGCTGAGTGATTTCTGACTCATATGTTGAAAATAATTTCTTGATCTACGAGGTGATAGGATTGTAAAAGATAAGACAGTTAACTGTATTAATGACTTGTGAGAGGAAGTTCTCCTCATTTCTCTGAACCTTTTCATTTTGGAATCAGGAGCAGGAACAGGGTTTATATGGGGATGAATGAAGGAAGTTGAAGGGTGAGCAGGCAGGCATGCCCCTGGCCAGATGGGGCTGGGGATGCCAGGGCCCCGTGCCCTCCCAGCCAGGGGTCCCTGGCTGGCTGAGGAGAGCCTGGAGTTGGTGGAATTGGAGAAAGCTGAACTGCAAGCCAGCGCTGGGCTCCTGCCCTCAATTTCTGAATCTCAACTTTGCTCCTAAACCCTGAGTGCTGCCTGGCCCCCTCAGGGTTAATAAAAAGAATCCAAGGAGCTGACAGTCTCTGAAACAATCATGAAAACTGGCCCTCTGTGGCTTAATAAAGGTAGAAGGCTGGACAAGACAAGGATCAAGACAGACCCTTGGTGTCTGAGGAACTTGGCATTTCAATCCACCTTCTTTGCGTGAATGGAGAGTGTTAGCTCCTAGGTGAGAGGAGGATGAGCGGAAACATGAAAGTAGAGCCCAGGGACTTAGGGGTCAGGGGTGTGTTTGAGGAAGAAGGTTTCTGAAGAGTGTGCTGGGCAAGGGGCCTGAGGCAGGTTCCTGGCTGGAGTTGTTTGTTTAATGCCTTTTACATATTAGAAAGAAGGGAAGACATCTTTTTTCTTTTCTGTTGTTTAAAAAATGATGTAGAGTTTTTCTGAATATAAAAGATTTTTTTATTTGTTTAAGGATTTTGAAAATACTGAAAAGTAAACCTGAGAAAATATAACCAGCCATGATCATGCCACTTCCAGAGATAACACTGGTAATACTTTTGTTTGTCCTTCGAGTATTTATTTGTTTTCCTATGTGTATTAGAGATGGCTTATATGTAAAATTTGGGTTTAGCTTCTGTCTCAGCTGGTAAAGAATCTGTCCTGCAATGCAGGAGACCTGGGTTCAATCCCTGGGTTGGGAAGATCCCCTGGAGAAGGGAAAGACTACCCACTCCAGTATTCTGGCCTGGAGAATTGCATGGACTGGATAATCCATGGGGTCACAAAGAATGGGACACTACTGAGCGACTTTCACTTTCATATGTAAAATTGGATTCTACTGTCTATATAGCTTTAGAATTTGTCTTTCACTTAATAGGAAATATAAACATTTCCCTTATCTCTGCATTTTTTGCAGCCTGATTTTTTTAGTTTTATTATATTTCACCATAGAGCTGTGTCCTTCGTATTAGAAGATCGTTGCCAATTTTTACTGTGGTTAAATCTTTAAAGATGTATTTCTCTTTTACACATTCTTGAATAATTTTGTAGGACAGAATCTTAGAAGCAGAATTGTTGCAGGAAGGGGGACCCTTTCCAGGACCCGAAACTGGGTTCTTGTCTAACGCTCAGAAATGAATTGTCCGAGGAGACACATCTGCTGACAAAGCAAGAGATTTTATTGGGAAAGGGCACCTGGGTGGAGAGCAGTAGGGTAAGGGAACCCAGAAGAACAGCTCTGCCACATGGCTGACAGTCTTGGGGTTTATGGTGATGGGATTAGTTTCTGGATTGTCTTTAGCCAGTCATTCTGACTCAGTCCTTTCTGGTGGCACACACCTTGTTCAGCCAAAATGGATGCCAGAGAGAAGGATTCTGGGAGGTGGTCAGACATATGGTGTCTTCTTTTGACCTTGCCCGAACTCTTCCGGTTGGTGGTGGCTTATTCCGTGTTCCTAACCAGGACCTCTTGTCGTAAAACAGCTCATGCAAATAGTTACTATGGTGCCTGGCTATGGTAACAGTTTCAGTCAGTGTGCTTCCCCTAACAGAATTGTTAGGTTGCTTGGGATGTCCACTTAAAAATTTTTGTCATCTGGCCAGGTTGCCACTGGTTAAGTCAGGCTGCCTTGCTGTCCACTGATGATACACTAGGATTTGAAATTCTCTGAGTCCCAGCCCTTGCTGGGTATTATTGAGATTTTAGGAGCTTGCTAATTGACATGTGGGGAAAGCTCTCTCATTTTAATTTTAATTATATCCTTTTTCTGGTTACCAGTAAGGATTCTCATCCCTCCCCCTCGCCTCTAGAATTAAGTTATTTGTATGTTTTTGTGAACTGCTCATGTCCTTCATTCATTTTCCAATTGAGGTTCTTATATTTTTCTTACTGACTTATGAGGACTCTGTTTACAGTGAGATTATTAGCCCTTTGTGGAAATTGATACATTTCTAAGAGTGTGGTGAAATACCTTAATAATGGATCTTTTATCAAGGTCAAGGCAGAAGTCTTGATTTTGGTGGGAGTAGGGTAGTATCTGATAATGTCCACCAGCTTCCCCACACATAAATCCAGAACAGAGTGTGTCTTACTATGTTATAATGTCTCAGTGCAGCCAGGCTGTTACCGTTATTTCACAGACAGTTATCCTTAGCCCAGAGACAGGGACATGGCTCAACCCGGCAGAGCCAGCTAGAGACAGAGCTGAGGCTCCACATGTGTGCTCAGATGACCACTTTGGGAACGTCTCCATCTCTTCTCCCAGGTTTCCAGACCCTCCCTGGAGGCATTGGGGCCTAGATGATGTATGTTTTTATATAGCCACTCTACTAGAAGACAAAATCTGTTTGAAAACCCGTGTTACAGGTTTTTCCAGAATTGGTAACTTTTCAGAATCCACCTGTTCCCCTTGCTGTCAGCACTTAATGTTTGGATTTCTCAGTCTGCAGCTTCCTTTGTATCATGCGTTCACTGGGTCCAAATGACCCCCACCCGACTTGAGGCAGGCTCCCCAAGAGTGATCCCTCCTCATGAATTTCTTCAGGTCACTAAGGATGTGGACTCTCTCCCCTCTCTCAGAGGTTTTTTTCATTTAAATGTGTGCATACATTTTTTCCTTCTGTTGCTCTTTCTTCCTAAAAGAATGAAGTTAGAGGCTTTGGTTGCTAAATTTAGCTCTTGCTGACGCACAGGCCTTCGGCAGCAGTCTCCTCCTGTCTCGGTGTTTCTCTTAGCCTCTCTTTGTGTAGACGAACACCATCACATCCTACATAATGTTTAGCTCTGAGGCGTTTCCAGATGGGGAATGCATTTCTGTATTTTCGTGTTGTCTGCGTGCATAGACGGCTGGGAAGTGGTGGGCTGGCAGCCAGCCTGCGAGAGGCAAAGATCCACAGAGCAGGGAAGCAGTGCCTTGGTTGTTGGAGGTTTGCTCCTGCTGAGCAGAAGATAAAGGTTACTTGCAGGAGATCTGGGATGGGATTTGACTGGGACATGACTGGAGAATTTTCAGGAAGTGATGCCCTCCTACTTAAAGCAATCCTTAGGGTAGTTAAAGAAAAAATTATTTTGATGTTTGTTAGAATAATAAAAAATGTTTTATTCAGGAATATTGCAGTAGGGGTACTGCAGTATCGGGTTGAACTCTGAACACAAGGACAGGTGGGGATTTAGCCCCAAGGAGCAGGATGAAGGCCTCAGTGGATGGAAAATTACTAAGAGGAGGCATCCAGGGCAGGGGATTCTTACTAAACTGATCTAACAAGATTCTTGCTAAAGGCAGGTCAAAGACTGACACATCAAAGGTGGGAGATTCTCTCTAAACTGACTTAGCAGGATCCTTGCGAAGACTGGGCTATGCAGGCCTGCCTAGGAAGGCCAAAGTCAAGGCCCTTTGAGAAGAGGGCTTGGGGCTCAGAGAAGCCAGCAAAAGTTTGATCAAGGGGAGAGTCTTTGTCGCCCGTCCTCTTGTTCAGGGATAGAGGAGACATTCTTCTTTTGAACGGTGTAAGTTCATTTCTGTTCAGTCACCTTTTGTTCATGCAGGACCACCTGAACCATCTGTTGGACTCATGCAGTGGAGGATGTTTGCTGGATAGTGTGAACTATCAGGCATTTAAATGAGAGAGTTCATGATCTGTTGTGGTGATAAGTCTTTTGAAGTTTTTGTCACATTGTAGTCTGGCTTCAGCTTGTGAGACTTCTTTAGATCTGGAGGGAAGGTCAGCCACCACCAGCTTGGGCTTCCGATAAGGGACTGGGTGGTCAAGTTGTAGTTCTCAAGGAATCCATGCCAGGAGGCTGGGAAAAAATGGGAAAATAGAAGAACGGAGAATTTGGTGAGGACGGAAACGTCTAAGATGGCAGGATCCAATCCAATTTACAGGGGAGTAACAAAGTAAAAAGTGTAATTTACCAAGAGGTGAAAACTAGGTCAATGACAAAGAGCAGGACCAGAATTGGATACCTATATGGGTGTGTTGAGGTCTTCCCTGGTGGCTCAGAGGTTAAAGTGTCTGCTTGCAATGCAGGAGACCTGGGTTCGATCCCTGGGTCGGCAAGATCCCCTGGAGAAGGAAATGGCAATCCACTCCAATATTCTTGCCTGGAGAATCCCATAGACAGAGGAACCTGGTGGGTTACAGTCCACGGGGTTGCAAAGAGTCAGACACGACTAAGTGACTTCACTAAGGGTGTGCTGTAGTTTTTTACTGAAACATAATATTTCTCTCTTCTGTGTCGCTGGTCACTGGCTGAGTGTGTTAATGTCAACCTTGAAGTGGCCTGGGGTCAGGCAGGCTGGGGTCAAATCCCTGAACCAGATGAGAGACGTCAAGCAAGTTGGTTGCCTTCCTAGCTGTCTGTTTCCTGGGTTACGAAATAGGAGGCAATCATGAGCTAACATTTATTGAGTGTTTCTCATGGGCCAGGTACTGCTGTAAGCATTTGACATGCTTCACCTCTTTGAGTAATAACTGAAGACAGGTAAATGACCATCTCTTCCATAGAAAAGTAAACTGAGACTTTAAAAAATCATATGACTTGTCCACAGATGATGCTGACCTGCACGGAGAGTTTGGGGCTCATGTTCTTAAAGTGGGTTGGGTACTTCTAGGTGCTGGCAGAGCCCCTGTCTTCTGCCTTCCTGGAGCAGCTCTCCTGTGAAGCAGAGGGAGCCTCTGATCCAGTCTTCAGTGGCCCCTAGGCAGGACACAGCTGGTGCAAGTGGGGAAAGTGTGTCTGTTTGGCCCAGAGCTCATGCTCTGTGATCTGCTATGCACCCTCAGTGACCAAGGAGGCTGACCCAAGCTAGGGGAGAACCCGTGTGGGCACCCAGAGGCACTGGCAAAATAGTGGGTAATGGCATGGCCTTTGAAATCAGACAGACCAGGGTTCAAATTCCTAGCTCTGACACTTCTTAACTGTGTGTTCATGAAAAGTGAGTTAAACTTTCTGACCCTTGGTTTCCCCTCTAGATTGAGGGGTCATGACTGTGAAGGAGAGTGTGGGGAAGATGTGAGACAAAGTCTGTACATGAGCATCCGCTGCGGACTTACCTGGTGGCTCAGGGGTAAAGAACCCACCTATCAGTACAGGAGATGCAGGTTCCATCCCTGTTCTGGGAAGGTCCCCTGGAGAAGGAAATGGCAACCCCATCTAGTATTCTTGCCTGGAGAATCCCATGGACAGAAAAGCCTGGTGGGCTACAGTCCATGGAGTTGCAAAGAGTTGGACACAACTTAGTGACTAAACCACAGCAAGAAGCATCTAATGCATGATGGCTGCTGTGGTTGTGTAGGACTTGTGGAGCCCTATCTGATCTTTAGGAAGGGCAGACTCTGGAGGGCAAGCCTCTCAGATACAGGAGAGACCTTGGGCTTAACTTAATTCTTGGGATGTTTCCTGGGAGCTGTTTATCAGAAATAGTTTGGAAGGATGTATGAGGAAGACTGGGGCTGGATATGGCACTGCTAGAGTAATCCACCTCCACTCTTCTTGGTGATGGCCCAGCAGAAGAGGCCAGTAGGATGTGGTAAGGATTAAATGCTCTCATGTACATGACACTGTTAGCCTCGTGCTTTACGGGTGAGGAGTCCCCAGTTTCTAACTGTGGCTCATTAATTTGATTCCACACTGTTTTAGATTCAGAATTCACAGCGATGAACCAAGTCCCCATCCCCACGGAGATCCCATTCTAGTGGAGAATATGCACAATAAAAAGCAGGCAGATAGATTTGAATGCAGTGTTGGTGAGTACAGAATAATACAGCAACAGAAGGGGACAGAAGTCTTTTTGGAGTCACCAGGAAGGTGACATGTGAGCAGAAACCCTAGTGAAGCAAGGGTGCCAATCATGGGAATGTTGGGGGAAGGGCCACATCCCAGGCAGAGGCCCGGGATGGGGTTGTTATAGTGGGAAGGCCCCCAGGAGAGGGGGAGGCGGGCAGAGATAGGTGGGAAATGAGACCAGGCTGGAAACCTCCAGATAACATCAGCCTTAAATGAGGCTGAATGTTTTAGACATTATTTCCAGATCTTCCCAGGCAGGTTTAGCTATTCTTCCCTGGTCTGTGCCTTGCGTGTGCACAGCCATTGTAGCAGAAGTCCCAAAGGATTAGGATTGTTGCCCTTTGGCCTCTGAGTCCTTGAAGCCAGGGACCATGTTGATTTTGCTTTTACCTGGCACCTAGCATCAAGTACATCCTTCACACACTTAAAAATGAATTTGAGTGATAATGGGTGCTATCTTTCAGGGGGTTTCTATGTGCCAGTTACTGTGATAAGAACTCTATGTATTTTATCGTATTGTTCAGTCATTAGAGCAGCCCCTCCCTGAGGTGTTGTCCCTATTTATATGTAAAGAAATAAGCTCTAAGGCAGGCCTGTGTCCTAAGGATACACACCGAGAAATCTGCAGAGCTGGGATTTGAAACCAGGACTGGCAGGGCTGTGCTTTCAACTGTGGCAAAGCTGAGAGTAGCTGCGGTTTCTGCCCTCCCCAGGGCTGTGGTGCACACTGTCGAGGGTGCTGGCATCGCTCAGTTGCCTCGGTCCCCGAGGGGTCAGTTTGCATCCCTGCCGGCCTGTGGCATCCTGCAGGGCCATCCCTCAGCCCTCTTCACTGCTTTATAATCCACAAAAGGAAAAGCGGCACTTAGAGCGAATTTATTCAGGTGGGAGCTCCCTAAGACATGAAAATAAGGCTTTTGAGCTGCTGCACATAAACTGGAGTGTAAATGAAAAGCTTTTTATTTGGTTTCAGAGCCAGACTTTGAGCAGCCAGTGGGCCGTGCGGTCTGGAAGTGCGCGTTACAGGCAGTGGGTCGGAACGGGGCACTTTGAATGGCCAGGAGGGCGACTGGCTCTGGCGCAGCTGGACCAGTCAAGAGGCGAGGATGTCAATAAACAGGACACAGAAAGCCTTTGCCTGAAAGATGGAAGGCAGGGAGGAGAGGAAAGGCCATGCCTCACTCCCAGCATATTTGAGAAGGAACATGCTTGAGGTAACCCGTGTTGGCAGCTTTTATAGCTTCCTCCCAGTAATGTGCTGGGTAGGCCCAGAACAGGGTGGTGTTTTATTTTCACGTAATGGAGCCCAGTGGATCAGGGGCAGCTCTCCAGCAGCAGCTTGCCTGGACCCTGCCTGTGGAGGGAGGCGGGGGGGCCTGGGTCCAGGGCAGCAGGAACCCGCCCAGGCCCTGCAACAGCCTGCTGGCAGGTGAGCCTCAGGGAGGCAGGGGCAGGATGCCCGGCGCCTCTAGATGCTGGCCTGGCTTGTGGTTCTTCAGCGTTCCCTATGGTCGGTGTCAGTGAGGGAGGTGGTGGCAGTGGGGAGAAGGCAGGCAGCCGTAGGTCCACATGAAGAGCTGGGGTTGGGACCTCCATGGGAGCCATATTGTGGGGAACTTACAGAATGGTCTCTGTGCTTTTGGTTACCGCCTGCCAAGGCGCTTCCTTAACTAGATTTAACCTACATTTAATATCGCCTCTCTTTGGTAATACGTACCTATGTGTATGAGGTATACTTGGACACGGGATTACATGTGTAGTTAACAGTATATCTCCGTTCCATTTTTTGACCTGCATGGGTGTGCTCCACCCCATGCTCTCTCTGTATTTTTTGCGAACCATGGGCTATAGGACACATGTGACTAACTACTATGAGACACTAACAGAAGTCAGGCTTCCGGTAAGATCTACTATTTTGTTTTTGTTACAAACTCTTTCCCCCAATTTTTTTCCACGTGTTATATGGAAACAGTATGCACATTAAAAATTTTTTAAGCATTTTTAATCCTAAGAACTGTAGGTTTGTTTTTAACTTGTATTGATTGTGGGAAGATTAGCATATCAGCAAAAATAAAAGTCCTTTGCAACCTTATCATTCAGTATGACATATAACAGTGCTAAACAACAAGAACAAGAAGCACTGGGAAATAAATTCAGTATCTTGTAAAAGCCTATAATGGAAACAAATCTGGAAAAGAAAAGATGTATATGTAATGAATCATTTTGCTATATACCTGAAACACTGTAAATCAACCATACTTTTATTAAAAAAAAACCAACCATCATTCAGGATAGTGACTACTGATGGTTTTGTTGTTTCTGTGTTCTTCCAGACTCTTTCGTAATGATTATGAATTAATGTGAAATAAAATCTAATTGATGGCAAATATATGAATGTTGCTATTTGCTAGCACTTTACATGTATGCACTGATTTAACCACTCAACAATCCAATGATTGGTTTTATTATTATAATTTTATCACTTTATTATAAAATTATATCTCACATACTGAGAAGTGCAAAAGCAAAAAGAATACAGAATGTTAATAATATTTATAATGCAAACAATTTTGTAATTAACGTCTGAATCAAGAAATAGAGTACTGCTATCAACCTAGATGTTGTGATAGTACAGCTTTTCTTAAACAGTCATCAGTACAGTTCCATCAGTCAGTCCTGTCTGACTCTTTGTGACCCCGTGGACTGTAGCACACCAGGCTTCCCTGTCAGTCGCCAACTCTCAGAGCTTGCTCAAACTCATGTCCATTGAGTCAGTGATGCCATCCAACCATCTCATCCTCTGTAATGCTGTTCTCCTCCTGTCTTCAATCTTACCCAGCATCAGGGATTTTTCGAATGAGTCAGTTCTTCGCATCAGGTGGCCAAAGTATTGGAGCTTCAATATTCCATACTTCTGATATTCAGTACTTCAATATTCCAATGAATATTCAGGACTGATCTCCTTTAGGATGGACTGGTTGGATTTCCTTGCAGTCCAAGGGACTCTCAAGAGTCTTCTCCAACACCACAGTTCAAAAGCATCCATTCTTTGGCACTTGGCTTTCTTTATGGTCCAACTCTCACATCCATACATGACTACTGGAAAATCATAGCTTTGACTATATGGATCTTTGTTGGCAAAGTAATGTCTCTGCTTTTTAATATGCTATCTAAGTTTGTTATAGCTTTTCTTCCAAGGAGAAGGCATTTTTTAATTTCATGGCTGCAGTCACCATCTACAGTGATTTTGGAGCCCAAGAAAATAAAGTCTGTCACTGTTTCCATTGTTTCCCCATCTGTTTGCCATGAAGTGATAGGACCGGATGCCATGATCTTAGGTTTTTTTAATGTTGCATTTTCAGCCTGCATTTTCACTGTTCCCTTTCACTTACATCAAGAGGCTCTTTAGTTCCTCTTCACTTTCAGCTATAAGGGTGGTGTCATCTGCATGTCTGAGGTTATTGATATTTCTTCCTGAAACCTTGATTCCAGCTTGTGATTCATCCAGTTTGGCGTTTTGCCTGATGTACTCTGCTGCTGCTACTGCTAAGTCACTTCAGTCGTATCCGACTCTGTGCGACCCCATAGATGGAAGCCCTCCAGGCTCCCCTGTCCCTAAGATTCTCCAGGCAAGAACACTGGAGTGGCTTGCCATTTCCTTCTCCAATGCATGAAAGTGAAAAGTGAAAGTGAAGTCGCTCATTTGTGTCCAACTCTTCACGACCCCATGGACTGCAGCCCACCAGGCTCCTCCATCCATGGGATTTTTCCAGGCAAAAGTAGTGGAGTGGGGTGCCATTGCCTTCTCTGCATATAAGTTAAATATGCAAGATGACAATATACAGCCTTGACATACTCCTTTTAAATTTGGAACCAGTCCGTTGTTCCGTGTTCAGTTCTAACTGTTGCTTCCTGACCTGCATACAGGTTTCTCAGGAGGCAGATGAGGTGGTCTGCTCTTCCCATCTCTTTAAGCATTTTCCACAGTTTGTTGTGATCCATATAGTCAAAGGCTTTAGCGTAGTCAATAAAGTAGATGTTTTTCTGACATTCTCTTGCTTTCTCTGTGATCCAGTAGATGTTGATCTCTGGTTCCTCTGCCTTTTCTAAATCCATCTTGAACATCTGGAAGTTCACGGTTCACATACTGTTGAAGCCTGGCTTGGAGAAGTTTGAGCATTACTTTACTAGAGTGTGAGATGAGTGCAATTGTACAGTAGTTTGAACATTCTTTGGCATTGTCCTTCTTTAGGTTTGGAATGAAAACTGACCTTTTCCAATCCTGTGGCCACTGCTGAGTTTTCCAAATTTGTTGGCATATTGAATGCAGCACTTTCACAGCAGCATCTTTTAGGATTTGAAATAGCTCAGCTGGAATTCCATCACCTCCACTAGCTTTATTCATAGTGATGCTTTCTAAGGTCCACTTGACTTCACACTCCAGGCTGTCTGACTCTTGGTGAGTGATTACACCTTTGTGGTTATATGGGTCATTAAGAATTTTTTTAAATAGTTCTTCTGTGTATTCTTGTCACCTCTTAATATCTTCTGCTTCTCTTGGGTTCATACTGTTTCTATCCTTTATTGTGCCCATCTTTGCATGAAATGTTCCATTGGTATCTCTAATTTTCTTGAAGAGATCTCTAGTCTTTCCCATTCTATCGTTTTCTTCTCTTTCTTTGCACTGATCACTGAGGAAGGTTTGCTCATCTCTCCTTGCTATTATTTGGAAGTCTGCATTAATATGGGTATATCTTTCCTTTTTTCCTTTGCCTTTCCATTCTCTTCTTTTCTCAGCTATTTGTAAGGCATCTTCAGACAACCATTTTGCCTTTTTGCGTTTCTTTTTCTTGTGGATGGTCTTGATTACTGCCTCCTGTAGCGTCACAAACCTCCATCCATTGTTCTTCAGGCAGTCTATCAGATCTAATCACGTGAATCTATTTGTCTTCCACTATATAATTGTAAGGGATTTGATTTCGGTCATACCTGAATGGCCTAGCCGTTTCCCCTACTTTCTTCAATTTAAGTCTGAATTTTGCAATAAGGAGTTCATGATCTGAGCCATAGTCAGCTCCTGGTCTTGTTTTTGCTGACTTTATAGAGCTTCTCCATCTTTGGCTACAAGGAATATAATGAATCTGATTTTGATATTGACCACCTGGTGATGTCCATATGTGGAGTCTCCTTTTGTGTTGTTGGAAGAGGGTGTTTGTTATGACCAGTGTGTTCTCTTGGCAAAACTCTGTTAGCCTTTGCCCTGCTTCATTTTGTATTCCAGGGCCAAACTTGCCTGTTACTCCAGTTATCTCTTGACTTCTTACTTTTGCATTCCAGTCCCTTGTGATGAAAAGGACATCTTTTTTGGTGTGAGTTCTAGAAGGTCTGGTAGATCATCATAGAACCTTCTTTGGAATTAGTGGTTGAGGCATAGACTTGGATTACTGTGATACTGAATGGTTTGTTTTGGAAATGAACAGAGATCATTCTGTCATTTTTGAGACTGCACCTAAGTACTGCATTTCGGACTCTTTTGTTATGACTAGACAGTCATAGTTTTATTATTAAAGATCTTATTTGATGAGAAAGTTGCTGCTGCTGCTAAGTCACTTTAGTCGTGTCCGACTCTGTGCGACCACATAGACGGCAGCCCACTGGGCTCCCTCATCCCTGGGATTCTCCAGACAAGAATACTGGAGTGGGTTGCCATTTCCTTCTCCAATGCGTGAAAGTGAAGTCTCTCAGTCGTGTCCGACTCTTAGCAATCCCATGGACTGCAGCCCATCAGGCTCCTCCGTCCATGGGATTTTCCAGGCAAGAGTACTGGGGTGGGGGTGCCATTGCCTTCCCCAGAGAAAGCTGACGATTTACACAAAACTTCAAATTTGAGAAAACTGAGGGTTTACATAAAACCTCAAATTTAGATTTTTGACCTTATTTTTTAATAACATTTTAGATGCAGTAATATCTTTGTGTGTTTGTTAATTTTTAAAACAACTTGTTTTGAAATAGTTTGACTCAGAGGAAATTGCAAAAATAGTATAGAGAATTGCTATGTAGCCTTCACCTTGCTTTCCCCAGTAATACCTTCTGTAATTGTAGTAGATTGTCAGAACCAGAAAATTGACTTTCCTATTAGGTTAAGTCCTATGTTTGTTATTAATGTTGAATTTTTTTTTAAAATAGATAACTTAAAATGCATCATACCTGATAACCTAGTTCAGTAGTTCTTTGTTAAATATACAGTGTCTAAGTAAGAAGCAATCGTCACTTGACCCCAGCCAGGACCTTTCTTTTACTGCTCTCTCTTCCACCTTCGTTCTGAGCTTTAACTACCAGTCCACTCCACTTTTGTCAGCCCTGAAACAGACAGAATCCACCTGCTTCCCCTGCCTTCCCAGCCACAGTCATGGCCTGTCAGCAAAAGCAAGGCTCACATGTGGTATTGAACACGTGTTCCTTGGCGAAATCAGGTGCCCTCTAGTTGACCCCGAAGGAGCTCTGACCAAACTGTTGCTGGATTTTGCGCATGGAGCCGTGGGAGTGCAAAGCAGGGTTGTTCTAGACCCCACCCACCTTGCTTCAGAAATCCCAGGTAGTTGACTTGTGCAGTGTGTGTGTGTGTGCATGTGCACGTGCGCTTCTGTAGGTATAGAAGAGCATCTGGTGGTCTGCATGGACCTCCTGAGCACTGGGGACCAAGCTCTTGCTTGCTGAAGCTTCTCGCCACTCTTGGTGGAGACAGGGTCCCAGACCAGGAGCTGGCAGGGCCAGAGTGGAGGATGGTAACTTAGAGGAGCACCATCTGAAATAGCAATGAGAGCTGATCTGCCAGGTAAGCTAGGGTTGCTAAAGGGCATCACCACCCTAAACTCATTACATGCTGAGTCCTGTTCCCCACCATCCTCTGAGATACGCAGAAAGATGGAATTGCTTCACCTGAAGCCTCTCCAAGCTGATGCAAGTGAGAGGAAATGAACTTGGTCTGGCCTTGAAACTGTACTTCCCTAGCTCCACAAAGCTGAATCTGCAGAGCCTGAGACCTTTGGTCTGCAGGGGTAAAGAGCTGCCCTCCCTAAACAAGGTGGTGGGCTACCAGGAGAATATTCCAGGCCAGCAGTTGACGCATGTCTGCCAGAGGGTCTTTCTCAAGGGCAACTAAATGAGAGGAATAGCAGGAGTTCAGTTGCCCTAGTTTTTCAAGTAGATTGCAGCAGTTTAATATTCACTCATTCTTCCAGCCTTGGACCATGCAAGGTATAATACAAACATAAATAAGACTTGGTCTCTGCCCTCAGGGATGGACCATAGTCCAATAGCATCAACAGCTCCAGGAAACCTATTAGAAATGCAGAATCCCAAGTCTCATCCCAACTTTATTAGAATTTGCGTAATCACAAACCTATATTGTCCAGGAGTACCCCCTGCTCCCTGCCATGCTTCACATCTCCATTCAAGCCCACATTTGCCCCTGCCTTATTTGTTCACTTGTGACAACACTTGTCCATTGAAGAATTTTTTGACTAATTATATGTTTGAGTTGGTACATATGGTAAAATCTTTGTCATCCTTGTTGGAATAGAAGAGAATTCATTAGAAAATAATTAGAATGCAGCATGATCATTGCACTAAGGTACAGGCTGTGGACACGTAAAGGAGAGACCAGCGCTTTCTGTGAGGATTTATATGTTGTATTATGTCCCCTTAAAAGATGAGGGACTCTTAACCGCCAGTACCTCAGAATGTGACCTCACTTGGAAGTAGAGTCATTGCAAATGTAACTGGTTAAGATGAGATCTTCCTGGAGCAGGCTGGGCCCCTAATCCCATGTGACTGGTGTCCTCAGAAGAGATGAAGAGGAAATGAGAAGGCCATGTGAAGATGGGACAGAGATTGGAGTTATGTAGCTACAAGCCAAAAGCGTCAAGGCTTGTTTTTGATAGATGCCTGAAGCAGAGAGAAAGTAGAGAGAAAAATTTCTTCCATAAATCCTTTAGGGAGCACATGGCTCTGTTGACACCTTGACTTGGACCTCTAACCTCTAGAACTGGAAGAATACATTTGTTGCTTTAAGCCCCACAGTTGACAGTACTTGGTTATGGCACCCTAGGAAACAAACACAGGGGCGTGGAAGAGAAGAAACAAGGGCAGCTGAGTGGATTTGCTGGGCACACCCAAGGGAAGCAGAGGCAGGTAAGGGAGAGGGAGCAGGGGCTTGTTCAGATAGTCAAGGGGAGGGTGCTGGGACTTTAAACCCTGGGAAGGGACTGCTCTTGCTGTTTGGAGAGAGAAGCTGGGGCTGAGACCGGCCTCATTGCTAGTAGAAAAGCAGCGAGGTTGTGTAGGTCTGCTCCAGTGTGAACATAAAAATACTTTAAACATTTAGGTAGTAAAAAGGAAAGAGGAGCAAGAATCTTCATGTGTAGGACAGGTAGGTAGTAGGATTTCCATGAAGCTCTTCAGTTCTCTTGCTGAATGTTTGTGGTGTACTCTCTGCCTGGTTACTACCAAATTCAGACTCAAATTGAAGAAAGGAGGGGAAACTGCTAGACCATTCAGGTATGACCTAAATCAGATCCCTTATGATTATACAGTGGAAGTGAGAAATAGATTTAGGGCTAGGGATCTGATAGATGGAGTGCCTGATGAACTATGGAATGAGGTTCGTGACATTGTAATGGAGACAGGGATCAAGACCATCCCCATGGAAAAGAAATGCAAAAAGCAAAATGGCTGTCTGGGGAGGCCTTAAAAATAGCTGTGAAAAGAAGAGAGGTGAAAAGCCAAGGAGAAAAGGAAAGATATAAGCATCTGAATGCAGAGTTCCAAAGAATAGCAAGAAGAGATAAGAAAGCTTTCTTCAGCGATCAATGCAAAGAAATAGAGGAAAAGAACAGAATGGGAAAGACTAGAGATCTCTTCAAGAAAATGAGAGATATCAAGGGAACATTTCATGCAAAGATGGGCTCGATAAAGGACAGAAATGGTCTGGACCTAACAGAAGCAGAAGATATTAAGAAGAGGTGGCAAGAATACACGGAAGACCTGTACAAAAAGATCTTCACAGTGCAGATAATCATGATGATGTGATCACTAATCTAGAGCCAGACATCGTGGAAGTCAAGTGGGCCTTAGAAAGCATCACTACAAACAAAGCTAGTGGAGGTGATGGAATTCCAGTTGAGCTGTTTCAAATCCTGAAAGATGATGCTGTGAAAGTGCTGCACTCAATATGCCAGCAAATTTGGAAGACTCAGCAGTGGCCACAGGACCGGAAAAGGTCAGTTTTCATTCCAATTCCAAAGAAAGGCAATGCCAAAGAATGCTCAAACTACTGCACAATTGCACTCATCTCACATGCTAGTAAAGTAATGCTCAAAATTCTCCAAGCCACGCTTCAGCAATACGTGAACCGTGAACTCCCTGATGTTCAAGCTGGTTTTAGAAGAGGCAGAGGAACCAAAGATCAAATTGCCAGCATCCACTGGATCATGGAAAAAGCAAGAGAGTTCCAGAAAAACTTCTATTTCTGTTTCATTGACTATGCCAAAGCCTTTGACTGTGTGGATTACAATAAACTTTGGAAAATTCTGAAAGAGAATGGGAATACCAGACCACCTGACCTGCCTCTTGAGAAATCTGTATGCAAGTCAGGAAGCAAGTTCGAACTGGACATGGAACAACAGACTAGCTCCAAATAGGAAAAGGAGTACGTCAAGGCTGTATATTGTCACCCTGCTTATTTAACTTCTATGCTGAGTACATCATGAGAAACGCTGGGCTGGAAGAATCAGAAGCTGGAATCAAGATTGCCGGGAGAAATATCAATAACCTCAGATATGCAGATGACACCACCCTCATGGCAGAAAGTGAAGAGGAGCTAAAAGCCTCTTGATGAAAGTGAAAGTGGAGAGTGTAGAAGTTGGCTTAAAGCTCAACATTCAGAAAACTTAGGTCATGGCATCCGGTCCCATCACTTCATGGGAAATAGATGGGGAAACAGTGTCAGACTTTATTTTTTTGGGCTCCAAAATCACTGCAGATGGTGATTGCAGCCATGAAATTAGAAGACGCTTACTTTGGAAGAAAAGTTATGACCAACCTAGATAGCATATTCAAAGGCAGAGACATTACTTTGCCGACTAAGGTCCGTCTAGTCAAGGCTATGGTTTTTCCTGTGGTCATGGATGGATATGAGAGTTGGACTGTGAAGAAGGCTGAGTGCCAAAGAATTGATGGTTTTGAACTGTGGTGTTGGAGAAGACTCTTGAGAGTCCCTTGGACTGCAAGGAGATCCAGTCAGTCCATTCTGAAGGAGATCAACCCTGGGATTTCTTTGGAAGGAATGATGCTAAAGCTGAAACTCCGGTACTTTGGCCACCTCATGCGAAGAGTTGACTCAGTGGAAAAGACTCTGATGCTGGGAGGGACTGGGGGCAGGAGAAGGGGACAACCAAGGATGAGATGGCTGGATGGCATCACGGACTCGATGGACGTGAGTCTGAGTGAACTCCGAGAGATGGTGATGAACAGGGAGGCCTGGTGTGCTGCGATTCATGGGGTCGCAAAGAGTTGGACATGACTGAGCGACTGAACTAAACTGTGCCTGGTGCTATGATAGCAGATAGATGTAGCTCAAGATCAGACAGGCTTCTTGCCCAGAGGAGCTTAAGTTTCACGTGGAGGGCAGATGGTAAGCAGGAAAGAAACATGCAGACAAGATAACTGTGGATGGTGATAACATTCTTTGAAGGGAATAACCAGGTGATAGGAGAGCCTGACCTCCAGTGGGGTAGTCAGGGAGTTGAGGATTGAATGAGACAACTCCGTACAGCATGTGATAGGTGCTAGATATGGTTATTACCCTTGCTTCAAGGATGAACATTTTATCTCCTTACTCTCTTTGGGGTTTTTAATTTGCAGCAGTAGATGATGGATTTCCACCCTCAGACAAAACCTCTGTTTTCTTGGTATGCTGGGAGCAGCCTTGTCTCCCTGCCATGGTGGCCAAATGGCTTCTCAGTCTCTGACCACAGAGTCCACCTCTGCTGGCTTCTCTGTCAAAAGCAAGGGTCTACAGTGGGTAGAGAGGATTTCAGAGCCTTCTGCTGTCTCCGCCAGTCCTGGTAGTCAGTTCTCTTCCAGTGGCTTCTGATTCCTGACTTGCTCTAGCTCTGCATGTTGGAGGGAAGCTTTTTCTGTTCATATACTGCCTTCTCTTGCCCTCCTTTGGAAGCCAGATCCCCCTCCCCACTCTGAGTTGGCCACACATCTCACCTCGTCACCTTCCCGCTTCTGCCTGATCACACTAGTGCCTGTATGTCTCCCCTTCCTCAGTCTCCTCCTTGTTGGCTGAGTGCTTATTCTGTGCCCAGTTGTGTGCTTGGTTCAGGGAGTAAGTTTCTGAGTCAAGAGGCCTGGTTCCTACCCCTGCAGTACAGGCATGTAGACTAAGACGCTGCTCCCACTGTCCAAAGGAAAATCCTCTGGGACCCAGACTGTCAGTGACATGGGTGCCTGCTACCATGAGAGTCTACGGTGGGGGATCTGGCCTGATTGGGAAGACTTCCTGGAGATCTGAGGTCAAGGGCACAGCTGTTCAAAGTCAAAGTGGTGAGAGAGAAAATCTGGGAGGGGAGGGCAGAAGCCTCCTAGGGGCAATGAGACAGCCTGGCCTACCTTGTCTGTGCCAAATAGCACCCCAGATAGCCTGGCTGCCTGCCCTTCTAGCCCTTCTTGTCCAATCCAGTGGTCATTTCACCAGCCTTGTCTTAATTGACTTGTGAGCACTGTTGGGCACGATCGATCACTCCCTTCTCTTTGGAACAATTTTCCATGTGGCTCCCAGGATACCACACTCTGCTGGTGTTCTTCCTGCTGCCTAGCAACTCCTCCCTCCTCCTTCAGGCCTTACCTGTTGAGGTCCCTAGGGTTTTGTCCTTGGATCTCTTCTGCCTACCCTCACTCTCTTGTTGACCTTCAACTCTAGCTTCAAATGACCTGACTCCTCAGTGTCAGACTCATATATCCAACAATTCAGCCTCCCTACTCGAACCATCAGTCATCTTAAAATTAACAGTGGCCCAAATCAGTTTGTCTGCTGCTCTCTACAACTTTATTCTTCCTGCAGTCTTCCCTGACCCTGGGAAGTAATTATTCCAAGGTGTATTCAAGCCACAAACCTCGGAGTCAACCTGGACCCCCATCCCGCTCGCCATCCACTCACACTCAGTGCTTCAATGGACCCTGTATACTCTCTTCAGAGTTTATCTAGAGGCCATTCCCTTCTTTGCACCTCCATCACCAGCTTTGCTCTAAGACAGCAGTGTCTTTTGCCTAGAATATAGTGATCAGACCCTAACTGTTCTGTTCCTGACCCTACCATTCTCAAATGAAGCCAGAAGAATCCTTTTGAAGTATAATCGGGTCATGGTTATGTCAATGTGTTCAAAATCCTTCAATGGCTGCATATGTCACCTGAAATAAAAGCCAGTCTTTTAAAATGACAGTGACCTACAAAGCCATACAGGAACTGGCCATCTGCTGTTTCTCTGATCTCATCTACTGTTACCCTCCCCTTGCTTACTCTGCCCCAGCTGCATTGCCTTTCTTGTTGTTCTTAGAATATTCTAGGCTTGCTCCCATCTAACAGAATTTTTGTTATTTCTTCTGCCTGGAGTACTATCCCTCCAAGTATTGATAAGCCTCACTGCCACTCTTTTATCTGATCTTTAAGTGACTCCACCCCCTCTGAGTTTTCATTCCTTTCTCCTGAATCATTCCTTATCCCCTTCTCCTGCATTGTTTTCTTCCCTAGCACTTAAACTTTGTGTTTAAAGTGCATATTTTGTGTATTTTGTCTTTCCTGATTAAAATGTAAGCCCTGGGGCAGGGATTTTTTTTTTTTTTTTATGTTTTACACTGCTATGTCTTTGGCATTTAGAACAGTGTCCAGTACATTTTGTTGTTCAGACACTAAGTTTTGTCCGACTCTTGCTGACCCCACGGACTGCAGCATGCCAGGCTCCTCTCTCCACCACTATGTCCCGAAGTTTGCTCAAATTCGTTTGAGTCCATTTAATTGATGATGCTATCTAACCATCCAGTACATAGAAGATGTTAAAACATATTCAAATGAATTAATTCATACTGATAAATTATTTATAGATTCAGCTTAAAAATAGTGAATCTTTAAATCTCTGCACAAGAAAGACCTTTCTGTTTGGTTTGGTCTTTTTTCCTCCTGACAGTGGTTTGTAGTTTTCAGTGTATAGGCTGTGCATGTCTTTTCTAAGTTTTTAAAGTGCTGTTGTAAATGGCACTATTTTAAAATAAATATTCCAGTGCTTATTCTTGGTATAGAAATACAGTTGATTACTATATATTAACTATTTTGATTTTCTATCTTGCAACATTGCTGTATTTACTTATTAGTATTAGTAATTGGCTATGGTTTTTCCAGTAGTCATGTATGGATGTGAGAGTTGGACTGTGAAGAAGGCTGAGCGCTGAAGAATTGATGCTTTTGAACTGTGGTGTTGGAGAAGACTCTTGAGAGTCCCTTGGACTGCACGGAGATCCATCCTCCATTTTGAAGGAGATCAGCCCTGGGATTTCTTTGGAAGGAATGATGCTAAAGCTGAAGCTCCAGTACTTTGGCCACCTCATGCGAAGAGTTGACTCATTGGAAAAGACTCTGATGCTGGGAGGGATTGGGGGCAGGAGGAAAAGGGGACGACAGAGGATGAGATGGCTGGATGGCATCACTGACTTGATGGACATGAATCTGAGTGAACTCCGGGAGTTGGTGATGGATAGGGGAGGCCTGGCGTGCTGCGATTCATTGGGTCCAAAGAGTCAGACATGACTGAGCAACTGAACTGAACTGATTAATAATTCTTCTGTAGGTTCCTTAGGATTTTCTACATATGCAATCAGGTTGCTTACAAATTACAGTTTCCTTGTTCTTTTCCAATTTAATGCTTTTTATTTATTTTTCTGACTTTATGCCCCTGGCTAGGAATTCTAGTCTGGTGTTGAAGTGCTGAATGGACACTTCTGCTTTATCCTGTACTTGAGCAAGTTTCTTTCCTTTCTACCTCTCTCCTGGCCCATATCTGTATCTCTTTAGCAGTTTTACAGTCCTCTATACACTGCGTCTGAGGCCCTTCACTCCAGAATCAGGGCCCATGTTAGTGGTTTGGGACCCTGCCCTTTGTGGTGATGCTGGAAATGTGGCAGGAGCAATACCCAGCTCTCTTTGCCAACTATCAGGCCATCTGCATCTTTCATCTTCTTAGGTGTGTAATTATGAATGAGTCTTAGGATAGGCAGGGTTCCCTGGGCAACTTAATGTTTTTAAACGTTATTTTGTGTTTTGGCTGGTCCTCCAGGGTAGGACACTGAATGAAACGTATCTCTCTGTGTGCAGCACAGTCTGTGCAAGGCTCCTGCCCATCCTGTGATGCTGTTGGTTCCCATTCCTCCTCCTCCCCTGCTTCCATTTCCTCCTTTCCTTAGGCTCTATGTGCAGGAGAGGTAGCCTTTTTTAATGCATTTTTAGAAAGTTTGTATATTTAGTTTATGTTGAAGTTTCTAAAACCTTTAATTATGTAATTGTGATATTTTAATATCTAAGTGGTATTGTTACAGAAGTCATTTTGATTCTTAGTTCAGTGTCTTTAATATCTTGGTGTTGCTAATGTATGATAACATAACCAGCTGCACACACAAGATAGAAGATTAATGCCATAATTGAATTTAAAAGGAAAGATGAAAGGAAGTTAGTTTATAATAAAATATATAATTTGATATATAAATACACAGGCACAAATGTACTAGAAGACATGAAATTGCTGCTTTTAAGGAAAAGCTTTCGATTTAGGAGAAGTTAAGGGCTTGCTTGGTGGTTCAGAGGTTAAAGCGTCTGCCTCCAATGTGGGAAACCTGGGTTCGATCCCTGGGTCAGGAAGATTCCCTGGAGAAGGAAATGGCAACCCACTCCAGTATTCTTGCCTGGGGAATCCCATGGATGGAGAAGCTTGGTGGGCTACAGTCCACGGGCTTGCAAAGAGTCAGACATGACTAAGTGACTTCACTTTCACGGAGAGTCAACCACTTAAAGTTTTTGGTATTTTGAAGCAAGAACTGAATAGATACCCATGTGACTATAAGCAATTTACCCACATGAATGTATGGCAGGACAGTTGAGAGTCCTGTGGTGCATGGGATATGTGTTCCCTGTGTATTGTAAGTCCTCGGCGTCCCTGCCCACCAGTTGCTGGTTGAGCTCCTTTCTTCAGTCACTGTGGCAAATATGCCCCCACAAGTGTCCAAAATGCCCTCTGGAGATGGATCATAAGCCCAAATCTAAAGCCTAAACTATGATTCTTGTAGAAGAAAACATAGGAGAAAAATCTTTGTGATCTTTGCTTAGGCAAAAATTTCTTAGATATGACACTGAAAGCCTGATGCATCAAACAAAAAAGGATAAATTGTACTATATCAAAGCTGAAAACTTTTGCTCTTCAAAAGATATTGTTAAGAGAATGAGAAGACAAGAATGAAAAGCCACACAGACTGGGAGAAAATTTGCACAGCCTAATTCTGATAAGGAGTTTATACAGTAATTTATAAAGATCTCTTAAAATTGAATAATAAAACCACCCAATTAAAGAAAAATGAGGAAATAATATGAAAAGACACTCCATCAAATAAGGAATATAGATAACAAACATATTGAAAGATGTTTGGCATCATTAGTCATTCACTTCAGTTCAGTTCAGTCGCTCAGTCGTGGCCGACTCTTTGCGATCCCATGAACTGCAGCACGTCAGGCCTCCCTGTTCATCACCAACTCCCGGAGTTCACTCAAACTCACGTCTATCGAGTTGGTGATGCCATCCAGCCATCTCATCCTCGGTCGTCTCCTTTTCCTCTTACCCCCAATCCCTGCCAGCAGCAGAGTCTTTTCCAATCAGTCAACTTTTTGCATGAGGTGGCCGAACTACTGGAGTTTCAGCTTCAGCATCATTCCTTCCAAAGAAATCCCAGGGTTGATCTCCTTTAGAATGGACTGGTTGGATCTCCTTGCAGTCCAAGTGACTACTCTCAAGAGTCTTCTCCAACACCACAGCTCAAAAGCATCAATTCGGAAAATACAAATTAAAACAATTCATATGTTGATTGATGCATGCTATGAGATAACACTAGTACCTGTTAGAATTGCTGGGAATTGAAAGATTGACCATACTAAGTATTGGCAAGGATGTGGATACCCGACTCTGCTATACCCCTGGTCAGAAAATATAATAGTATGGCCACCTTGGAAAATAGTTGGGCAAATTTCTTAAAAAGTTAAGCACACACCTCCTTTGTTATCTAGCTATTCCGCTCCTAGTTATTTACCTAAGAGAAAAGAAAGGATGCAAGCTGACTCATATATGAATATTCATAGCAGCTTTATTTGTAGTGGTCAAAACCCAGAAACAATACAAAAGTCCATTTACAGATGAATGGATAAAGAAGTTGTGGTATATCCAAAATGCCCCTAGAAAGGTATTTCCCCTCTGGCAACCTCCAATCCAAATTTCTTAACTTCATAGTCAAGGCCCTTCAACCTCAATTTGAATTTCTCTTTCCATCATTCTTTCCTGGCATTTCCCTTCTAGAAGCTCTCTGTATTGAATGATCTAAGTTCTCTGCACACCCTGAGTGCTTTTATAAGATCTTGTAAAATCAGATTGCCCTGTCTGTTATTGTGGTTTTCTTATTGCAGCAAACTCCTACTGCAGACACCTCTTAGCTGCTTGTTCTCAGGCACCTGCATCTCCTCCAGACTGACATGCTCCTTCACTTTAATCTAGAATAGCTCTTAAGCATGATTCAGAATGCACTGATGACTGTGTCTGCCCCCTGAATCCTCAGTTCATCAAGTGTAGAAAGTGAGGCTTGGTGTTTTGTTTAGTTTAACCTTTTGGGGTTAGAATAGAGTTTGGTAGACCAGAAGTACTTATGAGCGAGTGAACGAATGAATGATTTGGTGTTCAGATGTATGTTTGTTGATAAACTAGTGATCTCGGCAGCTGGGATGGTTTTATATATAAGTTAGATCTTTTATTCAACTGAAGATATGCTGTCTTTCAGCACTGATACCAAACATCATAACCCTAATAAGTTGATGGGTCACTGGGACACATACTGTCAACTAAAGGTTCTTAGGTATATGGCTGAAATACTAATAATCCAAGTGTTTTTCAAGTAACTAATTAAATTGTAGTTGATGCGTATAATGCTGTTGTGTTGATTTAAAAAACTGAGGTAATTCTGTACAAATATTTCTGATATGGAGATATGTAAAAAGTATAGTATTGAGTAAGAAGTTTCAAAAGTATAGAATATGATCCTGATTTTTGAGAAACAAAATAGTATATGCATATAAATCTGTATGTATACAATATTAATACGTTCTTGGAAAAATCTTGAAAAATACTTAGGCTGAAGCCAATGAGGAAAACTTTTCTTTCTCATTTTCTCCCTTAAAAAAAAATCAGTTTATATGCTTCAGCATTATTTGATCTTGTTAGGAGCATGTTTTGCTTTAGTAGTTAAAAACCCACACAGGGCTTTCCTGGTGGCTCAGTGGTAACGAATCCACCTGCCGGTGCAGGAGACATGGGTTCCATTCCTGATCCACGAAGATCGTACATACTGTTGAGCAGCTATGCCCATGTGCCATAACTGTTGCGCCTGTGCTGTAGAGCTTGAGAGCTGCAACTACTGAGCTAACAGGCCACAATGGCTGAGGCCCTAGAGCCTGTGCTCCGCAACAAGAGAAGTTGTTGCAACGAGAAGCTTGCACCACAGCTATAAAGTAGCCCCTGCTCGCAGCAACTAGAGACAAGTCCACAGCAACAAAGACCCAGCACAGCCAAAAATAACTTAATAAATAAAAATTTAAAAAACCCTGCAGAGATTTAAAATATATGCCTGACCAGTAAGACTTACTCTTGTAAACTTATTTCAGATACTTCAAAAAATTAATTCCTAGGTTAATTTTAACATTTTAGGTTTACGTACCATTTTCCTAAAATGCAAGCCGCTTTACCTTATGATCTGATTTTCACCTTCAGATAACTTTTGGGGCAGTGAAGGGGGAGGTGAAGTCCAGGAGGGGTGGATGCTGTATCTAAGTTAGTGTCTGAATGTGGACTGCAGCTTTGTTCTCCCGCTCCTAGGAAAGCTCAACTATGATTTGACAGAAGTAGGATGTTCTCATTTCTTCAGGTGGGTAAGCACATGGGGTTTGCATTCACACACCTGTCTTTGATCTCTGGCTTTACTACCTACTAGCTGTGTGACCTGGAGAAGGCAATGGCACCCCACTCTAGTACTCTTGCTTGGAAAATTTCATGGATGGAAGAGCCTGGTAGGCTGCAGTCCATGGGGTCACTAAGAGTCGGACATGACTGAGTGACTTCACTTTCACTTTTCACTTTCATGCATTGGAGAAGGAAATGGCAACCCACTCCAGTGTTCTTGCCTGGAGAATCTCAGGGACGGGGGAGCCTGGTGGGCTGCTGTTTATGGGGTTGCACAGAGTCGGACACTACTGAAGTAACTTAGCAGCAGCAGCAGCTGTATGACCTTGGCCAAGATTCTTAAAGGCTATGAGCTAGGTTTCCTCATCTAGAACATTAGGATCCTGGTAGTATATATGTCCAGGGGTGGTTGTGAGGCTTGGACGTAAGGATCTGAAATCAGTGAGGTGCTTGATAATCAGTGAGGTGCTTGATAAATGTTAGCTTTTGTTGTTAATATTATGAAGGAAAACATAGCAGTAAAAAGAAATGAGACCAGATGAAAGGAAATCAAAGGAAGAAAAGGACAATTTTTATAAGGGCTGAAGATATGACTTCTAGTTACTATCTCCCCTCAAACCCTTCCTTTTTTTTTAAACTGTTGTTCAGTTCAGTCGCTCAGTCGTGTCCGACTCTTTGCGAACCCATGAATCACAGCACGCCAGGCCTCCCTTCCATCACCAACTCCTGGAGTTCACTCAAACTCATGTCCGTTGAGTTGGTGATGCCATCCAACCATCTCATCCTCTGTCGTCCCCTTTTCCTTCTGCCCCCAATCCCTCCCAGCATCAGGGTCTTTTCCAATGAGTCAGCTCTTCATGTGACGTGACCAAAGTATTGGAGTTTCAGCCTCAGCATCAGTCCTTCCAATGAATACCCAGGACTGACCTCCTTTAGAAAGGACTGGTTGGATCTCCTTGCCGTCCAAGGGACTCGCAAGAGTCTTCTCCACACCACAGTTCAAAAGCATCAATTCTTCGGCGCTCTGCTTTCTTCACAGTCCAACTCTCACATCCATACATGACAACTGGAAAAACCATAGCCTTGACTAGACCTTAGTCGGCAAAGTAATGTCTCTGCTTTTGAATATGCTATCTAGGTTGGTCATAACTTTTCTTCCAAGGAGTAAGCGTCTTAATTTCATGGCTGCAGTCACCATCTGCAGTGATTTTGGAGCCCTCCCCCAAATAAAGTCTGACACTGTTTCCACTGTTTCCCCAACTATTTCCCACGAAGTGATAGGACTGGATGCCATGATCTTCGTTTTCTGAATGTTGAGCTTTAAGCCAACTTTTTTACTCTCTTCTTTCACTTTCATCAAGAGGCTTTTAGTTGTGGGAGTGTGTAATTTCCTCGGTTCTGTCTCATCACAACAAAAATTTGAAGCGATGGACGTTGAAGCCCTTGGACAGATCAGTGTTACAGCTCCGAGTCATAGCTTAGTTTTATTTAGAAAATAAAAAGAAAATACATCCTCAAAGCATGAGGGCATGTCGACCCAAAAACTCGAAGAGGAGAGAGAGAGCACGCGTGTGCGACAGGGAGGGAGGGAGAGAGGCCCCTGGCCCTTTGGCTCCTCTTCTTATGTTTTCTCTCCTCCCCCGGGCCTGCCCTGTGCAAGTTGGGCTAGCCAGGAGTGCTGTTTGTTCTACCTGAGGTCCTCACTCTGGTCCTGGGACCTTCCTTTGTCCTATTTTCGCAGGCTTTTCCCTTGTCTTTTAGCCACCACCATTCTGGACTCCTTTTTCCTATTGTAACCACCTAACAAAACTAAGCCTTCTGTTGTTAAGTGCTAGCAGATACATCACTGTTAGCTTAGTAGGAATTGTAAGAAGAACTGGAGAAAACACTTTGCCGTGTGAGGAGATGTGAGAGAATTCCATGGGCTGATGCAAAACATATAGGCAAGGGATTGGAAAGCCTCTTTGCAATTCTGTAGTGATCCAGGAAGCCAGGCCTGCCTTGCCTCATAGCACCCAGGGTGATGGCTGGTCCTGAAAATACTGTGGAAGGAACAATGCAGTAGTCCTGGGCTAAAAGCTCCATGAATTCCTGAGCAGGACCATGGTTTCCACTGGGCTCTTTGTGCCCAGAACATCTCTGTGACTAAAGGTGCTGCCTGAGGAGGCATCCTTAGCTGCCTGGCATAGAGGTCCTCAGTTCACTCTCACCCCTGGGGAGTGAGGGGACCAGTAGGAGAGATAACTGATATGCATTAACATGTAGTGCCCAGAATCCTCCATAGTCTAGCTACATGGAGTCTCCGAGCCTTGGGATGCCTGGCAGTAGAAGCAGAGTGCCTTCTCACTCAGCCTTTGCAACTGTGCGAGGCTGAAGTGTGTGCCCCATGAATGTATCAGAACTAATGTCTCATAGTGTTGGCTTTTTGGGAACTTCTTGAGAGAAGTTTCTCATTTGTTCACATAAATTATAAATTAAAATATTTGTAGATATGAATGAATGTTTATAAAAGTGTCAGGCACTCCAAGATGAGGAGAGTTTTCAGCCCTATTTTCCCTGTGAGGTCATCATGTAGAGTAACACAGACATGAACTTTTTCCAGGTCTGTGCTTTGGTTACTGTATTATTCTGCCTTGCCTTGGGGGCTGGGGGTTTCTCTGACCCTTTTAGAGATTCTAGGGTAAAGGCTGATAATTAGAGCAGAAGAAATTGCAATACTGAAGGAACCCAGTGTAAAATAGCCAGCAGCCCATGTCCGTTTTTATCCGTGCGTAGAGTAGACCGCTGCAGGGCATAGTCGGCTGTCTAGAACTATTCATTGAGTGAAAAATAGACCAGAAAGAGTTATTCTTGAAGAGAAGGGAGGAAACCTGACAGTATTTCAAAACGTGAATCAGTACCTCGTATATAAGTTTTAAAATACTTTACTTAACCCCCCTCTGCCCCTTATTACTAGAGGAAATACCCTGCTTTTTCTAGCAGGATTTTTGTTTGTTTTCAGAAAGAAAAAAACAAATACTATGTGGCCCATTTCTCAGGCTACTTTATTTTAAAATTCCCAGAATCCTCTTGAAGCAGTGTGAAAATTAGAGTATGTGCTAACAAGAGCAGCTGAGGAAGAAGGTTTTGGCTTGGGTATTGTCTAACCAGGTGGGCTGGGATCCTTGAACTTCAAGAAACTTTTGTGTTTCCAGCTGTACTAGGAGGATTAGTAGCTTAGTCTTACCTCATGGGAGCAAGTTTTATTGTTACCTCTTTTAGGGCTGAAACTGTAATGTTAGGGTTTTTTACACAGCCTCATCTGCTTCCAGGCGCTCAGTATACTTAGTTTTCTCCCCGTTGTGACCCTCTTCTTCCAAATAAGTTCTGTATCTGGAAGAGTGAATTCACTTTGAACATAGCAACAGATGTGCTTGGTAATATGTAAAATTCAATCAGTTTTTAATCAATTCTGCTGTCATTGACTATCTAACACAGGCAAGGTGGTGTGCCAGACTGGTGCGATGGGAACCAAGTTAACTAAAGGTGGTCCCTGCCTTAAAGGACCCAGTTGGGCCATATAAGGCAAAAGCATGAAAGAGTATAGTAACTATAGGAAATTAAAAATTTAATAAAAAGCAAAAGGGAGAATACGCAGCCCATGATGAATCTCCAAATGAAGGCCACAGATGTTAAGAACTAGAGGAAGTCTGAGTTCCCTTTGATAAGGTTCCTCCTTGAGACGCAGCAGAGTCCAGAGTGAATGTTCACAGTGCAATTAGAGGGACACTTTGAAGGGGAACAAAGCTGCTTGTGTGGGAGCCAGGGGGAATGCTGGCCTCCTCAGCGTGGTCCGGAAATTCATTCTGTAACAAAGAACTGTAATTCCAAGTCAATGACACCTTCTAAATCCTCTCAGACTATGCCCAAAATTACAGAGGAGAAACGGCGAGTCAATTCTGTTCAGCCAGAACTGGATAGCTGTGTACTTTGCTCAAATGCCTGGGATCTAATGGCGATGGGACAGCAGCCAGGAGATAAAGCAAGTCAATACAGGACTGGGAGGACTCTGATGCTGGAGCAGATAATGAGGAAGGGGCCAGGATTTGAAAGCATGACCTCTAAGTCTTCCTGTGTAATGAACAAAATATAATGGAGGGCTGAGATCTGAGACCCCGGTGCACCTGTGTTTTGAGCTGCCCAGCCAGTGGCCTGGCTGCATCCCTGGAGAACTTGGGTGAGCTTTATGGGAACCTGACAGACTTGGACTACTTTTACTGCTTGTTGCAGAGAACAGAAGACCAGAGGTTTTCTCTAAAGGCGATTAAGTACGTGACTTTGTGGTTAAGAACTTGAACACTGGCATCAAGACCTGTCTCCCCCTCTTACTGGCTGTGTGTGGCTGAGCAAGTCACTTACCCTTTCTGAGCTTCAGATTCATCATCTGTAAAATGAAAGAAAAAAATGATAATCATTACCTTGTAATTATGAAGACTAAGTACGACTAGGGATTAAAAAACCTATATAGGTGCTAGGCCCATATGAGTACATAGTAAATCCTACCTTATTTTTAGTAATGGAGATGACCTTGAAATGCCTGTTATAAATTGCTTTTTCATTCTTTTGGTTCTGGACCTGGATTAGAGGCAAAGTGGACATTATTCCATTCTTCCCTTTAGTTTTCCATCTGTAGCTTTTGAGACAACAAAGAAATAATTCAAACAATGGATTGAGGATGGTGGGTTGAGGACAGGAAAAGATTTAGAGAAGGGTTCCTGCTTCATAGCCTCAAAACCCAAACTTACTTAAGGTTAAAAGGACAGATCTCTGGAAGCATAGGCTGCTGAGGGACTGCAGTATTATTTGTCTCCTCTCAGAAAACCTGAGATACCTTAGAGCAGTGCTTCTTAAACACCAGCATGCATACAAGTCACCTGAGATTCTGCATTTCTAACAAGCTCCCAGGTGCTGCTCCTGGTCCTCAAACCACCTTTAAAGTAGCAAAGACCTGAAAGGCTTTGGCCCACTGAGTCCAGGATGGTTGAATCTCTTTATTACCTCCATGAAAATGCTCTTCCAGTTTTGCTTGCATTTCTCCAGTGAAGATAACCTCCCCCACTTGCTAGGCAGCCCTTCCTGTTTCTAGATGGCAGGACATGATAGAAGTCTGTGTCTTTTTTTTTCCTTGAAGAAAGCTTAATTTTTCTAAACAGTGATTCTCAGCTTAGGCTGTGTGTTTGCATGCTTGAGTGTTTTTTGTTTTTTATTGAAATATAGTTGATTTACAATGTAGTGTTAGTTTCTGGTATATAGCAAAGTGATTCAGTTATACATATATATACTTAGGCTTTTTCGTATTCTTTTCCATTATGGTTTATTATAGGATCTCTGAGCTATGCAGTAGGACCTTGTTGTTTTATCTGTTTTATATGTAGTAGTGTTTATCTGTTAGTCCCAAACTCCTAATTTATGCCTCCTCCCTCCCCTGTTCCCCCACCCTTCCCTTTGGTAACCATAATTTGTTATCTATGTCTGTGAGTACGTTTCTGTTTTGTAAATAAGTTCTTTTGTGTCATAGTTTAGATTCCACACATAAATGATATCATATAGTATTTGTGTTTCTCTTTCTGACTTACTTCACTTAGTATGATAATCTCAGTGCCATCCGTAATGGCATTATTTCATTTTTTTAATGGCTGAGTAATAGTCATGTAATGGTTCATCTTCTTTCTACATTCCTCTCTCGATGAGCATTTAGGCTGCTTCCATGTCTTGGCTATTGTAAATAATGCTGCTGTGAACATGGAGTAGCATGTATCTTTTTGAATTAGAATTTTCCCCAGACATATGCCCAGGAGTGGGATTTCAGGATCATGTGACAACTCTTTTTTAATTTTTTATTTAAATTTATTTATTGGTTCAATTCAGTCGCTCAGTTATGTCTGACTCTTTGCAACCCCATGAACTGCAGCACGCCAGACTCCCTGTCCATCACCAACTCCCGGAGTCCACCCAAACCCATGTCCATTGAGTCGGTGATGCCATCCAACCATCTCATCCTCTGTAGTCCCCTTCTTTTCCTGCCCTCAATCTTTCCCCGCATCAGGGTCTTTTCAAATGAGTCAGCTCTTCGCATGAGGTGGCCAAAGTATTGGAGTTTCAGTTTCAACATCAGTCCTTCCAATGAACACCGAGGACTGATCTTTAGGATGGACTGTTTGCATCTCCTTATTGTTTATTAGAGGATAATTACAATATTTTGTTGATTTCTGCCATATATCAACATGAACCATATGACAACTAAACACGTGGAAGATGCTCACCATCACTCATTATTTGAGAAATGCAGAATATTTTTGTTTTTAAGGAACCTCCATACAGTTTTCTATAGTGGCTATACCAGTTTACATTCCCACTAACAGTGTAGGAGGGGGACTGTGTATCTTTTACTGAGCTGATGCTTGCCTCCTTATAATAGCATCCACTGGGGCTTCTCAGGTGGTGCTAGTGGTAAAGAACCCATCTGCCAATGCAGGAGGTGTAAGAGATGTGGGTTTGATCCCAGAATTGGGACGAGCCTCTGGAGGAGGGCATGGAAACCCACTCCAGTATTCTTTACCTGGACAGTTACAAGGACAGAGGAGCCTGGAGGGCTATAGTCCATGGGTTGCAAAGAGTTCCACATGACTGAAGTGACTTTGCATGCACACATGCTCCTATCTCATATTTGTGGCAGGGGTGGGTATGGGGACGTCATATAGGTAATGCCTAATCCTAGTGAGGATTTAACTTGGTTTTGGTCTTCTATAGAGGAAGTCCATGGATGGGTTTCTACGATAGTAATGGAAGTTGCAGGTAGGGATGCAGCAATCCCCTGAAAATATTTACAGAGTTTTGTTAGCATGTACATTTTTCTGGAGAGAGTTTCCATAGCTTTCAATAGTTTTTCAAGTGTTGTCTATTCCCTCTAGAAGATTAAGGAGCATTGGCTTCCTACTTCATGGAATGCTGTGTCCCTCACACATTTTCTGTTTGGAAGGCTAGACCCTCCCAAATCTCTGTGTCTCTTGTCTGTGTATCTCTCTAGAAAAATTTTTTTCTTGTAATTCTTTGTGTGACATGGTTTGAGGCACCCAGTGCATCCTGCCACATTTTCCTAGTTTGTCTGTGTCCTTCTAAGCTTGGCCCCCCAGTATCATGGACAAGCTAAGCTCCAGGAGTCATCTGACCAGCCATAAAGGTAAGACACATCCCCTTGATTTGACCTGAGACTTACTTCATTTCTCCTTTAAAGTATGTCATCTTTGGAAACCTCAGTGTACTTGACAGTGCAGTCCATTTGGAATGTTTATGTTGCAGATTTTGAAAATTCATTATTTAGAGTTTGTTGGTAAATGTAACAGAGCTGGGCTGGGGGTTGGCTCTGCTTTCAGGTGAAGTTTGATCTAGCAGCTCAGACACATTCACCAAGGACCTAGCTTCTTGTTTTCCCTCTGCATAGTCAAAACAGTTCCCAGTCATTTACACATGTACTACATTGAGCCCCATTTTCCACCATCGTGAATGCTTTGTATTGTTTTTGGACCACATTTTCCAGACCTGATATTTATTGCTTTGACATGTCTTGTTAGCCCATAACCCAGATGATACCATCTCTCCTATTAGCCTCCCTGTTCAGCTTAGGGTCATCTTCAGATCTGATCAGCATGCCAATAGATAGTGATGTTGAACCAGGTAGGTTCAAGACCAGAGCCACAGCTTGCTGTCTGGACACTCCTGCCAATTGGTGTCATGTACCCTTTGAATGAACAGTTCTCAAAGTGTATTCTGAAGGATCCTAGACTGCAGGATGAGTCTCAAAAATGGAACCCTATAATCAGATACATAGGGATCGGGCTACAGACCATGACCCATTCTTGAAGACTCATGATGCTTATGAGTACATTAAAACAATCAAATAAAAGGGATTGTTAAACACAGTTTTCTAAATATTTTTGACCATAAATTCTCCTCCCCTGCCTGCTAATAATGATACACCTAATAATGATCTGGAAACAAATATTCTAGAGAGCACAGTCTGAGGGAGAAATGGCTCACGTAGATGTTCAACCAGTTATCAATTGTTTAATTGTCTTATCATCTGGTCCACGTTCAGTTTTTACCCACAAGGGTAAGATGAGAGATAATATAAAATGCCTTGCTGAAAACCAGTTTATTTTGCCAGTCTTTCACCTATTCAGAAAGGAAATTATTTAAAACCTGGGGCTACTCTCATCGTCAGTCTGCCCAGTGAAGCTTGAATGCCCAATAAATGGGTATTTTCTTAGGTGTTAAGGGCAGAAGGCAGACATATGAGGAGACTCTTAGGGAAACCCAGAGCCAGGGCTTGCTTGTCATCATTTGCAGCAGTAATAGTCATGGATAACTCAGTTACTGAATGTTTACTTTTTGCCACGCACATCACTCAGTTCTTCATATGTAGTATCTCCAGGAACTATAGGAGTTGGGCAATAGTTTGGTCCTTATTGTGTGAATGGGGAGCTAGAAGCATCAAGAGCTTGGAAAAGTTACTCATGGGGACACAGCTAATCAGGAAAGGAGCCGGGTGTCAGACCCAAGTTTGACTGACCCTAGAGCCTATATGTGCATCAGTTCACTGTATTTTTTTTTCTTACAATCACCTAGTCATCAGGCATCTGTTAGATGTTGACTTTGGGTATGGCTTGTTATTTGGTGAAATTGAGGACACCAACAGAACAACAGTCCTTGCCTTAAGGTACTGATGCTTCATCTGGGGAACTTTTGTTGTTGAATGAAGACAGTGCTTATTAGCAAGCAAAAAGAAGGGATGTATGCAACATGAAAGCCGAATACCACACAAATGGCATCTCCACAGTTTGCTTTCAGAGACCCACTTGCCTGCGCATTGTCTCCCTCCCATTCTTCTGCTCTAGCTGTTTTCACAAATTCCCTCCTTGGTCTCTGTCTCTCCCTCATCCCCTTGGCCTCTGTGTGTCCCCAGGGAAACCACTAACCTCTTGGCTCCCTCCGTTCTCTGTCAGTGATGAACAGCTGACACCCACAGCACTTGGAGGTGACCTAGTTTGAGTGAAATGCTAGCTTTTCAGTTACATCTTCAATAGGCTGAACTGGCTGCTTGTCAGTGGGCTTATGTCACCTCATGACTGTGTCAGTTCCTTCTTGCCTGGCTTCCTGTTGGTAAGTATCCTCAGGATGCTCTTGGAAGCCAGAAGGTGTAAGAGGCCTGGTAAGGGAGCCAAAAGAAAGGGAGAGAAAAGCAGAGAAGACCTGCCCTTTCCTGGAAAAAAAATTTGTACACTAGGGGGAAAAAAATCTCATTAGAATGGAGGGAGGGAAATTTCTGAAGGTGTCTCCCTGCAGAACAATTCTGCTTTAAGAAGGACATTAAAATTTTTTATTTTTTTGACCCACTCTGACCTCCTTTATCCCCCACCTTGCCCTCCCTTCCTGTTTGGCACTTTTAAAATGGTATTACTTCTCTTCCACAATAGTGACCTGCTGGGAGTAATAGCAGAGACATTTCCTCTCCTGTGGTTTCAGTTGTCTTTTTAATAATGATCCCCCTCACCCCCCACCCCTCTGCTGCCTTTCATAAACATGTTCTCAGGGGCATGGGTAGAAAAGCTTCACGGGTGTGCTTGTGTGCCCCAAAGGCTAGCTATGTTTGAGGCTTGATTTCCCCCACTTCTGGGGCTGCAGCAGCCTGAACCCACCCCTTTGCAAGGTGAACTGTAACCTTAAGTTTGGATGGTACAGACTTGGAGGTTTGGCTCTTAAATTTGAGGGTAATAGTAATTGTGTGAGCTCATTCCCAGGAAAGTTCCTCTAGGGATTCGAGGTGCTTCTAGCTAGGTGAAGTTGGGGTAAATTTCAAACAGCACTGAGGGTGCTTGCCTGCCCAGTCTTGCCTGAAATAAGTCATCCTGGGCAATTCCATGGTCCTCTCCAAGGACTGACTCTTTAGAGGGCAAAGTTCATGTTCACAGGATCAGAACAGATGAGCCACTTGGAGTTTTCTGTAGGTCACTTTCTCCAAAAGTATGGGCTCATAATCTTGAAGTCTCGTCTTAATTTTTTCCACCAAAATACCGTTCTCAGTGAAGGCTTATCTCCCAGAGTTGAAAGCCTAAGGGGGCAGTTCCTCCTCTACTGCAGCTCTTCCTTCCTTTGATTAATGAGTTCATTCAGTTCACCCGGTTGTTTGTACATCTAGTAAACGTTTGACTGCTTCACTGCTGGGTGCCAGGTGAGCAAAACAGAAAGGTTCCTGTCCTCAAGAGCTTTGTGGGGCAATGGGGAAAACACTGTCCAGCTGTAGAAGGCAACTATGTGGCCAGCCACCAGGAACCCTGCTGTGGAGAGGATGACCACAGTGCTGGGAGGGAGAAGCAGAGGAGACCCGGGCAGGGTTGTCATGCAAGGTCCATCCAAGATGGTGAAACCTAAGCCAGGGGTCAGCTGGCTGGAGGCCTGGCAAGGTCTGTGGAACAGTCCTAGCAGAGGGTCGCTATGTGTGAAAGTTCCTTGATGGAAATGAACTTGGCACCTACCAGAAACTGAGAAGAAGCTGAAGTAGAGAGAGGGAGTTGGAGAGGAGCTTGGAGGGGTGGGTGAGAAAGGCCTGGGTGCTGAAGTCCTGTATGTTATCTTAAAAACAAAAATCCCAGAACTCATGAGATGTGCGACTCATTCCATGACATTGCTTTCTGTTTCTGTGAAGTGGTTTGAAGAAAAGCAGTGTAGTGTAGCGGTTAGCAGGGGACTTGAGATCTGTGCCCATGTCTGGACCCCACTGCTGTCACTTGCTGTCTTTATAACCTCAGGCAGCTCATTTAACCTTCCTGGGCCTCAGTTTCTACATCATAAAATGGGGGCAACTCATAGTACCCACTTTGTGGGACCAATTGGATGATTAAACGAACTGACATATGTGCCTAAGACATTGCAAAAGCTCCATATATGTTGTTGTTTAGTCAGTAAATTGTGCCCGACTCTTTTTGTGACCCCATGCACTATAGCCCACCAGGCTCCTCTGTCCGTAGAATTCTCCAGGCAAGAACACTGGAGTGGGTTGCCACGCCCTCCTCCAGGGTGTCTTCTTGACCCAGGGATTGAACATACATCTTCTGCGTTGGCAAGTGAATTCTTTACCACTGAGCCACCAGGAAAGCCTGTTATAAAAAGCTGAAGAGTGTTAGACTGACTGTCCAGGAGGGTGTCCCCTCTTGTCCTGTGGCTTTGTGCAGTCCTTGGCATAAGGATGTGCCCTCAGATGTACACATCCGATTTTGAGATGGACACTCCCAAGACAGGCTGGGCTGATGCGGTGTCCTTGGCCCGAGGCAGCTTCAGGGTAATGCCTATTCTCTCCTTGGGTGGTGCTTGGATGTCTTCCTGTTGCACTGAGCATCCAGGTTCCAGGTCTTCCAGGGCAGTGTGGGCTCCATCAACCTGGAGCCTTTTGTTTCTTCCCTTCCTCAGATGGAGAGGGCTCTTGGTTGAAGTGCTCATTGCGATTCTGTTTGGGGATTGGAGGTTCATTTCAGCTCGGCAAACGTTTGTTGGTTATTGCCACTGTTAAGCTGAGGTGCTAGGTGCTGGGGAATGCTGGGGATCCAGCCCACTCCCTTCCTGGAGGAAAGTAATACCTAGTTGGGGAGTTGGGCTCATGGACCTGTAAGTCCAGTTTAAACTAGTTAAATGGGAGCCTGTGGGACCAGAGGAAGTCTTCGGCCCCAGCTGTGGCTTTCGAGCACATCCTAGAGGAAGTGCCCAGTGAGTCATCAAGAGTGATAAGAGTAAGGAAGAGGTGGGAGAGGCTTTCCGGGAGATAGAAAGAGATAGCAAAAGCCCGGGGTGGGGGTGGAGGACAGTGGCAAGGGGGGAGGGAAAGCTGCAAACATTTTGGTAAGATGGAGGAGGAAAGGACAGCATGGAGGTTGAAGCTGCAGAGCAAAATGAAGCTTGTATGCTTTCCTAGGGACTGTGGGATGGAGCCCGCAGGCCACGGGGCCCCTGGGGGTCCCAGGGAGGGGCTTCCGTGCTTCAAGCATTATAGTCGGACCTTTCTGATGGCAGAGTGGAGGGTGGATGTGGGGAGAGGGGAGGGGCATCAGCATGCATAGCCAGGAAGACTGCGGGAGGCCGTGGCTCTAGTCCAGTTGAGAGGTAACGAGGATAAAGGTGGGGCTCTGGTCGCTGGTGTGTGGGGGGTGAACTAGACGGAAGTCAGGAGATACGGGCAGGCTTTGGTGGAGAAAAGCTCCGTGGGGGACAGATCCCACAGAAGGTGGCTTTCAAGGATGTTGGGACATAGGACAAAGATCCTGTTCATGGACGCGGGCACTGATTCTGCTTCCTGCTTCCCCCAGGGTGATGATGTCTCCTGAATGCTGAATTCTGTTCAAGGACCAGAAGATCCCCATGTGGGCAAACACTTCCCTAAACAGAAACACAAAGAGTTTTGAGTTAAATTCTCAGTTGGTGGTGTGTGTGTGTGTGTAAAATAGAGAAGACAGTAATGTACAGAGATTCAGTCTTCTCAACCCTCATAGGACCCTTAGGCGAAGAGTGTCCTCATGTCATGTGTTAGGCTTGTGAAAATCCTGGGCCTAGGAGTGGCAAGAGGGGCCAAGGAATGAGAAAACGTACGCAGCATCTGTGCCTCCTCTGTGTACCCACGTGGCCCCAGCAAGTTTTATAACCGTGACTGACTGAGTACATGTTGAATTTCTAGCAGGTATCTGTGTGCTGTCTCTCCTAAGCGAGTCTGTGGCTCCCAACACGCCTGCTCTTTCATACTCTCCCAATTCCTGCAGGTCATCTGTTCAAGGGAGCGGTTTTCCTGAATCCTGTCACAGTTTTGTAGTACTCTGTACAGTGTGTATCATTTACAACATGCTGGGTTATCTGATTATTGTCTTCATTTCTGTTCACAGTCTCACGAGGAAGGTGTTGGCCACCACTCATGGCAACTGAAACTGTGTTTCCAAGAGGTTAAATAACGTGCTCAGATGGGGAGGGAGCTGGGAATCAAACCTGCATTATTGGACTGTTTTTTCCACCATGTTGAGTTGCATTTACTGAAATGGACACCAGTAGTGTACAGTTTCTGTTTGGAATCTTCCTGGGAAGGAATGAATAAGTGAATAACAGCCCCATAGTCAAGTCCACAGAGCCCCCACAACTTCTGTCCTGCATATCTGCCCCTTCTGCCACCCGTGAAGGCGATTCTGCTTATCCCACCCTGGCAAGACTTTAAAGCTGATCCTTAAGCTGAAATGACCAGATGGAGTGAGCAGTATGTTATTATTATTTAATAAAGCATGTGTTGTTCCCTATTTGGCACTGCAGCCAAGTCACTGTTCTAGCAGGTGGTGGGTAACTGGACCCAAGCCCCCTAATTCTGGCTCAGGAACTCCCTGGTCCAGCCTTTGATAACAGAACAAGAGGAGAAAACAGTGACATAGGACACTTCCTGTCCCAAAGGGGATGTGATACAGGACACCTGAAACAACAGGCAGAAGAAAAGCTTCACTAGAGCTGCTTGGGGAGAGCCAGCCCCAGCACGCCCTCCGCAGGTCATCTAAGATCTGGTGAGGAGTGGGATTGGGCCAGCTCACTCAGTGGATTACAACATGTGCTCTGTGGGCTAGGCACAGGTTTACCGTTGACATCCCAGCTTCTGCCCTCGTGAGGGGTGCAATTCTGTGATGGGGAGCAGCAAGCAACCAGGCAATAAAAATTATTATGATGAGATTTAATTTTTATTCAGAAAGGAGAGGGCTTGTGGGAACCCAGAAGGAGGGTTCCTAAATTATCCTGGAGAAATCAGAGAAGTCTTCCAGGAGGAAGAGGAGTCTAGGCTGGGAGTTGAAGGGTGAATAGGAGTTTGACCATGCAGAGTTGCACAGGCTTTAATGGTCATAGGTGGAAAAGAAACAAGAAAGATTGTTTTAATAATTATAGTAAAAATAGAAAATTAAAACTTCATTGCTAGTCTTTCTCCCTCTACCACTTCTGTAACTCACTCTTATTAGAGGTATAATCCACATAGCATGTGGGGGCAGGCAGAAAGGGTTTATATTTGAATGATTGTTTCTGGGCTAGATATATGCAAATGAGAAGGCTTTTATTTATAAGGTAAACTATCTGGAAGCCTGAGTCCTAGATTAAAGTCACCCAACATCGTTTTGATTTCTTTAAGCTGGCACATATCCAACCAGTAATTCAGTTCAAGGCCCTGAAATTTACCTGTTTGAAACTGTCACAAGTCCAGGTGAGTCACTTACAGTGGAAATGTAAAAGTCTGGAAGTTTGGATATTTCAGTCAAAATTTCAACCCTGCCAGAGGCTATACATACAATCTTGGGTAAATCACATCACTTCAACCAAAAATGAGAAATTAAACTCTTTATATTTACTTATTTGTCCATCAGTTTATTCCCCCTGACCCCCCCACCCTCCCGCCTTTTACTTTGAAAAGCCTACAGAAAAATCGCATGGAGAGAATAAAGGCAGTGTGTGAGTGTCTGTAGACATACACAAATATATTTATTTTTGCTGAACTTTTGAAAGTAAGCTGTAGACTTCATGGCACTTCCCTCCTAAAATATCTATCTTTCCCTAGTTTAGAATGGTGGAATTATCAAATTATCAGGAACTTTTATATTGATGATGTAGTACTTTTGTCTGATGTTCAGCCCATCTTAGAAGCGCCATTATGGTCTCAGCTATGTCCTTTATGATTATAAGCTCTGTTTCTGATTCAGTCTAATCAAGGACAAAGGGTATTCAATCTTTCTGGTGTCCTCTGATCAAGAATGTGGTTCCCCAGCCTTGTTTCTTTGCCAAGTGGACGTTTTGGAGGCATTCGCAACAGGCACTGTGCAGAGCCCACAGCATGTTCACTCAGCAGTTCTCACTGATTGGACAGCTCCTATGTGCCAGGCACTGTGCTGGTGGCAGGAAAACATCACTGTCAGGACCAGTGTGATCTTTTTCCTTTTGGAGCTTGTCTAGTGGGAGAGCCTAATGAGAAATAAGCGAACTGTGGAAAAGGAAAAGTGCTGGGAGGGGCTGGAGAGAATTCGTGGTTGGACACACATCTGAAAAAGGAAGAAAATAGGCTTGAGATGAGACTGAGTGGGAAGAGCGTTACTTCTGATGATGTGACTAAGGAAGGCCTGTCTCTTAGGTGGTGGTATTTAAGTTGAGATCCAAGGAAAGAGAAAGTGCCAAGGGAAGAGAAAGGGAGCAGGTGGTGACTGCATTCCTGGCAGAGGGAATTGCATATGCAATGGCCCGGAGGCTGGGCCATGTTTGGCCTGGCTCAAGGAACTGAGCAAAAGGGCATTTTGATTGCAGAATGGTGGGCTGGGAGCAGGGGGATGAGGTGAGCTTGATGCCCTGGGTAAGAGTCAGATCAAGGAGTGGCTTTTCGACCTCATTTTAGATGCAGTGGGAGCCATTGGAAAGTTGAAAACTGGGGCACCTCATGAGCTGAGGCATGTTTTATAAAGATCACTGGCTGCTATTTGAAGCACCTCTGAAGGTAGTTGCTAGGATGAAATGAAGTCTCTTCCGCAAATTGAAAATGATTGTACATTGAAGGTATTGTTTGCAAGAATCAGAGGTACCACAAAAGATGATTTTAAAAATTCTGAGTTATTTTTGTATTCAAAATTAGACTTGAGTAATTTCTGACTCTGCCTTCCGGAGAGCTTGGTGGGGTCATGTCTTACGTCCTCATTTTGTGCTTGGTTTGTCACTGATGGGAGCTGACATCCTTGCACTCTAGAAGTGACCCAGTGGTCCCGTTGCCTCCCAGGTATCTTGTACCTTGGTGGAGGGCTGGCGTCTCTGGGGAATCTTGCCCCTGCTGGCTGTGGAGCTCTCTCCCACCTGTCCTTATTCCACCTTCTTCTCAGAGCCCACTCAGCTTTGCTTCAGCTCCTTTCAGTGGACCACACTGGAACCAAACTAGAGCTTATTAAGAGGAAACAGGACAGGAGGCACAGTGATGTGGCTGCCTCCTGGGCACCGGCTGTTTCCTCGGCTGGAATGCTTTTCCTGCCCCATTCTCTTGAGCAGCTGCTGCCCAGGGAATTCTTCCTCCCCTGACCACCCTCACGATGCCTGATCACTGTATTACATGCATGCACAGGGTGATCCCTTGTCTTCAGAGTACATGGTTCTGTTTTGAATAAGGCATGCGTGAATGTCTGTGAACATTCGATTACTGTTTGTCTCCCCTACTTGGCTGTAAACTCTGTGAGGGCCGGGAACATGTCTGCGGTTGCTCATCACATCACCCCAGTGTACTCCCCTGCTTAACCCTTTGGTGGCCGGGTTCTCCAGAGCACCGCTAGACACAGATGGAAGCTTGACAAGTGTGTGCATGTGGGTGGCTCCCGAAGCTGGAGGGCATGGCTCTTTCTCCCAGGGGCCTGAACTAGTCAGTTGTTGGCAAATCCTCTCCAGACTTCAGAGAATGCAGTAAAGATGGAAATGAGAGCGTGTAGGAATGCTAAGTGTTAGAGAGTGTTGGGAGATACCGGGCACGTCCTGTCCTTAGCCCCAAGAGCCAAGACCCCTGAAATAATAGTCACCCTTTTACCTTCAGAGCAGGCCATCAGGCACCTCCCTCTTTGTTTCCCTCGTCTCTCTCCCGCCTCTCCCCTTTTATATCTCCTGTCCCCACGTTGAGATTTTCTAGAGAGGAACTGAGGTGTGTTTCATTTTTCTGTTCTATGCCACGTCTCCACGAGGGAGAGGATGCTGTGCGATCAGAGGTGTTTTCCCTTCTCAGCTCCTTCGTGAGGACACTGCTCTGAAAGAATGTCCCATTTTATTGACGACCTGAGCCAGCCTCAGCTGGAGCCCTTATTTCACTTGGATTGTATTTATTCCCCAGTGGGAATAGATACACTGGTTCTGGGCAGGTACACTTCTGTGTCCTCACTTCCCTGGGATGTCTGCTGGACAGCCTTTTGAATGGAAACTTAGAATCTATGTGGCAGTGGGTGGAGAGAGGTAGCAGCAAGATGGAGGAGGGACTCTCTTGGGTGATCCCAGAGAGGGATGCAAGCATGTAGCAAGCAGCCTTGCTCCTTGACCTCTCGATAAGAATAAAATATTAACAGTCAGAGGTTAGAGGCTCAATGTCTATGAAGGCAGGGCAGGTGGGGAGCTCTCCTACACTTGAAGGCTGTATTCTCTGGTTAGTCCCAGTCTTCACCGCTCCCTTTTGCCCTGAAGATAAAAATGACTGCTGATTTTAAAGGAGCGGGCTTCTTCAGTGAGTACATAGTTGCGTTTCTTTTGTGGGTGTTAGTTGTTTGGGGTGAGGACTGTGGTAAACCAGAAGTCCTGTGGTTACTCAGGAGGGCAGTGCCTCCACTCACGGCAGTTGTTGGCTCGTGAGGATGTGGACCCAGTGTCACCAGATAATCTGAAAGACTTGAGATCTGGATTTGTATGTAGAATTACCTGATTTTTAAATGTTGACAACAAACCCAAGTTTCAGAAAATTGTGTGTGTGTCGAACACAGCTTCCCTATGAGTTACCTTTTCCCTGAAGACTGGCAGTCCCCAGACCAGCACAGGGTGGGTCATCAGGAAGGCTCTGTTGCTTTGATTGGCAGAACACAAGCAAATGAGTATAGATGAGAGAAGGATTTAAACCCAAAGAAGAGCTGCAGGGAAGCCGCCTGGGGAGGTGGGGGGAGATGGCTTTGGCCCAGGGAGACACCATCAGCCCGCCTCGCTGAGCCTCAGCTTGCTGGTGAATGAAATGGGGCCAGTGGCATTTGTTTTTAGAGCATTTCTGGGTGTCCTGCCCAGAGCTCAGTAGCTCTCTCTCCAGCAGTCCTTCAGTGCACTTGCTCACACTGCACTTGGCATGACCCCTGGGTCTTCCTGCTGGTTTTTTTTTTTTTTTTAATATTTATTTATTTCTTCATTTGACTGTACCAGGTCTTAGTTTCAGCATGTGGGATCTAGTTCCCTGACCAGGGATTGAACTTGGGGCCCCTGAATTGGGAGCCTGGAGTCTTAGCCACTGGACCACCAGGGAAGTCCCTTCCTGCTGGTTTTAAAGAACCCCATGCTCCCAGTCCCCACATGGGCTCATCTTTCCCCTGTGACCCCTGAGGCATCACAGGCTCCTGTCCCCTTCTGTTTCTGCTGGTTCTCTTGAATCCCTTCCCCTCCTCTCCTGCCACCATCCTCTCCAGGTTGTTGTCGTTCAGTCGCTCAGTTGTGTCTGACTCTTTGTGACTTCATGGACTGCAGTGCGCCAGGCTTCCCTGTCCTTCACTGTCTCCCAGAGTTTGCTGAAACTAATGTCCATTGAGTCAGTGATGCCGTCCAACCATCTCATCCTCTGTCATCCCCTTCTCCTCCTGCCCCGAATCTTCCCCAACATCAAGGTCTTTTCCAATGAGTCGGCTCTTCACATCAGGTGACCAAAGTATTAGAGCTTCAACTTCAGCATCGGTCTTTCCAATGAATATTCAGGATTGTTTTCCTTTAGGACTGACTGGTTTGATCTCCTTGCAGTCCAAGGGACTCTCAAGGGTCTTCTCCAAACCACAGCTCCAAAGTGTCAAAAAGTACTCTTCCAGGTACCCACTAACTTTTCCCTGGCTTGTGTTGTTTCAGTGCCTCTAGCCCTGCTTCCTCCTAAATCTCCCGATTCCTATTTCCAAATGAGCTTCCCTAGACAGAGCTGTGTCTGCATCAGTGTCTACTTCCCCTAGACCTGTAGGCGGAGGCCTCCTGGCCTGGCCTGTGTGTTCCCTGCGGCCTAGCTTCCCATCACTTTCTCAGTCTTCTCTGCTGCCAACCTCCCCAGGCTCCTCTCCTGTCCCCCACCTCCCTCACCTCCCTTGTGCGCCTTAGTCTCTCCACTTTCCGTCATTTCCTCAGATTTGCCATGTTCTTTCCAAGAAAGGTCACTCTTCACTCAGTGAACCCTTGAAAGGACCTGCCTCAGATTTCTCGTCACCGCTCCTTATCTACACCCATCACATTGTAAACTTTTCCTTGCTGCACATCCCAATGGTCATGAGTATACAGTAATGTGCATTAACTCATCCGTCTCTGGCTTTCTTCCAGACTGAAGCTCCAGAAAGCAGTACCAGGCTTGGCTGTCCTGTGCATCTTTCATGCTCATTGAATGAATGTATTAATAGATGTCTCTTTGTATCTCCTTGTTCACCTGCCCCTGCAGAGAAATGGAAGGACTTGCTGTTCCCTGCATGTACTTCCAGGTCATTCTGTGCCAGGACTCTGACGTCATCTGCCTAGCTTAGTCCTCCGCCTACCCACCATGGGCTGTACCACGTTGGACAGGTTGCTTGAGCTCTCTGTCTTCGTTTCTTCAGCTGTAAAATGGAGCTGATGATTGTACCTACTTGGCAGCACCCCTGCCCCACCTCTGGACTGTTCTCCTAGGTTGCTTTACCTCCCCATGCTTGGCTTTCCCCATGAGTGAGATGCCGGTGGGCTGACAGTATCATCGTCCCCAAGTTGGGAGGAGTAAACCAGGGAACACAAGGCAGTTCCTGACTGCTGCCTGGCACATGCCCCGCGTAGTAAGTGACTCTTGCTGTTCCAATTGTTATTAGTCTAGCAATGGTTCTGGCACAGGTTAGAGACTCGTGTTTCTGCTAATGCTTCGGGGTCATCTGTGGAAGGTAAATTCAATCGTCCTGGGGGTTCATCTTGTACTAACCTTTTCATGGTTTGTTGGTGGGGGAAGAGAGGATTAGATGGAACAACCCTCAGTCTGGTACTTCTCTTTTGACTTATTCTCAAGCACTTATACCTTAGACTTGTTAATTGCCTCGAAAATAAAGAATTAGCAAGATAGTTTCATTTTTCTTTATTTTGCCACTGGTACAGCCTCCAGGACCTATATCGGAGCAGCCTTCCCATACACCCCGCCTCAGACCCTGTCCTCAGTCGCGCTCTACCTCCTACGTGGAAGGAAGTTCATTTCCTTCAGAGGACTTTTCCTATTGATGACTTTATGTTCTATCATCTTCCTTCCTAGACTATAAGTTCCATGAGGTCAGACTAGATTGCCCACTGTGGGAAGGGAAGTAGGAGGGATGGAAGAAAAGAAAACCCTATAGAAGTCCTTAGATAAACCCAAGATCTAGGATTTTGATCTCGTGTCAGCTCTGATCTGGGGACTGGGAATGATAAGAAACAGGAAGGCAGCTTTCTCTGTATCAATGCAGGGTGACTTGGCTGCTGGTGGATTCTCTGAACTTCACACAGATCTTTGTTCTGCAGAGCCTGTCAGTTTCCAAGGAGGACACACAGCCTCTTCACCCCATTCCAGCCAAAGATGTTTTCTCCTTGGTCAGTTAGTGCTTGTTGCAGGCCTGCTTGACCAGCTGTTGTCTCTGGACCGTCTCTGGATGACCTAGGTCATTGTGGAAAGAGAACAGATAGTAGTAATAATAGCAAGTAACATTCACCTCTGGAACTTTCCCTCCATTCTTAGTAACTTAATGAGACTTTTATTGTCTCCATTTTATGGAGGAAGAAACTGAGGCTTAAAGAGCATAAGTTACTAGCCTAAAATCATAAAATTTATAAGTAGCAGGGCTAATGTTTAGACCATGTCATTTGTCTTAGAAGCAACTGCTGAACTGTGGAAAACTTCAGATCACTGAAGTTTAGCTGTGGGATGTGTCATGGGCAGGGAGAGAGGGGGAGAGAAGGGGGAGGAAATGTTGCAGATTTATCTTTGTAATTTTCCTTGGCTTCGGCTAATATTGAAATTATTTTGAGCACTCCACTGACAAAGGCGGAAGAGAGAACCCAATTCGATATTAAATATTTGCAATGGAAAATTCACAAAGTCTTTTGAATGGAAGATATTTCCGAGTAATTCCCATGGGACTAATTCGGCCAGTTGTTGCTTCTGCTGCACGCTTCCTGTGGTTGCTTCACTGTTCTCAGAAATGAACATTCCTGACTTTGAAGTCTTGGGGTTACGCCAGGCGAGATGCTGAACTCTGCCTTGGTTTCCCAGGCAATGCGTGAATAAAAGGGAGAGGGCTGTGCAGGGCGCTTCATTGCTTGCCTGTGACTCTGGGCTTTACAAAAATTACATTAAGTTCGGCGTCTCCAGGCAGGGAAGTCGGATCTATCACTTCCCAGTCTTCATATACCAGTAGCTGGTGCCTAGTGCCAAGAAGGGTGCTCAGCACTCTCTATGCCCTAACTCTCGCAGTCGTCACAACTGCAAGGTCCCGGTAACCCTTAACCCTCTTTTATAGACTAAGACAGAGGCTCTGAGAGGGTAAAGTTCTGGGCCCACTTGGCCTGTGGCAGAGCTGGGACAAGAAGCCAGTTCTGTTTGATTCAAAAATCCCAATGCTGCAAATTACTGCACTCTGTGCCAGAATTGTGTTCAGAACTTAGAACTGGTTGATGGAGGGCCTGGAGATCATTCCATACCCCTGGCCACCGTGGGCCAGAACTGCCAGCACAGGGGAGGGAGGGGTGCTCCCCTTGTCTGACTGGCTTGGCCTGTCCCCTGCCGCATCCCCACGGGTGATTTCAGGCTGGCGGTCCATCCATGCAGGGGAAAGCGAGAGTAGCTGCTCACTCAGCGTCGGTGGCCCACACTGAGAGCCTTTGGGCAAGAAAACCCTCATGTATGAAGTGGCCCTGCCCATCACTTCATCATGGATTGCTTCATCCAGGCAGCCTGAGTTACTGGGCGCTCTGCTGGAGTCTGCTTTCTGATGAGGTAGCATCTGGGAAGTAAACTGCGGAGGACAGGGCTTTTGTGAATTATGTTCACTGCTGTGTTGGGTATTGGGTATATCACCTGGTGTGTTATGGGGCTTAAGACGCATCGGTTGCATCTTTACTCCTCATAGGTCTTTTGCTAACTGTTGACTCCTCCAGTCTGACTCCCCTTCAGTCAGACTTTCTCATATGCTGTTCCTTTTGCATAAAATGCTGTTTGCTCTGCATATCATACTGTTCTGTGGTGATGGAACATCATCCCTCTCCCCTTCAGCTTAAATGTCACCTTTTAGATTGGGCCTTCCCAGGTCTCCTGTAGGCTGGCCCCCATGTCTAAATGGTGTCTCTGTGTTAATGCTCTCATAACACCCTATACTGTAAGGTATGTGACCTAGTTTATAATTATGTATATATGACTGGCAGTGTTGAACATCTGGCCTTTCAGTGAATTGTTAGCTCCACAAGAGCAGAGATCTGTCTGTTTGGCTCACTTTTGTCCTGGGATGTGGTAGGCACTCACTAAACCCTTGAGAGTGAGTGAGGTCTTTAGCCTCCCCTCTGACACTACACATCTGCCTTTGGAGTGATGGGTTCTAACGTTTTGACTGTCTAAAGCTGAATGAAGAGTTTTACCTCCACACTTGCCGCCCCTGCCCCCCATCCCCAGCCACTTCCATCCCATGAATCAGACTCCCTGCATCATGAAAGGGAGTGGTTTCTCTTCCCTTTGGACCTCAGAACGCTTAGGTTCACAGAAGGTTCTGTCTGCCCTCATCATAGTTACCATCCCCAGGCCAGGGCTGCTGCTTTGAGGGCCACTGGTTATTACTGGAGTATTTTAGGATTCTTAAGAGTCATATATGGGTCTTAGTTCTCAACTGCTGAGTCAGTAGGCAAGGTGAAAGAAGGTGTGTGTCTGCAGACCTGTCTGGCTAACTCTCTCTCTTCTTTTCCCACCTCATGGTGTCTTGCTAGCCTTGACATAAAAGGAATCTTGCACTAGGGACATTGGAAGAGGTTGGGAAAAATCAAAGCCCATCAAGTGGGAGCTGGCTTAGTGCAGTCTGGGGTGAGCTGAGAGCTCTCACGTTTGAGGCCAGAGCAGGAGGGAAACACTTGTACAAAACCTGCAGGCTGGGAGCTGTCGCTAGGCTCCAGTGCTCTAGGCCTCTCTCATAGGAGGCCACTCTGAAGGATAAGACCTGCAAGAGAGACCAGAAATCCTGTTTGGGTCCTTCCTGTCTGGCTCTTTCCTCCTTTCCTGTTTCTTCTTATTGATGAGCACCACTCAGGCTCATCCACGCTTGGCCCTTCCTCGTCAGTATTGGCTTTCAGCTCGCCTGGCCGACATCCTGTGGACGCTGCAATTCAGACAAACAGCAAGATCATCAAAGAGCAAAGCATGAATGAAAAACTGCTTTATGACATGCCTTCAAAGTGTCCTTTTAGGAGTTCAAAGGATGTGGAGAGGAGGCAGGGGAATCAAAGGAGACGGGGAGAGCAATGAACTCTCCAAGGAATCATTGGGTTTTTCATTGTATATTTTCTATGACGCTTGTGATTTAAAAATCAAAAGTAATCCTAGCCCTCAAGGGTTCTCTGTTTGCAGCTCTGATGCACAGAAGGACACAACTCAACCTTGCTGGCTAGAAGGCTTTGACCCCTACCTTCTAAGTCACCCATTTGGCATCTGCATTTCCTCTTTGGACCTTGATCGAATATTTTGATCTGGAAAGACTGTGTCCAGAGATGGAGATTGAATGATGCTTATGTTGTTTGATGGAGATGAATAATTAAGTCTGTATAGAAACTCCCCATTACTTTTTGCATTTAAAGACAGGTCAGAGTCCAGCTATAGCAGTAGATATGCAGAGCTCAGAAAAGATCTGGCATAGATTGAAAGATTCCAGAGACTTCTGTTCTGACAGATAGAAGGGGAATTGAGACTGTACTTGAGGCTGGAGCTGGACCTAATTAATACACTTGTGGAAACACTGTTGATATTTTGATGCGGAAATCCATTATGCCTAGTCCACTCAGAATGTCTTGGCAACTAATATCATTCCGTCTGTGGAGGATGCTTGAATGAATGAATGAATGACCTAACAAATAGACAGCTCTGATGTGGCAACCCTAGAGCAGCTTCTGTCAAGACAGTGTTTTCTCTTCTGGGGTCATTCAGGCTCAGAACATGAAGACAGTCTTGAGGGTGAGCTTTGAATTGCTATTTCAGTGAAGTTTACAAGGGATTTCAACTGCAAGGGACAACTGGGCTGAGGTAGAGGGATTTTGTTGTGTATTGAAAACTCCAAAGGGAGGCTGGATTCTGGCTTGTCTGGTGCTGACAAGCACCAGACTGAACGTTTGTGTCCCTGAAAGAGTTGTATGTTACAACACCCCTATCCCCCAAGGTGATGATGGTATTAAGAAGAGGTGGAGGCCTTTGGGAGATGATTTGGTCCTTAGAGTGGAGCCCTTGTGAGTGAGACCAGTGCAGCCCTCATGCATGAGACTCATGGCTTTATAGAGACTCCAGAGAGCTCTTTCATTCCTTCCACCATGTGAGGACACGGTGAGGTGACTTTCACCAGATACTGACTTTGCCAGCACCTTGATCTTGGACTTGCCAGCTTCTTAGAGCTGTGGCAGATTTGCTGTTTATATGCTACCTAGTCTATGGCATTTTTGTTACAGCAACCATACAGTCTAAGGCAGCTGGTTCAAGGGGCCCCGGAAATGTCCCCAGGACTCTTGCTTTGCTTTCTCTTCCGCTCAGCTATGCTTTATGTGTGTTACTTTCTGTTTTCTGCAGACCAAGATGATGCCCTTGGGCACAGGAGGTACTGTTTCATGGTTAAGAACACATCAGGAATCCCCTGGCCGTCCAGTTGTTAGGACTCCACTCTTCCACTGCAGGGGTGTGGGTTTGATCCCTGGTTGGGGCACTAAGATCCCACAAGCTGCGTGGCATGGCTAAATAAATCAATAGAACACCATCTCTAGAGCCAGAAGCAGTCTTGATTCAAATCCCCAGGCCAGCACCGACTAGTTGCACAACTGTAGACATATTTCTTAACATCTCTGTGCCTTCGTTTCCTTGTCTTTAAATAGGACACGAGGATGATGGCGATAGTGACAGGGATGGCTGAAATTTTGAGCACTTGGTCTTCCGCCTTGTTTTCTTCCCAGTACTCTGTGTAAATAAGTTCACTGATTTTCACAACAACCTGTGAGGTAGGTGCCATTAGTAGCCCCTTTTACAGATGAGGAAACTGAGTCGCAGAAAGTTTAAATAACTTATCTGCTACACAACTAGCAAATGATGGGACCAGAAGTTAAATCCAGGTAGTCTGGTTCCAGAATTAGTACTATTGATTCCCAAACTATGGTGCCTCATATAATAGAACTTACAGTTTATGGGGTTGATGTGGGAAGTCAGTGAGACGGTACACATGAAGACACTTAAGGCAGTTCTTGGCACATAAGGGTCATCTTAAAAAGAAAAAAATGCTGCCAGTAATGTTTGGCCTATATTCTATGCTCTCAGTAACCGCAGCAGGGAATGATTCTCTTCTAAGTGTTCCACAAAACTCTTAGAACCAGTCACTATGGCCGAGAGATTACAGTGTTCTGGTAAGCCAGCCTGGTACTGGGGATAGAACTGACACCAGCTGAACCACATCAGCTGAAAAGTGAAGGAGGATTGTTTCATCAGAGTGAAGAAGCTGACTTAACTAGAGGTCAGAAGGGAGGGAACCATGAGGAGCCCTCGTGAATCAAGAGTCCACTCTGGCAGTAGGAGCTGTCTGGATTTCTCTGGGAAATCAGTTTGCAACTGACAGATGAAACAAGGTGGTCAGAGACCCTTCCTCTAAGTCTACTGGACCCTTCAGCATGAAGTGTGAGGGGAGAGGGCTGATCAGGTTGAAAAGAAGGACGATTTCTAAGGCTAAACTCACCGTATCATTCAGGGCGGCACACAGACGTTAAGTCAGGAAGTGAAGTGCTTGTTCATCTGGATCTGCAGGAAGGTAAATAGGACGTAATTGCCCAGATGGCATGTGGGCAGGCCCTGAGGCCACCTTGTGAGAAGTGCTGGGCAAGCACTTGCAACCACTAATGATGCCTGACAGCCCCGGGCGCTGCTCAGAGGTGGCGCCACTGGCCCCAGATTGCCCACTCCCATGGTCTAGGGCGAGCCAGGCCACGCTGAAGCCGGGCCCCGCCTGGCTCACCAGCCCCACTTCCCTGCATGCCCGGTGGCCCCCACCCACACAGCCACCACGCCCAGCTGAGCACTGACCATTTGGTCCAAAATTAGTATCTGAGGCCAAAATGGGAATCTTGGCCCAAGGTCTTGTGGGTGGTGGATGAATTACAAAGGGGCCCAGAGGTAAGATATCAGTTTTCCAGTTTCTACTGAAGTCCCTACCAGCTTCCACTTCCTGGGCTGTGTTTGCCGCAAGAGGCATAGAGAGACATTGCCTTCGGTGGCTGAGTCTGGGCAGCTGACTCCTGTCAACCATCTCGAGGTTCTGCTGGAGATGTGAGTGTGTGGTGGCTACCACCACTATAAAAATAGCTCGATGATAGTCACTCAGCTGCCTTCTCCCAGCTGCTTATTTTTGTGTGTGTCTGCATCTGGTCAGTTCTGACACTATTGCCCATGCTGATTACTCCAGACTCCTCTTCTACCTCCTCTTTTTTCTTGCACTGAAGACCTTGTTTAATAAATCATTTCAGAAAGACGGCCTTCACAACTTTCTCACGGCTCTTTACTGAGGCTCCAGAACCATCTCCTACTGCAAACTGGGTATTTTATCTACAATATATGTTTTCTTCTCTCTCCCCCGCTTTATTAATGATTTCTCTTTTCTGACTCTTCCCTTCAAACCTATGTTAAAATGACCCATCCTACAAGTCGTCACCTTTCTTCAACTCTCCTCTCTACTTGGAGCTGTATGTATCCTTTCTCCCACTCTGTCTTGAAGGAAAACTTTGCTTATTATCCTCGCTTCTCAGTTACTATTACAATATAGTTTCCACTTCTCTCCACCCCATTGAAGCTGCCCTTCCAGGCTTGCAACAACAACCAATTGGGAGGTCTCCACATGTTTTAAATGGTTCGTCCCTATCAGTAAAAAAAAAAAAAAAGGAATGTGTACCTCAGTGTATGAATATTCACTTGTAAATTACAGTTGACTCTTGAACAGCATGGATTTGAACTGTGCAGGTCTCCTTATTTGCAGGTATTTTTCAATAAACACAAACCACATACTGCCTGGTCTGTGGCTGGTTGAATCTACGGATATGTGCATGCTGAGCTGTGTCAGTCATGTCTGACTCTGTGTGACCCTATGGACTACAGTCCACCAGGTTTCTCTGTTCGTGGAATTCTCCAGGTAACGATACTAAAGTGAGTTGCTGTGTCCTCTTCCAGGGAATCTTCTGGCCCGGGAACCAAACCCACATCTCTTGGGTCTCCAGCATTGTCAGGCAGGTTCTTTACCACTGGGAAGCCCCACAGACGTGGAGGACCAACTATAAAGTATACAAGGATTTTCTACTACATAAGAGTTGGAACCTCTAACATTTGCCTTGTTCAAGGGTCAACTGTGTATATATATATGTTAGTGTACACATTCTATACTATAAAATAGAAACCAAAATAAATATTTTAAAGGTTGGTTTTAATATAGAAGATTGAATATTTTCCCTAGTGGATGATCTTTACAATGCTTGAGTCTAAATACTGATTTCAGTGTATTTTTTTTGTTTCATCTTTGAGATATAATTTAATACAATAAAACCAATTTTAAATGTACAAGTCAATGAGTTTAGATAAGTACATAAAATCTTACAACTGCTACCCTGGATTTCCCAGGTGACACTAGTGGTAAGGAACCAGCCTGACTGTGCAGGAGACATGAGATGTGGGTTCGATCCCTGGAGCAGGGCGTGGCAATCCACTGCAGTATTCTTGCCTGGAGAATCCCATTGACAGAGGAGCCTGGTAGGCTGCAGTCCATAGGGTCACAAAGGGTCAGACATGACTGAAGCAACTTAGCACACACCTGTGCACTCAGAACCACTGCCCTAATCATGATGTAAAGCATTTCTATCACCCCAGAAAGATCTCTCATTCCTGTTTGCAGTCAACCCCTGACCTCTCCTCCAGCCCCTGGCAACTACTGACTTGCTTTTTATCACTGTAATTTTGCCTGTTCTAGACTGTCACATAAATGAAATCACATAGTATATGGTTTCTGTGTGTCTGGCTTCTTTCACTTACCACGATACTCTGATTCATTTATGCTTTGGTGGTTCGTTCATTTTAAAATGGCTAAGTAGTTACCATTGATGGACACTTAAGTGATCTCTAGTGTTTGGCTGTTATGCCTTAAGTTGCTTTGAGAATTGACGTATAAGTCTTTTTTGTAGATATATGTTTTGATTTCTCTTGGATAAATACATAGGAGATGGATTTTTGGGTCATATACTGAGTGTATGTTTAGTTTATAAGAAACTACCAAACTGTGTTGTAAGTGGCCATGCCATTTTGTCCCCATCAGCAATGTGTGGGACATCCAATTGCTCCTACATCCTTGTCAACATTGGATATTGTCAGTCTTTTAAGTTTTAGTTATTCAAATGAGTATATAGTGGTAGCTACTGTGTTGATTGGCCATCAGTATCTGCTCTTTGGTGAAATATATCTTCTGCCATTTTATTTTTATCAGGTTATTTCTCCTTTCTGTGTTGTAAGAGTTTATCATATACTTTCTGTATATGTCTTTTATCAGATATGTGGTTTGCAAATATTTTTTACCACTATGTAGCTTTTGCTAACAGTGTAATTTGAAGAGTAAAAATGTTTAATTTTGATGAAATACAAATTATAATCTTTTTCTTTTATAGTTCATACCATATTTAAAAATTTTTTGCCTCACCCAAGTTCACTTAGATTTTATCCTATGCTTTTTTATTCTAGAGCTTTAATAATTTAAGCTTTTACATTGAAGGCTTTGATTGGTTTTGAATTAAACTTTTTTGTGGTGTGAAGCAAGGTTTTTTTTTAATGTTTGCTTGTTTATTTATTTGTTACTTGTGTAAGAGTATCTACTGGCTTCAGTACTGTTTGGTAAAGGGTTGTTTTTTCCTCACTGCATCGATTTGACAACTTAGTTGAAAATCAGTATAAATACATGTATGTATGTCTGGATTCTATTCTGTTTCATTTATTTGTGTGGCTATCTTTATGCCCATAACACACTGTCATAATTTCTGTAGCTTTACATGAAGGTTGCTCAGTTGTATCCGACCCTTTGTGACCCCATGGACTAGCCTGTCAGGCTCCTCTGTCCATGGAATTCTCCAGGCGAGAATACTGGAATGAATAGCTGTTACCTTCTCCAGAGGATCTTCCCAACCCAGGGATCGAACCTAGGTCTCCCACATTGCAGGTGGATTCTTTACCCTCTGAGACACCAGGGATGAAATCAGATAGTGTAATCCTTCAACTTTTTCATTGTCAAAATTGTTTAGATGGCTCTACTTTTAACATGTTTTAAAATCTATCATATTGCTATTTGTTTTTTATTGGTGCCATCTGGTTTTTGTTTTGATTTTTCTTTTCTGTTTTTTTTTTTTTTTTTTTTTAGTAAGTTCTTAATTTTTTAGCAACTTACTTTCGCAATTTACATGCCATAAATTTACCCATGTTAGATATAGTGAGCTGAGTGATTTTTAGTAAATTTACAGAGTTGTGCAACCATCATCACAGTCTATTTTTAGAATATTTCTGATGCCTTGAAAAGATCCCTTGTGCCAATTTGCAGTTGATATGATTCCATTTTATCTCCTTTATTGGTTTAGTTTTTTATTTTTAGAGGTTCCTATAGAGTTTACAGTATGTATCTTTAACCATAGTCTTTGAAGGAATATCCTACCACTTCAGGTTTAGTATGAGGATCTTAAATGGTTCATTTCCACTTTTTTCCTCTTCTTCCCACTGTGCTATTGTTATCATTCATTTTGTTTCTACATGTCTTGTGAACCCATCAAAGCACCGTTGCTAAATATATTCCCTTTAAACAGTTGTTTCTCCTGTAAGGAGTCTTTTAAAGTAAGAAAGAAGTATTTTACATTTTCCTCCATGTTCTTCACTTCTGGTGCCCGCCATTCCTTTGTGTAAACCTGATTTTGCATTCTCTGTCACTAATTCTGTCTGAAAATCTTGCTTTAACTTTTCTCATTGTGGTGGTCTGTTCATGATGAATTCTTTCTTTGTTTTAAAATGTCTTTATTTGACTCTTGTTTTCGAGAAATAGTTTTGCTGCGTGTAGCATTCTAGGTTAACACTTGGTTTTCTTTAGTCTTTAGAAGAAACTACTGTTTTCTGGACTGCATTGTTTCTGAAGTGTGCTGTCAATCTATAGACTCCTTTGTCTTTTCTTTTCTAGCCATTCAGAATGCTTTCTCTTCATCACTAGTTATAAGCAGTGTGATTATGCTATACCTTGGTGTGGTCATCCTTATGTTTCTTATATTTGAGATGTGTTGAGCTTACTGCATTTATAGGTTTCAGTAAGTTTGGAAAATTTTGAGCCATTATTTTTTCCAAATACATTTTTATCCCCTCACTTGTGTCCTCTATGTTCTTGGACTCCATTAACAAGTGTAATAGTCGACTTCCTGTGCTCCACGGCTCAGTGATGACTCTCTTTGTTTTCTTTTTCTCAGTGTGTTTTTCCCCCCGTCAGTATTTCATCTTGTCAGTATTTCATCTGTTATTGCTATCTCTTTAAATTCAACTAATCTTTTTTCCTCCCCCGCGATGTATAATCTGATGTTAATACCATCCAGGGTATCGTACATATTACATTGTATTTTTCATCTATAGAAATTTAACTTGAAACATTTTTGCTATCTTTATATCTTTCATGTCTCTCCTTAACTTGCTTCTGTTTTCCCTTTAACTTTCTTGAACTTGTATAGTTATAATATTGTCTTAATGTTTTTGTGTGCTATTTCTATCATATGTCTGTTTTTTTAAATTCTCATTATGGGCTTTATTTTAACTTTTTGCATAACTAGTCCTCTTTTTATTGGATTCCAGATATTGTGAATAATCTTCAGTGTTGAAATTTTTTGCACTCGTATAAATGTTGTTGGTCTTTGTTGTTCTGGGGTACTGTTAAGGTCCTTGAGATCGATTTGATATTTCTGAGCTGTGTTTTTCAGTTTTGCTAGGGTGACTCCAGAACAACTGTTGGTGTCAGCCAGGGGTTGGTGGCAAACTGTGGCTCACAAGCCAGTTGCCTCTTTTGGGAAATAAAATCCTTTGGGAACACAGCCACACCCATTTGTTGACATATTATCTGTAGCATGTTTTATGTTGACATATTTTATGCTCCAGCAGCAGAACTGGGTGGTTGTGGGAGAGGCTGTATGGCCCGTAGCCTAAAATATTTATTATCTGATCCTTTAAGAAATTTACCAACATCTTGTTGAAGCTCACTGGGGCTCAGTATTGAAGCAGTACCCTCCTGAGGACATACCTGATGCTCTTGGTATTAGGAGTTGTTTCCATTCTTGTCATTTGTAACATGAACTTCTCCAGGCCCTAGTTTGGGCCTCTGGGGGTGTTCCACCTGCTTCATTAGCCCTTCCTGCATTGCAGCCTGGAAATGCTCTCCAGACAGTGAGTGGGACACCCTTAGGATTAACTCTCTGTTTCCCCTTTTCTCAAGGGATCATTATTTTGTGCTTTTTGTTGTTTAGTGCCTGAAAAACTGTCTGATAAATTCTGTGTGTTTTTCTGGTGATTGAAAGTTGAGTAAGTCAGTCTCTGTTGCCCCATTGTGGCTCAAAGTCAACATCCCTCAACTTTCTCTTTTTAACCTGTTTTGCCTGATTGGAAGAGTAATGTGTTTCTAACCTACTGATTTCTCTACAGTATTGGACCAGATTTACCACTGCTGACTTTTATAATTATTCTACTTTCACAAAAGCATATCCCCCATCTGTAATCTGTTTTTCCTCCTCTTTGCCTCTTCTGTCTGCATTAAATGTTAGGATAGCTGATAATGCTAACACTGGTCTGCTCACCTTCCTTTGTTCTCCAGTAGCTTCAAATGCCATCTGTATGGGGATGCAAGGAATTTGAAATGCTACACAGCTTGGAGATGTTCAGTCCTGGAATGGAATATTCGTTCTTGTGATGTAGACAAAGTCAGATTCTCTAGGAGTTATTAAGAACAATGTCTATTTTGTTTTTGGTGACCTTAATATATACTTGGTGATGCACTAAGTATTTTGTTCATATCATCTCCAGTCTTTCAGTTCAGTCAGTTCAGTCACTCAGTCATTTCTGACTTTTTTGCGACTCCGTGGACTGCAGCATGCCAGGCTTCCCTGTATATCACCAACTCCCGGAGCTTATGCATGTCCATCAAATCGGTGATGCCATCCAACCATCTCATCCTCTGTTTCCCCTTCTCCTCATGCCTTCAGTCTTTTCCGGCATCAAGGTCTTTTCCAGTGAGTCAGTTCTTCACATCAGGTGGCCAAAGTATTGGAGTTTCAGCTTCAACATCAGTCCTTCCAGTGAATATTCAGGACTGATTTCCTTTAGGATGGACTGGATGGATCTCCTTGCAGTCCAAGGGACTCTTAAGAGTCTTCTCCAACACCACAGTTCAAAAGCATCAATATTTCGGCACTCAGCTTTCTTTATGGTCCAACTCTCACATCCATACATGCCGACTGGAAAACCATAGCCTTGACTAGATGGATCTTTGTTGGCAAAGTGATGTCTCTGGTTTTTGTGTGCTGTCTAGGTTGGTCATAGCTTTTCTTCCGAGGAGCAAGCATCTTAATTTCATGGCTGCAGTCACCATCTGCAGTGATTTTGGAGCCCCCTCAAAATAAAGTCTGTCACTGTTTCCGTTATTTCCCCATCTATTCCCCACCAATTTGAAGTGAGGGACCAGATGCCATGATCTTAGTTTTTTGAATGTTGAATTTTAAGCCAGACTTTTCACTCTCTTTCACTTTCATCAAGAGACTCTTTAGTTCTTCGCTTCTGCTATAAGGGTGGTGTCATCTGCGCATCTGAGGTTGTTAATATTTTCTCCCGGCAGTCTTGATTTCAGCTTGTGCTTCATCCAGCCTGGAATTTTGCATGATGTACTCTGCATATAAGTAGTCCTTCACTGGAGACTGCATATCTCCAGTCCTTCACAATAGTTCTATGAGGTAGATATTTTTGTTATACCCATTTGTAAATGTGGAAACCAGGGTTCCAAGAAGTTAAATCACTTCTTGGACACACAAGCCAGAATGTGAAACCACGTCTGTCTGACCAGACTAGACTGACGTCCTGCTTGGGTTTCGCTGAGATCTCCCCTTGTAATAGCACTGAAATTCTTCACTAGAAACCCCTCAATCCTGGGCACACCTAATATGTTTGGCTGCCCTAGTAAATTGCTCTGCCCTCCCTGACTCTCTTCTCTATACCCACTTAAAACTTTGAGTAGTTTAAAACTCTGTAAATGCATGTGAACCATTTTATGTAGTGCCTGACATACAGTAAGGGCTTAAAAGTGGGAGCTGTTATTACTGTTTGCATTCTGATCCTTTCTGACTCGCTTGCAGCAAGCATTTGTTATTCTAATTGGCTGCCCACCATCTGAGCATCATTCTTCTGTGTAGGGAATCTCCCACCTTATGAGGCAGGACCCATTTCCTCCTCCAGAGACTAACCACCATCCCCTGTCCCCAGCCTGGTAGCTAAACTACAAGCAGGTGATCTAGGCCCCACTTGTGAGATGTATGTGCCCGACTCTGATCAGAAACAGAGTCTATCCAGAATCTAGCCTTCTGAAGTTGGCAGTGGCAGCCATGTTCAGAAGTCAACAGTGCCCTGAAAGCAGAGTCCTGAGTCAGAGCAGAGAACCATAATCTCTTTCCAGTGGTTTCAGCAAGGGGTTTCTCACTAGAGTAGGTCAGGAATGAATTTAATGCCTGCTCCTGGCTGTAGAGGCGCCAGTCTATTCCCTCACTCGTCTGGTAATTCTGTGAATAGCCAGGTATCTTTTAGTAATTCCCTTATCTACTTGAATTAGGCAGAGTTGCTTTCTTGTCTCTGCAGCTGAGAGTTCTGATTGATAACATGCACTGTCTGGATGTTGTGGGCACTTCAAACTTAATAGGGTCCAAAACAGAACTCATTCCCTTCCTCAGAGACCTACAGCATTTCACTCTGAATCTCAAGCACAGATCCTCAGTACGTGCTGGATTTATGAAATTAGAAACCACAGTCACCTTCAAACTCCTTCTTCCTAAGCCCCAGGCCCCTCAGTATTTACCAGGGAAAGTCCACCTCCCTGACTTTCTCTGTCTTCACTGTCTCTGTCTTCACCCAGATCTTGTCGGCTACCTCTTGCCTTGATCATGGCACAGCCTCAGGTCTGGTCTTTCTGCCGTTCTTAGGGCAGGAAGAAGAGAACGTTCAGCATGGCTTGCGAGGGCAGAAAATGAGGACAAAGTACAAGAGCGTGTGAGGATGAAGGTGGATTCAAACCTGAGAAATTCATGCCTGGGGTGGAAGAGAAAACAAACAACAAACTTAAGGGGTTTGAAAGGAGAGAAAGTAAAACAATTGATTCTTATTGTTCACAGATATGGTAGTTTCAGTTTCACCTACTCACTAGAATTTGCAACCCCAAATCAATGCTGGTGACGCTTTTGTGGTTATTTGGGACATGCTCAGAGTGGGAGAACAGAGAGTCCCTTGACGTGACTGTTCCCAGTGGAGGTGGAACAAGATGACGCCTTGCCTTCTTTTCAGCCTGTTTTGTGCCACATTTTGCACATCTTTGGTATTTTTTTCTTGGTGATTATGCTGTGTAAATAGACCCCCAGGACACTGTGGAAGTGCCAGCTAGTGTTGCTAAGTGCAAGAAGACTGCAGCATGCCTTATGGAGAAGATAGGTGTGTCAGATAAACTTCCTTCAGGCATGAGCTGCAGTGCTGTTGGCCGTGAGTTCAGTGTTAGTCAATTGTACACATTAAATAAGGCTTTAAAGAGACGCACACATAAAACAAAAGAACATATTGATCAGTTGATGAAGTGTGAAGAGAGGCTCACAGGAACCTAACCATCTCTTTCCTTTAGGAGCCATGGCTTGCTTTCCTAATTCAGTGTTCACGGCCACTGTCTGGAACAGAACTCCTATGAATGAAAAGAACCAACTGCATTCTGGTGCTCACATTCAGCCTCTTGATTCTTAACAGTGCTAGATATGGAAAATGGGAAGTGGCTCATTACATCCCCAGGTTTACCCTCTGAGAAGTGATTACATCAGCCAGGACTCAACCAGAGAAGCATAAACCAGTAGATGTCTGTTCTAATAGATATATTACAAGGCTTATGTAATTGTGCTGGTTGGCTGTGTGAGCCCCAGACTTGTAGGGAAAGCCATCAAGAAGGCAAGATGAGAAGCCAGCTGGACCTCCATGGGCAGGGTGGAAGCTGTGGCCCACAGGCAGCTGGAAAGGGAAAATCCAGCAAAGCAACTTTAGATCAGCTGCTGTTGAAGTCTTTTCTCCACAAAAGCTCAGTCCCTTTTAAAGGATCTCCTGATTAGGCTGGACCCTTTGAGGATAATCATCCCTCCTTTTTTTTTTTAACTTAAAAAAGGTTTTATTGAGATATAATTGACATCATACAATGCACCCATTTAAAGTATATGATTCAATGGTTTTTAGACATATTCACAGATATATGCAACCATCACCATTTAGAACATTTTCATTTCAAAAAGAAACCCCATATCTTTAAGCTGTCACCTCCCCTAGCCATCCATTCCCAGCCCCCAGTTCTATGCTGCTGCTAAATCGCATCAGTCGTGTCCGACTCTGTGCAACCCTGTAGACGGAAGCCCACCCGGCTCCTCTGTCCCTGGGATTCTCCAGGCAAGAATACTGGAGTGGGTTGCCATTTCCTTCTCCATATCATCCCTCCTTGATGTCAACTGAATGGAGCCTTTGATTACATCTGTAAAATGTCTTCACAAAAATTACTTACCTTACTGACTGAATTGTTGGGGAGTGGGTGTGTGTCCACCACACACTGGCCTCTGCCCTTTCTATCCTTGTCATCGGGTCTAACCAAGTTAACACCTCTAAAGCACAGTGATGCATCAAATGTAGATTTTAATGCAGCTGATTTTTCAGAGTTGGGATGATGGTTTCTGTCACGAGTAAAGTTACGTGACTTCACTTGGCTACCTTCAGACCAATCTGAGTTTTATTCACCCCTGCCTCTCTCCCAAGACCAGGCACCATTCTAAGTGTTTTCCATAGAGAAAGGTACTTACTTGGATAACATTCTTATTTTACATGTGAGGATACTTGAGCACAGAAGTTAGTCAGTCAGCTAACTTCAGTTAGTTGATGGAGCCGGGATCTGACTCCAGGCAGCACAGAGCCAGAGACTGTGTTCTGCTCCTTCAGGCTGGGCTGAGTCCCACTGTGGTATCGCGACAAGCCGTTTCTGTTCTAAACTCCAACATGTTTGGGAGGGCAGGGTCTCTATGGGACCACATGGGAACCTGTGGGCCTTGGTCTGATGGCACAAGGGGAGTGCTTGCTTGTCAGGAACATTAGTGTCCCACGAAAGGGCTGGGCTGTTAAACTCTACTTCCAGAACTCTGGTCTCTCTGAATTTTCTCCTGGAGCATGCACCACCCAGAATCCCTTGAACCATCTCAGCTTCTGTTTTGCGGAATCTCCATTTGCTCCGCACACTGGCCTTATTTCACAGACACCATTCCACATATTTCTGAGGCTTCAACTCAATCTCCTGGTTAGGTTAGAACCTCCACAGAACGTTCCTGTGGACTCTGGCTGCTGATGCACCCAAGTAGCTAGTGCGGGGTCCTTTATTTATGTGCCAGAAACAGCTTGCTGGGTTCTAAGGATGCAGCCATCAATAAAGCAGACCAGCCCTGAGAACTGTCAAAGCCATTACACCCCCGGGTCCCAGAGAAAAGGCCTAGAGTGTAGGATTGCCTGTCCAACAGGAAAAATGGACCCACTAGGCCTTGCATACTGCCTTTCTTCCTCATTCAGCAGATATTTGCAACTTCTTGTGATTCTCTCTTTTATTAGATGAACAATTAAAACAATTTTACATTGTTAAGAGTCCCTCTTCATCCTCTATGTCCCTTCCCCCTGCCACCATCCCAAGGATGATGACACTATCTATTTAATGCCTATCTTGTCAGATCTTTCATGTGTATATAAATAAATATGAATATATTTGAAAGTGTTTATAATTGCACACTGTAGTCATTCCATAAATGCTTACTGGTGAATTAAAGGGTCAGTTTTCACATGTGTTTCTCCCAGTTTCCTTGCTGTAATCCCTGACTTTTTTACCCTCTCCTGTCAGATGAGGAGGGTAAGGGCCCTGGATTCCTGATTTTTCTCGTGAACCACAGTGACTGGATATGTACAGGAGAACTTGCTGTCTTTGTTAATTAGCTCAGGCTGCCATAATTAAATATCACAGGCTGGGTGACTTAAACAACAACAAAAAAACATTTATTTCTCACATCTCTGAATGCTAGGAAGTCCAAGATCAAGGTGCCAGCATGGTTGGTTTCCAGTGAGAACTCTTCCTGGCTTGTAGATGGCTGCCTTCTGGTTGTGTCCTCACATCACTGGGGGAGACAGAGAGATTGAGAGCTCTCTTCCTCTTAGAAGGCTGCAGTCCTGATGGATTAGGGCCCCACCCTATGGTTTCATTTAACCTCCATTACCTCCTAAGGATCTTATCTTCAGATACAGTCCCATCCCGCTTTAGGGTTTTAGCATAAGGATTTGGGGGTGCCACAAGTCAGTCCCGGGTCTGTGATGTCTGCACCTGTGTCAGGGCCACCACATACAGAGCTGGGCTGCTCCTGGGCAGTGCCTCGTCCATGCTCTGCCTGCAGTGGGCATGCTCTTGGATATTTGTGGAAGCATGCATTTCTCAGGATAGGACAACTTGCCTGGGGCCTCGTGAAAGCCGAGGGCCTCCCAGTGGCCTCCTTCCCTAGCATTCCATGTGAATTAGTGGAAATTTCAACCATCACTTTGTGAATGATTCCAGATGTGCAGGCTTGGGGAGAGGGAGGCAGCTGGAAAGCCAAGCTTGAATTAAAAGTTCAATTAAGCTTGGGTTGGTAGACAACTACTATCTCCTTAGGATCCAAGAAGGGGGAAGCAGGAGCATCATGAGATGCCTTGGGCCTTTTGAACATAGGGGCTTGCCCCATGCCTTGATGAAGCAAGTGTCATGCGAAAGCCAAGTAATTAACCTCATCCCTTGGCTCAGATCTTGGTTGGTTGTAAAGACTCAGAAGGACAAAGACAGAGGCAAGAGAAGGAAATAGACAGTCCACACAGAGTTGCAAAGAAGAGAGATGAGTTCACTGGGAGACTGAGGGCTAATTAGTTTTCAGAAGGCGATTTCAAAGCAGAAACTGTCAAGTCCTCACAGAGATCCTGTCATGGGGACTGTGAGTCACTGGAGATGGCTCTGAGACACATTTCTGTAGTGGTTCAGATGCTAGGATGAAAGAGGGTAAATGCAGGGTTTTAGGGGGATGGAGTACATAACATTTGTGGAAGAATATTGGGGGAAAATTAGCTTCTGGCTTGATGTGGCAAGAATTCTTGTAAGGCGAGCCAAACACAAAGACTGTATTATTCAGAAATGTCTGCTTGATGTGGCTGAAACATGTGGTAAATGAGGCTGAAAGTTAGATCAGCAAAACCAAAGCGTTGATCAAATAATAGGACTATGAAGCTGGTAACCTGCTATCTGGGTGGATCAACTTATATCAGTCTTGAACTTGGACTTGGGGATGGTTTTTCAGCATGCGGCATCTTGGTACCTGAAGTGGGGAAAACCATCATGCATCATCAGGTGGTACAGAAAGATCTTACCAGGATGGTTAAGATCAAACAAACTCTAGCACTTCCCATGGGCAAGTCATCATCTCTGTAAGCCTCAGTTTCCCCATTGGTACAGATGGGTAAAAATGGTACCTACCTATTAGGACTGTCGAGAGCACTCAACTAGGAAATACCTGGCAAATGCTTAACAAGTGTTAGCTATAATATCACAGTTAAGCAATACAATTTCACTTTGTGTCCTTGTGATAAAGAAGGACATTTTTACTTAACTTTCTTAACTCAGAAAGAATAGGCACGTGGAGAAGGAAATAAACAGCACAGGTGCAATCAAATGGATTTTAGCCAAAGTCAAGCCAAAGGGAGCAGAGGAGAGGGCTCAAGCTGTGGTTGAGTGTTTATCAGTAAGAAGAGGGAATTGGGTAACACAGGAATGGGAGGAGAAAGGGAGATAAAGGAGAAGAAGGAGGGAATTTTATCCCTGTTAACTGGGCTGTCAGCAGCCTGGGCAGAGCAGCCACTCTGCATAGTGTGCCCTGTTAGATGGGGGTTACCTCGGGATATGTGAGCTGATCCTGTCACATGTCCTCACAGCCCACCTTGTCAGGACTGGCAGACTGAGTGTAGCGATGACAGGAGAATGAAGTCCTGCATGTGGGCAGGAGCACTAGTCTAGCAGAGGCCTGCTTCTACCTGAGCGAAGGCCCATGCCCTCAGGGACTCCGTGTATCCAGGACAGAATTAGAGTGCCTGTTTCTATACTAAATTTCTCCAGGTACTCTGGAAACATGCAGCCTGAGTTCCGTTTTCAGTCCAAGTTTGAAAGAAAGTACTCGGAGAGAACATTCAGGAGTCTTTGATGAAATCTGGGGCACAGGGAGATGAACCCCAAATGGGGGGCCAGTGGGATTGAAAAAGAGAGGCCAGATGTGGGAGCCAGTGTTGTCAGAGATCAGCAGGACTCAGTGAGAATATGGAAGAAAGAGGAAGAAGTCCAGGAGTCTGCCTTGGGTGACCAGAACATCCTGTTAGGAGAGCTGGGGACACTGGAGAAACTTGGACCACTGGTCTTCATATTTCAGGGTGTTTGAGTCACTTGTAGGGCTTAATACTATAGATTTCTAGCGCCATCCCAGACCTGCTGAGTCTGGATTTTTGCAGTGGGCATGGAATCTACCTTTTTAGCAAGTACCCCAGAGGATTCTGATATAGGTGGTCTGCACCTCATGCGTGCATGCTCAGTTGTGTCTGACTCTCTGGGATCCCATGGACTGTAGCCTACCAGGCTCCTGTGTCCATGGAATTTCCCAGACATTAATACTAGAGTGAGTTGCTGTTTCTTCCTCCAGGGGATCCCCGATGCAGGGATTGAACCTGCATCTCCTGCATTGGCAGGTGGATTAGGTGGATTTTTTACCACTGAGCCACCTGGGAAGCCCAGTTTGTATATCACGCCTTGAGAAATGCTGAATTAGAGAAGATAAATGTCTTAGCCTGGCCCCATTGAAAGCAGAGTCTTGAGTTAGGGGCTGAGGCACTTGGGCTTTATCAGACTCCCAAGGGTGGGAGGAGAAGTGGAGGAGATGCAGTAGGAGAATCAGTAGATGACTCAGCATGGAGGCTGCTGCCGACAGTTTTGGGAGAAATGGCCCCTCAATGTAGTTGCAGGGCAGTGGGTATTGGGGAGACTGTCTCTCTCCCCACCCTGCCTGACCTCTATTTCCCATTGGTGAGTCACCCCGCTGGCAGCTCAACCCCCTACCTTTCAGGATGTGTCTTCTGTCCCATTGGTGGCCTCACGAAGCCAGATCCCATACCCTTGGGATCCAGGGTGGGCGGGGTGCTGGCCTAGAGAGAAAGGAAAAAAGCTGAAGTGAGAAGAGGCCCAGCTTTGTCCCCTGATACAGGAAGGAAGTCAGGTTGGAAAGGGTGAATTGTCAGTTCCTATAATGAATTCCAGTTTTGAAGCTGGATAGTAAGATGGCTGGATGGCATCACAGGACTCATGGACGTGAGTCTGAGTGAACTCCGAGGGATGGTAATGAACAGGGAGGCCTGATGTGCTATGATTCATGGGGTCGCAAAGAGTCAGACACGACTGAGTGACTGAACTGAACTGAGTAAGAAAAAAGATTTCTAGGGAAGTGATCTAAATGGAATTACATAATCAGTGATAATAAGAAAAGAAGAATTTGTATTCATAGCAAATGTCTTTAAATTTTTCTTTAATTTGTATTTCTTGCCCCAGAAAAGCTTCCAATAAAAGAGGACACTGGTAATCAAATAACACGTGTGAGCAGTGGCTGATTTTGGCAAAAGGGAGGCGACAGAAATTCAAGGTATCACCTGTTTATTTTAAATCCTGAATTGACTTCCTCACTTATTAGCTCAAAGTTCTAGTAAAAAATTATACTTGGATGAAAGAACAAATGGGAAAAGAAAAAGAACAAATGAATTTGTGAATCTCATTAGAAATCCCACGGCCTTCCCCCCCCCCCTGAAGATCTGTAGTTCCTAAGATGCTCTGAAAGGAAAATAAAAATAATCATTATAATTCTTATGGGCTGCCAATGGCATACCAGGTTCCAGAGAGTAGTAACTTCACTTAATGTTTATGTGAAGCTTTCCATCTGTGTGTTACCAGAACTCGGCTAACATTACACACTGGCAGATTCATTAATCTGTTAGAGAAACGGGGAAGTTAGTCTCAGGAAGTTTAAGTGACTGATCATATTGTATAAGGAGCTGATAATGAATGGATGCTTAGATTTATCTTCTGCTATTATCATTTATCATCTTGAATAAAAATATTTCCGATGGCTTTGAGATAAGATCCTAGGAAAAATACCAATTGACAGATGTTGATAACTCAGTGGTGAGAAGTTGATTTTAGTTTGTACATGTGTGTTTTCTGGGGGCAGAGGGTAGGAATTTGCAACTGCTTTGTAAATTTATTTATCTTGTTGAAGTATAGTTGATATATAGTGTTGTGTTCATTTCTGCTGTACAGCAAGGCGATTCAATTACACACACACACGCGCACACACACACATTCTTTTTCTTTTCCATTATGGCTTCTTCAGGATATTAAATATAATTCCCTGTGCAGTACAGTAGGACCTTGTTGTTTATCCATTTTCTCTGTATATGGTAGTTTGCATATATGGAGTCTGCTGATCCCAGACTCTCAGTCCCTCTCACTCTCCCCATCTCCCTCTTGACAGCACAAGTCTGCTCTCTGTAAGTCTGTTTTGTAGGTAGGTTCGTGTGTGTCATATTTTAGTTTCCATATACAAGTGATATCATATGGTATTTGTCTTTCTCTCTCTGACTTCACTTAGTACGATAATTTCTGGGTCCATCCATGTTGCTGCAAATGGCATGATTACATTCTTTTTTTTTAATGACTGGATAATATTCCATCGTATATATGTACAATTTTTTACCCATTCATCTGTTGATGGCCATTTAGGTTATTTCCATGCCTTGGCTATTGTGAAGAGCACTTGCAACTCTTAAGGAAATCACTGTGCTTGTGAGTAGAGGTAAAGGATGGATGAAGATTATTAGATAACTCATGATTTGAGGTAGAAGTTAAAGTATAGACAAGTGCATAAAGGATGGATTATTAAGTGCCTATAGGTGGCTTCCCTGGTGGCTCAGAGGTTAAAGTGTCTGCCTCCAATGCAGGAAACCCGGGTTCGATCCCTGGATTGGGAAGATCCCCTGGAGAAGGAAATGGCAACCCACTCCAGTATTCTTGCCTGGAGAATCCCATGGACAGAGGAGCTTGGTAGGCTACAGTCCACGGGGTCACAAAGAGTTGGACACGACTGAGTGATCTCACTATAGGTAATGTCATTACTTTCAATTAAGAAGTAAAGGTTTTGAGCAACTAAACGGGCAAAATGAGGGCTAGAAAGAAATGGCAGGCTAATGTCATGTAAAGAAAGAGAGAAAGGGTTAGAGAAAGAGATGATTGTAGGAACTAAAAGTAATCCACTAAAGCATTTGTTGCAAGAGATATTGGCCATATGGAAAGAAGACTCATGAGCTGCATGTTTTAAGGAGTGGTTATTGGAAACTGGGTCTGTAACGCTCATTCAGAGTTTTACTGAGCAACGGTACATATACAGCACTGAGATAGCAATGAGAAGTTTGTCTCTTGCTTCCTAAGTCTTGTATTTCAGGTTCTACATACCTGTTTAGAGAAAAACAGAAAAGATGGCTTAAAAGATGCTTTGCCCACAAGGTCTCTTCTAAAATCAGAGCACCAAGATCCATGCAGTTCCACTGAGGCTGTAGCAAGTATATTTTTGTGGGCTGGATCCCTGTAGGATTGGATGGTGGTGGTGGTTCTTTTAACGACTTGCCTCCCAATCAAATTTCTACCAGATAGGTCATTTATTTATTTATTTTTTTGCAAGTTGATAGGAAGCCTAACCAAAGCCAACTTAACCATGAATAATTTATTAGCTCCCAGTACCAAAAAGTTGTGAGTGGATTCATTTAGGAATGGCTGTATCCAGAACCTCAGGTGCTATCATAGTGTTCTGAGTTCTGTTTTTCTTTCTCTTAGTCTGCTTCCTATGGTTTGTTTCCATTTTCACAAGGTGACTGCCACAGCTTCACACTCATCACATATCCACCTCCAGTTTGGCTGTGGAGTATGGCTACCCAAGAAGGAGCTCCCACACATACCCTGTAAGTAAACCCGATTGTGCTGGTTTGGGTCAGATGCCATCCTTGAGTCAAACACTGCGACTGGAGGGATTACATTGTGCTGATGGGTCAGGACTGGGCCATATGTTCCCTGTGTCATATGGGGAGCTTGGGACAGCATAACCAGGATATGATAGAATGGATTCTGGTGAGCAAAATTAATACTCCTCTCCCCCAGGTTCAGTAAAACCTAGGGAGAGACCTGAGGTTCTGACCTAAAAAAAATAGGAAGAGGTCAGAGGGGCACGAAGGCCTTCCAGTCTAGAAGCAGCTCCAGGATGGAATGGCGTGTCGAGGGTGGCAGCTCACCACCCACTCGGCATGCTGTTTATTCCATGGGTTGACCAGGGTTTTTGTGTAACCCTGGTACATAGTTTCAGGAGGTTATGGGGCAGTTTGTGTTGGGGGGTGGGGATCCTCCACTTCCTGTTTAGGATTACACTCTTCACCCTCCCCTCCCACGCAGGCCATATGTTCATTCTAAGCCTCAGCATCCAGCCAGAAAAGCCCTTTGTGTTTTCTTGGCAAAACTAGGGCCCAGTAATTAAAGTCCATATGCAAAACTGCTCCCCAGCGCACACTGAGGGCTTTTAATTAGTATGTAATTGGTCAGAGAGGTACTATCAAATCCCTCCCAGTCTGGCCGGCTAAAAATGCGGTATTTGAAAAGTCCCAGACCAGAGAAGGATAATAAATGCTTTAAGTCCCATCTGTTGGAATGATTTGTTTAAGGTAGAAATTTCTGTTCTGTTACTATTTTTAACAATTCTGCTTACAATGTTTCTCCAAACCATATAATGACTACCAGAGTATTCATAGGAGGTAGGACTGTGAGTATGTGAACTAGAAGGCTTATTAGCAGACCTGTGTTTCTCCCTTCAAAGAAATTCGTAGAATTCAGTGGAAACGGGGAGGCAAAGAGGTGAGCTGGGCATTCGGTTTGGGTAGCTTGGCAGGAACTTCATAGTCATGTCCACTCACACAGAAACCACAGGGAGATCAGCTTATTAGCTGTGTGGTCTTTGAAGATCACCGTGCACCCCAGAGCACCACGTGAGTGAGTCTGTCTCCATGGGAGGAACGACTTGGAATTCACCTTGGTGGACGGGGTCATCAACTGTGGAGAAGCCAAGGGAACAAGAAGGAGGGAGGCAGAGATCTCCTCGCCCTCTGGAAGCCATGCAGAGTAGAGTGAAGCAATAATGCAGTAATAATGATGATAGCAAGTATTATTGTAGTAGCAGTAGGGTAGACAGTGGGTACTCCATGCTCACTTTGTGTTTGGCCCTGTGCTCAGCATCGTCTTTGGGTTGTGATCTTCACACTGTCTATGATGTTGCTCCCATAGCACCCGTTTCCTAGATGAGGAATCTTCAGACTCCGATGGCTTACTTGAGGTCACCAGCTAGTAAGTAGCAGTGCTGGGATTTGAAACCCAGTGGTATGACTCCAGATTCTGGGCTGTCAACCACCAGGCTTGCTCCCTCCTACCCTGCATTACCAAGGGCCTCGATTTGCTTGAAGAACATGTTCTGGAAGAAGGAAGGTCAGACAAGATCTGTCTCAGCTCCTGTGTTTTCCCACCAGGCTCTCCAGTGTGGAGGTGAGGAGAAATGTTGATACCCACTGGTACCACACCCATAGGAGCAGGTGAAAACATGTGTGGAAGGAGTAGAGGGAAGAGTCTGGAGTGTTTCAGCCCCTGGAAGTCCCACCTAACCTCAGAAGGGCCTCTCTGTTGCTTCATGTGGCTGGAACCCTAAGGGTCCGGGCACTGTCCCTGCAAGAGACTTTGTTTCCTGTGTTGTCCGTCTGCTGCTTGGGGGGCTAGGAGACAGCTCTGCTCCTGCCCTGTTGGCTCTTTTTAGATGGAAGTCAACTGAAGTTGTGCACAGTCATTTGGCTTGAGGCCTGTGCTCACTGGGAGAAGGCTTAGCTGTCTTTTTCCATCTTGTTCTTTTTATCTCTCTGCCCTTTCATTTTCTTGGTCCTTCCCTCCAGTGCATTCACACTCTCTCCCTTGGCTAGAGGGAATCTGGGAGGTGGCCTGGGCTCACTCCACTCTGACTATGGGGTCGGTCACCCCAATTCCCTGCTTGCTTTCTGCCTCATGTGTCATGGTGGTGGCTGGCTGTTGTCAGAGGCAAGAACTGGATCTGGCAGTAAGTGTTCAGGATGATCCCTCATGCTCAGCTTGCTCTAGTTGGGAGGGCAGAGCCCAGCTGTTCTTACTGGAGTTCTGCTCAGAGCCTAAGGCCAACCCCAGCCAATAATAAAGTGTTGCTTGGCCTTGCTTTGTTCTCTGTGTGCCCTTTTCCCCCAGGAGCCTTGTGGGGACAGTGGCTGGTTGGTGGCAGGGCTTGGGTTTTGCTGTGTCCCTGCCAATCCCATCATGATGCCGTGTTACTCTCACTCCTTCAGACTCCATATGCACACACCCTGTACTTGCCCGTGGGCACGGGACAGACAGTTGCCAACTAAGATGCGTCAGTCTGGGTGAATGGGGTCTGGACTGAAGGAGACGGGAAGAGTTTGTGCTTGCATCATGGTGCCCTGAACAGAACGCAAGAGATGAAAGTATTTGCATGAAGCAGCATAGAACCAGACAACAGGCAAAAGAATGGAGGGTGGGAAGGGACAGTTGTAGGAACTGACAAGAAAGCAAAGTCAGAAAGTCTGGCTTCTAGATGGAAGTCCTTTGAAGAGAAAACTAGTGATTGTTTAAAATACCATATTTAACATAAATTAGAGGGAATTAAGGCCAGAATCTAGAGTAGATGTTATTTGTCTCACACGTATCTTTGCTTTTAGAATGCCTTCTCCTCGAAAAACTAACAGTATTCCAGGTTTGGGTTGTGATTCTGTATGAATAGATCTTGGGTTAGAATAATTATTCACTAGCCACTCTATAAGAGCTATTTATAGTATCTTTCCTTTCTGTAACATCTAAAACAAAGGTTGGTTTAAAAAGAAAAAAATCTTTGTAGCATTCCCAGCAGAACTAAGGGCCTGACACTGCATGTGGTTTGGTTTATAATCTAGGGATGGTTCCAGCATGCAAAGATCCAAAGTGGGTTTCTTTGTGGCTTGTCTGCACCTGCTGGAGATCTAGTGCACCAATTAAAGTTACAAGGCAGCTATTAGCCACCAACTGACACCAAGATTATAGGTTAAAGTTTGAATTGGTTTAAATGGTGTCATGTGTCCACCAGGACAAAGAGTAAGGTGGGGGGACATGTGTTTGGCAAATGCTAGGGAGCCACTCCAGTCAGGGGAAGGAAGTCTTTTTAACAACAGTTAAACCCAGAAGAAGTGGAGTTTGGGGGTAGGTTTGTTGCAAGAGCTTTGAATCTAGAGTCAGGGAGACCTAAGTTCTGAGTTCTGTCAATGTGACCCTTGTTAGCCTCAGTCTGTCTTCTTGAAAATGGGAATGATAATCCCTGATTTCTAAAAAGAATTCAGTGAATTAGAAATCACATCATTCTTGCTGGCATTAATGCAACAAAGTTACATTGAGCTGCATCAGTAGAAAATGAGCAGTGGGACTTCTTGGTGGCCCAGTGGTTAAGACTCTTGCATGTCTAGTACTCCCACTGCAGGGAACACAGGTTTGATCCCTGGTCCAGAAACTAAGATCCTGCATGCCATGTAGCATGGCCAGACATTTTTTAAAAAGAAAATGACTAGCAGCAGCATTGGAAGGAGGAACAAGTTGTAGAAGCAGCCAGCTTGCTGGATTGGGGTGTGGTGTGATGGAGAGAAAGGAGTCCTCCAGCCCTGGATTCAAGTCCTGGCTCTAGAATTTCCTATCTGTTTGACATTGGGCAACCTCCTGGGCCATGGTGTCCTCATCTGGACACGAGGGATGACACTGACAGTGACCTCCTTGGACTGTTGTGAGGAGTATATGACACGCTCCAGGTCAGTGCTAGGCTCATGGACTCAGTCACCTTCACTGTTAGTCACCTTGCTCCATCAAGCAACATTTCTCCCTCTTGCGTTGCCACTGTTTATTCTAAACTGGAATTTCTTTCTCTTCCTTCAAGTTCAAGCACCCTCAGATGCTTCCTACAAACATTCCTCAAGACTTCGGTAACTGCAGGACCCCTGCCCAATTTTTACCACTTATGCATGCCTCCTCTCTTGTTATTTATTACTGTTTTCTTCAAGTCAACGTTTTAATCCTGAAATGCATTTAACGGAAGCTTCACATCACGAAGGTAAGTGAAAATCTGTGTAGCTCTTAAAATAGAATGTTTATGACTCACCTAAAATCTCTGTATGTGCCGTCAGACATGTGCATATCATACTTGGGTAAATACTGGTCTGATCCTTTGCTGTTCAAAGTGTGGTCCCTGGACCAGCAGCATCAGTGTTCCCTGAGAGCTTGTTAGAAATGCAGAATCTCAGGGCTGACTCCAGACCTTCTGACTCAGAGTTTACATTTTAAGAGGATCCTCAGTTACTGATATACTTTGGGGGTCATTTATTTTTTTAACTGAGGTGAAATTCACATACTTTTAAGGTTTAAGAAACAGTAGTCTAAGGGATCTGAAGCTCCAGTACTTTGGCCACCTGATGCAAAGAGCCAACTCACTGGAAGAGACCCTGGGGTGCTGGGAAAGACTGAGGCCAGGAGGAGAAAGGGGGTGGCAGAGGAGGAGATGGTTGGATGGCATCATTGGCTCAAAGAACATGAATGTGAGCAAACTGGGAGATAGTGAAGGGCAGGGAAGCCTGGCGTGCTGCGGTCTGTGCAGTTGCAGTCGGACACAGATTAGGCATTGAACAAGAGGATCCATAAAGTTCCTTCCAGCTCTGACAACTATTGCCACATATTGGTATTTCTCCCTCCTTCTGAGATCCAAGTCCATATTTCCAACCTAAGTGTTCTATTCTCGGCCTAAACCCTGGCTTCTCTAAAGTGCTACTTGGCCTCCCTGAGTGCTCCATTCCCCCAGACAGACTTTGTAACCATCTTTAATGCCTTCCTACCTCTCCCCTGCTTCAGTTCTGCAAAATAGACCCAACTCTATCTCCTTTAAGAACTTTTTGATTCCTATAGCTCCCCCAGCACTGCAGGCCCCTCATCAGAGTGCTGGCTGTTGCCTCCTCCCTGGACTCTCTTTCCTCCAGGGGATCCTTGCAAGTTCCATGTTTTTAAGGCACAAGTGTGATCATATCATCTACTCTTCAGTCACCATGTATGTTTCCCTGTTACATACCATGAAGCAGTCAGACTCCTTGATCTGTCTTTAAGGCTGTCCATTATGTTACTGACATCAGCCTCTCACCTGTATTATACTCTGAGCTGTAGACTAGTTGTACAAGTCATCATTTTATATGAAGCTTTCCCTGCCTCCGAGTCTTTCTTTTGTGTTCCCATTTCTGAGATGCGTTTCTCTACAGCTCATGATTTCACATCTCCACCACTTAAAATTCTTCCAGTTCAAGACCCCTGCTCACCTTTCACCTTCTTCCTAAAGTGTCCCATGGTTCCCCAGCTTCATAGCTCTCCTTAGTTTCTACCAACTCTGATGTCCTCTGCCTTTGAGCATGGCTAAGCCTGTAGGGCAGGTATAACTCCCAGTGCCACCATATCAGTTTAACGCAACTCTCTTTAATTCACTTTCCATTCTGAGCTCCCCATCTGCTTGCTCCCCATATACCATCTCCACTCTCAGTTATACTCCCCTTGGCCCCAGGCAGCATTCTGAATGCTAGAAGACTGGGGCCAAGGCATCTGAGAGGTGGTGTATTGAGTCCTCAGATGCCATCTGTCCAGCTGGCATCTACTGGAATGTACATCATTCTGTTAAGCCTTCAGTCATTGGACACGTAGGTGGCTGCTGCCTTATCTCATGTTTCCCTTTGCAATGCCTCCTTAGGTCCTGCAGCTGTACTCTTTTCACTGCATTGATGTTTCTCTTGGATGCCAGGGCCCTTCTGCCCTGTGCCATGCTTGAACAGTGCAGCTCTACACAGCTGCCTGGCATTTTATTGGCTTACGTAGCTCTGCCACCTAGCTGAGGTCTGGGTGCTTCCCCAAGCATGGGTCAGCCCTGTGCTCAGAGCTTCCAAACCTCTCTGGAATATTTGATGTTTCCTTCTTCCTTAGAGGTGATCCAGAGGCAAGCTCATCCTTTCATTTTCTCATCCATCGAGCAGGTGTTTGTCAAATGCCTGCTATGTTCCAGGTGCACACTGAGGTGCAGTAGTGAGTAAGATGGACATGGTCCCTACCCTTGTGGAGCCCAAAGCTAATCAGTAGAAGGAATACTTTTATGATATTATGGCAAGCTAATGGATTGTTTAATTTCTGCCTGTTATTTATTTAGGAACTCTTATCTTGCTAAATTTTTTTGCTGTAATTTCTTCCTTTTAAAAGAAATGACAGCATGTTCTTAGTGCATACTGTTCTGGAATAATGTATTCCTGATGAGAACATCACTTTTCAGTTAGCTAAGTCATAAAGTTGAGACCAAAAGGTCCAGTATGAGTGTTGATTATAGTTAGTCTGCTGATCTTTACTCACAATCTTTGATAAGGTTGTATGAAAACTCAGCATTTGCAAATGCCAAAGTGAGGCTCTCTGAAGGAGATGGGTAAGATCTGAGCTTATTAGTTCATGGAGCACCAGCTGCTGTGAACAGATACAGACCAACATTAAAGCGGCTTATTATGCACAGGTTTATTTTTTACCAGATGTCTCCTCTAAGCAGTACTTCAGCTTTCCAGGTTCCTTCCATCTCATGGTTTCACCATCTTCAACATGTAGCTTCCAAGGTCACACAGAGGGGATAAAACATGGTAAATTACCCATGGGAGGTTTTAATGAACTAGGCCTGAAACGGCGTCCGTCAATTCTGCTCTTTCCACTGGCCACAGCTCAGTCACGTGCTCACACTGACTTCAAGGGAGATTGGGAACTATAGTCCAGCTATGGGCCCTAGAAGAAATGAAAACTGTTTTAATGAATAATGAAACTGGTTTTTGCCACCATCTGCGATTTAATTAATCCTGGTGGTACCTTTTGGTCTTGGGTTCACACTATTCTGTGGCCTTGTCTGTTGCTTTAAGAAAGAAAAAGCTGAAGTTGGAAATATTTGACTTTTTGTATGTTGATACATGGTTTAAATAACGTTGTTGCTATTCGGTCACTAAGTCGTGTCTGACTCTGTGACCCCACGGACTACATAGCCCACCAGGCTCCTCTGTCCTCTACTATCTCCCAAAGTTTGACACCCTGAAAAAGTTTCATTACTTTTACTTTCTTTTCTCTTTCCTCCCTCCTTCCCTTTTCTCCCTCCCTTTCTCCTTGTGTTGAGAGTTCAGTTCAGTCACGCAGTTGGGTCTCTGTGACCCCATGGACTACAGCACACCAGGCTTCCCTGTGCATCACCAACTCCCGGTTCTATTAATTCTGATTCTGAATTTACAGGTTTGAATATAGCCAGCTTGTCTTTCATATACTTGTCAGTCTAAATATGTCAGTGGACAATTAACAAAAATTTAGAAACCACTTATCTTCATTTGGAGAGGGAATTAGAGGAATGTACTTAGCTTTGAGAGCAGAAGATCATTTAAATTTAGGGCCAACTCATCTTGACCCCAGGAAAGGAGGGGATGGAATTCAGGCTCTCCATGACTCAAACCCTTGCTATCTGTCTCCATTCTTAGTAGCAGATGGGGAAGGGGAGCAGTAATGGGTGCCTGTTTTTGAGAGCTGTTGGTTTTCTCCCTGATCATACAGGGCTGTGAAACATGAAAGATGCCAGGGACTCTGAGCACCATTCCCTAAATGCCCCAATGCCCGCAGGGAACCAGCCAAAGGCTGGGGTTGGCTTCAGATGGCTGGACAGGTGGCCTTGTAATTAAAACCTTTCCCTTCTAACTGTAGGCCTTGTTTTGCCAGGAATCTGAGGTGAAGAGAATGTTCTAGTTAGATGCCTGTACCAGCTGCTTTGAAAGCTTCCTCACAGCTGTCCCGAGACCATAGCAAACAGCCACATCTTTGCTTTCAGAATCTTGGGGGCTTAGTGTTATTTGAGATGGGATAAGCAGACGTAGAGATGAGGGAATATTTCTTTCTGATCTCAGAAGTTCTGAGTCTTTTGAAGACAAAGAGCTCAAAAGAAAAGTCTGGAATGCGTGCATTTCCTCTCTATATTAACTTTGAGAGGTAGGAGCCATTCTTAGTCCTTGTATTGTGGACGGGAACACTGAAGCTCTCAGGATTTAAGTAACTAGATTGTTGTCATGGGGTTAGGCATCAGAGTCAGGATTCACATCCAAGTAGTCTTGACTCCAGATTCAGGCTCTGGTAACCTCTACTCTTAGGCAGATTCAAAATTTAACTCCCGAGCACCCTCTCCAGGTATTGTCCACCTTCATTCTCCCTCCATCCTAGCTCATGGGTCACCCACCCTCCCAGTTCCCCAGGCCCAAAACCTGGGAGTCGTCCTGAGTTCTAATCTCATGCCCCCAGTAGAATTTACCAGGAAATTCAATTGATAGTGTTTACAATCTGTATCCAGAATCTGGGTGCATCTTACAGTCTTCAGTAGTCTACCAGCACCTTAGGCAAAGTTGTATCTGTTCCACCCTCGATTGCTCATTAGCCTTGACACTGATCTCTCTGCTTGTAGTCATGCTATCCTCTCGTGTCTTCCTGACACACTGGCCGAAGTGATCTAGCCCCGGGGCAGCTTTTCTCCACCGGAGCCACCACCTCTCTTATTCACCTTCCCTAGGTGGCTGTGTTCATCTATGTGGTCAGGGCGGCTGCAGCTCCTTGTCTTCCAAAAAGGGAATCAGAGAGGAAATCCTGGCAAGCAGTTTCCTTTAAACAAATGATGCAAAAGTAGTACACATCATTTCTACTCACATTTCACAGGCAAATCAAGAGTCACATGGCCAGCCTAGCTACAGAAAGCCTAGGATATGTATGGGTAGTCATGTTCTCAACTCCCCAAGAAGAGGAGACTGGATTTGGAAATGACTAGCCATGTGCCAGAGTCTTAAGAGGGGAAGTGGGTAGACCTGTCAGGAGGCTATTCAGGATCCTTAGGTGAGTGTTGACAATAGCTTAACTTAAAGAAGGGATAGTGGAGATGGAGAGAGATGGACTGATTTGTGATGTGGTTTGGAGGTAGAATGAGGGGGAGCGTGTAGGGTTGAGGGAAAAGCAGAAATCAGAGATGATTCCCTGGGGCTTTGCAGGCGGTGCTAGTGGTTAATAAGCTGCCTGCCAATGCAGGAGACTTAAGAGATGCAGGTTTGATCCCTGGGTCAGGAAGATCCCTTGGAGGAGGGTGTGGCAACCCTCTCCAGTATTCTTGCCTGGAAAACCCCATGGGCAGAGGAGCCTGGTGGGCTACAGTCCATGGGGTTGCAAAGAGTTGGACGTGACTGAAGTGACTTAGCACAGCACACAAGGATGATTACCAGGTTATTTCTGTCTTGAGAGACACATGATGCTGTTTTCGAGCTGAGGAAGCAGTCTGTAGTGACCACCCGGGGACCAGTGTGAGAGGCCTCTCCATTAGGGGCTGGTCTTATGTCACAGTGGAAGCAACCGTGGAAGATTGGCATGGCTCAGAGGGAGAATCTGAGGGGCTGTCTGCTAGATGGATCACATGTGTTTTACGTTAAAATGCTTCAGAGGAAGGAAGAGGGCAGCCTGTTTTTGCCACATTGGTAGGCCTTCATGCCGACCAGGTAGATGTTGATTCAGAGAAGCCAGGAACCATAGAGCCCATGTGGCATGTGGTTGCAGCTCAGGTTAGGTCAGCAGAGCTGCTTTCGGTTTGGAGGAAGGAAGAGCTGAGTGAAGGTACTTATTTTTCAGCACCTGGGACAGAAAAGGTCATACTCCCAGCACCTTGATGCCCCTTGACGTTGAGGGCTGTCATGTGTACCTGTCTCCTGTTTGCCTGAGTCGGAGCATGGTGTAAGAAAACGTGTTTGCAATTAAGAATAGTCAACAGACAGAGGGTCTGGAAGGATGACCGACTCACCCAGCTGGACAGTTACAAGGCCTGTTCGGGGTAATTTGAGAGACAGCATGGGTGGGTTGGGGGTGCTTCACAAGGCTCAGGGGGCTGACCCACCTTGAGGCTGATAAACTCTCAAAGAACTGACAAAGCCAAGTCACTCACTCTGTCTCTGGGGTGGAGACCTCAGCCTGAGGTGAGCCCAGCTGGTTCTGCCACCTCTGAGAGTATGCTGGGGCCAGTGCAATCCCCAGAAGCATAGCAGTTTCTATACATGGTAGCTAGTCAAAAACATGCTTCATTATTCATTTCTAAATCACTCAGTGTTATGCCATATAAAATTTTTTCTTCACCTTTCCGTTTCACAACTGAGAGATCTAAAGTTTAGTATCTAGTCCAGAGTACCACGGTAAGGGTTTGAAATGTTGCTCGTGAATACACTGATGTTCAGCTCACAAACTGACTCTGTAGTGACCATCTGTCACTAATTTCTGCCTGTAGTGAACATTTGTCAGGAGGGAAAGGTGGCTTGATGTTGGGAAACCTAACTTGTATTTATGGTAGAAGAAAAAAAAATACCTTGAGATCAATGTAAATGAGAAGGAGGGGAAAGCCATCATTTCCCTCGGATGACTGATGTGTTATTTAGTGACAACCAAGATTCTAGGATTGGTGAACTTGTTTCGGGTCAATGCTCTCTCCCAGGGTTAGGAGCTGTGGGACAGAGGAATGCTCATGACCTGTCCAGTAGAGGCAGTGAGGGCAGACCTGGGCCCACTGTTGCCTGACAGCGTCTGAGCCTAGGGCCTCACTCTGACCTACCGCCTGGGGAACCCGTGTTAAATTCACTCAGGGCTGAGCAGACTTGGAGCTCCCATACTAGAAGCAGAGCTTGATTCATCAGCCTGAGTGCTAACTTAGCAATGTAGCTGGGAGGAGAAAACCTGTGCCATGCTTCTGAGAATTGCATTCTCAGTATAAAGGAGGTGGAGTGCTCTTCAGTTCAGTTCAGTTCAGTTCAGTCGCTCAGTCGTGTCCGACTCTGTGCGACCCCATGAATCACAGCACGCCAGGCCTCCCTGTTCATCACCATCTCTCGGAGTTCACTCAGACTCACGTCCATCGAGTCCGTGATGCCGTCCAGCCATCTCATCCTCTGTCGTCCCCTTCTCCTCCTGCCCCCAGTCCCTCCCAGCATCAGAGTCTTTTCCAATGAGTCAACTCTTCGCATGAGGTGCCCAAAGTACCGAAGTCTCAGCTTTAGCATCATTCCTTCCAAAGAAATCCCAGGGTTGATCTCCTTCAGAATGGACTGACTGGATCTCCTTGCAGTCCAAGGGACTCTCAAGAGTCTTCTCCAACACCACAGTTCAAAACCATCAATTCTTTGGCACTCAGCCTTCTTCACAGTCCAACTCTCATATCCATACATGAGCACAGGAAAAACCATCGCCTTGACTATACGGGCCTTAGTCAGCAAAGTAATGTCTCTGCTTTTGAATATGCTATCTAGGTTGGTCATAACTTTTCTTCCAAGGAGTAAGAGTCTTTTAATTTCATGGCTGCAGTCACAATCTGCAGTGATTTTGGAGCCCCCCAAAATAAAGTCAGACACTGTTTCCACTGTTTCCTCATCTATTTCCCATGAAGTGATGGGACCAGATGCCATGATCTTCGTTTTCTGAATGTTGAGCTTTAAGCCAACTTTTTCACTCTCCTCTTTCACCTTCATCAAGAGGCCCTTTAGCTCCTCTTCATTTTCTCCCATAAGGGTGGTGTCATTTGCATATCTGAAGTTATTGATATTTCTCCCAGCAATCTTGATTCCAGCTTGTGTTTCTTCCAGCCCAGCATTTCTCATGATGTACTCTGCATATAAGTTAAATAAGCAGGGTGACAATATACAGCCTTGACGTACTCCTTTTCCTGCTTGGAACCAGTCTCTTGTTCCATGTCCAGTTCTAACTGTTGCTTCCTGACCTGCATAAGGATTTCTCAGGAGGCAGGTCACATGGTCTGGTATTCCCATCTCTTTCAGAATTTTCCAAAGTTTATTGTGAGCCACACAGTCAAAGGCTTTGGCATAGTCAATAAAGCAGAAATAGATGTTTTTCTGGAACTCTCTTGCTTTTTCCATGACCCAGAGGATGTTGGCAATTTGATCTCTGGTTCTTCTGCTTTTCTAAAACCAGCTTGAACATCAGGAAGTTCATGGTTCACATATTGCTGAAGCCTGACTTGGAGAATTTTGAGCATTACTTTACTAGCACGTGAGATGAATGCAATTGTGCGGTAGTTTGAGCATTCTTTGGCATTGCCTTTCTTTGGAATTGGAATGAAAACTGACCTTTTCCAGTCCTGTGGCCACTGCTGAGTTTTCCAAATGTGCTGGCATATTGAGTGCAGCACTTTCACAGCATCATCTTTCAGGATTTGAAACAGCTCAACTGGAATTCCATCACCTCCACTAGCTTTGTTCGTAGTGATGCTTTCTAAGGCCCACTTGACTTCACATTCCAAGATGTCTGGCTCTAGATGAGTGATCACATCATCATGATTATCTGGGTCTTGAAGATCTTTTTGTACAGTTCTTCCGTGTATTCTTGCCACCTCTTCTTAATATCTTCTGCTTCTGTTAGGTCCAGACCATTTCTGTCCTTTATCGAGCCCATCTTTGCATGAAATGTTCCCTTGATATCTCTAATTTTCTTGAAGAGATCTCTAGTCTTTCCCATTCTGTTCTTTTCCTCTATTTCTTTGCATTGATCGCTGAAGAAAGCTTTCTTATCTCTCCTTGCTATTCTTTGGAACTCTGCATTCAGATGCTTATATCTTTCCTTTTCTCCTTGGCTTTTCACCTCTCTTCTTTTCACAGCTATTTGTAAGGCCTCCCCAGACAGCCATTTTGCTTTTTTGCATTTCTTTTCCATGGGGATGGTCTTGATCCCTGTCTCCTGTACAGTGTCACGAACCTGATTCCATAGTTCATCAGGCACTCTCTCTATCAGATCTAGACCCTTAAATCTATTTCTCACTTCCACTGTATAATCATAAGGGATTTGATTTAGGTCATACCTGAATGGTCTAGAGGTTTTCCCTACTTTCTTCAGTTTCAGTCTGAATTTGGCAATAAGGAGTTCATGATCTGAACCACAGTCAGCTCCTGGTCTTGTTTTTGTCGATTGTATAGAGCTTCGGCTGCATAGAATATAATCAGTCTGATTACGGTGTTGACCATCTGGTGATGTCCATGTGTAGAGTCTTCTCTTGTGTTGTTGGAAGCGGGTGTTTGCTATGACCAGTGCATTTTCTTGGCAAAACTCTATTAGTCTTTGCCCTGCTTCATTCCGCAGCATGAAATCAAAGCAATGGAGTTAGTAAGGCTTGGTGGGATATTTTATCTAACCTGTTCTGGACAGAGACCTTTGAGCTTTATCTTCGTCATTGATCTTGCAGCAGAGCAAAATTCTCCAGCCCACCATAGGCAGGGTCTCCCGAGTAAACTCTGATTGGTTCTTCTTACCCTGTTCAGTCTTTCCTTGGAGTCACCAAAAACTTATGCCATCATAGCTCTCCACCCCTGATCATATGACAGTTTCTGAGGTCTGACCCTCTCTGCCATTTGCTATGTTGAAATCAGTGTCTTCTTCTTGAGTCATGAAACCTAAGAGACTTTAGGAGTCACGCAGTTAGATATCATTTTTCTGTAATAAATTTCTGAAGGAAAATGTACACATTCAGCTAACCTCCTATCTTTTATGTTGGGTCTTTTTAGCTTCCATACAGGAATGAGGCATCTTTTAACTTGCTCTCCAAATTTTAGGATACCATCGTCTTTGACCTTGCCCCTCCCTCTGCACTGAATAATTTAACTTCATCCAATAAGCATTTGTTTGGAATTCTCATGTGGGAGAATAATGCTTTAGTTAAAAGCTATAGGCTTTTGGATCAGATCTGGGTTTATATCTCAGCTCCGCCACTTACTGGCTGAGTCACCATAAGCAAGCTTTATCTAACCTCAGTTTCACTCCCTGTAAAATTCAGTTAAGAGTACACACCTGAATAGGTGTTTCATGAGGATTAAATGCAATAGTGTATATAAAGTACTTAGCTCAGTGGTAGTACATGATAAGTGTGTAATAAAATAAACAATTTTTAAAATGTGTATAATACTGTATGTATTTATTCATATGTTTCTAAATGAGTATATATAGTCCCTTGCATATGCCAGACTGGCTCTAGGCTCTAAGGAGCAGTGGTGAAAATAAGGTCCATGTCCTCCTAGAGCACATGTCTAGTTGAGATGTTGGCAGTAAGCAGGTAAACTCATATACATGATGTCAGAGAGCAAAAAAATGCCTTGAAGAAAAATAAAGCAGGGAAGAGGGACAGAATGACAGGGCTGTGGCAGTGGAGGTTTTGTTCCTCAATCCTACCCATTGATAAAGGGCCTTTGCACTGGCTATGCCCTCTGCTGAGATGTCACTCTCCCATTCCCCATCCTCCAGGATTGCCTTTATTTCTATCAGGGATCTGCCTAAGTATCACCTCATCAGAGAGGCACCACTTACTTAAAAAAAATGATACACACATAAAATACATAAAGAGATACCATTCCTCGCTTTGAAGTTTATAGTCCTATAAAACCGACAAGGAGACAAATGACCATCTTTCCAGATGAAGGTAGTTGCCTTTAACAGAAGTACAAATCAATAACATTCAATTAAGGGAGTCAAGAAAGGCTATATCTAAAAAATGGTACTTGAGATGTTGGGGTTCCCAGGTGGCCAGTGTAGGAGATGTAGGTTAGATCCCTGGGTTGAGGAGATCCACTGGAGGAGGAAATGGGAACCCACTCCAGTATTATTGCCTGGGAAATCCCATGGACAGAGGAGCCTGATGGGCTACAGTCCATGAGGTTGTAAAGAGTTAAACGCGACTGAGCACACAGGCACACACTTGAGATGTTGCTTGGTATAAAAAGAGTGAGGGCTTTGGAATTGGACCAAGCCACTCGAGTGACTTTGGGCATCACTCAAAGTGTCAAGATAAGGACGCCTACTTCAGAGGGTCATTGTGCTCATTGAGAAACAAGTCCTAAGCGCCTACAGTAAGTAGTACATGAGGTTGGCTCTTAATGGTGCCCTCTTCACATGAGTAGATAATTAATAGTGGTGTTTGGGGTGCGTTCCCATTAGCCTTCGATTCTTGTAATATGCTATTGTCTTACAATAGTCTATCGGGGCATCCAGCTCTACCAGGAAAAGGGAAGCTTCTCATAGACCTGGACGGCTGTGTCCCCAACATGGATGGCACCGTGCCTGTTATGCAGGGGCAATTGATTAAGGACAGTGAGTACATTATCTCTAAGAGGCAGAACTGTTCTATACAGATGGGGACCTCAAGAGATGGTCTGTTCTCTTCTCCATCTCTGTACCTCAGTACCCCCAAATTGTTTCTGACAGATGGGCATTTAGCATGTTCTTGCAAGAAGACTCCACTTCCCCTCTAGGGAGATGCATGCTGGGTTTAACCATGTAATTTGAAGTGGGTGAAATGATGCCAGCATGCCTCCCTCTTAGAGCCTTGATTCTGTTTTAATCCTTCTGTTTTTAGAAGGAATTAAAGAATATTGGTTTGTCCAGTGCATGGGCTGTAAACAGATTATTATTATTTTGAAGATCAGAGATAGTCTTTAAGACATGGAGATTTTCAACATCAGGTAAGTCTTAGTTATTCTAGAGATGCTGAATATCAAGATACTGGCCTTTCCAGGCATCATATTTTTCTTCTTGCATTTTTTTTAAAGAGTTATCTGTTTTTTTTTTTCCTCATAGCAACTCCACCATAAAATGAGACACAGAAGAGATAACTAATTATGCTTAGGAAGTTTCATTAAAATGTGGGAAAAGGGAGAGCAGAGGCATGGTATACCGGCAGGCATGGGGATTCCTTGTTGATGGTACTCAGTCACCTCTGTCCTCTGTGAACATACTTTAAGGTGACAGTCAATGAGAATTTGGCCATCACATCTGAAATTGGATGTCTAGGGCCCACATTTGGTTGTGGGAAACTCTCTCTGTTCCTCAGACCTTCTACCATGATCATGGAATGTGGACCATGATGCCAGTATGGAGCTCAGGGCCTCGGGCAGCCGTTTTAGCCCTGCAGCCCCAAACCAGGAAGGTTTTTGTTTGTCACAGTGGGGGCCTCGACCCCAACCATGGCCTTGCAGGGGAGTTGCCTTAGAATCTGCCTGATTCCCCAGGATAGAAACTTGCTTCAGAAAAATGCTGTGAGATGCTTTCTAATCACTGAAAATTGCTTTGGCCGACACCTCCTCTAAAGGAAGCCTAAAGGCCTTGGGTAAGGGTGGCACCAACACGTCCTGCACTTCAGAATCAAGTGCAGCATCAGGCAGATGGAAACTTTTTCTGCAGATGGATTGACATACCTGTGAGGGAGAGCTGGGCATCCCTTGGCCTCTCTGAGTAGAGTTATATTTATTGCTGTCTTGGTTATGGCAGCTACTTTGGGGGAGAGTTGAGCATAGGGGAGAGGGCAAGACATTCGTCCCATCCAGGGCCTGCACCAGAGTGGATCCAGCACGGTGCTGTCATCTAGTGTGCACTTCCTTCCTTCTGCTCTAGGGCTTGAAAGCCAGCATTGCTGCTTGTAGGTCAGGGCACGTGGCACTAAGACTTCCCAGGCTCCCCATCTCGGCGTTTGTACCTAAATAGGAAAGGATGAACACTTGGAGCATCCCTTTTAAAGGTTATTAAGTGCCTGCTTTGTGAAAGGTGCATTCATAGCTCTCACATTTCTGAACATCCTCATCTGCTGACAGGTTTCATTTTCACCTCCGATCCTTCAGCCTCTGAGTCCCTTGTGCAGTGAATCCAGGCACCTGTGCCTGACCGATGCATGACCTGTTCTCCCACTCCTTCCTTTTGGACTCAGTTCTGTTTTTATCCCTTTAGCTTAACTTCTATAGCCTCCTCTCACCACTGGCTTGTTTTGTCCCTTTAAGACATCCAAGTCTCTCTGACCCTACCAAAGGTCCATGCCTTGACTCATTAACCTCTCCAGCTTCTGTTCATCCCTTCTCCTCCCTTTCTTACCTGAGTGATCTGTGTGTACTAAGCAATCTGTGTGTACTGTGTCTGTTTTCCTGATGGAAAGCAGGGAAATGGGCTGATGGAAGCCCATTTCCATCAGCTTCTTCCCTTGTTGTGCCACCAAGGCAGCTCCAGGGCACCCACGATTCATTTCCCAATGTCATGTTTCCTTTGGACTCTTCTCTCCCTGGATGTCCTCTTGCCTTCAGCACAGGTGAACACTGCCTCCAACTCCAAACTCTTACCTTAACTCTTGAGACTTCATGCTCACTTGCTCCATTCCAGTTTCTCTCTCCTCCATGAAGTTCTTTTCCTCTGTTTTTAAAAAATTGATGACTCCGGGTGAACTCCTTGACCCACTTCTCTTTCCAGTTTGTCTTTGCATGATGGCATCCACAGCCAGGGCTTTGACCACCATCTAAATGCTAGTGAGTACCAGATGTCTGACTACAACTCGGACCTCTTCCCCCTTCCCCACAACCTGGGGTTCTGAGCAAGGCATCAGATGGAAATGCCTTCAGGGATCTGCGGATAAAGTCAGTGAGTGAAATGGATTGAGTGAGTGTGGCAGGCCAGAGAACCTCTTGTTCTAGCTGAAGGGAATGGCTGCCACTGGGCTCCAGCCAACTGTTGACATGTAGGAATTTAGGACCCATGTTGCCAGATTTTCCAGTTTTCCCTGAGAAGCCAGAAATACATAATCCTGTTTGGACTCTCTCAGTGATTGAATGTTGGTTCAAAAATGTCTGTATGGACCAAAGCCCGTCTGAGAACCATGTCTGAGTACAGACCACCTGTCTGGGATAACGGTTTGATTCATATACTCCAGTTATTGGTTCATGGCCCAAGCAATTATTCTAATGTCCACAGTCCTTTCACGTTGAATGTGCCCCAAACCAACTTTTCCCCAAACCTTCCCCTCCCTCCTCTTGCACACTTTTGCTCAGTTACTGGCCCTTGCTGCTACCTGCTCACTGGAGCTGTACATACGGAGGGAGGGTGTCCTTCTTTCCTCACCGCTCCCCCACCCGCTGCCCCATTGAATCTACCATCAAATGCCACCAGCATAACCTCGTCAAGTCCATTATCATCCCCCATCTTTTACCACCACTATCATAGTTTAGGCTTCTAGTATCTTTTGCTTGGACCAGTAGCCTCCCGAGTGTTTCAGGCGATGACTCAGAGTAATTGATTCTTCCTGTGTATAAATTATTATTCTAAGCCAAATATTTCATCTTATTTCCTTGATAGTGATTGGTTTTGGAATGGATTTGTGACCCAGTCTGGAACAGTGGATGAAAGGAAGGGTTTGCTGGGAAGCTTCTGGAAAAGTTTTCCTTGCTAAGAGACTAAAGAAGAGATGATTCCCTTCTTGTGGTGGTCCTTGCTGTGCCTATATGTCACTCTAGGAACTGCTGTCACCACCCTCTGAAGATGAGGAAAGGCAGTCTGCAGGTAGAGCCCACCACAGAAAGTGGTAGAATGGAGATAGAGGGCACCTGGGCCCATGGTTATGTTGGTGAGCTACTGAGTCAACCACTTCTGCTGTCTGTCATCTCAAAGCGTGCAGCTATGTTGGTTAATGAGTCTCTTGATTAGTTCATCTGATGAGAGTCAGGGCTTTGTGCAAAGGCAGCAGAGGCATCCTGACTGGTACCCTTGTTTTCTGCCTCCAGGTCTATGCTCCATCACTCCATGTGACACCTGACTGGCAGGGTGGTCCCTCTGGATGCTAATCTGACCACATCACCTTCTGTTTATGCCTCCCATTGCCCAGGATACAGTCTTAGTACTTTGGCAGAATATACAAAGGCCTCTGCGACAAGCACCTTGCCTCCACAGCCCAATCAGGTCACTCTCTTTAATGCACCCTCTGTGCCTACTTTAATCTGATCTGCTTGCAGTTCCCTGTGTAATGATGCTGTTTAACTCTTTCATTCATTTGACAAATTTGTACAAGTGCCATTTCTGGGCCAGGAGCAGTTCAATGCATACCAACTATTATCCACAGTCCTCTGCTCCAGCCACCTCCTCTCCCTGGAGGGCCTCCCTTCTGTCTTTATCTGACTCGCGCTTTTCTTTTTCCAGTGTGGTATTTAACCCTTGTAATCTCTGTCTCTCTTTCTCTCTCTCTCTCTCTCTCTCACACACGTACGTTTGTATATGCATACTTTAAATTGTTCATCCAGTGGTTTTTCAAAATTGTTAAACATACAGTAAATGAAGAGAATAGTACAATGAATATTCTTATACCTAGATTCACTAACATTTTGCCAAATTCGTTCTCTCTTCCCCAACCCTTCTGTGTATATACATTATATGTATACAGATAAGTCCTTTTCTGAACCATGTGAACATAATTTATAGACTTGATGACTCCTCACTCATAAATAGTTGAGCTTATATCTCCTAAGAACAAGAAGATCTTTTATGTAACTGCAATGCTGTTATCACATCCAAGAACTGTATCAATACAGTATCTAATATATTGTCCACATTCGTATTTCCTCAGTTGTCCCAAAAGTTTGTGGCTTTTTTTTTCATTCAGAATCTTCTAGGCTAAATTCTCATGGTTTTTGGGAGCCTTCCTTGAACTCCTTTTGTTCTTCCATGCTCTCAGATGCCTTGTGCAGGTTGCCACTAGGGTGTTAACCACTGTGTTTTTCTGGACTCCTTTGTCCACACATTGCATCCGTGTCATTTGATTCTTCCTATTCTCTGTGCCTAACACAGTGTGTGGCACATAGTAGGTGCTCAGCATTTGTTGGCTGAGTGGGTGATTAAGTGGCAGAATTGAAGGTAAGGCTGTTTTCCTTCTTTCCATATTTAACTGCTTTTTGCAGACAGTGATGTTAATAATGTAAGAGCAGAGAGACCCACCTGCCAGATGGTGAGGAGAGAAATGATCCAGATAGAAAATTGTGAACAGTGGAAAGAGCTAACAATTAGTGATGGCCAAGGTCGTGCTCTTATAGGATCATGTCCCAGAGAACTGAGAGTATCAGTGGAGAAAATCACCAGCCTTCTAGCTGTTGTTGCAAAGCCCTTGTTGTATTTGCATGTCCATGTTATAAACAGACCAAGAAGCCCTTCCAAATGAAATGACCACAAAACATCACATCTACCCAGAGCTGTCTTTTTCCCAGAATGCATTTGTTGGCCATTGGGATAGGCCTGATCACAAGCAGTTGAGGGAAATGTGTCTTAGCTCTGATGACAGCGTTCTTTCCCTGCCATCAGAGCTAAATAGTTTGACATTAATTTTTGGAATCAGGTCTGAGAAGTTATTGAAGTTTATAGAAGCTAATGCTGCTGCTGCTAAGTCGCTTCAGTCATGTCCGACTCTGTGTGACCCCAGAGATGGCAGCCCACCAGGCTCCCCCGTCCCTGGGATTCTCCAGGCAAGAACACTGGAGTGGGTTGCCATTTGCTTCTCCAATGCATCAAAGTGAAAAGTGAAAGTGAAGTCGCTCAGTCATGTCTGACTCTTCGCAACCCCATGGACTACCATAATGAATATATGGATCCAGATACTCTAAATATGAACTTAAAGAACATTTTCATTCTGCTGCTGCTACTTCCTCAGCCAAGAATGTGGAGGCAGAATTGGGACTGGTGAGGTCACTGAGAAAGCTTCTGACTGTGGGGAAGAGACCACTTACTGTCTTCCTTGGAGGTCTTGTATTTCTTTCCTAACTGTCCACTTAACTGGCCTCATAAGACTTGCATACCCTGGGTAGGGGTCACTGATGTTAAAAAATAAATTCATCATAAGCCACTCAAAAACATAGGAAGATAGTCTTCCCAACTGATCTAAAGACAAGGCAATCCAGTTACCTCACTCCTCTGGACAGCAGCTTTGGGTATCTCCAAAGGGCCAGGTGTCATGGGTGCAGTGGTAAATAAGCCACGGCCTTCTGGAGCTCATCATCTACTGGGATAAAGAGATACACAGAGTTTCCATGTTTATGGGGAATGTAATGGGAGCTGTGTGGGCCACCATTCCAACTGGGGAGGGCAAGGCAAGGACGGGCCAGAAGGCAGAAGCAGGTATAGGGTAGGTAGTAGTTAGACAGGCAGGCTGGGGGGCAGTCTAGGCCTAGTGTAGGGAATGAGGCAGAGATGGAGACCTTGATCATCATGGTGAACCCAGGAACAGAGCAGACATTGCCTCTGTGCAGGTGATCCTCAGGATGTGCCAGCAGAGATGGAGACCTTGATCATCATGGTGAACCCAGGAACAGAGCAGGCATTGCCTCTTTGCAGGTGATCCTCAGAGTGTGCCAACAGTGATGGAGACCTTGATCATCATGGTGAACCCAGGAACAGAGCAGGCATTGCCTCTGTGCAGGTGATCCTCAGAATGTGCCAGCAGAGATGGAGACCTTGATCATCATGGTGAACCCAGGAACAGAGCAGGCATTGCCTCTTTGCAGGTGATCCTCAGAGTGTGCCAACAGTGATGGAGACCTTGATCATCTTGGTGAACCCAGGAACAGAGCAGGCATTGCCTCTGTGCAGGTGATCCTCAGAGTGTGCCAGCAGTGATGGAGACCTTGATCATCATGGTGAACCCAGGAACAGAGCAGGCATTGCCTCTGTGCAGGTGATCCTCAGAGTGTGCCATCTGAAATGTTTATTTTTTTGACCAGGTTGAGTCTTAGTTGAAGCATGTGGGATCTTTCATTGTGGTGTGGGCTTAGTTGCCTCGGGACATGTGGGATCTTAGTTCCCTGACCAGGGATCAAACCCACATCCCCTGCATTGGGAGGCAGATTCTAAACCCCTGAAGCACCAGGAAAGTCCCAAGTTGTACCATTTTTGATAACATAAGATGCCAGCACCAAGTCTGAAGGCTACCTGTTAGCCGACTTGAGGAGTCTTTGCCTCCTTGGTTCTGGGTGATCCTTTAACATTATTCCCACTAAGGGTTAAAGGTGGGAGATCCCCCCTCCAACCCCCCACATTAAAAAAAGTCAGTGAAGGTAATTACACCACCATCTATTTAGCTGCTGAAGAATTTACCATTCAAGGAGATAGGACCCTGCCTCACCAGAGGCGTTTAACAGTCCAATACTATCACATTACCCAGATTGTATAAAGAGTATGAATGATTTCCGCTCACAGACCTCTAATGGAGGTATCTCTTTACAAAGCCCCTACTTCAGGCCAGCTGAATGCCTTAGCAGTGCCTCCGAAATCCCGCAGCCCTAATCCCTTTAGCAACAAAGATCTGTTTCTTTGCTTAGCATGAAGTAGGCCTCAGAGGTCTGTGTGTGTCTTCGCCTGTAGACCAGAAGCCTCCTGTTTACAATTTCCCTATTCCTGTTTTTAATGTTGTTCTGAGAGCAGCCACAAAGGACTAGTTTTGTCCAACAGGAACAAGGGAGCTATTAGAGAGAGATGGAGGAAGGAAGGAAGGGCGAACGCAGGGAGGACTCCTCGAGGGATTAGCAGACACAGCTGTTCCCGAAGGGAGAGGACCTTTAGGCTGTTTATAATTTCCGTCACATTTACATTTTTTAATATTTTATTTCCTTAAATTCTTTTTTTTTCTGATCAGTTTCTTATCCACCATTTAAAGCAAGCATCTTGCAGCCATATTGACCGACTTAGGGACGTGTTTCATATAAATTTAGTTGTGATTTGGCTTTTTCCATCAGCGCTGTGTGGCTCTGGTGTGGTGGTCTTGGCTTCCTGTGAGGTCACAGACTCCAGACCACCAGGTGCCTGAGGAAATCATGAGAGAGGACCAGTTTCATTTCTTGTCCCATTGTGCAAACCATTGGAATTCTTTAGGCTGTATTTGATTCATTTCAATCCCATGCACCACCCTGTCCTCACTCACTTTTCAAATGTACCTCATTTTGTCCTGATGTTATCTTTCTAGCCTGGGTGTTATAAAGCATGTTAAGTACAGGTAGAGACTCTTTCATATTCCATGTTGCAAAAACACAAAGACTTTATGAAAATTATTCACGGTTTCATCCAGAAATCAAGCAAGTTTCCATTTTTGTCACCTTCCAGTTCTTGTTTTTGTGCATGTTCAGTTTTTGCACACTTAAAACCATAGAGTTTTAGTTTTAATTTGCTGTACTATGAGGCTGTGTATATTTTTATATCCAGTGACAACCAGTCTCTTTTTTAAAACTCCCTTTCTCTTACCCTTTTCTCTGTTATGAAGATTGGCATCATGTACATCTTTTCACACCTAGTTCGGTGCTCAGATAATCATATGGAAAAAAATTTTTATCCTGCATTGAGAGGATTGCTGTTTATTTTATTAAAATGGATTATGTATTTCCCTTACATCTTGCCTTCTTCACTTAGCAGAGGAAATTGCATTTAATGTATTTTTAACTTCATATGATCTGTACAGGTTCATTTTGCCTGAGAAAACTCTGACTCAAGTGGCAGATGCCCATTTATACGGCTATTTTATTTTCATTCTGTTTTTGTTAAGTTTGACTTTTTCTTGCAGAGCTTTAGTCAAAAAACAAATGATTTTATCAAATGTCCAGTCAACCATTGCTGACCCTTTGGGCTCTTGCTGTCTTAGGGTACATTTCCAGACTCAAGTGTTTTTTAGATCTGGCTGACCTGTTAGTACTGTTACAGAAGTATTCCTGACGGTTGTCTCAAAAGCTCTGTGTATACGGTTTCCTTTTGCAGGGGCCTGGGATGTGAGCTAATCTTTAAGTCCAGGAGACTTAAAGTCCTAACTCACTCAGGGACAGCTGTTCCAAACCCTTCCTTCCTGCTCAAAGTAGTAACTAGTTTTCAAGAGGAACTTTAAAAAATTTTTTTTATTTAAAGAAGAATATGGAGTTCTTCCAGAATTGCTTAATTTTTTTTTTATTTCTCTAAAATAAAATAGTACAAAGCATGTGCCATTCCAAGTGCACTGTCTGAATTCAGCCTCACTGGAAATGTGGACTATCAGTTAAGATGCCTAGCCCTGGGGATATTATTTCCCAGCACTGGCCAGGAAGAAGCCACGATTCCAGTTGCTTTAGTTTCCCCACATGTCTTAGAGAGGAACACTGAAGATATCTGAGGGAACGTGAGCTTCCACAGGCCTATCATCTGCTGCTGCTGCTCTTGTACAGGTTCCTTTGGCAGGATTACAGACGGGAGATGCTGATTATTGTTTTGGTGATATATGCATCTTGGGGGATCATTTTCTGATAAAAAAAGTTTAAGATACCTTCCCATTCCAAGTATAAATTAAAGGTCCTGTGAATTTTAATAAATGCTTTTATTTAAAAACATAGAATTGCCCAGTATACACATATCCTGAGGTTATGAGTGTTTTGATTTTGGTGGTCTGTGCCAAAGACATGCCCTTGGAAGATGCCTTGATTGGAGATCTGTATTTCTTCTCCTGGGAATCTGGATCTTTCTTTTGTCTTTTAATTATTATTATTTTTTAGTTGGAGTATAGTTGAGTTACAGTGTTGTATTAGTTTCTGCTGTATAGCAAAGTGAGTCAGTTTTGTTTTGTTTTGTTTTTTTGGAGCCCGCCAGGCTCCTCCATCCATGGGATTCTCCAGGCAAGAACACTAGAGTGGGTTGCCATTTCCCCCTCTGGAGGATCTTCCCAACCGAGGGATCGAACCAGCATCTCTTAGTTCTCCTGCATTGGCAGGCAGGTTCTTTACCACTAGCGCCAGCTCTATGAGTCTGCTACTTTTCTGGTATATTCACTATTTACTGTATTTTTATTAATAATGTGTTTTTTGTTAATATAAATTTATTTATTTTAATTGGAGGCTAATTACTTTACAATATTGTAGTGGTTTTGTTATACATTGACATGAATCTGCCAAGGGATATATGTGTTCCCCATCCTGAACCACCCTCCCATCTCCCTCCTCATCCCATCCCTCTGGGTCATCACAGTGCACCAGCCCCAAGTACCCTGTATCATGCATTGAACCTGGACTGGCGATCCTTTTCACATATGATAATATACATGTTTCACTGCCATTCTCCCAAATCATCCCACCCTCTCCCTCTCCCACAGAGTCCAAAAGACTGTTCCATGCATCTGTGTCTCTTTTGCTGTCTAGCATATAGGATTAGCGTTACCATCTTTCTAAATTCCATATATATGCGTTAGTATACTGTATTCGTGTTTTTCTTTCTGGCTTACTTCATTCTGTATAATAGGCTCCAGTTTCATCCACCTCATTAGAACTGATTCAAATGTATTCTTTTTAATGGCTGAGTAATACTCCATTGTGTATATGTACCACAGCTTTCTTATCCATTCATCTGCTGATGGACATCTAGGTTGCTTCCATGTCCTGCCTATTATAAACAGTGCTGCGATGAACATTGGGGTGCATGTGTCTCTTTCAATTCTGGTTTCCTTGGTGTGTACGCCCAGCAGTGGGATTGCTGGGTCATAAGGCAGTTCTATTTCCAGTTTTTTAGGAATCTCCACACTGTTCTCCATAGGCTATACTAGTGTGCATTCCTACCAACAGTGTAAGAGGATTCCCTTTTCTCCACACCCTCTTCAGCATTTATTGCTTGTAGACTTTTAGATAGCAGCCATTCTGACTGGCGTGAAATGGTACCTCATTGTGGTTTTGATTTACATTTCTCTGATAATGAGTGATGTTGAGTATCTTTTCATGTGTTGGTTAGACATCTGTATGTCTTCTTTGGAGAAATGTCTGTTTAGTTCTTTGGCCCAGTTTTTGATTGAGTCTTTTATTTTTCTGGAATTGCTTGTATATTTTTCAGATTAATTCTTTGTTAGTTGCTTCATTTGCTATTATTTTCTCCCATTCTGAAGGCTGTCTTTTCACCAGCAAAGTGAGTCAGTTATACACACATATATCCACTCTTTTTAGGTTCTATTCCCAGAGAGGTTGTTTTAGGGTATTGAGTAGAGTTCTCCATGCTGTTCAGTAGATTCTTATTAGTTATGTGTGCTATATATATTAGTGTGTATATGTCAGTCCCAATCTCCCAGTTTATCCCTCCCCCTGAGAAGTGGTTATTTTGATGAGAGGTAGTGGGAGGTATGTCCATAGGGCCACGGTGGTTGGCAAGGATCTGTATGTAGACATTTAAAGAAGCAGATCAACCCAGACCATCAGTGGGTGACACATATCATAATGCAAGCATCCTACATTCACAAAGACAGTGTAAATGAAAATGTGTAGAGATAATGGTAGAACCCTTTTATAACTGTATAGTATATGTCAGTTTGGCTAATTCCATAGCCATGTCTAGCAGTTGGATCATGTCATAGGTGAAGGATAAGGAAGAAGGATTTTTATCCCTTTTATATTTTCCCATTTGCCAATAGGCAGACAGTTGAACAGAAATATTAACCAAAAAACAAAAAGGGAACTTGGTAAGATATTATTTTTTTTCCAAAAGGTAAAAACTGCTTTGAGGGAGGCAAATAATAACCATGCAAATAAGACAGAATCTAGCAAAGTAAAAACAAAAATTGACATGCCCAAATTACACTCCCTAATAATTTGTGTGTGAGCTATTAAAAATTAATTTGTGAGGTGTCAGTTTATGTTCCTGTGGCCTAAATAAGAACTGACCCTAAATGGTGCCAACTCAGTTCATTGAAAAATGAAAAAACTCATTCAGAAACTTTTTTCATGTATGTATGTATCCAGACAGTCAGTAGAGGACAAAGAAGATCACTGGGTTGAGCTTCTAGAACCCTGCTTTACTAGAGTGATTTCTCTTTTATCCATTTTATATATTTATCTACTGTACAAGACAGTGTGTTGTTTTCTGGGAGATGTGGCAGTAGGGGCAGTGGAAGGGGAAACATTCTGTTGCTTCTAAAAATTATTTGGAATTAGCAATTTCTTTTTATTTTTTGTTTTTTGCAGTTTTAAAATTGTTGCACTGTTGTGCTAATTTTAATGCTGCATTGATTAACAGTGTTTTATTTGGGTCTTAGGGGACAAAGTCATAGTTATGGTTATGAATGGAGTTTTGCAAAGGTGAATGCTTTAGAATTGTTCAGATTTTGAATCTTTCAGAGGTTGGAGGAGATTGAGAAATGTTTTTCTGTGTTGAGTATCAAGAGAAAAAACAAGTTCCAAATGCCCTAACATCTATCTATAATACAAATCACCCAGAGCTCTGAGAATGTTTCCTGTAGGAGAAAATCATGATGGCCATCCCCATAAAATGTTAACTTTGAGTTGTTGATGAACACTGCTAGACCACAGTCATGGTCCAGCAAATTAAGTTTGGAGTGAAGGAATCAGAGGTCTTCCTTCCTATTATTGGTGGTTTGCGTTTTTCTCGTCCTGATAAAACATTCTTTCCTTGGGATTTAACCAGTGACACGGTACAGAATTAGATCCACATGTGCCTGCTGATTTTTTCCATTCTCTTTACTTCCAGTTATTTTTTCTTAGAGTCTGAAGAAAAGGGATGGAACATCAGCCCTGGATTGCATACATCAACTCTGTTAGAGAATTCTTTCCATAACAAATACTTTATCCTTTGTAACTTGGAGTGCTGAAGTTACACAAAAATATCCATTATAATCTTCACTTTCCTTTGCTTCTCACTTTCCAATAAGGTATCCTTTTGGGCTGAAACTTTCCATGCTTAGTTTCAGCTCAAAGGTGAATTTATTTTGGAAAGTTCACACTAATCTAATTCAGGGACTTGGAAGGGATGTGAAAGTAAAAATATACCTTCTTCAATTCTACAAATAAATGTTAAGACTTCAGTCATAGATAACTTCAGAGCAGCCAAGCAGCGGAACAATAAACAGGGCTCGGAAAATCTCTGTTAAAGTCAAGCAGGTTGAAGTGATTAATCACAAATTTCCTGCATGCACTGAGCAGCCTGGGCTTCCTTGCGGCTCCGTGGTCCCTTCTGAAGAACAATGGCCACAACAGGGAACTTGGAGGTCTGTTTGGAAGAGATGAAAGATTTAGTTTGGATCAGAGCAAACTATTTTATGGTCTACAAAGTTTTAAAACACACTGATTATTGTGGAAGGCTCTTCTTTGGACCAACAGGCTAGCTGAATCGCTGCCGGAACTAAATTACCCAAGCCTGTGACATGATGTCTGTGCGTATAGGTCCAAGAACCCTAGATACTGAAGTGTAATTGTCTAGAATAGGGGTCCCCAACCTCCAGGATCTAATGCCTGATGATCTGAGGTAAAAACTGATGTAATAATAATAGAAATAAAGTGCCCAATAAATTAATGCACTGAATCAGCCCGAAACTGCCCCCTTCCCAGCCCATGGAAAGATTGTTTTCCATGAAACTGGTTCCTGGTGCCAAGAAGACTGGGGAACACGGGTCTAGAGCAAGGTTTTTAACATCAGCACACCTCATTCCTTGGACCAGATGCTGCTTTGTTGGGGGAGGGAGCTATTCTGTGCACAGGATGTGTAGCTGCGTCCCTGGCCTGCACCTACTAAATGGCTGTGGTCACCTCTCCTTCACCCCACTTCCCACCACAGCTAAGTTGTAACTATCCAAAAATATCTCCAGATGTTGTTGGATGTCTCTAGGGGTAGGGGGAAAGCTCCTAGTTGAGAACAACTGGTAGAACTGAGTTTAGCCCCATCTGAGCAGGGCATGTACCAAAGAGGAGAATCCATGCAGTGTAGAATCTGGCATTGCTAATAAGGGTTTTCTGCAAAGTAGAGCTGGCCTTGCAAAGGAGTAGCCCTCCTGTCCAGAGCTCCCCTCCTTCACTTATGCATTTTATCCCCTTTCTCTTCTGCTACTTTTGGGGAAGGTCCCTTCATTATACTTCCTAAGTTTTTTTGCATCTTGAATTCTTCCTTCTCCAGTGAAGCCTTTCCCTCAACCTCAAGTGTGTTTTAAAATCTCCATCTTAGAAAAAAATAGCTGCTCTCATTATTAGAATTTTTAATGTAAAGAAGAACATGGGCTCACACCATCAACAAAAGGTAGCACTAACCATAGATAGCGCATGTGCATTTTACGTCATAATGGTGTCATTCTGTGGTGGGCACCGTCCTGTTTTCATCTTCTAGGTGAGGAATAAGGCACAGTGAAGTGAAGTAACAGGTTCAAAATCACACAGAACCAGCACAAAGTGGATTTGGATCTAGACTCCTGAGCCCACCTTCATAACTGCTGTGCCATACTCTCCCACGTCTCAACAAGGCAAAGTTTAAATATGCCCTTAAGAGTCTAACAGATATTAAGTAAGACAAGGTATTCATCTTGTACATTGGGTAATGCACTGATGAACACAGTATCATAGCTGCCCACAGGATGGCCAGTGGTCAGAAGACATAAATAGAAATGAACCTCAGAGAATGGTGCAAAATGTGAACTGCTACTGTAATAAAAGTATGAGCCAAGGACTGTTGAAATAAAGAGGTTCAGTTCACTTCAGTAGCTCAGTCGTGTCCAACTCTTTGCGACTCCATGGACTGTAGCACGCCAGGCCTCCCCCATCCATCACCAACTCCTGGAGGTTACTCAAACTCATGTCCATTGAGTCAGTGATGCCATCCAACCATCTCATCCTCTGTCGTCTCCTTCTCCTCCTGCCTTCAATCTTTCCCAGCATCAGGGTCTTTTGAAATGAGTCAGTTCTTTGCATCAAGTGGCCAAAGTGTTAGAGTTTCAGCTTCAACATCAGTCCTTCCAGTGAATATTCAGGACTGATTTCCTTTAGGATGGACTGGTTGGATCTCCTTGCTGTCCAGGGACTCTCAAGAGTCTTTTCCAACACCACAGTTCAAAAGCATCAGCTCTTTGGCACTCAGCTATCTTTATAGTCCCACTCTTATATCCATACATGACTACTGGAAAAACCATAGCCTTGACTAGACAGACCTTTGTTGTCAAAGTAACGTCTCTGCTTTTTAATACACTGTCTAGGTTGGTCATAACTTTTCTTCCAAGGAGTAAGTGCCTTTTAATTTCGTGGCTGCAGTCTCCATCTGCAGTAATTTTGGAGCCCCCAAAATAAAGTTTGTCACTGTTTCCACTGTTTCCCCATCTATCTCCCATGAAATGATGGGACCAGATGCCATGATCTTAGTTTTCTGAATGTTGAGCTTTAAGCCAACTTTTTCACTTTCCTCTTTTATGTTCATCAAGAGGCTCTTTAGTTCTTCTTCGCTTTCTGCCATAAGGGTGGTATCATCTGCATATCTGAGATTATTGATATTTCTCCTGGCAATCTTGATTCCAGTTTGTGGTTCATCCAGCCCAGTGTTTCTCATGATGTACTCTACATATAATCTAAACAAGCAGGGTGACAATATACAGCTTTAACATAATCCTTTCCTGCTTTGGAAGCAGTGTGTTGTTCCATGTCCAGTTCTAACTGTTGCTTCCTGATGTGCATACAGATTTCTCAGGAGGTGGCTCAGGTGGTCTGGTATTCCCATCTCTTTAAGAACTGTCCATAGTTGATGGTGATCCACACAGTTAAAGGCTTTGGCATAGTCAATAAAGCAGAAATAGATGTTTTTCTGGAACTCTCTTGCTTTTTCAATGATCTATCTGATGTTGGCAATTTGGTTCTTGTGGTTCCTCTGCCTTTTCTAAAACCAGCTTGAACATCTGGAAGTTCATGGTTCACGGTTCACTGAAGCCTGGCTTGGAGAATATTGAGCATTATTTTACTAGCGTGTGAGATGAGTATAATTGTGCGGTAGCTTGAGCATTCTTTGGCATTGCCTTTCTTTGGGATTGGCATGAAAACTGACCTTTTCCAGTCCTGTGGCCACTGCTGAGTTTTCCAAATGTGCTGGCATACTGAATGTGGCACTTTCACAGCATCGCCTTTTAAGATTTGAAATAGCTCAACTGGAATTCCATCACCTCCACCAACTTTGTTCGTAGTGATGCTTCCTAAGGCTCACTTGACTTTGCATTTCAGGATGTCTAGCTCTAAGTGAGTGATCATACCATCGTGATTATCTGGGTCATGAAGATCTATTTTGTATAGTTCTTCTGTGTATTCTTGCCACCTCTTCTTATTATCTTCTGCTTCTGTTAGATCCATACCATTTCTATCCTTTATTGAGCCCATCTTTGCATGAAATGTTCCCTTGGTATCTCTAATTTTCTTGAAGAGATCTCTAGTCTTTCCCATTCTGTTGTTTTCCTCTATTTCTTTGCACTGATCACTGAGGAAGGCTTTCTTATCTCTCCTTGCTATTCTTTGGAACTCTGCATTCAGATGGGTGTATCTTTCCTTTTCTCCTTTGCTTTTTGGCTTCTCTTTTTTTCAAAGCTGTTTCTCTTCTTTCACAGCTTTTTCTGTCTCCCCCAGACAGCGATTTTGCTTTTTGCATTTCTTTTTCTTGGGGGTGGTCTTGATCCCTGTCTCCAGTACAAAATCACAAACCTCCACCCATAGTTCATCAGGCACTCTGTCTATCAGATCTAATCCCTTGAATCTATTTCTCATTTCCACTGTATAATTGTAAGGGATTTGATATAGGTCATACCTGAATGGTCTAGTGGTTTTCTCCACTTTCTTCAATTTAAATCTGAATTTGGCAATAAGGAGTTCATGATCTGAGCCACAGTCAGCTCCCAGTCTTTTTTTTTTTTTGTGACTGTATAGAGCTTCTCTATCTTTGGCTGCAAAGAATATAGTGAATCTGATTTCAGTGTTGGCCATCTGGTGATGTCCACAGATGGAGATCCATAACCAGTTGGATCTTTCGAAGGAAGTTGCCATTATCTTCATTACCTCCACCATGGTTTGGCCCCAGGTAAACAGCAGGGGAGGTGATGGAATTCCAGTTGAACTATTTCAAATCCTGAAAGATGATGCTGTGAAAGTGCTGCACTCAATATGCCAGCAAATTTGGAAAACTCAGCAGTGGCCACAGGACTGGAAAAGGTCAGTTTTCATTCCAATCCCAAAGAAAGGCAATGCCAAAGAATGCTCAAACTACAGTATAATTGTACTCATCTCACCCGCTAGTAAAGTAATGCTTAAAATTCTCCAAGCCAGACTTCAGCAATACGTGAACTGTGAACTTCCAGATGTACAAACTGGTTTTAGATGTGTCCATAGATGTGTAGAGTCTTGTCTTGTGTTGTTGGATGAGGGTGTTTGCTGTGACCAGTGCATTCTCTTGGCAAAAATATATTAGCCTTTGCCCTGCTTCATTCCACATTCCAAGGCCAAATTTGCCTGTTACTCCACGTGTTTCTTGACTTCTACTTTTGCATTCCAGTCCCCTGTAATGAAAAAGACATCTTTTGGGGGTGTTAGTTCTAGAAGGTCTTGTAGGTCTTCATAGAACCGTTCAACTTTAGCTTCTTCAGCATTTCTGGTTGGGGTATGGACTTGGATTACTGTGATATTGAATGGTTTGCCTTGGATACAAACAGATCATTCTTTCGTTTTTGAGACTGCATCCAAGTACTGCATTTTGGACTCTCTTGTTGACTCTAATGGCTGCCCCATATTGGGCACCTACCGACCTGCGGAGTTCATCTTTCAGTGTCCTATCTTTTTGCCTTTTCATTCTGTTCAAGGGGTTCTCAAGGCAAGAATACTGAACTAGTTTGCCATTCCCTTCTGCAGTGGACCACATTTGTCAGAACTCTCCACCATGATCCGTCCGTCTTTGGTGGCCCTACACGGCATGGCTCATTGAGTTAGTTAGTTAGTTAGTTTCATTGAGTTAGACAAGGCTGTGGTCTATGTGGTCAGATTGGTTCATTTTCTGGGATTGTGGTTTTCAGTCTGTCTCCCTTCCTATGGAGAAGGATAAGAGGCTTATGGATGCTTTGGGATGGGAGAAACTGACTGAGGGGGAAATTGGGTCTTGTTCTGATGGGCTGGGCCATGCTCAGTAAATCTTTAATTCAGTTTTGTTGATGGGTGGAGCTGTGTTCCCTTCCTGCTATGAAGGTAATGGCCACCTCTTTCAAAAGATCCCAGATCCCATGCATGTACTGCTACACTCACTGCCCACAACCCTGCAGCAGGCCACCACTGACCCATGCCTCCGCTGGAGACTGCTGGACACTCCCGGGCAAGTCTGGGTCAGTTTCTTGTAGGTTCAGTGCTCCTTTCTCCTGGATCCTGGTGCACAGAAGGTTCTGTTTGTGCCCTCTAAGAGTCTATTTCCCAGTCTTGTGTAAGTTCTGTCAGCTCTTTGGTGGGGTTAATGGTGACCTCCTCCAAGAGGGCTTATGCCATCTCCAAGTCTGCTGCACCCAGAGCCCCTGTCCCTGTGGCAGCCCACTGCTGACCCGTACCTCCACGGGAGACGTTCAAACACAGTTCTGTCTCAGTCTCTGTGGGGTCCCTGGAGAGGATCTGGAGGCTGGAGAGACCGTTAAACCTCAAGTGGGAGAAAATCAAGCATATAGATCCCCTAAGCGTACAACACTGTATTGCCTCCTATGAGCCTGAGCTATATGGCAGGGACCATTCTAGGTGTGAGGGATGGTTCGTGTAGTCCAGTGGGGGTCTCGCAGACATGAATCAGATGATCACATGCATTTATGTGGGAGATGCTAGATTTGAAAGGAATATGGTACCATGAGAGTATCTGAAAAACACTGGACTAACTTTGGGATGGGGGTCAGGTAAAGTTTACCTGAGGAAATGGTGACCAGTGTGAGAGGTGAAGAATGAGGAGGCATTAGCCAGTTGAGACGAGTATGTATATGTGTGGACACATGTTCATGCTTATATATTTAGGCACATAGTCTGGTGGGAGGCGAGGATGTTTGCGGCAGAGGACCAGCACAGGCAAAGGCCCTGGAGTTAAAGAAAACACAGGGAGCACTAGGTGCTAGAGGAAGCCAGAGAGGCTGGAAGGCAGAGACTGAGAGGGAGCAGGGGCCAGATCCTGCAGGGCCTTGTGGGATTTTACCCTGTATTGGAAGAGCAGTGTACATCATTAAGGGATTTGAGGAAGATGGGTGACATCATCTGATGTGAGTTTTGAGAAGATCTCTTCGGTGCAGTGTAGAGAGTTGATTGAAAGCAGTTATGATAGATGTGGAGTTGTGGTAGTTCAGATAGAAGATCATGGAGCACAGAGGCCCATAAACGTATATACTTTCATTCTCTTTCATTGAAAGATTTTGCTGTTTTAAATGCTCCCTCCCACCAAATTCCATTAGGGTCCTATTCGCAGCTGACTGGTCCCATGCTTATCTCCTTGCTTCCTGTGGTCAGCATTTCCTGACTTGTAGATGCATCTCTCCATTCTCTGCCTTTGTCTTCACATGGCATTCTTCCCTGTGTGTTTGTGACTCTGTGTGGCTCCTCTACAAGGAAACCAGTCACTGGATTTAGTGGATTTAGGGTGGACCTAAATCCATAATGGTGAAGGACAGGGAAGCCTGGTATGCTGCAGTCCTTGGGGTCGCAGAGTCAGACACAACTGAGCGACTGAACAACAACAACAACAACAACTAATCCACTGTGCCCTCAGCTTTACTTAACTAACCACATCTGCAAAACCCTTATTTCTTGATAAAGTCACATTCTGAGGTTCCAGGTAGGCATGATTTAGGGGACACTGTTTAGCCCACGACCTGGACTATCCTGACTCTATGTCAGGATATGATACTGAACTTAGTTTCTATCAGAAGAGATCTGCAAAAATTCTTCTAGAAAGGCATTCTGAAGTTTTAGCCATTGACTAGAGCAGAAAGTAGCTTCTCTCTTTGTCCAGGCAAGGTCTGTCTTATTGTCAATAACCTGCTTTGGTCATTTATGTTATCTGACTGGCTCCCATAGATATTTGGGTTTACAACTCCTAATTTAGAGTAAAAAGTGAGCAATATTGTGATGCAGAGAGAATGGGAGGCTGCTGAGTTGTGTGTAGCAAGGAACCTGATTCCAATAACATTGTTGAATAAATGAATGGCTCTGTTGGAAGAGTGCACTGGGGCTGTTCTGGCGGCTCTCTCTCTGGAAGACCACAGATGATGTCTGTTATGTCCCCGTGCAGCAGCCATTACCTTGAAACAGGCCATCCTGACAGCGTGTCAAGGAAGTTGTTACAGGGAATTATTTCAGCCAGAAGAGATCTCTGCAAAACAATCTGTTCCAGCCTACTGTGTCATGGAGTAGTCCCCATGTCCCCATTTTTTTTTTTTTGCTGGAAATGCAGCGGCAACCAGCATGAAGCCTACACCTGTCATGAGCTAATGTGTGATTCCTGCCAAGGTTTGCACTTGGGCTCCATTAACAGGGCAGAAGAGACCTTCCAGGGAAGTGTGTTAATGTTTAACCCTTTACCCGCAAATTCTCTCCCCCGAAAAATCTGCCTCTTGCCAAACTGCCCCCAGACATTTGGAATTTTGCTTTTTAACATTTTTTTTTTTCATTTGGGAGGTAGATTGGAGAAAGGCAAGTTAATAGAAATTGACCTTCAAGGACAAGTTTCATGGACCTTCTTGAAAAATCAAGGAAAAACAAAGCTGAGCCTTGTCCTGGGGAGTGTTCCTTGGCAGAAATTATATAAAACTGAGATGAGAACCAAATCTCATTGATGTCAGATGTCTCCTTTCTGTCCAGCTCAGCCAGAGCAAAACCTGGGTGTCTAGGAGGGAGGTCAGCAGATCCTAAACTTCAAAATAACAATCTGCTGTTTCTGTGTATAGTGGGGGTAGGGGGCAGTTTTCAGGTGGGATATGCATTTCACTATGGTTTGTTTCCTACCATGAGACATGGGTGGGGAGAGATTGGTGGGGAACACCCCTCTCCATGCCTAACCTTTGTAGACTTGGGAACTCTACCCATCAAATCAAGAGTGGGGTAAATGCAGTTAAACGATATAGAGGCTGATGGTTGTGTTCATGTTTGCAGAGAAAGAGCTGAGTATGTGGAAGGATGGCTGAAGCTCAAGGGTCAGAGTTGGAGAACCAGAGCTTAGGAGTCTGGGGGTTCTCAATGGTAAAGACTTGGGCTTAGAAGGTATGCTCTGGAAAGTATTAGGGAGTGAAGAAACTCTAGAGAGGGTGGCTCTATGCTGAGAATAGAGACTGGCTTATAAAACATGGCTCTGTGGGAAACATTTGTTGAGAGGGAGAAACTGGGCAGTCTCCTGGGGTGAGGAGAGGTTCTTTATTTTGTTTCTTTTAAGTGTGTTCATGGGGAAGGACCCCATTGCTTGAAAAGACCTATCTGATTTTTTTAAACATTTTAATATCATTTCTAATTAGGGCTTCCTTGGTGGCTCAGCTGGTAAAGAGTTTGCCTGCAATGCTGGAGACCTGGGTTCGATCCCTGGTTGGGAAGATCCCCTGGAGAAGGGAATGGCTACGCACTCCAGTATTCTGGCCTAGAGAGTTCCATGGACTGTATAGTTCATGGGGTTGCCAAGAGTTGGACACGACTGAATGGCTTCCACTTTCTTTCAATGTACAAATATATTGTCTTTATAAACAAAGTCAGCCTCATCTGCAGGATGGTACAATGAAGTGTGTTTACTTTATATGTTCAAGTGTGACATGTAAAAGTGATTGGTATATAGCAAGTGCTCAATAAATGTCAGCTATTATAATTTTTTGCCGACCAAGGTCCGTCTAGTCAAGGCTATGGTTTTTCCAGTGGTCATGTATGCATGTGAGAGTTGGACTGTGAAGAAGGCTGAGTGCCGAAGAATTGATGCTTTTGAACTGTGTGTTGGAGAAGACTCTTGAGAGTCCCTTGGACTGCAAGGAGATTCAACCAGTCCATTCTGGAGGAGATCAGCCCTGGGATTTCTTTGGAAGGAATGATGCTGAAGCTGAAACTCCAGTACTTTGGCCACCTCATGCGAAGAGTTGAGTCATTGGAAGAGACTCTGGTGCTGGCAGAGATTGGGGGCAGGAGGAGAAGGGGAAACAGAGGATGAGATGGCTGGATGGCATCACTGACTCGATGGAAGCAAGTTTGAGTGAACTCTGGGAGTTGGTGATGGACAGGAAGGCCTGGTGTGCTGCGATTCATGGGGTTGCAAAGAGTCGGACATGACTGAGTGACTGAACTGAACTGATTATAATTTTTTAATGTTTTTTTAACCCAGAAATTCTGCTTCTAGAAATTCACTCTAAGAACGTAATCATGGATTTATACAAAAAAATTACTCCTTCAGCATTTATGATATCAAAATCTAGGTACAATCTAAGTATCCAAGGAGGAAGTACTGGTTGAATAAATTACAGTATATCCATAAAATGAAACACTATTCAATAATTTAATACCAATATGTCTCTGGATATGACATGAAATAATGTCACAAAATATGGTTAATAAGTGATAAAAAACAAAAATGAAACGGCTTCTCCAGTGGTCCAGGGTAAGAGCTCACTTTGCAATGTACGGGACAGCAGTTTGATCCCTGGTCAGGGAAGATCCTACATGCCACAGAGCAACGAAGCCTGTGCACCACAACTACTGAAGCCCTTGCACCTGGAGCTCATGCTCTGCAACGAGAGAAGCCACCACAGGGAGAAGGCTGTGTACCACAACTAGAGAGTAGCCCCTGCTCGCCACAGCTAGAGAAAGCCTGTGCATAGCAACAAAGACTCAGTGCAGCCAAAAATAAAATAAATAAAAAAGTCAGAAAATTTCAGGGTAAGACTGCAGCTTCCTTTAACCACTAACCCAAATCCCAGGACCCTCCGCTCATATTCTTTATGGGAACTTAGATTTTTCAGATTGGTCTGTAGACTTGCAGACCTTGATATGCCTTTATGTGTGTATATATGACTATATAAAACATATGAACTTGCTTGTAGGTGAGGAATGATGATATGTAAATCATGGTGGGCACTATTCTGCCAGTTGCTTTTGTCACTCAGTAAAATGCTCTAGAACCTCTCCAGGTCTGTCTGTATAGATCTACCTCGCTCTTTCTACCCTCAGCACTGTGTTCCTTGGGTTGACTGTGTCATAGTTTATTGATCCATTTCCCCTGTTGATGGACATTTAGGTTGTTTCCAACTTCATGCTGTCACCAACAGTGCTATGAATAAATATTCCCATACATGCCTTCTCGTCAAGTATGTGGGTTTAATCTGATTAAATACACATTTGGAGTACGTCTGGCATCCATAGTAAAATATTTGTGAACTTTGACAATTGACTGTGCTCTATCATAAGTGGATTTTATAGGGAAGAGACAGGATAAGATAATTGATAAGAAAAGATAGATACCCCAAGAGTAGGGTCTCTGGAGACAATATACCCCAGGCAGTGTTAACAGAAAGTTCCTAGAGTCTGGAGGAGCCATGTGTCTTGCAGGAACTCGTGAGGGGTCTGGAACATAGTCTCATTGTGAACAAACCACAGAAGAAACTCTGTGGACTTGAGAGGCACATTTGTCTGTGCCTGCTGCCTTGAGGCAGGCTGCCTTCCAGCCCCCGTCTAGCCTTTTCTCCACCATGGAAAGCCATTGTTCTCTAGATGACACATGCAGTTTATGTTTGCTTTCTTTCTTTCAGGTATGCTCAGGGGTAGAGGACTTAAGTGTATCTATATTTGTATTGTATATATGTAAGTATGTATTTGTCACTCTGCAAACCCATATCTGTCTGTTTTTGGTTGCTACATACACTGTGGTACATTTCCCAGCTGTAGGTGGGAAAAATTCCTGCAGATGGCATTTGCATCTGATATGGGTTGATTTTATTTTCCCCCTCTTCCATCTGATCTGAGGTTGGAGCTCCTCCATCAATGAGACGCAACCCACCTACTCTATTGAGCAATGAAGACTGTCTCTGTTTTAGACACAGATGGAGTCATGTCTCTTTGGTGATTTCTTTTGTCATCCTGAAGCATTCTCTGTACTGTCTGCCGAATTGCTTTAACCACTTCGTTGCCCTATGCTGCCCAATGTTAGGTTTGCAAATCATTTGTGGACCAAGTTAATAATCCCATCACTAACATGTCTACTCTGTAGGTAACAAATAGGGATATCATCCTTTCTTAACCATTTTTGTGTATGCCAGGCTGCATACTCCTAATCTAGGAGCTTGGTGCTGAACAGACAGGGTAAGGAGGTTATTGGCCATGGGACTATTTTCCTTGCACTGGTTCTTTTCCAAAGACTAGGATAAATAAATGTAGGTTCAATTTTCTTCCTTTTTAAAAAAACTTCTGCTATTAATGAAAACTCCTCTGTGATCACTTCTAACAATACTGTCGATTCTTTAAAGTCCTCAAAGATGACACCAAAGGACCCATTCTTATCAGTTGTCTTGCTGTTGTTAGTCACCTTTGACAGACTTCTTTCAGGCAGTTCACTTTACTGAAACAGAACTTGGACTTCCAGGGATCCTTTAACATGCTGCTCATAGTTTAATTTGACTTTCAAATTCCTGGCCAGACCCAGGAACCTTCAAAAGTTTTTGTTTTTTCCCCCTGTTCTACCTCAGTGCAACCTTTGCTGGGTAAATTCAGGTAACATCTTCTCTCTCTTTGTGCTGTTTCAGTGTCCAGGCTTTGGAGGGACTTTGAATTCTGTCTCCATTATTTGCCAGCTGTGACCTGGGTTGTCATTTAAAACATGTGAGCCTTGGATTTATCACCTGAAAATGCTGATAATGATAGTCTATGTTGCTAGTGTATCGTGAGAATTAATGAGGCAGTGTGTGTAAAACAATGCCAGGCACACAGTAAGAGTTCAGAAATACACGATGAGGATGATGAAGGTGACTTTATTGAGTATTTCAGAGAAATCACCAGTCTAGGAGCTGAAAGAGGGGACTGGGGGCTGTGGGCAATAGGGGTGGAAAACAATCACTTCTTTCCCCCAATAACAATGCTCTCTTTTCATGCCCACAACTGATGAGCCACAAACTTGTCCTTCTGATGCTTTTAGGTGGTTTTCTAGAAAGTCTCAAGGCTAAGGCTTAGAATAAACAAGATATTCTAAAAACTTAGAATTTCCATTATTAGCTGGAGAGACTACATACCAAACCCCTAGCCTTTCCCTTGTTTTTGCTGAGAAATGCCCATCCTGTTTTTAAGGGAGCTTCCTAGATCTGCTTTGATAGATTTAAGAGTCCACCCACAGGCTGTTCACTGAAGGCTGATGTGACAACAGGTCACAGAGACATCCAGCTCAGGCAGTTACAAGTGATGACAGAACTCAAGACCTTTGGAGTCTGTAATTTAGCCAGAGACACTAAAAATGCAGAGTCTTGGTCATTGGTGCGTTTCCTTATTAAAGTGTATCAGCTTCTGTGAGTTTCCTGGGAAATCATTTATTATAAATCAAGAAAAGGGAAAGAGTGTGAAAAATGTCTTCCTGAAAAAGGTATTTCTCTAACCCACTCCATGCTGGTCCAAATATCTGGTGACTGCCAGAACCAACATAATCTGTTGCTGGATTTCAGACCAACCTGATGTGGTTGATAGCGGTATTGAGGTTAGGTGCTTTCCTCCTTTTTTCCATTTTCATCTTGGCCCAAGCACCTGAAAACCCATGGAAACGATTGTGCTAGACTAGTGATTTTTGAGCTTTTTAGCTTTTTGTTTGTTATTTTTCTTGATCTGACACCCTGATCTGTAGTCAGCGCCTGGAAGTGGCAGGACAGATACTTGGGGAGTACAAATGTAGAGTTTGAGAACCAGTGTGGTAGGTAGCCTTATCCAAAATACAAGTGGGCAGAAATATGATAGCATTTGACTGTATGACCAATGGATTCTTTCCCAAGGCACATTTGCTTTACAACTCAGCTGATGGCATGTCCAGCTTCCCACCTCACAGGAAATAAGTTGTTTCTTACCAAGCAGTGGAATTTTTAATAGTTATCAGACAGGGTTTCCTTCTGGTCCATTTTTCTCTTGTTTAAGTTGGCTCAGTGGAGCTGAAACCATACTGCTGCCATCTCTGGAACCTCCCGTGGTATGCACTGTGTGCTGGCCTTTTCTTTGTCTGAAAGGAAACCAGTATTCCTCACAAGCCTGTTCTATGGTTGACATGGAATTCTTGGAGAAGTCTCTCCCTGTTTATTTGTAGAACTAAAATTCATGCAAAACTTGGACAAAGAGTTTGTTTCATTCTCATTTCAAAGTTTCTGGTGGTTAAAGAGATGCATGGAAGAAGAGCCGTGAAGAAAGAGGAACAGAGACTGTGAACTTTCCAAGGACAGTGACAGAACTCACACAAAGTTAGAAGCAGACCTGGGAGACCCACTGACAGTGTCCGTGGAGGTATCAACAGAAAGATGGAGACCCACCGGGAATCTCAGGAATGAGTTCCTCTTCAGTGATGGAAATTGCTTCTCAGCTCACCAGGGTGCTGATAAAACTCATTAGTGACTGTTCCCAGGACAGCAGAGTATCTTGTCTCCATTGCCTTGAAACACGGTATTGGGATCGCTGCACTAGAATATAATTCACAGCAACTGTGTTTCCTTTCTCACGGACCATGTTGGTATTAATGTAATTAGAAGAGAAGATGCACAGAACTGTCTCATGACTGTCTGCAAAGTCCATTTCCTGCAGCCATCTCTGCCATTCCTTTTTGTCTTAGAGTGAAGAATGCAGGCCCAGAGAAACTCCTGCCCGTGTGAGAGAAATCCCTGGCCTCTGCAGAGGGTCTCTCCTGCCAGCAGCGAACTTACTCATTTGGATGGTTACGCCCTTGGCACCAATCTAAGCAGATTTATTTCTTCCTCTCGTTGCACAAAGTGCTCTATGCTCTGTGTGTCCTAATCAAAAGACGAGTAAGGTCAGCATAGGGAGCAAAGAATTATTGGCAAATTTGATACGTGTGTTTTTGTTTATACATTTTTTCCCACAATAAGTTGCCCAGGAGAGTGACTAGGTCTTGCTTGCGATTGTTAGTGTGTCTTTTAGTTTCCTCAAACATATTAATATCTCAGAAGCCCTGCATTTCACACAGAGGAGCCAAACTCATCTTCTCCTGGACCCATAGGAGCTTTCAAACAAGTTATTAGACTTGGTGAGAGTTTCCTTGCTGCAGCTATTTTCAGTGTGAGCTCTGGGTTCTAGGTCTTTCTAGCATTTTTAAACACAGTGCCTCATGGGAAGGTTGTTATGGATGGAGCAAGGGAGGCAGGGAGGAAAGAAATGGTGGATGAGGCAGATGGAGGGCAAGCAGGGAGGGATCCATGGATAGCATGTGATAGAAGAGTGGTTTTTCAAACTTGGGAGTGCGTAAGAATCCCCAGCTGGGCTACTGCACCAACGTAGATTCCTGAGCCTGGCTCCCGTGAACTTCCAATTTAGCTATCTATGTTCTCGACAAGTCTCCCTGGTGGTTTTGACGCAGGTAGGCCACTGGCCTCACACTGAGTAATGTTGTTATAGAAACTGTGATTGTGACTAATCACTTTTACCTTGTGGAGCGTGACAGTGGGTGGATCAGCCACAAGAAATGTTTCCCAGAGCTGCAGTCCTGACTCTGGATGGAGAAGGAGAGTGTATTGAGTTTCACAGCATGCTGGTGAGGGGCCAAGCTGATTTACCATTTCATCTTTTAGAGGATGTAAGGATGTAGTAATCACTGAAAGGTCATCATCTTTAATCCCACAGGTAAATTTATCACTGCACACCTGGCCATTTCCTTTTCCTGGGGCTCTTTTCTTCCCTTGAGATTCAAGCCAGCCATGTCATATGACTTTATTCAGAGAACAAGAACGTGTAGCACATTGTAAGCTTAAACTTTGCTGGAGTTGGGTTGGCTGCCTCCTTGAGATGGAGATGTTATATAACAGTGCTGCTGCTGTTTGCCCTGAGCCCCAGCTCTTCTCTGGAACTCATATTTCTTGCAAAGTGGAACCTGCCACTGACTAACGGGATTCTTTTCCAGGCATTTTGATCCCTTGTCTGACCTTTCTCTGCCCTCACATCCCCACGTCAACTTGTACGGGGGCCACTGTGTGTGCCGGTGCCCTGCCAGCCCATGTGCTGGATGAGGTGGTATTACTTGCTACTGTGTCCACTTGTGGAAGGATTTTATGTGAAAATAAAAACTTTTCCATCAGTTAAGTTACTTATGTGCTGAACTGCCTTCCATGTCCTGGCCTTTGGCAGACACAAAAGATCTTTCACCCCGCACCATCCTCAGCCTCTGGACTGAGGTGGATGTCTGTTGCTTTTGGCTTTTGTGCTGGTTGCTGGTAGAGGAGTCAGCAGAAGGCTCCAGATAAGCCCTGTCATTGGTACAAATGGGAAACTGAATTGACTCCCGGGCAGCTGTGTTTGGAGGGCTCTTCTGCTTTTGTGATCCTGCGAGCCAGTGGCACTGTCATAGCAGTCTCTGATTTGGAAAGATTTCATTCAGGATGCTGGCCATGGGATGTGGCCAGAGGAAGTCTGTGTTGATTATCTTGCTGGAAAGGCCAGATGGCAGTGGACTTTAGAGTTCTAAGTCCCACTTTGCCCCAAGGTGCCTGAGCAATTGCAGCCCACTGACAGCTTGAAGTATGGTGCGCTGGGTAATTGGCTTCCTCATTTAGTAATTTGTCTGCTTTCTTTCCTCTTCCTCTGCTTCCTCTCTTCTTGTAAACTGATAGCCTCCTGCCTCTTCAATAGACTGATAGAGAATCCCCGGAGCAGCAGCTGAATGGAGGGGGTGGCCAGAGCCCCAGATGGAGGGTTGTTTGAAAACTGACACAGAAAAATCATCTTTCTTCCCTGCCTTTCTTCTTACCTATCTTGGTTTTGTCTCTTTTTCGCTTTCTCCTTAGCTTCTTCTATCACTGTCTCCTCTTGCTATTTCACCTTCATATTTTTCTTTCCCTTTTACAGATGAGTTTCCCTATTTTGTCCCCATCTTTTTACTTTTCTATCCTTCCATTTTTCTTTCTTTCTTTTTTTTTTTTTTGATTCCCCTCATTCTTTGCTTTTGCAGTTGATCTACTAAAATTCAATTCAGAAAAGGAAATTCCACCACATTTATTCAGGCCAACCTACCTTTTTCTTTCTTTTTTTTTCCTCCAAGGAAGAAAAAAATTTGAAAGCATGTTTCCGGCCCTTTCTGGCACCTTCATCCCCTCTAATGTGTGTTTGTCTTCAGGTGTCGGAAGTCCCAGAGCACAACATCTCTGCTTCATTGAAAGTACAGATGCACCACTTTGAGCTTTTACTCCTGGACCTGGGGAATGATGTCTGGTTTCAGTTAATAAGTCATTTTGTTCTCCAGGTGGAATTCAGATTATTTCATTGCAAACTTAGGAGCAGACCTGACCCTAGTGTTGGGAAGAGTTAAACTCCTTTGCCCCTCTAGATTGCAAGCAGGCTATGTCAGTGTTAACCACCTCTTCCAGATGTTTTCCCAGAAGTTGGGTCATCCTGCTGGCAGAGATAGAAAAAGATCACCATCTCTCCCTTATGGTAGACCAGTTGGCTCCATCATCACAAGGCAGCCTGAATGAACCCTATTGACAGAGACTCTGTTTAGAGGTAAAAGGAGCAGCTAACTGCAGTTCACCACATTTGCCCATTTTTGACTTTAATTTAATTTACGAGCGGCATCTAGGTCAGTGACTCCCATTCTGTTTTAGAGGGCAGGCTCAGTAGTCAGGAACTTCAGTCCTTATGTGGAACTTCAGTTCCCACATAAGCTTCATGGAGAACTTTGTCTCCCCCTTTTTTAGAGCTGTATCTCCAGTATTTAATATACACAACACATAGTAGATGCTAAAGAAATGAATTTCAGACATGAATGTAATGGTTAAGAGCAAGGATTTCATGCAGACTCTTAGGGTTCAAATTCCACTTCTGCCACTTACTGACTTTTTATATTATAATAGTTTCCTAGTTTACTATATTAGTGTCCTAGGACTGCCATAACAAATTACCACAGACCTGGTGGCTTCAGCAAATCGTTCTTTTGCCGTTCTGGAGGCTAGAAGTCCAGCCTCCAGAATCAAGGTGCCTGAGGGCTGCACTCCCTCTGAAGGCCCTGGGCGAGCATCCTTCCTTGCCTCTTCTAGCCTTCGGTGGCTCCAGGTGTTCTTGGCTTGTGGTTGCATCACTGTGGTCTCTGCCTCTGTCTTCACATGTCTTCTCCTCTTACGTTTTCTGTGAGGACACTTGGCATTGGGTTTAGGATAATCCGTGAGGATTTTATCTTGAGATTTTTAACTTAATTGAATCTGCAAAGGCCCCTTTTCTAAGACAAGCTTACATTAATAGTTTCTGGTTAGAACATCAACATGGCTTGTTAGGGCCACCCTTAAACCCACTCCAGGGCTGTCATGAGGATCAACTGAGTTAACATACGTAAAGTGTTTAGGGTAGTGCCTTACAGATGGTGAGAGTGAAATAACTGCTTTTTTGACCTCACAGTCATCCTCTGACAAAGTAGCTGAGACAAGTGTGTGTAAATTTGTACAGTGTGTGGCACACAGCAGGAGGCCAGTGAGTGTTACTAATTTAGTAAATTGGTATTGAAGGCCAATATCTAGTAAGTAATAATAAAAGATAAAGAATGCAAAAAGGCTTTTTCCTTGACTGTGCGTACGTTCTGATAGTTTTCATTAGTATTCTTTCAGTCGCTACCACTATGATAGACTCGAGTCTTGTAATACTGAAGCACCCTTGCAAGATGCTGAAGAATGAGTTTCCTAGGCGGAAGAGGTCAACACAGACAGCCCACAGCTGAAACCAAATTTCTGCTTGTGGTTCCAGCAGCATTAAAGATCAATTTTAGTTTTAGCAAAACTGAGTTCAAAGGTTTGGGGTTTGGTTTTCTAGGGAGCCTTTTTTTTTTTTTAATCTGGTAGATGTGCAAGGAGCATCAGTCTTGTCTGAAAACTGCAGCTGGCTCTTGGTCTGGCAGTGGTGGCAACCTGCTAGGGGCAGGGCACAGGTCGTATCCTGGCCCAAGGCAGGCAAGACTGTTGGAGAGGAGGCTGAGGCCTGTGGGCAGTGGGCCACGGGGTGCATTAACCTCAGAGAACAGCCTTGCTGGTCCCTGTTGCTGTGACAACAGTGGGCCGTGCCAGCAGCCCCAAAGAACGAATTAAATGAAAGGAAATTGCTGGTGTCCACAAAAGAAAAGAGAAATTAAAGCAGGCTTCTCAGGAATCCTGGAACGTCTCTTTGACCTCCATACCATGTTGAACTTGTCAGCAAGAGACACTCTCGGGGATGCCAGTTGGAGGTACCAGCCTTACCCATTGGATGTCCTTCAGAGAAGGAAGGTAGATGGCACAGTTCACAGACACTGGCTCTCCCTGGCTGGCCCTGGAACAAGGACCCCACTCTGTGGTGACGGCCTGGGCTCAGCATCAGCGGTGCTGGCCTGTTTTATCTCCCAGCTCATCCCACATCTGTTGAGTTTGCCCTGATGAGACGCGGTGACCTGGAAACTCACACAGAGCTGTTTCGGAATAGACTGTATAGAAAATAAACATATGGGATAAATAAAGCACAGGGCAGGAAGTAATGGTTTGAAAAAGTTACCAGGAAAACCACGGGTGAGGTCGGGTTCAGAAACTCAACGGCTTTCAGAGGCCCTTGGTCCTGACATCACTCAGAGGGCTCAGTGGAGACCTCCGAGTGGAGCGGTTGCTTTTGGAATTGGCCCAGTGCTCAGTGTGCTAGCAGGCAGAAGAGCCCTGACCTAGTTTTTTTCCTTTCTTTTGTTCTTTTTTTTTTGAAGAAAGTTTCGCTGCTTGTTGTGAGGCCTCCAACAGGGCAGTGAACTTGAAGAAGTAAGCTTTTTGCGGGGCGGGGGTGGGGGGGCTGCTGTTTAATATGTCAGGTTCCATGTCTCCCTCATGGAGATGAGCCAGCCCTCTTAGTGGGCTGTGTGGGGATCTGGCTGAAATGAGAGCCTTGACATAGTGAGCCCCCTCCCTCTGGCCCCTTTGGCTCAGGCTACATCCCAGGGCACCGTGATGCATGTTTAGGGTTCTGCCCTGCTGGGAAATTGATAAAATGGCCTTTCTGAGCAGTCAGACCAGAGGGCAGGCTGCAGCAAAACTGCCTGGTAATTGGATCACGGTTTGTCATGCCCTTCTGCACATGTGCCAGCGCCTTCCTCTGTACTTGGAACAGCACCCAGACTCCTTGCTGTGGTCTTCAAGGCCCGACCTGACCTGGCTCCTGTGGACAGCTTCAGTCTCAGCCTCAGCCTCTCTCGTGCCATTCTAACTACTCACTGAATTCTTTCTGCTCCTGAATCACCTCAGGCTCATTTCCTCCCCAGGCCTTTGCACACAGTGTTCACTTCTTCTTGGAAAATTGTCCCCAGATCCCCACATGCTGGCTCCTTCTCTCACTGCTGCACAGATGTCACTTCTGGAGAGAGATCGGTGCCACCACCTTGTCCACAGTGGTCCTGTGTCCCACTAGTCACTTTCTATCCTGGCACTCTGCTTCCTTTCCTGCACGGTTCTTACTGCTCCCTGACATTATTGGTTTTCTTCTTTGTTAACTCACTTATTGTTTTTGTCCCTCTCCTCAGTTATCAGTGACTGTGTTGTTCTTGGTCCCCAGTTTATCCCCAAACTCTAAAAGAGTGCCTGGCTGATAGTTGGTACTTAGACTTTTGTTAAGTATGTGAGTGATTACCAAAATCTTGGGCTTTCTGAAATGCTGCCCAGAAGAGAGACTGAAAATTCTCAAATGACAGATGTCTTGGCCCAAGACCTATATTTTAAAAGATGTGGACAGTCTTCACAGAGATGCTTTTGGCCAAGAGCGCACCTAAGGGAATCTGGAAATCACTTTGGGGTTGGAGGTAACTGTTGGGATAGTTTCTGTTAGAAGAAACAGAAAACTCACTTAAAAGCAACTTAAAAATTTAGGGCATTTCCTAGCTCACTTAATAAACAATCTTAGGGTCAGGCTGTTGCAGGGTGATAGTGATAGTGTCAGGGCCTTACTTTCCCTCTACCTTCCAAGGGCTACATAGCATCCATGGAGTTGCAAAAAGCTGGACATGACTGAATGACTAACACTTTGATTTTTCATCTTCCATTCCACCATTCTCCATGCGTGGCTTTTCCCTGTAGGTTTGTCCTCATGTCATAAGGACAGATGCAGTCACTAAGGGTATCATCTCACACAGTCAGCTTGAAAAGTAGGAAAAGGAAATGGTCCTGTCTTGTGGCCTTCTTAGGGAAAAATGAGATACTGAGCGGACTTTTCCTCCTGTCTCTTGACCAGAATGGCAATGATGCTCCTTCCTTAAATAGTCACTGGCAAGAGGAATCTGCTATCTTTGGCTTTGACTAATAAAAATTCACCCCCAGGTATAAGGGGAGGGTGCACTGCACTTCCCATGGTGCACTCGACTTATAGATCCCTGTGTCAGATAGAGACTGCTTGGTTGACACTGACAAGTTTCTTTACCAACTGAAAGGCCTTTTCAAAGCATGCTTTGCTCCATGAGCAAGTGACAGGCTTGGAGGCAGCCTTAAAAACCTGATTAAATAAACCTTGGGGCCAAGTTGACAAAAGCTTAGAGGGAAACAGAGTGGAGCAAAAGTGGGTAAAAGCAGAAGTAAAAGGGGAAAGATAAAGTAGAAAGCTTATGTGGTCCATGAGGATAGAGTTTTATCAGAAGTATCACTTCCCTTTGTCCCTGCCTTGGTTGTCCTCTTTGTCAAGGCAGCTCTGCAAGTTCAACCAGGCATCTGTGATACATTAGATTCTTTCCTCAAGCAGTATTGCACTCAGTCATGACTCTTGTTCATTCTCAGAGGTTTCTAGAAAAGGAGATGCTCTCACTAACCTGCTAGCCCTTCAGCCGTGACTTCAAGGGAAACTTTTTGCCTAGGGTGCACCCAAGAGAAGAGCAAGCCCTCTGGGTCTTGCTGTGGTTTTCTTGGAGACCAGCCTCTGCCAGTCTATGACCAAATGTATTTTTCAGGATATCACAAAGGATACCTTAGTTTTCTGGGTTTCACACTCACTGTTACAAGTCTCATCATCTCTTTGGTTCTTTAGTGGTATTTTTATGATACGTTTATTTAATGAGAAAAATCATAACCACATTATCTTGTATCTGCTAAAAGCACTTGGTTTCAAGACAGCATTTCACACATGCTTTTGTCAGCATCTCCTTTGTTCTGCCCATGAGTAAATATTACTACTCCGATTTTGCTTTAACCAAATCCTGTAGGAGTTAGCAATTGGAAAAGTCTTTTCATTTCTACTTCCCACCAGATTTTTGAAAAAACAGTGACCTAGACTCCCACCCACTTGGTCTCCTTCCTTGTATCACACAACTATGATGGACTGTGCCAGTTTTACACAACCTGATAATATCTTTGTGGTTGATTTTTGTTTTTATTTTAATTCTTTATTTTTCTTGTCATTATGAAGCATTTCAGCCTACACAAATAATACAGCAGACATCCGTTTACTCACCACTGCGATGAACACATTAACATTTTGTCGTATTTGCTTCAAATCAGTTTTTAAAAACCTGAAATGCAATAGCTAAAGTCCATCCCCAGAAGATTAACTGAATGATATGTACATTGTTTGCATGCATGCTCTCTATATAGTTGTTCACCTAATGTATATCATATTTGTATGTCAAGCGTTTAAACGGTATTCCATGCATAGACTTTTGGAATACGCTTAACTTTTGATATTGTGTTTTTTAGATGTATCCCTGTTACTTCAGTATATCTACTTCATTTCAGTTCCTGTTAGTGATCTGCCATATGGATATAGCACGGTTTGTTTATTCACTGTCCTGTTGATGGATATTTTGGCTTTTAAGAAAAGCATTCTCCATATTTCCTTTTTTCTTAATGTATAATTGTCAGCAAGGCCAAAATGAACTTTCTTATACACATTTCTTTGTGCATGCACATAAAGGAAATTTTCTTCACTGTTTACTTGTAAGTAGAATTGATGGGTCATAAAGTAATGTATATTTTATAATTAAGTAGAGCTTAAGAAATTGCTCTCTGAACTGATTCAATGAATTTGTAGTACCGTTACAACCCACTCCAGTACTCTTGCCTGGAAAATCCCATGGACGGAGGAGCCTGCTAGGCTGCAGTCCATGGGGTCGCGAAGAGTGGGACATGACTGAGCGACTTCACTTTCACTTTTCACTTTCATGCATTGGAGAAAGAAATGGCAACCCACTCCAGTGTTCTTTCCTGGAGAATCCCAGGGACGGTGGGGCCTGGTGGGCTGCCGTCTTTGGGGTCACACAGAGTTGGACACAACTGAGGTGACTTAGCAGCAGCAGCAGCAGCAGCAGCAGTGTACAAGAGCTGTCATTTCTTAAGATTCTCACAAGCATTTAATATCAGTTTAAAATATTTTTTCCATTTTGATGGGTATGAAAATAATATTTAATTTTTTAAATATTTGCATTTTCTGGAGTGTTAGTGAGTTGAGCATTTTTTCATTTGCTTGTTGGTTATTTCATTTGTTTGTTTATAATGTGAACTGTCTGTATCCTTTATCCATTTCTATACTGGGTTTTCTATTTCCCACTGATTTGTTAGGAGTTCTAGTAGGATTTTATCAGCTCTGAGTCTTTCAAATATCTTCTCTTAGTTGGTTGCTTATCTTTTATATTTTAGATCTTATATATAAAGATTTTTTTTTTTAAATTTCATGTAGGCCAATTGATAAGTCATTCTTTTTACTTTGATCTTATTGTGAAAAGGGAAAGTGAAGTTGCTCAGTTGTGTCCAACTCTTTGTGACCCCATGGGCTGTAGCCTACCAGGCTCCTCTATCCATGGGATTTTCCAGGCAAGAATACTGGAGAAGGTTGCCATTTCCTTCTCCAGGAAATCTTCCCCAGCCAGGGATTGAACTAGGGTCTCTCTCATTGTAGGCAGACGCTTTACCATCTGAGCCACCAGGGAAGTCCTTTGATCTTATTGTAGCTTGTTCAAAAAGTCTTTCCCTGTCACAAAATGAAAATTTCTTCTTGTTGTTCCTTCTAAAGGGAAAGAATTGCTGGTTTTTCATATTTACTTTTTTTTTCATTCTCCTAGAATTAATTTTGTGTATGATGTGAGGCAGAAGTCACATTTATTTTTTCACATAGATGCCAGTTGTCCTGATCCCATATTTTGAACAATCTTACCTTTATTATGTATGCAACACCCTTGGCCTGTCTGAAAGTAGGAGTGAAGGAAATCTATTTGTTTTATTCCACAAGGCCAATCCTGTAGGAATTCTTCCCATAGCCTGTGCTCGTGCATCTCAAACTCTAGGGCACCTGAGACTCACAAGGGGAGTATGTCAGGAATGCAGATTCCCAGGACCCACCTCTGACCACTAAAGGAGAATACCTGCGGGTAGGAGCCTAGGAATCTATATGTTAAACAGATGCCCCAGTTGAGTTTGATGCAAGTGGCCTGTAGAGCACACTGAGAAATCCTGCCTTTAATTTAATTCTAGTAAGTTACAGTTATCTATATCCATACTGCACATCTTCCAGGGGACAGAGTTGAAAATGTTACGTTTTCTCTTCTTTTATACACACATACTCTTAAAGTCATTAATAAAGGGCCCCAACCAACCCCTTTGGTGAAAATGAAAAGGATTCTAGTCTTCAGTCTCCTGTGATTGCTGTGGGCTCAGTAAATCTCCTAAGGAAATCAGATAATATTTGTTAGGCTGGTAAAAATGAACGTCTAGGAGTCCAGAGAGGTTAGAGATCCATGAAGTGAAGTGAAAGTCGTTCAGTCATGTCCAATTCTTTGCAACCTGATGGACTATATAGTCCATGGGATTCTCCAGGCCAGAGTACTGGAGTGGATAGCCTTTCCCTTCTCCAGGGGATCTTCCCAACCCAGGGGTCAAACCCAGGTCTCCCGCATTACAGGTAGATTCTTTACCAGCTGAGCCACTAGGGAAGCCCAAGAATACTAGAGTGGGTAGCCTATTCCTTCTCCAGCAGATCCTCCCAACCCAGGAACTGAACCGGAGTCTCCTGCATTGCAGGCAGATTCTTTACCAACTGAACTATCAGGGAAGCCCTAGAGACCCATAGCACGGGCTGATTTGCTGCTCAGTTTGACCATCATGTATATTCCATTTTGTTAATTCCTCTCTTTGTAATCTTGCTGTTTCCTGCTGAGTCTGTTAACTCTGGTTGGACCTGGAAGGAAGTTTTATAATTTAAAAGAGTAATAATTCACCCACAAGCCTCCATCTTGGGTGGTGGTTTCCATTGCTGCTGTCATCAGGGCTTTCCCAGGGGAGAGGCTGTGTAGCCTACAATCTAAGCTCTTTCTTAGGATACCTAGACTCCTTGGCACCATGGGGCCACGGCAGCCTTTCATACTTGAGGAGCAGGAAGATTGTGTTTCTCAGACTGGCATGTATGTGTGTGGAACGAAATGTGGATGAGTTACTGCCTGCAACAGAGCTTTGTCTGCTCATTTCAAATGTTAAAGAGGCCAGAGAAGAAACATTTCTTAATGCAAGAGTATAGGAGCTCCATTTACTGAGACAGTATGTAAAGTTAGGTGAACACTCAGAAGCCTTTGGTGGAACATTTATATTTTACTTGTAAATGAGTCACTGTTTTTTTCTGTTTCACTCTGAAGTGTACTATCAGTTTGATACTATAGTAGTTTTGACTGTCTGGGTAGCATAACAAGTATATGTGAATCTTTAGGAAATACCTATTTTTCTTGTTGTTTCATTTTCAGGCAAATTCCAGACCTCCAAATGAGAACAATGGGAAATCTAATCTTTGAATAAATGACTCTCAATATAATTTCTAGACATGAAACATAACCACTCTCAGATCTTTTCCTTTGACTTGAGATGGGAAATCTGATCCTTTCCATTGATGTGGAGAGTGCCGTGTCTTTTAATAGGTTTCATGGCGAAGTATAATTTTTGTCTTGTTTTGAGTATTATTAGTTCAGATAAGGCAGAGGGGAAAGGAGTGACCAAATATGACCAGTTGTTGGAAAACCAGTGGGAAATCCCAGGAAAAGCATAATCTTTGTAACAGGTGCATTTCTGTCTGACTTATCTCTCTGGATCTCTCTTAGGAAAGGCTTTGTTGTGTTTGCCTGGTGTTGGCAACGCTGATTCCACCTCTCTAGCCACAGATAAAATAAGCTGTTCATGATTAACCTCTTGGACTTTGCACAGACACCTGCTTATGCAATTTAGTGATCCCTGGTGGCCAGAAATGCTTGGACTACCTCACATCCACAGTGCAGATACTGAGTGCAGGGCTCAGGTCACCTGCATTTATAGTTGTTGGTGCTGAGGTAGATTTTAAAGTGGTTGCAGGACATATTAGCTACAGTTATATGCACAGGGCAGTCACTGAAACCAAGAATGAAAGGCAGGTATAGAAATGAAGTCTAGAAAACACACAGAAAGTTGACTAGTGATCTTTGTTTATTATTTTAAAAAACAGCGCTTTAGAAAGAGGCAGAACCAGAACTTGAACTTGGGTCTGAGTCATACCAAAGTCTGTATTCTCATCACTACCTTGTATTGCTCCTCCAGGGACTGTAGGAAAGACTGATGCAGTTCATCACTAAAAGACCTGACTGCTCGTATCACCCAGAGAAAATTCTCTATTATACAAGGATTTTTGTATATATGTATTTGGCATTTAAATAGGATCTTAAGTGTGGGACTGTTAGAATCAGTGACCACAAGGTCCCTATCAATAATTACATGACAATGGGATTCTGTATCCATTGATACTAACTACATAGTTGACCAGTCCTTATCGGAATTAAAGACAGTGAAATGTACACTTTCCCCATCTTTGGAAACATGTGGAATAGAAAAAGGGGAGCAAGAACTGGCAGGATACATTGGAATCCAGCCATGACCACACAGTAAAGGCAAGTGGATATTCCCTATCGGAATACATACATTCTTCTTCTTCTTCTTTTTTTTTTTAGTATACAAACAGTCTTGTATCACATCCCCCTTCAGACACTGGCAGATTTCTTTCCTGTTCACTGTGTGACTTGCACAAATACTCTCCACAGCCACCAATGTAACATGTTCCTTCCCTTCAGTTTTCTCCTCAAGGATGACCCGCATGGGCTTCAGACCCTTACTCACAGATACCCTCCAACACGAAGTCTAAAGGTTGTTTTCTGTCTTCATTTTCCTCAAATTCACAGCAGCAATCAACTCATGATTCCTTCTTTTTTGAACTTGGGTCATAATTGATATAACATTACACTTTAAGTGTACAACATAATAATTTGATGTCTTTGTATATTATAAAATGATCACACAATAAGTCTAGTTAATATCTGTCACCATACATAGTCACATAATTTGTTCTCCTGTGATGAGGACTTGAAGATCTGCTCTTGGCAACGTTCAGATATGCAGCACAGCTTTATTAACGAGAGTCACCATGCTGTGCGTTATGCATACTGCGTGTGTGCCCAGTTGCTTGGTTTCGTCCGACTCTTTACAAGCCCATGGACTGTAGCCTGCCAGGCTCCCCTGTCCGTGGCATTTCCCAAGCAAGAAGACTGGAGCCAGTTGTCATTTCCCTCTCCAGGGGAATCTGTATTTGTGAGCTTGGAGCTTAGGTGTTTTTGTTTGTTTTTTTAGGTTCCACATATAAATGAGATCATACTACATTTGTTTTTCTCTGACTTATTTTATTTAGCATAATGTTCTCAAGACGTGCCCGGGTTGTTACAGATGGCAAGATTTCATTATTTTTTATGGCTGAGTAATATTACCTTATAAATATATGCACCACATCTTCTTTACCCATTTATCCACTGATGGAGACATAGATTATTTCCATATCTTGGCTATTGTAAATAATGCTGCAGTGAATGTGGAAGTGAATATATCTTTTCGAGTTAGTCTTTTCATTTTCTTTGGATAAATACCCAGAAGTGGAATAACTAGATCATGAGGTAGTTTTATTTTTAAATTTTTGAGGCACTTCCATAATTTTTTCCATAGTGGCTGGACAAATTGACATTTCCATCAGTAGTGCACAGGGATCTCTTTTTTCCACATCCTCACTAGATACTTGATATTTCTTGTCGTTACAATAATAGTCATTCTAACAACTATGTCAGCATCTCTTATTAAAGTTTTGTTTTGTTTTTCCCTCTGCCGTTTTTCTCCTAGCTTATTCTTTGATTCCTTTTTTTTTTTCTTTTTTGCTGGCCTCTTCTCCTCTGGTGAACCTCTAAATTTGTTAAGTCCAAGGGTTGGTTCTTGCAACCACCTCTTTTCATCTCTACTTTCCTTAGTCCTATTATGTTATATACCTTGTGTAAACTGAAGATATCCACTCTATACCTTCAATTGTAACTTCTGCCTTGAGCTCCTGTGTCATATATCCAGCTTGGAAGTAGTCCATTGTAAATTTTTAAATGGGAGACCACCAAGAAATTTTATTTACTTCTTAAGCATCATATATACTTGACACTTCTTAAATAATCTCATAAGCACCTCAAACTTAGTATGTCTTAATATACCCATCTAGCCTGCTTCTTCCTGAGTCCTTTCTATCATGAAGAGAGACTGTCATCTACCCAAGTGCTCAGGCTATAAACCCACCAGTAATCCTGCCATTTTCTCTTTCTCTCACTCATCACATCTAATCTTTTAGCAAATCGTGTTTACTTTACCTTTACACGTGAATCTTTCTGCTTCTCTCCATGGTATAAGCCACCTCAATTCTTTTCTAGACCATTAAAGTGGCTTCATAACAGCTTTCCTTGCTTCCACTATTGATTCCTGCTACAATTCATTCCTGCTATATGGCAGCCAAAATTACTTATTTAAGAAGTAAATAAAATTTTTTGGCGGTTGTTATTTAAAATTTTACAATGGACTACTTCCAGTAATATCTAACAGACTCCTATCAGACCAATCCTCACGTAGATAACAGCTATAAACTCTGGAAAAAAATACGTAAACAGCTACCTGGAGTCATCAAATGCAGATAAAATTGGGAAAGAGTCTGTGTTTGAAAAGTGGGATAGAGCAAAGATGGGTTGCCCAGAGACCTGGCTGATGTCTGAATTATACTTGTGTGGGGTAGACCCCAATGAGCCCAGAATAAGCCTTATAGAACTCAACAGAGATATCAACTGCCACCCACTGCAAGGGAAGCAGAGCTTAGAGTTTCATGTTAGTCAAGTCAATTCGCCTGCTAAAAGTGAGCAAGGTAATAATAATAAAACTACTTGGAGAAATACAACAGAGTCCAGGGATTTTACAGCATTTCATTCTCTCTGGTCAGGAAATACTACAAAATTACCAGGCACATGAAGGAAATAGAATAATGTTACTCACACTCTAGCGAAGACAATCTTTGGATACCCATCACTGGATGATCTATTTGTAGCACACAGAGGTTTTAAATCAGCTATTATAGCTACATTCAGCTACCTATAGGAAAATACTCTCACAATGAATGAAAAAATGGAAATCTCAGCAGAAAAAGAGAAATTACAAAAGAACTAAGTCAGAGTTCTAGAACTGAAAAATGAAGTATCTGGAAAAATTTAATAGAACATTAAAAATAGCAAAAGAAAGACTTTATAAACTTAGAGTTAGATCAATAGAAATCATCCAAGCTGAAGAATAAAGAGGAAAAAGATTTTAGAATCTCATGACCTGTGACCAATATAAAAAGGTCTAGCATACATTTAGTTGGAATTCCAAAAGTAGAGGAAAGAGCATGGAACAGGAAAATATTTGATGAAATGATGGCTGAAGATGTCCTATCTTTTGTCATACACTTAATAATTTATGAAACCAAATAAGCCCCGAATTGAATAAATAAAGAGAAAACTATACCCAAGGCAAAACATCATAAATCCGAAGAAAACAAAAGATGAAGAGTAAATCTTAAAAGCAGCCAGAGAGATAGAGTACAAATGACTGGGGACTTTGCCCACTGTTTTCAGGCTTCTAGAGATGACAGTAATTTAAAAATGCTGGAAGAAACGAAAACCAACCTAGAATGCTGTTTTCCACAAAAATACTTTTTAAGAATGAATGGGGTAAGAGAGGACATTTTAAGATAAATAAAATTAAGAAACTGCATTGCGAGTTGACTACACTGCAAGAAATGCTACAGGAAGTTCTCCAGGTTGAAGGGAAAGATACCAGAAGGAAATCTAGTCTATCAGAAGGGGATAAAGAACACTAGATATGGTAAATATGTAAATAAATAGGAAAGGCATTTTTCCTTCTATTTCTTTTAAACTACATATGACTGTTTAAAAGAAAAATTATAACATGTTTGGGGATTTATTAATATCCCACATATACAGAAAACTACAGTGTTAAGAATGGGAAAGGAGAAAATGGGTATATTCAGTTATAAGGTTTTTATGTGAAACGGTATCACATTAAGAGGATTGTGAAATGTTAAGGATATATATTGTAATCTGTCCAGCAACCACTTAGATAAAGTAAAACAAAAAACAGAAAGAGATGTACCCAAAACACTAACAGATAAAATGGGATTCGAAAAACATTTGATTAACTCAAAAGAAGGTAGGCAAAGAGGAACCAAAACAAAGAGGACAGGCAGAAAACCAAATAGTATCATGTTAGACCTAAATCCAAATAATCATGAAATGTAAATAGAATAAACACTCCAATTAAAGCAGAGATTAACAAGCTGCATAAAAATACAAGCTTCCATATATATTCTGTCTATAAGTAACCCATTTTAAGTATCAAGGCACACAGATTGAAACTAAATGGGTAGATTTAGTTATAACATGCAAATAGCATAAAATGACTAGATTGGCTTAATATCAAGTAAAGTAGACTTTAAGATAAAAGGGTCAAGAGAGACATATCATAATGATAAAATGGCCAATTTATAACTGATCAATCATAAGTATGCATGCTCCTAATAAGAGCTTCAAAATACCTGACAAAAATTGATAGTGTTAAAGGGAGAAATAGACATATCCACAGTCATTATTAGAAAATAATAATTTTATAACTCTTCTCTCAGCAGTTAATAGAACAACTACACAAAAAGATAAATAAAACTATAGAGGAAATGAATAGCACTATCAACTTTTTTGATCTAATGGAAATTTACTAACACAGTGTAACAACTGCAGAATACATGTTTTCAGGTGCATATGGTACATTCATCAAGATAGACACATCCTGGGCCATAAAACACATCTCAATAAATTTACAAGGCTTAAAAGTATATGCACAATATTTACTGACTACAATAGAATTGAATTAGAAATTTAAAACAGGGGAAAGTCTAGGAAAACTCCAAATATTTGAAAGACAACACAGTTCTGATAGGCTCCTTTTTCTTATTTGAGGCTCACCTTGAAATTTACATCCCTTTATGAGGGCTTCTCTGACTGCCTGTTTAAGGTAAGCTCCCTAATGAAATTTATTATATAACTTTGCTTCACTTTCACCATAGCACGGTTCACATTACCAGATATTGACTTGTTTGGCCATTGGCTTAACTGTTTTCCTCCACTAATGTGTAAGTTCTCAGAAGGTAGAGATGTTTATTGTTCACTGCTAGGATGGTGACAAAGCACAGAAAACGCTCGACAGGAATTGCTGAACGTGTGAACAGTAAACATGGGTGCCCCACAATCCATCATAAGCCCGTCTAGATGCTGATTATGAGAATCTTGATAACATCACCATTGCCGATGATAAACAACATTCTCTTGATATTATTATTGCTCAGGCACTTTAAATGCTGTAATCCTTTCAACTGCCTGTGCAGTAGTACTTCTGGTATCCCCAGTTTACAGAAACAGAGACTGGGCTACAAAATGTTACAATCAGTGTCACTTAACTAGTGAAGAGGAAGGTAGAAATACCCTGGGTTTTCTGATTCCAGAGGGCTCATTCTGAGCAACCAGTAATTTGTGATGGAAGAAAGAAAGGCTGGTAGTTCTGCTTGCATGTGGTGTACAAAGCAGCACAAACTCTGTCAATTCTTAGAAACAAGGCTTTGGCCCTCTGCTTCAGAGCCACAGTTAACTGTCAACTAAAGATGTGGAAGATTCTAATATTAAAGTCAGTTTCATGCTTCTGTAGACCAGTCCTGAAAATGACAGCATTTTAAGCCAGTGAAGAAAGGATGAGTTAGTCAGTAAACGGTGTTGACACAACTGACTAATATTTGGAAACAAAATTATATCACTGCTTTATGTCATCTAAACAACTTCTAAAAGCAAGAATTAAAATATGAAATCATACACAAGGATGTGAGAGAAAAAATGTAGGTGAATATTTAAGCTTGAATGAGGTGGGTTTTCTAAGTATAGTAGTATGCCCTAGTTGAACCTGAACTGGGATTCAGATTTAGTGCATTTTAGTGATCAAGTGGCCCAGCACAGAAGGTACAGCATGCATATGAAGGTTGGGAAGTCATTCCTTCACCTGGTTTTTAATAGCTTTTAACAGCTGTTCCAGCCTTCCTCCGCCTCATTTCCCACTATCCAGAGGAAAAAGAGACTAGGGGTCTTAAACTATAAAGTGATAAACTCATTCATCCTTACCTTCTTGTCATGGGTTTCAGAGGAAGTAGTGTCCATCTTCTTGACCCAAGCCACTCCTTCTACAAGTACTTTAAAATTTATTAGTTTACAACAGGAAATAGTACCATCAAGCACACAGGTGTCAACCTAAAATGTGTGAGGTGATATCTCATTGTGGTTTTGATTTGTGTTTCCCTAATGATTGGTGATGTAGAGTACCTTTTCATGTTGGCTATCTATATGTTTTCTTTGGGAAGATGTCTGTTTAGATCCTCTGCTCTTTAAAAAATTGTTTTGTTGTTGTTGTTGTTTTTTGCTACTAAGTTGTATGAATTCTTTTTTATTTTGGATATTAATCCTTATAGATCTATGACTTGCAGATGTTTTCTCACAGTCAGTAGATTGCTTTTTATTTTGCTAATGATTTCCTTTGTTGTACAGAAGATTTTTAGTTTGATGTAAACTAGTTTATTTTTGCTTTTGGTGACAAATCCAAAAAAAATATCATCATGAAAAATGTCAAGGAGCTTATCACCTATGTTTTCTTCTAGGAATTTTATGATTTCAGGCTTACATTTGAGTTAATTTCTGTGTCTAGTGTAAGAGAGTGATCCAGTTTCATTCTTTGGCATGAAGCTGTCCAGTTTTCACAGCACCATTTATTGAAGAAATGTCCTTTCCCCATTGTATAGTCATGGCCTTTTTGTCATAAATTAATTGACTGTATATGCATGTGTTCATTTGGGGTCTATTTTGTTTCACTGATCTGTGTGAAAATCTATTTTATGACAGTACCATTCTCTTTTGATAACTATAGCTTTCTGATATACTTGGAAGTCTGGGAGCATGATGTCTCCAGCTTTGTTCTGCTTTCTCAAGAATACTTTAGCAATTTTGGGATCTTTTTGATCCCTGGGTTGGGAAGATCCCCTGGAGTAGGAAATGGGCAACCCACTCCAGTTTTCTTGCCTAGAGAATCCCAAGGACAGAGGAGCCTGGTGGCTACTCTTTTATAGGCAAAGCTATAAAAATTCCATGGGGTTGCAAAGAGTTGGACACAACTGAGTGACTAACACACAGCACAGTGCTTGTCTTATAGTGGATTATGGTAAATATTTGTTTAAGGATAAGTTAATATCAGCTGACATTATTTAACGTTTACTATTTTTTGAGCATATGCTAAACACTATGGGTATACTATCTCATTTACTCTTCACAAGAACCTATAAGATGTAGACTATTACTTTCTTCATTTAGCAAATGGGGAGACTAAGAAAACAAGCTTAAAGACTACATGGAGCTCTTTCCGTCATCTTTCCGTGCCGCCATAATGGTGCACATGAATGTCCTGACTGATGCTCTCAAGAGTATCAACAATGCTGAGAAGAGAGGCAAACGCCAGGTCCTTATTAGGCCATGCTCCAAAGTCATCGTCAGGTTTCTAACAGTGATGATGAAGCATGGTTACAATGGTGAATTTGAAATCATTGATGATCACAGGGCTGGGAAAATTGTTGTGAACCTCACAGGCAGGCTAAATAAGTGTGGAGCGATCAGCCCCAGATTTGATGTACAACTCAAAGATCTAGAAAAATGGCAGAATAACCTGCTCCCATCCCGTCAGTTTGGTTTCATTGTACTGAGAACCTCAGCTGGCATCATGGACCATGAAGAAGCAAGACAAAAACATACAGGAGGAAAAATCCTTGGATTCTTTTTCTAGGGATGTAATACATACAAATAAAATGCCTCGTGGCGGAGGGGGGACTACATGGATACATTGAGGTTGTACAGTTAGTAGCAGAGCCAGGATGTGACTTCCGAGCTGGTATGATCTTTACACTAGGCTACAGTTACGGTGTGACCTTGGGCAAGTCACTTTCCTTCTCTAGTATTCCAGTTCCTCACTGAAACCAATGGGTCAATCTAGATTATCTCTAAAGCCTCTTTCAGCTTTCAGTTCAGTTTAGTGCAGTCGCTCAGTTGTGTCCGACTCTTTGTGACCCCATAAATCGCAGCTGTCCATCACCAACTCCCAGAGTTCACTCAAACTCATGTCCATCGAGTTGGTGATGCTGTCCAGCCATCTCATCCTCTGTCGTCCCCTTCTCCTCCTGCCCCCAGTCCCTCCCAGCATCAGAGTCTTTTCCAATAAGTCAACTCTTCGCATGAGGTGGCCAGAGTATTGGAGTTTCAGCTTTAGCATCAGTCCTTCCAGTGAACACCCAGGGCTGGTCTCCTTTAGAATGGACTAGTTGGATCTCCTTGCACTCCAAGAGACTCCCAAGAGTCTTCTCCAACACCACAGTTTTAAAGCATCAATTCTTCGGCGCTCAGCTTTCTTTATAGTCCCACTCTCACATCCATATATGACTTCTGGAAAAACTATAGCTTTGACTAGACGGACCTTTGTTGGCAAAGTAATATCTCTGCTTTTTAATATGCTGTCTAGGTTGGTCATAACTTTTCTTCAGTTATAAGTAGAAGGCAAAGTTATAACAAATTCCGTGTATATGAAAATCTCCTTAATAGAAAGATTTCCAAGTCCCAAATAGTGCTCCATTTCTCTACAAACACTGATCATTACATTGATGTTTCCACTGAATCAAAGAGCTTCGATGGCTTCTTGAAATTCATTGCCTTTGTATTTCGCTAACCCAGTAGACATTGAGCATGTTCTTTGTCACTAGTCCCATAACATACTCCAGCTAGTGTAAGCAGAAATGGAAATTTACTGAAGGATATTAGGAGGTTCACAGGTTCTCCAGAGGGCTAAGCAGTATCAGACTATGGCCAGGGAGGAGGCCCAAGCCACCTGGACAGACTGTCGAGGGAAAGTTCTGGGTTTGCCACAGCCAGGCACAGAGTGCGGTTCACACCATGATACTAGGCCCTGGATACCTAAGATTCTGCCAGGGCTGCCCCTCATGCTTACATGCTTGGGCCCCCAGCCTCCCACAAAATGGATTTTGCATGTTACTCTTGAGAAGAGAAGGCTCTCTGGCTCTAATTAGAGAAGAGTAGTCTCACACTTGTGCCTCATTTTTAAGGGAAGCCGAATATGTGGGTAGGCATCTTCTACCTCCAGGAAGAAGAACTTAGGATGTGGTCCACTCCCTAAACTGGAAATCACCCAGAGGTGCTGGGTGACCACGTGTACTGGGGCAGCTGAGCACTATGTAGACTTATTTTACTGCTGTGGGGATGCAGCTGGACCTCATAGTGTAAGTATACGGCTTAAACTGGGGACCTCTGAGATCTCCCTGGCAATCCAGTGGTTAAGCCACCATGCTGCCAGTGCAGGGGGCACAGGTTCAGTCCCATGTCTGGGAACTGAGACTCCACATTGGCACATGGAGAGGCCGAAGCCTGCTCCCCCAAGAACCCCTTCAAGTCCAGACACTCACTCTGTATCAGGCTTTCTGGTAAACTGCGTATACTTTCCACTTAGACCTCACAACGCTCCTGTGAGGAGTCCGCTGTTGTCCTCAGTACGGGCTACCACCCTCATCTGACAGCTGAGGATTCTGAGGCCCAAAGAGGAAGTACTGCGTCCTGCTTTGCTCCGCTAGTAAGTGGGGGAGTGTAGCCTTGAACCAGATGAGCCTCCGGACCGTTTTACCTCAGGCAGAGAGACATGCGCACCTGGTGCCAAGTCACACCTAACGCCGGCAGTCTTCAGGTCTGAATTTAGAGCATGCTCAAACCACAGAGAGCTCCTGAGAAATGAGATTGACCAGGTTTGTAAGAATCTTTGTATATCTTCCTTCTTAACGTTTTCTGAGGTCAGCAAGTTTCAGGATGCTCTTATGTCTAGTTAAAGTTGAAGCTCTGAAAATGCTTTGGAATCTTTGTCCTTCACCCTAGTGTTCTGGGAACTGGGTGTCTTTGGAAAACTATCTCATAAATCCCCAAGGTCCTTTTTAGTACTGTGCTGCTGCCTCAGGTTCACAGTTGCTGTAAAGTTCTGGAAACCTGGTTTAGGGGAGGAAAATAATTTTTCTTGACCCTCTTAGGATTCTTGACTGGGTCTGAAAATTAACCTGACAGGAGAAAAGTATACAAATTTAACATAACTTTTATATGACCCAAGGATCCTTCAAAAGGCAATGAAGACTTGAAGAAACTAAGCGTTTTTATGCTGGGTTTGAGCGAGAGTGGACAGCCCTATAGAAACAGGGTAGAGCAAAGGATATGAGGCAGCAACTGTAGCAGCGGGAGAACGTCTCAAGGCCTGTTTGTTTGATTTCCTCTGCGTGTTTCTCTGACTTGGAGATAAAGGTGCTTCATCCCTCTGGATATAGAGAAGGTATCTCCTACAAGAGGGTCTGATGACCTGCTTCAGGGAAGATGATGAAAGGGGAAGGTCAGAGAGACCTTCCTGCTTCTGCTATTCTTTCAAACTCCTTCAGCTTAAAATAGTTGCTCTCCCAAGGTGCTGTCTGCTAGGGTAGTATGTCTTTGACCCCATCACTTGATAGAGGTAGTTCCTGGCCTCACCCCCTTCACATGTATTCTTGCAGCTTTCCCAGACAGAGTCAGCAGCCACCTTGGAGAAACAAATATTTAAAACAAAACAACCTCACCTTCCACCTTGCCATAAATATGTGAGCATAAACTCTGGTTGTGAAATTCAATGCTTATTTCGCCTACAGCGAAACCGTAAAGGAGTTTTACAGGCCCCATTCAGGATGGAGATAAATGCACAAATGAAAATACACGGAACTTAGGGAACACACGTAATTAATGATGGCCAGAGGGAAATTGGCAACCTACTCCAGTGTTCTCGCCTTGAGAATCCCAGGGACAGAGGAGCCTAGTGGGCTGCCGTCTATGGGGTCACACAGAGTCAGACACGACTGAAGCGACTTAGCAGCAGCAGCAGCAGCAGCAGAGGGAAATACCCCCCACTCCCTGGGCAAACAGCTCTCCTTTATTGTATGGGTTAGAGAGAATTGTCAGGAGGCAGGAAGAGGAGAGGCTGCTGCTTGAGAGCGAGATGGCACGAGTAGAGCCAGGAGGGGAAGGAAGTGTGAGGAGAGGCCAGAGCAGAGGGCCATAATTTCATTATGAATTCCTGCCTATTCTGAGTAGATTGTCCCCAAATTTGTCATTAAAAGTACAATTTCCTCTATGAAAACTGTCTTTCCAAGGACCCTGGGAAAGATACTGAGAACAGGAAGTGGGGTACCCAGTTATTCATGTGAGTAATGAACTTTATTCTGTATCAATTATTTATGAATTCTGCATTCTGTCCAATCTTTGTTTAGTAATAAAGTTATTACTTTTTGTTCCTTCATTTGTGCATTTCTCCAACAGACAGTTATGAACTTTCCACTATGCTGGGACACCCGGCAAACTGAGGAGGGGTTTTTTACTGTCCTCTGATGCTTACTCTCTGTCAGGAGAGTCAGACATGATGCTTAATGCATCGTGTTACACATTTAAATTATAGAGTTATCAGGTTATGTGCTGTGATGAATCAAAGGGTGTGATGAGAGGAGGTAACAGGAGAGGCTGACTGTGTCAGAGGGTCAGGAAAAGTGACATTTGAACCTGAGGAAGAAAAAGCAATCAGTTGCAAGGAATGGGTGTGAAAAGATATAAAAGTGGTTTCTAAGCATGGGTTCATCATGTCTTGTCTCATTGTCTTTAACTACATGAGAGTTTTTCTAAGAGAGATCTGGAGCCACCTGTATCAGAATCACTTGGAAATGTGTTAAAAATTCAGATTCCTGGGCCCCATACTAGGCCACTAAATCAATATCTTTAGGAGCAAGGCCCAGCAATCTGAATTTTAAATTTAGTGCACTTCCCTTCCCCCAGTCATTCTTACCCACACTGCTTGATTTGAAAATCATTTCCTTATTATTGAGGAAGCTTTATAATTCTTACAAACGTTTCTGCTTATGACACTGTTTGATTCCCCACTGCAACCTTACATGATACTCAAGCCTAAGTATCATTATTCCACGGTTACAGATGACATACCTGAAACCTGGAAAAGTAAAAGGTTTACGGACTCATCAGTGAGCCTTGCGCCCTTCTCCTTATACCACACTGTGTCTCAGCAGTGGATTATAATGATACTCACTTTACAAATGTGATGTAGTACACCCAGGAGTGGATTGCAGGCTTGAAGACATATTTCCTGCCATGATTGTTACTGGCATAGTATCACCTAGTAGTTCAGCAGTTCTGATATACCTGGAGTCAGATATACCTGGAGTCTAGTACCAGCTTGTCCACTTAACACATTATTGACCTGGAGGTTTTTGCAGAAATTAAGGCCTGTGGTCAGCAACTTGTTATATAAGTGAATATTGAAACACTATGGTCAATAATGTTTGGGTAACAAAAGATGTATTAATATGTCTCTGGTCAATGTTTTGTTCATGGCTGTGACCTTGAGCAGGTTACCTAACCACTTTTTACCTCAGTTATGTCATTTGTTAAATAAGGATAAATAACAAAGCCTACACTATTGAACTGTTACAAAGATTAAGTGAAGCAGTGCTGTGAAACACTAAATATAAGCTTTTGAGTACTTAGTAAATACCAAAAAGATGGCAACTATTGTGCCTATAATATTTCAGTTCAGTTCAGTTGCTCAGTCGTGTCTGACTCTTTGCTACCCCATGGATTGCAGCACGCCAGGCCTCCCCTGTCCATCGCCAACTCCCGGAGTTTACTCAGACTCACGTCCACTGAGTCTGTGATGCCATCCAACTATCTCATCCTCTGTCATCCCCTTATCCTCCTGCCCTCAATCTTTCCCAGAATGAGGGTCTTTTCAAATGAGTCAGTTCTTCACATCAGGTGGCCAAAGTATTGGAGTTTCAGCTTCAGAATCAATCCTTCCAATGAATGTTCAGAACTGATTTCCTTTAGGATGGACTGGTTGGATCTCCTTGTGATCCAAGGGACTCTTAAGAGTCTTCTCCAACACCACAGTTCAAAAGCATCGATTCTTTGGTGCTCAGCTTTCTTTACAGTCCCACTGTCACATCCATACATGACTACTGGAAAAACCATAGCCTATAATATTTACGACCCACTGAATATGTAGTATTTACCAACTAACTGAAACCCAGATAGAAATCACAAGAGATGTTACACATGTTGTGAGTCATTCCGGCAAAAACATCTGAGACAGCTTAGTATCAATAAGCACATCCAGCACCCAGATCTTGGTTTCTAAATACCATTATTCACAAAAGAAACTAGGTCTTCGTGAAGAAGTGCCGCTTTTAAGTTCTGGAGAAGGAAGGATACAAGCTGATCTAGAACATTTTCTTGTGCCACAAAATAATGAAGTGCTTAAAGATTGGGGACATGTCAAAAGACAATGCTCTGGCCTGAACTGGCTCCCACCTCTCAAATTTGGAACAGTTTGAACATCAGAAAAATAATGACAATGTTGCTGACTATAAAACTTTGAGAGAAAAAAATTTGTGAGTTTGCAATGATTTAAAAGGGGGAATAGAGCCAGAAAAGCTTTTTTAAAACAACAACAACAACAACAAAATTCCAGCAGCTATATGTAGAAGGAATTACAGAGTTCAAAAAGTCACAAAATTACTGTTTTATGACACTTTTAATAATCGGATTCAGGTAAAGATCATCATTGAAGGCTAAAATCTTTGTTAAAGGTTGTTGGGAAAACATGGAAGCAGTGATAGATTTTATTTTCTTGAACTCCAAAATCACCGTGGACAATGATGGCAGCCATGAAACAAAAAGATGCTTGCTCCTTGGAAGGGAAGCTTTGACAAACCTAGACAGCATGTTCAAAAGCAGAGACATCACTTGACTGACAAAGCTCTGTATAGTCAAAGCCATAGCTTTTCCCATAGTCATGTACCTATGTGGGAGTTGGACCATTTAAGGAAGGCTACGCACTGAATAATCAATACTTTCAAATTGTACAGAAGACTGTTGAGAGACCCTTAGACTGCAAGGAGATCAAACCAGTCAATCCTAAACAAAATCAACCCTGAATATTCATTGGAAGGACTGATGCTGAAGCTGAAGTCCAATACTTTGGCCACACGATGCGAGAAACTGCCTCAGTGGAAAAGAACCTAATGCTGGGGAAGATTGAGGGCAGGAAGAGAAGAGGTCAAGAGAGGATGAGACGGTTAGATAGCATCACTTACTCAATGGACATGAATTTGAGCAAGCCCTGGGAGTTAGTGGAGGACAGAGGAGCCTAGTGTGCTCCAGTGTCCACCAGTGGGGTGGCAAAGAGTTGGATACATCTTAGTAACTAAACAACAACAAATATATACAAAGAGAAAAATATATCTTTCCTATGGGAAGACTTGGTAAATACCAAATAATCAAATGGTCAAATTTAGCTTCATAAATTAAGATATACTGACATTATGTGCTTTCTGATGTGGTGGCAATAGGAAATACACAACCTCACCCACTTGTGGCATTATTGCCAAAACTGTCTAACCCAAATCAAATTTTAGGAAACATCAGATAAAATCCACAAGGATATTCTCCAAGAGAATCAGTCTGTACTGTTCAAAAAATTTACTGTTGTAAAAGATAAAAAGAAAAACAGAAGAATTTCTAGAATCTAATGTTGTAGCATTAGTGATGTAGAATGATTAATGATTTAAATTAAAGGAAACTAAAGACATGGCAGTTAAATGCAGTGTGTAGTCCTTGATCAAATTCTGGCTTTTAAAACGCTATAAAACATCTCAAACGTTCATCACTTAACAAAGGAATAAATAAAATGTGGCATTTCTGTACAATGTGATATGTTTTTAAAAAAATTTATTTATTTGCTTATTTTTGACTGTGATGGGTCTTCATTGCTGTGAAGACTTTTCTCAAGTTGTTGAGCACAGGGGCTCCTCTCTAGTTGTGGTATGAAGGCTCCTCATTGTGATGGCTTTTCTTGTTGCAGTTCATGGGCTCTAGGGCCCAGGGGTTCAGTAACTGTGGCCCTCAGGCTTAGTTGCTCCGTGGCTTGTAGGATCGTCCCACATCAGGGATCAGACCCATGTCTCCTGTATTGACAGGCAGATTCTTTACCACTGAGCCATTAGGGAACCCCTGGTTTTCAACCAGGAAAGGAATGAAATAATACATGCTACAACATGAGTGAACTGCAAAAACATTATGCTAAAGGAAAGAAACTAGATATAAAGCACTATGTACTTTATGATTCTATTTCTGTGAAATTTCCAGGATAGGAAATTTAGACTAGGAAAAAATAGACTAGTGGTTGTCAAGGAGTTGGGGGAGGGGAGAATGGGGAATGACTGATAATTAGTTACTGGGTTTCTTCCTGAGATGTTGAAAATGTTTTGAATTTAGATACAGGTGATGGTTGTACAACCTTGAGAATATATTGAAACTGAATTGAACACTTGAAGAAAGTGAATTTTGTGACACATGGATCATATATTAGTTAAAGCTATAAGGACATTGATTGGGGCAGTTGGGGAAATTTCAGTATGAGTTGTCAGATGATATTTTTTCAATTTTAAATTTCTTAGGTATGATAATGGTATTCTGGCTGTATAGGAGTATATTCAACCTCATAGGAAATAGTTCAGTCACTCAGTTGTGTCCAACTGTTTGCGACCCCCTGAATCGCAGCATGCCAAGCCTCCCTGTCCATCACCAACTCCCGGAGTTTACCCAAACTCATGTCCATCGAGTCGGTGATGCCATCCAGCCATCTCATCCTCTGTTGTCCCCTTCTCCTCCTGCCCCCAATCCCTCCCAGCATCATGGTCTTTTCCAATGAGTCAGCTCTTCTCAGGAGGTGGCCAGAGTATTGGAGTTTTAGCTTTAGCATCAGTCCTTCCAATGAACACCCAGGACTGTTCTCCTTTGGAATGTACTGCTTGGGTCTCTTTGCAGTCCAAGGGACTCTCAAGAGTCTTCTCCAACACCACAGTTCAAAACCATCAATTCTTTGGTGCTCAGCTTTCTTCACAGTCCAACTCTCACATCCATATGTGACCGCTGGAAAAACCATAGCCTTGACTAGACAGACCTTTCTTGGCAAAGCAATGCCTCTGCTTTTGAATATGCTATCTAGGTTGGTCATAACTTTCCTTCCAAGGAGTAAGCATCTTTTAATTTCATGGCTGCAGTCACCATCTGCAGTGATTTTGGAGCCCCCAAAATGAAGTCTGACACTGTTTCCACTGTTTCCCTCATCTATTTCCCATGAAGTGATGGGACCAGATGCCATGATCTTCATTTTCTGAATGTTGAGCTTTAAGCCAACTTTTTCACTCTCCTCTTTCACTGTCATCAAAAGGCTTTTTAGTTCCTCTTCACTTTCTGCCATAAGGGTGGTGTCATCTGCATATCTGAGGTTATTGAGATTTCTCCCGGAAATCTTGATTCCAGCTTGTGCTTTCTCCAGCCCAGCATTTCTCATGATGTATTCTGCATATAAGTTAAATAAGCAGGGTGACAATATACAGCCTTGATGTACTCCTTTTCTTATTTGGAACCAGTCTGTTGTTCCATGTCCAGTTCGAACTGTTGGTTCCTGACCTGCATATAGGTTTCTCAAGAAGTAGGTCAGGTGGTCTGGTATTTCCATCTCTTTTAGAATTTTCCACATTTTCTTGTGATCCACACAGTCAAAGGCTTTGGCATAGTCAATAAACAGAAATAGATGTTTTTCTGGAACTCTCTTGCTTTTTCGATGATCCAGCAAATGTTGGCAGTTTGATCTCTGGTTCCTTTGCCTTTTCTAAATCCAGCTTGAACATCAGGGAGTTCACGGTTCACGTATTGCTGAAGCCTGGCTTGGAGGATTTTGAGCATTATTTTACTAGCATGTGAGATGAGTGCAATTGTGCGGTAGTTTGAGCATTCTTTGGCATTGCCTTTCTTTGGGATTGGAATGAAAATTGACCTTTTCCAGTCCTGTGGCCACTGCTGAGTTTTCCCAATTTGCTGGCATATTGAGTGCAGCACTTTCACAGCATCATCTTTCAGGATTTGAAATAGCTCAACTGAAATTCCATCACCTCCACTAGCTTTGTTAGTAGGAAATACTTAGGGATGTATTTAAGGATGAGGTACTGAGGGATAATGGTTTACCTGATAGCTCAGTTGGTAAAGAATATGCCTGTAATGCAGGAGACCCCAGTTTGATCCCTGGGTCAGGAAGGTCTGCTGGAGAAGGGATAGGCTACCCATTCCAGTATTCTTGGGCTTCCCTTGTGGCTCAGCTGGCAAAGAATCCTCCTGCAATGCAGGAGACCTGGGTTCGATCCCTGGGTTGGGAAGATCCCCTGGAGGAGGGAAAGGCTACCCACTCCAGTACTCTGGCCTGGAGAATTCCATGGACTGTATAGTCCATGGGGTCACGAAGAGTCGGATGCGACTGAGCAACTTGCACTTTAACTGAGGGATAAAATGTCATATTTCAAAGTAATCAGGAAAAAATATAGTATTGGGAGAAAGCCAGTGTGGTAATATTTGAACAATTGGTAATCTAGGTAAAAGGTACACAGGAATTCATTGAAGTATTATTTTAACTTTTTCTTTTTTGTAGCTTGAAATTTTTCAAAATAAAAAGATTGGAATAGGGACCCACTTATGATATAGCTATTATTCACCAGATTGAGGATGAAGACCCTTGCAGATTATGACAAGGAAATCGGGAGTGTAGAGGCACAGCCCTACCTCCTGAGAGAATCTTTGAAGGAGAGGGGATTGTATGCCTCCCTTCAAAACTTCTCTCAGACAGACTTAACTGGTGGTCCAGTGGCTAAGACGCTGCACTTCTACAGCAAGGGGACCGGTTGGATCCTTGGTCAGGGAAATTTCACATGCTGTGTGTGGAGTAGCCAGAGGAAAAAAGAAAGAAAAACAAAAACAGAAAACTTCTCTTGGTCTCACTGGCATCAGAGACAGATGGTTAAGGTGTGTTCCAGAAAGTCATTCTGTAATTTGGCTTCTTACGTAGAGTGGTAGCATCTTAATTATGTTGTCTGCCTTGATAGCACTGTCTAAGGGGTCTTAAGATCTTCCAAAGATGACGTGTTAACTGTATCAGTAAAATCAACAGGGTGATAAGATAAAAGTAGGTTGGGAGGGAGGGCTTAAGGACCGGAAGGAAGAAGGAGGTGGGCATGCATGTGTTTAGTAGGGAAGGCAAATGGTCCAGGCCATCAACCAAGACTTGGCTGTGTTTGAGTAACAAGCAGGAAGGGAGGTGAGCCAGTGCCCCAGACCTATTTGCAGAGTCTGAGCAGTAAAATTGATCCTTGGGAGGTTCCCTTTTCTGGCTGCAGCTGCTCCTGGATACTGGTTAGAAAAGCCCCCTATCATCCCACCTACTCACATTGCCCCTTTCAACCAAGGAAACATTGTCATCAGTGGCCTCTTCTTTTGGCCTTTGTTCTTTTTCCTTCAAGAATGCCAAGAGAGTGTCTATTAGAGCTGAACTAACTGGTGTTTATTCTTGGACCAAGATGGGAGGTGGGGGCTGGATCTCAATTTGGAGGGGTTGGAGGTGTGGAAATGGCCAGGCAACAGCGCCATGTAAGGTAGGTTTTGTGAGGCCAACCGGGGAGGGTGGGGAAGACTGGTTTTCTGGTTCACCCAGAGCTCTTGGGCCTTCTGTTTTTAAAACAGACGTGCTTCATCCTTCCCAGAGCTGGGGCCAGCGATGGGAACTCAGAATGCAAGGTCGCAGCCGGGGAAATTAAGCTGCAAGAGCTCAGCGCCTAAAAAATATTGACTGTTTCTTTTTTTAAGCTAATATTCCAAATTTCTTATGAAAGTCAACTTAAGACATCCAGGACACAGGAAACAAGGCAAGAGGCCGCAGCCAGCTGCCTCAGAGGACCCGGGACACTTTCTTAATAACATCCAGATGGTTCCACAGAAATTGTTAACATCTTGAAAAAGAAAAAAATCAGCTGTGGGAGAAATGAGATTCAAGTGGTTTAGGAAGGACAGCGTGGAGGAGAGTCCCAAGGGATGAAAGTGGGTCTGAAATAGAAACCTCTGTGGTGGGGTTACTGCTTCCTATGGCAAGGCTGCAGGGGAGTGGGTGTCAAAGTCCAGGTTTTTAGTAGAGCCTTTGGGTTGGAAGGGAGCCCCAGCAGAACTGAACTTCTGGTCATGTGTATCCATTTGCTAACCTGGGTTTGCCATAACTTTTACATGAATATTTTTTTGTTGTTTTTTTCGAGGATTATTTACCTCCCAAGTGTATCTGTTAGGCTCTAAGAGGCCCAACACTTAGATCCCATGAGGTTTTAAGGGCTTAAGGCAATATATAACCCTGAAAAATATGATGGTATTTTTCTAATCATGTGTACATGAGAGATAGATGGCATAATATCAGTGTATTTTTCAACATATGAAAGGAAACTCAAAATATAAATCAGTAAATGTCTAATTAAATGCCTGTAATAGCTAACATTATGGCAACTCAGTGAGTTCTTAAACTTAGTGTCCTTTAGATAATTTATTTCATTGGAAAACAACTTGTACATTACATTTTTTCATTTCTCATACATTTGTGCAGACATCAGTTCCCTGGACCCAGATATTTTAAAGTGAAAATTTTAAATCCTTCTGTAATTTTACCAGGGAAGAAACACACGTCTTTTAACAGGGAATGTGAGTGTTTTGTAATATGTTTACATGGAGTGGGGAAGAGAGTGGAGCTCTCAGATGAAGAGCCCAAGGGCCTAGGAAAGCCCTAACACAATCCCCTTTTCTAAAGAGGTGTGTGTTTCTTCCGCCCTCTCCTCTCAGTCGCCTTCCCCCAAGGAAGAGGAAATGGCTTGTTTGTGGAATGTAACTGCTGGCACGCAAATCACTTATTTGGAAACAGAAGTAGGGGTGAGGGAAGTGGGAGCTGCAAATTCAGGGCTCAATCAGCATTCAACAAGGTGCCCCACCCCTTTCACATGGGCTACTCAAAGCCCATTAGAGGCACCCTCTTGCCTCCCACCCATTGAGTTCCCCCACTGTAATAGGTTTGGCTTGTCTGACCATAACAGTAGGAGATTGGAGCTGGAGAGGCTGGTGAGGGCAGGTTGGTTGGCCTTCCTTGCAATTCCCTTGTCCTAAATCAGGAAGCACGTAGGAGTGAAGAATGAACAGTAAGAAAATACACATCCTGAAACTTGCTCTGAAATGCCTAGGGTATTTAGTATGAAAAATCTGTGTGTAACTGTAAAAAACAAACAAACCCCTGCCCTCCAAGAACAGCTAATACAGGAATCAGAATTTTCTATAACAAGCAACATTAAAAAGAAAGACTAGCAAAGAGAGCTCAGAATCTGGCTATGGAACGCTAACCAGGTAAAGTCATTAAACGGAGGCATCTCTTTCCTTTGGGAGAACACTGACACTGAAGCTTTGGCTTTTGGGGATTCAGCTGGAGGACTCTTTGGTAGAATGCAATGACTCCTTCCTTCCTCTGCAAACTGAAATCCGGGCTATTACAATTCCAAATGGACACAGAGTCCTGCCAAGTTTATAGGAAATTGGAATGACAGCGTAGGTTCCCACCGCTGGGGATAGCAGAACCTGAAAGCTCTGAGAATAAGTAACATTTCCCTTGTGATTCCCAAACGTGTCTATTTTTATTTTAAGGGCTCTGTGTTTTCATTCAGTTTTGTGAACTGAGGAATCCATATGGAATTTTCACCAGCTCTACTAAAATAAAACCATGCAATTTCTCGGCAGTGTACTGAAATAGCCACTATGATAGGTCAGAAAGAATAGCAGAATTCACTTCTGAGGATCTGTGAGAAATCAACTCATTTTCAATGGGTACTTTCTAGGTGCACGGCAGAATACAGTATCAATTGCTAAATTCATAAATGGGAGATACTGTCTTTGACATGGTATAGTTAGTTAATCATTTAAAGAAAGTCATAAAGTGGCTGCTCTGAGATGGACAACTTGTATTAATATATATGAAATATAAATATACATTTATTTTAAGGGCGGGACTTTTTGTGGGGCCCAGGGATGGAAAGAGACTCTTAAGTAATGTGTACTTACTCAGTGATGTCTGTTTTCGACCCCATGCACTGTAGACCACCAGTGTTCTTTGTCTATGGAATTATTGAAACAAGAATACTGGAGTGGGTTGCCATTTCCTCCTCCAGCGGATCTTCCCAACCCAGGGATCAAACCTGTGTCTCCTCTGTCTCCTGTATTACAGGTAGATTCTTAACCTGCTGAGCTGTTGGGTAGGCCCATAACTCAAGTAAGTCCCCATGTGTAAAACCAGATATATTTTTACTGGTAATTTTTAGAAAATTTTCTTAAAACATATATATTATTAATCATTATTTGAAATAATCTTGCTTGCTGATTGATGCTGTTATTTCCAGCTTCTTCAACCTGAACCTGTATCTGCCTGTTTCCTCTGTAATACAAACCCCACAAAACAGGGCCTTTCCTATCTTAACTCTGTACTCCAGACTCAGAATAGTGCCTGAGACATAGTAGGTGCTCAATAAATGGTTTCCTTCCCATTCAGCCAACAAGCAGAAACTTCCCTTGTCCTATGCTTTTAATGGGTTCATTATGGAAAAAAACAACAAAAAAATTTAGCTATGAAAAAAAGGCATGATAAATTTTTGTATAGATGACTGAGTTTTCTGTTGTCCTGGGGGATATTTGGCCTCATGCCATCTGTGAGCTGGGAAGTGTGCAACACCATTGGTTTTCAAGTATTTGTCTCCTCCTATACCAAGCACTGTTCTAGGGAGAAAATATCCTGCATCCACGGGACTTATAATTAAGTAGGGAGAGATGGACAGTAACCAGTAAATATATATTCTGTCAAGTGGGGATAAATACTATGAAGAAAAGTAAATAGGGTAATTGGGTAGTTGGGGAAGGTTTCTGACTGGGGAGCTTTTGAGAGTGCCTTGCAGGGAGTGTAGGAGCCGACTTGGCAGATGTGTGGAAGAAAGCTATGTGGGCAGGAGTTGGCTTGCCTAACTTGTGAAGAGGCGAAGGGGCTGAAGCTCAGCCAGGGAAAGGCATGGGAGGTGATAGCTGGAGAAGAAGGCTTGGAGCCTAGTATGGATATGGACTTTTACTCCACATGAAATGGGGAGGCCCCCAGAGGGTCTAGAACCAAGGGCTGTCCTCATTTTGTTTAGGTTTTCCAAGGTGAAAAGAATGGTGGGGTGGGTGGGGTGGTGAGAGAGAGCACCAAGTCAGGAGGCTTAGTAGTAACTCTGGTGAAAGGTTCTCCTAGACCAGTGGGAGTGGTGAGAAGTGGTCAGGTTCCAGATGGGCTTTGGAGGCAGGGCCAATAGAATTGGCTGATGGTTTGGAAATGGGGTGTGAGAGAGGGAGCTTTCAGACTGAGCACTTGGCAGAATACCCTGTTCGTTTAGTAAGCTAAAACTGGGAGATGAAGGTTTGGGACTCGAGTGATGTCTTAGGTTTCAGCAACTGAATAGAACCTGTAGGTCATAGGCTCAGTAGGCAGTAGGTGCCATCCTGGCTTGACACATTCTCTGGCTGATGATCAGTGAGTCGTGACTAGTCAAGGGCCTAAGAGCATGGGGCCAAACACGCGGCCAGTGTCAGATGCTGATGCTGATGCTGAAATAAAGTGGTCCCAAATTCTCAAGTCTGGAGTGATGCCCCTCCATTGTTATCAGAAAAGGGAGCCTCTAATTCCCATCTCTCCGAGTCATTCTCAGAGGTCTCTCTGAAACCTTCATGCCACTGTTCTGTTCCTTTGACTCAATATTCTTATGCTGTTTATTAATCAAGGAACCATAAAGTGACTTATTTTTAATAAGGCAGAAGACCACACACTGAGGTTCACTTTCCGGTTTAAACATTTGGCTTTTTACTGCTAACTGATGGTCTGTGGGCTAGGATATGCAAAAGCACTGTACTTGAACTCCTAGTGAAAAGGTGTCCCAAGTCTGGGAACTTGCTGTAAGTGACAGGTATGGTCGGGGCAGGAATACTTCAGGTTCTTTGTTGAAGAGACTCCCTGAACTACCAGTCTTTCTTTGGTGTCTCCGAAGATGGGTATTCAATAGGAATGCCTGGAGAGCTGCTGCTTGTCTTTCCTGCAAGAGGAATTAGTCCTTCTTAACCTTGGGCAGTTCTGAAATCCCAGTTGCTTTATGACTGTTAACAGTATTATCCATAGTCCTCAGGGATACTGTTTAATCAGCTGATGAATTCCTTTTCCCTTGATTCTAAATCTAAAGCCCCATGGGCTTTTCCCATAGTAAAAATAGCATTCTATTCCAGTGTGTATTATCTCATTTACAGGAAATAGTCTTTGAATTACATCACTGACCAGTTTTGCTGTTTTCTGTTGACATTTATTGTGGAAGTATTGTAAGATTGACATGGATCCTGTCCCCTAGAGTTAGTATATCCCATCCATGTTTAAGATTATAGAGCTGGATTCCGAGATGGGAGAAACAGTCGAATGAAACTCCAGGACATTTTGCCATTTTTTCGTTGTTAAAATATTAGCAAAACATTTTTTCTAAGCTTATAGATGTGTGTATGTGGCAAAATATGATGCTTTTCTTTAGCTCTGCCATTTGCTGAAATGATGTTTATATTTGAAAAATAGTTTAGGGGCAAGGGAAGGTAGGGTAGATCAGTGTTGGAGAAACCACTCAGAATCTCCCATGTCCACCCACTGGTAATAACATAGACACTCGCATTTTAGGCTGTGCATAGCCCCTTGACACTAAGACGTCATTTCCGAGCTTCCCTTGCAGCTAGGTAGGCCATAAGGTGAATAGATAAAATGTCTAGTGGCAGCTTCTAGAAACTCCACTTAAGGGGCCTCATGTGTGTATACTATGCTCTTCTTCTTCCTGTCTTCTTCCATCCTGCTCCCTGAAATGCAGAAGCTGCCATCTCAGACCATGAGGTTGAAGCTATGCACAATGAAGTAGCAAGAGAAAAGGCACAGCCTACAGTGCTCCGTCTCTGAGACCTTGTTCGAATTTTAAAATTTTATTTGTTTATTTGGCTACACTGCATGGCTTATGGGAATCTTAGTTCTCTGACTAGGGATTGAACCTGGGCCACAGCAGTGAAAACCCGGAATCCTAACCACTAGACCAACAAGGAACTCCCCTGAGGCCTCTTGTATGAGGGGGGAAAATGAACTTTAGTCATATTTAAGGTGCTGTTTGAGATTTTGTGGTCCTTATAGCTAAGCCTGATCCCAGCTCATACAAACAACTAAACTTTCCTTGAATTTAGAGAGCTCAAGGCAGAGTGTCATTCTCAGCTGAAGAGAACAACGTACCCATTCTGCCAAGTCACCAGTCTTTAACTTCTCCAAGATATGCATTGCATCATTAAGATCATTTTTATAAAAGCCTCGTGTAGTGACATCATTTATTACCTAAGAACCAAAAAGTTAAAATAATGGTGTTACACCTAATGTGATTTGAACTCACATCCCCTCAGCCACAAGAACTTGACCATCCCACACCACTGTCCTCCGCTTTTGTGTTTCTGTCACTTGAAATCTAGATATAGATGAATAAAACCGACAGAATTTCTAAGCACAGGTGAGAGGGGCACCCACCACCCCTAGAGGCTGATCTTTATGATCACAGAAGTAGCACATGTAAAAAGTCAAAACTCTGGAAAAATTGTGCCCCATGTCCCCAGTCCCACTACCTCAAAGTCACAAAAGCTTTAGGAACATCCTTACAGAATTTTCCCACGTGTATAGAGCCTTTCTTCTTTTTTTTTTTAAATTTGTATGTATAAATAGGAACATATTACATATACTATAATATACTTCGTTTTTAAATTGAATAATTATAAACATCTTTCCAAAACAGCATCTACACATTGACTTCTGTCTGATGCACAGTACAGTAGATGCCACATAATTAATTTAACCTGTCTCTTGTTAATGGCCATTTGTTCCAGACTTTTGTTGAGATAGATGTTGCTGAACAGATTCACTCGTATGTCTGTCTTTGTGCATATGAACCCATATAACTTTAGGATAATTCATGGAGTTGCTAGGAGAGACGGCATGTTTAAGATATAAGCAGTGCCCTCTACATTTATACTCCTGCCAACAGAAGCAAGGCTGCTTTTTGAACTCAGTTTCCCCTCATGAGCCACAGTTTAGCATTCAGTTTTATTTCCTATTCACTTACTACTTTTAAAATTTGGGTTTCTGTATAGAGCAAGCATGACATGTGACTAGTCAAAAGACAGTTGAGAGGCAAATGAGTGATTTGCTTCAGCTTAATACTGTGTACTGTTTAAAGGGCATTATGAGCAAAAGCCCCACCTTATTGCTGAAAATATGCTAGCCATTATTCTTGTTTAAGATCTGGGCCTAGTGAAGGGGATGGCTGAAGGGCTTTGGGGAGAAAGAATTAGGGGTGCAACTAGGAATGTAAAGGCCAGCCTTCTAGGTCCCAGGCTCCAGAGATGTTGTTTCACCACAAAGACAAAGGGACTTTGAATATCACTGGAAATAGGATATTTTATATAAGGGCTGGGAGAAGGTCCAAATTTAGGGGCGTGTTCAATATCCCATGATCTCTAACCATCCATCCCTGCATTGAACACGTCCTCTATTTTCTCAGGATCTTTTACAGTATGTGTCTTTTAAAGTATACCTTAAAGTATGTGTTGGTCATAGAGTGGTGTTGGTTTTCAAGTTATCCAGTGCCCAGCAAGCTGCTTGGATAATGCTTAGGACAAATGGGGAAGCTTTGCATCTGTTCTGCTTCTATTCATGCTCCCTAGACTCCTAACTGTGCTTTAATTTAGAAGATGAGGTCCTCATATCAGAGGAGGACACAGGAAGTCAGCATTTTCCCTGCACCGGCAAACGGGCTGCTCTGAAGCCCAGACTTCAGCCTCACTTCAGGGGGCAGGCCCTGCCTAGCTTTCTGAGTGAGGTTGTCTTGGAAGTAGGTAGCACCCTCTCCTGGGCTAAATCCAAATGTTTTCTATTGGTCCTGAAGTCATCTAGGATAATAACTGGCATCTCCCTTTCCCAGGCAAGCTCTGCCCCATCACTGCCCCCTCCTGGCGCCTGCCATTTTTTATCTGAATGGTGCTCTCATTGGATATTCTGCAGTCTCAGGTGACTCAGACTGCAAGGAATCTGCCTGCAAGGCGGGAGACCTGGGTTCAATCCCTGCATCAGGAAGACCCCCTGGAGAAGGGAATGCAACCCGCTTCAGTACTCTTGCCCGAAGAATTCCATGGACAGAGGAAACTTAGCAGGCCACAGTCCATGGGGTCGCAAAGAGTTGGACACGACTGAGCGACTATCACTTTCACTTTCACCTTTCACTTTGGCTATTAGAGATTCCAGGTAAGGTTTGTTAGGGAGTAAGAACTTATTGCATACTTAACTATGGGCAGGACACCAGGGAAGAGGTGTGAATGTAAAGAAATAAAAGCTTGTAGTTAATATAGAAACGGACTGGGAAGAATGAGTAGCTAAATGCAGACGAAGTACTGTTTTAAACAATTCTAAGACAGCAACAACATGGAAGAGACTCTACTGATGACAGAAATCTTGGAGTGATGCGGTGATGCTTGTTACCTAGCAGTCTCTTTGTGAAATGGCAGATGCTAGGAAAGTCATTGCCCAAATGAAGGGGATAAATCCTCATCCCTGAGAAATAGTCTCTGAAAATAGATGTACTAGAGGTTTCTTTTACTGAACCCGTTAAAATATGACTGCAAATTTTAAGCCTTTGAGAACCCTTTAGCATCTAACCCATTTTCTACGTTCTTCTCTTTTCTTCACTAGACCTGAATATCTGAATGAAATTTTCAGAAAATTAGGAGACTATCATGGTGCCTTCTCAGCTTTACTGTGTTCTAGTTTCTATCTCTAATCTAACTGGCATATAGGTTCTTTTATCTAATCCCATCTACATGCTGAAGACCATGGATATTATTCATTTTCTCTCATAAATCAAGGATTGTGTTGTTTTGCATGTTCAGTTTTCAGGGCAGCAACAACGGCAAATACAGTTGTTGCTTAGTGGGTCTTTACCTGAAGCCAGGAGCAAAATTACATTATATTCTTTCATCTGATTGATGCTCACAATTACCTGATGGGATATGTACTATCTTTATTATCCCTGTGTCTTTTTTTTTTTTTTAATATGAGGAATTTAAGGTTCAGCAATGTTGGGTAACTTGCCCAGGTGGCAGGGATGGGATCTGATGGAGGACCAGCTCTTGAGGCCTTGTTTTTATCTACAATGCATATTTCAACCATAGCATTTGCAAGTAATGAATAAATGTGCGATTGAGGAAATAATCATGTTAGCAGGTATAGTTCATTTCATAGAGATGTGATTTGGGTATCGTGAAATTGAGCTAGGGAGGAAGTAAAGCATGTCTGATGTCTGGGGAGTGTTCTGTAATTGAGGAGGTGGTGGGCACAGAGTTGGCTTACTCCTAACAACACACCCAGCACAGACCCTCAGGGTCATAGTCATAGTCAAAACTTGAATGCTTACTCTATTCCAGGAAGCATTCTCGCTCAGAACCTGGCACGTTGTTTAATTCTTGTGACAGTCGCACTTTACTGGACAGGTTCAGAAAGGTGAAGTAGCTTGCCTAGGGTCACACAACTGTTGATTGGTGGGGTCAGGACACTTGACCGCTGCTCCCCTGAACTTCTCTCAGGTGCCATGAGGGAGCTTCTAGCAGCCTCACTTTCTCAGCCCATAGGGGAAAGATCAGATTGTACCCCCCTGCCCCTGGCTCCTGAACATAAATGTCCTTCTGCTTCTCAGAGAACCTCCTCTGAAATGGGAGTGGTGGGCAAGAGGAATGGAATGTGTCACCTCCAGGCAAACTCAGAATGGGCTTGTTGTTGTTTAGTTGCTAAGTCGTGTTGCACTCTTGTGACCCCATGAACTGGAGCACGCCAGGCTTCCCTGTCCTTCACTATCTCCCAGAGTCTGTTCAAGCAAACTCATGTCCATTGAGTTGGTGATGCTATCCAGCCATCTGTTCCTCTGTTACCCCTTCTCCTGCCCTCAATCTTTCCCACCATCGGGGTCTAGAATGGGCCAAGAAGTATCATACCAAGAGACTTCCATGGTGGTCCAGTGGTTAAGACTCCACCTGCCAATGCAGCAGACACTGGTTTGATCCCTGATGTGGGAAGATCCCACATACCTCGGGGTAACTATGCCTGTGCACTGTGAATAATGAAGCCTGCACTGCAGATCCCTGCACAACTAGAGAAAGCACCTGCACAGCAATGAAGACCCAGCAAAGCCAAAAAAATTATAAAATAATTTTTAAAAAGAAAGAAAAAGTACGTATCAAGACCCAGGAGAAGACTGTAAATATATTTGGACTTTTAAGTCTGTAAAATATGTCTTCAGAAGCAGGAATGGGTCTTGTAATTTCATAGTATCTGACTCTGCTGGTCACACCATCAGTGGTTAATAGATACAAGGAAGGAAGAAAGGAATGAATGAATAAATAGATGGATGAGCTGATGAATGAATGAAGGATGGGCACGGAGAAGGCAGCACCTGTGTTTGGGTAGGAGTCTGCTTAGGAACCTCTTTCCACCAGAGACATATATAAAATAATGACTCTGATGCTCTAATGACAAATATCCGCAGCATATGTTTTCAACTGGATTTTGAGTGTGGAGCTCTAGAGACATATTTCCTGGGTTCAGATTCTTGTTCTGCCACCCCTAGCTGGTTATCTGCAGTGAGTCGTGGAACAGCCCGGGAATGGTTGTTGTGAGTTAATACAGTTGATCCACCTAGCTCCAGTGAGAATTTGGTAGATGCCAGATACAGTCGTCTCAGTTGCAGTGTGCCAGGCCAGCTGGAATCCATGCAGCCACCGTGCTTGACTTCTCAGTCCCAAGGTGAACCCTAATGTAGAGCAACAACACCTGGCCCCAAATATAATTTCCTCTTGCAGCTCATTGCAGCTATGAGGAAGTCGCCAGGGGAGGGCTGGGGAGGGCGGTGCAGCAGCCCCGTAATTTCCAGAGCCCTTCTCCTAGACTGACACATAATTGTCAGATTGTTTTATGAGCGCAGCTTCCTGCCCCCCTTCCTGCCTCGCTTCCAAATGTGCTCATTCCCGAGGAAGCCTCACTGCTCCCTCTCGCCCTTAATCGCTCCTTTCCTGCCCGCCCCGGGGCTGGGCCGATTTCCTAAATCACTCAGAATTGGCTTCCAGTGCTGGCGCCCAGGGTGGGCTGCAGGGGGCGAGCGCGTTTGTTCTAAGTGGCTTGTGACCTAGAGGTCAGAGATGCTTCCATTCTGTTTGATGTCTTTCCCAGGGGGCCTTCCTTCGCCTACCCCCTTCTCCTTCCCTCCTGAGCTGACTTTAATTCTAAGGTCAGGAAGAGATTAAGGAACCAAATCCTGAGGCTTTTCCTAACCAGTACACGCTGGGGATGCAGGCAGGCAGAGGTGGGAATGGGGGAAATAATAGGTACTGGAGGATGAGAACCCTGCCTCATTCCTCAGGCCTTCAGCCCCATGCCTCATGCATACCCACTGGGTACGGGGTGGGGGGCCGTTCAGAATACTCATAATGAGAGCCCTGAAAGATTCTTCCAGGTGATTCTTCTTCTGAGCGTGCCCCTCTCTCTCCAAAAGCCCACACTAAGAGGAAGTGGTAAGTCCTAACATTTTTAGCTTAAGTTTTCCCACTTGAGGAATTTCAGAGGAAGCAACATGGAGCGTTTTTGTGTTTTCAGTGTATTTATTATTATTATTGCTAAAACAATACACAATCATGGTAGTGATTTCAAACAAAATCGTTTCTAGACATAACCACAGTTCACATTTTGTATATCCTTCCAGAAATGTTCTCAGCATACACAAGCATACATATATGTATATATATTTAACACAAATGGGAGCAAATTGGACATCTTGTTCTGCAACTTGTTATTTTTCACTTAGCACATTTTGGATGTTTTCCATTTCAATAAATGTAGATTTACCCATTAAAAAAACACAACATAGCATTCCATTGTGTGAGTGTCTAATATATTTAGCCTATTTCCTGTTAATGAATATTTCGTTGTTTTTTTTTAAACAAATAATGCTCTAAGTATCCTAAATCTATATCCATATCCTCGTTAGCGTACTTCCACTTAGGTGTATTTTTTGGATTAAAGTGTCTGGAAAGTTAACATTTTGACAGATGTCAAATTGTCCTTCAGAAAGGCTAAATGAGTTTAAACTCTAGAATTAAAGTATGAGAATAACTGATTGGCTGCAACATCACAAATAATGGTAAAATCAAACTTTTAACATTTTTAATCTTAAATATATTTTTATTTAAATTAAAATTTCCTTTAAAGTGGGCTTCCCACCTTACTCTCAAATAATGACCATTTATTTCTGTGAATTTCTTGCTTATGTAAATTTGACCATATTCTTGTTGTACTATTTATCTACATCTTAATGATTTGAGGATCTCATTATATATATAAATGAAAATAATCCTTTCCTGTCATAAGTATTATCAGTGGTTCCCCTTTGTATCATTTACTATTTGGTTTTTTAAAAAAATTATTTATTTTTTTATTTGGTGGAAAATTGCTTTACAATTTTGTGTTGGTCTCTACCATATAACAGTGTAAATCAGTCATAATTATATATCCCTTCCCTCCTGAGCCTCCCTCACCTCCCCTGTCCCACCTGTCTAAGTTGTCACAGGCTGGACTTCCTGTGTTATTAAGATGTTATTAGCAACTTCCCACTAATTATCTGTTTGACACATGATAGTGTATATATATCAATGCTTCTTTCTCAATTCATCCCACCCTCACCTTCCCTCACTGTGTCCACAAGTACGTTCTCTACTAGGTTCATCGCTACCATTTTTCTAGACTCCATATATATATGTTATTACACTGTACTTGTTTTTCTCTTTCTGACTTACTTCACTGTCTGTAAGAGACTCTAGGTTAATCCATTGTAAATTGTAATGGATTTACATTGTAAATGCCATTTGGTTTTATTATTTTTTCAGATAGTATTTGGAAAATTATCTTAATGGCAAATTTATCAAATCTTTCTCTCTCTCTCTTTTTTTTTGTTTCTAGACATGCTTAGAAACTAACATAAACTAAGATTTTTTTCCTCAGATCACCCATGTTTTTTGTTTTAATATTTAAATTTTAATCCTACTAAAATTTAGGGAGGAACAATGAATGATATGATAGAGGTTGACTATTTCTCACATCATGAGTTATTTCATACTGTTTATTAACTAATGCATGTTTTCTTGTGTTGTGTGCTTAGTCGCTCAGTCATGTCTGTCTCTTTGCAACCCCATGGACTATAGCCCTCCATGGGGATTCTCCAGGCAAGAATACTGGAGTGGGTTGCCATGCCCTCCTCCAGGGGATCTTCCCAACCCAGGGATTGAACCCAGCTCTCCTGTATTGCAGGCAGATTCTTTACCATCTGAGCCACATGGAATGCATGTTTTATTAACACTTTAAAAAATGGAGCTTCTTAATATAAGAACATTTACCATTCTGTAATGATGGTTTTCCCAATATGTGCAGCTCTTTAAAGAAGAAAGTAATTTGATCCTTCTAACTTGTAAGGATGCAGAGACCCGTCTTCAAGAAAGAAGCACAAATTAATTGTTAATGTTGGATGAGTCTTTGTGAAATGAATAAATCCTAAGATGGATTTCCAGAGGCTCTGTTTTTCATTCATTCAATCCAGAAGCCTTCTTTGACACTTTTTGCAGTGGCCTCTGGGACCACAGATGGGGCAACAATGGAAACAGTGAGAGGCTTTATTTTGGAGGGCTCCAAAATCACTGCAAATGGTGACTGCAGCCATGACATTAAAAGACACTTGGTCCTTGGAAGAAAAGCTGTGACCAACCTAGACAGCAAATAAAAAGCAGAGACATTACTTTGCCAACAAAGGTCTGTCTAGTCAAAGCTATGGTTTTCCCAGTAGTCATGCATGGATGTGAGAGTTGGACTGTGAAGAAAGCTGAGTGCCAATGAATTGATGCTTTTGAATTGTGGTGTTAGAGAAGACTCTTGAGAGCCCCTTGGACTGCAAGGAGATCCGACCAATCCATCCTAAAGGAAATCAGACCTGAATATTCATTGGAAGGACTGATGCTGAAGTTGAAACTCCAATACTTTGGCCATCTGATGCGAAGAACTGACTCAAAAAGACCTTGATGCTGGGAAAGATTGAAGGCAGGAGGAGAAAGGGATGACAGAGGATGAGATGGTTGGATGGCATCACCGACTCAATGGACATGAGTTTGAGCAAGCTCCAGCAGTTGGTGAGGGTCAGGGAAGCCTGGAGTGCTACAGTCCATTGGGTCGCAAAGAGTCGGACATGACTGAGAAACTGGACTGATGGGACCACAGAAAGTATTATCATAAGTACTTGCCCTCGGGAAGTTTATAATCTAATTGGAATGTGGTGGACCTTTCATTTTGTGGAGTGTGCCTATATTAATGTATTTATAGGTCACTGAGAGCCTTTCGACCGAGGATGAGATGGCTGGATGGCGTCACGGACTCGATGGATGAGAGTCTGAGTGAACTCCAGGAGATGGTGATGGACAGGGAGGCCTGGAGTGCTGCGATTCATGGGGTCACAAAGAGTCGGACACGACTGAGCGACTGAACTGAACTGCACTGAACTGAGAGCCTTTCAGTTTCTGGGTCCTTGAAAATGTAAAAAATGGAGATTCAAATTTGTTTAATTGATTCTTTTAGGAAATAAGCTATTGAGTAAATGGATGTTGGAACAGAACATCAGAAAAATCTTGTAAGGGAGCTTTATTGTAGGAATGGGTACTCTGTGTGTTTTCATTTGTTGTAGAAACAAAGTCGTTTCTGAGGGAGCCCCGTCAGATTTGGAATTTTAGAGTTGAGGGGTGAAAAGGAGACTAACTATTGAGTATTATCTCCATTTTACTGAACCCAACCTTTGTGTTTTACCCGTGGTCACCGCTCAGTGGCAGAGTAGTCCAGCCTTTTCTACTCAAGAGTTGTGGTAAATGTTGTTAGTTGCCCATCTAGTAGCTACCTCCATAACCCTTCCTGTGCTGGAAGCACTGGTTTCGTATGGAGTGAGTGCCAGTAGAACACAGTCATGCCATCTCATTTCCTTTCCTAAATCGCTCTTTTAGAGACCCTTTTGCAGCTGAAGGGCTGTGTTAGTTTACTTGGGCTGCCACAGACTGGGTGACTTAAATAACAGACATTTATTTCTCACAGCCTGGAGACTAGAAGTCCATGATCAAGGTATTGGCTGGACCATTTTCTCCTGAGGCCCCTCCCTTGGCTTGCATATGACTGCCGTCTTGCTGTGTTCTCACATCTTCTTTCCTCCGTGTGCAGGCATCCTTGGTTTTCTCAATGTATTCAAATACTCTCTTCTTACAAGAGGGCCAATCTGATTGGATCAGGGCCTATGTTAATAGCTTTGTTTTAACTTAATCACCTTTTTAGAGGCCATTCCTGGAATATAATCTCATTTGAGATACTAGGGGTTGGGCTTCAGCTTATGAGTTGGGGGTGGGAAAGGGGTCTCCATTAACCCCTAAAAGGGACCAAACCTAACTGGCCGTGAAGACCTAAGGAGAAATCTGCTGGATGCTCCTGGAGTGGATTTTCTTTCCAGATCAATAGACCTTTGTGAAGGGAAAGCTTGGGGTGGTGATGCTTGGACTGAAAGGAATCCTAACTAATAGGTAACTTCATTGTTTCTTCAGTGAACTTTACTTTCAGGGGAAGCATAGCTCAGCTTTCTCACAATTATCTTGAGACAACCGGATGCTGTGTCTCTCAATAACCTGCGAAGGCTCATCAGCCAATAATTCACCTTAAACCTTCCTGAGAACTTTTCCCTTTTAAAAAATGTCTTTTCCCAACTTTTCACTCTGAAATGATTTGTGCCTTTGGATCTGTACGTGAATTTTTTTAAATGATTTTTATTTATTTGACTGTGTTGGATCTTAGGTGTGACACATAACCTTCGTGTGGCATGAGAACTCTTAGTTGCAGCATGTGGGATCTAGTTCCCTGACCAGGGATCAAACCTGGGTCCCCTGTGTTGGGAGTGTGTAGTCTTGGCCACTGGACCACAAGGGAAGTCCAAACTTTTACCTTTAGTGCCAGTTCCCCAAAGAGGTTATCAAATACTCTTGTGCTAATGTGGCCCTTGTGTATTTATAAAATTACTCCTGTAAAGTTCTGAGGTTTTCAAGGTTCTCATGTTCAAGGATTTGGTGAAAAATTCTGTATTCTGTCTATGCATGAACTCTGATTTTTATGGACCTTAAACATACCCTTTCTTACTCTGATGATGAGAGCAAGAGGTTGAATGTTCAGGAGGTTTTGATTTTAAATCCTTGTTTATAGCTTGACTGTGTTCAGTTATTACTTAAAACATGAATACAAATTGTGGTAACTTGGAAGTGGGCAGTAAACAAAGCCTCTCTCTTAAATCTTCCTCTTTGTAAATGAGCACCCTAGTAATCTATTCTTTTTTTAGATGCTGTTTTATGTCTTTGAGTTTTCTGCTCAAGGAAGAGTTTCCCCATCTTGTAAAGGAAAGAATTGGTAGAACAGGAGGTGCTTGGCATGGCAAGTAAGGAACAGTCTTTGGAAATTATTCTGTCTAGGTCTGAATTCTGACTCTGCCCCCTACCAGTTTTGTGACTTTGGGTTTGTTACCTAACCTCTCTAAGGTTCAGTTCCCACCTCTAAGAAATGGGGATGAAATTAGGGTTCGTGTCATAGAATTGTTGAGAAGCCTCAATGTCTACTGTCAGTCAAAGGCTTGGCTGAGTGCCCAGCGTATCATAAACACTTATGAGGCATCTTCTATCACTGTTACTCCAAGGTTTCCATGCTGTGCCATCATCATGGATTTTACTTTCTCAGAATTGCATTTTTAAAACTTTTCGCTATAATTTTAGGTTAAAAGAAAACTTGCAAAGAGATACAGAGAGTTTTCATAAACCTCTCACCTGCTGCTGCTGCTGCTAAGTCGCTTCAGTCGTGTCCGACTCTGTGCGACCCCATAGACGGCAGCCCACCAGGCTCCCCCGTCCCTGGGATTCTCCAGGCAAGAACACTGGAGTGGGTTGCCATTTCCTTCTCCAGTGTGTGAAAGTGATAAGTGAAAGTGAAGTCACTCAGTCGTGTCCGATTCTTAGCGACCCCATGGACTGCAGCCCACCAGGCTCCTCTGTCCATGGGATTTTCCCAGGCAAGAGTACTGGAGTGGGATGCTATCGCCTTCTCCGTGAAGTGTCCCAGGGGAAAGTTTTGATGTATTTGTGGTCAGCTTGGTAACTGGTATATCTTCTCATTTCTGTTGAGAAGTGGGCGACATTAGAAGCACTCTCTATCTGCCTTCATCCTGAACTCATTCCCTTGGCCTCATTGAATAGCTCTATAGCCACCCCTTTAAGCTTAGGTGGCCAAGGGACAGAATTTATTTCTAAAGGGAAGAGAAAGTCTCTGATTGAGCAGGTCCACAGCTATGCACACCAATACCTTCTGGGGCTTGGTACTTTTCCATTCATGGTCATGTTCATACATCCCCAAAGGACATCTGAGTTCCATTAAGTCCAGATTTACGTTCTTCTCCAACAAATGACAGTGCTCTAGAAAATTTATTTAATGTAAAGTACTATTTTAAAAAGTTTTAGGCCCTAGAGTACAGGAGTTTATGTGACTTCATGCTCCTCTTTCTGGGGGCAGAATAAACAAAACAGGGAAATGGCAAACTCTGTAGGCTTTTCCTCCCTCCTCATGGATGGCAAGGTTTTTGTTTTTGTTTTTGTTTTGCTCATAATACTGAAGGAAGAAAAAGATTATTTTCTCTTGAATGGAGTTGTTTGTATTTATATTTCTGGAAGCTGATTAGTTTTGGAAAACCTAACTCCTTCCTTACCATTTATTGACTTTATTCTTTCAATTTGGGAAATTAATTTCATTGCTTTTGTGTGTGCATGATGTCTTAGGAGGGATCCTGGCCTTGATGGAACTGTTCCTTATGCAGATGTCTGTGTCGGGCATGTGTGCCTGTCGCCGCCCCCTTAGGGTCTGTCGTCACCTGAGGCTGATGTGTGTGTCAGGCTAGTGTGTGCCTGTTCCCTCCTTAGGGACTGTCATTGCCTGTGGGGCTCATGTGTGTTGGGCGCGTGTGTGCCTGTCCCCTCCTTAGGGTCTGCTATACTGTTGCAACGGCATTTGGTCTACCTGGAACCAAAAGTTCCTGCTAATACAGCTTTGTTAAAATTCACACATCTGTCACAGGTTTTAACTGCCACTCTCAGTTGATTTTTGGAATGCTATGAAAAATTGTCTGGTTCTCATTTCAGAGGTGAGGGACAGAGATTGAGAGGCTGGGCACAAAGTCACACGGCACATGGTCGACAGGCGCGACTCCTGGCCACAGGCCTTTTCATGGGCTCTGAGAATCTGTGTTCTGAGCTTCCTTCCTATTCCTCAGCTTGCTTCCCTTCATAAATAGCACTCAGAATGGGACTGAGGACCCAGGGGTCCTGGAGGATCAGCCAGATTGCTCTTGGGATAAACAGTGTTGGACAGGCGAGGCATGTGGAGGTGAGGCCAGGCCTCGTGGAAAAGTGGTCGGCCTGGAAGTGGGCTTGGTGCTGACTGTTACCCCTCACTGCCCACATCCCCCACCCCAAGGTGCCAGGTTAGCATGTAAAAGACGCCCCACCCTTTAACTTCCTTCGCTTTGAGACTCCCTCTTATTTTCATGCCGCTCTCTCCAGTCTTTCATCATGATTCTAACGCCCATCCTGTCAACATACTATCTTTGGGAGTCTCTGAAAAGGCTTCACTTCTGGAGAACGTGCCAAAGGAGACCAGGGGTGGCTCTCCATCCTCCTCCGGTCCCCATGGCTCCTTTCCCTCAATGAGCCTGTTTAATGAGTCAAGAATATTCCATTAACCAAAAGAGTGCAGCTGCCAACAGGAGTGCTCCAAAGAAAATAAATGAAAACTTGTCTACTTTGCACTGTTTTGATGGGCAGTCTCTTTTTCAGTCATAGTGCCTGAGCTGTTTCTTTTCAGGTTGTAGCAGAGTTAGAACAAACTCACACTGGAAGGCCTGACAGTATTTTCATGTAGTGATAATTCACAGATCCAAATTTACAGGACTACATACTGCTCTCTCCTCACTGCCTAAGGTACTACCTGGTAAGAAACTAAACTCTGAAGGAGGTACATTGAGTCTTTTGAACCACTGGCTTGCAGATCCAAACTGAATGCAATCATGACAACCACAAAGAAATAGCAACTATTGTTATTTTAAAACATAATCTATCAGCAAACCTCTGATGAATGCTGTTACATCTCTTCAGTGAGAAGCTCTTGGCAGCTGAATTTGAAGGAGTGAAGAGAACTCCCATCAAATGACCAATGCCGTCATTCTCCAGTTTGGAAAATATGGAGTTCTCTTGGTAGATACTGAAGACTCCAAAGCTGGAATCTTGAAGCAGCTAATGCACTACCTTAAGTTCCAGATTTTCCTGCTTATTATCATGAGCACTTTTCAGATGAAACTGCTCATCTTCAGCTAGCTAGTCAAGAGAAGCCATGTAGTAAAGTGGATAAGAGTCTGACTGTCTCAGACAGGTTTGAGTTCAAGTCCGAGTGCTGCCACTCATACTGAGGGTATGTTCCCAAAGCTCTCTGAGCCAGTACTTCACCTCCTCCAAGTCCATACATGTTGTTACAGATGTCAAAATTTCATTCTCTTTTATGGCTGAGTAGTTTTCCATTGTATCTATATTCCACATCTTTATCTGTCTTCTGTTGATGAACACTTAGGTTGCTTCCATATCTTGGCAATTGTAAATAATTTTTCTGTGAACACTGGGATGCGTGTGTCTTTTCAAATTAGTGTTTTTGCTTTTTTGGATATATATACCCAGAAGTGGAATTGATGGGTCCTATGGTAGTTCTGCTTTTAGTTTTTTGAGAAACCTCCATACTGTTTTCCTTAGCATCTATATCAATATACATTCCCAACAGTACACAAGGGTTCCCCTTTCCCCACATCCTCAGCAATATTTGTTATTTGTGTTCTCTTTGATGATAGCTATTTTGACCCATGTAAGGTGATATCTTATTGTGGTTTTAATTTGCATTTTAAGCATAGTTATTGTAAAGTACTTATCAGCTAGCTCTGAAATTGGAATCATCTGTGAATCTGATTCTGTTGTCTGCCTATGATTCTTGTCCTTCACTTTATTATTTTGGTGTGTCACATTTATTGATTTGCATATGTTGAACTGGAGCTTTCTAGGTGTTCAAGTGGTAAAGAATCTGCCTATCAGTGGAGGAGACATAAGAAACATGGGTTTGATCCCTGGATTGGGATGCTCCCCTGGATTAGAAAATGACAACCCACTTCAGTATTCTCATATGGAAAATTCTATGGGCAGAGGAACCTGGCAGGCTACAGTCCATAAGAATTGCAGAGTTGGACACAAATGAGCATGCGTGCGTGCATGCACAAACACACACACACATTTTCATACTAATTCAGTTCAGTTGCTCAGTCATGTCTGACTCTTTGCGACCCATGGACTGCACACACCTAATTACTGTCCCTTTATTTCATCTTGAAGAACTCTTTTAACTTTTCTTGTACAGCAGGTCTAGTGGTGATGAACTTTTGTCTGTCTATGGAACTCTCTTCTTCAATTCCAAAGGGCAGCTTTGCTGGGTAGGCTATTCTTAATAGGCAGTTTGTTGTTGTTTTTTTCTTTCATCAGTTTGAATACACCGTCCGCTCACTTCTGGCCTGAAATGTTTCTCTGAAAAATACCCTGAACAAGGGTTCCTTTGTACATAATAGCCAGCCTTTTCTGAGCTGCCTTTAGGATTCTGTCTTTAACATCTGACAATTTGATTTATGTACTATTATGTCTCTCTTTTCCACAGTTTATTGTGATCCACACAGTCAAAGGCTTTGGCATAGTCAGTAAACAGAAATAGATGTTTTTCTGGAACTCTCTTGCTTTTTCAATGATCCAGCAGATGTTGGCAATTTGATCTCTGGTTCCTCTGCCTTTTCTAAAACCAGCTTGAAAATCTGGAAGTTCACAGTTTACGTATCGCTGAAGCCTGGCTTGGAGAATTTTGAGCATTACTTTACTAGCATGTGAGATGAATGCAAATGTGCGGTAGTCTGAGAATTCTTTGGTATTGCCTTTCTTTGGGACTGGAATGAAAACTGACCTTTTCCAGTCCTGTGGCCACTGCTGAGTTTTCCCAATTTGCTGGCATATTGAGTGCAGCACTTTCACAGCATCATCTTTCAGGATTTGAAATAGCTCCACTGGAATTCCACCACCTCCACTAGCTTTGTTCGTAGTGATGCTTCCTAAGGTCCACTTGACTTCAGGTTCCAGGATGTCTGGCTCTAGGTGAGTGATCACACCATCATGATTATCTAGGTCGTGAAAATCTTTTTTGTACAGTTCTTCTGTGTTTTCTTGCCATCTCTTCTTAATACCTTCTGCTTCTGTTAGGTCCATACCATTGCTGTACTTTATTGAGCTCATCTTTGCATGAAAATTCCCTTGGTATCTCTGATTTTCTTGAAGAGATCTCTAGTCTTTCCTGTTCTGTTGTTTTCCTTTATATCTTTGCATTGATCGCTGAGGAAGGCTTTCTTATCTCTCCTTGCTATTCTTTGGAACTCTGCATTCAGATGCTTATATCTTTCCTTTTCTCCTTTGTTTTTGCTTCTCTTCTTTTCACAGCTATTTGTAAGACCTCCACAGACAACCATTTTGCTTTTTGGCATTTCTTTTCTTGGGGATGGTCTTGATCCCTGTCTCCTGTACAATGTCACGAACCTCATCCCATAGTTCATCAGGCACTCTGTCTATCAGATCTAGTCCCTTAAATCTATTTCTCACTTCCACTGTTAACTTATAAGGGATTTGTTTAGGTCATACCTGAGTGGTCTAGCAGTTTTCCCTACTTTCTTCAATTTAAGTCTGAATTTGGCAATAAGGAGTTCATGATCTGAGCCACACTTAGCTCTCGATCTTGTTTTTGCTGACTGTATAGAGCTTCTCCATCTTTGGCTGCAAAGAATATAATCAATCTGATCTCGGTGTTGACCACCTGGTGATGTCCATGTGTAGAGTCTTCTCTTGTGTTGTTGGAAGAGGATGTTTTCTATGACCAGTGTGTTCTATTGGCAAAACTCTGTTGGCCTTTGCCCTGCTTCATTCTGTATTCCAAGGCCAAATTTGTCTGTTACTCCAGGTGTTTCTTGACTTCCTACTTTTGCATTCCAGTCCCCTATAATGAAAAGGACATCCTTTTTGGTGTTAGTTCTAGAAGGTCTTGTAGGTCTTCACAGAACCGTTCAGCTTCAGCTTCTTCAGTGTTACTGGTTGGGGCATAGGCCTGGATTACCGTGATATTCAATGGTTTGCCTTGGAAATGAACAGAGATCGTTCTCTCATTTTTGAGATTGCATCCAAGTACTGCATTTTGGACTCTTGTTCACCACGATGGCTACTCCATTTCTTCTAAAGGATTCCTGCCCACAGTGGTAGATACAGTGGTCATCTGAGTTAAATTCACCCATTCCAGTCCATTTTAGTTTGCTGATTCCTAGAATGTTGATGGTCACTCTTGCCATCTCCTGTTTGACCACTTCCAATTTGCCTTGATTCATGGACCTAACATTCCAGCTCAACATTCCAGGTTCCTATGCAATATTGCTCTTTACAGCATTGGACCTTGCTTCTATCACCAGTCACATCCACAAGTGGGTATCATTTTTGCTTTAGCTCCATCCATTCAGTCTTTCTGGAGTGATTTCTCCACTGGTCTCCAGTAGCATATTGGGCACCTACCGACCTAGGGAGTTCCTCTTTTGGTATCCTATCATTTTGCCTTTTCATACTGTTCATGGGGTTCTCAAGGCAAGAATACTGAAGTGGTTTGCCTTTCCCTTCTCCAAAGGACCACATTCTGTCTGACCTCTTCACCATGACCCATTCATCTTGGGTGACCACACATGGCATGGCTTAGTTTCATTGAGTTAGACAAGGCTGTGGTCTGTGTGATCAGATTGACTATTTTTCTGTGATTATGGTTTCAGTGTGTCTGCCCTCTGATGCCCTCTTGCAACACCTACTGTCTTACTTGGGTTTCTCTTACCTTGAACATGGGGTACCTCTCACGGCTGCTCCAGCAAAGTGCAGACCACCTGACCTGCCTCTTGAGAAACCTATATGCAGGTCAAGAACCAACAGTTAGAACTGGACATGGAACAACAGATTGGTTTCAAATAGGAAAAGGAGTACGTCAAGGTTGTATATTGTCACGCTGCTTATTTAACTTATATGCAGAATACATTATGAGAAACCCTGGACTGGAAGAAGCACAAGCTGGAATGAAGATTGCTGAGAGAAATCTCAATAACCTCAGATATGCAGATGACACCACCCTTATGGCAAAAAGTGAAGAGGAACTAAAAAGCCTCTTGATGAAAATGAACAAGGAGACTGAAAAAGTTGGCTTAAAGCTCAGCATTCAGAAAACGAAGATCATGGCATCCAGTCCTATCACTTCGTGGGAAATAGTTGGGGAAACAGGGGAAACAGTGTCAGACTTTATTTTGGGGGCTTCAAAATCACTGCAGATGGTGACTGCAGCCATGAAATTAAAAGGCGCTTACTCCTTGGAAGGAAAGTTATGACCAATTTAGATAGCATATTCAAAAGCAGAGACATTGCTTTGCCAACAAAGGTCCGTCTAGTCAAGGCTATGGTTTTTCCTGTGGTCATGTATGGATGTCAGAGTTGGACTGTGAAGTAAGCTGAGCACTGAAGAACTGATGCTTTTGAACTGTGGTGTTGGAGAAGACTCTTGAGAGTCCCTTGGACTGCAAGGAGATCCAACCAGTCCATTCTGAAGATCAGCCCTGGGATTTCTTTGGAAGGAATGATGCTGAAGCTGAAATTCCAGTGCTTTGGCCACCTCATGCGAATAGTTGACTCACTGGAAAAGACTCTGATGCTGGGAGGGATTGGGGGCAGGAGGAGAAGGGGACGACAGAGGATGAGATGGCTGGATGGCATCACGGACTCGATGGATGTGAGTCTGAGTGAACTCCAGGAGTTGGTGATGGACAGGGAGGCCTGGTGTGCTGCGATTCATGGGGTCGCAAAGAGTTGGACACGACTGAGTGACTGAACTGAATCGGTCTCTTTGGATTCCTTTAAAGTATCATTTGAGCTGCCTGAATCTGGATGTCTGTTTTTTCTCCAGGTTAGGGAAATTTGTAGTCATTATTTCTTTGGATAGCTTTTACTGCTCTCTCTTTCTCTCTTCTCTGAGACATCTGTATTATGTATATCAGTCAGTTCAGTTGCTCAGTCGTGTCTGACTTTTTGCGACCACATGGCTGCAGTATGCCAGGCTTCCCTGTCCATCGCCAACTGCCGGAGCTTGCTCAAACTTATGTCCATTGAGTCAGTGATGACATCAAACCATCTCATCCTCTGTCGACCCCTTCTCCTCCTGCCTTCAGTCATTCCCAGCATCAGGGTCTTTTCAAATGGGTCAGTTCTTCGCATCAGGTGGGCAAAGTATTGGAGTTTCAACTTCAGCATCAGTCCTTTCAATGAATGTTCAGGACTGATTTCCTTTAGGATGGACTGATTTGATCTTGCAGTAAGGGACTCTCAAGAGTCTTCTCCAACACCACAGTTCAAAAGCATCAATACTTTGGCACTCAGCTTTCTTCACAGACCAACTCTCACGTCCATACATGACTATTGGAAAAACCATAGCTTTGACCAGATGGACCTTTGTTGGCAAAGCAATGTCTCTGCTTTTTAATATGCTATCTAGGTTGGTCATAGCTTTTCTTCCAAGGAGTAAGCATCTTTTAATTTCATGGCTGCAGTCACCATCTGCAGTGATTTTGGAGCCTCCCAAAATAAAAGTCTCTGACTGTTTCCATTGTTTCCCCATGTATTTGCCATGAAGTGATGGGACTGGATGCCATGATCTTAGTTTTCTGAATGTTGAATTTTAAGCCGACGTTTTGACTCTCCTCTTTTACTTTCATCAGGAGGCTCTTTACTTCTTCACTTTCTGCCATAAAGGTGGTGTCACCTGCGTATCCGAGGTTATTGGTATTTCTCCTGGCAATCTTGATTCCAGCTTATGCTTCAATCAGCCCAGCATTTCACATGATGTACTCTGCATATAAGTTAAATAAGCAGAGTAACAGTATATAGCCTCTACATACTTCTTTCCTGATTTGGAACCAGCCTATTGTTCTATGTCCAGTTCTAACAGTTGGTTCTTGACCTGCATACAGATTTCTCAAAAGTCAGGTAAGGTGGTCTAGTATTCCGGTCTCTTGAAGATTTTCCACAGTTTGTTGTGATCCACACATTCAAAGGCTTTGGTGTAGTCAATAAAACAGAAGTAGATGTTTTTCTGGAACTCTCTTGCTTTTTCAGTGATCCAGTGGTTGTTGGCAATTTGATCTCTGGTTCTTCTGCCTTTTCTAAAACCAGCTTGAACATCTGGAAGTTTACAGTTCACGTATTGCTGAAGCCTGGCTTGGAGAATTTTGAGCATTACTTTACTAGTATGTGAGATGAGTGCAATTGTGTGGTAGTTTGAACATTCTTGGCATTGCCTTTCTTTGGGATTGGCATGAAAACTGAAAATTAACTTATGTTTAATGAAATGGAGATAAATAATTTATCTGCATAAATTTATCTCCATTTCATTACATATATGCACCCACTTAATAGTATGATTACATCTTTTCAGCTATCTTCACTCTTTCTTATTCTTTTTCTTTTTTGTTCTTTTGATAGAGTAATTTCCACTATCCTATCTTCAACTTTACTTATCTTTTCTTTTGTTTAGCTAGTCTGTGGTTGAACGTCTCTGTTGAACTTTTAAGTTGTTATTGTATTCTTCAGCTCTATGATTTCTCTTTGGTATTTTTATACACACACACACACACACACACACACACATATATACACACACACACACTTTTCTTTCTGAAATTCTCACTTTTTGCATTGGTCTCCTGAACTTTATGTTGTTGTTTAGTTGCTAAATTGTGCCTGACTCTTGCAGATGCATGGACTGTGGCCAACCATGCTCTGTCCATGGGATTTCCCAGGCAGAAATACTGAAGTAGGTTGGCATTTGCTTCTCCAGGGGTTTTCCTGACCCTGGGGATCAAACCCATGTCCACTGCATTGGCAGGTGGATTCTTTACCACTGAGCCACTAGAGAAGCCCTGACCTTAGTGACCATTTTATGACCAGTATTTAGAACTATCAGATAAATCACTTATCTCCATTTCATTGTTTCTGGAGATTTATTTTATTGTTTGTAACATATTCCTTGTTTCTTTATTTGCCTTGACTCTCTGTGTTGGTTTCTACATCTCAGATAAAACAGCTGGCTCATTCAGGCTTGACAGACTGTACTTGTGCAGGAGATGAACCCAGCCTGAGCTCTTAGTTGCCTCTCAAAACTTTGTGGTTGTCCAAGCAAACAACTATATATGTTTCAAATTCTCTTCAATTTTGGGTTATTATAAAGTATGATTATAGTTCCTTGTGCTATACAGTAGGTCTTGTTGTTTATCTATTGATATTTTATATTTAGTAGTGTGTATCTGTTGATCCCAAGATCCTGATTTTCCTCCTCCTCCTCCTGTCCCCTTTGGTAACCAAACATTCATTTTCTGTGTGAATCTGTTTCTGTTTTGTAAATAGGTTTATTTGTAGCTTTTTTTAAGATTCCGCATGTATGGAATATCATATTATAATTGTTTTCCTCTGTCTGACTGCCCTTATATGATAATTTCTGGGTTTATCCATGTTGCTCCAAATGGCATCATTTCATTCCTTTTATGACTAAGTAATATTCCATTTTTCGGTGCTCAGCTTTCTTCACAGTCCAACTCTCACATCCATACATGACCACTGGAAAAACAATAGCTTTGACTAGACAGACCTTTGTTGGCAAAGTAATGTCTCTGCTTTTGAATATGCTATCTAGGTCAGTCATAACTTCCCTTCCAAGGAGTAAGCATCTTTTAATTTCCTGGCTGCAATCACCATGTGCAGTGAGTGCTGAAGAATTGATGCTTTTGAACTGTGGTGTTGGAGAAGACTCTTGAGAGTCCCTTGGACTGCAAGGAGATCCAACCAGTCCATTCTAAAAGAGATCAGTCGTGGGTGTTCTTTGGGAAGGATTGATGCTAAAGCTGAAACTCCAATACTCCGGCCACCTCATGCGAAGAGTTGACTCATTGGGAAAAACTCTGAGGCTGGGAGGATTGGGGCAGGAGAAGGGGACAACAGAGGATGAGATGAGCTGGATGGCATCACCGACTCGATGGACATGAGTTTGGGTAAACTCCGGGAGTTGGTGATGGACAGGAGAGACCTGGCGTGCTGCAATTCATGGGGTTGCAAAGAGTCGGACACGACTGAACAACTAAACTGAACTGAATATTCCACTGTGTGTGTGTGTGTGTGTGTGTGTGTGTATGTATATGTATATAAACACATATATATATACACATCTTCTTTATTCATTCATCTGCTGATGGAAACTTAGGTTGCTTCCATGTCTTGGCTGTTGTAAATAGTGTTGCTGTGAACATCGGAGTGTATTTATCTTTTTGGATTAAGGTTTTTATCTTTTCTGGATGTATGACCAGGAGTACGATTGCTCAATCATGTGGTAACTCTAGCTTTAGTTTTTAGGAGTCTCAAAAATGTTTTCCATAGTCAAGTCACTATCTTTGTTTTTAGTGATTCCTAGTAGATGAGGATATGCCAAGATCTGTCAGTGTATGAAAGACTTGGGAAATGCCTGTATGCTTGTTGACATTCCCAAAGTACTACTAATTGCTTCCCCTTTCAACTCCCCACTGCAGTCTAATTGGAAGCCTGGCATTCAGACAGCAGCTGGAAAAATGAGGACTTTATATATGCAGCCTGGCTTCTGTAAGGAAGAAACAGAGACCTGGGTGTTTTTGTTTACGTACTCTGTGCTGAGCCAGAGAGCATGCTTAGGCACACAAGCACTCCCACTGACTAGAACCATCTCTTTTTTTCATGTGGTCCTCATGGACTCATGAATGCTGAGCCCCATTAGTGGCCAGAACTAGGTAATTTGGGAATGAGTCTCTTAGGTAGCAGTTATAATAGCTGGGGAGCTAGATGTATGGATAAGTTCCTTCCAAGGAGAAACTGGTAACTTAGTTTTACTATTGGAGTAAGCTATGGGTAGATAGTGGAGGATGTGGCCACCAGCTCTTTTGGGTTTCCAAGAGGATCCTTGTCAGTTCCTACCTGCAGGCTGATTAGAAGCCAGACCCTCAGAAAGGAGCTCGAGAAGCTTGCAGTCAGATCGCTTCCAGCGAGAAACTGAGATGAGGAACGGGCATTTCTATTTGATGCCTGTGAGCTGAGCTGGGTGTTAGGGAGTGGTAATTGCCTACGAGTCCTTATGTACCCATTTAGTAACTGTATGTTTATTCACTATAGTTTTGTAGGATATTTGTGAATGCAAGCCTCTTTGGCTCTCAGAGCTAGGTGATTTGGAGACCATACTTCAACTTAAGAGTTGGGGCACTAGATTTGTGATCCAGATTTTTCATTCCTTGGGTGAAACTTGGAGGTAGGAGTTCCCTTCCAATTGTAAGGTACTATGCCAGGGGTTGGGTTTATGGGGAGAGTGTCTCAGCCTTTCCTACCCATTTTACTGTGGGTATTTTCTCAGTCACCAATGTGTAGGAGTTACTCAACCAGATTTTGGATTTCTCTCAGAGGGAACTGATCCACCCATTCCTGTATATTCAGTGCACCCATGGGAAGAGGGAAAGTCAGGAGCCTTTTATGCCACCCATTATGTTTAATGGGTATAGAGTTTTAGTCTGTGCCCAACAATGTGAATGATCTTTATGTCCCTGAATTGAACCTTTAAAAATGTTTAAAAAGACAAATTTTATGTTTATTTTACTATGATAAAAATTTTTAAATCCACAATGAACAGAATGTCAAAATTGCTTTCACATTACTAATAGTGTCTTTTGATGAACAAAATAATTAGCTTTGTATTAACAACAGAACTGTTAATTTTGTATATCAGTATGACCCAGTTGGTCAGTTTTCCCCCTCTATGGTAGAATGGTTGTGTCCTCTGTAAGAAATCTTTGCCTTCCCCAAATCATGATGATTTTCTCCTTAGTTTTCTTGTAAAGTCTACATTGTTTTATTTTTCTCATTTAGATCTTCAGTCTATCTGAAACTTACTGATGTGCGGTTTAAAGTAGAGTGTCAGTGTTCATTTTTTTCTATATAGATATCCAGTCAACTCAGATCTTTACCAAGTCATGTGTGGGTCTGTTTCATTAGGTGGTCTATTTTTGCATGAATTAGTATAGCCAATGAATGCCTTCATTAATATGACTTCATAGTAAGTCTCAATATTTGGTAGTTTAAGTCATTCAGTTTTATTCTGAATTCAATATTGGCTATTTTACCTCCCTGTTTTTCCATACAAATTTCACAATCAGCTGGTCAGTTTCCAGGAAAAGAAGAAATAACTGTGCTGAGATACTTGCATTGTATTTATAGAAGAGTGTGGGGAGACTTGTCATAATTGAGTAGTGAGCTTTCCTATCTGTGAACATATTGTATCTCTTCCTTTTTAGGTCTTATTTTTCTCAGTAAAATTTTATAGTTTTCAGTGCAGCAGTCATACAGATCTTTAATTATTTCCAGGTGTTTCATGCTTTTTGATCCTATTATAAATGGCATCATTTTAGTTTTCCTATTTATTTGCTACTTGTAAACTGTGAAGTCAAGTGGGCCTTAGGAAGCAACACTATGAACAAAGCTAGTGGAGGTGATGGAATTCCAGTTGAGCTATTTCAAATCCTGAAAGATGATGCTGTGAAAGTGCTGCACTCAGTTCAGTTCAGTTGCTCAGTTGTGTCCAACTCTTTGCTATCCCGTGAACCCCCTGTCCATCACCAACTCCTGGAGTCCACCCAAACCCATGTCCATTGAGTCGGTGATGCCATCCAACCATCTCATCCTCTGTCATCCCCTTCTCCTCCTGTCCTCAATCTTTCCCAGCATCATGGTCTTTTCCAATGAGTCAGTTCTTTGCATCAGGTGGCCAGAGTATTAGAATTTCAGCTTCAATATCAGTCCTTCCAATGAACACCCAGGACTGATTTCCTTTAGAATGGACTGGTTGGATTTCCTTGCAGTCCAAGGGATTCTCCAGAGTCTTCTCAATACCACAGTTCAAAAGCATCAATTATTCGGTGCTCAGTGTTCTTTATAGTCCACCTCTCACATCCATACATGACCACTGGAAAAACCATAGCCTTGACTAGACAGACCTTTGTTGCCAAAGTAATGTCTTTGCTTTTTGTCAGGAAATTTGGAAAACTCAGCAGTGGCCACAGGACTGGCTCAAACTACTGCACAGTTGCACTCATCTCACACTCTAGTAAAGTGAAGCTCAAAGTTCTGCAAGCTAGGCTTCAGCAATACGTAAACTATGAACTTCCAGATGTTCAAGCTCATTTTAGAAAAGGCAGAGGAACCAGAGATCAAATTGTTAACATCCCTGGATCATGGAAAAAGCAAGTGAGTTCCAGAAAAAACATCTATTTCTGCTTTATTGACTATGCTAAAGCCTTTGACTGTGTGGATCACAATAAACTGTGAAAAATTCTGAAAGAGATGGGAATACCAGACCACCTGACTTGCCTCTCGAGAAATCTGTATGCAGGTCAGGAAGCACCAGTTAGAACTGGACACAGAACAACAGACTGGTTCCAAATAGGAAAAGGAGCACGTCAAGGCTGTATATTGTCACCCTGCTTATTTAACTTATATGCAGAGTACATCATGAGAAACGCTGGGCTGGAGGAAGCACAAGCTGGAATCAAGATTGCTGGGAGAAATATCAATAACCTCAGATATGCAAATGACACCACCCTTATGGCAGAAAGTGAAGAAGAACTAAAGAGCTTTTGCTTCTTGATAAAAGTGAAAGAGTTGAGTCAAAAGTTGACTTAAAGCTCAACATTCAGAAAATGAAAGTCATGGCATCTGGCCCCATCCCTTCATGGGAAATACATGGGGAAACAGTGGAAACAATGGCAGACTTTATTTTGAGGGGCTTTAAAATCACTGCAGATGGTGATTGCAGCCATAAAATTAAAAGACGCTTACTCCTTGGAAGGAAAGTTATGACCAACCTAGACAGCATATTAAAAACAGAGACATTGCTTTGCCAACAGAGGTCTGTCTAGTCAAGGCTATGGTTTTTCCAGTGGTCATGTATGGATGTCAGAGTTGGACTATAAAGAACGTTGAGCAGTGAAGAATTGATGATTTTGAACTGTGGTGTTGGAGAAGACTCTTGAGAATATCCCTTGGAATGCAAGGAAATCCAACCAGTCCATCCTAAAGGAGATCAGTCCTAGGTGTTCTTTGGAAGGACTGATGTTGAAGCTGAAACTCCCAATACTTTGGCCACCTGATGTGAAGAACTGACTCATTTGAAAAGACCCTGATGCTGGGTGGGATTGGGGGCAGAAGGAGAAGGGGACGACAGAGGATGAGATGGTTGGATGGCATCACCAACTCAATGGACATGGGTTTGGGTGGACTACAGGAGTTGGTGATGGACAGGAAAGCCTGGCATGCTGCTGTTCATGGGGTCACAAAAAGTCAGACATGACTGAGCTATTGAACTGAATTGTATATTGAAAAAGGTTTTTGATATCAAGCATAAAGCGGTGACCTTATCAGATTTGCTTATTAAACCTAGTAGATTCTTCTATAGTATTCAAATGTATAATCATGTCATCTCCAAATAAGGACAGTTTTATTCTTTCTAAACCTTAGCCCACCCCCCGTTTTTTTGGTATTTGCCAGCTTATTGTTGTTATTCTGAGAAGGCCCTCTGATAAAATGTCAAAATCAGATTTCTTGGTCTTATTCCAGCTCTCAAGCATAAAGACATTTCAATATTTGACTATTTCAGGTAGCCTTTGCTGGACAAACCCCGCCTGCCCCCCCGCCACACACACAGTGGCTTAATATAATAATGATTTATTCTTTCTCACCATCCCATGAACTGCTCGAGTAGTTCCTCTGCCAGATTCATGTTAGTTCACTCGTGCTTGCTTGACTATTTGCATCTAGGCTGCAAGATCCAAGATGGCTTTACTCATATGTCTTGTAATTCACGAGGGCTGCTGGCTTGGGCATCTCCTTTGTCCTCCAAGTGGCTTTACATACTCCAATTGCTAAGACTGCTTTCTTTGAAGATGTCCTAAGAGCAGTGTTCTAAGAGGCAGCTTGCTGGGAATTCCATGACAGTCCAGTGGTTAGGACTTGGCGTTTTCACTGCCTGCACCCTGGATTCGATCCCTGGTTGGGAAGAAAAGATCCTGCAAGCCGTGCAGTGTGGCAGACAGAACAAAACAAAAAAAAGCAAGAGGCAGCTTGTCTTTTTAACAGACCATGGTTGACAGTTGCAATTAGGGCAGCTAGAAGGAGGGAGAAAGCAAAATTAAAGACCTGAAAGTTCTATAGCTAATTTACTTATAATAAATAATCTAATGCAAGAATCCTTAGAATAAATGAAATGTCTGAGGTCTTTGGAAATAATCCCAGATACGAAGAAATGGATAGAAATGTAGGAAATGGGAAAAGTGAAACTATTATCTGGAATTAGGGAAGAATAGGAACTTCTAGCCACTCAGCTTTTTAAAATGATTTTTCTTGTAGTGAAGACTAAAAATATAAACCTGCCCCAGGTGAACCCCTGACAGAATGATCAATGAAACATCCTGGTACCACTTCGTTTTTTGGTGTTTTTTTTCACAAAGTTAGATGTAAAATTAAAAATTAAAAAAAAATCCTTTGAGTAGATTATTATAAAATAATTTCAAAAGGAGCTTTTGAATTGTTATGACTCCAATGATTTCCAAGGAGCCACGTGTCTATCTTACTTCTACCTGGATATTATGCTGCTGTAATGTCAGGTTTCTAAGCAAAATATTATATCAAAAAATTTTAAGGGAAAAAGGGTATTTATTAGTAAGTTGCCACTGTTTAGTGAAGAATCAGGGGAGGGTATTTTATAAATTTCTAATAAACCACTTTGATTATGCCTGGAAAATTGCATCTTTAAAAATTAAAGTATGTGTACCTTGTGGTACATGGATTTAGTTGCTCCAAGGACCAGGAATCGAACCCATGTCTCCTGCATTGGCCCAAGGACTCTTATATGCTGTGCCACCAGGCAAGTCCAGTGCCTAACATTTTGAGAGTCTGTTTGCCTGTGTTGTTTGGGAGACTCACCATAGACTAATAAATAGGCTGGAACAAGTTACCTGAACCGTGGCCATTCACAGAGACTCAAGCTAGTTCGTCCCCATTACTGGTAGTTCCTTTGTGGACCAGACATATTTTTAGATGGGAAACCAGGTCTGAATGGAAGGCTTATAAGAAAAAAGGATTGGTTTGTTGGAGTGGTTGGAGTTCGACCTTGAATACAGCAAGATATTTGGGTAAACCAGTTCCCATGAGCCACAGAACCAAGATGGTACAGAGAGGCCATGTAGTGGAGAAAAGGAGGAGAAAACTTCAGAATGGAGGGGGGAATCAAGAGTTTGTTTTAAAGGTGTTGTATCTTAGGAGATTGAAAAGGACATGAGATGGAGAGGTAAAAGTGCTCAAACTCATCAGGTTCACCACAACCACAGTTCTGTGGCCCTAGGCCCTTTACTTATCTCTTTGGGCCTTAGTTTCCTTATACTGTGTCTAAATTTCAAGCCCTAAAACTTGTGTATGAGGACATAAATGTTCTTTATTTATGTTTCCTTGTTTGTTGTATGATGCTATTGATAAAGTCATCAACTGGTCTGATTTTTGTTTCCATTTCAACTAGGGGCAGTGGCCAGGCACAGCAGAAAACCCAGTGTTTTTCAGAAAAATTCTTGAAGAGGGGGCAAGAATCAGAGACTGCTAGACATTCATTCCTTTTAGATTTTTCTCTTATTCTTTCAATAATTTTGTGTTATGAAAGTACAGGATGACTTTGCTAAAGGAAACTATAAAAGCTCCGATATCCAAAGAGTTAAGCAAATCCCACAGAAATCTCGTAATTTTCCTTACTTGTGAACAATAAGATGGGTCCTCTTGATCATACTGAGCATAAATATAGAAAACTCTTGAAGTTGGCAGTGGATTCATTTGATCAGACTCTCCAACTTTAAAGAAACCATTTCTGTCTCCTGGGACATACTCCCTAACTCCCACCCCCCTCCAGCCCCGCAAGCACACATGCCTCCCCATACCCATCCGCCTCAGGGTGGGCAGGTGTGTAGAGCAGGGGAAGAGCTGTAGAAACAGCTGTAGTCACCCAAGGAGAGTAAAGGGGCCAAGAACAGACCCTTTTGACAAAAAAAAAGGGGTAAAGAGGGGACCAAAAGAGATGTCGAAAGATGGTTACGGCTGTGGGCCAGACCTGTATCACTGTCCTTTGCTCTCAGAGGAGACCGCCCTTGGCTCATTCTGTGTCTAGTCTACAAATCACCAGTTTTCAATGTTTTGTATCTAGGATGTCAACATTTCCAGGATATGTTAGTGTTCTAGCTTGTCTAGCAATCTGTCCATGTGCTCCATTAATTCCTAAGTAGTTAAGATAAAATATCTGGCCTTGCTGTGTCTGCCACCTTTCCCATCCCTTCTGATCCATTCAGATTGATGAAGATGTCCATTAAACCTTTTGGAAGAGATCCAAGAGGCTGGACAGCAGAGTCACAACCTTGGTGACTTGCTCTAGGCCAAAGAAAATCTGAGTGTTAGAATTCATCTCCCTGCTTCTTGATCTCTTATTTTCATTGGGAAAGAAAATAGACTGTGTAAGTTTTTTCTTATAGGGGACCAAGAAAGGAAGGGCTTCTGGTTCTTATGGGCAAGAAAGAGTGCCTGAGATTCAGATGAGACCTGGAGTTTTGGATTCTGCCTTTGAGCTTCGTGTAAACACTTGGGACCTTTTCCCTGAGTCTCGCTCAGTTCTCACCAGTAATGAGATGGAGTTGGATGCTTTGCCCCAAAAGAGTCTAGTAGTTTCCTCCCGTTTCCACGATACCAGAGACAGACTCAAACACAGAGAAATACTGGTTTGGTTCCGAGTGAATGTTTTTATATTTCATTTTGCCAGTTCAGAAAATAAATGGACATGGTTTCAATTTGAACTATATTCTGAGGCTTTATTTATATATTTAAAATCTTAGTCTTGCTTTTGAAAGAAAAAAAAAGGAATGCTTGGGTTCAATTCAAAATTCACAGAATATCCAGCTTTTTGGTACACAGTATGGTTCAAATCCCTATTTATTCTCAGCAGTTTGCTTCAAAGAGAAGTGGGGTGACATCGTCCCTTTGCAAGAAAGTCCTATGAAAAATTGGTTATTATTTATTATTCCTCCTCTATTTTTCTCTGGATAAAGATGAATATTCCTAAAATTTAGTAAAGTCTAGGTAGATGATCTCTTTGTCACGTCCTTCCTGTTTTATTCATGATCTGGCACAGCTCTTGTGGTCTTATGGGTTTTCTTTTTTTTTTTTTCAGGCGAAGTGTTACTGTTTCTTTTTCTTCTCAAGTGTTCAGGATGGAACCTCTGTAGTAATTCCTGAGGCTCTTGCCCTCAACAGAAGAACAGTGACGGGGTTAATGAGGTGTTAGAAGATGGCAAAACCAGCACCAGTGTTACGCTTTCCAACTTTTAAATTAGGAACCCTGATGAATGGCTTGCTTGTAAAGTATTCTTTCCCTGGGTGACACCCCTGCCCAGCCAGGAGAGGTGAGGAAGAGCATGATGAGATCAAGCAGGCCAGCTCCTCTTTGCTTTTTCCCATCTGCTTGACTCCCACCCAGCGCCTTTAACTGTCATAAATAATGCCCCAGGGGCTCTCAGAGACTTCCAAAGGCCAGGGCTGCCAGTGCAGCGTGAATAGCCTTGGAAACATGAGCTAGCTGGGAGCTTTCTCTTTCCGTTTTTCTCCTGCAGACCATTGGTTTGGATCCAGAGTTTCCCACAGCTTTTTGGTGTGTTTATTAGATGGAGCCTTAGATGTGGGCTCTGGTGGGACTGGCTCCTTCCAGGTACTCATAGTCATGGAACCAGAAAAGTCTTTTAGGGGAGTGGTGGTGGAGGCTATCACTGTTAAACAACCTGGGAAGTTCCACTGCGAAAACACGGATTTGTTGAGTTTGTACCTTGGAGAAAGCGTTCTGAGCATTCCCATCATGTCATGACAGATATGTAATCTGATCATTTCCAAGACCCTGTTTTCGGCAGCAGTGGGACACAGCCACATTTCTTTTCCCAGGTGAATCAAATTTCATCCAGGAAAGGTATCAAGGCTAGAAAGACAGACTGGGTGATTATATGTGGATGGATGTGATGCAGGGAAAATAATTCCTTCTAGAAATAGCAGCATGGTCCTTCATAATTTTGCAAAGCATGTTTTCCAGTCTGTGATCTTTGGATATTTTAAGAGGTAGAGAAATGCATAGAAAATACAGGGAGGCACAAGCAAGGAAGCAGTGATCAGTGGTTACAAGAACCAGATAGCAGTGAGTGCTGTGTCTCCTTGTACCTCAATAATTTTTTAAACTTAGCTTGAAAAAAATTTGTGAAGAGTAGTTCTGGATTTTAATATGTGCTTAGTTGCATGTGACTACCACCACAGTCAGTTAAGTCACTCAGTCATGTCCAACTCTTTGCGACCCCATAAATCACAGTACGCCAGGCCTCCATATCCATCACCAACTCCCAGAGTTCACTCACACTCATGTCCATCGAGTTGGTGATACCATCCAGCCATCTCATCCTATGTCGTCCCCTTCTCCTCCTGCTCCTAATCCCTCCCAGCATCAGGGTCTTTTCCAGTGAATCAACTCTTCGCATGAGGTGGCCAAAGCACTGGAATTTCAGCTTTAGCATCATTCCTTCCAAAGAACACCCAGGACTGATCTCATTTAGAATGGGCTAGTTGGATCTCCTTGCAGTCCAAGGGACTCTCAAGAGTCTTCTCCAACACCACAGTTCAAAAGCATCAATTCTTTGGTGCTTAGCTTTCTTCACAGTTCAACTCTCACATCCATACGTGACCACTTGAAAAACCATAGCCTTGACTAGACAGACCTTTGTTGCCAAAGTAATATCTCTGCTTTTCAATATGCTATCTAGGTGGGTCATAACTTTCCTTCCAAGGAGCAAGTGTCTTCTAACTTCATGGCTGCAATCACCATCTGCAGTGATTTTGGAGCCCCCCAAAATAAAGTCTGACACTGTTTCCACTATTTCCCCAACTATTTCCCATGAAGTGATGGGACTGGATGCCATAATCTTCGTTTTCTGAATGTTGAGCTTTAAGCCAACTTTTTCACTCTCCTCTTTCACTTTCGTCAAGAGGCTTTTTAGTTCTTTGCTTTCTTAAGTGTGGTGTCTTCTGTGTATTTGAAGTTATCAATATTTCTCCTGGCAATCTTGATTCCAGTTTGTGCTTCATCCAGTCCAGCATGTCTCATGATGTACTGTTGCATATAAGTTAAATAAGCAGGGTGACAGTATACAGCCTTGGCTTACTCCTTTCCTGATTTGGAACCAGTCTGTTGTTCCATGTACAGTTCTGTTACTTCTTGACCCACATACAAATTTCTCAGGAGGCAGGTAAGGTAGTCTAGTATTCCTGTCTCTTTAAGAATTTTCCACAATTTGTTGTGATCCACACAGTAAAAGACTGGCATAGTCAATAAAGCAGAAATAGATGTTTTTCTGGCATTCTCTTGCTTTTTCAGTGATCCAGTGGATGTTGGCAATTTGATCTCTGGTTCTTCTGCCTTTTCTAAATCCAGCTTGAACATCTGAAAGTTCATGGTTCACGTACTGTTGAAGCCTGACTTGGAGAATTTTGAGCATTACTTTCCTGGCGTGTGAGATGAGTGCAATTGTGCCGTAGTTTGAGCTTTCTTTGGCATTGCCTTTCTTTGGGATTGGAATGAAAACTGACCTTTTCCAGTCCTGTGGCCACTGCTGAGTTTTCCAAATTTGCTGGCATATTGAGTACAGCACTTTCACACCATCATCTTTTAGGATTTGAAATAGCTCAGCTGGAATTCCATCACGTCCACTAGCTTTGTTCATAGTGATGCTTCCTAAGGCCCACTTGACTTCACACTTGAAAATGTCTGGCTCTAGGTAAGTGACCACACCATTGTGATTGTCTGGGTCATGAAGATTTTTTTTTTTAGTTCTTCTGTGTATTCTTGTCACCTCTTCTTAATATCTTCTGCCTGGTCCATATCATTTCTGTCCTTTATTGAGCCCATCTTTGTATGAAATGTTCCCTTGGTATCTCTAATTTTCTTGAAGAGATTTCTGGACTTTTTTATTCTGTTGCTTTCCTCTATTTCTTTGCATCAATCACTGAGGAAAGGTTTCTTATCTCTCCTTGCTATTCTTTGGAACTCTACATTCAAATCAGTGTATCTTTCCTTTACTCCTTTGCCATTTGCTCCTCTTCTTTTCTCAGCTATTTGTAAGGCCTCTTCAGACAACCATTTTGCCTTTTTGCATTTCTTTTTCTTGAGTATGGTGTTGATCACTGCCTCCTGTACAGTGTCACAAACCTCCATCCATACTTCTTCAGGCAATCTGTCTGTCAGATCTAATCCCTTAAATCTATTTCTCACTTCCACTGTATAATCAAAAGGGATTTGATTTAGGTCATACCTGAGTGGTCTAGTTGTTTTTCCCTACTTTCTTCAATTTAAGTCTGAATTTGGCAATGAGGAGTTCATGATCTGAGCCCACAGTCAGCTCCTGGTCTTATTTTTGCTGACTGTATAGAGCTTCTCCATCTTTGGCTGCAGAGAATATAATCAATCTGATTTCAGTATTGACCATCTGGTGATGTCAGTACAGAGTAGAGTCTTCTCTTGTGTTGAAAGAGGGTGTTTGCTATGACCAGTGCGTTCTCTTGGCAAAACTCTATTAGCCTTTGCCCTACTTCATTCTGTACCCCAAGGCCAAATTTGCCTGTTACTCTAGGTATTTCTTGACTTCTTACTTTTGCGTTCTAGTCTCCTATCATGAAAAGGACATCTTTTGGGTGTTAGTTCTAGAAAGTCTTGTCGGTCTTTATAGAACTGTTCAACTTCAACGTTTTCAGCATTACTGGTCAGGGCATAGACTTGGATTACTGTAATATTGAATGGTTTGCCTTGGAAATGAAGAGAGATCATTGTCTTGTTTTTGAGGTTGCATCCAGGTACTGCATTTTGGACTCTTTTGTTGACTATGAGGCTACTCCGTTTCTTCTAAGGGATTCTTGCCCACAGTAGTAGATATAATGGTCATCCAAGTTAGTCTCTTGGACTGCAAGGAGATCCAACTAGTCCATTCTAAAGGAGATCAGTCCTGGGTGTTCTTTGGAAGGACGGATGCTGAAGCTGAAACTCCAATACTTTGGCCAACTTATGCAAAGAGTTGACTCATTGGAAAAGACTGATGCTGGGAGGGATTAGGGGCAGGAGGAGAAGGGGACGACCAAGGATGAGATGGCTGGATGGCATCACCAACTCGATGGATGTGAGTTTGAGTAAACTCCGGGAGCTGATGAGGGACAGGGAGGCCTGGCATGCTGCAATTCATGGGGTCGCAATGAGTCAGAAATGACTGAGCAACTGAACTGAACTGAAGTTAAATTCACCCATTCCAGTCCATTTTAGTTCACTGATCCCTAAAATATCGATGTTCACTCTTGCCATCTTCTGTTTGATCACTTCCAATTTGCCTTGATTCATGAACCTAACATTCCAGGTTTCTATGCAATATTGCTCTTTACAGCATTGGACCTTACTTCCATCACCAATCACATCCACAGCTGGGTGTTGTTTTTGCTTTGGCTCCATCTCTTCATTCTTTCTGAGTTATTTCTCCATTGAAAATAAAATGGGTCAGAGTGGTCTTTGTTAAATATTTCGTGAGATCTACTTTGCATGGTCTTTGCTGTATTTTACCAGTGTTTTTCATGCCATTAGGCAAGCACTTCAAGATAGGGGCAGAAAATGCCAAGTGAGAAATAGCTTTCTCCTTCAGAAGAATCTGCTGTTTATTTGTAAAATATGTCTGGACCTACCTAGACTCAGATAACTCAGCAAATTCCTTTCTCATTTATAATAATTGTCAGTAGGGCAAGCCTGAACTGTAAGTATGGGGAAGAGATAGATTTTTATTACCTTCAAGGTTGTACCTTTGAGACCAAGAGCTTAATAGACTTTCCTTAATTAAGAGATAGCTATAATTTATTTTTAAGTAGCTGCATTTGTATATGATAGGAGCTAAAGTCATTTTTTAAAAATGAATGTGTTTTGAAGTAGTGAAAAGTTTCTTCTCCTATGTTGCTAGTTTGTTTGTTAAATTTCCCTTGATAAATATTGTAGAGATTGTTCAGTCTAGCCCTTCTTATCATAAGTTTGTGTGTGTCTGTTTTGTTTTTAATGTGAAAGCATTCTTTTGCCCCTAAAGGATGACAAGCTCTCTCTTTTTCCAGCCTTCTGCTACAGCCTGCCGCCAAGTCTAGGATTCTCACCCCTGGGGGACTCCTTTGGCTTAAATCCCTTCATTTACTGGAAGCTGTTAAATCTGTAGTGGTGATGGTGGTGTGTGTGTGTCTTTCTATTTCTGGGAGGTTCTTTAAAAAGGACTGTAAATCTATTTTGGATCACCTGGATGATTACCCTGTGACTCAGCCTGGCCATTTTGTTCTGGTTCCAAGGTTTGCATGGGTGTTTCTGCTCACAGTGGTACCAAGGGAAGGCCATTGACATCCTGTTGCAGAGTAGACTAAAGATAAAACATGGTGTCCAAATTGAGTCCTCAGATGGCTCCCACTGACAGTCATTCCAGTTTCTAAAGCTTGGTGTGGTTGGCCCCTTATTTTTATTGCAGTCAAAGATGGAGCAAAGAGCCCACTTTGTAAGTCCCAAGTTCAGCAGGATTTCTTTTCCTTTTATGGGATGTTTTTGATATTGTATTTTGCTGCTGCTAAGTTGCTTCAGTCGTGTCTGACTCTCTGCGACCCCATAGATGGCAGCCCATGAGGCTCCCCCGTCCCTGGGATTCTCCAGACAAGAACACTGGAGTGGCTTGCCATTTCCTTCTCCAATGCATGAAAGTGAAAAGTGAAAGTGAAGTCTTCTGTCATGTCCGACCCTCAGCGACCCCATGGACTGTGCCCCACCAGGCTCCTCCGTCCATGGGATTTTCCAGGCAAGAGTGCTGCAGTGGGGTGCCATTGCCTTCTCCGATTGTATTTTAGGGTACCACATTAAATTGATTAGTGTTTCAAAATAATGGAACAGAAGATCCAATTGTTTTATTATTTAAAAGCACAAATTACAACAACAAAAACAGTAATTTATAAAGCTGTTTTTGTAGGCTAAGTCCTTCGCTTCTATTTAATCCTCCCAACATCCCTCTTGAGTTGATACTCACCATATTTTACAGGGAGTGGTAGGGCTTACAGAGATTAAGTCACTTGCCCATGTCATCAATGGCATTCAACCTAGGCAGCCTGACTCTAGATCCATCACACTAAGCCTCATTTTGTGAAAGAGAACACACACAACTGTATCTTTCTGCTATTAAAGACTTTTCAGTTTCAGTTCACTATCTCAGAAAATCATATCATCTGTCACATTTATGTCTGTATTTCAGATTTTATTGGTATTGTGGTTCTTTTTAAAATTTCTTTATAAATAAGTCACGTATGGTTTCCCAGGGTGTCACAGTAGTAAAGAATCCACTTGCCAGTTGAGGAGACTCAAGAGATGCGGGTTTGATCCCTGGGTCGGGAAGATCCCCTAGAGTAGGAAATAGCAACTCAACACCAGTGTTTTTGCCTGGAAAATTCCGTGGACAGAGGAACCTGGCAGGCTACAGGCTATGGGTTGCAAAGAATGGAACACAACTGAGCATGCACGCATGCTAAACACATATACTTATTTATAAATTTGGTTTAATGGTCATGTAAGAACTATAAGCATGAGAGTTTATACCTAGTTTTATATATTTGTGTGTATTTAAGTAATTTTATAATAAAAATGGCTTAAGTCAACACTGGTAGTCCACAGTATTAAGTCATTAACACCCTCAACACATTAACACTGTTTACTTTAAATAAAATCCCTTAATAGCCTAAGAGACTGGACATATTTTGATGGACTGGGAGTGAATGCTCATAACACAAGGTGCTGTGTAGAAATGACTCTGCCACTGGTAATGAGGTACCAGTAGGGAGAAGGTTGATATTTTTTCTTTCAGCACTTTGAAGACCAGATTCTACTCTTCTCTGCCACTACTGTGCTGAAAAGTCTGCTGCCAGTCTGAAACCACTTTATAGGTAGTGATTCTTTCCTCCCTCTGTTTTTGAGATACACTCTGTGGCATTCTCCATATTCACAGCTAGATGTGGATATAGTTTTCTTTATACTGCATAGGACTTCTTATGTATCCTAAATCTTTAGATGCACATCTTTCATCTAAACTGACAAATTGTCAGTGAAAATCTCTCCGGATACCCTCAGTCTGTGTTTCCATTCTGTTTTCCTTGTCTCTTGACCTCTTATTGATCTCACCATGTTACATTCTGCTTAATTTTTTCAGATTTATTTTTCTGTTTACCCAGGTTTTCTCTCCATATATGTCCATAATATTTAGTCCATCTGTAAGGATTTTTTTAGTGGAAGGGAGAAGTATATTTTATCACTTACATTTTTGAATTTTATTTAAATATAATATATGTACAGTGAAGCACATCATTTAAATTGTATAGTTAGGTGCATGTTGATAAATGTATGCACACAGGGAACTACCACCACAATCAAAAAACAAAACATTTTCATCACCCCTAAGAGTTTCTTTGTTCCCCTTTGAGACATTTTCAACAATTCTTTATTCATGTCTATGTTTTTCTGGCCCCCTTTCTTTCTCCTCGTCCTCTGGAAATCCAGTTTCATGTGTATTGAGCATTTGAACATTGTCCTCCTAGGTGTCTGGGCTTCTCAGTTTTTCTCCGGTCTTTATTCTTTGTGCTCTTTGGGCATTTCTATTGCTCTTCTTCAGGTTCACCAGTTCTTTGTTCTGCTGTCCACCAAATGGTGGTTGAACTCATATAGTGAACTTTAAAAATTCAGTTTTTTACTTTTCACCTCTAGAATCTCCATTTGTTTTTAGTTTCCATTTCTCTGTTGAGAATTCCTAGCTGTTCATTCAATGTTATAGTCTAGTTTCCTTTAGTTATTTGAACATATTTATAATTACCACTTGTCTGTGTTTCCTGGGAACTGTTCAGAGTCTGTTTCTATTGGCTGCCTTTTCCCCTGAGTATAGAGCACACTTTGATATTTCTTTGAATGTTCATTTCTGGTTGAAAATTGGAGCTTGCAGATAGTGCATTATGGCAACTGTGGATTCTGTTGTATTTTTCTGAGTGTGTGTGTGTGTGTGTGTGTGTGTGTGTGTGTTTGGTTCTAGCAGGCAATTAACTTTCCTGGGCTCCAGCCGCAAACTTTGTCACCCTTCTGATATGAAGCAGCTAGAATCTCTATTCTTACAGCTTTCCACTGCTACTTTTTTCCTGATCCTTTGAGATTTTTTCCCTTGTTTCTCTGTAATATATTGTTCATCCTTTTTTGATTTTCTTCTCAGGATTCCAATTGTCCTAATATCTAGTTGTTTGGCTGACTTGGGGGCTGTGTTCCAGATCTTTCAAGCCTATAAGTTCCAACTTTCTGGCAATTGTGGACAGTTGGAAAGTTTACTCAGTTTTAAAAAAGGGCAGCAGACTTACAGATAGGGTTGCACACAACTGTCATTAAGGGGCAGATTTGTCTCTGGCTCCTACCCACTTTTTCACCAGGCCCCTTATCGCCTCCTCCTGCACATGCATAGTTGAGTGCTTGGCCTGGGATTTGGCAGAGTTTGTATTCAAAGTTGTATACTCCTTCCGTGGGGTTTTTGTCGGTGTTTTATTTTTTTATTTTTATTTTTTGCTGCCAGTGTTTTTCCTCTAGACTTCTAGCTACTTTTTCAGCCTTGAACTTTCATCTCTGGCACCTTGGCTAGTAAGGGTGTGATTTTCCACTGCCTTTTTTTTTTTTTTTTTTTGGTTAAAGCTGTAAGAGTTGGGCATTACCTCCAGCCAGGAAGACATAAACTCTCAATTCTTAGCCTTTCCTGTGGCAGTTTTTGGAGAGTAAATCCTCCTTCTTTCAGACTCTCTCCAGGGTCTTGAAATGGTTGTTCTTAAAAAAAACAAAAACAACAAACTTTAAAATTGTGTTTTTATCATTGTTATCTGTAAGAGGGTTTCATGATCATTTTAGTCCTCTTACATTTCTAGAAATAGTCCACCCATTTGGTTCCTTTCTGAATTAAATCTGCCTAAGGGTCTATAGTAGTCTTTTTATTTCCCCATTATAAGCCCCTTTTGAAAAAAATTTTTTGAAAAATATTTTAACTATTTTATGGTCTATACACAATTAATATCTAATAGTATTTCCAGCATCTGAAGTTCTTGGATGTTGAGCAGTGCTGCTGACAAGTTGTGTCTACTGTCTCTCTCTCATTGAACTTTTTATAAGTAGTTTTTGGATCATGAACCAATGATCTGGAGTGCATTAAACATGGAGAAATACTACATCCTGATTTGAGGGGTTGAATCTACAAAGAGGTTTTTTGTTCGTTTTCTCCTGGTGTCCAGAGACACCAATATATGGACCATTGTTTTATTAATTTCTATGGCTAGGTGCTCTCGGAGGTCAATCAATCATGTTGTAAAAATTTGAGTCTAAATCTACTTGAGCACAGGCTCATGATAATAAATTCTTAGAGGGAAGCTCTTCTGTCTCATAATACAGAGCCAGGAAAGCCATATCCATAGCCCAGTGGATGGACTTTTCTTGATCCATTTCTTCCCTGACAATATAGCTCTTCAAAACTTCTGGTGAGCAGTAGTCTTGATAATAGTTTCTTGCCTACTTCCCACTAGAGTCTGCTGTGTACCCACTTCTCTATAGAAGCTTTAAAGACTTCATCTACTTGATTATCAGAGGGGTCAGATGAATCCCTAGCACTGCCAGTTCCTACTTACTTCTCTGATATTTCATTTTCTTATTTGATTTGACTTTCTATTCTGGGAAGTTTGGAACAGAAAAGTACAGAGAAGAGTGTAATAAAGACTTGTATACTCACCACATATTTTTATTAGTTAACATTTTGCCATATTTGTCTGTGTTTGCCGAACCATTGTGAAGTAAATTATATATTACATCATTAACATTTTACCCCTAAATGCTTTAGCATGCAGGCTTTCCAGGTAGCTCAGTGGTAAAGAATCCACCTGCCAGTGCAGAAGATGGAGGAGATACAAGTTCAATCCCTGGGTCGGGAAGATCCTCTTCCAAGGACATCACAACCCATTCGAGTATTCTTGTTTGAATGATCCCATGGACAGAGGGCCTGGTAACCGGCTATAGTCCATGGGGTTACAAGCAATCAGACTGAGTGAGCACACACAGACGCATACACTTTAGTACGCAGCTACAAAAGTTAGGCTTTTCTCTACACAATCATATTGCTATTTTCATGTTTAACAAACTGTATTTAGGAGTCTCCAAAGAGACAGAACTGTGAGAGAGGGAGAGAGAGAATGTGCATTTGTGGCTGGAGTGGAGGGTGGGGGCACAGAGAGAAAAAGAACTGAGTAAATGGGAAGAATAAAATTAAGAAGTTTTACCAGACAGTTCCTTAGAACAAAAAGTCATGTATTTCTAGGCTAAAATGGCCCACCATAAACTCAGCACAGTGAATAAAAAGATCCCACACCAAGGCACACTATTATAACCTTTCAAACACTGGAGGTGTTTGAAAGGAGATGTTGAAAACTTCCAGAGATGAAAAGAGGTGATAGTCAATTGATCAGGAATCAGAATGGCATCACACTCTTCCTATAAGCACTGTACACTTGGGGGACAAAAGAATAGTTCCTTCATGTTTCTGAGTGAGAATAATTTCAAGGCTTTCTTACTCAGCCAGACTGTCAACCAAGTGTAAGGTTACAATGAAGACATTTTCAGACACAAAAGACATTTAAAGTAACTTTTGCATAACAAGTTGTAAGAAAGCTGCTGGAGTATTTACAATTGTCAGTCAGTTCAGTTCAGTTAAGTCACTCAGTCATGTCTGACTCTTTGCGACCCCATGAATTGCAACACGCCAGGCCTCCCTGTCCATCACCAACTCCCAGAGTTCACCCAAACTCTTGTCCACTGAGTCACTGATGCCATCCAGCCATCTCATCCTCTGTCATCCCCTTCTCCTGTCCCCAATCCCTCCCAGCATTAGAGTCTTTTCCAATGAGTCAACTCTTTGCATGAGGTGGCCAAAGTATTGGAGTTTCAGCTTTAACATCAGTCCTTCCGATGAACACTCAGGTCTGATCTCCTTCAGAATGGACTGGTTGCATCTCCTTGCAGTCCAAGGGACTCTCAAGAATCTTCTCCAACACCACAGTTCAAAAGCATCAATTCTTTGGTGCTCAGCTTTCTTCACCGTCCAACTCTCACATCCATACATGACCACAGGAAAAACCATGGCCTTGCCTAGATGGTCCTTTGTTGGCAAAGTAATGTCTCTGCTTTTGAATATGCTATCTAGATTGGTCATAACTTTGCTTCCAAGGAGTAAGTGTCTTTACAGTTGTGGGGCTAATTAAAAACAGAGGATTGTATGAGATCCTGGAATTGCATAGCTAAAACAGAAGAGAGACACAAGAGATCCTAGGAAAATATGGAGGAAGTCACAGGGTGATTGCCCCCTGGGCTCCAGAGATGACATCTCAATGAAAATTGAATTGATAAACAATGTGGTTTATTATACTGAGAGTCTTTTTAGAGCTTTGTCAGAAATTTTGGGGTTGAATTAGTGATGAAAAAGTTAAAAATGAAAGAAATGAAAAACATACATAGGAAAAGACAAGCAGTCATCCATGGCTTATCTGTAACATTTACGTAGTTTATAAGTATAAACACTGAATCTTGCACTAATCAGTGATGCCATGTGACTATGCAAGGTCACTGGGATGGGGGTGGAGGCTATGACATAGCTGGCTGGAGGGTAGAGAAAAAGCGAAATCCCTACCTTCCACAGAATGAAAGCAATAGATACTATTTAATACTGAAGAAAAATCAAGAAATGAAGCATCAGCATATTGTTTAGAAAAACAAAGCATCAGAAATATTTAAAGTGAAAGTCGCTCAGTTGTGTCCCACTCTGTGACCCCATGGAAGTCTCCAGGCCAAAATACTGGAGTGGGTAGCCTTTACCTTTTCCAGGGGATCTTCCCACCCCAGGGATCGAATCTAGGTCTTCCACATTGCAGATGGATTCTTTGCCAGCTGAGCCACAAGGGAAGCCCAGGAATATGGAGTGGGTAGCCTATCCCTTCTCCAACAGATCTTCCCAACCCAGGAATTAATCTGGGGTCTCCTGCGTTGCAGGCAGATACTTTACCAGCTGAGCTATGATGAAAGTGCTTGCCTCTGGGACGCAGGAACCAGGAGTACAATGGGAAGAGGGACAAGTGGTTTTGTTAACATCTTGTAGTGTTATATGATTTTTAAAACTATGTACCTGTGTTAGTTTGATTTTTTTAAAATATTGCTTAAATCAAAATTCATCAATTTCAGAATTTTAAATACTCTTTGTAACTAACCGTGACGCATTTCATGATGTATTGTAACCTTGCCATGTTGGTAAAGGTCTAAGTCATACTAACTTTTTTCAAGGGCAAGGTGTTCCAACTCTTAAATTTGCATTGTTCGGTGGAGTGGCCATTAGCCATGCATGGCTGTTTAAATTAAAATTAAATTTAAGCTTCAATTCTTCAGTTGCACTGGTCACATTTCCCAGTGCTCTGTAGCCACATATCAGTTTAGTTCAGTTGCTCAGTCATGTCTGACTCTTTGCAACCCATGGACTGCAGCAGGCCAGGCTTCCCTGTCCATCACCAACTCCTGAAGCTCACTCAGATTCATGTCTATCAAGTTGGTGATGCCATCCAACCATCTCATCCTCTGTTGTCCCCTTCTCCTTATATGGCTAGTGGCTAACATATTGGATAGCACTGCACTGTCTTAAATCATTCTTGAATTCACCTCTTCCCAGCTCATTGCCATTATCTCTAGGCAGTACACTGTGGAGATAGAAGGTGTGGGCTTAGGAGTCAGACTGCATTAGCGCATATCTTACTAGCTGTTTGACCTTGAACATGTCACATAACCTCTTAGTGTTTCAGTGTCCCCATCTAATAGAATTATCACGGTCTAGGGGTTGTAAGGCAAGACTGTGATAATGCATTTTAATGAAATGCTTAGTACCATACCTGGCCCACAGTAAGCACTCACAGGTTTATCCGCTGTAACTACTATCATCATCACGCCTTGCTGCATATCCCTTCAGCCACTTCTGAGCTCACATGCAGTCCTGGTGGACAGTCCCCTTTCAAGCTGACAACTTCTCACCTGAAGGCCTGCCTCCCTCTTTTTCTCTGCCTGAGAAGTTCCCTGGGTGTTATATGACTTTGCTCAGGCGAGAGGTAGAGAAGCCCAGAAATGCTGGGATTATACCTCTAGTGGAAGCTCACAACCAGAGAAGGAAAGTACCTACTTTCTTTATTGGGGCAATTCTGAGGTGTCTTCTCCGTAATCCTTGAGAGGCTCCCAGGGACACCGAGCCCCCTGCCCCCACCCCCACCCTCTGTTCCACAGCAGTGATGTGATCAGTGACGTGTCTTTATTGAACTTCCTCCCATTCCTCTTTTACTTTTCTTCCCTTACTGTGCTTCTTGGGATCTGCTCCCAACCTTGGTGGAACCCACACTAAGACAGCCGATCATCGTCACTACTGCCACCACCATCAATTCTCGTTCTCATTATCTCAAGGCCAAGCTCTTATAGTAGCTTCCTGGCTTGTTTTCCCATCTTCTCTTCCATATTATACCAGAGCTATCTCAGTTTAAATGTAGAGTTATGACTTACCTGCTTAAAGACTCTGATGCTTCCTTCTTGCCCACAGGTGGAGACTGAACTTAGTCCTGCAATAAAGAACTTGAACAAATTCCCTAGAGCCTACCTTACCAGCATTACCTCTTGTTAGTCTTGCTGTATACCATCCTTTAAACATACCATTCTCCTTTGCACTTCTGTGTCTGGACACATGCTGTCTTCTCTGACTGGAGTAATACTGATTGTAGGGCAGAGCTGTTAACCACCTACTCTGTACCAAGGATAGCCCTATGTAGTCTGCACAGATGAGTTCTTTAATCCTTGACTTTATGAAGAAGGTTTTTATGTTCTCCTTGTATTAGGGATGTAGAAACCCAGGCTTAGGGAAGTCACATTCTTAATAGCAGAGTTTGGTAATACCAAGCTGATATCCTGTATTTGGTAGGAAAGTGGCACGACACAGGCATAGTTTACTTAGAGGAAGTGAACTTTACTCACCCAGGAGAGAGAGATTTGGGGGTGGGGTAAGAGACAGAAGGAGAAAGATGAATAGCGTGGGCGATCGGCCTGCCTGTCTGCACCAGCCTGTGTGCTCCCACGGGAGAAAGGGTGGCACGGCTCTGCTGTTACCCACATTGTCCTGGGGGCACCTTGCCAGTGAGTGTGATGAGAGTGCTTCCTTATTCACAACATTCCTATGACATAGCTGCCTGAACCCTTACCAGAGACTTCCAAGAGATGGTATATCCATCTCCCTGCAGGCTTTTCAGGGTTGCCTTTGACTGTGTGTGACTTATTACAGGCTGACTCTCCACTGCCTGATCCAAGGACGAGGTGAGACTCCATGCTCTTGCTTTCCTTTCCCAGTTTGCCACCTGGTAGACACCTACTCTTCTTTTCCACAGCACCTCCTCTGTTAAGCTTTCTCCATCTCCTTTGGGAAGAGCCTTTCCTCCCACCCAGGCCTCTGTGGCCCACTGTGTATGTTTCTTTCAGTGCTGTCCCATGTGGCCTAATGATTTGTTGATATACCACGTTCCCCAGCCAGGCAGTGGATTCCTCACCGGACCCCCTCCTCTTTTCTTTCTCCAGTATCTGCTACAGTCCCCTCTCCATAGCAGTGAGAACTATCTTGGTTGTCAGCAAGGCAGGTCTCCATGCCTTCTAGAGAAAGGAGGGAGATCAATTCTGAATGGTTATTGTAATCAGTCCTGTTCTTACAGAATCTGGAGACCGAAAATAATCTATTCTGTCTCTTCTCTCTTTCTCTTTGGTTTCTGTTTTCTTTCTACGGGGTTGCTATTTGATCATAGGTCTTTAAGAAGCCAGTTACTGCAGGGTAAGTGGCCCATCGAATTTTCCTTGTTAGATCCATGAAAACATGTTTTTGTTATCTATCTTCATACCCAAATTAAAAACATCTCCGTCAGGTAGCCAGCCTCCCCCAACCCTGAAACTGCCACCATCCCTGAAGAGTTTCCAAGTTATCATTCTGTTTTTCTATCTTGTGAAGGTTGTGGTTTTTGGTTGTGTGATTCTTTTTAAGCTGCTTCATTCATTTTTGGACTGATTAATAGCATAGCTACCCAAACTTGGACAGAAACGTCAAATTCAGAATCTCTGGAAGCAACAGCATCAAGACGCTAATTAGTTCATGTTTTCCATATGAATGAGACTCAAATACACAATCACTGCTTCCTTGTTTTATCTCTCACCCTTGACTGTGCTGGCAAACCTTGCTTTTCCTTTTAGCTATAAGAGGATTTGTTGGGAACAAAGAGCCTTTTCCTGTACTTTACCTGCTGGACAGAATGAATAAAAGCCTCAGGGGAAGATCTAAATATTTGACAAATATAACCTCAACCCCCAAAGTTTTAAATCTGGAATACATTTTACAGTCTAAATTTGAACCCAGGCCAGGGACATGCATGCTGGTACTGATTATTTGTGTTCTTTGGCAGAGGGTCTAGAGAAGTTATTTAATTCAGTTGTGTGGGAAAGGGAAGGGGGAGAGAACGATCTTGTAAATATCGTGCCCACTTGGTTATCTGTGCTGGACAGTGGAATCCACCTGACTTCCCTCTGCCATCACTGGCCTCTGTCTTGCTGGCTGGCCTCAGTGTGCACCATGCTCCCCATCCCATGCTCTCCACTCTTGAGCCGCACTGGCATTGTGCTCCCATCTGCCACAGGGCCTTAGCACATGCTACTGCCCCTGTCTGGAATGTTCTTCACAGCCCACACACCACCTCTTTACCTAGACAGGTCTTTCTCTTCTTGCACATAATAGCTCACTTTCTCAGGGAAGTCCCTGAGATATTTGTGAGTGATCCTCCATTATGTATTTTGAGGACACTGAATACTTATCCCTTGTAAGCACCTGTCACACTCGGGAGTTTTAAGTTCTCCTGTATGGTCCTTTGTGTAAACTGTTTCCTAGGGTGTGGCATTTTTATATGGGGAAGATGATATGCAAGTGTTCATTTTTTTCCTTTAAAGTTCTATGTTTAATAGATGTTAGAAAAAAATCTATATAATAGTAGCTTGTCCCTTTGTGAGTTACAGTAGGCCTAAAATAGATAAAACTGTGAATCCACCTTTCATAAGCCATATGAATAAGAAGTACCATGATCAGGCAATGGGCATATGGGCAGAAATTTTGGAAGAAGTATGCAAATAACTGAAATTTTGGAAACAGTGTGTTCATATGTTTCCTGTCACTAGAACATGGGCTGCAGAAGAGGGCCTCATTCTGCACCATTGTACCCACTAGGCCTGGTGCGTATTTTGGCCTTCATAAATATTTGTAGAAAGCCTGGTACATGACTAGATGAACAACTTAATGACTCAATGTGTGCCCCTCCCAGGCACATCAGGGAGCCATAGGTCAGATGACTAGAAAGAAGGCCAAGATTTGTCTTGAGGATCATCCATATGGATGCACACAGTAGGGACAGGTTGGGACTTTGTATACTTAGAGCATTCAGCTTGGGATGCCGAAAGATTGTGTAGGGTCTCGGGATGTAGGAGGCCTCTGCCGTTATCCCGCTCAGAGTGGTGCTCTAGCATCCTGGGCAGGCACAGTTACAGACAAGCTTCCCTGAGAACAGACTCTGTGACGAAAATTAGCAGCAGGAAGTTTATCAGGATCTTGGGATGAACACCTGTGGGAGGAGAGGAAGCAGGACAGGGCAGAAGGAGAAGTGAGGCCATCCCAGCATGGAGACCTCAGCTGACTTTATGAGAAGGTCTGAAGCTGAAATGATCCTTCAGAGCTGCCTAAAGCTGGCAGCTTCACAGACTGCCTCAGAGGGACATGCTCTTGAGCAAGGCACCTCTCCAACCCAAGGCCATCTGCAGGTAATACTCTCAGCAGCTGGGAGGATCATTTCTGAAGGGAGACCTGAGGGATGCCTCACAGAGTTAACCATAGACGGCCATCTAGAATCCATGCGAAAATCTCCGGTAGTGGCAGATGGCAGCCACTGTCTGTGGATTTGCTTCAACCATGGAGTGGCTGTAGTTGTTAGAGATAGTTTTTGCTTTATACTGAACCCCAAACCACTTTCTCAGCAAGTTCCAAATACCTGTACTCATTTTGACTATGAGCAAGAAAAGGAAAATGACTCTTGAATGATCTGAGTAGAGCTATGATGAAAAGTGAAAGTGAAGTAGCTCAGTCATGTCCAGCTCTGGTATGCCATGGACTGTAGCCTACCAGGTTTCTCTGTCCATGGGATTTTCCAGGCAAGAATACTAGAGTGGGTTGCTATTTCCTTTTCCAGGAGATCTTCCCAACCCAGGAATTGAACCCGGGTCTCCCGCATTGTAGGCAGACATTTTACCTTCTGAGCCACCAGGGAAGTCTATGATAGCTCATGTCAAATCTTCTCTTGACTGAATCACCTAGTTTCTTCTGCTGTTTTTTGGTATGAGTTTTTCTGGCCCCTTGCTATTCATCTTTTACCCTCCATTTGCAAAACTTCATTTAATATGTAACTTGTAAAATGAGATACAGTAATCCAGATGTGGCCTAACCAGCGCAGACTACAATGGGACAATTACATAACATCATCTGTGCCTTATAGAAGTAAGCTTGGAGGCAATTGAGATTCTTCTGTCCTTTTCAAATGAATTGCTGTGAAGCAGGCTCTCTCCAAATGTGGGCTTATGAAAACAATCACGGGGAACCTAAATGGAGAATCTAGAAGATCGTTTTAAGCTCTATCATGTTACATAGTATGTATAATTATATTTTTATAAAAATAATAGCAAATGTTTATTCAATCTTTATCATATGCCAGATACTGGGTCAAAAATTCTTGCATGCCTCCATCTCACTGGATCCTCTCAACAAACCTGTGAGGTTGGTACTCTTTGTATCCTCATTTTGCAGGAGAGGAAACAGAGGATAGAGGATTAAGTGACCTGTACTAAGTTACCAAGTCAGTAGATAGAAAAGCAGGATTCCAACTCTGCAGTCTGACCTCCAGAGCTACCTTCTTCTGTATGTGGATATTATATTGGTTTCAGTTCAGTTCAGTCACTCAGTCATGTCCGACTCTTTGCGACCCCCTGAATTGCAGCACACCAGGCCTCCCTGTCCATCACCAACTCCCGGAGTTCACTCAAACTCACGTCCATTGAGTTGGTGATGCCATCCAGCCATCTCATCCTCTGTTGTCCACTTTTCCTCCTGCCCCCAATCCCCCCCAGCATCAGAGTCTTTCCAGTGAGTCAACTCTTTGCATGAGGTGGCCAAAGTACTGGAGTTTCAGCTTCAGCATCAGTCCTTCCAAACAACACCCAGGGCTGATCTCCTTTAGAATGGACTGGTTGCATCTCCTTGCAGTCCAAGGGACTCTCAAGAGTCTTCTCCAACACCACAGTTCAAAAGCATCAATTCTTCGGCACTCAGCTTTCTTCACAATCCAACTTTTGCATTCATACATGACCACTGGAAAAATCATAGCCTTGACTAGACAGACCTTTGTTGGCAAAGTAATGTCTCTTCTTTTCAATATGCTATCTAGGTTGGTCATAACTTTCCTTCCAAGGAGTAAGCGTCTTTTAATTTCCTGGCTGCAATCACCATCTGCAGTGATTTTGGTTTGGGTTGACTTAAATTAGCGACTGACTTAACAATGTCTAAAGAAAGGACTTTGAACATACATGATGGGCTTCAGAGAAGCTTAGAGGGCTTAGAAAGATGTCATTTTATAGGAGACAAAACAAAACACTTGATGCTTTCAGGTAAGAACTTTCTTTGTTGCTGTTGTAAGCTTTGGGGTGAGGACCATACTTGTTCATCTTCTAACACTGTGTCTAGCGCAGTATCTAAGTCATGTTTATGCTCGCTACCAGGGCATTGTCTCTCTGCTCCATATTCATTCTTCTCTGCTTTGTTTTCATGGTGGGGCTGGCCCTTGTAATCTTTTTCTCCTTTGCCAGCTGATGCCACTTAAGGTTTGTCAGTAGAGGGCGCTGGAGGGCTGTTGTGAGAGAAAGGGCTTTTTTCTAGGGTTCTTGCGCTTTTCTTTTTGCTCCCATGGCAATGGCCAGTGGGCAGCTTCCTGCTGAGGACCTAGTGGTGCACAGCCTCCAGTGAGTGCCATTGGCACCCCAGTAAGTTGCTTGCAGAGTTTTGCCAGTACTCCTGTGGGAAGCTCCCTGAAGCACCCTAGCACCCTGGGGAGAGCCTCTGTCCCCTGTGTGCCACAGCCACACCTTTGCCCGTGAAGTCTGAATGTCGTCCTCCAGAGAAGGGCTTCTTGCTTATTTGTTCCTTCCTTAAATACTTTCTTCAATCTTGGGGGGTTGTAACTGCTCCCTACATCTGCTGTTCAGTTATCTTTAGAGGTCGCTTTATCCCTCTTTGTAGACAGTCCCTTTTTACTAGCTAAAAATTCTTTCCATTAATATTTTCCTATTTAAATTATTGGTGTGGTTTCTGTCTTCTTATCAGACCTTGGCTAACCTAGTCCCAAACGCTCAGTAGGTAATGGGTGAATTAGTGAGGGAATTGAGGAAAGATGCTTCATTTTCAGCTTATTGCTGCTGTTTATCTTGTGGACGGGACTGGATTGACTAGCCTTCTGCCCAATCGAATTCTTCTCAGATGTTTGAGTTGCTTGGGAGTTATACATTTTCAAGTGTTATGTAAAACCATCTCTCTCCTTCATACCAATTAAATATGGTGTGACAGATTCCAGTAGCCCCAAAGATAAACCAATTTCTCCCTCATTTTTCCTCTGTGCACTGCCACCCTGGATTGGGTTTTTATCTTGTATTATCAGAAATAATCTGGTCAGTTCTAAAACAAGCACCATTTCCTAGGTGATTTGGAGATCCTCATGTAGATATTCTTATTTTGAGAATGTCATAGATTTTACCATTCATTTCTCTGTTGTTCAGTTGCTAAATCATGTCTGACTCTTTGCAACCCCATATACTGCAGCACTTCAGGCTTCCCTGTCCTTCGCTATCTCTCAGCTTGCTCAAACTCATGTCCATTGAGTTGATGATGCCATCCAGCCATCTCATCCTCTGTTGCCCTCTTCTCCTCTTGCCCTCAATCTTTCCCAGCATCAGGGTCTTTTCCAATGAGTTGGCTCTTAGCATAATGTGGCCAAAATATTGGAGCTTCTGCTTCGGCATCAGTCTTTTTAATGAATATTCAGGTTTGGTTTCCTTTAGAATTGACTCTCTTGATCTCCTTGCTGTCTGAGGGACTCTCAAGAGACTTCTCCAACACCACAGTCCAAAAGCATCAGTTCTTCAGCACTCAGCCTTCCTTATGGTTTAACTCTCACATCCATACATGACTACTGGAAAAAAGCATAACTTTGACTATGTGGACCTGTGTTGGCAAAGTGATGTCTTTGCTTTATAATATGCTATCTAGATGGGTCGTGGTGCTAGTGGTAAAGAACTCGCCTGCCAGTGCAGGAGACCCAAGAGGCTGGGGTTCGATCCCTGGGTCAGGAAGATCTCCTGGAGAAGGGCATGGAAACCCACTTCAGTATTCTTGCCTGGAGAATCCCATGGATAGAGAGGCCGGTGGGCTACAGACAATGGGGTCACAAAGAGTCAGACACAACTGAGCGACTAACATAACAGGTATGTCACAGCTTTCCTTCTAAGGATCAAGCAACTCTTTTTTCATGTCTGCAGTCACTGTCGGCAGTGATTTTGGAGCCCAGGAAAATAGAATCTGTCACTGCTTCCCCTTCTGTTTGCCTTGAAGTGATGGGACCGGTTGTCATGATGTTACTTTTTTGAATGTTGAGTTTTAAACCAGCTTTTTCACTCTCCTCTTTTACCTCTTTAGTTCCTCTTCACTTTCTGCAATTAGAATGGTATCATCTGTTTATCTGAAGCTGCTGCTATTTCTACCTGCAATCTTGATTCTAGCTTGTGATTCATCCAGCCCATATTTCACGTGGTGTGCTCTGCAAATAAATTAAATAGAGTGACAGTATACAGCTTTGTTGTACTCCTTTCCCAATTTTGAACTACTCAGGTTGTTCCATGTAAGATTCTAACTGTTGATTCTTGACCCACATACAGGTTTCATTTCTATAGGAAATGTCCAAATTCTGAACATAGTTGATATTCCCAGGCTATGAACAGTCCTGTGTACACAGTTTACACAAAACGTGTGAGCATAGGATAACATTCCTATCACATATTGTGGAGAAGAAAGTTCAATAAAGTAATCTAATGTCTTGCTCTTATGTATCTCTAGGTTAGACTAAAAATGTTTTTCCTGAGGCAGGAAAACATGAAATGTGGAAATCACTATGAAGTGTGTTTCTGTGATGATTTGTACAAATTGCCTGCCTACAGCTACATCCCCAAACATTACAGCCAAGTGAACTAAATCCTGAAATTGAATTCAGTTCCAAAGAGGTAATGCCCAACCCTTCATTAAGGCTGATAGAAAAGCACGTCAAGGACGCAGTGAGGTTTTGCTTGTTTATGTAATAAAATAGACACCAGTGTTTAGCTGCTGAGTGTATAAATTTAGCCTGTGTGACAGTCGGAAGCTAAGAAGGAAGGAAGCAATTTGGGAAATACCTCCTCCCCACATCACAAATATTCTCAGACTCCTTGGAAGACCCCAAAACACTGAAACAAGGTCCTACAGTGTATGCATTTCATAAAGTAAATCCGCTCTCTAGCTTCAGGCTTTGTGTGACCTGGTTTCTCTCTTTAATTTTATAGCTAGAGTGGAAAGCTAACAATGTAGTGCGTCATGGTCAATATGCCAGCCACAGAGTGAGCACCATGTTACAGAAAGATCCCAATAATCACTCAGTATCGTTCCTTTGTAACTTGACAGGGTATTAGATGAATCATTGGGGTCCAGAGTACCCAATGTCAGAGCCCCACGTCTTAAGCACTCAGTTGTCTGCCTAGATTTTAGATTAATTTTATGTACAGTGGCAAAGGGAGTCTTTCTGGGGGTGAAGAAGAGGTTTAGGGAGCCAAGTCAGAAGGAGGGGAGTGTGCCACGTTTTATGAGCCATCATTCAACTTTAATACTTGTCAAACAAATCCTTAGTAATTGTGAAATGGAAAACATACAAATCCCACTGCTTGGCTGGGCTTCTTACTTTGCACGAATGCTCCTGAAAAGATTTTTTTTTAATTTGCAAAAGCCCAGTTAGGGGCACATCTTTGTTTAGTGTGCCACTTTTACCATGCTTGTTAATATCCTAGCAACCCAAAAGCAATTAAGGTTTGGGATTCCCTCCTCTCTTCACCATGGGGCAGACAGGCCATCACTGTCCTGCAGAAAGAGGAAAGGTGACCTCATTTATATTTTTCTCTTTGCAGTTCAGTTCACGCATAAGAAGCATCCATAAGAGGTCAATTCTCAACCACCCAAAACCCTTCAAATATTTAGAGCATAGGGTTACACTTTCTGGTTGGTTCAGCAAGGATGGGAATTTTTGAATCTCTGAGTAAGATGTAGTTCAGTTGTAGTGATATTTATCTTATGACTGAGTCATGAATGGTGTATATATATATATATATATATATATATTTTTTTTTTTTTTTTTTAAGTAAATAAGAGCATCATTTCTAGAAAGTGTTAGAGACTGGGGAGGATGCTTAGAGGCCCTGGGTTTCTAGCCTTTTCCTGGCTTAGTCCACTTTTCATGTCTTGTTCAGAAATGGTTATGAAATAGGAATTGTAGGGTCAAGAGTGAGGCATGAAGTGAAGACAATGGGAGTTAGGAAGGGGATGACCTGAAACCCCAAAGTCATGAGATTTCCATAGGAAGAGGTTGTTCTTGTTTAGTCACTAAGTCGTGTCCAAATCTTTGTGACCCCATGGACTATTGCCCACCAGGATACACAGGAGGGGAGAGGGTCAGAGTCTCTGTATCTCTGAGAGGAGAAATCTGCTGAGGCCAGCATTGGAGGAAGCACTGGGTGCCCATGGGATCTGCATCACTGCATTTGCTTTGCATGATTGGTAGCAAACCAGCTTAAAGAATTCATTATGCCCTTAACACGGATGGTTCCTAGGTAACAAGATGTCCCTTTGCATTGTTTATTCAAGAGCAAACCATGTCTTCTGTATCTTTTTGTTTTAATTACTTTAATTTTTAATTGAAGGACAATTGCTTTACAGAATTTTGTTGTTCTCTTGTCAAACATCAACTTGAATCAGCCATAAGTATACATATATCTCCTCCCTCTTGAGCCTCCCCTCCATCTCCCTCCCCATCCCACCCCCTAGGTTGATACATAGCCCCTGTTTGAGTATCCTGAGATACACAGCAAATTCCCGTTGCCTGTTTTACATATGGTAATGTAAGTTTCCATGTTACTCTGTCCATATAGCTCACCCTCTCCTCTCCCTCTCCCCATGTCCGTAAGTCTGTTTCCTTTGTTTCTCCATTGCTGCCCTGCAAGTAAATTCTCCAGCTCCATCTTTCTAGAGTCTGTATATCTGCATTAGTATACTGTATTTATCTTTCTGACCTCCTTCACTGTATAATAAGCTCTAGGTTCATCCTCCTCATTAGAACTGACTCAAATGTGCTCCTTTCTATGGCTGCGTAATATTCCGTTGTGTCTGTGTACCACAGCTTCTTTATCCATTCATCTGTTGATGGACATCTAGGTTGCTTCCATGTTCTAGCTATTGTAAATAGTGCTGCTGTGAAAAATGGGGTGCATGTCTTTTTCAGTTTTGGTTTCCTCAGTGTATATGCCTAGGAGTGGGATTGCTGGGTCATATGGTGGTTTTATTCCTAGTTCTTTAAGTAATCTCCATACCATCTTCCATACCGGCTGTATCAATTTGCATTCCCACCAACAGTGCAAGAGGGTTCCCTTTTCTCCACACCCTTTCCAGCATTTACTGTTTGTAGACTTTTTGATGGTGGCCATTCTGACTGGTATGCGTGATCTCTCATTGTTTTGATTTGCATTTCTCTAATAATGAGTGATGTTGAGCATCTTTTCATGTGTTTGTTAGTCATCTGTATGTCTTCTTTGGAGAAACGTCTGTTTAGGTCTTTCTCCCACTTTTTGATTGGGTTGTTTGTTTTTCTGATATTGAGTTGTATGAGTGGCTTGTATAGTTTGGAAATAAATCCTTTGTCAGTTGTTTCATTTGCTATTATTTTTTCCCCTTCTGAGGGTTGTATTTTCACCTTGTTTTTAAATTTAATCAAATTCCACTTGTTTACTTTTGTTTTTATTTCCATTACTCTAGCAGGTGGGTGTGGAGGATCTTGCTTTGATTTATGTCATTGAGTGAAGAGCATACCATGTCTCTGGAAAGACTAAAGTCAAAATACATGAGCCTAGTAGGGTTCAGTCATCTTTGAGAAGGAGATTGGTTGCTTTAAGCCAGTGTATTTTAATCTGTGATTGTGACCCTGAATGCTGTGACCCCATTTAATTGATGTTTGACCAGCACTTTTTAGGGGAATGTAATAGAAAAATCTCAGTGTGCATTTCATATATGTAATGTTCTACATTTTTGGTTTCAATTATGTGAATGTTAATAGCAATATATGTACTATGTTAGAAAATGGGATAGAAAATGTAGTTCTTATAGTTGCTTAAGCTCCAAAAAGTAGAAAACTACTACTTTAGGCAACTTTAGAAGGAAAAGGAGGGATCGATCGTGATACATAACTCACAGAGTGAGCAAACACCACCCAACTGTTTTTTATAGTTACATGTACACATGTGAGCATGCATGCATGTGTGAGTGTATGCATATGTTTGCATATGTGTGAGGGTGAGTGTGTGTGATCTGATTCTGTCGCAATGTCTAGGATGCAGTGTCCTTTCTCCCAAGAATAAGAAGTCATAAGATTTTGTTGTTCAGTCACTCAGTCATGTCTGACTCTTTACAACCCCATGGACTATAGCACGCCTGGCTTCCCTGTCCTTCATCATCTCCTGGAGTTTGCTCAAACCCATGTCCATTGAGTTGATGATACCAGCCAACCCATCTCATCCTCTGTCACCCCCTTCTCCTCCTGCCCTCAATCTTTCCCAGCATCATGGTCTTTTCCAGTGAGTCAGCTCTTTGTATCAGATGGCCAAAGTATTAGAGCTTCAGATTTAGCATCAGTCTTTTTAATGAGGATTCAGGGTTACTTTCCTTTAGGATTAACTGGTTTGATCTCCCTGCAGTCCAAGGGACTCTTAAGAGTCTTCTCCAACACCACGGTTCAAAAGCATCAATTCTTTGACTCTCAGCCTTCTTTATGGGCCAGCTCTCACATCCCTACATGACTACTGAAAAATCATAGCTTTGATTATATGGACTTAGGAGTTTATTTAAGGAGATATTTTTTATGTGTTAATTTCAGAAAATGCAATGGGCAGACCTCTAACCCCACATCAAGGTTCTGGAAGATGCAAGAGATGCTCTTCTTTCCATTGACTGCAAATTGTAAGTATAGCCTTAAATTTTTTTTCAAGTTACTGTATCTTTGCCAAGTGCAAGCTGGTTAGCTTTCTAATAGTAGCATAATTTTGCATGCTACGATGAAGAATTAGTGTTGCAGGGCCACCCCAGACAGGTCATGGTGGAGAGTTCTGACAAAAAGTGGTCCACTGAAGTAGGAAGTGGCAAACCACTCCGGTATTCTTGCCTTGAGAACCCCATGAAAAGTATGAAAAAGCAAAAAGATATGACATCAGAAGATGAGCCCCCCCAGGTTGGTAGGTGTCCAATATGCTACTGAGAAGGAATGAAATAAGTACAAAAGAATGAAAAGTCTGGACCAAAGAGGAAATGATGCTCAGTTGTGGATGTATCTGGTGGTAAAAGTTAAGTTCATTGCTGTAAAGAACAATATTGCATAGGAACCTGGAATGTTAGGTACATGAATCAAGGTAATTTGGAAGTGGTCAAACAGGAGATGGCAATAGTGAACACCGACATTGTAGGAATCAGTGAACTAAAATGGATGAGAATGGGTGAATTTAATTCGGATGACCATTATGTCTCCTGCTGTGGCCAAAATCCTTTAGAAGGAATGGAGTACTCCGCACAATCAACAAAAGAGTCTGTAATGCAGTCTCAAAAATGACAGAATGATCTCAGTTCATTTCCAAGGCAAATCATTCGACATCACAGTAATTCAAGTCTATACCCCAACCAGGTTCTAATGTCAAAAAAGCTGATGTTCATCAGTTCTGTGAAGACCTATAAGACCTTCTAGAACTAACATCAAAAAAAGATGTACTTTCATCATAGGCGATTGGAAATCAAAAGTAGGAAATCAAGAGATACTTGGAGTAATAGGCAAATTTTCCCTTGGAGTACAAAATGAAGGAGGGCAAAGGCTAACAGTATTGTCAGGAGAACACACTGGTCATAGTAAACACCCTCTTCCAACAACCCAAGAGATTACTCTACCCATGGACGTCACCAAATGGTCAATATAGAAATCAGATTGATGATATTCTTTGCAGCCAAAGATGGAGAAGCTCTATACAGTCAGCAAAAAGAAGACCTGGAGTTGACTGTGGGTCATATCATGAACTCCTTATTGCAAAATTCAGGCTTAAGTTGAAGAAAGTAGGGAAAACCACTAGGCCATTCAGGTATGACCTGAATCAAATCTCTTATGATTATACAGTAGAGGTGATGAATAGATTCAAAGGATTCGATCTGATAGACAGAGTGCCTGAAGAACTGTGGATGGAGGTTTGTAACATTGTACAGTAGATGGTGACCAAAATATCCCAAAGAGAAATGCAAGATGACAAATTGGTTGTCTGAGGAGACCTTAAAAATAACCGAGAAAAGAAGTGAAAGGCAAAGGAGAAAGGGAAAAATATACCCAGCCTAATGCAGAGTTCCAAAATAGCAAGGAGAGATAAGAAAGCCTTCTTAAGTGAACAAGGCAAAGAAATAGAGGAAAACAATAAAATGGGAAAGGCTGGAGATCTCTTCAAGAAAATTGGAGATACCAAAGGACCATTTTTTTACTAGAATGGGCACAATAAAGGACAGAAACGGCAAGGACCTAACAGAAGCAGAACATATTAAGAAGATGCAGCAAGAGTACACAGAAGAACTATACAAAAAGGTCTTAATGACCTGGATAACCATGATGGTGTGGTCACTCACCTAGAGCCAGACATTTTGAAGTGTGAAGTCAAGTGCGCCTTAGGAAGCATTACTACAAGCAAAGCTAGTGGAGATGATGGAATTCCAGCTGAGCTACTTCAAATCCTAAAAGATGATGCTATGAAAGCGCTGCACTGCATGTCTGCAAATTTGGAAAACTCAGCAGTGGCCACAGGACTGGAAAATGTCAGTTTTCATTCCAGTACCAAAGAACAATGCCAAAGAATGCTCAGACCATTATGTAGTGTGCTCATTTCACATGCTAGCAAGGTAACGCTCAAAATCCTTCAAGCTAGGCTTCAGTGGTACATGAACCGAAAACTTCCAGATACATCAAAGTAGCTTTAGGAAAGATAGAAACCAGAGATCAAATTTCCAATATCCACTGGATCACAGAAAAAGCAAGGGAATTCCAGAAAAACATCTACTTCTGCTTCATTACTATGCTAAAAGCCTTTTACTGTGTGGATCACAACAAACTGAGGAAAATTCTTAAAAAGTTAGGAATACCAGACCATCTTACCTGCCTCCTGCAGAACTTGTATGCAAGTCAAGAAGCAACAGTTAGAATTGGACATAGAACAATGGACTTGTTCTAACTTGGGAAAGGAGTACATCAAGGCTGTATATTGTAACCCTGCTTATTTTACTTATATGCACAGTACCTCATGCGAGGTGCCATGCTGGATGAATCATAAGCTGGAATCAAGATTTCTGGGAAATATATCAACAATCTCAAATACGCAGATGATACCACTCTAATGGCAGAAAGTGAAGAGGAACTAAAGAGCCTCTTGTTGAGGGTGAAAGAGGCAAGTGAAAAAGCTGGTTTAAAACTCAACATTCAAAAAACTAAGATCATGGCATCAGAAAACTAACTTCATGGCAAATAGATGAGAAAAAGTGGAAACAGTGACTAATTTTATTTTCTTGGTCTCCAGAATCACTGCTGATGCTAGTCAGTTTTTTTGTAAGTCCACATTGTTAGCCATAGGAGGCTTTAATTGTCACCACTTCCGAGGAAACAGATTTCCACCACCTCCACCATCACATTGAAAACAATCAGAAGCGTATACGCTCCTGATGCTTTATACAGAATGCCAGGCAACTCATAGCAGTTGGCTTGAAAATGAATCCACACGACAGGCATCTGACAGGCAGATGGCTCTGCAGCTTGCTCACAGGAGAGAGAGAGCAACAGGAATGCTCCAAGCTTGAGGAACGAGAACATGTTCAAAACATCGCAGGGAACTGCCACCCACTCCCTTCATATAGGTTCAGAAGGCCTTTTTATTGATTTGAAGGCTATCTCCCTGAACTGACATGGTTCTGCAATTGCAGTGTTAGGTTTACCTGTCCATACCCTGACACTTTGATAGAGGCTTATCTCAAGCTGGGGGTTGCTAATTCTTCCAAAACATTGGTTTCTGGGAGTTGTTTATTCAGCAGTAATCTACAGATTCTCCGATTTTTACTTGACTGAAGGAAATGAATCCTCCGCATTTTAAATTATAAACATTATATAATGCCCTGGGAGAGAATACAGCAGCAAACCAGGCAGACAATGTTCCCAGGGGTGCCAGGACCCAGTGAAATGCCTGGCACACCTTTGGCACTTACTCATTGAGTGAATACATGAGTAACGACTGGGCTGAGCTTGTCAAGTTCACAGTAATGTTTCTTCTCAATGCTTTGGGTCTTTGCAACCACAGACTTCTGTCTCATCTTTTAGCCACAGTTTTAATTTTTCTTGGCCAATGTTATACTTGAATTTGATTCACAAACTAAAAATTATGGACCATTATAAATATCTTAGAATTCTTCACTGGGTACCTTTTCCTGGCCAAATCTTTATAGTCAAGAGATGTCAAGCCACACTGCACTATCCCCAACTTCCCTGCAAAGACTTGCTAAAATAAAATAAAATTGTCTTATCCAAGTTATAAAAACAGAAAAAGTTATGAAATGTTCTGCTGTACAAATGCAGAATTATATTAATAATGTAGTGTTAACTTAGTTCCTCAATTGTAGTATCATGCTGAACTTTCACATACTGCCATTTTTCTTATTCAGAATAGTTCAATTACTAAGGAATTACCTTTCAATTAATAATTACTGAAAATCATTAGAAGACATCAATTTTTATACACAATTATATCATTGCTCGAGAGTCCCCATCTTCAAAAGAAAATTTATAACACCACAGTGAAAAACAAAGAGAAATCTCATTTTCTAAGGTAAATGTAGTAGTCTAAGTAGTAGATAATTAAGAAGCTTATATAGCATATGCTATTATTACCATTCTCAATGGCTGAATACTAATCCATTTAACTGCCTTTGAGTTATATATTTTTAAATATGAGTAAAAGGTACAATCTCACAGTAAGTTTAAATGGCTTATTAAAGGCCTTTACATGGCAACAGTGTCATGTCAGAGATGAATGGTGTTTCTAATTTGCTAGCCACTTGGGTCAAGTTTTCTTGAAGCAGGAAGCATATTTATATAAGTAATCATCACACAAACGGCCTTTTGGGAAAAGCTGTTTGTGAGGGTTTAACATTTTTGAAGTATGCTTTTGTATATCTTCTAAATGGGCATTTTATAGGCATTGGGCCAAAGCGCTTGAACCCACAATCCTTAACTCAAGCATAACTGCCTGAGTGCAGGAAGATCCATGGAGCATGGGGTCTGGGTGTGAGCCCCTTGTATTTGAATAACACTTTCAGGGACCTTACTATTTAACGTGTGGGGTAGAGCGGATAGGCAGCAGCATCTGCAGCACCCAAGAGCTTGTAAGAAATGGGAGAACTCCAGCGCAGACTCACTGAACCATAATCTGCAGTCAAAACAAGATGTTCTACGGTTTGTAAGCAGTGCCCCAGGACCCCCAAACCTGTACTTTCTGGTGCCCACACACAGGCCATGGTGTCCCTTTCTCTTTCCTTCTCATTTCTAGAATATCCTTTTTGGAGAATAATATCCTCTCAGCCCATGCTTCCCTATCTTATCACTCCCACACCCACTCCCCAGACCCAAATGAATTTCCCAACACCAGACGACCTGATTTTATCAAGAACCCACTTCTGCTCTCCACCTGACATCATCCAAGGGCTCCCTGCTGCTGGATGACCAGGGGGAAGTCAGGGCATTGTCACAGCTCCTAAGGCTGTGCCTTCGTTCTGCTCTCCTGTGCCTGAGCCTCCCACAGTCCTCCTGCGCACTGAAATCCCACTCGAATCCAGTCAGCCTCCCCTTGCCATTGGAGTCCCTGCTGTTCTTTTTCTTCATCCATGTTTCCACTCATGGAAAGCTGCCTTCCTCTAACCTAGCCATCAGCTTTTCTGCTGACATTCGTGACGGATTGAAAGGAGGAAAGGGAATCATGCCAGATGTTCGGGGGACTCAAAGGCAGGGTTTACTCTGTAGGGGGAATTGCATACAGTTACTCCCAACCCACTTGGCAAGTGCCCTGCTCAAACTTCATTCGGTCCCACCCATGCATCGAGAGGCTCAGCCAGCAGCAGATGCCCAGAGGCAACTGGACTTCCAACCCAGACCCAGACTGGCCAGCCAGCTGGCCCCTAAAAGCCATTTGGTCCCTCAGTTCCAAACTGTGCCAGGGTGAAGGGCTCTAAAAATAGTGAACTCGGCATTTAGAAGCACGTTACAGGTTTAGGTTCTGTGGGCCAGGGGTTAGCACAGCCAATGGTAAAGGGTACAATCTGGGGTCAGCCAGGTGAGAACCCCTTCAGATTCCTCTGGAGTGGTCAGCACCCAGAACAGATTTCTTTAATCAGAGGAGACTGGCAGGGGGAGAAACAAGATGGCTTTCTGGCCGAAGTGAGTCCGAGGACCGAGTTTGGAGCTTCCGTTCTTCTTGAGACCAATGAACCAATTCTTCTCTGCATGCTTCTTGGATACGTAGGTGTTATAATGGTTTTCCTCCAGCCTTTCCAGGAACAAACATTCCTCACTGGGTGTCTGCTAAAAAAAATAATAAAACCAGAGAGAGTAGATAATTAGTGAGTGGTTTCCGATGGGGTTCCTCTGTTTACTAGTTGTGTGACCTTGGGCAAGTTAGTGAGGGTCTCTGTGCTTCACTTTTTTGTTCAGTGAAGCAAATACTGGGAAAATAATGGAACCTGTGTCTGAGGCTAGAAATGAGGACTTAGGTGAGCCTTTAGTATGTGTCTGCTGTTATGTAAGCTCTTCTTGTGTCTGTTGTGCTCAGGACCCTGCACTCACTCACGGAGGAAATCCTGAATGACTTTAAGTACCTAAAGGACAGGGCTGAATCTTTTGTTTCTGTGGAGACCTGACACCTAAGTTTGACTGTGAGAAAACATCCAAAAGAGGTGAAACCAGATTGTGATGCTGTGGGACATTCTTAAGTGTGATCCTGAAGAGTAAATGAAAACCTGCCAATTTTACTTTATACCCTGGTGGTTTTCACTAACAACATCAGGATTTTACTTTAGTGCTATTATGAACATGCTGCTGCTGCTGTGCTGCTAAGTCGCTTCAATCGTGTCCGACTCTGTGCGACCCCATAGACAACAGCCCTTCAGGCTTCCCCCGTCCCTGGGATTCTCCAGGCAAGAACACTGGAGTGGGTTGTCATTTCCTTCTCCAATGCATGAAAGTGAAAAGGGAAAGTGAAGTCGCTCAGTCATGTCTGACTCTTCCCGACCCCATGGACTGTAGCCTACTAGGCTCCTCCGTCCATGGGATTTTCCAGGCAAGAGTACTGGAGTGGAGTGCCATTGCCTTCTCCATTATGAACATGAGTGCACAAAATATGTTCTAAGCACAAAACATGTCCTGGAACGTAAAAGGTTTTTTTTTTTTTAATGAAAATAACTTTATTTTTTGCTACTTATCAAAAGAATGGTACTTGTAAAAATCACAGCTTCACTTTAAAAACAGAAAGAAAAGAATCACCCCAAAGCATACCCATTCAGATATAGGCATCTGTTAACAGTTGCCTATATGGAACTTCGTTCCGTACATCTTTATGTATGAGCATACAGAGAAATAGAGAGGCCATATGGATATAGATTTAGAATGTTATCAAAATGGCATGTTATCTCTGCTGTTTTAAAAATGGGTGATAAACCCATGAAAACATATTTGATCTCACTAGCAAAAAGATGCAAATTAAAAAATGATTTAACTTATGTTGGTTATAATAATCTTAAAAAGATTTACAAGGCTTGGTATTGGGGAGAGTGTGGGAAATAGGCACTTTTACACACGTTGGTGAGATAAATTGGTGGAAACTTTTTGAGGGGACTTTTGCATATGCTGAAGCTGAAACTCCAATACTTTAACCACCTGATGTGAAGAACTGACTCATTAAAAGAGACCTGATGCTGGGAAAGATTGAAGGTAGGAGAAGGGGATGAAGAGGATGAGATGATTGGATGGCATCACCGACTCGATGGACATAAATTTGAGCAAGCTCTGGGAGTTGGTAATAGACAGGGAGGCCTGGCGTGCTGCAGTCCATGGGGTTGCAAAGAGCTGGACATGACTGAGTAACTGAATTGAACTTGCATGTGCATCAAAATTTAAAGTATGCATTACCCTTGACTCAGTGATTTCCCTTCTAGGAATTGACACTTCTGAGATAGTTGCGCCAGTGTAAAACTATATTTTCAAAAGATGTTCTTTAATATTGGCTATAATGATAACATGGGAAACAATGTAAATACCCATGGAACTGTGATTGGTTAAGTGGAGAGTGGTATATCCACATGAAAGGATCCAATGCACCTGTCAATTTATTAATTGGATAGATAGTTAAAACATTTTAAATTGTGCAATTACACGGAAAATATCTACCAACAATTACTTTTTTTTTTTTTTTTTTACTAAAATGAATGTTAGAATGGGAGGAATTCCAGTTCTTGGCAGTTTCTATTTGTCAAGATTTTAGAATACATTTATTATGTTTGGACATAAGAGGGGAGTTTTAAAATACATGTGCTCTGTATTGACTTAGCTCCAATTCCAAGTCATGTGATGTCTATATTATCTCTTCACTCAGCAGCGATTGGCAAGTCCCTTTCTGGTGGTTTCCAATCCTGTTGTTTATTCTCTATTGGTGAGCATGTTTTTCTGTATAGACTGTCAGTCCTACTGAGGAAAGAGATGGAATCTTGTCAGCCTTGTGTCTCCTCCCCAACACAGAGAATTTGCACATAAGAGGTGTTCACCAAGTAGGTGATGAATGTACTTTCATTCTCGAGTTCATTTAAAGTATGCAGTAAGGTTATCTCTGATTAGTAAGGAACTACGTAAAAGGATTATACAGTGAAAGTGACAAATATATTCAAGGGATTAGATCTGATAGACAAGAATGCCAGAAGAACTATGGATGGAAGTTCCTAACGTTGTATACGAGGCAGTGATCAAAACCATTTCCAAAAAAAAGAAATACAAAAAGACAAAATGGTTGTCTGAGGAGGCCTTACAAATAGCTGAGAAAGAAGAGAAGTGAAAGGCAATGAGAAAAGGAAGGATATACCCATCTGAATGCAGAGTTCCAAAGAATAGCAAAGAGAGATAAGAAAGCCTATCTAAGTGATCAATGCAAAGAAATAGAGGAAAACAATAGAATGGGGAAGACTAGAGATCTCTTCAAGAAAATTAGAGATACCAAGGGAACATTTCATGCAAAGATGGGTACTATAAAGGACAGAAATGGTATGGACCTAACAGAAGCAAAAGATATTAAGAAGAGGTGGCAAGAATACACAGAAGAACTATACAAAAAGATTTTCATGACCCAGATAACCACGATGGTGTGATCACTCACCTAGAGCCAGACATTTTCAAGTGTGAAGTCAAGTGGGCCTTAGGAAGTATCACTATGAACAAAGCTAGTAGAAGTGATGGAATTCCAGCTGAGCTGTTTCAAATCCTAAAAGATGATGCTGTGAAAGTGCTGCGCTCAATATGTCAGCAAATTTGGAAAACTCAGCAGTGGCCATAGGACTGGAAGAGGTCAGTTTTCATTTCAATCCCAAAGAAGGGCAGTGCCAAAGAATGTTCAAACTACCTCATAGTTGCACTCATTTCACATGCTAGTAAAGTAATGCTCAAAATTTTCCAAGCGAGGCTTCAACAGTACGTGAACCATGAAATTCCAGATGTACAAGGTGGATTTAGAAAAGGCAAAGGAACCAGAGATCAAATTGCCAACATCCATTGGATCATAGAAAAAGCAAGAGAATTCCAGAAAAACATATACTTCTGCTTCATTGACAATGCTAAAGTCTTTGACTGTATGGCTCACAACAGACTGGGAAATTCTTAAAGAAAGTGGAATACCAGACCACCTTACCTGCCTCCTAAGAAATCTGTATACAGGTCAAGAAGCAACAGTTAGAACCAGACAGAACAATGGACTGGTTCCAAATTGGGAAAGGAGTATATCAAGGCTGTATATTGTCACCCTGCTTATTTTACTTATAAGAAGTACTTCATGTGCCATTCAGGCTGGATGAAGCACAGCTGGAATCAAGATTGCTGGGAAAAATATCAATAAACTCAGATATGCAGATGACACCACACTTATGGAAGAAAGTGAAGAAGAATTAAAGATCCTCTTGATGAAGGTGAAGAGAGTGAAAAAGCTAGCTTAAAATTCGACATTCAAAACACTAAGATCATGGGATCCAGTCCCACCACTTCATGGCAAATAGATGGAGAAACAATGAAAACAGTGACTGACCTTATTTTCTTGGTCTCCAAAATCACTGTAGATGGTGACTGGAGCCATGAAATTTAAAGACACTTGCTCCTTGTAAGAAAAGCTATAACAAACCTAGACAGCATATTAAAAACCAAAGGCATTACCTTGCCAACAAAGGTCCATCAAGTCAAACCTATGATTTTTCCAGTAGTCATGTGCAGATGTGAGAGTCAGACCATAAAGAGAATTCTGAGTGCCTAAGAATTGGTGCTTTTGAACTGTAGTGCTGGAGAAGATTCTTGAGAGTCCCTTGAACCATACGGAAATCCAGTCAATCCTAAAGGAAATCCACCCTGAATATTCATTAAAAGACTGATGCTAAAGCTGAAGCTCCAATACTTTGTCTACCTGATACAATGAACCTACTCATTGGAAAATACCTGATGCTGGGAAAGACTGAGAGCAAGAGAAGAGGGCCACAGAAGATGAGATGGTTGGATGGCATCACTTTCTTAATGGACGTGAATCTGAGCAAACTCCGGGAGATGGCGAAGGACAGGAAAGCCCGGCATTCTGCAGTCCATGGGGTTGCAAAGAGGTGGACATGACTGAGTGACTGAAGAACAACAATGACAGTGTAACAGGAGGTGTTCTGCTCCTTATTCATCTGTAGCCTAGTGCAGTGACAGCTGGGTGAGAAACTTTAGACCATTTAGGAACAAGATAGGACATAGATGTAATATTTGATTAGGTGACTCTGCTGCCTCTGGAGGAACTTGCCCAGATGTTAGTCTGGTGCACATCATCGGGGTGGGAGGAGGTTGGCAGTGTTGGACCCAGGTGGGTTATCCACTCTCCTGCAGGGAGGACTCAGCCTATGACAGCCCTCCGTGGGTGTCAGGCCTGGGTGCTGTGGATGAAGCTGAGGATGGCCACGTCTCCCACCTGATGTGTCTGTTACACAAGAGCAGCTGACACACACAGAATTGCTGAGTCACAGGCTGAGTCAGAGGCCAAACTGGAGATGGTCTATCTGTGCTTCAGCCAGGATTTGTCAGCACTTACTGTGCACCTCGTGCAGTGACATAGGCCTGAGGATTAACAGCTGATTCATGCCTGTTGTTCTGGTTAATTTTTTATATTTAGCATGAAAAAGAATGAAGTGAAAGTGTTAGTCACTCAGTCATGTCTGACTCTTTGCGACCCCATGTCATGCTTTCCCCCAATTACGTAGGCGACAGATACCCACTATAGAAAATTGGCAAAATACAAAAAAGCATTCACGTATTATAAAGTCATCCATTCACCATTCCCAAAGATAAATATATTAATGTTTTAGAGCCTTTCAAACTTAAAAAAAAAAATAAATGTGTACTTTCCATGGATAAAAATTTGTATCTGGATAAATGAATACCTACTTTTGGCTAAGAACATGGGGCAGAGCTCTGAGATATTTTAGAACTTTGCTTCATCAATGAAGGCAGAATATGAATATGAATATTAGGAATATGAAAATAGTGATATATTAAGATCACCCTCATATTTCAGGTGAATCAGTGACATCCGAGACTATGGTTAGAGAAGCAGGGGTTTCAATCCTAGAGGAAATGGAATTTAGGGGCATTCTCCATCTAAGTTTTATACAAGTAAGAGAAGTTTATAATAAACATCAGTATTGACTTAAAGAAAAGCCATAAAACTATAACATGTAATGTGATAATAAAGGTAAGGAATTTGTAAAGCATTTGCCTTGTAGCTGTCATGGCTCCGTGTGTGTGGATTCTGTGTGTTGTCTCTCTGACTCTCCTGACCTATGTAAATATGCGGTAAGTACTGTTCATTACTGTCCTTGCTTCAGATAAGGCTCAGAGTAGGTGAGTAACTTGCCACACTGGCAGAGATATGAGATTAAGTTACGAGTCTGAGACTGATTGATGGATTGATCTATTGATTTCATTACAGATTGAAAGATCTGCCTTAAAAAAAAATCTACTCTCACTTCCAGTGACTGCCTAGCTCCAAACCCTTTCAGGTTGTCCAGATCAATCTGTATTTCAGCAAACAGCCTACAGGAGCTAGCTGTTCCTCCAGTGGCCTCATCTGCTGAGCCCTAGTGGGCAGCATGAAAAAGATGAGCTGAAACTCCAGCCTCAGGAAAAAGTTTGAATTGCCACTTGGCCATTTGATTTAAGTTAAAGGGAGCCCCGGACTGAAATTCCCCTGCTGGCTGCCTTTTGGTAGATGTCCTCTTAAAAGGGAAGAAGGGGGTTTGGTGAAGCCTTAATGTTCAGTTGTTAGGCTACAGAGAAGGGATTATTGAAATCCAGAAATAATTTGCAAAAGGTGCAGCCATTGGCTTTAGCTCTCTTTCAGTTCAAATCGTTTACCAGAGATACGAATAGGGACAAAATCAAATTGCCCCTGTTTCCTTCCTTTCTCACAAAGATCAGTATGTACTGAGTCAGACATGTATAAAGCCTTAAGTAAAAGAGGGAAGGAGAAGGATTTTAGCCACTGAATAAGCGCTTGGACCGTGCTTCTCCAGGGCAGGGATGTGTCATCCATTACCCTCCCCACTCCCACCCCCCACCCTCCTCTCACCCCTGTACCCAACTGCACTTACACACAGGAGGCATTACTACATGTTTGTTGAATTAACTTATTAAACTTTTATCCTTTTAGGTGACCCTTCCAGAGTAAAAGGACTGTTTTAAAAGTTTTATATATGACGTATCAACTGCAAGAGTCTGGGCTCTGCAGTTTTTATAAAAAGCATAAGAGACATACCTATATAACCCATGGCACATGCTCAGGAAGCATTTTGGAATTAATGAATGCATGAATAAAGTGGGATTGGGAATTCTGGAGCAAGTGACTGGATGAGTTACTAAAATTTCAATCAATGTTTTCTCTTTGTCTGTGTGATAATATGTTGGAGTATTTTGAGAGAATACCGCAAGAAACTCTTATGTTTGTGCCTAAAATAAGGCAGTGTGGAGGGTGGGAATCCTGCTGGAAAAAATAACAAACAGAGACTAATTGATGCTTTATAGTTTGCATCACTCCATGTAACAAGATTTCTGGAAACCTCGAACCTTGGCTGAGTCTGGAAGCATGTCAGCCACATACTTACTGAGCCGTACAAAAGCCCGTTGGTGTCCATGGCCAAGAACTGGCCAGTCTCCGTACTCTTAATATACACCTCCCCTATGCTTTCCGCAAAGAGCTGCAGCTGAACTGAAATAAAAATAACACGAGCAAAAGTAAATAAACACTAAGCTTTTGCCGATAGAGCCTGGCAGCCAGGACAGTTAGCCATGGAAAATCCTGCTCATTCATCTCACAGAGCCCTCAAGGATGAGCCTCATATTAATCAAAACATAGAAAAACAGTTCCTTTTTCTTTGCCCTCCAAAGAAAGCCATCTGTTGGGAGTCATGTTCTCGAGGGAAGGAGAGGTGGTGGCAGGCTCGCCCACCTGTCTCTGCCTCGTTTGTGACCCCAAATGCACTTCACTGGGCAGGGTCAGGGGAGGAAGCTCATTCACTTCCCTGGATCCAGCATCCCAGCAAGCGATCTTGGGGTACCATAGAGTCGGCAGCTGGCCAGCCTGAGGCTGTTCAGCTTCAGTTCTCAACCTGCTTTGGCAGGAGTGCTGGCAAGGCCTGGGCCTTCCTTTCATGGGTGCTTTCATGGTCAGATTGTTATTTTTCAAAATCTAATAGTGTTATTTTCCCAGATGGAAGCGGTTCCTAGGACGTTATTGGCACATATGAAACTCAAGGAGCTCACCCACGATGAAGTTCAGTCAAGCCCCTGCCTCTGTGGCAACCCCACTCGGGTACTGGTAGAGGGGAAATCCTGACCTCTGACAGGGAGAATGAAGAAGGTACCTGGGATGGGAGTGGTGGTTCTCACCTGGGAATGATTTTGTTCTGCAGGGGACAGGTAGCCATGTCTGTAGACTCTTTTGGTTGTCCCAGCTAGGGTGGGATAGTGCTACTCGTAAGTAGAAGCCAGGCATACTGCTTAACATCCTACGGTGCCCAGGGAACACCTTCACCGCAAGGAATTATTCAGCCCCAAAAGTCAGTAGTGCCAAGGTTGGGAAACACTGAGGTTAAGGGTAAAGACTGAGATGCTCTGAGTTACCTCCTCTCCAGTTACACTGACCGATACTCCCATGGTGCCTTGCCCACTTCGGGACAATTTCATTGGTCCTAACCATTGTTATGATTAGGCGTGAAATCTGGACTGGGGACCACTGAGCATCCAGTAGTTCTTTGGGAGTCAGCTGACCTCTCTAAGGGTCAACTTTGTCAGAGGCTGAGGTACAGGGGATGCTAGAAGGAACACAGGCCTTCAATTTGAATCCCTAGGCCCCTCATTGCTTTTCCTTGTTTTCATTTTTTGATTTCTTAGAATCAGAAATGTATTCCCATGTTTCATACTTGGAAACACAGAAGGTGGTGAATGTCTTCCTTCTGCCCCTTCCACCCTCTCGCTCCCAATTGATAGGGGTCAAGACAGACAAGGATCCTTGCCCTTCCCCTGGGATACATTCTCCTGGGTAGACAGAGACAAACAAGTAAACTCCTCCTGGGTATATTTTGAGTGTGTTCTTCTAGAGAGATTTTATGCATGAGAAATAGATTTTATCCCTCGTGTCTTTTTGTTTTTCCTACACAAACGGTGAGATACCCTACAGTCCTGCACCTGTGTTTTTCAGTTAAAACTGACTGGAAATCTTTCCACTGGAGCAGTGAAGGAGTTACCCTCCATCTTTGCCAACTGAATTGTGTCCCCTTATGTGGATGTGTGGTAATCATGCTACCACTCCCTTATTAGTATGCCTGCATCTTCTCATTTCCCTCTGTTTTCCTTATCTTCTGATTCATCCCAAGGGTGATACGTAGTTACATCACCGTTATTGAAGACTCAGTTCTCTTGTCCTTGGAAGTCTTTGCTGCAGAGGACCTCCAATCACTTCCTCTGGTGAGCAGAGTTTATTTAATTCATAAGAAGAAAGCGAGAAGCCACAATCTCCTTTGCCACCAGGCCTCCTGACTCTGCTTAGCTCTGAGAGGCAGTCATGAGAGCACAGGCCAGAGGCCTCCTCTCTCCAGCCTGGGGTCCCACCACTCACTCACCGAGTCATTACTCCAGCCATGCCACTCCTTTCCCACACCAGTCTCTCTTCTGCCACAGGACCTTTGCACAGGCTCTGCCCTCTGTCTAGTATCTCCTCCCCTCTGATAGTCACAAAGATGGTCCTTTTCCTCCTGGCCTCAGCCCGAAACCCCCTTCCTCGGAGAGGCCTTCCCCAACAAGAACCCCGCAACACTCTGCACAGCAAGTCCTTTTACCCCCACCCCAGGAGCCCTGGCACCCTAGTCTCTGCGTCTTTGTCTCTCTCCTTCCTGGTTTGTTTCCGTCATGTTACTTGGCATGCACTTATTTTTGTTGTTTAGGGCTTTACTCATTTATTTCTGCCTCCCCAGGGGAGTGTACACTTGGAAGAAAGGGCAGGAATTTTATCTGTCCTGTTTCCCCTTCAGTCTCCAGTGCCTCCCATAGTGCTCTGCACCCTGGGGAGAGCCAGCGTGTATTTGTTGAGTGGACAATGTTAGGCTAATCTTTGCAGAGATGATTCTATTGGCCCATCATTAGTAAGCTGCACATTTTGAATTGTGTTTCCAATAATGCTTTGTGGAGTGAAGTAGCACGTGATTGACTTGTGAGTTGTAAGGTTTCAGGGCTGGGCTTTGCCACTTAGGAGCAGGACCTTGGCAAGGTGGTTTAACTTTCAGGCCACAGTCTCCTTGATCGTAAAACTGGAATGATTTAGATTCAATTTCTAGAGGTTTTTTCCAGCATTAGCAGTCTCGAAAGCATGTAAATATGTTTGATGACGGTGCTATATACAACAGAATATTATTTCCCCATAAAAGGAATCAAGTACTGGTGCAGGCTACAGCATGGCTGAACCTTGAAAGCATGTTCAGTGAAGAAGCTTACTCACAAAGGACCACATATTGTATAGTTCCATTTAAAATAAATGTCCAGAATAGGCAAAACCCATAGAGACGGGAAGTAGATTAGTAGTAGCCAGAGGCTGAGGAAGGGGTTAGAGAGAGAAGGGGAAACTATGGTTAAGAGGTGTAGGGTTTCTTTTAGGTTGATGAAAGCTGATCGTAGAGATGGTTGCACAAATCTCTAAGAAAACCACTGAATGGCATACTTTAAATGGGTGAATTGTAAGGTGTGTGAATGTATCTCAATAAAAAATTTTTTTCAATGTTCAGTATTTTCATTGACCTCTGATTTGCAGAGAACTTTCACATATGTTTTCTATCAGTTTCTCAGCATAATCCTGTATATTTAAGAGAGACCAAATTGCTACTGCTGCTAAGTCATGTCAGTTGTGTCCGACTCTGTGCGGCCCCATAGACGGCAGCCCACCAGGCTCCCCTGTCCCTGGGATTCTCCAGGCAAGAACACTGGAGCGGGTTGCCATTTCCTTCTCCAATGCATGAAAGTGAAAAGTGAAAGTGAAGTCATTCGGTCGTGTCCAACTCTTAGCAATCCCATGGACTGCAGCCTACCAGGCTCCTCCATCCATGGGATTTTCCAGGCAAGAGTACTGGAGTGAGGTGCCATCATTGCCTTCTCCAGAGAGACCAAAGGAAGGGAATATTGTTTACTCATCATCTACAATGTGCCAGGCATCTTGCTAGTTTCTATCTTGGTATAAATACTGTAAAACTGAGGAGTTTGGACTCAGGAAGCAAACTGCATGAATTTAAATTCTGGCTTGGCTGTGTATTAGCTGTGTAATGATTGAGTATGGTATTTACCTCTGTTTCCTTATCTGTAATGATAGTGTCTGCTCCACAGAGTTGTGAGGTTTAATGATCTGACACCTAGAAGTGTCCAGTAAAATTGCTATCATTTTTATTGTGTTTAAGTGACATCATCTCTTCTCACAGCATCCCTGGAGGAAGGTGGCACTGGCTCTGTCCTGCAGGTGAGGAAACTGAAGCTTGGTAAGAGTACCTTTACCAGACATTGTACTTGGACTCATAGACAAAACCATGACCAGAATCCAGGCTTCTATTTTAAATATCCTGCTTTTTCCTCTCTTTCATACAATACCTTGAACAGTTACCAGAAAGATTGGTCCAAATCAAGCCATATTCACTTCACTCCTTGGCCCCCTTATGTCCAAGATCTGACCTGCACAAGATGTCGGATGGCCATCCAGAACCCCGTTTGTAGCCATGATGATGTTAGCTACCTGGGACTTTTGGCTCAGATGGTAAAGAATCTGCCTTCAATGCGGGAGACTTGGGTTCGATCCCTGGGTGGGAAAGATCCCTTGGAGAAGGAAATAGCTACCCACTCTAGTATCCTTGCCTGGAGAATCCCATGGACAGAGAGCCTGGCAGGCTATAGTCCGTGGGATCACAAAGAGTCAAACACAACTGAAGTGACTTAGCATGCACATCTATATAAGTAGGTCACATTATTATAAGTCAGTCACATTATAGCTGCAACAGAAACCCCAAAGGGCAAGTCCTTTTGGGTAATCAAGGAAAATGTTTTTTTAATAGACTTCCTTTTGTAGAGCAGTTTTAGGTTCATAGCAAGAATACGGGGAAAGTATGAAATCTACCATGTGCCCCTCCCCTGCACGGCACAGTCTCCCCATTATCGCCACTCCCCACCAGCGAGGTACAGTTGTTACAAATAATGAACCCACACCAGTACATCGTGATCACCTAGGAAGACTTATTTTTTTCAGCTTTTTATTTTCTAGTCCATTTCTGTCTGTGCCTTAAATACTGCCCGGTTGTCTCGCTGTGGGGGTAGGTAGAGTTGACTTTGCCGTCTGAGGAGCCCCGTCCCAGCCATGTAAATGCCCCATGGAGGTAAACATGAGACAGAGCTGCCTGGCGCACGACTCAGCCCTCGGCCCTGAGCCCCAGCACCAAGTTGTTGCACTGGTGAGAGTTTGTCTCAAGAGTTTCCTCTGTAAATATTATTTCTCCAGGATGTCCAAGTTTCATAGCTCATTTTCACTGGATTTCTTTCTGGCTAAGTTGCTTAAACATATATCCTTCTACAAGCAGAGCTGGCAGGAAGGAGTAACACCCAGCGCGTTGCTCGCGTAGCTGACTAGGTGTCCAACTGTCTAGTGTGACTTCATTCCAGTTTTCCAAACCTACATCCTCCCGCAGCTGCTGTTAAAGGGTAGGAGGGAAGGAGAGCAAGTGGGAGAGGGGGCCTTACAAAGAGAGGGAGGGACTGGCCAACAGCCTTGGCAGAAGCAGCAGCCCTTCCCTCTTGGAGGGAGCAGAGGCCTCAGGGGAAGCCACCGAGTCACCATGTATTCATGATCAGGGCATTACGTGCTGGGTGCTCTGTTCATTGTGGGCAAGGTCCCCGCCTTCAGGGGCTTACACCTATTTAGAGTCAGATGACCCAGAGTAATTAAAGCAGTACAATAGCAAAAACTCCACTTGTTTTCGAGCTAAAAGCAAACAAAAGTGCAACAACCAAAACCTTCTTTTTTTCCTCTCTCTATAATTGTTTTCTCTCTCAATGAAAAGCAGAAAATAATGTACGATGGGGAAAAAAAAGCAAACTGCAAAAGAATATTTATGGTAAATCCTTGATGAAAATTTTGTAAACAAAACATAAACCAGTACACATAGCTCAGGAATAGATAGGAAGTAAAAGATAAAAATGTGCATTTGATTCAGTCCAAATTCATAGCAGTGGCTACTCTGGGAAGGATGAAAATGACTGAGACTGCCGGGCGGGAGTGGAGGGAAACTGCCTTTCATCCTAACTTCATTCCTTCCAAAAGACAATACTGAGGCAAGAACAGCCAGCAAGTTGGTAACAGTGGTAAACTTCGGGTGGTGGGGTTGCTGATGGTTTTGTAGTGTTCTGGGTGAGGCTGGGTAGTTGATGTGTAAAGCCTGGCTTATAGCTGGTGGGCAGACATTCTGTTTCTTGCTACTGCTGAGCCCTGCGGTGCTCTGTGACTCAGCACAGACTTGACTTCGGGGACCATTGAGACCTGAACGCAGGTATCTGCAGAAGGCATGTCATCTTGAGGGCAGACACACCTTTCCGACTCACTGGAAAAGACCCTGATTGAGGGCAGGAGGAGAAGGGGGCGACAGAGGACGAGATGGTTGGATGGCATCACCAACTCAATGGACATGAGTTTGAGCAGACTCCAGGAGACGGTGAAGGACAAGGAAGCCTGATGTGCTGCAGTCTGTGGGGTCACAACTTAGTGACTGAAGAACAATTTAAGGGCAGACAGGGAACCAGGAAAGCTGGTGAAGGGCCACTCAGGTAGCCTGCTCTCTTCAGTGTCTTCTTCCAGCACCCTCCACCAGGTTAGCACCCAGGACACAGGGCTGGAGGCAGCACCTCCTCACTCCCATCTGGGGAATTTAGGACTTGCTCTCTATGAGCACGGTGGTCAGTGGCTCTGTAGCATCCCAAGGATGAAGGGGCAGGTACTTTTGAAAACGAAGGCAAATCACTCCGCCCTCAGGGGAGTTACTGTTCCCCATCTCTGAAATATGGACAGCGACTTTTGACTTAGCAGTAGAAATGAAAAGCAATTTTTAAAAAAGGTACTTTAGTGACAGGTACAAGTTTCTTTGAGAAATTCAAACTTATAAAGCACTTAAGAAATGTGCTGCAGGAAGACTGGAAGCATTTGCCTGATGAACTAGTAACCGTAGTGTCCCCAGTGAAATCCAGAGTCCTGCTCCTTGTCTAGGAACGCATTAAGGTGTGCTGGTTTGGGGATGGCCAATTTATCAAAAGTAAATGTCAAATAACTGAGATATACAAGATGACCTTTGCAGCCCATGCTCCTGCCTCATCCTTGGGACCCTTAGGGGAACCTAGGTAAGGGGGCAGCCAGGGATCTGAGTGGATATGCTGGTCGCTGTCTAGAGCTCTTCCTTCTTTTCCTGAGGAATTATAAGCTGGTATCTCTGGTTTTCTCTTCTGCTCCTCAGAGCCTTCCATTAGCTCTTCATAGTAGTGTAGTCACAGTAAGACACATGATCCCTTACATTCCAAGGACAGAAAGAAGGAACAGGAGTTAGAACCTGCCAGTGCCAAGAGACACGAGCTTTGGGGGCGCCATGCTATTCTCTTCCTGTCCTTCCCTAGGAATTCTGAAAGGTAAGACTACAGCTGTTGCGTTCAGCAGGATGAATGCTGCGGAGGGAGGTCCCGCTTCTGCAGCACGCTCCTCCATGGCCTTTGAGCCTGCTTTCCACCTCTGTTCTCCAGATAGAGGCCCAGAGAGATTACGTGCCTGGTTTATTCTGGGTTGGAGACTTCCCGTCCTTTGCCTTGTTTACCCAAAATGAGGTCAGCCTCATTCAGAACTTGGTGAGGTTGTTTTATGTCAGTGGCATTTATAATTAAAATGTAGCCACAAGCCAGGCACTGTAAAACATTAGAGAAAGATGGAGAAGAAATAAAATGGAGTTTGTGGGGGAAAAAAGTTACAGTGGTTTGGATACATATGTGTGTGTGTGTGTGTGTGTATGAAAAAGACTTTTCTTAGAATGTGTAAAGGTGTTTGCTTCTCCTCTAGAGTCTGAAAAAGGTGCCTGGAAAATTTTGATACAGTCCATGGACTGTGTGATATTTTAAAAAAAAACAGTCTATCTGGAAAAATCCCTCCTGTGTAAGCAGATAAGGAGCTGGTAAGGAGGAGAGGGAAGGAGGCCTTCAGCAGGGCGTGCCTCCAGGGAGAGCGTGCCCGTCTGAAGACCAGTCACTCTCTCTGATGCCTGGCTCTGCCCACTGTGGTCACCTGAAGAGCACACCAATGCAATGGGGAGCACAGTGGGCTCGCTGTCAGGTGGTGAGCCACAGCAGGATGGGGAATCTGGATCGCCCCCAGAACTGCGGGCAGGAGGGATTCACTGAAGGGAAGGAGCCCTTTCTAAAGGGCTGCGAAGCAGGGTTCTGGGGACCAGTGAACTCCTCTAGTGCCTTTAGGATGTGGTTTGATTTATAAATATTTGATTGGCACACACTTTGCTCAGGAACATTTCCATTTGTGTGGTGAGTGGTGCCGGTAATCCTGCTCCCCATGAAGCCTCGTACGTGCTTGGGGAGGTGAGGGGTGCGCGCCACAGGAGGGGGCTGCAGGTTTGGGATGCTCATGAGCTTTTTCCTATCCTCCAGTTACTGTTCCAGAAATAGGTTATGGCCCCCTTAGACAGAGAGTGAACTCCCCTAAAAGAGCAGAGTCAGGCACGGAGCTCCTTGCTTTGCCCAAGACAGCTTGCTGTGCAGAGAGGCGAGATAGGGCAGGGCTTGCGGAGCCGCTGGTGCCTGGGCACAGGGTACCTACATGCCAGGCCTCGAGCTCCAAGCCCAGACAGTCCTGGAGATGCCAAGATGCAGGGAGCTGATGCAACATTGGTTTAACTCAGCACACGGCAAAGATCAGATGGTTAGATGAGGAAGGCCCAGCAAGCCTCAGGATGCTGCTGCTGATAAATAGTTCACAGGGCAGTTCATTATGAATGATAATTAATAACCTCATCAGGACCGTGGCTAAGAGGAAATTAAATAGTCTAGCGCAATGCCTGGCATATATTAGGTGCTTGATAGATATTTATGGAATATATTATTGAATTTGAATTTATTTGCTTCCAACAGTTCATTCACTCATCAAATTAATATTTATTGGCCATGATCCTGACCGCCCAGCCATGTGCCTGACACGCAGATTGCAGTGTTGAGCTGTGAGAGACGAAGTCCCCATCCTCAGGGAGCCCAGTGAGGCAGGAGATCATTAGATAATCGCACAAGGAAATGTGCGGTATGACCCCAAGGAGGGCTGCCTTGATACACAAGGCGCTCCTCAAACACTGCGTGTCTGAGGTGAAGCTGGTCTTCATTCCCTGCCCCTGTTCCTCCTCCAGGAGCCTCCCTCTCCTGGTGATGCGGCCACTTACCAGCCCCCAAGCTACACCCTAGGAGTCAACAAAACTCCTCACACCCTGCCCCCAGCGGCGCTTCTCGCAGTCTGCCACTCTCCTGTCTGGTCCTGCCTGGCCTTCCTCGTGCGGCAAAGTAACAGATGTCCATAGTCTGCATTGCTAACTGCCCACAGCTGTGATTTGAGCCATTGTAAAGGGATGCACCAAAAACATCTCCTCTGCAGGCCAGAAATTCCCACCTGTGGAGACGTGTGACTCAAGTCCACAGGACAGTGGCCCATGCACATCCATCCATCCTGGGTTTTCCCCACTCCAAGGAAGACCTTGGGTTAGGTTCTGGGAAACTATTCTCCTGGGTGTAGGAAGGGAATACATTTTGCAGACTTGTCAGTCTTGTCCAGGGTAGATAACTGGTTGGGGACAAAGAGAAGCTGTGAAAGGAGTTGAGGTTTTGTGTGTGTTTTTTTTTGCCTTGTAGTACTAGAAGGCGTGTAGTTCCATTTTGCATGGTGTATGTAGATTTATTTAAATATTTGATTGGCTTTTCGAAATACTCTCCCTGGAGGAAGTTTTAGAGTGTGGTTATCCACTTATCTTCATGGTCTCTAGTCATGCTCCAACTAACGATCAAGGAATACAAACCATTGTGCTAACCACCCAGGGATCATCCACTCCATGCCTGCCCGAGTTGATTCTGTTTCTGAAGAACCTTGAAATTCAGAAAGATTGTGGCAGTACCACCACTGGGCAGAAGAGGGCGACAGAGCCACATTTAGTGGGTGCATCCATGGCAGGGAGTCAGTCCTTTTGGCTGCAGGATCTTACGAGTTTTCAGCTTTGTCAGACACACAAGGCAGTGTTGCTTTTCCCATTGCACAGGTAAGGAAACTGAGCCTCAGTATTTCCCTGCTAGTTGAGATAGCCGGGAACACTGGAGAGTTTCACATTTTTGTAGAGGAGAGGATGATGGGAAGGGTCTGGGGGCTGGGAGACTTGAAGCTGCTTTTGCAGAGCACTTTATGCCAAATGGAGAGAATGATAATTGTCTGGTGCTGATCCAGTTAGAAAGCGGCAGCACAGGAATATGACCTCAAGGTTTCTGACTCTAAATCTAGGCCTCCTGTCTCTGCAAGGGGTACATGGATTACCTGGTCCTCCTGGCACTGACAGGTAGTGGGGGATGGATTTTGGCTTGCTCACCCTGCTTTGATTTCTGTCCTCCTCGGCCCTTGTTCTTAGTTCTAGACTAAGTAAATAGGCCAACACAACAACTCTGAATGTCGCCAGAGAGGCCTTGAATCAAAACCCGTATCCAAACCCTTGGCTTCCTGGAGGACAGTGTTGCTGCAGAGAAGAGCCTGGGGAGGGTCGTTAAGGGCTGTCCTGTGCTCCGTGTGCTGTGTTGAGTGCATGGAAATCTTGGTGGTGGTAGTGACGGGGAGAGCGGTGACGACAGAAGCAACGTGAACCAACACATGGGGAGCTGTTACTCTCGGTCCAAAGGCTGTGCCAAGAATTTCCGCTACATTGTCTTATGTAACCCGCCCAAGAAACTTGGGAGGCAAGTAATATTGCTCTTATTTTACAGTTGAGAAAAGTAAGGCCAGAACAGTTACCTAACTAGCCGGAGTTCACTTGGGAAGTGAGTACTCCACCATCACTCTTGTGTCGACCTCCTCACACACACTCCTGTGCCACTGTGTGCTGCCCTCCAGGGCTTCTGACATCTCAGGTCAGGCAGCTGAATTTGCAGCACGCTGCAGAAGTTGTTCCACATTTTGGTACCCAGAGTGCAGACTACAATGTTAACAGTGAAGTCACATGCCCTTTGTACAGAAATTCTAGTACTTGGAATTGTAGCCTCCTGTGACCCCAGAATTTAAGGTTTCCCAGAAGAGCCAGCTTAACCCCATGGAACACATCACCAAGATTGGCTTTTCCTCTGGGATGTGGAAGACCAGAGAACATTCTCGTTGGTTCAGAAAACTGGTAAGTCTTACTAGAAATGTTTAAAACCTTGTAGAAAATACAGCTTGTTCCCTTTGTGTTGTGTGAGGCAGATCACACAAATTGTGTAGCTTGCCTGATACAACACAACAGATTGAAGTCTAAGTCTATTTATTTGCAGTGAACATTGCCTGTGTATATGTTTGACATACTCAGTAGTCTTTTTTTTTTTTCTATACTCTGGCACGTATTTTTCATCAAGTATAGGCATTCGGAAGTCCATCTGAAGACAAGCCATTAAAACTCAGCTGACCCTGCAGCAGTCAGCCCCAAACTTCCTGCATCTCATTGCAAGGGTCTGCTGGGTGGGTGAGAGGGAAGGGACAGTGCCACCGGGTTGGTGAATGCTAGCTCCTGCCCCCATCATCTGTGCTTCTGTGGATGGAGAGTGGGCACCACTGGGGTGACCGTTTGTACCTAGTGCCTGCAACCTTTGGTGTGTGTACATGCATGCTAAGTTGCTGCAGTTGTGTCCAGCTCTTTGCGACCCTATGGACCATAGCCTGCCAGGCTCCTTTGTCCATGGGATTATCCAGGCAAGAATACTAGAGGAGTTGCCATGTCCTCCTCCAGGGGATCTTTCCAACCCAGGGATCAAACCCATATCTCTTGAGTCTCCTGCATTGGCAGGTGAGTTCTTTACCACAAGTACCACCTGAGAAGCCCTAACCTTTGGTGTAAATCAAATCAATAATAAAGACTACCATCACATCAAAGCCAGTGTTGTATATCTCATTTTAAAGCCATCCTGTACAACCTTAAATTCTACCTGTGCTATTCTGTGTCTCCTGATTTCACCCATACTTTCCCTGCCCTTGGTTCATGACACGTTTGACCCCTCAGGCCCTCTGAGCAGGGACCAGATCTGACTTTTGGCTCTGCTCCAACTTCTAATGATTTGGTGGGGCTCAGGGCATCCCCAGTGACATCACAGTAGAACCCAGACACCTTGTATCAAGCAGACACACCACTGCCAGAAATACCAAAGCAGAAGGGAGAGATTTTTTTCTTAGATAGTCAAGGAGAGTCTTCTCCAAAGTCATGCCACCATTTATCAACACCATCTGAGACCAGGGCTGGCAGGAAAGCCCGGAGGAGATACTCTTTGGCTCAGATTGCTCAAACCGCTCCTACTCTCCTGTTTCTATAAGGTCTGGAGAATGACTTTACCCCTCCCAGTTACCGCAGCCACGTCTGCATGATATGCAGAGCGAGAACAGCATAATTAATGATGTGTAAGACTACGATTGTGGACTAGGATCTCACAAATCAAGCCCAGTGGAAACATAACCTGGAGAATCGGTTAACTTGAAATTGAGCCCTTGTCTGTTGGGAGTTTATTGGCCCTGCTCCGTGGGGCCCTTCCCGTTATGGAGTGAGACAGGCCCTGACTAGCTCTGGGGACCAGGACTCTCACTGCTTACAGGAATCTGGAACAGTTGAACATTGGCAGCCAGTCTGATCTCACAACAGGTATGTTAGGTCAACAGAGAATCCGCTTAAACTCTTGAAATCAGACTCCTTTAGGCAGGCTGTTGCCCTCACAACTCCCCGTTCTGCACGCCCAGACCCTCTGTACCTTGTTATCCCTGCGTCTGAGTGTGTCATGTCTGAAAAGAACCTTAGGGAAGGGTTTACAGCCCTTAGCTATCCTCCCTTCTCCCATCCCTGACTAAGGAAGATACCAGAAATGTGAGATGGGTGCTTACTGTGCTGGTCGCTCCTGTCCCTCGTCCCATCCACTGTGCCATCTGGGAGGATTCTCAGGAAGTAGCCCCCCGTTGCTGCAATAGAGGAGCTTGGGCTTCTTGTAATTGCCTAGAGGCAGGTTAAACTTCTCAGTCAGGGCCCTCATGGTTGTGGTTTTTCCTTCAGCCATGGCTCAACAGCTGCTGGTCGTGGCTGTTTCAAGGCTGTAAGAAATTAAACAACCCTGTAGGATGTTCTTCCAGCGAAGGTGCTGTGTGCACTTTCAAGAAGGCAAGGAGAGCCTCAGAGCACCGGCTTCTGGGTGGGCGGAAACCACAGACTGCCCAGGTGCTGCTCACAGAAAACGGGCCTGCGCACTGGCCAGTGGTTAAGGAAGGATGGTCTCCGGCAGGGGAGGGATTTTCAGTCGTTTCCCAGTTCCCGATTGGACACAGCTCTGGACCAGGCTGTGCGTTTTTTGGAATATCAAATTTGATCATTTTGGTGGATGGAAAAAAAATAATGTTTTGGTCCCTCCTTCTGATCCACACACATCCTCAAATTAAACACCAAAGTTGCACTAAAATAACACTCAGGGTCTGGCTGAAACCCACAAAAGCCAAGAGGCCGGCACCAAGGTTGTGCCCTCCACCCTCCCACTGTTTTGCCCAGGTGCTGAGGCCTGTGTACAGAGATAGCCCAGGGAGCCTGGGCACGCGAGAGCCGTGGGGGAAGGGTTGGGGTGGGGTGGGGTGGAGTGTTTCCGAACTAGCCAACAGTTAATGTGTAAAAGAAAATTATGGGTTTGCTGGTGGGAACGGAACCAGAAGTGGAGAAGTAGGCACGTGGAGGTGTTAGGTGGGGTTTTTAAAGGGCCATCACTGTGCCAAAGGAAATTTTATGGGGTGGAGTATTTTGAAGGTTCTGCTGGCTGTTGCCTGCTGCCACAGCTTCCTGTACATCCTCAGATCACACAGGGAAGACAGTAGTCTATCCCTGGTACAAAGATTACCTTCACCCTAATTACTTCCTAATGAGAAGTCTTATGACACAGAAACCATTGTATGACCTTCTATGACCCTCTAATGCTATGTATACCCACTGTACACAAATTATATTATCAGAAATGCATATATGTAGAAATGCATTAGTGAACCCACTATACACAAATTTATATCATCAGTGTACAAATGGATTAGTGGACCCACTCTACACAAGTTTGTATTATCAGTGTACCAGCGCATCAGTGGCCCTCTATGAACTAAAAAGCAAAGCTGATAAACTTTAGTATTTTAAACTATCTACTTGCTCCACCATTTAGAAGACTGGATCAGTGCTTACTACAAGGACTACCCAAGAAAGAGGTGAAGAGACCAGAAAACCACGGTGGGAATTTCATCTTATAAGAGTGAGTAGATGCCAGTTGTACACATTGATTACCAAGCGGCCTTATAATACTAGTGATCATCAGCATCATTGTTAACATATTATGGGCTAGAAGTTAACTTATGTCATTGAGGCAGACAGTGATATTATCCTCAATTTTTTTATAAGGTGAAACCAAAGCTTATAGCTGCTCATGGCCTGTCTCAACAGCTAATAAGTGAGCCTCTAAAGGGGTCTGTTGAAAGAAAGCCCCAACTTGCCCTTCATTACCATGACAGTATTAAGTGACTTCAGTGACAGCACAGTGTTATTAGCAGAAGTGGGGGTTTTACTCATAGCGTGGCACGTACATCTGCCCCCATGACCTGATCATTCCTTTTTACTCATCTGTAACCCAGATATTGGCTGTCACCACCAACATCCTCCACTTTTGCCCCCATGCATGTTGTCATTCCCTGGAGAACCCATGTCACCAGGTGTTAGGAGCCCTGTGAACTTAACAGAAGGCCAGCCAGTCTCCTACATCCCTCTTACTCCCCTTCTAGCCATCCAGCCATCCCTGGAGTGGCTTCAGGGAGCTGCTCGCATAGAAGGTAATTCCAACAGAAATCAAGACAACAATTTGGATGATTTTCCTGGTGACTTTGGAATTAGAGTTCATGTTAGAAGCCTCCACATGTTCCTCTGCTCCAGGCATTTTAATGTGTCTGGTACATATCTTCCAATCTGCAGCCACACGGGCTATGGTTTGAAGTCCCTCCAAGGATCCTCAGAGTTTTGCATACACCATGTAAACTATCTTTAAAGTCAGACCACCTCCAAATGTCTCCTTCACATAAGGCAAAACTCTGTCCGATACTTTTCACATAGTACAATAAGAGATGGAAAATTTATTTCATATACATCAGTTCCACAGGGCAGATGGCACAGTTCACCTTGCACAGCTCTTTGCATTCTCTTCGCAAAACCTCACTCTCTTTTCCAAAACCCTCTTTATCCACAAGGCTCTGAATCTCTGTGCCACCTCTGTCTCTGTAGTCAGCCCTGTTTCCTCCCAACCTCTCAATGTCCCTCTGCCTCCTCTTCCCCGTTCCACACAATTCTGGAATCCCCTGTGATGTAAAGCAATTCAGTGTTTCCAAACATGGGCGTTTTCACCCATCACCTGTCATCAGCATACAACACTGACTGGATCCTTGTTCCTTAAATTACAGGTAGGAGATAATCCATACTTTTTGTTCTATCAGTCTTCTTTTCAAGTACCTAGTACTTAATTAGGTACAGGAGACAATAACTGTATACTAGTGGTGGCCATTTCACTATACAAATAGTCATTTGTATTCTCCATCTTAGGCAGAATTTTGTTTCTTGCTGTCCCTGGATTTTCTCAAAAGGAGGTCCCCATGAGCCCTGGTCATGCAGCAGTTGCTGTGGTGAGGATGGCCTCCGTTCTAGATCTGGCACCCATTAGGAGTCCCCATTAAGTTGATTTCTAAGTGTTGCATGTGAATTTGGCTCATTTACATTGTTGCTTTCATCCCATTAGGATGAAGGGGACAGATGCACCAAAAGTCTAGCCAAGGTTGGAGGCCTCAGTTCTGGCCAAGATTTCTACTTATGCTCTAACATTCGTGTGTGTGTTAAGCCATGAAGCCTGGGCTTTATCACTGCAACTCTACCCAGATAGGACCTCTGCCAGAGGCCAGGCACCCTTCCCTCTGGTTTGCATTGCAGCCTGGGGTTATATAAGCCCCCCGCCTCTGCTCTGTGCCTGCTCCAACCAGTAAGAGGTACAGTGACAGTGTGGCTGCATTGACTTAAGATTGCTCCCATCACTCTTCAGTTCAAATCCATACCTGAAATCTGAAGGTGATTTGCTGATCCCTGAAAATAAGCCTTGAGTTCAGTGTGAATTTGGTAGGCTGTGACAGTGGCATTCATGAATCAGCTGTAAAACATACAAAAATGAAATATTTTTTGTTGATGAAGGAAACTCCAGAGGCATGAAATGCCCCTCCTCTTTTGCTTTGTTTAGAGTTTACTTACATTTTTAGTAGCGGTTGGTCCAAAGTTCCTTGCCAGTCCAGTAAGTGTTAAAGGGACAGGCATGAAGAAAGTATATTACGCGATAAAACCATTAGGCAGCAGCCTTACCAGAGCTTTGGGGATTTTCACAAATTGCTCTAATAAATGAATCCATTAACTATGTAAAATCAGGCATAGAGCATAATGGAAATTGATAAGCCCTGCTCCTGCTTACTATCATCTTTTTGTTGGCTGTCAGGGAAGGAAGTTATCTCTGTGTATGTTGGGAGATGGAAAAGACCAAGCCAAATGGTCTTTTGTCATGTGCTTGGCCCAACCCTCTGGGATTTGGGGCCCTGGGGAGATTTTCTCGACTTACCAGTGACAACCAAAGTGAGGAGAACACCAAGCCTATTGGAACATTCATATTAAGTCTGACATATTTTGTTAGCTGTAGTCTCTGGAAGAGAACCTGGACTCTGACGCATGAATAGGATGTTAAGTATATACTCCTTACCCAGGAATACAGCAGTCACTTTTCAGTGTGAGAGAGTAAGGAACACTGCACAGCTCTAGCTATGCTCAAATTATCTCTGGGAGCCTGGGCGAGTCATTAACTTCTTCCAAGATGTTTCCTCTAATAATCCCCAGCCTGCTGCCTACGTCAGATTTAACCCTTCAACTGTCTGAAGGGTTAAATGAGCATTCATAACACTACTTAGAAAGTTTACAAGTGTGACCTGACCTCTAGGAGAGAGGGGTAAGTGGTTATGTTGAACTGCTCAAAGCCTAATGTGTTCTAGGTCAGTTGCAACTGAATGCTTAATTTAAAATAATTTTTTCAGAGAGGCGGCCCTAAGATGGTGGGAGGAGTAGGATGGGGAGACGACTTTCTCCCCCACAAATTCATCAGAAGAACATTTGAACACTGAGTAAATTACACAAAACAACTTCTGAATGCCGGCAGAGGACATCAGGCACCCAGAAAAGCAGCCCATGGCCTTTGAAAGGGGATAGCAAAAAAATATAAAAGATAAAAAGAGAGACAAAAGAGGTAGGGATGGAGATACGTCCCAGGAAGGGAGTCTTAAAAAGAGAGAAGTTTCCAGACACCAGGAAGCACTCTCACTGGTGTCTGTGGCGAGCCTTGGAACCTCAGAGGACAACATAACTGGGAAGAAAAATAAATAAATAGTTAAAAGCCACAGATTATGTGCCCAACGTAACTCTCAGCGGAGAAGCAGCACAGAGGCCTGCATCCACCACTAGCAAGCGGGGTTTGGCCAGGGAGGTGCGGGCGCATTGCTTAGAGTAAGGACCAGCCCTGAATGCCCTGAGGGCAATCTGAGGGACCTAACTTGAGATAGCAGACCAGACTGTGGGATAGCTACCCTGCAAAAGCCCTAACTTAAGACACCCCCAGGCCCGCTCACAGAACAAAGGACTGACTAGAGCTAGCCGACCAGCCCATCCCTTTCTGGAGACAGGGAGTCGAGGGCAGCCAGAGCCAGAAGGGGGCAATCGCGGCCCCAGAGAGGCATCATCTACCAAACTGCAAGCAGGCTTTGTTGCTAACCAAGACTTCTTGAGATTCTGGATGGTCGACATCTGCCTGAGAAGATGTGCTGCTTGTACACCCAGAAAATCAAGCAGCAGGGACGGGGGAGGCGATAAGTCACAGCAGCCGCGGTCGCCAAACACTTGGTCACCTGAGCTGCTTGGCACAAAACGCAGGCCCAACTGAGTCTGTGCCTTTGAGCAGTACCCGAGTACCTGAACCTGAGTGGCTTAGACCTGGGAAGTGCATACAACCCAGGGCTGGCCTCAGATAGTTCCTGGCAGAGCAACCTAGAGCCTGAGCAGTGTAGACAGGGAAAGCACACATGCCGTGAGCGGGGCCAAACCCAGTGGGCCTGAAACACTGCGAGCACTCCCCACACATGCCAGTGATATTTGTTTGCAGTGTTCTTCCTCCCCAGAGCACGACTGAACAAGTGAGCCTTTAAAAGTGTCCACCACCGCCCCCTTGTGTCAGGGTGGAAATTAGACACTGAAGAGACCAGCAAACAGAAGAAGCTAAAACAGAGGGAACCGCCTTGGAAGTGACAGGTGCAATAGATTAAAACCCTGTAGTTAGTACCGACTATATAGGAAGGCGCCTATAGATCTTTAGAAGTATAAGCCGGAACTATCTGAAAATGAACTGACCCCACACTGTCCACAACAACACCAGAGAAAGTCCTAGATATAGTTTTACTATTTTCATTCTTTAAAAAAAAAAAAAAAATTTTTTTAATTTTTAAGTCCTCTAATGCTCTTTTAATTTTCATTTTTATAACCTACTATTACTTTGCAAAAAAAGACCCTATTTTTTAAAGCAAACTTCATATATATATATTTTATAATTTTTGTGACTTTTTTTTTCTTTAATATTGTATTTTTGAGAATCCGACCTCTACTCTTGATTTTTAATCTTTGCTTTTTGGTATTTGTTACTTTGTACCTTTAAGAACCCAATCTTCAGTACCCCTCTTTACTTGGGAGCAAGATTACTGGCTTGACTGCTCTCTCCCTCTTTGGACTCTCCTTTTATCCACCAGGTCGCCTCTATCTCCCCCTCCCCCTTCTCTTCTCTACCCAACTCTGTGAATCTCTTTGTGTGTTCCAGACTGTGGAGAACACTTACGGAACTGATTACTGGCTGGATCTGTCTTTCTCCTTTTGATTCCCCCCTTTATCCTCCTGGCCACCTCTGTCTCCTTCCTCCCTCTTCTCTTCTCTGTATAACTCCGTGAACATCTCTGAGAGGTCCAGACTGTGGAGTGCACATAAGGAAGTGATTACTGGCAGCTTGCTCTCTCCTCTTTTGAGTCCTCCTCTTCTCCTCCTGGTCACCTCTGTCTCCCTCCTCCCTCTTCTCTTCTCCATGTAACTCTGTGAACCTTTCTGTGTGTCCCTCACTGTGGAGAAACTTTTCATCTTTAACCAAAATGTTTTATCATTGGTGCTGTATAGATGGAGAAGTCTTGAGGCTACTGTAAGAATAAGACTGAAAACCAGAGGTAGGAGGCCTAAGTCCAAATCCTGAGAACACCAGAGAACTCCTGATTCCAGGGAACATTAATCAATGGAAGCTCATCAAATGCCTCCGTACCTACACTGAAACCAAGCACCACCAAGGGTCAACAAGTTCCAGAGCGAGACACACCACACAAATTCTCCAGCAACACAGGAACATAGCCCTGAGCTTCAATATACAGGCTGCCCAAAGTCAGTCCAAACTCACTGACATCTCATAACTCATTACTGGACATTTCATTGCACTCCAGAGAGAAGAAATCTAGCTCCACCCACCGGAACACCAACACAAGCTTCCCTAACCAGGAAACCTTGACAAGCCACCTGTCCAACCCCACCCACACAGAGGAAACTCCACAATAAAGAGAACTCCACAAACAGCCAGAATATGGGAAGGCCACCCCAAACACAGCGATATAAATAAGATGAAGAAGCAGAGAAATGCCCAGCAGGTAAAGGAACAGGATCAGTTCAGTTCAGTCACTCAGTCGTGTCCAACTCTTTGCGACCCCATGTACCGCAGCACGCCAGGCCTCCCTGTCCATCACCAACTCCCAGAGGTCACTCAGACTCACTTCCATCGAGTCAGTGATGCCATCCAGCCATCTCATCCTCTGTCATCCCCTTCTCCTCCTGCCCTCAATCCCTCCCAACATCAGAGTCTTTTCCAGTGAGTCAACTCTTCTCATGAGGTGGCCAAAGTACTGGAGTTTCAGCTTTAGCATCAATCCTTCCAAAGAAATCCCAGGACTGATCTCCTTCAGAATGGACTGGTTGCATCTCCTTGAAGTCCAAGGGACTCTCAAGAGTCTTCTCCAACACCACAGTTCAAAAGCATCAATTCTTCGGCGCTCAGCCTTCTTCACAGTCCAACTCTCACATCCATACATGACTACTGGAAAAACCATAGCCTTGACTAGACAAACCTTAGTCGGCAAATGCCCACTAAACTAAACAAAAGAGGAAGAATTAGGGAATCTAACTGATAAAGAATTCCGAATAATGATAGTGAAAATGACCCAAAATCTTGAAAACAAAATGGAATTACAGATAAATAGCCTGGAGACAAGGATTGAGAAGATGCAAGAAAGGTTTAACAAGGACCTAGAAGAAATAAAAAGAGTCCATATATAATGAATAATGCAATCAAGGAGATCAAAAACACTCTGGAGGGAACCAACAGTAGAATAAGGGAGGCAGAAGACAGGATAAGTGAGGTAGAAGATAGACTGGTAGAAATAAACAGAGAGGGAAAAAGAAAAACAAAAGAAATGAGGACAATCTCAGAGACCTCTGGGACAATGTTAAATGCCCCAACATTTGAATCATAGGAGTCCCAGAAGAAGAAGACATAAAGAAAGACAGTGAGAAAATGCTTGAGGAGATAATAGTTGAAAAATTCCCTAAAATGGGGAAGGAAATAATCACCCAAGTCCAAGAAACCCAAAGAGTCCCAAACAGGATAAACCCAAGGTGAAACACCCCAAGACACATATTAATCAAATTAACAAAGATCAAACACAAAGAACAAATGTTAAAAGCAGCAAGGGAAAAACAACAAATAACACACAAGGGGATTCCCATAAGGATAACAGCTGATCTTTCAATAGAAACTCTTCAGGCCAGGAGGGAATGACAGGATATACTTAAAGCGATGAAAGAAAATAACCTACAGCCCAGATACCTACTGTACCTACTGTACCCAGCAAGGATCTCATTCAGATATGAAGGAGAAATCAAAAGCTTTACGGATAAGCAAAAGCTGAGAGAATTCAGCACCACCAAAATAGCTCTCCAACAAATGCTAAAGGATCTTCTCTAGACAGGAAATACAGAAAGGGTGTATAAACTTGAACCCAAAACAATAAAGTAAATGGCAACGGGATCATACTTAACAATAGTTATCCTAAACATAAATGGGTTGAATGCCCCAACCAAAAGACAAAGACTGGCTGAATGGATACAAAAACAAGACCCCTATATATGCTGTCTACAAGAGACCCACCTCGAAACAACGGACACATACAGACTGAGAGTGAAGGGCTGGAAAAAGATATTCCATGCAAATAGGGACCAAAAGAAAGCAGGAGTAGCAATACTCAGATAAAATAGACTTTAAAACAAAGGATGTGAGAAGAGACAAAAAGGACACTACATAATGATCAAAGGACCAATCCAAGAAGAAGATATAACAATTATAAATATATATGCACCCAACATAGGAGCAGTACAATATGTAAGACAAATGCTGACAGGTATGAAAGGGGAAATTAACAATAACACAATAATAGTGGGAGACTTTAGTATCCCACTCATACACAGAAGAACTGTACAAAAAAGATCTTCACGACACAGATAATCACGATGGTATGATCACTCATCTAGAGCCAGACATCCTGGAATGTGAAGTCAAGTGGGCCTTAGAAAGCATCAGTATGAACAAAGCTAGTGGAGGTGATAGAATTCCAGTTGAGCTATTTCAAATCCTGAAAGATGATGCTGTGAAAGTGCTGCACTCAATATGCCAGCAAATTTGGAAAACTCAGCAGTGGCCACAGGACTGGAAAAGGTCAGTTTTCATTCCAATCCCAAGGAAAGGCAATGGCAAAGAATGCTCAAACTACTGCACAATTGCACTCCTCTCACATGCTAGTAAAGTAATGCTCAAAATTCTCCAAGCCAGGCTTCAGCAATACGTGAACCGGGAACTTCCAGATGTTCAAGCTGGATTTAGAAAAGGCAAAGGAACCAGAGATCAAATTGCCAACATCCGCTGGATCATGGAAAAGCAAGAGTTCCAGAAAAATCTATTTCTGCTTTATTGACTATGCCAAAGCCTTTGACTGTGTGGATCACAATAAACTCTGGAAAATTCTGAAAGAGATGGGGATACCAGACCATCTGACCTGCCTCTTGAGAAATCTGTATGCAGGTCAGGAAGCAACAGTCGAACTGGACATGGAACAACAGACTGGTTCCAAATAGGAAAAGGAGTACATCAAGGCTGTATATTGTCACCCTGTTTATTTAACTTATATGCAGAGTGCTTCATGAGAAACACTGGACTGGAAGAAACACAAGCTGGAATCAAGATTGCCGGGAGAAATATCAATAACCTCAGATATGCAGATGACACCACCCTTATGGCAGAAAGTGAAGGGGAACTCAAAAGCCTCTTAATGAAAATGAAAGAGGAGAGTGAAAAAGTTGGCTTTAAACTCAACATTCAGAAAATGAAGATCATGGCATCCGGTCCCATCACTTCATGGCAAATAGATGGGGAAACAGTGGAAACAATGTCAGACTTTATTTTTGGGGGCTCCAGAATCACTGCAGATGTTGACTACAGCCATGAAATTAAAAGACGCTTACTCCTTGGAAGAAAAGTTTTGACCAACCTAGATAGTATATTCAAAGGCAGAGACATTACTTTGCCAACAAAGGTCCGTCTAGTCAAGGCTATGGTTTTTCCTGTGGTCATGTATGGATGTGAGAGTTGGACTGCGAAGAAGGCTGAGCACTGAAGAATTGATGCTTTTGAACTGTGGTGTTGGAGAAGACTCTTGAGAGTGCCTTGGACTGCAAGGAGATCCAGCCAGTCCATTCTGAAGGAGATCAGCCCTAGGATTTCTTTGGAAAGAATAATGCTAAAGCTGAAACTCCAGTACTTTGGCCACCTCATGAGAAGAGTTGACTCATTGGAAAAGACTCTGATGTTGGGAGGGGTTGGGGGCAGGAGGAGAAGGGGATGACAGAGGACAAGATGGCTGGATGGCATCATTGACTCAGTGGACGTGAGTCTGAGTGACCTCTGGGAGTTGGTGATGGACAGGGAGGCCTGGTGTGCTGCGATTCGTGGGATCACAAAGAGTCGGACACGACTGTGCAATTGAACTGAACTGAAACCTATGGATAGATCTACTAAACAGAAAATTAACAAGGAAACGCAAACTTTAAATGATATAATAGACCAGTTAGACCTTGTTGATATCTATAGGACATTTCACCCCAACACAATGAATTTCACCTTTTTCTCAAGCGCACACAGAACCTTCTCCAGAATAGATCACATCCTGGGCCATAAATCTAGCCTTGGTAAATTAAAAAAAAAAATGAAATCATTCCAAGCATCTTTTCCGACTACAATGCAGTAATATTAGATGTCAATTACAGGAGAAAAACTATTAAAAATTTCAACATATGGAGGCTAAACAACATGCTGCTGAATAAACAACAAATCACAGAAGAAATCAAAAAAGAAATAAAGAAATACACATAGAGACGAATGAAAATGAAAACACAATAACCCAAAACCCGTGGGACACTGTAAAAACAGTGCTAAGGGGAAGGTTCATAGCAATACAGGCATACCTCAAGAAACAAGAAAAAGTCAAATAAGTAACCTAACTCTACACCTAAAGCAACTAGAAAAGGAAGAAATGGAGAACCCCAGGGTTAGTAGAAGGAAATAAATCTTAAAAATTAGGGCAGAAATAAATGCAAAAGAAACAAAAAGAGACCTTAGCAAAAATCAACAAAGCCAGAAGCTGGTTCTTTGAGAGGATAACTAAAATTGACAAACCATTAGCCAGACTCATCAAGATGCAAAGAGAGAAAAATCAAATCAATAAAATTAGAAATGAAAATGGAGAGATCACAACAGACAACACAGAAATACAAAGGATCATAAGGCACTACTATCAGCAATTATATGCCAATAAAATGGACAACGTGGAAGAAATGGAGAAATTCTTAGAAAGTACAACTTTCCAAAACTGAACCAGGAAGAAATAGAAAAATCTTAACAAATTTATCACAAGCACGCAAATTGAAACTGTAATCAGAAATCTTCCAGCAAACAAAAGCCCAGATCCAGAAGGCTTCAGAGCTGAATTCTACCAAAAATTTAGAGACGAGCTAACACCTATCCTACTCAAACTCTTCCAGAAAATTGCAGAGGAAGGTAAACTTCCAAACTCATTCTATGAGGCCACCATCACCCTAATACCAAAACCTGACAAAGATGCCACAAAAAAGAAAACTACAGGCCAATATCACTGATGAACATAGATGCAAAAATCCTTAACAAAATTCTAACAATCAGAATCCAACAGCACATTAAAAAGGTCATACATCATGACCAAGTTGGCTTTATCCCAGGGATGCAAGGATTCTTCAATATCCACAAATCAATCAATGTAATACACCACATTAACAAATTGAAAAACAAAAGCCATATGATTATCTCAATAGATGCAGAGAAAGCCTTTGACAAAATTCAACATCCATTTATGATTAAAAACCCTCCAGAAAGCAGGAATAGAAGGAACATACCTCAACATAATAAAAGCTATATAGGACAACCTACAACAAACATTATCCTCAATGGTGAAAAATTGAAAGCATTTCCCCTAAAGTCAGGAACAAGACAAGGGTGCCCACTCACACCACTACTATTCAACATAGTTTTGGAAGTTTTGACCACAGCAATCAGAGCAGAAAAAGAAATAAAAGGAATCCAAATTGGAAAAGAAGTAAAACACTCACTGTTTGCCGATGACATGATTCTTTACATAGAAAACCTTAAAGACTCCACCAGAAAATTACTAGAGCTAATCAATTAATATAGTAAAGTTGCAGGATGTAAAATCAACACATAGAAATCCCTTGCATTCCTGTACTCTAATAATGAGAAAATAGAGAAATTAAGGAAAAAATTCCATTTACCATTGCAATGAAAAGAATAAAATACTTAGGAATATATCTACCTAAAGAAACAAAAGACCTATATATAGAAAACTATAAAACACTGGTGAAAGAAATCAAAGAAGACACTATTAGATGGAGAAATATACCGTGTTCATGTATTGGAAGAATCAATATAGTGAAAATGAGTATAATACCCAAAGCAATCTATAGATTCAGTGCAATCCCTATCAAGCTACCAACGGTATTTTTCAGAGCTAGAACAAATAATTTCACAATTTGTATGGAAATAGAAAAAAACTCAAATAGCCAAAGCAATCTTGAGAAAGAAAAATGGAACTGGAGGACTCAACCTGCCTGACTTCAGGCTCTACTTCAAAGCCACAGTCATCAAGACAGTATGGGACTGGCACAAAGACAGAAATATAGATCAATGGAACAAAATAGATAGCCCAGAGATAAATCCACACACCTATGGACATCTTATCTTTGACAAAGGAGGCAAGAACGGTGTAGTGGAGAAAGACACTCTCTTTAACAAGTGATGCTGGGAAAACTGGTCAACCACTTGTAAAAGAATGAAACTAGAACACTTTCTAACACTATACACAAAAATAAACTCAAAATGGATTAAAGATCTACACATAAGACCAGAAACTATAAAACTCCTAGAGGAGACATAGGCAAAACACTGACATAAATCACAGCAGGATCCTCTATGACCCACCTCCCAGAATATTGGAAATAAAAGCAAAAATAAACAAATTGGGCCTAATTAAAATTAAAAGCTTCTGTACAACAAAGGAAACTATAAGCAAGGTGAAAAGACAGCCTTCAGAATGGGAGAAAATAATAGCAAAGGAAGCAACTGACAAAGAGTTAATCTCAAAAATATACAAGCAACTGCTGCAGCTCAATTCCAGAAAAATAAATGACCCAATCAAAAAATGGGCTAAAGAACTAAACAGACTTTTCTCCAAAGAAGACATACAGCTGTAACAAACACATGAAAAGATGCTCAACATCACTCACTATCAGAGAAATGCAAATCAAAACCACAATGAGGTACCATTTCATGCCAGTCAGAATGGCTGCTATCCAAAAGTCTACAAGCAATAAATGCTGGAGAGGGTGTAGAGAAAAGGGAACCCTCTTACACTGTTGGTGGGAATGCACACTAATACAGCCACTATGGAGAACAGTATGGAGATTCCTTAAAAAAAAAGCAACTGGAACTAGAACTGCCTTATGACCTAGCAATCCCACTGATGGGCATACACACTGAGGAAACCAGAATTGAAAGAGACACATGTACCTCAGTGTTCATTGCAGCACTGTTTATAATAGCCAGGACATGGAAGCAACCTAGATGTCCATCAGCAGACAAATGGATAAGAAAGCTGTGGTACATATACACAATGGAGTACTACTCAGCTATTAAAAAGAATACATTTGAGTCAGTTCTATTGAGGTGGATGAAACTGGACCCTATTATATGAGTGAAGTAAGCCAGAAATAAAAACACCAATACAGTATACTAATGCATATATATGGAATTTAGAAAGATGGTAATGCTAACCCTATATGCGAGACAGCAAAAGAGATACAGATGTATCGAACAGTCTTTTGGACTCTGTGGGAAAGGGCAAGGGTGAGAGGATTTGGGAGAATGGCATTGAAACGTGTATTATCATATGTGAAGCAAATCGCCAGTCCAGGTTTGATGCATGATACAGAAGGCTTGGGGCTGGTGCACTGGGATGACCCAGAAGGATGGTATGGGGAGGGGGTGTGGGAGGGGGGTTCAGGATGAGGAGCACATGTGCACCTGTGATGGATTCATGTCAGTATATTGCACAACCAATACAATATTGTAAAGTAATTAGCCTCCAATTAATATTTAAAAATTTATATTATAAAATAATTTTTTCAGCTGGTATAGAAATAGAGTTTTTCTCCCCTCTAATATTTGGCAGAAATTAGCTAAGTCCTTCCTCCCTCATCATTCAAGCCTTAAACACAGTGGAAAAGATGGAGGAGGCACAGGTAAGCCATGGTTATGTGAGAGAGAATCCAGGTCACTGTTTCAGACTCAGTTTTCAGCTCACTGACAGTTATTTAAGGAATGTTCGTGAGGCTTGGTATTGTGTTCAGTGTGGCCCTGGGCTAGGGTCAGAAAGGGAAGACATGGTTCTAAGAATCAAAGGAAGACAAACACTGATGTTTATTCTTTTTTAATTTTGTTTTTAATTTCTGTCACTGCTTAAGCAATGCAGAATACCCATGAAGGAGGATGTTTTGCAAAGCATATTAAGCCATTGAAGGTAAGTGCATAGGCATCTGTTAAGGTGATAATTGGGTATGTGTCCTCAAATTCAGTATATATAAAACAGATGTCACCTTTGGCCCCAAAAGTACCCCATGTCCTTTCTCTCATCTCTTTGAATGGTGTGACTCAAAAGCCTGAACTCTTCCTTAGAGATACTCATTTACCTTAGATTTTGACAAGTCAAATATACATGTTAAAAGAAATAGAATGTATTCATTCCAGCAAGCAACTGACAGGTATAAGGGAAAAGAAATGAATAAAACTGTACTTAACCAAAAGAATCTAGAAAAAAAAAAGAGAAAACTAATAGAAACTTTAAAAACACTGCTCATAATTAAGTGGCAGAAATAAATTCAAATATATTTATAATCACAATAAATGTAAATGGGCTAAATTTGCTAGTTATTGGATTGTTTTTTTAATCCATCTACACTGATTACAAGAGATGCATTATAAGTGTGAGGACACAGAAAGGTAAAAGAAAAAGGATGAAAAATAGATACCAAAAGTTAAAATTTAAGTTAGTATAGCAGTATTAATATATTAATAATATAAAATAGGTCTATGGCAAAAGGAATGATCAGGGATAAAAGGGATCACTGCATAATGGTAACTGGGTCAATTCAACAGAGAGATGTAAAACTTCTAAGCCTGTATATACTTAATGCTGCTGCTGCTGCTAAGTCGCTTCAGTCGTGTCCGACTCTGTGTGACCCCATAGATGGCAGCCCACCAGGCTCCCCCGTCCCTGGGATTCTCCAGGCAAGAACACTGGAGTGGGTTGCCATTTCCTTCTCCAACGCATGAAGGTTAAAAGAGAAAGTGAAGTTGCTCAGTCATGTCTGACTCTTAGCGACCCCATGGACTGCAGCCCACCAGGATCCTCTGTCCATGGGATTTTCCAGGCAAGAGTACTGGAGTGGAGTGCCATATACTTAAAGATGTAGCCTCAAAAATGAAAATGAACAAATATATGAAGAGAAGTTGTTGACCAGTCCACAATGATGGTGAGAGATTTTAGCACATTTTTATCATAAATATTAGAGCAAATAGAGAAAAAAATACTACAGATGTGGAAGATCAAAATACAAAATTAACATGCTTAATTGAAGGAACCATATAAAAGAACCCTATACCCAACAATTAGTGAACACCATTTTTCTCATGGACACACAGAGCATTTACAAAAATTGACCATGTTCAAGGTCATAAAGTAAGACTCAATACAAATAGAATTTTGTTGAGACTATTCTTTAGTTAGAGTGGAAATCACTGCCACCCATCCCACGTGTGACAAAGCCCTTTCAGCTGTGCCTCCTCAGTGTCTGCCAGCATCACCCTCCCTCTTGCATTTTCACTGTGCTCCTGAGAGCAAGTGTAACACCTTCTCTCACCTGGGCTACTCAGCTGGGCAGCAGTGGCCTCTCTTTTCCAGCAGTGCTCTCTTCGGTCCACTTTCTACCTTGCTGCCAGTGACCCTTCTAACGTATGAAAAGGAGCATTTCTCTCCTATTGAAGACCTTAGACTGTCTCAGCGGGTTCTCTGCTGCCGTCAGGATAAAACCCAAACCTATGACCTATAGCCTTTCCTCATCTGGTCCCCACCTAACTTTGTCACAATCACCCAGCCACGTTCTCTCTCTCTCTCCCCCCCCCTCTTCCACCCTTCCACTGTGGCCTAAGTCATACTCATCTTTCAAAAATTCATCTCAGATATTTCCTTCTCCAGAAAGCCTGTTTGGACATGTCCCCAGCCCTAACCTCCTCACTTTTCCTCCATTCCACAGACACCAGTTTAGATTAGTTGATTCCCTAATACTCCCATGGCAGCATTCCATGTATTCTGTCATAGCACTAGGTGTAATTGCTGTACATATTCCCTACTTAAACCATTCATTATTTTCCAGTTGCTCTGGGATAAAGAGTAAGGCCAGAACAAAGACAGCAGGGTTCTGTGAGGACCAGCCCTGGCCTCTACCCCTGCTGATGCCCCTTCATGTTCTCCTTCTAAGCTTCTACTTTCTTGAAAACATGGATTCCCACCCACCTTAAGACCTTTACCTATGCTATTCCCTCTCTCTGGAGCACTGTTCTCCTCCTCCTCCCCTCTATCTTACTCATCTGGTTAACTCCTACTTTTTTTTTCCAGTCTTAGTTCAATTCTCATTTCCTCAAGCCTTACCTGACTTCCATTAACTGGATTAGGTTCCTCTAGTTATCCCAGGACCATTTAACATTTCTTCAGAGCTCTTACTTCAGTTTTTAATTACACTTTCATTCTTATGATTATTTAATTACTGTCTCTTTGTGACTGAGCTGTCAGCTCCGTGATAGTACACACCAATCTGTCTTGCTCACCATGGTAGCCTGCTGCTGCTGCTGCTGCTGCTGCTAAGTCGCTTCAATCGTGTCTGACCTCAGTGCAACCCCAGAGATGGCAGCCCACCAGGCTCCGCCATCCCTGGGATTCTCCAGGCAAGAACACTGGAGTGGGTTGTCATTTCCTTCTCCAATGCAGGAAAGTGAAAAGTGAAATAAGTCACTCAGTCGTGTGTCTGACTCTTAGCAACCCCATGGACTGCAGCCTGCCAGGCTCTTCCATCCATGGGATTTTCCAGGCAAGAGTACTGGAGTGGGGTGCCATTGCCTAGTACCTAGCAAAATGCCTGTTACTGAATGGGCATTTGATAAATATTTGTTGAAAGAGTGAATGAATATAATTTGACTATTAGTCTCCTACATTAGTCTCCAAGGCCCTGAAACAGAAACTGTGCTTTTTCTTTCTAGACACAGAATTTAGCAAATGGCTGGACATAATCAGTGTTATGTGTATTTCTGTTGATTGAATACCAGGCCAGTCCCTTCTCGGGAGCCTCTCATGGAAACATATTATCAGGCCACCTAATTAGAAGGTGGTATCCTAAAGGTGTTAACAGAGTAGCTAAGCCAAGAGCCTACATGTATTTTAATTTGGTTCAGATTAGGTCTGGAATATCCTATTCTATGTTAAAAGCAGGCCAAAACCTGGTTCTCATCTTGTAGAAGATACTTACTTACTACTTTGAAGGAAATGTTAAGGAAATTAAAGATCTTAAAGGAAGGGATCAGACCCTTTGGCCTCAGGTCTGACCTCCTTATCTCACCTAGAGAAAGTTGGTAGGGTCTGGAAAAAAGTTCCAGGTGTTGTTATTTCTGCCAGGGAGTGTCAGGTTGGCAGGAACCCACCTCATATCCTCTGGTGAGGAGAGGGAGACAAGTGTGTTCTTCTCCCCTATTTCCTATTCTACTCTTGGTGTGTACCAGCTCTGTACCAGGACTGAGGAAGGAATGGAGCCATGACTCCCTTGTCTGGGCTATCACTTCTGCGTGTTCCTCCTAAGCCAGATCTGTTCCATGAGCTGAAATCTCATCTTCCAAAGTTAGCAGTAATCTGTGGACATGGCCATGGGATGGGCTTGACAGTGGCATGTAGGAGATGACTCCTACAAGTTTGTTAAAGCCAATTTATTAATTCATGAGTTTTGCTAGTCGGTTGTTGAACCATTAGTAACTTGTAAATTGGCCCCAGGGAGAGTATTTACACCATAGAAATTGGCAGATGCTATAAGAAAAGACTTTCTCTATATATATTCTTCCTTTACCACTCTCTCTCTGCCTGCCTTTCTTCCTTTTTTTTCCTCTGACTGCCAAACTCAGGTTGGAGTTCTGGCTGGACACTCACTAGTGTGTGTCTTTTTGTTTTTAACTCCTCATCTCCAGAATGGGGCCCCCATAGTAGCAGCTACTTCATGTAGTTCTGTAAGCCATAAATAATAATACCTGCAAAGCACTGAGCCCAGCACTTGAACACTTGTAGACATTCAGTATATGTTAGCTTGATTACCAGCCTCCATGTATCTTATTGTTTGGTTTTGACAGTTATCTGTGCTATTGAAATTGAACAAAGTTGATTTTTAATGTTTACTGATAATTTAGCAATATTTGAAACTATTTTTAAGTGATAGGGTAGAAATTTTTCATGTCACTGACATGCATTGATGCTCTTTTCTCATTCGGTTAGGTGTTGATTATGATATACTATGGGTTTGTGTGTGTTACTGTCCAGGATGATAGAAAAATCTGTTTCAGTTCTCTTCATCTCCAATACTCTTTAATTTAGTATTCTTCTAATCCTTAAGAATCCCAAAGTCATTGAGGATAAACTATCCCCTGGCTTCCAGAATCAGATATTACGTGAGGGAGATAAAAATGTCATTTTTTTAAGGTAACTTCTACTCTGCACCTGTCAAAGGCAGGATGCTGCAGATGTTCTGAAAATTTGCAAAAGAAAAGAAGGAAAAATAAAATTTTAAAATTCCTGAAATCCCTAATCCATAATTCTGAAATTCAGTTCAGTTCAGTCGCACAGTCGTGTCCGACTCTTTGAGACCACATGAATTGCAGCACGCCAGGCCTCCCTGTCCATCACCAACTCCTGGAGTTTACCCAAACTTATGTCCATCGAGTCGGTGATGCCATCCAGCCATCTCATCCTCTGTCGTCCCCTTCTCCTCCTGTCCCCAATCCCTCCCAACATCAGGGTCTTTTCCAGTGAGTCAACTGTTCCCATGAGGTGGCCAAAGTATTGGAGTTTCAGCTTCAGCATCAGTCCTTCCAATGAATACCCAGGACTGATCTCCTTTAGGATGGACTGGTTGGATCTCCTTGCAGTCCAAGGGACTCTCAAGAGTCTTCTCCAACACCAAAAGACTCTGAAAACCAGAAGTCCTTTCATAATTCAAATGTGGCAAAACCTGACAGAAACTGTCCTGAGACTTTTAAAGTTTTTTTTTCAATTTTGTGTTAATATTTATATAATCTAGTACAGAGTTACTAACATGCTTGATTTTAGGCTACTATACCAGACACCTCTGGAAGTGTTCCATCATATACAATATACACACCATACTACCTTTCTAAAATCTCCCAAATTCTGGATTTTGAAACATATATAAGTCTTTTCGAAACAGGAATTCTGGACCTGTAGTAGAAATCATAATGTCTGCCTTTAAGGAATTCACAGTCTGGCCATACCAGAAGTATGAGGTCATGAAGTTATGCTTCAGATAAGAGGGACATAGATGCTTAGACCAAGTGTAGCCAGCTGGAAGTGGGGACTGTTCATCTAATTGGGCTGTGTCACCCAATGGCTCAGTCCCAGCCTTAGGTCTTATACCCTCAATGAAGAGTAGAAAATATGAGCGGATACATACATTCCAAAGAATCTCCTCCAATATCCTTCATTCCTTCCCTTGATTCCCAAATTTAATTCTCTGCAGTCTGGCTTAACCATTCCCAAAACATTTCCCCTTTAGAGCATCATTTGTTTAGACATCAGGAATTCTTTTAAATGCGTAGAGAAAATGACCTCTGTTCAAGAGGAAAAACAGTGCTCCCTGGCGCAGCTGTGTGCTCTGTGGGCCCCAGGTCTGTCTGGGCTTAATGGTACACTCCAGGCCAGAGCATCCAGCAGGCACTCAGTGGTTCTGAAGACCTGCACACATCTTCAATGGAAACATCCTTCCTGCAGACTGACACTTTAAAGCTCCAGGGCCTCGAGCCAAATGCAAAGTGATTCTGCAGGGGCTCTAGCAACCCTTTCCACCCATCCTCTAGCCACATCTTACTGATATGTCTCCACAAATCTTTTGAATCTATTGTGCAAATTAACAGTCTCCAGGACCAGCCCAGCAAGGACATTTCCTTTCTTGAAATCAACAGACCTTCCAACTCATAGAAAGAGAGTCTGTTTGCTGAGTTTTTCTTTTTTTTCTTTTCTCCTGACCTAGAAAATTTGGCTTCTACAAACTCAGTCTTTTGAAGTATGTGTTTGTTATCTCTTTGGAAATGCTGAGGCTTTGCCCTACCATATGTTTCCCAATAGCCTACCCTGGACATACCCATAAATAATAAAATATGCCCATAAATAATAAAATAGTGACCTTTTCTCGAATATTTACTATGTACCAGGTACTGTCTTAAATGCTTTGTATATATTTATTAATCTTGAAGAAATTCTGTTAGGCAGGCATTGCTTTTATTTCTTTGTTTTTATGGCTAGGAGGTAAATGAATAGAGAAATATTTTCTAGCTGTCAGCTACCCAAGCCAGTTTGATTTCCTGAGTTTAATTAACAGAACAGAGATGCTGCCCTGAAGTGAACTCAAGGCATTCCTTGTTTGTCCCCTATTTTGCTTCTGAAGACCCTGAGACTCAGAGAGCTTAAGGTCACACAGCTGCTGCTGCTGCTAAGTCGCTTCAGTCGTGTCCAACTCTGTGTGACCCCCATAGATGGCAGCCCACCAGGCTCCCCCGTCCCTGGAATTCTCCAGGCAAGAACACTGGAGTGGGTTGCCATTTCCTTCTCCAATGCATGAAAGTGAAAAGTGAAAGTGAAGTCGCCTCAGCTGCAAAAATGTGAAAACTGAGAGCTGAAGAAAGTATTTTCTGACTCCAGAGTCCATGATTTGAACTGCCAAAGAAACATGAGGAAGAGAATAAAATGCCTGTTGGATTAAGTGATCCTTAGCTTTTCTGCTCATTTCACCCCACCAGCTTCCATAGCTTGCAAAGGGCCCTGGACTGTGTTCTGCTGAAGGTACTTTTTCCTTGAATGAAGTCTGACGGGTTCTTCTTTGACACATGACTATGGTCTTCCCCAGGGGTATAGTGGCCCCCACCAGCACTTTCCTTATTGTCACTGTGATGCTTGCCCCAAATAACCCAACAATGGCTAAATCTTTCTTGGCTTTTGTCACTGCAGAGTCATTTGCCTTTACTTTTAAAGGGCTGGGGTGAGGTCTGAGGTCACTGAGCAGACTAAGTGAAAGATCTTCCTTCCTACTGTGTTGAAAAGGCCATGAAAAAGGGAGGTTCTCATAGACATGGCTTTTATTTTCTGTTGGGCCTTTAACTACTTGCATGACCTGGCGAGTCATTTAATTTTTCTGATCCTTATTGGTAAAAGGAAGCTGTTAAGAGGACTGATCCTATTGTGGTGCCATGAGGACAGGAAAGAGTGAGGCCTGGGAAGGGCCTTACATGTAGTGAGTCAGTGCCTTGAAAATGGAAGATATTATGACTGTTGTTAGTAAGAGAGTATGTTTTATCCTATGTGTTGATTGTTTACTTTTTTTTTTTTACAACATTTAGGGTTTCACAAAGCATCTTACATGAGTAAACTATCATCTTGGGAGTATCAGTTACATAGACTGTACATTAGGTACTTAATAATCATTTCATATTTTCTCTTCCTGCTGTTATTCATTTCATATTTTCTCTTCCTGCTATTATGCCGAATGGATGAAGGCCTCTCCTTTTTATCTGACCAAGAGACCTGGGTTGCAGAGAGGCTGAGTGACTTATCAAAGCAAACCTATGACTTAGCCAAAACTAAAACCCTCAGTCTCGAGACATCAGTTTATCCTGCTGCCTCCCCTCTGTGGGGCAACCTCGTTTCCAAGGGCCCTATGCTCACTCAAAACATTAAAAATCAAAAGACAAAACTCACATTTCTCCCAGACAGTGATTTCCAAATGTCTCTGGAAGAAGAATTAGCAGTCCTGGCAGGCGGTTTTGTGTTGCAAGGTGCTTGGATACGAAAGAGGAATGTAAACCCCATGGAACTCGTTTCACATGTCAGAGTCTATTCTGGATCTTGAAAGTGGGCCACAGAGGCCCCAGCTCTGCCCCAAGAGCTACATTCCTGCGGAGGCGTCCAGCCGGAAGCGGGTGGGGAGCAGAGCCCAGGATTCACAGAGGGACCCAGTGGATGTCATAGCCAAAGGGCAGGAAGAAAAGAATCCCCTACCCCAGCACCAGCCTTCCAGAGCCTGGTCTCTGCAGAGCTTGCCTCAAGGCAGTGTGAAGTTTGTTTCCTTTTGTGTTATTTCTTTTTAAGGACTTCGGCTATTTTTATAGGTTCCTTTACTTGCCTACTCTCTTTGATCCCACATGAAAAGTCCAAAAGGGACCAGTGTCCAGTTTGCACTGTTTGCCCCGTTTCAGCACGTCTGATGGCTCTTTGGCCCTGTGACCCCATCACCGGTGTTGCCCACACAGGTCTACACATAGCTCAGCTATTGGTGGGAACCGGCGGTACTTTATGGGAAGGGGATGGAGCAAGAGAAAATCACCACTAAAAGCCCCGGGAAATGGCTGGTGTTTGATAAAGCTTGGAAGTAAGTTGAAATTTGTATCCAAGAAACTCAACTAAGAGATAACTCTGCCCCTCGTAGCTAGTGTCTCCAGGAACATGTACATTGCAACCAAGATACCATTTATCAAGAAAATCACAATGATAGCCCAGGACCAACAACCAGGGCAGTACACTCAGATGTTAAACATGGCCTCACGAGAGTTGTCTTTAGTTCTGACAGGTAGCTGGAAGCATGCTTTGCTCTCATCCTTCCCACTCCGCATGGTTTCTGTCCTTGTTTATTTCTTTTTCCTAACTGACTTTTCAAAGTCATTAATATCCTCTACCATCCATTGCTCCCCTCTGATGTTTTAGAGATCAAAGTGCCATTACATTGGGTGGAGTGGTTTGAAAAATGAGGCACTTCTATGTTACTGGCCTTTGAAGGCAGATTAAGCAACAAGAAGTAAGGGAATGTCAGCCTTCTTACTTCTCTGGGCTGCCATCGTTTTGCACATAAGTCCTCTTGACTTTCAAGGAGCCTACATTCCTTGGCTCCTTAACATTGTCAGGTTCAGGGGACTCCTCTGGAATTTGATAAATCTAGACATTTAGGCGGGACCATGGGGTGGGGGCAGTCAGAAGGCTGAACATTTCCTAACATTTTCATGATATTGTATTCCTAAACCCTTGATGGTATGAATAACTTTTCTGTGGATTTGTTCATACAGAAGATAGGTAAATAAATGGATGTTGCTTTTCATAACTGGCCTGCACTGGATCAAATCGTTAGGTTGTCAAGTTTCACATTCTGTAAGGAGCTTGGTTGATTAGATTTGCAAAAATTCTTCTTAACAGCATCTTCAACTGCATGACCATTGGGAGCCTCCCTGAGTCTACTTATGTTGGGCCTACCCTGTCTAGGGGAGATCCTATCACTTCCTATCCTCTATCTCAGACCCAAACATTTATGATAATTTATGATTTTATTTATGTATTTGCTTACTTGTTACTGTCTGTCTCACTCCAACACCACATAAACACACACACACACACACACACACATAGACTCTAATGGAAGCCCCAGGAGGGCCCAGGTCAGGTTCCTTTGGCTTATATGATGTTGTCAGTGCCTAGCTCTGTGCCTGATTCATAGTAATTACTCAATAAACATATGGGAGTGCATGAATTCAAGAAATATGTTCCCAGAAAAGTTGTTGGGAAGAAGCGTTAAGAAAACCAATTTATCAAAAATGCTTCCTATGGAAGAAGGTGATATTTAAGGTTAGTTTCCTTTTCCTTTGAATCCTTTTAAGCAAGGTAAATAGCCTGTTTGACAGAGCTGGAACCACTGGTTATCCCTATAGGACTTTGAAGGAATTAGTGGAACACCCATCCTTTTTCTCTTATTTTCCCTTTTATCTATTCATCCATCTTTTCTTCCTGTATTTATTAAATGCCTGTCAAGTATGGATATATGCCAGACATGGTAAAATAAGTAATAGTATATCTACCTAGTATATATTACTGTGAGGATTAAATGAGATAATTGTACTTAATTGTTTCTGGCAAAGCACCTAATATATTAAGAGCTTGATAAATGTTAGTTATTACCATCACCATCAGAAGTATTTATGAAGCAGCTATTTATACCGTTTGTCTCAGAGTCTCCACAATAAGGAAGGAAGGATACCGTTGAAACCACCAGGGGCTTTCAATGATATATATCATCAATTCCCTTTCCATCATGTCTGTTTTAGAGCAGAGTTATATATGGCCTCTTATTTTACAGATGGGGATGGTCAGCTTGACAGGACAAGAGTGAGGAACAGAATGTCAAATTTTTCAGTAAAGATAGGATCAGTGACTGATTTTCCCCTTTGCCCCAGCTCCCTTAAATGGCTTAGCTCAGCACTTGTACTGATCTCAGCACTTGTACTCTTTTAAAGAAGCTCAATATTTTGTTCATCATGGACTTTCCTGCATAAAATTTGATTTTTAAAAAGTCTTGCATTAAAATATCATATCTTTTGATTTCTAAGTATATTTTGTGCCCAATGCAAGTGCCTCCCTCATCCTACCCTGGTACCAGCCCTTTTAGCTGGTTGACCTCTCTGAGCGGTCATGATCAAGCCATTCAACTCTAGTTAAGGGCTATCACATTCACGTTCTTGACACCCACTGCCAGTACCCAGCCCAGTTCACCACTGGCTCCTGTCTTGATGCCTAAAGTAGCCCCTCGTTTGTTCTTGGTCCCCTCAAGTTAGTACTATACACAGTCAGAAGATCTTTGAAAATATATCTCAGGTGATCACTCCATGGCTTAGAACCTGTAACTTTCCATTTCCATGAAGTAAAACTCAAATCCTTAACCATGGTCTGAGACCCTATGAGCTGGCCTGACCTCCTATTCCTCTCTCCCTTTGCCCATCACTTTCCATCCACTCCATTCCCTTGGATCCTTGAGTCCACGGTGGTCTCCACATGGCTGCCTTCATCACATGGTTCCCTCTCTCAGCAGTACCCTTCGCCACCTCTTTCTACCTTGCAAATGGCAGCTGAAGCACCACCTCCTCAGAGGTCTTCCCTAACCTCTGGTCTAAGTTCTGCTGCCCTCTGCCTCTATTCTCTTCTGTTGCCTCTTGTTCTTTCCCTTTTCAACACTTCTCATCATTTGTAATTTCATTGTACGTCCACCCATGTGTTTACTTGCTTTATATCTTTCTCCCTAACTCAACCGTAAGCTCCTGGAGGACAGAGCTGGGCTTGTGCACCACCTTCTCCCCAGCCTCTAAACCATGCCTGGCACAGAGAAGTCACCCAGCCCTTTACTGAGTAAGTGAGGGAAGGAAGGGAATGAGTGGAGCAATCGGTCTTCAGCTTGCAAAATCTTGATCTAAGGACTCTCCCACACACTGAGGAACTTTTATGTCCTATTCTACTGTCTGTCGTCATGAACTTTGCTCTTCTAAAGCAAGTGTTTTTCCCTTGGATTATTTTTATAGAAAAAGGGAAGCAAATATAGAGATAATTATTGATTCTCACTCATCAAGTCGCTGCTCCCTATCACCAACATCCTTCTGAGAGCCTGCTGCAGAATTCTTGGGAACCACAGGAAATAAGTCCACTAACCACTTGAAATGCTCTTATAAAAATAGACTGGACTTGACCTTCCTGAGGAAAGGCCTCTTTCTTCAGGGCAAATGTTACAGAGAAATTCTGTCTGCTCTTAGTCCAGCTGTACTTATCTTGACAAGTATGGAATCCTGTTCTGACCCTCTGCCTGGGTCACCATCTGAGCAGATTCTTCCTTTATTATTTTCATGCTGTTGTTTTTATATTGAAATGGGGAGATAAGCAGACAGAAGTCAAAGCCTAGGGGAGCTATTGGGATATTCTGTTGTGCACTGGTACTCCCTGAGGAGTGGTGTTACTCTCGCCAGAGTCACTCTGGTCATTATCTGCTTACTTTCAAATTTTATTACCAAAGTGCAGTTTTGCTTCAGTTCAATGTCCTTGTGTAAAGGAGGCTTTATATCTCTAGTATAATCGCAAAAATATCCCATCAGTAGAAGGCAGTGGTCAAGACAAAATCAAAGGACACAGTCACTGGCTTCTGCTTAGGTGCTGTTCTCTGCCTGCTCAGCTCTTTTTGGTTATCAAGAGAGAGCGACAATTCTGCTGCTGCTGCTAAGTCACTTCAGTTGTGTCCAACTCTGTGCAACCCCATAGACAGCAGCCCAAAAGGCTCCTCTGTCCCTGGGATTCTCTAGGCAAGAGTTCTGGAGTGGGGTGCCCTTGCCTGCTCCGGACAATTCTTCTAGGGAGTTGAAAACAAAGTTGTACCAAGATGAAGCTTTCTCCCTCAACAGTGAAAATGATTGAAGGAGACTTTGAAGGGGGGCAGTGGTCTCCCTACAGTGGTCCTGAGAGATCTCATAGCGCCACTAAGAACTTCTGTAGCAGTAGGGTCACATGCACCATACTTGATAAAGCAAAGGGTTAGTACTTAGGCTTTATTGTTATACCAGTTCAACAAAGAAGCAGAGAATGCCAGCCAGTCCCGTTAGAAACCCTGAAATATGCAGAGGTGACAGAAAAATTAGAAAATACAGATAAACAGCAGTAAAAAGCTTGAAAAGATTATTCATGATCCTGTCAGCCAGAGAGAACTCCTTTTAACATTTCCATTCGTGGAAATGTAAGCATTTTACAAAATGGAATCATATATGTGAATCATATATGCAAATATCTCAGATTTCCTGCGACACAAAACTTGCTGCTTTGTTAATTTTCTGCATTGTTTGCCTAATTTCTATTTTTTGTTACTATCTACTTTTATCTTTATTTTTTCCTATTACTGCCTACTTTTAGTTTACTTTCTCCTTGTATTTTTCAAAACCTTTTCCTGCAGAATCTTGGATCATCAATTTTAAACCTTTTAAAATATTTTAATGTGAGCACTTAAAGGTAAAATTTCTAATAACTGTCGAGTTACCTCCCCAAATTTTTGTATGCTGGGTTTTGTATATCATTTAGCTTAAGCTATTTTGTAATTTCTTCTTTGATTTTTTTTCTATATGTGTAGTTCAATTGAAAATATAGTTTTCCTAGATAGGTTATGGTTATTGATATCTAATTTAATTTACCAGTGATCTTAGGATTTATTCTCTATGGTTTCAGTTCTATTAAATTGATTCAGACTTGGTCTAAAGAAAGTGGAATCACATGTATGATTTTTTTCATTAATAAACGTATATCTATGTACCTCTCCATTTGTAATGGCTACATAGGATTATAGCATTTGGTTATAAGTACAAGCGAAACTGTGTCAACTAAGCCTCTGTCATTAGACATTTAGGTTGTGTACTCTCTGTCACTGTTATGAACAAAATTGTTCTAGGCAGCCTCACCCACCACCTTTATGTCCTTAGGATGATTTATGGAAATAGAATTGTGGAGGGAAAAGCGTATGCATTTTAAGTTTTACTCAAAATTTTCAGAAAGTTTGTACCCTTTATGTGCTTAGGTCCCATTTACACTCCTTATTATCGGCATTTCCCCCTATGCTTGTGTCTGCTCTTCAAGGTGGAGGAATCAATTTGAAACCTTCTGAGCTGCTGGCTGGCCCCCAAGCCCCTCATAGACGGGCCTGCTCCTTTTGCCTCCACTTGCTCCTAGGGTGCCTGGCACCCCTTGTGGGGTCTTGCTGCACACGCCCCCAAGCCTGTGACCCAGCGTAAAGGGCGCTTTCCTAGCAGTGTGGGCCTCTGGAGCTTTCCCAGAGTCCAGTGAGTGCTGGGCTCCGGGGAGCAGACGCCCCAGACCAGCACTGACTCATGAGACCTTGGAGGCATCCTTTGTCTCTTTGACACTTCAGGCCACTTCACTCCTTTGCTACACTGCCCTCATCTCTCAGTTCTGACAAACCACTCCTGACTTCTCTTCAAAGCTCACCTCCTCTATGAATCACATAGCACTAATGACTGTTCAGTCCAGCAATTCCAAGACCTCTTGTGATATCACCTCTAAGTGATTTTATCCACTATTAATTTATAAATTTACAGTGAATTATTGCAAAGGGGCACCACACACACCTTATTAAATGTGGAGCTCTTGTGTAGCATGAAGCACAATGTGTTGAAGGCAGTCAGTAAACACTTGTTGAAATAAGAACTCAGCATCTCCCAGACTAAGGCGCCGCTTGGCATAGCCAAATACAAAATGGCACACAACTGGGAATTCTTGCTCACTGAGTATTCCAAGTACTGTCCATGTCTCTAAATGTTTAAGTAAGAGACAGCCAAGGCACTGGGTAGAAACTCACTGAGATTCAGACCAGCAGGTGTAATTCCATAGTTGGTGTGTGATTCCAGGCCAGTGTCTTGTCCTCTGTGAGTCTGTTTCCTCTCCTGAATGGTACCTGCTTGTGAGGTTGTTGCAAAGATCCAACTTGATAAGAAGGTGTAAAGTGAATAACACTTGTGCAGCATGTGATTGGCTCACCATGGATGACATCATTAATATCCTTTGTATTTAGGGCTTTTATTGAACGATACAGTCTCCCTCTGAGTTTAGCCTGTGGTCTCCCTTCTGTGTACAGCAGAAATAGGCTGGGAAGGCCACTTGGTTTTCTCTAAAATCCTCTCACTTCATCCTTCCACAGAGAAGGAAAAACAGCTCCTTTGCTTTCAGGGTTTGCCTTTCATGACTCCTGAGATCCAGGGAACAGAGCCTTAGCCAAGTGGTTAGCTAAAACAGGATAAGACTCATCCAGTGTCCCTAGGTTGATGGCTCATTGTTTCATGAAACTATATAGTTTGTACCTATTCTCTTGATTGTCTTATGCCTTTCCTGTTAATTATAAGTAACCAGGGGCTGGCTATCTCAAGAGCACTTATGTGGTAACAGTTCAAATGGGAGATAGATTGCACAGTTAGGAAGACTTGGGTTTCAGTCTGGGTCTGCACTTGCTGGGTGACTTTGAGCAAGTCATGTCATTGCCCATGCCTCGGTTTTCTCATCCATCAGTGGAAATAGTAATAGCAATACCTCCATATGTTGATTGAGCATTAAATGAGATCATACATGCAAAACACCTAGCACATTCTATGGTGCCAATACCTGTGAGTTACCATCATTTTCATGCTTAATTCCATCCCTGTCATCACTTTGCCTTTACACCTGGCACAGGTCCTTGCCTACGAGGCCCCTTGAGTCAGTGTCAACTTAAGTGAATGAAATGAATAGAATATGTGTCCCATCCCCTTTCTGCCAGAAGGCACAATCAGTCATCTTCATTGTCCTACCAATCTTAACTATAGTTTGTGGTGTTTCACTATGAACAAGGGTGTCAGGATCCAGGAGCAGGTGTGAGTCTCTTACCTGGACCCTGTGTTGCTGAGCAGACTCAGGGCATGACATGGCCCTCACATCCTGGACGTTATTCCTCAAGGCGGTGCCTCACTGCAGTGATGGTCCCCTCCCCAGTGGTCCTGACTCACTGGGCCTAGGCTGGGCCTGCAAGTTCAGCAGACCTTCCCTAGGGATTCCAGTGCACACCAGGATGTGAGAACCACTAGTTTGGGATATCCTTTTTATGCATCAAGAGAGAGGAAAGGAATTTAGCCTAGAAGGGCCAGCTTGGTTCTTTTTCTTTTTCTCATTTTAGCAAAGTCACTGAAATAACGTTGTTTTCTTTAAAAGCAGTGGCTCAGAGGACACTGACATTTTGATATGTTTATTTTTTCTCTTTCTTTCCATTACTCATATTTCCTTTGCTGAATTATTGTTTGTGCCTGCTGGAGGTGGGGGTGGGGCAGAATAAGAAAGAGGGTAAGGTGAAATGAGTGAGGGCTCCAGGTCCTTCTCAACCCTTCTGCTCTGAGAGGCTGGGATGGGAGGGAGGCCTTCCTTTCTCTGCTGTGGGAGCCACAGGCCACTAGCAGGCAATGTGTCTCAACTAGATCTGGTTTGCTCTGAGGTTCTGGCTTGCTGATCATGGTAGAGCCTGATGGAAAGGCCCAGATTTCTCTGAACTGAGTCAGAAACCAGTTCTGAGGAATTAACTGGGGCCTCAGCACAATATACAAGTAAGATTACATCAGGCCTCCAGAGTGAGGGAGGTTGTGCAGCTTGGAATTGCAATGCAGTTCTGCTGTATTCTCATTTCTCTCTGCTTCTTAATTCATTTGGTAAAGTTGTTCTCAATTGTTCAAAGATCTGAGTACTCATTCATTCACTTGACACATATTTAATGAGCACCTACTATGCATCAGGCATGAGGAATGTAATGGAGAAGAAGGCAGATGCAATGAGATCCTCTTGAACCTGGCATTCTAGTGAGGAAGACCTACCATAAAAAGAAATTCCCAGTGAACTGAATGTTAGAGCAGCAAAGTCCAGGGCACCTTCCAAACTACATAATAGGTCTCTTAGAGAGCCTGGGAGATGGGAAGACTTCCTGGAAGAAGGAGCATTTATATTCCTAGTGAACAAGGGGAAAAAGCAGCAGGAAGAGTGTGTGCAAAGATCCTGAGCCCACAAAGGGCATGCTTCATTTAGGGAACTGAAACTAGTCCACTATAGGTAAGGTGAGAAGGCTGTGGATGGGGAAGCTGGTGGGGCCAGGTCATGCAGGGCCCTGCAGGCCTTTGTCTAAAGACCACCAAACAAGGCAGGGTGTAGGCTGACATGATCAGATTTGCATTTCTAAAATGTCACCCTGGCTGCTGAGTGGAAAAGCACTGAAGAAGAGTTCAGGGAAACTAGATGCTCTGGTGAGAGGTGACAGGGACTCAGCAGGTAGACGTGGGTACAGGCCAGATGTGGTGCACACACTTCACAGCTACCCAGCCACTAGCCTTCTCTCAGAGGGACAGCAGCATCCAGCCAGCACGTGGTATCATGAGATGAGCTAAAGTTGGAAAATCTGAAAAATCTCACCACCAGGCATATCAGGAAATGTCATTTCGACGGGAGATATGCTGCTGGGGAAATGTGAGCACATTGATCTTCAGGAGCAGATTGGGAAGGGAGGCACCTTGGTGTCTCAATAAATAACACAGAATCCGGGGGCTCCAGAAGGCCTTGCTACCTGACCTGCCGACTAGGACTCTTGTCCTTGCTTTTCTTCATTCTTCCCTGACTCACCAGTTCACTGGACAAGTCATCTATCCCTTGGCTATACGTGTATGAGCTCAGAGACCCGAGTTTCCGAATCATGCTACTAACTTTATAAAATCTATAAGATTGCATCAGCTCAGGGCAGGTCAGACAGCCTGGAGGGAACAGTGGCCCAGGTGGCCCTCTACATGACTCTCGGCCTTAGGATTCTTTGGGGCTTGGTGACACCAGAGGAAGTGGCTGGGGACACCTCCAGGGCACTTCATTCATTCACTCAGGAAATGGTTAAAGTCTTCTGGCCTCATCCTCAGAAGGTGAAGAAAGTGGCAGAGTCTTCCCCCGGGGAGCTTGTGTAACAGTCATTTCCTGAGGTGTAACTGATCGTCCACAGTGCCCCTCAGCTCTCCTGGTCTTGGTGTTGAATAGCGAAGCCCAAGAGTTCCCTGGCCTCGAATTCCTCAGTGACCTCTAACAGGGGTAACCATCTTTTGGTTCCAAGCTGGCAATCACCTCTGGGCCTTTGAACTTGTTTCCTTGTGGCCTGCACCTCTCTTTGCTAACATTGTCCACTGCCACCCAGGGTGTTCCTGCTTCTTTCTCAGCCACGCCCTCAGGTGTTCCTCAGACAAGCCTTCCCTGACCACTTGCCCCAGACCCAGGCCCACCCTCCCAGCGGATGTCCTTGCCCCTCTGTAGTTCACTAGCTGCTTACTGACGGTCCCTCCCATCAACTTTGCTCCATCAGGGCAGAGCCCTTGATTTTGTTGCTCAGCTGTTTAGCATCCTGCATGGACGAGCACATAATATGTGAGTAATAGTGTCTGTTGGAAGAAAGAGGGGTGGGAGAGAATGATGGTCTGGACACGTTGCGTATTGCATCAGTTTTCCTGAAAAGTCACATGCTACACTTAGAAGACCCCTTGTGAATCAAAGCCTGAAAAACTACTAATTTGCCACTTGCCATACTAAACCGAGATATTAGTATTTTTAATAGATTAAGTCAATCAGAAATTCATCCTATATGTTTTCTGAAACCATTGATCCCATCCCACAAAAACTAACCCAGTCAGCCAGGAAGATGAAGAGACTGCGGGAAGAGATGAGGTTGAGTCAGTCTGTTATTATTCATTACTTCATTCCAACATTAAACTATGATTTCTCGGCCACTGAGGATATAGCACAGTCCCTGCTTTCATTGTCTGTTCTTATTCCTATGGGGGGAGATAGTAAGTTTGTAAAAAGTGAACAACCAAATGAGAACATCTTCCAGTGCTAATTCCTGTATCTCTCTGTTGAAATCCCACAGCAGATGGCTGGAGGTGGCGAGGGCACTGGTAGATGGAGGGTGGTTGGGGTTTCTCTGAGAAAGTGACACTGAGCTGAGACCTTGGGGATGGGCAGAAGTTCAGTGCATGGGCCCAGGGATGTGTGCACAGCCACGTGTCCTAATCTGGAGGAGACTGTGTGATCCTCCTGGGTAAGGAACTGGCACATTTCGGGAAAGCAGTGTCAGGATGCTAAGCCTTCTTGCAGTAGTTAGCCCAGTCTAGGCAAGGGACTCAAAATAATTCAGCTGTTGGGGGCCATAGGAATTCATGTCATCTTTTAAAGGACAGATGCGTCTCAGAAGGCCAGTGCTGCCTCCTTCCTGACCCTTCCCAATCTGCACCAAGCCGAAATTGATTGTTTCCTGCCTCGGCATCCTGCACCCAGTTGGCTGGAACTGTTTGTGGCAGTTACTACGTTCTACCCTGCAATTAGAGTTATTTGCATCCTTCAGTTGGTCTCCGTAGTGAATTTTCACCTCCTCAAGGCAGGGATTTGGATCTTAGGGACTCCTTTCCTTCATAGATACATACTTTGGGCTTGAATCTAATAGATGCTTGGTGATATTTGTTGGCATTTATTAAATTGAGTAACTGAAATTTCTGACTAATACTTTGGAACCGTACATTTTTAAAAGAGTTTGGTTTGGGGAATGGGAATGATAATATGGGTCATGTGGGAGACTCACACCTGGACGGTTCTAGTGGAGACCTTTCAGTGCCTCAAGGCTTTTTTGCAGTGGGGGCGGCTGGATAAGAAAAGAAAGTTGATGAAAGCACAAAAGGGCTGGGGCTGTGAGGACTAACTGCCTGTTGATGAAAAGCTACTGAAAATCGCCTTGCTGTGCCACACTTGTGCGTGTTTGCTTTGAGGTTATGCTGATGGGCTTGCTGGCTGATTTGGAGTTTGGGGTTTCATGTCTTCTTGTGTTCTCTTTTTCGTTTCCTCCTTTGAGTGGGTTTATTTTCTATATGTACAGAATGTATTGTCCTGAATAATCTAGATATAGACAGCTTTGTGCAGCTTTGTTATAATTGGTATTTTTGAAGTTGAACCAGTGTTCAATCTGGAATTCAGATCAAATAGAAAGTTAGTATCACTACTGAGGCTTTCCAGGTGACTCAGTGGTAAAGAACAGACCTGCCGATGCAGGGGACTCAGGTTCAGCCTCTGGGTTGGGAAGATCCCTTGAGGAAGGAAATGGCAACCCCCTCCAGTATTTTTGCCTGGAAGATGCCCTGGTCAGAGGAGCCTGGTGGGCTACAGTCCATCAGGTTGTAAAGAGTCGGACACGACTGAAGTGACTTAGCACACCACATAGCACATTTTAAGTACTGAGTTCGCCAAAAATTTCCTTTGGGTTTTTATATAAGCTGCTATAGAAAACCCGAATGAAACTTTGGGCTAACCCAATATTTCATAGATGTCATCTCATTGCTCCATGTAGGAGCTGAGGTGACATAAGCATTGTTATTCTCATTTTCATAGAGGAGAAATCAGATTTTGAGCAGTGAAGTAGCTCCTAGAGTTATGAGCTGTTTTAATATAAGTTATCGTTTAGTTTTTTGTTTGCAAATGGAATAATGGAGCTTAAAAGTAGAAGGTGGGCCTGAAAATGATTACCTTTTAAAGTGGATAATTAAGTACTGTTTACCCGTTTACTTTTGTAACTAAAAATGAAATCTAATGAAGCCCAAGAAAATAAAGCAAAAAAGCAAGAATAGAAAAGACCTCTGTCCCCGGAGGAGGGAGGTAGGCTGTCTGCTGCTGTCAGAGGAGCCAGCTGACCTTTGGCCTGCTGGCCATCAGTGTGGATGGCCTTGGCGGTTCTGTCACCTCAGTTTAGGATGAGGAGTGGTGGCTCAAGAAGCAAAGGGTTACGTGGAGATGCAAAGAAAGGAGAGGGACTGGGTGCTTTCTTCCCTCTTGACTGTTACCTATTAACTAAAACCAAGTCCATTTTCCTTGTCCCCTTGGACTGGGAGCAAAGTGCTGATGGAGGCCTGAGGGGATAGTTTTGTGGGGTCTTTGAAGGGTCAGAAAACTCACATGAAGGCAGCTTTGTTTACATCAGCAAATCCAGCTGCAGCATGCAAGCCATTGACCGGCCGGTGACTCCCAACACAAAACAGATGTCCGAACTGCACAGAGTGAGCACACGGGGCTCCTCCACTGGTAGAACTTTGTCTTGATGAGCTGGGAAAAGGGCAGGAGATGGGTGGCACTGGGTGTGCCAAGAGTTGACAACAGCAGCGACCACATAGACCTGGCTTTGTGCTGGCTGAACCACGTGGGCTCCAAGAGATGACGCTCAGAGGGGACTGTAAAGGCCAAGCCGCATTCCTGCCTGAGAAGGCCACATTATTGTGTGTGCTGGCCTGTGGGAGTTGGAATTGCCTGTGGCTGGGACATGGAAAGAGATGGGGTTCCCTAGGCCAGAAAAGGGGAAGTGGGGTCAGAACCAGGATTCCACTTGGTGCTCAGGCCTAAAAGCTCCTCTTCTACTTTTTTTCTATATAGCATGATCAACGTCATCTGTATGGTAGGTAGATTGTACAATAAATCTCTCCTAATTAATAAATTGTTATCTGATTAGATTAATCATTATGTTAAACATTTTTCAGGTAATGCTTACCAACTAGAAATATTAGTAAATAATGAAAACCCAAGTCCTTCTAAAAGAACCAGGCACATACATTAGATCCAGTGTACCCCAGGAGGCCCCCATGTCTTCTGTCCTTTGAACAAAGGACCTTGCATTCCAGATCATGTTCTACTCTGTTCACTGATATTCATTTAGTAGATTTACCAATTTGAATACTCTTTCCTCAAGGAAAAAGGTGAAATCAAGGCAATAACAATTATTTAAGATATTAAGAACTATGATTTAAAAACATAATACCTATACATAGATATATATGTGCAGTTTAAAAAGAGACTATAGATTATATACACACACAGACCCTGGAGTATGACCATGGCCATTATTAGGTGTCAAGGTTACAGATGATTTTTGTTTTCTTATTTATATTTTCCTATAGTTCCCTAGTTTTTTTTATAAGTAACATGTATTATTTGTATAAAGACATTTTTTATTCTAAAAATCCCATCAAATTGTTATATATACCTCTTGCTGCAACCTAGAGGTTAATATCCTGAGTTACTGCTATGGGCACCTCACTAAAGTGTTCCTCTAGGAAATGCGTCTTTTTCCCCTTGGATAAAATTTGAAAATTTCTCAGTAGGAGCAATAACAGGACTTAAGACTCAAAATGGTACCCATGAGAGAAGCAATAGCTAAGGAATGAAGCTACCAGCCTCTTAGCATAGAAAACAAGGTGTTTTCTTCTGTGATGACAGTTTTTCTTCATCGACGCTCACTCTGTTTTCTGTCAACACACTCTCAGTTATAGTGAAGTGAGTCTACATTTGCATCCCAACTCCACAATTTGCTAACCATGGGACCTCAGCCAAGCCATTTATAATCTTTGTGCCTCTGTCTGCTGGTTTCTAAATAGGCTTCCAGGGAGGATTAGATGAAGCAATGCATGTAAGTGCGGGATAGCGCAAGCAATAAAGTCCCGTTATTGTCATCATCCCACTGGCTCGTCCCAGTTATCTTTTCTAACTATTTCACAGAATATTTTTCTGAGTTAGCTGGTCTCTATAACCTATGTCAAGCATGTACTCAGAACTGTGACCTTCCAGGATGGCCCCAGAAACACCAAAAAAAATTTTTTTTTAAATCCAATATAGTTCCTACTTACCTGCTGGCAATAGGCTTATTTCCCCACAGAGCCTCGAAGTCTCTGAGCAGCAAACTTAACTCACTCAGGAAACCATGAGAGCCTGGCTGTGGCCCCAGTGCCTGCTCCGCTCAGTTAAGTCAGTGCTCTCTTTAAGCTGCTCCTTTTGGCTTTTCTGACTCAGTGCCTTAGGTCATTCTGAGACAGCCTTCTCCTCCCCACCTTCCCCCACTTGTACCTGTTGTCCTGGACATTTGTCATCCTTTTTGACTGCCCAGCATCTAAAGCCCCAACATAAACACACAGGTCTTGATCTGGCTGGACCCTTCTTGCAGTGTGATTTGGGGGTACCAAACCTTCCATTGATTCTATGCAACTGTGGGTTCTCCATATTCTCTTTGTTTATTGTCAAAGTCATTGGTTGCTTACAATTAAGGAGCTTAGCCAGCTCCTGCTTGTCCTACTTTGACATAAATCCTTCAGCTGTTAGTTCCCCAAACTCTCTGAGCTTCCCATGGCATACTGTTTATTTCATTCTCCTGGTTGTGACATTTTATTGGAATTACCTTCTTTTCTCCCCTAGACTTAGCTCCCTGAAGACAAGAACTAAAGCCATCTAGATCACTGTAGCAATGTTCTGTCATGGAGGAGAGTTCCTGGCACGTAGTAGGCCCTCTGCAAATGTCAAATGAATAGACAAGCAACCACCTGGGAGGGGACCAGAACAACCACAGTAGTTCCACTTGGAGAATCAGTTACTTGCCAACTTTCGGATAACCTGGCACCATTCCTAGCCTGATTCCAGGAGAAACCAGATTTCCTTTAGGCTTTGGCAGGGAAGAGGCTATTCCAGCAGCATCCTGAGTGGGCGGGTGAGATGTTGGCCGCATCTTAGAGTGGGTGAGTAATCCCCCAGGCAGCACTTAGCTTGCAACCCTGGCTTACATCACGGTCATCTCCTGAAGCTCCCAGCTTAAAATGGAAAGTGGCATTACTCATGGTGGAGAGCAGACAATAAAAAAAACATTGAGGTGGGGCCCAACACAATGGAGTGAATATTCCCTGATGATGGATGAGAGCATCTCTGCTCTGAGGGCTCACGGCCCTGACAGACAGCTCAGTCATAGCAAGGCTTTTGAACTACACCTCCAAATTAGCTCATCACCCAGCACCTCACTCTTTGGGATACTGGAAGATGTTGTGTTTCTCAGCCTGCATCAGACCTGAGGAGAAGAAATGCCCCTGAATCAATATCAGAAGGTGATACCAAGCAGCAGTTATGAATTGAGGCTTTGACACGAATCCTAACTCTTCTAGTTGCTAACTCTGTGACCCCAAGTAAATTACTTAACCTCTCTGCTTTTTATGTCCTTCAGCTGTAAAATGGGTTGAATAATAGTACCAACTACAAGATCTTGAGAAATGTTAAGTCAGAGAATTCATATAAAATCCTTACCACAGTGCCTGGCTTGCAAGCAACGCTCAGTAGATGATGACTGAGGTTGTGCTTTACCATCTTCCTTCAGCAGCTCCATACTGCTCCATCCTCTATATTTTTATCTCCTTTTAATCTCTCTCAGCCTTCGTACCCTTCCTCCTTCCAGCAGTCCTCCTTTGCCTCTCACACCCTTCTGAGTTGGCGCTGCCACCCAGCATCCCTACATGCTCACTCCTCTCCATTCCTGGCTCATCTTGCTCCCACTTCCTCGGTGTCTGTCAGGTTGTGCCCCCAGATCGAATGTCCGGCCCATCGTGGTCTCCTCTCCACTTCAGAATCCATGACCTGGCACTTGGTGAAGCAAGAGACACTGAAATAAATCAGTCTGGTTTTAGTGACACCTCATGGACAGATTGGGCGTAAGGTCATAAAATGGTCAGAGCGCAGTGCCCATTCCAGTGCCCCAGCATGCTGAACGTGTACCCACAGAATGTACAGTGGACCAAAGTCCAGTCTTGTCAAAGCTGGGCATGGCACAGCAGTGGTGATGATCACAAAGGCAGTATTTTTCTCAGGAAAGATCATATACCATTTTCTATTAATACCCTTCTTTAGTAAGTTCTAAATTAGATTCCTTTTTTTTTAAGGGGCACACTTTTGGCCTAAGCAGGTTACATGCATTACTGTTGAGAGATAAGCAGTGATATACATGAGCTGAGACTCTTAACATTGTACTAGGTAGTTCTTTACCAGTGGTCTGAGGAATCCACACACATCAGTTCCTCCATGGTTAAGAAAACTTTCCACTTTTGATCTCCAATGACTAGATTAACCACAGGCTGTCATCCCAGAATGTGTCCTGATCATTATTCAACACATTGAATGAATAGCTTTTTATGTTCTAGGAACATTGTGAATACCATGGCAGTGTTACAAGGAGACACAAATCCCACAACTGATGGAGATATTAGGGAAGATATATGTATCTTTTTCAGATTCCCAACTACAGGTTATCATGGGATATTATATGTAGTTCCCTGAGCTATACACTAGGATCTTGTTGTTTTATCTATTTTCACTATAGTAGTATGTATCCATTAATATCAAGCTCCTAATTTATCCATCCCAGCATTTCCCCTTTAGTACCCGTGAGATTTTCTGTGTCTATGAGTCTTGAGAAACAGTACACTTTGAATTAAGGATGGCCCATATAGAATGAGTTCATGGGGAAGGGATATGTCTGGAAAGATAATTTATAGCCAGATCTGTACTTCAATGTCTAGTATTTATCTTAAAAACCTGACCTCAGGAATCCCCTGGCAGTCCAGTGGTTAGAACTCAGCACGTTCACTGCCGTGGCCTTGGTTCAGTCCCTGGTTGAGAAACTAAGATTCCACAGGCTGCTCAGTACCAGGGGATAAATTAAATAAGACAAAAAAAAAAAAAAAAAAAAACCACAGAGAAAAACTCTTATGATTACCTCTACAGAACAACTGGTTCCCCTCACCCAACCCCCTCAGCTTTCTCAAGTATTTGAAATCTTCGTAAATGTCCCCAGTCATTGTTTCTCTCTTCTTCACCTACCCCCTCTTCAGTTCATCAGCAAGCTCCGTATCCAAAATGTATCCTCAGTGTGACCTCTTCTATCTTCTCCAATATTGCCCCTATGTTCCAAGACATCATCGTTTCTTACCCACTTCCTTGTTTCATTTCTTGCCCTCATACAGCAGGTAGCTCAAGTCAGATCATATGCCCTTGCTTGCTGAAAACCGCCTAGCAGCTTCCTGTTGCTGTATCTATCCATGGGAAGACCGTGTCCTACAGGCTCATGAATAGACCAAGACTCTTCCCAGGCTCTCCCTCTCCTCTCCTCTCCTCCCTTGCTTGTCCTGCTGCATCCACACGACAGGCTTCTCTTCTCTTCCTTGAACTCTCCAAGCATGGACTTGCTCCAGTATCTTTGTGTTTACTGGTCCCTCTGTCTGAAATGCTCCTCTTTGCTTAGACCTCTGCTTGTCCACCTCCTCATGGCTTATATCTCAGCCTGAATGGTACCTCTGCAGGTCATCCTCACTATCCTAACTAAAGTAGCCCCTTCTCAATTTTTCTCTATCTCAGAACTCCATTTTTCTTTTACAGCAGTTATCTGAAATGCTCTTCAGTATTTTCTCTTTTATCACCATCAACTTATACTAACTTGCAAGCTCCTTAAGACTTTGTCTTATTTACCACCACCTCTTTAGTCCTTAGCACAGTCCGGCCCAAGTGGATACTCAGTAGTCACTCACAGAATGCAGATGCCTAGACCACATGCCCAGAAAAATTCTGATTAGTCTGGGTTAGGAGTTAAAGAGAAGTTAAATTGTTTGAAGTGCTTTCTATTTTTTACTATATGCATATTTTTAGCCATGTTATATGTAGTACAGTTCCCAGGTGGTCCTGATTTTTAGATAGTTAAGAATCCTTGACCTAGAGAATAGAAATCTCTGTAGCATCTTTTACTCAAAATGGGGTCCTTGGACTGGTGTCTACCAGATACTTGTTAGAAATGCAGATTGTCAGGCTCCACCCCCACCTTAGAGAACCAGAATCTGCACTGTAAGAAGATGTCCCAGCTGACTTGTATGCATATTAAATTTGAGAAGCACCAACCTAGCAGAAAGACAGGATTCCTGAAGAGTAAGAACCTTGAATTTGGCAGGTTGAGTTTGCTTTGTTTGCAGGACAGTGAAATCGGCTTGTCTCCCAGACAGCTGGAAATGTGGTTCTGAAGTCATGGAAAGAGAACCCAAAAGGAAATTAACATCTTCACCAAAATGCTCATTAAGGGTCGGAGTGCAGGCTGTAGTGAGGTCATGAGTGGAGAGAAGAGAACAGAGTTGGTGGACCACAGGGGCAGGCCCAGTAAGGGTATAAGAGAAGGGGAGCTGAGATGAGAAAGTGGGGAAAGAGACTGATGGAGAATGATGGCTCAGGTGAGGGCAGGAGGCAAGGTCAGGAATGGAGTGATCCAAGCATCAGATTCTGTAGAAACATCAAGGAACACAGAAACTAAGAAATGGGCATGGAGTTCTGTCCCCAGAGGTGGGTGATAAGAGAAACCAAGCGCGGGAGCAGAGGCTTGAGTCAGTGGTGAGCAGTTGGAAGTGAGTCCACACCACCCGCCTAGGAAGGACTATGGTCTCACCGAGAGGAGAACTGTGGCTTGAAGCAGGAGGAACGGAGAGAAACTTTTCTCAAATGAGAGACCTGGGAATGCTGTCAAGAAGAAACCTTCAGAGAAGGGGACTGAGTAGATTAGAGAGCAGAAGAGAATTTAATTGATGAGACTGGGTCCTGAAGCAGGTAGGAGGGAATCACATTAGACTCGTACGCTTCTTAACACATAGACTGACCTAGATGGACACAAAATAAACAGCAGGCCACCTTCAAGGAAGGAGACTGGGTGACTAGAGAGGCAGGATGGCTTTCTTTTTTATTTAAGAAAAACAAAATAATAGTTAAAAAAAAAAAAACACCTATGTGTGCTCTGCCCAGATTTAACAAATGTTAACATTTTCTCAAATTTACCTTAGATTTTTATATATAAAAGAAAACATTAGAAAGTTGAAGTTCATCCTGTTTTCCTTTTTCTTAACATTTTGTTCTCTCTTCTCCAAGGTCAGGGGAAGATAGATGGAGGAGAAAGGGTGTGCTTGGGGAGAGATGGAGAATGACATTGATCAACAGCTCCCCTGTGCCAGGCACTGGGCTTGGGTTTGACATTTGAAGTAGGAGGGAGAGGGAATCCACAGAGATTTATCAGGATGATGTGTGCAAAAGGTTCAAAAGGTCACTAAAGGTGAGTATGGCAGTTAAAACAGTCTGTGAGCCTCAGTTTCTTCATCTGTAAAATGGTCATTGTAATACTATCTACCTCAAAGTTGAAGATCAAATGACTTGGGTGAATAACTTACTCAGAACTTGAGACTTCTTACATGGCTATTAAATGATGACAGTGGTGGCAAGGAGGATGCTTACAACTGTGATTGTTCAACCCCTTTATAATCAGTATTTATATTTTATCGGCTCAGTTCAGTTGCTCAGTCATGTCCGACTCTTTGCAACCCCATGAATCACAGCATGCCGGGCCTCCCTGTCCATCACCAACTCCCGGAGTTCACTCAGACTCATGTCCATCGAGTTGGTGATGCCATCCAAACATCTCATCCTCTGTCGTCCCCTTCTCTTTCCACCTTCAATCTTTCCCAGCATCAGGGTCTTTTGAAATGAATGCATCAGGTGGCCAAAGTATTGAAGCTTCAGCATCAATCCTTCCCAGTGAATATTCAGAACTGATTTCCTTTAGGATTGACTGGTTTGATCTCCTTACAGTCCAAGGGATTCTCAAGAGTCTTCTCCAACACCACAGTTCAAAAGCATCATGTAATAAGGGGTAATGTGTTCATAATGATAAGCATGAAGGTTTAAGTACTTAGTTCCAGGCTCTCCATCCACCTCGTCTAGTCCTGCCTGAACCCTAGGATGGAGGTATTATGAACCCTCCTTCTTCATGCAGATGAAGAAACTGAAGCCCAGGGAGGTTAAGCCATTGCTCAAGGCCACAGATCCAGGAAAGGATTGGTCTGTTACTTGAGCCCAGACATTCTGACTTCAGATGTTAGTACTGGTAGTGCTGTAACCTCCCTGAAAAGTTCTTAAGTGTTTGGCATGTAGTGAAAACATGCTCATGTTACCTCTTATTATTGTAAATATTTTTGGAGCAGAGCCATTTAAATGGTCAGGCAGCAGTTCTTTTCTAATGAGACATACAGAGCACTGAGATGTTTGGAAATTCCCTAGTGCCATGCTGCCAAGGGGTTACAGAACTGAAATGAAAAGCTGTGGGTACTGGAGGCTCCAGGCTGCTCTGAAGAGAGTGCTAATTGACTTGTAAGCTGAGTACTTATCAAATAGGTTATCCCATTCCATGCTAAGACAGCCCATTTAGGAAACAGGTGCCCAGAAGCCTAGCCTTGCTCCCCCTACTCCCCAGAAGCTCCTTCCATGTTGCCCATCCCACACCACGTCTCCCCGTCTGAGCCCAGGGACCAGTGTCGGCAGACCAGGCACAGATCAGAGCACAGAAGCAGCCGAGAGCCTGAGGTCTGGCCTCGAGGGCGGGCGCCTTGGCAGCCAGCTGCGGCCCCTCACCATCACCCTAGCCACAGTACATGCAGGTCCCTGCAGGGTGCCTCAGCCTGGGCACACCTGCTTACTCCCTGTCCCCTCCACTTCCTTCTGCCCTGGATTTCCAGACAGAGTCCAAAATGGGTTCACATCAAATAAGATTTGTTTTCTTTCAGTGTAATTTTCCGTTTATAGACAGCCTTCTTGCAGGAGGCACTGTCCTCCTTCCTCTGTCTCGGTTTTTTCCGGGTGTTTGGGGATAAACTCCTGGTGGTTGTTTTGGAGCCCTGTGGTCAGCAGTCCAGCCGGTCACTCATTCAGAGTGTCTCCAGAAAGGCTGCACTTAGGCTTACAAGAGCTTATGCTGATTTCTGTGGCCTCTGAGCCGACTATGGAACTGTGCCCATGTAGCCAAGTGTTAAGAAATATCTGACCTGGGCCAGCAGGGTCCTTACCTGCAGGCTCATCCTGGTGAGATGATGCGGATGATAATTTCAGCATTATAATAGCAGCCGATCCTCACAGACACTCCTCTAAGTGCTGAAAGGGATTCCCTTATTCCTGTGAGATTAGGTGCTGTTTGGACCCCCTTTACAGAGGTGAGGAAATAAGCACCCAGAAGTAACAGTCCTGGCTGACCAGGGGTGTATGGGATCCAGCCCTGCTGACCTCTCTGGCCCAGCCACTCTACCACCCACCTCCGACCCTTTGATCTAATCAGACCAGCTTTGGTTTTATCCCTTGGATACACAGTGTGACCTCCTGCCACAGGTCCTTTGCACACGCTTCCCCTCTACCAGGACCCCCGTTCCCTCCACTCCACAGCTAATTCACCCTGAACTATCTTTCACATCTCAACTGTGCCTTACTCAAGGATATCCTACTCAACCTTCCCTGACCATATGTCCCATTAAAGCTCTCCCCTCCATGGTCCTGGTCAAAGTTTAAACTCTATTTTTATTTGTGTAATTTACCAGTCAATGTCTGGCTCTCCCTCCAGACTGTGACTCCGTGAGAGCAGAAACTTGAAAGTGCTGCCTTGTATGTAATTCTATCACTGCAATTACCATTGCTGAACTGAAACGATTTGTTTATTCATCTGTCTCATCCTTTGGTCTATGAGTTTCCTAAGGGCAGTATCCAGGCCTTTTTTCTAACACAGAACTCAGCTCAGTAACTACTTGGTGAATTGAATTGAATGACTGGGATTTAACTGAACAGTATAACTTGGGAAAGCGCACCTGAAAGTTCAGAACTTTGGATGGAGCAGGCCCACTAAATACTCTCAGAATCACCCCCTGTGGAAATCTGGAGTGATGTTTGAGAGAAGGTTAGTGTTTTTAAAAAGCCAGGTTCACTTATAATTTGGATAGCAAACTAGGAGGATCTATGACTTTCCTTAAGAAGCATCATATTACGGATATAAATCCAAGAGAAGTGAAGACGAAATGGTGTCTGCCTGTCCGAGGTTCATCCGAAGTTTAGTAAAAGTCAGAGCATAAATAACAAGTGGAATCTCATGGAAGTTGTGCTGGGATTTGGCTCCTCAAGCCCTCAGCCTTGCGTCATTTCCTTATCTCTCCTGGATGACCTTGCCTGGCTCGCTTCCCAGTGTGGCTATTGCTGTCTTTGACTCCATAAATGTTGTGGTCTGGTTGCAAGGAAGCCTTCCCATCTTTGAAGCTGATCCTTTCCATGACCTGATGCCCCTTAGTCTGGCAGATGGTCCCTAGGGATTACTTGAATGAGAATAAGAGATGCAGAGAGGGAAAAGGGGCTTCCCTTTGCCCAGAGGATGAGCAGGGCCAGGGGCAAGCTGCTCGTTAGAGGCTGGTGCTGACCTAGCAGGGCTTATGAAGAAAGTTCCAGGTGACTGCAGGCTCTTGCATCCAGACAGGACCTGGCCTTAGCTCTGCCCACCCCGGCTCCAAAGGAAACAGGCAGTTTTTCAGAAAAGCTGTTTTCATTCATCATGCCTCCTCCTTCCTATCAAAACAGATTATGAGCGTTTCTTTGGAGGATTGAACAGCACCCTTTAAGAAGTTAGAAGCCATTTCTGAGTTGAGAGGATTAACCTAGTTAAATTTAATAGTAGCGGCACATCATAGATTAGCAGGTAATTTGAAAGAACATGATTGAGGCTCCAGTAACCCATTATGATGTGCATAGTTTTTCAACTATTTTGCAATAACAATACCACCTGGTTATCACCTGTGAGGGATTAAAGTAACACTAGCCTCTTATCCCCGTGTGAATACCTCTGGCACAGAGCAGGTGCTCAGCAGTATTTGTTAAAGGAATAGAAGAAATGTGAGGCTGATCTAAAGTTCTGAGAACTTTTGAAAATGGGACAGAAACCCACAGTTTTGAATAGACTTTGCCCAAATGCACTGGGTAATGGCACACACAGCTGCTTGCTGTTCTCCTTGGGTTTCTAGATCTAGTTCCCACTCATTCAAAATTAGGGATGTATTCCTGACAGCCAACTTACAAGGAGTCCTAAGGCTTAACTCAGATCTAAGGAGGGTTGTTTTTTTAAGTCACCAAGGAATCATTCTTAAAGAGGAGACAGAGTCCTGTGTAACCTGAAAATGTAGCACAAATATTGAAAAAGAACATCCTGGGGCTTCAGTGGCTAAGGCAGAGGAAACATCAAAGATGTGTTGAAGTTAGAATTGGAGCTGCTTTCCAAATTGAAAATCAGATTTGTCCTGTCTTTGGTGGGCTGGGCACAGGCGGGTGCAGAGGAGCCCAAGTCCAGAAGGGGGCGCTCCGAGCTAAGGGTGCTGACCGCAGCTGGGAACTCAGGGTCCTCGAAAGAGCCTGTTCATGCTTCATCTTTCTTTGTCCTGCCTGTTTTTGTGTTCTCTGTAGCAATGAGAGAGGGTTTTCCCTCTTCTCTGCCAAAGAATGGTATTCCGAAAATATAATTAAGCTGATGATTTCACAGATTAAATACCAAAATCCTAGGTATAAAATTATGTTAAAAAAAAAAATTTTAATAGCCTTCAACCTTTGGTCTCCCTGAAATCTGTGAACAAATTTCCCACATCATGGCTCATCTAACTTATTTCAGTGGGCCCTTGGGAATCAATGGCACCCCACTCCAGTCCTCTTGCCTGGAAAATCCCATGGACGCAGGAGCCTGGTAGGCTGTAGTCCATGGGGTCGCTAAGAGTCGGTCACGACTGAGCAACTTCACTTTCACTTTTCACTTTCTTGCATTGGAGAAGGAAATGGCAACCTACTCCAGTGTTCTTGCCTTGAGAATCCCAGGGACAGGGGAGCCTGGTGGGATGCTGTCTCTGGGGTCGCACAGAGTCAGACACAACTGAAGCGACTTAGCAGCAGCAGCAGCATGCATAAATACCACCCTACCCACAGCATCTTGATTAAAAAGAAATCTGTACAGTCATAAGACTGGGATACATCCAAGTCTTGTTTTTAGTCATATAAGCTTCCTTGGAAATATACCTTCTTCCCTGCCTTTTTCATTCCCAGGCCCTGAGGAGAAAGCAGACAAATCCAACAAGTCCTTCAAGGAGGCGTCACACTGTGTGCAGTAAGTCCAATGTTAAGAATTTGTCTTTTGGAGGGATTCACCCCCAGGACCCAGAGATCAATGTATAAAGTTCACAGAGGCACTGTTTCCCATAACAAGAACTGGGAAACCATGCTGCATCAATAACAGAATGATCAAATAAACTATATAGTCAAGCAAATACCAGGCAGCCATAAAAAGAGAGCGACATATGGGGAAAAGAAAGCCCTAGAACAGTATGTGTGGAATTATCCCATAACTGGTTTTCAAAATTATATGTGTATGTATAGATACACAGATATAAACCGGAAGAAATGATTACCGTGGATTGTGGAATGGAGTTGGTGAAAGTATATTGGGCATATTCTTCTAATTTAAAGGAAAAACAGCACCACTTGTACAGACAGCCCTCTGGAAAGAGAGCAAGAAGGCTGTGCTCTCAGCCTGTCGCTTCAACCCCAAACCTGCTCAATGTCTGCCACCTACAGGTTCGTTCCCACCCTCCCTGGGGCCCTCTTTCTCCCACCTCACTCTTAAGCTTTCCCCGTGGCCAAGCTTCCCCCTCCCAGTGTCACCGCCTCCAGCCCCTCTCAGTCACCCTCAGCCCTCTGGAGTCCTCCTTCTGCCAAAACTACCTCTGGACAAGCTCGTCCGTGATGTTCTCCAAAACTGGGACTGCAAACTGGTGGCCCATGAGCCAGAGGTGGCCTGAGGCTGTGCGGTTTGCTGGAGCTGTGCTTTGGTTGTAGTTGCTCTCAATCGATGCGACATGGACACCTGGACCTGGCACTGTCCTCTCTTTAACCATCCGAAGATCTAACCCGCTGCACCTGCCGTCAGACCGAGGGGCAGCCTGACCCAGGGTCTCCACTGCTCCCTCCTGCGGATTCTCCTGCTCCCACAGCCTCTAGAACTTTCCAGTCCCATTCGAAACCATTCTGTTCTGTCTGGTTTCAACCATTGCTCTGGCTTTCAGGTCTTCCTTTCTTTCCTTTTTTTTTTTTTTTTTTAGCAGCTTTTCATGGCTTTGGCCTTTGGCCCTCCTTAGATGTTCAGATCCCCCAGGGGTCTGCCCCCCGTGTCTTCTCTCAACCACGTACCTGCTCTCCTCCTCTCCAAACATGCCCTCATCTGCATCAGCTTCCGCCCATGTCTCCAAAATCCCAAATTGCCTTTGCCTTAATGAATGGCAGTACGGTGGTTACAGAGTAACCCAAACTATAAACCTTGGCCATATTCCCTTTCCCTCGCTTCCCACAGGCATTTCCTAATGATTTGACCTAAGTATGCCTTACATCTTCATTCCTCTCCTTCCCTACCATCAGTGTCTTGGGCCAGGATGGTGAAATCTTGACCTCAGTCTGAGGCGATTGCTTCTAATTTTTCTCTCTGTAGCTTATTCCTCTTACCTCACCCACAACACCTCCAGCCTTGTCCTTCCAAACCACAAATCTGATCATGTCTCATGTATGCGTGCGTGCGTGCTAAGTCGCCTCAGTCATATCTGACTCTTTGCGGCCCTATGGACTATGGACCACCAGGCTCCTCTATCCATAGGGATTCTCCAGGCAAGACTACTGGGGTGGGTTATCATGCTCCCTTTTCAGGGGATCTTCCCCATCCAGGGATCAAACCCAGGTCTCCTGTGCCTCCTGCATAGCATCCTTGCTCAAATACCCTTCCATATTCTTCACTGCCCACAGGCCAAAGTCCAAACTTCTTAGTTTGGCATTCAAGGCTCTTTATTTGTTCAGGTAACAAACTGAGGACTGATGGTATGTCAGGCCTTGGAGGTACTTTGGTGAAAAAAAGTAAGTCCTTTTCCCTGTCTTTATGGGACCACATTTTACCTGGAACTTTACAGAGAACACTGCACGCACGCACACACACACCACACACACACACACACACACACACACACACACACACACACACACGTGTGACTTAAACGACAGAGAAAGAAAAATTCAATATCAGGAAACAAAGGCAGGGAATAAAGAGTAAATCCAACTTTAGACTAGTCAGGCAAGACTCCCGAGGAGGTGACATTTAAGCTGAGACCTGAAGGAGGAGAAGGTGCAGAGACTAGGGGGTAGCTCACCAGCAAAACCCCTCCTTCTCATGCCCGCCTATCTTCACTCCCTTAAAAACAACCTGTTCCCTACTCCATGCACACTGAACCACCATCTCTACCTGTAGGCTCTGTACTGTGGGCGTGCTTCTGCCCCAGCTGTGACCCTCTCAAAGGGGACCTTTGCTGTTCATTTGGGCCTCTGGTGCTTTATACATACTAGGCTGAGATGAAAAAGTGGGATGAAATGCTGAGGTGAGAGGGAAAAGTAGATAGATCGATGGTTGGGTAGGTGAATGGATGGATGGGCGGGTGGATGGGCGGGTAGATGAGAACACACATGCTTTGAGCTGAGCTGGGGTTAGTGTCTTTTGGGTACAGTTACATAACCAACAAAGCTGAGGCCTTGGGTTTGCTGGAGGTGATTTATGCTGGGAGAAGATTTGCTGTTAAAGAGTGCTCACTCAGGTTCTCTACCAATTTGTTCACTAGTCCACTTTGGTCACTTTTTTGGGCAATTTTTTTTTACAATATGAAACAATAGCATTAACATTTTTTCTTCAGTAAACAGCTCTTGCCTCAAATCTTAAGGGGAATTTTTAGATGGAAAAGTGAAAGACCATGTATCCAGTAGTCCAGTCTTCAGCCTCTGCAGCTAAATCACTGTGCTTCAAATACTGATGCCAGCACTTACATATGAGATCCTAGGGGACCTCACCAAGCCCCCCAATTTCTTTATAAAACAGCCACCAGTAGTCCTTACTTATAAAACAGCCACCAGTAGTCCTTACTTTCACAGTGTCGCTGGGAGGATTTGATGAAGTGTGACAGCACAGCACCTATAATAAAGGAAGGGCTCAAAAACTCATAGGAGCCACTGTTCGAAAGGCGATGTTTTTGAGCCTGGCCCATCCTCATATCTCCAAAAGCTTCTAAAGGATCTGAGCCAAACATGACAAAGGATGTGCACTTTGAACTGATTTTCTGGTTGTAGAGCAGAGTTGCCCAGACACTCCTGGACCCTACAGTGGACCTTCAGAAACAACCGCAGACACAGCCACACTCAGGCTGAGGCTGGATTCTGACCATGTCCCGTGCCCACTGCCTGTGCAGCCTGGCTCACTGCTGGGTGAATCAGCCCTCCAAGGCCCCAGGTGGCACATCACCAGTTTCATCACACAATGTGACTGGAGCGTCTCTTCATTCGCCTGTCATTGGGCTTCTTCCCAAGACCTCATGTGTTAGGTGGCTGAAAAGCAGCAACATCAGTCTCACCTGGAATAGGAATCTGAACAGCCCTCTTGGGTGACGCCCCAACCCAGAGAGCCCCCCCCGCCCGTCTTTGGCCACTCTACCTGCCCCTCTCCAAAGCATCATCTAGCTGTAACAGGAGCGGATGTCACTCAGCCTCTTATTGGAAGTGTCAAGACCCTCACTCAGGGCCTTTGGGGCCCGAAGTCTCCATGTGGAGCCCTCTGCCTGCTCTTGAACTGCCCAACATGGCCTTCACGGCTCAAGTTGAGGCCCTGGTTTCACTCGGTTTAGCTGGGGTCCAGGGTGACTCCCTGGCTGAGGGGCTCTTGCTGGCCATGGCCTCTCTGGATGTCCACCTCCCAGCTTAGGAGGCCTGTCCCTGGTCCTGCTACAGATCACCATACAGTGGCCTCTGGCCCTCATTTCAGCATCACCCAGGAACAGAAAGTCTGGAGTCCAGGCTGCATCCACTTGCCAGGGGCTCAGGCCTACTCACCCTCCTCAACTCTCCAGGCCTCCCTGTGTTGCAGGCCCAGGGGTCCTCTCAACTCACTGGGATGTCATTAGAGCCACAGCTCCCTCCAGCCCCTGCACACTCACAGGCAGATTGTCCTCAAGGCTGACCCCCAGCAGCAGGCGGGCAGCCCCCTACACAGTGGCAGAAGCTCTGTAATTTGTCTGCCAGGTCCAGCCCTCCCTGTGTTAAAAGGGAACTTAAGCAGTTTCACAAATCTTGGCAATTTTTCTGCGTTCCAATTTCCCTCCCTGGCTCTGGGTGCCAGGCCTCCTGACCCAGCCTCTGGGAAGGGAGGCTCCAAATGGAACATGGTTTAGAGGCAGCAGGATGGAGTGAGAGGGATCAAAATGCATTGCTTCATTTTTGCACAATACATGCCCTTGTCCAGTCACTCCTCTTCTAGGCCTGCTGTGGCTCATGGAGCCAGTGTCCTTTAAGGCAGTTTTCTTTCCTACATTCTTAGTTGTGTTCATTCAGTGATATTATTGAGCACCTGTCTGGACAGGCATGCATTGTTCTGGAACTCAAGTCAGTTGCTGTCTCACAAACATAATTTAGATATTCTCATCTCCATATGGAAAGATACTCAGGGTCATTAACCTTCAGGGATGTGCAGATCAAAACCACAATGAGATGCCACTTACATCTACTAGGATAGCTGTAAGCAAAAGACAGATAATAACAGGTGTTGACAAGGATATGGGGAAACTGGAGCCACTATACATTGTGGGTGGAAATGTAAAATTGGTGAACCACATTGGAAAACAGTTGGACAGTTCCTCAAATGGTTGTCCAAGGGTTAGCATATGACCCAACAAAACCACTCCTAAGGACATACCTAAGATAAGTGAAAACATGTATTCATACAAAAACATATAATAATGTTCAGAGCAGCACTGTTTATAATAGCCAAGAAGTGGAAATAGCCCAAATGTCCAACACATCATGAATGAATGGATAAATAAAAGGTGGTGTAGTCATACAATGGAGTATTACTGGACAATAAAAAGGAGTGAAGTACTGAAAAAATGAAGGGATGGAGCCAGAGGAAAAACAGCACCCAGTTGTGGATGGGACTGGTGATAAAAGCAAGGTTTGATGCTATAAAGAGCAATATTGCATAGGAACCTGGAATGTTAGATCCATGAATCAAGGCAAACTGGAAGTGGTCAAGCAGGGGATGGCAAGAGTAAAGCTGAAACTCCAGTACTTTGGATACCTGATGTGAAGAGTTGACTCATTTGAAAAGACCCTGATGCTGGGAAAGATTGAGGGCAGGAGGAGAAGGGGACGACAGAGAATGAGATGGTTGGTGGCATCACCGACTCAATGGACATGGGTTTGGGTGGGCTCCGGGAGTTGGTGATGGGCAGGGAGGCCTGGCGTGCTGAGGTTCATGGGGTCGCAGAGTCGGACATGACTGAGTGACTGAACTGAACTGATAAAATGCTACAACATGGATGAATCTTGAAAACAATATGATAGTGAAAGACACCGGTCACAAACACCCATATAGCACCTGATTAATTTATATAAAATGTCCAGAATTGGCAAGTTCATAGAAACAGGAAGTTGATTTGTGGTTGCCAGTGCCTGGGAGAGGAGGGATGGGGCAGCAGTAGTCTAGTGAGTGGGGAGGTGTTGGCATGATGAAAACGCCCTGAGGTTAGATAGTGGCAATAGTTGCGCTACTCTGTCAATGTAATAAAATCTACTGAATTGTATGCTTTATATGGGTGAATTGTATGGTATATAAATTAAATCTCAATAAAGCAGTTAAGAAAATGTCTGCATCTCATTCTCTAACTGACTCTCCCTTTCCCAGTTTCTTAGCCCTCCTAGGACAAGCATGAATTCAAGACCTTCTCCAGCACACTTATTAGAGTCCAGTACTTGGTGACTAGACTTCAATTTAATGACTTTCAAACCGTCCTTTTCCCTTAGAAGTGAAGCTTCAGGGACTTCTCTGGTGACCTGGTGGCTGAGACTCCACGCTTCCATTCAGGGGGTCCAGGTTCAATCCATGGTTGGGGAACTGGACCCCACATACCACAACCAAGAGTCCTCATGCCACATCTAAAGAGCCCACATGCTACAGCTAGAGATTCTGCAAGCTGCAACAAAGATGGAGGAAGATCCGGCACGCCAGAATTAAGACCCATGCAGCCAGGCAAGTGATAAACATTTATTAAGAAAAAAAAGTGAAGCTTCGGGGGTAGCAGGGACCAGGAGGAAGGAGAGGGTGGGGCAGGTTGAGAGAGTAGCAAGGAGACATACACATTACCATGTGTAAAGCAGATAGCTAACGGGGAGTTGCTGTGTAACACAGGAAGCTCAGCCCACTGCTCTGACAACCTGGAGGAGTGGGATGGGGTAGGGGACAGTCAGGAGGGAGGGGATGAATATATACTTATGGCTGATTCATGTTCTTGTATGGCAGAAGCCAACACAATGTTGTAAAGCAATTATCTTCCAATTAAAATTTTAAAAGATCAGAGACTCTTGTTTTATTCATAGCCCCCCATGCTTGACGTAGGGTCTGGCACATGGCAGGGTGCCACAGAGGTATATCAAATGAACAGGTGCTCCATGGTGCTCATATCCTGAGTGGAGGCAGAAGCCCAGCATTGGCTGCGAGCCATTCAGTCCCTTAGCACTTATTCACTGTGTCCTCATGACCCTTGGATGGTGTAAATGTACAAAGCAGACAGGTCTTTGCTCTGGAGGGACTCCGAGCAAAGGAAACCTGTCCTGAGCAGGGTTAACGCGTTGATCAAACACTGCAAATAAATAATAACGAAACTTCAGTAAAGATTTACATAGATGGAAAGTGGAAATTATGTTAAAGGGGGCTTTGTGGGAAGTTAGACTGAGTTGAGACAGCCGTGCTGTAAAGAAGAGAGATCTGAAAGATAGAGGCAGAGTGAGAAGAAGCTTAATCAGAAAAAAAGAAAGAAATGGGCATTTTTCAGTACAACAATTCTGCCAGTTAGGAGGTGTGTCCACCTTGTGATTTTAATTTCTCCCTGAAGTGGGGAGTAGTATTCAGAAAGTGGAAAGTGCCGAGTACCCTCCTTCATCTCCTGTGTGGGAAAGCTCTGAGGAGGGACGTGCAGGGAAAGAGTGACTCAGTGGCCAAGAGAGGAGGGAACCAGGGTGTTTCAAAGAGATGGTGGAGATTTCATTTAAGTGCGACTGCCTCCTTCACTTTGGAAAATCGTGGGGAGGGACAGCCGAGAGGTCAGGACACCAGGCGAGCAGATACACAGTGACACAGGCTGGGAAACCAAGAGGCCAGCATTTAGCTGCACAGCCCGTGGCAGGTGATGGAGGTCCTGGCAAGAAAAATTAAGGAACCTTGGCCAGTTGGCTTTGTCCACACATACAACCATCTCACTCCACGTCTCTTTTCTCTGTGCTTTCATTTAGACACTCAGGGATTCTAGAAAGCCTTCCATGAAAAGGAGGTATGAAACAGGGCTAGGAAGTGATTAATATGTGAATAAGACTCTTGAACAAGGCAGGGTTAGGCCAAAGGGTTAAGACACTTGGGAAGATGGGAGGAGGCAAGGAAGATGTGGGAAGAATAAAGTTCAGGGTCAAGGATGATGCTGCAAAATCTGGTAGAGATCACCAGCTGGAGTTTGGGAAAAAGGAGATGTGGATCAGAGAAAGACCCAGGACTGAGGAGGCTTATGAACTCAGAGACGAAAGGGCAGAGCTGAAAGGTCTTCCTGAATGGGTCGCCTCAGCTGGCAACCAGAGGCTGATGCAGCCCCAGAGTTCAGAGGAGCTTGAGACTCGGAGTGAGTCCAGGCACAGATGAGCCTGTGAAGAGCAATGAAGTGAAGTTTTCTTTTCTCCTGAAAAGTGCCTCTTTTGTGTTTTTGGTTTGCTTAGCTGGCTGCCCACCAGAAGGAACAAATGACAAAGATGGCTAGGCACAGGCGTTGTGGGCACAGGAGGTTGCTGAGCGCCCTTCTGGGCTCCATGGCTCCATAGTGCTGTGTCACTGACCATGGCACCGGCTCTGCTGCTCTAAGTGGTGTGCCCCGTCCCTAACAGCGGGGGTGATAAAGGGCTATTGTTGGCTTGAGATAAAACAGCCTAGGCAAGGCTTTTAGTGCATCATGGCACTTAGACCCTTTTCTCAAGCCTCAGATGCAGTTTTCCTTTGGTACTTCAACATCTCTGATATTAGGAAAAGCAACATTGATTTCTTAGTGGTACATAAAATACAATTTATGGTGCCTTAGATTTGATCTGGGAGAAGGCAGTGGCACCCTACTCCAGTACTCTTGCCTGGAAAATCCCATGGACGGAGGAGCCTGGTGGGCTGCAGTCCATGGGGTCCCTAGGAGTCGGACACGACTGAGCGACTTCACTTTCCCTTTTCATGCATTGGAGAAGGAAATGGTGACCCACTCCAGTGTTCTTGCCTGGAGAATCCCAGGGACGGGAGAACCTGGTGGGCTGCCGTCTATGGGGTCACACAGAGTCGGACACGACTGAAACGACTTAGCAGCAGCAGATTTGATCTGGAAGTAGACAGCCGGTAAGTGGCAGTGGAGGTGTTTTGTGTCACTCTCCCTGGGCCAAACTCATAGCTCTGTCCACAACTTAGGGTCCCTTCTTCTCTCTGGACTGATTCAGCCTTTTCCCTGAGAGACAGTTAGGCTTCCCTTGTAGCTCAGTCAGTGAAGAATCTGCCTGCATTGCAGGAGACATGGGTTCGATTCCTGAGTTGAGAAGATCCCCTGGAGAAGGAAATGGCAACCCACTCCAGTATTCTTGCCTGGATAATCCCATGGACAAGGAGCCTGGAAGGTTACAGTTGATGGGGTTGCAAGAGTTGGACACAACTGAGCAACTAAGCATGGCTCAGCACCTGGGGGACAGGAACTCGGGCCCTGCGGTTAGGCCTGCTGAAGGGAAGTCTTGTCTTGGCTACTACTCTCCGTGTGACCCAAGCTAAGCAACATCACCTCTCTGAACCTCAGTTTCCTCTGCTCTGCAAGGGAGAAATATTACCTACATTCATAGGGTTATCAGATGAGGATAAGAGGAGACAGTTATATAAAGTGCTTGCTTAGCACAGTGCTACACTGGATAAATGTTAGATGATGATACAAATAAACAATGTTACCTTAGGTAGCAGAGTTAGGCTATATTACAAGTATTACTATTCCTGAGGTATCTTGGGAGCCCTACACAAAATTTCATCTCAGACTCTCAATGGGAAGGATCTCAGAACTCAACCATCCTCTTCCTGCCCTGTGATGGTGGCTGAGGTTGCAACCTCGCGCTGCCTCACCTGGAACCCTTCTCCCACTGCCTGCTCCCACCCTGCTCCTTTCTCAGCACTCCCCTGCACTCCCCTCAGGACTCTGGACTCATTACTTCAGGAACTGTTTTTCTTGGGAAGTGGGCTGGCTCGTTCCCTCCTTGGGAAAGACCACCCCAAACCCTGGCTGGGGTTTTGTCGAGCAGTTAATCACCCGAGACCTCCCCCAGCAAGACTTCTCTGTGGCTTCATCTTCCCGTCTCCTCTTAAGTGCCCTGACTCACTTCACAAAGCTGTCTGCCTCTGTCCTTGCTGGCATCCTCTACCCTAAATGTAAATACCATATTTTTCTCAAAGCTTCTTACCTCTCCCTAAGGAGTCTTACGTATCAGAATCAATCATGCTTTACATTTATAACGTTTATAACTCATGCACTCAGAGCTTCCCCAGGTCTTCAGATCCCCACTTGGTCTCTCCCATTCACAGCTCTCCGTGGTCCTGAGGGCATCGCACAGCCTTTCTCTTCAAGTGCCACAAGCAAGCCTTTCCTTGTGGGGGAGGTTACCGAGCCTCAGAGATAGGTTTGGCCAGTCCCTTTCTTGAGCCCTCCTAATCTTTCTCATCATTTTTCAGCACAGAAGATAGGACTAATGAGTTCTCCCCAGGCTAGCTCTTTGGCAAGCCCTTCTCTTTTGAGGTAAGACACCCCACCCCCAACCCTACCCCTACCTTGCAATCTGCCTTGTGCTGCCTTTTATGACTGGCCTGCCTCTTTGCACCAAACCCACGGGCAGGAAACTCAAGACTTTTGCCTGCACCTTGGCTGGGGATTCCAGGGTAACACAAGCCTCTCTGGTATGGAATGGCATCAGATAAAAATCTCAGACTTTGTCAATGAAACAGCCACTAGCTCCCCCTCAAGATCTTTATCAGGGGGCTGGATCTGAAGGAGCATGGTAGGCCTGCCCCTCAGGGGAACTGTGGAATCTCTAGTCTTCACTGTGTTTGTAACAGAATGACTCTTGTGGTCTTAAGGAGTGTGTCCCAAATGTCTTGGCTTCTCAAAACTGCTTTCTGCTCCCTTAAAAATCTTCTGGACAGAGTACCGTGTGCTGAAAGGGATGGGGCAGATTTCACAAAATGCAGCAGCAGCCACATGGCATCATTGAGTTAGGAGAAAACATAACACATTAGACACAGTCCCTGCGTTTACTTCTTTGTCAGTCTGTTCATCTGCCTGCCTGTCTACATCCTCTGATACGTTTAGAGAAGGACATGTGGTGTATACGCCAGGATATGAATGAAGCTGAGGGTGGTGTATAAAGGTGTCTGTAAGATAGCGAGATGAGGAGCCTCAAGGGCACCCTCCCCAGAGTGCCTCCCAGGCCACGGAGGGACAGACAGTAAGAAGGCAGGAGTGAAACCCTCCCCTGTCGAACGTCCCACACTGCAGTGTGTCCTGCGGGCTCTGAGAGGCCGAAGTGTCCTAATGCTGTCAGGCTTCAGAGCCCAGGGCTCCAAACCTTCCTGAAGGTTCTGTGGGGCGAGCTCCTACCTCATCCCAGAAAGGAATGGAGGAGCCACCCAGCTGGCTCGTGGTGGCTGCGTGTCCAGCCATCCGGGAAAGCAGCCATTTCATCTCCCCCAGCCTTCCTGCCATGGCTCTCCCCTCTGGCCGAGCTCCCAGGATGTGGGATGCCAAGCAGTGCCCGCCTCCTCCCCTCATTCCCCACATCCCACCTTGCTCACAAAGGCAGGTCTGTCTGGAGCTGAGCAGGGCAGGCCCAGGAGGAGGGCTGGTGCTCCACACCACCCTTTCCTTACGGAAACGGACAGGTCTTATCCAGTGACGGGGAGAGGGAATTCCCCTCGTGGAATACCTCCTCTCAGGCTCAGCAGAGGGTGTATGTAAGTGGGAAGTTTTCTGCTTTGCATGTCTAGTCAAAAGAGGGCTGTGAGTGCAGCACGTCACCACAGAGTAAATGCTCCCGGATTCAACAAGCCGCCTTCTAATCCTTTGCTCCTGAGTCAGTCAGAAATGTTTACTTTGCTTTGAAAATGGCCTCCATTTCCTAGTTAATATGTGTAAGAGAAGACGCTGCCACTCAGCAGTGTGCTTTCGCCCAGCGATTGTGACTTGCATGTAGTATGACCTTGAGAAGACTGCTCTGGGCTCGCTGTCTCCATTCCCTAACTTCACTACACCTAGTAAGGGCCCACACATACTACTATTAGGCACATGGGCTTGGCAAGACACTCCAAGGGAATAAAGGTGGAGATGCAGTCAAAGCGCAAGCTCTGAAGTCTGGCTTCCTGGACTAAAATCCAGAGGGTTGGTTCACCTCTCTGAGCATCAAGTTACTTGACCTGTGATAGCCCCCACCCCACATTGTTCATTGTTAGGGTGCAACAGGGTAAGATGAATAACCTCACTTGGCACAGCATGTGGCACTGATCTCTGTAGCTGTTATTTTGTTAGTTATTCAAAATAAATAAGTTCCCTGTCCTTGATGGAGGGTGAGAAGGAAAATCATAAGTAAGGCAGACTGGTAAATGCTTTGATGAAGGTGCCCTGCACTAGAGGGAGAAGAGGTCCAGGAGGATTTATTGGAAGCTGTGGCAGGTCAGACACAAGGACAAACAGCTTCATGCATGTGGACATGGAGTAAAAGGAAAGTTGAAGAGAGGCCTGAGTGTGGGCAGATAGGGCGGTCTGGTCCCAGCATGAGTGACTGGGGCTGCTGGGCCGGGGGCTTGCACACTAGTTTGCAGGTCAATGCACGCTAGTTTGGAGTCACACCAGACAGGACCCCAAGTGGTGCCACCTGAAGAGTGTAGACTTCTATCTGCAAGTGGTGGGCAGTCAGTGGAGATCTTTGAGAAGAGAATTAGATGTTTCTACTAAAATTTTATGGGAAAATCTTGGTGGGGGCAGAGAGGGCTGGGCACTCAGGCTGAGGGACACTTGCTCTGTGTTCCCATCTCTGAAAATTCACTAGGCTTCTAGTCCTTGCTTAATATTCATCTTCTTTACTTGACTACAAGGTCATCTAGGACAAGAGCCATATGCTTCCTTCACACAGCTCTACCCCCAGCACAATCCCCGGTGCTTCATAGATAGCTGTTGAATTGAAACAGACAAAAGAGCTGAAACTTGAGCCATGAGAGTAGAGGAAGGGATGGTCTAAAGTCATGAGGAGGAGCATGAAGAGGATTTGGCAAATGCCAGGAACTCAGCAAAGGAATATTCAGAGATAGCATAGGACATGGTGGGGAAGATGGATGAATGTATGGGAGAATGGACAGAATCAGGAGAAGCCTGGTCAGCGAAGCAGGTACCAAGTGCCTGACAGAGTGGGTTGCTTCCCAGAGGCGAGACACCATCCATTCAAAGCTCGGTGTCAGCCAGGCCTTGGCCATGGGGCTCTAGGGAGAAGCCAGAGTCGGAGGCAGATGTGGGAGGGTCAGAGATGAGGGGAGAGATGGGGATCTTCAAGGGAGAAGGACCCAGAGCCTGAAAAGAGAGGTGGACAGAGGCAGCTACCCTGGGGGACATCCCACATTCTCAAGAGATCCCTAGTGCAGCCAGTGACCTCAGAGGAGAAGTCACAGGGGACTGGAGGCCAGAGGGTACAGGATCACAGCATTCAGCGGGAAAGCTGGCTCTAGACCACACTGTTCAAAGGTGCTGAGAGGCTAAACATATGGAAAACAGAAGCCAGAATCTTGAGACTGGTCTCGTGGCATTGCTGTGCCAGTCACTTCTTCCAGTCTTCTAAAGGAAGATACATATTCACCAACCCTCCCATTATCAGAACCTTCCATTGCTTCCCACTTCCCAAACATTCAGGCCCTAAGTCCTTGGCAAAGGGTTTCAGTGACCTCCAGTCTTGCCTGAAAGCCTCACCTTGCTGTTGCACGTCCAGACCTTCATGAGTTGGTTCATGCTATTCCTTCAGCCTGGAAGGGCCTTCCCTTCCAGTCTCTTCTAGCTAAACTTCTTCTTTACCTTTCAGAGCCTACATCACATTGCACCTCCACTGCAAAGCCTTCCCTAATATCTCCAGTAAAAGGGTCCTTCCTTTGAGGACCTATGGTGCAGTGCTTTGCCTAGCAATTCTTGCATTCCAAGATTCCACCCGGCTGTTGGCTTGTCTCTCCCCTTCACTGGATTATGACGTCATGAGAGCAGAAGACATACCTTGTCTTAGAACATTCTGTGGCTTGATCTCTTATGCACAGAAGGGACACAGCCAGCGCCAGCAAAACATATGGAGAAATGAATGTCTGAGGACAGTAGATGCTGGCTGTTCTGCTTAGAAATTACAGGGCCTAGGAGCTCTTTGACTTCAGGGCTTGGCCCTGCAATTAAAATCTTGGCCCAGCATTAGGTTGCCTTACAACCAGATGTGCTATCTGTGATCTCTAGAGTCATTTTGATATTGTGGATACATTATTATAGATACACTTAAGATTTTCCTGAACATTTCCCATATTTAGACAAAGATGGAAAAACTTGGCCTGGTCATCAGAAGTACTTTATCACATGTGTTCCCTTGATGGTGATTTAGAGTAATCCCTACACAATTCCATGAGGATCATAAACATATTTCAAGAGCCATGAATTAGGAGGAGAAAGTTTCCCAACACTCAATTTACAGACTCAGAAAGCATCTGTTCATTTAATCATCTGTCATCTTCAGCCCCTCTGAATAGGCTCTGACAGTATTTAGATAAAATGAATATAATGATTTTGCAACAGCTTGTTATTTGTAAGGAAAACATGTATTCAATAAATATATTCAACAAGGTTCAGCGAGTACCTACTCTGTGCCAGTCGTGTGTCTTTGTTAGTGTATGAGTCGGATGAATTCTTTCTGTAGTCTGTGTTTTAGGGGTTAGATATTCTCTGTTTTGTTGTATAAAACTGAGAGCAATTTAGGACTGATATAGACAGTCCTGCTTTTTTGGTCAGCTTTGTTTTTATTTTAGGATAGACAGTTACAAAACACAGCTGGCAAAATGGAAAGAAAAGCTACATTCTTCATGCAGCTGTGAACAACAGAATTTAAATATCTCTAATCCAGCAGACCTGGTTCTTGGCAAGGGAGGGAAAAAGACTTAATTGTTTTTACTACTTTAGGCTTTCACACTCATACACACATGTGTGCACATGCATGGCCAAAGAGTAAAAAGGCAGTGAAGCCACAGGGTGTGTTGAGTGCTTTTAAAGTTCTTTTTCCATGGATCTTGCAGCGTAGGCTGGGAAGGAGTTTCCCAAAGAACTAACCTTGTAAGGAAAGCCTTCCTCTGCCTTTGTAATAATAAAAATTGCCCTCTCCTGAGTATCCATCCTGTGCTAGTCTGGTGCCTGAATAGCATTACCTGTTTTATTATATCCTCTGAGGTGTGTGCCGTGTACACACACAAAATGAGGCTCAGATGATGAAACAGGTTGCAAAACTGGGTAGGCATGGAATAGGAATTTAAATCTAGTTGTCTGACTTCAGGGCCCGCATTTAGCCACAACTGGGATTTTCCTTAAACCATCTCCACTGTGGCAGAATAGCACCAAAACATACTTGAGAGGTGAATAATGACCAGACTTGGGGAAATGGGGAACATTCCAGATGACATCTCCCCATCTTTAAGTGATTCCAAAAGACAGATGTAAGAAATGTGGTTGGCCTGCACAAAAGAACCCTAAAAATAGGGGTCTTTATCTTTTTCTATTTCAGTATATATTGCTCTTTCCTCCTTAACAGTAATAGAGCTATGCTTAAATGTTTTTGTAGAAGGATATTCAATATGGCATTATTAATAACAGTGACAATGAACTGAATATCCGATAATAGAGGACTCATTAGATTATAGAGGAGTAGAGTGCCACCATTAAGAAATCTGTTTCAGAACAGTCTTGAGTGGAGGACACCCATGATATGTTGCTAAATGAAAAAGTAAGTTAAAAGTCTGTAAAGACAGTATGATCCCATTTTTGTTTCCACACACACAGAAAAAGACAAATAGAGACACACAAACACAGAGACACACAAACACAGACATATATATAACACAAGAAAAGAACTAGGAAATTATCAATATTTTAACTGTGATTATCTCTTGATGGGTAAACTTTTATTTTCTTGAATTGTATTTTCTGGTATTACTTCCATTTCCTATAATGAAATATATTACTTAATTATCTAAGAATAATTTTTAAGTAGTGCATACTCATTAACTCAACAGTTTCATTGTACAAACAGTACTCCATTGTGTACTAGACTCAAAACATTAAAAAAAAAAAAAACAGGAAGAAAGCAAAGTTACTTATACCCTTGTTCACTGGCATTTTGGATGATCTCCTTCAGCTCATTTTCTGTGCTGCATTGAAAGCATAATGGTGACCAAAGCAGATAGCTCCCAAGCCCTGGGACAGTTAGGAGTCCTTCCAATGGAGATTGAATAGCCTCTGGGCCCTTATTCGGCCGCTTCTACCTCCAGACATCATTTCACTTCCCTCTAAGTCTCAGCTCCATCATCAGTAAAAAGGATGGAGTGGTACCTACGTCTTCTTCCACGAAGAATAGTCTTCATCCCTCCTCTTGGCATGCCTGGAGTCCCTTAATCCTTCTCGTCTTTGCTTCTGTGTCTCCTTGGAGAGACTTTCCCTTTCTACCTAATTTGTAGCAGCTTCTCTTGTTCCAGGACCTTGTTTGTTTTATTTGTAGATCTTAGCACAGTTTTTACTTAGTTCTTTTTGTTGACTTACTTGGTGTGTGGGTGTGTGTGTGGGTGAGTGTGTGGGGTATGGGTGTGTGGGTAGGTGTGTACACTATTTGTCATTCCCCTGCTGCATTAGAATGTCAGCTCCTCAAGGGTAGGGACCATGTCTGTCTCCTCCTCATATCCTTGAGGCAGGGCCCTTCACAGAGAATGCACCCAATATATAGGGAAGGGAGAGAGGGAAGGAGCCTGAAAAATGGGATGCTTCTCCAGGCAGCCCAGTTTCCCGTGAATGTGGGCAGTGTGTGCTGCTCAGCCCTAACATTACTGTGCAAGTTTAAAAATAAAACCCCTGGGTGGAGTGAGAAACCTTTAAAGAGGATGGGGGAAAGATAATGAGAAACAGAAGCTGGCCAGCACAGGCCCAGCAGGATGTGGGACTGGCCAGGAAGAGAAAGTGACCCTGACTCCAAGAAAATACTGCAAGAGTCTGATGAAGGTAGAACTCCGCGTTAGGTGCTAGAGGTCTTCCTCTTAGTCGATAGTGGATGAAAGACTTTAACTGTTTCAGGCTGTGCTTCCATCCCAGAGTGAGACGTGTTTAGAGTCTTTTTTTTTTTTTTTAAGAGCTATTCTTTACAGTTGCTAGAACAGAGGCCTCCACACCCCACATCTGACTGCCATGCTGTCAGAAGAAGGACTAGCAGGAGGTTCCAGGGAGGCCATGAAGCCTGCTTTGGCTCACTCTCCCTGTGACCTTCCCCAGGGCTCCTCCCAGCGTGGGATCTGAACCTCCCACCACAGTAGGGCCCCAGCCAGACAACCCAAGGTATAGCCACCCTCCACAGTCTTGGCCCAATTCTGGGGATGTGCAAGGCAGGGAGGGTCAGGTCAATGGGTCGCTAGAAACAACTAGGACGTTGCCTTGGAAACCTTTTTCCCCCACTTGCACTGTGTGTGTTTGGATCCACCCTGAACCAGCTGTGTATTAAATCCTCTGGCCACAGTGGGAGTCATGTGGAGGAAGGTCAGAGTGTGTCAGGAAGGGGTCCACCTCCGTGATGGGAGACCATCGATCTTCGGGCCTTAGTGAGAGGTCTGATGACCCAGGAGAGCCATGGGCTGAAAATCCATACTCTGGGCCTGGTCTCTGTGGTGCAAGAATGGGCTGGGCTGAGTGTGGGGGCTGCCAGCATCCCCTCCTCCAGACTGTGGCCTGGACCCCTTCCCGTAATCCATCTCTCTGTGCTGCTCCAGAAGCCAAGTGATGTGCTCATGGTCACCTAGTGCAAGGGAGTGTTTGCAGACCTCTACAGCATTGTTCACCAGTGGGTTTTTCCATAGTCCCTGCTCTGTTATGGTCAGGAGGGCTGTGAAGGAAATCAGCGAATACAGAGGGAGACAGCTGGAGCTTTCCATGCCCCTTCCTAACCTCTGCTCCCCCTTCTAGAGATGAACTCTTGTAAAGAAGGAAACCAAAGCACGGGGAGGACCAGTTCTTACCCACAGTCACTCAGGAGGGCAAGATGGGGCACTGGGCAGCCTGGGTGCAAAATAACTGTGCAGTTCACAGTGTACAACAGGCCATTCTGTTCACTCTGCATTTTATCTTCAAATGTGTTAAACTCAAAGCCCAGGGTCAGGGGACATAGAGGAAAAGTTTGAAAGCACCTGAGCACCAAGGAACCACATGTACCCTGGAGGGATGGGGATCCCACAGCCTTGGCTAAAGGAGCTTTGCTAAAGTTGAAGCTTCTTTGTTTGTTGCAAACTCCTACACCTTAAAACTGCTGAACAGGAGGCTTGTCTGCTCCATGCTTGAACTCTTTAAGGGAGCTATTGGTTTCTTGGCTAGTTCTAGGCTCCTGACATGTGAATTTTAAGTGCTGAAAGAGCACAGGTTGATCATTGTCCCTTGGAACAAAGAAGACTGACAGGGGAACAGCAAGTGACCTTCATGTTCCCAGATCATTTTTTCAGTTCAAATACATTCTTAGGTTTCCTGAAATCCTTAGCCAGACTGCAAAGTGTTGGTAGCAATAATAATTAATATTTTATTGATCAAACACTGTGTGCTTTGCATTATGTACTGAAACATTTTTGTCTCACTGACATCTTAAATCACCTCTGTGAGGGAGTAACAGCTAATGATGATAATAAAACACACTTTCTCAGACTTCACCTGTATAAATTCACAGACTCCCGTCAACAACCCTCAGGTGTGGGTGCTGTTATCATGTCTCTGTTTCGGAAGTGGAAAGGTTACAGAATTGGGCCAGGGCCTTACAGCTCTTGTGTGTCAGAACCAGAATTCAAGCCCAAGCAGTCCTGCCTGCCCCAACAGGTATACTCCTATCCTCACGCCGTGCAGACTGTCACTATGAAAAAGATGATGAGAGACAGGGGCCAGAAGTGGAGGCATCAGAACTCTTGGTCTACCACATCAGCTCCCTTTCCAATGAACTTAGGACACTGCCTTCTGAGTCTTCAGCAGAGACATTCCAGGACCAGCCTTGGAAAACGGCAGCTCATTCTGTATGGCCAACCAAGCGAGGATTTTACCCTTGGGAGGAAACGATCCTGAGGCTGACCTGCATCTCTGTCCCAGAGACATCCCCATTAGCATTTCAAACATGAAAAACCAATAGAGTCTTAAGGAAGAATATTTTGTTCCTTTAACCTAACTACCACCTTAGCACTGAAGACAAAGGAGCCAGGGTCATGCCAGCCTTAAACTCTGAACCAGGGACATGCTCTCCTGGGGCTGCAGCTTGCCGTATAGACTCCAGGGAGTGACTCTGCAGTGGTCATTCCCAGCTTTCTTCCAATTGCCATTTCAAAATTCTGACATAGATTCTAAGGGAAGAACAGGCACAGCCTAGTTTTCGAACAGCTCTTTGTGTCCCCGATTGGTACTGAAGCAGCACTTTGTGCTCATTGATCAATCAGTGCAGACACTGCTTCCACCCCCATCGACCTGGTAGCCAAGGTTGGGGTGAGTGGCTTTGTCCACTCCTCTCTGAGTGCAAGGGCAGGAATGTGCTGTATCAATGTCACCCTTCTGGGTGCCTGACATCACTTGTTTGCCTTTGATGCCCATCAGCCAAAAGGTGTTATTCATCTCTGAGCATGAATAACACAAACAGGCTGAATTTTTCCAGGCTTCCAAAGTGAGTTCTCTGAAGAGACGAGATTATGCACCCTAGGCCAGAGCAGCTGATGCAGAGCATGGGGCTCTGGGGGCTGTGGGGGCCTGCTCACCCAAGCCGGGGTCTGAGGCCCCGAAGCACACTTGGCAGCACTGCTTTCAGATGTAACGTGCTCCTTTCTAGAGCTATGAGGAGGGACAGAGGCTGGGAGGTCCCACTGCTGTCCTTGGTTTTGGCTTTTCCACTCCCAGGATTGAACCAGTCACTCATTTATTGAGCACTTACTAAGTGGCTCAGCTCTGTTTTAGGCACTGGGGATACAGCAGGGAAAAAGAGAGACAAGGCCTACCCTCCTGAGGCTTATCTTCAAGGGGGAAGGATGAATCAAAGCAAACTTTAAAAAAATTGACAAGATGATACAGACTGGGGTCAGTGCCATGAAGGAAACAGAATAGGGAGTAACAGGAGAGAAAGCCTCTTTGAGGAGTTGACCAGAGAGATGAGGCCTGAAGGACAAAGAGGTCTCCTATGTAGGGAAAGTACTCCAGGCAGATGGAACAGCAGTGGCAAAGTCCCAGAGGCAAGAGAGGGCATGGAATGTCTGAGGCACGGAAGAGAGGCCAGTGGGGCTAGAGCTTGTGGGGGCATATGAGAGGAGTGGGAGGATCTTGTCCCCATGAGCCCCCCCAGCTGCTCTCACCTTCCTGAAAGTCTCCCTCTCTTCTCCACAGTGGACTCCACTTGCCCCAGGGACTCATCCTTGCTAAGCCAACTCTAGCTCCTCTGCTGGCAGGAAAAGGAAGGGACTTCTTTTGTGACTGTCAGGACATATGGCAAAGGCATGGCATTCAATCTGACATCAGGACTCCCTCATGGTTTATGTCAACAGTGGCTGGCGTTGATGAGAAGTTTCCGAATGATGGGAACGGTGTGTGTCTGTCTGGTAAGGAAGACACCTGAGAGGGCTACAAACGCCAAGCTGGAATTCCATTGCCGCAGACCTATCTTTCTGCTTCTCATGTGAAATCCTGAATAAGGCACATTTTGGCTTTAACTTCTTTGTACTCCTTTTTTATATTCTTTGCCTATTTTCATACCTGTGTCTGCCCACTTCCGCCCTTTGCCACAAGGGATCTGCCTCGGTTTCTTGCCCCCACTTCTTGCCTCTTCACAACTTGAATCTCGGCCATTCTCCACAGCCCTGCTGAATGAGCCTGCTGACCTGTTCCTGTAGCTTCAGGAAAGGTTCAGCAGGCAAAGGAGAGGTTACATTCATGAGACCTCTGTGTGTCCTTCAAGTGATGCCAAAGAAGGTTGGGCTTGGCTGCCTGGTCAACCCCAGTCTGAGCCTGGCCTGGCTCCCAAGGTCTTGAATTAACCTCATCAGTGGGAGACACTGGTCCCTCTTTAGACTTTAAAATGCTGCACTCAGTATGTCAGCAAATTTGCAAAACTCAGCAGTGGCCACAGGACTGAAAAAGATCAGTATTCATTCCAATCTCAAAGAGGGGCAATGCCAAAGAATGTTCAAACTACCATACAGTTGTGCTCATTTCACATGCTAGTAATGTTATGCTCAAAATCCTTCAAACTAGGCTTCAGCAGTATGTGAACCAAGAACTTCCAGATGTGCAGGTTGGATTTTGAAGAGGCAGAGGAACCAGAGATCAAAATGCCAACATGCATTGGATCATGGGAAAAGCAAGGAAGTTCCAGAAAAACATCTACTTCTGCTTCATTGACTATGCTAAAGCCTTTGACTGTGTGGATCACAACAAACTGGAAAATTCTTAAAGAGATGGGAATACCAGACTACCTTACCTGTCTCCTGAGAAGCCTGTATACAAGTCAAGAAGCAACAGTTAGAACCAGACATGGAACAATAGACTGGTTCCAAATTGGGAAAGGAATATGAGAAGGCTGTATATTGTTACCCTGCTTATTTAACTTCTGTGCAGAGTACATCATGTGAAATGCTAGGCTGCATGAATCACAAGGCGGAATCAAGGTTCCTGGGAGAACTATAACAACCTCAGATATGCAGATGGTACCACTGTAATGGCAGAAAGCCAAAAGGAACTAAAGCCTCTTGATGAGGGTAAAAGAGCGTGAAAAAGCTGGCTTCAAACTTAACATTCAAAAATCTAAGATCATGGCAATTAGAAGGGGGAAAGTGGAAGCAGTGATAGGCTTTATTTTCTTGAGCTCCAGAATCACTGTGGATGGTGGCTGCAGCCATTAAATTAAAAGATGCTTGCTCCTTGAAAGGAAAGTTATGACAAACCTAGACAGCATATTAAAAGCAGAGACATCACTTTGCTGACAAAGTCCATATAGTCAAAGCTATGGTTTTTCCAGTAGTCATGTACAGATGTGAGAGTTGAACTGTAAAGGATGCTGAGCGCCGAAGAATTGATGCTCTTGAATTGTAGTGCTGGAGAAGACTCCGAGAGTCCCTTGGACAACAAGGAGATCAAACTAGTCAAGCTAAAGGAAATCAACCCTGATTATTCATTTTAAGGACTGATGCTGAAGCTCCAACACTTTGGCCACTTGATCCAAACAGCCAACTCATTGGAAAAGACCCTGATGCTGGGAAAGATTGAGGGCAAGAGGAGAAGGGGGCAGCAGAGGATGAGATGGTTAGATAGCATCACCGACTCAACGCACATGAATTTGAATAAACTCAGGGAGATAGTGAAGGACAGGGAAGCCTGGCGCGCTGCAGTCCATAGGGTCAAAAAGAGTCAGACACAACTTAGCAACTAAACAACAAAACAGTGGGGCCATGACGGACACCTAGAACATGCCGTTGAGGGACATGGCTAGACCACTATTGGGGAAGATGTCTGGAGCTTTATTCCCTAATGGCGATGTACCCAACACTAAGTTTATGAGCTCAGGAAGCCTGCTGTCTTCCTTCGGGGCTGACCCACTGTTGAATCAAGCCGTCAACTTCTCTGCCCTTCGTTGAAATCAGAGTTTACCCTGCAGAGGATTGCCTCCTTCTCTGTTTTTTTGTGGCTCTCAGCAAAGGACCTAAATCCTCAACATGGCCACCATGGTTCAGCCTCCGTCTGTGCCGCTTCTTCCCTGCCTTCTAGCCGCACAGCCTCCCCTCCACTCCTTGGTGAAGGCACACTTCTCACACCATGTGATCTTCCCTCATGCTCTGCCTGTAATAGAGCATGGACAGAGTACAGCCCTTAGCACACATCCAACCCTCTGTGCTATTACCCTGCACCCTGTTACCAGGTAAGGGTTACCATTACCACGGGCCCATTGGTCCTGCCCAGCCATTGGTTGGCAGAGCAGTGGGCCCTTCACCCAATCAACCAACTGGCAATAAGCAACCCTTAGTAGTCCTGTTCAGTCATTGGTTGGTACCATGGTAGGCCCTGCCCACAAGCAACAAACTGTCAGTGAGCGCCGTTAGTGAAGCAATTCAGCCAGTAATGGTTGTTGTCAGGTGTTGAGTGAGGTAAGAAGGGGATCTTGGCCTTCTCCCTGGGGCTCTTCAGCTCACCCAGACTTGGTCCAGCAGGTGAGCTGGGGGCTCGAGGAATAGGCGAGGGGCTGGGTCCTCACCGGGGCCACCTATTGGCTGTGAGGCAGCCAACTGTGACCCCTCCCCCAACCCCACCTCTGTTTATGAATGGGCCGTCTGCATGGGACAGTCTCTGGGTCCGCCCTCGCCCCCCACCTCCCACCCCCTCGGTTTGGGCGGCCCAAGGATCCTGAGGGTCACTGTGTCCTGGGCACCTGGCTCCTCGGCTGATGGCTCGACAGGGCCTGGCGACCTGGCCCTGAGGGAGCTGCCAACTCAGTTCTGCCTCCTTTTAGCCAATATCTGGACCTTGGAAGAGGAGGAGGAAAGTTGGGACCTGGCCCTTGTCAGAACAGAGAATAATATTTATTTGTTAGAGATTTACAGGAACATGGTTACCTGACAATGACCTGACCTCCAGAACAAAGGATCTGACATGAAGAAATTTATAACAGCTAACCATGCCCCTCCTTCAACTTTCCTAGAAAATGGCTTTGCTGAAAGCTTTTGGGGAATTTGGGGTTTAAAATAAGGCATGAGCTACCCATGTCCTTGCATGGCCTTGCAATAAACCTTTCTCTGTTCCAAACTCTAACGTTGTGGTATTGTTTGGCCTCACTGTGGTTCGGGCGGAGAAGGAAATGGCACCCCACTCCAGTATTCTTGCCTGGAGGATCCCATGGGCGGAGGAGCCTGGTAGGCTACAGTCCATGGGGTCACTAAGAGTCAGACACGACTGAGTGACTTCACTTTCACTTTTCACTTTCATGCATTGGAGAAGGAAATGGTAACCCACTCCAGTGTTCTTGCCTGGAGAATCCCAGGGATGGGGGAGCCTGGTGGGCTGCCATCTATGGGCTCGCAGAGTCGGACACAACTGAAGCAACTTAGCAACAGCAGCAGTGGTTTGGGCAGGCGGACTCGCATTTTTATAACATTCTCTCCGCCTGAAACATTCAGCCCTCACCCATCTGACCCCTGCCCATCCTCCAGATCTCATCCCAAGCGTCGCCTTGTCACTGAAACTTTTCCAGACACCCTGACTTGGTCCAGCATGCTGCCCTATGCTTTCAGGGGGACTGCTCAGGAGAATTCCTGCAGGGTGGATGTTGATGGCCCCACCTAGCCTCTTGCTTTCGTGCAGGTGGGAACTGTTGGTCTTAGGCTCTGCAGCCTGCTCCTGGCACACAGGAGGGCCCAAGAATGAACCTCCTGACCTGGACTGCTCAGGAGTGGACTGCAGGCTGCCCATCCTGGTCTGCACCCTCTTCTCTTTCTCTATGTCCTGTCTTCTTTTTTGTTTGCTTTTCTTTCCCTTCATCCTCTCCATCTTTCCCTTCCTTCTTTCTTCCTTGGCCTCAGGTTTACCTGTGTCTCCCCAGAACACTATGTAAGTCAACAGAAAAGCATTCAGAGTTAAAGAAATAGTTGCCACAACTTGGCAGGATGTTTTGGTCAACTAGATCACCCCAGACCCAGGGCCTCGAGAGGAGATCTGATTCCTAATATAATCCTTTTCTAAGGCTGCTGTAACAAGACTGTTACAGAGACTGGGTGGCTTAAACAAGAGAAATTTCTGTCTCACAGTTCTGAAGTCCAGAAGTCCAAATTTAAGGTAATTCACAGGTTTGGTTTCTCCTGAGTGCTGGGAGGAAAGGATGTGGTCCAGGCCTTTCTTCCTGGCATGTAGATGGCTATCTTCTCCTTGTGTCTTGTCATGTCGTTTTCCCTCTGTGTGTGTCACTAGGGCTTAATTTCCCCTTTTAAAAGGAGACCAGTCATACTGGATTAGGGTCCACCCTAATGACCTCATTTAAACTTGATGACCTCTGTCAAGACACTGTCTCCAAATAAGGTCACATTCTGAAATGTTAGGACTTCCACCTACAAATGTGAGAGGGGACACAGTTCAGCCCATAACTACTACCTTCCAGCTACCCATTGCCCCCACTCTTTCTGGCTTATATGAGATAAAGAGGGAACAACAAGGATACATAATCTTCTGAAGAAATTATGTGGGAGTCTCAGGACGGGGGAGGACAAGATAGGAATATGAAGAGGAGAAAGACACTGAAGGGTGAGAAAAGAGAGTTGAACTGACAAAGAGCTAAAAGTACCCTCACATATTTGTGAGGGGCTCCATGGCTATGCTATGGAAATCTGTGGGGCCTGGGATCCTATCCGAGGCAGTGAGGTCTTTACCCTCACTTGTGAAATGTGATAATACCGTACCTAACTTATGGGATGGTTGTGAAGGGCTTAGCACTGTGCCCAACACCTGATAACTCAGTAGCAGTAGGTGGGCTGCTACTGTTGTTCCCACAGTGTAGGTTTAGCCCTAAGTAAAACGGTGGTTCAGGAAGGCCAAGTCAAAAAAGAGGCTAATCGCCACTGATTCAGGCCGCATGACTCTGTTCTCATTAAAAGCAATGAAGCCCTGGGCTTCAGCTGTGACCTGTCAACTGGAGGCATCAGAACCAGCTGGGCCCTACCCAGGAAATGCAGAGTCCTGGGCCCCTCGTGAACCCAGCTACATCAGTACTTGTGTGAGTAGTTCCCAGGAACCTGATGTTTTAACATTTTAAAATTAATTTCTGGCTGCTCCGTGTCTTTGTTGCTTTGCATGGGCTTTCTCTAGTTACCGGGAGCGAGGGCTGCTCTTCCCTGTGGTGCACAGGCTTCTTGCTGAGGTGTCTCCTCTTGTTGCGGATCACAGGCTCTAGGTGCATGAGCTTCAGTAGTTGTGGTGCACAGACTCAGTAGTTGTGGCTCACGGGCTTAGGTGCTCCACGGCCTGTGGTATCTTCCTGGGGCAGGGATCGCCATGTTTCCTGCGCTGGCAGGTGAATTCCTATCTGCTGCCCCACCAGAGAAGTCCAACAGGTTTTATTATTATTATTAATTAACTTATGTTTTGAATATAGTTGATTTATCATGTGTTAATTTCTTCTGTACAGCAGAATGATTCAGTTATATGTATACATACATTTTAAAAATAGTCTCTTCCATTATGGCTTATCACAGGGCATTGAATATAGTTCCCTATGCTACATATGTATACAGTAAGACCTTGGTTTTTACCCATTCTATATATAATAGTTGGCATTCGCTAATCCCAAACTCCCATTCCATTCCTCCTCCCCTTTCCTTTCAGTTCAATTCAATTGCTCAGTCGTGTCTGATTCTTTGCGACCCCATGGACTGCAGCATGCCAGGCCTCCCTGTCCCTCACCAACTTCCAGAGTTTACTCAAACTCATGCTGATTGAGTTGGTGATGCCATCCAGCCATCTCATCCTCTGTCATCCCCTTCTCCTCCTGCCTTCAATCTTTCCCAGCATCAGGGTCTTTTCCAATGAGTCAGTTCTTCGCATCAGGTGGCTAAAGTATTGGAGTTTCAGCTTCAACATTAGTCCTTCCAATGAATATTCAGGACTGATTTCCCTTAGGATGGACTGGTTGGATCTCCTTGCAGTCCAAGGGACTCTCAAGAGTCTTCTCCAACACCTCTGTTCCAAAAATATCAACTCTTTGGTGCTCAGCTTCCCTTTAGCAACCAAAAATCTGTTCTCTATGAATCTGGTATTTTAAACAAGCTCCCATATGATTCTTTGGCACGTTAAAGTTTAAAACTGCCTGGGCCAGACCACGGGTTCTGGAGCAGTAAGGGTGAGTCTTGTCCATCGGTAATCCCTACATCTACACAGCTCGGTACAAGATAGGCATACCTTCCCATCACCAGTATTCCTCAAGTAAAGTCAGAGATATGGGCTTGAGCAACTATGCATAAAACAAATCTCTGTGTCATGTTTTGAACATTCAATTTAGAGAGGTTACATTAGCAAATCAAGCCTTTTGCATCACTATAAACTTCAGTGTGTCCAGAGGCTAAGTTCTTTATTTCCCACTCCTCCTCTCTCCATGGCTGGAGTCACCTAGTCTTCAACTTAGGCTTAGCTCAAGATGACCTCTGACCTTAGGCTGGAGGTTTGTTAAGAGCCGTGGCCCAGCACCCTTGCTGTGTCCTTGTCTCTGTTGTTAGGCACCATTTTCTCTCTTCTGGGTACCATCCTCTTGCAGGAAAGCCTGTGGCCCACCTTGTCCCCCAGGGCCTACATTCATGTCTTATTCCTAAACACCCAGTCCCAAGGTCATGAGTCCTCAAGGCTGAGATTCTGTCTCCAGTCCAATCCAGGATCTTGCCATCTCTTGACAGAGCTTCCAAATCCTGGCCTACTTTCTAGGGCCTTCAAGAATCATCTTTTCCTGAAGTACATCTTTCACCAAACTCTACCTGCCTCTCAGAACACCTCCAATGATCCCCCAGTATGGAGATGACACAGCAGTTAGGAGCACAGCCTAGGTGTAAGTTTGGCTCTGCCATTTTTTAGCTGTGTGACCATAGGCAAATGGCCAAACCCACCAAGCTCAATTCCTGCAGCCATGGGAGCCCCACTTCACGGAGTTGTTACTAGAATCTGGCGAGGTCACATACAGAGTCAAGAATGGTGCCTGGCTCATATAAAGGCTCAAGAAATGCCACCGGCACAGAAGCTCCTCTATTTTTTAAAAAAATTTTAATTGGAGGCTAATTACTTTACAGTATTGTAGTAGTTTTTGCCATACATTGACATGAATCAGCCATAGGTTTACATGTGTTCCCCATCCTGAACCGCTCTCCTACCTTCCTCCCCATCCCATCCCTCTGGGTCATCACGGTACACCAGCCCTGAGTACCCTGTCTCATGCATCGAACCTGCACTGGCAATCTGGTTCACATATGATAATATACATGTTTCAATGCTATTCTCTCTATTCTAAAAGCTCAGAAATATAGGCAAAACACCACACCAAGCAAAAGCACCTCCGTGTTGCCCAGAAGGTGGCACTGATGGTCACACAGAGAGTCACTTGGACCTTGGAACAAATGGATTTGTGAGCAGCCTTTTCAGAACTCACCTTTCAATAATAACAATAACAACAACAGATACTTAAATTTTGCTCACTATAAACCAGCCACTGAGCTAAGAGCATTTACTCATTTGAGCCTTTCAATTATAAGGCTAGTACTTTATTGCACCATTTTATAGATGAGAAGACTAAGGCACAAGGTCACAGGACTAGTAAGTGTCAGAGTCTGAATTTGAACCCTGGCTTCTTCCTTCCTACAGAGGCTATGTTCTTAACCACTGTTCTGCTGGCCTCTCTTTAGTTCAGTTCAGTCGCTCAGTCGTGTCCAACTTTTCGTGACCCCATGAATTGCAGCATGCCAGGCCTCCCCCGTCCATCACCAACTCCCGGAGTTTACTCAAACTCATGTCCATCAAGTCAGTGATGCCATCCAGCCATCTCATCCTCTGTCGTCCCCTTCTCCTCCTGCCCGCAATCCCTCCCAGCATCAGAGTCTTTTCCAATGAGTCAACTCTTTGTATGAGGTGGCCAAAGTACCTGAGTTTCTGGCCTCTCTTAAGTGGTAACATTCAGGAATCAAGGTAATTATCCTCCCCCACTTCCCTCTTCTCCTGCAGTAGGCCAGATGCTTGTCTTTGTTCCTGTACCTTGCACTCCTTTACCTCCCAGGTGAGCTGGACAGCCTGTCAGCCCAGGTTCATTTGCTCTTACCTGCCCACCCAGTTAAGTCCCCGCCTTTCTCTATGGTTGGATAGGCTGGATCCAGTCCCATGGGACACCTTGCCACAGTATTTGATGAACTTGATGAGTGATACTTTTCTTAAGGAAAAATAGTATTTCACCTATACTTTATATGTCATGGATAGTTGTTAGATTTACCTAAAACAGGGTATGTCTGTACCCCAAATGGCTGCAGATTATTTTTCCAGTAGCTTAAATCAAAGAGTATTTCATTAGCCAAGCAGTGCCTACTTGATGACGTGGAAGGGTGTGCCTTCCCCTCCGCATGGTCCCTGACTGCTGGAAGCTGGCGCAGTGGGGTGGCAGCTTCACGATCCTTAACCATTTATTGAGGATCCACAGAATTCACATCAGCAGAGTGAGCAAACACATCTCTGTCCTGTCATCAGACATCCCTTCTCTGGGCATAGATGGAGCGTATAATGTCTGTCCACTGTCACGATGGAAATATCATCATCAGAGTTTGTGCTGCCTGCCTGTGAACTCAAGCCACTTAATCAACTGGATACTTCCTCCTTAAATCCTTTTTGGAAGCTGGCAAGGTGTATATGCATATGTGCACACCAGGTCTGGGAGGAAGTTTATGAGTAACTCAGTGTCTTCTCCCTTAATTATTTTGTGTTAACTTTGCTTTTGATATAATACTACATTTGCAAATCCTTTTCTTCATGCTAAAAAGGCAGCATCAATAGAAAACAGTTTCCCTGAGTTTACCCATTGCCCTTAGCAGCAGATCTGGCAAATATGCCTTCAGATACATGATCTCAAAAGGGGAATTTCCTTGAGAGCCCTCAATGACCAACATAAAGAAAACAAAGGAAGTTTGTGACTGTGAATCACAGTCTCCACCAAAATCCACATTCATTCACCCAGACAGCCACTTTGCTAGACACCTCAGCCAGCTGATTTCTCTCTAACCCTTTGCCACCACTGGGCTGGGTCACCCTCAGTCAGAACCCGGATGCTTGTGTCCGCCCACCGGTGTTCGTGGAGCTAAATCATGAACAATTGTGTCCCTAGAGCAAATGAAAGGGAGAGTACTAGTCACCACAGCAGGAAGGTGGGGGTGGATTTAAACAACTGGAGAGAGCACAGAGCGAGCTCTTGCACCTGAGGTGTGTGCCCTCTCGAAAAATGGGTCCTTGATTTTTTAGGTCTGGATTTTTCGAATGTTCTATCTAGAAGCCTTGCATACTTTCAGCATGTAATAGTGATGTGGGTGTGGATAGCATCAGTGCCGGAGAATGTGCCCAGTGGCTAGCCATTCCTGTTCCCTCTCTGCCGGTGCCTATCCAGAGGGGCGCTGAGATGACAGTGTGATTTTCAGAGATTAGAAGGATGGTAAGAAGTAATTCAGGTGACCAGCGGGGCCATTGGAATCCCACCCTCTCAAGAATACTCAGATAATTGCATACTTCAGCCTAACATTTATATCAAGATGTTGACTAATTCTAAGGTGCCCACCCAGTAGACAGGGTTGCTAAGACGGCTGAATTTCCAGGCTACTTAAGAAGGTGAGTATGACAAGCAAAATAATGCTAGCCATGCTCAGTACAGCCACAGAGTCCTGCCAAACCACAAAGGCTTTAGTGAATGAGAGCCTTCTGCTCCCTCTGGTCCTCATGGCCGGCAGTGGGGGATGAAGATACAGGAGGAGGCATGCTGCATGATTATTCTCACAGGCTCTGCACTCCAGGTGCTATTTGTCACATGTCTGTGATGTTAGCCAGCCTTTCTTTTTTTTCCCAAGAAGTCTTATACTTGCACTCAGACAGACAGACAGACACACACACACACAATCTCTCTCTCTCTCTCTCTACCTCAGCACTGAATGTATATAACCTGCTCTCTGCTCCCGGAGTAGAAACCCTGATTCCTACCTGAACAGCTTGCAGGCTGAGGGCTTTTCCTCTCCAGTCGAAGGGAAAGAGGATCCTCTCTGTCTCATCCGCCCTGCGTTGTCACTGTCAGTGTGCTGCGACTGCTTCTCCAGCAGCCCCAGGCTGGCTCTCAGCACCTCCCGGTGACTGCGGCTCTGTGTGGGGAGAGGGGACGGGCCGTGGCATGTACATCAGGTTGCTGGTCCGCCTCCAAACACCGTACTCCAGAGCCGGCTCCCAGTCCTGCAGGGCTGTGTGGGAAGCAGGGAGGCAGGCAGGGGGCTGAGCGTGCAGCCTGTAGGTCTCTCTCTAGCCCCGTTTTGATCAGCAGAGGGGACCTGCCTTTAGACAGCTGCCTGCACCGACCCTGCCCACAGGGGTGCACACGGAGCACCCCTAGCCTTGGGCAGCCAACAGCAGGCCCAGGGACACAGGGCCTGTGGCCAGCGGGGGAAGGGAGGCAGAGACAGCAGACAGTGTCGGCAGCTCTCCTGGGTGTTATTTTAACGTGGTTTGTCTTGGGGCAAATGGCTGCACTGAATGGACTGCTAGCCCGTCTGGGCAGATTCCTGTTTATTTTGAGGCCTCAGTTGGCAGGGAAACAGCAGGTCATGGCTCAGAGACACTCCTCTGCAATCAGAAGACTGCTGGATGAAAAGGAATCCTTTTCTGTTCTGACTTCTGGCCCCTCTGCACAGTGTATAGATGTCTGTCTATCTGTCTGTTCCTGTTTTGCAAAGCCTCTCAAGGCAATGGCCATGCAGTTTAGAGCTGGGGAGGGCTGCAGAGAGAATATTTCTGCCCTTTCTCACCAGGGGTCAAACCTGTCCCTGCTGAACTAAGCAAATCATCAGGTGGGGTTTCTTCAGTGGGCCACGGGCATCATCTTTGTGCCCCTGGCCAGGATGCGGTAAGGAAGAGGGAAGCTGCTTGTACGAATGACTTTTGGCTACAACATAAGGAATGAACTTGAACTAAAAGGCTATGGATCAGGAGGTATCTCTGAGGAGACCAAATGGAAACATGATTAATAGTTTCCTATAGTTGACAAACAGTCCTGTTCCTGATGCAGGCATTTGAGCCTGGGAGGTGTCACTGAGAAAGCGCGCGCGTGTGTGTGTGTGTGTGTGTGTGTACATGCATACAAGCCTGCCCACCTGGTGATTCAGATAGGAGGTACAGATTGACCTGTTGGAACTAGAAATATATTCGCTGGTTTCTCCCTCCTCTGGGAAGGTGGAGATGGAAAACTGTTCTCCAAAGTCATCAGGGAAACTTCATGTGCCTCTGAAGGAAGGAGCTCAGAAAAGCTCACCTCCTGTGACAAAGAATTAGAAGCACAGACAAACATAACTCTGATAATGGATGAAGCACAGCTCTGCTGAAAGGAACTTGAGAGGCACAGGAATAACAGATTTTTCTCAGCTTCATTAACAGGAACCTCAATGAACTGTCAAAGGTCCTTTTGACAAAATTTAAAATTTGATTAAAAAAATAGTAATCTTCTTAAGCATCTGCACGGTTCCAAAGGACCTTCCAGATCACAGATGAAGATACTTTAGACAGTCATTTTCTTAATATTGGAGAATTGTTTTGCTGCTTCCAGAGTGCATGTGAGCCACATGGAATGATAGGTGGTAAAGTTAGGAAGCACCCTAAACTTTCCCTGCAAGCTCCTGTGATTATGGTGACAGTCAAATGTGCCCAAATGTGTGACAACACCTTGAACACCAGTAATGCAAGTGTAAGTCATTATCTTAGTGCTGTTTCTTCATTACATCTAGTTGTCAAATGCTATTAAAAAAAGCCAAGAAACCCACACAGCTCCTAGGCAGATATAGGCAAATGCAATCCCTAGCTACTGATATAAACCAATTAATTTACTACTATCAGGTGTTGTTTGGCAGTGTTCCTGTCCAAATTCTGGGAAATAATGATTCCTCAGTTCCTTAAAGTACTTAACGTAATTCTCTATACTGAATTTTTAGTGTTTTAATTTAACATCTCTCAAGTTCCATATTTGTTTCAATTTCCATGTCAAGTGTGTAAACTTTTTTAATTTATTAAAGTATAATTTACAATATTGTGTTAATTTCTGCTGTACAATAAAAGTGATTCCATTTTATATACATGTATATACACACACATACACACATATATATTCTTTTTCATATTCCTTTCATTATGGTTTATCACAGGATATTGCATATAGTTCCCTGTGCCACACAATAGGATTTGCTGTTCATCCATTCTATATATGATGGTTTGCATCTGCTACAACTCCAACCTTCCACTCCATCCCTCTTCCACCTCCCCTTCCCCATAGCAACCACAGCCTTTTCTCTATGTCTGTGAGTCTGTTTCTATTAGACAGGTTCTGCTGCTAAGTCAATTCAGTCGTGTCTGACTCTGTGCGACCCCATAGATGGCAGCCCACCAGGCTCCCCCGTCCCTAGGATTCTCCAGGCAAGAGCACTGGAGTGGGTTGCCATTTCCTTCTCCAATGCATGAAAGTAAAAAGTGAAAGTGAAATCAGTTGTGTCTGACTCTTCGCGACCCCATGGACTGCAGCCCACCAGGCTCCTCCGTCCATGGGATTTTCCAGGCAAGAGTGCTGGAGTGGGTGCCATTGCCTTCTCTGATAGAAAGGTTCATTTGTGCCGTATTTTAGATTCCACATATAAGTGGTATATGGTATTTGTCTTTCTCCTTCTGATTTATTCTACTTAGAATGATAATTTCTAGCTTCATCCATGTTGCTGCAAACAGCATTATTTCATTCTTTTTTATGGCTTTGTAGTATTCCATTGTGTATATATACCACACTTATATTTATCTTTTAAATAATATATATTCAGATGCTTAGAATCATGAGATATGAAATGTTAACGCTTCCTGGCCCTTCTGTTACTTAGCATGGTAAAGAATGGGAGGTTTCTTAGTTTAAAAGTCTGGCCTCAGAATAGTCTCCTAGCTCTGGGCTAGGAAATAGTCCATGGAAATAATAGCTGTCAAAGCCTCTTGTTAAGCATTCACAAGCCACTAGAGCCTATAGAGAGTATGTAACAGAAACCATAGCTTCCTTCAAAGCTCTTAGAACTCTTTCAGTGCCATTAAAACCATTTAAGGTTGGGAAGTAATTTAGACTTTATATGTGCCCTTACTAGCACTACAGAGGGTAGGTCTGAGAAAAGAAGAAAATGACAGATTTGGAGGACCAACAGAAGTCCTACTAGAAGTCTGGTAGGTTTATCCACAGAGGTGTGGCCTTGGCCAGAGCCAGCCATGTCTACGATGTTGTGGCTGGTACTGGAGCTGAGATTTTTCCTTCCCTGACCTGACAGACTGACTTACTACCAAGCACTTTAGCAGTTGCTATTACAGACAGTGGTTCTAAACCTCTTATAAGAGCTTTAGAAGGACAGGAAAAGTAAAATGTGGCATTTCTATAATTTTTTCTTATTCTGTGTTCAGCACCTCTGAAAATCAGACATAAAACTATCACTTTTTAACTGCACCAACATGAAAGAGGAATCAGAGCATGATAGATTCAACAGGACTCCAAATGTCTACAGGAAATAAATTTTCTTTCTCTCCCACCATAACACATAAGCCCTGGCTTCTTGTCTTTGAGTCTTGAGGCTGATGTTCAATATTTGCTTTAAAGTTTCCTGTCATTCATCCTGTTTACGTGAACAATGCAGTTATATGAAATGCATACCAGACACGGCATTTTCTTTCTAATCTCTTTTGACCTTGTTTGGACTCAAAAAATCCTAATCAGCTGACAGGAGAAATCAGATGCTGCCTGCCTCTCTCTCCCCACAGCAAAGTATTTCCTTCTGTTTATGCTCAATCATGCAATTAAATGAAGGGCACGCTGGCCTCCTGGTGAACCAGCTGCCAAGATGACGGAGGGAAGCAATTTGACAAACAGGGCACAGGGAAACACAACAGACATTCACAGGAAATTGTATTAGTTGCCCAAGGAGACCCAACAGACACAAACATAACCAGAGCTACAGGACAGAAACGGGGTCCAGAGGTTCTCAAGTGAGAAGGTGCCTTACTCAAATCTCACTGTAACCCAAGGGCAGGAACTTGTCCCTGTTTGTCGGCCTGGCTCTCAGCAACTACAGGACAGGATGCTTGGAGAGGGTCATACCCGTGAGAAGTGGGCTTTCTTTTTCTGATACTGGTATCCATTGCCTAGTCAATGTTTTCTTCAATCTCAGCTTTTCAATTTTATTTTAAAATATTTTATCTTTAAATAAAAGGAATGCTTTGTGCATATATAAAAGATGTACAGTATACAGAGAGGTACAAAATGACCCTCACTAACCCCCTTCTTCCCAAAGATAATCATTGTTCACTTTTTTCCTGGATCCTTTGAGGGGAAAAAATGTCTTTGTATACCTGAGTGTGCTTGTTTAAAAGCAATTTACTAGGTAGAGTGTCCTGCATTGTTTGTTTTTCACTAATAGTAGGTCTTTGCATATAGATAGGTCTGGTCTATCCAGGAGCCAGTATTCCTTGCCTGGCTTGTTGCAATACCTCCTTGCTGACTTCCCTGCTTCTGCCCTTACCGTCTACAGTTCCAGAGGAATCCTGCTAAAAGGTAAATGGGATTGTGTTTCTGTTTGAACATAACTGCCCAGTGCCTTTCTCTGGCACTAAGAGCAAAAGCTAAGCTTGCTGTCACCACTTGCATCTTCAGGTCCATGCCTGATGCATTTCTCACTGTGCTCTAGCCTCCTGCTCCTCACACAAGCCAAGTGTGGTCCTACCCCAGGGCCCTTACCCTTGCTCTTCCCTCCACCTGAAGTGCATGGATTTCTTTTCTGCCCCTCGATTATTTACATGGCTGTCTCTTCCTTATCATTCTGGTCTCACTTCAGACCCTCCTCCCTGACCACCTTTTCTAAATTAGCCTCTCATAGATCTCTCTTTTTCTTCATAGATCTTGTTATTACTATTTGAAAATTATCATGTTCAGTTATTTGTGTGTCCTCCTGACACAGACACTAAAATGTAATGTCCATGAGAAGAGCCAGGGATTTTGTCTCTTCACCCTTATATTTCCAGTTCCTAGGCCAAGAGTTCTCACATTTGAATATGCATCACAGTCACAGATAACTGGGCCTCAACTCCAGAGTGTCTCTTCAGAAGGACTGGAGTGGGCCTGGAAATCTGCGTGTCCGACAAGCTCCAGGTGATCCTGAGGCAGCTGGCCCACGGGCCAGACTTTGAGACCCGCCAGTCTGCACAGTGCCTGGGACACAACGGGTGTTGCTTATACATTTATTATGTGAATACACAAGTCTGCGCAGAAGGATATGCTACTTTATTTGGAATGGCAGTTTTATTTTCAGTTTATCATTTATATTTATTGGACTATAAACCTCCAATTATTTGTGACAGGAGGCCTCCAAGTTCTGTCAGCTAAAGTGATGTATTAGCTCCATTCATTTGTCAGCAGATGATTAGAAACCTAAACTGTTACAGGCCCAGGGGAACCAATGAGAGGCAGTCATCGCTCTTTGCCTTAGTAACACCTCAAAGCCAAAGGTGGTGGGATTCTTGCTTGACATGTGACAGAGTACTTTCCCCTGTGGGTAAGTACTCAGGCCTCCCCTGTATTTGTTTAACAACTATCCTGTTGACTTGGCTTAGGCCTCAGTGCATTGGAATATATACAACACACACACATTTTCATATTGAATTTCAGGAAGTTACAAGATGCCTCAAATCTGTTTTAATATAAAATTTAAAAACTCCTGATCTAATCATTGGCTATGTACTTGGCAGAACAAAGACAACCTGGATCCTCAATTTGTTAAATTCCTGATGAAAAAAATTTATTAAATGTAATCAGACAAACCTTAGAGGGCAACATTAAAGAAAAGCATTAGGGGAAATTATTAGGTAATAAGGTTTCCCATCTTAGATTGGAGAATGCTTTTTGAAGCATATTTTGAAACCCAGAAACAAAAATAGAGTAGTGAGATTGATTCCATACAACTTAAAATGATCTTTTACAAGAAAGAGGAGAATAAGATCCTTCAAGTCTAAACTCCAGGGAGAAATCTGTGCATCTAATGTTTTCCATCTATATTTTTTCCACTTGAATTGTCTAGGGGACCTATAGCCAAGCTCAGTGGGACGAGACAAACTTAGCAGACAGGGTTAGACTACATCCTTCAACAAAGCCATTTTGTCACTTTGTTAATTATTTCATGAGCCATGGTTTGGGGTTGGTTTTTTTTTCCTGAGAGATTTTATTGAGATATAGTTCACATATCACGCAGTTCATCCATTTAAAGTGTGCAGTTAAGTGGTTTTAGCATATTCCCAAAGTGGTGCAATCATCTCTACTGTCTAATTTAGAACACTTTTGTCATCCCCCAAAGAAACCCTCATACCCATCAGCAGTCATTCGTCATCCCCTCCCCAGCTCCCGCCAGGCCCACACAACCACCAGCCTACTCTCTGTCTCTATAGATTTCCTGTTCTGGCCATTTTGTATAAATGGGATCATATAGTATGGGTTTCTTTTCCTTAAAAAGCATAACGTCTTTAAGGCTTATCCATATTGTAGCCTATTCATATTTATCAGAATGCCATTCCCTTTTATTGCTGAGAATTTCATGTGTATGGATATGTCCCGTTTTATTCATCCATCAGTTAAAGGGTATTTAGCTTGTTTCCTCTGTTTAGATATCATGAGTAATGGTGCTGTGAATGTGTGGTGTCCACATCTTCATGTGAACATGTTTTTATTTCTCTTGAGTCTAGCAGTGGTTTTTCTCTTAAAGATTTACCCAAAACATTTTACTTAAATAATTCTTTTTGTTTTAGCTTTGTAAGAAGGCTTGTATCCTAAGGACTTCAGAACTCCTCTGCCCTGAGTTTGAGCCCTCCTTGCTTCTGTGTAATTGGAGATGTGACTTCATCTCACTGAGCCTCACTTGTGAGGAAGCCAGCTCTCTGATCTTCTCAGGGATACTGTGAGGATAAATGACATACACCCAGTAGGATCTGCTCTTGAGAAGACACTATCCCATAGGAGTAGGTTCCTGTGTATCAGAGAAACAGGATACCCACAGGCCAGGCAGGGGCTCCCCAGCACCACAGGTGATGGCATCAGCCAAGAGGCCAGTGAGTGAATGCAGAGGCACAGATGGTATAAAAACATACTGTTTACTTGAGATTTGGGTTTCCTCTGCTATCTGAATTTGGTTGCATTCTAAATCCTTCAGACCGCCCTCTGCAGGAGGCCCTGGCTTGGTCACCCTGCTCAGAGGGCAGGAGAAAGGTCAGGGCCATGCTCAGTGATGGGCAGCCAGATCAGCAAGCAGATTCTAAAGCCCACCCTCCAGCTAACATTTTCCCAAGGACTACTCTAATCAAAGACCTCATTTAATCAAAAAGTTCCTGGCTTTCTGCAGAGTCCCAGAAGTACCTCCTTTTGCAAAATTCCTGTACCCCTGACTTTGTTGTTGGCTCTGGGGTAGGACCTCTCACCCCTGGATAGTCTAATAAAGACTCCCCTGTAGAGGCACTGGGAGCACAGGCGGCAGGAGAGGAGGCTAAAATATTTGAGCTTCTTCATGGTCTCTGACCAACCGCCCGTGCCCTTCACTTTTTAAAATCAGGCAGCAGGAAGTGCTATTGATAAACAGGGAATTGATGAGTTTAATAGGAAAGAAGATGGCAGGCTTGCTTGGGTTCTAACTTCCAGACCACCACTTACTAGCTGTCTGATCTAGGACAAGTGACTAAGTTCTCTGAGACTAAAGTAAATGTCTGGATAATATTGGCACTTACTTTACAGGGTCACTGTGGGGACTTACTGAGAAGGTGCCCATGGGGTCTCTAGTCTATCAGAGCTCTGTCAATGTTTTTCATAGTTATTATATTACTTGCAAAATAAGAATTAAGGATCTCAAGTAATCTAGCCATCCTCTCTAAGCTATTCAGTGACAAAGTGAAAGTTGTTCAGTCTTGTCCAACTCTTTGCAACCCAATGGACTGTACAGTCCATGGAATTCTCCAGGCCAGAATACTCGAGTGGGTAGCCTTTCTCTTCTGCAGAGATCTTCCCAACACAGGGATCAAACCTAGGTCTCCCACTCTGCAGGTGGATTCTTTACCAACTGAGCCACCAGGGAAGCCCCTCCAAGCTATTTAGGGAGGCTGTTTTTATTTTTATTTATTTTTACTAATTGGAAGTACCTAATATGTGTTAGTGGAGAAGGCAATGGCACCCTACTCCAGTACTCTTGCCTGGAGAATCCCATGGACGGAGGAGCCTGGTAGGCTGCAGTCCATGGGGTTGCTAAGAGCTGGACATGACTGAGCAACTTCACTGTCACTTTTCACTTTCATGCACTGGAGAAGGAAATGGCAACCCACTCCCGTGTTCTTGCCTGGAGAATCCCAAGGAAAGGGGAGCCTGGTGGGCTGCTGTCTATGGGGTCGCACAGAGTCAGACACGACTGAAGCAACTTAGTAGCAGCAGCAGCAATATGTGTTAGACACAGCAGGTAGGGCTGGGGATGAAAATTTTCCCCAGGAATATAGAATTCAAGTTGGGAGAGAAACTAAGATACGTGCAGCTCTTAAAGAGCAGGTTAACAGTGATGTGAGGGTCAGCGCTGCCCCAGCTTGGAGAGGAGAGGAGCAGAGAAGACCAGGTGGGCCAGATGAGGTGTCAGAGGGAAGGCACTGCAGAGGCCAGCCTTTGAGAGGCAAGATGGGTTCCCATCAGCAGAGCAGAGCAGAGGGAGGCAGAAGTGGGCGAGGGTGGGTGAGAGGAAGGGGAGACCCCTGTGAGCACAGCCAAGTTGAGGGTCCAGTGGGTCTGGGCATGGTGGGTGATCTGGGGACTGAGCCAGAGACAAGCCTTCTGATGTCTTTCCCACTCTCAGGAGTCTCTAGGGATGGCATACCATGGGATCTTTTAGTCACCTGTTCTATTAATTATCTTTTCTGTGACACTTTCTGTCACTTATACATTTTTGTGGACTCTTAAGAGGGAGGAAAGAGGAGGGGCTATGTTGGAGAAGTTTTGGCTCTTAATCTGAATGGTCACCAAAAAGCAGTACAAAGTGGTAAGTGTTGCAACCTGCATCCAGACCCCTTCTTGTCTTTAAGGGCCAGCCTTTCATTGCTTTCAGGTCATTTGGTTTTGGGTGGCAATGACTATACTCCTGTGGCACGGCTGGACACAGTTCCCACATTGGTTCAGTGAAATGAGATCCCAGCTAGAACTCTTGGGAAAGGACAGCACCCATTCTTATAGGGCAGCTGTACCAGTAGGGTGTCAGCCCCGAGCTGCTGGCAGCCATCCTCTACCGTGATGGATGGGTCTTCCTGGAAATAGAATATACAGGATACAAGGATGCAAATCAAGAAATGGAGAGAGACAGATTCAGGATACCATCGTCTGAACACCTTGATTCCACCAAATCAAAACCCTGGCCATTTCAGTTACATGAGGAAAATATTTCCACCACCCCCTTTCTTTTTTTGTGTAAGTCTCTTCAAATTGGATTTCAGCCCGTTGTCACTCAAAGAATCTTGATTTATTCAAGGATTTATCTTGTTCCCACGAGCATTTTGTTGGCTTACCCTTAGCATAGCATTCATAATCAAGAGCTGTGTCAAGGAAGAACAGTATGTGCATGCAAGTGATGGAGACATCTCTCTGTACCTCCAAACAGGCCCAGGTACATGTCATGTGCTTGGGAGGCAGAGACATTAGGAAGAGAACACAGGACTCTGAAACAATGTCTTTCTTCTTCTTCCCTTGACTCTGCTTACAGAGGAGTTCTGCCCCAAACCCTTGCTTTTTCCAAAGAAAAGGATTTTTGGATCTGTTAAGTGTATTTTGCAGGGTTCCAAGACGTCAGGAGATAGGGAGGAGGTGAAGGGAACGGAAACTCTACAGATGCCTTTCGATCTCATTTGTGTTCTTCCCTTTTGCCCAATTACAAGGAATCAGCTGTTATCTTTTATTTTTTTCCTATTTGATGCAGAGCTTTAAAAAAGAAAAAAACCTAAGCATTAATATTACCGTAATGGGATTTGTTACTGATTTTCTGGGAAATATCTTCTTGAATCTCAGCAAAGATAATTCACTTGGTAGCAGCCCTTTCCTGCTTCCCTGCTAAGAATTCAACTCACCCAGTTCTTTCCGGAATCTAGCTAGTGTCTGAATGAGAGGGAGTACAAGGAATGTTTTAGTTGAGCATCCATCACGTAGACTCGAGCCTGCCACTGGCTGAGGTCAGCGAGAAGAGGGTGGGGGCGAACATTCATGCAGAGCAAAAGCCTGAAGTCAAGCAGAAAGTCCACAGTAATCTTAGCCCCTTGGAGAAACGAATGTACTCACCTCTGCTTTGGCTCTGGGGTGCTTTCTTTTTGGGGGCTAGCAGCTGCGGCAGCCTACGGCGTCCACACTGTCCTAGCAGGACTGCAGCAGGCAGGCCTCTGCAGGAAGAAAGGAGTTCCCATCCTCCATCTGAAGGGAGTGGCCTTCACCAAAGGAGGCGATGCCTTATTCCAGTAGGGGCCAGACGGTTGGGTCTGCTTGCCCTCTCTTGCTCCCTCTCTGATGTGTATGGAGCTCAGGGGAGCCCCCCAGAGGCGGGCTACATGCAGACCACACACCACATGCGCCCTGTTCCAAGTTGTCTCCCCAGCCTTGCGGAGCCTGGGGAGAGAGGCAGCAGAGTGCGGCATGAAGCCACTCTCTTGGGGCCCTACTAGAGCGGCTAGTGGACCCACAGAAAGCCCAAGGACGAGTACTTGCGTATTTATTTCTCCCCTTCTCATGTGATCTTATTTTTGGACCAAACACAAAAGCTATTTGGGGGCTGGACAGCTGCCAGGTGAAAGGACAGTTATCTCATCCAACTTGTCTCTATGCCTCTCTCTGAACTGTCCCTGTTACCTCTCCCCATGTAAAGCAGAAGGGGGAGGCGGGGCTTGCTCTGAACCTTACTTTTAATATATCTGAGCAATTAGTCTAAATTACTAACTTTATTTCAACTGATTCATCCCCACCCTTTACGGTTTGACAGAGGATCTATCCAATGAACAAAGTCACTGTTTCTGTGTCTGAGGCTACATGTATAGCCATCATCTACACAGTACTGTAGACACAGAGACCCTGTTACCAGCACTGGGTGGGACCTCAGCCCTGGAAGGCACTTGTGAGTGATATGGAGGAGCGAGACTGTAACTCTGAATCTCTGATTCTGCCTGTTTCCTTTGGCGCTTCTGCTTCTAACTCCTGGATTTGTTAAACTTACAATACGGAAATAGCTTGGTTTTTTCACTTCTGATTCTTCCTCTTCAGACCCAAATGGGAAGCTCTGAAACGCTCACGCCTGACAAAATGCCAGTTCCATATCATCATCTTTGCCATCACCACAGTTATTTCTTGAGCCCTTGCAAAATGCCGTTCCCGTCCTGAGCTCTTTTCTAGCATTATCTCATTTATCCTCACAACAGCTCTGTGGAGAAGGTAATCCTGTTCCCATCTGACAGCCAGAGAAGCAGAGGCCAGGAAGGTGAGCTTGCCAAGGAGAGCGATCCCAGCCCCACTGGCCGACTCCAGAGCAGGAGTTTTCAGTCACTTTGTTTGCTCCCTGCCTCCTGAATCTATAAATCATTGAAATTTCACTGTTGTTTTCATCTCATAAGAATGACAAAAACCCACGTTTGACTCAGATCCATGATTTCACTCCTCAGTTTCTTTTCTCAAACTCAGTTCTTGAAGAGGAGAAAGAATAAGGTTTACAGTCCTAGGCCCTGATTCGAGGTGCAGGATGGAGAGTCTCGGGCCTCCATTCTCTGTGGAGCCAGTTTCCTATGAATAATTCACTGTGCAAACACAAGACCCCAGAAAGGACTAGGCTGGACTGCCCAAGCTGTGGTCCCCACTGCATCCAAGGAGAATTGCCCTTTCTCTCTGCTACCTTGAGAGCCAGGGAGATATAGCCTAGCAGCTTGTACAATACTTCCCTCTGCTGGCCACTGGTATGAATTACCCCCAGGATGGTGGTCTTCAAGATTTTCCAATGGGCACACCAGGGAATAGTTTTAGAGAACCAGTTTCCAGGTTTCCAGATTTTATAAGGTATCTTTTCCTAAAACTGGTTAGCCTGAAAACAATGTCTGTGTTCATAATAATCCTATCCTTACTGGAAAGCATACCCTTCACTTTTCACAAATCTTAACTCAGGAGCCATAGCCCCAAATGTGAAAATTTCCAGGTCCAAGTTCCCAGACAAAAAGGTTCCTTTAATAATTTAACTCAGCTTCCTTCAATAAATAATTAAGGCAATTTAAAATTTCTCAGATTTTTCTTTTACATCCCTGAATTTGAAGGAGAGTACTATGAAAGTTGTAGAGGATATTAGAAATAATAACAATAGATTAATAGGTACATTTAAAGAATTATATCAGAGTTTAATTTTTAAAATCCAATATTTATAATATGCTGGAAGTTATTATCTTAATTCCATATGAACTTGGTGGTGACCAATTAACATCAATTTTTAAATGTGAGTGAGTGAGTGAGTGAGTGAGTGAGTGAGAAGTCGCTCAGTCGTGTCCGACTCTTTGCGACCCCATGGACTACCAGGCTCCTCCGTCCACGGGATTCTCCAGGCAAGAATACTGGAGTGGGTTACCATTTCCTTCTCCAGGGGATCTTCCCGACCCAGGGATCAAAATGTGAGTATAGGTAACATAATTTTTCATAATTGCTTTAGAAGGCACAGGGGCAAAAATGGGTGAAGACTGTTGCAGCCTAGGATGGCCCTTGTTGACTGATAATTTGCTCTTATCCACCCACCCCTCCACCCATCCATCCATCTTCCACCCATCCATCCAGTACCCACTGAGCATCTGCTATGTGTCAGGCATTGTTTTAGGCACTAGATATAAGAGTGGTGAGCAAGAACTGACATGTGATATGCCAACTTCTTACTTATGAGTCCCTCTAGGGAGTTGAGTGAAGGGAAACAGATTAATTCAGTAATTTCTTAAATAAATGTAAGGATTCATCTTTGATAAGTACTTCCAAGAAAGGATATTCAGTGATGAGACAATGTATAATGAGGAATATATGTGTATAATACATATACATATATAAACATTAATGTACATATACATTAATATATTAATGTATATAACGTCAATGTATAATGACACTATATAATCAAGATTGATCTAACTCATGGTGAAGATGTCAGGAATAAGATCTGAACTCAGAAAAAGGTATTCAGCAATCTATATGAAAATCCAGGAAGAAGGGGCATTTTAACGAGGCAGGATTGGCAAGAAGTAGGATCAACCTTTGCTGAGTCAGTTGTTTTTTAGAAAGGGCATTTCAGTTCAGTTCAGTTCAGTCAGTTGTGTCTGACTCTTTGCAACCCCATGAACTGCAGCACGCCAGGCCTCCCTGTCCATCACCAACTCCCGGAGTTCACTCAGATTCATGTGCATCGAGTCAGTGATGCCATCCAGGCATCTCATCCTCGGTCGTCCCCTTCTCCTCCTGCCCCCAATTCCTCCCAGCACCAGAGTCTTTCCCAACGAGTCAACTCTTCACATGAGGTGGCCAAAGTACTAGAGTTTCAGCTTTAGCATCATTCCTTCCAAAGAAATCCCAGGGCTGATCTCCTTCAGAATGGACTGGTTGGATCTCCTTGCAATCCAAGGGACTCTCAAGAGTCTTCTCCAACACCACAGTTCAAAAGCATCAATTCCTCGGTGCTCAGCCTTCTTCACAGTCCAACTCTCACATCCATACATGACCACAGGAAAAACCATATCCTTAACTAGATGGACCTTAGTCAGAAAGTAATGTCTCTGCTTTTGGATATGGTATCTAGGTTGGTCATAACTTTTTTTCCAAGGAGTAAGCGTCTTTTAATTCCATGGCTGTAGTCTGCAGTGATTTGGGAGCCCCCAAATAAAGTCTGACACTATTTTCACTGTTCCCCCATCTATTTCCCATGAAGTGATGGGACCAGATGCCATGATCTTCGTTTTCTGAATGTTGAGCTTTAAGCCAGCTTTTTCACTCTCCACTTTCACAGTTCCTCTTCACTTTCTGCCATAAGGGTGGTGTCATCTGCATATCTGAAGTTATTGATATTTCTCCCGGCAATCTTGATTCCAGCTTGTGTTTCTTCCAGTCCACCGTTTCTCATGATGTACTCTGCATATAAGTTAAAAACAGTCCATACTGAAAATCAGTGGAAGCAAATTTTCCCCAGGGAATATTTGGCAATTTTTGGAGGCATTCTTGGTTGCTGTAACTGGGCTGTGCTCATGGCATCTAGTGGGTAGAGGCAAAGGATACTGCTAAACATGCTACGATGTTCAGGATAGCACCCCACAACAAGGTGTCCAGGCTGGCCCTAAAGTCAGTGGTGGTGCGGTTGAGAGGGCAGGGAAGGCCCAATAAGTGTCTACCGTGGATGTGGATTCATTCATCCATCCATTCATTCATTCAACAGGTTCTCATTGGGTACCCACTATGTTTGAGACACTCTTCTGGATGTAATCAAGGCATACCAGGCACTCTCTACCCAAAACTGTCACCTCCAATGGCCTGATAGTGCTCCTGTTACCCAGCCTAAACTTTTCACTATTAAAATGGTAGGTGAAACTGGTCTGGCTTCCTGTAGAAAAAAGACAAAAATCTATGGATATTATTCACAATCTGGTCACTGCAATAAGGTAATGGTGAAACTATATGTCTGTCAACAGGGAAATAGCTTCATAATTTGGTACATCCATACAGTGGAATACTAGGCAGCCAAAAAAGGAAAAGAGGTAAATTTCTCTGAGATGACTCAGAAAATAACTGTGAAGATATTAACTGGAAAATTTTTTTCTGAACAGCAGATTGAATGTAGTTGATTTTTTTAAAATTGGTTTATATGACTGTTTGCTTGTACAAGCAATTGATGGGAAAATTCTCACCAAATTTTTTAAATGTTTGTTTCAAGGAAGCGGGGGAAAATGTTTAACATATTCATTGGGAAAAGTTCCCTACCTGATTCCCTCCTTTAACACCAGCTAGATTCTGCCTAGTTCATCCATCCTCTTAGTTACTATCAACTTCCAGCACAGTATCTATTCCATACTATTAATCCAAGGTCCCTCAGAACTTACCACCAGGCAGTCTTCATGGGCCCTTCTTGGGAGCTGCTCTTCCTGCCCCAGCCCTGTTCCCACCCCACCTCCCCAGAGCTTAAGTCAGGTGAACTCGCCAGGACTTACTACACCACACTCGTACAAGATAGGCTTACCTCTATATCTGTAAAACAGTCCTTTGCTTTTTCTACTTGTATTAGTTCAGATAGACCAGGTTACATGACATTTATAAATAATCTCCACATTTCAGTGACTTAAAGTAACAAGGGCTTCCATGATGGCTCAGCGGGTACAGAATCTGCTTGCAATACAGGAGACATGAGAGTTGCTGGTTTGATCCCTGAGTCAGGAAGATTCCCTGTAGAAGGAAATGGCAACCCACTCCAGTATTCTTGCCTGGAAAACCCCATGGGCAGAGGAGTCTGGCGGGCTACTTACAATCCACGGGGTCACAGAGTTGGACACAACTGAGCAACTAAGCACACACATGAAGCAACAAAGGTCTAGTTCTCACACATCAACATCAGCATGTCCATTTGTAGGTTGGCTAGGCAGCTCTCTCCATGTCATCCTCAGCTGAGGGTCCAAACTGAAGGGACTCTAACCCTCCCCTTACGGGAGGGAAAGGGGAGAGGTGTTTACTATTACAACTAGCACCTGGAAGTTACTCCTACTCACATTTCATTGGCCAAAATGAGTCTCACAGCCACACCTAAAATAAAAACAGCCACACCTAAAACACAAAATGAGACAGAGAATTTTAGCTCTATAATTTGCTTGGAAGGTCACGGATTATAAATACTTGGGGAACCTGAATTCTATAATTGCTGTATAATACATAATAGTGCACCAAATCAAGTTTACTAATCATGTTCAAATAGTCTACATCCTTACTTCTTTATCTGGTCACTTCTTGTGGTTTTTGTCAGTCTTAGCTACTTATTTTTTGAAGCTACATCATAAAATGTATGATGTACAAGTTTTATAATCAAGATTTATAATCACTATTTTCTTTATGAATTGAACTTTTTATTATTTGATATATCCTTTTTAGCTGTAGTAATGCTTTTGGCCTGAAAACATGTTTTATCTTACATTAATATGTACTATTAATATAATTTTGTTTCATATTTGTATTTTGTCCACCCTTTACTTTTAACATTTTTAAAATTCATATTTTAGATGTGTTTCTTATAAACAATATATAGATTTTTAAAATCCAGTTCAGTATTCTTTGTCTTATAATTGAAGTATTTTGTTCATTCATATTTAATATAATTATTGATATATTTGGGTCCATATCTACATCTTGTTAAATGCTTTCATTTGTCCCACATGCTTTATATTCTTTTATTCTTCTTTCTTTTTGCCTTTGGAGTGGTTACATATTTTATTTTTTTACCTTATTTTTTTTTACCTTGCCAGCTATATACTTTTTACTGTCCCTTTTAAAGTTATATTGGCAATCACAATATTATCTTGGATTTATCAAAGCCTAACATCAATTAACGGGGCTTCCCAGGCTCAGTGGTAAAGAATTCACCTGCCAATGCAGGAGACAAGCGTTCATTCCTGGGGTCAGGATGACCTCCTGGGAAGGCAATGAATGGCAACCCACTCAAGGATACTTCCTGGGAAATCCCATGGACAGGGGAGCTTGGCATGCTGCAGTCCATGGGGTTGTAAAAGAGTCAGATGTGGCTTAGCGACTAACCATCAACAAGAACAATGTTAATTAACATTTCAGTCTTCTTCCATAGTAATACTAGGACTTTGGAACATTTTAGTTCCATTTGTCCCTCCCTCCTTACTACGTGTGTTTGTTATATATTTTATCTTTTTAAATCCCCAATGGACGTTGCCATGTTGTTTTGTAGAGTCTACTTCATTTGGATTTCCTCAGATTAACCTTTGCATTGTTCCTCATTTCTTCCTGCACCTATATCTATCATATTAAATCATTTTCCTTCTGCTTAAAGATGCTTTAGTATCTGCAGCTATTAAAGAATCCTGAAAATGTCTTAACCTTTCTTATTAGAGGCTACTTTCACTGGGCATGGAATTCTAGGTTGGCATTTATTTTCTTTCAGCACTTGAAAGATACTTAAATTCTGTTAATTTCTAGCTTCCATTGTTTCTGTCAAGAAGTAAGCTAACAGTCTATTCCATTTTCTCAAGTAGTGATAACTCCTTTTAACTTTATTTATTTATTTTTTTTGGTCTTTGGTTTTCATATATTTTACTATGATGTACCTAGGTGTTGTTATTTAATCACTAAGTCATAGTGACTTTTTGTGACCCCATGGACTGTAGCCTACCAGGCTCCTCTGTCCATGGGATTTTCCAGGCAAGAACACTGGAGTGGGTTGCCATTTCCTTGGGAGTCTTCCTGTACCTGGGATTGAACTCCCATCTCCTGCATTGGCAGGATACCTAGGTGTAGTTTTCTTTTGATTTGTCCTGCTTGGGGTTCCCAGGGATTCTGGAAACTGTGGCTTGCTTTTAGTCAATTTTGGCAGTTTCTCAAATATCTTCTCTTCAAATTATTGCTATTGCCCTATTCTCTCTCATCTCTTTCTAGAGCTTCAGTCTTCACTTTGTCTTGCTTCTCTGTTATTCCCTCCCCAGTATTTTCCGTCATTGTGTCTGTGTTTCATTCTGATGTTCTCTTCTAACTGACTTCCCAGTTGATCAGTTCCCCCTGTGACTGTGCCTAATCTGCTTTGAAGCCATCCACCGAGCTCTTCACTTTTGTTATTGTATTTTTCAACTCTAAATTTCTACTTGGTTATTTTTCAAATCAAGATTGCCCCCCCCACACACACACCTTTAAGTTTACAGTTCTCTGCTGTATTTTTACATCTCCAAAGTCTGTGTCCAGTTACTCCAAAAGTGGAATTCTCTGGGATTGATTCTATTGTAGTTGTTTCTGTTGGATCTCATTCATGTTGTCTTATTTCCCTAGGTATCTGGATATTTTCATGCTGAAATTGTATGTGAAAAATTGCTAGTAGAAGTAACATGTGACATTATGGTGTTATCTTCCTCCAGAGAGTACTTAACATTTGCTTCTCCTAGACACCTGGGGATATTAACAATTTGGGATAGCCTTAATCCAACTTAAAGAATTGAAATCATTGAAAGCTGAGTTGAGGCTCTACAAAATCTGTGGTTATTTCCGATTTGCCTAGTCTTAGGGTGTAGTCCTTCAGGGTCTTTGCCTAAAATGGGGAATTACAGTGCCCTCTATCCTTTGGTGGGCACTGGATTCCGCCTTTGTCCCATTCTACATGCAAAATTGCCTAGGTACTGCTTAACTTTTCAGCTTCTTAGCTATCTCTTCCTGAAGCAGTAAATGTCCCAAGGGGGAAGAGCCCCTAGTTGTTGGGCTTGTCTCCTTGAATGGCTCTCTTTTCCCAAAACTTGGTTTGGCGATTCTTCATTATCTTATTGTCTTTGATGCCTTCAGGCTGATTTTATTCTTGTTTGGTCCAGACTTTCTAATTGTCCTCAGGAAGAAAGGAGAGCCCAGTGATCTAGTCTGCTGTGACCAGATGGCAGGAAATATAAATTCAAGAAGTTGTCCATGTGTATGTACATGTGCATACATTATGTGAGTGGTGAGCACTAAGGTCAACCAGAAAGCATGGACCTATTTTTGTTTTAGGGGAATGAAAGTCTCATGTTGGCAGATTTTCCAGTTTTTTTTGCTTTCCAGGAGAAGTAGGAAATGCAGACTTTTTAAATGTGAAATTCCGATTTTCAATGGTGGTTAAAAATTAACTCTCAATGAGCCAAACAAGACCCATCTGGGGTCCAAACCCAGCCCATAGGACACCAGTTTGAAATAGCTAGACTATAGTCTGTGTTGATGGGAGAAGTGGGGTGAAGGGTGGCTCTCCTGCACCATTAAACACTAGCTTCTAGTAGTCCAGGCTGCCTTGGATAAACTTGTGAAAGTTGCTCAGTCATGTCCAACTGCAACCCCATGGACTAGCCAGAATACTGGAGTGGGTAGCCTTTCCCTTCCCCAGGGAATGTTCCCAATCTAGGCATTGAACCCAGGTCTCCCACACTGCAGGTGGATTCTTTGCCAGCTGAGCCACAAGGGAAGCCCAAGAATACTGGAGTAGGTAGCCTATCCCTTCTTTAGTGGATTTTTCCGACCCAGGAATCAAACCAGGGTCTCCTGCATTGCAGGCAGATTATTTACCAACTGAGCTATCAGGGAAGCCCATAAGTTAAAGTGAAAGTTGCTCAGTTGTGCCCAACTCTTCGTGACTCTATGGGCTATACAGTCCATCGAAATCTCCAGACCAGAATACTGAAGTGGGTAGCCTTGCCCTTCTCCAGGATTCTTCCTAACCCAGGGATCGAACTCAGGTCTCCCACATCGCAGGCGGATTCTTTACCAGCTGACCCACGAGGGAAGCCCAGATAAACTTGAGGCCCTCATATAAAAAATAGCTTTAAAACCACTTTATGTCTCTACTGAAATCTCTTAAAAATGCCAAGGAGAAGATGGATTCCAATCATAATGTCAACAACGTTCCTGAACAATCTCCCTTCTCTCTCCCAAATTATCCTCATAGCAACCTAGCAGCTACTCCATTTCTCTTTAATTTATCTCTTAATTCCTCCCAATTCAGGCAATCCCTGGCTCCTATCTCTCATCCCCCTTCTCACCTGATCTATTCTGCTTTCTCCAATAGGTGATTTCCTGTCTTTTCTTCAGTGAACCCATCAACTCATCCAACCCACAGCATCACACAGTTCAGAACCCCTCCCCTATTTTCCTACAATCTGCACAAGAAAGTCTCCAAAACTTAGCTGGCCAAGACTAAATCCTCCTTCATAGGAAGTGGGGGTGGCAAGAGACGGTGCTGTAAATACTCTAAAATACATATGTTTTCCTATCCTATCAGCTGTGCCATCTGGGCTGGGGTGAGTCAAGGACAAGATGTCATTTGCAGAGGAGGCAGAGCCCATATGCTGGGCGCCTTGGCAGCAAGGCGACTTTTCAGATGGCTGTCATCTCCTTGTCGCTTACCCTCTGTTGAAAGGACAGGGACCCCACCCAAGCCACCACCCCTCCCATAAGTGAGGAGGGAGAAGTTAGAAGGAAGAGAAGTCAAACATGGACTTTTCCTGATGTGTCTAATAATAGAAAGTTGGCAAAGCATGTCACAGAATACAAAGTATTTGATAAAAATAGCATATGTTGAGCTTGGGACTCAAGCTAGAGATTCATGGAAATGAAATTTATTCCTTCCTTGAGTGTTCCCATGCTAGTGTAACAATTCTGTCTCTCTCATTAATGAGGGTTCAAATGCTGTTTTCTGTGGCCAAGCAGCTTCCTTTCCCAGGATCTGATGGTAGAGGAGGTGCTGGCTCAGCTAAAGAAAGCACAAGACTGAGATGGTCACAGGCCATGGGCGTGGCTCCGCCACCCTCAGACCCACCCTTGACTTTGACAGCAGTGTCAGGTCTACCTCCCTCCAGCACGAGAGTTTTCTAAACAAGCTAGGAGCCTGAACAGTAGTAGTCTTACTCCCCTAGAGGAAGGCACTGCCCAGGTGGCCCTCAGTAGAGGCAAGTCCATAAAGGCTGCTGTTTTCCCTCCCCCTCAGTCACCTTCTGGAGAAGGAAATGGCAACCCACTCCAGTGTTCTTGCCTGGAGAATCCCAGGGACAGAGGAGCCTGGTGGGCTAGCGTCTATGGGGTTGCACGGAGTCGGACACGACTGAAGCAACTTAGCAGCAGCAGCAGCAGCTTCTCAAGGTGTCTGGGACTCAGATTCCCCTCTCGCTCCTGAGGACCCCATAAGGCTATCCCTCTCAGTCAGGTTGGGACTCAAGACTTGCCCTTTCTCAAAGCACATCCCACAGCCCAGACAATTACTAGCCCTTGGACTGTTGCCTCTCACCAGCTCTTCCAGATCCCATCTCCTCAAAATCCTGCTGTTGGCTGAGCTTCCTTTACTGAGAAGTAAAGCTGAGCCAATCTAATAATAAATAAGAACAAGGGATCAAGTGGTCCTTTTAACTTGCTTTTTAAAACTGTGGGCAGGATATGTATGACATAAAACTACCATCTTATTTTTAAGTGTACAGTTCCGTTTACATCGTTGTGCAGCCATACCATCATCCACCTCCAGAACTCTTTTCCTCTTCGCAAACTGAAACTCTGTACCCAGTAGACAACACCGCCACATGCACCCCCACCCCAGCCCCTGGCAACTGCCATTCTATTTTCTGACTCTATGAATTTAACTACTCCAGATACCATATATGAGTGGAATCATAATAGTATTCATCCTTTGTGACTGGCTTATTTCACTTAGCGTAGTGTCCTCAAGGCTCATCCATATTGTAGCATGCGTCAGAATGATGTTCCTTTTTCAAAAGGGCTGAATAGTTTCCATTGCATGAACATACTACCTTCTGTTGATCTTTTCATCCATCGATAGACACTTGGGTTGCTTCCACCTTTTGGCTATTGTGAATAATGCAGCAATGAATGTGGGTGCTCTTTTCCTGACTGTTTTGACCCATTTGTTTTTTAACAAAACTTTTGAGGAAAGTTATCCAAATGGTGCATTATTTCAGGAATCTGAGGGCAACCCTTGAGAGCTGTTTTAGACAGACTTGGTGTTTCTTGCAAAAAAAAACACAAAACTATGTCACATGCATATAAGGCTGCCCGGGATATGTATTCTGGTTTCATGTATTGTGCGCTTTCCTCACTGATAGGGTTAAGAAATTATGTCCAGTGAGGGGAACATGCTTCTGACTATAGACGCAAAACTTCTCAAGCCACTTGGCCATGGGACTCTTGACAGTGGTTGACTGGCAGACAGAGACGGTGGGAGGTGATAGGGTAATACAGGTGCAAGAAGGCTTTGACATCAGACCAGCAAACATGTGTCCCTGACATGGGCTTCAAACACCTCCCTTGTTCTGACTCTTTAGGGTCCTTGCTGATTCACATCCACCCCCCCCCAAGCTTTTAATTTTCCACCATCAGCATTGCAACATGCTCATGGGTAATAAAACTGCAAAGCAAATCATAACCTCCCTCACCTTGCCACCATCCTGAGCCCTATCACTTTTCTTCTCCCACCCTCTCTCCCTGTCTTCTCCAAGAGACCTGTCTTCACTCTCAATTCCACATCCCCACCTCCATCCACTCCTAAACCCATCACACTCTGGTGCCCATTCTCTCCTAGCTTTGGATCCTGGTATATGGCCTGCTGGGCCTCCTGGTTTGAACTCCTGATAGACCCGAGTCTCAGCCCCTGTTCAAGGCAAGAGCAGTGCTTCTTGAATGGTCCTGGCATCTTGCTTCAGAGGCAGTCCTTAGAACACCAAGAATTTTGTATTTTATTATTTTTTTAAATTTAAAATCTTTTATACAGTTTTTAAAAGTTACACTCTGTTCACAGCTATTACAAAATATTGACTGTTTGGATAGATCACATCTATGTCCAAATTCTTTCTTTTAAAAAATTGTTTTAAAAATTTTAATGTGATTTTTAAAGGTTATTTCCCATTCACAGTTATTGCAAAATACTGGCTATATATCCCATGTTGTGCAATACATCCTTGAGCCTATTTTACACCCTATAGTTTTGTATCACCTACAACTCTACCCTTATATTGCCCCTCTACTCCGCCCACTGGTAACCACTAGTTTGTTCTCTATACCTGTGAGTCTGCTTCTTTTTGTTATATTCACTAGTTTGTTGTATAGTGATATTATACAGTATTTGTCTTTCTCTGTCTGACTTATTTCACTTAGCATAATGCCCTCCAAGTCCATCCATGTTGCTGCAGATGACAAAATTTCATTTTTATAACTATATATAAAGTATATATTTAATACTATATAACAGTATCCCGTTATATATATGAATCACGTCTTCTTTACTCATTCATCTGTTTTTTCATTTTTATTAAATGAGCTTATTTATTTACTTGGCTGCACCAGGTTTTACTTGCGGCATGTGGGATCTAGCTCCCTGACCAGGGGGTGGAACCCGAGGCCCCTGCACTGGGAGTTCAGGGTCTTAGCCACTGGACCACCTGAGAAATCCCCCATTCATCTGTTGATGGATACTTACATTGCTTCCATATCTTGGCAAGTGAAATAATACTGCTACTTATTTATTTCTCTTCCCCATCAAGAGAAGAGGTAAGACATATATAAAATAGATAGCTAGTGGAAAGTTTCTATATAACACAGGAAGCTCAACCTGGTGTTCTGTGACAAACTAGAAGGGTGGGATGGTGGTGGGGGGGTGGGAGGAAGGTTTGAGAGGAAGTGGACATGAGTAGACTTAATGGCTGATCCACATTATACAGCAGAAACCAACACAACATTGTAAAGCAATTATCCGCCAATTTAAAAAAATTTTTTTAATTGAAAAGAAAAAAAGAGAAGAGGTAAGGGATATAATCTAGACTCAAACTCTTACAAACTCAGGAATGAATTCAATACTTGCAAATCACCTTTCAGAGAGTGGAGCATGGTGATGAGGAGATCACCTTTATCATCAAACAAACTTTGATACAATTCCCATCTCTGTCAGTTGCTAGCTGGGACACCTTGGGCAAGCTTCTTATACTCTCTGTCTCTTCTCCTCATTTCTGGATGGCAATTGTAATTGCACCTACCTTGTAGATCTATTAGGAAAAATAAGAAAATGTGTGTCGAGTGCTGAGCACAGCATATGGCTTGTAGGAAAATATTTCATAAGGATGAGCTCTTATTAATGACTTCTTATTGGTGTAAGTTAATGTTAGTACTTATATCTGTCTTGATATTTGTACCCGTAAAATTTGAACGAACAAATCTGGTAAGACTAAGGGATTTACTGCAGAATTCTCCAGGGAATGATTTTTTTCCAAAGAGATCAGATCAGAAGCATTTACTGAAGATGGCATGAGAACTGCAGGGAGAAACATTGTCTGGGGGCTTCCGAAAGGCACAGGCACTGAGGGAGGGTGAGCATTCCTGGAGGTCAGGGGATAAACCGAAAGACAGGAGAGTGTGAAGAAATGTGTGGCTCACTGATTAGTGAAAGCTAAGATGGTCTCCGTGATGCAAATACAAACACAGACGTGGGAAAACAGCCAATGGAAAAGCTGTAGGAACTAAAATTAGATGACAGCTAACAGGCTGGCCACCAGACGAGGAATCTACTGTTCGCTGAATCTCACAAAGCTGCAGCCCTCGTTTTAAAGTAAGTAGAGATATTCCAAGAAGAGATTGCTGGGCCCATGAATAGGTACAGGGGTCTGATAAAATGGCTGAGGTATAGGCTGAAACTAAACGACATTGAGGTGAAACTGACACATACGTTCCACACGTGGAGGCTGGAAGGTGGCTGAGCTGAGGTGCACGTCTAGGCCAGGGTGATTCTGCACAGCCCTAGAGCACCTGACCGGTGGCTGGTGGGCACTGAGGTGCTATGAGTATAAAACATGCACAGCTCTTAAAGGTGGAATAAAAATGTAAAATATATCAACAATGTAAAATATTAGTTGCATGTTAAAATGGTAACAGTTTAGACATAAATGTTGGGCAAAATAGAAGACTGTGTTCAGTCGCCAAGTCATGTCTGACTTCACAGCACCATGGACTGCAGCAGGCCAGGTTTCTCTGTTCCTCACTGTCTCCTGGGTTTGCCCACATTCATGTCTATTAAAGCAGTGATGCCATCCAACCATTTCATCCTCTGTTGCCCTCTTCTCCTTCTGCCTTCAATCTTTCCCTGAATCAGGATCTTTTCCAGTGAATCCGCTGTTTGCATCAGGTGGCCAAAGTTTTTGAATGTTGAGTTTTAAGCCAGCTTTTCACTCTCCTCTTTCACTTTCATCAGGAGGCTCTTAAGTTCCTCTTCACTTTCTGCCATAAGAATGGTGTCATCTGCATATCTGAGGTTATTGATATTTCTCCTGGAAATTTTGATTCCAGCTTGTGTTTCATCCAGCCTGGCATTTCACTTGATGTACTCTGCATATAAGTTAAATAAGTAGGATGACAGTATACAGCCTTGACATACTCCTTTCCCAATTTGGAACCAGTCCATTGTTCCATGTCCAGTTCTAACTGTTGCTTCTTGATCTGCATACAGATTTCTCAGGAGGCAGGTAAGATAGTCTTGTATTCCCATTTCTTTCAGAATTTTCCACAGTTTGTTGTGATCCACACAGTCAAAAGCTTTGGTGTAGTCAATAAAGCAGAAGTAGATGTTTAAAACTCAACATTCAAACAACTAAGATCTTGGCATCTGGTCCCATCACTTCATGGCAAATAGATGGGGAAACAATGGAAACCATGACAGAATTTATTTTCATGGGCTCCAAAATCACTGCAGACAGTGACTGCAGCCATGAAATTAAAAGATGCTTTCTCCTTGGAAGAAAAGCTATGACCAACCTAGACAGCATATTAAAAGCAGAGACATTACTTTGCCGACAAAAGTCTGTCTAGTCAAAGCTATGGTTTTCCAGCAGTCATGTATGGATGTGAGAGCTGGACCATCAAGAAAGCTGAGTGGCAAAGAATTGATGCTTTTGAACTGTGGTATTGGAGAAGACGCTTGAGAGTCCCTTGAACTGCAAGGAAACCAAACTAGTCAATCCTAAAGGAAATAAGTCCTGAATATTCATTAAAAGGACTGATGCTGAAGCTGAAACTCCAATACTTTGGCCACTTGATGCAAAGAACTGACTCATTTGAGAAGACCCTGATGCTGGGTCAGATTGAAGGTGGGAGGAGAGGGGGACAACAGAGGATGAGATGGCTGGATGGCATCACCGACTCAATGGACATGAATGTGAGCAAGCTCTGGGAGTTAGTGATGGACAGGGAGGCCTGGGATGCTCCAGTCCATGGGGTTGCAAACAGTCAGACACAACTGAGTGACTGAACTGAACTGGCCAAAGTGTTGGAGCTTCAGCTTCAACATCAGTCCTTCCAGTGAATTTTCAGGGTTAATTTCCTTTAAGATTGACTGATTTGATCCCTTGCTCTCCAGAAACGCTCAAGAGTCTTCTCCAGCACCACAGTTTGAAAGCATCAATTCTTTGGCACTCAGCCTTCTTTATCTTCCGATTCTCACGTAGACGATATGAAAATTAGTTTGTTTTTTCTGTTTTAATGTGACTTTTAGAAAATGTAAAATTATATATATGGCTTGTATTTGTGACTTGCTTTATACTGCCATGGGACTGTGCTGGTTGGTTCAGCCACACACTCCCTGTCCCAGCCAGATCTAACTGGTATTAACCATAACCTTGGACAAGTTATTTAATCCATGGAAGCTCCATTTTCCTCACTAGTAAGAACGTGGTTGTAGGAGTTAAAGAGGGTAATTAAAAAGCATTAGTAGAGTGCCTTGCCTAAAGCAGGTAGTCAGCTAATGTAAGCTGTTATTTTTTTGTTATTAATTAAACCCATAGAACTGAAAATTTACTGTAGGTCAGTAGCATCTTGTATTAAAGGCAATACTATGGGACACTGTCACAGTCTACCAAGGAGAGAGGAAATCTACTCACCTTTTAGAGCAGTGATTCTCAGGCGCTAATGCCTGAGAGGGGTGCTGCTGGCATCTAGTGGGTAGAGGACAGGGATGGATGCTGCTAAACATCCTACAACATACGAATAGCTCCCACCCCCCAAAACACATACACAGAAAATTATCAGGTCAGAATATCAGTAGGGCCCAAGGTGAGAAGCCCTAAATTAGAAGCTTTGGGTTGCTTGCAACTTACACTGATTGATGGTCAGGTTCTAGCGTTATGTATGATGTAAAGAGAAACTACAAATGCCATCCAGTTGCCTGCCTCCCAGCCAGCCGCAGCATCGTCATCCAGGAAGTTATTAGAAATGCAGATTCTCAGGGTCCATCTCAGTCCTGCTGAATCAGAATCCCTGGAGGTGGAGCCCCAAAACCTATGATTTAACAAGCCCTCCAGCAGATGCTGAGATGCTAATATACTATAAAGGCTGAGAAGCCTGCTCTGCTGACATTTTCCTGGTTACCATTTCCTGCACATCCCAGGCCTGAGCAGCAGGTGGCAGCAAAGCCTATAAGGATGTTGTAATTCCTGCAAGAAACTTGTGCTTTTGCCAAATCAGTTGGTAAGAGTTGGGCGCCAGAGTGTTTTCGCACTAGATCACAGTTAATAATGCCAGCTTTCTCATTTCAGGGAAGTCAGAGGGGAAATGGTTCATAGTCATCCTAAGGTCCCTTCTTAGTCACATAGTGCTTCCAGGGCTTTGAAATTGTCCAGTTCTAACGTCTGTTACAAAGGCATCTTCTCCAACAGAGAATTTAGTGAGTAATCCGGTTTGGACTGTTCTCCTAAAATACTTCTCACCCTGTAAAATCCCAAAGCCAAGAGAATAAATCATTTCTGCTGTCCTCAGGCAACTTTGTGCCAAGTATTCAACTCATCAGCCATCTGAAAGGACCCTTGGCCATGCCTCATGGACCAGATCTAGTGAATGATGAGCATCTCAAGTTTCCAGGGATCTTTCATCTGGCAGAAAAAAACTAAATTTGCTCAACAACCTTTATTAAGGGTAAAAGTGAGCAAATTTCAGTTCAGGTAATTTTCCATTTGTGCCACAAGGGGGCACCCTCCACACCGTAGTAGGCATTTATGGTCTGGATGAAGGCCCTGAAAACGGAAGGTTGAGTGACCTGCTAGGCAGGGACGAGCCGAGCGGGGAAGCAGTTACTTTTCTTCAATCAAGTAGCTGAATGATATGGTTTCAGAGTTAGACTTCAGTCCTGGACTCTGGGCTTCCCTGGTGACTCAGACAGTAAAGAATCTGCCTGCAGTGCTGGAGACCTGAGTTTGATCCCTAGGTTGGGAAAATGCTCTGGAGAAGGAAATGGCTACCCATTCCAGTGCTCTTGCCTGGAGAATTCCGTGAAGAGAGGAGCGGAGCCGGCTACAGTTCATGGGGTCACAAAGAGTCAGATGAGACTTAGCGACTAACACCACACAACCTTGGACTGTAGAGCTACGTTTCTCAAAAGTGTGATCCCTGGTCCAACTACCTGGGAAGTAGCTGGAAAGCAAATTCTTGGCCCCATCTCAGATAGCTGTATCCGACGCCTTGGAGGCGGGGCAGCCATTTCTTTTAATAAGCAGCTCCCACTCTCCCCCAAGGTGATTGCTCTGCAGGCTCTAGCTTGAGCACCACTGCTCTCCAGCCAAAGCATCTCCCTGGTTATTGGCTGGGAGGCAAAACAACCTTGCTATCTGATCTCATCACACTTCTGCCAGGAAGTGAAATCTAAGAGCCCACCTTCTTGATGCCCAACATCTTCTTCAGGTCACTTACCTGAGAACACCTGAGGATACTGAGATCTGTCACTCTGCATGAACCTGTGGAATCTCTGGCTCTAGGAGATACAAAGGAGTGCTAAGTTGGACGTCTGTCCTCATGGACCTTCCACTCTTCCTATAGAAGATAGGATTGCCATAGAAAACCAAAGACGGAGGGAGTCCCAAAGGGTGTGGTTCTGGCTACAGGGGGAATCAGCATGGAAGTTCCCTTTATGCCAATTCCCTTCCTGACCTTGGACTCCCATTCTTTCCCAATGCTGCTGCAGCCCCTCCCTTTCTCCTTCCTGTGCAACTGACGCCCACCCCCCTCATTTTCTCTTCCTTTTCCCCTAACCTCTCACAGCTCTTGTCTTATTTCTCCCACTCCATTCTGGTTTTGTTTAAAATCACAAAAGTTCAGGGCCAGGTCCAGCAGGGGTGGGGACCCCAGGGGGCAGGGGGAAAGAAGAGAACAGAGTGGACAAAGGCAGGTTTCCTTGTGGGGTAAAGCCCAAGAACCTCTGACTGCACTGGAATCCTGGTTGCTTCTGCCCATCGTGCCATGCAAGTCTGGGGGATTGAGAGCACCCCAGGCTGCAGAGTGTGGAAGAAGTGGCTGTACCTGAGCTTAGCTTTGGTAGGTGAGCAGAGGGGAGGGAAGGGCCATGCCAGCCCCATAGCAGGGAGGAGCTGAGGTGTGATGGGAAGTCATGACTGGATGGGTCTCCAAATTGAGAAGATGACAAAGTTTGACTTCGATGATGGAGGTACTAGAGAGCTATACTAGATTCTTGAACAGAGGAGAACTGTGCATAATAATAAACTATATTGGTATTGAGAAGGTATCATATATGACAGGGGTTGCAAACTCAAATACCTAAAATGTGAAGCAGGCCAAGTAAGAAGCAGTGGGCATGGAAGGTGCGGGGGAAGCTAGAGAGCTGATGCCTGCCAAAATGAGCAGTTAGTATACAAATCCAGACAATTACTGCCACAGAGAGAGAGAAACCCATAGCAGCCAACTCTTCTAGTTTCTCAAGAGAAGTCAGAACTCTGAATTTTTCCTTAATATGAAGTTCCTTCATTATTAAATATGGCTAATTAAAAATGTAAAAATCTGGGCCTCTGGTTGGCCAGTTCTCACATGCATTTTCAGGTCTGACCTGGGGGTTTGTACCATAGTCTCAAAATACTATACTGTTTCTTCCTCCCTCAGTCTTTTGTTATCAAATCCATCCATTATGAACAAAAAATAAATACAACATTCATCTATAAGTGGGACTATCTCACTGATCCCCCCACAATCCTGTAAGATGAGTTAGTCCCACTTATGGATGGGACTCAGTCTCAGAGAGGTACAGTCACTGGCTCTGCATCCCATAGTTGCCAAGCTGGGAGCCAGGATTCAAATTCAGGTGGTCAGATTCCTGAGTCATGCATTTATCCTATGTGTTATGGCCCTTCCTGTGTAGTTCTGTTAGCATATTTTTGTCCTGTTTTTCTCTCTTCCAAGCATGAGTGATATTCATGAGGTTATATTTACCATTTTGTATTAAAATACCAGTTCTGCTCTTTCTATTGCTCATACCCTTGGTATATAAAGCATGTGAGTCAGTTCTGGTCAGTTTGACAGACATTTATTGGAAACCAATCATGTGCCATATAGGGAGGTGGACACCAGTCCAACTTCATGAAGTTATTTTAATAGGGGATTCTGAAAAATAGAAGTGCCACCTGTCACGGGATATCATGTTGGGATAAGGGCATCTCCAGTATGCAGTGAGATCACACTGTGGAGTTGTGAATATGGGGAAGGGGTGGGTCAGGGATGTCTTCCTGAGGTAAAGGTTGTGAGGCTGAGTGTCAGAGAACTCTGAACAACACCAGGGTTCAAGAGACCAACCAGTGGGAGGGCTGCAGGGTGGAGGGAAGATCAGGAGAGTGATGACAAGGCATCAGGAGGAGTGAGGAGAATCTACCTGGGAGGGCTGATAGATGGGAAGGAGGGCCAGTGTCAGAGTGTGTAAGGTGGATAGGCTGAGGGGACACTGCATAAGAATAAAGGTTTGTAGTAGGAATAGATCAGTGAATCCATGGAAAGGCACAAAGAAGACATTGCCTCAGCTCAGCCTGGCACACAGGAAGGGCTGACTGCCTGGGAGTCTGTTCTGTATCTCTTTTATTAAAAAAAAATTTATTTACTTATATATTTATTTGACCCTGCAAGGTTTCGGTTGTGGCACTCAGAATCTGTGTAGAATCTTTAGTTGCAACATGTGGGATTTAGTTCCCTGACCAGGCCCAGGCCCCCTCTTCAATGGGGGTTCAGAGTCTAAGCCACTGGACCACCTGGGAAGTCCCTGCTCTATGTCTTATTGTTTGTGGCATCTTAGGCAGTCACCTCTTTGATCCTCAATGTCCTCATCTGTAAAATGGGATCTCTCACTCATATGGTTTGATGAGAATTGTATGAGATGGATGTGCCAACCCTAGACCAGTGCCTGGCCCAGGGCAATCACTTAGACAGTGTGAGTTTTGATTATCATAGTTGGCGCTTGGTAAATGTTTGTTGAATGAATGAGAGAGGACAATGTCTTAAGCAGCCCCAGTGATACCCACTAGAGGTGGGAGATCAGGAGAGGAGCTAAGCTTAAGACTAGCCCCATGATTCCATTGTCTTTGACTGGAAAATGGGAGTTACATTCATCTGTATGAGACTTCAGCTTTATCATAAACTACAAATGAAGCCATCTGGTCTCCCTGAGAAGCATCCCACCTGGACAGGCAAGTCTGACCACAAGTTCTGCAGTTGAATTGGCCATAATTGGGTGCTGAGGCTGCTGATTTTCCCCAGTTCCCTCGTCTGCATGCAGGCGTATCTAGCATTCCTGAAGGTTACATCACTCCCTCCAGGTGCAGCTAGCCCCTCTGACAGAGCCTGTTCTCCCGGGCAGTTGCAGCAACCTGGCACCTGGATGTGTGCCAGTCTTGCTGACTCTGGATGATGGGCGGATACAGCTATCGCCACTACCTCCCTTGCTCTTGAATACAGTGGAGCGGCCAGTCTCCCAGTCAGGTGGGTGACTCTAAGTGGCCACTTTCACCCCGGGATTTCCACGAGACCCAGGAAAAGAGAGAAAAGCTCTGTAAAACGGTTACACTCGTACTTTCCATTTCTGTAGTCGTTTTTGTTAAAGATCTCAACGACTGGGGCACATTGGAGTTTTCCTTCAGAGATTCTATGCTAACAAGTATTGTACCGTGATTTTCAGGTGGTGCTGGGCGCCCCAGCACCAGAGAAAGGGATCTCAAAGATGAAAGTCTGTCTGCTTTTTTCTGAACGAAGTACTTCCTGTGGCAGTGGATCCCCAACTTAGCGTGAGCTGGATTCCTCTGTGGAGAAGAACAGACATAACACCACAAGTTCTGAATTGGTGGGTGAGTAGCCAGACCCAGACACTGGGATCATTAACCAGGTCCTTAGGAGGTATTTCTCACAGTGTGGTCCATAGGCTGCCTACACTGTCTCCTGGGTACTTATTGAAAAATACAGGTACCTTGTTCCCACCCCAGACTCACTAAATAGACTCGGTATGATGGCTTCCTGTTTAACAGGTGACTTTAACCACAGATCTCTCAGCAATTTGAACACATTTACATTGAAAACTGCTACGTAAAAGATGCTAATGTACCAGGACACTCAGGAACCCATTGCTTTACAACAGTTTGAATTTCTGTCCCATAGACCCCAATTCTTTTCCTGACTCAACTAGACTTCCCTCAGCAACTGAGGGGAAGTGTTGATCAACAGAACACAAAGAAGCAGAGAAAGAAAGGTGATATAATCTGAGGCCACATTGAGTCTAAGGCCAAGAAATTATGATGGAAAAACACCAGAGCTTCTCACCTGGCCTTTGGGGGTGAAGGGGAGTGTGTGAGAACCATCAGAAAACTGTCCACATCACCCAGTTCTATTTTTTTAAAAAAGAAGTAGTCTTATATTTTACTTTATTTTTATTTTTAATTTTATTGGAGTATAGTTGATTTACAGTGTTGTGTTAGCTTCAGGTGTACAGCAAAGTGATTCAGTATACATATATTCGTTGTTTTTAGATTCTTTTCTCATGTAGGTTACCACAGAACACTCAGTGGAGTTCCCTGTGCTATACAGTACATCCTTGTTGGTTATCTGTCTTATATGAAGTAGAGTATGTGCATTCATCCCAAGTTCCTGATTTATCCCTCACCTCCTCATTTCCCCTTTGGTAACTGTAAGGTTGTTTTCAATATCTGTTAAATCTGTTTCTGTTTGTAAATAAGTTCATTTGTATCGTTTTTAAAAATTAGATTCCACATATGGGTGATACATTTGTCTTCTCTGACTTTACTTAATAGGAAGTAAAGTCTAGGTCCATCCATGTTGCTGCAAATGGCATTCTTTCTTTCTTTTCAGTGGCTGAGTAATATTCCATTATATATATGAACCACACCATCTATATCCATTCCTGTGTTAGTGAACATTTAGATTGCTTCCATGTCTTGGCAATTGTAACAATGCTGCTATGAATATTGGCATGCATGTATCTTTGCAGATTATGGCTTTCTCTGGTTGTATGTTATATGCCCAGAGGTGGGATTGCTAGACCATATGGTAGCCCTATTTTTAGTTTTTTAAGGAACTTCCATACTATTCTCCATAGTGGTTTTACCAGTTTACATTCCCACCAACAGTGTAGAAGGATTCCTTTTTCTCTACCCCTCTCCAGCACTTATCATTTATGAACTTTTTGATGATGGCCATTCTGACCGGTGTGAATGCCACTCAGTTCTTTGATGAAAGGGCTCATGGTAGTTTGCAGCCTCCTCTGGGAGAAGAAGCTGCTGCTGCTTTCAGACCTGAGTGGCTTTTTCCTCTGCCACAGGATGGGGGCAGGACTGTGTGAACAGAGCAGTTGGGAACTTGGATACCAGAGGTTAGAGCACTGTCCCTGGCCTTAGCCTGCAGGATCCAACTCCCAGGGAGCAGAGGGGCACAGGCCAAGTGTCTGGGCAGTGGTTGGGGAAACTTTACCCCCGTGTTTCCTGTCCCTGTAGTCAGGGTGAGCCCTGTGAGTGTGACAGCCAGCGCAGGGTGTTCTCTAGGAACACGGCCAGACAGTGTTCACTCCGCCCCCATGTTTCCTAGCACCTAGACACTTAACTCAGAAATTGCCCTTGCACCCTTTGGGTGTGGGCAGATTTAAGGGCTCTCCTTTCAACTTTAGCCTGACATCTCATAAGCTGGGAAGATTCACTTTTCTATCCCAAAGTGCAGTTTTTCTGCACTCTTTGACCATCGGGCCTTCAAAAGAGTCTCTTTTCTTCTGCTGAAGCTGATGGTCCCCTGGGAGAATTCACTGAACTTCAGAAGAATTACCCCAGAAATTCCTGTGACCAGGGGACCCCATGTCCAGCGATTTGGACTGGGACCACTCCAGTGTCCTTTCCCACTGCCAGGACAGCCAGAGATCAAACAGCCATCCCAGAAGGCCAGAAACGGAGAAAGATTTTAAACGTGTTCTCAAGTTCATTGCGTTATACTCAGTGCCATTTCTGAAACTAAGGCAGCTTGCCAATGCACACAGTATATCTCAGTAAAAGAAATAAAAGCAAAGGGAAAACAGGATGGGGAAACAGACAAAACCAGGTTCTTGCATATATGGTTGAGTACCCTTAGTAAAGACAGCACACAGATAGTTTCCGAGCTTTCTAACAAGAAAAGTGATCACTCTTAAAGGTACTCAAATATCCTTAATTCCTTCACCTTTCTTTTGTTAAAAGATCCCCTGGAGGAGGGCATGGCAACCCCCTCCAGTATTCTTGCCTGGAGAATCCCTATGGACCGAGGAGCCTGGCAGGCTACAGTCCATGGGGTCGCAAAGAGAGAGACATGACTGAGCGACTAGGCACAGCGCACAGCACACCCTTTTACTGAACTTCTCTCTGCCAGGCACTGGCACTGGCACTGAAGATAGAGCCATATGAACAAAACTAAGCCTCAGTCTTCAAGGAGCTTACTTGCCAGTTGAGAGAACTAAACAATATCCAAGGAAACTCTTAAGGAGTGATGTTTGAGTGGTAACCTGAGGAGTGAGGAAGAGAGTCACGCAGATGCAGGGGGAGAAGGTCTGGGGCAGAGAGGGCAGTGTATGCAAAGGCCATGAAAGGACAGTGGTGTGTCTGAGGAACTTCTGAGCCATCGCTGGGGCTGGAGCACAGTGAGGGGGAGGAGCAGGACTTGCAGGACGCCCTGGGGAGTGGTGCGGCCTGGCAGCCCTGGGAGGGGATGAAGGCAGAAGGAGAATGGGACATTCCAGGCCACCTGAGGACTGAGACTCCTACTCTGAGTGAAATGGGCAGCAAATTAGAGTGTTGAGCAGAGAGAACTGATATGATTCTAAAAGATCTCTTGGGCTGCTGTGTAAAAAATGGGTGGCAGAGGGATGTTTTGCTAATTGGCTAGGACTGCCATAATAAACTACCACAGACTAGGTGGCTTAGAAAAGAAATGCAAAAAAGCAAAATGGCTGTCTGGGGAGGCCTTACAAATAGCTGTGAAGAGAAGAGAGGAGAAAAGGAAAGATATAAGCATATGAATACAGAGTTCCAAAGAATAGCAAGGAGAGATAAGAAGGCCTTCCTCAGGGATCAATGCAAAGAAATAGAGGAAAACAACAGAATGGGAAAGACTAGAGGTCTCTTCAAGAAAATTAGAGATACCAAGGGAACAGTTCATGCAAAGATGGGTACTATAAAGGACAGAAATGGTATGGACCTAACAGAAGCAGAAGATATTAAGAAGAATACACAGAAGAACTGTACAAAAAGATCTTCACGACACAGATAATCACAATGGTGTAATCACTCATCTAGTGCCAGACATTCTGGAATGTGAAGTCAAGTGGGCCTTAGAAAGCATCACTGCGAACAAAGCAAGTGGAGGTAATGGAATTCCAGTTGAGCTATTTCAAATCCTGAAAGATGATGCTGTGAAAGTGCTGCATTCAATATGCCAGCAAATTGGGGAAACTCAGCAGTAGCCACAGGACTGGAAAAGGTCAGTTTTCATTCCAGTCCCAAAGAAAGGCAATGCCAAAGAATGCTCAAACTACTGCACAATTGCACTCATTTCACAAGCTAGTAAAGTAATATTCAAAATTCTCCAAGCCAGGCTTCAGCAATATGTGAACCTTGATGTTCACCAGCTTGATGTTCAAGCTGGTTTTAGAAAAGGCAGATGAATCAGAGATCAGATTGCCAACATCCGCTGGATCATGGAAAAAGCAAGAGAGTTCCAGAAAAACATCTATTTCTGCTTTATTGACTATGCCAAAGCCTTTGACTGTGTGGATCACAAGAAACTGGAAAATTCTGTAAGAGATGGGAATACCAGACCACTGACCTGCCTCTTGAGAAACCTATATGCAGGTCAGGAAGCAGCAGTTAAAACTGGACATGGAACAACAGACTGGTTCCAAATAGGAAAAGGAGTATGTCAAGGCTGTATATTGTCACCCTGCTTATTTAACTTCTATGCAGAGTACACCATGAGAAACGCTGGGCTAGAGGAAGCACAAGCTGGAATCAAGACTTCCAGGAGAAATATCAATAACCTCAGATATGCAGATGACACCACCCTTATGGCAGAAAGTGAAGAGGAACTAAAAAGCACTTTGATGAAAGTGAAAGTGGAGAGTGAAAAAGTTGGCTTTAAGCTCAACTTTCAGAAAACGAAGATCATGGCATCCGGTCCCATCACTTCATGCCAAATAGATGGGGAAACAGTGGAAACAGTGTCAGACTTTATTTTTGGGGCTCCAAAATCACTGCAGATGGTGACTGCAGCCATGAAATTAAAAGACGCTTAGTCCTTGGAAGAAAAGTTATGACCAACCTAGATAGCATATTCAAAGGCAGAGATATTACTTTGCCAACAAAGGTCCGTCTAGTCAAGGCTATGGCTTTTCCAGTGGTCATGTATCGGTGTGAGAATTGGACTGTGAAGTAAGCTGAGTGCCAAAGAATTGATGCTTTTAAACTGTGGTGTTGGAGAAGACTCTTGAGAGTCCCTTGGACTGCAAGGAGATGCAACCAGTCCATTCTAAAGAAGATCAGTCCTGGGTGTTCATTGGAAGGACTGATACTAAAGCTGAAACTCCAATACTTTGGCCACCTCATGCAAAGAGTTGACTCATTGGAGAAGATTCTGATGCTGGGAGGATTGGGGGCAGGAGGAGAAGGGGACAACAGAGGATGAGATGGCTGGATGGCATCACTGACTCGATGGACGTGAGTCTGAGTGAACTCCGGGAGTTGGTGATGGACAGGGAGGCCTGGTGTGCTGCAATTCATGGGGTCGCAAACAGTCGGACACAACTGAGCAACTGAACTGAACTGAGGTGGCTTAAGCCAGTGGTCCCCCAACCTTTTTGGCACCAGGGACCAGTCTCATGGAAGACAATTGTTCTATTGACCAGGAGGGGGAGGGGGAGCAGGGAGGGAGGGGAACGGTTGGTCTCGGAATGATTCAAGCACATCACATTTATTGTGCACTCTATTTCTATTACTATTACATCAGCCCTCATCTGACGGATCATCAGACATTAGATCCTGGAGGTTGGGGACCCCTAACTTAAGCAAGAGAAATGTATTTCTCTAGTTCTGGAGGCTGGAAGTCCAAGATCAAGATGTTGGCAGGTATAATTTCTTCAGAGACCTCCCTCCTTGGGGTGCAGACCGCCTTCTCCATGTGATTTCCCTCTGTTCTTGTGTATCCTTGGTGTCTCTCTGTGGGTCCCTATTTCCTTCTCCTGTAAGGACATGGCTCAGATTGGATTAGGGCCCACCCTCATGTACTCATTTGAACTTAATCATCTCTTTCAGGGGCCTATCTCCAGATATATCCCAATTCTGAGGTATTAGGGGGTTAGAGCTTCAACACATGAATTTGGAGGGAACACAGTTGAGCTCACACTGGAACAAGGGTAGAATTGGGAAGACTACTTTAGGGGCTAGCAAGAGATGATGGTACCTTGGACTAGAGTGATAGATGTGAAAGTGGAGTAGTCAGATTCTACAAGTATCTTAAAGGTAGAATAGGGTTCATTGATGTATTGAATGGAGGGTATAAAGAAGGACAAGAGATGAGAGTCACGGATGGCTCCAAATTTTTGGCCTGGGCAACTGGAAGCAAGAGGTTGGCATTTACTGAGTTGGAGAAAACTCTAGAAGGAACAAATTTGGGGAGATGCTGAGAATTCAGTTTGGGATATGTTAAGTTTGAGGTTCCTGCTAAGTATCCAGGCTGAAATGTCAAGTACTGAGTAGGACACACCAGTCTGGAGTTTAGGGGAGAGGTGACAGTTTCTCTGGTTTAGGGGAGATGCCTGAGGTTCTATGGTTTCTTTCTCTTTTATATTAATAACAGCTTTATTGAGAGCTAATTCACATACTGTAAAATTCACCTTTCTAAAGTGTGTGGTTTGTGGATTTTAATATAGTCACATGATTGTGTAACCATCAGCACTATCTAATTTCAGGAAATTTCATCACCCCCCAAAGAAACCCCATACCCATTAGCGGTCACTCCTCTGTCCCCTCAAGCTCTTGGCAATCAGTGATCTACTTCCTCTCTCTACTGATTTGCCTGTTCTGGACATTTCATAAAAATGGAATCATATAATATGTGGCTTTTGTGTCTGGCTTCTTTCACTGAACGTAATGTTTTCACAGTACATCCATCAGTACTTGATTGTTATGGCTTAATAATATTCTTGTGTATGGATATGCCATAATTTGTTTATCCCTTTATCAATTAATGGATAATTGGGATGTTTCCACTTTTTAGCTATTATAAACAATGCTACTATGAACATTCATGTACAAGTCTTTGTGTGAACACATGTTTTCAGTTCTCTTGAGTATTTACTTAGGAGTAGAATGCCATGTCATAGGGTAACTCTATGTTTAACTAAAATTGTTTTCTAAAGCAGCTAAACTGTTTCACCATTTTACATTCCTACCGACAATGTGTGAGGATTCCAGTGTCTCCAACAATGAGAGATAATAACCCTTGTTGTTGCCTGTCTTTCTGATTACAGCCGTCCTGGGGCATGAGGTGGCATCTCCTTGAGTTCCGATTTGCGTTTCCTGGCGGACTAATGATGCCGAGCTTTTGTAATGTGCTTATTGACCACTTGTGTATCATCTTAAAAAACATATCTATTCAAATTTCCTGCCAGTGTTTAATTGGGTTATTTGTCCTTTTATTTTTGGGTTTTGAGAATTCCTTGTGTAATCTGGATAGAACTCTGTCTCTGAAATATGATTTATAAATATTCTCTATTCTGTGGGTTGTCTTTTCCTTTCTTGATGATGTTCTTTGAAGGATAAAGTTTTTACTTTTGATGAACTAGCATATACATTGAGAGTCATTACCTTATAGTTGTTATTTTAAGCCACAAGACTCCATGATATCCTCCCGGAAGTTAGTTTAATAAGGAATGGAAGTATCCAAGGACTTCCCATCATTCACAGGTCCAAGATGTGAGAAGACACCAGCAGAGGAGACTAAAGGATGCCGCTTCTACTTTCTCTCTTCTCTCAGTTTTGGAGTGTTCATTACTTTCCAAGGTGACAAGAGAAAATTTAGAATCATTGTTCATTAATTAGGCAGTGCCTCAGTTCTCTCCTTCAAGGCCATGCAAACCCCAGGGGCCTCTCCCATTCCAATGAGAAGTCTTTTTCTTTCATGACACTTATCAGATGATCTGATGGACTGAGCTCATAAATCTCTATATATTCTTACCTCTTATTACTTTTGCTTTCACACAAAATGGGTGTCCACATGCATCACTTACAGCTACACCTATTGAGATTTTCTATCTCCATCTCATCCATTAAAGGCCACCCTTGAATATAGCTATATTGCAGCCACCATCAGGCAATGGCACCCCACTCCAGTACTCTTGCCTGGAAAATCCCATGGACGGAGGAGCCTGGTGGGCTGCAGTCTATGGGGTTGCTAAGAGTCGGACACGACTGAGCGACTTCATTTTCACTTTTCACTTTCACGCGTTGGAGAAGGAAATGGCAACCCACTCCAGTGTTCTTGCCTGGAGAATCCCAGGGCCGGGGGAGCCTGTTGGGCTGCCATCTCTGGGGTGGCATAGAGTCAGACACGACTGAAGCAACTTAGCAGCAGCAGCAGCATCCATTTTTACCTTGCACCTGGCAGCCAGGCCAACTCATCTGTAAAGCCAGCAAGGGCTTCTTCCTCTGCTTATAGCTGGTCTTAAGGACCCTAACATGGCATTGGTGCAAGCTGGGGAAGGGATGTTTGTGCAACTGCAGTAAGTGACCTGGGAGTCTGGACTGTCCATCCATACAACCTGGTCCCAGACACACCATTTCTAACTCAACACCGCACTGTTGCTGGGCCCACCCAACTCTGTGACTCAGTGGGTCTGACAGACACCAGCTCATAATAGGCAGTTACAGACTGTCTCTACTGGTACCAAGCAACACAGCGTGACCTGTTTCTCTAAAGGTATGTGCTTGTCTGCTGTAGATTGCTTGACTCTGCTTTAGAATCCTAGAGTCCTGATTCATCGTGATTCTTCCACTGGGTCTGTCAGCAATTTTCCTTTTACTTTAGAGGGGATGTTCTGGTATACATCTGACCACTGGACACCTAAAAACTTCCCAGTGGCTTTGGCTGGTCATTGAATCTTCACAGCTTTCATGTCCTACCCTGTATACTGTGCTTGTCTCGCTGAGGTCTCCACTGTTCTGCTCATCGTGCTCTTGCTCTTCCTATCTGACCAGTCTGATGCCATCAGTGTAATGTTCCATGGAGTGTCCAGGTGGTTCAGATCTCTGTGGACTGTACTGTTACAGAAGGTGAGAGAGTTAAAAGAGCAGAGAAACAAAACTAAATAAATGTCAGTTTCACAATAATGTAACTTTCTCATTTTCTTTCCTAACCAAAATAGAAAAGGCATTTACCAAATTAAGAGCCACATACCATGTACTTTGCTGTTGCTGCTGCTGCTGCTAAGTTGCTTCAGTCGTGTCCGACTCCGTGCGACCCCATAGATGGCAGTCCACCGGGCTCCCCCGTCCCTGGGATTCTCCAGGCAAGAACACTGGAGTGGGTTGCCATTTCCTTCTCCAATGCATGAAAGCGAAAAGTGAAAGTGAAGTCGCTCAGTCATGTCTGACTCTTAGCGACCCCATGGACTGCAGCCTACCAGGCTCCTCCATCCATGGGATTTTCCAGGCAAGAGTACTGGAGTGGGGGTGCCATTGCCATGTACTTTAGGCCTTATTAATCTTCTAGAGCAAAAATACCCCAACCAGCACTGCAGCTGCAATCAGGGCCACTAATTGATTGAGTTGCAATAGTCTTCAGTCATTCTCCAGATCCATTTGCTCTCTGCTGGATTCTAACTGACAAATTAAGTGACAATACAAGAGGAACCACCATGCCTGTCCTTTAAGCTTTACATGGTTATATTAATTTTTCCATCCCTCCAGGATATAGTATTTTTTATTTACATTGTTGGCCAGGAAGGAGGGGGCACCTTCTGAGGTTTCTATTTGACCTTCTCCACTATGATAACGCCTATGCCAAAGGCCAAGGACCCAATGCAGGTATTATACCAACTGCTGAACTTATCAATTCCAATTTTACACTCAGGGAATGTGGAAATGATCACTTGGTGGTTTCACAAGCCACCATGAGCCAGATGTTAGCCATGATTTCATTTATAACCTGACCCTACAAGCCACTGCTCTGAGGTGGAACATGATAATGATTTGTGTCTCTGGCTATCAGTGTCACTTCACATCTGCCCAAGGGTCTCTTCAATATCAGGACATTCCCATTTTCTTAGTGTTCAGTAACCTGAGTAATGCTCTAGTGCATACTTGCCACGGAGTGGCTAGGTCATTTCTGTTAAGGACCCCTCTGCCTCTTCAGTCAGAAGATTCTGGGTCTGAAAGTGGACTTGATCCAGAAACCGAGTGAGGGACCACGACTCTTTCTGGGAAGGAATGCCTTGCTCCATCAGCCATCTCCACAGCCCCCTGCAGGCCAGTCTCCCTTGGCTGCCCCTCCACACTTGACAGCTGTTACTGTGAAGGCAACAGAGCTGGCTTCTGATGATTGACATTTGGCTTATGTTACTTGAGAATGATGAGTCATCCCTATGGGTACTATCAAGCCTGGCTCTGTGACTAGCCCTCTGGCCTGCAGAGGAAAGCTGCCACTAAACTTCTTACTGCCACACAAGTTAATAAGGTCCTGATGGTCTTAGTTAATAATGTGTCCCCTGGGCTTTCTCATGGAACAGGGTCCTGTGATCCCCTGGCCGCACGTAATGGATCCACTCCAGCATTCAGCTTCTTCATTCCTCCCTCACCTGTCTTTGAGAGAAAATCAGGCACTTCCCCTTTGTCCTTCATGGCTCATCACTATCTAGGCTTCTGAGAGCTATTGGATTTCTTGTCTATTATTATAGAACAAATCCCCTAAAATTTGGTGGTTTCAAACAACAAACATACATTATTTCACAGCTGTTGTGGGTCAGGTCAGAAGTGGTTTAGCTTAGGGACTGTCATAAGATTGCAGTCAAGGCATCAGCCAGGTACACATCATCTTGTCACGTGAGTGTATGTTTCTCGGTTCTTTGTCTCATCACAACAAAGATTTGGACATTAAAGCCCCCTCAGCATGTCATAGCTCTTGGTGGTCTTGGATAGACCATATTATGGCTCTTAGGTCTTGAAAAGACCATGTTATAGCTCTTAGGTAAATCAGTGTTACAGCTCAGTGTTATAGCTCTATTTTATTTAGAAGATAGCAGGAAAATCCATCTTCGAGGCGACACATCGATCCAAAGACACGAAGAGAAGAGCGCCCCAGCGTGCAGGGGAGAAAGAGAGAGAGCTAGCTTTGGCTCCTCTTTTTGTTGTTGTTGTATTTTTTTAATACTTCATTCTACATTACAATACTGTATTTGTTTTGCCATACATTGACATGAATCAGCCACAGGTGAACACGATCTCCCAATGCCGAAGCCCCCTCCCACCTCCCACCCCATATCATCTCCCTGAATCATCCTGTGCACCAGCCCCATGCATCCTGTATCCTGTATTGAACATAGACTGGCGCTTCGTTTCTTACAAGATAGTATACATGTTTCAATGCCATTCTCCCAAATCATCCCACCCTCTCTCTCTCCCTCAGAGTCCAAAAGTCCGTTCTATACCTCTGTGTCTCTTTTGTTGTCTCACATAGAGGGTCATCATTACTCTCTTTCTAAATTCCATATATATGTGTCAGTATACTGTATTGGTGTTTTTCTTTCTGGCTTACTTCACTCTGTATAATCGGCTCCAATTTCATCCATCTCATTAGAACTGAATCAAATTTATTCTTTTTAAGGGCTGAGTAGTACTCCATTGTGTATGTGTACCACAGCTTTCTTATCCATTCATCTGCTGATGGACATCTAGGTTGCTTCCATGTCCTGGCTATTATAAACAGTGCTGCGATGAACATTGGGGTATACATGTCTCTTTCAATTCTGGTTTCCTCGGTGTGTATGCCCAGCAGTGGGATTGCTGGGTCATAAGGCAGTTCTATTTGCAATTTTTAAGGGAGGAAACTATAAGCAAGGTGAAAAGACAGCCTTCTGAATGGGAGAAAACAATAGCAAATGAAACAACTGACAAACAACTAATCTCAAAGATTTACAAGCAACTTATGCAGCTCAACTCCAGAAAAATAAATGAACCAATAAAAAAATGGGCCAAAGAACTAAATAGGCATTTCTCCAAAGAAGACATATGGATGGCTAACAAACATATGAAAAGATGTTCAACATCACTCATTATCAGAGAAATGCAAATCAAGACCACAATGAGGTACCATTTCACACCAGTCAGAATGGCTGCGATCCAAAAGTCTACAAGCAATAAATGCTGGAGAGGCTGTGGAGAAAAGGGCTCCTCTTTTTATATGTTTATCTCTCCCTGGGCCTGTCCTATGTAAATTGGGCCAGTCAGACACGTTGTTTGTTCTATCTGAGGTCCTCACTCCACTCCTCGGACCTTCCTTTGTTCTATTTTCGTGGGCTTTTCCCTTCCTTGTCTTTTAGCCACCGCCATTTTGGACTCCTTTTCCCTATTCTACCTACCTAACAATCTGAAGCCGTGCTTGGACTGGAGGGGTAGCTTCCAAGAAGGCTTGTTCACCTGGCTGGCAGTTGTTCCTGACTGGGATGCCTCAGTTCTCTTCCATGTGGCCTTGCATCCTCCAGGGTCTCTTCCCTGTGTGGCTTCTCTAGTCTGGATTTCTTTACATGGTGGCTGGACTGTGAGAGAAAAAGAAAGTGTGCATTCAAAAAAGAAAAAGAACCCCAGAAACAGAGAGAGAACCTGAAGTAGAGAGAGAGAGAGCCCAAAACTTAAGCAAGCTTAATCATGGAAGTGCCATTTCATCACTTCTGCTGTGTTCTTCTTCATAGAAGTAAGTCATAAGTCCAGGCTACAGTCAGTGGGAATGGATTACACATGGGCTCAATGAGTACCAGGAGGACCATCTTGGAGAATGCCTACATAGTTACCATAGCAGCAAATTGGCCTTGGACCCTGGGATCCTGGACAGGGTATTAACTTCCATGTATCAGGAAAATCCCTCCAAGTCAAAGTATTTTGGGTAGTGTATTCTCACCCTTTGATCAAGAACCCTCAAAGCAAATCCCTGAGGTCTTCAGCTCCTGCTGACACATGTTTAGCTAATTCTTATAGCTCTCATTGTATGGCCCATTTCCTCCCTTGTCAGGCCTAGCACATGCTGGAATTTAATCCTTACTAGTGGAAGGTGAGAGCAGTTCTCAAGAGGGCTTGTCAGGGGAGAAACCTGTGCAGGACCATCCCGCATGGGCAAGTGCTCTTACTAGAAAGAGGTGGAGGCCTCCTCTGCTATGGAGGCCTCCCAGGGAAGCAGGGTTTTGCCATGGATATGAAGAAGCCTGGAGCATCTGTCCAGATGTCCCCATCCCCCATTTCAGGGACCAGATTTTCCAGCCAGGGGTTTGACCTTAGCACAATAGCTGGTCTAGGCTGAGTTCTTGAATGCCTCTGGAACTCTGAAACTCAAACAATCAAGTCCTCTTCTGTCCCTCAGCTCTGTTAGCTTTTCTACTGTAGGAAATGAGGGCCTTTTTGTAAACTACCAGATAAACCCTGTGGCTCTCACACTTAGTCTTTAACTGTTGGTTTAACTATTTGTTAATGACCTTTGGTTCCTTCTCCTTGGCTGGGCTTCAGGACAGCTTAGCAATAACCAGCTAACTCTGAGCTCTGACATCATCCCAAACCTGTTCTTCACCCCCAGTATCATTCAAATTCCTCAACCTGACAGGCCACTGGATGCCTCCCCAGGCCACCGCAATGAAGCATCAGCCATTAGGCCACCAGCTTGTGCCAAGGATTCTCTATGCCCCCATTCCACTCAGGATGATGTCCTCAGTCTTCCTGGTGGTAAACAAGGCAGGTCCCAAGCCTCACCTTTCTGCCTGCCATCTCTGTTTCTATGCTAGTTTTGATTCTCTGAGAAGCAGATGCCACAATGTGATGAAGTGTGAGAGATTATTTGTGGAAAAGGGAGGGAGCAGGATTGGACAAGGAGAGTCTTCAGACTGTTCTGCTGTTCTGATAGCTGTTTAAGGAAACCTTGGGAAGGATGATTGAGAAAGAGACTCAGACCACACTGTGGTTCTAAGAAAGCTTCAGTCAGACAATGAAGAGTGCTTCAGCTGGAGTTAGAGGAGTCATATGCTCAGACCTCATATTCTTAGTCATTGCTGAGAGCAGCTCTGGAAAGTACCTGGGCACCAACCCCGAAGGATTCAGAGGGACTGTCAATCAGCTACACACTCCACCCCTTCCCTAGCTTCTGGAAGTAGCAGGAGGACTGAGCAGGCTTGTTTTGTTTGTTTTAATTTTTATTGAAATATAGCTAATTTACAGTGTCTTTTAGTTTCAGGTATACAGCAAAGTAAATCAATTATATATATATATATATGTACATATGTCCACTTTTTAAGATTCTTTTCTCATATAGGCCATTACTGAGTAGTGAGTAGAGTTCCCTGTGCTGTGCGGTAGGATACTGAACAGACTTTTGATAGCCTCCAGTCCGCAAGTGTGCTGACTATTGAGAACTCCAGTTTACACAGCTTGTTAACTGACCTGGTGAGAAGATGTAATGACCCTGAACTTCTAAGTATCTGAATTTAAGGCCACTTCTGTTCTAGAAGCTCAGGGCCTCCTGGATGCCCCCACCTCCCCTTACTGGCCCCTGGGTGCATACTTGGTCTCAGGAGTAAAAATACTGGTTGTGTGTGGAATTGTGGAGAGTCAGGCAGAGACAGTGGGGCACATTTGGTATCCTTGGAGAGTCTTCTCTAGGATTTACTGGTCAGGCACAGAAAAGCTGGGATAGAGAAGGCAACTCAGCAGCCAAGTGGGTTCCTCAGGCTGTAGCCAGAGACTTGCGTTGTGATGTGATGGGTCCCAGCTGTTTGCTGCCCTGCCTTTGTGGCTGAACTTTCACCATTGAGTCATTCCTTTGTCCAAAACATGATCTTCTCCAGGCTCCTCTTTTTAAATGATATTCTGTATCCTCATCCCCATCCTTCTCTCACTTCCCAGGAAGGAAGTGATTAAATCTCAAATGCTCCCATATGAACTCATTTTCCTGGGCCTTTCCTCAGTCCAGGAAAAACCCTGGCAGTAGGGCTGCACTGGAGGTGCAGTGAGGGATGTGGTTAGGGCAGCAGATAGGAGCCCCAATTTTTTTTCTTTTAATGATACACTGCATAATAGATTATGATTACTTTGCTGATCCTTGCTAGGAAGGTCAAGGGATCATATTTTTTTCTATGTGATATTTGCCCACTTTACCTATCTCCAAGTATTCTAAGAAGAGATCTTTGTGTTTTTGAGGCAAGAAAACAGCCTTTAATATCATGCAGTGGGCGGGTGAGGAAAAGCTAAGATCAGGCAGTGTTTCTGTTGCCTTGGGTGCCTCCAGCAGGTGGTGAGGGAGAAGAGGACTCAGAGCTGCGTCACTCCACCGCACAGTGTTTGTGTTGTAGCCTCTTCAGGATGAACATTATTCCAGCTCAAAGCTCTAGAGGAAAGCGATCCCCAACCCCTTCCCTTACCCCACAGCCACGCGGGACTGAACACCTCGTTCTACCCTGGAAACAGATGAGGGGATTGTTCTCATCCACAGAAAGGCAGGCAGCCCTTGGTTGTCTCTGTAAGTAAGACATAGAGCTGATGCGAAAGGCCTAGCCCAGGGGTTGGCTTTTGGGCAGGTGAAGGTGGTAAGGGGACTGACCTCAAAGTGGAGCCACCTCTGCATGGTGAGAAGCAGGGAGCCCCATTCTCGCCATGCACCCCGGAGGGCCCTGAAGCTGGCTGCCAAGCAGCTCTTGGTTTCTAAATCTGTTGAATAGATAGACAGGTATCCAATTGATAGATACATGATGGATTAAATAGAAGATAGAAAATTATAGATAATACTGGTGATAGATAATGATGGTAGATAAATAGGTAAATAATGGATAACAGCACTCTCATAGCCTTGTTTTGAGGTTTAAGGGGAGTAAGGGCAAAAAGTGCCCAGCCCAGGCCTGGCATTCTAAAATCTTAATAAATGAAGGTTGCTGTAAATGTGAGTGTTTCATTAGTCAATACTGGAGCATCGCATGGAGTGTTTTCCAGAACTCAGATGCATCTGAAATGTCCTAATACTTTCTTTCTTTTTTTTTTTGCACAAAATTAGTTTATTCCACCTTTGTGTCATATTCCTGGATCCTTCACCAATGTTACATGAGAAAGAAAAACTAAAGCAAAACAAATGAAAAACTGAAATCAGAATCACTAATGTTATCAAGTAGGGAAACAAAATGAAATCCAACTCTAAGCCATCAGGTTTTCAGGAAACTCAGTCTCAGTTATTATTCTGAGTTTCACAGCATGCCCAGACATGGGGGAGGTGCCTATAGGGGTCTAATGGGACTGATGCACCTGAAGTCTGCTGACCCTGAACTTGTAGGCCTCTAGAGCACAGGATTTCCAAGCCAGGCTTCATGCCTATCTTCCTGAGTTCACCATGAAGCTCTCCCCCTCTACACTATCCTGTAACTCTCAGGTCTCCACGTGACCCCAAGGAATGTTTCCAAGCCTTCATCACTCACCAACCTGCAGTCCTGCTCCTCCTCTCCCCATCAAAGCCAAGCCCCTCACCCTCCTGGCCCTCTGAGTCCCCTACTATCTGCTCTTCAATTTGGTAGAATCTTCATAAAAGAGGATAGGTTGACTTCAGGCAGCTTCTGCTTATAACTCCACGTCACATATTCCCCGTGGCAGTGAGGTGGGGACAGGGAAGCTTTAAAAGGGTGAAATGCACATTTATTCACTTAGTTATTCAAGAAATCCTGTCTGTGTCAGGTACCACTCTAGTCCCTGAGACTGATTTATGAACAAGTTCCTTCTCTCCAGCGGCTTACATTCTAATGTGGGGAGGAGGACTCTGATGATAAGTACCTAAACAAACATAGACAGTGATTTTGCCTGCTGGTGGTAATCTGCTAGAAAGCAATAGAATAGAGAATTGAGCAGGAGAATGAAAATTTGGTTGGGTCATTGAGGAAGGCCTTTCCGGGAAGGTGATTTCTGAACTGAGCCTCACTTGCAAAGACGTGGTAGGAGCAATCCAGACAGAGGGAATAGCTCTGCAGTGGAAACGTGCTTGGCCTGCTCAGGAATCATGAGCAAGATGACGGTGCAGAAGCAGTGCGAGGCCAGATGGTGGCCTTTCAGGCCATGGCAGGAGAGTGGATTTGATTTGAAGTCCATTGGGAAGCCCTTAGAGCAGATTTGAAGCAGAGCAGTAACATAATCTGATTTATGATTTTAAAAGACAACTTTGGCTGCTGGGCAGAGAACAGTTTATATGGGGTATAAGTGGGAATAGAAATCATCGAGAGACTGCCTCTGTGGTGCCGGGGAGATGAAGACTCCTGCAATAAGGCAGTGCACACAGTGCTCTCTGGCCACCGGGGTTGCCTCAGTGTTTTGATATTACAGTTGAAGCAGGCTGGCCTTCTTTTCCCCTTCCAGTAGACATTTTAATTTTACTTCTTCTTATTTCCCTTTTTATTTAGGAACAAGCACAAACAGTTTCCTACCAAGTTTTTGTTTTAATTTTTGGCCAAACTGTATAGCATGCAAGATCCTGTTTCCTCAACTGGGGATCAAACCCCTGTCCCTTGCATTGGAAGGCAGTCTTAACCACTGGACAGCTGGAGAGGTTATCCCTCCTGCCAAGTTATTCTAATTTTTACATTCTAGTTTATTTATTCTTGGCTGCTCTAAGTCTTTGTTGCTGCATGTGGGCTTTCTCTAGTTGTGGTGAGCGGGTGCTCCTCTCTAGTTGGAGCTCACTGTCTTAGCATGTGGGATCTTGCTGGACCAGGGATCAAACCTGTGTTCCCTTTATTGGCAGGCAGATTCTTAACCACTGCACCTCCAGGGAAGTCTAAATTATTTTAAATGTTATCCTCTGTCACAGACAGATAAACTTGTGCTGGTGGGTAGGCATGTATTCTTACAGTGGGCTCTTTCTCTCCTCCATCTTCCATTCCTGCTGTGGATTTGGTCAAATCTTGCCCCATTTCTGTGTCAATCCTCTTTGTCATATAGATGGAGTCATATTAAAATTTTTAAGTTTATTTGAGCAAAAATCGATGCAGAGCAGGCAGAGCCCATCCAGAAGTGGTTAGGAGTGCTCCTTTGACAGGGAGTGGGGAAAGACTTACACAGAGAAAATGTGGAAGCAAGGAAAAGAAGTTCTTTGGCTGTAGCTTAAAGGGTAGTTGACTGTGATTGGTTGTCCTTAGGTTTTGATTTTGTAAGCTTGAGGCACTTCCAGGCTTAGATTTTGGTTTGCATTCATATGCCACCACATCATGGCATTAGAACCATCTCATTTTAATGACCTCCTTGTTTAATTAATTTAACAGTATGCTTTGATGTTTTATGGGGGCAGGACTTCAAAGGCAGTAATAAAGATTGTTACTACAATAAGAATCAGTCCTACTTAGTTGTAATCATACATTACTTAAGCACTTACTATATGTCAAGCTGCATGCGAGCTAAGTCACTTCAGTTATGTCCTACTCTTTTGCGACCCTATGAACTGCAGCCTGTCAGGCTCCTCTGTCCATGGAATTCTCCAGGCAGGAATACTGGAGTGTGTTGCTATGCTCTTCTCCAAGGCATCTTCCCGACCCAGGGATCAAGCCTGAGTCTCCTGCACTGCAGGCAGATTCTTTACCATCTGAGTCACCAGAGAAGTCCCGGCAGGTTGCAGTCCATAGGGTAGCACACATGTGTCAGGGATCAAGCTAAAAATTTATTTCATTTAATTTCTCACGGCAACTTGTGAAGTGGTTGTATTATCCCCATTTTACAGAAAAAGAAAAGCTCTGGAAAACTAAGCACATTTCCCCAGGTCTCATGCCAGAGTAAGTAGCAGGGCCAGCATTCAGACTCAGGCTGTCTGATGCCAAAGTGCCCTCTTGATTAACCCCCTCACTCCTTCCTGCCTCATGGTTGGTTGTTTTATGCTTGGCTAATGAACCTAATTTGAAATTAGAAGAATGTGGAGCTATGTGAGCATACACTACAGTTCCCTTCTCTGCACCTAAGTGAAATAAACAACATGCAAATTCAAATTCTAATGGAAATTAGCATCTATTTGTTTTTCAAGTCAACTATTCAAGCATTTTCTGTACCAAGTCAGTGGCTCTCTGGGTCAGACTAGGGCTTGATTGAATGATGTTGCTGTCAGTCCAGATTTGTGCTTCCACATGTGTGCAGGTCCCTAGAGGCTGCATAGCACTTAGATGCAGCCCAGCAATGGCTCCTGCCCACTCTGCCTTCCCTCCAAGACCACGGAGCTGGTGCAGCTGCTGAGCCTGTCCTAGCCTAATGACTCTGTTCATTTTCGTGCCTGGCTATTGTTAATGACATTTGTCCATGACACACACACGAACACACACTAAATAGAATTAGGATGTGCTGGAAAATGTGACTTCTGTATAGGAAGTTAAAAAAATTAAAAAATTGCCATCTGGATTTTGATTTTAAGTCTTCTTACACAATAAGTCTGCCTCTCAAGATGGCACATTTTGGGGTCTGCTTGGCAGCATCATCGCAGCTTACTTCCTCTCCATCCTTCCTGCTCCCAGCTGCTGAGTCCAGCTCTATAGCTTGTGGGGTAGGAAGTATGTCAGTGTACACAAAATCCAAGGCTGTGCCCTCCTTGTTCTCTGACTGTGACCACAGATGGGCCAGGATTCTTCTCTGTCTCTTTGCTCAGGCTTCCATGAAGGCTTCTTTTCTCTTCTTTGAAATCTTAATGAAACCATCCTCCAGCTAAATCTGGCCCTCATTCTCTGCATAGAGAGCCCTTAAATTGTTTTATGTATTTTATGAAGGCTGGCACAGCTTCCCCAAGGAAAACAAGTAAGGAGAGGGTAAACATAAATTTTCACTAAAGGCTAACCACTTCTACTACCACTGGTAAAATCCCTGATTCAGTGTCCATGAGTTCTAAGTCTCTTATATTCTGGAAGAATGCTGGATACAGAATAGATATTTATTAAATAGTAATATAGCGTATTGATTGCTGAGGAAAGCTTTCTTATTTCTTCTTGCTATTCTTTGGAACTCTGCATTCAAATGCTTATATCTTTCCTTTTCTCCTTTGCTTTTCACTTCTTTTCTTTTCACAGCTATTTGTAAGGCCTCCCAAATAGCCGTTTTGCTTTTTGAATTTCCTTTCCGTGGGGATGGTCTTGATCCCTATCTCCCGTACAATGTCATGAACCTCATTCCATCGTTCATCAGGCACTCTGTCTATCAGATCTAGTCCCTTAAATCTATTTCTCACTTCCACCGTATAATCATAAGGGATTTGATTTATGTCATACCTGAATGGTCTAGTAGTTTTACATACTTTCTTCAATTTAAGTCTGATTTTGTCAATAAGGAGTTCATGATCTGAGCCACAGTCAGCTCCTGGTCTTGTTTTTGCTGACTGTATAGAGCTTCTCCATCTTTGGCTGCAAAGAATATAATCAATCTGATTTTGGTGTTGACCATCTGGTGATGTCCATGTGTAGAGTCTTCTCTTGTGTTGTTGGAAGAGGGTGTTTGCTATGACCAGTGCGTTCTCTTGGCAAAACTCTATTAGCTTTTGCCTTGCTTCATTCTGTATTCCAAGGCCAAATTTGCCTGCTACTCCAAGTGTTTCTTAATTTCCTACTTTTGCATTCCATTTTCCTGTAGTGAAAAGGACATCGTTTTTGGGTGTTAGTTCTAAAAGGTCTTGTAGGTCTTCATAGAACCGTTCAACTTCAGCTTCTTCAGCGTTACTGGTGAAAAAGGAGGGTGAAAAAGTTGGCTTAAAGCTCAACATTCAGAAAACTAAGATCATGGCATCTGGTCCCATCATTTCACGGTAAATAGATGGGGAAACAGTAGAAACAGTGTCAAACTTTATTTTTCTGGGCTCCAAAATCACTGCAGATGGTGACTGCAGCCATGAAATTAGAAGACACTTACTCCTTGGAAGGAAAGTTATGACTAACTTAGATAGCATATTCAAAGGCAGAGACATTATTTTGCCAACAAAGGTCCGTCTAGTCAAGGCTATGGTTTTTCCAGTGTTCATGTACGGATGTGAGAGTTGGACTGTGAAGAAAGCTGAGCACCGAAGAATTGATGCTTTTGAACTATGGTGTTGGAGAAGACTCTTGAGAGTCCCTTGGACTGCAAGGAGAGGCAACCAGTCCATTCTAAAGAAGATCAGTCCTGGGTGTTCATTGGAAGAAATGATGCTAAAGCTGAAACTCCAATACTTTGGCCACCTCATGCAAAGAGCTGACTCATTGGAAAAGACTCTGATGCTGTGAGGGATTGGGGGCAGGAGGAGAAGGGGACAACAGAGGATGAGATGGCTGGATGGCATCACCGACTCGATGGACATGAGTTTGAGTGAACTCCGTGAGTTAGTGATGGACAGGAAGGCCTGCCGTGCTACGATTCATGGGGTCGCAAAGAGTCAGACAGGACTGAGTGACTGAACTGAACTTAACTGAACATACCTGCATGTTTCTGTGCCACTGCCTGTAAAATACTCATCAGTGTTTCCAAAAGTTCAGTCATTTACTTATTACTTTTGCATACTTTTGTACCATCTGTATAATTTTTACTATTCTTTAAATCCACAGGTCACCTTTGTTTTACCTGATTTATTTTACAATTTATTTATTATATTATCTTCACAAATGGAAAGTCAGCATCTTATGCATTAAGTAAAGGGAACTTTAAACCTAATCTATTACTATTAAAGAAGAAATTTGAACTTCCCTGGTAGTGCAGTAGATAAGAATCCACCAGCTAGTACAGGGGATATGGATTCCATCTCTGGTCTGGGAGGATTCCATATGCCATGGAGAAGCTAAGCCTGTGTACCACAACTCCTGAGCCTGTGTACTGCAACTACCGAAGTCTGTGAGCCTAGGTCCTGTACTCCATAATAGGAGAAGCCACTGCAATGGGAAACTCGTGCCCTGCAATGAAGAGCAGCACCCAGTCATGGCAACTAGAGAAAGCCTTACTGCTTTCTTGTTCTCTAGACCCGTCTAACTGCCAAGATCTGCACCTCTATGCTTGAGAGCCCCTCTGCCTCTGCCCTGTTCTGTGGGCTATTAGGAAATTACATCCCTGAGAGTAGCCTCTACCAGTGACTGAAGGGAATTGGTGTACAACTACCCTAGCTCTTTACCCCTCTGATGGAATACTTCTGAAGCATGCCTTTTGTACTATTTCCCAGAGTTTCTCTGGAGGGTTAAGTTCTAGTCACTTGGTGTAGTTGCTACCCAACACCTCTTGTTGGCTGCCTTCCTTCCCTCTATCACCTTTACCTGCATCTCTGCACCTCCCACATGAGCTAGTTTCTCTCAAATCCAGGTCTTTTCCCAGATGAACCCAAACTATGTCAAGGGCTTCTTGCAAATCAGGAGTTGATGGTCAACTTTGCACTCCCCAGTTGACATTTGCATGTGTGCTCTGCATGACTGACTATGCACTGTCTATGGAAATTTATTAAATCATGAAAGTGAAGAAGTGTGACCACAACTTCGACAAATATTTATCCAGGTAGCATGTTTCTAACCAAAGTAACAATTTGAATATATTTCCCAGGAAAAGAAATTTAACTACATTGACTCATTTGAGAAGACCTGATTCTGGGAAAGACTGAGGGCAGGAGGTGAAGGGGACAACAGAGGATGAGATGGTTGGATGGCATCACTGACTCAATGGACATGGGTTTGGGTAGACTCCAGCAGTTGGTGATGGACAGGGAGGCCTTGCGTGCTGCGGTTCATGGGGTCGCAAAGAGTTGGACACGACTGAGTGGTTGAACTGATCTGAACTGAACACAGTTTCTGATAACAATGGCTCTTTACAATAACTCAAGTAAACATGAGACGAAAGTTTTATTTGGATAATGTCCTTTGATGAGGGAAGTCAATATCTAAATGTCTGGGTGTTATTCAGCAGAGAAATTTGTTATAACTGCCAATAATTACTTAAAGAGAATAGTCGAATGAGATGTTCATTAAATAGTAGAATCATCACAATAGTGACTATGGTTAATAATTTCAGAACTCCATAATTTTATTGCTTGTGCTCTCTTTTAATGAAACCCTCTATATAAAAGCTGTACCAGTGTCTCCTGCAAAAACTTACTCCAAGTGATGGAATAACAAGACAGCTTCGCATACAAGGTTATTCTGCTTTGTTGATCTAGAGGTTCAGCTGATATTCCACTTTGGTCTTCAGAGATACCAACATTACTGCAACCTCTATGAAGGACTCCTATGTGCTTTCTTGACATTCAGCTATTGGTGGGACTGATTAGCAATGGAGTACAATGGTCACCCCCAAATCTAGTTGTCCAGATTTTTAGGTGCTGAGAATATAGCAGTGAGCAAGGCAGAATGAGTCCCTCTCTTCCTGGAGCTTATAGACTATTAATCAAATGAATAATTATAAGGTTTAAGTGCTATGAAGAAAGAGGACAATAGGTTTTTAGAAATAAATCAAGGAAGTACTTATTTACTCCTGTGAGGATTATCAATGGAGGTTGTAGTCACCTAGAAGTAACAGAAGTCAAATGAACAGTAGCTTAAGCAATTTAGGTTTGGTTCCTTCCCACTGGGGGATGAGAAGTCTGGATGAAAGTAGACAAGTATTGGTATGGCATTTTTCAGTGTCATCAGGGTGTTGGTGAAAGTTGCTCAGTCATGTCTGACTCTTTGTGACCCCATGGATTATACAGTCCATGGATTTCTCCAGGCCAGAATACTGGAGTAGGTAGCTTTTCCCTTCTCCAGGGATCTTCCCAAACTAGGAATCCAACCCAGGTCTCCCTCAGATGTTAGGTTCCTTCTAACTTTCTGTCATCATCAGAGTATGGTCCTTGACCTCATCCCTAGTAGAAGGATGCTGGAGTGCCATTCATCATGACAGAAGTCCAGTTGCAGGCAAGGAGGAAGTGTCAAATATAAACAGGGTTAGCTTGCTTGCTGGTTGAATTGGCTTCCCTTTTAGGGAAATCTTCTGAAAGTACAGTCTTAACAGCTTCTGTTCATACCTCATTGGCTTGAACCATGTCATGTGACTACCCTTAGTTGCAAAGGAGGCTGGGAAATGTAGTGTTTTATTGGGAACTTTACCACCAACAAATTCAGAAGGATGCATTTAAGAAGGAAGAATGGCTCCTGGATAGGCAGCCAGCAGTTGCTGTTACAGAATAAAGGTTGGAGTAAGCTCTGTTGAGGAGTTCCCTTCAATTCAGTTCACTCACTCAGTTGTGTCCAACTCTTTACCACTCCACGGACTGTAGCATGCCATGCCTTCTTGTCCATCACTAACTCCCGGAGTTTACGCAAACTCGTGTTCATTGAGTTGGTGATGCCATCCAACCATCTCATCCTCTGTGGTCCCCCTGCTTCTCCTGCCTTCAATCTTTCCCAGCATCAGGGTCTTTTCAAATTAGTCAGTTCTTCACATCAGGTGGCCAAAGTATTGGAGTTTCAGCTTCAGCATCAGTCCTTCCAATGAGAACCCAGGACTGATCTCCTTTCGGATGAACTGGTTGGATCTCCCTTCAGTCCAAGGAACTCTCAAGAGTCTTCTCCAACACCACAGTTCAAAACAATCAATTCTTTGGTGCTTGGTTTTCCTTATAGTCCAACTCTCTCACATCTATACATGACCACTGGAAAAACCATAGCTTTGGCTGGACAGATCTTTGTTGGCAAAGTAATGTCTCTGCTTTTAATATGCTCTCTAGGTTGGTCATAACTTTTCTTCCCAGGAGCAAGCGTCTTTTAATTTTATGGCCAGAGTCACCATCTGCAGTGACTTTGGAGTCCCAAAAAACAAAGTCTCACTATTTCCACTGTTTCCCCATCTATTTGCTATGAAGTGATGGGAAGAGATACCATGATCTTAGTTTTCCGAATGTTGAGTTTTAAGCCAACTTTTTCACTTTCACTTTCATCAAGAGGCTCTTTAGTTCTTCTTTGCTTTCTGCCAGAAGGGTGGTGTCATCTGCATATCTGAGGTTATTGATATTTCTCCCAGCAATCTTGATTCCACCTTGTGTGTCATCCAGTCCAGCGTTTCTCATGAGATATGCTGCATATAAGCTGAATAAACATGGTGACAATATACAGCCTTGATGTACTCCTTTCCCTATTTGGAACCAGTCTGTTCTAACAGCTCTAACAGTTGCTTCCAGTTCTAACAATTGCTTCTTGACCTGCATACAGATTCCTCAAGAGGCAGATCAGGTGGTCTGGTACTCCCATCTCCTTTTTCCACAGTTTGTTGTGGTCCACACAGTCAATATGACCAACCTAGACAGCATATTAAAGACCAGAGACACTACTTTGCCAACAAAGGTCTGTCTAGTCAAGGCTATAGTTTTCCAGTAGTCATGTAGGGTTGGGAGAGTTGGACTGTGAAGAAAGCTGAGCGCCTAAGAATTGATGCTTTTGAACTGTAGTGTTGGAGAAGACTCTTGAGAGTCCCTTGGACTGTGAGGAGATCAAACCAGTCCATCCTAAAGGAGATCAGCATTGCAAGGACTGATGTTGAAGCTGAAACTCCAATACCTTGGCCACCTGATGCGAAGAGCTGACTCATTGGAAAAGACCATGATGTTGGGAAAGATTGAGGGCAGGAGGAGAAGGAGATGACAGAGGATGAGATGGTTGGATGGCATCACTGACTCAATGGACATGGGTTTGGGTGGACTCCAGGAGTTGGTGATGGACAGATAGGCCTGGCATGCTGCGGTTCATGGGGTCACAAAGAGTCTGACACGACTGAACGACTGAACTGAACTGAACTGAACTGAACACTGTCAAAGGCTTTGGCATAGTCAATAAAGCAGAAATAGATGTTTTTCTGGAACTTCCTTGCATTTTTGATGATCCAGCAGATGTTGGCAATTTGATCTCTGGTTCCTCTGCCTTTTCTAAATCCAGCTTGAACATCTGGAAGTTCACGGTTCACATACTGCTGAAGCCTGGCTTGGAGAATTTTAAGCATTACTTTACTAACATATGAGATGAGTGCAATTGTGTGGTAGTTTGAGCATTCTTTGGCATTGCCTTTCTTTGGGATTGGAATGAAAACTGACCTTTTCCAGTCCTGTGGCCACTGCTGAGTTTTCCAAATTTGCTGGCATATTGAGTGCAGCACTTTCACAGCATCATCTTTTAGGATTTGAAATAGCTCAACTGGAATTCCATTACCTCCACTAGCTTTGTTCATAGTGATGCTTTCTAAGGCCCACTTGACTTCACACTCCAGGATGTCTGGCTCTAAGTGAGTGATCACACTGTCATGATTATCTGGTTTGTGAAGATCTTTTTGTATAGTTTTCCTGTGTATTCTTGCCACCTCTTCTTAGTATCTTCGGCTTCTGTTAGGTCCATACCATTTCTTTCCTTTATTGTGCCCATCTTTGCATGAAATGTTTCCTTGGTATTGCTCATTTTCTTGAAGAGACTCTAGACTTTCCCATTCTATTGTTTTCCTCTATTTCTTTGCATTGATCACTGAGGAAGACTTTATTATTTCTCCTTGCTATTCTTTGGAACTCTGCATTCAAATGGGTATATCTTTCCTTTTCTCCTTTGGTTTTTGCTTCTCTTCTTTTCACAGCTATTTGTCAAGCCTCCTCAGACAATCATTTCTCCTTTTGCATTTCTTTTCCTTTGGTATGGTCTTGCTCCTTGGCTCCTATGCAGTGTCATGAACCTCCATCCATAGTTCATGAGGCACTCTGTCTATCAGATCTAATTCCTTGAATCTATTTGTTACTTCCACTGTATAATCATAAGGGATTTGACTTAGGTCATACCTGAATGGTCTAGTCGTTTTCCCTACTTTCTTCAATTTAAGTCTGAATTTGGCAATAAGAAGTTCATGGTCTGTCAGCTCAGTCAGCTCCCGGTCTTGTTTTTGCTGACTGTTGAGGAAGTAACATACTAACAGCAGTTGGAGAGGCATTGCAGGAAGAGAGACCAGCAATATAGGAGAGAGAAAGAGGGGTGGGAGAAAGAGCAAGCTTTCCAGACTTAGCATCTCATCATGAGCAAGGTGAGAGGATTCCAGCCCTCTTCTAACTTCCCAGTGAAAGCCATGAGGAGTGTAGTCAGAATATAAAAGTATGCCGAGCAGGAATATTCAGTGACTGGTTTTCGGAAGAGAGTATTATACATCATCACTTCTCCATGACTCATGCCTTCCCAAATAATTTCAATTTTGAGCATTTAGTACTTTTCCCACCAAAAGTATGAAGTGGTTATCCTTCTTCCTGCCAAACTTCTTGTCAGCTTTGTTTTGGACGTAGGAAAAAAAGAAATCCTGTTTCCTGTCCTTTGTTTCCTGGCTGCAGCCTCTGGTTCTGCCCACTTCTTAGTCTCACAGTGTCTATTTCCTCCTCAGACTCTCAAACAAGCTCACAGAGCTCTTTCTCTTCCACGGTTACTAGTTAGTCACACAGAATTATCAAAGTAGAAAAACAACTTCTGTCCCTTTGTGAAGTCTGTTTTCTCTTTTTTCTTCCCCTTGGTTCTTTTTGTTTTGTTGTTTTCTTAGGTTAATTTCCCAGACTCCTCTCTGCAAAGCCAGGAAGAAACTAAGCAGGTGTTGAGGGCCTTGTTCTTCTGGGGAATATACTGGAGCAACGTTGATTCCAAACCAGAAATGATGTAATCAAGTCACTGGCAACAAACGAAGACAAGGAAAACTCCAGGGTTTTCTATTTTGAGTGTGGGAATTGAGATCTAACAGTATGACCAGGAGTGGGGAGTAAAGGGTTCCTCATCTAAGAGAATAGCTCCTGGGTTTGTGTAAGTTCTCCCATTTCTAGGCTGGCTGCCTTCCAACCAGTTATTTGACTGCTCTAAAGTTTGTTTGTTTGGTTTTTTTTTTTTTGCATTTGTACAATAGAAAAGGAGATAATAGTTCCTATCTAATCAAGTTGTTGTGAGGATTAAATAGGCCAGTGAATGTAAAATGCTTGTTGAGTACCACATTGAAAGTACTCAACAAATGATTATCATTATTACTAGTGAGATTTAGATTATGCGTGTTTTAAAATTAAAATAATACTATTGATTCCAGCAATGAGAAGAAAATTTGGCAAGAAGATTACTGATTCCTTCATGAAGAGGCTGGCTTGGGAGCAGATGACATGTGTAAGATTGGCATCAACTCTCAGCCCTTTCTCTATTATAAACTCCTTAGAGTGAGAGCAGCTGGGCACAGATGATGCATCTGAGTGTGTTCCCAGTTTGGGGTCAGTCAGCTACCCAACTTCCCTGAGCAGTGCCTATGGATGAGAGAAACAACCTACTCTGGGTTCTCTCCAGGATGTCAGTGGCCTAGTCTGTTCAGTTCAGTTCAGTTCAGTTGCTCAGTCGTGTCCGATTCTTCATGACCCCATGAATTGCAGCACACCAGGCCTCTCTGTCCATCACCATCTCCTGGAGTTCACTCAGACTCACGTCCATCGAGTCAGTGATGCCATCCAGCCATCTCATCCTCTGTTGTGCCCTTCTCCTCCTGTCCCCAATCCCTCCCAGCATCAAAGTCTTTTCCAATGAGTCAACTCTTCGCATGAGGTAGCCAAAGTACTGGAGTTTCAGCTTTAGCATCATTCCTTCCAAAGAAATCCCAGGACTGATTTCCTTCAGAATGGACTGGTTGGATCTCCTTGCAGTCCAAGGAACTCTCAAGAGTCTTCTTCAACATCACAGTTCAAAAGCATCAATTCTTCGGCACTCAGCGTTCTTCACAGTCCAACTCTCACATCCATACATGACCACAGGAAAAACCATAGCCTTGACTAGACGGACCTTAGTCGGCAATGTAATGTCTCTGCTTTTGAATATACTATCTAGTTTGGTCATAACTTTTCTTCCAAGGACTAAGCATCTTTTAATTTCATGGCTGCAATCACCATCTGCAGTGATTTTGGAGCCCAAAAGATAAAGTCTGACACTGTTTCCCCATATATTTCCCATGAAGTGATGGGACCGGATGCCATGATCTTTGTTTTCCAGCTGGGAATACAGATTTAGGAACTGTGTTTCTTACTCTCATGATGGCACAGAAATCTCTTTGATCACTTTTTTTTTAAATTAATTAATTAATTTATTTTTAAAAAAATTACAATACTGTATTTGTTTTGCCATACATTGACACGAATCAGCCATAGGTGAACACAATCTCCCAATGCCGAAGCCCCCTCCCACCTCCCATCCCACATCCTCTACTTGAATCGTCCCGTGCATCAGCCCCATGCATCCTGCATCCTACACTGATCACTTTTGGAAAGATCTCTTTGAATCTTTCCACTAGTTTGTTTAAACTGTTCTGACATTGATTGTGATTCAGAGCTTCATTTCTCCATCCCACCAAACCAGTAGCTTCTGGAAATTAATTATTGACCAAAATGAGAGAATTTAAGCATGGCACCACTAGTGTGCCTATTTTCTATGTCACCTGCATTCAGATTTTTGCTATATCAGTTGAGATAAGCTAGATTATGCTCTCAAATTTAGTGGTCCTAAAATCTTTGTGGCTTAAAACAATAAAAGTGTTGTTTTATACATACTCTACATCCAGAGCAATCTCAATTGACCCTGGCAGGGAGAAGGGGGACATATACAATCATGTTCTGATTCTTAAAGACTATTGCCTGCATTTCCATAGCTCAAAAAGCCACAGTCCTTGTAGCCACACCTAACTACAGCAAAAATTCTCTCATCCTTGTATTAGGATTTTCCCCATTTAAATATGCCTACCTGTAGCCAGTGTGATCTGGTGGGTTTGTTGATCCTTTGAAATCAAAGAAACTGGCTCAAAACTGTCAAGGACTGACTAAAGATCTAAATCTAATGAAAATGAGACAAGATAGGGGTTTTGAAATGCCTGTTAAGAGTCTCTTCTGAGAAAGCAGTAATGTTTCATCTGCATACTGTGTTCAAAATTAAACCTGTTTCATGCCTCACATCTGAACCTTGAAATAGAAACAGAACCTATGGACCATAAAACAGTCAAGTTTTGTGTAATATCAATAGTTATTTTCCTTGAGAAATGATCAAAACCATCTTTGTAAGAGTAATAGATTTAGTTTATTGAATCTTTTCCAAGGTAGAGTTTAGTAAGAAGTGTTATGATAAATAAGTCCATGTAGCTTTATTCCCTTATTTCCAATTAATTCCGCTCATAATTTGGAAATAGAAAAAGTATTCTACATGCTTTAAGGATGACTTCAGATCACACTTGCCACTCAGAACACTGAGAACACTCTGGACTTCTGGATGTTTTGAATAAAATGTGTAAGTGGAGCCAGCAGAGATACCACTGTTCTTAAGTCATCAGTTTACTGCCTACCTGTCACGTGCCTGGCACTGGACTAATCATTCTATACACATTATCATGTTTTTGCCATTCTTTCAACAACAGACAAGACTGCTGAAGCTTTGGGAGTTTACACTGTTCTGCCCAAGGTCACTCAGCTGGTACAGCGGCCAGCCAAAGGCCTGAGTCCAAAGGCTAAACTGAATTAATAGCAAAGAATGAATGAGACTCTACTGAGGGAACCCTGTAGACTTGGTGTGAAAGTTGGTTGGTTATTTATGTCCCTATTTGGCTGTTTTCCACATTTGAGGAACCGAGGCACAAAGGATGTACAATGGGTCTTATATCAACCAAAGATTAGCTTTAGTTCTGAAAGTAGTAATAAATAACATTATGTTCCCAGTCCTTAACAGAGAACATAATAGCTGGATTTGACGGTTTTGTTACAATGAGATGGGGTGGAAAGAAAATAGAGGCTTGGCGGATTCATGTTGATATACGGCAAAACCAATACAATATTGTAAAGTAATTAGCCTCCAATTAAAATAAATAAACTTATATTAAAAAAAGAATGTAAAAAAAGAAAATAGAAGGCTAAAGAGAGGAAAGAGTTCAACCACTAAAGCTCTTTCCTCTGCAGTGAGTCACACCTTAAAATGCATATTAGAATGCAATTTCCAACATTCTTTTAAGTAGTTAAAGTATAGGCCTTTTCTTAAATTTGTGTGTAAAGGTTGAGATACAGCTGAAGGGGAGATGGTTTTTTTGTGTGTGTGTGGTTTCAACCTTATTTTATTTTATTTATTTTTAAATTTAAATTTATTTATTTTAATTGGAGGCTAACTACTTTACAATATTGTACTGGTTTTGCCATACATCAACATGAATCCGCCACAGGTGTACACATGTTCCCCATCCTAAACCCCCCCTCCCACCTCCCTCCCTGTACCATCCTTCTGGTTCATCCCAGTGCACGAGCCCCAAGCATCCTGTATCCTGTATCGAACCTGGATACAGGATTCTTATATGATATTATACATGTTTCAATGTCATTCTCCCAAATCATCCATCTCTCCATCTCCCACAGAGTCCAAAAGACTGTTCTATACTTCTGTGTCTCTTTTCTTCTCTCGCATACAGGGTTATCGTTACTGTCTTTCTAAATTCCATATATATGCATTAGTATACTGTAAGGAAATGCAAATCAAAACCAGTATCACTTCACACTCATTAGCATCAGTTCAGTTCAACTGCTCAGTTGTGTTTCTTTGCTACCCCATGGACCGCAGCATGCCAGGCTTCCCTGTCCATCACCAACTCCTAGCTCAAACTCATGTCCATCAAATCAGTGATGCCATCCAACCATCTCATCCTCTGTTGGCCCCTTCTCCTGCCTTCAATCTTTATCAGCATCAGGGAGGGGAGATGGTTTAAACTGAAACCAAGATCTTCCTTTTTCTCTTGTCTTTTCCTTCCCTGAGGTCCAGAACAATGAACCTCCTTTAGATAAAAGAGTATTTACCCAAAGCCTATTTCCATTTAGGATATTTCAGCGGAACAGTTAATCTTTTATTCTATTGAGGAATTTTCACTGTCTGTTATTATTGGAACAAAGATGTCTTTATTAAAATAAACCCTTGGCTTCCCAAAGAATTGTCACCTTAGTTAAAAGAGCATTATTTGTGATGGTTTTATAGGAATGGAAGCTATGACATCATCATCATATGGAGCACTATCAAAGATTTTGATTCTAAAAAACAGGATTCCTTGGTGGCAAGCAACAGAACCAATTCTGGGTCATTTAACCCTTCCCATACTTCAACCCCTCCACCCCCCCGCCTCCCGGCAAAAGAAGACTTCTGCTCATAGATCCCAAGAAAAAGGCGGTAAACCAGATTTTTTTCTCTTTTTCCATTTATTTATTTAGTTGTGTCAGGCCTTAGTTGCAGCATGCGGGATCTTCATGTGGCGTTTTTTTTTTTTTTCTCTGTTTTTGGTTGTGGTATGTGGGATCTAGTTTCCCAACCAGAAATTGAACCCTGGGCCCCCTGTATTGGGAGCATGGCGTCTTAACTACTGGACCACCAGAGAAGTCCCCAGATCAGGTTTCTGAAAGCACGGGAACCAAGATAGCTCAGGGAGCAAGGTCCCTGATCACCTGTACCAGATGAATCAACTTTGTTTTTTTCTGTCTCTGCTTCATTTGTCCCACGATTTTATTTCCTGAGAGAGAAAGTCTGGTTGGCCAAACTTGGGTCTTGTGCCTACAAGTCAGCAGGGGGACATCAGAGCTCCTTGACTGATATTCCTATCAAACCTACCTGCAATGGGAGAGTGGGAGAGGAGTCCTGCCACCTCTAGAGAGTGTAGATAATAGAAAGGCAAGAAGGATTTCACGATCGAGAGAGCTGCTGGGGAAGAGAAGTAATGGGAGGATCACCAGTACTTTGTGGGGTAAATGGAGTCACTGAATGAAAGTAGTTTTCCTGAGGGGTCACAGTGAACAGCCAGAATGAAACATTCTGACTCCTAAGAGCCAAATGGGGAGTTCTCCCTTATTCTGTCCAGCTTGCTAAAGCAGTGGTTCAGAGACCTGGCAGTGCATCAGGATTACTTACCTGTGAACTTGTTAAAAATAGAGGAGCTGGGTTTGGCATGGGGCTGGTACCTCTGTATTTTTAATAAGCTTCTCATCTGATGCTGTTTACAACTAACCTGGAGGCCCATTACACCAAATCTCCACAGGCTCCAATATAGAAAAAGAACATTATAGAACTAAAAATGGAAGCATGTGATTTTAGGAAAAAGATTCAGGTTTGGTAATAAAGTTTTTGAGGTCCAGTTAGTGTTAGCTGTCTACGTGGTTTGTGGTTTGGAGAAGGTGAGGGCGGAGAATTCTTCCTTGGTTATGACGAGCCTGGGCCAAGTGGATTAGGAGGTTAGGCCATTGTCCCAGAAAGCACTTGCAATTGCACTTTGGAGAGGGGGCTGGGGCCCCTCTGAGGCTGTCCTGACCATCTATAGTGCTGAAGGGGGAGGATCAGATTATATGGATAGATTACCCAAGGGCTAAGATCTGGAGTGTAGAAAGGGCTGGGAAAAGGCCTGAGCTGACACAGACAGGAAAAGGATCTGTTACCTTTATCTTTCTGTTTCATCACAACTGATGACAGGCCACACCAACTCTCTTAACCAGCTTGGAGCATGGAGGAGAAGGGGGAATGCTGTTCTGCTGGGAAGCTGCATGCCTCCACTTCTCACCTGGCTACTCCCATCCATCCTTCAGACCCTTGCTTAAATATCATCCCCCCTTCCAGGCCCCCAAATCTAACGAGGCCCCCTGCTGTTCTATTTTGTGGACACCTGTTCTTTCCCAGGTACAGTTTCTTGGGCATGCAGCTTGAGCAAATCACAGGGCCCTGTACTTAGGAGGACTAAGCTTGGTTGGTTAGATGCTCTGCTGTTGTCATCTTGCAATTTTTCATAATTTTTGAACAAAGGACTCTCCATTATCATTTTGACTAAGTTCTGATGATCATATAGCTGGTCCTGTTCATTCCCTTCCTTAAACTTAACATTATTTAATTTCAGTAGCTCTAGCATCTAATTCTATGTCTACCACTATAGTATAGATTTGATAAATATTAGGCTTAATCATTTGAAATTATTATTATTTGACTATGTTTGACTTATTAAAAAACATTGATATGATTCAACCTAAAATTTCTGAGTGCATAAATGAATGACAGAAAGAAGAAAGATATCTTGAACACATGAGCTGCTCATCCAGTATCCACTTTCTTCCTTCCTGCCTTTCTTCCACCAGTTTTGGTCGTGTCTACCTCCTTCCCAGTGATTCAGAGAAGGAGACTCCACCCTTCATTTCAGGGCAAATCCTGATCAGTCTATGTATTCTTTCTTCTAAGAACAATCTTTCTTTTTTTCTCTGGACATTATCAGGTTTGAAGGAGACCTGCTGTAGCCATCTGCCAGTCTAACAACAACAACAGCAACAACTCAAAGCAGAGAGCAGACATTATATTAGATTTTCTTGATAGCACTTCTCACTGTCTGATGATAGGCATCAGATAGCACTGTCTGATGTTTTGTTCCTTTATGTCATATGTTTATTTGCTACCTCTTTTTGACCTTCAGTAGAGTAGGAGTTAAATGAAGACTGTCCTGTTCTCTTCTGTATACCCCTTACCTAGTACAGTTCCTGGCATGTAATGGATGCTCAATTAAATATTCATTGAATTTGTATTGAATGGTTACAGTGCAGTTCTCTGGGGCTTGACAAGAACATAGAAGCCTACTGAATTCATATGTACTGAATGAGAGAAAGATAATTAAAGCAGAAGGAGATCGCCTTATCATCTGCACTCAGAGAAGCATTGGTCCCTCTGTTATTCCCTGTGTTTCAGGAAAATGCCAAAGGAAGACCTCTTATCCTCTTGTGTAATTCTGAAATAAATTGTTTTCTTCTCTTGGCAGGTGTTTCCAAATAGATACCTTGCCTGTTTAGAGGCAGGAAAAAGGGAAACCACCTTATTTGAGGACAGAAAGTGTCATCTTGGTAGTTGTGAAATAGTGTTTGGAAGCTAGATACTTCTAGTCTACTAAGATAGGATTTCTCAGAAATTCCTAAGATCCCTGAGGGAAAATGGCAAAGGTCTTTGACGTCACGACAACAATGGAGATGACAGAGTTGGGAATAACAGGGTAAACTTGTCATCTGGAGAGAGAAGAAAAAAAAGCAATAGGTACAACATTTGGGATAAGAAGATTTGAGCTTGAACAAAGTGTACTAGGTGGTGTTGGGTCGTGGCCAGAGCCAGCCATTCGGCAGTGGGCTTTGCAAGCTTGGGGACAGAAGTGGCTTCCATCCAGGCCTGCTTTTACTTATTAAAACAAACAGTTGGCAGAGTAGAAAGAGCCTGCTGTAGGTGAATACAGTAAACAGGAAGTATCCATGGGGAGCAGTGAGGGCTCCAGTCTAGTGGATCTTAGAACTTAGGACTTTCCGAGTTCAGTGAGTTCAGGTGATGAATAGAGCTTTAGGACACAAAGTAGAAATGGGGAATGAGGCTGATACAGACGGTGACAAGAGGCTGATCTGAGAACACCAAGCATAGTGTGGGCTGTGTTCATAGGATAACTTGCCAAAAGAAGTAACTTTGACTTTAGAGAGTTGACTCCATTTTCAGGGGATGAAGCAGAAAGAAGAGCGATGGAATTTTGTCTCTCATGTAGACTTTTGGTTGCAAATGGTGGGAAAGCTAACAAAATGTTGCCAGAGTTTAAAAAGGGAATTTATTGCTTCACATAATTGATGTTGCCTTAGGTATGCCCAGATCTAGGATTTCAAACTTCTTTAATTTTTTTAAAGATTTACTTATTTTTGGCTGCACTGGGTCTTTGTTGTTGCACATGGGCTCTCTATACTTGGAGTGAGTGAGAGCTACTCTTTGATGTAGCGTGTGGGCTTTTCATGGTGGTGGCTTGGCTTCTCTTGTTGCAGAGCACGGGCTCTAGGCATGCAGGCTTAAGTGGTTGCAGTGCATGGGCCTAGTTGCCCTATGGCATGTGGAATCTTCCTGGAGCAGGAATCAAACCCATGTTCCCTGCATTGGCAGGTAAATTCTTAACCATTGGACCACCACCAATAATGTCCTTAGTAACTTTTGGTCTTTCTTCACCTCGCAATTCCTTTCCTCTGTATTGGCCCTCCCCATGATCAGCTCCTAATATATACCCATCCATCTTTAAGTTCAGTAAAGAGTTTATTTGGCCTAGTTTCTCTAGCAAGTGCAAGGATCCTATCTCATTGCTTTTGATTGGTCATGTGCCCATCCTGTGAACCCAGGGATTGCAATGTTTTATTGATCAACTCTGGGTCAAATTCCCTCTCCTTGAAGTCTGGTGCACTCAGCTCCAACCAGATTACTTGGACTAGATATGGGGAAGAAGTGGGTTCCCTAAGAGAAACTGAGATACCATTATCAAAACTCAGTCTCAATGCTGGGTAGGCAAAACAAAATAAAATGAAAATAAAAATCAGATGACAGACATCTACAACCAATAATCCACATACTCACATAAAATTGAATTGGAAGCTATCATCTATCATCAGCACATGAATATATTATTAACTAAATGCTATCATCAGGTCTTAGATATTCAGTTGTTCTCATACTGACAGAATTTTATCCTCTGGTTTAAATCAGAGTTAGACAAAAAAGATCTTCACGACACAGATAATCACGATGGTATGATCACTCACCTAGACCGAGACATCCTGGAGTGTGAAGTTGAGCAGTCCTTAGGAAGCATCACTACGAACAAAACTAGTGGAGGTGATGGAATTCCAGTTGAGCTATTTCAAATCCTGAAAGAGGATGCTGTGAAAGTGCTGCACTCAATATGCCAGCAAATTTGGAAAATTCAGCAGTGGTCACAGGACTGGAAAAAGTCAGTTTTCATTCCAATCCCAAGAAAAGGCAATGCCAAAGAATGCTCAAACTACCACACAATTGCACTCATCTTACATGCTAGTAAAATAATGCTCAAAATTCTCCAAGCCAGGCTTCAGCAGTATGTGAACCGTGAACTTCCAGATGTTCAAGCTGGATTTAGAAAAGGCAGAGGAACCAGATCAGATTGCCAATGTCTGCTGGATCATCAAAAAGCAAGAGAGTTCCAGAAAAACATCTATTTCTGCTTTATTGGCTATGCCAAAGCCTTTGACCGTGTGGATCACAACAAACTATGGAAAATTCTTCAAGAGATGGGAATACCAGACCACCTGACCTGCCTCTTGAGAAACCTATATGCAAATGGTCAGGAAGCAACAGTTAGAACTGGGCATGGAACAGCAGACTGGTTCCAAATTGGGAAAGGAATATGTCAAGGCTATATATTGTCACCCTGCTTATTAAACTAATATGCGGAGTACATCATGCAAAATACCAGGCTGGATGAAGCACAAGCTGGAATCAAGATTGCTGGGATAAGTATCGATAACCTCAGATATGCGGGTGATACCACTTATATGGCAGAAAGTGAAGAAGAACTAAAGAGGCTCTTGATGAAAGTGAATGAGGAGAGTGAAAAAGTTGGCTTAAAACTCAACATTCAGAAAACTAAGATCATGGCATCTGGTCCCATCACTTCATAGCAAATAGATGGGGAAACAGTGGAAACAGTGTCAGACTTTATTTTTGGGTCTCCAAAATCACCACAGATGGTGACTCTGGCCATAAAATTAAAAGATGCTTGCTCCTTGGAAGAAAAGTTATGACCAACCTAGAGAGCATATTAAAAAACAGAGACATTACTTTGCCAACAAATGTCCATTTAGTCAAAGCTATGGTTTTTCCATTGGTCATGTATGGATATGAGAGTTGGACTATAAAGAAAGCTGAGCACTGAAAAATTGATCTTTTTGAACTGTGGTGTTGGAGAAGACTCTTGAGAGTCCCTTGGACAGCAGGGAGATCCAACCAGTCCATCCTAAAGGAGATCAGTCCTGAATATTCATTGGAAGGACTGATGCTGAAGCTGAAACTCCAATACTTTGGCCACTTGATGTGAAGAACTGACTCATTTGAAAAGGCCCTGATGCTGGGAAAGACTGAAGGCAGGAGGAGAAGGGGGACGACAGAGGATGAGATGGTTGGATGGCATCATCGACTCAATGGACATGAGTTTGAGTAAACTCTGGCAGGTGGTTGTGGACAGGGAGGGCCTGGCGTGCTGCAGCCCATGGGGTCACAAAGTGTTGGACACAACTGAGCGACTGAGGGAGCTAATACCCAGGACAGAAACTAATCATCATAAATGGGGAAAAACACTCTCCAAAGTGATTTAAAGCAAAAGCACAGAATAGCATAAGCTTGGTAATTAAATTTGGTGATTGGAAATGCAACTACTGCCCAGTAGCCCTTGGATTACAAGGTGACAAAACTCTAGAAGACAAGAAATGCTCATTCTTATTTAGATATGTCTCAAGACAGGTTTCACCTTCAACTTAGAAATAATTCACAAAGGCTTCTAATTCTTGATAATGCGTGTGTACTTGGGTCCTATGTCTACCTCACTTTATGTCCATGACACCATACCCTTCTAGTCTTCCACATCTCTGACTTTTCCATTTCTGTATCCTTTATCCAGGCCCAAACTATGGTATTTTCTAGAGCTTCATCATTGATTCCCAGCTCTTCTCTTCTTACAAACTCTCACAGACTAGTTCTTCATTCATGCTTTTCAACAGATGCCCAAGGACAGCATCCTTTGTGCCAGGTACAGTACCAACCATCCTTGAAGGTTAATTCCTGATCATCCCACAAGCTAATGACACCCAACTCTCCGAAGTCCAGACCTCTCCTTTCAGATTCACAGTTGGACATTCACATGATAGGTACTTTATATAGAATTCTTGACCAATGAATAAATGAATTAATGCTTCCCTTAATGTTGCAAGTTCAACATACATCACAATGAAATCTTCTTCCTGCCTGATCCTGTTACTGCCTGTACTTGGTAATACCCTCAGGGATAGAAACCTCAGGTTTATGCTTGCTGCCTCCTTCTTGGCTCCTTCACACTCATTTCAGTTCAGTTCAGTCGCTCAGTCATATCCCACTCTTTGCGACCCCATTAATCGCAGCACACCGGGCCTCCCTGTCCATCACCAACTCCCAGAGTCCACCCAAACCCATGTCCATTGAGTCAGTGATGCCATCCAACCATCTCATCCTCTGTTGTCCCCTTCTCCTCCTGCCCCCAATTCCTCCCAGGATCATGGTCTTTTCCAATGAGTCAGCGCTTCCCATCAGGTGGCCAAGGTATTGGAGTTTCAGCTTCAACATCAGTCCTTCCAATGAACACCCAGGACCGATCTCCTTTAGAATGGACTGGTTGCATCTACTTGCAATCCAAGGGACTCTCAAGAGTCTTCTCTAGCACCACAATTCAAAAGTATCAATTCTTCTGTGCTCAGCTTTCTTTATAGTCCAACTCTCACATCCATACATGACTTCTGGAAAAATCATAGCCTTGACTAGATGGACTTTTGTTGGCAAAATAACGTCTCTGCTTTTTAATATGCTATCTAGGTTGGTCATAACTTTTCTTCCAAGGAGTAAGCATCTTTTAATTTCATGGCTACATTCACCGTCTGCAGTGATTTTGGATTTTGGATTCCTTCACACTAAGTTCTACTGATTTTAACTCAATATTTCTTCTGTTTGTCTCCTTCTCCTTCATCTCCACTCCTCCTATCCTAATTCAGACTTGTAGCACCTTCTACTTGGACGCTGCCATAGCCTCCCTATTCATCTGTCTGCCTCTAAATGTGTCCATATAGCATCACACTCTCCTCTTCAGTGACTCTCTGTTGCCTATGAACAAAGCTCATACTCCTTAAAATGCCAAATAAAGTTCCCTGTGTCCTGCTCTCTGCCTGTCTTTCCAGTCTCATCTTGAACATGGTTGGGCTCGAATGTTTGTTATTTCTTGCACACCAGCACCCAGATTCATGGCTTTGCTCATGCTCTACTTCCTGTCTGGAATATGACCTACCCTGTACTCCCATTTCTGCACATCATTTATGCTTCCAGTGAGATATCATATCCTCTAGTAAACCTTTTCAACCCTCTTTAGACGGATCTGGGTGCCCTCTAGCTGGCTTCCATAGCACAGTGGCCATCCCTCCATCATTGCACTATTAACATCAGATCCACTTGCTGCAACCTGGACTCCTGTGAGTTCCTTGAAGATATGGGCATGTCTTGTTCATTTTTGATTCCTCAGTGCCTACCCACTACCTGAAACACAGTAGGATTTCATGTTTGCTGAAGAACTATGTTTTAAGTGGAGCAGGTATATTAGCCTTGGTACTTTTATAGTGTGAAAAAAGCACTCTATAGAATAATAAAGCTAGAGGATATGTGATCCAAGACTGAGATAAAAAGTTATCAGTAGAAACTTGGAGGTAATCTAATTTGCATTTTCTGGCCCAAAAGATTAACTCCAGGCAAATACTAAAGACCCTAAAATATTAATATTTATGCTAATTTGATACCATGGGATCAGGGAATGGCAAATAAGAAACATCAGTTATTTTTTTTTTAACTTAAACAGTTTATTTACTTATAGTCAGATATTTTAAACCTTTTCCTGAATTATCAGACTAATACTTTCTAAATTAATCTGAAATCCATTCAGATTGTCAATCAGTTATAGAGTGAATTGTGGGGAAAAGATGGAAATAAGATGAGAAGAGGTATTCTGGGTCAGATCATGCTTTTGCTTTTATTTTGGTAAGATGGAAAACTGTTGGAGAGTTTTGATTAGAGATTATTGATGAAATTTTATACTCTGATAGGATCACTCTGGCTGCTTGGAGGAGGCTTTAACTATATATAGGCAGCATGGGCAGAAGCAAAGAGACTAGTTTTAGAACTGTTGTGATTCTAGGCAAAAGATGATGGTGTCTTGGACCAGGGTGGTAGCCAGGAGGCAGAAAAGTAGTCAGATTATAGGTGTATATCAAAGACTCAGCCAAAAGAATTTGCTGGTAATTGGATGTGGATTGTAGAGAGGGAAAAAAATGGATAATTCCAAGGATTTGGGGTTGAACAACAGAAAGAATGGATTTGCAATTAGGAGGAGCAGGTTTAGGGGAAAAAAATCAGGAGTTCAGTTCTGGTCCCTTTTTCAGTTTATGTCTGTTAGTTGTACAAGGTTGGGGGATACTGAACAGCTGAGTTGTGCGTACCTGTCTGGAATTCAGAAGAGAGATCAAAGGGAGAATAGATATTTGGAGGTTTTAGCCTACAGATGGTATTTGCAGACATAAGGCAGGTAGGAGTCATCTAGGAAGTGTGTAAGGAATAGAGGTTTGAGGACCAACTTGGACCGGTCTGATGTTCAGAAGTTGGGGAAAGGAGGAGGAATCGGCAAAGGAGGCCAAGGTGGAGGGACCAGTGAGAAAGGAAATCCAAGAGGCAGTGAGTGAGTGGTGACCCAGAGGTCAGGTGAAGCAAGATTATTGTGCCTGAAGTAAAAAACAACCTACCAAGTTCTAATTTACCCTAAGTCTCAGTGGATAGTGTCTTTCTGTATGTGTATACGTGTGTGTCTGTGTGTGTGTGTATAATTTTTTGGCTTGAGGTCACTCCGCTACCATATATTTCTTTGTTCCTCACCCCTACCCCGCCAACCCCTGCAGGGATTCTGAGTCCCATGTAGTTCTGGACTTCATTACTGAGTCTATGTGGTCATGAATTTTACTAGTTCTCTTTTCATCTTGTGGTAGCTGCAAGATCAGTTCACCTTCGTTTCTACACTTCTAAGGAAAATCTAAAGCCCTGAGCACCTGCTGGGGCTTCCCATTCATAAAATCATTCATTCATTCACCAAATAGTTACTGGGAATTTACAATACTCAGGCACTGTTCTAGGCCCTGGATTTACAGCTGTGAACCACTGAGTCCCAGCACTGTCTATGCCAACAAAGAGCTTACATTCTAGCAGAGGGGGTAGGAGTGGAAGAGAGGGAGATAATGTGTGTGGGGTCAACAAATAAACAAAATAGCTTCAAATTGTTATGTCTACACTGAAGGAAACAATCAGGGGTCTGAGATGCAGAGTAACAGTGCAGAGTAAGTTTGGGGACTATTTTCCCCTAGGACAGCAGGGAAGCTTCTCTAAACTCTAAGATCCTGATGGTTCCAAAGTATCCAGCACATCTATTTCTTTTTAGAGTCCTGAATTGAATTTGAGGCTCTTGTTAGAACAAGGAGGAAGCCTACCTCCAGTTCCATCTTCTGTGAGCATCTGCCCTCAACAGTTTATAGGAGTAGGCTGAAAAATCAGTTCTTTTACAATTTTATCTAACATCTGCCAGAAGAAACAGAAGATTCTAAAAATGAGACTTATCAAAGTTCATCTTCCAAAAAAGAGGTTAGTAACCATTTAATCTTTAACATTTATCTATTTATTTGGCTACACCAGGTCTTACTTGAGGGATGTGGGATCTACTGTCCTGATCGAAGACTGAACCCTGGCCTTGGGAGTGCGAAGTCTTAGCCACTGGACCACCAGGGAAGTCCCTGCTGCTGCTGCTGCATCGCTTCAGTCGTGTCTGACTCTGTGCGACCCCAGAGACAGCAGCCCACCAGGTTCCCCCGTCCCTGGAATTCTCCAGTCAAGAACACTGGAGTGGGTTGCCATTTCCTTCTCCAATGCATGAAAGTGAAAAGTGAAAGTGAAGCCGCTCAGTTGTGTCTGACTGTTAGCGACCCCATGGACTGCAACCAACCAGGCTCTTCCATCCATGGGATTTTCCTAGTTACCATTTAATTTAGCTAAAGGTTTTTTGGGAACACTTAATACAGTACAGACGTTGGTTTAAGTAAGCTTTTAATATGCATCCTAACATTTAATCTTCACAAAATTCCTTGAGGTTGATACTATTACTACCCCCATTTTACACTTAAAACTCTTGAGGTTTGGATGAACTACCTCACTGTCTAAGGTCACACAGTCAGCAAGTGGCAGGACTTCCATTAAAACCCATATCTGTCCAGTGTTCAAGATTTTGCTTTCGGCATGACTTTGAAAAAGATGATTTGAAGACATTCTTAACTATATTTTAAGTACTACAATCTTTCATAAAATTTTGTTAGATAAGAAAGAAAATTATAAGCTTTAAGGTGCTAGGATTTCTCCACAGTTGAATAATCTTTGGGATATTTCAGTGACAAACTTGTTTTAAGTGGTGTCAAGCAAATTCCGTCCTAAAGTGAAAGTATGTCAGTTGGTGATTTCAAGTTTGAAAAAGCCCTACATTGTCTTTCAAAAATGCTATGAATAGAAATTGAAGGGAACTATCTGAACTAATAAAGATAAAAATATTTTTCGTAGGACATCAAATATTTAGTCTTATTTCTTACTTAGCTCATTTAAAACCCACAAATTGAATATTTTTAAGCAGGTATGGTAAATTGTGAGGTTTTTAAAGTTCACATAATAGAAATTCAAGTTATAATTTATTGAGCATTCATTGTGTGCCCCTTCAGTGTACTGTGTATATTATTTCATTTGTTGTTAACTATACTTTTATGAGATATTAATTATCAATGCTATTTAAAAGATGAAGACACTGGGTCTCAGTTAAATAACAGATTCAAATCTATGTGTCAAAGCCAGTATTAAAATCTAGGGAGAGAAACCCCATGTTTCTTTCTTATAAAATCTTATTTCTTATTCAGGTTTCAGAAGGTATCTTTTCTTATTAGACTGTTTTCATTCTTTAAATAAGTGGCCTTTGGGAAGTATCTTTATTCTCTAGTATTCAGTTTCCTTGCCTTTAAAGCAGTGTGATTGCACTGGATGTATTCCATAATCTCTTTTCATTCTAAAGCTCCATAGTTCTGTGACTCCATAAATAGCTCAGTTCAAAGATAATTCAATGGTGTTCAGTGGGACTTCCGATTTTATTTTTCAATTAAAAAAAAATTGAAAACAGTAGGAAATTAAAACTTTTAAGTCAATTTAGTCGATCTGTCTACTATTTTCTCTTTTATACACATGGATATATTATTTGACCCTTTCCTCCTTGTCATTTATAATACTTTATCAGTAACAATAGCCCTAAAAAATAGATTCCAATTGCTCTTGCCAACTTACAGCTAGGGAAACAGGTTATTCCAGTGCTTCAGTCTGGGTTTTCTGAGGTCGTGGTCACTCAGTGACAAGGAAGGACTGGGACCTATGTCTCTGAAATTTCTAGTTTTACTCTGTGTTTAGTCACTCATTCTTTCATTTGATTAGTCCAGAGGTCAGTATCCTATGGCTGGTGGGACATAAGATTTCCAAATTTTAATTTGCCAAAGGATGTTTAAAAAGACTATAGCTACTATCTTTGCTTATCATAAAAAAAATGAGTATACCAATACCAGAGTACGTGGGAAGGACATATCTCAAACAGCACTTATTTAAATGGAATACATGTAGCTTCATAAAAATTCATTACACAGTCACTTTTTTTTCATTTCATGACAGAACACAGAAAACTTCTTTCTAGGCAGGCCCAGGTCATCAGCCAACTTTGGAAAGCAGAGAGGTAGTTCACACTGTTACTTTTCAGACAAAACAACCTTTAAAAAATGTCTAGTTTGTACATGGAAACATGCTAATATTTTAATTTGGGAGTATTACAGCCACAATTTTATAAGTAAAAATTTTCTATACATGAATTTTGGGTAATAGAACTATAACAGTGGGAAATTCTGGAAAAGAAATACAAAGGGAAGTAAGGAAGAAAAGGAAAGAAATCTGCCATCATCCACTGTTGCAGAAAGAGCAGATATTATATCCTCTTTGCCCTGTGCTTAGTATTGATTTTTCCTACTGGCTTCTCCCTAGAAAAAAGTGATGGAATAATTTTCTCTCTTGAAATATTGCCCTCTTTTGCCCCAAAAGTGCCACCTTCAATAGACCCAGGAACCCACTACAAACCACAACATCACCTCAAAACCAGAGTCATCTAACAGAATGTGAATTCCTGTGGAAGACAAGTCCATCCATTAATAAGGTTTTAAAGTTGGATATGATAGCTTTCTAATTGCTTTAGAAAGTTTATTTATTCCCCATGACAAAATTTCTATTTTGTAACCACTGAAATGGCAATCAGAAGACTAGCAATTAACCCTTTCTCCTTATGCTCCTATTTCATTGTTTGTGATATTGTTCATTTTCTGAATGTATTTCCTAGAGCACTATGTGGGATGTAACACTGGGGGAGAAACAGGATTCTGTGTTCCAAGAAATATGGGAAATACTGGGTTAGGCAAAATCTCACAGTATTATTTACTTCAGGGCTTCTCAGGACCTCTAATGTGCTAAGGTACATTTAAAGTATACACATGTATGGGAAGATCCAGAGGCAAGAAAGATGGCAAATGTACGGGGGGCTACTTCAATTTAAGTTGTTTTTCATAAGTAAGCTGATTCATTTTGTCATTTTAGCAGCAACAATGGTAAGAAATAGGCCAATTACTTTTATTGACCCGAATAACCCTGAGGCTGTAGTGAAATTGTATTTTTACAGTTTTCTGGTATCATCTCAGCTTTTGAATAAGTTTATTTTTGTTAATGGATTATTGTTTTTCTTAAATATTGTTTCTTATTTAATATTTAATTCTGCCCTGTAAATCAGATATTATTTTTATCATAAATGCTTAAAAAACATTCTTATGAACTTGACCAAAGAGGTGAAAGATTTATATTCTGAGAACTATAAAACACTGATAAAGGATATAGAAGATGATTCAAGGAAAAGGAAGATATCTCATAGTCTTAGATTAGAGGAATTAACATTGTTAAAATGGTCATACTACCCAAGGCAATCTACAGATCTAATGCAATCTCTGTACATTTACCCATGACATGTTACATAGAACTAGAACAAAGAATCCTAAAATTTATGTGGAACTGTAAAGACCCAGAATTGCCTAAGCAATTCTGAAGGAAAAATACCAAGTTGGAGGCATAACACTCTCAGACTTCAGACAATACTATAAAGCTATAGTAATCAAAACCATCTGGTACTGACACTAAAACAAATACATGGATCAATGGAATAGAGCAGAGAGCCAGAAATAAACCCAACCCCCACACCTAGGGTCAGTTAATCTTCAAGAAAGGAGGCAAGAATTTACCATGGGAAAAAGTCTCTTCAGCAGATGATGTTGGGAAAGCTGGACAGCTGCATGTGAATCAATGAAGTTAGAACACATCTTCATACTAGACACAGAAATAAACTCAAAATGACCTAAAGACTTAAATGTAAGACGTAATAAATCTCCTGGAAGAGAACATAGGCAAAACATTCTCTGATATAAATTGTACAAGGTCAGTCTTTCAAGGCAGTAGAAATAAAAGTAAAAATTAAAATATAATTAAATATATAAGCTTTTGCACAGCAAAGGAAATTATAAACAAAATGAAAATGCAACCTATGAACTAGGAGAAAGCATTTACAAATGATGCAACTTAAAGGGCTTAATTTCTAAAATATACTAAAAGCTCATACAACTCGATAATTATAACAACAACAACAAAACAACCCCATCAAAAAAGTGGGTGGGTAGAAGACTTAAATAGACATTTCCCCAAAGAAGATATACAGATGGCCAATGGGTACATGAAAAGATGCTCAACATCACTGATTATTAGAGAAATGCCAATCAAAACTGCAGTGAGGTATCACCTCACATCATTCAGAATGTCCATCATTAAGAAGTCTACAAATAACAAATGCTGGAGATGGTGTGGCAAAAAGGAGCCCTCCTGCATTGTTGGTAGGAATATAGATTGGTGGACCTGCAGCAACTATGGAAAACAGTATGAAGGTTCCTCAAAAACGAAAAATAAAGTTGCTAAATGATCTAGCAATCCTATTCCTGAGCATATACCCAGAAAAACTCTAATTTGAGAAGATATTTGGACTTCGGTGTTTATAGCAGCACTATGGACAGTAGCTAAGACATGGAAGGAACCTGTATGTTTATCAACAGATGAATGAATAAAGAAGATGTATATATACACAATGGAATACTACTTAGCCGTAAAAAGAACAAAATAATGCCATTTGCAGCAACATGGATGGATGCAGAATTTATCATACTAAGTGAAGTAAGTCATAAAGAAAAAGACGAATACCATATGATATCACTTATTTGTGCAGTTTAAAATATGACACAAATGGGGACTTCCTCGGTGGTCTAGTGGTTGAGAATCTGCCTTCCAGGGCAGGGGACTTGGGTCCTATCCCAGAGCAGGGAACTAAGATCCCTCATGCCATTGGGCAATTAAACCTGCATGCCACAGTGAAGAGCCCATGCATACCACAGGGAAGACCCAGCACAGCCTAAAAACAGAAAAGTACTCACAGACATAGAAGTAAACTTAGAGTTACCAAAGGAGAAATGGTTTAAGGGGGAATATATTGGGAGTTTAGGATTAGCACATCCAAACTACTCACATAAAATAGTTAAAACAAGAAGGTCCTGCTGCTGCCGCTGCTAAGTCACTTCAGTCGTGTCCAACTCTGTTCGACCCCATAGACGGCAGCCCACCAGGCTCCCCCATCCTTGGGATTCTCCAGGCAAGAACACTGGAGTGGGTTGCCATTTCCTTCTCCAATAAGAAGGTCCTGATGTATAACAAAGGGAACTAACATTCAATATTCTGTAATAAAACATAATAGAAAAGAAAAATTCTTAAAACTAATAATTTTCCTTTCTGGAAGCTACGTAAGAACCATGTATTAATGCAGATGACCAAAATTCAGGCAAAAGTGAAACAGTAGGTTTTGTGATTAGTGCATTTTATCAATTAGAGTTGTGTTTGGCTTTGAGTAGCAACAAACCCCATTAATGGGACTTAAGCAGGTTATGTTTTTTTCCCCTTCAAGTGATGAGTAGTTGAGAGGAAGGCACTTTGGGGATAAGAGTTAGGATTCCGTGGCATCTGGCTTTCACTATCTTCCCATACATCAGTCCCTAGCATGTGCTATTCCTCTTCATAGTTGCAAGATAGCTGCTTCTCCTTCATGCTTTGTACCCACATTCTTGGCAAAAAGAAGAGGAAGGAAGGTGGGCAAAAGATGTGTGTCAGTTGTCTCCTTATTTAAAACAAACAAACAAGCCCTTTTCCAAACCCTACACAGATTTCTAGTTATATCTCAATGGCCAGTAACATGGCCACGGTCATGAATAGTGCTGTGAAAGTCAGAGGAATTGAAATCTTTAGCTGGGCACTTCAGGTTCTGCTAGTAACATAGCCTAAGATTGGAGCTGTACTACCAGTTAGAATCTCAGCTCTGTGCTTAGTGGTTATCTCACAATAGATGATTCCTTTTCAGTTTCCTCTTGAATAAAATGGAGATAAGATAATAATCTTGTTGTTATGAGATTAACTTCTGTAAAGAGTTTAGAAAAGTATTTGATAAATAGTAAATGTTATATAAGTACTTTCTCATTAAATGAGTAAGGAAGATGGGGGAATGGACTTTGGGTAGAAAAGTAGCAGGTATGGAATAAACAAATTATTAAAAAATGGAAATAACAATATTGCTAACATATATGGCAGACTTATGGAGTACAAGGAATGAGTTTTATTAATTTCTTGTGTGAAAGAATGTTAATTAAGTGCTGTTACCTCCCTTAACGGGGCTTCTCAGGTGGCATAATAGTAACAAATCCATTTGCCAGTGCAGGAGATGCAAAAGACATGAGTTTGATCTCGTGGAAGACTCCCAGGAGGAGGAAGTGGCAATTCACTCCAGTATTCTTGCCTGTAAAATTCCATGGACAGACGAGCCTGGCAGGCTGCAGTCTGTGGGGTCGCAAAGAGTCAGACATAGTTAAGTGCAAGCGCATGTGTGCACACATACATACACACACGCGCACGCACACACATGCACACGCACCCCCCCACATACTTCCCTTAAAGAACTGCAAGCCAGTGGTTTTACCAGGATATATTACTCTTTTTTTTTTCTTTTGGAGAAAAATGAGAATTTTACATCTGTTTCAGGCGGTTGTTCTACGCAGATTACAGGGCCTGGGACTTAAAGCCAAAGCAAATTAGAGGCTTTTGTATAGTGATTGATGTATCGGGGGCATACAAAGGAAAGGAAAAACACACACACACCTCAAAATGAGACCTCCTCTTTCATTCATGTGTGATTTTTATTCCATTTTTAGGTATTTGGCTATTATTATTTACATATATAAAGTGTCTTTCTTATAGACATCTTTTATGGAGATAGTTGGGCTTCCCTGGTGGCTCAGATGGCAAAGAATCCATCTGCAGTGCAGGTTCGATCCCTGGTTTGGAAAGATCCCCTGGAGAAGGAAATGGCAACCAGCTCCAGTATTCTTGCTTAGAGAATTCGATGGACAGAGGAGCCTGGCATGTTACAGCCTATGGAGTCGAAAAGAGTCAGACAAAATTGAGTAACTAACACTTTCACTTTTCATGGAGATAGTTATTGAAGGCAGACAGATTTGAATTATAAGCATTGTTTCATCACTAACTATGTGACCTTAGGCACCTTACATCTTCAAGCTTTAGCTGCCTTATCTATAAAGTAGGGAGGGTTACAACACCTGTTTTCCAGAATTCTACTAAAGGTTAAGTGAAGAAGTACCAAAAAAAAAATGCTTAGCATGAATCCTACTACTCAACAAAAACAATAAATGTCATTGTTAATGCTACCACCACCATCATCATTTTTTAAAACCAACTTTGTTGAGGTGTAATTTATATAGACAAAAATGCAGTCATGGATTTTCACAAATGTTAATGCCTTTGTGCTGCAGTTGAGAAATAGATTTTCTGTTATCCCCAAATCATTGTTTTAAAATAGGATAACTGATGTCTTATCCAATAAGAACACAAAGGTGAAGTCGTGTGTAAGGAAATATATGGTATCAACTATAAAAAAACTTGAATGAATGCTAACTAGAATTACAAAACCCAGGGAATGTAGCAGAAGGAGCACTCATTTTGAGGGGTGGGTGGGGGACTGGTCAGGTGTACTGCATGTTATAGTGTTTGCCTGCTGCTGCTGCTGCTGCTAAGTCATGTTAGTCGTGTCTGACTCTGTGCAACCCCATAGACAGCAGCCCACCAGGCTCCCCCTGTCCCTAGGGTTCTCTAGGTAAGAACATTGGAGTAGGCTGCCATTTCCTTCTCCAATGCATGAAAGTGAAAAGCGAAAAGTGAAAGTGATCGCTCAGTCGTGTCCGACCTTATGGACTATAGCCTTCCAGGCTCCTCCGTTCATGGGATTTTCCAGGCAAGAGTACTGGAGTGGGGGTGCCATTGCTTTCTCCTATTCAACAGCATTTCTCTTTTCCCTTTAACAGTACTTTGCTTGTCCTTTGGGGGCGCAACTCCTCCCAAGGCTTTATGTGTTGGGAATGGGACTGTTTCACCTCTGGCTTTAGTCTTGTATTTCTGCTAGATTTTTTTGGAAACAAACAAACAAAACTTTCTTACTGCTAATACTGCTTGACATAAGTTTGGAGAAGTAGAGAGAACCTCTGAAAATGAAGGCATCACAGAGGAAGATCAGCTGGAGTGATTAAGAGAGAGCTCTTATGCCTACATCATCAGCTAAACTGCTAGAAACTGTCCTGCAGCTGTACTACCCTGGTCCTGTTACATGAGGACCAGTGAACTTTATCATAGACCAGCTGTGTTCTCTAGCTTGTGTTCAGGAATCATGGATGAGCGGCCCTTGCCACCTCTGCTTGTGTGGGCTTGGAGATAACGTTTGTGAGAGTGCTTTCCCGTTTTCTACAAAGGGGAAGTAATTGTATTGCAGATTTAAAGTTAATTGGACAATTGAAGTCAGAAATTATATGGATATAAAATATATTGATATCAAAAGTAGAACTGTTTGGACTAACTGGCTAATTGGAAGGAATTCAGATATTCATCTAAAATGTTTAGGTCAGATCATTTTGCCTAAATAATTTCTGTATTTCATCTGAAACTTATTTCTGGGCTTTAACTGTTGTATTCTATTTGCATTCATGGCCACAGCCTATGTTGTTACAGGAGTCACTGTTTCTTCCTTATTAAATAAGTGCCCCTCCCATTGGAATTGTGCATCTTTGAAGTGCCCATTGCTGTTCTAGGTGCTGGGGCTGTATAGTGAATAACACAGAAACTGTATTTCATGAAGATTACATTCTAGAAATAGACAGCTGCATCTTCCAGGGGCTAGTTACTGTACTCAATACTACTGCATTCTGATTCTCTTCTTCTGATAATATTATCAAAAGTGTGAGGGTCTTTGTGGAAATTCTGGATAAAATTCATAAGAAATTTACATGCTATCCCTATACTTCAGTTCAGTTCAGTTCAGTTGCTCAGTCGTGTCCGACTCTTTGCGACCCCATTAATCGAAGCACGCCAGGCCTCCCTGTCCATCACCAACTCCTGGAGTCCACCCAAACCCATGTCCATTGTTGGTGATGCCATCCAGCCATCTCACCCTCTGTCGTCTCCTTCTCCTCTGGCCCTCAATTTTTCCCAGCATCAGGGCCTTTTCAAATGAGTCAGCTCTTTGCATCAGGTGGCCAAAGTACTGGGGTTTTAGCTTCAACATCAGCCCTTCCAATGAATACTCAGGACTGATCTCCTTTAGGATGGACTGGTTGGACCTCCTTGCAGTCCAAGGGACTCTCAAGAGTCTTCTCCAATACCACAATTCAAAAGCATCAGCTTTCTTTATAGTCCAACTCTCACATCCATATATGACTACTGGAAAAACCATAGCCTTGACTAGACGGACATTTGTTGGCAAAGTAATGCCTCTGCTTTTTAATGTGCTGTCTAGGTTGGTCATAATTTTACTGCCAAGGAGTAAGCGTCTTAATTTTATGGCTGCAGTGACCATCAGTGATTTTGGAGCCCCTAAAATAAAGCCTCTCACTGTTTCTACTGTTTCCCCATCTATTTGCCATGAATGATGGGACTGGATGCCATGATCTTCATTTTCTGAATGTTGAGCTTTAAGCCAACTTTTCCACTCTCCTCATCACTTTCATCAAGAGGCTCTTTAGTTCTTTGCTTTCTGCCATAAGGGTGGTGTCATCTGCATATCTGAGGTTATTGATATTTCTCCTGGCAATCTTGATTAACCCAGTCAAGCTCTTCCCCAAATTCCTAATCCACAGAGATTAGGAGAGAAAATACAATGATTGTAGTTGCTTTAAATCTATTAAATTTTGGTGTGATTTGTTATGTATTACTTAACAGCCAGGTGAAGTGAAGTTGCTCAGTCGTGTCCGACTCTTTGTGACCCCGCGGACTGTAACCTACTAGGCTTCTCTGTCCATGGGATTCTCCAGGTAAGAATACTGGAGTGGATTGCCATTTCCTTCTCCAGGGGATCTTCCCAATCCAGGTATTGAACCTGGGTCTCCCACATTGGAGGCAGACGCTTGAGCCAGAATACCTGCTTTTAAGTTCTCAAGATACAGCATTAAGCAGATTTAGTTTCATGGAATTCCATTCCACATCTTTCTCATTCTTGGCAACTGAGGAACAACTATTTTGGGACTTTTAATTATCCATCTGATAACTGTTTGGGCCTGCTATCAAGTCTAAATTTGTAGCTACAACTGGCAAACAGATCACATTCATTCATTCATTTATGCATTTAATAAATCAATACCTCCACATAGATGACTTCTCTAGCTCCCGAGTTAGCATCGCCTTCTCAACGTTCCCAACTTACTATGCAGCATTGCTATTGCTTGTCGCTTTTCTGTCCCACTAACCAGTAGCAGACAGGTTCATTCTGTGTTATTCATCTTTGCATCTCTAGTATCTAGTCTAGTGCCTGCACATAGCAGACCTATGTAAAAACAAAAACAAAGACAACCAAACAAAAAACAAAAAAGCCAGACACACACAAAACCACCTAACTGGAGGGCTCCTCTTTCCTAGACATACGAATAATTTAGTCAAAGACAGTCCCTTTCCTCTAGCACTTCACAGTTCAGCACTGGACACTGTGGGATCCAGCCTGACATGTGCAGTTAGTGAGCTGCCTGGATTCATTACTGTGGTGGAACCCAAGGGCAATAGGGCAACACATTGCAGGAAAGTGGAAAGTGGAGGACACAGGAACGGATCCATTCATTTATTCCACAAATACTTATCAATCGCCGCAGCACATATAGCACAAGGTAAGCGCTCAATATCTGTTACTAGATGCCAGCCACTGTTCTAGGCGTTAGGGATGCCGCAGCGCACAAGATAGCGGCGGTGGCTCATTTCGTAGTCTTGAAGCTCACAGTATTGCAAAGGACTACAGGCAGTGGACGTAATTATGTAAAATTGTGTGAGGTGCCCAGCAGGAAAACAGGCGGCTGAAATTCTTGAAAGGATGTTAGATCTTTCGGTTGGGGGCAGCCGTGGGCGGGTTTTGAGCAGGAGTGGCCGTGCGGGGACTGGACTGTATGGGGCGGGAAGACTGCAGGCCAGAAGAGCTGGTAATTTTAAGATTTAAGTATGTTTTGCTTGAGTGGAAGAAGGTGCTTGTGTCTAGGGGCGACATGGTCGCTTGGTATGCTCAGGGTTCTCCTGGGACGTGCGCGAGTGCTAAGTCGCTTCAGTTGTGTCCGACTGGGGAATGCATTTTGAGTGTAAGCAGATTGCCTCAGCCTTAGGGGAACTGCAGCCCTAAATTCCTAGATTTTTCATGTTCGGCACATCTAGGCTCCTCCGCTCCCCAGATACGGAGACGCACAGTCTCCGGCTCGGATCCCGAGCCGCTGCGCGGCCCATGCGGCAGCAATCGTCGTTCCTGCCCGGCTCCGACTGTGCAACCCAGAGCAGACCGGAGCGGGAGGAGCTTGTGCTGCGGATCCTAGGCGGTGGCGTGGGCCACGCCCCCGACCTAGACCCCGCCTCCGGACCCCGTTGATTGGGTTATGGTCGCGGAAGGGCCGGGCATCCTCGGAAGGCCCGTGGGTAGGGCTGAGGCGGGGTTCTGATTGGCTTGGCTGGGATTAGGTCATTGCTAGCAGGTTCGTCCGGGCCGGACGCCGGCTGGGCGGCCGAGGCTGCTGTGAGAGGGCGCTCGAAGCTGCGGGAGAGCGAACTGGCGAAGGAGGCGGGGAGGCGGCTGCTGCACTCGCTCGACTGCTCGTTCCCTTCCCCGTCGCCGCTGCGGGTCCTCCGCTGCTCTTCCTGCTCCGCGGAATCTCGGTTACACGCCGTTGGAGCAGCCGCTCTTCGTTCGCCTCCAGGCTCTGTTCAGGAATCGTGCGCGCCCGCGGACACCGCGCTGAGAGCCAGCCGGCGCCACACCTGTGGAGCCGGCTGCCGTCGGGGGTGCCGGCCAGGGTCTCGCCGCGTGCGTGCTCCGGGCTGCGGGCCGCCGGAGCCCCGGGGGAGGCGCGCCCCCGGCTGGGCGCCGCGGACACCATGGGGCTGCCTGCGCTCGAATTCAGTGACTGCTGCCTCGACAGCCCTCACTTCCGAGAGACGCTGAAGTCGCACGAAGCGGAGCTGGACAAGACCAACAAATTCATCAAGGAGCTCATCAAGGACGGGAAGTCACTCATCAGCGCGCTCAAGAGTGAGTGCCCCGGAGCCTGGCGGGGACGGTGCCCCGGGGCGGGAGGGGCCGTCGGGCGGCGCTCAGACCTAGGGTTCCCGCGCCCGGCTGGATTTCTGCCCCCGGGCGCTGAGGGACGGGTGTAGACCCTTGTCGCGAAGCGGAAAGGATACGTAAAACGGGCGAGCTAGCAACAAGACAGTGAAGGCAGAGACCCGTCACCCGGTCGTTTGCGTTCCGGGGGACTGGGAGGTGACCCAGCGCGAGTAGCGCTCTGGGGCGCCGCGGGTGGGTGTGCGCGGCACACACAGGTGTCTCAGGAGTGGGGCTGGAGTGCCTGGAGCACCGTAGCATATTGGGAAACCCCTTCGCGTCCACGACTCCGGCTTCCTTGGGGGAGAGTTGCTCACCCCTGAGTGCCCAGCCGTGGGAATGGAGCGTGCCCCGCCGTGGGAATGGAGCGTGCCCCGCCAAGGGGCGCTGCCTCCCCTCAGGAAAAGGCAGATTGTGCCTGCTTCACCCCCTTTACGCTGCTCTAGCCTGCTCAGGGCTGCCAGGGTCTCTGAGAGGTCTCCTTCCCTTCCCAGAGAAGGGCTGGGTAGGGTGGTTGGTCAGCTCGCGATTCTTTGGAATAGTGGCAGCTTGTAACCCACCAGATCTAGAATCAGGGCCACGTACGTGTGCAGGTTCTGATTCTTGTGTTTAGCAGAAGGTGATAAGGGTGGGAGTACAGAATCAGAGTGTTCCTTTACTCTAAACTGTGGGCGAGGGTTTAAAAATAGAACGAAAATATCCTCTCCCTCTCCCGCTCCCTCACTCTCCTTTTTTACCTCTCCCAATATCCTTGAAAACTCAAAGATTTGGGAAGGAATGTCCTCGATCTTCGCTCAGAAAGAAGTTTAAACTTATCCTTAGAGATTTTCGAACCTTTTGTAAAACCATTTTTGCAAATTTCCCTTTGGCAGGGGAGAAATGAAATTTACATTCTGTGTATGATTTCCCTTGTCATTTGCAGAGCCAGAGAGTGTCTCCTTCTGGCCAAACGAGTGCTCTAGGGATGGATGCCTTGGATTGCTGAGCTCCTTTTTTGGGTGCCTTTTCTATCTACCCATTTAAGAATAATTTGGTCCATCTTTCATTTTTAAGAATCAGAAATAACATAAAGACAGATAGTGGAATTGTCTTTCACTTGACTTTTCCTTTCTCTTTGCTGCATTTCTTAATAGGTGATATCTTTCAACTAGGAAAGCTTGTCTTGGGAGAGTGCAGCTGGGGGTCTGAGAATGGTTACCAAGTCTCTTTAAGGAGGCTTAAAGTCAAATGCCTGAGATGTCATTTTGTGAGCCTGTTGCAAGTGGTAGTCTTTTGAGGTGAAATAAAAGTAGAACTTTGGTGTGCTGAGGCTCTTCAGAGGCAGGGCCTCTGTTGGAGGCTGTGTCCTGAAGCAGATGAATAGACTCTTCTTTTGTTGGTGACCAGGGCCATCCTTGGAATATGTGACCCATAATTTGGAGTAAGTTAGGGGCTCACTTACAGGTTGGGCCCACACATTTTCTTTGAATCTCAGACTGGCTTTAATTGGGCCTCTGCTTTATTCAGCAAACATCTGGAGTGCCTGCTGTGTGCTCGATATTACCCTGGGCACTGAGGATGTAGTAGTGACTGTTCTGTTGTCCCTGTGGCTGTGGAGACTTACTCCATATTAGGCACTGCTTCACCCACAAATTATCTCACGTATTATAACTCATCTTACAAATGAGAAAGCAGGCTTGAAAGAATCACTGGCTGAGAGTCTCACCACTCTAAGAGCAAGGCTGTTTTTGTCTCCCGCAGGGTCTGAGCCAGAGATGAAGTTCCTGCTGATGTTGAGCTCTTAATTCTGCCTCATTCCTCTTGCCCAGAATGGAGCCCCTGGTCCAAGAGTGTTGGAATTTGGACTTGCATTGTGTTCTTAGCCTTGAGTCTGAGGAAGATGCCTTTATGTGACTGGCAGTTTATCTGCTTGCCACTATTTTTAAGGTGTGTGTGGGGGAGGAATTTAAGAATTCTTTGGGTAGGAGGAAACAGTACAGGTGATAAGATTAAAGTTTTTAAATGTCTAATGAATGGACCACCTCTATAACTTGGGGGTGTTCTAATCTCTTAATATCCAGCTCTATTACTAACTATGCTCTTTTACTAGTGCTTGAACAAGTGCCACATGCCCTCTTAAAGAGGGTGGAGGTGATTATTATTTCCTGAACTTCAGGCATTGTGTTATCATTAGGTCCTTCTTGCATGGTATATTACTATGCTGCTGCTGCTGCTGCTAAGTCGCTTCAGTCGTGTCTGACTCTGTGCGACCCCATAGACGGCAGCCCACCAGGCTCCCCCTGTCCCTAGGATTCTCCAGGCAAGAACACTGGAGTGGGCTGCCATTTCCTTCTCCAATGCATGAAAGTGAAAAGCGAAAGTGAAGTCGTTCAGTCGTGACCGACTTTTCGCGATCCCATGGACTGCAGCCTTCCAGACTCCTCCATCCATAGGATTTTCCAGGCGAAGAGTACTGGAGTGGGGTGCCATTGCCTTCTCCGTATTACTATGCTAGTATATGTGTATTCATTTTCTTTGGATCATCTTTATCACTTCTGCAAAATGTAAAGTGTTTTAAAAATGTATATATGTAAAAATACATACTTGTGTAAATAACATTGGTTTAGATGATTTATAGGCTCTTCCATCTCTAAAATTTTATGGCTTTATTTTATAATTAGTATCCACAGATCTTTGGGTTTAGATTTCCTTTGTGTGTTAATCTGAGGCAATAATACTGTCCTCCAGGGATTGCTGAAGTTCAGCTAGATCATTGCTCTTTATGAATGAGGAAACTGAAGATCAGAGAGATCAGTAACCTGCCCAAGGCATCACAGCAATTAAGTGTACTTAAACATAAGTTATCTGATTCCAGAGCCTGTGCGTTTAACTGTGAAGTAGAAATGTTGTGTAGGTCTGTTGTGTATTGAATACCCTTGAGAATCTGGTAAACAAATGAACTCCTAGAAGTCTTTCCCTGGAGCTCAGACCTCTGGGCTGGACACATGGCAGCTAAGCAATAAAATAATTTGGGACCTGCATTTCAAAAACTCCTGCCTTTCTAGAAAGTTCTTGTTTGATGTGGTGACTCCCAGTCAATTTTTTTCTGTGCTAATTTGTCTAGGCATTTTCTGTGAGCACTCTTTCCTTGACCTAATTAATCTGTCTCAGTCTAGAGGATTCAGTATGCTTTGGTCCTTTTTCTTTCTGGAGAGATAATAGAGGCTGGCGATGATGTTCAGACTTGTAGAATTAAGAGTTTCTGTGTTCCGTTCTTGACCTCATCACTTACTGGGCAAGGCACTAAGCCTGAGCTCCTCCTGTGTAAAATGGGAAGAGCCACGCTGATCTCCTAGGGCTGTTGTGAGCATGAAATGAAATGTGCATGTAAAGAAAGCACTTAGCTTGAAGCCTGGTGTGTAGTGCTGCTTAGCTAATGGCAGCTATTAATATCTTCCAGAATGTCAAGACTCAGAGCAAAATTCACTAAGAGCAGAATTGTCTACACAAGTGCACTGAACTTCATTTCTGTCTGTCTTATGGACTTCATGGCAAACCAAAATGTGATTTCATAGAACTGAAAGTGAATTAGGCTTTTCGTTTTGAGAGGTGGTTTTCAGGAACTGTTTTCTTTCCACCTTCAGAGCTGGTTTATGGGTTTGTTCCTGGGGATATGCCCCTTTCACTTTGACTTCTAAGATAGAGTGAATTCTCTTACTTTAATAGTCTTAGGTCGGAGGGGTGGGGCAGGAATTCACATTTTAGAATATCAACTTTATTGAGATGTAATCTGTTTACCCTCTTAAAGCAACCAGTTCAGTGGTTCTTAGTACATCCACAGAGCTATGCAGCCGTCACCACAATCAATCTTAGAGTATTTTCATCACCTCCAAAAGAAATTCCATTCCCATAAACAGTCATCCCCCACCGTTTTCTTCCATGTCCTCCCTCCCCATTCTCCTGCCCTCCAGCCCTCGTCAAGCACTGATGTGTTTTCTCTCTATTGATTTTCCTATTCTGTATATCAGAAGTGTAATTTTAATAGTTTTCTCTTAGATGGTGGTGGGCAACTTGAGGCACTGAGTTCTTGATTGGAATTTCGGGTGGGAAACTTTGAACCATAAGCTGCTCTCCTACAATGGGGTTTAAGTAGGGGTGAGGTCCCAGAGACTGAACTGTGTCCTAGGGGAAAACCCAGTTGTCTCATGAGATGGAAAGATGGCTTCATTCTAGTTCCTGGCACTTTAAAGGATACAGAAAGTGAAAGTGTTAGTAGCTCAGTCGTGTCTGACTCTGTGACCCCATGGACTAGCCTGTCCTGCTCCTTTGTCCATGGAATTCTCCAGGCAAGAATACTGGAGCTGGTTGCGATTTCCTTCTCCAGGGGACCATCCCAATCCAGGGATTGAACCTGAGTCTCCTGCATTGCAGGTGGATTTTTTTAATCATCCTAGCCACCAGGGAAGAGACTACCAAAACTAGAACAAGGAGCCAACTCCTGTCAGTCAGCTTTCAGTCAAGTTGGGGTGGAGAGTGTGATACTGAATAAAGCCTTTCTCTGGGGTTGATATCTTGTTGGGTGACACTTTTTTTTTTTTTTTAGTAAAGTGAAATGAGTGTATCTGTGTTTCTCTACTTCAGCCTGTAGTTTTCGTGAGACTTTTTGGGTATGATATGCCTTTATCACTGCATTCTCAGAGGATAGTAATTCTGACCTGCATCACATTTCCAAGGCAATCACAGTGAATTTTAACAGAAATAAATTAATAAGAATGCCAGTAAAAAACACAGCAATAAATTTTAGCTGCTATGTATTTGTCTCTCAATATCAAATCTTAAATTCAAGGCGCATTTATCTTTTAACAGAAATAAGAGTTGTAGAAATCTGTCATAATAACTGTACATGAACAAAGCAAAATGCTGTATTTTGGACCTTGAACCAAGTGGAGAGATGGATAAAACGTCTGATATACTTAAGTGAGGTCATAGTTAAAAGGTTTTTGCTAAGGCATGAAGAAAGAACATTTAGATAGTACATTACTTAAGGGGGAAAAAAAGAATGAGATTTAAATAGTTTTGATAATATTTGCTAGAGGGTATTCATGAGGCTCAGTGGGGCCCTGACCTCATATTATGGGGGGGAAAAGTAAAAATTATCTCATACCTACATTCTTAAATAATGCAAGCTGTCATTAATTGCCATAGTCTAAACGCCCAGTCTAATAGATGTGTTCTAGAAGAAGCATAAAAAGAAAGTGAAAGTGAAAGTTGCTCAGTTCAGTTCAGTCGCTCAGTCGTGCCCGACTCTTCGCGAACCTATGAATCACAGCACTCCAGGCCTCCCTGTCCATTACCATCTCCCGGAGTTCACTCAGACCCACGTTCATTGAGTCAGTGATGCCATCCAGCCATCTCATCCTCTGTCGTCCTCTTCTCCTCCTGCCCCCAATCCTTCCCAGCATCAGAGTCTTTTCCAATGAGTCAACTCTTCGCATGAGGTGGCCAAAGTACTGGAGTTCTAGCTTTAGCATCATTCCTTCCAAAGAAATCCCAGGGCTGATCTCCTTCAGAATGGACTGGGTGGATTTCCTTGCAGTCCAAGGGACTAAAGTTGCTCAGTCGTGTCCAACTCTTTGCATTCTCCAGGCCAGAATACTGGAGTGGGTAGCCATTCTCTTCTCCAGGGTATCTTCCCAGCCCAGGGATCGAACCCAGGTCTCCCGCATGCAGGTGGATTCTTTACCAGCTGAGCCACAAGGGATGCCCAGAAGAAGCATATATGTCTTCAGTGTATCGAAAATTGTTTCTAATCCTCCGTTGTTAACTGCTCTTCTGCATTTCACAATGATCTGGATTCTGAACATTAGTAATACTTCTCTTTATAGAAGTCCTTCCACAGGATGCCTTCCAAGAATATATTGGATGTACCTCTGGCCCCTTTATGTAGATGGGGAACATATCTTAGCATTAAGTTCATTTAAGAAGTGAACTCTGCAGAATTAACTTGAAACTGGTAATGTGTAGGCTGAGGAGACCCAGACCTGGGGCACATAGTGCAATTCAGAGAGCCAGGCCTCTGTTATCAGGCAGACTTGATGTTCAGTCAAGCTCTAGCACATACACGCTGTTAAGACCTTGGGAGCACTGTCAATTTTCTCAGCAAACAAGCAAACAGAAAGCCTGGAACCTTGCCAGCAGCTCTTGTTCTTGAAACACTCACCAAGGGCCCAGCCCTATGCTAAGTGCACACACTGTCTCATGAGTCCTTAACGCCGTCCTGCGAGGTGAATACTCTTACTCACCTGCATTTTGCAGTTAGGGTAGCTTGTCTCAGGTCACAGCTAAGAAGTTGTGCAGGCAAGTTTTGAACTTGGCAACAGACTGCAGGGCTTCTCTTAAACATGACCCATCAGTGCTTCAGTAAACACTTTGCCAGTGAAGATACAAATTCTTCAGAGAGCTAGTCGCTAGACAGGAGAAATGTGCAGCAGGTGTTAGATTAAGTGAGAATATCGTACCCATTGTTTTTCAGTCTCTAAGTCCTGGTTGCAAAGAATAGCCAAGATTTGTACTGTGCTCTGAAGTTTTGTGTTCTCATCATCGTAGGATTAAAGACCCATTGTAGACTAGTGAGGCATAAGTAAGGGTGCCTGACTACTTTTTGGCTTTTTGAAGCAGTAGAGTCGCTCTTTGGGGGTAGCACTGATTACCAGTGAGTCTCTCTCTTCTTTTTAATGTTATTTAGAAAATGCATACTTTTCTAACATTTCTTTTTCAGTTGAAATATTAAAAAATTGAGATATAATTGACACGGTACAATGTCACAATTCGCTATTTGTGTATATTATGAAATGATCACCGCATTATGTCTAGTTAACATTCATCACCATACATATATTACGATTTTTTTTTTCTTGTGATGAGAACTTTTAAGATCTATTCTTTTAGCAGCTTTCAAATTATAGTACTATTAACTACAGTCACCATGCTATGCATCACATTCCAACGACTTATTTATTTTGTGGATGAAAGTTATTCTCTTTTAACTGGGTAGTAAAGAGTTGAACATGGAGGCCAAAAACCTGTTCCTGGGTCTGATTTGTTAAGATAAATAGTTCGTCCTTTTTGCTCATTAAAATAAGAGTGGAAAAAAAAATCACCAAGAGTGATGTGCTTCAAACACGTCACCCTTTTGTATTTCTTTAGGCTTTGATGTAGGTTTTTGCAGTAGTGAGATGAATCCTTCATTAATAGTATAAACTCCCAAAGGCTCTTCAGTGCCAACCTGCTTTGTTTAGGTCTAATATTATTTTTTTACTGACCAAATCTGAAGGATCAAATACATATGGAGTTAGGTAACAAAAGTTTTTCTCAGCTCTTTTGCTTTGCTTTAGCACCTTTCAAATAAAAGAAGAAAAAGCATTTCCTAATTATTTGTAAATGGTGGTAATTTGCAATACTGACATTTGGAATATTACTCATACAAATATAAACATCTGCAAATTATATCCAAACAAGATTTTGTAGTTTTTATATAACACTGGCTTTAAAAAAATCATCCCACTTTAATTCAGTTATTCAGGTCTGGATTGGACTGAATAAATAGCATCTATAATCTGCACAGAATTTCCCACGTGGCTCAGTGTGAAGAATCTGCCTGCAATGCAGGAGACATAGGTTTGATCCCTGGGTCAGGAAGATCCTCTGGAGAAGGAAATGGCAACCCACCCCAGTATTCTTGCCTGGGAAATCTCGTGGACAGAGGGCTATATTCATTGGGGTCGCAAAAGAGTTGGACACCACTTAACGACTAAATAACAATAATCTATAGCACTCAACCCACTGATTTGAGGCTTAAGTTCCCTCTTCCCTCCTTTTAAAATAATATGATTAATAGACTTTTTAGAGCAGTTTCAGGTTTACAGAAATACTGAGTGGAAAGTATAGAAAGTTCCCGTATAGCCTCTCGCACCCACTTCTCTCAGATAGTACATTTGTTACAATAATGACATAGTGTTATAACTCAAGTCCATAGTTTACACAAGGGTTCATTCTTTGTGTTGTCTATTCTGTGGGTTTTGACAAATGTATGGACCTTAACAGTATCATGCAGAATAGTTTCAGCCTGTGAAATACATGTCTTTGTATGGACATATGTTTTCATTTCTTATTTAATTTCCCACCTAGGAGTAGAATTACTAGGTTGTATAGATAAACTTAAGTTTAATTTTGTAAAGGTTGCCAAACTCTGTTCTGCACCAGAGGCGTCCTTTTAAACTCCCCTCAGGAACATCCAAGGGTTCCAGTCTCTCCACCTTATCACCAGTACCTGCTATTGTCTGTCTTTTTGATTGTAGCCATCCCAGTGGGTGGAAAGTGGTACCTCTTCGTTTTAATTTGCATTTCTGTGATACTTAGAATGTCGAGCATCTTTCCATAAGCTCATTGGCCACGGGTGCATTTTCTTTGCTGAAGTGTCTGTTCAGATCTTTTAGATGGGCACTGTTTACATCTCGGATTGTTTTTTTAATCCTTTTGTGCATACATGCTCAGTTTCCAAGTTGTATCTGACTGTGACCCTGTGGACCATAGCCCGCAGGCTTCTCCATCAAATCCTAGGCAAGAATACTGTAGTGAGTTGCCATTTCCTTCTCCAGGGGATCTTCCTGACCCTGCGATCAAACCTACATCTCCTGCATTGCATTCTTTACCACTGAGCCATCTGGAAAGCCCTTAATTCTTTTACTTTTTCCATAAAACTTTTGATGAGTAAGTGAACACCATTGGGTATACTTTATTTGCCCTGATTTGGGGACTTTTTGCTTCAACTTGCTTCAACCTCAGATGTACTTGACTGATCAGTTTCACATCCCAGGGCTTGAAAGGTGATTGTGACAAGGCTATGGTTCAGATTTCTGCTCTAGTTAGGCCAGTCAGCGTCCCTCTGGGGAGAGGCCCCAGGCTGAACTCCCTAATGCTGTCCAATGTAAGCTAATGATCACAAACCCCATGAATTGACAAAATGAGAATGGGTCAGGGAGAAAGTGTTGTCACCACGGAGCTATTGGGAAAAGCAGTTCATGAAGGTGACTTTGTTACTCGGTCTAGGCCGTGGCATTTTTAAAAGTTAGCCAAAGGAGAGATGCCAGTATGAAGCTAAGTGTCATACATTTCTGACTGAATCAAGTTTTAATTTTTAAAATTATAACCCAGTATGTTTTAAATTGCGTATCTTAGGCCATCAGAGGAAGGCTTTCATTCAACAAAGATGGAGTCTTGCTTTGCTCTTACCATGCCATCCAAGCCCTGGCCTCGAGTAAGGGCTTTTAAGGTTGATGGTAACAGATGCAGAAGTTGTGAGGTGAGAGGAATTATGGGGTGTCCCAGGGCTCGCAGGGGAGGCCAGTGTAGCTGGAGCAGAGCTATGGCAGATGAACAGGGAGAGAGGCTGGGAGCCAAGTCCTCGAGGTCTTGACTCCCAAAGGGACTTTGAGTTTCATTCTGAGTGTGATGGAAAGTCAGGGGAAGGTTGTGACATCATCCTTCTTCTGCTTTAAGAGATTATGGGGACCACTGTGTAGAGAATAATTTAGTGGGGCAAGAATGGAGGCAAGGAGGGCAGTTAGAAGGCTGTATAAAAGGTGAAGTAAGAGGCAGTGGCACCTTGGGCTAGGGGGCAGCGTTGGAGATGTAGGTCAGATTCTGGGTGTTTTTGGAAGTCAAACCCACAAGATCTACTATTTGATTGGATTTAGGCTTTGAGACTAAAAATCAAGAATGATTCAAATGTTTTTAGCTAGAGCAGTTACGGAGAAGGCTATGGCAACCCACTCCAGTACTCTCGCCTGGAAAATCCCATGGATGGAGGAGCCTGGTGGGCTACAGTCCCTGGGGTCACGAAGAGTCAGACATGACTGAGTGACTTCACTTTCACTTTTCACTTTCATGCATTGGAGAAGGAAATGGCAACCCACTCCAGTGTTCTTGCCTAGAGAATCCCAGAGATGGGGGAGCCTGGTGGGCTGCCGTCTATGGGGTTGCACAGAGTCAGGCACGACTGAAGTGACTTAGCAGCAGAGCAGTCATGTGAATGATGGTGCTATTTTCTGAAATAAGGATGACTTGGGAAGGATTAGGTTTGGGGGAAGATGAACAGTGTAAATGGATGACCTAATCTTATAGGGCAAAGATAAAAAATTATACATTTCATGCATACACTCATAAAATAACGACAGAGTGTGGAAGTATACAGAGTAAAGCACCTCCTTGCCTGAGTTAGCCACCGATGTGCTCTTGTACTCATCCTTTTTCTATGCGTATTTGTTGTTTTCATAAGTGGAGTTATAGGATATGAATTAGTTTGTGTTTTGCTTTTCTGGTTGATATGTCTTAGAGTACACATATACAGTGTATTCTTTTTTAATACCTGCAGAGAGCACTGCTATGTGGCGACACCATGGCTGATTTACCTCTTCTCCTATTGAGGGATATTTGGATTGCCTCAGTTTTCACTATCAGAGAAAGTGCTACAGTGATGATTTGCACACTCTCCTTTCTGTGTGGGTCATAGTAGTTCCATGGGGGTAGATTCCTTAAAGTGGAATTATTGCCAGCTTCCATCTATTTTTTTCCTTTCTTCACAAGCTCCTTGACATTGACTCTTTAGGTCCTTGGCATCCCTGTCAAGTTGGTATTTGTCTGGCACTGTTTTAAGTGTGTTGTTAGATTGTTTCTGAAGCTTAACGTTTTGCTTTAATTGGAAGTGTCCTTAACAGGACAAGCTCTTCTTTTAGGCGCTGGCATGGATTCTGGAAGGAACCAGGGGCTAGGAAAGAGAGAGAGATTACAATTAATTGGCTGTGTTCTAATTATCATTGGACCTGTATGATATCCTTTCTGAGCTCTAAGTTCTTACAGATAAAATGGGACATGGGATGTGGCTTTGCCATATCTAGTAGGCTGTTCCAACCTCAAATTTCAGGGAAATCACGTTTGTTAGGATGAAGAAAATAGCCTTAGTGGCCAGAGGAATATTTACAAATTAGAGTCACTGGGGTTTACACATTTTGTAGAAATGCAGAGTGGAGAAAGAGAGGAAATAGTAAGGAAAGCAGCTTGGCAGTGTGGCCCAGAAGCTGTCACGGCATGTTTATATCTGGCTCATTTCACCTTGGTAGGAAGGCACGGAATGCTGCAGGGGGTGAGCCTGGAGGCTTGGGCAGTGTTACTATATTTAGAAAGTGGAGATTCCTGGGGCTGAGGGGCTGTCTCTCTGTGTGTGTTTTCTTTGCCAGATGGATAAAGGGTTGAGGGGCTTGGGAATTCTGGATCAAACCTTGCTAACTGGCTGGCTTCCTTTGGCCAAGCCAGTAGCTATGGTTTGATTCCTGCTGCTGCCACACAGGAAAAGCCAAAATAAACCCCACTTTACATGGTTTGTAAAGACATCACGGGTTGATTTCAGAGCTCATCTGATCTTGCTGTCAAATGTGTTTTTAAGTTTATTCCAGGCTGATTTGAACATTTGAAAAGATGAAGTGGCTTCTCCCGTGAGACTTTAAATAGGTTTCCAGGTAGATCGAGTTGGGCTTGAGGCTGTTTCTGTGCCACAGAGACTGTCAAGCAGATTGAGCCCAAACCGTAACAGATTCCTGACTGTGTCTTGTTATTACACTGGTGGGTCAAGTGTACAAGATGATTATCATTTGAGCAGGTGAAATGAAATTAAAACAGCATTTTTACTTTAATTCATACCTATGTTTCTTTTTAAAAAGTTTATGTCACTAAGTAATACCTGTAAATAGTACACAATTTAGAAGGGACAGGAAGGAATGCAAGCATCCTTAAATGCCTCCTGTCTCCAGATTCCTGGTTCTTCTACTGGAGACAGCATTTCACCCATTCTTGAGTATTTTTCAGATATAATTTATGCATGTGCCAGCAAATACATATTTATATATTTCTCCGGTAGCAAGCCATATGCACTGTTTTGCATATATTTGCATTTTGTACTATTTTAATGGATTTTGAATATTATTCAACTTTGGTACATATAGAGCAAATTCATTTTTAGCATTGCATTGTATGGCACTGTATGGACATAATTTATTTAATCAGACTTCCTGGGTGGCTCAACTGGTAAAGACTCTGCCTGCAGTGCAGGAGATATGGGTTCGATTCCTGGGTCAGGAAGTTCCCTTGGAGAAGGAAATGGCAACCCACTCCGGTATTCTTGCCTGGGAAACCCCATGGACAGTGGAGCCTGGTGGGCTACAGTCCATGGGGTTGCAAGAGTTAGACATGACTTAGCGACTAAACCACCACCAAATAATAGACATTTAGATAATTTCCAACCTTTTGCTACTATAAGCAATGCTGCTGTGAACCTCCTCGTACCACCTGTCATGGGCAGATGAGTGAGTACATCTGTAGGGTGAATTCTGGAAATGGAACTGCTGGGCCAGAGGGTACGTACACTTTTCATTTCAATGGATATCTCATAGGAGTGCTTCTGAAAAGTTCTGAGTGAACTGGATTTTATAAATCACCTTTTTGGAGTAGAAAGGAAGTTCATCATTTGGCTTACCATAGAGTGGTGCCTGCGGTAAAGCAGTGCTTCGAGTTTTGTCCATTTCCTACTCTTCAGTTTGTGTGTATTTCATTCTGGGATCAGAAGTGACAGCAAAACTGCTCCCTAAAATGAGCCAGAGCTGGCCTGGCGATCAGTTGTGCTTCTGGTGAGGGTGCTTCTGAGTTCTATCCTGGTGCAGTGTGTGCTTTACTTTGGAAGTTTGTCAGGTGTGAAGGAGGGTAGGCTCCCACCTCTATCGACAGAAGACTTTTATTCTGAGCCAGTAGGCACAGCTTGTCTGTCCGTGAAGCTTTTCTGGGAAGTGGCAAGGGAGCTGGACATTTTTGTCTGACCTCTCTCTGCTGGTTGCCTCTTCAGCAGAGCTTGACACTTGCCCTGATGGAGGGCACGTGTTGTCTGTGGTCTCTATTCCAGTGCCTGGGGCCAACTCACATTGGGGTGGAAGGCTCCTGGTAGTGGGGTCTGGGACGGGGCGAGCATAGTGGCTGCTCTGGTTGCTCGGCGCCTTCAGGAGGCCAGGGAAGCACAGACCGTCCACAGTACAACGATTCCTGGCAGGTTAAGAGGATCTCTGGGGAGCTAGCAGAGGACTTGGGGAAAGGCAAGTCCAGGGAGGCAGTGTTCCTAACCATCAGTCTTCTAAAATCACCTAGGTCATTTCTGCCCCACCTTACCACGGTTTATTTATTTTGAAAAGTCTACTCATTAAAAATTACATTTATTTCAAAAAAGAACGTTATAGCATCCTGACATCATGGCTTTGATGTGGTTAGTAATATTTTTTTCCAAGAGTATCTTCACGTGGTCATTAATTCATAATCATTACATTGAAACATATTTGTTGTTGTATGATCTAAAATAGAACTATATTTTATCAGTAATTTGAGCTTCCCTCTGCTTTGCGCTGTCCTGGAGCAGAAGTGCATCAGAGAACAGACAGCCTGTGGCCTTTGTGCTCGAAGGGAGGGAGGGGCAGAGATGTGCTTCTCAGACTCAGGTGCTGATGTCAGGGTAGGTGGCAGTGTGCCAGGTAGTGTGCAAAGCCAGTTGCAGGGAGTGCACTTCTTGAAAATCTGTTTTACTCAGTGGAATCATTATTTGAATATTTAAACAGACATCCATAAATTATAGAAGAAAAATCAAGATACCATGGCACTTTTCACGGGAGACCTGGTGTGACTGAAGAGAACAGAGGAAGGGGGAGCAGGGGTGTCCCTGGCTGAACTGGTGGGGGACATGGGGCTAAGAGTCCTTGCTGAGTTATTTCCATGGGACCTACAGGTGGAGACACCTACTAGGTGGAGGGAAAAACAGGCCAGGGGCCCCAGAGAGAGAGGGGTACTGCTGTGAGTTTGGGTCTCACCAGGTGCTATCAGAGGCCCAAGCAGTCCATTGAAGTCACTGGGAGTCTGGGACTCACCCCAGAGATTCTAATGTGATTTGTCTGGGTTGCAACTTGTGCCAGGGGAATTTTAAAAGCACCCCAGGTACTGCTAATGTGCAGCACAGTTAGAGAACCACTGGCATGGAGTGAGAGGAGAGCTCGGGGCCGAAATTGGTGGGTAGCATCAGCATTCGGCAGAAGAGGTGGGTGGAATAGGGATGGAGAGATTTGTTCTGATTAAGTATGAGGTGTGTCTTCCTGGGCAGTGTAGGTGAGGAATTGCCTAAAGCCTTTGAATTTTGCCCTTTGAAACCAGAGAAAGCAGTTTAAGTATGAGGCTGATACATATCTACTATCTGATATTATTTTGAGGAGTAAATGAGATTATCATAGGCATGTGACTAGCGGGGTGAGCAGGCCCATGGTAGTTCAGTTCAGTCGCTCAGTAGTATCCGACTCTTCGCGACCCCATGAATTGCAGCACGCCAGGCCTCCCTGTCCATCACCATCTCCCGGAGTTCACTCAGACTCACGTCCATCGAGTCAGTGATGCCATCCAGCCATCTCTTCCTCCGTCGTCCCCTTCTCCTCTTGCCCCCAATCCCTCCCAGCATCAGAGTCTTTTCCAATGAGTCAACTCTTCGCATGAGGTGGCCAAAGTACTGGAGTTTCAGCTTTAGCATCATTCCTTCCAAAGAAATCCCAGGGCTGATCTCCTTTAGAATGGACTGGGTGGATCTCCTTGCAGTCCAAGGGACTCTCAAGAGTCTTCTCTAACACCACAGTTCAAAAGCATCAATTCTTCGGCGCTCAGCCTTCTTCACAGTCCAACTCTCACATCCATACATGACCACAGGAAAAACCATAGCCTTGACTAGACGGACCTTAGTCGGCAAAGTAATGTCTCTGCTTTTGAATATACTGTCTAGGTTGGTCATAACTTTTCTTCCAAGGAGTAAGCGTCTTTTAATTTCATGGCTGCAGTCACTATCTGCAGTGATTTTGGAGCCCCCCAAAATAAAGTTTGACACTGTTTCCACTGTTTCTCCATCTATTTCCCATGAAGTGATGGGGCTGGATGCCATGATCTTCGTTTTCTGAATGTTGAGCTTCAAGCCAACTTTTTCACTCTTTTCTTTGACTTTCATCAAGAGGCTTTTTAGTTCCTCTTCACTTTCTGCCATAAGGGTGGTGTCATCTGCATATCTGAGGTTATTGATATTTCCCTCGGCAATCTTGATTCCAGCTTGTGTTTCTTCTAGTTCAGCATTTCTCATGATGTACTCTGCATATAAGTTAAATAAACAGGGTGACAGTATACAGCCTTGACGTACTGCTTTTCCTATTTTGAACCAGTCTGTTGTTCCATGTCCAGTTCTAACTGTTGCTTCCTGATCTGCATACAGATTTCTCAAGAGGCAGGTTAGGTGGTCTGGTATTCCCATCCCTTTCAGAATTTTCCAGAGGCCCATGGTAAGTCCTCTGCAGTTGGAATGTCACTACTGTCATTTCTAGATTTGTCTCTGGAAGGAGCCGTTAGAGCAGGTCAAGGAATGATGGGGAATTGGCTCCAAAGAGTATAGCTTCTCCCCCTTCAGAACATCTCAGCATGTGGCTGCATGCCTAGAATCCAATTGTCCCATGAGCCTGGGGAGGCCAGGAAGCTCCTGAAGGGAAACTTTCTGCTCACAGTCACATGACATACACTTCCCCACAGTGAGTCCTGTCAGGGTTAAAGTCATTTGGGATCAGACCCTGTGATTATATTGCATGGTTTTTGTTTAAAACCCTAGAAGAAGCATAATGAGCTGACTGAGCTGTTGTTGCACTGCTGGTGAGGGGATCCCTGTCTCCGGGAGAGCCGCAGAGGGACTGGCTGATGGCTCTGGAGGACGAGCTGTGCACCAAGCCCAGAGAGGGCTGGGTTGCCTCCAAGGCGCCATTGGAGAACTCACTTCTGGCAACAGCTCCTCCTTGTCTCTCTTCTGATCTCAGTGGGTTCTCAGCCTCCTAGGAAGAGTTGGGTGACAGAGCACACAACAGCTACCGCTGTTGGGACCCTGGGGTGTTGACCCATGCAGCTTTCCCCTCGTGATTTGCTTCTTAAGAAATTCTGTAGGGTGCTCTTCCAAAGACAGGGAAGGGGGTTGCATTTATATCTGACTGGTGCCTTGAGATGTTGACACAAATCCTGGGCTGGGCTGGTACCCAGCAGAGCCTCAGCCTCATAACTCTGACTGTGGGCAGTGCAGAGACCAAGCAGGCCCTGGGGATGGGCACCTTGGCATCTGCAGCCTCCTCTAGCCCCAGCCACACCCAGAGGTGTCTGGCCCGCTGGCCAGGCCTTGGAAGCCACAGATGACTTTGTTTGCTGCCCTCTCCCAGCCCTCTGACCGAAGCCGCCCTGAGCTCAGTGTGCAAGGTTAGCAAACCACCATATTTTCAGCTCTGTGTAGAGCAACAAGATGCTTCTCTTCTCTGGAAAGAAATTCTGTTTCTCTCTATATAGCCAGCATGCTTGGAATCAGTTCCCCAGCGGGAAGCTCTGCTCCAGTGCTTAGCAAATTGGAGTGGCACTGAGTTTTTGGCCCCCGTATCTTTTTGGGTTCTGTCTTTGGCTTGCTTTCCTGTCCCCTGTCTCTTCTGGCTGGGAGCACACCATACTGTGATGAAAGGAGAATCCCAGCAGGGCTTGGGATTTTGCACTTGAGGTACAGAGTTCAAGCGTGAAGATAGTCATCAGCCGACAAGAACCTATATTTGGCTTGTTTCACAAGTCTTAGTTTTGAATATTAGGGTCTCATTTTCTCCCCTTCCCCTCTAATCTGGAGAACTGAGCCCCTTAAAAAGAAGGTTGAAATGTTTTTTGGTGGTTATCTTAAATGAGAGATGTGTGAAATGTTACAGAGGAGAAGGATGACTCATGTTTCTCGCTGTGACACCTCAAACAGTCAGATCACTGAGCTCCTCAAATGTGTTGGCATGGAGTTAAGCAGTGGTGGGCAGAGACCTTGGAGGTCCTGCCTTAGGGTTTTTTAAAGTAACTTAATGAGATGTAATTCATATACCACACAGTTCACTCATTTATAATGTACAGTTCATGACTTTAAGTATGTTCACAGAAGTTTTCACCTATCTCCACAAGTAGTTTTAGAATATGTTTGGTCATCATCCTCAAAAGAAATCCTGCACTCCTTCGCCAGTATCCCCATCTCCCCAGCTCTAGTCAGCCACTCAAGATTTTAACCCAGGGCCCAAAGTGTGGTGCTCGCCTGTCTGCTTTGTCCTTAGATCGTTTTAAACTATAGATCTGTTTCCTTTAAGGAAATGGCAACCCACTCCAGTGTTCTTGCCTGGAGAATCCTGTGGACAGAGGAGCCTGGTGGGCTGCTGTCCATAGGGTCGCACAGAGTCAGACACGACTGAAGTGACTTTGCATGTGTGCATGCATTGGAGAAGGAAATGGCAACTCACTCCAGTGTTCTTGCCTGGAGAATCTCAGGGACGGAGGAGCTTGGTGGGCTGCTGTCTCTGGGATCACGCAGAGTCGGACATGACTGAAGCGACTAAGCAGCAGCAGCAGCAGCAGCAGCACCTGTTTCCTTTGGTGCATCCAGATAATTTGCACTTCTCCAGAATGCTGCAGTTTCAGCGCCAAGGTGTTTGGATCTGGAACTCAGTTTTTCTGTGTTCTGTTCACCCCGACAAATGTGCTAGTGTGGCAGGGACTAATTCACACTCACCCCTGAGTGCATGTGCCTCTCTCGATAGGACTTCTTTTACCCTGTCTTTGTCTGTTTTGATCTTGCTTTGGAGAAGGTAATCTGGTGTAAGTGGGGAGGAATACCCAATATCCAGTAGGTAGATGCCTTGTTTTGAGCAGAAGAGAAGAACATTTATTTCTAGAGTGGGAAAAATTTCAGTGATACACTGATTTGGATAGTCACATTTGGAGGGTTTTAGCTTTATTTTAGGAATGTTGGTAAAGAGTAAGTTTCTTGTGCTGAAATGATGGTGTCTAAGGTCTTAACATAAAAGTCCTTCTTCCCTACCAAAGACCTTGCATTGTTCTAGGAAATGCCAGCCCAGATGTAGATGACATATTTTCTATGTCTGTTTGTTTTCTCTTTCTCTCATTTGCTTCTGTCCGTTCTTTTTCTTTTGCTTTTTTTCCTTCTCTCATTCTTTCCCTGTGCCCTTCCCACATCTTGCCTTGCCAGAGGGCAAAAAAGTGACTGATCTCTGACCTCTTGATTTTGAAAAGCAAAACCTTTTATAAATGGGAATGACCTGAATCAATTTCCAGAGTTTCTAGGGTTATACTTAAAAAGACTTCTAGATTTGAGGTGACTGTGAATCTGTAGTGCCAGGAAGAAATGTGGGCTCTGAGTTGGCACTGTGTTGTAGACAGCACGGTGTGGGGTCCTGTTTCCTGTTAAACTTCCTGTGTTAGGTTCCAGAGGTGAAAACTGCTCAGAACCAGTGAGGATGTAAAATGTCTGGCCCCTGGTTAGCTGTTCTGATGAGGAGCATATTTTTTTTCTTCTCCTAATGGGACTTGATGCAAGCCTCATTTTTTTGTCATTGAGATAGGGGTGCTGTTAAGATTATCTTCAACAAAAGTAGGTCAGTAATTTGTATTTCATGAAGATAAATTTGGGGATGCTGAATGAGAGCATGTTATTTGGGTTAGTTGAACAGATCCAGATATAATTATGTATATTTATAATACTGATTAGAGACCTAGAAACCTATTTAGAATAGGTCAGGAAACTGGGTATGACATCTCAGTCTTTACTAGTATAATCTCTGGAAATAATATATTTTGGGCATAATTAAATGACACCTGGATCAGGTGGGTTATATCTCCCTCCCTCCAGCTGAACAACCCACAAAGTTGTTAAATGGTGTGATACTATGAAAATAACAGGATGCCCCTTCAGCCCTCTTCTGAGGTGTATATCTCTCGCCTTTTTCATCACATAAACTAATTCTTTAAAAAAAAATTAATCCCAAAACAAACCTGTATTTTTTTCTGATTATACCAGTAATGCATGTCAATTAGATATAACTTAGAAATTACAGATGAATAAAAGAGGAAAATGCAAATCACACCAGTAGTACTGATGAGACACTCATTTTGGTTTTATCATCTTTTTACTCAGGTTACGATCATCTTTCCTTATGATTATACACTCTGAGATTGTTTTTAGTGGTTATGTAATATTCCAGGTATGCTCTGTCAAGACTTACTAATGGCCTACTTTTGGACGGTTAGGTGGTTTTTCTCTTTTTCATGTTCATTAACCAATCTGTAATGAATATTCTTACAGCTGTGCCATCATTAGCTCCTTAAGAGTATTTACATAGGTTGCCCTGTTTCTTTTCCTGTCTTCAAGATTCGGTTCTCATCTCTCTGCTTGTTCCCTTCTTTTCCTACAGGTTGAGCAGAACCTTGGAGACAGAAAGTGGATGTCTTTTTGAGTGCCACAGAATGAAAAATCTCATATATTGAATGCATGTGTTTGCATTCATTTGAATATAATAACTAGTAACACATTTACCACCATTTAACTGTTTATTAATATGTCAGAACCTTTTATTATGTGTTTTGCAAACTATTTCATTGCACCTTCACAGTAGTATTATGAGGTATGTAGTAATATCCCAATTTATAGATTAGAAAAAGGAGACACAGAAGCAAAAATAACTCATCCAAATAAAAAGTATTAGACTCAGGGTTAGAACTTTGAGCCAATGCAGACTCTTGCTCTTAACCAGTGGTGGACAGTTGACTATAATCTTAGCCCAATCTCTTAAATCTTCTGTTTCTTCCTTTGAAGTGAAGTTAAGTGAAAGTCGCTCAGTCATGTCCTACTCTTTGTGACCCCATGGACTATGCGGTCCATGGAATTCTCCTGGCCAGAATACTTGAGTGGGTAGCCATTCCATTCTCCAGGGCATCTTCCCAACCCAGGGATCGAACCCAGGTCTCCTGTGTTGCAGGCAGATCTTTACCAGCTGAGCCCCAAGGGAAGCCCTTTCTTCCTTTATAAAGTGAGAATAACAGTACTTGCTTGAGAACATTGTAAGGAATAAATGGACTAGTTAGTCGTGAACAGCATCTGGCCCCAAATCCCTGCAGCTGTTGCTACTCTAATGACTATTTCACCTTTTATATGGTAGGAATAATATAGATACTGTAAAAATAGTCTTTGTGCAGTGTCTACATTTGAATCTCTGACTTTCTCACTGGAGATGAATCCATGTATTGGGGATTATCTCTAAGTTAAACTGGGCCTCATATTCTAGTCAGTAATGTTTTGGTGGCTTGGTTTTATACACATCTGCTCACAAGATTCTGATGCTGACTTGTCAAAAACCACTCTAAAAGTAACCCATCCCATGAGCACCGGTCCCATCCCACCCCCAGCCTCACTACCCAGAGGTGAACTTTCTTGTGCAGGGAACTGAATTCTAACAGAGAATTCTTCCCTGAGGTTAACCTCAAGTATCCGTTGCAGAACTGGAAAAAGTGGTGTTTTAGATAAGTGTTGGTGTTAAGTGGAGGTCGGTGATCTCTGTCCTCTGGTCATGAATTGTCCCCATTTCCAACTCAAGTCATTTTGTTGCGCATGCCCTCCTGTCTCTCCCTCCCATCCCCCCAGTCACTCCTGCCTCTTAGCAGCCATGAACACTTGGGGAGTTCTAAGGAAAAGAGTGCCAGTTCTCACACGGCATTCTGAGAGCATATCTAGGCTAACTTACCTAGGGATCCAGAACAAGGCACTTTCCAGCCACAGGACCTTTCCATTGCTTAGAACACCTTTGCTACAGCTCTTCATAGGGTTGGCTTCATCTCCTCTTTGGGGACTCAGCCGGAGGTTCCCTCAAAGAGTCCTCCCCTGACTATCTGACCCCCTCCTTTATGTCATTACCCTGGTTTATAGGTTATCTGCCTATTCCACCATTTAAACGCCCCAGTGCTTTTTTTTTTTTTTAGTTAATTTATTTTTTAACTGCAGAATGCATAATCGCTTTACAGAATTTTGCTGTTTTCTGTCACACCTCAGCCATAGGTATACATATATCCCCTCCCTTTTGAACCTCCCTCCCAACTCCCTCTCCATCTCACCCCTCTAGGTTGATACAGAGCCCCTGTTTGAGATTCCTGAGCCATACAGCAAGTTCCTGTTGGCTATCTATTTTACATATGGTAATGTGAGTTTTCATGTTACTCTCAACATACATCTCATCCTCTCCTCCCCTCTACCCATTCTGTAAGTCTCTTCTCTATGTCTGTTTCTCCATTGCTGCCCTATAAGTAAATTCTTTGGTACCATCTTTCTAGATTCTGTATATATGCATTAATATATGATATTTATCTTTCTTTCTGACTTTACTTCACTCTGTATAATAGGCTCTAGGTTCATCCACCTCATTAGAACTGACTCAGATGCACTCCTTTTTATGGCTGAGTAATATTCCATTGTGTGTATATGCCACAGCTTCTTTATCCATTCATCTGTTGATGTTATTAGTTATGTTAATAGTTCTAGCTGTTCTAAATAGTGCTGCAGTGAATAGTGGGATGCATGTGTCTTTTTCAGTTTTGGTTTTCTCAGGGTATGTGCCTAGGAGTGGAATTGCTGGGCCACATGTGGTTTTACTCCTAGTTTTTTAAGGAATCTCCATACCATCTTCCATAGTGGCTGTATCAATTTGCATTCCCACCAACAGTGCAAGAGGGTTCCCTTTTCTCCACACTCTCTCCAGCATTTATTGTTTGTAGACTTTTTGATGATGGCCATTCTGACCAGTGTGAGGTGATATCTCATTGTAGTTTTGATTTGCATTTCTGTAACAATAAACAATGTTGAGCATCTTTTCATGTGTTTGTTAGCCATCTGTATGTCTTTGGAAAAATGTCTGTTTAGGTCTTTTCCCGCTTTTTGATTGGGTTGTTTGTTTTTCTGGTATTGAGTTGTATGAGCTGCTTGTATATTTTGGAAATTAATCCTTTGTCAGTTGTTTCATTTGCTATTATTTTCTCCCATTCTGAGGGTTGTCTTTTCACCTTGCTAATAGTTTCCTTTGCTGTGCAAAAGCTTTTAAGTTTAATCAGGTCCCACTTGTTTACTTTTGTTTTTATTTCCGTTACTCTAGGAGGTGGGTCACAGAGGATCTTGCTTTCATTTATGTCATCCAGTGTTCTGCCTATGTTTTCATCTAAGAGTTTTATAGTTTCTGGTCTTACATTTAGGTCTTTAATCCATTTTCAGTTTATCTTTGTGTGTGGTGTTAGGAAGTGTTCTAATTTCATTCTTTTACATGTAGCTGTCCAGTTTTCCCAACACCATTTATTGAAGAGGCTGTCTTTGCCCCATTGTATATTCTTGCCGCTTTGTCAAAAATAAGATACCCATAGGTGCATGGGTTTATTTCTGGGCTTTCTATCTTGTTCCATTGGTCTATATTTCTGTTTTTGTGCCAGTACCATACTGTCCTGATGACTGTAGCATTGTAGTATAATCTGAAGTCAGGTAGGTTGATTCCTCCAGCTCCGTTCTTCTTTCTCAAGACTGCTTTGGCTATGTGGGGGTCTTTCGTGTTTCCATATGAATTGTGAAATTTTTTGTTCTAGTTCTGTGAAAAATGCCATTGGTAATTTGATAGGGATTGCACTGAATCTGTAGATTGCATTTGGTAGTATAGTTATTTTCACAATATTGATTCTTCCTACCCAGGAACATGGAATATCTCATCGTGTATTTATGTCATGTTTGATTTCTTTCATCAGTGTTTTATAATTTTCTGTGTACAGTTCTTTTGTCTCTTAGGTAAGTTTATTCCTACATATTTAATTCTTTTTGTTGCAATGGTGAATGAGATTGATTCCTTAATTTCTATTTCTGATTTTTTCATCATTAGTATATAGAAATTCAAGTGATTTCTGTGTATTGATTTTGTATCCTGCAACTTTGCTGAATTCACTGATTGAGTTCGGTTCAGTTGCTCAGTCGTGTCTGACTCTTTGCGACCCCATGGACTGCAGCACGCCAGGCTTCCCTATCCATCACCAATTCCCAGAGCTTACTCAAACTCATGTCCATTGAGGCAGTGAGGCCATCCAGCCATCTCATCCTCTGTCACCCCCTTCTCCTCCCACCTTTGATCTTTCCCACCATCAGGGTCTTTTCCATTGAGTCAGTTCTTCCCATCAAGTGGCCAAAGGATTGGAATTTCAGCTTTAGCATAGTCCTTCCGGTCAGTATTCAGGACTGATTTCCTTTAGGATGGTCTGATTGGATCTCCTTGCAGTCCAAGGGACTCTCAGGAGTCTTCTCCAACACCACAGTTCAAAAGCATCAATTCTTCTGGGCTCAGCTTTCACTGATTACCTCTAGTAATTTTGTGATACTATCTTTAGGGTTTTCTATGTATAGTGTCATGTCATTTGCAAATAATGAGAGCTTTACTTCTTCTTTTCTGATGTGGATTCCTTTTATTTCTTTGTCTTCTCTGATTGCTTTATCGAGGACTTCCAAAACTATGTTGAATAATAGTGGTGAAGTGGACACCCTTGTCTTGTTCCTGATCTTAGGGGGAATGCTTTCAGTTTTCCACCATTGAGAATAATGTTTTCTGTAGGCTTATCATATGTGGGCTTCACTGTGTTGAGGCAGATTCTTTCTTTGCCCATTTTTTTTAAAGACTTCTAATCATAAATGGGTGCTGAATTTTGTCAAAGGCTTTTTCTGCATCTATTGAGGTTATCATATGGTTTTTATCTTTGAATTTGTTAATGTGATGTATCACATTGATTGACTTGCATCCCTGGAATAAACCCAACTTGATCATGGCGTATGAGCTTTTTGATGTGTTGCTGAATTCTGTTTGCCAAAATTTTGTTGAGGATTTTTGCATCTCTGGTGATCAGTGATATTGGCCTGTTCAGTTCAGTTCAGTCACTTGGTCGTGTTCGACTCTTTGTGAGCCCATGAATTGCAGCACGCCAGGCCTCCCTGTCCATCACCAACTCCCGGAGTTCACTCAGATTCACGTCCATCAAGTCAGTGATGCCATCCAGCCATCTCATCCTCTGTTGTCCCCTTCTCTTTCTGCCCCCAATCCCTCCCAGCATCAGAGTCTTTTCCAATGAGTCAACTCTTCGCATGAGGTGAGCAAAGTACTGGAGTTTTAGCTTTAGCATCATTCCTTCCAAAGAAATCCCAGGGCTGATCTCCTTCAGAATAGACTGGTTGGATCTCCTTGCAGTCCAAGGGACTCTCAAGAGTCTTCTCCAACACCAGTTCAAAAGCATCAATTCTTCGGCGCTCAGCCTTCTTCACAGTCCAACTCTCACATCCATACATGACTACTGGAAAAACCATAGCCTTGACTAGATGGACCTTAGTCAGCAAAGTAATGTCTCTGCTTTTGAATATTGGCCTGTAGTTTTCTTTTTTTTTTTTTTTTTGTATTATCTTTGTCTGGTTTTGGTGTAAGGGTGATGGTGGCCTTGTAGAGTGAGTTTGGAAGTGTTCCTTCCTCTGCAGTTTTTGGAAAGAGTTTTAGAAGGATAGGCATTAGCTCCCCAATGCATGTTGGATGAATTATGTCTTGTGTCCCTTCAGAGAGTCCAACTCAATCACTTGACTCTGTGTTCTAAAAGTCACTCTTAAGTGCTCATGGCCCCAGGTATCCCTTGGTTCTCTTTAGATTTTATTTAATTTAAAGATTCTTTCTTGGACAGATTCAGTGTTACTGCTCTGATGGGGTGGCAGTCCAGTCTACCTTTGGGATAGCACAGGAAATGATGATGGTTTAGAAAAGGCAAGAGTCAGATCAAAGAGCCTTCACCAGCTACCTCCTTGCTGCCCATCCCTTTGCTGTGTTTGCCTTCTTTCTCTTAGATCTTTCTCTACCTCTTTATTTTTATGCTTGTCATATTTTATCTTTATTTCATGTTTATCACACAGAGGAAAGGGAAGTCTGATGTTCTAAAATCCGTGTAAGTAGCACCAAGCAGGAAGCTCAGATACCCTTGGCTGGGCCAGTTAATTGTGAGTTGACTGCTTTCCTAATCTTCACACATAGAAGAAAGTGACTTACAACTGTCTCTTAAATCAATAAGGCTGTATGCTTAATTTTTTTTTTTTTTTCTTTAAAAAGAGAGATTTGAATACTAGGTTGTTCTCCTCCATACCTCTCATTTAAAGGTGTTAAGTTTTGGATTTCCCGGGTGGCTCAGTGGTAAGAATCTCCTTCCAGTGCAGGAGACACCAGTTTGATCCCTGGCCCAGGAAGATCCCACAGGCTGCCGAGCAACTAAAGTCTGTGTGCCACAAACTCCTGAGCCAGTACGCTGGTGCTTTGGAGCTGCAGCTGCCGAGCCTGTGCCTAGAGCCTGTGCTCTGCAGCAGGAGAGACCACTGCAGTGAGGACTGTGCCCCACAGCGAAAAGGAGCCCCTGCTTGCTGCAACGAGATGAAGCCTGCACACAGCAGCCAAGAGCTGGAGTAGACATTAGTAAATGAATAAATCTTAAACAAAACTGTTACATTTTAACGATCATTTTAAAGTAACACAAATGGAAAGGCATCCTTGGTAAGCTTCATAATCAATCATAAAAGGCTTATTTTTCATTTTCCTCTAAAAAGATTAAAAAAATATTTCTTTTGTTCGTATTGCAGGCTGTATGTTGCTGATGGTGTTTCCAGCTGGAACCACTGTACTTCCAAAGGCTACACACCACTCTGCCAAGGCATAATGTCTGTACAAAATTTTTTCCTGAAACCTATTAGTAATTTTTTTAAAAACAAGATTTAAACCAGTTCATTTGGGTACTTTCATGTGGACAAATGGGTGTTAACAGTGATCAGCCAACTAAAGACAGTGCTTCCCGTACAGCCCCTTACTTTTAGGACTTCTGTCTTTTGCTAAATAGAATTTTAAGCACAAGCTTGAGTTTCTTGTCCCTGTCTCTCTTGGGCACGGTCTCTGTTTTGTGTGGAAAGCCATTGTCCTTGGTTAGATATGTAATTTAGGAGCGGGAAGAGAGAGAGAGAAGGAGCAGCGTCACGTCTTTGTGGACACAGATGCCCTGCTTGGAGACATCTAAGCACTGGAGACTCACTGACCCACATTCTTTCCCTACCCCCTGCAGTGTACTGACCGTGCAGGGGATTGGCTGCCACAGTTACTTCTAAAATGTGTTGCCAAATGCAGAAATCTCCGTCTCCACTGACTTCTCAGTTGTTGAAAAGGAATTCATGACCTAGAGTCGCATAGCACAGTGGCCAAGCTTTCAGCACCCAGATCCTTGGAGGTGTCCTCAGAGTATACAGGGTCAAGGAAGATTCCAGAAAATCCTGAACGTGAAACGCAAACTCGCCCATTTTTTCCGGGAGTGTGCACCATGCCCTCTGCTCCCTGCTGGCTTCTACTGTCTTCATAAATAGTGTTAGAGTTCTTTGCATGTCAGAAGCTGTTCTCTATTCTTCTGACAAGCTGTTTTTGAAAGTATTTGAAATCTATTTTGAGGAGACATCCACAGTTTACATTCATTGAAGGCTAAGGTTCGAGGGCAGTGTGGGAGAACCCCTAAAGACGGCAGGTGCTCTGTGGGCTGGATTTGGCCAGTTTTGTAGAACAGCACGAACCCACTCCTGCCCTGGAGTCACGAGGCATAAACAGGACATGCTGCGTGACCTGGAGGTCTGACATTCGTTCTTCTGCTTGTCCACGGGAATTACCAGGCTGAGGCTGGTTGCCAAGCAACCCTGGACATAATAGAAGCAAGAGAATAGAAGCAAGAGAACTCGCCCACTGACTGTTAAATTCCCTTTGCCTTTTTTCTCTGTTTTCCCTTGGAGGCTTGAGGGATACTGGTTTTGGGTGGGAGGAGCTCAAGTACACTAATTTGAAAGACTGATTGTGAGAGTCTTACTGTTTTAATACCACTGGTCTCAGCTCTAGTCAGATAACTGAGCCTTAAATGTGAACGATCATTCTCAGGGATCCCCACATTCCTGGAGCAGTTGGAAGAAGAGAGGTGAGCTTCCCCTCGTGTCTGCATGGACGTGGTCTATTGGTCTGGACCTTTGCTGACTGTGAAGGCAGCTTTTGTTATCACTAGCCTCTCAGTCGATTTTCAGAAAGTACATGGTGGACATGACAATTCCACTCTGCTAGACGGGCCACTTTCTGTTGCGAAGGAGTGAAGACACAGTTCAAGCCGCTTACAACAGAGAAGTGACTGTGGTGTGGAACTGGAAAGGCCAGAGATGTTCTGAGTTCTCACTGTACCGGCTCCCGTGGCTCACACAGTGTCTGTGGGCCCCAGTTTTTGCATTTCTCCATGCCACTTCCCTGTAGGTTGGTGCCATTTTCAGACAGCCTCTTTCCTTATGTTGGCAAGAGAACCTGCGGCCAGGAGTTTGAACCAAAGCCCTGAGTGTGATTCTCTTTGGCTTTTTATTGAATCATGTGCACATCCTTGAGATAATCCTTGAAGCCTGCCTGACCTGAGCCCAGAGTGGAGTCAACAGCATATGAGATACATGTTCTGAGTGTCAGGGAGGAATGGTCTCCCAGAGGAATGTTAAGGTGCTATAAATACAGAAGAAGTGGGGATAGCTGCCTGGCAGACAAGGCAACCAAATTCCTCCACCCTGGCCTGGTTAGATTGAACAGGGTCATCCAGAGAAGAGAAAGGGTTATGCCTCTCAGATACCTCATGGTTCTTAGCCACATTTGGGTGAGTTAATTTGGGATATGAGACTTATTTTTAAGTGAGGTAACCTGGAGATTCAGATTTGGGGAAAATGAGACAGTTTAGAAGCCGTGGGGACCACTAGGATTGGGCTGCTGGTGGGCAACCTGAGAATAGCATTTAGGAGCCTAGAAAGCTGGGGGTGGGGTGTCTGGTGGGTAGGAGGGTGAGAGGGGACTTTCCCTGTTGGGATAAATTTTAAAAATACAAAATGCTGTATGAGAATTGTTAAGTAGTACAGCAGATCCATAACCGCAAGCCACCGATTATCTTGCAGCCCAGCCAATATGAGATCGAGTTCTCCATCTTCCAGAGCCTGTTTCCCCTAATGACCCTTGCAATTTGGGAAACATAATACATCCTGTGGTGTTTGAACCTGCTGGTGGCCAGTGTAGTAGGTTAGACTACCAAGGTCTGCAACTTTTTCTGTAAAGAGCCAGATAATAAATGTTTTAGGTTTCATCGGCCTTGTAGAGTCTCTGTCACATATTCTTTCTTAGGCTTTTTTTTTTAAACAGCCATTTAGTAAAAACTCATTGTAACCCAAGGACCAGTTTGCTGAGTCCCAGTATGGGTTGTGCAATCAGTGGTCCTGGGTTCCTGTTCTGTCTGTGTGGGCATTTTAATGTCTCAGAGACTCAGTTGTCCCAGTTTTCTCATGTGTGAAAATGAGTCTGGTAAAAGAACTCACCTCACTGGGTTATTGCGGGGATGGCTCAGAAAGTATTGGCTCCTTGGAATCATGATGTTGACCCCTTAGAGCACTGCACAGTGTATGTACTCCGAGGGGACGATGGGGTTGAGGTCTAAGAGTTTTTGTAATTTCCATTCTTCTTCCTCTTTTTTATGCTCACTTTTTCTCTGCTCTGGACAGCTCTACCAGCTTTTGGGAACTTGGTGCCAATCTCAGTTTCATTTCTGGTCTGTTCAGGAAGTGACCCACATTTTAATCCATGTTTGGCAGTAACTGAAATAAATTGGCTTGGTTCATTGTCAGAATGCAGAATGTGTACTTGTTTTCCTTCCAGCCTGAAATTCCCTCCTTATCCACTTTTTCACTACATTCCACTTCATCAGCCCATCAGGACCTCGTCTTAAAGCTAGGAGGAGAATAGTTTTTTTCTGTTTTCTCAGAGAGAATGTTAGAATTGTGGATTTTGTTTGTTGAACTTGGTGGATGGATGTCAGCCTATTACCTGCACTTACTTGTACAGGCAAATTGTGATGGAATGGATAGAAATCACATGGCTTTCCAAATCCTTAGTCTCCTGCAAGCACTCACCGTCAAGTCTTTGCTCAGTTGACATTCCTCAGTGAGATTTAAGCTGGCCACCCACTCCCATCCTACTTCTTTGTTCTACTTTTTCCTATAGTGCATTTCTCATTCTAACATACTACATAATTTATTTATTATGGTTTCTTTTTGTCTGTCTCTCCCTGCTAGAATGAAAACTCTACAACGCCAGGTATGTTTGTCTTGGTTCACTTCTGTACTCCCAGTGCTTTAAATGGCATCCAGTACATAAATATTTGTTGAATGAATGAATGCCTTGATTCCTATATCGGAATGTTTATATCCTGTTCTCTCTTGCCTAGAAATCCATGAGACGGGTTTGAATATTGACCCTACCACAAATTGCCTGTGTCTTTGAGCAAATCGTTCAATCCCTCAGGACTATAGTTTTCTTATCTTTAAAATAAGGGGTTAGAGTAAATGATTGCTAAAGTTCCTACTAGGTCTTTAGTTCTGTGATTATAATCTCTGGTTAAAAGAGACGGTGTACTACTATTAAAATTGCCACAGATATTTCCTAAAAACAGCTTGAATTTCATTGGTGGGCAAAGTGGATTTAAAGAGACTCAGAAAACATTTTTAAAGGTACCTTGTGCCTTCCCTAAAACAGTTCTCAAGTCTTATAGTCTGTTTGCACTCAAGAGCCTTTCCACTAGCCCTTTTAGGAGAAAGCGCATATGTCTTGATAGTGCTTTCTGAGCCTCCATATTCTGGCCCCTGCCTGCTGCCCCAGCTTCACATTATCATCCTGTCTATACTCTGCGTTTTGGTCCTCTTGAATTTATTTTGGTTCCTCTAATGGAAGATGGGGTCAGCCCACTGAGTGTTTCTCTTCTTCTACCTGGTATCCCTGGTGCCTTCCTCATCCCCCTTTGGCTGGTGCCTAAACATGCTTTGAGTCTCAGTACACAGTGGGTATGGATTTAGGAGGGATTGGCAGTGGAGTTCTAGTTCTACCAGGAACCTCACTAGCTAAAGTGGAGACCGAAAAGGCCTGAGTCTGCTCAGGACCATCACTAGCCTGGGTTGGCTGGAGCATCTATGCAATAAGTATGCCAAGGTTTGGGGGATTAGACTGTAGAAGGGTTGGGTGCCACAGTGAAGAGACTATCTTCATTTAGTGGGTACTGGGAAGCCAGTGTAAGTTTTCTGAGTAGCACAGTGACATAATCAAAGCTTTATGAACTGAATAGCACAGATGAACCTCTAAGAGCATTGAAAACATAATTTCCCTAATCCCTAAAGCATACTTGGAGGGATAAATGCTAGGGTTCCTGTTTTGCAATTGGGGAAAAAGCTGGGACACGTAATGATTAAAGGACTTATTTTAGGCGTCACAGAAAAGCAGTGATTGAGCCATCAAGCGTCTTTATAATTAGGTAGCATTGTGATCTGCAAGACTGATGAGTGTTGTAAGTGACTTCTTTCATTTTTCAAAGCGGAGAGCAAAGTGACTAATTGTGTGAGTATTAAGATTATCTCTCAAAGGTGACTGACTCATAGATGCTTCTGGAAGCTTTGGCAGAAGCTTGGATTCTGTTTCGGTGTGTTAACCAGATCCTATGAGGGTGGGTAAAGGATGTCTCTTTGTATCATAGGGTATAGTCACCCTATGTGGTTGTTATATGTGCAGATTTAGCAAAGTCAAGGAGCAGAAATGCCAGTTTCCTCTCCTGGCTGGTTTAGGAAGTTTTTTTCGCAGTAGGTGTTGTCTGTGATTCCATTTTACTTAAGATTTAAGGGAGATATTGGGCTTTTCACCTTCCTTACAGACTGTGTTTAAAGCTGTGTTTAAAAGACTTCAGTAGTATAAATTAATGATCTTCAAAGACCAGTTCCCACTCTGTATTGGAGCAGTGCTTTTCAACCTTTAATGGCCATCTAAGTTGCCTGGGGCCTTGTTGAAATCAGGTTCTGATATGGGGCTTGGAGCCGTGTCTTTCTCATGAGCTCCCAGTTGATTATTATTGATGCTGTCGAGTTGCAAGGAAAAGGCCTGGATCTCCTTTCACCTGAACTTTGTTCCTTTCCTCTGTGCCCTAGTCTTTCTACTTCTTGGTGTCTCTGATACTTGTCTTCCTTCAGTGGCTGCTTGTATTTGCCACCAAGACTCATTGTTTAGCTTGTAGCCAGAATGATCTTTGCAAAGTGAAAATCTGAGCATGCCAACATACTGTTTAGTGGTCCCCAGTGCACCTCCGTATCCTAGTCTGGCCCATTTGCCAGTCTGGTTTCGTCTTGCACCATTTTTGTATTTTCCAGCTTCGAGGCCTCTCCTCTGCTCTCTTTGGTGCTCACGTGCCTCTCATCACAGGCTTTGGCACACATGGTTCCCTCTGATGCTGCACTCCTCTGCTTCCCTTCCCCTAACTACTACTTCTCACCTCAGCTCAAGTGCTACTTCCTCTGAAAACTGCCCCAGGCTTCCTTGTTCAATGACCTTCCGCCTTGGCCTGTTCTGCCATTGCCAGTCCCCTCTAGTCTCTAGCTGGGGTCCAGAAGCAAGGAAGCAGGGGATTTGGCTGGGGGCTTGCTGGATATTATGTTCCAATAATCCACTCAGTTCAAGTGTTGCACATCATTTTAGGAAGTTGTAAATTGCCCAAGAGCTGCCTTTCAAAAGTTCTCTGCCTGGAAGGGTGGTGATGGTGAAAGTGGTCTTTGTAGTGTGAAGGGGGGAAGTGAAGGGCAGTTTCCACTTAAAACCAAACCATGTCATCTAAAGTCTGCTTTTAGTGCTTTTATTGGTGTCCACGCACTTGGTAAACGGTCCTGTGTGTCTCTCTCTCTTCCCCACTGCTTCTCCTTTTTTCTGTTCTTAAAATTACAGAAACTGTGTTCCAGAAAGCAGTTGCCTAGCTCAGGCATGTAGGACCTGTGGCTGAGCTGAGAGAAGAATCCAGGTGGGAGTGCTGCTGGGCTTGGTCGTCTGCCGGGCTGGGCTGCTATGCATGTGAGGGTTCTCTTTAAAGCCCAGCAGGCCTGTGACAGCGTCCTGGGTCTGCACATAGCCCTGTTGAGGTGAGGCTCTTCCTTCCCAATCTGGAACGCCTTGAAGGGATGCTTCGAATGTGTTCTGTGGCAGACCTAACAAACCTCAGTAATGTGGTCACCTTTTTCTGCTGTGTCACAGCTCTTACAGCAACGACTGTTACCATGAGTAACAACTGTGATACTGTGTGTGGTGGTATTTCTTTTTTGAGGTAAGAGCTGTCATTTATTATCCCATTAAAATTTTTTTATTTGTATATACTTTTTTAAAGTTTATTTTCCATTTACATTTACTGCAAAATATTGGTTGTATTCCCCGTGTTGTACGATAACATCCTTGAGCCTATCTTACACGTAAGAGTTTGTATCCCCCACCCCAGTATTGCCCCTCTCCACTCCCCACTGGCAGCCAGTGCTTTGTTCTCTATATCTGTGATTGGCTGCTTTTTTGTTATGTTCACTAGTTGGTTGTATTTTTAGATTCCACATATAAGCAATATCATTCAATATCTTTCTCTGGCTGACGTATTTTGCTTAGGATACTGCCCTCCAAGTCTATTCATGTTGTTGCACATGGCAGAATTTCATTCTTTGTTACACCTTAGTAGTACTCCATTGTACATAATGCGCCACATCTTCTTTATCTGTTCATTGTTGATGGACAGCAGCTATGGGTTTTTTAGAGGCATATTTTAATTTTCTCCTCTTCTCTCTTTGGAGGTTTGTCCTCTGCATTTTGGATCCTCCTCATAACTTCTTATGATTTAGACTGAAAAGTACACTTAGATTCTAAGCTCCAGGAGGGCAGGCTCTAGGGCTGTATCCTTTGTTGTCTGCACAGTGACTGGCATATAATAGCCGCTCCACAAATGGTCATAAGGAGGAACTTATTAATTTGCAATATGGTGAGACTCCCCAGCCTCATCCTTCCTGTACCGATCTGATCTTTCAGCAGCCCTGCCAGTGATGCTTTGAGGCTGGGAGTATTTATACCTGTGAATTCCTGCAGAGGCTTTGTTCTGCCAGCTATGGGGAATGACACGAGCCGTGTGGTTGTAATTGGCCTCATGGCTGCTCACTGACCTGCTTGACCTGTTGGCCTGATGGAGTGCAATGCACAGTATTAAATGAATGATCCATCGGAACAGATGTACAGGGAATAGCTCGTTCTCCTTCTGTCCTTGAATGCAAGCTCTGAGGGGAGCCATGCTTACGTTGCTGTTGTCTGGAGTGGTTATCCAGAAAGCACTGGCTGTAGAATAAATAACTATAAAAACGCAGACTAAGTGGATCAATGATGAATATATTTGTCCTGACTTAAATGTTGGGGTGCAGAGCTGGGGAGGACCAGGGAGACACATACATTCCTTATGACTCATTGGAGTCCCCTTCCCCTGTCTTTATTTTGGGCTTCTCTTCCATTAAACCGTCTTTAGAAGGCTGAGCTTTTTTCTTTTTCTTGTCTAATCCCATTATTTGTACTTCATTAGTAGACCTGGTTGTGGTGGTGGCTCAGTGATTTCCTCACTCTCTGCAGTCCTCCTTGGGAACCCGGCAGTGTGCTTCCCGTGTTCATGTGTGCTTTGAGTCTCCTAGTCACATGGCATCTGTCTGTAAGCTGGAGGGTCTTGGCATCAGGTGGGCGGAAAGCAGGAGCAGTAGCAGAGTAGATTGAAATGATGCTGGGCTCATGTGTTGTTTCAATTTAAGCAAGTGTCTAGGGAATTCCCTGGTGGTCCAGTGGTTAGGATTCGGTGCTTTCACTGCAGAGACCTGGGTTCAGTCCTCGCCAGGAAACTGAGATCTCACAGACCACACAGCACCGCCAAAATAAAATTTTTTAAAAATGTAGTGTCCAAACCTCCCCTTCCTGTGAAGAATATAAGGGCACAGGTGGGCTCTAGGCTGAGCGCGTGCGCACACTTGTGTGTGTCTGTGTGTGTGTACAGTTTGTTCGTCAGCTCACAGTAGGTGCTGTTTCCTATGCTGCAGGCACCTTTAACTGTGTGGTTTAGTTGGTTGGGGCACAGACTGATAGCTTTTTCTTTCTTTCTAAAATTGTTTTCTGGCTTTGGTTCTTTTCTTTGGTCTTGAGTTGGAGAATTTCCATAAGAACCTTTGCCTCGTGTCTTGCACACCATCCAGTTCTATCTCCTGTCTTTCCAGTTAACCTTCATGCTCCAAGTACTGTGCTGGGGAATAGCGACAGTCATAACTAATATGCATCGATGACGCCCTCTGTGGCAGACCTTTCTGTACATCCTACACACGCTCTCAGTAAACCCTCAAAATAATCCTAGAAGGTAGTGATATTATCACCCTTGCCGCTGCCTTTGTGAGGAAAGCTGTGAGATCCACTTGGAAAGATATTAGATGCCCCCTTTTGATAAAAACAGACAAAACAAACTAAGCATCCCTTTGAGAGAAAGGACTGCGTGTCTTGCCTGAATCACAGGCATATTTTCTAGACTGCCTGCTAAGGTGTAAGATTTAGTAGAGGTTTTTTTTTTTTTCTTTTTTCTTTTTTAGAATTGTTACCAAGGAGATATATTGCCTCTGAAAGGCAAATATGATGACGAATTCTCCCCACTTTTGGCTACTCCTGTGCTTGAAGATTATCACCATACCCAACTGTTTTCCTTATGGAGAATAAAGATAAAAAGGCCTTGTTCTGAACTTTGATGATTAGAGTAACCCACATGTCTCAGGAAACACTGTGTTCTTTAAAAATGAATTAAATCCATGCCATTCATGCTCATTTGTAATGCCAGCCATTGGTTAGAGTATCCAGATAAGCAGTTGCCTTCGATCTGGTGAGACTAGAGTGGGCGTGGGTCAGATTCAGTAACCTTGGAGAAAGTACGTAAAAACTGGACTGAAAGAAGAACATCAAAGAGTATCTGTTCCCTCTTAAACCCCTGGCAGCCCTAGAGGCTGTCAGCATTGAGATGAGAAAAACTCTTCTGTGGTACCTCCCGTAAGAATAAAGCATTTGTTTATGACAACTGTCCAGGGAATTTTCTTTTTCACAGTAATGGCTACCATTTTCTCATTGTGGCCCAGTCCCATGATCACTGACAATGAAGGAGATAAATGGATATGATGAGTTGTCCCTTTTCAGATTTCATTTTGATTCTAGTCTTATTTTCTGTGTATCCTTTAACAGATCTATACCCAGTCAAAATGATTTAACTTGTTTAAGGTTTGGTTACCCTTTGTTTTTTCTGTCCTTAATTTTAGTGGAAAGGCTCATGAGAATTGTCTGCTATAGAATGGAGGAGAGGAAAAGCAATTATATTTATCAGTTGAAGTGGTTCTAGAGTGTTTTATGGTTTCAAGTTTCTCAGTTTTATTGATGGAGAAGTAGATATTGGAAAGCATTTTTTTTTTTTTTTAAACAGCCTTATTGAGAAATAATTCACTTACCAGAGCATTGGAAATGTGGAGTTAGCTAAGGGACACCTGAATAGATTGTAGGCTGAATCTGGGACTCTGGTGAGAGGCCCCAAGACAAAATAAATTTTAGGTTCAAATCGGGAGGCCCAAACTTGAGTTTGATTCTACCTCTCCTAAGCCTCAGTTTCCTCACCTGTATTATAGACATAATAGTACATGTGCCTACCATGCAGGGCTAATTTGAGGATTCAGTGAGCTAATAGTGCTTATAAGGTGCTTAATACTGTGCTGGTTACAACCTCAATAAATGGTGGCTGGTATAGACTCCCCTTAATCTAGCTTCATACACAGTCTGTCACTAATTTTGGGAACTTTATCTTTCTGGACTGCCTAGTTTTACTGTGGTTAAAGAACAGTTAATTGAAGATGCATTTTCTTGTGTCAGGGAAATAAGCTCTGATAGAACTGTGGATGGAGATTCGTAACATTGTATAGGAGGCAATGATCAAAACCATCCCCAAGAAGAAGAAGAAATGCAAAAGGCAAAATAGTTGTCTGAGGAGGCCTTACAAATAGCTGAGAAAGAAGATAAGCGAAAGGCAAAGGAGAAAAGGAAAGACATATCCATCTGAATGCAGAGTTCCAAAGAATAGCAAGGAGAGATAAGAAAGCCTTCCTCAGTGATCAATGCAAAGAAATAGAGGAAAACAATAGAATGGGAAAGACTAGAGATTTCTTTCTTTCCTTTTTTTTTTTTTTTTAAGTATTTTATTTTATTTCTCCAGACAGGAAGGCTACAAAGTTAAAACCTTAATAACCAAAATTTAATGTAACACTTCATTCTTCAAAATAGCCACAAGCTTTTTACCTCTGGAGACTAAGGTTACACAACAACCCAAATCTTCATGCTTTCTCAGAAGTAAATGTACATCTTTCTCAAGAGGCCTTGCATTTTGACTCCATAGCTGAAATTCCTATTACAGAACTGAACCAAACTGAAATCAGGCAGCCATCAATCTAGGTAGGCCCTGATGTACACAGGGCTCTGGTCAAATTCTCTCCCAATCCTGGATCCATCATGGTCCATTCAATGCCTGTTTGCTGCCAACAGTGAGCTCCAGAGGTCAGGAAGCTGAAGGTTGTGCCTGTCGACACATGGTTCCCTTGGAGCCCCAGAGGGACCCCTCCGCCAAGATTCATTCTGTAGCGTTTGATTACGCAAATCACGTACAGAAGCAAATTCTGATTCCAGGGTTGAGACGACATCGGATGAGGAACAGACAGCAGACAACAATGAGGAGAGAGAGCGCCGCAGACGCGAAAAGCTAGAGATTTCTTCAAGAAAATTGGAGATACTAAGGGAACATTTCATGCAAAGATGGACTCAATAAAGGGCAGAAATAGTATGGATCTAACAAGCCGAAGATACTAAGAAGAGGTGGCAAGAATACAAAGGAAAACTATACAAAAAGATCTTCACAACCCAGATAATCATGACGGTGTGATCACTCACCTAGAGCCAGACATCTTGGAGTGTGAAGTCAAGTGGGCCTTAGGAAGCATCACTATGAACAAAGCTAGTGGAGGTGATGGAATTCCAGCTGAGCTATTTCAAATCCCTAAGGAAGATGCTGTGAAAGTGCTGCACTCAATATGCCAGCAAATTTGGAAAACTCAGCAGTGGCCACAGGACTGGAAAAGGTCAGTTTTCATTCCAATCCCAAAGAAAGGCAATGCCGAAGAATGCTCAAACTACCACACAATTGCACTCATCTCACACGCTAGTAAAGTAATACTTAAAAATTCTCTAAGCCAGGCTTCAATAGTACTTGAAACATGAACTTCCAGATGTTCAAGCTGGTTTTAGAAAAGGCAGGGGAATCAGAGATCAAATTACCAACATCTGTTGGATAATAGAAAAAATAAGAGAATTCCAGAAAAACATCTGCTTCATTGACTGTGCTAAAGCCTTTGACTGTGTGGATCATAACAAACTGGAAAATTCTTCAAGAGATGGGCATACCAGACCCCCTGAACTGCCTCCTGAGAAATCTGTGATGCAGGTCAAGAAGCAACAGTTAGAAGTGGACATAGAACAATGGGACTGGTTCCAAATTGGGAAAGGAGTATGTCAAGGCTATATATTGTCACCCTGCTTATTTAACTTACATGCCGAGTTCAGTTCAGTTCAGTTCAGTTGCTCAGTCATGTCCGACTCTTTGCTACCCCATGAACCACAGCATGCGAGGCCTCCTTGTCCATCACCAACTGCCAGAGTCTACCCAAACTTATGTCCATCGAGTCGGTGATGCCATCCAACCATCTCATCCTTTGTCGTCTCCTTCTCCTCCTGCCCTCAATCTTTCCCAGCATCAGGGTCTTTACAAATGAATCAGCTCTTCACATCAGGTGGCCAAAGTATTGGAGTTTCAGCTTCAACATCAGTCCTTCCAGTGAACACCCAGGACTGATCTCCTTTAGGATGGACTGGTTGGATCTCCTTGCAGTCCAAGGGACTCTCAAGAGTCTTCACCACCACAGTTCAAAAGCGTCAATTTGTTGGCACTCAGCTTTCTTTATAGTCCAGCTTTCACATCCATACATGACCATTAGAAAAATCATCGCTTTGACTAGACGGACCTTTGTTGGCAAAGTAATGTCTCTGCTTTTAATGTGCTGTCTAGGTTGGTCATAACTTTCCTTCCAAGGAGTAAGTGTCTTTTAATTTCATGGCTGTAGTCATGCAGTGATTTTGGAGCCCAGAAAAATAAAGTCTGACACTGTTTCCACTGTCTCCCCATCTATTTCCCATGGAGTGATGGGACCAGATGCCATGATCTTCGTTTTCTGAATATTGAGCTTTAAGCCAACTTTTTCACTCTCCTCATTCACTTCCATCAAGAGGCTGTTTAGTTCTTCTTTACTTTCTGCCATAAGGGTGGTGTCATCTGCATTATCTGAGGTTATTGATATTTCTCCTGGCAATCTTGATTACAGCTTGTGCTTCTTCCAGCCCAGTATTTCTCATGATGTACTCTGCATATAAGTTAAAATAAGCAGGGTGACAATATACAGCCTTGACGTACTCCTTTCCCTATTTGGAACCAGTCTGTTTTTCCATGTCCAGTTCTAACTGTTACTTCCTGACCTACATACAGGTTTCTCAAGAGGCAGGTCAGGTGGTCTGGTATTCCCAACTCTTTCAGAATTTTCCACAGTTTATTGTAATTTACACAGTCAAAGGCTTTGGCATAGTCAGTAAAGCAGAAATAGATGTTTTTCTGGAACTCTCTTGCTTTTTTGATGATCCAGCAGATGTTGGCAATTTGATCTCTGTCAGAGTACATCGTGCAAAATGCCAGGCTGGAAGAATCACAAGCTGGAATCAAGATTGCCAGGAAACATATCAACAATCTCAGATACACAGATGATACGACTCTAATGGCAGAAAATGAAGAGGAACTGAAGAGCCTCTTGTTGAGGGTGAAAGAGGAGAGTGAAAAAGCTGGCTGAAAACTCATATTCAGAAAATTAAGATCATGGCATCAAAAAACTTCATAGCAAATAGATGAGAAGTGGTAACAGTGACAGATTTTATTGGGCTCCACAGTCACTGCTGATGGTAACTGCAGCCATGAAATTAAAAGATGCTTGCTCCTTGGAAGAAAAGCTATAGCAAACCTAGTCTGCATATTAAAAGCACAGGCAAAAGTGCTTCTAGTCAAAGCTATGATTCCAACAGTAGTCATGGATGGATGTGAGAGTTGGATCGTAAAAATACTAAGCTTTGAACAATTGATGCTTTTGAACTGTGGTGTTGGAGAAGACTTGAGAGTCCTTTGGACAGCAAGGAGATCAAATTAGTCAATCCTAAAAGAAATCCTAAAGTCCTGAATGTTTATTGGAAGGACTGATGCTGAAGCTCCAATACTTTGGCCACCTGATGTGAAGAGAGGACTCATTAGAAAAGACCCTGATGCTGGGAAAAATTGAAGGCAGGAGGAGAAGGAGACGACAGAGGATGAAATGGTTGGATGGCATCACCGACTTGATGGACATGAGTTTGAGCAAGCTCCAGTAGTTGATGATGGACAGGGAAGCCTGGTGTGCTACAGTACGTGGGGTCAGAAAGAGTCAGGCACGACTGAGCAATTGAACTGATTCTGGTACCAATTTAATATTGGGTTACCAGAAAAAACGTAGGATGCCCAATTAAAATGGTATTTCAGATAAACAATGAAAATTTTGTAGTGTCAATCAGTCCCTAAATATTTGTTGTTTATGTTAACTTTAACTGGCTGTCTTATATTTTTATTTGTGAAATCTGACCACCCTAATTTAATCCCAGTTCCCCCTGTTTGGAATCATGGGCTAACTTTATGAGTACTAAAAATGAGGGATTTTGAGTAGACTGTAAGGATAGGATTTTATTTGCTTCTCCCCTGCTGCCCCCATCCTTTGTAGTTGCCAGTAGAAACCTGGCCTTTCCCTAATAGCCACAACATCCACTAAAACACTGGTTGCATAGTAGCCAAACACCTTTGTTGAGAAATAAACCAGAAGGAACTGTCTGGGATGGCACTTCCCTTGCTGCGTGGTGTTGCTGAGCCTGTGGTGAGCAGACATTGGGAATGCCAGCGGAACAGGCCTGCAGTGATGTTTGCCGTTCACCTTGGAGGAACCTGGGGGTCTGCAGGCAGACACTGCAGTGGCGTCCAGGAAGCTGTGCTGTCAGGCTTCAGGAGCTGTTTGGAAGCATTCCCTGTGCACGACTCCAGCAATGAGCATCCTTTGTCCGCAGGTCTAGGGAACACATGAATACAAAAGAAAAATCCCAGTCCTTGATAACTGAGGAACGAGCAGTTTCATAGACAGAGGCAGCATTTGCCAGCACTTTCTGTCATTACTGAGCAGTTTCTTGGTGACTTTGCCTCAGTGCCAGTCGGTGCTTTCCATGCGTTGTCCTAGTAATCCTCATAGCAACCCTCGGAGCTGGGTCCTATGATCATCTCCATTTTCCATCTAAGGAAACTGAAGCTTCCCATACGGGATGGAGCCTGGAGCCACACTCAGGCTGGTCTGACTTTAAGGCCTCTCTGGTCTTGGGACTTAGTAGGTGGTCTAGTGGTTAAGACTCTGTGCTTCCAGTGCAAGGGGCATGGGTTCAACCACTGGTTGGGAAAGTTTCACATGAAAAAGTCTCTGTTCTCTCTTGTCTCCTGCATCAAAACTTACATGTATAGGTTGAATCACGTGAAATTACCAATGCTGTACCAACCATTTTTGACCTACAGAAATGGCAGTTTCATATAGTTCAAACTGATCCAAAGACTTGATGATAAATGTACACACACACACACATGTAACATAATTCATTGTTATATAACTAATATATGTAACTTGTTGAGGTTGACAGGAGTGACTGAAGTGTGTAGACCTGGTTCAACTTACCAGGGAAATTAGTTTTCATTCATTCACTCATTCACTCACCCCCTCACTCTGTGGCTCACTTAGCAGATAGAATTTCACTAAAAATTCTGCCAAGCATCATATTAAGCATAGAATTGAGCAAGTTTTTAAAAACACATATTATGAAAAATTTCCCTCTTGCACCTTTGTAGTCAATCCTAGGCATCCACTCATCTGTGTTTTGTATGCTGGCTGTCTTTGGACATTTCGTAAGAATGGAGTCATCCTCATACATTCTACGGTTTTTGTGACTGCTTTCTCTCACTCAGCATCCGGTTTTCCGGTTCATCCTGTGTTGTAGCATGTATCACTGGTTCATTCCCTTGTACAGATGGACACCGTTTTGTTTTTCCATTCACCAGTTCATAGATACGTGGGTCATTCCTGTTGTTTGACTGTTAATGTATATTGCCACTATGAACATTCTCAACTTTGTGTGGCTTTGTTTTCATTTCTCTGAGGTAGGCTGGGTCATCTGGTAAATTTCTCCTTAAGGAGCAGATTTCTGAGGAAGGAGACTGAAAAATGGGTTTACATGAAGGCTCAAAAGTGGAAGAGAGGTTTGGATTAGACAGCAAGGCAATGATGACCTGGAGTAAAATGTCAGAACCCAGAAAGGTGAGCTGGACATACTTTAAAGTAGGAGAGTTAGGAAGGGCAGATGGAGTTGGCTAGAAAGATCCTGGTGTCCATGGAGGCTAATACTGCTTCCCTTTGCACACTTAGCAGAGTGGGCAAAAGCCTTCTCTTGCCATTACTGTTTTTGGACATAGGTATTGGAATTCGTTTTATAATCTTATTGCAGTGATAGTCCTTTATAGGAAAGTAGTGTTTCCTCTTTCTCAAAATCCCAGTCCCACAGTTTTTGCTGAGAAAAATGCAGACTGTATATTGGGTTTTTTCACAAAGCTGAATTATCTTTATTCTGAGAGTGTATTTGTATTATTTTGGAATCATTAAGACTGTTCTTCTTATATTCAGTGATGGTGATAAAAATTTTTAATGGTTGTGCTTCAAGTAATGTTACTGACGCACAAATGTGTGTGTGCCTGCCTCCTTGCAGTTTGTGTTTAGTTTGTTTGTTGAAATCCCTAAATCTGGGAGCAACTTTTCCAGAGAAGGTTTTGGGAAGGAGGCTGTTGGCATCCATGGTGGACCTTGTGTTTTGCCTCTTTCATGATTTTCTTACATAATTGTGGATTGTGGGCATCTGGAGTGATGCCTGGGTGAGACCAAAATAAAAGATTGGTGAAACCAAGAAAGGACTCTCCCAAGCATATCACCCGCTTCTTTCCTTAGCCATCTGACTATAAATATATGCAGTTGCTTTGGTAGGGTAAGGAAGCCAGGCTAAGCTCAGGTTGATTTCTTAGGCATGTTTGAGGCTACTCGACAGTTGATTCTCTTCAGGGCAAGAGTTGTTTTCTTTGGATCTTCTGCTGAGGCTGGAGGCTCTGCGGAAGCAGTACTGTGGTGAGGACTCTGGGACAGAACAGCAGCCCTGGGTCTGGAGGGTGAGGGGAGGCCCCAGTTTTGCTCTCCAGGGCCTGTTCTCTTGCCTGGGGTTTGGGAGTGGAATTTTTCTGTAACATTATCCTGAAGTACACATAGCCATTTTTTCCAGCTAACCACAACAATAGTGTTGGTGCTATGCATGAAATTATAAGAAATGAATCGCGCTGATCCGGACACTGTGCTCAGTGCTCTCAGGCGTGGTGTAATTTGATTCTAGCAGCAATTGTGTTAAAGAGGCACAGTTATTCCATTTTTGTGTGAAACAACTTCAGATCAGGAATGTTTAGTCATTTGTTCGTTTAACTTGCCACTGAATGAGAGACACAGAGTCAGGAGTCAAACCTACCCTGTTCTCTTAAAAACCCAAGCTGCTCAGTTCAGCAGTTTCTACACGAAATCTCATTTCCAGAGACCGATCTCACTTCCAGAGACCCTTCACTGTGGGAGTCTTGTGTGTGAAAAGGTTGCTGAAGATGGCTGCTGTGGGCCGAGCTTAGCAAGTTCTCCCTAGGGCAGCCCACACAGCTCTGGTGTGTCTGATAACACTCTGTTTGCTGCCCCTTTGTCTATAGACAGCTCTATTGATTCAGCCTTGGAAAGTCTTTGCCCTGGCTGCCCTCCTCACCCCTTTTGTTGATACATCCCCAGAACATTCAAGTTCACACCCAGGTTGCAGCCCTGGCTCCTGGGGCTGAGGACAGGATGTGAGGAGCTGCCCCGGTGCTCATGGGCGTCTGCTGGGCTACATGCAAGTGGCTTTCCCCTTGCCTGGCCTTGGGAACTAGGGGCTTCTTATCAACTGTCTTCATGCAGCTCTTTCAGGCCACAGTTTAAACACTTCGCCAATTCCTAGTGAGGAAGAAAGTGGCTAGAAAATGAGAAATTGCAAAGTTCTATCCATTTCTCTTCTGTTTTTAAGAATGTTGTAATTTAGGAGAACGCTAGACTGAACAACAGTTGAATCTATTCTGCTTGTTCTACTTTAGCCCTATAGTTTGAGGTGATGAAATCCCATCCATCTAAGTGGTATCAGATTTTGCTTAGTGGTTCTTAAATTATTTCTCCCTTTCCTTTCTGCCCCCTCGCAGCTTAACATTTGCCTTAGTTTTTATGCTCAATAAAAGCTGATCTTACTAACTTTTGGTGGAATGGACTGACCAAGGCATTCAGTGGTTGAGTTGTACAGGGTCTGGTGAGAACTGGACCTCAGAATTAGGTCTTTGATTGCCAGACCAGCTGCTTTCCTGTCACCACTTTGTGGGACAGACGAGCCATTGACAGTGAGTTCCAAGGTCCTAACAGAAACAGAGGCACTTAGCTGGTGGTTACAAGCTGCTTAAAGTATAGTCCATCAGTTTGGGACCAGGGGTGAGCTCCAAGATGGACCAGCCAGCTCCATGAAGAGAAGAAAGCTCTTCTATCCCCGCAGAGGGTAGCCTGGCCACTATTAACTTCTGGAGGTTTCTGCCGGAGAAAAGAGTTGCCGAGCAGCTTTTCTTAGCATGAATGAGTTAGAACATATGTCTTATCCATATTTGGCACATTGCTTATTAAGCTTGTGTCCTTGTACTTGTCTCATTCTCTGGCAGTTTGCCCATCAGTTAGTTGCCCTATTATAAGATAAGTAAGTGCCTGTATGACTGGGTGTTCCGCTTTTAAGTCAAGAACTTTGACTTTAATCAGAAATTTACAATTTGCTTTTCAGAGGACTTAGTTGAGTGCAATTATATGACATAGCAGTGTTAAATTTTGCAGTGTATCAATAGAAACATTAAAATGAAGTCCTGTAAAATATGCATGTTAGGGTCCTTTTGAACGGTCTTGTTTCATCAGCCTGTGTTAGACATTTTTTTAACTCAAGTAATCTATGTTCGTCGTAAAATGATTAGAAAATTCAGATAAGCAAAGAGAGAAAGAGCAAAAGAAAAAGAGAAACATATATATACTCTAAATAAAACTCCCTTGAGAGAAACCAGGATGTGAAGGACTTTGAACTTTTTAAAAGGAGGAGTTGAGTCCATTGGTGCAAGTCATCATTCTCAGAATCATTCTTCTCTTCCTTGGTCCAGGAGCAAGACCTGGAGTTGGAGTGTCTGTGAGCATGCCCTGGAGAAAGTCAAGGTTGCTTTTGATTTGCTGCATTCTGCTATAATTGCAGATAGTTAAGGGATCAAAGGTTCTGCTGTTAATTTACCACCTGCTCAGGGTGGCTGTGAAAAGGGAAAAGTATCCTCTTTGGGGTCTCCTATTTATACAGTTGCTAATTCTCAAGCAGAAAAGGGAGAAAGAATCTTACATTCACACCTCTTCACTTCTTCCTCCCTTCACTGCCATGGCCATCCATCAATTCATACATTGATTGATATATAGATTGATTGATTGACTCATCTATTTATTTAATACCTGTTTACCGTCTACCTCCTGAGCACCAGCCACTGATTGCGCTCAGCTCTAGAGTCAGACAAGCCCCTGCGCTTGTGGAGCTTACAAACTTGTTGGAACACATCGGCTTGGAGCAGGTTGTGGTACCATTGCTTCCATTTCAGCTTTTAGTTGCATGGACTTGAAGGGTTCTTCTCTCCCCAAGAACTGATTGGACTCCTAGGTCTGACCTGGAGCTCAACTCGTCCTCCCACCCACAGCCAGCCTGAAACTTGACTATCCCCAACAGGGAAGGTGAGGAGGAGAAGGCCGCATGTGGCTGGCAGAGTTTTGCTCAAAATGGGACTTTACTTTTGTCTGGGAGGAGCAAGGGAGCAGATCACAGAGGGAGGGGTTCCTGGCTTTATCAGAGAGAGAAGGCCTCATTGTGTGTTGTTGTTGGAACAGGTCCCAGAGACCTCAGTGCAATTCTTTGGACAGGGCTGAGCTCAGCTACCATGCCATAAAATAAGAGCTGAAAGAATCGGTGTGGAATTCAGGATAGTATCAAAGGGAGCTCTGTGCTGCTGCTCTCCCCAGGCAGGGGCAGGGCTTCAGCTCCAGGTCAAGCCCTGTTGTGAACTTCATAATATCTTAATGAACGTGCCTTTTGTGTTTGTGTCTGTGCTTTCTCTCTCGCTCTTTTTTGTCTTTGTCTCTCTGTCTCTCTCTCACATGTAGTCATTTATTAAGAGATTTGGATGGAACTGGAAAATTTTCATCTCTGTAGGTTCTCTTCCTTTTGAGTTGTGGCATGTTTGGGTGAATGCATGAGGTGCAGGGATGGGAACATTTGACACAGAGAACTGAGCATGTTCCAGGAAGCCGCAGTTCCCAAACTTTAGTCACTCATGTACTTCCAGGAGGATTTTCTGTCACATCAACACAACCTATTCTATTGTTTACCTAATGTGTTTATTTAAATGGGAGTACTGTTCTTTTGAAAGGTCACCCTTTGTTTTAAAAGAGTATTTTATAACTGGGCCATAAATAAAGCACTAGTATACTTTGGTCAAAACAGAAAGTAACCTTAGCAATTACTCCATCACCTCTAGTGAGTATTTTTGTGCCATGTAAGATGATTTTGTACCCTGCGAAGCTGTGTGCTCACCATGCTTTGGGAAGTTCTGTCGGAGATTGTACTGGCTCTATTCAAGTTATTCCTGACGAGTCGGATGAACCAGTCTTCCCTGCTTCTAGTTGCTGTCTCTCCAACTACCTGTCCACTCTCAGGTGAGTTCCTGGATACAACACATGTTGCTGTGTGAGGCCTCAGGGACTGTCACAGGTATGAGGGAAGGGGCCCCGGCCCCAGATTGCTCTGTACTCTGGATGCAGATAACATCTCCTTGCTGAGGAGCAGGAGGTGCAGACATTGAAAAGTGCAGTGGACCAAGCTGTTTTCACACCAGGCATCTTCCCCAGCTCTTTAACAAGCATTCTCCATCCTGTGTGGCAGAGCAGAAGCCGAGAGTGTGGCTTCTGGTGCCAACAACACAGGCTCAAATCCCAGGCCCACTCCTTCTGTAACACTGACATGTAACCTCTGTTTTTGTTTATTCAGCTAGTAAACACAGTGTGCCTACTATACCCCAGCCACTGTTCTAGGCTCTGGGGATAACATAGTGAACAAACCAGGAAAAACACTAAGGCTTTTGCAGAGCTTATATCCTGGCCTTATTTTCATGCATTGAATTGAAGTTAATAATAGTTCTCCCTGCTGTGGTTGGTTGAGGTTTTACTGAGCCAGTGTGAGAAGTGTGCTTGCACAGTGCCTGGCTCACTGGCTGCCTGGTAAATAGCAGTTGTTTCATTATGATAAGTAGGTGCCCAGCAGTGTTCTTGCCTGGAGGGGAGGCTCAGCAGGCCAGCCAGCTTTAGAATTGGGCGTTGGCTTTGTGGTGGCCGCCGTTACTGATTTAATGCGATCTTGCTGGTGACTTAGGCCAGCACCCTCCCCAGAGGTCAGCCAGGTCAAGTAGGTGGCTAGTTTTATCCATAACAGGTAGGTAAACTTGGGGAGAGGAGAGTAGAAATAGTTTGGGGAAAGATTTGTTGACAGAGGAAGCATGATATTGTCCTTCATAGACAAGACTCAGAACTTTGTCAAGAGTTGGGAAAACTGTGGCAGGAGCTTTCCAGTAATCTGAAACCCCCCTCTCCTTCCTGTTAGATGCATTGTAAACAGCGACTGCCTACAAGAGGGTTTGGAGGCTGTTGACTTTGGCTGCAGCGTGGCCTGAGAAGATTCATCGGTTTCCAGTTCTTGTTCTCTCAGGATATTAAGTATTGCAATGAACTGGAAAACTTTTCTTTATTAAAATTGGAGGAAGAGTTGGGGTGTTTTGAGGGAGACCTACAACAGGAAGGGAGCTGACACTAGAAGTTTCACTGCATTCCTTCAGAAGTTATTTCATCTTGTTTCCATTGTCTGTGTTTAGCAGCTTAAATGTGTGTGTGTGTAGGAGAGGGAGTTTAAAAATAAACACAATTCCAGAAGTTCTGACATTATAGCTGGCTTGTGAGGCAATGTAGCATGGTGGTTAAGGGTAAAGCTCTGGTGTCCCATCAGTCCTGGCTCTACTGTTTGTCCCCTGAGTGACCATGAACCAGTTACTAATCTGAGCCTCAGTTTCCTTCTCTGTAAGATGGGAATGATACTAGTACCTGCTTCATGGGATGTTGTGAAGATCAAATGAGAGACTGCATGTTAGTCAGTGGTTAGCTTAGTGATTGACAAGCTATTTCCCCAGTCCAGTGGCTAGCTATTAATTATGAAAAAAAACAGCATTATATAACTTAGAGTCTTAAGTGATTTTTATCAGTTTCCAGCCTTGCTTACAGAGAAGGCAATGGGACCCCACTCCAGTACTCTTGCCTGGAAAATCCCGTGGATGGAGGAGCCTGGTGGGCTGCAGTCCATGGGGTTGCTAAGAGTCGGACACGACTGAGCAACTTCACTTTCACTTTTCACTTTCATGCATTGAAGAAGGAAACGGCAACCCACTCCAGTGTTCTTGCCTGGAGAATCCCAGGGACGGGGGAACCTGGTGGGCTTCCGTCTATGGGATCGCACAGAGTCAGACACAACTGAAGTGACTTAGCAGCAGCAGCAGCCTTGAGTGCATTTCTGTTTCCAGCTAAGAGAACTTACTTTAATCTTTTCCTGAGAACAGCATTCATGCTTAAGGAGGAAATTTCTTTCCAATAGGAAAAAATATATATACATATATTTTAAAAATAATTTTGGTGTTCTGCTGTAGAGCTAAGATGTATTGGTCTTACTGACTTAAAAATTGTATGCTAATTAGGTGAAGGTCATATATTCATGTTCACTCCACAGATTGGCTGAGATTCTCCAGTCACAGTGCATCCTTCCCCTGCTTCCTTCACATCCTCTAATCAAGGTGCTCTTGCCCTTGCCTAACCATCGAGCACTTTTGCCACTTCCCCTTCTCACCACTCATCCTTCAGACTCGTCCCAGCTTCACTTCTCTAGCTGGCCTCCCTGGCTCCTCTGTGCATCTGTATGACCCTGGTTCTTGCCTTCTGTATAGCACAGAGCTGTTTTTGATTGCACACTCAATTAGGTAAGGACTGGTTAAATTTTGTCTTGTCACTAACTAGGAATCCCGTGAGGGTAGGAAACTTGTCTTTTTTGGCTTACCACTGTATACTGAGCACCTTGTAGCACCTTGGGACATAGAGACACTGGGTAAATAGGTATGGAATGAATGAATGGATATTGTTTTGGTGAGAAGAGCTGTGTTAGATACAGTGGAGAGCTGCAGAGATAATTCTATTCAGTCCCTACTCTTAAAACAGTCTCTCAGAGGAGAACTCAGTGGTGCCATCAGAGTACACCAGCGATGCTTGAGTTGACAGGAGGGCAGAGTCATTCTCCACAGGAGAAGAAGCATACGGGCCTAGGAGAAAGAGGAGTTGAGCATGAAGAAATGGGAGAAGGAGGCACACTGGATGGAGGGAGCTGTGTGCCTAGGGCTTGGAAGGCACAGCCTGGGTTCAGAGACTAGAGTCCCGTGGTCTGGCTGGAGCCTCGAAGGCTGGCGGGGAAGCAGTGGGCGGTATGTTGGAAGGCATGTGAGAGCCGGGTTGCGGCAGGCTCCAGGGCCACGCAAAGCACTTGGGCTGGCATGGAAGAAAGGAGGAGGTGTCCCAGAAGTTACTGATGGTATGGGCACTGTGTCTTAAGAGGATAGTGTCTATGGTCTTGTGCCGGGAGGCAAGCCCATGGTAGGGAGGATGAATGGGAGATACTCGCAGGGTGGGAGGAAGAAGGCTCAAGGGTGTTTGGACAGTGAGGTGAGAGATAACACTGACTGGGTGAATCACTGGTTAGTGGCCAGAGACCTAGGTGACTATGAAAGTGAAGTCGCTCAGTTGTGTCCGACTCTTTGCGACCCATGGACTGTAGCCCACCAAGTTCCTCTGTCCATGGGATTCTCCAGGCAACAATACTGGAGTGGGTGTTCATTTCCTTCTCCAGGGGATCTTCCTGACCCAGGGATCAAACACAGGTCTTCCACATTGCAGGCAGCCGCTTTACCCTCTGCACCGCCAGGGAAGCCCGGGTGACTGTGGGAGGTTGTAATGATTCTTTTAAATGCAGGGATGTGGAGAGCTCCCAGCATGGCGCTTAGCTAGTGCTGGAATTTCAGTAAATGCTAATCCTCTTCCCTGTGCTGCAAATAAGAGCTCAGGCAGAGAGACAGGTGTGAGGGGAGCGAGCAAGATGGAGGTGCCAGCCCAGAACTCAGGTGATGAATCTGGGCAGGTGGCTGGAAAAGCAGGAGTGGAGCTGGCCAGGGAGAGAAGCATATGCCACTGTTATTGCTGCAGTCAACCGAGGGGAGAAGGGGTGTCTTAGTGAGTTCTGGCTGTTGTGACAACAGAGATTGATTTCTCACAGTTTTGGAGGCAAGAAGTCCAAGATGAGAGTGCTGGCAAAGTCTGTTTCTCAGAAGGGCCCTCTTCTGGGTTGCAGACTATCGACTTCCCCATTGTGTCCTTCCCTGGCGGGGAGCAGAGGCAGGGAACAAGCTCTCTTGTGTTTAAGGGCACTAATCCCATCATGAGTGTTCCACCCTCGTAACCTCCTTATTACCTAGTTACCTCCTGAAGGCCTCACTTCCTAAAACCATCACGTTGGGGAGTAGGGTTTCCATGTGTGAATTTTGGCAAGGACACAAACATTCAGTTTATAGCAAGGGCTTGGGCAGCACTTTGGGGACCATCTCCCTCTGAGGATAAGAGAAGGGAGCCAGGAAGACTCAGAGATACACTAGGTGAAAAACTGAGGGGATGGTGCTTTGAAAGCCTTGGGTTATACATGGGTTTTCCTGCTGTCGACATGATGAAGGCTAAGAGGACTTTAGGTGGTCTGTGGGTGGCACTGGATCTTGGGTCAGACGCCATTTCAGCCAGCATCTTTGTCACTTTTGTTCCCTGACCATAGGTTGCAACCCCCAATCCTGGTAGCCATCTGGTAAGTGCCTGCTTCTCATGAGGTGGTGAGGACAGCTTGGCATGACTTCAGCCCTTGGCTCGGTGCCTTGCCCAGAACTGGCATTTCATCCAGTCTTGTCGAATCGCACTGTTCACTCTTCTGGCAGAGATGGTGAGAAGTGAATGTGTCAGTGCTGTTTTCATAGGAAAAACTCGCTGCCCAAACATTGAAAAGTTCAGGTGCCTTATTTAAGATTCCCGACCAGGTTTGGGGTCTTCTTGGAGTCTGGGGAACCAGTGCTTTAGTTGAAATTGATTTGTGGACTGTGGCAGGTTAGTTGTCTGCCCTGGGCTTCAGGTTTTAGAAGTGAGAGATGAGTAGCAGGGGTATCTATCCGAGCAGGCTCTGGGGGGCATGATTAAGGTTCTGTTTTCCAGTTATCCAGTCCCAAACCTGGAAATGTGATGTCTGTCCCGGTATTTATTAGAAGTTCTGACAGCATGGCTCTTGGGCAGGTTTGCTTAGATCGTTGTGACCTGGGAGTGTGTCTTCTCTTTCACTCCGTGTGGGACCACGGAGGAGACACCAGGTATCAGCTGCTGCTGCTGCTGCTGCTGTTGTTTTATCATTCTACTTTAACCCTGTGTCTGTGATCTGGGTCCAAGCCAGGCTCCAGTGGTTCTTACTTGGGTCAGCCAAACCACGCCCTAGCCTGGTGGCACCCCTCTCTTGGCTTCTTTTGCATACCCTTATTTTCTTGGTGCTGTGCCCATAGGTGTGCTGTTGCTGGCTGGGGTCAGGGACTGGCACGAGAGAGCTGCTGGAAGGAAGGTCCTCTGGTGGCTGCACCTTCTGCCCTTACTCAGGTACTAGCTCTGCTCGGGGTCCCTGTGTTGTCCTTTAGTATCGTTTCATAAATCAACATAGCGTGATGGATAAGAGCTCAGACTCTGGACTCTGGATCCTCTCTTAGCTTTATCACCTTTGTGAAAATCACTCAGTCATGTCTGACTCTTTGCGACCCCATGGACTACACAGTCCATAGGATTCTCCAGGCTAGAATACTGGAGTGGATACCCTTTCTCTTCTCCAGGGGATCTTCCTGACCCAGGGATAGAACTCAGGTCTCCCACATTGCAGGCGGATTCTTGACCAGCTGAGCCACAAGGGAAGCCTACCTTGTCAAGCACTTAACTTTTCTGAGTCTCAGTTTCCTCATGTATAAAATTGGGAACATAATATCACCACCTTCTTTGGGCTCTCAGGAAGAATAAATGAGATCATAATTGTAAAGAGTCTAGCTCATATGCCAACACTCAGTAAATGTCAGCTGTATTTGTCATCTTTCTTATTCTCTGTCCACCATCAGTATGGGGAGGAGCTCCGTGTACCCTTGTGTCAGCTCCTTCTTGTGAACTTTTCACCTGGAGTGATGCGGGAGGGGACCCCCATGAGAACCCCCCTTCCATGTCCCTATGATAGGGTTCCAGCTTTGCCCTTTCTCTGAGTGTGTCTGGAAGGGCGCCCACCCTGGCTCTGGCTCCTGGTGCCTGGCCCTTCCCTTCTTCCCCTTCACCTGGTCATCTGAGCCAGGGCTGTGCAGCACACAGAGTCTTAATTTAGTGCTGATTGGGTTGCGAGGAACAGCTGCCTGTTCAATCCAACTGAAGCCAAGGGGAGAAATTTACTGCTGGGATGCCGAGATGTCCCGTGGACCCTGAGGGCAGGAAGTGCAGCTGGCTGGGAACCAGGAATGGGGAAGTCTGGAGCCAAGCTGTGTGAACTTTCCCTCTGGGGCTGCTGATGTGTCCTCTCGCTTGCCTCCACAGACCAGCTTTATCTGTTAGGTGTGCACACAAGGGGGAGGAGGCTGCCCCAGCCCAGTTCTGAAACGCTCTTCAGTTTGAATGTCAGCATCAAGAACAGGCTCCTCTGTGCCCCAATTACAAATGCCCAGAAGAGAAACAAATTGGCCCAGCTGGCTCAGATGCCCACCTTTGTCCCTGTACTGAGGAGGCAGGGCTGGGGCTGGAGTGGGCATGTGTCACCTCATTGATGGGGGCAGGCAGGTCACAGAAAGGGCATATGGGCAAGCCAGTCACCTCCGAATGTATCATACCTCCAGTCCTTCTCTTGTGAAGGGAAGCCCTCTGTCTTCCTTGGCTGGCTCTGCCAGGCATATGCAGACTGAGGCTTTGAGGTTATCTGGGATTTGCTAGAATAGACAGCCCCTCACGTCAAAGAGCTTGAGTGCCTCATAAAATCCCCAGTGGGTTTGGATTTCTGAACAACACTAAGTGTTTCATGAAGAGGGATAATACTTATGTCCCTTAGGTGACACAGGAGATGGCTTTAGGATATGCAGTAACAAACTTTTTTGTATTGATAATCATATATTTTATTAGGAAAACTTATAGCTAAAGATCAAACCAACAGATTCAAAGCTATTACACATAATAAGTAGATAAAAATAAGTTTGTTCAGAAAGTTTAAATAGTATGGATGTGGAAAAAAGAAAGTGTGGAGGTCGTATATGAATGACTCAGGCTGGGAAGCACTGACTGTTGGTGTACACAGTTTTTACCCTTGAATCCAAGGAAGGCTTCAGGAGGTCTGTAAATCCCTTGAAGCTGTAGGCAAAATTTTGAATGCATTTACTTGTTTGTCTTTTTTCCCTGGGGCGTTAAGTCTTAGCTCTGTTTAAAATTTAGTATGTGCTGGAACTTTCTGGAGGTGATTTATTAAAACTTGCGGTTTCCTTCCTTAGAAATTTTGATGTAGTGGGTTTTAATGGAACCCAGGAATGTGTATTTTCATAAGCATTTAGGTGACTAAAGCGGCTGATTCTTGACCTTGCTTTGAGGAACACTGGAACTTAAAGAGCTCCAAGAGGCTCAAAACTTGAGTATTCAATTTTTATTCACCCCGATGTCCTTAGGATTGTTGTTCAAACTGGTATAACTTTCTTGTTAAGAATTTTTGAGGTCTGTGGACAAAGGGTGCTGAATAAATTCACATCACAAAGTATTAAGGGTTTCTTAGCATTGTGGCTCTTTTCTCTCTGAACAGCCTTTTCATATTTGGGTTTGGCCTTGGCAGTTCCAGATGCTAAAAAGACTATGGCTCACGTTGAGCGATTCCCGCCTGGAGCTGTGGGCTTTGGATGTGGTCCTGAGCCGAGCAGTAGAGAAACATGGGCCTGACCACAGCGGTTGTTAAAGGACCGTCACAGTGTATTTACATCAATAAAAGCAGAAGCAGGAAAGACAGCCACAGGGTTTGTGAGTGGCAGCAGTAGCCCCCAGCATGGGTTTCTGACGGTTGTGTGTGTGTAAGCATTGGAAGGGTGGTGGGAGCTGGCCTTTGCCCTGGAGATGCAGCATGGCATTTAAGCTCTTCCATTTAGAAAAGACTCTCTGGGAATGGGTCTTGATCTCTGCATGTTCATAAAGGCCATAATAATCAAAGCATAATAATAAGGAAATGTTTTTAAAGCCTTTCAGTGTTCCAAACACATTTGTATGCATTTATTTTCCCCCAGCATGTTATGAAGTGCTGTTTTACAGATGAGGAAACTGAGACTTCAAGAATAAGTAGGGAGGACAGTCTTCTCCTCCTGGGTCTAGCTCAGAAGTCAAATCATCTGGGAAGGCAGTGCCATATGATGGTGGGATTCAGGTAGTGTCTGCTCTGCTTGGGACAGACAGATTGCCAGAAAGGAGGGCTCCTTGAGGCAAACTCAGGCTGAAGGTGAGTCACTTGTATCTTGGAGGCAATTTATGGAGTTTCCTGATATTCTATCTTTATTTCTTACTTATTATCCATCATCTTTATGGCATCTTAATTGTGTTACCTTTGACCAAGGGAAGAGAGCACATGCTGCTCATGCATGGGCCAAAGAGCTCACTGGGATGCATCCTTCTACCCCTACGCCCGGCTTATCTGGTATTGGCAACAGTAGCAGGCAGACTTCTAAGGCAGAGGTTCTTGTCTTGGGTTCCATGGACCATCTTACAGAGGTGGGGAGGCTCTTCAGTGGCCTACGGGAGAATTCTGAAATTTGTTGTGTATGTGCCCCTGGTTACCATGGTGGCTCAGATGATGAAGAATCCACCTGCAAGCCTGGTGTGCTGCAGTCCACAGGGGTCGCAGAGTCGGACACGACTTAGTGACTGAACAGCAACAAAACAGCGTGCTCCTGCCTGCAGGAAAACACACACGTTTTTCTAGGTAGTGGAGTCCTTGGGTTCCTCTCTACTCTCTGAGCCTCTGCAACACTGAACAGATGCCTCACTGCAAGGGGAATGTTCACTGCTGAACCATGGCTAGCTGGTCTAGTTCCCTGCCTCTCCAGGTAGAGTTTGTGCGCCAGTAGCATCAATAGCATCTAGGAATTTGTTTACACATGCAGAATCTTGAGTACCTAGAATTGGAATTGGCAGTTTAACAAGAATCCCAGGTGATTTATAGGAACATGAAAATTTGAGAAGCACTGGCTGGGTAACCCTCTCTGTCTGGTGAGTTAATTTCCAGTGCCAGCTGTGTGTTGAGAGGAATGTTTATTAAAAAGCCATATTTCCTTAAAATCTTTTTAGGAAACAGTGTTCCTTTATGCATAACATTTCTCATCTTTGTCCTTTGCTTATTGGTGCTCAGCTGATTGTAAATTGAGTTAGATCTAGATAAGGGGATTTTTGACCTGCACTGGTTAATTCATGTGAACTTTTATGTTGGCCATAATGTGGCATCTGACCCAGCCCTTTGAGGCCAATAAATCGGAGGTGATAAACTATTGATTTGCTGAACAAACTCCATTTCCCATTAGGAATTTCTTCAAAGACTATCATTTTGGGCTTTAAAGAAATAATTGAATTTACTTTTCAGCTGGTCATGGTTATGCTTGCTCATTTTCTTCTAGAGTTGGCTCATTCTTCTTCTTTCCATTGTACTTTTGGATGAATTGTCAACAATAAGCCCGTTTAGTCTTACATTTGCCTAGAAGTTGCCTGATGACTCATACTCACAGTTAATAAGTGCAGCCAGCTGGATGTCCATGCATCTTTAGTCTTGTGATTGTACGTTTTCTGGTGACATACACCTTGGACTCTGTTCATCTCAAGGGGGAGGCGATCTTCATTTCCGTGTGTATCCATCTGGCAGCTCCTCCAGTTCCTGCTGAACTTTAACCCACTGTTGAACATTTACTTTCTGTGGGTGTGTTGGCAAAAGCAGTGCTTGGTTGAATCTTAGTGTAGTTCCTGTGTAAGGAACAGATATCATATGGTATCTGATATGTGTATTTTTGACCAGTGTCACAAATAAAATTCTAAATTATGAAGAGGCATTTGAACTGTTTTATTGTGTTTATGTTTTGATTTGCTCTGGAAACTTGGCCACCATATCGGTTATGTGTGCGTCTCCCCATCAGACTGGAGTTGTTGAAGTTTGAGCCCCATGCTACTCACTGCTGTATCTCTAACCTCTGGCACCGTGCCTGGCACTTGCGGGAGCAGTCAGTAAATATTTGCTAAATGAGCAAGTGGATTAACTACTTTTATTGCTCTAGTTCATGGGTGAGCCCCCATTTATGGAAATACTGATGATATTGACAAGAGCAGCAGTCATTTATTGAGTATTCTTGCTGAGACAGGCCCTGTGCTAAGCAATTCCAGTACCTTCTATCATATAATTCTCTCCACAACCTTACAAGGCAGGTGGTGTCAGTATGTCCATTTTACAGCTGAGGGAACTTATAAAGTAACTTGGCCAGCATCACGTGGTTGGTAATGGGACCCTGGGCCATATGACTTTGAAACTTGTGCTAAGTTATTGTTCATTTACTAAGTCACGTCCAACTCTTTGTGACCCCAGGGACTGTAGCACACCAGGCTTCCCTGTCCTTCACTATCTCCGGGAGTTTGCTCAAACTCATGTCCACTGAGTTGGTGATGCTATCCAACCCTCTCGTCCTCTGTTGCACCCGTCTCCTCCTGCCTTCAATCTCTCCCAGCATCAAGGTCTTTTCCAGTGTGTTGGCTCTTCCCATCAGATGGCCAAAGTATTGCAGCTTCAGCAGTAGTCCTTCCTATGAATATTCAGGGTTGATTTCTTTTAGGATTGACTGGTTGAATCTCCTTGCTGTCCAAGGGACTCACAAGAGACTTCTCCAGCACCACAATTTGAAAGCATCAATTCTTTTGGTGCTTAGCCTTCTTTATTGTTCAACTCTCACATCTGTATGCAACTACTGGAAAAAACATTGCTTTGACCATCTGGACCTTTGTTGGCAAAGTACTGTCTAGGTTTGTCAGAGCTTTCCTTCCAAGGAGCAAGTGTCTCTGAAGTTCATGGCTGTAGTCACCATCCGCAGCGATTTTGGAGCCCAAGAAAACAAAATCTGTCCCTGCTTCTACTTTCTCCCTTCTATTTGCTATGAAATGGTAGAACTGGATGCCATAATCTTAGTTTTTTTAAATGTTGAGTTTTAAGTCAGTTTTTTCACTGTCCTCTTTCACTTTCATCAAGAGTGTCTTTAGTTCCTGTCCATTTTCTGCTATTAGAATAGTATCATCTGCATATCTGAGGTTGTTGATATTTGTCCCGGCAATCCTGATTCCAGCTTGTGGCACATCTAGCCTGGCATATGGCATGATGGACTCTGCATATAAGTTAAATAGACAGGGTGACCATATATAGCCCTCTTGTACTTGTTTCCCAATTTTGAACCAGTCAGTTGTTTCATGTCTGGTTCTAACGGTTGCTTCTGACCCAAATATGGGTTTCTCAGGAGATAGGTAAAGTGGTCTAGCACTTCTATCTTCTTTAAGAATTTTCCACAGTTTATTTTCATCCACACAGTCAAAGGCTTTAGTAGCCCAGTCAATGAAGAAGAAATAGATGTTTTTCTGTGATTCCGTTGCTTTCTCCATGATCCAGCGGATGTTAGCAATTTGATCTTTGGTTCCTCTGCCTCTTTGAAACCCAGCTTGTATATCTGAAAGTTCTCTGTTCATGTACTGTCAAAGCCTAACTTTGTACATGAGCATTCAACTTTTAGGTGAGGACACTGACCTGCAGAGAATGATGGGGTATGTGGGGCTGTGGCTTCTGCCTGGCTCCTTTAAAATGGTAAACAGTTACAGACAGAAAATGTTGGCTGCGCAGGCACTTGGTGGAAGTCCCCACTTGGCATGCTACTTACCTTCTTTCCTGCAGAAGTAAAGCTGCAGACTGGTCAGTGCGGCCCCTGTTCTCTCACTGTCCAGCCTGAAACCCGGTTGGAGGGCCTCTGTGACCTTAGACACTGCTCTCTTTGTTTTTGGAATCCACCGTGTCACCCTGCCATTAACCTAGTGTTAGTGGCAAACCAGTCTTAAAGCACTGGTTGGAAGCAATATTGTGGTTTTTTTTTTTTAAGCCTTCTTAAGACATAGGATTGAGAATCTAGTTTGAAACATTTTTTTAAGATTAACCTAAAAATCTATGCTCTGCTGTCTTTTAACATGAATGTCATAATGTGCATGTTGACAAGTATTTGATGGCGGCAGTTGCTTATGACAGCTTATAGCTTGCTGATGGTTATTTAAAGGCAGTCTCTCCTTAGATTAACTTCCCCTCCACTGCAGGGAGCAAAGCGATTTGTCCTTTTCTAAGGTCTGTCATGGCACATTTGTCACTTTTAAAAAGTGGGCATCTTATTTGTCACCCTAAAAAGATCTTTTCTTTCAGTGGTTATAGATAAGCAGCCAATACAATGAGTGAGTATTGTAAATAGTTTGTGGACCATTTCACTTATTTTCCTGTGGTCCTGGGTGAGTATGACTCATACCTTTTGGAACAAGCTCTGCAGTTAGTTTCGCATCACAGTTTTTGGTTGGTTGGTTGGTTGCAGAACTCTGTATAGGTTTTTTTGGTGTGTGTGTATGTCGTTGCAGTTTCCTCTCACTGTGTCTTATGGGTGTGTCCTGGATGTTCCTGCCTCCCAGGTTTCTGGGAGTATGCGTTAGTGCTTCTAAAGCAGAGCTCTATCTGTTAGTCTTGCATTTGGCTAAATAGAAATTTAAAAATCCCCAGGGAGTTAGCAATGGAGTAGGAGGCCTAGTCTCTGAGGGTTACCTAGTACCAAACACCTCACCTGGCCTTTCTTTGGCAGGACAGAGCTGGAAAGTATGTGGGCCCTGAGCCCTTGGCCTCTGCCATTTACCTGTTGTCCTGTTACCTGCATCAGCAGCTGTGTAATCTCCAGGGTGGGTGTTCTGGCAAGAGAGCCAGACAGGTGATTTGTTAAATTAGTACCTATGTGCAGCCTCTAGCCTCTGGTGCCAGGCAGCACGGAGCTTGGCAGGATTAAAAGCAGGCTGATTATACAGCCAGCAAAGGTGGGAGGTAAGACTGCTGGCTGTCACCATGCTTAACCGTTGAGACACCCACAGAAAATGGTCCTAGCAGCTCTGTCTCTGTGGGATTTCAGAGCATATGATAAATGAGAGATCCAAGCACAGAGTTTTGATTAGAAAAGAATTTCCTAGGAGGTCTTGCTAGTGGGACAGGGCATCAGGAGTGCCACAGTAAGGGCTAGGCTTTATGTATAGGGACAATGTTTTGGAGTTAGGGTCTGTGCTTAGTTGCTCAGTCATGTCCAACTCTTGCAACCCCGTGGAATATAGCCCTCCAGGCTCCTTTGTCCATGGGGATTCTCCAGGCAAGAATACTGGAGTGGGTTGTCATGCCCCTCTCCAGGGGATCTTCCCAACCCAGGGATAGAATCCTGGTCTCCTGCATTACAGAAGGATTCTTTACAATCTGAGCCACCAGGCAACCTCAGGAGTTAGGGGAGTATCTGGCTTATGTTAAACAAATATTAATTGAGGGTCTTCTGCTCTCTGCCACTTCAGGCTGAGAAGAGAGAAAGGGAGCTGGTACCTTTTCCTGGGATAACTAGTGGGAACACAGACCAATTGCTCTTTTTATTCATTTATATGTATTCCTTGCCTCCTGTGTTTCAGGTCTGTGTTCTACCTTCCTTCTAACAAGAGGCTTCTTTTCTCTCTCCTTCAAGCCTGGGAAGTGGGCTTGAATAAAGAGTGGCTCCCTAGTTGTGTGATCTTAGGTATACTAACATGGCCTCCTTCATAGGATAGTTGTGAGAATTTAAATCCACGTCGTGTGAAATGGGCTGAATGCATCAAAAGCTGGAATCAAGATTGCCAGGAGAAATGTCAACAGCCTTCGATATGCAGATGATACCAGCCTAATGGCAGAAAGCAAAAGGAACTGAAGGTCTCTTGATGAAGGTGAAAGAGGAGAGTGAAAAAGCTGGCTTAAAACTCAGCATTAAAATTACTAAGATCATGGCATTCAGTCCCATCACTTCATGGCAAATAGACAGGGGAAAAAACGGAAACAGGCTTTATTTTCTTGGGCTCCTAAATCACTGCGGATGGTGACTGCAGGCATGAAATTAAAAGACACTTCTTGGAAGGAAAGCTGTGACAAACCTAGACAGCGTATTAAAAAGCAGAGACATCACTTTGCCGACAAAGGTCCAGATAGTCAAAGCTTTGGTTTTCCAGTAGTCGTGTACAGATGTGAGAGTTGGACTATAAAGAAGGCTGAGCACCAAAGAATTGATGCTTTTGAACTGTGGTGTCACAGAAGACTCTTGAGAGTCCCTAAGACAGCAGGGAGATCAAACCAGTCAGTCCTAACAACCCTTAATGTTCATAGGAAGGACTGTTGCTGAAGCTGCAATACTTTGGCCACCTGATGGGAAGAGCTGACAACATTAGAAAAGACCTTGATGATGGGAAAGATTGAGGGCAGGAAGAGAAAAGGGGGTGACAGAGGATGAGATGGTTGGATGGCAGCACCGACTCAATGGAAATGAATTTGAGCTAACTCCAGGGGATAATGAAGGACAGAGAAGCCTGATGTGCTGCAGTCCATGGGGTCACAAAGAGTCGGATACGACTGAGTGACTGAACAACGAAGATGCATTTAAAATGCTTGCAACAGTGCGTTACACACAGTGCTAACACACAGTGCAAATTCTGTGATAGTAATAATTCTGTTATTATTAGTAGTGCTGTTATCATCATCATTGAACGAAGAGGGAGTAATTCCAGAGGAAGAGGGTTGTCAGTTGCTTCCACCCACTGCCAAAGGTTTTGGAGGTCTCACTTTTTGTCCCTCCTGCTGGAGGTGGATGTGAGGATGTGAATGCGGAATCTGAGTGGGAGAACCCGAAACCTGGCCCCTTCCCATCGCCCAGACAGGGACTAACAGGCCTAGGTCAACAGCCTCTTCCTGGAGACAGCCTGGAGCGGTGTCGGCTTCTTTGCTTTAATCTCTTCCCTGTCCCCAGGCCACCAAAAGTTCAAAGAGTTCTTATTTTTCTATTGTAATTCTTTAGAAGGACGGTTAATTCTTTCTGGGACATTCAGGACATTTATTCTTTTTTGAAAAGCAAAATTGGCAACACTGACTGAAGGATAAGGCGAAAAGTACTAAAGAGCCAGTATTCTAAGAAGGCCTTTCTCCGTAGCAGAGGTTTGAGATCAGAATGGAGGAAACTTCTTGAGCCAGAAAGTATCATTTATAGGTGTCCTTGATGGAATCAGTGCTCAGAACACAGTTTTAAAATCTGCTTATGACAATGTTGCTTTTCCTCCTGCATTTCGTCTGGCCTGGGATTTGTGGAATTTGCACAGGATGCCTGTGGGTATTCAGTTTCCAGTGGCTGAGTAGAAATGAAGAGGAGGAGGAAGCAGAGTCAAAGACCTAGGTTTTGGACTTGCTAGTCAGCACACTCCAGTATTCTTGCCTGAAGAATCCCTTGGACAGAGGAGCCTGGTGGGCTGCAGTCCGCAGGACTGCAAAGACTGAAGTACTTAGCAGGCAGTTAGCACAGGGAAACCTGCAGCTGTGCCCCGTGTCTTCATTTGTAAAATTAGAACATCTTTCTAGTTCACAAGGATATTAATGACCAGTGAGACAGTACTGAATTTGGGGATTAGTATTTGAGGAAGGGTGTAGATATTTTCTCCAGTTGCAGTTCACATACTTGACATGCTGAGGTATTTGTGCTTCCTCTGTCCATTATTGTGGGGGAATGGGGGTTGCTTTATAGGTCCGATTTCCAGATAACTGAAGATGAGCTGTACAGATGTCACGGTACAGTAAGCTCCTATCCACACCCTGGATGAGGCACTTTTCCAGAATTAACCCGTTTAACCCTTGCAGTTCCATAATATCTCCTTGGCAGTGCAGGAACATGCAGTTCAGAGACAGTGAAGTAATCTTGTCAAGGTTGTGTGGCTTCATTCAGTCACTGAATAATCATTGATTGGGTTTCTGATGTGTGCCAGGTAACAAGGTTATCCTCATGAGCTGCTAGTGGGTAGTTATGGCTCAGCCAGGCTTGCCTGGCTCCAGGGCACATGGCCTGCCCCTCCTCTGTGTTCTTTCTAATAGAGCTCTAGTGATGGGAGGGAGGCCCACCCTGTTGTTGAGGCAAGCCCCCAGGGCATGGGGATTTCTCTGGGTCCCCAGCCACAGAGCTTGGCATTTTGCAGCTCTCAGCAGTGGAGCCCAGGGCAGGGCACCTGTCCTCTATGCCTGCTTCTACCAAGCCCCTCTACCTCTTACTATTTCAAATGCCAAGTCCTGAAAAATTTGAAATACCTGATCAAAACCTGGCTTAAATGTTAGGGATTTCCCTCTTTCTAAAGACAGAGGATGCTTAAGCAGAGGCCAGTTTTTTTTTTTTTTTTTTAACGATGACTCAGGCCTGTCATTTTGTGTTTTATTCATGTACCATATAATTTTGCATCTGTGTTTTCAGTTTTTCCTCTTCTTCCCTTCTCTGTGTCATTTGTCACCTCACCTGCAGTTACTGAGATGTCACTGACTGCCTCTGACTCCCTTTGGATTGATTGTTTCTAACCTGCCATGAATGAGGACACTGAGCATCTGGGCTTTTTATTCTGTGTGTGTGTGTGTGTGTGTGTGTGTGTGAGTGAGTGACTGAGTGGAATAAAAAGCAGGAAGTTACTGGGTGAGACTTGAAGAATAAGAGCCAGGGACTTTGTGACAGCCGCCTCTGGAGTTGGCCTCTGTTGTTTGCATTACGGTCCCCGGCCTGTGGTCATGGTCTTGCTATAGCCCTGGCCTCTGATGGAGGGATTGAGAGCTCGGTCTTTGAAGCCCAAGGGACCTGGCCCATATCCTGGCTCCTCTGCATGTGTGGGATCTGAGTCAACTTAACATCTCTAATCGAAAGTTTTCTTATCCTGGCCCAGCAAGCCCTCCAAAGATGATGTACTCTGTTATTAATAGTGAGAGTAGAATTTGTCATATTCATGGAGTTCAGGGCAGGATGTCTAGTAATATTGTCCAGGTAACTGTGTAGAGTGTGGGTTAAGAGCATGGGGCTTCAGGGCCAGGAAGACCTGGGGTCCAGTCCTCACCTCCCGGCTTCACCAGCTGAGTGACCAATAATAGAAAGTTACATATTGAATATAGTGTAGAGGTCACCAGTGTGGGCACTTGAGTTAATGTGGGGCCCTGTTTCTAGCTCTGCTGACCGAAATCTAGAAGCTGCCTCTGTTTTCTCTCCTCTGAGATGAGGATGGTATGGAGCCTGCTTCTCGGGATCGCTGGGGGCTGCGCTTAGTGCGCATATTCAGGGCTGCACATGTGTCTCATAGTCAGTGCTGCACACGTGTCTCATATTCAGTGTTGCACGCGTGTCTCATAGTCAGTGCTGCACGCGTATCTCATAGTGCTGCACGCGTATCTCATATTCAGTGCTACACACGTGTCTCCTAGTCAGTGCTGCATGCGTGTCTCACAGTCAGCGCTGCACGAGTATCTCATATTCAGTGCTGCACACGTGTCTCCTATTCAGTGCTGCACGCATGTCTCCTATTCAGTGTTGCACGCATGTCTCCTATTCAATGCTGCACGCGTGTCTCCTAGTCAGTGCTGCACGAGTGTCTCATAGTCAGTGCTGCACACGTGTCTTGCTCCTGTAAGAGCGCAGTGTCAGTTGTCACCAGCTATGACTCCCTTGGCTTCCAGGAAGTGTTGATACAGTTTTTATTCCTTAAATGTTGTAGTTTATGTTCTCTTTCCCAGCACTGTAGTTAATTTCAACATCAGTCTTGCTGGTCTTTGTTCCTTTGGCTTTTCTTGGTCAACCAAGAATTGAAGTAGGCCTGGTGGATGGGTTGTTCTGGGAACAGTTACACACTCTCCTGAGGGAATAGATGGTTTGCTTTGGAAAGTTCTTTCACGGGTAGGCGTTATCTCCGTATTGGGTTCTCAGCCTGGAAGTCCCTGGGAAGCTCTACCAGGTTGTATGAAATGCTGGAGATACTCTGAAGACAAGTGTCTGTGAAAATGTAAAGTGTTGTCCTCTTCGGCATCTCTGCACTTTCTTAGGGTAAAAAAATTGGAGTGCACTTTAATGGAAGGATTATGCCTACACCCTGTACTATTCTACTTTTATGATCTAATTTTTCTTGTCACAGACTTTTCTTGGGCTTATAGAATATGCATCATAAAACACATTATTATGAATTAAGATTTTATTATGAATTAAGATTATTTTATTTCCTTTTTGTTTCTTCTAAGACTGACAAATAAAGCAGGGTCCTTCCTGGATAATTCTGTCAGTGGTTGAGGAAATGAAAATTAAACATATACATTATCTTTTTCCCAAAGGCTTTTGTTTTGACATGAATTTGGTTTCCTTTTCCTGATGATTAGTTATAACTGAAATACTGTTGTCTTTGGGTTAGTTTACGAAGAAAGGCTTTGCCCTGCTATGCAGGGGACTGGTCATTGACAGGGGCTGTGAGCCTGGGGATGGTCTGATTTCACAAGGTCTTGTCATGTGGGGCATTCTCTGTGTTCTGGGGTTTGGCAGCACCCTCAGCACTCTTACATGGTGTTGCCCAAATCTGGTCTTTGCCTCCCCTACCAAGACTTTGCCTGCCATGCTAGGTGATTGTAGGGCAGCTGCCTCTCACCTCCATCAGCCTGACCTTGTCCTCAGCCCAAACCAGCTTGTCTGACTGTGTTTCTGCTTGACCTACCTAAATGCTTCTGTGCTCAGGTCTTCACTGTTGCTGTTGCTGAAAGTTTGCCACCGTGTTCAAGGGAAAGGCATGGTTTGACTGTGTAGGTTGTAAGTGCTGGTTAGGCATGTGCTTTTGTTGAGTCAGGGAAAAGGCTGGTCCTGAAAGGGATGGGAGGAGGCTTTGAGGTTACCATACTTCCTGACCTCTGGATTTCCTTGACTGAAACCTGGTAGAAGGGAGAGGAAAGGCCGTATACCCTCTTCCTCCCGGGCGAGGACCCAGCCAGGATGGACTGTGTCTGGGGCCGCAGCGCCTATCTCAGGATGATTTCTAATAGTCCCCTTTTTCTCAAAACCGCCTTGCTTTGGATATGGTCACCCTGTGAATGGATCACATTGGGTTCCTCGGAAAACCTTTGTCAATAGGAATGAACATCAGCTTCCTGAGGGGTTTTTCTCCAGTAGATGATTATAAGAGTGAGGCTACCTCCTTTTCCACCCACGTCAGCGAGAAAGAATGGTTCTGGAAAGGGTTGTTACAAGTTCCATCCTGACTAGCTTCAAAAAGCTACAGATCTGTGGAGCGGTGGGCGCTTTAGATCCTCACAGTAGGAGAGAGTGAGGGATGACATGATGGGATTGGGGTTTCCAGACTGAAAAAGCAAAACTTCAGTGCTAATTGATGAAACCCGATATGCTCATTGGGCAGAGTATGAAACTTAAAGGAAATGAACGATGAGCTTACCCAGTGTCATCAAGCCCAGTAGGTAAGGGAGAATCCAGAGGGGTGCCAGGGTGTCTGACTCTTTCTGCTGCCCCTTGCTGTGTGCCCTGTGGACTTAGCGTTTTCAGTTCATGGCTCTGATATTCCCATCATGCAAGCAGGGGATGAAACTGATTCCAGCCATGAGCCACTTCTCAGTCGGGAGTGGCAGAAGCAACTTTCATGCTCAGGGTTTTACACCATTGTTACCTTGGAGAGGTACAATTGGTAGATGCTTTTGGCCTGATGAGAATAGTAGAAAGGGGCAATTAGGATATTGAGCCTATCTATGCGAGTCAAGTCATATCCCTCAAATGCTGCCAAACCTCAGAAACACAGCACATGGGGATGTTATTCATGTTCAGTAAATGTCAAACAGCATCCACAGATTTATGGGTTTCTAAATCCAAAGAGGCTTCTATTATTGGGGCTTCTTACAAGCTCTGAATTGCTAACATTAAAAAAAAATCAATTCTAACAAAACCGCTCATTACTAGCAAGTGTGATTTAAATGTCTGGCTGAGAAAAGCAAGCTGATTTTTGGATCTTTTAATTCATGCCATTGAAGACAACTGTGGTGATGATGAAAAATTATTTTGTGGTAGACAATGAGTTGTGGTAGAGGGTAGGAAGAAGTAGTGAAAGATTTCCAAACCTCCTAATTTTCCCATTTGTGTTAAATTTCCACAAGTTGGAAATATTTCCTAGAGTATATTACACTCTTATTTTTCTGTATAATTTTTGAACACATTTTTCATAGCTGTGATGACCTGTAAGTCATCACATTGATTTTTTTTCAATCAATGGCCTGCTGAACTGAGAGTTTAATTACTATAGCTGTGCAGGTGCATGCAAAAAATCAGCCTTCGAAGATGGTTGCTAATAGTACGAGTTTGCACTAGGACTGATTGACCACATAAACATGTTTTTCTCCCAAGCAGTTCTTGTGGGAGTCAGACACACACACACACACACACACATAAACACACACACCCATTTGCCATTACAAACATTTTGATCATGTGCTTTATTCACACACAAACACATACACACACACACTCACACACACACACACCCATTTGCCATTACAAACATTTTGATCATGTGCTTTATTCACACACACACACACACACACCTCACACACACACACACACACACACCCATTTGCCATTACAAACATTTTGATCATGCGCTTTATTCACCCAGCCAGACCATTCCATATTCAGACCCTCTCAGTTTGTACCATTTTCTCTGATACCAGTTTCCAGCTACATGCTTGCTCTCAAATCTCCATAGCCACATCAAAATATGTATGAGAGGTTTTTTTTTTTTAAAGGTATGCTTCTTTCATTAAGTTATACGCAAAATGCTCTGGATACAAATTATTCATAGCACTTATTTTTAAGGGATGTTTGTGAGGATTAAAGATGATGAATTCATACAAAATTCCTATCATGATGCCTAGCACACACCTATGTACTCAGCCTGTTAGTGCCTGCCTCTTTCTTGCTTTTTGCGGCTCCCTGCTCTGCTCTTCCCACGTTTTTGAAACACCTTGTCCTACTGATCACATAGGAGCCAGATCCAAATGCTCTGTCTCGGCCATTCGATGTTTCTGGCCCCTGCTGGTACTGAGCACTCCATCCAACCGGAAGACATTGCTTTTCTGGTTCGTGGCACTGTGTTATCCTAATTCTCCTCCTGCCTCTCTACCTTTCTTCATTTCCTTTCCTTGGTTTTTTGGCCTCTTTTTCTGCTGTCCAAAGAAGATAGTCTCTGAGTTTCTGTGCTCAGTTCACTTAAATTTCCTTAGCTATCTTACTCACTTCTGTGGATGATGTTCAGGTACCCACCTCTGGCCTGATTTCTCTCCTGGGGTTCCCTGCATCCATTTCTGATGGATTGACTAGCATCTCTGCCTGCATATCTCCTGGCAGCCCAGATTGAACATATCTCATATGCAAACCACCTTCTGCAAAGCATATCCTCCTCCTCCCATCCCTAGGTCTTTGGATGATCACTTCTCCTCTCCCTATCTCCTCTCTTCCCCTTTGCAACTTTTTCATTCTCTGTGTCTCTCATCCAGTTGGTAACAATTTTGTGTGGATCTGACCTGGGTGATAACCCTTGCATCTGATCTTCCCCCTCTCTCCTTACGAAGAGCACCACAGCACTCAACCGACTCCTGAAATGGCATCTACCAATACATTCTCACCTCCTATGTTTCGCATCTAGATCCAGACTTAACTGTCTTCTCGTTAATCATTCTAAAGCACAACAGGTTTGGAGATATCACACCCATATCAAAATTCTTTCTTTCTTTAAAAATTAAAAAAAAATTATACAGTGTTTAAAACCATTTATGGTTACTGCAAAATACTGGCTACATACCTTGTGTTGTAAGTACATCCTTAAGCCTATCTTACACCCAACAGTTTATATCTCCAGTCCACCTCCTTCTATTGGCTCCAATTCTCACACTAGTAGCCACTAGTTTGTTCTCTGTATGTGTGAGTCTGCTTCTTTTTTGTTATATTCACTAGTTTTTTATATTTTTAAGATTCCGCATGTAAGTAGTAGCATACAGTATTTGTCTTTTTCTGTCTGACTTATTTCACTTTAGCTTAATGTCCTCCAAATCCAGCCATGTTGCTGCAGATGGCAAAATTAGGTTCTTTTTAATGGCTGAATAATTCAGTATTCCATTTTATATATGTAACACATCTTCTTTATCCGTTTGTCTGTTGGTTGACACTTAGGTTGCTTTTGTGTCTTGGCAGTTGTAAATAGTGCTGCTGTGAACATTAGGGTGTGTGTATCTTCTTGAATTAGTATTTTTGCTTTCTTTTGGGTGTATACCCAGGAGTGGCATTGCTCTGGTGTATGGTTGTTCTATTTTTATTTATTTTTAATTTATTTTTAATTTTTAGTTTTTGAGAAACCTCCGCACTGTTTTCCTCAGTGGCTGCACCAATTGACATTCCCACTAACAGTGTATGAGGGTGCCCTCTCCAGCACATCTCGGCCAACATTTGTTGTTTATGTTATTTTTGATGCCAGCCATTCTGACAGGCGTGAGATTATAGGTCACTGTGGTCTTGATTTGCATTTCCCTGATGATTGGCAGTGTTGAACATCTTTTCCTGTACCTCCTAGCCATCAGCATGTTCTCTTTGGAAAAATACCTATTTGCTTCTTCCTATCTGTTAATCAAGTTGTTTCTTTTAATGCTGAGCTGTTTATATCTGTTGGATATTAGTCCTTTATTGGTTGTATCATTTGCAGATCTTTTCTCCCATTTAGTAGGTTATGTTTTCATTTTGTTGATGGTTTCCTTTGCTGTGCAAAAGCTTTTAAATTTAATTAGGCCCTGTGTGTTTATTTTATTTTATTTGCTTTCCTTTAGGAGACAGATCCAAAAGATATTGCTGCAATTTATATCAAAGAGTGCACCACCCATGTTTCCTCTAGGAGTTTTATAGTATACAGTCTTATATTTAGGTCTTTAATTCATTTTGAGTTTATTTCTGTGTATGATGTTAGAGAATGTTCTAATTTCTTCCTTTGACATGTGGCTGTCGAGTTTTTCCATTACCACTTGTTAAGAGGGTCTGTCTTTTTCTCCATTGTATAGTCTTGCCTGCTTTGTCATAGATCAAATGAATGTGTGGGTTTATTCTTGGTTCTCTACCCTGTTTCATCTGTGTGTCTATTTTTGTGCTAGGCTCATACTGTTTTGATGACTATAGCTTTGTAGTATAGTCTGAAGGCAAGGAACATAATTCCTCCATCTCTGTTCTTAAGATTGTTTACAGTGTTTGGGGTCTTTTGTGTCTGCCCATATTCTTTGTTGACTTGCTGTTGTGCATGAAATTAGGAAGACATACCAAAATCTTATACTTCTCTTTGGTGCACCCTATCAGACATTGTTCTGTCATAGGCAATAATCTATTTTTGGTATCACTTTAGTGATCCACTGGTGAAGTGAAATGTTATCAGTTTTCATTTACTAATGATATAGACTGAATTGTGCCCCCCACAACTTATATGTTGATGCTTTTATACCCAATGTGACTATTTGATATGGCTTATAAGGAGGTAATTGAGTTAGATGAGATCTTAAGGGGGTTGCATAGGATTAGTGTCTGTAAGAAGAGACATGAGTGTGCACTTGTGCTTGCTTGTCCTCCCTGCCCCTCAGCCCTGTGCACATGCACAAAGATGTCATGTGAGCCCACAGCAAGGAGGTGACTGCCCACAGGGCAGGACCGGAGTCCTCACCAGAACCCAGCCATGCGGGCAGCCTGATCGCAAGACATCCAGTTCTCAGAATTTTGAGAAATAAACGTATATTGGTTAAGCCACCCAGTCTTGATTTTTTTTTATGGCAACTCAGACTAAGACAAATAGCATATACTTATTTTAGATCTTTGTGTGCCAGGCATGGGATATGTAGGGAACATGGCCCCTGCTGCCAGGCAGTAGGTAAATCCTCTTGTCATTACTCTGACATCCAGCAGCTTTCAGTCAAAATATATTGAGTGCCCATTAAGGCAAAGACAGTATGTTGAGCAGTGGGTTTACAAAGAAAATGAAGAACTCAGAGCCTAGAGGAGAAGAAAGAAAGATAAATACATTATTGTGATTCATTGGGAATTGGCTCTGGTAGAATGTTCAAGGTATGTAAACAGCTGAAGTTATGATTCCAGGCAAGGAATGTAAATAATGGATAAAATCAGAAACTAAAAGATAAAGATTATAATGTTAATTACCTTCAGTTCAATGCATTTTCCTGGTTTTTTTCTTTGCTTTGATTATAAAAAGTAAGCAGTGAAGAGTACTTGCACTTTGTAGAAAATCTGAGAAGTACTGAAAGCTGTAAAGAAGCAGGAAGAAAGACACTCATAATCCTACCACAAAGAGAGAACCTCTTTTTTTCTCTCTCTGTCTCCTTTTTTTTTTTTTTTTTTGCTACACCATGTGGCTTGTAAGACTTTAGTTCTCAGAACAGGGATTGAGCCCTTGGCAGTAAAAGCACCGAGTCCTAACTACTGGACCATCAGGGAATTCCTTCTTTTCTCTTTCTTAATGTCATTTTAAATGTCTTTGTGTTTCTGCTTTATGGATGTATAGCATTTCCTAATCTAATCTCCTAACTTTAAACATTTAAAAGATTTCCATTCTTAATTTTTTTCTATGTTAAAGAATTTGATAATATCAAATGTAAATCTTTGTCTCCATTTAATAAAATTATTTCCTTTGAACAGACTCCTTGAAGAGGAGTTACTTAGTCAAGAGATATAAACATTGTTAAGGGCTTTGGTGTGTCCTAACAACCACAGACATATGTTGAGTTCTTTCTTTGTGAACAAGTGACTCTGCTTGTCTTTAGGATGAGAATGCTGGGGCTGGGGGACAGTAAGATGAGAGAAATGTGATGTTATGGAGTTTGTGTGATCTCTTGCGGGCCGTTTTGTCCATGCCAAAAAGTCCTTGAAATTTGGTCCTGTCTGAAACTTTCATTGAGACATTTAGTCTGTGATTCATTAAATAATACAAGCATTTAATTTCGCCAAGAGATCACTGAAATTTTCCTTTACATTATTTTTATTGTCATTTATGATGGATTTTGGTTTTCACATTTATTCTTGTTCGTCCTCATGATAAAGTTTGTCAAGGTTACTCTTAAGTCAGTGAGCAGTCTTTAGATATATGTTGTCCTGATTACTGGTTTTATATTCATTGTATTTGTAAACAATTTCAGTAATATGGTTTTGCTTTTGTTCATATTATTGCATAATTGATGGCTGTATTTGTGTGCGACCACCAAGAACTTGGGTGCTAACTTATTCTTTGCTTTGTTGTTCATCTTTTAATATGTCAATAAATTTTCAGATTGAAGAATGGTGCACTGCCATCAGCTCTTGAAATCTGCTCTGCCAGCCATCCACTGCATTGTTCATCCCCGTGATCTGTGTTCAGCACTGATGTATAAACATTGCAAGTTTCTGGGTGAGATCTGCCATGTCTTCCATGGGCATGTATTTTCTCCACATAATCTATTAGGTCATCTGAATTTTCTTTTGCATTTCTCATAATGCTTAAAAGTTTCATTTGCATCTTCCAAAGGCAGAAATGGCAGTCTAAACAAAATGCTTGACACTTAACGGGTGTTATGTTCCTTTGTCATATGCTCACACATTAGACTCAAAAGGTATTTTTTGGTCACAGTGATTGTGGAAAATGAAACAAGCATCCTCTCACTTTTGCACTTGTTAGGAGTAGTCTAATCACCTTTATATTTGCAGTTTTGAAATCCATCATGTACAGTGAAGAGTTATTGATGAGATTTCTTTTCCTTGCAAGTGCAATACTTTTTTATGTGTATATCTATAAGTGTCTTTTCACCGTTTCACTGTTAGTGTATGAACCAATGGCATAGTCTAAACCAGTGAAAGACCACACACAGTAAATAACTGAACTTGTTAGTGTATGAACCAGCAGCACGGTCTAAACCAGTGAGACACCGTGCACAGTAACCAATTGCACTGCACTGGTGCCACCTTTAAGGTGGTATTATGGTACTGTGTGGAACTGGTTCTTAAATATTGAATATTGTCATGAGTTGTGTAAATAGGAAATCTGTCGTCATCTTGAGCATAGGCATCGTGTGTGAAAAATGGTCACTTTATACTCCTCTAGAATTTGGCTTCCATGTGGTGGAGCTGGGTTTGGAGCTGGAAGTCTACTTTCCGTTCTTTTACTTGCCTCTTTAATGAGTTTCTTTCTGGCAGTTTTAACAGGGTCTCATCATCATGAGTACATGAGTTCTTAGAGGTGCCCGTGATGATGTTGCATTTGGTTCTTCTGTCTGTTGTTTTAACCTGTTTAGGGTTTTTTTTCTTTCCTTTAACATCAGTGTTGTGCCGCTGTTTTCCTGTCCCATCTTGACTGGTGGCAGTGTTATCTGAATCCTGACTTGTATATATCGGGCATTACAGGTTCTTCTTTCTCTCATAGTGTCAGTGCCTTTTAGTTCTTTCTCTTTTAAAGAAATAAAAATAGTAATGAAAGCCGTTATAATGCAGCACTAGCTTTTCTATTGTGAGTTTACTATTTCTGTCATACTCTGGTGGAATTTTCAAAGATGACACATTGCCGAGCAACAGAAAAAGAGTTGTTTATTTCTTCTGTAACTATATGTCCAGCGGTCACTGGTAGGGGAAACCTAATTAAATGTCTTATGTATTGAACCCTGGTTTGCCTGGGCTGAATCAGCCAGTAGGTAGGCACTAGCTGAGGGTGTGGTGGTCACTGCTGATTGACAGTTAAGTATGGGAGTCATACCCATAAAAACGTTTCCAAATAGTGGCAGACATTTTTGTGGATACTGCAGTATTACCTTGTGGAGCATTGATTCAAAGGTAATATTGCCCCTTAATCCTGGACACTGGTATAGTTGTATGGGGCTTAATCAGATGCCTGATATTCTCTTCATGGTGACTCTTACACCAGATCTCTTATGTGGTAGGAGAGCCACACCCATTCTCTCTCTTCCCATACAAGCAAAATAACTTTCTTAAGTGTTTACATTACACTTGCTGCTTGTTTTATACAGCAAGTTGACCAAGCTCCTTCTTTCAAGCTCTGCCCTTATTGAAGGACCCAGCAACATTCAGCCGAATGTCCAGTGACGTATTAATGCACCCTGCATGCACTGCAAGATTCCATCCTCAACTTGTCAGTCATCCCCTGTACATTTCTCTAACTGTAGGAATCTTCCTGGGCATACACAGTTAATATAAATTCTGCTCTTCTGTGGGATTCAAACCTTAACCCATCTACCTAACCCCAGCTAGACTGTTGAGGCAAGGATGGTTATTATTGGCGTATAGCCTCAATACAGTTATTGGACCAATAAGACATGGTAATATTTTTAATATATTAATTCTGTAAACTGAAAGTGTAAGTAAGTGTTACGGGCTATTTGAACTCAGAAATTTTCCAGTTGTGCATGTTTTTGGCAGGACCCTGAATATCAAGGACCATTTGGCATGGACCAAGTATACTCATGGGTATATTTTTGTTTTTTTAATATCCTGCCTTTAAAAGATTAGTTTGTTTGTTTTTGGTTACTTCGGGTGTTGATAGCTGTGTGCGGGCTTTTTCTAGTTGCAGAGAGTGGGGGCTGTGCGCCGGCTTCTCATTGCGGTGGCTGCTCTTGCTGCGAAGCACAGACTCCAGGTATGTGGGTTTCAGTAGTTTCAGCATGTGGGCTCAGTAATGGCATGCAGGCTTTGTTGTTCTGTGGTGTATGGAATTTTCCTGAATCAGAGGTTGAACCCGTCCCTCACGTTGGCAGGTGGATTCTTATCCACTGTACAACCAAGAAAGTTCACTTGTGGATATTTTTGATAAGACCAGATTTCAAGGAACTTTTGGGGTGGACCAAGTGTCTCAGTAGATGTTTTGTACAGGATCAAATGTGTCCTAATCATGTGACCTGTCAAGGAGACATACCTGTGTGTACAGAAGCTCTGAGGACCTTTTACTTTGGAAGTGATTTGTACAGTGTTTCTGAAATGACATGAAAATTTCAAACCAGACTTAAATATCTTGACCTAGGCATTATAGTGGAGAAGGCAATGGCACCCCACTCCAGTACTCTTGCCTGGAAAATCCCATGGATGGAGGAGCCTAGTAGGCTGCAGTCCATGGGGTTGCTAAGAGTCGGACACGACTGAGCAACTTCACTTTCACTTTCACATATTGGAGAAGGAAATGGCAACCCACTCCAGAGTTCTTGCCTGAGAATCCCAGGGACGGGGGAGCCTGGTGGGCTTCCGTCTATGGGGTCGCACAGAGTCAGACAGGACTGAAGCGACTTAGCAGTAGCAGCAGCAAGCATTACAGAGTTTCCTGGGATTTCGGGAATATCTTTAGACTCATAAATGGGTCATGTTTTTGGCAAGGATCATTTCTACCACATTCTGCTGACCAAAGCAAGTCACAAGGGCAGTCGAGATTCAAGGGAGTGGAGAAATGATGAATGACAAAGTCATACTGCAGAAAAGCTTACATTAAAGATCTCTGACCATTATCCAATGTGCCATACCACCTGAAAAGTGCTATTCCTACCTACTGTGTGGACCAAGATTGTTGTTAATAATAGAACCTGACTTAACAATACTGAGGCTATATTCTACCTGGTCCAGTGTGAACACTGTCATTTGTCAAAGCAAAGCAGCCTGGAGCAGGTGGAGGGTCAATTTTATCTACCTCTGATAGAAAACAATTGGATCAGAAATAGAAAGAAGTACTTTTAGGATTGACCCTTTTTTTTTGAACTAAGTTTGTACTGCATATTTTTCTTTTTCTGATATTTCTTTCATGGTTGGGTGGCTCTGCCTAGCTCATGAAGTGATACAAAGCACATGCTTTACCAGCACACACTTTTCTGGAATTTAAATGGTATTCTCAAAGTGCATGGCACTTTGAACCATCAGAGGTGAAATTTGTGGTATAGAAGCCCCTTCTCTTCCCTCTAGGCCATAGAATCCTTGTGTAAGAGAGCATCCAGTAGGCCTTACTCATTTAATTTCTGGGTCCTGAAATCTGTATTAAAGTGAAATACTTAAGATAATAATCAAGGCTGTTTGCAACTAGAGGCTCTGACTCATCAAAAGGATCTGGTTTATGTGTTTTAAAATAGATGCCTAATATGTGACTTTCTTCGAATTGTATTACCCAGATATCTTTGCAGAACTGAGTGAAGGGGTGTTTTGGGTTTGATTTGATAATGATAGTAGCAAGGGTGGGTTTCCTTTATCGAGCGTTTATATGTTTCTGAGGGCACTGAGCTCAGTGCTTTACATTTATTGACTCACAGGGCTTTAGGGGACTAATTGGCAACCTATGATTAGCACATGGTACAGAAGAAAAGCCCAGTAATGGCTGGCTAATAGCACAGTGAGCTAGGCAGTAATAGCTTTCATTTAATTGAGCATTTGCTGTGATCAAGGCTCTATGTTTGTGTTCACTCATACAGTACTTGCAAAACTCACAAAAGATTGCTTCTGTTATTATAACCATTTTGCAGATGAGGAAATCCAGGCACAGAGCATTAGATTGCAGAGCTAGTTAATGACAGAACTAGGATTTAAGCCCATGTTGTCTGAGTCCAGTGCCTTGGTTGCCATGCCTGCCTCACTCAGGAATGGAGCCCTTGTATATGTTGATGTGATATCTGGATTGTTAGGAGAGCAAAGGCAGGGTTGCTGACCCTTTTCACAGGGCCCACCCTCCTCTGCTGGAGTTCCAGGGCCAGGCACCCTCGGTGGTGGTGCCGCCACAGCGGCTCTGAACTGGCTGGGCTGTCTCTGTCTCACTCGGTTAATGATCTCTCTAGGGTTTTGACTTCCTCCTGAATCTAGCATTCATGCTTCCCCTCTGGAGAAAGGTGCTGGCTTCCTTAAAGCCCGACAGCCTTTTCCTCTGTAGTGAAACAGTCTCGTAAATCATTTACAACTTTAAAGAAATTTTCCCTTCTTCCAATACTAAAATTCAGTTTAACCTGTAAAGCAAGAGCTAAATGCCCTGACTTGCGTGTGTCATTAGGCTGCCTTTTCTCTTTGCTCTGTTTTGGGCTTCAGATGTTACTTAGCCTCCTATGTACCAGCCTGAAGTAATCACCATGGTTTTCCTTGTCACGAGTGGGTGTTTTGACACGTCTCGAAGGCATTTGTTTTCACAGGAGAAGTTGTCCCTTGGTTGCTTGGAAGAGTAAAGATTGAAAGAGAACTGCAGGGTGCCACAGAGTACTTTGAAGGTGTCTGAAACTGAACAAATATAAATAAGATGTTATGAGTCATTTTTTGTTTACCTCTTCCTCAATTTAGAAAGACTTTGGGTTGGATACCACGCTACGCATCTCACATACATTAATCCATTTCTTCTTTAAAACAGGTTAGTGTGGTGGTGGTGTTACGCCCATTTTACTGATGTGGAACCTGTAGGAAGATGGTGTAATTTGCCCCAGGTCAGATGGGAAGTATCTCTACCAGTGCTGGGGTCAGGTTTTCTGGTTTCAAATCCTGTGCTTTTCCTGGCAACTTACCCTGGGCTGCCTGGTCCTTCAGAAAAACAGTGAAAGTAAAAGTGTTACTCATTCATATGTGACTCTTGGAGACCACATGGACTATAGCCTGCCAGGCTCCTCTGTCCTTGGAATTCTCCAGGCAAGAATACTGACTGGAGTGGGTAGCCATTCCCTTCTCCAGGGGATCTTCCTGACCCAGGGATCAAAGGATCTCTTGCATTGCAGGTGGATTCGTAACTGTCTGAGCCAGCAAGGACGCCTGTCCTTCTTTAAATCTCTCACAGAACAGTGTTGGAAACCCAAACAGTTTTTGTTTAAAACCCATCTCTGGAACTTGGCATAGCGAATGCTCTTTCTCCTCTTCTGTGCTGGCTTTCCTTGTTCCCCTCTGAGTCGCAGGATGAAGCAATGAGGTTTGGAGGCAGGAGGCCTGGGATTAGCTTCCCTTTAAGTTATTTGGCAAGAGAAAACAAAAGAGTGGACGTCATGAGAAACTTAACCATTGTATTGCAAAGCATGTGGAAGATGCTCTGTTGAAAAGGCCTGTTCTTCCCAGGAGAGGAATTAAGAAAGGGAGGGGAAGATCTTCAGGAAATCTGCTTGTTCACCCTCCTGCTGACCGCTCTGTCTTCACTCCTCTGCTGTCTCCTTCCACTTCCCTCCTGCTGACCAACCTCAGTACTTTGTAGTACAGACATCATTCTGACCTGGTAGCTTGTTCTTCCAGCTTCATTTGAGCTTCCTTTTGGGCTTTGCTTCCCAGCTGCCCTACTTCTCTCCCTCTTTGCCCTGTTCTTGTCCTTTGGTTCTTTGCAGAGCTGAGGAGCTTAGGCATTTACCTTATATCTCAAAGGCAGAAAACAAAACAAGAAATCCAAAGAAAACAAATTTGGCAGTGAGACGACCAAACGCATAATAGCGTTAGAACACAGGTGTCGGGTCAGGTTAACTTGGCATGGAATCAAGGCTGTGCTGTTACTGGCCGTGTTACTTCAGACAGTTATTAAACCTCTAGCAGCTGGCTGTGAACATTAGACATTTTTAAATAGATAACACATTTTGGACAGTGGTCTTGCATGTAGTGGGGACTTAATGAATGTGAGGGCTTAATAAAAGTGGGTACTCTTAGTTCATTTGCTGCAAACGTACAAAATCAGGGGGTCTGAGGGGCTTGGGACTCGTAGTCAGGCTGTGGGATCAGGTTTGAAAAGAAGGCACCTTTACCAAGACCCAGAGAAGTTAAGGGTCTGTGTCCCAGCTGTAGAAATAGTTAGGGGCGCAGCTAAGATTAGAATCAGGACTTCTCACTGTGAGCATATGCTCTTTCTATGGCATCAGGATTGATTCAGTCCCGATATTTACAGCAGCATCTTTAGGGCAGGGTTTGTTGGAGTCACCTGTGGATGGGTGGGGATGTTAAGAAAGCAACTTTCTGGACTCCATCCCAGACTATTAAATCAAAATCTCTGGAGATATAGCCAGGGATCTTCTTTTTAACAGGCACCTCATTTGATTCTTATACATCTTATGAGTTTACAGGTTTATGAGTTGATTATAAATATGTGGCCCATGGTTCTTGGGCTCTAATAAGAGTTGATGTTTACAGAGTTACCCCAAGGGTTATGGCTTCAGTCAGAGGAATGTATCGTCATCTAATGATGTTACATTAGTAATAACGATGCTCATGGCAGCCACTGCCTATGGACACCCACTGTGGGCCAGGGATGGTCTGAGTGCCTTCGGGCACTTAGAACAGTGTCTGACGTATGGTAACCACTTTATAAGTGTTAGTTGTAGTAACCTCATTTACTTCTTACAACACCACTTTGAGGGTTATTATTGTCTCCATCACAGGTACAATAAACTGATACACAGAGAAGTCAAATAACTTGCCAGGGGTCCCACAACTGCTGAGTGGTTGAGCTTGTATTTGGACTCGTGTGTGTCTGATGCTGACACCCATGTGGGATCATAAACATGTGCAAGTGAAATGTTCTTTCAACAAATATGAGACATGAAGGATTCTCCAGATTAGAAGAATATCCCTCCAAGTTTGGTTGATTCACGTCTGCCAAAACAGATCTAAGAGCGCTCTTACATAGGTAGATAATCGCTATTCTAGCTTATTCAAAACAAGTTCCAGAGTGAGGCTTTCCTGAGAGTGAGTGAACAAGCTGGTAAAAAGAGCTTGTTCAAAAGGGAATGTTCTTACTTTCCAGTCTCTCTTCGGGGGAATGAAGTGTACAGTGAAGGGGGAAAGCAGCAGCTGGCTCAAGAGCAGCTTCTTTGAGTCTAAAGAGCTCAGAGACTGGCGAACTTGGAAAAGCTTTGTGTGCTGTGCGGTTTTTTTTCCTGCTTCTTGTTTTGTGACTTTCATTGATCCAGAAATTTTGGGGTTGTACATTTGTGTGTGTGTATATATATATATATATATATATACACACACACACACTCTGCATGTGGACTGAACCAACCCCACCCCCAAGACATGGTGGTGAAAACTACAGATGAGGGCCTGTTACTACTGATTTTGTATGTCTTGCAGCTTTGGTGGCTGAAAAACACAATATGTCCAAACTCAGTGGTTTCAAAGCAACAAGATTTATTTTACTCATGGATCTGCATTGTGGACAAGGCTTATCAGGGGCAGCTTGTTTTGGCTCTGCCCATTGTCACTGAGGGATGGGGCTGGAATCATCTCTCTGGTCCACTCTCATGGCACCTGGTCTGGGAGGACCAGAGGAGCTGATGGTGGGAGAAGGTGGGAGCAGCTGGGCATCTCTTTATGTGGTCTCTCTGTATGGTCTCTCCAGCTCTACAGGGTCACTGTGGGCTCCAAAGTCATGTGTCAAGAGCAGGAGGGCGTGCACACTGGGCAACATCTTGGCTCTTGATCTTGCCTCTAAAGTCCTGCAGCATTACTCCCACGTGTTCTTTCAGTTGAGGACATTGCAATGGTCCATTTGGTTCAAGGGAAGGGGAACATAGGCCCCACTGCTTGATGGAGGAGTGTCTGTGTCTCACTTATTGTAAGAGTAGCATGTGGGATGGGCTGTGTTGGTGGGGCTGTTTTTGGAAAATATAATCAGCCATGTTTGTTGACTCTACTCTTGCTGAATAGGTTCATTCAGGGCCTGGGTAATTTGTTGAGTCCCTGTATCATCATGATTAGTGTGATTTATGAATTTGCAGATGTTAAAAAGCTAAGTTTACACAGTTTTTGGGTGGAACCTGAACTGAGTTTACTCAGAGCCATGTGAATATATGATGGGGAGGGGCTGGCAAAGCCTTACCTCATCATGGAGGAATAATCCATAGATTATTTTTTTTTCTTTTAAGAAGGAACAAGCTCATTGTCTTTGTTCAGAAGCCTAGGCAATCACACAAAGCACGTAGTTACTGTTAAGTTTCTTTGACAGTTGTTTTATGGGGCTTAAAATGTTCTGCAGTCTTGGGAACAAGACAGACAAGGCTCTACTCTTACGAAACTCAGATTCATGTGGAAAAGACAGATCCATTTAAACAAGTAGATGGATAGAAATTTCAGATAGGTATAAGATTTGTAGGTAAACAAATGAGAGAGCCTGGGGTCAGTGGTAGTTGCCATGATGCTTTGAGCCTCGTTAGTTGGACAGTGGAGTCATCAGGAAAGTTATCTGTGGAGTTTCATGTAGCCTTCTTCTCAGGCTCCCCCATGCGCGTACTCCCTTCATAACTGAGAGAAAATTATCAAGGAATGGTTAGGGGAAGTGTGGGCTTGCTGATTCACATCCTAGAATAACAGTTGGGTTTAGCCACCCCTGTAATATCTGTCCTGCAAGTTTTTTCCCTTCCATTCCCCCTCTAAGAATAAAGGTTCAATAGAGGTAAATTAGGAACATAAAAAGAAATGTTACTTTCACACAGTAGAACACATGTAATTTATTTATTTTCCCTGAGACTGAAAGTGTGAAAAGTCATAAGAATAAATTCGTGAAAGCTGGATCCATAATAGATTATTTAGGCAAGTTAGTAGTATTAGGATATATCTCTTACCACATGAGCATATACAAGGGCCTCTGTGTGGTTTTCCTCTCACCATCTTATCCCATCCAGATGGTAAGTATTAGTCGTGTGCCTTCTTTGTGCCCATCTCTGGGGTTGAAGGATAACAGCAGTAATCAGGGCCCCCTGTGTTCATGGAGGCAAACAAAAAAAAGAAAACAACGAGGCAAAGTAACTCTAAGCCAGGCAAGAAACACATCACAGCTGATAGAGAGGGACTGACTTGAGGTGAGGCTTTAAGGGCTCTGAGGATGTAATCAGTGGTGTCAGTTATTGTGGTGCTAAGCCAGTTGCCTAGGCTGGAAGACACACTGGGCCAAACCCAGGACCTCGTTGGCACCATGCTTACACTGTAATTGAGGACAGACTGGGTGAGAGCTGGGGGATCCTGTGGTTTCTGCAGTGTACTGAGTCCTTGAAGTTTAATGAGAACCTTTGCCCTGGTCTGAGTGGCTCAGGGTGACTCTTCAGTGACATCGGGGGAGGGCACCTCTGCAGAGCTTCTCTTGCTCTGAGCCCAGGTCTGATGGAAACCGTTGCTCTGCTTGAAGCTTATCCCATGAGTGCTAGGGAGCAAGAGTTTTCAAAAGCCTGACTTCATCTTGGCTTCCTGGATTTGGTTTCCCAGTTTTCCTTAGTATTTTGTTGGAGAGTAGTTGCTAAGTGACAGATTCCTCTGGCTGGAGCAAAGGAGATGGCCAGTTGAAGAGGGTGTGAGTCCTGTGAAGGATGACTTCTAGGAACAAAAATCCAGAGAGAGTGTTTCATTTTCAGAGGGAGGTCCTGTTGCAGAACTTCCCACGTCCGTTGTGTCTACCTCTTGCCACCTCTCTTAGGACCTCTGCTATTGGTTTTGGGATTCATAGACTTTTGCTGCTTTGGTTAGAGCCATGCAAACCTCAAGTCTGGTGGTAATTACTGGAGTGAGGTGGCCTGGTGTGTGAAAGTACATTTACCCTGGTAGAACATTGTAGAACTCTTCAAGGGGGAACAGACCTTTAAATGGTAACATTTGGTTCAAATTATTTTGATTTGTGTTAATGGGTTGGTTCCAAAGTCATGACTTGCTTTGGGAAATCTAATGGAGAACACTTGTGGGGTGTTATGTGTTTGCTTTTTTTATTTTGTTTTCAAGCGATGTGTCCTCTGCATTCTTCTTAGGTCAGGCTTCCCAGGTAGTGCTAGTGGTTAAGAACCTGCCTGCCAGTGCAGGAGACTTAAGAGACATGGGTTCGATCCCTGAGTCGTGAAGACCCCCTGGAGGAGGGCATGGCAACATGCTCCAGTATTCTTTCCTGGAGAATCCCATGGACAGGGGCCTGGCAGGCGAAGTTCATGGGGTTGCAGAATCGGACAGTACTGAAATGAATTAGCACATAGGCACGTTTCTTTGGTCACCTCTTCTTAGAGACACTTCACTAACATTTCTGGAATCTTGTTCTCTTTGGAGAAGGCATCTTTTCTTGAGATTGTGATTTTCTTCCTTCTCTTGGGAAGAAAGGAGTGTGGAATGCTCTGGGTATGTTGGTCTTATGGGATAAAAGGTTCGTGGTCACATCTCTTTTCCCTTACCTGTTAATTCCTCACCTCACATGTATTTTGTATTATTTAAACCCCTGTCTGTGTGCTTATGAGCATAGCTGTTGCTTGGCTTAGTGGGGTTTCTCTTGGGTCCAGTACCTAGCATAAAAAGTATTTTCGATTAGGATAGAGTGGAATAAGTAGTCCCTCACTTTCTGGAAGGACTAGGAGAAAAACCTGTCTAAAGGCCTTATGGGTGGGACCCAATATTTTATGTGAAAACACATAGTAGTAAGAGCATGGAAATTAGACATCTCTCTTTGTCACTTACTGGCCCTATGACCTTAGGCTGTTTAACCTTTTCGGTGCCAATTTCCCATCTGTATAATGAGGATTGGAATTTTCTCAAAATTCCATTTTGACGCTTAGATGAGATAATATATGTAAAAGACAGCATAGAGTGTAATTAATAAATAAATGGCAAGTGTTACTGTAAATAGTTATTTTCTGTGTGAGGACTTCATCGATGGTGCTAGAGATGGTATATTCTGGCTGTGAAGAGTGGGTCCAACTCATAAAAATGATCACTCTTGGAGAATCACATCAGTTAGATGTGTGTTTTGATAGGGATGAAGGGCCTGTGAGTCAGAGGTCTCCCGAAACTTTGTTTATCCTCCCAAAACCTTGTCCACCAAAATTCTGGCTTTTTCATCTGTTTGCATATTTGTCTCAGGTGGCCCTGTCTCACCTTTGAGAATTTCTTATACTTATATTCTGTTTTTATTTTCTGTATCTAGAGAAGCCTGCCATGGATATTCCCCACCTCCTGTAATTACCCTGGAGGTTTCCAAGACCTCTCTGCACCTCAGATGATGTCGAATAGTTGGCTCTGGGACGTAGGCTTGCTCCCAAGACTTGCTGGCTGCCGCCACTGGCTTCCCAAGCAGGCAGCTGCGGGGGGAGAGTGTGATCACTTCTGGGAGCCACAGTAAGGCCTCTCTCACCAGCATCTGAGCAGAGTTCAGGGATGCAGGGAGGTGGGCTCACTGAAGCAATCTGGGGTTCATTGACATAAAGATGGCACCTTTGATCACTGGGCTTCCCTAACATCTCAGTTCATAAAGAATCTGTCTGCAACGGGGCGGCGGGGCGGGGGGGGCAGGGACCCTGGTTCGATCCCTGGGTTGGGAAGATCCCCTGGAGAAGGGAAAGGCTACCCACTCCAGTATTCTGGCATAGAGAATTCCATGGACTGTATAGTCTGTGGAGTCGCAAAAGAGTTGGACCCGACTGAGTGACTTTCACTTTGATCACTAGGACATGTGATTCATTAGATTTTACTAATTAAAATGATACCTACCATTCATGAATGCTTCAGTTCAGTTCAGTTCAGTTGCTCAGTTGTGTCCAACTCTTTGCGACCGCATGAATCGCAGCACGCCAGGCCTCCCCTGTCCATCACCAACTCCTGGAGTTCACTCAGACTCACGTCCATTGAGTCAGTGATGCCATCCAACCATCTCATCCTCTGTTGTCCCCTTCTTCTCCTGCCCCCAATCCTTCCCAGCATCAGAGTCTTTTCCAGTGAGTCAACTCTTCGTATGAGGTGGCCAAAGTACTGGAGTTTCAGCTTTAGCATCATTCCTTCCAAAGAAATCCCAGGGCTGATCTCCTTCAGAATGGACTGGTTGGATCTTTTGCAGTCCAAGGGACTCTCAAGAGTCTTCTCTAACACCACAGTTCAAAAGCATCAATTCTTCAGTGCTCAGCCTTCTTCACAGTCCAACTCTCACATCCATACATGACCACTGGAAAAACCATAGCCTTGACTAGATAGACCGTAGTCAGCAAAGTAATGTCTCTGCTTTTGAATATACTATCTAGGTTGGTCATAACTTTTCTTCCAAGGAGTAAGCGTCTGTTAATTTCATCGCTGCAATTATCATCTGCAGTGATTTTGGAGCCCCAAAATAAAGTCTGACACTGTTGCCACTCTTCCCCCATCTATTTCTAATGAAGTGATGGGACTGGATGCCATGATCTTCGTTTTCTGAATGTTGAGCTTTAGGCCAACTTTTTCACTCTCCACTTTCACTTTCATCAAGAGGCTTTTTAGTTCCTCTTCACTTTCTGCCATAAGGGTGGTGTCATCTGAATATCTGAGGTTATTGATATTTCTCCTGGCAATCTTGATTACAGCTTGTGCCAGCAAATTTGGAAAACTCAGCAGTGGCCACAGGACTGGAAAAGGTCAGTTTTCATTCCAATTCCAAAGAAAGCCAATGCCAAAGAATGCTCAGACTACCACACAATTGCACTCATCTCACATGCTAGTAAAGTAATGCTCAAAATTCTCCAAGCCAGGCTTCAGCAATAGGTGAACCGTGAACTTCCTGATGTTCAAGCTGGTTTTAGAAAAGGCAGAGGAACCAGAGATCAAATTGCCAACATCTGTTGGATCATGGAAAAAGCAAGAGAGTTCCAGAAAAACATCTATTTCTGCTTTATTGAGTATGCCAAAGCCTTTGACTGTGTGGATTACAATAAACTGTGGAAAATTCTGAAAGAGATGGGAATACCAGACCACCTAACCTGCCTCTTGAGAAATGTGTATGCAGGTCAGGAAGCAACAGTCAGAACTGGACATGGAACAACAGACTGGTTCCATGAATGCTTACTACATGCCAAATATGCATGGAGTAGTCATTTATAACCCTCATTTTCCTAGCAAGGAAATTGGGGCTTTGGTACCGATGTAACATACCCAGCTTTCTGTATGCTTCCTTATGACATCTTGTTTCTTTCCTGATGTCTAGAAAATTTCTCAGTGTCAGTGTGTGAAGACAGACAGGATGGGTGTAGTGGAAAGAGTGTTGCACTGTAAGTCACATTTGGACCCCTCCCCCTCTCCCTCTCCCCTTCCTCCCACCCTTCCTTCTGGTTTGTAAGACTGGGGGCTTGGCCTGGAGGAGGTAACACTCTTGACGTGATGACGAGGATCCTGAGCCCTGGCCTCAGATTCTGTTGGGGTTGCATCCTGACTTGGCCGCTTGCTCATCCAGGGGCCTTGGGAAGTGGTGGCCTCCTGTGAGCTCAGTTTCCTCACTTTGGGATGGTGACTGTTCCCTTCTGCTGTAATGGGGACTAAGTGACATGACATGTGGTGAAGCACTTTGTGAGTGTCATTACATGTGCGCTAAAATTAGAGACCATTTTATGTTATTCTCTTTCTCTCAGACATTCTTGTTTTCCCCTTAATGAATTGGTGGTTTTAAAGCCTTTTTCTTGGGGAAGTGTCACAGACTTTGTTGAGAGTCTGATGGATATTCTGGACTCTTTCCCAAAAAAGGGAATGTTCACCCCAAATCATATTCAGTTTCAGAGGACTCAGGACCTTCTAAAGCTCCTTGTCTATGAACTCCAGAAGGAAACCCTCCCAGATGATTGTGACCTCCTTTCTACAGAGACCCTGCCTTATTTTCCCTCTGCACCCTGCTGGCCCTTAGCTGAGGCTGGGGTGCGTGGAGGAGCTCTCTTGAGGACTGTGGGATGGGTTTCCTTTTCTTCCTCCACTCCATTCACTACTAACATGCAGCCTCCTACTTGCTTGGCCTTGGTGTTGCTGCCCAGAACACACAGCAGGAATGTCCTTCAGGGGTGGGCTGCCCTGGGAGCAGGGAAGATCAGTCTTTGTCTTTCTGCCTGGGTTATTTTAGGAATGAGAGGGGGATAAAGGAGGAGGGAGATCCTGGGATCTCAGGAATGACCAAGCTCCTGTGTGTTGATGGCCTGCTCTGTGCCAGGAACTGTCCTAGGTAATTTGCAGTCATTTTTGATCCTCATAAGAACCCTATTGGGTGGATGCGGGCCTCACTGTCTCTTTACAGATGAGAACATTGAGGCTGAGCGAAGTTAACTGAGCAGGACAAGAGGCCGCGGTGGGAGTCAGGACCAGTCTGTCTTGGTCACAGAACGCCTCTGTGCCGTGCTGTTTCCTGAGACAGAGTCATCCTCCGAGGTGAACAGTAGCTTCACACCCTTTGCTGTTGATAAAGGAAATGCTTTTCCTCCTGGGGCCCAGACATCCGCTGATGGCAGCTCTGTTCTGCGCTCTAGATGGCCTTTGCAGTGCTGAAGTGCAGATGTGTATTTTTAGAAAAGGAAGAGACTTCTCTGTCTACTGTTTGTGTACAGAGATGTATTAGTTTCTGAAGACTAAGGCCAGCTGAAGCAGCCAAACGTCTGCCGTGGTTGATGGCCAAATGCTGGTGGCCCATCTCCTGGTTGGCTCGTGTTTGCTGTGATGGCTTGAGGGGGCAGGACTGACCCTCAGGTCTCTTTTCTTAATAGGCTAGGTGCTGTGTCCCCACAGGGACCTGTGTCTGCTCCCCGCCACCGAGTCTGCGCTTGCCACTAGCCTGGCTCTCGGAGTGTCGGCAGCTGGTTAGGTGACATCCTTCTCTTCCATTTTCCTATTAGTGTTTTCTCATTTTTATCTCCCCAATCACTGGCCTTTCCCCCATGTAAGACCAACTGCATTTTAAGTTCTTGTTATTGTCAAAGAGGTGTTTATATTACCACACTGAGATTGACCCCCTAATTCCTATATAGAACTAGTTGCTTAGAGTTCATGGGGCCAAGCTGCTACCCCTGGAAGCCAGGACAGTGCATGGTGATCCCTCTGTGTCCCCGTTGTCTGCCCACATTTAAAGCTCACACACACAGAGTGCTCCTTATGTACCAGGCAGTGGCTTCAGGGATTATCTGTCCACTCCTCCCATCAGCATTCTGAGGGTAGTTGTGAGATTGTCTGGATTTTCCAGATGGGAAGACTGAGGTTTGGATGGGCCTGTGACCTGCCATACTGGGGTAGTGCCTATACTCAGAGATGGGCACTGAGGTGCGTGTGTGAGGCAAGGCTGAATCAGCTCAGAGAGGGAGAAACATAGGTTGGGCCCCCTGAGGCCCGTATTCTTGCTCCCGGGAGGCTGTCCTTTGGTGTGGCACAGGTGAGCCAGAATTTCAGGTCCCTGGAGGATTAGTCTCCTTGACCTTCTTGGTGCTGACAAAGAGGATTTGAATGGGATTTTCCCTCCAGTGAGGATTTTGTCTTAGTGAGAGTTGTAGAACTGGACCTGCTGCTCTGTGTCATTCCTGCCCACCCCACTGCTGTGACCTCCCACACCCTTCCCCTTTATACTCGGAGTGAGCACTGCATCTGAAAGACACTGTGGAGAAAGAAGCTATGTTTTGTGCTGCCCTGTGAGGATCTGTGTATAGAATGTTCAGTATCTGCTTTAAAAATACTTCATTCTCTTAATTTCGTTTAGCTGATACTCTTCATTCTTTTCATTTCATTCATTCATTTATGCATTTATCCATTCTCTGTTGATTAGTATGATTAAAGCATGCACATATGCCAGTAATTCTTCTCCCTTAAAGGATGTGACCTTTCTGGGAACAGAAAGACTCAGTACCAGTCAGTGTGCTAAGGACTTTTCCTGTATTATCTCAGAGGAGCCCTGTGAGGTAGGCAGGGGCCTGAAGAAAAGAAGGGCAGCAGAGCCTGGTGATTGAGAGCGGTCCTGGAGGGGAGATTGCCAGAGAGAGAACTTCTGCTCTGTTGCTTACCGGCTGTGGACATGGGCAAATCACTCAGCCTTTTGATCATCTGCTTTCTCATCTATGAAAGGAGAAGGCAGTGGCACCCCGCTCCTGTATTCTTGCCTGGAAAATCCCATGGACGGAGGAGCCTGGTAGGCTGCAGTCCATGGGGTCGGGAAGAGTCGGACACGACTGAGCGAATTCACTTTCATGCATTGGAGAAGGAAATGGCAACCCACTCAGTGTTCTTGCCTGGAGAATCCCAGGGATGGGGGAGCCTGGTGGGCTGCCATCTATGGGGTTGCACAGAGTTGGACATGACTATAGCGACTTAGCAGCAGCATCTATGAAATGAGGATGATGGCACCTGCCTTCATAGGATTTCGAGGATCAAAAGAGACAGTGTTTGTAAATTTCACACCATTTCTCTGGTTTGTAGTAAGAACTTCTTAAAAGGTGTCTATTTTCCCTTTTATTGTTTGTAGACATTCCTACAAACAATGTTTTAGGATTTGTTTTAACGATCCAGAAACCAAGCCCTGGAGAGGCTGTCTCAGCTCACGTTACAGTGCATACTGCAAAGGATGATAACATATTAACTGCCATTGAATGCACAGAGTGCCACGAAGAGGTTCCAGGGAGGGGAGTGGCGCTTTGTTTGTGTGAGTGGCAGGAGATGCCACAGGCTGGGTGACGTGGTATTGGGAGGACTTCATGGAGGAGATGGCATTGGAAGGATTGGTCTATCTGGATGAGGGGAGACCAGAAAGCTAAATATTGTGATGGAGGAAACGGCAGGGATAAAGGCCCAGCCAGGAGGATAGGGTGGCATGTGTGCTTGCGCTGGGAACCCTTAGGTTCAGAGGAGAAGCAGGGCTGTGTAAGCCTCAGGAACGTGGGGCCTGGGCTATGGCTCTGTACAGAGTTTAGCCCAGCTGAAAGGCAGAATCTAGAGGGGTAAAGCTTTAGTTGATGAAGAGGAGTTGACTTAATGGAAAGGAATTTTGAACTTCAGTTGGTGAAGTTGATTTCTGCCCACAGTGCCTCCTGGAATTGTTTATTTCGTCTGTAGAACGCCACCCATCTCTCTCAGCCGCCTTCCTTAAACTGTAAGTCACTTTAGACACTAGCTTTGGTTTTACCTGGACTGTGAACAGATACTCCCTGAGCTTTTGGTCAGCATTCTGATAGTAATAGGAGACTCTAGGACTGTGTGGCCAGTTCTCTCCCTGGGGTCATTTAAATTTGAGACCATCAGACCTTGAGCCAAGGAAAAACTTGTTTGAAGTAAATATCGTGGGTGGCCCTGTGGTTTTCCCAATCATGTTTCCCTCCTTTACTCTCTTGCAGTTTTTCCTTATTTTCCATGGTCAAGTTCTCACCATAGGTAGTTTTCAAGTCTTAGCTCATCAGCCGAGGCAAATGCTTCTCACTTCCTATAACATGGGGTTAGAGAATGTCGTGTGCAAATAAATCCCTGTTGTGTGTGCAGGGTGGATGCTGTCAAGGTGAGCACTTTGTGAAAGTGAATCTTGCCTGCAGAGTTTGCTTTGCAAGGTAAAAGATTGCTTTAGTTTTGAACACCTGTGCCCCAACACGATTTGTTTAGCGTTTTCATCATTGGATTTTCCTGGAGCAAGATTGGAAGCTCTTTAAAACAGGGATCTGCTCTCTCAATATGTGGTCCAGCCTTGGCTTGTGGGAATTAACCAGCAAGTTTCTGATCTCTGGGCCAGGCAGTCCTTCCTTCCCTCTTGTTTGTCTTTGCAACCCCATAGACTGTAGCCTACCAGGCTCCTCTGTCCATGGGATTTTCCAGGCAATAGTACTGGAGTGGATTGCCATTGCCTTCTCCAGGGGATCTTCCCAACTCAGGGCTCGAACCCGGGTCTCCCGTATTGTAGACAGACGCTTTACTGTCTGAGTCACCAGGGAAGTCTGTTTGGTTTCTTGGCCTTACTAAAAATGACTGTCAGAGGATAAATAATTGGTGTACTGTATAGATCCCAGGTGCAATTGGTTGTCTTTGCACTAAATTGATTTTAAACTGGAGGTAGTGATCCAGATCATCTTTTTACTGATTGTCTCTGCTGCGCTATGTTTCTCTTTCATGCTAATTCCATTCCCAACTTCAACTTGATTTAAAAAAATGGTTTTATCACCATCTTTTCTGAGCCACAAGCAGTACTTTAAAAGGAGGCAAAGGATGTGAATGAAGGTCTGCAGTTCTGAATAATGTTATGAAAGATCAAAACCATTAAGACAGGAGAACTTTCATCTTAGCTGAAGCAGTTCAAATAGGTTTTCATGATGAGTAGGTATGGACTCTGTCCCCTCTGCAGTTTCCTCACCCTTGAGTGAGACAGGTTCTCATATAAAACAGAAGGAGCAACAACAACCAAACACAACCACCCCCAAATCACAAGCCTTCAGAGCAAAGTACCTGCAGCCTTATCTTTCTCTTCCCTCCCAAAACACTCGCATTGGTGTTGGCTTTTCTTCCAGAAAGATGAATGGTGCTTGGGAAGGAATGTGGGTTCATTTTCAAATATGACTCGCCATGTGGTATCATATGCACTGTGGTTGGAGATACAATCAGTAGAGAGACTGGTCAGCCTTCTCTCCAGGGAAAACCTACTGATGCTCTTAAAGCTCTGTCTGTTGCAATCCTCCTCCCTCTCTGGACACATGGTCCATTACTTTAGGGCCCAGAGCATCCTCCTTCCCCTCATTAGACTATCCTCCTTTACTAGTGGCACATTTTCCTTTTCATCTGCAAACAGGCTGAGGTCTTTATTGTCTTTTAAACAAGAGGAAACAAAAAGCCCATCCCAGCAAAACTTCCCTTTGTGCCTCTCCCACTTATGCACTATCCTGTGCTGCTACTGCTTTCCTCAGCCCTGAGATCCAGTTTCTGCCCGTAATTCTCTTTGGACCTGCTGTCTGTCTCAGAGGTCCCTGGGGCTGCCCACTTACTTAAACCAGTGATTGTTCTCGGCCTTCGTCTTTCTCGAGACTCTTCTGCTTTGCCTTCATTGATGGTGTACTCTACAAGCTTCTTCACCCCTTCTGAGCATCCCTTCCTAGCTCATCGTGTTTGTCTTATGGCTCTTCCCAAGGTTCCAGGCCACCTTTGCCTCCCAGACCAGAGGGTTTGTCTCTTTCTGTCATCATTAATCTCTTCTGTCCCTGGCTTCAGCCATCACCACATGGACACGATTCCCAAACTTCTGTCTAACAGCCCCTGCCCCTCGCCTGTTCTTCATCATCCTGAGGGCCAGAGAGCTCAGGAGGTCTGCCTGACTCATAGCAGGTGGTTCATGAGGTCTGTATGTCTCTAGAGTCCTTGCTTCTTAGGCACACTGCCCCTCCCCAACGTTGGAAAGGTAGTTCATTTTGACCAGAAAGGTAGAAATGAAACTGAGCTCTAGCAATAGTTTGGATTTGCTAGTTGTCCTCCCTTCAGAGCTGATAAAGTTGTGATAGGCACTTGTGCTAAAGGGTTCTACAGGTTTTCTGTGAAGAGTTAGGGAATTCTATGTTGAGAAGCGTTAATGAAAAAAGAAAGAGTCTTGTGCATAAGGTAAGTAGTAGGGCTAAGTGTTAGGAACTATTTACCAGTTAGGGGCTCTGAGCAGCTGGATGTGGTTTGGAAGGGGCAGGTCTCAGATGGGAGTCCTTTAGCCTGTGAGGCCTTGTGGGTGTTAGTGGGTATTGTCATGAAGACCCCATTGTCCTCTGGAGGCCTAGGACCAGCTCAGGCATTGCCAGACTCCTCTTGACCAATGTGTCTGCTGTCTAAGGTAAAAGGCCTTCTAGGGAAAGAAAGTATGACAGGATCTGCATTCTTAAAATCATTCTTGTATCTCTTGTGACATTCAGAGTTGGTTTCTTCATGGAGACTGTCTTTGGGCAGGTTTATTTTAGTTTTCCCTGAATGACTCTAATGATAGGAGTTGTGCTATTAATACAGATATCCATGGCTTGTCACAGAGGTTTTTATCATTTTGCGCATAAATTCTCACACGTTGATGTATTTTGGCTCCTTGCTGCATATAAACTGCCAGCAGTCATATTGATTTTTACACGATCTGGTTGAGTGTCCTGGATGGGGGCTGGTGGAAAGGTTCTTTGATTCAGAGGATATCTGTGTTTCCCTGCACTTTGTCATTGTTATAACCACAATCGTCTCCCAGTAAGTTTGTATCTTACTTGTGCCTTAGAAGACCAGCAGAACAGAAGAGTTTGCCAGCCAGAGCCCTGGGTGTCCCTCTGCCTGCAGCCAGGGAACCGAGCGGTTGTCTTTCTGTGTCCTGTCGAGCACTTCTTTTGGCACCGGAGAGATGTCAGTCTTTCTTGTGCAGAGTCTTGCTGCTCTGAAACATGTGAGCCTCCCTTACTTCTCACACTTGGCTTTGTTAAGCTCCAGAGGTGGTGGAAGTACTGATGGGGGAGGGTCAGAGAATGTGCTCAGCAAAATTTGTACTGGAAAAATTGCTTGGACTGTAAAGTGGCTTTCTGAGGCAGCTGATGAGCAGCTTATCCTTACAGTGCTATAGTGCAGATTTTTAAATTGTGGGATCTAGAGTTGGGCTCTTGGGTTTATATCTCGGTTCCACCACTTAACTGGACATTTTCCTGTTTGTTAACTGGATTTAAACAATAGTACTTACCTTAAAGGGATTGGGGGAGAATTGCATGACATAATACCTTTAAAGCATTTGGGGCCTCGGTGCATAGTAAGCTTTCAGTAAGTTGTTGTCTGTCATGACGTTGGAAGTCCTTCAGAATAGCCTTAAATCCATGATCTGAGAATGTTGCAGGTCCTTCTTAGTATGTAGACAGCATTCTACTTGGGCATACATTTGTAGGAAGCTACAAGCTCTAGGAGAACTGGGTTATGTATTTTTTTTTTTGTATTATAATGGAGAGCACAGAAGACAGTATCTGACCTGTAGTAGGTATTTAATAAATCCTTGTGGAATGAATGAATGAAGCTGTGAGCCAGTTAAGAACAGGAATATGGCTGGGTGATAGCCAAGTTGTTTTTATTAGTTTGTAGCTATAGGAACCTGCATCATCCTGGAAATCCTGAAAGGTAGGCAGCAAATTTAGGGGGAAAGTCTTCTTTTTAAAACAACTTAATTGACATACAAAAAGCTACACATGTTAAATTGTACAATTTGATGAATTTTGTTATCTGTATACACGTGTGAAGCCATTGCCACAATGCTAGGGGAATTCTGAATGCTTGTCTCAAAAATCTTTGTTTCTGGGTAGCTGATCAGCCACTTCCCTCTTTGCCTTGATGTGGCTCTCTGCCTTACCTACGTTCCTCCCCCACGTCATTCCTTCCCAGCCTTCGGCTGCATTTTTATATCCTTGCCAGTGAGCTTTTAGATGATTATTGTGTGTGTTTGTGTCTTTGTTGAGTGTCTGTTACCACCAGGTTGCAGGTTGGGGGCACAAGGACTATATCGGTTTTGTTCAGTGTTCAATTCTCATTGCCTCCCACAGTCCTCCACATATGGGAGGTGCTCAGTGGAGAGGTAGAGTATGAAGCAGTGAGTCATGGTGCTTTGGGGCCTGAATTGAGAGCATAGGAAACAAGTGTTCTGAGACTCAGAAAGTTATTCTTATCTTTAGCAGAGGGAAATCAAAGGGAAGAAAGGCCTCCTAGGGTCTGAATGACTTTAGCTTCATTACTGAGTGAGACCAAAGAGAGCCTGGAAATGCAGGGAATTTAACCTGATACAAGCCAGACCCAAAGATGATGCACATGGGGACTTCTGTTGTTCTGAGCCTAGCTGTTTTATGCAGGAGTAAACATTTATGTTGGGGCTCTGTTAGTTTTTTTTTTTTTTTTTTTAATTGCAAACTGTTTTTCTACTACAGGTTGCCATAGAAGGGGACTTTGACTGGATATGCTCTCAGAAACCCCAGCACCCCATCCTTTTCTTCTCCAGTTGTGATATTTCCGCTTCACCCCATCCTACCCCTCAATAGTAAATGGCAGTAAATTTTCAGAGTCAGCTCTGATTCCCTCAAAGAAAAGTCTCTCTTAGGTACTTGAAGAATCATAAAAATAATAATTAAGAATGACACAGCCAGGTAAGTGGTTTGTGGTGTGCATTTTGGCAAGAGTCAACATTGTGAAGCAGTAAATACTCACTGTGGTGGAGAAGAACGAGCAAAACAGGCTTTAAAACCCCCGTTACAGAGAGAAGGGGAGGGGTGGGGAGCAAGAGAGAGCATATTTGTGCTGGTGAAGCTGATTTTCCACTAGATGTTTACAGAAGATCTGGATACCAGATTCATTTAGAATTATTGTTTCTTTCAGATGCTAGCAGGCAGCTGGGATGCTTTGGGAAGAAATGAGGTGATTCCAGAGGTACCACTTAAGAAGGCTCTGAAGCCTTTTGTTCTGTTAAGTTGTATTTTGTACAGACTTCATCCCAGGTGCTTTGCTTCCTAGATATCTGTCTCTGTCCTTCCATTTGTTCATCATCATTGACTGCCTGTTATGTATGAGGCTATATCCATATACTCATCTGTCTTCCTGTGTTTATGTATCCACTTATCCTATTATTGACTATATCTATCCTATTATTATCCTATTATCGACTGCCTATTACATACCAGGCACTCTCTTTTCCCTCCTTCCATCCATCTACCCATTCTCAACCTATTCATCCGCCAGCCATACAGAATTTTGGCAATCCTGTTATGTACCAGGTGCTGTTCTAGGTTCTAGGAACTCAGAGGAAACAGGCCCATGAACAAGATTGTTTTGTTGTTTTTCAGCTTTAATGTGAGGTTATTAATTACTGACTTAGACCCCATCTCCACCATTTGTCACGCTATGAAGACACAGGCTGGGTCTGCTTTTTCCTTTCTTTGTCTCTCAGACTAGAATATCAGGCACATAGATGCTCAATGCACAGGTTTTTGAATGAATGACAGAATAAGTGAGTGATCTATATAGTGTGGGACATGCTGTGGGAAGTCACACAGAAGGCAGAATTGCTCACACTGACCCCATTTCTGCGTTGAGTAATGAAGGACGAGGGATGGCCGAGCATGCTGCTGAGCTTGCTGTTTGCGCGTTGGCTCGTGCACTCTCTGGGCTGCTCCCCTGTAGTGAGCTGTGTGGGAAGGCAGCAGGCTGTGATTGAGTACAGGCTTGGCAAGGTCTCTGGCCTCTCAGAGCTGCCACACTGAGTGAGTGTAGAAAGTGCTCAGAGGGAGAAATCCAGGAGCCCTGGGCACGTGGGGGCGGGCAGCCTGGGCCAGTGCAGGATGGCAGGCAGAGTGTGTGCAGCTGGCAGGGAAACAGGTGCAATGTGTGGACAGGGTGAAGGCAGGCCTGTGTGGGCACTGATCAGGAGGAGAGCCAGGACTGCCCGAGTGAGAAGAGCTGCCCTCAGCGAGGCCAGGCCAGGGCCAGCTATGGTGCTGGAAGCCTTCCTTTCAGTGTTGTCACAGAACCTCTAGATTTTGGTTGCAATGTGACTTAAAGGCTTCGGCTTCCTAAGAAAGGAGGTGTATTAGCTTCCTGTGGTAAAAAATTTCCACAGACCGGGTGGCCTAAAACAACAGAGATTTATTCTCTCGTGGTTCTGGAGGCTAGAAATCTGAAATCAGGGCTGTGTTCCTTCTGAAGGCTCCGTGGAAGGATTTTCCCTTGCCTCTTCCTGACGTCAGTGGCTTCTAGCAATCCTGGCTGGTGGTTGACTTGTGGCTCCATCACTACACCCTTGGCCCCTCTTTCCATGTGTTTGCATGTCTTCTCTGCTTCTACGGATACTAGTCCTTGGGTTTTGGCCCCATTCTAATCTAGTGTGACCTTATCTCATCTAATAACATCTGCAAAGACTCAGGTTACCAAATAAGGTCATACTCTGAGGTTCTGGGTAGACATGAACTTGGGAGACATCATTTAGCCCACTGTAGGAGGGGATGTTGAAGTTGGTGTATGTGTGCTGAGAGGCTTCTTATGGATCTTTTCATTTCTCAGGGCTTTTGGGTTGACAGGCAAGAGACAGGTGGTGAGGAGGGTAGGCCAGGAGTGGCTGGAATTCCAGTCTCTAGGGAGGGCTCCTCGGAGAAGGCAACGACACCCCACTCCAGTGTTCTTGCCTGGAGAATCCCAGGGATGGAGGAGCCTGATGGGCTAACATCTATGGGGTTGCACAGAGTTGGACATGACTGATGCAACTTAGCAGCAGCAGCAGCAGGGAGGGCTCCTGGCTACTGGACTCTTTTCAGCCTAAAGGAAGCTCTGGAACTATAAGAGGTGGCCCTGCTTATGCAGCCCCTGGCTCACATTCACTGTGTCCTTCCTGCAATGAGGGGATAGACGTCAGGGTCCCTTACTGGCTGTCCCCAGAGCACCTTGAGAAAGGAGGAAGTGTCCACAAGAATAAAACGGCCCGGATAATTCACAGCCCCAGCTGACAATGGCCTGGGGTTTTTCCAGGCTCCTCTTCTCTGGGAACAGTTTCCTGCTTCTTTCTTGGAGGCGTGTTGCCAGGGACTTTCTGGGTCCAGAACGGGACATCGCTTTCCTTTTCTTTCTTGCGTCCCCGCTTGCTCAGGTTCAGTGTCAGTAGTGTCCTGCCGTCCCCTGGCATTTAAACAAATGACTCAACAATGTCTTCCTATAACAGCAGTTCTTAAACTTACTGTGATTTCCAGATTTGATTGCCAATCTGGAAATTTGATTTCCAGATCTAATTTTCATATTAGATTCCCAGAATTTCAGATTTAAAAAGTCTGGAGTGATCTGGTTCAGATGACCTTACAAAGACACATCAAGAAACACTGCTGCCGAAGTTCTGTTTCTCTGTTTTCCCTCAAGTAGTACCTGTTGTATTAAAAGGGATGGCTTCTGTATTTGCATGACACAGTTTGTCACCAGATTATGTTTTTAAAGTTCTGACCTAGGTATGCTGTCTAGGTATACAGATGCCAATTCTTTGCCTATCATTTGCTGGTAGGTAAGGTTTGTAGATAACTCGATTTTAAGATCGAGTTAGTGGTACCTTGAAAACATTGTCGGACTGTTGGACAAGAAAGAGAGTAGGGCCTGCGTGTCTGGTTCGTGGAGCGGCCGCCTGCCTTTTTTTTTACGCAGATGGGCTCCATGGCCTAGTGCTCCCGTGCCCACGGTCAGTGATCGCACGCTAAGGCCTGCGAGGGGTCTCTGCCGAGGTTTCCACCAGCCCACAAGCAAGAGTATGGGGGCCATCCTCTCCAGCGGCTCACTCGTGGCCACCTATGACTACTGCCGGCGCCGCCTGGGCTCCACTTCCAGTAACAGCTCCTGCGGAAGTGCCGAGTACCCTGGGGAAGCCATCCCCCACCACCTGGGTCTCCCCACAGCAGACCCAGGACACTGGTGGGCTAGCTTCTTCTAAGCCGAAGTCCACTGTCCCGAGTGCACTCATGGCCATGGTGCTGGAGTCCCCAGAGCACTTGGAGTCTTCCCCGGCCTCCACCAGCACGATTACCTGTGACCTGGCTTGGGAAGCTGCGGGAAGCAGCAGCCTGGCAAAACCAACTGCAGCCCCTGTCCCGAGTGACCACCACCAGCTTCCAGGCTTCCTTCCAAGGTGCAAGGCTCGTCAGAGCCCTCCTCCTCCCCTTCCCTGCTGTACCTCCCTCCCCCTCCTCTCCCCAAGACCAAGCAGACTGCAGTCAAGGGAAGCAGTTCGGTTTTTAATATCAAAATAGCAGAACACCAAAAGGAAGTTGAGAGAATCCCACTGTCTGCTATCTGAGCCACACGAGTGTGCCTTCCTCACACCCCGTAACCCTGTGCCTTGCACCAAGTGGACAATAAACTCCAGCAGTGAGGAAAAAGAAATGAGAGAGAGTAGGAAAAGTGTGTTTTCAAGGCTAAGCCAAGCCTAGGAAATGGGGTTCCCGTTTGATTTCGTGAGTGTAATGGAGTAAATAAAGGGATGGCTGATCTCCATTTTGGTGATCTACCTTCTTCCCTTTCTGTAAAAAGAGGATTGCAGGATTTGTCACTCTCCTGGCTCAACTCTTAAAGAGTCACGTGAATTCATTTATATATTTAAAAGTGTTATTGCAGGCTTGCTTACTACATACTAGAATTGTGATAGCTGTCCTAATATCATCGGTGGTACGCATTAAACAGCCATGATAATCAAAGGAAATTACCTGTCATGTGAAGGGATGGGAAAGGAAGTTGTAGGGAGGCGGGAGAGCTACCATTGGGAGAGGAGGCCACTTCCCTGAGGAAGTGCCCCTCCAAGCGGAATTTGAAGGGTGACAGCAGCAAGGTGGAGAGGGTTGGGCGAGGACTGTGGGCTGAGCAAACGTGCCAGGCTTTGTGGCCAGAGGGGCCCAGGATCTGTGCTGGCCAGTGGGGCTGGAGGACCGAGGGAGGGCCAGGCCAGTGGCGTGTGCCCTTGAGTTGAGTGTCTCCCACCCACTTTCTAGTCAGATTTGTAGTTACTTCGAGATGAAAGGGAAGACTTATAGCTGGGGAGGATGTGGAATCTGCAGTGACAAGATCAGATCTGCTTTTGAAAAGATCATCCTGGACAGCTTAGCTGGGAGGGAGTGGGGAGGCCAGCTATGAAGCTGCTGGCCTGGACTCATGCTGCTGGCCTGGGCTCATGCAGCAGTGGAGCTCCTCCTCCAGGTGCCAGCTGGAAGAAAGGAGAAAGTTAACACAGGGAGAAGAGCCATCCTGGGTGTGTTTGTGCCTAGGGCTGTCTGTTTTATCTGTGGGCCTCTTTTTCATGAAGCCCAAATAAGTACTGCTAAAGGTGTATTAAAATGTAAAGCCTTTTTTATGGTCTCTCTCATTGTATCTTGCCTTAAAAAAAAAAAAAAGCTATTTAAAAAAAGAACATTTGAAAATTTGAACTATTGGTATGAATTTTACTATTCCTCTTTATATTGTGCAATGCCAGTTTTAATTGTAAATATGAGATAGTTGATTTGTATATAGAATCACTAAAACTATAGAGTTTGAATTATGTATCTTATATGCATATTAATTTTATTCAGACTAGGACACTGCATGAAATGACTCAACTGGTTTTCTTGTAGTTTTTTAAATTGCAATATAATTGACATATGACATTATATTGGTTTCAAGTATACAGTGTAATAATTCAACATTTTTATATATTGCAAAATGATCATCACAATAAATGTGATTAACTCTGTCACCATGCATGGTTACAAATTTTCTTCTCCCTTGTGTTGAGAACTTTCTCTAAGATGTACTTTCTTAAATACTTTCAAGTATGCAATACAGTATTTTTAAGTATAGTAACCACGTTCTACATTACAAGCCCATGACTTTATTTTATAGTGGGAAATTTGTACCTTTTGACCATCTTCATGCATTTTGTCCATTTGCCACCCACTGCCTCTGGCAGCCACCAATCTGTTCTCTGTACTATGAGGTAGTTTTTTTGTTTTTGTTTTTAAAGATTCCACATATATGTGAAATCACACACTATTTGTCTTTCTCTGACTTATTTCATTTAGCATGATGTTCTCAAGGTCAGTCTAAGTTGCCACAAATAGCAAGATTTCATTCTTTTTATTATTGAATAATACTCCACCTCTCTCTCTCTCTCTCTCTCTCTCTCTCTCGTCTCTCTCACACACACACACACACACACACTACACATACATCACATCTTTATTTATCCGTTAATGGACTTTGGGGTTATTTTCACATCTAGGGTATTGTGCATAATGTTGTAGAGAACAGAGAGATTAATGTATCTCTTTGCATTGTAGATCTTTCTTGACTTATGATGGGGTTATATCCTGATAAACCCATTGTAAGTTGAAAATGTAAGTGAAAAATGCATATAGGGGGCTTCCATGGTAGTCCAGTGGCTAAGACTCCATGCATTCAATGCAGGGGCCCCAGGTTCACTCCCTGGTCAGGGAAAACTAGATCTTACATGCTGCAACTAAGAGTTTGAATGCTGCAGCTGAAAGATCCCACATAGTGCAATGAAGTTCAAAGATCCTACATGCTACAACTAAGACCTGGCACAGCAGGTAATAAGTAAATAATTTAAAATGCTTTAATACATCTAACCTACCAAATTTGTTAGTCTAGTCTAGCCTACCTAAACATATTCAGAATACTTACATTAGGCTACAGTTGAACAAAATATGCAAACCCTATTTTGTAAATGTTGAATATCTCATGTAATTTATTGAATATTGTATTGAAAGTGAAAGACAGAATGGTTGTCAGTGTATCAGTTGTTTACTCTTGTGACTGAGTGGCTGATTGGGAGCTGTGGTTCCTTCCCACTGCCCATCATCATGTGAGAGTATCATATTGCTTACTGCTAGCCTGAAAAATCAAAATCCAAAACTTGAAGTACAGTTCACCCCGAGAGTGTTTTGCATTCCTACCTTTGTAAGTCAGAGACTGTCTGTAGTGTTTTTCTTTTCTTTTTTAAAAATGTATTTATTTTAATTGGAGGATAATTTCTTTACAATATTGTGGTGGTTTTTGCCATACATTGACATGAATCACCCCCAGGTGCACATGTGTTTTCTTAAGATACATATCCAGATGGGGAATTGCTAGATGATTTGAGGACGCTTCACACCATTTACATGGTGGTTGTGCCAATTTACATTCCCACCAATAGTGCATAAGTGTTTCCTTTTCTCTGTATCTTTGCCTGCACTTCTTGTTTCTTGTCTTTTTGATAACAGCTAGTTTAACAGATGTGAGATAATCTTTTTGTAGTTTTGACTTGCATTTTCCTGCTGATGAGTGATGTTGAGCTTCTTTCTTATGTACCTGTTGGCTATCTGTTTGTCTTCTTTGGAAGATTGTCTATTCTGAGCCTTTGCCCATTTTTAAATTGGGTTGTTTGGGTTTTTGCTGTTGACTTATGTGCATTCATTATATATTTTGGATATTAGCCCCTCATTAAATATATGATTTGCAAATATTTTCTCCAGTTTGGTAGGTTGCCTTTTATTTTGTTGATGGTTTCCTTTGCTGTGGAGAAGCTTTTTAGTTTGATACAGTCCTTCTTGTTTATTTTTACTTTTGTTGCCTTTGCTTTTGGTGTCAAGTTCAAAAAATCACCTCAAAGACTAATGTTACGGAGATTACCATCTATGTTTATTCTAGGAGTTTTATGGTTTTGGGTTTTATATTCAAGTCTTCAAGTCATTTTGAGTTAATTTTTGTGTATGGTGTAAGAGAGTGGGCTAGTTTCATTCTTTTGTATATAGCTGTCCAGTTTTCCAAGCACCATTTACTGAAGAAGCTGTCCTTTCCCCAGCTCATATTTCCTAAATTAATTGACTGTATATTATGGGTTTATCCTAGGCTGTCTGTTCTGTTTTAGTGATCAGTTTTATGTCAGTACCACATTGTTTTGAATGCTGTAGCTTTTGTAATATAGTTTGAAATCTGAGAGCATGATGCCTCTGTCTTTGTTCTTTCTAAAGATTGCTTTGGTTATTTGGAGTCTTTTTGTTCCATACAAATTTTAGGATTGTTCTATTTCTCTGAAAAGTACCCTAAGAGAGCTGTTTATGTTTTTCCATGTTTTGATACTTGCATGTTCTACTAACAGCCTCTGTCTTTGGCTCACTGATGAATGAAGGAGGATTGAAAGGAAATGTGACTATGGGTTGCTCCATCCTTTACTGTCCAGTGTTGTCATGGTCAGCATAAGTAGTCCACTTATCCTGGGAAACAATGTGAATAAGAACAGTTATTGCAGGGTTCCTTAGTCATTCGTATTTCTAGAATGTTCTTTCCTCCTTTTGCATTTCAGAAGTTCTGGTCTGAAAGGAAAGCATAGCCTCTCAGGGCTGTCAGTATTCCTGCTTATTCAGTTGTAGGCATCACAGGCATACCTCACTCTTAGTCTGGCTCAACTCCCACATACTGTGGGTCCACCAGAATCCTTTATTTAAGGGGCATCACACCTTGTGCACATGGGGCCAAAAGGAACTCTGGTGGACCCACATGACATTCATGTCGTAAGTCTTGCTTCAGCTCATATGCGTGCTCCACCATCATACCAGACTTCACTTGTAAAACTCAAGTTCAAAGATGAAAATTTAAGAATCTCAAAATGGTGACAGGAGAGCACTAAACCAGGCAGGCCCTTCTGTGTGTGGGTCTTTGAAGGAGGTTGCACATCCCAGAAGCACCTTAGGTACTCTCTCTCCTAGGGCAACTGTGGGCCTGTATCCCAGATTCAGTGGAGTCTGTGTCAGATTTATTGTTTGCAGGCTCAGAGAAGATTAACTGGGCAGAGCCTGTATTGGGAGCCGCAGCCTTGCCTAGTCCAAGAGTATTTGGCTCCCCAGGCACTAAAGGCTTCTTTGGGAAGCCAGGTTTTGGATGGGTTTCTAGGCAATCAGCTGACGAACTGGCATTTGTCACTTCCAGGTGCCATAAGCTGGGTCTGTGCAAATCAGGTTCTAAACAGAGCAGCTTTCCTAGTGGATTCTGTGGGCTTCACAGTAGAAGATGTGATTGAGAACATTTTTGGGAAAAGGCTCAGTGTTTGGAATTTGTGATTTTTAAATTGAATTGTGATGTTCCCTTCTCTCATCTCTACTCTCACTTAGATTTTCTTCCACTATGAACTTTGATTTCCTGCTTAGGAAACATTTGTAAATATTCTGTCAGGAGTCAGAATTTTTGGCTTGCTCCTTGGAGCCCCACCTTTGTGATCTGGAGAGGTTTACATTCTTGGTACTGGAATGAGATGTTCGAAGGCTCAGGTGTTAGGAGTTTTCAAACTCCTGCATATATAAAAACTTCTGGGGAGCCCAGGTTCTTGGACCCTAGCCCCGAAGTTGAACTCAGGTGGCTGGTGTGGGCTCCCTGGGAGAGTCCGCCACAGGTGATATCCCATCATATTTTTGACAAACAGTAGTCTTTTTGCTCCCTCAAATTCTGTTATGGTGTGGGGAGAGGTGGGTACTCTGAGAACTAGATAAAGCCTAATTGTGTATGTGGACTGGGGGACGGAGCTGGGGAGGGGACAGTTGGGGGAAGGAGGCAGGGAATCAGGTTCAGTGGGGAACCTATGAGGCAGAATGGGGCCCACCTGGACCTCCCCTGCTTGGTCTGGGAGCACAGCCTCCCTGAGGGCAGCAAAGAAGTGGTTCATTAAATGGGGTAAAAGAAAGTGAAACTAACTTCTGAGAACATTATGAGGTGTGGCTATGTTCAGAATTGCTAGATACATTTTTTTTTCCCTTCAGGAAACGTTAATTTAATCCAGGAGCAACAGGCAGATTTCCCTTTTAATTGAGCTTTTTGGTGCTGAGTAGCCATCTTGCTTCCCGTGGTGTTAGTGAGGAGGAGAGTCTGAGTTGTGCTGAGGGATTAGGTGGATTCTGTTTAGAGGATAGTAATGTGGGAAGTCAGCCGGGTAGTGGGTATAGAGGTGGGTGGAAGGAGACCGAGTGGCTTGGCTGTCCTTTCATCTTTACCCCAAAATAAATCAGCCTGGCGTTTTATTATGTTACTGCGTGAAACTCTACACTACCAATATCTATCATTTATTGCCTGTTGCTTAGCCAGGCCTGGTGCTAAGTGCTTCTGAGCATCATTTGTTTCCTCACAGAAATCCCCAGAGGCAGCTTTCTTTCTTCTCAGTTTCATACAGGTGGAAACTCAGTCCTGAGACCATGGAGGGGTCTGCAGTGGGCTTTTGAACCCTGCAAGTTTGTTCTCTTACCCACTGTTCTTGGCTTGTAAGGCTGATGGAAGGCCTTGTTTTACTCACTGTGCCTTGTCTTGCCTTAACTACTCTTAAACTATTATAGTTCTTGATGAGAACCACTGGTGATGTAGCAGATTTTGTGTTTCAGTTCCAGGTTTTGCTGCCCAGGACTTTCTGAGTTAAATGGACATTGGACCCTAGTTCTTTAGGTGGGGTTTTTGGTTTGTTGTTGTTTTTCTTTTTATCCTTTGCTGGAAAAGATTTGAAGGTTATAGGGAGGTGATGGACCTTGACTTCCCTTTTCCTACCTTTCAAGTGACATTCTTGCTTGCCTGAATTTGCTCAGAACAGACATGATTGCCCAAACTCTGGAAGAGGCAGGCCTGAGGGTGTGGGAAAATGGTAAATTGTAAAACTTACAGAAGCTGTATTTTCCCTTCCCTTTTCTAACTCCAATCTAAAGACCTTGGAGCCAGAAGATCTACATCCCATGATGAGCTGTAAATCCAGTACCACCCTTAATTTACTATTTTGCAATTGTCCTCTTTTTACCTAAGAGCTTTACAAGTCTTCTGCTGAATCTCTTAGAAGCCTTTTCTGAGGGAGCAGTATTTGTTTCCTTTGATTATATACGTGCAGGAGGCATGGAGAGAAGACAGTTGCTTGCTGATTCCCTGGTAGAAGTGGTGGCACTCAGATCTGCAGCTGTTTAACCACTTTCCAGATTCACATCTGGGTGATGGCTGTGTCTGTGTGGACCTGGGACAGGCAGGGTGGCCCTGCTCCAGTTTCTCATCAACTCAGTTTTTCTGGCTCCCTGTGCCGTCTTCGTTTTATTGGCAAGGCCTCTCTTTTACTTATAAACCTCTTCCAAGAAGGTCTGGCTTTCACTGTAAATTTACGACCATAAATTTTGAGATGGTACACGTCACCCTCTTAATCTAATTGAGCCAGCACATCATTGTGAAGACATCATTTTATTTGGGGGTATTAGTTGCTATGGTTATTTGCTGAGACCAACAGAATCTGTGTTCTCTCAATTGGATTTTTGGAAACGCTGTCTGAGAATGACAGAGGTGTGCATTGCTGCAGGAATATCGAGCAAATATCCTCACCATTAAAATGATTTTTTTTTTTTTTAAGGCACAGAAAAAAATACTTTGGGTGGAGTTTTAGAGCTGGAAGGCCTTAGAGATCAAGTGGTTCATTCTCCAGGTTTTGAAATGAGTTTCCTAAGGCCAAGCCTGTTAAGTAACTCTCCCTAGGTTCACATACATGACTAGTGGATGAGCAAGGATTCAGCCCATTTCTGGTTGTTGTTTTAGATTTTGTTCTGTTTCTGTTACAGTTTAAGTCCTCCTAAGTAATCTTTTTCCAGGAAAAAGACACTGTGATCTTTGATCTCAGAGTCTTGGGTGGGAATCACAATCCTTGCCTAGGAGAGTATAGTGCTTGGACCAGCAGCACTGGCATCACCTGAAAATTTAGAAATGTAGCCTCAGATTCTCAGGCATAGTGAACCAAGATCAGCACTTTGATAAGATCTCTGCTGTGTATTAAAGTTTGAGAAGCTCTGCTCTAAGTAGGGAGAATGTACTAGAAACAAAAGCTAAATCTTGAGGCCCAAGCTGGGCTCATTTGCCCCTCCTCCAGTTTGTTCCTCTGCTCCTTCTCAAGCCTCATGCAGTAGTGTTGACCTAGGGGACACTCACCCAGCCTGCACTCTGGCTCCATCTCATTCTGGCCCCTCCTGGTCTTCTGAATACCACTCTGACTCACTCTTCCTGCAGATCCTTTGTTTTGACTTGTGTGGTCTCTTCACATCCCCCTCTCACTCTTTTCTAAAACATGCCTGTTTTAGGGGCAAAGCACAAATGTCAGCATCTCAGAAAGCTAGGCACTACAAGCCTGTGAACCCCCAAATCCCATTTATCTTGCATGTCATGTTAGCATGCTCACTCTTTTATCTGTTTCATCTGGGACTGGCCTCCTTCCCCAGGCAATTGACAAAAAGGGTTTGATGATAACACTGTTTCCCCAGTACATTTAAAAGGTACCACTTAAGGTTAATAAACTCGAGAAGAAACCCATACTGCTTTAAGTTATAGTTCAGTTTAAAAAAAAAAAATACCGTTACTTAGTCTAGGATTTTTGCCTTGCTTTCGGCTCTGAAGTGTGAAAGGAAACTTTTAATTTGTAGATGCATTGGGATTTTCTAAGCATCTGAGGAAAACCCTTACGATCTTGAATGTGTTTTTCATTTCACTAGAATGAGGTTCTTTGATTAGTTTGGTGAATCAGTGAGGCAAAAATTTCTTAATTCTTACTCTGATTAAGATTCCCCTTTTGTTAATTCTCTTATCTTTAACGTGCAAATAAACTTCCACTCAGCCAGTGCTTGTGAGCATCTAAGTTGCCAGCATCTAATATCTAAGGTCTGCCCTGTGCTTTGGTGTTTCATAACATGTTTTCTTGGAGAAGGCAATGGCAGCCCACTCCAGTATTCTTGCCTAGAGAATTCCGTGGACAGAGGAGCCTGGTGGGCTGCTGTCCATGGGGTTGCACAGAGTTGGACATGACTGAAGCGACTTAGCATGCATGCATGCATTGGAGAAGGAAATGGCAACCCACTCCAGTGTTCTTGCCTGGAGAATCCCAGGGATGGAGGAGCCTAGTGGGCTGCCATCTATGGGGTCACACAGAGTCGGACACGACTGAAACGACTTAGCAGCAGCAGCAGCAGCAGCAGCAGCAACATGTTTTCTTCCTTCCTTCCTTCCTCCCTACTTCCCTCCCCACTTTCTTTCTTTCTTTCTTTCTCTCTTCCTTTCTCCCTCCCACCTTTCCCATGACAATCCTCTGAGGTACATATTACCCTCATAATTACATGAACATTTGGAAAGGTTGAGTAATTTGTTCAAAGTCAGACAGCTAGTAATTGGCAGATCCAGGATTTGAACCCCTGTTTGTGGAGTCCATGTACTTCAGGGTCTTCTGAATTGCCCTTGACTTTGCTCTGTGTGTATGCGTACATTTGTACTTGGATGGCCTGGAAATACCCTTTTTTCCCCTTTCAGTTGATTAGTCCCTCTCAAAATAGATTTCTTTGTTTTAACTAAGCAAACCATCACTCTTTCCTTGAGTGAGTTTTTCCTGTACTGACCTGCTGACTTATAAGATCTTGGGACATTTTAAATGTAATTGTTCTGAATCCTGTACCTCTGTGTTTTGGTTCTGTTTTGTGTCAGGGCTAAGCAATTCAAATTTAGGGCTGGAGTCTTTAGGGGTTGAGCTTTCACCTGTTGACCTAAAACAAATAGGCTGCCAGTTATTTTTCTAGCAAAAATGGGATTGTCAGGGTCAACAAAGAGCTGCAGTGTGAGTTCTGCAACCGTGGTGAGCCGCGTGTGAGTCCCTTGCCCGGGAAAGAGAGACAAACTCTTTTCAAGAGGGAAAAAGGAAGTTGGGAGGACTGTAGTGAACAAAGAGTCCATTGGAGGAATCGGGTGTTTAAAGTATAGTGGCTTTTCATCAGCTGAGTGGTAACAGTGTCTCATTGGATGAGCTCTTGTCAACTAGAGGAGGAAGTCTTGCTACTTCCTCTTGGACTCTGCTATCATTGTAGGGTGTGAGCCTCCCAACTCTTATTTTAATTGAGGTTTTTGTTTATTAAATTTTACATTTCCTCCTTTCGATTAGGATCCGTCTCTGAAAGGATCATTGGTAAGAGTTAGGTGTTCTTGTTTTAGCAGCTTTTTGTCCCTTCATGCCAGAAAGGACCTTTTCTAAGTATAGTGTCCCACCTTGGAGGGAAAATACACAGAAACCTACTGAGATTACGTCTAAAAGTAACTCTCAGGTTCTTTTATCTAAAGTCCATATGTTATTAATATCCTAGTCATTGGAAATCATCTGAAATATTAGGTCATCATCAAAGGTTTGACAAACTTCTGTAAGCTTGATCCAGGTATCTTAGAAAGGCTGTCTCATCACATGTTATCTCCTTCAGTTTTGAAGAATCTTTCCATTCAAGTTACCAAACAATGTGCAGATCTGGTTTGGTTTGCTGCTTTGTTTAGCTGGGTTATATAAATATAAGACTCTATTCTCTGGATTTTGGCTGCAGAAAGGTTGGTTAGTAGTACCTGATAGGGTCCTTTCCAGTGAAATTGAAGAGAGTCTTTCTGGAGGTGTCTTTTCCAGTAATGACATCTCCAGGTTGCAAGGTGTGATATTTAGGGTATTTATCTCCCAAGAACGCTCTGTGAAAAGACTGCTCTACCAAAATGGTTATTTTTGATAGAAGCAGTAAGACTTTTACAATACTGGAGTACTTCTCCTTTTATCATTTGTGAGTCAAAAGAATGATGAGTCAAATGCATTGAACATCTTGTGACTGTCTTAAAAGGTGAAAGTTTGAGTTCCAGAAGGGGTGGATCTGAGTCCCGGAGGTTGGCTAACGCCCAAACAGGAACCGGGAGCGGACCAAACTTTCGGGGACCAAGCCCCGTGGCCTGGCCCAATCAGGTGCCGACACGAAGCCCTTGGACACCAACCACCGCTGCAGCCCGCGCTTTCTACCTTATATGGGAGAACCTGGTTCCAGCGCCAGCCCTGGCTATAAAACCCCCTCCTCACCCCCTCATGCCTTGCAGACTCCCTTCCCTTCCTCACTCACCCCGGGAGTTCTGCCCGAGAGCGACCGCCCAATAAAGGCTTCCATCGACGTCCCTAGAGGTGGCTCTTTCTTACCGTGGCGTTTCTTACAGATGGCAGTGCTTTTTGCAAAGGTATTTGGGGGCCTCTATCCTCCAGTTTTGCCAGTTGAGTCTTTTTCTTCTTCTTTGTTATTTTTTGAATTATGAAAGTATGATAACTCATCTATAGGAGACTTCGAAAATATAGAACAAAGTTGCAAATGGTTGCGCTAGTTGTTGCAATTATTTTTTTAAATAGATAAATTAAGATTTTTAGTTGGGGTTTTAATTTCAAACCCTCAAAAATTAATAGAATGAATAGACAGAAAAGTAGAAGGATATAGAAGGCCCCCAAAGCACTATAAACCAATTCAACATAATTAAGATTTATTCAGTTTTCACATAACAGCAAGATACAAATTCTATTCAAGTTCTCATAGACTCTAAACCAGGAGACACTGGAACATACCCAGAGACATAAAATTGACAAAAATTTCATGGTCTGAAGTATTAAGATGATTAGATAGCATCACTGACTCAATAGACATGAATCTGAGTGAACTCTGGGAGATAGTGAAGAACAGGGAAGCCTGGCATGCTGCAGTCCATGTGGTTTCAAATAGTCATATACGACTTAGTGACTGAAATGTAGCAACAAAAGGTATTGAAATCATACAGTCTGTTCTCTTATCACTGTGAAATGATAGAAATGTTAGAAATCAATATCAAAAGAAATTTGAAAATAATTCACATATTTTCAAGTGGAATCTGACATTTACCAAAAGAGATCTTTGACTTAGCCATTGAAAACCTTAATAAAGTTAAAAGACTGAAAAACACAGAGGGTGATTGCAGAGAAGAAAGCATTTAAATGAGAAATTAATATCAAATGAGAAATTAATATCAAAGATATTTTAAAGAAAACCCATGATTTGGAAATTAGATGTCCACTTTTAAATGATGAGTGTATCTAAGAAGCCATAATAAGGGAAACTAGAAAATATTTGTAACAAAATAAAAATAAAAAGAGAATTTATCAGAATTTGTTGCATGCAGTTGAAGCTACTCAGTACAATTAAATAAAATGTGGAATCTTAAATAAGGTATGAAAAATAATGGATGCTAGCATAAAATTCTGTGTAATTTGAACAAAATCTATGCTTTAGTTAATAATACTGTATCACATTTTAATTTCCTGTTTGTTTTACAACATAGTATTTCTTTATTTTCTCAGAATTAGAAGTTTCAAGCCTCATTCAGATTTTTTTAAAAATCACTAAAATAATAAGCTTTTAAAACTTTAATAATAATGCCAGATGCCAGAATAAATGGAACTAATACCAAAGTTTTGAGTGAATATGAATTAGAAATCTAGCATTCTATTCATACTTAAACAAATGGAAACAAAATGTCATAAATTTTTTAGTTAAGCAAAAATCATGTTTTCTAAAATATTGATTATAAATATTATATATATGTATACCTAAACTTTTTCTATTATATTTGATAAAGGCATGAGAAATAATAACAAAAAGAGTTGGAGAAATTGGAAAACATAAAATAAATGAAATGGGAGCCTTAACTATAAAATAGAAAAAGTAAAACAACTAGATAGAAGTAAAAGATCATCATATAGTCCAGTTGTTTTTAAACATGGATGCTAAAAACAACAACAACAACAACAACAACAAACATGGATGCTCATTAGAATCGCATCTGGAGTTTTGGAGGAAAAACCAATACCTGAGTATTTGTATTAAAAGAAAATTCCAAGATAATTCTACTGTGCATCTGGATTTTAAAAAGTGATTGCAGATTTTTCTGTTATATGATAGATTTAGTAATATAGAATTCTATTATTTTCTGTTGATTAATCATGATACAGTGGTATTAAAATGAACAAGAGTTACATAATCACAATAACAAAAGAAATCAGTTTTCACAATCAATAGCCGGAAAAAAAGATAATTACAGTAATAAGCCATAATGGAAATATGATTAACCTAACAATATAAAATAATTGCATACAATATGGGGGTTAAGTAGAGTGAGGTAATAAGTGGAAGTTGCTGCTGCTGCTGCTGCTAAGTTGCTTCAGTTGTGTCCGACTTTGTGCGACCCCATAGATGGCAGCCCACCAGGCTCCCCCATCCCTGGGATTCTCTAGGCAAGAATACTGGAGTAGGTTGCCATTGCCTTCTCCAGTGCATGAAAGTGAAAAGTCAAAGTGAAGTTGCTCAGTCGTGTCCGACTCTTAGCGACTCCATGGACTGCAGCCTACCAGGCTCCTCCATCCATGGGATTTTCCAGACAAGAGTACTGGAGTGGGGTGCCATTGCCTTCTTTCAAATATTTTCATGGATTCTTTCTCTCTCCTCCTCCTTCTGGGACCTGTATAATGCAAAGTTGGTGTGCTTAATGTTGTCCCAGATGTCTCTTAGGCTATCTTTTTTTTAAATTCTTTTTCCTATATTCTGTTTTGTGGCAGTGATTTCAACCGTCTGTCTTCAAGGTCACGTATCTGTTCTTCTGCCTCAGTTATTCTGCTATCGATTCTTTCCAGTGTATTGTTCATCTCTGTTCTTCTAGGTCTTTGGTAAACATTTCTTGCATCTTCTCCATTCCTTTCCAAGATCCTGGATCATCTTCACTATCAATGTTCTGAATTCTTTTCTGGAAGATTGCCTATGTCCACTTCATTTAGTTTTTTGTTTTTTTTTTCCTCCTGGGGTTTTATCTTGTCCCTTTATCTGGGACATAATTCTCTGTATTTTCATATTGATTAACTTTCTGTGGTGTGGTTTTTGTTCTGGTAGCTATGGCACTGTAGTTCTTGGGTCTTTTATCTGCCCTCTGGTGGATGAGGCAAAGAGGGGTATGCAAGCTTTCTGATGGGAGGGGCTGACAGTGGGAGAAACTGGATCTTGCTCTGGTGGGCAGTGCTCAGTAAAAACTTTAATCTGATTGTCTGCTGATTGGTGAGGCTGTGCTCCCTTCCTGTTTGACTTGAGGCAGTCCAGCCCCAGAGTCTATGTGCTTTACGTAGGGTTAATTGTGTCCTCCAAGAGGGCTTATGCCAAAGGGTATCTCCCAGGACTGCTGATGCCAGTGCCCCTGTCCCTGTGGCAAGCCACTGCTGACTCATGCCTCCACAGGAGACCCTCCAACACTGGCAGGTAGGTCTGGTTCAGTCTCTTGTAGGATCACTACTCCTTTTCCCTGGGTCCTGATACGCACTAGACCAGGGTATGTTTGTGTCCTCCAAGAATGGAGTCTCTGTTTTCGCCAGTCCTGTAATCAAATCCAGCTGACCAAGGTTATATTCCCTGGGGATTTTAGTCCCTTTGATGGATCTTTCAGGCTTTGAAGCCTGACGTGGGCTTCAGAACCTTCATTACAGGGGGAGAACTTCTTTGATATTATTATTCTCTAGTTTGTGAGTCATCTACCCTGTGGGTGTGGGATTTGGTTTTATCATGATTGCAGCTTCTCCTTTGTCTTTGAATGTGAGGTCTCTTTTTTTTTTGGTGGGTTCCAACATCCTCCTGTCAATGGTTGTTCCACAGCTAGTTGCAATTTTGGTGCTCTCTCAAGAGGAGATGAGCACACGTTCTTCCACTCCACCATCTTGAACCAACCTTGCCAGTTGAGTCTTAATGCCATTAGTGCATTCAACTAAAATAGAGAATTGAGGGTGGTAAGTTCAGTAAAGTGTTATTAAATTGGCCAGATAGCACAGATTTGTTGAAGGACTTGACCAATAAAGTAGGTTCCATGATCATTATGAAGACTGAGAGTAGGTCTCCAAGTAGGGACAATCTTTTCCAAAAGGACTCTAACCACAGAAGAGGCTGTCTGCAAGGGGAGGCTTCATTCAGTCCAACAATGACCAAAATATATTTAGATCAACAAGAGGGAGGAAGTTGTATGAAATCTATTTGCCATATCTTGAATGACCTGTTAGGCAGTTTAAAATATCAGAGAGCGGTATCCAGCTTTCTAGGTTGTACTTTGGACAAATGAGGTAGGCACTTTAAGCAGTTTGATGTTTCCTGCCAATATTGATTCACAAATGCTGCCATTTTATTAGTAGACCAATGGCTAAATGGATGTGCAGTAGTGAGGAGTGGGAATTTTAGAGTCTGCAATTTGACTGGGTTGTTATTTGGTATGAACTGGCACCTTATCTTTTTAATCAAACAATTGTTGAATTTTTAATCTTCTTGTTCCTTTTTGAGCCCAGTTATTATGCTTTTGTAGGCAATGGCACCCCACTCTGGTACTCTTGGCTGGAAAATCCCATGGCTGGAGGAGCCTGGTAGGCTGCAGTCCATGGGGTCGCTAAGAGTCGGACACGACTGAGTGGCTTCTTCACTTTCACTTTTCTCTACGACTGAGTGGCTTCTTCACTTTCACTTTTCTCTTTCATGCATTGGAGAAGGAAATGGCAACCCACTCCAGTGTTCTTGCCTGGAGAATCCCAGGGACGGGGGAGCCTATTAGGCTGCCCTCTATGGGGTTGCACAGAGTCGGACATGACTGAAGCGACTTAGCAGCAGCAGCCAGCTTTTCTAAATTCCTATTTGGGGAAAATTTTATTTGAACCATGACAGAGGTTTGGCTGTTCTTGATTTCTTTTAGAGCAGCATTTCTTCTAGAAAAGTCAGCGAAGTGATTTCCCTTCACTTCCAGAGAATTGGGCTTCCCTGTTGGCTCAGACGGTAAAGAATGTGCTTACACTGAGGGAGACCTGGGCTTGATCGCTGGGTCGGGAAGATCCCTTGGAGGAGGGCATGACAACTCACTCCGGTACTCTTACCTGGAGAATTTCATGGACAGAGGAGCCTGGTGGCCTACAGTCCATGGGGTTGCAAAGAGTCAGACATGACTGAGCAACTTTCACTTTCACTTTTCCAGAGAATCAAGCTTAGAATGCTCTGGGATCTTAATAACTATAAAGTGGTGGGTTAAAGTATCACATCCAATAATTCCTATACATGGGCCATTTTAAATTTTAATTCTGCTGAAAGTAAGGAAACTGTTGCTTCCACAACATTCCAAAATCATGAGCTGCTCTGAAAGCATATCTACTGTCAGTATAAATAATGGCAGTTTTGTCCTCAGCTTAAGTATCAGCCTGTGTAGGAGCGTGTAATTCAGCCTGTTGAGTTGAAATGGCCATAGGTTAAGATGCTGCCTCAACGTATTAAAAGGAATTGTGATATCATATCTAGTCCAGGATTCACCGTTGTCATCTTTTAAATAAGAACCATCAGTGAACCGTGAGAAGTCAGCGTTACCCAAGGGAATTTACTGTGGAATATCAGAGTCAGGAGGTGATCTCGCAGAGTCAGGAGGTGATCTTGCAGAGTCAGGAGGTGATCTGCCAGTGCTGAGCAGTTGTGAAGGTATCTTTTCAGTGACAGAGGGGAGAAGAGTAGCTAGGTTAAGTGTATTATAATGTGATATTGTAGTCAAGTAAGGAGCAGTTAACAAACGGACTTCATAGGAGGTGAGGTGACTGAGAAAAGTTGAGTGTGATGAAAATTCAGCAGGGCTTCTAGTACACAAAGTAGAGAAATTGTTGAAGGAGATGCCACAGTGATACTCTCGTTGGCCTTAACCAAAAGGGCAATGGCAGTTTTGGCCTGAAGGCAAGAAGATTTTCCCCTGTGTCATAGATGGTGCCCAGTTGCTGGCTCTAATACCATATGGTTCCTGGTGGTCCTCATGTTTTTGGGTGAGTACTCCAAGGACATTCCCTTCCATTTATTTTCCTATACAAAAAGGAAAAAGGCAATCTGATAATTGGACTGCTCAAGGGCAAATGGGTTAACCAAATTCTCCTTCAGTGCTTTATAGGCTGTGTGGATGAGTTCTTATAAAATTAAGCCAAGGTGGTAGTTCTTTAGTAAATCTCATAGAAGTTTGGCCATAAGAGAGAAATTTTGGAATCAGCAGTAGCTAACTAGCCTAAGAAACCCTTGCAGTTGGTGCTTAGTTTTGGGTTTTTGGAAACTTAAGACACTTTGAATCCTATCTGGATCTAAGTGGAACTTTGTTCTGATATCAGTTACCTTAAAAATTGAACCTGGGTTTTGGCAAATTGCAGTTTTTCCTTGTTGACCTTATGTCCCTTTAAGGCTACATACTTTAGCAAGTGAAATCATCAACATATAGCAGCAAAGTAGAACCTCCCAAGAACTTTTTATCATCCAAATCAGCCTTCAAGGTTTGTGAGAAATGAATTTCTGAGGCATTACTCTTAAGGTGAATTCTTTTTATTCTCAAGTGAAGGCAAAGTGGTGTTGCCTTCAACTGGAATACTAAAGAATGCTGTACGTTGATAAATTACAACACAGAATTTGCTTCCATGGAAATGAATGTTAGTAATGTATGAGGGTTAAGAACAACCAGGTATCAAGAGGTAATGTTTCTTACTCAGAGATCCTGGGCAAACCTCCATATGCGGCCCTTAGATTTTCTTACTAGTAAAACAAGAGTATTACGAGAAGCAGTGTCGAGGGCAGGGACTTTCAGTCTTCTGTTATGGGCTTTGTACCTTGAAGGGCTTCTTATATAGTATTGATTAATTCTGGGGAGGGAGTTTGAGGGATCTGTTTGGATCTTGATAGGAGGTGCATTTTGAATTTTGCAGTATCAGTTTAGAGATTTTGCACATAGGGCTGGTAGCTGATTCAACAGGAACAGATGGTCTGCTTTTCCAGACCCGACTCTAGTGTTGTCAGAAATGGAGCAAATAGAAAACCTCAGTGGGCCATTTAATTCACCTGGTTGGTTGCTTTGATGACTGCTGTTAAGTTCTAGAGTTATTTTCCCCTTTTAGGAAAAAGAAATTTTGGCACGATACTTTTCTAAGAAGTCTAAGCCTGTTAAATAGACAGGGCAGAGGAACTGCAGAGAAAAAGATATTTATCTCTCAAAGAGTCTACACAAAAGAGGATAGACTCAAAACAGGAATCTTTGAGGTTCATTGGAGATCTCCACTATTTAAATTGATTTAGTGTCCTGGGGCAGGGGTTGCTTTGTTATAGTGGGGTTGAGTACTGAGAGTATAGCCCCAGTGTCAGGACTGGAAGAGATTCATCCATTATCTGGAGAAATGTTTCTCCAAGCCGATTAAGAGGGAGGATTGGAAAGAGCCTCTATAGTTCCTTGGAGTTCCGTGATTGAGAATTGGGAGGACATTGGAAAGGCTGGTTAGACAGCAGAAGGTATCTGAGACATTAAAATTTATAATCTCTTTTCCAGTGTCCTGGCTGTTTGTGATAATAGGAACTAGGAGGGTTTGGGCTTCATTTTGAGACCTTAATTTGCCGTAGTTGAAGATTAAGAATTATAGCAGTCTTTTAGATGACTCACCCGCAGTGTGAGAGAGCTAGTTTGCCAGACTAACTAAATCTGGAGTGGACATAGTTTCCCATTCTATCCTGGTCCTTTTTACTAGAAGAGAAAGGTCTCGGTTCAGCCAATTAGTAAACACAGAGCTAAAAGCTATGCAAATAGAATCAATATCTGAAGGAAGACCAGAATTTCTTTTTAAAAATAACATTGTCAATTGTAATACCTATGAACAGGCTCATCAGATTTTTGTTTGAATGCCTGAATTTTGTTTCTGTCCACAGACTTTGGAAAAGCCCTAGGGATTGCCTGATGAAGTTGCCTAGTGATTGCCTGAGCCTGTTAATAATAGAAATCAGTGGGCTAGTCTCCCAGTTGTAATCCTAGAGACCTTCAGGATTTTTCTCATTAGCAATTTTCATCCAGTGCTGGTTCTGGCCTTCATTCACAAGCATATGAACTAGCTGATTCAAGTCAGAGCAGTAAGGTTGATAAATTTGAATGCTTTATTAAATTTCTCAGCAAATATATGAGGATTTTGGGTTACTTTGGGAAAATAATCTTTGTGGTTTGCAATTCGGCTTTAGTCCTGGGAATATAAGAAATTAAAAGTTTGGCCTCAGGATCCTCAGAAAGGTTAATTTTAGAGGCTCAAGTTCTGATAGGCTTAGAGGAAAAGGGAGTGAAGAGTTTTAGGAGAAGTTGGGCCAGAGAATTAGTATGGGAGAGTCGAGGGTACAGAGATGTAGTCAGCAAAGAGGCGAAGGAAGAAGGTGGCCCTGGAGACAGAGCCTGACACAGCCCAGGAAGAGGAGCTGGAAGCTTCAGAAGCCACTTTATATTTCTTTAATCATTTGTTTGTCTTAGTTATTTTTAAATCTTATTTTGCAGAAAGGCAATTTGGGCTCCTAATAATGTTTGGAAGCCTCAGAATACCAGTCAAAATAGGCATTTCATTCAGTTTTTGAAAGTTTTGAGCTATGGTTTTTAGTTTGGTTTTAAGAAAAGTTTGGGATTTTAAAAGTTCCTCATAATGGCTTTGATGTTTTAAATTGCCTTTTGTTAGGTATGTACATTTAGTTAGAAATGTGTGAGGAAGGATTGTGTATTTAAACAAAACTGGCTGGAATCCTGGTGTGGGGAATGCCCTCAAATAGACACCTAACTCGGTTCCCATCATTTTCTCTTGAGCAACGAGTAATTTTCAGACAGCTTGTTGTTCAGTCACTAAGTCACGTCTGACTCTTTGTGACATCATGAACTGTAGCACGTCAGGCTTCCCTGCCCTTCATCATCTTCGCGAGTTTGCTCAAACTCATGTCCATTGAGTCAGTGATGTCATCCAACCATCTCATCCTCTGTTGCCACCTTCTCCTCTTGCCCCAAATCTTTCCTGAACAGCTCAGATAGCTCGCAGGCCTAATACCAGCCAATCCTAAGGGAACAGTCTGGTCCTGGAAGAGCCAGGCTGAAGGCTGCACAGCACAGCTCTAACGACACAGCCTAATTCTGAAGGAGTCAAGCCAAAGATATAACACATAGTTCCACTAGAGCAGTTTAGTCCTCAAGGAGTAACACCAAAGGCTTAACAGCACAGTTCCAGTAGAATAGCTCCTGCTTCAAAAGGAATCAGGCCAACGGCTCAAGTGCCACAGGTCCAATGAAGCAGGCCCTGTTCCAAAAGAAATGAATGGAAGACCAACACAGTTTGAATTTTAACAGCCTAGAAATCAGGCTGAAGTGTCAGGTTAGTACTTGAATATATTGATAGAATAAGGCCTATCAGAAATAAGACCTAATAAGAAAGGATGAGGCCTTAAAATAGATTTCAAGTAAAACCTGGAGAACTTCAAAACACAAAGAGAGCAGAAGCTTGGATTTGGATGGAGAGAGGAGGAAAAACTTAGCCTTAAACCCCAGGATTGGTGAGAAAAGCAGTGAGCAACAATGGACATTGAGTGGGTACCACATCTGTTTGCTCACCAGCCTTGGGAGTCATTGGGGTCTTCTCTGGATTCCCATACAAGCCACCAAATCTTGACATAGATAGGCTGACAATTACTTCTCCAGCAAAAGTGGGTTTATTTGAAATCAACAAAGATGTGCAATTTGGAGTTTACAACCATGTTGAGCTACACGTGAGTCCCAGTACAGCAAGGAGAAGAGAACTTTTTCAAAGAGGGCAAAAGGAAGCTGGGAGGGCTGTAGTAAACAAAGAACCCATTGGAGGAACTGAGGGTTTAAAGTATAGTGGGTTTTCATTGGCTGAGTTGTGACAGTCTCTGTTGGCTAAGCTTTCACCAGGCAAGAAGGGGAAGTCTTTTTCTTCTTGAGCTTTGCTAGCTTTGTAGGGCACGAGAGCTTGCCCTTCTGGTCGTCTGACTTTATTTTAATTAGAGTTCACTTATTTTTATTAATTTTTTCACCTTGTGGATCTGATGCTGAATCACTTAACATAATGATAATTGATTAACATATGTTCATTGAGCACCTGCTATGTGATATGCACTGTCATTCACTTAGTCCCTAATTTCCCATCACTGAAACTCTCAATATTTTTATGAGGTGAAGCTAATTAGCACTTGGGAAATACAGATGTCTTTGTATGAATCATTTGTATATTCAGTTGGCCCGTAAACCATGTGGATCCACTTGTATGTGGATATTTTTCAACTGCAAATATACAGTACTACATGGTCTGTGGTTTCTTGAAGTCTCCAGATGTGGAAGAAATGTGAAGATGAAGGGACAACTGTAAGTTATATGTGTTAACCTCCATCCTGTTTAAGCGAAAGCGAAAGTCGCTCAGTCGTGTGGGACTCTTTAGCGACCCCGTGGACTATACAGTCCATGGAATTCTCCAAGCCAGAATACTAGAAGTGGGTAGCTTTTCCCTTCTTCAGGGGATCTTCCCAACCCAGGGATTGAACCCAGGTCTCCCACATTACAGGCAGATTCTTTACTAGCTGAGCCACAGTGGAACCCCAAGAATACTGGAGCGGGTAGCCTATCCCTTCTCTAGCAGATCTTCCTGGCCCAGGAATTGAACCCGGGTCTCCTGCATTGCAGGTGGGTTCTTTACCAACTGAGTTATCAAAGAAGCCCATCTTGTTCAAGGGTCAGCTGCTATTATGTATATGGAATGATGATGCTACTGACCCCTCATAGTTGGACCTGAACTTGGAGGTTTTAGTAAGGAGCAGAGTTTCTTTGAATTCCTCATGGTCTCGTTAACTCCAGACTGGGTGGCCTGTGCACCAGTGTCCAGTTTGAGAGGTGTTATGCCACAGGGAGAAAGCCTCTTGACTGTGGTTGCTTGTTCTTGAGTGAAGTGGGATGGAACGTCAGAGTAGAAGTTCCCAAACTAAGTTCTGGGCTAGCCTCTCAGTGAAAGGGTTAATCAGTGTTTAAATTGATCTAGTCTCTCTTCTGTATAAAAATCTGGTTTCCATTTTCTTGGGGATGAAGCTCAAATTCCTTAGTTTGGCATTCAGTTTCTTCCAGAGTTTGATTCAGAGCTCTCTTCCTAGTCTTATATCCTCCAAGCTGAGCTTCCTGCTATTTCTGGATAGGTCCTCTGCTTTTGCATCTCTTTGCTTCCCCTCCTACTTCTAGAATACCTTTGCATGCCTCTCTCCCCTGCCCTGCCCCTCTTCCCGTCTCTAGTTATTCAGATAGTACTATACTTTTAAAGTACATTTCAAATGCCACTTCTCCTCATCCCCCTATCCCCCGGCCCTGGGGAGCCTTCTCCCATGACCCCAGCTTAAATAATATCCCTTTTACACATCTGTGGCTATTTTTTTGCCTTAGCATGCACTGCTTTAATTTATAAGTTTGTATACATAAAGTGCATATATGGATGCTCACTCTCTCAGTTGTGTCTGACTCTTTGTGACCCCATGGACTATAGCCTGTCAGGCTCCTGTGTCCATGGAATTTTCCAGGCAAGAATACTGGAGCTCATTGCCATTTCCTTCTCAACTGGATCTGCCTGACACAGGGATTGAACCCTTGTCTCTTGTGTCTCCTGTGATGGCAGGTGGATTCTGTACCATAGCACTGAGTAGACCCTTCTAAACTGTATTCTCCTCAAGGATGTGGAATTGGAGAAGGCAATGGCATCCCACTCCAGTACTCTTGCCTGCAGAATCCCATGGACGGAGGAGCCTGGTAGGCTGCAGTCCATGGGGTCTCTAAGAGTCGGACACGACTGAGCAACTTCACTTTGACTTTTCACTTTCATGCACTGGAGAAGGAAATGCCAACTCACTCGAGTATTCTTGCCTAGAGAATCCCAGGGATAGGGGGAGCCTGGTGGGCTGCCATCTATGGGGTCGCACAGAGTCGGACACGACTGAAGTGACTTAGCAGTAGCAGCAGCAGCAGCAAGGATATGGAATAGATATGTGTCATCTTTTATTTCTTTGAGTACATACATTGTTATCAGATTCTCAAATATTTGAATAAATTAGGCATTATGGTATAATAGTTAAGAATTTGGGCATCAGAGGAACCAGGTTCTTAGACTACCAGTTATTAACTATGTAGTTGTGACAGGTTATTTAACCTCTCTGAATCCGTTGACCCATTTGAAAATGGGAGTAATAACACATGCTCAGTACAATGGTTGTAGGGATGAAATGATTTAAATTGCTTAGTAGGTACATGTTACACAGTAGAGTATCCAATAAATAATATATTTAAAGTTGTTTTGATTTACATAAAGGTGAGTCTGTTTGATTTCATCTTCCACATTTTCCTTGAAGGATATTTTCATGTAAATGGAATTAGAAACCTCATCTGGAAAAGGTTGACGAACCTTTCTTTGTTCTGTTTGATTTCATTTTAAAAATCAACCCTGAAAATTTCATTAGCTTTAGTGCTCTGGTTGGAAAAACAAGTTTTCCAGAGTCAGTGCTGGCTATGGCCTCATTTAAGAAATACAGTTTTAGGGGAAATGGCCTAAGGAAAGACATGCGGATGTGTACTCAGAGTGCACACTGTGAGCTGTGCTGTGACTGCTATGGTTGGTGGGCACATCATCTGAGAGCTGAGAGGTTTTCTGAGTCTTCCTCAGCCGTGTTTGAAAGAATGCAGAGGACACCGGCGGTGACCATCCCTCCAGCCCTTCCCCTCCATGTCTCAGGCTTGAATGGATGAGATCGACAGAGGTTCTTGGAATGTAGTAGGACAGTCCTTCCCCCATGGAGGCTGGGGCCCCTCTCTCCACTTCTGACTGCGCATCCACTGGACATTTCCCTCCTCTCGCTGATGTCTTCCTCAGTGGGACAGGATGAAGACTGTCCCTGTTGTGTTTCTGTGAGTCTTGGCACACCTTCCCTGACATAGTCACTTGCCACCTAGAAGCTATAGACAAGACTGTACATCAGAGAAATTAGTCAAATGTATTCGAACATGGTCTGTTTCCTTTTGCCTATGTAATAATATAGAGTTCAGGCCGGTAGAATGGCATTGAACAAGGAGACATCACTTGCTATTCTTACAAATTAAGCAATAGAACTCAGTTTAAAATGCTACATGTGACTTGGGGAAATGCCTCTCCAAGCACAGTTTTCTTCACATTTCTTCACATTTCTACACAGGTAGAATGTGTTCTCTTCTTGTCCACATATGGGGAAAGAGAAGAGTCGCTGGGAATTGCTTTCACCTGTTTTAGCTCCAGGCGTGGGGATGTGCTGGGCGGAAAAGGGGCACCTGGCTGTGACCAACAGTCACTGTATTTGTAGCTCATTTTCCTGGTCACTTGGTATGGAGGTGGTTTTGTTTTATGTGCTTGCTGGAATCTCTTTCTTCAGTTCTGTGGGAATCTTCCTTAATGGACAGTGTCAGGGCAAGTGGCTGTATGTTAATAGTAACCAACCACATTCTTATGTGTTAAGCTCTGACCATTTCTGTCCTTTATTGAGCCCATCTTTGCATGAAATGTTCCCTTGGTATCTCTAATTTTCTTGAAGAGATCTCTAGTCTTTCCCATTCTGTTGTTTTCCTCTATTTCTTTGCATTGATTGCTGATAAAGGCTTTCTTATCTCTCCTTGCTATTCTTTGGAACTCTGCATTCAGATGCTTATATCTCAGCAATACGTGAACCGTGAACTTCCTGATGTTCAAGCTGGTTTTAGAAAAGGCAGAGGAACCAGAGATCAAATTGCCAACATCTGCTGGATCATCAAAAAAGCAAGAAAGTTCCAGAAAAACATCTATTTCTGCTTTATTGACTATGCCAAAGCCTTTGACTGTGTGGATCACAACAAACTGTGGAAAATTCTTCAAGAGATGGGAATACCAGACCACCTGACCTGCCTCTTGAGAAACCTGTATGCACGTCAGGAAGCAACAGTTAGAACTGGACATGAAACAACAGACTGGTTCCAAATAGGAACAGGAGTACGTCAAGATTGTATATTGTCACCTGCTTATTTAACTTATGTGCAGAGTACATCATGAGAAACGCTGGGCTGGAAGAAGCACAAGCTGGAATCAAGATTGCCAGGAGAAATCTCAATAACCTCAGATATGCAGATGATACCACCCTTATGGCAGAAAGTGAAGAGGAATTAAAAAGCCTCTTGATGGAAGTGAAAGAGGAGAGTAAAAAAGTTGGCTTAAAGCTCAACATTCAGAAAACGAAGATCATGGCATCCGGTCCCATCACTTCATGGGAAATAGATGGGGAAACAGTGGACACAGTAGCAGACTTTATTTTTTTGGGCTCCAAAATCACTGCAGATGGTGACTGCAGCCATGAAATTAAAAGACGCTTACTCCTTGGAAGAATAGTTATGACCAACCTAGATAGCATATTCAAAAGCAGAGACATTACCTTGCCGACTAAGGTCCATCTAGTCAAGGCTATGGTTTTTCCAGTAGTCATGTATGCATGTGAGAGTTGGACTGTGAAGAAGGCTGAGCGCCGAAGAATTGATGGTTTTGAACTGTGGTGTTGGAGAAGACTCTTGAGAGTCCCTTGGACTGCAAGGAGATGCAACCAGTCCATTCTGAAGGAGATCAGCCCTGGGGTTTCTTTGGAAGGAATGATGCTAAAGCTGAAACTCCAGTGCTTTGGCCACCTCATGCAAAGAGTTGACTCACTGGAAAAGACTCTGATTCTTGGAGGGACTGGGGGCAGGAGAAGGGGACGACAGAGGATGAGATGGCTGGATGGTATCACTGTCTCAATGGACGTGAATCTGAGTGAACTCCGGGAGTTGGTGATGGACAGGGAGGCCTGGTGTGCTGCAGTTCATGGGGTCGCAAAGAGTTGGACACGACTGAGCGACTGAACTAAACTGAAGCTCTGACCAGACTTGCATAGTTGGAAAGTTTCACCTAATGTACCTAATCTGTCTTTTTTTTTCTTCACTCATCAAGCATAAAATCGGGAATATCACCTTTGATGAGTGTGATGAACAATGGAGTGGCCATTTTCCTCTCTCCCTTTGTTCTTTCAGTGACACCCTGTCTCAACCAGTCACTGTGCTAGGTTCTCAGGATACAGTGGTGAACATGAAGGAACAGTCATCACTCTTCCGAAACTTACCATCTGGGAGGCCCTAAGCAGATAATTATCTGAACGATGTAAAGTTGCTGTGAAGAAGAGATGCATAGGATGCTGGGAGTGAAACTGGGGCAGGGTTTGGCCTGAGTAGACGAGTCAGGGAGGACTTCTTGGAGGAAGGAACTATTGCACAGAGGGCTGCCGGCAGGAATTGGGTCCATTCCAGAAACTGGCAGGGCTTCCAGAGCCCACAGGGAGGTGGCGGCCCAGACCCCGCAGAACCTTTTAGGCCTCGGGGCGGGGGGTTGGGGGAGGGCGTTGGTCTGTGTCCTTAGAGCTCTGGGAAGCCATTGCAGAGTTCACTGCTGCATTTGGCATGGTTGGGTGGAGAGCCATTGGAGGGACAAAGTTGGGAGATGAGGAAGGGGCAGTTTTAGTTATCCAGGCAGTGGGGGTTTTGGTTTACAGGTTGCTGGTGTTGATTCAAGAGTGTGCATAACTGAAATGCGCAGGAAGCCAAATAGACAGACTTGAGGAGGAGAGCGATTGCTGCCAAAGCTACTGCGCAGGTGTCTGTCTCTGACCTGTGTGGCATGCTGAATGGTGGCGCCCTTTGCCTAAGCAGGGACACAGGAAGGGGCCTATGGTTGGCTCTTTGGGGAGCCAGTAGGAGAGAAGAGAGGATTTCATTTGGAGAGTGTTGAGCTTTACCTGAGAGTGGGGCTTCTGAGGAAAAGGTGCAGCTTCTCTGGGGCTCATGTCCTCCTCTCAGCTCTCAGTGTTGGTCCTCTTATCTAAAGAATCTGACATTCCACAGAAACCAACTTGTGTTTCTTTGGCCAAGCAGATCGATGCAACAGGTTTTGAGGGCCACCTTGTCCAGCCCTGTCCTACACACTCATTGTGCATTGTAATTCAGAATCACTCATGAATCATTCTAAATGCAGTATGATGGGGTACAGAGTAAGTATAATTGGCTTTCAGAGAAGGGAGAGATTAACAAGGCCTGGAGACTTTGGTGTTCCTGTACACACAAGAACACCACTTGTAAGCAGCCGAGAGGTTAATCCTGTTGCACGTGCTTCCCTCGGCTGTTGGTCTGTATTAACTGGGACCAGTTTCTAGGTCCAGGGACAGTGACAGAGTAGCAGACATATCCAGTCTTGCTGACTTTGGAGACCAGATGCGCCGATAATAAACATAACTGTGAGGTTATCTTGAGTTCTTCATTATGTACGCGTGTGTATGCCCGTATGTTCATGTGCACATGTGTGTTGTTTTACCCAAGGAGCAAAAGGAAATGGCTTGACTTGTGCTATTACTGGCAAAACTTAAATAAACTAACTTAAGAAATTAGGATAAACCTACCTATTTCAGTGAAAGAAAGGATTATACTTGGCTTACTGTCTTAATCTCTAGGGAGTTAGTATCTGCTCTGGCATCTCCAGGAAGAGGAGGGCAGTTTGCTTTGGTTCTCGAGTGAGCAGCAGCTTTCGGAGCAGCCTGTCGGGGCCCAGACTTCCAGCTGCTCCCTCGTCCCTTCACTGCCTGGTCTCCTCACTCAGCGGCAGAGCCTGCTTACTCTGTGAAGCAGATCCCTGTCCTCCCCAGAGGCTGCCAGTCACGCCTTCCCTCTGCTCTGGCCAGTGTTCTGCCTTTCTAGCAACAGATGTTTCTGAAAAGTAAATATTATTGCCTCTGCTTGGCTCCTTGCTGTGTCTCAGCTGCCTGAACATGAAACAGTGGGGTTATATGCGCAGGGTGCCACCAAGCTTGGCATGCACCCAGCGCCAACACCAGCCTCCCTGCCTTCTCTCCTCTTACTGAAATGTGTGTGTGAGATTCCTGCAGGCATCAAAATGAAGGCACCAGAAAGAAGTGTCTGTGCAGCTGCATATGCAGCGTGATCGCCTGCATAAGAGGCCAGCACCCTTTCTGGGTGGCAGTAGCCAAGAAGCAGTGGCTTTTGGGTGTTCTCTTTTGATGTTCTCCGCATTGTCCCAAGTAACAGAGAGGAGTTGATCTTAGTGGGGTGAACGAGTACACTGTGCCCCAGGGACCTCGGTTCCCAGGGCTTGGTAGGGTTGCAGATCCACGTCTTAGAGGTCGTGTGCGCTTCTGTCAGTGCTTTCACTTCTCCTACTCTCAGTACAGGTCATCGTGCTTCCCTTTCTGGGTCCTGTTACGGGAGGACTAATGTATTAAGGAAGGGTAGCCCAACCCTGCTAGAACAGAAGCTGACAGCCTACAGAGTGCTTACCCCGTGTGTCTCCGTGGGTCTCCTGGCAGCCGCACAGCTTAGGTAGGTCTCCTCACCCAGAGGATGATGACTTACATTAGGTGAGATGTTAGAGACTTTATGACTAACCTAGGGTTAGTTACATAGCTGATCAGTGATAGAGCTAAAACGTGAGTCCAGGAGCAGCAGAGGTTGAGGTGAGGGCCAGGGGCTGGGGAAGGGGTTGACCAGTGTGTTGAACCAGGACCCCATGTAACGCCAGTGGAGAAGGGAGGTTCTCATAGTTGAGCTGGAAATGCTGTTCCAAAGGCTGGGAGTAGACGCTGAACCAGGAAACAGCAGTGTTCACTTTACCTTTACACGGAGAGTTCTCTCTCAGGCATGTGTCGTTCAAGCCTGTGGTGAGTTTCTTTTCAGATTCTGATGACTGGGCTTCTCACTCTACCCAGGTGTCCTTCCTGGCCCACAGCCCAGTATTGACTCCATACCAGGACTCATTACCTAATCTCCCATCCTGGGGACCAGCCTCTTTATCAGCTTTGTGGGGCCCACAGTGCTTTGCGGGGTGTGCTGTGTGTCGCCACACAGGGAAGTTGGGTCACACTCTGGTTGTAAGTTTACAGGCTTGTTCCATGGGCCTCCCGAGGAAGGCCCCACAAAGGCCCCATTGTGCCTCATCAGCTACTGCTCAATCTTCGTTGGCAGCCTGGCTTTTCAGGTGCCTGATTGGGAGCTTTTCCAAGCCTGGCTGACTTTTCTCCTTTCTTCTACCTTGTTGAGAAGAGGGTCCAGCTTGAGCCTTACTTGCTCTATTGGAGAGGCACAGGAGGGTTGCTGAATGGATAGAGAAGCAGTCTTGTTCTTACTCTTTGCTCAGACCTTTATCTGTGGTTCTCGATCAGAGAAACATTCTGGCAAAGCTGAGACTGAGTACTACCTGCCCACATTCCATGCACTGCACGAAGAGCTTTGTCTTCTACTTGGAAACATTGTTCTTCCTCATTTTCTTCCTGCCTGACTGTTGCCACCCGTGTCCTTCTCCCCACAGTGTTCTTTCAGATGCATCTTTTTCTTCCTTGACTTGCCAGGGAGTGATGTGTGTTCTTGGGGATATTCTCAGCCTGGGTTGGCCAGTCTTAAGAGATGCCCTGAGAGATTTCTCTGCCGGAATCTTCATACTTTTGGCCAAGAACCATTCCATTAAAGTGACTGAATCAGAGACTGCTGGCCGTTGGCTCCTGTGTTCTCCTCTGCTCCAAGTGCCTTCCTCTTCTGTTGATGAGTAGCGGGCCTTGCACAAGGCATAGCTAGCTTGGGACCCGCGTCATATGAGCTGAGATTGGGAGGGCAGTCCCAGAGCAGGAGCCCCTGGAAACCATGCAGTGGTCTGAGCCTCAGACCCAAGAATAACGGGACAGCCCACCTGGCTCCATTGCTTGGGGTGAACACTGGGTTTGGCGAGCTCACTACTAGGGGCTGGATTTGTATATAGCTCTCCCCACCCCTGCCACACACATATTATTTAGCACGTACTGAGCAGGGTACAATGCCAAGTACATGGAGAGGAAACAAACAGACCAAGCCAGTAGATGGAAAAAGCATGCCCCCTAACCTCAAGGGACAAATTTAGGAACTAAAAAGAAGTGCTGAGGGTCATGGATGTTTTTATTCCAGAAGGCTCTGTTGATCTGTGAAGCTAGAACCCTCCCTTGCCCCTGACTCCCCTAGTACCTTATGAAAGCCAGACCTCGCTGCCAGTTATGCCTCATATTTCCCTCCTCTGGGAATTTGAACATAATGCCATTTCCCCTTCAATGAGGGAAACATGTCCGAGGGTAATTTGAATGATTAGCCTAATCTGCAGGAAGGCTGCACATGGAATTAAGTTAAGCACATTTGTGCCGAGCAGCCTTGTCCATCAGGCCACTTAAAGGTACCTCAGTGGTTTATACCCTTAACAGAAGCTGAGGGTTCCGGAAGGGTCATTGGTTTTTATTATTGTCTTAAATGAAAGCTTGTTTTTAAAATTTGACAAGGGCCTCTGAGAGCTTTCTTTATTACTACCATGTGTGGGGTGCGTTTTTACCCAGCTCAGAACATTGCCAGGGCTTTGTTCTTGTGGCAGTGGTGGAACGAGGTCACCCAGGGACCTATCTGGTTCAGGCAGAGCTTTGTCAGGCTGGCGGCTGCTGTCCTCTGAGGGGAGCCCAGAGGGTTCTGAGAACTCAGGCCTCGTGTGTCCTTGAGTCAGAGGAGGAGGTTCGGGTGCTCCGGTGCAGTTCCAGGCTCTTTCTGCCAGCTCCCACCTAATGCCTGTTTGTCGTGTGTGTTAGATTCAAGTGCGTATGTTGAGTCTGACATGAAGGCAGCTTCACTGACCATGCAGAGGGTCAATGACAGAGCAGGGCTGAACGGATCCTAATGTGGGCTCTGAGCCTGACATTCTTAGGCAAGTGGATTCCCACCTGTGTCAAGTGGAGATGGCAGGACTCGCTGTGTAGCTTGAGGAATTAAGAGAGAGAGTGCCAGACTTGTTAAAGCAAATGTAGCAAAAGTACTGACTTGTGAAGCAAATCAGCTATTTCATGTTATAAACAGTTATTTACTATTTTGAATTGACATTATTTTGTGCTCTGAGATGGACTCAGGAACAGATCTAGCTGCTCCTTGTAGTACAAGGACTAAAAAGTGCAGTAAATATGAAAGCAGATTTATTTCAGTAATTCACATTTTTACTCTTTTTTGTTGTTGTTGCTAGATTTGTCTTCAGCGAAGCGGAAGTTTGCAGATTCCTTAAATGAATTTAAATTTCAGTGCATAGGAGACGCAGAAACAGATGATGAAATGTGTATAGGTAAGTCACAGCCACATGTAAGAAGGTAAAAAGTGCACTCTTCACCACACTTTCATTGTCCTCACTGAGTCTTTCTCCTGGAACAGCGAGTATGTCAGTGTCATAAATTAAGAAGTTGATATTAAGAGTAGAGCCAGCAGAGTGAAGTGAGGATCAGTGGCCCTTGGGCTCTCCTGGGCTTTTCCTTAGAGTCCTGGGATCGCCTCCCCCGCCTCTGGCCTGTAGGAGAGCACAGGAAGGTAGGCGGTGGGGCTCCTGTCTCCACCCTCCACTACCATGCTGCTTCTGGCTGGCTTCGTGACATTCTTCCCCTAATTCCAAACATGGTGCCTTAGGATTGGAACAAAAGCAGAATGTGGGGAGATGGGAGAAGAGCCAGATCAGAGGTCCTAATGCAGACATGTTTTCTTGGACACTCATTTTTAAAAACTGAATTACCGTATAAATTGAATTTGTGTCAAGTTCCAGTTTTTCAGCTTCTTTAAAAATTGGGGAGCCTGAGAAGCCGACCTCTCATTCTGCCCCAGCAGCAGTTGTCTGGGGCTGTGTAGTTGTTCTCGCTTTTGGATGTGGAGAGAAGCTGGGTGTCTGCATCATTCACTGCCCCCCACCCCCCAACACACACCTGCCCCTTGCATTTTCCTTAGCAAATAGACTGAGAACAGAGGTTCCCATTTCTTCCCTCACTGCATTGTGTCTCTCTTCACCATCTCCTGTCCATCTTCTGTGGGCAACACTGAGCACAGAGGATTTGCAATGTCAAGACACCTGTCTTTACCAGATCCTAGTCTCTACACCTTCTTCCATTGGGTGTATTGGTTGACTCCATTAAGTGAGCAGGAGTTGAGTGAGTTACATTAAATTAATTAAGTCACCAAATGCTTATGGAGGCCCTGTTGGCTTACAGAGCATCAGAATCTGTGGATGAGCAGAGGGAATTGGGAGATAGCTGAGAGCAGTGAAAACATATCATTGTTGTAATGCCTGAATATGTGAATGCTTTTCCCAACAATACATGGATGTCTCCAATATCCTTAGGGCTATTGTATGCAATGCTTGTTGTGTTTGGAATAATTTCAGTGAAAGAGACTGTCTATGTCTGACTGCTATGCTGCCAACTGTGTTGCAATAATAAGGGGCTTGAGGAGTCAGAGAGGAGGAACCCAAGGCAGAGAGGTGGCTTCCAATGCCAGCGGTGTTGTTTGTTTAACTGGTGCAAAGAAAAGTTTAAGTTCTGACGCAGCCCCACAACAAAGGTTGCAGAGGTTGAATCCTGGGCAGGAAATCCTTGCACTCCTGGAGAAGAACTCTACACCATCCAGCAGCCTGGGAGATAGCCAGCATCCTATCAGTCCTGGGTACTCTCAGGAACAGGCAGGCTTTCTCCTTGAAGGAGACCCTTCCCCAACTTGAGTTCCCAGTGGATTATCCTGTATTTTGGGGTCATCCTTAATGGTTACTGATGAAAAGACAAGGGAGCCTTGGCAAGAGTTGTCTTTAGGCTTCTGCACATGCCGAGGATTTTAGTCCATAACATAATAGCTGTATCTGGAAGAGTTTCCAAGAGCCTTTCACTCTGCTTCCACCTCACAACCCCTTTCTCTTTTCCAGCAAGGTCTTTACAGGAGTTTGCCACTGTCCTCAGGAATCTTGAAGATGAACGGATACGAATGGTGAGTATGGCTGGGTTGCCCTTGGTCAGGGACAGTGTGATCACTGAGGGAGCACAGGGTTTGTTATCAGAAGAATGGGGTTGAGTCCAGGCTCTGCCACTTGAGTGTTCTAGGCTCATGAGCAAACCTCATCTTCTCATCCATGCTGGGTTTTGAAGCCTTTTGTAAATATTAAAGGTTTACCATGCGTAACTTAGAACCATATACTTATCCTCCTAAAGATTCACTATAAGGTGTGTGTGTGTATATATATGTGTGTATGTATACACACACACACATAAATGTATATAAAATATATGACTTAGGGTAGATCTTTTGAATTACTTAACTTTTAGATGAAATAAATCTTTTGAGTTTAACTCTTGGCAGAATGGGAATGAAAGTGCTCTGCCCTGCTCTCCTTCTCCTCACCTTACTAAATTCATCCAAGAGCTCTCTTTTGTTAATTCTAAGGCACCTAACACAGTGCCTGCCATGTTGGTAGGCACCCAGTCAATGGATACTTAGTAAATGGTAGGAACTCTAAGAAGCTTTTCAAAGAGAGGCAGTATGCAAATTCAAGAATCAAACACTGATCTCCAGGTTTCTAAGAGATGTGTTTTGTATGAGGATTTATTCTGATGTCATTCAGCATTCACAGATGAGGGATTTTGCGTTGACAAGAAGCTCTTTTGGGCCTCCCTCTTAGTCCTAAGAAGAAGAGGACTGAAGCTGCATATTAGGACTGAAGCTGCGTGCTGCTTTGTCCCCAGGTGGGCTTGTCTCTAGGCAGCAGTGCCACGGAGGAGAGTCATCCATGAGCATTCGTTCCTCTCCCCATACTAACCGTCAGTGGTTTCAGGACTAAGTACTCTTAGTCTGCTCAGGTTGCCATGACAAATTTCCGTAGACTGAGCAGCTTAAACAGCAAGCACTTATTTTTCACAGTTGTGGAGACTGGTAGTCCAAGATTAAGTTGCTGGCTGATTTGGTGCCTGGTGAGGGCCCTTTTCCTGGCTTGCAGACGGCCACCTCCTTACTGTTTTCTCACAGCGCAGAGAAAGGTCAGGGCCGCTCTTCTGCCTCTTCTAACAAGGTCATTAATCCCATAAAGAGGAGTCTATCCTCATGACCTAATTATCTCCAAAGGCTCTATCTCTAAAAATCAGTACTATCACATTGTGAGTGTTGATAAACTGAGGCTTGTTAAAATGTTAAGTTTATTTGAACAAAAATTGGTTCAAATTGGGCAGAACCAACCCATAAATGGTTAGGAGCACCCCATCAAGGGGAGACAAGGCAGAGACGTTTATATAGCAGATGTGGAAGCAAAGGAAGGAAATTATTTGATTGGCTATAGCTTAAGTGGTTTCCTAATTTGGAAAAATCTAGTTGTTTGTGATCGGTTTCATTTTCTTAGATTTCAGTTTCTTAACCTTGAGGGACCTAAAGCCTTAGGTTTTAGTTTGCTCATGTAGGCTGCTAAGGCATTAGAGTCACCTCAGTCTAATGGCCTCCTTGTTAAATTTAATAGGGGTTAGGGCTTCAATCTGGAGGACTTCCCTGGTGGCTCAGATGGTAAAGCATCTGTCTACAATGTGGGAGACCTGGGTTCGATCCCTGGGTTGGGAAGATACGCTGGAGAAGGAAACGACAATCCACTCCAGTACTATTGCCTGGAAAATCCCATGGACAGATGAGCCTGATAAGTTACAGTCCCATGGGGTCACAAAGAGTCGGACACGACTGAGCGACTTCACTTTCACTTCCCCTTTCAGGGCTTCAATCGGAGAAGGCAATGGCACCCCACTCCAGTACTCTTGCCTGGAAAATCCCATGGATGGAGGAGCCTGGTGGGCTGCAGTCCATGGGGTTGCGAAGAGTTGGACACGACTGAGCGACTTCACTTTCCCTTTTCACTTTCATGCATTGGAGAAGGAAATGGCAACCCACTCCAGTGTTCTTGCCTGGAGAATCCCAGGGACGGGGGAGCCTGGTGGGCTGCCATCTATGGGGTCGCACAGAGTCGGACACGACTGAAGTGACTTAGCAGCAGCTGCAGCAGCAGCAGGGCTTCAATGTGTGAATTTGTGGGGGATGCCATTCAGTTCACAAGCTCTACGAAGACATTATGTAGGCATGCACTTTCTATTTTAACTCTCATGATGACTCTATGGAGTGGGACCTTTATCATCCCCATTGTCCAGATGAAGATACTGAGATTGACATCTGTAAAGTAATACGACCAAAATCACGCAGTTAATAAGTGGTACAGTCTGGATTCAAACCCAAGTGTGAGTGAGATCAAAGAAGCAGGTGTTTCTTTTAAACTTCAACCAGAGCAGAAGTCTGTCACTTTCTGCTCTGTAGAGAGAGACAGTGTTTGCCCTGATTGCTCCCTGCTGGGTTCTTGAACCAGAGTCGGGAGGGTGGTGGGTGGAAGCAGAGCAAACTTGTGTGTTTGTGCACGTGCTAGTGCCTCAGAAAGGGAAGTGATTCTTTTGAGTCTGGTTCTTGGCAGAGTTGTTATTTGGGGGTGGGGGTGTGGCAGGCAAATCATGATGAATACTCTGCAGATTGCTATGGTTTGGGGTAAGGGAATAATGACTGGATTATACCTTTCAGCTTGCCTCTGCAATTTTATTATTAATGTCAGAAAATCGAGTTTCTGCTGTCTGCATACGAGAATCTGGCCATTGCAAGCCCCTTCACTAACCTCCTCCCCTTGTGACAACTTTGTTTTCAGTTCACCTTAGCCTGGTAAAGCTGTATCTTCCTTGGGAAGCCTTCCTGGCCATCCTTTATATTTTCTGAACGTCTAGTTCCTGCCTCTGACTTTGCATGTGGAGTGTCTTGATAGTCACTGCATATATTTGAGTCCCATTGGAAGAATGAGTTCTTGAAGGGGCTACTGTGTTCCTATATTAGCTTAGTGCTTGGAACTGAGTGTGAATTATATAGTCATAAATCTTAGACCCATAGGGACCTTATTCCTTACTGTGTATAGCCCATTATGTGACAGATAAGAAAAGTGAGGTGTCCTGAAGACTGAGAGCATGCAGTAGCAGGCACTGGGACAAGGACTTGGGCATCCTGATTCCCAGGAGGGAAGTTAGGGCTTTTGTATGTTTAGCATCTAGTGAGGGCTGGGTTCTCCCCTATGGAGGCCCAGTGGAACAACTTGGGGAGTTTAAAAGATACTGATGCGTGGAATGAGGTACAGAGTTTCTGATTTATTGGTCTGGAGCGTGGCCTGAAGGCTGGGAATTTTAAAAATTCCTCAGGTGAGCCTAGCTTTCAGTTAACATTGAGAACCACTGGCTTAGGGGCTCTGAGCACCATTGTGAATTTGAGGCTTATACTTGATTTGTGGAAAAGATGAAATAAGTGAGCCAAATGACAGTATAAATCAAACAAGTTAAACAGTATTGCAACACTCGAGAGTTAAAATATTATAACAGAAATGCTCTCAAAAGTGAGAAAAAGGCAAACGCAATAAATTTGGAGACCTGCCACCTTCTCCCCTTCACATTGTCTAGTTAGTTCTTTGCTGTCTCCATCTATGGCTTCTGGCATTTACTCTGTCAGTTTCATTGCAATGGATAAGCATGTGATTTAGAAAAATAATGCTTTGTTGCGATGAGATTCCTGAAATAATTAGTTGAGTGACGAGTGAGCAGTGAATGACTTAAAAGGAAAGATTGTAAAATGTCGTGCTGCCTCAGAAAAGACCATAGAATCTTAGAGCTGGAACAATTCACCCCACTTATTTTGCAGATGAGGAAATTAGAGCCCAGAGAGGTTAAATGTTTTGCCCGTAGTCACACAGTTGGCAGCCAACCAAGAACCAGTTCATTCATTTATTTAATTGTTGAAAAGGTTTGAGTGTTCCTTTGTTTCAGCACTCTTCTGTGCTTTGGGGATGATGGTGGACAAGTGAGCATTTATAAGACAGTGGCGGGTATGTGCGTATATTGTAATGGTGAAACAGAGAGCTTCAGCTAGTCTACATCTTCTGAAGAAAACACTTGGTGAGGTGGTGGAAAGTTTCTTTGGATTACTTTGGCAGTAGAGGAAGCCTCCCTAAAGAGGTGATATTTAAGCTGAAAACTGAATTGCAAGAAGTAATGAGTTGTCCGCACAAGAATTTGGAAACAGAACATCTAAAAGAACAACCAAATGCAGAGTTTCAGAAGTGGGGAAGGTTTGGTCCATTTGAGGTGCGTTCAGGTGACAGTAAGGCTTCCCCGATAGCTCAGTTGGTAAACAATCCGCCTGTAATGCAGGAGACCCCAGTTCTATTCCTGGGTCGGGAAGACCCACTGGAGAAGGGATAGTCTACCCACTCCAGTATTCTTGGGTTTCCCTTGTGGCTCAGCTGGTAAAGAATCTGCCTGCACTGTGGGAGACCTGGTTTCAGTCCCTGGTTGGGATGATCTCCTGGAGAAGGGAAAGGCTACCCACTCTAGTACTGTGGCCTGAAGAATTCCATGGATACTGTCCATGGTGTCGCAAAGAGTCAGATATGACTGAGTGACTTTCAATTTCAGGTGACAGTGTGGTTGGAGGGCAGACCTGAGAGGGTGAGTGCAGTGAGATGAAGCTGAAAGGCAGCCAGGAGGCCCGAGTGTCTTGATCTCAGTCCAGAACTAGTAGGGAGGGCTACATAGAATCAGTCTTGGATGGTTTTTATGTTACCAAAGGTGGTTTGTGTCTTTTTTTTTTTGCAGGGAGAAGTTAACTTAGATTTAGGGTTGAATATATTTCTACTTAAATATAATTGGCTGAATGAGCATTTACAAGAAGATGTCAGCTGAAGCTTGAAATTTAGACCCTACTCTGTCACCAGTTCCACTCTGCCTTCAGTGTGGTTGCTTATGTTTTTAAAGGTTCTCATGTTTATTTTTAAAGAATCTGTCTTAGTCATGCGTAGGAAGAATACCGTATTTTGAACCAATGACTAAAGTTTGCTTTGGTGTGCTGTGTCGGTTCAAGTGTTACGAGGAGGCGACACAGGCACCGTGCTAACTCAGATTTTATACTGAGGCATGGGGGAGTTTTTAGGCCGGAACTGCTCTGCTTCTTTACTGACCCTGCTTCTGTGTCCCCCCTCCCCGACCCCTCTGCTTTTCCTCTCCAGATTGAGAACGCCAGTGAAGTGCTCATCACTCCCTTGGAGAAGTTTCGAAAGGAGCAGATTGGGGCTGCCAAGGTGAGAATTTTGCAAGCCTTCTTGGATTTCAGGACAGGAGGTCTGGAAAATACAACACCTAGTGTCTGAAATAAGACTGAGAGGTCAATCCCAGATCAGTCGCTGTAGTGTTTTGGTATCTAATTGTGTTGTGCTAGTTCATAAATCATCCGGAGGTGGAAACTGCCTCCTTTGCGTGAGTAGTTAACCTGTGTGTTTGGACACCATGGAATTGTATTGTTTGCAGAGGTCAGGACTGAGGCCTAGGACAGGGGTTGCAAATAGGCCCTTGTGGATGTGAGGACCCTCTTCTTAGCCCACTTTTGCTGTACGTGAAATTGAGCCCTTTGTTGTTAGATCTTTACATTTTTTCAAGAGAAACTGAAAAGTCAAAGTTTTATGTGAAATTTCCTGACTTTAAAAATTGGTGGCACAGAATTAAAAAATATATACTGCATGCTGTGCAAGTCAAAAAGTGGGACTGCTTCAGCCCAGAGGTCAGCATTTGTTACCACTGACCTGGAAAGATTGTCGCTGAAGCTTGGCTGATTCTAACCTGTTACTCATTTTTTTAAAGGTGGATTCTCCCGGGTTTCCCGCCATGTGATAAATCACTAGACAGCCCCAGCCAGGTTGACCTTCAGTAGAGTGTTAGAGCCCACCTATGGGCAAGATGTTTTCATTGGAATCCATGAAAGCAAAAGAATTTTCAAGGTTTTCTTCCTGTTTTTTAAACTGAATCTTTTGCCTTGCAGCCCCTTGCGCCACCTGCAGGGGATCTTGGGCAATTTCACCCTCTTATTGAGATGGTGTGGATTTTACTCTGATGTGAAATGGCCTTGAGAAGTGCTGGCTTGTAGGTAGGAAAAAACAGAACCGAAGTGTAACTAGGGTGGTCTCTCCCATCTCTAGCTAAGTGCATCTGCTTTCTGAAAATGAATATGATTAGGACGTGAAAGAGACATTCTGGTCAGTCACCGTTTTTCAGAGGGATGGACAACCCTAGTTTGAAGGAGGGACCACGGCCAAAATTTTTCTTCCAGTTTTCCAGCACTTCTCATCCAATTTTACAGTTTTCATTTGTGAAGAAATTGGAGGTCATTGGTATTATATCATCATACATTAAGGAATGTATAATTTGAAGGAAGTCTTATTCTGCTAAGATTTTGTCCAGGCCTTTGAACAGGCCCAGGGACAGATGGGATAATGCCGAGTGCCCCTCCCTGAGTTCTCACTGATGCAGACCCCATGAGCACCTTGTCTTTTGTGGTCTTGGGGCCTGTGCCTCCCAGTCCTACGAATATGGAAGTGGCTCTGGAGGGTCCTAAAGAGCTTTGAGGCAGAGGCAGAGCAGACCCATGTATTGAGTCATCTTTCCAGTAGTCACTACTCCAACTCCTAAGCACAGATGCCTCTCACTCCGGCCTCTCCCCTCTGTTCAGCTTTGGGGGTTACCATGGTTACCATGGAGGAGGAGAGGAAGTCTGAGCGTGCTCCTTTTGGGCTGATGTCAGTGATGGTCATGACAGGAGCAGGTACTTTTCAGGGAGATATAGATGGTGAGAAACATAAGAATTAAAAAATTTATAGAGAAGAGCCACTCACCAAAACATGTTTTTCCTTACATACATTCTCCTCTCTCATTCTCATCAAAGAACAAGGTGATGACATTGGGGGTGATTTCCCATACTTCCCCCTTTGTTTTTTCTTTTTTTTTCAATATACCTGTTCCTCATCCCCACCCCCACCCTGTTCATGTATATCACAGAATTATGTACATTTACAAGAACACAAAGAAACAACAATCCCTCTACTAGGCCACTGAAGGAGCAAATTCAGGAATACCTCAGAGCCAGCCAAGTTCTCTGTAACGGCCAAGTGGAAGTTTCCGAACTCTGCCTGTGTGATGCTAAAATTACCCATCCTCCTTCCCACTCTGGTGCCAGTTCGGTTGCTATAACAACCTGTTGCTACTTGAAGAAGCAAAAGTTAGAGTGCTGGGGGTGGTGGCAGGGAGTGAAGGCTATGAATGAGGCGCATTCTTGTGCTAATATGGCTGCTTTGGGGGTAGGGAAGATCCTATGGGCTTGGCTTAGCCATGGCCTTACTTTTAGATACCTGAGTTTGGGGGAATTGATTTTGCTTACAGCCAAAGCTGGGTTCTCCAGTGAAACTACAGTAGACGTCAAAGAGAGTGGTTCAGAGTGGGGCTGCTCGAGTCCAATCCCATTTGTGCTGTTCACATATAAACCTGGGGCGATTACTGACCTTCTTTTTCCTAACCTGAGAGATGGGGATCATGATAGTGCTCACCTTACAGAGTTATTGTGAGGAAGGACTCAGCGAACCCTATAACGTGCTCAGAATGCTGTCGTAAGGTCATTTGGTCTCAGCTGTCCTGTTCCATATACACAGTTCATTCATGAGATGCGATGGAAGCCTGCTGCGTGCCTGGCACTGTGCTCCACGCTGCTGTGTGGTGGAGGATAAATGCAGATGTAGTTGCCTTGCTTGTGGCGTGCAGGGAGGAAGGCCCTGTACAGAATGGTATAAATAAGCCTATGATCTCGCACATTGTGGTGGGTGCTGTGAAGGGTTTCCTTCCTGGGTTGTGGGACATGGAAAGCGAGTGGTGTTTTGACAGAAGAAAGTAGGTTTAGATGCTGGACCTCATCGTCACTGCCACTACCCCTGCTGCCACCACCATCGCCAGCCCAGAATTCTGTCGAGCTCTTTCCATGTGCCAGGTGCTCTGCCAAGCGCGGATACGGCTTATCTCATTTAGTCCTGACAGTCCTATGATGGGGTGGGTGTTCTTAATGCTTTTTATGTTAGTCTCTGAGCTGAAAGGGAAAACTGGAGGCATTATCTGGTTTAGTCATCCTGAATTTATAGATCAGGGAATTGAGTCCTGGAGGGACAGAGGTTTGTATGGAGTTGGGGATCATTACCAGGATGCTAACTCTGTCTTGGATCCATTTTGCCAACTACTGTGTACCCTCTGGAAGTCAGTGAATACCGTCTTGGTACCTGAGTGGCTGAGTCTTCCCACCTTCCTGTCTAAAGAACATTATCTCAGCCTTAGTGGAGTTATGCCCCCAGAGACCTTGTTGCTGTTTTCTCAGGACAGGAACTGCTTCCTGTCCCTTAAGCTCTGGCTGTCCTCTTGAGCATGGAATGTGGGGGCTCAAGTTGCCAGAAAGTCACAGCATGCCAGTGACTCATGCTCCCAGGCCTCTTCTCACCTCTGGTCAGCTGGACTGTGCTGGCACAGGGTTCTCTTTGGGGGTTGCTGACAAGCCTGGTGAAAGTGCTGTATGAGTATTAAGCAGAGTTGGACCCGCAGCTCAAGTCACTAGATTTCTGTGAAGGAAAAGCATTGAGTCAAGTGTCTTGCCTATACCTTTCTTTCCTTGTTTGAAAGATTAATGTGTCCTCTGGCTTTGTCTCCACTTGCTTCTACACGTTTTTTTCATGTATGTAAGACTTTCAAACAAAATTCAGATTTGTAGAAATGGACACATGCCAGCTCAAACGGGTAAATGATGATTCTGCCCATTTTGTGAGGCATAGAGTCTTGGCGTTGACCCGATGAATGGTGTTCTGATGCCACGGGAGCTTGTCGGTGCTTCAGGTGATGGTCTCTTGGTGTCTCCGTCACGTTCAGGCTCTGGGTGTTCTGCCAGCTGCATGTATCAGTCCCCTCCCGCTCTCTAGGTGAGCAGCGCTTTGGTCACACTTCCCCTCCCCAGGAGGCCTCTCCAGAGCCCTTGTCTGCAAGAATCTTTGGGGCTGCACCCTACTCCCTTCCTGGGCCTGTGGCAGTCTGAAATGGCGCTGTTCGTTCCCTGGTTAATTGTGTTTCTCCTTCTGCTTGAACACCCCCACCGTGAGGGTGGGGCCTTTTCTGCCTTCTATTTCCAGTGCCTGAAGGATCCTTACACAGAGTGTTTGCTCATTACATCATCATTAAATGAAGAGGGGTCTCAGCTTCCTTATCTGGCCACAATTTTTTTCTCCTCTTATAAGCCTTGGAGTTGCAGAAAATATCTCCCGTGGAATCCCCAAAAGTCAAAAGCAGGATGATGCATCCAGTTAGTGCATTTGATCCTGTTTATCAGGCCATGGTGGACCTTCCTCCAGCCCCCTTGCCTGCCATCCCCACTGAAATGTGGAGGGAAGAGAAACCACTTAACGACAGTATGTCCAGGTGTGGGCTTAGAAGCGGCTTGTCTTGGGCTCAGACTCCAGCTCTGTCACTCTCTGGAACGTTTTACAGAAGTTAACCTCCTGCATCTAAGTTTTCTTATCTGTAAAATAGGTAATAGAAACTCAGTGACTTTGGGAGAGCAGGGATTATTACTTGTAATACAATGTTTATATATATATTTTTTATTTTGAAAGCAATCATATAGGATAATAGACATCTCCCTAATGGAGGAAAACATCACTCATTATCCCATTTCCTATCTCAAGTATTTTCACTGAGGTCCCTTCCCACCTACTGTTTGTCTGTAGGTAGACACATTCTTTGTAGGATGCCACAAGTTTGTATCATGCTGTCACTACTTTTCATTACATTGTGAGCATCCATCCATATGATAGCTAGCCTTCTAAGTTATGTTTATTGAGTACTTCATATTTCAGTTATCCCAAATTCTATTCTTAGGCAGCAATGTTACTCTTGCTTTTTTTCTGGTTATTACAAATGCTGCTGCAGTGAACACATCTGGGAAGATAACATCTTCTTTGTTTTGAATGATACCTTACCTTGAAGATCCATATGTGATATTATTGCATCAAGGATGTTTAGGTCTCCAAAACAGTGCTTTTTGAACATGGTTAAAGCTTGATCTACCATTAGTTCAGACTTGTCTCCTTTCAGGTGTATGTAGACCTTCCTGTTTGAGGATTAGCTTTATAGATAACTTTCCTTCTTCCTTTGGCTTTGAACATCCTTGTGAATTATAAATTAGAAATTTCTATCTTACAACTGAAGTTTTTAGAAGGTGGAGTCCTGACTCTGCCACTGTGAAACACTAGTGTTTACCTCGTTTCTGGTATTGTAGTGGTCCTCTATGGTAGACCCCCAAAGCGGTCAGGATATTGATGTGTGGTTGTTTGGTTTCATGGGCATTATTGGAAGAGTAGGAGCTGGGTGGTCTGCCACATTTCTGGGTCTAAGGGAATGATGAACCCGTGAAGATGAACAGGAAGAGTCTGACCCTGGGTTGCTTTTATTCCTGGAACATCTTATTTTTCTTTTTCATTCTCTTTTCCTCTTTTTTTCCCCCTCAGGAGGCCAAAAAGAAGTATGACAAGGAGACAGAGAAGTATTGTGGCGTTTTAGAAAAACACTTGAATTTGTCTTCCAAGAAGAAAGAGTCTCAGCTTCAGGAGGTAAGAGACTTTACTAGTGTCCGGAATAAAGTGTTTTAATGTTTCCATGATACTGTGGATATATGTGCTGGTTACTCTGCTGGAACATCCTAGGGACCTCAGAAGCCAGGAGCTTCATTCTGATCCCTCCTTCCATGCTTGCTGCCCACGTGGCCTTTGTCCCTTCTCAAACTGCAGCTCACACTGTGTGCTGTCCATCCTGTCCGTGGCAAGGAACATGCAGCTGGTCAGAATCACCCTAATCACTAGACTGTGCTTCCTCCTTTCAAACTGAGATCTGTTTTCCTGTTTCTCTCACCCTTGACTTTGATTCTTACGCCCTTACCTTGCCTTTTGACTTTCTCCTTACATCACTGATTTGAAATGTTAGTATCTGAAACCCTTTGGTCATCCTTCCTTAATGTGAAATGAAAAAAAAAAAAATCCAACCACTACTTGACATGAGTCTTTTTTTTCTTTTAAGCAGTATTTTATTGTCTCTCATATATTTTGTGCAGAGGTTACCTTGTTTCAAAAAAGTAAATTCTTTGATCTGCCCCTGTTTGTTTGTTTGTTTGTTTTTGCATAAAGTCTTTTAAAGAGTGGTTAACTTGGAAAGAAAAGTTGGCTTTGTGAACTTGGAGCTGTGACCATTTTTATTTAGTTCATGGAGATTTTCAGGGTGATGGGGTATATGTTTTGGAGAGACAGGGCAGTTTGCTAGTGTAACTCCATGCTTGGCTACATGAATATCCTCTTAACTCTTAAAAATTTGCTTGAACTGTCTCAGGTGTGTGCTAAAAGAGACTCTGTAGCTCCTGAGCTGGCTTGCATTCTTGTTTCCTTTCTTTTAGAGCAAATTCCATGCCAGTACTTGTGTTCGCATGAAGGTGATGGGGTTAAAGGCTGAAAGATCAGGACTAGTCAGGAGATGGTAGAGGCCACTCCCCTCCTCACTGGGATTTGTTTCATATCCCAGTTAGGAAGTAGTGTGCTCAGAACTCTTTGCTTTGAAGTGAGTGAGTAAATAGTTGTTCTAGCACCTGCTGGTATCGGGAGGTGCACATGTATGACATCCCCAGAGTGAGACAGCTTCTCCTCCCAGCCTGTTCTCTCCACGCTTGGATCCTGACGAGTTGGTCTGGGACAAGTCCCACATTTTCCTTTACTGCCATGCCAGTAGCATCTCCTCCTGAGATAGCTGAAGCTCCAGTACTTCAGCCACCTGAGGGCAAAGAGCTGACTCATTGGAAAAGACCCTGATGCTGGGAAAGATCGAAGGCAGGAGGAGAAGGGGGTGACAGAGGATGAGATGGCTGGATGGCATCACTGACTCGATGGACCTGAGTTTGAGTAAGCTCCGGGAATTGTTGCGGTAAAGGGAAGCCTGGTGTGCTGCAGCCATGGGGTCGCAAAGAGTCGGACATGACCGAGCGACTGAACTGAACTGAGATAGCAGTATGGGGACAGAACACTGGACTGACAGAGATACCTTCTTTTCAAGGCTTGCTCTACCACATAGTTGACTGTGTGACCTGGGAAAGTACTTGGTCTCCCTGAGCTCTAGTTTCTTTGTAAAATACTCATAAAGCACGTGTCCTGCCTACTTCATGTGTGAGATGGTAAATGACAGCTGCTACACAAGTGTAAAGCATTGTCCCCATAACTGGCCTGTTCCTCCCCCTCCCCGTTCCATTGGATGGCATTCTTCCTGGTGCCTTATGTTCCGGCTGCTGTGATGGAATACCGTAGACTGGGTCGCTTATAAACAACAGAAATTTGTTTCTCAGTTCTGGATATTGGGAAGTCCAGGATCCCGGTGGTGGCAGATTTGGTGTCTGGTGAGGCCTGCTTGCTGGTTCATAGATAGCTGTCTTCTGACTGTGTCCTCACAAGGCAAAAGGGGTAGGGTGAGTGAGTCTCCTTGGCAACTTGTGTAGAAACTCTACAAAGGGACTTCCCTGGTGGTCCAGTAGTTAAGACTTCACCTTCCAATGCAGGAGGTGTGGGTTTTATCCCTGGGTAGGGAGCTAAGATCCCACATGCCTCCTGGCCTAAAAACAAAAAAAAAAAAAAGAAGAAGCAGCATTTGAACAAATTCAATGAAGACTTTAAAAAAGGATTCTATGTTCAAGACTCTAAGCTCATAATTACTTCCCACAGGCTCCACCCCAAATGCTATCACACTAGGGATTAGTCACTCATGTAGTGGTGAGGAGGGGCAAGCATTCTATCTGCAGTTCTGCCTTTGCCAGTATTTATCTTAGTGGATATTTTTGCATTATGGTTTTTTTTGGTTGTTGTTGTTACAGTCCTTATCTTTTACCCATTCACACTTCCTAAGTACTTTGAAGGCAAGGATTGGGCTGTAGGTTTTTGTTGAAAGTCCTGGTCTCTTCTCAAGCACTGCTTTTTATACCTTAGCTGAGTTAAATTGAATAAAAATATCACAATAATAATGATGATAATATTTTTACTAGAAACAGCAATAATAATAGTGGTGGGTGTTTACTGAATACATATTTATGTACCAGCACTTCACATGGAATCTGCTCAACTTCTCACAATCACCCTATGAGGTACAGATGGATTCCCTCTCTTACATAGGAGGCAGCTGATGCTCAAAGATGTTAAAAAGCCTGCCCATTGCTAGTCAGCAAGTATTTGAACCCTGGCTCCTGACTCTGGAGACCTTTCCCTTAACCCAGTAAGCTCTTGTTTCTCCATCTTGGAAGGGAAGGATGTTGCTGGGCTGCCTGCCAGCCATTGTTATTTAATGTGAGTGTCAAGCTAATGGAAGCAGGGAGCAGGAGGGACCTTGGTGATCCTCTGGTTAAACCTCTTAGAATTCCATTTGCAGGAACTGAGGTCCTTGCAGAGGTCAAGTGATTTGCTCAACGTCTTCCAGCTATTTAGTGATGATTTTCCTCCCATTTATTAAAAAATCAACTTTTAACAATCTTATTAATCTCCTGCTACACATATAATGAAATCTATTTCCTTTGATGATCTGAAATTGTTCCTTGCTCGTAGGCCTGACCTGAATACTTGTAAATTCTAGCCCATCCCCTCTCTCTGGTAGCTGAAATAACAGGGTAGTGATGTGAAGCAATGCTGCCATCTAGTGGATGTCTTTAAAATGTCAGTGTCTTCAGTGGCTCAGAAGAAGCTGGCTTCTAAGATAGAAATCATTCCTTGGACAAATTATTCATTGGATGCTTCTGCGAAAAGTCTGTTCAGGAGTTAAGTATGTTGTGGGGAGTGAAATGAATGGTTCAGTTCAGTTCAGTCGCTCAGTTGTGTCCGACTTTTGCAACCGCATGAATTGCAGCACGCTAGGCCTCCCTGTTCATCACCAACTCCCGGAGTTCACTCAGATTCACGTCCATTGAGTTAGTGATGCCATCCAGCCATCTCATCCTCTGTCGTCCCCTTCTCCTCCTGCTCCCAATCCCTCCCAGCATCAAAGTCTTTTCCAGTGAGTCAACTCTTCACATGAGGTGGCCAAAGTACTGGAGTTTCAGCTTTAGCATCATTCCTTCCAAAGAAATCCCAGGGCTGATCTTCAGAATGGACTGGTTGGATCTCCTTGCAGTCCAAGGGACTCTCAAGAGTCTTCTCTAACACCACAGTTCAAAAGCATCAATTCTTCGGCGCTCAGCCTTCTTCACAGTCCAACTTTCACATCCATACATGACTACTGGAAAAACCATAGCCTTGACTGGATAGACCTTAGTCAGCAAAGTAATGTCTCTGCATTTGAATATGCTATCTAGGTTGGTCATAACTTTTCTTCCAAGGAGTAAGCGTCTGTTAATTTCATGGCTGCAGTCACCATCTGCAGTGATTTTGGAGCCCAAAAGATAAAGTCTGACACTGTTTCCACTGTTTCCCCATCTATTTCCCATGAAGTGATGAGACCGGAACTTACAATCTAGGAGAATGTCTCTTTTCCAGGAAGCACAGAGTGGTTGGTGGGTCTTAGACAAGCTGGTAGATGGACGTCTTCTCGAGTAACAGGAGAGCCGCCTGCTCAGGGGTTGGAATCGGGCTTCTGATTCCACTGTAGCAGCGACTAAGGATGTGGGTGAATTCAGTGGCCCAGCTAAGAGGGTCATTGGCAGGAGAAACATACCATTCCACTTGGGTTTTTTTTTCCCTTTTCCACTGAAAATGCATTCTGTTTTACTTTTCTTAGTGCTGGGTCACTGGTGTTCACATAGAGATCAGTTCTTTTGTTCCTCAAGCATCAAGTTGAATGTTTGCTATGGGCCAGGCCCCTTCCTGGGATCTGAAATGGAAAAGTGGAACAAGGTCTTTACTCTCATTGACTTTATATTCTACTAGGCAGTACATGAAAAAAGAGAAGAATAAATAAGAATTTCATGTAGTGATAAGGAAATAAATTGGGAAATAGGATATAGACTTCTCGGGGTAACCTTCCTAAAACAATGTCAATGCAGGCTTCTCTAAAGAGGGGACATTTGAATTGAGACCAGGGGAAGAAAAAGGAGCAACATGGGTTGAAAGCTAGGACAGTGTTCTTTAAATTGTGCATGTGTCATAAGATCTGAGTTACTGGATCATGAAATAGAGTAGAGTAGGCTGGAATAGAGTGAAAAAGATGAACGTGTGTTGCGTCTAATTATATATGTATGTTTATTGAGTTATGTGCAAGAGGTAGTTCTCCGTATATCTGCTTCCATTTCCCTGGTGGTAACAGTGTGCATGGAACACATCCTGGTTTTCAAATTGTTCACGTCCTTTAGCTCATTTTCTCTTCTAAACAGCTCTGCTCAGAGCAAGGGCAAGTCATACCAGTCCCAGTCTCCAGGTGCGGGGAAGAGACCCAGAGAGGATAAGTGGCTGGAGCAGGTCCCACCAGCTAGAAAATGATGGAACTGTGAGTCCCACCTGTGCGGTTGCTCTCCTGGCACTTTCACTGATGCTGGGCTCTACTCTTCTCAGAGGACTTTCCTCCTGGCTTCTCCAGCCTGGCCTAACTTGCGGCTTTTCAGAAGGGCCCCTTTTCTGCTGCAGTCTCACTTGGCCAGCCCAAGCAAGGAGGATGTATTCAGGTTGTGGGGGAAGTCAGGGGAAGTAGATATGTCCCTAGGTGTAAAGGTGTTGGATTTGCACTACGAGAAATCAAGAACTGCGGAGACTTATAGGCCTTAGCTGGCAGGAGCCCAGGCGGAAGTGTGCACACACTTGCTGGCCACCCTGGAGAGGGGGGTTAGTACAGCACTTTTTGAACTCTGTCCTCCAGGTAAAGCTCAGACATCAGCTCTCCTGCTTGGAGGCTTAGGAAACGCCCATATGCTTAGCCCTTTATGTTGATTTGTGCAGCACTTAAACTTAGGGAGCTGGGACTTTCTCTGTATTAATATGGAAGTTGCCCTGGGAGGAAGTCACTACCAGGAGACTTGAATGGATCTTTTGGATTGTTTCATAGCACCTCTTCCTTTTCCAGAGTTTGTAAAAAATTTTTTTAATTTACACGATTATTTCTTTTCCTCATTAAGCTGTGCACCCCAATGAATGAATGAACAATTTGCCAAGTCCTTAATATACAAGGTTAGCAATACCATATGTTAGCAATACCTAATGAAGTGAAAGATCTGTCCCAGGTTTGCTCTATAGGAATCTTGACAAAGGAACACTGAAAGAAATACTCCTTTGGGAGCTTTGTCTTTGTAAAGTACGTTATCGAATGACACCTGACACCTTTATTTCTAAAGAAAAGAATGTTTTGTTTCCTATTAGCAGGATATCCATTTTTGTTTTTAAAAATCATATTTTTCTTTTGTCATTGAAATGTGCTTTCAGTGTAATTATCTGTTTGGAAAGAGTGAATTGACTTCTGCCACGCTGTTGAAAGTGTAAGAGCTTTGTAGTGGTGGTTGAGGCACTTCTCAACACAGCTTCTTGCCACTCCACACATTGATTTTCTCCCATGGGTTCTGGATCCCAGATTGCTGCCTTGTACCCAGGTCTGGGTCTTTCCAGGTCTCACGACCTGCAAGAGTGGGAGGTGAAACTTTGAGGGAGCAAGGTAATTACTCTGCTTTGCTGTTGTTGTTCGTCCAGGATTTGGCGGGAGTTGGGGGAAGTAGGTGGTTCCCTGGTTTGCACTTGGAGAAATCAAGGATTGCAGGGACTTGACAAATCCAGCTGCTAGTGTAAGTGTATCTGACTGTTTTGCGACCCCGTGGCCTGTAGCTCGCCAGCCTCCTCTGTCCTTGGGATTTCCCAGGTAAGAATACCGGAGTAGGTTGCCATTTCCTTCTCCAGGGGATTTTTCCTGTCCCAGGGGTGGAACCCAGGTCTCCTGCATAGGCATGTGGATTCTTTACTACTGAGCCACCAGGGAAGCCCAATTACACTGTAAACTAGTAGTTCATCCTTGTCCAGAGAGTGTTTGGAATGAGTGAAAATGTTCTGTTCTGAGGTCTCCTGTCCCGTCAGCTTGTTTTGTTCATTAGGGTGGATCGGATGAGGATGGTCCTGCACGTTTTCTTTTTCTCTTTAAAATTCTGTCTTTCATGGAACGTAGGTCTGCCCCACTGTGGGAAAGTGGTAGAGTCTAGCGGTTTGGAGAAAGAGCAGCCAGGACAGAAGTCCCAGCTCTGTCTTGTACCAACTCTGTCAGGTTCGTTAATGTTAGCCGATTTCATTTACTTCCTGTAAGTTAGGGGTAAGGATGCTATCTTCTTTTTAGGATTATAATGAGGGTTAAATAACTAAAATTTATGAGGATTGAATACGATAATGATGTACAGCTATGGGCACGGTGCCTGGCCCAAGCTTAGCGCTCAGGTAACCATGAACATTATTCTGATTTCTGCTTCATGCTACTGGACTTGTTTTTAAAAACCATCTCCGGAGATCTTTTCTTGGCGAGGGGTGGGGGTAGGGGTGGGGAGCTGCTTGCTGAATCCTCTCCTCAGATAGTGACCTGCTTTTTCTCTGAAATCCCATCTTGCTTGTAGGCAGACAGCCAAGTGGACCTGGTCCGGCAGCATTTCTATGAAGTATCCCTGGAGTATGTCTTCAAGGTGCAGGAAGTCCAAGAGAGGAAGATGTTTGAGTTCGTGGAGCCTGTAAGTAGATGCTCAGGGTTTTGCTGTGTACCCAGACTTTCATCCCTACCCCTCATTCCAGTTACCTAGATGATGAAATGCTCTAAGTTGTTAATGAAGAGATTGACCAGCTCTGATGCTGTGCCTTCTGCTAGTAACAGTCCTGTCATCTGGCTACCCTGGATTCTTCCCAGTGCAGCCATAGACATGGAAGTAGAATGTTCAGCAACAGTTCCCTCATCTGTGTTGGGTTGGGTTGGGCTGGTTCATTTCCAAGTAAGGGAGGGGAGGGGTTTTCATCTTGCAAACAATAGTGATGACCCCTTACCTTTTCTCTTCTTCCTCTGCCTGCCCCGGAGCCCCCACCCCCAACCCTGCTTCCTCTCTCCTGAAAATAACTCAAAGATAGCAACCCAAGGAAACCTTTCTCTTTTTGCCCCCTAAGTTCAAAGCCCCTTCTTATCCCAGGCATGTATTAAAAAGATGGGATAGGAAGCGGTATATCACTCTAGGCTTTTTATAACCAGGAAGCATGGAGATTGCCCTGAAGGGACTGTGATGGGGTTTGGGCTTGAGTGGAACATCCCAGTGGGCATGTAAGGCTGCAGTGGGAACAAGTCTGTCCATAGCCTCGGCCACCCCAGTGTGGTTGTGGTTTTGTGGAGACGTGGTACTGCTTTACCCTGCTGTGGCACTACTGTTCAGAATCCATGGAAACACCAAATGAGCACATGGGCCTCAATTTAAGACTTACAGATCTTGAACTTTTCAGCCAAATGCAGCCTCTGATTTAGACCTAAGCCTTGAATCTCTTTACAAATAAAATTACCTAAATTTAAGAAAGAGTGATTTTCTTTAGTAAATAATAAAATTATAAGAAACTGAAAGAAAATGACCTCCCTTTTTGGTCAAGAGTGTTTTGTGCCCCCCTTTCTAACTTTAAACTTTGGGGCTGCTTTTTAGGCATGTAGACTGCAGGTGATTTTAGACTCTGGTCTTGGAATCTGATGCTTCTGTCTTTACTTTGCTGAAACTATTATGTTCTTGGGATCTCCTCCCAGCCATGTCATCTGGCAAATTCTTCAGAGTTGTTGATTACCTCAGTCTTACTTGAATGTTGGAAATTTTAGAGATATCTTCCTTTCTAGCAGTGATCTCTACCAAGATCTCAAAATCCCTGTCTTTCTGCAGAATCTGTGAGATGGGGAAGCCATCTGTCAGAGAAAGCAAGCATGTTGATTTCCCTGCTTGGGGCCCAGAGGTGTTAAAACCAGCCATTCAATTATAGTCTCATCTCTCATGGTTGGGGCAAGAATTCAAATGCTGTCATGAAGAATTAGCCTTTGGCACTTTTACTTGCTTTTGCTAGAATTTCTATAGAAAAACAGCAGTATGATTCTAATAACTTTTATGTACAGATTAATTGATGTTATTTTATAAGTGCCTAATTTTGATGAGTTGCATTTTAGTTGACCCACCCCATTTTTTGGAGGTGTTTTTCCTTGTTCATTTTGATTTCTTCATATAGTAAATCAGGTACTGTATCTGTTAGCTTTTGTTGGGTAACTAATAACCATAAAACCGTATATAACAGTAGATGTTTCTCACACATTTGTGGGGTTCATCTAGTCTAGGCTGGTCTCAGCTGGATGACTCTGTTCATCTATTTGAGCTTTCCTCCTCCTCCTCCCTTTCTTTCTCCTCTTTTTTAAAAGAAATCTGTAGGGATTTACCTTTCTGTTTCCTGGCATGCTAGTATAATACATCAGTGTCTTAAGCTTTTTGAGAGGCAGTGTAGCATCATTGTCAAGGGCTCTAGAACCAGATTGCCTGCGTTTAAATCTCAGCTCAGTCATAGTCCAGGTGCATGTTCTTGGGAAGTTATTTTGTGGGCCTCAGTTTTCTCATCTGCAAAATAGGTACAACAATCCCTTTTATAAAGACGTTAGGAAGATTACCTGAGTTTATCCAGGTAAGATGCTTAGAGTAGAGCTAACCTAATTGGGTGTGTGTGTGCTCAGTCACTTCAGTTGTGTCTGACTTTTTGTGACCCTGTGGACCATAACCCACCAGGCTCCTTAGTCCAGGGGATCCTCCAGGCAAAGAATACTGGAATGGGTTGCTATGCCCTTTTCCAGTGGATCTTCCCGACCCAGGAATTGAACCTGCATATCCTGCATTGCAGGTGGATTCTTTATGAGCCACCAGGAAAGTGCTAACCTAATTAACACCCAGTTATTATATAGTTGCTTATTGGACCCAGTTAACAGATTTTTTTTTACTTCTGAGGCAGAGGGTCAGATGACCCCTGGCCATCTCCTTAAATGAGTGAATGAGTCAAGTGGCAGTGTTAACAGGGTCTACTTTGTTTAATACAGTCTTGATAAATCTAAAAGCATTTTTTTCTGAATACATAGAAAATACTGACAACCCAGCTGCTCTGTCCAAGGAGCTCACAGCCTCCTTGAGGAAGCAACATGTATAGTAACGAGCTAGCCAAAGTTGCATGCAGGTGAGTGCCAGGTTGGACAAGATGGACAGAGGGGTTTAAAAAGTAGAAAACCATTGTGGATTGCAGATGTTTTTGAGTTCATAAAGTGAGGCACCTGGAAAGCTAATGAGAAAATGTCTGGTCTCATGTTGGAATTGGCTGAGTGGCCAGTGGCCAAGACTCTGCACTCCCAATGCAGGGACCCTGAGTTTGATCCTGGTCAGGGAACTACATTCCACATACCACAACTAGAGATCCTACATACTTCAACTAAGATTCTGCATGTCACAACTAATACCCAGCACAGCCAAATGAATAAATATTAAAAAAAAAATGAGTTGGCTGAGAGGTTGGATATAGATATGTAATCTTCACTTTTCCACAGAAGTTCTTGTTTCTGAGCATACTAGCAGACAAGCAGGTGAGTGGCTGGAGCTGTGAGTAGGGAGAAGAGAGTCATATAGCAAAAAAGCTACTGACTGGATTAGTAGTTCTCAAAGTCCTAGAAATACAAATTCTCAAGCTGTACCCCATACCTGAAATTTGGGAGTGGGATCCAGCCATCTATACTTTTGTAAGCCTTCCAGGTGATTCTGCTGCCCATTAAAGTTAACATAACACTTGATGTCAGCTGAAACTCTGTTATGTTCTGTGTAACTAATAAGTGCTTTGCCATATTATGTCATTCAATCATTATTTGAGGGTAGGTCCTGTTTTTGTTTTCAGATAAAGAAACTGAAGCATGTTTATTTACCTCTGCAAGGTCACACCTAGTAAATGGCAGAGCTGTAATGGTCTGACTCTTAATTTCTATTTGAAACAGCATTTGACTATTTGAAGGTAGAAAAGAAACCAACAAAAAATCAATTGAACTAAATTGTTGGGGTGCCTGGTGTAAGTGTTCATGTGTTGAGTTGGTTTCAGTCAAGGGTATCTTGCAGCCATTCAGGGAACCTCCATGCACATCAACTATGTTCATTTGTTTCTTAAAAAGTAACTTCAAGTACCAAGATGTTACCTACCTTAAGAAAAACAAAATGTTAGTATGCTAAGGAAGAAAAGTCAGACTTCTGGGATCTAAACCCTCTATTTTTTTGTGCCCTGGAAACCTTAATTTTGTTGTTGAGATACTAAATGTTCTGGAGATTGGGATCATAGGTAATGACTTAATGGCTTCCCGAAGGTAAAGCCTTGTTCCGTCTGTTCCCTGAGTTTTCATAATTGGCGGTTACCTCATGCTTCCGAGAACTCACTCCACACATTTGTCAGGCTCTGCAGCCTCTGAGTTATCGCCTCCTGAGTATCTCTCAGTGCTCTGCCTTTCTGTCCTTTCTCGCAGCTCTTGCCCCATTGCAGGTTGACCCCATCAGCTCAGTGTTTCTTCTGATACATCGGCCTGCATTTGTCTCTCCTGCTGAGTGGCCCCGCCAGCGCTCCTGTGCTAAATCAGCTGCATAGATGATCTCAGTCTTTGCCGAGGCCCAGTGTGCTAATAGGTTAAGGATGAGTTACAGGGAGTTACTTGGCTTCCGCAACCCAGCTTTTTATCTCTCTGCCGGCAGCCCTTCTCTTCACTGTGTGCATGAATGGTTCTTAGTAGCTGTATTTTTCTGCTATGGTTTCTGTAACAAAGTACCACAAACTGAGTGCCTCAGAACAGTGCAGAAGTGTACTGACTCATGGTTCTAGAGGCTATAGGCGTCTGAGATCCAGGCCAGCAGGGCCCTGCTCCACCTGAAGCCTTTAGAGAACTAACCCCTCCTTTCCTTTTCCTGGCTTCTGTGCTTTCCTGGCAGTGTTTGGCATTCCTTACTTTATAGACAAGTCACTTCACTTCAGTTCCGCATCGTCACACATCTGTCTTCTCTCTGTGTTTGTTACTATGTCCAAACTCTACCCGACCACCCCCAACCCCCCCACCCCCAGTTTTTCAGAACACCAGTCATTTTTGATTAGGGCCTAATGGATTCATTTTCACTTTATTACCACTGTACAGATCCTATTTATACAGAAAATCACATTCTGAAATCTGGGGGTTCAGACTTCGTATCTTTTAGATATAGAGGGGCAAAATTCAACCCAAAACAGTACCTCTGTTCTATGAATGGAAACGACTTAAATTTATCACAGAGTCCAGAATGATGCAGCCATTGCTAATAAAGCAGTTAGGTTTTTGTTCATTTTTTAAAAAATCTATGTAATCAGCTAGGAAATAAAAATAGATTTTTCTTACAATAATTCTCAGAGGAAAACAAGGATGGGGAAGAATGGAAGAGGGAGAGTGGTAAGGTCTCTCTTTGGCGTTTCCTTTGTTGTGCTGTGGTGGTGTGTCTGGTGTCCAGGAGGAGCCTGGGTGCACATGTGGCTTCTCTTATCTAATAACCAGGTGAGGCCACAGCAGCACTTCTCTCTGTGTGAGGAGAAGCATTTCTTTGAAGTGGACAGATCCTTTCTTCTCTGGAGTCTTTCTGTGGGCCTTGCCCACCCCTGAGCAGTGGACTTTCATTTCCCATGGGTCATAGGTTCAGAGATGCATACAGTGTGTGGGAGGTTGGGGAGGGGAGGAAAGATGCTGTGAGGGGAGAAGGAAGGGAAGTGGTCCAAAGATAACAATATTTAAGGCATCATTTCCTGTAGAAAAATGGACAACCAGGCAAGATACCAAAGGAGGTGAAAACCAAAATAAATATCAGCAGCCCTCTGCCTTTGGAGTGCTTGTGTGTACATGCAGGTGACATCTTAGTGAGCTGTTTGAGATAATTACCCTGAGTAAAAGAGGCCCTGTTGATTTTAAGTGAAGGATAACTCAGAGTTAATAGGAGGAATATCCTGAGCATCAGTTGCTTATCTTCTGCATTATTCTCCAGTAGAGGTGATTCAGTGCCCTGGAAAAGTTGATGGAGCAGCAGCATTCGAGGACAACAGGGAGGGAAGAGATAAGGAAGGACAGTTATCCTTGTGAATACTGGCACTAGATTTGGCAGAAGAGCTCCTTCTTCTCCATTACTGGAGCTGTTTAGAAGAAAAAGTATGGGCCTTCTTCACAGAAATGGGTTTTACATAGAGGACGTCCAGAGACAATGGTCATCTTGAGGAAAAGAATTCATTGTTAGCCTTTGGTGACTCTCTGTGGCTTACCCCTGTTCCTTAATTTAGGTTAGGGATGTATAAATGGTGCCCCTAGATGTGTTTCTAGCCAGAGGACCCAGCAATGCCTGTTGCTTACCTCCTGTGAAGAGGTAAGGGAACAGATGCTCCAGGGACAATGGCAACAGGAAGTCAAGGGACCATGTTGTTATGAGCTGGGCCTTGTCTGACTTTCCAGTGTAAAGCTCTTTGATAAAGTGGGCTGGACATGTCCCTGGTGTTTACCATTCCTGCCACAGGCAAAATGTAATGGTCTCCTTTACTTTCATCGTTAAGGCTGCTTCTCAGAAAGGGAGAGTTAGGTGAAACAAAGTGAGATTGTGTTTAATAAGTAAAGGTGTGTTCATTTGAGGACTAGAAGATTAAACACAACAGTATAAAGTGATGCAACTGTGTCTTGATATAACGTGTTTGAGGCAGGTCTAAGGAAACAACTCAAACGATGTGAGTCAGCTTTGAGAAGTTCATGTTAGATTGGGACTGGTCTCCAAATGTAGTAGAATTGAGCTTGTGATAAAGTTGAGGTCTTGGTTATTCTAAACCCTGTTCAGGCTTTAGTTATAATCCTTTCAGCTTGCGATATGGGACCGAGGCAGGATATGTAGAGCTTGGGAAAGGGCCTGGAAGCAATGAGGGTTCCATATGCGCGATGAGAGGAGAGATGGCAGGACACTTGTTTATTTAGCTTGGAGAAGTGAAGGCTGGCAGGGGCTCAGGGTGGGGACATTAGTGGTTTTAAGTATATGAAGGCCGGTTGAGAGAATCATGGTGAACAAATGTTTTCACTCTTCACTAAAAACAAGACTAAACAAGGAATGCCCTTACCTTTTTAAAAATTAAATGAGAATTTAAGGAAAACAATTTAAGTGAAAATGTGGGAACATGGGATTATTATTTTAATAAAGGGATCCAGAGTGTTGATTTTTGGATAATTTATGGCAAGTGCAGAAACACACTTGAACTGGAGTCTAATCTTGATGATTTTCTTTGATTTGACTTTGCCTGTTAGGCTGCAGACTCAGGACACACCAGCTTCCTTTTCTCTCTTCTTTGTCGGTTATCAGTATAACCACATCCTTTTGCATGATAACCTGATGTAATGAATTTAATAGAAGGAGACTGAGTGGGACCCCTCGTCTTCGGTTTCTGAAGAAGTGATTTTCTTAGGAGGTGATGAGGCGCACAGGATATGAGCTTGGGTGTTGGTGCCAAGAAGACCTGGTTTTGAGTCCTAGCTGCTGTATACTGTGTGTTTTGGGGCAAGTTACTTAACCTCTCTGAATCTGCTTCCTTACTGTTAAAATGGAGATAACAACCTATGAAGTGAATCCTACTGTTAGGACTCTTTGGTGAGAGGGGGCGTATGAAGTCCCAAGTGCCTGGCATGTAAGAAGAGCTCAGTAAATGATATTATTATTACCTTGTCATTATATTATGTTCAGACCAGGGCTGGGAACTCAGATACAGCTCCATAATACTTCCTGAACTTGCTTATGTGAGGTCTTCCCTTTACAGCTACTGGCATTCCTACAAGGACTCTTCACTTTCTATCACCATGGTTATGAACTGGCCAAGGACTTCAATGACTTCAAGACACAGTTGACTATCAGCATACAGAACGTGAGTGGGCGAGGGGATGGGCTTCCTTTCCCTTGTTAAGGGAAGGAAGAAACAAAGTATGGGTCTGGTTGCATAGAGATCACGTAAATGGATGGGAATGCAGATGGGGAGGATGGGTCTTGCTTGGGTTCAAAGGGCAGCAGAGGGCAGTCATCTCCAGGGTGCTTGGTGGTCCCAGAGCTCATCTTCACCTCTGTTATTTCAAAGCTCCGTTATTTCTGCTCGCGGAAGTGCTGCTGCTGATTATGTTTTAAATCTGTAGCACCAGCATCAGGATTTCCTTTGGCAGTGGAAGTCCCAGCCCCACCCAACCCCACCCGGCCTCCCTTCTGTGTGTCCAGCTGCCTGGCCACTTGAAACACTAGACGTGTATTCAGAAGTAGGGGTGGGGAACACATGCTGGCCTCCAGCTCAAAGGATGTGCTGTTGTTCAACTCTTGGTGAGGAAATCCAAGTCAATGCGCCTTACTCCCAATCTCCTTTCCCAGATTGTAAGCAGCAGGACCTTTGGGTTCACAGAATCCGGCTTAGGCCTCTGATCAGTCTCACTGGGACTAAACCCCTTTCTTCCCTAATGTGATCACATTAGTCCGCACTTTGTCTCTGGGTGATCCTGTGTCCAAATAAACCCAGGTGTATCCGAGTCGGTTGGACTGTATGCTTTTGGAAGCCTGAGCTCTCATTGTTCCCTGTGGTGCCTCTGAGAACAGGAAGTTGCAGGGTCTTGGACGAGCTTTCACGAAGTATGGCCTCCCGTTGGGCTGGGTTTCTCAGAAGACAGGCTCTGAAGCGGAGATTTACACAGAGCAGGTTCTCAGGAGGCAGTGTGGGCAGAAACACCCGTGAGAGAATTGAGGGCAGCGGGCCCTGCAGAGGGAGAAGTTGTGAGGCCTCAGCTGATGCCACCAGCCCCTCGGAGCCGCGATGGTCCCTGGGCTCCCCTGTGTGCTGGTGCAGGCTGTCCTGGGGAGCGGGAACCTTATGTGAAACAGCTGCATTTGAGGAGGAAACTCAGCAAACTGCCAGGGTGAGAGCATCTCTGTCCTAGAGGCTGGTGGAGGGCTTGTCTTGCTGTGGGCCCTCTGCCTCAGAGTCGCTGGGATGCTTGCTAGAAACGCACGTTTCTGGGTTGAGAGGTGATGAGTTTGTCTTTGGAGGTGAGAACTGGTCTGTTGTGTTTCCTGCTGGTTCCCCATGTGATTTTGATGGTCCCTAGAATTTGAGAGTCATTCTTGGATAGGGCTTTCAGGCCAAAATACACTTCAATAAAGTGAACATTTGCCTTATTTTTTGACAGCTGAACATTCCTCACTTGGTTTTAGATCTAGGATTCTGTAGCTTGATACTCTGAAGTGCTGGAGAAACAAAGAGGGTTTCATTTCTTTGATTTGGATAAAGTTCCTTTCATCCTAGACAAGAAATCGCTTTGAAGGCACCAGGTCGGAAGTGGAATCCCTGATGAAGAAGATGAAGGAGAATCCCCTCGAGCACAAGACCATCAGTCCTTACACTATGGAAGGGTACCTCTACGTCCAGGAGAAACGTGAGTGCCAGGCCAACCAGCCGCGTGGGTGTACTCATGCCTTATTTCTCAGCAGCTGGGGGTGTATCCAGTAGTGCCTGACATGGAACATTTATTCGGTCAAAGGAAAATGACTTTACAGTTCAGCTTTCTAGGAAAAGATGCTGTCCACAAGGTCTTGTCCATCTCCTAGTGACAGATTGTGTTTCCTGTGTGACTGGAACCCTGTTGCAACTCGGAATTCATAGGCTCTGCGGTGCCAGCTCTCCCCTTGGTGTCACTCTACTCTTGAGGTTCCTGTATACCCTCAGTATAGCTTTACATACCACAGCCTTGGCGTAGAGGCCGTGGAGCGGTCTAACTGACTGGACTTTACGGTCATATTCTTTGGTAGACCTAATAATAGTTGTTTTTGAGATTTGTTTCAGCAAGGCCTAAACTACCATGACTTTGGCCCTTTCCTTCTTCATTTCAACTCCTCATTCCAGCAATTACATTTTATGAAAAGTAGAAACAAAAGCTCACTTTACAAGCCAGGGAGAAGGGCCATTGACTTGCCCATACGACGTCAAGGAAAGAAATGCTAGGTGCTGCTAACATAGGGTTTTCAGTGATGACTCAGATTTATGCACTGGGCTGTAGCACTCCCGGACTTAATTCATGCATGCAGTACTAGAGATTAAAGACAGGGCATTGTTTTTCTTCAATGGATAGTTCTTCTTATAGTCTCCTGTCTGGGCACTGTTGACTAAGATTGTCAAATGTCTTTACTCCTGGAAGTTTCCTATGAAACAAAATACTTACAGTGATTATTCTGTGTAGTGGTTGCTCAGGAATTTGCTTTGGCATAAAATTGTTCCCTGGTGACAGTGGTGTAGTAATGGGATTGGAGGTTGGAGTATCAGTTGTGATGAGAGTTTTATGCCCCTTATTCTTACAGGTATACTTGTTAAGGCTTATAAGAAGCAGAAGCTACATATACAGCATTTTTGAAATCTTTGTGCCATCACTGGAGTTCATTCGCTAAGCCACAAAACCACATGAGAATAGTTGCTGTTTTCATTTGTTCTTGATGCTCCCATATAAACACTCCATTGCTTTTTAAGTGTATTAAGTGACATCCAACACTTGCACTGGGTATTCATACCCTGAAAAATACCTGTTAAGTGTCTGCTGAACCTTTTTTTCATGTTATCATTATTTTTTTAATCATATCTGCTATGCAATCTCTATAAGCATCCAGAACTCATATTGACTGAGGTCTTTGCAGGCTAACAATGCCAATTATGCCTTTTCTCTCTAATGGTACTTTGTTTGAAATAAAGTAATTGGGCAGGCACCAATAAAATAAGAAACTGTAAGAATATATCTTCAGGGCACCTGCCTCTTTCCCAAGGGATAATTTTGAGGGACAAGCACTTAGATTACATTTGAGTATTTATAGTTACTTCTGTTCCACATGTCTAGTGTCTCTGGGTTTTCCTTGTCTGCTTTTCAGATCTTCTTGAGTTCTGCTGAAGTAAAAATTAGGAGTTTGAAAATAGGTCAGAACCCCTGTATATCTGGCACGTAGCTGTGTGGGAAGCATGAAGCCATTGCACCAGATGGGGATGGTGACGGGCATTTTGAGAAGCCTTGCTATGTTCTTATTCAGTCATCTTGCTCCTGTCAGGGGAGAGAAAGGAAGCTTTAGATGGAAATCGATGATGGGAAAATGAATTAATTTCCCCAAAGAACCTCTACTTCCATTGTATTTTAAGACCCACCAGATGCAGCATTTAGTGGGAAAAAGTCTGCCTTGGTCCTTGGGAAAGTCCTGGGTTAGTTCCACTTCCAGCGTGTGAGATCAGATTTCTGCCTGTGGTCGTCTAGCTGGTGTGGAGAATGTATTGCCCCTAGAAACAGTTTAAGGATAAGTGAGCACTGTGAGTTACATGTTCTGTGTTGTCCAGTATGCAGTGGACGTGTAGAGATGTTTAATGGGGAATATTACTTTGCAGGTCACTTTGGAACTTCCTGGGTGAAGCATTACTGTACATATCAACGGGATTCCAAACAAATCACCATGGTACCATTTGACCAAAAGTCAGGAGGAAAGGGGGTGAGTTCATTTTTAAATTTCATGTTTGATTTACTTAGTTAACATACAATGAGTGTAATACATGTTTGAAGTAACACCTCCAATGTTGACTGTAATTTTCTTCATTTTTATATAGTAGTTTCAGAATAAAGTAAATAAATGATTATTTTTGATTATAAGCAGTGTTAGAAGCTGTAATTAAGACAGATTCTTGTATTTCACATATATGCAATATTAAATGTGTTAATATGTTTAGATACTAGAAATTCTTGGATGACCTCATCCTGTGAAACTGATTTTCTATTATTATTATTATTTTTTTTTTTACTTTACAATATTGTATTGGTTTTGCCATAAATCATTTTCATCTGATACCTAGAGGACTGCCAGTTGGCAGTTTAGATGTTCCAGTTATCCATCTATCATTTCAGTTTTCCAGATATCTGTTCCAGTTATTTATTGTAACAGAACACTAAAATATGTAGTGACTTTTAAAGCAGCACCAATCATTTTAGTTATTTCTTAACAGTTTTGTGGGTAAGGACTTTGGGGAGCATGTGGATAAGTGGTTTGGGCTTCAGTTCAGTTCAGTCGCTCAGCCGTCCGACTCTTTGCGACCCCATGAATCGCAGCAGCACAACAGGCCTCCCTGTCCATCACCAACTCCCGGAGTTCACTCAGACTTGCGTCCATTGAGTCAGTGATGCCGTCCAGCCATCTCATCCTCTGTCGTCCTTTTCTCCTCCTGCCCCCAATCCCGCCCAGCATCAGAGTCTTTTCCAGCTAGTTAACTCTTCGCATGAGGTGGCCGAAGTACAGGAGTTTCAGCTTTAGCATCATTCCTTCCAAAGAAATCTCAGGGCTGATCTCCTTCAGAATGGACTGGTTGGATCTCCTTGCAGTCCAAGGGACTCTCAAGAGTCTTCTCCAACACCACAGTTGAAAAGCATCAATGCTTCGGCACTCGGCTTTCTTCACAGTCCAAATCTTACATCCATACGTGACCACAGGAAAAACCATAGCTTTGGCTAGATGGACCTTAGTTGGCAAAGTAAAAATAAAAATTTGGGCTTAGAGTTTCTCAAGTGGTTCCAATCAGATAGTGACTGGAACTGGATCATAAAGGTTTGAAGCAACTCTGGGCTGATCAGATAACTTCTTTCTCCTGAACTCCTCTTCTCTTTTCTTCTCTTCCCTCTTTCTCTTTTGCTCTGTATAGTTCCAAGTCCTGTTCTCTGGCTTCTCTATGTGGGCTGGTTTGGGCTTCCTTATAGCATGGCGGGCTCAGGACAGCTAATGTTTTCAGGAGTGAATCTTCCAGCAACAAAAGGAGACACTGCATTGCCTTTTAATGATCTAGACTTATGTTGGCCCTGTGTGTTGGTTGAAGCAGTTATAAAAGCCCACCTGAGCTCACCCCGTTGCAGCGGGAGAGGATGCATACCCTGTCTTGGAAGGAGGAATAGCACAGTCACATCACATTGAAGAGAACGTGGGGTGAAAGATGTTCTTGTGGCCATCATTAGAAGAGCCAGGCTGCGTTTGTGGGGTGACTGCTGCTAGGAGTGCCTTGCCGTGCCCCAGCATTCACCTTTCCTCCAGGAGCGCTCCATCTGTCTTGCATTGCCTTTTTAGGTCTGTTCTGTCTTTTGTCTCTGGCTGCACGTCACATCTTCTTCTTCTTTTTCCTTTCAGTATTCTATTTATGATGGTCCTCTCTGTGAAATTTTTTTTTTTTTTTTTGGTAATTTGTTGTGCTCAGGCATTTTGGCCTTTCTGGATTTGCAGATTGGTGTCTTTTAGTAATTTTGGAAAATTGATTTCAGTTATCATTTTGAATTTTCTCCCCTCCCCATTCTTTCTGTTTTCTCCTTCTGGAGATATTTAAATACTTTTAATAAGAAATATTTATATTTTTCATTTCTTTGAATCTCTGGACTGTGTTCTGGATATTTCTCTGGTTCTACCTTTAGTGTAAAGGATTTTTCGGCTGTGTCTGGTCTGTGGATAAGGTAGTCCTCTGTAGTATCCCAGCCATGGCCTTCTCTGTGGTACGTTTTTGTGCATCCTGTTGGGTTCGCTTGCATGTCTGCAGGCACTGCAGTGCAGAGGTGAAGAGCACTGGCTTTGAGGTTAGACTGCCCAGGTAAATGATGTGTGACACTGTCGTCACTATTGGTAGCTGCTCCTCCAAGCTTCCCCCTTGCCTCTCTGCCACGTCCAGTTTCTCTTCCTGACTTTCTTTTTCTTAGGCTACAACACTGGAGTTGGTCAGCATCTCAGTCCTTCCTTGTATCAAAGCATAAAAGAAACTCAAGGCACTTTTAATGTTTCTTGTTAGGGGTAGAGTTGACTTATAAATAATTGCAGGAAAACAGACATGCGAAATGATCAAACATAGAGAAATTATAGAGTTAGAAGGAATATTGACAATCTCTGTTAATAGGAGTCGCTTATTATCATGAAATGGAAATAGAGTTGGGTCTGCCTTTCTTAGATCAAGTCATGGTTCTTTTCTAATTCTCGTCCTTCTAGAAATCAACTTCACTGAGTTATTCTCTCACATTTCTTTTGGGACTGTTTATGTGGTGCTTTCTTAAACCTGGAGTGAAGGAACTCTCTTGTATTTTCTCTACTCCTTTCTTACCACACTTAAAAATGAAGGGCAGAGACCAATTATGGTGAGTGATTGGAACTCCTTAGACTTTAGTGAGATAAAAGGAAACACCTCACTGAGTTGTTAAGAGGTTTATATATATTAGTGTATATAAACTTTTTGGGATAGAAAATAGAGGCTGACACAGAGGCTGCTGTATTGGGAGCTTGGTATTATATGAAATCATTTTTCCAGTAATAATTACTTATATATATTATATTTTACATTTTCTAAAATATTGTCCTTTCTCATCCTGTTTGATCCATTTTTCCTCCTTTACAAAAGAGGAAGTTGAGGATCAGAGAGAGAAAGTGATTTCTAAGGCCATATGATCAGTGAGTACTAAAGCCAGTACTCACACCTGATTCTGGAGCTGGCATCTCCTGATTCTGGAGCTGGCATCTCCTGATTCTGGAGCTGGCATCTCCTGATTCTGGAGCTGGCATCTCCTGATTCTGAGGCAAATCAAATAGAATAATAATGTATAAATATAAAAAATAGCTTTTCATGACACCTCTCTATTTCCTTAGCCTCAGGGTGGAGGAGGCATGAAGACTGGCTGTCCAGAGGTGATATCTTCTTAATTTATACAGGAGAAACATGTGATGTCATTGTGTTATGTGTTTATGCAGAGCTCTCTTAGGAGCTGGAGATAAACTTAAATAGGTAATAGGGTGTTTTTTCCCCTAACATGCTCTTTATCCACCCTTTCGCTCCTTCCTTCCTTGCATTTGGGTTATTTTCCTTTGAAAGTACCCGCTTTTCTCTTCATTTCAGTCCAGGAGATGTGAGCAGATTTTCTGTGTCCTCGTGGAGACAGGGCTTGTGTGTGGTGAAAGAAAGTACCCCGAGTTCTACGCTGTGAGATGAGGCCCCTCTCTGTGGGAGCCCTGGAATAGCCCAGGGCTGACCCTGTCCCTTCCCTGGCTTGAAACCCTTCATTATGTTCCCACTGCTTGCTGGATACAGACCATAATCTGCATGATAAGGTTCCTGTCTTCCTCAGTCCTCTTTCACTCTTGCTCTTGGATTCCAGACACACCGACTTCCTTTCAGTTCCTCCGGGGCTCCATGGACCCTGACTGTGGGGGCCTCTTCACCTGCTGTTCTCCACCCAGATCCGTGTTCTTGGTTTTATCTCCTATGAATCCTTTGGTCTCAGTTCAAGAAGGCCTTTGCTGACCTTTTTGCCCTGGTCACACCCCCCTTAATTTAGGCTTTTGTAGCACAACGTGCTTCTTTTTGTAGTGTTTGTCATGGTTGTAACTCTTCATTTGTTTGTATAAGAGATCGTTATCTCTCTCCCCCATTTTTTAAAACCATGAGTACTTGAACAGATTGTCTTTATAGATTTTTCCTGGTATGTTATGGTCCTTTTTGGAACAGAGTCTTATATTCCTCTTATTTCTCTTATATTTGCCAGTTTTGTATAGATCTCTGTTTTCTCCTGTTTCTCAGGGACACCTCCCCTAACCCGGAGAAGGAAATGGCAGCCCACTCCAGTAGTCTTGCCTGGAGAATCCCATGGACAGAGGAGCTTGGGAGGCTACTGTCCATGGGGTCACTAGAGTCGGACACAACTTAGCGACTAAACCACCCTCCCCTAAACTTTCAAAGTGGGAGGCAGTCCAACACCATTAAATCAGAAATAGAGTTAGATATTAACATGATCAGAAGTACATATCCTTGTGCATTTATGGCCGTACAATTATGCATTGCAGAAGGAGCAGTTCTCAATCTGAGAAGTTAATCTTTGCCATTCAGTAAAAGACAATAGTGTAAGACTTGTGAATGTAGACTGTCTCTTTCTAGGTCTTCTGTGTCTTCTGTGCTATTTTGATATTAGTGGGTGATTAAGTTTTACCATCTGCAGTCACATTTCCTATTATTCAACAGACTAGGCAAGTTTGTTAATTTCCCCCTAGTTTAGGGAGAAACATTGGCAGATACAGGAGAAAAAGGAACCTAAAAATTCCTATGTGATAGGAAGAGAAGAAATCAGGGGCAGAAACCTCTGTGTTTCTAAGCAGTAAATTAGTGCTGTGTTATATGGCAAAACTGTTGTATTCCATTTGTACAATGGAATACTACCCAATAGTAGAAAGAAAAAAGCTCCTTTGTTTTGTACCATGGATTTAAAAAATTGCCTGCATTGTTTTAATGTTAATTTTTATTTTTATTGAGATATAGTTGATTTCCAATACTACCTATGTTTCAGGTATAAAATAGTGATTCACAATTTTTAAAAGTTATACTCCATTTATAGTTATTATAAAATATTGACTATATTCCCTGTGCTGTACAGTATATCCTTGTAACTTATTTATTTTGTACATAGTAGTTTGTATCTCTTAATCCCTTACCCCTATCTTGCTACTCCTTCCTTCCCTCTTCCCACTGATAACCACTGGTTTGTTGTATGTGAGTCTGTTTCTTTTTGTTCTATTCAAATGTGTTTCATTTTTAGCTTTCACAGATAAGTGATATTATACTGTATTTGTCTTTCTTTGATTTACTTCATTAAGCATAATGCCCTCCAAGTTCATCCATGTTGTTGCAAATGGCAGAGTTTAATTCTCTTTTAATGGCTGAGTAGTATTCTGTTGTATGTGTGTGTGTGTCATACACACACCCCCACTTCTTTTATTTAAAAAAAAAATATATATATATATATATGTTTTTTTTTTTTTTTTTTGCTGCAGTGGGTCTTTGTTGCTGTACGCAGGCTTTCTCTAGTTGTGAAGAGTGGGGACTACTCTCTAGTTGCGGTAGTGGTGGCTTCTCTTGTTTGGTGCACAGGCTTCTAGGAGTGCAGGCTTCAGTAGTTGTGGGCTCAGTAATTGTGGTTTATGGGCTCTAGAACCCTGGCTTAGCAGCTGTGGTGCTTGGGCTTAGTTGCTCCACAGCATGAGGGGTCTACCCTGACCAGGGACCAAACCAGTGTCCCCCGCATTGATTGCAAGGTGGATTCTTAACCACTGAACTGCCAGGGAAGCCCTATACCACTTCTTTATCCATTCATCTGTTGATGGATGCTTAGGTTGCTTTCCTATCTTGACAATTGTAAATAATGCTTCTATGAACATTGGGCTATGTGTATCTTTTTGAATTGGTGTTTTTGTTTTCTTTTGGATGTACGTACACCCAGGAGTGGGATTGCTGGGTCATTTTTAGTTGGTTGAAAAACCTCCATACTGTATTCCATGGTGGCTACACCAATTTACATTCCTACCAACAGTGTACAAGGGTTCCCTTTTTTTCTACATCCTCACTAACATTTGTTATTTGTGGTCTTTTTGGTAATAGTCATTTTGATAGGAGTAGGATGATATCTCATTGTGATTTTGACTTGTGTTTCTCTGATGTTTAGTGATGTTTAGCAGCTTTTCATGTGTCTATTGGCCATCTGCATTTCCTCTTCGGAAAAATATCTGTTTAAGTCTTCTCCTCAATTTTTAATTGAGGTGTTAGCTTTTTTTGTTGTTGAGTTGTATGAGTTGTTTATATGTTTTGGGTATTACCCCCTTGTTGATCATATCATTTGTAAAAAGAAAAAACCCTTGATTCTCACAGCATGAGTGAATAGCAAATGAATTATGCTCAATGAAAGAAGTCTGGCATAAAAAGGCATTCCATTCGTATAAAGTTACAAAGCATTCAAACTAATTTGTAGTGGCAGAACAGATTCAGTGTTTGCCTGGGAATGGACTGGGTGGAGGGGCTGATGGATTACAAAGGGACTCACAAGGAAACTTGTGGGCTGATGGAAATGTTCATTACCTTGACTGTGTTGATGATTTCATGGATGTATACAGATGTCAAAACTCATAAGTTGTTTGCTTAAACATAGGCAATATATTATACATTTAAAATTATACTCAAGATCCCCTGGAGAAGGGAACGGCTACCCATTCCAGTATCTTGCCTAGAAGATTCCATGGACAGAAGAGCCTGGAGGGCTACTGTCCATAGGGTCACAATGAGTCAGACCTGACTGAGTGATAGGATGGATAAAAAACAAGATCCTATTGTATAGCACAGGGATCTATAGTCAGTATCCTGTGATAAACCATAATGGGAAAGAACTGAAAAAGAATATGTTTGCAAATAACTGAGTGACTTTGCTATACAGCAGAAATTAACACAATATTGTAAATCAACTATACTTCAATAAGAAAGTACATACTTTAAATATATATATATATATTTATACATATATATATACACTCAAAAAGCTGTTAAAACATATTCATTGCATACCTACTCTGTTCCAGGGACTGTTTGGTCTCTGGGGACCCAAGGGCAAACAGAAAACAGGCTTAGTACGTGCCCTCAGGGAGCTTGCAGCCTAATGAAGAGAGAGACATTATTTGAATCATCCCTTAGGGCAGCAGCAGGTCTCAGGCGTGATCAGTGGTATGAGGGAAGGAGAGGGGTACATGGTGCTATGTGAGCATGTCTGGTGTATTTGCAGGAATGTTTTCCTGAGAAGTGACCATTGAACTAAGATCATAGAAGCTCAGAATTGGAAGGAGGACCTCAAGGTGGTCTTGTTTCAACTCTTGTCAAACCTGCAGGTTAAACTTATTTAAAACAATACCAACAAGAGTTTAATCTAGCATGTGTTGCTGCTATACCATCATAATCTATCAATACTCAGATGCTGGGCTCCAAGTAAAACATGGCTCACAGATTTTATCTGCATGAGGCTCTGGCCTGAGGAAGTTGGTGACCAACCTCCTGTGGTCCTGAATACTCAGGTCTTAGAAGATGAAATGATCACTCCTGTTTATGTGGCATCTTCGTCCAGGAGAGGAGCATGGCCCGAGTTCTGGCCTCATTTTGACTGTGTCTTCCCAATAGGGAGAAGATGAATCAGTCACCCTCAAATCCTGCACACGGCGGAAAACAGACTCCATTGAGAAGAGATTTTGCTTTGACGTGGAAGCAGTAGACAGGTGAGCAGCTGTCAAAATTTTTCTCAGAAACAATTATTGCTGAATTTGAATTTCTTACTTTTCCCATCCAGTCAGAACATTCTGGTTTTTTACCCCCTCTTTCCCTTCTCCATTCCTCCTTTTAGGATAGAGGTCAATTACTCGTTTGCAGGAATCAGTATCTCTACCCTGTGCTTTACATTTGGCACTGAGGCCCTGGTTGGTTTTCTTTTAATGTCAGGGCTTCCTTCTCAGGAATGTGTGTTAGGTCTCAGGAGGGTGAATTTATGTTTAGAGAAATCTAGTTAGCACAATTGTATCAGCTATATGAGACTTTTTACTTAGAATTTTTATGAAATGATTCAAAAGGAGTTAGATAAAAGGAAAAGTAGAAGTTCTACTCAGTTCAAAAGGGGCTTTTAGTTACAGCATTTCGCCTATCATTGTGGTGTGTATGCACCCAAGAAAGAAAACACACCACTTGTGAAATCAGTCTTTGGAGAGGAAGCTCTGTGTTATGTTCCTCGAGATTTATAGAATCTCATTAAGTCGTACCATTTCATGATGTTAAGCTGGTTTGACAGCATTCCAGTTCTTTGAGACACTTTACTTGGCAACAGGTTAATTCTTTGAATGAATGCCATGAGTTAAGCTTATTTAAGCTGTCTATTCAAGATCAGCAGTGCTAGCACAAAGATGCTTAGATATCAGCATGATTCTCTTGTCATGCTGTTTAATTTTTCCCCTTTATTAAAAAAAAAAAAAAGAAAAAGGTACACATTTTGTCAGGCCAGTACTTTCTACCTGCCCTGAGACGTTTACCTGTTGCCACTTCATGACAGCTCTAAAGGCTCTGGAGCAAGGGTACCACCTGGCGTGTTCTGCTCTGTGTGCTGCCAGGGGTGAGATGCCTTCTTGTGGTGTGATGTGTCCCTGCAGTGTGGCCCCTGAGGCTGATAGCGTGCCCGTGGAGAGAGCATGCCCATGTAGCCTAAGTTGGACATTTGTGGAAACTAACCGTGTTCATTAGCAACCTATTTATTATACTTTTGGCTCTCAAGTCAGGAAACCCAGATCTAAATTTTGACTTAGTAAAATTTTGCTTAGTAGCCATATGATTTTGGGCAAGTCACTTAATCTTGAGAGGCCTTGATTTCCTTCTCTGGAAAATGAAGATAGTCATAATACCTAGTTCCTGGAATGGTTAGGATTCAAGAAGATAAGGCATATAAAATGCTTGGCAGACTAGCAAATAATAAATGTTCATCAATGAGTTGTTATTAGTTATTAGTTATTATGTCCCTCATGGTTATCTGACTTGATGTTTCTAAAGCTAGCATTTAAATGCAGAGGAATAAATATAATTTGTAAAGAAAAGTGAGTACCCTAGTTGTTTGCTGTGTGTGGGTTATGAGAGGGGAAGGGAATGGAGAAGGGCTGTATGGAGGGGTAGGTTGAATTGGGGTAGCAAAGGGGGATTGTGAACAGTGCACCGCAAACTAAGATTATTCTTGACTTGAAACAAATCCTACGTCTGGATGCTTTGAGCCCTTGTAGGTATCTCTCTTCTCTATTACAAGTTTGGAATTTGTAAGAATTCATATTTGTTGAGGTCCATGAAAAATGGATTAGTGGATGTGTTTGTGTGGAAATGGAGCCCTGTTGTGTGATGCTGGTCAGCTGAATAGTTCCCAGAGGTGGTGGTCATCTATATGTAGGGCTCCTTGAACAAGGGCATGCCCTGCATTGCAGCTTTTGTTATTTTGGAAATGAGGTCAGTGACACTTTCTGAAGCTGAGTCATTTTCTTCTTCAGAAGTTTCCCAGAAGTTGTAAAGAGTTGCTTTTTAGGCAATTAAAACTCACCATGGTTCCTCTATCTCATTTCCACCCTTGCCAACACTTCCTACCACCTTCCCCCTGTGTTAGGCCAGAAAAGCTTTGCACGTCCCAATTATAAGCCTAGAGCAAATGTGTCACATTCAACATACTGAGTGTATTTGGGAAGTCCATTTCTTTTAAGTCATCGCCTCTGGTTTTCTTGGCGTGACATGGAGAAGTTTCAGTTGTGGTTCAGAATAAGGCTGCTGAATCTCCCCTTAATAAGCAGGAAGGGTGTAGAGGGTTCTGTTGTATTATTTGTGTTTTTAATGTTCAGTGTATTGTGATGCTGTTTTGCCTGGGTAGAGCCTGCCCTATTCAGAGCTGGCCAGTTTTTGGAGTTATCTGAGGGCTGAACCTGGGGAGTACCACTGACGTGTGGGCTCCTGGTCCACAGCCACGCTGCCTCCACTGGCCCCAGCACCCCAGGAGGCAGTATTCCTCTGTCTGAACCATCCAAGGCCAGGAACCAGGCCCCTAGGGACTGCTCTCACAGCTTAGCGCCTGTGAAGTTATTCAAACTAGCCAGTCCTAAACAGTTGACCTGGCCCTGCCTTGCCTTTGCTGCAGAAACTCTAACAAAGGTCAGTGTCTGGACTCTCCTCTCCAGCCACTTCTGCCTCCTGGATGATGTTGGTGTTTTCCCACGTGGTCTATGTGGTGTTCTAGGCATCCTGTTTCTAGCACCCTTGAATATAAGAAAATTGGTTTACTTGAGTCCCTTCTGGTTCTTCTCTTGTGGTTGCACTTGACTGGCCATCACCTGAAAAAACACAGAACATCCACGAGCCACCTTCTCTCCATTTTCTATACAGGTTGTCATCTTTGGTCCAAAGATGCGGTTACCATTGGCAACATTTTTTTAGCATCTTTCTGCATTTTTCCTCCCACATCCAGGAAGAAACTGAGGTGAGAGGGAAAGGCATTTGCACGTGCTCAGGGAGGCATCCCTGAGAACTCTGCAGAGAGTCTTGTTCTCTGGAAGACGTGCACACCCCTCTTTTTCCTCCAGTGTGCTTTAGCAAGGCAGGGATGCTGCTGGCTGTCCTGCTGTCTTTGCAACCTTCCACAGATTTCTTAGCTTCTGCCTGCTGAGTTGGAGAAGCAAAGGGGTGAAACGCAAGTTTAGCACCTAGGAAATGTGAAAGTCAGTGAGGGACAGCATGAGGTTTTAGAATGTTCCCAGAGTATGTAGCACAGATTAACATTTATGTAGTAGCTATTAATGTTTTCTTCTATGAAGATATTACTACATGCTAAAGTGTGACTTATTTGACTTAGAATATGTGAAGTTGTGGAGTTTGAAGATTGACTGCTTTTATCCTTTAGGCTCAGTGCTAATATTTCATGTCATTGTGTAGCTGAAACTGTAGCCTTTAGGAAGTGATGTTCTAGGAGGTCAGTGTTGTGAGTTGAGGATACCAGTGTCTCTTACTGCGCAGTGAGAACCACCCACTCTCAACATCCACAGGGGTGCTTGTGAGAAGGGCAACTTCTTGTTCCTGCCCCAGACTGACACAGTGCACCTTTCTGCAAAAGGGACCCTGAAGTCCACTTTGTGAATAAGGTCTTCTCTTGTCCTCTCTTCTTGCCCACAATTTGTGTATTAAAGAACAGGCATATCCTAGTATAGTGTTCTCAGAGTGTGCCAAAGCATTTTCCTTGTTAAAAACAAGCAACAGTAAAACAAAACAAACAACTCAGGCTCCTTTACTAAGGAGCTTACTTCTTAGCCTGATGGAGGAGCATATAGCTAGTAGAAAGGATGGTCACCAGGCTCTGATACAGAGCACGAGGAATAAAGCAACAGTAAACCCCACAGTAAAGCCCAGTTTTTAGTTAACTGTGGAGGAGACCAGCAATAAGAGAGTACTTTCTGGAAGCTGAACACTTTATGTAATTTCATGTAATCCTCACCCAGCCCAGGGAGACTTGTGCTCAAGTGTCTCATGTCACTGAGGAGGGATCTGCAGGTTAGAGGGTGAGTCTTACCCAAGGTTCAGGTGGCAGTTGAACTGAGGGCACTTTTCCTCCCTCAAAACTCAGGGTGTTTTAGAAGCGTTTTCGAGTGATGAGCCCAGTGCTCTCTGTACTTGGATCTTCGGGCCGCTGCTGAGCAGTCGCCTTGCTGACTGTGACATCTGAGGAGTGCTTTCTCACTCTCGTCGTTGGCGTTTGGTGTGTAAACTAATGGTGGTTGAACAAAAGCAGCACACACACACACTTCTGTTCCTGTATTTCCTACCCTGTGCTCTTCAGAAAGTCCTCACATGGCTAACAGCTTTAAGAGGCACACAGTAGGTATTCCGTGAATGCTGTGTGTTTTTTGTACTCTCTTCTTTTGCCTTTTATTCCTGACGATTTACATTTCTGTTCATCTAAGGAGACTGCCATGAGTAAGGACTCCAAGTACTGGCGCCATTTGTTAGTAGACTGTTTGCATTGCGTCCCAGTGCATTGCTGCCAATTTGTTAATCCTCAAATCCTGCCGAAAAGGGATTAATCCCTGACATTTCTGTCCTCTAGGAAGAACTGTTGTAACTCTGACCCATGAATGAGTTGGAAATCAAATTGAGGATTAATTCAGAGTTTAGGGATTTAGATTTATACCTCTTGAACTTTTATGTCAAAGATCCTCCTTACTACTGTGAATACATTTCAGAAAGCTACTTTAATTCTTACATCTAAGAATCTGTGTGGCTTTAAATGAGTGTGTGACTTGTAGTAGTTGTGGGTGCTACCACAACTTTCTCTGAAGAAGAATATTTTATTTTCCCAGAAGGTACTTGTTATGGGTTAGGTTGTATACCCCGACAAGTTCATAATGCTGAAATTCTGATCTCCAATGTCTGACAACAAAAATTGTTTGGAGATAGAGTATTTGTAGAGGTAGTCAAGTTAAAATGAGGTGATTAGATTAGAGTGGGCTCTAATTCCTTCTGACTAGTGTCCTGATAGAAAGGGGTAATTTGGACACAGAGCCAGACATGTACACAGGGAGAATGCCTTGTGAACATGAAGGCAGAGATCAGGATGATGTTTCTTTGAGCCAGGGAATGCCAGAGATTGCTAGCAGACGACCAGCAGTTAGGATAAAGGCATGGAAAAGTTTCTTCTTTACATACTGCAAAAGGATCCCACTTGCTGACACTTTGGTCTCCAGCTTCTAGCCTCTAGACTTGTGAGATAATATGTTTCTGTTATTCATGTCACTCACTTTGGGGGTCTTTGTTACAGGAGCCTGAGCAAACCAATACAGTATTGGATAAGAGGGATTCTCTCAAGGAAGCAGCCGTGAAAGGCCCCCACAACCTTTTAGATGGGTGGCCTAGTACACATTCCTTGAACAATCCCATTGATAAGGAGCCCCACTTCACAAAGCCACCGTTTTACATACATTATCTTCCTTAGCATTTGAAAAATCATTGTTTCTTATACCTTAATAAAGAAGCATTCTTTGGTGCCTTTGTATTACCTTGCTGTAGAACCGAACAGTTGAAAGTTTATATGTTACATTGGTTAATAAAATAAAAGATAGATTTTTTTCTTTAAATTGAGTTAACTCTTTTTGAGTGAGTTTAATGTAGAATTCCTGAGTAAAAAATGAGAGTTTGTCTAAAAGCAGCCGTTAGGGGGTAGTGGCATGTGATACTTGCCATTGTCTGTCTTTAGTTACTTTGAATAATTAACTCTACCAAGCAGCATCTTATGGAAATTAATGAGCAGATGTAGGGAAAATACTTGTTTAAGCTGAAGAATCATGGTGGTAGTCATCTCTCAGCATCTCTGCATTTGTTTATTTTAAAGAGATGTCTCACAAATGTATGTGACACATGGGTATTTTCTCCCAAATGTTTTCCAGGAGGAGCCATAAACCATATGGAAAATAATAGAAACAAAGACTTCTTTTTGATGCATTGAATCAGTGTAGTCTCTTGAGGAGTGGTGTTTATACTTGGAGGAAAGGAGACAGTTAGGATGCTTTATGTTTTCCAGGACTAGCTGACCCCAGCAGAAGTCCATACACTTGAAGATACTGTGTGGAGTGTTGCGTGCCCCGTTCCCACCCTTGAAGTCCATACACTTGACACTGTGTGGAGTGTTCGCGTGCCCCATCCCCACCCTTGAAGTCCATACACTTGAAGACGCTGTGTGGAGTGTGCGTGCCCCGTCCCCACCCTTGAAGTCCATACACTTGAAGACGCTGTGTGGAGTGCGTGTGCCCCGCCCCCTTGGAGTGCATACATTTGAAGATACTGTGTGGAGTGTGCGTGCCTGCCCCACCCTTGAAGTCCATACACCTGAGGACGCTGTGTGGAGTGCGGGTGCCCTGTCCCCACCCTTGAAGCCCATACACTGGAAGACACTGTGTGGAGTGTGCGTGCCCGCCCCACCCTTGAAGTGCATACACCTGAGGACGCTGTGTGGAGTGCGCGTGCCCTGTCCCCACCCTTGAAGCCCATACGCTGGAAGACACTGTGTGGAGTGTGCGTGCCCGCTCCCCCTTGGCACTCTGCAGAGGCGGGCAGAGCAGGAGGACTTACTAGGATCACAAGGTCATGGGTGCTGGGGTGTCATTGGGACCAAGACAAGCATCGTCCTTGCCTTCGTGGGTCTTACCTAGCATTGACTGTAGAATGGCAAACACATTCGTGCAACTGGAGGTATAAACACCTGTATATTGAGTGTTCAGCAAACTTGGAGGATCAAAATGCTATGAGGAAGGTGCAATTCATGGGGGATTTCACCCTTCCAGTCGTATAGAGAGTGATGGCATAATTAGAATGCTTTGAATTTTCATTTCCTCTCTTCTCCCCTTCCCCCTCCTCATTTATTAGCCATAACTAACTGCTGGAGTCTCTACTGACCATGGAGATAACAAAGTTTAATGAAGCAGTATGAATCTATTGGACTTTCCTTCTTAAGAGTCATCATCTGATTTTTCTTGCAAACCATATTCACAGTCCTCCTGTGAGCTTTCCATGAATAGGTCAAGAGAGACAGCTTTCCTGTGAACCAGTCCTAGCCTGGCATGTCACACGTCCCACCATGTACTAGGTATTTGCTCATTGTACAGGCTTTCCTTTGTACCGGTTAGTTGCTCAATTAGTTATGTTTTATATAACTCTGTTCAATTCTAACTATCTGTCTCAGGTAATTTGCTCCCAGAGGCAGAATAACATTACTTCATTCAGCTTTTAGCACAGTACTGGTGCTTGTAGTTCAATTTTGTTTTTTTATAGTAATGCACTTTCCGAGTTAGATTATTTTGTTCTTTCCTGTGGGACTTTGGTGAATTACTATGTAAGAGATTATGGGAATTGAATCATGTTAGTTGATATTTAAACTGAAGCTTGGGCAAGTTTAAACATAATCTCCATTTCTGCATTGGTAGGACAAAAAACCCAGAAGAATGGGAAATTGGTTAAAGAAAGAATAGTGACAGCTAGAAAGATTAATGGAATATCTGAATAATCTACCCTAACCTTCTAATGAGTCATCACCCTTAATATATTTTTATAGAAGGTTGCATGATGCACATAAAAGGTCGAAGCAGCCCTCAGTTTGAACTTGGGATCTGCCTCTTACTGGCTGTGTGAGTCTAGTAAGTAGTGAGTCTACTTACTGTGTGGTGGATTAACCACTTTAAATCATACCTAGCTTGCAAGATTATTTTGAAAATGGAATACTGTAATATTCTTCCCTGATGTAGTTCTCTGTTGGAAGAGCTTCTTTCTTTGAAGTTTGCTCTCTATCCTAAAATGAGACTTCATTGTTCTTACAGTGTACTTTAGTGTTGGAAGGTATTTCTTTGAACCTGTTTCATTTTGATGGCGCACCTGTTTTTAGTGTTGTGACTTTTCAAGTCATCTATAAGTTGAGAGTGAATACAGGTGCTTTAAGGGTATATGTGTACAGGAGTAAGAATCTATTTTCAAACTGTATGTGATAATCTATTATTTATATATATTTCCTACACAAGATAAAAGGTTTAAGCCCCTCCTTCCAATTTATGCTCTCAAAAGGAAACCATACCATACGACTTTTAAGTTAAAATAATACTCTTCTAGTTGGGCATGTGGTGTGTGTGCATGGATTTGTTTGTGTGTCTTTGTGATTTGCGAGAGTAAGCCTGTGTTTTCCAAAAGGATCATCTTATGTAACAGGCTTTGTTTCAGTGCTCAGCCTCTAGATGGCAGTGTTGTATACATATTATAACTGTTAGCTGGTCCAGTGGAAAATTAGCTGTCCTTTCTACACTGACATTTAGTAGTCAGTGGTGTGTGTGTGACGTGTGTTTCTGTAGAAGAAGGCATCATGTGAATATTACCTCTTAAAGGAAAGGCATTCTAAATGACTCATTCTTTCCCTAGAAATTCCTCCTTCCCACCTTTCTATGATGGATCACTTCATACCTACTTTCCTGCAGAAGCAAGCATGCTCAGTTAGTGCAACCTTTGTTTAAACATTGCATTTTACCTTACTTTCTGAACTCATGTGTCAGGCTGTTTGCTTCAGGGACAGCTTATTCGAGGCTGGTGATAAAAACAGATGAGTGATTGGGACTGTCCAGTGTGTGCTGAGAACCAGGCATTTCTGCTTTTCCCTTTTGGTGCAGTCTGCCTTTATCTTCTGCAGCAGATGAATCCATTTTTCCTGGTTTCAAACTTCCCCTCCCTCCCCTTCTCACCCCTTGTTTGAAATAATATTTGATTTTGCCTTCCTGCTGGTTGGTTAGAGTGCTGGTCTCAATGCCGTTGACATTTCGGGAGGAAATGGCTTTTTCCTTCCTCAGAGGGTGTTCTCCTGCTCTGACTTCCATGATTTGGGTGGGGGTAGAATGGGGAGAAATATTGTACTTTCTGAATTGCTCCTTGACTGTTCCATGAAATAAGCTAGTTGAGAAGTTCTTAGAATCTTTAGACGTCTTGTATTTTTAAATTGCTGTGTTTTTTTTTTTTTAACTTTCTTTTCCTTTTTAAAAAGTTAAATGAGAGAGTATTTGCTCTTTGATTCTGGTTTAAGTAAGAGTGGGATGTGCTGGTTAATGAACTGTGGTGTGAAATAAGGCAACCGTACTTATTTTATTTGTTACTTAATCCTGTTTCTGTTCTTTAGTCTACATGGTGAAATTTGAAGTTTCATTGATTGAATATACCAGTTAATTTGCTAATTTCTAAGTATAAAATGAGTTTAGTTTTTAAAAATCAAAACCAAAATTTTGCTAGTATATGAATCTGAAGAAAGGAGACAGTTCAGTGTGTAAACTCCACTTATTTGCGTGTCTGTTCATCATGAGATAGAATACTAAGAAGGATTGATAAATGACTAAGAAGGATTGATAAATGACCTAGAAGATTTTTAGAATTAGAATATTTTCTCATAGGTTGTTATCAAAATAACAAGTGTTTGCATTCCCTCTGAGGGTTATTCGTCCTGGCAATGCTTTCTTCTGGTGGTGTGTGTTGAAATCTGCTTACTCTAAGGTCCTTGGTGCCTATGGCGCATAACTGGCACTCAATCAGTATGTTTCATTAAAGACCATGTAACTTACTGTACCAAAGATGTCTTTGTCTGGGCTTCCTGATGTTTTATGACTTCATTCTCCTTTAAAGTAAAAATGTAAGAAAATTATCTGAAGCGATTGGTAGTATTCCTCTTTAGACTGTTATCTTTGCTATGGTCCTGATTATTTTAGGACTTCTCCTCCCAGGAGCTCTGTGCTATAGGCTATAGTAGGTTATGATTCATTCACTCATTAGGATCATATCCTTTCTAAGTAATTGATTAGAAGCCTGCTTCTGAAAATTTCTCAAGGGCTATATGTGTATTTGTGTATGTGGGGGTGGGGGTATGTGTAGAGGAAGTCCTTTCCTCCTTCTCCCGTTTCCTTTCTCCAGAGAGAGAGAGAGAAAAGAAAGAAGTGCCTTCTCCCCGCTCCCTCCATCCTCCTAAGGAAATGGTCACCTTGGATCCTGGGGCACAGATATTCCCTGCTTGGGGTGGGGGGCAGTACAGTGCTGTGCTTATCGTATGGGCCTTGCTTTAGAGTCAGGCAGATGGAGTTTTCAAGTTGAGGCTTTGCTGTTGCCTACCAGTTGAAGATTGTGCAAGTCATTTCTGAGCCTCAATTTTTAAAAGAAGTATACTGAAAGTACCTACTTCATTGGGAGGAACAAATGATAATGCTAGCCACATCCTTAGCCCAGTGCTTGGCCCATAATAAACAATAAACCTTAGCTGCAGTTGTGGGGCCACTGTTTGCAACGTCTGGTTTCTCTCTCACGTCTGTCTTTTCTCACCTGTAGCCCACTGCAGGTTACTGTGGCATGTGTATTTTTCTCATGTGCAAGCATATGTAATGCACAAGGACCACCAACAGTTATTTATCTCAGAACATGCAGATTGTGCAGATTCATAAGTTTTTGAATGGTAGATGAATATAGTAGATGAATGGTGCCCTTCTGTGATGACACTGGGTCCTCATGTTGGAAAAAAATGGGCAAGTATCCCCAGTTCCCCTTTCGTTAATGAACTGGAAAGACTCTGCTCAGTTGGACTGTGAGGCACATCAAGAATGCAGACATGCATCATTGTTAATCCCACTGGACGAGATGCATTGTAACATGTGAGGATGCCTTGGGATGGAGCTTAGGTTAGGAGAGGCAGAGAAGGACCAACACAGACCCCAGAATCGTAGGCTGGCAGTCCATAGATGTTCAGTTTGGTTTGAATAGTGTTTGAGGCAACATCTTAAAATGGGAAAGATGTGTAAACACTGACGCTGACTTCCCACGTGCCAGCTGTCTATAGAGCTGAATGGCAGATGCCTCATTTAGGTGGGGCATGTGCTTTCTACTTTGCGACAATCCCCACCATGCCCTGATGTCCCCGACCGTGGCGACAGGGGATAGCTGCCATTTTGCCTTGCATTTGTACTGTTGTTTTTCCCATGGAGGGAAACCCCTTTTGTTTTTGTGACTTTATCAGAAAGCAAAAGTGAGAAAGACAAAATAATGAGCTGCATATTTTAAGGTAAAGGAGACCACACCTGTTTTCCTTGGGGCAGGGAAGAATCTTCTCCAGTTTTCCTCATTTTGCTTACTTGTCTGGTCTCTGTAGATATTTGACTCTGTAATCTCACATATACACAGAAGAGGTGTCATTCTCCAGAATTATTCTGCTTTGTCCATAAGTTTGTGTACTGAAGATCTGCCATATATTTGGTAACATGAAGATCTGCTGAAACCTTGCATGCTTGTAATTGCCAAGGAACAGTTAAGGACAAGTTTTGCCAGTAGCACTTTAAAAGCAAAGGACCACTTCCTTTGGCACTCGTGTCTCTCTTTACCTGTGACTGGCAACCTCTTCTCTACACCTTCATCGTTTAACTCAGTCTTTCTATCTAAGCACAGTGAGGCAGGTTTTGTGCACAGGTTGTGAGAACATGTGTTTCTGTGGATGCCACAGTCCTTCTTTTACTCAGAATTTAACCCTTATATGTGCAGCACTGTGGATAGAATCTGAGGAATGAACTCTTGCCAGCAGAAGATTTATAGTCTTATGAATGAGTAAGCCCTAGATCTTTGGAGGTCAGTATAGAAAGAAAGGTACTGTTAGATTCTGAGTGTGTTTCAATGGGGTGGAGTGAGTTAGTAATAGCATTTCCTGGTGCAGTAGGAAGTGGGTGAATTGCCAAGCCACTGAGATCACCATTGTTGACTCAGATTTAGGAATAAGATTAGAGTAGGAAGGCTGTCCAGCAACCCTGGAATCAGGGCTGGTTGTGATTCCCCTTGCTCCTGGCTGATGAGAAGGCTGTGACCTGACATGAGTGGTCCCAGGTTCCTGGATGTGCTAATAAGTGATGTATTACCTTTTGTGGAGACCAGAGTTGAAAGGAGATAAGGTGGTGGGTAGCAGTTTGCCTTTTGATAGGTGAATAACTATTTTCTGCATCGCCCCAGTAGTACGAGAGCCAGGTTGCTTAGAAAATTGCAGATCCTTATTCATGCGTCTCAAGGGGATCCAGATAGAGCACCAAGGACTTGTTCAGAGTGAACAGGAGGTACTGTATTTGAAGCAGAATTTTAGGATTGAGCTCTAGAAAGGATTGTAGATCATTTGTTCTTCTCTCTTCTGGTAGGTAGTGGGAACACTCTGGCAGGTTTTCTAGGATTTGTTGAAGACCCCTTATCAATGATCAGAGATTAATTCCGAAAGGGGGAAGTAGGCCACTTTGATGTTTTACTCAGGAGGAAAAAGGAAATGGCCATGATCTCAGAGCCTCTATGTCAGCCCTTGGCCTGGCTTGCTTTGTGGTAGAGGTGTGATTTTTCAGTGGTATGTGACAGTGTTTGGGGGTGGGGTGGTGGGGATCATGTATATCAGAAGCACCTGTGACTCTCTGTCCCTTTTTAATCTGCCCTTCTCCTTCCATAATTTGGACACTACCCAACACTTGTCATCTGTTCCCTCCACTGACCTGCTGCTCATTTGCTCCTGTGATAACAACTAATTTTTGGACCACTTACTTTGTGTCTGGCATTTTGAAATGCCTTATACATATTTCACTTAGCCTTCACAACCACCCCATGAGGTAGGTACTCTTATTGTCTGTTTTTAAAGAATAACATAGACTCATTCAATTACTTGTCTGCTAGGAAGCACCAAAGTCAGAATGACAAGTAAGTTTAGATGACAGGTGGTATATCTTGGGTATTTAAAAACATTCTTTTTAGTGAGTTATAATCAGAATAAAATGCATAAATCTTAAGTCTATATCTTAATGACTGTGCACACACAGACACATCCTCCCACAAACCTGTGTGACCACCTAGGTCAAGTTATGGAACATTTCTGTCACTCTGGCAGGTTTTCTTGGGCACCTTCCCAATAACTGCCCATACTTCTTCTCCAAGACGAAATCACTGTTCTGGTTTCTCTCAGCACAGGACTTTTGCAAGAATTTGAACATTATATAAATGAAATCCCACTATGGGTAGTCTTTTGCATCTGGCTTCTTTCCTCATTGTTATTTCTATGAGATTTATTTATGTTGTTGCATGTAACAGTAGTTGGTCTTTTTTTTATTGTTTGTGGTATTACATTGTTTTAAATATACAACAGCTTATTGTCTTGTGAATGAATATTTGTGTTCTTGTTGCAAAAAACTTGGCCATTGTGAATAAACCTGAGTATTCTCAGATGTGTTTTTTGGTAGATATGTGCTCATTTCTCTTGGGTATATATCTAGAGGAAGAATTGCTAGATTGTAAGGCATAGGTTCGGAGAAGGCAATGGCACCCCACTCCAGTACTCTTGCCTGGAAAATCCCATGGACGGAGGAGCCTGGTAGGCTGCAGTCCATGGGGTCACTAAGAGTCGGGCACGACTGAGCAACTTCACTTTTGCTTTTCACTTTCATGCATTGGAGAAGGAAATGGCAACCCACTCCAGTGTTCTTGCCTGGAGAATCCCAGAGACAGAGGAGCCTAGTGGGCTACTGTCTATGGGGTCGCACAAAGTTGGACACGACTGAAGCGACTTAGCAGGCAGCAGCAGCAGCAGCAGCAGCAAGGCATAGGTTTAATTTTAATAGATATTTCCAAAGTGGTTTTATCACTTTGCTCTCCTATCAGCAGTGGATGAGAGTTCCAGGAACTCTGCGTTCTTGCCAGTACTTGTTACTGGTGGGCTTTTGAATGCTTTCCATTCAGAAGGGTGTTTATTTCATTGTGGTCTTAATTACATTTCCCTGATGTGTCATCACGTTCCCTTCTGTTTCTTATGTTTATGGCCCTTTGTGTGTCCTGTTTTATGAAGGTCTTTCATCCATTTCATTAATTAGGTTGTTCTTTTTTTTTTCTTATTTGTTTACATTCTTTGCATATTCTGGATATTTGTCTCATTGGAGATAAAAATTACAAACACCTTCTCTTACTCCCCTAGTAGTATCTTTTGACTCTCTTAGTATCCTTTGATAACTAGACTTTCTTTTATTTTGGTGAAGTCCAAATTTATCCTTATTTTTATGATTAGTGCTTTTTGTGTTCTTCTGCAAAATGAAAAACTCATTGCCTTTCCATCTCTTGGATATTTTTAGGCAGAAAAAAACGTGGAGACCCACTGTTATAGAATGTAAACCACAGTCACACTGCTCATTATTGGATTCCTGTTTTTGAACCGACTGTTTGCCTAGAGTGGTGTTCTGAGCCCTCATCTTTATAAAACACTTTAGGTTTCACAGAGCTCTTAATCATTCGACCTCATTTGATCCTAGGCAAGAGCTCAATAAAGGCCTTGCAGGAGGGTCTAGTCCCTGCTGATGGCCGACAGAAGCTCTCCGGCAGCTGCAGTATCTCCATGTTTCCCATAGCTTTGTGCTTGAGGGCAAAGCATTAGACTGCGTGGTTTGGTTCCTGGCTCTGTAACTGGGGACAAAGTACTTAACCTATTTGTGCCTTGGTTTTCTCATCTGCTAAATGGGATAATGAGAATATCCCTCCCTCATGATGTAGTTGTGAAGATGAAATGAATTAATTACTATGTAGTGCTTAACACACTATCTGGCACACAGAGTTGGGTTATTATTATTGTAGTTTTATTATTGTTTGATAGCGGTCACAATTCTTTTTTAATTGATGTATAATTGGCTTAAAATATTAGTTTCAGGTGTACAACACGGTGATTTTGTAATAGACTACACACCACACAAAGTTATTATAAAATATTGACTATATTTCTGGTGCTATATATAACATCCCTACGACTTACCTGGTCACTTGTACGTTTAATTCCCTTCATCCCTTCACCTATTTTGTCCCTCCTCTCACTCTTCTCCCCTCTGATACCTGCTAGTTTGTTCTCTGTATCTGAGGACCACAGTTATTTGCGAGCTGAAAAGAGCTCTGATCATTTACTCCATTTCCTTTTATTGTGTCATATTTTCCTTTCCTTATTCCACACTCCTACCTCATGAGTCCTCTGTCTCTTTCCCTCTTTATCTTTCCACTTTTGTTATGAAAAGCCAGATGCATTTCACACATGAACTAAATTGATACCTGGATGAAAATGTACTGTCTTATAGGGACTGACATGGAATGTGTAGGGTCATTGAGAACTTTGCTCAGTTTCTTTTGTTTTGAGGGATGGTGGCTAGCAGGGGCATAGAATGTTGAAAAGGAAGTGACTACTTGATTCCAAAATAAAGTTGACCCATTTACCTTGGTTCTAGGAATTACAGACATAGAAGATTTATGTAATAGTGGTTTAAACTGTAATAAAGGAAAAGAAAACTTGAAGCCAAGTGAATGTTTTCTAGATGTCTAGAAAGGATAGTATAATACTGTGATCCAGATGTTTATATACATGAGGCTGAGAGAAAGTTTTCTGAACTTGGGGTGATAGGATTAGTATCAAGTGTGTTAAATCTATTCAGCTTTCTATCACCCCATCCCTCCAAAAAAGAACAAAGTCACACGTGGAAAAGAATTTATCTTTTGATATTTTTTCGTGAAATAAAAACAAATCCTGTTGACTTTCCTGGTTGCTAATGCCAAGTGGCCCACCCTTAATAGCATCTGAGTTTGTTGGAACTTCCTCTTTGTGACCCTGGGTGGAAATTTCACACTGTTTGCCATGAAGTTGATGTGGCATCTGCGAGGTCCCTGAGATCTTGGTCTGCTAGGAAGCTATTGTGGTTTCACTATTTGCTGATGAACACCTAGCAGGAAATGAATTGAGATACTTTGGTGTGTAGAGAGTAGCTTTACCCCAGTATGGAGAGTAGGGTGTCTTTGCTCTCCAGTGTGGGGGAGAACATGAAAGAAAAATGGGGTGTCTGGGTGGGAAGAGGTGCCTCAGGATCACCTGAGAAGATGGTTAAAATTCAAGTTCTCAGGCACAGCGCACAAGTTCAGGTTCAATGAGGCAGGGCCGGGCTGGGTACCTCTATGCTAAGGGGATGCCTGATGTCTAGGCACAACAACACTGAGAACAACACTCAAAAAAGAGTTTCAGGCTCAGGGACTGGAGAGTTCCACAGTGGACTGCAGCTTCATAGACTTTTCATCTCAAAGCTATTAAAGCTTTGTATGTGGCTTTAAACTGGAAGAGTAGAATCAGTCCACCAAGCCCCTAGCCACAGGGCTGCAGCTGCCAGCAGTCTGCAGATACGCAGCAGGTCAGGCACACTAGATGGGCTGACAATGGTTGGAGAAGAAGAAGGAGTTTCCCGGCCTGTGCAGTAAATCACTGTGCCTTTTGAGTCATTGGGTCCAGGTACTAACACCCAATGTGACCTTCCCAAGAGTGACTGCCCCCTTGGGAGTAGCTTCTGTCCCATTGCCTGCGTGTCGTCCACCTGCTTACCCCCAGCCACCTGCACGCATCCTGCCTCTCCCGCCGCTGCTACTCCCGCCTGGTCTTTTTTCCTCTCTCTGTCCCCACCCTCTCATTCACTGCCTCCCACACTAACACTCCCTCCCCAGCCTCCCTAGATATGTTGTGTGTGTGTGTGTGTGTGTGTGTGTGTGTGTGTGTGTGATTTGGTCTTCATTGCTATGTGGGCTTTTCTCTGGTTGCAGAGAGTGGGGGGTACTCTCTAGTTGCAGTGCATGGGCTTCTCATCGTGGTGGCTTCTCTTGTTACTGAGCACAGTCTCTAGGTGCGCAGGCTTCAGTAGTTGTTGAATGTGGGCTCGGTAGTTGCAGCTCACTGGTTCTAGAGCACAGGCTCAGTAGCTGTGGTGCATGGACTCAGTTGCTGCACGGCATATGGGATCTTCCTGGACCAGAGATCCAACCCATGACTCCTGCATTTGTAGGCAGATTCTTTACCTCTCAGCCACTAGGGAAGCCTCCATGCTTCCATCTTTGCAAACTTTTTTCTTTGGAGATGTTGAGGAAGGATGAATGAAAACAAATGTGATGTTTAAAATATGTTCAATATAAGTAGACCTAGCATGTTCATTGAAACTGTGGAAATAAGCCAGGGGCAGCTAGAACAGTGACTATAGGTGGATTGAATAAATAGGCTTAGGTGTTTGTGGGCCCAGACTTGTGCTGTGCAAGGCTTCATGGAGTTCGTGTGTGTGTCCACTGTACCTTCTGTGATCCTAAGCAGTGCTGCAGACTTAATTCTTGCTCCATGGATCTCTGCCTTCCTTTTAGGCTTTCTCAAACTTTAAAGATGAGGATTTGAGTCATTAATTCTTAACTTTTTGTGGGTTGCAGTCTCCTTCCATAATCTGATAGGCAATTTGAATTGTTTGTCCAAAAAAGGCACAAACATTTGGAGGAGGGAGGGTGGCTCATAGACTGTTTGGGGCCCATCCTTGGACCTTAAGTGAAGAATTCCTGTCTTAATGCACATAGAGGGCTTGTAGTCCCTTCTTCCAAGTTCCTTTTTGTGGTTCACCCCTCTTGTGTGACATCTTTTAGGGGTACACAACAAACATTATTCGATATCATGTGCATGCTTTCTGGAGGGTCTTTGCTCAGTCTGAAAGAGCAAGAATATTTCAGGGAGTGAAAAGAGCTAATGCATATAATGAATGCGTTAGTTCCTGCTGTGCTAAAGATTCATTTAAAACTAGTGTGTACATTTAATATAGTCATAAGTATAATGCCCATTAGATATTAGACCAGGATCCCTCCACTTGGATGTTCCATTTCTTTTTATTGAGTCCAATAATTCTCTTCAGTTTTTGTTGTTGGTTAGGTGCTAAATCGTGTCCAACTCTTTTGCGAACCCATGGACTGTAGCCGGCCAGGCTCTTCTGTCCATAGACTTTCCCAGGCAAGAATACTGGAGTGGGTTGTCATTTCATTCTCCAGGGAAACTTCCTAACCCAGGGATCCAACCCAAGTCTCCTGCATTGGCAGGTAGATTTTTACCACTAAGCCACCAGGGAAGCCCTATCTTCACTGTAGTACATGTTTCTTGTACCCCTACTTGGAGTCAAACACTCTGGTAGCATTTTGGGGGAGAGGAATGAATATGATCTCAAAGAACAAACAAGGCCGAAGGGAATCACTTGACTCCTCTGTGTACTTAGCTGTATGTAGAGCCCTGTCTTCTGTGTTTCCTGCCACCTTCCTGAGGGAAATGGGCTTACTGAGAGGGATTTGGGGTGATGGCTTTGCTTTCTGAGGCTGGAAGGTGGCTCTGAAGAGCTGAGGGGTGCCTCTCTCTCTGCATACCATTAACCCTAGTAGTCTTTCACTTTCTTTAAGACACACCTTCATCTGTGGCACTGGGTTTACATGTCCTTGTTTCTCCGTAGGCCCGGGGTTATCACCATGCAGGCATTGTCTGAAGAGGACCGAAGGCTCTGGATGGAAGCCATGGATGGCAGGGAACCTGTAAGTAACAATTCAGGGAAGTAGAGCAAGAATAAAGGTCTCGAGTTGTTTTGCTTCCTTAGTGCAGCAGTTTTTGCTTTTACTCTAAATAAAACCTTGGGCTCTCAAGACCAGTGTACTAGAGGGGCTTTTTATTTTTATTTTTTTATTCCTGGACTAATGTTCCTGGATATTGATATTGTTTTTGTGTGGATGCAGTTCTGGAGCTTTGGCCTCTCAGTCTAAGGTATGGGTCCTTTATGACGCCACATCAGACCAGATCCCCCCCTTCACCAAGGCAGTTGTAACGCCCAGAGGACTCCTAGACGGAGGCACTATCAGTCTGACTTACAGAATACTCATCGATACCTCCACAAAGTGCAGTGCAGAGCATTACTTCAGATCCATTTTAATAGATTAAATGATGATAAAAGTATGCAGATGATGCAGAATCTTGTCATCACCTTCTGGTTCAGTTTCCCATTGCTATACTTGGTTCACATCCCATTATAATTGATTAGATTACCAGGGTCCACGAAAGGAATTAAGCCTAAAATGTGATCTATCCTCCTGTTTCAGAGGTGCTTGTCTCCGGTAGGTGATGTAATCTTGTGGTTTTCCTGCATCTTGTGACATGTAAAACCCACGGAAGAACCTTGGGGAAGTCCCTAGAGTCAGAGTAGTCATCTTAACTTGGGGCAAGGATCTCAGCTCCAGTACTCACTAAATCTCAAGGTTATAGAAGTCGTTAAGAGTACGGTCTAACCATGTCCTACCAGTAAAAGATAAAAAGAACCCACACTGTCAGAGGGCCAGTAACTGGGCCAATAATTATCACATACAAACGCACTGTCAAAAAAGGGAAATATGTGCAAGGGATGTGAGGCAGGCAGGCATAGCCTCCATTGACTGTAGAACTGTGCATCACACAGGGTGTGCAATATAGATGATACCAGTTCAGTTGTGTGTCTCTTTCTCAGCCTGCTCTGGTTAGGTGATCTGTATTGATTAATGTCATTTTCTACTGAGATATTTTGTGTCCAAACATGGAACTCATTATAGTCAACTAAGTATAGACAAATAACTAGTATTTGTACAACATTTAATAATACAGAGCAAGATTTAAAGAACTGTTTAAAGATTTAGGTGCAGTTTGCTAAACCTAGTTAATTAAATAAACATATCTTAGTTCTTCCCCTGGACTAAATAAAATACAAGATACCCTGATTTTCCCTGAGTACTTCGTTACTGATAAATTTTGATAGCTCTCTCAAAAGCAGATACACATTTCTACCTTCAGGGCTTTGTGAGCACAGTAGGTGCTTGATGTCACAGGCTTTTCAAAGCAGTTTCCTAAGTAGTCTTCATCTCTGCTGTTATCACCTACCATTAATTGAGCTTGTGTGTGTGTGTGTGTGTGTGTGTGTGTGTGTGTGTGTAAAGCACAGATTTGACACATGGCATCTTTTAACCTCTTAGTACCTAAGAAACTAAATGTTATGATTCCATTTCACAGATGAGGAAACTGAGGCTTAGAAGAGGTTAATTAACTCACCCCAAGTTGTACAGATAGTAAGTGGCTATTATTAGTACAGCACGGGCTAGGTTGCTATAACAAAGAGACTTCAAAGTACAAAAGCTTAAATAAAATAGAAGTTTATTTCTTTCATGGAGCTCAGAAGTGAGCAGTCTCTGCCTAACAGGGTCATTTTGCTGAGACAGACTGGGACCTGGGACCCTTCGCTGCAGTGCTTGCACCTGGACAAACTTGTCCTCCAACAACAGAATACAAAGAAACTATAAGGGACTAAAAATAACTGAGTGCTCCCTCAGTTGGGGCAGATTCTGGACAAAAGATATAAACAGACCAGAAGACCTAACTGCCACTTTTGAAGAACAGCTAGCAAAAACAGGGATTTGGGAACAAAAGCAGGGTACTGCACATGCCTCCTGCACACACTACCACCTAAGGGGTAAGAGAACCACCTAAGCCATCCCCCAGCCCAGTCCCTCAGCACACCTCCACCCTCACTGCATATAAGGAGCCATCTCCCACCTCCTCAGGGAGCAAGTAAGGGAGGCTGTTACTTGTTGTTGTTCCCCTGCTGGCTGCCCTGGGGCCCATAAAACCTTGCATGAATTTCTTGTCTGGCCTCTACTCAATTTCTATTGATTGGGAAAGGCTATGAATCCTGATTGGTATCAGTGCCATCCTCAATCCATGGCTTTCCATGTTCCATTCATTTCCATTTTTCAGCCAGATAATGGAAATGAGAGCATCTGGGATCCAGCAGATGCATACCCCACTTCCACAGCCCCCAAATAATTATATGGCCACATTCATCTACAAAGGAGCATGAGAAAGGTAGGCTGAACATAGGCAGCCATGGCTCCAGCCAGTGCCCAGGGGATCTTACCACTTCAAGGAGGAAGAACAGAAGCTATGGGGTGGTTAACAGTTTCCACCACAGTGTAAAGCTAGCATTGGAACCTGTATCTAGCCCTAAATGTCTTTGGTTTTCATTTTTAATAGAGATAAAATGTCAAATTGCCTTCTAAAAATCCTTACTCAGTTAATTTTTTCATTGATTTCTGTGACTTTCTTGAATGATTCTTAACTCATAGGGCAGGAAATACCCAGAAAGAAAAATCCTGTCGGGCATACTATTCTTTGTATGAACGAAAAACCCACTTTGGGGTGGGTAGATATGTGTGGGTGTGTCTTCCCTCCAGTAAGCTGGAGTTCTTAAATTGCTTCACACACTGCATTTTAAGTCTCCCTGCCTCCCTCTCCCACCCTTTGGTGTTTGTTCTTTGTCTGCATATATTTGATTTTCTTATAAACCACCTTAGTTTCCCTGTAGATTAACATCTGACCTCTGCAGGGAAAGTGTGTCTCTGAGAGACACATCTCCTTGCTCCAAAATGTGCATAGTTAAACAAGTTTAAGCATAAAATAATTGTTTTCCAAATATGATATAAATTTATTTCCTCTCAGTAACATATAGCTTGCAATGAAAACCACACCTCTGTGTGCTTTTAAGTTTCCTGAAGAGACACATAAATGCAAGCATGTGATGACAGCATAATTGGCAGGAATATTAGGCCTAATTTTGTCTCCCATTGCTGAGAGCCTCTGGGGAGCATTACAGGAGCTATATACCCAGTAGACAATTAGCAGCTCTGCTTAATCACCATCTCCCTAACAGTTAGGTCTGTCCCCTTGAGAATTTTGGCTTTGGTAAGGGAGCAGATACCTTTTTCTCTAGCTGATCTTCGAATATTTCCTTTACTTCAGGGAGATGTTAATGGCAGCACCTATCTTTTATTTTTATACTTACAGCTCCATTCTGTAATTGATTACTCAGTGTGTGTGTGTGTGTGTGTGTGTGTGTGTGTGTGTTTTAATTGAAGAGGTTGGTAATCTTGGTTCCCATCTTTTTGTTCTTTCTTCGTTCAGTAACACGTTTTTTGGTTGGGAAAAAACCCTTTATGATCTCCGAGTCAATCTTATTTTGTTTTAACAATGTTTTAGCTAATTGTTAAGTAGATTACAGCTTTTAACAACCAGTAACATGCTAGCCTAAAGAAAAGTTGAATGTCTTTATCTTATTGATGGATATATAATGGAGAAAGAAATTAGAGTTGTGTTTCACTAATGAGCATTATTGGAGAAGGCAATGGCACCCTACTCCAGTACTCTTGCCTAGAAAATCCCATGGGTGGAGAAGCCTGGTGGGCTGTACTCCATGGGTTCGCTAAGAGTCGGACACAACTGAGCCACTTCACTTTCACTTTTCACTTTTATGCACTGGAGAAGGAAATGGCAATCCACTCCAGTGTTCTTGCCTGGAGAATCCCAGAGATGGGGGAGCCTGGTGGGCTGCCATCTATGGGGTCGCATAGAGTTGGACACGACTAAAGTGACTTAGCAGCAGCAGCAGCAGTGAGCATTATGGTTTTTAATCTATGTAATGAATTCTAATTCAAGTGAAGGAAAGCCAATTTAAACTTTTCAGCAAAAAATCTGAATTTATTGGCTTATGTAACTGAAAGATATTGGGGTATAATAGTTCTGGCCCGTCTGAATCCAGGGGCTTCCATAATATTTGGAGTCAGTTTCTTCTTTTGTACTGGCTTCATTTCCGAGAGGTTCTTTTTATGTGGTGGTGATATGCTTTTTAGCTGTTCCAGGCTTACATCTTATTATCAGAAACAGGAGAGAGGAACCTTTTTCTGTAATGGGCTAGATAGTATTAATAAATATCTTAGGCTTTGGAGGCTGTAGGCGTCACTATTGCAGCTACTCAGTTTTGTTATTGGAGCTCAAAAGCAGCCATAGACAATATGTAAATAAATAAATGTGTGTGGTTACATTTCAATAAGTTTATTTATAAAAACAAGTAGAAGGCCAAACTTCAGTCATATACTGAAATCCCTGCTCTGTAAGTCTGGTAGAAGGAGAGCTTTGCTTAATAATTCCCAGGAGGTCTCATATTTGAATTTTACATTGGGCTGAATACTTGGACCAGAGCATGGGACAGGTGAATTGACAGTGTGGCTCACCTTCCCACTGCATGAGAACTGTAATGGTGCGGGAAGGTTGGCTTCCCTTGGGGTAAATCAAAGCACTGTTATGAAGAAGAGTGATAGACATACATGAAATAGGCAAAAATGACACAGTTTATCCAATTCTGATATCTTTATTCCATTAAGTTTTCTATTCAGAGAGCTTGTTTTTTGATACTTGGCTGGGAATGAAAACCACAAGTTTACCATAAACATCATACTTCAAGTGAAAGACTAGATACTTTCTTCCTAAGAGTGGGATCAAGGCAAAGATGTCCATTCTCATTGCCAGTCTTACTCAGCATGGTACTGGAAGTCCTAGCCAGTACCGTGCTGAGTAAGACTGGCAATGAGAATAAGAACTCAGTAACTAGCTAGTCAGATAAAATTTTGAAATGATTTTGCTGGATTTTCTTCCCTTTCTGTTAAATGTGGGTTGACAAGTTATAGAGTCACCATTCCAGCCACATAAGCTTTGATTTAATAGTCTGTGGCCACTGTCTTAGCTTGAGAATAGACTTTGTATATTAAATGGGGCACAGAACTTTAGTGCAAGTTGCATAAACATTGCAACCAGGAGAAATTTTAGAGAAAAGCAAATTTCCTTTTTTCTTGGTTCCTTATAACTGAAGTTCTCTCTCCTGTTCTCTTTGTATATTGCTCTAAGTATGTTCAGTACATTTAAGCAAGCAGATTAGAATCAGTACAGTCATTACCAACACATACACCCAACCTTCTGCCCAATGGAAAGATGACTCAGCACATAAGTGGAACTAATAGGGGAACCCAGAATCTTAGAACTTGGATCTCTCTGAACTGTGTTCCTATATATTCCTGTAGTTGTGATTAGTGGTATCTCTGGAAGTGCTTCTCTTACCTCCTTATTTTAGAGGTATTAGTCTTCCTTCACACCCAAGGATTCTTTAGTAAAATTAAATGTTTCTCCACTTTGAGTTAGTACTTGAATCTCTTTTGATAGTCAGAAAGTTCAATAGTTGGCAGATGCTAGAATTATGTGGAATTAGTTTAGGAGGAGAAGAAACAGGTGGCGTAGCATCAAAGATTGTGTGTAAATACACGTGTTAGTTTGAAATCATGCAGTTGCCACTTATGAAAGTCAAAATGGCCAGATATTGGTGATTTCATGTGGCTCAAGCTCCTACTTGTGGCACAGAAAGAAGCCCACACCCAGGCCAGTATTACATGCTTATTTATTTAAGTGGAACACTGCTCAAAAGGGCCAGTCAGTGGCTGATCTTGGGTGGATAATCCAGGTCTCCTAGCTTTCAGCTCTGTGATGTTTTATTAAGTACTACAACTCATAAACTGATGAGTTATTAGGAAGCCAAAATTGAATGGGGGCTTCCCTGATGGCTCAGTGGGTAAAGAATCCACTTGAAGTGCAGGAGACACAGGAGACTCAGGTTCAGTCCCTGGGTTGGGAAGATACCCTGGAGGAGGAAATGGCAACCCACTCCAGTACTCTTGCCAGAAAAAATTTCATGGACAGAGGAGCCTGATGGGCTACAGTCCAAAGGGTCACAAAGAGTTGGACATGACTGAGTGACTATGCAATTAAGCACAAGCACGTAGTTGAATGGTGTCTACCCTCCCTTTTAAATGGAGCTCCTCTCTTGGGGCTGCTGCTGCGGAAGAAGGAAAAAGTATCAGGGACTAAGGAAAAACCACTTGTCTAGTAAGTGGACAAGTCAGCATGGCTTCCTCCTGCTGACCTCCATGTTAAAGAAATGTTCTATTTTAGTCCTTGTGGACTTTGAGCCTGAACGGTCTGTCCTTTTCTTGCCTATCTCTGCTAAGCCCAAGTTCCAGCCCCTGAGTTCTTCAGGAACTCATAGGAAGCAGCAATTGCATTCGATCTTATGTTCTGCACCCAGTATCCGAAAGAGTGAGCTGTGTATTAAAGGCAAAAGTGAGATTGATGACCATTCAGATGAGATCTCATAATCAGAGGCAGAATGTCATGGTGGTTAAAAATATGGGCTCGGGCAGCCAGGCTTAAATCCCTATTTACCACAAATAGCTCTCTAACACTAGGAAATGACCTGGTCTCTCTGAGCATGTTTCTTTACCTACAAGGTAGACATATTAACAGTATCGTCCTATAAGATTATTTTATAAGGATCAACGTTTATGTGAAGTGCTTAGATAAGGCCTCTATGTGGTGAAGTGCTCGTTAAATGTTAATTCATATCATTATCTTTTTGGAGAGGAGGGACAGATATCCAGACACTTGGATTCTCTTTCTAGCTCCTTTTCTAAATTACTCAGCTCATTTGAACAGAGTTTATTTAGTCACCCTGGCCAGGCTTACCAGAGTGCAGGGCAGGAACTGTTTTCACTAGTATGGAAAATGTGATTTCATTTAGCAGTCAGTCTGAACTCTCAGGCTGTGAGTTGGAGGAGCATGCAGTAATGTTTAGCCTTATTTGCTATGATGTGGCCCAGGCCTGGCAGTTTGTAATCCCAGCTGTATGCTCAGCTCAGCTCACTATTCTATTGCTGAAACTTACATTTTCCTTTCTTAATAAAATAAGTGATCAAAGGAGTATGGATGGTTAAGAAAGTGAAGAGTGGAATTGCTGAGCTCCTGCATAATGATGCAGGTCTCACTTCTTTATGAGTAGAAGGGTGGTGTGGAAGAATACTTCTGTCCATTTTGTGAAGGCTGTCTTTGTAATATCACATAGTGTGAACTGATACATCATCAGAAAGTAAGGTTCCTAATTTACTTTTCATTTCCCCACCTCAGCCCCCGACTTGGCCCCAAGCTGTGGGGAAACTGGATTAAACATCCGTGGGGAAACTGAATTAAACCTCCATGTTACTTGTTTCTGTTTCTTTTTCTCTTACTGAGTTAAGAAGCTGGTTGTAAGCTTCTTCTTTGAATCATATCAGTGTTTTTATATAGGTAGAATTTATAATAGTGCATATTCTATCACCAGCATGCCCAAGTCTTAAAAGAATTGTAGTACTCGTCATGTCTTTCCTTGTTCTCTTTGATTAGATGTCCTTTAGAAGAACAATTTTTTATGAAAATCATAGAATATTTAATTGAGGTGCCTGAGCTGTGAGTTGGGAGAAAAGAAGAGATCAAATGAAATTGTTTTATGATGAAGAGCTGATGAAACACTGTTCTAAGAAATGGAAATTTTGATAGCCAGAATATTTTTGATTTGAACCTTATGATTTAATAACACACTGGTGGTGCTTACTCAGGTCTTAAACATTCTTCTTTCAGCATTTAGCAAACGTGTACATTGTCCACCAATTATCTTGATGAGTAATGAGGATGCCAATATGAGGAAAGCCCATATTAATAGAAATTTCACTTGTTTGCTGCAGTTTCCCCATTGCCTAGCACAGCAGCTGGCCCAGCATAAGTACTCCATAAATACTTGATGAAAAACTGGAGTCAAAACTAAGGGGAGAAGTTGAGGATAAACCCCCTTTTCTTCACAAACTGTATTGCTTCCATTACTTGAGACTGTGTGGGTACAGTTTTAATTCCTTGATTGTATACTTCATTTAGATACATATCTACTTACTTGCAACAGAATTTAGCTGAGGGACCAGTTAATCTTTTTTGTGCCAGGAAGACTTTTGGCAATCAGGTAAGGCCTTTAAATTCTTTCTCAGAGTAATATTTTATTTTTTTTTTTAATTGGGGTATAGTTGTTTTATACAAAATGTATCACTATAACTGTGTGGTGTTCACTTCAGTTGCTTAGTCGTGTCCAACTCTTTGTGACCCCATGGACTGTAGCACGCCAGGCCTCCCTGTCCATCATCAACTCCCGGAGTTTACTCAAACTCATGTTCATTGAGTCGGTGATGCCATCCAGCCATCTCATCCTCTGCTGTCCCCTTCTCCTCCCATCTTCAATCTGACCCAGCATCAGGGTCTTCTCAAATGAGTCAGTTCTTCGCATCAGGTGGCCAAAGTATTGGAGTTTCAGCTTCAGCATCAGTCCTTCCAATGAATAATCAGGACTGATTTCCTTTAGGATGGACTGGATGGATCTCCTTGCAGTCCAAGGGACTCTCAAAAGTCTTCTCCAGCACCACAGTTCAAAATCATCAATTCTTTGGCACTCAGTTTCTTTATATTCCAACTCTCACATCCATACATGACCACTGGAAAAACCATAGCCTTGACTAGACAGACTTTTGTTGGCAAAGTAATGTTTCTGCTTTTTAATATGCTGTCTAAGTTGGCCATAGCTTTTCATCCAAGGAGCAAACGTCTTTTAATTTCATGGCTACAGTCCCAATCTGCAGTGATTCTAGAGCCCAAGAAAATAAAGTCTGACACTGTTTCCACTGTTTCCCCATCTATTTGCTATGAAGTGATGAGAGCAGATGCAATGATCATAGTTTTCTGAATGTTGAGGTTTAAGCTAACTTTTTCACTCTCCTCTTTCACTTTCATCAAGAGGTTCTTTAGTTCTTCTTTGCTTTCTGCCATAAGGGTGGTATCATCTGTATACCTGAAGTTATTGATATTTCTCCTAGCAGTCTTGATTCCAGCTTGTGTTTCATCCAGCCCAGCATTTCTTATGATGTACTCTACATATAAGTTAAATAAGCAGGGTGACATACAGTCTTGACGTACTCCTTTTTCGATTTGGAACCACTTTATTGTTCCATGTCCAGTTTCAATTGTTTCTTCCTGACCTGCATACAGATTTCTCAAGAAGCAGGTCAGGGAGTGTGGTATTCCCCTCTCTAAGAATTTTCCACAGTTTGTGGTGACCCACACTATCTCGAAGGCTGTGGCATAGTCGATAAAACAGAAATAGATGTTTTTCTGGAACTCTCTCCCTTTTTCAGTAATCCAACAGATGCTGGCAATTTGATCTCTATTCTTCTGCCTTTTCTAAAACCAGCTTGAACATCTGGGAGTTCACGGTTCCCATAGTGTAAAGCCTGGCTTGGAGAATTTTGACCATTACTTTACTGGCGTGTGAGATGAATGCAGTTGTGTAGTGGTTTGAATGTTCTTTAGCATTGCCTTTCTTTGGGATTGGGATGAAAACTGACCTTTTCCAGTCCTGTGGCCACTGCTGAGTTTTCCAAATTTGCTGGCATATTGAGTGCAGCACTTTGACAGCATCATCATTTAGGGTTTGAAATAGCTCAACTGGAATTCCATCGCCTCCACTAGCTTTGTTCACAGTGATGCTTCCTAAGGCTTACTTGACTTTGCATTCCAGAATGTCTGGCTCTAGGTTAGTGATCATATGATTGTGATTATCTGGATCATGAAGATCTTTTTGTATAGTTCTTCTGTGTTTTCTTGCCACCTCTTATTAATATCTTCTGCTTCTGTTATGTCCATACCATTTCTGTCCTTTATTGAGCCCATCTTTGCGTGTTTCCTTGGTATCTCTAATTTTCTTGAAGAGATCTCTAGTCTTTCCTATTCTGTTGTTTTCCTCTATTTCTTTGTACCGACCACTGAGGAAGGCTTTCTTATCTCTGCTTGCTATTCTTTGGAACTTTGCATTCAAATGGGTATATCTTTCCTTTTCTCCTTTGCTTTTCACTTCTCTTCTTTTCACAGCTATTTGTAAGGCCTCCTCAGACAGCCATTTTGCTTTTTTGCATTTCTTTTTCTTGGTGATGGTCTTGCTCCCCGTCCCCTGTAGAGTGTCATGAACCTCCATCCATAGTTCATTAGGCACTCTGTCTATCAGTTCTAATCTCTTGAATCTATTTTTCACTTCCACTGTATAGTCATAAGGGATTTGACTTAGGTCATACCTGAATGACCTAGTCATTTTCCCTACTTTCTTCAGTTTAAGTCTGAATTTGGCAGTAATGAGTTCATGATCTGAGCCACATCAGCTCCCAGTCTTGTTTTTGCTGTATAGTGCATCTCTGTCTTTGGCTGCAAAGAATATAATCAATCTGATTTCGGTATTGACCATCTGGTGATGTCCACATGTAGAGTCTTCTCTTGTGTTGTTGGAAGAGGGTGTTTGCTATGACCAATGCATTCCTTTGGCAAACATCTATTAGCCTTTTCCCTGCTTCGTTCTGTACTCCCAAGGCTAAATTTGCCTGTTATTCCAGGTATTTCTTGACTTCCTACTTTAGCATTCCAGTCCCCTCTAATGAAAAGGACATCTTTTTTTGGTGTTAGTTCTAGAAGGTCTTGTAGGTCTTCATAACCATTCAACTTCAGCTTCTTCAGCCTTACTGGTCAGGGTATAGACTTGGATTACTGTGATATTGAATAGTTTGCCTTGGAAATGAACAGAGATCATTCTGTCATTTTTGAGATTGCATCCAAGTACAGCATTTCAGACTCTTTTGTTGAATATGATAGCTACTCCATTTCTTCTAAGGGATTCTTGCCCACAGTAGTAGTTATAATGGTCATCTGAATTAAATTCACCCATTCCAGTCCATTTTTGTTCTCTAATTCCTAAAATGTCTATGTTCACTCTTGCCATCTCCTGTTTGACCACTTTCAGTTTGCCTTGATTCATGGACTTAACATTCCAGGTTCCTATGCAGTATTGTTCTTTATAGCATCGGACTTTGCTTACACACACACACCCACCCCCCACCCACCCCACCACCCTCCCCCACCCCGCCACTTCCTCTTATGGAGAAGGAAATGGCAACCCTCTCCAGTATTCTTATCTGGAGAATCCTATGGACAGAGGAGCATGGCAGGCTACAGTCCATGGGGTCGCAAGAGTTGGACATGATGTAGCGACTAAACCACCACCACCACCTCCCTCTTGGGCCTCCTTCTTCCCATCTTCCCCCGAGTCCTACCTATCTAGATCTCCGCAGAGCACTGAGCTGAGCTCCTTGTACTGTACAGCAGCTTTTACACTCCTGCCATTATTTTTGCCTTTATTATTTTAGCTTAACCTTGGGCAGGGGTATAGGGTTGGTTGTGAGAAGGACTTCTTAATGGTTTGAAGTTTTCAGAGTCAGCGTGTGCTAATTTTGTTATTAAGTAAAAGTAATAATAGAGACTGTCCCTGTAAGTCACATTTATTCTTTCAGTCATTTCTCACTCTTCCTTTGTCATTGGCATTAGTTACTTGGGTTGTGGAACCTTCTATCCCTAGACATATTGGAAGGGAGAAACTCCTCTCTAGAGTTAAACATATGGTGTGTGTCTCTGTGGAATTTTCTCTGGGTATTTATTCCTGTACTTGTAAATCTAGAAATAAACTCTTCTATTTTGTAGAATTTTTCAGTTAGTATAGATTTACTGTGGATTAGTAGACAGTCTTTGACATTTAGGCTGTTTTCAACTTTTCATTATAAACAATGATGTCATGAAATCCTCATTCTGTACTTTACTGTCTACCTAGTTGAGCATTTTTTCTAGGATGCATACCAAATGGAATCGCCAGTTGAATGGCGTATGCACATTTAATATTGTAATAAATTTTGGCATGTTGCTTTCTCCACAGAAAAGTATTAGCATTTACTTCATGTAGTGACTTGTGAGGATACCCAGTTTTTCCACACTTTTGCAAGTACTGCATAGTATGAGTACACACAGAGGTGTGTATACACATGTGTGTGTCAATCTGATGATAGAAAATTGTTCCATTTGCATTTTTCAAATTACTAATGAAATTGAAAGTCTCTTCTCATGCTTCCCAGCCATACATATGTCTCTTATTTTTATATAATAATGTATATAAAGTACATAGAGCAGTATCTATCTCATGATTCATGCTATAAACTCAACATTAAAAAAATGAAGATCATGGTATCTGGTCCCATTACTTCATGGCAAATAGAAGGGGGAAAAGTGGAAGCAGTGACAGATTTTATTTTCTTGGGCTCCAGAATCACTTCAGTTGGTAACTGCAGCCATAAAATTAAAATACACTTGCTCCTTAGAAGGAAAGCTATGACAAACCTGCTGCTGCTGAGTCACTCAGTCGTGTCCAACTTTATGCGACCCCATAGATGGCAGCCCCCTAGGCTCCTCTGTTCCTGGGAGTCTCCAGGCAAGAACACTTGAGTGGGTTGCCATTTCCTTCTCCAGTGCATGAAAGAGAAAAGTGAAAGTGAAGTTGCTCAGTCGTGTCCGACTCGTAGCGAGCCCATGGACTACAGCTTACCAGGCTCCTCTGTCCATGGGATTTTCCAAGCAAGAGTACTGGAGTGGGTTGCCATTGCCTAGACAGCATATTAAAAAGAAGAGACATCACTTTGCTTACAAAGGTCTGGATAGTCAAAGGTGTGGTTTTTCCGGTAGTCATGTATGGATGTGAGAGCTGAACCATAAAGAAGGCTGAGCACTGAGAAATTGATGCTTTCAAACTGTGGTGCTGGAGAAGACTCTTGAGAGTCCCTTGAATAGCAAGGATATCAAGCTAGTCAGTCCTGAAAGAAATCAATTGTGAATATTCATTGGAAGGACTGATGCTGAAGCTGAAGCTCCAATATTTTCGCCACTTGATGCGAAGAGCTGACTCACTGGTAAAGACCCTGATGCTGGGAAAGATCAAGGGCAAGGAGAGAAGTGGGTGACAGAAGATGAGGTGGTTGGATAGCATCACCAACTCCATGGGCATGAGTTTGACCAAGCTTAGGGAGATACTGAAGGACAGGGAAACCTGTAGTGCTGCAGTCCATGGGGTCACAAAGAGTTAGATACAACTTAGTGACTGAACAATAGCAACAACAGCACACATAATTTCATATTTTCTGGAAAATCCTCCATTTTCTGTCCTAGGTTAACTACTGCCTGACCTCCTCTGCAGAGGTTGTCATAGGTGAGACTGTAAGTCTGAAGGTTTTTGTCACCAGTTAGTTATTCATTTGAGTCAGAATTAAGGCCAAATTAAGAGTTCCCTATTTTGTTTCCTCCATCTACAAGATGATGTTTTTGCAAGTCAAGAATTTATCAGAGGCTTCATTTGATAAAACCCTGATGCTGGGAAAGATTGAGGGCAGGAGGAGAAGGGGACAACAGAGGATGAGATGGTTGGATGGCATCACGGACTCAATGGACATGGGTTTGGATGGACTCTGGCAGTTGGTGATGGACAGGGAGGCCTGGTGTGCTGCAGTTCATGGGGTCACAAAGAGTCGGATACAACTGAGAGACTGACCTGAACTGGTACTTTTGTATATGTATGTGTGTGGATGTAGTAGCTTTTTTTTCTTAACTTTTCATTTTGAAATTGTTTCAGAATTATAAAAATGTCACAGAAATAGTGCAAAGAATTCCAGAGTAACTTTTACCCAGGTATCCTGAATGTTACATCTTGTATAACCACAGTGTGATTACCAAACCAGGAAATTCACATTGATGCAATATTATTAACTATTTTACAGATCTCAGATTTTGCCAGTTATCTCCCACACAAAAAAGGTTTGTTTTCTAATCCAGTATTCTATCACATCTCCTTCAGTTCAGTTCAGTTCAGTTGCTCAGTCGTGTCCGACTCTCTGTGACCCCGTGAACCGCAGCATGCCAGGCCTCCCTGTCCATCACTAACTCCTGGAGTCCACCCAAACTTAAGTCCATTGAGTCCGTGATGCCATCCAACCATCTCACCCTCTGTCGTCCCCTTCTCCTCCTGCCCTCAATTTTTCCCAGCATCAGGGTCTTTTCAAATGAGTCAGCTCTTTGCATCAGGTGTCCAAAGTATTGGAGTTTCAGCTTCAAAATCAGTCCTACCAATCAACACCCAGGACTGATCTCCTTTAGGATGGACTGGTTGGATCTCCTTGCAGTCCAAGGGACTCTCAGGAGTCTTCTCCAACACCACAGTTCAAAAGCATCAATTCTTCAGTGCTCAGCTTTTATAGTTCAACTCTCACATCCATACATGACCACTGGGAAAGCCATAGCCTTGACTAGATGGACCTTTGTTGACAAAGTAATGTCTCTGCTTTTTAATATGCTGTCTAGGTTGGTCATAACTTTCCTTCCACAGAGTAAGCATATTTTAATTTCATGGCTGCAGTCACCATCTGCAGTGATTTTGGAGCCCCTTAAAATAAAGTCAACCACTGTTTCCCTATCTATTTGCTATGAAGTGATGGGAACAGATGCCATGATGCCTCTTGAGAAACTTGTATGCAGGTCAGGAAGCAACAGTTAAAACTGGACATGGAACAACAGACTGGTTCCAAATAGGAAAAGGAGTACATCAAGGCTGTATATTGTCACCCTATGAGAATCCCAGGGACGGGGGAGCCTGGTGGGGTGCCGTCTATGGGGTCGCACAGAGTCGGACACGACTGAAGTGACTTAGCAGCAGGAGCAGCTTATTTAACTTCTATGCAGAGTACATCATGAGAAACGCTGAGCTGGAAGAAGCACAAGCTGGAATCAAGATTACCAGGAGACATATCAATAACCTCAGATATGCAGACACCACCCTTATGGCAGAAAGTAAAGAAGAACTAATGAGCCTCTTGATGAAAATGAAAGAGGAGAGTGACAAAGTTGGCTTAAAGCTCAACATTCAGAAAACTAAGATCATGCCATCACATCCCCTTAGTTTCATTTCATCTGGAACTTTAGAGGCTGGGCTTTTAAAGGACTGTTACTATCAACAGACGTCCAGATTGTTGAAATCAGGACATCATCCTCTCTCTGTTCCCATCTTGGTGTATTTGAGGACTATTGTCAATATCCTCTCTCCCTTGAGATAATTTATAACTTTTATTTATATTTCTGTTGTCTTCTGAAGATTCTCTGATATATAGTTCATCTCATGTTTGTAGATTTTGTTGTAATACATTTATTTCTTTTGGTTATTTTGTCTTCCACCATATCTGCTCACATCATATATTCTTCCTTGGGCAATTTACTGTGTTTATTATCTGTATTGTAGTTGCTAGTTTAAAGGCGCTGAGGCCATAGCGTGGTCTTAATAGACATTCCATAGCGTGACCTCTGCCTCTAGCAACAGCATCAATTACTGTTGGTCTTCTCTCAGATATCATGGCAGTGATTCATGAGAGTGGAGATTATGGTTGAAGTAGTTTCAATTTTCTTTTTTCTTCTGCAGGAAAGGCAGTCGATAAAAGAGAAATCTTTTTCAAATGACTTTCTTCATTGGAAGAATGATTGAATGGCTTGCAGGTCCATTTCTGCAGCCTTCTCTTGTACCCTAAAAGCCAGAAAGTGGTCATATCTCTTTAGTGATAAAAGTAAAAGGTAGTAATGTTAAAATTATATGGCTAGAAGATAACAGTTTGAATATTAGGAGGACTGTGAATTAGGTTGTGGAACAAGATAAGCATTTTTGCGAGATTATCTTTGGGTTTTGCTGAATCGGGCTGCAGTGTGGTCAAATTAGGAAGTCTTGTGATACCATTGTGACCACATTCTTTTTAAGTGTGTTCCCCAAAATCCTGGCCCACAATCTTGGAAGAAAACATAAGAACAAATTAAAAAAAAAGAAAATCTGAAAAGCAAAGCCATTTTCTAATATGGTTTTAAAAATCTTTCCCTTTGGTCATCAGGAAGACAGTGCAGACGTGTGGTCTAGTGGTTACAGCCAAAGGCTGAGCAGGAGGAACCAGGCCCTGACCGGCCCCCAGCCAGCTCCCCTGGCTCCCGCATGCTGTGTGGTCCTGACCCAATGCCCAGAAAAATGAGTTCTCTCTATCTTTACCTCTGTTTTTAAAGGCAAAGAGAAGAGAAGGAGGTGAGGGGAACCAAAAACTGGGCTAAGATTCCTCAGATTAGAAACATGCTCTCTTATAATTAATCATTGCTAGTTAGTTTTGATTTTTTTTCTATAAATCTTAAGAGAGCTTTACTTCCACCAGGCTAAGGAAGTCAACATTCTTGGGATAAACGGACATGGGTTCTTTTGGTTTTGTCTTTTTATTTGGGGGAAGGGTGCCTAGTGTTGAAATATATTGGGGCAATTTTTAACTTTCCCTCTTGAACTGCTTTGTGGAAATGAATGCCATATTTCTCCTAGTTGGTGGCTATGCCAGATATCTGGATGGATTATGATACCTGGCTTTGGCAGTTTCTCCACTTAGCTCACACCTCTGTGTGTTGTCATCTCAGGAAGATGTTGACTTGCTTATGGCCGGGATTGATCATATTCTTTCTGTCCTTACTGTTATTTACCTATAGTGTTTGGGTTTGGAGTGCATAATAAGCACTCATGACTTACTAAATTAACTTGGGGGCAGTGAGTTGAGCTGGCTTCTGTTAGGTACTCTACAGTTCAATTCATTTGTTGACTGTCTTGGGTTCTGGTCACTATTGTGTGTTTGCTTATTTGCTCAGTTATGTCTGGCTCTTTGGGGCACCATGGACTATAGCCCGCCAGGTACCTTTGACCATGGGGATTCTCCAGGCAAGAATACTGGAGTGGGTTGCCATTACCCTTCTCCAGGGGCTCTTCCCAACCCAGGGATCAAACTGGGATCTCCTGCATTGCAGGCAGATTCTTTACCAGCCGAGCCACCAGGGTATCCCTCTGGTCACTACTGGGCCATTCTAAATATAAATCCGTGAAGGCAAGGACCTTGCTGTTCTTGTTCTTCCATACATCTCTAGCCCTAGAACAGCCCCAGGGCAAGATCACTGTAGCATATTGATTGAGAATCCATGTTAAATAAATATTTTTGAATGAATAAAGGAAAGGATACCCAGAGGTGTGTTTCTGTTTTTAGTCACAGGCTTTATTTAACTACATTACTTCCATGTGGCTCAGGGTTTCTTCTCCATATTTTAATCATTGTTGGTGTGTGGCTGAAATCAGTTTCCTGAACCAGAGAAAGTATCAGTTTAGAAGGCTTATTAGAGACCAAAAATATGGAATTGGTTGAGAAGTTTATAATTCCCTGACTGTTATATGCTGTCTGCAGCACTGACAATGAAGTTAGAATTCATATATGTAAATATAGTATCAGGGAGCTTGACTGGTTGGCTCAGTGGTGAAGAATCTCCGTGCCAATGCAGGAGACACTGGTTCCATCCCTGGTCTAGGAAGATCGCCTGGAGAGGGAAATGGCAACCGACTCCAGTATTCTTGCCTGGAAAACCCCATGGATGGAGGAGCCTGTGGGCTATAGACGACAGGGTTGCAAAGAGTTGGAAACGACTTAGCAACCGAAGGACAACAATATGGAATGTTAGGATATATGTGTGCTTGTGTATGTATCTTCTTGCTGCTGGTTTTCCATGAATTTATTCAAAATGCATAATTATGGTCACAGGTGTGTTTTCAGTGGTCAGATTGCCATGTTGTAGGAGACTCTGCGATCATCAGTATCCTTGTGGCCATGCTGAAGAGGTAAGAGTGATAGGTAAGGGCTGACCTCAGCCTTCTAGTTCCTGAGATGATTCCTTTCCTTTAAAGTGTAAAAATATAAACCCTAAGAAAATGTATGTGTGTGTGTGTGTGTGTGTTGTATACACATATGCGTGTGTGTGTTGTATACACATATGCATGTGTGCATGCACACACATAACTGCAACAGTTAGGTACAGTAGAGAAGCTGGCAGTAGTCATTTATTATAATTCCACAAATGGATTTCACTCTGTATTCAAGTGGATTCCTGCTGTCCTAGTTCATTTCATTTGTGGTAGGAAAAGGGTTAAATACATGGACTTTGAAGTCAGCCAACCTGAGTTTGAATTCTGCTTCTACCATGGACCCTTGAGCAGCTTACCTAATATCTCCGCATCTCAGTTTACTGAGCTGTAAACGAAGGAGAATAATAGTACCTATGAGACTCGAGGAGATAACACATTGTTTCACATCAGTTCTGTGAATTCTAGAGATCTTTAGATTTTATATGTGCCTGTGTATAGATTATGCCATTGTCTAGATGCAAGATCTATCCGGACTCTATACTGACTGCCTTTTGGGTTAGTTATAGTCAGTGGAACTATCAGTTCAGTCGCTCAGCCGTGTCCAACTCTTTGTGACCCCATGGACTGCAGCACGCCAGGCCTCCCTGTCCGTCATCAACTCCCGGAGTTTACTCAAACTCATGTTCATTGAGTCAGTGATGCCACCCAACCATCTCACCCTCTGTCTTCCTCTTCTCCTCCCACCTTCAATTTTTCCCACTATCAGGGTCTTCTCAAATGAGTCAGTTCTTCGCATCAGGTGGCCAAAGTATTGGAGTTTCAGCTTCAGCATCAGTCCTTCCAATGAATATTTAGGACTGATTTCCTTTAGGATGGACTGGATGGATCTCCTTGCAGTCCAAGGGGCTCTCAAGAGTCCTCTCCAACACCACAATTCAAAAGCATCAATTCTTTGGCACTCAGTTTCTTTATAGTCCAACTCTCACATCCATACATGACCACTGGAAAAACCGTAGCCTTGACTAGACGGACCTTTGTTGGCAAAGTAATTTTTCTGCTTTTTAATATGCTGTCTAGGTTGGCCATAGCTTTTCGTCCAAGGAGCAAGCGTCTTTTAATTTCCCTGACTTCAGTCCCCATCTGCAGTGATTTTGGAGCCCAAGAAAATAAAGTCTGCTGCTGTTTCCACTGCTTCCCCATTTTTTTTGCCACGAAGTGATGGGACTGGATGCCATGATCTTAGTTTTCTGGATGTTGAGGTTTAAACCAACTTTTTCACTCTCCTCTTTCACTTTCATCAAGAGGTTCTTTAGTTCTTCTTTGCTTTCTGCCATAAGGGTGGTATCATATGTATACCTTTTATTGCTATTTCTCCTGGCAGTCTTGATTCCAGCTTGTGCTTCATCCAGCCTGGCATTTCGCATGATGTATTCTGCATCTAAGTTAAATAAGCAGTGTGACAATATACGGCCTTGATGTACTCCTTTCCCAATTTGGAACTACTTTGTTGTTCCATGTCCAGTTCCAACTGTTGCTTCTTGACCCACATACATATGTTTCAGGAGGCAGGTAAGTGGGAACTATAATGATTTATAAAATCTCAGGTGGTGCTAGTGGTAAAGAACCCACCTGCCAATACAGGAGACATTAAGAGATGTGGGTTCAATCCCTGGATCCCCTGGAGGAAGACATGGCAACCCACTCCAGTATTCTTGCCTGGAGAAGCCCATGGACAGAGGAGCCTAGAAGGCTATGATCCATAGGGTCATAGTTGAGGTGACTTAGCTTGAATACATGCACACAAAGCATGATTTATTTTTGATTTATCGGTATATTTTGGAGCAGAGTTTGGAATATGATAGAAAGCAAGAAAGCAAAAGTAGTAACACTAAAAAACAAACTTGGGGGTTAAAAATTGGAGGAAAATGTGATTCTCCAATTGTCAGGCCAGTTTTGTTAATTTATGTCCATATGACAACAGTCCATTATGCAAGTACAGAGATGGCCTGCTGAGGTTTAATTCCCAGATGCCGTCGACGCATCTTGACAGAATGATGGGGCCACTGAGGATGCACTGCTGTCCAGTCTGTTGCACAGGGCTCAGAGGCCTGGTGACTAATGCCTTCCTCTCTGTGAAGAGGCTCAGGACCAGAGCCCTTATCACTCTCACCTTGAACAGAACACGAGCTGTTTCTTTGGGTAGATGTATCCATCACTGTTCTTACTGGATTCAGGACTCTTAACAGGTTGTTCTAAACTCCATCCACAATGTACTTGACTTGGTCTGTATGCTCATCACAATCCATAGAGAATTGGTACAAGCAGAGGAATTAGACACAGAAGGTAAGTTTGAAGGGTAAGGGGGTAGCTGGCACTTGAATCTCTTCTACAACAAGGGCTGCTCATTCTGGGAGCTGAGGACGGACTGGAGCGGGGGGGTGTAATGATGATGTCTGTGAACCCTCTGAAGTGGCATGGAAGATGTCTGTGTATGGGGCTGCTAAGGAAACACACTCAGCATTTCTTAGTCTGTCAGAGAGTACTGTGGTCCACTGCGGCCTGGTCATTTCATGTGGACCTGGTTGTTTCATGAGTATATTTGAGGGAGGGCTCTCTCTCTCTCTCTTTTCTTTCTGTTGTTGTGTTTTTTTGGCTGTGCTGTGTGGCTTGTGGAATCTTAGTTCCCCACTACGATCAAACCTGAGCCCACAGCAGTGGAAGCGCCAAGTGTTAACCACTGGAGCACCAGGGAAGTCCTAGCTTTCTCCTGTTAGTACCCAGTAAAGGAGATGGCATATTGTTTGGTCTGGGTCCATGAAGGAGACTTGGGAAGGCTTTACAGCTAAGTGTGTTTGTCTGCTTTCTGCTTGCATTTTGAGTTTGCTCAGAGATAAAACATAACCACATTTCTTTTACAGATGAGTTATACAAAGGACAGACTTTAAAGCATGAGTGAGTGTGTGTGTGTTTGTGTGGGAGAGAGACGGAGAGGGAGGGGCGGGGGAAAGTGACAGGCGGAGACCTGGAGGCAGAGGGAGAAAGGGCGCACACGCATTTGGGGGGAGCTTTCAGTCTCACCATTGGGTTTCTGTGTCGTGTTGATTCCAATGATATTCACCTCATTTTGGTTAGTCCTTGTATTTTCATTTTTTGGCTGCCACATTCACAACTAAACTCAAGGTAGTGTGTGATTTTTAAAAATGACTTTAGAAAGTTTTTCTTACAAGAAAAATAGAATCACCATCTCATTTCCTTTTTCCTGAACAACTCTATTCCTTTCAGTTTCTATTCTTGGTTCAAACAAGAAATCCTTAAAGTGACCTTTCTTTTTTGTATGTTATTCCTTGTTTGGTTGTGTTATTGTTAGGAGAGTGCTGTGTTTCTGGCAATGACAGCCGATCTGAGTCATTGACCAAGAAAGTCTAGTTAATGATGATAAGGTGTCTGAATCTGCTCTTGTTTCAGTTCAGTTCATCCTAGGCCAAGTAATGATAGAGATCTGGTTAGGTAAGAGAAGGCTGTCTCTCAGGTGACATAGAGCACAGAGATGGCAACATGAGTTTCATGGAGGAAAGAAACACTGGTTTGGGAATATGGGCTGGGTCCTGTGTAAGGACAGGTGAGGAGAGCACATCCTGTGCTGGGGCCACTTTGCTCCCTTGTTGCCTTTTGGTGAAGCAGTTCTGAGGTGGTAGGTGCTCAGGAAGTCTAAACTCAACTTTCAGAATGGTCATTGCCTTTGGAAGACCTTTGCGGAAGGCTGGAAATGTAAAGTGGAGGCGGGGCAACAACTGTGTCCCCACACCTTTGGGGAATAGCTGTTTGGGTCCTAGCACCTCTGGTGTCATTTGGATTCCTAGTGGGGAGCATCACATTGAGATCTGGGCTGGAGTTCAGTCTGATTCCATAGCTGTGAACTTTGGGCAAGTTAGCTAACTTTCAGGGCTTGATTGCCTCATCTGAAGAATAAAGGGACTTGTAAGGATGGTAGGCATGTCAGTCTTCAGGATCTTATCAGTCTTAAGGGGGTCCTTCTGTCTCTGAGATATGAATCCAAATCTCTGACTAAAGGAGCAGTCAAGATCTGACCACATAGAGTAGCTGAGGGTCCTGCCCCAGGGGGTTCCCCTGCTGCTCTGGCTGCTCACGCAGGAAGTGTTTCTGTGTCTGCTGGATAGGAGATGAACACACCATAAGAGGAATCCTGAGGGTAGGGCATGTATATTAGTTTCCTGGGGCTGCCAAAACAAATTAGCACAAACCAGATAGCTTATAATTATAGGAATGTGTTCTGTTGCAGTTCTGGGGGTTAGAAGTCCTAAATCAATATATCAGCGGGGCTGCGCTCCCTTTCAGTACCCCAGGGAGAGTGCTTCCTTGCCTCTCACCGCTCTGTTAGCTCCGTGCACTCCTTGGCTTGTGGCTGCATCACTTCAGTTTCTGCCTCTGTCTCCACATGGCATTCTTCTCTTCTCTGTGTTGAGAACTCTTCTGTCTCTTATAAGGGCACTTGTCATTGGACCTGGGGCCCATTGGATAGCCCAGGATTATCTTTTTATAATTTCATCTGCTAAGATCCTTTTGCCAAATAAGATCACATTCATGAGTTCAGAGGGTTAGGACACCATCCAACTCATTAGAGCAGATTAACTTCCGTTCTTGGTTTGTGTTTAGAGGTGGCATACATCATCTTCGCTGCCAGCGTTCAGCTCTGAGGGAGGCCTTTGCCTGGGGTGCTTTCTTTCATGGGTGTGTTTCTGTCTTGTGTCTTTTCTGTTGTCTGAGTCAGAGCACTCTATTCTGTCTTCGTGTTTGTTGGAGGTGGCCTTCTTATTCTCCTGTGGTCTCTCTAGACATCGTGGCTTGGCTGGAAGCGGATAAAAGCCTTGGTTCTTTAGTGGAGGAAGGGGGTGGAGGTGGAGGGGGCAACTGTGGATAGAAAGGAGAAAAGTTATTAAAACGAAAATGGATCCTGAGCCCATCCACGAGCCATTCTGTTGATTCAAAGGCAGATACAGGTATTTGCTGTGCGGGTGCTTGGCACTTGGCTGTTACTGTGCTTGCTTGTTTGTTTTTATTAAGATGGTAGCAGCCAAGCAGAGGCTATAGTTTTCATCCCCTTGCCCCAGCCAGTGTACTGAAGCTGTGTTGTGGTGTGGCGTGACAAATTGAGCACCCCGCACCACCCAGGATGTCCCTTCTCCACTATCACTCTCCTTCATTGACACATGAGAGGGCATAAACTGACCGTCAACATTTTGAACCTCTGGAGTTTACCTCAGTGAACATGTATTGGGTATAAAATATGTACCAGCCACTATGTAAGCCTTCAGAGAGTTAACAAGCCAACAGGTTAAGATACCTGCCCTTGTGCCGTAAATAGTTCTCTTTTCCCGTCTCTTGTCACACCTTTTTCCAGTCCTGAGCACTACAGTAGTTAGTTGTTGTAAACTTAATGACTTTTTGTTTTTAAAACCTCCATGCAAGAGAGTCCCTGGCACCACATGTTTATGGATGTGGTGTTTTGTAGCTTCAGAGCCTCATTTCCCATAAGTTGGGAGCTTTCACCAGCCTATTTGAAATACTTGCTGATTTCACCAGCTCTGTCCTATTAATTGGCTGGCCTTTCGAGTCCTGACCATAAAGGACACTGGTCTGTGTCCTGCTAGTTCAGTGTTTCAGGACTTGCCACAATTAAGGCAGCTTGTCTTATATGGACAAGATATTTTTTTTTTGGTGAGGTGGGACTTATGGAGTACCAGTTGACAAGAGATCAGCCAAGAGTTTTCCTATAAGATGTGCTGACTAGGTATTCCCTCTGCCTGACAGGTGAGCTTCAACTGTGCATGAGGCTGAGAGTTGTCTCAGTTTGGTACAGAGATTCCTGCAGAACCTTTGGGCCGCTGAGGAGCATGATTCTGCCTATCAGTTTATAGATGATGCAAGGCCAGCAAGTATCTAAACAAAGGGGTTTTTCCAAGGGATTTGCGAACACTGCATGTTTTACTTCTGCATCCCATCTCTGGGAAAGGGCATCTAGACTTTGGGGTGATTATTGCAGACCATTAGACAGTGGGGCTTCCTAGGTGGCATAGTGGGTAAAAATTCACCTGCAGTGCAGGAGACTTGAGAGAAGAGGGTTCAATCCCTGGGTCAGGAAGATCCCCTAGAGAAGGAAATGGCAACCCACTCCAGTATTCCTGCCTGAGAAATCCCATGGACAGAGGAGCCTGGCAGGCTACAGTCCATGGGGTCGCAAAGAGTCAGACATGACTGATAACTGAGCACTCATACATGTACTAGACTGTAGTCAAGAAAATCTGCTAATTGCACTCTTCCTAGGAGGTAGAAGAATGTTACACGCCATAAATGGGACTTTTTCTGAGCACTCAATGTTCACCCAATTTAGAGCTCAGATCAGGCTATGCTTTTTCCTCCACTCCTGTGACCAGAGTCCCTACATCCACTTTCTTGGCTTCTGGTAGAATCCCTCTGTCTTATAATCGAAAATTCCCAAGGTTTCCTCTCCCCTGTGTTATAATATGTTTTCTGTAATAAGCTGATGAGTTATCCTCTAGCAGCAGCAGCCACCTCAGCCCTTTTGGAGTTACTCATTTGGCCCTGTTTTCTCTCCAGCTCTCTGTTTTCTTTCTGTCCTAATGATGCTCAGCTTCCTTGTTAGGCCAGCCTACCAGCTTCCCATTGGGATCTCTATATCCTCCCTCTTAGGAACTTGTCTGGTTCTCTTGCCTAGCTGAGTAACTTTTCCCAGAGGCACAGTATCTGGCACAGGGTCCACTCAAGATATGTTGGGTGAGAGCTTGAAACTTGACCAGTGTCCATTGGTGATCGAACATCAGTTCAGTTGTGTTTCAGGTGTTTTGATGCCCATCCTGTGTTCTCCTGGGGCCACTGAAGTGTCCATATTAGGCTTTTTATTTTATTATTTGTTTAGGGACATGTAATTTGCCTATTTACTGATGTATTTTATACAGAGCTAATTCCTCTATGGCTTTGGTGACATTGATTCAAAGGTACACTGTCAGTTTAATAATCACTTTTGTTGATTGTGAAGGATACATTAAACAAGGATTATGAGTTGCATTCCAATTTGGGGGAAAACTGTTTAGAACTGAAGAAATATGATGTATTTATGCTTTCTTGATGGCTCAGTTGTCAAGAATCTGCCTGCCCTGCAGGAGTCATGGGTTCAATCCCTGGGAAGATGCCTGGTGAAGGAAATGGCAGCCCTCTCCAATATTCTTGCCTGGGGAATCCCATGGACAGAGGAGCCTGGTGGGCCAAAGTCCCGCAGTCCCTCAGACACAACTTAGCTTTTGGAGGAGGAGGTGTATATGTAAACTCCTGGTGATCTACTGGGATTGATCTGGAGGAAGATTATGTACACAGGAGGTTTTGGAGGGAGGAGGGGCATGAGAGACTGTTTTTAAAATCCAGTGGATACTATGGCCTATGTGAAAAATAAATGTATCCAAATAAGTAAGTTTGGCATAATATTTATGAGCATTTATGTTTATGGACCCTCTGTGTCTGCCCAGGTTCAGATCTCCAGTGTCACACATTGTGGATTAGAATGTCCTGGTTTGACCCTGTTGGGAAACTTTCCAAGGAATGACTGAAGACGACATCTTGCAGTGTTTTGTATCAGAAACCTTACTTAGGTTATTAATACTAAAAACTCCATAGGCCTCTAACTGGGAAGAGTGAGAGTAGATGATGACCATTTCCAGATGTTAGTGTCCTTGAAACCTCTCTCTCTGGCCAGGACACGTCTCAGGCTGTCCCCGTGCAACATGCAGCAGACTCAGAGTGAATCCTCTACAGCTCGCTGCTTCCTTGGCTTGATTCGCTCAGAAATGCCAGAATCCTGGCTGTGATGAGAAGTGGAATCCAGCTAGCCCAGCTATTTCTTTAGAGCAGTCTCTGGAAGGGTTTTTGTACTCAGGACTTTAGAAGACAGCTGAGAATTTGTTGTGAATGCTTAAACCCACACTATGTAATGAAGCCAGGCATGATTTTAGGCCTAACTTTAGGGGTAGGAGTATTTGTTTTTCTGTTTTCATTATCTCAGTCTCTGAAGTTAGGAGCCTACCTATGGAAGCAGAGGTTACAATTCATTGAAAATATCAGCTGATGACAGACACTAATAAAATTAGTCACAGCTTAACCCATTGTCCTCCTCTCTTCATGTTTTCAGTTATTGTGAGACATCCTGTCTGTGTCCTAGTTCACCAGATAAATATTCACAGGCAGATAAATATTCAAAAGCAGAGCACAGGGAAATTGTAAATCCTTGGAAGTGGTATTGGAGAACTTCTTGAGTTGTGTGCCTGGTCATGGACAAAGGAGAACCTTGGGTGTTAAAACAGCAGCTAATGAGGAGAAAATATGTGAGGACGGCAACTTGATAGATGCTTGAAATGAGAATGAGTTGAATCAGAGGATTAAGAATGGACCTTGGGAAAATTGATGAGGCTCTTAAATGCAGTAATGACCATTTTTTAAATTGTGCAGTTAAATTCAAACTTATGGCATTTGTCATAACATCTTGTAGGAAAATTTTTGTTTCTCATCAGCTGTTAGTCTGTTAATATTTTGCGCACAGGTGAAATATGACGTTCGGTCTTATATAAAGGAACCCTTATTTTGATTGCTATTTCGTTTTCTAGATAAAGTCCTATTCAGCCTCTTCACCCTCACCTAAGACCCCCATTCGATCATCGAATGTTGTTCTTCTTGTTAGGGATATTCGCCCTGTGTCTTTGATTGTGTACCAATCATCCTTGATAACAAGTCCCTCTTTCCAATACATGCACACGGTACACAGAGGCAGGCAGGTCATCCTTACTAAGAAGGGTGTCTTTTCTGATTTGATCTAGATTTCTGTGCAGTCTTGTTCTTATTTCCTGCTGCCCTGTATTGAAAAGTATCTTCTTTTATTGTAGCACATGCTACTTTTTACAGGAAGCCCTCCAGCACTCTTGTGTGACAATTCAGAGTTCAGCTTGAGGTACAGAGAATTTAGCGGTTGAGCTGCGTAGGAAACTTGTGCCTGTCTAAACATGGCAAACCTCTCTCTGTCTCTCTCCCTCCCACTTCCCACCCACTCCACCCTCTTGCTCTGTCCGCATCCTTTCCCCACAGTAATTCCTCCCACTTTCACACATTATCTTTTCATTCCCACATGCTCAGGTTTCCAGTCTGGAAAAGTACTTGAACTGTGACAAAAGCTCCACATAGTTTTTGTAGAGAGATCTTTATTTCATAATGTTTCAGTTCAGAATGACTTGCAACTTTCACATGGCAAGAGCACACTGAAATAACAGAGGGGAATGTATGTAAGGGCCCTTCTCTCTGTTTGATTTAAAATACAAATTAGTAGTGAGAAATCCGAATGGTAGAAATGGGAATTTGAACAGAGGCCCCCAAACATGTATGGTCATTTTTTCTTTAGAGAACATTTTTTAGGCTTTAAGGCATGTGTTTAGATAACTATCCTCCCCCTCCACCTCTAATTTGACACCCAGATCATGTTTTACATAGGTTTAGGATTACGTTGACTCAGCTTTTACATGAAGATAAGCTGTGTAGACTGCCTAAATATTTATTTAACTGTGAGACTGAAAAGCCTCTGAGATGCTGTTATATCCTATGATAAAAATAAATGCAACAATCATGTATTGATTATATTTAAAATAAGAAGTATTAGCAGATCTTTGTTCTGCACCCTTCCTTAAATATTACAGCCTGAGACACAGATATACTAGTATACAGGAAATGATGAGTATCATTTGAAAATAATATACAGAGAAAAATGTGCATGTTTGTTTTTAGTTCACTTTTCTTATGTAATAAGGGATGACTCATCTCTCAGAATGTCAGAGCTGGAGAGGACCCTAACCGTCAGTTTGAGCATCTCCTTCATTTGTAGAAAAGACAGGCTGAGGAGGAGAAGGACTACCTCACTGAATGCCAAGTACTTAGTGGCAGAGCCAGGACCAGACCTCAGCACTGCTGGCTCCTAATTTTATGCACTTAGAGCATCCTGTGCTCTTACTCTCTGCTTTTAAGGGACTTGTGTGATTAGATTAAGCCCATTCAGATTATTTCTGTGTCTTAAGGTCAGCTGACTTTGGGATCTTAATTGAGAAAGCTTCTTCAGAGTTGTACCTGGACTAGCCACTCCAGTGTTCTTGCCTGGAGAATCCCAGGGCTGCCATCTATGGGGTCACACAGAGTTAGGCACGACTGAAGTGACTTAGCAGCAGCAGTATTTGATTAACCACAGGACTGAAGTTTTAGGGAAGCTGACTTTAGAATTCTATCTACCTTGAAATAAAGACAACTATTTGGGGTTGATCTATGTATTCCAAGGTCTTCGTGATGGTAATAGCCTTTGGACAGCAATAACTGTCACGAAATCCATGCCCTTGATTGCATAGAAGAGGCAGTGCCTTGCACAGCCTGGATGGTCATAGCTGAAATTGTTGCCAATAAGGCAGCTGGAACAGTCTGATGGAGCGAGAGTGACTTTTGGTAGCAGAGGAAGAAGAAAGAAACTGGATTATAAAGCCCAGTTATCTTGGTTCAAACACCTCTGCTCTTCTCATGGATGACAGTACTAAAGAGTAGTTGATTGAGCCTAGGTCAGCAAGAAAAAGTTAAGCTCCATATCCCCGGTTTAAGAAGAGAAAATCTATGATCTAATGTGAAAGGAATTCCTGTCAAAAAATGGTTTAACATTTTGACCTAAAAAGGCTAAGTTTAACTTAATGAGAAAGCTAATCTGCTTTAGTGGCACCCTAGTGGCTTCCTACTCACTTGAGATAAAACCTAAAACTCCTGGTGTGGCCAGAAAGGCCAGCTTCATTGGCCATCTTTCTGTTCCCAAGTTCACTAATCTCTTTCCCTCCTCATGACCTTTGCACAAGCCTTTCTGCCTATCAGCTTTTCACGTGCTTTTATTATTTTTTTTTACATAGCTCACTCTTTCATCATTTCTCAGCCTAAATTGTACATTCTTAATTTCCTGATTGCCCTATTTATAGCATTACTATCTTCTCTCTTCCTAACCTCTGGTACCTTCTGTCCCATCACTCTGTCTTCTGTGCAGTCTACTCCTTGTGCTTGTTTATGATTTGTTTCCCACCTTTAGAATTGCACTCCTTGAAACAGGCCTTCTCTAACTCACCTTTAAGCCAACTTTTTCACTCTCCATTTTCACTTTCATCAAGAGGCTTTTTAGTTCCTCTTCATAAGGGTGGTGTTATCTGCATATCTGAGGATATTGATATTTCTCCTGCAGTCTTGATTCCAGCTTGTGCTTCTTCCAGACCAGCGTTTCTCATGATGTACTCTGCATAGAAGTTAAATAAGCAGGGTGACAATATACAGCCTTGATGTAATCCTTTTCCTATTTGGAACCCGTCTGTTGTTCCATGTCCAGTTCTAACTGTTGCTTCCTGACCTGCATATAGGTTTCTGAAGAGGCATGTCAGGCGGTCTGGTATTCCCATCTCTTGAAGAATTTTCCACAGTTTATTGTGATCCACACAGTCAAAGGCTTTGGCATAGTCAAGAAAGCAGAAACAGATGTTTTTCTGGAACTCTCTTGCTTTTTCCATGATCCAGCGGATGTTGGCAATTTGATCTCTGGTTCCTCTGCCTTTTCTAAAACCAGCTTGAACATCAGGAAGTTCACGGTTCATGTATTGCTGAAGCCTGGCTTGGAGAATTTTGAGCATTACTTTACTAGCATGTGAAATGAGTGCAATTGTGCGGTAGTTTGAGCATTCTTTGGCATTGCCTTTCTTTGGGATTGGAATGAAAACTGACCTGTTCCAGTCCTGTGGCCACTGCTGCTGAGTTTTCCAAATGTGCTGGCATATTGAGTGCAGCACTTTCACAGCATCATCTTTCAGGATTTCAAATAGCTCAACTGGAATTCCATCACCTCCACTAGCTTTGTTCGTAGCGATGCTTTCTAAGGCCCACTTGACTTCACATTCCAGGGCTCTAGATGAGTGATCACACCATCGTGATTATCCGGGTCGTGAAGATCTTTTTGTACAGTTTTTCTGTGTATTCTTGCCACCTCTTCTTAATATCTTCTGTTTCTGTTAGGTCCATACCATTTCTTTCCTTTATCAAGCCCATCTTTGCATGAAATGTTCCCTTGATATCTCTGATTTTCTTGAAGAGATCTCTAGTCTTTCCCATTCTGTTCTTTTCCTCTATTTCTTTGCACTGATCACTGAGGAAGGCTTTCTTATCTCTCCTTGCTATTCTTTGGAACTTTGCATTCAGATGCTTGTATCTTTCCTTTTCTCCTTTGTTTTTCACCTCTCTTCTTTTCACAGCTATTTGTAAGGCCTCCCCAGATAGCCATTTTGCTTTTTGCATTTCTTTTCCATGGGGATGGTCTTGATCCCTGTCTCCCGTACAACGTCACGAACCTCATTCCATAGTTCATCAGGCACTCTATCTGTCAGATCTAGGCCCTTAAGTCTATCTCTCACTTCCACTGTATAATCATAAGGGATTTGATTTAGGTCATACCTGAGTGGTCTAGTGGTTTTTCCCTACTTTCTTCGATTTAAGTCTGAATTTGGCAATACGGAGTTCATGATCTGAGCCACAGTCAGCTCCTGGTCTTGTTTTTGCTGACTGTATAAGCTTCTCCATCTTTGGCTGCATAGAATATAATCAGTCTGATTTTGGTGTTGACCATCTGGTGATGTCCATGTGTAGAGTCTTCTCTTGTGTTGCTGGAAGAGGGTGTTTGCTATGACCAGTGCATTTTCTTGGCAAAACTCTGTTAGTCTTTGCCCTACTTCATTCCGCATTCCAAGGCCAAATTTGCCTGTTACTCCAGGTGTTTCTTGACTTCCTACTTTAGCATTCCAGTCCCCTATAATGAAAAGGACATCTTTTGGGGTGTTAGTTCTAAAAGGTCTTATAGGTCTTCATAGAACCGTTCAACTTCGGCTTCTTCAACATGACTGGTTAGGGCATAGACTTGGATTACCGTGATATTGAATGGTTTGCCTTGGAAACAAACAGAGATCATTCTGTCATTTTTGAGATTGCATCCAAGGACTGCATTTCAGACTCTTTTGTTGACCATGATGGCTACTCCATTTCTTCTAAGGGATTCCTGCCTGCAGTAGTAGATATAATGGTCATTTGAGTTAAACTCACCCATTCCAGTCCATTTTAGTTCGCTGATTCCTAGAATGTTGACGTTCACTCTTGCTATCTCTTGTTTGACCACTTCCAATTTGCCTTGATTCATGGACCTGACATTCCAGGTTCCTATGCAATATTGCTCTTTACAGCATGAGACCTTGCTTCTATCACCAGTCACATCAACAGCTGGATATTGTTTTTGCTTTGGCTCCATCCCTTCATTTTTTCTGGAGCTATTTCTCCACTGATCTCCAGGGGCATATTGGGCACCTACTGACCTGGGGAGTTCCTCTTTCAGTATCCTATCATTTTGCCTTTTCATACTGTTCGTGGGGTTCTCAAGGCAAGAATACTGAAGTGGTTTGCCATTCCCTTCCCCAGTGGACCACATTGTGTTAGACTTCTCCACCATGACCTGCCCGTCTCCGGTGGCCCCACAGGGCATGGCTTAGTTTCATTGAGTTAGACAAGGCTGTGGTCCTAGTGTGATTAGATTGACTAGTTTTCTGTAATTATGGTTTCAGTGTGTATGCCCTCTTGCAACACCTATCGTCTTACTTGGGTTTCTCTTACCTTGGACGTGGGGTATCTCTTCACGGCAGCTCCAGCAAAACACAGCTGCTGCTCCTTACCTTGGATGAGGGATATCTCCTCACCGCCGCCCCTCCTGACCTTGAACATGGAATAGCTCCTCTAGGCCCTCCTGCCCCACACAGCCACCGCTCCTTGGACATGGGGTCGCTCCTCCTGGCTGCTGCCCCTGGCCTTGGGCGGTGGTATCTTCTCTCGGCTGCTCCTGTGCTGTCACAGGAGCAGGCACTCTCGGCCGCTGCCCCTGACCTCGGAAGCAGGGTAGCTCCTTTCAGCTGCTGCCCCTGACCTCGGACGTGGGGTAGATCTTCTTGGCCACCGCCTCTTGGGCATGGCGTCCTCCCGACCTCTGCCCCTGACCTCGGACGTGGGGTAGCTCTTCTCAGCTGAGCTCTGTGCATCGTCGCAGCCGCCCTCGCTCAACAAAAGTTGGCTTAAAGCTCAACATTCAGAAAACGAATATCATGGCATCTCGTCCCATTACTTCATGGGAAATAGATGGGGAAACAGTGGAAACAGTGTTAGACTTTATTTTTCTGGGCTCCAAAATCACTGCAGATGGTGACTGCAGTCATGAAATTAAAAGACGCTTACTTCTTGGATGAAAAGTTATTACCAACCTTGATAACATATTGAAAAGCAGAGAGATACTTTGCCAACAAAGGTCCGTCTAGTCAAGGCTATGGTTTTTCCAGTGGTCATGTATGGATGGGAGAGTTGGACTGTGAAGAAAGCTGAGCGCCAAGAATTGATGGTTTTGAACTGTGGTGTTGGAGAAGACTCTTGAGAGTCCCTTGGACTGCAAGGAGATCCAACCAGTCCATTCTAAAGGAGATCAGAGCTGGGTGTTCTTTGGAGGGAATGATGCTGAAGCTGAAACTCCAGTACTTTGGCCACCTCATGCGAAGAGTTGACTCATTGGAAAAGACTCTGATGCTGGGAGGGATTGGGGACAAGAGGAGAAGGGGACGACCGAGGATGAGATGGCTGGATGGCATCACTGACTCGATGGACGTGAGTCTGAGTGAACTCTGGGAGATGGTGATGGACAGGGAGGCCTGGCGTGCTGCGATTCATGGGGTCGCGAAGAGTCGGACACGACTGAGCGACTGAACTGAACTGAACTCACCTTTGTCTCCCTAGTTTCTAGATCAGAGCCCAGCATGGAGTTGACACTCAGTCACTATTTGTTGAATGTCAAACGGGTCCCAAGATATTAAATGTTCCTTTGTCACAAAGGGAGGTCATGGTGTAACAGGAGCAGCACTGTCAGCATGTCCCTGGACCTGTAGGTATTCCTGGTGTACATTTTGGCAGTCAAGATAAGAAAGGCTTCATGACTAGCCTGAGGTCATACAGTTAATCAGAGAAACAGCTAACTAAGATTGACTTCCCCAACATTTGATGTTTTCCATCCTCCCATATGGAACTGGTCTGTGTTGAAAATAGTCAGCTTTTAGAGGTCTTCTGTTTCTCAAACAAAAGTCTTTTACTGATAGTCTTCTAATGTCCAGTTGGAATTGTTTCATTTCACCCTCCTTACTCTGTTCATATTTTTTTTGCTTGTAGATTCTCTTCCAGATATATTGTTTTCATTTTCAGTGTCTGTTAAACAAAAATGATGGCACATTCATCTCCCAGTGGAAATTACACATCTTTTGAACTCTGGCCAATGTTCCTAACCCTTATTAGCACTCCTGGCTTTGTTAAAAATATCATTTACTCTTTAAGATACTTGTGCAGTTGGTATCAGGAGTAAATTAATGAGAAACTTCAAATGTTGGTGTGAAGTAGGGGATATATGCTGGTGGCAGAAAGTACATAGAAATTATTCCCCAAATAAAACTTTCTCTGTGTTTATCTTCTGCAGATGATGCCAGATACTTCTTTCTCTTCTGAGGCTTTTTTCATTTAGGCATCTGCACATGAATTTTACCCTGGCAAATATGAAACTCTGCTTTCGGGTTTTTGCTTGTTTTGCCTTTATTGCGTACTTTAATGCCCCTCAACTCTCTCCCCTCTGGAGTCTCTTGAGTAAACAGGAATGTACTGTTTGGGTGGGGTTGCTTTTGGCTCTTGCATGTGTAGAAGAATGGGGTGGGGGGAAAGAATAGGAAAAGCCAGGACCCTTTTTGCCAAGTTTCCAGATCATCTGCATTGTTGGGCAGTGATATGATGACTTATATTTGGTATCTTTATAGTCTTAATCTATTCCCAGCTTATGGGCTGTCAGCCAGAAGGTCCACGAGAGTTTGCCTTGTTTGACTAACAAGACTGAATGGTGACAGTTTTTCTTTCTTTTTCTCTTCTTAAAAAAAAAAGTCTCTGGTTGATAAAGCTATATATGCACAAAACATTGCTTCTACTTGAGTGGTAAGAGAAACAACAGGAACCCCCAAACCAAGAAGCAGATGAACTTGGGGTAGAACAGAGAATAGGCACAGCCTTTTACACAACCACAGAGATGTTTAACTTTTAATGTCTGAGTATCTTGGAAACATAAACTGGGGGCAAAGTAAGTTAAGGGTCAAAAGGATTCCACATAGTCACACATAAAGGGATCACCTGATGTTTTACTAGAATGTGTGCCATATTCTTTATAGATTATCAAATAATTAACAACGGGAAAACTGAAATCTGAAGGGTCCTATGTCATTAATGACCAAAAAGCAATCAGAGGTCAAGATAAACAAAGTTAAATTATAATGATTTTTTAATTGGACAAAAAGATCAATGAGAAATCAAGAAAAACACATCTGAAGTTACAGTGCTTTCGTTGGACTCACAGTGTCTAGTTTTTAATTGTTTGTTTTAACTGACAGAAATTAGAAATGTTAGATAATTTGTTTCTATGTCAGATTCCTGGCAATTGAAATAAAACATGATATTAAAATAGAACCCTTTCCCCTTAAGGATTTAACAGTTATGTTGAGGGTTGAGGGGATGAAGATGTACAAAAGGTGACAAGTATAAAATGTAAATAGGCCTAATGCAGTTTTATAAACGTCAACCTTTCTCAATATCCTTCTTGATTTTTGTCATATTCCCATAACACTTGTTCTATATGTCTTTTTGATTCTTTTCACTTTCTTTACTTAGCAAAACCATGTAAGTTAGTATCACTTACTGTATAAAGATATCCTAAAGATAAAGAAAATGGAAACACACTTACATTGGTAAGTTCTAACTAGATACATTTACTTGTAAAACCTTTTCCTTTATGCCCAGCTTTTCTCTCTGTTAAAAAAAAGAGAGTATGTTAGCAGCTGTTAAATGCTGAAGACATGCCAATACCAGATAGACACTTCTTTTAGATCTATCACAAACCTTAAAAGGGAATAGGAAGGGAATATCTTTCATATGCTGTGACACAGTGTTTTAAGGATGCAGCCCTGGGCCAGGTGAAATCACATCTCACAGAGGAGCATAGGTGCTGCATGTGGGGATGCAGGCTGAGTGCAGGAGGATGCTGAGATCCAGACAGGGTGCATTTTGTTGGTTTTATGTGTGCTTGGGAGTGGAGGCAAGCTTCTGAAAACCATCCAAGGTAAATAGGAGGAGCATGGTGATTTAAAGGGCTTGTAAAAATGGGTAGTTTAGTTTAATCTTTAGTAGACAGTTTTAATATAGGAGTTTTATTTTCTCTCCCAGTCCTTTTCCTCTTACATTTAGACAGTTTAGTTTCTGTTTTTAGGGATTTGCTTTGCAGCATACAGAATGGCAATGAGTGTGGCTGGGATGATGGAGAAAAGAGTACAGAAAGGAGTCAGATGTTGACACACACTTTCCTTTTTCTCTTTGGGGACTCAGAACCAAGTGGAGTCACAAATAGGAAAACTGTTCCAGTGGCATTCCCAGTGTACCGTGGGAGAGGGCATCTGTATGTAAACAGGCAGCTCTCAGGTATCTGTGTGTAGATGGCTTCTGGCCTTCTTGCAGTTCTTGGACTGGTGTCCCCTGGCTTCTCAGCAGCGTTCAAATTTGTATTGATCTTTTAATATTTCATAGTACTTTCACATACCTGATCTGTTTTTTCTACATGTTCTCTGTTGGTGTGTGAAGTGTAATTAAGAAGATAAATAATCTATGAAAGTATGTGTAAATATTTGGTCTCTGAATTGCAAACAGAAATAACTTGAGTTATCCTCAACTTTTTTTCTTCTATTAGTGTGTATAATAGTGTTGACTGTAGGCATAATTGTTAAAACTCTTTAGTTTAATAGCCTATGGCTGTCAAAAGCCTTAAATTCTTTTTTCATGGCTTTGGGTCTAGTAATCCCAGGGCTGCAAAAATTTGTTCCAAGTCCATAATTAAAAAGAAGAAAAGGAATGTATACAGGAAGATCACCTGTCAATGACTTAACTTTTAAAATGCAAATAACTTATGTTTTCATCAGTAGGAGAGTAAATAAGTAAAGTATGGTGTGACAAGCCTTTGAAACTTTATGCTGCTCTTAAAACCATAAATAGTGAATGCATAAAAATGCTTTCTCAATAAGTAGATAGGTAATATGAGAGTTTATGTGTGCTATGATTAGAAATGCATAAATTGGCACACATGTACAAAAGCAGAGAGAAGCCACAAGAAAATAAAATAGCTGCTGTTAGCATGGTGAATTTTTTTAAAAATTATTCTTCTTAATGTTATTTTAGTGCTACAATATGTTGTCTGTAATAAAATTCAGGAGAAGAAAAAAAAGAAAGATACAACTTGGCCACATATGTATTAAAACAAGTGACACTGAAACAAAGTCAACTCCAGTTGTATAGGGTAGTCAAACAATGGAATCTTCTTTTGATTAATTTTTATTGGCATATAGTTGGTTTACAGTATTGTATTAGTTTCTGCCGTATAGCCAAGTGAATCAATTATACATATACGTGTATATACTCTTTTTTAGATTCTGTTCTCCTATAGGTCATCACAGAGTACTGAGTAGATCACAGAGTACTGAGTAGAGTCCCCTGTGCTTGATAGAGCCATTAAACTACATGGTTGTTAGAAGCTATATATAGCATCAATTTAACTTTTAATTGCATAATGGTATTCCTAAGTCTCAGATGCCCACCCTGGCTTAGCACCCAGCACGATGATTGGCTTGCTGTTGTTAATCACTAAAGGATGGGTAGGTGAATGGATAGATGGGTGAGGGAGTGGGAGGGTAGTTTTCTAAGAACACTAATTGAAATTGGAGTTTAAGGTTGAAGTGGTAGGGAAGAAGAAGAACATGCCTCAAACATCAATATATTTAAAGACCAGTCAATCTAGGCACTTAAATATGTAGAGTGGGGAGGGATGGAAAGGGAAAGGAAATAAAACAATAACAGAACCAAGAGGATCTACTTGGATAAGCCTTAATGAGCACCACAGAGAGATGGAAAGAATCCAGTTTATTGGAAAACAGAGAAACTTCAAGGCTGGAGAAGTAACATACTTGTAGCCATGGAGACAGGAGAGGGTAGTGCATGGATATGGGTCATACTGGCTGGGAGGGAGGTCAACTGATGGGGTTAGTGATGAGCAGGAGTTTGCTAAAAGCTCCTGTTACCCTTGAAGAGGTGGTCCTTGCTGTTATTAGAGGAATAGATGACAGAAAGGCTTCAATCCAATCCAGAAGGGCTTCAGTCAGGCTTGTACTCAGAGATGTTTCAAGCAGGGTGGCATGTTCATGGATAGTATGTCTGAAGCAGCTTGATCTCCGTATTCTCTGTCATCATCATTGCCTTCTCCCCTTTTTGTTATTAATTCATCTGATCCTCATAACAGAAGCAGAAGAGATTAAGAAGAGGTGGAAAGAATACACAAAAGAACTATACAAAGATGATCTTCATGACCCAGATAACCACAATGGTGTGGTCAGTCACCTAGAGCCAGACATCCTGGAATGTGAAGTAAAGTGGGCCTTAGGAACCATCACTATGAACAAAGCTAGTGGAGGTGATGGGATTCCAGCTGAGCTATTTCAAATCCTAAAAGATGATGCTGTGATAGTGTTGCACTCAATGTGGCAACAAATTGGGAAAACTCAGCAGTGGCCACAGGACTGGAAAAGGTCAGTTTTTGTTCCAATCCCAAAGAAAGGCAATGCCAAAGAATGCTCAGACTACCACACAATTGCACTTACCTCACATGCTAGCAAAGTAATGGTCAAAATTCTCCAAGCTAGGCTTCAACAGTATGTGAACTGTGAACTTTCAGATGTACAAGCTGGATTAAGAAAAGGCAGAGGAACCAGAGATGAAATTACTAACATTTGTTGGATCATGGAGAAACCAAGAAGATTGTACAAAAATATCTACTTCTGTTTCATTGACAATGCTAAAGCCTTTGTGCAGATCATCATAAACTGTGGAAAATTCTTAAAGAGATGAGAGGGCTTGTCTCCTGAGAAACCTGTATGTGGGTCAAGAAGCAGCAGTTAGAATTGGACATGAAACAGCTGACTGATTCAGAATTGTTGTATATTGTCATCTGCTTATTTAACTTCTGTGCAGAGTACATCATGTGAAATGCTGGGCTGGATGATTCACAAGCTGAAATTAAGATTACTGGGAGAAATATCAACAATCTTGAATATCATCTGATATGCAGATGATACCACTCTAATGGCAGAAAGTTAAGAGGAACAAAAGAGTCTCTTGGTGAGGGGGTGAAGAGGAGAGTGAAAAAGCTGGCATGAAACTGAACATTCAAAAGACTCTTGAGAGTCCCTGGGACTGCAAGGAGAGCAAAGCAGTCAATCCTGAAAGAAATGTACCCTGAATATTCATTGGAAGGACTGATGCTGAAGCTGAAAACTCCAATATTTTGGCCACCAGATGTGAAGAGCCAACTCATTCAGAAAGACCCTGATGCTGGGAAAGACTGAAGGCAGGAGAAGGGGATGGCAGAGGATGAGATGGTTGGAAGGCATTACCGACTCAGTGGACTTGAATTTGAGCAAATCCCAAGAGATAGTGGAGGACAGAGGAGTCTGGTGTGCTGCAGTCCGTGGGGTCACAAAGAGTTGGAGGCAACTTAGCAACTGAACAACCACAAGCCTCATAACAACTCTGTGAGGTCAGTCTTATTAGCCTTAGTTTACAATTCGGTGATCTGAGGCACAGAGAGATTAATTTACCTAAAGTCACATAGCACATAAGTGACAAAAGTAAAATTTGAGCCCAGATCGTCTGGTATGACAGCCAGTTCTCTTATATATTGTTACATGGGACCATAAAATTTTAATACACAATTTTTAACACTCTTAAAAATCCCAATGATAATGAAAGTGTTGTGTAGATGATAATAATTACCCAAATCCCCACCTTTTAGAGATGACTGCAAGTAACATTTTAGTGATTATTAAGATACTTACACTCATAGATATAATATAAATATATTTCTTTAATGAAAATTGGAATCACACTTCATCCTGTTTTTTACCTGTATCTTTACGTATGGGAGATTATCTATGTGAATATATATTAATTGGCGGCACTGTGTTTTATGTACTCATTTGGTTTGTGTGCCTTTTGAACAGCTGTCACAGAGGTCTTGCCTTGTTAATGAATTTAGATGTAGAGCTCTTAGGTTTGCAGTTGTCTATCCACTTCCCAGTGGAGCTCTGGCAGATAATAGATGTTCAGTAAATCTTTATTTAATGAATCATGTTGATTGCATTGTCTTAATGCAGAATGTTTAACTGGTCTTCTTTCTAACGAACATATACTTTGTTTCCTGTTTTTCACTATAATAGATGACACTGTTCCCTCATTTCTGGTAGGCCAGTGGTTTTTTTTTTTTTTTTTTCAGGAAACCTTTATAAGGTTAGCAGGCTCTTGGGTAGGGTGAAGATCAACCTCTTTTCCAGCTCCGTTCAGCTGGGCATTTGCAAGCTACCACTGACCATTCCCATTAGAGACAGTGAATCTTGAGAAATCACTTCCTCTTCTACCAGAGGCCATATTTAAATTTAAACAAACACATAAATAAACCTTGACTTTTTGTTGGCCTCTTCCTTGGAGAGTCTATCATTTATGGGTAAAAAGTTCCAGTTCAGTTATTTCCTGTTTTTTCTGTGAGTTATGGGCATTTTCTCCTAACTGAATCAGCAAAGGAAGAGAAACAAAACGCCTGAAAAGCCACTTGTACCCTTTAGAGCAGTGGTTCTCCACCCCTGTGGCATCACAGACACCAGTTGTATATCATCTCTGAAGAAGATTGCAGATGGGCGTTCAGATCAGGACCGCCCCAAGGGTGAGGCTTACAGATTGAGAAGCGGGGGTCCCAGGGTGGCCCTTCCTACCCTGCTTTCCTTGCCTTCCTGCTGTGGTCACTCAGCTCTTTTCATGTGATGGTGTTTCAGTGACACTGCTTTGGAAACTTTGTGACTTTTGTTGTTGATGATGATAGTTTGAGATTGGGAGTACATATAGAGAGTTTATAAATGACTCTCTTGTAGAGAAAGGAAGAATACTCTTTCTTTTTAAAGAATTCTTCCCTTTGCTCCTGTATAGCAAAAAGGGAAGAATGCAGCATTTTGTTTATCCTCAGTGTGTTTGAACAACCCCTAATCAGATCCCTTTTGTGCAATTTGTTACTCACATTAAGCTAATGAGCCGGGTGCATATGCACTTTTTCTTGAAATAGGATAGTGGTTGTAGGAAAATCCTCCCTAAGCCCAGGGCTACCGTACATATCTACTCAGGCCTTCTACTAATTGTGGGCAGAGGAAGACAGTAAAACATAGTTTCTGCCCTTCATGGACTAACAGTCTTGTGGAGGAAGTTGGGCATGAGTAGAAATCAGTAGAGCTAAGCTGTATATGTTAGCATGTCTGCTTCCAAATACCAGAAACTGCCCCATGGCAGAAAAGAGAAGTTTTAGGCATATGTATTTCTGAAAATTTCAGAACTTTGTCTGGTCTGTTTCCAGACCAGAGTGGACTTGGTCTGTTTCCATTTTCCTCTCTGTTGACGTTTTTTCTTAGGATGCATCTCTGCATGTATGACCTAACAGCCGTCCAATCTTGGTGGGCCCAATCTTGCATCATCCTTATCACCAGCAATACCCATTCTTCCCTTGGTGTGGTGGTCTGTGTGTTTGATACATATTCTGAATGGAAGGAAGAGAGCCTGAGTTAAAAACTATTTCTCTTTGGCACCTGGTATTTCTTTCCAAGGGACTATGTTAGGAACTATAGTATAAACTCTTGATTACTTGTTAGGGTAGAATAACTGTGGTTAAATAAGATGAAAACAGCATTTTTATGAAGAAAATGAAATGACAGAGAAAGGAAAACATCTATAAAGTTTACGATTTGCCTGGAAGTTAGCCACAGTCAGTAAGTGTCACACGCCATTTTTTGCATCATGGAGACGCCCTTCACACTCTTTCTGGTTAGCTGTATCCTTGCCTCATTGCAGCCCTGGATTAGCTACTGTCTCCTTGGCTGAGGCATTCCCAGGGTATAAATAATGGCTGTACTTTGGTTAGCTTGAACAGGTTTAATCATATCTCTAAGCAAAAATCTTTCTTCTGGTAGGCAGAGCCAGAGTACTCTTTTCTGTGCCAGCTCATTTTTCAAAACTGAGATTGTGGTTTCGTAAGTTACTAACACCTTTTGAGCCCTTATTTTGTATCATTCTTCCCTCCAAGAGTGTCACACGTGTTATCTCATGATCCTTGACTGTGCCGAGTCAGTATAGGTACTGTTCCCATGATGCATTTGAGGAAATTGCAGCTTAGAGAAGCCGTATCTTGCAATCTCTTAAGTTCAGCACCAGGCTGATCTGGGGGAAGCTGGGGGCCTCTCTGATGACTGACATTTGAGACAAATAGACACACGGTGTGTGTCATGTCTTGGAGAGACATTTGAGGGGACTGGCCTTAAGTGGGTTAACTTAATTCCCTGATTATGTGATACCTGAGGTTTAAGATACTAAGCAGTGATACACGGTGGTGAGGTCACTTGATAGAGAAGAAGAACAAGTGAGAAGCAGTGAGAGCCACTGGCTGGCTGACCCTTAAGTCACAGAGAGGCCTGGCCTCTCTCAGCCTCTGCTGCCAGGTCCTTCTAAGAGGATGGTTTGCTCGGAGATGGACTGTGGTCCATAGGCTCCCTTCTAACACTGGAGGAAAAGAAAACTCATCTCCACAGGGGCCTTAGAGACAAAGGACTGCTTTAAAAGATTGTTACCAATTTGGGCTTTTTTTTTTTTTTTTAAAGAGAAAGGCTTGATCCCAAATCTTTATATGGTACAGTTTTAATTTTTTTCTATAATGTTTTAAAAATGATAAATATTTCTATATATTGATATATATATGCCAGGCTCCTCATTTATCCCGTTTTATACTATAGTTTAGTAAGTTTTCATTGTTACTAAAAATTGATTTTGGGTTGTTATTGAGTAGTGTTTCGAACCTTTTGGTGCAGCTGATTAACTGGGAATTAACGCAGGATGAGAACAGACCCTTACAGCTCAGATTGGCTGAGAGCAAATGCTAGGGATGCAGATTGGGATGCTTACTGCAGCTTGTTTGAAAGAGCTAATGGATATATTGGATGGACAGATAGATGGATGGGTGGATGGATAGACAGACAGGAAGACAAAAGGGAATTGCTCACACATCTTACTAGCATGCTGCTGCTGCTGCTGCTAAGTCGCTTCAGTCGTGTCCGACTCTGTGCGACCCCACAGACGGCAGCCCATTGGGCTCCACCATCCCTGGGATTCTCTAGGCAAGAACACTGGAGTGGGTTGCCATTTCCTTTTCCAATGCATGCAAGTGAAAAGTGAAAGTGAAGTCGCTCAGTCCTGTCTGACTCAGCGACCCCATGGACTGCAGCCTACCAGGCTCCTCCGTCCATGGGAGTTTCCAAGCAAGAGTACTGGAGTGGGGTGCCATTGCTTATTCTATTACAGTGGGTCTATACAGCAGATTACTGTGCAGTGCTTTTGAGCTGATGCAGGCCTGCCTGTACTAATGGGAAAAGCAGTGTGACAGTGCTGATGTCCAAAACTTTTTGAGTAATATGATCTCATTTGAATAAATAAAAATATGTGCACATGCTTTTCCTAGTATATAAATAATTTCTTTTCCAGGGATGATACTCAAAAATGTAAAGGTTACGTCTTTTGGGAGAGTGTTTAGATGATATAACTTTTCATTTTTAATTTTTCTGTATAGTTTGGTTTTACCTCATGCACCAGTATTACTTTTGTGTTTAAAAAAAAAAGGAAAGAAAACACCCGTTGGTTATGAATGAATACAAGTGAACTTCCCCTTTGAACTCCTTAATGAAAACCATCAGTGTGTTGTGAAGGAGCGAGGTTTGTCACTGACACTGAGACCCAGGACATTTCTCTTCTTTTCTCTCCTTCCTCCCAGGCTTTATAGAACTGCTTATTTATACCCTGGATGTTCAAAAGTAGGTCAACGACAAAACTGAAAAAGCCTCTCCTTCGGTTTTTGTGTGGTGGTAGGGAGAGAGCTGGCAGAGGATGTGAAGTTTGACCCTTCCTTGACCCTCTTTGGCTTTTTGCATTTGTTGCTGACTTCTAATCCTTTCTCTTTCCTTTTCCACATACAGTTTGAAGCGATTATTTAGACAAGGCAATATACTTGTAACTTTTACTGTCTGTATTTTTGTTTTATTTTCTATTTGATCAGTTATGTCGAATTTTGTATGTGGTATTTTATTCTTACCCCAGTTGCTTCTGGCATAGTTTAGGTGGGGGTCTGGTTTTGGGACTCCCTACTATCCCCCTCCTTTCTTATGTCTGTACTTCAGTGGTTGCTTTTTGAATATCAGGATAGTTCAATGTCTCTGACCCAAATAACCAGTGGAGCTTTTCTTGGATTCCTTCCTTGCGGTATCTGAAATGGTGTAACCAAGAACCCTTGGGCAGGCAGACCTCTGATTCTATTCACTGTGTCAGTCGTCTGTTTGCCCGACTTCAAAATCTTGGCAGATTAATGCCTGCAAACGCTTTGTTAAGGTTGGAGAATTGGAAGAAGAGCCCTTTGACCTTGGCTTTTAAGAAATGGAGTATTTCACATGGAACGATTACTTAGTATTTTGTTTTTAAATACTAACTATATATACTAGTTTAATGTTTGTGAAGTATTTTTTCTTAAACACTAGCTCATTTAACTTATTGGTAGCTATAATTGCACTCATCCACTGTGGATGAGGAGGCAGGGCCACTTCTAGAATCTAGGCCTCGTGATGCAGGCCCCAGGCCTGTACTTTCCTCTCCAGCTCCACACCGTCATACCCGTGAGGACTATTGAACATATTTGCCAGGCATATCTTTAGGGAAGCTGGTATATGTTTTTGGAAATAGGTTTTCCTCAGCTATTTAGAGTTCCTAATGTACTCCCCTTTTGTTCCGTTCTCCCTTCTCTCTTCCGTCCCTTTCTGAGACCTGTTGTGTTTCACTTGCCAGCCTTCTCCTCGGCACTGTCTGAACTCGCACACTCTATATTTACCCCCTTGACTTTTTCCACTAGTTCAGTTGTGACTTGTTTTTCCTATAAGATGCAGCACCATACTTTCCTCCTCCCAGAAGTCTTGCCTGACCTGCTACAGCCAGCCTCATTCTCTCCAAATCTCCATTTGCACATAGCTGTGAAAGTTCACATCTGATGGACTGGGGGTGGTGGAGGGACCAGATTTGTAATGAAAGTGGTGGCACACTGTATCAGGAAATGCAGCGTCTTGCCCACTGATGCATTAACTGCACGACCTTGGAAAAGTTCCTTACCCTCTCAGCCTGGGATTATGCAGCTCTAATGAAAGAGGGCAGTGTTCTCTCTAGATGGATAGTTGTTCACATTATGCTTCAGGAACATCTGAGATTCTGTGGGTTTTGGGGTGAAGAGATTTTCTCTTAGCTTCTCCTAGAGCTGCCTTGCTTTTATCTTTTTAGTGTGTAGAAGTTTCACATTTGACTGATCCATTGTTGGATTCATGGTTTTTTGATAAAAAGAATTCTGTACTAATAGGTTGAAAACCACCCGATTAAATGATCCTAATATGATTTCTGTCTCTTACCACAATTAATTCCTACTCATGAAATACTTTTCATTTGACTTGGCTTTGCTTTAGATGTTTTCCATGTGCATAACCCACACCCCACACTGCCTCTTCCCAGTGTAAAACTTCATTATCCCAGATACCTAAGATGCCTAGTAAAGGACTGTATAGGCTGAAAGCAACACCAGTCTTTGTGTTGTGGGTGACTTGGATAGTAGTAGAGAAAAGTGTAATAACATTAGTTGAGGTATGTGCATTTATCTTAGATAAATGCTTAAACTGTAAGTGTCCTGAGTGCAGCACCACTTCACTGTGGCCTCTGAACACAAGCAGCTGCTTTGGCAGGTGCTCAGCTGAAGGAGCCACCAAGTGGTAACAAGCCTCTCGGCGGAACTGACTGACTTGCAGTACAGTGCAGTTTAAACAAAGCAGAGTGCATTGTGCTATGTGCACAGCTTAAGGGCTTTACAGGAGAGATTCCCACACTTTCTGGGTTTTGCCTTAACATTAGCTTTAGAATCTTATAACCTGATAAAATATGATGTTACCATATTCTGTTTCATTTCACTGACAGTCCTTACTCATGAAGGAGTTTACAGATATTTATTGTATGGTGGTGATTTCACAATACTGCTTTACCCTTTAAAAGCATTTTTGAAAAATCTGCCTGAAATAGAAATATGAAAATATTTAAAAAGCACCTCCTTTAAGGAAGTTGTACGTTTATAAAGAAAATAAGTGAACTGATGTCATCCTAGTGGTCTGTGCAGAGTGGCTTCTGCTTCTGAGGAGCAGGGGCTTTGATTGAGGAAAGGACAGATCCTTTTGGTCTGTGCTTTTGCTGATCCTGAAGGTAGACTAAAGATAAGTTGTCTGTCATTCCAGGATGTTTGACCCAGTCATCATCACTATATTTTCATATCATCACCATGAAGTCTTTAATATCCATAGGTAATAAATATATCCATTTAACATCCATTCAGCCACAGAATAAAAGCATACCCAATAAGACTGAGAAAATGCAAGATTCATAAGATATCCTGCCAGGAAAAGATATTTTTGACATGCCAGAGATATAAATTGAGACCTTACTAAACTAGATTGGATAGACAGTTCTGTAGAGACATCTGGTTTCTTGTAGGTGGAATTTCAGCACTTAAAACAAGGCATGTCAACTTAGGTAGTGTGTGAACTACAGATTTAGAGTCTGAACCTGTTGGCCCTACTTTTCTTTGCTTAGCACTGCTTGGGGCTTTCCAGGTGGTGACGGTGGTAAAGAACCTGCCTGTCAATGCAGGAGACATGAGATGCAAGATCGATCCTTGGGTCGGCAGCATCCCCTGGAGGAGGAAATGGCAGTTCACTTCAGTATTCTTGCCTGGAGACTCCTATGGACAGAGGAGCCTGGAGGGATACAGTCTGTAGGGTACAAAGAGTTGGACATGACTGAGCGACTTAGCATCTTCTCAGATAGGTGCTTCTGACTATCACAGAGAGGCCTCTGTATACCAGCAGCTCCTGGTTATCCTCTACCAACTCAGCACGCTCAGCACAGAAGAGTTGGAATTCAAGCGGAAGTCCCAGGGATGACTGTTTCATTAGTTTGAACCACTTCCATTCCCTGAAGTGGTCACTATGATGGATGGGCCAGATCTGAGTCCTCATACAGCCCTGGGGTTGGCTTTCCCTGACCACATAGACAGAGATGAGGGAAGGGGTAGTTCCCCCGAAGGAAAATTGAGGAGTTTTAACAGTAGAAAGGGGGCTAGATTCTGGGCAGACCAAGCAACAGATTGATGGTCCGCATTGTTGTTGTTCCGTCACTATGTCATGTCCAACTCTTGCAGCCGCATGGACTGCAGCATGCCAGGCTCCTCTGTTCTTCACTGTCTCCCAGAGTTTGCTCACACTTACGTCCATTGAGTTGGTGGTGCCATCCAGCCATCTCACCCTCTTTCATCCCCTTCTCCTTTTGCCTTCAGTCTTTCTCAGCATCTTTTCCAGTGATTCATCTCTTTATATCAGATTGCCAAATTATTGGAGCTTCAGCTTCAGCGTCAGTCCTTCCAGTGAATATTCAGGGTTGATTCCCTTTAGGATTGACTGGTTTGATCTCCTTGCTGTCCGAGGGACTCTCAAGAGTCTTCTCAAAAAAAAAAAAGAATCTTCTCCAGCACCACAGTTCGAAGGCATCAGTTCTTTGGTACGCAGTCTTCTTAATGGTCCAACTCTCACATCTTTACATAACTACTGAAAAATCCATAGCTTTGACCACATGGACCTTTGTTGGTCCATGTCTCTGGTTTTAATATGCTATCTAGGTTTGTCATAACTTCCTTCCAAGGAGCAAATGTCTTTTAATTTCATGGCTGTAGTCATTATCCAAATGATTTTGGAACCTAGGAAAATAAAATCTGTCACTACTTCCACTTTTTCCTCTTCTATTTGCCATGAAGTGATGGGACCAGATGCCACCCATGATCTTAGTTTTTGAAAGCTGAGTTTCAAGTCAACTTTTTCACTTCCCTCTTTCACCCTCATCAAGAGCCTCATTAGTTCCTCTTCACTTTCTGCCATTAGAGTGGTATCATCTGTTCAGCCAGTTGGGGGTTTTCAGACACATGAATAACCCTTCGTTGTTCATCAGTTAACACAGTTGTCAATTAACCTGATGTTGCAAAGAAAGAATCTTCCTTTGATTTCTTTGTTTCAGAAGCACATAGAAGGTAGGCAAATTTTCTGTTGGGTTGACTTGACTAGAGGTCACGGGGCTGCCACAGGTCAGTCCAAGTACTCTTTTTCCCCCACTGTATGATGCAGATCTGTGGATATTAAGCTCAGGTCTTTGTGCTGAACCCCGCAGTGTCCTGGGTAAGGAGTTGACGTTTGTGAGCTTGACTTTCTCCACTTGGCACGGTCTGATGTAGCTGTATCCAAAAGTCCCTACCCATCTCCTGGTTGAGAAAGAAAATGGAAGGTGGTAGGGAAAGGAAGCAGAAACAGCTCACACTTGGCCCCCCAGAGACAGATCTGCTATCCTCCCCTGACCACAGAAAATTCACTGAGGAAGTTGGTGAGTCAGAGATGCACCAGGCTGGACGTCTTAGCATAGTTCAGCAAGCCTCTGGTATCCTGTGTTTTTCTGTTTTTACCATTACTGCTTCCCTCCCAGGGTAAATTCACCAGCACAAAAACATGAGTGGTACCTTGAAAGGTTTCCTCAGGCCCACAGCCAGGTGATTGATGGATCACCCACAGAGGCACAGGAAGGTGATCCTCTTGACCACTCTGACTTTATTTTCAGTGACTGACATCTTGACAACATTTTCCATTTCATTCCTGGGCTCTTGCAGACCTTCCCATGAATAAGCACATTAAGTCTTAAGTTTTTCCATTTTGCGCTAATTGCAGCAGGGTCAGGTTTTGTCTTGTTAGGTGTTAACTGTATTCAGAGGGGCTATGTGGCACACCCAATGTTCAAGGTCATCAGTGGTGGTACATCAGTGGATGCCTCTGCTCTCAAAGGAGTGCTGCCTCAAATTTGTTTTCCCATTTCTTTCCTTCTCTTTCTCTTCAACTATGAGGAGGTATGAGATAATGTCTGAGAAATCCTTGGTTCCCTTCGGAGGAAGGCACTCTCTCCACTTACTTGTGTCTCTGTCTGCTGGCCAGGGTTAGCCAGTGGTCACTCCCAACCTTGATCTAGGCTATTCAAACTCAAAGTCGAAACACTAGTAGAGAGTGATGATGAAGTGTGTGGTCTGATTTTAGACAACCTGGGGTTGAATTCAGGCCTCATCATGTATTATTTGAATTATCTTGTGTCCCAGATTCCAATCTGTTAAAGTGAGGATAATTTTAACACTAACCTCATAGAGTTCTTTGTACAGTTAGATGAGCTAATGCATCGGAATTCCCTGGCTCAGTACTTGCCATGAGTGCACCCCCTATAAGTATTACGATCTTATTGTTGGAGCTCTATGTTAAGAAGGGAGTTTGCCATTTTTGTAAGGGTTGAAATTTGGGAGAAAATACAAAGAGGCATATTGAGTGGTATAGTGGCTATAGCGCCTGCCTGACCAGTCAGCTTTCTCAAATCAAAATGTTTACCAAGTTTCTTTAGTTTTTTTTTAAGAGTTAAAGCATTGCAGATCAAAGTTCTCCAGTAACGCAATGCTATATTAAAGGAAAAGGGAAGAGAGACTGTAAAAGCCAAAAATGACTTTTATCACCTAAGCAAATGTAACGTGTGGGCCAAGGTTGGACGCTGGTTTGAACAAAACAGTTATAACAGTTTTTGAGGCAGTTCTGGAAATTCCAGTGTGGATTGTCAGATGATATTAAAGAATTATCATTAATTTTGTTAGATATCATAATAGATGGTTGTTATTTATGGAAAAAAGTAAAAGTTGAGGGGATTTATGAGTTTTTCTTAATGTTTCATATTTTTTTCTCACCTTAATAAATATGCCACTTTAGTAATTACTTCTAGATACTCTTTCTTTCTTCTCTCCCCACCTCTTGACTCAGCTGCATTCTGAGGTCCCAGCTGCCGTCTGGGTTTTGCTCCATCCTGCTTCAGTCTGTGTCTCCAGCCAGAGTGAGTCTGCTCAGAAAACATATTCTTTCCTGCAGGAACCCCAGTGCATCTGGAAGGTACTGGAGTCTTCCTTTCGACTCAGTGTCTTCACTTACATGTGCCATATAACTGTGCCTCAAGGGCCAGGAATGCCAGCGATAGGCTGCCCTGTTATGCCCCACAGAAGAAAAATAGCAGGAACAGATTTAAAGCTTTCGGAAGATTTAAACATTTCTTCCATACACAATTGAAAAGAAAAGGAAAATTCAGGGACTGAGTCTCCAAATTTGCATTTGTATTCTGGACAGGAATATCAACTGGGGAATCATGCTCTATTGTCATTTTCAAGCCAAATATACAAGTATTTCACCACCCAGATTAAGATATAGAGCACGTCCACCACCCCAAAAGACTTCCTAGTGCACTCAGTCAGTTCCTCCCTCCATCCCCCACCCTCCAGGGAATCACTATTCTGACTCCACCACCATCGAGTAGTTCCCTATTGAGCTTCATGTAAGTGGAATCATCTGGCCACTCTCTTTTGTGGCCTCTTTCCCTCAGTGTATGTCTGTGAAGAGTGCACATGCTTGTAGTAGCGTGTGTGTTTGCCTTAGTCGGGTCCAGCTCTTTGTGACCCCATGGACTGTGTAGCTCACCAGGCTTCCCTGTCCATGGGATTCTCCAGGCAAGAATGCTGGAGTGGGTTGCCCTTTCCTTCTCCAGGGGATCTTCCCGACCCAGGGATCATACCCAGGTCTCCTGAGTTGCAGGCAGATCCTTTGCCGTCTGAGCTACTGGGAAACCTGTATGTAGTAGTAGTTTGTTCTTTTTGTTGATGTAAAGCATTTCATCATGGGGGATATATCACGTTTTTCATTCTTTTGTTGATGAATGTAGAGTTGTTTCTAAACTTAAGCTTTTATGAATAAAGTCTCTAGGAATATTCTCTTACATATCTTCTGATAGCCATAAACACTCATTTTTCTGAAGTATACCCCTAGCAGTAGGATTGCTGAATCATAGGGTAGATGTCTGTTTGCCTTAGTAGATATTGCCAAATAGTCTTGAAAAGGACTGAACCGATTTCCATCTCTACCATCAAAGTATGAAGGTTCTAATTTTTCCACATCCTCAGCTACACTTGTAATTGTCCATCTTTCTAATTGTAGCCAATTTGGTGTGTGTATAGTAGTATCTCATTGGGTGTGTGTATTTTCATTTCCTTGTTGAGTAATGATGTGGAGACCATTTGGGTATTTACTTTTGTGAAATGGCTGTACTGTCTTTTGGCCATTTTTTTTTTTTCTTCAGTGCACACTTGTCTTTTCTATAAAGGCAAATATGAATGTCAGTAGTTACCCGTGAAGAGAAAAATGCAGGTGGACAGGTTGCATGTGGAGGCAGCATCACCTGGTTAGTGATAAAGGTGTGGTTGTTGGTTCTGACACCATGAATTCTGACACCATGAATTCCAGCCCCAGCCTCACTTACTTGCTAGTTGGGTGGTTAAGTAGCTTTCTCAGCCTCTTTCCTCACTATAAAATGTGGGTAATAACAGTTCCTATCTCAGCAGTGGGTTAGGGAAGATTAGTTATGTGTCGCTTATGGAGTGATGCCTGACACATAGTAAGTGGTCATTAAATGTTATAAATGAATAGCCATGTCAGTGGTGATGAGAGGGAGGCAGGGGGGCTCCTTTGGGAGCTCAGGGTATTATAAGTATGTGAGCATTCAGTCATTTTTAGCACCAGTAGTCAAGCAACCCTTTTCTGCCACTCTGTATGGTCAGGATCTGATTGTCCCTCTGTCGATTCCTGCTAGGGCCTGTCTCAGCCATTTACTGGCAGGGCCTTGAACCATCACCCTGATTCTGTGGACAGTTCAGCTCTTGAATTTCTCTTTCCAGCTCTGACCCAAGCTTTTATATTTTTCTTCCTCTTCAAGTAAGGTGGATAATGATCAGTGGAGAAATAACTCCAGAAAGAATGAAGGGATGGAGCCAAAGCAAAAACAATACCCAGTTGTGCATGTGACTGGTGATAGAAGCAAGGTCTCATGCTGTAAAGAGCAATATTGCATAGGAACCTCGAATATCAGGTCCATGAATCAAGGCAAATTGGAAGTGGTCAAACAAGAGATGGCAAGGGTGAACATTGACATTCTAGGAATCAGCGAACTAAAATGGACTGGAATGGGTATCTACTATTGCGGGCAGGAATCCCTCAGAAGAAATGGAGTAGCCATCATGGTCAACAAAAGAGTCCAAAATGCAGTACTTGGATGCAATCTCAAAAATGACAGAATGATCTCTGTTTGTTTCCAAGGCAAACCATTCAGTATCATAGTTATCCAAGTCTATGCCCCAACCAGTAACGCTGAAGAAGCTGAAGTTGAACGGTTTTATGAAGACCTACAAGACCTTTTAGAACTAACACCCCCAAAAGATGTCCTTTTCATTATAGGGGACTGGAATGCTAAAGTAGGAAGTCAGGAAACACCTGGAGTAACAGGCAGATTTGGCCTTGGAATGTGGAATGAAGCAGGGCAAAGACTAACAGAGTTTTGCCAAGAAAATGCACTGGTCATAGGAAACACCCTCTTCCAACAATACAAGAGAAGACTCTACACATGGACATCACCAGATGGTCAACACCGAAATCAGATTGATTATATTCTATGCAGCCAAAGATGGAGAAGCTCTATACTGTCAACAAAAACAAGACCAGGAGCTGACAGTGGTTCAGATCATGAACTCCGTATTGCCAAATTCAAACTGAAATTGAAGAAAGTAGGGAAAACTGCTAGACCATTCAGAGATGACCTAAATCAAATCCCTTATGATTATACAGTGGAAGTGAGAGATAGATTTAAGGGACTAGATCTGATAGATAGAGTGCCTGATGAACTATGGAATGAGGTTCGTGACATTGTACGGGAGACAGGGATCAAGACCATCCCCATGGAAAAGAAATGCAAAAAGCAAAATGGCTGTCTGGGGAGGCCTTATAAATAGCTGTGAAAAGAAGAGAGGTGAAAAGGAAAGGAGAAAAGGAAAGATATAAGCATTTGAATGCAGAGTTCCAAAGAATAGCAATAAGAGATAAGAAAGCCTTCTTCAGCGATCAATGCAAAGAAATAGAGGAAAAGAACAGAATGGGAAAGACTAGAGATCTCTTCAAGAAAATCAGAGATATCAAGGGAACATTTCATGCAAAGAGGGGCTCGATGAAGGACAGAAATGGTCTTGACCTAACAGAAGCTGAAGATATTAAGAAGAGGTGACAAGAATACACAGAAGAACTGTACAAAAAAGATCTTCAAGACCCAGATAATCATGATGATGTGATCACTAATGTAGAGCCAGACAGCTTGGAATGTCAAAGTGGGCCTTAGAAAACATCACTACGAACAAAGCTAGTGGAGGTGATAGAATTCCAGTTGAGCTATTTGAAATCCTGAAAGATGATGCTGTGAAAGTGCTGCACTCAATATGCCAGCACATTTGGAAAACTCAGCAGTGGCCACAGGACTGGAACAGGTCAGTTTTCATTCCAATCCCAAAGAAAGGCAATGCCAAAGAATGCTCAAACTACCACACAATTGCACTCATTTCACATGCTAGTAAAGTAATGCTCAAAATTCTCCAAGCCAGGCTTCAGCAATACATGAACCGTGAACTTCCTGATGTTCAAGCTGGTTTTAGAAAAGGCAGAGGAACCAGAGATCAAATTGCCAACATCCACTGGATCATGGAAAAAGCAAGAGAGTTCCAGAAACATATCTATTTCTGCTTTCTTGACTATGCCAAAGCCTTTGACTGTGTGGATCACAATAAACTGTGGAAAATTCTGGAAGAGATGGGAATACCAGACCACCTGACCTGCCTCTTGAGAAATCTGTATGCAGGTCAGGAAGCAACAGTTAGAAGTCAGGAAGCAACAGTTAGAACTGGACATGGAACAACAGACGGGTTCCAAATAGGAAAAGGAGTACGTCAAGGCTGTATATTGTCACCCTGCTTATTTAACTTCTATGCAGAATACATCATGAGAAACGCTGGGCTGGAAGAAACACAAGGTGGAATCAAGATTGCCGGGAGAAATATCAATAACCTCAGATATGCAGATGACAGCACCCTTATGGCAGAAAGTGAAGAGGAGCTAAAGGGCCTCTTGATGAAAGTGAAAGAGGAGAGTGAAAAAGTTGCCTTAAAGCTCAACATTCAGAAAACGAAGATCATGGCATCCTGTCCCATCACTTCATGGGAAATAGATGGGGAAACAGTGGAAACAGTGTCAGACTTTATTTTTTGAGGCTCCAAAATCACTGCAAATGGTGACTGCAGCCATGAAATTAAAAGACGCTTACTCCTTGGAAGAAAAGTTATGACCAACCTAGATAGCATATTCAAAAGCAGAGACATTACTTTGCTGACTAAGGTCCGTCTAGTCAAGGCTATGGTTTTTCCTGTGGTCATGTATGGCTGTGAGAGTTGGACTGTGAAGAAGGCTGAGCACTGAAGAATTGATGGTTTTGAACTGTGGTGTTGGAGGAGACTCTTGAGAGTCCCTTGGACTGCAAGGAGATCCAACCAGTCCATTCTGAAGGAGATCAACCCTGGGTGTTCTTTGGAAGGATTGATGCTAAAGCCAAAACATCAGTACTTTGGCCACCTCATACGAAAAGCTGACTCACTGGAAAAAGACTCTGATGCTGGGAGGGATTGGGGGCAGGAGGAGAAGGGGACGACCGAGGATGAGTTGGCTGGATGGCATCACAGACTCGATGGACGTGAGTCTGAGTGAACTCCGAGAGATGGTGATGAACAGGGAGGCCTGGCGTGCTGCGATTCATGGGGTCGCAAAGAGTCGGACACGACTGAGCGACTGAACTGAACTGAACTGTACCAGAGTATTTCTAGGGAATCATAACCCTAAAATCCTGATTCCAGCTCTTAGTAAACTCACTATCCAGTTAAATAGTGAAAATAAGTAGTAAGTCCATAGTTTCAATGTTTCTTATATGCCAGACACATCTAGATGTGTAAATGTATTAGCACATTTAATTGTAACAGGATTCTACAAAGGTATGTATGGTAATTATCTCTGTTATCAATATTGGAAAATGCTACCCAACATTACATAACCAGTAAGTATCAGAACCAACAGCTTAACTTAGATGCAAGTCTATTCCCCTGTTGCCTCTCAACTTGGGCCAAATTGACAAAGCATCAACTACCCCAAATCACAAATTCAGTCTAAATGTTCTGCTCGTCTTTCTCTACTGGTGTGTGTATCTCCTGAAAGTGGAGAGGCCTTGATCTACCCCTTGAGAGTTTTGATCAAGTCTATTTATTTGGCTGTGCCTGGTCTTAGCTGCAGTATGCAGGATTTTTAGTTGCAGCATGTGGGATCTAGTTCTTTGACCAGGGACCGAATCTGGGCCCCCCGCGTTGGAGTGCAGAGACTTAGTCACTGGACCAGCAGGAAAGTCCCTATAAAGTCTGTGTTTTTGCGGTAGGGTGCACGTTAATGTTTGGCAAGCTCATTAAAAGTGCTGAGCGTGCTCCTGATAACCAGTATTATTATAAGTAGTGGGTTGGCTGCTCTTTTCCAGGGTAGAATTATGTTCAGTTGAGTGGTCTTTCCATGTGCGTGCATGCTTAGCTGCTCAGTCATATTCAACTCTTTGTGACCCCAGGGACTATAGCCTGCCAGGTTCCTTTGTCCAGGGAGTTATCTAGGTAAGAATGCTGGAGTGGGTAGCCATTCCTTTCTCCAGGGGATCTTGGCCCAGGGATTGAACCTGAGTCTCCTGCATTGTAGGCAGATTCTTTACTGTCTGAACCATCCGGGAAGCCTTGGTCTTTCTGTATACTTTTACTTAAAAGAACTGATTGCTTCCTCCTTTTCAGCTCCCCCTTTACTTCTCCAGCGCTGTGGGCCGGAGTTAAACTGGAGTTGCCTTTGTCCCTGGTGGGGAAAAGCTACTTGACACACATGGTGTCAGCACACCCCTACTGGCTCAGAGCTAGTTCAGCACGTCCCCCTCCTTCTTTTAATTATTTTTTACTTTTTTATTTTTTAATTGGAGGAATATTACCTTACAGTGTTGTGTTGATTTCTGCCATGCAACAACACAAAACAGCCATAATTATACATACGTCACCTCCCTTCCCTCCCTGACATCACCCCTTTAGGTCATCTCAGAGCGCCAGGATTAATCTCCAAAGCGTATAAGCAGTTCATACACCCCCCTCCTTTTAAACTTGAGAAGTTACTGGCTAAGGGAAAGTTTACCATTTCCCTGTCTTCTGTTACAGTTATACATCTGCCTGTATTTTGCTCTGTAGCCTGTTAATACATAAAGGGGACCCTTGGAGGCTCTTGTTGTATTAGCCCACTCAGAAGCCTTTTCTCCAGTCCATTTGACCTGAGGCTCCTTTTTGTTATTGTTGCCTGTAAGGTAGCTCAATCCAGTTTATCTTATGTTGCTTTCAAAGGCTAAAGCAACTCTGCGACCAAGTATTTAGCAGGCCTTTCAGACATGATGGTGTGACAGCTCCATCTCAGTCCACTTCCTGCCTTACACACTTGTCCCCTTCCCCCGAGACAACGGTGGAAACCCAGCACGTTACATAAGCTGTCGGAGCAGTGCAGATGGCCGGCTGTTAGCCCGGGAGACTCAGCCAGCAGCACTGGCAATAAGAGGTGGGTTCATTTCTAATGAGAACAATTATTTCGTTCTGCTGTGTGAGTTAGGAGAATGGAGCAGAGTCAGACCAGGATCCCCTAAATTTGGCTACTGCCTCCCTCTGGGGCAGGAGAAGGTTTGTCTCCTGGGGGAAGGGGTCCATCTCTGCTATTTAGACTTTACAGGGAAACTCTGCTATTTAAACAGTAAACAGAGGGGCACAGCAGGGCAGGAGTAATGGGTACACAGCCTGGCCGCCCTGTGGAATCCTTTGGAGAGTAGAAGGAAGGAAGACAGAAACAGGAAAAACAGGAAAGAAAAAGGAAGGAAGAAACAGTTTCACTGCAGAGTCTGTCAGTTCCAGCCTTGCTGTTTTGTGTGCTTGTGTCTGAGCTTACCCTTTGTTGCATAGGAACACCTCAGGGATGTTACAGGTTCAGTTTCAGATCACCTCTGCAAAGCAAGTATCACAATAAAGTCACCTGAATTTTCTGGTTTCCCAGTGCACACCAAAGTTACATGTACCCTATTCTGTAGGCTATTGTATGTAGTAGCATTATGTCAAAAAAACAACAATGTACATACTTTAATTTAAAAATATCGCTAAAAAAATAGCAACATGTTGACAGTAGTATCATTAGAGATCACAGATCACCAGAACAAGTATAATAATAATGAAACAGTTTGAATGTGAGAATCACCAAAATGTGACATAGAGACACAGAGTGAACAAATGCTACTGGAAACATGTTGCTGATAGACTTGCTTGATGCAGTGTTGCTACCAACCTTCGATTTGTTAAAAATGCACTAGCTGGGAAGTGCAGTAAAGCGAAACATAATATAATGAGGTAGGCCCGCATGCCATTTTTCTTGAAAGGTTTTGAAAAGACATCATTCCTTCAGCTTGGCAGCATGTCTGCAGTTGGCTAACCTGGCTTTAAATCTCAAGCTCTGTTTATTGAGCCTGATGTTTTAAGGAAGAAGATATACCAGAGGCTTCCAAGAGACTGTGGGGTCATCCTTCCTGGTGGCCAGGTGTGGGCTCGCAGGGAGACCATCTTGGGTCCTCCTCGTCTGCATTGCTTTGATGTGACCCAGCAGCAGTTGTTCAAGGTGTCTGCTCAGCTACAGCACCTCATATAGGCCTTGTATCGGGATTATTTTGTCCAGGTGGCCTGAGCACTGCCTGGGACTGCCACGCCTCCCAAAGCAGGCCTACAGAACTTGCCCAGCTCCCACCCTAGACTGCAGCCTTTCGGTAGGTAGGGCAGAGATAGGATGAGTCACTGACTGTCCGCTACCCAAGTTTATCTGAAACAGAAAAAGTTGTGTTTCTCCTTGATGTCTGAGGCTGACCCTCCTTGCTATTCAATGGGAAATCAGGCTCAAAGATACTAATCCTTTGTTTCTATTGTTTTGAAAATGGTCAAATATGGAAAATAATCAAAAGCAAAAGGGGGAAATGAATATCACTCATCTTTCTTACAGAGAATAAGGGCTAATTTTTGACATTTGTGCTTTCAACCTTTTTTTCTATTATAAATAAAATGGATCGCTTTACACATATTCTATTATCAATAGGCTTTTCATTTAATTTATTATATTTTTATCGTATATACTAGTTTAGTCATGAGTTTTAGCGTTAACAGCTGAAAATCCACCAAACAGTGGCTTAAAAGAAATGGGAGCTGTTCAGGCGTTAGGACATAGGGTGGACAGTATGGGACAGATAGGTGGCTCTGAGAAGCCTTCAGGGACCCAGATTTTTTTCCATACTTCTGCTCCTCCATCCTTAGGGTGGAAGCTTTTGTCTTCCTTGTCACCTCATGACTGCAAGAGGATTGGTGCTTCTCCTTGCCTTGTGTCTGGGGATCAGGCAGGGAGGAGGATGGGAGAAGGAAGAAGAGTTAATATGTGTGAGAGGAACAGAAGGTGCCCAGAAACCCTCAGCTTGCATCTCCTTGTGTCTCATTGGCTGGACCTGACTCACATTCCTGCCTAAAAGAATGGTGTTGATTTCAGCTGAATGATGTTTTGCTTCTACATAATCAGGGGGTCAGTTCTTACGGAAGACAAAGGAAGACAGACATTCTGTAGACAACTAGCAGTGCCCATCACACCTTATTTCTAGGTATTATTTCTCAGCCAGAAGTTCTTGGATGACTTACAAATTCCTTTGATGATATTAAGAAAATTGTGTGCATTCACCTCAGAAAAATGTATAAATAAGTAACATTTCACATATAGTATCAGGGAGTTTTATATATTCACTAAAATCTCTCTGGGCTACTGTCTATGATTCTCTCCTTAGCATAGGTTCATAGAAGTACCATACTTGATAAACACGTGGATCCATTTTTGAAACTTGTTTTTCAATGAAGACTGTCAATTTATACTTCTGTAATTCACATATTGAAGTATCTATTTCCCTGAGCCCACATCTATACTGATACTGTCTTAAATTTTTAGAAGTTTTTTCCAAAAGATAAACAATAATATCATTGTTATAATTTCAGTTTATTTTCTGTCAAGTTTAAGTATTGTCCATGTTTATTGAGTACTTGTTCTCCTTTTGTGAATAGTTTATCCTTTGTCCCATTTGTTTTTCTATTTACCTTTCTCATTGATTATAAGAGCTTTTTATATATTAAGGCCTCAAGCTATTTTATGTATTTTATCATTGCTTGAATGCATCCCATTTTAAGGTAAATATCTTCTGGAGATTTGGTGTGGCGTCAAAACAGAGTAAAATGGAGATCTGCCTTCATTTTTTCCCCTTCAAATTATTATTATTATCTCACAAGCCTTTATTTCTGAACTGATGTGAAATGCTCCAAGACAGTTTAAGAAAGGCAGCAGTGATTTTTAAGCACATGGAATATGTGAAGTTTAGTTGCCATAGAAGAAACCAGATAAGCTGCCACACTTCAAGTCACCCTGTTTTTTTTTTTTTTTTTCCCATGGCTGACGTACTTCCAGGAGTGAGAAGGTTATGTTCTGTGCCTGGGCCTGCTGCTTACTGCTTAACCTTGGTGTAAGCAAAACTCTAAATGACCAGTTTGATACTTTAACTGCTGATGGACAGATGGCAGTTTGTTCTTCCCAGGTTTCTCTAAATACTAAACTCTTTTGTAATTTCCTGACTTCTTTCAGTGGTTTGATTGGCACTTTCTAAGTTAATGTAAACTGAGTCTAGGATGTGCATTAACAGCATTTTCAGTGGCTTTGATTCATAAGGTCATTCATCAAATGTTTGTGAATGCCAGCTATGTACAAGGCCCTCTGGGATCTACAAAGATAAATCTATTGCCTTACCTTTATTTCAGAGTGAAAGTGATACATGTGAGGTATAAACACAGGTCTTTGAAATAGAAGAGATGATTTTAGACAGGGGAGTTGAGGGCAACTTAGGAGAGCAGGCACATATAAGTAAGGCTTTGAGGGCTATACACAGGCAGAGATGGGTAGAAAGCCTTTCTTTGCCAGAAATACAGGAACAAGGTTTCTTAGACAGAATAGCCTGTGGCAGGCATAGGAAATAGCCAGTCACTGAGTGTAGCTTGGACATGAGGTTAGGGAAGAGAAAGTAGGAAGTAAGAAATGCTGGGGCCAGCTTGCCAGAGGCCTGAGATAGAAATATGGACATTGTACTGTCAGGGAGTGATTTGACCACAAAGGTTTTGAAGCAGAAGTGATTTCAGAGCTTTGGCCACATGAAGGATGTATTCGCAAGGGGAAGGGCAAAAGTCAAACCAGTTTGAACCAGTTTGAAGACATTACAAGTAGGAAGTACTAACTCCTCAAAAGTAGTCTTGGAACTGAAAAGGAAGGGAATAGATATCATCATTTTGAAAATAAAATATAGTTATTGTCACCTGATGAGATGTGGGAATAAAGACAGGAGTTTTTGGTCCAAGTTACTAGGATTAAAGTGATGCCATTAACCAAGACAGTGGTTATTAACTACTGTGTGTACTGGACACTGTGCCAGCTGCTTCCCTGCTGATGTCTCATCCCTCTGTTTGGGTGGAATAATCTCTATATTACAGATGGGAGATTTGAGCCATAGAGAGGTATCACAACTAGAAAGGAGCAGAGTTGCTGTGTGAAAATAGATCTGTGTATTCTTTTTCCTATTGAATGACCTTGTGTCAGCCAACTGAAAACAAGTTCTCATTTAGCTGCCTATTCACAAGTTTTAAGGTGTTACTCCTCTCATTGTCTCAAGAAACCTTTCTTGGTGGTGAGAAGAGAAATGGATGCTGGGTTTGAGGTTCAGGGAAATTCCCAAGTGGAGATGACTGACATGTAGTAAGAAATGGAGATGTGCTCCTCACAAAGCAGGGCTGAGGTTGAGATCGCATGTTTAGAGGTAGAGAGCCATCTGCATGGAGTCATTTGTTGAAGCTGCAGAAATGGATGAAATTTCCAGGTGTTGTGTGTGGAATGAGAGTGTGATAAAGAGAGCTAAGGAAGGAGCTTTGGGAATTTTTAGAGTAAGCCAAGGAATTCTCAAAGTATATTGCTGGTGGAGTGTAAATTGGAAAATCCATCCAAAACCTAGTAAGGCTGAATGTGCACATACCCTCCAGTGACCTGTGTTGAAATGACTCGGCCCTGCTGTCGTGGTGCAAAAGCAATAACAGACCATCTGTGATTGAGCAGATCTTTTTCAAAAATCCTTACTTACACAGGACCAACTGGATGTGACCCACCAGCTGTGGTTTGCTGATTTTGTTGCCAAGAAAACACACGAGTACAAAAGGAGATACATAAAAGGTTGTTCATTGCAGTGTGGTTTGTAATAGTGAAAAACTGAGAATAACCTATATTGTTATGGACATATATACAATGGACTAGTAATAGCATACTTTATTATGGATTAAATGAATGAACTTGATCTGTATGTATTAATGTGGAAAAATCTTACGAATGTAATAGTAAGTGAAGAAGTAATTTGCAAGATCAGACATATGTATATATGGTATAAGCTATCTATGTGCATTTTAAAAACATAAAATTGTTGTCTGTAAACATGTGCATATGTAGTAGAAGTATTAAAACACGGAATGTACATACCATCTTTGGGGTACAGGGAGAAAGGGATAGAGATAAGGCTAAGGGACTGTGATATTCAGTTTCTTTGAGATCTCAGAAACAAAATTTAGATAAACTGCTAATATCTATAAAATCTGCATCATAACTTAAATAATTTTTTTGTACTTTTATGCTCAAAATATTTTGTGTGTATGTATGTGTATGTACATACAGTTGATCCCTGTTATTTACAGATTCTCTGTTTGTGAATTCACCTACTGCTGAAATTCCCTTGTGCCTCTGAATCAGTGTTTGTGATGCTTCCACAGTCATTTGTGCATGTCTGCAGAGCAGAGAGAAACTTCAGTTGCTCAATGCACATGTTCCCAGCTGAGGGTGGGCAAGGTAGCCCTCTGGCTTCCTTCAGTCATCATGCCATAAATAAGTATTCTTTTTGCTATTTAGTACATTTAATATTTTAGTATATTTTGTGTTTTTGTGCTCTCTCCTATTGATTTCACTGTTGAAAATGGCCCTCTGCACAGTACTGAAGGTGCTGACTACCGCTCCTACGCACAGGAAGGCTGTGGTGAGCCTTATTGAGCAAACAAGTGTTAGGTGAGCTTCGTTCAGGCGTCAGTCACAACACTGTACCGTGAGTTCAATGGTAATGAATTAGTGGTCTATATTAGATATGGTATCTTGAAACAGAAGCACATAAACAGGGTTATATGCTGATCAGTTGATGAAAATATTGTCACCAGAGGCTTGTAGGAATTTAACCCTGTATTTTCTCTATGATACTGGTTCGGTGTTTGTGGTGACTTTAAAAAACATAATTACTGTGAATGATGAGAATTGACTGTGTGTAAATATGTATGTATCAGTATGTTTTATATTTATGATTACTTTGTATTTGTGATGATTTTATTTTCATTTATAATATTTATGTGTAAGTACTTCCCTCCCCCTGCCTCCGAATTAAAGAAGAATAGCACAGGGTGGAAGAGCCTGCAGTGCGGCCTGTGGAGCAGGGCTGGAAGGGTTCAGAAGAGATGGATTTTTAAAGGACACAGGCTATCAAGTGCCTACTAACCATATCAAGTGCTGTAGGAAAGGGCCCAGCAGCAGCCTTTGGTTTATGTGTTTACCTGCCATGCTCTCAAATTCAGATCAGAAGTAAAGCGTGTCCTAATCTCTTCTGTCCGCCACTCTTGGGAGGGGACCAAGTGAGCTTAGCCCTCCCAGTTGACTTTGGCAGCTGGCTGTGCTCACAACTAGCTCCATGGCTCTGTGTACAGCGTGCTTTGGCTTTCTCTGAAGAAGAAGCAAGAGAATCTTGGGTTGGGCACTTTGTGCTTTTGATGTGAACACTAGTAACAACCTTTTTCTTCCTGGTCAATTTTAAACCGTATTGTTCAGTGAGCTGGCCTTTGATCAGCAGCCTTCCAACCCTGCCTCCTTTTCCTTTCCAGTCCTTAGTCCCTGTTCCTCTAAACTTCCGGGGCCTCATTCTTAATTGTCAGCAAATCCCAATTTAGCAGGTTGCTGATAAGATATAAGGTGCTACCCTTCTGTTGTAATGGGAAATCCTTAAAGAGAGTGGAGTGTTGACATGAGCCCTTCAGGCCAAAGAAGTTTACTTTTGATGGTGGTGTGTTAAAAATGTGAAGTAGTAATAGTAAGGGAGTTGAATTTTTTAAGCAGCTCTGTTTCCAGCCACTCTTTGATGGACTAGGAAATTAAGTCCAGAGAGAGGAAGAAGCCGGATCAGGGTCCCACAGGAAGTCAGTGGCTGGTCAAGACCACTCTACTTGTCACCTTCAGGCTCCCTGACTATTCAGATCACAGCTGTGTGCTTAGCCATATACCCTGAATATTAGTATTGAGCATGTATGTAAATCTTTACAAACTTCAGCATTCTTATGCCCTCTCCTGAGCTGAGGGTACAGAGTATGTACTAGTTTTTAAACAATGTGCAGACTCCCCAAAAGTGATGTGGATCAATTCTACGTGATAGCTTTCTGGGGTTGGGGAAAGGGGAGTGAAGTGTGTTAGGGCTCCTTGTCTTAAATTTGTATTTTAAACCAGCGAGTTCCAAATCTAGGCTGTGACTCAGAAGCAGCTGTAAATTATGTTTACAAACTAGGGAAATTAATTCAAGATGAAACATAAACATAAAAACTAAAACTATAAACCTTCCAAAAGAAAGCACAGGACAAAATCTTTGCAATCTGAGTTTAGCATTGGTTTCTTAATGAGATACAGAAAGCAATAGCCCTACCCAAAAATGAAAATTTTGACTTAACTAAAATAAAAAACATGTGCTTATCAAAAACCACCATTGAGGAAGTCAATTTGCAAGCCACAGTAGGGGAGAAAATATTTGCAAAACATGCATCTGACAAAGGACTTATGTCCAGAATGTAGAGACAGCTCATAAAACTCAATAATAAAAACAGTTCATTTAAAAGATGGACAAAAGACTTGAAGAAACACTTAATGAAGAAACACCTTAAGAATGTCTAGTAAGCATAAGAAATAAAATACTCTACATCACTAGTCATCAGGGAAATGCATCTTAAAACCATGATGAGATATTACTACATAGCTGCCAAAATGGCTAAAATTAAAGGACTGACAATACCACATGTTGGTGAGTATGTGGAGCACTTAGAACTCTCATACATTATTGGTGGGATTGTAAATGAACATTTGGTAAGAAATCTTGGCAGTTTCTTATTTAACAACAAATAAAAAGCCTGCCTCATAATCCAGCAGTTCCACCCTGAGATATTTACATACGAGGAAATGAAGAGGTAGGTCTTCAAAAAGATTTATGCAAAGACATTCAGAGCAACTTCATTTATAATAGCCAAAGAGGGAGAACAGTCTAGATGTCTATAAACAGGAGAGTCAATCAACAATAATATAGTCAAAGAATAAAATATTACTTGACATTGAAAAAGTCAGAATATTAATTCAGGCCACAACGTGAATGAATCTCAGAAATTTTATGTTGAGTGAAATTTTATGTTGAGTGAAATGTTGAGTGCCTATGGTTGGTATGATGCCATTTGTATGATATTCTTGAACAGGCAAAGCTAGTGGTGAGAGCAAATGAAAACACAGCACAGTGGTTGTGCATGGGTGTGTGTGTTTTGTGTCTGTGTTTTGAGGGTAAAATGGAGAGACCTGAGAGAACTGTCTGAAGTGATGGTAAAGTCTCTACCTTGATATGGGTTCAGGACACCTTCATGCATGACTTTCTCACGACTCCCTTAAGAATTGTGCATTTCCCTGTAAGTAACTTTTGTCTTAAAAGACTGATAATATTGAACCTTAGTGAGTGATGAGCTTACCAAAGTGTTTAGAAGGGAAGACCTGATATCTGCAACTTACTTTAAAATTTATTAAAGAAATAAGCTGTGTTGGTGGATGAGAGAGATGGTTAGATATGTGATAAGGCGAATGTAACAGTATGTTAACACCTGAGGAATGGAGGTCATTTTCCAAGGCCCCACCCTTACTCTTCAGCACCATTGCTATGCGGGAAGTGCTAGGGAACCTCGATAAACCTCCTCCCTTTCACACTATGTGGAGTTGAGGAAGGGCTCAACTCAGTAACTTTTAGCCTGTGTAGAACCAGAAAGCATTCTATTGGGTTGGCCAAAATGTTCATTTTTATTTTCCATAAGCTGTTACAGAAAACTCTGAATGAACATTTTGGCCAACCCAATAGAATCGACTTTTCTTTGGAAACCACATTCCTTTCATGGTAAATTTTCAGAAAATACAGAGATTCCTCATGTCTTAGAGTTAGGGATCCCCTGTCTACCACCTTCAGAGCAAGGAAGTGGCTATTCCCAGAACTCCTTGCTGCATGTCCATGGGTTGGCATCAGGATTATTCCTATAAATTTAGGAGAGGTCCTGCATCTAAGGGAGCTTGGTTTTGAGTCAGTCATCTGCCTGAAATGCGGTACTCTGACCTCACAGTTGTCTGAGGCAAAGAAAGAAGTCACCTGTGTCTATGTTGGATAAATTCACCTCCTGCCTCACAAAGATGCATTGTGCAGATTAATGAGCTCAGTATAAAAGCCACTTGCTTAAGTCCTCTGAAGGACAGAGGGCTGGAAGGTGAAAGGAGTGGATTCTGTCCAGTGTCTCACCCTTTGGCTCTCCTTCCTCCTGCCCTGCTTTAGCAGCAGGACCTCACACGCTCCCACTTGGGGATCACGTATAGGGGACCAAGGAGATTCTCATTTGCAGTTTTCCAAAGTACAAAGGAACAAGGTTCCCTCTTCTGCTAATGGTGCTGTGTCCCTGTTTCCAAAGACAGAGAGAAAGAGAGGAGCTAGGAGAGAGGGGAACACAGGAAGACCTCCTTTGTTTAAGAGCACTGTCTTTGGAGAATGGGAGATGATCCCCCCTTTCTTCACAGAGACACCAGGCTGATGGACTAATGGGTTCACACCCTTTTACTTGAGCATAAAGCCAGGATATTTTAAAGCCAGAAGACTCCTCATATTATGAGCCGGCCACGTCCTACATACCTGTCAGCTCACACGCCATCTGTTTAACTGTCGTGCATTTGATATCATGTGAGTTTGTGTGCTTTGTGTTGCCTTTAAATTTTTCCTGAAACATTTTTCTGACTTGTACATTACTTAGATTTCTTTTTTCCTCTTTTGTGTCCAGTTTTGTTTACACTGGCAGTGACTCCGATCTTGGTTTGAAAGCTAAGGAAGTTGCTTATAGGGGTTTTCAGGATTTCTGAATATGAAATGCAAGGAAATTGCATAATGTTGCAGAGTTTCCTCTTCTTGTTGCTTGCTTGTTACCCCCAATATAGTAGTTCCTTCTAGAAGCTTAAAGGAATTTGGCAGATCTTACCCACTGATGGTCTATTGTGGTCTCGAGAGTCAGTGTCACCCTGATTGGAGGTTGAATTTTTTTCTTGAGGTCAAGCAACAAAGCTTCCTGAATTATAACTATGACAACAGTGTTTATATAACATGCAAATCAAAGCTCTGTGGCGGAGGGGAAGCACCCTCCAACAACACTCAGTGTTAATAGTCCCAGAAACATTTTGCTCATGAAGCTGGTTAAAGCAGTTAGCTTACCCCCCGCACTGGATATCTGGGTGGACCCTGCCGCCTATATACTCCAGGAGGAGCTGTTTCACCTTTTCCTTTGAAATTCTGTTGGCTTCATTTGTGATTTCTGACAGGGAACGATAGTAAATGCCAGCAACACTCAAAAGTGGGAAGTGCTGCTTTAAGAATAATCTGCTCATTATGACCGGCTCCTGACCCACTGAGGAAGACTCAGACAAGAGAATGTAGATCCCGTGTTTTAAGCTCCTGTCCCTCAGTCAGTGGTGATTTCTTGGACTGTATATATGCCCAGCCCTGTGTTAGAAGCTGGGTGATCCCTCAGGAAAGGGTAAGGCAAAAGTAGCCATTGGGAGGTTGTTTGGAGATGAGAAATAATGAAAAATGCTAAGTTGTATCCTGAAGCATTAAATTCTATAGAGTAGGCTGTTCGAGCAGTGAGAAGTCAGAGAGAGGATACAGGAGGGAGGTCTGTAGCCGTTAAGTAAGGTAGGAACTCTTCATGAAGGTAAAAGAATGGGAAATGACATTTTTGAGCACTTACAGGCACTGTGAAACTACTTCTAATTCTCCCATTACTCCCACAGATACTATTACTTAGCTATACTTTACTATAAGAAAAAAACAGGCTCAAATGTGAAATAACCATCTGAAGGCCCACAGCCAGAAAGGCCCATGGAACCAGGCCTTTATGCCAAGTCTCCAGGGCACACAGCCCATTCTGTCTACCACTCCACTTTGCCCCAACCACCTCCATTCCCCCTTGTTCTGGATTTCCTCCAATTCTTGTACAGGTGAAAGGATGGGCTAGCAATAATGAATGAAGCTGACTGTATCAGCCCAGGAATGCCCAGGGTTGCCTTCTGGCTTAGTCTTATGTATGGGAATGACATTCAGCCAGCCTCCCTACTTCAGTGGACCAAGAAGAGCTCCTGCTGCTGCTAAGTCACTTCAGTTGTGTCCAGCTCTGTGCGACCCCAGAGACGGCAGCCCATCAGGCTCCCCCCGTCCCTGGGATTCTCCAGGCAAGAACACTGGAGTGGGCTGCCATTTCCTTTTCCAATGCATGAAAGTGAAAAGTGAAAGTGAAGTCGTTCAGTCGTGTCTGACCCTCAGCGACCCCATGGACTGCAGCCTTCCAGGCTCCTCTGTCCATGGGATTTTCCAGGTAAGAGTACTGGAGTGGGGTGCCATTGCCTTCTCAAGAAGAGCTCCTAGCTGCTGGTTATTTTCGTCCAATTGAAATCTACTTTCCTGGAACTTCCCCCTGACTTTCATCTCCATTCAGAGCAGTAAGTCTTCCTCTTCTCGGACATGATAGGTCCTTTGAGCATTTGAAGGACCAGTAGTGTGATGTTTTGAAGTTTGTTCCCCAGCTAGAGCTGTGGTTTAGGGCAACGCATTTTCCAGGAGCAGTGTGTCAGATAGATTAGAACAGAGAGAGAGAGGAGTCAGACCTTGAGCACTGAAGGAGAAGTAGGGATGAAGGATAGACTCAGGATGCAGGACAGTGATAAATCCTGGCACTGGCTGGGTATGTGAAGTAGAAGGAAAGAGAAGGAAGGGGGAAAATCAAAGATGAATGAGATTATTTTGCCTCTCTACTGTGTTGAGTATTTTCCTTTGTTCTTCATTTAAGAGTTCCCTATAAAGCTTAATTAGGCTTTTCTCTCATTAGCTTTTTTTTTTTTTTTTTGCCAGAACTCTTGGCTGCAAGCAATAGAAACACAATAAAAAAAAAAAAGAATCTTGCTGGTTCACTCGTGGAGAGAGCAGGGATGACACTGAGCCACATCTCAGTAGCTCGGGTAGTGCCCTAAAGTCTGGTCTCCCTTCATAGCGTCATATCCACTTTCCTTTGGCCTGTGCTCAGTCTTTGTGTCTGTGGTGGCAGAGTCAGCTACAGAAGCTCCAAGCATGTGTCCTGTTCTAACAAGGCCTCATTCCCTCTGGTGTAATACAAAAGTTTAAACACAAATCCTGTCGACTGCATTTGGCCTGGGGAGAATCCCACGCACGCTGGGATGCCAGGTCTGGATCCTCTGGCCACACCCAAAGATGGAATTAGGCTCAGCCCCCCCACCCCCACTTCCTGCCCCAAACAGCAAGGACTTGGTGGTGGGATGGCTCCCAGGGAAAATGAGGGCAGAATCCCTGGACATAGAAAGCATGGGTACTGAGCAGAGGAAGCGGGAGCAGATGTTCTGAGTACTTTGCTTCCCCCTGGTGTTCCTGAGGAACTGTACAAGAGATAAGCCCTTTTAGAGCCTTTAGTTCAAGCAGCAGATGATGCTTGAATTAATGGAACAAAAGTGTGTTTTTCTATTTATCATTATTGTCATAGTCATGTTGAAGAGCAGGGGTCACTTTTAGTCACCAGTGAGCTGGTGTGCTGCTGAGCAAGTCTACAGGAGTCAAAAAGTGTTCAGCTGACTTTGGGAGCACAGCTATTTAGTCACTTGTGCTGGGCCATTTTCCAAGAGAGTGCTTTCCTCCTAAGGTGCCTGTGTTGCACGGGGGAGGAGCCTCGGTACCTCGAACTACAGTAACACCCTCCTGGTGATGCCGTGGACCAGCATTAGCAGCATTTGTGGTCAATTGTTGGGTGTAAAGCTAGCATTCATCAGTGTGCTATAGAAATGAATGACTCTGTGAAGGGTTTTCACAGCCTGAAGTTAAGCCAAGTAAGGTAAATCTGCCTTATATTGTCTCATAATAAGACCTGAATTGTGTATTTCTCTTTCTCTCTCAGGTAAAGATTCATAGTGAATTTGCCAGGTGTTGAGAAGAATGAGACATACTCACCTGGCAGTGATAGATCTGGCTTACTTTCTGTCTGGTTGATCCATCAATGCATTGTCCTTGTTGCTTCAACTTGGAGATTGTTAAAAAATTTACATCTCTTTTATTCCTTTGCTCACAAACATTTATCCAGTCAATACTGAGTGGCCTACTGTATTCCAGTTACTAAACCTCTTTGCATGAAGAGCAGGGTTTTCATGTTTGCTTAGGAACAGGTCATGGGGAAGAGCCATCAGACATGTGTTTATTGGTTTTGCTTTTGAAAGACCCTCCCTTCAACAGCAGATGCAGTACTGGTGGCAGTGGAAAGGGCGAGCCAGAGGAGGTGCTGCCCGGTGAGAATTAGAAAAGCAGCAGCAGCCGTTTTCCCTGCTTCTCTGGCCACCTTCTGTCACTCAGACTGTGGTGACCAGAGGCATGTTTCTAGTGGGAGAAGGAGGAACCAATAGTAGCGCCCCAGCTCTGGCACCTCGAGTTGAGACATATCCTCATTTACTCCAAGCTCTTTAAACTGATTTTATCCCCATAGGCTTAAGATTCAAATGATTCATTTTTTTCCATTATACTTAATTGCAGGGCATTGAATATAGCTCCCTGCTATACAGTGTCAGACCTTGTTTTTTCTCTTTTATATATAGCAGTTTGTATCTGCTAATCCCAAACTCTCAATTTATCCCCCTTACCCCCTTTCCCCTTGGGTAACTGTATGTTTGTTCTCTGTATCTTGAATCTGTTTCTCTTTTGTAAAGAAGTTAATTTGTGTCATATTTTAGGTTCCAGGCATATGTGATATCACATGCTGTTTGTCTTTATGACTTACTTCACTTAGCATGATAATCTCTAAATGGATCTAGATGTTGCTGCAAATGCCATTATTTCATTCTTTTTTATGGCCGAGTAATATTTCCATTGTATATATGTACCACATCTTATCCATTCACCTGTCAGTGGACATTAGATTGCTTCCATGTCTTGGCTATTGTAAATAGTGCTGTTATGAACTTGAGGTGCATATATCTTTTCAAGTTAGACTTTTCTCTAGATATATGCCCAGGAATGGGATTGCAAGATCATATGGTGGCTCTGTTTTTTAGTTGCTGAAGAAACCTCCATACTGTTTTCCATAGTGGCCGCACCAATTTTACATTCTTACCAACATATAGAAGGGTTCCCTTTTCTCCACACCCTTCCCAGCATTTTTTATTTGTAGATGTTTTAAAATGATGGCCATTCTGACTTGTGTGAGGTGGTAACTCACTGTGGTTTTGATCTGCATTTCTCTAATAACTAGCAGTGATGAGCATCTTTTCACGTGCCTTGTTGTTGTTCAGTCCCTCAGGCCTTTCCAACTCTTTGCGATCCCATGAACTGCAGCTCACCAGGCCTCCCTGTCCTTCACCATCTCCAGGAGCTTGCTCAAACTCATGTCTATTGAGTCGGTGATGCCATTCAATCCTTTCATCCTCTGTCATCCCCTTCTCTTGCTTTCAATCTTTTCCAGCATCAGGGTTTTTCTGTTGAGTCAGCTCTTGGCATCAGGTGGCCAAAGTATGTCTTCTTTGGAGAAATGTTTATTTCTCTTCTTTTCTAAATATCTTCTGCCTATTTTTCAGTTGGGTTGGTTTTTTGGTGTAGTTGTGATGGAATTGTATGCGCTGTCTGTATATTTTGTAAATTAAGCCTTTGTCAGTTGTGAATATCTTCTCCTATAGGTTGTCTTTCCGTTTTGTTGATTGTTTCCTTTGTTGTGCAAGCCTGTAAGTTTGGCAAATTGACTCAATGGGTATGAATTTGAGCAAATGCCAGGAGATGGTGAAGGACAGGGAAGCCTGGCATGCTGCATTCCATAGGGTTGCAAAAAATCAGACATGACTTAGTGACTGAATAACAAATGAGTTTGATTAGGTCCCATTTGTTTATTTATTTATTTTTGCTTTTATTTCTTTGCCTTGGAAGGCTGACCTATGAAAACATTTATATGAGAAGAGAGGGTCTCCTGGATGCAAGAATTTATGTCTATTATTGGTTGGTGGTGCACAAATGAGGAGTGTCTTACTAGTAACTTCTCGTGGGTGTTACTGAAAGTGCCTATGCTAAGCCTGTTTAAATTCAAGTGTGGTGCTCTACTCACAGATCTGTTTACCGCACCGTCCTGGGCACTGCTGCCAGTTCTCTCTGTGCTGTTAGCTTTTGTGAAGGATGTTTTTGAGCATCCCAAAGTGTCTCCAGCTGGTGTGGTTTTCAGTTACTGCCATACTAGTATTAATTGGAAGTTTATAGAATTACTGTTATGTTTAAATTGGGTGGAAATTCTGTTCTTACATAATGGTTGTGTTGTTGCCATTTTAATTACTGCTTAGCTTCTTTTGAGTTCTTTGTTGATTGCCAAACTGTTTTTTCTCCATTGGGCTGGGTGGAGGAGGAGTATGAAGTTGTGATTGAATACAAATCTAGACTAGAACTCTCTCCCACTTGTTGGCTTTTGTAACTTTTGGAAACTTATTTAATCTACATGATGGTATAAAATGGAGGAAGTAGTAGTACCCCATAAGCTTGAGGATGAAATAAAATAATTCATGTAAATGCTGGGTGTGGTGTCTGGCGCATAACTGGTGGTGAGAAAGTGTGGCGAGTAGTTGCTTTTATGTTTAACTGATGTTTTAGAAAACATTGACAACTGTTTCTCTGCAAGTTGACTTTAGATAGTCTCCTTTCCTTTAGTCCTTTAATTAGTTTCATTGGTTAAACTGCATGGCTAATGAGGTCACTGTCACTCTGTCCTCAAACCACAGACCTGTGTTTGGCCTTTTATCCCATAGAGGATAAGTCTGAAGAGAAGGAAAGGGGAGGGGCACTGATGGTGATGAAAGACCATCTTACAGAACGCTCTGTGGGCCATAGACTTTATATTCTACCCTTCACGTTAAATGTTTTCTATCTGTTGTCTTATTTAATTTTCACAGTGACCCTAAGAGATAGGGAATATTAATGCTCTCTTTTAGACTAGGTAAGACTGAGGTTTTAGAGATGTGAAGTGATTGAACTCTATAGCTGGTGACTGGTAGAGCTGGACTTTGAACCTAAGCAGCGTATGAGCATAAATCTGTCACCCTGACAGTTTAAAAGAACAAGCCCTAGTGATGGTAGATCCATTGTGTCACAAGAGAGGAGGGACAAAAATTGTCTCTGATGGTGTAGAGCCAGCGTGGGCAATGTTTGGGAGTATGGGCAGGTAGTTCTGTTTTGTATTTCTCCACATGGACACGTAAGAGGACCCGCTTGGTGGGAGGGTTTAGATGGTCCAAGCTACTTGGAAGAGACCTGAGAATGACAAAGCTTAAGTGTGAATTCACATGCAGCTGAGATAGGAACAGCAGTTTTAAGTGAATTTGTCCATGAACCTGTTTCTGCAGCACTTTTCTTTTGTGCAGGTTTTGATCCAAAATGTGATATGGCCAAGTGTTAATGTAGCTGTGTGTCAGAGCGAAAAGTGAGATTGCTTTGTCTAATTCTTGCTTTACTTATGCTGTTAATTTATAAGTTAAAAAATTTCTGTGCTTTCTTGGTAAGGCTTGGATACTGGTGATAAAGGACAGCTGTGAAAAAATTCTGGGAACCCAAATAACTCTGTTCTCTTAATTCTCTAAGGACACATAAATTGAATTGGCTCATCAGTGAACAGAACTGATTGCAAAATCACATCTTAATGCAATAGGAGCATATGAAGGCTTTCCTCACCCTCCTTTGATTTAATTAAATTGTATTCCCATTGTAGCTTCTGGGTGAGGTCTCACAGAATTGCAGTATCCTGTGATTTGTATCAAAGACCTACTTTCCTGCCCTGGTGTTTATCTTCAGAATTGAGCCCTGTGGTTCAAAGAATATGAAGTGTTACTTCTGGGTTAGATGTCAGCTGGTCACATGGGTTAGTGGTGAATGCTTCAGGCTAGAATCAAAAGGCAATTCCCAATTTCATTTTCTGACTTATGTCAAATTCTTTATGCCAGTGACTCACCTTCCCTGGCTACCCATGACATCTTATCACCTTTATCATCATCATCATCATCATCATCATGTCTTAGGTATCACGTGGTTAGTTATTAAGAGTTTGGGCTTTGGAGACAGACTATAGGAGTTCTGTCTGGATTCTGCCCAATTCCAGCTGCCTAACCTTGAGCAAATGGCCTAACCTCTCTAATGCCTCAGTTTTCTCATCTATATGTCAGGAATAATTAGGCTGGTGTGAGGACTAAACAAGATAATGCATTTTAGAGTGCTCAGAGTGGTGTCTGACACATAAGTCTTTTGTCATCATTCTTTGTATTAAATCCATTATTGCTATTGTAATTATTTTATAATGAGTCTCAGGTGGACCCTCATAACATAAAGTAAATCTGTAGTTTGTATTCTCTAGAAGTGTACACTCGAAAAAAAAAAAATTCAGCGGTATGGATATTTAACAAATCCTCATGTACAGGGAGAAGGCAATGGCACCCCACTCCAGTACTCTTGCCAGGAAGATCCCTGGTAGGCTGCAGTCCATGGGGTCGTGAAGAGTCAGACACAACTGAGCGACTTCACTTTCACTTTTTACTTTCATGCATTGGAGAAGGAAATGGCAACCCACTCCAGTGTTCTTGCCTGGAGAATCCCAGGGATGGGGGAGCCTGGTGGGCTGCCATCTATGGGGTCGCACAGAGTCGGACACAACTGAAGCAACTTGGCAGCAGCAGCAGCAGCATGTAACAGAGTTCAGCTGAAACTGGTGCATCCCTGAATGAAAGCACTATAGAAAGCCAGAGGACCAAGAGAGACTTGATTATGGGCCCAGGTTTTAGGCATTCTGGCTAAGTAGGGGGGTGGACTTTAGCTTCAGTTGGCTTGTTGTGTTTGTGTGTTGAGTGATTCATTCTTCCTTGGAGTCATAACTCAGGAATTGTTGAGTGACTCATGTCACCTTGAATTGGTCCTGGAGAGTTGAATTCTATCCTTTTAAGACTTACTTAAGAGTAAGTCCTCTTAGAGACTTACTTGAAGGCATACAAACCTGAGATAACTCTACTAATCAATCCTAAGGCAGAAGCCAATGCCAAAGGGACTTTTAGTTGGGGAAATTGCCCTTGTCTCTGAACCTCAGTTTGGCATTAGTGGGCAACTGTGAGGTCTCACGGTTTTCCCGGAACAGACTGAGCATTTCTGAAGGGGTGAGTTACATGCCCTTTGCTTCTGCCAGAATGGAAGGTGTTTATACACCAGAGACTACTAGCACAGCTTGCCAGCTGTGTGCATTTGCCACTGCCTAGAAAAGTGAAGGACAGTTGGAACCTCGCTGCAGCAGCAAGACAGACCGGTATACCACCTTCCAACTCTCTGTCCTTGGATAAACTATGTAACCTCTCTGGCTTCCAGTTCCACATCCATAAGATACAAACAACACTAGTGGCTAATCCACAAGGTGGTTAAAAAGATTTGATGATGCCATGCATGGCACTTCATAGTGCCAGTGAGCAAAGCCATTTCCACTTAGCACTGTTCCCATACCACCATCCAGCCTGTGTGATGATGAGGCTGCTTTCTTACCCGGGCCTTCCTTGTCGGGCCATGTAGTCATACCGTTCTGGCAGGCATGGTTTGTTAGCTTCATTTCAAACTCGTTCTCTTTGGCTCATTTACCCAAACGAGACAGAGATTAATGGCCTGCCCTCAGATTACCGGGCGGCACATGTTCCTGGCACCTTTGGCTCATTGATCGCGCCCCTGCAGTTTGGGGAATACCTCAGTGCTCTAGGCAGGGGCCTCCTGAGTTCTAGGAGACATTTAAAGGAAAGTAATTTGGTGCAAATTCACCTCCTAATTAAGGAGGGCTGAAAGCCCTGTTTTGTTTTGTTTTACTATTCCTTCTGGATTTTGCCAGTTAGAAACAGGAGCAGGATTCTCTGGAATAGAATGTGTGAATTTATTGGGAGGAATGAAGTGAGCAGGGATAGCCGGAAAAAGTACTTGCCCGAGTGTGGTGTCTTCCCCTGTGTTTGCCTTAGCTACCTGTCCATTTGCAGTGCATGCCATTGACTGTGAGTTGCTGGTCTGACCTGTACCCATTTGGCTCTGCAGGATTGCGTTTCTGCTTCTCTCTTTGCCCCATTCTTATCTCCTCTGGTCTGAGGGCTTTTCATTCATCAGACAGTGGTGCTTGAAATATAGAAACCCCTTTTATCCTCATCTTTCTGACTTTCAGTATGTGCCTATGTATCTTTATCTTTGAGAAATGAATAATCATTTGATTATTTGATTATCTCCATTTGATAAATGGGAGATTTGTCAAATTATCTGTCTGACCATTCAAAGACCTTCTTGGCTGACTCCTTCAGGTTATAGATGGGGCAGTTGAAATGCAGAGAGGGTGAGAGACTTACCCAGTGACACAAAGCAGCTGGGGGCCATGTTGGAATTACTGCTTAGCTCTTGACCATCAGTATCAGTAAGTATCAGTCTCACCGATACTTACTAGCAGATAAGAAGCCCCCTTAGGATATCATGGCTCTCTTTTCAGAGTTGCTTGGCTGTGTCTCTAAGGGTTAAATAAGTGGTTCTCAACCAACAGTGACCATTACAGTCATTGGGAATATCCTTGTTTTCTTTGTTATCACCAACTTCATCCTATGCCTTTTCATATCTATAGGATCATAAGCACCAAAGAAAGATTTTGGAGCTACGATTTTTTTTTCTAAATCAGAGGTTTTATCATCTTACTTAATAATGTCAGCATATCAGGGATTGGCAAACCTGCCCTGCAGGCCAAATCCAACTGGCTACCTGTTTTCTGTAGCCCATGAGCTCAACATGGTATTTACAAGTGAACATTTGCCATTGACTCAGTGATAGGAAACACTTTGAAATCTGTCTAAGCTAAGTGCTGTCCTCCCTCCATAAAGATTCTGTTTTTCTCACTAGTCTTATCTGTATTTCAGAAAGTTCTACTCCTGAGAAAAGATACTCCCAGTGGTTGTGATGGCCACTCTTACAGTTGAGAACCAGCTGTATAACCCCTGGAAGAACCAAGCCAAGCATCCCCCAAAAAGACAGCCATGAAACGATAAGATTGACTTTCACCTGCTAGGAATATTATACCTGTATTTTCAAAACTTACTCTATTTGAATTTTGTCAGGAAAAAATTGTGAAAATTTGTGGTCTCTCTTGTCTTTCAAGTCCCTGTATAATCATTGGTTTGGCTTTTGCCTCTTAGCTCGCAAAGCCTAAAATGTTTGCCATCTAGTCCTTTACAAGGAAAAGCTTGCCAACTCTTCCAGTGTGTCATTGTCCGTTTTATATTGGGACTCATTCCCTTTTATGATTTGTATAAATCACTTAAGGATTTTTTGTCATAAAAGTAGTACGTTCTCCTTATAACATTTAAATTCACAGTAAAAAGTTGCTGGTCCCATTCGCCAGTGTTAACACTTAACAGTTTGTAATGTATCTTTGTCCAGACTTTGCCATGTACTAGCTGTGAGACCTTAGTTAACCTCTCTAGCCTCAAATTCTCCATCTGTGTATCAGTGATATTAACAGTTCCTACCCAACAGAATTGTTGCGTAGATAATTTGAGATAATTCATGTGAATTGCTTAGCGCCGTTGCCTGCTGTGCAGTTAATGCTTAATGATTTGTAACGAATTAATTTTTTTTCTCTCTTTTAGTTTATATAGAAATATTAGTTTTTTTTAAAGGAAGTATATGACTTTTTTTTTTTAAACAGTAAAGCTCCAGAGGTGATTCTCTGAACAGCTGAAGTAAATATTGCTAAGTCTGCTGCTGCTAAGTCGCTCTAGTGGTGTCCGACTCTGTGCGACCCCATAGACGACAGCCCACCAGACTCCCCCGTCCCTGGGATTCTCCAGGCAAGAACCCTGGAGTGGGTTGCCATTTCCTTCTCCAGTGCATGAAAGTGAAAAGTGAAAGTGAAGTCGCTCAGTCGTGTCCGACTCTTAGTGACCCCCTGGACTGCAGCCTACCAGGCTCCTCCGTCCATGGGATTTTCCAGGCAAGAGTACTGCAGTGGGGTGCCATCACCTTCTCCCAAAGTAAATATTAGGAAGTGAGTAATAATAGAAGGAATTTCCATTTGCCTTCCATTTTCTAGCACATACTAAGCAAAAGGAGAAGGTAATGGTTTTATATAGTGAACCTGTTGGGTGGTATAAAATGCACACAAGTAAATGTTATTTCTGTTTTCCAGGTCTACAACTCAAACAAAGACAGCCAGAGCGAAGGAGTAAGTATGTTTCTTAGATACTTTTCCTTCAGCTGGGTGTGGGCCTGGGCCTGGTGAAGTTGCCATTCTGGGGAAGAACCACCAGGAGGTGCTGTGGGCACATTGGGTTGGCCCCATTCCCCCAGTGCCGTCTGAGCTGCTTCTGCCCTGATATACCATGTCAGGACAGTCAGTGAGCCTGACGGGCATGGCTGTGATGACATCTTGCACTGTATAACCCTTCACACTGTGCAAAAAATTTTTATGTACATTATCTCAGTTAATCCTGTGTTGTCTTAAGAATGTAGCCCCAGTCACCACTTAAAAGTCACTTAATCCAATAATACCCAGCTCCCCCAGCACCCTGGCCTGTGGGAAGCCAGAATTGACTTTGCCTCCGACACGGTCTCACTCAGGCCTGAAGAGGCAAGAACCATCTTAGTGGTCACTTAGTAACTGGCGCTGTGTCCCTTGTTGCTGCTCTGGAGAGGTATGAGTGGAGACGGTGGCCTCTGGAATAATATTCCATTTTGATGGGAGGGCCCTGGGCAGCCTCTAAAGCATTGTGCTGCACGTTTCTCCCCCGCTGGCTCTCTGAGTACTCTGGTTAATTGTGGTTTCCAAGGGCACCTGTAACCTTGTAAAGACGATGGGATTAAAATGGAACTGCTTTTGCTAAGTGTTTGGGCTGATTATCTCCTTGGTGCATAGGGAAAAAAAATTCCTTCCACGTTGCTACCAGAGTACAAAGGAAATTCTGTCCCCTTGCCTCAAATTTGCTTTTGTAAAATCCATTTGGAAAAAGATTCCAAGGTAGCCCTCCCATGAATTCTAGTACTGTCAGAAAAGTCAGTGAAACAGTGCCTCTTCTTGTGGACAAAAGGATGAGCCATTTTATATGTGTGTGAAATCCATTATGGAGCAGAGATTTTCATTCTTTCATTCTTTCTAAAATACAGATTTTATCAGAAGTTTTAAATAAAATATTAAGTAATTTGGAATGGTTGCTGTTGGTAAGTTCAGAGGCCTTAGGGGAGGAAAACAATTTTTTTGTTGTTTCTTTTTCCCCTCAGGAATTGAACAAGGGAAAACTTTTTCAAGTAAATACTCAAAGAAACAAGTCATTTCCTCCCCTGCCCGCCCCCCCCCGCCCCACCCTGCCCGCCCCGTATCAGTCAGGTGGGATTGCTTTAGAATATTTGAAATCAGCTCTGGCTAACTTATCCTAAAATAGCCATAGCAAAAACAATATTAAAAATAATGAAGGAATATAGAAGTCCTCAGTTCAGTTCAGTTCAGTTGCTCAGTTGTGTCCAACTCTTTGCGACCCCATGAATCACAGCACGCCAGGCCTCCGTGTCCATCACCAACTCCCAGAGTTCACTCAGATTCGTGTCCATTGAGTCAGTAAAGTCCTCAGGGTAATTCAAAGTAAGGTAGGAAGAGCTGAAGAACCAAGGCTTGAAAGCCAGACAGTTCTGGAGACCTGAGAACCAACAAGAAACGGTCCTCTGGATGATAGTTGCAGGATCATAAAGCCCATAGAAATTTTTAGTCTTTGCCTCACTCTTGTGAAGGTCCAGATTCCCAGGAAAGATAGCATCAAGATGGTCTTGCTTTGGCCCACCCAGAGGATAACAATGCACTTTGATCGATGGTTTCAAAAGTGCTCATAAAATGAGACCATTGTGGTTTACCTGCAGGAGATCGGCAAACCTCCGGGACATGAGAGGGTAGATGCCATGCAGGCTGAAATAGGAGATGCCCACCCCATGCCCCAGCCTACAACCCATGTCTGTTATAAAGGACCCAGAACTGTGGGGGTTGAGATGCATATGAATAGAGAACCGTCTCCACCCCTGTCCCCAGACCAGAAGCTTGCCTGTAACTTTTGACCTTACGAACCTGCTTGTCTCTCCTTGAGATAAGTGCCAATAGATATGAAAGATTGACCAGGATTCTGCTGGTGGGCATGCCAGCTGGTTGTACCATTCTGTAAGACCTTTAGGACATAGGTAGTGGAAACCTTTAAAAAGTAAACATCCTTTGATTGATGTGTACACACTGTTGTATTTAAAATGGGCAACCAACAAGAACCTACTATATAGCACAGGGGACTCTGCTTAATATTATGTAACAACCTAAATGGTAAAAGAATTTGAAAAAGAATTCAAACATGTCCTGCATTGGCAAGTGGGCTCTTTACCAGTGGCACCACCTAGGAAGCCCAAAGAATTTATGCTGAAAAAGAATGGATGCCCACAGCTATGTGCTGTGCTGTGCTTAGTCACTCAGCCGTGTCTGACTCTTTGTGACCCCATGAGCTTGGCCTGCCAGGCTCCTCTGACCATGGACATTCTCCAGGCAAGAATGCCGGAGTGCCATGCCCTCCTCCAGGGGATCTTCCTAACCCAAGGGTCGAACCCAGGTCTCCCACATTGCAGGCACATTCTTTACCATTTGAGCCACCAGAGAAGCCCTGTACTCCAATATAAAATAAGTTAAAAAGAAAAAGAAAAACTCCCCAAGTATTATTTAAAAAAAAAAAAAAAAGGTAAATATCGTTTGACCTAGTGATTTGTCCTAAAGAATAGACTGGAGCACAAAGGTGTTTCTGTTAAAAAAAAAAAAGTCCACCAGAGCATTGATAATAATAGGTGAAGAGCTGGAGACAAGCCAAATGTTCAGTAGGAAGTATCATAGAATACTATGTAGCCTTTAAAAGAATGAGAGACCATATGTAAAATAGATAGCCAGTGGGAATTTGCTGTATGGCTCAGGAAACTCAAACAGGGGCTCTGCATCAACCTAAAAGGATGAGGGGTGGAATGGGGAGGGAGGTTCAGAAGGGAGGGGATATATGTATACCTATGACTGATTCATGTTGAGGTTTGACAGAAAACAGCAATTATAATTCTATAAAGCAATTATCATTCAATAAGAAATTAAAATTTTTAAAAAGCACTTAAAACCCAAAAGAAAAAGAAGAGATCTTGATACATTTGCAGAAGCAGTGTCCCCCATGTACTGTTCATTGAGCTTTTGAAAATTCAGACCATGGGATGGTGCATTTGTTAAAATACATTATTTGACTTGTCTAGATATATTGATAGAAAAAAAGTCTGGAAATACATTTATCAGCAAGCTGTTACTCAGGATAGAGGATGCTGCTGCTGCATCTGAAGTTGCTTCAGTCGTGTCCAACTCTGTGCGACACCATAAACTGCAGCCCACCAGGCTCCCCTGTCCCTGGGATTCTTCAAGCAAGAACACTGGAGTGGGTTGCCATTTCCTTCTCCAATGCATAAAAGTGAAAAGTGAAAGTGAAATTGCTCAGTCATGTCCGACTCTTAGTGACCCCCTGGACTACAGCCTACCAGGCTTTTCTGCCCATGGGATTTTCCAGGCAAGAGTACTGGAGTGGGTTGCCATTGCCTTCTCTGCAGGATAGAGGATAGATTACTACAAGACGCTGACCTTCTACTTTAAATATTCTTTAGACTTTGAATTGTCAACAGAGGGTATGTGTTTTATAATAATAGCTATTAATAGGTAGCATTTATCAACTGCTTACAGTGTTTCACTGTGTTTTATGCATATTAGCTCATTTAATGCTCACAGTACTGGGTGAGGTAGGTGCTCTTGACCTACTTTGTAGATTAGAAAGTTGAGGTTGGTAAACTCAGGAGATGTAATTTAATCTGAGTGCTGTCTGACTCCAATGTCTTTGCTATTAACCACAAAAGATTATCTACCTCCCGAGGAAAAGGGCAATGCAGAAAGTTCCATTTTGGGAAACAGAGACACTTGAACATTTTGCTTTTGGCATCCTGTTACCCACAGGGCACAGAGCTGGCTGCCTCGAGTCTCCGATGATTCTTCAGTTGCTTAACCTTTCATTTGGAAAGTGGGAGAGAAAAAGATGTTAAACATATTGACCACTTTTCCAGGAGCACTTTTCACAGAAATTATTTTTCTAGGGTATTGCTATCCTAAGAGATGTTATGTTCATTAATTTCCAAGCTGGCAAAACCAGAGGAGTGTTCTGGACTGGTGCTTCCTCCTGTCCTTTGACATTGCGATCCCCTCTAACCATCACACAGGCCTTGGCTTCGCCTCGCCTCCCCTCCAGAGTGCTGTCCGTTTCTTATTCCTCTTGGCTGTAATTTGCAGCTTCACTGCACACTCACTATAGCACTCATCGCCACAGGAAGCACTATTGCCCAGGGTCTAGTTGTTCTGCAAGTGTTTAGGCCCATCAGAACTTTTTAAAGGAAAAAGTCTGACAGGAGTTTAAGAGCTGGACATCGTGCCTTTCACCTCTGATAGCCAACTTCCAAATGTCTAGCATTTTCCTTTCTAGAAAATATTTTGGTGGGAGTTTGAGTGCCAGCATTTTAATCACAGAACCAGAATGTTTGAAGAGACAGGTAACAAAAGGGAATTCCTCTGGGGACAGTGCTGAATTTGTTGCTTTTCTCTTGAAGTTTCTCTCAGGGCTTACTGTGTCTGTGGGGTATAAGACAGGGCCATACATAATGTCTGGCAGCAGCTGGTATTTTCCAGGTGGCCCAGTGCCAGGGAGAGGTTGCCGGCAGACAAATATAGGCACTTTTCTTTGCAGAGCCTTCCCCTCTCCTCTTTCTTCTCTGTTTGGATCTCAGATACAGAGAGAATGATTTAATCATTCTCCCCAATTTCTCGTGCGTGATCATCACAGACCCCTCCCTCCCTCGTGTGTTCATTCACTCATTCCCTTGGAATTCTTTCCCCACGTCCTATTGCTGTCCTCCCTTGCACTGCTCTGATGTGCGTCTCTAACGTGTGCTCTTGGACGGTTAGTCTCGTACCTACCTGTGTTTTCAGGTATACAAGCGTTCGCTGTGCTCCGATTGCTGCCATGCTCCCTCAGTGCTGTGTTGGGAGCTGCTCGTATTCCTCTGTATACGTACAGTGGCTTCTGTCTGCTGCATGCTCCACAGTGTGTACTGCTGTGCAGGGATGCCCTCCCACTCTCCATCACCATTACCGTACTGCAGTGGACATCTCCGCACAGGTCCCCTTGTGAGAATCTCCTTGGGGTTTACCCTCCAGGAGAGTTGCTGGTCAGTCAAAGGGTGTGTGTGTACTTGGTTTGAAGGAAGGCTCTCACCTTTGTGACCTAGAGTAAGTATCCTGTTCACAGTTCCCCCAGCCCAACGGAAGATTTCTTCATTCCTGTCAGCTATTGCCATTTTATTCAGCTTTGTGATTTTTTACCAGTCTAGTAGATAAAAAATGGTAGCTCCTTGTTGTCTTAATTTGTACTTCTCTGATAATTGATGAGTTTACTGGGTATCCTCTTCTGCTTTTTGCCTATTTGTGTCCTTTGCCCATTTTTCTATTGCAGTTACCATTTTTTATTGATTTATAAAATTCCTTCTATAGTCTAGATATTAATTCCTTGTTGTAGATTTTAAATATATCTTCCCATTTTGCCATTTAACATTTAATATTATGTTTGATATCTTTCCTTGAATATAAAGCTTTACTTTTTATAAATTCGATTTTTTTTTTTTTTGCCCTCTGGTTTGTGATTTTCAAGTTGTGTTTTGGAAAAGGCCTTCCTGACCCATGTTCCAAAGATGTGCACCTACACCTACATTTTCTTTTATTGGCTTCATGATTTTGTCTTTCACACTTAGGCTTCTAACCCAGTTGATATCTATTGTTGTATATGGTGTTTCATAAGGATTCAATTTTGTTTTAAAAAGTCACTTTTCCCAACAACATGTGTGAAGCTATCTATTCTCTCCCTCTTTTACTTGTGGTACCAGCTTTCTTGTGTATTAGGTTGGCATATCTGAGCTCTGTCTCTGATCTCTTTATTTCCTTAGTCTGGTCTGTCTGTTCTTGTGCTAATACCTCTCTGGTTTTAATATGATGACTTTGAGGCAAGTCTTAATATCTGGTAGTTTAAGTGTCCTCTCTTTGCTTTTCAACGATTGACTTAGCTGATTGTGGACCTTCATCATTCTACATAAATTATAGCATAAGTTTGATAATTTCCTCAAAAAATTGAAATTTTCATTTGGGATTGCATTGAAGTGTACAGATTAATTTGCAGAAAATTGACACTTAAAAATATTGTTAATAATGGTTTACTCTTGAATGTTGTTTCTCATAGTATGCTTTACAAGTAACAAATACTTTTTAAATTGAAAATTTTTTTATTGAAGGATAATTGATTTACAGTACTATGTTAATTTCAGGTGTATAGCAAAGTGATTCAGTTATATATATGTATAGAACTGATATATATATATATAAGTGATATGTATATCTATATACACACACACATAATCTTTTCAGATTCTTTAGGTTATAACTAAATACTGAATGTAGTTCCCTGTGCTGTACAGTAAATTCTTGTTGTTTATCTAGCCTGTATATAGTAGTATCCATTAATCCCGTACTCCTCTAATTTATCCCTTCTCCAGCTTTTCCCTTTAGTAACCATAATTTTGTTTTCTATGTCGGTGAGTCTGTTTCTGTTTTGTAAATGAGTTCATTTGTATTATTTTTTTAGATTCCATATGTCAGTGATATCATATAATATTTGTCTTTCTCTGGTTTACTTCACTTAGTATGGTGTTCTCTATGTCTATCCATGTTGCTGCAAATGGCAGTATTTTTAAATGGCTGAGTAATACTCCATTGTATATATGTACCACATTGTCCTTATCCATTCCTGTGGACATTCAGGTTGCTTCCATGTCTTGGCTATTGTAAACAGTGCTGCTGTGGACATTGAGGTACACGTATCTTTCTGAATTAGAGTTTGTCTTTCCTGGATATATCCTCAGGAGTGGAATTTCTGGATCATATGATAACTCCATTTTTAATTTTATCAGGAACCTCCACAGTATTGTCTGTAGTGGCTGGACCAATTTAGATTCCCACCAACACTGTAGGAAGCTTCCTTTTTCTCCACACCCTCTCCAGCATTTATTATTTGTAGAGTTTTTGATGATGACTATTCTGACTGGTGTGAGGTGGTACCTCATTGTAGTTTTGATTTGTAGAGCGTATTTACATATAAATCTTAGCCATCTATGTCTCTTCTTTGGAGAAATTATGTCTTTGGAGAAATGTCTATTTAGGTCTTCTGTCCCTCCTCCCTACCCCCACCCCCCGCCTTTTTTTTTTGCTATTGGGTTATACAAGCTGTTTGTGTATTTTGGAAATTTAGCCCTTGTAGGTCACATCATTGGCAAATATTTTCTTCTAGTACATAGGTTGTCTTTTTGTTTTGTTTATCATTTCCTTGATGTACAGAAGCTTGTGCGTTTGATTAGGTCCCATTCATTTATTTTTCCTTTCATTTCTTTTTCCTTGGGAGACTGACCTAAGAGAATATTGCTACAATTTATGTCAAAGAATGTTTTGCCTATGTTCTCTTCTAGGAGTTTTATGGTGTCATGTCTTTATATTTAAGTCTTTAAGTAATTTTATTTCTGTGTATGGTGTGAAGGAGAGTTCTAAGTGCATTGATTTACATGCAGCTGAAAAAATTGACACTTTTATAGTGCTAAGTCACCTCCTTCAAGAACTTTGAATGTCTTTCCATTTATTCACACCTCTGTTAGCATTTTAGTTTTCTCCCTAGAAGTCTGTATTCTTGGTTAAGTTAAGCCCTACATACTAAATTCAAATCCCAGTCTGCTTTTTTTTGCCAGTTGTATGGGCCGCTCAACCATGGATCCTGCTGCCATCAGGAACCTTACCTGGGTTTGTTCCTGGAATGTGAAGAATATGCAGCAGTGACATTAGTCACATTTGTAACTAGTAGTGAAGGGAAGGAAAAAACAGGAGTAAGAACAGCAGAGAAGAAGGAAGTCCTGTTTGTTGCTCCCTGTGCTTCTTTACTGAGGAGGTGATCGCACCATTGTCAGCCTTCTAGACAGCAAACGGCTGTCACTGACTTTGCCCTTTGTTATTACAAAGAGCAAGAGTCTTCCCTGGGCAGGAATGTTGCCACCTTAATGCACATCCCCTGAGTCTGCATGTCCCGTCACATCTTACATTTGGTACAGTTGTGAGATTTACTCCCCACAGGCTCTGTGAGAACTGGCTCATTCTCCTTTGAAGTGAGCCCAGGTCAGAAGCAGGAGGAGGCGCCAGGAAGGAACCTGTTCTCAGCCCCCTTCCTGTTGTCCTGTCGTCCCACTGGAGGGACAGTTGGAAAGCTGAGAACTTGTCAGAGAGAGTGCACATTCCAGTGCAAGAGATCCAGGGAAAGGCAGGCTGTTCTAGTGTGAGTTTGTCTTTACCAGCTTTGAAGTTTTAAATAATAAATGTCACTGCCTACTTAGCTGAGGAAAGATTAGCTTGTTTGTGGAAATGGTGCTCTCCCCGCTGCTTTGCCAGCTGTTTGGAAGCCGACAGACTGAGACAGAGAGGGCTGTCTCCTAATCTTGGCTTCTGGTGCTGTGTCCCTTAGTGTATTAACTCAGATCCCCTGGGCCAGTTGGACGGTTTCAGAGGAATATGCCTAGGTGTGCCTTCTTGTGCACTTCTGGCCCCCGCTGGCTTTTCAGAGGGACATTGCAGCCATTTCCTTGCTTCCTCCTCTTGTTGAATATGTTCCTGTGCGTTAACCTGAGCCTTTCGCTGAGCCTTTCGCTAGACTTCTGTGCTTTCACAGATATACTGATGTGCAGGCAAGTGCCCACAGCCAGTTGGAATGGACTTCCAGCTAGTCTAGAAAGACTTTAAAAAGTACCCTCCCTTCTCCCCTCCCTTCTCCCCAGAAGAAGGAAATATAGTTCTTCCTCTTTTGTTTCCTTGTTTTAATCCCTTCATTCCTTCCAGTTTGTTCTTAACCTAATACTTTAACAAGACTCCTTTTTATCTGCATAATGCTTAAGAACCCACTTCAGGTTGCCAACCTGTCATTCACACCAGAGGTGAGGGGAAGAGCAGTGATTGGAGAAAGTTTGCAAAGTTGAAATTAGGATCTGTAGGGTGTGGACACTGGAATCTCTGAACCTCATTCCAAAGGTTTGACAGATTTGTATTTTTGCTTATTATGAAAATAATATGAACTCATTGTGGAACATTAAGGAAATATAGCAAGGATTTTCAAAATTCAATAAGAATCATCTATAATTTCATCTCTAGAGATACTTCTTCCTTGCTTTTTCTTTTTTTATGATGTCTTATGTTTATTTTGCCAATGTCAGTATGTATTTCTACTTAATTGACATTATACTGAACATATTTGTTGGTATTCTGCTTTTAAAAATTCACAAGCATTTTCTCAGATGATGAAAGTTGTTTATAAATATTATTTGTAATGGTTGTTGCATGCTCTGTCATAAGAGTGCATCCTGATTTGTGGAACTATTTCCTGTCATTGGTCTTGAATGTCCTTTCCAGAGTTCTGCTTTTGTGAATGACATCAGGGTGAGCATCCTTGTACATCAGTCTTTGTACACATTTCACGTAACTTCACATGGGACAGTCGTAATGGATGAACTGGGAGAGCTGTTTCCTGGTGAATACAATTCCTGGTGAACTGGGAGGGTACTGTGTGAATGATGCAGATTATCCTGCAGGCCCGCTGGCCATGAAGCCATGGGTCGGTGCTGGGCCTCTCTAAGCTTCTGTTTCCCTGTCTGTAAAATGAGGATAAATCACAACCCTACCTCATAACCTTGCTGTGAGCATAAAAGCCCAGCACAGTATCTGGCCTATTAGTGAATAAGTGCCTAATTACTGTGGTTACTATCCTTGTTGTTATCTAGTCATACCAATTACTCTTCCATATGAGAAAGAAAGAAGACACTGGTTTAGGGGAACCACTTCTGAGCGGAGCAAGGGAAGAGAAGAAAGGGCAGAAGCCAAAACCCCTGCTGTTGGGGGCTGGAGGCCAGCCTGTGTTAATTCACTGAACCCTCTGGATCCTCATGACTGCATTTCTCAAAGTGAGGATGTACACTGCTGGCGACAGTCCAGATTATTTTGTATTTTGCTGCTGCTGCTAAGTCGCTTCAGTCGTGTCCTACTCTGTGCGACCCCATAGACGGCAGCCCACCAGGCTCCCCCATCCCTGGGATTCTCCAGGCAAGAACACTGGAGTGGGTTCCCATTTCCTTCTCCAATGCATGAAAGTGAAAAGTGAAAGTGAAGTTGCTCAGTCGTGTCCGACTCTTAGCGACCTCATGGACTGCAGCCTTCCAGGCTCCTCTACCCGTGGGATTTTCTGGGCAAGAGTACTGGAGTGGGGGTGCCATTGCCTTCTCCGTTTGTATAGGACCAGACAAATGTTTTCAATTGCCTTTAAATTTATGTATTTATTTAATGTGTATTGACTGGGGACCAGCCCACAAGTAAATATAACTTCTCCCTGCCCCACCCAGGTTTCTAAATGTTACTGCTTAGCACAGGGGTCAGATTTTTCAGGAAAGGAGCAGATTTTTGGATTTGTGGTGCTATTTTACTCCGCTCTGGTGGTCTGAAAGCAGCCACAGACAATGTGGAAATGAAGGGGGTGGTGTTATTTACAAAACAGGCGACCGTGAGTTTAGCCCATTAACTACAAGTTTGTTAACTCAGCGTGATACAGAGATAGGTTTTTAAATATTCATCTCTTCAGGACAGCATGGGGTTATGGCAGGGAGCGCAAATGTGGTGTGTGGATGGGTACCATTGCAGAAATGCTTTTCACAGTAAGCGAGTTACAAGTGAGCAAACAGGCTTAAGGATGGCAAGGTACCAGAGCTAAGTCTGCCCAATTGCCAGGACCATTTCCCCTACTATTCTTGATGTGCGTGAGATCTTTGCTCTACCCTGCCATCTGTCATTGTGTGGGCAACCCAGTGGGACTGGAAAGAGTTTCATCATCAACCAATACTTAACCTGCCCAGCAGTTTGCCATTGAGGGACCATCCCTTGTTCCTTCTTAGTGAGCCTCCTCCAGAGCCATCTGCGGCTCTTCACATGTCACATAGGATGCTGGGAGAATCAGAGTCACACATTTCAGTGACTCAAGCTTCCCAGGTGCAGAGCTGCAACATGACCCATTACTCTCCCACGGACTTTGACAACACAACCACAGCTGCTTTATATGTTGTTTCTGTTATATACACTCGTTCTCTCGGCTGTTACTCAGATTAGACTCCATAATGATGCTAGATCAAAGCACTTCTTGTTTCATGAGAATAAGATTGAGAACAAGGAGAGAGATGGGAGGGGCATCATTACCTTTCTCTGTTTGCCCATTACCCTGTTCTGGTTTCTGCATTTCTTTTCATCCTCTGCCTCAGCTTCCATTGATCATAAAACAGAAAAAGAGACTGAGTCTTGAAGCTCGCAGGGGAAGAAGGTCTGATGGGACCACATGAGTCGCTGTTTCTAAAATGTTCTGAAGTCTTCAGCCATCACTAAAAAGCTAGCAGTCTCACGAAAGCAAAGGACAGGAAAGCAGCTTTTCTTTTTTCTTTCGCTTCTGACTACCTTTGGCCTTTTGCTTTGAGAACACCTCCAGTTGAGAGGCTGGAGAAGACAGCCGCAAGTAGCCAGGATCCCTGTGGGATCAGAGCCATCCAGCGGCTGCCAGATTTCCACTGGTTGGTGGCTTATAAATAGGACATTTCCCCTCTTAAACCTGAGAAGGATGGACACATTAGTGGGGATGGTGGCCTGGCCTCCTATGTGCTGGCCCACGAGGGAGTCAGCTGAGTACACCTTCCCCTCCAGCTTTCTCTCTACACCTGCCAGCCAGAGTTGACAGAAGACAGGCGTGCATTCCCTTCCCGCTGCCCCCAGCCCCTCTTGGCCCTTCTTCTTTCCCTTTTTCCTCCATGGCAGCTTTTTGTCACCACTACTTTCTTCTCCTGAGCCACGGTAGGATAAGATGGTCCCCTGCTCTCTCACTGAAGTGCGGACCCCCAGCCTGCTTTTCCTTATGAGTTGTGAACACAGCACACGGAACACCGGTTGCTGTGGCCTGTGTAGAGTGGCAGCAGCCTGGCATGAGCACTGGGGGCCAGCAGGAGAGGAAGAAGGAATGGATTGTTTCCTCCGGGATGCTATTCTCTGGGTTCCCAGCCCTTTGGTTTGGTGACACCCCACCCCCAAAGACATGGCTGACAGGGTACTCCTCAGACTTGCCTGTGCAGTCAGAAGACTCTTGGCCTGTCCTCAAATCTCTCCTCTCCTCAGCCAGCCTTAGACTGACAAACGCAGCCAGTGCGTGACTTCGCTGTGGCCTCATATCCCCTTCCCCTCAGCCATGTGGGCTCTGGACAGACAGCAGGCTGCCACCTGGCAGGTGCCCACCACCCCTTGGCATCTCAGTTTGGGCTTCAACCAAGGAGCCACGAGCAGGTCCCTGGCAACATCCTTAACTCTTAAAGCCCAGTGCAAGGGGCTGTGGAGAGAGACTGATTTTCCTCACTGGCACCAAGTGCAGGCTCTTGATCAATGAAATCATTAGTGATAAACATTATCGTTAGTACATACTGTGTCCCAGGCAATGTGCTTATTGTCTCACCTACGTTATATTATTTGATCTTTGTAAGAACCCTGTGATGCAGATGGTAGTATTGACCCCATTTACCAATGAGAAAACTGAGGCTTCATCCTAAGTGCAAACTCAGGATCATTCCTTCCTCCCATAATCAGCGTTTAGAGTGTGCACCACTCATTCAGCATGTGAGATTTTGTGAAAGCTGTCAAGTACTGTTGCCCACAGTGGGGGAGTTTGAGTAGTGGTTGGGAATGTTAATTCTGGAGTATTATTACACATGTGTTTGGAATCCAAGCCTCATGGCTTATTGAATTTGTGACTGTGGGAAATTAATTTCTCCAGACCTCAGTTTCTTTATCTGTAAAATGAGGATAGTCTTACTGTCTACATCATTGGTTTTTTTGAGAGTATCAAATGAGAATAAACTGGAAATTCTTTAATCAGTGGTGCTTGGTATTCTAAGCAGTCATTAAATGTTGCTCTCTGCTGTTATTATCAATAACATCATCATTAGCTGAAACCAGAGGCTATTTATATAAAGCCTGGCACTGGATAGTTTCTTTCAGAGTTCCTCAGAGTGCCTTCACATGCATTGCTTTTTTTTGATTTCTACTGTGCTTGATCTTCAAGATGAGAAAAAGGGTCCGAGAGGTGATGTATTTCCACATCATACAATATCATGGTGATTCCAGGTGCAAATCTTAGGCCTCAGATTCTGAATGGCATCTCCTTCCCTCCCTTCTGCCGCCCTGGAGTTTGATGTGTCTGAAAAATAGCTAAACCGTTTCTAGGGCAGATAAGGTAGAGGACGCATAGTTAGAGGCAGGGAAGAGATCTAGCTGGACAGAGGAGATTGGTTTTCCACTTGAAACACATCCACCTTCGGAAAGCTGGCACTGCTCTCTTTTGGTTGAGAAATCAGTGCACAGCCACTCAGGCCTCAAGGTAGAAAGGAATTGAGGCCACTGGACTGTAAGTCATTCTTGGGATGTCCAGAGTCCCAGGTAGGAGACAAATGGTTCTGATGAAGATGGTTCACATTACCAAGGCGTGTGTGCAGCCTTGCTTCTTCGAAGCTGCCCTAATCAGGAATTTTAACGTAGACGAGGAGACTGCAGATGTCAAAACCCACAAGGAAACTGCCCTTCCTGCATCCTTCCACCCCATGCTGGTCTGCAGTTCTCAGCTGTACTGTGCAGGAACCCGCCTGCTGCCGCTTTGGCCGCCTTTGTCTGGCTGAGAACTGGAACATCTGAGACTGGCAGGTTTATTCCAAGCCAGGCAGGGTTTTCATCTCTTCCTCTGCTACCTGTTTTACTTGCTTTACTCTCTATCCTTCTCGGCTTATTTTTCTTAATGTGTATCTACAGAAACCATGAGAAAAGAAGATTGGAGAAGGCAATGGCAGCCCACTCCAGTACTCTTGCCTGGAAAATCCCATGGACGGAGGAGCCTGGTGGGCTGCAGTCCATGGGGTCGCTGGGAGTCGGACACAACTGAGCGACTTCACTTTCACTTTTCACTTTAATGCATTGGAGAAGGAAATGGGAACCCACTCCAGTGTTCTTGCCTGGAGAATCCCAGGGATGGGGGAGCCTGGTGGGCTGCCGTCTATGGGGTCGCACAGAGTCGGACACGACTGAAGCGACTCAGCAGCAGGGAAGGATCTCCTGATTGGTGGTATTCATGCATAGAGGGCAGGGGCTGAATGAGAGCGCCGTCAGTGCTGTCTCTTCTGCGCTTCCCCAGCAGACCCCTGCACTCTGGAAGGTACCAGGCTTCAGTCAGCTGCTCCCCACTGAGGTTCCTGGAGTGTAGGAACATCTTTACCTATTGATTTCTTGGTGTCTCTGCTGGTGAAAATGTGGGTTGTATTTGTTGCTTCCTTCAGGAAATGTATATTGAAGCTACGGTAGTGAACAAGGCAGATAAAGTCCCTGAATGAGAGCAGGGACCCCAGACAGTCAGCCAGCAAACAAAGGGAGGCTTCCAGGTGGTGAGAAGGGCTATGAGGAAGCAAGAACAAAGGGATAGGGAGTTACAGGGGAAGGGTGGCTATTTTATATTTAATTTATTTTTTACTGCAGTATATTTGATTTTACAGTGTTAATTACCATTGTACAGTGGAATAGCTCAGTAATATGCCGAGACACATTGTTTTTCATATTCTTTTCCATTATGGTTTATCATGGGATATTGAACATAGTTCCCAGTGCTGTACAGCAGGACTTTGTTGTGTGTCCATCCTATATGTAACAGTTTGCATCCACTAACCCCAAACTCCCTCTCCATCCCTCTCTTGATGGGTGGCTTTTTTAGATACCAGAGACAGAGGAGGCCTCCTTGAAGAAATGATATTTAAGGAGAAACCTGAACAAACCTAGGGAGGGTGGCATGTCAGGAACTGGCAGAGAAACAAGCACGTAGAGAGGCCCCTGCAGTGGGGGAAGCTGAACTAGCCATGTTCAAGGAGTATCAGGAAGGACCCTTGTGACTGTATTGGCAGAGACCAGAGGAGAGTGTTCAGGCACATTGAGGCATGTGAGGCTGTGGTCAGGAGGTAGGATTGCGTTCTAAGTGTCATGAGAAGTCCCTGGCGAGTTGTGATCAGGCGAGTGACATGAGCCAATGTATATTTTTAAAAGATGACTCTGACTGCCGGCAGGGAATCCACTGTAGGGGGCAAAAGGAGAAACCGTTGAGAAGCTATGGAAACAGTCCAGGCAAAAGATGATGGTAGCTTGGACCAAAGTATGAGTAACAGAGATGATGAGAAATAGCTGGATTCTAGGTTTAAGTTATTGCTGATGGAGCTAGCTAATGGATTGGATGTAGGCTGTGAGAGATGGCAAGGACTCAAGGATGACTACTGAAATAGGACAGCTTGCTGATAGAATGTGGTACTCTCCCATCTTGTCCTTTCAGCCAGGTTGAAGGTGGTGCCTGGGCTGGTGCAGATTAGGACAGTAGCTCCCAAATGTGGTGTTTGTCACCTTCATTATTTTTTAACATGTGTATATACCCCCTGTGATACTATTTATGTACTATTTTTTAAAATCAATTCACTCTTCTTAAACCACATTTATTTTAAAAATGCATCATACTTTGTGAGATAAAACAATAAATTTCTAGTACTTATTAAAGTAAGTGTGAAACAACTGGAAATATTTATTTATGAACTACTTGGAATCATTTCACATACCCCAATGGCACAAGCCAACATTACACTTTGAGGTACACAGCACTGGTGAATCTTTATTATTGGATGAGGAATGTGGAATAGGTATCACCCATTAACTAATAGTCAATAATCATTGGTAGTGGTCTTTAGTGATGATAATTTTAGTCACTTGGTATACAGTACAGTGTTATCTGTCCTACATGTGATTCTCATACCTGCTGAAGCATATCCTTTGGGAGGCACCCAGAATCTGCATTGGGCAAGCATGCCCCTGAGTCTGTCCCCTAGGTTTGAGAGCTACTTCTGGAGTAGAAGGGCAGAATCCAGAAAATAGGACTCCAGCCCTGGTCCTTCTCCGACTGGCTGTGTGAACTTCAGCAGAGGAAGAGAGGATAGAAGACAATGGCCTCTGGAGCCAGACCAAGTTAGAGTCCTGGTTGCACCGCTCATGAACACCACAAGCCTACAGGAGCTCCTTAACCTTGTTGGATCCAAGGTTTCCATCTGCAGAGCAGGGCTGGTGATAATGATAATGGTGATGATATGGTGCAATTAAATGCCTACTCCAGAGTAACACTATGTGCAAAGTGTTACTGCCGGGTTCAGCCCCAGTGGATCCAGGGTAATTTGAAGGGGAGATGCCATAGGCGAAGAAAAACTTATTTATTTAGAAATATAAAGAGAGATTAAGAAGAAATACTGTAGGAAAATTTAGTGGAGAAAAGAGGCTGAATAACTTGGTTTACATGGAAAGCCAATAAAGTTCCAGACAAGGAACTTGCACCATCTACGTTAGGCCACCGGCGTCCTCTTGAATAGCAGGGGGTGCCCCACCTTGGGCTCCCTCTCTCATGGATCTTAGAAGCCAGGGCAAGTAAGTAGACATGGCGAGCCTCCACGCCCCAGATAGGAATTCAGCCAGAAAATAGAGTATCGACACGGGAGAAACCAGTTTTTCCAATGACTGGCCCCTCCCCTATTGTTCAGAAGGCCTTTTATACCTTTTGATTGTATATAGAGATCAATGGGTAATACAAAATTATGCAGTGTCAGCAGCCCTGACTCTTATCAAGACCAGGCCTTTTCTCTGCATACTTAGTTGTATACACAAGTCTTAGGTGATTTACATCATCTTCCAGCCAGAAGGCCAATTAACATTTTACAGCCCTTTTCTGATAAGGGTTTGTCAACCAGAAGACTTATTTGTGTTGTTCTTCCCAAAGTCTGGTGCCACTCTTAGAAAGCACTAAAGAAAGTTACATTCTTACATAGCAAAGATGCAACAATTTATAACTATGAAAGAAGTACAGTGATTTATAACAAAGAGAAAAGTAATTAACTCAAAAGTCTAATGTTGCTAACATCAAAACTACTATATTCCTATTTCTACATCCCAATTACATTGATTAATATCCTCCCAGGTGCCGAAAAGATAAAGAATATGGAGGCCTGGCAGCAGTCATTGAGTCAACAGTGAAAACCCATCACCAATATAATTTTTAGCTCTTTAGAAAAGGCTCTGTATCTTTAAGATGCTTTAAGCTTTGTGCCTCTCGTGGCTGGGGGCTGTAAGCAATTCACAAGTTGTGAAAGTCCCCAACTGTTAGGCAAGTTAGAGAGCCATCAGAGGGGTTTGAGCTGAAACATTCCTTTCATATGCAGGAGACTGAAGCCCTGAATTAACTTTTTTCCAGAGAATGTCAGAAGAGTGGAAAAGCACAGTACAATAAGGCAGGCAGACTGGTTTTGGGGGGTAGATGTTCAGGAAAACTCAGGGGGAACCCCTGAAGCCAGATCACGCCTTTGCATTTTGTCGAGCTTCTTTCCTCATGACCTTTGCCATGGGCGGGATTCCTCACTCTGGCTCCCCGTCATGTTACTACTGCCATCATCATTGTTGGTACCACTTAACATCATGAGTCTGGCTTTTCTCATCATAAACACTTAACAGATATATTGGAAAAGTTAAATAAACTGTAAGCTATTTATTCTGTAAATAGTATTGTATTATCCTTCATTATACTTACTAGTGTGGAGACAAAGCAAGATGTTTTTAGTGAGAATAGTAGCAATATGTACCCCCATGAGATAACAGTAAGGTTAACATGCACTTGGGTGTGAAGAGTATTTCATCAACTGGAAAGTTTGATTCAAGTATTAGAATGTATTTCAGTTCAGTTCAGTTCAGTCGCGCAGTCATGTCTGACTCTTTATGACCCCATGAATCGCAGCATGCCAGGCCTCCTTGTCCGTCACCAACTCCTGGAGTCCACCCAAACCCATTACCATCAAGTCGGTGATGCCATCCAGCCATCTCTCATTCTCTGTCGTCCCCTTCTCCTCCTGCCCTCAGTCTTTCCCAGCATCAGGGTCTTTTCAAATGAGTCAGCTCTTCTCAATAAGGTGGCCAAAATATTGCACTTTCAGCTTCAACATCAGTCCTTCCAATAAATACCCGGGACTCATCTCCTTTAGGATGGACTGGTTGGATCTCCTTGCAGTCCAAGGGACTCTCAAGAGTCTTCTCCAACACCACAGTTCAAAAGCATCAATCTTTCGGTGCTCAGCTTTCTTCAACTCTCACATCCATACATGACCACAGGAAAAACCATAGCCTTGACTGGATGGACCTTTGTTGGCAAAGTAATGTCTCTGCTTTTTAATAATGCTGTCTAGGTTGGTCATAATTTCCTTCCAAGGAATAAGCGTCTTTTAATTTCATTGCTGCAATCACCATCTGCCGTGATTTTGGAGCCCAGATAAATAAAGTCTGACACTGTTTCCACTGTTGCCCATCTATTTCCCATGAAGTGATGGGACCAGATGCCATCATCTTTGTTTTCTGAATGTTGAACTTTAAGCCAACTTTTTCACTCTCCTCTTTTACTTTCATCAAGAGGCTTTTAGTTCCTCTTCAGGTTCTGCCACAAGGGTGGTGTCATCTGCATATCTGAGGTTATTGATATTTCTCCTGGCAATCTGGATTCCAGCTTGTGCTTCTTCCATCCCAGCATTTCTCATGATGTACTCTGCATATAAGTTAAATAAGCAGAGTGACAATATACAGCCTTGACGTACTCCTTTTCCTATTTGGAACCAGTCTGTTGTTCCATGTCCAGTTCTAACTGTTACTTCCTGACCTGCATACAGGTTTCTCAAGAGGCAGGTCAGGTGGTCTGGTATTCCCATGTTTTTCAGAATAGTTGCTATATCCTAGTAACCTAGTAATCATAGTACTGGTAATGACCATTTACTGAATACTAGCCAAGTGTCAGTTGCTGTGCATTTAATTTGACCTTTGTAGCATTAAGGTGAGTTACAACACCACACAGGTGAGGAAGGTGAAGCTTCTTGCCTAAGAGCATAATGGCCAGAGGTGGCAGAGACAGGCGTCCAAGCCAGATCTGTCTGGCCTTAAAATTCACTGTTCTCTTTCCAATATATACAGCTTCTGTCGGTGTTACTTCAGTTAATATTAAAGTTCATTTGCATTCCCTGAGTACCTACCAGCCAGGGAACAGAATAGAGGGCAGTTGGCAGGGAAGTGAAATGGGTCATAGGTTTGGGGGCTGATCTGGGATTAAAACTGGCTCTGAGTAATTGCCCAAGTAGAGAACTCACACCTTTCCTGGACCCCACTGGACGCTTCACAGCCAGGAAGCCCTGGCAACTCTGGGGCTTCACATTCTGAGGAAAAGGATGTGAGCCCCTCTGAGTGTGTGAGCCAACTGGAAATCTCTTCTCCAGATGGGATTTTTGTATTCAGTTCAGTGTGGGTGTTTTTCTTCATGGCTTTTAATGGTGCTGAAATTGATTAAATTCAGAAGGAGCAAGGCAGGCCAGGCTTTAAAGAGCAAATCACGTAGGGAAGGTGAGGGCGTGCCTCAGGAACTGTCCATAAAATGGTGGGCTGGCCTCAGCAGCTCCAGACAGCTTCCTGCGCCCATCAGCGTTGGAAACACAGCAGGGACTTCCTTTACCTCAGTTCTCTTGTTTTATTTCCAGAAAATTTCATTTCTCCCATAAAAAGAAAAAAAAACTTGAAAGTTATATATATATCTTTTAATCAAAGAAAAGTTGAATAAAGAAAAAAAATCTGTTGAACAGCAGCTTTAAGAAACTGTTAATTCCATCTAATTCATGTTGAACCTACTTCAGTTAAGTCAGTTCCTCTTCTTTTGAGGAAAGGTCTGAGGTCTGTTAGAATTCCTGGGAGACATATCTGGGGTAACTTTGGGACGTATCTCAAAGTGTTGGGTTTTTTTCAGAGTATATGTCCATCAGTCAGCCTATGCTGTGAAAAGGTCCCTTCTATTCAGAACTGGTGATTTGGCCACTTCTTGCCTAGTTTCTGGTTGCTTTGAATACTAAGGATTTGGAGACGGGCAGCACCTAGTCAGTGATTTTTATAAGAGACACTTTGGGACCTCAAGAGTGAGTGGCACAAAATTCTGGAGGCGAATGCTCTTGTTTTCTAGAGCTTTCTCTACCCTCAGGCCTGTCTGGTTTTTTTTTTTTTTATGATTTTATTTATTTTTATTTTCGGCTGCGCTGGTTCTTCATTAGTTTTCTCGAGCTTTCTCCAGTTGCAGGGAGTGGGGACTGCTTCCTCACTGTGGTTTGCAGGCTTCTCATTATGGCGGCTTCTCACTGTGCGCACAGGCTCTAGAGTGAAGCCTCGGTGGCTGTGGCACAGGCTGAGTTGTGCCACAGCATGTGGGATCTTCCCGGGCCTGGACTTGAACCTGTATCTCCTGCATTGGCAGGTGGATTCCTATCTACTGTACCGCTGGGGAAGTCCTGTCTGTTTAGATGGCCTAGTTAGGATGTGCAAGCAAAGGATTTCTATTAATAAAAGTGTCCAGGAAACCTAAACTTGGTTTTGTCTCCTCTGTTCTATGTCTTGGCTTGCATAGTTTTGTTTTTCCCTTCTCTGGGACTGATTCTTAGGTCTGTACTGCTTGGTAATACCTGTTTGTATTGATACGGGAAGGAAGGAAGTGGTTAGATTAAGCCATTCATTTCTTTATTTAACCTTTTATCCTCACAAAAGATGGAAAAGTGGAGGACCAGAAACTTAGATAACCTATCTGCTTTCAGGGTTTACATCAGTTGAAGCTTGAAAGATGCTTGGATAACCTATCTGCTTTCAGGGTTTACATCAGTTGAAGTTTGAAAGATGCTTGGATAACCTATCTGCTTTCAGGGTTTACATCAGTTGAAGTTTTGAAAGGCTGACTGATGGACTCTGCCACACTGCCCCCTGCCACTCTTCCTACCATTCTCCATGTATCGAGAATGAAAAGTTACACCAAATGAAAAGTTACATGTTTCTACTTCATTTCCAGCATTATGGAGGACAGTGGATGACAGAGATTTAGTAGTAATAACAATAAATCAGTAAAGTTATATATGGACCATTGTCTTTATGAATGTATATCCAGCTTGGAAGACAGACATCTTTTGCAGGATTGTACAAATAAATGTAGGCTTGTACTCATGCTGCATACTCTGATGGAGAGGTTAAGGAAGGCATCAACCTAGGTGGGAGGGGTCAGAGAAGCTTTTTCACAGGATACTTGAAGGGGGAAGACCTGAGAATTTGGAGTCACGTGAAACAAAGCTTGTGCAAAGGCCGTGGAGAAAGTGTGATTAATTGGATTCTCTGAGAGGAAGCCAGTGTGTTTGGGATGCTGAGACCTGGGGGAGGGGCCATGAGACCAAGCTGGAGCCAGGCTATGCAGGGCTGTGTGGGCCATTTTAGGGGCCAGGGTTATACTTCCAAGAGCAGTTGGGTGCCATTGAATGATTTTAGGCAGAGAGGTGATGTGGTCTGGTTTTGTCAAGGTCATGGGGGGCAGCAAGGTTGAGGGAAAGGGTTAAGGGCAGATTGCAGGGAGCCAGAGGAGGTGTGAGCCAAGGAGGCCAGTTGGGGAGGGCTTTGCAGCTATCCTGGTAACAGATGTGGGGTCCAGGACCAGGGTGGTGTGGTGAAGGCAGAGAGAACTAGATAAAATTAAGATGGCATTAGGTGGTAAAACTGAGGGTAATAACTTGGATGTGGGAGACAAGAAAGAAGGGACGTACCAAAGGTTAAGTTAATGATTTTATTGTAGTTTTTACTCTTTACCATCACCTACATGGTTCTTCTTCTTCGTCTTCTTTTTTTTTAAAGGCCAAGGAAAGCTTCATATGAGGTAACATGAGGTATCAGAAGCTGCAGAACAGGGCATTGAAGGTTATGTTAAAATCCATGTGTATACCTGGCCCACCAGCCTCCTCCTTTTAAACAATTTGACTGATCCTTAAAGTATATTGCTGTTTTAAGCCCATTGCAGTAAAGCAGTCAGTTCCTGGATCTAACCTGTTTCCCTCTTCTCAGAGTTCATGCCCTGGGCATGGTAAGCAGAGACCAAATGGTCTGCTAGACAGCCTCCTCCCGCTTTGGCCCTAAGAGTCTCCAGGTTGACTGAGAGTCAAGCTGCCTGTCCCATGCCCTTCTGTTCCCCATAAAACTTCGGAGAAAATAGCTTTATGTGACCCTGGCCCTTAACTTCATCTAGAAACAGACAAATAATGCTTCAAAAGTTGACATGACAGTGAAGAGGATGACCCTTTTCTAACTTGGGAGGTCAGCCTGGGTGTTGTGTGAGCTCTGTGAATATTCATTATCTGACAACTGTTTGGCCTGCCCTTTGCATAAACCTAGGCAGAGCTGAACTCATGGCTGAGAGAGAAAGGTAAGCCAGTCCAGGCCTTAGCTGCCAGACGGTGAGTGTCTGGCCTAGGAGGTACCAGCCCTGCAACAACTCATTGCCAGTCAAATTAAGGGAATAATGCAACCCTAGTAGATATTTAATGAGAGATTATTTCTGGAGATTATAAGGATACAGCAATTGCAAATAAATCCCTGACCTTTTCTGAGCCTGGGCTCAGTAAAAGAGCTGAATCACCTGCTTGAAGGGATTAAGGACAGCCGCTTCCATCTGGCGGGCTGCTCAGACTTTTTCTGTTATTAACAAACTCTGCTCAGTGGTGATGGTGTTGTAAACCTAATAGTGGGAACTGGATTTTCCAAATAGGAGATCTCAGTTAACTTAGATTATGTATCTGCTAGACAGTGATCAGGACTAATAATCTGATTATGGATTCACTGTAGTCCCTGTCACATCAGCGGTACTCAGTACATGTTAAATAGGAAAGAAATTGTTCATCATCAGTAACCTAATCATGATGTCAGAAGGAAACTCAGACTGGTGAGAATAGAATTCAAACCTGTGTATTTGTCTGTGTGTGTGTGTGTGTATGTGCGCACACGCATGCACATCAGAGATAGATATAGGGAGTGCCAGGGTAGGGGGCAGTGTAATAATTTATACCAGTTACAGTTTAGAGATTTACAACAGTGATAGTTAAAGTGTTTATCATGAGTTCCTTATTAGGACTGTTGTTTGATATTAATTCCATTTCTTAACACAGTTTTGTTTATGAAGCTGTAGTAATTATCACCAGTATGCAGCTTGAACACATTAGAGGCTTATCGTGTTACCTTGAACTCTTAGCATTTGATTTGGCAATATATGAATTTGTTATATGCATTTGAACTTAGACAACTAATAAATACTAATATTGTTACATGTGTAATGCCTTTATGTGTCACATCTGTGTAAGATTTATTTCATGAAAAAGATTTTGCTGGTATAAAATGAATTGGAGAACCTCTAATTTTGGGAAAACCAAAGAAGGAACATTTACTCAGAGATTTTGGGTGGGGGGCATTTTTCTTTGCCATTTTTCAAAAGACATAAGTGTAATTAGTGTGGGTTAGTGGAATTTAGTTTTTTTCTGAATATACTTGGGGGATAGCATTGGAGCAGATGGAGAACCTGCCACCGCCTGCTGGTTTACTGCATAGAGCGTGGATCTTCCACATTAGTGCTTTTCCCTTAGATACCTTCTTTGTCCTTGGCTGTTTTAATTCCCACCCTGGTCAGTTTTCCTTTTTTCCCCGTTTTCTAGTCATCTGAGCGAACTTTTATTCTTCCTTTTAACTCAGAGTCACTTTATTTTAAAAAAATTTTTTATTTTTCAGAGTCACTTTTAAGGCAGTTAAGGTTGTACTGCTCTGGAGTGAGTCTCCCACATATTAGCTCTGCAGCTTTGGTCAAGATAGTTAGCTTTGCCAAATCTGTTTCTTCTTGTATAATTTGGGGCTCACAGTAGTACCAACCTAGAGGACTTGCTGGGATTAAACAAGGTAAGCTCTGTGAAGCACTTACCTGACATTTATTGAGCACTTAATGTATATGCTTTATGAAGGAGACCAGCACACAGTTAGTCCTAAAGCTTCTGACAATAGCAAAACAAGTTAAAGTTTGCCTGGTTACTCCTTCCAGTAAAGTACTCATCACTCTGTGCTGCATTTCTTCTGCTGTTAATAGATGATAACCTTGCAGAGAGTTACCATGAAGATTAAATGAGATAATATGTGCAAAGCACTTTGAACTGTACCTGGCATATGGTAAGCTCTCTGTGAATGCTAGCAGTTTTAAATCTTGAATCATTCCTGTACTTTCAGTGGAAAAAAGAAAAGAATCCTTAGCAACACCATGGAACTGAGTCACGCTGGGCTGGTCAAGCCCTGTTCTAGAGTTGGTATGTGTGTGGCCAGCACCTTGACTGCCTTCTTCTTTCTCTTTCAGCTGCACAGTTGGACAGCATTGGCTTCAGCATCATCAAGAAATGCATCCATGCTGTGGAAACCAGAGGTAAAATAGTTCAGCAGATGGCATTGTTCTCAGCAAAGGTCACACATCTGGTGAGGTGGTAGACCTGCTACCTGCTGTTTCCCAATCTCTAGAGACTCATTAACTCTCCAGATGCCACTGGCAGTGTGTTTCCACAGCTTGTGTTGTTCTGAAGCACAAGGGCTCTCAGCTAATCAGAAGACTGTTTTAAATACGTGCATATTAAATACTTAGAATTATAAGGAATCTAGTTACTGATGTTGTTAGTCACTCAGTCATGTCTGACTCTTTGTGGACCTATGGACTGTAGCCCACCAGGCTCCTCTGTCCAATGAATTCTCCAGGCAAGAATACTGGAGTGGCTAGCCATTCCCTTCTCCAGTGGATCTTCCCAACCCAGGGATCAAATCCAGGTCTCCTGCATTGCAGGCAGATTCTTTACCATCTGAACCACCAGGAAGCTACTGAAGTTACTGAAATTCAGTTAAAATACTAAAAACCATGGTTGTGATATAATAATATATGTGATTCTTTGTTTACGCATCAGATTCCAACAGTGGGTCTGATAGTTAGCATAATTCAGAAATAGTTCAAGATGTCAGTGACAGTTGTAACATGTTAGGAAAATATCTTTGGTTTTCAACCAAGTTGCATGTACTGCTAAAGCTGTGATTTGTTGCTTATATTGTAATGGAAGAAAATGTTTAATTTCAATTATAGGTTAGTGGAAATAAAGTTATTTTTCTAAGTTGATAGACACCCTGAATTCTCTAGTGGGCCTCTTGGGGTTGTGGACCCCAGATTAGGAATCCTGCCCAGGGCACTATCTAGGTAAGGAGAAAGGGTCAGGCCCCTGGTTTCCTGCAGTGGTGCTGAAGTCACACATTGACCTTTCCTGGGTCCATAGGGGCAGCACTTTGAGGTCAGAGAAGCGGTTCGTCAGCAGTCTCTGTCCCAGAGGAGACAGCCGCAGAGGAGATTCCCTCAGTTCTGGCAGTTTCAAGCTTTGAGTACGTTGTCTGTTACATTCCGGAGGAAAGCTGATTGTTGTCTTTCCACTGGATTTGATTTGAACCATTGTCAAAGATGGGAATCTTATTGATTTTCCAACCTCTGACCCCTCCAGCCCTTTTGTCTGAGGAAGTTCTGTCTTCTAAAACAGGATCCTTAACTCTTACAAGTTTAGAAATACAAGCATTTTATTAAAGGCTATGAAGCACTGAGTAGAGGGGGAGAAAACAAAACAAAACTAACCATATAAACTTCTACTGCTGTGCATCTACTCCAAATCTATTCTTTCCAAAGTAATCATTATAATGTGTGCTTTTTTTTTTAAGTTTGCTTATTTCTGCTATACCTTCTTTTAATAAAGAGTTGCAAAGATGTGTAAAACATAGCCAGAGAATATAAAATAGAAGAAGGTGAGATTTCTGGAAATTGATCTTGAGGAAATAAGATCATGGGCCAGGTTGAGCCATAAAGATGTTTATACAGTAGTGCTAAGGTAAGAAACAAAACAAAAACAGAAATTGGCCAAATGTCTCAAAAATTGGTTAAACCAAGAATGTGCTACATCCATGCAGTAAAACACTCTGAATCACTAAAAATGCAGTAGAAATATATTTTTGAAAGCTAAGGTTTTCGTTGATGTATATTAAGTGAAAAATGCAAGTTATAAACCAGCCTGTCCACTCTGAACCCATTCGGGGACGGCAAGGAGAGGAAGGCTCATGCCTGCGTGGACAACTTGTGTTGAGAGTGGCAGTTTCTGCTGTCCTTCACTGTCTTCCTTGGATTTGTCTATTTTCCATAACTGCACTTTAAACACTTTTAAAGTGTTTCACTAAGGTAATTTTTCAATAGGTGTTTTGATTTGCTTGTCATTTTAAAGGAATGAGAAATAAGAGGTACAGGGTTCAGTTCAGTTCAGTCTCTCAGTCATGTCTGACTCTTTGTGACCCCATGGACTGCAGCACACCAGGATTAACAAGGGTAAAAGTAAAAAATGGAGCTAAAGTGAGCTCCCTCCCCTCCATGATGAAGTTCAAGTTCCTGCAGAGGTGGGCCAGCCTCTTTGTCTCTCAGTTTTCAGCCGCCAAAACTGAGAGTAACATCTCCTAATCATTTAAACTCCTTCATAGTCTGTGTGATGAATGCAAACCCACAGCTCAAGAGGGTGACTTTTTCTGATATAAAACTGGAAAATATGTGCAGTGATTAGTAGAGGAAGAAGAGAGTCACCAGTTGGTTTGATCTTTTAGCCTTCATCTCCTGTCCCCAACCCCTCTAAAATGAGAATGAATGTGATATATTTTAACATCTAAAGAAGTTTTAACACAAAGAGGAAACAAGGACAGTGTGAGTTAAACGCCATTTTCGCATAAATGCTTGGGAGGACGTGGGTTATCTCCCTACTGCTGTGCATGTATGTACATACCACCACCATTGCTGGTGACCAGAGGTGAGTGAACAGACCTCATGCATGCTGAGGTTCGTCAGTCATCTACTAGGAGCTGGAAGTGTGTGAAGCTCTAGGAAAGCACAGAGGCAAAAAGCAGTGGAGACACTGCAGAAAGCATAAGCCCTTCAAGCCCCCACATCACTGAATAATGGTTCTGCTACTCAGTAACTTGAGGCCCATCCCTCAGGAGACCCAGAGTCTCCTAGCCCATGAACCATGCAGGATGATGTACGTCCTTTTATAGTCCATTTGAGCTGTAAGATCTTACCGTTCTGGACTACTTCCTTTTATTAGTTCCATTTCTGTGAAGGCCTTGTTAAAAACACTGCAGAGTCAGCCTTTTCCCAAATTTCTTCCAGGAAATTTTGTTTCGGTCCCAAAGTAGTGGCCCCGATGATTACTCTATTCATTCTGTCCTATATTGTAGACTTAACTAGGTACTGGGGGATATAGTGGTGAAGAAGATAGACTCACTGTACTTAAACTTTACGTGATAATTGTTGGGGGAAAGCAAATAAGAAATTGAATAATAAAGATGATTTCAGATACTGTTGACTACTATAAAGAAAAGAAAACTGGTTAAGGCAGTGGCGAATAGTATTGGTCATGGGATGTTTTTGACTGAAGAAATTTCATGTCAGCTGAGACCTCAGTGGTGAAAAGATCTGGGAGAAGAATGCTCCAGGTAGAGGGAATCCTGTGCAGAGGCTGTGGTTTGGGGGCATGAGCTTTGCATGTTGGAGTAACAGGAAGGCACACATGGCTGGAGGAGCATTAAAGTGTTTGATAAAGCAGTCACAGGCGGGCTGTGCTCAACTGTGTAGGGCCTTACAGGCCATGGTCAGTTTTGATTGATCCAAATGCAGTGGAAAGTCATTGGAAGATTTTACGAAAAGAGATGATTTGAACTGACTGACACTTTGAAAAGCTCCTTTTGAGTACTAAGTGGAGGATGACCATCAGGGGAATACGCAGCAGCAGGAGACCAGTTAGTTGAGAAGTATCAGATATAATGGGCTTGGGACCAGTAGGAAAAAGTCATTTCACCATGTCACTCCACTTGGTCTGGATGTAAAGGATGCAGTGGTGATCTAATCCTTGCAGTTAAATGAACGAAGTTCTGAGGCTGGTTAGTTTTGGTTCTTTGTTCGAGTGTTTGAAGGTGAACTGCTTCTAGCCTATTTGCATGTTTCCTTGGGTTCAATAAAGGTGGTCGACTTTTCTCTTATAAAGAAATTTGCACCACAGATGAATGGTCTAATTTCTCAGCCTTAGCTGATAACATTGTCTAAAATATAAAATGCCCCAACACCTCAGTATTTGCATTCTGTATGCAAAAATAGATTGTAATGTGTTTATCCTTGTCTGTAGTGTGAACGTATTTTATCGTTTCATTTTTGTCTTTTTAAATGAAAAAACTGGGTAAATATGACATATGGAGAAGTGTATATTTCACATCTTTCAGAACTCTTCAGATGCTACCTTGGTTTTGTGCCCCTGTGATGACTGAACTAACACGAGGGCTGAAGTGTGCAGCACACCCATGAAATCCTAGACAGCTGTACCAAATCCCACTCCTTCGCTAAGAGCAGAGCTGAGTGACAGGGAATTTTAATTAGTGAAGCTTTTAGAAGTCCTGAGAAAATGAAAAAAGTGCATTTGGCTGGGCGGGCCTGACTGGTGTTCTGACGTGCCTCTAATTAAATCTTCACTGTTTCTCTTCTCAGGGATCAATGAGCAAGGGCTCTACCGAATTGTGGGGGTCAATTCCAGAGTGCAGAAGCTGCTGAGCGTCTTGATGGGTGAGTGCAGGGGCTCTGCCAGGCAGTTCCCAAGGGTTGAAGGGGGAGCCTCCCTGAGAAGGAATTCAAGTAATGAAGAGGTAATTCCCAGATATCAGCTGTCCTACTCACCAGTGGTTATGGCCTCAGGCATTACTGGAGGACATACTGTTTTGTAGACAAAACAAAAAATGGCAGGTCCACAGCGGCACACCCTCTCTGCCTGTAGAGTTGATTGCCACCAGTCCAAGTGGTGTTCCACTGCGCATGCGACTGCCACACCCTACTCTGTCTTTAATAGCTCATGACACTCCCTTTGTCCTCTTTGAAGACCAGCATTTCACGGTGCACACCCATTTTCCCCAAGAAAGCTCATCCTTCTAGCCTGCAGAGAACTTCAGATCTCATATTCCCAGTGACTGAGAAGGTGTCATCCTGTGACTTCCAGATAAATGTATAGAAGCAGAGAAGTCTTCTGATCCTCTTTGCTCTAGACTTCCACCTAGTCTCTGTCATTTGAGCAACAGAACCTCCTTTGCAGCTGGCTGGTATAAATATAAAACCACTATCTCTAAATGTGCAGCATTTGAATCAAAAAGCCCTGAGCCAATGAGCCAAATTTGCCTAGGCTGCAGATTTCCTGTATTTTTAGATATGAATGCAGGCAGCCTCAGTGAGTCACATGGCTCTAAATGGCAAACGGATCAGATTTCACAGATTGGTGATTCTTACTCATCCCCATGGAAGTCCAGCCATGCACTGTTAGAGATAGACTTGCTCAGGATCCACGCTCAGTGTTTTGAGCAGGGACACTTCTGTTTGTTAGTACTTGTCATTTCTTTTTGCCATCCCAGTTTCTGAAAATAATTTTTATGTGTAAAGAAAACTCTTCTTTCATATTGATCAGGAAAATTCTCTTTTCTTCTCACCTCTTTTAAGCAAAACTCTGACGTATGATAGTTGCTGTGAGATCTGTTATTGGAAACTATGATTCTTTGTAAGGTATTCTTGCACTGAGAATCTAATTTTTGGTTAAGATTTGAGATATAGCTAGTGTTTTTGTGTTTTTGTTTTTGTTTTTAAGTAGACTTTTTATTTTGAGATAATTGTAGATTCACGTGCAGTTACAAGACACAGAGCAATCCTGGGTACTTTAACCCACTTTAACAGCAGATTATAATACAGTATCACAGCCAAGATATTGATGTGATCAAGATGCAGAACAGGTCACTCACTGCAAGGATCCATTTTATAGCTGCCCTCATCTGCCTCATCTCCCACCTCACCCCCATCCTTAACTCCTGGCAACCACTAATCTGTTCTCTGTTTCTGTGATTGTTGTCATTTTGAAGAAGGTGTTAGTTGTATCCAACTCTTTGCATTCCCATGGGCCGTAGCCTGCCAGGCTTCTCTGTCCATGGGATTCTCCAGGCAAGAATACTGGAGTGGGTAGCCATTCCCTTCTCCAGGGGATCTTCTGGAGACCCAGGCCTCCTGCATTGCCAGAAGATTCTTTACTGTCTGAGCCACCAGGGAAGCCCAAAAAGTAAGAATGAAGGTGTCATTTCAAGAATTTTATTTACATGGAATCATATACTGTTTGACCTTTGTGATTGGCTTTTTTTTCAGTCAGCAAAATTCCTCTGAGATTTGTTCAAGTTGTCTTGTGTATCAAGAGTTCTTTTCTTTTGCTGAATGATATTCCATGGTGTAGATGTACCTGAGTTTGTTTAGCCAATCACCCAATGAAGGTTGACTGGATTGTTTCTACTCTGTGGGTGAATAAAGCAGCTGTACAGGTTTTTGTAAAGTGTATAAAATTACAAAGTAATGAAGATTAACTTGTTTCTGTAGGATAAATGCCCAAGAGTGCTGTTGCTGGATTGTACAGTAATACGGTTAATTTTTGAAAAGTTCTAATGTAAGAAAGAATGAAGAGTCTAACAGGTATCTATCCTTAGTCTTTCATTACCAATCAGAGCTACATACATTTGTGGAGTGTCTGCTCTTTGAAAGAGATGGTCAGGTGCTAGAGGTGAAACTTTGTAGAGTCATTCCTTGTTCACAGAGTATCCAGTTAGGGGACAGTTACACTTGCATATGAAAGTTGTTATGTAAGATATGATGCTGGTGCCCAGTGGGAGCTGGGTCTGAAGGTCTGAGTATTGGAGGGAAAACAGAAGTATAATTCAGATTCAGGAAATGTTATGAACTAAGAGTATTGATTTCATTATTATTATTTTAATATCTAAAAATACTTAAGACTGGAACAGAAGAATTAAAGTTGGAAATCTGAGATAACCCCTTTGATTGAGGAACTCAAATGTTGTTCTGAGGAATTCAGGGTTGTTGTTTTTTTCTGTAGGAAGTAAGATGCTATTAAATTTTCAAAGTAGTGGAGTTGTTTGTGTGAGTACTCTTTTTACACAGAAGTGTCAAGAAGACAATTCAGAATAGGCATTTATTTGCTCACATGACTGGTGAGTCCAAGATGGCAGAAGCATGGCATGGTCTGGTGGCTCCACATTTGTTGCAGCCTTTCCCATTTCTTTCTTCTAGTGTCTCGTTATCTGTGAGCCCTTGTCTTCCTATATTCTCTGCTGTATTCTCTGTAGGAAGGTTCATAGATAAAGCAGCCTCAGTTGTCCTTGGAACTTGCATCAGTGAGTGGAGAGTGTCTTTCTTGATCTTTTTGACAGAAGGTCCCAAGGATAGACTTTGACTGATCCATATGGGGCCATCCGTGTGATTCATTTCACAGTCTTCAGGCCAGTTGCATGACCTACAGCAGATAGATCCCAATGGCCTGGATCCTTTGCTTGTCTCTGATCCCACACCACCTCTGGGAGGTTGGTGGGTATGCAGGGGTGGGGTGGGAAGGTGGGTTGGTCCATAGAATCCTGGGGACTGAGCAGGATTATTAATAGAATGATGGGGGAGTGCCTTCTGGAATAATGCTTCTGGGTGTTTTTTTTTTTTTTTTTTAAGTATAATGGTCAACATAGATGTAACTTGATCAGAGGCTAGTTTTAGGCGAATAATGCTGGCAGCAATGTGGAGCATGCATGTGATCTTGGAAGCACATGGAGGAATAAGACAGTTGGGATAGATTAGGCAGAGCATACACGATCAACTGCTGAACCAGAGAGCTGCTCTGAGGTCAGGAAGAAAGCACAGCCTCAAAAGGACTGGAGAAAGAGAATCAACAGGACCTTGTAACCAACTAAATACAGGGAGTCAAAGGGGCAGAGAGATTTCAGAGGCAGCAGATGATTGTGTAAGATGACACTAATGAAAAGAAATACGACATTTTAGATAGGGTTGCTAATTTAAAAGAGAACCAACCATCTTAGCTCACGTGTGCTAAGCAAAGAGTGGTATGAAAAGATCTTGTTTTTATCACTTCACTTAGTGACCTTTGAACAAGATATTTGTCCTGCTCGCTTCATCAGTTTTCCTAGGGACAGACGAAATAATCATGAACATCTGAGAAATGTCATGAGAAACTAATAACCAACAGCTGAAAGTCACAAGGCCAGCTGTCTCTGCCAGGAGGACATTACAGATAGACTGGATTCCAGACTGAGGTTCAACCAGAGCTGAGAGGTGACCACAGTGCAAGATCTAATCAAAAGTGTGAGAAGGGTATCTGAGATTCTTACTGTCAATTAAGTTGAACAGTTTGGCTCTTGGAACTGAGGGATCACCCATTAGGCCAGAGAAATTCCAGACCTGAAGGCAGAGCCGTGTCTCCCTTATGTTCATCAGTTCTTCACACTTGTGCTAGACTGGTTAGCCAAGAGTGTAAATAAATATAACTCTTATACTCCAAAACCTCTCCCTGACACGGCTGGGCTGAGTATGAACCATTCAGCCACTATTCCTTCATTCTGTATTCACTGGATGCTGTATTATGTACCAGGTACTAAGATTTGGATCATTGGTCAGAGCCTGTCAAAGTGGAAGAGTACATTTTTATTATTGAAAATGAGAGTTAGAATTAGCAAAACCAGAAGCTTCCTCTGATAGCTTCAAGTTGGGGGATGTTAGGTGGGAAGAGGAATAGAAGAGCCACACTTTGAAAACATTGTTTTTCGCAGAATCGAGTTTCTTAAGAATGCTTGCCGGAATTTCTCATAGCATATGCTATGTGGCCTTCTGCTGGTGTCATCCCAAGAGCTGCCCTTGATCCATGTCTTTGAGGAGTGTCAAGAGGAAGCAGATTTACAGCTTCTTAGAAATGGAGTGGCTTCCATGTGTGTACTGTTTGGTTTTTTCCTCCCCCTGAATATTAAGTGAAGGTAAATCTTTCTAAAGTTAGATTCAGCATTTAAAAAATATAGATAGCTCTGTCTATGCATGTTCAGTATATGTCTGTCTCTTCATGTACAGATTTTAAATACCTTTTTTCTGATTAAAAGTCATAGTAGCAAAGAAGAAATAAAAATCTTTCAGACTATAGATAATCTTTATTGACTATTTTCCTGGTAGGCTGCAGTCCATGCGTTCGCTAAGAGTCAGACACGACTGAGCGACTTCACTTTCACTTTTCACTTTCATGTATTGGAGAAGGAAATGGCAACCCACTCCAGCGTTCTTACCTGGAAAATCCCGGGGGACGGCAGAGCCTGGTGGGCTAGCGTCTATGGGGTCACACAGAGTCGGACACAATTGAAGTGACTTTGCAGCAGCAGCAGCATTGACTGTTTTATCATATTACTCTCACCTTTTAAATGTAGTGTCCCATCATATAACAAGAAATGCTTAGAAATCACATGGTGCATATATGCTGCTTTTTAGCAATCTTCTTTCACATAACAGTATAATGTCTATTTTCTGTTACATTCTTCTAAAGTGTAGTGGGGTTTTTGGCCACATATGTATAGATGTACTATAACATTTTAGTTAGCCTCCTTTTCTCAGACCTGTAGATTACTTTCAGTTTTTCATGATTCTAGAAAGTACTCAGGTGAACATCCCCACAGAAGCAGGATAGCATAGGTTAGGAGCATGCCTTTTGGAGTTGAGCAAGTTATAATTAAACTGCTTGTCCATTTGACTTTACACAAATTATTTAAGCCCATCTAGTCTTCTGTCTCATTATCTGTAATAATAGCCTCTGCCTCTGCAATAAAGAGAGGATTAAAGAAAAGATGCATGTGCGTTGCTGAGTCCAAAGCCTCTACATGTTAGTCAATAAATGTTAGCTGTTGTTATTTTAAATTTTATATGCATATTTAATTATTTCCTTAGTTTATTTTAAGATGTTGAATTTCTAGGTCAAGCTATGTATATGTTTTTAAGGCCTTTAATTGATATTCCCAAACTTGCTGTCAGAGTATCCTTTATCACATACCATTCTCTGTTACTTTTTGCATATAAATTATAAGTAGTTAAAAAAATATTCTGGGTGAGATTGGCCTTTTTTTTTTTTCTAGGTTTCTTGCTGATATTTATTCTTAAGTGAATTGCCTATTTGTGTTGTCAGCCAGTTTTCTATTGATGTATTCATCTTTCAATTTTAAGACATTCTTATATATGGAAATTATGTTACCAATATTTTCTTTCAGATATAATTTATTTTGAAATTTATATGGATACTTTTGTTTTTGTTTTGTCTTATGAATATTTATAATATTTTTATGAAGTCCTAGTCTTTTCATAGATGAATCGTGCCTAAAAGCCCTTCCCCATTCTAGGACTGCAAAAACTTTGTTTTCCTTAAAATCCATCTGGAATATATCCATGAAAAATTAAAACTAGCCCTACTTTTCCTTAAATATTTACCCAGTTGACAAATAACCATATGTCAATGAGGAGAAAAAATCTCCCTTTCAGTTATTTTATTTTTTTAAAGATGCCTTTTTTCCCATGTGAACCTTGTTTGAAGTCTTTATTACATTTGTTATAAATATTGCTTCTGTTTGATATGTGTTTTGTTTTTTTTTTTTGGCTGAGAGGCATATAGGATCTTAGGTCCCTGGCCAGGGATCAGACCCGCACACCCTTAATCGCTTAAGTCTTAGCCACTGGACCACCAAGGAAGTCCCTCCATTGCTTTAAATACCACCATTTAGTCCTTCTCATACATACTGGGGCCCAGTGAAGGAGTTTTCACACATGGTTTTCTAAAGAAAAGCAAATTCTCTTTCTGTTTGTTATTCTTCAATTCTTAATATTTTAAAAACATAAATTATCTTCATTTTTCATCTTTCTAATGTTGTTTTCTGTCTTGATTCTTTGCATCATAAGCAAACATTCTAAAATTTGCACCTCATATCCATGCCATTTGTTTTAATTTCTTTGGGGCTGATTTTTTTTTTTTTTTTTGCTATTTATAATGCACAGTTTAATTTGGTAATTGAATTATCAGTGTTTTTACCGACTTATTTTAACTCTTTTCATTTCTACCTTTCTGCCCTCTACATTTCACCTTTATTATTTCAGTGTTTCTTTTTTTTTCCCTTTGATGTTTTATTTCACAGCATCTGTATTTTTCTGAATTTTATTTATAATATAGTACAGATGCTTTGTGAAATGGTTTTGAGTGCTTTGGTTTCTGTGTTTTATGTGAACAAGTATTTTATCAGCTTGTTAATCTTCTTTTAAATCCACCTGAAAACAGAGTGGTTTATAAACCTTTGCAGTTGAATTCATTGTGAGTAGACTCTCCTTATTCTGCTGCTGTTTTCATGATTCCTATTAGAATCATCCTGTCACATGAAATTAGAGCACTATTATACATGATTCCATCCACGTTTCTGGTACTGTGAAATTTTTCATTTAGTGTGGACCTACCTGTACTCCTGAAAAGGTTTCTCTTGGTTCTGGTTGGTCATGGTTGTGGGTGAAGTGGAGTTACTTCCTGGTTAATCTGAAGTATGCTGTGGTTGTTCATTTGTCATTCTCATATTTGTTCTAGAACTTTCCCCACCTGAATTCACTTCCCTTTGTATAAGCAGACACACCTCCACTTCTATCACAGTCTCATCTCACTGCCTGGATTGCAGTCTTGACGCTGAGCTGTGCTGTGGTGGGATGGGCACAGTGCAGCGTGGCCTCCCTCCCTGGGGTAGCATGGGCTGTGCCTCAGAGCAGGCAGAAAGCAGTCACCCATCACATAGTTCCCCAATGTGGGTCTTTCTCTGGGCTTCTCCTGAACTCTGCCTGGTGGATGATCCTTTAGGGACAAGTAGAATGTTGATTGTGAGCCTTATTTTCTGTGCTGTTGAAACTTTTATGTCCCTGTGTGTGTGTGTGTGTGTGTCTTTATATTCTCACAGTGGTGTTGAGGGAATGCAAGTTTAGTGTTGCTGTTTTTTTTTCTTCTTATCCTGTAACTTTATCCTGTTTTGTCTTTTGGGTGTTTTTTTTTTTTTTTTAAACTAATATTTAAGGTCAGTGCTGCAGAGAACACATGAAAGGTTTGTATTGCTATGCTTTAAGGTAGCGTGCCTCACTCACTGATCTCTGATCCAACCATGAACCTTCCTTCTGGCTCCTCTGGGGCCTTTTTTCTGTGCCTTTCCTTTCTCACACCCTTCACAGAGTATCATAAATAAAAGCGAGCAAAGCTTCTTTCTGAAGAAATGCTGAAGTAACAGATAAGCTTATGACAACTTCTAAGATGGAAAGGCTTGCAGAAATGGCGCCAAATCTTTGAAGACTAGCAGAGAAGAAGCCCTGACATTGTACACTTCCAATTTTACTTAGCAGTAAAGGACAGCAGACAAATGCTGACCAGAACCGGGAGCTAGTATACTGTTTGGATGGAGGACTGACACATCTGAGAGCTAGTAAGGGCACTATTGACCACAGTCCCAAGTTCCTAGAGAATGGAGGCCACAGATGGACACTCCCCTTCTTCTCTGCTCCTCCCACCATCACCTTTGCTTACAGGGATGCCTCAGGCAGGTTCTCCTAAGACAGACATGAGACAGCAATAGCATTTAGGTCTTAGAACAGATGTGGCTATAGATATTCTGGATTTTTAAGCTTTAGATATGGAAAATGATTAAAGTTTTTAAGAGGTACAGCTTTTATAATCAGAAAATAATTTGATAAACAGATTTGCTTATCAAGTTGCTAAGTATCAAATCTAGTCTTTTTAAAAAAATTTATTTAAGTCAAGCTAAGTCAAGTCGTTCAGTTGTGTCCGACTCTTTGCGACGCCATGGACTGTAGCCCACCAGGCTCCTCCGTCCATGGGATTATCCAGGCAAGAATACTGGAGTGGGTTGCCATTTCCTTCTTCAGGGGATCTTCCTGACCCAGGGATCGAACCCAGGTCTCCCGTATTAGAGGCAGACGCTTTAACCTCTGAGCCATTTATTTAATTGGAGGCTAATTACTTTACAGTATTGTATTGGTTTTGCCATACATCAGCATGGATCCGCCACAGGTATACATGTGTTCCCAATCCTGAACCCCACTCCTACCTCCCTCTCCATACCATCCCTCTGGGTCATCCCAGTGCACCAGCCCCAAGCATCCTATATCCTGCATCGAACCTGGACTGGTGATTCGTTTCTTATATGATATTATACATGTTCCAATGCCATTCTCCCAAATCATCCTTCCCTCTCCCTCTCCCACACATTCCAAAAGACTGTTCGATACACCTGTGTCTCTTTTGCTGTCTCACATACAGGGTTACCATTATCATCTTTCTAAATTCCATATATATGTGTTAGTATACTGTATTGGTGTTTTTCTTTCTGGCTTACTTCACTCTATAATCAGCTCCAGTTTCATCCACCTCATTAGAACTGATTCAAATGTATTCTTTTTAATGGCTGAGTAATACTTTATTGTGTATATGTACCACAGCTTTCTATCCATTCATCTGCTGATGGACATCTAGGTTGCTTCCATGTCCTGGCTATTATAAACAGTGCTGCGATGAACATTGGGGTACATGTGTCTCTTTCAATTCTGGTTTCCTCAATGTGTATGCCCAGCAGTGGGATTGCTGGGTCATAAGGCAGTTCTATTTCCAGTTTTTTAAGGAATCTCTACACTCTTCTCCATAGTGGCTGTACTAGTTTGCATTCCCACCAACAGTGTAAGAGGGTTCCCTTTTCTCCACACCCTCTCCACCATTTATTGCTTGTAGACTTTTGGATTGCAGCCATTCTGACTGGCATGAAATGGTACATCATTGTGGTTTTGATTTGCATTTCTCTGATAATGAGTGATGTTGAGCATCTTTTCATGTGTTTGTTAGCCATCTATATGTCTTCTTTGGAGAAATGTCTGTTTAGTTCTTTGGCCCATTTTTTGATAAGGTCGTTTATTTTTCTGGAATTGAGCTGCAGGAGTTACTTGTATATTTTTGAGATTGGTTGGTTATCAGTTGCTTCATTTGCTATTATTCTATCATATTCTGAAGGGTGTCTTTTCACCTTGTTTATAGTTTCTTTTGTTGTGCAGAAGCTTTTAATTTTAATTAGGTCCCATTTGTTTATTTTTGCTTATATTTCCAATATTCAGGGAGGTGAGTCATAGAGGATTTTGCTGTGATTTATGTCAGAGAGTGTTTTGCCTATGTTCTCCTCTAAGAGTTTTATAGTTTCTGGTCTTACATTTAGATCTTTAATCCACTTTGAGTTTATTTTTGTGTATGGTGTTAGAAAGTGTTCTAGTTTCATTCATTTACAAGTGGTTGACCAGTTTTCTCAGCACCGCTTGTTAAAGAGATTGTCTTTAATCCATTGTATATTCTTGCCTCCTTTATCAAAGATAAGGTGTCCATAGGTGCGTGGGTTTATCTCTGGGCTTTCTAATTTGTTCCATTGGTCTATATTTCTGTCTCTGTGCCAGTACCATACTGTCTTGATGACTGTGGCTTTGTAGTAGAGCCTGAAGTCAGGCAGGTTGATTCCTCCAGTTCCATTCTTCTTTCTCAAGATTGCTTTGGCTATTCGAGTTTTTTTGTATTTCCATACAAATTGTGAAATAATTTGTTCTAGCTCTGTGAAAAATACTGTTGATAGCTTGATAGGGATTGCATTAAATCTATAGATTGCTTTGGGTAGTACACTCATTTTCACTATATTGATTCTTCCGATCCATGAACATGGTATATTTCTCCATCTATTAGTGTTCTCTGATTTCTTTCAAAGTGTTTTATAGTTTTCTATATATAGGTCTTTAGTTTCTTTAGGTAGATATATTCATAAGTATTTTATTCTTTTCATTGCAATGGTGAATGGTACCGTTTCCTTAATTTCTCTATTTTCTCATTATTAGTGTATAGGAATACAAGGGATTTCTGTGTGTTGATTTTATATCCTGCAATTTTACTATATTCATTGATTAGCTCTAGTCATTTCCTGGTTGAGTCTTTAGGGTTTCTATGTAGAGGATCATGTCACTGCAAACAGTGAGAGTTTTACTTCTTCTTTTCCAATTTGGATTCCTTTTATTTCTTTTTGTGCTCTGATTGCTGTGGCCAAAACTTCCAAAACTATGTTGAATATTAGTGGTGAAAGTGGGCACCCGTGTCTTGTTCCTGACTTTAGGGGAAATGCTTTCAATTTTTCACCATTGAGGATAATGTTTGCTGTGGGTTTGTCATATATAGCTTTTATTATGTTGAGGTATGTTCCTTCTATTTCTGCTTTCTGGAGAGTTTTTATCATAAATGAATGTTGAATTTTGTCAAAGGCCTTCTCTGCATCTATTGAGATAATCATATGGCTTTTATTTTTCAATTTGTTAATGTGGTGAATTACATTGAGTGATTTGTGGATATTGAAGAATCCTTGCATCCCTGGGATAGAGCCCACTTGGTCATGGTGTATGATCTTTTCAATGTGTTGTTGGATTCTGATTGCTAGAATTTTGTAAAGGATTTTTGCATCTATGTTCATCAGTGATATTGGCCTGTAGTTTTCTTTGTGGCATCTTTGTCAGGTTTTGGTGTTAGGGTGATGGTGGCCTCATAGAATGAGTTTGGAAGTTTACCTTCCTCTGCAGTTTTCTGGAAGAGTTTGAGTAGGATAGGTGTTAGCTCTTCTCTAAATTTTTGGTAGAATTCAGGTGTGAAGCCATCTGGACCTGGGCTTTTGTTTGCTGGAAGATTTCTGATTACAGTTTCAATTTCCATGCTTGTGATGGATCTGCTAAGATTTTCTATTTCTTCCTGGTTCAGTTTTGGAAAGTTGTACTTTTCTAAGAATTTGTCCATTTCTTCCAAGTTGTCCATTTTATTGGCATATAAATGCTGATAGTAGTCTCTTATGATCCTTTGTATTTCTGTGTTGTCTGTTGTGATATCTCCATTTTCATTTCTAATTGTATTGATTTGACTTTTCTCCCTTTGTTTCTTGATGAGTCTGGCTAATGGTTTGTCAATTTTATTTATCCTTTCAAAAAACCAACTTTTGGCTTTGTTGATTCTTGCTATGGTCTCTTTTGTTTCTTTTGCATTTATTTCTGGCCTAATTTTTAAGATTTCTTTCCTTCTACTAACTCTGGGCTTCTCCATTCTTCATTTTCTGGTTGCTTTAGGTGTAGAGTTAGGTTATTTACTTGACTTTTAGTTGTTTCTTGAGGTATGCCTGTATTGCTATGAACTTTCCCCTTAGCACTACTTTTACAGTGTCCCACAGGTTTTGGGTTGTTGTGTTTTCATTTTCATTCATTTCTATGCGTGTTTTGATTTCTTTTTGATTTCCTCTGTGATTTGTTGTTTTTTCAGCAGCATGTTGTTCAGCTTCCATATGCTGGAATTTTTAATAGTTTTTCTCCTGTAAGTGAGATCTAATCTTACTGCATTATGGTCAGAGAAGATGCTTGGAATGATTTCAGTTTTTTTGAATTTACCAAGGCTAGATATATGGCCCAGGATGTGATCTACCCTGGAGAGGGTTCTGTGTGTGCTTGAGAAAAAGATGAAACTCATTGTTTTGGAGTGAAATGTCTTATAGATATCAATTAGGTCTCACTGGTCTATTGTATCATTTAAAGTTTGTGTTTCTTTGTTAATTTTCTGTTTAGTTGATCTATCCATAGGTATGAGTGGGGTACTAAAGTCTCCCACTATTATTGTGTTATTGTTAATTTCCCCTTTCATACTTGTTAGCATTTGTCTTACATATTGCAGTGTTCCTATGTTGGGTGCATACATATTTATAATTGTTATATCTTCTTCTTGGATTGGTCCTTTGATCATTATGTAGTGTCCGTCTTTGTCTCTTTTCACAGCCTTTGTTTTAAAGTCTATTTTATCTGATAATGAGTATTGCTACTCCTGCTTTCTTTTGGTCTCTATTTGCATGGAATATCTTTTTCCAGCCATTCACTTTCAGTCTGTATGTGTCCCTTATTTTGAGGTGGGTCTCTTGTAGACAACATATATAGGAGTCTTGTTTTTGTATCCATTCAGCCAATCTTTGTCTTTTGGTTGGGGCATTCAACCCATTTATGTTTAAGGTAATTATTGATAAGTAGGATCCCGTTGCCATTTACTTTATTGTTTTGGGTTTGAGTTTATACACCCTTTTTGTGTTTCCTGTTTAGAGAATATCCTTTAGCAATTGTTGGAGAGCTGGTTTGGTGGTGCTGAATTCTCTCAGCTTTTGCTTGTCTGCAAAGCTTTTGATTTCTCCTTCATATCTGAATGAGATCCTTGCTGGGTACAGTAATCTGGGCTGTAGGTTATTTTCTTTCATCACTTTAAGTATGTCTTGCCATTCCCTCCTGGCCTGAAGAGTTTCTATTGAAAGATCAGCTGTTATCTTTATGGGAATCCTCTTATGTGTTATTTGTTGTTTTTCCCTTGCTGCTTTTTAGTATTTGTTCTTTGTGTTTGATCTTTGTTAATTTGATTAATATGTGTCTTGGGTGTTTCGCCTTGAGTTTATCCTGTTTGGGACTCTCTGGGTTTCTTGGACTTGGGTGATTATTTTCTTTCCCATTTTAGAGAAGTTTTCAACTATTATCTCCTCAAGTATTTTCTTACAGTCTTTCTTTTTGTCTTCTTCTGGGACTCCTATGATTCGAATGTTGGAGTGTTTAATATTGTCCTGGAGGTCTCTGAGATTGTCCTCATTTCTTTTAATTCGTTTTTTTTTTTTTCCTCTGTGATTCATTAATTTCTACCATTCTATCTCCTACTTCACTAATCCTATCTTCTGCCTCCATTATTCTGCTATTTGTTGCCTCCAGAGTGATTTTGATCTCATTTATTGCATTATTCATTATATATTGACTCTTTTTTATTTCTTCTAGGTCCTTGTTAAACCTTTCTTGCATCTTCTCAATCCTTGTCTCCAGGCTATTTATCTGTAATTCCATTTTGTTTTCAAGATTTTGGATCATTTTCACTATCATTATTCAGAATTCTTTATCAGTTAGATTCCCTAATTCTTCCTCTTTTTTTGGTTTAGTGGGCATTTATCCTGTTCCTTTACCTGCTGGTTATTCCTCTGTCTCTTCATCTTGTTTATATTGCTGAGTTTGGGGTGACCTTTCTGTATTCTGGCAGTTTGTGGAATTCTCTTTATTGTGGCATTTACTCACTGTGGGTGGGGTTGTATCAGTGGCTTGTCAAGGTTTCTTGGTTAGGAAGCTTGTGTGGGTGTTCTGGTGGGTGGAGCTGGATTTCTTCTCTCTGGAATGCAATGAAGTGTCCAGTAATGAGTTATGAGATATCAATGGTTTTGGAGTAACTTTGGGCAGCCTGTGTATTGAAGCTCAGGGCTGTGTTCCTGTGTTGCTGGAGAGTTTGCATGGTATGTTTTGCTCTGGAACTTGTTGGCCCTTAGGTGGTGCTTGGTTTCAGTGTAGGTATAGAGGCGTTTGATGAGCTCCTATCGATTAGTGTTCCCTAGAGTCAAGAGTTCTCTGATGTTCTTCAGGATTTGGACTTATGCCTCCTCCTTCTGGTTTTCAGTCTTATTTTTACAGTAGTCTCAAGACTTCTCCTTCTATACAGCACCGTTGATAAAACATCTAGGTTAAAGATGAAAAGTTTCTCCACAGTGAGGGATACCCAGAGAGGTTCACAGGATTACATGGAGAAGAGAAGAGGGAGGAGGGACTCAGAGGTGACCTGAATGAGATGAGGTGAAATCAAAAGAGGAGAGAGCAAGCTAGCCAGTAATCACTTTCTTATGTGCACTCCAGTCTGGGCTGCTCAGAGATGTTCATGGAGTTATACAGAGAAGAGAAGAGGGAGGAAGGAGACAGAGGTGGCCAGGAGGATAAAAGAGGGGAATGAAAAGGAGAGAGACAGGTCCAGCCAGTAATCAGTCCCTAAGTGTTCTCTACCGTCTGGAACACACAGAGATTCACAGAGAAGAGAAGGGAGAGGGAGGAGACAGAGGCCACCTGGTTGAGAAAAAGGATAGTCCAAATGGGGAGAGAACAGTCAAGCCAGTAATCTCACTCCCAAGTAAAAATGGGTACTGAAGATTGCATTCTTAAAGGTATAAGATTGATAACAAATACCAAAAAGCAAAGATTAAAAATCTAGAATAGTGGTTGGATCTCAAAAATACAATATTAAAGAAGAAGAAGAAAAAAAAGTCACAAAATGATTTAAAAAAATATATATATATGAAGTTTGCTTTAAAAAATAGGGTCTTTTCTTTTGAAAAGTAATAGTAGGTTATAAAAATGAAAATTAAAGGAATAATAGAGGACTTAAAAATTTTAAAAAGTTAAAAAGAAAGAATGATCATAAAAATAGTAAAAATATATCTAGGACTTTCTCTGGTGATGTTGTGGGCAGTGTGGGGTCAGTTCATTTTGGATAGTTTCTTGGTCCGGCTTATATTTCTCGAGATCTATAGGCCCCTTCCTATGTAGTCAGTACTAACTACGGGGTTTTAATCTATTGCACCCGTCACTTCCAAGGCGGTTCCCTCTGTTTTAGCTTCTTCTATTTGCTGGTCTCTTCATTGTCTAATTTCTGCCTTGACACAAGGGGGGTGGTGGTGGACACTCTTGTAGGCTCACTTGTTCAGTTGCGCTGTGGGGAGGGAGGGACGCTGCAAACAAATAACACTGGCGTGTGCATGCAGTGCCTCAGCCACACTGGGCCTGCCCCCGCTCACAGCGCCTGTACCCTCCCTGCCCACACTGCTCAGGCTCTAGGTTGCTCTGCCGGGAACCATCCGAGGCCAGCCCTGGGCTGCATGCACCTCCCAGGTCTAAGCTGCTCAGGTTCAGGCACTCGGGTAGTCCTCAGAGGCACAGACTTGGTTGGGCCTGCATTTGGTGCCCTTCCCAGGTCTGAGCAGCTCAGGTGATGAGGTGTTTGGCGAGCATGGTCGCTGCGACTTATCGTCTCTCCCCGTCCCTGCCACTCAGTTTTCTGGGTGTACAACCGGCGCACCTTCTCAGGCAGATGTTGACTGTCCAGAACCCCAAGAAGTCTTAGTTAGCAAAGAAGCCTGCTTGCAGTTTGGTAGATAATGTCTCTCTGGGGCTGTGATTGCCCCCTTCCGGCTCTGGCTGTCTGTCACTGGCGCGAGATGGTCTGCAGCCGGCTAGTTCAGTTCAGTCCTTTGTTCTGTGCGTAGTCCTGATGGTGTCTTAGGTTAGGGCTTTTCTCGCAGTAGCTATCCCACAGTATGGTTTGCTAGCCCAAGTTAGTTCGCTCTGATTGCCCTCGGGGCATTCATGCCCGATCCTTACTCTAAGCAATGCATCCTGCGCCTCCCTGCCCAGCCCCCACTTGCTAGTGGAGGATGCAGGCATCTGCGCTGCTTCTCTGCTGGGGGAGTTACTGTTGGGCTTGTAATCTGTGGGTTTTTAATTATTTATTTATTTTTCCTCCCGGTTATATTGCCCTCTGTGCTTTCAAGGCTCGCCACAGACTTGGCAGTGGGAGTGTTTCCTGGTGTTTGGAAACTTCCCTCTTTTAAGACTCCCTTCCCAGGACGGAGCTCTGTCCCTACCTCTTTTGTCTCTTTTTTGTCTTTTTTTTTTTTCCTACCTCCTTTTGAAGACAATGGGTTGCTTTTCTGGGTGCCTGATGTCCTCTGCCAGCATTCAGAAGTTGTTTTATGGAATTTACTCAGCATTTAAATGTTCTTTTGATGAATTTGTGGAGGAAAAAGTGTTCTCCTTGTCCTATTCCTCTGCCATCTTAGGACCGCCGCTCGAATCTAGTCTTGAAAGAATTGCCTATAGGATAAACAGAAAAAGTCTTAATTCTTTGGACTTAAAGGATAGTATTCTTAGAGAAGATAGTATATTTACATAAATGTTTTTCTCCATTCCTAATATATAGATCAGTGGAACAGGCAAGAGAATCCAGAAATAGGGTCCACATATATAGAGTCAATTAATTTGGATAAAGATGTCAAAGTAGTTTAGTGGAGGAAACAACAGTCCTTTCAACAAACGGTACTAATGTAATTGGACATCTATATGAGGAAAAATAAACTCAACCCTTATCTTAAACTATGTACAGAAATTGACTCAAGATAGACAAATGATCCTAAACCTAAGAGATAAAACTGTTAAACTTCAAGATTTAGGAGAGAATCTATCTTTGCTATCTTGTTTTAGAAAATATTTCTTGGCTAGAACAAAAAAGTAGGAACCATGAAAGAAAAATCTGATTAACTGAACCTTATCCATTTTTTTTTTTTTAAATCTGCTCTTCAAGCTATATTAGGAAAAAGAAAAGATGAGCTACAGATCAAGGGAAAATATTTGTAAAATATATGTCTGAATAATGATTTATATAGCCTGAGTGTATTAAAAATAACTTGTAATTCAGTTTTTAAAATGGACACAAGATTTGAACAAATAGTTCACCAGAGAAAATATATATATGACCAAAAAGCACATGAAAAGATGACCAACATCATTAGTCATTAAGGAAAATCAAATTTTAAAAATGAGTTATTTCTATATACCTAATAGAGCTAAAATTTTAAAATTAAACACATGGTTGTATCATGTGTTGACAAATTTATGAAGCAACTAGAGTTCTCCTGTTGGCTACTGTGAATGCAAAATAGCCCACCTTTTTTGGAAACCATTTGATAGGTTTGATAAAGTTGAACATATTTACCATATGACCTACTCCTACATATTTTGACCCAGTTCTACCTCTGAGTATTTACTTAGGAGACAAAAAAGTACTTCATAAGACCCATTGGAAGTATTTATAGCAGCTTTATTCATAACAGTCAAAACTTGAAAACAGCACAAATTCCATCAACTAGTCAGTGGATATGCCCATAAAGTTGAATATTACTCAGTAATAAAGGATTGAACTGCTTGTATATGAAGCAGCATGGTGAATTTCATGAGTAATGTGCCACGGAGAGGGGTTGCCAGGGGCTGGATTTGGAGCGAGTGGACTAACTGTGGAGAAAGCGGCACAGGAGAGTTTGGAGAGGGTATGAGGAAAATGACTTATATCTTGATTGTGGCAGTGGTTACATGACTATATATATTTGTCAAAAATCATGAAACTGTATACTTTAAAAGGTGAGTTATACTTCAGTAAATTTGACTTTAAAACACACATACAAGAGAGGATTCTCAATTTTCCTGCTCAGACAGAAATGCAAATTAAAGTAGATGAACTGTTTTTCTTTAACCTATCAGAGTGACTAAAATCAAATTGTTTGATTCTTCATTGTTGTCAAGGAATTGAGGAGGGAGTCACACTCATTCTTAAATGTAATGGTATAACCTCTGAGAGATAGTTGAACAGTATCTTTCAAAAATGAAAATTCACTTTCTTTTTGACTCAGAAATTCCACTTAGAGGAATTTTTTCTGTAGGCAAGATAATCTACAAGGGAACAGTGGTTTTATATCATTGTTTACCATAGCAAAATCTAGAGAACAACCTGAATCTCTTTGAATGGGGGCATTAAGTATGGTACAGTGAAGTACTGTGAGTTAGATACATTTGTCTACTAATAGGAAACTATTTTTTAAGATATTATGAAATGAAAATAGCAGTGCATAGAGTGGCATCTAGAGTGTGCTTCCACTGTGGTTTAGAAAGCTGTACATAGTCACTTAACTGCTTGTTCAGGTACACACTGTTAGAGATCACATACACATGCACAAAACTGGTATTTTGTTTGTAATTAATTATTTTAATTGGAAGATAGTTTCTTTATAATATTGTGCTGTTTTTTTGCTATACATCGACATGAATCACCCACGGGTGCACATGTGTCCCCCCACCTGAACCCCCTCCCACCTCCCTCCCCATGCCATCCCTCTGCGTTGTCCCAGAGCACTGACTTTGAGTGCTCTGCTTCATGCATTGAACTTACACTGGTCATCTATTTTACATATGGTCATATACATGTTTCAGTGCTGTTCTCTCAAATCATCCCACCTTCGCCTTCTCCCACATAGTCCAAAAGTCTGTTCTTTACATTTGTGTCTCTTTTGCTGCCTTGCATGTAAGATCATCATTACCCTGTCTAAATTCCATATATATATATGTTAATATACTGTATTGGTGACAAAACTGGTATTGAGTCACCTCTAGCAGGGGAAGTTTTACTTTTGGTGTATATGTATTTGTTTTGTGTGATTTTCTTTTTTCTTTTTTTTTTTTTTTACCCCACGTGTGTGTTACCTTCACAGTTAAAGAGAAAATATTTTAATGTGCATACATTATAATGTAGCATTAGGAGATTAGTCGCATATTGGTGACTTTCCTAATCCCTTTACCCAGAAGATCCCTAGTGACTTTGTCAACAGCACAACAGTGGATCACTGGATCTTCTGTGATCAAGTGTGACATTTCTAAGACCATTACCCCCTTGTAACTGTCATTTCCAACCCATATCTCTTACTTTTCTGAATTCATGGCAGGGAGTAGGTTGAAGAGGAAATGCCTCTACCTATATGATGCCTTTCTGTACATTGGACTGCTCCTCTAGCTTAGGTCAGTGTTACTAAGTCCACAATCATTAGCGACCTGGTGGAAAGAAATGTACTGAGTTATGAAGGAAATTGTCAATTATGTCTCTGTATCATATGCAGGTGCTGCCAGAAAGCTTCTGTAAGTGAGGGGAGCTTTGATAGGGAGGGGTGTCAGTTGGCAGTACTTTCTGAAAATGGGGTAGTTTGGGAGGCTGTATTCAATTTAGTTTGGACATTAAATGAATTAAAATGAACGTACTCAAGTTATGAACTTTGCCTCATCAGTGCTATAAAAGCCCTTTAGCCTAGCTGTAATTTGACTCTCCTCTCTGTAATATTACACAATATTCCTATGGTTACAGAGCCCGAATAAGTGGAAGCTAATCATTAGTTTGCTAAATGTGGTTCATGGAACAGTTCACAACTCCCAGACCTGCCAACTGCTGCTTAGTGTCGTGTTCCCTTTTGTCGGGTAGAAGTTGGTTTGTTCCTCAGAAAAATGTACAGTAACATTTGTCTTGCATCCAAGAACCATGCACTGTGGCAGCTTTCCATGTGTCTTGGGGATGGGGAGGGAGGAAGGTCATGGTAAGCGAAGTTGTTTGGTACCTACACTTCTACAGGAAGAAACAAACCCTTAAGAGAGTGTGAGATGGCAAAGCCAGGAAAGAATTAATGTTATGCCATTCGGGCCGAACACTTACTGAACCAGGGCCCTGTCAGGAGAACGCACTGAGAGCAGTAGATACCAACTGGATTTGTGCCCTTACTTGGGGATTAGGGCTTAAATCCTTAAGCCACTCATGATTTTTGACCTCTTCTCACTAGGATGAAAGTAAATGAAAAATGTGTCATGCCCACCTGTGGGCATTTCCATCTGCAAGGCTGTGGGCCCTGCAGGAGGATCCTCTTCTGAGACTGTCCAGAGAGAGAGATCTGGTTGCTGTCTCCATTTACCTGCTGCAACGTTTAGACCTCTTCGGATTATAAAGAACAGAAAACCTGACCTTAACTGGCTTAAGCAAAAAGGGACATTTTTTGGCTTATTAGGTTAAAAAGGCAGGGTGCTCTACAGAGGCTCAGACCGTGTCATCCAGACTCTCAGCCTCTCCCTGTGGCTTGGTCTGTCAGACTATACTCTCAGGCTCCATGTGGTGGCATTCAGAGCAGCAGTATCGCCCCCAGGTGCACAGCAAGTGCCTTTTCTTCTTTCCTAGAGAAGTCCTGGACTTCATGCTGACTGACCTGGCTTAGGTCTTGGAGCATCCCTGAACCAGTCCCTGGGTTCAGAGACATCTCATCCTTCCCCCGCCCCCAACCTGGAAGAGTGGGGCCTCACCTGAGCATGGGGAGTAGGTGTAAGAAAAGGGTAGCAGCCTAGCTGAAAATGAACTGAATGCTGTGCAGAAAGAAATGGCAATGGGAGCTGGGAGGCAAATCGCTAGAAGCTGCATTATCCATTCAATGCACTGAGAGACTCTGCTTCTGACTTCTTGCTAGCGAGAATCCAGGTTTCTGCTGGTTTCTGAAACAGTTCATGTTTCCCAACCTCTGCCTCTCCTCTTGCCTGCCTGTGTGCTGCTCAGAAAGACTACAAGAATTATCTCTTCTTTTACAGTATACATTTATCTGAAATGCACACATTTGTTTGGAAGTATACACAGAGGAAAGGAAGAAATGATCAGGAGTTGATATAATTATGGTGTTTTTTGTTTTTTTTTCCACATCTTGGTTTAGGGCAATTTAAAATATTTAAGTAATGGAATCAAGTCCTAGTTTAAAAAACCTAAAAACACAATTCTGCCACTCTCCAACCACACTTTTCTTTTTAGAATATTTCCTTTCAGCTTTCATTCATTTGAGTTTCTCACAAAACTTTAAATCTTTTTTTTTTTTTTGCTTGACATTGCATGATAATTTAGGCATTTTCCATTTTGCAATGTAGTTATCATTTTCATGTAAGTGTAGCATGCTATTCCATCAGGAATAGACCAGGATTAATTTAATCATTATATCATTGGCTGTTTAGGTTGTTCTTTTAAAATGTATTCTGGTGTTAATCAAGAGTAGTGGAGGTTGGACATTTTGAGTATATGTAACTTTCTCATGCCTTGTCTTATTTCCTGAGGATGGGTTGTGAGAAGTGGGATTACTGTTTCAAAGTATATAAACATTTTTAGGACTTGATATATATTGCCAAATTTCTTGTCACATCTCTTGCATTAATTCATCTGCATTCAGCAGTTTCTGAAAGGATCAGTTTCACTGCATTTTTGCCAGCAGTAGATATTTGGATTTTTAAACAGTTTTCTAATTCCATCAGGAAAAACTATCTGTCATTTTTGTTTTTACTTTGGGTTTCCTTGTTTAGTAGGGAGGTTCAATGCTTTTGTGTATGGTTGTTTTTTAGTTATATTTTCTGCTCTGTTTTACCCATTGTCTTTTCTTCTCTTTAGACCCCAAAACAGCTTCTGAAACAGAAATGGATATCTGTGCAGAGTGGGAGATAAAGACCATCACTAGTGCTTTGAAGACCTACCTAAGGTAGGGACTTTCCATTTGCAGGGCATGGTGCCAGCTTGTTATCATGCAATCAAGAAGAAAGTAGTTTTATTTTCAGCCTCCAGAGGACTGTTGGGTGGGAGTTTGAGATGTGGAAACAGCTTATGTGTGGGTGCAATTAGCTGAGCTGGTCAAACCAATTATAGATTATCCAGAGTTGATGGGTTGCCATTGTGCAATGGTGCCATGAGTGATTTAGGAAGCTTTGCTCTTTTGAGAAGCTACTCTGATGATCAGCCTTTAATAGAACCTCAAATATGGTATTTCCTGTAATGCTTGGGTAATCAGCTAAGAAAACAAGGAATCACGTATCCCATTGTGTTGAGAATGTGTGATTACATACCCTATGTATTCTGAGAGTTCTGCACCTTGCATAGATAGTGTATTGCTAATGTTGCTCCTTAAAAATGAGAACTTTAATGGTACTCTTTTTAACTCCTTCTGCTTAGATTGGAAAATATGACTTTGTTGGCGAGAAGACTGCTTTTCTTATAATAATACATGTGTTACTCCTGCTGCCTCCTACCCTTCCCTTGGTTATTAAGGGAGTGTGTGATTGATTAGCTGCTCACATCTCAGTTTCCAAGTGGACTGAAAGCCATGCTAGATGTGAAGCATAGGGATGCTGTAGTTCCTCACTGTGGTCCCTCTTGAACAGGAAAGTGGGGGTCTAGTCATAAACAAAGAGGAGAACTATAATCATGAATTACATAAGCATTTTTACAAGTTTGTTAAGACTTACTTGGTTTGAAAACCACAGAAAAGGAATTGGTGATGCCAGTTTTATTGGCTGTTGGGGAATTGCTGGAAGGCTCTTGGTATCAAGAGTAGGATGTCATGTAAGTGATGACTAAGAGTTGAATCAGGGGATCCAGTGAGAATAAAATGAAATCTGAACCAAGGACCATAGATAATCTGTTGAGAAGCTTATTGTTTGGACTATCAGTAAAAATACTCAAGTTTTCAGTTAAACATATTCATACTACCATAATAGATTACATAAAGCCTAGATGCTAGATGCTAGAGGTTTATATTTAGTACTTATCTGTGTATCTTGATATTAATTAGCTAATAGACAGTATGTATAAAATATATATATTTTTTTATGATAGCAGGTAAAATTTGATTATGTCATGCCTGATATTAAGGTTGGTGTACTGGAGCAATACTCCATAGTGAATTTGCTATAGAAACACCTACAAAAGTCTCTCATAGTGTTTCCATATGAAGTGATTAATAACAAGCTTCCAGGAAGACAAGAGTTTAAGACTGATGATTGCAAAAGTTGGGTTAGTTGCCTGTATTTCAGGCACATCTTAAAATGCTCTTGTTGTGGGTGAGTCATTGACTGAAAAGGAAATCTCTCAGTTGTGCTAGACTTCTACATTAGCACTTTGCTGGTTTGTGACTGTGAAACGTTAAGTTTTAACTATTCCCTTGAAAAAGGAGAAAGAATGAACATTTCAGGTGAAATCTCAGGACCCTTTCAAAAGGTAAACTAAGTTGAGCTAAACTGAGTTGCTCTTGTTTGCCCATGATCTTTGTCTTTGAGAAATGTAACACAGTCCACCATCTGGAGGCTGCTGGGTAGTGAGAATAGGATTGCTTTTGTTAAACTGACTAGTGTATATCCTTTTATTCCAGAATGCTTCCAGGACCACTCATGATGTACCAGTTTCAAAGAAGTTTCATTAAAGCAGCAAGTAAGTTTTTTATTTGCGGCAGTTTTAAGGGAAAGGGAATAGATTTCTCTATTTCAAGAAAAGTATCCCCAGATAAGTATTACCTAACCCCTTGTATGCTGTGTGTAAACTACCCACATTCACACTCATAAGACTGTCACAGAATGAAAGCAAAACCAAGTTGGGTTTTGCTAAGGACCTTGTGAGCATACTGAATTTACAGTAGAGGGGAGAAACTTCAGAAGTGAGCTGGAAGGTAGTGGTACAGGGAAGGGGTGAGGTGAAAAAGCAAATTTGACTTTCTAGTTTTGATTATTGGAGTTCTAACTCCTGGGGCCTTTGCTGGCCCTGGAGGTAACAATTTTCGGAATGACTCAGACTTTGCCCATTACCTAAATGGAGCACGGGATGTTTCCCTGAATCCGATACCGTTTATATAACTTCTCAGTCCTCTTTTCCATCATGACTGGCATTTACAGCTTCTGGTCAGTCTTCAGCTATATCATGCAAGCCTGGGCGTTATATTACTGGTATTAAAATACATAGGGATTAGGTGCAAGCTACCCTAAGCATACTGGAATTTTTCTACGTGGGGCAGGACTCCTATACAGGGAAGTAAGATTCTCTATCAAGATTTAAATCTGGCACAGATCCCCACCGTGCTGTATGTCCATAGTATGTGCTTTTCCCTGCTTCCGTTAAGCCATCTGAGTTTGTTTACACTGCTAGCTGCTACTGGCCTCATTAAAGAATACCTCGTGTCCTGGTGGCCTTATCCATGCAGAGTGGCCCCCATAAACCAGCAGAAAGACCTGGGAGAAAGCTGAAAGTAAAGATGGTGTTTATGTGATTTCTATCTCAGAGAAATTCCAAACCCATAGCAACCATTCTTTAATTAAAACTCACCTCAGAGCTATAAATAGGTGTGGTAAGTGCCATCAATCTGTTTCCCAGAGACATGATGCCACGTACCCAAGTGCAACCATTAGAATGTGACAGATGATGATTTAGGTTACAGGTTGGCAGAAACATTTCCTTATTTTATCTGCCATTCCTTTCTTCTCCCTGGCTGGTTGTTTCATGTGACTTGGAAATAACTGGACATTTCCGTTGATGTCTTTGATGCAGTCTTGCGATGTTATTTTGATATTTGAGACCCTCACAGTGTTGTTCACGTACAATTTGTTCATCACTTAAAAGTGCATAAAGTTCCTTCCTTCCGTGAAACAAAGTTGCCACTATAGGGAGCCAGCCACTCTCAAATTTATTTCCACTCCTGAGTGAGGAGTTTCCATTTTCTTATGTCACCATCTTGGCTTGATTTTTTAGACAGTCTTATTTTTTTCATGAACTTTGTCATGGAAAGCATTATTAAAAGCACTTCTAGATCTAGTCAGTCTAGTCATGAGTACACGGAACAGGGTCTTATCTGTGAGAAATCTTTCCTCTCTTGTGCCCCACCTTTATTTTCCTCTGATTTTTGTCTTGCAAACTGATTTAGCTGTAACTCTGATCCAGTCTTACCTCCCTCCTTCCTTTGCAGAGCTGGAGAACCAGGAGTCTCGGGTCTCTGAAATCCACAGCCTTGTTCATCGGCTTCCAGAGAAAAACAGGCAGATGTTACAGCTGCTCATGAACCACTTGGCAAAGTAGGTTTAAGATTGATTGCTGGTCTTTCTTCAGCTCTGGAAAGTTCTTATCTTAGCCCAAAAACTGATTTTGGTTCTGCTTATGTTTCCTTTTCTCACTGTTGCGTCAGGGATGCTGAAGGCATAGGAAAGAAATGTGTGCAATGTTAACTCCAGTGGATCACAGCAGCACACACTGGGTGGGCTTTGAGGGGTAGCCTGAGAAGACTCCCATATGGTCAGGCCATTGAGCACAGTTTGCAGGACACTTTGTGCTCTTGTGATGATCGAAGTCAAGAAGTGTGTCCTCCATGTTATCAGATCACAAAACAGACTTTTCAGGAGTTACATGTTCTTGTGATGATTGAGGGCAAACAGGAATATGTTACAAGTTTAGAGAACTTGGATTCGAAATAAAGAGGCCTCAATTCTAAAGTTGATTCTGTTCTTAACAAGCCACTTAACTAGCCCTGGACAAGCCACTGACCTCTCAATTCCTTAGTTTCTTCATCTGTCAAATATGGGTAGCAGTCACCCCTTCTCTATAATGTCATTGAATTTAAAAGTTACATATGTTAAAACCCTTGAGGTAGTATAAAAATATAGAGGAATTGGCAAATGCCCATTTGCCTTCTGAGGAAGTCAGTGGGGACTTGATTTTCCTGCTAGGAATACTTACAGTCTTAGAACCATTTGAAATTCTTGTGTGTTTACTGTTGCTTGATCTGTTTTGGATTGGCCTTACTGATACCCCTTATTGTATCAGCCACTGCATATGCGAAGAGTTGACTCATTGGAAAAGACTCTGATGCTGGGAGGGATTGGGGGCAGGAGGAGAAGGGAATGATCAAGGATGAGATGGCTGGATGGCATCACTGACTCGATAGACATGAATCTGAGTGAACTCCAGGAGTTGGTGATGGACAAGGAGGCCTGATGTGCTGCGATTCATGGGGTCGCAAAGAGTCGGACACGACTGAGTGACTGAACTGAACTGAACTGAACTGCATATGAGTGTGTTCCAACCTTCTCTTAACTTTGATGGATGTTCTCGATTGGAGACTACAGTTTAAGAAAAGACAGACTATAACAGTTAACTTGAATTGATAAATTCGACATTCTGTGTAACTGATACATTGTAAATCCAGCCCTTATGCATTCATTGTTCTGCCATTAAGTCATGTCTTTTGGGTAAATACTTTCCTGAGGGAGATTATGATGGCTTGTTTTCATATTTCTACTAGTGAAAATGGAACCTGAAAATCACCAAGTCATGTCTGACTCTTTGCAACCCCATGGAATTCTCTAGGCCAGATACTGGAGTGGGTAGCCGTTCCTTTTTCAGGGGATCTTCCCAACCCAGGGATTGGACCCAAGACATTCTCACTGCAGGTGGATTCTTTTCCAGCTGAGCCACCAGGAAAACCTAAGAATACTGGAATGGGTAGCCTATCCCTTCTCCAGCTGATCTTCCTGACCCAGAAATCGAACTGGGGCCTCCTGCATTGCAGGCGGATTCTTTACCAGCTGAGCCACCAGGAAGCTCTATATTTCTACTGAGCACTTGATTTTGGAGAGAGAGTATAGATGTTACCATAAAATTTATTCAGATGGTAATGATGAATAAACAGCGTGGTTTGCATGCTGCTGAGAAGCAATCAGCTAGAGTCAAGGGTCGCTGTACTCTGAGTCACATTTCTTTTCTTGCCATACCACGTCAAACTTGTATGTTCAAAAACAATTAAGCATAACTGAGAACAGGGGAATGCCGCCCCCCGCCCCCACCCAGATGTCAAAGAATCTTGATAAAGTGTGTTGAAAATAATGAGAACCGGGCTTTAGAAAGTAGTTCCAGATTCTCTGAGATGATGGTGTGGTGCCTCTTCCGCATAACCCAGTCAGGCAGGCTTTTGCGAAACAGAAAAGCTAGTTTAGATGTTAGCTATACACTTGAATGGCCTGCACCAGAACAGAGAAAGTTCTAGGTCCACCCTCTGGCCAAGTATGTGTGGTGTTGCTCGTTTGTGACTGCTTTAAGGCCACTGAGTGTTAGAAGGCCTCCATACCTGCTGAGAGAAGCTGGAGAAAGGATAGGAAGCAGCTGAAAGAAGTTAGGCATTTCAAGCTGTGCAGTTGTGATGAGAGTTTAATTGGGCTGAGAGGCCAAGAGTCAGTGGTGATCCAGCGGAGCCAGAACTGAATCTTTCCATTTTTAAAATGCCCTGAGGATTGTTAGAGATCCTCAAAGAAAAATAAATAGAAATTAAAAAAATCCAAAACCCTCAAGGTGGGTATTGAATCATTGAGATTATTCATCTCTGGTGGATGCTTCACTTTGTCCCTCTGGTTCCACCCTCTTCTCTTCCCACCCCAAGAAGTTCAGTCTTTGCCCCTAAGCCAAGGAGAAGTACAGCTGGAATGTGTATGTTCAAGTTGTAACCTTGACTTTCTGCCTTCTAACAAGTTTAAACCAATTTTGTTGCTGGAGTTATTTATTTTATAGCATTTCTGGAGCGTTTTGTATTATCTTTGATACTTAACAATGATTTTTTTTGGTCCTGTGAGGTTCTATGGCAGTACTTTGTCATATAATCATTAAGAAATCTACATACAGACCTGCCCTCATGGTTGTAAGTGGGAGTTGGTTAGAGCTGGTGCTAGGACACACAGACTCCTGTTCTCAGTGTGCTGTGTTCTTGGTCTCTGGCAGCTCTAGATTTAAAATCTCTTGTGGAGAAGAGTAGATGGTGCTACTCATCTGCCTGCCAGTGCAGGAGACATAAGATATGTGGGTTTGATCCCTGGGCTGGGAAGATACTCTGGAGAAGGTCATGGCAGCCCCTTCCGGTGTTCTTACCTAGAGATTCTCATGGACAGAGGAGCGTAGTGGGCTATAGTCCATAGGTTGCAAAATGTTGGATACAACTGAAGCGACTTAGCCTGCATGCATGCTGAATCCAGTAAGGAGTATTTATTTAGGTTTGAAAAAATCTTTTGGCACCCAGAGGAGGTCTAAGATTCCACATAAACTCTCTATTCTCACTTACGACACTGTCCTATTTTAAAATATAAGAAGAAGGGAAAGTTAACTTGGGACAAGAGGTTTGTCTGTTTCATTCCTGTTTTCTCAGATTTAAACTTATCCAAGGATATGCCTGAGCTATTGTTCCCCTGGTCCACTTACTTAACAGTCAGCTTCCTTTCTAAGTTTTAGTTTCAGGGTTGGTTCTGCTGGAAAACCTGGTGTTTACTTCTCTCATTACCTACTCTGTTTGCCCTGTATGTCCCAGGCGTCTGGTTCAAAGGGAAGATATTTTGTGTACTTTTTAAAGCACTCTTGAAACACTTTTAAAAACTGATTTCCTTTAGCTGTGGAGGAAGAGTTAAGAGATTTTGTATTTAATCCCAACTAGAAATGCATTCGGGGCGAAAAAGTCTTGGAAGAAAGAAAAGAAACTCCAAACCTCCATGCAAATGATTGCCAGGGTTCATGCAAATCACAGACCTCTTGGGTCAGTTTCAGACCTCAGAGGGAACCTAAAAATTATAGGCAGCTCTGCACATATTTTTGTTGTTCCAGCTTAAATCTACTGTAAAAGTTAGATGTTTTCTATTTGGAATGTGGAATAAAGCATACAGTCTGGAGTCATGTGCTTCAAAGCACAGTTACACTCACCTGGGGAGCTGTTTACATGGATAGTGCTGGGCCCCACCCTTAGTCTTTTAAATTGGACTCTGCTTGGGAATCTGCATTTCTGATTTACTTCCCAGGTAAACCAGATGCAATCTTTTGAGAATCACTGGGCTTGAGAATGGCCATATGAAGCGTTTTTCTAGGAGGGATAAATGATTTTGGGAGGAATAGATTGGAATTTAGGAGGCTATTAGAAATAAAGAAGAAACTCAGAGCAACAAGTTCAAAAAGTAGATTTTACTGCATAATATAATTACAAAAAAAAAATTCAATTTTGATTTCCCGTGTCTCTACAATTCTCCTTTCGCTAAATTGGGTGTTCAGCAAATGATTTTGTTCTAAAATCACGCACAAAGAATTTTTAATAATAAAAAAAATTGCCCCCAACTGGCTGTTGCACCTTGTGGAAATCTTTTAACCTCTTTAAGCCTGGTTTCCTGACTTCCCCTTCCAATCATGTGAGTCTCTGTTTTCATCAGGTAGGAAGGGGACCAAAAAAAAAAAAAAAAATCCCCAGTCTTATAAATGTAGAAGGAAATAAGATTAGATGAGTAATAAAGACTAATTTCATGGTCATTCCCTGATGTTTACATATTATTATGATTCCAAGTATGTTGAATATCCCCACACATGCCATTCACAGTGGCTCACTGGAACTTTTTACAGTGAGTATGCTGCATGGGAGGACTCCAGAGCGCTCTCCTTACATCCAGAGTGGCTATTAACAATACCTTTTCACAGCTGGTTTTCCCAAAACACTTACTGAGACATAAATCTTAGTCTCTTTTCTTTTTGAAGCAACTATTCCTTCGTTCCTAGGGTATTTTCAGGGAGCTCTTTTCTTGCTTCTCCAAAGAAATACTATATCATTTGAGATGCTTTGGGCTGCAAGAAACAGAAAATCCAGTTTACAGTGGCTTATACAATACAAGGGAATCTATTGTCTCATTAAACAAAATAAGTCCAGAGAGTTGGTTAATTTCTTGGCTCATGAAGTGCTTGCATTATTTCTGTGGCCTGGTCACAGCCAACTTCATTGTGTTGGCTAGCCCCTCTCAAGATTATTAAGATGTTACATTGCATTTCTGCATACGAGTATGAGTGGTTATCCAGAAGCAGAAAGGCATCACAGTTGACTTCTGAACAACGTGAGTTTGAACTGTGTAGGTTCATTTATATGTGAATTTTTTTTTTACTAAATATGCACTATTTATATGCCTAACACAATATGGTTGAATGCATGGAATATTGTGGGGCAGATGCTTGGCATACAAGTGAGACTTCATCAAAATATGTAGACTCCATTGCCACAAGTTATCAAGGATTGACCATCTAGTGTGAGTACCTCCAGGCATCCCTGCAAGTTATCAAGGATTTATTTACATTTCCTTAATCTACATGCAGATTGAGTTGGGTTCCTGTAAAGATCAGTCAGTTCAGTTCAGTTCAGCGCTCAGTCCTGTCTGACTCTTTGCGACACCATGAATCACAGCAGGCTAGGCATCCCTGTCCATCACCAACTCCCGGAATTCACTCAGACTCATGTCCATCGAGTCCAGTGATGCCATCTAGCCATCTCGTCCTCTGTCATCCCCTTCTCCTCCTGCCCCCAATCCCTCCCAGCATCAGAGTCTTTTCCAATGAGTCAACTCTTCCCATGAGGTGGCCCAAATACTGGAGTTTCAGCTTCAGCATCATTCCTTCCAAAGAAATCCCAGGGCTGATCTCCTTCAGAATGGACTGGTTGGATCTCCTTGCAGTCCAGGGGACTCTCAAGAGTCTTCTCCAACACCACAGTTCAAAAGCATCAATTCTTCGGCACTCAGCCTTCTTCACAGTCCAACGCTCACATCCATACATGACCACAGGAAAAACCATAGCCTTGACCAGATGGACCTTTGTTGGCAGACTAATGTCTCTGCTTTTCAATATGCTATCTAGGTTGATCATAACTTTTCTTCCAAGGAGTAAGCATCTTTTAATTTCATGGCTGCAGTCACCATCTGCAGTGATTTTGGAGCCCCCAAAATAAAGTCTGACACTGTTTCCACTGTTTTATTTCCCATGAAGTGATGAGACTGGATGCCATGATCTTCATTTTCTGAATGTTGAGCTTTAAGCCAACTTTTTCACTCTTCTCTTTCACTTTCATCAAGAGGCTTTTTAGTTCCTTTTCACTTTCTGCCATAAGGGTGGTGTCATCTGCATATCTGAGGTTATTGATATTTCTCCTGGCAATCTTGATTCCAGCTTGTGTTTCTTCCACTCCAGCGTACTCTGCATAGAAGTTAAATAAGCAGGGTGACAATATACAGCCTTGACGTACTCTTTTTCCTATTTGGAACCAGTCTGTTGTTCCATCTCTAGTTCTAACTGTTGCTTCCTGACCTGCATACAGATTTCTCAAGAGGCAGGTCAGGTGGTCTGGTATTCCCATCTCTCAGAATTTTCCACTGTTTATTATGATCCACACAGTCAAAGGCTTTGGCATAGTCAGTAAAGCAGAAGTAGATGTTTTTCTGGAACTCTCTTGCTTTTTCCATGATCCAGTAGATGTTGGCAATCTGCTCTCTGATTGCTCTGCCTTTTCTACAACCAGCTTGAACATCAGGAGTTCACAGTTCACGTATTGCTGAAGCCTGGCTTGGAGAAGCATTACTTTACTAACATGTGAGATGAGTGCAATTGTGCGGTAGTTTGAGCATTCTTTGGCATTGCATTTCTTTGAGATTGGAATGAAAACTGACCTGTTCCAGTCCTGTGGCCACTGCTGAGTTTTCCAAATTTGCTGGCATATTGAGTGCAGCACTTTCACAGCATCATCATTCAGGATTTGAAATAGCTCTACTGGAATTCCATCACCTCCACTAGCTTTATTTGTAGTGATGCTTTCTAAGGCTGATTTGACTTCACATTCCACATTCCAGGATGTCTGGCTCTAGATGAGTGATCACACCATTATGATTATCTGGGTTGTGAAGATCTTTTTGTACAGTTCTTCTGTGTATTCTTGCCACCTCTTCTTAATATCTTCTGCTTCTGTTAGGTCCAGACCATTTCTGTCCTTTATCGAGCCCCTCTTTGCATGAAATGTTCCCTTGGTATCTCTAATTTTCTTGAAGAGATCTCTAGTCTTTCGCATTCTGTTCTTTTCCTCTATTTCTTTGCATTGATCGCTGAAGAAGGCTTTCTTATCTCTTCTTGCTATTCTTTGGAACTCTACATTCAGATGCTTTTATCTTTCCTTTTCTCCTTTGCTTTTCACCTCTCTTCTTTTCATAGCTATTTGTAAGGCCTCCTCAGACAGCCATTTTGCTTTTTTGCATTTCTTTTCCATGGGGATGGTTTTGATTCCTGTCTCCCGTACAATGTCACGAACTTCATTCTATAGTTCATCAGGCACTCTATCTATCAGATCTAGGCCCTTAAATCTATTTCTCACTTCCACTGTGTAATCATAAGGGATTTGATTTAGGTCATACCTGAATGGTCTAGCGGTTTTCCCTGCTTTCTTCAATTTAAGTCTGAATTTGGCAATAAGGAGTTCATGATCTGAGCCACAGTCAGCTCCTTGTCTTGTTTTTGCTGACTGTATAGAGCTTCTCCATTTTTGGCTGCAAAGAATATAATCAGTCTGATTTTGGTGCTGACCATCTGGTGATATCCATTTGTAGAGTCTTCTCTTGTGTTGTTGGAAGAGGGTGTTTGCTATGACCAGTGCATTTTCTTGGCAAAACTCTATTAGTCTTTGCCCTGCTTCATTCCGCATTCCAAGGCCAAATTTGCCTATTACTCCAGGTGTTTCTTGACTTCCTACTTTAGCATTCCAGTCCCCTATAATGAAAAGGACATCTTTTGGGGTGTTAGTTCTAAAAGGTCTTGTAGGTCTTCATAGAACCATTCAACTTCAGCTTCTTCAGCATTACTGGTTGGGGCATAGACTTGGATTACTGTGATTTTGCATGGTTTGCCTTGGAAACGAACAGAGATCATTCTGTCGTTTTGAGACTGCATCCAAGTACTACATTTCGGACTCTTGTTGTCCATGATGGCTACTGCATTTCTTCTGAGGGATTCCTGCCCGCAGTAGTAGATATAATGGTCATCTAAGTTAAATTCACTCATTCCAGTCCATTTTAGTTTGTTGATTCCTAGAATGTTCACTCTTGCTATCTCTTGTTTGACCACTTCCAATTTGCCTTGATTCATGGACCTGACATTCGAGGTTCCTATGCTATACTGCTCTTTACAGCATTGGGCTTTGCTTCTGTCACCAGTCACATCCACAGCTGGGTATTATTTTTGCTTTGACTCCATCCCTTCATTCTTTCTGGAGTTACTTCTCCACTGATCTCCAGTAGCATATTGGGCACTTACTGACCTGGGGAGTTCCTCTTTCATATCCTATCATTTTGCCCTTTCATAATGTTCATGGGGTTCTCAAGGCAAGAATAGTGAAGTGGTTTGCCATTCCCTTCTCCAGTGGACCACGTTCTGTCAGACCTCTCCACCATGACCCGCCTGTCTTGGGTTGCCCTGCAGGCATGGCTTGGTTTCATTGAGTTAGACAAGACTGAGGTCCTAGTATGATTAGATTGACAAGTTTTCTGTGAGTATGGTTTCAGTGTGTCTGCCCTCTGATGCCCTCTTGCAACAACTACCATCTTACTTGGGTTTCTCTTACCTTGGGCGTGGGGTATCTCTTCATGGCTGCTCCAGCATAGTGCAACCACTGCTTCTTTCCTTGGACGAAGGGTATCTCCTCCCACTGCCCTTCGTGACCTTCAACATGGTATAGCTCCTCTAGGCCCTCCTGCACCTGCGCAGCCACCACTCCTTGGATGTGGGGTTGCTCCGCCTGGCTGCTGCCCCTGACCTCAGCCGTGGGGTGGCTCCTCCTGGCTGCCCCTGACCTCAGACACTGGGTAGCTCCTCTCAGCCGCCGCCCCTGGCCTCGGATGTGGGGTAGCTCCTCTCAGTCATGGCCCCTGGCCTTGGACGCAGGGTAGCTCCTTTCGCCCATTCTGTGCCATCGCAGCCTGGCACTCTTGGCCACTGCCCCTAACCTTGGATGTGGGGTAACTCCTCTTGGCTGCTGCCCTTCGGGCATGAGGTCCTCCCAGCTCCTGACACTAAAATCGGACGTTGGGTAGCTCCTCTCAGCTGTGCTTAGTGCGCTGGTCACAGCCACCGGCGAAGATGCCTGTGGTTATAAAGAAAATCATTGTTAGGCCTTAGCACCAAGGAGGATGGACCCTGGTAGTTAACTAGCATTTCTAAAGTCCTCACAGTTAAAATGTAAAAAGTGGATACTTGACATTAGCATATATCTTACAGATACTCTGCTATTCCTTCTTCTTTCACCCCAAATCTAGAAGATTTAGATTCTTGAAGAGCTGTTGAACACATGAGTAGTGCTTCCCATTTCCTTGCCATCAAGGCTAGTCCAAACAAAATAGGCGTGGAATTTTATAAAGCACATTTAAAAGAAAACAGTACTTTTGAGATGATGGCTTTCTAAGATGAAAAGCTCCTGTGAGCTTCTCTGGCAGCCTTTCCTCAGCCATACACCCTGGCTTCAGAACCTTCTTCTCTCTAGTAACCACTAGATACCCACCGCTGCTGGCGCAGAGTTGCTGGGCTGCTGGGCCATGGGTGTCTGCCTTAGAACCCCACAGAGCCATGTTGGCCACATTCTCCAGGTCTGTTTGGCTTCTGCCTCACTGACTGCTGTCCTGAACAGATAGTTCCGGTGATTTTAACCCCTGACTATCTTGTGAATTCATCCAGTTTCCTCCATGTCCATTACTGCCAGCCTAGGTCAAGCTGTCGTCATCTCTTCCCTAGACTGCTTCCCAGCTTGCTCTGGCTGGTGGAGCTCTGGCTCCCTGCCAGGCCACAGAATGCATGCTCTGTGGCTGGGGAAACTTGGAACACTGCAGATCCCAACATGTGATTCCTCTGCTTAAAAAGACTTCAAAAGCAGCTTTCCCCCTGCTCTTAAGACAGAACTCTGGATATGGCCTCCCAAGGCCTTTTCTGGACTGTGACTTTCAGATTTTGCAGCCTCATCTTCATCACTTGTGATCACATTGCATTTCTACTGCCTGGCGCACAGTGAACATGCATGAGTATTTTTGGGGTAGAAGCATGAAACACCTCTTACCCCTCCCCCGTCTCAACCTTCTTCTTCCCTGCCATGTGTTAGGAAAGGTCCCTCCCCAACTTCCACCAGCCAGAGTCTCCCTTTTTCTTTAGTCTCAGCTCCCACGCTGCTGCCTGTAAGAATCATTTCTGCCTCAAGTACCCTCGTGGTTTCCTGAACTTCCATAGCCTCTGCTTATTCCTCTTTTAATGTGCATCACATTCACGCTGGGGGACAGTTTATAGGGTGTGCAGCTTCTCACTCCTACTAGGTCATAAGCTGTCAGGGGACAGGAAGTCTGTCTTCCTTTATCTTTGTGTCTTACCTAGAAGTTGCAAACAAGGGCCTCCAGCCAAAGCAGCCCACACATGTGCTCTATTTGGTATTATTGTCCCACACATTGCTGTTTTTAAAATTTGGACAGGTTTCTAGCATTTTTAACAGGGGTCATTTTACTTGGAAAACTTCAGATCTTCTTGCGAGCAATTGGCTGGAACTGAGTGAGAGTTACACCCTATCCGCTGGGCATGCCTTCTTCAGTTTGCCTAGTTCAAAGATTAAAGGCAAGAGGAAAAGCTGGTGGCAGAGGATGAGATGGTTAAATAGCATCCCTGACCCAACGGACATGAATTTGAATAAACTCTGAGAGATAGTGGAGGACAGAGGAGCCTGCCATGCTACAGTTCGGGCTGTGTCCAACTCTTTGCAAAGAGTGCAACTTTGCAATCAAAGAGTTGGACAGAACTTAGCAACCGAATAATAACAACAATAGTCCCTATTGTGCCTGGCCTGTTTCTTTCCTGCCCCCTACCTGCCTGACCCTGGGTAGACACTTGGATATTAAGCCCTTGGCCTGACTGTCTACTCATCCCAAAAGAGGACCTTGATATTTGGTGATCCCATAATGAACAAGCAGAAATGGGCTGGGAAAATTGTTTCCCTGACCAGCTCTGTATTAATCCTGAAAGATTTATTGTTTTTGATAGATTGGAGGTCCCTGGAAGAAGTAGGAGATACTGCTTCCAGGCCTGTTTATGTGTATGGGGCAGGAAAGAGAGTGCATTTTTTAAGACTAAGAATGGAATTCTCAAAGGACTTTCTCTAGCTATTTTTGGTGGAGCCAAAGGAAAATCTATTTAAAGGGCCACTACAAAGAGGACAAGCACATATTTTGAAGCAAACAGGCATTAGCACTTTAGCACTTTAAATTAATGGAAATGCAGGTGACATCAGAACTCAAGCCTTATTCAACCTACTTGTCAGACCGTCACTTACTTTCAACCCAGGAATTTCTCTCTTTTGTGACCTTCCAGCCTTCAGGGTTAGAGAAGGAAAGATACAAGTTCAGATGTTTTGCTTTAAAAAAATATATCAACAAAATTTCTGAATTCAAGGAACTGAATCTTTCACATCATAAGAAATACCCATTCTGAAAGGGGAAATGCTTGGCTTCAAGCTGTTAATGCTCAGTAGTTTTAGAGCTTCTTTGATTTAGTTCTCTTGTTTGTTTTGATTTGTTCCACTTCTGTTTGGGTTAATTTTCTCAGAGACTTTCCTGGTTTTTGATACACCTCTGATGCTTCCTCTCCTGAACCCCTGGAGTCACCTATGGAGTTCGTTTTCAAATTCAGGGAGGAGCAAAGGAGAGGATGCTCTCTTCCTCTCAGTGGCTGCCCCCTATTATTTCAGGATCTTACAGAAGTGAGAGTATCCTCAAGCATGAACACTCAGCCCTTATCAGAGCCAGATTTCTTCCTATCCTTCCTTCTTCTTCCTTTCTCCCTTCCTTCCTTTTCTAATTTTGAGTCCCCTCTCTCTTTCTCTTGACGAGTCTAGCTAAAGGTTTGTCTTTTCTACTTACCTTTTAAAAAGCCAGCTCTTAGTTTCGTTGATCTTTTTTCTTTGTCTTTTTAGTCTCTCTTTCATGGATCTCTGCTCTTATGAGCCACCTTTCTTATGTGTTGGCCCCAGGGGTTGGTTTCATTAAAGGTCTCTCTTTGGCTCAGCGTCAGTGACTGATTCACTCGCACTGTTTTGTGCACTGAAGCCCTCTCTCACCGCATCCTCTTTGCATTGCACGGTGAACATTATCTGTGATACTTATTGTCTTACACTGACTGGTTTTTCAACGAACTCATGACTGTTGTGGCTCAAACAGGGCAGCTGCAGTTAGGCAACTGGCAGACTTTGGGGTAACTGTAGTTCGTCTAAGGTGCTTGAGCACAGTGGTGAAGAGAGAACATTCTGGAGCCTGACTACCTAGTTTTACTCATCTCTTCTGAAACCTGTGTGAATGTCTTCACTGACTTATGCCCAAGTTTTCTCATCTGGACTTCCCTGGTGGCTCAGATGGTAAAGTGTCTGTCTACAGTGCAGGAGACCTGGGTTTGATTCCTGGGTATGGAAGATTCCCTGGAGAAGGAAATGGCAACCCACTCCAGTACTCTTCCCTAGAAAATCCCATGGACAGAGGAGCCTGGGGCAGGCTACTATCCATGGTGTCGCAAAGAGTCAGACATGACTGAGCGACTTCACTTTCATTTTTCTCATCTGAATAAGGATACATAATAATTGTATCAGAAACATTTAAATTAGCATATCAGATTCTTCTGGCTTCTCCTGTGCATATTTCAGCCAGCGTTGTGGGGACTGGTTGTGTAGCCTTCAACTCATTTCATGCAGGTGCAACTTGATAGCTTATAGCCTCGTGCCCATACTGTGTGCCCCTGCCTCTTACCTGCTAGCCCAGGGAGACATGACGTAAGCTGCCATCCACATGCATATGGCCTGGAAGCAAAAGAGTATTAAAAAAAAAAAAAAACCCTCCAAGGGGAAACCGTTGACTAACAGAAGGTTAGAGCTGGGTGTCCTGAATAGCAGTCATTAGGTAGCTTCTTGGGAGATGATCCCAAGAGATGAGCAGCTATTGGTGCTTGATCCAAGAAGGGCTAACTTCTCTGCCTTGTTCCTCCCAAGAAGTCCCCTAGAAGCACAGAATCATCTACACCTTCACCTCAGGCTCTTTTTTCTGGGAAAATTAAAGACAATAATAGCATGTATCCTCTTAGAGTCTTTGTGAGAATTTAGTTAACTCATCCACCTAAACCTTTTAAAAGAGCATCTGGCAAGTAGTATATCCATTGTCCATGTAGACTTTTACAGTCTATTTGAGAAATCAGGGGATGGAGGAAGAAGAGTCATGGGGCTGTACCTTAAGGTGAGGGAAGATGGTGAAATTATTCTAATGATTAAATCCAAGCAAGGCATTCTTACTGGTGGGATGGGGCTTTCTCCACAATTCTGTTCTTGGCAAGCAAAATCCTTAGGGCTGAATGCTGAAAAGTAGTGCACAGGACTCTGACCCACCTGGGAGGTTTGCATGTGTATATGTGTTTACTTTCACTTGGCTTTTGTTTGCTCGGCAGTTTGTGTATGTTTGGCCCAAAGGACTGAGCATCTCTCTCATTCTTCCTAGCAAAGGGTGAGCCAGTGAGGGGTCAGCCAGGAGGAAGCTGTTGTTATCTGCTTTCAAGTCACACTTTACACAAAGCCTTAGTGTCCTATGAGTGTCCGTGATTCAGATGTCCTGTGGGGCAGCACACCTGTTTGAAAGATCTCCACAGGAGGTTATAGACTTCTCACCCTCGGTCTCTTGCTTCTTGGTGTTGCAAGGCTGATTTCATCTCAGAAGCAGCTGTCTTTGCTGCAGTTTAATAACTCTTAATTTCCTGGAGGGGGAACAACACGTTATATCATGAGGACTCATCTTAGTCTGCACGGTCTGGAAATTCCCAGTCTTCTTTGTGATCTTCGAAATGTTTCTCTTTGTGGGAGAGTCTGACTTATCTTCTTTCTTAGCGTGACTGCCTCTCAGATGCCATTCCCAGATTAAAGTCTCATCCAGTGTGAGAATGGTTCTCTTTGCCTCCAGTTTCCCCCTCTATGCAGTCTTCATGTGGGTTTCTCTCCTGAGTCTGTGAAATCTGTAATGAAGTATTAATCTGAGCTCTAAGGACAGTTGTATATGTGTTTGTCTTTATCCTGTCTTGGTAGACACTGACTGTTTAACTCAAAAGAGAGTTTGAAGAAACATTAAGACGATTTGAATTTTGGTATCCATTCTGCTTTCTCCCATGTATTGAAATGCTGTTCTTTCAGCAGTTTAGCATGCTGATTTAGTGTTACCAGTTAGGTATCATAAGTATAAATCAATATGTCTTGGTTCTTTCAGTAAGTGATAGAGGAACCCATCATACTTGGCTGATTGGTCCATTGCAAGCGACTCTTATACACGGGAGATGCATAGTCTGATAGAACAGAATCAGTTTCATAAAGTCAGACTTTCAGTGAGAAAATGGGGTAACCTTAAGGCCTCAAGGAAGAACTGGTGTATTAGATCTTTGCTTGTAAACAACAGAAGTCAACTGTCACTAGTTTTTAAAAAGAAGGGAATTTACTGGCAGTCCTCTGGGAGTAACCGAAAACAGAGTTGAGCTATCAGCTGTTGGAACGCAACCTCAAGGCCAGTTACGTGCCTTGCATCCTACTCCATGTCCCTGTGCCGTTTTACTCTTCTCTAGGTGATTCTCTCAGATCTTGCTTCTTGTTTCATTGACAGAATAGGTACGACAGGAGAATGTCTACAGTCCATGACACCTGTGCCCATGTTTCTACTTTCCCTCCAATGTGTGCTAGAGGAACGCTCGGTGCTCCTCCCTAAAGGTAGTTCCATTACTGGGGCAGAAGAGCTGATCCACAAGTGCATCCAGAAGGGTTTGGCTCCAATAGTTTTCCCCTCTGTCTCCTTGGCTGCTCGTTTTCAGTACCACAGGATTCGTTCTGTCCTTTAATCCTTAGAACTGCTCTGCCCGCTCTCGCGCCTCTCTCTCTACAGTGAGGTCTTGCTCTAGAATTGCAGCCTCCAGCTCTAGTGCTCCCTACTCATGAACACTGCTGATTTTTTTTCCCATAGCATGTATCACCATCTAATATACTATGTGTTTGACTTATTTATTGTTGTTTTCTTTGCACTGAAGTGTAAACAGTTTGAGGTTGAAAATTTGCCTGTCACCACACTGCTTGCAGCAAAGCTTTGTGTATTTGTTGAATAATGAATGAACTAAAGGGTAGAAAATGTCCAGGGAGCTCATGCTGGCTCTGGAGCACTAGTTTTTGAATGTCTCACCTCAAGAAAAGACCACCTTTTCTTCTTATGGTCCCACTACAGGTTAATGTTTCTAATAAAGAGAGTGCAGTGACCTCCCCTTGTGTAACGCACTCAACTTCTGTGGTGAGGCGGTAGCCGGGTACTCAGCTAACATTCTTGTTAGAACCGCATGTCACGGGAGAGGGCAGTCTAAGGAAAAATTGGAGGCTATCATTCAAAGGTTGCCAGGCAAGTAAAAATATTAGGTAGTCACAAGAGTTGTGTTTGCTGAAACACAATTCTTATAAATGCCTGGATAACTCTATTATGCATTGTTTTGTAGCTGGTGGGATAGAAAAAAACAAACATTGCTTTCAGATATTTCTCTAATACCTGGTTGCATGGCTCAGTTCCCCAGAATGCTTGATTCTGTTTTTCATGAGCTGGCTCTTGACAGGAGCCTGTGGTCTCCCTTCAGAGCATGTCTTCATACACACCCTGGGCCCAGAATCACCTTCAGGGGTGGTTGAAGGAGTGAAGGTGTGAGCTTGGTTAACCATGTCCCAGAACCATACACACTTGAACACATTTCCTTAGGTCACCAAGCAAATGGGGGTTTCCCATTTCAAACCTGCCTCTTGGTCTAGCAGGCTAGTCGGGTTTTCTTTCTCTCACTATTGAAAGATAACCTTAACAGTTTGCTGCTTTAAGAGCCACACTTTCCTTCCTGCCTGAATTACCACCTAAACTGCTTTGCATGCCACGTGGACCAGCTTTTCTCCCAGCATTGTTGCACATCTCACGCAGTCCATCTCCCTAGCTATATATCAGATAGTTAAAGAGGGAGAGAACATGGGCAAAACCATAGGCTTACTGAAGTACAGTTGACTTAAAAATACCATATTGGTTCCATGTGTATAACACAGTGGTTTACTATTTTTATATATTACTAAATGGTCACCACACTAAGTCAATTTACCATCTGTCACCAAAAGTTACTGTAATGTTCTTGACTTTATTACCTATACTGTACATTATCTCCTCGTGACTTAATTTATTACTAGAATTATGTACTCTTTAATTCCCTTCACCTATTTTACCCCCCCACCCCGACTCCTCCTCTCTGGTGGTCACTGATTTGTTCTGTTTTTATGGATGTCTCTATTTTGTTGCTTGTTCGTTTGTTTTGTTTTTTAGATTCTGAATGTAAGTGAAATCAAAAGTATTTGTCTTTCTCTGTCTGACTTACTTCACTTAGTATAATACCCTCTAGGTCAATCCATGTTGTCACAAATGGAAAAAATTTCATTATTTTTTATGTTGAGTAAAATTTCAGTGTTTGTGTATCATACCTTCTTTATCCATTCATGCATCATTGGACACTTAGGTTACTTCCATATCCTGTCTTTTGTAGATAATGCAGCAGTGAATATTGATGTGCATATAGCTTTTCAAATTACTGTTTTTGTTGTCATCAGATAAATACCCAGAAATAGAACTGCTGGATCACATGGCAGTTCTGTCTTTTTTGAGAAACCGTTTTCCACAGTAGTTGTACCAATTTACATTCCCTCTAACAGTACACAAAGGCTCCCTTTTCTCTCCATCCTCACCAACACTTATGTTTTGTCTCTTTGATAATAGCCATTCTCATATATGTGAGGTGATATATATCATTGTGGTTTTGATTTGCATTTCTGTGATGATTAGTGATGTTGACTATCTTCCCATGTGCCTGTTGGATATCTATATATCTTCTTTGGCAAAATGTCTGTTCTGTTTTTTTGCCCATATTTTAATCCAGATTTTGTGGGTTTTGATAATGAGTTATATGAATTCTCTATATGTTTTGATATTAATCTCTTACCAGACTTAACATTTGCAAATATCTTTTGCTGTTTAGTAGGTTGCCTGGTCAATTTGTAATAGTTTTCTTTGTTATTAAAAAGCTTTTATTTTGATGTAGTTCCATTTGTTTGTTTTTGTTACCCTTGCTTAAAAAATATTGCTAAGACTGATGCCAAAAAGCTTTACTGCCTATGTTTTCTTCTAGGAGTTTTATGGTTTCAGGTCTTACATTTAAGTCTTTAATCCATTTTGAGGTGTTTTTTTTTTTTTGGTTTGTTGTTTTGTTTTTGTATATGGTCTATGAAAGTGGTCTAGTTTTATTCTTTTGCATGTAGCTGTCCAGTTTTCCTAGCATCATTCATTGACGAGACTGTCTTTCCCCCATTGTGTATTCTTGCCACTTATGTTGTAGACTAATTGACCATGTAAATGTGGGTTTATTTCTGAGTTCTCTATTCTGTTCCATTGAGCTATGCGTATGCTTTTGTTCCAGTAACATAATGTTTTGATTACTGTAGCTTTGTAATTTAGTTTGAAACCAGGGAGTGTGATACCTCCAGCTTTCTTTTCAAGATTACTTTGGCCAACTGGTATCTTTTATGAGTCCATACAGATTTTTAAGATTATATGTTCTAGTTCAGTGGAAAATGCCATGAATATTTTGGTAGAGATTGCCATGAATAGGTAAGCTTTTTGGCTAGTATGGACCCTTCAACAATTTTAATTCTGCTAATCTCTTAGCATGGACTATCTTTCCGCTTATTTGTGTCATCTTTAATTTCTCTCATCACTGTCATACTTTTTAGAGTACAGATCTTTCACCTTCTTGGTTTAATTTTTCTTCAGTATTTTATTCTTTTGATGTACTTATAAGTGGAGTTTTTCTTGATTTCTGATACATTATTATTAGCATATAGAAACACTATAGATTTCTGTATACTTCTATTGTATCATGCAACTAGACTGAATTCACATATTAATTCTAAAGTTTTCTTGGTGTAGTCTGTAGGGTTTTTATATAGTATCATGTCATCTGTAATATTACATTGAATAAAAGTGGGGAGAGTGGGCATCCTTGTCTTATTCTTGATATTACTGGGATGATCATATGATTTTAATCCTTCATTTTTGTTCATGTCATATATCATGTTGATTGATTTCTGGATGTTAAATCATCCTTGCATGCTTGGGATAAATCCAGCTTGATCATGGTGTATGATCCTTTTTGAATGTATTGTTGAATTCAATGTGCTAGTTTTTACTTGAGGATTTTTGCATCTATATGTGTCAGGGATATTGGCTTGAAATTCTTTTAGTGTCTTAGTCTGGTTTTCGGAGAAGGCAATGGCACCCCACTCCAGTACTCTTGCCTGGAAAATCCCATGGACGGAGGGAGCCTGATAGACTGCAGTCCATGGGGTCACTAAGAGTCGGATACGACTGAGCGACTTCTCTTTCACTTTTCACTTTCATGCATTGGAGAAGGAAATGGCAACCCTCTCGTGTTCTTGCCTGGAGAATCCCAGGGACAGGGGAGCCTGGTGGGCTGCCGCACAGAGTCGGACACGACTGAAGTGACTTAGCAGTAGCAGTAGTCTGGTTTTAGTATCGGGAATGCTGGCCTTGTAGAATGAGTTTAGAAGCATTCTTTCCTCTCAGTTGTTTGGAATAGTTTGAGAAGAATAGATACTAACTCTTCTAAATGTTTGGTAGAGTTTACCTGTAAAGCTATTTGGTCCTGGACTTTGATTTTGTGGGTGTGTTTTGATTACTGGTTACAAGTAATTGATTGGTCTTTTCGTTTTTCTATTTCTTCCTGACTCAGTCTTGAGAGATAGAATGTTTCTAGGAATTTATCCATTTCTTCTATGTTGTCTGATTTGCTGGCACATAGTTGTTTGTAGTAATGTTATTATTCTTTGGAATCAGTTTTAATTTCTCTTTGTTTTCTGATTTTATTTATTTGGTCCTCCCCAATGAGTCTGGCTAACAGTTTTTATTTTTAAAAAGTCTTTTCAAAACCCATCTCCTTTATTGATCTTTTCTATTGCTTGACAATTAGCAGCTTTTATGATGAGGCTGACTTGGACAGAGCCTGACTGAGATAAACAGGACAGCCCAGTTAGCCTCATTCATGCCAGCATGTATTAATTGATTGAGCACCTGTGCTAACAAGGCACTAACTTATCCAAGATGCTGATAATTTATTTCTTTTATGAGGTGGTAGGAGAGAGTGTTGGCACAATAGGTAAAAGTCATTTTATTCATGATCTTGAGCAAGTGTTCCAGACCTCAGGTATACAAGGCCTCCATCTACAAAATTTTTGCATTAAAAAAAAGCACATACATACATACACACAATGTAGTTAAGGAAAACAGGATAGCCAGCAATATTGTAACTGATAGCCAGCAGTATCTGAAACTGTTGTTATCTCGAGGTGCTTGTGTTTTCTTCTCTTGCTTTCTTTATTTTTATAAAATGACCATGTGTACTATTTACAAAGTTATAACTACTTTTAATGAATGGAGCAGACTCTGATTCTGAGCCTCTTTTACTTTTGAAGACATCTATGATTTTATGCACAAGACTTGGTAAAACAGGACAGAACAATCAATCTTTGGGTATTCTGACACAGAATCCCTTTTCTCAGCTTTTGTTTCCCATCTTTTGACCACTTATCTTGCTCATTTGGATTTCTACGTGAGAATGGAGATCAGAGAGAAAGGAGAATATACATTAGAATATACCTTAGCAATGCTTGAGATATAGGGGTAAAACTAACCTAAGAAGCTTTTTTCCCTAACTAGTATTACTAATGACTTTTAACTATATCACTTTTTTTCCTGACTTCCTTAGGCATTAGTTCATTGTATATGAGCTTTATTGTTATGATAGAACTGGTTTAAAAAAAAAAAACAGCAACAAAAAACTGCATTGTTTTAATTTTTGGATTGTGTCCTTTGTCCCATTTTTAGGTGCTATGAAGGTCCACTGGGTTTTTATTCAACATAGACTCCTTTCTTCTTTTCTTAGATTCAGTCTACTTCAGCTTGTCTGGTATCTTGAGCTTCTTCCTCCTGCCTATCTGCCCAGATCTGCTACAGCTGCAGTGGGAAAACCCTGCTGCTAATTTTTATACAGCCCAAAAGTTGAGAATGTTTGTGTACAGTTGTCAATAGTTGCGAATAATCAAAAGAAGAACAATAGTTCATGACACGTGAAAATTATATGAAATTCAGATTTCAGTGTTCACGAAGTTTTATTGGGACAGAGGCACTTTTCTTTATTTATGTATTATCTATAGCAGCCCTCCAAGTTACACTGGCTGGTTGAGAAGTTGCAAGAAAAATTGTATGGCCCTCAAAGCCTGAAATATTTACTGTCTGGTCCTTTGGAGACAAGTCTGCCAACTCTGCACTGGAAACTCTGTCTTCTTTGGATGTCTTCAAGTTTAAGACTTGTTCGGTTATGCTAACTCATTCAAAGGAATATTTATCGAGTGCCTGCAGCTTACCAGGTACTGTGCGAGATACAGGTATCAAAGAAAGCATGATCCCTTTCCTGTTGGGAGGAATTGATAGCCTGGGTTGGGGGCATGGATGTGACTATAGGTAACCTACAGCATAGATCTGTGTGCTAATCTCAAGCATGAGTTAAGGGCTGTGGGAACCCTGAAGGGTGCCTCGACTCTGCTTGGGAAAGCAGAGAGGATATCATCATTAGATAATGGATTATAAAGTCTTGATAGTTTAAAACTATGTTGTTCTACATTGGTGACTTTTTTAAAAAAAATATTTTATATTGGAGCATAGTGGTAAAGAATCTGCCTGCAATGTGTGAGACCTGGGTTCGATCCCTGGTTAGGAAGATCACTTGGAGCAGGGAATGGCTGCCCAATCCAGTATTCTGGCCTGGAGAATTCCATGGACAGAGGCGCCTGGCAGGCTAGAGTCCATTTGGTTGCAGAGAGTCGGACTCGACTGAGCAACTTTCATTTTCAGTTGATTAACAATGTTGTGTTTAGTTTCAGGTATACAGCACAGTGATTCAGTTTATACATATATCTATTCTTTTACAAATTCTTTAATTAAAACACTGGAATCATTCCACTGAAGTTGATTGTTACATAGAATAAGAGTTTTATAAGTTCAGCAAGTGTGCCTTTAACATTTTAGCTGTACATTGTACAGTGTAATTATTGTTCTATTATAGGATCAACATTTTATAGAGCTTTATAAATAAACATTGTATAAAGTGACTTTATCATCATCCAGATATAAAATTTTCTTTTAAGAGCTACTGTTAGCTATTCACTTTTGGGCAAAGGGAAATAGACTTTTACATTAAAATTGCAAGTTTCATTTACTTTACGTTCCTTTTTAAATGCTTCTCAATACATTTTAAAATGGATTGGGGAGCCATATCCTTCTCCAGATGATATTCCTAACCAGGATTGAACCCAGGTCTCCTGCATTGCAGGCATTCTTTACCGTCTGAGCTACTACTATGCTCCAATATAAAATAAATTTTTTTAAAAAGTCACCAATGTAGAAGGCTTTTACACCAACGTAAAAGGCTTAACTCTACTGTACTCAGGATATATATATATATAAATGAGATATAAATTAATTTTTACATATAAATGATATATACATTCATTTATATATATAAATGATAACATTCATTTATATATATAAATAACATATAAATTTATTAATATATATAAATGAAAATGAAAAGGAGATTTCTAGGTTCCATTTAAGATTTCCTGATTTGGAATGTTGCGGGCTGGGGTAAGCAGGATATGGAGTTCTATTTTTAATAAGCTCTCAAGTTTTCCATCTACACTAAAGTCTGGGAATATTATTAAGGATAGTACTGATTAAAGATGCATTTATAAAAGTTATTCTTAACTTCATTTTTAAAAACTCTTTTCTCTTTCCTGTCACCTGCTATCAGCCTTTGACATACACAGAGCTTTTTCAGGATCCTTAAAACAATGTGAAAGAATTCTTCTGATTTCCTAAAATGTGCCCTCTCTCCTTCTTCTCTTCCTTTTTTTTTTTTTTTAAAACAGAATTAAGGCAAAAATGTGTATATTTGGAATGCATATTTTGTATGTTTTGCTGTAATTTTTCATGTGTATATATAGACATGTATATGTATTTATGTGACAGTTAACATTTTTATTTGACCTCTCTCTTCTTCATGTTAACACTCCCCAATTCCATTTGTTACCACAAATGGCCATCTGGTGTGTGTGTCCATAAAGGCTCTCAGCGTGCACTCACATTTTTCAACATGTTTTTCTACTAAGTTTTATCTCTTTGAAATAAATGCTAATTCATTCTCTAAATGCTATGTAAAAATGGCACATACTATTTATTTCTTTCCCCTACTAATAAATAGACACTTAGAACTGTGTCTCATTTTTTTACCATAGTAAGCAGTGCTACAGTGAACATCTTTTTAGACAGCTTTCTGTATACATGTGAATTTTGGCATGATGTATACTAGCATTAGAATTCCAGGCATATATGCAGCTTCACTGTTTTTGGATATCACCAAATCATTTTCCACAGGGATTGTTTAGCTGCCTCATGGTTTTCATTTGGAACAGTGGGTCCATATAGAGCAGAATGCTGCAGGCAGCACATCTTGGGTCCCAGGCAGTGCTCTGACTTCTCTGAATGCATTCAGTATATGGGAGCTGATATGTTACCATTAACCTGAACTATAAAAGATTTAAGCAGAAGCTAACTAGGCTACAGAGTTGGAGTGGAGGCCTAGAGTATCAGGGAAGAAAAAAGAACCAATGAATCAAAGGGGCAAATCTCTTCATAGGCTTGTAGACCAACTGATGTTGAATCACCCAGAGTCTGATGGAGCACCACCCCAGCACCTGCCCTTACCATTGTGCTCACTGGGACCTTTGCAGGTCCCGCTTATTCTATAAGCAGACTATAGAAATGATCCCTAAAAGTGTAGTCTTAAGAGTGAAAGTATTAGACGCTCAGTTGTGTCGACTCTTTGCGACCTTATAGACTGTAGCCTGCCAGGCTGCTTTGTCCATGGAATTCTCCGGGCAAGAAGACTGGAGTGGGTTACCATTCCCTTTTCCAAGGGATCTTCCCGACCCAGGGTTGAACCACAGTCTCCTGCATTGCAGGCAAATTCTTTACCATCTGAGCCACAAATATAAAGACTTTTAACCTGTGCCACAACCTCCATAAAATAACCCTAGCACCCCAAGGGCCCAAGCAGCTACAAGCCATAACAGCCTCACTGCAGGTGAGTGGGCTCCAGGGGCTCCTGGCTTAAAATATGGGGAGCCATCTTTTCTGCTTGTAATAGCAATACGGCCCTGCCAACTTCTTTGTGGAAGAATTTTTTTGAGGATGAATTCAAAATTTCTAACTGAGGTGAGGAATTTGTAACAGCAAACTGTTCAGACTTTGGGTATGGTTAGCCATTTGGACCACCCAGAAGGGTGTAAGGCCAGGACTCCTCACAGTTCTTTGGCTTCTCCAGTGATAGGAGAGGAGCTCTAGCTATTGGCCCTTGGCTCTTGTCTTCTGGGGGTACAGCTTGAGAGTACCTCTCCTTCCCCAGTGCTGATTGCCAGCAATATCCTTAGACCCCTGAGTCCTGAGACAGGGCTCACCTTTGCTGCCAGTCTCTAAAGGCTAATTAGTGTCTCTGTGCCTTGTTTATTCCACCACCATTAAAGTGAGCCAACACATACCTACTCTGTTTCCTGCTTCTTGTGAATGAACAGAAAGTGAAAGGAAGGAAGCAAGGAAGCTGATGAAGAGGGAAAGAAAAGTCTTAACAGAAACTTGGTTCCTATATTATCCAGACAATAATACTATGGTGACTCAATAAAAATTGTTAATCAGCAGGTAAAGTAAGCAAGGACACCAAGAGGATGTATATAATCGGTTTGGGAGCAGGATGAGGGAAGAGAGACACCTGAGGTGTACAGTTTAAGGAGATGATGACCCTTAACATTGCTGAAGGGAGTGCTTCTTTAAATTTAAGTAAGTGCTAAAGATGATTCAATTTTTAAAGTAAAAATATTTATGAATGAGTGAGTGAGTAAGTGAGTGAGTGAGAGTGTGTGTGTGTGTGTGTGTGTGTGTGTGTGTGTGTGTGTGTATGAAAGGAAAAGGGCCCGAAGCATGCACCAAATGGTTAGTAACAATGGCTAGATTTTCACAGTAGTTATAATGGGGGAGATTTTTTTTCTCAAAAATGTGACAAAATTATGGGTAATCATCACTTCCACTTTCTCCTTTATTATTTTCAAAAAACAAATGTTAAAAGGAAACACTAAAGTATTTTCAAATAAAGTTGTTTGTGTTGTTTGTGTTTTTTATTTTTAGTGAGAAGAGAGGTTTCATTTGCAGTTTTGTTGTTGTCTGCTCTTTGCAGCACACGGGCCTCTCACTGCAGTGCCTTCTCGTTGTGGGGCACAGACTCCAGAAGTGTGGGCTTCAGTCGTTGGTGCACAAGCTGAGTTGCTCCACAGCATGTGGAATCTTCCCGGGCCAGGGATTGAACCCGTGTCCCTTACATTGGCAGATGGACATTCTTTATCCACTGGGCTACCAGGGAAGTCCTGAAAGTTTTAATCCTAGCCTTTTAAAATAAATCTGGAAGTACCGTGAGATGATCCTCCTCAGGTTGGTTTCAGGACCTTACCTCCTGAAACTGTGCACCCCACCAGCCTCTCTTGTCTTACCCTAGTCCTGGCCCTGCCTGGATTTAAATTCCCTCTTTAGGCTTTTTGTTAGCCTCCAGACCATAGTTCTTCCCTCAGCTATAGGCCATGATAGAGAATAGACATTGGTTCAGTGTGTCCTTAGTTTGCCATCTCAGACTACATCTGGAATTATATAGCAGTGAATGGGAATAGGGGGTTTCAGACACAGAATTTCAGTTTAGAGAGACCTTTTAGGAGTGGATGTGTTGCGGCTTAGCATGGATAATTGAAAATTGTACCCCCCTCCTGCCTTCTATTAACATAAGTAATTGAAAGCTGTGTGGCAAAATAGGAACAGGTGGGTTTGATTTGCTTAGGAACTGGAAAAGCTTCATTAGAGACTTCTGCAGTATCAAAATTCTTTGGACTTCTTGAGTACTTTGTCCCTGGCTGGCTGGTGAAACAGGTGGTGGTGGTAGAGCCATTTAATTAAGCAAATTAGTGGTAATAGGATAAGCAAAATTTATACTGCCTTTTTGTTTCAAGGAACCAATCTGCCAGTCATGCACATCATCTCCTCACCATGCCCTGCAAACTTGGACCCCAAAGGCAGTTTCCAGCTGAAGTGGGCAAGAATAACATTGGTTATGGCAAAGGTCCTGGGATTATCAAATTATCTTATGACAGTTTTAACTTTTTATTTGGTTTCTCATAACCAGTCTTGCAAAAAACCTTTCCCTCCTTCAGCTTATGCTCTGTGGGGAGTACTGAGAAGCCTAGCCCCATCTAAGTGCCAAGTCAACCTGACAGGAGTAAATCTATATTTACTATATAGTAAATATATAGGAGTAACATACAGTAAATATATAGGAGTAAATCTATATTTATAAACAGGAGGATCTATATAGTTGGATAACAGACAAGTTATCCAACTGTAGCACAAGGGTAAGCCTGTGAAATTAAAAAAAAAAAAACTTTTATCCTGACTCACTGTGAAATAAGCACCTTCTCCTTTTGGGACTGCTATAGCAGAAACCCACCTCTCACCCTCTCTTTTCCTTTCTCTTTCCACCTTACATGCCCATAAGCACCTTTGCTTTGCGCCCTTCACTTTAGCCATTGCTCTTTGCACTTAGCCTGGTAGTAAAACAGATGGGGAGATCACCCAGGAAGCTCAGTTTGCTGCTTCAGAGTTAACTGTGCTGCGCAGCTAACTTGATTATCACATTTAACTGAAAACACCTGCAGGGACTGTCAGAGTATAGCCAGCCTCTAAGTGTGGGCCCCATACATAGCCTTTTCACTGTCAGACTGAATTAAATGAATGTGTTCGCAAGTGTGCATGCCTAGGTCGGGCCGTGGAGCAAGTCCTTGCATCGCTTTGGTGGCTCCTTGGGGTAGAGCTCAGATTCCCTGAGAGCCTGTCTGTCTTTTGGACTCACGCCTACAATGGAGGAGACCCAGATTTGATTCCCAGGTTGGGAAGATCCCCTGGAGAAGGAAATGGCAACCTTATAGTCTTAGCAAGGTAGTGTTTGTGGGAACTGACCCAATGGTGCAGCCTGTCTGTGGAAAATAAGCTTGTTGGATGCAGGCTCTGCAAGGCCTGGGTAGGGTCTCAAGATAGGGGTGAGATACAGAATTCCCTTGATGGTCAAAACTTGGGCTCATATTGCCTCACACTGTATTATCCCCTTTTGAATGACCAAGCCAGCTGTCACCCAGTTTCAGGACATCTGGATGGGGAAGTTCTAATGTTAAGCCCCAGGATCACAACATAGCTCTGGATAATGGGGCCCTTTGAACTGCTCTGTCATGAGTTCAGATGGCCATTCCACTAAGGGAGCTCCAGTTAGGTGCTCGTGCTCAGCTACTCAGTTATGTCTGACTGTTTAGGGCCCCATGGACTGTAGCCCTCCAGACTCCTCTGTCTATGGAATTTCCCAGGCAAGAATACTGGAGTAGATTGCCATGTCTTTCTCCAGGGGATTTTCCCAACCCAGGAATCAAACCTGCATCTTTTGCGTTTCCTGAATTGACAAGCAGATTCTTTACCACTGAGCCATATTGGAAGTCCTGCCTGTTAGGTACACCTACTCACTATTATGTCCTGTGAACATAGCAGTGAGTTTTTTTAAAGTATGGTATAAAAATATAGACTAAATATAATTTTGGAGAATGTTAAGTGCTCTCAAGGAAGTGAATGCTATTAGAATGGTGGGAATGGGCAAGGAACTATTAGATCCAGATTGTCAAAGGAGGTGACATGTAAGTCACTACATGAATGATGTGGGAGAGCAAAGCCATGTGAAGAATTGGAGGGAGATTCTTCCAGGCAGAGGGAATGGTATGTACAAATGCCCTTAGAAGGGAACTTGCTTGACATGGAAGCATATGCAGTTTACTCAGAGAGTCATGTCAGTGCGTCACAAGCTGGATTTGGACAACTAAGCAAGGAACAGACTAGGTATGGCCTGGGGGAGCCATGAGAAGAAACTTGAATTTCATTCTAATTGTAATAGGAAGTCACTGGATGATTCTGAAGAGTGAACTGATCTGTTTTTGTTGTTGTTGTTTTCTCCAGTGTTGCTCTCTTGGTCTCTAGAAAATGAGCTGAATTGGGGTAAGAGTAGAGTCAGAGAAATCAACTGGAAGGCTAGCACAGTAATCCTGAACTGGGATGGTGGTGTTGGAAGTGGTCAAATTTGGGATCTCTCAATACTTTAAAGATAGGGCCAACAGGATTAACTTATGAGCTAGATGTGGCTTGTGAGAAGAATCAAGGATACCTCCTGGATTTTGACTTTCTGCAGGGAAGAAGGGGGTCTGATTTTGTTATATGAGTGTGGTGGGGTGGGCAGGGATCAGGAATGAACATATCCAGGGTTCTGTTTAGTGCTCTCAGCATACAGATGCTTTTTCTTTCATACATATCAGCATGGGACTGATGAGATGACTCAGGAGATCAGTAGAGGAAGAGCAGTCCCACAACAGAGTCCTGGGCATGGCAGCAGTTAAAAGTGGAGAAAGAAAGATCTAGCAACAGAAACTGGAAGGAGAAGCCTGAAATCAGATCAGAAGCTCCTGGTGTGTCCTACCTAGTTAGAACTCATACCTTACACAGTGAACCAAAATGGAACTCAGGAAGACTAAGCCTACGTTTTGGGAAATAAATTACCTGGCTTATTTAAGGTGATGACTGTGTAACTGATTTACCATTGATGTATTTGGAAATGGCACGTTGTTTAAGAGTGAAGCCCTAGAATCAGACAGACTTGAGTTCAAATTCCAGTTACACCACTTGACGCTGGGGTGCCTCCTACAGTTATCTATAGTTATCTGGGTCTCTATGTCCTGATTTATGAAAGGCGGTGGTGGGAGGGGGTGCGGCGGGGACAATAGGACCTACCTCAGAGTCACGTTGTGAAAATTAAGTGAGTCGACGCATGGAAAGTGCATCATCAAAGTTGATGCATGCAGAATCCATGTCTGCGCGGAGTCAGCACTCAAAAATGACAGTGTTTACCTCACTAACCTCTGTTAAGGTCTTTTGCTGTGAATGTGGGGTACTGTCTTTTCTACTTTGCATTTTTGGGTCTTCAGTTGCTACTTATAATGGGTTTTTGGTGTCTGTTGCTGGCTCTCAGCTTGTGATAATGCCTCAGTTGACACTTGCCTTGACAGTCAAGACAATAAGATGTCACCCTGGAAGGGTTTGGAGAAATTCCTCCAGAGTGACTGAGCTGTGGTCTCTCTGGATTGTCATGGCACTATGGAGCTGTGTTGACCCTTCCCATCCATGGAGAAAAGCTCTTGTCACTCTTTGTGCCTACTCAGAGTTAAGAGGGATCAGAATTCATACTCAAGAATGTAAGAGCATTAAAATTGCTTTGCATTTGTTGAAGATCTTTGACTATTCAGAATCTGCTATCATTGCAAAGATATCAAAAAGCAGTTACTAGGATTTTTAGTTTATAGAAGAGAACATTGAAATTCAAAGAGTCACATATTTTGCCCGAAGCTACATTGCTACCAAGTTTCAAAGTCAGGATTTGTACCCATGATCCTACCTGAGTCCCAGGCCTATTTAATTTCCTCACTACATTCTACCTCCACATAAGCGTTAATTACAGATATGAAACCAAAATGATAGGAATGTGATTTACAGCTCACTTTAAGTCAATCTTTCCTTCTGATGTATTTTATTTCCTTTTCAATTTTGTAACACAAGATTATTCCTTTTCAGATCATAAAAGTCTTAAGTGATTTAGTTTTTCCCATGGTGGCTATTTAAATGATATTTTTCTGTAGAACTTCTTGAGTTTTGATGAGTTTTAAAAAAAGGAACGAAAGGTTGATGTTGCTTTGAGGGGGTGGTATTCATAACTAAATATTTTTTTGCATTCCTCAAGATAAAAGGTCATTACTGTTCCTTACTGTTGAGTATAAATTTTCCACACCAGCTCAGAGGTTAAAGCATCTGCCTCTAATGTGGGAGACCTGGGTTCGATCCCTGGGTCAGGAAGATCCCCTGGAGAAGGAAATGGCAACCCACTCCAGGACTCTTGCCTGGAGAATCTCATGGACGGAGGAGCCTGGTGGCCTACAGTCCATGGGGTTGCAAAGAGTCAGACACGACTGAGCAACTTTTCACTTTCACAGGTTATACTTATGAAGAATCTCAGTAGAGTATATTCATCAGTTGAGAGCAGTCCTTAATGCACCTTGAGTTTTTTTTCTTTTTTTGTCCCCTAGACCCAGCTTGCATTGTTTCCTAGATGCAGTCTCATTTAAATTATTAGTAATCTAAGCTTAGGGAGTAGCCACCTTCCTGAGGAAGCTGGTCTACTGTTTAGAAATATATCTGAAGTTCTCACTTCATTTTCACCCCAAATGAGTAACCAAATTTACCTTTGTCTCTCATTTCTCCTCTTCTTTCCACTCAAATGTTTTTGGTGGAGTGGGAGATCAAGTCTTATTTGCCTGAATATTCCCAGCATTTAGTTTGTTGGCCACATTGTAGGTGCTCAGTAAAAATTTTTTGAATTGAGAAGAATCCCACTTTTTATGTCCTCTTAACTTCTTTGCATCTTAACTCAAATTCAGTATGTCTTTATCCTGTCTTGTATCTTGGAACACATCTCTCTCATACGAAGTACTTGCGATATTTCATTTGCAGAGGGCCAATTTTAAATTATTACACATAAAAATGATAGCATGATTTTAGAACAAATAGTCTCCAAGATAAGACACTTTAGCAATGTCCACGTTTACTTTATTGAAGGTACCTTGGCAGGGTCCATCCATCCATGTTGTTGACCTTTATGTAATGCAGCCAGCCCAGTCCATCCAAATGCGTCCATACTATAACTGAGGGGGAAGTTAACAGTCTGAGAAAGATTTTATTTTTAATGACCTGACTGTAGGTGATTGATTAATTTCCAAGGAGATTTGGGATCACAACCACAGTCACAGTATATTCCCTGTTGCTTAATCCCATGTTAAAAATTTTTTAAGGTTTCTTTATCGTATGCCACTAAAATAGAAACAGAAAAGAAAATGAAAATGTAGCAGATTTGGCTGTCTGTGTCCTGCCGTGGGCTCTGGATTCTCAGCTCGCTGCGATGATTGATTCGTGATGCCTCGTACAAGTGAATTTGGAATGCACGGAAAAGCTGCTCACTCCTTTTTGCTCCCTTGAGTGGAATGCATGGAGTGTTGATGGGAAATCTGGCAGGAGAGCAGGGGGAAGGAATATGACCTGAGTTTCCACAGATTTGGAGGGAGATATGTTTGTAACCAAAAGAGAACCCTACCCTTTTCACTGCCCTACTTAAAGCCGCAGTCTGCACTCCCCAGCGTGGCATAAGAAGGCAAGCTTCCTCTGGAAACTGCTTCCCCTCTAGCCTTGCCCTAACCACTCCATTGCAAAGACCTGACACTCTGGGAGCCATCAGCCGCTTGTGGTGCCCACAGACTTGTGCAGCTCCCTACCTTTGCTTATGTCCTCATCTCCACCAGATGCTTTCTGCACAGATAAAGCTTGCTGTCCCCCAGCCCAACCCTGTGCATTGTGCATGCTGTGGTCACAGCCTCTGAAATGCTTAATTCATCAGTTTTTCTTCCTCTCTGTTATAGGACAAGCTGCTTGATGACAGGCCCAGTGTCTGCCTCATCATTGGTCCCACTCTGCCCAGCCTGCTGTAGGTGCTTCACAGAGTAGCCTCTGGTGGGAGAAAGTGAGGGAGGCCTTCACCAGCTAGTCTCATATACACACATGGTGACAAGCTGCAGCAGAGTTCACTCTCTTAGTGATGAGGAATCGGGTGGTGTTAGGGTTGAGCCAAGAGCCAAAGAGTTACTAAAAGTTAGCTGGATAAAGACAAAGGACATGAAGGAAGAGGCTCCCAGATAATAACATGTGAGCAGTGTAGTTGGGGTACCAAGAGGAAGAGGCCAAGGTAGAGATTAGCTTAGGAAGAGCAGGCAGGGGTGATAAAATAATTGTGTGTAATGAATGATTTTTAAGTGAAATCTTTAGTCTAAACTTCATAATTAGGCAGCACTGAAAGCCAGATCCTGTTCAGGCTGTCCTAGACTTTGAGTTTGGAGGTGACAGATGCAGAGTGCTCCAGAGCATTTGTTCAGCTAGACCACGTGTTCATCCCTTCCAGTTGCAGTTGAGAGAGTGCCAAAAGTTAGCTGAGGAGCCCCAGCCCTGATGTAGCTGGTAAGGACAATGTAGGAAGCAGACCTCTTAGCCAAAAGAAGGCCCTCAAATTCAGGTTCGATGGAAACTATCTTGATTTTTGAGATTCTTTCTTATTTTTTAAAATCATATTGTAACCTTTTAATGTTTAAAAGTTTTGACTCCACTGATCTCTTTTACACAAGGAAACTTTCAGCCTCTTAGAGCTGATAGATTGTTCATCAAGGCTTTTCACAAAGAAGCAAGAGTCTTCATTCCAGTCTTTGATTGTCAGAGCTGACTTTCTGGGGGTTCCAGACAGTGGCAACGCAGCTTCCACTGACCGGACATGAGGTTGTTGATCTTTGTTGGAAGAATCTTCTTCTTTCCAGACTATCTGGAAAAAATAATTGTACATCTGAGTGTAACCATTCAAAGAACCAGAAGACTTCCAGCCCCCTCTGGTATTGCTAAAATGACACAAACCCCCTATCTATCATTATTTAGAATTTTGACTATGGAGGAAATGAACCTAGGCCTCCATTTTTATTTTTTGTTTATCATACTGCAGTTTTTGCCAGTATGCCTAAATCCACACCTGTGACCTTAGTGTAGAGCTCCACAATGAGAAAGCAAGAAATTACCTCAAAGAGATGTAAATTCTGCCCTTGAGTTGTCTTCACCTTGGACATTACTTTAGGGTTTATTAGCTGGAGATTGAGCCAACCTTCCTTGTTTTAATCAAGGTATTTCCTTCCGTTCTAGCACTTCAGACTGCTGCTGAGATGCTTCCAGTGTGGATGTGGTCTACATCCACACTGGGAGTCTTCCTCCATCCTGGGGGTCTTCATATGACTTGTTTTAGTCAGTACAGAGGGGACTGCTGGGCATAATTGGTTCCTTCCATGCTCAGACTTTCATGAATATCAGGAGCCACAAAGTTGTGGGTCATGTTCTCTCTCTTCTGTCTCTCTCTCTCTCTCTCTATCACTTAAATATATGTTGACTGAATCTCTTTGGTACAGCTCCTGCAGTACAGCCTTTAGAGTTTGTCCTGCTGGGTCATGTTCCATTCAGTTTCCCAAGGACTAGATACAGTGTTCACCAGGATCAGTGGCATTGTGACCCACGTTTGATATCAGAGGGCCAAATACACGGAGAATAAAGATTTATGCAGAATTAAGAGCGCAGTCACTCATTCTTAAGAGTTTAGACCTTGCTAGTAATGAGGGGCCTCAGATGCATCAAGAAGTTAATATGATCTCTTACACACATTTCAAATTAAGGCTTTGCAAAGCTGCCCTATTGTTTCACTGTGGGGCACCAGAGCTGTTGCCACTTGTGCTATAAGAGCTTGGTTCTTTCATTGGAATTAAAGGAATTTGCCCTTTGGCAACTATAAAAGGATGAGAATCTAACTGTTGGGTTTATTTTAAAATCAGTTTAGTGCCGGAAGGCCTGTCTGATGGAGTTCAGGAGGTAGCATTCTAATCCCTCTGTTGACTCATGCCCAGGTTCAGTGTCTGCCAGCCACTGAGAGCTCCCATACCATCCTTCCCAGGCTCTTTCTGTTCCAGCCACTATAGCTTTCTTTGAGTTCTTCAAACACACCCTCCTCCGACCATAGGGCCTGGGACTGTTACCTCTTCAAGAGCATTCTTCCTTCATAGAATGAACGCCTGTACATTGTTTAGAACAGTGAGTGCTTCTAAAGTGGGAATGACTTAGGAAGCTTATTAAAATGCAGATTCTCCTTCAGCAGTTCTTGGAAGAGCCTGGGATCTGGCATTTCTGACAAGTTCCCAGGTGAAGTTGGTGCAACTGGTCCCCTGGAACTCTTCTTTCCATCTTCAGAGTCTTCTGTTTTTCATGCTTCTGGGCTTCCCTTGTGGCTCAGAGGTTAAAGCATCTGCTTGGAATGCGGGAGACCTGGGTTTGATCCCTGGGTCGGGAAGATTCCCCTGGAGAAGGAAATGGCAACCCACTCCAGTACTCTTGCCTGGAGAATCCCATGGAGGGAGGAGCCTGGTAGGTTACAGTCCATGGGGTCGCAAAGAGTCGGACACTACTGAGCGACTTCACACTTTCACATACCTTTCATGCTTCTGAGGTTGTAACCTTTCCTTCATAGAGGACTCTCAACTACTGTACCCTTTCTTTAATGTGAGCCATTGTCTGATGAATGTTTATCATCTACTAAAGTATGAACCCTGCAAGAGTACAGAGTTCAGGGACCACTTGCTGGTTTTGCTCACCCCTTGTTCCCAGGGCCTATCACAGTATGGCATATAGGGTGCGTTGTATTGTCCTGGCTTTTGATAGAATGGTTAAATTTATTAGTCTGAGATGTATAGCATTATAAAACCCAGGATGCATGAATTTACCCATGTATGATATTTTTAAATGTACATTGGTCATTTGAAAAATATTGATTAAAATCTTCCAGTGTGGGCATATTTCATCATACAATTTTTTTTAATAGTATTTCTTAGTATCACCACCAATCACATTTTTCAGGTAGTCCTTAAATATTGGGAACCTGTCAAACTCATGGTGCCAAATCCAAATTTTTAAAAATTATACTTAGTGCTTGAAAGAATGAATTTTATCATTATACCAAATACTGTCAGTTGTTTTCCTTGCAGTGACAGACTCAACTTGGTTCATTTCTGAGAAAAATGTCTGCCAAATACCGAAGTCTGAATAACCACAGTTTCTCAGTTGTTCTTTCAAGCTAAAATGGTGTTTCATGAGAAAAGAGGTTAGTTTAGTTGCAGCTCAGATAATTGCACAACTGCTCTCCTTCAAGTCAGTTCTGGTATGTAATAGAAGTACTTTGTGCCTGTTTCCTATTCATTATAATATAAAAAATATTTGTTTGGGGGAGAATGGATATATGTATATGTATGGCTGAGTCCCTTCACTGTTCACCTGAAATTATCACAACATTGTTAATCAACTGTACCCCGATACAAGATAGAAAGTTAAATATATATATATATAAATTTTTTTAATGTGTGCTAAATAAACAGGATTTAATCATATTAATAATTGTCACTACTTTCTCTAGGGTTTTTTTTTTTTTTCTTTAACATGTGAGTCTGTGGTGGTGAAGAGTCCAGTGATTACTGGTACAGCTTGGTGCCACTGCTAGATTAGTGCTAAGGCATGAGCATTTTTACATACACTTGTTACTGCATCTCATGGAAGCCTTGAAAACATCCTGGAGATCCTTCAGGAGTCCATGGACCACACTTTGAAAACCCCTGTTAACAGCTTAAAACAAAATCGCCTTCTATTAAATATGATTAATATGATTATTCCAGCCTCTTCCTTTAAGAAGAACAAGGAAAGAATTTGGAGAAATTTCCTTGTATATTAAAGCAAATTACTTCTATAGAAGTAATACCCTGAGAATTAGAGGAATTCTATGATCGATAGGAAAGAATCCATCTGGCAATGCAAGATACCCAGGTTCGATCCCTGGGTCAGGGAAGATCCCCTGAAAAAGGAAATGGCAACCATCTCCAGTATTCTTGTCTGGAGAATTCTGTGGACAGAGGAGCCTGGCGGGCTACAGTCCATAGGGTCACAAAGAGTGGGACACGACTGAGTGACTAACACTTTTGCTTTTACTGTGATTGCAGAACTTATCTGAAAATTCCCGTGTGTTGCCTATTAATATCTAGTATTTTTGATTCAGATATCTTCAGTATATCTTGTTTGATGACAGTTTCAGTGGGGCATTTTTTTTTTTTACACAAATCTGGAGATTTTTGAAAATTTATTTTTGTAGAATTTCAATTTTTAAAAAGTAGCTTAAACTCAGGTTCCTAACTTCTCTGAATTCCATACTATACCTTTTTACTTATTGAGAAGAGCTGGTTGCAGCTCTTTCTTGTTTTCTGTTTTTGAGAGCCTGTATAATCAAATAATTCGAATTCAAAGTTTAGAATTCTCTTTTTAAATTCCCTTTTAGACTCTTCTTGTTCTGCTGATGTGCTTGGTATATTTCACCATAAGTTGAAGTGTTACAGTACAAACCATATAGACTTTCTTGGTCTTTGCATTGGGTAGCATACCTGTTACTTTTTAAATAATTACATTACCTTTAGTGGCAAGTTCAACTTTAACATAAAATCAGTTCATGGGAAGATTAAGTTGTGTGTAAGGTAAATGTGAAACACAGATTGAATTATTTACCTTCATATTATTTTCTTGTTATTAAAAGTTAGTGTGGTTTTAATTTACATTAGCTGGAATATTCTGTCTTGAAAAGGAAGGGACAACTCCTTGTGGTGTTAACACCGGTGGATAGATGTTATAGGAAAATAATATCACTTCATTACGTTATGAAGACAAAAGAACATGAGCTTGTAAAGCAATTTTCCTCCTATTAAAAAACAAATTAAAAAAAAAAGAACATAGGATTTGAATCATAGCTCAGTTCCTTCTTGGCCTGGTGACCTTGAATAGATTACTCAGTTTCTCGGGGTCTCAGTTTCCTCATATGTCAAAGTGGAATAATCACCCCTCCCTCATGGGAATTGAATTTAATCATACAACATATATAAAGAAGTTAACGCTTTGCCTTACATGTGATAAATTCCCAATAGAGTTAGTGTACAGTTTTCAAAAAATTTTTAAATATTTTTTAAAACGTATAGAAAGAGCACATGTCAAAGATTTATGAGGCTCCTGGTAGAAATATAAAGCATCTCAAAAGAGAATAGGAGAAACTTATTTATATAGTTGATGAAAGAAAAAAAGCACTGAAAAGAAGATCAGTGAGTTAGATTCATAACTGGTAACTGGTTAATGTTTAGCAGGACAATAAAAATCGTAATTTATGAGATTATTTTGTCTCCTGGACAGAAATTATTTGCCTCTCAATCAGACAAAAATCTATACAAACCTACCCATTTTAACACAAGTTGAAATCTATCTTCCCAGAGACTGAATCCTCATCAGTAGTAAGTACAAAGTCAAGCAAAAGTTACTTTTCCCTAGAAAATTAATTAATAAGAGCCTGCTGACACTGTAATTGTCCTAGGACAGTAGGGATAGGCATTGAGAAGTTAGAGGAATGTCAGGTAATCAGTGCCAACTACTTTGGATTTTAAAATCTTGTGTGAATGGAGATGAGACCTAGGGGCTGCTTGAGGATAGGAGGAATTAAAACTGAGACTCCTACCTTAATCTGGGATCCTGGACAGCTTCACTCTCATCAAAAGTGTGCCTTGGATTTTAGTTTTAATCTCCTTTGTAGCACAGGAGTACAGTAGGGAATTTACTATCTCAGCCTGGGATCTGTAAGGAAATTTATGACCTCATTCAAGTTTATTTTACCAACATCACTCAGTGATACTTCTTGAGTATGTACTTGATCTGAAGTACTTAGTATTTCTATAAATAAAGCTCCTCTACAGATAAGTTCAGAATCATAAACACACAGGAAAATAATCTGTTATCAACTAGAGTCAGTGGGAGTAATGTACAGGAGTATCAGAATTTTTAAAAGGCAGATAATAAAACAGTAACAGAAAAATCCCACAGAGACTGTAAAATAAATATGTTTAAAAACATAAAGAAAGCAAAGTGGTTGTCTGAGGAAGCCTTACAAACATCTGAGAAAAGAAGATACGTGTAAGGAAAGGAGAAAGGGAAAGAAGATATACCCATTTGAATGTACCATTCCAAAGAATAGCAAGGAGAGATAAGAAAGTGAACAATGCAGAGAAATAGAAGAAAACAATAGAGTGTGAAAGACTTGAGATCTCTAAAAGAAAATTGGAGATACCAACGGAACATTTGATGCAAAGATGGACATAATAGCAGAATTATGCACAATAGCAGAAACAGCAAGGGATTAAGAAGAGGTGGCAAGAATTCAGAGAAGAACTAGACAAAAAAGGTCTTAATGATGGTGTGGTCACTCACCTAGAGCCATCCATCCTGGCGTGTGAAGTGAAGTGGGCCTTAGGAAGCATTACTGCAAGCAGCTAGTGGAGGTGTTCAGCTAAGCTATTTCAACTCCTAAAAGATGATGCTGTGAAAGTGCTACACTCAGTATGCCAGCAAATTTGGAAAACTCAGCAATGCCCACAGAACTGGAAAACGTCTGTTTTTATTCCAATCCCAAAGAAGGACAATGCCAAAGAATGTTCAGACTACTGTACAATTGCACTTGTTTCTCATGCTTGCAAGATAATGCTCAAAATCTTTCAAACTAGGCTTTAGTAATATTTGAACCAAGAACTTCCAGATGTACAGGCTGGATTTAGAAAAGGCAGAGGAACCAGACATCAAATTGCCAACTTCTGTTGGATCATAGAAAAAGTAAGAGAATTCCAGAAAATCATCTACTTCTGCTTCATTGACTATGCTAAAACCTTTGACTGTGTGGATCATGACAAACTGTGAAAACTTTTGGAAGAGATGGAAATGCCAGCCACCTTACCTGTCTCCTGAGCAACGTATGCAGGTCAAGAAGCAACAGTAAAAACCAGACAGAACTACAAACTGGTTCCAAATGGGGAAAGGAGTGCATTGAGCCTATATATTGTCATTCTGCTTATTTAACTTCAATGCAGAGTATATCATGCAAAATGCCAGGCTGGATGAATCACAAACTGGAATCAAGATTGCTGGGAGAAATATCAGCAACCTTAGATAGGCAGATGATGCACTCTCATGACAGAAAGCAAAGAGGAACTGAAGAGTCTCTTGATGAAGGTGAAGGAGGAGAGTAAAAAAGCTGGCTTAAAACTCAACATTCAAAAAACGAAGACCATGACATCCAGTCCCATCACTTTATGGCAAATAGGAGGGGAAAAAGTGGAAACAGTTCCAAATTTTATTATCTTGGGCTCCAAAATCACTGCAGATGGTGACTGCAGCCATAAAATTAAAAGATGCTTACTCCTTAGAAGGAAAGCTATGACAAACCTAGATGGTGTATTTAAAAGCAAAGACATCGCTTTGCTGACAAAGGTTCATATAGTCAAAGCTATGGTTTTTTTCATTAGTCACGTACAGATGTGAGAATTGAACCATAAAGAAAGCAGATGAATGGATAAGAAAGCTGTGGCACATATGCACAATGGAGTATTACTCAGCCATTTAAAAGAATACATTTGAATCAGTTCTAATGAGGTGGATGAAACTGGAGCCGATTATACAGAGTGAAGTAAGCCAGAAAGAAAAACACCAATACAGTATACTAATGCATATATATGGAATTTAGAAAGATGGTAATGATAACACTGTATGCGAGACAGCAAAAGAGACACAGATGTATAAAACAGTCTTTTGGACTCTGTGGGAGAGGGAGAGGGTGGGATGATTTGGGAGAATGACATTGAAACATGTATAATATCATATAAGAAACGAATCTCCAGTCTAGATTTGATGCAGGATACAAGATGCTTGGGGCTGGTGCACTGGGATGACCCAGAGGGATGGTATGGGGAGGGAAGAGGGAGGGGGTTCAGGATGGGGAACGCATGTATACCTGTGGTGGATTCATGTTGATGTATGGCAAAACCAATACAATATTGTAAAGTAATTAGCCTCCAATTAAAATAAATAAATTTAAATTAAAAAAATTTTTTAATAAAATGAATTACTACAGAAAAAAAAAAAAGAAAGCTGAATGCTGAAGAACTGATGCTTTTGAACTGTGGTGTTGGAGAAGACTTGACTTTTGGACAGCAAGGAGATCAAACCAGTCACTCCTTAAGGAAATGAACTCTGAATATTCATTGAAAGGACTGATGCTGAAGCTGAAGCTCCACTACTTTGGTCCGCTGATGTGAAGAGCCAACTCTTTTGGAAAAGACCCTGATGCTGGGAAAGATTGAGGGAAGGAAGAAAAGGGAGTGACAGGATGAGATGGTTGGATGGCATCACCGACTCAATGGACGTGAGTTTGAGCAAACTCTGGGAGATAGTGAAGGACAGGGAGGCCTGGTGTGCTGCAGTCCATGGGGTCGCAAAGAGTTGGACATGACTTAGCAACTGAACAACAACCAGAAACGTAAAGAAAGGACTAAACCCAAAAGGATAGGCTGCCTTGGAAGAATCAATAGAACTTATAGAAATTTTAAAAATCATTAAAATTAAAAACTCCAAGTAAATATCAAATTAAACAAAGCTGAGGAGAGAGTTAATGAACTGGAGTATATATTTTAGAAGATTGCTAGACTGCAGTTCAGAGAGATAATGAAACAGAAAATATTTGAAGAGACATGGAAGGCAGAATGAAAATATGTCTCTAAGATGTGCTAGAAGGTGAGACTAAAGAAAATAGGAAGAGGTAATATTTGATGAGTTTAGGGCTGAGAATTTTCTTAAATTGAGAGATATGAAGCATCAGATTCAGTAATCACACATCTAACGGATAGAATAAAACTAAGTCCACATAAACAGATATCTCAGTGAAGCTGCAGAACACTCTAGAAATATAAAGAGATCCCACATCTCTTTATATCTTCAATATAAAGAGATCTTATAAAGAAAAGCCCACACAGCCATGGCCCACATGGCATTAGAAAGCAGTGAATGAACTTTCCGTCTCTAGCCTTGTGCTTGGCAGCATAAGTCCTGGTACAGCACGAGCAAGTTCAGTGACACCGACTTTCTTCTCCTTGAACTTCTCTGTTGTTAAAGTGCTTTTTAGACTGATAGCCATTAGGCATGGCATTTTATAGCTGGACATTATTTGTTCTACTTATTGTCTCCTCTAATTTTAGGCTTCATCACCTCCAGTGGTCTGAGTGTCGAGGGTTAGCATTCTTTCTCTTGTCTTTAGATATTCCAGGCACCCAACTATAGTTACTGCTTGGCAGTTGCCTTAGGGACTTCTCTGGCTTTGTAAGCAGGAAAAGAAACCTCAACATCTTTGGTGCGGTCTGGACTTAACTAAGCTTCTCCTTTGCTGCTGCTTTCTCCATATGGATCAATACATCTCTCTCCGTTTTCTGGACTTAAATAGAGGTCTGAAGCTTTTTCCCTTACTTGGGAAGCAAGTGCTGGCAGGAAGGATGCCTTTTTAGAGATAAGGACAGTAGAGAAAGTTGTTCCACTCATGGTACAACTGTCCTTATTGGTTTCTCATTATTTTTTCATTCTGCATTCCACGGTGGGTACCAATAAGTGCCATAATACAGGGTTGTGACTGATATATCACCTTGGATTTCTCTCCAGGGGTCTAGTCCTTAAAATGTGTCTTTGGTTGGGGTTCCAGACAGCTCTCACTGCTTCTTTTAGTTTCTGTTAACAAAGGGGGATTGTTTTCTCAGCCCTCTGTGGGACTCTTTCTCATCAGCCATTACCATTACTGACTTTTCTTCCTCTCTTTTCCTCAGCAAACAACCAGACAGTGCTTTGGAGTCTGTCAGATCTAATGATCTTCAGAGAATGTCTTTCTTTAATTACTTTTCATTCTTTTTTTCCCTCTACCTAACCCAAACACATATACACTGATCCTTTGAACAGTTATTTTGTACCTTCCCTCTTTGTGGAAACTGGATTATTAATTTTTTGTTATTGCTATAATTGAAATGCCCACGTTTCAATTTCTGCTGTGAGCACTACTCAGAATTTAACTGGACAAGACAGAGAGAAACAGGAGGTGAGGTGAAACATAAAAGCTTTTTATTTTCATAATGGCTTGGAGCATGCCCTCCCTGAGAGTGGGGAAAGCAGGCACCATGGCAACAGGCTCTAGTCTCTGGGAGGGCTTCAGTGGCATTGGTAGTACAGGAGTCTGGAGGGTGGGGAGCAGAAATTAGGAGCGGCAGTAGCCTTTCCAACAGGAGCTTAGGGTTGCAGGCTCACTTCTAGTGATTACTGCCGTGTTTCATAATTGAGTATGTCTGTTATATATACATGGCCAGTTGTTCATGGAGCTGGAAGACAGCGGAACTAGAAGACAAGGGCACGGACCTTTCAGCCCCTCTCTGTCCCCCTCTAGTAGGTGCCTGGGTGGGGGCACTCCTGTGCTCTTGGCACAAACCAGATCCCTTCCGAACTGTCATCCTCTCTCTCTCCCCACCACCTTCCTGCATCTCAGGCTCAGGGCTCCTGCCTAGTGAAGTCCAATCTGCTTGATCAGGAATTACCAGAGTGTGGATCTTTCCTGTCAGGGTCTTAGAGAAATGCCACCCAGCTGTTTCAAGAGGTTTCCTTCACCAAAGACCCCTGTGTGAACCCCAAACATGCAAAAGCTGTGTGGGTTGTTTTTTTTTAACTCTTCCCTAGAATAAGTTCTTAGCATAGGATTTTTTTTTTTCTCCCAGCTCAAAATGCTGACCCTCATAAAATGTGCACAGCCATGCTAATAGCTGACTTCCTATTGGACCTTAAACTGAAAGATCTGAAAACATCAGATTCAGTAGTCACAGCAAATTCCAAAAGGAGAAATAAAACTAACTCCACAAAAATGCACATCCTAGAGAAGCTGTAGAACGCTCTAGATGGAAAGAAAAATCTATAAAGAAGAACCTTTGTATGATAAATAAGAGCCCAGCAACCATGCTGCTGCTGCTGCTAAGTCGCTTCAGTCATGTCCAACTCTGTGCGACCCCACAGCCCACAGTTAGAGGTTTATTTTCAGGACTTTGTGCCCTGGTTACACTCCATGCCATTTTTATCACCCACCCAGGGTCCATGGAGACAGGCTGTCTCCATACACAGCTCACAGAATACCAGAGCAGAAAGGCTGGTTTCATACCAACACTTAGCTCATATAACGCAGTCTCTGCGTGTACCCATCAATCCTGCCTCCTCGAGGCTTCTGTTTAAATTTGTTCTCTGCATCCTCCTCCTCATCCCACTTGGCACAGCACCAGATAGTCTTCAGAACCCTCTGCACCTCTCTTTGTTACTCTGTCCTTACAGCCTCCCTGTGAAGTAGATTAGAGGGGGACGATGGTCCTTTTCGGCCTCTTTGGCAGCCACGTTATTTATATGCTGCCTCCGAAGTGCCCTGGTACCCACTGGCATGGGTGCAATGTATTGAAATCAGCAGGGCTGATATTCTGAAGCTTGAGTTCCTTCAAGTCCCTTGACCACCAGCCTGAGAATAGCCCACAAATATTAAGTGTTTGTCCTGCCAGGTACTGGGCATACATTGATGAATAAGGCTTACAGTGATGAACGGGACGCACACCGATGAACACTTCCCTCCTGCAGACCCAGTTGTTCTGCACCAAATGCTGGGCCAGGGAAATTCTCCCTTTCCTGGCCTGATAGAGAGGAATTTGATGTTAATTTTTTTTTTTCCTTGCTCATTAAATTGCATGAACAATAGATGAATTATAATTACAGGAATGCTTTAATAGATGTAGAATTGTGTTTATTTTTTAAAATATAGTAAGATGCCATCCTTGCCTGGTGTATCTTATTATTTTACCTGAGACTTTTGGTCTGCTCTGTAGAAGACTGATTGTTTCTTTTGGACCCTTATCAAAGTTGTTGAGTCAATAAGCAGTTGGAAAAAAGTCAATACTGTAACTAATCAAAGAAATGCAACTTCAAATGAGATAGGTACAATATCATTTACTACTTATTAAAATTTTCAAAATAGTATTGCCTTAGGGCTCAGAGAGCTAAAACATTCTAGGTGGGGCTGTATATGGATAGAAGTCTCCTAGATGACAGTTTGCTAGTATATCTTAAAAGTATTTATATGCTTTAACCCAGAAGTGCCACTTCTGTGAATTGATTCTAGAGAAAGAAAGATGTGCCAGTATTGAAAACAACTGGATTATCCAATAAAAGAGGATTCCTTAAATAAATTATGGAATATCCATACAGTGAGTGAGTGAGTGAAGTCGTTCAGTAGTGTCGGACTCTTTGCGACCCCATGGACTGTAGCCTACCAGCCTCCTCCGTCCATGGAATTTCCCAGGCAAGAATACTGGAGTGGGTTCCCGTTTCCTTCTCCAGGAGATCTTCCTGACCCAGGGATTAAACCCTGGTCTCCCGCATTGTAGGCAGACGCTTTACCATCTGCGCCACCAGGGAAGTCCAGATCCATACAGTAGAATACTATAAACCTTAAATATGTAGAATAGGACAGTGAATGATATGTGAAAAATGCATAGTAGAGCAATAGAAACAGGTTATAAAACTGTGTGCATACAGTATGATTCTGGCTTGTATTAAGATACATGTCTGTATCCATGTATGTGTATGTGCCTGGGAAAAGCATAGGGCATAACATGTACATCTTAAAAAACTGGGTAAAAGTTATTTCTAATCAGTGGAATTATGAGTGATTTTTATTTTCTTTGTGTTTTACTGTCTTTTTCATTATACCACAATGGATGCTTTTTACTTATAATACAAAACAAACAAACAAACAAACAAACAAACAAAAATAGGCAGGGGAGGGAGTTAAGTCTTAGTTTTTTCTCCCTGATGATAACACCAGGAGAAAGAATAAATGGCCACTACACCTTAAAGACATCTAATGACATTTACTGACTCTGTGTTAAGGGAGATAGAAACATTTTATTTTGTAAATTTCACACTCTGTGTCTGTGCTGAGGGTGGAGGAGTCATATGTGGGGATGTGCATGGTTAAAGGAGTGTACATCCAGGTAGGGTTGTGTACGCATACACGTGGGTATATGCACACATGCGCATGTGTGTGTGCGTTTGTGTATACGTAGCCAGATGTCATAACCTTGCAGGACCACCATCCTGGTAGGAGGCTCTGAGATCTGTATATCCAGAGATACTGCCTGTGCTGAGCTGACCGCTGTGGTTCACACCCCTGACTCATTGGCTCACTCATTCGATGCCCAAGGTGCCCCTGCAGGCATCCTGCCTTCAGTGGGTCAGGAGTCTAAAGAACTTACAGTTGCACTGAGGCTTCAGGAGACGGTCACATCTAGAACTGTGCTCTGACTTCCTGAAGTCTCTTGCTATTTGTTTTTTTTTTTTAAGCACCAATACCAATTCATTGTTTTAGGGCGTTCAATTGATTTTATATATATATATATATATATATATATATATATATATATATTTATTTATTTATTTATTTATTTTTTTATTTTATTTTATTTAGTGAACGCTCTCCTACCTTCTGTGGAATCCTACCTTCCACAGAGTAGCAGGACACCCTGAACCTTGCTACTTCTCCCCCTTCAAGTTTTCCACACATACTTGATCTTTCTAATGGATTTCTCCTTTGTTTATTTCCTGCCCCTGTTTAATGATTACTTAGCTTTTTACGTAGCCCAACCACATGCTGGCACCTGTCACCAGGATTTTCTCTTTCTATGTGATTTTCTCCTTCCATGTAAATTTCTGGGAGGTGGCTTTCTGTTTGCAAGACTGAGCAGTAGATCTGCTAGTGACATGTTTTCAGGAAGAGCCACTTCCGAACTGGGTTGGGGCCACAGAGGTGGATGGGGTGGGGTGAGCTGCCAAAGCTGCAGGGCGTTCCCGTCATTGTGTGGGAAACCATAGGACTGGCAAAGATCCCAGGGCTTCCACTTGGGTTAAACAGCTGTTGACAAAGACTTGGGAATTCCTGCGGAAAAGGAACCAGACTCCGTTAGCATATAACTTTTAAAGAGGTCTCAGGCAGGCTCTGATGTTTGTGGCTGAAGATATTTCTTGCTTGCCTGTGCGTTTATACACGTGCTTTGTGGTCTCCTCATCTGTAGACTTACAGACTGCACTCTGATGGACAGGCTCAGCTCACCCATCTTCCCTTTAGGGAGGCCTTCCCTAGTCTACTTAGATTGGTGCTCCTCACTGTTTTTTTTTTTTTTTTTTATCACATGCTCCTGTTTCATACCTTCTTGTCACTTTCACAGTCAGATATTCTTACTAATGTACTGTGTACTGTCTTTCCAATTGAAATAGAATGCCAGTATGTCAGAAACGGGGATCTTGCCATTCTGGCTCCCTGCTTCAGCGCTTAGAAGGAGTTGTGGGCTGTCCTAGTTGTTGAATCACACGTCGTTAGGTATAAGAGGCTGCAGGAGTCCAGCGGAGCTGGAGCTGAGAGTGAGAGCAGAACCACATGACCTGAGGTTAGACAGATAGGCAGGGTCAAATCACATGGGCCACGGTGAGGGGTTTGGTGTTACCTGAGTACCTGATGTTCATTACGTTGATCATCTTTGTGGGGTTACATATATCCAGATTGGTCTGCTCAGGTGACTTCTTGATGGCATTTCTCCTGGGGCTTGTGTGCCACTGTTTCCTCAGAGTGTTTTTTTAGCCTGTGCCACATTCTCTTCTCCTCTCTACTGCCAGCAGCTTGGCGTTCTTCATCCACCTTTTCCAACAAGCTGGGCAGAACAGGATGACAAGAGCTAAGGTGTTAGGCTTTGATGCTTGCACATTTGGAGGCATTCCAGAAGCTTGTCACTAAACACCTTGACTTTCTCATCAAAAAGTACTGCATTTGGGCTTTATGAATGACACTCACCAAGAGCCTGAAGGGTGGGAGATTGGGGCCCAGATCTCAGCTGCACTGTTTGAGTCATTTGTGTCTCTTTTCCCAGGCTTATTTGATGTTCTCTGCCTAATGATATATATATATATTTTTAAATACTTTATTCTACATTACAGTACTGTATTTGTTTTGCCATACATTGACAGCCACAGAGTTTTCACACATTGGATCTGTAATTCCTGTCAACACTGTACTTTGTTTTATAATTTGCTTCCAGAGTAGCAGAATTCAGTTTGGTGCGGCCTATGAGGATAAACCAGGTTTTGCCTGGCATGTGAAGTAAGAACTCTCCTGGCATAATTCCCTGGTGAATCTATTTTTGTGATTAAGGCAATAAATGTAACAGAAGTATTTGTGTATTCACTCATATTCTAACATGTACCACTATATATAAACACATTTTATATGTATAGATAAATAAGATGAGCTGCTATTTCACTTCAGCTTGAACTATATTGACATTTTAGGAGATAACAGTTTAGGTGTAGCAAGGAGCTAGATGTTGGTGTAGAGTTTCAGGGATGGGGGATGTATTAAGATGCAATTCACTCAGATTTTTTTTCTAATTTTTATGAGTTGTGAAACATATGTTGTTGAATTTTTTTTTAAAGAATTGTATTCTTTAGCATCAGAAATGTAAACATATATAAAAATGTTGATGTTCTACTCATGTGATTCTTCATGGATGTTAGAGATCTGGTGTTTCATTTTTCATTGATCATAATAACTGATCTTCAGAACTTTTCCAGGGGGTGTCAGCTCTTTTATATGAAGAGGCATGAATTTTTCACGACACCTTGAAATAATAATTTTCTCTGTTAATTGCCTATTCACATGTAGTTTATAAGTTCGTTGATAGCACACGTAGGTCTATAAATTTCAGTCATTTTGATACATTGGCCCAGTGTACCAGTAATCCAGCTTTTCCAACTTAACTCTCATTTGTTTCAGGTTCATGGCAAGAAATGTAATTTTATGTCTGTATCCTTTTGAGGTGAAAGTACACTCCTTTTCAAAGCTATGCCATTCAGATGGGCTATTTCCTTTGTTTAAAAAATCTTCATGAAAAGAAATAGATTACCCAGTGCATAAGTGTGTGTCCTTATTTACGTGTATGCATACTTGTTTTCTCTCTCTCACTCGCTTGCTCTCAATTTGTCAGTTTCTCTTTCAGTAACATTGCCCATACTCCCATCAGTGGATTTGAAATCTTGATTGTACCTCATGAAAGGATTATGATCAGTTTATAGATGCAGCAACAAACTAAAGTGAGAACCCCTGACTGTTCAGTCTTGGAGCCGTTGTTCTTATTGGACCTAAGCCACATGGAAAAGGGCCAGTCCCTTAACCTTTGATGTAGTTCCTTTTATCCCTGACTTTTCATCTGTAAAATAGGTCTAGTCATACAGATCTGTTATTTTAATTAATTAAAGGTTGTTAAGATGGTTCAGTTCAATGGGCTTTATAAATGTTTACATGCCTTGTTTAATATTGGTGCTCTTTGTGGGTGACTATTAGCTAGGTAGCAGGTAACTTGCACCTAGAGGCTGTTATGTACTCTAGGTTTCTAGCTTATTGGCTAAACATTCTGATCTTTCATGGACTTGCCTGTAGAGAAGTTGGCAAAAGACTTAGCGTAATGACTAAGGGAAAAATGTGGAATAGCTTCAGAGACCTACCATGTTAACAGACAGATACAAAGTACAGTGTTGACACATTTCAGTTAGTCAAATAAATATGAAAAGTAGCATATTCTGGTGTTCGCCTGTCTTGAACTCATCCTCTCACGGGGCTTTATTATGTTGGTTTGTGAACCTCTTATATCTCATGGAATAGAGGCATTTAAGTCTTAGTAGTTGAGACCTGTCTGAATCTACAGAGAAGCATAACTGATTATGTTATCCCTCTGATCAGAATTTTCTCCTGGATTACATTTAAAAAAATAAGAAGAATTTTCTCCTGGAGTATCATCTCGTTGGGTGGGGGATGGGGTGAAGCTACAGTGGCCTGCAAAGTCCTCCAAGGTTTCCTGCCCCCAAGTGCGTGACCTGACTTCTCCTGATACCTTCTTCTTTGCTGCTATGCGGCAGGGACACTGGCTCTCACTGGTGCTGCCAGCTGTCTGCATCTGCTCTGCTTCCTTGGAGCATTCTTCCCAGAGACCCACGTGGCTTGCTTCCTTCCCTCCTTCAGGCTGCTAGCACGTGCCTCTCTCCCAGTGGCTCCTTCCCTCACCACCATGCCTCAAACTGCAGACAGCCCCCGGTGCTCTCTTTCTACTGTAGATTTTATTTGGTCATTGTCTGTTTGACCACAAAAGAATATATGCTTTTAAAGCAGGGAATTTAAGGGTTGGATCATCCGTCTTCTTCATGGCCTTATCCCTAGCACTTAAAGCAGTCCCTTGTGCATGATAGGCAGTGGAAGGTCCTAAGGCAGTTTCTCCAGGGCCTGCCTTTTGGACAGTGCTCACCTAAAGGTGGCAGGTGAATCACTGAAGGAAACATCACCATCAGCAGAAACTGATCTGTTCACAGTGCTTGGTGGCATCAGGTTGGCACACACAAGAGCATCTAATATGCCTCCTCTGTGCTCTGGCATCTCTCTCCAGACTGGAGAACATAGCCTCAAAATAAGTCAGTCAGTGATAATGTGAAAGGACTTTGAAAACTATAAAATGCTTTGAAAATGATAACAACACTGAACTTGAAAATGGATTATTATATAACTTGAAATAGTTAAGTAATTTTCCAGGAAGCAGGGTTCCCTGGGCCAGCTTCTCTGCAGGTCTTTCTGTATGACAGTGCTATGCTTCCTCATCTAGGCCTATGGACTGGGTCCAAGAATACAGCTGCAGGCCAGAGGCTCATCTAGCCAGGGCTAGAGAGGGGAAGCCCATCCATTAACCCCTAGACTGAAGGGATGTGCCTTCCATCTGCACAGAACTATTCGGGTACCAAGTAGCTGAGACCATGCAGGGCAAGTAGAATGCAGGTTAGCCTATTGTTAGTCTCTAAATGACAGTGACTAATTAGGAAAACTAGACAGCTTAGCAGAAAAAGTACAATTCTTGTTGTTAATGAAACTTGGCCTATTCTGGAGGGGGCCAGTAATTCCCATGACCCAGATTAGTTTTCTCCCAGAAGAAAAGCCTAGGGATTTTATACTGTTGATAGGCAGAGATGAACCTAATATTCTTGTTTGCTTTCAAAACATCCTTTTAAAAATAATCTTGTTCTCCTTTTACCCATGTTCTCTTTAGGTTATGTAGAAAAGAAGAGAGGCAAGTGAGATAAAAATGACAGACCATATACTGCATATATTATATCTCATACACACATACACACCCTCATTGCATTGTACTGGAGAGCATTTAGTAGCAGCAGCTCTGGACTGCAGACTGCCTGGCATCAAATTCCCACCTTATGACTTATTCAGTATGTGGTGGTGGTGTTTAGTTGCTGAGTCGTGTCCTACTCTTTGTGACCCCATGGACTATAACCCATCAGGCTTCTCTGTCCGTAGGGTTTCCCAGGCAAGAATACTGGAATGGGTTGTCCTTTCCTTCTCCAGGGGATCTTCCTGACCTAGGGATCAAATCTATGTCTCCTGCACTAGAAGGCGGGTGCTTTACCACTGAGCCACCAGTATGTGGTAGCCCCCAATATGTGACCCTGGACAGATTTCTGGATTTTCTGAGCCTTAGCTTCTTCATGTGGGGGCAGTAATGGAACTTACCTCATAGGGTTATTGTAAAATAAATGAGTTAATCAATGGAGTGCTTAGTACTTGTCTCACAGTAAGTGCTTGGTCAGTGTCACTAGCTATTATTGTTGATAATCTTAATGATCTAAGGTAGGCAGGAAATAACGAAACTGCAGAAAGGGATAAGAAAAGGCAAAGTGAGATTTTTTTTTGTCCCCACAGGAGACACTGTCCTAGAAGGTTTAAGTGTATTGAAAAGAGCCTGATATAACATTGTGAACTTATGCTGTATTTTATAGTGCATATTAGAGCAGTCATGTAATAATGGTAATTATACCCTATGAGTATTTTTTGGCCTTCGTACGTTCCAGATTAGCACTGTGGCCAAGGAGAGCCACTGGTTTGTTAACATGCTGTCAGTGTTGCAGTAAGCTGCTCTGGCCACTCCCCTGACTGCTGTCCCCCTTGGCAAAGGTAGCAAGATATTAGTAGATTACATGACAGTTTAAACCAGGCATTTAGGGAGTTGGTGATGGACTGGGAGGCCTGGTGTGCTGTGGTTCGTGGGGTCGCAAAGAGTCAGACATGGCTGAGTGACTGAATTTGAATTGAATTGAGTGTGCAACTGAGCCTTGATAACCTCAAAGGAAGGTGACCTCCTAAAGCATGCATGTGTTCCTTTTTCCCCCAACACCTAATACAGGCAAACTCTGTGCTAAGCCCTGGCGATGGAGCAATAAGGGAGGATAATGCCATCCCAGTTTTCTTGGAACTTCTAGTAAGTGGAGGAGGCAGACAATGATAATTCCATGAATAATGACATAATTCACTAAGTGCTAGGAAGGAGAACTGCAGAATTAAGTTTTAATGAGGTATCTGACCTAGCTTGGGGTATCCAGGAGAGACCTCTTTGGGAAAAGAGAGTGATGAGTTAGGAGAGAGCCAGTTCAAGAGGGACTGCAGAGCTTCCCTGATCAGGGGATAGGCATTAGAAAGGAAGGCACCCAGGCCTAACTATAGTTTTAGCCCAGGGATCCATGAGCTAAGGGAGAGATGATGGAGGAAGGTCTAGATCAGGCAGGATCTTGAAGGCCAAGGGTTTTCAACTTGAAATTTAAAACAGAAACCTTTGGTGGATTTTAAATAGGTAGTGGAATTGGATTGGAGGAGACCAGAGTAGAAATAGAGTTGGTTGCACACTTAGATTTTGGAACAATCTCCACTTTAGACTGCAAGCTATATGCCAGAAGGTACAGTGACTTTTAAAAATGCACCCGAATCCGTTTTCCTTTTCTCTGAAGAATATTCAGCACCAAATGGACCTCTGAAAGTGAAAGTGAAGTCACTCAGTCGTGTCTAATTCTTTGCGACCCCGTGGACTGTAGCCCATCAAGCTTCTCCGTCCATGGGATTCTCCAGGCAAGAATACTGGAGTGGGTTGCTATTTCCTTCTCCAGGGGATCTTCCCGACCCAGGAATCAAACCCAGGTTTCCCACATTGGAGGCAGACGCTTTAACCTCTGAGCCACTAAAGTTGACGTATATTAAAAATGAAAGTGAAAGTCAGTCAGTTGTGTCCAATTCTTTGCAATCCCATAGACTATACAGTCCATGGAATTCTCTAGGCCAGAATACTGGAGTGGGTAGCCTTTTCCTTCTCCAGTGGATCTTCCTGACCCAGGAATCAAACCAGGGTCTCCTGCATTGCAGGCAGATTCTTTACCAACTGAGCTATCAGGGAAGCCCTGATGTGTATCCTATTGGTCAATACTTACCATCTTAGCAATGATGCTTACCAGTGAAATATAGATTATATAGATTATACATTTCACTGAAAGTAGAGAAGACATTGTTGCTATTCACAAAACTTTGATGAAAGCGGAACAGCCTGCAGGGATGCCTGTACGGCCATAATTATCTATAGGGGGTGGGGAAGGGCTGCTTTGGAAACCATCCATTTAGCCATTCCTCCTTTTTTCCTTTTAATTCATTCTTCTCTCTCAAAGTGTTCACTCTTTTGATCTGACTCTGCCAGCCAACTACAAATGGAATGCTATCAGGTATGAGGGGCATTTTGCCACTTTCATGTTTTTGTCAAGCAGGAAGCCATTTTCACTGCAAGAAGGGAGTAGAAATGGTGTTTAGTCCAATAGCGCTGTAATAGGCTCTTCTCCTTTTTCTTCCTCTCTCTTGCTTTCCCCCTCTTCTTCCAGTTCAGTAATTTGGGTGGTGAATCAAGGGAGAAGCTTTTATTTTTTTCTCTGTTGTAACCATTGCTTTTTCTCCCACATTCTCAAGCCTCAATATATTCATCTGTGGTTGGATTTTCTGAGTGGGAAAAAGAAGAGTGTCTTTTAGCCTAGCCGAACTGACCCTTACTTGTGTAGATGCAGCAGAGTGCTGAAGCGAAGATTATGGGCTCTGCAGCCACCTTGAGTTCCTTTCCTGGTTCTGTCCTTCATTAAAGTGTGACCTCAAGCAAATTACTTAACTTTCCAGTGCTTCACTTTCCTCATCTGTAAAATGACAGTGATAGTCTTACCTACTTGTCTCAAGGTTTTCTCTTGAAGATTACACTGTAAAGTATCCATCATAAACACTTAGTGTTTCAAAGTTTCAAATCTGGCTTCTCACTGGATAGCCATTCCCAGAGAGATGTTAAATATGGTTGGTGAACATGACCCCAGTCAGTACATGGAAAAATTTATTTTAAACTCTCACTCTGGTGTCAGTCATCGGTACAGCCCAGCAAAGCTGTATTTATGGCTCTGATGGGTTTCCTTGGCAGAGGCCTCCTGAGCACCATCCAGACTGGTCCCGTCTCACTGAGTTCAGGTGGTATCCAGGCAACACACACACACACAGTCTGAATTAGTAGAAAACTCATGGCCAGTGGTGGTGGGGATTCCCCTCACCATTTCCCCACTCTGTACTAAAGATGAATTTGAAGCTGGTGGAAGGAACCACATTGACAACCCTCGAAACTTAACTTGCCTTGGGTGACCACAAAAAGTGTATAGTTCTAGCAACTTCATTTCTAGCTAATCCTTCGTGGCCCCAGGGCTTGGAGCTTCTCTAACCCTGAGAGGATGGTAGAGAAATAAGTGATATTTACTGCAGCTTGGGTGCCCACTCACACAGTGACTTTCCTAATTGGTAACCTGAGGCCTTCCCAGTCCCTGCCTGTGTGCTGCAGGGGACTCACTCCAAGATCCAGATCCAGCTCACAGTCCTGAGACGCTCATGAGAAGGGAAGCAGTCAGTGTAGAAATGTTCCGTGGATTGGCTGTGAACATAATCCAGGAGAGAGAAGAGAGTTCTGTGTGGCCTCCTGTCAGGGGTGTCTAGAGCTGGCCTTGCAGACAGGTGAGCTTTGGATGGTTAGGGGAGGACTTGCCAGGCAGGCCTAACCCTTGGAAGGCCCGAGTGTGGTGAGTTTTGCTATAATTTCCAATGAGGCTCTGAACCTGTCATGCCCAGAGTTGCTTATAGGGAAATAATAGAAATTAAGTAACAATATATTTTGAATTTATCTGTAGATTTGAAGTATATCATAATTTTTTTTAAGTAGAAATGAAAAGAACAAAGAATAACCAGGAGAAAAAAATTAGCCCTTGAAATACAGGTGGAAGACACAGGTTCCTTGCCCCAAGTAGAAGCAGGCCAATAGAGATTCCTGAACGTGACACCAGGTGACACCACCAACTTACAGTGTGACTTTAAATTGGCACTTACTGCTGCTTCCACGTTGTCATCACCACTGTCTTGACTGCCCCTGTGGACAATACCAGCTTTCATTTATTAAGCCATTATTTCAATCCAAGAGATCAATTCACCTAGTTTTACTTATCGGCCTTACACAAAGAGTTGGGCTTGACTTAGTGACTGAACAACAACAAACTTTATGAAGCAGATGTTGTTGCTCATTTTTTACAGGTGAAGAAAGGGGTTTAGAGAAGTCAAGTGACCTGCCTCCTCTCATCTTGCTGGGACTCTCTGTCTGACTCCACCCCCTGTACTATGCTGTCTCCTTAGCCTTTATTTCTCTGTATTTACAAATTGGACATGATATTTGTACTCTTTACCTGTAGAAGGAAGCTTTTCAAACTGTAAGTCATGACACATTAGTGAATTGTGGAAATTGATTTAGTAGATAGGAAAATGAATAGAATCAAAACTAACAGAATTTATCACACTATTTCTGAGACTTGTGTTTCTGATACACATGTGTGTATGTGTGTGTACCTCTCTCTATGTGTGTATATATATATGTATGTGCTAGTGAAATGTTACACGGGAAAATCTATTTCCTACCATGGGTCCTTGTCAGAAGGTTTGAGAGCTACTGTTCTAGACATATTATATGAAGTTCAAGCAAACATAAAAACGTGTTGCAGAGCTCCTTGTAAACTCTAAAACACCTTACAAGGCTAAGTTATCATTTCTTAACACTGGAGGCTGAAGCCAATAAACAAAGCATGGCGGATAGTGTCGCTGTGCTGGAGCCTCCACCCATCCGGTCCATCGCAGACAGTGCTACTCTGCCAACATATTGTGTCCTATGGAGCCAGGCTGCAGCTTGCATACTCCATGACACAGCACTGCAGGCCTCCAGATGAAACCTGTTTGCAAACCTAGCAACAGGCTTAGGTATTGTTGGTACATCAGGACCAGTCCATAGTTATAAAGTACTACTCAGCACTTCCAGAGCTCCGGCTCTCATTTAAACGCTAGAAAAACAGATGTGATCCTTAAGACAGCATGGGCGTCTCTGCATTTCTGGCCCCAAAATAGTTGGCTCCTATTTCTTTCCTCCTAATACTCCCCCATCACCATCTTCATCTGGAAGTAATCTTCTGCCTCTCAAAAGATGTCAGACCAATCCAGAGCCCTCATCCATTTTCCCTGGAAGCAAAGGTAGCAAGAGGCCCCTTTGCCATGGCCATGTTCCTTGGAACGTGCTCTTTCCTCATTAACCATAATTCCTGAGGGAACTACAGGGAACATGGGGTGTCGACCCCCACCAACTGCCCTGAAGTCATGTCCCTCAGGAGATGCCCTGTTTCTCAGCTGTTGTGGCAAACTCTGGGTCACAAAAGGAAGCAGGCCTTTCCCAGGTTAAAATCACACGTGGAACTGTTTCTCTTCTGCCTGCAAAGGAAGTCTGTAGAACTGGCAGTGATGCAAGAAGGCTCACAGAGGAGTCCCTGTGGACCTAGGCAAGGCCCACCGAAGACTTCCTTGGTGGAATGTGCAGTCAGGCACCAGAGACTTTTGTGTGTGGCTTTTAAGTCAAGACTCAATGTGACATTCTGGGCTGTGAGGAAGAGCTCAAGCACCTCAGTTACCAGCCCAGAAAGCAAGTTCTCCATATTTTATAGACCTCACTAATGAATGAGTCCCGTGGCCTCAACTAGACCAGGCTCCTCAGCACTCTGCCAGCCTGCCTCCCACACACAGGTAAATGCATCAAGCTGTAATGGATGGCTGGTGCCAGCAAGAGGCTGAGGTCTGTGCCTTTCTTTCTGCGATGCAAAGTGATCTCCAGCCATTAATAATTCATTCTTGAGAAATGAACATAGCTATACCAAGTTGTGAGCAGTAATAATCAAATGATAGATCAATTTGTTGCTTCAGTGTAACAAGATAATGGTAGTTAGTTGTAAAAGGTGCAGCCTTTTCCCCCAAAAAGTTTATGAGTTACATCAGTGTGTTGTAAGTTCTAAAATAAAATGGATCGTTAAAAAGAAATGAATTCTATTAGGTAGCCTCAAGCTTATTTATATTCACAAATGCTTATTCACAGTTACCATACCTTTTTTCCAAATGCCTTTGGGTCACTGGGGTCTACAAATCAGAGTAACTTTTGCTCCTTAATTAAATCTAAGGAGTGGAACTCAGTTCCAGACTTTGAAAAGTTGAGATACATTCCCCCAAAATCATCAGTAATAATTTGAGGTTTTCCAAGTAAGTAGCTGGGTTGTGAATATTGTTTAATGTCTACTCAGAAACTCCCATCATCTTTTAACACCGCAGCGAACATTTGTTGTGTTTCTCCTGAGCCAGGCACTGCTCTCAGCGCTGGTGTTACCAACTAAAATAAAAACAGTCTCTATCCTAAGGCAACAGTTGAGACAGTAATAGCTTGTAATAAATCCAGGGCCAACACGCCTGCCTTCGAGTGGTGGAGGGTTGGGAAGAGACTAGTCAGAGACTCTGGAAAGAAAGGGCAACACTGGAACTGTGCCTTGCAGATCAGCAGTTTGCCAGGCAAAGGAAGGAAGGATAAGAGGACATTCCAGGGCAAGGATTGACAAAGGCAGATAGATATGAAAGTAGACAGAAGATGGGTAGTGAATGATTAATAGAATCATCATCACTGCATTTCCCACGTTATATCCATTTAATCTTCATAGCAACCTCATGAAGTAGATTAGAAATGAAACTCACTCTGTTTTTAAAAGCTGAGGAATCCAAAGCTTAAGCATTAAGTCCCTTTTCCCAGGACCAGATCTGGGAGGAGGCAGAAGGCTTAGAAGTGAGTTGGAAAAAGCTGTGCTAGGTTATAGGAGTTTGACATTGGAAACAATGGAGCCCATCAATGGTTTATAGTCACCATTATCAGGACATTCCAACCGTGGAAGCATTCCTGAACATACACTGTGTCATACACATACACTGTGTCATACACATACACTGTGTCACTGTGTTCTCTCCTAGCGACCAAGCGAGGCGTGAAGCCATTGTAGTTTTCAACAGAGGACTGACTTGAGCGGCGCTGAATTGGCAGACAGAAGCTGATGGGGGCAGGCGGGACGCAGCTGAACCGAGAGAGTCTAGTCTGAGAGCCCTGTTAAGACGCAGTTGCTTTAGCCAGATGCCCTGTTGAGAAACGTCATGGTGAAAGTGATCATTATCCAAACCCTATATTTTTATATTGGTCTACAATTTAAAAGTGCTTTCATATATAAATAGCTTGTTGATTCATATACACAAGGGGCTTTTGTGATAAGAGGATAAGTCTAATATAAGACCATGGAGTTCACTTTCTGCACAAAGGAGCTGATGTTGAAAGTAGTGGTGTTACAAGCAACTTGTAAATATGCAGACATGGTGATTCTAACTGAGATTCAGAACCAGATCTTTTCCCCTTCGCCAGGTAAAACCTTGACTATCTGCTTTAACACTTTCAGACTAGAAACCTGATACAGTTCTAGGTAGAATGGAAAACTATAAGTAATATCAGGAAATTCAGCTAGATCTCAGGAAATGAAAATAGTCTCATGTAGACCAGAAATAGGACAAAGCATCAGTGGCAGAATCTCCTTGCTACAGGTGTTGCTTAGCAATAAAAAAGCAAATTCCCTTCTTTATTGGGCTGTTCCACAGTCAGGCTTCACAGACGTAACCATTTCTTTCAGAGGAGGAGGTTTTTATGAAATTAGACTTTTAGCCCTAGAAAATGAAAGAAAAATGCGTTTCTGGTGATAAAATCAGTTAATATAGTATTCAGTAAAGGCTCAGTTTCAAAACCAGAACTTAAAGCAGTCAAATCTCTTTTTTCTCCTACAAAATGGAAGTATCCAAGAGAAACAGTGCAAACATGTATAGAATTGTATGGAAAAAAAAAAAAACCCTCTGTATAAATAGCACTAAATGCTAGGGAGGTATGTCTGTACAAACTGCCACCACTGCCCAATTTCTCTCTAGTTTCTAGTAATGAATAGTTTCCTTCTTCCAACAGGTGATTTAGGGAAGCCCCTAATATTTTCTTAACTTCTAACTTAACTTGTTGTCAATAGATAACTTTGTATATTTTTATACGTGGGACTAGCAAATGAACAATGAAGTTTTATGACTAGGTCATGGTGACCTGGGTATGGATTTCAGATACATGTTTTGATTAGTTGATTATACAAAAATATGCATATGTGTTTAGAAGCTTACTCAGACTCGATACTCCTGGCCCTGTGTGTTTCTTGGATTTTGAGTATAAGTGATAATATAAACAGCTATATACGTGTATGTGTTTTTATTTCTGTTCATGCCACGTGTCTGGCTTAATACAAGCCACGTGTCTGATGTGATGGGACTTAAATACTTTGAGCCTAAAGTGCTGAATTTCCTGACAGATCGACTCATTTAAAAAGTTAGATCTATTTTGGGCTGTGTTTGCAAATGTATTAAAGCCGTCAGGAGTTTTTATATTTGCACTAGAGAAAATGCTAATGATCACAGTGGTTTAAGCAGCAGCCAAGGATAAAAGTTGTAACTAAGAGGGATTACCAGTTAACCTGGATTTGCAGAACAAGGATTCAAATATGCAAAGGTTCATATTTTGGAAGGCAAGGTGTTTTGGTTGGTTGGTTGGTTATTGGTTTCTTTTAGGCAAAATGGAAATTGTAAAGAGTGGCATATCATGAAATAGCAAAACAGCCTAACACTGGAGAGTTCTAAAACTTTGGTAGATGAAACTATGAGTAAAAAGTCTCTCTTTGGACTCCAGCAGCTAGGTCTGGCTTTGGACTCTGGACTCCTAGGTCTGGCTGCTACCAGATGAGGTGTCTGAAGATGAGACAGGTATAGGAAGTCAGTTGTCTGTCATGTACTATTTCTCTCATTTGTGCCATTTCTTTTGCTTCCTCTCAGTGTTGCTAACAACCACAAGCAGAATTTGATGACAGTGGCAAACCTCGGCGTGGTGTTTGGACCTACCCTGCTGCGTCCTCAGGAAGAAACTGTAGCAGCCATAATGGATATCAAGTTTCAGAACATAGTCATTGAGATCCTAATAGAAAACCATGAAAAGGTAATGTATTGTTTGTCATTGCAAGTGGAGAATCTATCTGGGGAGAGCTGGGTTAGCAGTGGCCTCCAGGGCTGACTCCGGTTTGCGCTGCTGGTGGCCCGTGCGTGTGGCGACGCTGACGAAGCTGCTGACGGTGGTGGTGACGGCGGGGGTGACAGTCATCTTGGTATGGCAGCTGTGGCACGGTGGCGGCTGTGGTGGCGGCAGCGGGCAGCATAATGAGCACTTCTTTCGTAATAGGAACTGTGCTAAGCACTCTATATATGTTGCCCTTTTAACCTCACAGCTGTCTGATGAAAGAGGTACTACTTGGAGCCTCATTTTGAAAATGGCTTTTAGCCATTTTTTTACTTTGTTTCTTTCCCTGTGAATTTTTGAGTTTTTAAATATTAGGGATAGTAAACGATTTTCATGTGCATTGCAAATATTTTTCCTAATATAGTTTCCTTACAATTTTATAAATGCTGTATTGTTTCACACTGTGTATGTGGGTGGGTGGGTGCTCAGTTTTTTTCCTTTAGGGCACTGAAGTTTCTAGTCTGTCTTAAGAGGGCTGCCCTCACCCCTGCCTAATGATGTATGTCAGCACAGCTGCCCTTAAAAACTGGGCTGTGGGGACAGAAAGCAGCATGCACCCATCCGTCCCACCTCAGTTTCTGGTAGCAAATCCCTATGAATCTTCTCAGCATTTGCAAGGCCCCCTAGGGCACCATTTGACAGTCCAAGGTGCTGAGATATAATGAAATCCTAAATAAAACCTTTACCTAGAATGGTGAATTAATTGTGCTAGATTACCTGCCAAGTGAATCTAGCATCTTACCACTAACCACCTGCACTGAGAACACAATACCATAAGCCATCAGCAGCTCTTGTCTGGATTTATGTAGGAACCTCCTAATTTGTTTCCTTACTTCCACCATTGGCCTGTCTGTTCTTATGCCAGCCACCAGAATGAGATGTTTTTAGTGTTAGATCACATCATGTCAGTTGTCTGCTAAGAACTGTCCAGTGTCTTCACATTTCAGAGTGAAACTCAGAGCTCTTATAGGAGCCTGAAATGTCCTCCGCGGGCTCTGCTCTCCCCTCAGCTACTTGCCTCATGTCATCTTCTACAGCCCTCTCCTCTAGCTCCTGCCTTCAGCCACTTTGACCGCCTCACTGTTCCTTGCCCATGGCACACACTCACACCTCAAGGCCTCTGAGACTGCTGTTTGTGGTGCCTGGAACACTCTTCCTCCTTCAAGCCTGAGTGAGGCCCAAACATATCTCTCTATGTGAAACTGTGGACAGCCCCAACTCCAGCACTCCCCCTGCCCCTGAGGGTGCTTTCTCTCTCTCCATAGCACTTAGTACTTTATAGTATACTGTATATCATTTACTTGTGATTACATCTGTTGCCTTTCTCACCTCTTCTAGAACATATGTATCATGAAAGCAGACAAACTTGGGCTATTTTGTTCCCATAGTTCTTTAGTATGTGCTTAGTACATGCATGTTGGGTGAATGGATGGTAGCTGGCTTCCAGACTGGCTCCCGATGACCCTTGTTTCCTGGTATTCAGCCCCTTGTGTGTTCTCGTCCAACTGTGAATAAGGGATCAATACTGATCCCAGTGTGATCAGTAGGAATTGATAATGAGAAACTGTGATGGTAACAGACTTGACTTTGGAGACCAGTCCTGAGACCTGGTAGCATTTGCCGTGGTCTGGATTTTCTCACTCTGGGGGAAGCAAGCCACATGTTGTGAGGATGATCACACAGCCCAGTGGGGAGAAAGTGAGGCTGCCTGCCAACAGCCAGACCAGCATGCTGGCCATGTGAGTCTGTTATTTTGGAAGTGACTCCTCCAGCCCTGGTCATGCTTTCAGATGATGTGACCCCAACCAACACCTTTAGTACAGCCTCATAAGAGACCACTGAGCAAGCTTCTCCTGAATTCCTGACCCATTGAAAGTGGGAGAGATATTAAATATTTTAAGCCACTAAGTTGGGGGAGGGGTAAGTTATTACACAGCATTAATAACTACTAAAGAAGCTCTGAATGTAGACTTCCACAGAGTAATTGAGGTATCCTGGAAAATTGTGTAGACCACATAGCTTTTTTCTTACATGGTTAATAAAAGATCTGAGGTTAGATAATTTACTTGAAGAAATTATCTTCTCTCTGTCTCAACCTTTGGACTTTGTCCAGCCACTTCCTTCATATATATAGTAAGTCAGGTATAGACGATTATGTTCTGTATGATTAAAATGAACTTGTAAAAGGAAATATAATTGAATAACATGTTTCTAAACAAGTTTAATAGCATGATTTCTAAAAGCAAACCACTGGGATGTAAATTTATTACCTCTTGTCAGCTGTGTGACCATGAACAGATTACTCAACCTCTCTATGCTCATAAAAATACTTTCAGTATAGTGTGACTGCTGTGACAAATAACCCCCAAATCAGTGACTCAGGACAATAGTAATCTCTGTCTTCCTCACATACCAGTTCACTGTGGGTATTCTGTTGGTTGGATCCTACACAGTAATTCAGCAATCCAGGCTCCTTCTCTCTTGTAGTTCTGCCTTCTGCTCTGCAGATCTCTGCAATCAGCCATTTGGTGAGGGAAATGAGAGGGCATGGAAGACTGGGTAAGATTATGTGGGCCAAACCTAGAAGATGCTTTCCTTATTCTCTTCCACTTTCCACTGGCCAGAACTCGGTCATGTGGCCACCGCTAACTGCAAGGAAGGCTGGGAAAGCCCCTAACCATGCAGAGCAAAGGGAAAGACGTTTGATGACCAGTCAGCCAGTGGGCCACATCCCTTTAGTTGGTTTGTTATAGGCATGAGATAAGGTAATTTATTAAAGGTGTTAGCCAAGAATCTAACAAGGAGTGTCACTAACTGTAAACTATTCTTTTCAGCAGCTGAACAGATTTCTCTGAAGATAGAGCATAAATACATCTGAGTATCACATGTGCCCCCTTGCTCAAAATAATGCTTTTTAAACATAATATTTTCTCAAATAAATAATATTAAATATTGAGACAGAGCTCTAAGGAGTAAGTACTTTGATTATGTTTCATGTCTGAGCTTAGAGCAGGCAGCATCTAGTAGGTTTTGAACTGTAATAATTTTTGGTGTTTTTGGGCCTTCAAAGCCAGGAAACATTAAGAAGTAACATGATAGGAAAAAGATTGGATACTGCTAATAACATTATTGAGACTTGTGTCAACAAGCACCATCCCACTTAAGCACAAAATGCAGAAATAGAAATGAAATATGAAATGCAGGGCCAGGCCTGCAAGTATATGGGCAGGAACTGGTGTGAATACTCATCCGATTTGTTGGATTATAAATTATGTTCCTCTCTACTGTGTATCTGGTGAGGCACATATTAAAAGAGCATTGCAGTGCTTTATTATATGTTCTTTCTCATTAGTTTCTGCCAGAGAGTGGGATGAATCACAGTGAGATTTATGTTCCTGTGGGAGCTGGTGCAGGAGTGTCAGTGGAAACATTCTTGGGATGAAGGCTACCATGGAGTGTGTGTCTCCAGTCCTGAGGGAGCTCCCGTGCCACCCTGATAGAGGTTTTTAACCTGGGGTCTGTGATGGGCCAAAGCTATGTGCAAGACCCGTGTTTGTACATGATTCTGGGGAGAAAGTCTTTAACATTCATCAGGCTTGCCTTTCTGATAAGAACAACTTAGACTAAGGCAGCTTGACCCCTTTGCAAATGTTGCTTCAGGCCTGGTCTGGTGTAAAGTCAGCAGATGCTGTGTTAGTCTCCTTTGGAAGCCTGTGATGCTCACCTCAAGGAACTCATGCTCTGAGAGCCCTTAGCTTTGGAGACAATGCTTTGGATGAATTTACTGCCAAGGGAATTCAATTTTATTCATCAACAGGCCTTGTTTATGTCCTCAGATAAATATTGTCATCTTTCTTTAAAATTCACAATATGGAGATGTTAGTTAACAGTATTTAATGTGCATTCCCTTGGTGGTGGTGGTTTAGTCGCTAAGTCGTGTCAATCTCTTGCAGCCCCACTGACTGTAGCCTGCCAGGCTTTGTCTACGGGATTCTCTAGGCAAGACTACTGGAATGGGTTGTCGTTTCCTTCTCCAGGGTATCTTCCTGACCCAGGGATTGAACCCAGGTCTGCTGCATTGCAGACAGATTCTCTACCAACTGAGCTATGAGGGAAGCCCTTAGGCTTGGCTGTAATTTTCTAGAAGCGTAAACACACACACAAATCTCTTGAGTGATCACTTTTCTAACTTTGTTGTCAGAAGTTGCACAAAATCCTGAAACACCAGATGAAGAAGTGCTGTCTAACAGCATCATTTCAATCTGTCCCCCAACAGGCATTTGATAGCATATGTCCTCTTGCTTGAAACAAGCCGTCATACAGGTCTTAAGTGTATGTCCCCCAGTTAGTGGCATAATACTCTCTCCCATGTTGTTATGGGCATTTTATATAGGATATGTAGTTTGTGCCTTGGAACAAAATTGAGAGGGGCCCAGGAATAAGTATTGGAAGACAGCACAGAGAGAGGATATAGAAACCCAAGCATGTAACCTTGTTAGAGCCACTTGGTGGGAGGAACCATAAGATGTGTCTTTCGGTTATTGCTTTGTAACAGATCATCTGTAGACCTAGTGACATAAAATAGCAATAATTTTTTGCTCACAATTCTGTGTACCAGAACTTTGGGGAGGGCTCACCTGTGTTCTATATAATATCTGCTCGAGTGGTTTTAGTGCAGCTGGTAGATCCAAGATGGCCTTATTCCACATGTCTGGGACCTTGGTGCCACCTGTTGCTGGGACACCTTAGTCCTCCTTCACTTGTCCTCTTTCTCCACCTGCTCTGTCATCATTTAGTAGTCTAGGCCAAACTTTCAAAAGGACAAGCACAGAAGCCGCAAGGCCTCAGAAGTTCTAGGCCTAGAATAGAATAGACAAAGTGTTGCTTTGACTGGATTCTCTTGGTCAAAGCAACAAGTCCAGCCACACTGAAGGGGCAGGAAAGAGACCTCCCCTCCCCACCCACCATGGGAAGAGCAGTGTGCCCACACAGATGTGGGAGGAGTTATGGGCTGCTGTCTTTGCAGACCATCTCCCAGAATGCCTCACTCCCCATCACTGGCAGGTTCGCATGTAGCTTCCCTTTCTCATTAGTGCTGCAACTCCTTAGCAGGTCTTATGGAAAATGCTCTTCTGTTTCTCCTCAGTATTGCCATTTTTACATGGCCAGGGAGCATCCAACATTTGGAAATAGTGGCACATTCAGTCTTCACATACCCTTTGTGAGCCTCGGTATGGAGTACTGACTCATTAATGTCTAAAATGGAAAACAGCTTTGTCTTTAAAATTGACATTTAGGAGAGAGGGAGAATTTTCTCCTGGCGAGAAAACTCAGTTTCTTTTTCCTTATTAAACGTATTTTTTTCGTGCATAGGGCCTTGCCTCTCTACTGTCCACCCCGCTTCTCCGCCTCCCACTCTCTCGTTGTTTACTGAGGATTAACACTAGACATTCAGACAAAGCATTAAAAATTAAAATGAACTCCTGGATTCCTTTATGTTATCTCTGGCACATCTTCACAGCCTCAAGACAACACCTATTTTGTCTAGAAACATCCCCTGCTTAGCATCATCGTCTCATCTCAAGAACTTAACCTGTTTCTTGTTCATAGGAGCCTTCATGATGTGTTTCTCACCAACATGGTTTGGTCAGATTAAGTTCACTAACTACATACCTTGTTGTGATGCTCCAGAAACTCTGTTGTTCACCTCCTGCACACCCCTGGGTAGGGGAGCAATGTTTGGAATAATTTGTACCAAATAGATATCCCACAGTGAGTGAAAGCAGAGAGGAAAAAGCTAGAAGATAGAGATTATGCATGGGTGTTCATGGTACTTATTCTTTTTCCATGCTGGTAATACATACTGTTTCATTTGCTCAGTTAAAGGTAATGGGTCTTTTAAATGTACATAGTCTAGCAGTAATAAGAATAGTGATATTAATAGCTAACTTTTACTTATAGCTTATTGTTCACAAGACATTGTGGTAGGCAGCCATATATTTATCGTATCATTTACTTTCCATAGCAACATTATAAGGCCAATATTGTTAGCTCTCTTTTATAAATTTTGAACCTGAAGTCCAGAGAGTTGAAGAAACAACTTGTTAGGAGAGGAACTAAGACTGAATTTAAGACTCCTTTCACAACTCAAGCTACTAAAATCTATTCTTGTTAATCTCTAATGATGTCATTTATTGAACATCTACTGCTAACCAAAGATAAATGAGACAAGATCTTTTTTCCAATGGCTTTCTTGTTTTCTCCAGGATATATAACTTACCATAATACAGTTTGCTAAGTGACATTCAATCAAATGACTAAATTATATGGTACCACTGAGAAGAAATAATTTCATTCAGCTTGTACTGGTCTCTGACAGATGGGTAGAAGTTTTCTAGGCAGAGCAACAGTGGAGACAGTGGGGACAGCCTTCCAGAAGAACATTAATCAATTAATCAACATTAATCAACTCGTATATATTACAACAACATGGGTGTGAAAGAATCTTGGCTTGTATGTTAGCAAGTGGTCAGAGATGATGCCAGACAGTTGGATTGAGCCCCTCTGTCAGGGGTCTTGAAAACTATGGGAAAAAGGTTGACATTTGCTCCAGAAAAATGGGAGCTCTCAGGGATTCCAAGTAGAGGGGTGAAATGATTGTATCAGCACTTGAGAAAGACATTGGTTGCTGATATCAAAATCACTCGTTAGATAAATAACAAAACCATATAGTTGATCATACTATTGTAAACTTGGGGCTATATATTTTAAAAGTCTTACTCAGAGACTATAACATTTAACCTATGCTACTGCTGCTAAGTCGCTTCAGTTGTGTCCAACTCTGTGTGACCCCGTAGATGGCAGCCCACCAGGCTCCCCCATCTCTGAGATTCTCCAGGCAAGAATACTGGAGTGGGTTGCCATGTCCTTCTCCAATGCATGAAAGTGAAAAGGGAAAGTGAAGTCGCTCAGTCGTGTCCAACTCTTAGTGACCCCATGGACTGCAGCCTACCAGACTCTTCCATCCGTGGGATTTTCCAGGCAAGAGTACTGGAGTGGGGTGCCATTGCCTTCTCTGATAACCTTTAAACTATAGCCTTTACTTATTATATAGGCTAGGGTAGGATCCTAATGGCTTTTATTTGAATTGTCTTGCCAGACTTCCCAAAGGGAAATACTAGCTCATGGCATCATTTCCCATCCACAACTCCATACCCTGTACTCAGCATGGTTTATATGAAAGCTAAGGAACAGACTGGAGAGTCTGGCTCTTTTTGTGGTCAGATTTCAGAGTTGAAAGTTCAGAGGGAAAAAACTTTAGCTGTTTCCATGCTTGTTTGAGGTAATAATTATTTTAAATCAAACAGCTCATACCTTGTCACCTTAAGACATCAAATAGGCCCATACGTGGGGTTATAGTGAAAGTTACCTATATATATGCGTCTAGTTCAGATTTCAAAATACTGAATGCTGTCATTGTCCAAGATACCTGAAAGCCCAGAAATTCCGCAATTTCTTACAGAGTTTGTTCCATTTCTCTTTTTAAAAGTTACCTTGCCAGTGACTTTGAAAAATTTAAGTGTCTAGAAAGAACAACCCTGTCAAGAAACAAACTGCCACCTTTTCAGAGTTTTGGTTAAACGTGAAATCTCAGGTTATGTGTATGTCTTCATCTTCCTGTTACTTTCTGACACATATTTAGTAGGCTGGGGCTGGCTTGTCTTGAGCAGTCCATGGTGTTTCTTTTGGCTGTAACACTCAAAAGGTACCTGCACATGAAGCTGGACGTGGGTGTGCACAGGTGCCCAGGCACCTTGTGCTTTTATCAGTACTGCCCCTTTTAATGCCTATTGATGGTTTACAAAGTAAGGTACCGGGATTCTTTTTCCAGTCCATCAATTGGCTTTGGAAGAGGTGGAGAGTTGAGCTTTGAAGTGTTAATTCCCAGAAGTGCCAAAACATCAGTGCCCCTTTTTCATACCCGTTAACTTTTTTAATCTTATAGTCAAGGGAAAGAGTGAGCAAATATGGATGGCCTCACTTAACACCTAGTGTAAAAGCAGCAGGTCCTAAACAACCTTGCATTTCCATTAAAATGATAGTGTTTCTTTCAAGATTGTCTTGATTTGAGTTGATTTGGGCCACTGAATTGCCTTGATCTGCTTTTAACAAAATATTGGTGGCATTGACACCTATTGCGTTCATTGTTGGGGTTTGTACACAAAATGTAGATCAATTAATAGAATACAATTGATTTCAATAGATTCTGTCAGCTGACCAGTGTTGGGAAATTTGTATTTCATTTTCTTGGTATTTCAAGCAGCTGTTGATATGCAGAATGGACGATGATGATGATGATGATGATGAAGAATACCTGGACACTTTATTCCATGGAGATAACCCCTGTCGCTGTGGCCTGCTTGGGAAGCTAATCTTATGTCTCATGGCCGTGGCTTTTTTTCATTTGCTCATTGATTTGTTGTTGTTGTTACCTTTCCCTACGTTGATCCCTGAGGACCTTCTTTTTGCATGCGTGCTCAGTCCTGTCCAATTCTTTGCAACCCAGTGGCCTGTCACCCACCAGGTTCCTCTGTCCATGGAATTTCCCAAGCAAGAACACTAAAGGGGGTGCCATTTCCTACTCTAGGGGTTCTTCCTGACCCAGGGATCGAACCTGCATCTCCTGTGTCTTCTGCATTGGCAGGTGGATTCTTTACCACTGTGCCACCTTCTTTTGGTTCTATCCAGTTAGGTCTAGAAATAAGCTAGAATTACTTATATACTGTGCCAGAATGGTTCTGTCACAGACCTTTTTCTATTTGTTGTGTCTAATGCCATGTAAACTGTTCTTCCTTAGTTTCATAGGTTGTGGATCTGAACATCTGTATCCTCCCCCGCACCCCACCAGTAAAGCCCCAGAAAAACCAAGCATATTTGAACTGTGAATCTTCTTTAATTGTTCTCAAGTAAAGATGGAGCTTTGTTATGTTACACTCTATTCCTCTCTGTCAGCAGAGATAATAGGAAATAGAATCATTTTGGAGATAAGGAAAATCACAGCCTCCCATGGGTTACCCAGGCCAGCTATATATATGGCCAGTTACTAAATGGAATTGGCTCCTTTTGAGGGACTTTTAATAAAACGCCACAAACTACTTTCCAAATTGTTGTTCTCTGGGCCAAAATGCTGATATCAACAGGACATTGGACTTCCAACTGTCCTTAAAAACCTCTCTGTGCCTGTAGCCTCTGAATTTGGCTTCTTAACTCTTATATTAAATGAGCCCTGCTAAGACTTGCCTGGCTTTCCAGAAGAAAGGCACTGGGTTTATGGCTTGCCGTACCCTGAGCAATCCTGCTCTACAGCCTGTTGTTAGAAAGAGTGGGCAGTGTGTAAGCTGGTATGTGTAGGCCTAACCCTCCACCTCCAAAGCAGACACTCTTCAGATTAAATAAGCCCATAACTTGTTATTTTTTATTACTCGAAACCCTGATGCACCATGTCTCAGAAAAGTGCTTAGTCTCCTCTCTCTAGAAGCCTTTCTCTCTTGTCTTGTAATCCCAGGCATCTGTCATTGATTTATTGTCTCAACTACTTTTCAGTTACAGACCAGGAACTCTTCATCATTACCTAATTTTCCTCCCATAAAGACCACAGCACGTAATAAAGAGTAGACCACACGCATTAAGGGGAGGCTTCTATTCCTTGTAAATTGCAGAAGCATGTTACAGGTGGAATCAGAAAAGGTATAAAAATGTGTATGTGACACGGCTAAGAATAAATCCCACAAGTGTCAACGGCCTCCAGTGTTGAGATGGGCCCAAGGGAGGGGCGGGGGGCAGCAGTGAAATTTGAATTTTGTAGACAACAAGGGGAAAAGAACAGCAAATTCTAACATTGCTGTAAGCATTTGAGATCGATGTTTTGCAAAGAACAGTAATTAAATTTGCACTTATAAATTAAATCCTCTGCAGATAATTCATTGTTGAATTTCCAGTTATTTTCCTTCTTATATTTTTCTTTATTGGATGCAGCCATTGCTTTTGGGCACTGAGTGTCAAACTATGTTAGGTGCTTCTGTCCTCACCTCAGTCCCAGGAGTTTTTATAGATGCAGCAGCTGAAGGTCAGAGTTATATAACTTGTTCAAAGTCACAGAGCTAGTGAGTGACTAAAATCAGCTCCATCAGACTTCAGAACTATGATGTTTATATTTTGTCTTTTGTTTTTCAAATTAATAACAAATATAAAGGCCACAGGTGATTAAGATCCAGACAGTCCAGCTAAGCTGTCTTAAGTCCTAGTCTAACTGTACTCATCCATGTGACCTTGAACAAATCAGTTCGTCTCAGTGAGTCTCACCTATAAGATGACAATGTTTAACTTAACATCTGCTTCTGTTGTGTCCAACTCTTTGCGACCCCATGGACTGTAGCCCACCAGGCTCCTCTGTCCATGGGATTTTCCAGGCAAGAATACTGGAGTAGGTTGCCATGCCTTCCTTCAGGGGGTCTTCCCAACCCAGGGACTAAACCCACGTCTCCTGTGTTGGCAGGTGGGTTCTTTACCAGTAGCGCCACCTGGGAAGCCCCAAGGATAATGGTAAATCCTGAGAGAAAGTGAAAATGCTAGTTGCTCAGTTGTGTCCAACTCTCTGCCACCCCACAGACTCCTGGCCACCAGGCTCCTCCGTCCATGAAATTCTCCAGGCAAGAATACTGAAGTGGGTAGCCATTCCCTTCTATGGGATATCTTCCCTACCCAGGAATTGAACCCTACTCTCCTGCATGGCAGGCAGATTCTTTACTGTCTGAGCCACCAGGGAAGCCCAAGTCCTGAGATAATCCATGTGAATAACAGCATGATAAGCACTCAACAAACTCTGGATATTTTTATTGTCCTTTACACTAACTCTACCTTCTGCCCACTGTTTATCAGGTTCTGTATTCAGCACTGAATATGCATTAACTTTTCAGTATCTCTGCAGGATAGGTGTTAGATTCCCATTTATGGAAGGAAACAGCTCAGAGGGGTTAAGGCTTTTGCCCAAGGTGAACCCAGGTCTGTATGACTCCAATGCCTATTTACTTTCTCCCCATAAAATGATGGTAAATTCCTTTCCTATATATTTATTTTTTGGATGATGTTTAGGTTTATTTTTTAAATTAATTTTCATTGGAGTCTAGTTGATTTACATTGTTGTGTTTCTGCTCTATTATGCATATATCCACCCTTTTTAAGATTGTTTTCCCATATAGCTCATTATAGAGAATTGAGTAACATTCCCTGTGCTATACAGTAGATTCTTATTAGTTACCTATTTGCTGTATCAGTTCAGTTCAGTTTAGTTCACTCACTCAGTCATGTCCGACTCTTTGCAACCCCCTGAACTGCAGCATGCCAGGCCTCCCTGTCCATCACCAACTGCCAGAGTTCACCCATACTCATGTCCATCGAGTCGGTGATGCCATCCAGCCATCTCATCCTCTGTCGTCCCTTTCTCCTCCTGCCCCCAATCCCTCCCAGCATCAGAGTCTTTTCCAGTGAGTCAACTCTTTGCATGAGGTGGCCAGAGTATTTGAGTTTCAGCTTTAGCATCATTCCTTCCAAAGAACACCCAGGGCTGATCTCCTTTAGAATGGACTGGTTGGATCTCCTTGCAGTCCAAGGGACTCTCAAGAGTCTTCTCCAACACCACAGTTCAAAAGCATCAATTCTTTGGCGCTCAGCTTTATTTATAGTCCAACTCTCACATCCATACATGACTACTGGAGAAACTGTAGCCCTGACTAGATGGACCTTTGTTAGCAGAGTAATGTCTCTGCTTTTAATATGCTATCTAGGTTGGTCATAACTTTCCTTCCAAGGAGTAAGCGTCTTTTAATTTCATGACTGCAGTCACCATTTTCTTTATAGTAGTATGTATATGCATATGTCAGTCTCAGTCTCTCCATTCATCCCTACTGCATATTCCCATTGGTAACCATAATTTATTTTATATATCTGTGACTCTGTTTCTGTTTTGTAAATAAGTTCATTTGTATAATACCACTGTTTTAGATTGCATGTATAAGTTGCATCCATGACATGGCAATGATGCCACTGTCTGTGTTGGTGATGTTGTTAGTCCTGCCCGCTGAGCAGCCAGGCCAGGACTTAGCCCAGCTCTGTGTGAGTGCAGAGGCCAGGCCATCCCTGACTGTTCTGCCGCACAGCTGAAGGGGAAACAGTAGCTTGGTATTTACAGGTCTGCTCATTCCACCTGTAGGAATCTTGAAATTAGGGATACTTGGGATAGTTATTTAGAATCATATTTTTATTTTATGCTCTTCTCCCTGTTAGCTTCCAGAAGGCTTAGAGCCTTCCTAGTAACTTTTATTTCTAAGGCATTCCTAAGAATTCGTTTGTAAATTTGAATAGAATTAATGGGACACTTGGGATATGGAATAAATCTTGCCCCCGCTCCCTGCTTTTGTGTTAATTTGGAAAGTCTCTGTGAGACAAGTAGATTGCTCAGCTACCTGGTAGAGCCCCATAAATCCCTTGCTCAGAGATTACGTGAGCTCACTTCCATTGATCGGCAGAGAAGTTGGTACACTGATTCTACTCATCAGAATGAAGGAAACTGCACAGGGTTCTCTTGAAGTCATCCCTTCCAAACAAATTAGGATTGGAATAACAGCAAAACTGTGAATCATTCAAATTCTCATTAGAATTTCAGCTCACTTTTAGCACACAGGCATCTCTTGGCCTGGCTGAGAAGTTGGCTCAACAGTGAGCAGCCTTAAACAACTTGTATGTATTCAAGTTTCAGAGTTAAAGGAACAACAGTAGTTTGGGGAATGATTGCCCAGACTCCTTAGTGAAAGTTTGTATCTTCTGTTCTGAATTGGTAAGATTTGCAGAAGTGCCCTTGTGCCTCAGAAAAAAACGTGTGTAATAATAATGATGATAGTCCTGTGTCTGGTATTCCACATTTCATAGCAGGCCCACTTGCACATGTGTCCATTTGATCCTGAAAATAGCCCTGTCCAAGTTTTTCAAAAGCCTGGGCCTGGCTTGCACTGAGGCCCAGAGAGCTAGACTTCACGACTATAGCTCTGGCCCATGGAGAAAGTCTCCGTCTTCTAGAACGGATTCTAGTATGCTCCAGTAGCTTTCCTTTTAGAGAGAACAGCCAATAGGCAGAATGTAATTCCCATGTCTCCTCCTATTTATCAGTGTATAAACACAGTTTTGGAGGCAGTTTTCCACTCCTCTGTTTAAATCCATAGTTCTTCCCTTACGACTCACTCTACTTTGTTTCTCTAGCATCTAGTACAGTTTTTAGGAAAGAGGAAATGCTCACTTTTCTGGTGACAATTGAAATGGAAATGCTGCATATGCATTCTCATTTTTCTTATTGTGGTTGTGTGAGGATCTCATTCTCAGTAGCTCATTAGGAAAAGAAAGACAAAATTTGGAAGCCAGACATAGGAGGTGGGGGCCTATCACTTAGTTTGAATTCATTTTCAGATATTTTTTGCTTGGAATTGAGGAACATGCTGTACTTAAGGCCAGAGGCAAAAGGGTTTTAAGAGACATCATTATTTGTTGAAATCTGTATCTGTGGGTTTGGGCACCGGCTTTGGTAGTGTAGGTTGGCTGGAGAAGATGAGCTGAATGCTGAGAACTGCTGTGGAGGTGGGAAGGGGAGTTGTTGGAAACTGCAGGTCTAGGGTTCCATCCAAGTCCCTTTCCTGCTGGGCCATGTGGTTCAGGAAATCTCTCCTTGTGGAATGGTCATCCTGCTTGGCTACACTAAGTTGACCCAGCACAGTGACTGGCAGGTGCAAACACTCATATATAAGAGCAAGTGCCCATGTTATTGGTGCACAGAGTGTCACCTAGGAGCAGCCCTGGCTGGACTGTTGGGCGCAGAGCGAAGTGGGAGAGAGCTTCTTAGTTCTGTGCTTAGGTCTTAGCACTGTGGTCCTTGAGCTCAGCAACAACTGTAGTTTCTCTTTTCTTTCCTCGAAGATCCTCAGAAGGAGCCTGATGACATGTGTAGCACTGATACTTGTTTTGGGGTTCAAGCTCCTCTGGAAGCTAGGGGGTTTTGTTGTTTTTGCTTTAAGTTCCCTTCTCTCCTTACATCCTCACCCCAGATGAACTTAGCTATGTAGTGATTCATTTTATTTTGTGGAAAATTCAGTCCCTTGGGGAAAATATGATAATGCTGTTTCAGACAGCTGTGTTTGGAAGGGAGACTGACTGAACCAGCTGGCTGGCATCATTGGAACCCCAAAACCTGCCAACTCATGGAGAGCAGCTGTTTTGGCTCAAATTCTTATCATTCTTATGACTTTGCTTCCTATATCTCAGCTTCTGACTTCTGCTTTTTAATGCACGCACAAAGAGAAAACTGTGGGAAAGATTCTCATGTGTCTAGAGCCACCCATAGGTGAGGGGCATGGGGGTGCCACCACTTTCCTCTCATCACTTGTGATTATTGGGAAACAGAAGATCCAGAAGACTCCAGAGTATGAGATGATAATGAATGGGTCAATAAATGTTGATATCTTAATACAGTGGGTATATTATGCAGCCAAGAAGGATAAGGTTTGAAGATTTTTTTAATGAAGGGGGAAATGTTACAATACAATGTTAGAAGAAACATATAGGATACAAAACTGTAAAAAGAATAGGATTCCAATTATGGGGAAGTGTATTTTAACATTAAGTGAGATAACTCATACCAAGCACTTGAGGTGGTGCCTGACGTGGTCGATACTCAGTAAATCACAGCTGCTAGATGCAGAAGCCACAGGAAACATGCTGGCCTCGAGCACTGCTGTGCCCAGAGTGCTGGTAGAAAGGAGATGCTCAAAAGATCTTTCCAGGCTGAATGAATTAGTGTTGTTATTATATACCCTTAAAAAGAAATCTAGAAAATCTAGGGACACAGGTTTTGTATGTTATCATCTGTAATTATATTTGTAATTGTGGCAGTTTAACCTCTCTGCCTCAGTCCTTCATTATAAATGATGAAAACAGTACCTGATGCTCAGGGTCACTCAGAACTGAGTGAGCTACATGGAAAAACACATGCAGCAACTGGTCCTTAGGGAGCCAACGTTGCAGGGTGGTGACTGTAATCATGGTGAGCACCATGTAAGTGGTGGTAGCTATTATAATAATTCTGTCATCCTTGGATCTGTAGAAAAAGACAAGCATTGTCATGAATTTTATCTGTCATTTTCTTCTCACTTTTTTTTTTTTTTACCATGGACCTGTTTTGTTTTATTTTGCAATGAAAGCTTAAAACAAAAAGCTCATGTGAAAATAAAATTCAAATGCTAACAGTGGTTATCTCTAAATAGTGGAATTGGGAGAGTTTTTCTGTTTCCTTCTTGAAGCTTTTCTACATTTTCCAAACAGTTTGTAGCATGTATGTTACTTCTGTCATCAAGAGTTGGGGAAAACAGCCATTTTTTTTTTTTTTTTTAAAGCTCAAAAATAACACAAAGCTGCTAAAGTATAAAAGATGGTCCAGCTAGAGATGATTGAGGATGAGAAAATGATGCCCTGTTCTGGGCTTCTTTGGTGTCATTTAAATGCATGTTTCACATCTTCAGAAAAATTGTGAAGCAGTTGTTAAGAACTGGGAAATAGACTCATTGGCAGTGAAGAACAGGAAAGTGATTTTGATTAATCAGTTCTAGATAAAGGTGATCAAAAAATTTTAAGTCCTTTCCACAGACAGTGGCTACTTTCCATTGGCCCTGGAGAGAACAACAGAAAGAAGATCCATGCAAATGATAACAGAGGGGGTGGGAAGTGGAAGTGGATGGTTCCTGACCTTGGGGTGTGCTTCCAAAGGAGACTGTTTCCTGCCAGCTCCTAGAGATGCTTACAGTAGAGTCCTGAGCAGATGCTGGTGGTCTTTTTCTATCTTTTTCTTGCTGATTCTTAGACCCCACTCGACTTTTTAATCATACAGGTCTGGACTTGTGCTTTCTTCTGGGTTCACATTAGTATGTAACCTTTTATGAAACTGTTTTGCAGATATTTAACACCGTGCCAGACACACCCCTCACCAATGCCCAACTGCACCTGTCTCGGAAGAAGAGCAGTGACTCCAAACCCCCGTCCTGCAGCGAGAGGCCCTTGACGCTCTTCCACACCATGCAGTCAGCAGAGAAACGTGAGTCACTGCCGGGTGCCCTAGGGACATCTCGGCCGCCTCCCCGCTGCCCAGGGAACTTACCTCTACCTCTGTGTGTGAGCTGCTGCCTTTTGTGTCCTTGAGGACAGTGTATTGACCATCATGCCCTCCAGGTTCTGTGGCTGAGTAACCTCGACAGGACAGGAAGCAGGGGTGCTGAGGATGAAAGGCAAGGAGCCGCAATGTCCAGGATCCACTTTCCAGATCTCCTGTGGGCAGATAGCTGAGCCTCTTTTCCTCCAGTCAGACAGTCAAAGCTTAGCTCAGGCGCTGCTTCTTCAGTCCCTCTTTTGATATCGGCTCTGCTAGAACCAGTTTCCCTTCCTTTTCTCACGTTGTAATTCTGTGTTTACTAGCACGAGTCATGCTTACTACTGGAATGGGGCTTTCTCTGTTTGGGGACCTTATTTGGCTTGTTTCTCCTTCCCCTCCACTTCTCTCAGGCCTGGCGCACAGTATATTAATTACTAAGTGTGTGGAATTAATTAATAGATTAATAAGAGAGCACTACGCTCCTTGCTCCAAACAGCAAAGGACTCTCACCATGACTGTATCAAATCTTGTTTTCACTTCTGGATTTCTGAGTACTTTGCAGCGATCGAGTTACTGGGCTCTCAGGTCTCCAGTGTGGTTTCTCTTCACTTCCTGTAATGAGGGAGTCCAATAGTGGAGGAAGGTGCTTGAAGGCCCTAGCACTGCCCATAGGCAGGCAGACCTGGGCTCCTGTACCAGTGAAAGCATTTGGGCAAGCCTCCTACTTTCTCAGCTTCAGTTTACTTGTGTGTACAGTAGGGTTCAGTTCAGTCTCTCAGTCGTGTCCAACTCTTTGCGACCCCATGAATTGCAGCACACAGGTCTCCCTGTCCATCACCAACTCCCCGGAGTTCACTCAGACTCATGTCCATTGAGTTGGTGATGCTGTCCAGCCATCTCATCCTCTGCTGTCCCCTTCTCCTCCTGCCCCCAATCCCTCCCAGCATCAGGGTCTTTGCCAATGAGTCAACACTTCGCATGAGGTGGCCAAAGTACTGGAGTTTTACCTTCAGCATCGTTCCTTCCAAAGAACACCTAGGACTGATCTCCTTTAGAATGAACTGGTTGGATCTCCTTGCAATCCAAGGGACTCTCAAGAGTCTTCTCCAACACCACAGTTCAAAAGCATCAATTCTTTGGCACTCAGCTTTCTTCACAGTCCAACTCTCACATCCATACATGACTGCTGGAAAAACTATAGCCTTGACTAGATGGACCTTTGTTGGCAAAGTAATGTCTCTGCTTTTGAATATGCTGTCTAAGTTGGTCATAACTTTCCTTCCAAGGAGTGAGCATCTTTTAATTTCATGGCTGCAGTCACCATCTGCAGTGATTTTGGAGCCCCCAAAATAAAGTCTAACACTGTTTCCACTGTTTCCTCATCTGTTTCCCATGAAGTGATGGGACCAGATGCCATGATCTTAGTTTTCTGAATGTTGGGCTTTAAACCAACTTTTTCACTCTCCTCTTTCACTTCCATCAAGAGGCTCTTTAGTTCTTCACTTTCTGCCATAAGGGTGGTGTCATCTGCATATCTGAGGTTATTGATATTTCTCCCGACAATCTGGATTCCAGCTTGTGCTTCTTCCAGCCCAGCGTTTCTCATGATATACTCTGCATATAAGTTAAATAAGCAGAGTGACAATATACAGACTTGACGTACTCCTTTTCCTATTTGGAACCAATCTGTTGTTCCATGTCCAGTTCTACCTGTTGCTTCCTGACCTGCATATAGGTTTTTCAAGAGGCAGGTCACGTGGTCTGATATTCCCATCTCTTTCAGAATTTTCCACAGTTTATTGTGATCCACATGGTCAAAGGCTTTGGCATAGTCAGTAGAGCAGAAATAGATGTTTTCTGGAACTCTCTTGCTTTTTCAATGATCCAGCAGATGTTGGCAATTTGATCTCTGGTTCCTCTGCCTTTTCTAAAACCAACTTGAATATCTGGAAGTTCACAGTTCAAGTATTGCTGAAGCCTGGCTTGGAAAATTTTGAACATTACTTTTCCAGCTTGTGAGATGAGTGCAATTGTGTGGTAGTTTGAGCATTCTTTGCCATTGTTTTTCTTTGGGATTGGAATGAACACTGACCTTTTCCAGTCCTGTGGCCACTGCTGAGTTTTCCAAATTTGCTGGCATATTTAGTGCAGCACTTTCACAGCATCATCTTTCAGGATTTGAAATAGCTCAACGGGAATTCCATCACATCCACTAGCTTTGTTGGTAGCAATGCTTTCTAAGGCCTACTTGACTTCACATTCCAGGATGTCTGGCTCTACGTAAGTGATCACACCATTGTGATTATCTGTGTCATGAAGATCTTTTTGTACAGTTCTTCTGTGTATCCTTTCCACCTCTTCTTAATATCTTCTGCTTCTGTTAGGTCCATAGCATTTCTGTCCTTTATCAAGCCCATCTTTACATGAAATGTTCCCTTGGTATCTCTAAAACCACTAGACCATTCAGTATGACCTAAATCAAATCCCTTATGATTATACAGTGGAAGTGAGAAATAGATTTAAGGGACTAGATCTGATAGATAAAGTGCCTGATGAACTATGGATAGAGGTTCATGACATTGTACAGGAGACAGGGATCACGACCATCCCCATGGAAAAGAAATGTAAAATAGCAAAATGGCTATCTAGGGAGGCCTTAGAAATAGCTGTGAAAAGAAGAGAAACAAAAAGCAAAGGAGAAAAGGAAAGATAAAAGCATCTGAATTCAGAGTTCCAAAGAACAGCAAGAAGAGATAAGAAAGCCGTCCTCAGCAATCAACTCAAAGAAATAGAGGAAAAGAACAGAATGGGAAAGACTAGAGATCTCTTCAAGAAAATTAGAGATACCAAGGGAACATTTCATGCAAAGATGGGCTTGATAAAGGACATAAATACGGTTAATAGGACCTAACTCAGAGGAAGTGATGGGGATTCAGCAAACTTATGCCGTTAAGCAGCTAGCAGAGGACGTGGCAAGGGTGATCAGCTGAAAGCTGCTGCTATTACCATTAGTTACTGTTTAATCACACGCAGGAACCAAGGAGTTTAAAAACGTTACTTTGCCTGTAAGGAGCTCAGGATTGAGTAACGGAAGTAGACAGGTGAATAGGTGACAGTAAGTCGGCAGATGGCTGCTCTCACAAAGCAGTGTGTCTTTGGGGAGGCAGGAGAATGTGGTGGTTGGCAGTGCCCATGGGCACAGCAGCCTGGGTGAGAGCCTGCTCGACGCTCCCTGGCTGTGCCACGTGGGCCCGCTCTCTGCTACTGCAGGGCCTCAGGCTCCTCTTCTGAAAGACAGGGATAACGGTTTTCTACCTCACAGGTTTGTGATGAGGATTAAAGCACTTCAGATGGTGCTCCGTAAATGCTGGGGGCGTGAAAGTGCTATGATTATTATGTAATTATTATACATTTTTATTTAACATATTAATAGGTAGTCTGTATGCTTTTTATATATTTATACAAATATGATATGTCTGTTATATATTATGTGATAATAACAATATTATCTATGAGTTACAGTAAAATCACAGATCATAGAAAATGATCCTCTTGGCTTTGAGGAGGGAAGACATTCCATATCTGGATTGTTACAGAAAATGTTTTCTATCCCTTTGCCTTCCAGAAGTAATGGCCTTCCTGTCATTATTCCTGAGAACAAATCTTCCCCACCTGGGAGGATCACAGCTTTTAAAGAGATTGCTGTATCCCATATGTGGCCACACCTTGGTGCATCCACTTGGGTTGTTTCAGATACCTTGCTTTTATGAATAAAGCCACTATATCATCCTTGTAGCTGAATCTGTTCATATTCATGATTATTTCCTTAAGATAAATTCCTGGAAGAATCCCTGGGTCAGCAGATAGGCACAGTTTCAGGGCTTTGACCCCATACTGCAATTGGCTTCCCTTCAGACAGTAGCCTGTGTTCCCCTTAAGTATCTGGCTAGGGTCGTTCTCACTGTGGTCTGTACCAGAGAATACTTGGAACAGGCCTGGCCTCACCCTCATCTGCCACGAACACAGCATGTGGCTGTGGAGTGAGAAGCTTCTCATGTTTCCAGGACAGCCACGGTCACCTAAGGTTTCGTGCTAAGCGGTGTACTTTTGCGGCTCAGGACAGATCAGATGATATTAGTAAATTCCTCTCAGCTTGAAAAAGTGCCAAGTTGATGCTTAGATGGAAACAGAGGCAGCTATGGATCAGGTCTTAAAGCATATTCTAAGAGCATGTAAGAGTGAAGGTGGCGATTAGGAGAAAATCAATTAGATCTCTTCTCAAGATTAATTCTGTCACAGGAGGCAGCGAGTGAAAGTTAAGGATGTGTGAAGGCAGACGTGCCTAAGCTGCAGATCAGGCTGTCCCATTCTGAACACGGTGGACAGGAGGATGTGAGACGGGAAGACAGTGAAGCAGTAGATCTACCCTGGGAGCAGGAGGAAACCCTCCCTGGAAACAGGGCTGACTGCTCGTGTGTGAGGATACTTGCGGGATGCTCAGCTTTCCTCCTTGTCTTGGGAGAAACGGTGTTGTTGAAAAGTGTATAGGGGTGTATGTATAATATACATTTTAGAGTTTGTTTTGGAACCCCCAGCTCCCCGGGAAATTAGAACAATACTCAGGCTGGCCTGGAAAGCACTGTAAGAGAGGTGGGTGAGGAAGACTGGCCAGGAGGTGTAAGGTTCTGCCAGCACTTACTCCTCCTAGATTGCAGTGTAGCCGCTCACCACTGTCAGATGAGCAGGTGACAGGGTGCTGTTGCCACACACCAAACCCTCCCCTATGTCTGATCTATGGACAAAGATGGAAGACTTTATGAAAGCACATCACTGAGTTTACTCTTTGGGATCAAAGCACTGGTGAAGACTCTGCAGGTAATCTGTGAAAAAAAAATCTTATATTTCCGTACAGTGATGTTTTTCAGTTTAAGGCCTCCATCCATGCCTAGCTTAGTACTTCCCAAACTTGCATCATTTACATAAGCCTTCATCTAGTCTTTGGGCCATAACCATATAACTTTTCCACAGTTGTTTGTTTGATACATTTCTTTAAATCAGTTTTTAAGAACCTCACTTCTTTACATTGCCTCATGCTATTCAATAAAATTTCTAAAATATCAGTTTTGTTATCTTACCATATTACTCTCTAATAAACATGAAAACATTCAGTTCAGTTCAGTCACTCTGTCGTGTCCGACTCTGTGACCACATGGACTGCAGCACGCCAGGCCTCCCTGTCCATCACCAACTCCCGGAGTTTACTCAAAACTCATGTCCATTAAGTCATTGATGCTGTCCAACCATCTCATCCTCTGTCGTCCCCTTCTCCACCCACCTTCAATCTTTCCCAGCATCAGGGTCTTTTCCAATGAGTCAGTTCTTCACATCAGGTGGGCAAAGTATTGGAGTTTCAGCTTCAGCATCAATCCTTCTAATGAATACTCAGGACTGATTTCCTTTAGGATGGACTGGTTGGATCTCCTTGCTGTCCCAGGGACTCTCAAGAGTCTTCTCCAACACCACAATTCAAAAGCATCCATTCTTCAGTGCTCAGCTTTCTTTATGGTCCAGCTCTCACATCCATACATGACCACTGGAAAAACCATAGCTTTGACTAGATGGACCTTTGTTGGCAAAGTAATATCTCTGCTTTTTAATATGCTGTTTAGGTTGGTCATAACTTTTCTTCCAAGGAGCAAGCATCAAGTCTCTCACTGTTTCCATTGTTTCCCCATTTATTTGCCATGAAGTAATGGGACTGGACGCCTTGATCTTCATTTTGTGAATGTTGAGTTTTAAGGCACCTTTTTCACTCTCCTCTTTCACTTTCATCAAGAGGCGCTTTAGTTCTTCTTCTCTTTCTGCCATAAAGGTGGTGTCATCGGCATATCTGAGGTTATTGATAATTCTCCTCGAATCTGGATTCCAGCTTGTGCTTCATCTAGCCCAGCATTTCTCATGATGTATTCTGCATATAAGTTAAGTAAGCAGGTTGACAATATACAGCCTTGATGTACTCCTTTCCCTATTTGGAACCAGTCTGTGAAATACATGGATTTTTAGGTATTAAATATTAAAACATAAGTAACTGTTAAGCCAAAGAATGTTCATCCACATCAAACCTTAGAATTGTCATATGTCTAAACTGTGGAACATGTACCACAGTTTGGAGTCCACAGATCTCGCTCTAAATTTTTGACTGAGATCCTTCCTCTTAACATACACAAACTCAAGATTCTTCTGTCCAGTCGACTGGAATCAGGTTCAGATGTTGCCTGTTGGTTTTTATATCATTGTGGACCCTCACCAATCATCTGTCAGTTTCATGTTGAAACTGTGGGTGCATTGTGACACCTCTCCAGGTTTGATGTGACCTTTCCTTTCTTCAGATTCTTGTTACAGGGTGCCTCCCTTGTGCCTTCCAACGTCATGTGATATTGCCAGAGCTTTATTTCTCTTATGTCTTTGTGCCTGCTCTTGTTTGAGTTATGTTTTTTTCTTAATCTCATTGGCACCCTTGCAGTTTAATATTTCCTGTGGTTGTGGGTCAGCCTTCTCTTCAGCCCCCAGCTGGCATGCTTGCTGAGCCCAAAATTCAGAGAGTAGGTGCATTCCACTGGCACATGTTTTCCCCTCACCTCACTGTAGCGTCCCCAGCCTGTGCAGAGGTCGGAGCCTGTTTTTTCCTCTTAGATGTGAATCTGTGCCAACACTCTGGTCTCAGATTGTCATGAAAGTATCTGACTTGTTGATGTTCACAGATGCGTGTCTTCTTTTCCAGAAGGAGTGTTTCCTTCCATGAGGGTAGACCAGTTGTATGTCTGGGCACCTCTGTAAGACTCCTCTGCTTTAATCTGAGAGTAGTTACTGGAGTCTTCTCCAGGTGGCTTTTTCCTTTTCCCAGTGTTACTTCATCTCATCTTTATAATTGCTCATCACCTTGTGAGGTAGATTCTCATCATCCACGTTTTGCAAACAAGTAAACTGGGGCTCTAGGGCATCGGCAGAGGAGGAATCTGGACCCAGGCCACGTCCCTTCCCCATACCATGTTGTCTCCAGAAGGGTGCCTCTGTCACTTCTCGAGCCACAAAAGTGAAAACCTTTCTCGACTGAGTTAAAGAAGCAAGAAGAACTATCTGTCCAGTGCCCAGCATTGCCACAGAGGCAGCTGGACCACTTTGAATGGGTTCATCACTATGCGCAGTGGCAGGCAGCAGCCACACCGTGGCCACTCCCCTCCCCACCCCCATCTCACTGCAACTCTGCAGTGAGCTGTGTGCATTCAGCAGTCGCTTAATATGCTGGGCTGAGGCAATCACTTTGTTTGTGATCACCTCAGAGGAGATGAAAGGAGGTTTTTCATCTGTGTTGCCAGATGAATGGTAGCAAAGGAGATTACTGTTTAATCTCCAAGTTTCCATGCAGATACATCATACAGCAGAGACTAGACTTGTGTGTCTAGGTGAAAGGTACTGACACACAAGCTGAACTTTTTCACACAACTGTAGAAGGTAGAGCCAGAGGATTAGAGGGAACCAAGCACACAGGTCTTATATTTTTTAAGATTTTTCCAAGAGGTTGCAAGGTAACAGTTATCACTTTGTCCCAGCTTTTTATTACCTACAAAGACATGCCTCTTTTTATTGCACTTCACTTTACTGTGCTTCAAAGATACTGCATTTCCACGGATTAAAGGTTTGTGGCAACCCGTGGTGTCAGATAATGATTAGCATTTTTAGCAATAAAGTTTTTTTTTTTAATTAAGGTATGTACATTGTTGTTTAAGACATAGTGTTATTATATAATTAATAGACAACAGTGTAGTATGAACATAACTTTTATATGCACTGAGAAACCAAAATATTCATGTGACTTGCTTTGTTGCGATTTTGGCTTTATTGCAGTGGTCTGGAACCACAGCCACAGTGTCTCCAAAGTATAGCTGTCCCAGGTCCTCAAATACATTTCTTGGAAGTGTGGTTCTTCAACTTGGGTATACATTAAGATCATGTGAGGAGCTTGTTGAAAATACAGACGCCTGGTCTCCTCCCCAGTACATTTTGAATCAGGTAATGGCTGGAGCTCAGGCCTCTGTCATTTCAAAAGTGCTAATGCCAGCAAGGATTAGAGAAGCACTGGCTTGAGGAAGGGAGGGATGGTCAAGATTGCCTATCTTCTGTCATTAGCAGAGTGCCTGTTAGATTTTCTTTCAGGGTTTGGGGCAGCCTGGTGGTGGTTGAAAGCAGGGGCTCTGCAGTTGCCACACTTTTCTTCAATGCCATCTCTACCTGCTACCAGCTCTGCAACCTGGAGCTCATTACTTTTCATTTATGAACCTCCATTTGCTCATCTGTAAAATCGATCACTAATAATAACTTCCTTGGAGGGAAATTGCCATGATTAAGTGAGCCAGTGCATGTAACATACTTGACAGCAAGCCTAGTACATAGTAAGCACCTAATAAATATTAGCTCCGATTATGATGATTACCATCAGGAGTCCTACTTTATGTTTGACTAAGAAAATATCCCCTCTCTGGAGCCTGCAGATTCTGAAGGAGAGGCCCATATGTGAGAGTAATGCAGAGTCGCCCTGGCCCAGAGAGAGCCCATTCCATGCTAGAGTGCCAGTGCATCAGCAGCCAGGGGTGGATCGTGCAGCCTTGGTTGGTCTGAGAATGGATTCTTGGGCTTTGTTTTACACGGATCTTATTAAATAGCTGCTGAGATTATAGCTTTGATTAATTCTCTTAGTTCAGTTACTTCATCCTGGACCCTCTCCCAGAGGCCCAGGGAGAGGTTGAGAATTCAGCTCATGTACTTTGGACGTGTGTCTCCCTTGCTGAGAAATAACTGGGACTCTGTACCATTCTGAGGTTTACGTAATGCCTCTCTCGGAGCTGTCGAACCTATGTCATGTGTCTTTTCTCAGGTAGCCTCTGCAGATCCTGGGCGCTATGGACATACCTGTTTGTTTTGGCAGACAGCATGTTTATCCACAGGAATTCCTATTGTCAGGCAGACTGTAAGGTGTAATGTGGCTCTTGTCTTAATTGTGTGTGGTTACCATATGTGACTGAGACGTGCAGTTGATGTGGCCCTTAGAAAGTGATGCCGTGGGAAGCTAATGGCAGGAAAAAATTAAATTAAAAAGAACGTATTCCAGGCTGCCATCTCTGGCATTATCACTATATGAGCAAAAAGGTATCACAGCATTAGGCATTATGTTATCCTACCTTGTTAAAAAGAAAAAAAAATTTATGTAACTACCTATTTCTGTGTATAGAAAGACAACTGGACTTTTATGCACCAGAATATATCTGGAGTATTGGTATGCCCTTCTGTACTTTTAAACTAGAGAGAACTGAATATTTATTATGTATTAACTAATTTTTAAGTTGTTAAAAACACTCTAGTCATACATTTCATTTTACTCTCTCAGCCCATTTTGCAGTGAGTTATGGTATAAAAATAAGTAACTGTATCAGTTTCTTCTTTTCCCATAAGTAGTGGGAAAGAAGAAACTGTATTGTCAGCAGTACATCAGCAGTCTGTGTGTGGGCTTTCTCAGTTATCGGGGAACCATAGATTAGAGGGAGTGTCCCTCCTCAAAAGTAAGTTCTCAGGGAGGAAAGAAGGCTATGTTGTGAGTAGCAAAGTGTCTCTTTAACTCTGAACACTCAAGTCCCTGTTCAGCCATTAATTAGAGGCACATTCCTAAAATGTGGTTTTTGAAATGTTGTTTCAGGAGTAGGCTTCCCTGTTGTACCACGGCATCTCAGTCCTGTGAATCTCTTCGATCTGAGACCAGCCACAATGACTTCCCCATTCTCTCTTGAAACCCATTTTCACTGGCATTCTTTCCCTTTCCAAAGCAGAGGGTTATTATGGCACCATGGGGAGAGTATGTCAGCCAGTCTATAGGGGACCAAGATCAGTGCTGGTTTTGGTGAAGACAACTTGCCAGAAGTTGTGATCACATGTCCTGTGTCTGTGGTCCAAGCAACATTGACATTTTTCACTTGTCACCTACGTATTTAATCAATTGACCAAACTATGTTTTAAGATTATTTTTTCAAACATTGTTCAAAGTGTTTTCATGGGCTCAAACATGTTGACCAAACTGTTTCCTGAGATTATTTTTATCATAGAAACTGAGACTGGGTCCCCAAACTTGTAATCAAACCAGCTCAGATTTTAGTGGAGGTTGGCATGCCACCCTTATCAGGAGCAAAAGCTACAGGGGAGAAAAATTGCTTCAGAAAGTCTTGATTCCAAGCTTTCTGTGTACTTGGGTGTTTCTCAGAGATGGCAAACTCCAAAATTGCTGTGCACTCATCATTTTTTATTGCAAAATTCATTAAGCCGCCTTGCTATTATCATCCTATCTTGTCAAGATGATCCATTACAGGCTTCATTGCAAAACTTTAACAAGTGGGAGAAAGTACACCTCTCGCTCCAGCACAGCCCAGGAAAGCCTAGGGCGTTAGCTTCTGCCTTGCAGAGCTTCCATCTGGTGACTCCCTTTTCTCCCTGTTTGATCATGTGCAGAGACAGTTCCCTCCTTTGGGCTCTGTGAGGCATCGTGAGCTGCTGTTACAGATCAGTTGTCTTAGCTCTTCTTTTTGACAGCTAGTCCAAGACCTCTTGGAAAGCTAAAATACCAGCCTGTATGATGACATACTGTTGTGCATGGTGGGAAAGCTCCCTTAAAGTGTTATCGGAGGTCTGTGTTTCCTGTTTACCCTTCAGCTCCGAGTATTCAGTGGGCCAGATGTGTTCAGGCCTGCCAAGCCAGGCGAATTTGACTGGGCTCTGCATGTGCGTTCCTTGTCTCACCTCTGGATTCTGTGATCAGCAGAGACCCTGCCTCTTGTATGTGGTGCGCTTGTCATCAGAGCAAGCGGGAGTCACTTGACAAATATGGAAAGTGAAGGAGCTTAGCTCCAAAATTTCCATGGCAACCCCCGAAAGAAGTACAATATCACCAAAATTATTCTGTGGCTTGCTTTTTTTAGTTGCAGTGATTTGGTTGCATACTCATGTTTTTCCACTCCTGATTTGTACAGAAAACAGAGACTCTGCCCACTGTAACCAGTACTTTGGTTTCAAGGACATTAGTGGTCCCTGCCTGAAGCACCTGAAAAATTAAGTCACACAAAACTGCCTCCTTGTGTGCTAGCAGAACACGTCTGGTAGTGAAGGTTGCCTTATTTATGTTTATTATTTATGTCATGACCATTGTGGAGCCTTAGTCTCTACTGTGCATGGCCTGGGCACCAAGAGTGTATGATCTAACCTTGACCTCACTGGCCATTGTCATGGCTGCTTAATGTAGTCTCTGTGGACAGACATGGCCCTGCCCTTGAGTAGCGTGCATTTTTAAGGCACAGATCCACATCCAGTTTGTCACTTCTTAGGGAACATGTGTTAATGAAAGCATCCAACACGTTACCTGTGCACATTTGCAACTGTTTGAGCTTTTATTTTACCATTTCTTTGTCTCTGGGCTCTTCTTTCCTGTGAGTAATAAGAAAAGAGATTCTTGTTGACAAATAAGCAAGCATTCTCACTGCCTTCAACCAGGTCAGGAAAATTCCTGCGTTGTGGGGATTCTTTCTGTTTTGGTCATTTGATCTTGTTGATTTGACTCATAACGGGTTGCTGTTTTCCTTTTTCAGCCCACTGGCCTGTAATTTTTTTTTTCCAGCAATATAATTGCCATCAGTCCTTCTTATACCTTCTGATGTAGATGCCAGAGCTCGTTTGACTCATAAGTGACTCAAAAAGTCCAGCTCTGGTATTTGAATGATTTCGTTAAATTTTTTTTTTTTAATCTTTTAGGCTGTTTGTTCTCATGTTTTTCTGTCAGAAGCAAGTGTCCATTTGCCAGCTTGACAGAAGTGCTCCTGTTTTGAGCGACATTACTGAATCATTTGCTCTTTTTCTTCTTAATTCATTGAAGCTGCAAATTAGAATTTGTTGTGATATAGTTTACCTTAACCACTAAACATTTGATTTGCTGTTGATTTTACCACCACCACCCCCCAGTCTCTGCAATAATCACCTTCCTACTCATCCTCAGAAAGGATTGTCAGCATTTCAGCTTAGACATCTGTCCTCTTAGAAGCTCTCAGTCTTATTATGTGAGGTCTCCTCTCAAAGAAAATTGTAGTGTTCCTATAGTCAGAGAGTGCCAGGTTTCTCAGGTCTCCATATCATGTGACCCGTGGGGGATGTCAGGGAAAGAGTCTGCCTCTTGGGATGCATATTTGTCTATCTTGGCTGCAAACCTGTGAAATATTATGATTAAGTTTTTGGCATTTTCTTCTTGGACAAAGAATCCCTTTCCCTGATTTTTGCTTTTGTTGTTGTTCCATTATAGGTCCACCACATGTGACAGGTCCTAGATACCAAAATATAAGTCAAAATATAATCTCAATAAGAATTTATTGAAATATGAGCTATAGTTATTCTCTTCTGTTTCCTATGAATTCAGATAATTATGTCCTACATAACCTCAAACCAGAGTTAATAAAGTTCTTCATCTCTCCTCTCATGAAGCAGAACACACATCCTTTGAGCCCCAGTGAAGTGTCATCCTCACTCCCTGTGCAGTGGAGGTAGTCTTGGGCTCCTCATACTGCTTCAGGAGTCTTGATGCAAGGATTTTGTGCAAAGGAAAATTTCGCTTACTTATGAACTGATTCATACTGATAAATGGCATATCCATTCTCTCAATGGCCCCCTAGTCATGTAATTGTGGAGTGGTTCTTCTCCCTGGTAGCGAGCTCCCACCTGCAGGCCCTATTACTCCTCCCACATCTTGGCTCAGTGCAACTGTTGATTTCTCTTTCTTTGTTGTTTCTCTTTGGAGCTCAACCTTTTGAAATATAAATTGTTCTAAACCTCAGGAATCAACTTGATAATCTGTTTTTTTTTTTCCAAAATTTAATTAGAGTTCAAGGATATCCCATAAGCTTCATGGGTTTTTTTGATTCAGAATTCTGAGAGGCTTCAACATGGTCTTGAGAATTTGCCAAGATGCTAGGTATTATTGGTGTGTGTATGTGTGTGTGTGTGTGTGTTTGTATGTTTATGTATTTGTGTAACTAATGTGACTATTACTCTAACATCATTTCATAAGCTTATTTTTATATACATGAGTAGTGCAAAGGAAAGCATTTTTATCATAACATCCCCCCGCCTATTTTGCCTAAAGAGACCGGAGTTCAAATGTTGACCTGTAAACTACCATGTAAGTGAGCCTAGTCTTTCTTCTGAGGGATATGGTATACCTCTGGCTCATTTCAGAAAGATCCAGTGAGGATTAACCCAGATATGATATTTCTTGATACATGAATTGATTGCCCAAAATATCAGTTGATTCTAATATGGTGTATCTGTAAGGAATGTGGAACAAGAAAGACATTCCACGTCCCTGATGGTTTGCTCCTACAGTAGTGCCCATGCCATTTGTCTAAATCATCCAAAGTGTTTTCTTCAGCACATGGTTCCAAGTTTTTAAAGATGGGAAGAAACAGAAAGTTCTTTTCTTTGAGCAATGTTCTGAAGTTTACAAAACACATTCTTGCATACGATCCCACTTGATCCTCATGACAGCTCCCCCAAGCTATGCAAGGCATTTTTCATGCTCCCCATTGTGTAGCTACATTAACCAAGAAACAGAGAGCCAAATATTGCCTGACTCTACATACCCAGTCAGGAGTGTGGTCTTGAAGGGAACTCAGGGCTTCTCCCGTCTGACTTGGTAATATTCTCCAAGCACTGATGTGACTGTTTGGAACATAGACTCAGATTTGTGTATGTAGACCTCTCTGTAGTCCTACATATACAGATCTATTAGTCAAAAAACTAACTGGAAGCTCAGCATCAACTACTTGGAACTAGAGGCAACCCAGAAGGGTCTGGCGGGAGAGTGATGAGGGGGTTAGATTGCAGAGCCATAAGGAAGTGGATGGCTAAAGAGTAAATATTTTATAGTGTGGCACCATAGGGTCAGAGGTAGGACATGGCTTAGGCAAGTAAGGCAGTGTTAGGGGCAGGAGTTCTAGAATAAAGGGTTAATGACACAGAAGCCAAAAGGATATGATTGACTGCAAGGGGGCTTTGAAGGTTTTTTCTGTTCTGACCATCTGCCAGTCCCAAGAAGACACAACTTACGGTGTGGTGGTTGAGCACTCTTAGGAAAAGGTTTGTCCTGTGGAAGAGAAGATATGTCCTGTCAAGTGGAGGAATGAGTTCTGCTCTAAAGTTTCACATCACCTGTTACTCTCAGGTTCTTCCTTTCCCACTTGTAATTCGCATTTTTTTAATTCATGTGTTTATTTATTTTTGGCTGTGCTGGGTCTCTGTTGCTGTTTGTGGCCTTTCGCTAGTTGCAGCGATCCAGGGCTGCTCTCTAGCTGTGCTGTGCAGGCTTCTCATTGTGGTGGCTTTTCTTGTTGCAAAACATTGGCTCTAGACACCCCTGGCCTCAGTGGTTGCAGCTCCCAGGCTTTAGAGCACAGGCCCAGCTGCCCCTCGGCATGGAGACTTGTCCTAGTCTCGGGATCAAACCCCTGTCCTCTGCGCTGGCAGGCACTTTCCCACCCGCAGGCTCCATGGGGAAGTCCTCCCACTTGTGATTCTTTTTGTCCTGCCATTCTTCCCTGTGTCCTTTTCCTAGTTTCATCAGCACCAGAGAGCTCCATGTAACCTCATTATTTATGAACTTTTGGATAGGTAGGAACAGACTATCCCAACGGAATCTAATGGAACAATATTAATATGGGGTTTGTGGGGTTTTTTTTCCCCACAGAGGAACAAAGAAACAGCCTCATCAACTCCAGTTTGGAATCTGTTGTCTCTTCAAATGCGAACAGCATCCTCAATTCCAGCAGCAGCTTACAGCCCAACATAAACTCCAGTGACCCAGACCTGGATGTGCTCAAACCCACCCGGCCCAACTCACTGTAAGTATGACGTCTAGCTGCCGGCCACAGGGGGCCCTTGTCAGCCATTCTACCCAGAATGTGCTCTCTGGCCCCGCCTGACTTTGAGTATTGTCCCAAGAACCTAATGTAAACCTTCTCCCTCAACTTGGAAGCTTGGCTAAGTTTATTTCATATGTTTGAAGCATCATCATCTCAAAGGGGAATCACGATTCTTAACATACTGCTTCTTGGCCTTGGTGATGTTTGATCTACCATCCTGCTGAGATGGCTTTGGTGATGGCTCCTTGCCTGTGCTGGCTGCTGGGGCATGAAAAACTACTTCTTTTAGTTTTACAAACATCCGGGCACTGCAGTAGCTCAGTAGATCAGCAGCTACATTTGTTTCACTCATTTGTGTTGTCACAGTTTCCCTTCTCCCCAACTTTTGTTGAGTATGTTCAGTGCTATCTGTCTCTACTGCCAGAGAGAATAGCTCCAGGAGCCCTTTGAGTCTTTAGCTCCTCAAAGCTCAACACAACCATGATCACAGAGCAGATGCTCTAAAAGAGAAGAACCTCTGTTGCTTCGTCCTCTGATGTTGAGCACCCACAGCTGAGACTGTTTTGAGGCTGGTTGTCCAATCCTCCACGGAAACTAGATCTACTCTGCTTGGGCCAGAAAGTTCTCTTTTGTGGTTGCATCCCACATTACTTAGCTTGCTTCTTCAGACCACCGCATAAATCTTGTCCACTAGAGCCTTTGCAGAAAGAATGTGAGGCCGTGACCAGAACAGCTGGACCCTCTGGCCACAGTTGTGTGAAACTCAGGAAGAGGAGAGTTGACTTTGCCTTTCTCTGATGAAAATAGTTCGAGGTTCAGCCACAAATTGCCTCCAGGGCAGTCGTTTCTCTTGGTAAGACACCAGCATGTCAGAACCATTTCTTACCCTTCTCCTCGCTGTGGTTGCATGATTGCATCCCGCCATTCTATCTCACTAACATATTTACAGACCCGCAAAATGGGTCTAACATTTTTTTCCTTAGAAGAGACTAAGCGATACTAAGGGTTGGAATGAAGAATGACTCTAAAATGGGTAATAGGTACTTAGAAAATGCAGCCACAGTGTAAGATGAAACTGTACATTGAGAAAATCAGGTCTCTTTTTAATTGTTGACAGCTTTAAATCGTACCTTGATACTCAAGAAGTTTTACCTATTATGATGTAGATGATGTGTTTGTATACCAGAAAGTATCCTCAAATGTTCAAAATAATGTAACTTGTTCAGCTTGTGCACAGTGAGTCCCTTCTGGTTCTCCATGGCCAATGGAGCCTCCCTCCCTTTATGGGTGGCTCCCTCAGGGACTCCTAATACTGCTTTCCTAGACTTTAAGGAGATTCTGTTTCCTTTCCTTCCATTTTGTTTAAGTCTCTGTACCTTGCAGTTGCTGAGGTTATTTGTTGCTCAGCATGAGCATGGTTTCATGCAGCCATGAAATTAAAAGACGCTTACTCCTTGGAAGAAAAGTTATGACCGACCTAGATAGCATATTCAAAAGCAGAGACATTACTTCGCCAACAAAGGTCCGTCTAGTCAAGGCTATGGTTTTTCCTGTGGTCATGTATGGATGTGAGAGTTGGACTGTGAAGAAAGCTGAGTGCCGAAGAATTGATGCTTTTGAACTGTGTTGTTGGAGAAGACTCTTGAGAGTCCCTTGGACTGCAAGGAGTTCCAACCAATCCATTCTGAAGGAGATCAGCCCTGGGATTTCTTTGAAGGGAATGATGCTGAAGTCGAAACTCCAGTACTTTGGCCACCTCATGCAAAGAGTTGATTCATTGGAAAAGACTCTGATGCTGGGAGGGATTGGGGGCAGGAGAAAAAGGGGACGACAGAGGATGAGACGGCTGGATGGCATCACGGACTCAATGGACGTGAGTTTGAGTGAACTCCAGGAGTTGGTGATGGACAGGGAGGCCTGGTGTGCTGCGATTCATGGGGTCCCAAAGAGTCGGACACGACTGAGCAACTGAACTGAACTGATGAGCATGGTTGCTCAACACTCTCTGATTTTCACCAGCAGCACCAACTGGTGGTCTTTAAGCTCTATTTTCAGCAGCTGGTGTCTGGGACCCCCTAAGGTTTTGTTGAGTATAGTGTGTCCAAAGAGGCTGCTTCAGCAGTTACATGGAAATGGGGGGTTATGTCTTTTAAACAGGTCATGAATGAGGGGGCTTGTGATTTTTATTTTTGATGTCTAGATATGATTTTTTTTTGAGAACCCAGTTATTTGTCATATGCTATGACATGTACAAAAGTCATACTTTAAGTAAGCTAGATTTGTTTTATGTAAAACACTGGCTATCACTTTACCTGCTTCATGCCATCCACAGGACACATGCCTACCTGCTATAGGTTTGGGGGCTTTCCCAAGGAAGGGAGTATGAGGCCTGGAACAGTCTCCTTGTTTGGTGGAGGATAGGAGGCTGGAATGTGGTTATGTTTCTTGCTGGGCTGTTGTCTTCCATTCAAGGGAATAGCGAAGTGATGCCTGGGAATCCTGAGCTCTGGGAAGGCTGCTCTTGAGGTAGAAGCAGTGCTGACACGGAGTCTGCCTCAGCCCTGATGAGGGCCGTGTCGGTGGCTGCACACTGCAACTGGCTCCCCCCCATTTCTAAACCCAGGGCTGGGAGAGCTTGTCACCCAGTTTGTGCCTGCCTGGTTTTTTTCCGCCTGGGATTGGCCTGGATGGACCACACACAGACAGACTCGAGGTCACCCTGGCAAATGCACGCCGCAGCATTTCCCTGAGGTTGTGAATTCTGAGAGGTCTGAAGCACCTTCCGCTGTGGTGCTTGGGCTCTGTCACAACCAGTCCAGACCACTTGGGTCTCAGCCCTGGACCCTTTCATTCTTTCCATCCTTGCTCACTTGAGATGCACCAAATTCCTTGAATGGGAAGCACTTAATGATGCAGATGAGGACACAAGACCAGATCAAGGGGGTGGGGGATTACCACTACGTTGAGTATAAATTAGGCATGAGGTGGGGAACCAGTCACCAGAAAACTGTCTGGTTTTTTTTTTGTTTTGTTTTTTGTTTTTCATTTCATTCGTTTTTCTTGGTTTTCATAATGACTGGGATGATCCTTCTGACCACATAACAATCATAATGAAAGAAACACATTTGTGACTCGGCATCTTTGGTGCTTCAGAGGCCATATTTTGCTGTCTCACTGGTAAATCTTTCCTAATTCTCCAAAGGGATGAGTGCCCTCTTGTTTGTGTGGACATAATGCTAAAGCTGGCATCAGAATCAGAGATGCTACCACTTTAGCCTTGCTAGGGCAAGACTTCGGGGATCCTGTCTTTGGGAGGTCCTCAGCCATCTCTCCTAAAGATCAAAGAGCACTTTAGATTGTCTAAAATGGTCGGTGGAGATCACTGACCAAATTTGTGCTCAGACCTCCGCTGAGCTTCCTGTGGTAAAGGAGAAGGAGAGAATTCCTGTGCCTCCCTAGAAGTTTATACTCTGATCAAGGAGGAAAGACGGTGGTAAACAACAGAGCTAAACGGGACTTAGAGCTCAGAAGTGTATATAGAGTTCAACAACTCTTAACTGAGTATTTTTAGGTACACAAGCCAGTCTAGTGTTGGGAAAGGTGGAGTAGATGAAATGTGAGGTGGGCACTAGGAAAGATGATACGAATGGATGGAAGAGCATTTTAGATAAGGGGATGAGGGGAGGCAGAGGTGATCCAGGGTGGAGAAAAACATTCTACGGAAATGTGTATTGGAGGAAGGGGTACTTAGTTGTCATCTCAGCATGACCACCAAAAAAAAAAATTTTTTTTTTGAACCGACCTTTAAGATCAGGTCACTTCACAATAAAATCCAGATTTCATGCTGCCTGGAGCCACTAGACATACACACACACATAAATGAATTTAGACATAGACCTTACAACTTTCACAAAAATTAACTCAAAATTGGATCATAGACCTAAGTGTAAAATGCAAAACTATAAAATTCTAGAACACAACAAAGGAGAAAAACTAGGTGTCTTTGGGTTTGGCAGTGACTGTTTAAATATTGCACCAAAAGCATAATCCATGAAAGAAAAAATTGGTAAGTTGGACTTCATTTAGGCTAAAAGCTTCTGCTCTGCAAAAGACATTATTAAGAAAATGAAAAGCCAAGCCACATACTAGGAGAAAACATTTGCAAAATGCATATCTGATAAAGGACCAGTATGCTCAATATTAAAGCAAGGGTATATCATTCCACACCTGTTAGAATGGCTAGCCTCCAAATCACTGACATCAAATGCTGATGAGGATGAGGAGCAACAGAAGTCTCATGCATTGCTCGTGGGAATGCAAACTGAGAAAGCCACTTTAAAAGGCAAGCTGATTGCTTCTTGTAAAACTAAAGGTAGACTTATCACTCAACACGATCAAGCGAACACTCTCCTCGGTGTTTACTCAAATAAGTTGAAAACTTACATTCACAACAAAATCCTGACCACAAATATAAATAGCAGCTTTATTCATAATTGCCAAGTTGGAAGCAACCAGGTCATTCTTCAGTGGGTGAATGGATAACCAAACTATGATACATCCAAACAATGGAATATTATTTGACGTTGAGAGGAAATGAGCTATCAAGTCATGAAAAGACATGGATGAACCATACATGTGTAAAGCTACTCTGAAAAGACTATAGTATGGTATGATACCAACTATATGACATTTTGGAAAACAGAAAACTACAAAATCAGTAGAGGGCAGGAAGGACACAGGGTTTTTTTCGGATAGTAATAGACATAAGACATTATGCCTTTTCAGAACTCATAAAACTCATAGAACAGAAAGAGTGGATCCTAACGTGAACTGTGGACTTTAGTTGATAGTTAATAACAATGGTAATAATAATGTAGCAAAATTGGTTCATCAGTAGCTATAAATATACCACAGTAATGAAAGGTGTTAATAATAGAGGAAACTTAAAGGGGAGAGTTATATAAAAATTCTAAGTTATTTTGAGCAGTTTTTATAAGCTTAAAACTGCTCTAAAAACAGGCTATTAATAGATTTTTAAAAATCTAGATTCCCAGCTTCTTCTGAAAAGTTAAAAGATTTGGCCACTTTAAATCCATATATTTTCTGGTAACAGATGAAATTCTTTAGTCCCTAGCTTCTTATGGTCCCAGTTAATTCCTTTCTGTCTCAGAGGCCTATGATAAATAGGCTCTTTGCAGCTCCTCCCCTTAAGAGGTAGAGCTCTTGAACTTAGGCTGGCCTTTACCCTCTGACTTGATTTGACCATCATATGACTTCCACGCCCAGGCCACAAGGCCCTGCAGCTTCCTGTCTCATCCTCTTGGATCCCAGTCACCATGTAAAAAGCCCAGTTCAGCCTCCTTGAGGATGAAGGACTATTGGAAAGAGAGGCCTACTCTCCCGGCAAAGCCCAGAGCCCAGGCCACCAGTCAGCCAGTGCAGGCACAAGAGTGAGTCCAGGAAAGAGGAGCAGAAATGCTGCCCAATTAACTCACAGATGCGTGAGGAGTGATACAGTGTGGTTGTTTTAAGCTACTGAATTTGGGCCAGTTTTTTCAGCAAAGGTTAACTGACAGAAGTCAGAGTCTTGAGCAATGGCCTTGGGATGGAGCTGGGCTGCCTAGGTCAGTAGGAGGGGATGGAAGGTTCTCACCCTGCCACAGTGGCATATGAAGATGAGCTTCCCATTTCCAGAATCTTATTTGAAAGAAAATAACTCATAAATGAGATTCTAAGAAGTTAAGAACAAAACAAAACCCATAGCTGATGGCAGAGGCAAAAAGAAAGATAGCTCTGTTACTGATATGGAAAGCAGGAAGACCTAGGTTTTAATGCTGGCACCAACGTCAACTGGCCAATGCCAGTCCTTGGCCCCAAATGTGTCCCTGAACGCACCCATCCCCCTTCTCCCAGTGGTGGACATAGTGGGGTAAACTTTCCTAAGAACAGAGGTCATTCGCTGGGTGCTTACAAAGGACAGCAGAAATTGATCTCTTTCCTTCCTAGTGACCAACAGAACTGGCCTCATGCCTCCACTTTTTTGGAGGATAGTGATTTTTTAAGGAGGAAGTAAACAAATGCTAAGAAAGAAGTCAGGGGACATCCCACTAGGGACTGAAGATACTGCAGTAATTCCCCCAAATTAAAACTGACCAAGGAAATGCTTTTTTTCAGACCACTGGTGTAGGGATAGAGAGGACAGGGGATGATTCCAGTAATGGAACCTAACCTGAGAGTTCTCCCTGCCTAAGTGGTCCCCACCCATAAAAACTAACTCACTGCCCAGTAGCCCCATAAATAAAACTGATTTTTCTTGTCCTTTCCGCTTAACACACACACACACATGCATGTCCAAGTTATTTCTGGTGACCTAAAAGATGAGTGCATGCCAAATGCCTTCAATTTCTGCCAGAGTCAACCTCTCCAGTTTTAGTGAGAGGCAAGAGAACAGTGCCTGGAATTCAGAGGATAAACACGGCCTGCTTCCAGGCCGAGTTGTTTCTCTGAAGCACTGTTGGCTCCTGCTGAATTTGCTCCAGCTGCTCTCACATGAAACCTGGGAAAAGCTCACCAAAGAGAGAGATCTCTAAAAGTTTACTTCTGTTTTACTTATTCAGTCAACATTCACTCAGTAAATATTGTTTGAACACTGACTGTGGGCCAGGTGTTGTTCTGACTCCTAAAGATAGGGTGATAAGAAATTGCATTGTTTCTGCTGTCATGGATTTTATATTCTAGAAAGGTAATATCAGAATCTCAGATAGCAAATGTTGAAAGGTTCTGTGGAGAAAATTAATATAGAGAAAAGCAGGTATGGATTTGGAGGGGAAGGAGGCAAGTTACTTTAGTACTTTCTGCCTCAGTTTCTTCATCTGTAAAATAGGGTAATCATACCCTCCATGAAAAGGTTTTGTTATGTTTAAACGAGATCATCTTTTGTGTCATTTTCGTGTTCGGCACTATGAATGGCAATTATTAGTAACTCGTCAGGGGTCCTCTTCTACTCTGTCCTTCCTGTCCGTTTATTCCCTCATCTCTGGCGTGTGTTATTCAGGTGCAGAGAGATGTCCCAGGCTGTTCTGACCATTCTCCACACTGGCCTCCTGTCTTGATGGCCTGGAGCTGTCAGGTCAGTCTTTGAGTCTTTGAGAAGAGGGAGCTTCTACTGTAGAGTCAGGTACTGCCCTACCTTAAACCTAGACCCACCGGGGTAGACAGGCCTGTTCCTAAAACATAGGAAACCTCCACACCCCACCGGGTACCTGATAAGCTGCATCCCTCACTGTTATTTATTGGGTCCAGATAAATCACTAAATGAATAAGAGGCATTAGACAAGTGATAAGTAATGGCATATTTTTTAAAGTAATTTTACCATCTAAATGCTATTTTATGCCAAAAGAGTTACACCCAAACAGGCAGCTATGAGTTTGCTCCAGTGATTTTTGTCATTCTTTGGAATGCAGGGATTTGAAAGAGGAAGTTTTCCTCTGTGGTTAAATCAGCTTTCTGTGGGAAGAGGATCTTTCCTGTTAGATTGAGGATATTTTTTCTCACCTGCCTCCAAGCATAAAAGATCTCTTCAGCCAGTTTTGCCTGAAAATTTGGCGGTGTTCCCCACCTTGCAAAATAGCTTGAAAGCAAAATGATTTTCACAAGGAATCCTTTTCCTTTTCTTGTTACTCCTCACCACCCCCATGGAAGTTCCCGCCTGCTCACTCGTGGTCGTCTCTTGGACAAGCCCCGAACCATCCCTCTTCCATCTCAGGCTCCTGCGGCCACCATGGCCACAGCTTTTCCAAGGCTAGGTTGGATACCTAGCCAGGTTCGATTTGGTACCAGACTAGGTTCCCTTGGCATTTTCGGAGATTGTCACTGATGTCACCAACATTCTTGTTTTCTGAGAGGCTTCCTGTCAGCTTTTCCCATTGCCCAGCCATGATCTCACTTGGTTGAGGGTGGCGATCCTGCCTGGTGATCCATCCGGTTTTTATTGGATAAATGCATTTGGTTATTAGCGGTTCTTCTTTTTTTCCACAGAAAAAAATTGCTCAAGGCAGGCCTCACTCTTCATGACCCACAGGATTTCTTTCCCAAGCACTAGGGCTGTCTGTGGGCTTGGATATCTCCAGCCGGTCGGCAGAGGGGGTATGGGAGGAGATGGGAACTAAACACCGTTCAGTGCTTAGCCGGTATCCCTGACAGAGTGGAAATCAAAAAGGGAACAATGTTTTCCTTCACACGGATTGTTTTCTTCCCCCTTTACAAGCTAAAATCATGGAAAGGGTCTGCATTTTCTTCTATAAACTAATTAATCTTATTAAATAGTCTTAAATAATGCCCCTCATTTGCCGTGACATTGTAGATGCTAAAACCTTGGAGTTTAATTAAATATATGAATGAACAAGTTTCATTCTGGAGTTAGCTGTATTTTGTCTATGTAAGTAGGTGTTAAGCATTTTAAATCTCCACTTTTTGGTAGTGCCTTTAGGGAAGGAAGTAAGCTTAAGATTTTGCATGGCTTTCAGCACTATTATGCCTGTAAGTGGACTTGGAAGGAACACTAAGTGGCTGTTTTTCTCGATTTGGATTGGAACTGGGATTGTCTCTCTCCTCCCTATGTATATAATTTGGAGGAATCTTACTGGGAGATCCAGATCCTAAATTAAGTAAATTAAAAGCATATTGGAGTTCAGGAACCTCTTTTAAATCTTTTCAGTCAGTCTGGAAAGCAGATGCTTACTTAGCTAGGAACACATTTCTAGTTGGAAACAGCCTTGAGGTCTTATTTTTAATGTCTCTCTGAGTTAAGAATCTAGAAAACCTTGTACTGTAGGCTGGTTTGGTCTCTGCATGCTGCTCTTTCTGGGCAGGGTCTTAGTTCAGTACAGTGGTTCCCAGAATGTGGTCCTGGGACCACCATCATTGGTATCACCTGGGAGCTTGTTAGAATTACATGTTCTCAGGCCCCACCCAGACTTACAGGATAGGCAACTCTGGAGGAGGGGCCCAGCAATCATGGTTTAACAAGCCCGGCAGGTCATTTTGACACGTGGTCCTCAAGTCTGAGAACCATAGTCACAAGTGCCTTAGGCTGATGGACTTCCACAAGAATAAAATCTGGATATACATCAATGTAAAGCTCTCAGGGCCAAGCCTATGTCATCTCTGGCACTTTGATCGTCCTGGCAGTGATGAGAGTAGTGGAGCTTGAGAGCGCCCAGCCCTTGGCCCTCAGGGGAATCCAGTTAGCTCACCAGTGCTTTCCTTTAAAGCTCCTCAAGGAAGCCAGCCAGCTGCTTTGCAAATACTTGCCTTTGGTCATAAATCAAGACAGGATGGGTTCATCAATTAATCAAGCCAATAGTTATTCTTACTGTGCATCTACTGTGTATGTCACCCAAGAAAATCAAGACCCTTGCACTGGGTCTTGACAGAAAAAGAGATCTCAGGATATGTGATACTGAGTGTTGGGTCAGCATCAGCATGTATGAAAGATGTGAGACTTGTAGATCACCATTCACCAGACTGATGCAGGAATGGGAGACAAGTGCAAAGAGTGGAATGGGGCGAAGTTCAACAGATTCTTAACAAGAGGACTTCTGTGCCTTTAATATGTCCATTGTGAATCTCCCGAGGGCCATGTCTTAGGCTGCATTTCCTAAATGTATGCGACCACAGAAGATGGTTTTATAGTACTTCTCTCCAGCCTCTTAAAACAGAATTCCATAGTTTAAGGAAATGCTATTCTGAAACATTGTTTTTGAGGGGGAAATATGTTTCTCATAATGGATGTTATCATTATGGCAGAGTTTCTGCAAATGAATAGTGATTTCATTTATATAGAAATATATGCACATAGGTATCTGAAGACTGAAATGGGCTCTATCATAACATAAGTGGCTCTGTCATGCACAAAGCATCAGTGAGCCTTGGGATCTGCGTTAAGGAAAAGCCAATGTGGCCTGGGCAGTGAAATGTTAGCTCTGGTATATTCTAGCTGTTACTTGCCCTCTCTGAGTTAGACCTCTTCCTTGAAATGGTAAGTAATAACAGTGAACGTGACAGTTGCTCAGTTGTGTCCGATTCTTTGCAACGCCATAGACTGTAGTCCATGGAATTCTCCAGGCCAGATATTAGAGTAGGTAGCCTTTCCCTTCTCCAGGGGATCTTCCCAACCCAGGGATCAAACCCAGGTCTCCCACACTGCAGGCAGATTCTTTACTAGCTGAGCCACAAGGGAAGCCCAAGAATACTGGAATGGGTAGCCTATCCCTTCTCCAGTGGATTTTTCTGACCCAGGGATCGAATGGAGATTTCCTGCATTGCAGGTGGATTCTTTACCAACTGAGCTATCAAGGAAGCCCCAATTAAGAATAATACCTGCATTCAGGATTTGTTGTGAGAGTCAGATGAGATATCACTGTATAATATTTAGTAAATGGCCAGGTTCATAATAAGTGGTCAATGTAAATTGGTTACTTCTGTAATTTTTGAAATTACGTTATCTTTATCGGCTGTTATACTGTCTCTCCACCACCAGTGAATCAACACCCCTAGTGTTGATTCCTTTCAGGTTTAGCAGCAATGTTTATTTTTGTTTATTTGTATGATCCTTGTGTAACACAGAGCAGCCCAATTAAAAATACTGAGATAATAATTTTAAAAGAACTAAAGCTAAATGAACTACAAATAATAAAATACATAGAAATCAGTAGAAGCACTCCCTTTACAAGTCAAGCTGCAAGCTATTTGCTCACAGTCTTCAGGCTTACTCTTGCCTTGTCTGGCATCTGCCCTATTGTTTCTCCCTTGGGTGGGGCCAGTTAGAGCGACACTAATTAGACTGCAACCCAGTTGCAATTCTGAGTTTTCACTGAGTGATAATTTAGCCTCAGGGATTCCTTTCCAGCCTGTAACTTTTTGTCAATTTGACTGTCATATGGCAAAAAAAAAAAAAAAAAAAATTGTTTCTGAAAAGAAAGCATCTTGAAATTCTGCATCTTAGTCATCCACTGCCTTTGTTCTTGTTTTTCTTCAGTGTCTGTCAGCTTCCTTCCCAAGAAAGCACTGAGGTTCTCCCTAAGCCATTGCTTCAGAATACTTCCAATACTCCTTGCATGGGGCTGTTCCCTGGCTGTTGTCAAAAATGTTAGAAAAAGGGATAAAATGGCTGCTTTAAGGTAACCTTGTTACCTTTTGTTGCCCTTTGTGAGGAAGCCAGTGCTCTCAAAAGGAACCGGGACAGCACTGTCCACAAAGAAATAAGGGCAGATGCCAACCAGGGTTGACCTTTTAGAATCCTAAGAAGAAACATCAGTCTGCAATGAAAATAGCATTATTCAAGGAGAATTTATTTATAAAGGGGTGGGAATAGGAGAATCACAAGAGTTATTAGTACAGTAAACCAGAGCTAATAGCAGCCAACTAATTACCATCCTTACGCCAAAGGGATTTGAGTAGAAAGTGGTTACCAGAACCCAGAAGAAGAGAGACTTCTATCAAGTCAGCACTTTGAAAGGACCTTTGGTCAAGGGATTCGGCCAGGTGGAGGAGACCTCTCAGAAAGGGAGACAAGGGAATAATACCTTGGCTCTCCCCTTCCTACTGCTGATCTCCTGCCGGAGCTCCCCATTGGTGAACCCAACAAGAAATCCATGCTGGTTAGCGCCCAGAGAGGAGGGCAGATGCTTCTCCCAGAGAGGAGTGGATGCTCTCCAGCACAGAGGTGTAGTGTGGTGCCATTTATAAAACCCAAACTGTGGGACCAGAAGGGATAACTGTCAGTAAAGGGCTGCTGAAATAAATCATAATGTAAACTGCTACCTACAGCAGAGGAATGAGATTGTTCTGTACGTGCAGGTATGGAGCATGCTAAGAGCAAGGTGTAGGGTGGTGTGCAGCTCTCAGCCCAGCCACACTTTAGCACCTGAGGAAATGAAAATGAAAAATTCCAGCACATAAGCCCCTTCCCTGGAACCTCAGAGTTCACTCATCTGGGTGGGATCTGAATTTTGGTATGTTTCCTAAACTTCCTTGGTGATTTGATATGCAGCTACTTTTGAAAACCATTAGTGTACATACTTATATATATGAATCCAGGAGTATATACTCAGACAGATATGTGTATGTGTTTGTAGTATTTCTGGAAAGATACAGGAAAATGAATTAGGGTGGTTTTCTATAATGAAGGCAGACCAGACAGTGGCTTGTGCTGGAAGGGACATTGATTTTCAACACTGCCCTTTTTATCATTTTAGAATTTTTTTTACAAGCACGTGCTTGTATTTTTCTGTTTTGGAAACTCAATTTAAAATAGATATTTACTCAGTTTTGCAGTTGTCATTCTTTTATTTATTTGCTCCTTTAAGTTATGCTATACATCTTTGTGAGGAAGAATTCTCTTTTTTAACGTCAGTTATATCCTCAGTAACTAATAATCTGAGTGAGATACCTGCCATTTGATTAGAGAATAAAGGCTGTACAGGAAGGTGTTGCTTTTGGTTTGTTTTAAATGAAATTAGTGGTATTTAAGTCATTCATGCAGTGACCAAATGACTTCTCCCAAGGTTGGTGTCTCCATGACTCCAGGTCAGTTTAGTAAATGATAACTCTTTTAGGACAGCAGAGGAAATTTGTCTCAGGCAGCTAAGTAGAGTGGATCCAGTTAGACCTCTAGGTCTGGACTGATTTCAGATTACCTAATAAATTAGGAAGCCCTAACTTAGGAAACCAGAAAGTCGGCTGGCTATTCATGAATTCCTCTCCCATCCTATCAACCAACACTGTGAAATTTCAGGAGCTCCATTTTCTTGAGCTGTATATAGTTCTTTCACCTGATCTTCATCTTTCTCCATCTACCCAATTCCCTTTAAAAGCCCCATTTTAAAACAGAATATATAATGGAAAAACCTTAACTTCTGACCTCTATGGACATCAGTTCAGTTCAATTCAGTTCAGTCGCTCATTCATGTCCGACTCTTTGCCACCTCATGAATCGCAGCACACCAGGCCTCCCTGTTCATCAACATCTCTCGGAGCTCACTCAGACTCACGTCCATCGAGTCAGTGATGCCATCCAGCCATCTCATCCTCGGTCGTCCCCTTCTCCTCCTGCCCCCAATCCCTCCCAGCATCAGAGTCTTTTCCAATGAGTCAACTCTTTGCATGAGGTGACCAAAGTACTGAAGTTTCAGCTTTAGCATCATTCCTTCCAAAGAAATCCCAGGGCTGATCTCCTTCAGAATGGACTGGTTGGATCTCCTTGCAGTCTAAGGGACTCTCAAGAGTCTTCTCCAACACCACAGTTCAAAAGCATCAATTCTTCGGCACTCAGCCTTCTTCACAGTCCAACTCTCACATCAATACATGACCACTGGGAAAACCATAGCATTGACTAGACGGACATTAGAGTTATTCCATCATAATCAGCAGTTGCTCTGGAAACTCAGTCACACAGCATAAGGCACCTGTGTTCCTCACTACCCATCTCTGCCTTCTGGATAGTAAGATCACATGCTTCCTGTAATCAAAAAGAATAATTTAGTACTTTTATCATTCTTTTCAGCTTCTCTTGTAAAAGATAGAAGTGACACCGTTTGTGATTAGACACACTGAAAATAAGTATTTTATGTAGTTTCTGGTGACTATAGCAGTGACATAGAGAGAAGTCATCTTGGGTTTTGAGAAAATTGGAAAGCCCTGTTCAGTTTATTTTGCTTACCACTGTACTCAAAACCTTTGACGATTTAAGCAGGTGAAACATGCAGGATAGAATTTGAGGACAGCGGCACCCAAAAGATAGAATGGAGAAGGAGGTTGGCGAGGCTCTTGTCATGTCACATCAGACATCACTGACAGAAATGATTATAGCCCACGAACTTCAGCATTTAGACTTGAAGAGTACTGCTTGACGGTTGGGAGATCCAAAGCTGAAGCATGAGAGAGATTTCTGATCTTCAAGTGTGTTGGCTTCAACCTTGTCTTGGAGGTAATCTATACCCTCCCCTCCCCTCCCTTCCACACACTGTGCCTTATAGCATAGACCTCATGATAGGAGTGCCACACAGCTCTCTGCCCGCTCTGAGGGAGAAGTAGCCCCTGCCTCTCACACACACACCTCCTCTTAACCATTATTATCTTGACCCTTTGTGTAAAAGTGGAATTAGGGGAGTTATTCCCCAGCCATCTATGGCGGTACTTGTGATGTGCGGTTGTCACAGTGAAAATAAACTAGCAGAAGATCAAGAAGTAGAGTCATAGGCATTCCAAACACAGTGAACCAGTCCACATGTTAGTGACCGACACAGACAAGGTGATCATTTCAGACAGCCGTTAGACCCAGCACTATCCCAGGTGAAGACTGCAATTTGAATAATTATTAGCAGAGGAATACCACTGACTGCTCTTATTTGAGCTTCTACCCTTTCTTAATTCTCAGTGTAACAGAGACTTTGCTCCAACTTATGTGTCCACACAGTGTGAGCCGCCAGAACCACCAGATCTGAGGGACAGTCTCTTCCCCATCAGCCCGCAGACACATAATAAATACCTTCTGTTCAGTCAATAGGAAAGAGACTTATCAATACTTTCTGCTCAGATCTCTCAGAGTCCACATGGGGGAAAATCAGAGCTTTGGATATAAGGGGAACATTATTGCCAATGAGAGACAGATTCTAAGCAGTAAATGAGTGAGTGATCTGGTCATTCATTCAGAAATATTTGTGGTTGAATGAAGTGCCTTTGCAGTTTATGTTGTATGGACAGGGTTTCCAATAATCTCCTTCATCTTCTAGATCTGCTTTAGATTTGTAATTTCCTTGTCTGCCTTGGTCCAGTTTACTGAGAGTGGAGTAAGGAGGAGTTCTGGTTTAATGATCCAACATTTTTATCCTGTTAACCAGGAGACTTTCTGCCTCTCAGACTCTGCCAATTTTCAAGCACTGGGTTTATAAAAGAAAAGATGGTACAGTTCCTAATAGTTAGTCTATAGATTTACACCATAAGAGTGATATATATAGAAAAAATATTGAAAGAAATGAAAAGTTGGAATTTGATCATTTGAATATGTTGCAGTTAAAATTTTTCCCGTACCCCTAGCAAGAGACTTTCTCATTGAAGTGAAGTGAAGTCGCTCAGTTGTGTCCGACTATTTGCAACTCCATGGACTGTAGCCTGCCAGGCTCCTCTGTCCATGGGATTTTCCAGGCAAGAATACTGGAGTGGGTTGCCATTTCCTTCTCCAGGGGATCTTCCCAACCCAGGGATCGAACCCGGGTCTCCCGCATTGTAGGCAGATGCTTTTACTGACTTTTTCACTAGGATAGTTGTACTTTTTTTCTTGCCAAAAAACTAGGAGTTCAGTAATACTTGTTGCAAAAATCAGTAACAATTTCTTGTGTAAAGTCCTACACCAAATGTCCTATTAAATTGAAAATTAATTCATACTTTGAAGGTTTATTTTGTGACTTTACATGGAAAAGGAAAGTTCCTGAGTATTAGTAGTACTTTTATCTCTGAATTAGAGTAGCCAGGAAAAATAAGTAAGAAGACCTTGCTGTGGGTCAAGAGAAGTTTTGCTAGTGAAATTTCATGCAACATCCAAATCTCTGTGTAGGGGTAAGGGCTATTTTTCTGTGTCTTTGTCTATTAGGAAATTCTAAGTTAAATTTCCTCTGCTTCACAAGCCAATTATTAATTATGCCTTTAATTTCAGTACGAGTCAATTAGGTAATATGACCAAAAGTAAATATCCAGCTTCATCATTGCAAAGACAGAAACTCTTCTTAGAGTATTTTTCTTTGCAAACTCAGATGATTTTTCCAGGCTCGTCTTCTACTTCAAGAAATGTCAGCTCCTGGAGTTATCCTTTTCAAGGTACAATTTAGTAACCAATTCCAGTGGCAATACAAAGGAAAGCTTAATAGAACTTGAGCTGATATTTTGATATTTTCAGCTGATATTGATATTTTGAATAGGGCTTGCTCAGAATCAGGCCATAGAGAGCTCTGTTAACCATGATCTGAATGCTCCTGGCTGAAACACAGTCCAAGCCAGCTTCCTGCCTTACACTTCACTCTTGGTGTGCCTCGTACAAGCAGTTTACCAAGTAACCCACTGAATTTGGCATAGCTCAGGAAGCATTGGACTTCTGTATTAAAAATATTCAGCGGAAACCTAAGACACTCCTTTAGAATATGAATATGTAATCAGTATGTTCAGTTCAGTTCAGTTCAGTCACTCAGTTGTATCCGACTCTTTGTAACTCCATGGACTGCAGCACACCAGGCTTTCCTGTCCATCATCAACTCCTGAAGCCTACTCAAACTCATGTCCATTGAGTCGGTGATGCCATCCAACCATCTCATCCTCTGTCATCCCCTTCTCTCCCCACCTTCAATCTTTCCCAGCATCAGGGTCTTTTCAAATGAGTCAGTTCTTCACATCAGGTGGCAAAAGTATTGGAGTTTCAGCTTTAGCATCAGTCCTCCCAGTGAATATTCAGGACTGATTTCCTTTAGGATGGACTGGTTGGATCTCCTTGCAGTCCAAGGGACTCTCAAGAGTCTTCTCCAACACCACAGTTCAAAAGCATAAATTCTTCGGCACTCAGTTTTCTTTATAGTCCAACTCTCATATCCACACATGACCACTGGAAAAACCATAGCCTTGACTAGACAAACCTTATTGGCAAAGTAATGTCTCTGCTTTTTAATATGCTGTCTAGGTTGGTCATAGCTTTTCTTTCAAGGAGCAAGTGTCTTTTAATTTCATGGCTACAGTCACTATCTGCAGTGATTTTGGAGCCCAAGAAATCAGTATGTGCCCCCTCTCCCACAAAATAGAAGAGTGGTGTGATTTCCAGCAGAACCTTAGATGTGTGTTGCTATAGCCTCATGCTTAGCTTTACTCCAGGTTCATTGAGAAATAGAAGAATCTGTAGTAAAGAAGAAAAGAACATGTGATCTCTACTCAGGTGAGCTGACCTTTATTTCACCACCTCTCAAGATGTTCCCTTTTCTATGGAGAGCATGTGATTCTTTCAGAACTCCTTCCCATGCATCACTGTGGGCCTGCCTGTGCTCCACGTGGAAGCTGAGAGACTCGAGTGTGTTTGTGCACAGCTGGAGGTGGAGTCCGGACTCCTGAGGGCCAGGCTTTGATTCTGTTGAATGGGGCATCTGGATGCAGAGTTTTCGAGGCTGGGGAGAGACAAGAGAGGAGAGATGCGGGTGTTGTCAGTTGGGTAGGGCGCTTTGGGGGAGCAGAACTAAATCAAGGGAAATGTTAGGAGGAGTCTCTTGTAAGTGGTGTGTTATATGAATCCTCTTCATGTCACTTCACGAAGTCCACAGTACATATCAGGCTTTCATTATTCAGGCTGTCACAGTGTTCAGAGTGTAGGCTCTCGAGTAGGTTTATTTGAGTACATGTCCCAACTTTACTGCTTATCCGCTGTGTTGCCATGGTTACTAGACATCTGTAAAACTTGTCTGTTTAATAGAAATAATAATACTCTCTACCTCCTAAGATTGTGAGGATTAAATGAATTAGTTCATGTAAAGCACTTAGTATGGCTCTTATCATGTAATAAGTGCTCAGCAGAAGTAACCTGCCCTGCTGAGTGGCATAGTTGTTACTTTAAAAATAACTGAGGACACACAATGTCTCTGTTGGTTGTACTGAGGTCCTGAGCCCTGCTTCCTGATAGGCACAGGGTGAAGAGGGATCCTGCATGTCTGAGTTAGAGAGCAGCACAGCCACCACCACCACCACCCCCCCACCCCCACCCCCCCGCCAAGACCAGTCGCAGGGCGCACATAGCAGTGAGCCCCAGAGCGCTCTGAGTAATCGGGAGAGCCCATATTGTCACCTGGTTTCTAAGCTGGTTGGACACCCTCAGGTCACTTGAGGGGAGTGAAGGAATATGATGGGGAGAAACATAAGCCAGGAACGAAGGCAGGTTGGAAAGAGCTGGGGCTATGGAGAGGTGAAGCCACCCAAGGGATGGCCAGGACCAAAAGGAAGCTGAGTAGGGGTTTTACTCCACGTCACCACCTGCAGCTGCCCTCATTGTGTCCAGCTGTTTCTGCTTGATGCTCACACCTGGCTTACTCTTCTTGTCATTTTGTGAAAGGTGTCCACTGGCTATAATAAAATATGGGTGCTTAAATAATTAAATTTGATATTTTTATAGAGTTACTTGGTGGGAAATCTTGACACATGACCAGACCAGACCCACCCTAATATTTTCTTTTTCTTTTTTTTTTTTGAACTGTCACTTAAAACTTAAAAATTTTTCAGTTAGAGTCTGATTTGCACCCCCACCCCAGAATGGTGAGAAGCCATGTTTCCTGCACAAGGAGAAAGTCCAGCTGCTGTCATTCCAGTGTGCAGAGAGAAACAGAAGACAGTTGGGGCAGCACCACAGAGGTGGCTTCCTGTACCCTTTTCATTCCTCTAGTTCAAGGTGTTCCAGCCTTCTGCAGCCAGAATATTCCTTAGTCATTCAGCAGTGTTACTGAATGTCCTCAATATGTAAGCACATTACATTAAAGATGAGTTAGTTGGGGATAGTGCCCTTAAAACAAGAGTCTGCAGAAATATAAAATATGTAAATATATATATATACACACACATACATATTTAAAAATGGGTGAAGATGGTCAACAGGTGCAAACTTATTAAGTCCCAGGGACAGTAGGGTGACTTCAAAGAAGTTAAAAGAAAAAATAAGAAAATATAGTCCTTCTATATAATCATACATATTATTAATATATAAAATATGTGGTAACTGTAAACCAAGACCAAAAAATCTGGATCCTACAGGATGAAGTGCTGCTGAATTCCCCAACAGGATGGTCAAGGAAGGGTTTGTGATCAAATTGACACTTGAACCTGGGTCTTGAGAGATCGGTCAGGTTTAGGCAGAAAGGACCGGGGTGTTCTGTGCAAGAGGGACAGTAGGGAAAGGCTCAGAGGCAGAAATGTACCAGGCACATGTGGGGAGCAGCTCATAATTGACTCTGTCTGAACATATGCTTTTCATCTACAGTATTACAGTTGTTTTGCTTCTTATGTCAATATGATTTTTTACTTCTTTAGGCGCTAAAGCTGGGAAAGCCTAGTAAATGTTGTCTTCCCATTCCAGAACTCTATGCTAGCTGGATCCCAGTGGAACATCATCTACTGATTAATCTTGTGTAATTGACTTGCCTGAGACGTTCCCTACTTTCATCACAGTTTTGCTTCACAGTCAAATAGACCTCACCATCTGGAAGTAGTCTTTTTCTTAAGGCCAAATTCTCTTTCACAAAGGGCCTATTTTCATTTCTAAGTGTCACATAAAGCCCTACAACGTTCTGCTGCTCCTTCTTTGCTTTGAGTTTTCTGTTGTAAAAAGTAAGCAAAACAGTCTGAAAGTAAGTTATATTCTTCTTGTTTGTGCTACAGTCCAGCACCAAACACATCAGACAGATTCTGACACCTTTAGCTTTCAGCGGGGGCTGCTTACCTTGGAGTTAGGCTATAGTTGAAAAAGACAAGTTCCGAGCTCAGAATGGGGAAAGCAGCCTGGAGACAATCGGGACAGGCTAAACTCTTAGTGGGCTTAATAAGGAGAGAGTATAAATAGGGTTCACATAGCCTTACAGAAAATTCCTGCTTATTTTTACTCCTTAGGCAGAGATGCTATGTTTAGCCTTCAGTTACTGTGCTAAACTCACTAAAGTAAGCCTGGTATTTATTTTCATTCCAATCAGTAACATCCATTCTCTTTCTCAAATCCTAAGTGAATGATGAAAACTGCATCCCAGCTGTTCATCTCTAGCTGACACCTTGTAACAAGGCACCAGGCACTGTAGGATGCTTTTGGAATCTTTGCTTTTCTATCAATCCAGGGTCTTTCTGAGTTCTCCTTAAGAGGTGGCTATTCCTGTCCTCACATGTTTCTGGTACTTGAGCACTAAGATAAACTTCCCTAATTTGACATTTTTTCAGTGAACAGGCATTCATTATATTGAAGACCCTATGTGTCAACTTAGGCAAATCCACCAATCAGAATTCTTGATTCAAGTAAAGAAACTCAGCCCACCTTCCACAGGCTGACATGGAACTTACTGGTTCACCTACATATTTGATAAGCAAGGAACCTCTGGTTCACACATGCGTGGATCCAGGTACTCAGATGTGGCTGTTGGGACCCAGCTCCTGCCATCTCTCAGCTGAGTTTCCCTCTGTGTTGACTCTTCATAGATAAGCACTTTCTTTTGATTGTAAGATGGTTGCCACTGACTGGACTGACTTCCTTAAAAGCCCAACTTCAGGAAAAAGAGAGAACCTCTCTTCCTTAAAAGTTTGAATGAGGCATTTGAATCAGACATTGAATGGTGCCTGATTTCTCGTGGTCCACACTGCATCACCTGTCCATTTCCTTATCCAGTATCTGTGACCAGAGTGTGGGATACTCTGCTGGGCTGGGCCTGTGTCTCCTGCTCCTCCTTGCCTGGCTGAAAGGAGAAAGATGGACACTCCAAGCACAAGGACTGTGATAGGGGTGGGTGGGGTGCTGTCCCCGGAGGAAGGTTGACCCAGACCACAAGTGTCTACCCTGCCGGGCTTTCTGACATGGATTTGGTGGAGGATTTGGCGTCTTTAGATGCCAGGAGGCAAATTTATACTGCTTTTTGTTGTTGTCCCCAGTGGTTCCCCACATGCCTGCTGAAAATGTCACTTTTTGAGTCCAAATGGTTGTTGTAGAATGTCTTATTTTAGTGCTAGTTAACTGGCTCCTTCCAGAAGAACATAGTTTATAGTTTTTAAAAAATGAAGAAAATATCATCTTTTTTACTTAGCTCTGGACAAAATTGATTCACTTAAAAAACAAATTTCTGGGAAAAGGTTTCATTATCAGAGCCCATTACAGATCATTAGCGGACACGAGGCAAACACTGGTGTGCCTGGGCCCAGTATCCATTAGTTTTAATGACGGTGTTGGGAGGAGTGCATCTGAGCATGTGAGTGATTGGAGGGAAAGGCACTTCCGAGCACTGGCCCCTTCTCTTCTGTGAGAGCCTTGAACACATGGGGACAGTGTATCCTCTGGCTCAGAAGCTCTGGGAGCTCCTCAGGCCAGGCCCCTGGGTGGTGGCATCTTCTGGTGGCTTACCAGAAATGGCTGGGCAGCCAGCAGCCAACTCACTGAGCTATGCACCAGTCTCCAACTTGTGGTGACATTGTCCAAAGCCTATGAGTGTGGATAAGAACTGAATCTTCTGCCAGGATCACATTGAGCTGCTGGAAAATTCCACCTTAGTTTGATCATCCAGGGCCTGATTCATATTCCTGAGAACAAAGTTTGCTCTCAAAAATTGAAAATATAATGATGGGAAGTGAAGTCTCCAAAAAATTTAGGATGATGGTGGTGGTGGTGAATGTAGCTAACACTCAGTAAACATGGCTATACCAAGTTTTTGACATGTATTTACTTATAACGTTGTAATACATGAGGGACTGTTATCACCCTGATTTTACATGTAAGGAAAGAATACAGAGAGACTGCCTAACTTACCTAAGGGTAGAGGTGGAATTTGAACCCAGGCAGTCATATTCTAGTATCCTCCACCCTCAGTGTCTATGCTTAAAACGCTCTTCCGGAGGTGACTGGGTGAGGACAGGCTTCCAAGGCTGGGCACGCAAAGCAGCCTCACCACGCTCTCCCTCTCTCACCTCCATTCCCTGTATGACTGAAGATCAAGCTCTGGGCAAGTTTGCGTAAAAGAATAAGTAGCAGTGAATGAGTGCGTGAAGAAAGAGTTCAGGCCAAAGTTTAAGAGAAGGAAGGAGAGAGGAAAACAGGAAGGAGATGGGATAAACTGTAACAAAGGACAGAGAATATAAAAGACAAAAATGGGGGATTCCAAGGAGTTCGGAGAATGGGGTAGATGTGTAGTGGCCATCTGCTACTGCCAGGCACTAGTCTTGAGATTTTACATGATCTAACCTTCCTTACTCCATTTCTTCTGAGGGATTCCTGCCCACAGTAGTAGATATAATGGTCATCTGAGTTAAATTCACCCATTCCAGTCCATTTTAGTTCGCTGATTCCTAGAATGTTGATGTTCACTCTTGCCATCTCCTGTTTGACCACTTCAATTTGCCTTGTTTCATGGACCTGACATTCCAGGTTCCTATGCAGTATTGCTCTTTACAGCATCGGACCTTGCTTCTATCACCAGTCACATCTACAGCTGGGTATTGATTTTGCTTTGGCTCCATCCCTTCATTCTTTATGGAGTTATTTCTCCACTGACCTCCAGTAGCATATTGGGCACCTACTGACCTGGGGAGTACCTCTTTCAGTATCCTATCTTTTTGCCTTTTCATACTGTTCATGGGGTTCTCAAGCAAGAATACTGAAGTGGTTTGCCATTCCGTTCTCCAGTGGACCAAATTCTGTCAGACCTTGTGAAGAAGGCTGAGCGCCGAAAAATTGATGCTTTTGAACTGGGGTGTTGGAGAAGACTCTTGAGAGTACCTTGGACTGCAAGGAGATCCAACCAGTCCATTCTGAAGGAGTTCAACCCTGGGATTTCTCTGCAAGGAATGATGCTAAAGCTGAAACTCCAGTACTTTGGCCACCTCGTGCAAAGAGTTGACTCATTGGAAAAGACTTTGATGCTGGGAGGGATTGGGGGCAGGAGAAGAAGGGGACGGCAGAGTATGAGATGGCTGGATGGCATCACTGACTCGATGGACACGAGTCTGAGTGAACTCCGGGAGTTGGTGATGGACAGGAGGCCTAGCGTGCTGCGATTCATGGGGTCGCAAAGAATCGGACACGACTGAGTGACTGAACTGAACTGAACTGAACCTTCCTTATAACCTAGCGAAGTAAACAACCACTTTTTACAGGTGGGGAAACTGAGTTTCAGGTGAATGAAGTGACATCCACAAGGTCACAGAGCTGGCAGGAAGCAGAACCAGGATGTTAAAAAGAGGCCTGTGTGAGCCTCAGGCCAGCAGGTCTTCAGTCGTCTTGAGGATCAGTCAGGGGCATAGGAGAGAGACTAATCTTTTCTGGCGGTGGTTCGTAGCCTGGATGTGAGCCACAGTTTGGATCTGGAGCTCTGACAGATACTGGGAGATAAGACTGATACAGCCCATCCTTGGCTGGAAGGCGCTGGCTGTTTTCTCCTATTTGCAAGGAAGGGAGAGGAAGGGAATGCAGTTTCAGAGCACGCCTCCATTCTTCCAAAGTTTATAACTTTCTAGGGCGAACTCTTTAGACCGCAAGTATGCTGGCAGAAGTGCTCGTCTCTCCTTAAGCACTCCATAAACCTCTAATCTCAGGTAAGCAGTGATTTTTCATAGTCGTGAAATTTCCTTACATTTGCTCGTTTCTGCCCTTTAAAGACAACAATAAAAGCTTTCCTTCAGAAGCTGACCATCTGTTGTCACACTTTCCTCCAATTGAAGAGGAGGCAGCAGGGTGTTTGCAGTTCAGTCCATCTCTGGTGTCAACACCATCCCCGGAACCTACTGATCTCAGTTCCAGTGTGCTGTTAAGTTTGTGATTCAGGGATTGAACTTCCTCTCCAGTTTTTCCCCTCCCTCCCATTTCTTGCTTGGAAGGTATAACTATGCCCCTAAAGAATGGAGAGATTTCTGTACACTTATCAAAGGAGGGCTTTATGACTTGGGCATCACATCCATTTCAGAAATCTTTGTAGCAACCGTTACATAAGTTGGCTCCTGTTGCCAGCTAAAACCTGCTTTCCATGACTCGTAAGCCTTTACTAAGTGCAGACATTTGTTTTTTATTTCAGGTCTCTGTGTGCCAGCAAGTTCTGTAAGATGTTTGTGCATTTAGAGCACAGTTGCGTGACAGTGCAGGCAAGCGTGTTCCATGTATCAGGTATTTGGTGACACGCATCCTCCAAGCATTGGTGATTAACAAAACAGGAGGCTTATGACTCCTTCTCAAAATACATACACAGTAGAATAAACTTAGACTGAGGAATAGTGGCTTAACAAAGGCTAAATGAAGAAGGGGGTTATTCACCATCCAAGTACCCTCCGTTATCTAGCAGCCATGATGAGGAAGGGAAAAATATGACAGAATGTATAATTCAGCTTTCTCTTCAAAGAAAGCATATGTGTTCATTGAGTTGCAAGTTTTGATATTAATTTGTGATAATCTCTGCATCAATGATTTTGAATAGGACGGTAGACTACATCTTCGCTAGCAGTTTTATCCAATGTATAAGTCATGCAGCTGTTTCTCTCACTGGTTCTGACCGACTGTAGAGTAAAAGCTAAGCTGAAGTACTGAAAGGCCCTTTGTATTTTGGTGTCGAGAGGAGAACAGTCTTGACAAAGCATGTGGTTTTTTGGTTGCAGAGATCATGGGAAGGCAGGTGCTCTCTCAGAAGAAGGCTGTCCTGTGTCGCCTCAACCCTGTTTTGACAAGTGACTCTAAATTAAAGTTTTTAAGAATATAAACACCTGTAGTGCAGATACCTTTGTTGATGAGAAGAACATACCAGAGGCACAGATTATGTTTTATTGAGGAAATGAAGCAGGTTGATAGAAATCCTTGTCACCATGGGGTTTGTTTGAATTCAGCAAGCCGGGTAGCTATGGTGTGCTAATACTGTGCTGGGTGCCTGGAATTTAGGATTTCGTTCCTAAGAAGACGTGCTCCCAGGTCCCTTCCAGGTGGCCTGGCAGTGCTGTGAGGGAGGTAGGCTCAGGATGCCGTGGGATCCAGAGGAATCCTGGATTCCTGTGGGCTGCATCTTGGGAAGTGAAGTTACCCATGTGAAGACAGGAGACCTTGTAGGCCATCGAAAATGCTCAAACACATAAAAGGAGGCAAAGATACTGAATGTTTAAGAAATGGCAAGCCATTCTGCAGTTTGTGCAAGAAACATGGGGCCTGGGAGAAAGAGGAGTCAGAAGACTGCAGCATCACCCCAGGGCCAAGACTCACAACAGATGTATTTTTAAGAGGGGGCCAAGATGTTTCTCAAAAAAAAAGGGAAGTGGCTTTGGATTGTTTTGTTAATAGTAATTACCATTTTCTTAATTTTTATTAACTTCAGGCACTTTGCTTAGCAATTTACCTATGTGTTATTTTACTTAATCCTCACAATCAGCCTCTGAGGTAGGTATTGTTTTCCCATTTTATAGAGAGGAAACTGAGCTGTGGAAAAGTTAAATAATTGGCTCAGAGTGCAGGCATTTCAGCTCCAGAAACTTCTCACCAACTTGTTTGGGAGTTTGGGATTTTTTTTTTTTTTTTTTTGTATAAGTCCAAAATTAGAGCCCCCATAGAATGAGATTCCTGCAAGACATTGTGTGGAAGGGAGGGAAGACCTTGACCTAGATTCTGCACTAGGCTCCCTAAACTAAGAGGTTTTACCTTACAGAGAATTTTTGTTTCATGGAGGTGGCTTGGATGCCGAGTCTGTTCTGCCCAACAGGATGAATTGGGTTCTGGCAAAGCTAAATACCTCCTCCTCCCAAGATTCAGCTCCTGCTCAAGGGCAACACCAAAACTTCCTCAGCTTTGGAAACCAGTCGTTAGCTCTAGAAGAGAGGAGAGGGTTCATCTTCCTGTGTGTAGCACCAGGGAGGCTGTCATCCATTTCTTCTGAACATTCTCTCCATGTTGTTTAGGCATCATTGTGTTTTAAAAGAAAAAATGGCAGTAAGTAGGACAAAACGTCAGTATTTAAGCAGTGCCTTTCCTGTCCTGTTCCAGCCCTGAGATTCTGTCCCATTAGAAGGCAAAAGATGGGAAACAACCTGTGTGTTCTTTGGTAAATGTGTAGCTGAGTAAGATCCATGTCTGCAGTGAAATATGATAGGGCCACTGAAAAGAAGAAAGGGGCAAGGCTTTAGGGACTGTTGGAGCTAGCAGTCTACAGGATATATTAAAGAAAACAAGCAGTGTTTCAGGACAATGTAAAAACTTGCTACTATATGTTTTTTAAAAGAAGGGGGAGTCACACACAGGTACCCATGCAGGCATATCCACACGCATAAGCTTTTATGTTCATGTTCATATCTCCAGAAGGAAATACAAGCAACTCATAATGATGGTTACTTCCGAAGAGGGGGTCAGTGGGAAGACAGACTTACTATTCCCTATTTGTGTTTTAATATTGATACCCTTTTATAATGTTCAGAAATTTTATCAACTGAAGTAATATCCATTCAGAGCAATAAATCAATATAAAAATTAAAGGGAGAAACCTCCCCATTCTCCAAACATATGTTTTATTTATAGATATAGAGATAGACCTCTAGCCCCTGGCTATGAATTATCCATCATGAGAGTATTTTAAATCTGTAGTTTATAACCAGGCAACCTTGGAGCAATATAGGATTACCTAGGATCACAGGTAATTGGAGCCTTTATCTAAATACTGGCGATACACTACATCTGAGTTTCTACACAAGTGTGCAATGAAGTACTATATTGAACTCATAAGCCTCCTACCTGTCAGGGACTGATAAGTGCCCCTGGGCAGGTTCTTTGATATGTGTCCAAGTCCATTATCAGAGATAAGCAAGCTTAGGTATAAACCTGTGATTTAACTGCATTTCAAATTTGATACAGAGCTACAGGAAGAATGCCAGAGAACCCATGTGCTCAGAATACATCTGTTGCTCCAACTCTTTAAAAAGATTTTTCTTTCCTATGTAAAAGGAGCCCCAGAGTCTGTCTCCTGTTTATGGCTGTTTAGGTGACTTAAGAGCTAGCTCTTACTTTCTAGTGCTTCACAAGTGACCTCAGTGGTTGTATTATTTTAACCAGGAAAAGTTCAGGCCTCTAGGATCGTGCTTACAGCTGGCAGAATTTATAAACAGAGGGATTGATAAACACCGTGAGAGGCAACCCAGGGGACACATTAAGCAAGATGCTTAGGGACTGTGGTGCTCTGGTGACACTAAGGGAAAACCTGTTTGCTGTCATCTTGTCATGAAGAAAGGGTGTCTGCCATACTGCAGCTTTGCACGATAGTTTTCTTTTGAAAATACATGTTTTCAAAAATGTTTTAGGAGAACAGCTTTTTTTTTTTTCTTTACCAATTTTTTAGTGTTTATTAGAAAAGGCTGAAAAAATTATACACTTCCTCTTATTTAGGATTATGGATACCAAAATGTAGATACCTGGTCCTGAAATTCTATATACTTTCTAGTATACTTGATATACTTTGTTTTTTGTAAAAATAGGCTTAGGTTTTTTTCTGATTCTTAGGTTTGAGAGAGAACTGGCATAAGGATTTTTTTTTAACCAACTTTGACTTTTTTCCCTCTCTCTTTTAAATTTCTCATCTGAAATATGACCTGTAAAAGAAGACAGAATCATCTTTATGAGATATGTGTCATCTCTAAGGCAAAGATTGGCTATGCATTTATCCCTTAAAAAGATAAAAAGTCATCTGTGTAGTGAGATGTCTACTGCTTAGTCAATTACAGATAATCTGATTATCAACATATCAGGCCATCAAGTCTACCTGTGTATTTATAAACATAAGCTTACTTCTTAAATGGTGGGCTTTCATCCTATGGGACTTTTCCTTTAAAGTGAAGTTCACCTGGGAAATTACTTCTGCTGGCAAGGGAGCTCTTTAGGCAAGACAGTGACTTCCAAACCCTGTAACCTGTGGACGTCTCCAACATATGTTTAGTTCTTCCCCCAGTTTCTCTTTCTGGGAATGTCACCTCTATGCTTACATACATTAAAGAAGAAGCCCTTTTACCATTGGATACGCGGAGAGTGAGTCTAAAACTGAGAAATTAAATTGAATTAGCCCTAGGGTAACTTGGAGAAGGATTCTAAATGCTAATATTAAAAAGCACTTAGAAAGACTGTTCATTTTGGAGCCTGAGGAGGGAAATCCTTTAGATGAGCATTTAACATAAACCTAAATGGTAGGCCATTAGGCAGAAACATAGAAATGGCATGGAAACTTAAACTACCATAATGTAGATTTCTGCTGTTAAAAAAAAAAAAGCGTCTAAGTATTTTATCATCCTTATGCAATTTTCAGCTCATAATTGTGAAATCCACAAATGCCTTTAGGGTCCAATAAGCAAACAATATAGTATATTGCAAGGAGGCATGAAAGGGGGTAATTAGTTTCCTGGAGAGCAACAATATTAGTTACGTTGAGTCAGGCTACAGTATCAATTTGCTTTGGTTCTGACATTTATCTGCCATTACTTTGAGCAAAAATTGGACCTCTGTATTCTAAGGACCGTATAGCTCAATTCATGTTCATAGCCCAGGTATAAATTTTAGTAGTTTCACCCCTCTTTCACGGTCCTGGTATAAGTGACAGATGATACTATCACTCTAGTTGGATACAGCATAGCATTAATCATAACACTTCTTCACATTATCACCCAGTGTCTTTCTCACTAAAGTGATTGCCTTTGGACCAGGAACTCTCTTACTTGTCTTTGTACCTTCAGCCTATCAGAGCACTGCTTGGCTGACATTTTGCCACGAAGTGGGTGTTGAATGAAAGAATCAGCATATCAGATGGATCACAAGCCTGTAGGGTTTGGATCCATGAAATGTATGTGAAATCACCAACCATAATGTTACCCAATGTGGACAGGCCTTATCACATGCCAGGATGCTCTGTTACAGTTGATGACCAGGCTGAGAGCCTGCCTGCCCGTGACAGTGTATAGCGAGTCGACATATACATGTATTTTATGTGCACGTGGACCCATAGCTATCTTGAAAACAAGGTGCCATCAGCAGACTACGAGTTTAGAAAACTTTCTAGGAGTTTAGAATCTGGCTGGCACTATTGGAGTAGTACTACCAATATACTGATAGGGTTTCCCGCTTTTCAGAGCCTGTTTCGTTTGATGTTTGCATTGACTCCAGTCACAGCACTTCGTACACTGCATTCTGGTTACCCACTTATTCCTCTGACTCTTGCACTAAACTGGACCATACCTCACACCTGTTCTGGTTCGTGGCTGTGTCCCTGGCACTTGGCAGTGCTGTTAGTAGGTATTTGATAAATAAGGACTGACTGGCTGAAGAATGAGGGCAGCTAGCACCTACATTTTGTGAATGAGAGGAACTGAGGCTGAGAGGGCTGGGTGGCCTATTCACGTGGGTATGGCAGTCTTCAACTGTAAAGCTGCCCTCCAAGCCTGGACCTTCTGATTCCAAGTTTTTGTGCCCTTCCTGTGAAATCAGCACCAGAAAAAAATAACAGCATCGTGCTTATTGTGTGGGGTTAACAACTTTGTGAGTGACGTGGAAAGGCAGATTGCCGTTCCCCCTGCCTGGCGTCCCCTCCACCGACCCATACTTGCTGATGTCTGCTGGCCCTCACTGGATCCACTGTGAGCTCCCTGGAGAGCCTTTCCTGACCCCTTCGCCCTCGACTACACAGATTTCCCAAGCTGTCAAAGTAGCCAGAGCCAATTTCTGTCATTAGATTTCTGTCACTGACACAAGTACGGCTGCCACCATCCTTCCAGGGCTCCAGTGGTGCCAGTGAGCTGAGTGAGATGTTCACATTTTCTCACTATCAGCCCCCTTTGTGTCCCTAGTGTCTCAGCGGTAGAGAATCTGCCTGCAGTGCAGGAGACTTGCATGTGATCTCTGGGTTGGGAAGATCCCCTGGCGAAGGAAATGACAGCCCACTCGAGTATTCTTGCCTGGGTAGTCCCATGGACAGAGGAGCCTGGCAGGCTACGGGGTCACAAAAGAGTTGGACCCAATGACTAAACAACAAGCCAGGAGGCAGCCTGCTATGCCCTCATTTTTCATATGGGGAACTGAGGCTCAGAAAGGCTATGTCCCCTGCGCTAGGTCACACAGTATGCACAGAGCAGACCAAGAAATGCATGCCGTAACTCCAGGATGCTGAGCCCACCATACCCCCTTAACTAACTGCAGAATAACCTTCTGTTTAGATGCGAAGTTTCCTCACTGGGCTGGACCTTACTGCTTTTCGGCATCCAATCTTTCCCAGCATCTTGGAGGTGTTCAGTAAACAGTTGCTGGGTAGATAAGCAGGTGAGGCAGCAAGAGGAGAGCTCTGTGACCCCAAGTGTGAACAGTAGTCGTGTCAGCTTCTCAGACCAGACCATGACCATGTTTGATGCTTTTCGTGACCGTGGCTTTCTCATCTTCTGGCAATGCTTCCTCCCCTGCACACTGCCCTTGCGACTCAGAACAGACAGTGAGCTGTGGTTGGAGTCAGGCTTCCTGGCATCACCTCCCCTCTACCTGGTGGAAAGCTCACAGGAGGGAGGCAGGGTCCTTACCTCCAGGCTGTAAGGTGGCCACTTCCAAAGGATTCAGGGGAGACATCTTGGGGTTTCTTCAGCTTTTCTTGCCTCGGGCAATTTGCCCCCAAATAGACCTTTTATTTCCCCTTTTTAAAAATCTGGAGTTACTTCCAGTGTTCGGAAAATTCACATTTGATTTGTTAATATGGGGAAAGTTCTGTGCTGAATTTTTTCATCCCTATTCTTGAGACTAAATATAGGCATCTCTCCTGTTTCCACTTCCTCCCCCACCTCCACCCTCCCCTCTCAGCCTGGGCTTTGTCCCCAGCTACCCTGCTGACACTGCTTCTCACCAGGTCACCAGCGTCTGCCCTGTCAAACCTCGAGGATCCTTCTCAGCCCCCGCCTTGCTTCATTGCTGGCAGTATGGGGCATGGTCAATGGATCCCTCTGTTTAAAGTCCTCTCTTGGCTTGTCTTGGGTAGCACCACACTCTCTTGATTTTCTTGCTCGCTCTCTGCCTGCCTCTTCGGAGGATTCCTTTTCTCTTCAAATTATTTCTTCTTAACTCTTCAGTGGATCACAGCATTTTCTGTGGTTCCGGTTGCCAGCAACATGCTGAAGAATCTCTGTATGCCAATCTTCTGCCTGTTCCGATGTGTCTGCCATAGACTCATGTGTCCAATTGTCTGCCAAGCCCCAGCACCAGTCAACTTCATGCACGAATGCTTCCTCTCATAACCCTGCGTTTCCTGTTTCCATGTATTTTACCACTCTCCATCAGGTGCCTGGAAACCTGGCCAGCTTCCTTTACTTCTTTTACTGACTTCTCATCAATCATCTGTTCTGTGCTTAGTCGCTCAGTTGTGTCTGACTCTTTGCGACCCCATGGACTGTAGCCCACCAGGCTCTTCTGTCCATGGGGGTTCTCTAGGCAAGAATACTGGAGTGGGCTGCCATGCCCTCCTCCAGGGGTTCTTCCCAACTCAGGGATCAAACCCAGGTCTCACGTTGCAGGCAGATTCTTTACCGACTGAGCCATCAGGGAGGCATCAGTCATCTAGACCTGTCATTTCTGGCTCTCTCTTACCAGCCCGTTTGTCTCTGTCCCTCCTGCCTCCACCCTAGCCCTAGACCTTCTGGTATTCTTACCCTTGACTTGTCCCTCCAGCTCATGCTCTATACTGCAACCCATGGGATGTGCAGACCTGAACTCCCCTGCTTCTTTACAGTCTTGATACCCCTCCCCTACCACTGATACCATAAACTCCAGAATCCTTGTTAACTGAGAGGCCCTGGGTGATACACCCCTGCTTGACCCTGTTTAAACCCCTGCACTTGGGCCAACTGAACTTGTTTCACGTCCTCAACCTTGCCCTGTGCCTTTTACCTCTGGAGAATGTTGTTATTCTCCTTCAGGGGTCACTTCCTTCAGAAAACCTTCCACGATTCTCCCTGCTCACCCCTGTTCTCTCTCCTACACTGTGTAGAGAATCCCTGCGTATTAGGGAAGCACTTACCCAACCCCCCGTAGGGTGTAATCACAGTGTGTTGTCATTGCCTGGTTATTTGTTTCATACTCTGTGGGCCAATGATGTTTTCTCCATCATATTTCTTCAGCACCCAGCACAGTGCCTAGAACTTAGTAATACAGATTTGTTTTTTATAGGAGTGAGTAAGCACATAAAATACATTGAAAAAGATTTCTGAACAGTCAGTTTTGCAGAAAGTGGAACTTATGCCCCACCCCCCACCTTCCCCTACTTGGGAAATGGCACTCACCTTTGAGATTTTTCAGTGGGGGTTATTTTTTTTTTTTAATTCTGTAAGCACATTAAATGTTTAACAATGCTTCAGATTCAGGAGATTGTTTAGAACTCTCCAGTGCCTTCTAGTTGAACGCAGAATACAATCTCAACTGTCTATCCTGGCCTGTGTGACCTGGCTCTGACTAGTTACCTTACCTGACCTCTCCTGCCTCACTTCATATGACCATCTCCCTTGCTTGCCATGCTCCTATGCTTACTCTGTTCCTCATACAAAACACACTTCATTCTTGCCTCAGGACCTTAGCAACACCTGTTCCTGCTGCCTTAGAAGGATCTTCCCTGATCCTCACACACCCTGGACTGCCCTGACCCTTCCAAACCCCACCCATCACTGTCTACCATCACTGTCTCCTTGTTTTATTTCCTTTATAGCACTTTTCCTCTGCAATCTTATCTTGCCTCCTAACTGACTGACTTGTTGTCCATCTCTCCTCAAGACACTCTAAACCCCATGAGAGGAAAGCATCTTACTGTATTATATATCACATAGTATCCCAGCAGTCCTGGCTCACAGTACATGCTTCATAAGTATTTGTTGAATGAAACCATTGTAGTTTTGGGGGAAAAAAAAACTTGTTTGTTCATGAGTTAAGAATTCCTTTATCCAGAGGTAGTCATTAACACAGAAGATGTACAAGATAATTTCTCACCTGCCTGAAGTACTTGACCAAATTATCCACATAGCAACTGAGTTTTTGTAGACTCATCACCAGTTGTATCAGGCCAGAATGTCCTGAAGTTTCCTAGAAATAGAGACAAATTCTTTGCTCTCTGGATGGTGGCCTGGCCATGTCAGTTCTTAAGTAAACAGTCACTCTATCTTTAGCTACTCCATTCTCAAATTCAGATCCTTTATAAGTGGTTGTTTCCATAAATCATGTCAAAGAAACTATTTTTGCAAGGTATGGCCCTCAGTTACTCACAGTGCACCCGATCCTTTATAACACAGGCCTTACGTTGATGCTACCACTTGCTGAAAGCATGTTCCTCTAGTTTTGACTCCAGCTGAACACAACATATCGGCAACAGGAGGGCTAGTTTAGAGTTATTCTCCTTATGCCCCGTGCAGTTTAAAAGTGGTGCGTGAGCCTGTTTCTTTTCCTGGATATGGCCTATCAGGGAATTTGGGCTATTCCTTGTGGCAACATAACCTCTCAAGTAAACGCAGCACTTGGCCCTGTACTTCTGGGGATGAGGGCAGGAGGTGAGTTGGGGGTAGGCCCAGAGTGAAAAACGTCCTGGAAGATTTTCTGTGATTTTCCAGAACACCAAATTTGTGTATCTGTGCTCCTTATCTGCCGGTGGTTTCTGGTGGGGAATTGAGCTAATGAGTGCAGAGCTCTCTGTGACCTGCCTTGTAATGAGCCCTAAATAAATATTAACTATTCCTACTTTTCACTCATCTCAGCTGCTCTTCTGGAAGGACATATGACCCTCGGCTTTGGGGCAAAACCACCAGGAGTTTGCCCCCACCCTGAGCAATTGCAAAACACACAATCAGTCTGTCATCTTCTGAGGAGCAGCTTGCAGAATGAGTTGGCTCTAGGCAACTCATTTCTTGAGCTCTTCTCTGCCCACACTTACCACATTTTACCCAGAGAGCAACAGCTGTACCCCAGTGGAAATTCCCCAGGGCGCTCACTCCCTCTGGTAATGGGCAGAGCATACCAGGGGAATGGCTTCCCTCTCGCGCTCCCAGTGTCCAGCACAGGCACCCAGATACCAGTGGAAGCCCTGAGGCCCCACAGCAATAACCTTGCCCCTCGCAGACATCAAAGCAAGCCTTTCTTTGTGGTCTCTATACGCAGGCAGAGAATTCTGATTGGGGAGATGGTAGAAGGCAATTGAGGAAAGACTCCATTTTCTTAGTTTCAATAGAATTTTGGATAACTTGTAGTTCTTGAAAACTGTTTGTTCTGTCTCTTTTCCCCAAGGGAGCCACGTCATTTGAAGTTACATTTGCCCCTGGTCCAGTAAGGGGATAAGGCATTCAGATTCTAAAAGTTTCACGGAGGGAAAGGGGTTAAGGGAAAACAGCATATGTGTGTACACACTGATGGCCTGAATATTACATTATCTATTTCAACAGATAAACTTTAGACCAGATCAGTCTATCAAATACAGAGACAACATTGATCTTTCAGGAGCAATTTGCCAACTCCAAAATGCCAGCTGTCCCTTCTTCGCCATTGGGAGTAGGAGAATGCTTCTTTTCACTAGCTGAAATACTCATTATGAATATTTGAGCCTCCAACCCAGATTGTCTTTTTTTAATCACATATCCTTTTATCTCCCCTTTAAAAAAGAACATGAGGAACATTCCCTCTTAAGGACCTCATACCTGCTGGAGTATCTCCAGTGTCAGTCACAGCTAAGGTATGATGGGGGTGACAGGGCTTGTTTGCTCTCAGCGTGTTTGTCCCTACTATGTATAAGCTCATTCATCCCCTTGCTGTAATTCAGTGTTCAGACTCAGCTTGCTGATTGATGGACTGGAGGAAGCCAGTAATTCTCAATTCAGGAGAAGAGGCTAAGGCAGAGCAAACCTCCCTCCCTTCTCTCACCACCCCCTTATTCAGAAACAGTGCAGTGGTTCAGGGCAGCCTCCTCTTAGAGCTCTCATTTACTTTGGAATAACAATTCAAACCTAGATGCGATCTACCCCGTTTTTGTCTCAGTGGTTTGATGGGCTTGTTTGACAGAAGCAACAAAATTCATATACCCAAGAGAGGAAGAAGGGAAGGTCTGTGTGTGAGTTCAGAATGGCCCTCTGTGGGTGGGATTCTGAAGCAGCATGACCTTTGCTGGGAATAGTATGGAAATAGGTGTCAGAAGTCTCCAGATGGACTAGCCCTTTGACTCAGTCATTGCACTCCTAGTATTTATCATAAGGAAATAATCACAGGTATTTGCAAAGGTGGAGGAACTTTCATTGCAGTATTACTTATGATAACAAAATAATTTAAATGTCCAACAATGGTGATGATTTGGTAACTATCATACAGCCATGGCCTACAGTGCAGCTATTAAAAATCTTGCTGCTGATAAACTTTATTGGCATGAGAATATTTTTATAATAAACCACTTTGTTAAAAAGAAAAGCAGAATAAAAAAGTATGTAGGTTATAATGCCATTTTAATGGGCAAAACAAATACATATGAATGCATCTATGTACCTGCAAAGGTTCTGAACCAGTCAACGATATGAGGTACCTTTTGTCAGGTTGGTTTTGTTTCTTTTTTTTAGTTGTTTTTTAATCGAAGGATAATTACCTTAGAGTATTGTGTTGGTTTCTGCCAAACATCAACATGAATCAGCCATAGATATACATATGTGCCCTCCCTCTTGAGCCTCCTTCCTACCTCCCCCCCCCATCCCTCCCCTCTAGGTTGTTACAGAGCCTTGGTTTGAGTTCCCTGAGTCATATAGCAAACTCCCCTTGGCTATCTGTTTTACAATGGTAATGTGAGTTTCCGTATTACTCTCTCCATACATCCCAGCCTCTCCTCCCTACTCTCCCTCCGGCCCATGAGTCTCTTCTCTATGTCTTTCTCCATTGCTGTCCTGCAGATAATTTCATCAGTGCCACCTTTCTAGATTCCATATATATATGTTATTATGCACTATTTGTTTTTTTCTCTTTCTGACTTACTTCACTTTGTATAATAGGCTCTAGGTTCATCCACCTCATTATAACTGACTCAGACGTGTTCCTTTTTAGGCTGAGTAGTATTCTATTGTATATATGTACCACAACTTCTTTATCCATTCATCTGTGAATAGACATCTAGGTTGCTTCCATATCCTCGGGGTACGTGTGTGTGCTGCAATGAATATCAGGGTACATGTGTCTTTTTAAATTTTGGTTTCCTCAGGGTATATGCCTAGTGGTAGGATGCTGGGTCGTATGGTAGTTTTATTCCTAATTTTTTTTAAGGAATCTCCATACTATCTTCCATAGTGCTGTATCAATTTACATTTCCACCAACAGTGCAAGAGGGTTCCTTTTTCTCCACACCCTCTCCAACATTTATTGTTTATAGACTTTTTGATGATGGCCATTCTGGCTGATGTGAGGTGGTGATACCTCATTGTAGTTCTGATTTGCATTTCTCTAATAATGAGCCGACTAAGGTCCGTCTAGTCAAGGCTGTGTTTTTCAGTAGTCATGTATGGATGTGAGAGTTGGACTGTGAAGAAGGCTGAGCGCTGAAGAATTGATGCTTTTGAACTGTGGTGTTGGAGAACTGTGGTGTTGGAGAAGACTCCTGAGAGTCCCTTGGACTGCAAGGAGACCCAACCAGTCCATTCTGAAGGGGATCAGCCCTGGGGTTTCTTTGGAAGGAATGATGCTAAAGTTGAAACTCCAGTACTTTGGCCACCTCATGCAAAGAGTTGACTCATTGGAAAAGACTTTGATGCTGGGAGGGATTGAGGGCAGGAGAAGAAGGGGACGACAGAGGATGAGATGGCTAGATGGCGTCACTGACTCAATGGACGTGAGTGTGAGTGAACTCCAGGAGTTGGTAATGGACAGGGAGGCCTGGTGTGCTGTGATTCATGGGGTCGCAAAGAGTCAGACATGACTGAGCGACTGAACTAAACTGAATAATGAACAAAAATTGTTGAGGATACTTACTTGTGTTTATTAGTCATCTGTATGTCTTCTTTGGAGAAATGTCTTTTAGGTTTTTCCCTGGAGAAGCCAATAGCACCCCACTCCAGTACTCTTGCCTGGAAAATCCCATGGACGGAGGAGCCTGGAAGGCTGCAGTCCATGGGGTCGCTGAAAGGTTGGACACGACTGAACGACTTTGCTTTCACATTTCACTTTCATGCATTGGAGAAGGAAATGGCAACCCACTCCAATGTTCTTGCCTGGAGAATCTCAGGGAAGGGGGAGCCTAGTGGGCTGCCGTCTCTGGGGTCACACTGAGTCGGACATGACTGAAGCAACTTAGCAGCAGCAGCAGCCTCATTTTTATTGGGTTGTTTGTTTTTCTGGTATTGACTTGTATGAGCTGCTTGTATATTTTGGAAATTAATCCTTTGTCAGTTGTTTCATTTGCTAAGTTTTTGTTTTACTGAAGTATAATTGACTTGTAACATTGTATTGATTTCAAGTGTAAAATATAATGATTTTATATTAATATTGATTGCAAAATGACCACCGTAATAAGTCTAGTTAACATATATAGTTACAAATTTTTTTCTTGTGATGAGAACTTTTAGGCTGTATTCTCTTAGTAATTTTCAAATATGCAATAAATTATTCTTAACTATAGTTGCCATACTGTATATTGTACCCCGTGACTTATTTATTTTATAGCTGGAAGTCTGTGTGTTTGGCTGCTCTCATGGCCATTTCTTTCCCCACTTTGCCTCTGACAACTGCCAGTCTGTTCTCTTGGTTTATGAGCTCAGTGGGTTTGCTGTAGTTGTTTTCAGTTTAGATTCTTACATATAAACGAGATGATATGGTATTTGTCTTTCTCTGACTTGTTTTACTTAGGATAATGCCTTCAGGATCCATCCATGTTGTCACAAATGGCACCATTTCTTTCTTTTTCGTGGCCACATAATGTGTGTGTGTGTGTGTGTGTGTGTGTGTGTGTGTGTTTATGTACCACAACTTCATTATTTGTTCATTTGTTGATGGACAGTTGTTTCCATATCATGGCTGTTATAAATAATGGTGCGATAGACACAGGGGTCCAGCTATCTTTTCAAGTTAGTGTTTTCATTTTCTTAAAAGTGGAATTCCTAGATCATTTGGGAGTTTTATTTTTAATTTGGGGAGGTTTTGTGTAGTTTGAAGTTTTGCCTATTTATTGTTTCTTTCAGTTCTACATTGAGTACAAATAGCTTTTATAGCTAGAAACAGAAATGATGGTTTTCTTTTGTATTTAAAAAATAAATATTTATGTGTTAAAAATAAATATTTGGGGGACATGCTCCCCTCTTTTTTAAAAACCAAAACAAGAGGGTGGGGAGAAGCAGAGAAAATGAGCTGGCTTTGGATATTTGAACTAAGCAAAGCCCTGGCATTCTTCTTCCTGGTTCTGGGTTAGTTTTAGTTTGGAAAAGGCATATATAACTGCCCGGAACCTTAAGTCATCTACTCCTTTACTTAATTCTGCTGTTTTGTCAAGCTCAGAAAGTATTAATACTTGCTGTTGTGTCAAGGGCACTTTCCAGGTGCTAGAGATGGCGCCTGGCCCTTTATAGACATAGAGTCATACAGTCCTTACCGAGACCCTTTGCGATAACAAAAGAGTCTGATATTCAAATGAGAGTGATTTTCAAATGGTTTTCAAATGAGAGTGAGGTGGAGTGGTAGGGATTCCCACCCTCGCACCACCTGCCCCCACAGCCCTTACTCTTCCCTCTCAGCCTTGCATTTCCTGTGGGAAGTTTCTCAATGTTTCTTCCCTAGACTGTTCTTAAAAGACCTTCCCTATTTAAAGACCCAGCATTTAGCCTGTTGGCAGAGATGAGGGCAGGGAGAGGGGAAGTTAGATGCTGAGAAGCCCACGGGTTAGAAGGAAAAGATGAAAAGGAGGCTGCTGCAGTGGCCTGCGTGCCACCCCCAAGAAACCAAGCCTTTCATTGAGTCCTAATGTCGGGGTCTGGCTCAGCCTACCTTGGCCACTTAATGATGGTGACCCTGGCTGCCCAACTTGAAGAAAGATTAAAGAATGAGCAGCATCATCTCCAGGAGCTTTTGTGTGGTGCTGCTCTTTAGAGCTTGTAGTCATCCTTGGGGGAAGGCCTACCCCAAGAAAGAAGTACTGTCGACGACTCTGTCCCTCCACCTGCCCTCTCTATGTGGGCTTCTCAGGAAGCTGTCAGCTGTGCACCCAGGAATTCAGATTCTCTCCCTGGACACCCTGAGAATGAGTGTAGACAGGTGGACAGTGCTTGTCCTCCTCTCTTCCCCAGGCCCACTCTCCTCAGCACTACCAGCTCTTCTATGAGAATCAGTGGAAAAATAGACACCTTCTGCCACCCTGCCCTGAAAAAGAGTCTCGGGCTTAATTAAGGTTCATGGATGTGCCAGAGCTCGGCATTGACACCTCTTCTTGAACATGAGCTTCTGGGCTTTAAGCGTGGGTTATCTGATCCCTGTGGACCGATCTGTCCCTGGTAACACAACCTGAGTGCCTGTGAACTTGTCTCTGTGTGTTTTCCACTGGGGGCTTTGTTGTGCAGACAACGTGACGGGGCTATGCTAAGAGGACAAACGATCCTGGCATGAAGCCCTAGAACTGGAAGCAGATTACTTCTCGCCTTTTGGTTCGGAACTGGTGCAGTTTGCTCATTTTCCCTTCTGTTTGGATCAATGCCTTCAGATTTATAGATGGTACAGTGCTGAGTCCTTAAGTCTACTTTTCACTTTGAAATAGAGGAACCACTTTTTCAGAAGTCAAGCACATCCTAATCATCATAATTGTTGTTGCTCAGTCACTAAATCATGTTCGACTCTTTGCAACCCCATGAACTGTAACCCATCAGGCTTCCCTGTACTTCACTATCTCCCAGAATTTACTCAAACTCATGTCCATTGAGTCGGTGATGCCATCCAACCATCTCATCCTCTGTCTCCCCCTTCTTCTCCAGTCCTCAGTATTTCCCAGCACCAGGGTCTTTTCCAGTGAGTCAGCTCTTCACATCAGGTGGCCAAAGTACTGCAGCTTCAGCATCAGTCCTTCCAGTGAATATTCAGAGTTGATTTCCTTTATGATTGACTGGTTTGGTCATAGCTACCATTTAGTGTATATTTACTGTGTGCCAAGCTTCAGTATGCTAAGTGTGTTATATGTATGATCCCCTTTAATTCTCACCAATCCTCTCAGATAGAGTTATTAATTATCAACATTTTAAGCAGGAGAGGAAAATGAGGAGCACAGAGGTTCAATATCCTATGGTCACACTGAGAATTAAGTGGCAGAACCAGGATTCAAAGCTTACTGGAGCTCTGACTCCAGACTCTTGCACTTAACAATTATTTCACCATTCTTAAGAATAGTGTTTTTATTTAGAAGTCCGTTTATTAAACAGATAACCTATGGAAATATTGAGAAGCTTCCAGACCGTTTTTCTTTCTTTTTCTGTTTAATGTTATTTGTAAGATCTTGGAACTGGGACTTACCTGCTTCAACAGGTTCTAGGGCACTCCAGGCAAATTCCCTGTAATTCAGCTCACTGTGTTTGCATCAGCCATCTACCAGCCCTTCTGTGCACCAGGCCCATGTAGGAAGTGTGCTGGGCACTCTGTGAGGAGCTGGGGTATGTTGGAGGGGAGCAGTGGGGGGCGGGGGAGCAGTAGGCACAGGCATTCAGAAGAGGCTGTTCTAGAGCCAGGCTGTCTCACTTCAGTCCCAGCACCACCGTTCTCTGGCTCTTAGAAAATAACTCAGTCTCTCCAACCGTCCCCATACCTCTCTGCAAAGTCAGGGCAGCAACCCAGTCTCCTCGGTTATTGGGACAGTCAGGGACCAAAAGTGTTCAGCCTGGAATCTGGCAGGGTGTAAGCCGTCTCCACCAGTAGGAGTTGTTACTTTAGAAGCAAGGCTGTGTATGCTGTTGCTGCATCTTGTTTTAGCAGAGAGCGACAAAGGGGCTTTCTTTTTGGCCCTTGACACTGATTCTCCTTTTCCAGCTTCAAGTCTGACCACATAGCCCCCTTAATTTGAAACCCCGAAATGAAAAATGGAACACTCCAACTCAAGGGAAACTTTCCCAAACTTGTCCAACTTAAACTGATCCCTCTCTTTCCAGAACTCTTTTAGTTCTTTTGACCAAATCACAGATTAGCACTGACATTTTATTAATGCCCTGTTTAAGAAGTTTGTACTTAACTACATGTGACATGTCAGGAAACAACAGTTAGAACTGGACATGGAACAAAACACTGGTTCCAAATAGGAAAAGGAGTACATCAAGGCTGTATATTTTCACCCTGCTTATTTAACGTATATGAAGAGTACATCATGAGAAACGCTGGACTGGAAGAAACACAAGCTGGAATCAAGATTGCCGGGAGAAATATCAATAACCTCAGATGCAGATGACACCACCCTTATGGCAGAAAGTGAAGAGGAACTAAAAAGCCTCTTGATGAAAGTGAAAGAGGAGAGTGAAACAGTTGGCTTAAAGCTCAACATTCAGAAAATGAAGATCATTCCATCTGGTCCCATCACTTCATGGGAAATAGATGGGGAAACAGTGTCAGACTTTATTTTGGGGGGCTCCAAAATCACTGCAGATGGTGACTACAGCCATGAAATTAAGACACTTACTCCTTGGAAGGAAAGTTATGACCAACCTAGACAGCATATTAAAAAGCAGAGACATTACTTTGCCAACAAAGGTCCATCTAGTCAAGGCTATGGTTTTTCCAGTGGTCATGTACGGATGTGAGAGTTGGACTGTAAAGAAAGCTGAGCACAAAGAATTGATACTTTTGAACTGTGGTGTTGGAGAAGACTCTTGAGAGTCCCTTGGACTGCAAGGAGAGATCCAACCAGTCCATTCTGAAGGAGATCAGTCCCGAGTGTTCATTGGAAGGACTGATGCTGAGGCTGAAACTCCAATAGTTTGGCCACCTCATGCAAACAGTTGACTCATTGACGAAGACCCTGATGCTGGAAGGGATTGGGGGCAGGAGGAGAAGGGGACATCAGAGGATGAGATGGCTGGATGGCATCACGGACTCGATGGATGTGAGTCTGAGTGAACTCCAAGAGATGGTGATGAACAGGGAGGCCTGGTGTGCTGCGATTCATGGGGTCGCAAAGAGTTGGACACGACTGAGCAACTGAACTGAACTGAATACATGACATATTTGCCATGTAAAAATAATAATAATAAATTCCATGAGAATAAATCAAAAATTTTATAAGAACAAAATAATTCCTGGGAGGATGAGAAAAAGGATAAGTCTATGCAGAATACCATTTTGTCCCTATAAGCCTTGGTAACGATAAGGGGGGAGCTGGCAGAGGTATAGTGTGGGCCTTGGGGGATGATGTTATAGAGAGCTTACCACAAATACCTTTGCAGGTGAATTAACATGAATATAGTGACAAAAAGTGAGTAGAACTTCAGAGGTGTTATACCTCTTTTTCAGGTAGTGAAAGAGAGATCCAGAAAATGGAGGTGTAATAACTAGGGTGTCTAACTTTGTACTTGGTCCTGCAGAGGTCTGGGAGATATGGCAGTTCCCACCAGAGAAGACACATCTCCAGGCTGATTGTTGGTTGGTTTGGGATTTATGTCTTCTGAAAAGGAACGAGCAACATACTTTCTTTAAGGTACATAGAGACTTCATTGAAAAGGCACACATTTATTTCCCCCAACAGAATGACTTTTTAGCTTTACCAGGAAACAATTTCTTGCAGAAAAACTATGTCTTGCTGTTACTAGTTACTACTGGGAATTCTGTTACTAGCCACTACTGGGCTTCCCTGTGGTTCAGCTGGTAAAGAATCCACCTGCAATGTGGGAGACCTGGGTTCGATCCCTGGGTTGGGAAGATCCCCTGGAGAAGGGAAAGGCTACCCACTCCAGTATTCTGGCCTGGAGAATTCCATGGAGGTCATAGTCCATGGGGGTCATAAAGAGTCGGGCACGACTGAGTGACTTGCACTTTCACTGGGATTTCTGCTACAGCCAGGCCATTAGATTTACTACTAATGTTCTTTCAGTAGTTCTTCCCTTCAGAATGGGACCCTTCCCATTAAGTTCACACGGTGTTCCAGGGAAAGGCTGTCTGATTAAGCAAAGAGACTGTGAGGATGCTTAGGAGGGATTGGAATTTGTTTTTTTAAAATCCCAAATGGTTAAAATAAAAGATGCCCTGATCTTTAAGAGAAGGAGCCTTGAACATTCTCCTGTGTGGATGTGTCAGCTGAGATGTTACTGCTGAAAGAAGCAGCCCCATCCTTGGAATCCGGATCACCCCACCTACTCTTTCCCACTTGGCACTCGTCTTCACACTATTTGTTATTTTCTTCATAGCTCTTGAAGAAATGATGTGCTGTTTACTTGTCTGTTAACACACATACACACACACTAGAAGTAGTGTTCCTATACAATTTTGATCACTTAAGTGATCAAAATATTGTCATTAAAAAAAAATATTTGGGGCAAGTACCTCCAATATGTATTTGTTGGTTTTATTTATTTATAAAGTATTTACCTATCTTACTAATTGTTTTACACACATCAGAAAGCATATATAAAATAAAAATCTTATAAGGATCAGATGAAGAATGCAAGTGGAAATTTTGATATTTTCCTCCACCCAGCCTGTGCTCTCATAACCTGCCTTGTCCTTCTCTGTGAGTGAACATAAGGTATCTGAGAGCAGAAACCTTTTCCCCCTGTTTTCTGCTGTGTTCCCAGTGCCTGCAAAAGTACCTGCCATGTAGTAAGTGTGGAGGAAGTATTTGTTTAGTAAATATTTATCATTGGATAACAAACAAGATTAAGTCACAATTTACTCTGCCAGGCTTTGAATAGCTGTGGTTTTATTGCATCTGTGCAGGGCAAGGTGGTGAAAACCCTGGGCTTTAGAGTCAGAATGCCCTCCTGATACAATATGTGCTGAATAAGGGATTTACTGTAATGATTCAAATCCTTCACCAAAGAGGTAATTACAACTTCCTTGATAAGAGCAGAGCTCAGGCAAGCAGACAGGTGGTTTCGAGTTTCCCTTATAACAGATGGCACAAATGGACCAGCTTGAGGCTTTTTGAGGAAATTTGCTCATAAACAGCCTTTTATATATATATATATATATATATATATATATATATATATATATATTTAATGTTTTCCAACACATGCTTTCTAAATAAAGTGAAAAGGCTGCAGAAGATTGAGGATAAGAGTGCATATTATGAAGGATGCTGTGAGGAACAGGCCTCTTTTGATTTGCCTGAGTGGCAGGAGCAGTGAGCCTGGGATGCAAGACAGGGACTCTGTGCCCCATGGAGGTTCACTGTGCTGAGAAGGTGCCAGAGTGCCCACTGTGGTGAGCCTCCCCATCCAGGCACCCTCTGTTTGTTTTTTTCCTCTAGCACCGTGAACTGTATTATTGCCTTCTCCTGTAGGTTGAAATATCTTTTTTTTTTCTTTTTAAGGAAAATCTCTGTTGGTTCATCTCAAGATTTTTTTTTTTTTTTAAACACCAGGCAGATGGCATAGTGGCCAAGATTTAGGGCTAGTTTCAAATCCCAGCTCATCCACTAATTAGTTAATTGACTTTAGGCAAAGATCCTTCAGTATTATGAACTTCTGTTTCATCATCTGAAAAATGAGACTAATAGTACCTGTCCCTGTGATTGTTTGGAAAAATTAAATAAGGTCATGCCTCCCAAAGCTTGGCAGAATTACTGGTATATACTAAGTATTTCTTTGGAAGGAATGATGCTAAAGCTGAAACTCCAGTACTTTGCCACCTCATGTGAAGAGTTGACTCATTGGAAAAGTCTCTGATGCTGGGAGGGGTTAGGGGCAGGAGGAGAAGGGGACGACTGAGGATGAGATGGCTGGATGGCATCACGGACTCGATGGACGTGAGTCTGAGTGAACTCTGAGAGATGGTGATGGACAGGGAAGCCTGGCGTGCTGCGATTCATGGGGTTGCAAAGAGTTGGACACGACTGAGTAACTGAACTGAACTGAACTGAACTAAGTATTCAGTTAAAGTTAGTATTTGTTACCATCTTCTTTCACCTTCCTTTTGGCTCACTATAAACATCTGCAGGTGAAATAATCCAAACACAAAAGATCACACATTGTAGGACTCAGTTTTTTATATAATGTTGGAAAAGGCAAATGTCTAGAGATTGAAAGTAGATCAGGTTGCCTATGGCTGGTTACAGGAGCAGGGCTTGGCTGCAAATGGCAGGAGGGACCATTGGGGGCTGATAGAAACATTATAAAAGTGAATTACGGGTGATTATTACACAACTCTCTCCATGTTGTACATTTACAATGGATAAATTTCATAGTATGTGAATAATCCCTCAATAAAACTACCTTTAAAAATCCTGCTCTCCCAGGAATGCAAAACAGTAAGTAAATGTTGACTTGATGATGATGATAGTATAGACAAGTAATAATCAAAATTAAGAGAAGAAAAATATTAAATGACCGTCACCACCTTGCCTGAAATAGACGTACACATTTTGTATTAGCTGATTTTGCTCTTTGGGGTTATTAAGTAGGTCTTGGGAAAATATATGCTGCATTTCTGCAAAAGCAAATGAAAAGATTGGTAACTGAGAGCAGAAATGTTCAAAATGTGAACCTTGTGGCACTGAGGTGCTTGAAAGTTTTAAATGGTGCCTGGACAGCTTTTTCTTCTTCATTTTAACAATAATGAGGCTTAATTATTTAGAGTGGATTGACATAGTTGTTCATGTGTTATTAAAAAGAACAATGTAGAGAAAAATGTTAAAATGTTTCATATTTATATTATATTTCGTTCAGTTACTGTGTTGTATCTGACTCTGCAACCACATGGACTGCAGCATGCCAGGGAAGTCCATGTCCTAGAAAACTATCTCCTGGAGTTTGCTCAAACTCATGTCCATTGAATCAGCAATGCCATCCAGTCGTCTCATCCTCTGTCATCCCCTTCTCCTCATGCCCTCAATCTTTCCCATATATAATATATAATATTAGTATGCTACATTATATATTAAAACACATACTATGGTGAAAAGATAGGAGGCTGGCTCACAGATGACTGAGTTTAGGCAGCACTACACAGTAGTCAGAAGGAAAAACACCACAAGTGAGCCACCAGAATTACAGACTGAGACACAGGAATCCTTCAAGTCTAGACCAACATGCCTGTCTCCCTCCCCTCCACCCTCCCCCTCCAGGAACAAAATGCCTGAAATACCCCTTATGTGGTACTTGTTGGGCATAACCACCCTAGACAAGCGAACAAGCAGCTGTCCACAGAGCTGTCATGAGAACACTAAAGTGAGAGCTGTTCTCTTTGTGACATTCCGATGTCTGGCTTCCTTGGCTACCAAAAGTCTTACCCTGCACTTCTGGTGGATCCACAAACCTTTACTAGTTGCTTTGATCCTGTGGAGTTTTGGGGGTTTTTTTTTGCTGTTTTCAGCGTTTTAGATATTATCAATTCCAAAGAAACTGACTAAGCACTCACAGTATACAAGAGCTACCAGAAGAGTAGCATAACTACAGTGCAAAGTGGGGTCAAGACCAAAGAGAGACAGTCCGTAAAGATTCAAAAGAGAGAGACCTTCCTTTGCTGTGGTAACAGAGAAGCCTCAGGTGGTAGTTCAAACTTAAATGGGCTTTGAATGGTAGATGGCAGTAGTTAGTGGCAAGGGAAGAGACCTTCCAGGGGAGAAAAACATCATCAGCAAGAACATGGCAATAGAAAGCTTACAGCATGCCCACGGCACAAGTAAACCAGTTTGACGGGAACAGGGGTTGGAGAACGATGGCCCATGGTCCAAATCCAACCAGTTACCTTGTTTTTCTTTATTTGTTCTTATTTTTACTTTATGGCTCATGAAGTAAGAATGGTTTTTACATTGTCAAACTGCTACATTTAGAACGTTTATGTAACTATGTAATAACCATAATTTTGCCTCTTGTTCCACAAAGTCTAAAAAATAATTTACTATATGACCCTTAAGAAAGTTTGCTGACTTGGAGCAAGTAATGACTCCAAAGAAGAGCACTGAGGATGTCTTGTGAAAGACATTCAAATGACAGGAACCCAAGTAGCCTAGGGAAAAAGTGGAAATCATAAGCTTACAAGTTTGGAAAATCTCAGAGTGAATCTAACTTCGAGCACAATTGAATCCAGGAGCCCAAATTATTATTTTAGTTGGCTCCTTTTCCCTCTTGTAAAAAAAAACAAAAAAAAACAAAAAAAAACAACTTCATTTGCAGAAAGATATTTGCCATGTAATAGGAAAAAGGGCTCTCTGGTCATCCTTAAGCCAATACATCTAGGTTTTGCATTCATGAAGAATAGCATCCATATATTAGACCCCATGAAGGAGCTGTAATCAGTTACCTGTCCGTTCTTCACTCACTGTAGCCAGAAGGAAGGGGGTCCTCTGATTGACTAGCCTAGATCACGTGCCTGCCCCTGCAGTAGCATCGGTAGGACCCTGGACCCTCCTGTATTGCTTGGGGTCTAGAAGAACTTCTCCAAATGAACCAGAAGAAAAGGAGATGGAAAACTGGTGGACACAAGTAAGTTATAATTACACATTCCACTCTAGTAGGGCAAGCAATATATTCTACATGCAGTACATATTGGAGAGTTAATGAGTGGGAAACAGTGTTCATTGAACAACATTCAACAAGTTGTATTAAGCTATGTGTTTAGGAGGTTTGTGTGGTTAAGATAGATTGGATAGGGTGGATTGAAATGGTAAAAGATAAAGAAACCAGGCTAGGGATTTTATAATAGTCAAGGTGGGAAGGTTTTGGTCTTCACCCTAGAAGCAGTGGGGAATCATTGAGTGTTTTATGTAAAGAAATGATATGATCAGACTTGCGTTTTGAAATGATCACTAGAAATGGTTCTTTTGGGTTAAACATCTATATTGAAAATCTTGTTGACGTTGTTAGTTGGCTTAGTCACTTGTAAACTGTTCAGGGTAAATTTGGATCTACCTCAGATCTGAAAAAATAGAAATTTCAATTTTGTGAGATTAGAATTAATGGTATTTTGCTGTGTTTGTTTTCATTGACTTCTCAGTGGGTGTTTGGTTTTGGAGTATAAGAACTAGAGAATATAAAAATCATTTTCCTTCAGTTTGTTTTTGTTCACAGATGTTAAACCTCTTTTTACCACTGGAAAGGGTGACTTTGCTGGAAAATCATTTAAAGTTTTTTCCAGTCAAGTCAATAAGCTCCCCAGAAGCAAATGAACAAGGGGTGAAAATCACCGTGAAGCCCGGTGAGATTGCATTTCTTCATTGCAGCCCAAACCAGCCATTGTGGAAAGTGAGCGTGGTCGAGGGGAGAAAGTGGGTTTTGTGCATGGCCACGTCTGTGAAGCAGGGCCAGGGGTGGAAAATACAAATGGAGTAGGAAGACATTTGAGGAGGTTAAAGTCAGCTCAGAGACAATTTTCCACATGTTTAGACTAAAGAATAAACACAAGAATTTTAGGAAAGCCAGCTATTTGCTTGGGGGACAAGCAACGTCCAGTGGCCTTCACATTAAAGTCCACGCCTCCTTATCTCTCTGTTTCATGCGCCTTTCACGGTATCCGGACCAAGCATTGTACGGTGTAGTGTAATTTAATTGTCCTGGATATTATCTTCAACAGAAGTGCTTTTTCTATTGCTGAGAATTGTGAACAAGGCAAAATATTTTAGACTCTTTTTTTAAGGAATCCTCTTTCCCCAGGGTTACTGTTAAGCTGAAGCACCTTGGGCCACCTCTGCTAATTTTAGATGTTCCTTTGTTTTCATCAGTGGACATTTAGATTCTTATTAAGTCCTTTTACCTCCTTTTCCTCTCCCTAGTCTAAACAGGAAATATTCCCTGAAAGCAGACTGCATAGAAAGGGATGCCAGATGGCCAATGACTTGAGGCAGGGTTGTTAACTTGTTGTCCAGCCAACTCAGAATGCGACATTGGAGATGTCCCCCTCCTGGGGGAAGGAAGACACCGTTGATTTACTGTAATAACTTTACCTTAAAAAAAAAAAAGTTCTCTAGAGCAGTCAACACAATTTTTCAGTGAGGACAGAGGATGGAAAATTTAGTCCTTGCATATGGAGGGGCACTCAGTAAATATTTGTTGTTTGTATTTGACTGAAAAAGAAGAGAAACAGTAAAAACAGTTGGAAACTGCCAACTGTATTATGCAACCTAAACCATGGATTGGTGTAACAAAGACAAAATTGTCATTTTGCCCCTTTTAAGCATCCCTCCTCTAAAGAATAAAAGTAGCCATTTGTATGATTAGGGGAGCATTTCTTCTATTAACATGTATTAACTTTTTGGTTTTAAATGTAACATATTAATTGTAGAAAATATGGAAAACATTTTAAAAGCACAAAGAATAAAAATCACCCAGAGAATGCTATTAATACGCTTACTGTCCTTAGGTATGTCTTAAGATAGATGTGTACATGTTTTTCTATTACATAGAAGAGCGCATGAGACATATACAACTTCACAAATTGATCTTCAGCAGCTGCCCCCCAGGTAAGGAGTACAATGTTGCTGAGACCCCACAATTCTCACTTTCTCCTTCCCACTAACAATCCTTTCCCTCTCTGTGGATAACTACTAGTCTGATGTTTACTGTAATCAATTCCTTGTTTTTATTTATATTTTAGCTCTTCAGTACAAATTCTGGGTGGCTTCCCTATTGGCTCAGACAATAAAGAATCCACTTACAATGCAGGAGACCCAGGTTTGATCCCTGGGTCGAGAAGATCCTCTGGAGAAGGGAACGGCAATTTTTATTTGCAATAGTAAGGTCCCATGAAGTCACTGCAAACACTGGATTAGCAAATATCTAACTATTGCTCCTATAGGAAATACAGGATTAGGTTCCTACAGCCTCTGTTTACAATGTTTTTCTCAATTTATTAATCCATAACCTTGTTTTACATGGATTTCTATTTAAAGACACTTTGTTTAATATTACTATTGATTCAGTAACATTCAGCTTAGGACCAGCAGGGCTGAAGGTTATGCATGAATAAAGCTTATTAAGCATGTGTATTCTTTGTGAGGCATATCCCAGCCTTCTTGTACATAGAGACATTGCAGAGCTGGCACAGAAGGCAGAGCATCCTTTTATTCATCCTCAGCTGGGAATGTGCATGTTGGGTGACTGAAGGCTTTCATCACTCCATATGTGTACACAAATGACTATGAAAGCACGTTCAGTATTGATTCTGGACTTACAAATAAATTTTAGCAAATAGGTGAATTCATGACTGCAGATCCACAAATGACTAACTTATTTAGCGCATCCCTAAAATGCAACATTGTGTTTTATTACTTCGAGTCTGGCTTCTTTTGCTCAATAGTTTTAAAAGTCATTCCTGTGTGATAGCTGTAGTTTATTCATTTATTTTCACTATAGTAGAATGAACAATTATATTAATATACTAAAACTATTTCTGCATTCTACTTTTGCTCAACTTTTAGTTTGTTTGGGGGCTTCCCCAATGAGTGGCTCAGCAGTAAAGTATCTGCCTGTAATGTCAGAGATGTGAGTTTAATCCCTGGGTTGGGAAGATCCCCTGGAGGAGGGGCATGGCAACCCACTCCAGTATTCTTGCTGGGAAAATCTCATGGACAGAAGAGCCTCGGGGGTGGGGGGTAGGGAGCAGGGAGCACAGTCCATGGGGTTACAGAGTTGGACATGACTGAAGCAGCTGAGCATGTTAGCTTGTTTCCAGTTTTTGTTTTTTACAGATAAAGTGCTCAACACATTCTCACACATGTCTTTTTGTGTGTGTGTGTGTGTGTGTAATAAAGTTTTATTAAAGTATAAAGGAGATAGAGAAAGCTTCTGACATAGGCATCAGAAGGGGGTAGAAAGAGTACCCGCTTGTTAGTTTTAGCAATGAGTTTATATATTCTCCAGCTAATTAAAAGAAGGTCTGGAGGTTGTAAAGACCTCACCAGACCTACTCCCATAATTTACATTTTAAGATAACAGAATTAGCCAGAAGGTTTAATCCAGAGACTGTCCTCAGGCAGAATACATAATACATTGCTGTTATATAATCCTTGTAAAGAGAAGGTTTAATCCAGAGACTGCCCTCAGGCAGAATACATTGTTGTTATATAATCCTAAGGAATGTAGAGAAATAAGTTTGTCCTTTCTTCCTCCTTGAGAATTCCAGACCCCTCTCTCCTTGGGGACCCCTAGACTTCTTATCAACCTGCCTAGGAAATGACTCTCTCATTCCCCCTTTTCTTTTAGGAGAATTATGTTGCCTAGGGAAAAGGGGCGTCGTTTTCTTTTGTAACTGCTTCCAAGCTGAGAAGGGGCGTTGTCCCTAAACTGGGGAGGCAACATATTCTCCTAATCCTCATATTGAGGATATCTGATCCAGGGGCCCCAAGTAGTAGTTGGAGGAAGTTGCAGCAGTAGCAGGAGTTTGAGCAGCCATTTGTAACTTAAAAGCTTTCATGCGGCTAGAAACAAATCCAGTTATACAGTTACAGATGTAAGGCAACATAGTCATTAAAACAAGGTAAAATCAAAATTAAAAGTCACATTAAGTCCATAGTTAAAGTGCAACATATTGCACCAGTCCATTTTAGGGTTGGTAGATGTCCTCAGATGAAGAAGAGGCATCGCATGTTATTGTTGTCAAAGGTATTCACAGACTTGGAGAAAGTCCTTTCCTTGAAGTGGAGATGTCCACCACGGGAAGCCTTCCACTGATGAAGAGAATCTTTATAACCTCCTTAGCCTGTTCACTACGACAGAGAAAAGCCTCAATCCATCCAGTAAAAGTATCTACCCAAACTTGTAAGCAAGAATATCCATTAGCTTTTGGCATATGAGTAAAATCAATTTCCCAGTCCTCTCCAGGATACTTCTCGCTTCATTGTAATCCAGATTTTGCTTCCAAAACCTGTTCAGCAGTCACCACAGCATAACCTGCTTTACGCTTTCCATCCCGAACAAAAGAACTGCCATCTGTAAATATTTCCAGGTCAGGATTGTCTAATGAGGTGTCCAATAGATCGTCCCGAGCTGCATAGTTTAAAGTTAGGAATTGAGAACAATCGTGATCAGGTGTTTCATTTTCCTTTTCAGGAAGGAAAGTGGCAGGATTTAAATTTCTACAAACTTTAAGCTTAGTTGCTGGTCCTTCTAACAACAATGACTGATATTTAAGAAGCCTACTGTCTGTCATCCAAATATTAACCTTAGAATTTAAGATTCCACTCACATCATGAGAAGTCAGTACAGTAAGGTTTCGTCCATTAATTATTTTTAAAGCTTCAGGTGCTAATAAAGCCGCTGCCCCAATTACTCTTAGGCAGTGGGGCTACATCTAATTCTCTGCTTAGATAAGCAATAGGTTGCTGGTGAGGCCCTCGGGGTTGTGTCAAGACTCCCAAGGCCATGCCTTTCCTTTCAGTGACAAACAAATTAAATTCTGACCCTGTGGGCAAGCTCAGAGCAGGAGCTTGTAGAAGAGCAGTCTGAAGAACCTTAAAAGCCTTTTGAGTTTCTGGAGACCAAACCAGTTTGTCAGTTTGGGCCTGCTGAGTTTCAGCTATAAGTTTATATAAAGGCCGGGCAAGTTCCCCATAACCCGGAATCCAAATGTGACAGTAACCTGTGATTCCCAAAAATCCTCTCAATTGTCTTAAAGTCATAGGTAGGAGATGATTTAGTGTAGGCTTAATTCTCTCAGGGCCTATGGCCTAGTCCCTTCTGATATGATTAGACCCAGATATCTAACTGATTGTTGACAAAGCTCAGCCTTTTCTCTTGATGCCTTGCAACCACAGCCTGCGAGAAAGTTTAAGAAATCTTCTGAGGCTCGTGAACAAGCTTCCTCTGTCTCCGCACAAAGCAAAATATCATCTACATATTGTAATACCACCGCTTCAGAGCTATTAAAGTTTTGTAGATCTCGTGACAAACTTTGTCCAAATAAGTGAGGACTGTCACGAAATCCCTGGGGCAAAACTGTCCAGGTTAACTGAGAAGCTGGCTGCATAGGGTCTTCAAAGGCAAATAGAAATTTACTTTCCTCCGCCAAAGGCACTGAATAGAAGGCATCTTTTAAATCAATTACTGAGAAATATTTGGCTCGTTCAGGAATTTCAGACTAAATAGAGTATAAGGATTAGGCACCACGGGGTGTAAAGGAATTACAGCCTCATTTATTATACGTAAATCTTGAACTAGTCTCCATTTACCATTTGATTTCTTTATACCCAAAATAGGAGTGTTGCAAGGACTGTTACAGGGAATTAATAGTCCCTGTTCCTTTAAATTTTCAATGATGGGTTTTAACCCTTCCTTAACCTCAGGTTTCAGAGGATACTGTTTCTTATGTGGAAATAAGTGTGGGTCTTTTGAGCTTGACAACTACAGGGATAGCATTTTGCACTCGACCCAGAAATTTTCCATCAGCCTATACTCTAGGATTTACATTTTGTTCAACTAGAGGGAGAGAAAGGGAGGGCTCCATATTCATAAAAACAGAGGCATGGACCTTGCTCAGTATATCCCTCCCCAAAAGGGGTGAGGGAGATTCTGGCACGATCAGAAACTCATGTGAAAATAGCACAGAATCCCAGTTGCAAAATAAAGAATAACTGAAATAATACCTTTTGGCTTGTCCAGACAGTCCCATTACGGAAGCGGATCAGGAAGAAAGTGGGCCAGGGGCTTCAGTAAGCACAGAGTAAGTTGCCCCAGTATCTAAAAGGAAATTGACGGATTGGCCCCCCACAATTATTAATACCCGGGGTTCCTCAGGTGTAATTAGGACGGGAGTTTGTGTAGGGACCCCCGGGCACCTTCAGTCCTGATTGTCTTGAGAGTCTGACCCCGGAGACCTACGCCTCTGAGGGCAGTCTCTCTTCCAGTGTGGTCCTTTGCAGACCGGACATGGAGCCGGGGCGGCTTAGATGCCTGAGGGCAATCCCCCTTGAGGTGCCCCTCCTTTCCACAGGAATAGCAAGCCCATCCCTTTTCACCTGGGTCCCTCTGGGCATTTTTCTCCGGCTGTTTAAGAGCATTTTTCATAGCCATTGCAAAGGCTTCCGCCTTTTCCTTTGTCTTTCTTTGCCTCTCTTTCTTTTCCTCATATTCCCTACCGTAATAGACTGTCTGAGCCAGTTGTAACAGAGTATCTAAAGACTGATTTGGTCCATACGCCCGTTTTTGTAGCTTATGGCAGATATCTGGAGCCGACTGAGTGATAAATCTATCTTTTAAGATCACTTTTCCTTCTTCACTTTCGGGATCAATCTCAGTGAATCTGAGAAGAGCTTCTCTTAGTCTATCTAGGAATTTACCAGGAGCTTCTTTCTCCTTCTGTTCTATGTCTGCCAATTTGCTATAGTTTAAAGGCTTAGAACGCGCCTGCCTGAGTCCTTCAAGAATACATCTGACAAAATGACTCTGATCCCATCTTCCTTTAGCTGTGTTGTAGTCCCAGTCTGGTTCTATAGTAGGGATCGCCTGATTCCCAGTGGGGAGGGCCGCTATCTCGTCCTCCCGCTTCCCTACTGATTCATTACCAAGCCATTCATCTCCATAAGCAACCGCTTTCCCCAAAACTCAAGTCTTTGAGTCAGGAGTCAGCGTTTGTCCCAAGATAGACATCACATCCTTCCAAGTAAGGTCATAAAGCAGAGTAACACCTTTAAAAGCTCTACTCTATTTTTCTGGGTCTTCTAAATAGTCTCCCAGATCCTCCTTGATTCTTTGTATTTCTTGATAAGAAAAAGGCTTACTAACCCTCATGGACTGATTATTTCTCCCGGTGGGGTGTTTCATAAAGAGGCAACAGCTTGTGTGGCTGTTCCTCAGTCTCTCTGGCTGTTCTGCGCATATATCGCAGAGAGAAAAAGGGCAACACATATGCTACTTCTACCCATTTTCCCTTGTTCCTTACAGAACCGGTCTAATTGTAAAATAGTATTATACTTAAGAGACCCTCCAACCGGCCACCGTTTGCCATCCTCCAATGGATACCGTGGCCATTCAGTATCGCATAGGAAGACCAGGTGTGTCTTCTTTAAGCCCTGGAGATCGAATCTATCCCAGTTTTTCAGGATACAGTTCAAAGGAGTGAGGCTGGATTTGTTAGCTCCCATCTTGTCCTGAAGGATCCCGGACGAGCCCCCAAGATGAAAGGTTGTTGTTGAATCACGACGCCGGGATTCTTGGCCCCCGGAGAAGAAGAATTCAATCCGGGGCCAGAGACGAGGCTGGATCGCTCAGAGCTTTTGTGTAATAAAGTTTTATTAAAGTATAAAGGAGATAGAGAAAGCTTCTGACATAGGCATCAGAAGGGGGTGGAAAGAGTACCCCTCACACATGTCTTTTGGTACACACACACTGTGCTCTACGGTACACATCTGGGAGTGAACTGCTGAGTCACAGAGAGTGGTAAATTATTCATCTTTGTACCAACCTGTTGTCCAAAGTGAGTAGAGCAGTTTACAGCCATCCTCCAACAAAGTATAAGAATTCCAGTTATTCCACTTCTTGTAAACACTTGGTATTTTCAGCATTTTGATGTTAGCTGTCTTAGTTGTTCTGGTAGGTGAGCAGGATCATCCCTCTGTGGTTTTAATCTATGCTTCCTGCATTACAGAAAGTGTGAGCACCTTTCTTTTGCAGTTTGTTTTCTGAAATCCCTGCCCAAATGTCTTGCCCATTTTCGACTTGGTTGTCTGCTTTTTCTTACTGTTCACGATCAGTAGGAGTTCTCTGTATAGTCTGGTGTGTGCTCTTTTTAATGTATTTATATGTTGTAGACCATCTTTTGCTGTCTTTTGTCTTTTGATACATAAAAGTCCTTATTTTAATATAGTCACATATATCGATACTTTGCTTTATGGCTAGTGCCTTTTATGCCCTATTGGATAAGTTGCGATCCCAAGTTCCCAGAATTATTCCCTGTTTTATTGTTTGCCTTTGGCATTTAGACCTATAATTCGCTAGGAAACCATCTGTTAGGTATGATATGTGGAATTGGTCGTGTCATATTTTCTGTATAGATATTTGATTATCCTAGCGCCTAGTGGAAGAGTGCTTTCCATTAGTATTATAAAGTAATATAGGCTCATGATTTAAAAGCTCAAAACAGTATAAACAAGTGTAAAAGTTTAAAAGTGAATGTCCAGTCCATGCCTGTGGACTCAGTCCCCATTCTTAATCCCCTGAGGCAGTTACAGTTTCTTGCCTGTAAATTTTAAGAATAGTTTAAAGAACTCTAGCATTAGAATGGTAGCTTTAAAGCAAACTTAAGTTGTGCCTCAGGACAGGAGATCGAATCTAGTGTCACTATCACTTTTCTGTTTGTTACAGTGAATGCACTTGTCTTTGCAGTATCTTCATAGAGAATGACAGTTGTATTGCACTCAGTTCAAGATAGTAAGGAGATACTTGGATTTCTCTGCAACCATGTCAGTCTTATGAAATAGCAAATGTTACCTTATAGATCCTTTGAAGTGCTCCCAAAATGTTTCTGAGTTTCATGAAAAATAGCTTCATAAATTGTGAGGTTATTTAGTTGAAGTAAATACATTTTAAGAACCAATTCTAAATGCGATTTTGGAAAAGACTGAGGGGCTTTAACAGGAAAGAATATTCCCCTTGGTAAGTTCTGTGCAGTGTGGCGCACACTGTTCCGTCTCCCCTGCTGGTCCTTTTTCTCTTGAGGGTTTTCCCCTGCATGGAGTAATTGAACTTACATTTTACCATTGCATCTTTACTTACAATCCAGAGTTTTTACTTACATTTTACCATTGCATCTTTACTTACAATCCAGAGTTTTGTCCTTTACCTCGTATTTCTTTATTATTCTATGTGAGAAGGTTCAAATGATTGGCTTCAGAGAACCTTAAGGATAACAGATTCCCTATTCTAATTTTTTGGATTTTATTTAATCACAGAATTATATGTCTTTCCCAAAATACTCCATCTGAATTTGACACTTGTTTGGAACTTTAGAAAAATATTTTTTTAAGCTAGAAAACAGAGCTGCTGCCCTGTAGACTAGTCAAGCTATTTTAAAAGCAAATTATTTAAAAACCATTTTAAAAGCAATTGCATATAATTGCTAAGGCCTTAAGGGGATTTCACCAGGCAGTCTCATTAAAATAAGAATCAGGACTCTGTTATTGTCTGAATAAAAATATGTATTAAATTATATTAGATGAAGGGAAAAAAATCTGTGAATACTGTGTATGCTTGTAAGAGTCAGAAAAGAATACAGAACAATGCATCTTGGGGGCTTGTGGTTTTCCTCTTGTAAAGCTGTTTAGCACATACTGAGCATTCAAGACGTGGACAAGATACATGTAAAGAATATGTTCAAATTTCCAACAAATAGAAATTGGTTTTTGTGTCGTCTGGGGCTTCCCAGCTGGTGGCTCAGTGTTAGAGAATCCGTCTACGGGAGGAGGTGATGCAGTGCAGGAGACACAGGAAACATGGGCTCAGTCTCTGGGTTGGAAAGACCCCCTGGAGGAAGAAATGGCAACGTGCAGGAGACACAGGAAACATGGGCTCAGTCTCTGGGTTGGAAAGACCCCCTGGAGGAAGAAATGGCAACCCACTCCAGTATTCTTGCCTGGAGAATCCCATGGACACGGGAGCCTGGCGGTCTAGAGTCCATGGGGTTGCAAAGAGTTGGGCACGACTGAGCGTCTGAGCACTTTGTATCATTTTCTCTGATTCACCACTATCCAGTTTACTGGTATTCCTTTGACCCTGTTTTCCAGCTGAAGTTTTATTTTCCTTCTGTTTTTATCGCACTTTAACTGAGGACATAAAGAGATATTTTCCAAGGAAGGAAAAATCCCTAATTTGGGATTAGATTAGATGGGACTTTACAAGTTTTCATGGGATTTTCTCTTGTCTCTCATTATAGGAGGAAAGAGAAAGAAATGCAGGCCTCCTGCCTTGAGTTTAATAGCACCATCTGCTCCAAGCCTAATGGGAAAGGGGGACTGAGGGAGCAGTCAGTCCAGGCCTGAGATCCATGACCCAGAACCTGGCCTATAGGTCACAGACCACTGCCTGGCAGAGAGATGTCAATGTCGGTTTTGTGACCTCTCCCTAGTACTCTGCCAACAAGACACTCTGGCTCCCCTGTGTACGTCATCCCTCCAAGTTACTCTTGTCTTTGAGGATCCTACACTAAACCAACCACCCACCACTCCCCGTCTTGGGTGAGCCACACCACATGGCCAGGGGTCCAGCACCTCCCAGGCTGCGGTAGTCTGGCTCTACCCATCTGCTTGTCTCTTTTCCCACTTGTTCTTCTTGGCAGAATGCCCTTTAGAAAATTAAACTTTGCTTCCAGATAGAAACAACACAAGAGAGGAATTGTATTCATTTTTCTGGAAATGCTAGGAAAGAGAAGAGGCCAAGGTAACTTTGTGGACTGGATGGGAGTGGTGGGGAAATCCATCTGATTTTTCAAATTGGTAATTCTCTGTGCTGGTGGGGCCATGGTGAGAGGGAAGGAACAACCCCCATATGCTATTGGGGGAATGCAACTCAGTCTAAACTTTCTGTAAAGCTGTTTGCTAGGATGTATCAGGACCCTTAGAAAAGGCTCCTAGCCTTTAACCCATTAATTTAACTTCCAGGAATTTATACTAAGGAAACAACTGGAGACAAGCAATGGTCTGCTACAAGAATGTGAATTGCAGCACTATTTCTTACGGCTGAGGGGGGATAATAGTTCGAATGTACACAATAAGAAAAGAGTTACATAAATCAGGTCATACCATACAGTAGACTCCCCTGTAGGTCTGAGAATACTCTGGGGGTTGTAGAAAGACTGTCAGGGGGTCATCTGCTAAGACTGTGGTTTTGAAATTATCTTTCGATCCTAACATTAGTTGCTTTTTAGCCTCATTAATGAGGAAAGAGTTTTATGATTTTGGAATATATCAAAGGTTAACAGAAAATGCTTACATGAAAAAAGCATGCTACTGTGTATGTAGTATTATCCACAACCCTCCCCCACCCCAAGAAAAGTGAAGAAATTTGCCAAGTGATTATCAGTGGAATAAATTCTGTATGATTTTATTGCTTTTCTTTTGATACTTTTTCATTTCTTCATCATCTATAATTTTGCATATCAGAATTAAAGAAGATCAGTTTTCTTATTAATGGTCAGCTGGCTGCTTATCTTGTACTAGCTCAGGATTTTCCACTCCTGTACTTTAGAGCCACGAGAGGGTCTGCCACATCTGTGATCAAACTGGGAGCCTGCTGGGGCAGCCCTGTCCACAGCCCAGTAGGCATGCCCTGGCTGGTATATCAGATGCCCCATCAGTCAAGTGAGTCACCACAGGAGGGTGTCAAGCTGATGATATTGCCACACAACTGTACTTGAACTCTCAGCCACATCCCAGCATGATGCCAGGCCTTTGAGCCTTATCTTCCTAAGCCATTATTTCTTCCCTATCCAGTGAATGTCACAGAGACTGGCTGGGCTATGTGACTCCTTTTGAGAACACCATGGATCAGTAAAGTAAAGCTGATGCAAGTCTCCAGTTGAATCAAAACCAGACCAGCAAATGTTCCTTAAAGTTTAAGCTGTTTTTGCTGTACTTGGGCCTTGATGTGAGGGGCTGGCAGGACCCCAAGAATATTTAGGGAGAAAAATGTGCTAGGGTATTCAGCTGGACTCTGAGGTTGTGAAGAGGCCTTTGTGGATCAAGTGCTAAGAGTGTAGTTATAAAATTATTTTCTTCTAACCTAACATCAGTTACTTATCTTTGGCCTCATTAATGGGAATAGAGTTTGAGAATTCAATTTTGGAGATTTCAGAGCCAGTAATACCAAAGCTGGCCAGTTTTAGTTTGTTTTGTCTTAGATTTTTACCATTGCTGTTGTCCTTTGAGTAACCTATACCCAGACACTTCTGTGGTCAGAGGTTAAGATTATACAGGTAGTCTTTGGCCATTATCATCCCTGTGCATCTTATTTTCCACCTATATGTTCTCTGGGTTGCATCAAAACTGATATATACTGTGCTCTATATTTCTTGGAGGAACGTTTATATGTTTACATCATTCTGTTGCTACAAGCATCAATCATTGTGGTATATAAGAGTGTTCAGTAGTATTGTTGACATTTGGTTTTGTTAATGTGACTCTGGAGCACAAGCAAAGTATAATTTCAATCAGTTTAAAAATCATAGAAATACTGTGGAGTGTACATTTTATTGTTGTGCTAAAATGTAGTGGTAATAAGTTCTAAATTGGAGTTATTTTATAGAAAATAAATGCTATTGCTATAACTAAAATGCAAGCCAACAGATGAAAATCTGCTAGTTGTTAAAAAGCACAGTTAATAATACTATGGCAGTAGACATGGAGATTGAAGAGTAACTTCTTATGATCATTGTGAGTGTCCTGCATTGCAACTACTGTTGTTGTTCAGTCACCCAGTTGTGTCTGACTCTTTGTGACCCCATGGGCTACAGCACTCTAAGCCTCTCTGTCCGTCGCTATGTCCTAGAGTTTGCCCAAGCTCATGTTCATTGCACTGGTGATGCCATCCAGCAATCTCATTCTCTGATGCTGTCTTCTGCTTCTGCCCTCAATCTTTCCTAGTTTCAGGGACTTCTCCAGTGAGTCATCTGTTCTCATCAGATGACCAAAATACTGGAGCTTCACCATTAGTCCTTCCAGTAAATATTCAAGGTTGATCTCGCTTAAGATCAACCATAACCCCAGATAATTTCAGCCATGTACTAGGTCACCAAGAACCACTTAGATATCCAGGGTTGTGTTCATAGACTATGTTCCCAGCTATGCCTTTAACCAAAGGAATGATTCTTGCTACAGTTGAGGTAGGAAGCTGGAGGGATTTCCTGCTTATTGTTTAGTCGCTGAATCATATCCGACTCTTTTGTGACCCCCCATGGACTGTAGCCTGTCAGGCTCCTCTATCCATGGGATTTCCCAGGCGAGCATATAGGAGTGTGTTGCCATTTCCTTCTCCAGGGGATCTTCCTGACCCAGGGATTGAACCTGCATCTCCTGCATTGGCAAGTGGATTCTTTACCATTACGCCACCAGGGAAGTCCTTCCCTACTTATAGACGCCACTCAAAAAAAAAAAAAAAGTCTTAAAAACTTTTAAATTATCCTCTGCTGCCTACTAACCAAAGGAACAGATTAGTTCAGGCCTCTGGGCCTGGGTTGCTCTCATAAACCTCCAGACTGTTCCTGGTTGGAACCTGAGTTCCCAGGCTAGGCTGCAGTTGAAATAGCCAGGCCTTGCTCACTGGGCCATTACCTTGTGGGAGGGTGAATGGTTGTGGGAGGAGGACTAGGGAATGCAGGGCGCCTCTTACCAGCTGCTCTATGGATTAACTAAGGACTGACTACCCAGTGGATAAGGCAGCACTCCCTCCCAGGACCCAAGACAGAATCAAGTGTGGGAACAGGTATTAAACTAATCATAGAGTAACTGATCCCTTAACTAATGAAGTTTACTTACTGTCTTATATTATAGTTGTTTTTTAATTTGTCTCATCTCGTGAAATACATTGTATGCTCTGCAAGTCAGAGACCTTGGTAAATGCTGAATTGTATTCCATTTATTGTCTTGATCACACTGTGTGTCCAATAAGTTAGTCATTGCTGGAATAACTGAGAAGAGAAGAGCCATACTCTTCAGTTGTAATCTCTTCTATTATATGAATTCTATCTGCTGTATGAATCTACCAGACAGAAGACTGGAGGCAGGATTGAGTATTTTGTTGGGATTTACAATGTGTTGAGTCTATTTGGGTCTGTCTGTTACTGCATTCCCATTTTCCCTTGTAAATGTGGTGGGAAACTCATAAATCAGTGGTTAAGAAGGTTTCTAGTGGATCTATAAAGAAGCTTGCCATAGCCTAGAGGACCAAAGCAAGTCCCCCCACCCAGCAGCAATGCACTGTGCAGCAAGAGCCCTGTGCTTGGAGCCAGCAGACTAGGGTCAGAACCTCAGCCCTGACACTTAACAGCCTGAGTATCTTCAGGTAAGCCTCAAGTTGGCCCAAGTTCCCATACCTATGAAAATGGGACTTTTAATAATGCCTCTTGGCTAGATATTTGGGTTAAAGGAGATTCATTAATTTAGTGAATAATTATTGAAAACTTCTTAGGCAGTATTTTAGAAGTTAGATGTACAGCAGTAAACAAAATGAACAAAACTCCCTGCTCATAGAACTTATATTCTAGAAGTGAGTACCCCTAGTGGCATTTACTAAATGTTTCATTCAGTTAGTCTGAGGATATTCAACGAACTCACACAATGGGATTTTACTGTACACTTCTGTAGGAATTTATGTTACAACTGTAGATAATTAAGGCCATTATTGAGTCTCTCATCTGAGTTGAAGATATCTCATTAAGTAGGACATTTATGTGTTCTTGCTAAATCCTGGAATGTTTAGACAGTGTGTTCCCTGGAAATGGATTCTTACAGTTCTTGGGTCAGAAAGGCCAGCTGCCGTCCAGGGCTGCAGGTGGTGTAGCTGGGTGGTTTCTGCGTTGTTTTGGTGTTTGTGCTGTCTATGACTTAATGCAATTTTACAGAGTTGCTAGATGTTTGTTTGTATAATTTGTGAAATAAGTCAAAGGGCTAGCATGACTACTTAAAAGCCACCAACCATGTTTTAGTGAGTGATTTCAACCTATTCTGTCCAGTTTTTTGATCAGCCACCCAGCAAAGAACAAATTGACAGATTTAAGCTTTCAGTTCATTTTTACATTGCCTTCCATCTGGGACTTTTTCTTCGAGCATCAAAATGCCCAAAATCATTGAAAAGAGAAAAACTAAGCCTGGAAAGCAAACCTCCGAGGGGCCACGGGGTGCTGCACGCAGTCATGTGCCCTCTTCTGGGAGGTGTGTGTGCAGACCCATCCTCCACCCGTGATTACTTTCCTAATGCAGTCCTTCTCTGGGTCTCTAATGGCACACAGCCCATTTAGTTAAAAATGTAAACAGGAATCGTTTTCTGGTGGACTGGCCTGTGTGGCCCCCCAGCCCCCCAAAAAGGTCATTTTTGCTGAGACACAACTTTTGAAACCCATAGTGGTACAAGCTGGAGGCTGGTTATAAGCTAGCCCTGCCCCAGATGGAAGTCAGTGATAGGATGTGTGTGTGGGAACCCATGGATGTGGGTTCAGGGCATTTTCACTGATGGCCAAAGGCACAACAGACAACGACTGCGGAAGCTCCTGTCACCTAGAAAGCAGTTGTTCTGTGGGGCGAAGAGACATGTTGATACTCTGAGGAATTCCAGAGTGGGCATTACTTGGAATACATGGCGGTCTGGTCTGGAGAAATGTGCCTTGGCGCTGAAGACGCAGTCTGGGTTCAGTGCCCCTCCAGTCTCTCCAACTCCCTGTCGCTCAGCCTTCCCTGACCCTCCTGTGCTCCCACTGTGGTTTCCCTGTGTGCTGATGAGTTTTTTGGTGGTTATGTCTTGCAGCCCCCCGAATCCAAGCCCAACTTCACCCCTCTCGCCATCTTGGCCCATGTTCTCGGCGCCATCCAGCCCTATGCCCACTTCATCCACGTCCAGCGACTCATCCCCCATCAGGTCTGTTGCAGGGTTTGTTTGCTTTTTGTTGCTGCCGTTGTTCTCTCATCGGCTTGGTCCTCTCTTCATGCAGTGTTCAGCCTCCTCGTCAACTTTGTTCCCTGCCATCCAAACCTGCACTTGCTTTTTGACAGGCCAGAAGAAGCAGTTCGCGAAGACTCCAGGTAAAACCACGGATGATGATCACTCTGTTCCTGCTTATCCAAAGCTGGTCAGGGATTCCAGCCTCAGAGACCAAAGCTGGGAGGGACCATTTGCATGAACCAGCATGGCATTTTTCATGCCCCTCTGAACCCTTCCTCCAGTTCCTGAATTTATCTGTGGTGCCTGGTGTTTGGGGAGAGAGTGCTTCTTGAAAGGGCTCCTGTTTAGATTGCTCTCTGAATCAGGAGGCTCTCTGTGCTTTAGCACAAGATAGTTTCAAGGGGAACAGTGCTGAGACACGGACCAGCCTTTTCTTCCCTCATTTTTATCCAGGTAGCATCAGACAACATTTATTTGTGGAGTTGGATTTTTGGCCATGAATATTGATACCTAGATGATGAGACCCAGACCTGTTAGGAGAGACAAATATAATACAGAATAAATTGTTCCTTACCTTCCATGCAGTCCCAGGAACCCTCGTGCTCCCAGCCTGCGTCTGTCTCCAGGTGTCATGAACCCTTAGCTCTTATGGGAACAGGTAACACCTCTTTATGAGGGTTGACCTAATTCTTCCCTCCAAGGCCCAGGCTGTAGTTTTTCCCTGCTTTGATAACATGCAGTCTTAATTCTTTGCATCTGAGTTCTTTGGAAAAAAGAAGCTGTTTAAATGCTTACCAGACAATTCATGAGGATGCTGCAGAGTCCCTCTGCTGTATATGTCCCCAGCATGTGTGTATTTTGCACTGATAGGCTCTGCTTTCAGCCAGCCCAAACACAGAGTCTAATTATAAGCTTCATCAGTACCTCAGGCCATGGCAGTGTTTTCTCATCCATCTTTTACTCATAGCTGGTTTTCTCCAAGGGGTAGGCCCAGCAGAGAGGCTTAAATAATCAATAAAGCTGTGCCTCACTTAAAAAAAAAAAGGAAACCCCATGCTATTTATACATATGTACATACATACATGGGTGCTCCCCAGGTGGCGCAGTGGTAAAAGTCTGCCTGCCAGTGTGAGAGATGCGAGTTCAATCCCTGGGTCAGGAAGATCCCCTGCAGTAGGAAATGGCAACCTACTCCAGTATTCTTGCCTGGAAAATTCCATGGACAGAAGAGTCTGGCGGTCTACAGTCCATGGGGTGGCAAAGAGTTGGCTACACCTGAGCGCATGTGCGCGCGCGCACACACGCACACACACACACACACACACACACACACACACACACACACACACACACACATTACTTTATTCTCCAGGCACTTCCATACCTATCATTTCATTGTATCTTCAAGTGAGAATGAGAGAAGAAATTGCCTGAACCGTATTACAGAGAAGGAAAACTAAGGCACAGAGAAGTGGCTTGCACACAGTCACATGACTCATGAGGTCCAATCCAGAACTCAAGACTTCTTGCCCTCGACCAGCACTCTTTCCTCCAAATACATGGGTAGCCTCAGATTTGAGTTTTCATGCTTCCCAGCCCAATAGCCTGGCCTGCTTTTCTAGATTTTATGTCTAGCTTTTTCCTTTAAAATGGGAAAGAGAGCTTTTCACTATATCCTTTTATCTTCACCCTGGGAATAAGCTAAAAACTCAGATTATACTTTTCTTGACACTCAGATTATCTCCTAATTGTTTCTTAGGTACATTCTGGGAGATGTTAACTTTCTAGGACACCAGATATATGGCTTGAATTGTTCTGGTTAGATCATTGATTGCCCCATGAAGACCTGAACCACAGCCAAAATGTGGCTCCTTCATTTTGATCAAAAGAAAGTAAAATCTTCAGAACATTGGCCCTTGAACAGAATGTGTTAGGGGACTCAGGACAGTAGAATCATTCAGCGAAAAAAAAAAAAAAAAACTGAAATGTGCTCTGTTTAGACGGTTTTCATTTTTCTACATCTCTAAGCTTTGGGGCCCTATTGCCTGTCCAGTATCTCACCTCTCCACTCCTGTCACCCAGGAATTTCCAGGTTTTACTCTTTTAGCTTTTCCTTTTCCACAGTATTTCCAGATTGGCAGAGGACAGTGGCAGCAGAATCCGCACACCCCACGTGTCTGGGTTCATGGTTACTCAGGCCCATTCACTCTGGCCATTGTTGTAATGGCACCATTTGGACGATGCTGTTGCACAGCCCTGTAGGACGCTGCCATTTTGAAATAGGCAAGACAGAGTAGGGCTTAGAATTGGCTATCACCGAGCTGACCATGTGTGCCAAAGTGAGTATGGATGGGGACACAGCTGGGGAGCCAGCGAACAAAGGGCAAAAATCCCATAATTGCTGTTGCAATATGCAGCCAAGAGGTGGGGGCGTATACCCATTATCCAGGTCCAATGAACCATTCCCACAAATCCACTTCCAGAACATGAAGTTTCAGATTTCCTTCCCTAGACAGAGCTTTTAAAAATAAAAACGTAATTAGACCTAATTAATGGGCCCATGAACTTCTATATAAACATCTCTGGAAGAGGTTTGGTTCCCCCTCTTCAAAGCATTGCTTTGCTTGTTAGTTCAAGCTCAGGAATGGAGATGTCTTTCACAGCACAGCAGAGAGAGGGGGCCTGGAGGAGTGTTCCCTTTACTTTCACTTGTACCCCTAGAAAAGCTCCCCACCCCAAATTTGTAACTTGGAATTACACAAGGGTTCCTGGAAATTAGGCCAAAATGATCAGACTATTGCATCTCGCCAGTCTAGCTGAGCCCGCCTCCCTGGACAGTGCAGATAGTGGGTTGTCATTTTGCCAGAGCTTGCAAGGGCAGTTGAGGGAAACTCCTCTGAGTGCTTTCCTGGCCCTGTGCCATGCTCAGAGGCAAAAATTAAAAATGAACTAGCAGAAGGTTGCAAGCTTGTTTGTGCCCTTGAAGGCCCCACTGAGGTCTGAAGGGCACCATCACAGAAGAGTCACAGGCACCCCAGGCTCTCTGTGTCCAGGGAAGAGGTGCTCTGCAGAGAGTAGGGAGCAGAAGAACCAAAGTGGAGATCTTTTATTTCTTTAATTAGAGCCAAAGCCTGCAAATAAAACAGGATCTATTTTGGTAGAAACCCTACCTAATGCAAACTGCTCAGGGCTTTTGATAACGAGAGTGTGACATGGGACTCTGGGACTCAGTGGGACTCAGTCTAGCAAATTCTTACAAAGAGAGAACTTTCTCCTGCATAGGGCTGCCAGATTTAGCAAATAAAATGAAGATTCAGAATTTCCAGTTATATTTGAATTGTAAGCCACAAATGTTTTTTTAAGTATATCCTGTGCAATATTTGGGACATATACTAAAATAGTATCCCTCGTTGATCTGAACTTCAGATTTAACTAGCTGCCTTGTGTCTTATTTGCCAGCCCTCGTCCTGGGGAGCAGGAGTAGTTCCTTTTAGAAGCAGCCCTTGTATCATTTCTCCCATTCTTGGTGCACGTGCCATGGAGGTAGGAGGAAGCCCTCTTGCAGACTGTCAGTCACCTCCTAATTTGAAACAAAAGCAAGATACTCTCCTGAACTTTATTCTTATAGTTAATATGCTGCTTTATTAAATGTTATCGTTATTAAATCCCCCAAACCAGATATTAGTGGAAAATTTACTCCTGGTGAAAGACAGTCTTGGGCATCTGAGGTATTCCCCCTGTTTCCTTCCTGCCAGATACCCTAGTTGGTTTCCCTGGCTTGTCCCTGTTTTGTCCCATTCCTTGTATTTGAGGAGGTTAATAAGTAACCTCTATGAAAACCAGCCAGAGAAGCCTTGCCTCAGATGATTTTTGCCTCACCTTTTATCTCCCCTTCCCTGGTCCCTGGCCTCTCCCCCACCTGCTCTGCCCCGTCCTCCAGGGACAATGACCCTGGCTCATGGCCACTGTTTTCTCCTTCCATGTTCATGTCATTGCAGGCTTCACTTGCCTGTCCATACAGAATTTTGGTTAACACTTTTCACAAGCAGATGGTCTCTGCTCCCCTTTCCATTTTGCTCCCCAACAGCAAAATAAAACAATAAAACTTTAATCCCACATTGGCTGTTTGGCCCTTGGTGGTCAACACATAGTCTTGGTTTTATTAGATTCACAGACTCTGCCCCTTGTCCTGAACTTAATCCTAACACTAATGATAATTATGTAGGAGGAGCTGGTTTCCAGCTGGAGCTGATACATTCATTCTAAAGGCTCTTCCTCCTTTCACTCCCAGCAAACCCACTTCATGTTCTCCCACTTGCCCAGTTTTCTCCCACCTGGTTATTATTTCCTGGTTACTAGAAGACCAGAGAAAACACCAGTAAACTGCACCTCAGCAACAAATTCTGAATAGCCATTTATCCGCACAACAGACCCGTTACGTCACCTTTCCTTCAATGTTCATGGAACCAAGACTTAAAGTTTTAAATGCCTGGCCATTGTATAAGTTTCCAAACATCAATGATGCCTCTTTCCCAGAGGGAAGCTGGACTTAGTGACTCCAAGAGTAACAGTTCTGTAGTGATTGAAAATGCCCTATTCCTTCTGATCATGTCAGATTTACCTGAGACCATTCCTCTACTAAATCTCACTCAGCAACTTGAAATGGAGGTTTAGCCTCCCTGGGTCTTTGAGGCCCTTCATTAGCCAAATAAAGGTAAAGCAAACAATACATATCTCTTGAATAATCGTGTAACCCAGAGGACTACTTGCTCTTTGGCTACTCTACCCTGGAGCCCCTAAATATGCTTCTTCAGATAGCTTAGAAGACAGAGGTTACTTTCAGCAAATGAAGAGCCAGCGTTTGACTGCTAAACATCCATTTTCTTATGACCTTTGAGAAGTCATAGATCCGTTACAACGGGTTGGATACCAAAACAAAAATTGATTTAGCAGTGCTCACAGCTTGTACTCTAGAACATGGGCTTACAATGTGTAGCCACTGGGTCAGACCCAGCCTGCCCCCTGTGTTTGATAAGCATAAAGTTTTGCTGGAACACAGCCACACCCTTTCATGTACCTCTTGTCTGCACTGCTGTCTGCTATAGTGCAGAGTAAAGGCAGCAGAGACCATATGGCCCACGGAGCCTAAAATGTTTACTGTCTAGCCATTTACAGAAGGAGTTGGCCAACCTCTGCTCTAAAAGAATACTTCTTAGCCCTCGTTGCTCCCAAGAGTCACTCGGCGAGCTTTATAAAAATACTGATGCTGGTATCTGCACATCAGGGTAGAACCCAGACATCTGCATTTTTTGAAGTGATTCTGATTCACAAGTGTCAGCACTCCTTGAATGAGAAAGGCACAAAAAACTGCCACAGTGTCCCTTCTCCCTTCTTCATCCCCACACACCTGTACACATGTATGCTCGTACACACACACACATACACGCGCACGCGTGCTCATGCCCACACCTTGTCTGCTCCCCGCCTTACCCTGCCCTGCCCTGGGGGTCCAGGAGTTCCAACTCTGGAATCCTGCTCCACCAGCCCAATGAAAAAGAAGTAACATCTGCAAGAGCTAACGTCAGCCCTGGGCCTGGAGCCCAGACCCATCTTTGCTTGAATTTCTCCTTTTCAACTCCTTGAGCACTGCGGCTTTTAGCAGGGTCTGCTGGGAGTGTCCTCAAGAGCAACTTGGAAGCTCTTTTCCTGCCTTCACTTCCCTACTCCCCAGCTAGTCCTGCTCCCCACATGAGGCCCAACCTGCCCTCCCAACAGTTCAGCTCTTGTGACTCCCGGGTCAGGTTTTGACTTGGCACAAGATGACCCCACAAGAAGAGTGATTTTCCCGGGTTCATGGCTCTTCTCTGCCTATTTCTCGTTTTTACTCTGGTGACCTTTGTGACTTGCCTACCTCATGTTTTGCCATCTGGCTGCCTTGTCAGGCTCTTCCCACAAGAGAGGGCTAGGCTGCTTGCAGGGAAGGGGAGGAAGAGAGATGAAATATCTTGCAGGAGGTTTTTAAAAAATGCTCATTAAACTGTTTTCCCCCAGCACACCATTCCGGAAGGCAAAAGCCTTGTATGCCTGCAAAGCAGAACACGACTCCGAGCTCTCATTCACAGCAGGGACGGTCTTCGATAATGGTGAGTTTTTCAAATAAATAACTGGAGTTGTCAAAGTTGCTTTCTACCTAAGGAAAATTTCCATAGAACAGGTAAGACTGAAAAGGACTGTGTGTGTATGGGGGGGGGTTTCCCACAGTGGGAGAGCAGCGGCAGAACTCAAGGAGTCACTGTCAAGAGAGGAGAGTGGAGTCGCCTCCTCGCGGTGACATGGCGGTATCATGGAGATGTCATGGGCGTTGGATGCGATGGTCCATGCACACGCTTTGAGCATCAGGGGGCTGGACAGAGTGGGGAGACAAAGCAATGGAGAACAGGAATCCTGCAAGGAGGCAGAAGCTCTGGGTGGGGGCTGCAGCCGCAGGGTCTATGCCTGTCTTCTGGGGTTCCAGGGGATTCACTGTCTATGGCAGGTGAGGCTGGTTTCTGAGATGGTCTGGTAGGCTTGGGGCATCGGGTGAGCTCAGGGCAAAAAAAGCTGTGCTGTGTCCCTTCTCGTCCTTCGCCTGTTGCCAGGAGGCGGGAAGTTGACCCCAGAGTCAAACCACCCCTGCCAAGTACCAGCTGTCCTGCACAGGCATTCCTGCAGGAAAATGGGTTCAGGCCCCTGCCCCAAGGGCCTTGGGCTTGCTTGATGCAACATTTCCTTGTTTCATTTGTTTGTATTCCTCCCTCAAAAAAAAAAAAAAGGGAATATTTTTAAAAATGAAAACTGATGGACTTGATGTCCCAATGTGTCATAACTTATTATTGGCCTTGAGAGAAAAATCAGGATTCTGGGGAAAGGCCCAAGTTTCTGTTGTGGCTGAGATTTCCCCAGATGTAGTTCTCCTTGGGGTTAATCCCTCTAGATGCCTGGGTGAAAGGGTCTGTTTGTTTTGCTCAAAGGAGGAAGCAAAAACCAGCTGCCTGGTTTCAGGAACTGGACATGCTCTGGGCCTCCCTCCTTGACCTCAGGTGGGGCAGGGGCAGAGTTCCCCAGCAGGGATGAGTGAACACTGCCCTGTGCTCCTTCCCTGTCCTGACCACACAGTCCTGCCTAGAGCTGGACCACACCTCCTACCACCTACCAGAGACCTGGAAACGTGGGACTGCCAGGGCTCCCGTGTAGCACTGGACAGCCTGAACTTGAGATTCAGGCCACTGTAGCACAATCTCTGGCTTGACCACTTGATTCAGTGTGGCCTCAAGGAGTGACTTAACCTTTCTGTTCCTAAGTCCTCTCTGTCATAGAAAGAGAACAGATAGATGTGAGAGAAGACTGAGACAGTGCGCATGACATGTTTAAAGCAGTACTCAACACACGCTAAGCTCTCAGTGTCTTGCTGTTGTTATGATCATCATCATTTCATGACATGTTTTAGAAAAAGACCCTGATGCTTTTTATCATTCACAATGACAGTTTTCCTTCTTAGCTGCTAATACAACCCAGCTCTGGCTTGCTCAGCTGGGCTATAGGTACTGCACCTCCACACCCCGGTTCCTGGCTCTCTGTAAAGGCCTTGAGGTCCCATCCCAGCCAGAGCAGAGATGGGCTCCTGGGGACCAGCCTTGAGCGCATCCATATGCAAGGGGGCTTCCCCACTGTGTGGCTGGCCCCTGTTCAGCATGGCAGAGATAATAATCAGGCTTGAGTAGATGGAGTGGGAAACAGGTCACAGAGCAGCTCGGGAATTCCCAGGTCACATTTGGTGGCCCTTGATCTGAGCCAGCAGGGCTGGGGGTGAGCCCACAGCACCTCATGTGTGGTTCTCAAAGTCCCCAGAGCACTGCCCTTAAACCTTTGCTCTATTAACTTTCATTTGGGTTCTTTAAAAATCAAGGTATACATACAGCAGGCCAAGCCACCTCTCCTGTCAGCAGCTGGAGCTTTTAGATCCTGGCACACCTAAAGATGAAGTGAGTCCACTGAAGGTTGTCTAAAGCCATGTCCTTGGCGAGTGTCTCTTGTGAATAGGCCCATGTGCGGGGGCATCACAGCCCAGCCATAACATGACACAGTTATCATGGCAGACAAATCAGTGGGCTGCATGCACGGTCTCGGGTGCTATGCTGTCAGCCGGGGAAGGGGGCTTCTGTACATACATGAGCAAGATTTGAGAGGTCCCTACATCTGGCAGTAAATCCAGAGCTTAAAGGTCTACCTTCTAAACCACAGTTCACTACAGTACCCTGATGGACAAGGGGCTGCTGTGTTCCTATCAGCTATTCACTCTAACAACACAGAGGACCCCTGATCCCAGGGCAAAGTGGGTTTAAGCTCACAAAGGTCTGTGTAAGCGTGTGTGTCTTATTTGTGACTCCTCTTCCTGAGTTCAGCCTTCTTCCATTTTTTTTTTTAAGACAACTATTGAGGTAGTCTAGTCAAGGCTATGGTTTTCCAGTGGTCATGTATGGTTGTGAGAGTTGGACTATGAGAAAGCTGAGCACCGAAGAACTGATGCTTTTGAACTGTGGTGTTGGAGAAGACTCTTCAGAGGCCCTTGGACTGCAAGGAGATCCAACCAGTCCACCCAAAAGGAGATCAGTCCTGGGTGTTCTTTGGAAGGACTGATGCTGAAGCTGAAACTCCAATACTTTGGCCACCTCATGCAAAGAGCTGACTCATTGGAAAAGACTGTGATGCTAGGAGGGATTGGGGGCAGAAGGAGAAGGGGATGACAGAGGATGAGATGGCTGGATGGCATCACCGACTCGATGGACATGAGTTTGAGTGAACTCCGGGAGTTGGTGATGGACAGGGAGGCCTGGTATGCTGCAATTCAGGGGGTCGCAAAGAGTCGGACACTATTGAGCGACTGAACTGAACTGATTGAAGTAGCCATATACCATGTAATTTACCCATTTAAAATGTGCATTTCAGTGGGTTTTAGTATATTTAGAGTTGTGCAACCATCACCATTATCTCATTCCACAATATCTTCATCATCTGCAAAGAAACTCTGCTCCCTTTAGCAGTCATGCCCCATTTATCCCAAGCCTGCTCCATCCCACCTAGATACCTGCTCATCTGCTTTCTGGCACTGTAAATTTGCCTGCTCTGGATGTTTCATGTAAATGGAATTATATGATACAAGGTCCTTGTAACTGACTTCTTTAACTTTGCATTATAGTCTCAACATCATCCATGTTGTAGTATGCTCAGAACTCCATTCCTTTTTATGGATATATACCACGTTTTGTTTATCCGTTTATCCATTGATTGAAATTTTGATTATTTCTACTTTTTGGCTCGTTTTATGAGTAATGCTACTATAAACATCTTCATACAAGCTTTTGTGGGGACATAAGATTTTCCACTCTCCTTGGTGATATACCACGACACGGGGCCTACTGGGTCACATGGTAACTCTACGTTTAACTGTTGAAGGAACTGCCCAACTGATTTCCAGCAGGGTTATACATTTGGCATTCCCCCCTTCTTTAGTTTTTAAGTCTCCTTTTTGAAGTAGTTTAGCTAGCCAACTGAAAAAGAAATGATACTTGATTTTTAACTCCCTTCCCAGCAGGTTCTGTGACTGCTCCCGCCCCTCAACTCCGTAATCGTCTTAACCCCACAAGGGCCAATGATAGCAGGAGAGAGGCAGAGTACTTACCAGGCCTTCCTGTGGTCTCTGGGGATCACAACAGCATTATTGACACTCGTTTCTTTTTAGCCAGCAATGCCAGTGACCTTTCCAATCCCCTGAAAGGCAGAGGCCACATTAAGCCCTAAAGACAACACTTCTCAGTGTTTACTGAGCTGCAGTCAAAGAAGGATCTAACAAAATGTCGATCTAGTTTTTAATCTAGTTGGTTGGTAATGTTTTATGACTTCCAGTTTTTAGAAAATGGTATTTAGACCCTACTTGCTCCATCCCTTTGTCTTGTTAGAAAAAAAGTGGACGTTAAAGAAAAGAACTATTCACATGTCAGAGAGATTTTTCCCTGTTCTCTCATTCAGCAGTTTGTTGCTGAAGATCCTAGGTAAGGCCTTAGCAGTGTGAGTTGTATGCTCTGTCACTGTCAGATTAAATCATCAGATCAATCAGAAGGAAGTTTTCTAATGACAGAGTTAGAGTGAGTGAGTGAGTGAGTGAGTGAGTGTGTGTGTGTGTGTGTGTGTGTGTGTGTGTGTGTGTGTGTCTTGTCTTTCTCAGGATCAAGAAGAAGAAAAGAGGAGGGAGAGGGAGGGGCTCTTTGAAGGGGAAGTCAGTTGTTCCTAATGATTAATCTCCAAGCTTCTGGATTCCAGGGGCCCCCTGTGAATCTGGAGAGGATGCTCAGTCAGCTCTTGGACTTTGTGCAGTGGGTAATGGCTGCGCAATACTCGGAAATAACTCCAGTGTCTGCCCTGGCCTCTACTAGGAAACTGTGCTTTCACCAAGAGCACCTCAGACAGTAACTGGAAAGAGAAATAACTGGTGTTCCCAGGACCATTAGTCATCTAGAAGCAGTACGATTAGTGATACCTGGAAAATTCATGTGGCATTCACTAAAATCGGGTTCTTGGGATGCTTTTATTCAAATGTGAGAAATGGGCCAGATCCTTCCTTCCTGGGGTACAGGGTGCAGTGGTGAGTGTGGGCAGGGCCACCCCAGATTTCCTCTGCTGATAAAGGGCATCTCAGGTAGTGGGTCTCCCAGAGAATCTCTCAGTGGAGCCTTTCAGCCTCCCAGCCTCTCCATATCTCCCTCGGGCGTTTCTATCAGCTGTCTAACTGGTCTTACTGCATCTACTCCTGCCCCACAACCCAGGCGCTGCACAGCAGCCAGACGATCGTTTAAAAATGGAAGTCACATCGTGTTGTTCTCCTGCTTCTGGTAGCCGCGTGGTGTTCTTAGAATTATTGACGAGGTCCTCCAGGTCCCACCCCTGCCCTCTGGCCCCCTCTTCCCCTCCCTTGATACATAGCAGCTTCTGAGTCCTTCTTTATGTTCTTAAATAGGGTCGGCAACTATGACCTGCCAGTGAAATCCAGCCCACTGACTGTTTTTGTAAATAAGTCTTCCCTGGAACACAGCCACCCACGCCTTGTGTTTATATATTATCTATGGCACAACAGTGACAGATTTGAGTAGTTACACACTGATGATCTGGCTTTTTAAGAAAAACTTACACAGCTTGTGTGAAATCACAACAAGCTTCTCCCCATTTGGGGGCCTCTCACTTGTATTACCCACTGCGTGGCCATCCATTTTGGATTATTTAGGTTTTAATTTAGGTTTTAATTCTTCAAACTCTTGGCCACCTGCTCATATCCCTATCTTAGTCTCATTCTCCCCTCATCAGTTAACCTAAAATTACATGCTTGCTTACCTATAGACGGCCCCTCCCTAGAGCAGTCTCTCTTCTTGTTCTGTGTGCAGAATGTGGCACCTAGCAGGTGCTGAAGTAACATTCGTTAAATGAGTCCACTCATTCAGCCACACGGGGGGTCTGCACTCCTTCAGCTAGTGCTGCCTCCCCTTGGGGCAGCCTGCTCTTAGGATCTTAGGCACACAGTTGCTCCTTGTCCATCGTGAGTGAAGGAGCCGGGAGAGCGTGAGTTGCCAGAGCAGGGGTGTATGATGTGAATATGGACTGAGCTGAGAGAGAGTAGTTGGCAGTAAGCACACCCGTGTCAGTAGCAGCTTTTATTTGTTATAATGCCTGCAGGGCTGGAGAGCTGCCCAGGCAGCTCACTGCAACACTGCAGATTGTGTGTTTACATTGCATAGGGGACACTGGTACAATTCAGAAGGTTGGATGTTGGTGGGATTCAACCCAACAAGTACTTACAAGCATCTTCAGTGTCCGGGGAGCATTAGGCTAGGCCTAGGAGGTAGTACTTAAGGCCTCAGAGCCTGGGGTCAGATGTCCTGAGTTCAGATCCATCTCCATCATCTGCCAGCTTTGTAACTGGGACTAGAAATTTAACTTCTCTGAGTCTTTGTTTCTCATCAGTAACATGAGGATAACAGCAGGAGCAACTCTGTAGTCACAGTGAAGATGAAAAGAGGTCCTGCAGGGAAGCACTTAACAAAGGGCCCACCAGTCTCCATGGCACCATCATTCTTATTCTTGAGGATCACCTCCTCTGGTTGGATAGGGATATGATACAGTGGGAAAGGGCTTGGTTTCTGGGATTGAACAAATTGGGCTCAAATCCTGGTTCTACATGGTGCCCCTGCATGAATCAGTTTTCCTCTCTGAGCCTTAATTTTTCCTCAGCTATAAAACAGGGATAATAGTAGTACAAGGTAGGATCCTTAAGATTAAATGAATCTGTCTCTGAGTCCATGGCTATTTCCCAGTCACCATTTGTAGGTATTAGCTTCTTTCATTGTAGTTCACTGGAGGAGAGTGAAGTATGTTGAGTGATAGAACACAGACTAAAATGCACTGAAAAACTAGTTAGGGAAAACAAGCTTAACACATTTGAACAGCATTAATAAGACTTATGAATAATATGCAGTATGTATGATGAGCATTCCAGGAGCCTGGAGAAGGGAGGGAGCAGGTAGATGGCATTCTATGACGGTATTTATGGAGGAGGTGGGGCTTCAACTGAGCCTTGAAGTGCGAGGAAGGAAACAAAAGATGACAGAAAGCTGGAGGTTCTGGGACCACCTCTTTTCTTCGTCAGTTCTACCACTTCGTTGCAGGGGGATTTCTCACAGAGAAGTCATAACTTTCTGTGAATGAGTTAAAATGCAGATCCCTGGGCCCCTTCCTCGAGATTCTGCTATAACCCATTAGGCCTGGGAATCTGCAGTTTTAATAACTGTGCAGGTGGTTCTGTTGCACCTGGTCTGGTACCATGCCTTAGTGAAGCCTAACTAGCTGACTCCAGTGTGTCAGCAGTCTGACCCAAAGGCTGAGGCATCCTCTGCCATCCCCTATGGCATTTCTCTCGTTCTTTAGTTTGGAAGGCCTCCTTTGTCCCCTCTGATTCTTCCCTTATTCTGCAAATTCCATTTCTAATGTTTGCACACATTACCATCTCTGCACCTGAGCTGTGTTTGAACACAGGAACGGAGAAAGTCTGAACGAGATGGCCTCAGTGCATCCAGTAGAATAGCAACTCAGCGAGGAGCTTTGCTATTAAATAGGAGGTGTCTTTTTGGGTTTCTAATTTGTGTGTTGATTTATTCTTTCTAGGTCTTTGGTTTATGGGAGTGAGTTTGATTTGTTTGGTTTGGGTTCCGAACATTTGAGACTTCTCCCAGCTTAGGTGGTTGTTGAGACTCAGGTTTGACTGGGAAAGTCCTGCTGACCAGTCCAAATTACTGGTCAAATGATGTAGGCTCCCCTGCGGACTCACCCATGCTGAGCATTTACTGTACTTTCTCCATGTTGGCTGCTGAACCTCCAAAAGAGTCCACTGAGGGGAAGAGTGTTTTGTTTTTGTGGTTTTTTTTTTTAATCACCACTTGATAGGTTGAAGAAACTGAAGTGATCTTGACAATATCAGCTGGATAGATGGGCAGAAAGCTGGGGTGTTTGGGTGCTAGCGTTTCAGTGGTGGGCTGAGAGGGCTTGGTCCATTGGAGAGACTGCATTGCTTTTAAGCTATATTGTATTCTTCCATGGAACTTCTTTCCCAGATTCCTCCTTGTGTGGTATCATGAATCCAAAGTACCCTTGCTGCTTGGATCTATTCCTAGGGAAACAAAAGCATGCAAACATGTTGGAGGCCACTCATAGGTGTTTGACCTTGTCTTTTCCTACAGAAGCCTTCAGAATCTAACCAAGGTTGACACTGATCTGTAAGTCTCAGTGGCGATCCTTCTGCTGCTTCTCCATTTAGTCTCATTGGTCTCTGTTCTTCCTTCATTCCCTACAGACCGAAACTAGAGTTGTATTGTAGTGTTGAGGGTGGAAATGCTTTTCTAAAATGAACTCAGGAAGTCATTCAATTAGCCTAGGAAGGGAATGGGGGAATTCATTCTCTCCAAACAATCTTGGAAAAATTGGTGTTTTCCTAAAATGTTAGGAGCAAATGTCCTGCCTCACCCAAGAGTGATATGTATATTCCCAGTTCACAAACATGAACAGCCCTCTCTCCCAAGTCCATGATCCCTTCTTTCTCCCTTCCTGCTGTTGACTGCTTTGCGGACTCAGCTAGAGTGTGTGTGTAATTCTTAGTGTCACAGTGGTTTCCATGGAGATGGATTGTCATATCATAGAACATTGGGTATGTAGTCTTCGGATATGGAAAAATCAAAGGGGTAGAAGTTTTCTAAATTGCAATAGAGAGCGAGAGAACAGCTCTCAGTCTTGTATATAGAAAAGAGGAAAACTAGAGAACAGGAAAGAAACCTAAGGAAGGGTATTGTTGGAAACGACAGAGGGCCATTCAAAGACTATAAGTTACTTTTTAAAAATGCAGAGGGAATTTGCAAGGAAATTGGAAGCAGAGGGTCAGGATTTGAAGGGAAATAAAACGATTAGGAGCTAGATATCTTTAAGGACTAGTTCTCAGCAGTCCTCCATGGATACTTTGTCTGGTACATAGTCAGCACTGGGTGGGTAGATGAGCATGTAGATGGATGGATACCTGGGTAAAAATAGAGAGGGAATATCATGACTGTGATCTCTAAAAATCTAGCTTCTATCCTAAAAAATTGAAATGTTACTTCTTTATAGTTAAAATCAGGAACTTCGCAAAGTCCATGAAACTCCTAAAATGTAAGTAGAATTTAAGTGTCTGTGTCTTTTCTCCTTTTAATTATGGAGAAAGTTCAGGATGACCTTCACCAGTTTCCCCCAATGGGTGGAAAACCTCTGGTTTAAACAAGTCCAAGAATTATGTTCCTTAACATGCAACGGCACTTATCTGTAAGCTTCCTCCACACAAGCGCAGTCCATATCCCCCCCAACTTGCCCTATGTGTAACGTCATCTTCTCTCTCTCCTCACTTCCTATACAGTGCATCCATCCCAGGAGCCTGGCTGGTTGGAGGGGACTCTGAATGGAAAGACGGGCCTCATACCCGAGAACTACGTGGAGTTCCTCTAACCAGGAGCCCTGGCAGAACTGCTGAGCTTTCCACTGTATCCATGACAACTGCTGATTCCAGTGTTGTGGACCATTGCTCTTTGCCACTGAGAAATACAGGGTGACTGACTCTGCTGCTACCTGTCAGCACGAACGTTTTCCTAAACTCTGGTGTCACACATGCCCGTGATCATCTCAGCTGACCTACAGTGATGCTGCAAGAAACAGAAGAAAATCGGCAGAGGAGGCCATTTGATTTTGATTACCATGAGAAAGGCTTACAGAGCCATGTCTCTTATTTAGCAGCCTATATGGGGTGTGCTCATTTTGTTTTCACAGTCATCCAAAACCCAACCTTCTGAAAAAGGAAGTAAGTGAGAAACAAGTAGTCCCCAAGAGCATGCAGTGTAGCCAGCTTTGACAGGGCTGGGCAGTGGCCTGAGATCCAGGCTGGGTCCACTGCTTTTGTTTACAGTAGATACTCACTCTATCCCACCTCTGAATACTTGAGCCCCACAGTGCTCTGGACTGCTGGGTCTGTTTGTTTGCATGAAGGATGGAGAGGGTCACGGCACTGGTTACACAAGATCCAGTCTCACCATCTGTAAAGCAGCCATTGGCCCAGAATCAGCAGAATTCTGTCCAGTCCTCTCATGCAAGAGAACACACACACTCCAGGGCCCTTCTTCCAAGCTGGGAACTTCTCTGCCACTGAGGGCTGCCATCACCTCATAACCATGGCAACCCAGCCTACTCTAAACCAAACCAAAAAGTAACTCAAAATCTTTGCAGGACATATTTTTTGCCTCCTCCCCCTTTCAGTCATTTTTTGAATGGTTTTCCAACAATCTGGTCAAGTTCTGTGCTTCCCTTATGGCTCAGCTGGTAAAGAATCCGCCTGCAATGCAGGAGACCTGGGTTTGATCCCTGGGTTGGGAAGATGCCCTGGAGAAGGGAAAGGCTACCCACTCCAGTATTCTGGCCTGGAGAATTCCATGGACTGTATAGTCCATGGGGTTGCAGAGAGTCGGACACGACTAACTGGCTTTTAATTAACAAGGTCTACTTGGGGGCAGATGGAATAGCAGCTGAGAACTGTTCCCTTTTTGATGAATTTCAGAAGCACCAAGATATATTTGGAACAAACTCTAGTAACCTCCTGAGATTAAATTACATACAGGCTTAATATTTCTGTTCTTGCATGCAACTCGTGTCTGTTTTCTAGAGGGCAACATGCTGCCTCCTAAAGAGGGACACCCTCTATCTCTCATTCCTTCCTGTTCACTATCCCTCCCCCTGCCCTTGCCTGCCTCTAGCCTACCACTGACCAGCTCCCATGGCTGTGCCCTGGGTTGCTCAGCACTGATGCCCTGGAGGTTTTCAGGCATGACTCCTGAGCTAATAACCCCATGGCCTCCAGTTTAAAAGGACATACATGTTCACTGCCACTCAGAAAAAGGGAATTGTTTCTCAGGCTTTTGAGGCGTGAGACTAATATCATAAGCCATTGTGGTTTAGGAGGATGCCACAAGGTTGGGGCATGGAAGGTGGGATGGGTACCTTCTGAGAAAGAGGATTTCCTGGACCAGAAGGGGCTGGGTCTTGTGGAAGACCACCTTGGATGGGGAAGTTTGGCCTGGACATTTCAACTGCACTTGGCTTCCAAAGAAGAGAGTCCAAGTATTTTCCACACTTGAATGTCCCTGCAAGAGTGATTCTGGGCAGACCAACTCCAAAGCGAGGGACTGCAAGCTCCCTGGGAGCCCTTCGGGAATGGCAGCCTTGGTCCAGAGTGTGTCCTGCTTCCAGAATTCCTCTTGAGGGAACTTTAAAGAAGAAAAGAAAAACTTGAATTGTGTTGAATTACTGTATCTTTTACATTTTTTTAAAAGATAAATTTGTAAATAGAGTGATTTGAAATACTATATGGCAAAGTTTTATATTTGATATTCTTTAAGCTAGTTGCTTCACACATTTAAGCTTTGATTGCTGAACAAGTGTGTATATGAGGCAGGGAGGGGGACACATGGTCAGAAAGAGCCAAGGTCAGCCCCTCTCTTGCCTTGAGGAAGAAGATATTTCCACATATTCTTGCTGGTTCTTGGTGGTGGATGTAGCACGTTAATGGTGTTCAGTCTTCTTTATCCAGATGTGTTTTTTTTTTAGTGTTTCTTGGGCTTTGGATTTGGAGATGGAAAGAGCATCTTCAGGCAATTAACTTTTCCAAGAACTCCTACCCAGTAGTAAGATGAAGCTCAGGATTTAAACAGGTGAGGCCAAGGGTTAGAATTTTTTTTTTTTTTTTTCATTTTTCTTCTCAGGTGTATTTCTTGGTATCCCAAAGTACCAGGACAGAAGATGGGATAACTGTGTGCTCCTTGTATCTTATTCTTCTGGCACATCTTATAAGGCTTTATAACCAAGTCCAAGCTAAAATTTGCAAATGTTTTGTGTCTCTAGGTTCTAAGAAAAACTGGCTTAGGATATTTAGTTCTTGATATGCTGCTTCTTCCTTTTTCCCTAAACATGTTTATTCATCTCAGATTTCCTCTGGCTCCAAAATAAGAAAAAAAAACTCCAAAGAGGGATGGAGATTGTGCTATTATAGCTTTATAGATGACTTTAAAGGTAATAGGAGTTTGTTGTGATTCATTCCATCAGCTCAGGGATGACACAGCTGTTACCCAACCCAGAGCAAGCGAGACGCTACCAATGGAGGAGGGAGTAAGAATTAAGATTGGAGAAGACTGAGATAGGACTCAGGGAAGCTATTATTGAAAACCCAAGAAGAAAAGGCACATAGGGGCAGCATGCATGTACTCCTTGCAGACTTTGAACAGCTTGGGGACCTGTTCACAGGGGCCAGAGGGGACTGTGAACTGGTACAGACTGCCAAAGCACTTTGTACCACTGTGCTTTCTAACTAGAATGCCACATAATGCTTTTAATACATTTGACGTTTTAGATCACCTGCCCCATCAGAACCTTAACGAGCTACTATGGGGGCAGCCAGAAGGTCCAGACCCTGACTTTCAGAGTTCTTTACCGAAGTGTACCTGTAAACATTCAGCCCCACCTTGACCACTTTGGAAGCATGTCCCTCCCTCCTCAGTTGGCCCTGATTTGAAGCTGAGGGGAAATTGGACTGGCGCCAATGGGAATTTTAGGTAGAGCCTTTCCTGGCTTCTCTGGGCAATGCTGGGACCTGACAGATGGCTGCTCTGCTTCCCTTTCCCTGGCCAGGCTCCCCTCCTCCCCATCAGCTACAGAACTGGAGACACTGTTCAGAATATGAGCCAACAAAAAGAAGGAACTTAAAGACTGAAAATGGGTTTTTCCCTCCACTACCTTTGCTCCCCACTTCTGACTCTTGTCTTTTGGAAGAAGTAATGTTAGGGCAGATTAGGGAAGTGAACTTGGTATCAGAGTGGAATACTATGGACCAAAATCTCTGAGCTTTCCCAGGAGTCTCATGTTGCTTTTGGAAGGCCCTGGGATCAGGTCGGCAGACATAGCCTGAGTCTTCTGCAGACATCAAGATCAGTCTCTCACTCCTCCAGGTACTCCCAGAATTCCATAGCTACAGAATACCATGTCTTGAGAAGACAATTAGTTTCACATTCTTCCCCCAACTCCCCAGGCAAGTAAAGTCCTGACTTGCTCAAGACTGATGATATTCTCTTCTCTTTTCAAATCTGAACATAGAGGCATGGATCCTGCATAGCACTGCCAGCCATGGTGTGCCAGGATTGGAGCCAGTTTTTAGCTTGGTTTTTAGTATTTCTACAGATGATATGTATTTCCCTATGCTAGACCAAACTGGGTTTTGGTGTTGTTCCAACCCCCCCCGCCGCCCCCAGCATAATTCCAGTTCATGTCCTCTTGCTGAGTCCTTTTTGGATAGAGAGGCAAAGAGAAAGAGAGAAAATGGAACAATCAGGTATTGGCCAGCTGGTATTAGCCACACAAAGTCGTGCTAGTGACAGTGTCATTTCAGGTTTGCCAGGACTCTGCAGTTATGTATGCCATGCCTGTAGCTCAGATGGAGGTTCTTCTGCCATGAGAGTTTGTGTCTCTTGAAAGCGGCAACCCCAGTGACACCTCAAACTATTTTGACTGTATAGATTCTAAAAACAGCCATGATTGAGGAGTAGTGAGACTGAAATAATCGACTGAAGTAACATGATCAACTACTCATGACTGTCTATTGGCACATTTCATCTTCTGGCTCCTGTTTCCAAAAGAGACAAATCTGGACCACTCAGCTTTATAGACAGAGAACTCCTGGGTCCAACAGTGGCTGTTATGGCACTCACAGTTCCCCTAGCATTGAATGTTTTATGAGCAATCATGTTACCCAAGTAGGTAGTCAGCGTTGAGGAAACTCAACAGCCTCTTGACTACCTGACTTTGAAAGGAATGGCCTGAGTGTTCTTCTAGGGAGTTATCTGTCATATCTGGCAAACTTGACAGTGATTATTTACCTAGACAACCCTGCCCCACTCTTTTAAGTCAGCTGGGTGTCCTCTCACACACCCTGTGTCAGCATTTAAAAAATGTATCTTGTCGTGCTTCAAATGTATTTGACCATCAGGCTGGTGTGCTGGGTGCAGAATCGCTTTTCTGTAAATGTAGCCTCCCAATGACAACAGCCATGGAATAATGGACCTTGCACAAACCTGAGCATACCTGAGACCAGACTCCACCAAGTCACAATTAGCTTTCTCCTTTTACTGCCTACAGTACCTATCTAACTAAGGAACTTCCTAGAGCAGAGGGAAGGGCTGTGTAGAGAATCTGCACATCATCCAGAGCAAGCCCTGGCTAAAGTGTGGCCTCTGAAAGGAAGGACTTGTATTCTTAGAAGAAAAAGGATTGGGTGTAAAGTCATGCTAGTAGCAGAAAGGGATAAACCATGCTGAAGAACTGTGGATTTTTTAAAAGAAAGATAAATGCAATTCTTAATAGGGGGAAAATATATCACATGAAAAGGTCACAACTAATATTTTACAAAAGTTTTACAGGCCACTACAAGATGAAAACATCTTTCAAGGCAGAATGCCTTAGCAAGCAAGCAAGGCTAAGGACCTTAGCATAGTTCTGGACCCATGTAAGTATAGCAATTACTATTACATCAGAATTCTACTGAGTGTAGTCACTGAGAACCAAGAGTAGTGATAAAGTGTCAGAATTACCTGGGCAGTCCTGGAGGGGCCAAGACATTCAGCACTTTTCCACATCAACTATTTCTATAGAACTGTCCAAACAGACCCTGCATGCAGCTTCTTTGGGTATCCAGATGCCAGGGTCAACCTTGTACCTGTGAAAAGAGGTTCATCTGGTGATTCTTAAGTGTATATGTATTAGTATGTGTTTGTGTGTGTGTGTGTGTGTGTGTGTGTGTGTGTGTACAGCTCATATTTACATATATAACGAAACAGACTCTCTTCTAGAAACCCACATAAGCTGGCAGATGCTGAGCCTTGACAGCCTTTAAGATTTAAAGGTTGAGAATTACAGAAACAAGAGAGGCTGTTGATAGACGATCAGAATGATCAAAGATGTAAATTAAGTGCCATTTTGAAATTTTGTTCATATTTATCAGATGGTTACTATCTACAGCTATATTCCTTATTAACTTATTAAGAGTCATGTTGGAATAAAAAGATCAAACTCATATAAACAGTAAGTCATTCATACTAGGATAGTGTTCACAAGCACTCTAAAAGACATTTTATCCATTATTTTGAAGAAAATATTTGCATGTTTAGTTCATAATTTAGGCTACCTTTGAGTATATTATAAAGTGCTGTGTGATATAATATCAATAAAGTACTTAAAAATGGCACTTTAATGTCTTTTTAAAAACCATAAATGCACTGTTTTAAACTTCAATTCAGTATTGAATATTGACTGGTGTGTAGAATCCTATTTCTTAATTAAAAAGTAACTTGTAACTAGAATAGAACTCTTCCCTGTTATTCATAAAACAATTTTACCATGTTTGGGCTTTAGAACAACAACAACAAAAAAACCTGTGCTTTCGTGTCACTAAGCATATCTATAAAGAAAATATAGTTTCTGTTGAGTGGCCTCTGAAACTTGGCTTTCTTACATTTGGTTGGTTTATGTGACAATCTCTGTGAAATGAGTGAAAGTATGATTTTTGAATTAAACGACTTTTCCATTTGGTGGTATGTTTGTCTCTTGAATTTTTGACAAAGCTTTGTTTTGACATGATGCATATTTTTATATTTGTTTCAAATAAGCGAAGACCATGATCAGAAGTTACAAGTGTGGTCTCCTGTGGTCCCTGGCAACAACCGCTGTGCTGATTTCTAACGTGCTCTGGGTAGCTCTGCTTTCCTTTAGGGAGAGGTCCACTGCTCGTGAACTACAATTAAGCTGCAAAGAGTCACATTCCAATGACTGTTTCTGAATTTATCTCTTGGGAAACATATTTTATTCTTCCTAAATTCGATTGTCAAATCAACCATTTTCTGGAACTTCTATTAACAGTCTAGAATAACCAAAGAGCCAGAGTGCAGACAGTCCTGTCACAAAGCTGGGTGTGTCTCCCAGGGTTGTATTAATAAATCAGTTACTTGTGACATGTTGTCCCAGGCCAGCTCATGTTATTGAGTTGTTGCATTCATCACATCCCCTCCAGGTACATCCTGAGTTGCAGCCTGGGAGCCAGGTTTACAGTGCACTCCCAGCTTCTGCTATGAGAGCAGAGGAGCCAGAAGGAGAGGGCAAGGGATCCAGGACTTTGGGGATGGAGGGCAAGGCTTCTGATTCTGGAAGCTTGCCCTGGGCAAGCAGAAGGTGAGTGAGTAGGTGCTGGGTTCTGAGGGTTGCCTGTTTGAATATGTGGGTCACATGTGAACTCTTTATTCTGTCCTTGTTTGCCACCGAGTAAGGGCTGATTTACCACAGGAACAACACAGATTCACTGCACCTTCTTCCTTCACTGAGCTCATACCCTGCCCTGGAAAACTGGCCCAGCCTCTGAAGCATCATGCATGGGTGGGGTCAGGGTGCCTGGGTGAGATCTTCTGAGTGGCACCTGTAGACAGCTGTTGCCAACATGGAGAATGAAATGAATGCACAGATTTGTATCTTATATCTATGTCCTTGGTTTTTCCACCAGACTCTCTTCACTTCCGCTTTCACATCTCTTTAATGGGAAAGATGTTTTTCATTTTCTTGTTGCTTTTAACTGCCCACTCAGAACAGAGCTCAAATTGTGTCATGTCTTATGGTTGGTTTGGTGTTTTCACTTATTATTTCCAGCCGTATGATTGATCCTAAGAGCGCCTTGATTAGACATGGACTTGATTGACACCTGAAATCATGTAAATGAAAGATTTTCTTAGATCTCAAGCACATTTGCACTTTGGGGAATTAATCCAGGGTTTCCATTCCTCCTTTTCTCGATTCTGTCTCAACCTCCACTCATACCGTGTGTCTCTCTTACCCAAATGTGTCAGTGTCTTTGGCTTGCCCTGCTTTTAATAGCACTGTGCTAAGCTACAACTCATTAACTGTGCCGGGCAAGTCAGGATTGCCTGAGTTCAGCCTGCACAGCAGCCAAGGAGCCTCTCACCAACACAGTTCCTGCTCGAGGGCGGGTCAGGCTCATCGCCTGAGAGAGTGAGCAGCCATGCCCAGCCAGGCTGCATCTTTCAGAAAGTCACCTTGTGTTACCTGGCCATTGTCAGCCAATGGGGACCAAAGCAGGATGGTTTTTGGTTGAAATGATCAAACTCGACTCACTGTATCCCACAGCACTTGGCAACTCCTGTCACACTGGGTATTGTAAAGTGTCGTGTGTCATTGACTCCAGGAGGCCTTCCCCAGCCTCTCTTCTCTAAAACCCAGATAGCCAATAGGCCTTCCTGAAGCCAACCAGCAAATCAGTCAAGACTTGAATTCATAGGTCCTTTCTCTAAGCACCAAATCACATTTGATGACTTCTTGTTCTTCTATGCATCCTAAAACTAAAAGTTTTTTTTTTTAAACACTATAGCTGTATGTTCTTTTGCATGTGGGGAGTATTGAAAATACTTTATTATTAACTTTATTCTGTGTTTTCTGAACCTTTATCTGTTAAAAAATGTGAGAAAGTAATGCCTGCCTTGCCAGTGTTAGATGAAGGGAGGACAGTGAAGGGAAATCAGCCTTCTTTTCTACTTTTTCTCCTAATCACACCATTTTGCCCTTTCAAAGTACTTTTACCTAAAGTTAACTAATTATTTGTCATCAGATGTTTGGCATTGTATGTCACCCTCTTAATAACCTCCACCAGGACAGGACCTGGCACCTGGCATGTGGCAGATGCTGGATGGCCCTTGGGGGGCTGACCTAGTAACAGGAGGCAGGAGAGCACTGCCGTGGACTCTGAGCCCTCCTTCATGTCTTCTCTACACTTCTGGTTGAAAGAAAGAAGTTGGATCATTAGACATGGGTGTTTGAACATGGTAATGCTGTGGTCTTTGGCAAGCTACTCCACTCACTTGTCTTCCAGCATTCAGGCTTGTGGGAGAGACTTCTCAGTCTCCTTTCAGACACACGCAGCCACATTCTTTCCCAGCCTCCTTGCTAGTGCTTAACACAGGAAACCATCTGGATGACCAGCTGACCGAGAGCCAAGACCCTTCTCAGTCATCTGAACTACTTATGGGTGGTATTATGAACTTCAGATCAGACTGGAGACCTGTCTTCAAGCAATCGCTCATCAGAATCACCCCTAAAATAAGAAGTCTTCCTTTTTCAAGACCCTTAGAGGAAATTCCACACAGTCCCATGGGAACTTGGCCTGGTATCTAACACTCTCACCGAGGGAATTCTGTGTCCAGCTGAAGTTTCCCAGGATGCAGCTTCGGTCCATTTCCTTTCCGTATTTCCTTAGAGAGGAGCCATCATCTTTTTAGAGCAGTCACCCTCAATTTTCATGCTCCCATTCAACAAACACTTGACAATGACCTCTTATGTGCCAGGAGCTATTTAGACCAGGAAGTATAAATCATGATCTCTGTCCCAGGGAACTCAACAGTTGGCCTTGTTGATGACTAGTGTACAAGAAACAGAGTTTACCGTGTGCTATTGCTATACTTGCTGTGTGTGGCAGGTAGTCTTGGGCCCCAGGGAAGATTGATTCTTTCTCTTTGATAAACAGGTACCAGAAAAATATTCATAAAGAAGTGACACTGGAGATGATCTTGAAAGATGGATAGAAATTTGCTACTTAGGCAAATGGAAAAGTGTCCCAAGCACAAGGACAGCTAGGACTAAGGCATGAAAGGGAGAGGAAGACAAAGCAACAGAGAGGTGAGATCACTATGATTGTAACGAGGAGATAAGGGCTTTCTAAGAATGGTACTCCTACTCCCTTAACCATTAGGCTTCTATCTTCTCAATAAATGACAATATCAGCTGACATTTACCACTCTCGTACTAGGTACCAGGCACTACTATACATGTATTGACTCACTGAATCCTCAAAATATGTGAATGAAATACTATATATACTAGGAGTACATCAAGGCTGTATAGTGTCACCCTGCTTATTTAACTTACATGCAGAGTACATCATGAGAAACATTGGGCTAGATGAAGCACAAGCTGGAATCAAGATTGCCGAGAGAAATATCAATCACCTCAGCTATGCAGATGACACCACCCTTATGGCAGAAAGCAAGAATTAAAGAGCCTCTTGATGAAAGTGAAAGAGGAGAGTGAAAAAGTTGGCTTAAAGCTCAACATTCAGAAAACTAATATCATGGCATCTCGTCCCATTACTTAATGCAAATAGATGGGGAAATAGTGAGAGATTTTATTTTGTGGGGCTCCAAAATCACTGCAGATGGTGACTACAGCCATGAAATTAAGAGACACTTACTCCTTGGAAGGAAAGTTATGACCAACCTAGACAGCATATTAAAAAGCAGAGACATTACTTTGTCAACAAAGGTCTGCCTAGTCAGGGCTATGGTTTTTCCAGTGGTCATGTATGGATGTGAGAGTTGGACTGTGAAGAAAACTGAGCACCAAAGAATTGTTGCTTTTGATCTGTGGTGTTGGAGAAGACTCGCTGAGTCCCTTGGACTGCAAGGAGATCCAACCAGTCCATCCTAAAGGAAATCAGTCCTGAATATTCATTGGAAGGACTGATGTTGAAGCTGAAACTCCACTACTTTTGCCACCTGATGCAAAGAACTGACTCATTTGAAAAGACCCTGATGCTGGGAGGGATTGGGCGCAGGAGGAGAAGGGGACAACAGAGGATAAGATGGCTGGAGGGCATCACTGACTCAATGGACATGAGTTTGAGTGGACTCCGGGAGTTGGTGATAGACAGGGAGGCCTGGCATGCTGCAGTCCATGGGGTCACAAAGAGTCAGATACAACTGAGGAAACTGAACTGAACTGAAATACTATAATTTTATAGATGAGGAAACTGAACTCAGGGAGATCACACGAGCTAGGAAGTGGTGAAACTGAAATTTCAACATGGGTCTGCTTTTGGAGCCCATATGCTCTTAATTTTTAAAATTTCTCTATAGATACATGTGATTTTACATAAATATATACACTTTGTTAATGGGGTGGAAGATTTTCCTTCCACTTTTGACTTGGTTCTTCAATTCTCCATATCAGCCCCCTCCCTCCTTAGAACTATGTCAACCACCTCTTTATGCCCTTTGCAATAGTGAGCCCTTCAGAAAGTACAGCTTGGTTTTTCAGTGGCTGGAGTAAGAACAGGATGTTTTGGTGTTAAAACCTTTCCTCCAAGGAGCCCTTTGCTCACTCATCTTAGGTGAACTGCTTCCCTCCCCACTTGTGGAGCCCTGTGCAGACACTACCGGTTCTCTGGGCAGCCCCGGGGACTCCAGCCGCAGTCTTTGGCTTGTCCCAGCGTCCCTGAGGACACAGCAAGGAAACAGTCTCTGCAGAGGGCTCAGCCATATTTTTCTGGCTAAGAATAAATAATGTGTAATTTTTTTAAAAAAATTTAACAATTTGAAAATGGTCCCTTTCCCCACCCTGATCTAGCTGCTAACGACAGACCTTCAGGCTCTTCTGAGACTGCCAGGGAAATCCCAGGAGCATGTGTCTTCTTGTGAGAGAACCAGTGTTTCTAGCCTGCTCTATTAATGCACCAAAATAGTGAGTTTTGGGCATTGTAACCCCCTCTTAAGCTTCACGAGATTTAAAAATTCAGAGAGAGGAAAGAGCATGAGAATTAAAAGCAGACGATGGGTGAGTGCTTTTAGGAGATGGAAAATACCTGAAATGCACTAAGATCTGCTTATTGAGTAAGACTCTCACCCAAGTCTCCTCTAGGAAGTGGGGTTGACCTGTTACATGTCAAGATGACAGTGACCTAGTCAGTTTCACTTAGGGAGCACTTCCATTATGCTAATTGTTGTACATGCATCATCTCATTTAATCCTCAAATCAATCTATCAAATAGGTACTGTTGGTACCTTCTCCTGCAGAAGAGGTAGCCAAATATTAGATTGGGTAACCTGTTCAAAGTCACTGAGTTAATGAATAACAGCAGAGATTCAACCTCAAAAGGCAGACACCTACACTACCCCAACCCTGGGGAAGGTTTCAGGAGCTTAAGCCCTCAAATGTACTTCAGTCTTCTCACCCTGAGGGCTTTCTTGTTGTTTTTGCCTCCTTGGCAGCCAGTACCCCCTCTAATGCTAACAGCAGCTTAGTTTTTCTTTGGGGAGTCACCCACTCAGGTTCCATGGATTTGGGTGGGCTGGCATCCATCCTTGATCCAGTGGTGAACCTGTGGCCCTTGTTGGGCCTCTGAGATCATCACATCCACCCAGCCAGGTGGCTAGTTGGTTCAGGAACAAGTCCAGGACTTAGTGAGATCCACAATCCCAGGACTTTGTCCTGGGACAAGGCCTCCAGGTCATAGCAGGGGAATTCATTGTATCAGGGAAGCTCAGTAAATGTTGTCCTCTCCCCTGCCCCATCCTCAAATGACTCCTTCCGTGAGCTCTGTCTGCCACTTCTCTTTATTTGAAAGCCCTCATACTTTTATTGAGTATTTTAAAAGATTTTAGTAGTGCACCTCTTAGAAAAGTTGCTTCAGAAGACAAGCAGAAGATTTTAAATATTCATAGTGATATAAAATGAACAAGACTACTCTAGTGTGATTACTCCTAGAATAAGTTCGCCAAAAGAGAAACCTTGATGCCTGAGCTCTGCAAGTATATCTTTTTTTTTTTTTTTTCAATTCTGACATTTGTTCTCCATTTTGGACCAGAAGCAGCCACGGCTCCACATAAGAACAGGAAGAAATTGTGTCATTCAGAGCCCTCTGTCCATACTCTTCCATCCCCAGTTGATTCAAGTCATCACTTGATTTGACTCATCCTGGGGATGCATCAGTGTTGAGACATTTCACCCTGAAATTCTCATCGAGGACCCCCATTCAGATGTAATAAGGAAAGCCCATAAATCAAGCCTAATTGTGATACAGAATTGCATTCCATCAAGTGCTCCTTGGTTAGGAAAGATGTTCACACACCCCAGGGGCCGCACCCAGACCTGTTCAACCACCCCACAGATGTGAGTCTGAGAAACTCCAGTGTCTTGAGTTCAGACCTTCACCTTCATATGGGTGGGGCTACATACTTCGAGGCCCTGAAAGGGGAGGTTATATCTAATCAGGCTTCGATAGGATAGCCTGCTGCTACTCTTCCCAGTGACATGTTCATGGTTTTCTTTTCTCAAGGACTTTTAGATCAAGCAAAAACCTTCACAGGCAAGGAGAGCACTCCTGGCCCACAAAAAAATAATGCTCTCACTTAGTATAGCACTTTAAAATTTTCCGGGTTTTTTTCCTTCAAATTTTGACCATGGCACATCCCTGATCAAAAAACCTTCAGAAATTCTCATGGCCTGATAAAAACAGCATGGCACTTCAAAGGGTGCTTCCCGGTATGGATCTAGCATCTTTTCTTCAATGTTCCTTTATGTACCTGTGCTCCAGAGGGTCCCCGTCTTCATCATTCTATGAGAGTCTGAACCAACATTCATTCATTTCTTTGTCAGTATTTATTGGGCACCTTCTCTGTCCACATTCAAGTGTGGGGTGCTGACTCCCATTTGTGCCCCCCGAGGTTCACTCAGGCTCAAATGCTCTTTGCCTTTTCTACACCCAGGGAGATAGCTGTTTGGCAGCCATGACCCCTTATTCTGGTAACAGCACCTCAGTTTTTGTTTAGCGACCCAGCACGCCCCCCCAATCTCAGGTTCCAGGATTTGGGGTAGACAGACACCAACCCTGCATCCAGTGATGAACCTGTGACCCTAGACAGACCTATGAGATCATCAAGCTGCCACGTCAAAGTGATGGGCTGACCCAGGAATGGGCCCAGGACTCAGTGAAGTCTGAGAACCAGTTTCTGTATTGGACTGTTGTGATGAGAGATTTTTTTTTTTTCTTTCTGGATTTGAAACCATGAGAACTGCTAGTGGCCCTCTTGTCTCTTTGTCAGGGAAGTCTGCCAAAGAAATGGGAAGCCTCGAAGTGATACCAAGACAGATGATACCAATGTTCCCTGTTCACAATAGTCAAAAGAAATGGAAACAACCTAAATATCCATTGACAGAAGAACAGATACAGAAGATGTGGCAGATGTATAGAATGGAATACTACCCACCCATAAAAAGGAATGAAATAATGTGATCTGTAGTAATATGGATTCAACTGGAGATTATCAGACTAAGTAAGGAAGTTAGAAAATACCATGTGATATCACTTACATGTGGAATCTAAAATATGACACAAATGAACCTATCTTATGAAACAGACTCATAATGTAGAGAACAGACTTGTGATTGCCAAGGGGACGAGGATGGGGGGAGGAATTGGGCATTTGGGATTAGCAGATGCAAGCTGTTATGTACAGAATGGGCAGCCAACAAGGTCCTACTGAAAGGCACAGGGAAGTATATTCAATATTCTATGGTGTTATATTATTTTCCATTATGTTCCATTAATACAAACCATAGTGGGAGTGAATATTAAAAAAATAATGTGTATATATGTATAACTGGAACTCTGTGCTGTATAGCAGAAATTAACACAAAAAATTGTAAATCAACTCTACTTCAATAAATAAAAATTTAAAAGAATACTAGTGGTCTATGGCATGAGTCCAGATGCACTTGAATCTGTTACATAAGCCAATAAACTCATTTTGTTTCAAACAGTTTTTTCTTTTTATTTCACTTACAACTTAAGTCCTGAGCTAGTGTTTCTGTCCTTTCTCCCTGCCTTTATTGTCTGATCCTTTCCCAGGCGGAAAGAGCACAGGATTTGTAGTCAGAAAATCTGACACGAAGTCTGGTTCTGCCGTTGCCTAACAGCTGGAACTTGAGGTAACTACTTATTTTTTCTGCATATCCATGCTTTCATCTGTAAGATGGACCTAAGAATGCTTCTAATGCTATTTCAATGAAATTACATGATACTTATTCATGTACTTTATAAAATTTGCCATCCTCAGAAATCAACAATATAGTATTACACTATGGATTTCTTCAACACCTTGCAAAAAGCTGGCAGTTTCTAGTCTGTTACATTGTTTCATATTCATTAGTGTGTCCAGTCTACCAGTCTTGGGAGGCCCTAGGGCTGTGTGGGCTCTGCCCACTGCCCCTGTAAAGGACAATCCTGCATACCATGTGTTTCTCCCCATTTGCTTCTCTAGTCATAGCCAAAAATAACACACCTGGGCAGACACCAGAGCTAAAGATTGTCAGAATGCAGTGTCCTGTGACACATGCCTTGGCTTAAACATGTGATGTAGGTCAGTTAGTTTTTCAGTCCTATAAATTTGATTTCCAAGGGAAGTCACCCTTAGAGTTGAGAACACAAGATGAGAACTCCTAATGTTGAGCTATGACTGGTGACCATGTCGTGCTGGGTACAAGTTTAAAGACACAAGGAAGTCTGTCTTCAGAGGAGAATGGAGCAAATAGTAATCTCTTTGGAAGCAGAGGAAAGAAAACTGCCTCCGTCCTGGCAGCAGTGTATTTTTCTTGAGCTCCTGCATGTACCTGATGCCTTGCTCTAGAATCCTAAATGAGCCTACATTCTTACAACACATTGTTATACTTGGTCCAGTTTGAGTAGCTTCTGTTCCTTACAACCAGAAGAGCCCTCCTTAAAACCATGATGGGTCCCAACTGGCAATGGGGAAACCAGAGGTTCTGACAGCTTAAAGAGTGGTCCCAGGTCATATAGAGATACAGAGTAAACAGCCGCTGGGCTCTTTACTCAGTCTAGAACTCTTGGACTAGGGAACTCATTATGGGGTTTCTTCATACCAGGAGAGAGGGTGGTGTGTGCATCTTGTACCCACCTCCCTTTCCAGCCAGTTAGGAAGGATGGGTTTAGAAACTGGCATGAGTTGGGCTCATTCATTCCACTTGATCTCTTTTACTGCTAACTTTATGCATTGTTCTTAAAACATACACATTCAGTGGTATTGTTGCAGGGAGATCCAAACAGAAACAGCTACTTTCTACTTCCTCTGGCCATTGGAGATAGGCAGAAGTATTGGTATTACTTACCTCTTTCCATTGGTACAACCCAGGTTGGTTTTCCATTAAAGGCAAAGCTGAGTGCCCTGAAGTCTGTGAAAAATCCCAGGCCTTCTGCCACAGTACTGTTCTCTGATGCTAGGAAGAAAGATAGAAATCTTGAGAGCAGACGGATTTCCTCTCCTCTGAGACCACTGCTGACCATCCATTACTGCCCAGTTCATCCTCTTTACTACGGAGAACAGCGCGCTCCTCCATCACCCCTCCCTGTACAAGCCGCAGTTTAAGCCTATGAATCTCTTAGTCTTAGGATTATTGTGTCCTGGATCCAGCTCGCAAGAGCCACGTGTTAAATATACAGAAATCTTGTGAGCTGGTTGTTAAATTGCTGATAGCTTAAAATTGGCTGTGATGGGAGTATTTACAGTGATGAAGTAACCAAATACTACCAACCAGCCCCTCCCACAAAGAGCTGGTTGTTAAGCCTTGACCAGCACACCACTGTGCGTTTGACATGACTGGTGATGTCTGCACTTGGCTCCATTTACAGCCTGGACTGGTTTCAGTCTGATAGAGAGGGTACGGGTGTAGAGGTGGGATTAGTACCCCACTTGGAGTTGTCAGTTACTTTCCAGTAATCTTGGTTTGGGGATAAAGTAACCTTTCCTAAGTGCAGGCAGGACTCTGCTTTGTGGATCAACAACTGGTTTTTATTTATTTGCACTGGTTTTAACCAGAGCCTAGAAAAGGTGTTTGGCTCCCCACCACATTCAAAATTGCTTTTCAGAACTTTGCTTGGGGCTGCCAAGAACAGTATACAGATTCTGTACATCAGAATACTTGGAGGATGATGCATCCCTTTGGTGCCCACTTCCTGCAGGAGGGAGGAGATGGGAGCCCACCCTAGGCTCATTCCCCAAGGGCAGTGAAACTGATGCATTCCCTTTCCCTTGATGACTTCTGTGGGCAAGAGGTCAAGTAGTGAAGGCTGACTTTGCTGGTAGAAAGCCAGCATCATTGTGAGCCCAAAGGAATCAGGCTGGGTCAGAGGCCCTAGCATCCATTTCCACTTTAGTGAGGGGTCTCTGGGAAGTTTGTTAAAACGGAAGAATTTTGATTCAGTAGATCTGGACAAAACCGCAGACTCTGTTTCTTTTGTTGTTGTTTTTCTAATTTTACTAACATATAGTTGATTTACAGCGTTGTGTTAGTTTCAGGCATATGGCAAAGTGATTCATTTATACATGAACATATATTTCATTCTTTTTCAGATTCTTTTCCCATATAGGTTATTACAGAATATTGGGTATAGTTCCCTGTACTACATATGAGTAATATCATACAATATTTGTCTTTCTCTGTCTGACTTACTTCACCTTGTATGATAATCTATAGGTCTATCCATGTTGTTGGAAATGGCATTACTGAATTCTTTGTTATGGCCAAGTCATATTCTATTGTATATTTGTACTAACACTACATCTTCTTTATCCATTCCTCTGTCAGTGGATATTTAGGTTGCTTCCATGTCTTGACTATTGTAAATAGTGCTAGGATGCATGTATCTTCTCAAATGATCATTTTCTCAAAATATATGCCTGGGAGTAGATTGCTGGATCATATGGTAGTTCCATTTTTAGTATTTTAAGGAACTTCCATAGTGTTCTCCATAGTGATTGTACAAATTTACATTCCCATTAATAGTGTAGGAAGGTTCCCTTTTCTCTGCACCCTCTCCAGCATTTATTATTTGTCGACTTTTTGATAATAGCCATTCTGTCTGGTGTGAGGTGATGCTTCAATGTAGTCTTGATCTGCATTTCTCTGATAGTGCTGTTGAACATTATTTCTTGTGCTTTTTGGCCATTTGTATGTCTTCTTTGGAGAAATGTCTATTTAGATCTTCTGTCCATTTTTTTTTATTGGGTTGTGTTTTTTTTTTTTTATCATAGAGCTGCATGAACTATTTATATATTTTGGAGATTAATCCCTTTTGGTTGGTTTGTTTGAGTATATTTCCTCTCATTCTATAGGTTGTCTTTTCATTTTGTTTATGGTTTCTTTTGCAATGCAAAAACTTTTAAGTTTAATTAAGTCCCATTTGAAAATGGAGCTGGAAGAATCAGGCTCCCTGATTTCAGAATATACTAAAAAGCTAGTAGTCAAAACAATATGGTACTAGCACAAAAATAGAAATACAGACCAATGGAACAGGATAGAATGACCAGAAGTAAAACCACATGACTACGGTCAATTAATCTATGACAAAGAAGGCAAGAATATGCAGTGAAGAAAAGACAGTCTCTTCAGTAAGTGGTGCTGGGAAAACTAGACAGCTACGTGTAAAAGAATTAGTGCATTGTCTAACACCATACACAGAAATAAACTCAAAAGGATCAAAGACCTAAATGTAAGGCTGACCACTATAAAACTCTTAGAGGAGAACAAAGAACACTCTTTGACATAACTCACAGTAATATCTTTTTCAGTCCACCTCCTAGAGTAACAGACTCTGTGTTTGTAATGGGCATCTGGGGTGACTATAAGTCTGATGGTCCTCAAACATCATTTTAAGGTCACCTGGGATCAAAGCTAGACATAACTGATGCTTTAATACCTACACTTCCTTTTCAATTAGATATCAGAAATGTCTGGGTTCTCTTTACTTAGCTATTAGCAACTCTTGTTGGCCCACAGGTTCATGATTGAGAAGCTTCTTCACCGTGCTATGATTAACACAAACATAGTAATGGAAAAATCCATAGACAGTAAATTCGAGGGTGACTATGTGGTGAAAGACTTCACCAGAGTCTTCCTGGAAAACTGGAATGAACCCATTCATCTTGAGAGATTAAATATTTTAGGAATTGAATTGCCATGATCTTCCAAGAACACCAAAGATTCCGGCAAGATCTAAATCACCACAACTTCTCCTGACTTCGGTGCTGATTAAGATAGGGGTAGCTTTTAACCAAAGCAAAAACAGTTACAAAAAGAGGCTATCAGTTTGAAAAAGAAAAGAAAAGCCACAGTTTACTCCTCTGTCCTGAATAGGGTTAGGTAAGACTAGATGCTTAAGGATCTCGTCTACAAAAGGGAAACAGCTTAAAGGAGCAACGTGGTCTGCTGGAAAACAACATGGGATTCCAAACAGGCTTCCAAATTCTCATCACAGCTTCTGGGACTGGTGACTTAACCTCTCTGGGCCTATTTTCCTATCTTAAAAAGAGAGGGAGGGGATAATTCCTATATGGCAGACACATAGGCAGAATTGGGAGGGAAATTTATAGACATGTGTATGTACATATATATCAAGCATTTGGCATCAGAAGATTGGAAACTCCACCAATTAAACATGATGAAAGTTGATCTCTGAGTTTCAGCTTTTGTCTGCAAAATAAGGATAATCATAATCCACACCACATAAAGTTGTTTTGAGAATTATATGAAATATTTTACATGAAGTACCTGGCAAACATCTGGGACAGTTTGAGTGTCAAAATAAAAGATAGTAAAGGATTATAACAAACTGAATAAAGTAATAATTCATGAACCCATCCATTAGAAATAAATATGGCATGTAAGAAAGCCTCCTGCTTACAGTTGAAAGCCAACTCATAATGGTAGAAGAGAGAATTGATTTAGAATGCCACCACTTGGCAACCATAATGTTTGAGTCAATTGAGAATCACCTATGGATGTCTCATCATAGGATATTTCCATAATCTCAAGTATCTCCTCACAAGAGACCCATTGATCACAAAGGATAAAATAGTGACTTTGATTAGTGAAAACCAGTGGACACTGCCTTTTACTGGGACTAATTAACAGCATGTCTTTTCTATGAGGCACTGATAGGAACTCATATCTTCTGTGGAATGCCTAAAAAATAAGTGCATCAGCTGAGTTTCATCATGAGAAAGACAAACGTTTCAAAAATGTCAATGTCATGAAATAGAAAGACTCAGGAATTGTTCCAGATATCAAGACACATGACAAGTGAATGCAATGCCTAACAGAGAGTTGGGCTAAAAAGAACATCACAGGGACATTTGGTGAAATCTGAGTAAGATTTATTGATTAGGTAACTAATGTAGTGCATTAATGTTAATATAATGTAGATAATTGCATTGTGGTTTTGAGAGGCAGGATTTGTAGGCAGACTTTTAGGAAATAAGTCTTAAGAGTTAAAGGGCATCAGATCTATAGCATCTTAAGTGATAAAAGAAAAAATGATTGATAGATAAAGCAAATATGGTAAATACTAACATCTGAGGTATGAGGGAAAGGGTGGCAACATTTTGTAAGTCTGAAATTTCAGGTTTTCTTTTAAGTATCCCGTGTATGTGAAATAACTGACAGCTATTTGTCTTGTTACTCAATTAACAACAATAATGAAACTCTCAGTGTGGTCTAAAGAGTTTAGAAGCCAGGAAGAAAACGAGTACCAAGCCAGCATGAGGATTTCCTGAAGGTCAGTTTTGGATTGGCAGTACAGAACGTGACTCCCCATCCGCCTTCTGTGATTCCCGTTGTTTCAGTTCCTCTTGGCAGCTTGGTCGAAGGATTGGGGTCCCTGTGTGGTCTTATAGGAAATGCAGGTTCTATGAAGTGCACCCTGCCTAAGGTAGAGGCCAGTAGGGTAGACTGATGCTGTGACTCAGGCTCTTATGGATGGAAGGGACAGCAGTGTACCAGATCCTGGGTCTGCCCTCCATCCCCCAGAGAACTCTGTAGAAAGCCATTTCAGGTTAAAGGTTTAGTCTTGGCCCTGTTGCTGTCAATTTGGAGGCTTAAATATGTGGCAGTGCTTTTAACAGCACAGAGTGCCATAAAATACATCAATCACACACACATGCTAGGAAGATTGTGGCTTTGTGGTTAAGAGGGCAGCCTCTGGAGTCAGACAGACTGCTTCCAGACTTCAGATACACTACTTATCAGACAGACAATTTGGGGAAGGTCATTAAACCTCTATGCCCCCAATTTTCCTCATCCACAAAATGGGGTTAATAACTTTAATACAGAGCTCAACTCATAGGAATAGTTTTAGTAAGTGAGATAATGCAAATGACAGAGCTTTTATGCCCATATATCCTAGCACATCTTTAGGTATAAAATAATGTTATTATGATATTATCCTGAAATTATCTAGAATCAGAGCCAATCCATTAAAATATGCTGGGACTTCTTTCCTTCTTTGTTGCCTGCCCTGGCCAGCCCATCTTCTGATAACGCCAGACATCAACTGCTTTTAATGTTGATTTTCTCCTGATGCTTACTGGACACTCAGGGATGGGACATGCCTCCTCTCTCTGCTTCTCCCTTCTCAAGATTCCAATTGGCTCACTGAGCCCTGAGGTTCTGGAGACTTCTATGATTCTGCAGAAATTTATCCTGCATGACAAGCTCAACCAGAAAATGTGTGACCGAAAATGGAACTTCAGGGCTAGGCCCCCAGAACGGTGGAATATGTTTTCACTTCTACTCTCTGCCAGGCGCATGACGATCCTATGAAAATTCTGGTTGCCACACAGAGGTAGAGGAAGAAAGCTGTGTCACTGTTAGGGCTGGGAGACTACACCCAGGATCGCAGAACAGCACGCCCCCTACAAATCTGTCCACAGTGGCCTTAGCCAAACCCCAGGAATGGAAGCTTAATAGGAATGTGTCATAAGAAAGATATTCCACCGAAGTCCTCTCTCCAGAGCTCCACACCCATATTTCTGCCTGCTTGCTGGACATCATCAGATGACCCACAGGCACCTCAGACTTGGCACATCCAAAGTGACACCTTGCCCCACTTCCTCCTATGCCCTCTCTTTTGGGTGATGTCACAAACATGTCAGAAATCTCAAAATCATCCTCCCGGAAACCCTTCCTTTAGGAGGTCTGGTGGTAGTGGTTTAGTCACTAAGTCATGTCCAACTCCTGCAACTCCACTGACTGTAGCCCGCCAGGCTCCTCTGTCCGTGGGATTTTTCCAGACAAGAACATTGGAGTGGATTGCCATTTCCTTCTCCGGGGGATCTTCCTGACTCAGGAATTGAACCCAGGTCTACTGCATTGCAGGCAAATTCTTTACCAACTGAGCTATCTGATCTATCCCAAATCCTAAACGGCCCAGACCTGATTCCCCATCTTCACGTCACAGGTTGACATTCAGCCATTATGATCTCTCCCTCCCTCTCCTGGACTATGTCAGTAGCCTCCTACCTAGCTTCCCTTCTATAAGCTCACCCCAATGTGGTCCAGTCTTCACATTAAGGGCAAAGTTACCTTCCAAAGCAGGAATGTGATAACTCCCACAGTGGTGAAGCCTGTGCTAGCTCCCCCAGCAACTCAAGGAGGGAAGTGTTGACTCTCGAGTGGGCATGCAAAGCTCAGCCTATCTAGCTAGCTTCATCTTGCCCTGAAGCCCACCCTCTGGCATACCAGACTGGTTACTGGTTCCCAGACTGCTCCTTATTCACTAGTGAATTAGCCTTTGAATGAGGTCTTCCTTCTGTCTGGACTCTATTCTCTCTTCCTTTTTAACCCAGAAATCTTTACTTTCCCTTCATACTCAGTCCCAAAGTCACCTTCTCTGGAAAGGAAGTCTTCCTCTTCTCTGCTCCCAGAGCATGTTTTCGGTGCCTTTGTTAGTCTAACCCTCAAGTCTGCCTTGCGGTTGGTTGGTTCTACATTTACACTGCACACTCTTCATGATCAGGGTTCTGCATTATTGGCTTCCATACTCTCAGAGCTGGACTTGCCTGGCTTGGGGAAAGGATGCATATAACACGTCTCTAGTCAGAGCACCACTGTGTCACCATTTTGGGGTAGCTTTATACTGTTGCCTGCGTGCTAGAATGTTGGTTCTATGAAAGGTGCAGTTCAAGGATCTCAGCCTTCTTTCAAGTGAACTTGAACTTGTACCTGTCTCCCTGATCTCCTGCCTTCTCAGCATATCTCTGAGGGGATGTCTCTGGCCTTTAAAAAAAATGTATTCTGGATTTGCTGCCTGGGGAAATGTGCTTCCTATGGGATCAGAGAAAGAGCTGAACTTGTTAGAAAGGCTTTAGCTATTATCCTCAGAGATAGAATAATATGTAAACAGTACAAAATGCTGACACCTGAGGTGTCAACTTGGACATGTGGTTATGTTTTCCTGTGATATTTGGAGCAGGGTTAGACTGACCCTGACATTCACTTAACAGCCTCCTTTCTAATTTCTTCCACACTGAGTTTTGTTCCAAGTATCCGGGCATTTCTGCTTGGGCGGTGGCCAAGGTCCAGGGAGTACCTATGAGCACGCCAAGTCTCTGTGCCCCTCTGCTCCCAGGCTTGGGCTACCTCTTGGAATGTGTGCATTCTGGCAGATGCAGTACATGCAGGGGGCAGACCCCACCGTCTGAGGAGGGGGGCGCCTCCTGCACGGGATCTCATTTTTCTCCATCTGCACAACCATTTTGGGGCCTCGGGCTTCGTGACTCACACAGTGACTATCCATCTGCCCATTTACTCCAAAAGGAAGGATTTCTTCACACACAGTTGGCCCAGATTCAGGCATGAGCTGAGTCATTCTATCACATGTTCCAGAGCCACCTGTCCTGACCCATACACTGTAGTAGATCTCCATAATAATAAGGCTTCCCATTACATGAAGATGAATATGACTTGCGTGCTACACTCCCAAACCAGCTGAAATTCCCAGCTTGGACCAATAATGGGGCAGATCGGGGCTGGCAATCCCCACTGCACCTGGCAGAAATGCTAACGTACTATGGAACCCCCTCCTCTGAGCCCAGTGGGGGGCCTGGACATCATTGTCAATACAGAACTCCCAGAAAAGACCCCTCATGGAGGTCAGACTTGGCACCAGAGGTTAAAGCATATTGATATCTGCAGGTTAGATTGGCAAGACTTGGTGATTTTCTTGGTGATGAATGTAGTCTCCTGAAGGCTACTTTTATTCACTTGTATATATAATGACTTTATTGGTGGACAGGGGAGTTTGGAGGAAGTTGGAAGGTGAAAATTTTCTATTCTACCTGTTTCCCTCCCTAGAGGCAACCCATATCATTGGACTTTTTGTGGGTATATTTGTACACACAAACACAGGCTGTATAAATTTACCAAGGCTGGTGCAGGTTAGAAGTTTGAAATCAAGGTGTTGGAAGGGCAGATTTCTTCAGAAGGCTATGAGGGAGGGTATGTTCCATGCCTTGTTCATAACTTCTGATGTCTTGCTAGAAATCTTTGACATTCCTTGGCTTATAGATGTTAACACCCCAATTTCTGCTTTGTGTTTACATGGTGTTCTTATTCTGTGCATGTCTGTGTCTACATTTCCCCTTTTTATAGGGATACCAGCCATATTTAATTAGGGTCCAATCTCATGACCTTATTTTAATTCATTACCTTGTCTTCCCAGTAAGGTCACATTTAGAGGTACTAGGGGTTAGGACTTCAGTGTAAGAATTTGGGGATGACATAATTCAACACATGTAGCAGGCACTTAACATATTCTAATTTTAAAGTAAATGATCTCATGCTTAATTGCTAAGTTGTGTCTGACTCTTTGCAATCCTCTGAACTGTACCCCACAAGGCTCCTCTGTTCATGGCATTCTCCAGGCATGAAGACTGGAGTGGGTTGCTATTTCCTCCTCCAAGGGATCTTCCTGACCCAGGGATCGAAACCACGTCTCCTGCAGGTGGATTCTTTACCACTGAACTACTAGGGAACCTTGCTCCAAACATTCTTTTGCATCCTGCTTTCTTTAATATTCTTGGGAATTTTTCTATATCAGTATAGCAACCTTTGTTTTTCTTTAAATGTGTATGGCAGCTTTAACCTTAATTGGCTAAATTGGAAGTAACCAAGATGGGTTTTTAAAAATTTATTTTTAATTGGAGGATAATTGCTTTACAATCTTTTGTTCATTTCTGCTATACAACAACATAGATCAGCCATAAGTATACATATATCCTCTTCCTCTTGAACCTCCATTCTACCCTTCTAGTTCATCACAGAGTGCTGACGGAGCACCATCGGTTTTACACATGGTAGTGTATATGTTTCAATGCTCTCTCCCAATTCATCCTACCTTCTCCTTCCCTGCTGTGTCTACAAGTTCATTCTCCACTTCTGTGTGTCTGTCCCAGACTGGATTCTCTCTCTTCATGTCACATGTTGGCATTCGGGATTTATGATCTGTCTATCCCTTGAACTATTTCCTCTATTCCTGCCCCAAAACGTTCATCAGTATCATTTTTCTAGATTGCATATGTATGTGTTAGTATATTTGTTTTTCTCTTTCTGACTTACTTCACTCTGTATAACAAGTTCTAGGTTCATCTACCTCAGTTCAACGGACTCACATTCATTCCTTTTTATGGCTGAGTAATATTCCACTGTATACATGTACCATAGCTTCTTTATGCATTCATTTGTTGATGGACATCTAGGTTGCTTCCATGTCCTGCCTGTTGTAAATAGTGCTGCAATGAACATTGAGGTATATGTATCTTTTTCAATTAGGTTTTCTTAGAGTATATGCCCAGTCATGGGATTGCTGGGTCATATGGTAGTTTTATTCCTAGCTTTTAAAGGAATCTCCATACTGTTCTCCATAGCAGCTGTATCAATTTGCATTTCCACCAACAGTGCAAGAGGGTTCCCTTTTGTCCACGTCCTCTCCAACATTTATTGTTTGTAGATTTTCTGATGATGGCCATTCTGACCATCGTGTGGTGATACCTCATTGTAGTTTTGATGTGCATTTCTCTAATAAAGAATGATTTTGAACATCTTTTCATGTGTTTATTGGCCATCTGTATGTCTTCTTTGGAGAAACATCTGTTTAGGTCTTCTGCCCATTTTTGATTGGATTGTTTTTCTGATACTGAGCTTCATGAGCTGCTTGTATATTTTGGAGATTAATCCTTTGTCAATACTTCATTTATAATTATTTTCTCCCATTCTGAGGGCTGTCTTTTCATCTTGTTTATAGTTTCCTTTGCTGTGCAAAAGCTTCTAAGCTTACTTAGGTCCTATTCATTTTTGTTTTTATTTCCATTACTCTGGGAGGTGGGTGGTGGGTCAAAGTGCAATTTATGCCAAAGAGTGTTTTGCCAATGTTTTCCTCTAAAGCGTTTTATGGTTTCTGGCCTTACATTTAGGTATTTAATCCATTTTGAGTTTATTTTTGTGTATGGTGTTAGGGAGTATTTTAATTTCATTTTTTCACATGTAGTTGTCCAGTTTCCCTAAACCACTTATTGAAGAGGCTGTCTTTTCTCCATTGCATACTCTTGATTACTTTGTCAAAGATAAGGTACCTATAGGTGCTTGTGTTTATCTCTGGGCTTTATATCTTATTTCATTGATCTATATTTCTGTTTTTGTGCCAGTATTGTACTGTCTTGATGACTGTAGCTTTGTAGTATAGTCTGAAGTCAGGATGGTTGATTCCTCCAGAGACCTTTCTTTTTAATGGGTACATAGGGCTGCATCAACATGTGGAAGTACTTATTTACTTATTTAACATCTCTTGGTGATGCACATTAAGCTCCTTTCAACCTTTTATTATTATAAGTTTTCACTAATTGTTCTTGAAGTTGTCCTTTCATACCTTAAACACAAGTGTAGCTATAATTGAGATTCTTACACAGTTCAGAGGGTCAGTGCATTTTGATTTCAGTATGGGTGTAAACTGCTCTGAATTGCACAACAAAGGGCAGAGGAGAGGGTTTTATTCAATTAGCTAATTGCCACAGTGGATCTCTTTTGTGTTAAAATACAGGACTAGAAAGAGCCCATAGGAGGGAGGGAGGACCTTTCTAAAACTGGCACTTGTGAACCACCAGTTGGAAATGACATCCTTAGTCTGTGCCCTGAACAGACACTTCTCTGAGTCTGCAGTAAGACTATCTCCTCCTTCTGAGCCCAGAGACTGGGGCTGGGTCCAGGGACTCCTGCCTGCCTGAGCTTTCAGTCCAGGGCCCTGGGGGAGGGGCAAGGAGCATGGGGGACTGGAGAGCAGAGGGTAGAGCCCCAAACACAAAAGAAGATCCTTCAGCTGAAGAGCAGACTCAGTGTGTCCAGTCGCTATTGTTCTTTCTCCCTGGTACCATTTCTGTTCGACTGCTGTGGAATGCTAAACCTCCAGTTGCATTTCGGCCAGGAATTTCCATTCCTGTGAGGGCTCTAACCTTGCTGAGGGTGTGAGGGCATCTGCAGTCAGTCATCCGACAGCAGCATGGCACAGCATTTGAACTTAACTGCCAGCTGGAAACTTGGAAGCCCTCCCTTGGTTTTGCTTATATGTGGGAGCCTGACTCACGGAGGTGAACTTGCCCGGCTCTTTGTAGCCCTCTCCTCACAGACTCACAGGGTTTAGTATTGTAAGGGAATCCAGAAGCTTGTCCTTTGTTACCAGAGAATTGCTGAAGCCCAAAGAAATGATGTATGTGAGACTCACTCAATGTGTTGATTTAGCGTGATGCTAAATCCTGGAATTCCAGTTGTAATTAAGGCAGATCCAACCCTTGCTCTCCTCACAGTCCTGTAGAGAAGACAAGCTGTGAACAAATGAATTACATTAGACAAATGTGCACCAATAAAAAAATGAACAAAAATGAAAGCTGTGAGAGTTGTGAAGAAGACATTCATGGTGCCAGAAGGGTGTGTGGGGTCAGGGACAACTCCAAGGAGGAGTCACCTTTTAAGCTATGACTCAAAGAAAGCTCCATCTGTGAAGAACAGAGTGGCTGAAAGGGCCTTGTCCCATGGTTGTCCTGTTGGGACCAGCAAAATAAGACAGAAACCATTCCCTCCGCAGCTGCTCCAGATTTCAGCATAAACGAGAAAAATTCCCTTGGAAGACAGTTCACTGCTTTGGCTACAGAAGCCTTCTATAGGGAATTTACTGGCCCAGGAAGAGTTTGGAAGATTCTTCCAGGATGAATAAAGGACTGTTTATTGCAGGATGGAGTTCTTCCAGGTGGGAAAAGACTTAGAAAACCTGGCCTCTACTTCATTATTAGAAAAGAAAGCAATTAAGTTTGCGTGAAGCTGGGGGGGCCACAGCCAGGCAGAACAGCTGCTAACTCTGCAGGCCTAGCTTATGCTTCTCCCCCCTTAACCCCTGGCTGCTGAGGGCCTGCTGGCCTCTGCCTCAGCCAGAGCAGGAGCGGCACTGGAGAGGAGTTTTTCTGTGTGCTTCAGCCTGACCTTCCTCAGGCCCAGTTTTGTGCCAGCCATAATTATTTAATTTATGTATTTCTGGTAAATGTGAGTGTAGCTCGGAGCCATTAAAGACATTAGTACTGGTCTGGGACTCAGGATGTCTGGAGTTCAGCCCAAGTGGTACCACTGATCAAGTCAGTGACCCAGTGAGTGCCCTTGGGCCTTGTTGCTGGGTTGTGTGAGTATGGAGATGTGGGAAAGGAACTTGGCAGGCAGTAATGTGACCTAATAACTGTCGTTCCATGAACACTAAAGAGAGAACAGGTCTGCCTTTCACTTTAGCACCCTGTGAAACTGGTATGATGGGCTCCATTTTACAGATGAGCAGACTGAGGCACAGAATGATCTGTCCAAGCTTACAAAGCCTGGGACTGAGAGAGCTGGCTTTCGAACCCAGACACCTTCAGACACCGGATCTCACTCATAAACAGTCATCTAGGGACAAATGCCACCCAACAGAAAGTAAATCTAATAACACAGTAATTTTGTTTTTCTCTACCCCTTTCTTCACATCCAAGGTTCTTGTTCCAGCAATTCAGTGCCCAGCAAGACCAAATGAAGGGGATTCCCTGGAGGCTCAGAGGTTAAAGCGTCTGCCTCCACTGTGGGAGACCCCGGTTCGATACCTGGGTTGGGAAGATCCCCTGGAGAAGGAAATGGCAATCCACTCCCAGTATTCTTGCCTGGAGAATCCTATGGATGGAGAAGCCTAGTAGGTTACAGTCCATGGGGTCGCAAAGAGTCGGACATGACTGAGCAACTTCACCTTACCTCACCTTAAGACCAAACGAAGGGTGTGTGCAGAAATGGAGAGAGCAGCTTTTCTGTTGTTTGTAACTAACCCAGGATTAGAGTGACTAAGGGGATGGAGAGAGTGATGGGTAATGCAGTGGGAATTTTATTGTTTCCAAAACAGTCATCTAACTTTGACCAGGGAGGGTCAGGTCTAGAATCTGAACCTTGTCCCTTGTGAACCAATGCAAAACTGTAACTGCTGGTGGACCCATAATCCAGAGGTATCTGTAAACTCTTTTAGGGAGTTTCTTAGCTTTTCAACCACAGAAGCTCTTCTGAGAACTCCTGATCTTTAGACGACATAAGACAGTGTGAGCAGGTACAAGACATTTAGTGAGGTCTCTGCTTCTCTAACCCAGCTATTCAACTGTGTTTGAAACGAGAACCTGGTCCAACTGCCAGTATCTCTGCCTGGATAAAAATAGACTAGTCCTTTGAGCCGATGGATGTGGCTGAATCATTGAGCATGAGAGCAGTAGGCTAGAAAAATCTCTGCACCCATACCCACACCCAGTGGATAGCAAAAACACTGGCTCAGAAATGCCCCAGGCCCATGGAGGATTTTTTATTTCTTGTAGGTCATCTTTTAAGGGTTACTCAGGCACTCTGCTGCTCCTTTTGTTTCTCTGAACCAATGTAAGTCAGAACTTGTCCAACTTTATTTGCTCTCCAAGTTTTAGTTCCTCACTGATAAATGGAATGACTGAATGAGTCTCTCTGCAATTGTTGTTGTTCAGTTGCTCAGTCGTGTCTGACTCTTTGCAACCCCTATAGCACATAACACACCAGGCTTCTCTGTCCTTCACCATCTCCTGGAGCTTGCTCCATTGAGTTGGTGATACCATCCAACTATCTCATCCTCTGTTGTCCCCTTCTCCTCCGTGCTTTCATTCTTCCCAGCATCAGGGTCTTTTTCAGTGATTCAGCTTTTCCTATCAGGTGGCCAAAGTATTGGAGCTTCAGCTTCAGCATCAGTCCTTCAATGAATATTCAGGACTGATTTCCTTTAGGATTGACTGGTTTGATCTCCTTGCAGTCCAAGGGACTCTCAAGAGTCTTCTCCAACATCACAGTTCAAAAGCATCAGTTCAGTTCAGCCTTCATTATGGTCCAACTCTCACATCCCTACATGACTACTGGAAAAGCCATAGCTTTGACAAGATGGACCTTTGTTGGCAAAGTAATGTCTCTGCTTTCTAATATGCTGTCTAGGTTTGTCATTGTTTTTCTTCCAAGGAGCAAGTGTCTTTTAATTTCATGGCTGCAGTCACTATCTACAGTGATTTTGGAGCCCAAGAAAAAGTCGGTCACTGTTTCTATTGTTTCCCTATCTATTTGCCATGAAGTGATGGGACTGGATACCATGATTTTAGTTTTTTGATGTTAGTTTTTCTGCAGTCATATGCAGTTCCAGAATCTGTGCTTCCTCTTCACCAACTGTATCAGACCAAGACAGAGATGGGGATGGGGGATGGGGTGGGAGGGGACAGTGGTAGCAGTGTGTGCTGGGGACAGCAATACAGAGGTGCCTTGTCTACAGAGAATTCAAACAGCTGAGAGCTGAGCTACATGTCATAAATTGTACCCATTTCAAGTGAACAGTTTGAATTTTGAAAAATATGTACATTATTTTAACTACCACCAGCACCCAGTCAAGATACTGACCATTTCCATCACTCCCTCAAAATTCCCTTCTGCCTCATCTCTGTCTCCACCTGTTCCTTACATCTGGCCCCAGGAAACCAATGATCTGCTTTCTGTTACTATAAATTAGTTTGCCTTTTATAGAGTTTTAAATAAATGAAATCATGCAATAAGTGCTCTTTTGTGTCTGGCTTCTTTCACTCAACATGGTTTTGAGATTCATCCATGTTGTTGCATGTTTCAGTGTTTATTCCTTTTTATTACCTGTAGTATTTCATTTTATCAATTTGCTTATCCAGTCAATGTTAATGAGTACTTGTTCTTTACTGGGTTTTTTTGTTGTTGTTGTTTCAATTTTTGACTACCATGAACATTCATGTACAAGCCTTTGTGAGGGCATATATACTCTTTATTTTTAAACAAATTTTTATTTATATTTGGCTGCACTGGGTCTTTGTTGCTGCACAGGGGCTTTTGGCAAGCAGGGACTACTCTTTGTTCGGTGTGCAGGCTTCTCATTGTGGTGGCTTGTCTTGTTGAGGAACATGGGCTCTAGGCATATGGGCTTCAGTAGTTTCAGCACACCAGGGTCACTAGTTGTGGCACGCTGGCTCTAGAGTTCTGCGGATGAGGTAGTTGTGGCCCAAGGCCTTATTGCCCCATGGCATATGGAATCTTCCCAGACCAGGGATTAAACCCATGTCTTCTGCACTGGCAGGCAGATTCTTAACCGCTGGACCACCAAGAAAGTACCAGGGCACAGGTTTTTAACTTCTCTTGGATAAACATATAGATTTTAAACAGAGAAACATAGGAGTGACATGCCTTCTTCAGGGCAGGGCGTCCAGAATGTCAGTATCACAAAATAGGACCAGGTATATCTTACATGAGAGAAGCCTGCCTACTCAGAGTCCTTCCAGTTAATAAGATGACTATTTTAATGCTTTATGAGACAGAGAACAGGTGCCTTTCCTCTCCTAGTTCTGAGTAATTTACATTGAAATTAAAGCTGATTTGGGATGAATTTATTATGAATGGCAATTATGGCTAGCATCTATTAAACAGAGTATACTGACCATTTCACCTATGTTTTATTATTGAATTCTCACAAAAACTTTGTGAGGTAGGAAATATGATTTCTCTCTTCAGCAGATAAGGAAACAGAGGTCCAGTGGTTAAGCAAGTTGTCCAAGATTACAAATCTAATTAAAGGATTTGAACCCAGGCCTTTATCACTCCAATCCTATGCTCTCAAACCCAAGTTACACTCCAAGTAATGCCTGACTTGTATTACTTGCAATGACACCCCACTCCAGTACTCTTGCCTGGAAAATCCTATGGATGGAGGAGCCTGGAAGGCTGCAGTCGGGTCGCTGAGGGTCGGACACGATTGAGCAACTCACTTTCACTTTTCACTTTCATGCATTGGAGAAGGAAATGGCAACCCACTCCAGTGTTCTTGCCTGGAGAATCCGAGGGACTGGGGTTGCCGTCTATAGGGTCGCACAGAGTCGGACACAACTGAAGTGACTTAGCAGCAGCAATGTTAATGGTGGTCTATGCTTAACTGCTGATAACTTTCCAGTGAAATCAATTCTGGGTATACTCACATGTGTCTAATTATGTGGAACTCAAACTGAAAGCAGCACCCCCACAACCTTCCCCAGAGGCGGGAAATCCTTCAAAAGGAGCACAAATTCCATTATATTTGTAGATTCAGCCATTCATTACTCCATCTATTTCTTCATCAAATAGTCATTTACTGAGTGCCTTGTAATGGACACTTGGAGTTGACTCTCAAGTGTCTCTTCCACTCATAGAGTAGGCTTTCAGTCAATCATGATTAGTTGGCTCTCTCTTGTTACTGATTGGTTGACAGATGGGCAGGCCCAAGCCAGTTTGGGCCAATGATAAGTGAGTACAAACGTCTTCGGGAGGAAGCCCCACCTCTCCACCGCAGGTGAATTGATAGGCGCCATGTTGCAGCCCGAGGGAGATCCCATCTTGGCGGAAGGCGTACGTTTGCAGAGGAGAGAGAGGGAAGAAGCTGGTTTCGAGTCTCAACATCTTCCTCTGAGAGGTACAGTTTTTCTTTCAGTTTGCTTAAGCTGGTTTGAGTCGCGTTTCTAGCGCTTGCGGTCGAGTTTTTGAAGTACTTGCCTAGATGTGTGGTATTTGTCTGGCACAGGTGAGGCAGGAATTGAGCGGCCGGACCTGCCCAGTCATAACTCTGTACAGCCACTCAGGCTGCCCAGCTCCTGATCTTGGCTGTAGGTTCCCTGAGGACAGGGACATCTTTTCTTTTTCTTTTTTTTTTTTGCATCCTGAATTCCTGTGCTGATAAACTTCTGTGGAAAACCTTTGTGGAGTATCTGTGTGTTTGCCTCTGATAGCAGTGGCCACTTCAGGGAGAGCGATTTACGTTTTGAGTAGCTGTTGTCTTGTGCCAGGTGTTTTACATATATGTAAGTTAATTTCTTCCTTGCACTCATCCCAGAAGCCAACCGCAACGATGATTCCATCTTTACCTAAGAGCCCAAAGCCTAGAGGAGTTTTTACACAACTTGTAGCCATTGCCTGTTGATGCTACACGGTTAGAACATGGTACTGTAGTGCTGACTAATAGAGCCTTCATTATTGGAAAGTGGGTGGTTGGCCCCAAGCCAGAGGAATCCCTTTTCACCACAGATGTAATCTGTTAACGAAACAATTAGGATTCATCCTTTTGGTGTTTATACGGGAATTCCATTGTAAACATCTATGACCAGCTTGTCGGTAGAACCTGAGAACAAATGACTTCATTTTAACCTTATGGGATCATTGGAGAATAATCGATCTCTTCCTGTGGGTAGCCTGGCAAAAAAAGTGTTTAATTTATCCCAGCCCATCCTTTGCCGCAGATGCAAAAATGATAGTCAATTTTTTGTTTTGTATTTCTTTGTACTTTCTTAATTTGCTCTTGAAAGACTGAGTGTAGTCAGTATATGCTTTAAAAAGGGAGCTTGAAAAACCACTCTGAAAATTCTCCTCCTGCGTTTATAAGGAGATATGTAAGAGGACAGGTAATATTTTTGAATTTCCGATTTCCAGAGGCTTAAAGTCATTATTTTAGATTGGATTTTATCAAAAATTAGTTTAAGAAATATTGCTAATAAAATGCTAATCACTGTGCTGAGCCCGGGCTTCCCTGGTGGCTCAGCAGTAAAAATCTGCCTCCAGTGCCAGAGAAGCAGGTTTGATCCCTGAGTCCAGTCCCCTGGAGGAGGGCATAGCAACTCCAGTATTCTTGGCTGGAAAATCCCATTAACTGAGGAGCCTGACACGACTGAAGTGACCCAGCTGCATGTGCTAAGCCCTGGAGGTAGGTGATCAACACAAACATAGGCCTCTGCTCTGAAGTACATGTAATATACGGTACTACAAGCTTGATTTGAGTATCTGTGTTGACTTTAAGTGCCCTTGCTAACTTAGAATTTTGGATTTTTGAGTGTGAATACTAATGGCATAATACTTTTTCTTTAAAATGGAGTGCTAAAAGCTCTTGTCAGTGAATTTTAATATTCTGGTTAACTGACCCTTTGTTGACCCTCTGAAGTCAACAGCTCTTTTCTAGATTATTGAATACCATTGGTAATATTAATTATTATGCTTAGAACAAATTTCTTCCCATATACCCATAACTGGTAGGGAAAGTGAGTCATTTTAGGATATTTATTACAGTGCCTTATTCCCATGTTATAGACACAGAGAACACCATTTCTTACAAGATACTTTACTCAGTAATGTAGTATATTCTGGAAACAATCATATTCAAGGTAAAATTAATACTGAGATGTTCTTCCTGTGGTACTAAAGACAAAAAATGGATGTGGCTAGAGCAAGGAGCACTTGGGAGAAACATTTTTTCAGCTCTGTACTTAACTGTATTTTTGATGAATTCTTGAGGCACAAAAATGAAAAAGTTTCAGCAGATCAGTCTTTCAGCTGACTGTCTGGCAGCTTTGTATACGAAAGGTGGTGTCATACCAGCTTTCTGATTCTTGTTTGTGCTTTGACAGCATCTGTCTTTGATTCTTGGCTACAAGGTGTGTAATTTGTGATATATCTAAGTAGGAAACAGCTAACTGTTCATGGTCCCCAGGTCACAGAGTTTATGCCTTGTTTAATCAGATGGATCACCCACCAATATGCACTATATTTTTAAAAACTGAGATACATTCGCTCTTTCAAAGTGTACAATTCATCATTTTTAGTATATTCACAAAGTTCTGCATCTAATTAGGACTGTCTTAATTCCAGAACATTTTCATCAGCTGAAAAAGAATCTTTTCTGCCCATTAGCAATTATTCCTTCTCTCTCTCCATCCTTTGCCCTTGACAACCACTAATCTGCTTTCTTTCTGTATGGATTTGCCTATTCTGGACATCTCTTATAAATGGAATCGTACAGGATATGTTCTCATGTAGTTGGTTTCTTTCAGTTGAGATGTTTTCAAGGTTTGTCCATGTTGTATGTAATAGTACTTCATTCATTTTTATGACTGAATAATACTACATTGTGTGTGTATAGATGTGTGTGTAAATATGTATGTACATATATATATATATATAAAATTTTATTTATCCTTCATCAGTTAATGGACTTTTGGGTTGGGTTTTTACATCTTTGGTTATTGTGAATAATGCTGCTCTGAACATTCCTGTACAAGTGTTTGTGTGAGAATATTTTTTCAGTTCTCTTGAATATATGCCTAGGAGTGAAATATCTGGGACATATGATAATTGTTTTACACAGTGGGTGCACCATTTTATTAATACATTCTCAAACCAATGTATGAATACGTTTCTACACATCCTTGCCAATACTCTTTATTATGTCTTTTTAATTATAACAATCCTAGAGAATGCTGACACACTTTTGTCTATGGTAGAAAGTATATTTTCACACTTTTTAGGATTAGAGGTCTGTTCACTACAAAATCAGAATTTTTATCTAAATCTTTTATTTTTGACCTCCTGAATGCTGCAGTTTAAATAATCCTACTGTTGTGTACTTTCATAAATAGGAAAAGGAGTACGTCAAGGCTGTATATTGTCACCCTGCTTATTTAACTTATATGTAGAGTACATCATGAGAAACACTGGGCTGGAAGAAGCACAAGTTAGAATCAAGATTGCCGGGAGAAATATCAGTAACCTCAGATATGCAGATGACACCACCCTTATGGCAGAAAGTGAAGAGGGACTAAAAAGCCTCTTGATGAAAGTGAAAGAGGAGAGTGAAAAAGTTGGCTTAAAGCTCAACATTTAGAAAATGAAGATCATGGCATCTGGTCCCATCACTTCATGAGAAATAGATGGGGAAACAGTGGAAACAGTGTCAGACTTTATTTTTTGGGCTCCAAAATCACTGCAGATGTTGATTGCAGCCATGAAATTAAAAGACGCTTACTCCTTGAAAGAAAAGTTATGACCAACCTAGATAGCATATTTGGAGAAGGAAATGGCAACCCACTCCAGTATTCTTGCCTGGAAAATCCCATGGACAGAGGAGCCTAGTAGGCTACAGTCCATGGGGTCGCAAGGAGTCGGACACGACTGAGTGACTTCACTTTAGATAGCATATTGAAAAGCAGAGACATTACTTTGCCAACAAAGGTCCATCTAGTCAAGGCTATGGTTTTTCCAGTGGTCATGTGAGAGTTGGACTATGAAGAAAGCTGAGCGCTGAAGAATTGATGCTTTTGAACTGTGGTGTTGGAGAAGATTCTTGAGAGTCCCTTGGACTACAAGGAGATCCAACCAGTCCATTCTGAAGGAGATCAGCCCTGGGATTTCTTTGGAAGGAATGATGCTAAAGCTGAAACTCCAGTACTTTGGCCACCTCATGTGAAGAGTTGACTCATTGGAAAAGACTCTGATGCTGGGAGGGATTGGGGGCAGGAGGAAAAGGGGACGACCGAGGATGAGATGACTGGATGGCATCACGGACTCGATGGACGTGAGTCTGAGTGAACTCCGGGAGTTGGTGACGGACAGGGAGGCCTGGCGTGCTGCAATTCATAGAGTCACAAAGAGTTGGACACAACTGAGTGACTGAACTGAACTGATTGGCTTATTCCCTCAGCATAATGTCTTCTGGGTTCACCTATATTGTTGCATATTTCTGAATTCTCTTCTTTTTTTTTTTGACCTTTGTTGGCAAGCAATGCCTCTGTTTTTATTTATTTATTAAAAAATTTTTTTCTTTACTTTATTCTACGTTACAATACTGTATTGGTTTTGCCATACATTGACATGAATCAGCCACAGGTGTACACGATCTCCCAATGCCAAAGCCCCCTCCACCTTCAACCCCATATTTTCTCTCTGGATCATCCCTGTGCACCAGCCCCAAGCATCCTGTATCCTGTATTGAACATAGACTGGTACTTTGTTTCTTACATGATAGTATACATGTTTCAATGCCATTCTCCCAAATCATCCCATCCTCTCCCTCTCCCTCAGAGGCCAAAGTCCGTTCTGTACCTCTGTGTCTCTTTTGTTGTCTCACATACAGGGTCATCATTACTATCTTTCTAAATTCCATATATATGTGTCAGTATACTGTATTGGTGTTTTTCTTTCTGGCTTACTTCACTCTGTATAATCGGCTCCAGTTTCATCCACCTCATTAGAACTGATTCAAATTTATTCTTTTTAAGGGCTGAGTAATACTCCATTGTGTATATGTACCACAGCTTTCTTATCCATTCATCTGCTGATGGACATCTAGGTTGTTTCCATGTCCTGGCTATTATAAACAATGCTGCAATGAACATTGGGGTACATGTGTCTCTTTCAATTCTGGTTTCCTCAGTGTGTATGCCCATCAGTGGGATTGTCTTCTTTTTAAAGCCCAAATAACATTTCATTGTGTACATATACCTGATTGTCTTTATCTGCTCAGCCTCTGATGGACTGTTAGGTTGTTTTTCACATTGTAGCTGCTGTGAATAGTGACTGCTGGGAACTTGGGGGTATAATAACAGATACCTCTTCAAGATCGTAATTCCCATTCTTTCAGATACATACCCAGAAGTGAGATGCAGGATCATATAGTACTGCAATTTTTAATCTTTTTAGGAACCTCTATGCTGTTTTCCATAGCAACAGTACAATTTTACATTCCTGTCTACATTATACAAGTGTTCCAGTTTACCCATATCCTCACCAATATGTTGTCTTTGGACTTTTTGATAATAGCCATCCTAACATGTACAAGGTTTGTGGTTTTAATTTGTCTTTCCCTGATAGTTAGTGAAACTGAGCCATCTGTTCATATTCTTGTTAACCATTTGTATATTTTTGGAGAAGTGCCTATTTAACTCTTTAGCTCATTTTTATTCAGGTTATTAGTGTTTTTGCTATTGAGTAGTAGGAGCCACTTATATATTATGGAAATTACCCTTTTATTGGGTGTATAGTTTGCAAATATTTTCTCCCATTTTGTAGGTTACCTTCTCACTCTGTTAATTATTTCCTTTAATATGCAGAGGTTTTTAGTTTGATGTAATCTCACTTACCTATTTTTCCTTTTTGTTGCCTGTGCTTCTGCTGTCATATCCATGAAATCATTGCCAAGGCCAATTTCATGACGATGTTCCTCTGTGTTTTCTTCTAGGAGTTTTGTAATTTCAGATCTATGTTTACGTCTTTAATCTACTTTGACTTGATTTTTGTATATTGTGTGAAATAAGGGTTCATTTTCATTCTTTCGCACGTGGATATCCATTTTTAAAATACCATTTGGCAAAAAAACTGTCCTTTATCCAATATATTTTCTTGGCAATCTTGTTGAGGATCATTTCTGGGCTCTCTGCTCTGTTCCATTGGTCTATATGCTGTGCTATACTGTTTTAATTACTGTAACATTGTAAGAGTTTTGAAATCATTAAGTGCTTTTGAAATCTTGTGCTTTCTTAAGATCGTTTTGGCTATTCAGGGTTTTTATGGTTCCCTCTGAGATGCAGGATTGTTTTTTTCTATTTCTGTAAATAGAAAAAAAAAATATATATATAGCCCATTATAATTTTGGCAGAGATTGAATTGAATCTGTAACTCTCTTTGAGTAGTATAGGCATTTAAACAATACTGAGTCTTCTGATCCATGGACAGGGGCTGTCTTTCCATTTGTTTATGTATTTAATTTTTTTCATCAATGTGTTATACTTTTCAGTGTGCAGATCTTTCATTTTCTTAGTTAAGTTTATTCCTAAATATTTTATTCTTTTTGACACTATTATAAATGGGATTGCTAGCCTAATTTCCTTTTCAGATAGTTTGTTGTTAGTGTGTAGAAATAGAACTGATTTTTGCATGTTGATCTTGTGTACAGCAATTTTACAAGATTGTTTATCCTAACTTTTTTTTTTGGTGGAGTTTTCTACAAGATCATGTCATCTGCAGATAGACTTTTCCTTTTTAATTTGGATGCCTTTTGTTTCTTTTTCTTGCCTAAATACTCTGGCTAGGACTTCTTGTACCAGCTTGAAATTGCTGGAGTTAGCAGCCTTGCTTTGTTTCTGATCTTAGAAAAAACTTTCAGCTTTTCATCAGTAAGTGTGATGTTAGCTGTGCTCTTTCCATTTATGGACTTTATTATGTTGAGGTAATTTTCTGTATGCTTTGGTTTTGGTAGACTGTGTGTTTCTATGAGTTTATCCACTTCTCCAAGTTATCCAATTTGTTGGTGTATGATTGTTCATAGTAGACTATTATTTTTCCTTAAATTAAAAATAGTCTTGAGACTTCCCCTAGCAGTCCATGGTTAAGTGCTTCCAGTGCAGGAAATGTGGGTTTGATCCTTGGTCAGAGAACTGAGATCTCACATGTCTAGCAACATGGCCCCCAAATAAAAATTTTAAAAAGCAGAATCTTTTAAATTTCTGTAGCATCAACTGTAATGACTCCTCTTTTATTTTCGATTTTACTTTGAGTGTTCTCTCTTTTTTTCTTAGTCTAGCTAGAGGTTTATCAAGTTTGTTTATCTTTTCAAGAAAGCTAGTGTCTAGATTTCTCATGAGCAATTTTGTGAGTTGTTGAATTAGTGTGTTTGTGGGATGAGAACATGGTTTTCTATTCAGCCATCTTGGTGACTTTTGGAAGATAACATTTCTTTTTTCTCCTTATTATTGCTACAGTTTATGTTCTAAATTCACAAAATCCCTTTCATAATGTGTTATCTCATTGTGGTGTTTTACATTACCCCATCGTTAATATTCCCGTTTTGTGTATCAAGAAAGTATATACAGAAAGATTAACAATTTCCCCAAATCACACAGCTGGTAAGTAGCTCATGTGAGCTTTCTGATTTCATTTCTTGACATTTGTTTTTTTCCCTCTCACAGCATTCTCATCTGAATATAGAATGATGTTTTTAAAAAATTTATTTATTTTTTTAATTGAAGGGTAATTGGTTTACAGAATTTTGTTGTTTTCTGGCAAACCTCAATATGAATCAGCCTAGAATGCTGTTTTAACAACTAGAAAATGGTATTTGTAAATTCTCAGCAGTTGCTTTTTCCACACTGCTTTAGTGATATGAAAAAATATATCCTTTTTCTTGAAAGGATTTTCTTGAACAAGAAATTCTCATTAACAACTGCCTTTACAAGTATCTGGCCCACCAAAGTACCCATTCAGTTAGATTATAGCTAGGCCCTAGAGAATCAGAGCTAAGTTAAGACGTGATGCCTGTCCTTGAGAAGATCTTATTTTAGGGAGTTCAAACAAGTCAACATATTGTAACTGTGTGCTGAACACCATAAAAGTGTGTACTGTGGAACACAGGAGAGGGGGAAGACCTGGAAAAGCCTCCTCCAAGATGACATTTGTGTGGGAGAACCTGAAGAGAAGGGCAGTTGAGGTAGAAGGAGTATTATAAGCTAGATGGTACAGAGGCCCAGAGGGTTATGTGGAAACTTCAAGTAGACTGCATAATGTGATCTTAATATGTACTTGGATATATTGAGTTAAAAGTTTGTATTCAGGAAGGCAGAACTGAAAGTTAGCCTGAAGAGGTCACATTAAGACTAGGTTGGGAAGGGTCTTCTGACCTTTGGGTTTTTTAATTTATTGTATGGGAAAGCATCAGAAACTTTTGAAAGGGAGACCTGTGTGGTCAGATCTGATTTAGAAAGAATGTGTGGAAAACAGTATGAAGGATGTGTTCAGGGAGATCAGTTAGAAAATTTTTGCTGCAATTCAGGTGGGCCATAATAAGGGCCTGCATAGCAGGGCCAGTGGGACTTAAAAGGACTTTAAACCAGGTTTTTAGTTGGAAAATTGAATTTTCCTGTTAGTGATAATCAGTTTCTAATCTGAGAGCTTTTATTTGAACTCCTTTCAAGTGCCTAAAGTTCTTTAAGAAATAAGGACATTTAAGTCTCTGTCTTATTTTTCTAAGAGCAATTATATTTGATTCTGTAAGTTGAAGTTTTTTTCATTTTAAACTTCAAGTTTATCAAAGTATAATTTACATACAGTAAAACTAAGTGTGCAGTTCAGAGTTTTGACAGACTAATATACAGTAATGTAAACATGTAACCATCACCACATTCAGGGTGCAGTTCAGTTGCTCAGTCGTGTCTGACTCTTTGCGACCCCATGGACTGCAGCACGCCAGGCTTCTCTGTCCATCACCAATTCCCAGAGCTTGCTCAAACTCACGTCCATTGAGTAGGTGATGCCATCCAACCATCTTATCCTCTGTCATCCCCTTCTCTTCCCTGCTTTCATTTTTTCCCAATATCGGGATCTTTTCCAATGATTCAGCTTTTCCCATCAGGTGGCCAAAGTATTGGAGCTTCAGCATCAGTCTTTCCAGTGAATATTCAGGACTGATTTCCTTTAGGATGGATTGGATTGATCTCCTTGCACTCCAGGGGACTCTCAAGAGTCTTCTCCAACACCACAATTCAAAAACACCCATTCTTTGGCACTCAGCTTTGTTTATAATCCAACTCTCACATCCATACATGACTACAAGAAAAATTACAGCTTTGACTGGACAGGGCTTTGTTGACAAAGTAATGTCTGCTTTTTAATATGCTGTCTAGATTGGTCTTAGCTTTTCTGTCAAGGAGCAAGTGGCTTTTAATTTCTTGGCTGCAGTCATCATCTGCAGTGATTTTGGAGCCAAAAATCTAAAGTCTGTCGCTGTTTCCATTGTTTCCTCATTTATTTGTCATGAAGTGATGGGACCAGATGCCATGATCTTAGTTTTTGAATGTTGAGTTGTAAGCCAGCTTTTTCACTCTCCTCTTTCACGTTCATCAAGAGGCTCTTCACTTCCTCTTCTCTTTCTGCTATAAGCATAGTGTCATTTGCATATCTGAGTTATTGATATTTCTCCCAGCAATCTTGATTTCAGCTTGTGCTTCATCTAGCCCAGTATTTCACATGATGTACTCTGCATATAAGTTAAATAAGAAGAGGACAACATACAGCCTTTACTACTTCTTTTCCAATTTGGAACCAGTCTGTTGTTCCATGTGCAGTTCTAATTGTTGCTTCTTGACCTGCATATAGATTTCTCAGGAGGCATGTCAGGTGGTCTGGTATTCCCATCTCTTTCAGAATTTTCCACAGTTTATTGTGATCCACACAGTCAAAGGCTTTGGCATAGTCAACAAAGCAGAAGTAGATGTTTTTCTGGAACTCTCTTATTTTTTCGATGATCCAATAGATGTTGGCAATTTGATCTCTGGTTCCTCTGCCTTTTCTGAAACCAGCTTGAACATCTGGAAATTCACAGTTCATGTAGTATTGAAGCCTCACTTGGAGAATTTTTAGCATTACTTTGCTAGCATGTGAGATGAGTGCAATTGTGTGGTAGTTTGAACATTCTTTGGCATTGCCTTTCTTTGGGAATGGAATGAAAACTGACCTTTTCCAGTCCTGTGATTCTTTACCAGTTCAGATGGTAAAGAATCTGCTTGTACTGATGAGATAGCCAGGTTTGATCTCTGGGTTGGGAAGATCCTCTGGAGAAGGAAAGGGCAACCCACTCCAGAATTCTTGCCTGGAGAATTCCATGGACAGAGGAACCTGCTGGGCTACAGTCCATGGGGTCACAAAGAGTTGGACATGACTGAGTGGCTAACACAACCCCACACCTCCACACCTCCTCTTACCCCTAGTCCCTGGCAACCATTGATCTTTTTTCCTATGCATTTGCCTTTACAAAATGACCCATGCAGTAAATAGAACCAAACAGAATGAAGCCTTTTGTATGTCTTCTTTCATTTAGCACAGTGCTTCTGAGATTTATCCATGTTCATGCACGTATCTGTTTTTAATGTACTCATAGATGTGTTCAGTTCAGTTGCTCAGTCGTGTCCGACTCTTTGCAACCCCATGAATCGCAGCACACCAGGCCTCCCTGTCCATCACCATCTCCCGGAGTTCACTCAGACTCACGTCCATCGAGCCCGTGATGCCATCCAGCCATCTCATCCTCTGACATTCCCTTCTCCTCCTGCCCCTAATCCCTCCCAGCATCAGAGTCTTTTCCAATGACTCAACTCTTCGCATGAGGTGGCCAAAGTACTGGAGCTTCGGCTTTAGCATCATTCCTTCCAAAGAAATCCCAGGGCTGATCCCCTTCAGAATGACTGGTTGGATCTCCTTGCAGTCCAAGGGACTCTCAAGAGTCTTTTCCAACACCACAGTTCAAAAGCATCAATTCTTCGGTGCTCAGCCTTCTTCACAGTCCAACTCTCACATGACTACTGGAAAAACCATAGCCCTGACTAGATGGACCTTAGTCGGCAAAGTAATGTCTCTGCTTTTGAATATGCTATCTAGGTTGGTCATAACTTTTCTTCCAAGGAGTATAAGCGTCTTTTAATTTCATGGCTGCAGTCACCATCTGCAAGAAGGTGGTGTTTTGTAAATACCTTTTATAAAGCTGAGGAAATTCCCTTCTATTCCTAGTTTGCTAAGAGGTTGTTTATTTTAAATTAGAGCTGTATGTTGGGTTTTGTCAATGCTTTTTATCTGTTTGGGTAATCACATGGAGTTTTCATTTTTTCACTGTTGTAAATTGCATTGATTGATTTTGAAATGTGGATCCAACCCTTGTTCTCGAGGTAACCGTTTGGTCATGATGTGTCATCCTTGTAATAAATTGTTAAATACTGTTTGCCAAAGTTATGTGTAGAGTTTTTCCATTATGTTCATTAGGGATACTAGTCTGTAGTTTTCTTTTCTTGTAGTTTTTGTCTAATTTTGGTATCAAGACCAGCATAATGCTGGTCTCTTAGAATGGATTGAGTAATATTCCCTCCTGTGCAGTTTTGTGTTTGGAAGAGTTTCTGTAGAATTGGTATTATTTCTCTCTGAAGTGTTTGGGTGAAATCACCGGTGAAACCATCTGGGGCCTGAAGTTTTCTTTATGGAAAGGTTTTAAACTACAAATTCAACTTAACTAATAGAGGGCTAATTTGGGGCTTCCCAGGTGGCTCAGTAGTAAGAATCAACCTGCCAAGGCAGGAGACATGGGTTTGATCCCTGGGTCAGGAAGACCCCTTGGAGAAGGAAGTGGCAACACACTCCAGTATTCTTGCCTTGGAAGTCCCATTGACAGAAGAGCCTGGCGGGCTACCGTCCATGAGGTTGCAAAAGAGTTGAACATGACTTAGCAACTGAACAACAACAATAGGACTAATAAGGTTATTTGTTTCTTTCCTGTTTTGTAAAGCATTTTTTTTTTTGAGCTGTAATTCGAATAGCAAAAAATGTACCTATTTAAAATGTATAATTCAGGCACCTTTTGTATACTCACAGTTGTACAGTCATGAAGATAGTTTTATTTTAGAAAATTTTTTGTTACCTTTTAAAAGAATCTTGGTACCCACTAAGGGTTTCTGGGATGGTGCTAGTGGGTAAAGAACCCACCTGCCAATGTAGGAAACATAAGAGATATGGGTTCAATCTCTGGATTGAGATGATCCCCTGGAGAAGGAATGGCAACCCGCTCCAGTATTCTTTTTACTTATTATTTTTAAATGAAGCAAAGGTGAATATTTTTAATGATAAAAGGTACAATTCACAGAGAAGATAGATACCATAAATGGTTAGACACCTAACAACAAAAAACAAAGGTACATGAAACAAAAAGCAGAAGAAATACAAAGGAAAAGAAAAATATATAATAATAATGAGGCAGATTAGCATTTCTCTGAGAATATTTTATAAAGAGCAGAAAAAATAAGAATAGGAGCTTCTTGAGTGATGTCGGTAAATTAACTATAGTAGATTTCTATTTTATATTAATTTATATTAATCTCATATTCTACATAAATACATTACAAATTTTTTTTATCTCATACATTGTTATTAGATGTACATAGGACATTTAGAAAAACTGGTAAGAAGATAAACATTACTAAATTTCAAAAAGTAGAATTGTTTTTTGTGTGTGTGATTTTACCGTCTGAGCCACCAGGGAAGCCCAAGAATACTGGAGTAGGTAGCCTTTCCCTTCTCCAGGAGATCTTCCCAACCCAGGGAAGGTTGGTTGTATGTTCTTGAACCGGGGTCTCTTGCATTGCAGATGGATTCTTTATCAGGTGAGCTACCAGGGAAGCCTGATTCTATTATACATGTACACATATATTATTTTTGAAATCATTTTCCATTATATGTTATTACAAGGTATTGACTATAGTTCCCTGTGCTATACAGTAAGCCTTTGTTGCTTGTATCATATGTGTTTTTTTAGATTAGAAATCTAGCATTCTATTCATACTAAGTCAAATAAGTGGAATCAAAATGTAAATTTTATAGGCAAAAATTCATAGTTTTTCTAAAATATATATATTATACAGAGTATTTATATTAGTATACAAGAGCTTTTGTATTATGTTGGATAAAGGCTTGAGAAAGAACATCAGAAAAATAGGGAGAAATTGGAAAATATAAACTACATGAAACGGGAGCACTGAATATGAAACAGAAAAAGTGAAACAAAGTAGAAAAATATAAAAGATCCTTATATAGTTCAGTTGGCTTTAAACTGAACCATGGTTTCTAAACATGGCTATTCATTAGAAACATATCAGGAGCTCTGGCAAGAAAAAGCAATACATTGGCATTTGTAGTTTTCAAAAATTACAAGATAATTTTCATATGTATCTGGATTTTAAAAAAGTGATTACAAGTTTTTCTATTAAATGGTAGTTTTGATGATAATAGAATTATATTATTTTTCTGTTGACCAAACATGATATATTGGTATTGAGTACTAGTTACATAATAACAATAGTGAAAGATGTTTATCAGTTTTCACAATCAATAGCCAGATAGAAAATAAAAAATAATTCCAGTTGCAAGCTGTAATGGGACCATGGTAAACCTAACAATATAAAATAACTACATGCAAATTGTGGGGCCAAGCAGAGTGATGTGGAAAGTGGAAGTGCGTGCATGCACGTGTTCTCATCTGCTCAGGTAGTGTATGTCTTTTGGTTGGTGCATTTAATCCAGTTACATTTAAGGTGATTATTGATATGTATGATCCTATTACTGTTTTCTTAATTGTTTAGGGTTCATTTTCTGTGGGTAGGTCTTTTCCTTCTCTTTGTTTCCTGCTTAGAGAAGTTCCTTTAGCATTTGTGTAAAGCTGGTTTGGTGGTGCTGAATTCTCTTAACTTTTGCTTGTCTGGAAAACTTTTGATTTCTCCATTAAATCTGAAGGAGAGTCTGGCTGGGTAAAGTATTGTTGGTTACAGGTTCTTCCTTTTCATCATTCTGAATATATCATGCCATTCCCTTCTGGCTTGTAGAGTTTCTGTTGAGAAATCAGCTGATAGCCTGATGGGAGTGCCCCTTGTATGTTATTTGGTGTTTTCCCCTTATTCTTTTTAAATATTCTATCTCTGTATTTGATTTTTGTCAGTTGGATTGCTGTGTGTCTCAGTGTGTTCCCCCTTGGGTCCATCCTGCCTGAGACTCTGGGCTTCCTGCATGTTGTTGACTGTTCCCTTTCCTATGCTAGGGAAGTTATAGCTGTTGTCTCTTCAGATATTTTCTCAGGCCCTTTCTCTCTTCTCCTTCTGAGACTCCTATAATGCTAATGATGCTGGTGTGTTTAATGTTGTCCCAGAGGTCTCTTAGGCTGTCTTCATTTCTTTTCACTCTTTTTTTCTATATTCTGTTCTGCAGCAGTGATTTCCATCATTCTGTCCTCCAGGTCATTTATCCATGCTTCTGCCTCAGTTATTCCACTGTTGATTCCTTCTAGTGTATTATTTTTCTCTGTTTGTTCTTTAGTTCTTCTAGGTCTTTGGTGAACAGTTCTTGCATCTTTTTAATCTTTGCTTCCATTCTTTTTTCAGGATCCTGAATCATCTTCATTATTATCATTCTGAATTTTTTTTTTTTTTGGAAGACTGTTTATCTCCATTTAGTTGTTTTTCTGGGGTTTTATCTTGTCCCTTCATCTGGAGTACAACTTTGTGCTTTCATGCTGGTTAACTTTCTGTAATGCGGTTTTGTTTTAGTCGCTGTGGGGCTGTGTTTCTTCTTGCTTCTTCTGTCTGCCCTCTGATGGAGGAGGCTGAAAGGCTTGTGTAAGCTTCCTGATGGGAGAGACTGGTGGTGGGAAAAACTAGGTCTTGCTCTAGCAGGCAGGGTCTTGCTCAGGAAAGCTTTAATCCAATTTTCTGCTGATGGGCTTCACTATCCTTTATATTATGGGCTTCCCTGATAGCTCAGTTGGTAAGGAATCTGCCTGCAGTGCAGGAGATCCTGGTTCAATTCCTGGGTCGGAAAGATCCACTGGAGAAGGGATAGGCTACCCACTCCAGTATTTCTGGACTTCCCTTTTAGTTCAGCTGGTAGAGAATCCACCTGCAGTGTGGGAGACCTGTGTTTGATCCTTAGGTTGGGAAGATCCCCTGGAGAAGAGAAATGCTACCCACTTCAGTATTCTGGCCTAGAGAATTCCATGGATTGTATAGTCCATGGGGTTGCAAAGAGTCGGACATGACTGAGCAATTTTCACTTCACTTTAGTTCTGCTGATTTGGTAGTATTTTGGCCTGCGGCAATGCTCCAAGAGGGTTTACGGCAAGGGGACCCGCCCAGGCTGCTGCAACCAGTGCCTCTGTCCCTGTGGTGAGCCCTTGCCAACCCACAGCTCCACAGGAGACCTTCCAACACTAGCAGGTAGATTTGGTTCAGTCTCCTGTGGGGCCACTGCTTACCTCTGAGTCTTGGTGTATGCAAGGTTTTGTTTGTGCCCTCCAGGACTGGAGTCTGTTTCTCCCAGGCTTGTGGAAGTCTTGTAATCAAGTCCCACTGGCCTTCAAGGTCAGATTCCCCAGGGATTCCCAGTCCCTTAGTCATATCCTCAAGCTAGGAAGCCTGACATGAGCTTTGTAACCTTCACAACAGTGGGAGAACTTCTTTGGTATTATTGTTCTCCAGTTTGTGGGTCACTCACTTGGAAGGTATGGGATGTGATTTTATCATGATTGTGCCCCTCCTGTTGTCTTGCTGTGGCTTCTTTGACTTTGGACGTGGGGTATCTTATTTTAGTAGGTTCCAGCACCCTCCTGTCGATGGCTGTTCAACAGCTAGTTGTGATTTTGGTACTCTCACAGGAGGAGATGTGCACATGTCCTTTACTCTGCCATCTTGACCCAGAAGCCCACTGCAGTATTCTTGTGTGGAGAATCCCAAGGTCAGAGGAGCCTGGTGGGCTACAGTCCATAATGTTGTAAACAGTCAGACTCAACTGAAGGGACTTTGCACACATGCAGCACCCAATAAGTGAGCACTTTTCAATATCCCCTCCTCTTCCCGCAGCCCCTGAACATCTCAAATCTGCTTTTTGTCTCTATAGATTTGTTTATTCTGGACATTTAATGTAAGTGGATTTATAAAATGTGATCTTTTATGACTAACTTCTTTTACTTAGCATAGTATTTGTGAAGTTCATCCAAAAAACATATGTATCAGTATTTCACTTCTTTTCATTGCCAAAATAATATTTCATTGTACAAATATACTGCATGTTATTTATTCATTCATCAGTTGATGGAAATTTAGATTGTTTCCACTTTTGGGGGCATTATGAATAATAGTCCTGTGAATATTTGTGTATAAATTTTTGTGTGGACATGTTTTCATCTCTGTTGACTATATAAAAGTTTACAATTTTGATTTTTAGCTCAAATTGTCCTCCTGCTCATTAATGACATTTAATGAAATTTAATTCATATTTATATTCACCATTACAGTGATAGCCCTGGGAGAGTGTCCAGGTGAGGTAAATAGACTGCTCCTCTTTTTCAGACTTCTTATTGACCAGGAAAAAAATCTGCACAGAAAACTTAGATAAGACCTATAACTTCCCACTTCTCGTTTGATCTTACTGCATTGGCACTGTTCTTCTCATGCTTTGAGATGCTGATTGGAAATTGAAGGCTCTTTCTGTAAGAATGTTGAGTGCCTCTGAGTGACCCTTGCCGAAGTCTGATAGTTGGGAATTTACAGGAAAATGAAAATTCAGGCCAGTGATAGAACAGCTTGACTTTTTAAAATTAGAATATGTGAGGTTGGAAATTTAAATGCAGTTCTTGTGTTCATCACATCACTCTTCATTTGATTCACCTTGACTTTTTCTGTATGTTTTTGGGGGATAGCATTAAAAATAAAATTCAATTCACCTTTTCTCTTGGATTTTCTTAGATTTTCCTCAGACTTCTTAGATTTTCCTCTTAGATTTCCTTTGTATCTAACACTTCTTGAGTACTTGGTTTATGGTTGGAACTGAGTTAAAGCAGCTTAAATATGTTGTATCTCATTTAATTCTCTTAATCGCTTAAGATGCTGGTGTTCTTTACATTTTTCAGATATAGAAACAGGTTTAAAGTGGCTATAGAACTTTTCTCAAGACTTCACAAAGTTAGTGAAGGACAAAAGTGAGACTTAAACCCAGATTTGCCTCATTATGAAGTTGTAACTACTAAGATCTCAACAGTTATGAACACTTCAGTATTTGTGCCACACATTCTTTTATATATATATTTAAAATGAGCACCTTTTTCCCACCTGTCATGTTGGTACAGTTTATGCATGGTTGCTACCTCAGGGTGAGTCCCACATGGAACTAATTAAATATTGGAGGAGAGATCTATTAATATTAAATGAATCAACCCATGTCTGTGCTGAACTTCAGCTCTTCCTTTAGCACCCAACACCAGGAAAAACTCCTTTTTGAAAAAATTTTCTTTCTTTTTAATTGAAGGATAATTGCTTTATAGTATTGTGTTGGTTTCTGCCAAACATCAACATGAATCAGCCATAGGTATACATATGTCCCCTCCCTCTTGAACCTCCCTTCCCATTCCACCCCTCTAGGTTTTTACAGAACTCTGGTTTGAGTTCCCTGAGTCATATAGCAAATTCCTATTGGCTATCTTTGTTTTTTAAATTAGTTTATTTTACTTGGAGGATAATTACAGTACTGTGGTGATTTTGCCATACATCAGCATGAATTGGCCACAGGTATATATGTGTTTCCCCACCACACCCCTGACCCCTGCCATCCTGAACCCCTCCCCACCCCCCGTCCCACCTCCTGACCCACTCTATCCCTCTAGGTTTTCCCAGAGCACCACCTTTGGGTGCCCTGCTTCATGCCTCAAACTCACACTGATCATCTGTTTTACATACAGTAATGTACAATGTTTCGGTGCTATTCTCTCAAATCCCTCACCTTCTCCCACGGAGTCCAAAAGTCTGTTCTTTACATATGTGTTTCCTTTGCTGCCCTGCATGTAGGATCATCAATACCATCTTTCTAAATTCCATATGTATGCATTAATATACAGTTATTTGTCTTTTTCTCTCTGACTTACTTCACTCTGTATGTCAGGCTCCGACTCAGATGTGTTCCTTTCTACAGCTGAGCAATATTCCATTGTGTGGAATACACACAATGGAAACACCTTCCTTTTCCATTCATCTGCTGATGGACATCTAGGTTGCTTCCATGTCCTAGCTTTTGTAAATAGCACTGCAGTGAACATAGTGGTACATGTGTCTCTTTCAGTTCTGTTTTCCTCAGGGTATATACCCAGCAGTGAGACTGCTGGGTCATATGGCAGTTCTATTCCCAGTTTTTAAGGAATCTCCACACTGTTCTCCATAGCAGCTGTACCAGTTTGCATTTTCACCAACAGTGTAAACGGATTCTTATTTCTCCACACCCTCTCCAGCATTTATTGTTTCTAGACTTTTTAAATGATGGCCAGTGTGAGATGGTGCCTTACCAGTGTGAGATGGTATCTCATTGTGGTTTTTATTTGTATTTCTCTAATAATGAGCGACATTGAGCATCTTTTTATGTGTTTATTAGCCATCTGTATGTCTTCTTTGGAGAAATGTCTGTTTAGATTTTTTTCCCATTTTTTAATTGGGTTTGTTTTTCTGGAGCATGAACTGCTTGTGTATTTTGGAGACTAATTCTTTGTTAGTTGTTTGATTTGCTACTATTTTGTCCCATTCTGAGGGCTGTCTTTTCACCTTGTTTATAGTTTCCTTCATTGTTCAAAAGCCTTTATGTTTAATAAGGTCCCATTTGTTTATTTTTTATTTCCTTTACTCTGGGAGGTGGGTCATAGAGGATTTTGCTCTTTATTTATGTCAGAGTGTGTTCTGCTTATGTTTTCCTCTAATAATTCTCCAGCTTCTGGTCTTACATTTCGATTTTTAATCCATTTTGAGTTTATCTTTGTGAATGGTGTTAGAAAGTGTTCTAATTCCATTCTTTTACAGGTAACTGTCCAGTTTTCCCAGAGGCTATCTTTGCCCCAATGCATATTCATGCCTCCTTTGTCAAAAAATAAGGAAGACTTTGACTGTGTGGATCAAAATAAACTGTGGAAAATTCTGAGAGAGATGGGAATACCAGACCACCTAACCTGCCTCTTGAGAAATCTGTATGCAGGTCAGGAAGCAACAGTTAGAACTGGACATGGAACAACAGACTAGTTCCAAGAGGAAAAGGTGTACATCAGGCTATATATTGTCACCCTGTTTATTTAACTTATATGCAGAGTACATCATGAGAAACGTTGGACTGGAAGAAACACAAGCTGTAATCAAGGCTAATTACTTTACAATATTGTATTGGTTTTGCCATACATCAACATGAATCTGCCATGGGTGTACATGTGTTCCCTTGTGTCTCCCATTTCTGGGAGAAATATCAATAACCTCAGACATGCAGATGACACCACCCTTATGGCAGAAAGTGAAGAGGAGCTAAAAGCCTCATGATGAAAGTGAAAGAGGAGAGTGAAAAAGTTGGCTTAAAGTTCAACATTCAGAAAACGAAGATCATGGCATCTGGTCCCATCACTTCATGGGAAATAGATGGGGAAACTGTGGAAACAGTGTCAGACTTTATTTTTTGCGACTCCAAAATCACTGCAGATGGTGACTGCAGCCATGAAATTAGAAGACGCTTACTCCTTGGAAGAAAAGTTATGACCAAACCTAGACAGTATATTCAAAAGCAGAGACATTACTTTGCCGACTAAGGTCCATCTAGTCAAGGCTATGGTTTTTCCTGTGGTCACGTATGGATGTGAGAGTTGGACTGTGAAGAAGGCTGAACGCCAAAGAATTGATGCTTTTGAACTGTGGTGTTGGAGAAGACTCTTGAGAGTCCCTTGGACTGCAAGGAGATCCAACCAGTCATTCTGAAGGAGATCAACTCTGGGATTTCTTGGGAAGGAATGATGCTAAAGCTGAAACTCCAGTACTTCGGCCACCTCATGCGAAGAGTTGACTCATTGGGAAAGATCCTGATGCTGGGAGGGATTGGGGGCAGGAGGAGAAGGGGACGACAGAGGATGAGATGGCTGGATGGCATCATGGACTTGATGGACATGAGTCTGAGTGAACTCCAAGATATGGTAATGAATAGGGAGGCCTGGCATGCTGCGATTCATGGGGTTGCAGAGTCGGACATGACTGAGCAACTGAACTGATAGGCACGTGGATTTATCTCTGAGTTTTCTGTCTTGTTCCATATTTCTGTTTTTGTGCTAGTACCATACTGTCTTGATGACTATAGCTTTGTAGTGTAGCCTCAAGTCAGGAAAGTTGATTCCTCCAGCTCTGTTCTTTTTCAATTTTGCTTTGGTATTCAGGGTCTTTTGTTACTCCATGTGAATTGTGAAATTTTTTTCTAGTTTTGTTGAAAAATGCCATTGGTAATTTGATAGGGATCACACTGAATCTGTAGATTGCATTTGGTCATATAGTTATTTTCATAATATTGATTCTTCCAACCCAAGAACGTGCAATGCAGTATCTGTCCATCTGTTTGTCAGCTTTGAATTCTTTCATCAGTGTCTTACAGTTTTCTGTATACAGCTCTTTTGTCATCTTAGGTAGATTTATTCCTAGATATTTTATTCTTTTTGTTGCAATGGTGACTGGGATTGATTCCTTAACTTTTTGATTTTTCATTGTTTATAGGAATACAAGTGATCTGTGTATTGATTTTGTATTGTGCAACTTTGCTAAATTCACTGATTAGCTCTAGTAATTTTCTAGTAGTATCTTTAGGGTTGTCTGTGTATAGTATCATGAAAGGAAGACACCTCATAGGCTTTCCTGAAAATCAGCTGCACCTGCCTTTTGTATTCATAGTACTTTGTACCAGGTGCTGATACAGTGAACAAAAGTTACACATTTGCTTACATCCACTCTTAGATGTAGTGTGTGTGTGTATAAATATATATAAGCTACATACCATAAAACTTTAAGTGTAAATGTTATGATTTTTATTAAAATTGCTGAGTTGTGTAGCCATCATTATAACCCAATTTTAAAACATTTCCATCTTCCCGTCAAGTTCCCTCATACGATTTTCACTTGAGCCCTGATGCTGCCCCCCAGTCATAGGAAACCATTGACTTTTGACTATAGCTTTGCCTTTTCTGGACATCTCATATACATGAAATCAAGTAATATGTGGTCTCTTTGTGTGAATTCTTTAGCTTGAGGTTCATATTATAGCCTTTCACCACTCGCTTTTATTGTTGTGTAGTATTCTACTCTGCTTTGCTTACAATTCTTTTCTATTGTATGGCTATACATAAGAACTGAAATATAGCTATGCCACATTTTGTTGATTCATTTGTTGATGTTTTGTTATGTATTTATGTTGTTGGATATTTGAGTTCTTTTTTTTGTCTGTTATGAAAAATGGTGCTGTATCTGCATGCAAGTCATTGTATGCCCATGTTTTTATTCTTTTGAATAGAAACATAGCAGTGGAATTGTTGAACCACGTGTCTCATCTTTGATTCCTTGAAGGCAGGAACATCATGTTGAAGTTTTTAGTATTGGCTTAGTGGTTGGTCTTTGAACTGGCTCCGCTAGCATGCCCGCCACACAGTGGGTCGGGCAACTGATCAACAGGTATTTATGACATAATTTCATGTTCTGTGACCCCTTGTTTGGTTTTTATGCACACTATATCTCCTGTTACACCCACTCAGAAAGAGTTACTTTTGTCTCTTTTCTTTGCAATGCTACAAACAATCCTAATGGTTTTGGATGAGCTAGATTTTTATTTCCAGCATAACTCCATGTATACTCAAAGACAGTACTTTCTAAGACAATGCCACATTAATAGTAATAAAAGCTATGGCTTATTTACAGTGTATACATATTATTCTATTGATTTATGGAAAGGGTATAAAGATGAATAATATAAACTGTGTTTTATTCAAGTAGGTTGGATAGAGTGAGGAAAGTTTTTTGGGTGTCTGATGTATTCTGTATAAACTGTTTTGTTCTGATGTTAGCTTGTTTGTGACCAAATGAAGTTAGTATGTCTGTGACCAAATAAAGTAAAAATGTTTCCCTACCAAAGTATGGTTTCATTTTAACTGGGCAATAGAAACCTGACATAAGAAGACTGGATTCTCTGCACTAAAGCAAATGCTATAAAGTTACTAATGCTGTTAAGAACCATGTACTGCCAGTTAATAGAAGTTAGCTGAAGGACTAAGAAAAAATGCACTCAAAATTCAGGCTCTTATTTTTACTTGCGAAACTAATCATAAATTTTGACTTACATCAGTTTTCATTTATAAATGACTCTTTCCCTCTGAGTGTAGCCTATATTCTCTACATAGCTTGAAGAAATGTGTTAATTTTCCTGTGGGTGTTAAGTGAGGCATGTTCCTTATACAGTATATTTGACAAAACAAACGGTATTGGACACATGGTAGAACACATTTTTAAGAGAAGGAATTATCATTGTTAAATGTGTAAGTCAAAATATATATGGTTAAATTATAATGATTAGGTTAAATGAGATTAGGTCAAAGGCTTGACATAGAATGGTCAACATTGGCTCATTTAATCTAGTTAGGAGCTTCATATTAATAATTTCTTAGTAATGTTTAAGAGCATGGACTCTGGAGCCAGATGCCCAGTATTTAAAAACAAACAAAAAACAGACCTAAAAGTCCTGCTTAACCACTTGCAGGCTTTGTAACTTAGGTAAGTTAGTTGCTTAAGCCACAGTTGTCTCATATAAATATAGTGAGTTTGTATGAGGTTTATAGTATCACTTTATAGGGTTTCTAAGTTTCAATGAAGTAATATATTGAAACATGATGCCTGGCATAAAGTAAGTGTTCAGTAAAACACATATTTAAAAACAGAAAAGCAACCCCAGTTCCCTGGGAATTTGTAGACTAGAGCCATATTCTCTGACGTGGTAAATAGCCTCATTACAAAGATTTTTCATTCAGATTTCAATAAAATGGGCTAGCAGCTATGAATCAGGTGTTTAAACTCTGAGCTTGTTCCCTTTTATGAAATGGACTTATGTGCCTTAGCATTTGTTTTTTTTTCACTTGCTTATTGGGTAGGTGAGGATTAACTGTTATATGTGAAAGTGTTCTACAAATGTAAGGCTAATACTTGAAATGAATAGTAAAGGAATAATATGTGTACATACTAGTAAGACACTGGGAAGGGAGGCTTCTTACATACTTTTGCAAATGACTGAAGGTAGGAATAGTAATTTTCTTGTTCATATTTGAACTTCAATATTTATCATATAGTGGGTACACAGTAATACTTAGTACACATATGACAGGTAAGACAGACTTGGTTTTAAAATTGTAATGCCTTTTCCTTAGGGATGGAGGTTACATGTGGAGAGAAGAGTATTTATAGGGAAGTTTGTTAGATCATCCAGTTTATGGATATGATTGGACACATTATCCTTTTGGAAATACTACGTAAATTGTATAGAATAACTGGTTTACCATTTTACCCCTTTTGCCTTTATTGCCTATAACATGCAATATTGCTGTATTTACTGAATGCTTATGTCCTTTTGGAGAAAGAATTGATGTTAATTTAAGTAAGGTAAGAATCTTGATGAGCTAATCAGTTTACATAAAATAGCATTTTCATGGTAAAGACTGCTAGGTTTGGAAAAGGCTTGAATGAGTTCTTCCTTCCCTTAGTACCGTTTGCAGTAGTTGGCACATGACCATTTGAGGCACAGATGGGATTTGGGTTCTTTGGTGCCAAGGTTAAGCTCATTTTGAATTTATGCCCTATTAGCATGTAAACCTGCCACACTGACATTTAAATGTCCTCTTTAGCAGCATAAGCTCCCTGAAGTGATAACTCTACCTTCAATAGAAGAGGGAAGAAAAGCAGCAGGAAAAGTGAAACTGCATGAGTTCTACAAAAGCATGTTGGAGTCATATAATGAAAAAGCAGATTTTTTTTTTTATTATGATGTTTCTCCATATTTGGCATTGCTGTAAATGGCTAACTAACATTTACTGCCAATTCAGTACAAATGTGTGGTTTGGTAATACCAGAACAGCAAATTTAAATGAAAAAATAAAAGTTAAACATTTCCACACAAGATTTTACAGTCTGACATTTCACTGCGTAGGTAAAAAGACACTTTTTTTTTTAAACTACATATTATTATTCAGCATGAATAAAAAACTACAACTTTTATTTTTAAACAGGAGTCACTGGTTTTAATTTTTACACATTTTAAAATTACTGTGATAAAAAATAATGAAAAAGCTTCTTAATAATGCCATACACAGTATAATATAGATTTGTCCCCATTATATAGCATTTGTTTAATATACAAAATAGAATATTGACACACTTGAATCTATATGTAGTTAAGCAAGTTATTTGAGGAGGGTATTTTCATACAGCCTTTCATCAGAAAATAAAATCCTTCTTTCAGGCATTTGCTAGAGAGAAGCTAATCCTTTCCCAAAAACCTGGTCACTAACCCCTTGGTGGACCAGGCTGACTGACCATAGTCTGGAAAATGATAAACTTCCATTCCAAGTGGTTAACACGTTCTCCTTACACTCTTCATTTCTCTTCTCATTCTCAAGCGAGGCACAGAAAAACACACTCATATACAGCTGCAGTCCTTTCAGTGATCTACCAAGATTGAAATCTTACTGAGGGCTGTCACAGTTCTTAACTTTTGACAGATAATGTCCATTCATGGTGATGTAGTTTTAGGACATTTAACAGAGAACTAAAATGATAAGACAGGGACGATTGGTTGTATAGGTAGATATGTAAAGTTGGAGCTGCTCATTCTCCCATTCCTCAGTTCTGAAGTGAGCCTGGCTTTCCTTTATATGTGTATCAGAGCCCATCCTATGCTAAACCCTAAGTTCTGCACAGACACTAGTCATGTGTGCTTTCCTTTTGCTGTGTCATTTTCTTTCCAGAAGAAGGCAGGTGCACGTTTAGGTTCCCCCTCACATAGTTTTTGACAGTTGGGTGTATATCCCCCAGACACTTGTCTTGTATCCTATAGCAAGGCCTGAAAACACAGAGAGGGTCCCTTTTTCCACTAGTAATTAAAAATACTTTTCAGGATTTGTTGTGACTCATCTACGCATGTCACCTGTCACTAAAATTACTATACACTTTTATAGTTTGGGATGGCAACATACCAAATATATAGAAAATGAAGCTCCTTTCAGACAGCACCATAGTTTTCTTCACTTAAGCCCATAATTACACTCACACACAATTAAGGTAAATTTCTTCTTTCCTACATTTTCTAAAAGGTCACGGCTTCTTTTTCCATTTAATGTACAGCTTCCTATAGTTTCATGAATGTCAGTCCATTTTCTTTTAACAACAAAGTGCACTTGTTTTTATTCACTGAGCTCGATTTTTAGGAGCCAAGGTTGTTGGGGCTAAAATTAAGATTAATGTGTGATATGCCTTCTGATTTTAACCAGATAATACTCTATAAATGATTAATAATTTATCTTTCAGAAGTTCTTTTTGAAAACACTATCACTGAAAATATTCAAGCAATATTTCTTAGGCACCAAAAATTTCACATCCAGCTGGGATACAAATCATTTTAAAATACTTTGAGATCAATTTAAAGAATTACAAAAGGAGTATTCCCTTTTTAGAGAGCATTCAAAAAGCAAATGATTACATTTTTATTAAATAATTTCTCCAAAATACTGAAAAATAACAACATTCAAAGAAAACATAAACATGTCCTCATTTTATTAGGAAATGAACTCTTATAGGACAGAAAGGAATTAGTGTATTATTGGCAGCCTATGAGATTCTGCACTATTTACATATTGCTGGTACCTCGATGCGTATTATTGCCAAACTGTTAAACTGTTGGGGAGGCTGTATGTGATGGTGCTTATAAGCACCACTTTTCTGTCCTGTTAACACCCTTTAGCGCAAGGGGAGATTTAGTGAACTAAACCTGTGCAGACAGACGCACTGTTGGAATGAGAAGGGTGGTCATTCTGGGAGGCAGAGGATTACTCCTCTCTGATCTGAATGGGACAGAGCCTCAATAACCTTCATGGTGCACAGGGCCAGTCTCCATTTCCCTCTTCCTCTAGAGCAAACCTGTTTGGTTTCTGAGACCATTGCTGTCTGTATGAATGCTTGTACACATTATAAATCATATAGGTTATCCATCAACATTTCTTTGACCCCTACAAAAATATATAACATGTCATGATAAAACAATCTCATCTAAAAATCATTCTTATTTTACACTATACAAGCTATTTTACAATCATTTTAATAAATTGCATGTAAAGCTGCAGTAGCCCTTCCCTTCCCAGATTAGTGAATACCAATATGATATATATCTGAAACTATAACTAAATATAAAAATATATTAGAAGTTTCATATTTTAATATTAGATTTTCCATTTTCTATTACACAAATAATTTGGCCACCTTGAATAGAAATCAGATTTCTTGTGGCTTAGTAAATGTAAGTTTTGAGTTTACAGAAAGTTGGTAAGGTGCACACAGAAAGGGCTACTACAGCTTTTATCTTGTTTAAAATGATAATTCTCAACAGTGAGAAGGAGAAATTCACATGACTTTGATTAAACTCTATGGCACACATAAGGCTGTGAGGGATGTATAGTTTTATGAACATGGAAGTCTGACATACAGTTCTAAATCAGAAAAATCAGTAGCTGAGCTTTCCTGTATCGCCAGGAAAGAAAGACCAATTGGTGACAAATGGGAATGTGAAAATGGGTGTCTAGCCACTTTTGCCATATTAGAGATTTTTGGAAGGGGTAAAGTTTAGTGGGAGGAATTACTTGGACTGGTTAAAAACACTCAACTGTGTTTCAGCTGGTTATCTGGAATTATAACTTTTAGGAAGTTTTACAGAGACTACAGCAAAAGGTCCTGAAAGACAGTTTACCAACTTTCTTCCCATCTAACCATTGCAGAGATAGGTAGGGCATTAGGTACAAACAGGGCCTCTTGGTAGTTTTTTTTTTTTTTTTAATTAGTCTTTTGCAGTCCACGGTTTACCCAGCAGGTTACTGGACTAGGTGCTCTATACCAGTTAGGACGGTTAATTTGCACAATCTATATAATTCTCCACTGAAGCAAATATATACAAAATATGAGCTTTTTGACAAGAAAACTGGAGATTTGAGTCAATTTTTGTGGTCTTCTGATAGCTAACTGCCATCAGGTTAGAAGCACCGACCCATTTTCACACAGAAGATTAATGTTTAGAGTTCGATTAGGAAAGCTATGAACTAGCTGCCCATCTTAAACAGCTGTACAACTTGAATACAAAAATTATGTAAGAAAAAATGAGCAAGCGTAGTTCACTGAATATAAAGGAAATTGTTAAAACCAGACAGTAATAGCTATAAAAGGCACAACTTCCCTTTTCTGATATACACTTGTAAACTTTGTTTCAGGTTTCCATGCATAAATCAAAAAAATGCTATCCTAACTATACAGGGGAAAATATACCAACAAAAAGTCTAAAAAATTTTGTCCAGCCAACTGTGAAAAGTATGAGCAGAAAGTTTACCACGCAGACTTCGGGCACTGGTGGTTTAGGTGCCATCCTTCTCTGAGAGCGGAGCTTATACACCCACATTATTGGCTCTAGTTTCTGGGATCCACCAACTCTCACTTTCTACTTGGCCCATCACTGAAAAGTGATAGCTCAACTGCTTCTGTTGCCAAGTCTTGGCCCTCTTTAAAACCACATGTAGTGCATATTCAAAACAAAAACAAAATCCAGACAAAAACAAAAAAATAAAACTGCTACAGGACAGATTGATAGTTTGTACAATAAAAGCTATAAATTCAACTTTCTTTAAGGCAACCTTTCTTATTAAGGCAGTCACTTTTGATGAAACAGAAGTTTTTTGATATTTCCACTTGAATATTTTGGTATCTGATTGGTGATGATTTCAGCTAACATCTCTGGGAATTCAATACTCATAGTCTTATCCAAAAATGTTTGGAAGCAATAGTTAAGAAGATTTTCAACCACCTGCAGGAGAAGATATAGTGATGATCAGTCTTAAGAACTTAGCAGTAGAGACATCTCATGATTGTTTTGGCCTCCCCCTCCTTTTTTTTTTTTTAAATGTCTGACCTGGAATATACCAATCTGCTGGAATTGCCCGGGTAAGAAAGAAGTTTATTTAAAATGAGCACTCAGTTACCAAAGACATTTTTAATTTCTTAAATTGTATACAGAGTTATATGTAATTAAGTGTTTCATGATGAATTGTGATACCATAATATATGAAGGACACATTCAAACTTACTGGATAAATTCATACAGAAATAGAGAATTCTGCCTTTTAAAAAAAAAAGTGCCATTACATTCTGTACTAGTATCTTGATGTTATATGCATATGACTAGATGAAATGGTATTTCATAATTGACTTTAGGAGAATTGTGTGCCAAACTGAACTTCACAGCCTGAAATCAAACCATGACCAAAATCAATGAATGGGGGACCCTAAAACTATTGGTATGTTATTATATACAATAATCAGGACATACTTTATGTCTCAGGAAATTCTTTTGAAACTTGGATTTTTGTTTGACACTTACATCATGCATGGAGTCCAAGAGTTTTGTCAGTTGATAAAACCGCTGCCAGTTCTGACTGGAGTTTCCTTCCCTCTTGACAATGGCTTTTCCTAGCTCTTTGATGTAGGTCATTCTAATTTCATCAAATAGTTCTTGACTCTTCAAGCCTTCCTTAGGAACTAAAAGGTTAATTGTAATCAATTAAAGAATTTTCTTGTGATAACTTTTCACATATACAAGTAGGACATTTATCAGTAATAGATCATTTCATGTTTTACACTGTATTTAATGCACTCTTAAAATATAAGCATTTTGAAGGATTATGAAACTATAGCCACATGAGAATATGGGATAAAAGAAAATTGGAGGATGTTAACTTTGGGTTTATCATGTTGTTTCTCATCTGTAAATCGATCTAGTAAACACCTTCCTCCTTAGTTCACAAAGCTAGTTTGAAGACCAAACCATACACTGATTGTCATTCTGCCCTTGAGTTTAATTCTAGTAAAGACATAGAGATGGCTTCAACAATAGTGTTTATTCCACCAGTTACATCTTGGAATATCTGTGATAAAACCAATTAGGACCTTAAAATCAGCATGCAGTACATTTTATTAATGTGTTAACATACTGAGTTGATATGACTCCAATCTAAAAACAAACTTGATTTTTATGTGGTTTATATGTATGCTTTACTGGGGAGCAAATTTCTGCCTTTCTTTCTGTATAGAAATATAGAAAATACCTCATGGATCATAAAATTAGTATAAAATCAGTTTTTCAGAGTACTCTTCAGGAAACAATACTGGGAAGAAGGACTGTGAACAGAGGATTAAGATTAATAGTTTCACTTGGTCTTGCAGAGATTATGACTTGTGGATACTACATTTCTTAAAGTGTGCTCCAAGGAACTCTGGTTCTGTGTAAATAATGATTAGGGGGAAAGGATTTGATAATCAGAATTTAGCAAAAGCAGATGTTTCAATACCAAGTTAGGCAGATTTTTGGATTTCAGGACTTCTTAGAGCTATAATTATGCACTCTCCAGGGATCCCATGGACTGGGGCCTGTCAGGTTCCTCTGTCCATGGAATTCTCCAGGCAAGAGTATTGGAGTGGGTTGCCATTCCCTTCTTCAGGGGACCTTCCCCACCCAGGGATTGAACCTGGGTCTCCCACATTGCAGGCAGATTCTTTACTGTGTGAGTTACCAAGGAAGCCCACTCTCCAGGGAGAGGGAACAAATCCTTTTCCAAATGTAAACTTCATCTACTGACATCTTAGAAAATGCTAGAACAGAGGAAAAGCAGTGTGTTTAGGATAAGTCTTTTTAATTCTTACTTGCCAGGTGGACTTCAGTATAACTTCCCTTTCCTACTTGTTTCTTTCTCAGTGAATTAAAAAATATATGTATTTTTAAATTTAGATAAAATTAGTGTGTAACATTGTGTTAGTTTCAAGGGTACAACATGATGATTCAGTATTTGTATATACTGCAGAATGATCACCACAGCAAGTCTAGGGGTAACATCCATCACTATAAATTGTTACAAAACTTTATTTCTTGTGATGAAAATTTTAAAATTTACTGTTAGCAGTTTTCAGATATACAATATCATATTAACTATAGACACCATTACATCTCCATGACTGGAAGTTTGTATTGTCTAAACCCTTCACTCATTTCTCTCATCCCCCAACACCCCCCACCCCCAAACATACACACCTCTGGTACTTCTTAATTTGTACTCTGTATCCATGGGCTTTTGTTTTTAGATTATATGTACAAGTAAGATGTATGTGGTATTTGTCTTCTTTGACTGATTTCACTTAGCACAATGTCCTCAAGGTCCATCCATGTTGTTGCAAGTGGTGAAGTTTCATTTTTTTCTTATGGTTGAATAATATCTCATGGAATCATCCATCGGTAGACATTTAGGTTGTTTTCATATCTTGACTATTATAGGTTATTTTGCAGTGAATGTGAGGGTGCACATACCTTTTCCAGTTAATTTCTTTGTTTTCTACGATTAAACCCCCAAAGTGAAATTGCTGGGTCATATAGTAATTCTACTTTTAATGTGCTGAAGAACCGCCATACTGTTTTCTGTAGTGGCTGCACCAATTTAAATTCCCTAAAGAGTGCACAAAGGTCTCCTTTTTCTCCACACCTTTGCCAATACTTTTTGTCTTTGGCTGTTTTTATAACAGTCATCCTGATTGATGTTAAGGTGGTATTTCATTGTACTTTTGATTTGCATGCATTTCCCAGATGACGTAAAGCACCTTCTTACATACATATTGATTATTTGTATGTCTTTGTGAGACACCTGTTCAGGTTCTAGGCCCATTCAAAAAAATCCGGATATTAGTTCTTTTGCTGTTGAGTTCTATGATTTCTTTTATTTGTAGATATTAACCCCTTATCAGATACATGATTTGCAAATACTTCCTCTCATTTGGCAGACTACCTCATTTTGTTTGTTGATGGTTCCCTTTGCTGTGTAGCTATCTAGTTTGATATAGTCTCATTTGTTTACTTTTGTTTCCTTTGCTTTTGATGTCTGAGCCAAGAAATCAACCTCAAGACTGACATCAAGGAGCGTACTGCCTATATTTTCTTCTGGGACTTTTATGATTTCAGAACATATGTTCAAGTCTCTATGATCCATTTTGAGTTAACTTTTGTGTATGGTGTGAGATGGTAATCCAGTTTCATTCTCTTGGATATAGTTTTCCCAACATCTTTATTGAAAGGACTGCCCTTTTCCCATTGTATATTGTTAGCTCCTTTGTTGTTAATTCATCGATAATACATATATTGTGGGTTTACTTCTTGGCTCTCAGTTATGTTCCATTAATCTATGAATGGTCTTGTGCCAGTACAATACTGTCTGGATGATTACAGCTTTGTAATATAGTTTGAAACCAAGGCGTTAAGTTCAGCTTTGTTCAAGTTTGCTTTGGCTATTCTGGATTTTCTATGCTTCCATATAAATTTTAGGATTATTTGTTCTATTTCTGTGACACATGCCATAGGAATTTTATAGAGATTGCATTGTATCTGTTGATTACTTTGAATAGTAAGGACATTTTGACACTATTAATTCTTCTAATCCATAGGCATGGACTGTCCATTTATTTTTTGTTTTCTTCAGTTCTGTTCATCAGTGTCTTACAGTTTTCACTGTGCAAGTCTTTTGCCTCTGTGGTTAAATTTATTCCTAGTTTTTTTTTTTTTTTTTTATTCTTTTTGATGCAGTTGTAAACAGAACTGTTTCCTTAATTTCCCTTACTGGTAGTTTGTTTTGAATGTATTGAAACTCAACAGATTTTTGTAAATTGAATTTGTATCCTGAAACTTTATTGAATTTATTAGTTCGAACAGCATGTTTTGATGTCGTCTTTAGGGTTTCTCTATATAAAATCAGATCTTTTGCAAATAGAGTTTTACTTCTTAAAAATGTTTTTTTTCTAATGGTTTTACTTCCAGTTAAACAGGCAGTAATAATTAGAACACTCAGGATGTGCTGACCCCAGCTGGAATTTTTACTTCTTCCTTTTTGATTTGGATGTCTTTTCTTTCTTTTTCTTATTTAATTGGCCTGGCTAGAATTTCCAGAACTAGGTTGACTAGAAGTGGCTAGAGTGGGCATCTTTGCCTCATTCCTTATTTCAAAGGAAGAGCTTTCAGCTTTTCACCATTGAGTAATGGTTGGCTTGTCATATATGGCCTTTATTATGGTCAGGTACTATACTTAGTTTATTGATATTTTCTATCATAAATGGATGTTGAATTTTGTCAAATGCTTTTTCTGCACTTAGATTTTTATCCTTCATTTGGTTAGTGTAGTATATCACTCTTACTGGATTTTGATTAGGATTAGACCAAAAACTATATATGAAAATATTTTGATTTCATAAAGCAAACTTGACACTTCTAGGATATCAGTATTAGTGTGCAAATGAAGGCCACTTAATCAGGAGTGTTAAGACCCATATTCAGAATGGGTTAATTTTTACACATGACTATATTACAGGTAATCTAGTTATTGCTGATTTTTAAAATAATGATTTGTTATTTATAACTGTTTTCCTGTGCTGGTTTTCCTCATTGTAAAAATCAAGTGAGAAACCTATTCAGTATTTATATTTAGAAGACTTTCATCCATCCCAAGTTACCACAAATATTCCTTGGGATTTTTGCTTTATGTCATTTGGGTCATATATTCAGAATTATTTTTCTGGTGAGTAGAATGCTTTCTATAATGAAATCTTTAAATATAGAACTGTTTTGGGGGCCTTAGTGTTTATTCTTATAGTAATATAGCTGGTTCAGATTGCTTTTGGGTAAAACAGTGGTCAGCAATGGCCCCTTCCTACCTGTAGCCTGTTTTTGTAAATAAAGTATCATTGGAACACAGCCACGCCTGTACTCTTTAAGCATTGTTAATGAATGACCATGTTCATGTCACAAGGGGCAGAATTGATTACCTCTGACACAGACTGTATGCAAAGCTGAAATTATTGACCATCTGGCCTTTTACAGAAAGTATGCCACGAATGCCATATACTCCATGGCATGTAGTATGCCATATACTACACTATGCGTAGTGTATCTTTTTACTTCAGCTACTCAACATCTTTAGTTAGATATATATCTTATAAATAGCAGAGTTGGATTGTTTTCTTAAACTAGTCTTACACTTTCTGTATATTTTTATCTTGGAGCATTTAGTCCATCTACATTTAATGAAATTGCTGATACATTTGAACTTATTTGTACAATCAGTGTATTTGTTACTTCCTCCTGTCATGCCTTTGTTTATGCTTCCCCTCTGCCCTCAACTTCCTCTCATTTCTTTTATTCTTGTGGATTGTTTTTTCTTACCATGTTCTCCCCCAAAGCCCTCATGGTTTGATAATGTACTTTGTATACTCTTTAAGAAATTTAAACACTCATCTTTAACTTTTCAAAGGCTCCTTTTTTCTTCTTTGCCTGTATGTAATTATTGTGTACTTTAGTTCTAACTTCCCAAAGACATTATTACTGTTAATTTACAGTTAGTTTAAATGTATCTAAATATTTACCACTTTATTCTGTTTTCCATCTTCAAGATACCACTTTCCCTTAGCCTAAGTATATCCTTTAATATTACTTTTCTGAGGATCTGTAGTGGCAAAATCTCTTTTGACCTTCATTAAAAAAAAAAAGACTGTATATTAGGCCTTTCAAATTTAAAGTGATTGTTTGAGATATCTACATTAATCTCTACCATGTTTGTAACTTATCTATTCAATTTTCTTATTTCCTTTTTCTGCCTTTTCTAGTCTTTACTGAGTATTCATGTGATTCTGTTTCCTCTTGGTGTATCAATTATGACTTCCTTTAAAAGTTGTTTTTAGTGGCTGCCCTAGAATTTGAAATATACACTTACAACTAATCTACATCTTCTTTCAAATAACACTGTACTATTTTTATAGGTACTGTAGGTACATTAAAACATCATCAGTGGATGTTGAATCTATCATAGGTGATCTTTTTCTTTTAACGGTAAATAGTTCACTCTGCTACCTTCCTGCTTGCATGATTTCTAATGAGAATTCTAATGTAATTTATATCCTTCCTTTATAAGGAATGGTAAGCTGTTTTCCCCTCTGGCTTTTTCCTTTATTGTCTTTAGTTTTCTGTACTTTGAGTACAATATGCCTAGGTGCAGCTTTTTTGGTATTTATCTATCTTTCTGGATATTTTCTGAGCTTCCTGGATGTGTTTTGGTGTCTGTCATTAATTTTGGAAATCTATCAGCCTTTATTGCTTCAAATATTTCTTCTCTTCCTTTTACTGTCTCTCTTACCTGAGATAGGAAGGTAAAGGGGACTGGAATTATCTATTTACACTTTCCCCTAGGATAGAAAGGGGATCTTCTCTGATCTTCATCATTAGAATTTGGTGGGGTTTCTCATGGTAAGCCCCAGAGAACTGTGGGGGAAACCCCTGAAGACTGGGTCTCCAGAATTCTTATATAGTGAAGTGGAAGTCGCTCAGTCATGTCCAACTCTTTGCGACCCCATGGGCTATACAGTCCATGGAATTCTCCAGGCCAGAATACTGGAATGGATAGCTGTTCCCTTTCCAGGGGATCTTCCCAACCCAGGGACTGAATCCAGGCCTCCTGCATTGTAGGCGAATTTTTTAGCAGTTAAGTCACAAGGGAAGCCCAAGAAAACTGGAGTGGGTAGCCTATCCCTTCTCTAGCAGATCTTCGTGACCCAGGAATCGAACCAGGGTCTTCTGCATTGCAGGTGGATTCTTTACCAACTGAACTATCAGAGAAGCCCTGATATCAGGGTTCTTAACACTCCAGCTATTCCTTACTTGGTCTTCAGAAATTCATCAAAGATACCGTAAGTGTTTCTACGTTACTGGGTCCAGTAGCTTCTGTTTCCAGGAAACTGATCTTGGCTCTGGTCCTCTGTATTTGCCTGTTTCTCCAGATTTTGATGTTAGTGGTTTGTCCTGTGATCTTACTTCTCAGATGGATCTTTAAAAAAGTTATGGTTAGTTTGCCTAGCTTTTTCTTATTTGTGAGGATGGGAGCAATAACGGCCAAGTTGTTTAATTGTGAGAGTTTAAATTGGAAATCCACTCTCTTTTTTTTAGTTTTCTCCCCATTAGCTTTTTGAAAAAAATTATTTCACTTTCTTCAATTGCTGCTGTTCTGGAAAGTTTCCAGCCATTATCTCTTTGTATAGTATCTTTTCACTTGTCATCTTGGATCTTTGATTATAAGAAGACCATATGAATGGGTCACTACTGTGTTGTTAATGATCTGCTATGCTAGTCACCACTGGTTGCAGGAAGCTTTATTCATTCACATCATTGTGCTATGAATGAATGCTATTTTTTATGTTATGACGTGAAAAGAGTTGTGAAGTAGTTTTAGACCTTCTCTCTCAATCATGCCTCTTATCTTTGTTCATACATATACACAAATGCTCATTAAAAATATACTCTGGCTAACTTCTTTAGATGTATATTTCAGTTTAAATGTCTCTACAGATATGTCTAATCTGCCTTTAGATCCATCTTTTTTTTTCCCCAGTTGTACTTGTCTTTAAATTTACTGAATGTACTAATTTACCAGTCTTGGCAACTGCCCTCTAAGAGAAAGCTAGCTTCAAGTGCAGCTCATCTCTTTAGGTACCTGCCTGCATGTAGTGTTAAATTTTTTAAGTCCAGCATATCTTAATGGAGGGTTAGGACACTTCTAGTGTTCTGTCAGGGTAGCAGTCTAATTGTATCTTAAGATACATATTTTCATCCTTCTAAGTCTTTTTTTTTTTTACCAAAAGGTTAGTATCTTGGCATTGACCTGTACCTGGATATTATCAACCCAAATGATTCATTATCAGAACTTTAACTGTTTACTTCAACAGTATCAAGCTCACTGCTCTAACAAGGGTACTACTACAGGTAACCTTAAAAATTAGCTTTTTTAAAAATGGGTTGTGGAAAATTTTCTTACTTTGGAATATCACTAATATTCCTTAAGTCCCAAAACATTAAACAACAAAAATAGTATGAAAGCATTAAGGTTGATGTGTGCTTTGGAAATACAGTCATATAGTCGTGTAAGGGGCTTCCCCGGTGAGTCAGACAGCAAAGAATCTGCTGTAATGTGGGAGACCTGGGTTTGATCCTTGGGTTGGGAAGATCCCCTGGAGGAGGGCATGGCAACTCACTCCAGTATTCTTGCCTGGAGAATCCTCATGGACAGACGAGCCTGGCGGGCTACAGTCCAAGGGGTCAGCAAAGAGTTGGACACAACTGAGTGATGAAGCAGTCATGTACACCATCCATAGATTATTTAGCCACTTTGAAACCACAGTTACTAATGGAATGAAGGCTTTAAAAAATTGGAACGCTATTTATATGAAAGAGGTATTCAGCTATCAATTCTGCATCTTATAAAGTTTATAATGCCTACTGGTTCACAGATCTTCTTTCATTAGTTGTTGAAAATGCCACATTTTTACTAATATAGACAAGATACTTTGTATTTTCAGAAGTTTTCTAGTTTGCCTTTGCTTGCTAAAAGTAGTCTCACTGAAGTTCATATACTAATATACCTTATGTAAACTTTCGAGATAGTGTTGTTCCTTTCTAGATAAAATACCTCTGGTCCAACAGTCCAGCTCCAATGCTGCATTAACCAATTCTTTAATAGTACTCAAGCTCACTTTTTGTAGGTCATCCTTTTCTTTCATAGTTTCTTTCTTTTAAAGTAATTTTTATTGGGAGTATAGTTGACTCACAATATTCGTAGTTTCTGCTGTATAGCAAAGTGAATCAGTTATACATGCAGCCACTCTCTTTTTTTAGATTCTTTTCCCATATAGGTCATTACAGAGTATTGAGTAGAGTTCCCTGTGCTGTATGGTATGTTCTTGTGTGTGTGTGTGTGTGTGTGTGTGTGATATTTCAATCCCAATTTCCCAATTTATCCTTCCTACCCATCCCCCCTTGGTAACCTTAGTTTTTCCCCTACAACTATGACTATTTCTGTTTTGTAAATAACTTCATTTGTATGTAAGCAATGTTATTGTTGTCCAGTTGCCCAATTGTTTCTCACTCTTTTTGACACCATGGATTGCAGCACACCAGGCCTCCCTGTCCCTCACCATCTCCTGGAGTTTGCCCAAGTTCATGTACATTACATCAGTACCATCCAGCCATCTCATCTTCTGTTGCCCCCTTCTCCTTTTGCCTTCAGTCTTTCCCACTATCAGGGTCTTTTCCAGTGAATTGGCTCTTCACATCAGGTGGCCAAAGTATTGGTGCTTCAGCATCAGTCCTTCCAATGCATATTTAGGGTTGACTTCCTTTAAGACTGACTGGTTTGATCTCCTTGCTGTCCAAGGGACTCTTGAGTGTTCTCCAGCACCGCAGACTGAAAGCATCAATTCTCTGGCACTCTGCCTTCTTTAAGGTCCAATTCTTACAGTCGTACCATGACTACTGGACAGACCATAGCCTTGACTATGTGGACCTTTGTCAGCAAAGTCATGTCTTTGCTTTTTAACACACTATCTAGGTTTGTCTAGCTTTCCTGCCAAGGAGCAGTTGTCTTATGATTTCATGGCTGCAGTCACCATCCACAGTGATATAAACAATATCATGTGATATTTGTCTTTCTCTGACTTACTGTGTATGACAGACTCTGGGTCCATCCATGTTGCTATAGATGGCATTATTTTGTTCATTACTTCTTTTTTATGGCTGAGTAATATTTCATTGTATATATGTACCACATCTTATTTATCCATTTCTCTGTGGATGGACACTTAAGTTGCTTCCAGGTTGCTGAGTATTATAAACAGTGCTGCAGTGTACACTGGAGTGCTGCATGTATCTTTTGGAATTGTGGTTTTCTTTGGTTTTTGCCCAGGAGTGGAATTACTAGATCATATGGTAGTTCTATTTTTAGTTTTGAAAGAACCTGTACACTTGGGCTTCCCAGGTGGTGCTAGTGGTAAAGAACCCACTTGTCAATGCAGGAGATGTAAGAGATCAGGTTCAATCCCTGCCTTGGGAAGATCCCTTGGAAGAGGGCATGGCAACCTACTCCAGTATTCTTGCCTGGAGAATCCCATGGACAGAGGAGTCTGGAGGGCTACAGTCTATAGGATTGCAGAGTTGGACATGACTGAAGCAACTCAGCATGCACAGCACATACTGTTCTCCGTAGTGGTTGTACCGGTTGATGCTCCTACCAGCAGTGTAAAAGGGTTTCCTTTTCTCCACACCCTCTCAAGCATTTATTATTTCTAAGTTTTGATGGCCACTCTGACTGATGTGATACCTCATTGTACTTTTGATTTGCATTTCTTTAATAATCAGTGATGTTGAGCATCTTTTCATGTGCTGTTTAGCCATTTGTATGTCTTCTTTGGGGAAATGTCTGTTTCAGTTCAGTTCAGCCTTCCAATGTCTGTCTAGAGCTGCCTATTTTTTGATTTAGTTGTTTGGTTTTTGATACTGAGCTACATGAATTGTTTGTGAACTTTGGAGATTAATCCCTTGTTCACTTCATTTGCAAATTTTTTCTCTCATTCTGTGGGTTGTCTTTTTGTTTTGTTTATGGTTTTCTTTGCTGTGCAACAGCTTTTAAATTTAGGTCCCATCCATAATTTCTTATTGTCATTGGATTACTAATGTATTATTAGTCATTGTATAACTAAAATTTTTGACTAAGTAACTGAGTTTGAGCAAGCTCTGGGAGTTGGTGATGGACAGGGAAGCCCAGTGTGCTGCAGTCCATGGCGTCACAAAGAGTCGGACACAACTGAGTGAGTGAACTGAACAGTGTTGTAGGGAAAAATCATTCAAGCTGGCATGCTTTCTCTGTGTCTTCTGTAGTGCAAGTGTAAAAAGTTGTAGGAAGGAAGAAGGCTATAGATACTCCAGATCAGCAGTGACTTCCTCCTTCCTGCCATGTGGTTCGAATACCTCTCCATTTCTCCATGATACTTATCTATCTTATTAATCTTAGCCTTTCTAAAATTTTACATTTATGAAAATCTAAAGTACCAGGAAATAGTAGAGGTATAATTATTTAGTGCTTTGTATACAAATAAACCTTTATTTCTAGACTTCTACGTTTTATGTTTTTGACATATTTTAGAAGTCAGTTTTAGAAGAGAATAGGTGTTCTACCAACCTGAAGAGAGGAGCAGTAAGGTTTTCATACAGAGATACTCTTCGTAAGATACCTGAAGCCTGTTTAACTCAGAGGAAACATATAGCATATGTTTACATTGGTCATACATGCAGGGTAAAGCCATTCTCTGCCTGTGAAAGACAAATATCAAGTGTTTGAGTTAAAGAGAAGTAATTCTTGTTCCATAAAAAGTACTCTTCTGTTTTATTTTGCAAAGCGTTCTATTAACTCATCTACCTATTGCAATTAATGCAAATTCCCTCTGATCTGAATTTTTGAAAGCTTTCCTTAAGTATTTAGAATTTATTCCTATAGAATCTATTATCAGTTGTTCATTTAAATCAAGCTTTTATGGTAGTATTTGAATATGAGCAGTTAGACAACACAGTTTTAAATCCTACCCAGTTGAAAATCAAGTTATTTTTTCCATAGCACTGCATTCTAAAGACAACTGTGTGTGATAATATTTATAGTTACATAGAGGGTCAGAAATAAAACTTGACTCTAGGGTTTCTGATATCCAAAATCTGCCTCTGACCAGTGTTATGTGACTGAATATTCTTCCAACTAAAAGTACTACAAAATGAATTTTCAGTTAGGGTTCTCAACAGTTACGATCACATCTAAAATTTTCAAGTAGATCTCTCAAGTTTCCTAACTTTTAAAATGACACAAAGAGCCTGAAACTGTGTCTCCTCATGGTTTAAAATAAGATCTGTTTTTTATATTTTTGACAAAAAGTGACCTTGGACTTAAGAAAAAAATAAAAGGTTATTATCCCAATGGTATAAGGAGGCAAGAATGGGAAATAGAATGCCCACTTAAAAACTATTGTTTCTGTAAGCCATCCAACCTCAAATAAAGTCGAACACTGAGAAAAAATTTCTGTAACTCCTACTTTATGTAAGAAATACCAGGTTATGGTCTGATGGTTTAAATCTAAATTTGACTACCCTCCCAAATAAGTACTCTGAGTCAGATTAATTTTATAAAAGAAGATATGTTGGTGTTTCATATCATAACTCTATTCACACTTTTATTCCCAATTAATGGCTTCAACTCTCTTTTTAGACAGTGACTTTAGACACTGTCAACATGGTTTTAACTTCTGAAGTAAGCATGGTCAGACTCTGAAATGGGCAGCAAGTACTTAAGAAATTTCAAAGGTGATTAAGTTTACATATAAGCTACATATTTTTAATTAGTTAAATTTAATCAAAAACTTAAATCTTGTTAAGCCATGGCACAGTGGATTGAATAGTCCTTTTTTGGCAATAGATGATCAAGGTGACATCTGTCTTTGAAGTAGACACCTGAAAGTATGTGTGGAGATCTGGCCTGGTCAAGCACATGGCAGTGCCTATTAACTGAAAATCAACAGAATAGAATGCAGAGAGTTTGATTACAGTACATATTTCACATGCCTCTTGTCACATTTCTTCTAACCGTGAAGTCTGGTCTTTTCTCTTTCACGTCTCACTCAGTTACACCTCCTCCAAGAAGCCACTAGCACTCATCTGAAAAAGACCTCTGTCTAGTAAAAACTCAAAAATTATTTTATTTGATGATTATCTTTGTCTCCCCAACTAGAGTGTAAGCAATAAAGGTAGGGAACCTTGTTTGTCTTGTTCTCTGCTAATATTGTAGCAGGCACATACTAGGAGTGTGCTAAGTATTTGAGGTTCCCCTGTAATCTGTTTTCCTCTGTTTGAAACTGCCCCTCTCTCCTCCCAGCGCTGGCTTCTTCACGCTCCTAAAACAAATTCTATCTCATGGCTTTGAAGATGCTGCTTGACTTGGTCCCTGTCCACTTCTCTAAACTCGGAGAAAGTCTTTATTGGCTTTCTCCCAGTTCCTCCACATATGCCAAGGTTGTTTCTCAGCCTCTGTAGTCATCTCTTCTGCCTGAAATGCCCTACCTTTCCGATAAGCTTATTCTTTTGTGCTATTCAGTTCTCAGATATCTAGAGAGGTCTTCTATAGTACCCCACACTATGATGTCATGGCTCTCTGAAATAAATTTGGTCATTTTGGTTTTCCTTATTGGTATGTTAGTAGAGCCTTATGTATTATAGCTCAAGCTCTTAAAAACGGTGTCTGACACTTGGTAAGTACTTAAATATGATTAAATGAATACTGTGCTGGAAAATAAGTATCACTGATAGAGATACACCACCAAGTTTAACTCACCAGTTAAGCCTCTTAAAATATCTAGAGCTAGTATCATCCAGTCTCTACTAAAACAGATACAATTTGACCTTTACTGTGTCATAAGGCAAGCCCTGCTGTTTAACACTCATTCAAACAGATGCTTTTTTTTTATACCTTCTCCCCATTATTTTTGTGCTTGGTACACCCAACAGTGGAAACAGCATGTTTGCTTGCTCTTCACAGGATATCTTTTAGGCTGTCCTCATCATTCCTTTTCTCCTTTACACATCCTCTGTTCATCAATTGATGTTAATTTCTAAACTTCAATTGATGTTAATTTCTAAACTTCTTGCCACTCTGTACAGTTTTTTTTTTTTTTTTAATATGGCATCCAGTTCTGAACAGAAACTACTAATGATGGATTAACTCACATGGAGTATAGTGAGACTGTTATAACATGGTTGAAGATTTCATTAATTTTTTTTGGACCCCCATAGTCAACAGCTGGAGAAGGCAATGACACCCCCTCTTGTACTCTTGCCTGGAAAATCCCATGGACGGAGGAGCCTGGTGGGGTGCAGTCCATGGGGTCGCTAAGAGTTGGACATGACTGAAGCAACTTAGCAGCAGCATAGTCAACAGCACCCAGATCTCACAATTTTAAAATCTTTTTTTCACATGAATACAGATCTCCTTCTGCCCAGAGGAGTGGGTATGCATATGTGACTGTGTGTGACTTCCCTGTTTGCTATCTAATAAAGGAGATAAGCTGTGAGTGCAAAAGTAGTAATAAAAGGTAGAACATGATAAACACTAGGGATATACAGCAGAGAGGTTTTTACCTGGTGGTATGACTATCATGAGCTAGGGGTATGTTTGAAGAATAGATCATCTGAGGGGAAAAACAATATGTGAAGGAGAACAACAAGAGGTAAAATGAGGCCGGATTCTAGAAAGCCAGAAACCATGCTGAGTATGCACTGAGTGCTCAGTGAAGACACCTGTGTGTCAAGAAGAAAAATTTAGCATGATGGAGGATACACGGGCAGCAGAAAGCTGGTTAGGAAACAAGTGCAATGGGTAAGGGGAATGGGTATCTGAAATGTTTCACAGGCATAGACCTAGAGGACTAGAGAAAGCTGATTTATCAAGTCTTAGTGTGGTTGGTTCTCTCCCAAATTAAAAAAATCTTGTTCCCATTTTCTTTACAACTCATAGACATTGAATGAGCCTTGCCATGCAAAGAGATGCTTCTTGTCTTTGGGTCCATATCTGTCATCCCTTCATCCTAGTTGTCCTCATCTGTTCATTGTCCCTGCTGAAAGTAAGATCAACATGAATTGTATTATGCTGTTTCCTTTCTGAAATACGATTATATAATTAAAACAATGCCACAGTAAGATTCCTTTTCCCTTGCTATAGACTTTACTGACCCCAAGAGATGCTATTTAAAATATATGCTTCAGTAGGTCCTAGTACATAACAGTGCCACATGCAGTTTGCTCTGTAGTACATTCTGGCCTGCCTTAAGCATTGAGAAATTCTGCTTCAAGATACTTGGTAGGTTGCCCAGTTCCAAGATAACCTGGTAGGATTGATTCAGTCCTGAAGGAATATGAATACGGGGAAAATGACTAACAAATTACTTACTCATTAATAATCAGATCAGGAGCAAAACACAGCATATTTGCACTTGATTGTCTGTATGATCTCCACCCCAGGGCGAATGCCATGAGGAACATCCATGAATACTGCAGTAGAGTCATTTGGTCATCCAGATGTAAGTTCCTGAATCCTGAATTAAGAGGAATAAAAGGTGTGAGGAAACACTCTAGTTGCCAAAGAGAAGATCCTCTCTCTGGGGACTGTCAAAGACAGTTTTAGAAGATGCTAATAGAAGAAATGAAGGGTTAAGTGGACACAGTTCTCCTTTGTCATTTGACATGTAAGACCAAAGCTCTCAGTGATTTTTTTAATACTATTCAATGTTAGAAAAAAGAGTAGCCAGTTTTTGTCACCTTTTGCTTATTTGAGTAATTATGGACTAAATACTAAAATGCTATATTAAAAAGTAAAACAGAAAGCCAAGAATCCTGGCAGACACTGCTCATTCAGTGGATTTAAGTTAAAAAAAAATGCTCCTGATAGTTATACGTCTTTACCCCTTGATTAAGTAGGGATGACAGGAAGCCATGGGATCAAGGTGATAAACAGCCAGAGTGTTTGATGTAAAAAATTCTAAGGTTTACACCTTAGAGGTGCTACCTTTGCATCTTACCTGGTATTGCCTTTGCCCATTTCACTGCTGCAATCACCTGCCGCCCACCTAACATGTTGAGTGCAGTCATGATCCGCCAAGTTGAATCTGGAATAGAGCTGTCATATCCTGCATATAACACCTCAGGTTCAATGACTTCGAGCAGTGACACCAGTGTAGGCGTGAGTTGTGGTAATGTTGCAGGAACTATTGTTTTGTTAGCAGGATTTTCAGAAGTTTCTTGCGAGACTCCTGTAGTGGCCTGCTGAATTCCTTTTATCTTTTTCTTTGTTTTTCGAGCTGTGGGTATATTAAAAAAAATACACAGAAATCAGCTGTAATGGGAAAGTCTGGGCAGCATAGTTTATTCAAGAGGTATTTCAGTTGCTGAAACTAATTTGAAAAAGGAGAAATATTTTATGTAGCAGTTATGATAAAGTGACATGAAAGAAGAGAAAAACACTTTTCCCTGAAAGCAAAGAATCAAGAGGAACCCGTTCATTTAATTTCCTCTACAAATGAGACAGTTACTTCTTCATTATAATTAAAATTAAATGTCTTACAATGTTAAAACAATATAAACATATTACTTACATATTCTTCCATTAAAGTAATTTGTCTTAATTTCACTCTAAAGTAAAAATTTTCATTAGTTATACAAGGCAAATTACTATCAACTGAAAGAAAGAATTTAAGTTTGTAATACCAGTAACTGTGGTGGCTTAGGGTTAATCTAAATTATGGGTATAATGAAGAGAGTGATACTGTTTATTGTCTTGCACAAAGTCCCCTTCTTATCAAGATAGTAAGAAGATCTTACACGGGAGATCATGCATGCAGAAAGATCCCCATTTCACCTTTATATTATGTATACTATATGGGATTTTAAATCTTTGTGAACATTCAGAGAAAACCATTTCTTTATATAAATTACCAATGGGTATAATTTCTTTTATAAGCGATTTTAACTGATGACTCTCTAAGCCTAAAGTATCTATTTTCATATCATGTATAAAGTAACTTTTATTTTTACTTAGTTTGGAAAAGTATAATTGAATTAAAACATTGATTCTGTAGATTTTTTTAGCAGACATATTCATATTCTTGAATTTACTTGTTCCAGTGACAAATGAAAATATTATTTTCTGGTTATATGTGGGGCCAAAGCAAGCAAATTATGGTGTCCTTAAAGAGAAATTACTCAGAGCTCCAAGGAAGGACAAGGAATCTAAGATGTGTGAAAGCAGAAGTGTGCCTGTCTCAGTTATCAGGGATGCAGACCATTGTGCCAAGGAAAAGTAAATGATAGTCATATTTAAAAATTATATCTTTTGTCCCTAAAATGACAAAGTACATAGTTTGTGGAGGACAGATGTGTGGACAAGAACTGTGTATATCCATGTGCAGTGTTGGGGGAAAAAAAACAAACCCTGTTGTTTAGTTGGATAGAATGGTCCCATTTCTTACTTTGCTCTGTGCTCAAACATTTAAGAATTTTTAGTTAACACTTCAAAACAGAGAAATATGATCATGACTGACACGTTCTAGTTTATTTTACCATGCTCTACTGAAGACACAGTATGGTGCGGTAGAGAGCATAACTATGAAACCAACATGTTGGGAGATAATCCTAGCTCTGCCACTGAGTAGCTGGGTATCTGTGCCCTATTCCCTGGGCCTTTCTTTCTGCTTCTATAAAATGAGGATAATGTCAGTACTACCTCATAGGGTCTGTTGATAATTAAATCAGAATATATAAAATGCATAAAACAGTTCTTGGCACATGTTAAGTGCTATGTAAGAACGATCACTGTCTCAACTGGTAGTAAAATACAGTTGGAAAATATTCTGAATTCACGTAGTCCAAGTTTATAGAGGAGTGACAAAGTTAAAAATGGAAGAGCTCCTATACATTAAGGAAACTCTTTAAACAACCAAAGTTATCATATCTTACTGACACCCAGACCTCAAAATCATGAAGCATATTTTGTTGCCAAATGAGAACATGCATGTCCCAAATAAATACACTGAAACAGTACTTTAAAAACTATTAACCATAACTTTAAGTTTGTCTAGAATATGTATTCTTACACTCTACATTAGAAGAAAAGATAATGACAAACTGGAGGATTTTAAAGTCTTCTCACCTTATCATAAAACTCTAAGAACACAGGCAAAAGATTTTCTGACACTCATACCCATGTTTTCTTAGGTAAGTCTCACAAGGCAATAGAAATAAAAAGACAATCTACAGACAAGAAGAAAATACTTGCAATGATTCAACAGGGCTTAATTTTCAAAATATACAAACAGCTCATACAACTTGACAACAAAAATCAAACACCCCCCCCAAAAAGGGCAGAAGACCTAAAGAGACGTTTCTCTAAAGAAGTACAAAGGGGGCCAATAGGCATGTGGAAAGATGATTAACACTGCTGAGAGCTCCAAATGAAGTTAAACCTGGTGTGTATTTGGGAAGCATCTAAAGATGTTACTGGGTAAGCAGCCACACTGTATTAGTGATAGGACTAAATGTTGAGTTTGTTCTCTGAATGAACCTATATCTGAGACAAATACTTGGGGAATTAAAGCAGTAAAACTGGGGCTGGAGGACAAAATATATAAATCAGTCACTAAAACCTGGCATGCATTAACACATATTCATTTAAATGGTCAGAGAAAAGGAAGATGTAACTAAAATATGCACAGAGATGTAAGAAATGAAGAATCAGTATCTGGTTTTGGTTATAAAATATCCTTGTGGCACTGAATGTCTATGTGAATTTGTAGTCAATCTCTGTAGCTTCTGTAACACCTGCAAGGAGATGGGTATTTATCATTTTCTTTAAATGAATGTTTAACATATTGGCAACTCTGTAGTAAAGTTTAAGAACGTAGGCATACTTGGAAAAAACTGGGCTAAGTGATTGATGTGTTGTGAATGTTTGTAAATATGGTGAAGAAAAGACTAATCTTTTTGCTATCAAAGTAATATGAAGAACTGAGAATGTTCTTTTGTGGATTGGGGAATTAGACTGTAGTTACACCCATAAATCTACTTTATGTTTTAAAACATGTATGCAGTGTGTACTGGACAGCACCAACATTCTCTTTTCTGTCTGAAGAACCACATGGATTTCATCCTTCCTCTAAAGGCACCTCTAACAGCACCATTCAGTTCAGTTCAGTCACTCAGTCATGTCCAACTCTTTGCGACCCAATGGACTGCAGTACGTCAGGCTTCCCTGTCCATCACCAACTCTCGAAGCTTGCTGAAACTCATGTCCCTCGAGTCGGTGATGCCATCCAACCATCTCATCCTGTCATCCCCTTCTCCTCCTGCCTTGAATCTTTCCCAGCATCAGTCCTTCCAGTGACTATTCAGGACCGATTTCCTTTAGGATGAACTGGTTGGATCTCCTTGCAGTCCAAGGGACTCTCAAGAGTCTTCTCCAACACCACAGTTCAAAAGCATCAATTCTTTGGCACTCAGCCTTCTTCACAGTCCAACTCTCACATCCATACCTGACCACTGGAAAAACCATAGCTTTGACTAGATGGACCTTTGTTGGCAAAGAAATGTCTCTGCCTTTTTATATGCTGTCTAGGTTGGTCATAACTTTTCTTCCAAGGAGCAAGCATCTTTTAATTTCCTGGCTGTAGTCACTATCTGCAGTGATTTTGGAGCCCCCCAAAAGAAACATCTATTTCCCATGAAGTGATGGGACCAGATGCCATGATTTTCGTTTTCTGAATGTTGAGCTTTAAGCCAACGTTTTTACTCTTCTTCTTTCACTTTCATCAAGAGGCTCTTTAGTTCTTCACTTTCTGCCATAAGAGTGGTGTCATCTGCATATCAGGTTATTGCTGTTTCTCCTGGCAACCTTGATTCCAGCCTGTGCTTCATTCAGCTGGCATTTCCCATGAGGTACTCTGCATGTAAGTTAAATAAGCAGGGTGACAGTATACAGCCTTGACATATTCCTTGACCTATTTGGAACCAGTCTGTTGGTCCGTGTCCAGTTCTAACCAGTTCTAAGTGTTGCTTCTTGACCTGCATATAGGTTTCTCAGGAAGCAGGTCAGGTGGTCTGGTATTCTCATCTTCTTTAAGAATTTTCCAGTTTGTTGTGATCCACACAAAGGCTTAGGCATAGTCAATAAAGCCGAAGTAGATGTTCTTCTGGAACTCTCTTGCTTTTTCCATGATCCAGCGGATGTTGGCAATTTGATCTCTGGTTCCTCTGCCTTTTCTAAATCCAGCTTGAACATCTGGAAGTTCATGGTTCACGTATTGCTGAAGCCTGGCTTGGAGAATTTTGAGCATTACTTTTCTAGTGTGTGAGTTGAATGCCACTGTACGGTAGTTCAAGCATTCTTTGGCATTGCCTTTCTTTGGGATTGGAATGAAAACTGACCTTTTTCAGTCCTGTGGCCACTGCTCAGTTTTCCAAATTTGCTGGCATATTGAGTGCACCACTTTCACAGCATCATCTTTTAGGATTTGAAACAGCTCAACTGGAATTCTATCACCTCCACTAGCTTTGTTTGTAGATTAGTCTTTCCAAAATTCAAGTCTGATCCTGTCACTGCCCTGATTTTCCATCTAACTCCTACTCAGCTTCTCTAGATTTAAAATTCAGTGTTGCTGGTGTTTTGTTTTGTTTTGTTTTGTTTTGGCCTTTTAGGACAGAATCAGGTGGCCGTCCTCTTGCTCGTGTTTATCTTATAGTGTGTTGTACCATTTTGTGTTGACTCTGTAACCTAATTAGTAAAGTGCTTGAGTACAGGCACTATTTTACTGACTTTGAATACAGACACTGTTTTATTCATTTTATGTCTAACGCCTGCTTTGGTGAGAACTTGCTGAATTGAAGTGCACCACTACCACCTTCAACTAAAGCAAAATTCCAAACCTTTTTCCCCAGGGAAAAGATTTCAAATAATGAGATCAACATTAATTATACTTGTTTTATAAACGGGAATATGAAACTCATTCATAACTAGTTTCTGATTTCTTCTTAGCTTGAAAAAAACCCATCGAAGGCTTTCTTCACTTTTTCCTCACTCTAGATTTGAAATAAAAGATTGATATATACATGTATATGCAAAGTAAAAGGTAAATAACAGGATAATTCTGACTTGTTTCTATACTAACCCTAGCAATAAAAAGAAATAGAGACCAAAGTAATGTTTCTTCAAGTCTTACAAGTTTCATTATTACATAATTTTCTTTCTTCGTGTATAGTTTGACGATAATGAAGTCAGTCTATGTAATAAGAGTTGATAACCTTAAGAATAATATGAAATACTCATTTTAAAAATCCTACTTTTAATTATTGCATCTGCTTATGTATATTTTCAAAAGTAAACTGGAAAATTTTTATATGGTGCAAAGACAATTCATTTTCAATATTTACATTACCTTCCAGGTTCATTCCAGCTTGAAGACATTTTCTATAGCGGCATGCTGGGCAGTTTTTTCTTCGAATTTTATCAATGATACAATCATTTCTTCCAGCACAAAGATAATTGTGCTGTCCTACATGGAAAATAAAGGCACTGTTAAAATTTCCCAGGCCTTAAAGGATATTTTTATAGGGAGGCTTTTTTGGTTGCTTTCGGTGGAACATAGCCAAGGACCAAAGGCACTGATTAAGGCAGGCATACTGTACATCCAATACACAGTGAGAGGGCAACTTAAAAAGTAAAGTCTTTCATATTGTTTAACAAGCATAGTTCATTTAAAAAAAAGTTACTGCAGTATACATACAGAAAAGTGCACATAAATCATAAATTTATCACCTAATAAACTTATTAAGCAGCAGAAAGTACCCCACAAAACCTCTTTTTGCCCCTTTCCATTCACTACCTCTTCCTCGATAAACTGTTCTTTAAATTGCACTTTAAACAGTTTCTTAACCATTATAGAAGACCTCTGCAATCACTATTTTATTATGATTTCTAATGCTTAGCAGGATTAAAGAAAGAGGAAACTGGTTTAAAAATATGGTGAGAGTACCAAAGGGAAAATTACTTTAATTCAGCATTGCACCACCACATACAAATAAATTATGCTTCCCTTCCAAATTTTAAATGAAGTCATTGCTGCTAAGTCACTTCAGTCATGTCCGACTCTGTGCGACCCCATAGACGACAGCTCACCAGGCTCCCCATCCCTGGGATCCTCCAGGCAAGAACACTGGAGTGGGTTGCCATTTCCTTCTCCAATGCATGAAAGTGAAAAGTGAAAGTGAAGTTGCTCAGTCATGTCTGATTCTTCACGACTCCATGGACTGCAGCCCACCAGGCTCCTCCGTCCATGGGATTTTCCAGGCAAGAGTACTGGAGTTGGGTGCCATTGCCTTCTCCAAATGAAGTCATTAGTAAAGGCTTAATCTTAAATTGTGTTAAGGTGGCCAGCAATTAGGTGAATCACAGACTTGGCAAACTAAACTACTGTATATGTAACTTAGGGAGATTTTTAAATTATTTCACATGTTTTTAGACAGCAGATATTTAAATTATTTCACATGTTTTTAGACAGCAGATATTGATGACTATTACTGTCTAAAATCTTCTGGGACCCAGTATTAAATGTGTTAAGAGGTAGAAATGCAGTTTTTACCTGTCAAAAATTTTCAAGGGAAATTTAAAAGGGAAAGACAAAAGTCTTCCTACCCTCCCTCTACCCTCAGTGTACCCTCTTTCGTTGAAGAAAGCTATCTGAGGGTTTGCTAGCCTGGCAAAAACTGAAATGATCCTTCTACACAAGAACAGCATATCTAAATAGATACCCTGAAGAGTTAAGAGCCCATGTCCTTACACTAGTTCAGTTCAGTTCAGTCGCTCAGTTGTGTCCAACTCTTTGTGACCCCATGAATCGCAGCACGCCAGGCCTCCCTGTTCATCACCATCTCTCGGAGTTCACTCAGACTCACGTCCATCGAGTCCGTGATGCCATCCAGCCATCTCATCCTCGGTCGTCCCCTTCTCCACCTGCCCCCAATCCCTCCCAGCATCAGAGTCTTTTCCAATGAGTCAACTCTTCACGTGAGGTGGCCAAAGTACTGGAGTTTCAGCTTCAGCATCATTCTTTCCAAAGAAATCCCAGGGTTGATCTCCTTCAGAATGGACTGGTTGGATCTCCTTGCAGTCCAAGGGACTCTCAAGAGTCTTCTCCAACACCACAGTTTAAAAGCATCAATTCTTTAGCGCCAGCCTTCTTCACAGTCCAACTCTCACATCCATACATGACCACAGGAAAAACCATAGCCTTGACTAGATGGACCTTAGTCGGCAAAGTAATGTCTCTGCTTTTGAATATGCTATCTAGGTTGGTCATAACTTTTCTTCCAAGGAATAAGCGTCTTTTAATTTCATGGCTGCAGTCACCATCTGCAGTGATTTTGGAGCCCCCAAAATAAAGTCTGACACTGTTTCCCCATCTATTTCCCATGAAGTGATGGGACTGGATGCCATGATCTTCGTCTTCTGAATGTTGAGCTTTACACCAACTTTTTTACTCTCCTCTTTCACTTTCATCAAGAGGCTTTTTAGCTCCTCTTCACTTTCTGCCATAAGGGTGGTATCATCCGCATATCTGAGGTTATTGATATTTCTCCCGGCAATCTTGATTCCAGCTTGTGTTTCTTCCAGCCCAGTGTTTCTCATGATGTACTCTGCATGTAAGTTAAATAAGCAGGGTGACAATATACAGCCTTGACGTACTCCTTTTCCTATTTGGAACCAGTCTGTTGTTCCATGTCCAGTTCTAACTCTTGCTTCCTGACCTGCATACAAATTTCTTAAGAGGCAGGTTAGGTGATCTTGTATTCCCATCTCTTTCAGAATTTTCCACAGTTTATTGTGATCCACACAGTCAAAGGCTTTGGCATAGTCAATAAAAGCAGAAATAGATGTTTCTCTGGAACTCTCTTGCTTTTTCCATGATTCAGCGGATGTTGGCAATTTGATCTCTGGTTCCTCTGCCTTTTCTAAAACCAGCTTGAACATCAGGGAGTTCATGGTTCACGTATTGCTGAAGCCTGGCTTGGAGAATTTTGAGCATTACTTTACTAGTGTGTGAGATGAGTGCAATCGTGCAGTAGTTTGAGCATTCTGGGGGTGGTATTCAGAAGATTGCAGGACATTTGTCTTCTCAAAAATAAATCATATTCAAAGAAAAGAAAAAATAATCATCAATTCATAAGGTTGAATATACCTAGTTCTGATATTAGGAAAAGATCCTTTATGTATGGAATAATCCACTTGATTTGGATAAAACAAACTATATTCACTTCTTCCTAACATGTTAAATCACAGGGCTTGTTAAGCATTAGTTTGGAGTAGATGGTTAACTACCTCAGTTTCAGTTCTTTGTGAGGAACAGGCCACAGAATTTGACTACTGGTCTACAATTCAGCTTTGTTCCAGAGTTGTTCTCCATTGCCAAGTGTCTGTACCAGTCGTTTCTATTCCTTTCTGTATTGTGTAAGTTTCCTAGCTTTTTTTTTTGGACATGAAATAGAAGCTCTAACCCAATAATTTTATTATACAGAATTAAGGAACAACAGATAAAAGCATAGTTGAAGCAGTTATAATAATGAAAACGTTTTAACCCATAAGACTATCCTTGAATCATTAAACTAGAAGGGACAATTAAAAAAATTATTGGTAAACACAGACAAAGTTTCAATGCTTTATATCTAACCAAAAGCTCAGAATGTGCATGTTAAGCTAACATCTATTTATTTTTAGCTGTGCTGGGTGTTCCTTGCTGTGTGGGCTTTTCTCTAGTTGTGGCAAGCAGGGGCTGCTCTCTAGTTGCAGTACTTGGGCTTCAACAGTTGTGGCTCCTGGGCTCTAGAGTACAAGCTCAACAGTTGTGGTGCACGGGCTAAGCTGCTCTGTAGCATATGGGATCTTCCCAGATCAGGGATTGAGTCTGCGTCTCCTGCATTAACAGGTGGATTCTTTACCACTGAGCCACCAAGGAAGCCCTAATAATGTTTTCTTTATCCAAGGTATATCTTCACCACAATTAAGAATCTGAGCTACAGAATCAGGGGGCATTGTGCCTTCCTAAGTTCAAATGCTCTGTCTGGTTATTAGCATGAAGTTGGACAAGTCTTTGGGTATCTTTTCTATAAAAAGAGGAGTTTCAACTAGTGGTGACTATTTACAAGGCATGGATATGTACTCCCTGTCAATACATTTGATCAGACAATAACACTTTTCAGTTTGGAGTGTGTGTCTTCTACCACTTGGTAAAGTTGTTTTCTAACTAGAGAGAGGCAGATGTCAGGAGAAAAGCATTCAGGCTAGCTGGGATTTCTCAATACTGTTTTGTTTGTATTGTCCTTATTTAATAGTAAAAATCAGTTTTTGCACCCATTTATGATAAAAACTCTCCAGAAAGCAGGCACAGAAGGAACATACCTCAACATAATAAAAGCTATATATGATAAACCCACAGCAAACATTATCCTGAGTGATGAAAAATTTAAAGAATTTCCCCTCAAATCAGGAATAAGACAAGGGTTCCCTCTCTCACCACTACTATTCAACATAGTTTTGTAAGTTTTGGCCACAGCAGTCAGAGCAGAAAAAGAAAGAAAAGGAATCCAGATTGGAAAAGAAGTAAAGCTCTCACTGTTTGCAGATGCCATGATCCTCCACATAGAAAACCCTAAAGGTACCACCAGAAAATTATTAGAGCTAATCAATGAATATAGTAAAGTTTCAGGATAGAAAATTAATACACAGAAATCCCTTGCATTCCATATACTAACAATGAGAAAACAGAATGAGAAATTAAGGAAACAATCCCATTCACCAAGAATAAAATATTAAGACTAAATCTACCTAAAGAAACAAAGGACCTATATATAGAAAACTATAAAGCACTGATGAAAGAAATCAAAGATGACACAAATAGATGGAGAAATATACCATGTTCATGGATTGGAAGAATCAATATAGTGAAAATGAATATACTACCCAAAGCAATCTACAGATTGGATGCAATCCCTATCAAACTACCAATGGCATTTTTCACAGAACTAGAGCAAATAATTTCACAATTTGTATGGAAATATATAAAAAACCTCAAATAGCCAAAGCAACCTTGAGAAAGAAGAATGGAATTGGAGGAATCAACCTGCCTGACTTCAGATTATACTACAAAGTTACAGTCATCCAGACAGTATGGTACTGGCACAAAGACAGAAATATAGATCAATGGAACAAAATAGAAAGCCCAGAAATAAATCCACGCACCTATGGACATCTTATCTTTGACAAATGAGGCAAAAATATACAATGGAGAAGAGAAAAGACAATCTCTTTAACAAGTGGTGCTGGGAATGCTGGTCAACCACCACTAGCAGGATGAAACTAGAGTACTTTTTAACACCATACACAAAAAAACTCAAAATGGATCAAAGACTTAAGACTAGGAACTATAAAAACTCCTAAAGGAAAACATAGGCAAAACACTTTTTGACATAAATCACAGCAAGATCCTCTATGATCTACCTCCCAGAGTAATGGAAATAAAAGCAAAAATAAACAAATGGGACCTAATTAAGCTAAAAGCTTTTAAACAGTGAAAGAAGCTATAAGCAAGGTGAAAAGACAGCATTCAGAATGGGAGAAAATACTGGCATAATGAAGCAACTGACAAAGAATTAATCTCAAAAATATACAAGCAGCTCATGCAGCTCAATACCAGAAAAATAAACGACCCAATCAAAAAATGGGCCAAAGACCTAAACAGATAGTTCTCCAAAGCATACAGATGGCTAACTAACATGAAAGATGGGCAACATCAGTCATTATCAGAAATGCGAATCAAAACCACAATGAGGTACTTACCATCTCACATTGGTCAGAATGGCTGCTATCAAAAAGTCTGCAAACAATAAATGCTGGAGAGGTTGTGGAGAAAAGGGAACTCTCTTACACTGTTAGTGAGAATGCAAACTAGTATAGCTACGATGGAGAACAGTGTGGAGATTCCTTAAAAACTGGAAATAGAACTGCCATATGACCCAGCAATCCCAGTGCTGGGCATACACACCGAGGAAACCAGAATTGAAAGAGACACATGTACCTCAGTGTCGACTGCAGCACTGTTTACAATAGCCAGGACATGGAAGCAACCTATATATTCACCAGCAGATGAATGGATAGGAAAGTTTTGGTACATATATACAATGGAATATTACTCAGCTATTAAAAAGAAAGCATTTGAATCAGTTCTAATGAGGTGGATGAAACTGGAGCCTATTACACAGAGTGAAGTAAGTCAAGAAAGAAAAACACCAATATATTAACGCATATATACAGGATTGAGAAAGATGGTAATTACAACCCTGTATGTGAGACAGCAAAAGAGACACATATAAAGAAGAGACTTTTGTACTCTGTGGGAGAAAGTGAGGGTGGGATGATTTGAGAGAACAGCATTGAAACATGTATAAAGAAGCTGAAAGCTTCAGCTTCTTTACTGCTCTCAAAAACAGTGTTGTATAGTGCAAAGTGCACTTGGCAAAGTTGGAAGCCCTTGGTCTGAATTGCAGCTCTGCTGCCTAGCTGTGTGATCTCAGTAATGTTTATTAACCTTTCTGAGCTCCCAGTTTCTCCATCTGTAATGCTGGAAAATTAGCATTTACCTCACTGTGCTTCTGCAAGGGTTAAAGGCAGTTGTGAAGAACGTTCTTAAAATAGTGCCTAACACATTGTAACACATTTATATGCAGAGTACATTGAGAGAAAAGCTGGGCTGGAGGAAGCACAAGCTGGAATCAAGATTGCTGGGAGAAACTGCCAGGAGATGAGATTTTTAACCTCAGATATGCAGATGACACCACCCTTATGGCAGAAAGTGAAGAAGAACTAAAGAGCCTCTTGATGAAAGTGAAAGAGGAGAATGAAAAAGTTGGCTTAAAACTCAACATTCAGAAAACTGAGATCATGGCCATCTAGTCCCATCACTTCATGGGAAACAGATAGGGAAACAGTGGAAACAGTGTCGGACTTTATTTTCCTGGGCTCTAAAATTACTGCAGATGGTGACTGCAGCCATAAAATTAAAAGACGCTTACTCCTTAGAAGGAAAATCATGACCAACCTAGACAGCGTATTAAAAAGCAGAGACATTAATTTTCCAACAAAGGTCTGTCTAGTCAAGGCTATGGTTTTTCCTGTGGTCATGTATGGTTGTGAGAGTTGGACTATAAAGAAAGCTGAGTGCCGAAGAATTGATGCTTTTGAACTGTGGTGTTGGAGAAGACTCTTGAGAGTCCCTTGGACTGCAAGGAGATCCAACCAGTCCATTCTGGAGGAGATCAGTCCTGGGTGTTCATTGGAAGGACTGATGTTGAAGCTGAAAGTCCAGTACCTTGGCCACCTGATGCAAAGAGCTGACTCATTTGAAAAGACCTTGATGCTGGGAGGGATTGGGGACAGGAGGAGAAGGGGACGACAGAGGATGAGATGGCTGGATGGCAGCACTGACTCAATGGACATGGGTGAACTCCAGGAGTTGGTGATGGACAGGGAGGCCTGGGGTGCTGCGGTTCATGGTGTCACAAAGAGTCAGACACGACTGAGCGACTGAACTGAACACATTGTAAGCACTCAATAAACACTATAAATAATTCCCTTGTTATTGCATTCATCTCAGTATCTAACTAGATTATAAACTGCCAGGAGATGAGATTTTTATCCTTTCAGGAAGTCAGTGTAGCACTGAGGTTAAGAGCCTGTTTGCAGACAGCTATGCTTGAATCCTAAGTCTGCTGCTTAAGCTGTGAGCATTAGTTCCCTAGTATATCAAATATGGATCGTAAGAGCATTTAAGAGCTCATAGAGCTGCTAATTAAGCAGTATGACATATATATCACATAGTACTTGGGTGTGCTCACTCAGTTGTGTTTCTTTGCTACCCCATGGACTGTCACCCACCAGGCTCTCTCTATCTATGGGATTTCCCAGACAAGAATACTGGAGTGGGTTGCCATTCCCTTCTCCAGGGGATCTTCCTGACCCAGGGTAGTATGATATACGTAAAACACAGTACTTGGTAAATTATTAATAAAAGTAGCATGTGTCTGTCTCCATTATGACCCACCACAAAGATTATATGCAGTTTGTGAAAAGGGACCATAAGAAGAAGGGACTCACTGAAAAAGACCATTGAATCAGTATACATCTAAAGAAATGAAGCTACCCAAATTATTTTCTGTACACAGAAAGTAACTCCCAGAATAATGAATAAAATTCAAAATCTCATTCCTTGATATGGCTTGTATGGATAAGTAAAACTTGTACAAATTTCCTAAAAATATTTAACTTCTGGGTCTTTATGATACTGTATCTGTTTGATGGATAACCTATAATTTCTGGCAAGTATTAAAAATGGAATGAATGTAGTGTAATGAAAATCACACAAGCTTCATCTTTGTAACTGTTCAAGAAAGTGCTCTAAAATTTGTATATGGGCTTAAAACAGATGCCCATCATGTCTAGAAAGGGAAAAGTAGATCTGCTGTGAGTTAGGTTAGCAAGTGATTACAGAATTTTAGAGCTGGAAGGGACCATGGAGAAAATTTAAATCCAAATAAAGGATTTACCTGGGGCTTCCCTGGTGGCTCAGATGGGAAAAAAAAAATCTATCTGCAATTCAGGAGACCCACATTCAACCCCTGGGTTGGGAAGATCTGCTACAAATTAGGTTAGCAAATGATTACAGAATTTTAGAGCTGGAAGGGACCATGGAGAAAATTTAAATCCAAGTAAAGGATTTACTTAACACAGATTACATTTTAACCTTTTCTTATTTATCATGTAATCTAGCTATCTCATATTTAACTGAAATACGTATACATATTTTGCAAGAGCATAGCTAATAGTCACATTCATAGCTAAAAACGTGTAAGAATTTAATTCTAAAGCCTAGGGGGCATATGGCCTGCAGTGATGTCTTATTTGTAATATATTTAGCTTTTCTTTTCTTTTTAAATTGCCTTTGGATGCTAATTTTAGGTAAGACATGCTTGCACCCTGTAATATCAGTGACTGCCCTTCTTCACTCATTTGGTATTGTATTTGGCCAGAACGACACATACTCAATCCCTGTAGGTACTGGAACTGGAATTGGTAGCCCCGTTTAAAGAAATAATTTTAGTTAAAATGAGGGAGAATGAAAAAAATTTTTTTTAAATTCCTGTATTTAAGGCTCCATTGTCTCACTCTGAATTTCACTTTCAGAATTAAATCTGTCAATATTACTTATTATATACAGGAATACTGTAACACTGTTATCACATTTACACCATGGACAGAACTAACCAGTGAAGAAAATGCTGAATAAAGTAAAATGAGGACAAGAAGCAGCTTCCATCTGGGGCAAATAACATCTACTTTGTCAGTAGCATTGCATTAATTAGGGATGTGGTTTACTTAATGACTTCTACTCAGTTGTTGGGTGATAACCAAACTGGTTAAAGCCTGAATTCCTGCGCTCTCTATAGAATAACATAAGTAATTTTATAGTTGCTAATGTATTAAAAGCAATCCAAACAAAAGAAAATGACTCATCTAATGCTTAAGCATATGCAAACACAACTGAAGCCAAATAGTAATACTTCATGTACTGTGAATAAATATATTAATTTTTTAAAAATGTAAGTATCTAGTCAGAGCTTTAGGTAATCCGTTCAGGCCACACTGCCTTCTAACTGCTTTACAAATAACTAAATTACACAACAGTTTTTCCCAACAGGATTCACTGGTAATATTAGAAAATTTTAGTGTGACTTCCAGTAATTTGCTTATGGAATGAATTTAACCTTTAAAGAGGTGATGGGCAGACTGAGTCTGTAACAAGGGTAAATATTACATGAATATAATATTTGTCAAATGAAATCACTTTCTTTTAAACACCTTTCCTGACCTCCCCAGGCAGTTTGTCACTTGCTCCTCTGTATTATAATCTCTACCTTGTAACTATCTCATCTTTCAGTTCCAGTAGACTGTGACCTCCCAGAGGACAGTGGGAGGTCCTTATGTCACATTTATATCACACAGCACAGCCTTAGCTTATTAGAAAACAAAACACTTTCCCCCTCATTATCACACATTTTTGCCACACTAGAATAGTTGGTGGCTCTAAAACTAGCTAACTGATGGGCATTAAAGTCGGTAATACTAATACAATGAGCACTAGTTACTGCCAAAACCTAAAACCATCATTTCACATGCAGAGCACTTTCTTATGGTTATTTCCCGTTCTTTGATAATACTCCCTCCCTTCAATTTTTACTTGCCTGTTTTATCCTAGTTTGCTTTTAAAAGTGTCTTTTTCCCACTAAACGAGTTAGGAGCCACCCTCTTCTCCCTGATTTTAATGACTTCTAGCGTTAACAAGCTTTGCATACAAAATCCAGTCTGAGAAAAAGGAACCAAATAGAAGAAAAATAAAACTCTTCAAAACACACACTACCTTCCACTGCTCTTTTGAAGAATACTTTACAGCTTCCACAAGTCAAGACCCCATAATGACATCCTGAAGCTTCATCAGAGCAGACGAGGCAGAGTTTGGGAGGTGGTCCCGTGGCTGCTGAGGAACTGGATGGAGGAGAGCTTACGTCTGGTCTCATTCCAGGGCTAGAGAAGGAAGAAAGTAGTGTTAGGGTTTAATTATCATGACTGGCAGGGAAGTATCAAAATACAGCTCTCTTACCTTTTCACTCCACAGTAAACATGTTCACACTGAATGTATTTCAAATACTGGCAAGCATTAAAAAAATCCTACCTAGACATAGTCAAATAATGTTTTATTCTTCTACACTCAAGAGTGAGGTCATTTATTTTTAAGTATCCCTTAAAAATTCCCTGGAGGTCTAGTGGTTAGGATTTGGCATTTTCATTTCCACAATCCCAGGTTCAATCCCTGGTCAAAACTGAAATCCCACAAGTCATGCACCATGGCAAAAAACAAAACAAAACAAAACAAAAAAACCCCAAAAAACATCCTTTAAGAAAATGGTGAAATGGTGCTCTGCTTAGATATAATTTTTAGTTGCTTAGCATCTGTTTACAATCATCTTTAAAGGAATAATTGTGTAATTACCACCATGATCAAGAGATATATTATTACCCATCTTCCCCCAAAGATTCCATCTATATAAGAAATTTCTCTCTGCAATATTCTTAATCCGCCTATTCTCTAAAAGAGATAATATTTAGGAATAAACTTTGATTGGGTGTTAGTTGTCCCTTTATTAATACAACTAATAATGTGATTAAATCTTAATTATAAATATGCTTAAACTAATTCACAGAACAAACTAACTTAAGAAATTGGGTTGTCAACATGGTTAGAAATTATATTTATTAAGTAACATCTTTTGTTCTGTTTTAGGAATAAAAGTTTAAAAAGTTAATCGTAAAATAATAATTTGTTACTTTAAGCAACTAGGCTGATAAACTCCAAGTTCAGTTGCTCAATCATGTCCGACTCTTTGTGACCCCATGAATCACAGCACGCCATGTCTCCTTGTCCATCACCAACTTCTGGAGTTCACTCACACTCATGTCCATTGAGTTGGTGATGCCATCCAGCCATCTCATCCTCTGCTGTCCCCTTTTCCTCCTGCCCTCAATCCCTCCCAGCCTCAGAGTCTTTTCCAAAGAGTCAACTCTTTGCATGAGGTGGCCAAAGTATTAGAGTTTCAGCTTTAGCATCAGTCCTGCCATTGAATACCCAGGGCTGATCTCCTTTAGAATGGACTGGTTGGATCGCCTTGCAGTCCAAGGGACTCTCAAGAGTCTTCTCTAACACCACAGTTGAAAAGCATCAATTCTTCGGCGCTCAGCCTTCTTCACAGTCCAACTCTCACATCCTTACATGACCACTGGAAAAATCATAGCCTTGACTAGACAGACCTTAGTCAGCAAAATAAAGTCTCTGCTTTTGAATACACTATCTGGGTTGGTCATAACTTTTCTTCTAAGGAGTAAGTGTCTTTTAATTTCATGGCTGCAGTCACCATCTGCACTGATTTTGGAGCCCCCCAAAATAAAGTCTGACACAGTTTCCCCATCTATTTCCCATGAAGTAATGGGACCGGATGCCATGATCTTCATTTTGTGAATGTTGAGCTTTACACCAACTTTTTACTCTCCTCTTTCACTTTCATCAAGAGGCTTTTTAGCTCCTCTTCACTTTCTGCCATAAGGGTGGTGTCATCTGCATATCTGAGGTTATTGATAATTCTCCTGGCAATCTTGATTCCAGCTTGGGCTTCTTCCAGCCCAGTGTTTCTCATGATGTACTCTGCACATTAGTTGAATAAACAGGGTGACAATATACAGCCTTGATGTACTCCTTTTCCTATTTGGAACCAGTCTGTTGTTCCATGTCCAGTTCTAAGTGTTGTTTCCTGACCTGCATACAGGTTTCTCAAGAGGCAGGTCAGGTGGGCTGGTATTCCCATCTCTTTCAGAATTTTCCACAGTTTATTATGATCCACACAGTCAAAGGCTTTGGCATAGTCAATAAAGCAGAAATAGATGTTTTCCTGAAACTCTCTTGCTTTTTCGATGATCCAGCAGATGTTGCCAATTTGATCTCTGGTTCCTCTGCCTTTTCTAAAACCAGCTTGAACATCTGGAAGTTCATGGTTCACTTATTGCTGAAGCCTGGCTTGGAGAATTTTGAGCATTACTTTACTAGTGTGTGAGATGAGTGCAATTGTGCAGTAGTTTGAGCATTCTTTGGCACTGCCTTTCTTTTCCAGTCCTGTGGCCACTGCTGAGTTTTCCAAATGTGCTGGCATATTGAGTGCAGCACTTTTACAGCATCATCTTTCAGGATTTGAAATAGCTCAACGAATTCTGTCACCTCCACTAGCTTTGTTTGTAGTGATGCTTTCTAAGGCCCACTTCACTTCACATCCAGGATGTCTGGATCTAGGTGAGTGATCACACCATTGTGATTATCTGGGTCATGAAGATCTTTTTGTACAGTTATTCTGTGTATTCTTGCCACCTCTTCTTAATATCTTCTGCTTCTGTTAGGTCCATACCATTTCTGTCCTTTATTGAGACCATGTTTGCATGAAATGTTCCCTTGGTATCTCTAATTTTCTTGAAGAGATCTCTAGTCTTTCCCATTCTTTTCTTTTCCTCTATTTCTCTGTACTGATTGCTGAGGAAGGCTTTCTTATCTCTCCTTGCTATTCTTTGGAACTCTGCATTCAGATGCTTATATCTTTTCCTTTTCTCCTTTGCTTTTCGCTTCTCTTCTTTTCACAGCTATTTGTAAGGCCTCCCCAGATAGCCATTTTGCTTTTTTGCATTTCTTTTCCATGGGGATGGTCTTGATCCCTGTCTCCTGTACAATGTCGCGAACCTCCGTCCATAGTTCATCAGGCACTCTATCAGATCTAGGCCCTTAAATCTATTTCTCACTTCCACTGTATAATCATAAGGGATTTGATGTAGGTCATGCCTGAATGGTCTAGTGGGTTTTCCCTACTTTCTTCAATTTAAGTATGAATTTGGCAATAAGGAGTTCATGATCTGAGCCACAGTCAGCTCCCAGTCTTCTTTTTGCTGACTGTACAGAGCTTCTCCATTTTTGAGTGCAAAGAATATAATCAGATTTTGGTGTTGACCAACTCCAAAGGTCCCCTAAATTCTGTCCTCAAATGAAGCATACTGGACTTAGCCAACCCTATGTTTATCTAGAGGCTTAGTGAATAGGAAAGTATTCCTACCAGCCCAGCTCTGGGAATAGGCCCCAGGGTTTCTTATTTTTCTCTCAGTATTGTTAGGAGAATTTCTGGATGCTTCTGTATCACAAGGTATTGATCCCAGCTAGATTTGGGAGAATGGACTGAGTGCATATTGAAAGCCTACATGGAAGAGAATAACCTGAAATAACTCTGCTGTAGGTGTGGCACCGAATTAATGGGAACTTGTGACTAAGGTAGCGGAGCTGCTGTGGGCCAGAGTTTTTCAGAGAAGTAGGAAGGTCTTGGAGTGAGTGAGCAGAGCAAAGTGTTAGGGAAGCAAAAACTTGTCTGGGTTTTGTTCTGAAGATGCTCCTACTCCAGTTCAGCCAATCTCTGTCACCTGACATCTATTTTTAGGGACCAATCAGTTGTTTGTATATTTAGTTTATGGAAAATAAGTACAATATTTATTGATTTCAAATGTAATTCTGTACTGTTTCCTCAGCCAGTTATACATACATATATATAGTGTGTGTATATATATATATGTACATGATACATAGGCACACACTGCTGCTGCTGCTAAGTTGCTTCAGTCGTGTCCGACTCTGTGTGACCCCACAGACGGCAGCCCACCAGGCTCCCCCCGTCCCTGGGATTCTCTAGGCAAGAACACTGGAGTGGGTTGCCATTTCCTTCTCCAATGCATGAAAATGAAAAAGTCAAAGTGAAGTCGCTCAGTCGTGTCCAACTCTTTGCGACCTCATGGACTGCAGACCACCAGGCTCCTCCATCCATGGGATTTTCCAGGCAAGAGTACGGGAGTGGGGTGCCATTTCCTTCTTCCATGCACATACTAGTATATACTAAAAATGTTTTCACAGTACTTAGGTGTAGTATTTAATAGTTTTGAAACACTTTCATGAATACAGTCTCATCCGTCCTGTCAACAACCCTGTGAAAAGGATGTCAACACCTCTAGATGAGGTCACTCAGCTGTCAGAGGTTGATGATGGAGCCTGTTTGTGGTCAAACTGACATGTTTCAGATCTCAGTTCTACCATTTCAGAGCTTGTGTGATGTTGGATAGGTATCTACTACTATAAGCCTCTCTTTTCTCATGAGCACAGTGACAGGATATCATCTGTGTCTGTGTGTTATGAAAATGAGAGAACACACTCAAAGTCTAGTGTACAATTCCTCCATCTAGCAGGCACTTGATAAATGTTCATTCTTTTTCAGGAAAACTGGAGATTTTATGAGAAAGCCTGGTGTAAGTATTATGTAAGTAGTATTAAGTCTAAAATCTAGGACAGTATTCCCAAATTATCAGTTATAATTAGAGCATATGCAAAAATACATTCAGGCCAGTCAACTGGCTCTAGAGATGACAAAAAGGAAAGTTAAAACTCAGTGAACAAATGGATTGATCGAACTGCAGCTAAGAATCTGCAACTTAAGTCAGGCTTTGGGCATCCCTTCAGGCAGTTATTCTAGGCTACATCAGGTAAGAATTGAGTCCATGGAAAGTTGCCAAGCATACCGCAAACATCAGTGGAGAAAAACCAGTTTTTGTCACACAGATATGAGCCCCAAGGTGGCCTATAGTGAACACCACTGGGAGAAATGGATGAACGCAAAATGGTCTTCAATTGTAAACATGACCTTATGATACTGCTTTAAAAGACTAGGGTTCAAGAAAATGGTTAGAACTCAAAAGGAAACCAAATGAAATCACCATATTTTAATAAGGATACATGACAGATATAAAAGCACAACATATTAACAGTGTATATCACACTCATTCTGAATAGGAAAGCTAAAATGTCTTAGTCCTTGCTTAGTGTGTGTTTACAGCTGTGTCAAACATTCTGAAGATGCCAATAGATTCCATTATGAACTGACTGTATCCAGAGTGCTTTAAGTGAGGAGCCAAGATAACAAAACCTGCTGCTTCAAATGAATATTTGAATGCTCTCTCCCACTCAGAATGGAGAGTATACTGGACATTACTGTTCTTGCGGTCACTGAGCTTACATTTGAGGAAGACACTAAGTATAAAGCAGGTTTTTCTATTGTCTTGCAGAAAAAAGCAGTTAACGAGAGGAGGACCATGGATGGATTATGAAAGTTCCTCACACACCTTGAAGAACAGGTAAAATGTGCAGGCAGATTACACCCTTTTACTCAGCAGATGGTTCCTGACGTCTTATCATATATGGAAGTCTAATACATGAAAATGTGTTACTGAGATGATAGTGGACTTAGAAACTTTGATCTAGGTAGGAGGAGCAGAATTACTTTGGGTGCTTTGGTGTCGAAGCAGTCCTTCTGCAAGAGACAGAACTAGGATATATAGACAAATAGCACTGTAACAGCTGTGTGACAGTGGCTAGCTGACTTAACCCCTGGCTCTGTTCCCCTTTTAGTACAATTTCAGGAATTTTTAGGTAGATTATATATTTGAACTATATTGGTACACACTTGATGATAATCAAACAGTATGTTTTTCCTTAGCACTCAGGCATTAACTCTTTTTTCCTCCTTCAGTCAGCTCCTCTTTCCCTTCTGGAGGATCCCAAGGAATGAGAAGTGCTTTGAAGAATGTTGCCTGTGAGCCAGGGGAGGGTTAAATCCTCCAGAAACTTCTCAATTGGGAGCAATTTTACTTTCCAAGAGACATTTGGTTAGTCTGGGGACATTTTTGGTTTTCACAACTTGGAGTGTGCTACTGGCATTGTGAGAAGAGGCTAGGGTGCTGGTAAACCTCCCATACCGCACAGCAGACAGTCTTCCACGACAAAGAATTATCCAGCTTCAATGTCAGTAGTGCTGAGGATTAAGAAATCTTTGCTATAAATCTTTAAGCAACATATAAAGTGGAGAAAAAGAAAATTCAACAAGGACCAAAAACTTACTGTAAAACCTTCTAAACTACATTTTAAAGTAGAGCAACTGCCCTACCGAGGCAGCTGCAAATATTCTTTGATTCAAGACAAGTCCAAAACAAGATTCAAAACAGACCTGAAGCCAGGGGACTATACAGGTCTAGGGATTAGCTAGAGTGAGTAATTTTATTTTTCCCTTTAGCTCTAGCACTAAGAGGTAGTTTTTACACATTAATGTTGCCTGCACTTTTCTTATCTTTGTTCATTAGGTAAAATGTAAATACTCAGCTGTACACACCAAGTGATTATATTTTCTGACTGCCCATTTATCCCTGCATTAGCTAAAGGATTACTGAGTTGTTTGATAATAAGCTATGGGATAGTTTTCAAATCAAATAGAAAAAATACTCTGGGGAAGGCTTTCACAGTATTTCTGTTAAATGGTTTTAGCAGAGTGCATTTTATCTTATTTAGCAAGCCAAAGAAAGACTGATTCATCTGCTTTTGCTCTTGTTGACAGAAGTTTCTACTCGTTTTAACTTCAGGTGCATATTAAGACAGTTTCCTCCACCTTTGCATCATTTGCACTTACTCATCTTATGGAGGTGATTAGAGAACAAAGTCTGCACTGTAAACCTGTACTGTAACGTTCAGGAGCATTTTCAGTAAAGGGTGTGTGATGTAGGAGAGGTCTTTTTTCAGATCTGAGACACCAATGGCGTGTCATTTAAGATCTCTGCACTCAGTTTCCTTGTCTGTAAAAATAAAGGTGCTGAATCAAAAAACTCCAAAGAAGTTGTCCATATATCCTGAGGTAGGGGTAGGAAGTAGGGGAGAATACCCTTGGGTCTGTGAAAGGCTCCTTTTGACCTGTATATTTATTTATATGAAGAGAGAATGTCACCTTATCTATGCTTCTTTCTTAAACTCGCAACATGTTTTCTTGTGTTTTTCTTTTTCTTTAGAGGGATCAGTCCACGGTAGAGTGATTGTGCTGCACAGTTTAGTTCCTAACAGAAGAAACATTGTTTCATGTTTTCAGTTCTGTTTGCTTAGGCTTGCACTGAGGGCCATGCGTTCCAAGGAGGAGTAAAGATGTTCTAGTAACAGAACATTAAGACCAAGAGTAAGTAGTAAGAACTGAGAGGAAAACTTTCTTCATTACATGGTCGAATGAAGACCTGATTTTGTTCTGAGGCTTTCTCACTTCTTAAGACCACACAAGGATAATAACTATGATTTGGTACATGCAGAATTAAAATGTGACTCTTCAACTAAGGCACTAACAGGTTTGAGACAATGTTACACTCACTGCTTTCTTCATATATGTGTGTGTGTGTATATAGGGCTGAAAGCAGTGGCTGTGCAGTGCTTTTGAGCTTCAATCTTTGATTAATTTTTAAAATGTCCTTTCAAGACTTGTTTTTTTCTCATAAACCAATATATTTATAGTTTTATTTGGTTTTATTTTTAGGGAGTAGAGTGGTAATACCTTATCTTCCTACAGTGCTATTCAGTAGGTAACTTCAGAGTCAAGTCTTCCTGCTGGATGCTGCTGTTACTGTAATTATTGGTAATTCCATTGGAAGCTTGAATTTGGGCCCGTACCTACATCTTGTATTTTGTACCTTCACTTATTAGATTTTGGGAGTCCTCCTTGGTTTTAGTCATCTATGTCTACTTTGTAGATTTCATCAGCTGTGGTCTATTTAGGTTTGTACTTTGATTTAGAATGGCATTGATTATTGTATTTCATTTTACATTAGTTTGAAGTAAATTATTTAATTTTTGGATTCTGAAATTTTGATTATTTCCTGAAATTTGTAATATAGAGCTGTGAAATACTTGACAGAAACAAAAACGCTGTTCATTTCCACCTCAACTACAACAACAATATTTCTAAATACCTTATTACCTTCTCAGAATTGAATTCTTCTCACTATACTTAGTTCTCTATCACACTGTATCATGTACTGTTTCCCTTTCTATCCACTCTGCCTCCATCCTCATACATGTCTTCCCTCACCCCTTGCCTTAACCACTGCTGTGATTTGCACTAAGCAGTCCTCTCAGCTCTGGCTGCTTTTCCTTTCTCTCTCCCACGATGCTAAAACTCAGTCTTTGCATCATGATTAAGTCTCCGAGGCTCTTCCATGTAAGCAGTACAAGCCCAACGTGGTCTTCAATCTGGTTCCTCTTTCTTTCTCCATTATAACCATTCCTCTACACTGCCATGTAGCACTTTACACATGATACATTCTGATGTATTAATATTTTTCCATCAACAGTTCCTTTTAGGTAGGGTCTAGGTCTCTCATATCACCAGCATCTTGTACTGTGTCCAGTATGTTATTGTATTTAGCTTACTTATATATTACATCTTCATATGTTCTGCAGAAGAACTTGAGGCAACTCACAAGTTAGATGTTTATGAGATTGCACCCAGAATACAGGTATCACCTCACTACTACTAGAAGCTGCTGCGAAGCCCTTTCTTTAACCTCTTTAATCTACTCCACAAACCTACAAAGTGGGTACTGTTTTCATGTTTTACTGTAGGCAAGTCAGCTTCTCTGCATCTGTTTCCTTATCTGTGACACAGTAACTTAGACAGGATTCAAATGCCTGTCTCTCTGATACCAGAATCAGTGTTCTTAACCAGTATTCCACCTCATGACTACCTGAGAATCTGAGGTAGAGCTAGGTTTTCAAATTGAGGAATAAACTGCCTTCTGCTTTTAAGGGCTAAGGTATGATGTCTCAGTGATGTACAGCAAAAGGACGCAAATGTCCTGTGCCTTCTTCCACACATGATCTGCAAAAGATTTTTGCCCAAATAAGCCTTGCCAGAGCAGGTCAACAGGTAAAAACAACTGCCTTAGAACTGTATGACAGTCTGTGGATCATTTGAAAATTTATCAAACTAATGTTTATCTCATACTCTACAGTTTTAGCACAGTAACTCCTAAGATGTTTGTAAATGCAAACAAAAGGCAAAACAGCTGAGTCTATGAAGGAAGGAAAAAAAACCTTTACCAACTTGAACTTGGTCTAAAGCCACATACTCCCTTGCTTTCTTCAATCCCTGGGTTGGGAAGATCCCTTGGAGAAGAGAATGGCTACCCACTCCAGTATTCTGGCCTAGAGAATTCAGTCCTTGGGGTCACAAAGAGTTGGACATGCCTGAAGGACTTTCACTTTCCTTAGTCAAAAAGCCAAGACTTGATTCTTCAATTGTTAGATTCTTGAATTAGTATGAGAACTTCCTTACTTCTATGTATTTTCCTCAGGTTTTGGTGATGTCCTCACTTCACATGCTAGTTCTTCGATACACATTGAAACAATCTAAAGGAATAATTAAAGTATTTAATATATGGTACATACATCGCTAAATATCCCTTTCTTCGTCTTCTAGGGACAAGTTTACTGATGTTCTTACCGTATAGTAAATACTTTAATTATTCCTTTAAACTATTAGGGACAAGAAAGTAGTCTGCAATGATGTAAAGATTACTTATTCCTTTCTTCCTTCCTCTTCTAAGGATGTTTGCAGTACACGTAGTTAGATGAAAAATTTAAGACTGGAAAGGTTTTCTGATAGGTGGAACAAAACACTTCCTTCATAGTAATAATAAAATTTGACACCCACTGATTTCTTAGTTCTACAAGCCAAGATTGATGGCTAGGTACTTTAATAAATGGATTATATCAAATAATCCTTACTTCTAGTCCATTTTACAAACCAGACTATAGGAATTAAGCCATGTGCCTGCCCAAAGTTACATTAGCACAGCCTGGAACTGAATTTGAATTCAGCACCATCTGATTCCAAAATCCATGCTCCTGACCCTCATCACTGTATTATCTGGCAGGGACCTGCAGGGTAACATCTGTTCAGCTTGATAGAATTCTTAAAGAGTGTAGGAGTCATCAGATATCAGAGTCTTGATAAAGGTAAATATAAAAATAATTTGTTTTTCCCTCTTCTGATTATGCTTGGTATCACACTGAAGTAGAAATTATCTATAATTAAAAGATATGAAACTACTCTGGTCACTTCTATTTTTCCTTTAGATTATTATACTGACTGAAATCTTAAATTAGCATATTAACTTCTGTACTATTAAGACAATGTCACACTAGCCATTAAATACTGAGTTAATAACATGGAAACCTTGTATCAAAAATATAAAAATAGAAATTACCATTTTGCATACTCAAAATATCATTTTTGCCCTTAGAGGAGCTTTGTAGCAATTATGCAACTACCATATTAGACCATAGAATTTTTTGAAATGCATTTAATTTTTTTAAAATATACTGCACCACCAAAGTTTTCAGTTGGGAATATATAGTGATGTGACTAACTTCTGTATTCTTCTGAAAAATGCATAACACTTTAGCCTTAGTTAGAAAGGAGCTGTCTAGTCACACTAAAAATTTTATAGATGGAAGATTTATGTCTGCTGACTACACAGGTCAACTGTTAGAGCCAAAAACTGTAGTGTTTACTTTTAAAGTGCTGAGGTAGCAGAATTTTATATTCAACTGGATTATGTAACACTTGAAATACTCTATAATCCTCATCAATATCTGAAAGTAGATGTTACCAATCCCACAGTGTAGAAACAGAAAGTTAAAAACTTAGAAACTAAAACAGAGCTAGTTAGAGAACTACAGGACCCTTTTATAAAAAATACACAGGAATCTGCATTTCTGTACACTAACAATAAAAGATCAGAACAACAAATTAAAGAAACAAAAAATAAAATTCCTAGGAATAAAACTACCTCAGGAAGCAAAAGACCTATACTCTGAAAACCATAAGATGCTGATAAAAGGAATTAGATGACACAAATGGAAAGATACACTGTGGTCTTAGATTGGAAGACTCAATATTGTCAAAAATAACTGTACCACCTGAGGCAATCTGCAGAGTCAGTGCAATCTCTATCAAATTACCAATGGCATTTTTCATAGAACTAGAATCAAAACATTTTAAAATCTGTATGGAGACACAAAAGTCCCTGAGTAGCCAAAGCAATCTTGAGAAAGAAAAACAGAGTTGGAGGAATAGACTGTACAAAGGTACAGTCACCAAAACAGTATGGCATTGGCACAAAAAGAAACACAGATCATGGTACAGGATAGAAAACCCACACATCTGTGGTCAGTTGATCTATGATGACCAGAGAGGCAAGACTATACAATGGAGAAAGACAATCTCTTCACTAAGTAGTGTCTGGGCAATGGGACAGCTACATTAAAAACAAAAACAAAAACTATAACATTCTTTAACAACATACAGAAAAATAAACTCAAAATGGGTTAAAGACCCAAATGTAAGATTGGGTACTATAAAGACTCTTAGAGGAAAACACAGGCGGAACAGTCTTCAACATAAATCACAGCGATATCTTTTTGATCATCTCCTAGAGTAATGGAAATAAAAACAAAAATAAATCAGACCTAATTAAACTGAAAAGCTTTTGCATAGCCGTAAACAAAATGAAAAGACCACCCAGAGGATGAAAGATAATATTTGCAAACAATGTGACTGACAAGGGATTAATCTCCAAAATTTAAGAGCTCATGGGGCTTAATATTTTAAAAATAGTGGGTAAAAGAGCTAAATAGATATTTCCCAGAAAAAGACATACACATGGCCAAGAGGCACATGAAAAAGATCCTCAACATCGCTACTGAATGGGAAATGCAAATCAAAACTTCACACTGTCAGAATGGCCATCAAAAAGTCTGCTAACAGTAAGTGCTGGAGAGGGAATGGAGAAAAAAGAACCCTCCTACACTGCTGGTGGAAATGCAAATTGGTACAGCCCCTATGAAGAATAGTATGGAATTTCTTTAGGAAACTAACAATAGAGCTACCATATGATGCAGCAATCCCACTCCTGGGCATATATCTGGAGAAGAAAATGGTTCAAAAGGATACATGCAGCCCAATGTTCACTGCAGAGCTACTTGGAATAGCTAAGGCATGAAAGCCACCCAAATGTCCACTGATAGATGAATGGATAAAGACAAGGTGGAACACGCATAAAATGGAATACTACTCAGTCATTAAAAAGAATGAATAATGTCATGTTCAGCAACTTGGATAGACCCAGAGATAATCATACTAAGTCAAGTCAGAGAAAGACAAACATCCTATGGTATTGCTTATAGTTGCAATCTTTTTAAGATACAAATATGCTTATTTACAAACAGAAACAGACTCATGTACTTAGAGAAGAAACTTATGGTTACAAGGAGTGGGGCGGAAGGGTGGGGAGAAGGGATTGATTGGGAGTTTGGGATTGACATGTACATACTGTTATATTTAAAATATATAACCAACAAGGGCCTCCTGTATACAGGGGAACTCTGCTCAATACTATGTAATAACCTAAATGTGAAAAGAATTTGAAATAGATACATATATAATAACTGAATCACTTTGGTGTACACATGAAATACAATGCTGTTAATCCACTTCAATATAAAATAAAAAGTACTACTTCTGAGAGGCAAAGTAAAAACTTGAATCTAAATTCTAATATAAAAAATTATTTCACTGTGTTTTCATTTTAAAAGTCTACCGCTTTAAAATTTTTTAGCATATACAGTATGTCCTTTTTAGCACATACAGTATAAGTTAAATTCGTACATTATAGCAATAATAGGATGTTATGAAACTAAGGTCAAGTGATGCCCAAAGTAATAGTTACCATCAATCTAGAATTATTAACTCCCACCCATAGTCATTTATTATCTATTTGCCATGCATTCTCCAGACATAGATTAAAAAGTCTGACTATATTTTGAAAACATATATGAGTTGTTTTAAAATTCAGTACTTTCCTTAACTTTAGTAAGATCCTTTGGTAAATTATCGGAGAAGGGAAAGGCTACCCACTCCAGTATTCTGGCCTGGAGAATTCCATGGACTGTATAGTCCATGGAGTCGCAGAGTTGGGCATGACTGAGCAACTTTCACTTTGCCTTCACTTTGGTAAATTATAAAATTAAACATAATCAAAACATACTGAAAATATAATCTACTGTGGCACTGTATATAATGCGTATGTACTATGACTTCAGTGTTTGTCTATATACAGATTTTTTCAGTAGAATTTTATAAATAACAGTGATAAACAACATTAGCTAGTGTGTAGTTTCACTTTGCTGAATTTAGCAATAAAGAACAAGCAAGCTTTGATTTGTTTTCTGTAGATTATTGCAGTTCAGTTTAGAATGTTATAGAAGTAACTTCTTTTTCTTCTAATATGGTGTCTGCTAACATTTCAGAGACCTTATGGGAATGGAAAAGAAACTTTGAAAGCAAGTGATGACATGATTTTTGCCTTACGTTTGGGGGATAATCCTAGGAGTATAAAAACTTCAAGGGCATGAGTGGCACTTTTTGAGAAAAATAAATGGTAGCTACTGTGGTAGGAATCTTGCAGTATGCAAGCTCTGAATTTGAGATGTAATTATGATTCAATAATTAATTCTTTTTGTAAAATAATTTGCAGAAGATTTAAAAACAAAACCAACACCGTATTCTCACAGAATTATCTTAAACATTTTAACAAAATTTTGATCTTCACAGAAGTATTACAAAAACTGTTCTTTTAACTAACCCTTAAGAGAATATGACTAGTCAGCCATCAGAGAGTGTTTTAAAATTGAGTTCTTATTTATGTAAGCGGCTAGTTCTGTATCCAGGATCAGAATACCAGTGCAGATCTGACAGCTTTGTTTGAAATTTTAATTTTTCTCACAGTGTCCAAAAAGTAATATGAAGGAAAGAATTTTATTTCTGAAATGTAGTAGAAGCCTGAAAAAAATGATAGTTATGAGATAAGGGTATGAAAGGCTCACACTTGGTTGCCACTGCAGTGGGTAGCTAAAAAATGACTGGCTGACTTCAAGCCTACTTGTGGACTTGAAGCTCTCATTTAGAATAGGAAAAAAAGAAAATTGGTTCTCTACCTGCTAGCATCAACAAATAAACATCATGTGCAGTAGAGTGTTACATGCTAAGGCAGTTCTAGGTGTGGACTTGCCCCATTTTTCATGCATGTGGGAAAGGAAAACTGAATAAACTCAGTGTAACCATGATCCCCACACCAGAAAAACTTGTTATGGTGTCCATTCATAAGAAGCCCAGATTATTTTTGCCTAGTTCCTTTCTTTATATCTAATCTATAATCTACCCCAAGGTTATTGCTTTATATTCATTTAGAAATGTATAATAAACAAACATTAACTTGCCAAATAAAACTAAACTGGAAGATACTTTTTAAAACTGTAAAAATGATATTCAGTTAACAAATTTGGAAAACACCAGAAAGTTTAAATTTAGAAAAAGCCATCTTAAATTTTTGTTAGAGAAAACACTTCCATACAAATCCTTATTTATTTTAGGGATAACATTATAAATGGCTCAGCTTTTTATATGTGAGGCATGGTTCATTTGTTGCTAATTATTTAACATTTTTGAGGAAACAGCCTATATGTCAATAGACATATTTCATTACATGGTTCTTTGACAGTTGTGAAGTTTAACTTAGCCATTCCCTCATTGTAATAGCGGAAAAACAAAGAATGACCAATAAACACCACTGCATAAACCTTTGCAAACATCTCTGATTATATACTTAATTTAAATATTTCGAAGGGCAAGGAAAGACTGGATAATTGTAGGGCTTTACACACGTGTTAAACTGCCTACCCTCCCTCGCTCCAGGAAAGCAGGCACAGGCATGTCCCCACATCCAGTCCTAAGAGAAAACAAATCCGTTTCACTGTCAAGTAACCATCACTGCCGATTCCTCTACTAGGGTGTTTGTCTTCTCTTGATTTATAAGAGTGTCATTAAGTATTTAACACTTAGTCCAATGAGGATATATCTATAAAGCTCCAATTTTAAAATTGTTCAAGTCTGATAGTAAAGTCTATGATGATCAGATCCCATACTGTTGCTCACTTGATATTTTTTTAGCCATATTATTATTTGAAGTGTCTGTGAGCTTGAAAATAAGATGATCATCCAGATACAGTTCTGATTTAAAGATAGTATTTTTAACACAAGCTTTTATTTCAGTTCCCTCTGGAGCCCAGTAAAATGAAATTAATGACATTTGTTTTAAAAGGCATAAACCTCTAAGAATAAAGACAAAAGAAATAATATTTTGTTATATTTAGGTTGGTGAAAAAGCAATTGCAGTTTCAGACCCTGAATTTTAAATCATTAAAACTAGACTCAAACACATTTTTATTCATCAAAATAGAAGCCATTACAATCAATACATTTTTGCCTAAGAAAAATAAATTTGTTTATTCCTGTAGCATAAAAATCCATGCTTCAGGATTCGATAAACTCTTTGGACAGCATTTTCTGCCTCCTGCTGGTTGTAGAAGTGTTCTCCCTGCAAAAGGCTGTTGAGTTGTTGAGATGCTTGAAAAAGTGAGGTTGGTGAGAGGTCAGGAATACGGCACATGAGGCAAAACCTCCGTAGCCCAATTCATTCAACTTCTGAAGCACTGGTTGTGCAATGTGTAGTTGGGTGTTGCTGTGGAAAAGAAATGAGCCCATTCTGTTGACCAGTGCTGGCTGCAGGCGTTGTAGTTTTCAGTGCATCTTATTGATTTGCTGAGCATACTTCTCAGATGTAATGGTTTCGCTGGGATTCAAGAAGCTGTAGTGGATCAGACGGGTAGCAGACCGCCTAACAGTGAGTGGCCATGACCCTTTTTTGGTGTAACTTTGGTTGTGTTAAGTGCTTTGGAGCTTCTTGGTCCAGCCACTGAGGCAGTCATCACCAGTTGTATAAAATCCACTTTTCGTTGCACATCACTAATCTGACAATAGATGCTTTGTTGATGTTGCATAGAATGAGAAGACACTTCAAAATGATTAGTTTTTTTGATTTGTGATCAGTTCATGAGACACCAGCTTACTGAGTTTTTTTCACCTTTCCAATTTGCTTCAAACACCAAACGACCATAGAATGGCTGATACTGAGCTCTTCGGCAACTTCTTGCATAGTTAAGAGGATCAGCTTTGATGCTCTTCTCGGTTAGTCACTGTCAACTTCTGATGGCTGGCCACTATGCTCATCTTCAAGGCTCTCATCTCCTTTGCAAAACTGCTTGAACCACCAACTGCATTGTATGTTAGTTAGCAGTTCCTGGGCCAAATACCCTGTTGATGTTGCAAGTTGTCTCTGCTGCTTTACGACCCATTTTGAACTTGAATTAAAAACTGCTCAAATTTGCTTTTGTCTAACATTATTTCCCTAGTCTAAAATAAATATAAACAGAAAGTAGTAAGTCATTAGCAAAAATGCATGAAGCGAGAAATGTGAATTAAAATAATGTATAAATAACATAACCACGTTTACTTAAGAATGTATTCCAATATCAAATGGCAAAGTTCAACAATGCCAAACCACCATTACTTTTGTATCAACCTACTATCACAGAAACACTGAAGGGAAAAGAGAAGAGATAATAACCAGCAACATTTTATATTGGATTTGGGTGTCTGGGGTCTGTTAAGTTACCAGTGGGGAAAGCTAAGAAGCTACCTGATTAATATGACAGAAATTCCAATAGGCTCAGAAACTTGGGATAAAGGTAGGGTCAAAATCAGGAAGACTGGCACAAAGTCAGTTGAAGAACACATACAGGTTTCTTTTTATAGAAATGGCAGGCCAGGTTATGGGGCCAACTTGCCTGACAAAAACAAACTGTTGGATGAAAAACATTTTTGAAAAATCATCTTAACAGCACGAATGAGTGACAAAATAATACAGGACTTAGGCTAAAATCTAAGGAAAAACACTGGATCCACTTGTACTCTGAGAATATTTACAAATTTAGGCATATTTGGGTTTCAAATAAAAGGAGAGAAAACCTGCTAGAAAAAAGTGGGCAAAAACTTATACAGATAACTTTACAAAATAGGAATTCCAACATTTTATCAGCTGTTGTTAGTAACCAGGGAGAGAGAAAGTAGAATCATTATGAATACCATCACATACCTACCAGATTGGCAAATGTTAAATGATAAGAAGGAACTGTGTTCAACTGGTCCATCACTTTTAAAGACAGTTTGGGATTACTCAGTAAGGATGAAGACAAGAATATTCTAAGACCCAACAACTGCACTTCTTGACATATACCAAGAAATTAATATGTATATACGGTAAAATGTATAACAATGCTAACAAAAGCATTTTTTGGTAGTAACTCATGTATACCCATGGCGGATTCATGTCAATGTATGGCAAAACCAATACAGTATTGTAAAGTAAAGTAAAAATAAAAATTAAAAAAAACTACTCAAATGTTCATAAAAATGGAACAGATGTATAAACAGTGGTACAATTCTAAACACCAGTGGACTACAAGCTAAATATAACAACATGGATGAATTATACAATGTAGAGTGAAAGAAACAACACAAAATAATACATGTAATGTTATTCTATTCATTAAAGTTAAAAAACATGCAAACTAAGTTATATTGTTTAACAGAGTGTGTGTGTGTCATATATATATATATATATATATATATATATATATATATATATACACATATATGAAAGAAGGAAATGGCAACCCACTCCAGTAGTCTTGCCTGGAAAATTCCATGAATGGGGGAGCCTGGTAGGCTACAGTCCATGGGGTTGCAAAGAGTTGGACACAACTGAGCAACTGTCTTTCTTTCTTTCTATAGTTCCTTTTGGAGAAGAAGATGGCAACCCACTCCAGTGTTCTTGCCTGGAGAATCCCATGGATGAAGGGGCCTGGTGGGCTGCAGTCTATGGGGTTGCAGAGAGTCGGACACCACTAACCAACACACACACACAATCTGACTGCAGTCTGTGGGGTTGCAAAGCGTCGGACATGACTAAACAACACACACACACAGATAACTTATACATAGGTAGTAAGGGAAGCAAGAATTAGTGTCTAGAGACTGGCTACCTCCAGGGGCAGGGAGTAACATGGGACTGTAATCTTGGAAGGTCATTCATGCTGCAGGTTTCCAGGGTGTTGGCAGTGTTCTGTTTCTTTCCCTGGCTAGCATTTATACAAGTGCTAACTTTATAATTATTCATTAAATTGCATTCATATATGTTTTGTTTATTCTTACGTATGCTTGTAGCAACTTTTTAAAAATTCTAAATTAAGCAAATAAGGAAATACACAAGTTAATTCCTATATTACATCTATTTCAATCATTGATGATTTCTTTTGTTGTCTACATTTTCTGTTTCTGGAACTCCTTGGTCTTTGCATTTTATTTATTTTCCATCTCTTTGTCTCATTTCTAGATTAATCTCCCAATCCTTCTACTGAGCTTTGCATCTATCTATGCTGTCACCTTTTTAATTTCAAAGAGTTAGGTTTCATTCTCTCAATCGTCTCTCTCCACCGTTTAAAAAAAAACCACAAAACTCTTATTCCTATTTGATAAATGCAGTATTTTCCTTATCTCTGAGGATATAAATGATAGATTTTTAGAAAGTCCCTTCTATCTGCATGTTTTCTATTTCCTCCAAGGTAGATGTTCCAATGCTTTTATCTCTGATTTTGAAACTAGAAGTTACCATCCTTTCTTTCAGTCTATCTATCCCCTCCTTCTAGACAGAAGGCCTTTCACTGTTAAGAGCAAAATAAAAAGGGCTGTGGAATGAAAGACTCTACAAAGAGCTGAGGGCAGAGGTACCCTACAAAAACAGGAGGATTAAGTGAACTGTTACATACCCAATATCCATGGAACTTTCATACTGTCTGAAGAACAGAGATGTAAAAAGACTTGATGAAAAATAACTACTTAAGGGACCTGAGAGATGATATTGCGGGATCTAACGTAAATGAAGTCCTGGAAGGAGAAGACAGTGAGAGTGAAGCAGATATTCAAAGAAATAACTGGCTAAAAAGAAATGGGAATAAATTCAGTATGGTGATTAAACATCAACCCTCATTTTATGTACGGCAACAAACAATTCAAAAATGGAATTTAAAATTAATGTCACTTATAATTGTGTGCATGCATACTCAGTCACTCAGTTGTGTCTGACACTTTGCAACACCACAGACTGCAGACCGTGGTTGTCCTTTCCTTCTCCAGGGGATCTTCTGGACCTAGGGATCAAACTCACACCTCCTGTGTCTCCTGCACTGGCAGGTGCGTTCTTTACCACTGGGCTACCTGGGAAGGCCTGTCACTTATAATTAGAGCGAAACAAATACATATACACAGAAAACAAGAACAAATTCGAAAAAAGGTAAGAACTCTTAAGGGAAAGCTAGAAAACGTTGCTGAAGGAAACTAAAGGTGATGTAATTAGAAGGATATAAAATGTCATTTACGTCTGTTCTTGCCATATTGATTTATAAATTGAATGCAGTCATAATCTCAGCTGGGTTTCTTTTGTGTGTGTGCTGATTCTCAAATTTATATGGAAATGTGCAATTCAGAAGATCCAAACCTTGGTTCTGCCTTCTGAGAAAGGGTTAATATTAAAAAGATCATATCATTCATTTATCAAATATTTTTAGTGACATGATTTTTCAGTGTGTGAATGTACATAAAACTTTCCTTTTAGATATTTTATATGCTCTTATATAGTTTCAAAATATTAACCTGTGTCACTTGGTTTAGTCGAAAGCCTAAAATATACTAAGTCACTGCTCCAAAGGAAAAAAATAGCAAAAAAATGATAGCAGGAATGTTAAAGGAAAGCAAATCAACTTAAGAGGAAAGTTCCTTTTGCCAAAAGCTTGGATGGATGTGTTAACTCAGAATTATTGTTGTTCTTTAATTTATGAGGTTCTCATTTGAGTACCGGAGAAGGCGATGGCACCCTACTCCAGTACTCTTGCCTGGAAAATCCCATGGACGGAGGAGCTTGGTGGGCTGCAGTCCATGGGGCCATAAAGAGTTGGACACGACTGAGCGACTTCACTTTCACTTTCATGCACTGGAGAAGGAAATGGCAGCCCACTCCAGTGTTCTTGCCTGGAGAATCCCAGGGATGGGGGAGCCTAGTGGGCTGCCGTCTCTGGAGTCGCACAGAGTCGGACATGACTAAAGCGACTGAGCAGCAGCAGCATTTGAGCACATGGCCTTCCCTTGTAGCTCAGTTGGTAAAGAACCTGCATGCAGTGCAGGAGACTGGGGTTCAATCCCTGGGTCGGGAAGATCTCCTGGAGAAGGCAATGGCAATCCACTCCAATATTCTTCCCTGGGAAATGCCATGGACAGAGGAGCCTGGCAGGTTACAACCTGGGGTCACAAGAGTCAAACATGACTTAACTGAGTACTTTAAAAAATTGAAGGTAAGTTCTCTGATGGCTCATAGTAAAAGGAGGTCCTCTACTTAAGCACAGTCATTAGAACAACAGTGAGTTTGAACAGAAGAGTTAAAAACAGAAGTAAATCACTCAACAACCAGAATGCCAATCAACAATGACAGAACAATGAAGAACTATGTCCATGATTGGTCTTTTCAGGAACATCTGTATACATTGTTCATAGCTGCTCTCAGGAACATGCCTTTCCAATACCAAAAGACAAGTCTTCTGCCTCAACTCTTTTAATATAACATGCTTCATATCCTTTAGTATTAATATAGTTATTTTGTTTCATAACAAAGTGAAAGGACATTAAATACTTAATATAAACCTATCCTTAAATATTCTTAGAGAATTCTTTCATAATCCTTGAGAAAGAAAAGATCTATTTGAAATAAATTATGACTGAATATATAATTATTTAATTTACAACAGATAATATACATGGATGCCCTCAATTTTTATTATGAATTGAGCTGAACTGTTGTTACTAAGGAAAATTTGGGCTTAACATGACTAGTTTTGTGGCAAAGAAAGCAGAGACGGAAGAAAGGAGAAATGAATGTCTTTGATCACGTCAAGCCCTGGCCCACATCCATCTGATACTTGTCAGGGATGACATGATTGATCAATCATAAGCTCTGCTACTGACGCCATGTTCAAAAGTGACTGATTGGTCTCTCAGACCTTCAGCAGGAATCCAGGACAGCTACAGTCAGAACAGTATGAATAACAAAGAGTACCTTGCAGGTGTTTCAAAGAAAAGCTCTGAAACATGTTTTAACAGAATTTCTTTCCTTCTGCTACTATCTCATTTAATCTGTTAATTTAATAATTTTAATCTACAATTATTCTTAATTTTCACTTAATATGTGTTAAGCATTGTGCCAAATGCAGTATAGGAATTGCCATGATTATTTTTATCTTGGTGACATCTTTCATAATAGGTTCTACTAATATCCTCACTTTGAAAATGAGCAAACAGGCCTGGAGGGTCAACTGTCAAGGATCACATCATCCAGGTGGTAGGTCTCTGAGAACTAGAACTGATTCTCAGATCTATGGCTGAGGAGTCTCTTTACTGAGTTCTGTTGCTTTTCTCTACTTTGATGACATATCAATAATATTTACTATACATTTGAAGAATCAGTTCTTAGGAGAAGCTGAAAAAGTCATCAAAAGGAAGTAAAAATGTTACCGAAACTAAGAGAAGGAGCTACCCCAATATGTTTGAGATGGAATCAAAGTCCCGAGCAAAGGAAGGATGACTCAGTTCTTACCCAGGAGCTCGGAGCTAGGAAATGTGCTCTTGTACTCAGGATTACAATGAGAAGTTAGACACAAGTTCTGTTTTTGTGAAGCTTCATGAACACCCATTATAGGAGACATGCAAGGAGGTGGGCAGTTATAATACTGTCTAAGTCATGCTGCCATGGGAGAGTGCAGAAGGACCTTTAGGGTAGAGACAGGTGTCTGGAAGTGTTCCTGGAGATGACATCAGTGCTAAGAGCCGGAAAGGTGACGAGGGAGAGAGAAAGGGGATTGAGGGAGAGAGAGCATGTGCAGAAGTCTTTTGATATGAGCATGGCTCTTTTGGGAAATGCAAAGACAACAGGACTAGGAAAAATACTAAAATGCATTAGAAGATACTGTCCAAGCCAAGGTCCAAAGAGATCTGGAAGTCATGAAGTGCAAATGTTAGATAGCATCTAGGGAAAGGTAGTAAGACAGAAATTTTGCTAACACAGTGGTCAGAGTGCATTATCATGCTGAGAACAGCACAGCATTTTAGTGCAAAGCAGATCCCTGTTCCCCATCCCAGAAATGGGCAACCAGAGAGATTCCAGATGTCCTGTCACCAGCTCACTGGGTGACATCAGTAAGCTGTTTAGCTTCCCTGGAATTTGAAGCTCTCTCTTTGTGACAGATAAAGCTACTTCTCTTGCAGGTGGCAGGAGCTGAACCTGATACTTTTCTCAGGATTCTTTCAGTTCTAACATCCATGATTCCCTAACTAAGACACACAATGGCAGACAACCAGAGGTGAGCACCACCACCACCACCACCACCACCACCTTAATGAGAACCAGTAATAGTAGGTGTGTGTTAAGGGCCAAACAGTGTGAGTGAATTCAGTATTCCTTACCTTAAGTCAGACCATATGAAGGAGGGACTGTTAAGGTTGGTACTATTACTATCCCCACACAGACAAGGAACATGCACACTCAGATGCTGCCTGTCCAAGATCCCACAGCCAGCTGCTGGTGGAGCCGGATTCCTCCTCCAGGCACCAGGCTACAGAGGCCACGCCCCTAACCAGCAGCACGTGCTCGGCGCTGCCTCTCTCCAGGCACTGTTAGAGCAGCAGCCCCACTACCTCACTCTGTGTACCTTGATTATACTGAACCTTTCAAAGTCTGCTCACATTAGCAGTGCTGAAGAGTAGTAGTATCCCTATTTAGCGATGAGGCAACTGAAGCTCTGCAAGGCCCTGAGGGACTCAGTGATGGCACTCAGACTAAGATTCAGGTTTTAGAACCTTTATCTCTGTGCTCTTTCAAATACAGCAAATTATATAAATTTAAAAAGCCAACATCATAGAACGATAAATTGCATATTTTCTCACTCAACTGTGGTTAGTTTATAAAAGGGTGATTTATAAAAAGATTTTACTTTTATAAATCAGTATTTAGGCGAGCATTTTTTTTTCTGAATTACACTTCCATTAATTATGTTCCTATAAGGTATAAATAACATGGAGCAATCTTTAAGTTACTTTACTGTGCTATAGGGCTTAGCATTTAAATACTATATATTGCTATGTCTAGTTTGGGGAATCCAGACTTTAAAAGGACTTAGATAAATTAGCCATGAAAGAGAGAGAAAAACAGACTCCTTACAGTCTTCCATAACTTAGCATCATTGTACAACAGTCTGCCTTTCTCTAACATGAAGTCAGTTCTTAAATTTTATTTCAGTGTATGATGTTAGCACACAAGTCAACCAAACAGAACCATATCAAAATAACAGCAATGACGACAATAAATACTGAGTAATTACTATGTACTAAACACTGGTCTAAGTATTTCATAAATATCAGCTCTTTCTAATCCTTACAAAAACCTTACCTTATTCAGTCCTCACTACAATCATATGAGGCAGATATTATTATTACCCCAAAGCAGACAAGGAAAATGCTTCAGAGTTTACCTGCTCAAGGTGTTGTAGCTAGCAATTAGTGTAGCCAAATTTCTTATTTCATGCTTACATTATTACTATTAGCCCCATTTTATGGATGAAGACATTTGACTCACATCAGGTAATTTTCCCAAAGAAAGAGATACAACCAGAAAATAGCTGTATCTGGATCCCAAATGAGGTAACCACTCCAGATGCTGCTGGTAACCACTGTGCTAAACATATAATGATACAATATTACACCTTTAATAAAGAGCTGGTGTTTAGAAAGCATACATTGCATGGTATCAGGATTCTAAATCTAGGTTATCAAAAGTAAGTTACTGGAAAGCTAGAGATAACTGACAAGAGATTGAGCTGATAGCCACTTGGGTAAACAGTGGCTGTCGTCAGCGAGGGCTAGGTTAGGGTCACTGGCCCACTGTTTTCCTTTCTTCCCCCTTCCTCACAACAAACTGATTTCCAGGGCACTTTCCATTTTAAGTATGGAAATCTGCTAATTTGCTCCCACCTAGGTCCTACAGGCGCCTCCCAGGCATAAAGAATCTACCTGCCTGGGAAGTCCCATGGACAGAGGAGCCTGGTGGGCTACAGTTCATGGGCTCACAAAGACTCAGACACAATTTAGCAATGAAACAAGAGTGAGGTCCTACAGTCTCTCAAAGAAAAGGTGAGACAAGATGGAAGAGGAAAATAGGTCTCTATTCAACTACTTAAAAAGTCAACATCAGTTTGATTTCCTTATCTACTATGCCATCAATATCTTAATTTGATAAAAGGCCTATGGCCTTGAACAATATATAGGAAACTGGATTTTTGTATTTTTATAATAACATTATAAATCTAGAAGACTAAAATTTCCTAAATTTGGATATTCTCTTGATTATAAAGATTGCCACCAAAATAGCTTTCAGATCCCAGGAATGGTTAAAGTGAAACATTCTTAAAAGATATTAATAAAGTATAGCAGCAAAATTGAAATGATGAGATGTTTCAAAACTTTGTAATACTTTTTGAACTAAAAGTGTAGCAAACAGTTCTTAAATTTAGGGAGAAAAATTAGAATCAGAAAATCAAATAAGATTCTTCTGTAATTAAAGACTGCTTGGCAGAAACACAGTAAATGATAAAGAGCTACTGAAAACTGGTTTCTAAGGTTAACTAAGCAGCGATAAGAGGGTGATCTTATATGTGCTCAGTGTTCATGATTTACAGTACAGGCTTCATTCAGTAAGCAGCACGTAAAGGACATCCCTTTTCAGAGAAGAAGCTCTTCTAATGGGAAGTCTCTCACCCCCACTGGACTCTTCCTAATCCCTACATGTAACAGTATATAAAATGTATATATGATAAAGAAAATACCAAATATCCACATACCCATAAATATAAAAATCTCTTGCAAACTATGTTTAATTGCAATATATTCTAATTGTCTTTTATTATAAAGTGCTAAGAAAGTAGAGACTAAAATTCAAGATACTCTCATCTGGTACAAAAGAGAACATTTTTATAAACTGCAGTCATTACCATTTGTAAAAAATGAAACTGGAACTAGTACTGGCATTTTCTCCCTATTTCTACTTAAAACACAAAGAGAGGAAAAAAAAAAAAAACTTGCCCATGAAAACTTACTACTTAAGCCAGTGTCACTACTTGTAGGCCCCAAATCTTATGATAGTTATTTTTACAGGGTTATCAAATTGTTAAAGAATTAAAGGTCTTCTTCTTCACTTTTAAGTCCCACTTAAATTACATGACATTTCTATCTGTTATAGACATCAGAGGGTATGCACAAAGACTTTTGGGAAAACTATTTTACTGTGCATAGAAGTGGAGACTGCCAAAAGCTTAATTAGGCAGGATCTTTTGGTACCCAAGGATTTCAGCCTAAAAGGCCACTTCCTCTCCCAAGGCAAGAATGTGCAATCACATTCCCACTGTAGAAACTTAAACACAACTGTATGTGGAGGAATATCATCCGGTGAAATGACACTTGATACTTTCAGGCAGGTAAAAGCTGTATCAAATATATGCCACTAAAATGCAGCTTTTATGCAACCCCTTAAAAACCAACAGCTTTGTTTTGTAGAAGATGAAGTCCAAATCTCTTCAGTCAGCAAATACAGCTTTCCACAGACTGTGCCCAGTCTGCCTTTCCAGGCTGAGCTCTGACTCCTTTCAGTACACACTCCAGTGTTAGCTTCCAAACTCTCCTCCAGCCAGGTTATCTGCACTCCTGTCCGTTAGTGTCTTTTTTAGTCTGAGGCCTTCAGGTCAGTTCAGTTCAGTCGCTCAGTCGTGTCGGACTCTTTGTGACCCCATGAATCGCAGCACGCCAGGCCTCCCTGTTCATCACTATCTCCCGGAGTTCACTCAGACTCGTGTCCATCGAGTCCGTGATGCCATCCAGCCATCTCATCCTCTGTCGTCCCCTTCTCCTCCTGCCCCCAATCCCTCCCAGCATCAGAGTCTTTTCCAATGAGGCAACTCTTCGCATGAGGTGGCCAAAGTACTGGAGTTTCAGCTTCAGCAGCATTCCCTCCAAAGAAATCCCAGAGTTGATCTCCTTCAGAATGGACTGGTTTGATCTTCTTGCAGTCCAAGGGACTCTCAAGAGTCTTCTCCAACACCACAGTTCAAAAGCATCAATTCTTTGGTGCTCAGCCTTCTTCACAGTCCAACTCTCACATCCATACATGACCACAGGAAAAACCATAGCCTTGACTAGACGGACCTTAGTCGGCAAAGTAATGTCTCTGCTTTTGAATATACTATCTAGGCTGGTCATAACTCTTCTTCCAAGGAGTAAGCGTCTTTTAATTTCATGGATGCAGTCACCGTCTGCAGTGATTTTGGAGCCCCCAAAATAAAGTCTGACACTGTTTCCACTGTCTGAGGCCTAGACACTCAAAATACAAGTAGTCTGATAGAGTTACTCTGCACACAATTCTTCAGTATTCATCTAAAATCTTAGAGTCTCCATGAAAATTTAAAAATTTTCCAGCCCACAGTTATGATGATAGATTATCCGTTGTTTTTGTCTCACATCATCAACTCACCTTTCTTACAGCAAGGTGAGTTTTGGGACTTCAATTATAAGATTTGAAATGGGATTTCTGATAAAACTACTGAAAATGCCCACTGAAACTATAAACTACAACATTAAGTCACTAAGAACTAGGGCAAGTTATAAGGTACTATACTACTACTTTAAAAACTGATTTAATTATCAGAGAAACTGGTAGGGGTGATTCTCATTATTTGCAGTTTCCATACTTGCAAGTTCACCTACTTCCTAAAATTTATTTTTCTTTCTAAAATTTATTTTTAACTCCAAAGTCAGTGCTCACAGTGCTTCCCTGGCCTTTTGTGGATAAGCAGAGAATAGTGAAAATTTTGAGCTGCTTAATGAATAAGTTCCCAGCTGATGTCAAACAAAATGGCACTATGAAACACTCTTTGTTTCAGCTCTCATACCGCAAACAAGTGTCCTTTTTGTGGTATATTTAATGCCATGTTTTTGCATTTTTGTGCTTTTTGTTGGTGACTTTACTGTTTAAAATGAAGTGGTTAGTATTCCTAAGCATAAGGTGGTTGTACATTAGGGAGGAATGATGTGTATCAGGAAAGCTTTGATCAGGCCTGATTTACAGTGCTACCTGCCATGAGTTCAATGTAAATGAATCAGTGATATTTATTAAATACTGCTGCTGCTGCTGCTAAGTCGCTTCAGTCATGTCCGACTCTGTGACCCCATAGACGGCAGCCCACCAGGTTCCTCCATCCATGGGGTTTTCCAGGCAGGAGTACTGGAGTGGGATGCCATTGCCTTCTCCAATTTATTAATTAAGGTATCTTTAAATAGGAACACACACACAAAACAGGGTTATACATTGATACGCTGCTTACAGTATTGTGAATAAAAGCTCATAGAAACCTAATCCTGTATTTCTCCTAGTAGCAAATGCCTCTCAATATTTGTTAATTCACACTGATACTACTGTGGAACCTAGGTAGAGGGAATAATGAGAACAGACATCCATAGGATGAGTATTACACACCCATTGAAAAGGATGATTAGATGAGGGGTCAGCTGTTTGTTTCTGTAAAGGGCTAGACAGTAAATATTTTAGGCTCTGTGGACCATGTGTCACATACACTTTCTGTTTGTTTTTACCATCCTTTAAATCTGTAAAAACCATTCTTGGCTCATGGCTTTGGAAGGGCCAGATTTGGGTTGTGGGCTGTAGGCTTGCCAACCCCTTATGTAGATCTGGATGCAATATCCACATCCATCTATTCACCCTTTATGTATATCGCTCCATCTATCCATTTATATACGGTGGATCACTCCTTCAGTCAACAGATTATTATGAGTATATTTTTTTCAATATATTAATTGCTCTTCCTTTTTAAAAATAATCTAAGGGCTCAATTTAAAGTTTCTATATGAATATAAACAGAGAATGGGTTTTGGTATGTTTACTATATTTGTAAATATTCTTCCAGAAGTGGATTATTGGCAGAGGAAAGCATCTAAATACTTTTCTCTCCATGCATGCCATCTGAGTGAAATTATTATACAAATTCCTAATTACTGTTGAGTAATATATGGTAAAAACTGAAATAAGGGATGGGGGTGGGTAGAAGCCTCTTAGAATCCAAAGGATTTTTCTTTTCTTAGCCCTCCTAAGTCTCTGAGAAAGAATGGAGAGAGTCAAAGATGATCATATTGTCTTTTTGTAAAGGTGGTGGTTAAAAATGGTAACACAGTCTTCCTTAGCTACATTGCTTTACAAAAACCCATGCTTCCCCATTGACACCATTTTCCTTACAATACTGTCAGATGACAGCTGCTGCTTCTGTTTCCATTTCAGATTAAAGGCCAAGAAGAAGAGTTAGAAACCTCTTCTTTCACTCCATCACTGCTGTTACTCACTACCATGACTCAATCAGCCCTTATGTGTGAGATCTGTATGCACATGGAGGAGCCTTATCTTTTCCTCCCCTAATCCTTTTCTAGGTAGATTAATCATTTTACTCCTTCTCTAGGTTCATACATTACAATCCCAAAGAAAGGCAATGCCAAAGAATGCTCAATGGCACTCATCTCACATGCTAGCAAAGTAAGCCTCAAAATTATCCAAGCCAGGATTCAACCGCACATGAACCATGTAATTCCAGATACTCAAGCGCATTTAGAAAAGGCAGAGGAACCAAAGATCAAATTGCCAACATCAGTTGGATCATCAACAAAACAAAAGAGTTCCAGAAAAACATCTACTGCTTTATTGAATGCCAAAGCCTTTGACTGTGTGGATCACAACAAACTGGAAAATTCTGAAAGAGATGGGAATACCAGACCACCTGACCTGCCTCTTGAGAAACCTATATGCAGGTCAAGAAGTAACAGTTTGAACTGGACATGGAACAACAGACTGGTTCCAAATTGAGAAATGAGTATGTCAAGGCTGTATATTGTCACTCTGCTTATTTAACTTTTATGCAGAGTACATCGTGCGAAGTGCCAGGTAGATGAAGCGCAGGCTGGAATCAAGATTGCCGGGAGAAATATCAATAACCTCAAATATGCAGACGACACCCTTATGGCAGAAAGCAAAGAAGAACTAAAAAGCCTCTTGATGAAGGTGAAAGAGGAGAGTGAAAAAGTTGGCTTCAAGCTCAACATTCAGGAAACTAAGATCATGGTATCTGGTTGCATCACTTCATGGCAAATAGATGGGAAACAATGGCAACAGTGAAAGACTTTATTTTGGGGGCTCCAAAATCACTACAGATGGTGACTGCAGCCATGAAATTCAAAGATGCTTACTCCTTGGAAAGAAAGTTATGACTAACCTGCTGCTGCTGCTAAGTCGCTTCAGTCGTGTCCGACTCTGTGTGACCCCATAGATGGCAGCCCACTAGGCTCCTCTGTCCCTGGGATTCTCCAGGCAAGAATTCTGGAGTGGGTTGCCATTTCCTTCTCCAATGCATGAAAGTGAAAAGTGAAAGTGAAATCACTCAGTCATGCCCAACTCTTAGTGACCCCATGGACTGCAGCCTACCAGGCTCCTCCGTCCATGGGATTTTCCAGGCAAGAGTACTAGACTGGGGGTGCCATTGCCTTCTCCATGACCAACCTAGACAGCATATTAAAAAGCAGAGGCATTACTTTGCCAACAAAGGGCCATCTAGTCAAAGCTATCGTTTTTCCAGGAGTCATGTGTGGATGTGAGAGTTGGACTATAAAGAAAGCTGAGTGCTGAAGAATGAACGCTTTTGAACTGTGGTGTTGGAGAACTCCTGAGAGTCCCTTGGACTGCAAGGAGATCCAACCAGTCCATCTCAAGGAAATCAATCCTGAATACTCATTGGAAGGACTGATGCTGAAGCTGAAACTCCAATACTTTGGCCACCTGATATGAAGAACTGACTCATTGGAAAAGACCCTGATGCTAGGAAAGATTGAAGGCGGGAGGAGAAGGGGACGACAGAGGATGAGATGGTTGGATGGCATCACCGACTCAACGGACATGAGTTTGAGTAAGCTTTGGGAGTTGGTTAACAGACAGGGAGGCCTGGCGTGCTGCAGTCCATGGTGTTGCAAAGAGTTGGACATGACTGAGTGACTCAACTGAAACTGAAGAACTGCTTGGGAGCTTGGCTCTTTCTCCCCATCCTGTCACCTACTGCTATCCATTGTTTGATGATTCTGCCCACACCCAGGCCTCAGTTTCTGCTTCATTTATAGTGGTCTAAACAGTATTTCCTAAAACAAATCCAACTATTCTTCCACCTCTTATCTTGCTCCTTTCTACATCTTTCATAGTCTTGTTTTCTTCTAACTTACTCTCTCTTACTGCTCAATTTTTCATTTATTTGTATTTATTTTTTTGCATAAATATTTTAATATTTACTTAATATTAATTTTATTAAATATTTATTGAGCACCCATCATGCAGGCACTAGGTATATCACAGTGAAGAAGACAGATATAGTCCTTTCCTCTCATAGAACTTTTAGACTAATGGCAGATAGAGACAAGTAAACAGGTAATTGTAATACAGTGAGATAAACACTAGGATAGAGAAAATGCCAGATACTGAGGAGGGGCATCTAACCTATCGCAGGGGATCAGGAATTGGCTTGCTTGAGGATGTGAATTTTAGCTGGGTTTTGGCTACTGAGGAGAAAGAGGTGGCTAGCTAGGTGGAAAGGATATGTGGTTAGAGGTGGGGTGAAGTGTATGAAATAGCATAATGCAAAGGCCCAGAGGCAAGAAAGAGGGAAATAATATCAGTCTGGAAAGTTATACAATGAAAAGGTTATTGCTAGATCCTGAGAGTTGTTGAAGCCATCGTAACCTGTTACAGTGTCCTGAAGCAGTGGGGACCCTAAGGAATTATAAACAGGGGAATCATCTGATCATTATCTGCATGTATGAATGCTGTACCTACAGGATGGAGTATGGATCAAAGAAGGAAGCACAAGGAAGCGTGGCCTGGAATAAGTTGATTTGTCATTTTGGACATGTTGAGTCTGAGAGGACTATAACTCATTGAAGAAAAGATACTCAGCAGGTAGCTGGAAATAAGGGTCAGGAGGTTGAGAGAACGTGTTTGAGCTGGAGATACAGAAAATACAGGTGTCCACTGCATGTGGACAGGTGGTAGTTGAAGCAGTGAGAAGGCGCCTTGGATGGAGCTCTGAGAAACACCAAGGAGGAGAAACTTGGAAAACAGGAGGCCAGAGAGGCAGAAGGAGGGAAACCTAGAAAGAGTATTATGTCACGAAAACGCATGGACAGAAGCCTGTACAAGTGGGACCCTGGAATCTAGCATAGGGCTGGTACACTGTAGGTCGCTGGAATGTGTCCACTGGATTTACAGAAGCGGCTAATTGGTAACTTTGGAAAGATGTCCGTCGTGTAGACAGAAACCAAGGTCAATCCTATGCCCAAGTGAGTCTCACGTCTGTCCACGTGTGTCCTCCACTGCCACCACTCCAGTTCCTGCTCTTTCTACCACTTCCCTGATCTTTATCGATGGGTCGTGTGACGACGTTTCTCTTTAGTCTCTCTTCCACAACTCTCCCTTCCTCAGAACAAAGCAACATATAATTTATCTTACATACGACTGCTAGAGTAATTTCTTTTTAGGTACAGCTTAGAGCAAATCAATCCTGGGTCAAAACACAATGATTCTCCACTACCTTCAGATAAAATCCCAACTGCTTATTCATCATGATGTTCAGACACTTCCAGGTTTTGTACCAATCTGTGTCCAGTCATTTTGCCCACATTCCACACACCTGACTTTTTAAAAATTACCTTAAAAATTATAAAACACTTTAAAAAGTCAAAATTTTAACTATAAGCATGTTGGTGAGAGTAATTTTTCTTCTATGGGAAAACAAAAGGATTGGGGGTAGATGGGTCCAGGGCTCTACTTATCCCACCCAGTGAACAAACAGTACCTGATGCAACAGTCTCCTAACGCAGACATCCCCTGCTGTGCTCCAGCAGGAGAAACGCTTCAAGAAGGGGGAATGGTGTTCTTTTAACAATTAGTAACGCATTTTATAAACTGTTTTTTAGGAAACATTTCCGCACTATTATCAGTTCATTCTACTACCTTCTCAGCTAAGTAAAATGACAAGAAAAAGAAATAATGGCCTTCTTTTCTTCTCCAGTCTCGGAGAAGCTGTCCAGCAGTTTCCAACTGGAAGACACATTGCCCTAGACCAGCAAGTGTCATACTTTCCAGTTATACCACAGGCTTATTAGGAACTAATTATATGCATCAGATTTTAATTTTAATCCAAACAGATCAGCGAGGCCTGTGACACAGCGAAGGGAAATATTAAAGATGACCTAAAAGACCAAGTGGGTTTTGTTATGTAATCCTAGGCATAGCTGAATCCCTGACAACATTCCCATTCTCTTAATTTTGCTTTGCTTTGTAGCTTTTGAAGATTCTGCACAATCACATACATGGGTAAAATAATGCAGTGCAGTGATGATAAAATGCTTAGCAACGTGCTGCCCTTTGATAACTGATGCTGCTTGCATTGGTACTAGATTACATGGTAGATTAAATAAATGATAAATGTAAATGCATGTATATGTTCACATATATAAAAATATATAAATGAAATGACCCTCAGATCAATCATTAGATTATGTGCACTTTATCTTATATTCCCAAATAATATTTATGAAAATTTTCTTCTGAGATTGGTACAGTAAGAATTCATTATTGTGAACTTAAAATGTCACTTAATGGCATGAATTGATTATCCTGGACCTAGCTTCTTGGTTTTATGGAGGAAGTATAAAGTATGCCACACAGTATGTCCCCCTACTTACTGTAACTATAATTTGGCGCATTCTGAATCAGAGAAAAAACATTTCCACTCATATTGCTGAACATCTCAAATATTCTATAACATGTCTTTTTACACGCTGGTTTTATCTTTCAGCCTGGAAATATTATTATTAATAATATCTAAGACGATATTATACTCCTACAATGGCCACCGCTATTACACTGCCAGTAGTTCTCAGAAGACATGCCTGAAACATTTGGAGGGCTTTCACAATACATAAATGACCAACCCTGAGCCCATTTTAATTTATTAAATCTGGCATGTAGCCTGAGAATTTCCCAGGGGATTCTGATTTGATGATTAGCTATTTTTTACTCATCACAGTCTTTGTACCAGTTAGAGCTGACAGAACATGTAATTTATATTTCACATACTTGGGGCACACAATCTGTTTGGCACCTCTGTTACTGCGAATTGTTTAGCTTAATTCATATTAAAATAAATGTTGACTTATTTTTTTTGGTAAACTGCCATGAATACTTTTAGAGCTAATGGTCAATTTCTTAGTATTATTTATAGCATCAACTATCTTAATATTTAGCCTAATACTTAAGTTCAAAATAAGTAAAGCATTATATATAATGGCCAATTTCTTAGTATTATTTATAGCATCAACTATCTTAATATTTAGCCTAATACTTAAGTTCAAAATAAGTAAAGCATTATTGGATGAAATGACAAATGCCAATCCTACTTTTAACTTGCTTTTTTAGTTTTCAAGAGGAAAGAAGTTTCACATTATTTGAGTTCCTTAAACATTGTTAACAATAGAGATTTCAAACCTAGCCTTCTAGATTGTATTTTCTGCAATGTTGACAGACCCATAGGGCTTACTTACTGACCTGAGTTTCATGAATGAGCTTGAGTTAGTTCTAAGAATTTCCTCATTGATAAAATGATAAAACATTGTATGTATGTGTGTTTCATTTTTGTTTGGGAGAAGGTCAGTTGTTCTCAAAGGGGGTTATGGCCCAAGAAAAGTTAAAAATACTGGCTCAGGGAGAACTGAAAGTATACTGTACCCTAAAAAAAATTATTTCCCCCTATTTTAACAGTGAAAGAAAGGCAGGCTCTAAAATCAAAAGTCTTTAAAAGGCATTAAAAGGACAGACAGGGATTTCTATGAAATTTCTTAGAAAGGGAAACATACACCAACTCAGTAAATGTCTTTTCACCCAAAGAAAACTTTTATAATGCAGTTAATTTTTATTGTCCAAAACATTTTTTTTTAAGATCTTAATGCTTTAATTTTTAAAATAAATTTCAATTTAGACAAAACTGCTTTCATTCAATTACAAGTAAACAAAAATCTGTTAAAAACCTCCAAATTAGTAATTTGAGCTCCACAAAACAGCTCTAATCTTAATTTAAAAAAAAAACACAAAAACTAACCACAACCATCTTTTGCACTGTGGATAAATAGAATAGAATATTCAAGAAGACCATTAGGCCTTGGCTAGTTTATCAGCAAAAATTGTATAGCATTCAGGAGCCTCCACTTTTCAGGTAGGAATGACATTCAGTTGGCTCAGGTGGCTGAATGATTCACCAGCTCCAAACAACTGTTTTGGACATAATATACCTTTAGAGGAAAGGTATCTTCGGGTTTTTGTCTTTATCTAAGTAAAACAACAATAACAACAACTCAGTTTTTTATATCATATTTTTTCCCAAAATAAACTGGCTAGTAAATTGAATGTTTTGAAACTGGGTCAGAGAAATTCCCAACTATAATCCCAGATACACCAGGTGAGGACAAACCAATTAAAAAATTCCTTTTAATGATTAAAACTGCCTTTTAAAACATACCATTGTTATTTATGTGGGACGTATTCAGATCCTGTGAAATAGTACTAATAACTTCCGAGGAATTCCTAAAAGATTTTGTAAGCCTTAAAAGATCTTATGAGGTACTTAATGAATCAGTACAGTTGTTCCTTTTTCCCCTGTTTAAAAGAAGCGGAAATGAATAAGTTAAAAGGCATTTTCCTAACCCTGACTGCAAATCACAAGTTTGATGCTGCATGAAGCCAGCTGGCATGGTGCCCATTTACAGTAAGTTGTTTACTCCTTGTCCACCAATCACACCATACAGAATGAATGCCTACAGACAGAGTCAGACTGTCCTTTCCAGACAGAGCAACAGAGAAAGAGAGGTTTATAAGCTTTATTAAATTCTTAGAGGTATTACTTTTAATACTGCTTGAAATATTCTAATCCAGTTTCCATAACCTCAGCATTTTAAAGTCAAATAACTGACTGACTAACTAACACTGCTGGGCTTCCCTGGTGGCTCAGACGGTAAAGAATCTGCCTGCAATGCAGGAGACCTGGGTTCAGTCCCTGGGTCTGCAAGATCCCTGGAGAAGGGAATGGCTTCCCACTCCAGTATTGCTGCCTGGAGAATTCCATGGACAGAGCAACCTGGTGGACTACAGTCCATGGGGTAGAAAAGAGCTGGACACAATTGAGTGACTAATAAACACACAAAATCTTAACAGTGCATCAGTGGAATGAGTGGTGTCCTCTAATAAATCTAAGTACCTTTTAAATATTGGAGAAGGAAATGGCAACCCACTCCAGTATACTTGCCCAGAGAATCCCATGGGCAGAGGAGCCCGGCTAGCTACAGTCCATGAGGTCGCAAGAGTCAGACACGATTTAGTGACTAAATCATCTTTTAAATAAAACTTTTAAGGACTACAATCTTAAAATGGATTTGAACTTAACTAGACTGAAACCTTTAAATATGCAGTACTTAACATGAAAACCGAGAATCGTAAGAGAAACAGAACGTCCAGAGGAGGAGTAAAAAATAGAAAAACTGAACTCTTATTATCAAGTGAGAAGTGGGTTAGAGTAACACAATGGTTCAAACAGTGATTCCTGGTCTGCCCTGAGGAAACATGTTTGCTACCTGGCATTTGGAGAGCCTCTCCCCACCCACACTGGCTAGTTTAGAGAAAACCAGCAGTAACAAACCTTTTCTTCTGGATCAAACTTGTCTACTATCGCTTTTGTCTAAATGTCTCCCCATGGTTATCTGCCATCACTGGTATCAATGGCCACTGAAAGTTCAGAACATATCTTTCACACAGTGTGTTCAATGAATGCTAAAATGAGTGTTAAGACATAAAAAGGGAATGTCTTATCACATGATCCTAGAATCAAGTCACCAAGCATTTTGAATAAACCCTAGCTCAAAGGGCCCTAGGAACCAAAGGTACTTTTAAAAATCATGTATCTGGAGCAAAAGATGACCAACCACAGAAATGACATACTTTCAACAGCCCCTGTGGAAAGAGTAAAAGAGCTGATAAGACTTCAGAAACATCCAAAGCTAGCTACTATAAAACAGACAGCACAATTCTTTATTTTTATTTTTATTTTTTTATTTTTTAAATTACAATACTGTATTTGTTTTGCTATACATTGACACGAATCAGCCATAGGTGAACACAATCTCCCAATGCCGAAGCCCCCTCCCACCTCCCACCCCACATCCTCTACTTGAATCATCCTGTGCATCAGCCCCATGCATCCTGCATCCTACATTGAACATAGATTGGCGCTTTGTTTCTTACAAGAAAATATACATGTTTCATTGCCATTCTCCCAAACCATCCCACCACCCTTTCCCTCTCCCTCAGAGTCCAAAAGTCCACTCTATACCTCTGTGTCTCTTTGTTGTCTCACATATAGGGTCATCATTACTGTCTTCTAAATTCCATATATATGTGTCAGTATACTGTATTGAGTTTGCTCCTCTGGCTTCTTCCTTATATGCTTCTTGGGCCAACTTTTCCATAGGTTCTAAAAACATATCTTTTACTATTAGAGTACACTAAGCAAATAATTTCATGACAACCATTTTCTAGTTATCTTGGTAATTTTACCTAATTCCCAAGCCCAAAGGGCAGAGTGAATAATTTTATTAAATGTAGGATTATTGAGGCCCTCAGAACTAGTATGGGTTGTTTTTTGTTTCTTCCTGTTCTAAGTCCATTATGCCCAATAAATTTGGAGTGTTAGTTCCTGCAACCTTTGGTTCTACGATAATAATTCTGCCATGTCTTTTTTTTCTATTTCTCATAATTTCCATTTCTTTAAAAAAATCATGTGTAAATTCTGTCAAATAACTTAATAAATTATCCTGTATTACTTTCTAAAAAAAACTTTGAGGGGGCACCGAGTGCTAATGACCATCATACTTGTTAAATTTCTCATTTAGGAGCTCACGTAAGAGAGAATGCACAGAGTGCTGGGACTAGGTGTGGCTCAGAGCACATGTTATTTCTCATATCTCACTAGGGGGTGAGGTTTAAATTAGACTTGAATCAGTAGGTAAATAAAACCAAATTCTATCTTTGTTACAGTAGTTAATACCTGGAAAGGTGCCAGACTCATGGCCTTGGAAATTATATGGTTTATAAACAAGATTTCGAAATAATGCTGAGGCAAGAGTGGCACTTCCTCAGTTACTTCTAAACCCAAAGGACTAATGATCATCAGCTATTCATTAAATAGGTTGAAAGTTTTATTTTAGATGGGTACTATATTTCCTGGTACATTTGCTGCTGCTGCTGCTAAGTCGCCTCAGTCATGCGACCCCACAGGTGGCAGCCCACCAGGCTCCCCCATCCCTGGGATTCTCCAGGCAAGAACACTGGCTATAGGACAGCAAGTTGGTTTGTTGATGATAAGTATCTTGAAAAGAAGAATATGCATAGTATTGACAAAATTCAAATTTAACAGATTGATAATTAAAAATAGTTCTTCTATAATTTCATTTCTCAGATAAATTTCTAACCTCAATTTCCCTTTCAATTTTAACCAATGGGGAAAAATTTTTTTAAATTACCCTTTTGTTAACAACTCTATCCTGTACAGAATTGAGCATCAAACCATGAGAAAGCTAAAACTGAAGAAGATCAAAAGATGCACAATTTACCTATGGAGTGAAAAATAGTTCCACAATTAAAAAATTTAAAATGAATTCTGTAATCTTCACTTTACAGTTGAACTGAAAAAGGGTGATTTGGGTACTACAAACAGGGTCAAGGGCTTTTTTCCTTCCTTTTCTTTACCTCCTCCACTATTTTTATATATATTTTTCAGACTAGTACCTTCAAGTTAGCATTTTTAACACTACGAAAGAAAATTCTGTGATATTATATTAGTCATCCTCACTGAAAAATACATACCATCATAACTGTAGTTTAATTGTCTCATCTATTCCTAAGTATCTTCTCATCTTCCCTCAAGCCTCACTTTTCCTTACATTGTTGTTAGACATGAGAACTAAAATGAGGTCTAAAATTCTGGTTAATAGCTAACTAAAAACCTGAGGTAAAATAAGAAAAAACTTAGGCAGATACTTTCTGGAACAAGTATCTTTTCAAGCCAAATGAACAGTTCTTTCATCTAAAAACAGCCCAGTTAAGATGCCTTGATCTTTAGGTTATTATGTGTTACTGAACAGGAAATTTGTTTTCAGTGAAGTATGTTAGGATCCGGCTGAATAGGGTTGGGCTACAAGGAAATTAAGGCAGATATCTCTCTTCTTCACATCCTCTTTTACCAGCAGCTTTTCCCACACCCCACTCCAATAAACAAAACATTTGTAGAATTGTTAAGTTTTGTTTTTTTCACTTCTTTATTCATCCATTTTCCAAAAGACATTATTATGTATCATTCAGTGTGGCTCAGATGGAAAAGAATGTGCCTGCAATGCAGAGACCCTGGTTCAATCCTTGGATCAGGAAGATCCTCTGGAGAAGGGAATGGCTATCCACTCCAATATTCTTGCCTGCAGAATCCCATGGACACAGGAGCCTGGCGGGCTACAGTCCATGGAGTCGCGAAGAGTCAGACATGACTGAGCAACACACACACATACACACACACACACACACACACACACACACACACACACAGTGTATCGGGAACTCCCCACCAGAAGTTCTGCAGGGGACAGGTCACAAGAGGACAAGAAAGGAAGAAAGGCTCTGGGACACCTGCATTAACAACAAGCTTTCCAAACAAATAAATGATATAATTTTGAAGAGAGATAGCCTTAATGTCATTTCAATCATGAGTTATGAATATTGTAGCATCCTTTGAACACTTCAGCCATTACAGCCATCTAATACCTGATATCATTAAATATTTATGAAAAGAACTCCACTGTGTAATATTGCCAAAGAAACCTGAACACAAGAACCTCAAAACTATTCTCTTTGTTTGTAGTTTTAACCTGATCTACTTCATTTTCCTAAAAAGGAATTTTTAAGCCCTTAGCAGCAAATCCTATTTTAAAACATTAAACTTTAAGCAGAACATTCAATACATAAAACAGGTAAAAGTGATATTATGCTGACAAAGCATATTTTATACATTTGGAATCATAATATTAATCTATATAGGAAGAAATCAAATCAGTGAAGCTGTTTGCTAAAACCAATAAAACTGAAACTGGAATGCCAGGCTTACCAGCAAACTTTGTCTTTAAACAGAGTTTGGAAACCACTGCCCTAAAACCTCACATTGTTTCCATTATCAGCCCCAAGCCACATTTCCACAGCTCTATCGAACTGCCTTTTTGTTTATAAAAATAAAGCCCGAGCAATAACAAGGCCCATCAAAATCTGTACTGTAACAACTCTCACAACTCCTTTTTTTCTATTTTAATTGGAGCTATTTACTTTACAATATAGTGGTGGTTTTTGCCTTACATTGACATGCATCAGCCACAGGTGTACATGTCCCCCATCCTGAACACCCTTCCCACCTCTCTCCCCATCTCATCCCTCAGGTCATCCCAGTGCACCGGTCCTGAGTGCCCTGTCTCATGCATCAAACCTGGACTGGTAATCTATTTCACATATGGTAATATACATTGTCTTGTCTAACTCAATGAAACTAAGCCATGCCCTGTGGGGCCACCCAAGATGGGCGGGTCATGGTAGAGAGGTCTGACAGAATGTGGTCCACTGGAGAAGGGAATGGCAAACCACTAAAGTATTCTTGCCTTGAGAACCCCATGAACAGTATGAAAAGGCAAAATGATAAGATACTGAAAAAGGAACTCCCCAGGTCAGTAGGTACCCAATATGCTACTGGAGATCAGTGGAGAAATAACTCCAGAAAGAATGAAGGGATGGAGCCAAAGAGAAAACAATACCCAGCTGTGGATGTGACTGGTGACAGAAGGAAGGTCCGATGCCATAAAGAGTAATATTGCATAGGAACCTAGAATGTCAGGTCCATGAATCAAGGCAAATTGGAAGTGGTCAAACAAGAGATGGCAAGAGTGAATGTCGACATTCTAGTAATCAGAGAACTAAGATGAACTGGAATGGGTGAATTTAACTCAGATGACCATTATATCTACTACTGCGGGCAGGAATCCCTCAGAAGAAATGCAATAGCCATCATGGACAACAAGAGTCTGAAATGCAGTACTTGGATGCAATCTCAAAAATGACAGAATGATCTCTGTTCGTTTCCAAGGCAAACCATTCAATATCACAGTAACCCAAGTCTATGCCCCACCAGTAACGCTGAAGCTGAAGTTGAACGGTTCTATAAGACCTACAAGACAGCTTAGAACTAACACCCAAAAAAGATGTCCTTTTCATTATAGGGGACTGGAATGCTAAAGTAGGAAGTCAAGAAACACCTGGGGTAACAGGGAAATTTGGCCTTGGAATATGGAATGAAGCAGGGCAAAGGCTAATAGAGTTCTGCCAAGAGAACGCACTGCTCATAGCAAACACCCTCTTCCAACAACGCAAGAGAAGACTCTACACATGGACATTACCAGATGGTCAACACCGAAATCAGACTGATTATATTCTTTGTAGCCAAAGACGGAGAAGCTCTATACAGTCAACAAAAACAAGACCAGGAGCTGACTGTGGCTCAGATCATGAACTCCTTATTGCCAAATTCAGACTTAAATTGAAGAAAGTAGGGAAAACCACTAGACCATTCAGGCATGACCTAAATCAAATCCCTTATGATTATACAGTGGAAGTGAGAAATAGATTTAAGGGACTAGATCTGAGTGCCTGATGAACTATGGAATGAGGTTCATGACATTGTACAGGAGACAGGGATCAAGACCATCCCCATGGAAAAGAAATGCAAAAAAGCAAAATGGCTGTCTGGGGAGATCTTACAAATAGCTGTGAAAAGAAGGGAAGCGAAAAGAAAAGGAGAAAAGGAAAGATATAAGCTTCTGAATGCAGAGTTCCAAAGAATAGCAAGGAGAGATAAGAAAGCCTTCCTCGGTGATCAGTGCAGAGAAATAGAGGAAAACAGCAGAATGGGAAAGACTAGAGATCTCTTCAAGAAAATTAGAGATACCAAGGGAACATTTCATGCAAAGATGGGCTCGATAAAGGACAGAAATGGTATGGACCTAACAGAAGCAGAAGATATTAAGAAGAGGTGGCAAGAATACACAGAAGAACTGTACAAAAAAGAGCTTCACGACCCATATAATCACGATGGTGTGATCATTGACCTAGAGCCAGACATCCTGGAATGTGAAATGAAGTGGGCCTTAGAAAACATGACTATGAACAAAGCTAGTGGAGGTGATTGAATTCCAGTTGAGCTATTTCAAATCCTGGAAGATGATGCTGTGAAAGTGCTGCATTCAATATGCCAGCACATTTGGAAAACTCAGCAGTGGCCACAGGACTGGAAAAGGTAATTTTTCATTCCAATCCCAAAGAAAGGCAATGCCAAAGAATGCTCAAACTACTGCACAATTGCACTCATCTCACACTCTAGTAAAGTAATGCTCAAAATTCTCCAAACCAGGCTTCAGCAATATGTGAACTGTGAACTTCCAAATGTTCAAGCTGGTTTTAGAAAAGGCAGAGAAACCAGAGATCAAATTGCCAACATCTGCTGGATCATGGAAAAAGCAAGAGAGTTCCAGAAAAACATCTGTTTCTGCTTTCTTGACTATGCCAAAGCCTTTGACTGTGTAGATCACAATAAACTGGAAAATTCTGAAAGAGATGGGACTACCAGATCACCTAAGCTGCCTCTTGAGAAATCTGTATGCAGGTCAGGAAGCAACAGTTACAACTGGACATGAACAACAGACTGGTTTCAAATAGGAAAAGGAGTACATCAAGGCTGTATATTGTCACCCTGCTTATTTAAGTTATATGCAGAGTATATCATGAGAAACACTGGGCTGGAAGAAGCACAAGCTGGAATCAAGATTGCCGGGAGAAATATCAATAACCTCAGATATGCAGATGACACCACCCTTATGGCAGAAAGTGAAGCGGAACTAAAAGCCTCTTGATGAAAGTGAAAGAGAGTGAAAAAGTTGGCTTAAAGCTCAACATTCAGAAAACTAAGATCATGGCATCTAGTCCCATCACTTCATGGGAAATAGATTGGGAAACAGTGGAAACAGTGGCAGACTTTATTTTTGGGCTCCAAAATTACTGTAGATGGTGATTGCAGCCATGAAATTAAAAGATGCTTACTCCTTGGAAGGAAAATCATGACCTACCTAGATAGCATATTAAAAAGCAGAGACATTACTTTGCCAACAAAGGTCCATCTAGTCAAGGCTATGATTTTTCCAGTGGTCATGTATGGATGTGAGAGTCGGACTGTGAAGAAAGCTGAGTGCCAAAGAATTGATGCTTCTGAACTGTGGTGTTGGAGAAGACTCTTGAGAGTCCCTTGGACTGCAAGGCGATCCAACCAGTCCATTCTAAAGGAGATCAGTCCTGGATGTTCTTTGGAAGGAATGATGCTAAAGCTGACACTCCAGTACTGTGGCCACCTCATGCGAAGAGTTGCCTCATTGGAAAACACTCTGAGGCTGGGAGGGATTGAGGGCAGGAGGGGAAGTGGACAACAGAGGCTAAGATGGCTGGATGGCATTACCGACTCTATGGACGTGAGTTTGAGTGAACTCTGGGAGTTGGTGGTGGACAGGGAGGCCTGGCGTGCTGCGATTCATGGGGTCGCAAAGAGTCGGACACGACTGAGCGACTGAACTGAACTGATTGAAATAAACAGGCAGAACTGCTGAATGACAGATGGCAAAATAGGCAGCAGCAATACGGGAATTGATGTCACTGAATTAAAACTTTAGTCTCGATTATGGAATAATCAAAAATACTAAATTTTAGAATAATTAGAAAAGGAAATGAAAGGTAAGTTGTTAAAAAGTTTTCTATGGGTCACAATGGAGAGTCTTGATTCAGTGATAAGCATTCCTTGTTTCTGTACACATGTCTTTTAAAAGCATTTGTGACAAGTGAAAAGATATATTTTACACAGGGTTGTGGGGATGATGTAGGTAATGTGCTATTGCAAGAAAGCTAAATAAAGTATACTACACAAATTTGTTATTTGTATTTCATTCTAAAGATACTGTATTCAGTGATATATTCCCATATTTTACACGTTCTCTGATTTTTGTCCCTATATTACTCAACAAAATGTACATCTGATTAAGTGTAAGGAGCAAGCAGATGAAGCCATGGATCGACTATTTGGTGCGTAGTCACATTTTCTAAAACTGTCGTTATTTTATTAAATACAGAAACCCACCATTTTTATCCCTGTATCAGCAATGTAATTTTTCTATTTTCAGTTACCTTCACTAAATTCACATAAAAATATAATATGCCAAATGGCATTTGAAATAAAATTTAAAACCCTGGAATTCTTTCTTCAAAGAAAAGCGTCACTGGAAATGAGGTATGTAATAAAAGCTCGGTAGGTTTCTCTGTGCTACACCCCAGCTTCTGGAGTTATCAGTATAGTTCCTGACAGTTCCTCAGAGTAGTTTGAAAAATATTACGACAACAGTCACCTGCTCAGAGACCACAATACAGGTGAAGACAGCACCACTGCCACAGCTGCTGGACGGCAGAAGCTCCACCACAGGCCGGCCTGAAATGTGTGCCAGTTGCCCTAAAACACTTTGGTGGAGAAGGCATAAATACGTACTTTTCAAACAACTGCAACCTCTTTACAAAAAACCTCAAACCTCATTTGTTCCAAAGCTGAACTTGCGATGGTTCAGGACCACTTATACAGTAATATAGAAGACAACAGATTGTAAAGTTAAGACCAACAGTAAAACACTTTGCAAGAGCGCCAATGCTGGCTTTTGGCGAATGTGAATTCATTTTCCCAACCACAGTAGTATTTTCCATTATTCAGAACTGGGAGAGACTTCAGAAAAAAAAAAAAAAAAATTTGGGTTTCACAAAAAGTGCTTTTAATATAGAAGTGGAATTAGCACTCTGTAATTACCAATATGGGAAAAGAACCTAAAAAGGAGTGGAAACATGTATAACTGATTCAGTTTGTTGTACAGCAGAGACTAACAACACTGTAAATCAACTATATTCCAATAAAAAAATTTTTTAAAGGAATGAAATTAGAAGAATGGTGGAGTAAGGAACTCCAGATTCCACCCCCACATGAGAACAAAGAAAAAAGGCATACACTGTCAGAATCCACTTTTCTTTGGAACCCTCAAAGGCTTGCAGCAACTCAGATGATGCTTATTCCAACACCCTTCCCCATCCACCCCCACCCACAGACTGATTCTTGGTAAGAACAGCAAACTTTGCAGGGTTTTTAACTTACCCAGTCCCGCCCCCTACTCTCCAGTTTACTAGTAGTCTTGAAAATAACAGCCCTCATTCCAAGCACCAGAGATAGCAAAATAAACTTCATTTGCAAAGAATTCTAAGTATTTGTTCTGACCACTCTGGTGGCTCCCTGGAAGACTACCTCAGAAAGATTGTTTTTATTTTGCCTAACTCGACCTAGCTTAGTGCTAAAGTGCTACTATACTCTAGACACTGGGGGCAAGTTTGTTGGCAATGTTCATGCAGATGTCTTAGGTTGCTGTTGTTTGAGGTGATGAATAACAACTAGGGGCACACAATGAACTAACCAGAAAGCTTAGAAGGAAAGTCTAGAGCTTTGAAAAGATCTGACCTAATTCTGCAAATCTGGAAGACCACAAGCATGGCCTCAGGAAGGCCCTTAGAATTTCACCTCTTATTGACCTTGAAGGTCTATGGAAGCTGGAGGCAAAGGCTAACGCAGAGCTGTAAGCTCGAGGAGTGAGTTAGAGGCTCATCCCAACAAATATCCTGAGCCCCTGGGCAAAGACTGGGAGATGGTTTTGTTTGCAGATATTTAATAAAATCACTGTCCAACCATTAGCTGACACCAAGCTAAGGGAACAGAGACTTCAGGGTCCACAATGGACAAAGGATGCAGCCTTTACAGAATTAGTTCAAAGAGTCAGACAGGAAGATGCCTGAGGAAGCCCAGATATTGATCTTTCTAGACAAGGCTATTTTAACTGTGTTCCGTGACAAAAGGTAAAATGTGTCTAAAGAACTAAAGGAAAGTAAAAACAAGAATGTGTCACTAAACTGAGTAGATTAATAAACAGATATTATAAAACTTAATCAAAATTTGGAAGCAGAAAAGTATAACTGAAATGAAAAATTCATTTTGGGGGCTCAACAGCAGATGTGAGCAGGCAGAAGAATCAGTAGACTTGAAATGGAAAAAAATAAAAATATCCAAGAAACCCAACAGATTACATAAGAACAGACTTAAAAATATCCACACACAGACACATCATAAACTATCAAAAGTTAAATACAGAAAACAGCAAGAGAGAAGCAACTCATTATGTTCAAGTGATTCCTAACGAGACTACGAGAGTGATTTCTCAACAGAAACTATGCCCGGTCAGGCCAGAAAACAGCACGATGACATGTTCAAAGCGCCTAAGAATCAGAATTAACCAAGAGGTCCATATCTGGCAGCACAGTTCTTCAAAATGAAGCAGAAACTGCATTTTCAAATAAAGACTGAAGCAGCTCATCATTAGCAAACCTACCTTCCGACAACTGCTAATGGGAGTTGTTCAGGCTGAAACAAAAAAACAGTAGACAGTAAATCAAAGACACGTGATGAAATAAAGTACACCAGGAAAGGTAACTACATAACCTCTGTCCATGGGGCTTCCCAGGCAAGAATACTGCAGTGGGTTGCCATTTCCTTCTCCAGGGGCTGCTCTTCCTGATCCAGGAATCAGACCTGGGTCCCCTGCATTGCATATTTTTACCAACTGAGCTAGGAGGGAATGCCATGTAAATGCACAAAACAGTGTAAATATATCTTTTGTTTGTAAATCCTTTTCCCTTTCTTATTGAAAAGACAACAGTATCAACAATAATTATAAATCTAGGTGGACAGGCACACAATATATAAAGAGGAAATCTGTAACAATAACAGACAATCTGATATAGAGATATACAGAGACAATATGTAATCTCCAGGGCAACCAGTAAGAAAATAACCCAAAAAGTATAGTGAAAGAAATGACAAGGGAGTTAAAATTACCACACTACAAAACTATCTAATACAAAAGAAGGTCATAATGGAGGAACTGAAGAACAAGAGTCCTCCTTATCAGTAATTCCATTAACTATCAGTGGATTAAATCCTCAAAAGGCAGAGGTTGGCAGAATGAATTTTAAAAAATGATCCAACTATATGCTGTCTACAGAGACTCACCTTACACACACAGATAAACTGAAAATAAAAGGGTGGAAAAAGATATTCCATGTAAACAGCACAAGAGAGCTAGAGTGGCTACTCATATCAGACAAAATAAGACAGCACAAAAATTGTCCCCAGGGACAAAGATGACTGTATAATGATAAAAGTGAATAACAAATATATATATACACACACACACACACACACACACACACACACACACACACACATATACACACACACACACACACGTAACAACAGAGTCCCAAAATATATGAAGCAAAAGTAGTTGAAAATTTTAATACTCTCACTTTCTGTCTATAACAGAACTAGACAGAAAATTAGCATGGATATGAAGACTTGAATACCATCCTACAACAATGAAATCTAAAAGACAACTGTCAAACACTCCAAATTACAAAGTAAGAATATTAATTCTTGTCAAGTACACATGGAACATCCTCTAGGATAGATGATACATTAGGCCATAAAAGAAAATTTAGAAGGCTGAAATCATACAAATTATATTCTCTGACCACAAGAGAATAAAGTCAGAAATTAACAGAAGTAAGCTTGGAAAATTCACACACACACACACACATACATACACATATAAATCAAACAAACATTCCAAAGAACCAGTGGAAGAAAGAAAAAAGTCACATAAAAAAATCACATGTGAAATGAGAAAATACCTTAAGGTAAATGAAAACAAAAATAAATTTCAGGGGATGCAGCAAAAGCAGTATGAAGAGAGAAATTTATAGCTGTGTTTATCTTATAAAGAATAAAGTGTTGAAATCAATAGTTTTATCTCTCACACTAAGAAACCAGAAGAAGAAAAGCATAAATAAAAGAATAATAAAGACTAGAGTGGAAAAAAGGAAATAGTGGCTAGAAAAGCCATAGAAAACATCAAGAAAACCCAAAGTTGCTGCAATGAAAAAATCAAGAAAATTGGTTAGCTACACTGACCAATGATGGGGGTGGAGGAAAGAGAAGAATTAAATGACCAAAATCAGAAATTAAAGTGTGAATAGTTACTGCTGACCTTAGAGAAAATAAAAGGATTATAAAAGAATAAATGAACAACTGTATACGAACCAATTAGATAACCCATATGAAATGTACACACTTCTAGAAACAAACTACCAAAACTGTCTTAAAAATTAACAGAAAATGTGAATAGACCTATAACAAAGAGATTAATTCAGTAATCAAAAAAAACTCCAACAAAACCCAGATGGTTCAGCCGGTGAATTCAACCAAATGTTTAAAGAGAAATTAAAAACAGGAGAGGAGGGAACACTTCCTAACTTGGTCTGAGGCCAATATCATGGTATCAAAGCCAGAAAAATATACTACAATGAGACTGCAGAACACTATCCCTTCTAAAGACAAGTGCAAAATTCTCAGCAAAATATTGGCAAACTGAATCTAGATGCATACAAAAACTGTTATAAACCATAATCAAGCTAAGAGTAATCCCAAGAATACAAGGTTGGTTCAATGTGTGAAATCGATTAGTGTAATAAACTATACAAGAGACTGAAAGCAAAACCACATAATCATTTCAATAGATGCAAAAAGAGTATTTGACAAAATCTAACGCCCTTTCATAATAATAAAAAAAAAAATTTATCAAACTAGGAAAAGACAGAATGTATTTTCAATCTGATACAGTATATCTATGAAAAACCCACAGCTAACAACATACTTAAAACTGAAAAATTTACCCTTGAATTCAGGACCAAAACAAGCATGCCCACTTTCACCACTGCTACTTAGCATTACACTGGAGGTTCTAGCTAGGGCAATGAGCCAGAAACAGAGGTAAAAAGAATCCAGATTGGAAAGAAAGAAAAATATTTCTCCTTGCAAATTACAGGATCTTTCTAATAGCAAATCTTAAAACTAGAGTCAATAAATTCAGCAGTTGCAGGATACAAAATAACACAAAATATCAGTTGCTTTATTATACTGTAGCTATGAATAATCTGAAAATGAAACTAAAAAAACATTTACAATAGCTTCAAAAAGTATAACATACTTACGGATAAACTTAACCAAAGAAGCAAAAAGAGTTGTACACTGAAACCTACAAAACACTGTAAAGAAATTAAAGATCTACAGAAATGGAAAAGATATCCTGTGTTCACAAACTGGAAGACTTTAATGTTGTTAACATGGCAACATACCCCAAAGTGATCTACAAGTTCAATGCAATTTTTAATCAAAATTCCAACTTCCATTTTTCAGAAATGGACAAGCTGATCCTAAAATTCATGCAGACTGGCAAGAAACCAAGAGTAGCCAAATAATTTTGAAAAAAAAGGGGGGCACATATTTCCCAGTTTCAAAACTTAGTATGAAAAAATAGCAATCAAGCAGTGTAGTACTGACATACAATTAGGCATGTAGACTGATGGAATGGAATTGATTGTTCAGAAATAAAACCATACATTTATGATCAGTTGATTTCAACCAGGGCACTGAACTCATTCAGTGGAGAAATTAGTCTTTTCAACAAATAGTGGTGGGACAACTGGGTATCAACATGTAAAAGAAGAAAGTTTGGTCCCTGCCTCATACAAAAATTAACTTAAAATGGATCAAAGAGTTAAATTTAAGAGCTGAAACTATAAAAATTCTTAGAAGGAAACACAGGTGAAAAACACAAGCAAAAAAAAAAGGTAATTTGGACTTCATTAAAATTAAAAACGTCTATGATTCAAATAACACTATGAGGAAAATGAATAGAACCCTCAGAATGGGAGAAAATGTCTGCATATCATGTATCTGGTAAGGGTCTAGTATTCATAATAAACAAACAACTCTAACAAACAACAATAAAAAGACAAGCCAATTAAACAGGCAAAGGATTTGAACAGACAGTTCTCAAAAGGTATACAAATGGCCAAGAAGCACTTGAAAAATGCTCAACTTCATTAGTCATTTGGGAAATGCAAATCAAAGCCACCATGAGATAGACACACCCACTTGGACAGCCATTATGAAAGAGACAGACAGTAACAAGTATGGGCAAGGATACAGAGAAGCTGGAATTCTAATATGTTGTCTGTGGAAATGGAAAATGGTATAGTCACTTTGGAAAAGTTAGGCAGTTCCTCAAAAGGTTAAACATAGGTATCTATTAAGACCCCTAACTGGGTTATCTATGAAAGAGAAATAAAAACCGTAAAACTGTATTATCAGAATATTTAGTCATAAAAAGGAATGTAATACTGTTAAATGAACACAACACAATTGAACTTTGAAAACATTCTAACTACAAGAAGGCAGATACAAAAGGCCACTTACTGCATACATATGAAATTTCCTAAATAGGTAAATCCACAGAGACAAAAAACAGTAAGGTTAAATAAGGTTGCCGGGAGAAATATCAATAACCTCAGATATGCAGATGACACCACCCTTATGGCAGAAAGTGAAGAGGAACTAAAAAGCCTCTTGATGAAAGTGAAAGAGGAGAATGAAAAAGTTGCCTTAAAGCTCAACAATCAGAAAACTAAGATCATGGCCTCTGGTCCCATCACTTCATGGGAAATAGAGGGGGGAAACAGTGGAAACTGTCAGACTTTATTTTGGGGGCTCCAAAATCACTGCAGATGTTGATTGCAGCCATGAAATTAAAAGACGCTTACTCCTTGGAAGGAAAGTTATGACCAACCTAGATAGCATATTCAAAAGCAGAGACATTACTTTGCCAACAAAGGTCCATCTAGTCAAGGCTATGGTTTTTCCAGTGGTCACGTATGGATGTGAGAGTCGGACTGTGAAGAAAGGTGAGCGCCGAAGAATTGATGCTTTTGAATTGTGGTGTTGAAGACTCTTGAGAGTCCCTTGGACTGCAAGGAGGTCCAACCAGTCCATCCTAAAGGAGATCAGTCCTGGATGTTCATTGGAAGGACTGATGCTAAAGCTGAAACTACAATACTTTGGCCACCTCATGCGAAGAGCTGACTCATTGGAAAAACCCTGATGCTGGGAGGGATTGGGAGCAGGAGGAGAAGGGGACAGCAGAGGATGAGATGGCTGGACGGCATCACCAACTCGATGGATGTGAGTTTGAGTGAACTCCGGGAGTTGGTGATAGACGGGGAGGCCTGGCGTGCTGCGATTCATGGGTTCACAAAGAGTCGGACACGACTGAGTGACTGAACTGAACTGAATGTTAAACATCCTACAATGAGCAGACATCCTCAACAACAAAGAATTACCTGATCCAAATGTCAGTACTGCTGAGGTGGAAAAATCCTGTCCTAAAGGTGAAGCTTAATCTATTAAACAGGAAGAAATAATCAATCATGTAAAATTGTGCTGCTGTCTAGCCACTAAGTCATGTTGGATACTTGGGAGCCTACGGACTGTAGTCTGCCAGACTCCTCTGTCCATGGGACTTCCCAGGCAAGAATACCAGAGTGGGTTGCCTCTTCCTTCTCCATGGATCTTCCCAACCCAGGAATCAAACGCACATCTCCTGCATTGGCAGGCGATTCTTCACCACTGAGCCATCAGGGAAAGTGTAAAGTCAAAGTCGCTCAGTCATGTCTGACTCTTTGCAACCCCATTAACTATACAGTCCATGGAATTCTCCAAGCCAGAATACTGGAGTGGGTAGCCTTTCTCTTCTCCAGGGGACCTTCCCAACTCAGGTGGATCCTTTACCAGCTGAGCCACAAGGGAAAGGAAGCCTCCAAGTAAAATCACATTAATAATTATTTGAGACAACTACTCTGAACTTTTCATACTGTTCATGGGGTTCTCAAGGCAAAAATATTGAAGTGATTTGCCATTCCCTTCTCCAATTAAATAATTTCCAATGAAATTAAAAGATGCTTGCTCCTTGGAAGAAAAGTTATGACCAACCTAGACAGCATATTAAAAAGCAGAGACATTACTTTGCCAACAAAGGTCCATCTAGTCAAGGCTATAGTTTTTCCAGTAGTCATGTATGGATGTGAGAGTTGGACTATAAAGAAAGCTGAGTGCCAAATGCTTTTGAACTGTGGTGTTGGAGAAGACTCTTGAGTGTCCCTTGGACTGCAAGGAGATCCAACCAGTCCATCCGAATGGAAATCAGTCCTGAATATTCATTGGAAGATCTGATGCTGCAGCTGAAGCTCCAATACTTTGGCCACCTGATGCGAAGAACTGACTCATTGGAAAAGACTCTGATGCTGGAAAGATTGAAGGCAGGAGGAGAAGGGGATGACAGTGGATGAGATGGTTGGATGGCATCACTGACTCAATGGACATGAGTTTATAACCTCTGGGAGTTAGTGATAGACAGGGAGGCCTGGTGTTACGCAGTCCATGGGGTCACAAAGAGTCGGACACGATTGAGCAACTAACTGAACCGAACTCTGAACTTAGTAGAGCTGTAATTCCTTATTCATTTGACAATATCAAATTAGACTGTGAAGGAGTGTTCAAGTATCAGTTTCAAGTTTAGAGTGTACCTTAAAGGTCACCTATTTTAAGACATCTTTAAGATTTTGCAATTCAAATTTCTTTTTCTGAGAAGAGTTCAACCATATTGTATATAATAATTCTGGGAAATTTGAAAGCCATCACAGTATTTTTAGAACTTGTTTTAAGGATGCTTCATTTGTAGAAACCTTCCTATTGTACATTTACCCTCCACTCACTAAAGACGACAAGATTATGGGCTTGAGGATGGGATCCAGGACTTTACAACTGGCTTGGTGATCAGTCAGGTGAGCATCCTGCTGTAGAGGTGCTACACAATTACGTGTGTTACCTGTAAGAAGCCGTGAGCACACCAGTACCCATGTGTCTTTTCTAATGTTTTCCTGGAACTGGAATCTGACCAATCACTAGTGATTTTTCCTTCTTTGAAAGATGTTCATGAAAACTTTCAAAGGGAGCTCTTTATCAGTGAGTGTTTGAAAACCAGGAACATGGGCTGAAATGGCTTAGTTCACCAAATCAATGCACTTCTGAATGAAAAAATATGAGAAGTAAATTATCATGCTTATAATTCTGTGAAGTAGAAAGCACTGAACTATAGTGAGAAAAGGCACCGATTCAGAAGTAATGACCTAGTTTCAAATCCTGGCACTGCTGAATTAACATTCAAGTCACTTAATCTCTCTGAACCTATTTTCTTATTCAAAAAATAGGGATAATTTTATATTTGCTCTAAGTACTTCACCAGATTATGATGATTAAACAATATAATTTATAAAAGGTGTTATAATAATCACTTGCCTAATAAAGAATGTATTTCAATGGAGAGGTTTTGTTTTGTTTTTTAATGAGCAAAGGTAAAAATTTGTGGAAAAGGAGATTAAGATGGAATATGGCACTTTGGTTTAAGATATTACTACAATACTAAAAGCAGCTCAGTGGGATCTTTGTAATAGTAGTCCCCCAAACACTCTCAAAAGAGATGGTGCTGATATTTTCTCAAAAATGATAGCTCAAAAACACACTACAGATGCTATCAACTGATTAAGTTCACTCTCTTTAGCTGACTTCATGTCATCTTGGGCTGGCAGCCAGGAGCCAATGGCAAATGGTACAACATAGTCTTCAGGCAGAGGAAACCTACTGACTTTTTGTTTTTAAAAGACTTACAAAATGGTAACTCTGAGGTATAATATGCATTACTGTCATCCTTATGAAAAGTCACTAATTATAAATATGCCATTATTATTTAGCTGACTTGACTTAAAATGAAGGAATAAGTTAACTTTGAGATTCTTCTGGGGCAAAATGATAATGAGCTGCACATTTATGAAAGGGAGTTTTGAGACATGAAGCCAGCATATTAAGGACTCTGGCTACAGAGCTGTACATTACCACACACTGGTCTTCCCAGGCTCTAGCAATGGTTGTACTGACTTCAGACTATGCCTCCCTGAGTAGCTTTAAGACAGATGCAGAAGCCCCAAGGTTATCACTTAGAAGTTTGTACTGACTCCAAGAATTTCATAAAATAGCAATGAAGACAATAAAGCTCAAGTTTAAAAAAATGAAATTAGGTGTATGTGTGTGTGTGTGTGTGTGTGTGTGTGTGTGTGTGAAAAAGCACATTAGCAACTATATGTTGACAGTTGTATCAACTATAATTAGTTGGAAGCTTAGTGTCTGAGATCATGAATGCCAAGTCTGACACTAAAGATGTATCAATTCATCTTTAGAAAACCTGTTAAAACAGGTTCTTTAAGTGTCCATGAATTTTTAGAGCACAGCTAAACGAAAAGTCAAATGCATATGGAGGGCTACTGACAAAAGCATAGAAACACAAGAAAATATTTTCTATGAGTCTTGCTCATAACTAAACATGGCAACTGACCAAAGGCCAAAAGAGGGGAAAACGATATTTTAGATTTGGGTAGTGCTCTTTAAAAAATTTTTTTTCATTATGTATACACCCCTGTTATACTGGGTAGCTAGCTACCTGAAGTTACCAGACAAATATTACCTTAAATAACAGAATGAAAAGTATTTTACTTAAAAGTCAATTTGAATTTTGAAAATAACTTTAACTTTCTATTCTCACTTTTTTATTCCACTCTAGAAAGTGCCCTTGATTTTGAGTTATAACTAAAGCAGAATTTTACTGCACAATCTAGCACTTAATCAGAAACTACTTTGATCTCTTCTTGTTTCGTATCACTCTTTTTCATCATTCCACAATTCTAACTAAGTTCCTGAGTAGGAATTTGGCTTTTTCTTTTGGTCCTTTGCAGTATATCCGCGTGCTCAGAAGGCAGAGGAGCAGTGCTTGCTGGCAGACAGCACCCACGGCAGAACCTGCAGCCTGATGCTCAGCTGTCAAGAAAGCGTGAAGCAGAAGAGCAGTGAGCCTGTGAAGAAGGGCCCTGAGGACACTCCTCCTCTCTGTCGCTTGGCAGATGGGTGTCAATTTGTTTCACCTCTCTTATCTTTTGTCTCTTTATCAGTAAAACAGTGGTAAAGGGCACTTCCTTCTAGCATTATCACTAAATGAGATAAAAATGGGAATGTTTTGTATACTGTAAGAGTTCTTTGTTACTATAACTCACCATTTTCTCTGCCACTGTTGCTAGGGTAAAACACTAAACACATTTTTTCTTCCTTTCTCAAATAATTGCTTTGCCTGCCCCTAAACTGCCTACCTGATCCTCTCCAACCTTTTCCCTGCCTCCTTCTCAGCCTTCATCTAACACTTTATAGTAAATTTCAAAATTTCCTGAAGTAGTCTCCTGTATTTTCACACAGCAGGTCACCACCATTCTCATCTAATACAAGTAAAAGTTGGGGAGGCCGAAACAGACCCACAGCACCGACCTTAGAACAGTCATTCAGAATAGCTTACTGTCACTCTGTTCAACAAGCACAATTATTGCTCTGACTTTTAAACCATATATGCATAATTTAACATACTAGTTTTATTCAGTGAGGCAGAGGAGCTTCCAGAATACCAAAAAGATTTCCTTTTTAGGCACTTTTGTAATCTCAACTTCTGCATTAAAAGAAAACAAAACAAAAATCCTTCCTTGATTTCTTTGTATTAAAAAAAAAAACTACTTATATGGTAAAATGAAAAATTAAAATGTAAATATTTTACATACACCAAACTGGCACAAAAGACCAGCACTAACACATGTTGGTGAGCATGTGGGGCAAAAAGATCCCTTATAACACTGCTCAGAAACAATCTGGCATTCTCCAGAGGTTGTCAGTGTGTGTATCTTCTGAGCAAGCTGTTTCACTTCTAGACTGAATTCCCTAGGAGAACACTCTTACACTATATACACCAAGAGACATTTTCACAGAAATATTGTTCAAAAAGCAGAAAACTGGAGACAAAACCAAATGCCCATTAACAGCAGAAGAGATAAATATACTATATTCATTCAAACATGTAACATATATCTGTGTTAATATAGTTAAGATTACATGGATGATCTTTACCATGTTGAATTTAAAAAATGTTGTAAAGACTACATTCAATGTGAATCTATTATATGAAGTTAAAAAATATCTAAAAATAAATAATGTATCATTTGGGGATATATAATTAGGTAATAAAATCATAAAACAAAGCAAAAGAAGGCAAAACCACAAAATTCAGTATTATAGTTACCAGAGGTTGGGCAGGAGGGTGAAATGCCAGGGAAGAGGCATGCAGTGAGCTTAAGAACAGTAGTGATCTCTTATATTGGGTGTGAGTGTAAAGAAGTACTTGCTTTATTTTTCTGTAAATCATACATATAACATATACTTTTTCTAGTTTGTATGAAATAATTCACTTAAAAAGGTACCTATGGTAAAACAGAAAAATGTGTTTTTGAGATATCACATAAATTCAGTTCCTGTCTTTCAGCTTCTACAACTTTTTAGTATAAGCCACTCTATTAATATATAAAAATGCCACTGCCTTTATTGTCTTTTCTTGATGTTTGTTCACCATTCAAGATTTATATTGCTTAACTTTCCCACATTCTAAATCATTAATAACTTGCCTCGGTCTCATACCTACCTGGGGAATGTTTTACAGAGCAGTAGGATTAAAAACTTACAGTGAAATCAAAAAGAGAGAGAGAAGGGACTTGAATTCTCAAGTCACATTCTTATTTAGTATCTAGATTATGCTGCTTTTCTTAAGCTCTTTGGGCCTTTACATCCTACTTGTTTTCAAAGGCCCCATCTTATAACTTGGGATGGTTATCATGGAGTGATGAAAACCACACATCTCAGTAATGGGATGCTGGGATGTAGGCAGATGCTGGATTCAACAAAGCACCTTGTCAGGCTCCAGGCTGACATCAGGTCAGCCCCTATATTTGAACTTTTCCCCAATCTTTTTCAGGTCCTTACTCTTGGAACTAAGAAAGTCTAGTCATTTCACCTGTTCTTAAACTGAAGATTTCAGGAATTTCATGTAGAACACTTTAGTGAAAGCTAATCATATAGAGGATACGATTTTTAAAGAAAAATACAAGAAAGCTGTTTAATGCTTCTGATGTTAGTTAAGGCAGTTTTAGAACTTTTCCTTTGTTAAGACTCAAACCTACAGAAACACTTGAAGGAATGAGAGTGAAAATGTGTGCATACATACACACCAACACAGAGATGTGCACTGCAACTCTGAGACAGCAACAAGTAAGTTAACCTAGATTCTCCTCAATGGCGGCCTAGTGCACACAGTATATCCATTTAGCAGCAGACCTACCTTATGATCCAGCAATCTCACTCCTGGGCACACACCCAGAGAAATTCATAATCTGGAAACACACATGAACCCCAGTGTTCACTGCAGCGCTATTTACAATAGCAATGCAAATGTTCACCAACGGGAATGGATAAAGAAGATGTGGTACGTATATAAATGGAATATTGCTCAGCCATAACAATGAAGTTAATGCCATTTGCAGCAACATGGATGGATCTAGAGATTATCATACTGACTGGTCAGACAGAGACACACAAATATCATATGGTATTATTTATTTGTGAAATTTAAAATGGGTACAAATGAACTTACCTATCAAATAGCAACAGAGTTACAGATACAGAAAACAAACATGGTACCAAGGGGTAAGCAGGAGATAAACTAGAAGACTGGGATTGACTCACACACACTACTATGTATAAGCTAATTAACAGATAAATAACAAGGTCCTACTGTACTGCACAGGAAACTCTACTCAATACTCTGTAATAGTCTATGTGGGAAAAGACTATTAGAAAGAGTAAGTAGATATCTATGCATAACAGATTCACTTTGCTGTAGACTTGAAACTAACATTGTGAATCAACTATACTCTAATAAAAATAATTTCTAAAAAGTAGATTTGACATACAAAGATATGTTATACATTTTCAAGAGACAATTTATATATATATACACACACACATGTATTTTACAAAGTAGAATGTTATTCAAATTTTAAAATATTTTAAAGAATTGAAGATTATGTACTTTTATTTACAAGTAAATCATCAACTTCTGGAAAGCACAAAAACCAAAAGTAATCAAAAGATCTGTGTCTATTATAACAGCACACAATCACTTAACAGTTTCTGTGACTCTACTTCTCAGAGAACTGACTGTTTCACTTTCTATCATTTGCCCAATTGATTAATGAAAGAGGAACAGAAGAGTTAAAAAGTAAAGTGCTTTTTCAAAAAACTAAAAAAAAAAAATCCTAAAAAGTCATGTTAATTTCTTAATAGTCTCTGGATGAGTATTTGAGAGATGCAAAACACAGGGCAGGGCTTGGGCCTTGCACCTTTTGCTGTTCTTCCCCCTTTAAAGGAGTCACGATGCTCTACTACAGTTTCAGAAATCCTCAGTGCTATTTATTTAGCTTTCAAGCAAGTCTTCCTGAAATTAGGTCTGTGCCACTTAGAATTTTTCTAAGGCAAAAGAGCAAAAATCATTGCTCATTAGAAAGTTGAAAGGTATACAGAAAGAAGAGTAAACTTAGATGATGACAGGAAGCTGAAAAAGTTCTCATGCGTCACATACAAAGGCAACGAAAGAGAGAAACTTAAAACCTTAAGGAGGTTAAAAAGCAGCCTCTCTCGGCCTCCCAAAGGCAGTGACAATTTGATTGCAAGAAGGAACCCTAGGTAAGTTCTCAGATTAAGGACTTGCAGGCCCTACAGACCGAAAGACACGAGGGAGCCTCCGCTACGGGATTCGTCCCATCACACCTTCCCCATCTGGCCATGAGCACGCACAGCACCTGTTAACAGTTCACTGTTCCTTAATTATTTCATGGATGGATATACATCACATCTCCCCCACTAGATGGAGGCACCTTTGAGGTCAACAAGAATATGATTTCGCCACTTCTCTGGAGCACAATGTGCAAGAGTGAACAAGTGGGAAGGTCCTCAGTAATACATACATTGACCCACATGGTCAGCAGGCAGTAGAAGGAGAAAAACTCTGCTGCTGCTGTCTCTTTATGGCCATCCACTTCTGAGCACTGAACTTCACTTGCCTGACAACATTTCTTCTTTCCACGTTAATGTTCTTCCAAACTAAGGTTCTTTCCTTAGCACAGTCTATTTCTGTTGGTTTGGCAAACATGTACTGACATGAAATTAGCATTAATATTTTGGGAAAATATCCCTGGATCCTAAATATATTTGGGGAAGCTGGTTTCCCCTAGTTTATCGTTTAAAATGGTCTCAGTAAAGGATGAAAGTGGGAAATGATTAATATATATATATATATATATTGAAATCCACAATCCAGTAGCTTAGCCTTAAGAAACAAGGGCTTCTAAACACTTTTATAGTCCACAGTAAAATATTTTATTATCATTAATCAAATGAGTACAGCTGACCTTGAATAACAGGGTGCCAGCCCGCATGCAGTGAAAAGCTGACTGTAACTTTACAGTTGGCCCTGCATATCCCCTGTACCCTTGGTTCTGCACTTGGTGGACTGTGTAATATGGTAGTATACACTCAGATTTTTTCAAGAACATAAATGGACCCCCAAGGTTCAAACCTGTATTGTTCAAGGGTCAACTGTATACTCAAATGTTCTTTTCTTAGAATAATGTGTAATTATTAAGCATGAAATGTGGCTAAAGTGAAAGTCGCTCAGTCGTGTCCGACCCTTTGCGATCCCATGGACTATACAGTCCGTGGAATTCTGCCCAGAACACTGGAGTGGGTAGCTTTTTCCTTCTCCAGGGGATCTTCCCCACCCAGGGGTTGAACCCAGTTCTCCTGCACTGCAGGTGGATTCTTTACCAGCTGAGCCAACAAGGAAGCCCAAGAACACTGGAGTGGGGGAGCCTGTCCCTTCTCCAGGGGATCTTCCCCACCCAGGAATCAAACTGGGGTCCCCTGCACTGTAGGCAGATTCTTTACCAGCTGAGCTACCAGGGAAGCTCATGAAAGGTGGCTAAAGCGAAAGTGAAGTCGCTCAGTCGAGTCCGACTCTTTGCAAACCCTTGGACTGTAGCCCACCAGGCTCCTCTGTCCATGGGATTTTCCAAGCAAGAATATTGGAGTGGGTTGCCATTTCCTTCTCCAGGAGATCTTCCCAACCCAGGGATTGAACCCGGGTCTCCCACACTGTAGGCAGACGCTGTGCCATCTGAGCCACCAGGGAAGCCTCTAAGGTACAGACAAATCGCCTAACTTGTGTTCACACCCTTAGCTAAAACCAGAGGTGGTTCAGCCTCAGCTTTCAGATCTTTGAGGACATGAACCTGGTCCTAGAAGAAGTTAACATTTCTGATTATTTCGATTCTGAAATACCTGGCTCTTTGTTTGAGCTAATTTAATTTTACTTTTACCATATATGTATGTGTGTGCATGTATGTGTGTGTGTGAGAGAGAGAGAGAGAGAGACCTTTTCTATTCCCCACTAGTAGGATGAAGATTTGTATCAGTTAATTAATTTGACAACAGTTTTCAGCACAATGAAAAGAAATTCATGTTGTTTTATTTCTATGTGGCACCTTTAATTTTTAAAAGCAGCCAACTTAAAACTGGTATTGTGGGATGGTACTATTCTTTTCCTTATCACATGTAATACCTGATTCAGGTGTGACACTTCCCAAATCTAATGTTAAGGCACCTAGTGTGTCCAAGAGAGGTCAGAATTCTTTTTAAAAAATCATAGATTTGGATTGTGTCTAATGTTACAACTCTCACCCCATGAATCAGTGAATTCTACCCAAAGAGACCTATGATTTTCCTCTCTTAACTATGGGTCTCAGCCATTCTTTTCTTATAGGGAAAGTCCCCAGTTAGTGATCACTTCATTTTAAGGTCACAGTCACATATTCTTCCTTCCTTCCTTAACACACTTTCCCTTCCCTTTTATTCCAAAGAAATAACTGAATCTGGCACTTTGTTTGAACCATGGGAGCCCGTAATAAAAGCAATTTTGGCTTCCATGAATAAAAGCAATTATCTAAGTACTTAGTAGACATCCAACCTAACCCTTTCTTTATAATAAATTACACATAAAGAATCAAGTGAATCAACCATTACAGCGTGCCTATTTGGAAGGTTAAGTAAATTATGCAGGCTGTACAAATAAGCGATAGATCTGGAGTTTGAACCACAGTTGGTCTCTAAATTCCAGGCTTTTATCTTTTTATTGCAGTGACTCTGCCTCTCCACCATGGGCAAGCTTCATAAGTGATTAGAATATCAGCAACTGAAGGATCACAATTTCAAATGCACCCATTTCCCATAACTACTGGCATATAATGCAAAAGAGAACTCCCCCCCCCCCCCCAACAAAGTCATGCCCTCTGCAGTGTAACTTCTCAGCTCCTCCACCTCCTGCCTGCATCTTGACCAGGCATTCTAACATGCTTTGATCAATAGAACCTTTGACAATAGGGAGAAGTCTAGGCCTCAAGAAGCTTTGCATGCTTCTGCTGGTACACTCAACAAGCTCTGGAGAGCCTGTTGGATGAGACACAACTGTCAGTCTTCATGGCCACAGTCAACCAGCTGGCTGCCACAGACACACTGAGTGAGCCTGGCTGAGATCAGTTAAGCCTGGCCAGATTAGCAGAACTACCCAGTTGACCTGAAGACTCAGGAGGAACAAAAAAATGGTTATTATTTTAAAGGCACTGAATTTGGGGATGGTTTGTTATAGAGCAAGTACTACCTGATACAACTATCAAACAAAGTAACTTTGAGCAAGCAGAAGTGAAACAAAAAAAAAATCTCACTTCCAGAAGATGGTTCCAACATGGAAAAGATCGTTGATCTATAATAAATTTAGACATCAAAATAAACAATTAGGTATTTTAAAGTCTACATCTGGAAAATAAAGTCCTTTTAATTGTGATAGTTAATTCACTTTGAGTCATTAAAAATTATTTTCTTAAAGTCCATCTTTGAAGAGATAGAAACTTTATATTGTAAGATGATTTTTAGAGAGTTAATATTCTCTTTAATAAGGAGCTAAAGATATATAGAGATCAGATGACTAAAGCAATGAACTTATTTATAAAACCACAAGAATTTGTCAAGACATGAGAGGGCTGCTCTTCTTCAGTTACTTTGATTTAGCTTAAATGAGTTCCTAAGAGGTTCAAATAGTGGAAGAGTGACTCAGAGTAGAGAAGCGTGGGGGCAGGGAGGACAGATTGGAGAGAGCACCTGAAAGGGAGCACTCAGCACTCATTTGAACACAACACCCACTGTATATACATTTTTCAGTTCCTCTTCAAACTTAAAGGCAGAAAATCATAATGGTACCAGGGGTTAAAGTCTCCATTATGTAACCATAATTATTTAGTTTGAAAGTTAAGATCATAATGAAGCTAGTTGAAGAATTATCTTAATTGAAAATGGCTTATGACTAGCATGGTATGGCACAACAGACAGGGTTCTCAAGCAGGAACCTTTGGCATTTAAAGAGCTGACTAATCTTAGCCACATCACTAAAAATAACACCTAGGAGTTCGTGAACACTTTACAGCTGCCAGACACTGCGTTATAAGGCTTATACCCATCATCTCATTGTGCCCATTTCAAAGGTGAGGGAACTGAGGGCTTACAGAGTTTCAAACTTGCTCAGGGTCACACAGCTGTTCAGAAGATTCGTATCCAGGGAACCTGCCTGCAGAGTCCGAATGCTTACCCACAGGACTGTGCTGACTGTACTCAGCCTTAATTTCCTCAATGAAAAGTAAGGACCAGACAGCAAGACTGGCTTCCATTGGACAGAATGTCAGCAGCAACTCCAAAAATGATTTGTACTTTGGAGTAGTGATGGGGATTGGCACCTTTCCTGAGGAAGGAATGCCCTGGAGCGCACACTAACATTCGTTGCTCGGTCTATTCCTTTGCCTTGCATACACCGATGTGGAAGCGGCAGCGCTGGTTTGGGAACAGGTCTGCCACCAGCAGCAGTCGCCCTGGTTGGTTTGCTGCCTTCCAGCAAAGGTCTCGGAGAAAGTGATGGCACCCCACTCCAGTACTCTTGCCTGGAAAATCCCATGGACAGAGGAGCCTGGTAGGCTGCAATCCATGGGGTCGCAAAGAGTCAGACACAACTGAGCGACTTCACTTTCACCTTTCACTTTCGAGAAGGAAATGGCAACCCACTCCAGTGTTCTTGCCTGGAGAGTCCCAGGGACAAGGGAGCCTAGTGGGCTGCCGTCTATGGGGTCACACAGAGTCGGACACGACTGAAGTGACTTAGCTGCAGCAGCAGAGGTCTGGCTGCCCTGGGCTTTCTCCTCAGTGCCTGGCAGAGTTGTGCGTGTGTGTGCTCAGCCACATCCACCTCTTTGCGACCCTGTGGTCTGTAACCTTTCAGGCTCCTCTGTCCGTGGGATTTTTCAGGCAAGAATACTGGAGTGGGCTGCCATTTCCTGGTCCAGGGGATCTTCACCACCCAGGGATCAAACCCGTGTCTCCAGTATTGGCAGGTGGATTCCTTGCCACCCTGCCACCCGGTAGAGCTGGCACTAAGTAAATGTTGAACGAATAAATATTCCACAGCCTCTGCTGGAAAAAGCCTGAAACTGGATACACTGTTTCAATGTTGCCTACAAATCTTTTAAGTATAATTTCTGTAAGCCCATAAATTTCGCAAGGACAGAAACAACATCAGCCTTGCTCACTGTCGCATCCTTTGCAATCTGACTTATGCCTCACATAGTGTAACTGCTGAACACAGGTGTTCTTATTGTTACTGCTGGCACTGGAGTCTTACAGTTCCAATTTGCCCTGGGTAAAATATATGATTAAAGGTAGAGTCATGTTATTTGCTGTTTATCTCTGTGGTTCCTTGTTTAAATAGTCAACCTAAATTGAGTATCTTAAGTGCTAAATGCTATAGTGAAAACATTCTTTGTGTTCACGAAGAATGAATCTAGCTGAAGAGATAAGAAATAATGAAGAAAACAGCACTAGTCCAGTAAATATTTATTGGGCATCTACTATGCCCTCTGTCACTGAGCTACATACAAAAAACCTGTATGATCAGCAGCTGCCATTGCACACCATCAGATGAGGAACACAGTTGCTATGTGCTGGGCTCATAAAGCAAAGTACACAGAGTGAGTGGGCATCAGACTGATCTAGAAGGTGACACAGTGCTGAAAGCAGAAAGGATGAGCCCGAATCCCAGACAACAGCAGTCCTCAGCTATATCACACAGCACGCGGCTATGCTGTGATTAATTTCAGAATATGTGGCAAGGAATTTGTTATTAATAATGACCTATGTATTTTCATTATAAACACTGCCAGGTTATACTGACCTGCTATAATCCTTGTGGAAAGTAATCTGGAAATACCTGTTGAAAAATGTATATACCCTTGACTCAGGGAATATACCCTACTTGAAGGAATCTATGTTTAGAAGCAAAGTTGCTATGTGTAAGAATACGCAGAAAAGGATGTCTATTGGAGCCTTGTTTGTAGTGGTAAAAATCTTGAAACAACCTGAATGAAATACTGTATAGGTGATTTTAAAAAATCGGTTCTACATCTGTTGATCTGGACGGACGTTCAGAGTGTACTGTTTGAAAAGCAAGCTGCAGAGAAACTGGTCCTATTCTTATTTAAAACCAACAATCCAGGATGCCTTATTTGTATGTATGCTTGTATGATTATGCAGAAATGCGGACGATAAGGAGAGACAGGAAAGGAAAGGAAGAAAGAGGAAATGAAGAAAAAGTTTATTAAATGTTCTTGGTATAATTTTGCTGAAGGGAATGAACACCATTATTTTTGTAAATTTTGAAAAGGCTTTAGTGACAATAATAAAAACAATTAAAAAAAAAGCCAACTCACAGACTATCCTACCATCTCATCCTACACTCAGATATGCTTTCTTGGATATGACAGATCAGGACAGAGCTGCAGGAGTGTGCATGACCCACATTCTCCAAGGGTTCTGGAGTATCCACGCGGCTGCTGTGTGGATGCAGGCTGTGGTGGGAAGAGGATGGAGAACCACGACGCTATAAGCAGCAGAACCACAGACACGTTTTGACTAGAGGAATAGCAGTGGAAGCGGCATTGCACTAGGGCATGGCCAGCTTTCGTTTTGTGTTTCTCTTTCTGTTGTGCTGGCTTCTCCAGCAACAGAAACCTAATTCCCTCCTGGTCTCCAGCCTTTTGTCTCTTTCTCGTTAGTCAGTGTCAGGGTCCCAGCGGTGTCTCAAGTGTGTCTCTCATTAGCCACTTTAATATTCTCACCTAAACTTGAAAGACTCATCAGGCTCTAACTTAGGGATAATCAAATTAAATCTAGTTATATTGTTGTTCCATTTAGGATTTCACTGATTTGACTTATGAGAATGTGTATATATTTTACATACTGACTTCAACAGCAGCCTCTCACATTTATGAAAATCTATCCTCTCTCTTCTTCCCTAGTTGACTTGACAGTATATGCTACTTTATCCCACCTCAGTTTAAAATTGTTGGTCTCCTAATTCTCCAGCTATTCATTATCTTTTGTGGCTGCTTTCTCTGGATGCCTTCCAGAGCCCTGTCCTTGGTCCTCCCCTCTTTCTTCCTGAATGCTAAAGCAGTTCATTCTTAAACGACCTCATCTGACTTTCTTGCTTTAGTAAATACCTACTGACCTTACCTTTTCTCTTTTCTATGACTGCCTTCACCATATTAAGTTGAACTCTGTTACCATTCTTAGTAGAAGAGATATCTTACTAGCTTTGAACTGCTGCTATGTACTACAGATGACGGAGAAGGCAATGGCACCCCCACTCCAGCACTCTCGCCTGGAAAATCCCATGGACAGAGGAGCCTGGTGGGCTGCAGTCCATGCGGTCGCTAAGAGTCGGACACGACTGAGCGACTTCCCTTTCACTTTTCACTTTCATGCACTGGAGAAGGAAATGGCAACCCACTCCAGTGTTCTTGCCTGGAGAATTCCAAGGACAGGGGAGCCTGGTGGGCTGCCGTCTATGGCGTCGCACAGAGTTGGACACGACTGAAGTGACTTAGCAGCAGTAGCAGCAGCAACTATAGATGAAGTCAAAACTAAAAACAGAGTAAGTCAAATCTAAATAAGCTAAATAAGCTTAAGAATGATAATTGGGAAATTCAGACAAAAATAAGACACCTTCTCTCTTGGAAGTATTCAGTCATTATACACACACATCTGAAAAATGGGCAAATTGGTTTCTTGCCTGACTTGTTCTAGATAAATCAACACAAATGTATACATTACATGTCTGCAAGCGTCATCTCAATTCTTAAACAAATGAGAAATAAGATGAAAGCTATGAACGGTACTATCTCAAGCAAGATAAATTTCAAAAAGCCAGACCTCAAACTCTTATTTTCAAAGCTTTGGCTATCTTAATTTGCCCAATGGTAAACGTACCAGACTCAATGGAAAATGTACCAGACTCAAAGGACATGAATTTGAACAAACTCTGGGAGGTGCTGAAGGACAGGGAAGCCTGGTGTGCTGCAGTCCATGGGGTCGCCAAGAGTCAAGAGATGACTGAGTGACTGAACAACATCGGCAGACGGACCAGCACTGCCCTCAGACGCTGCGGGAAAGCAATCCATTTCAGTGTCCAGAGCCAGTTTACACGCTGACAGCAACTACACACACACACTTCCTTCACGTGCACATTGTCTGCATGAGCACTAATCCATCTTAAAACCTACTTCCTATCTGGAGAACTTAACTTGGGTTGTCATCTCTCAGTGATACTATCGGCTAACATTTCTTTTCTCTGGAAAGACAGAGATGCAGTCCATCCCTACACATCTTAGTTTGTATGTCAGGTCTGTTTATTCATATATTCAATGTGCATTTACTGAAGTCTTACTATGTGCCAGACACTCTGTGACTTGCTGGGATACAAGAATAAGCAAAGTCAACAGCATCACTGCTCCACTGCTCGTAAGCAACTTAGATTTCAGAAGGTGAATAGATAAGACATAAACAATTAGATACATAATGTTGAGAAGAGATGCTACTATTTCAGATAAAGCAGTCAGAGAAGGTCTCTCTTAGGAGCTGACATTTAGGTGGAGACCTAAATAAAAAAAAAGAGAGAGAGCCGTGTAGATATGTGGGGAGGAGAACGTTTCCAGGCATAAAACGCATCAGGGGACCTAAAAAGAGGGTTATGCTTCTTGTAGAGAATAAGATGTTCTCAAGGGACTGGAAGAAAAGAAAAAGTCTTAACATCAAGGGTGCGAGTCATGTTTCCTCCCTTTTTAAAAAATTTTACTTTATTTTACTTTCTTATACTGTATTGGTTTTGCCATACATCAACATGAATCCGCCATGGGTGTACACGTGTTCCCAATCCTGAACCCCCTCCGCCTCCTTCTTCTATCACATAACGGATAAGATGACAGTACTGCAAATATTGGGCTTCCCTGGTGGCTCCGTGGTAAGGAATCCACATGCCAATGCAGGAGACGTGGGTTCGATCCCTGGGTCAGGAAAATCCCCTGGAGAAGGACATGGCAACCTGCTCTAGTATTCTCTCTGAGAAGTCCCATGGACAGAGGCGCCTGGAGGGATGCAGCCCGTGGGGTCACAGAGAGCTGGACGTGACTGAGCGACTGTGCGCATCAGTCTCCTGCACAGGCGAGTGAGTCTCGCGCTGGCTCCTTCCCAGCTACTCATTGCTCATCTGATTAGCTCATTCTTTCCGCCTTGCTCAGACTCCTTGTTGGCACCTTCTTATTCCAAATAGCTGAATCAACTCCCACTTCCCATTCATCCACACACTCTACTCCATGAAGTTTCAGTTATGCCTTCTGGGGAAAGTGGACATTTCAAAAAGCAAACTGGGTGTGGAAAGTGATGGGGGGAAGCTGGAGTCAGGGCAGAGTGGAAGAGGCATGAAGATCTGGTATGAAGATCTCTAGGCCTGTGAGGTTCGCGGTTGGAGATAGTCCTCTTCACCTCCAGATGCCCAGTGCCTAGCTCGTTAAGTGTGTGCTGCGGCCAGTGCAGCTGGGAGGCACTTTGAGGCGTAGTTAAGCTCCCACCCCACCCATCTCAAGAACTCCCTTCCTAAGACATGCCTTTGTAGCTCTTCCACCTAGTACCTCAATGTGACTGGAAGCTTATGTATTTCCCAGTGTTCACACAGAAACACTTGCGGCATAGGAAAATCAGATTTAACCAGACCCTGGAACTGGCATTTAGAACTTTCATTTTCTTCTTTCATTGGTTTCTTAGTTCTAACTTTTCCTTCTGGCTTCACTTATTTACTCTACTTTCCCTTTTAAATATGTCTGTGGTACCCCCAAAGTACTGTACAGCCTTGTTAAATGATTATTATCAATTAAAGGGTTAGAGATTATTTCACCCATTTCTCCTACCTTTCTTCTAAAATTATTTCTTATATTGAAAACCTAGTGCCCACAGACTATACCTGCATCAGCCCACTGCATATGTTTAGTGATAAGAAGCATTTTCTACTGAATAGAAACATCAACCAGGCTCCTAGCTAAAAGAATAAGCTAGAATATTCCAGGCTAATAAACGAGTAAAGAAATAAAAGTGAATTTACTAGTAGAGCACACTGGCCACACTATAATGGCTCTTTATTTCCTTTCCTTAGCCATCAAAAACTTACAGATCATTTTGAGGCAGAGAAAGAATAACTATTTGAGAAAACAGGTTGTTTTCAATACAGACACAGGAAATGTACTAAAGTTATTAAGCAGAATCATCTCAAAAAGAAAATGGTTACAAAAGGTATATTCTAATTTTAATGCCACTGACTGTATCTTCATGATTTCAAAGGCTGGGATCCATTCCAATTTAGCATTTTACGAATAATAAACATGGCTAAATTAAAAAAAAAAAAAAAGAGTAGTGACAACCAAAATTTACTTAATTTTTGCAAGTACTTTCAGTAGGAGCAGAAAATTTTTCAGCTCATAAGGAATAAAAGTAGAAAATACTTGTAACTGTAACTCTCTGTTAAACTATTTTACGGATATAAATAATTTTAGTGTACTTGGGTTATTCTTCCTATATATGCTAGGTTGTTTCAGTCATGTTCGACTCTGCAACCCCATGGACTGTGGACTGTAGCCCACCAGAGATTATCTAGCAAAGAGTATTACAGTGGGTTCCCATGACCTGCTCCAGGGGATCTTCCTCGCCCAGGGATCAAACCCACATCTCTCATGTCTCCTGCACTGGCAGGCGGGTTCTTTACCACCAGCACCACCTGGGAAGCCTTTGTTCTTCCTATAATTACCCTCAAATAGTTAATTCTCCGATACACTGATTGGAATGGGAAATGAATCGTTTGGGATTAGGAAATAAGATTGGATTTGGATTTTGGAAAAGAAAACATATTGCTGTAGGAATTTACATTCACTGTACATCTGCTAACATCAGATTCCCTTCAAGTTCAGGGCAAAGACAGGCCCACTTTACTTGAATATAAAATATATATTAATATCTATGAAAAAAATCAGGCTAAGAAGTGAGTAAATCTATTTTTTTCTACACTACATCAAGAAAAGGGAGTATATAAGTTGTTAGCATAGAGCTCCTTGATAGCTTGAAGATAGCAATCCAAACTTAGCAATCGAACCACATTCATTTCAAATTAATTATGCTGGAAGGAGCTCAGTGGTGTCAGACTCTCTTGTGACCCCATGGACTGTAGCCCACCACACTCCTTAGTCCATGGGATTCTCCAGGGAAAAATACCAGAGTGTGCTGCCATTTCCTTCCCCAGGGGATGTTCCTGACATGGGGATCGAACCCTCCTGCATTGGCAGGAGGATTCTCTACCACTCAGCTACCAGGGAAGCCCTATCTTGGGAGGCTAGGCACTTATTCCAGGGGTATTCCACAAACTTGAAAATTTAAGTCTTCTACAGAAATACCTACATGAGTCCTTTCAGATAAGCTCAATGAAAACAAATGTTATAATTTGGGAGAGGATTACATTTCTACATTATTGGAAATACTCAAATCATTTGGAATCACATAAGTAAGGTAAATGATCAAACTAAGGAATAAACACATTTTCTGAGTAAGCAAGAACATTTAGGTGCTACTATAGTGTAATAAGTCTTATAAGGTGGTTTTGAAGGCAATTTCAAAAGAGGAATATACATAGTCTCCCAAGGTAGAGGCTTAAGACAACATTCATTCTGTGTTTTCTGTTTTTAAAAAATCAGTCTAGATATTTTATAGTCACACTTTGTCCTTAGTAAACTTAGCTGTATTCCAGATGACAAATTTCACATTTAGTTCTAATTAAAAGTTTTAGTTTCCCTCTAAGAAAGCTGCCTACAAACCGAGTTATTTTTTATACTACCAATTTAAATAAGCATATTACCAGTTTAAATGATCAGTTTTATATTATCAATTTTATCAGCTTACCCATTTAAACTGCCACTTGTTTGTGAACTTGACTCTTTGCTATTCAAAGAGACTGGTTTCATCCACTAAATTTGTTTTTCTAAAGTTTTTTCAACCACTTTATCAAAAATAAAAATGTTAGTAAATACAGTCAAGTCAACTACATACTTCTCCCAGATTTATGCCCTTAGGATATATTTTGGTATTCATTATAGTCAGAAGTTCTTTTGCACACAGCTTTTCAGATTAAAGTTTCTTAATGACAATCTTTGCATACTTGATTTTTGAAGAATACTAGACAATCAAACAGAAAGAGGGATATTCTAGCATTTATTTAAAAGGACAACTATGTGGTTGAACTTACTAACATGGCTATTAAATTTACATCACACTGAAAAGCTAACAAAAACCCAAACTGAAAAAAAATGCAATAAAAAGTGATTTGGCCCTTGAAAGCTTTAAATATATTTAGTCCTTATAAAACTGGGATCCATGACCCTTCAGGGATTATACATAATGGCACTGAAAATGTCTTAATGCTTCATAAATAGGAAACACCTACACAGGCACAGATGTCCCAGTGTACTTAAGCCAGTGAGGGTCATGTTGGTTTGAGCTCAGGAGACTTGGCAGAGCTTTAAGAATTCCACACTGAATTTTTATAGTACTTTTAATTTTCAAAGTAAACAACCATGCACAAATCCCTCAAGCAAGAGTGCTGAGTGTTCTCACTATTTTACAGAAGCTGAAACTGTGACAGAGAGCAGAGTGACTACACAAATATACGCAAGAGAGATAAGTGGCTTGATCCCATTTCTCCTTTATATATTGTTTAAAAATTCACTTATGACAAATAAAAAGTATCAGTTGGTAAAGAATCCACGTGCAATGCAGGAGACCCCAGTTTGATTCCCGGGTCAGGAAGATCCCCTGGAGAAGGGATAGGCTACCCACTCCACTTTTCTTGGAATTCCCTGGTACCTCAGCTGGTAAAGAATCCACGTGCAATGCAGGAGGCCTGGGTTCAGTCCCTGAGTTGGGAAGATCTCCTGGAGAAGGGAAAGGCTACCCACTCCAGTATTCTGGCCCAGAGAATTCAAAGGACTGTATAGTCCATGGGGTGCAAAGAGTCGGACACAACAAAGAGATTTTCACTTCACTTCTGGAGGGATTTCTAACAATATTTAATATTTCCCCTTCAGATCACAATTAAGTATTCCTATTATTTTCTCTTTCTCTATAAACGTCTCAAATTTCCCCACCTGTAAAATTAAGGTAAATAACAGCTGTCTTCTATACTACAAAGTTATTGACAGAGTCAGTAACAATACAGAAACCAGAATTAAAAACCTTCATAGGGTTGTTAAGGGGTTTAAATAAAATGAATGCATATAAAGTTTTGAGCATACTGGTGACAGAAAATTACAGAAAAAATTATTAGGGAAAAAAGTTCAAAATATACAGAAAAGAATATGGATAATATACATTTTAAAAAATCTGAAGTAGTTAACTTCATCATAACTTTTACAAAATATCTGACTAATCTGTATTTTGTTTCAGATCTCTAGAGAGCAGATGTTAAGAGAGGCCTGCTGGGGAGCTTAGACTACTAAGAATTAGGTATTCTTGCGTGATTGTTGCTATTGTTTTGTCGCTAAATCATTTCTGGTAATACCACTAACTAATCCTGTGCTGTTTCTCTAAACACTTTCTATAGGTCTCATTTCCTCTTCTGAAAAAATAAGTGTGGGCTGTAAATGAGGTCTCAAGTCCCTTTAACTTCTCATCTAAAATCATTGTACCTGACACAGAAAGCAAGCTTTGAGAACTTGAGCCCCAACTCTTAGGCTCTACCAACAACAGTGTTTGCATATTATTTTTCTATGTACCACCAACTACATTATCTTAAATTACTATTTTGTAAAAATACTGAACCTGGTTTCATTCTTGTCTTATACTTGACAGTGTACAAAGAATCAATTTTAGTTTTTCATTCCCTTCCCCAGGTGCCTCATTCACTAAAATAATAAGTTAAGAGGATTGTAGGATTTTAGAGACAGAAGTACACACATATTTTGAAAATAATTCATGTATAATTGTAAAGAAAATATTTTTACTCTAAAACACCTGGTTATTCAAGGTCACAGATCAGTTCAGCTCAGCATTAGAATGCAAGTTTCCTAATTTTTAGTCTATTTCTTTCTACTACTTCTACTGTTAAGCAACAAAATTGTTTGGAAGGGATTTGAAGTTTTTTTTTTTAATCCACCAAATCTGCAGTTTACGTCATCTTAAAATTCAGGAAACCCTTACCTTCAACAATTACAAAACAAAAACACAAAACATTAAAACAATAATAAACTAAAAAAGTGTCCACAGCAAACCGGGAGAGCTTTAATGATCAACGTGACAATCATAAGGTCATAAGTCACACATTGCCCCAACCAGCATGAAATAATAAATCGTGTACTAAATTAAATGTCATTTCACAATAGCTTTAAAAAATTGGCTATCAAATATACTTTCATAATAGCCACAGCTAAATATTAAGGATAATGATGAAATCAACCAGAATAAAGGTTAATTTTATTATAAAAAGAAAAATTAACATTTATTGTCACAAATTGTATGTTTTAATACTACATACTTAAGTTGAACTTAAGTTTAAAAATATAAATTCAATGTAAGATAATGTGCTAAATATTTACAGCTAATTATATTATTAAACCTTTCTCCCCTGAAATATATGTATTTGGAGCTCTACAGTGCAAATGAAAAAATTCTAAAATAAGAGACATTTTCACTAAATTTGTTGTATTATAGACATTATTAACCTTGTTGAAACTTGCTCAAAAGAAAAAAATTTTAAAGCACTCAAAATTAATGTTATTCTGAAAAAGTATATTTAAGCATGCAGCTCTATTAAGATAAGTCATTAATATTTAAGCCGGGCGAGAGATAAAATTAGGTGATAACACACTTCTATTCAAAATAATTGGCTTTAAGGACTATATTGCAATATAAATAGTTTAAATGACCATCTAGCAACTGGAGAATTCCATAGTTTATTATGGGCTTCCTCAATGGTTCAAGCTGTAAAAACTATCCCTGCAATGCAAGAGACAAAGGACACTCAGGTTTAGTCCCTGGGTTGGGAAGATCCTCTGGAGGAGGAAATAGCGCAACCAATTCCAATATTCTTGCCTGAAGAATCTCATGAACAGAGTAGCCTGGCAGGATATAGTCCATAAGGCTGCAAAGAGTGGGACATGGTTGAGCACGCACACACATAGGTAAGATTAAATAAGAATCCATTTCCTTACTTTTCAGTAGAAAAATACACAACCCATGGAAATACGTTACTACCATAGAAGAGGGTTCTACTGGAGCGTATGACACGGTCAGTTGACAGTTGTATGTCAAAGTGCACTAGGAAATATAAAGTGCTTCTACCAACATAATGTATCATCACTGTTTCAGCTACATACCAGTAATTAGACTTTTTGAGTAAATAGCAGTCTAAATAAAAATGGGAAAAATACAAACTTGGTCTTACTGAAATAATCTAAAAAGAACTAAAATTTCCATTCCATCCTTTTTTGTTGTTGTTGTAATAAAGGATAGCAAAAGACAACAAGAATACCTATAAACATCAGGGCTATATTGCCACAATGAGCTTTAGATTTTTACATCAAATAAAAGAAACTAAACTGCAATCCGGGTTAATGCACTGCTTTATGTGCAAAGAGTTGATGTGCAAACACAGCCCCAAATTTCTCTTTTTCAGTTCTCTGAATTCATGGCAGCTGATCCAAACTGTTGGTTTTTAGAACGTTCTTGATGTTTCTAAACTTATCTTCCACCTTTTCACATCTCTACTGCTTTGCCCTCACATCCCTTCACTCAACACCTGTAATCCACAAACTCCACTGGAAGCCTGTATTCAAGGGATATATGTGACAGTGGTAATCAGGAATAAAAAGGCAATCTATCAAGATCTGGTGTTTGAGGGTAGAAACTAGTCTCTCCAACTAATTTTGAACTACTATATTTTCTAAAATATACCTTCCTGGGTAAAAATCAATACTAAAATTTACCATTAAAACTGACACTCTAATCCAGTTTAGCATAAAAATGACCATGCATGTACAATTCAAAGAGAGAGGAACACTCAACAGATCTTTTTTTTTCCCCTAAATGGAGGTTCTCCATAAGGATATTTTTATTTACTTGAAAAATACAAAACTAAGTAGAACAAGCCAGAATAAAATGAGGGCAACTGACTCTCTGAAATCATAGAAATAAGGAGTTATTCTATAAAGGTCAATAAGTAATTGATTTTTTTTTCAGTTATAGCTAAATTCAACAAAATATTTCTTGAAAATCCTTCTGCAATACAATTTACCAATATACATTTTTCATGACTTGGAAATATGGAAGCAAGTGCCCATTAATTTGGCAAACACCTATAAATACTGCATTACACAATTATCAGAATGCCCTCAGAAGGGTATATACTATCAGGCACAAACCTATTTTGTGTATTTAATTTGCTCACATAAACAGTAGCACATAATGAAAACTTTTTGCTCACTACAATTAGGTAAGATGTTAAAAGTAAGAACAAACATGCTTTAAGAAATATGCCCCAGGCTAATTTTAAGCCCAATGTAAATTAAGCGTTCCCAACAACTAGGCTATTTCAAATCACCTGAAGCCCAGAGTGGATTAAAACTTATATAACCAACCAAATAATACAGATATTCTTTTATATTAGTCACTCATACTAAACACTTTTGATCCAACCTCTCCTTCAATAAAATCTCAAAAAGCCACTAATGGGATCTCTATACACATATGAATTTTACTGCTGTTACAATATACATTTAACCTATATATATGCAAGGTATGTTTCAGAATAAGTCTCTTATAGTTTGTAAAATTTATCAAGTCTATATAATAGTGAAAGTAGCCAGATTAACTAAAATATCTGTATCATCAATAAAGCCAAAACAGCGTTGTAATACAAATTATTTTTATCAACTATAAAAATATAATGGAATAGCCAAAGAAACATCACAAGAAGTAATTTCAATAAAATCTGACCACATGCTAATCACACATCTCTGTACTGTAGTGATTTCAAACTAAACTAACACACCTGAATACACAATGTGTTTATCTTGTGTTTTTTTAGTTTACTACTAATAAAGCCATAACAAAGTACAGGGTTTTAAAAAATGAAGACAAACAGCCAAAAGCTAGCCTCCTTTAACATTCAGAAATCATTTTATGAGTGAATATCAGAAATATTAAGCTTAAAAAGACACTGATTGAAACACTCACTGCTAGAACCTTTGGAAGGAGAGAAAAAAGGTACAAATAAAGTATCCATTAAAAAGGAGGGAAATCAGTAAAAATCTCTTCCCTCAGGCCTCCTCTCTCTCTGAGAAAACAATCAACACAATGTTAATAAGAAAAATGTAAAGGGGACACAATTTGCTTCATTCATCCTGTATTGGTATAGGTCTTCATTCCCATTATGTTAATAATGAGGCACAGATGCAAATAATAATGAGATGTTAAAATCTACATAAATTTTCATAGCTTCATAAAATGCCAATCAACAGAGCCTTAAACTCCACCTATGACTTAGGTTACAAATTCATCTTGCATCATTCTTTCTCTTCAATAACCATACCCTTCAGAAAACGATCAACTGTTTCATACTAAAGTTTCAACACAGCTCCAATAAAAGCTCTTAATTCCACCGGAAACCATTTACTTCTATGCCTCCTTTCAGCAGTTGCACCATTAATACTCAAGTGAAACAACGCTGAAAATCAAATTATGCAGAAATGTGCCTTCATCAATGTTACAAGTTTATGCTAAGTTTTTGAATTTCAGTATTTAAAAGTATATTAAGGTAGAATGGCTACTGCATTTTACTTAAAGAATGTATCTGAGTATCAATAAGGTTCCTCTCATTTTACTATCAATTAACTTAAATCTTCAAATAGTCTACTATGGCCCATCGTGATATTCATAATTTTACAACAGTGTAATAACTGGATGTTGTACTATGCTGATACATCAGAAGGAATTGCCTTCCCTCACAAAAGAGAGTGAAAAGTGTTTTTAAGTGTTTTAAGAAAAAGCAATTTTAGGTGACATCTTAAAAAGTCAAATTACAATTTATGCTTTAAAAGAATTTAAACAGAATGCAAGTGAAGTTATTAGTGGATTTAATATTTCTGTATTTAAAGTCAGAAAGTCATTATTTAACACAGTTGTGGTCTTAACGTGTTGAATTATCTGCTGATTACTCAAGGTCACTGGTCATAAAGTTTGGCTATAACCATGTAACATATAGAGAAGAGAAAGCAACCAATTTTAGTTATATCAGGGTTACCGTTTGGAAACAATAGGCTAATTCAATGATGGTAAAAAGAAACACTGTTTCAATTTACTTGGAAGAAGCTTTGTTCTGGGTAATCACATTTTCCAATGTTAAGATAATGCCACGAAGCACAAAATTTTCAAACCTTCTCAAACTATCCTGTAAAGATATTACATCTTTTCATGGGACACAAACTACTGATTATAATTCCAAACTACACATCAGCATAAAATAATTTCACTGAATAGTAAAGAATCTTGAAAGAGCCACATCATCGTTTTGCCTACCATCCTATGGTTGTTGAGGCTGACATACCTTCTAGTCGTTATCAACGACTAGAAAAAGTATTAAAACTATCTTTAATGATTTAAGAATAACTATATTCATTTAAGACTTATTCTCCAGATCCTAGATTTTATAGGGCTTAATGAAAGTTAACTGTGAATAGAAAATGAGAAGTTCTTGTTCCACGCCTTTTTTACAGTAAGGAAAATGAAAACAATACCATGCTGAGTATCAGAACAAAAAGCATTAATTATCACCAAGCGATTCCTAAGATATCTTCTTTTTCTTTGTACAATTAAATGTTTAATAAATCAATGTAGCCGTTTCCTACAAATACCTTAGTCAAATCAAATGTACTTATTCTTTTAAAACAAATAAGCACAATCATGAATTCCACTACCAAAAACTGAGATTGAAAAATTTAAAATACAACATGTCTTTTAAGATTGAAGCACAACAGGCTAATGCAGTTAACATCTCACATCTTCTTACTGAAAACAATTTAAACCTTCAGTTCAGAATGACAGCAATAAAAAGTTGAAATGTTCTAAGTAAAAGATAATTATTAAGTAACAGATTAGTAGGTAGTTTACATTAAAACACACAAGAACCAAGGATTTTTTTTTTTTCTAAGAAACGTCTAAGCCTTTTAAAAGGAATAGAATATAGCCTAAATCTAAGTCTGAAATTTTTCCCCAACGAAGCTTCCTACTTAAAGAGGAAAGAAAAGAGTCACCTCAGTATTAGGGTATATCATTAATAGAGAAAGTATTTTAAAAGTTTTAAACAAAATTTTCAATGACTAGTTAGTGGGAAGTGACTATCATTAACATTTTAGAACTTTAAGTACTTACGTACAAAGAAATCATGGTGTCTACTATGCCCTCTTCCCGGCTCAAAGAGTCTCACTGATTAATCAATCTTGTGTCGCTACAATTAATTTTTATTTTTTCCTTCACACCTAAAATGTGATACATATTTATCTGAATTGGCAATGGGTGTGCAGGACAGAGCATTTAACTCCTACCAACAGATTCACTTACATTTAGAACTTTTTCTTGGTAATTACATTTTTACAGACCTTTTTGAGTCAAACAGAATTGTCAGTATACGTATAAGTGATGCAGAATAAAGAAGATAGAAACAAATTAAACATAGCTGAGACTGAAGCTTAACAATGTTGGCCGTTAGTTATATATGTGAGAACTTGCAGGAACATTTGAAAGTGAACTCAGCACCAATTTCTTTCTTAAAGAAACCAATAATGAGACATAACTTATCTGCCTTGGGTCAGGAACTCTGTCCCACATCTAATACTCAGGTAAGGTAAACTGTTCATTGCATTGCTTTAGTAATCTCAGAACTCAGTTTCTTCAACAGGAAGGTTCACAGTTTGAAGAAAAGGGTTCATTGTTAATTTTCCCCAGGCTAACACTTCACAGATGTACAAATACAGCACAAGGTTTGATTATGTAAGTATTAAAGGTGTTTTTCATTGTAATCTAAGAGCATATTTTAGGACAACTTAAAAATATGCACAATAAATATGTTTCCACACATTATCCCCCTATGAATTTATATCACTTTTACTAAAGTCATCTGTTAATGAGCAATATTATTTTAAGTTTTTACATAAAATTTCCAATCACTGCCCAATGGGATACCAAATACCACTATTTCAGAAAAAGCAAACACATAACTTGAAAGGTTTTGTGCAGATAAATCACGTAGTTTGTCTACCAAGCCTACTTTCAAAAGACCACTTAAACTTTTTCACATGAAAAAGCACTTGACTTGCGGTTGAATACATTCAAATGAATGTTTAAATCTATCAGTGGATCTTAATCATACCATTTTCAAGAAACAGAAAGCGTTAATCTTACCTTGAATAGCCGTTAGAAAAAACAGATCGACCAGAGAAGTTCAAAGTCCCCAAGGAAGTCAAGTTGTCATCTCCAGACCCCTGGCATCTATTCCAATTTTCTGAACCAACAGGAATTGGTGGAATGACATTAAAAATAGGTTTCTGATCCTGCTGTTGAGAAAGGGATGCTGTATTCATGTCGTAGTGGTACATCTGTCCCCCAGAGGTACTCACACCATGAACAGAAATGGCAGACATTTTATTGCCAATTATGTTGGCCCCAGAAAAGCTGGCCTGACAATAAACTGGGCCCAGTTTCTCCTGCTTAATTACCCCAGGGGTGCAGAGTTCGATAAAATCTTCTTTTTCTGTTTTCACTTGGGGCAGTGGCACACTGTTAGGACTTAGTAAGATCAAATCTCCATTATCTTTAATTTTAGGCTTAGCGTCTGGTAAAACAAGAGGCTTACAGTCCTCATTCGAGCTTCCTTCCAGAAGGAATGGATCATCCTCTCCTGTCAAAGGAGAAAGCAAACAGTTTTCATCTATCAAGAGTTCTGAGTTCCAAGGACTCTCACTTGTCTCTTTACTTGGGGACCCAGAAGAAAACTCCAAATCCTGGAGCTTTTTCCTCCAAATGTCAAAGGTGCTTTGGTCTGTGGTATGCAACTTCATACTACCCCCGTTACTGCCCTTCTGGCCTTTCAAATTCTGCTGTTCTGAAGACACATCAGAGTGAGTTTTTGTAAACTCCTTTTCTGTGGGGGCAGCAGAGACAGCAGCGGATGCCGAATTCTTGGGCTTTTCTGGAACACTGGTTGACCTACTGAGGTTTGCGATGCTTTCTTCCAGAAGCCGAAAGTCTGTTTCCCCAGAGGAAAGGCTGATTTGGCCCTGCTGTGGGAATCCCAGGTCATTTCCCATCACTTTTGTCTCTGTCTCTCCCATGTACAGTCCCATTGATAGTGAAACTGCCTTGGACAGATCTGGCTGTTGCGTATTGCTTCCTGAGCCTTTTGGAAAATCAACCAGAAATCTTTGCTGCTTGGAGTCTGACTGAGAAGCAGCAGCCAGTGAGGGGAAGATGCAGAAACCTTCACAGTAGCTCCTCCCCTTAGGGTTTTATAGAAGTCCATCACATTTCCCCTCTCTCGACCAAGCACACTGCTGGGGATTTCTTCTCTACTGGGGGTGCTTAATGACTCCTTGGGGTCCATCAGTGAGTATCAGCTACAAAAAGAAGGGGACATAATAAGCTACAAAATCACATTATCTCTGTGATCCGATTAGTAAGAGCCTGTTAAATGAACCTTTTAGTTAACACCGGATCTAATTCCTTGTCATCAAAAGAGTAGATAGATTTTGTCTTCCAGAATACAAAAGCAGAAGCTCCTGCTCCCATTCAGTGCATCACATTTAAAAGTACAATGTAGTCCATTTGCACAGCTCTGAACAAATTGTATCAAACTAAGCCTGGGTATTCATCCTGACACTCAGAAACTGGTAACTTTGTTAATCAGAGTCATTATAATTCATGACATCTGATTATTCTAAAGTTCCAGCTGATGTCAAAGTATTTAATTTTAAAAAGAAGTATGATCATTTCTTTTCAACTAATCAAGGTTATTGAGTTTTCTGAGAACCAACAAACATAAAATTTGATAAACACTATGCTAGAATTCTCTGTTTCTAATTACTCCCCAATTCCCCTCCTACTGGCTGGTCACACATCCAAATGTTTTAGTACAACCTACTGGTGAACCATGTATTTTATTTGAAAAATAAACAATGATGGTCTGCTCATTTTCCAACAGAGTAGGAAAAGGCTCTTATTTTAACCCATATTTCCTACTGAATGTGCCTAATAGTGCCTGCCTTCAAATTTTGGACGTATGAAATGAAAGGCACTGGCTAATCAAAATTTAGATTTAAAAAAGTAGAACAGAATGTGTAGTAGCTTCACACTACAATTTTAGTTTATTTCAATACTGTACAAGAACTATAGCTCTCTCAAACCCTTACAACACAATAGAATCTAGATGAAACTACATGTTTTTAAACTGCTTAAGACTTCAGTATGAAATACTATTATAATCTCGAAATTAAATGTTTTCCTTTCTGAATATCTGAGTATTGAAAAAAAAAAAGAAAAGAAAAATCAACACACCCCAGACCTGTAAAATCACATTTATATAAATCCAACTAAAATGCTCAGAACAATTTGCTCCGCATTCTAAAGCTTCACCTACTCTAATTCTGAGCCTTCTTTCAAGAGCGTTAGGTTGATAGGTTATTGACAATCAAGATGTTTTAAGAGGCAAGCAGAGTCTTTGATAAGCATTATTTGCGACATTATAGTCAAATCCTGTTCAAAGAAGTTAAACTTTTCCTGTACGGAGACTTTGAGATGCTCAAACTTCACTGGTCCTCTACAAGTGGGATGTGATGAAGGTAGACAGTGGTGGGTACCCGCCTCTACAAACCTCAAGAGTAAACTGCTTTTCTCCCCGCCCCTATGCTGTATTTATCTGATAACGATCTCTAAACATAAGGTATCACATGGAGCCTAATGAATTTCCAAGCCGCTTTGACAGCTGCCTTCAAACTCGAAACCAAAACAAAACCTCATAAAACGAAAAGATACCTCAAACGACTTTATCCCCCTCCCCCGTTTAAGTTGCAAATAACCCTGTCACAGTAATCGGCGTTAACGAACCATGCTAAGGGGTCTTAAGCGGCAATACCTGGCTGCAACTGTCAAGTCTGCAATCTCAAAACGTCAAACTAGCGCTTGTCAAAAATTGCACCACAAAACTATAATGGTTAGGGAGGGTCTTTTTCTAAAAGGGGCTACTTCAAACCTTCAGGCGCGAAGTGATGTCAAGCGCTAAAGAACAAACAAGGGGCTGAGGGAAGGGAGAGGGGGAAAAAGTGAGAGGTTAAGAGAGAAATGTGTCCAGACCTGTTGAGTTCTTTCTCCGACACGCCCACTTCCACCAGATAACGCCAACCCCGGCCGAAGTCTCCAAGTCCCAGACAGTCAGCCCCCTGCGTGTGTGTGTGTGTGTGTGTGTGTGTGTGTGTGTGCGCGCGCACACACACACACACACACACACACACTGCGTGCCCGCCCGAAAGGAGACGCACTGGAGCCTCGACACAAACCCTGCTCGCGCTCGGGCGCACTAGGGTGGAGTGGAAAGATTCAGGCGAGGAGAATTCAGACGCCACTCAACGTTCACCAGAAAAATGGGTGTCAGGGAGGTCCCCCTGGGAGGGACAAGAGAAGGGACTAGGGAAGGAAAAAAACAAAAGCCAGGATTCCTTGCCAGGGAACGAGAGCGAGAGCCTGGAAACCTGGGGCGGCTCGACGAGGCTCCACTCGCAGGGAGCTCGGGTTCCTCCCCCTGGGCCCCGGGGACGGCGGCCCAGGGAGAGGAAGAGGCCAGCCCTGTCACCCGCGCGCTGCCCTTTCGTCACCGCCACCCGGCCCTCGCCAGCCCCCACCCCCACTCCCCGAGGCTAATAAAAGTTTGCGAGCTACCGCGGCGCCCCCGAGCCAGCCTCTAGGCCCCGGCCCGCACCTCGGGGAGCAAGCGCCCACGCGGGCCCCAGCCCCCGGCCCTCCCCTTACCTCTGCCGGCTGCGCCGCTCACCCGCCACCGTCCGCGGCTCCCACCGCAGCCGAGATAAACAACTTAGCGTGTGAAAGCAGGAGGAGCAGGAGGGAGAGATATTTTTCTCTAAAAAAAGGAAGTAAACAGCCGCCCCCTTCTCCATGAGGGGGAGGGGAGAGCCCCTATTTGAGAAAGTCTCCCATTTCCCGGCTGACAAGCCAGACCCCCGCCCCGCGCACGTCTTCGCGGGCCGGGGCTCTCGGGCGCGCGTCCTCCGTGCCGGCGCTCCGCCGCTCCGGCTGCGGCTTCTCTTTCCACCCACTAGAATCCGTCCCCGACGGGCGGGCGGTGACTCGGGCTCCCGTCACAGACTCGAGCTCGCAAAATGGAGGAGGAGGAGGAGGGGAGGCAGCGCGGACACGCGAAAGGGCCGCCCGGCCGCGGCGAGCGAGCGGGACCGAGGGGGGCGGGCGGAGGCGGCGCCACGGCGCGCACACACACACACACACACACACACACACACACACACACGCGCGCGCGCGCGCGCGCCGCCCCCACCCCACCCCCGGCCGCTCCCCGCCCGAGGGGTCGCGCGGCGGCGCGGGGAACGGTGCAACCTGTTGGCGACGCTCGGCAACTGCAGGAGCGGCCGCGGCCCCCGCCCCCACGCCCTCCGCGCGGGCCCCGCCACCTCGGCTGCGACGGCGCCTGCCCGCCCGCGGCCCCCCGGCGAGGCTGCCGCCCAGGCCGCCTCCTCGCCCCCCACCTCTCCACCCCGCAGGCAAAAGGAGAGGAGGCGCCGGCGGGGCCGACCTGGCCTTTCTGGGTAGGGCTTCGGAGGGAAGCCGAGTTTTCTCTATAGTTTCTCTTCTTGCCGCTTCTTCCCGCCCCCGCCCAACTCCGCGACTCCAGATCCACTCCGGAGCTCGCCCAGTCCTTCGGCGGTAAACGCCGTCAGCGCCCCTGCGAACGACAGCGGGCTGGCTGGGGGAGCCGGGGCGCGGCCGCAGCAGAGCTGCGGGGCCGGTCCGCGCCTCCGCCCCCGGGCCGAGTTGAGCGAAGTGTGTCACTTCGAACGGGGCTACGGGGTTGCACGGAAACGGTGCCGCAGCGTCTCGGCCGCTCGCCGGACCGGACAGCCAGACACGCCCTCTGGGGAGGCTTCAGGGAGTGGCGGGCAGGGCAGAGGGTCGGCTCTTACGTACTCTCGGCCCACGGGGAGTCGCGTGCCGGCCGGTCCCCAACCCCCGCATCGTCTGGGCGGCCCAGTCTGCACCCGCCGAGCGCGCTCGCACCCAGAGTGAAGTTGCAAAGCAGAACCCACCCTCCCCCGCGCCGCGACCGTCCCCCACCCTCTTCTCCGAGTCTGCGAGGCGGCGACGGCGGCAGAAGGAGGCGCCGCCTGCCAAGTTCAACCCCCATCCCTCCCTCCGTCCTAGCGCGCTCACACTTGAAGGAAGTTGCACGCCAAATGCAAAACCTCCGGCGAACTAGATTTCTTTGCACTTTTTTTATTATTTTTAAGGAAAGCAGGAGGTGGCAGGCCTAAAAGCAAGTTGCAAACGAAATAGTAAGTTGCTTGCAAAGTACGCCTTCCTCCCCTGCCACCCCCAACTCCTGACCTCTCCTTCCACCCCGCTCCGGGGCCCACATCCAAGTTTCCCGCGGAGGCCCTTCCTCAGAATTTTGACATTTGCTGCACTCGCCTCAATGCGTTGCTCACCATTACGTGTTCATGGGACCCCAGTCCCTCCAAATAAAATTGAACACACGCAGCTTTAAAATGTCAGCGTGAAACTCCTTCCAGCTGTTCCCGTTACGCACCTCCCCCTCCATCCGAGGGAAACACGTGGCTTGTCCCCAAAGAGAGGGGCGTGGGGCGAGGGGAGTCGGCGCGGGAGGGCGCCGCCCCGCCCCAGCCCCCTTCCCAAGCTCGCCGCCTCGGGAGGGCTAGGGCGACGCCGGGATCGAGCCTCCTACCTTGGGCGGCACATACTACTATTTGTGTGACTCGCGGAAACGTTGTGTTTGTGTTGCTTTAGGGTTTAGGGAGGTAACTTTTGCGCCCCTACAGGTGACATCGCTTGCCTGCTGCTGCCGGGGGCGGAGGCTGCGGCAGTTCCACCTAGCCCTGCCCTGACGCTCGGCTGCAGCTACTCTTTTCCCCAGCTGCACCCAGACTGGCAGCGGCTGCTCTGCCCTGACATTTGCGGAGGATTGGGTAAGCGCGTGCCGGAAACCGCCCGCCGCCATCTTGGTAAAGGCAGCTGACGCCGGCTGGCTGCGCGTCCACCATCTTGGCCGAGGTTCTCGTTCCCTGGCAGCCGAAGTCGCTCGTCCTTGGTTCTGAGGTGGCGGACGCTGCCCCGTGTGTTGTCCAAGGATGACAGGGGAGAACTAGGCTATTAGCAAGCCACCTGTACGGAGGCGATCTGCACTGCCGCCTCCAGATGATACCAGGGCCACCATCTTGGCAAAGGAAAAGACACCGCCGGAGGAAAGAAGGGACCCAAGACCTTTGCCAGCATAGAACCCTCAGCCAGGAGAATTTTTATGAAGAGTACTGAGCAACCCAGTTGCTAACAAAACCTGTTCTGTTAGCAATACCTCTTCTGATCCAGAAGAAATGACTTTTCTTTTCCTTGGCAGTAGTCAACTGGAGGGGAGCCCTACTCGGGTGCTCACGGTGGCTTCTAAATGAGAACTGACTCCGAGAATGCTACTTTGCCTACTTCCCAAGTTTCTTACCTTACAAGTTTCAAATACTAGAATCACAAGTCTTTACCCGATGGGTCCCGAAACAACCAACAACTTCATGGAAAGAAAGTCAAGACCCAAACCTACAATGTTACCTTGCTGCTGCTGCTAAGTCGCTTCAGTCATGTTCGACTCTGTGTGACCCCATAAACAGCAGCCCACCAGGCTCCCCCATCCCTGGGATTCTCTAGGCAAGAACACTGGAGTGGGTTGCCATTTCCTTCTCCAATGCATGAAAGTGAAAACTTACACTGAAATGAATATCCTTGTACATCTGCTTAGACGTCATATTAGGAATTATTTAAGTATTCAAATATATATATAAAGGGGGAAAGGCAGACTTCCCTGGTGGCTCTGCCTGCCAATGGTAGAGTGGTAGAGTGTGCCTGCCAATGTGGGAGATGCACGTTCACTTCCTGGGTGGGGAAGACCCCCTGGAGAAGGGAATGGCTACCTACTCCAGTATTCTTGCCTCGGAAACCCCATGGACAGGTGAGCCTGGTGGGCTACAGTCCATGGGGTTGCAAGAGAGTCCCAAACGACTTAGCAACTAAACAATAAAACATATGTAAAGGGACCCTAACATATCTAATCAAGTCTCTCTTCCCATACCATAATCTTGTTTCATAGTTGAATCCCTGCTTTTAAAAAACAAACAAACATTTCATCCCTCTTACCTGTTCATATTGCAGGTTGCTGGCACCCTGCATTTATAGAACATCTGCTTTTACAAGAGTTCTCAATTCTCCCCTCTCATTTTTTTCTTGCAGGTCCAGTGGATCACTTAAAAATGGGGAGAGGACTCATTGTTTCAGATTAACAATCACCATTGAAAACACTTTCAGTGGAGCAAAAGTGTTAAAATTTCCTGATTCGTTTCTTTTCAGTGGTCTAAGTATGCCTGTAAATTTTTAATTTGATGGGAAACCTCTCATTCTTTAGTCTTTCATGTTTATCTGAAAGCATGCATAAACTTTAGATTAGCCCAGTATCTGCTTTTCAGAGTATTAAAATTGTTATGCTTTGTGGCTAACATTTATTGATTCCCCCAACACCCCCCCACACACACACACAGTCTGCTGCCCACTTCTGCTGACAACAGCTGAATAGATAGGTATATATGGTTTTAACATGAGAACCCAAGGCTTACATAAGAGCTTGAGGTTTATCCAAGATCACATAGCTAAGCATGGAGGGTAGAAATAGATAATATTAAAGAGATTTTTTTTTCACTGATCTTGTAATTTCCACAAAAGAGTTTGCAAATCCTGTGATACAACTGCAATAAATGTGTATGGAATTTAACTCAAGAAATGAAATCCTCTGTACCAGAAAGGACATGAGATTAAGCAATATAATAATAACAGCAATTCTAACAGGAGTTAACATTTACTGAACTTCTATCTACCAGTCACCACTGAAAGTGTTTTATATATATGATTTTATCTCTAAATATGAAAAATTACTAATAGATAGAAAATTGTTAATCTGTAACCCTGGGAAGTTATAATTACCAAAAAAGAAGAAATAGGATGAATCCCTATCTGAGGGGGAATATATTTGATTGTCTCAGAAGTAAAGGTGGGAATGAGGTGATATATCCAAATTGCAACAAGGCAAAGACCTTTACTGTCTTGTTCATCGCTATATGTTCCACTCCTAGAATAGAGTCCAGTACGTAGTTATAATAAAACATTGGGTTAACTAGACATAATATCACTTTTACTGCATTGTTGCATTGTTGTGGAGGCCAAATGAGTTAATGAAATGTGTCCAAATATTACTCAAGATCTTCATTTTAATTGACTTATGTTTAAACACCTGAGTACTCCTTCCTAAAAAAATTAAACAACAAAAAACGACCCATTACTGTTTGAGCCTATAGTGTCCTGTACTTTATTTACCTTGGTAGCACATTACAGTGATAGTTTGCTACTTGTGGATTTGTTTGTTAAATTTCTGTCTCCCCCTCTAGAATATAAACTGCTCTGGGACTTCCCTGGTAGTCCAGTGGCTGGGACTTTAGGCTCCCAGAGCAAAGGGGCCTGGGTTCAATCCCTGGTCAAGAAACGAGATCCCATGTGCTGCAACTAAGACCCAGCACAGCCAAATAAATATTAAATTTTTTTTTAAAAAGCTCTTTGATGGCAGAGCCTGTGTCTGTCTTTTTCAACACTGTATCACTGTTGCTGCTGCTGCTAAGTCGCTTCAGTCATGTCCGACTCTGTGCGACCCCATAGACAGCAGCCCACCAGGCTCCTCTGTCCCTGGGATTCTCCAGGCAAGAATACTGGAGTGGGTTGCCATTTCCTCCTCCAATACATGAAAGTGAAAAGTGAAAGCAAAGTCGCTCAGTCTTGTCCGACTCTTCGCAACCCCATGGACTGTAGCCTACCAAGCTCCTCCATCCATGGGATTTTCCAGGCAAGAGTACTGGAGTGGGGTGCCATTTCCTTCTCCAACTGTATCACTAGTACATAGGAGGTACCCAGTGGTTAAATGAATAAGTAAATAAAGGAAGGAAGGAAGAAATGGAATGGTTCTGAGACTATATCCTAAGCTGAATAAAACCTTAAACCTGAACAGTAATTAAACCACTTTTTTACATTTATACAGCAACTGATAGATTATCAGAGTGAATTCTCCAATTCTGTTCGTCTATTGTATCATTTTAGATAGCTACTTGGAACCTGCTATATATATAAAGCACAGGAAGCTCAGCTTGGTGCTCTGTGATGGCCTGGGTGCACAGCGGGATGGGGGATGGAGGTGGGAAGGTGATCTAAGAGGAAGGGATATATGTACACATTTAGCCTGGGCTTCCCTGGTGGCTCAGAGGTTAAAGCATCTGCCTACGATGCGGGAGACCCGCGTTTGATCCCTGGGTCAGGAACATCCCCTGGAGAAGGAAATGGCAACCCACTCCAGTACTCTTGCCTGGAGAGTCCCATGGACAGAGGAGCCTGGTGGGCTACAGTCCACGGGGTCTCAAAGAGTCAGACATGACTGAGCAACTTCGCTTCATAGCAGAAATTAACAACATTGTAAAGCAATTATATACCAATTAAAAAAAAAGAGAAAAAATCCAGGCCTCACTGCCAGAATGCTCCTCCAAATCATCAGTTAAGTCCTGTCACGCTCCTGCTTAAGCATCTACAATAAATCCCTACTCCAGTGTATACAGACCTCAACTCTCGTTCTGGTTAGTATTTAAGACTACAACTTTGACCTTTGTAGAAGGCAAAACTTTGTCACCAATGTGATTGGTCTGGTATTAAAGTCAGTTAAAGCAAGGGGATCATAAAAATTATAGTTGTAAATTTGGAGCTTTAAAACCTAGAATTTATGACTGAATATTTAGTTGTTAATCCTTTGATGAGGGTCTAAAGCTTTTGGGAGTCCAATGACTGGCATTTTGTGTTTTCATTCATGTATAAACTACACCTGCATTGCATCAGCATAGCTGTTAAAAGTCAGACTGGCTGGCTGGCCTCCGCCTCTATGAAGAATGTCACCTTGCGCAACCTAACTCTCTGTGCCTCAGTTTCTATTGTCTGTAAAATGGGGATGATATTAGGTTGGCCAAAAAAATTCACTTGGGTTTTTCCATAAGATATTACGATAATAGTACTAACTCAAATTATTATAAAGATTAAGCAAATGTGATATGTATGAAGTGCTTTGACTAATTCTTAGGGTATATTAAATGTTCAGTCATCATTAGCAGTTATTATGCGGTATTACTATTTTTCCAGTTTTCTTTAAAGTAGAGCAAGAAATTAAAAATACTTAAAAATAATATGAGTATAGATTTCTAAATTTTTATGATTCATCCTCTCTGTCCTCACCCTGATCTTTTAAAGTAGTCCTATATTCACCTAGTTTGACAGCAATTATTTATAGGGTGTTTTTCCATTTGGATTTTATAAACCAAAAAGTTTCATTACTCATGTTTCATCATTTTACTTAATATTTAATTAAATCAAGTAATTACTAGAACAATGCAAATGGAATAAACATAATTTCAGGGGAAAAACTGCCAGGAACTGTTGGAGAGCATAAATGGTAGAAACAGCAATGTGTGGAGCATAGGAAGTAACGGTGGCCTCAGTGTTCAGCCTGTCCGGCATTAATCAGTGTGTTTCCAGGGAGAATGGAGAACCTGGATTAGTTGAGATGAATGCCTTTCGTAGTTTTAGTTAAGAGAGAGCCTGATGAAGAAAAGAGCACGTGTACATACCACATTCATTTCCACCTACCATTGTTTACCACATGTATGTCCTTTTACATAAAGAGACCTCCTTGTAACTTATTTTCCTACAGCCCATGATTCCTTGTCATGGCTGTACTTTCTGGTTATTCTATCCTTTATCCCCCACTTCACTTTAAATCTATGACATTAAATGTAAATTAGAATCAATAAAATTTTATCATTTTCATATGTATTAATTTGGAGTATGGCAGTTCATTGAATATGTTAATTTCACATTAAGCCAGCAAAAGCAGATTTCGTGGGTTGTTGGAACTTACTTAAAAGATTACTTCTACAGCTACCATAGCTATTAGATGCCTCTTTAAAACAGTATCCTGTCTTTAGGAAACACTTTTGTTCTTGTTTAACTTTCTAAGGTCAGAATTTCAACGGAACCCAGCTAGTTCCAAAAGCCCCTTCTTTCTTTGCTTCAATATTTGCATTTTACACCAGACATGCTTTTTATAAACAATTCACATTTAGAACAGCAAGTTCTTAATCATAATGAATTCCACTTTGGTACTTCTTTTGTAATTGGAATTAACATTCTCACATGAACTGGGAAATGCTAACTTGTTATGGACATCACTGGTGTTTTGCTGATTCTCATGATGCTTTCAATGGTTTAATCATAAGCTACCTAAAATATCATAATTTATACTCATATGCATGATATGCTTATGGGTGTCCTATTAAGTCTATATTCTTTATGCTGCAGAACTTAGTTTAAGCAATACCTGATTCAAAGAGGAGGTAAATATCAGCAGATAAATGAGATAAATGTTGCAGTGAGCAGGAACCTAATGTTTTTTAGTGTTTGCAGACATTAGAGCAAGCACACTAAATAACTGTAACAAGTATTACGTACCTTGTTTTTCATTTGTGGCATTTGTGGCTGGCCATTATGTCATTAGCTTTCTTCCTCTTTCTGATTTAATCTCCTTTTCTATTCCATGTTCCTTTAGTAGAGATTGTTTCAATCGGTTCCATTTCTAGGTGGAAACTTTCAGCTCATTTTCAAAAACTTACATTTCCATTTTGGTGCTTACATCTTGTTTATTTATTAGGTCATATGGGGCTTTGCTAGAAATAGTGGAGTTGAAAGATCAAAACATCCTTGGTATAGGGGTCCCTTAACAAGACATGAAAGTACTTTATAATAGACTCTGAAGGGTTAAAAAGGACAATTTGTTACAACTTTTAAATCTGATGTCAGTGTTAGTCAATTAATTTTCTCTAGCCTCTTGTTTGTCAATATGAGACCTGACTTTGAAATCCTGTTCTGTCCTTAACTGAATCATCTGCAGCCAGTCATTCACTTCTTCTCAGCCTTGTATTTCTGTTCATAAAAGAAGGGTGATATCTACCCACTACCTCACAGCAATCTGTAAGTCAAACAGGATGGTGCGTACGAAAGGAGTTTTTAAACACTAAGCTTGGGAAAACAAGGAGGGGTATGTACAATTTTTCATTGTTAGTTCACCACAACAAAAGTAATTATTAGTTTTATTGACAATCATTATTGCCTCTTTTCACTCCTTCCCCAGATAGTGCAATGGGTGGCCTGACAATTCCAGCCGAGGAGTGGCAATGCATGAGTGCTGGAGCCAATCGCACCTGCTTGGGGAGCTGATTGCTAAGTTTTCAGGAATTCTGTAAGTCAGTTATTCATCATGGCCAAGATTCAAAAAAACCATTTAGAAATCTTACAATTAAACAAAGTACTTAAAAACCAAGGTAATAAATGCTCAAAACATCACTTCTTAATTGCTTTACCATTATCTATTCTTTAAAGTTGTTTCTATCCATCCTTTATAATGCATATCCCATATAATGGTGTGATACAACAGCTCTTCCCAACTCTGCATTCAGAAATATTATTTCAGTAGTTTGAAATCAGTCATGATGGAGTATGTACACTATAGAAATTGGAAAACACTGCAAATCAGAGCTTGACTTATTGTGTTGATTGTCTAAACCTAAGAAAGTGATAGAAGAAATTTTAGCAATAAAGATTGAACTTCAATGTGTGTTCATTCATGAATAACACAAAAAATTGATGAAATATTTTTCACTACTTGAAAACTACTATCTGATCAACAGAGAAGCAGTCACATCATTGCCAAAGGGTAGTCCAAACATACATCTTTGTTGTTTTACTTTCATCTTGCTCATTAATGTAAAAAAAAAAGTCATCAACATTCATGTTTGAACCTCAGTGGCATGAGTGACTTCTTTGCTGAACTGAATATTAACCAAATATGATCTGCTTTTGCCAAACATAATTGAATTGCAGCTGTAGGCTGACTGTGGGTACAACAGTTTGGCAAAAATCATTGAAACCAATCTGAAAATCAATGGACTGTATAGAATTTACTGTAAAAAGTGTTGTGTATTTTATTATTTTTTTGGTAAACTGTATGCTATGCGTTCTTTGTATCAGTAAAACTGTATAACAGATACAGAGACACTCCCTCGCAGCAGCTGTTAGACATTTATCAGCACACTGATTATGGATGTAACCTAATTTACTATTTGAAAGCTCATTCCACCTGTCATGTGGAGCCTGCGTTGTAGGAGCTAAGGCAGGAAGCAGGGGGAACAGTGAGGAGGCGGGCACACAGGATTCAAGGAAACACAGATTTGCTCTGGGGTGGTGCCAGTGGAGGGGGAAGCTATGGTTGGACAGGGGAAGCATTTTGGAGGCAAGGAAGGCAAGCCAGTCATTTGGCAGCTCCATGGAAGAGAAAGACTTGCAGGAATGACCCGTGCTAAAGGAAGGTTGTCTGGCAAGGACTGAGGAGGCTCAGTGGTTGGAGGAAGTGAGTGCTCCTATGAGTGGCACCTGAGAGCAGATGGAGGAAGCAGCGTATGGAAGGAGACAAGTAAATGGTCGGCTCAAACTCATATCTTTGAAGCACATGCAGAGAGTTAGGCTCGACTGCCTTGCAGTGGGAGAAAGGAGGGAAAACCCTAAATACCAGTAACATGTCCTACTGCTACTGCTAAGTCACTTCAGTTGTGTCCTACTTGGAAGTTTTCTTACTCATCTAGAAATTTTATTAAGATTTTTGCCAATATATCTGGGGAAAACCTTAACTGGAAATATGCATGCACCCCATTGTTCACTGCAGGACTATTTACAATGGTCAAGACATGGAAGCAACTTAGAAGTCTGCTGATTTAAGAATAAGAAGATGCGGTATGTATATACAATAGAATATTGCGTGTATCACTAAGCAGTGTCTGACTCTTTGTGACCCCATGGTCTGTAGCCCACCAGGCTCCTCTGTTCATGGGATTTTCCAGGCAAGAATACTAGAGCGGGTTGTCATTTCCTCCTCCAGGGGATCTTCCTAACCTAGGGATCTAACTTGCATCTTCTGCTTCTCCAGCATTGGCAGGCAGATTCTTTACCACTGAGTCACCCAGGGAAGCCCACAATAAAATATTACTCAGCCATAAAAAGAATGAAGTAATGTCACTTGCAGCAACATGGATGGACCTATAGATTATCATACTAAGTAAGTCAGACAAATATCATATGATATCACTCATATTTGGAATCTAAAAAAGGGCTACAAATGAACTAATCTACAAAACAGAAATAGAGTTACAGATGTAGAAACAAACTTATAGTTACCAAGGGGGAGAGGAATATTGGGAGATTGGGATTTATAGATACACATTATATATATATATATATAAGAGATAACTAATAAGGACCTACTGTATATTACATGGAACTCTACTCAGTACTCTGTAATGACCTATATGGAAATAGGATCTAACAAAAGAGTGGATATGTGTATATATTTGCTATACAGCAGAAACTAACCCAACATTGTAAATCAACTATACTCCAATAAAAATTAATTAAAAAAAGATTTTGCCCACATAAAGAGATTGTTATTACAAAGCCTTGATCCTATCCCAATGTACAGTAGATTTTTTTCCCCATCATTTGCCCATATTAACTGTAAAACTCACTCAACCACCCTGTGCTATAGAGATGGTGCTGCCTCTTTTTATTCTCCTCAGGACCTTGTTATTCTTTGCTTTGTCACAGAAGACCCCTACCATAAGCCACCTACTGTATTGCCTACTAGTTAGCAGCGAGATTCTGGTCACCATTGCTATCCCGGCTTCCTCCCTTACAGCGTAAAACCTATACTCCACATTTCAGGTTGTACATTTCAGTTTTAAAACATTGCAAGAGGTTATTAAATTTTATGGATTTTTAAACAGTCAATGTTTTGCAGAAAAAAAAAGGACCATCTCCTCCACATTCACCCACCTTCTGAATCCTAATGATCAGAAAAAGGACAATTTCTCAACTAGACACCCACTGACAGTTTGAGGATTCCATTTGGATATATTAATTTGGCTTACTCTGGCCTTCTGATACTAGTTATTTTATTGACAATTTCAATCAATCATGGAATCTTCATTAATAGAAGGGATTTCCCCACTATTTTCCTTTCCCATTCATTCATTTCTTCAGGAAAATATAATTTCTTCAACCAAATAGCAACTATTACATGTTAGGTCCCAGTGTAAGGTTGCAAGGACGTAAAAATGATTTAAGATACTTCCTGGACTCTGGAAGAAATGGAGACAGAGTAACAAGTCGTTATCAAACAAGGAAGATGTGTAGAAATGTGGTGACAGCTGCATGGAGCACTACATACCCATCAAATCACCTGGATGTTTAAGGACAGGGAGGTAGTTGTGGGTCTGGAGGTGGTGGTCAGGGAGAATTTCCAGGAGGTGAATAGGTCTTGTTTAAATTATGAAAGTTCTCCCTCAGGTTATTTCTCATGGAAATAACACAAGTAAAACTTGCCATTAGTATTTTTTGAAGATTTTTCTTTATGGATTTAAAAGAAACCCAACTGTTAAAGCAAAAGAAAGTTTACTGATTTGCTTAAAAGTCAAGAGGAAATTTAGTTTTAGGCATGGTTGGATTCAAGGGCTCAAATGATATCAAAATGACTTGAGGACTTCCCTGTTGGCCCAGTGATTAAGAATCTGCCTCCCACTGCAGGGGACATGGGTTCCATCCCTGGTCTAGGAAGATCCCACATGCCACAGGGCAACTTAGCCCAAGCACCACGATTACTGAAGCCTGTACACTTAAAGCCCGCATACCACAACAGAGAGTAGCCCCTGCTCACTGCAACTAGAGAAAGCCCACCTGCGCAGTGAAGACCCAGCAAAACCACAAATAAGTACATTTTTAAAACTTATTTTAAAAAAGGACTTGACTCCTATCTCTTAGCTTTCCTTTCCTCTGTCTCGGCTTTATTCCTGGGAAGGTTACCCCCATCTGGTGGCCCATAGCTCTTGGATTTAAAACTCTACCAGCTTAGTAATTTCAATGAAAAGAAAGTTCTTCTTTTCCAAACATTTTAGTGGATGTCCCTGGGAGTAGCTCCATGGATCTCACTGGGTCTAGTTGGGATTATACTCTGACTGGCAAAGCCTAGGTGAAATGCCTACCCACTGATAACTTAATGCTGCTGCTGCTGCTGCTAAGCCGCTTCAGTCATTGTCTGACTCTGTGTGACCCCATAGACGGCAGCGCACCAGGCTCCCCCTGTCCCTGGGATTCTCCAGGCAAGAACATTGAGTGGGTTGCCATTTCCTTCTCCAATGCAGGAAAATGAAAAGTGAAAGTGAAGTCGCTCAGTTGTGTCCGACTCTTAGCGACCCCATGGACAGCAGACCACCAGGCTCCTCTGTCCATGGGATTTTCCAGGCAAGAGTACTGGAGTGGGGTGCCAGATAGTGGGGTACAAATGACAGAGAAAGAGAGAGAAGGAAAAAGAGAAGAGAGATGCTCTTTCCAATAATTAGGGTTTAAAATTAAAGTAGGAGAAAAGGCCACACAGAAGACAACAGATGTCTATTGTGACAGCTATTTATCAAAATATTAACAGTGACACAAATATCATATTTTACATTTTAGGGGGATTATTCATGACCTAAAATTTTTGCCAGCAATGAATGCTGAAAATTAAGTATAGTTGTTATAAGTCCTACTGATTCCCCTTCCCAGCATTAATAGGAAAAGCATAAGGATTTTTGTTTTAAACATTTCAAATAGTGCACAAATGAATTGACTATTACTTTGCAGAAATAGTACCTCTACTAACTGGCCCTTTTCAGTTGATGTAGTGATATTCACGATTTGTAAGCTAGGTTTGCAGTCTTTCACAGAAGGACTTTGTCTTGCGTGCCTGTGATTCCAGTGAATGTGACAGGGTATAGAGGCTGCTGTGAGCCTCTGCCTGCTTATTTGGCTCCTTCTGTCCCGACAAGCTGACTGTCATGCAATTGTCTCCAGCCTGCACGCTGGGCAGGCAGGAAGCCAGAACCAGTAAAAGAAGTAGGAGGCACTCCATGAATACTTGCTGATTAATTTTAGCTCCATAGGCCTGATGGGTTTTCCATCCCTATAATTACCATCAGCAAATAGTTATTGAATGATGTCTAGCATATTTTTATTCCTCTTTCTTTGGTCCTGATTTTCATTTCCTATTTTACCTCACTGTCATTTTACCAACAGAGCCTCCTTGATCTGTTTCAACTTGCTCAATTTATTCCACATATGAAATATCTATGTATCCATCCATCTATCCATCCCTCCATTAATTTGCCCAGCCATCTATCTAAATTTAGTTTTATTATAAACTGTAAGTACTCTCTGGATTAGTGAGGGGATAAATTGTGAGGAAGGAAAGAAAGAAAAGGATATCAAATGGCTACTCTGTTCGTACATTCCACATACACCTTACAAGTCAATATTTTTTTTGTTTTAGAAATAACACCTAATAAGCCAGTAAGTCCTGACTGGGTCTTTCAATAGAGCAGCAGTCCCCAGCTCGCCAACTCTTTTGGCATCAGGGACTGGTTTCGTGGAACACATTTTTTCCACGGACTGGGAATGATTTCAGGATGATTCAAGTGCATTACATTTACTGTGCACTTTATTTCTATTCTTTTTATTATATAAGCTCCACCTCAGATCATCAAGCATTAGATCTCAGAGTCTGGGGACCCCTCTATAGACCAAATGGAGAGCAGCGAAGAGTGACAGTATGAGTTATGAAAACGACGAGTGGAGAAAGATTTTACAGAGAGAAGATTGGGGGCTCTCAAGAAAAACGACTGTGTGCATGGCATTAGAGATGACACAATTTTAGATATTACTTCTGTCTTTTAAAAAACTTTAAAATATACATGCTAAAATACATACTTGTTTTTAAAAATTCAAACATATAGAAGAGAGAAACGCACAAATGAAAAAGTAAAAACTCTTCTCCATATGATCCCATTGTGCAGATGTAACAATTTTAACAAGCTGGTGTACATTCTTCCAGACCCTTCTTGTCTATGCATACACACACCATATCGTTTCTTACGAAAGCAAAGCTAGGGTCTTACTATATATTTTTTTCAACTTTATTCATCAAATAAGATGTTTGGGGACATCTCTCCATGTCAACATTTTCAGGTAACACCAGCAGAGCTTTCTATTGTTTGGCTATAATTATTTAACCTTTACCTTATTGATAAATATTTAAGTCATTCACAATTTTTCACGATTGTCAGCTATGCTGCAATGAATATCTTTGTATATCTTTACACACCATTGTGAAAGTATTTCTGTAGTATATAATTGAAATTACTCAGACAAATGTGATTCATAACAATCACTAAGCACCCAAATGTGGCACACTAGTGGGCTTATTAGAAAACTGCTTGTCCATTACCAGCTCATTTTCTACTTTCCTCTTCCTTGAGATATTGCAGTAAGATTCAATTAAAGCAGGAGTCACGGATGGCTATGCAGAACAGGCTACCACCTAAAGATTCGTCACGTATTGCTATGGGTCCAGTTTTGCTGTATTCATCCTTATGTGGACTATATTATAAATTCAAGAGGATTGGTTTACATATGAACTGTGAAGAGTCACCTGCATGTGGTCATTTAGGGATATCACAATGCTTTTGATGCTCAGTCTCCATCCTATGAGGGTACCTGTTATGTTCTCTATGATAACCAGATGGGGTAGATATTGTTTGTAACGGCTACACACTCATTCTCCACATATGGTACCAGGACCTCAACTTTCCTTTGGAAGACTATCCTCTTCCCAACTTAAGTCCATGTATTTGTGATGGGATTAACTCCATCCCAAACTGTATAGACAGGACAGGCCTGGCCTTAGGTCAGAGATGGGCACATGACAGGCACAAATGAGCCTGTCGAGGCCTGCAGGGACTATTCAGAAACTCGCCCTTTAATTCCATGGATGGAGGAGCCTGGAGGGCTGCAGTCCATGGGGTCGCTGAGAGTCAGACACGACTGAGCGGCTTCCATTTCACTTTTCACTTTCATGCACTGGAGAAGGAAATGGCAACCTACTCCAGTGTTCTTGCCTTGAGAATCCCAGGGACGGGGGAGCCTGGTGGGCTGCCGTCTATGGGGTCGCACAGAGTCGGACACGACTGAAGCAACTTAGCAGCAGCAGCAGCAGCTAAGCTGGTAAGATGTCTATGTGGAGCAGCTGTATTCTAACACTTAGAACCTCCATCAGAAAGACGTTAAAAAAAAAAAAGAAAAAGGAAAGGGATCTGGAGATAGACTGCTTCTCAGTTATGTAATTTGAATATGTAGGTCCTCAGGCTAGGGCTACCTCTAGACTTGACAATTACACACTCTGATAAATTATTTTTCCTGTCTTCAGCCAGTTGGTATAAGCTCTGTAACACTGGCATCTGAAAGGATCCTGACAGAAGAAGTAAAGGTCTTAAACATAGGCCACTGCTTCTTATGGAAGACAGAATCAGGCTAAGGTTACTAGGCATCTAGGATGACCCCAGAAGAGAAGCCAGAGAGAAAAGCCAGCTGAATGCCTAAAAATAAACTTTACCTGCTTCATGAGTTTGGCTCTCATTTCCCCATTAATAATTAACTATGTGAGATGGCCAAACTTCTTTATTTATATATCCATAAATGAGAACATCAATCTTCAGTTAATTTACTCATTTTGGCTATATCTGCCTTAGATTTCCATTGTTTAAAATTAATATAGAAATTACTTCTCTCCTTTAGATTGTGCTTTAACAGGAAAAATAAAAGCTGGTAATATTCCCAGCTGTTTACTCACTAAGTCGTGTCTGACTCTTGGTGACCTCATGGACTGCAGCCCACCAGGCTCTTCGGTCCATGAAATTTCCCAGGCCAGAATACTACAGTGGGCTGTCGTTTCCTTCTCTGGGCGATCTTCCCAACCCAGGGACTGAACTCACTTTTCCTGCATTGGCAAGTGGATGCTTTACTGCTGAGGCACCAGAGATGCCCCAGTTTCTCTTTAGGGAAGCCTAAATTACTACTCTGCTTTCTTTATTGATCCAGCCTTATATTTTATTACTTTGTTTATAGTAGACTTGATAATATATTAAACACAGCATTTGTAAATATGGCCTAGTGAAGTATATATGAAAATATTTTATATATTTTTATCTTTTATATATTTTATATCTTTAAATATATAAAAAGTGTATTTTTATATATTTTCTAACTTGTGTTTTTGAAACTCACACTTGATAGCTGAAGGAAAACCTCCAATAATATGAAAAACCAATCCCTCAGCTGAATTAAACCTACAATATTTATACAAATATTGTTACTGTTTGGTATATGTAAGCTTTATACTCTTCTCTCATCTGTAGCAGGAAATAAGGCATGGTGGTGGATGGGGATTTCATTAGTTAGACACAGTAAATATTTATTTAGTTATTAATAACTCCAGCTCTTTCAGAAATAGACTTGAGACTCTAGCTCTTAGTAGACATGTGTCTTTAGGCAAGTTAGTTAACCTCTCTGAATCTTAATTTCCTTATTGGAAAAATAAAGGTAATAATACTATTTGTTTCATAAGGTTCTTATACAGATTAAATAGGCTATTCTATGTCAAACATTTAGCACAGTCTCTGACATAAGTGCTTGTTATGTTACTTGATGATTGTTGTTACTAAGCCCTGTGCTAAAGATTAGTAATGTAAAGAAACCAACAAATCATAACCCCTGCAGAAAGGGAGATGGACATGTAGGCATATGCCAGTCAGAAAGACACACACATGCACTCACACTACCCTAGCTTCCTTCAATCTAAATCACTTTCCTCCTCTTATCATAGATTGTGAGGTGAGACTCGCTAAGTACCTGCTGGGGATTCTGCGAAAGAAATTCAGCCACTAGCTGGAAATTTTCACCGTATGACTTATCAGGCTCCTCAAAGCTTTGGGGTTCAATAATTCTGTAAACCACACAAGTTACAGATCATGGTGGGATTTTTCCTTATGAAGCCCACATATTTCCACTTCCAGCTGAGCATGCTCAAATAGAGAAACACATTTAAAAGCATAGAAATGGATCGTATGTTCTTTAATCAGCAAAATCCTACAGCCAAAAGAAATAAAAGCACAAAGAACTGAAATAATTTGACTGGAATCTCACTAATTTGCAAGGGAACCAAAATGAACACACAGCTATCCTAACTCCTGGTTGAGTTCTCTACACAGTAAATACAGTTATATATAATCTTCATATGTCAATATTTACCTTTTATGAATTTATTGCTGGCCATGTGTCAACCCACAAATTCATTTGTTTACTTATATCAGTGCCATGAAAACTCCTTTCACTTCACCATCAGTGTTTGTATAACAAGTGGACAAAGCACTGAGCGGTGGCGAGGGACTGGGTTTTGGTTTTGGGGACCCCTTCTTGCCTCACCCCACCCCCAACTACATGATCTTGGGTAGGTTTCTTTTCATCTTTTCAACTGTCTTTCTTTGATTAGGTTCCTAGACTATTCGTTCCTATGTCTTTCAACCCAAACAGAAGTAATCCTGTTCCGACTGTGAAGTTTTTACTAGACAGCCAATATTTATGCCTGGTGGACTGCCGTCTATGGGGTCGCACAGAGTCGGATACAACTGAAGTGTCTTAGCAGTAGCAGTACTGTTTAGTTGCTAAGTCATATCCGACACTTTGCAACCCCATGGACTGCAGAACACCAGCCTTCCCTATGCTTCACTATTTCCCAGAGCTTGCTCAAACTCATTCACTGAGTCAGAGATGTTATCTAATCATCTCATCCTCTGCTGCCCTCTTCTCCTTTTGCCTTCAATCTTTCCCAGCCTCAAGGTCTTTTTCAGAGTCGGCTCTTCGAATCAGGTGGGCACAGTATTGGAGCTTCAGCTTTAGCATCAGTCCTTCTAATGAATATTCAGGACTGATTTCCTTTAGGATTGACTGGTTTGATCTCCTTGCTGTCCAGGGGACTCTCAAGAGTCTTCTTCAGCAGTTTGAAAGAATCAGTTCTTCGGTGCTCAGCCTTGTTTATAGTCCAACTCTCACATCCATACATGACTTCTGGAAAAACCATAGCTTTGACTGTTCAGATCTTTGTTGATAAAGTGCTGTCTCTGCTTTGTAATATGCTGTCTAGGTTGGTCATAGCTTTTCTTCCAAGGAGCAAATGTCTTTTAATTTCAGGGCTACAGTCAACCTGCAGTGATTTTGGAATCCAAGAAAATAAAATCTGTCACTGCTTCCACTTTTCCCTTTTTTAATTGCCATAAAGTGATGGAACTAGATGCCATGGTTTTAGTTTCTTGAATGTGGAGTTTTTAAGCCGACTTTTTCACTCTCTCGTTTCACCTTCATCAACAGGCTCTTTAGTTTCCTCTTCACTTTCTGCCATTTGGCTCCTATTGTATGCCTATATGTAGAGCACTGGAGATAGAGATAAATAAAGGAAGCTTCTGACCCTCAAAGCTCTCCCAGTAAAGAGGGGTCAGAAATACAAAGAGATGACATAATACAGTAAATGCAATAATAAAGATGTGTACAGGGCATGACAGGAGCATAGGAAGTCAGAGGGTGAAGTCAGGGAACAGGGAAGGTCCTGGAGGAAGAAGGTTGAGATTTATAGGATAAGCAAGAGTTGGTGTCGGGTAGGGCAGATAGACATAGTCTGAGCTTCCTGTGAGATGACAAAGATCATGCTAAGAGAAAGAAACTGGCTTGGATTAGGGTAGAACTACAAAGAACACAGGCTCTGATGATTCTAGCTGGCTGATCTTGACCCAGTTACCCAGTTTCCCAGCCTATTAAATAGGCATAATGACTAGATTCCTTCCTTAGGGATGGTGTGAGGATTCAATGAGATTATTTATGCTAATTTTAGCACAGTACTGGACATTAATTACAGTTAGTAATAGCTAATAATAATAGTGATAGTATTACCAGTTTACTATCACTAAGAACATATTGCCTCCTCTCACTCTTCTAAGGACACAAACATATTCATATCCCACTACTAAATGTATTTTGTTTATAAATATTTTTTAAGGGATAACACCCAAGTATTTGAAGTACTGTGATTAAAAAGTGAACATTTCATGCAAAGCTTGAAGAGATCATGGAGGAGCCATAATTATAATGGTTTCTCCTAGATCAGTAGTTGTCATCTGTGGGTAACTTTTGCCCAGCTGGCAATGACTGGTTATCGTAGCTGGAAGGGGGAATCTCATTAGTATCTGGTGGCTAGATACCAGGGATGCTGCCAAATATCCCACAATGCACAAGATAGTCCCCACAACAAAGAATTATCCAGCCTAAAATGTCTGCAGTGCAGAGCTCAGCAATCCCTGCCCTTGATGTAACCCATTTGCAGCTGGCTTTCAGTCACCATCAGGAAACACAGCAAAGCAGTGTTTCTAAAGATCCAAATTTCAGAAAGTTTATCCTACAGGCATCATACATGTTTCAACATCTGCAGAAATAAAAGTCCTTCAGAGCCCCTGATAGCATCATTTAGACTTTTCTTGCTATCAAAGTAATGGTAATTTTAAAAAGTCATTTTCCCTTACTGAGATAACTCAGGACAAATACCCCCTTTTTTGGATAGCTGGGGTTTTTTTAATGAAATTTACCAAAAAGAGACTCAGTTAGCCCTTATTTGGGAGTCTTAGAAACTTGGAATGGTCTTGGCTTGTCTCCATAGCCATGCAGGTTCAAATGACCAGCCACCTGTGGTAGCTCCCATAGTCCCTCAGGGGAGGGGCCTAAGTGCCCTTTGGGCTCCCATGGTCTTCTGAACATTCCGGCCAGATCAGGGCCAGCATCAATGGGCCTCAGAGGGCTTGTGTGTTCATGTCTCCTGACAATTTGATCCCATTAATGGTCTCATCTTTCACTCCTTGTTTTTCTCTTTCTTCTAGAAGCAGTCTGAGTGTGAGCTCTGGTGCAAAACTGCCTAGGTTTGAATCTGTCTCTGCCATTTCTTACCATGTGACTTTTTCAGGCTTCTTAACCTCTGTGTAACTCAGGCTCCTTACCTGTAAAATGAGGGAAAACAATAGGACCTGCCTTCTAGGATTGTTATGCAAATGGAGTTCTTATATATAAAGCATCTGGAACACAGCCTGGCACATAATAAGCAGTAAATAAATGTTAGTTCTTTCTCTTACTATTTGTTCCCATTTGCCTTTATGGTTTATTCATTTGCTCATAGGACACTCTGAAATCCTACGATTTTAGGTATGATAAGGACTTGGTAGAAGGTGCCTGTCATTGCAGGATATGCCAAACAGCCATAGTCAAGGGCCAGCTGGGGGCCAAGGAAGGGGTGGTTGCTGCTTGGTTAGTTCTGCTTCTAGTAGCTTGTGTTTTTCTTCCTCCCTCATCTTCACTCATACCCAGTTTTCTCTTACTTTTCCTAGCGTTTCCTCCCAAGTGTGACATCTCAACAGAATCCTCCTTGCTTTGACCCTCCACAGTGTTTTATTTGGCCACTCTTAAGGCATTGGTTTCCAACTGAGCTCTCCACCAAATTACTTGGGAATCTGTTTAAAAGTACAGATATCTGGGTACCACCTCAAACCTACTGAACCAAAGTCTAAAGGCAGAGTTCAAGGATCTCTGTTTTATTAGTCTTTATTTGAGAGGCAGCCTGGCACAGTATTTTAGAACATGGCCAAGGAGCTAGACTACCCTAGGCTACCTGATAACTGTGTGACTTTCGGCAAATTGTTGAACTCTGTGACTCATGTTTTCATCTGTGAAATGGGGATTAGAAGAGTAACTTATTTCCTAGGGTTGCTTGGAACATTATAAACATTTTTAAGTGTTACCTATTTCTTTGGGCTTTCCTGATAGCTCAGTGGTAAAGAATTTGTCTGCAAGACAGGAGCAGCAGGAGCTGCAGGAGTCGCGGGTTCCATCCCTGGGTCAGGAAGACCCCCTGGAGGAGGGCATGACAACCCACTCCAGTATTCTTACCTGGAGAATCCCCATGGACAGAGGAGCGTGGCACGCTACAATCCAAAGGGTCGCAAAGAGTCAGACATGACTGAAACAACTTAGCACCTATTTCTTTTCTCTTTCTCGTCCACTCTTGCTTCCCTTTTACCTTCTTAAGTATCCACCCTTCTGTCATTATTGTCTTCTCTCTTTCCAGCAAATACATACTGGCCATCTACTTAGGACATGACTTTGGGGATCAAGAGACAAATTAGACAAATGTGATTTTAGTCCTCCATGGGGCTATAGTCTAATGGTGGGGAATAGACATACAAACAAATAGAGTGTTCCAGTTCCAGGTGCTGGTAGATATATGTACAGTGTATGAATGAAGAAGTTACTGGTTTTCTTAGAAAGAGTTTGAGGAAATGCTCCAAAGAAGAAGTGACTTTCACATTAAATCAATCCAGCAAGTAGAATAAACATTCCTGAAAGTTGTACATACCTAGCACAGGTCACAGTGCCTGCTTGACTTTTCTTTCTTTACTGAGTTGCAGCTCCATTTTTAATGTTTTTAAAAGTTATTAACCAGGAGTAGCAAAATTATCTTAAAAGGAGAGTGAAGTTAGAGGAATCATAATTCCTGAACTCAGAACCTCCTACAAGGTCACAGTAATCAAGATAATGTGGACTGGCATAAGGGAGAGATAGTTGGATCAGTGGAATAGAACTGAAAATCCAGGAAGCTATATGTCCGTGAACAACTGATTTTTGCCAAGAATGTCAAGACTGTTTAATAAAGAAAGAATAATCTTTTCAACAAGTGGTACTGGGACAACTGGATAGCCATATATCAATTCAGTTGAGTCGCTCAGTTGTGTCCGACTCTTCGCAACCCCATGAATTGCAGCATGCCAGGCCTCCCTGTCCATCGCCAACTCCCAGAGTTTACTCAAACTCATGTCCATTGAGTCAGTGATGCCATCCAGCCATGTCATCCTCTGTCATCCCCTTCTCCTCCTGTTCCCAATCCCTCTCAGCATCAGGGTCTTTTCCAGTGAGTCAACTCTTCGAATGAGGTGGCCAAAGTATTGGAGTTTCAGCTTTAACATCAGTCTTCCCAATGGGAGCTCATACAGCTAATTTTTGTTCCATTTTGGGTTAATTTTTGTATATGATATGAAGGATCCAATTTTATTCTTCTATAATTCTATGTATGGATACATATACTTCTATATATGGATAGCCATATATAGTATAGAAAAATAAAGTTGGATCCTTACTTCATATCATATATAAAAACCCAAAATAGAACAAAAATTAGCTGTATGAGCTAAAACTATAAAACACTTAGAAGAAAACACATGTGTAAATCTCCATAACCTTGGAGGAGGCAATGGTTTCTCGGGTATGACACCAAAAGTGTAAACAAATGGGGAAAAGAATCGATAACCTGGACCCCATCAAAATAAAAAAATTTTTTTCTCCTTTGAAGAACATAATGAAGAAAATGAAAGGACAACTCACAAAAATGAAAGAAATATTTGGAAATCATGGGTTTTCAATTCAGTAGTAAAGGTGGTAAAGTGGCCAAGAATCCGCCTGCCAGTGCAGGAGATGCGGGCTTACTTCTTGGGCTGGGAAGATCTGCTGGAGTAGGAAATGGCAACCCACTACAGTATTCTTGCCTGAAAAATGCCACGGACAGAGGAGACTGGCAGGCTACAGTCCATGGGGTCACAAAGAGTCAGACGTGATAGCAGAGCACAGCACAATAAAAAGACACGTTTATGTTAAAAATAACCCAATGAATTGAATAGAAGAAGACAGACAAATGGCCAATCAACACACATTAAGATGCTCACTATCATTAGTCGCTAGGAAATGCAAATAAAAAACACAAGACGTACCACTTCAAACCCACTAGGATAGCTAGAATTAAGAAATAAAGGAAAATAGTAAGTGCTGGTAAGGATGTGGAGAAATTGGAACTCTCAAACTTTGCTGATAGGATTATAAAATGGTTCACCCACTGTGGCAGTTCCTTAAAAAGTTAAACATAGAGCTGCCATATAACCCAGCAATTCTACTTCTAGTTAGAAATAAAGACATATGTTCACACAAAAGCTTACACATGGCTGTTCAGAACAGACTTATTCATAATAGCCAAAAAGTGTAAATAACCCAAATGTCCATCAACTGATGAATGGATAAACAAAATGTAGTATATCCATTCAACAGAAGTTTATTTAGTGATAAAAGGGAATATACTACTGCTTGATAAATACTATAAGATGGATGAATCTTTAATATACTATGTTAATTGAAAGAAGACAGACACAAAGGCTACATATTATTTGATTCCACTTATATTAAATGTCTAGAAAGAAGGTTGATTAGTGGTTGCCAGGTGAGTTAGGAAGAAGGGAATTGGGAGTGACTGTTAATAGGTACAGGTTTTATTGTTGGGCTGATGGAAACGCTCTGGCAATAGATAGTGGGGCTGGTTGTACAAAACTATGAATATACTGGAACTCATTGACTTGTACTTTAAAAAGTGGTGAAGTTTACATTATGTGAATTATGTCAACAGTAATAGTAAAAAATAAAAAAATTATTAAAAACCAACAACATATGCTTTCTATTTTCTTTGGAATGTTGATGCATTATACAAATCAGCTAAAATAATAAAGCAGAAGAGTTTTTCCAGTAATATTTGCTTTGTAAGAATACATGTGTTCCATACTAGGTGAGAAGTTCCTTTAGACTGTTACCAAGAGTAGTCAAGTGAGCAAGGGAGGGCACAGTTTAAAGGACTTGATTGTTAAGACTCTTCTGACTAATTTTTAAACTCCTACATGATAATTCAACTGTTCATTAAAACAGCACTTTGAAAAAACAAATTTTATTAGAACTTTGCTGCTGCTGCTAAGTCACTTCTGTCCAACTCTGTGCAACCCCAGAGACCGCAGCCCACCAGGCTCCCTTGTCCCTGGGACTCTCCAGGCAAGAACACTGGAGTGGGTTGCCATTTCCTTCTCCAATGCATGAAAATGAAAAGTGAAAGTGAAGTCGCTCAGTCGTGTCTGACTCTTAGTGACCCCAGGGACTGCAGCCTACCAGGCTCCCTCCATTCATGGGATTTTCCAGGCAAGAGAACTGGAGTGAGTTGCCATTGCCTTCTCTATAGTACACTAATTCATGGGTCAAATACTGTCTTACAGGGACAAGTGAGTTATTCTTAGAGATGTACAAGCTCTTGGAGGGTACTGAATGGGTGTGTATCTGGGTTCCTGTGATTACTGCCTCCCCTCAGCTTGGTTCACTGTGAAGACTCCACCAATAGTACCTTGCTTGCTCTTTGGATGGAGGAGCATGTATGTTAGTGGATGTAAGATCTGACTTGTTCTTGGGGATGTAATTCATAAATCATAAGGACCCAGTCTTGTTTACCAAAGCAGGTATATTCATTTCTGCTTTCTTTGAAGGAATTCAGAAGTTGAGACACTCTCCCCAGTGAACATGCCTAAACCTCGAGGAAGAGCCGTAGTCTACACTGTTGGAGTTAAGGATTTTCATTATTTAATGGGACATACTGTATTCTTATTGACCATTCCACTCCAGATATGGTTTATTTCTTTTCTTTCCTTAACAAAAAAATTTTTTAAAGTGAGGATACAAATAGAGATTCTGAAGCACTTTGCATATTACTAGATAGGGATGATTAATCATATTTGGGGACTACCCTGATGGTGGGGTGGGTTGGAAGGAATTACCCCTCATAGTTTGACTATGAAATTTACATAAAATAGATGCAGTCATCTAAAGGGAAAGAATGGCAGATAAGACCAGAGGCAGAGGGAAAAGTGTTGGTAAAACTCAGTAGTGCTTTCTCGGGCCCCATCTAGGGGATAACAGGATTTGGGAATTCCCGTTTGAGTGGCAAGGCCCCAGCCAGTGTGGAGTTGGATGGAGGGTTATAACCAAAGGACTTTGTGAGCTGAGGATCTGCTGGTGATATCACTCTTCTGTGAAACAGATGCACCTGAAAACTGGATTCCCTGCTTTCCTTTCTCTATGGATTTAACGTCTACTAGCAGCCTTCTGAGCATATTTGCCCTCTATGGGACACGATGGCGTAGCAGTTAGGAGTCCCAACTCTGGTTTACACCACATGGTTCAGTTCCTGGCTCTACTGCCCACTAGATTTGTCACATAACAAGTTATATAACCTCTGACTTTCTCTGTAAAAGAGGCTTAACCACAGTTCCGACGTGATAGGCTTGTGGTGAGGACTAAACAAGGTTATCACGCTGAGTGCTTCATGCTATGCTCAGCACACTGTGAATAAATGACAACCATCGTAATTATTGTTATGTTATTCCAATGTAAGTGTATCAGTGGAGACAGCTCACATGTGGCAATTATGTTTTTCATTGACAGTTACTGTGATGAGCTTCTGACTTCATACGTCGATCACTTTAACTCAGTGTAAGTCTGACAGGGAGGAGATGTGGTCTGACAGATTCAAGGTTCTGATCCTGGCTTGGATTAGCGCTAAAAGCCACAGCAAATTCACCAAGGTTATCAGTGCTGCCTCATGAGGCACCTTGGGGTTAGCTGCTGGTCATACCCTAAAGATACCATCTCAATCAGGAGTGAATTTCCATAGGAGGAGACTCTACAGAGAAACTAACCAGGTGGGACCAGTGATTCACACGATGATTGAAAGCTGAAATACTGGTCAGCTGAGGTCAGGGCTTATATATACCAGGTCATATTCTTTCCAAAACTCCATGAAGGCGTCCCTTCTACTTTTTGGGTAAAAAGCTAACTTAATGCTAGGGTACACAAGATCCTTCCTGTTGGCAATTTCTGCCTTTCCCACCCTGTGTGGTACAACTCTTCCTCACTTGCTGTTCTCCAGTCCAGGGGCTGACAAACTATAGCAAAGTTATGGAAGGTTGTATAGGGACACAACCACACACATGTGTTTCTGGAAGGCTGTACAGGGACACCAGCACACACATTTGTTTCTGGAAGGCTGTAGTGGACACCACCACACACATGTGTTTCTGGAAGGCTGTAGGGGACACCACCACACACATTTGTTTGCATCCTGCTGAGGGCTGCTCTCATGCAGCAGGGGTGGAGGTGGGTGCTTCAGACAGAGACTACAATGCCTACAAGGTCACATGGGAACACCTGACTGCATGGACCTGGGAATAAGGTCCACTTTTGGGTCCATGGAGAAATGGTTTTGCTCATCAGCTAACAATTTTGAACTGATGATGGCAAACAATTTTTTGCCATGAAAGCAAATCTATGTTCTTGGCTAGGGGTGGATGGGTGGGTGGGCGGTGGTGGTCTTCAAATTCCCAATTGCCCTTTCCATTCTGATTACCACACTGTTTCCCATCAGGTCCCTGCAGAACTGATATCTTACAGGCACACCTTTTGAAAAACACTGGCTTTACTAATTTGCTCAGGCCTTTTGAATAAAATTCCCTTTGTGTTCTGATAATATTTGTAATTACATGATACGGATGTACTCACACTGTCAGTGCTTTAAGAACATTCGACAGAAAGCCAGTGACTTCCAAAGAGCTTCAAACACGCTGAGTCTAAATTCATTGCTTAATAATAAGCAACAACGATAATAGTAACTTCTACATACTTTAAAAGCATGATCTTACCTAATGCTCACCTATAAGGTGCTTTGCATTCATCTGACAGATGAGGAAATGGAGGAAAAGAGAAGTTAAGTAACTTGCCTAAGTTATATCATAATAAGTAATGAATGATGGATCCAGAAGTCAAAACCAAACTCTGATGCAGAACACTGATGAATTCCCTTAGCCCTATAAGCACCTTACATAGTTAAACTAATACCTTACCCTTGTGCAATAGTTTATAGTTTACAAAACGGATGAGATTATCCTTGTTTTCTAAAAAAGGAAACCAAGGCAGGTAAGCTGTGATTTGACAAGGTTATGTACCTGATTTAAGGGAGAAGAACATTAGGAACTGGGTAATGGATTCCGCTGATCAGAAACAAAACCTGAAGCGGACCCATGTGTAGCTTCTCATTCTCCAGGCCAGTCACCCATCTAGAACCTGGTACCACATCACAACTGGCTGTCTGCATGGCATCATACTCCCAGATGCCAAATATCTATCCTTGAAGTTCCATTCCTAACAATACATCCTACCTCATCTCAACCAATGGGAGAATGGTTAAATAAATAATGTTGCATCCATAAGATTGAATGATACCATCAAAAATCACGACCACTATGTTGTTAAAAACACACAGGAAATGTGATACAGTATTAACTAAAGTGATACAGTATTAACTAAAGTGATACAAGTGATACAGTATTAACTAAAGTGCAGATTTTGTTCAAATTTTACACAATTTTATGCTGGTGTCCATTATTTGTTTTCATGTCTTATGTAAGACTCCACATTCTATTCAGTTGCATCGAGCAGCTTCAGCTGCATGCGACAAATTACCTTTTCATTTTTATTCTACTACAAATGTTTTCTAAATTCCTTTTTTTTTTTTTTTGGCTGCTCTGTGCATCGGATCTTAGTTCTCTGACCAAGTATCAAACCCACACCCTCTGCAGTGGGAGTGCAGAGTCTCAACCACTGGACGCCAGGTCCCATCCTGTTTAGTGCTGTTGAACATTTACATGCAACCACTAAAAACACATCCCCATTTTGAACTTGTAAATAATTCTGACTTCCAGTTAGGAACTTCCAGTTGACCATCAGTAACAGCTAAGTATGTCTTGAATTCAATCATGTACAATGTTCCTTGAGCAGAGATGTGGGGAGAAGAGAGGAGGTTTTAGTTTTTGTGTCTTCATGGGATGTAGTGTTTGGTGTCTTTTCAGAGGAAAAGAGGGAAAAGATTCAGACATAGTCTAGGACCACAGTATCCAAGACCAGACATGGCATCTGATGCAAAGAGCTGACTCACTGGATAAAACCCTGATGCCGGGAAAGGTTGAAGGCAAAAGGAGAAGGGGGCAACAGAGGATGAGATGGTTAGATAGCATCACCAACTCAATGGACATGAGTCTGAGCAAACTCCAGGAGATAGTGAAGGAAGGGAAGCCTGGTGTGCTGCAATCCATCGGGTCGCAAAGAGTTGGACACGATTTAGCAACTGAACAACAATAATCCAGGACTAGACATGAGCTGTCGCCCTGGAGCTTCTCAGAGGGAGTTAGTCCACTCTCTCCCCCAACACCTTCATCTGTTTCTACTGATTTTCAGCAGAAGGACTTAGGAACGTCCATAGAAAAGACTGGAATTCTGCTTACCAATGCAATTGCAAACTGACTTCTGCAAAATGAGGTGCTCCCGGGTGGAGGATGGATGTGGAGGAACAGGTGCCTCCAGAGAAGAATGAAACCGGCACTGCAATTCTAGGAGTAAAGTTGATAGGTGTGGAGAGTGGGAATTACAGTTAGTCTCTCAACTGAGCCCAGAACTTGTCCTGACCTAGGCTGCTTGGGGCCTATCTGCAGCCTTGGTGAAAGGGATTGTGGGTAAACTACTATCCAGATTTGCCTCATGTCATAGTGTTTCTCTATCATTTGGAGGAATGATACCCTTTAATGGTAGAAACACATTGGCACTCAAGCAACTTTGCAGAGGGGCCCCTAGATGAGGGTACTATAGCCAGGACATGCTCTGCCTTTGAATCTCACTTATCTTGGCTTGGGCACAGAGATGGTTCTCCCTGAGGAGATGACAGTGGCCAAGAGGTGACAGCAGAGCTCCAGCCGTGGAGACGCAGAGCACAGGGAGAGCCGTCAGGGTGCAGGCTGGGAAGTGCCCTGCTTGGCTCCCCGCACCTCCAGTGAGGAAGCCTGCCATGGGCCACTATGACAGCTGAGGCTGAGCAAATTTGCTGTGGAACTTCTAGCCGAATGTCACCCCGTGTGTCCTCTTCTCACTTTGCTGAGTGGGCAGGTGACAATTGCTTCCAATTTAGGGAACTGGCAAGTATTTCAAATTTACCAGGACTGCAGGCAGTGGTCTCTGTGACAGCCATGGGCTGGGGACAGATTTCTAGTCCTGAGCAGGGATCTTTGTGGAAGCACAGAAGCCCGGATCCACGGGTTCCCACCATGATGGGGACACTCAACCAAGTTATTTCTGGTCACATTTCAGTACACTTGGCAATTCCAGAAATATTTAGAGGGAAAGAGCTCTTTAAAAGGCTGAGGTAAAGCAGGGATAGTCATAATTAGAGAACTGTGAGATGCTTGGGGCAAGTTTATTTAAACAAAGCAAGCCAAAGGGGCCACTGGCATGTTGAAAAGTGAAAGAGAAAGAGGGGAAAGTGGCTCAGTCGTGTCTGACTCTTTGCGACCCCATGGGCTATACAGTCCATGGAATTCTCTAGGCCAGAATACTGGAGTGGGTAGCCTTTCCCTTCTCCAGGGATCTTCCCAACCTTAGGGATCAAACCCAGGTCTCCCACATTGCAAGCAGATTCTTCACCGGCTGAGCCACAAGGGAAGCGCAAGAGTACTGGAGTGGGTAGCCTATCCTTTCTCCAGTGGATCTTCCCAACCCAGGAATCAAACCAGGGTCTCTTGCATTGCAGGCAGATTCTTTAACAAATGGCATGTTATTCTCCACAAATTCACCATTTTTCTAAAGCAATTTGGCTTCCATGGCTACTTGTTATAACTCTTCCAAGGAGGTGCCCTTGTAGGACTTCATTTTTTATTAAATGAGACAAACACTATGATGTGAGGCAAGTCTGGATAATATTTCATCATTAACAGAGTTTATTTTCAGAGGTTCTCCCCACAGGGATCTTCTCAATCTGCCCACAATATACTCAGCAACCCCTCAACTGTCACATCTCTGCCCCATATTTATTCTTTCCTTCCTCTCATTCAAACTTAAGCCAGCTATCATGGCAGAGATATGATGTAAATTCACCTAAAATGGCAAATGACTGATGGTAGCTCAAGAGTTTGTTTTAAAGGAGGATGTCTGGGGTCCACAATGCCTGAACAGGGAAGAATCAGGCTAATTGTGAAATTCTTTCATCCTGAGAGGCAGTTAGAAGGAGTCTTCTGGGCTGGGGAGCTTCCTGGAATCTATTAATGATACCCCAAGGTAACTCAGCTGACTCATAAAATTAACTCTGAAGGTGCTAACGACAGAAGTAATAATTCCTAAACCTGAGCTGCCTAAACTCTTGTTTTGTTCAACAACTACTTTTGCAGTAGGGAGGCAGAAATGACCATCCTTAATTCTCAGCCAAGATACTGAGGAGTGGAGAGGATCCTTCCTTCATGTGCCCTAGTCTCTCACCTAGTAATGGGTGGAACCAGGACTAAACAGACAGTCATCTTGTTAGGCCAAAAGGCCCAGCATCCAAGAGAAGGGTGTTTTCCTTGGCCCTGATGGGTATCATGGAATATGAAACTGTAAAGGATTAACAGCTCATCTTTCTGATCTGTAAGCCTCTTTTTCTCACACACCCTATATCCCACCCTCCAGCCAGTTCTACAGACTTCATGTTGGGAATCCACGGTGAAATGACCACCTTTACCAGCCCCTCTGTTCCACCCTCACCTGGGTCTTCACTGTCTTTCCTTTACAGGATCAGTTTCATCATCAGCTTCCTGGCTACTTCCTGGCTTCACACTTGCCTCACTATAGTCTGTGCACACACCAGCCAGAGGGATCCTGTTAAACTAACCCAGGTCGTGGCAAGTCCTGCTTGGCTTATACTTTCAATGGCTCCCCATCCCACTCAGCATCAAAGCCAGAGTCCCCCTGGCTGTCATGCTGGCTGCATCTCCCCACCGCCCCAAGGTCTCTGTGCTCCTGTGTGCGGCTCCTCTTGCTGTTCCTCAACCCTGACAAACACCTTCCTTTCCACTTGCTCTTCCCCTGCTCTGAGTCCCCCAGATACCACATAATGAACTCCTTCCCTTTCATGAGATCTCTGTTCAAATGTCACCTCCTCAGAGAAGCACCACCCACTAATCTCTATACAGCCTCCTCCCAGCACACTCTATCCCCAGTGTTTTTGCTTTCTTCATAGTATTTTTCATCTGACACATTAAATACTTTTTAAATGCTTTGTCTGGCTCTCTTATCTAGCACCATGTGAGTTTTGCTGTATCTCCCATTGCTGGAATAGTACCCGGCACCTACTTGCTGAATAAATGAAACTGAGAAACTCAGAGCAACCTATTTCTTTTTAGATAAGAATATTTTCTTCCTTTCTAGTTTAAACTACCCAGCACATGACATCAGTCTTGTGATCATTTCTTTCTAAAGCTCTAACCTCTGGGTGACCTGTAGCAAGTAACCTGACTTTGTTAGAACTCACTTTAGCCAGCTGTGGAATGGGAATGAAAAGACTACCTACCTTTCTTCCCTGACACTTGACTGGAGCAGGCTCTGAGAAGCCTTCTCTGTTCTGAGAGGGAAGGAACCACAAGACAATTCTCCTCGTGAAGTTGCAATGAAAGTCCCAGGAGGGTAGGGACTGTGGTTTCTGTCCATTCTTGCACAAAGTAGGCATTCACTAAGTGCTTATCCAAGTTAGGATCTGTGGGACATCAATCGCACCTTCTTCTGCAGCCCTGCTCACAGATGCTGGCCCCTTTCTGAGCTAATGCTCTGAAATAGCAGAAGAACGAAGTCTAGCTTAGAGGTGACACTGATTCTTTTTCTAGAGGAAGACAACTGCACAGCCCTTGACGGACAAATCATGACTTTCCACGTGGTCTTTGCTTTGAACATGAAGCAGGGAATTTCACAAGAGGAGAAAAATTCACATCAGAGGATTCTTCTTCTCGGCTATAAGTTTTTCTGGAGTGACTCTGACTGATACCATTACTCTCTTAATTTGGGTGACTTTTCTGGTTCAGTTCAGAGCTACTGATTCAGCAGATATTCCCAGAGTCACACCCTAGTAGAAACTAATATATATGTGAAATCTGGTGTCAGGCACTTCCTGATGTTCAACAAGGATTTCTAGAATAGATGAGTGCATGGATCCTCATGCCACACTGCTGGCTTGTCATCACCTCTTAGTCTTTGCTTCTTCTCTTTCTCTTCCGACTCTCTTGATTCCTTCCCTCCTCATGCCTTGGTGCTTCTTTGAGATACGTGGGCATTTTATGGTTTTGTTGATCTTGACAGATTACTGACCTTTCAAAGTCCAGTGATTTGGTGTCAGAAGATCTAAGTTTTCTCCTTTTTCTCTACCCTCTAAAGAAGCACGCTGTAATTTCCCCAGCAGAAGTGAAAGTGATTTCGCGGGCAACTCAGATGTCTGCACAGGCACAAGAAAGAGGGGAAGAGGGAGCAAGAGCAGAGGTAGAGGCGACTTTTGGAGGGACTGAGAGCAACCCCCCACACATACTGCCCATCCAGTGGAAAGAAATTATATCTTGCAGGAAAATAATTGTCCTTTTGATTTTTGCACATTCATTTTAACTACTGAGACTTCCTCCTTTGCCCTAGGAGGAGCTATACGAGAATGTACAGTTTATAGTTGATTTGAAGATGAAAAACATATTAACATACCATTTGTTGCCCCTAAAACCAATACCCAAATGAGCTCTGTGCTCTGCCTGCTGTCCCACACACACATTTAGGTTGTAAATGAGCTCAGTTTCAAGCACATTTCTAACAGTTGAACAAGTGAGGGACCAATTAGGTGGCCATATTGATACTTATGAGGGTGACCTCCAAAACTGTCCCAGCCCAAGAACACCCACAGTGGGACCAACAATCCTGGCTTTAGTCCCAATCTGGAGGTTTTCATTCAGTCCTAATCATAGCAGAATCTGTCAAATGGATTTGTTTCCAGAAAACTTGCTTGACACAGGTCAAACGGCAGAAGTTGCAGAAATGCTGTTTTACATAAAATTTCTGCAGAAATTATACCCAGAAACTGCTGCACTTTTATCTCATCAACTGGTGGATACAAAACAGCCAGCTCCAATGGTTACCATAATGTCAAGGATTATTTTATGGTACATTTGAAATTGTTCTAAAAAAACTGATATGAAATGAAAGTTATCACAATTAAGATGTTTTCCTTAAGAAGTAGAAAAGATGAACAACTTATTAAGAGCCTAAGAAGAAACTGGTTCTATAAAACGTGTTATTGTATTTGTTGAAAGAATATTGTCAAGGTCTTGATCCATATCATGTGGCTCCTCAGAACACAGTTTCTTCAGATTTTAGCCTTAGGTTCTGCAGTAGTGCTGGTATGTTTTAATCTGGTAGAAACTGTAGGTTTTTATGCATATTTTCCTCTTTGCTGTGGAGCTCAAAATCAGACGTACTGCTTATCTCTAATGACTCTGTGAACTTCATCTTTGCTTTTCTTTTTTCTTAGGGAGATTAGTGATTGTTCATTAATTTTATCCTTGGCTTTATTTTCTTCTCAATATTTTCTCTTTGCTCTGATTCCTTCACTTGTTACTTTCTGCTTTTCTACTATATACATTCTTAAAAGCTGTCATACAAGGATATGGAGCATGAATATATAAATATTAGTAAATCTGGTCTCACTGTGATAAACTTAAGATATACAAAATCATCATCCTGGTGCTACTATTTATCCTATCTTGCTATCTTTTTTGAACATTTAAAATGCTGTTCTCCTTCTTGAGATTATAAAAACATTTTCCTGAATGAGCATATACTGAACTCAGGTATTCCTCTTAGCCGTTTAAATTTTGTTCTCTCTTTTTTATGCTTTGCCTCAAAATAAGTTCATGTGAACCATTACCTTAAGTTCTATTAATCATCAACTTAGGGACACAATCCTGCTGCAGTGGCAGTGAGTATCTCAGTGTTTTTGATAGCTCCCTGAGGAGTGATGCGTCTATCCTGAGCCGTCACGTTCTCCCACTCTGTCTGCCCAAGGGATGTCTCCTTGCATTTACTTCTTTACTTTCCAACTCAACTTACCTATTTATTATTTGGCCATTTCATATTATCTCTCTTCCTCTCTTTCTCTCTCCTACCCACTTCAGCTCTTTCCCTTTATCTCTCTCTCTTTTTTAAATCCAAGTATAGTTGATTTACAATGTGATGTTTGTTTCAGGTATACCACAAATATATATATATATATATATATTTTTCTTTTTCAGATTCTTTTCCCTTATAGGTTGTTATAAAGTACTGACTATAGTTCCCTATGCTATATAGTAAGTCTTTGTTGGTTATCTATTTTATACATAATAGTGTACATATATTAATTCCAACCTCCTAACTTAGTCTCCCCCACTTTCCCCTTTAGTAACTATACATTTGTTCTCTATGTCTGTGGATCTATTTCTGTTTTGTAAATAAGTTCATTTGTATCGTTTTTTAGATTCCACATATAAGTGATAGCATATGACGTTTGTCATTCTCTGGCATCCTTCACTTAGTATGACAGTCTCTAAGGTCCATCCATGCTGTTGCAAATGGTATTATTTCATTCATTTTTATGGCTGAGTAATTTTCCACTATATATATATCACATCTTGATCCATTTCTCTGTTGATGGACATTAAGGTTGTTTCCATGGCTTGGTTATTGTAAACAGTGCTTCAGTGAACATCAGGGTGCATATATCTTTTTGAATTATGGTTTTCTCTGGATATATGCTCAGGAGTAGGATTTCTGGGTTGTTTGGTAACTGTTCACTTAATTTTTAAAAATAATTTTATTTTTCATTGAATTTATTTTGGGCTGTGCTAGGTCTTCATTGCCGCATGGACTTTCTCTAGCTGTGGCAGCTACTCTCTAGTTGCGCTGGATAGATTTCTCAGTGCAGAGGCTCTGCCCACTGTGGAGCATGGGCTCTCGAGCATGTGGGCTTCAGTAGCTGCAGCTTCTGGGCTCCAGGGCATGGGCTTCACTGCCCTGCAGCAAGTACGCTATTCCTGGACCAGGGATTGAATCCATGTCGCCTGCATTGGCAGACGGATTCTTTACCACTGAGCCACTAGGGAAGCCCCATGTTTAGTTTATTAGTGAAAGTGAGTCACTCAGTCATGTCCAACTCTTTGCAACCCCATGGACTCCATGGAATTCTCCGGGCCAGAATACTGGAGTTGGTAGCCTTTCCCTTCTGCAGGGGATCTTCCCAACCCAGGGATTGAACCCAGGTCTCCTGCATTGTAGGTGGATTCTTTACTGAACCTCCACATCATTCTCCATAGTGGCTGTACTATCCCTTTATCTCTTTCCCCATCTATCCATCCATTCCTTCCCTCTTCTCTCCCTTTCTCCTGTATATGCTTTTCTAGTTTAAAGTGAAAGTGAAAGTTGCTCAGTCATGTCCGACTCTTTGTGACCCCATGGACTATATAGTCCGTGAAATTCTCCAGGCCAGAATACTGGAGTGGGTTGCCTATCCCTTCTCCAGGGGATCTTCCCAACCCAGGGATCAAACCCAGGTCTTTTCTAGCTTAAAAATAACAACAAAAGGTCATATACAATCAAGCCATGAAAACATAAATAAAATTCTAGAAACCACAGAAAAGAAGAATAAACACGTACAACAAAAATCTAGTTATGACTACAGTCTCAAACTCAGTTTGGACTCTGTAAATTCATATAAAGGAAAAATCAGAATACATTATCTAAGTCCAAATGGCAGACAACTTGTGTTAACATCTGGGCCTGGGATGGGTGAAGGTAGAGAAGAAGTGGGTTGAGGTGAACACTGAAGATTTATGTGACTATATAATGGAATGAAGATAGCCAGATCCATTTTGGAATCATCCCAACTCCTCCCTTTCTTTCATACTTCACGTGTAATTTGTTAACAGGTCATATCATTTCTGGCCTCAGTATATCAGGATCTGCCACATACTTCCAGTGCTGCCGTGACACGAAGTGCTGCCTTCTGCCTGGTCTGGCTCGGTCCCTTTTGGTGCTCTCCCCTTGCCTTCCTTGCTTTTCTCCACCCAGTAGCCAACGCGACAGTGTGAAAGCGTGGATCATGCCCTCTGCTCGAGCATCCCCAGTGTCTCGCCTTTTCATCTAACTCACAGAGCTGAAGTCCTCCTAAAGGCTACTCAGCCCTACAAGCTCTGGGTACCGCCTCTCTGCACTCCCCTGCTCACTCACAGTGCTTCGGCCATGCAACCTGAATGCCTGTCCCCAGGGTCGTTCCCTTCTCCTGAACAATGCCTCGAAGTCAGCCCTCAGTATCCACGGGTTCCGATTGCAATTTGATCATTTCACATAAGGGGCTAGAGTATCTGTGGATTTTGGTGTCCACCATGGATACTAGAACCAAGGGGCTAGTGTCTCCTTATCTCTTTCAGGTCTTTGCTCAAGCATTTTCTCATCAGAGAGACCACCTGCCTTGACTCTTTCTCATCCTGCTTAAAATTAAGGCTCCTCCACTAATCCTGCCCTCTCTAGCCCTTTGTTTCATTTTGCACTACAGCACTTACTACTTCCTAACACACCATATGTGTTATACCAATTACTTACGGTTTCTCTCTGCCTACCAGCAACCCACTTGAGTGCCAATCTGGTGTTTGTGCTGTATATACGCTCAATACCTAAAACAGTGCCCAGTGGGCACTTAGCTCAATACCTATTTGTTGAATGAATGGATGAAACTAAACACTCTGACCTTGTTGGCACAAATCTTAAACAGCTAAGATAATATAGCAGAGTGCCATTCAAAATAAATTAATAGGATGGAGCAAGCTCCTCACTGCCGAAGTAAAATAGAAAGTTAAAGCAATAACCGTTAAGTAGGGCAAAGGGGCTTTTATTTTCTTCTGTTGGAGGATCATATAGTGTCATAGGCAGTTCTCATTCAGTCCTGCCTCCTGACAGCAAGAATGAGGGGCACATTTACCTCACATGAAAGGGGATCTTTTCTGTATTTAAGGGCATTTGGAGAAATACTTTGGTTTTCCCGTCGTTCACAATTTTTCCTTTTGATGTTCAACCACTCACTATTCCCTCCCCTTCTTAGAAAAGTCATATCTTGAACTGAAATCACGCTCACTGAAATGAAAAGCCAACTGCAATTACATCCGCCTCCTGCTTCCCTTTCTCTTTGATTATCTGGCCCTAAACAGCAATAGAAAAAAGCACAATGTTCCTCAAGTATCTATGGCACAAAATCAAAATTCTACCAAACAGTACTGAAGACTCTGGCCTTTTCCTAAGTTGTCTTAAGTCATTTTCTTTGAAATACATTTTTCTATCAGAGTTTGCAAACAATTTTCCCTTTTACTTTTTTTTAAAGTAGGGAGGAACTGTTAGCTCATTTGCCTTTTGATGTTTACACATCATAGGTCAAATTCTGTTACGACAATATGTTACAACCTAAAAAAATCACCTGGGGTCGGATTTTCTGGTCTATCAAAAGGCCTACTTTGGGCTATAACATCATTTATGTTGGAAGTTGTTTGAAGTCAACTCAAACCAATAGCAAGTTTCCAGTGAAGCAAAGGTGTGTGAGAAGGTATATTAGACTGGAAGTCAGGAGACTGGGCTGGAACCTGATTCTCATTCTGTTGGACATGCTGTGTGAGCTTGAGGTAATTTGCTCAATATTCCTGGGCTTCCGGTTTAACTCCTGCAAAAGAAGAGCTTTAAAGGAATTTGTATTCTCTTTCGTCCTTAGGATTTATGATTCTTTGCATGGTTGAAATAAATTTAGTCTGAGGATTTATATTTTGATTTCTTTCCTCCCTCCCTCTCTCACGCCATCACTTCTCCCTGCTTCCTCCCTCTCTTTCCTCTCATCTATCCATCTATTCACCCATCCGTTATATTTTGATTCCCTTCTTTTTCCTTCTATTCTTTCTTCCCCCTTTTAATTTTTCCATTGTATTTCAATAACTTTCTTTATCTTTTTCCTATTTCTTTCCTTTTCTTTTATCCCTTTTTCTTCTACCCTCTGCCCTCTTTTCGGCTTTCATTCATGCTTCTCTTTCTTAAATTCTTTCTCTCAGCAGCAAATCACTTGACATTTCAACAAATCCAGTAGTGGCGGTTTTATGGGCTGGTGTTAACACCTATTCTAACCAACCAGGCATTGCAAACTGATGTGAGTGCTGATAGTGTGGCTTCTAGGCCTTGCATGGAAAGTAGCCAAATCAGCACATGGCTATTATTTAATGATGCGCGGAGACTAACAGGAAGCCTTCTGCAAATTGCCTCACAAATTACACAGCGGCTCCCTGCCTTCTTTATTGGCACAAAATAGACTTGTGAAACTAGGCTTAACATCCAAATTCTTTCCCTGTTACAGGAAGCATCAAAGTTACATTTTAAGCATAAAAATGAAAAATAAATTTATACAGAAATTGCCACAAACAAAGAAAATATAAAAGACAGACTTGGGAAATACAGGATAATGTGAGTCAAAAGGTCTAATTTTCATAATTTATAAAATGCTCTTGTACATCTTTAAACATAGCTTTTAAAAAATACTTTCTCTTAATAAATGACTTCACCAAATCTCCTCCCCTTCCTATTCTCTTAAAAATGTAGGTTATAAAGAAATGTGGGCTATTTTTCTAAGTAATATTTTATTTAAGCCTAATTCTTCAGACTGGGTCACCAATTTTTCTTCCTCATTTCCCATCCTTACTGAAATTCTCAGAATATTAGGTATCACTACCATTTTTCAAATATATACTTTAAAACTTCATGAAACAGGAAGGAATTGGGCTACCTTTGAGATCCCTTCATGTTTATCTCTTGCTTAGTCAGTACAATGGCAAGGTAAGATCGCAAGATTTGGAGTCAAATTGAACCTGAGTTTAAACTTAGCTCTGGTATTTAGTTACTCTATATCTACGTTACTTACTTTCTGAACCTCAATTTTCTCATCTGTAGAACAGGACTAGCACAGGCATGTCCTTCACAAGGTTATGATGTGGCCTAAGTGACACAAGGCATGTGGAGACTTAGAGCAGACACTGTAACAGAGGACCAGAGAAATACATTGTTGAAACAAGGACAGTGATGATGACGACAGCTTAAGAAAGTGAGAAAGCTCATCAGAACCATGTAAGAAACTCCACGCTGTATCTGCTGCATTTAGAAGGAAAAGATGGAATCTCACCTAAATGCTAAGAAAAGAGCTTTGCAATTTATTCAAGGTCTGAATATAAACCCACTGAAATCCCACTGAGTCAGTACAGTACAGAATGATATCTCACTCTGGTAAAGAGCCAAGCTTTAAAAATCGTTCTCCAATTTGAGTACAGTAGAATGAGGGAAACAGACGAGAAAGGAGAGGGACAGTAGTCAGAACAGTAAGGAAGGCAAACATACATCTAGGCCCATGTATAATTTGGCACAATATGGGTCAATATCTAATAATGTCCCAAAGATGATAAGAGGTAACCTTGACAACCCAGCTGATGCAGACTGAAAGAATAAGAGATTTGCAGGGGGATATAGGAGAAAATCTGGGCCATTTTCTTGGTTGACTGATGGCTCGTAGCTTTTACTCTGTAGAAAACTTGCTACCACTAGTAAATCAGTCTTTTTAACTTCATCAATAAGCATCTACTAAATATTCATAACATGGCAAGACGCTGTGCAAGGGATACAGAGATAGTCCCTGCCCACGAGAAGCTTAAGAAGGACATTCCCATTTACAGGCAACTAAAAGCACCAATATCCCCAACCCCCGTTCCCGACCCCACTCAGAGCCCCTGCATGCCTTGGCTTATTAGTGCTATTTTACTGACCAAGGAAACTGAAGTTCAGAGAAAATACAATTAGAAAGAGCCAAGACTAACATTTCAACTTCACTCTGCCTAGGTTCAAGTCTCAGGAGGAGACTGACAAAAATAAAACGATTTATTTTCACTGGGATAATGGTAATAATGAGGATAAAAATAGGCTAGGTTTGTTTCAGCAGCAACATAAAAAAAAAAAAGCCTCATACCTCAAAAAAGCCTCAGTTGTGTGGCTGAACACAGCTCCATTTCCCGATCATGCTCCATGTCTGTGTAGGCCAGCATAGGACCCTACAACACAGAGCCACTGAGCTCCACCATCTGGAACCAGTGACCTCCTTGGCTGCAGAGGCCAAGGAGAAGGGTGTGGAAATCATCTGGCATTGGCTCGTAAGGGTCACTTCCAGGTGCAGCTCGCTGGCCAGCCCTTATCTCATGCTCTTACTCAGGGTTAGAATGAGGCTGAGAGGAGTGGAGCCCTCAGTGGGACATCTGAGGAGGCACAAGCTTTTTGGGTCATGCAAGCACAGGACTGGCACTGGTGCGGCCCCGAAAGCCAGAGGCGCCTTATATTTTTAACCTTAGGCTGCTTACTGGTCCCACCCTTGTCCGGGTGCTGGCCCCCTAACTGATAGGAGGCTAGGAAATGCAGTGTCTCTCATATCTGGGAGGGGAGAGGTAAGGCGGATACTGGTGAGGACTAGAAAATCTAGTAACCTGGGCTTGAAACCTCAACTTCATATATGATGCTGCCTTCTGCTCCATTTCTCTCCCCTGCTCTTTAATTCAGGAAGTTGCCAACCTTGGGATTTTAACCAAATATAGCAAAAGCTGTATGTCAGATGCTTGCTATGTGTCAGGTATTACACTATCTACGCTTATGCTCATCAACGCATCTATTCATTCCTCACAACAGCTCTCTGCAAAAGTTCCTATTTCTAAGTCAGTTTTTAAATAAAATCGAGGCTTACAGAAATGGAATAACTTGCCCAAGTTCGTTTCTATAAAAGATAACAGTTGCGATCTGGACTTATATCTAACTGTAAAGACTTTTCTCTTGCTCTTGGGAGCTTACAATTGTATTAAATTCCAAGTGTATTAAATGAAAGTGTGGCTACACACTCAAGAGACAGTTGGAGCAAAACATTGACTTACCACTGGTTGGAAGTGTATGTAGGCATCATCTTCAGTGCCTATGTCACTGATATTAATAAAAGATGAAGGAATTTTGTTGTTTTGTTTTAGGTTTCCACATGAAAATTCAGTGCCATCTGTTATTAACAGATGTGGAATAGAGAATGAGAGTCAAGATGTCTTTACTAATCAGATGTATGACTGGGGCAACTCCCTCTATTTTGCTAGATACCAAATAAAGGGGTTGAATCAGATTTCCTAAGGTTATCTCCAATACTGACTTTACAAAATTCAGCATGGATGGTAGAGATAGGTAAGATCATAAGCATGGAAAATATTTTAGAATACACAGAAGTGCTGCTGCTGCTGCTGCTGCTAAGTCGCTTCAGTCGTGTCTGACTCTGTGCGACCCTACAGACAGCAGCCCACCAGGCTCCCCCGTCCCTCGGATTCTCCAGGCAAGAACACTGGAGTGGGTTGCATTTCCTTCTCCAATGCATGAAAGTGAAAAGTGAAAGTTAAGTCGCTCAGTCGTGTCTGACTCTTAGAGACCCCATGGACTTCAGCCTACCAGGCTCCTCCGTCCATGGGGGTTTCCAGGTAACAGTACTGGAGTGGGGTGCCATTGCCGTCTCCGAAGTATTTCTCTAGTAAAGCTGAAAACCATATTATCTGAAATAAAATAGAGCCTGACTGCTAATACGGATGCAAACTTATCACAGTATTTCAACAGAGAGTGTAGACTCATCCCTTAATCAGACGAAACTGTGCGGTTAACTGGGAGAGAACAGCAATTTCACATGCTAATTTGCCATGAATGAGTTTTTGTCAGTCAAAGAGCTTAAGTGTTTATTTTGGATTTTAAACAGACAGGATGAGTATGAGTGGAGCTGAGTTTGGTTCCGTCTGAGGACACACAGGACAGTCGCACATGGCTGAGATGCTGAGAGGCTGTGAAGACAAGACGATAGATATTCTTGACATAGGAACTGGTGGGTGGGAGGGGGTTGGGGTAGGGGGGAGGAGGAACTAATTCTCTTAAATTAAGGAGGGGAGCATTTTGAGGCAGTCATTAAGGATGAAGTCATATGCACTAATGCACAAAAACCTTTGCCTTTACACTTCTTTGTGTGGAAACATCTGGTAAAAACATGTTGAGAAAAGAGAACTTTTGTGCAGCAGGATCTTGCTGTGAAGAGATGAAAACTTAAGCTAATTACAGGATGTCTGTAAAAAGAAAGGGCTAGCTTTATATTTTAGGCCCATTTTCTCCCTACAGGGTAGACATCTAATGTAAAAGCAGTGGTATGCTGTGGGAAATAAATATGGGGTAAGAAACAATGATTGCTTCTAATATATAATACTACACCATAAAGATTATTAAAATAGCTTTCAATTTATACTTGCCTTTATAACTCTGCCAGAGAGAAACCAGACAAGTCTGAAACCTGTATGATACAGACCACAAAACTGCACATTTTCTTATATGTAAAATGTTGCAGACCTCTTAATTAAAAATGACCCAGCTATTGTCCTATTTAGAAGTAAATAATGCAGTCTTGGATTTTTCTTCACATCTATTTTAAAACTACAATGACCTCAAACTCTGTTTGAAATCTCCTCTCTCAATGTCCTTTAGTTCCTTTTGCCTTTCTTTATAATCCTACCTTCATTCTATTCCTTTTCCAGAGTTCTGTGATGCTTCAGCTTAAAGACCAAAATTACAAAAAAGAAAAGCAAAGTTGAGTGCAGCCTGGTCCTAATCTCAAGATTGAGGCATCCCATGTGACTCTATCAAGATTCTAATCATAGGCATCCAAGAGGCTAAGACCAGCCCTAGACATTCAATAAGTTCTTCTGATATTAATCATTCTAAAAGCATTAGGATTTAATCTAGCAGAGGAATGCTTGATCCTACTACAGGCTTCTTCCTACAGGAACAAGGTGCTTAAAATCACCTGCAGAGGAAATTTCTGACAGTCTTCTCAAGATGAATGAAATTTGTTTTCCCTTTTTCCCATCTCTGTAATTTGGGTGAATATTAAAAGAGATCTTTATAAAGAGGTAGGCCAGTTGTAACCTTTCTTCTAGTTGTGCAATATCACCTACACTGTCAAGTACCTGGCTGAGACATATGGGCTCAAAGACTAGGGGATCTGGCTCCTAAAACCCAGTCTTGTGGGGATCATAGTACACCTTACTCATGGCCCTCACAGCTGCCTGCCATCCTCTGTCCTCTGTAAGTAACCCACTGTTGGAAGTCAGTTCTCTTCAGACTGACCCAAGCCAGGAATCTCAAATCTATGTGGAGACTGTCACCTTTACTGTTCAACAGGGACATTCTCCCCTGTAGTGAGCCTTACTTCTCACCAGGCACTATTGTCTCCGAGACTGAGACCTTACCATCAACCATCTACTGCATTAACTAGCAAAGCTTGTCATGTAGGTTTTCTTAAAACTGAGAATGATTTCTTCATGAATACATGTCTATCATAAGTAGGAAAATTAAAGAGGCCAAAAGATTATGTGACTTTTCTGACATCTTCCTATTCCCTGGGAATTTTGATTTGCAGTCTTTGTAATGGGACTACCATCTCCATGAGGGCTATGACTGTAACTTTTGCTTATCTTTGTTCCTTATTTCAGACCCTAGTACTGATTTGGGTATCTGGTAGATGCTCAGAAATTTAACCTGTCCAGTAGAGGACTGAATGCATCTACGCTGGCTGTGAACTGTCCTAGGTGCTTTGAATATACTATGTATAAGACACAGTTCTTGCCATCAAAACCTGATATAGGACTAATCTTGCCAACATGTCTTTTGGCGCTTGAGCAAAACAATTTAAGTGGAAATTCCAGTTAAACCTTTGGTTTAGGGATTCTAAAGGAAATTCTGCTCCCAAATGTCTCTCCCATGAGCCAGGCAACTCATGATATTTTCTGCATTTATTAACAATGATGACAGGGACTTCCCTGGTGATCCAGTGCCTAAGACATCGAGCTCCCAGTGCATGAGCCCTGGGTTTGATCCTTGGTTAGGGAACTAGATCCCACATGCTATGACTAAGAGTTCAGATGCCTCAACTAAAGATCCTACATGCCACAACTAAGACCTGGCACAGCTAAATAAATGTTACAAACCAAAACAGGGCTTCCTTGGCAGCTCAGTCCAGGAGACATGGGCTCAATCTCTGGTCCAGGAAAAATCCACAAGACGCATAGCAAATGGGCCTGTGCGCCACAATGATTAAGCCTGTGCTCCACAGTCAGGGAACTGTAACTACTGAAGACCATGTGCCTATACTCCACAAGAGAAGCCATTGCAATGAGAAGCCCACACACTGCAATGAGAGAGTAGCTCCTGCTCAACACAACTAGAAAAGAGCTTGTGCAGCCATGAGCACTCAGCATAGCCAAAAACAAGTAAACAAATGGAATTATAAAATAGACACCCCCGAATGACATCAGTCATGGCAAACTGAACTTACGGATGCTTTCACTGTGCTTGACACTGGTACAAAGTGCCTTGCATATATTCTATGATTTTCACAGTCCACCCTATATATTAACAGTAGGTATTATGATAGCTTTATTGATAAGGAAAGATAGGCTAAGAGAGGTTATGTGTCCCAGTTAGTATACCAACTACACAGCTGGTAAGTGGAGACAGTTGCTTTCAGCCTTGCCTGGTCAGATTTCAAAGACCAGACCTGTAACCATGCTCTGTTCTGCCTCCCACTCCTTCCTTAAGAATAAAGTAATATTTTCAAAAAAGGAAATAGAATGACAGGAATTACTTGGTATGACTCTGTCCCTTGTGGAAAACAAAACTGGGTACTTTTTGGTTTGATTCTTCTAAATATTCATTGTACGGGGACCAAGTATTGTACCTGTACTTTGTGAAGGACCTGGGGCTCCCCCAGGGTCACACGGGGAACAAGCAGCAGACTGCTGGTCTCACTAGATCGCATTATAGTGTTCTTTCTGCTGTGTGGGGAGGGAAGCCTCTGGGCATTTCAGAAAGAAGTTTCTGTTCTATGTTTTCACCAGGGATGGGACTCCATGGAGCACTTTTGCATCTGGTCTAGAGTAGTTTAAGGAGACCAAACTGGTGACTGGAAAAATATATGCCCATCCACGTCTGTACAAATGGTATGATTTCATTTCCTTTTATGGTTGAGTAATATTTCATTGTATATATGTACCACATTTTCTTTATGTGTTCATCTGTTGATGGACATTTAGGTTGCCATGTCCTAGCTATTGTAAATAGTGCTGCTGGAGTGCATGTGTTTTTTGAATTATGGTTTTCTTAGGGTGTATGCTTAGAGTCTATCAGAGTGAAGTCAGAAAGAGAAAAACAAGTATTGCATATTAATGTGTCTATGTGGAATCTAGAAAAATGGTACAGATGAATCCATTTGCAAGATAGGAATAGAGATGCAGATGTAGGGAATGGCTGTATGGACCTGGAGAGGTGGAGGTGAGTGGGATGAACTGCGAGATTGGGATTGATATATATACACCCCTATATATAAAATAGGTAACTAATGAGAACCTTCTGTATAGCACAGGGAGCTAAGCTCAGTGCTCTGTTGTGACCTGGATTGGTGGGATGGAGGTGAGGGGGTGCAAGGGAGATCCAAGAGGGAGGGGAATATATGTATACTTACAGCTGGTTGACTTCAGTGTACAGCAGAAACTAACACAACAGTATAACACAACTATACCCCAGTTAGAAGAACAAAAAACCTTTGTACTTCTCTGATGATCCAGTGGTTAAGAATCCACCTGGAAATGCAGGGGACATGGGTTCAATTCCTGGTCCAGCAAGATCCCATATGCCATGAAGCAACTAAGCCCATGTACCACAACTACTGAGCTCAAGCTCTAGAGCCCACAAGCCACAGCTACTGAGCTGGAGTGCTGCAGTGACTGGAGCCCACGTGCCAGGAGCCCTGCTTCCCAGTAAGAGAAGCCGCTGCAACGAGAAGCCAGAGCACCACAACAAAGAACTGTGATGCTGGAGAAGACTCCTGAGAGTCCCTTGGACTGCAACTACAGAAAGTCCTTGGGGAGCAATGAAGACACAGCACAGCCAAAAGTAAACAAAAAATAAAAATATATGACCAAAAAGGCCAATGATGGTCTTGTCTGATCTAGGTCTGCCTTTCTTGAAGGATGTAGAAAGAGTCTGCCTGCCAGCCTCTCCCACCCTCCTAAACCAACAGTTCTCACTGGTGATGATTTTGCCCCCTAGGACATGTGGCAATGTGGTGGGACATTTTTGATTGTTGTAACTGTAGCCTATGTGTGCCACTGGAATTTCATGGGCAGAGGCTAAACATCCTACAAGGCACAGAAAATCCAGACAGTTTAACAGCTAGGATATCTAAATTAATTCTATAAAATACACTGTGTAGGCCCAGACCACCTTATCTGCCTCCTGAGAAATCTGCATGCAGGTTAAAAAACAACGGTTAGAACTGGACATGGAACAACAGGCTAGTTTCAAATAGGGAAAGAGTACGTCAAGGCTGTATATTGTGACCCTGCTTATTTAACTTATATGCAGAATACATCATGCAAAATGCTGGGCTGGATGAAGCACAAGCTGGAATCAAGATTTCTGGGAGAAATATCAATAACCTCAGATAAGCAGATGACACCACCTTTATGGTAGAAAGTGAATAAACACTAGTCTCTTGATGAAAGTGAAGGAGGAGAGTGAAAAAGTTGGCTTCAAACTCAACATTAAAAAAACTAAGATCATGGCATCTGATCCTATCATTGCATGGCAAATAGATGGGGAAGCAGTGGAAACAGTGAGAGACTCTTTTGGGGGCTCCAGAATCACTGCATATGGTGACTCCAGCCATGAAATTAAAAGACCCTTGCTCCTTGGAAGAAATGCTATGACCAACCTAGAGAGCATATTGAAAAGCAGAGACTTTACTTTGCCAACAAAGGGCCATCTAATCAAAGCTATGGTTTTTCCAGTAGTCATGTATGGATGTGAGAGCTGGACTATAAGGAAAGCTGAGTGAAGAATTGATGCTTTTGAACTGTGGTGTTGGAGAAGACTCTTGAGAGTCCCTTGGACTGCAAGGAGATCCAACCAGTCCATCCTAAAGGAAATCAGTTCTGAATATTCACTGGAAGGACTGATGCTAAAGCTGAAACTCCAATACTTTGGCCACCTGATGTGAAGAATTGACTAATATGAAAAGACCCTGATGCTGGGAAAGATTGAAGGTGGGAGGAGAAGGGGACAACAGAGGATGAGGTGGTTGGATGGCATCACCGACTCGATGGATATGAGTTTGAGTAAACTCCGGTTGTTGGTGATGGACAGGGAAGCCTGGTGTGCTGCAGTCCATGGGGTTGCAAACAGTCAGACACGACTGAGTGACTGAACTGAATCTGACTGAGGCCCATTAAAGAGAAGGGAGATGTTTTACTTATTTATTTGAACACGATGTTCTTTAAAAATATTTCTCTCACTCCCAAGTATGACAGACATGTAATAGTATCCTGAATTTTTTTAAACTCCTGTATTTTGAAAACAAATTATTATACAGCAACTAATAAAATATTAATTGGGGTCCTTTTTCTATCTAAATAACCTAGAACAAAACAGAATGATGAAGCTACTTTTTAATATAGTCAGTGAAGTAAACATCAAACAGATGGTCATGGAAAATTAAAATAATTTCCTGTAAATGAAGAGAAATGTGAAATGAGGTTAATATAAACCTTTAATTCACTGACTGCTTTCTGGGACTTTGAGAGGCATTTCGTTTAGCAATATTTCCACTTACGTGGCACACAGTCTGTGTTTTTTTCCTCTGCTACTTGTTTTGGGTAACCAAGAATTCACCTTTCAGTACCCTGCGATAGGAACTGGGACCCCAGAGCTGCAGTTGCTCAGGGCCTTGGCTGTAACTGGGCCGAGGGCTTGAAACCCAGAGACTGGATGGGATCTCTCCAGGGACAGCAATAGCAACCTGGTTTCTTCTTCTTCTTTTAAAATTGAAGCATGGCTGATTTATATTATTCTATTACTTTTAGATGTAGCACATAGTGATTCAATACTTTTATAGACTATACTCCCTTTAAAGTTATTACAAAATAGTAGCTGCTTTCCTTGTGCTTAACAACATATTTTTGCTCATCTATTTTATACATAGTAACTTGCATCCTTTTCATCCTATTTGCCTATCTTGACCCTCCCCACTCCCCCTCTCAACTGGTAACCACTAGTTTGTCAACATGGCTAATTGTCAGGAAATGCAAATCAAAACCACAGTGAAATATCACCTTACACCTGTCAGAAAGGCTATCATCAGAAAGGCCACAAATAGCAAGTGTTGGGTAGGGTGTGCAGAAAAGGGAACTCTCATATATTGTTAGTGGGAATGTAAATTGGTGCAGCCACCTGTCTTCTGAAGCCAGCCTCCTCATTTTAGGCTTCTCATGGCTGTGACCTCTGCAGAGTAAAACCTTCTTCTCATAAAATACTTTAAGAAACATTTAATTTTTTTTTTTATGCAAACCAGACACTGTGTGAACACTGAGTGTATGTACAGTAAGAAAATGATTGATGTGACCCCTGTCAATGTGGAGATTACAGCCCAGCCAGGGAGAGACAGAGGCAACTGAAAATCTCATAAATGACCCTTTAACTACAAATGTGGTAAGTGTGATGGGGTAGATACCAGAGGATTTGATGAAGGCATACACCAGGGAACCCTGACCAAGTCTCCATATCTGGGGATAGGAGTAGGGTAGGAGGATAGGGAGGTTTGTTTGGAGGTGATGTTTAAACTGAAATCTGTAGGATTAATGAGCAGTCTGGGGAAAATGTGTTCCTAGCACCATGAGCCACTTCACAGCTTCTGCTTGCTTATACTTTTGGTTCAAATGTAAATTTACCCCACATACAGGTCTTCATGCCTTTTCAGCTCCAGTTATTAATACTCCACGTATAGCCTTACTGTTGCATAGCTCTGCCTTCACTTCATAAGGGAAGCTGACTAGGTCAGTTCACTTTCTACCCTTGGCATGTAGGACTTGCAAGTTATTCCTATTTCTGCAACTAGAGTCAGATTTCTTCGTGGGCAGAAGCCAGGGTCTTCAGATAACCTTACTTTGTGTACTCTGAAAATCTTCCTGGCCCTTGCCATATGACAATTCCTCTTTCACATGGGCAAAGAGAGAGTTTTGGATTGCATGGCAATGCAACAGTTGGGCTATTCCAGTATCATGTGTAATTTCCCTTGTGACAATGAGAGTGGAAAGGAAAGCATGAGACACTCTTCTCCATCTTTACGTCTTTCTCTAAATTGGTTATTCTGTGCACAAAAGAGAGAGGCATGTCCTTGCTCTACATCTCCACCGAGCTCAGCTATAGATGCACTTTTCTATCTGTGTTGCTGAAAACAGAGTATGATCTTGTTCAGATTTCTCAAATAATTCAAGTTAGAGCCAGAGAAGCAGTGTAGAAAATATTATTATTTAATATTATCTTGAGTAGAAAATAAAATGACTTCATTGAAAAATGCTTTTGGATGACTCCCACCCTTTAGAGTTCACAACCTTTCACCAAATTACTTAATTTAGGGTTGACAGAAAGAAGGGGATCTCTTATGTTAGGCCATGAATTACCCTAAAACAAGCAGGGATGCTATCTGATACTTCTTTCGTATTCACCACAATGCACACAGTAGGGGCTGAATAAACGGTGATGCCTGAGAAGACTGCCCTGTAAATATTCAGTTCAATGAACAGAAGCAGGAGAGCATGAAGTCTTAGTCTAACTCTTTGGGATCTCACTGACATCCTTTCCCAAGACCTTTTTTGGGGGTCATTCTTCCATTGCAGCATTTCTATTACAGCATCATCAATATTATTGTCACCATCATCGCCAACACTCACTCTGAGTTGCCTACTAAGAGTTGTTATTAAAGGTGACCTTAACGTGTACAGAAACTTGGCTGTCTTGCTCATTCATCTGTCTGTCCATCCATCCAAACACTGAACATTTTAAGTAAGACTGTTTTGGTTCTGAAGCTATTTAAAGTCTGGTAGCACCATTTTGACCACAGGCAAGTACTTCTTAGTGGTTTGCATTCTTCAGTTCAGTTCAGTCGCTCAGTTGTGTCCAACTCTTTGTGACCTCATGAATTGCAGCACACCAGGCCTCCCTGTCCATCACCAACTCCTGGTGTTCACCCAAACTCATGTCCATCGAGTCGGTGATGCCATTCAGCCATCTTGGGCTTCCCTGGTGGCTCAGATGGTAAAGTGTCTGCCTGCATGCAGGAGACCCAGGTTCGAGTCCTGATTTGGGAAGATCCCCTGGAGAAGGCAATGGCACCCCCACTCCAGTATTCTTGCCTGGAAAATCCCATGGACAGAGGAGCCTGGTAGGCTGCAGTCCATGGGGTCACTAAGAGTCGGACACTACTGAGTGACTTCACTGTCACTGTCACTGTCAAGCTACATATAATGGGAGAGTGGGGTAGAGCGGGGGACATCAGAGAACTTGTGTGTGTGTGTGTGTGTGTGTGTGTGTGTGTGTGTGTGTGTGTGTGTGAATATGAGTATACTTAGTATCAAGCAGGTACAGATTTCCTTATCAGCTACTTTTGAATGAGACCGATGAATATGTAAAACTATTTTGGAGATTTATATGGCTTTCCTTGGGAAAACCCCAAGGTCTTGAACAAAGGCCTTTTATGAGAAGCCACAAATAATAAAAGCCACTCATTTAAAGAAAGCATGCACAAAGAGGAGACTCTAACTCAAAGGAAACATTGAGAAATAGGGAGGCCATTGAGAAATAAGGAAGAACCTTAATGAAGAGGAAGTAGGGTAGGAAAGGGGTAAGCAAAACCTATCATGCTTAAAAAAATTAGTATAGCTCTCTTTACTTCTCTGCCAAAAATAGTCTCAGACATTGAGGCAGAAGTTAGGACTCCAGGAAGTAAAAGGACCCTGACTCTAGCCCTAAAGAATTCCCCATGGTTCTCCCAGACTCTCTGTACCCCAACTCTGTCACCCAAAACCATTAAAGCCTGTTTTTCAAAATTTCTATGAAGCTGTCCTTGATGCTTCAAGACAGTATAAGGTATAATTTCATTTCTGCAACCGTAACTCCCACCCTGCTCATCTCTCTACTAAGGACTCCTTATTTTATTATATGTTATTTACTTCTCTGGACCTGCTAGCCTGGCTATGGACTTGTAGGCAGGAGTTCTGTTCAGGTTGTCCTTTAATTTCTAGGGCTTAGCACAGATACCCTATTGATAACAATAAACATTTGAGAAAGAGAAGAGAAATAAAGGAGTACTTAGATGACTATTATATTAACTAGATAAAAAGACGTATTCAGTGAGACTTTAGACATTTATTCATTTGTTCAATCAACCAAAAATACCAGTATTAACTAAATGCCAATCACTGGGATAAGACATGGTTTTAGCCCATAAGGGTTTAAACTCTATTAGAGGATTCAGTCATGTCCAGCTCTTTGTGACCACATGGACTGTGGCCTGCCAGGTTTCTCTGTTTCTGGAATTCTCCAGGCAAGAATACTTCAGTGGGTAACCATTTCCTTCTCCGGGGGATCTTCCCAACCCAGGAATCAAAACTGGGTCTCCTGCATTGCAGGCACATTCTTTACTGTCTAAGCCACCAGGGAAGACACTGATGCTGGGGAAGATTGAAGGCAAAAGGAGAAGAGGAAGGCAGAAGATGAGATGGTTAGATAGCATCACCAACTCAATGGATATGAGTCTGAGCAAACTCTGAGAGATAGTGAAGGGCAGGGAAGCCTGGTATGCTGCAGTCCATGGGGTTGCCAAGAGTCAGACACAACTTAGTGACTAAGCAGCAATAACAAAGTGGACTCAGACTTATCAATAGGCAAGTAAAATGCAATGTGATAGTAAGAGGTAGTTAGTGGTAATGGTGAATGTGATTAAAGCTACAAAATTGTATACTTAGTGATGGCTAAAATGGCAAATTTTACTGAGTTGGTGATTATATGGGTGTATACAATTGTCAAAACCCACCAAATTGAATATTTGTGATCTGTGCTTTTAATTGTATGTTAATTATTTCTCAACTAAAAAGACAATTAAAAAAATAAGAGGTGTTTATATGAACAACAGGAGGGGCACCAAATCCTCCTAAGTGTTGGGGGTCAGAGAAGGCTTCTTAAAGGACAGAAACCCAACTACATGCAACATCAAAGAGAGGTTTATACATTTGAAGGAAGTGAAAAGAGAATCACAGATAGGAAGTGACATGTCCAAGATCACATCTGGCTGATGGTAGAACTGGAAACAAAACCCAGTGTTTTGATTCCTAAGCGAGGGCTCATTTCATAAACCCACTGTGCCAGTTATTATCTAATGGCTTTCAGCCCCAAGCCCACTGCTCCATGCTCTGCTCTGTGATGCTGCATTTCCTAGACACTTGAGTTTCCAAGTCAGGTCCTGCCAGTGAGAGGCAGTGGTGGAAATTTTTAGGCAGGAGGCAGGTAGAGGAGGCAGTGTGCAGCTCTAGTCAGAGTTCTGAGCACCCGCCCTGGAGTGACCCTTTGGAGATCCAAGTACTAGCCATCTAGTGATTCCACCAAGAAGCCCTAGTGCCAAACCCCTAACCCCAGAGTATGAGTTCAGGTCTGAATGGAAATTAAACCAAACTTATGATCTTTCTCCCCAGACTGAGTCTTCCAGTGCTTCCAAGCTTGGGGAATGACAGGTTATCCAAGGAGTTGCTCTTGACATCTGCCTTCCCCTCACTCTGTCTGTCAAAAACCAACACTAAGTCATGGCCATTCTACTTCCTAAAAGCCTCTTAGATATGTTCATTTCTTATCTCTACTCTCACCATAGGCTAGGCTACTACCACCTCTTGCCTGGACTTCCATAATCCTTTCCTAACTGATCTGGCATTCACTCAGCCCATCCTTCTTGATTTTCCATTCTCCCTTGATTTAATGTAGTTTTCAGCCACTTAATCAGGAGACTTAATGTCCAGTCACAGTTCTGTTGGTGCCAGTACTGTCTTGGGAAAATTAGTTCATTTTACTTGTTTCTAGTTTCCCCAGTTATAAAATAACAGGATTTATATGTATACCAACAGCTTTATGATGAAGGAAGGTTTAAAAGAGGAAGCAGAACTGTACCTGGACATTGAAGGATAAAAGGTCTTTGATCTGTGTTTCAGAGGTTAAAGCGTCTGCCTCCAGTGCAGGAGACCTGGGTTCGGTCCCTGGGTCGGGAAGATCCCCTGGAGAAGGAAATGGCAGCCCACTCCAGTATTCTTGCCTGGACAAGAATCCCATGGACAGAGGAGCCTGGTAGGCTAGAGTCCATGGGGTTGCAAAGAGACACGATGGACACGGCTGAGCGACTTCACCTTCAGGAGAAAACTATGGCCCAAAGAATGGGTAAAGTGTTCATATGTGTGTGTTTAGGAATAGCACAAAATCAGAAAATAGCTGGCAACTGTATTATAAAGTTTATTTCCTGGAATATGTGATGAGATGGCCTACAATACTGTTCCTTATTGTCTTCCTCATCTTATTAAATGACACCAGCATCCAGGACTATGACAGGGCTGTATATTATCACTAAGCTTATTTAACTTGTATGCACAGTACATCATGTGAAATGCTGGGCTGGATAAATCACAAGCTGGAATCAAGATTTCTCAGAGAAATATCAACAACCTCAGATATGCAGATGATACCACCCTAATGGCAAAAAGTGAAGAGGAACTAAAGAGCCTCTTGATGAGGGTGAAAGAGCAGAGTGAAAAGTTGGCTTAAAACTAAACCTTAAAAAATTAAGATCATAGGAGCCAGTGCCATCAGTTCACAGCAAATAGATCAGGAAAAAGTGGAAGCAGTGACAGATTTTATTTTCTTGGGCTCCAAAATCACTGTGGACAGCAACTGTAGCCATGAAATTAAAAGATGCTTGCTCCTTGGAAGGAAAATGATGACAAACCTAGACAGTGTATTAAAGAGGAGAGACATCACTTTGCCAACCTAGGTTTGTATAGTCAAAGCTATGGTTTTTCCAGTAGTCATGTATGGATGTGAGAGTTAGACCATAAAGAAGGCTGTGAGAACTGAATAACTGATTCTTTAGAACTGTGGTTCTGGAGAAGACTCTTGAGAGTCCCTTGGACAGCAAGGAGATCCAGCCAGCAAATCCTAAGGGAAATCAGTCCTGAATATTCATTGGAAGGAATGATTCTGAAGTTCCAATACTTTAGATGTGAAGAGCTGACTTGTTGGAAAAAGACCCTGATGCTGGGAAAGATTGAAGACAAGAGGAGAAGGGGACAACAGAGGATGAAATGGTTAGATAGCATCACAGACTCAATGGACATGAATTTGAACAAATTCTAGGAGACAGAGTAGGACAGAGGAGCCTGGTGTGCTGCAGTTCATGAGGTCACAAAGAGTCGGAGATGACTTAGTGACTGAACAACAGGAACTGCTGTTGTTCAACCAACTAGGAACTGCTTAATCCAAAACCTCAATCCAAAGCCACTGTCTATGACTCCTCTATTTTTTTCCCATTGACCCACATTCTTTGAGGAGATACCCCACGTCCAAGGTCAGAGAAGCCCCAGCAAGATGGTAGGCGCTGGAGTGGTGGCTGTGCGGCGCTGGAGCGACTTTGAGATACCCCACATCCAAGGGCAAAGGAGAAGCCCAAGCAAGATGGTAGTGGGGGCAAATTTACATTTAGAATCAAACTCCCTTCCTGCCAGAGACGCTCAGAGGGCTCAAACAAACCTTGTGCACACTAGGACCCAGAGACGCCACAGAGATTGAGACAAAACTGTGTGTGAGTGTCTCCTGTGGAGGTACAGGTCAGCAGTGGACTGCTGCAGGGGCAGGGGCTCTGCGTGCAGCAGACTTGGGGATGGCATAAGCCCTCTTGGAGGAGGTGTCCATTAACCCCACCATAGAGCTGCCAGAACTTACATAGGACTGGGAAATAGACTCTTGGAGGGCATAAACAGAACCTTGTGTGCACCAGGATGCAGGAGAAAGAAGCAGTGACCCCACAAGAGACTGACCCAGACTTGCCCAGGAGTGTCCAGGAGTCTGCAGCAGAGGCATGGGTTAGTGGTGGTCTGCTACAGGGTTGGGGCACTGAATATATGAAGGGAGGCTGCCATTATCTTCATTACCCCCACCACAATTTGGCTCCAGGTAAATAACAGGGAGGGAACACAGCTCCACCCATCAACAGAAAATAGGATTAAAATTTACTGAGTATCAGTTCAGTTCAGTCTCTCAGCCCTGTCTGAGACTTTGCAGCCCCATGGACTGCAGCATGCTAGGGCTACCCTGTCCCTCACCAACTCCCAGAGTTTACTCAAACTCATGTCCTTTGAGTTGGTAATGCCATCCAACCAACTCATCCTCTGTTGTCCCCTTCTCCTCCCACCTTCAATCTTTCCCAGCATCAAGGTCTTTTCAAATGAATCAGTTCTTCCCATCAGGTGGCCAAAGTATTGGAATTTCAGCTTCAGCACCAGTTCTTCCAATAAATAGTCAGGACTGATTTCCCTTAGGATTGACTGGTTGGATCTCCTTGAAGTCCAAGGGACTCTCAAGAGTCTTCTCCAACACCACAGTTCAAAAGCATCAATTCTTCGACATTCAGCTTTCTTTATAGTCCAACTTTCACATCTGTATATGACTATTGAAAAAACCATAACTTTGATTAGATGGCCCTTTATTGGCAAAGTAATGTCTCTGCTTTTGAATATGCTGTCTAGGTTGGTCATAGCTTTTCTTTCAAGGAGTAAGCGTCTTTTAATTCCATGGCTGCAGTCACCATCTGCAGTGATTTTGGAGCCCCCAAAATAAAGTCTGTCACTGTTTCCACTGTTCCTCCATCTATTTGACATAAAGTGATGGGATCAGATGCCATGATCTTCATTTTCTGAATGCTGAGCTTGAAGCCAACTTTTTCAGTCTCCTCTTTTACTTTCATCAAGAGGCTTTTTAGTTTTTCTTCACTTTCTGCCATAAAGGTGGTGTTATCTGCATTTCTGAGGTTATTGCGATTTCTCCCAGCAATCTTGATTCCAGCCTGTGCTTCTTCCAGCCCAACGTTTCTCATGATGTACCCTGCATTTATAAGTAAAACAAGCAGGGTCACAATATACAGCCTTGACCTACTCCTTTCCCTATTTGGAACCAGTCTGTTTTTCCATGTTCAGTTCTAACTGTTGCTTCCTGACCTGCACACAGATTTCTCAAGAAGCAGCTCAGGTGGTCTGGTATTCCATCTCTTGAAGAATTTTCCGCAGTTTGTCATGATCCACACAGTCAAAGGCTTTGGCATAGTCGATAAAGCAGAAATAGATGTTTTTCTGAAACTCTCTTGCTTTTTCAACGATCCAGCAGATGTTGGCAATTTCATCTCTGGTTCCTCTGCGTTTTCTAGATCTAACTTGAACATCTGGAAGTTCATGGTTCATATACTGTTGAAGCCTGGCTTGGAGAATTTTGAGCATTACTTTACTAGCGTGTGAGATGAGTCCAATATTGTGGTAGTCTGAGCATTCTTTGGCACTGCCTTTCTTTGGGATTGGAATGAAAACTGACTTTTCCAGTCTTGTGGCCACTACTGCGATTTCCAAGTTTGCTCACATGTTGCATGCAGCACTTTCAGAGCATCATCTTTTAGGATTTGAAATAGCTCAGCTGGAATTCCATCACCTCCACTAGCTTTGTTTGTAGCAATGCTTCCTAAGACCCACTTGACTGCATTCCAGGATGTCTGGCTCTAGCTGAGTGATGACACCATCATGATTATCTGGGTCGTGAAGCTCTTTTTCATACAGTTCTTCTGTGTATTCTTGCCACTTCTTAATATCTTCTGCTTCTATTAGGTCCATACCATTTCTGTTCTTTATTGATCCTATCTTTGCATGAAATGTTCCCTTGGAATCTAATTTTCTTGAAGATATCTCTAGTCTTTTCCATCCTATTGTTTTCCTCTATTTCTTTGCACTGATCACTGAGGAAGGCTTTGTTATCTCTCCTTGCTTTTCTTTAGAACTCTGCAGTCAAATGGGTATATCTTTCCTTTTCTCTTTGCTTTTTACTTCTCTTCTTTTCATAGCTATTTGTAAGGCCTCCTCAGATAGCGATTTTGCTTTTTTGCATTTCTTTTTCTTGGTGATAGTCTTGATCAGTCTCCTGTACAATATCATGAACCTCTGTCCATAGTTCTTCAGGCACTCTATCAGATCTAACCTCCTGAATCTATTTGTCACTTTCTCTGTATAATTGTAAGTGATTTGATTTAGGTCATACCTGAATGGTCTAGTGGTTTTCCCTACTGTCTTCAATTTAAGTCTGACTTTGGCAATAAGGAATTCATGGTCTGAGCCATAGTCAACTCCTGGTCTGGATTTTGCTGACTGTATAGAGTTTGCCCATCTTTGCCTGTGATATTGAATGGTTTGCTTTGGAAATGAACAGAGATTATTCTGTTGTTTTTGAGACTGCATCCAAGTATTGCATCTCGGACTCTCTTGTTGACTATAATGGCTACTCCATTTTCTGTAAGGGATTCTTGCCCACAGTAGTAGATATATGGTCATCTGAGTTAAATTCATCCATTTGACTCCATTTTAGTTCTCTGATTCCTAGAATGTTGACATTCAGTCTTGCCATCTCTTGTTTGACCAATTCCAATTTACCTTGATTCATGGACCTAATATTTCAGGTTCCTATGCAATACTGTTCTTTACAGCATCAGACTTTGCTTCTATCACTAGTCACATCCACAACTGGGTGTGGTTTTTGCTTTGGTTCCATCTCTTCATTCTTTCTGGAGTTATTTCTCCACTGATCTCCAGTAGCATATTGGGCACCTACTGACCTGAGTTCATTGTTCAGTGTCCTTTCTTTTTGCCTTTTCATACTGTTCATGGGGTTCTCAAGGCAAGAATACTCAAGTGGTTTGCCATTCCCTTTTTTCAGTGAACCATGTTTTGTCAAAACTCTCCACCATGACCTGTCTGTCTTGGGTGGCCCCTATACGGCATGGCCCATAGTTTGACTGAGTTAGACAAGGCTGTGGTCCATGTGATCAGATTGGTTAGTTTTCTGTGACTGTGGTTTTCAGTCTGTCTGCCCTCTGATGGAGAAGGATAAGAGCCTTATGGAAGCTTCCTTATGGGAGAGACTGACTGAGGGGAAACTGGGTCTTGATCTGATGGGTGGAGCCATGCAAAGATAGGCACAATAAAGGACAGAAATGGTATGGACCTAATAGAAGCAGAAGATATTAAGAAGAGGTGGCAAGAATATACAGAAGAACTATACGAAAAAGAGCTTCATGAACCAGATAATCATGATGGTGTCATCACTCAGCTAGAGCCAGACATCCTGGAATGCAGTCAAGTGGGTCTTAGGAAGCATTGCTACAAACAAAGCTAGTGGAGGTGATGGAATTCCAGCTGAGCTATTTCAAATCCTAAAAGATGATGCTCTGAAAGTGCTGCATGCAACATGTGAGCAAACTTGGAAATCGCAGTAGTGGCCACAAGACTGGAAAAGTCAGTTTTCATTCCAATCCCAAAGAAAGGCAGTGCCAAAGAATGCTCAGACTACCACAATATTGGACTCATCTCACACGCTAGTAAAGTAATGCTCAAAATTCTCCAAGCCAGGCTTCAACAGTATATGAACCATGAACTTCCAGATGTTCAAGTTGGATCTAGAAAATGCAGAGGAACCAAAGATCAAATTGCCAACAACCGCTGGATCATGGAAAAAGCAAGAGAGTTTCAGAAAAACATCTATTTCTGCTTTATCGACTATGCCAAAGCCTTTGACTGTGTGGATCATGACAAACTGCGGAAAATTCTTCAAGAGATGGAATACCAGACCACCTGAGCTGCTTCTTGAGAAATCTGTGTGCAGGTCAGGAAGCAACAGTTAGAACTGAACATGGAAAAACAGACTGGTTCCAAATAGGGAAAGGAGTAGGTCAAGGCTGTATATTGTGACCCTGCTTATTTAACTTTTATGCAGAGTACATCATGAGAAACATTGGGCTGGAAGAAGCACAAGCTGGAATCAAGATTGCTGGGAGAAATCTCAATAACCTCAGAAATGCAGATGACACTACCTTTATGGCAGAAAGTGAAGAAAAACTAAAAAGCCTCTTGATGAAAGTAAAGAGGAGACTGAAAAAGTTGGCTTCAAGCTCAGCATTCAGAAAACGAAGTTCATGGCATCTGGTCCCATCACTTCATGGGAAAAAAATGGGGAAACAGTGTCAGACTTTATTTTTTTGGGATCCAAGATCACTGCAGATGCTGATTGCAGCCACGAAATTAAAAGATGCTTACTCCTTGGAAGAAAAGTTGTGACCAACCTAGACATCATATTGAAAAGCAGAGACATTACTTTGCCAATAAAAGTCCATCTAGTCAAGGCTATGTTTTTTCCAGTGATCCTGTATGGATGTGAGAGTTGGACTGTGAAGAAGGCTGAGTGCCGAAGAATTGATGCTTTTGAACTGTGGTGTTGGAGAAGACTCTTGAGAGTCCCTTGGACTGCAAGGAGATCCAACCAGTCCATTCTGAAGGAGACCAGCCCTGGGATTTCTTTGGAAGGAATGATGCTAAAGCTGAAATTCCAGTACTTTGGCCACTGGGAGGGATTGGGGGCAGGAGGAGAAGGGGACAACAGAGGATGAGATGGCTGGATGGCATCACTGACTCGATGGACATGAGTCTGAGTGAACTCCGGGAGTTGGTGATGGACAGGGAGGCCTGGTGTGCTGCAGTTCATGGGGTCACAAAAAGTTGGACACGACTGAGCGACTGAACTGAATTGAACTGAACTGATGAATGTATACACTTTTGTAACCACTACTCTAATCAAGATACAGAATGCTTTCATTACTTCATTATTAGAAAGCTTTCTTGTGCCTCCTTCCAATCAGTCCCAATCCACTGAAGAAAACCACAGCTCTGATTTCTATCACAATAGCCTAGCTTGTCTACATGGTTGAACACGTCAGTACTATGTTTAATTTTATTGCTGAGTAGTATTCCATTATATGAACATACCACAATTTGTTTATCCATTCTCCTTCTGATGGATATTTGTTGACAGGTTCTGGATATTAAGAATAAAGTTGGTATGAATATTCTTGTATAGGGTTTTGTATAGACATATAGTTTTATTTCTGTTGGATAAATACCTAGGAGTAGAATTGCTGGGTTATAGAATAAGTGTATCTTTAAACTTATAAGGAGTTGCCAAACAGATTTACAAAGTGGCTATCACATTTTGCAATCTCATCAAAAATGTATGAGAATGCCAGCTGCTCTACAATGCTTACCAAAATTTGGTATTGCCTTTTTCAGTTTAGCTGCTCTAGTGAATATGAAATAGTATTTCACGGTTTTAATTAAAAGTATTGAGTACTTTTATGTGTTATTGGCCCCTCATACATCTTTGTGAGATATCCAAGTCTCTTTGTTCATCTTTACTATTTTTTGGATTGTTGTTGATTTGCAATAGCTCTTTATATATATGGATACAAACCCTTTGTATATGATCTACACATTACAAAAAAATTTATCCCTATCTTTCAATGAGCAGAAATTTTAGACTTTCATGAAGTTTAATTTATCATTTATGATTAATGTTTTTTGTGTCATCTAAGAAATCTTCGTTTATCCCAAGCTCATGAAGACAGTATTCTAAGGTTTTTCTTTTTTTCCTAGAAGTTTACACATTTAGGTCTAAAGTTCAAGTTTTTATATTCAGCTCTAAGATCCATTTAAAAATAATTTCTGTATATGGTAAGAGATAAGTCTCAAAGTTGTTTCTTTCTGTTTTTCCTATATACTTATCCAGCTTTTCCAGGACAAATCACTCAAAAAGCTTATTTTCCCCAGTAAATTGCCATGGATTCTTTGTTGAAAATCAATTGAAAATATGTGTAGGTTTTTTCTGGACCCTGTATTCAGATTAATTGATTTATTTACACTTATACCAATGCCACAGTGTCATGACTCCTATAGCTTCATAGAAAGTCTTGAAATCATGTAAAGTGAGGTCCTCTAAATTTGTTTTTCTAGACCAAAACTGTTTTGGGTGTTTCAGGTTCTTCACACTTCCACATATATTTTATAATCATCACTTTCCTCAAAAAGCCAATTTGACTTTTACTGGAATTGCTTTGGATGTATTTCAAGGAATTTGTCCAATTAATCTAAGATGTCAAGTTTTACTGGTATGAAGCTGTTCATAATATTTTCTCATTACCCTTTAATGTCTGTAGTATCTGTAATGACATGCGTCCTTTACTTCTAATATTTGTAATCTGTGTTCTCATTCTTTCTTCGTTAATCAGGCTTGCTATGGGTTTATCAACTGTATTAATATTTTCAAGGAATAGCCTTTTTGTTTTGTTAAATTTTTTCTATTGTTTGCTTTTATTTCATCTCATTGAATCTTGCTCTTATATTTATTATTTCTTTCTATTACTTTGGTATTGATTTGTTGTTCTCTTACTAATATCTTAAGGTATAAACATAGATCACGAAACTTTGCCCCTTTTCTTCTTTAATATAAGCATCTACATTCACAATTTTCCTTCTAAATGCAGTTACCAACACCTCACACATCCTCACACATCTTCACATGCTATATTGTCTCTAGCATTCACTTTGAAATATTTCCTAGTTCTTCTTTGGTTCATGTATCATTTAAAAATGCATTGTATAGTTCTAAAATACTTGGGGAGTTTTAAGATATTGTATTGGTATTAAGTTCTAACTTAATTTCATTGTGGTCAAAGACTATGGTTTTATCTCAATCTTTTAAAAGTGATACAGACTTATTTTATATTTGACAATATGGTATATTCTGGTGAGTGTTCCACATGCACCTGGAAGTAATGTCTATTCTGCAGTGATTTCCTAGGGTCCATAAATACCATTTAGGTCAAAATGATTAACAGAATTTGGATACCCTATATATAGCATTTGCTCTATCAGTTATTATCTACTTGTCTACTTATTTTGTTAATTACTGAAAGGTGGAAGTCAAGATCTCCAACTATAATTGTGATTTTTATATTCTCTTTTTAGTTCCATCAGCGTTTGCTTCACATCTTTTGAACCTCTATATCTAGGTTAATACACATTTGTAACTGCCATGTCTTCCTGATGAAATGACCCTTCTATCATTATGAAATGTTTGTCTTTATCTCTCATGTTACTCCTGATTAAGTCATCGTAGATATTATATAGCCATGTTGGCTTTTCTGTGCTTACAGTTTGCATGGTAAAATTTTTCCAACTTTTTGCTTTTAATATAACTTGATATTTATTTATTTATAATATAAATTTATTTATTTTAATTGGAGGCTAATTACTTTATAATATTGTATTGGTTTTGCCATACATCAACATGAATCCGCCACAGGTGTACACGTGTTCCCCATCCTGAACCCCCCCTCCCTCCTCCCTCCCGGTACCATCCCTCTGGGTCATCCCAGTGCACCAGCCCCAAGCATCCAGTATCATGCATCAAACCTGGACTGGCAATTTGTTTCATATATGATATTATACATGTTTCAATGCCATTCTCCCAAATCATCCCACTCTCTCCCTCTCTCACAGAGTCCAAAAATATACAACTTGATATTTAAAGCATGTCTCTTACAGACAACAAATAGTTTGCCTTTGTTTTCAGTTAAAAAGTCTCTTCCTCTTAATTGGAGGCTTAGGCTATTTATTTTTAATGTACTGATTGATAAGGTTGGATTTAATATTACTATCTAATTATTTGTCTCTCATTTGTCCATTCCTCTATGTTCCTTTATTCTTTCCTATTTCCTGTTGGGCTAATCAGATATTTAAAAATATTCCACTAAATTCCTTTCTTGGCTTTTTAGTTTTTTTCTCTAAGTATTTAAATAGGTATTATCTCCTAATGGCAGTCTACTGAGATTAAATATTGTACTACTTCCTACAAAATACTTAGAAAATTATTTTATTTTCTCTATGTCCTTTGTGCTATTCCCGTTTTGTTTCTGCCATCTGGCACATAGTAGGAACATGATGAATATATTCTGAATGAATGGATGGCATATCAAAGTAAAATATCTAAGAGAAGAGAATGTTTCATTGTAACATTGACTACAGTTAGTCTTGCTGTTTTTGCTAAGTCCAGTGTTAGTGATATTCTGATAACTTCACTGAGAGCATCATTTTCAAGTAACTGCTTACTGAGTATCAGGGGGTGCAGAGGTGACAAAGCTGAAAGAAGAGGAAACAGAGTCAGGACTGTTTTTTGCAAGTTAAGGAAACCCAGGTAAAACTGGTCAAGCTAAGACAAAGAAGGACAGGTATTTATCAGTTTTCATAAGTGAGAAGTTTAGGAATGCTGCCTCTGGAGGCTTAAACAATGCTGTTAAACCTCTTTATGTCTTTCTCTCTCTCCTCTCTCCTCTCTATTTCTCTCTGCTTCCCTTCGTGTGTTGGCTTCATTCAGTCATCTGGAGGTAGACCCTCCCTACCTGGCAGAAAAAATATTTTCTGGAATCCCCAGGGCTGTGTTTCTTCGGCTTGGCAGTTACAGATCCTGACTGGCTCCACTGAAGTCACACGATCTTCTGCGACCCCATCACTGTACACCAAGGAATGTGGTATTGTTACTGACTTTGACTGAGTCATGGGCCCTCATGCTCACTGGTCAGGGAATAACTGATATTCCCAGCAGGGGCTCGTGGGATGAGGGATGAGTTCCTCTAAGGAATCTGAAGAAGGCAAATGGGAACATCTGTTGAGGGAAAACAAAAACAAAAGCAAAACACTGGCCACTGAAGGCTCCTGTGTGTGCTGTGCTCAGTTGTTCAGGCATGTCCAGCTGACTCTCTGAAACCCTTTGGACTGTAGCTCGCCAGGCTCCTCTGTCCATGGGGTTGTGTTCAGGCAAGAATACTGGAATAGGTTGCTATTTCTGCCTACAGGGATCTATCCGACCCAAGGATTGAACCCTCGTCTCCTGTGTTGCCTGTATTGCTGCTAAGTCACTTCAGTCGTGTCCGACTCTGTGCGACCCCATAGATGGCAGCCCACCTGGCTCCCCGTCCCTGGGACTCTCCAGGCAAGAACACTGGAGTGGGTTGCCATTTCCTTCTGCAATGCATGAAAGTGAAAAGTGAAAGTGAAGTCGCTCAGTCGTGTCTGACTCTTAGTGACCCCACGGACTGCAGCCCACCAGGCTCCTCTGTCCATGGGATTTTCCAGGCAAGAGTACTGGAGTGGGGTGCCATTGCCTTCTCCAGCCTGTATTGCAGGCAGATTCTTTACCACTGAGCCATCAGAGAAGCAGAGTACTATTAACAGAATCTCTTTTAAAGTCCCTTTCTACTAGTTTCTCTATGACTTTAGCCAAATCACTTCCCTTGCTTGGCTACCTTTTTCTTATTTGTATAATGATCTCTGAGATTTATTCTATCTCTACTTTGGAAGGAATGTAAATGTCTATGAAATGAAATGAATAAATTAAAAAAACCACTCATATAATGAAATACAACACAGTAATGAAAATAGCTTCCCTAGTGGGTCAGTGGTAAAGAATCCACCTGCCAATAGTGGAGACACAAGAGACCCAGGTTCAATCTTTGGGTAGGGAAGATCCCTTGGAGAAGGAAATGGCAACCCACTCCAGTATTCTTGCCTGGGAAATTCCAAGGACAGAGGAGCCTGGCCGTTATAATCCATGGGGGTCATAAAGAGTCAGACACGACTTGGCGACTAAACAAAGTGAAAGTGAATGAATTAAAATCACATATTCTAACATGGGTAAATCTCAAAACATAATGCTGACAAGAGTGCAATTTGAAGAAGGCTATAGACAGTACTATATCACTTAAATAAAATTTCCAGAACACAAAAGTACTAAAAATATGATTCATAAAAAAATTGGGACTGTAGATACTGCTCTGAAGGGAGGGATGGGAATGGGAGGTGGGAAGAGTACAGCGGGGACTTCAACTTAGTAACACCTGGAATGTTTCGCTTCTTAAAAAAGATATGAAAAAATATGGCATAATATTATGATCTGACAAAGTTGAGTGCATGGATGAATATTTGTTACTTCCTATGCCAAACTTTTCTGTATGCTCAAAATACTTCAAAATGACAATGCCAACAGCTACCAGTACAATACTCTTGACTGTGTTCCAGGTACTCAGGAAATGACGTTAGATAAGTCATCTAATTTAATCAATATATTAGTTATCTGCTAGACAGTACACAGCATGACTGTGCAGGAGGTAGTGGGAAGCAAGTCTAGAACTACAGGACATAGTGTAGTGATGGAGGCCAAGAATACCAGCACAAGGCTGAAGGAGGTCTACAGTGATAGCAAGGTGGGAGAGAGATGCCTGAGAGCTGGGCTTTAGGAAGCACAGCGGAAAACTGGGGGTCACGGGGAGGAGCCTAACGTGTGGAAACAGCTGTGAGAGTGTCCAGCAAAGAGGAGGGAACAGAGGTGGTGGCTGACAGGTGGAGAGGGCTCAAGAGTGTCTGAGAACTGAGTTAAGTATTCTGTTTGTTATCTTTATTTCTCACCAAAGCCCTGCTGGGGAAGTTCTGTACCACCTATTTTGTTGATGAGGAAACTTAGTCCCCACTGCCGACTTTCTGAGGCCTAGTTCCTGATGGTGAATTCCTCTGCTCTAGAAAGAAAAAAAGAACAAAACCCATGATATCTACCTTCTGTCAGCTCTTTTCCAACTTGAAGTTTCTGAGAACTTCCCTTCAATGACCTAAAAAAAAAAAAAAACCTTCCTTGATGCCAAATATAGACCAGTGAAATCACTCATTATTAGATAGTTCTTGCCTTAAAAATAATCCACAGATAGATTTCTGGAATGGTGGAGTAGGGGAAGAAAATAGCCTCATTTCTTTTAAAAGTAAATGGGCCTGCTGGAGGTGGCTCATGCACTGGTGTTTCACAGGAGAATTAACCCCAGGTAAAACTGTGTGGCGGGAAGTTTGCTTTGGGGGTGCCCTACTTCTGTGCCAGGGGCTTTTAGGAAGAGAGGCAGTGCTTCCCAGAAGTTTTCCCCAAAAGAGACTGCCACTAGCTTTGATGAAGACTCACGGGAGGCTAAGACCTCTATGTGGATGGGTGGGAAAGGACCCTGCCCTCAAGCTGCTGATGAAAGCTCAGCCACAGATAACAGCAGGGCTCAGAGAACCTTCACAACTTAGGCTCATGAAGTTCAGTTTCTGTCAGTCTGCCTGTCATCACATCCCAGGAAACAGTTGGATAGACTTTTATGATATCCAGGGGGTATGTGTGGGATAGTCTGACATAAAACATAGGTTCTATGGAGGAGACAAAAATTAACTTTGAAGGCCAAGGAGGACATTTCAAAGAGATAGGCAGTTGCCCTCCAGGGCACCTGAAAGTGTATAGAACAAGTTTGTGCTGGGGAGAAGTATGGTGCTACTTAAAGCTCCTAAGAAGAGCCTAATGTTCATTGAGTGCTTACAATCTGTTAAGATGAAGCAGACAAAGAATGGAAACAATGGTCTTATGGAGCATCAAGAAGAAAGTCACTGACAGCAGATGTTCCCAACTGTCGACACTTATTAGCAATGTCCTAGTTGTTCTCACGAGGGCAAATATACACAGGGCTCCAGGGTGAGTAGCAACAGGAATTTATTTATTTCACTATATTTATTCATTCTCCTGAGCAATGTCAAAGAGGCCTATTATTTCTTCTGTTACCACCATTAATAATAGCTGCCGTTTGCCATGGGCTTGCTACATGCCAGGCAATGAGCCACATGCTTTCACATTGGTTATTTATCCCTCATAACAACCTATGACCCCCGTGCTACAGAGAAGGAAACAGAGGCCAAGCAATGAACCAGTAACATGTGCTAGGCTGCCACAATAAGGGTAAAATATTCTCAAACCCCAATCAGAATGACATTCTTACGACTTCACTGAGAGCATAATTTTTAAGTAACTGCTCACAGAGTATCAGGGGGTACAGCGTTCACAGAGCAGAAAGAAGAGGAAACAGAGTCAGGACTCTTTTTTTGCAAGTTAAAGAAACCTGAGTAAAACTGCTCAAGCTAAAAACAAAGGAGAGAGGACAGTTATATATCAGTTTTCATAAATGAAAAGTTTAGGAATGCTGCCTCTGGAGGCTTAGCCAATGCTGTTAAGCCTCCCTATGTCTTTCTCTCCTCTCAATTTGTCTATGTTTCTCTCTGTCTGTTGGTTTCCTCAGTCAGCTGGAGGTAGACCCTCCTTATTTGGCAGAAAAATAATTTCTGGAATCCCCAGAGCTGTATTTTTTCAGCTTGGCAGAGTTACAGATTTTGATTTGCTCTGCTTAAGTCACATGATCTTCTCTGACCCTATCACTGTACATCAAGGACTGTATTGTGACTGACCATGATTTATGTATCTATACAAGTTATTACCAAGGTATAAACACTGACATATACTTATTCAATAATGAATCATTTTTATTGAAAATATTAAAATGATATCAAATTAACTGTCCTTAGAAAGTCTCAACTGGAGGGTGACTGGTTTGGGGTACAGAGGGGAAGTCATCCCTATCAGAGGGCTGCCACTGCCACTTGACTCCTCCCTGTACCACCTCTGCCCTGTTCTGAGTATCTGTGCCCAGACTTCTGTGGTTTCCAGTATTTCAGTTTCTTTCCATTGTCACTGCTAAAATTCAGGTCTAATTGTACTCTTCCGCTTAGAAACTTTTAATGACCCATTAAAGAGAAGAGAAGACACTACACATGGACATCACCAGATGGTCAATATGGAAATCAGTTTGATTATATGCTTTGTAGCCAAAGATGGAGACGCTCTATACAGTCAGCAAAAACAAGACCAGAAGCTGATTGTGGCTCAGATCATGAACTCCTTATGGCAAAACTCAGACTGAAATTGAAGAAAGTAGAGAAAGCCACTAGACTATTCAGGTATGACCTAAATCAAATCCCTTATGATTATACAGTGGAAGTGACAAACAGTTTCAAGGGATTAGCTCTGATGGAGTGCATGAAAAACTATGAATGGAATTTGTGATGTTGTACAGGAGACAGGGATCAAGATCATCTCCAAGAAAAGAAATACAGCAAGGCAAAATGGTTCTCTGAGGAGGCCTTACAAATAACCAAGAAGAGAAGAGAAGCTAATGGCAAAGGAGAAAAGGAAAAGAGTTCCAAAGAATAGCAAGGAGAGATAAGAAAGCATTCTTCAGTGGTCAATGCAAAGAAATAGAGGAAAACAATAGAATGGGAAAGACTAGAGATCTTTTCAAGAAAACTAGAGATACCAAGGGAACATTTCATGCAAAGATGGGATCAATAAAGGACAGAAATGGTATTGACCTAACAGAAGCAGATGATATTAAGAAGAGGTGGCAAGGATACACAGAAGAACTATACAAAAATATCTTCATGACTCATAACTATGATGGTGTGATCACTCACCTGTCCAGCCAGATATCCTGGAATGTGAAGTGGGCCTTAGGAAGCATCTCTACAAACAAAGATAGTGGAGGTGGTGGAATTCCAGTTGAGCTATTTCAAATCCTAAAAGATGACACTGTGAAAGTGCTGCATTCAATATGCAAGCAAATCTGGAAAACTCAGCAGTGGCCACAGGACTTGAAAAGATCAGTTTTCATTGCAATCCCAAAGAAAGGCAATGCTAAAGAATGTTCCAACTACTACACAATTGTACTCATCTCACATGCTAGCAAAGTAATGCTCAATATTCTCCAAGCTAGGCTTCAACTGTACGTGAACTGTGAACTTCCAGATGTTCAAGCTGGTTTTAGAAAAGGTAGATGAACCAGAGATCAAATTGCCAACATTTGCTGGATCATCAAAAAAACAAGAGAGTTCCAGAAAAACATCGATTTCTGCTTTATTGACTATGCCAAAGCTTTTGACTGTGTGGATCACAACAAACTGTGTAACTCTTAAAGAGATGGGAATACCAGACCACCTGACCTGCCTCCTGAGAAATCTGTATGCAGGTCAAGAAGCAACAATTAGAACCAGACATGGAATAACAGACTGGTTCCAAATAGGGAAAGGAGTACGTCAAGGCTGTATATTGTCATCTTGCTAGTTTAACTTATATGCAGAGTACATCAAGCGAAATGTTGGGCTGGATGAAGCACAAGCCGGAATCAAGATTTCTGGGAGAAATATAAATAACCTCAGATATGCAGATGACACCACTCTTGTGGCAGAAAGCAAATAAGAACTAAAAATTTCTTGACGAAAGTAAAAGAGGAGAGTGGAAAATTTGGCTTAAAACTCAACATTTAAAAAACTAACATCATGGCATCCAGTCCCATCACTTCATGGCAAACAGATGGGGAAACAATGAAAATAGTGAGAGACTTTATTTTGGGGGCTCCAAAATCACTGTAGATGGTTATTGCAGCCAAGAAATTAAAACATGCTTGCTCCTTGGAAGAAAAGCTATGACAAATCTAGACAGCGTATTAAAAGCAGAGACATTACTTTGCTGACAAAAGTCCATCTAATCAAAGCTATAATTTTTCCAGTAATCATGCATAGATGTGAGAGTTGGACTGTAAAGAAAGCTGAGTGCCAAAGAAGTGAAGATTTTGAACTGTGGTATTGGAGACGACTCTTGAGAGTCCCTTGGACAGCAAGGAGATCCAACCAGTCCATCCTAAAGGAAATTTTTCCTGAATATTCATTGAAAGGACTGATGCTGAATCTGAACCTCAAATATTTTGGCCACCTGATGTGAACTGGATGCGAAGAACTGACTCACTGGAAAAGACCATGATGCTGGGAAAGACTGAAGGCATGAGGAGAAGGGAACAACAGAGAATGAGATGGATAGCATCACTGTCTCAATGGACATGAGTTTGAGCAAGCAACCAGAGTTGGTGATGGACAGGGAATCCTGGCATGCTACACGCTATGGGGTTGCAAAGAGTCGGGCATGACTGAGCCACTGAAATTAATGATCCATTGTCTTTAGAATAAAATTCAAACTCCTTCACACATCTGGGACTCTTCATAATGTGCTCACCGCCTCTCTAATCATCTCTATCCATCCTCACACCACGAATAATTTTAAATATTTAAAATAATTTAAGTAAAAACTTTAAATAATAGTTTTATTGAAATAATATCACATTTAAATCCATTTTATATTCATGGTATACATCAGAATTTAGCAAGTCACTCACATCAAGCCATTTGTTATTCATAGTGACCATACAGGGCAGGCAAGCAGATAAGCATCTCTGCTGAAAATAAACTTTTAATTTATAATAGATTTAGATTTACAGAAATGTTTAAAGACAATGCAGAGAGAGCCTAACATCCTGCACTCAGTTTCTATTATTATATTTTGCATTAACATGGTATATTTGACACATTTGTGAGCGAGTATTGATCCACCGGTATTAGCTAAAGTCCATACTTCATCCACATTTCCTTACTTTTTCCCTATTGTCCCTCTTCTGTTCTAAGATCTGATCAAGGAAACAACAGAATATTTAGTTCTCAAGTCTTCTTAGGCTTCTCTCAGCTGTGACCATTTTTCCGACTTTCCTTGTATTTTATGACCTATATGAGAGCTTTTGAGGAGTACTGATCAGGTATTCTGTAGAAAGGCCCTCAATTGGGATTTTTCTAAGTTTTTTTTCTCTCTTGATTATACTGAGGTGATGCATTTTAGGAGGAAGATCCCAGAGAAGTGCTTTTCTCATCTCATCATTCTAAGGGTGCACAGGATTAAGTGTGGTACATATATACAATGAAATATTGCTCAGATTTAAAAAGGAATGAAATTTTGCAATTTGTAGCAACATGGACGGACCTAGAGCTTATTATACCAAGTGGAGTAACTCAGATAGAGACAGATATTACATGGTCTCATTGAATATGTGTAATCTAAAAGTAATACAGATGAATCTATTTGCGAAAACAGAAACAGACTCACAGACATAGAAAAAAACACATGGTTACCAAAGGGGAAAGAGAAGAGTTAGGGAGAAATTAACAGTATGGGATTAACAGACACATATTAACTACTACATATAAAATAGACATGCAACATGGATTTACTGTGTAGCACAGGGAACTAAATTCACTATCTTGTAATAACCTGTAATGGAAAATAATCAGAAAAAAAAATAAAACTGGATTACTTTGTTGTACCCCCTCCCACCCTGAAATTAACACACAGCTGTAAATCAACTATACTTTAAAAAAAAAAGATGGCTTATCACTGTTGATGCAAGTTTTGGTTACCTGGCTGAGACAGTATTTGTCAGGTTTCTTTTCAGTAAATTGAGCTTTTTCCTTCCTTTTTCACACTGTACTGTTTGGAAGGAAGTCACTATGCATAGCACACCCAGCGGTAGGGAGTGATGCCCTCCTGGAAAACATATACTTAGTTATTTGGAATTCTTTTGGATGGGAGACTGATGCTAGGAAAGATTGAAGGCGGGAGGAGAAGGGGATGACAGAGGATGAGATGGTTGGATGGCATCACTGACTTGATGGACATGAGTTTGAGCAAGCTCCAGGAGCTAGTGATGGGACAGGGAAGCCTGGCATGCTACAGTCCATGGGGTTGCAGAGTCAGACAAGACTAAGCGACTGAGCGGAACAACTTGGATGGGAGATGTGATTCTTTGTCCCCATTTATTTATTCAGTCCATCGTTTATATCAGTGTGGACTTATGGGTATTTATTTTATGGCCTGGGTTCTAATTCAATAGTACTTTATTTCTCCCTCAAACTGCTCCAACCTGGGTCACTGGGAGGGTTTTCAATGGCTCCTATGCTCCTTCCACTGGCTTGCCTCACAAATTTCCTGCTCTAGTTCTGGGATTAGTCATTTCTCCAAGCAATGTTCCTTTTACTGGAGGACGATATTAGAAACCGAGATCTAGGCATTGGCAGGTCAGTTAGGTAGCTATTATTCCTACGTTCTATTGGAGAAAAGTTATGACCAACCTAGACAGTATATTCAAAAGCAGAGACATTACTTTGCTGACCAAGGTCCGTCTAGTCAAGGCTATGGTTTTTCCAGTGGTCATGTATGGATGTGAGAGTTGGACTGTGAAGAAGGCTGAGCGCTGAAGAATTGATGCTTTTGAACTGTGGTGTTGGAGAAGACTCTTGAGAGTCCCTTGACTGCAAGGAGATCCAACCAGTCCATTCTGAAGGAGACCAGCCCTGGGATTTCTTTGGAAGGAATGATGCTGAAGCTGAAATTCCAGTACTTTGGCCACCTCATGAGAAGAGTTGACTCATTGGAAAAGACTCAGGCTGGGAGGGATTGGGGACAGGAGGAAAAGGGGACGACAGAGGATGAGATGGCTGGATGGCATCACGGACTTGATGGATGTGAGTCTGAGTGAACTCTGAGAGATGGTGATGAACAGGGAGGCCTGGCATGCTGCGATTCATGGGGTGGCAAAGAGTCGGACATGACTGAGTGACTGGAACTGAACTGAACTGGAGAACAATAAGGATTCAGGAGACTTTCATCATTTCTTGAAAATACCAGAAACATCCTGTAGTCTCACTGCTTTAAACACCTCTCCCTCACTTTTCTGCTCAGTGAGGTAGCTCCTGGTACACCTTGTGAGTCTTCTCCTTTGTAATGTCGCCGCCTCCTCTCCCTCATCAGTTAGTTTCTTCCTCCATGCTCCCATGCTACTAGTTAATAGCACCAGCATATGCTGGAGCCAGTTAACATTCCCTTGATTGGCCACCCTGTTGTTGCTTATCTAGCACACCTAGAAGGTGCTCAATAAACATGGAATGAACTATGTTTAAAAACAAAGATACCATCTGAACATAAAGAATAGGCAGCGATATGAAGAGGATGTCTTGTATGATGTGTGAAGTCCTCTGACCTCTGTCCTTCCCACTTCCTGCTTAGAATTCTTTATTTTGGTTACAATTTACAGCATCATATATGGAAAACAGGGCCACAGGGTCCTTGCAGGTGATCCAGGTAAGGTTTTCATGGTCTGAGTCCTACAGCAGCCATTCGTAAACACTACTGCACAGGAGAATCACCTTTAGTATATAGAGTCCTTCTCCCAACTTCCACTCTAGAAATGTGATTTCAGAATGTCTGGAATGGGAACTATAGATTTTATATTTGATATCCTCTCCCCTGAAGAAAGTAAGTCAGTAAAGTCAAAGCAGACAGTCTGCAATCTAATAATTTTGGAACATCTATGAAATACAGAATCTCTAGTTAATCTGTAATATTTGAATGGTTAAAAATTCTGCCAGAACCTATATCTCCTTCCATGGTAGACATACAGGCGAACGAAAATACATAAAATGTAAGTGAAGAGAGATCAAACTGCCTCAGAGGAGCCTGCTGGCAACTTTTCAGTATTGTAACTTTTACATTTTCTTTACAAGGTTAAATTGGGCCAAACCAAATTTTAAAGCAACAGTTGAGAGTCTGATAACTGTGCAGTCCATCTAGTCTCAATGGTCATGATTTATTTGAAGCTCCCTCATCCCATGCTGTGGTTTTGAGAAATACACTGCTGGGAACAAAGAACTGAGTTAACAGGGTATAATCTGTCAGTCCTTAGAGCTATTCCAAAGTCACTTAGGGATGTAGTCTTGCTCATCTTCCACAGGCAAGGATGGTTTTACAGTAAACATGTTTTCTAGAAAATGTCTTCTTTACAAGTAAATTTATAAAAGACTTTTCTTTCCCCCTTTCCCTTCTCTCCAAAACTCACACTCACAAAACTCATTTGCTCAAATTCTGTACAATGATACAATAGATAACCATCTGAATTTTAGAATATTTTTAAAATAATTATAGTTTACAGCTTTCAACTATATTTAATGACACAAATGAAGCTGGAAACATACTGACAGAGATGCTAACACAATGAGATTCTTCAAAGTATAGAAGAGCAGTCTGAATGCACATTTACTGGTAAATTGTGTTTTATAAAAATCAAATGTGTTAATTTTTTTTATTATAAAAGTATACTCCTCCTTCTACAACCTTGCTTATTTTGTGATTTTTGTTAATAGCATAATTTTTTTTCATAGTCTGCAAAGGATAAATGGAGAAGGCAATGGCACCCCACTCTAGTACTCTTGCCTGGAAAATCCCATGGATGGAGGAGCCTGGTGGGCTGTAGTCCATGGGGTCGCTTAAGAGTTGGACACGACTGAGCGACTTAACTTTTACTTTTCACTTTCATGCATTGGAGAAGGAAATGGCAACCCACTCCAGTGTTCTTGCCTGGAGAATCCCAGGGACAGGGGGAGCCTGGTGGGCTGCCATCTATGGGGTCGCACAGAGTCGGACACGACTAAAGTGACTTAGCAGCAGCAGCAGCAAAAGATAAACATTTCAGTTGGGCCCCAAACGACCACAGTTTCACTAATTTCTGTGATGACAATGATTATGCTTGCCTTGTGTCGGTCATGTTACGTGCATTATTTTATCCAGTCCTCATATCAACTCTGTGAAGTGGGTAGATACTATTATTATTCCCATTCTCATAGAGGTTAAATAACCCATGTAAAGTCAAACTGCTAATAAATGGAAGATTTAGCTTGATTGTGTAGTACAACAGACCACATTTTGGACAATTACATCTCCAAGTGACTACAGCATCTCCAGTGACTCTTTAGGTGCTAGGGCTGCACACTTTGATGCATTGACGACAACAATGATGATAGAAAATAATTTATACACATTATTATTAAAGCAAACTTTCACTGAAGAATGACATCAACAAGATGGTGGAAATGGAATTTCAGCTGTCACCTCACACCCCCTCCCCCCCAACCAAACATCAATTTTTGACAATCTCCATGTTGAGAGTACCACTGTGGGAGTCTGATAATACAGCAGAGAAGTTCCATCACACCACTGCAGAAAAAGTAATCTAAGAATACACACACTGACAAGCATAATAATAGTTTCCCATTATAGCATCACCCCCTCACACCAAGGTGGCTTAGTCTAATGCTAAGAAAGACATCCTCAACCCCAATTTTTCCCCACAGGGGTAAGTGAGAGTGGAGGTAGGGGGCCGGCTCCTCCAGCTGTGTGGAATGGAACCCAAGAGGCACGCTTCTTTCTCCGTTCACCCTACACACTGAGAGGATTAGCATGGTAGGGAGAGACCGGGAGTGGAGAAGAGAAGTAGGGATTCACAGCAACCAGGGTTCAGAAATCACCAGAGGGCTATGGATTCTATTAACTGCTTTACAGACTCCATAAGAAGCCTAGCCTTCTCATGGAGTTTCCAAATGGCCCTCAGATACCCCCACCCTCTGGTGCCTCCTAAGCAAACATAGCTGGCTCACCACTGGGTGAGTGTCAACTTTGCTCATAAGCAAATCCAGAAAGTAGGCTCAACACTCTGGTATTGGGAAAAGGCTCATAAACTTGAGCATATCTGGGTGGCATCCTGGGGAGAACAAGCTACTTTAGTGAACTGGACAAAACTTTAATCTGGGGACTCATACTGGAGTAAGATGTGTCCCTTCTGCTATTTTCCTTCGATACTAGGCTACCTTTAGAGTAATATCAGTAAAGGTGTAGTTAATTTTGACAAAAATTTTTCTTGGGCTCCAAAATCAGTGCAGATGGTGACTGTAGCCATTACATTAAAAGATATTTCCTCCTTAGAAGAAAAGCAATGACAAACCTAGACAGCATATTAAAAAGCAGAGACATTATTTTTCAGACAAAAGTCTGTATAATCAAAGCTATGGTTTTTCCAGTAGTCATGTATGGATGTGAGATTTAGACTATAAAGAAAGCTGAGTGCCAAAGAATTGATGCTTTGAGCTGTGGTGTTGGAGAAGACTCTTGAAAATCCCTTGGACTGCAAGGAGATCAAACCAGCCAATCCTAAAGGAAATCAGTCCCAAATATTCATTGGAAGGACTGATGCTGAAGCTGAAGCTCAAATACTTTGGCCACCTGATGCTAAGAGCTGACTCATTGGGAAAGACCCTGATGCTGGGAAAGATTGAAGACAGGAGGAGAAGGGGGTGACGGAAGATGAGGTGGTTGGATGGCATCACTGACTCAATGGTCATGAGTTGGAGAAAACTCCAGGAGACAGTGAAGGACATAGAAGCCTGGTCTGCTGCAATTCATGGGATTGCAAAGAGTTGGATATGACTTAGCGACTGAACAACAACTGCTGTTTGCAAACCAATTATTTTTAACCAGTCATAACTCTGGCACCAAGTCCCCTTAATGCTGTAACTTTCCATCCTGTGAAACATTTTCTTCCCAAGTTCTCTTTTCAATATTCTCTGAAAGGTTCAAATCACTAAGAAACCCAGAAACTTAGTGCAAGTTTTTCCCAGCCTGTGCTGCCACAATGGGAAGAAGTCATGTATCAGGTCCCCACGGATTGCTATCTCCCTCAGTGGTACCAGCACCCACTTTCCTATATAAAGAAGAATCTGCCAATGTGGTAACTTTGCAGAAAAGTGTTTTCCTGTGTTTGGTTATTGATGTTTCTGGAACAAAAAATTGTTTCCATCATTCATTTAGCTTCCTCTTGACCTAAAATACGATTCTTTTAATTTTACATTCAAGAATGGTGTGGGGAGAAAGCTACAGTCTAACAAAATCACCACATCATAGTGCTTTTAGAATAGAGAAAATATTTACCAAAAATGAGCCATTCTTAACACCAAGTGGTTATGAGAGCAATTTGATGGTGTTTTTTTTTTTTTTACCTCATATGTAAGTTCCTTCTTTCATCTAATTGGTCAGCAATATTTAAGGAGTACTTCCTGTGGAGGTTGTCACTGCTTAGTGAACAAAACAGACAAGACCCTTGCCTTCATGAAGATAAAAGTATATCATAGAAGGTGTAAAACAGAAGAAATTTTTTTTCAATTTTCTTTACTGACACATACTATGATTTGCCCTAAATCAATAAGAGAATGAATAAACATTTTTGTTTTGAACCTTTGTAAGGATGGAATGGCCTCCATTTCAGTTTGGGCTAGCTGATTTCAGTCAGTTTTTCTGTGGTTACAGAAATAAATCTCTCACCTACCAAACCTTTTGCAAAATTCATTCTATTGATCATAGAGGGCCTGCGTAATAGAATATAGATATATGAATCTGCCCTTATCCCGATTCCTAGACCAAGAAATCAAAGTGTGTGTCCTATGGACTGATTGATAATGCATCTAGATGGCTTATCTATCATCAAATGCCATCTGATTGCTTCTTCATCATGCCTCCTGAACACTTGGTAATAAACAGAATTCAGCGTAAATAATGGAGAAATAGATCATCTCTCTATGTCTCTTGAAGTTAAGCTTAAGTCTCATGCAGAGGCTTCAAAGTTCAAAAGTGAAGATAGTATGTTTAGCACTAGAGAATGTAGCATTTCCATTTCGTTATCAAAATAATTCCCATCTTTTATACTGAAATAATAGAACTCACTGTTCATTTGCTCTTTCATTCACTGACTTATTCTTTCCACAAGCACTTTTTACCTGCCTGTAATAGGCCAGAATGCAATGCAGGAGACCTTGGTTTGATTTCTGGGCTGGGAAGTTCCCCTGGAGAAGGGATAGGCTAACCACTCCGATATTCTTGGGCTTCCCTGGTGGCTCAGTCAGTAAAGAATCCACCTGCAATGTGGGAGACCTAGGCTCAATTCCTGACTTGAAGATCCTCTGGAGGAGGTTATGGCAACTCACTCCAATATTCTTACTTGGAGAATCCCCATGGGCAGAGGAGCCTGGCGGGCTGGCTTCCATGGGGTTGCATTCAAAGAGTCAAAGACAACTGAGTAACTAAGCACACAATGGGCCAGAAACTATGCAAGCACTGCCAAAAGAAATATAAATAGTATTCGGTTTGTAGTTTAAAGCACCTTGCAAACTGGAGGAGGAAAACAGCATGCAATGCAGGTGTTAAGAGTGGGAGACTCGAAGCTTGAATAGAGGCCTGGTCTGATGTTTAGGGAGGATTCAGAAAGAAAACCAAGCTGTGAGTGAGTTTTGAAAGATATGTAAGTTTTTTTCCCAGGTGGAGGAAGGGGATTGAGGAAAGTGTGAGAAACAGTTTAGCAAGTTTTGCAAGCAACTTGGAGCAAGGCTCAGCATAGACTGAGTCAGAGGAGATTAGTAGGGAGGGCAGCCAGAGAGGAATCCATCAGATGTAAGATGGAGGAAGTAGAGAGGGGCCTACAGCATACATCTGATTGCAGAGTTTTGCAAGTTGTTTAAAAACTTCTTAGAACCAAGTTTGTAAAAGTCGATTTTTTTCCCCCCCCTCTTTGCATTAGTATCACAGGCTGTTTGAGTTCTGTTTTGTCTCCACTTGAACAAACTTGATCCTACAGCAGTCTCACTGCTGTAGTTTTATGTTTTTGACTGTAACCTTTCCAAGCAGGTCAGAAGTACTATAGCAGGAACTACTATACACAGTTCAGGATCAGAGAGGAAATTAATCATGGGACTGCCAAACTGCCAGGTTTCCTGGTGCTGAAATCAGTGTAAATTTGTCGAATTTCTTACAAAGAAATTTAAAAACATCAGAGATTATGTAAGCTGACTTTGAGAACCGTTTTCTCCTTTTGGGGGTATTGGGCCTCTCCTCTTTGCCTGGTGTGAAGAAATGTGCTCATCTGAGTTGCTCCCAGAATGGGCCTCATGCCCTCCTCCTGGCCCTTCAACCACGGTAGATTTTTCTGATTGATCAAAGCCCCTTTGTTGGTGAGTCAGATATGCCCAATAGATTTGGATCTCAGATACGCATCTCTTTCATCTGAATGTGAGTTACATATATAAGACTCTTCTGGGGCTTCCTGGAGGCTCAGTGGTAAAGAATCTGTCTGCCCACGCAGAAGACAAGGATTCAGTCCCTGGTCCTGGAAGAGCCCAGTGCTGTGGAGGAGCTAAGCCTGAGAGCCACGCCTATTAAGCCTGTGCTCTAGAGCCCAGGAGCCGCAACTACGGAAGCCGGTGTGCCTAAGCCTGTGCTGCACGACGAGAGGAGCCCCTGCAAGCGAAGCCCACACACCACAGCTAGAGAGGAGCCCCTGCTCACTGCGAAGTCGCTCAGCCGTGTCCGACTCTGCAACCCCGTGGACTGTAGCTTACCAGGCTCCTCCCTCCACGGGATTCTCCAGGCAAGAGTACTGGAGTGGGGTGCCATTGCCTTCTCCTGCTCACTGCAACTAGAGAAAAAAAAGTTTCTGCAGCCACAAAGCCCCAAAACAGCCATAAATAAAAATAAACTTTTCTAATATCTACATTAGGACACATCCCTAAAAAGGAGGCAGAAGAAATTAATTTTAATCATAGATTTTATTTGACCGGATGTACCCAAAATATTACCATTTCAAGACAGATTCTATTTGAAAAACTATTCATGAGATACTTTATGCCCATATATTCCTACTAAGTTTTCAAAATCTAGTGTGCATTTTTATATTAGTAACACATCTTAATTCACACATGTCAAGTGTTCAAGATCCACATGGGGATAGTAGCACATCTATTTGACAGCTTGGGTCTCAATGTGACCTCAGTCACAAAGGGGAAGCTGAAGATGGGTTTGGAAACACTCCTCTTACTTTGGTGGCTGGAGCCCTTTCTGTGGTGGGCGGGGTCCCAATGGGGTGAGACGAGAGAAAGCTCTTTCCCACTAGCCCCTACAGCGTATGTCCTAGGGCAGCAGAAAGTGCTCTCTACAAATGAAAAAAGAAAAAAAAACAAAACGGGACTGTCTTTAAACTGGCAATTGACAGAGCCAATCAAAATCACATATTTTCCTACGGATGCTAGAAAAAGTGTGTGATCAAAGCGAAAAACATATGTTTCATGGAGCTTTTGCTTCTTTTAAGAATAAAGTTGGAGATCATAAGAGGACTATAAACAGAATACTGGTGTTTAGAGAAGATGTTCAGAAGAGATCAAAGACTCCAGAATGTTAGAACTGGAAGAAACTTTGAGGTCGAATTTACATGTTTGGACACCGAGAGCCACAGAATTTAAGAGGCTTTATCAGCCAACAGCTGTGGAGAGACAATATTGGGTCTAAGACTTAGTTCCCTCAAATCCTTACCTTAATAAAGGCACATTGGCCCTATATCATGAGGTCACTTGATGTTAGGAATGAAACATTGTTGGAGGAATATGCAGCTAGTTTTAGGACTGTAGCTCATAGCAGAATTATTTACAACTGCCAAGGTATGGAAGCAATCTAAGTGTCCACTGACAGAAGGATGGATAAAGAAGACGCTGTATACACACACACACACACACACACACACACACACACACACACACACCTACTCAGCAATCAAAAGGATGAAATAATGTCATTTTCAGCAACATGGATGGACCTAACATTATCATATTAAGTAAGCCAGCAGAGAAAGACAAATGTCATATGACATCACTTATATGTGGAATCTAAAAAACCAACAGATTAGAGAATATAGTAAAGAAAGAAGTAGACCCATGGATTCCAAGAACAAGCTAATGGTTACCAATGGGAAGAGGGGCAATATTTGGGAGTGGGAGACATGAACTAAGGGATGTGAGATAGGCTCAAAGGATGTATTGTTCAACACAGGGAATATGGCCAATATTTTATAAGTGTAAATGGAGTGTAATCTCTAAAAATTGTATTGAAAAAGATTGTGACTTTTTAATACAAAAAGTCAGGTGACTGCTGCTCCTTCCCATCTCATTTTATTTGACTTCAAAACCTCGAGGGTTCCCATCAACATTAAGAGCCTCAGAGTCTAAGATCTGTTTGACACTGCCTCCCAGAATTAGGAGGGAAACGTTCTGGTTTCTGAGTGATTTTTAAAGAGAAAAAAATATATAAGCAGATGATTTAATTACCAGTCCTTGAACTGATTTATTTTCAGCCATAACAACAAAGTCATACCACCCAGTGACACAAATCAAGTGATTACTCTTTAAATGTGGGCAATGAAGAGGAGAGAGAGAGAGAGAGAGAGAGAGAGAGAGAGAGAGAGAGAGAGAGAGAGAGAGAGAAGCTCTGACTTCATATGATGGCTTCAAGCCAGACTGCAAAGAAGGAATCTGTGAAATTCAAGGTCCTGGAGTCTATTATTTCTCTTTGCTATTATTTCTGAAATAAGACCTGGGCAAAATCAATTCAGATTCAGAAAGAATATGACTTTAATTTTCTACATAAAATTGTCAGGAAGTCTGATTTAGAAGGGGAGAAAAGACAGACAACTATCACCCAAGAAGAAATTAAATGAATAAATTAAACAAGGCAAAGTACATTTATACTACCAAAACTCTTGGTCCTGAGACAAAACACATCTCCTGGCACAAACACATAGGGATTTAAAAACACAAACCAGCAACACAGATGATGAGGTAATGCTCCTGAAAATAAACTCTCTTTTGAGTGTTAGAAAATCAGTGATGGAGCAATCAAATAGAATTAATTTTATTTTGATGCAAATGCATCCTTAATGCTTTGATTGCATTTAATCCTAGAATATGTGATCTTCTTAAAATTTTAACTTATATTCCACCCTCCTCAAGTAACTGACATGCAGTTTTTGAAAATTGGGAAGCTCTTCAGCCCGTCATTCTGCCTAACAAGGATGATATACTGACTCTTTTTGTCCTTCTTTCAGTGTAGGTTCTTCAGTAACCATAAATTCTATCTGCCTCTCATTCGATCTCTATCAGATGTCAAAGAACAGCAAAGAAATCTGAAGAAGTGGGGATAACAGCAGATGAGACTTCCTTGGAAATATTCAAGTGGTTTACAGTCTGCTGGGACTATCTTCTTGCTCTTAAGCTTTTAGCATTTTATGGGACCTAAGTTTTCACTCTACGTTTTTGCCTTTCCCTTTTGGCTAGCAGGAGCTTTCTCACAGGTTTTCCAGGTTAAACTACAGGTCTGGTGGGAATCTGTCAGCATAGTGTGTGGTTGTTTGTATGACACAAATACATGTTCCCTTGATTCTTCCCTTACCAGGCAAATGCCAATCCATCTTCTGGGTGGAGAAGCAGAAAATGTTGGGCTCTGGCATTCCATTCAACAAAACTATTGAGTGCTTACTCTGTGACCAGTGCACATGAGATGCTGTGTCTCTAGTGGCCACATGCTCTATGTGGTGATCTTATATCTAGAGATAAAACAGCTTTATTTTTCATCACTTTGTCTTGGATGCACACTAATCTTATTCTCTCTTAAGTATACAGAATTCATGTGCTGCCCAATTTGGGCCATGATATTGTCTCTTGATTACTTATTCTGAATCTCTGCTCCTAAATCAAAACTCACCTTCTCTGTGTCTCATCCTGATCTTTCTCTCTAGTGACAAGAGCTAGACTGATCTGTGACCATTCAGAGCTAGAACGAATCTCATCGCTCATGTGGTCCAAAGTTCTAATTTTAAGCAAGAGGAAAGGAGTCCTGAAATGTTCAGTTCAATAAACATTTAATAAGCATCTCTTTGGGGCCAGTGAGCATACCAGCACCTGGGTGGCACATATAAGAAAGACAGGATTTCTACCACAATTCTTTTGCTGGAATAGAATCACAAAAAGGTAATTAGAATACTTTAAGTGCAAAGAAAGAGGTATGTTTAGGGTAAGGTGGTGCTCATGGAAGGACAGGGGAAGGGCTTCTAGGAGATGATATCTAGGCCAAGTTATCAAGGATGAGATGGAATGGGTAAGGTAAAAGTTCTGTGAGGAAAAGTGGAGGGTCTGCAGGGAAAGGCACAATTAAATTCATGAAGAGACTTAGCTTGGTGTGTGTATGTGTGCTACAGGGAGCTCAGTGTGCTAGGATGGCAGTCTTAAGCCGAGGGAGATAACGCTGAAGAGCAGGTAGACGGTCTCGCATGTTGTTAAGAGCCTTTGTGCTTGATCTGGCAGGCCGTGGGGCTGGGGTTGGGAGATAGGTGTGGGGTGGGCAGCAATGAAGAATTTCAAGCTGAGACATGGTTAAATTTGCATTTTAGCTGGATCATCATGGTAATACCATGGAAATGAATCAGGATAGACAAGAGGCAGGAGGACTAGTGAGTCTAGAACTCTGGTCTCTTCTTTCTGAGCCCAGGGTTTCACCTGCTACACCACACTGAGTCCTCCAAGGACTCAGCTGGAAGCAAATATCTCCAGAAAGCCTTTAAGTTATGCCCTTGGTTTTCTGGGCATCTGCTGTTTTTGCCTGATGGGCATCTGTTCCTTTATTGTTATGGTAATAATACTTCAATTTCCTTTTGGGGGAACTATTCCCATCCCAAACTCAATCTGAGCTTCCACGGGAGGCCAGGCTCCGTAGACTGGTGCCTGACCCAGATCAAGCTACTCAGCATATTCTGTCCTCCTAGAAAAGTGACTGGGTCAGTGATGGACATGGGACTAGGCCAGACCAGTGAGACTCAGTGATACTCAGGACTTTTCGGCTACGCAGAACACTCTGTTGACTTCAGCTTCATTAGCTATTCAAAGGTTCCTAACAAATACATCAAGAAACATTTCTGAACACTTTCTACATCCCTAACTTTCAGACCCTACACAGTGAGTTCAGGTTCCATGGCATGAGTCACAGCTCCTGTCACTGAGGGAGCCACTCGGTGACGACTGGTGGATTGAAGACATCACTGAGTGATCCCTTTCCTTGGTCCCTCTAAGGTGCAGTTTGAGATTCTAAGGAGCAGAGTAGTTTGGGAAACCCAGTAAGGCATAAAGAATAATAAAAGTATCACCACAGTCCCACTATGCAAAGTTACCTACTGTTAAGAGTTTTGTGTATTGACTTCTATGCCTCTTTTCTATGGACACATATTGATGCATACCTCTAAGTACTTGAGCACATAGAGACACCCAGGGCATTGGATGCTGCTTCTGTTGCTTTGCCCCTGGCTTTTTCCACTGTACACTGTAGCTTGGGCATTTCCCTCATATGCATGGCATTCTTAAGTGGGCTCATTTAACCTCTAAACAGTTCCAAGATGCCCTTATCTGACTCCCACATTTCTAAGTGTGTGCCCGCTGTCTGAAAGCAGTTTCTCTTGGCCACTGTTCCAGGGGGAACATCTGCCTGCTGCCTCTTTCTCCTTCTGCAGCAGCCAAGTGATCCATGTAGTGGTGATGGTGTAGTCGCCAAGTCATGTCCCAACTTTTTGCAGCCCCATAGACTGTAGCCCAACAGGCTCCTCTGTCAATGAGATTTCCCAGTATAGAATCCTGGAGTGGGTTTCCATTTCTTTCTCCAGGGGATCTTTCCCACTGGGATGGAACCCTTGTCTCCTGCATTGCAGGTGGATTTTTTTATCATAGCCTGGAAAAGTACAGGGCCAGGACCAGGGTCAGGGACAAACCTAGGCAAAGGAAGAGGAGGAAGCATCCTGGTAACTCAAATATGTATGACATGCTAGTTGCAATAACCTTCACATGATTATTGTTATCATTGAGGATTGAAATATAAAGCTGATCTTGCCATCTGCCTCCTGCTTAAAATGCTCCTTGGCTGCTCAGTGCTTTTAGGATAGCTACCTGTATCCTGATCAATTGTGGGCTAGGGGTGGCACACTGGGTAGTTTGGCCTGAAGACCTCCCCAGCCTGACCTTGTGGTCTGGCCTTTCTTCCTCATTCTTAGCAGTCAGTCTGCACTCACTATATCTGCAAATGCACATCAGCCGATGAAATCACCCGAATCTCTGTCTCTTCCTCTAGACTGCAAATTCCATGAGGGTAGGGAGATCATCTGAGCTGTTCCCTGGGTGATCTTTAGTGCCCAGGTCAGAGCTGAGTGTGTAGTAAGTTCTCAAAAGTCAGTGAAGGAAGGAAGAATGTTGGGAGAGGAAGGTGGCAAACAGAGCACTCTGCTTCATGGCTGTCCCTCTCTTCTTGCCTCTCTTGACGGCTGGGGCAGCTCCTCTGCCCCACAATCCCATAGAAAGGACTCCAAACTCCTTTATCTTTCTTTCTTCCTCTATTTCCCTGCTGGGAGGCAGAAGGCAGAGGAGTCAGGACACAGTATTTTGTTTTTCAAACACACATATGAATCCCTGCTCACAATTGCCCTAAGGGCCTTGAGTGCACCAGAGCAAGCAGAGACCTCACGGTAGTCAAATGAGCCAAGGTCAGGGAGGTAGAGGGGATGAAAGCCCTGCTGTGGGAGTCTTGGACCCAGTACAGCACCTCCTTATGTAACTCACTCAGTCAGAAATTATAAGAGGAGTGTTGTTACTGTTTTCCTATTTTCTGCCTGGAGCTCTGGTTTTCTACTCTTTCCCTTGGAGGGAGAGGCAGTGGCTATTACTATAACAACAACATCTCTAAATAGGGCCTCCCTTGGAGGGTGGAGAGTTTCCCATCCATGAGCTCATAAGACGGTACAACAAATCTGCCCACTCAAGAGTGTTTCTGTCCTTTGTTACTGCATCTTAGCTTGACTGTGTTTCGGAAGTGTGCCTCCACCCAGTTCATGAGAAGGACTGTATCTCCCATAACTACGAAGCGTGTCTCATGGCTTTACAGAGTCTCTTCTAGGCTCAGAAACCAACGATGGGTCTTTTTGGTTGGAAAGGAAAATCCAAGTTCTTTGCCAGACACCCAAGGCCCTCCTAGCCCAGGCTTCTTCTCCAGTGTCCCCTTCTGGAAGGTGACTAAATGGGAAAGTTCCATTGTGACACACGTCAAACCCCAACGGCTACTCTGCTGTTTGGGTTTTAGGTGGTGCTGTTCCCCTTCCCAGAATACCTGTGCTCTTCCTCTCCATGTCTGGGTACCATCCCCACCCCGCACTTCGGAACCAGCAAAAGCCCTGACTTCACCATCTTAAACTAAAGCTAGTAACCCCTTCCACACCCTCATTTACATGGCATCTTGGCAGCATTCAACTCTGCCGAACTCTCCTGTCCCTCCACCTCTTTGTGATACCCACCTGTCCTCCTCTGCCTCCTCTGTGGATACACCGTTTTCTACCCAGCATTTTTCCCAAGTACAGCCCTAGGCTTTCTCTTCTCATTTGCCACATATGTACAAACAACTCACAAATTAGTATCCCATCCCAGATATTCCCTCTATGCAATAAACTCTTATACCCAACTCTTGGACTCTCAATCATATCTTATCCCCAGTACAGCCAAGACAGATTCAGGATTGTTCCGCCTGTTGCCCCCTGCCTCTGCTTTCCATCTTGACCTTGCCAGAGTCCCTTCTCTCAGTGAATGGCTTTACCATCCACCCAGGCACAGAAGCCAGAACTCTGGAGTCCTTCCTGGGCTGTCTTGTTACAGACACACTTAATGATGCTGACTATGGACCAGACTCTGGCTTCCATTCATATCTATGATAGTGTCTTTGTTCTCTATATATGTGACCTCTCTCTCTCCACTAAGACCGAAAGTTCCTGGAGAGCAGTGAGTCTCTTACGATCCAGCCAGGTCTTACTCCAGCACACTGTCAAATTCCCAGCAGGCACTCCAGTAAGTGTTTACTGATTACTTAAGCGGCCATATAGCAATCTACGATGTGCAAACAAGGCAGATATTCAGAGGAGTGCTCTTTGATTCTTTAGTGTCGCCCAATACCAGAGGCCTGACTTGAGTAAACATAAAGGATTTTATGGTCTCTTCCTGCTTTAAAATCTGTGATTCTAGGAGAAACTGTGTGTTTTTAAACCAATGGGGAGCCTAATTCCAAGCTTTATGATTCTATGTTTTCAGATGCATGTATGGTAAAAGAAAGTCTGGATTCAGAGCAGTAATTTCATTCCTTATAAAGGAGTGCTGGGGTAGAAAGCCAGTCTTTCTTCACCTTTTCTTAAGTATTACAGTGTAACACAGTAGGTCAACTGCATAAAATAAAAGGTTGAGTCCATTCTGTTATAATGTGAAGATTTATATAACTTGAAAAGGCTATAAAGAAAACAATTTATGAAACTTAACACAGGTATAAGAAAAGGTCAGATTTATGGCACTTTGTGAATAATTTCAGGTATTTGAATATGAAAATCATCAGATAGATATAAACTTTATACTTAATTATGAGGGATAGTTTTAAAAAGTGGAATCTTGAGTTAACTAAAATGATGCATTGCATTTTATAAAATTTCAGGGAATAGAGAAAGACCTTACCTGGTGCAACTCCTCATCTGATGTTCTATTCCTTATACAATGGGTTTGCTCAGTAGTTAATCAGGCTGTACTTGAATATCCCAGCGGTGGGGGTATTCACTACTCTATCTTTGAACATATCTTATTATTATAAAGTTTCTGTTATGGTTGAGCCCATATCTTCCCATGGAGATTTTATCTGTCTAAAATCACTCTTCCCTTTAGACTGATACAGAGTAAGTTTGAGGACTTGTCCACACAAAGACCACAGAGACAGCTGTCAGATTCCTTAGAATTGTGTTTATTGGTTATTCATTCAACAACTCTCTTTATGTGCCAAACATACCTGAAGAACGTAAAGACACAATAATAACTTCAGGGCAAGGATCTGAATCTCCAATGCTTCCACCGTGTCTAGCATATACATAGTGGATATTAACTGAATGAATGGTGGAAGCCGTGACTCAACTAGAGATGCTCACTAGTCTGGTTGGGGCAGTGAGATATAGAAAGATGTGAAAGATAGGGAAAAGATAACACGTTCAAGGGGAAATGGGCAAATGACATCAACAGAAAATTAAAGAAAGAGGAAAGCCAGATGGCCAATAAACATTTGGCATAATGCTCAGTCTCACTAGCAATCAGGGAAATCAGAGAGATAGAATACCCACACTCATGAGGTTGGCATAATCTGAGAAGTCTGACAATGCCAAGAGTTGATGGGAATGTGAAGCAATTAGAACAATAACACCCTGTGTTGGATGGCTAACTGCAAGACCAGTTTGGAGAGCCATGTGACACTGTTTTGTAAAATTAAAAGTTGAGAGAACCTTTGACCCAGCAATTCCACCTCTGGGTGTACGTACGCCTCAGAGACATAATTTCATGTATGCAGAAAGAGGCATGTACTAGAAATTCACTGCAGCATTTTTAGAGTAACAAAGAATTATAAATAATTCAAATGTCTATCAGTGAAGGAATGGATAAATAAATTATGCTATATTCACCAAATACTTATTATATACCTGTGAAACTGAATAAATTAGATCATATGTATAAACATGAATCTAATTAGCTAAGAAAGGATGTTGAAGAGGGCAGGCTAAGTTACAGTATTTGCACAAATTTTAAAACAGCCCAAGCAAGATTATGAGAGTAACTATATGCCGTCTATGGGGTCGCGCAGAGTTGGACACGACTGAAGCGACTTAGCAGCAGCAGCAGCATATACAGTGAAAATACATGTGGGAATAAAAGATTTCAAATTCAGGATAGTGATTGGTTAGGGGGTCAGAGTAAGGAAGTGCAACTGAAAAATATACAGGAGGCTTCAATTGGATTTGCAATGTTTCATTTTTTTTTTTTTTAGCTGGGTATGCTTGTTTGGGTGACATTACAAACATTTTTTATAGTAACAAAACTGCAGTTGTGTCTGTATCTTAGCTATAGCTGGTGAATCAGGGAGGATACGTGACTAAGCTAGACCAGTATGAATTCTCTGTTTTGTGTATATTTGAAATATTTCTTTCCCTCCCCCCAAAAAAATTAGAGGAAATAATGGCAATTGTGGCAGATAATAGTGTTTGGCTGAAATACAGCTCTTACAGATTTCATTCTTCCTAGCTGCCTTCCACCCAACATATCCCCAGCTTTTCTTGCATTCAAGATGACCATGAGACACAGTTCTAATGAATGAAATATAAGGGAACATCTTCTTGGAGTTTTCTCAGAGAAAGCTTTTACTTTTCTGATATTGTGAGCAGATCAAGTCAATAGCCTGCCTTCTCCCCCTTTTTCCTGCTGTGAACATAGATGACATGTCTGGAGTGCTGATAGACATTTTGCAACCACAAGGAAAGGTTAGCTGAACCACAGAGATGCCAGCCTTAAGATCATTGGACCAATGACCCAATGTCAGAAGAAACCTTCTTAGACTCTTTGCTATGTAAAAATAAAGAAATAAATACATTTCTGACTGTTTAAGACCCTGTGGATTAGAGGTTTTTTTTTTTTTTTAAAGCTTTTCTAATTCATATGAAGGTATGCTGTAAAGTAGCATTATTAAATTTCACAATGGTAGTGGTGGTGGTTTATTTGCTAATTTGTGTCTGACTCCTGTGACCCCATGGACTGTAGCTGACTAGGCTCCTCTGTCCATGTGATTCCCCAGGCAAGAACACTGGAGTGGGCTGCCCTTTTCTTCTCCATGGGATCTTCCTGATCTGGGGATTGAACCTGAATTTTTTGCACTGTAGGCGGATTCTTTCCCAACTGAGCCACCCAGAAAGCCCCAAATCCCAGCATATCTTACTTCAATTTGTCAATATCTATTTTAGTGAGGTATCTCAAACAGAAGACTTTATTGTAGGGGAATCAGATTTTTATCCAATGGAAGAAGGTTGTCATTCAGTTCAGTTCAGTCCCTCAGTCATGTCCGACTCTTTGCGACTCCATGAACTGCAGCACGCCAGGCCTCCCTGTCTATCACCAACTCCCAGAGTCCATCCAAACCCATGTCCATCGAGTTGGTGATGCCATCCAGCCATCTCATCCTCTGTCGTCCCCTTCTCCTCCTTCCCTCAATCTTTCCCAGCATCAGGGTCTTCTGATAAGTCAGATCTTCACATCAGGTGGAGTTTCAGCTTCAACATCAGTCCTTCCAATGAACACCCAGGACTGAACTCCTTTAGAATGGACTGGTTGGATCTCCTTGCAGTCCAAGGGACTCTCAAGAGTCTTCTCCAACACCACAGTTCAGAAGCATCAATTCTTCGACACTCAGCTTTCTTCACAGTCCAACTCTCACATCCATACACAACCACTGGAAAAATCATAGCCTGGACTAGATGGACCTTTGTTGCCAAAGTAATGTCTCTGCTTTTTAATATGCTGTCTAGTTTGGTCATAACTTTCCTTCCAAGGAGTAAACATCTTTTAATTTCGTGGCTGCAGTCACTATCTGCAGTGATTTTGGAGCCCAGAAAAAATAGTTAGCCACTATTTCCACTGTTTCCCCATCTATTTGCCATGAAGTGATGAGACCAGATGCCATGATCTTCGTTTTCTGAATGTTGAGCTTGAAGCCGACTTTTTCACTCTCCTCTTTTACTTTCATCAAGAGGCTTTTTAGCTCCTCTTCACTTTCTGCCATAAGGGTGCTGTCATCTGCATATCTGAGGTTATTGATATTTCTCCCGGCAATCTGGATTCCAGCTTGTGCTTCTTCCAGCCCAGCATTTCTCATGATGTACTCTGCATAGAAGTTAAATAAGCAGGGTGACAATATACATCTTTGATGTACTCCTTTCCTATTTGGAACCAGTCTGTTGTTTCATGTCCAGTTCTAACTGTTGCTTCCTGACCTGCATACAGATTTCTCAAGAGGCAGGTCAGGTGGTCTGGTATTCCCATCTCTTTCAGAATTTTCCACAGTTTATTATGATCCACACAGTCAAAGGCTTGGCATAGTCAATAAAGCAGAAATAGATGTTTTTCTGGAACTCTCTTGCTTTTCCATGATCCAGCGGATGTTGGCAATTTGATCTCTGGTTCCTCTGCCTTTTCTAAAACCAGCTTGAGTGAAGTAAGCCAGAAAGAAAAACACCAATATAGTATACTGACACATATATATGGAATTTAAAAAGATGGTAATGATGACCCTGTATGTGAGACAGCAAAAGAGACACAGATGTATAGAACAGACTTTTGGACTCTGAGGGAGAGGGAAAGGGTAGGATGATTTGGGAGAATGGCATTGAAACATGTATACTATCATGTAAGAAACGAAGCGCCAGTCTATGTTCGATATAGGATGCTTGGGGCTGGTGCACGGGGATGATCCAGAGAGATGATATGGGGTGGGAGGTGGGAAGGGGATTCAGGATTGGGAGCTCGTATACACCCATGGCGGATTCATATCAATGTATGGCAAAAACAATACAGTATCATAAAATAAAATAAAGTAAAAAAATAAATAAATTAAATAAAACCAGCTTGAACATCAGGAAGTTCATGGTTCATGTATTGCTGAAGCCTGGCTTGAATCATTACTTTACTAGTGTGTGAGATGAGTACAACTGTGCAGTAGTTTGAGCATTCTTTGGCATTGCCTTTCTTCGGGATTGGAATGAAAACTGTCCTTTTCCAGTCCTGTGGCCACTGCTGAGTTTTCCAAATTTGCTGGCATATTGAGTGCAGCACTTTCACAGTGTCATCTTTCAGGATCTGAAACAGCTCAACTGGAATTCCATCACCTCGACTAGCTTTGTTCATAGTGATGCTTCCTATGGCCCACTTGACTTCACATTCCAGGATGTCTGGCTCTAGGTGAGTGTGTGTGATCACACCATCATGATTATCTGGTTTGTGAAGATGTTTTTTGTGCAGTTCTTCTGTGTATTCTTGCCACCTCTTCTTTATATCTTCTGCTTTTGTTAGGTCCATACCATTTCTGTCCTTTACTGATTCCATCTTTGCGTAAAATGTTTCCTTGGTATCTCTAATTTTCTTGAAGAGATCTCTAGTCTTTCCCATTCTATTGTTTTCCTCTATTTCTTTGCATTGATCACTGAGGAAGGCTTTCTTATCTCTCCTTTCTATTCTTTGGAACTCTGCATCCCAATGAGTGTATCTTTCCTTTTCTCCTTTGCTTTTCGCTTCCCTTCTTATACAGCTATTTGTAAGGCCTCTTCAGATATTACTCTCATTTTATTATATATACTTATTATGAGCCAAGATGATGCTTGCTTTTTTGGCAGCCTCATAAGACTTGTGATTCATCTTAAACTTATAGTCAACTTAGGTCCCCAATCCTTGACTAGTTGTATAAAGTTTACAGAGCAGTGATCCTTACAATAGGAAGTTCAATCTAGTTCACTGATAAGCTACGGCTCACAGAGGTGAGTTACTTTCCCTGAGTTCACACAAGTGAGAGAATTTCTTTAACCCTTCTTTCCTCTGAGAGTATCTCTTCAGTCACCTGGATGGGCTCCAGGTACCCATGCTTGCATTCTTGGTCCTAGTTATTTGGCTCAGGAATGGATACCTAATTGAAGTTGGACTACTTACATTATCTGTTTAGAATGCCTTCAGGATTGGAAACTGGCTTTGTTTTTTTTAGAATTCACTGCAATGAATATGAAGTGAGACTCACAAGTCCAAATATTATTTTGCTGCTGTTGCTGCTGCTAAGTTGCTTCAGTTGTGTCCGACTCTGTGCAACCCCACAGACGGCAGCCCACCAGGCTCTCCCCGTCCCTGGGATTCTCCAGGCTAGAACACTGGAGTGGGTTGCCATTTCCTTCTCCAAATATTATTTTAGGGACATGTTAATCTTATAGAGCTGGCATGCCCAGTTAATCAGAGATGGAAATGAAAAATGCCTTCTGCAGAAATCGGTGTGCCTCTCTTCTTCTGTCCTTGCACCTCACCTGACCCAGTCCTGGTGAGCACGTCCATCTTGCCCAACATCACTGTGGTTTAGGTACCCCATGCCCCTTTCTATCTCCCTTCTATTTGCTTCTCCACATTCAACCTAACATTTTTCTTTCTTCCTTTCTTGAAGCAACTATGTGCTATCATATCTTTTATCATGGAGTAAGAAAACATTTTTTCCTAAATAATGTATACTTCTTTTGCCTCTATATCTACTTATGATCACATCTACAAAAAGAAAGCAATGGGAAGAAAACACTCTTAATGCCAACAAAAGGAAAGATTTAACAAATTGTGAGTAACTAGTGATTGATTGTATTTTTCCTCCTGCAGTTATTAGGAATTTTAAGGCAGCTTTCACAGAAGGTAGAATTTAAGCAGTAGAGGAAAATAGATTTTAGGGCCTCTCTGGCGACAAAGGGACAGCACCTATGGGTTGGCCTCCCCTGCTTGTGCATGTGATTAGCCATGAATATAAGCCAAAAGTTTATGTAATAACTTGGGTGGATCTTGGACTTTCATTCTTGAGGAGTGCAATGAACTTTCTCTCCTCAGAAAGCCTACATTTGAATGGCATGTTTTAGATCACAAGAGCCCTCAAATTTCAATTAGATGAAGCAATCTGACATTTTTTGGCATATATTTGAAGAATAATGATTATTCTTTGTCTCTGGAATAGTATTTAGGAAAAACAAAATAGTTAAAGTAATTTCCATAAAGACCCCCTGTGCATGGCAGCAAACCCCCATTCAGAGAGATGAACATGGAATTCAGCTAAAATCTTGTTTTTCTGCAGGAAATGTTTAACTATCTCCCATACTGCTCACTTTCACTTGGGACTAAGAAAATTTTAGACTATAAGGGGAAGATAGCAGAGACTGCTTGGAAGCAAATAAAATAGCCTATTAGGTCAAGATGATCATGCAGAGAGCCCCAGTGGGTTTTGCATTGAGCATAGCTTTATAGAAAATACAGATTGAGGCAATTTGTCCCTTCCAATTTTAAATAAGCAGTAGCAGTGGGAAGTATGCCAGGAAGGATGATTAAGGATTAAACAACAGCATGGGAACTTGATCAGAATTTCCAAAATTTCACTGCCAGCACCTGATATTTCTACATTACCACCTCCTTGATTATGAAAGGCGGGGGCCCTTCTCCTGGACCCTACCCCACCCCAGTCCCTTACTGCTTAAGGGAAAGTTATAGAAGAGAAGGCTTCTGTCTCCACCAACTTCTAAGAGGGAACACAGCCAAGAGAAGCAGGAAGAAGCATGCTCACTTCCAACCTTTTGGCAAGCTCAAGTGGGAGCAAAAGCCACTGCCAAATCTATTTTTTAATACAGATTTTAAAAAGGGTTGTGTCTACACATGCAAAGGGAAGTGCACAGTGCGCTGTGTTAAACAGCACAACAATTAAAACAAATCAAACACACACACACAAGCCTAAATCTCTGCCTGACTATCCAGGTATTTGTTTGCCATGTGGTAGGTCCTCACTAGGGTGAGAGTCTGGATTTGCAGCAGTGTCTTCTGCAGTCATGTGAATAGGACACAGCCGCAGAGCTTTCACCCCTACGTGGCCCAGCTGGGCAAGACATGAACCCTGGTACTTCTTAATCTGATCCAGGAGGGAGGAACTCTCTTTCCTTTTGGAGATAACAGTTGAGTTCCTAGATCTGGTGTACCCTGACATGATTGTCACTTTGGTACTTAGAGTTGGATAGCCATCAAGTGAGAGGAAGGCACCAAAGGGAAGTGGGGAGGATAAATTGGGAGGATAAATTAGGATGCTGGAATTAACACATGAACACTACTATATATGAAACAGATATCCAGTAAGTAGTACCTACTGGGTAGCATAGGGAACTCTACTCAATATTTTGTAATAACCTATATATAAGGAAAAACAGGGCTTCCCTGGTGGCTCAGATGGTGAAGAATTTGCCTGCAATGTGGGAGATACAGGTTCAGTCTCTGGGTTAGGAAGATTCCCCTCGAGAAGGAAATGAGTAGCCACTCCAGTATTCTTGCCTAGAGAATCCATGGACAGAGGAGCCTGGTAGACCACAGTCCATAGGGCATGGAGTTGGACATGACTGAGCAACTAACACTTTCTTTCACTTTCAAGGAAAAACAGCCTGTAAAAGATTACACGTATATATATTTTTCATTACACATATATGATTGAATCACTGTGCTGTACACCTGAAACTAATATGGCACTATGAAGCAACTATATTTCAATAAAATTAAAAATAAATTACAAAAAGAGAATGAGAGGGAGAGATACATAAGTCCCAATTCTCTCTCCTCAAGTCTCTGAATTCCCACAGCCTGTTCCTCAACAATATTTAAAGAGTCAATTTTCCATGAAATTTGTGCTTAAAAGATCACATGGGGAGAAACATTTATTGATTTAGTTTGTCCTAAATTTAACAGTCTTTTTAACTGTCTTTTTATATTCCAGTCTTTTTGCTGAAAATGTATCCTGGTCTGATGCCATCACAAATAATGTTGCAATGAGCATTATCCCTGTGCCTTTATGTACTTGTTCCAGTTTCAGTCCAATTCTTAGAAGTGAAACTAATGATCAAAGTACATTTCTGTCTCTTGAATACTCCACAATGCCCAGCAGCACTTGCTGAGTAATGGACACATGGCCTGTGCTTAACAAGAGGTAGTACAGCAATGCAGTTGGAGCATCGGCTCTGTGACCAGCCAGTGCCAGCTCTGCAACTCATGGCCTGTGTGACCTCAGGTAAGTTATTCAACCTTTCAAAACCAGGGTTTACCATCTATTAAGTGAACTAACAATAACAACATATTGAGGGAGTCATGTGCCAGGTACTGTTTTAAGTGCTCCATTCATTACTTCTCAACCTATTTCGTGATGAAGATAATATTAGTATCTCCTTTTACAGATGAGGAACTAGGCACAGGAAGGCTGCACACTTTGTCCAAGGTGATATAGCTAGTAAATAGTGAGGCCAGGCTCATCCCCAGAAAGTCTGGCTCCAAGCCTGTCTTTTAAATACTTTCTTATAGGGGATTTGCATATGATAATGAGAACCGATAGAAGAATATGGGAAAATATGTAAGTAGGTTGGTAGGTAATAGATGGAGAGAGATAGAATGGATTTAGCATGATGTGCAGTGCTCAGTGAATTCATGTGGCCTGGCTAGAGCAGAGATGTGATGCCAATCCTTCCTCCTGCAACGCGCATCCTTTAAGAATGGACCATCAGCTACTCTCTCCATTCATTTCACCCTCTCCTTCCTTCCCGTCTACCATTTGTAGAAATGGATAGCAAATGAAATTTGCTGTATGATTCAGGGAACTCACACTGGGGCTGTGTAACAATCTACAGGGTGGGAGGGAGGTTCAAGAAGAAGGGAACATATGTATACCTATGGGTAATTCATGCTGATGTATAGCAGAAATTAAACCAGTATTGTAAAACAATTATCCTTCAATTAAAAATAAACAAGTTTAAAAAAAAGAATGGATAAGCAGCAATATAAAACAAACAACTCAATTAAAAAATGGCAGAGAATCTAAATAGACATTTCTCCAAAGAAGACACAGGATTCCCTTGTAGCTCAGTTGGTAAAGAACCTTCCTGCAATGCAGGAGACCTGAGTTCAATTCCTGGGTTGGGAAGATCCCCTGTAGAAGGAAAGGACAATCCACTCCAGTATTTTTGTTTGGAAAATCCCATGGAAAATCCCAGGCTACATACAATCCATGGGGTTGCAAGAGTCAGACACAACTGAGTGACTAAACCATCAGCACCAAAAAAGACGTACAGATGGCCAAAAGTACATGCAAAGGTACTCAGCATTGCTAATTATTAGGGAAATGCAAATCAAAACCACAATGAGGTATCACCTCACTCCAATCGGAATGGCCATAATCAAAAAGTCTACAAATAATAAATACTAGAGAGGGTGTGGAGAAAAGGGAACCCTTCTGCACTGTTGGTGGGAATGTAAATTGGTACAGCTGCTATGGAGAAAAATACAGAGGTTCCTTAAAAACTAAAAATAGAATTTTACAATCCAGCAATCTTATTCTTGGGCACATATTTAGAGAAAACCATAATTTGAAAATAATAATAGCCAATGGTTATTATAGGCTATTTATAATAGCTAAGACATGGAAGGAACCTAAATGTCCATTGACAGATGAGTGGATAAAAACGTGGTACATATATACAATGGAATATTACTCAGCCATAAAAAGAAGGAAATAATACCATCTGTAGCAACATGGATTGGACCTAGAGATTATCATACTAAGTGAAACAAGCCAGACAAAGACAAATATATGATATTGCTTATATTTGGAATGTAAAAATAAAGACAAATTAATTTATTTACAAAACAGAAACAGACTCATATACTTAGAGAAAAAACTTACGGTTACCAGGGGGTCAGGGTGGGGAAGGGTGGGAAGAAGGAATAGATCAGGAGTTTGGGATTGACATTTTCACACTGCTATATTTAAAATAGACAGCCAACAATGACCTATAGCATAGCACAGGTAACATAGTCAATGTATTATAATAACCTATAAAGGAAAAGAATCTGAAGAAGAATTATATATATACACATACATATATATATATATGAATTGCTGTGCTATATACCTGAAGCTACATGATATTGGAAATCACCTACACTTCAAAAAGAAAAAAATAGATGAGCTGACCTCATGGATTTCCTTAAGATTTCATTTCTAGGAAGAGAAAGGTTGGGAATGGAGAAGCATGTTACTCTGGAAATCTGTTAAATCTTTTAGTCCAGAAAGCAACAGAATCATTGGAATATGTACATTTTTTAGACTGGGAAGATTAAGGAAGTTGTAATGACTATAAAAAATTAAACTTCCGTCTGAGGAAACCAAAACAGGGGGTGGAACTAGTTATGGAACATGACCTTGGCTGGGAACAACGAACTGTTGGGCCAGGCCATCTGGGGAAATTCTTTCCTATTAAGTGAAGCATGATATTCCAGAAGGGGTGGGCAGGGTTCCTAAAGGGTGAGGCTGCTACTTCCAGGTTAAGTGCATTACATGCATCATTTCATTTAAATCTCTAGCAGCTATGAGATGGGATTATCGTCCCTGTTTGATTAATGAAGAAATCAAATAATGAAGAAGCACGAAGAGGTGATGTGACTTATCCTGGAGTCTGTGCTCTTTTCCATCACAGTTAGCCTGAAGAAGAGGTACATGTTTGTCATGAGGAGAACAGTCAAGACAACAAAGATAGGGGTTTGTCCAGGTGGGTAACCTTGGGCAACATACCTCACAGCTCTAAGCCTCTATATTCTCATCTATAAAAGGGGCATAGATCTGGTATCCAACATACAGATAGAGTGATAGATAAGGGAATTCATATAGCACACTGACCACAGTGGCTGGTACATGGCTAGTGACTGGTACTGGTACACGGTACTTGTACAATTGAGAAATACATTAAGAACCAGAATATACAGACTTCTTCTTCTGCTTCTTTTTTTTTTTTTAGACTGGTATCAAAAATCACAGTGATTAAGATTAGGCCCTTTATATATAGATTGTAACTATTTTATATTGTAATGAGTACCAAAGTGTCTCTTGCTCAGGCAGTAGAATAGATACAGCCTAGATCATATGTCACTAGATCTAATGACGCCAAGACGACAGTTATGGATGGACTGTTTTTACCAGCAATTTGCCAGATTCCATGTGGTTTCAGATTTTTCCCTCTGTAGGACTCAATTGTGCCATCCACAGAATAAGGATTCAACTATAATTTCTAATCTCTTAACCAAACTGAGAAACCTAAAGAAAATTCTAAAAATAATCACCTAGCATATAGAATAAACCCTTGCTTGGCTCTTACTGATGGAAGAGTTTGTTCTAGGGATAAAAAGTGTGAGTTACAAAAGTTTTTTTTTTTTTTTTTAAAGAGAAATGCTATTTCATCATGATATGATAATAGTCACTGTTTATGAGCCCTATGACTCAGCCCAGGCCATGTGCCTGACACTCATCATCAGTTTATTCAGTCCTCCCAACAGTCCTGCAAAGTCAAGAGTTACAGCTTTTTCTTTCTTAAATAATAAAGAATCTAAGGGTCTCAGAGAGAAGTGACTCACGGGGCATACTAGTTTCTCTGATATCTTGTTTTCCCCAAACCTTATCATAACAGATACACCTATTATGAAGTCCCTGTAACTGGAACAAAACAGCCAACAGAGTCCCACAGTGGATTATTTAAAAATTATTCTACGTATAGTTTTTATTGTATGACATGATGACATATAAATAGTTTCCTGGCTTAGTTCAAATTACAGGCATTCTCAGTTCTGTGCAATAATGAGCTTCAACCATGTATGCTATGCTCCTTTTGAAATCCTGAAACAAAGAAGACAGAGAAGTACATCTGTTGAGTCTCTGTGCCCCTAACTCAGCAAGGTTTCCTCCTGGGTGAAGTTGGCCCAGGGCCATTCTCCCCCCCACAGGCTCAGGAAGATCCCCTTAGGATAAGTCCCCCTGCGCTCCTCCTGTTTGTGCCGGCAAGACTGTTCAGCCTCCTGCTTGTGGGCAGTGAGGGAAGATGAAGAAATAACACCCTTTAAGTTGTTAAAAGAAAAGGCACTTGGGAAAAGATTAGCCTGGAACTAAGAATCTTTATGGCAATTCCTAAGTCGAGGTCAGCAAGTTTCAGAGAAGCCAGCTTGGATGGAGACTCAGATCAGGACAAGCCTGCTGCAAATAACAAACAGATGGAGGTGAAGCCCAGGCTCCCTGTCATCTTGGGGGACTGCTTTCACCCAAGAGGGCCAGGCTGCAGAGGAGGTGACAGACTCGTCGTAACTAAAGGCCAGCTCCAGAGGGTCCCAACAGTTACTCTGGCCTTAAATGGCTTCCATTCTGTACAATTCTATGCATGATTTTCAGTTTCCTCCCTTACCCTTCCTCGAGTACTTCATACGCTTGCTTTCTCAGTGGCTATTGGTTTGCGTCTCCTCCGAGAGGAAATTTCTTTCCTCAGCTCCTCCTATTTCAGGTCTCCCCTCCTCACAGTTCTTTCCTGACCTCCTTCTCTGTAAGGTCTTTTCTGCCCTCCTCCCTTTACTGTTTGCTCCCTTCGTGGCACGTGGTGTGAGTCTAATTCCAAATCTTTTTGTTTGTCTGTTTATTGTCTGTTTCTGTCATCAGTCTGTAAGTCCCAGCCAGGCATGTCTGACCGCTCACTGTTGATTCCAGTGCGGAGTGCGGAGCTGGAGACAGAGTGTGTGTTCAATAAATGTTAGCCAAGTAAATTGCTCCCAACTGCCCCCAACATATTTGGAAGAAAATTTCAGTGCAGCCACGGAGTAGGGGATAATTAAGGGCCTTTGTAAACAACTTAATTCAATTTTTAAGGTATCCTCAGAGAGGAATCTCAGGAGGAAAAGCCACATAAATTGGTTTGTGGTATTTCCTGAAAATGTCTTGATGAGATCGCTTAGCTGGCATCTAAAAGCTATGGGAATGCTGCCTCTTTCAGAGTTTGTCTTTTCCCAGTCTTATTTCCAACACGTTTATCATGATACAAGTTCTAGAAATACCAGAGGAGTTAGGTTTTCCATTATCCTGGGATCACATTAATGGATTTGAAGGGCCGTCGTGGCAATGCTGTCATCTTGGCCACTCTACCACTTCTCAGAGAGAGAAAATGAACATGAAATCTGTTTAGTTATTAACAATTCTAGTCAAGACGTGGGAGGAGAGGGTATAAAAGCTATTGGCCAGACTGAAGTTTATATTAGAGCAGTAAGTTCCATTTGTTTGGATATTCCTAGGCCCCATGACCACATTCTAAGATTCAGGAGTATTGAATTATGAACCCAGCTCCAGGATGAGCCAGCGGTGGCTGTAGCTGTGATTGACTGGGGCTGGGCCTGGTGGAGCCTCACAAGTGGCTGCACTGACCTGCTGGTTGAAGTGCTGACCTTAGCTTCAGGGCCATGATCAGAGCTGCAGAATTAATTTGAGCACAAGAGTGGACCTACTCCTTGGAATATGGGCCATGCATTCAGATGGGGAAGGATTGGCAAGGGAGGAAGGGAATATTCTCTTTCACCCCTAGTATTTATACGGAATTCACTCATTCCCTCACTCATCCAATTCAAAATTATATCTGTGAGTGTGTGTATAGAAACTGACTATACCATAGCAGTGCTAGTGCAGGACCAAAAAAACTACCCTGCAAACTGCAGTCGGAAAAGTGAGCATTGGAATCAATGACGAAAGTGTGACTGCCCCACGGCCTTTAAAATTCTCTTACTATTAGTTATAAATGTACAAGGAAATGAAAAAAAATATAGTAAGACTATTATTTAGTTAGTACTCTAAAACATTAGAAACTTTGAGAGTTAGTATAAAAACTTCTCAAGAGTCATTCGAATAGTGCTTGCCTTCTCTTTTCATCATATAACAACACAGAACAAACGTACTCTCTATGTCTTGGCAAATGATCATATTCCCTTTAAAATTTGGATCGGCTTCTAACAGTTTACCCTTTGCTCTCTTTATATCACTGTGAAGTATCTCTGAGAGTTCCTTCCACGTGAAATGGTTTGCAGAATCACTTCTCCTGGGACATCATCTTCCCTTCTGTCATGAACACTTTACTTATTTATGTCAATAAATTTGCCTTCACCAAGTTCCTCTGGCTGCAAATCTAGACCATGTCCAATGGGAAAGATGTCATACAGTCCACGGCCAGCTATTTCTTCTATAACTATATTTACATTTAAGTTTGACTTCCAAGATAATCACTCTTCATTTCTTTGCTGCACTTTATTTTTTTCTGGCTACTTTCCTCTTTCACTTATCCATATTCATAAAATGTCATATGGGCTTATCACCAGGAGACAAGGGGGCAACACAAGGGCTGCTTCTGCTGTTTGTGTGTGCAGTGACCACTCACCATGTCACTTGAAGAAGTGACATAATTTGTTACTGATCATAATAACAGTAACATAATTTGTTACTGATGTGAATCTGTTATTCATTAAGTGATCTGTGGACTGAAAAACCCAGCTGGGAAGTTTATACTGTGCATAATTATTCACAGTTCATATACCGTGGCAACTGTATTGTTGGAGGACTGATGTTATATAACTAAATCATGGTACTGAAGTTCGTGCACCTGAACTATGTAAAATGAGGACACATAATAGGGGTAACTAGAGAATGTCATGGTGGGTACGTAATAGAAATTCCCAACTTGTAGAGACACAGAAGGTTACTTGGAGAAGGTGACACACAAGCTGAGACTTGATAAATAAATAGAAATTAATCTGACAAAGGAGGGGTGTAGGGAAGATTGTTCCGGGAAGAGATTAAAGTAGGTATAAAGCTCCAAATGTAAGAAAGTGCATGGGGTGTAGGGTGGCAGCCATGGTTGTTTCGGGCTGATTGTGGGTGATAATCCTAATACATTATTTTCAGGCTGCAGGCTGTTGTCCCTGGGAACCAGGCAGCACTGGCTGTGACTGGGAATTTGGAATGCTGTTTCAGGACAGTCTCCTGAAGAAGGTGCTGAAGGACCATCAACCACTGCCCTCAGACCAAGAGGCCCACCTTTGGCACCAGGAAAATGAAACCAAACAAAATGACCTTAGATTCTGGTTTGCATACATGACCCAGTGAACACTAATGGTTCAGATGCAAGTGCCCTAAGTACAGGATGGTATAAAGCAAAGAGAAAACTCCCTTTCAAAAGTCACAATTCAAAAGGCTGGTTCAAATCTTTAAAGACAAATTGTATTTCTGGTCAATGCAGAGTTCAGTATCTTAATCTATTTGGCTAAAATCTGAATTGTTTCAGCCCAGACAATGCACTGAAAATATTCTCACTTAATTTCCACCACACCCTTATGAAGTTGCTATTTTTATTCCCATTTTACAGATGAGGAAACTGAGGTTAAGTCACCATGGGGTCACGGAACTGGTCGCATGTAGGACTTATCCTAAAGCTTGTACCTTTACCTAATATACCATCAGTATGTTTTATTTCAATACGTGGAAATAAACACAGATGCCAAATTGAGTGATTATTTTGTATAAGATAAACAGACCAAGATAAATGTTAAAGAATAGGGCAAAATATTCCATTCGTATAGAAACTCTGAGAAAGAGAATGCGTAAGAGTAGCAGGTTTAAGAAAAGTTTTGCACAACTGTGTGGCATCCCAGACATGAGCAATGCATTTAAGATTCTCCTAGGAAAACAAAACAATGAGATTATCTCAGTTATTGAGTTAACCATGAGATTTCACCATCTACATTCTAGCTATGAGTGAGACATTTGTTTGAATTAGATAAGAAGATATAATGTCATTTGAAGAAGGCCCAGTAAATTTAATAACAGAGATAAATGAAACTGACAATGATCTCACACTTTATAAATCTAAACATGGGACCAGGGTTAGGCACAGGGACACTAGCGGTTGATGAATGAGCTTCAGTGCTGCTGCTTACACCATCAACTGGAGACCAGACATGATTTTTTAATGTTCCTTCTAACCAAGGGAATTAAAAAAGAATTAATTCAATCCCCTTTAAACCAAAGAACAGCAGCAGGAAACAACCCTGAACCTTCCCTCCTCAAAGAGCAGCTCTGTTGATAATTTAATCACTAACTGAGTTGTGTAACTTGCCTATGACAAATGGTAAGACACCTACAAATGTGGAAATCTGCCAGAGCCTTCTTTCATAGGAAGGGGAGGGAAAGCCTTATCCAGCTCATAGATACTTTCTGTCTCCCTGTCTTTTGCTCCCTGCCCACAACCACTGAAACTGCTTCTGTATTAGCAGAGAATATGGGAACTGTTCTGGATCTAGCAAGGAAGCGAAGTCACTGAAACATTTAGGATTCTCTGCTTCCCTCCCCACCCTTCCCCACCCTCACCCTATACTTGTTAGCGTGTAGCCACATACTAGGCTCCATCAAGCTGAAATGGTAGCACTATGGAGAACACCATGGAGATCCCATAAGAAAATAAACATAAAGCTACCATATGATCCTGCAGTCCCACTCCTGGGCATTTACAGAGTAAACCATAATTCGAAAAATACATGAATGGCAATGTTCATTGCAGCACTATTTACAATAGCGAAGACATGGAAGCAACATAATTGTCTATTGACAGATGAATAAAGGAGATGTGATATATATACACAATGGAATGTAACTCAGCCATGAAAAAGAATGAAATAATGCTATTTGTGGCAAATGGGTGGACCTAGAGATGATTATATTAAGTGAACTAAACACATATCATATCCTATTACTTATGTGGAGTCTAAAAAGTACAAATGAACTTATTTATACAACAGTAATAGACTCATAGACACAGAAAAACTTATGGTTACCAAAGGGACAAGAGGGGTAGGGATAAATTAGGTGTTTGGTGTTAACATATACACACTACTATATATAAAATAGATAACCAAGGATATACTGTATAGCACAGGGAACTCAATATTTTAAAATAATCTGTAAGAGAAGAGAACCTGAGAAAGAAGTGTGTGTGTGTGTGTGTGTGTGTGTGTGTGTGTGTATCTGAACCACTTTGCTGTGCACCTGAAACTAACACAACATTGTAAATCAACTCAACTTCAATAGAAAAAAACAAAGAAAAGAAGTTGAAATGGCAATCAGCAATGAATATGAGACCCTGCATGATCTGGTTTCTTCCTCATTGTCCAGCTTTATCTCATGCTTCTTTCTGCCATGCTTGCTCCAGTGTTTAGTTTTAGACATGGACATTTAGAATACAATTAATCTAGGCTGTTCTTCCTTTTCTTAGTAACTGAAACTTTTCTTTTTTTAATGTAAATTTATTTATTTTAATTGGAGGCTAATTACTTTACAGTGTTGTGTTGGTTTTGCCACACATCAACAGGAATTATTCTTTAGTCTTGGCTTACGCTTCATTCTCTCTTGGAAGATTTCTTAAGTCATCTAAACGACATTGTCTCTATGTCACAGACTTCCATAGTTCCCTGTGCTTCCTAATACAAAAGCTGCTTCTTCTACATTCTCTACCAGATTGGAGGGTCTGTGACAACAGGTGCAGCATCTATCTTGTCACCATGGACTCCAACACCCAGCACAATGCCCGACATAGTTACTGCCCTCAGCCAGTGTTTGCAGAGTGAACAATTGCCTTCTGCACTTTCCTTTTGAAAAAGGTATTACAAAATATTTAAGACATACACAAATGTGTAAAGAAAAATATCACAGCCTTCAGGTATCCACTATAGTTGCGAATTTAAATCCCTGCTTCTCACTCCTTGATCACATTCTGCTCTTTAGAGGCAACTAGCAGTCTGAATTTGGTTACTATTTCCATACATTTCTTAGTACGTTCATTACACACATATGCAAACCTATAATATTGTTTTGTGTGTTTTTATAGTCTATGTAAGTGTTACATGTATTCTGCAACTGGCATTTTTCAAGTTCTTGTGATTTATTCACACTGTTGAATTTAGCTAGAGATTATTTATTCCACTGCTATGTAGTATTCTATTGTATGACTACCCCAATGTTCATTGGCTTTCTGGTTGGTGGGTTATTTTCTAAGTTTTACCTATACCACAATGCCATGAATATCTTTACTTGCAATGTTATTTTTCTTTCAGTTAGCACTGTGGTATCTAATACACTGAATCTTTACAGTATTTACTTGTCAAAACTGACAGGGATTGGGTCTCTGAAAGCTATATGAGACAGATAATTGAACAACCCAATTTATGTTTGAATGAAAGTGTGTATCGATGGATTTTATGAGAAGCAGTATGGAATAGTGACGACTGATAGAGCACTGATTTGGGAGTTAAAAGTGGTGGGTTTCAGCACCCACTCAACTGCTTAGCCACTATGCCACATCCTGATGGTCTCCTATTTGCCTACCTCACAAAGGTGTTCAAATGATCAAATAAAATAATGTTGCTGAAAAGATTTTGAAATCTGATGGATTATGCAACATTGGAACACCAACAACCAAATTTTATTACCCAAGTGTAATATCACAGAAAGTGAAGAGGAACTAAAAGCCTCTTGATGAAAGTGAAAGAGGAGAGTGAAAAAGTTGGCCTAAAGCTCAACATTCAGAAAATGAAGATCATGGCATCTGGTCCCATCACTTCATGGGAAATAGATGGGGAAACAGTGTGGAAATAGTGTCAGACTTTATTTTGGGGGCTCCAGAATCACTGCAGATGGTGATTGCAGCCATGAAATTAAAAGACGCTTACTCCTTGGAAGAAAAGTTATGACCAACCTAGATAGTACATTCAAAAGCAGAGACATTACTTTGCCGACTAAGGTCCATCTAGTCAAGGCTATGGTTTTTCCTGTGGTCATGTATGGATGTGAGAGTTGGACTGTGAAGAAGGCTGAGCGCCAAAGAATTGATGCTTTTGAACTGTGGTGTTGGAGAAGACTCTTGAGAGTCCCTTGGACTGCAAGGAGATCCAACCAGTCCATTCTGAAGGAGATCAACCCTGGGATTTCTTTGGAAGGACTGATGCTAAAGCTGAAACTCCAGTACTTTGGCCACCTCATGTGAAGAGTTGACTCATTGGAAAAGACTCTTATGTTGGGAGGGATTGGGGGCAGGAGGAGAAGGGGACGACAGAGGATGAGATGGCTGGATGGCATCACTGACTCGATGGACGTGAGTCTGAGTGAACTCTGGGAGTTGGTGATGGACAGGGAGGCCTGGCGTGCTGCGATTCATGGGGTCACAAAGAGTTAGACACAACTGAGCAACTGAACTGAACTGAATAGAATATCACAGAAGAGTTGTCAGAAAATAATAAGACCACAAGGATATAAAATAATTTACCAACATCTATATTTATATTTGTCATCACTTGTGTCTTATTATCTCCTATCCATATTTAATTGGGGTGTTTTAGAGAAAATACCTTACCCCCAAAGGGCAGAACAGAGAAAACCAGGCTCCTGAGAAAAATATGTTTAGGTCCATGGACTTCTACTGTCTATAAAATCCTACCGAGATTACTGAAATGAGTCACGTTGGTTCCAGTAATGAATTTATTCCCACTTCTGCTTCACTGATTATGCAAAAGCCTTTAACTATGTGGATCACAACAAATGATGGAAAGTTCTTAAAAAGATGGGGATATCAGACCACCTTACCTGCCTCCTGAAAAACCTGTATGCAGGTCAAGAAGCAACAGTTAGAACCAGACATGGAACAACAGACTGGTTCAAAACTGGAAAAGGAACATGATAAGGCTGTATATTGTCACCTTGTTTATTTAACTTATATGCAGAGTACATCATGCTAAATGTCAGGTTGGATGACTCACAAGCTGGAATCAAGATTGCTAGGAGAAATATCAATAACTTCAGATATGCAGACGATACCAACCTTATGGCAGAAAGTGAAGGGGAACCAAAGAGCCTCTTGATGAAGGTGAAAGAGGAGAGTGAAAAAGCTGGCTTAAAACTCAACATTCAAAAGACTAAGATCATGGTATCGTCCCATCATTTCATGGGGAATAGATGGGCAAAAAGCGAAGTAGTGACAGATTTTCTTTTGGAGGGCTCCAAAATCACTGTGGATGGTGACTGAGGCCATGAAATTAAAAGATGCTTGTTCTTGGAAGGAAATCTATGACAAACCTAGACAATATATTAAAAAAGCAGAGATAGTACTTTGCTAACAAAAGTCTGTGTAGTCAAAGCTATGGTTTTTCCAGTAGTCATGTATGGATGTGAGAGTTGGACCATAAAGAAGGCTGAGCACTAAAGAACTGATGCTTTTGGACTGTGGTGCTGGAGAAGACTCTCCAGCAAGGAGATCAAACCAATCAATCCTAAAGGAAACCCTGAATATTCATCGGAAGGACTGATGCTGATGCTCCAATACTTTGGCCACCTGATGCAAAGAGCCAACTCATTGGAAAAGGCCCTGATGGTGAGAAAGACTGAAGGCAAAAGGAGAAGAGGGTGGCAGAGGATGAGATGGTTAGACAAAATCATTGACTCGATGGACATGAGTTTGAGCAAACTCTGGGAGATAGTGACGGACAGGGAAGCCTGATGTGCTGCATGCAGTTCATGGGGTCGAAAAGAGTCGGACATGACTTAGGGACTGAACAACAAAGGAATTTTTTCCAAAGGTTCTGTCTTCATGCTTAGATGTATGTTAAGCTATAAAACTTAAAATGGTTATAGGAAGGGGTTTAGAGCTTGAAAGATGGGTTCAAATCTTCCTCTACTTCCCTCTCTGTAGTGAGGATAAAAGATAATCATGTAGGACAATTGTCGGGAGAATTAAATGAGCTCATGCATATAAGGCAGCATCCCCTTCAGGATGTGGCTGAAAATTAGCCTTAGCTGAAATTTCCCAACAGGTGAGGCAAGGTTGTTGCGCTTTTGTTCTTAAATCATGATCTCAGTTACCTCAGTTTAACTCCTCTTCACTTTGAAATTTAATTTTATTTATTTACATTACAAATTTATGTCTCACAGTTCTGGAGGCTGGGAAGTCCATGATCAAGATGCTGACTGAGTTGGTTCCTGGTGAGGGACCTCTTTCTGGCTTGTGCGTGAACACATTCTTACTCTAAGCCCCAGCTTTGGAGAGGGGGATTTCATCTCTCTCATTTTTTATGCTTATTTGTTTATTTTTTGGCCATGCTGTGTGGTATATAGTATCTTAATTCCTTGACCAGACATGGAACCTGTGCCCCTTGCTCAGGGATCAAACCCACGCCCCCTGAAGTGGAAGCACAGAGCCTTAACCACTGGACTGCCAGGGGAGTCCTCCTCTTCACTTTTTAAAGCGTTGGTCTAGCCATTCTGTCAGGACCTTCAGCTATCACGTGTCTAACTGTCACTTCTGAATATATGACTGAGGCAGCTACGATATGCTCAGTGCACAAAGAGTGTCGCCACCACTACAAAACTTTATAGGCGCCAAGTGCTTCTGAAATCTTGACTTCTGATTTGGAAACTGAGAAAGAGCAGCCTGGTTAATTTGTCTGATTTATTAGCAAGGAATCAGAGAGAGGTTTTCAAATAAAATCCAATTCCAGCCATGCCATCTTGGTCTCATGTAAATGCTGGAAATAGATAAGGTTAAAACACAGTGTCACAGCTCTAGGTTTCTGCAGAATTTTTGCTCTCCATATTCTGCTGTGCTAGAATTCTGTTTTATGCTACAGTAATAATGAGTCAAAGAATAGATTTACTCTGTGCATTTGCACACTGATAACTGGGTTCCTGGGAATTAGTTTGCTTTGCAAAGTACATGTTTTTCTCTATAAACATATCTTCTATAAAGGTCTCTCCATGACTAAGAAGGAAGTGAAAGAGCTAGGAAGAGGGACAACAGAACAATGTCCCTTCTGTTCTAGTAATATGGGGAGGACTCCTGGGGGTGGGGGTGGGGCATATGCCTGGAAAAGATGGGTGCAGATGAACAGGTGGGATTTTACTGCCATAGATTTCTTTGTTGCACTACATACTTTTGTTTACTCAAAGAAGTTTATTAAGATCCCGCTACCAGGCAACACACTCTAGTAGCTTGGGAGCTAGACCACTGTGTTTAAATCCCGGTTCTGTCACTACAACTTGTATGACCTTGGGCAAGTTATCTAATCTCTCTGTATCTCAATGTCCTCACCTGTAAAATAGGGATAATAATAGTACCTGTCTCATAGAGTTGTTGGGGTTAAGTAAATTAATTATTGATATCTCTCTATCTCTATGTCTTTTAACCACTGCTAGGCCATTGTAGTGATAGTCGCTCAGTGTGTCTGACTTTTTGCAACCCCCTGGACTGGAGCCCACCAGGCTCCTCTGTCCATGGAATTCTCCAGGCAAGAATACTGGAGTGGGTTGCCATTTCCTCCTCCAAGGCCATTATAAGAGTTCAGTAAATACTAGCTATTATTATTACTCTCACCTAATGTCTGTAATTGGTATTAAAAATAGGAGTTCTGTGGATCTTAAAGACAGAGATTTTCTGATAGGTTATCAGTCTTTCAGGTTAAGAGGCTAAAGGAAAACAAGAACACTGAGGTTATAATCTTCTCAGTCATGACAAATAGTTCAAACTTAGGAGGCAGATGCCTATAACTGATTTAGGAGGCAGAGACCAAACTATGTTTAATGGTAAAGAAAATGAATGCTATTATGTATCTGCTAAATAAGCCATCCTTTCAAAATGGAAAACATCATAGTCATTTCAGTTTGCCATTGAGCTTGGCCAATGCCACTGGAGCAGCACAAATGGAACGTAATATAAAAGTATACACATAATGTACTGTTCTAAATTCAGAGCGCAATTCTCTAACATGGCTATTCTCTGAAATTTTCAGAGAGATGATGCATAGAATAAGGTGGCTATTAAGCTAAAAATGAACAACAGTAAAACAGAGAAGGGGCTGCAAGGCCTGATGGAGTTGAAGAGAAACCATTAAATATCTCGGTAGTAGAAATGGAGGTGGAAATTGTGTTTGCCTTCTTACTTTATGGGAATGTTAAACCTACTGCAGTTTGGAGTTCACAGATAAAAATCGTTAAAGAAACTAAAAACGAATAAGATGTCCATAGATGGAAAGCTTACATGTTTGTTCAATAACCCACTGTTTAGCAATGCTCTTAAGAAAATGATTTTTGTGTAACCCAAATTCCTTACCCTGTAGCCAACGTCTGCCTAAAAGATGCTGCTTCAACTATAGAAAAAAACCCGCATAGCTAGAATTCCCGAGGAATGGGTAGGTTTTATTGTTGTTTTAGTTGCTCTGCTTAGTTTGGACTAAGTAGAAAATTTATTTCAAGCTTTCTGTCCACAGACTTTTTGGGAGTCAGGGGAAGGCTTAGAGATACAGTAGAGAGAATCTTCTGTACCTCTGCCTCTGTACAATTTTAATCTTTGAATAATTCAGGACTCTCCAGGGCCTCAGGGCTCATCAAGAGGAAGGAGATTATTACTGGGCAGGACAGAAATGTAGAAAGTTTAGAAGACCTGAACTAATCTTCATTTCTGCCCCCTCAATCTTGGGAGTAGTGCTTTTATGGGAGATGGAAGAGTGGAAAGACATTCAATATCAAAGTCTTTCCTCATTATCTCAGGGTGGAAAAGAAAAAAAAGCAGTTCTATCCTCCTACACTTTTGTTGGGAATGTAAATTGGTGTAGTCACTGTGGAAAACAGTATGGAGGTTCCTCAGAAAACTAAAAATAGAGTTACCATATGATCCAGCAATCTCACTTCTGGGCGTATATCCAGACAAAACTCTAATTTAAAAGACACATGCACCTCATCGGTCATAGTAGCACTATTCACAATAGTCAAGACATGGAAACAACCCAAATGTGCGTTGGCAGATGAATGTATAAAAAATATGGGGTACATATATACAGTGGAGTACTATTCAGCCATAAAAGGATGAAATGCCGTTTGCAGCAACATGGATGGACCGAGAGATAATCACACTAAGTAAAGTCAGTCAGAAAGATAAGTATCATATGATATCACCTATATGTGTAATCTAAAATGTGACACAAATGAACCTATCTACAAAACAGACAGACTCACAGACAGAATAGACTGGTGGCTGCCAAGGTGGAGGGGGCTGAGGAAGGGATGCAGCAGGAGGCTGGGGTTAGCAGATGTAAGCCACGATAAATGGAATGGATAAATGACAAGGTCCTACTCTATAGCACAGAGAACCATATTCAGTATCTTGTGATAAATCATAATGGAAAAGAATATAAAAAAGGAATACATGAATGTGTGTGTATGTATGTATGTGTGTGTGTGTGTGTGTATATATATATATATATATATGTATATATATCTCTACACAAAATATGTATTGAAGTAGGAAATGGAAACCCACCCTAGTTTTCTTGCCTGAAGAATCCCATGGACAGAGGAGCCTGGCAGGCTATGGTCCATGGGATCGCAAAGAGTTGGACACACACCATGATTAGCATATATATATATATATCTGAGTCACTTTACAGCAGAAATTAACACAACATTGTAAGTCAATTATACTTTAAAAAGGCAGTTATAGTAAATTTGAGGATTGTGATAGTAGTTCTAGTTCTAAGTTTTAAAAAACAACTTTAGTGAATATAACTTACATACTATAAAACTCATCTATTTAAAATGTACAACTTAGTGATCTGTAATATATTCACAGAACTGTACAACCATTACTCTGGAAAGAAACCTATTAATATCAGCAGCCACTCCCCATCCCTGTGCCAACCTCAGGCAACCACTAATCTACTTTCTATGTCTATGGATCTGCCTTTTCTGGAGAGTTCACACAAATGGAATCATACAAAGTGGGGGCTTCAGTGATTTGCCTTTTCACTTAGCATAATGTTTTCGAGCTTAACTGATGTTATAGGATGTGTCAGTACTTCATTTTTCTAACTGATGTATTATGTGACTTTATAGTCTGCCTTCCATATCTTTTGACGATTCTATACCTACAGATTTAATCAACTGTAGATACAAAATATTCTAAAAAAAATTCAGAGACTTCCAAAAAGCAAAACTGGAGTTGGCTACATGCTGGCAACTATTTACATAGCATATATGTTTTATTTACAACTATTTACATAGCACTTATACTATATTTTTGGGCTTCCCTGGTGGCTCAGTCAGTGCTAAAGAATCCACCTCCCAATACAAGAGATGTGGGTTTGATTCCTGGGTTGGGAAAATCCCTTGGAGAAGGAAATAGCAACTTATTCCAGTATTCTTGCCTGGGAAATCCCATGGACAGGGAAGCCTGGTGGGCTACTGTACATGGGGTCACAAAAGAGTTGGACATGACTTAGTGACTGAACAATATAAAGTATACAGGAGAATGTGTGTAGGTTGTATGAAAATACTATATGATTTCCTATAAGGGAGTTGTGCATCCCAGAATTTCGGTATCTTCTGGGGTTCTTGGAACCAATCCCCGTGGATACTGAGGGACAAGTGTACACGGATAGAATATATTATATTTATCCACTGATTAGTTGATGAACATTTAAATTATTTCCACTTTTTGGCTGTTAAGAATACTCTTTCTATGCCATCTTGGGAAAGAAAAACGGAGCTAAATGAATCAATCTTCCTGACTTCAGACTATACTACAAAGCTATAGTCATCCAGACAGTATTATACTGGCACAAAAACAGAAATATAGATCAATGAAACAAATAGAAAGCTCAGAGATAAGCCCATGCATCTATGGGCACATTATCTTTGATACAGGAGGCAAGAATATACAGTGGAGAAAAGACAGCCTCTTCAATAAGTGTTGCTGAGAAAACTGAGCAGCTATGTGTAAAAGAATGACACTAGAATATCTCCTTATGTCGAGCACAAAAATAAACTCAAAGTGGTTTAAAGACTTAAATGTAAGGTGATAAATTGTAAAGCTCTTAGAGGAAAACACAGGCAGAACAATCCCTGATGTAAATCACAACAAGATCCTCTAGAGCCCACTTCCTAGAGTAATGGAAATAAAAGACCAAAATAAACAAATGTGACCTAATTAAACTTAAAAGCTTTTGTACAGCAAAGTGAAAAGACAACCCTCAGAATAGGAGAAAATAATAGTAAATGAAACAAATGACAAAGGATTGAATTCCAAAATATACAAGCTGCTCATGCAGCTCAATTCCAGAAAAAAATCCAATCAAAAAGTGGGCAGAAGATCTAAACAGATATTTCTCCAAAGAAGACATACACACAGCTAATAAACACCTGAAAAGATGTTCAACATCACTCATAATTAGAGAAATGCAAATCAAAACTACAATGATACCACCTCATACCGATCAGAAGGGGCATTATCAAAAATCTACAAACAATAAAAGCTGCAAAGTGTGTGGAGAAAAGGGAACTTCTTGTATTGTTGGTGGGAATGTAAATTGATACAGCCACTATGGAGAACAGTATGGAGACTCCTTAACAAACTAGGAATAAAACCACCATATGGTTTTATTTGTAGTGAGTAGTGAGTCCAACAAATTCACTACTGGGCATATAGCCTGAGGGAACCATAACTGAAAAGACACATGTACCCCAGTGTTCATTACAGCACTATTTACAACAGCTAGGACATGGAAGCAACCTAGATGTCCTCTGAGAGAAGAATGGATAAAGAAGTTGTGGTACATATATACGATGGAATATTACTCAGCCATAAAAGGGAACACTTTTGAGTCAGTTCTAATAAGGTAGATAAACCTAGAGCCTGTTGTACACAGTGACGTAAGTCAGAAGGAAAAAAACAAACATCATATATTAATGCATATATATTTGATCTAGAAAGCTGGTACTGATGAACATATGTGCAGGGCAACAGTGGGGACCCAGACATAGAGAACAGACTTGCAGACACAGTGGGGGAAGGAGGGTGGGACAAACAGAGAGAGCAGCGTGGAAACTTACACACACCACATGTGAAACAGAGAGCCAGGGAGCTCAACCCCGTGCTCTGTGACAACCTAGAGGGCTGGGATGGGGGGCAGGTTACGAGGGAAGTTCAAGAGGGAGTGGAAATATGTATATCTAAGCCTGATTCATGCTGATGTATGGCAGAAACCAATACAATATTATAAAGCAATTATCCTCCAATTAAAAAGAAATTTAAAAATACTGCTTCTATGAATATATATATACAAGGTTTATTTTTTTGGCCATGCCACATGGCATGCGGGATCTTAATTCTCTGACCAGGGATGAAACCCAGGACCCCTGCAATGGATGTGCAGAGTCTTGACCACCAGACCCCTGGGGAAGTCCCTGTGTATAAGTTTTTATGTAGACATACATTTCCATTTCTCTCCATTAGAGTTGAATTGCTTAGTCATATGATAGTTCCACGTTTACCAATTTAAGGAAGTGCCAAACTGTATTCCAAAGTGGTTCACCATTTTATATCCCCACCAACAATGTACATTTCAATCTCCACATCTTTGCCCAACATTTTTTTTTTTTATGGCCATCCTTTATGAGTATGAAGTGGCATCTCACTGAGGTTTTGATTTTCTAGTTCTTAATGACTAATGATGTTAAGCATTATTTCATGCTTTTGGCCATCTGTATATCTTCTTTGGAGAAATATCTATTAAAAATCCTTAGTCCACTTGTGTGATCTTCCCTGGTTTCTCAGTGGTAAAGAATCTGCCTGCTAATGCAGGAGATGTGAATTTGAACCCTGCATCTGGAAAACTCCCTGGAGAAGGAAATGGCAACCCACTCCAGTATTCTTGCCTGGAAAATCCCATGGACAGAGGAGCCTGGCAGGCTACAGTCCACAGGGTAACAAAGAGTTGGACACAAGTGAGCGACTAACACTTTCCACTTTTCTACACTTTTCACATTTTCCACTTTTGTCCACTTTAAAACTGGGCTATTTGTTTTTTAATTGTTAAGTCATAAAAGTTCTTTATATTCTGGATACAAGTTCCTTGTTAGATGTATATGATTTGCAAATATTTTCTTCTATTCTGAGGGCTGGTTTTCTGGTTTCATAATAGGATCTTTTGAGGCATCACCATTTTAGATTTTGAGAAAATTCTATTTTTATGATTGCTTATGCTCTAGATGCCATGTGTAAAAAACTATTCCTTATTCTAATGTCACAAGGATTTGCACTTATGTTTTCTTCTGAGGGTTTTTATAGTTTCAGCACTTAACGTTCAAGTCTGTGATCTATTTTGAATTAATTTTGTGTATAATGTAAAGAAGAGGTGTGACTTCATTCTTTTGTATGTGACACTCCAGTTTTTCTCTCATCATTTGTTGAAAAGACTAGGAAATGGAAACCCATTTCAGTATTCTTGGCTAGGAAATCCCATGAACAGAGGAGCCTTGTGGGCTACGATCTATGGGGTTGCAAGAGCTGGACGTGACTTAGCAACTAAACAAAATTCTTTCCTCATTAGTTCATATACAGTTGATCCTCGAACAATGGTAGGGGGTGGTGGGGACTAGGGGTGCAGTCGAAAATCCTTATAAACTTCACAGCAGATTCAACCAACCACAGATTGAATATTGATATGAAAAACTGATTTCATGGATTTTTTTCCCTCTCTAGTACATTTGTTTGACATCGGATCAAACAGTTTTCACACATTTGTCCACTTTTTTCATTCATTAGTGATGTGCTGAATGTGTAGTAGGCAGCAGTGGACACACAGTGAAGAATGTGCCAGTGGGTGGGTTCAGCCTGAGGCTAGTTCCTCTCGTCTCTAGACAAGGAGAAGGGATGAGGACATTATATGCTTAGTTTAATAGATTCTTGTATCTTCTGTCCTCTTCCTCTCCAATATACTACTATTTCTTAATAAGTCAGGGTCTTCAAATATATTGTTATTGCCCTCTTTCTGGAATAGTTTCCCCCTTTCTCCTCTCCTGGTTAACTCCTTCTCACTTCAGTTCTCAACTGAACCATCACTTTGTCAGGGAAAATACCCTGATTCCCTCAGGTCAACCCCCTCCTGTCAACATGCATATGGGGGTCCTCTACTTCAACTGGGTAATATGCTATATGGTGGTTTAGTGGCTAAATTGTGCCTGATTCTTGCGACCCCACGGACTGTAGCCTGTCTGGCTCCTCTGTCCATGAGATTCTCCAGGCAAGAATACTTGAGTTGGTTGCCATTTCCTTTTCCAGGGGATCTTCCCAACCCAGGGGTTGAACCTGGGCTTCCTGCACTGTAGGCAGATTTGTTACCAACTGAGCTATGAGGGAAGCCCCCAGTATGCTCTACAATGGTAGGAAATAATTATTTGGGTAATCAGTGGCTTACTGTACATCTCTTCTGCTGTTGTGATAGATCCTACGGGGTGGGTATCATGTCTGTCTTTTCATGCACACTATTCCATAGCACTTGGGAGAGCAAATTCCAGAATCAACAGACAGACCTGGTGAGAATCCCAGCTACAGTTAACAGCTTTGACTTTCTTTTTTCCTATCTATGAAGTAGAGATAATAATGGTACTTGTCTCTTAAGGCTCTTTTGAGAATTAAAGAATAGCAGTAGCATGTGAAATGCCCAGGTTGGTGCTTGGCACATGGCAGTTAGTTGGTTAAAATCTACTGAATGAATGAATGCATCAGCCCTATGGGGCACCTGCTACAGCCAGTGGACTTGTGTGGGAATGTGCATTTCCCATGGCAGCTGGGCAGAGAAGGCTGAATGACTCCTTAAGAACATTCTGGAATCACAGGTATTCTCCCAGCACCCTGGGTGGAGGTCAAATCTCTCTGTTAAGTGGGGGGGACGATGACTTTCTGAGGCAGTCTGTAGAGCCATTAAAAACAATTAGCCAAGCCTACGTACCCTTTCTAGCTCCTTGACTCAACATCTAGGCAAGTTACACAGCCTTATTGAGCCTCAGTTACCACCTCTGTAAAACAAAATTATGCATCATATCTTCATTGTGAGTTTGGTGAGCAGATTTAGTGGGACGGAGTACACAACACACTTAGCTCAGTGCCTGTTGCATCCCACAGGCGCAGAGAGCTTGAGTTCCTTCCAGTTGTTAGTGTTGGAGAGGCTCTGGTTTCTTGTTATGAGAGATTTAAATCCCCAAGTATTAGTTTCATTAAACCCTTGACAATCTTCCAAGGAGAATGGGAAACAAAGGGCATATAAAACACCCATTTAGTGCTAGTTTATTGTAAGCCACAGTTAATCGGCTTGCCAAATTTTCCATTCATTCCCAAGAAGTCATAATTAGGAAAACAAACGCTGTGTGTGTGTGTGTGTGTGTGTGTGTGTGTGTGTGTGTGCGCGCGCGTTATTTGGTGGTGGTTAAAATTCAGCCAACTTTTTGGTCTCAGTTTAGAGAACATGAAACAAGCCAATCGCTTAAGTATTTCCATTGTTCCAAATTAAGGTAAAAAGTCAGTTTGCATTCACATTATTCCTGATCTTTAGGGATATTTCTTCCGCTTTAGGTCTTCCATGGTCATTTTTCCTTCTATCTTTGATGAAAGCTGAGAACTTTGCTCCTCTTTTCCTCCTTCCTTTCCCTCCCTCTCCCTCTATTCTTTTTTTCCCCCTCCTTTCTTTTTTCCTCTGTCCCCTACCTTTCTTTCTTCTCTCTTTCTTCCTCCAAAGTGACAGCTTGGCATCTCTATGTCAAATGGGGATAATTAAAATAATAATGTCTTCACAGGATTATTGGGAGAATGAAATGAGGCATGTTGGTTCTTAATGCAGGGCTTAGCATATAGTAAGCCCTTCTACATGTCGGTCAAGATTATCACTGTTTGAAAAAGTCAGGTTGCCTATATTATTCCTTTCCTCTTTGTTCTTCTGTTGTTTTTTCAAACTCCAACTCTTGGGAGTTTGCCTGTATTTCTTTCCCTAGTTCTTTCCACTGAGGCCTGCTAGTGGCTCTCAGTAACAGGAGAGTAGCAGAACTGCTCATAAAATATTTCTGTATGAGACTCCTTAGGAGACAGAGGATGAGGTGGTTGGATGGCATCACCAACTTGATGGACATGACTTTGAGCAAGCTCCAGGAGCTGGTGATGGACTGGGAGGCCTGGCGTGCTGTAGTCCATGGGGTTGGAAAGAGTCAGACACGACTAGAAGGCTGAACTGAACTGCACACCTTAGGAGCCTTGCATTGGGCCAGCATCTCACATGAGACTTGGTTCCTGGCTGGATATGCTCACAGCATGGTTAGTGTCTGCGTAGGTCCTGGCTGCCACTGTCATGTTCGACCTGTCCCAAGGGTGTTGGGCTATACAGCAGACAGACAAAGGCAGGCTCAGGAACCAAGACCTGTTTCCATAGGAACAGGTCAATACCACCCAGGGTCAATTGTGAGTGCCTGCAGCCCTGTGCACCACATTAAGTAGCATCAATGGACCTCTGAAGTTCAATATTTTAAATTAATGCACAGAGAGGGGCCAAATTCAATTCTTCATTGCCTGACTGTCAATTGTTTAGCCTATTGGAGATGTTTCTCTCTGGTCCTCAGGACTGGGGCCATAAGAAAAGTAGGAAAGATGCTGGTGTTCTTCTCTGATTCTTTCCCTGCACTTTACTAGGGGGAATAGTGGTCCCTAACTTCAGAGAGCATCTGAATCACCATTTTAAATGCAGATTTCCAAGATTCTACCCACAAGACTCACACTCAGTAAGTCTTGGGGCAAGACCAGAAACTGCATCGAGAAGCAACCCAGGTTTGCCACTTTTGAAATCCTTTCCTTATCTGTGGTCTGTTTCACCTCCCCAACCAGTGCAGTGGCTGTTGGAAGGCAGGACTTTGTCTAGGCTGTTTACTACTGCCTTTCAGGAAAAGAGTGAAGTGCGATCTAGCATCTCCCAAACTTCAACTGGTACACAAATCACCTACCAGCTTATGAAAAGGCAGATTCTCATTGGTTCAGTCTGGAGTAGGTTCCAAGAGCATGCATTTCAACTCTCCTTGGCAATGATGCAAGGTTGCCACTCTGAGTAGGAAGGGTGGCATCTTTCAGAGTATAAACTGGGGTCAGACCACCTGGATTTGAATCCTGCTTCCACCTCTTGCTAGTGGAGAAGTCCTGGGATGCTCTCTTTTCCTATTAAGTAGAGCCAGTAACAGCAACTTTCTCACAGGGTCCTTTTGGGGCACTTAGGAAGTAACATAGTGGAAGCATTTAGCCCCATATATGGTGAGTATTCAGTTAATCAACTGTTATTATCACTGTCATGAAAAGTACCAGGAAGTTAAAACTCAGTCACAATTTGAGAAACTGTCATTGTGGTCAACACACAAAGTTCAGCTTCAGATTGCTTGTATTTACATCCTGATTCCACCACTTATTAATTGTGTGTCCTTGGGCAAGCTTCCTTATCTGTAAAATGGGGAAAATAGTGGCAGCTACTTCCTATGGTTGTTGGGAAGATCAGATAAGATGATGCATCCAAACTCCTTACTGTGGTACCAGGCATCTAGGAGCCCCCTTTACTGTTATTATTATCACTGATCAGCAGTAGCTGAAGAAATCTGGGGTGAGGTTGTAACCTACTAGGACCTCTGGCTTGGCTGATCTACATCCTTGCCTAGTCTTAAGATGTCAATGCAGCTACTACCCTTCAGCTATTCCTTTAGATTAATCCCAGTTGTATTTATTGTGTGTGCTCCTTTGAGAGTTATTTAACATCTGTGTACCTTACTTTCTTGATCTATAAATAGGAAAAATAATAGCAGCTGACTCATAGTATTATTATATGCATATAAGTAAAGAATAATTAGAAAAGAATTTGGCACATGGTAAGTGCTCAATAGATGTTAGCTATAGTAGCAATATGCCAGCAAATTTGGAAAACTCAGCAGTGGCCAAAGGACTGGAAAAGGTCAGTTTTCATTTCAATCCCAAAGAAAGACAATGCCAAAGAATGTTCAAATTACCATACAATTACACTCATTTCCCATGCTAGCAAGATTATACTCAAAATCCTTCAAGCTAGGCATCATCAGTACATGAACTGAGAACTTCCAGATGTACAAGCAGGATTTAGAAAAGACAGAAGAATCAGAGTTCAAATTGCCAACATCTGCTGGATCATAGAAAAAGGAAGGGAATTACCCCCCAAAATCTACTTCTGCTTCACTGATTATGTTAAAGCCTTTGACTGTGTGGATCACAACAAACTGTAAAATTCTTAAAAAGACAGAAATACCAGACCACCTTACCTGCCTCCTGAGAAACCTGTACGCAGGACGAGAAGCAACAGTTAGAACCAGACATGGAACAATGGACTGGTTCAAAATTGAGAAAGGAGTATGTCAAGGCTATATATTTTAACTCTGCTTATTTAACTTATACGCAGGGTACATCATGCAACATGCCATGACAGATGACTTAGAAGCTGGAGTTAAGATTGTCCAGAGAAATATCAACTACCTTTGATATGCCAGTTTAATGGCAGAAAGCAAAGAGGAACTAAAGAGCCTCTTGATGAAGGTGGAAGAGAAGAGTAAATCAGCTGGTTTAAAACTCAACATTCAAAAAATGAAGATCATGGCATCTGGTCCCATCACTTCATGGCAAATAGATGGGGAAAAAGTAGAAATAGTGACAGATTTCATTTTCTTGGCTCCAAAATCACTGCAGATGGTGACTGCAGTCGTGACATTAAAAGACATTTGCTCCCTGGAAGAAAAGCTATGACAAACCTAGATAGTGTATTAAAAAGCAGACACATCACTTTGCCAACAAAGGTCCCTCTAGTCAAAGCTATGGTTTTCCAGTAGTCATGTATGGATGTGACAGTTGGACTATAAAGAAGGCTGAGCATTGAAGAACTGATGCTTTCAAACTCTGGTGCTGGAGGAGACTCTTGAAGAGTCCCTTGGACAACAAGATCAAACCAGGCAATCCTGAAGGAAATCAACCCTGGATATTCACTGGCAGAACTGAAGCTGAAGCTCCAGTACTTTGGTCACCTGATACGAAGAGCCAACTCATTAGGAAAGACCCTGATTCTGGAAAAGAATGAGGGTAAGAGAAGGGAGCAACAGATGTTGAGATGGTTGAATGGTATCACCAACCCAATGGACAGGAATTTGAGCAAATCTGGGAGACAGTGAAGGAGAGGGAAGCCTGGAGTGCTGCAGTTCAAGGAGTCGCAAAAGAGTCAGACATGACTTGGCAACTGAGTAACAACAACAACAAAAAATAGCAATTATTATTGTTGTTAGATTATCATTACATTATAATATAGAGTATGAAGTAGATGTTAGCTATGGTAATAATTAATGCATATGTTATACAAAGTACATGTTATAATAGTATCATAGATGAAACTGTAATAATTTGCATTATTTTGCCTGAAAATATCTTGTCTTCATTCAAAAAATTTCAACTGTGGTAAAATACACATACAATTTATCATCGGAACCATTTTAAGTGTACAGTTCAGTGGTGTTGAATACATTCACAATGCTATTCAATCATCACCATCATCCATCTCCAGGACTTTTTTAATGTCGCAAAACTGAAACTCTATACCTGTTAGGCAATAAATCCACATTATCGCCTACCCTCACCGTGCCTGGCAACCACCACCATGCTTTCTGCCTCTATGAATTTGTCTACTCTAGGTACTTCATATAAGTGGAATCATACAGTATTTGTCTTTTGTTACTGGCTTATTTCACTAAGCATAATGTCCTCAGGGTTCAGCCCTGTTGCAGCCTGTGTCAGCATTTCCTTCTTTTAAAAGTTAAACAATATTCCATTGCATATATATATATATATATATATATATATATTTGTTTATCCATTCATCCACGAATGGACACTTGGATTGCTTAAACTTTGGCCTGTTGTGAACAACTGTGCTATGGACATGGGTGTGCAAAATCTTTTCAAAATGGTATTACTTCTGTGGTGAAAGAAGTTATATCAGTTATTATAACTTCTGACCCTAGTCAGAGATGTTTCTCCTCTACACTATTATACATCAACAGAAAGGAGAAAGCTGAGAAACAAGTAATGAAAACTTCTTGCACTTATTTATTCAAGCTCTTATCTACTCTTTCCCAACATTTCCTTGATAATCCCCTGCATAGTAAGGTATGTGCTAGGTGCTGTTGGACTCCAACAGTGGCCAGTATTCTAGTTGGCTACTGTATAGTGTAGTAAACTTATATTTAAATAGTGACTTTTCTTTTTCTCACAGGGCTACCTTTACCTGGAAGCTCCTTCCTTTGGGATATGGATAGAATTCTAGCCTTGGGCACACTCAGAAACTCTGCCTGAGTCCCAGATAGAATAGCCCTCTCAGAAGAGGCTTTTTTTTTTCTTCCCCAAAGCATTTAAAAATAGTCTCAATCAAGACTTTGCAGGAACTCCAGTCTGTAGGAGTAAAACTTGTGTAGAATTAAAAACTTGTGTTCATACTTTCTATCATTCAGAAACATATTTGGAGAGATTTGGGGGTGGGAGGGTGAACTGTTTCAGTTTAACTTCAGGCCAGTTACAGGCATAAACTTCTACACAAAAGCACTCCCTGGTCCTCTGTATCTTAACACCCTTGCGGTGGGGGGAGTCTGTGGTGGCAGGAACCCATGCCTTCGGGGAGGTACAGTGGCTAAGAGTGTGAGTGTGCATGCCAGAAAGCCTTGGTAGAAATCTCAGCTTACTTACAAAAGGTGGGATCTTTGGTTCAGGTTTAATATCATGAATCCTAACCTTCCGGATTCACAGTTTCCCCTTCAGTAACACGAGGTGAACCACAGTCTCTAGCTCAGAGGGCTGCTGTGCAGATTTAATGAGCCAATACTCACAATGGGTCTGCTTGTCACAGGACCTGGCACAGAGTAAGTGCAAATTAATGTTGGATATCCATCACCAAAATGAATGTGCTCCCTGCTGCAGCTGCACAGACCATTTTTTAATCCTTCAAATATACCATGCTCTTGCTCCTCATCTGGCCCTTTGCCCATGCTTTCCTCTCTCCTCTTTCCCAACTGTGAGCCCTACTGTCTTTCTAACTGTATTCATTCTTCATGTCCCATCTGAGATATTTTCTCCAAGAAAACTGGTTACGTGGTTCTTCCTTGAGCTCCACAAATACCCTCCATGTATCCCTGCCAGGACACCCATCCCTCTGTACCGCTGCTCTAATCCAGTCATCCTCTCACTAAGCTGTGAGCTCCGTGAGGCCAGATGGAGGTCTCTGGGGGATCTCAAATGAAAGGAATTAGTGAAAGTGGGGGTCAGCTTCCACCAGCAAGACTGCTACCTTGGACCCCTGTCTCAGGCACTCCAGAGATCCCCTGGTGCAACATGCCTTATGACCCTCCCTCACAGCATGTTGTAGAAAGGGTATTTGTCCATTCCCAGGGCACCCCTGGTTGGCTACCAAAGACTTAGCTTCAAAGGACTCTGATTCAGCTTTTAGAGGGAGTCATGAAGATTTTCAGGTATATGTTCTTGTTCTGGGCTACTGGCCAGAGGTTCCGTCCACAGCAAATAGATTGACTGGCTTTTTTTCTTCCTCAAACCACTGTCTCATCCTCATTAGCAATTCTCCATCTCAATTCTTACAATGGTGTATTTGTCTCCCTTTCATTTCAAATGAATTGTAATTAAGCTACTGGCCTTGCTGGGCAGCTGATTTCTCAGAAAGGCTATGTTCTCAGTGATAAGACACTTCTGTGCTATTTCTAGTCAATCTATCAACCTTCCTACCAAGTCAATTCCTCTCGGATTAATGTAAGACACATAGCTATAATAACAAACATTCATTGTTTCTCTGTGTGGCAGTCTGCGTGGACTTTATCTGCATTATCTCATTTAATTTTTATACCCACCCTGTTAAACATTATAGAAACTGCTAGTGTCTCCTTTACAGCTGAGAAAATTGAGGCACAGAGTGATTAAATAATTAGTTCAAGGCACACAGAAAGAAAGTGACAAAACAGGGACTCAAACTCAGTTCTGCTAACCCTCAAAGGCTGTACTCTTAACCATGAGGTTCCATCACTGACCTATAATTTTCAGTTATTATAATGTCCTCATTGAAAGCACCAGGTACACTCAAAATATACACTTTGTACCCAAAGGGACTTAGCTTCTGTGATCTTACTAAACCTGTGCTTTTCATATTGCATCCTAGCTTACGTTTTGTCTTTTGTTTGAAAAGTAAATGAGACAGAAATACTTCATTTTCCCCTTGTCTTCCTTTGGAATCAAGCACTGCTTTGCTTGTTGTGGATGAATGCAGACAGTTATAAGATTGTCAATGGATGGTTAGCTGGACTGGTACCTGGCTAAGCAAGATTAATCTGATGATTGTGTTTTTATGGGAAGCATTTTTCTCTTCTTTGATCCAGAGCTCTGGCCTAACACATGCCATCCATTTAGCCCCAAAATATTCTTGTACATGAGAGGGATCCAAGGGACAGTCTGGATAGTTCCATTTCTGTTACTGAACAAAGTACTCTGACATACTCACTAAACTGCCTCCATTGTGTGTGTGTGTTTCCAGGAGAAGAGAGAAAGGAGATGAGAGAAACTGAAAATCAGTAGTTCCAATCTTTTATTTCAAAGTAAATCTTTCTGATTCAGCAAATCCAGAAAATTAAATTTGATAAACAGCAAACCACCTTACCTGCCTCCTGAAATATGTGTATGCAGGTCAAGAAGCAACAGTTAGAACTGGACATGGAACAACAGACTGGTTCCAAATTGGGAAAGGAGTACATCAAGGCTGTATATTGTCACCCTGCTTATTTAACTTTGCAGAGTACATCATGCTAAATACTGGGCTGGATGAAGCACAAGCTGGAATCAGGATTGTCGGGAGAAATATGAAAACTTCAGATATGCAAATGGCATCACCATTATGGCAGAAAGTGAAGAGGAACTAAAGAGCCTCTTGATGAAAGTGAAAGAGGAGAGTGAAAAAGTTGGCTTAAAACTCAACATTCAGAAAACCAAGATCATGGCATCCGGTCTTATCACTTCACGGCAAATAGATGGGGAAACAACGGAAATAGTGACAGACTTTATTTTCTTGGGCTCCAAAACCACTGCAGATGGTGACTGCAGCCATAAATTAAAAGACACTTGCTCTTTTGGAAGAAAAACTATGACAAAACAGCACAGTATATTAAAAAGCAGAGACAGCACTTTGCCGACAAAGGTCCCTCTAGTCAAAGCTATGCTTTTTCCAGTAGTCATATGTGGATGTGACAGTTGGACCATGAAGAAAGCTAAGCACTGAAGAACTGATGCTTTTGAACTGTGGTTTTAGGGAAGACTCTCTTGAGAGTCCCTTGGACAGCAAGGAGATCAAACCAGTCAATTCTAAGGGAAATCAGTCCTGAATATTCACTGAAGGACTCATGAAGCTCCAATACTTTGGCCACCTGATGCGAATAACTGACTCACTGGAAATAACTTTCCCCTGATGCTGGGAAAGATTGAAGGTGGGAGGAGAAGGGGATGACAGAGGATGAGATGTTTGGATGGCATCACTGACTTGATGGACATGAGTGTGGGCAAGCTCTGGTTGCTGAGGGACAAGAAAACCTGGAGTGCTATATAGTCCATTGGTTCTCAAAGAGTCAGATACAACTGAGTGGATGAACTGAAACAGAAACTTGCTCATTTTTATTCAAATTGCTTTTATATAAAATTGTAACATAGGAAGTTACAATTACAATTAATTACAAGTTAATACTACTCAGAAAAAAATAAATAATTGTGTAACGCTCATGTTCATTCATTCATTCAAACCACTACTTGCACACTCAGTATTGGGTTGTGGAGCTAAGTCAAAACTCCCACCTTCACTAAATTTACCGTCTGTGTACAAATACTTAGAAGCGATGAACAAGATCAAGTTGACAGTGGAACATAAGACAGCAAGAGCTATCTCACAGATGTTGATAATACAATGGATAAGACTCTTGGATGGAATATAAAACAGAGCATGCAATCCTCTCTTGCCTTTGGTCTATATAGTCTCCGGCTAGGAAAGTATTTTCCATGTTTTTCACCTAGCCTTCTATCAGTAGAAATGGTAATGAATGTCTACTGTTTTTTATTTTTCTTGACAAGTATGATTTGCTTGGGCTGTATCAGTCAAAAGTTATGGGGAAAAACCCCAGAAGAAGTTCCTACTGGTTTTCCAATGAGCAAATGGCCACTGATCGATCAGTGATGTGGAAAGGATGAGAGCCTGGGAGAAGGTGAATCTGCCATTAAAACTAGGTGCTTCAAAGGACTCTGTTGTGTGTCCCAGGTTCTGGAAATAGATTTCAAATGACCTGAGCAGGCTTGTTATGGCAGAAATTCCAAGAGATCTACATCAAGAGACGTAGGTTACTTAAGATTGTAATCTTGACTGCCTATTTGTGAATAATTCCAATGAAGAGAAAGGTGAACACCTAAATCAGGCACAGTGAATAGATATACTCTCAAATGCCAACTCAGAATAATTAATAGCAGGCACTGGAACACTGAGAAGGATTCTGAGTCTTATCTAGCATATCACTGATAACAGACTAACCACTAAATGCATGGATATCAGATTCAAATATCCTTGTAAAATGTAATCTCTTCCTAATGACTGAGTTAGGATTCAGAATAATCTTAATATACTAAAGCAATGAATCAAAACCAAAGGCTAATGAGGATAACAATATAGACCTGTATTTAAATTCAAAATTAAGTGATGGTTTCCATTGTAATATTGGAGAAATTTGGCTTGATAGCAGCTCAGGAGAAAATTTTCCAGAGCAATGGTAGGCTGCTAGAGTTGAACAGGGTAGCCCAATACCAGCTACTCCACTGGAAATGAATTTCAATTTCTCTTTTTCCCAGCCTGCTGCTTTGCTTGTAGACTTGAGAGTAAGAATAAGCTCCTTGTTTCTGAAGCTGAACATTTTCTCTCACTGAGGAATATGAAAAAGAAAAAAAAAAAAAAAAAAGGGAAAGTACTTGTATAGAAACAAAGGAGGAAGGTGCCTAAAAAAGATCAGAAATTCTTTGACCTTGAAATAGGCTAGATTTGGAATCAGTTTTTAAAATACATCAAGTGAGTTTTGCAAATATATGGATTTTAGAAGAGCTTGAAAAGTCTTTTGCCCCAAGTGCTCTACCCTCAGACACACCTATATGCAGTTCAGGAAGATTTTTATCCATGTGGTATATTCACTGACAGTTAATGCATCAGTTAACTGTTGTATCAGAACCATTTGATTTTTAAACTTGCCATTTAAATCATTTAAAAAAAAAACACTCCTGAAAGCTTATTTTATTCAGTTAGGATATGGAGTTTGGTAAAAGGAATAAAAGAATGTAAAATTTTCAGTTTGAATTTAACTCAGAAAGAAGGTTCAAGAATTTTAAACTTGCTGGAATCTGTTTATTAAAACCAAGTTGACCTTTGCCACCATCTTTATAAGGATGATGATGATGATTCTGGTTATTCAACTGATTGAGTTTGGATTATTTTCTGATTGTTCTTGGAACAAATTTTTCCTAACAATTACGCTATAAAAATAGAACAGGCATAAGAACTGGAAGGGAAAATTAAGAAACAGTCAGGAACGGCTGGGCTAAAAGCAATGGCACGCATAAGGAACATTAAGTTTGAAGGCAGAAAATCTAGTCTGTGAATTGACTTCTTGAGTAAAACGTATCTTATGAACTTTCAATTTGTCTCCTTGCTGGAATGTAAGTTCCAAGGTTGGGAAGGCAGCAGCTGGGTTAACTCCTGTGCAGCAGCTATCTGTTTGATATTCAACTCATAAGAAGGAATAGGGACCTGGCTTAAGCTAAGAGTGTAAATTCAGGTTGGAGCACAAATTTCCAATGGCTGTTTAGCGGCATTTGCTGTTTTTTGACGAATTTTTTACATTCTCTTCATTTAATTGCTTTTTTAAAGCACATATAAAAAGATTAGAGGAATTCTGGCATCTTGTAACGTAAGTACAATTAAACCATGTGCAGAGCTGAATCCACAATTTTAGTCTCATTAAGACTTGGTCTAATGATTGATTATAGCCTTATTTTCAGGTCAGAGCCCCAGCTGCCTTCTGACTTAACAGAAGATGATAGGGAGGGAGGGGTAAGCAATTTTACTTTATAATCTTTGAATTCACTTTTCTCAACTGGTATTTGAAAAGAGGGTTATGAAGATTCTACCTAAATTGAGATTGATGAAAAAAGTTACAGAACAGGTACCAAATCACAAGAAAAGGCACAGGTGGTTGTAAGAACACTGACTCTTGAACAACATGGATTTAAACTGTGAGTCCACTTACACATAGAATTTTTCAGCAGTAAATACTATCAGTTCAGTTCAGTCACTCGGTTGTGTCTGACTTTTTGCAACCCCATTGACTGCAGCACACCAGGCTTCCCTGTCTATCACCAACTCCTGGACCTTGCTCAAAATCATGTCCATTCAGTTGGTGATGCCATCCAACCACCTCATCCTCTGTCATCCCCTTTTCCTCCCGCCTTCAATCTTTCCCAGCATCAGGGTCTTTCCAATGAGTCCCTTCTTTGCATCAGGTGGCCAAAGTATTGGAACTTCAGCATTAGTCCTTCCAATGAATATTCAAGACTGATTATCTTTAGGATTGACTGGTTTGATCTCCTTGCAGTACAAGGGACTCTCAAGAGTCATCTCCAACAATCTGCAGATGGCTGAATCTGTGGATGCTGACCTGAGGATATGGAGGAACCTTGAATACTGATGGCTTACTAGAAATTATAAACAGATTTACTACTGTTAAGAGAGTCAGAACCCCTAAGCCCAGTGTTGTTCAAAGGTCAACTGTAATATCAACATGGGTATTTCTGTGAGTACATAATGAAAGGCCATGGAATAATAGTTAATTGTTGGATGGTAAGGGATTAAGAGGATTATAGCATCTCACATTTCAACCCTAGCATCCTCTGGAAAGTATTATCTGTTATGTACTATATGATTATTCTAGAAGGACAGTTAACTTCAAACAGGCCATGCCTCATCTCCTACGCTTTGTCTAGCCAAGGAACTTTCAACATTTTTAGTGACAAGAAGTCATCACTGTAAGTTGTAAGTTATAATAGATACAAACAAGTTGCAGGTTTATGGCTGCTAGGTGTTCATTTTCCCAAGGATGTCATAAAAATACATATTTACCCTAGCAACTCTCCATAATATTCTGTTCTATGCTCCCTTGAGATATTTTAATATTTTCTCTAAGGCCAATGGGACTGTTAAATTGGCTTCAACATTTTATAAAACAGCAAAGGTGGCTCTGTTTGAAAACAAAAATGTAAATATACTTGTCCAATGGAAGAAACTCAGTGTCTTAGGAAGAAACTTCCAAGTACTTGGCTAAACCAGACTTACTTCATGAACAGTTTCTAAGAGCAATCTCGACTTTTTAAAAGCCTGAGATCTATTCATGCACTATAGATTTTCTCACTGTTCTATTGGTTTGGTCATGGTTCCAACCTCTTTTAGGCAAAGAATGTTAAGTAAGTGAAAGAGAAGCAAAGCTTCTGGTTACCATCCTACCTGGCCAGAAAGAATCAGATTTCAAGGAGCTTACTTTTTCCATATTGTCCAATGAATTCTCTGACCAACATGGTAGTGTTCTTTGAATAAATAAAAAAGCACTGAGTCGTTTTTGCTGTTGCTGCTGTTTAGTTGCTTCAGTCATATCTGACTCTGTGCAACCCCATAGATGGCAGCCCACCAGGCTCCCCCATCCCTGGGATTCTCCAGGCAAGAACACTGGAGTGGGTTGCCATTTCCTTCTCCAATGCATGAAAGTGAAAAGTGAAAGTGAAGTCGCTCATTCATGTCCGACTCTTAGCGACCCCATGGACTCCAGCCCACCAGGCTCCTCCATCCATGGGATTTTGCAGGCAAGAGTACTGGAGTGGATTGCCATTGCCTTCTCCGAGTTGTTTTTAGGAAATTGCAAATCATATAAAAATGGTCGAGTTCTGTTTTGCAGTGACTGAAAACTATCATTTTCTTTGGCTAACTCTGTTTATTTTCCTTTCTTAATGTTCAAAGATCTTGCCTTATTTCCCTTTATTTTACTCTTCCCTACTTCTGTCATTTCTGAACCCAATTTAAAAAATTTAATTATGTGAATTGCTATGTTTATTACTATTTTTACTTCTATTAGCATTAAATCACTCTTTGAAGCACACTTATAGCTACAGAATAGGAAATCATAACATATCCCCTAAGAATAGAGGAAGTTCTCAGTAAAAGTTTGTTATATCAAGTAGGAAAAATAAAGTCTAATGGAGGAATCTATTTACTTAGGAATGTTTCATTCATTCGTTTATTAACTTAGCAAATATTTGTTGATCACCTATCTACAACCAGACACTGTTGTGGGTGTTGAGGACTTTGAGGTGGACAAGAAAGATAAAGTCCTTGCACACACGCAGTTTACTTTCTAGTAGAGGGAGACAGACAATAAGCAAGGCAACCAAACGAGAGTGTGCCATGCATCATTTAGTTTTATTAAAGAAAGTGATGAGATAATTGGGTTACTGGTTTAGACTGGGTGGTCAGAGAAGACCTCTCTGAGGCCATTTAAGCTGAGGTCTTATTTCAGCTACCTATGGCTGCATACTAAAGTACCATGAACTCAGGAGCTTTTTTTTTTTTTTTTTAAATACTTAAAAGTAAAGATCAATTTATTTTTTTAAATTTTATTTTTACTTTATTCTACTTTACAATACTGTATTGGTTTTGCCATACATTGACAAGAATCCACCACAGGTGTACCCGAGCTCCCAATCCTGAAACCCCCTCCCCACCTCCCACCCCATAAGGAGCTTTAAAACAACAGCATATTAAACACATGGATTCTCTGGGTCAGGGATTTTCAGAAGGCACAGTGGAGACAGCTTGTCTCTGCCTCATAATGTCTGGGGCCAAGCTGGAGGACTCAAAGTCTGGGTTTGGAACCACTTCAGGGCTTGCTCAATCACATATCTGGTGGTTGCTGAGCGCTTAACTGGGACTACTGGCCAGCACACCTCCACAGTGTCTCTGCACATGTTCTGGTCTCCTCACAATATGGTGGCTGGGCTCCAAGGGTGAGTGTCCCAGGAGAGTGAGTGAGTGAGTGAGCCAGGCAGAAGCAGTATCATTTCTTGTGGGCCAGCTTTGGAAGTCTCTTCTGCTGTGCTGTATTGGTTAGGATGACTAAAAAGATCAACAGGGAGCAACAGAGACCCCATCTCTTGAAGGAGGCATGGCATCCTTACATTGTAGGATATATAGTGGTATGGCCATCTTTGGAAAATCTAACCTGCCACAGGTCTGAATGACAAGGAGGAGTTAGGAACATGAAAGTCAAGGAGAAGAACATGCCAGGCAAAGGCCCTAAGTGACAGGTAACTTGAATATTTGAATCACAGCTAAAAGCCAAGAGTAATAAGATAAAATGAATAAGGGAAAGAATAGTACAAGAGAAGTCAGGAGGTAGGCAGAGCAAGAACTTGAAAAACTAAGAACTACCTCTATTCTAGGCAAAAGGAGAATGAAGGCTGGGTATGTCTTGGAATCATTCCTGCCTTCTTTGGGGAAATCTTACTTCTTTGGGCCAGTGTGTCAATCTGGACCTATAACTTTTTAGATTCCCACGCTACTCTTCTTGGTAGTGTTCTTATTTGAAATTCCCCAGGTTTAAATTTTTTTCCTTTCTAGATACTGGACACTGTGGAGCCGGGAATGTGAAAAAGTAATGCATTCCTTCAGCCATTCACGTTGCTTTTCATATAGTTGGAGAGATTAATATGCACACAGACACACATACATAGATGGCAACTAAAATATGAGTCAGTAAAAGTATCAAATTTGGGCTAAGAAACATACAATTTGAGAATTCTGAATTCTTGATTTTGATTTAATAATCACAACATTCTGATTCCAGTGTCAGAAGTCACAAGAAGAAGATATCATCAAATGTCTGACTAAAATGAATATATCCCAGCATTTATAAAGGAAAACCACATAAATGAAATACTTCTGTAGTATAAAAATGCCATAAAGTAAAAAAAACATAACAAACTAGGAATACAAATTTGCTGCACACATGGCAAAGGTTATCTTTGCATTGAGAGAGCTTTCACTGGACAAAACAGAAAAATTTTAATGAGCAAAAATTACAAACAAGAGGCTCATGGGAAAAAAGTGACTAACGATCATGAAAAGATGTTCAATCTCATCATAATGAAACACAAAGCAAAGTGACATACCTCACTAGATTGACAAAAGGTATCAAACAAAATCATTTTTACTAACTTGACAATAAGTACAATGCTTGATGAAACTCAGTATCAGTGAAGATGCAGGGGTATATTGGTACTTTTGTACACCATTGGTATAAATGTTTTCAAAAACTTGGTAATGTTTATGAGTTTAAAATGCATATTTTCTTTGCTCTAGGGATGCCACTGTTTGAGAATAATTTTATATACATACTCAGCTCTAGATACAATTACATATACTTGAGGAAGTTGATTTCCATATTATTTATAATAGCAAAGTAATTAAAATTATTCAGATGCCTTTAAGTAGAGGATCAGATTTCTAAGTTATGGTCTATGGACCTCTGACATACCATGCAGCTGCTTAAAAGAATGTGGAAGATAAAAAAAAGTACTGATTAGAAAGATGTCCAAAATGTATTAAGTGAAAAAGTAAGGTATAGACAGTATAGATAAGATGATATTATTTGCTTGAAGGGCTTTTATGCGCTATTTTAAGCTACCACTAACATATATACATCTGTCTATATATCTTTATACATTATGTGATTTCTGAAAGGATATATGGTTTATGAAAGGTCAGTGGTAGCTTTTAAAGTATGGAACTCAAGGCTGAAGGAAGTGAAGAAAAAAATCTTAGCTTTAACCATATAGCTTTTGTAAGGTTAAATATTTCTCTTTATAGTCTTGTGTCTATAGTAGTTAAGAATCAAAGAATAATACTGAAACAGCACGAGCATGTCTCCACTAGGCCCTTAGGTGGTGAGGTTAGTGGCGGGAATTTCAGACACTGATATGTCATCATACTTTAGGCCCTTTGGTGCCCCTTAAATTATACCATTTGCCATCCTTGCTGGCTGGGTGTGCCAAAGCACAGACCACAAACAATACTCTCAGCTGAAAGCAAAAAGTCATAAACCATTGTTCCTACCTCTTTGACTCCTATTGCCAAATCTTAAGCATTTCCATCCTCTAGGAAATTATACTGCAAGGTATAATTGCAAAAAGTCCCCTGCTCTAATTTCAGTGACAGACGCTTATGCCACAGTTCTACTCCTTCATTTTAGTTTGGGATCAGAGGTGTTTTGGGGGAGTTGGGAGGAAAGGGGTGGTATGGGAGGTGGGTGGACAGAAAGAACTGTATTATAAAAAAGGATGCATTAGTCCTTCTTGGTCTCCTTGAACCTTTAGCACCTGTAGATATCTATCTTTTGCTTACCCATTTTTTAAAGTTCCATAATATGACACATTAACGTAAGACCTCGGTGCCTATATTTTGCAAGAGACAAGTATCATGAGTGGTGGGCTTACAATTATCTATAGATTAAATAATTTTAATTTAGATTTAAAAATTTAAAGTCTGAGGTTTAAATGTTCTTGGGTTTAGAAAACCTAACTGATTACAAATACGTTACTAATTTCTTCCGTGTAAACATCCTACTGCTCTTCAGTGCAAATCTATCATCTTCTGTGAAAATTCATCATTGTGACAGGTATATTCTCTTTTTTTTTCTTTTTATGCAGTTTAACAGTATGTGAATTGGCTGTCAGTTATCCACTTCTTTCTTACTAAATAAGAATTCTTTAGTTTCCCTCAAACATAATTCAATGTCATGTTTCAATGGTAAACTTTCAATGATAATACATGTCTGTCTTCCTCACCCACATGTGTGCACACACACACAGTCTATAGCAGGTTAGATCGAGACAACAACTTAAGAAGAATACCAAGGAGAGTCTGGAAGGGAAGAGAAAATCCCAGAAAGGCAGAAGGCAGCCTTTGGATTGAGAAAAAGTCACCACAGCTTTAATCTTGAAAATGAATTGGTTTAGGGGACTATTGGCATGAAAAAAAAAAAATCTCTGAGAATTTTCAGATCAGCTAATACCCTTTTCGCCTTTCTTGAGTCCTTGTGGAGAGCCCTTCCCTTGACCCTCTTGCAAATAAGAATGCTTTGCTCACAGCTTGGCAACACCCTTTAGAAATAAATACGTGACCCATGACCCAGCAGTAACATCTCTAGGAATCTACCCCAGTGATCCCTTGATTGTGCCCAGGGGACCACAGACAAGGATGCTCAGCACTGAATAGCCTAGAACAGTCGGACTGTGGAAATAACCTCTAGGTCCAACAGAATGGAAATAGATAAACTGTGGTGAAATCATAAGAGGAGATGCCGCAGAACACTTGAAAGGAATGACTGGATATGTATCACTACAGTAGATCTCCCAAACACATTTTGCACTGAAAAAAAGCAAGGTATAAACATATGATACCATTACTATAAAAAAATCCAAATATATATTTTATAAAAATTATAAATAAGTGTGTGCACACACGTGTCTGGGTGTGCTGTATATGTACAAATAGGGAACAAAACACTCTCTTTTCCTCTGAGACAAGGGAGATGGGACTGGGAGTAAGGAGACTGGCCAAAGGGGATCTTAGCTTTATTGGCAACACTTTCATTTTTTAAAAGGAGAATTAAGTCATGTGTATTACTTGGGGAATAAAAATAATTTTAAATACTTGAAGAATCCTTAACATTCCACCTTTAAACATGCCCTGGATAAGGTAAGATAACATTCCCCAAAGTGGGTTCTATGAAACTTTTGTGCTCTGTCAGGGGTCAGTGGGTATTTGTTGAGTTTTAAAGTTATTAATCCAATAGAAATCAGAAGTTGAAATAGAATTATCAGTAAACTCAGAGGAAGCAGAAAATTCTGAAACTTTCCTCCCAACTTTAATCCCTGCCAGGATGATTCTGATGGCTCTAGCAGCTTCCCTTTCTTTTAACTGCCTCAGAATATTTCTGTTAAACAAACTCCTCTTTAGAGGTTGGGACTTTAGGCCTCTGTAAATATGGGTGAGGATGGTGAAGGGGGCATGTCACCATCTACCTATAAACTCAGTATTCTGAAATCTAGCAAAGGTTCCTAGGAGCCTTGCCGCGGCCTGCATGCAATATTAAAGGGAGAGTTGAGACCTAACAGGAGAGGGATTCAGTCTCTCTTGCTAAGCTTTGCCTCCTCCTCCCCAGCTTCATGTCATTATGACAGTGTCAGTTAGTCGTAGATTGGAACTAACTGCTGGAGGAGGTATGGGCATTTGTTTTCATTCTGGATCATTGTGAAATCCTTTCTGGGTCAGTATGTTCTGGGACTCTCAAGAAGGAGGTGGGGTGCCATGAAGTCAATGGAATTCCTTACAATTCCCCAATTCTGCTGGCCTCTGTCTGAGTGCTGTCTTCTTCATTTTCATGATCCCAGAATCCTGGGGCCATGGACACTTGGGAGAACATGGCTTTAGAGCCACATAAACTTCCATTCTGCAAAAGATTTGGGTACCCAAATAAAGCTGGGCAACACCAGAGAAAACAAAGTTAATGGGTGTCCATACTGCAGGTCTTCTCAGAGGTTTTGATATGTCATCTCCATCAAGAATCTCTAAGAGGGGAGGAGCAAGTGTAGTGAGTTTCCACCTGCTTTTGACCTTTTCTTTCCTGGCTGTTTGCCTAATCCTATAGCAAAGAGCACCTCTGGAACAGAGGTTGGTAAAAGGCAGAATCAGGAAGGATGGTCTCATCTCAATGAAAGTAAAGTTCCCAAATTGCCAACTAAAAGTTAAACTTCCTGGTCTTGGTAACTGGCTCCCACTTTGATTCTAGTGAGATAAGAGTTGAGCCTGTGTTAAACTTTGCTAATAAGAAGTTTATGGCAGAAAGTGAAAAGGAACTGAAAAGCCTCTTGATGAAAGTGAAAGAGGAGAGTGAAAAAGTTGGCCTAAAGCTCAACATTCAGAAAACGAAGATCATGGCATCTGGTCCCATCACTTCATGGGAAATAAATGGGGAAACAGTGGAAACAGTGTCAGACTTTATTTTGGGGGGCTCTAAAATCACTGCAGATGGTGATTGCAACCATGAAATTAAGCAGAGACATTAGTTTGCCAACAAAGGTCCATCTAGTCAAGGCTATGGTTTTTCCTGTGGTCATGTATGGCTGTGAGAGTTGGACTGTGAAGAAAGCTGAGGGCCAAAGAATTGATGCTTTTAAACTGTGGTGTTGGAGAAGACTCTTGAGAGTCCCTTGGACTGCAAGGAGATCCAACCAGTCCATTTTGAAGGATGTTCTTTGGAAGGAATGATGCTAAAGCTGAAACTCCAGTACTTTGGCCACCTCATGTGAAGAGTTGACTCATTGGAAAAGACTGTGATGCTGGGAGGGATTGGGGGCAGGAGGAGAAGGGGACGACAGAGTATGAGATCGCTGGATGGCATCACCAACTCGACAGACGTGAGTTTGGGTGAACTCTGGGAGTTGGTGATGGCAGGGAGGCCTGGTGTGCTGCAACTCATGGGGTTGCAAAGAGTTGGATATGGCTGAGTGACTGGACTGAACTGAACAAGAACTTACAATTCTTGTCTAAAAGCCTGCTGTCAAGGATAGCAGAAATACAATGTTCTTGGTATGTGCGGCTGCTGCCAACATGGTTGGCACATGGCGGGCACACATCAACTGTACTCCTGGCCTCTGATCATGAGGTGAGGAATCCGGTAGCCAAGTGGGGAGCTCTGCTCCACTCAGGGAAGCAAGTCATGGGCAGATGGAGAGCTCAGGTTTGGGAGTTTGGGAATTTGTGGGCCATGAGCAGAATTCAGTCCTGCTCTTTCTTCATTTCCTGTAGGCCACTGTCATTTTAGCCATTACTGACGGCTGAGCTCTATGGGAGCCCATGATGACAGATAACCAAAAAGACTGAGGCAAATACCCATTTAATTTAAGCTGAGCACCTATATTATCTTCAATTCCATAAAAACGGCCTTTTGCTCGCTATAGAGCTCATCTATTACTGTGACGGTTGTGTAATAAAAAAATGATGATATAAAGCAGAGGATGCCTGGGTCCTGAAGTCTACATCTGCTGGCTGACAATGAACAGCTCAGATACAGTGTGACAGGTTGTGATTAACACAGTGTCTAAATACATCTGCACCTTGCAGAATACAATACGTAAATCTCAGAATGGCCACCAGGGCAGTGGGAGCTTGTGTAGAATTGCCAATGTCTGTTTTCTTTTACCAGTACTCTGAGGTAGATGATGTGCAGAGATGTGGTTCCAAGCAGGCTCTGGAGTCAGGGACTTGAGGCCACTTCTCAGGCCTGCCACGTTCTGGCTGTGCATGCTTGGATACTTGGGCAGGATTTGCATGTGTATGTGTGTTTGCCTTACAACACAAAACCCGTGGCTTGTTGAAAGAATGACAAGGGTTAGTGTGAGCATCCAAGTGACTGGTACAGAGTGAGTGCTCATCCAAGTGACTGGTACAGGAAACAAAGGGAGTCACTGCTGCTGCCATCACCAACATCATCATCATTATCATCGTGTAACCGTATTCACAAGTAGCTGTCTAGACAGGAGTACAAACTAGTTTCAGAGAACTGTTGAATACATGTTCCAAACTGATCTAATTCTAGTCAACTGTGGGAAAGTGGCGTTTTCCTTATTATGTTCCAGAAATGGTTTTCTTTTTTTTGTTTAAGTTATGGTTTGGTGGTTTAGGTGGGTATGTGGAGGGGAAGACACAACTTTTATTCTCATGAACTTGGGCTTGAATTCTAGCTCAACTCCTGGGCAAGCAAGTGACCCTGAGCAGTTTGCTTCACTGCCCTGAGCCTCAGTGGCCTTATCTGCAAAATGGGGATAATGGCTTCTGGGTTTCAGGGAGAATTATGTGTCAGATAACATTTCAATGGTAAATTCAAGCATACCCATGTTCCATCACTCTTAGTTCCCATTTCCAGGGGAACTTGGATGAGATCATGGGAGTTTTAAGGGAGCATTTTGAACTGCCTTACAACATGAACACCTGGCTCACAGGTGGTTTAGTATTTCAGCAAACCTTAACACCACTGCTAAATCACAGTTCAGTTGATCCAAGCCACGGGAGTCCCTTAACCCAGCAGAAATACCCATAATGACACAACAGAGCAAGATATTCTTCTGACAATGCATGAGTCCTCTGCCCATAAAGAGCATCCTTATTCCTGAAACAGCTCATTCCTGAAACAGGTTAAATCTGTGGCTGGGCTCCCTGCCAGAGTTGTTCTCCAGGTCATTGGATTAAAACATCTGGGCTACATCTACAAACTGATTGCCTGGGTATTTTTTTGTTTCCTCATCATAGTCAAAATGCCTTCCTGGCACATTTCTGCTGGTTCCACCTTCATTCCCACCCCTGGCATCATAACAGTAGCATAACTTTAGGATGATGGTGTCTCAGGGGCTCTGCCCTCAGCAACTCAGCAGCCAGCTGGTTCTCCTCAGGACTCAGAGAGCTTTTGCTCTGGTTTGGCCAGCCTGACAGGGGAGGGATTGAGGAAGGGGGCAGCAAGGTGGAGGTGACCTGTGGAGGAAACCCTTGACTGAGGAGGGGTCTGGGGCAAGGGGCAATTAACATGCCAAAGGGGAAGGGCAGAACAGGCTGCCTTGAAGGGCTGAGGGGGACAAGGATGCTGCCGAAGCATTTGTAGGGGTAAGAATCTGGACCCAAGCAGAATGCTCATCAACTGGGGAATGGCTCACTAAGAAGGGATGCATCCCTGCTATTGGAGAATATTACTCAGTTCGCAGAGTTAGTGATAGCTCTATCCTTCTACCCAGAGGAAGGTCAGTCCTGCAAGGAAAACAATGCTCAGAGAAATGCATGTCAGAATAACCTCTATATGTGCAAAACAATAATGGTTTACATTTAGTATCTATTGTACGCCAGGGAGCATGCAAAGTGCTTCTCATGTATTAACTAATTTGAGAACAGCCGTCTGACTGCAGATGTTATTGCTATTCTGATACAGATAGGAGAAAGAGTCTAAGGCCTAGGGATGCCTGTGGACACAGAGTTGCTAAGAGATGAACCAGAATTTGAATCTGGATGGCAGCCAGAGCTCTTGACCTCTTCCTGTACTGTTTCTCACATATGTTTGTATGTGCACAGAGGAAGCTGTGGAAACATTTATATCAGAAACCAGGCCACCCGTGGTTAGCTGGAGGAGATAAGGAGAATGTATTCTCCAACAATATGCTAAAACTTTATGATTTTTTCCTACTGTTATCTATAATTACTGCAAATATGAAAAAAAAGAAAAACTAACTAATGTCCACAAGGACAAAGTTCAGAAGGGAATGGAAACAAATGAAAACTTGGATTTGACAGAAAATTAGGCTATGGCAATTTCAACTTCGGATTTAACTGATTATTTTAGTTTTGTTTTGACCATTAGTAATTTTTAAAGGGAATAATCCATATGGTTACATTTGTGATATGCAAGCTGCTCATTTCTGTTCTCAAAGCTTGGTCTCTGGACCAGCAGCATGAGCATCAGCTGGAAGCTTGTGAGAAACTCAAATTCTCCAGGCCTAACCAATCAGAAACTTTAGGAGATGGGCCCAGTAATCTATGGTTTCACAAGTATCCTAGATGATTCTGATGTACAGAAGTTTGAAAATCACTGGGTTAAACAAACAAATGAACCAACATACCATTCCAAGGGAGAAGAGGTATTAATAAAAGGTGGCACTTACAGAAAAGACAGAGGGCACCTCTTTGCTAGTTTTTTCCCTTGGCAGAATCTGTTTCATTCTTTGGTCATCTCTGAAAGTACTCAAGTCATTTTGGCCAAGTCCAGCCTTTGGCTATGTATATTTTCATGTGGTCCTGCCATTATTTTAGATGAGTCATAGTACAAAATGCATTGGAAGATTCCACCACATCCTCCTCATCTGGGGCAGAGCAAGGCTAATAGTCACTAAATAATGGGCTTCCCTGGTGGCTGAGATGGTAAAGAATCTGCCTGCAAGGCAGGAGATATGGGTTTGATCCCTGGGTTGGGAAGATCCCCTGGAGAAGGAAATGGCTACCTACTCTGGTATTCTTGCCTGGAAAATCCCATGGACAGTGTAGCCTGGCAGGCTACAGTCCATGTGGTCTCAAAGATAAAGACATGACTGAGTGACTAACAGTTTCAGTTTAATGGTCACAAAAATGATGACTTGTTCGTAGCTGCTGCTGTTTCAGGTCATAGAATTGACTCTGAGGCTCAAATATTTTAATTTGGTTGACCTCAGTGATCAAATTAATCAGACACTTGATTAATCTCCCTTTCTCACAATTTGGAAATGCTCTTTTGACTGTCTTCTATTATGAAAATAATAGATGCTTATTTTTAAAATTTTAGAAAATACAAGTAACAATAAAGAAGAACACGAAAGTCACCTGTAGTTTTATAACCCACCAAAGGTAAACACATTAACATTAGCTCAACATTTAAGATACAGATTTTTAGGCTATTTTTTTTTTAAATCAGTGTGCACATTATTTTTTAAATAAAAATGTGATATCATCAATTGTCTTATAGTGTTTTCGTATAACAACAAAAGTATCTTTCCATGTCAACAAAAACTTCTTCAATGACTACAAAATTATTCCAGTGTATGGATAAGGTATTTTAACTAGTTCCCATACTTATGCAAATTCTAATGCTACTTATATACAACATATGATTATAATTTATATATACATATTACAAAACATTAGCCTGATTATTTCTTTAGGCTACATTAGTAAAACTGGTGTTTCCAGGCCAAGGGATTTTTAAGGATATTGATATATATGGCTAAATTGGCCTTCAGAAACATCCTAAAATATACTCCTACCAGGTATATATTGAGTTGGCCAAAAGTTCGTTTGGGTAAGATGTTATAGAAAAACCTGAAAGAACTTTTGGCCAATCTAATACAGAAGTGCCTGTTGCTCCAACTCCTTGGTAATACTGTGTATTATCACTGCTTCCATCTTTGCCATTCTATTTTTTTTTTTTAAGTTATTTCAATGTTAGCATGTATAATATAATCTCCTTAAAGTAAATATTTATTTGTGAGTATACATGTATATATAGAAATATATCTAAAAATATATCCATCAGCATTTTATTTTTATTTATTTATTTATTAAATTTATTTATTTTTTAAATTACAATACTATATTTGTTTTGCCATACATTGACACTAATCAGCCATAGGTGAATACAATCTCCCAATGCCGAAGCTTTGGCATCTTTGCCATTCTAATAGGTCAAATGTGTTTTTTCATTATTTTAACTACCATTCTTTAATAACATTTTAGGTAGACAAACTGATATATTTTCTGGCCATTTATAATTGTATCTTCCATTCTCTTACTGATTTTTCTATCGGCTCAGTCCTTCCTTCACATAGAACCATATTGATAAGGTAATTTCTTTGAACGCGTTCCTTTAAAATTATAGTCCATAATAGTATTTACTGACCAGTTACGTAAGTAATAGATATGGTGGTAATAATGACAATATCAGCTAGAATTATTCTATGTATGTTTAAAATATCGACTAATTTAATCTTCACAAAAACCATATAAAGTAGATCCTATTATTGTACCCATCTCACAACGAGGAAAGTGGTTACAGTTGAGAGCTAGTGTTCTAAATGTCAACATGTGCAGCAGGCTCCTGAAGCCTTTACTTTGAGCCGCTGCACTTCACTATCAGCCTTCTACCATCACCACCACCATACCCACCACCATCACTGTCAACTTGACCACCACCGTTTCTACTGCCTGTAATCACTGTCATCCTGTGCTATTTATTAGGTACTTACCAGGTACATTTCAGTTAGTAAATGCTCTTTCTTTTTATTCAGCATTCATTCAACACATGATACCTTTATTGAAAGCCTACGATATCCTTGGCACTATTTTAGTTGCTGGAGATATAACAGTAAACAAAACGAACAAAGTTCCTTGCCGTGATGAAGCTCACAGTTTAGTGGGGGAACAAACAAAAGTTATATACATAACTACTCACTGTAACCATATAAAATATGGTGCCTTAATAGGTTTTCTCTAGTCTGCCACAAAAGGGAACAAATGTGAATCAGTTGAATTGAAATGGATAAACCTAGAGTATGTTATACAGAGTGAAGTAAGTCAGAAAGAGAAAAAGAAATATCATATATGAACACGTCTATATAGAATCTAGAAAAATGGGACTGGCTTATCTGCAAGAAAGGAATGGGCATGCAGACATAGAGAACAGGACTTGTGGACATAGCAGGGGAAAAAGAGGGTAGGACTAATTGAGAAAGTGGCATTGACACATATATACATTACCATGCGTAAAACAGCTAGAAGGGAGGCTCAAGAGGGAGGGGATATACATATATACACACATATACATATATAGTTATGACTGATTCACGTTGTTCTATCATAGAAACCAACACAACATTGTAAAGCAATTACCCTCCAATTAAGAAAATTTAAGAAAACAGGTTATCTCAGTCAATCCCTATGGCAACCATATGAGTTAGGTGCTGTTATTACCTCATTTTTGTAGATTAGAAGACCTAAGCTAGAGAGACTGAGTATCTTGCTCAAGGTCACTGAGCTAAAATTTGACTGAGCCTGTGCCTTCAGATTCTTCTTCCTTTAACATTTTATATATCCATCTAATGGTGAGTTGGACACATCTGTCACATGCCACATTCCCCAAACCATGCTCTCTTTTTGAAGATGAGGGCAGAGAGTTCTGTGACGTGTGGTTTCTGCTGCTGCTGCTAAGTCGCTTCAGTTGCTGCTAAACCAGGCTCCCCTGTCCCTGGTTTCTAGCCCCATTAAATTAATTCACTTCAGGAGCATTTGGAGTCCTTTGTTACTGTCAAGAAAAAGTACTGGAGCACCAAGATTTATTTCAGTATGATTAAAAGACAAAGATGGAGGTAAAGGAGATATAATACACACACACAGATATATATATATGTATATACACATGCTGCTGCTGCTGTTAAGTTGCTTCAGTCGTGTCTGACTCTGTGCAACCTCATAGGCGGAAGCCCACCAGGATCCACCATCCCTGGGATTCTCAGGCAAGAACACTGGAGTGGGTTGCCATTTCCTTCTCCAATGCATGAAAGTGAAAAGAAAGGGAAGTCGATCAGTCATGTCTGACTCTTAATGACCCCATGTACTGCAGCCCACCAGGTTCCTCCATCCATGGGATTTTCCAGGCAAGAGTACTAGAGTGAGGTGCCATTGCCTTCTCCGATATATACACATACATATATGTAAAATATGTATACCTCATATGTACATCAGTTCAGTTCATTTTCTCAATTGTGTCTGAGTCTTTGCGACCTCATGAATTGCAGCATGCCAGGCCTCCTTGTCCATCACCAACTCCTGGAGTTCACCCAAACTCACGTCCATCGAGTCAGTGATGCCATCCCGCCATCATCTCATCCCCTCTGTCGTCCCCTTCTCCTCCTGCCCCCAATCCCTCCCAGCATCACAGTCTTTTCCAGTGAGTCAACTCTTTGCATGAGGTGGCCAAAGTACTGGCGTTTAAGCTTTAGCATCATTCCTTCCAAAGAAATCCCAGGGCTGATCTCCTTCAGAATGGACTGGTTGGATCTCCTTGCAGTCCAAGGGACTCTCAAGAGTCTTCTCCAACACCACAGTTCAAAAGCATCAATTCTTTGGCGTTCAGCCCTCTTCACAGTCCAACTCTCACATCCATACATGATCACTGGAAAAACCATAGCCTTGACTAGACGGACCTTAGTTGGCAAAGTAATGTCTCTGCTTTTCAACATGTTATCTAGGTTGGTCATAATTTTTCTTCCAAGGAGTAAGCATCTTTTAATTTGAGAAGTGAAAAGCAAAGGAGAAAAGGAAAATATCAGCATCTAAATGCAGAGTTCCAAAGAATAGCAAGAAGAGATAAGAAAGCCTTCCTCAGTGATCAATGCAAAGAAATAGAGGCAAACAACTGAATGGGAAAGACTAGAGATCTCTTCAAGAAAATTAGAGATACCAAGGGAACATTTCATTCAAAGATGGGCTCAATAAAGGACATAAATGGTATGGACCTAACAGAAGCAGAAGATATTAAGAAGAGATGGCAAGAATACACAGAAGAACTGCACAAAAACATCTTCATGACCCAGATAATCACGATGGTGTGATCACTCACCTAGAGCCAGACATGCTAGAATGTGAAGTCAAGTGGGCCTTAGAAAGCATCACTAAGAACAAAGCTAAAAGATGATGCTATGAAAGTACTGCACTCAATATGCCAGCAAATTTGGAAAACTCAGCAGTGGCCACAGGACTGGAAAAGGTCAGTTTTCATTCCAGTTCCAAAGAAAGGCAATGCCAAAGAATGCTCAAACTATCACACAATTGCACTCATCTCACATGCTAGTAAAGTAATGCCCCAAATTCTCCAAGCCAGGCTTCAGCAATACGTGAACCGTGAACTCCCTGATGTTCAAGCTGGTTTTAGAAAAGGCAGAGGAACCAGAGATCAAATTGCCAACATCCGCTGGATCATGGAAAAAGCAAGAGAGTTCCAGAAAAACATCTATTTCTGCTTTATTGACTATGCCAAAGCCTTTTACTGTGTGGATCACAATAAACTGTGGAAAATTCTGAAAGAGACGGGAATACCAGACTACCTGAGCTGCTTCTTGAGAAAGCTGAATGCAGGTCAGGAAGCAACAGTTAGAACTGGACATAGAAAAACAGACTGGTTCCAAATAGGAAAAGGAGTACATCAAGGCTGTATATTATCACTCTGCTTATTTAACTTATATGCAGAGCACATCATGAGAAACACTGGGCTGGAAGAAACACAAGCTAGAATCCAGATTGCCAGGAGAAATATTAATAACCTCAGATATGCAGATGACACCACCCTTATGGCAGAAAGTGAAGAGGAACTAAAAAGCCTCTTGATGAAAGTGGAAATGGAGAGTAAAAAAGTTGGCTTAAAGCTCAACATTCAGAAAACGAAGATCATGGCATTTGATCCCATCACTTCATTGGAAATAGATGGGGAAACAGTGGAAATCGTGTCAGACTTTATCTTTTGGAGCTCCAAATTCACTGCAGAGGGTGACCTGTAGCCATGAAATTAAAAGACATATATACATAGGTATGTATAATACCTATATACACATGTATACATATATATAATATGTATGTCTAGAGAACAAAACACATTTAATTGAAAAAGGAGGATGGTGAAAATGCCCTCTTACACATACTCTACCTCTCTCTTTGGTTTTAAAATGTAAGCTAACTAGCTGAATTTGTTGATTATATCTTATATCAGCTAACCAGCTGATATAAGACGTGCTGTCCAACAGCTTTTCCAAAAAAAAAAAAAAGTAGATTCATTGAATCCTCAGGACCTACACACAACACACACTAAAAACCAAGTATAAGTAAGGTACCATTCACTCCAAAATGCCATCAAAGGTTTTTCCTCAAAAAGTAATTTTGAAGCCTGGAGTGAAATATACACTGCTTAATAAACCCATACTTGAGTGGAAAATGTGTGCCTGCTCAGTCACATCTTACTCTTTGAGAACCCACGGACTGTAGCCCGCCAGGCTCCTCTGTCCATGGGATTCTCTAGGCAAGAATACTGGAGGAGGTGCCATTTCTAAGGAATCTTCCCAATGAAGGGACTGAACCCCACGTCTCTGGCATTTCCTGCATTGCAGGCAGATTCTTTACCACTGAGCCACCAGGGAAACTCCCTGTGTGGAGAGTAAAGGCAGTAAAAAGATAAACAGGACCAAGAGTTGTTCTTCCAAGAGTTCAACCAAAAATTAAAAAAAAAAAAGGAATACGCATGATTAACTATGTAAATATGTCTTTTTATATAAAATAAACTGGTTTAAACTCAAGAAGGCTAAATAGCACTTGTTAATTATTATTATTTATAAGACATTGGAAGTGCACTGGGAGATTAAAGGCCATGTAGAGGTTATGGTCTCCCCTTGGTAGAGTTCTATTTGTTTACAGGTAAATTTAAGTTTCACTAAGGATCTTCACTGGGTCGAGAAGATCCCCCCGGAGAATGAAATGGCAACCCACTCCAGTATTCTTGCCTGGAGAATCCCATGGATGGAGGAGCTTGGTGGGTTACAGTCCATGGGTCGCAAAGAGTCGTACACGACTGAGTGACTTCACTTCACAAGGAGGGGAAACCAAGGAGGTTTCACCAAGATCCACCTCCCAATGGGGCATGACTGTTTGAAAATATCTTCTGAAACTAGGTAGTTTTGTGAATTAATTTCAATGCAAAATGAAAATGCCTAGGTTATTTCTGATTACATAAATGCATGTAAAGTATAATGAAAAGAACATGGAATAAATTAAAACATAGAAACTATCTTTAATTCTACCCTCAGAGATTATTTCTAACATTTTGCTATATTTCTATCTATCATCATAGTAAGTTTTATGATGTTATAATCCAATAATTTTGATGACCTAGTTAAATGGATGAAATTCTGGATAAATTCCTACATAAACTATGAACTGCCAAAATCAGTACAGAGAAGAACTATAGAATTTGATACATCAGTGTGTACTGAATAATTTGAAATGATGAACAAAGACTTGTCTTCCTCAAAAACTCTAGGCTCAGATGGTTTGAATGGAAAGTTCTACCTAATTTTTAAGATAATAATTTCTACCTCATACAAAGCTTTAAAAATAGAAAAGGAAATATCTATGCACATCACCTTACAAGGCTAGCATAGTCTTATTCCAAAATTAGATAAGGACAACACATAATTTTAAAAAAAAAGGCCAACTTTACTTATTTTAACATAGATTTAAAAACCCTAAATAAAATATTAGCTAATCTACTGTAAATTTGACAATAATACATTAAGATCAAGTAGAGTTTATCTCCAGAGAAGGCAATGGCACTCACTCCAGTACTCTTGCCTGGAAAATCCCGTGGATGGAGGAGCCTGGTAGGCTGCAGTCCATGGGGTTGCTAAGAGTCGGACACGACTGAGCGACTTCACTTTCACTTTTCACTTTCATGCATTGGAGAAGGAAGTGGCAACCCACTCCAGTGTTCTTGCCTGGAGAATCCCAGGGATGGGGAAACCTGGTGGGCTGCTGTTTCTGGGGTCGCACAGAGTCGGGCATGACTGAAGTGATTTAGCAGCAGCAGAGTTTATCTCAGACATACAGGATAGTTCAACAGAGAAAATGTATTTGTATATGTTACTGTATCAACATACTAATGAAGAAAAAAATTGTATTATATCAATCAAGATAAAAATACATTTGATAAGATTCTATTCAAATTTATGTCTAAAATTCTTAGCACTAGAAATAGCAGAGAATTTCCTTAACTTGATAAAGATTATTTATACTAAGAACCTATAGTAAGTATTATACTACCTGTAGAAGCTCAGGACTCATTCTCTTTAAGATAAAAGTAAGGCAAAGATGCTTACTATTATCATTAGAAATCTTGGCTAAAGAAAAAAGAAAACTAAAGACAAAGAAATAATAAGAATGAAGGTTAGAAATGGTGGTAGATTGCAGTCTTGTAGACAATTATTTACTATCCTTTTCTCTGTCATGTAATTTGTAGAGCCTTTCTCTGGGTGGAGGAAACTTTAAACCCTGTTGTCATCAGCCTTGACCATGAGATTTGCTTTTGCCAATGAATATGAGTGGATTTGATGCTGTGCCAGCTCTGTGCAGAAGCTTTAACAGCCATTGTGTGGATTAGCTGGCTGCCTTGTGCACTTCCTGATTAGGGCAGAGCTGCAGCCAACTTGTATTTCAACACATTATATGAGTGAGAAATAAATTTTTGCTGTTATAAGTCATTGGAATTTGGGGAACATTTGTTATCATAGTATAACTTAGTGGGAGCTGACTAATAGAGAATCAAGGTCAAGGTTTAGTTGCTAAGTTGTGTCCGACTCTTGTGACACCATGGACAGTAGCTCGCCAGGCTCTTCTCTTCATAGGATTTTCCAGGCAAGAATACTGGAGTAGGTTGCCATCTCCTTTTCCAGGGGATCTTTCTGACCCAGGGATTGAACCTGGGTCTCCTGCACTGCAGGCAGTTTCTTTACCGACTGAACTACCAGGGAAGCCCCAGTAGAGAATGTAAGGGATAAAATTATCTTCATTTGCATGTGATATGATCATTTATCTAGAAAAGATCATTGACTACAACTTCAACATTTTCAACACTTGAAACAGTCATTAGAAAATGTAACAGATAATAATATATCATTCTCTATCAAGAAATCTGTTAAACATCTAGGATTTAATTATATTAATGAACAATGTATATACAGAGAAAGCAGAAAACTTTAAAATATCAATGAAGGACATAAAAGATGATCTGAATAAATGAAGAGAATCCTTTGCTTTTGGATGATGTAACAATATTATACTATAATGGTATTAATTCTCCTATTTAATTGATAAATTTAATACAACTCCAATAAAAATTCTACTTTGACTTTTTTGAGGAACATGAAAACAACTTACTTTGAAATTTATTTGGAGGAATAAGAGTTTATGAATGGCTAATTTTAAAAAAGAACATGAATAGAAAGGAAGCTTGCCCTACTGGATGTAGAAACACAAAGTGTTAGCCACTCAGTCATGTCTGATGCTTTGTGACACCATGGACTGGAGCCCACTAGGCTCCTCCGTCCATGGAATTCTCCAGGCAAAAATACTGGAGTGGGTTGCCATTTCCTTCTCCAAGAAACAGAAAACAAAGCCATAATAACAAAAACAGTGGTGCTTTGGTAAAACAACAACAGATAAGCAGGCCTATAAAATATGACAGAGTTCAGATACTAATTTGTATATGTGGAAACCTAAATATGATGAAAAGGATATCATAATTTAGTATCTAGCAGTTCACGCTGGGAAAACTGGCTCACTGTAAAGAAAATAAAATTGGATCTTTGTCTCATGTCATACAAATGTGAACTCTACATGGATTCAAAACCTAAGAGAAAAGGGTAAAACTATAAAGTTAATGGAGCATAATATAAGAGAATATCTTGGTGATCTACGAGCAAGGAAAAGCTTTGCAAACAAAATTTCAAAAGCACAAATCATAAGGCAAAGTACTGATGACTTTAGTCTACTTACACCAAGACTTCCTTTTCAAAGCCATCATGGACACATTTATCACACCGAGGCAGTATGAGATTACTCAAAATGTCTAAACCCTACTACATGAGTAATACAAGTAACTCCTGAAAATTAACAAAAGAAAGGCAGTAACCCCAATAGAAAAGTAGGCAAAGGATACAAAAAGGCAGTTTACAGAAGAGTAAATTTTAATTACTACTACACATGTGGAAAGAAGTAGTACCTCAAATTGTTAGTAATCTGAGAAATTTTAAAGAGATTGCATTGAATCTATAGATGGCTTTAAGTATTACGGATATTTTAAAAATATCAATTCTTTTGGAATATCTTTTAATTTGCTTGCATCTTCTTCAGTCTCTTTCATCAAAGTTCAGTATTAATAGTTTTCATTGTACAGATTTTTCACTTTTTGGGTTAAATTTATTTCTAAGTATTTTATTGATTTTGATGCTATTGTGAATGGGGTCATTTTATTTGCTTTACTTTATATTTCACTGTAATATGCATGTAAAATGCATTTCTTATGTAAAAATGCAACTTTATTAGTGTATGTTGATTTTATATCCCATAACTTTACTAAATTCATTGCTTAGTTTTGATGGTTCTTCGGTTGAGTCTTAAGAATTTCCTATATTTAAGATTGTATCATCTGCAACTGAAGACAATTTTACTTCTTCCTTTCCAAATTGAATGCCTTATATTTCTTTCTCTTGACTGCTATAACAGGACTTGCAGTACTATGTTGATTAAAAATAGTGACGGTGGGGCACATCTGTCTGTTCCCGATCTTAAAACGCTTTCAACCTTCCACCAGTCAGTATGATATTAGTTATGGGTCTCTCATACATGGTCTTTATTATATTGAGGTGTGTACTTTTATACCCAATTTGTGGAGAAAAGTAAAGTTTGAGGCATTACTTCCTGATTTCAAACTATAATACAAAGCCTTAGAAATAGAAACACTATGGTACTGGCATAAAATTAGGTGTATAGAATAATAGAATAGACTAGAATAATGCCTCCCTGTATATGGTAGCCAATATTTGACTAGATAACCAAGAATACTCAGTGGGAAAGGGTAGTCTCTTCAATAAATGATGTTGTGAAGACTGGATAACCACATGCAGAAAAATCAAACTAAACACCTTCTTACACACTCACCGAAATAAAGTGAAAATGGATTATAAACTTAAACATAGGACTTAAAGATGTAAGAAGTCTATGGAAGCTTCCTGATGGGAGAGACTGACTGTGGGGGAAACTGGGTCTTGTTCTGATGGGTGGGGTTATGCGCAATAAATCTTTAATCCAATTTTCTGTTGATGGGCGAGGCTTTGTTCCCTCCCTGTTGTTTGACCTGAGACAAAACTATGGTGGAATACAGTCAACACAAACAAGACCAAGAGCTGACTGTGGCTCAGATCATGAACTCCTTATTGCAAAATTCAGACTTAACTTGAAGAAAGTAGGGAAGACCGCTAGACTATTCAGGTATGACCTAAATCAAATCCCTTATGATTATACAGTGGAAATGAGAAATAGATTTAAGGGCCTAGATCTGATAGATAGAGTGCCTGATGAACTATAAAATGAGGTTCATGACATTGTACGGGAGACAGGGATCAAGACCATCCCCATGGAAAAGAAATGCAAAAAAGCAAAATGGCTGTCTGGAGAGGCCTTACAAATAGCTGTGAAAAGAAGAGAGGCGAAAAGCAAAGGAGAAAAGGAAAGATATAAGCATCTGAATGCAGAGTTCCACAGAATAGCAAGAAGAGATAGGAAAGCCTTCCTCAGCGATCAATGCAGAGAAATAGAGGAAAACAACAGAAGGGGAAAGACTAGAGATCTCTTGAAGAAAATTAGAGATACCAAGGGAACATTTCATGCAAAGATGGGCTCGATAAAGGACAGAAATGGTATGGACCTAACAGAAGCAGAAGATATCAAGAAGAGGTGGCAAGAATACATGGAAAAACTGTAAAAAAAAACATCTTCATGACCCAGATAATCATGATAATGTGATCACTAATCTAGAGCCAGACATCTTGGAATGTAAAGTCAAGTGGGCCTTAGAAAGCATCACTAAGAACAAAGCTAGTGGGGGTGATGGAATTCTAGTTGAGCTATTTCAAATCCTGAAAGATGATGCTGTGAAAGTGCTCCACTCAATATGCCAGCACATTTGGAAAACTCAGCAGTGGCCACAGGACTGGAAAAGGTCAGTTTTCATTCCAATCCCAAAGAAAGGCAATGCCAAAGAATGCTCAAACTACCACACAGTTGCACTCATCTCACATGCTAGTAAAGTAATGCCCCAAATTCTCCAAGCCAGGCTTCAGCAATACGTGAACCGTGAACTCCCTGATGTTCAAGCTGGTTTTAGAAAAGGCAGAGGAACCAGAGATCAAATTGCCAACATCCGCTGGATCATGGAAAAAGCAAGAGAGTTCCAGAAAAAGATCTATTTTTGCTTTATTGACTATGCCAAAGCCTTTACTGTGTGGATCACAATAACCTGTGGAAAATTCTGAAAGAGATGGGAATACCAGACCACCTGACCTACCTCTTGAGAAACCTGTATGCAGGTCAGGAAGCAACAGTTAGAACTGGACATGGAACAACAGACTGGTTCCAAATAGGAAAAGGAGTACATCAAGGCTGTATATTGTCACCCTACTTATTTAACTTATATGTAGAGTACATCATGAGAAACACTGGACTGGAAGAAACACAAGCTGGAAATCCAGATTGCTGGGAGAAATATCAATAACCTCAGATATGCAGATGACAGCACCCTTATGGCAGAAAGTGAAGAGGAGCTAAAAGCCTCTTGATGAAAGTGAAAATGGAGAGTGAAAAAGTTGGCTTAAAGCTCAACATTCAGAAAACGAAGATCATGGCATCCGGTCCCATCACTTCATGGGAAACAGATGGGGAAACAGTGGAAACAGTGTCAGACTTTATTTTTTGGGGCTCCAAAATCACTGCAGATGGTGACTGCAGCCATGAAATTAGAAGACGCATACTCCTTGGAAGAAAAGTTATGACCAACCTAGATAATATATTCAAAAGCAGAGACAATACTTTGCCGACTAAGGTCCGTCTAGTCAAGGCTATGGTTTTTCCTGTGGTCATGTATGGATGTGAGAGTTGGACTGTGAAGAAGGCTGAGCGCCAAAGAATTGATGCTTTTGAACTGTGATGTTGGAGAAGACTCTTGAGAATCCCTTGGACTGCAAGAAGATCAAACCAGTCCATTCTGAAGATCAGCCCTGGGATTTCTTTTGAAGGAATGATGCTAAAGCTGAAATTCCAGTACTTTGGCCACCTCATGCGAAGAGTTGACTCACTGGAAAAGATTCTGATGCTGGGAGGGATTGGGGGCAGGAGGAGAAGGGGACGACAGAGGATGAGATGGCTGGATGGCATCACGGACTTGATGGACGTGAGTGAGTGAACTCTGGGAGACGGTAATGAATAGGGAGGCCTAGCGTCCTGTGATTCATGGGGTCACAAAGAGGCAGACACAGTGAGCGACTGAATTGAACTAAACTGAACTGAATGAAGAAAATTCAACCTCCTTTGAGAGGTCCCCAGCACGCACTGCCACACTCAGTGCTCCTGGAACTTGCAGCTGGCCACTGCTGACCCATGCCTCCGATAGAGACTACTGGATACTTACAGGCAAGTCTGGATTAGTCTCTTGTGGGGTCACTGCTCCTTTTCCTGGATCCTAGTGCACAGGAGATTTTGTTTGTGCCCTCCAAGAATCTATTTCCCCAGTCCTGTGTAAGTTCTTCCATCTCTAAGGTGGGGTTAAAACCCTCCAAGAGGGCTTATGCCACCCACGTCTGTTGCACCCAAAGCCCCTGCCCCTGCGGCAGGCCACTGCTGACCTGTACCTCTATAGGAGCTACTCAAACACGCAAAGGCAGGTCTGGCTCCAGTCTCTGTAGGGTCTCCTGGTGTGCACAAGGTTTTGTTTGAGCCCGCCAAGTGTCTCTGGCAGGTATGGGGTTTGATCCTAATTGCGATTTCGCCCCTTCTACCATTATTACTTTGCCAACAAAGGTCCGTCTAGTCAAAGATATGGTTTTTCCAGTATGGATGTGAGAGTTGGACCATAAAGAAAGCTGAGTGCCAAAGAATTGATGCTTTTAAACTGTAGTATTGGAGAAGACTCTTGAGAGTCCCTTGGACAGAAAGATCAAACCAGTGAATCCTAAAGGAAATCAGTCCTGAACATTCATTGGAAGGACTGATGCTGAAGCTGAAACTCCAATACTTTGGCCACCTGATGCAAAGAACTGACTCACTGGAAAAGAGTCTGGTGCTGGGAAAGACTGAAGGCAGGAGGTGAAGGGGACAAGAGAGGATGAGATGTTTGATGGCATCACTGACTTGATGGACATGAGTTTGAGCAAGCTCCAGGAGTTGGTAAAGGACAGGGAACCCTGGTATGCTGCAGTCCATGGGGTCATAAAGAATTGGACATGTGTGAGTGACTGAACTGAACTGAACTGAAAGATGTAAACCTCCTAGAAGAAAATATAGAGTAAAGCTCCTTGATATTGATTCTGGCAATGATTTCTTGAATATGACACCAACAGCTCAGACAACAAAAGCGAGAGTCAACAAGTGGGACTACATAAAACTAAAAACCTTCTCTACAGCAAATAAAACAACCAACAAAATGAACAGGCAACCTACAGAATGGAAGAAAAACCTGCAAGACATATATCTGAAAAGGAATTAACATCCAAAACACAGAAAAAATTCATACAACTCATTAACAGAAAAAGAAACAGATTAAAAAAACGAGCAGAGGAACTGAATGGACATCTTTCCAAAGGAGACATACAAATGGGCAACAGATACATGGAAAGGTACTTAATATTACTAATCACCAGGGAAATGCAATAAATACCACAATGAGACATCAACTTAAACTTACTAGAATGGCTATTATCAAAAGACAAAATATACCGTTTGGTGATAATGTGGAAAAAAAGGAACCCTAGGTGGGGATGTATACAATTGGTGCAGCCACTATCGAAAATAGCATGGAGGTTCCTCAAAAATTAAAAATACAAGTAAGTACCATATGATCTAGTGATTATGCTTCTGTGTATATAAGCAAAGGAAATGGAAACAGGGTATGTGCACTCCATGTTTATTGCAGCATCAGCCACAGTAGTTAAGATATGGAAACTAAGTGTCCATCACTGGATGAATGGATAAAGAAGGCATAAATGCACACATACAAACAATGGATTATTATTCAGTCATGAGCAAGAAGAAAATTCTGTCATTTGTGACATCCTGGATGGAATTTGAAGGTATTATGCTAAATGAGAGAAGTCAGACAAAAGAAAGACAAATACTGTATGGTATCACTTACATGTGGAATCTGAAAAAGCCAAATTTGGAGAAACAGAGAGCAGAATGGTGGTTACCGGGGGTTGGAGTGAGGGAATTGGGAAGGCATTGGTCAAAGGGTACAGAGATGAATAAACAGTACAAAGCTATACTGTGATTACAGCTATTGATAACAATACTGTATTATTATTTCAAAGTTGCTATGAGATTAGATCTAAGATGCTCTCACCTCAAGAAAGAAATGATAATTATGTGACATGATAGAGGTGTTAGTTAACACTATGGTGCTGATCATACTGTAATATACAAGCATCAAATCAACATTTTGTATACCTTAAACTTATACACTGTTCTATGTCAGTTACATGTCAATTTAAAAAAAAGACTTCTGGGTGATGCTGAAAGAAGATGATAAATTTCAGTCATGTGGGTTAATTTTAGCAGTCTAAAAACAATAATGTCCTCAATGAATTTTCTGGGCATGGCTCACAAGAGCTTATTCTTCTCAAGCAGATAATAATAGCTTCAAAGGATATAAGCTCATGAGAAGAGAAGTATTTTAACAGATTGTGCTGGTTATTCTTTGTAATATTGACAGCACATTATTACACAGCACATTATTACATTTGAATAGATCCTTACACTTCTCAAACTAGCATAGCCACTGGTTCATCTGATCCTCGCAAACAACCAAATGAGAATAGGCCAGGATGTGACATTATCACCTTCTTGAAGATGAGGAAATTTAGGCTCTAAAGATTTAAGAGATGTCCCCAAGTTCACAGCAGTATCTTCCTAGGAACTTCAAGTCTAGTATTCTTCCCCAATACTTGCATACTTCCCCTGAACCTGAAAGGGAACAGCATTACTTATGCTGAATTATACAAACTTACTAACTTAAAAATGATGTAAAGGATAGACAGTGGCTGCTGCTGCTGCTAAGTCGCTTCAGTCATGTCCGACTCTGTGCGACCCCATAGACGGCAGCCCACCAGGCTCCATCGTCCATGGGATTCTCCAGGCAAGAACACTGGAGTGGGTTGCTATTTCCCTCTCCAATGCATGAAAGTGAAACGTGAAAGTGAAATTACTCAGTCATGTGTGACTCTTAGCGACCCCATGGACTGTAGCCCACCAGGCTCCTCCATCCATGGGATTTTCCAGGCCAGAGTACTGGAGTGGGGTGCCATTGCCTTCTCCGTGTACAGTGGGAGGAAATATCAGAACTGATTTCTGTGCCTGTTTATATGAACCTGTTGGGTAGTGCTTAGGTATAGCAAGCTGATGTGCAAACAAGCATTTTAACCAGCAGAATGCAGTCCAATAGTTAATAACTTGTCCGCATTCCCTCAGGGAATTTTGGTTGCAGAATGAGGTGAGAGATGGTGGGAATTTTATATTGTTTTGAAGTACACAGGGTGGAGTTTATCTGAGAAGCCAAGTGTTACAGCTTTTGTCTTTTGGTTCCCTTGTGGGTTAGACAAAGGTCATTCATTGTGATGTCATGTCAAACAAACCCAACAACAATGCAGATTTCCTTCAGATCTACTGCAAAGAGCAGCTTTATAGAAGACTTTATGCTGAGAAGTAACAGTCCATTTAAGACACCAATGTTGAGTACCTATCAGTGTGGTATTTTGCAAAGGTAGCAGAAATACTTCACTTGATATTTGGTAAACAGAATACAGCTGGTATTCCATTAAATTTAGAGGTACCAGGTACTAAAAAACAAAGAAGAGAGACGGATCACAATGTGGGGAGGTGGGAGAGTAGGGAGAGTAATCTGAATTGGACTCTCAGGTCTAGGAAATAGTTTAAAAAGAACAGATGGAGGGAATAGGCAGGATGGGATTGTATGACCACCTAAGAGGTCAGAGATGGGGGTACTTGAAGGTATTATCAGCAAATCCCTGTTGAGCTGGTACAGCTGTGGCCTGCTAAATGTCCCATAGTTTGTTCTATACCCATTCTGTTCCTTCTTCCTCCTTGCTCTCCTAGAAAATCCCTATTTATCCTCAAGCACTTTTCATGCATTGGAGAAGAAAATGGCAACCCACTCCAGTGTTCTTACCTGGAGAATCCCAGGGACAGGGGAGCCTGGTGGGCTTCCGTCTATGGGGTCACACAGAGTCGGACATGACTAAAGTGACTTAGCAGCAGCAACGGGCATCTCCAATTTTGAATGACCCTTTTCTGACCATCCCAAACATTGCTCATCCTTCTCATTGTATTTAAAAATACCTTTTGTAGTACTGAGATTCCCTGATAGTTCAGTTGGTAAAGAATCTGGCTACAATTCAGGAGACCCTGGTTCAATTCCTGGGTTGGGAAGATCAGCTGGACAAGGGATAGGCTACCCACTCCAGTATTCTTGTGCTTCCCTTGTGGCTCAGCTGGTAAAGAATCTGCCTGAAATGTAGGAGACCTGTGTTCAATTCCTGGGTTGGGAAGACCCCCTGGAGTAGGGAAAGGCTACGCACTCCAGTATTCTGGCCTGGAGAATTCCATGGACTGTATAGTCCATGGTGTTGCAAAAAGCCAGACACAACTGAGCAACTTTCATGTTCCTATAGTATCTCATCCATTTACTTGGGCCCTACTTTCACCAGCCAGTTGGCAGAGGACAGTGGGAACACCATGTCTTATTAGCTTCTTTATTTCTACGATGCAGCAGTGTCCTAGCACACTGTAGGCACTTATTAAAATATCCTTAAATAAGTTTCTAATTTTCCTTTTTCATTTGTAATTAACTTTTATTGCAGTATAGTTGCTTTACAATCTTGTACTAGTTTCTGCTGTAAAGTAAATCAATTATGTGCATATGTGTAATTTTCTACATAAAGCTTTACACATCCATTGTAGGACTTGCTCCTCAATACCTTCTATTTCAGAAGTAATTATAGTGGTTTGTTTTAAAAATATAAATTTTCTACCTGCTTATAGTTTGTCATTAGATTTGCAATTGACTTTGGTATACTGATCTTATGTCCAGTAACACTGCTAAACTCTCTCATTAATTTCAAGAATTTGCCTGTAGATGTTTTGGTGTAGTCTATGTAGATAATTCTATCAGCTCTAAAAATGAAAAAATTAAGGTTTTTAATACTTCAGTCAGTCAGTTCCGTCAGTCATTTTAGTCACTCAGTTGTGGCTGGCTCTTTGCGACCCCCATGAATCACAGCACGGCAGGCCTCCCTGTCCATCACCAACTCCCGGAGTTCACTCAAACTCACGTCCATTGAGTTGGTGACGCCATACAGCCATCTCATCCTCTGTTGTCCCCTTCTCCTCCTGCTCCCAATCCCTCCCAGCATCAGGGTCTTTTCCAATGAGTCAACTCTTCGCATGAGGTGGCCAAAGTATTGGAGTTTCAGCTTTAGCATCAGTCCTTCCAAAGAACACCCAGGACTCATCTCCTTCAAAATGGACTGGTTGGATCTCCTTGCAGTCCAAGGGACTCTCAAGAGTCTTCTCCAGCATCACAGTTCAAAAGCATCAATTCTTCTGCGCTTAGCTTTCTTCACAGTCCGACTCTCATATCTATACATGACTACTGGAAAAACCATAGCCTTGACTAGGTGGACCTTTGTTGGCAAAGTAATGTCTCTGCTTTTGAATATGCTATCTAGGTTGGTCATAACTTTCCTTCCAAGGAGTAAGCGTCTAATTTCATATTTGCAGTCACCATCTGCAGTGATTTTGGAGCCCCCAAAATAAAGTCTGACACTGTTTCCACTGTTTCCCCATTTGCTATGAATTGATGGGACCCGATGCCATGATCTTAGTTTTCTGAATGTTGAGTTTTAAGCCAACTTTTTCACTCTCCTCTTTCACTTTCATCAAGAGGCTTTTTAGTTTTTCTTCACTTTCTGTCATAAGGACGGTGTCATCTGCATATATGGGGTGTTTAATCCAAAGTTCCACCAGATCATGCCTTATTCAAAGGCCTCTGGTGACTTTCTGTCATACTTAGAACAATATCCAAAGTCCTCACTGTGGCTAGGAAGCTTGCAAAATCCGACTTTCTAGTGCTCCTCCAACCTCATCTTCTCTCACTTCCTCGTCATTCATGAAAGCATACTGGCTTCCTTCCTGGTCTTTGAGTATGACCAAGGATGTTCCTGCCATAGGGCCTTGGCCCCTGTTCTCGCATCCACTTGGAAGTCTTTCTAGATATTCATGTGCCTTGCACTCTCATTTCATTTTGGTCTCTTACCTAATTGCACCTTTTCTGAGATGCCTTCTACTTTTATATCTCTATCATTTCTCATCTTTCTTTACCCCCTTCTCTACTTTGTTTCTCTTCACAGTAGGTGGCCTTATCTATCTACTTATTTGTGTGTTTGCTTTTTCGAATGTAATCACTATGAAAGTGTGTCTGTGCCATTCGCCACTGCCTTCCCAGTGCCTAGAACAGTACTGTGCACAAATAGGTACTCGGATATTAGTTGAATCAACAGATGAATATCACTATCATTTTAATAAAAATTGAGTCATTTTCTTTTAGAAGGAGCTATATTCTGGGACATGTGGCTTAAAAACTAACACTAAAAGAATATCATGTAACACATGGAATAATTTTTTTAATGGGTCAGTTTAGTCCTTGCAAAATGCACCATTTCCAAGCAGTTGCTTAAAAATGAGGCAATTCATTTCCAAGTGGTTTCCTGCAAGTAATTTGATAGGGTTAAATATTTATTAAGTGCCAGAGTGCTAAATTAGGTAATGTTGGAGAGTGATCACATTTCAATCCAGCTAGTGTGGGTCTGGAGAACACGGAAGAGATCTGTGGAGTTGGCCTGGCTCCCTTCCTCAGAGCCTTCAGGATTCACTCCCCAGGTGGGGAGAGATGGTTTTAGAGAAGCAATTATTATAGGTTGAGTGTTACAGTACCCAGGTGTTTTGCCCCAGTTCAGTTTTCCTTGTTGCGAAAGTAATTTAGAGAAGAAAGTAGGTTGGGAGATTCTTCTAGGCCACCTTCTGTTCCTGGAATGACTAGGTACTTCAAAGTAGTAGGAAACTGAATGACTTCATGGTATAAGCTTGCCACACATTCCTGAACATGGGAATTACACCTGATTCTGCTCAGAAAGGAGCTGTTAAAGTATGGTCCTGGGACTGTGCTTTCACACATGTTTTCCTAGTTCCTTTAAATCTTCCAAGTTCTGACTTACTGTGGATTCCAGTTGCTTCTAGCTGCAGGTCATCCTCTCAGGTGACAGTGCTATCTTCTATGTTCTAGATATTGTTGCACAATTTCCATAAATCCCCAATTACCTGCTGAACTTAGCCCTCTGTTTTGTCAATCATTTCCTCAAAAACAATTTGAGCCTTCATAAAACTTGCATTTTAGCATCATGTTCTACCTTCCTTAATTTCTTTCCTGTGAGTCCTGCTCCATTATCTGCCAAACTTGTGAGCCACTGTGAGTCAGAATTGTCCACCAGGGTTTAAATGAACTGCAGGAAGAGGCCATTCATGTGTGGTAACAACCCACTCTGTTGGACCACACTCAGCTCAAGATGGTGCAGTGGGGCTCCATTCAGCTGAGAGGGTAGGCTGCGCGGTTCAGTGAAATTTAATGGCTAAAGTGGAGGAGTACTATCTCCAGCTCTGACCTGAGTTTAAAAATGTACATTGAGTATACACTGTAATGGATCATTTTACCTTTTCATTTAGGAAAAGTTTCCAGAGGATTATAAAGAATTGGTACTATACACAGTGGCTTTAACCAGAAAATGCATATCATAGCTGGAATTCTATTACACAGCTGACTTTAGCTGTGGTCACACACAAATGAGTACTATGGGTTTTTTATAGTTTGTATGTGGGAAGATACAGGGCATGGCCTGTCCTTTAAGGATATTCACCCATATAGGAGATTTACATAATATATACATGTATATAAGCATATATTAAAATACATATATCTTTTTGCAGGAATCCAATTTATTCCAGTAAAAATGCACTGTGTGCAAGACAATTTTCTAGGATAAAAAGATGGATCAGGAATAGATTCTGCCCTCAAGGAATTCACTGACAGACTTACTCCTTCACTCCTTCTTGGCAAGGGTAGGTATAAGTTTCTAAGACTCAAGAGGGGCCGAACCATTGATTTATTGTTATAACAACCACTTTGCTTCCAAAGTTGTTATTTGGCTTGGGTTGGTGGTAAGTTACAGTTTGGGTTTTTATTATATTTTTTCATAAGGTTTCAGCTAAAAAGTATACAAACCCTGCAACTAATTTAAATAATTAAATTATTGCTTAAAGTTTTTTTTTCTATTTTGGCATATAGCATGGAAAATCTTTGATTATATAAAGTTAAAGACCACTTAGGTTGAGTGTTTAAACTAGACTCACACCAGCTTGGTTCCACTTATCCAATATCACAGATAGTTAAGAAAAGGAGGAAGGGTGGGAGGAGAGGAGGGAAAACAAAAATGGAGGAGGAACAAAGAGAAATGTATCAATGAACTGATGATACTTTCCACGTCCTTAGAAATAATCTTTGAAGGCAGAATATGAACTAAAGAACATACTGGGTAGAAGATAAGCTCTCTAATCTCTCCCTTTTGCAATAAACTTTCTTTTTAAAATTAATTTTTATTGTAGTATAATTGTTTTACAATGTTGTGTTAGTTTCTGCTGTATAGCAAAGTGAATCAGCCATACACAAACATGTATTTCCTCTTTTTCACTCAATAGACAATGAGCACTCCCTATGCCAGGCACCTTGGTGGGCACCCAAGAAACAAATAAACCAATTATAGTTCCTATCTTCAAGGAATATATGCTTTAATAGGGGTTACTAATCATATAAAAATATATACTAAGTGAAAGAAAGAGAACGAGACAGAGAGAGGGAGATTTTTTTTTCATTAAAAAAATACCCATTTACAAAGATAATCTTGATGATGGTCACAACTTTTCATCTCTGTAGGGACATGATAATTTCTTTTTAAATAAAAAACCTTGCTCATGGCATTTCATGTGAGTAATTTACTCCATTTGGCTAAAGAGAGTACATGTCATAGAAATGGAATATGACCAGAGTTGTAGCTTATGGCTGAGTAGCCTTGGAGCAGTCACATCACCTCTCTGAGCACAGTGCCTTGCTTGACAAAAATGGAGTCAGCTTTCTATGGGAGGATGCTGATAGAAAAGTTCTTTGGGGATAAGAAGTACTCTAAAGTATGACTACATTCTTCACTAGATGACCGTTCAGCAGGATGACTTCTAATATTTCCAGCTGCCCATCTTTCATGTCCAGTAGACCAAGGGATCTTAACCAAGGTCCACTGATAGATTAATCATTGTCTCCCAAATTTGGGATACTAGCTAAGATCATTGTAAAGTTTCATGTATATATTCACATGAACATTTTATTAGTTCTACAGTTTTCATCAGATTCTCAAAGGGGTCCATGGCTGCAAAAGAGGTTAAGAACTGCTGGTCTAGACAGTCATTTGGGGGTGGGGGGGTGGTGCTTCCCTGGTGGCTCAGTGGTAAAGAATCTACCTGCCAATACAGGAGACATAGGTTCAGTTCCTGGGTAGGGAAGTTCCTCTGGAGAAGGAAATGGCCACCCACCCCAGTATTCTTGCCTGGGAAATCTCATGCACAGAGGAGCCTGGAGGGCTACCATCCATGAGGCTGCAAAAGGGTCGTACATGACTTAGCAACTAAGACAACAAGTGGTATCTTATTTTTCTTTGTATTCCAATATCAATGTCACAGTGCCCTGTACATGGTAGGGGCTCCTAAATTTGTTATAACAATAAATATAAAAACAGATAATTGTTATGATGGGAAATATTAACACTCATAAATGAGTCTGGCTTTATCCTAAGGATGACATATTGACTTCTGATGAAGTCTGCGTTGGTCAGTAGGAACAGGTGCCAAATTTAGATTGCCTCACAATGGCCCAATTTTAAGCAACTGTTTTCAGAAGTCTTATTTATTTCCTTGTGTTCTCAACCAATTTGGAAGCTCCATCTTTCCTCTTTGTTGAACTTTCAGATGTTTTAATTTGTTTGATTGTGTCAAAGCTGAATGATGCTCAGTCATGCAGGCCTCCTAAGACTCTCCTCCCAAAACAGGGGAAGGATCTGATAAGCATGTGCTCCCTCCAGGAGAAACCACAGCTTACATGCAGAGTCAACTTCAGGGGAGGAGATGCAAGCCTTTCAGTAAGTCGCTTATGTTTGCTCTGACTATACATTTCTTGCGGTGGTGGTTTATTTGCTAAGTCATGTCCAACTCCTGTGACTCCATGGACTGTAGCCTGCCAGGCTCCTCAGTCCACGGGATTCTCCAGGCAAGAAATCTGGAGTGGGTTGCCATTTCCTTCTCCAGGGGACCTTCCTGACCCAGGAATTGAACCTGGGTCTCCTGCATTGCAGGCAGATTCTTTACCAACTGAGCTATGAGGGAAGTAAAAATGCAAATCTGCTAATAGAAATACCTTCCTGGACATAGTTACCAGTGATTGTAAAGTTTAAATATATGACTCATATAGAAAAACAACTGAATCACAGGTAGAGGTAAATGGACAAGGCCTTCCATGGCATCATTATCGTAACAGTGAAAAACTGGAAAATAACCTAAATGTCTATCAATAGGAGACTAGTTAGAATAAGTGCTGTATATTCTAACAACAAAATGCTAGTAAAGCATTCAACAGAATGAAGTAGTTGTAATGTACTGACGTGACACTCTAGGATAGATACATTTTTAAAAGTGAAAAGTTTACTGGTTTTTAAAAGACATCTTATTCTGAAATATTTATGGACTCAAGAGAAGTAAAAAATAGTGCAATAAGTCGTATGTACCTTTCATTCAGTTTCCCCCAATGGTTTTAAAACAAACAAAATAGGTTAAAGAATGGCATATATGGTAGGATTCTATTTATGTAAAAGAAAAACAAAGAAATCAAACTGTTAGCAATGGATTGTTAGCACTCTCTGGGTATGAGATGTGATAGGCAGCAGCAGCAGGAGAAAATGAATTTCAGTTTTTAATTGATAAATATATGTACTATTTAGTGTAGGTACATTATATATCTATATAGATACCCATATATCTATATATACATATATGTTTCAATGAGAATATATTGCTTTTATGTTTGGAAAAACACCCAAAATAATATATTTAGGAGAATCATTCCTCTGATGCAAATCCATGCAAATTAAATCAAGCTTTAAAAAAATCAGTGACTCTAAATTAGTCAAATTAAAAAAAAAAAAAAAAAGAAACTACGATTCAGAACTGTATCATGGGCATTTGACGCCTCTTACCCCCAGAACTCACAACATTGCTCATAGAATATGTCCTGGAAAAGACATATTTCATGAAACACAAAACCCATTTTCCATGATTCCATGGATGTTGGACCCTTTAGGCATGACTATTTACAAACTTGGAAGCCAAAGTATAAGGGAATTCTAAAATGTCTTGGTTTCTATATTTAAATATAATTTTACCAGCAGAATTATAATACTATGACGATTTCTCCCTAAGCCAGATTTTGAATGGGCACAAACCATTCGTAGCTAGAATTCAAACCTGGCCTTGGTATGCAATCTTGACTATTTTAAGCTTTCTGGTTCCCCACATGCTTTTTTTTCAACCTTTCTCAATTCTACATCTATTTGAGTTATCTGGTACACAGTCAAAAATGCATTCCCAGCTGTATTGTACCAGTCAGTAGAGAATGACAGGGCTTTCCCATATCATTTCTCTTTAAGCTTCAGCATCATATTTGGGCTCTTCATTCTATCTACTTGGAGCTGTCCCAAATTCCACAGGCTGCTCCACTGTGGGGAGGTGGAGAGGAAAAGGGGAAAGGAAGAGAAGTGACTGATGGTATATGTGCAATGTAACACTCCATCGGACACTATTAATGTATTTAAATGTTTGTTTATTGAGTAATTTATTTGTGGCACTTTAGAAGGTTGTTAATGGTGTTAGAAAGGAGTAATTGCTGTTTCTGTGATTAAGTGGAAATGAACACAGATACATAGTTAAAACAAAATGTGATATTTACATGATATTTTGAATTGTATAAATAGATTTTTCTTCCCTGAATGTTAACTAGAGGCAAATGAATCATTCATGATATTTATGTGACTGAATGAATGCTGATTCCATAAGTAGAATTAGCAAAGAAGTTGATTCATATGAAGAATACTAGCATTTCTACTTTTCATTGATCAGAATAGCCTTAAAGAAAACCAAAATATATATTCAGCAAGTTACATTAACAATATTTCCATTTACTGTCTCTCTCTCTCTCTCTCTCTCACACACACACACACACACACACACACACACACTCTTTCTCACACACACATATGCTCACACACAGTCATGTGTATTTACCCATCCAACGTTAATTGCAAGCCAACAATGTACCAGGTTCTCTGTACAAGGCTGACAACCTGATGCTGAGCAAAAATAGATCCAGTCTCTGTTTCCACAGGGCTTACAAATTCTGGGGTGGAGACTGCCAATGATAAAGAATTACCCAAATTGTTATATGATTGCCAACTGAGTCAAGTACTTTGAAGGAAAAAATAGGTTTTGTAAGAGTGTATTAAGAACCTAATTTAACATGACAGACTTTCCTGAAGAAGTGGTGCTGGTATAAAGGGCGACAGTAAGATAGGTAGAAGAGGAGTAGTGACTGATGAATGTGTGTGGCTGGCGAGTGTGTGTGTTCACGCATATGTGTGGGCTGCCCAGCACTGGGAACTATATGTACAAAGGATCTGGGATAGGAGGGAAGATGATGGTGACAAAGAATTGAAAAAAATGACAGGTGACTGGACTACAAAGAAATTGGGTCAGGTGCCTGAGCATGAAATGAGAAAAAAGCAGGAGATCATGCATGGCATTTTAAGTTGTAGCAAGAAACAGAGGAAATAGGCCTAAGGGTAATAAAAAGTGCTTCTCTTCCCCGATTCCTAATATACATTACACACAAGATAAACAGAAAATCCATATTCAAAAGTCATTGGGCACTGTGCTATATTCTAGACACCTGCCCATTAAAATTGGCTCATATTCTTATTCAAGGTTCTGTGTACAACCATAGCAGAACAATTCATAAGGAATATTTTTATAAATGAAACTTTCATTTATTTTTGTGGTCTGTCCATCACAGAGCTCCTTTATAAAACTGAGACACATAAATATATATGACTACCCTGTAGATATCAAGAAGGTACAAAATTCCCAGCTGGACCCATAAGGCTAGGTAAATGCCTACTTTGGGCTTTTGTTGTGCTTTTAGAACTGGTATAATCTCACCTTCATGCAGACAAATGGGAAAATCAATAGAAATTGAATGTGCGACAAAAGGAGTTAGAACAACAGCTACGAGTGTGGGCATTAAGAGACACCAGAACAATATCTTTGGTGTCAGACAGGCCACTGTATGCTCATTCTATTATTTTACTTCCAAAGAGTATTGATGATTAAGATGTGTTTTATTGGCTGACACCTTGCCAAAGCATTTCTCCAGAGAAGATAACCACAGCCTCTCAATTGCTTTCATAAGAATAGCCCACTAAAACAATTTTTAAAAAATGAAAAGAATTGCCCACCATCTATAGGTGGACCCACTTAAGAAAAGTCATTGCTACACTCAAAGGAGGAAGCCTGATGTGGTGGAGTCCACGTTCTGTTTATTATACATTCTACCTTTATGACTTGGAAATACCTACTGAGATATGCATCCATCAGTCACCATGGCAGGGCTCCAACACCCCCTGTGTCACAGAAGGACACATCTTGGATCTGGAGAATGAAAACCTCCTGAAACTTGTGAATAAACCCTCTGTGAGCTCATCCACAGCATTCATGTCAAAGAAATAGAAATAGCAACTAAAACCCATCACTGGGCAAGCTGAGAAGGGCTGTCTAGCCAACAAGTTCTGAACAAGGAAGTTAAGGGAAGAGGAAAATCTATGCTTCATGCATATAAATGAAAATCGTCTCCTCTGCTACCGGCTTTGAAATCAAAATAATAAAATAACAGCAAGTCTTGGAGGACAGTAAGATGAGAGGAATTTTATTTGTAATTTATAAACAATAGTGTCTGCCTTCAGCAACTAATTTCAAGAGAATCACTTTCAGAGTCCATAGTGGAAGAACATTTAACTTGGATATTGCTCATTATAAATATTAATCTGATGGTTCACCAAAGTCCATAAGGTATGAAAGCTATTTTAACCCAACTAAACAAATCAACTGATAGTTGTAAATATCTGTGTACCTAGTTCTCTGCTAACACCACTGTGTGTGGGTCTCTTAGGGATAGAGAGTAGGCGCATTCATTCAGGTACAGGAAAGGTTTTTTTTCTTCTGACAGAATGGATGAAACAGACTGTTATGGTGTCATGGAAACCTAGCCATGGAAACCTTATAGAAATATCAGGAGATTAAGGGAGAGAGTGTTGAAAAAGCATCACAGAGACTGCTACCAATTTATTCCTGTAGATATTACAAAAATAAACACTCTTATCTCCCTATTGTCAGTGAGAGAAATTTCACTATTTAGAAAATCATGCTTGCTGTTCTGCAGCTTTTCTCCACAAATAGCTAATAAACACGTAGAAAACACTCTCTCATCTTGAATTGAACTGAACTGAATAGGATGTCTAGCTTGGAGGGCTGAGGACATGAAGCTCACCTTCCTATCTGAGCCCTCTCCCAGTCTCCATATCAAGTACATCAGCAAGTCCCATTCATCTTATGTCATCAACCTGCCTTGAACCCACTTCTCTTCTGGCTCCTAGCTACAACCATTATCATCCTCCCTACCCTTAATCATTTTCTCTTCAGTGCTTTCACGGCCCTCCATGCTTTCTTTCACAGCACCCAGTGCCCTTGATGTTTATTAGTGTGATACTTTACTCAATCACTTGTTCCAGCATTCATTCATTCACTCATTCTTTCATGAATGACTAGTGATACAGGAGAAAAGAGGCAAGGTCTTGGGAATTCCCTGGTGGTCCAATGGTTAAGACTCAGCAATTTCTCTGCTGTGGTTCTGGGTTTGATCCCTGATCTGGGAACTAAGATCCCACAAACGAAGAACTGTGGTTAAAAAAAAAAAGGAGAGAGAGAGAGACAAGGTCCTTCCTCCCAGGGAGTTGACACTTGATGGGCATAGAGAACTGTAAGTAAATAAACAGCAAAAAACAATGGTGCCAGCGTCCAGTGGGGAAGACAGACATTCAATCCATGATTCCCTCAGTACTCAGCACTCAGCATGAGCTGTAACACAAACCAGCTCAGGCCAAACCTCTCCCCAAACCTTTAATGGCTTCTCGTTATACTCAGAATAAAACACCCCAACACAACCTGTGTAAAGCCATGGAAGAGAGTACTTTGGTCTGAATATGTCATTCAGCTCAGTTGCTCAGTCGTGTCTGACTCTTTGCAACCCCATGAATCGCAGCACACCAGGCCTCCTTGCCCATCACCAACTCCCAGAGTTCATCCAAACTCATGTCCATCGAGTCAGTAATGCCATCGAACCAACTCATCCTCCGTTGTCCCCTTCTCCTCCTGCCCCCAATCCCTCCCAGCATCAGGGTCTTTTCCAATGAGTCAACTCTTTGCATGAGGTGGCCAAAGTACTGGAGTTTCAGCTTTAGCATCAGTCCTTCCAATGAACACCTAGGACTGATCTCCTTTAGAATGGACTGGTTGGATCTCCTTTCAGTCCAAGGGACTCTCAAGAGTCTTCTCCAACACCGCAGTTCAAAAGCATCAATTCTTCAGTGCTCAGCTTTCTTCAAAGTCCAACTTTCACATCCATACATGACCAACGGAAAAACCATAGCCTTGAATAGATGGACCTTTGTTGGCAAAGTAATGTCTCTGCTTTTCAATATGCTATCTAGGTTGGTCATAACTTCCTTCCAAGGAGTAAGTGTCTTTTAATTTCATGGCTGCAATCACCATCTGCAGTAATTTTGGAACCCCCAAATAAAGTCTGACACTGTTTCCCCATCTATTTGCCATGAAGTGAGGGGACTAGATGCCATGATCTTCGTTTTCTGAATGTTGAGTTTTAAGCCAACTTTTTCACTCTCCTCTTTCACTTCCATCAAGAGGCTTTTTAGTTCCTCTTCATTTTCTGCCATGAGGGTGGTATCATCTGCATATCTGAGGTTATTGATATTTCTCCCAGCAATTTTGATTCCAGCTTGTGCTTCTTCCAGCCCAATGTTTCTCATGATGTACTCTGCATATAAGTTAAATAAGCAGGGTGACAATATACAGCCTTGACGTACTCCTTTTCCTATTTGGAACCAGTCTGTTGTTCCATGTCCAGTTCTAACTGTTGCTTCCTGATCTGTATATAGGTTTCTTAAGAGGCAGGTCAGGTAGTCTGGTATTCTCATCTCTTTCAGAATTTTCCACAGGTTTTTGTGATCCACACAGTCAAAGGCTTTGGCATAGTCAATAAAGCAGAAATAGATGTTTTTCTGGAACTCTCTTGCTTTTTCCATGATCCAGCGGATGTTGGCAATTTGATCTCTGGTTCCTCTGCCTTTTCTAAAACCAGGTGACCATATAGGGTTTCAGGTCTACTTCATGAAAACAAAGTGAATTCTCAAAAGAAAGGGTGTCCTCTCTCAAGCTTCGTTTTCAATATCCACAATATTTTGTACCAACACTTTTCTTAAGTTCATCTATTTTTTAAAAGGTTTTTAAATTATCAGATCATCTCCTGGAAAACTGCTATATAATGAGTTATTTATGAAGCTTTCTGAAGTTCAGTTTCTTCATCTGTAAGATGGGGATGGTCATATTTTACTTCATGCATTGCTCTGAAAATTAAATGATCTAAAGGGCAAAACACTTGCAACAGTAGGAAAGTTGAATTATGGATCCTTTCCTCTGAGCAAATGAAACAGCACACATCCTTTACTGTTGTAAATAAGCTTACTAACATTGGAATAAGAGGACGTCACTGAAGTAAGAATAGCTGTTCAGTAACTGTTGACTGCACAAGATGGTGATAGCTGGGGCAAGGAGGCTTCTGTAGCCCAGGTCACTGGTGAGTTGTCACAGTGACTGAGCTGACACCAAGCCTTACTCCGAAGCAGGTATTTTTGTGCAGTTAACCTTCTCTGGGCTGGTGATTATGCAACATGTTTGTTCCCAGAGCACACACTGTTCTCACACAGCTAGCATGGTCACTAAAAATTCTACCTACTTAGAATCTTCCTATTTGCAAATACCAGGCAGTGTCACTAAAAAGGTTATGGCTGGACAGAGAAGCTGAAAGAATCCTAAAGTGAAGATGAATCTACCTCTTGTGGAGTACCTGGGGAAAGATGTCTTCATCTGTGAGACCTCAGCACAAATAACAAGCTCCTGCCCCAGCAGGTCAGCACCTCCACTGCTTCACTCCTTCAGATCTACTCCTTCAATGCTTTACCACCTGATCAATTTTTTCTCATTATACAAGTAAAAGAGAATTAGACAGAGATAGGTGGAGATAGGGAGGAGTGCTGGGGGTTGGGGGAGAGAGAGACAATGAATCAGAATATAAAATATATGGCAAGAATAAAATACAAGTCACGAGTCATTCTACTTTCTCTCTACATCCAAACAAAAATATAACTTAAAAAAATTTATTTCATTGAAGTATAGTTGATCTACAATGTTGTGTTAATTTCTATTGTATAGCAAAGTGATTCAGTTATCCATATATTTTTTTCACGTTCTCTTCCATTATGGTTTATCACAGGATATTGAATATAGCCCCATGTGTTACACAGTACGACCTTATTGTTTATCCATCTTATATATGATGGCTTGCATCTGTTAATCCCAAGCTTCCATTTTTTCCCTCCCTCTCCCCCTTGACAACCACAAGTTTGCTTTTTATGTTTGTGAATCTGTATCTGTTTCATAGGTAAGTTCATTTGTGTCATATTTTATATTCCACATGTAAATGGAATCATATGATATTTGTCTTTCTTTGTCTGACTTACTTCATCTAGTATGATAATTCTAGGTCCATCCATGTTGCTGCAAATAGCATTATTTCATTCTTTTTATGGCTGAGTAGTATTCAGTTGTTTATATGTACTACATCTTCTTTATTCATTTATCTACTGATGGACATTTAGGTTGCCAAACAACAATATAACTTTGATTGACATTTGGTTAGACTTTCAGATTTTTCTCTAGTCATCTACATTTGGCTTGGCCAAAACTTTCATTCGGGTTTTTCTGTAACATCTTACAGAAAGACGTTTTTCTGTAATATTTTATGCCAGCAAATCTGAAAAACCCAGCAGTGGCCACAGGACTGGAAAAGGTCAATTCTCATTCCAATTCCAAAGACCAGCAATGCCAAAGAATGTTCAAACTACCGCACAGTTGTGCTCATCTCACATGCTAGTAAGGTAATGCTCAAAATCCTTGAAGCTAGGCTCCAACAGTACATAAACTAAGAACTTCTAGGTGTTCAAGCTGGATTTAGGAAAGGCAGAGAAACCAGAGATCAAATTGTCAACATCCATTGGATCACAGAAAAAGCAAAGGAATTCAAGAAAAACACCTACTTCTGCTTCATTGACTATGCTAAAGACTTTGATTGTGTGGATCACAATAAAGTGTGGAAAATTCTTAAAGAGATGGGAATAACAGACCACTTCACTTGTCTCCTGAGAAACTTATATGCAAATCAAGAAGCAACAGTTAGAACCAGACATGGGACAACAGATTGGTTCAAAATTGGGAAAGAAGTATGACAAGGCTGTATATAGTCACTCTGCTTATTTAACATATGTAGAGTACATCATGCAAAATGCCAGGCTGCATGAGCTGGAATCAAGACTGCCGGAAAAAATATCAACAACCTCAGATATGCAGATGATACCATTCTAATGGCAGAAAGTGAAGAACTAAAGAGCCTCTTGATGAAGGTGAAAGAGGAGAGTGAAAAAGCTGACTTAAAACTCAACAGTGAAAAAACTAAGATCATGTTATCCATCATTTCATAGCAAATAGATGGAGAAAATTTGGCAACAAAGATAGATTTTATTTTCTTGGGCTCCAAAATCACCACAGACTGTGGCTGTATCATGAAATTAAAAGACACCTGCTCCTTGGAAGAAAAGCTGTGACAAACCTAGACAGAGTATTAAAAGCAGAGACATTACTTTGCTGACAAAAGCCCATATAGTCAAAGCTGTGGTTTTTCCAGTAGTCATGTACAGATGTGAGAAAAGTGAAAGTGAAAGTCACTCAGTCATGTGCAACTCTTTGCAACCCCATGGACTATACAGTCCATGGAATTCTCCAGGCCAGAGTACTGGAGAGAGTAGCCTTTCCCTTCTCCAGGGGATCTTCCCAACCCAGGGATTGAACCCAGGTCTTCTGCATTGCAGATGGATTCTTTACCAGCTGATCCACAAGGGAAGCCCATAGATATGAGAGTTGGACCATAAAAAAGCTGAGAGCCAAAGAATTGATGCATTCAAATTGTGGTGGTAGAGAAGTCTCTTGAGAATCTGTTGGACAGAAGGAGATTAAACCGGTCAATACAAAAGGAAATCAATCCTGAATATTCACTGGAATGACTGATGCTAAAGTTCCAATACTTTGACCACCTGATGCAAAGAGCTGACTCACTGGAAAAGACTCTGATGCTGGGAGAGACTGAGGGCAGGAGAGTGGGCAACAGAGGATGAGATAGTTGGATGGCATCATTGACTCAATGGACATGATTTGAGCAAACTTCGGGAGGTAGTGAATGAAGGACAGGGCAGCCTGGAGTGCTATAGTCCATGGGGCTGCAGAGAGTTTGACATGACTGAGCTGAATTGAATAGAAGAAAAAGTTGGTAGAATAAGACCTCTTGGCTTTGATCCTAGCCGTGTAACTTATTAGGGAGAAGGCCTAAAGAACTACTTTTCATTCTCTTGTCTCAGTTTCCTGATCTATAAAATGGCAATTCTCCTGGAGTATTGCAAGAATTAATTAGATAATATATGTAAAATGGCTAGGATGGTACCTAGCATACAGTAAGTACTCAATAAGTGTTATCTAGGTATAAGATAATATATAAAACTGAGTTGGGAACATTTAATTGTGTGTCTCAGGAAAGAGAAGAATGTCTCTTTTTCACAGCTGAGTTCCTAGAGTGCATAGTAGGTATATTTATAAGGTAAATGAGAGAAAAAGCCAATGAATGGATTATAAGAATGAGTCAATGGAGTATAAATGCAGGGAACCCAGAAGAAAAATACTGTCTGAGGGGAATTTTTGTGTGCTGGTGATTTTTCTAAAAATATCAGTAAATGTACATTAAGCACTTGAGGCGTTTTTGAGAAGAGCAAGATGGCATGGAATCTCTCTGGAGGGCAGTAAAAGGAAGATAGGTGACTGAAGGCTGGTAGGGGTCTCCTCACTTGTTACCATGTTTCCTCCTGCTTCCTTTAAGTCATGTCCATGGTCCTGAGGGGAGCTGAAGGTTTCTGTTCCTGAGTGTGGCTCCTGCCTCTTCACATGTTCAGATAGCATGATCTGCAAAAGCTAGAACATTCTAGCAAATGCTAAAAAGCCCCTGGGGTGTATTTAAAGTAATGCATCTAGTCACTCGCCAGGAGGCCTCCAGAAGATCTCTGCAGAATCTCCTCAAGCAGAACTCCCCATCTGTCCTTCCAAATCAGACCAGGGAAACGGGCTCAGTGCAGGAGCTGCTCTGAGTTCTCGGGAAAAGTTCTGCCTGAGAATGGCCCCAGCCTTCATCCTTTTAGTCATGGGGCTTGCAGAAGGGCATAGTACTGGGGGGCTTGGAGAGAGGGTGTGACAAGGTGTGTGTGGCTGAGACTCACAGTAGAGCCACGAGGGCCTGTCTGGGGCCTGGCAGGATAGAGGGGGAGTTTCACACATTTCTCACAGCGAGGCCTGTTTTCCACCCTGGTCCAATGCCATGACATCACTCTTTTCCAGTTACAGGAAATCCAGTGAGTGCCAGCCACGGAAATTCCCTGTGATCCAAGGTAAACAAGCTGCTCCTCCTTAGTCCTGGAGGCTGACAACATGCAGAGAAAAAGCCAATTCACAGTATCCTTCTGTTGGGCCTGAGAGGCTGAGAGTGAATCTGCTGGGTGGGCAGGTGGAGAGTGGGCAGCTTTCAGAGTGCATAAATGACCAGGTAATTGGGGACACACACTTCTGTCTTTTTCCTTCTTTTTAAAGAAACATTATTTGAATCTCATTTTTCCATCTGACAGTCTGCCAGGGCTGACAGCCTAGGTCTGCTATTTCTAATGGGGAGCTCTGGGCAAGTCCCTTATCTTGCTAGGCCTCAGTTTCTGCATCTGTAAACTGGAGCTAATACTAGGACCAACCCTCATAACACATGTGAGAATTAAATGAGAACATTCATATGAAGTATGTGGTGTAGTGCCTGTCACATATTACACACACTATAAATGTTTTCTTTTACTGTTATCACCAATGAAGATGGTCAGATCATATTATTCAGGGATTTAACTGCCTTCTCTCTCTCAAATACAGAATTTTTCTTAAAGTTTTACTGAGGTAAAAATCCATATTTGAAGGGTCAGAAACCCTAAGTGAGCAGTTTCATGAATGTTTAAAAAGCGAATGTCCACCATGGAGTCACCATCTAGATCAAGATCACCAGCCCCAAGAAGCTTCCTGGGACCCTTCAAGTTCATTATTTTCACTATTTGGACTTCTATTGTTATAGATTGACTTTTTAAAAGGGAAATCATTGTCCTAACCACCACACAAATAAAAATATAGAACATTTTCAGCCATCCAGATGGATCCCCATTCCACTCAAAAGGAGCTGCTCTTTTGACTTCTATTACAATAAATGTTTCTGAATCTATATAAATAGAATTATACAGATTGTGCAGTATGTGCTCCTTGGTGTCTGGCTTCTTTTACTCAACCATATATTTACTTGAGAGATTTATCCATGCTCTTGCATGGAGCAGACATTCATTTCTTCTCATTACTCTATAGTGTTGCACTGAATAAATATTCCACAATATTTGTCCATATTATGATTGATGAATATTTGTACTATTTCCAGTTTTTTTCTTTTGCTATTGTGAATAATGCAACCGAATAGTATTGCATTTATATATATGTACCACATCTTCTTTATCCATTAATCAATGGACAATTAGGTTATTTCCATATCTTGGCTATTAAAAATAATGCCTCTGTGAACATAGGGGTGCAGATATCTTTTCTAACTCATTTTTACTTTCTTTGGAGAAATACGAGAATTGGAATTTCTAGATTGAATAACAGTTCTCTTTTCAAGTTTTTCAGGAATCTCCATATTTTCTTCCATATTGGCTACACTAATTTATACTCCCAATGATAATAATATATTGCAATAATAATGTGAGAGTTCCTTTGTCCACATCCTTGCCCCAACACTTAGTTGTCAGGTTTTTGATACCAGCCATTTTGACAAGTGAGAGGTATTATTTCATTGTATTTTGATTTGCATTTCCCTGATGATTAGTTACTATGGAAAAAGTAGGAGAGTTCCAGAAAAACATCTATTTCTGCTTTATTGACTATGCCAAAGCCTTTGACTGTGTGGATCACAATAAACTGGAAAATTCTGAAAGAGATAGGAATACCAGACCACCTGACCTGCCTCTTGAGAAACCTATATGCAGGGCAGGAAGCAACAGTTAGAACTGGACATGGAACAACAGACTGGTTCCAAATAGGAAAAAGGAGTACGTCAAGGCTGTATATTGTCACCCTGCTTACTTAACTTCTATGCAGAGTACATCATGAGAAACACTGGGCTGGAAGAAGCACAAGTTGGAATCAAGATTGCCAGGAGACATTCAATAACCTCAGATATGCAGATGACACCACCCTTAGAGCAGAAAGTGAAGAGAAACGAAAAAGCCTCTTGATGAAAGTGAAAGTGGAGAAGAAAAAGTTGGCTTAAAGCTCAACATTCAGAAAATGAAGATCATGGCATTTGGTCCCATCACTTCATGGGAAATAGATGGGGAAACAGTGGAAACAGTGTCAGACTTTATTTTTTTGGGCTCCAAAATCACTGCAGATGGTGATTGCAGCCATGAAATTAAAAATGCTTACTCCTTGAAAGGAAAGTTATGACCAACCTAGATAGTATATTCAAAAGCAGAGACATTACTTTGGCAACAAAGGTCCGTCTAGTCAAGGCTATGGTTTTTCCAGTGGTCATATATGGATGTGAGAGTTGGACTGTGAAGAAGGCTGAGCACTGAAGAACTGATGCTTTTGAACTGCGGTGTTGGAGAAGACTCTTGAGAGTCCCTTGGACTGCAAGGAGATCTAACCAATCTATTCTAAAGGAGATCAGTCCTGGGTATTCATTGGAAGGACTGATGCTAAAGCTGAAACTCCAATACTTTGGCCACCTCATGCAAAGAGTTGACTCATTGGAAAAGACCCTGATGCTGGGAGGAATTGGGAGCAGGAGGAAAAGGGGACAACAGAGGATGAGATGGCTGGATGGCATTATTGATTCGATGGACATGAGTTTGGGTGAACTCCAGGAGTTGGTGACGGACAGGGAAGCCTGGTATGCTGTAATTCATGGGGTTGCAGAGTCAGACACCACTGAGCGACTGAACTGAAATGAACTGATGATTAGTTATGTTGAGCATCTTCCATTTGTCTTTTGGACATCTGTGTGTCTTCCTTGGGAAAAGTCTATTTTTCTCTGCTGCCCATTTAAAAATCAGATTATTAAAAATATTGAGATGTGTGAGTTCTTTATATATTTTGGATAGTAACCCCTATCAGATAACACTTGCAAATATCTTTTCTCATTCAGCAGTTTTGCTTTCTTATTTTTGATACTTTTCTTCACTGTGAAAAAGTTTTTTGTTTGACATAGTTCCATTTGTTTATTTATATTTTTTATTATCCTTGCCTATGGAGAAAGATCCAGAAAGACATTGTTAAGACCAATGCCAAAGAACTTACAGCCTATGATTTTCTTCCAGGAATTTGACAGTTTGGGGACTTATATTAAAGCTATTAATAAATTTTGGGGGCTTCCCTGGTGCTCAGCAGTAAAGAATCCACTTATAATGCAAGAGATACAGGCTTGATCCTTGGGTTGGGAAGATCTCCTGGAGAAGGAAATGACAACCCACTTCTGTATTCCTGCCTGGACAGGAATCTCATGGACAGAGGAGCTTAGCAGGCTACAGTCCATGGGGTTGCAAGAGTAGGACATGGGTTACTGATTCATCTATCACCACCACCAATCTACTGAGTTTGTTTTTGTATATAGTTTAAGAATGCAGTCCAGTTTTAGTCTTGAAATGAAACCCATTTGCCACCTTTAACAAAGAATTTCTGATAGCCCTTAACTTCACTAATCCTTAAAACTCCTAGGAACTTATTCCTTTCAGCATAATCACTCTAAATTTTTCTCTGAGTTCAGCTGTGGTTGAATTGTACTGCATTTAAGGTAGTATAAAAGAAGGTAAAAATTTTGTAAAACTCAGTGGTGGCCACAGGACTGGAAAAGGTCAGTTTTCATTCCAACCCCAAAGAAAGGCAATGCCAAAGAATGTTCAAACTACCACACAACTGGACTCATCTCATATGCTAGAAAAGTAATGCTTAAAATTCTCCAAGGCAGGCTTCAACAGTACATGAACCAAGAATTTCCAGATGTTCAAGCTGGATTTAGAAAAGGCAGAGGAACCAGAGATCAAATTGCCAACATCTGCTGGATCATCAAAAAGTAGGAGAATACCAGAAAAACATCTACTTCTGCTTTATTGACTACACCAAAGCATTGGACTCTGTGGATCAAAATAAAAATTCTTAGAGAGAATTTCCACTGTGTGGAAAATTCTTAGAGAGATGGGAATAACAGACACATTACCTGCCTCCTGAGAAATCTGTATGCAAGTCAAGAAGCAACAGTTAAAACTGGAGATGGAACAATAGACTGCTTCCAAATCAGGAAAGGAGTACATCAAAGCTGTATATTGTAACCCTGCTTATTTAACTTATATGCAGAATACATCATGTGAAATGCTAGGATGGATGAAGCACAGGCTGGAATCAAGATTGCTGGGAGAAATATTGATAACCTCAGATATGCAGATGACACCACACTTGTGGAAGAAAGTGAAGAAGAACTAAAGAACCTCTTGATAAAAGTGAAAGAGAAGAGTGAAAAAGCTGACTTGAAGCTCAACATTCAGAAAACTAAGATCATGGCATCTGGTCCCATCACTTCATGGCAAATAGATGAAGAAACAATGGAAACAGTGAGAAACTTTATTTTGGGGGGCTCCAAAATCACTGCAGATGGTGACTGCAACCATGAAATTAAAAGACGTTTGCTCCTTGGAAGAAAAGCTATGACCAACCTAGACAGCATATTAAAAAACAGAGGCATTACTTTGCCACAAAGGTCCATCTAGTCAAAGTTATGGTGTTTCCAGTAGTCATGTATGGATGTGAGATTTAGACTGTAAAGAAAGCTGAGTGCCAAAGAATTGATGATTCTGAACTGTGGTGTTGGAGAAGACTCTTGAGAGTCCCTTGGACTGCAAGGAGATCAAACCACCCAATCCTAAAGGAAATCAATCCTGAATACTCATTGGAAGGACTAACGCTAAAGCTGAAGCTCCAATACTTTGGCCATTTGATGCAAAGAACGGACTCATTGGAAAAGACCCTGTTGCTGGGAAAGGTTGAAGGTGGGAGGAGAAGGGGATGACAGAGGACGAGATGGTTGAATGGCATCACCAACTTGATGGACATGAGTTTGAGCAAGCTCCGGAGTTGGTGATGGACAGGGAAGCCTGGCGTGCTGTAGCCCATGGGGTCGCAAAGAGTTGGACATGCCTGAGTGACTGAATTGAAAGAAGGGAACTGGCTGGTTGGCTAGATGCCTCCAGCAGGTCTGCTCAGGTAGGAAATTCCTTGGTACTGTAATCTCAGGACAAGAACTAACCCTCAACTTTGTAGTTTTAGATATGTTATTCTATCAGCTGTCCCTGAGCTTATCAAGTTCCCAGGCACTGACTCATAAGAAAACTTAACCAGAGACAGATTTATAAATCAGTGTGCAACTGAGTGATAGTAGAAACATAAAACTTTTCCATGGGTAGAATACAGGTTTCACTCCTTCACACTGAGCTACCCAGGAAACTGAATTAGGAAGCTGAGGGTTAGTGATTAAGGACTAAGGCTCTGGAGTGGAATTCTACATTTGAATCTAGGTCTTGGTGATCTCAGGCAAGTTGTCTTTAGCTTCTAAATCTCAGCTGTCTCATCTGTATATTGAGGGTGGAGGGCAGGGTGGTAAGAGCAATTACTTCTGAGGATTCAATGAATATATACATCATTTAATAGTTTAGGATCAGGAACATAGTAAAAGTCAATCAATGATAAATTGTTAGTACAGACTCAACAAAAAAGGAATAGAACACTTTTAAGGGATGCTTTGCCCAGACTATGGAAAAGCTTTGAACTGTTTCCTCTCCAAAATCATTAGCTTTCTCCTGATGAAGTATCTGTCACTTTCTTTTTGTTGGATAGTTCTGTATCAATATTAACAATTCTTAAACATTGAATCTTCCTGCCTACTTCTATCCTCTTCTGATGGCAGTCACTATAATATTAGATCAAATAAAAGGACTACATCATAACATTTATATTGGGCACATTCTACCCCTGAGGATAGAAGCTGGGCATCTTGATTAGATGACAGACTGAGAGATACTTTGATTGGTCCAAGAAGATACCTTGACCTCTGTGGTAAAGCCTTGGGAGAGGCCAGGAGGAACACACAGGTGGTTAAATAAGCAGGGTTACAATATACAGCTTTGATGTACTCCTTTCCTGAGTTGGAAGCAGTCTGTTGTTCTAAAATATGCTTATTTTGACTGTGATTTTACTGGAGATGGGGTGAAGAGGAAGAAGGAAATGTTCCCAGAGTGACTGATATGTGTTATCACTTCACATATGCTACCTCAGTTAGTCTTTATAATAGCCCTGTAACTTTGGTCTTTTACCCACATTTTATGGACAGTGCTACAGAGATGTAAATAACTAGCCTGAGACCTCACCAGCTAACAGGTGGTGGATTTGAATGTTTGGTGGACTTGAATTTGGAACCATTTAATATGAGAATCCATGCTCTCTCCATCACACCCAACTGACTAATTTTAGCTGATTTTTCAGAGGTTGATATTTCTTCTGACCTCATCTTAAAAATGATAGTTTGGCTCTGTGGTAGTTAGCATGATCACAAAATCCTTCTCCATGTATATCAAGATTAGAAGACAGAGAGCTGTGAGCAGATTCAGGAGAATGAGCCTCAGTAGGAGGAAGGAAATTATTTAAACTAGTGGTTCTCATATTTGAGTGTGCATCAGATTCACCTGGAGGTCTGGCTAAACCATACATTGCTGGACCCTACCCAGAGAGAGACAGTGAGTCTTAAGTGGGACCCGAGGATCTGCATTTCTGACAAATTCACAGGTAGTACTGATAATGCTGGTACAGTCATTACACTTTAATAAGAATTGGCTGATTTAAACAATGAGAGAGAAAGGAACAAAAATGGAAAGACACTGGACCAGAGGGCTAATTACTACCCAAGGGAATCTACAGATTTAACACAGTCCCTATCAAATTATCAATGCCATTTTTCACAGAACTAGAACAAAATTTTTTAAAGTGTATGGAAATACAAAAGATCTCAAATAACAAAAGAAGCACTGAGAAAGAAAAACAGAGATGGAGGAATCAGGCTTCCTGACTTCAGACTATACTACAAAGTTACAGTAATCAAAATAGTATGGCACTCATCACATCAAATAGAATCAAATATCGAGGAATAAAGTTACCTGAGAAGACAAAATACCTGTATGTGAAAAATTAAAAGATGCTGATGAAAGAAATCAAAGAAGACATAAATAGATGGAATGAAACACCATGTTTGTGGATTGGAAGAATCAATACTGCCAAAATGACTGTACTACCCAAAGCAATCTACACATTCATCACAATCCCTACCAAATTACCAGTGGAATTTTTCACAGAACTAGAACAACAAAAAAATCTCAAACAGCCAAAGCAATCTTGAGAAAGAAAAACAGAGGTGGAGGAACCAGGCTCCCTGACTTCAGACTTTACTACAAAGTTACAGTAATCAGAACAGTACAGTACTGGCACAAAGATAGAAGTATAGGTCAGTGAAACAGAGTAGGAAACCTAGAAATAAACCCATGCACCTGTGGTCAATTAATCTACAACAAAGGAGGCAAGACTATACAATGGAGAAAAAGATAGTCTCTTCAATAAATGGTGTTGGGAAAACTAGATAGCTACATGTTAAAAAAATGAAATTAGGTAATTCTTTATTACTATACAAAAAATAAATTCAAAATGGATTAAAGACCTAAATGTGAGACTGGACATTTTAAAACTCCTAGAGGAACACATAGGCAGAAAACATTTTGACATAAATTGCAGTGATATCTTTTTGATCTGCCTCCCAGAATAATGGAAATAAAAGAAAAATAAATACATGGGACCTACTTAAATGCAAACACTTTTGCATAGCAAAGGAAACTAAATGAAATGAAAAGAAAGCCCACAGGTTGGGAGAAAATATTTGCAAATGATGTGATCGACACGGGATTAGTCTCTAAAATTTAGAAATGCTCATGATGCTTAACAGCGTCAAATCAAACAACCCAATCAAAAAGTGGGCAGAAGACCTAAATAGACATTTCCTCAAAGAAGACATACAGATGGCCAAGAGACACATGAAAAGATGTTCAACATTGCTAACTATTAGAGAAATGCAAATCAAAACTATAATGAGATATAACTTCACATCAACCAGAATGACTATCATCAAAAAATCCACAAACAATAAATGGTGGAGAGGGTGTGGAGACAAGGGAACCCTCCCACACTGTTGGTGGGAAGGTAAACTGCTATAGCCACTATGGAGAAAGCATGGAGGTTCCTTAAAGAACTACAAATGGAGCTACCACATGATCCTGCAATCCCAATTCTGGGCATATATCTGGAGAAAAACATGATCCAAAAGGATACATACATCCTAATGTTCACCACAACACTGTTTACAATAGCCAAGACATGGAAGCAACCTAAATGTCCATTGACAGAGGATGGATAAAGAAGAAGATGTGGTGTGTGTGTGTGTGTGTGTGTGTGTGTGTGTGTGTGTGTACATATATACATATATATTGGAATACTACTCATCCATTAAAAGGAATAATAATGTCATTTGCAGCAATATGGATGGACCTCGAGAGTGTCATACTGAGTGAAGTAAGTCAGAAAGAGAATAAGAAATATCATATGACATCCCTTATAGATGGAATCTAAAAAAAAATGATACAAATGAACTTATTTGCAAAGCAAAGAGAGACTCACAGACTTAGAGAATACTTATGGTTGCTGGGAAAAGGAATAGTTAGGGAGTTTGGGATGGACATGTACACACTGCTATATTTAAAATGGATAACCAACAAGGACCTACTGTATAGTGTGTTGAATTCTGCTCAGTGTTATGTGGCAGCCTGGAAGGGAGAGAAGTTTGGGGAGAAATTGCTAATCCCTTCAGTTCAACTGAAATAATCACAACATTGTTCATCGGCTATATCCCAATACAAAATAAAAACTTAAAAAAAAATAGTATGGTACTAGTACAAAAACAGAAATACTGATCAATGGGACAGGATAGAAAACCTTAAAGTAACCCATATATTCATGGTCAATTAACCTACAACAAAGGAAGCAAGACTATCCAATGGAGAAAAGACAGTCTCTTCAATAAGTGGTGCTGGGAAAACTGGACAGTTACATGTAAAAAAGGAAATTAGAACATTCGCTAACACCATACACAAAAATAAATTCAACATGGATAAAGGACCTAGATTTAAGACTGGATGTTATATAATTCTTTGAGGAAAACATAGGAAGAACACTCTTTGACATAAATCATAGCAATATCTTTTGGATTCACCTCCTAGAATAATGAAAGTAGAAACAAAAATAAATAAATGGGACCTTAGAAGCTTTTTGCACAGCAAAGGAAACAATAAACACAACAAAAACATAACCTAGTACTAGGAGAAAATATTTTCAAAGAAAGCAAATGATGAGGGGTCAATCTCCAAAATATACAAACACCTCATGCAGCTCAAAAAAAAAAAAAAAAACAAAAAAAAAAAAAAACCCAAACCAATTAAAAAATAAGCAGATCTAAATAGACATTTCTCCAAAAAAAAAAGACATAACATATGAAAAGCTGCTCAACAATGCTAATTATTAGAGAAATTCAAATCAAAACTACAATGAGATATATTACCTCAGACCAGTTGGAATGGCCTTCATCAAAAAATGTAAACTGAAACAACCATTTATGGACAACAGTACAGAGGTTTCTTAAAAAACTGAAACTAGAACTACCGTATGATCCAGCAACCCCACTCTTGGGCATATTTCTGCAGAAAAAAAGGTGTAATTCAAAAAGATATCTATGCTCCAAAGTTCAGTGCAGCACTGTCTATAATAGCCAAGACATAGAAGTCCAGAGAGCAATGGATAAAGATGTGGCACATGTGTGCAAAGGAATCCTTTCAGCTGTAAGAAGAATGAAACAATGCCATTTGCAGCAACAGAGATGGGCCTAGAGATAGTCATACTAAGTGAAGGAGGTCAGACAGAGAAAAGGCAAATATCATATGATATCACTTATATGTGGAATCTAAAAAAATGATACAAATGAACTTACAAAACAGAAACAGACTCGCTTCAAAAACGAACTTATAGCTACCAAAGGGGAAGGGGGAAGGATAAATTTGGAGTTTAGGATTAACATTTACACACTATTATATATATTATATATATATATATATTTTTAAATATGAACTGACTTAGTATGCTTATATAAAATAGATCATAAATAAAGACCTACTATATAGCATAGGGAACTCTAATCTGTAATAACCTATATGGGAAAAGAATCTGAAAAAAATGGATACATGTATATGTGTAACTGAATCACTTTGCTTTTCATCTGAAACTAACATAACCTTGTAAAATCAACTATATTCCAATAAAAAGTTGTATTCCTTTGCAGTACCCTCTCCTTTGTTTTATTGGATTTCACACTCTTGTTGTCTATTCAGTTCTATCACCCGCCCACGTGCCTATCAATTCGGAGAGTGGTGGTGAGATGACTGAACAGGAGGCAAGGAAGGAGGGCCAACTAGCAGAGAAGGCAGAGGAGGTTGTGAACTTCGTGAGTTGGTACCAGGAGCTCTGGTACTTGCCAGGATCTAAGCAGCCCTTTCCAGAGGGAGAAGTGACTTGGGCCTGGCCCTCTGCAAGGATGGCTAGATCAGGTCAGATAATGCTCTCAGGTAGGAAATCCTCCTGGACCAGCCAGGCCTCCAACAGGGGAGGCTCAAGCCATGGCTCTTGAATCACTCATCCTTGTTTCTGTACTGATGCGTGAGCCAAACTAAGACAAAATTTTCCTATCAAACTGCTCTCTGTGTGTTTCCCACTGAATTGCAAAGAAGAAATAACCAAGGAGGAGGCTCCCCCTACCCACTGGAAGACCTGGAAACTCACCTGGGGGCAGGGAAGAATAGAAGAAGATTAAGCAGTTTACTTCTACTTACAACTCAGTATTGAACTTTGAGTCTGGAATGTAGTTTGAAGAAAAATATTTTCTTCTTAACAGATTGTCCTTGGGCAAAGAAGAATGTCAACAAACCTAAGAAAAAGCTTTATCTGTTATCTGCCCCTGCAGAGGTGTTTTTTCCTTTTCTTTTCATTTCTCTAGCTTCATATATTGCTTTAGGTGAAAATAATAGTGTTTAATTTCAGGCACTATTGACTGTGAGCCATAGGTTTGCAAGATTCCTGAGGTGCCTTGTTTTCTTGGCCATAAAACAGAAATGTTGATGTTAGATAGTTTGAGTCATTTCAAGAGGGGATGTGGTGTTAATTCAGGTTGGGTGACCATTTCTTGAGCACGTACTATGTGCTAACGTACCATTAGGTGCTAGAAGTATCAGTAGTGAAAAGAACACTGATCCCAAAGTGCTAAGACCTGGGTTTGAGTCCCAGCTGTACAGATTACTAGTTGTTATGTCACTGAGCTTTTTCATCTGTAAAATGGGAATACCTTCAGCATATGAGATTGCTTCAAAATGACTTTAGAAATCATAAAAAAGGACTTCTCTGCTAGTTTATTGGTAAAGAATCTGCCTGCCAATGCAGGGAACCTGGGTTTGATTCCTGGTCCAAGAAAATTCCACATGCTGTGGAGCAAGTAAACCTGTGCTCCACAACTACTGAGCCTGCACTCTAGGGGCCAGGAGCTGCACCTAACCGAGCCTACGTACTGTAACTCCTGAAGCCTGTGCACCGAGCGTCTGTGCTCTGCAATAAGAGAAGCCACCACAATGAGAGGTCTATACACTGTAATGAAAGGTAGCTCCTGCTTGCAGCACCTAGAGGAAGCCCCCACACAGCAACAAAGACCACCACAGCCAAAAATAGAAAATAATAATTTTTAAAAAGTGTTTAAAAATCATAAAAAGCCATATAGTACAAGGTGGTATTCTCGTAGCATTTGAGCTATCCTCTCTTCCTCTCTTGGCGTTATTCACATGGACTTTACTGTGTAGCCTGGGATCAGCACAGGGCCTGGCACATTCATGGAAAGAAAGGCATTATAACATACAGATTCTTGGTCTTAGCATTTTGGTTTCAGTTCTCCCAGAACAAAGGTCCATAAGGGTACACTAAGTGGTGAGGCAGGAGCTGAGCCATGTCTGTGCTGACTCACCCCAGGCCAGACCTGGGCACCAATCCATATTCTCTAGCCTACTGATCACTGAACCTCTGAGATAACTTCACTTCTGAGCTGTAGTCTTCAAGAAGTGCATATGTATCTCCCACTCTGCCCACCTCCCTGGGCTGCTTTGAAGATCAGACAAGATAGTAGATGTGTGTGCAATACAAATGAGATGTTTGCTTATCTTTTTTTTTATTTATCTGTACCTCTTTTCAACTAAGACTTACAATGAAGTCTTATATTATTTTGCTAGCTTGCTAGGGTCCTGTTCTCTTGGGGAATTACTTATGTAAAGATGAAAACAAGAGAAAAATAACCTTCTGAAACCCTTTCCAGGGAAAGACCACAGTAAAAATAATGGGTCACAAGAGAGGTAAGAATATTGTTGTGAAAGGGACAAAAAGAACTAATGACCAGCAGCCAGCAAGGAGGGTAGGAAAAACAGATAATGGGTGACCAGGAGCCCTTGGTTGATGGTGGAGCTGATCAGAGTGAATTCCATTTGCTAGAAAAAAAGACCATTTTCCCTGGGAGGAGATAGCTGGTCCATCAGAAGGCAGGTCCTCTTCTCTTTCTTTGGCTTTGGCATTTATTGGGGAAAGAGCTCTGCTTTGCTAATTGCCACATGAGCTGTATCCTGGGGCTGCATGTGAGCCTCAACAGCACGGCCCTCTTTGCAGATCAATAGGACCAGGCCAGCTGTGCAAACAAGGGAAGTTTGCAGGCAAAAGAAATAGGGAGTTTGGGGCAATGGGAAAGCTCAGCAATGAATACCTGAGCTAAAAGTAGCAGCCATTCCAGGTAAATGAAGCCACTCTGGAATATGATCCAGTTTTCTAGACCATCCAACTTGTTTAAAAAAAAAAAAAGGCAAGAAACCTGGATTTCCAAGTTGAGATCTCCTAGTTTTACATGTTAGAATTATTGTGTGGGGCCAAGAAGATGTATCCGTGATTTTCTTGTTTGGAGTCTCAACTGTATCACAAACACACTTTTATTTATTTGTGTGAATTTCTCATAAGAACCATCAGCATAAGCTCTATGTACCTGCTACTATTTCAGAGCATGCTGACCTCTTCCCTCTTAGAAAAGCTACTGTATGTCTAGCTGGGACAGAGGCATTATGGTGTAAGGTTTATGAGCTTGGACTCTGGAGCCCTGGGCTTGAATTTCTGCTTTATCACTTTCCTACTGTGTGACTGCAGATAAGACACTTAATCTTTCCGAGCCTTGGATTTCTAATCTGACATGGAACCAATTACACTTTATTCTTCAAAGGGGTATCTTTAGGATTCAGTGAAATATATAAACTACTTGGTGCCATGCCTGACACATCAATGAACACATCAATGAATAAATGTTAAATATTCTTACTGTTAATAATTATTAACAAGATGTTGAGTAGTTAAGTTTTTCCAAGTATTTTAATTTAATCTACCAAACATTCTTCTTTGAAGCAGCAATTCTTTCTCATTTTCTAGTGTATACCCTTCAGAGTCATGGGCCCAGCCCAGGTCCTCAAATGTAGGGTGATGACATTTATTCCTATCAGCATCATCACCTCCACCATCATAACTATCACCATCACTATCATCACTACCATTATCATGAATAATATCATCACCTCCACTGTCATAACTGCCATCTTTATCACCACCACCACAACTGCTACCATTATCACCATCATCCCTAGGGCTATTATCCACCACATATATTACATCCCAGCTCCTATACCAATACTGGTACTTTTCACATCTATTGGGTTTATAGCCTCACAGCGACCCTACTAAGTAGGAACTGTCTTATTCCTATTTTAGGAGCGAGGATGACAGGGTGCTAAGGCATTAAACACCTAGCTCAAGGTCACCACTACAGAACATCTGGACTAGATTCAGACCCAGGCCCATCTGACTCCTAAGCCTGAGCTGTCTTCTTTATGTCTGGCTCCTGAACAATTTGGGAAATGGAAGTGATGGAAGCTACAGACCATGCTTGGTGTTGCCTATCTTGGTGTTCTGAGGTGTGTGTCCCTTGGCATTTCAGTATTCATACATTGTTATCATTTTGTCTTTTTCAGATGGCTGATGGCAGTTTATTTAAAACCAAGGACTGACAGTATGTTTATCAAATAGTTCTCTGAAAGGTTCCAGCTACAGTTCTACCACATCTCTGAAGTCTGGTGGTAGAGATCCAGCACAATGTTATCTGTGCCTGCCTAGGTATAGCACATAGCAAAACACTATTCTTTGAGAGGAGCCCCTATGGGGCAGGATAGCCACACTCCAGGGCAGGTTAATACCAACCATAGCCTTTTGAATAGATGCTGACCATGTCCTCCAGTTCATGTCCTCCACTGTGACTAATCCCCCAAGACAAGGCACTGTATCATAGATCTAACAGGAAGTCCTCTGTCTTGCATGATTTTCAAAAGGTGGGTTTCTTGTCAGCCTGAACTGACAAACTCTGCAATGAGCATGTGGCCTCCCTTCTCACTCTCACTCTTATCATCAAGATAAGCTAGTGAGGCCACAGTGGACTTGCAGTTGATCGGTCCACAGGAGCAGGGCCAGGTCCTACACTGAGCACCAGAAAGACACTAAAGATACAGAATTCAGAACCTTCGCCACTGTTGAGAGAAGAGATGAGGTTGGATGTGTAAGCTGGGGCTGGCCTGAGGGTATGCACCTTATCAGGATGCTCTAAGTGCAAGTCTGATTTTGCACTTCGAGGAGCTGCATAGAAGTGAAAAAACTTAATCAGCAGACACAGCATAGCCAAGAGAGCAGCTTATCAGACATCTTCTGCCACAAACTTGCTAAGTCAGCTTGGACTGGCTGCTTCAACTGGAGTCAGACTGTCTGGGCTTGATTCCCAGCTTTGCCGCAGACTAGCTGTGTGACTTTGGCAGGCTGGTTAATTCCTCTGAGCCTTAGTTTTGTTTTCTGTACAAGAAGGATAGTAGTCATTTTTGCACAGAGTTGTTAGGAGAATTAAAGAGGATAATGCATGTGAAGTGCTTAACACTGTACCTTGTATACAGTTAGAGCTGAAGGAGGGTTTAGTAAGAATAATAAAAATTAAAACCTGTAAATATTCTCATTAGTATGTTCCAGCGCTCTGTGCTAAGTTTTGTTCTCCTTTATAGATCCACTCCCTGGAGAAGGAAATGGCAACCCACTCTAGTATACTCACCTGGGAAATCCCATGGACAGGAGCCTGGTGGGCTACAGTCCATGGGGTCACAAAGAGTCGGACATGACTTAGCGACTAAACCACCACCACTACAGCTCCATTCACTCTCAGGATGACTGCATCCTCTCTTGACTTTAAATGCTATCTCCAAATTTATACCTCAGGTCTCATCCCTCTCCTGAGCTTCATACTCATCCTCCCCACACACCAGTGAATACATATGTGTATATGTATATATCTGTTTATGTATGTGTATACATGTGTGTATATATATACTTTTTTTTCATAGACCTTAATAGGCCTTTAACACTCTCTAAGTCCCTCACCAGATTCTTTTCATACCCCTACTCCAGCAAACCTCTCCCAGCTCAGTAATATCAGCCCCACCTTCCTTGATACTCAAGCCAAAAAGCTGGGAGTCACCCTTGATTTCTCTGGCTCACGTGTCTCCTATGTGAGTAAATCCCATGGACTCGATGTTCAGACCCAGAATCTGAGTCCACTGTCACCGCCACCACATCCACTCTGGTCCCAGCCATCATCCTACCTCCCCTGGATTATTGTCACGGTGTCCTCCCTGCTCTCCTTGCTTTGGCCCTTGGCCTCCTGCAATCTACTCACACAGCTACTGAAGGGATATTATTAAGACCTAAGTCAGGTCATGTCACTGTCCTGCTCAGTACTTTCTAATGGCTTCTCATTACCCTGAGAATGAATCAAAGTTCCACGCAGCCCACAAAGTTCCTTGGCCCTTGCTCACAGCTTCATCTCCCATCACCCTAACCCTTCTCAGTGAATTCTACTTGAAGCTCCCACTCAGGGCTCCAAACTGCCTGCTCATCCTGCCTGGAATGCGCTTGCCCCAGAAATCCATATGGCTCATCCCTTACCCTCTTGTGCTCCCTGCTCAAATGGTGCTAATCAAAGAGGTCTTCCACATCTACCCCATAAAGGAGAAACCACATCCCTTGTCCTTCTTTACTCTCACTATCTTATCTTATTTTCTTCATAGCACATATCCCCTTCAGACCTATCATATACTCTGTTATTTATTGCTTCTCTTTCCTAGAATATAAGCCCCATGAGCATAGCATTTTGTTTAATTCACTGTTGAGTATGTACGCAATAGGTATACTCTATGTCTTATTATGAAGGAAGGAAGGACCACTAGAAGCTTCATTTTTCCTGTCTCCAAAGAGCAGGATACTCTCTAAACGACCCCTCCAGCTCAAACATTTCATCACTCTCTCAGGTCAGCAGGAGTCCAATCAATGGCTCTTAGCTCATATATTTTAGCAAAGTTATGTCACCCAGAATACCAGAGTCCTTCTTCATAACAAATGAAGCCATTTACCAATATCCCCACACCTCCCACCCAAGTTTCATGAACTGAATCAGATTACCCTTAAGAAAATAGTCAAGCAAATTTCAAACCTGCTCACTCTTAACCCCTGTGCAACCATCTCTTCTCTAACATCTGTTCCTCCTCCCTACTTTGTACCTAAAGAGGCTGGCCCATGGACCACTCCATCAGGGCTCCCTTGCCTTCTGGCTTGGGTGGTTGGGTTTGGCCCATGGAAGTCAGGAGATGAGGGGCAGGAAGCAAGAAGACCTGGCATATTTTTGTCCTTGCTCCTTATTTTCTCTTCATTGTCTTCTAGCCACACTCCTCTGTGGCCCCAGCAACTACCAGGCAGCCCTCCCCAGCTCTAGCTGCACTGGTCTCCCAGGACATCCTTTCTTTTAAGCTTTAGGGGTGAAAATGCCTTCTTCCTCTTGCTGGTCCCTGAAGTTTCAACATCCTTTTTGGCTCCATTTACCCTATAAATGACTCCTTTATTAAGGTCTCTTCAATGAAAGCCTGTGAGTGGAATTCTGCATTCCATCTGCCAGTACTTTGACAGCAATGAGTGGATCTTGTTCCTTTGTGCTTTGAAAGGCATGTAAGTTGAGATACGTGATGCTTTCTGAGTAAACACTTGAGACTCGTGTATATGTGTGTGTGTGTGTGTGTGTGTGTGTGTGTGTGTGTAGCCCACGTAGTGGTTTAGAACAGGACCTAGAGATCTTTCACAATCTGAGGAGCAATCCATGCGTTCTTTTTACTTGATTCAACCCCCAGACCTGTGAAATGGAGACACTTGAAGAAATGTCTATGGATTGACACACTGCGGAAGTTCCACTAATACATACTCCAGGGTGGGGGTAGAAAAATCCAGCTGAGTATTAATTTTATATTCTTACTAGTCAAAGGAAAAGCTTTAGTCATCCTCTTTACTGTATAAGTATGAAAAAAATCACTCTGCATGCCTTTCTTGGGACAAGAGTTTTGAATTCCTTTCTTTATCTTTATTCAGAACAGTTCTGCACATTCCTGAAGAAACAAGCATAAATCCAGAGAGCTGGGTGACAGGACAGTGGCAGAATGCCAGGAAACATATTATCATGTGTGCTAACCCTGTTTAAGAAAACAGATCATTTTAAACTTAAGCAGATTACTTTAAAAAACAAAGTGAAGCATAACCAAGGAGCCCTAACTGAGAGATTTTAAAATGAGACTATAATACAAACTAAAATAAGAAAAAGAGGAAAAGGCAGGGGGAATATACTTGTGGGGGAGGAGTAAAGATTTAAAAATTCAAGTTGATAATCATGTAAATAGAGATGCAGACTTGGAGGACAGACGGGTCAACACAGTGTGCAAGGCGAAGGCGGGCAACTTGGGAGAGCAGCACTGGCATCTATACACCAACCTGCGTCAAACAGACAGCTAGCAGGAAGCTGCTGGACCGCACGGGGAGCTCAGCTTGGTGCTGTGTGATGACCTAGGGGGGTGGGGGCAGGGAGTTAGAGGCAGGCTCAAGAGGGAAGGGATATATATGTATACCTATAGCTGATTCATGTTGTACAGCAGAAGCTATCATAACATTTCAAAACAAGATATTCCAGCTAATCTGAGCTATCCAGCCAACACTGAAATAAAAAACAAGTTAGATTTCCCCATCTGGTGAAAAGCATTAAATTCACAAATACAGAGCTGTGGGTAAGAAGCTTTTAAAAACTAGAAGGTAGCAATGGTCTGTGCATGTTTATTTCACCTTTGCAGGCTGCTGAATATGAAGAGCCTTCAAAACAGAAAGGATCTGAGTTCACTAAATAATAAGCCCTTTAACATCTTCTAGAGAAAGAACAAAGAGGAGAGGCCGAAAACTAGAATGAACACCTGATGAGGGGGATAGCTCCCTTCTCCAGACCCTGTGATTCACCAGATACTACAGCACCAATCAGAGCCTCAGGTGGAGCTCAAAGCTGACCTGTGGCTTAGGACATAGCTAGAACATACAGAGTTTCCCATTACAGTAGAGTCCTGAAAGTACCCTGTATTCCGAGATGAATCTCTTGTCTCCATCTAGTTGTATAAGCAAGGCCATATGAATCTTTCTGAACATTCTGAACCTACTATTTATACCGTTGCACACTGGGTCCTTCCTTGACATGAGGGTTCATGTGATATATCGCAGTTAGGACTCAGTGCTAAGGGTTTCCTTTTCCAGGCAAATTGGTAGTCCTCCTTCCCCCAGCAAACAAAAACTGACACATTATATTTATTCTTTATTTTCTCTTCTGAGTAAAGTCACTCATCTTTTTTGTCTTAATAGACATGAATCTCAGAGCAAATATAATAATATTCAAAGTATATATATATTTAAATAGCAAGGCAACTCTTTCAATGCAAAGCTATGGAGGAGTCCAAACATAAAATAGACATATGAGGTTCTATTCTGAGGAAAGCAGAGACAGAAAAGCCCACAAATATGACCCCTTCTCATCTCCCTCATCCCTTGGTGGCCTCTCAGTCTCCTCTCAGGGTAAAGAGGGTTTCTCAAACACAACCCAGCAAGTACATAATATAAAAGAAAAAAATCCATACATTTGACTGTGTTAAATAAGTTTCTGCATTTTTTTTTTTTTTGGGAAAAGCCACCCCAAATAAAATTATAGTAGCAAGCAATCAACAGGGAGAAGATATTTGCAATTCTTCTAATAAGCAAATGTGTTTCTGGATTATATAATGAATTATGAATGAGCCAGAAGAAGATGAATCTACCAATTAAAAAAAATGGACAAAGTTATAAATAAGTAATTTATAGAAGAAAGAAATTGACTGGCCAGTTAAGATATGGGAAGATGGTCAACCTTACAATTAATTAGGACATTATAATTAAAAGGCCACTATGGAGAAGAGTATGGAGGAAACTTAAAAATAGGACTACCATATGAGCCAGCAATCTCACTCCTGGGCATATACCAGAGAAAATTGTAGTTTGAAAAGTGACATGCACCCCAATGTTTATTGCAGCACTAATTACTATAGCCAGGCCATGAAAGCAACCTAAATGTTCATCAAAGAATCATCATAAAAAAGGTGTGGTACATATACACAATAGAATACTACTCAACCATAAAAAGAACAAAATAGTGCTATCTGTAGCAAGATGGATGGACCTAGAGATTGTCATATTGAGTGAAATAAGTCAGACAAAGAAAGACAAATATGGTATCACTTGTATGTGGAATCTAAAAAATAAAAGGGAGTACAAATGACCGTAAATACAAAACAGAAGTAGAGGCATGGATATAGAAAACAAATGCTTACTAGTGGGTAAAAAGAGTAGGAATAAATTGGAAGATTGGGATTGACATATACATACTACTATATATAAAATAAATAACTAATAAGAACCTCCTGTATAGCATAGGGAACTCTACTCAATACTCTGTGGTGGCCTGTATGGGAAAAGAATCTTTAAAAAGAGTAGGTATATGTATATGTATAACTGATTCACTTTCCCGTACACCTGAAACTAACACTACATTGTAAATCAACTATACCCCAATAGAAACTTTTTAAGTGAAAAAAAAAAGACATAGTTATTCTGACAATAAGTGGAAATAATAAAAAACCTAGGGGAAAAAAAAAGACAGTTCCACATGTATCCGATAGGGAAATGTTTTAAAAGTTTGACAATCATTATTGTTGAGGACATTCTGATGTGCTGCTGGTGGGTGTACAAGTCAGGTGAGCCCCTTGGCAATGTCAAGAGAAGGTGCAGCTGCAAGGATGTGCACAGCCTATGTGTTGTGAGTCCTCTCCTAGACAAAAGGTATTTACATCTTACACAAAGTCTTTGCCTAGATGTAAGTTATTTACATATTACACAAAGTCTCCACATGCATGCAATAATAATGCACAGGAGAGCTCATTAGAGCAGTTTTGTAGTAGCTAAAATTTGGAAACTCACTCAGTGTCTATCAATATGTAAATAAACTAGTTGGTCCTTTCTTTAGAATGTTATTCAGCAGTTAAAACAAACAACTTAGATCCATATATATCAACATAAACAGTGAAAACACAATATAGAATGGAAAGGCACACTGCAGGATAAAAACCGTCTGAGCCACCAGGGAAATCCTGCAGGATAAAAGGTACAGTGCATTTCCACCTGTGTAAGGCTAACTCATTAACAATACATTACAATAATACATTACAATACACTGTGTCACATGAGTAGAGGCATATGTAGCACCAGTATAGAAACTTGGACAGAAAGGATGTGCGTTCTGCTTTCTATTCCTAAACAGAAGTGGTTTAGGTACAGTGGCTACCTCTTAGGCCCAAGGGGATGAGAGCGTGCCAGGCACAGGAGGACTACAGCAAACCTGGGACATCCTTGTTTTTATCATAAAAAGAATAGATTTGAGTCAAATATGGCAAAAACATTTGCATTAGTGAAATCTAGATGACAGGTAGACTGATAATTGTCATATTATTCTCTGTTCTAATTTTTTATAACAAAAATAATATACTTCAATGAAAACTACTATAATTAGAAAATCGAGTAACCCCAGCCATGATTTCTGGAAGACACAGGAAAGACACAAAGTGCAAAGGGATTTCTTTCCCTTTCATGATCCAGCACTTGACCTTCTACCCTCATTGTAGAGGTCTTCAATGTATATGCTCCAGTCTCTGTGTTTGGAATGACATGACACACTTAAAGGTCCTAGCATGGCGTGTGACACAAGGCAAGCATGTTAATTTCCATCCCACTCGAAAGCTTTTCCACAGCATTATATGGGGAATTTGAATAATAAATAGTGACTTGGTTGTCCTTCATGTTCCTAGTCACTTGACACTTCAATTTACTGTCTCACAGTTCTATAGGTCAGAAGTCCAGTGGGCTTGGCCGTGGGTCACAGGAGGTCAGAATTACGGTGTTTGTCTCCCTGGGGTCTAGGGGAGAAGGCATATTCAGGCTCATGCAGGCTGAGCTCAGCTGATAGGGTTCAGCTCCACGTGGTTTTAGGACCAAGTCCTGTTTCCTTGCTGGTTTTCTGGCCAGGGTTGTTTTCAGCTCCTAGAGGCTGCCCACATTCCTTGGCTCACTGCCCTTTCATTTTGTGAGTCCCTCTCATGCTTTGTGTCTCTCCTGCCTCTTCTTACTGACTCTTCTTCCTTTACTTTTAATGGTCCATGTGATTACATTGGGCCCACAGATAATCAAGGATAATTTTTCCACCTCAAGGTCTGTAACCTTAATTACATCTGCCAAGCCCCTTTTTGCCATGTAAAGTAAAACATGCACAGGATGTGGACATCTCTGGAGAGTCATTATGCTTCCCACCATACCACCTATTCAACTATTATGGGATCATCAACAACAATGATTAAAACAGTGAGGCAGTGTTACAGATGACAAAATATAGGCCCAGTAAATCTTGGCTCCATGATAAGAAGTCAAGGAGTCTGACTCCAAAGACCATGCCACTGCAAAAGTGCTTGATCTACTCATTCTGGAATTTGTAGAGACAACAGATTGCTGTCTTAGCTCTGATTTTCACTGTGCCTTGCTAATGCCCTTACAGTGCTCTGATACAGAAATGAGGCCTCAGAATGGGACCTGAGAGATGGGGTTTGAAGTCCTTTCCATTTAAAGAGAAAATCTGAATTCTTTTATTCACAAGATAATGCTAAAGTCATGGAATTAGGGTCTTCAGTATGTCACTATACACATAGGATTGGACATAGAATCAAATATAAGCATGTTAATCATAGAAAATGCTTACAATGTAAAAAGTGAAAACAGCTGATAATAGACTAGGAATAAATTACTATTTATTGAGCCCCTGAAAATACCAACCACTGCACTAGACACCTGGATACAAAGTGACTAAAACTCCCACCCCATCTTATAGAAGCTTACCTTCTATGGGTTGCTGGGAGATTGACAATAAACAATATATTGTACTGAAAATAATATATATATTAATTATATCATATATATGTGTGTGTGTATATATATATGTATATGTATATACATATATATACGGCATGTCAGAAGGTGATAAATGCTTTGGGAAAAAACAGAATAAGATAAGGAAGACCAGGAGTGGTACATGGGCAAGTTTCAGTTTTAAGTGGGAAGGTCAGGTAGGATTCATCTAGAGAGTGCTATTTTAGCAAGGACTTACAGGAGGTGAAAGATCTGTCACACAGATATTAGCGGAAAGAATATTTCAGGCAAAAGGGATCTCCAGTGCAAAGACCCTAAGGTAGGAGCATGCCTTGGGTGCTTGAGGAAGACCAAGAAGTCCAAGGTGTCTGCAGTAGAATTAAGGAGAACACAGTAGGAGAAGAGTCAGCAAGTAAAGAGGCCAAACGATGTGGGACCGTGGCTTTGACCCTGAGCAAGCCACTGGAGGACTGCCATCTGATTTGTTCCAAGTGGACTGGAGTGGCTGCTGTGTTGAGAGTAGACTATAGGGGAGAAACCTGACCTGCCTCCTGAGAAATCTGTATGCAGGTCAAGAAGCAACAGTTAGAAATGGACATGAAACAACAGACTGGTTCCAAATAGGAAAAGGAGTACGTCAAGGTTGTATATTGTCACCCTGTTTACTTAACTTATATGCAGTGTACATCATGCAAAATACTGGGCTGGATGAAGCACAAGATGGAATCAAGATAGCTGGGAGGAATATCAATAACCTCAGATATGCAGATGATACCACCCTTATGGCAGAAAGTGAAGAGAACTAAAAAGCCTCTTGATGAAAGTGAAAGAGGAGAGTGAAAAAGTTGGTTTAAAACTCAGCATTCAAAAAACTAAGATCATGGCATCTGGTCCCATCACTTCAAGGCAAATAGATAGAGAAACAATGGAAATGGTGAGAGACTTTATTATTTGGGGCTCCGAAATTACTGCAGATGGTGACTTCAGCCATGAAATTAAAAGACGCTTGCTCCTTGGAAGAAAAGTTATGACCAGTCTAGACAGCATATTAAAAAGCAGAGACATTACTTTGCCAGAAGGGGACGACAAAGGATGAGATGGTTGGATGGCATCACTGACTCGATGGACATGAGTTTGAGAAACCTCCAGGAGTTAGTGATGGACAGGGAAGCCTGGTGTGCTGTGGTCCATGGGATCACAAAGAGTCAGACACGACTGACTGACTGAACTGATAGGGTAGAAAGTAGAAGCAGGGTGGTTAGTAATCCTGGTAGGCCCAGACCATGTAGTCATAACTGGAGAGTCTGAAGTCTGGTTCTCTTTTCAAGATAATATGCTGATAGACTGGTTAGAGTATTTAGCAATGAAGGTGGAAAAGAATGAGTGTAGAACAGGTTTGGTAGGGATGGGAGTGAGTGGAAGGGGAAAATAGTTCATCTTGGACATGCTGAGTTTCAAAATGCTTGTTAGATATTCAAATTGAGTTGGTTGTTGGTTATGAGTCTGAGGCCCAAGAGAGAGGTCTGGACTGGAGATAGAATTCCTAGAGTTATCAACATAAGATAAAGGTAAAATGAGAGTTGTGGGGGTCCCTGGGGCACCTCAGCTTTGTAGAGAAGAGGAGAAACAAGCAAAGGAAACAGAGCATGAGAAGGTAGGAGGAAAACCAAGACAGAATGGTGTCCTATAAACCCATATCAAAGCCGAATACTGACCACTGGATTTAGTAATGTGGAGATCACTGGTGACCTGAAGAGAGTTCCTGGAGGAACTAGGCTGGATTGGCCTTAAGATTTCATGGGAGGGGATGAATTAGTCTCCACATAAAGACAACTGTTTGGAGGAATTTTATCACCACAGAGAAAATAGATAAATCGGGTATAGCCTTGGGGGCTGGAGGCTATTAACATTATTACTAAAGATAAGAGGAACAATGGCACATTTGTTGGCTGATGGGAATAATCCAATAAAGAAAGGGAGGGAAGAACTGCTGAAGTATTGTCTTTGATTGGCCAGAGGGAATTAGGTCAAGGACACAGAAGAGACAGATTGCATTTAGATAGGACACTAGAAGAGTGCTGTCCAGCAGTGGGGCTGAGGAAAATGAACTCTTGAGTGACTTGTATTTTCTGGTCAAAGAGGATTCTTCTCTCTCCATGAGGTCACCATGCTAGCAGCTGTAACATTCAGTGTCTGGAGTCTAGAGTCTTTTAGTGACCTCAATATTCCTTTCGTTAGAACCAAGCTGCCTTAAGTCTTTCTATCTGTTCAGTTTTTTGTTTTTATTTTTCCAGAGAAAGTTCAGGTAGCAGGATAGAATGTCAAAACTTACTGGGCAAAAGTAGCTCTCTGATTCCCTTCTGGACTCAGAACTAGATTATTTAAAAGACAGAATATACGTGTACTTGATGCCCTACCAGCAAAGGAGGGGCACTAAAAGAGAGAGATGCAAAAGGGCAGAGAAGAATTCAGGTTAATCACATTTATTCAGAATTTTGCCATCTCTAAAGCCAAATGATGTTATTTTGATTTCTGACTGCATATAACTTTTCTGTTTTACAGTTAAGCACTGCTTTATGGTTATGGTGTCTAAGTATCACAATCCAGCCCTGTTCAATCCATGTCCCTTTGAGTAGAAGAAATCCTGACCCGTGGTCAGAGATCATACTCAGGACTACACAGACAGATCTTTCACATGTGCCTGACCCAAACAGGGCTGAGAAGAAGCATCTGCAGCTCGGCTTTACCTCATCACCTCTAAATGAATAATCATAAGAAATAAGCACCCTAAAACAGTGGGCCAGAGTATCATGTCTACATGTGACAAATGACACACGGTCCATCTAAATATTTTCTTTCATGAAACCTAATTACATCAAAGCCATAGGCAGCTCCAGGTCTGTCCCACATTGCTCCACAGCCAAAAGGTATTGAAGACATGGATGGGTGCCTTTGCTTATAGTGACAGAGAAAACACATCATTCTCTAGTTGACCCTATCAATGAGGTTCCTTCACTTGATGAAATAGTCAAGCATTTATGTTCTTTCTTTCCAAATTACATTCTCCAGAAAAGAAGTGGCAAGGGTGGACAGTGGACTTGCCTTCCCCTAATGGTAGACAGGGGCAAGTTTATGGAAGAGGAGGGTAAACATCAGGGTATTAACAGGAAAGAAAACAGGGGGCAGCTGCCAGTAAGAGAGAACAGGAGTAAATTCAGTTCCCACTTGCCATGTGCTAAAAAGAGAAATAACCCACAGTTCCTGCCTTGAGTATCTGATGGGTTAGAACAGATTCTCAGCATCTTCAGTTAGTCAGTTCAGTCGCTCAGTCGTGTCGAACTCTTTGAGACCCCACAGATTGCAGCATGCCAGGCTTCCCTCTCCATCACCAACTCCCAGAGCTTGCTCAACATCTTGAGTAATATCTATTAGATAGTGTAGGGTTGGCAGGAAAGTCCAATTGAGTTATGGAGAAACCTGAAGGTCTTTTCGGCCAAGCCTATATTTCACATGCCCCACCACTCAAGTTATCAGTAAGGGTACTTCTGGACCATGATAAGATACTTTGCAAAAGATGTATAGTTCTGAGCTCAGAATTTACACATTTCCTCTTTTCTTCACTGCCCTCTGTGAGGACATTGCTGCCAGCCCTCCCATCCTCACCTCTCACTTCCCCCAGAGCATAATACACTCATGGAGTTAGGTTGATACTGACCCATCCCCAGCTCTAGGACTTAAGCAAATCTGTTATCATTCTGTTTGGTATAGGAAAAGGACTGTGACCTCTCTTTTCCTGGAGAGAAAACCAGGACTGTGGCATAATGGTTGGGGTGGAAGTGCTGGGGGAGGAAGACCAGTTCTTCCTTGACACGTGGTACACAGTGTGGATGTGGGACCTAGAACTGCTAATGTCATTTTGCCACCATGAGTGACATAAGCTTGAGATGAAGCCAGTAGAGCAAGAGCACTGCAGCCCAAAGGAGCTAGGGTCAGACACAAATATGCCAAAAGTTCATATAGCATACATATATGTGTGTGTGTACACACACATATTTTTATATATTAGTTACAGAAGCTAATACATTCCTCTTATCGTCATTTAACCTAGTGGCAATTGGGTGCTGGGAACTTGGCGCCAAAAGCACTGATACACATAACAAGTCTCTCAACACTGTGGCCAAGAATCTCCAGTGTAGAGTAAGTTCAAATACAGTACTAGTTTGACAAAGAAAACAATTATGTGCTCATAATAGCAACTATTATTATAATATTATATAGGTTATATCATGTCATATATAAGCATACACTAAATGCCGAAGAATTGATGATTTTGAACTGTGGTGCTGGAGAAGACTCTTGAGAGTCCCTTGGACTGCAAGGAGATTCAACCAATACATCCTAAAGGAGATCAGTCCTGAGTATTCAACTGAAGGATTGATGCTGAAGCTGAAACTCCAATACTTTGGCCACCTGATGCAGATGACTCATTGGAAAAGACCCTGATGCTGGGAAAGATTGAAGGCGGGAGGAGAAGGGGACAGAGGATGAGATGATTGGATGGCATCACCTACTCAATGGACATGAGTTTGAGCAAGCTCCAGGAGTTGCTAATGGACAGGGAAGACTGGTGTGCTGCAGTCCAGGGGTTGCACAGAGTCAGACATGACTGAACAGCTGAACTGAACTGAAGCCCCCTACATACGAACCTTCTAGTTGCAAACTTTCAAAGATGCAAATGTGGGACTTCCTGGTGGCACAGTGGATAAGAATCTGCCTGCCAATGCAGGGGACACAGTTTCAGTCCCTGGTCGGGGAGGATTTCACGTGCCATGAATCAGCTGAGCCTATGCACTACAACTACCGAGCCCAAGCTCTAGAGCCCGGGAACCACAACTACCGAGCCTGTGTGCTGCAAATACTGGAGCTTGAATGCCCTAGAGTTGCACACCACAGCTACTAAGCCCACAGCTTAGGTGGCGCAACTACTGAAGCCTGCACACCTAGAGCCTGGGCTCTGCAACAAGAGAAGCCATAGCCCCTGCTCACTGCAATGAGAGAAGACTATGTACAGCAACAAAGACCCAGGGCAGCCAAAAATAAGAATAACAAATAAATAAATAATATTTAAAAAACAATATAAAAAATGCAAACGTGTTTGCATGTCCAATCATGTAAGCTCAGGTGTTTGTAAGATAATTTCACTGTAAGGCTAAGGATGCTTTCTTTATTTTTGTGTTTTTTAAAATATATTATTTGTGTGAAAAGTATTATAAACCAACTACAGTACAAGGGGTGTCCCTGGTGGCTCAGACAGTAAAGAATTTGCCCGTGGTGCAGAAGATTCAGGTTTTATCCCTGGGCTGGGAAGAACCCTTGGAGAAGGGAATGGCTACCCACTGCAGTAGTCTTGCCTGGAGAATCCCATGGACAGAGGAGCCTGGTAGGCTATGGTCCATGGGGTCGCCAAGAGTCAGACACGACTGAGACCAACACTGTCACTGCCACAGGACAGTACTATATAGTTGATGGTGTTAGTTGGGTACCTAGGCTAACTGTTGGACTTACAAAAAATTGGATTTACAAACGCACTCTTGGAATGGAACTTGTTCGTATGTAGGGACTTAATGTATTATATACAGATATGTAAGATGCAAAAGCAAATGACAGCATTTAGAAAGATGTCTTGGGAATGAAGTGGTGATGGCAGTGGTAACACAAGACAGAGAATGAACATGAAAACTCCAGATGAGGTAATATTTAATAATTGTTCATCGGCTCTAAAATATATAGAGTTACCAGAGAGGTCTTCCCATCATAAAGCTATACATAGTATGGGAGAGGTGTTGCTAGAAGAGAGAAAGTCCCCGCAGATAAGAGATTGTAGATCCAGACAGGAAATACTAAAGCATCTCTGGTGCTAAGTCACTTCAGTCATGTCCAACTCTCTGTGACTCTAAGGACTGTAGCCCGCCAGGCTCCTCTGTCCATGGAACTCTCCAGGCAAGAACACTGGAGTGGGTTGCCGTTTCCTCTTCCAGGGGATATTCCCAACCCAGGGATCGAACCCAAGTCTCTTATATCTCATGCATTGGCAAGTAGGTTCTTTACCACTAGGGCCACTTGAGAGGCCAAACATCTCTGGACTAACCAGCAGAACTGATGCTCAGTGTGGCTGACATACTACAGCCATCTTGGAGGCCCTGGGGTATTAATGCCAGTAGTGTGTAAACATTTGGTCATTAACAGAAAAACAAGTGTCTCAAACACACAGGCAGCTAGTTTGCACGACTATGGTGTGTTCAAACTAGTATGCTGGAGGGCCCTCCAGAGAACATAGTACCTGAGGATCCATCAGCTGAAGACATGCCACCTTTATTTAGTTGCATACTTTACAATGTCCACATCCTTTAAGAAAAATCTTTTTCCCTCCCTCTATCTCAGTTCTCCTTTTAGTTTTCCATTCCTCTTCCTTGTGTGTGGATGCTTGCCTTTATAAGTAGAGCTTCTCATTGATACTTGAGGTCATTTTGTTCTGGGGCCTTAGGATTGTGCAAGCTCAGCCTGCGTGGCTCTAGGCAGGTTCTTGAACTTGACTGCATTCAGGAAATTTTTAATATTTCCTGGAAATTGCTTGAGTCAGCTCAGAAATCAATGATAAGACATATCCTGTAAGCCTGTGTACAACATGTGGGCAGAGTAAAGATAAAGCAATTTTCCAGCTGTTAAAATCATGAGCAGAGGAGTCCCTTCAGCGAGTTCCCTTGTGTAGGATAGAAAGTTAAGGCAGGATGGAGTGGGCAGGATGCTTGCATGATGCCTGGAAAATGAAGTGGGAGAGAAGACCATGTGGTTGTGGGAAGGCCCCTGAGCGCTGAGAGGACAGATCCCAGGAAAGAGGTAAGTCTACAGTCAGACCAGAAAGTCCCCTAGTTTTCATTTTTCCAAACACATCTTTGTTAGCATATAAGCTACGAGAAAAAAAAAAAAGTGCACAGTGTGCTTGGAAAACTCAAAAGAACAAACTGTTTGAGCTTTTCTATCTCACAAATCCTATATTCTACCTTGCAGTTCTAAGACTGGAGATGAACAGTGTTACTCAGTTCAGATAAGTGGCTGAGTAATGTTTTAGAAATAAAAGACATTTTCTGGTTCCAAGTGCTTAGATATCTTGGGTACAGGAGAAATCTAGAAATCTTGTCCTTCCACTTCACACAGAGCTTTATTAAGTCTCCCTGGGTCTGAGGACCCTCAGGGGATCAACTACATTCTTTTTCCTCTCCCTCTCTCCTTCCTCCCGCCCTCTTCTCTGCCATTCATTCAAACAGCTCAGGGACCATGGATCACTATCAGATACTATGATAGGTGCTGGGAATAAAAGGATGACTAGGCATGGTTTCTGTCCCCAGAGGACAGCATTCCCTAGTTGAAGAGTCAAAATATGACTGCTGCTGCTGCTGCTAACTGCTAAGTCACTTCAGTTGTGTCCGACTCTGTGCAACCCCATAGATGGCAGCCCACCAGGCTACCCCCGTCCCTGGGATTCTCCGAGCAAGAACACTGGAATGGGTTGCCATTTCCTTCTCCAATGCATCAAAGCGAAAAGTGAAAGTGAAATCGCTCAATCGTGTCTGACCCTCAGCGACCCCATGGACTGCAGCCTTCCAGGCTCCTCTGTCCATGGGATTTTCCAGGCAAGAGTACTAGATAAGTTATAATATAGAAAGATGATTGCTATGAAGAACATGGAACAGTGGGAGTCCGAGCCTGCTGCGGGGTGCATTTCTAGCTAAGGTAGGGTAGGGAGCAGCTCATCAAATACCTCCACAGAACCAGGCATCCAAGAGATCATCAGCTACCAGGAAGTTCTAATAACAAGAATAATATTTTAGCTGGCAGAGAAATACCCTCAGGCAGAGGTTTGAGGAGTTGATGTTACAAAATTGCCAAAGTTCCTCTTATAGACTGTTGATTGGAAAGGAAACTGGCACTGTTTTTATTTGCCTTTTTTTTTTTTTTTTAAGGAGAGAAGTAATCTGGAGTTTTTCTATCAAAATAAGAATGGGCATAAAAATATACATCTTTGACCCTGCAATTCTATTTCTGAGAAATATGCTCTCAGATACATTCTGAAGAATGTATGAGGATAAATGCATAAGTAAGCTCACTAAAACATTGTTTGTAATAGTGAAGCTTATAAAAGACCTAACTAATTATAGAGGAATGGTTAAATAAATTATTAAATACTATGCAGCACTTTAAAAGAATAATATAGAGATCTAAGTGGAAAGAACTTGTTCAGTACAAAAACATGATGCAGAATACTTTATAGAGTCTAATACCAATGATGATTTTTAAAAACTCTCCACACATACATACACATTCTATTTTTCTATATATCTGTCTAGAAAGAAGCATAGAAAGATGTTCACAAGTTAATAGCAGCTATTTCTAGGGAAGGGAATAAGGCTGAAAGTAGGGAAGAGAATGGGTGGAATGGATATTCATTTTTCCATTACCTATTGCTATGTCATTTGAATTATTTTTATACTGAACATGCATCTGTAATCTGTGTGTTACTCTTACTATAACATAAAAATGACATTTCAAATTCCAATGGCTTCAAAAATACCACTTTGGGCATGAGGCAGGAATAGAACCTCTAGTGAAGTGGTGAATGGTTGGCAAATTTCAGCTGCACAGAAGTGGCCTCTGACATTCTGCACATTCCCCAAAGGGAGAAGGCCTCAGACTTGCTCTTTCACAGTCAAACCTAGGACTCTAGGGAGTCAGCAAAGATTATATGAGTGTGTGAAACCTCTGAGCTGAGCTTCTGGTTCTGTCCATGTGGTGCCATAGGGACAATCAGAAAAGTGGAAAGTTCAGTCAATTGAACCAGCTGCTTCAACTATAAAACTGGGCCCATCCCTTCCCCATATGGATCAGTGACACCATCAGTCAAACCAGTTATACTTGTTGGCATGCAGACAATAAGCCCAGTTATTAGACAGAAATGTTCCCTTTCCCACCAACAGCCACCCTTTCTTGCACAGGCAGAACGAAAAGCATGCATGGCACTCTATGGCTATTAACTTAAGTTGTTGGCTTACCCTTTGTTAAAAAAATTTTTGAAGCTGCTTCTTGGCAGGAGTGTGGAGGGGGCCCAAGGACTTCTCAGCATGAGATGAAAGCAATCCAGCTCGCAGGCAAGGCAGGGAGGCACAGAGGAAGAGAGTCAGCCAGAACTAGATCTGCACCCTGTCTGCTCTTGCAGGCTCTGTTACTGTGGGCAAGTTCCTCCACCTCTCTGGGCCTTTCTGTCCTTATCTGCAGAAGAGGAGCATATTTTGCCATTCAGTTGCTTTCTCTAAGAACTAAATACACCTTAGCAATATGCCAGCCACGTCATCCCTGTGTTATTATAAGTATACTGAAGAAAAACATTTGTGTTTGTTATTAAAGCATAATATCCTTGAAATTATCATCTGGTCTACAGCTTTCATTCTCATTTGACTTTTTCAGTTCAGCAAAGGCCTCTTTTCTGGCTAGAGAAATGTCTTGGATTTCAGGTTCAAGGCAGTTTGGTTTTGGGTGGGGTGGGCTCAGTATAGTCTAGGGCATCTTAGTTGTTGGAGTCTGTTTCCTGCAGCTTGCCCATGTCTTCAAAATATCTGGTAAATACCAAAAGCAAATTTCACCGAGCTGGTAATTCCAGGGGAAACAGAATTTCAGACTGTTTACCAAGAAGACTCCCAGGTAGGCACTAAACTATTTGGTCTGATTTTTACCACTGGGGACAAGTTTCCTTTTGAGTTCTCCCAATTCTCCTGCTTCAGAAGCAAGAATCCTTTTGGGGTTAGAGCTCTGGCAGTTCTGTGGGCTTTGCAAGTCCCACACATTTCTTGGTCCTCTCCAGAAGGCTGGAGTAACAGGAGCAGTATAAAAAGTATATTCAGTTTTCTGTGTCTGGAAGCAGACCAACCCAAAGTATGGGGAACAGCAGACTGTATTAAAAGACCAGCTGAGAACACCACCTTATACAGATAGAGGGAGAAAGGAACAATTTATAATGTGGCTGTACCCTTGCTGAGTTGAGCTCCCGTCAGTTAGTATCTGGTCACATGGCTGGGGCAACCATCCAGATGGGCAGGAAAGTCATCTCACCCACCTGAGGGATGGATGAGGGGACAGAGGAAGGTCACCCTCTGGTCCACAGCAGAGCTTGGATTTTCATGTGTGCTGTTCAGCCCTCAAGTCTGAGCTCTGAACCTTTGGGATCATGGAAAGTCCGAGGGACCCTGTCACAGTGGTCCGATCAGCTGGTGACTTTGAGCAGGCAGTTAAACCTCTCTGCAGCCTCAGTTTCCCCATCAGTAAGAATGGGAATCAGAAGAAGCTCTCCCTCAGAAACCAGGTGTATGGATTCAATGATTTAATATACCAAGAGATTATCAACAATGTCTATATATAGCAAGTGCTCACATGTTGTTATTTATGGATGTGATGATTATTCCCCTTCATGGATCACAGCCTTGCCATGGTGAAGGGACTTGCCTAACTCAATGACGCTACGAGCCGTGCTGTGCAGGGCCACCCAAGATGGATGGGTCCAGTGAAGAGTTCTGACAAAATGGGGTCCACTGGAGGAGGAAATGGCAACCCACTCCAGTATTCTTGCCATTACAGCCCCACCTGGAGAACCCCCTAAACAGTATGAAAAGGCAAAAAGATGTGACACTGAAAGATGAGCCCTTACAGGTTAGAATGTGTTCAATACAATACTGGGGAGAAGTGGAGGGCAGTTACTAACAGTTCCAGTAAGAAGGAAGTGGCTGGGCCAAAGTGGGAACAGTGCTCAGCTGTGGATATCTCTGGTGGTGAAAATAAAGTCTGATGCTATAAAGAATAATATTACATAGGAACCAGGAATGTTAGGTTCATGAATCCAGGTAAATTGGACACAGACAAGCAGGAGATGGCAAGATTGAACACTGACATTTTAGGAATCAGTGAACTAAAATGGCCAGAAATGGGTGAATTTAATTCATATGACCAGTATATCTATTACTGTGGGCAAGAATCCCTTAGAAGAAATGAAGCAGTCCTCATAGTCAACAAAGAGTCCAAAATGCAATCATTGGGTGCAACCTTCTAAAATGACAGAATGATCTTAGTTCATTTCAAGGGAAACCATTCAACATGACAGTAAACAAGTCTATGCCCAACCATTGATTCTAAAGAAGCTGAATTCAATGAGTTCTATGGAGATCTACAGCACCTTTTAGAATTAACACCAGAAAAAGACATTCTATGGAAAAAGACATCATAGGGAATTGGAATGCAAGATTAGAAAGTTAAGGGATACCCGGAATAACAGGCAAGTGTGGTCCTGGAATAAAAATGAAGCAGGGCAAAGGTTAACAGAGTTTACTCAAGAGAACTCACTGGTAACAGCAAACATCCTCTTCCAACAAAATAAGAGATGACTCTACATGTAGACATCACCAGATGGTCAATATCAAAATCAGACTGATTATGTTCTTTGCAGTTGAAGATGGAGAAGCTCTATACAATCAGGAAAAACAAGACCTGGAGCTGACTGTGACTCAGATCAAGAGCTCCTTACTTCAAAATTCAGGCTTAAATTGAAGAAAGTAGGGAAAAACACTAGGCCATTCAGGTATGACCTAAATCAAATCCCTTATGATTAAACAGTGGAGGAAATAAATAAATTCAAAGGATTAGGTCTGGTTGAGAGGATGCCTAAAGAACTATGGACAGAGGTCCGTAACACTGTACAGGAGACAGTGACCAAAACAATCCCAAAGAAAAAGAAATGAAAGAAGGCAAAGTCTCTGAGGAGACTTTACAAATAACTGAGGAAAGAAGAGAAATGAAAGTTAAGGGAGAAAGGGAAAGATATACTCAACTGAATATAGTTTCAGAGAATAGCAAGGAGAAATAAGGCCCTCTTAAATGAACAGTGCAAAGAAACAGAGGAAAACAATAGAATGGGAAGGACTAGAGATCTCTTCAAGAAAACATTTCATGCAGTGATGGGCATGATAAAGGACAGAAACAGTAAAGACCTAACAGAAGCAGAAGATATTAAGACGAGATGGCAAGAATACACAATATATAGAATATAGAAAAACTATACAAAAAGGTCTTAATGATCAGGATAACCAAGATGGTTTGGTGACTCACCTAGAGCCAGATATTCTGAACTGTGAAGTCAAGTGGGCCTTAGGAAACATTACTTGAACAAAACTAGTGGAGGTGATGGAATTCCAGCTGACGTATTTAAAATCCTAAAAAATTATGCTGTTAAAATGCTGCACTCAAAATGTCAGGATATTTGGAAAACTCATCAGTGGCCACAGGACTGATAAAGGTCAACTATTATCCCAATCCCAAGGAAAGGCAATCCAAAGGATGTTCAAACTACCACCCAAATGCACTCATCTTACACGCTAGCAAAGCAGTGTTCAAAATCCCCAAGTTAGCCTTCAGCAGTATGTGAATAGAGAACTTCCAGATGTACAAGCTGGGCTTCAAAGAGGCAAAGGAACCAGAGACCAAATTGCCAACATCTGTTGGATCATAGAAAAAGCAAGGGAATCGCAGAAAAACATCTACTTCTTCACTGATTACACTAAAGCCTTTAACTGTGTGGGTCACAAAAAACTGTGGAAAATTCCATAAAAGAGATGGAAGTACCAGACCACATTACCTCTCTCCTGAGAAACTTGTATTTTAGTCAAGAAGCAACAGTTAAAATTGGACATGGGAACAACTGACTGGTTCAAAACTGGGAAAGGAGTATGGCAAGGCTGTATATGGTCTCCTGCTTATTTAAATTACATGCAGAGTACATCATGTGAAATATTGAGCTAGATGAATCACAAGCTAGAATCAAGATTTCAAGGAGAAATGTCAACAACTTCAGATATGCAGATGATACTGCTCTAAAATGGCAGAAAGTGAAGAGGAACTAAGAGCCTCTTGATGAGGGTCAAAGAGGACAGTGAAAAAGTTGACTTGAAACTCAACATTGTAAAACTAAGATCATGGCATCTGGTCCTGTAACTTCATGGCAAATAGAAAAGGTTGGGGTGAGGGGAGTGGAAAGGATGACATTTTATTTTCTTGGGCTCCAAAATAACTGCGGATGGTGATTGCAGCCATGAAATTAAAAGACACTTGCTCCTTGGAAGGAAAACTATAACAAACCTAGACAGTGTATTATAAAGCAGAGACATACTTTTTACTGACAAAGGCCCATCTAGTCAAAGCTATGGTTTTTCCAGTAGTCATGTATGGATGTGAGAGTTAGACCATAAAGTAAGCTGAACACTGAAGAGTTGATGCTTTAGAAGCGTGGTGCTGGAGAAGACTCTTGAGAGTCCTGAGGACAGTAAGGAGATCAAACCAGTCAATCCTAAATCAACCCTGAATATTCATGGGAGGACTGATATTGAAACTGAAGTTCTAGTACATTGTCAACCTGATGGGAAGAGACCTTGGATTCACTGGAAAAGACTTTGATGCTGGGAAAGATTGAAGTCAAAAGGAGAAGAGGGCAGCAGCGGATGAGATGGTTAGATAACATCACTGACTCAATGAACATGAATTTGAGCAAACTCTGGGAGACAGTGGAGGATAGAGGAGCCTGGCATGCTGCAGTGCCAGTAGATTTTAGGACTTTCTAGTGTTTTCAGCATAGTGATGACCCATGCTGCTCTCTGGACTGGACTGAGACTAACAGGACTTTCTAGGTAAAATATTTTTCATATAGCAACCTCTATTAGTTATTCAGCAATATTTACTATGTGCCTAATGATTCTGAGTGCTTGCTGGTTGCCAGGTAGAGCAGGGAACATGATAGACGCCATGTTTGTTGTCAGGAAGCTCCTCTTCTAGAAGGGAGATGGGCATTAAATATGTGCTTAAAAGCATCATTATATGCACTATAGTAGGGATTAGCATGGGGGCTTCCCTGGTAGCTCTGCAGGTAAAGAATCCTCCTGCAATGCAGAAGACCCCAATTTGATTCCTGGGTCAGGAAGATCCCCTGGAGATGGGGTAGGCTACCCATTCCAGTATTCCTGGGCTTCCCTGGTGACTCAAATGGTAGAGGATCTGCTGGCAATGTGGGAGACCTGGATTCGATCCCTGGGTTGGGAAGATCCCCTAGAGGAGGACATGACAACCCACTCCAGTATCCTTTCCTGGAGAATTCCCATGAACAGAGGAACCTAGGGGGCTATAGTCCATGGGGTTGCAAAGAGTCAGACATGACTGAGCAAGTAAACAGAGCACAACACAGGCATTAGCATAATGAAGGAAAAGGCAAAGAATGAAAGAATCTGACATAATGTTGGGGCACGGTGGACAGTCAGAGAAAATTATATTTAAGCTGAGGCTTGAAGTTTGCAGAGAAGTTGGCCAGGTAAATCAGGGTAGAACAGATTAATTGTTCATTCACTTATTCAATAATTATTTATTGAATACCTCCTCTTGCCAGTCACTATTCTAGAATATTAGGGAATGCTATTGAGCAAATCAGACCTAAATAGCTATGCTTATGGAGTTAAATTCTCAATTGTTCTGATTATCTATGGTGATGTAACCAACCACCTAAAAACTTAGTGGGTTAAGATAACCATTTTATCTGACTCACAATTGTTTGTGTCAGGAAACTGGGAAAGGCTTTGGAGGCTGGTTCATCTCCACATGGCATCACTGGGGCTTCATCACTCACATGATTAGATTTTGTCTTGGGTGGAGGATAAGTGATGCTGGCTGATGGCTGGGAACTCTACTGGAGCTTCCTACTAGCCTGCCATATGGCATGGGCTTTACAGAGTGAGTATTCCAAGAGATCTGGAAAGAAGCATCAAGGCTTCTTTTCCTTTGTTCTCTTTTTTTAAAAAAATGATACCGATTTATGCTTCAAGTCTTCTTATGATCTAGCCTCAGATGTCTCAAAATATCACTTCTGTCTCTGTCTATTGGTCAAGCAAATCACTAAGGCCAATCTAGATTCAAGATAAGGGGAAGTAGATTACATTTCTCCATAGGAGGAGGAATAAAGGATTTAGGTCATTGTTAGCCTACTATATGGAGAAGAATCAATATATTCTATTTTGAAGGTCTCTAAGGTCACAAGTGTGGGTAGAGGCTCTGACTCTGAGTTCAAAGCCAGGTGCAGATTACTGGAATTTGGGACTTTTAATGTTTATATGTTTTTAATTAACTTTGGCAACAGCAAAGCAATGAACATAAACTGGACACCTCTGACATACGCTTATATAGCAGGAGTCAGCGAACCAATTACAACCCTCTGCTTGTTTTTACAAATAAAGTTTTATTTGAACACAGCTATGCTCATTTGTTTATTTTTCGACTGTGGCTGCTTTTACACTGCAACGAGTAGTTGAAGACTTGAATGTCTGTGACAGAGACTGTCTGGCTCACAAAGCCTAAAACATTCACTATGTGGCTTTGTATAGAAAAAGTTTGCTGACCCTTGCCATACGGCTTTCATTAATTAGATATTTATGAAGCACCAGTTACTGGACTAGGACTTTATATGCATTAAGTTGTTGGATCCTCATGCCAGTCCTTTGAGAAAGGTATTACCCCTGTTTTATAGATAGAACATAAAAATTCAAGGAGGTTAAATAACATTTCCAAGATCACAATGACTTGTAGAACTGGGATTTGAATCCAAGTTGTCTGATGTTAGGGACCTGGCTCTTTTAGACTTTGACAATAGATTTGCAGGATACCAGTCACTTAAACTCACAATTGCAGTAAGTGACAACTGCCGCACGCAAGGTATCCCCTTGGGCCAGTCATTGGGGTAGCCTCTTTCAGGCCATGATGAGGTGCTTACACTTCAGTCAGGGAGCAGTGGGAGACAAGGAGTAGTTTAGAGCAGTGGAGGACAACAGAGGGTGGGAGCAGGGCAGATTGGGCCTTATACTCTTGGCTTATGGCCTGGGATCCAGATTTGTCCCCTGGATAACGCCTATGGGGCCCCTCCATAATAGTGCTGCTTTCACAGGTTGCTGACTAGAGGCAAAGTTAGGGGAGATAACAGCAGGAATGCAAAGATAGAGACGGATAAGAGAAACTTGAGAGGGGTGGTAGCCGAGATAGTGACTTATCAAAGCTGTCCATGACCTCATTTCTCGTGTTGGTGAATGTGTTAGGTTACATGGCAAGAAGAATTAAGGTTGCAGACGGAATGAACGTTGCTAATCAGCTAGCATTACAATAGAGAGATAAAAATCTTGAATTATCTATGTGGGCCAAATGTAATCACAAGGGTCCTTTAGAATGAAGGAAGGAAGAAAGCAGAAGAGGAATCAGAGAGACTTAAAGATGTTACACAGCTGAAGGAGCCTTTAGAGGCTGGAAAGGTCAAGGTAACAGATTCTTCCCTGGAGCCTCTAGAAGGAAAGCAGCTCTGCTGATACCTGGACTGTAGCCCAGTGAGACCCATTTTAAATTTCTGACCTTCAGGACTATAAGACGACAACAAATTTATGTTGTTTTAAGCCACTTATTTTGCAATAATTTGTTACCAACAGCAATAGAAAAGTAAGACCCAGCCCACTGGGTCATCACATTGCAAACCCAAGCACTTCAGTGGGGGTAGCACTTCAATGAGGGAGGTAGGCAAGAAGTCTTAACTAAATTAGAGGAGATGACCTTTGAGACAAAAATCTCATCAACGAAGCAAAAAGCAAGGAGAGCGGCCTAATGCCAACATGTTTGGTGCATTCATAGCTCTTGCTGTTCACAATAATAGCAACATCCTTGACTATGACTGAGCGCTTACTATGCACTAGGCATCTGCACACATCCCTATTCTGTATAACAGTTCATGAAATAGGATTTGGGCTCTACTTTTCTATATGAAGAAAGATTCAGCCCAAGTGACCTACACAAGGTTACAGATGTAGTAAGGTGTTCTGAACTCAAATTTCTTTCCATTATGCCACATTGGTGGCTTAGAGGTTAAAGCGTCTGCCTCCAATGTGGGAGACCCGAGTTTGATCCCTGGGTCGGGAAGATTCTCTGGAGAAGGAAATGGTAACCCACTCCAGTATTCTTGCCTGGAGAATCCCATGGACAGAGGAGCCTGGCACGCTACAGTCCACGGGGTTGCAAAGAGTCAGACACGACTGAGCAACTTCACTTCACTTCACGCCACATTGTTAGAGCAACTCTACCACAAATTTGATTTACACTTTCAGATTGTTTAGGGGAGAGGAAAGACAGAAGGTTATGTATCCTACAGGGGAGAGATGCTACCTGTCCTAGTTATTACTTAACCCCTCTGCCTAAACACTATCTAGAGCATAGGAGGCACTGCAAGTATGGATTTTTCCCCCAGTGAATGAAAGAATAAATAAAGGGCTGGGTGGAAGGAAATTCCTAGTGTAGGAAAATGGAATCCTAAGTTACAGTCACTGCAGATGGTGACTGCAGCCATGAAATTAAAAGACGCTTACTCCTTGGAAGAAGAGTTATGACCAACCTAGATAGCATATTCAAAAGCAGAGACATTACTTTGCCAACTAAGGTCCATCTAGTCAAGGCTATGGTTTTTCCTGTGGTCATGTATGGATGTGAGAGTTGGACTGTGAAGAAGGCTGAGCGCCGAAGAATTGATGCTTTTGAACTGTGGTGTTGGAGAAGACTCTTGAGAGTCCCTTGGACTGCAAGGAGATCCAACCAGTCCATTCTGAAGGAGATCAACCCTGGGATTTCTTTGGAAGGAATGATGCTGAAGCTGAAACTTCAGTACTTTGGCCACCTCATGCGAAGAGTTGACTCATTGGAAAAGACTCTGATGCTGGGAGGGATTGGGGGCAGGAGGAGAAGGGGACGACCAAGCATGAGATGGCTGGATGGCATCACGGACTCGATGGACGTGAGTCTGAGTGAACTCTGAGAGATGGTGATGAACAGGGAGGCCTGGCGTGCTGCGATTCATGGGGTTGCAAAGAGTTGGACACGACTGAGTGACTGAACTGAACTGAAGTTACAGTCAAAGAGCCTTAGAACTGGAAGTGACTTTAGAAATGACTTAGTACACTTTACTTTTGCAGATGGGAAAACTGGGTCCTAGTGAGCAGAAGAGTGATCTCATGAGTGAGTCAAAAAGTGCTCTGCCTAGAAGAGATGGTTTTGGATGAATATACATTTAAGAAGAGCAGGTTACTGGATTATAAACCAGAACTTCACATGTAACTGATTCCATTCCAGATATTCTAAGCTGAACTCTACAAGATAAAGGCTAATGTGGGTCATTCTACTTCCTCACGTTCAGGACTAGTTATCATCTACACACAGTGGGAGAATGGGGGATGCCCAAGCAGACAAGAGAGAAGGCAAGAGAAAACAGGGACTGACTTTTAAAGTTGATCCTTTTCTTCAGCCCTGGGTGAAGTCATAGGTATTATCTGAGCCTGGAAAACTTGTGCTTTCACCACAGTTCAACCATATTACACTTGTTTAAGCGTGCAAAACTGAGAAGAAGGTTATAGAAGCAGGTGGACAGGGGAGTAGTTGAAAGCAGTTTTTGTAAAAGGAGAAAGAGATCTGGAGCAGGAATGTCTTTTCCCTTCAGGGAAGATAAGACACCTGAGATTGGTGAGAATGTAGCTAATAAGTGAATGCAAAGCTGTGTGAGCTCCAGAGAACCTTGTGGGCTTTAGATCACGTCAGTCCTTAAGAGGCTAGAGGTAATAACATCAGAGATAGACTTGGGCTATAAAACGATTGCGTAGCTTCACCTGTTGTGTTAGGCAACATGTGAAGGTCAGTGTTTCAATCAGCTGGATAAAAAGTTCAACGTTTTCTCTTTGTTCATTGTAAGGAAAAAGTAAATGACAATTAAAAGGCATGTTTTATAGACTATGGTTTAGGGTGGTAATAAGAGGCTCTTAATTTGGAGAACTGGTTCTCCACAAAATAGAAAAGATTTAATATGATAGTATAATCATACACAGACAGACTTGATTTATTGTCAAAGGCAGACAGCACAGGTGTCGCTAAGAACTTGAACTTCAAGATGGACCACCTTTACTTTCTGGGGACATTGGCTTAAGTTGTTTCATCTATGAAAAGATAGCAATAACAGTAACCTTTTCATAGGGCTTCCCTTGTGGCTCAGATGGTAAAGAATCTGCCTGCAATGCAGGAGACCTGGGTTCAATCCTTGGGTTGGGAAGATCCCCTGAAAAAGAAAATGGCAACCCACTCTAGTATTCTTGCCTAGGAAATCCCATGGACAGAGGAGCTGCCGGGCTATAGTCCATGGGGTTGCAGAGAGTTGGACACGACTGAAGTGACTAACACCTTTTTAGGATTGTTTCTGTTTTATAAACTTTTTAATTGGAGGATAATTGCTTTACAATTTTGTGTTGGTTTCTGCTGTACAACAATGTGAACCAGCTACAAGCATGCATATATTCCCTCCCTCTTGAGCCTCTCACCCACCGACCCCTTATCCCACCCCTCTAGGTCACCACAGAGCACTGAGCAGAGCTTCCTATGTTACTGCAGCTTTCCACTAGCTTCTGTTTTATACATGGCAGTGTATATATGTCAATGCTACTCTTTGAATTTGTACACCCCTTTCCTTCCTCTGCTGTGTCCATAAGTCCATTATCCATACAACTGTTGTGAGGATGAATTAACACAGGTGATACACATAGTGCATAGTACATGCTTGCTAAACACATGCTATTTGTATCCATTTCTAAACTCCTGGTCATGTTTTTCATCAGTCTCATCACTTTAGTGAAGCTATTGTTCATACATGCTTTCTCTGCCTTCCTGGTTGATCTTTTTAAATATTAGATAACATGTGCCCAGGGGAAGAGATGAAATTAACACTCATCCTCCAGCTTTGCAGCCAAATGAGTCCTGGAATAGAAATGGACAAAGGAGTCTGTGTGTGGCATGCACACCCAAACACTTAGGGTTTGGGGAGGGATCTCTTGTCTGCTCACCCAGCAATCTTATGCTGAGGACTGGTGCCTCTCTCTGCCTTGTTGTTGTCGTTGTTCAGTTACTCAGTCGTGTCTGACTCTTTGCGACCTCATGGACTGTAGCACATCAAGCCCCATGGTAACCCAGGGCCATTTTCCTGTTGTCTTCCTGTCATTCAGGCCTCTTATTTACAGAGACAAACACATATACCTTTTACATAGGCACCATGTGAGCAAGCGTTGGATCTTTCTTCATGTCAATTCCAAGTAAATGTGATTTGGTTCCTTGACTAAATACTGGTGGGTGATTTCTTTACAAGTGTCTGGTGAGCAAAAGCAGGAAAGGTGCTCCATGGAGGCAGGCTGTGTTTACCCCAGGAAAAAAAAATCTGAAAACCCAGCTTCCTGGAAGTACTGTTCTGATGTGCTGACTGACGTGTTTGCTGATTAAATTCTTAACCCATACCTATTTGGGGCTTGCGTCAGTTTTGCGTCTTTGATCCTTAATTTTGCAGTGCTTTGGTTCTCAATGTATTATTTTTTTTTTCAGTAAACTGCATAAATGACTCATCAGCAGGAAATGTGGATAAATAGTCAACCTAACTGAAAATACAAATAAACATATTTCTTGTGTGGGGAGGATTAGCTTGAAGGGGAAAGAACCATGGGAGGACAGAGTGTAGTTCCCAGGGCAACATCTATTTTCTGTGGAATTCTAGCCCCTTTCTCTGGGACAGAGATTGCAGAAGCTCAGCTGCTAAGGTGGAGAAGGCAATGGCAATCCAGTCTAGTACTCTTGCCTGGAAAATCCCATGGACAGAGGAGCCTGGTGGGCTGCAGTCCAGGGGGTCACTAAGAGACAGACACGACTGAGCGACTTCACTTTCACTTTTCACTTTCATGCATTGGAGAAGGAAATGGCAGCCCACTCCAGTGTTCTTGCCTGGAGAATCCCAGGGACGGGGGAGCCTGGTGGGCTGCCGTCTCTGGGGTTGCACAGAGTCGGACAGTGACCTAGGAGCAGCAGCAGCAGCTACTAAGGGGACATCTATCCATATGGGGAATTTGGGATTATTGGTTTCAAACTGGCTGTCTTTTCATCAGGAACTTAAGTGGTTTTTGAAGACTTTTCTGATAAGTATGTGAAGGTGTGTGTGCACGCATGTTCACCCACATGAACCTGCTCTAATCCTTATGAATGACCATCCTGGTCACTCATATGACTAATAATATGACCTCGTATAAACAGAAGTCTAATTCTATGTATTTATTTTTTTGGCAAGTCATGCAGCTTGAGGGATTGTAGTTCCCTGATCAAGGGTCAATCTCAGGCCCTTGGCAGTGAAAGCACAAGTCCTAACCACTGGACCACCGGGGAACTCTCAGAATGGAGGTATAATTCCATCAGTCACTAAACATACAATGACACCGAGCACTATACAACATACCATGAAAGGACTGAATGAGGAATAGGAGGTAGATCAGGTTGTTCCCATACAGGCACGGTCTTTGGGGACATAAATACGGTTTCTTGATTATAATGTCCACATGCCCTTTGATTCCAAAGTCTTCTGAATTTCCATCTAAACAATTGTGTCAGCATGGCAATCACGGGGAGAAGTTACAGGAACCTGTGCTGTATCTCTTGACAGTGATGAAAGAGGCAAAGCAGTGGTGGTGATGAAAGTGTTGCATCAGAAGTGCCTTTCCATATTTCATGTCTGGAGCAAAGCCAAGTTGCAAAGTTCAGGAGGCCCCCTGAGCCCGCTGGAGAGACTTGACTTGATGACTCATGAGAGGTGGAAATATTTCTCTTCCTTTGTTCAGGCCTGACCATCAACTCCCTCTGCTCTCCCACCATTGCCTCCTGTGAGTCCCTGAGGTGGGTATTTCCCCCATCTTTCCCATCTGTAATGTGCCTGAGAGTTTGCTGGCATACCACACTGGCAGAGATGGGATCATTCCCAGGAAGTTTCTCTCCATAATGACTTTTTCTGTTTAATATAGAAAACGCAAACCTCCAATTAATTTTCTGATACTGGAGACCTAGAAACTTGGAAAATGCAAAACAAAATTCAAGGCAACGTGTTATCTAGTCACAATGAAATGAAAATGCGTGTGTTGTGTTTTAAAGGAGTGATTAATACTAAAGTTAAAAAATGTTAAATTTAGTTAAAAGGATAAAGAATTATAATTATGGGCAACATCACTTTATAATAATGTTATAAAAATTGGCAAAAGGCAGAAGGGAATTCAAGACTCTTTTACAAAACCCCAAATAACTTTATCCAATGCTGAAGTATCAGGATGTAGTGTCTAGACACCGGCTATACTCAATTAAGTTGCAGGGGAAAGCCAAAATAGACTCTTCTTTCTCTGACTCTGGGAATTCTGATTCAGGAGGAGAATGAAGAGATATAGAAACACTTTCAGGATAGCCATTTTGGCAGATCTTGTAAGCAAACCACTTAGTGATATATGGCATGAAAATTCATCTTGGTTATAAGCTTAAAGTATTCACTCATATTGATACTGCCTTCAATATCTTCCCAATTTTACTAGATTCAGATTTCTGGTTTTGAAAGGCTACTACAGTACTGCTACTCCTAATAATGACAGTTGCTAATACTGGTTTAGTGCTGACTATCCCCTTGTAGTCCTAAACACAGTTCTAAGTGATACGCAAGTATTATCTCGTTCAGTCCTCCTAATACATTCATGAGATGGATGTGCATATTATCCGCACTTGACAACTGTGAAAATGGAGGCACTGAGAGATGCCGAGACCTATCTAAGGTTATGCATCTGGTGGGAGCAGGGGATGAGAAGGATTTGATCAGAGAAGCACTTTCTCTGGCCATGGGACATAACACAAAGAGCTGAGACAAGGGCTCCAGAGCTTCCCTTCATTCTGAACTGCTTGCCATGGATGGCCTCTCCCTGCTCGTAGCATCCTGGTGTTTATTCCCCTATCAGCTCTCACAACAGTCATTAATAAGAAGTTATTTGTTTAGTTTCTCTCTCCTTTCCCTAGTTATAAGCTTCTTGAGAGCAGGGACTGTGGGTCTTCCTGAATCCTCAGGCCCTGCAGTGACTCAAACTTAGTAGATATAAAATAAAAATTCGCTGAGTCAATGAATTCTCTTCTATGGAGATATATGATGTTTGGGAAACATTTGTCCACACACCCCTAAAAAGTCAGGACCTTCATGCCTTTCCAAGACATACTTTTAACCTCAAAATGAATAGCCCTTTAATATTTTATTTTTAAAAGTAAAAATTTGGAAAAAAACTCTCCATGGGCCATAGGTAAGGATGAATTTGCTCTTTGCAACAACCAATGTCACAGTATGTATACGTATTTTAATTTAATTAAAAGTGGCAAGGTTAATGAAATAGTCAAGATTTCAGAGATCTGAGCCAGATGCCCCTGGTCTTACTTAATCATCTGCAAGACAGTAGGCATGTTATGAATGCCCTGTGCCTCCTATTTCCCTGCCTACAAAGTGGGAACAATAAAAGAACCTATCGTAATAAGGATGGTTGTGAGAAATGAATGAGTGAACGTATGCGTAAGTGATGCCTGGCACATATTAGTTGTTATGTAAACATTAACTACTATTCCCAATGTGTTACTATTTTATGGTATGACATTTATTTTCCTACCATCTTTATTAAGCTAGTTTATCATCACTGAACATTATTTTTGTTACTTTATTATTTCATATTTTCTGGACTCTTACACTTTTTCAATGATTTGCTTATATATTCAGTCTTTTAACTTTTTTTTTTTCTTTAGTATTTATCATGAGCCAGGAACACAAGAACATTTGAATTACTTCTTTTGAGCACATTAAAAAAAAATCATCGGCCTACCTTAGTTGAAAATTTTTTCCTTTTCCCTGTAATTACAGACATATTTAGTGGTCTGTCTCACTGGCAGAGAACCTCACCAACATTTCTGCCAGAAACTATTTCCTAGGAAATTTTAATTTCTTTCTGAGTACTCAGAAAATTTATATGTGGGTGCCTACACATTAAAAAAGGAATCAGTTTTGCCCTTCTTTCATTTCTTTCTCTTTCCTCTACAATATCTTTATTGAGCATATGCTAACTTCCATCCACTTGGCCAGGTCACTTGGCAGCTACAGATGTGCCACGTCTCCTCTCTTTGTGGAGGACACTGGGAAGAAAGCTGTCCAACAGAAAGCACACAAATACATCTGTAATTCCATATTATTGTGTTATAAAGAAAAATTTAAATGTCATGAGAGAATAATAATGGATGGCTGGATTTAGAATGAGAGGGTCAGTGTCAGGTTCCTGAGGAAGTGACATTCAAGATGAAGAAAGGGTATTTTATAAATAAGTTCATTTGTATCATTTTTTTTAAGATTCTGCATATAAGTGATATCACATGATATTTGTCTTTCTCTGTCTGACTTACTCCACATAGCATGATAATCTCCAGGAAACAAATGAACTTGTTTACAAAACAGAAACGACTCACAGACATAGAAAACAAACTTGTTGTTAACAGTGGGGAAGAGTTGGTGGGAGGGAGGGATAGATTGGGAGTTTGGGATTGACACCTGCACATTACCATATTTAAAATATGGTTATGGTAGGTCCAACCAGGATCTACTGTATAGGACAAGAAACTCTGCTCAATACTCTGTAACTACCTAAATGGGAAAATAATCAGAAAAATAACACACACACACAGACACACACACACACAGACACACACACACAGACACACACACACAGACACAGACACACACAGACACACACAGACACACACACACACAGACACACACAGACACACACACACACAGACACACACAGACACACACAGACACACACACACACACACACACACACACACACACACACACGGCTTCCCTGGTGGCTCAGGCGTAAAGAATCTGCCTGCAAGACCCAGGATCAATCCCTTGGTCGGGAAGATACCCTGGAGAAAGGAATGGCAATCTACTCCAGTATTCTTGCCTGGAGAACCCCATGGACAGAGGAGCCTGATGGGCTACAGTCCATGGGGTCACAGAGTTGGACATGACTGAGCGACTAATACTTTCACTTTCATATTTATGTATAAGTCAATCACTTTTGCTGTACACCTGAAATTAACACATCTTTAATCACTTACATGCAGATATAAAATAAAAAATATATATTAAAAAAAGGAAAGAAAAAGAACGAATGAAGGGCTTTTAGGCAGAGAGAAGGGACTGGACTGTGTGAGGAGCCTGGGGCAGAAGAACCCACACAGTTGCCGCAGGGCCTGAAGGGAGACCCTGGTAGACAAGAGACACAATGGGGTGAGTGAGAGGTTCCACTGGCAAGGCAGGCTGGTTCAGGGTTGTGTGCTTCATGGTCAGGTGCAAGTACTGGCTTTGAAGGGTTGTAAGCAGTGGAGTTCTACATATAGGTTTACTTTTGAGAAAGATCATCCTGTGCTCTGGGATCCTTTGGGACCTTAGCAGCTCTGGGGAGGTGCCAAGATGGGGACTCACCATTGCTTGACTGGATCAGTGAAAATCATCCAAAGTCCTGGTGATGCCAAAGTCGGATGCTCTTGCTACTGAGACCACTAACAACTTTAGAAGATGGAGGCTAGCCTAATGACCTCCACCATGGGGTGACACACCATGGAAAGTTCAGGAAACAGTGCACTGCAGGGTGGCAGGGAAATATTAGGAGTTCTAGTTTTAAAAATAGCAAATAAATACAAAAGTTAAAAACTGCATTTTCAAATTATCCATTTCTTTGTGTATTTTGTAATGTACAAAATATAAATGCATAAACATTTATACATATGTGTGTATATACATACACACACACATATATGTAATTTATAAACAAACATATACAAATATGGGATGTTACTAAAAAGGCTTTAACTAATTGGGTGGCCTTTCCTCTCATGCTGCAAATCTGTTATCTCTGTTAAAGGTTAGTCTGGCTCAATCCATGAATTATTATTCTAGAATTTTTATTGAGATTTAGGGAAAACTTAGGTCAACATTTACACCAATAAATGAAAACAAATAAAATCAACAAATTAAAACTGAAGTTCTGCTCATCTCTTAAGCTCAGCCTTTCCAAAGCCTAGGATAGTGCCTGATACACAGTAGGTGTCTGATGCTTGCTGAATGAATTCATGGATAAAGGAGGAACAATTAAAAAAAAAAGTAAAAATTAATTCTGTGACCTGAAGTGTACCTATGTGCTGTGCTGTGCTTAGTTGCTTCAGTCATGTCTGATTCTTTGTGACCCCATGGACTGTAGCCCACCAGTCTCCTCTGTCCATGGGATTTCCCAGGCAAGAATCCTGGAGAGGATTTCCATGGCCTCCTCCAGGGGATCTTCTCAGCCCAGGGATCGAACCCAGGTCAGCTGCATTGCACATGGATCTTTTGCCATCTGAGTCACCAGAATGATCTTAAATTACTTAAATGCACTAATAAATGGAACTGTTACACTTTCACTTGATTGTATACAAACATTTCAGACATTTGTCTTGTTTTTCTGTATGACTCCCTAGTTTCTTTGTGGAACTCACTGTTTCAACCTGCACCCTTTCCGTGACTTTGCTGCATCCCGGCTTTGACAGTTTCCGGAAGCTGGTTGGCTCCCCTGCTTGCATATCCTCAGCTGTGAGTAGCTCTTAATTTAATTCCCTCCCATCCTCACTGGCTCTCCCTCCTTGGGGCCATTTACAATAAACTCTTGGTTCTGGCAGAAGCCAAAGTGAAATGTAATCCCCATCTCAAAGGGATCTATTTTCTCCAACTAGTCTGGGTATTGATTTAGACTCTCTCTCCAAGTGATGACTGCCGAAGCATGACAAGATAAAAAGCACAGGGTTTTTTTTTTTTTTTCCTAATCTCTGTATATTCCTAGGAGCAGCTCAGTTTCTGGGATGAGCAGGGAAGCTCAGAAAAGTCTGCATTGGCTTCTGGTGGCCACAGCTGCTGGACTAAAGCAGAGCTTGCAAAATACAGATGGCTCTGGGGGCTAGCAGTTAACGTCAATGACGAGTAGGCTTTCAGAGAAGTGGAAAAACAGAATTTAGGCAGTGTTTGGATGGAACAGCTGCTCTTCAATTCTAGCCTAAAGCTCTCATGAAAAAATATTTTTATATGAAATACTGATTTTTAAATGTTGATAATTCAGTTTTAAAGATCCTACTGTCCCAGCTGAAGAAAACATATCTAAGGGCCTGAATCAACCCTGGAACCACCTTTGCAACTTCTGGTTAGAGCTATTTTCTTCCACAGTCTCTCTAGTTCCTTCTTGGCTTGGTGTCATGTTTGTTTTGTATCTTTCCTTCCTGACATGTAAATAGCCTTAAATTAGTTCAGATTTTTTCTTCATTCCTCAAGGAGGAGCAAACAACAGATCTTTAATTTTGGAATTTAAATTTTGGAATTTAAAAATTAAAAACATCCGCATACCATTCTCATATGAAGGGTCAACAGCTGCCTGGAGCAGAATTTGGAGCAAAGGAACAGAAGATTAGGATAAAGCTTGGAGTAAGAGCTGGATGATCTGCTTTCCCTGTTTAGAACCTTACCTGAAACCCATGTTGATCTTTTGTTCCCTGGAAATGCCCTTCCTGCCTTCCTCTTTCAAAGAATCTCTCTTCTGGCTGAACCGAGGGCTGGAGAACCTTGCATCCAGGTTTGGAAGAACTTTAAGTTCTCCAGTCCTGTGTGGTGGACGTGGGTGGGTTTTGCTCAATGACAACTTCATTTTCTTGTGGGAAAACCCTCCTCCCTACTGTGATACAGGAGTGGTATCTGTCCACATGCCTTTCCCTCCTCTTCCTGGGGACCTGCGATTGGGTTCCCAAGGGAGACTATGAGTAGCATGACAAGGCATACTGACAAGGTGACACCAAAAAAAAAAAAAAAGAGCCCACTGGCTGGACAGGCAGAGCTAACTGATGACCACCATATGCAACACTGGGTAATGTCAGTTTAGGGAAAAGTATGTTTCCCAGAGAAGTCCTTGCCTAGTTCTCTCATGCTCTGGGAGAGGAAGTGGAAGCTTGGAGATGATGGGTGACCAGTGTGCAACACAAGAAACAGGACCTGCCGTTTGTTATCTGCTTCTGATACAACTTCGGAGATTTGAGCATTAGTGGTTTGTCGGTCCTCTGCCTCAGTTGCCTTATCTGCAAAGTGATCACAATAGTTTCTGACTCAAATAAATTTTCTGAGAACAAATGAGGTCTTATCAAAGTACACTGTGCCTTAAAAGTACAGAAGTGACTAGTAAACAGATTGCTATGGAGGGTTCACATCCGGTAAAATTAAGTTACACAAAGTCTTGAAGAGAAGGCTTCTTCTTTCATCCCAAATTATCTCAGGGGCTGGAGGACCTTAGTCATGCTAATTCTTGATGAAATCAGATAGCTCTGGAGAAGTTTCTAGTTGTTGATTTCTACCACTGAGAAGTGGCATAGTGTGGTTGCTAAGAGTGGGCTGATGGACCCAGATTCTAATTCTGGGTTTGTCACTTTCTCCTTTGACCTGGGCAAGTGACTGCAACTCTCTGTGTTATCAGTTCTCATCTATAAAGGAATGAATGATTGTAGCTACCACAATAGTGGTGAAGGTGGAAGGTGATCAGGAAAGGAAATGCTTAGGAGGCTAGCTGGTACCCATGCAGCTCTCAGTAAATGCTAGCCAGTGAACTTGCTGATGAAATCTTGGTGCTAGCAGTAATGGTTCTGTTCCTAACTGGGTAAGACCTTGGCTACATACTGATTTTTAGGGAGTGTATGGAAGGACCAAGAGTGTGTACATTACAGATAAGCTGGCTCGAGTGGTCCTCTGCCCTTCCCTGTACTACCCCCAGGCAAGTTGTCCAAGGTCAATTGTTAGAGGCAGTAGGGTCACCCAGCCTTGTGCTCTGCTTATACAGAGAAAATACCTTCTTTTATAGTAAATAGAATGATCATGGAGGGAAAGAGAGAGGGAAATGAGGCAGGATTGGCCTGACGGTGGTGGTTTTTCTGTCAACTTGCTTCAGTGTCACCCTAACATAATGGTTTCTTAGAGTTCTTTTCCGAAACGTAGGGTGCGTACGCCTCCCTGTCATAATTTCCTATGCTTTCTTCCTGGCTCCCATCACAAAATTAAATGTTTACTTGTATAGTTAATTGTTAACCATGTCTCCCCCCACCAAACTATGAGTTCTACGAAATCAGAGACTATTTCTGTCTCATTCACCACTGAACTCTTATCACCCGTCTTTGCATATAGTATGCTCTCAATAAATATTCACAGAGTAAATGAAAACATGAATCTTTCATGAGCTTCCTGGTTCTTTTTGTATCTGAGAACATGAGTCAGGATTAAGTTTGAGACAAAACTGCCCAAACTGATCAGGTAGCCCTTGCTGGAATCTTCGTTTCTCTTCCAGAAGAAATTTCTACATGAGGTGGAGATGGAACACACAGCAACACTTCTCACTGGGAGCAACACAGCCTTGCTCCATCTGGGTTAACACATACACGTGGGCTTTGACCATATCAGCCATGTCAGATAAGGAGTCATTCAGCTTGGGCCAGACCTTGGGAGTTCAATGAGAAGTTAGACAAATTCCCTGGTCCTCAAAGAATTTGCCTTCTAATGAAGGAGACCAAAAATTAAAAAGTAGAAAAGATAACTACAGGTAGTGATGGGAAACATGTTGAAACTAGAAGATGGTGGGGTGATACAAGTGAAAGCAGCTGAAGGATGGAAGGAGTCACACAGATTTGGGTGTTCAGGGAAGGCCTGAGGAGGTGGCAGCTGAACTGAGACAAAAATGACAAAGAGAACCAGCCCTTATGAAGATCTGAGTAGAGAGTAATCCAGGAAGAGGCAAAGGCCCTAATGGATAAGCTTGGTATGTTTGAGGGCAGAAAGACTGACATGGGAGCACATTCAGCCTCCATGAAGTCAAACGAGATCAGTCAGACAGGTAAGGAAGACCTGGATCCTGCATGATAAGGCATGTGTACTTTATCCTAAGTGCATAGGGGGGCTTAGCAGGGGAAAATGGCTTGTCAGGAATTGGCAGGAAAAGCAGTCATGTTTTAGCAGTCCAGGTGAGAACCTGGACCTTCTAAGGTGTGGCCTTAGAAGAGCAGTGGTGGACAGGGGAAGATGTATCAATAGATTACCTGCTGATGAACAGGATATGAGGGAAAAAGTGGAATCAATGATGGTATTTAAGGATGGATTTGAGCAGCTGGGGTGGTACCATTTACTTATTTGGGGGAAAACAGAAAAGAAGTTGATCCTTGGGGGAAAACTTCCACAAGATTCTGTTTTAAGTTTGAGGCCCTAATGAGATGATCATTTGGAAATGCTGAGCTCAGTGTAGAGGTTTAGGCCTGGAGAGCCATGGAGTCATCCGTATGTAAAGGGGCTCAACGCCATGGCTCTGAATGAGACCACTGGTGCAAAGTACTGAGGTCACAAATAAGGAGGGAAGGGAAGTCAAAATCTTGAATATGTAAGCCTATCAATCTATGCTGACTTATTTTAAGGTCTGAATCAGCCTGAGCATTTTTTCAGTTTGTCACCATAGTTTGCATCTGAAGAGTCATGTGTTTTTATAAGTTAGGTATTTGGTATAGAAATTATTACTGTAAGCGATCTGTAATCACATTCTAGAAATCAGTTGGCGGGTAACAGATGCACATATGACCAAAGGAAATGCCAAAACCCACTTCCCATGGTTGTTCCTCTTGCCTGTACACATCTATTTTTAATACTCATGACTGCAAGGCCAAGTCCTAGGCACTTGAGGGAACTGTGTTTCCCAACAGGGACCCACAGCAACCGGATACAGAGAGTGGTGTATCCCTGTGTGCCAACATTTAGTGCTGTCAGTTTGGCAAGGGAGAGAGGGGATGGTTGCAGAACACCAGTTCTATAGCTTCTAAAGGTTTCCTAACACGTCAACATTTTTCAGAAAACTTTGCTAATATAGGACTCTGACTAATGATCAGAAGTATTTACTCATCTCTTTCCTAAGAACTCATCCTCAAACTCTCAGCTGAGTGAAGTTCATTATTTTCTAATAATGAACTTAGCTAGGTCATGACCCAATAACCTGAGAGGGATTTCTTAAAATTCAAGCTCCAACAGGTTTCTGCTGTTTGCCTTGAGCTGTGTTTTCATGGTTCTTGAACACTCAGTTGAAAAGCTAATTATTGCTTGACAATGGCTTGAACCAGCTACAGATAAATGGTTTGGGGTGGGGGTCAAAATCAGCTACTCCAGTTAAGTGGCTGAGCTTAAAGGTAGCCTGTTTTGTAACCATACCCCATTGGTTTGGATTAAGACTCTAAAACTTACCGTTTCTATTATTGTGGGGAAGTCACCATGTATTTTCGGTCTTTTGTTTCATTGTCTATAAAATATGTATTATAGCTACTCCAGAGTTCTATAAGGATGGAAATGTATTTTCTACACTAGTAACTGTCATATAAACCTTGAGATAGTGAGAAAAATCCTTACTATTTCTCCATTTGTTCAGAAGGACTTTTGGAAGGGAGTGGAGGCTTAGAGGGAAAATTCCCATCTCCAAGAATCTGCTGAGTTCATAAATTCTCAACCACAGAGGGCCTGGGCCGTAGCGGTCCTGTCTCAGTCTACCAAACAGGCTATGTGTGAATGTGAATCTATACAGTGGTGACTCAATATGGTCCATTAAGAACTCAGTGACCTTGGTTATATCAGATGAGGAGGAATCGAGCATTTTTTGACCTTTATCATACAAAATCACGTTCCCCTTCACACTCCAGTGCTCCATATTTCTTCTGACTCACTACTTCATGCTCTTTCTGGTCCCACTTTCAGGAGGCTTGAAGGCCCCTTTCTTCAAAGTCAGACTCATGGAGGGGGAGGCAATTAAATAATATTTATTGACCTGTAAAATGCCTAAGTCATGGGCCCCAGCAATTATAATTTAAGAATTTATAATGCAAACAGACTCACAAAATTACTCCAAGATACACGGGTAAGATATTGTTGCATTAATTATAATACTAGAGAACTAAAAACAACCTAAATCCTAGGGGACTTATTAAATAAATTACAGAATTTCCATACAACCTTTGTAAATAAGATGACAGATATTTATTTCAGGACTCTGGAATGGGATTGTGTAGTAACAAATGACTGCTGAGTGCCCACTCAGGTTGAAGGTAAGGAAGTCATTATGGGAAGACACTCCCAAAGTTACCTCCAAAACTATGGGATGTTTTTGGGAAGCTAGGTTACAGATGAGGTTATTTTTAATTGCCAAGACACTAATTCACTCTTTTTGTTGTGCCATTGATTTATTTTTCTAGGAAAATTCACATTGAAGACCCTGTGGTACAGAAATACTGGTTTAAAAAAGAATACTTTGAGTGCTTACTTTAGATATATTTAGTAGCTTGCTAGTAGCTAACCAATTCACACAGGCTGGAATCACTTGGTGTCTGAGATAACTCAATTAACATATTGGGCAGTGTTAAAATTACAAGAATAGAACACTTTGTATCACCAGATGATATTCTTTCTTCTCAGTCTTTTATCAACTGACATACCAAGAACTGACTGAAGGATTGTTGTTCAAATATATTTTTAAGATACACCAGAAGGCAATGGCACCCTACTCCAGTACTATTGCCTGGAGAATCCCATGGACGGAGGAGCCTGGTGGGCTGCAGTCCATGGGGTCACTAACAGTCAGACATGACTGAGTGACTTCACTTTCGCTTTTCACTTTCACGCATTGGAGAAGGAAATGGCAACCCACTCCGGTGTTCTTGCCTGGAGAATTCCAGGGACGGGGGAGTCTGGTGGGCTGTCATCTACGGGGTTGCAGAGAGTCAGACACAACTGAAGTGACTTAGCAGCAGCAGCAGAATTAAAAGAATATAAGACCAATACAGCATTGTAAAGCAAAATAAAGTAAAAAGAAAAAAACAGACAAAAAAAAGAACATAAGAACCTGGGTCTCCCATATTGCAGGCAGATCCTTTACCATCTGAACCACCAGGGAGGGTCTCAATACCTCTACCTTTGAGAATGGGTGAGGAGGAAATGGTGAATTCAGTTTCAGGGAAAGTGAAGGTTTAAAATCTTTGGTTTTCTGTACACCCATGTCTGAGCTTCAGGATGACTTGTTCTTTCTACACAAAGGGCAAAACAAAAACAAACAAACAAAAACCCCGAAATAGCTAGTCATTTAATCCTTCACTGGACTAAGTCCCATGAGGTCAGAGCCTATGTTCCTCTTATTTACCAACATGTCCCCTATACCTTCATCATGCCTGGTACATCACAGGTGCTCAGCAAGTATGTCTAAAAGGAAAACTGTCTATTGAATAGAAACGTACATACAGGAAAGCACACAGATCATAAGTACATAGCATGATTAATTTTCATGATGTGACTATAACCACCAAAATCAGGTAATATTGATACCCAGAAGGCCTTCAAGCTCCTTACCAGTTATGACAACTAAAAGGGTAAACGCCACCCCGACTTTAATTACCATAGATGAGTTTTGCCAGATTTTGGACTTCATGTAATAGAATTACATAGTATGCATTCATTTGCCTTTGGCCTCTTTTGCTCAGTATTACACTTGAGAGGTTCATCCGTATCCTTGTATGTATGAAATCTGTTCATTCTCTTGCTAAGTAACAATATATTATATGGATATACCACAATTTACTCATTTTTCTGTTGATGGATATTTGGGTTTAGGGCTCTTAAGAATAATGTTGTTATTAATATTCTTGATTACGTCTTTGGGTGTAAAAATTTCTGTTGAAAATATTCCTAGACATGGAATGGTTGGGTTGTTAGTAAATCCCTGGTGCATGCATTAGTAAACATTAGCTCCTACCAAAGTTTTTGGAGTTTACCAGTTTACATTCCTCTCACATGTTTATAAGCTTTAGTTGCTCCTTATGCTTGCCATCAACTTGGAATGATCAATCTTTTTAAATTGTAGCCATTCTGGTGAATCTGTAGTAGCATCTCATTGTGGCTTTCATTTGTATTTCTCTGATAACTAATAATGTTGATCCCTTATTCATATATTTGTGGTAACATGAATATCCTCTTGTGAAATGCCCTTTAAATCTTTTTTGCCCACTTTTTTTTTCTTTCAATTGAGTTACCAGTTCTTTTCCTCTTTGAAGTAGTTCTGTGTATCTTCTGGATATAATATATATAATCTGTTCAGACAGAGGTTTCGCAAATACATTCTCCCACTGTGGCTTACCTTTTCACTCTATTAATGGTATTTTTGATAAATAGAACTTCTTACTTTAATGTGATCCAATTAATCAGTTTTTTCTTTTGTGGCACTTTAATGCTTATTTGTGTCTTGATTAAAAATCTTTGACTATTTCAAGGTCATGAAGACACATACTTCTACATGTTCTTTTTTTCTTCTATGTTTTCTTATATGTATTTTATTGTTTTGCCTTTCAGTCTTATATCTAAAATACAATTGGAATAAGAAGATGGTAAAGAGTCTGCCTGCAATGCAGGAGACCAGGGTTCAATCCCTGAGTTGGGAAGATTCCCTGGAAAAGAGAATGGCAACTCACTCCAGTATTCCTGCCTAGAGAGTTCCATGGACAGACTGTGGGGTCGCAAAGAGTCGGACATGACTGAGCACTAAACAGCAGCAGCATAACTGGAAGGATTTTCGTGTGTGATGGGGTCAAAATATCTAGTTGTCCTAGAGCCACAAAAAGGCCTTTTTTGTGCCATTCAGGCTGGTATATAACATTGAGTTTCATGTACTATACAATAGCCCTTGTTGTTTGTCCATTTTGAATACAGCAGTGTGTAGATGACCTTCCCAAAGTCCCTAACCATCCCTTCTCTCTGTCTACCATAAGTTCATTTTCTAAGTCTTACAAAACTGAGAGGCTCACAGACTTAGAGCACCTCTAATTTGTTGGAATGCCCAGAAGCTTCTGTATTCCCTTCATCCACACAGAGCATACCATAGGTATGCTACAGATAATTGCTCACTGTTATTTTTTTCCCAGCTTTATTGGGATATAATTGACAATAAAATTTTTTTATATTTAAGATGGAAAACCTGATGATCTGATATATGTACATTTTTGTGACATATTCACAATACATTTATAAAGCAAGATATGGGAACTAAGTGCTCATCTACAGAAGAATGCATAGAGAAAATATAAAATACACACACAATGGAGTATTATTAAGCCTTAAAAGGAAATCCTGCCATTTGTGACAACATGAATGAATGAACCTGGAGGACATCATGCTAAGTGAAATATGCTGGTCATAGAAGGACAAATACTATAAGATCTCACTTATGTGAGGAATCTAAGACAGTCAGACTCATAACAATGGAGAATAAAAGACTTAGAGACTTAGAGAAAAGGAGAAGGCAATGGCACCCCACTCCAGTACTCTTGCCTGGAAAATCCCATGGACGGAGGAGCCTGGTAGGCTGCAGTCCATGGAGTTGCTGAGAGTTGGACGCGACTCAGTGACTTCACTTTCACTTTTCACTTTCACACATTGGAGAAGGAAATGGCAACCCACTCCAGTGTTCTTGCCTGGAGAATCCCAGAGACAGGGGAGCTTGATGGGCTGCCATCCATAGAGATTGCACAAAGTCGGACATGACTAAAGTGACTTAGCAGTGGCAGAGAAAAGGAGAACCAGGGAGATGTTGGTCAAGGTGTACACAGTTCCAGCTATGCACGATGAGTAAGTTCTGGAGAACTGGTGTGCATTAAAGTGACTACAGTTGACGATACTGTATGACTACAACACGATACTGTGTTCTTAAAATTTGCTAAAGGATATTTCTTGGTTGTTTTCACCACAAAAAAGAATAAAAATGGTAAACATTATTGCTTTTGAAGTTTTCTGTTCTGCTTATTACTGCTGGTTTAAGAAATAATAGAAATAAAATTAAAAATGAATAAAAAATCAAAACAACTCAATTAAGAAAAGATAAAACTAGCTATTTGGTATCATTCAGACAAAATGAAGTGGTTAAATTTTTTTCCACTTTACAGTGGAACATGGACGAGCAAGTATGTGAAATGGATATTGCTCAGAAAGAGAACAGAGGAAGAATTGAAGCAAAGATAGCTAGATGGTCTCTTTCCCTGTCCTGGGCTAACCACTAAAATCAGAGGTTTTCATCTATTGAATCATCTGGCCTACAGATGCAATTTATTTGATGGTCACAACACATTTTTTAAATAATCTGAGTCAACAAGAACAACTGGGATAGTAAAGAAATACAGCTTTGGAGACTTTCTGGAAAAACTGACAGTGTGTTGGGTCTCCAGTACTATCAGTGTCTTCGTGACTGATTGTCTTCTGAAGTGGACTCCTTTGTTTTTAGACTGGCTTTATTTTTAAATTTCTCTTTGTAGCCAAAATCCTTAAAATAATTGTTTAAACATAGTGTTTCTGCTTTGTCACTCCCCAGTTCCCTCTTCATCATTTAGATGGTTTTTGTCCCCATCTCCTCCACTGAACTGGCTCTTTCAACGTCTTCACTGACTGAAATCTTACCAAATACAGTGACCAAATCTTTGTCTTCATTATACTTGGTCTCTTGTTATAGCCATGGCCCAGGTTGATCATGCCTTCCTTCTGGAAGATGAAACCCTTAAAGCTTTCACAATGCCAAGCTCCTCTTGGTTCCCTTTTATCATATAATACAAGGGACTCCTGAGTCTTTTGCCTTGTTTCACTACTGTCAGATTCTAAATGTGCTCCAGAGCACTGGTCTCAGCTTTCTTCTCTTCTTTACCTGCTTTCTCTCTAGATGAGCTTATCCAAGAAGGCAGGGTCTTCATTATGTTCACTCTTCTATCCTCAGTATCTATAAAAATGTCTAACACAGGATAGGAGCTTGACAATTGCTGGTTGAATGAACAAGTGTCAACACTGGGAATGAGGATCCCTTAGGATTCTTGCTTTCCAGTATTGTTCAGTGTTCACCTCCTTTCACCTTTAGACTCTTGGAGGCTCCTTACTGACAAACGAGCTAATTAAAATGGGATCGAAGAAACACAGTATTAATTTAAAAAATAATTGAACGCATGTTTATTGGAAATAAAGAAGATGAAACAATCTGTTGTGTTTCATATATATAGTCTTGCTGGTTTTGAAAATGTAGGAAATACATTAGAGGACAAAAATGGCAAAAGGGATTCTCTGCATTAAATATGACTCAACAACACATTTAACAGAGATGGGTTGTCTTTAGAGGATCTTTTTCTTTTTCTTAATCTCCATCAGATGTCCTTTTCGTCTAATTTTAAAGAAAACACTCGAGATATCTTTGATTGTCAAATTATCTGATTTTACTATTAATGATATTTTTATTTAACTTATTTTATTTAACTTGTTTTACTTCTATGCAGAGTACATCATGAGAAACGCTGGACTGGAAGAAACACAAGTTGGAATCAAGATTGCCGGGAGAAATATCAATCACCTCAGATATGCAGATGACACCACTGTTATGGCAGAAAGTGAAGAGGGACTGAAGAGCCACTTGATGAAGGTGAAAGAGGAGAGGGAAAAAGTTGGCTTAAAGCTCAACATTCAGAAAATGAAGATCATGGCATCTGGTCCCATCACTTCATGGGAAATAGATGGGGAAACAGTGGAAACAGTGTCAGACTTTATTTTGGGGGGCTCCAAAATCACTGCACATGGTGACTGCAGCCGTGAAATTAAAAGATGCTTACTCCTTGGAAGAAAAGTTATGACCAACCTAGAGAGCATATTCAAAAGCAGAGACATTACTTTGCCGACTAAGGTCCGTCTAGTCAAGGCTATGGTTTTTCCTGTGGTCACGTGTGGAGGTGAGAGTTGGACTGTGAAGAAGGCTGAGCGCCGAAGAATTGATGCTTTTGAACTGTGTTGTTGGAGAAGACTCTTGAGAGTCCCTTGGACTGCAAGGAGATCCATCTAGTCCATTCTGAAGGAGATCAGCCCTGGGATTTCTTTGGAAGGAATGATGCTAAAGCTGAAACTCCAGTACTTTGACCATCTCATGTGAAGAGTTGACTGATTGGAAAACACTCTGATGCTGGGAAGGATTGGGGGCAGGAGGAGAAGGGGACGACCGAGGATGAGATAGCTGGATGGCATCACTGACTCGATGGACGTGGGTCTGAGTGAACTCTGGGAGTTGGTGATGGACAGGGAGGCCTGGCATGCTGCTATTCATGGGGTTGCGAAGAGTCGGACACGACTGAGTGACTGAACTGAAATATTTATGATAATGAAAATTATGCTAATGATAATGGAAACTAAACTCAACTTACATTCTTTACCATTGCCAAAGTCTGGAGAAATATCTTTTGATCATTTTTGTAATTTTAATTTTACTTTTTACTGTTTATCATGCAGTTTGCTGTGGACCCCAGAATTTTATGCCTTTATACACCAATGGTCATAGAACTAAAATTTATCTTTGCCAATTGTTTCATTGAGATTTCTTTCCAAAGATAAATGACTATTTTAAGGACAGATGTCACAAGATAGGTATTATCCCCATGTGTGTACGTTAAAACACAGAGCAAACTGTGTAGCCTTCATTTCAGGAACAAAGCTATACTTCATGGTACATATTTATTGGTGTTAAAGCTTAAAGTCATGGGAATTCTCTGAATTGTCCTACATGTACCTTACCTATAAGGTGGAGATTTTCCTTTCTATTAAATACTTTCTGGAGATTTGAGTACTCACTTGCTGACTACATTTAAATGAGCTGCTTTTTTCTTAGCCAAAGACTTCTTTCCATGTGAGCATGCAGCTTTCTAAATAGGGTTCACATAAATCACTCTTTGCATCTTTTAGAGTTGCTCTTACTAAGACAGGGCCTGCTTATTTTAGGAAGCAGACCAACATATAAAGAAAAGGCTGTGAGGACAATTAGAAGGTTGAATGGTTACTTGCTGGATATAATCCTCTGAGCTATTTTATAAAAATGATTAATTACAGCATGTGTCTAGTTACATGAGTTTCAGAGCCCAGCTGTTTGGGAGTGAAAGTGAGAGGGCTGTTGTCAGCCTTGGATGAAACCTGATAGCCAGGGCAAGAAATAGTCTTTAGCCTTTTCACTCTCATCCCTCCACCTGTGTTTCTGATCCTGGGTTCCTAATAATTCTTGCTCTGCTCTGTATCAAGATTTCCCTACTCCTGGACTCTTTCTTTCTGCTGATAAATAAGCTCAGATCACCCTTAGGTGGGACTGAGGATGTGGTTGTTGTTTAGTTGCTAAGTTGTGTCCAATTCTCTCGTTACTCTGTGGATAGTAGCCTGCCGGGCTCCTCTGTCCATGACATTGGCAGGCAGAGTCTTTACCACTGAGCCACCAGGGAAAAGCTCCAGGATTGAGAATATAAGGCATCAATTCAACAATTAACTAATTTAACGAATATTTATTGAGCAACAGTTAGGGACAATTCTAGGCATTGCAGATACCAACTGTATTGGACAAGAAAGCCAAGATGCTATTTTCAGCAAATTTACAGGAGAGTGATGGTGGAGAAGACAATAAACAAATGGACAAGACAATGTTTGACAATGTCAAGCACTATATAAAAATAAAACGGAGTGATGAGATTGATAGAGATTGAAGGGGTTATGCAGGAGACCACCCTAGAACAGCCTGGAGCTTGGGGGTAGAAGTGTGATGGGATCCACTATGTCTGTTTCCTCCCCTCCATCTCCATCCTCTGTAGCATCCCTATTCATTCAGGGCCAAATGTCCAATAAGTGCACCTGGAGCCAGGGGGCCTGAACCCCTGCTGCCCACTCATTCCTTTACTTTTAACATACTGAAAGCACTGAAGCAACTACAAGTTTCTTCACAACTGTTATTTAAGCATGTCCTTTGTACCTAGGCAATGCTGTAAGTCCTAGTCTCCTTTAGTTATCACACTAGCAGAATACTTTTATTTTTTCATTTTATATATGAATCCCAGGGATATTACATAACTTGTCCAAGGCTCACAGCTAATAAGTGTCACAGCCACAGGGACATACTGCCTTTCAAATCTCACCATTTTATGGGTAGTGTAGCCTTGGCACTTAAACTCCCATGGCTAGATAACAAAGCTTGTCTTAAAGCTCTCTCATTGCCTTGACTTTCCTGCCATGACCCTCCCAGACTTTCTCCTACCTATCTGCCTGACTCTCTCCCCAGGGATCTGCCTCTTTCTCTGCACTCATCTCTTACCCTTGCATCTAACACTCCCACCCCCATTCCCCCATCCCACAAGCAGAGCTTCGCAAAGCTCTATCCATATCCTTGATCTTTTCTGATTTGCTATAGTTGGCTAGGATTTCCAGAGACTGATATTTCCAGTTATTGTAATCAAAAGGATTTGCAAGAATGGTGATTTTTTTTTTTCTCCAGAATCACACAGTCCTGCAGTACTTCTGAAAGAACTGAAGTTAACGGATGAAACATTCTTAGGACGATAAGGAACTGGAAAAAACTCAGTATAATACTCAGTCACACATACACATAACCGTATGTACTGAGTGCGCACTATTCTGGGCTCTAGGCAGGCCCCTGGACTCAGGGACAGAGGAGGGGTGGTGGGTGTACTGCCACTCTCCCTCCCTCGATAGCCACGGCTTATCAACCCCATCACACCTTCCCCAACAACTGCAGAGACTTCCTCAGAAGCATTCTTAACACAGCATTCCTAACTGATGTCAGCTGATCAGAATTAATACCAGAGAAGAAGGTTTGCAGTGGGATAGGCACTGGGAAGGTAGAGAGCAGGATGACAGCACTCCCACCCCGAAGGCCCAGCAGGAAGAGATCCAGCACAAACAGGTAAGAGCAGTAAAGTGGTGCAGATGTTGGGAAGGCATGTACGTGCGGAGCAGCAGAGGCACAAAGTGGCCAGTTTGCCTAGAGTAAGCGGTTTGGGTGGGGAACATGGGTGGACGACACCAGAAGACCTCACAGAGGGAGTGCCTTCCACTATGGGCTAGTTACTTAGTCTCCCAGAGCCTCAGCTAACTATTCTGTGATCTCAGGTGGGCTACTCAATGTTTTTGAGCCTGTTTCCTCATCTGTAAAACAGAGGTAATAACAATGCCTGCCTCATAGGGCTGTTGTAAGGATTGAATGGCTTAATCCACATAAAGTATTCAGAAAGTATCTAGCTGACAAAAAATACTCAAGTGGTAAGTGATGTTGCCTCTTACTTCCTTTAAGTCCAAGGGTCTCTGATTTCATGGGGCCATCTAACGTTTTTAACAAGAAACAAAGACTGACTTTGGCACAAGTCACCTTTCAACCTGGGGCCAGATGGTGCCCCTCGGTGGCTCACTTGTGCAGCCCTTGCTCTGCACACTGAGCCTTCCTTTCTCTTTGACTCTGGGGCAGCTGTGAGGTGGACTCAGTGGTCGCTCATCACAGTGGGGCTGTAGGAGCTGCGTGTCAAAGGGCATATTCAACTTGTGTGGTTACTTGGGGGACCTGTGCTAGACCTCAGTGCTGGGAAGACTGGAGACAGGAGGCAGTACAGGGAATAGGTGACAGGAAAGGAGACAAGACAGGGAAACAGACGTGCCAGATAATTATAATTATTCTATATATTTTATAGGATAGTTCAAACAAGTCTCTGCTTGGAAAGGATAAAAAGAAAAGCAAGATCTTTCTGTGTAAAAAAAAAAAAATTCAGTGTTGAGAGGTGTAAACAAACAAACCAGGATTTTAAAAAAAATCGCTCTAAGACTAAGTAACAATAGCAATGTGTTTCTGATTAGCCCCCAATGAAAAGAGCCAAAGCAGAAAAACAAAATTGATACCCGATAAAGATTTAGGGGAGGAGTTTGCTTTCCAAGTCTCTTGTATTGATCTGACCTGTAATCTTTATTTTACTTTGAATCTAGAAGCTGCTTTTTACTGGAAAGTGAGGTAAGGATGAATCAAAAACCTGTCAGGGGTGTGTTGCCTGTTGGGGAGAACAACAGACAGAGAAAGTACATCTCATGGATAGAGGAAACATTCTGGGGAATTCCTGGTTTGCTTCAGCATGAGGGCTAGACAAACCTGTCTGGTTTCTGGTTGCTCCTGTAGGAGATCATCACGGAAACTAAGCAAGGACTTCAAATTACTCTAAGTAGGCAGATCATAGAAACTGAAGCGTTGTTATGCTCTGAAATCAACTCAGCCACTCACAGTCAGAGTAAGCCCTGTAGTTTCTTTTGAAATATATACTATTATCTGTCTTTCAGTTAACCAACATAGGCATGTTCACAAAACATAGCCAAAGTCATTCCTGCAACGCAAGGGCAGCCACTTTTTTCATGTCTTGATTTCTGTTTTACTGTCTTTCTCTTTAAATGTATCTGCTTGAAGGGAAAATGAGAAAACACTTCAAGGATTGTTTATGCAAAGGCACTCATTTCACTATCAGATGTTTTCTTCTTCACTTTTGTGCTGCCCTTCTATATACTGGTGGCAAAAACAAAATTGTACCTATGTCAAGTTGAGGACAATTTAAAATGCACAAAAAGAAAGAAAAAAGGTCTTATTAGATTTCTGTACTTGTATAAAAGAGCCCAGAAAGGCTGGTGCATACGAATTTACATGCATATACACTATTTCTTCCACTGCATTGTTTCTGTGCTCCTTTATGTTCATAAATGCTGACACATGTTGAACATACATTACCATGAGGCATTCTTCTAGATGCCTTGAAGTAGTGATTCCTTCATTTCACAGCAACCTTAGGAACTGTGTACTGTTATCATCTCTATTTTACAGGTGAGAAGACTGAGGCTCAGCAAGAGCCACAGATTAACTGCACAGCAAGGCTTTATCTAAGGCCATCTGCCTCCAATGCCCCACTGCGTCTTAGGTCTTTTGTCTCTTTAAGTGCTGGATCGTGCTACCCTGAAATATCCTTCAGAGTAGCTTTCCTCACTATCTCATCTGTGATTGGGAACCATAAACCTTGACACAAACACCCTGTGGGCCTAAGTAGTTCTGAACTCAGCCCCTGAAAGGCTCTCTGCAAGCAAGGACAATGTGCAAACTCAAAGGGAAGGCTTTGTGTGTGTGTGTGTGTGTGTGTGTGCTTTTAATAATGCCATTTCTCAAAGGGAACCAAAGAGCAATTTAATTTTAACTAATCAGTTCAGTTCAGTTGCTTAAGGTGACTCAAACTCACACAAAACATTTAAAAATTAAAATATATACAAAATAAAATTTTTCCCTATCACTTCTTCCAAGAGGTCAGTGCTGTTTCTTATACATGCTTTCCAGAAATTCATGAAGTTTTTTTGTTTTGCCTTGTTCTGATAGAAGCCGGAACCTCAATTTTCTTGAATTCATTCAAAAGTATTTATTGAGCATCCACTAGGTATCAGAACCTTTGAAAAAAATGCAGACAAATATCCCTGCCATCAGGGAACTCATGGTGTCAAAACTATAAAATTATCCAGAACACAAATTAGCTTCTCATTTGGCAACTATATTTATACAGAAGCCAGAGAAACTATTTTAATTAACTGTTCTTGCACCTGAAACTTCTTTCAGTGAGGAAAAGAAGAGCTAGGGAGACTTCATGTAACCAACTAAAGGGCAATGTTTCTTTTTTTTTTTTTCTTCTGCTGCTGGGTCTATGCCTTTGTTTTCCCAGGAATAAAATGTCTTCTGGGCATTGAACAAAGAACAACTTGGATACCTCCCTTCATCTTTATAGCCTCAGAGAGGCAGCTCTATCATAAAGTTGCAACTCTTAGGTCTGAACATATCAGAAGAAACTATGTTTTTTAATTTCTTTTGCTTCAAGTAGATCCTGGAAAAGTTCACTCTTTAATCAATTTTTTATTTGACTTAAAACTAGGTTCCACTTTGTGTATCTCTCTTGCCTTTGTTCAGGCATGGATGGGAATTCAATCCCACCAATTCTGCAGTTAATCAATTTTTACCAACAAGCAGATACTCCAAGTACCATGTACATTCTTAGTCCTCCAGACAGAGAACACACCCTCCTGTGCATACCCCTCATCTAGCACATGGGAGGCACTTCCTATGTGTGCCTGAACATGACCATTTAAAAAGTGAGTCTCCTCAAAAGAAGAAGAGAGCATAGCATGAGTTTCTTTCAATGCTGCGTGTCAAAGGAACTTTTAAGAAATTCTGTTAGCAAAACCAACCATGGTAACTTCCTGTAAGAGCAGGAGGTGAGAGCTATTTCCTAGCATTGACAACAAATTTGGTTTGGTCAGACTATTTATACAGTGCTCTGATGAAAGGAGTGATAACACAATGTGTAACATTTCTGCCTCAGCCTCAACCAGACCAGGATCCTAGCTGTCAGGAGCTGGAAACAGACTCTGTCAGTGACAAGCTGATGTTTTAGATGGTTCAAAATGGCTTCTTCAAGGGCATTAACGTGCCTTAGAAACAAACTGCCATTGACCAAGAGTCAGTCTTTCCTTTCTTAATTCTTAGCTCTTAAACAGTTAAACTCAAGACCTAAACACACCATAATTTTTCATATAGTGATTTCAGATTTTATGAGTTTTAAAATCTCAGTTTCAGATTATCTTCACTGTTCAGGTCCTTCCTTTCATGCTTTATTTCCTGAGAAAATGGCCACTGAGGCTCCCAGATAGACTGTGTCCAGCAAGCCTGGACCACATGAGCTGTGGTCTCATTTCTTATTCATCTCTTGTGATCCTCACTTGCTATCAAAGCCCAGCTTCCTAATCTATTATTTTATGGCTCTTTTCTCATCCTCTAAGGAAGGAGTGGAACATATATTTCCTTCCTCAAGTGTCCTGGGTTCCTCTTTTCAAGGAGCTGTTAGAACAGGTGTTCTATTGTGAACTTCATTAGCTGAGTGTGATATGACTGCCATATTTGAGGAGATTTTGAGAGGTGTGAGGATGTATCATGTAAGACTTATTTTTTAAATGTATGCGCTAGGTGCTTCTGTCACACTAAATATTTAATCTAATCATGCTTTTCCTTAGTATAGCTGATTGATGGGCTTCTCAGGTGGCTCAGGGGTAAAAATTCCATCTGTAAATGCAGGAGATGCAGGTTTAATCCCTAGGTCGGTTGAGAAGATCCCCTGGAGGAGGAAATGGCAACCCACTCTAATAATCTTGCCTGGAAAATTCCATGGACAGATGAGCCTTGATGGGCTATAGTCCATAGAGTTGCAAAGAGTCGGACACAACTGAGTGACTGAGCAAACACTCATAGCTGATTAACAATGCTGTGATAGCTTCAGGTGAACAGCAAAGGGACTCAGCCATACAGACATGTGTATCCATTCTCCCTGAAATGCCCCTCCTATCCAGGGTGCCTCCCATTAAGGGTGGCAAAGTTTATAACTTAAACTTTGTGACAGTGACCTCCACAACCCTATATGATCTGGCCTTTTCCCCTAACAACTTCGAGGAAATGTTGAAATGCAATAACCTGCATGTATTTGTAGTGATCTGCACAAACTTAGATGGTAAAGAACCTGCCTGCAATGCAGGAGACCTGGGTTTGATCCCTGAGTCAGGAAGATTCCTTAGAGAAGAAAATGGCTACTCACTCCAGTATTCTTGCCTGGAGAATCCCACGGACAGAGGCTTGGTGGGCTACAGTTCATAGGGTCGCAAAGAGTCAGACACGACTGAGAAACGAACACTTTCACTTTCTTTTTTGCACATACTTAACATATATCAGTACAACTCATTCAAATATCAGGAGAGGAAAATATCAATGCAGGGAAAAACCCATGAATTTTGAAGTCCCCCAAATTCTTTGGAATTTACTCCTAAAGACAAGACAAACACAAGAGTGACCTAATGGGATACATCACATTTGAAATATGTACAGGAACTCAGTTCAGTTCAGTTGCTCAGTTGTGTCCAACTCTTTGTGACCCCATGAACTGCAGCACGCCAGGCTTCCCTGTCCATCACCAGCTCCCGGAGTTCACTCAGACTCACGTCCATCGAGTCAGTGATGCCATCCAGCCATCTCATCCTCTGTCGTCCCCTTCTCCTCCTGCCCTCAGTCCCTCCCAGCATCAGAGTCTTTTCCATTGAGGAACTCAAGGGACCACTTCTTAAAAAAGCAAATAAATAAAAAAACAAATAAAAGGAGGAGTCTACCTAACTTGGATAGACGATGGCCCTGACAAGGAAAGAGGGAATAGACCCAGAGCTTTTTAAAAGTCTCAGGCAAAAATTGCAAATAGAACTGCCTTATGACCCAGCAATCCTACTGCTGGGCATACACACCAAGGAAATCAGAATTGAAAGAGCCACATGTACTACCATGTTCATCGCAGCACTATTTATAACAGCCAGGACATGGAAGCAACCTAGATGTCCATCAGCAGATGAATGGATAAGAAAGCTGTGGTACATATACACAATGGAGTACTACTCAGCCCTTAAAAGAATAAATTCGACTCAGTTCTAATGAGATGGATGAAATTGGAGCCGATTATACAGAGTGAAGTAAGCCAGAAAGAAAAACACCAATACAGTATACTGACACATACATATGGAATTTAGAAAGATGGTAATGATAACCTTGTATGCGAGATAGCAAAAGAGACACAGAGGTATAGAACGGACTTTTGGACTCTTGAGGGAGAGGGAGAGGGTGGGATAATGTGGGAGGATGGCATTGAAACATGTATACTATCATGTAAGAAACGAATTGCCAGTCTATGTTCAATACAGGATACAGGATGCTTGGGGCTGGTGCACGGGATGATCCAGAGAGATGATGTGGGGTGGGAGGTGGGAGGGGGTTCAGGATTAGGAACTCCTGTACACCTGTGGCGGATTCATCTCAATGTATGGCAAAACCAATACAGTATTGTAAAGTAAAATAAAGTAAAAATAAAAATTAAAAAAAAAGTCTCAGGCAAAACTTGGAATGGAATCTGGAAGAAAAAATGCCAATTGGCAGGGGGAGGGCATACTTCCACCCCTGCTTTGCTTTTGTATGGAGAGTTTTTCACTATGACACAATTGGTCAGACACTTCGGGTAAATCATAAAATATAAGAGGACTAAGCTGCTGGACTTGTATAATGGTAGGACTTTACTCTGAGGCTTGGGTCCCTCCAGATCTGCTTAGAAATGTAACTGGGAGAGATTGACGAGTTTTGAAAAGGGATCAGTTTTATTTTGCTCTTCCCAAAGGATGTAGAAGACTGAAGGAGCTGGAAGGGTGAGAGCAGGAGGATGGGTACTCACCATACAGCTGTAAGACCTGAGAAAGGAGAAGCCACTGAAACTGACAACACCTTTCTTCTGTCTTAATTCAGAACTAACACAGAAGGCGTTCAACTGATCATTTCCAGTGGATGCACTGTGCTTGATGGGAAAGAGGAGCCGTGTGAACTAAGGAGCTGTTGTAAAGCAGTTTTGAGTTCAGTTCCTAAAGTCTCAGCTTCCCTGCTCTGTGACCTTGAGTTAGTGAGTCAACCTTTCTGAGCTTTGACAGTCTCATTTGCAAAGCCAATAAAATACAAGTATAGATTGTGTATGGTACCTGCAGAGAATACATAGATCTGTATCAGCATGCTAGCATGGTACTAACCAGGTAGCAAGTACTCATAAGTTTTAGCCATCATTATTATTTTTAGGAGAAACAGAAGTAAAAAAGAGTTACTAATTTGGTCTTATTGGAATTTGGGCTTGAAAAACTGACTCAACAAGTTTGAGCACTCAACATGGTTTAGTGCTGGGATATGGCACAGAAAAATCCCTTTCTCCTTTACAGAGTGTCAATCCAGAGAGAAGGTAGACAATGAATAAGTAAACAAATAAACATGATATTTTTAGATAACTATTAGACCGTCAAAGAAATTATAAAAACAAAACAAGGGCTATGGAATGCTTGTGCTCTGCATGAGAACACTGGCAGAACCTGTGATGTATACAGAAGGATGCCAATCCTAAACGCCAACATGAGGCATACACTGGGGCTCAGGTTTGACCCAGTTACCTTATATCCCATAGTCCTATACTTACAGTATCTTCATAAATCAGGTTTCAGGCAAATTGGTTCATTTGTTTCAAAGGGATTTACTTCTGGACCCCCATATTTCTTTGGGTCTCAGGCAAGTTAGATTACTCTTTCACTAAGTATTCTGGCAGAGCTTTCCACATATGTCTATTTTTAGTACTGTGTTTACTTGTAAGAAAAATACACGCATCTTATTCATCTTTGTGTTCTAATGTTTAGAATCACAATGACTGAACTACAAAAAGGTGAGCCAATTCACAAACGAAATTGAAGCAAGCAGGAACATTTTCTACAACATTATTTGTGAAATGATTGACTATATATCAAGCTTCTTGATTTTTACAGACAAAATACACAGTGCTTTTCTAGAGAGAGAAGGATTCATGCAACCCCAGATAAATGTAGGCAATAACAGAGAATTTCAGAGATAGTTCATAACTATGCTTCCCCTCTTCCTTCATTCTCCTGGAATAGCAGAAACACAAATCCTTTCACAGCCCATCTTTACAACTTACCACTAAAGTCTTGAAATATTTTGAATATAATATTTACTGGAGAATTAAGAAAAATGGGCATAGTTTCCATCCCTGAAATAAGTTTTCTTACTAGTAAAAATAGCATCCAGTGACTGAGTGAACAACTGATCATTCATTCATGTATTTTGTTATTTATGCAATGAACATATATTAAACGCCTTTTGTGTTGAGGGTTTAAACTAGTCACTAAAGATCTAGCAATGAGCCCAAATAGATGTGGTCACTGCTCTCCTACTTATTTTCAAGAGAGGGAGACAGTCATCAAACAATATAAAAAGGACAAAAATTGTGCCTTTGATTATTGCTATGAAGAGAGATGTACAGGCAATGAGAGCAAATAGCAGGGAAACAAGAGGCACGGTCAAGCCCAGTGTGGAGACATGGGGACAGGACTGTCTTACTGAGATTAAGATCGTATTAAGGATTCTGGTATTTATCCCAAGAGCAATGGGAGGGTTTTAAAGCACTGAGCTAATATTATTAATTTGTGCTTTCAATAGGCCACTTTGCTTTTAGCGTGGATACGGATAGAAGGGGCAAGACAGAATTATAAAGACATGGATTACATGGCTATTACATTGGGCTAAGTGAGACCAGGTTTAGAAAACTAGTTACGCTGCTCTGACTTCAAACAGTAGCCTATGAGTTTAGCTAAACCTACTGAGGCTACTTGTTAGCAGGGGGGGAAAATAGCTGAGCCACTCGAAAGAAAAATATCACCCATTTGCTCCTAGTTTAGATATTTAAATGTATATATTTGACTTAGTCAAGATCGTTTAGCTTGAGGAAATCAATGGATATCTGAGATAATCAGGGAGCAAACTGCATGACCACAAAGGTACAGGTTCAGAACTTTATTTCTATCTCCAGTTATAGTTTATTCACAATTCTTCATTGAAAAGAGTAACACTTCCCCCCTCCACCCATACACTCCCTCAAAAGGGTTTTTAAGACAATAGATTAGATTAATTAGTAAGTAAATTTAACACGTACTTGTTCATTATATAAGGTTTTTCACACCCAAACTCTGTCTTGACTGGGGGCAGGGTCTTATCTGATCTTTGCATCCTTAGTGCCTGCTTTTTAAGTTGAATGCATTAAGAGAGGAAAGAAAACCTCATTAACTGCAGAGGGAATTCAGATTAGTAGGGGTGCAGGGGGAGTAAAAGGATTTAATACCTTAATGCTACATGGGAATAGGAAACTTTAGGAGGATTTTGCATGTTTTTTTACTTCAGTTTCCAATCTGACTGTCTGATTTGTAATTTACATTTGTTTATAGTTGTCTTTATGCCAAGACTGGCTTCCTTCCATCTGCATGTTCAAGTGTAATAAATTAGATAGTTATTGGTGCTGTGGTTATCTATGGTATTTCCAGAGGTCTTTAGTGTGACCATGAAAATAAACACTTAACTTTTTCTAAAAATTCTTGCATACTGAGAACTGGATGGTCAGTCCCAGAGAAACTTGATATACCCAGACTTGTCTTTTCTCCTCTCCCGGTTTTGACAGCACAGGGCAGCCCTGTTCGGAGAAAGCACTGGGAGGCCAGGTCATCAACACATATTTTCTGAGTCTACCGAGCTGAGTGTGCAGGGAAATGAGGGCTCGTAAAGATGCCTATAAGGAGGAAGGGATGACACTGATTAATGTGTACTGGCCAGAAACACTGTTATGAGCCTGGTGGCTCTGGGGAGCTATTTGCAAGGGCGGTGAATGTTTTCTCCTGCTTTATAGCTACTGGAAGGCCAAGGGAACTGACTCAAGGTCACAGGGAAAGTAAATCAAGGTTCAAGCTAGTCCTAGACCCAGGAGCGCCAAACCACTCTTCTCTCTTTATTGCTAAAGTGCAATCCTGAGTTATCTTCCTCTGGCAGACTTGCTCCTCTCCTGGGTTACCTCCCTTAGTTAGAGGCACTATCATTCATCCTCTTGGCCAAGGTAAACACCCTTGTGCTCAGTCTCAAAAGCTTTCAAGCTCAGGCAGGTGTCAAAGATATATGAAGTGGATAAAGTAAGGCAAATGGGTATAGAGAGTTTTTGAAAAACTGCAGGCCATCAAATATAAGTTAAAAAGAAAAGCTAGTCTGAACTGCTTACCCAGGTCTTAGAGTCATCCTCAATTTCTTTTCCCTCAGCCATACATCTTGAAGTTTACTCTACCCAAACGAGCCTATCTTTGACATGACCGTTACATCTTACTACTTTTCTCTTCATTGAGCCACTGCTCTGGTTCAGGGTCTCATCCCTCTCCTTCTACCTGAACTCCTTGACTCCACTCTAGCTGCTGTACTCTCCTTGTGCCCCTCTACTACACTGTCAACAAAGTCATCCCTCTAAAATCCAAAATGACTGTGTTATTGCACTGGATATGAACTTTGATAGCTTCTTACCGCCCATGGGTGAAGTGAACCTCAGCATGGCTGAACCACTCTAATTTTTGAGATGAAAGCAGCCTCATCTGCTACCACTTCTCCTCTCTCATCCTCTACTCCAAAACATCAAATTATGTGCTAGTCTCCAAATGGGCACCATCCCAGCATCTCTCATTTATGTGGGGGATAAACTCCTGGAAATGAAAATGCCTGAGCCAACTATATGTTTCAGCATGTACATTTTAGCACAGTCTCCCCAGGGAGATATGTCTGGCAGAGTACACTGGCAATGGCTCTTCAGATTTTCTCAAATCCTCTGAAGTCATTACAACCCTCTGTCCATAGTTTCTTCTAGGTCACGGGTCACACAATTGTCAGTCGATCTTATCAAGCTGCAGCTATACTATGACTGGCCTCATGACATTCAAGGGATGGTCTTTATTGATGTGCCCTTGACCGTTTCATGAAGAGACTCAAAAAGCAAAGATTACTTTTTAAACACTGAACATGGTACTCCCTTTTCGTGGACAGCTCCAGGACCAATAATAGCAAGTTTTTCAGCAATGGTTTCAGGTCAAACCTGTTTCCTAGAGTACAACATCAATGGCAGAAAGAAAGGGCACTGATGAGAAGATCTAACACATTGAATTAGAAGAGTGTGGTAAGATGCTCATTGGCTGAGAATTACTCTGACCAAAAGTATATAGTACAGTTGACTAAAAATATAATATTTGCTTATTGTGTTTATGTACCTGTCAATCTGTCCATGTACGTGTATATATATATTTAAAGAAAATTATCTAGAAAGAGTTACAATGGACTGCATAAAAGAGGATACGCACGTGCATTTGTACATGACCTTTCCCCAGCCCTAGGGGCTTTCCTCTCTTCTCTCCACTTGATGAATTTCCTACTCATGTTTCAGGCCCTGTTTAATTGTTACCTAGATCTTTACTATTCATGGAACAGCAGCATTGACATCTCTTTGGAGCTGGGTACAAGTGCAGAAATTTCAGAACGACCCCAGCCATGATCCACTGAGTCAGGATTTGTAATTTAACAAAATCTCAGTAAACCTTGAGAAGCAATAGCCTAGGCTTCCCTGCATCCCTTTAGAAAAACAAAACTCTTTTACTTACACACTAGGTATTTAGTTTTTATCACACTGACTCATGATTCATTGTTTGTATGAACCTATAACAAGAGAAGACCCTTGATGATATTTCCCAAAACATGTCATGACATATTGATGCAGAGGTCTGCTATTTATTTGAAGGAAATGGCAACCCACTCCAGTGTTCTTGCCTGGAGAATCCCAGGGACAGGGGAGCTTGGTGGGCTACCATCTATGGGGTTTCCTAGAGTCAGACACAACTGAAGTGACTTAGCAGCAGCTGCTATTCATTATGACATCTGTAATAATATACTCTAGATTAGTTGACCCAATGTCTTCTCTCCTTTAAAGGTTTAAAAGTTAAAAACTTGATTTTCTAAGCTTCCTTTACAGCCAGATATGGCCATATGACAGTGTTGCTAACGAGATGTAAGTAGGAATTTGCTATTCTTCTTTTGCCTGAAACATAGATGCAACATTGAGGTATAGCTCTGCTGCTTCCATGAGACCAAATAGCACAGTCAAGGATGATGGACCAAGAAGACAGAAAACTCTGGATTCTTGAGGGAATCCTTCTGACCCCAAACTGCCTCTCTGCAGGCTCCTTATGTAAAAGACAAACACAACTTTATGTGTTTGAATAACTTCAGTCGGCTATTAATAGAGCTAAATGCATTTCTGACTAGTACACTGTCTAGTCATTCTGAGAGGCAAAGTTAAATTAAATCTCTTTACTGGTCCTTGCTGAGCTTCCTCAGGGTGGGATAGAAAAAGGTGCTAGAACAATGGCTTTTGCTGTTCCCTTAAAAAAAAATCTGTTTCCCTAATAATTGGTTTAGAGTAACACTGATGCCCAATGGGACATATAAAATCTATGTAACCTGAAATTTTGGTGAATATGTAAATCTTGGATTACCAAAGAAGTTATTTAAGATTTTTAGTCAATATTAGAAGAGAAACCTCTTTCCTTCTTCTTCTTGATATCTTGGCTGTCATAAAAATGGGGAGGGGCAGCCACATGAGGGAGTTTAAAAAATTTGGCAATTATGATTGCTTTAACAGGAGTTTTGTGAAAACATCTGTCTCTGCATTATGTTTAAATCCAGCTATATTCCCCGATTCCCATGGCAGAAGGATGCTTTGGGTGACTACTGCCTCTTAATATTTCTCATGTCAATTAAATACAGTCTACATTTCACTGGGAAACACTGTGATGGCCAAATAGAAAACACAGTGTTAACAGTCATAATAAATAGAGTGGGATTTTGTGGCATTAGTCTGTGTGACATATTGCTCCCCAAACTACCCCATAATCTCTTGATGGTATTGTGGCTCCACTGCATTGCTCTATCTCCATCAGAATCTGGCAGCTACTGCATGGCCCATCACTGTCCAAACTACCCTTAGAGTCCAAATCATGCTAGTTGAGCAGCTCTAGAAACATTTTGTGTCTAGTTCTTGGTATACCTGGCCTCTGACTCACAGTCTGGTGTCTCCCAGAGTCTATGAGGTTACCCTTTGTCATCCTGGGGCCAAGCCACATTGTACCTAGAAGAGCCACATTCTCAGACTGTTCCAGATGGGTGCCCTATGTACAAATACCTAGAAAGGACAGGAGCACAGCAGCGCAAAGTCACGGTAAACAGGTCTGAGGTCATTGCCTGGAGCACATTCTGTTTGAATATGCTCAATGAGGAAAGCTTTGTCCTCTCAGGCTGAATCTGAGTTTGAAAATCTGACAAAAGACATTTAGAGATGGGCCTGGGAATCAAGCTGTGCGATGCAACTTTGAGAACCACCCAAATAAGGAAACAAACAAACAAGGTCCACTCTGATCCTGGTCTCTGAAGTCTCTTTTCAAAGACGAATCTGCCTAAAGTATGACTGGAACAAGTACTCATGGGGAGCCAGAAGGCCATGCTCCTAAGATGGTAAGTTGTGCTATCTTCCTTAGACAATCAGCTTCAATTCTCAGTTCATTGGTTCTCAAAGTTCAGTCTGCATTAGACTTACCTGAGGGGTTTTGTAAAGCTCAAACCTGGCCCTGGGGTTTCTAATTCAGCAGGACTGGGTGGTGTGACTTGATAATTTGCATTTCTAATAAATGCCCCTGTGATGCTGAAGCTGTTGGTGCAGGACCACATCTGAAGGGCCATTGCTTTAGTCAGACCTTGCACTTGCATCCCATCATTTAACGGCTTGTCACTCTCAAGACTGTTTTCTTCTAAAGCAGTGTTCCTCAATCATATAGTTTTTACTGTACTCCAATTCTCAATTATCCTAACCTCTCATATTTTATGATTACATGGTCCATAATGCTAGATCTCAAACAGTACATCAGCAGGCACACCAAGTGAGAGATTGGGCTAGAGAGAAAGCCTTGCTGCTGGAGACCTTAGGGGAGATAGAGTGGGCAGGATGTGGAGGCGTAATCGCCGTAAGTAATTATGACAATTACTGCATAGGCCGGGCAAATCACCCATTCTGAACCCTGTCAGTGAGTTCATGAAAGGATTCCACTTGCTTTCAGCATATAAAATTTTAGCGTTTCTAGCTTGTGGAAAAGGCTGCTGTTCCTCTAGTCACAAGTTGGTCACGTTCTCCCAGTTTGTGTGGTCAGGTGTTCTGACTAGGTATTTTCCCTACTTTCATGTTGTCTCCTCTCCGCTCAGGTACACAGCAGCTGAGTGCTTGGTGCATGTTCAAGATTTCTATTCAAGACTCTAGGCTGAGTTTTCAGTTCCTTCCTTTACTCATCTTTGCCCTGAAAAGAAATCTCCTACTATCTCCAATGTATCAACTAGCTGTGTTATCAATCCCTAGTTTTTGGCCATGAATTAGGATCTTATTTGTCCCTTCAGTAAACCCTTAATTATTCAGACTTTTAATATTCTGTGTTTCTTTTAAAAAAAAAAAATTATGGTGGCACTCGGAGGAAAACCAGTGACCTCCAGGAGGCCAGCTGCCTTTTCCCACAGAGCACAGCCATCTGGCCTCCCTTCCAGCCCTACCAGGTTCTGTCCCCTCCCAGCTCACATTTATCAAGCAGAGGGCGAGACCCTCTGGTCAAGCTGCAAGTGACTGAAGCATATCATCTGCCACTCTTAGACAGATAAGCAGCAAAGAAGAACATCAAGAGGACATTTCTAATCCCTTTCCCTTCCTCTTCTTGTTCCTCTTCCAACCTCCTCCCATGGAAAGCCACGGGAAGAGTCATCAGAAGACAAACTCTCCAAATAGAAAGCCACCTGCCTCCATGAAGAGGACACTTAGGGCCAGAAAACAATGTCTGACAAAGACTAAGAAGCAGAAAATTGTAGGGGGTAGGAGGAAAGGACCCTTGTCTGACTGTTCTTTCCTTTTATCCTTGCAGGTCAGGGATCTTCAGAAGCAGGGCTCATTCTTCTTGCTTTAGGGATGCATCGTGTGTGTTTAGTGCCCTGAAGAGCACTAAACAACCACAGGATTTCTAAATATTTGCATTCCATAATTGTCCTTGGGCAGCATTTGCTGGGCTGAGTCATCCTCGGGACACCTTTCCCTCTCTCTGGTGAGGAGCTGCTGACCAGGGAAGCAGTTTCATTTCCTCCACTTGGTGGCTGATGGGTGCTCCTTTCAGATGGCACTCATGGGACCCTACCATGAAGTGTCTGCCCACCCTCACTGCTGAGACCCAAAGGGCCTGACTGCCTGAATTAATAAGGCTTGTCATTCCCCACTGCCAGCCACTCGGGTTCTTTCTGAGTCTCTCCTCTTTTCCTTGCTTCTTCTCTCTTTCTCAGGCCAAAATAAACCCAAACCAAATCCTCCGGATAGGGGAGTTTCCTGACATGTCTGCTGACAGCCAGGGCTTGGAGTATTACAGGATTAGACAAAAAATATTGAGTGTGGCATTTTAATGGGGTTGTAACTCAGTTTGATGGGACAACTTGGGAACTATAAAGGCATCTGGAAATGAGGATACTTGAGACTAAGCGTCGTGATTTTTTTCTTCCCTTCACAGGCAAAGAAAACAAAGCTGCCCATTTTTCACCTATGACAGGAGAGGATGGGAGGGTGTTTCTTCAAAAAGTTTCCTCTCATTCTGGTTTTGACATTGACTAGTGGGTTTGGCTTCAGAAAATTCCAGATGGATGATGCTGGATGAACTTCTTGAGGGGAAGGAAGTGCCTTTTTTAAAGGATGTATTTTGGCTCTTGGCACTCTTGCCACATTGAAGACAAATCCGAGGACCTCAGATGAAGATGTTTTACTTTGAGGGGTACTGTGTGTTCCCTTCCTGGTTGGGCTTTCTCTGATACAGTCTCTCACTGAAATGTTCACATGTATGGGGACCAGCCATGGATTCTGGTGTGTGGGTATCAATCTCAGTGCACAGCTGTATTAGGGAGCTCATCTCTTTACTGTACTTTATTTCAATTAAAGCCTGATCTTCAGTGCCTGTCCTACCAGCCAGCACGGCAGGAAGCCTAACCTCAGTCCTGGCTGGGAGCCATCTGCTCCTTGGGTAGCACGGGAGGCTAAAATTATACCTGGTCATCAGTTTGTCATAGGGCTTCCCAGGTGGCACTAGTGTTAAAGAGCCTGCATGCCAAAGCAGGAGACACGGGTTTAAGATGTTTAATACCTGAGTCGGGAAGATGCCCTGGAGGAGGGCATGGCAACCCACTCCAGTATTCTTGCCTAGAGAATCCCATGGACAGAGGAGTCTGGCGGGCTACAATCCATGGGGTTGTAAAGAATTAGACATGACTGAAGCGACTAAGCACAGTCTCAGACCAGTTTGTCATAGTTACTGCTGACATCCTCACTAAAACTGAATCACTATGTTGTACATCTGAATTCACTTCAAGCCCTGCAGTCTATTTTTGTGTCTCACTCATGAACAGAAATTCTACCAAGGCTGGAGAACCCTTGCCCAGAGCCCAGAGGGTCAGCCCCGTTGGTGTACCTGGCAAAAGTCCCCGTCTGAGTTCTGCCCTATCCTTGGGCTGGGGCCTTCAACAGCCATCTGACTTTCCCTTTCCTGGGTACAGAGGCATGTCTCCTTTCTGTCAACTTATCCTCAGAGGTATTCCTTTGTCTACCCTCTTCCTCTTCCTTCCTGAGGATATTTAGCATCATCTCCTCAGACAGCTTCAACTTTTACAAGACAGAAGGAGCCTTGTCTTCAAAGGGCTTCTGTTTTTCTTTTTCTGCCCTGAAAATCTCTCTTAGGCAAAGAAATAGTAAAAACTCATCAACTAGAATAAAAAGGTTGATGGAGAGGCTTTGAACAATGTGGAGAGGACAAAATGAAAGTAAACTGAAGTAAATTCAAAGTAGTGCTGGATATATTTTAAAAGATGTGGTCATACACACACACATACACACAATGGAATACTACTCAGCCATAAATAGGAGTGAAATTTTGCCATTTGCAGCAACATGGATGGACCTGGAGGGTATTACGCTTAAGTGAAGTAAGAGAGAAAGACAAATATTTATGTTATCTCTTGTATGTGTAATCTAAAAAAGTTACATGAAGAAATGAATATAACAAAAAAAGAGAAACAGAGTCACAGGCATAGAGAACAAACTAGTGGTTACCAGTGAAGAGAGGAAAGGAAGGAGGGGATCAAGAGGTACAAACTACTATATATAACATAAATAAGCTACAAACACATATTGAACAGCCCAGAGAATATAGCCAATCTTTTATAATAGCTAATAATGGAGTATAATCTATAAAAAACTGAATCACTGTGTTGTACACCTGGAACTAATATAATATTGTAAATCAACTATACTTCAATAAAACAAAAACATTTCAGTCAGGGAAGCGAGTAGTGGACCTAACCACAGCTACACCTGCAAGTGATGTCACAAAGGGAGTATTTCATCCTGAGGGTGAAGGTGCATGAAAAGAGGGAGGAATCCTCAAGTGGGCATCATGACACTGTAAGCATGAAACATCAGCAGAACTCTCTCCAGGTCCCTCCTGCATATGGACAGCATCAGAACAGGCATGAGAAGGATTAGAAGAGAAACAAAAGCAAACTAGATAGGGATTTAGTTGGTGGAGAGACAAAAGGCTTGAAAAATGAGGAAATGCTGTATTTTAATTTGGGAAGGACAGGGTAATTGATAAATGGAAAAAATAGAAATAATCTTGTAAAACTCAGCAATAAATTATCCTGACAGGTTCATAAATAATCAGTTCAGTTCCGTTGCTCAGTCATGTCCAAGTCTTTGCGATCCCTTGGACTGCAGCTTATCAGGCTTCCCTGTCCATCACCAACTCCTGGAGCTACTCAAACTCATGTCCATTACGTTGGTGATGCCATCCAACCATCTCATCCTGTCATCCCCTTCTTCTCCTGCCTTCAATCTTTCCCAGCATCAGTGTCTTTTCCAATGAGTCAGTTCTTCGCATCAAGTAGCCAAAGTACTGGAGTTTCAGCTTCAGCATCAGTCCTTCCAATGAATATTCAGAACTGATCTCCTTTAGGATAGACTGGTTGGATCTCCTTGCAGTCCAAGGGACTCTTAAGAGTCTTCTTCAACACCACAGTTCAAAAGCATCAGTTCTTCAGTGGTCAGCTTTATTTATAAAATATATATGACTTGACAGGTGCTATTATAAGTATAAATAGCATCAGCCCTAGCTTATGAAGAAATTGAGGCTCCAGAGATATCATATCAAGAGAGCTAGAAAGGGTTACTCCTAGACTGGGGCCTGGCCAGCCCAATGCTCACTAGTCCAAGAGGGTCGAGTGTCCTTTTTGGGATCACCTCTGATGAGATGGATCAGAGACCCTGGTTGACTAGGCCTGAGTCTCATACACATTCATTCCTTCATTTGGCAGAGGACAGGGAGTCATAGACTTCTAGAAGAAAATCAGGGTACTCTTTTAAAAAGTGGGGAAATAAAAGCATTCCCCAGCAGAAATCCATTCCATGAAAAGAGAAGAAAATCTGCTTGATGCTTTAGTTGTAGCAGGGGCCTGACCAAAGCCCCATCCTATATCCCTGACCCCTCAAAAGCCCTTTAAGCATCTCTTGGAAGCTTCTATGAATGGAAGAGCATATATGAAACCACTTGTCTGAACCAGTAAGGAGAATCCAGAAAGAAGCATCAAAATTCTTTAAGCAATAGAACAGTGGTCACCAAGTCCAGGCAGAGAACTTTGTATACGTGACTAACAAGAGTTCCTTCTACCTCACCCAGAAACCATTCTGGTTTTGCATCAAGTAATTTTAATAAGCTTAGTTATCAGGCTCCCCCATCCCAAGCCAACAAAGTAACAAAAAGGGCATTCCCTGGCCCCTGGGAGATATGTCACTTTTTGTTACCCTATTCTCTCACCTCTAGCCAGCAGAGGCAGAAAGACTGGAACATAAATCTTAGTCATGGAGCTCAGGGACCTTTAAACTCTCCTTCGGTGAATCAAACACAAATGATTTCACAGTTAACAGAGCTGATGTTCCCAGAATAATTTTCATTACACTTTGAACTGTAATGGTTTGCAAGAGCAATAAGTCCACGCAGTCAGTGTAGCTGCAAAGTTTAGATACTATGCTTGGCACCACTAAACTGGATCAAGAGTGCCTGCTAACTTGTGATCTGTAGACAAGTTGGGTGGAGAACACCATGTGTAACGCCTTCCTCCCATTTCCCTTTGTTGTTGATCCCAGTTTTACTCATTTCTGCTTTAGGGTATGGCCCAATGTGAATTTTCCCCCTCCTAGGTTAATGCAGACAAGAGTGGGCTGTCATTCCACAAACAAACTTATCTATGAAACAGACTCACAAACATAGAGAACAGACTAGTGGCTTCCAAGGGGAAAGAGATAGACTGAAAGTCTGGAATTAGCAGACGTAAACTAGTATATATAGGATGGATAAACAATGAGGTCCTACTATACAGCACAGAGAACCATATTAAGTATCCTATGATAAGTCATAATAAAAAAATAAAAATGAATGCCTACATATATGTATAACTAAATCATTTTATTGTACAGCAGAAATTAACACATAATTAACACATCATAAATCAACTATATTTGAATAGAATAATTAAAAAAAAAGTGGGCTGTCTCTCTCAGGCTACTTCCTATCCATATAGATGCTCTCTCTTCCAATATTATGCCCGATGTCAAAGTGAATTCACGTGAGCAAAAAAATTCTTAAGAGAGAAGTAGTTCTTCAACAGCAGAAAGAGCCAAGAAGCCTCTCATACTTCCTTAGGGAGACCCTGTATATTTTCTGTTACCCAGCAGCAGTGAGTGTTAAGGTTGAAAGCTGGGGTTTGCACTTGACTAATCTGGATGTTAATCACAACTCCCGTGTACTACCCTGTGGCCTGGGGCCATTTAGCTTTCTTCAGCTAAAAACATGGGGGTAGTACCAGTACCTACAGCCCAGGGTGACTGTGAGTCTCTGGTAAGATAATATGTGCAAAGTGCTTTGCAGTGAGTCAACCCTCAGAATTTCCAGTTATCCCAGAAATGTTAACCCCTGTGGTTATTACTATTATAGTTATTACGATTATTAGTAGCTATATTGGTAACTCAAGAGTATCAAGAATGTTCCTTCTTTGAACAATGTCAAATTGTTTTACCTGTAGTTTCTTTTCTGATGTACAAAGGCAAAAAAACCCCAAAGACTATCTTTGGAGTTTGACATTTCTGGACTAAAATCTCCATTTGATTGCTTATTGACAGTGTAACTTAAAAATTACTCTCCGAGTTTCAGCTTCCTCCAAGTAAAATCCCAGTTAATTCACCTTATGTGTGGATAACAAAGTAGCTATGTCAGGGAGGCTGGTTTCGGTGATTAGGTTAAACATTCACTAATATCACTGATTGTTGTCGTTCAGTCACTAAATTGTCCCCGACTCTTTGCAACCCCATAGACTGCAGCATGCCAGGCTTCCTTGTCCTTCACTATCTCTCGGAGTTTGCCTCAAACTCGTATCCATTGTGTTTATTATGCCATCCAACAGTCTCATCCTTTGTCAGCCCCTTCTCCTCCTGCCCTCAATATTTCCCAGCATCAGGGTCTTTTACACTGACAACTATTGTTAAATAAATTTGAATTCCCATTAGGTCGTTTTTTGACTTACTCTTGAGGTGAACAGTATACTAGCAAGAGGCCCTTCATCTGATTCAAGTTAATTCAGAGCCCTGATATGGTTTCAGTGTTTTGTCACTGGGGGTTGTCACTGGGAGTTGAGAATTTTGAAAGCTGGTAATGCCATCTGGAATTTGGGAAACAGGATGAGTTTTTAGATACAGATGTGTCATTTTTACCACTGGCTCTTAACCTACTGAGTTAGTACAGCATGCCTATAATTTAGAATCAGACCTGTGTTTGAGTCACAGCTGTGTTACTTAGCTATGTTTGAGTTGTCACAAGAGCAGAATCTCACTAAATTTCAGCTTTCCTATATAAAAATATGAGGAAAATATTAATATCTTCCTCATGTGCTGTGCTTAGGCACTCAGTTGTGTCTGACTCTTTGTGACCCAATGGACTATAGCCTGCCAGGCTCCTCTGTCTATGGGGATTCTCCAGGCAAGAATACTGGAGTGGGTTGCCATGCCCTCCTCCAGGGGATTTTCCCAACCCAGGGATTGAACCCAGATCTCCTTCACTGCAAGATTCTTTACCATCTAAGCCAGCAGGGAAGCCCCCAAATGAGGATAATATTAATATCTTCCTCGTAGTATTTCTGTAACAGTTAAAAAAGATAAAGTATATTAAAAGCTTGACATAAAGTAAGCAAGTTAATTGTTCTTATTGTTGTGGAAACTTAACTTCGATGAAAATTATAAAAGAAAATTGATAGCAAAAATACCCAAGTAAACTATAATGCCTGTATTTAGGTTGATAAGCAAATGGTGTCTCGTTCTCCATCAATGACACTACATCAAGCTGTCTGGTTCAAGATCCAGTGACAAGAGTTAGAAAATAAGGACATTTGGATTAACTCATGGAATGTTTATGATTCAACTTCAGATTATGAAGAGGGAAAAAAAAAAACCCAGCACAATCATTACATTCAATCAGTAGCCTCAGCAGGGAACTAAACGTGGCTAGGGATCATCAGGAACAAGGCAACAACAATCCATTCAGTGATGAAGATGCATTTGTGCAAGTGGTACCCATACTGAGGTCAGTAGGATAAGGTTGTTAGACAACAAGTTACCCGCTGTCATATAATCCACCAATATCAACATGAAGTCTTAACCAACCACACTCCTGGTTCTACTTATAGGACAGCTACATGGAAATACTGGGGAACAGAGAGGATTATGTAAGGTGGAAAAAGTGAGAGTTGGCACTGTATAGCAAGGCTTCATCTTTGAAGAAGAAATGATTCAATAGAGATCATATGCTGGTTGTGATTCTTGCTTAAACTGAAGAACTTAGAAGAAATATACTATGCATGTTTAGGAGAAATATACTATATATTTTCTTAGAAGACATATATATATATATATACTATGTATTCCCATGCCAAGTCTGCCCCACAAAGTGAAGCAAAAATTTGGGATGCTTTCAGCGAATGTGATCCACATCAACAAAGCAGGTAATTCTTGCTCAAAAGTGTAGTTTTAAAGAAAAACTATTTGGCTCTTAAATCACCAGTTTATCAGGATATTCTTGTAAGAGTCATTTGCAGCTTTAGTTATCCCAACAACCAACTCAATAATGCATTTTATTTTGACCTTATGGAGAAAAAAAATGCTTAGCCTCTTGAAGTCCACAAACATATGCCAATACAGTTATATTTCAGAACAGTCTAGATTATAAAAGTACTTGCCCTAGAATTTATGTGGTTTTCCACCTAGGAAGGAAATAAGCATTGCACTGCTGCTGCTGCTAAGTCGCTTCAGTCGTGTCCGACTCTGTGTGACCCAGCGGATGGCAGCCCACCAGGCTCCACCATCCCTGAGATCCTCCAGGCAAGCACACTGGAGCAGGTAAGCATCGCACTAGCGTATCAAATAACCTATCTACTTATTCAGCAGTATGAACTGCCCCTATGCTAGCTCTGAGCCGATGATGTGAAAGTCAATAACCTAGTATTTTGATCTGATTTTGTTAAATATGCTCTTACCTATTAAATCAGTAATAATCAACAATAGGTCACATTTAATTGGAAAGAGAAGGTTCAGTTGAATAATTAGTGCAATTGAAGTATTGTATGTTTGGGTACAGGACTCCCGTGAGTATAGCCATAAATCAAATAGTAGACGTAACTGGCTACAGGAAACACCCAAAGAGTAATTAGATAGAAATACGGAACACTGAAAATGGAAAAACTAGATACGTGGAAAAACTTGAGATTCTGAGTCAGTTTTGTGCCTCTAAGAAAGATGCTGCGGGGAAAGGTTGGGGAAAATGCAACAGCATACAGGAAACAGAGTACCAGAGTAACTGCAGGTGAGCAGGCTGGTCATAATTAGTAACTGCTCATTTGTAGCATCTACCATCACAGCTGTTTTGACACATAATAACCTCTGGCCATGTATTTCTTCTGCCCTTCTGGTTTCCACATGTGACTTTTCTTAGAGAACTTCCCACACACCCAGGCCACTGAACTCTTTGGAGATGAATGGAAACACTCATGGAGCCACCAAAAGACAGGATTTCATTGTCGTTGCTGGAAGCTAACAAGAAAGTGGGGCGGGGGAAGGCACCTACGGGAATTATATTGGTGGGACTTCTGGATGGCTGCCTGGAACTCTGGCCAGGTAATAGCTATGCTGATTACATTGTGGTCACTGAGCCAACACCAGCATCTGGCAGGTCAAGCTCAAGCTCTTCTCTTAGCTCACATGGGTTTGGTCCAGATCAGACACCCAAGCAGTGCCTCATGATAATACAAAACAGTTTGTTCTGAAAATTTAGGCTCGCTCATGTCAGAGGTATCTTTGCTGATGTCTGGAAGCTTGCTTAAGGCAAAAAACAAACAAACAAACAAAAAACATGTCTAGTCATAACAGGGGTGAAAGGACCTAAAAAGGTTATGAGTAAACAAAAGATCAAGTGAACACACACAGAAGTTTTCAAAGGACCTGGACAGATCCCCATATGACCAACTCATTGACCTTCAGTCTGCTCTTAGTAGTGGAATCTCTTTCTAGAACAGACCAGAAGAGTTTAGAGAATCAAATCATATGACTTGTGGGACCACCCTGCTTTTCACAAATATTTACTGAGAATTTCCTCTGCTTCAGACACAGGGCTAGGTATTATGTGCTCGGTATGGAGAGTAAACATATAGATATGGCTCTTGATAGTTCTGAAAACTCGAAATTGCTCTCAATTAAAATATTAGCAAATAGAACCAAGCAGAATATTTGTAGCATAATACATCCTAATAGAGTGGGATATAGTCAAGTAATGCAAGGATGGTTCAACAACAGCCTATCTAAAAATATCATTAACCATAGTAATAATAGATCCAAGGAGAAAATTCATTTGATCATCTTTGTACCAAAAATCTATTTGATAGACTTCAATATCCAATGAAAAGTGAAAGTGAAAGTGGAGTCGCTCAGTCGTGTCTGACTCTCTGTGACCCGATGGACACCAGGCTCCTCCGTCCATGGGATTTTCTATGCAAGAGTACTGGAGTGGTTGCCATGTCCTTCTCCAGGGAATCTTCCTGACTCAGGGATTGAACCCAGGTCTCCCGCACTGTAGACAGACGCTTTACTGTCTGAGCCACCAGGGAATTCATATCCAATAAAAAATGTTAATGGGTAGATAGTAGGTATAACCTGCCTCAAGAAACATCACTTATAGTCTAATAAATATAAAAGGATCAGACACATTCCATTTATATTAAAAAATATCTAAACTTAGCAAAACATGCATAAGATATATAAAGAAAATTTTAAAATTCTACTCTCAAAAAGAAAAACTGAATAAATAGAAACTATACTATCATTATGGGTAGAAATATTTAATATTGTAGAGATATTAATTCACCCTAAATTGATCAATTAAAAGTGACTTTTTAAAAAAAGTGATCTTAATCATAATAACAACATTCCTTTCTCTGTCTCTTTTTTGCTTGCTTGTGCTTTTTTTTTCCTCCAGAATTTGATAAGCTGGTTTGAAAAATAAACAAAACCAAATCAAATAAAAATTAAATTTAAAAGGGTAAACTGAAAATCTGATAAATAGGAGATTCAGTGACTAAAATTAAACATAAAACCATAGCAATTAAACAGTTTTTCTCTAGTACAGGCGCACAAAACAATAAATGTCACAAAGCCTAGAAATAAGCTCCATGTAGTTTCAATTTTGTATATAATAAAGAAAGGCTTTTCAAACTAGAGAGGAAAACACATTATCCAAGTAAATGATTTTGAGAAAACTGACTAACCATTTTGGAAAAATATTAAGGCTGTATTACTCCTTCCATTGGACAGCTCAAAGATTCAAATATATGTATTTAAAGAATGGAACTGATAAAGTATTAAAAGAAAAAAAAGAAAGAGTCCAAAATAGTGAAGTTTTTCTGAAGCAAGACACTGAACACAAAAGCCAGACAGAAAATAAACGATAAATTTAAATCCATTTAAAACACACATACACACTTTTGAATGGCAGAAACTACAACTGGGAAAAAATTCTTTCAATACACATAATAAAAAGCAGCTATTTTAAAATGCTAAAAGAGCTCATGTATATCAAAAAGATGAAAATCAATCATGTAAAGGATAATGGGAAAAAATATGAACTTTATGAATAATAAAGATGGTGTTACTGTGATGAGCTGAAGTTGATAAAATTTCCATTATGGTATATTACAAAGAAGAACTAAAGAGCCTCTTAATGAAAGTGAAAGAGGAGAGTGAAAAAGGTGGCTTAAAACTCAACGTTCAGAAAACTAAGATCATGGCATCCAGTCCCATCTTTTCATGGCAAACAGATGGGGAAACAATGGAAACGGTGACAGACTTTATTTTCTTGGGCTCCAAAATCAGCACAGACGGTGACTGCAGCCATGAAACTAAAAGACACTTGCTCCTTGGAAGAAAAGCAATGACCAACCTAGACAGCATATTAAAAAGCAGAGACATTATTTTGCCAACAAAGGTCCGTCTAGTCAAAGCTATGGTTTTTCCAGTGGTCATGTATGGATGTGAGAGTTGGACTATAAAGAAAACTGAGCACCGAAGAATTGATACTTTTGAACTGTGGTGTTGGAGAAGACTCTTGAGAGTCCCTTGGACTGTAAGGAGATCCATCCAGTCCATCCTAAAGGAGATCAGTCCTGGGTGTTCATTGGAAGGGCTGATGTTGACGTTGAAACTCCAATACTTTAGCCACCTGATGCGAAGAGCTGACTCATTTGAAAAGCCCCTGATGCTGGGAAAGATTGAGGGCAGGAGACGGGGACAACAGAGGATGAGATGGCTGGATGGCATCATCGACTCTATGGACATGAGTTTGAGCAAGCTCCGGGGAGTTGGTGATGGACAAGGAAGCCTGGTGTGCTGCAGTCCATGGGATTGCAAAGAGTTGGACACAATTGAGCGACTGAACTGAACTGATATTACCTGGATGAGATTAAGATGTTGAGAGTTTACAGGAAACTGAAGTAAAAACAAGCACCTGAATATGACTTATCATAGATGGAATTCGAAGAACAGTCGATATTTTTTTTAATATACCATGGTCACTTTCACCAATCAAGTGGTAGCATTACCTAATTAGCACAGAATTACTCTGTAACCGGGCTTCCCTCACAGCTCAGTAGGTAAAGAATCTACCTGCAATGCAGGAGACCCAGGTTCAATTCCTCGGTCAGGAAGATCCCCTGGAGAAGGAAATGGCAACCCACTCCAGTATTCTTGCCTGGAGAATCCCATGGACAGAGGAACCTGGCAGGCTACAGTCCCTGGGATCTCAAGAGTCGGACATGATTTAGTGACTAAACCACACACACACTCTCTGTAACCTTTGTTTTAAAGTGTCTTGAAATTTCAGTATCTTTTCTGTACTTAAAGTACTAGCAAAGCAATTCAAAATTAAAATGCAAAATAAGTACAACACCAAAATGCAGTCACCACATTGCTCAATATCTCATGATTTAAGAGAGTTTTTGAGCTTTTTCTGGGCATGGAACTGCAATGGAGCCATTATGCCTATAAGGCCTCCTAATAGTGATCAGATGTTACAACTTGGACTTAATGAAGAGGGAGAACAGCCCATCCTCCATTATGCTGTAAAGTCAGATGACAATTGGTAATCAAGAACAAAGATTAATAGTTAAACTTCAGAAGTTTTTATCTGATGTAAAAAATTAGAAAGTCAGGCATGAAGTCTGTAGATGTTCATTGGATTCATTGAATTTTTTTCCCTGGGTTAGAGTAAAAATTTATTACTGTTTCTAGCAGTATTATACTTTGCATTCTAATACAAACTGAACTTAGAGATGAACAAAAAACTGTCTGTGACAACTTGTTTGATCACTCTTAATGTCTTCTGTTAGAACAAGAAAGATTAGCATGTTAAGTTGAATTCACCAATAATCTGAGCCTAATGAGAGAGAATGTATTCATACCTTCTAAAAGGAAGTAAACTAAAATGTTTAACTTTTACCTGCTTTATCAAAGTGCTGGTCCAGAGAGGATGTAGAGATGGGTGAGAAAGCAAGCCACTGTGTAAATGAGTAGAAAGCATTTCAGACCAGGAAACAGGGACTCTGGGTCCCAGTTCTAGCTCTGCTAGGAATAAGCTGGGTCATTTGGGGGAAATGACTGAATCTCTGGCTCAACTTCTCATCTGAGAAAGGAAGGGATTGAATTAGGCTCCTGAGAGCTCTTTCAATTCTTGGTCTTTAGGTAACACTTGTGACTTTTGCCTGAAAACAACGGTAGAGAATATGAAGAAGCAGATGTCTACTGTGTTGTCAACGATGATTATTTCAGTACATCTGGTTCAGTGACTTCCCTAAAACAGGCAGAATGATTGATTTGTATGTGAATACTATGAGCACTGTGTGAGGTGCTACATAGTATACTGAGGAAAAAAAGACAGCATCCTACCCTTGTGAGGTGTGTGCAGTAGTGTTATCAGATGGGCCAACAGGGCAGTGGAGTGAGAACCAAGCAGTTAGAATGAATTAGTTTGGTCACTGAATTACAGCTTCCACACCTTGGTCTTCTAAAAACCAGTATGCCAAGTAACCAAATTTTGAGACTGATAGAATTCTTATTAATGTGACATAGCAAATTCAGAATCTGGTATACATGAATAGCTTTTCAAATTAATTCAGGTATGTTACTAATGTTGCCTTTTCTTCTTAAACAAGCAAACAGACCAACTTTTGTATTCTGGAGTCATCAGTGGTAATGTTGTAATCTTATTTTCTTGTTATTATAGGTTATTATACAATAAAACAAATATGTAACAACCTATAACATAAAAGGAAATACATGCAAGTATGAAATCAAGCAAAAAACCCTCCTTTAAATATTATTTGAAAATATCAGTAGGAAATCATGATTTTTTTCCTTATTTTATGCCCTAGCTTTGTCTATTGAAAACACTTAGAAGCAATGATCGTCCAGAATGATGAGCAATCCTAGCACTCAAATTGTGGTCTCTTAATTCTCTGTCTCTCTAAAAGGAACCAGAGTTCTTAGAAAAGGCTGAGTCTAGGTTTAGAACAGGAAATGAATGAGATAAGCCTGGGAAATTGGCTTATGCCTGGGGTAGTAAGCAAGGAAGCCATCAAAGAATAATAGGGAAAATGCCAAAAGACACAGGGGCCAAACCAGAAGGTGTTTCCACTAAACTAATCAAGGGCAACATGAATACCAAAAAGAATAATTACACAGATTGAAACTCATCTAATAAATAATAATATATATTAAAAAACCCCACTGTCTCCAGGGCACCACCTTACTGCTCTGAAAACTGATAAAAGAAAACTATGAAGAAATTTTTCTTGCTTTACAGGGCAACCAAGTGATTGATGAGGCAAAGTTCTTTATAGAAGAATACCAGCTAATTCGGAATAACACTGAGATAATCACAATTCTGCAATCTTAAAATAATGGATGCAAACAATGATAAAATTATGTGAAACACTGCTGGGGAAGTTTATAAAGGAAATATGAAGCTGAAAGATATAAGCATCTGAATGCAGAGTTCCAAAGAATAGCAAGAAGAGATAAGAAAGCCTTCCTCAGTGATCAATGCAAAGAAATAGAGGAAAACAACAGAATGGGAAAGACTAGAGATCTCTTCAAGAAAATTAGAGATACCAAGGGAACATTTCATGCAAAGATGGGCTCAGTAAAGGACAGAAATGGTATAGACCTAACAGAAGCAGAAGATATGAAGAAGAGGTGGCAAGAATACACAGAAGAACTGTACAAAAAGATCTTCAGGACCAAGATAATCATGATGGTATGATCACTCACCTAGAGCTAGACATCCTGGAATGTGAAGTCAAGTGGGCCTTAGAAAGCATCACTATGAACAAAGCAGGTGGAGGTGATGGAATTCCAGTAGAGCTATTTCAAATCCTGAAAGATGATGCTGTGAAAGTGCTGCACTCAATACGCCAGCACATTTGGAAAACTCAGCAGTGGCCACAGGACTGGAAAAGGTCAGTTTTCATTCCAATCCCAAAGAAAGGCAATGCCAAAGAATGCTCAAACTACCACACAATTGCATTCATCTTACATGCTAGTAAAGTAATGCTCAAAATTCTCCAAGCCAGGCTTTGGCAATATGTGAACTGTGAACTCCTGATGTTCAAGCTGGTTTTAGAAAAGGCAGAGGAACCAGAGATCAAATTGCCAACATCCGCTGGATCATGGAAAAATCAAGAGTGTTCCAGAAAAACATCTACTTCTGCTTTATTGACTATGCCAAAGCCTTTGACTGTGTGGAGTACTGGAGTGGGTTGCCATTTCCTTCTCCAGGGGATCTTCCAAACCCAAGTATTGAACCCAGGTCTCCCACACTGCAGGCAGACACTTTACCGTCTGAACTACCAGGGAAGCTGAAACAAGACTGGTGTACTGTTAATTATTATTGAAGTTGGGTAGTGAGTCTATTAACACACTCCCTGGTGCACTCCACTCCAGTACTCTTGCCTGGAAAATCCCATGGATGGAGGAGCCTGGTTGGCTGCGGTCCATGGGGTCGCAAAGATTCAGACATGACTGAGTGACTTCACTTCTAGTGGGTCTATAAAGACTGTTAAATCACTCTCACTTCTTTGTGTATGCTGGACAATTTCCACAATAAAATATTTATAACGTACACAATTTCAGAGAAAGATTTGCTATATTCAGCCAGGCTTCATCTACTCCTAGTAGTTTCTTACTTTGTTTTCTCTAAGACTGGTCACTGTGTTGTTAAATTCTGATTTTCTTGATTCCCTAGTTTTCCTTGAAGTCAGCACATTTCTAATTCCATTTACCTCCGCTTGCTGTCTGCCGAGGGGTCAGGAGATGGGATCCTGTAAATATAACTAGTTTCCCGTGCTCTTAGATAACATTAAACCCTGTGTCTATTTTCTCAATCTTCTCAGGTTGCCTTTAATTTATTTTTCTTCCTGAGAAGCTTTTAAAATTTGTATTGGATTTGTGGTTGAATTTCCTGATACGTACTTCTTTCTAGGAAAGAATTTCAGAAATTTGAGACACAGTTTCAACCTTTACATTTAGAACCTCAGGCAAACAGATGATTAATACTTAACTCATTTCATCCCAAGAAAAGAGAAGGAGAATGTATTCTACATTATAGAAAGCTACTTTGTGTTCACAGAACTTCTTCACTCCTTGTAGGCCTTACTACCAAAATCATTACTGTTTTAGAATTTTGTATCCTTCAAGACAACATAGCCTTCATAACAAACATCTCAAAAAAAAAAAAAAAAAAACACCATACAACATTCACACACTAGATTGGTATCAGCTAAAACTGAGTCATGAATTATATGTTTTATTTGCAGGCCTATTATAAAGGAAGCTGTTGATGAAGGAATGTTAGTTCACTCTTGCTGTGTATGTACTCTACACTAGGCTCTGTGTTAAGAGTTCCACGTATACCATTTCATTAATGATAGTAGTTAATAAAAGCAGATATGATCATTACAAGTCATTCATCTCCCATCTGCTATGCTCCACTCGATATACTTTCCATCTGAACAGACAAAAGCTCTGAGGTTACTGCAGCTATTTTTAAGTGAGGTTAAGTACCTTACTCAAGTTTACTCAGTTATTAAGTGATGAACTCTGACTCCCAGAACTCTGTTGCCTCCACTAGTTTTTTCCATCAGTCATTTGCATAAGACTTACATAATTTTTGCCACCTCACACACCACTTGGACAATTATGTATATAATACTTTAAATCAACATCTTTTTCTTTAAGTGTATTTACCCAAAAGGAAACAAACATCACTGTCATAAACAGAAAACTAACATCATTTGCCATGAGTAGAAGGTAACCATATAAATAAATACAATGAAATTTTGGCCTCTGCAGTTTGAGACTGGCCCCATCCTGATGGAGCAGATTGATTTCCCCGCTTTTGTCTCTGATTACCCCACAGAACACATTGCCTAAGTCATCTGGTGTACTGTTTGTAGTGTGGGTACCATATTCTCAGTTCAGTTGCTCACTCATGTCCGACTCTTTGCGACCCCATGTGCTGCAGCATGCCAGGCTTCCCTGTCCGTCACCAGCTCCCAGAATTTGCTCAAACTCACGTCCATCGAGTCAGTGATGTCATATTCTAGGCAAAGCTTTGTTTAACGTCATCCAATGAGGCTTCAAATAGGTGTAGCTATTATGGATCATGAGTCTCTTATAAAACCGAAATAGGGTAAAACCTTACTTACGCTTTGGCAAACACACTACTGACATTAGGCATGAAAGCCTGAAAGAAAAGATCAGTTCAAATAACTAATTAGAAAACAGATGCAGATATAAATTTAATGAATAAATAGGAAATTGTATTTCTTTGGCAACAAATTTTGCCCATGTTCAGTTTTATAGTGAGGCAGAGTATCTGAAGCTATGCATAAAATATGTGTATGTGTACCTGTGGATATGCATACATACCCACATACATATATACATACACAAATACATATAAATACACTACACATGTATATCAGTATGTGTATCATTCCATTTATACTGGGAATGCGCCTCCCCAAATTTTGTATGCTCAAACTAAAATTGTCCTATAAATGATGCTTATGTATCAGCTACAGTCCTAATTTATGCACAGGAAGCCAATTAATGATCAATTATAAACAGAATATCAACCATAGCCATTATTTGGCTAAACAGTGCACACTTATTAACAAGCGTGTAGATCCTTCCTTACAGTTTTGGGTTGGCATGTATGTGGACAGAGGGCTTAAAAATGTCATTTGTTTAATAAGCAATGGAAATCTCATTCTTTTTTTTTTTTTTAATTCAAGGGATAAGATATCATTCTAAGAACTTTGGTATAAAATCACAGGGCTCTGAAAGCTGGAGTCAAATGTCTTAGGATATTTAAAAATTAAAAATCCTCTTTTGTGAAAAAAATTTCCTACTAGAAGCAAAACAATTTGGTAGAAATAAAAGTGACTTTGGAGTCAGCTAGACTTAAAGTTGAAATTTCCACTTTCTACATAAAAGCTGTAAGACTGTATCTCTGCCTTCACTTCCTTGTCCACCAAGTGAGGATAGTAACTACTCTAGAGGATTTTCATAAGATTAGAAAAGAAAATATTTGTAAATTATTAAGCCCAGTGCTTGGCCCATTCTATCATCCATTTGCTTATTCATCAGACAAGCACTGAGTGCCATTTCATGCCAGACCCTGTGCAAGGTGAAACACAGTGAACGAGGCAGCCACGGTCCTCCAGCAGATAAGCTAGACTAAGATGACGATCAAATAAATCAAGTGAGATAGACAGCAAGTGATGGGGACAGTTGCTGGTGCAGTTCCCATGAGGAACCCAGTGGCATCTGAAGGGAAGGGAGGGCAGTGGGAAAGCAGAGGCCATCACTGTAGTCTGGGTGGGATAATGGCGACTTGGATGAGGGCAGTAGCAGTAAAGGCGGATCTGAGTATTGTAATATTCATTCTAGTCTCCTAAAATTTCTCCAAAAGAAAATTACATCACTGAATAATTTCCACTAAGTAGAAATTCAAAGGAAGAAAGTATAAATGCTTCTTAAGTCTGAGGCAGGTTCTTAAGATCTCAGAGCCTCACAGCCTTCCTTTCTATGGGTTATTTTTCTTCTGGAACAGACCTTGAGATTAGATACATTACTATGACAAATGGGTCTGCTTTAGACTTGATTATTATTTTCATTTAGTATTGCTAGTCCAAGCAATACTACCAAATTACTCTTGGTAATAAAACTTTTCAGAGATAATATATATCAAAAAGACTGAATGTTCTCTTTTTCCTTTATGGATAGTCACTCAGTTGACTCACTGGCAAACAAATTTAATTACAGGAATTAACTGGTGTTGTGTTGTGGTCACTCTGCCACATGTAAGGGCGATTCTTGGTGGCTTGCTGGCATCGTGACAAAAACCATAGGTGAAAGGCCTGTGACAGGACGTGTTACACGTAAAGACAGGCTTCAGTTCACATCCTCTCTTTCAGTCCTAATACTGTATTAAACTGGAGAACAGGCAGTGAAGACCCAACCCTCAGTCCATTTCCTAAGACAGCAGGCCCAGAAACGTGTTCTGTCTATAGGAAGTCTGTTGGGTATCCATGTACTTAAAAGCACAGATGACCTACACACCTACCTTTGCACTTTCTGATTGGAGACCATCTTCCCCAGCTGCCTTTCTCTTGCTTGGAGTGTGGATCTCCAACACCATGCTAGCCTCAACTTGTCCTAGATGGTTATTTAATCTAAGGAAACCAGTTATCAGTGCTGTGTGAGCAACATCTTTATACTTGCAGGTATGATCAGGTAAGGATTGCTTGCTATTTAACAATCTTAATTACCTTGGAATAGACTCAGAAGCAATACTGGAGGGTAATCACTGAAATGGTCTGGAATAGCTCACTCCTCACCCTCCTATTTCTTTCTCTTCTTTATGTGTGTGTGTGTGTGGCGTGTGGCTATACATATAACTGCATTTGTGCGCACCTTAGCATGACCTTGTTCTGTAGCTGATGGCTATATCAAGAGATGCACACATTGAGCAGTCAGCTGCCTGCTAGTTCCCTTCCATGGGTAAAATTAACTGGATGTGTTCCCTTTTTTTTTTTTTTTTTTAATGATTCAACCTCTGATGCACATGCCAGAAAAAACATCATCAGTATAGTGTGGTGGGAACAGCATGGGCTTTGGAATCCAGGCTGAACCAGGCTGGGTCAGGGTAGTACACAGTAATTGGGTGCTCTCAGGCACAATAATGGGTCATAACAGCACATAACATAAAGGAATCTTGTGAAGATTTGATATCATAGTGCAGCGAAGTAGCTCAGAGTCTGGCACAGAGCAGGCATTCAATAACCATTTTTATTACCACTACAAACTGCCACGATTCATCTGGATGGAATAAGGAGTATAGAAGAAGTGCTCCTGGCTGAAAATGAGTTTCCCACAAGGATCTACTAATGACTTTGGCAAAATATCGTCTCTTGTGTATAATTTCTGCCTTGGACCTGCTTCAGCACACTGCTAAGTGTTCCTTTGTCTCATTGCTGGGGCAGAGAGTGTGCCTCAGTCTTTGTGTATCCTCAGTGTCCTGAAAAGTGTCTGGTACATAGTAGGGGCTCAATACATGTTTGTTGAATAAAAGAATCAATTTTTTTTATTGAAAGAGAGGTAAAGGTGGGTTCTTTACCACTAGTGCCACCTAGGAAGCCCTAGTTTTCTATAATCTCCTGAGCCTCAGATGCTGAGAGGTTTGAAAAATCAGAGATGTTTTAAAATGGAACTTAAATGCTCATCAACTTTTAAAGCTGTTCAATATGACACATGTGTGCTCAGTTGTGTCAAACTCTTTGTAACCCTGTGGATTGTAGCCCGCTAGGCTCCTCTGTCCATGGGACTCTCCAGGCAAGAACAGTGGAGCGGGTTTCATTTCCTACTCCAGAGGATCTTCCTGACCCAGGAATTGACTCCTAGTCTCCTATTGCCTCGTGCATTGGCAGGCGGATTCTTCACCACTGAGCCACCTTGGACGCCTGTTCAGTACCGTATCATTGAACAAATATACTAAGTGGCTGATTCATATTAAGGTTTGACAGAAAACAGCAAAATTCTGTAAAGCCATTACCCTTCAATTAAAAAATAAATAAATTGTAAAAATTTTAAAAATTAAAATTTTATAGTTTTCAGGCACCTAGATTTAAAAGCAATTCCAAATAATCTCCCATTTTCTTTAAGCCAAAGGGCTTCCTTAATAGCTCAAATGATAAAGAATCCACCTGCAATGCAGGAGACCAGAGTTCTATCCTTAGGTCGGAAAGATCCCCTGGAGAAGGAAATGGCAACCCACTCCAGTCTTCTTGCCTGGAGAATTCCATGGGCAGAGGAGCCTGGCAGTGGGCTACAGTCCACAGAGTCCCAAAGAGTCAGACGTAACTGAGCTATAGGTCAAAAATCTTTACGCTAATCCATTCTCGATCTGACTTAAAAATTCAGAAACAGAATTTCATAGACAAAAGATTTTGCTAATTTTTCATAGTGTAATTCCCATAGATATAAAAAAATCATATTTTAAAAAATTGACTTAAATGCATTTAAACTATAGTTAATAATACTGTGCCTCAGAAAGTAAAGAGTCTGCCTGCAATGTGGGAGATCCAGGTTTGATCCCTGGGTCAGGAAGATCCCCTGGAGAAGGAAATGGCAACCACCTCCAGTATTCTTGCCTGGAGAATCCCCATGGACAGAGGAGCCTGGTGGGCAACAGTTCATAGGGTCGCAAAGAGTTGGACATAGTTGAGCAACTTCACTTTCTTCCTTTTTCTTTAATAATACTGTATTGTACCTTTGCAAGCTGCTAGGAGAATAGATCTTAAAAATTTTGATCACAAAAAAAATATCATTTTATAAATATGTGTGGGGATGGATGTTATTTGGATTTACTGTGGTAATCATTTAACAATACATACAAGTATGGGATCATTATGTTGTAAGGTATTGAAACCAATGTATTATATGTCAAGTATGTCTTTTAAAATGTATTTTCAGTTAACATTTAACAGAGAAGCAACTAATCAACTTACTAAAGCAGCAGCAGAAAAGCGTAGTAGAGTGATATTATTAATACTTCAAGATGCTCACATATTCTTAGACTTGAATGACAAAACTGTCCAAAAGGAAAGGTTATGTTACCTGTCAATAGATGCTTCCTGAGATTTCTAGAAAGAACTTTCAGGAGGTTGAGGCAGTGATGATGGCTGGGAGTGGGGGGTAAAAGCATGAACACAATGCAAGGTATACTCGGGCTCGAGGGGGTAGCTTTTGTAACATCAACCCAAATCAAGTAATGGCCACAGAACATAATCAAATTAATGAGAAAAACAATCAGCTAAACTACAAGAGTCCTCTCCCTTTGTAGCAATTCTTTAGAAAGACATGTTTTTCTTGTTTCCTTTTTCTTTATGAATTGCTGTTTCCTTCTCTTATCTGTCCTATCTGGAGAACTGCTACTTGCTCTGGAAAACTCCAGCTCCCATGTTTCCTCCTCTCCAGAGCTGTTCTTAATCTTCCTCTTCTCACTGCCATGCAGAAGAGAAGCCTGCCTTCTCAGCACTTTGAAATGTTGCATTTGCAGCAGCTTTGTCTTTTTCCTCGAGACCCGGGGTCAGCAACCTATGGAGCATGGGTCAAACCTGACCCACTCCCCATTTCTGTTTAGTCTATAAGTCGAGAGTGTATTTTACATTACCAAGAATTGGAAAGAAAACCAGAAGGAGAATATTTGATGATGTATTAAAAACAAGACGAGAGTCAATATTGTATTATCTGTGGTTACTTCCACGCTACAATGGCAGAACTGAGTTGTTGTGACAGAGAGCATATATAGCCCACAAAACATAAGATTATTATTCAGCCCTTTGCAGAAAAGCTTGCCACCAACTGCTCTGTGGGAGGGCTCATCTGTCACAGTCATTAGCCATCATGTCCTATTGCCATTGGCAGAGCACGATGCTCCACACTTCACATGCTTTATCTTTCTTAAACTTCAGCAACTCTAAGACAGAACTGCTGCATGATTTCCATTTTATAGATGAAGCAACCAAGGCTCAGAGACAGTGAGAAGTTATCTGAAACGTACATGAGTTGCAGTTTGTAGATATGTGATTCAAATCTAAGTCTGTCTGCCTCCACAGGGAACCCACAGGGTCATCCTAATCATCATCACCCAAGACCTGAGGGCAGTACCTGGGACTGAAATAAATCAGTTACATTCCTCCCTGTTGCCCTCAACTATACTCTTCCATTCAGATCAAGGCACTTCAACACAACTTGCATGAGTCTTCCTGAGCAGAGTGAGGGCAGTACTGGTAGATGAGTTTATTAATTATTAATGGCATGTATTGACATATCCCTTGAGCCAGGCTCTGTGCCAGGGCTGAGATACAGAAATGAGGGAGCTCGCCATCTAGAGATGAATCCTGGGCCCTCTATCCTAGAATAAGGAGGCAGAAAACTCTTTCTGGATCCTGTCCAGCAGAATAGTTGAGTAGCAGATACAAGATTTCATGGAGGCTTCACGGTAAATGTTCTCTTGTTTCACAGGAAAGTCCTCATTGATTTTATTAAGTGTTTTCTCCTCATGGGGAAGATGTGGTGGTCAGTTCATATAACACTGTGCTTGCTACCACATAGTAAGGGTTTTTTACTTTGCCCACGACTTCATGTTGCCATGCCTAGGAAGGAAAGGGCTGCCCTTCCCATGTCCTCAACGCTACTTGGGCATTTACTGGGATCCTTTCCTGGTGGCTCAGACAGTAAAGAGTCTGCCTGAAGTGTAGGAGACCCGGGTTTGATCCCTGGGTCGGGAAGACCCCTTGGAGAAGGAAATGGCAACCCACTCCAGTATTCTTACAGGGAAAATCCCATGGATGGAGGAGCCTGGCAGGCTACAGTCCATGGGGTCACAGAGTCAGACACTACTGAGTGACTTCTTCTCTTCTTCTTTGGAATAAAGTGATTTCTTTAATGACCACAAATTGCCTGAGGCCCCAAGGGAACAGGGAGGAGGGGATGGGTAGGGAATCTATTAATTAGTTGTGTGACTTGGTCACTTAAAATACTTCCTATGTTTTATTCTCTTTACTTGGAAAATGAAGGTAATAACAGTTATTAACTTGTAGGGTTGCTATGAGGATTAAATGAGACAAAGACAAGGATCTTTTGCACTGTAAGTTCTCAAATATTAACTGCTGCCATGACCATTACTCCTACCAATGTTCTAACTACTGCTAACATAATATTACTAAATTCCAAAAATCGAGTCTTAAAAAGAGCAGACAGAGTCAGGCTTTGGACATATGCTGGGTGCTGGGAAGTGTGCTAAGCAGTAATGGCATCATTACACCAGTTTCATAGGGTGCTTTTTGCTGGAATATTTTTCCAGGCACAGTACCATCTTGAGATCCCTTCCTGAAGCCCCCTTTGGTGTCCAGTTTAAAGGAATTAACTGGAAACCAGGCCTTCATTCTTTAAAACCATGGGCCCAACTGGCACCTCTAATGCTACTTTCCATACAGTCCCTGAACACCTCACCAAAGCTCTCAACCCCCGATGGACAAAGGCACTGCCCAAATGTGTATCCACCGCCAGGTTTCATCATGCTCAGGGCTCTTCCTTCAACACAGAGCCCTCACCTGTGGATTCTATACGTTCCTAATGCGGCCTCAATGGTAAGCCTTACTGCACAAAGGGTCTGTGGGCCAGGTGCATTGGTGTTACCTAAAAGTTTGTTTGGAAGGACTGATGCTGAAGCTGAAGCTCCAATACTTTGGCCACCTGATGTGAAGAACTGACTCACTGGAAAAGATCCTGATGCTGGGGGAAGACTGAAGGCAGGAAGAGAAGGGGATGGCAGAGGATGAAGTGGTTGGATGGCATCACCGACTCAATGGACATGAGTTTGAGCAAGCTCTGGAAGTTGGTAATGGACAGGGAGGCCTGGCATGCTGCAGTCCATAGTATCACAAAGAGTTGGATGGGACTGAGCAACTGAACTGACCTGACTGAAAAGCTTGCTAAAAATGCAGAATCTCTAATTGTTATATCTTCCTCTTGAACTGATCCCTTGATCATTAAGTAGTGTCCTTTTTTATCTCTTATAACAGTCTTTATTTTAAAGTCTACTTTGTAAATACATATGCAGCCAACAGAGGAGCAAATACCATCCTGTATAAGGCAATGTATAAGGCAAACATCATCCTGATTGCACCTGATCTCATCAATATATAAGGCAAATGTTATATACAGCCATAAAAGAAGAAATAGACACTGATACAATAATAGTGTGGGATTTTAACATTGCACTAACATCAATGGAGAGATCATGCAGATGGAAAACCAGTAAGGAAACACAGGCCTTAAATGACATATTAGACCAGATAGACTTAACTGATTAATTTATAGAGTATTTCATCCAAAAGCAGCAGAATATACATTCTTAAGTGCACATGGAACATTCTCCAGTATTGATCACATGCTGGGTCACAGTAAATTTAAGAAAGTTGAAACCATTTCAAGTATCTTTTCTGAACATGCTATGAGATTAGAATCAACTATAAGAAAAAAAAACTTAAAACGCAAACACGTGGAGGCAAAACAATATGCTACTAAACAACCAATGGATCACTGAAAAAACCAAAGTAGAAATAAAAAATACCTAGAGACAAAGGAAAAATGAAAGGTCATCCAAAGCCTATGGGACACAGAAAAGCAGTTCTAAGAGGGAAGTTTATAGCAATACAGTCTTACTTTAGGAAACAAGAAAAATTCCAAATAAACAACCTAACCTTACACTTAAAGCAACTAGAGAGATAGGAACAAACAAAACTCAGAAGTTGGAAGAAGAAAAGAAATTATAAAGATCAAAGCAGAAATAAAAGAGACAAAAGAAGACAATAAAATATTAATGAAACAAAGCTGGTTGTTTGAAAAGAGAAACAAAACTGATAAACCTTTAGCCAGACTCAAGGGAGAAAAAAAGGAAAGGACTCAACAATAAAAATGCACAATCTCCAGGCCTAAGCAGAACTATTGAATCAGTATCTACATTTTAAGATGATTCCTGGGTGATTTACATGTACATTCATGAGTGAGGACTGCTGCAAAGCAAAACTCACTTAAGAAGGTAAGATCTAGTCTCAGGAAGCAGGATCTATCGTAGGATCAAGATGTGAGCATAGCAGAAGGCAAGTGGTTCATCCCATCACCCATCTGAGAGTCTCACTCATTGCAAATCAGGTGCTACACATGGGGTTACGGAAACCCCAGGTAGACCTGGATTCAAATTTGAGTTCTAATAATGCTCAGTGTGCATCATCTCTGAGCATTTCCTCCTTCTAAAGATCTCAGCAAAAGCAAGAGAACATTCAACATTCAACATCAGCCTTTTTATAGATCACTTTTTAGCTTAGTGCTCAAACACACTTTCTCTTGTTGCAAGAAACACAGAGAAATAAATAGTACTTGATTCCCCCAACATCCCATGAAAGCAGAAATGAGTTAACAACATACCTTTGGCAGGCTCTTGCCACCTACATTCTGAAGAGAGCAACATCAGTAACAAAACTTCCTCATGTTCTTTGGAGCTTCAATTATTTATGAAGTACTTTTGGATAATTCTTTGAGCTCAGATTTAGAAGTGGTCAGGAGGGAATGTTGTTACGATGCCAGTTGTAAGTAAGGGGTTCAGGGAAGTTATCTGCCTACACATTGATGAGAAGATGCTGAGCTTGGAGTTTGTGTGAATCAGTTCCACAACCACGCAGTATGGACTACCTGGAGCCTAACACTGAGCTATGGGAGTTACATATGAGCTTTGTTTGCATCACCTCCACAGGACAGGCAGACTTCATTTGACTGCACTGCACTTTATTGCCTTCCCAGGTGCTACATATTTTTGTTACAAATTGAATATTTGGGGTGATATTGCTTCAAGCAAGTCTATTGGCACAATTTTTCCAACAGCCATTGCTCATTGTATGTCTCTGTACCATTTTGTTAATTCTTGCAATTATTGCAAACTTCATTATTATTACATTTCTTATGATGATCTTTGATGTTCTTAGTATGAGTCATTGAAGTTTCAGGTGATGGTTAGCATGTTTTTGTTTTTAGCAGAGAATTGTATTAAAGTATATGCTCTTTTAAGACATAATGCTACCACATGCCTAATAGACTACAGTATAGTATAGCTCTATAACTACTATAAAGATAACTTTTACATGAACTGGGCAACCAAAATTTGTGACTCCATTCACTGTGATACTTTCTTTGCTATGGTGATCTGGAACAGAACTGACAATATCTTGGAGGTATGCCTATACTACACCTTGGTACTGTTTTGCATTTGATGAAGCAGACCTTTAGCCCATCTGCAAGTCACCTGTGGTCTCCCAGTCCAAGTTGCAGAATCTGGGTGCAGGTGGGTCCAACTCCAAATCTCAGGATCTTACTGTGAAACTGCTTTCTTTCTACAACATTCAGGCAAGGGATGAGGTACTTCCTCATCTGCTTTAGAATTGTAAGGCAACATGATATGAGAAGGCAGAATTTTTAGACAAGCAAATGCCTAATCAAGAATAAGAAGCAACCTGCTCTGTTTCCCCATTTCCACCCCTCTACCAGTTCACAGAAAAGTTCTACCTTTCCCTGTTTCTTTTGTGATTTAGTCTCAACCTGAGGCAGAGGGACAACCCAGAAAGAATTAATCAAGGGTGATGTATGGATGTTAGAGTTGGACTATAAAGAAAGCTGAGTGCAGAAGAATTGATACTTTTGAACTATGATGTTGGAAAAGACTGTTGAGAGTCCCTTGGACTGTGAGGAGATCCAACCAGTCCATCCTAAAGGAGATTGGTCCTTGGTGTTCAATGGAAGGACTGATGTTGAAGCTGAAACTCCAATACCTTGGCCACCTGATGTGAAGAGCTGACTCCTTTGACAAAACCCTGATGCTGGGAAAGATTGAGGGCAGGAGGAGAAGTGGACGACAGAGGATAAAATGGTTGGATGGCATCACCGACTTAATGGACATGAGTTTGGTTAAACTCCGGGAGTTGGTGATGGACAGGGAGGCCTGGCATGCTGCGGTTCATGGGGTTATAAAGAGTCAGACACGACTGAACAACTGGACTGATGTCTCAGAGACTTGTCCCAGATGAGGCTAACAGCAACACAGATAATATGAATTATTATTAATAATAATATGCAACGCTTTTTCCTTAAGTGCTTACCATGTACCAGGTACCACACTAAACACTTTACATGTATTCGCCCATTTAAATCCTTTAGTCACACTGAGGCCAGCATAAAAATCCCCATTTTGTAGCTAAGAAAACAGCATCAGTGAGGTGGTGAGCACGTCCCAAAGCTGCATGGCTATGTGAAAATGAGCCCAGATGTGTCTGACTCCGCAGCAGAGGTTCACAGTCACCTTGTGATGGACACTCAGAGGCCATTTATGCAGGTGGTGGTGTGTTCTACTACCTCTCAGACTAGATAAAATAAGGCAATTAGAGAGACCTGAAACTTCTGGATAAAATAACCATGGGGTTTTTTAGCTTTTTAAGACAGTGATTCAGACAGTGGTGCTCAAAATTGCCCCTGGGTCAGAATTACCTGAAGGCTTGTTAAAACATATGTTACTCTCCTTCTCCCTTGCCCCTCCTGGTGAGTTTCTGCTTTTGTTGGTCTGGCAGGAGGCCTGAGAATTTGTATTTCTAATAAGTCCCCAGGAAGGGCTATTTAATTTTCAAAACCCAGAGCAAAGCGAAGATACTGGGCTCCTCATTCAAAAAACAGGAGAAAAGTGGCATTAATTAAGACACTAAAAGATAAAACTGTTTCCTTTCTACCATGGTCCCTCTCAAGTAGTCATAGGTTTTTTATTTGCCATTAATGTTCTAAAGAAGAAGTAAAGTTAAGAGCATAAAGTTTACTGTTCACCTGTAAATTGCACAATGCCAATTTTATAGAGTGCATATCTGTGGAATTATCGAAATTATATGACTTAATCTTTCATGGTTTCTCTCTCTACATATATACATACACACACATACATATACATATATACATATATTCCATTCTAATCAGAAGAGTGGAACTGCCTCACAAAACTGAGTCCATTATTTTAAATTTCACTTCTTAATATATTTGCACTTTACCAACTTTCCCTGCTTTTGAGTTACTGATGGGTAAGGAAGCTCTGAAAAGATAAGGAAAAACAGGTTGCCTTCTCTCTTTCCTTCGAGTGTAAGCAGTTGGCTAATTCACAAGTTGAAGAAGATATGATAAGGTTTCCTGGTGGATTGTTGTTCTTAGAATGCCATTGCTTTTTCTCTGGGTTCCAAGAAAGTTCTAGTTCAAATAGAAAGTATAACCTCTCTGGGATGTCATAGCCTTTCACCTCCCTAACTTCCCACATTTGATTCAGTTGCAGACCTAACATGCTTACCTTACACTTGCTTCGAATCTTACTGAACTCACATACATGTGGGGTTTCCTGGAATTATATGCTCATGGGATACTGTGAATGCTGTCTTTGAATGGGGAATCTACTCCTATCAATCTTCTGCTGTCCTCTTTTTCACTGGAATTTAATTACAAAAAGAATTTCAAGATGGCAACAGCATCAAACCAAATATGAGGCCTTTCTTAGCAAGAGGGCCCTGCCCAGGTGATAATGACGATGCTGGTCTGGGGTCCACAGTTTAAGAACCTCTGATTCCGAAACTTCTATAATGTCCCAGTTCACTTGGAATGTGTATACTCAAGGTCACGCAAAATTTTGCTTCTTATCCCAACAACAAAGGCTTCCAAAGTTTTTCTAAAAGAATCAGATTGCTTCTCAAACAAATGTCTCCTACAAAATGACATTTTAATAAGCTAAAGGGCAAGAAAATAAGAAACATCCAAATTGAATTTGTTAAAAAATACATATGGTATTCCAAAAGTAAAGGCTTGAGGCAAAATTTAAATCATATTTTACTGAACCCAAGAGTTTGGGAAAACACTGCAAGATACTCAGCTGGATTCGGGATGCCTGAAGCATTCTCTATTTCTAGAATTTTATTTTGGTGGGTTAGCTCCTGACCTAAGCTTATTCCACCAAAGGGTATAGGATTTCAATCATGTAGAGAAGAGGCTATTTCCACAGTTAAAATTCTTATTTTTCATTAATTTTCACTTACTTTTTTAGGTTAATATAATTAGCTCAAGTTATTTCTGTCCTATTAGCAAGGAAGAATTTCCCTGTTTTTCACCCCACATTTTTTTGTCTTTGTGGTGTGATCCAAGGATAAGATCTGCAAGTTTCAAAGCAAATTCCCTCAACTCTGAAGCTGATCCCTTTCACCTTGACAGAATATTTTTACTCCCAGCAAGTGTGAACATTTATAACAGATGTATGGAAGCAGATTTTGTTTGAGAATGAGCTCACAGGTGAGGTCTGCTCCACAGAAATGCAAAGGTTATCCCAAATCGTAGCTATTACCATGTGGATACCTGGGTACATGCACATTTTTCTACCCTGTCAGTTCAGTGCAACTAAAGACTGAAAGGATTAATTCCAGGGTTTTCACTTGCTTTAAGTTTATGGGTTTGAACCATTAGCAAATTTATGCATGATCAAAGCAGTTTCCTCTTTTCTGGGAAACCTGTTTTCCTACACTGTTTCTGTCCTTTGGCTTTTGGTCAAATTTGCTAACATGCTGCTTTAATCTGTTTTCCTACACAGTTCTTTCAACTTTTAGGGGCCCAGTAAAAGAAGAGGAAGAAAAAACATGGCTTCTCAAGTCTATGGTCTTGAAAAAAGAACATGACCTACATTATGATGGGGCTTTTATACATCAGGCTTGAAGTGACCTGAAACAAGAGGCACAAGCACCTTTGTCACTAAATTTGTGTGACCTTGGGTAAACTGTACCACCTCCAAGGTTCAGTTTTTATGAATAACATAGAACTCTCACCTCTTATCCTTAAACAAATGTTCCTGAGTACCAGATTTGTATTCGATTCCAGGCCCTACCTTCAGAGTTTGATCAAGTAGTTGTGTCAGAGACCCTTTCCTGTTCACTGAAAGAAACTAGGGTTGTTTGGCAAAGCCAAGAGTAGAAGTGACATGCATGACTACTTTGCCAAAGTGTTTCACAGCTGCTGCATGAATATCTAAATACCCTTTTCCCATTGTCAGCTGACCCTGGAAGCCGTAAGTTCCAGTGATAAACCTCCAAGATGGAAAAAGGATGGAATCATTGCTTGGAAAGGAGTCACTAGTCTCATGGTAGGCTTTAAGTAAAAGATGAACTTTTATATGTTAAGCAACAGGTACTTGGAGGTAGGCTTGTTTCTGCAGCAAAAACTAATTTATGACAGACGCACAACCAGACGTCCAAGGTGGAGGGCTGCTTTAGCAAAGCCTTAAAAGATACAGCATTCACTCAGCAGTCAGATGACAGGCAGTGAAGATACTGATAATGAAGAATAGAAATGTGGATATTGTTAATTCAGTGACAAAGAAATTTTGTTCGAACTGTCACCTGTGATAACTTGCGAGGGAGATTATATGTGCACTAAGCCACCAGCTCCAATGGAAAAGTTTTAGAAAACAGAACTCATTAGTGCTTATTGGACACCAATGGCATCAATCAGGACAGTGCCATAAAAGAAAGGAAGGAAAAAGAGAGACATGCTCTAGAAAGAACTGGCAGAAATGAAAGGCAACAGAGCCCAGAAATGTGATGCCTTTAAAGATTGCAAAATCCACTGTAACTGGACCGCGAACGGACCGCGAACTGTGAGAAATGGGATATAAAAAGGCTGTGAATAACAAATGTCCAGAAACATACATGACCCAAATGACTCAGGGCAAAGATCAGATTTCATGTGCAGCCATTCAGTTTGAAGGAATCAACAAAGAAATGAGGCAGTTTTGAAAGCCATGTCTCAAACAAGATGTGTGCATGGGGTTCCTGGCACATGAGACTGCATGCAAGCAAGTGCACTGAATGTCTTCTGAATTTTTGAGAAAGTTGTATTTGTCTAAAAATCAAGAGACTTAAAATGACCCTTAGCTCTCAAACTCCCTCGATTAGAAAGCCCTTAAGGAGGGCATATACCACAATATGCACTTTAGATAGAATAAAGGAAAATCAGGGGATATTAAGAATTTCCCAGCAGGTGGAACTGGGTGCTACAAGAAGTAACAGACAAGGGACTTCCCCTCTACTCCTCGAGAACACAACCAAGGTCTCACTGAGGAACCTCCCCCATTCGGGTAGGTAACCACCATAGCTGTTGTCCATGGACCCCTCAGAATAGCCGCAAACCAGTGACTGTGATGTGTCTCCCTTTAACATATTTAAAAGTATTTAAAGTCAGTACTCAAAACGGGAGTACTGACTGCAGCTACCAGGTCTCTGTTCCATCATCCTACATTGGGATTATATGTAGAAGAGTGGCAGATAACGTGCCTTTTTAATTCATAGTTCTCTAGCCCAAAAGGAGCCACATCTGCACCGGGAATGACTACTGGCCATCACCCAGAAATTCTAAACTTTGAGCTTCATGCATCTATTCAAAGCAACTTTTAAGTTGTATTTCTCAGGGAGAGATTCAATATGTTCTCTGTATAGGAAAAAGGGGAAAGGATGGAAAGTAACAGATATATTTATTGATCACTCCATGTCCTTGTATTTTCTGACACTTCCCAGTACCTTGCAGGAGGGAGGGTTCTTGTACTAGTTACAAGCTAAAGCATGGTAGAGTGCTATGAACACTCCATGCCCCTTTACTGAGATAACAGAATCAGAAAATATCAGTAGCCTGGATCCTGGTCACTACTTGGAAAACAATAGTGGGTAAAACCTGCAGCAAACTTTAAGTGAGGAAGAAACAAACCCTGGTTTTGTCAAGTCAACTGAGACTTGGAAGTTAACCTACCTTATCTTGATCAGTGTGGTAGGTTTGGGATAGGGTCCTTTTTAAGAGGTGTCCTAGATGTTTCTAATATAGATGGCATGTAGATGCCACTTTAAGAAACAATGTCTGAAGATTGCCATTAGCTAAGTTGTTTTAAAGGGCCTTAGAAGAGAGGAATAAAAATGTATTTTCAATCATGGATCAAATAAATGAGTACATGCATTCTTAGAATGTTCAGAATATTTTCTGCTTTAAATGCATGATGATTACAGTCTAAGTGGAAACTGGATCTACTGTACATGCCACTGGTATAAATGACACACCAGTCAGGAGAGCCAAGCAACAACTTCAACACTCAGAACATCATATAATGCACACCCACTGGGCCCTGTTTCCAGGGTGCCAGAGACTCAGCTTTCTTCCAGACTGGATGGGCACAGAGAGTTCAGATCTTTCCACTGCCTCCTGGCCAAATCAAACCTCTGAGACAGGCCAGTCCTGTTGGTGAGCAGAAAGAGTTACTCTCATTCTTTATCCCATAATAGCCACTCTTGCCAATTTGGAAACCATGTACACTTTGAAATGGGTGAAGTTGTACCTTATCCAAGAACCTTTCCAAGGTTTATTCCAGCCAGTTCTGGTAGATCTTCTTACTTCTGGGTCTATCCTTTGCATTGTAAAGTATCATTTTTTAGCGTCTCTTTCCTCAAGCATCAGTTGAGTTCAGTTCAGTCACTCAGTCGTGTCCAACTCTTCGCGACCCCATGAATCACAGCACGCCAGGCCTCCCTGTCCATCACCAACTCCTGTAGTTCACTCAAACTCATGTCCATCGAGTCAGTGATGCCATCCAGCCATCTCATCCTGTCATCCCCTTCTCCTCCTGCCCCCAATCCCTCCCAGCATCAGAGTCTTTTCCAATGAGTCAACTCTTCACATGAGGGGGCACAAGTACTGGAGTTTCAGCTTCGGCATCAGTCCTTCCAATGAACACCCAGGACTGATCTCCTTTAGGATGGACTGGTTGGATCTCCTTGCAATCCAAGGGACTCTCAAGAGTCTTCTCCAACACCACAGTTCAAAAGCATCAATTCTTCGGTGCTCAGCTTTCTTCACAGTCCAACTCTCACATCCATACATGACCACAGGAAAAACCATAGCCTTGACTAGATGGACCTTTGTTGGCAAAGTGGCATAGCAGCTGAAAACTTAGGTTTGATTATTTCACTACTATATACTGAGAAATGTTTGATGAGCTTCTCTCTCTCTCTCCCGCTTCTGTTCACTCATCTGTAAGGGGAGGGTCACCATGAGAGCTAGGTGAGGCAGTGCATGTATAGCACAATGCACAGTAAGAGGTTAATTAACTTTGGCTATTCGCATCAGACTGTACTGTTCTCAGTCTAATCTTTCATTTTAGCCTTTTGCTGCCATGCCCCAAATATTGGAGATTATTAAATGCCCAACTTGGAGTCAGTGCCAGACCTCCTGCCTCTCTGGGATACGAAGGAAGGTGTTCCCAAACACTTTAAACTACTCCATAACCAAGTTCACTTACACTATAGTTGAACAAATCTTTGTCTTTTTTTAAGTTTAAAGTGAACCTTGACACTGAGCTTGCTGGTAGTTGTGGGCTAACAAGTTTGAAGAGCCTTTTGATATGTGGGGAAAAACAGAACCTTGAAGAGTACATTCTCCCCATCAGCTTTACTGTTAAACTAGCTTGAAAAAGCAGTCAATTTACTCTGGGTTTAGAGATGTAAGGCAAGGGAAAGGACTCTATCTTAGGTTTACAAAAAGGGTGTGTATTTCTTCATTCTATCTGGATTTCTTGTCTACATTAGAGGTCTTTTAGTGAAGGAGAGGACCTTCCATGTTAATTAGCCTAACCATCTGCCCAGGATGAGATCTCTTTCATTAATGCTGTTAACACTTTGATAGGGTACCCAGTCTTTCATGGATTATTTCTACATGTTAGAAAAATGTATTAAGTTTAAGTATGCCTCTCTATAACTTGTATCCATTAGTTGAGTCCTGTATCTGTCTCAGCTACAGGGTTTACATTTGTGAAATTTGAATCTGTCCATACGAAAGGGAAGGGCAGTCATGAGGAACCAGTACCTTCAGGAGTGGAGCAGTCCCTACTTGAAGCCTTTCCAAAGCTGTGATCTGATTACTCAAACAGTCCAGCAGCCAAGACAGAATTTTCTTGCACTAAAGATTCATGCACTAAAGAAATGCTGCTTAAAATTCCTCATTTCCCATCCTCTTCCTTCGCCCACTGCTCCTGCTTGGTACCTTGCTCTCCAAAAAGAAGACACAACAGCAGACAAATGAACTCTTCTTGGGGATGCAAAAGTGAGTAAATCAGTAAACAAGCAAAGTAAGTTTATTTTAGATGGTGTCCATAATAAAAATAGAATTTATGATGTGATCCTCTCCATGCACAAGTATACAAGTTACTGAAAGGATGGCCTGTGAATAATAAAAAATAAAAACACTCATTCCTCAATCCAAATCTGAGCATCTTTTCAAATTTTCTGCTCACCTTTCTTCTAGTTCTGAATATAAAAGCACTTAAAATCAGGGAGATAAGTTCTCTGAAGTTTTCTAAGGATGGAGAGAAAAAGAGTGGGCAGCCCAAGACTGCTTTAGAGTGGAAAGAGTGGGAACACATCCTAGCTTTTGTCCATCACATGCAGCACTTAAGAATAGCACCATACTCACATGGATGTGACTGAAACCCTGGGGAGTCTGTGGCAGACGTTTGATTCTATTTCTCAATCAAATATTTTCAGGCAGAGTTCATTTATACATTCATCCAAATACTTTTGAATGCCTTTTATGTGCAAGGCAGTGCCTCTGTAACTTAATGGTAGTCTCCAATTATGTGGCAGTTCTTCAGATGGTCAATAACACCTTTACCTCCACTGTAAAGATGAGCAGTAGAGTCCTATAGATGTTGAGAACTGGCTAATGACGTTCTAAATTTCAAATATCTATCTATCCATCCATCCATCCATCCATCCATCAATGATGGGAGGCAATCCATGAGAAAGAACTTGGGAAACAGAAGTTTGGCCCTAGGGAATGGTAGATGGTTCTGTCATTTCAACATGAAGTAATTAAAGGTGCTTTAAGAATTCTGTTAAGACTCCAAAAACAAACCTAGAGCTACCCTGTTTGCAACGGAACCAAACTGTTCAAAGTGAACAATTTATTGGATGTTCACTCTGTTGGGGATTCATATCTATGTATCTTATTTTTTTCCTATCAACATCAAGCACAATGTCAAACACATAGCAGATACTTAATTCTCTAGAACTGCAGAGCTGTAGGTGGCTTTGGAGACCAACACAGACAAACCTCTGAATTTTTGTAGATGATGAATCAGGAAGCTGCCTGAACCATTAGACTAGCTTCCTGATTTTCAAGCCTCCAGCTCCCCCAAACATAGCTATTATATCTCTCTTAGCTTGACCAATGGTTGCATATCTGTGAAGTTTCAGCTGGCCTCACACTTGACCCAACTCTCACTCAACCTCCAAACAAAATTAGTTTTCCCTTATAATTCTCAAAGCATTTCTTGACCCTCTTCCATAGCATTTCCCACTACTTGTATTTAAACTTTAATTTCTGTGACTAATTTTAAAAGTTCTATCTCCTAACCAAGCTGTGAGTGCCATAATCAGTTCAGTTCAGTTGCTCAGTCGTATAGCAAGGGCTAATTCATTCATTACTGTATTCCCAGTGCCTAGTATGATTCTGGCACACTGGAGCACAATAAATATTTATATTTGTTGAATAAACAGATGGTTGAAAGGCATGCACCAGAGCTCTCTTTAGAAGACACAGATCTGATCAAGTCTTTCCTGACTAAATTATTTGAGTTCCCCAGTTTTTGATGGTGAAGAAACAATGTCTTAGCATGTCTGAGAAGAGGCATCACAGTTTAAAGAGTTTTTTTCTAAGCTGCTCAGGTCTTTTCAGACCACCAAGTCTTTGCATGCCCGATGTCCTCTAAAAAATGTCCTGCCTGCAGTTCCTGGCCAAGTGGTGAGCACCCACTCACCCTTCCCCTTGTCAGTGAGGTCCAGACTCCCAAAGTAAGGGCTGGCTGGTTGGTTCTTATTGTCCCCATAGCACTTTTTCTATTTTCCTATGGGAACAGGAAGGGTGACATGAAAAGGGCATACATTCTTTCCCAAAACCTGTCCCTGAATTGCCTCTACTGCCCCTAAGGCTGTTGTGAATAATGGAAGAACAGAGGCAGCAAACGGTCAGGGTCCTTCTACCACCTTCAGATCTCTAGCTCCTGTTACTTTCCCAGACTTTCTCCTCATCTCTCTCTGGCTTTTCTGGGTCCCCGCTCTATATAAGGTGTGATGAGTTAGCTCCTTTTAAATTTCTTCCCAGGAAAAAAACACTGGAGTGGGTTGCCATTTCCTTCTCCAGAGGATCTTTCTGACCCAGGGGTTGAACCCAGGTTTCCTTCATTTCAGGCAGATTCTTTACAGACTGAGCCGTAGGGAAGCTCTTGAGAAACGGGGCAGGAATTCCCATATCATACTCAGGGAATCCTAGCAAGGCATTTTCCAGAGTAACAAAGCTGTTTCCGGGCTTCCCTGGTGACTCAGAGCATCTGCTTACCAATGCAGGAGACATGGGTTCCATCCCTTATCCAGGAAGATCCCACATGCCATGAAGCCGCTGGGCGCATGCATCACAACCCTTGAGCCTGTGCTCCAGAGCCTGGTAGCCACAACCACTGAAGCCCCTGTGTCCTAGAGCCTGGGCTCAGCAGCAAGAGGAGCCTCAGCAACGAGAAGCCTGCACACCACAACTAGAGAGCAGCCTCCACTCGCCGCAACACAGGCTAAGCCTGTGTGCCTCAATAAAAACCCAGCGCAACCAAAAATAAAAACATGAATAAAATTATTGAAAAAAATCTCCCTCTTCTGAGGGAGATTCTGCCATTCCCTTCACATGCAAAAAAAAGGCAGTCAAGTTTCTGGCTTTATATTGTAACTTTTCCTTCCTCCTGTAGAGACTTACAACCTAAGCAAAAACAAGGATCTTTTATAAAGCCACTTTGACATCTCAGATTCTCAGCTGGTTTTGTAACAGTGGTCACTGATTTATCCATCGTCCCTTTAAAGGTGATTCTGTGCACTCCAAGAAGGTCTAACAAGAGAGGCATCGTCAGGAAGGGGGTATTCTTAGAAATGGCTCTGCAGAGTTTAAATTCCAATTCCTCTTTCTGTGTTCAGACCTCCTGTATTCAGACTGACTGCTCTTAAGTCAAGTTAGTTGTTTTATGACTCCTGTACTTGACAGCATATAAACAAGCCCCACTGACTATGACAAGGCAGCCAGACCTCATGATACTCCCGTTTCACCTCCTGTGTGTGGTCTCCTCCAGGTGGAGAGGCCAGAAGTTCAGGCAATCAATTTCTGGTCCTTAGAGAATAGGGTTGCGCATTTCCCCAGCTGTTAACAGGCAAAACTGAGACACAGGACTTGAGATCTGGGAGATTTGTTTCCTCCTGACTGACCCTCCAGCCCCCAAAGCAGACAACTGAACTATGTCCTCTACTTAACATCTCTATCCTTTCATTCATTAAGTACAAAGGACATAAAGAAGAAGAGAGAACAGGCACAGAGAGTAAGCCTCAGTTCAGTTCAGTTCAGTTCAGTCGTGTCTGACTGTTTGCGACCCCATGAATCGCAGCATGCCAGACCTCCCTGTCCATCACCAACTCCCGGAGTTCACTCAGACTCACATCCATCGAGTCAGTGATGCCATCCAGCCATCTCATCCTCGGTCGTCCCCTTCTCCTCCTGCCCCCAATCCCTCCCAGCATCACAGTCTTTTCCAATCAGTCATCTTTTTGCATGAGGTGGCCAAAGTACTGGAATTTCAACTTCAGTATCATTCCTTCCCAAGAAATCCCAGGGCTGATCTCCTTCAGAATAGGCTGGTTGGATCTCCTTGTAGTCCAAGGGACTCTCAAGAGTCTTCTCCAACACCACAGTTCAAAAGCATCAATTCTTTGGTGCTCAGCTTTCTTCACAGTCCAACTCTCACATCCATACATGACCACAGGAAAAACTATAGACTTGATTAGACGGACCTTAGTCGGCAAAGTAATGTCTCTGCTTTTGAATATACTACCTAGGTTGGTCATAACTTTCCTTCCAAGGAGTAAGCGTCTTTTAATTTCATGGCTGCAATCACCATCTGCAGTACAGAAAAGATCTTCACGACCCAGATAATCATGATGGTATGATCACTAATCTAGAGCCAGACATCCTGGAATGTGAAGTCAAGTGGACCTTGGAAAGCATTGCTACAAACAAAGCTGGTGGAGGTGATGGAATTCCAGTAGAGCTATTCAAAATCCTGAAAGATGATCTGTGAAAGTGCTGCACTCAATATGCCAGCACATTTGGAAAACTCAGCAGTGGCCACAGGACTGGAAAAGGACAGTTTTCATTCCAATCCCAAAGAAAGGCAATGCCAAAGAATGCTCAAACTACCGCACAATTGCACTCATCTCACATGCTAGTAAAGTAATGCTCAAAATTCTCTAAGCCAGGCTTCAGCAATACGTGAACCGTGAACTCCCTGATGTTCAAGCTGGTTTTAGAAAAGGCAGAGGAACCAGAGATCAAATTGCCAACATCTGATGGATCATGGAAAAAGCAAGAGAATTCCAGAAAAACATCTATTTCTGCTTTATTGACTATGCCAAAGCCTTTGACTGTGTGGATCACAATAAACTGTGGAAAATTCTGAAAAAGATGGGAATACCAGACCATCTGACCTGTTTCTTGAGAAATCTGTATGCAAGACAGGAAGCAGCAGTTAGAACTGGACATGAAACAACAAACTGGTTCCAAATAGGAAAAGGAGAGTAAGCCTCAGATGGATGTAATTCAGATAGATCTTACCAAGCAAGCAAGAATCAAATTTTAATGGGCTGAATTACATTTAAATCCAGTGCTCTTTTTTTTTTAACTGAAACAAAATCATTAAGGAAATACAACATGATAATATTTAGTAAAACTCCTAAACACAATGAACACATTGAAGACATTAAAAATGATTAGCAATGAATGATAACTCTTTATATTTATATAACAGAACATTTAAAATTTTCTTTTCAGTGCCAATAAAGGGCAATCTCACATTACTAGTGAAAATAAAGGAGGGAGGATGTTTTTATCCCAATTTATGGAAAAGGAAATAGTTTGAAAATCTGAGATCATATAATAAATCAAAAGATATCTCTGCAGCAACTGGGATTATGGAAAAAACAGATTCTAGAGGGTTGTTATTTTTTTAAACTAGTCTATCTTCAATTCAGTCCAGAAAAATGAGGGTAAAGCAAGTCAATGGAAGAAGAGAAAAGAGATGTTTCTTTTCCTTTGAAGCAAATTAAACTGTAGCCATCAGAATCTGAATATGCGAAATCTGAAATTAATCAATACTATACACTTATGAATTTATAAGATAAGCAGTGAAACATACTTTTGTACTTCTAGGCTAATATACCAATTTTGACCTGCATAAATAATAAACATTTATGCTGCACGTGCACACATACCTCTGCAAACTTTATTATACATAATCTAATATTTTTTGTGGCTGACAAATCAGCTGTCATGAAAAGAGTATTTGGGGCAGGCAAAAGAAACAAAGAAACAAAAACCACAGGCTCAGGAGGGGCCCAGATCACAATGGACTCTTACTGCCAGATTAAGGGTACAGGCAACATGTACAGGAGCCATACTTAGCAATGAAGACAAAGTGTCCAATGATATTATAGTCATCCATGCTTGGCCAGCTGGTACAAGTCAGGCTTGCTTGGTTATAGATAGATAAAAGACATGTACCTTTCAACATTCTACATATGACCCAGAGGTCTATGAGAAATCAATTCCTCAAACATTTAGGATGAAAGAAAGTGACCAGTAACTATAGTTATATCTGTTTGTCTTACTCATACACACACATTCTACCCACCATCAATCACATCCAGTTTTTTAAAATCTCTCCCTTGAACATGAACTCTACCTAAAATTCCAGCCTGTTGAAAGCCTCAGGTACGAAGTCATTATCCTGACTAAAAAGAAGTTCTCTCTGTATACACAAATCATGACAGCTGAAGTCCACCATGGGTCTCTGTTAACGGATCCCCAATTTAGACCCTGGGCAATTGCAGCCAGGCCATATTTAATAGGGGGCCCTCAGCTCTGGTATCCCCTGTCTTGGTGGATCAAAGTTTTACTTGCCAACCTTCTGGGCTAGATGCCAACCTTATATTTTTAGAATAATCAAGAGGCAAACTGGAGCTGGAGTTTTGGAAGTGTGTTTTTTTCCCCCTTAAAGAATTGTTTTATTCAGAGTTGCTACTAGGTATTTTCAATCATTTGAATGAATCTATTTTATCAACATAAACTCATTATTTGTTTAATGAAATTCTTGAATTTTTAAAATAATGTTCACTGCAACACGCTCCTGGGCATAAGTACAGAAAATGAACACATTAATTATAATAAAACATTCAAGGACTGAAACTAATTAGGAGAAAAGACAGTAACACATGAGACTCAACATCTACGATACATGTATATGAATATGGTGTCTTTTCTATCTAAAATGCATCTCCATATCTGCCTGTTGGGCAGTGGCTCTGCTGATGACATTTTGGTGAGGAGAGAAGAGGAAATGATGGTGTGTGGTCATCTATTCCCGTTGTTCTCCTCCCAGCCCTGTGCCATGCTCTGAAATGCCTGTAGCTCACCTCTCGAGAACATTTTTAGTTTCATGCCAAAAATGAGACACACATTAATTATAGGCTGGGAAAGAGGGTACTGGAATGCTGTGGAGGCGCATTCCATTTTAACAGAAAGGAGCGCATGTGCTCAGAGAGTTTACCCTCATGCATGTCCTTACTGTTGACCGCTCCCTTCCTCCATGTTGTGATTTTGTTTTCTTTGGGCTTGTGTGCATGATAGGTCGCTTCAGTCACGTCTGACTCTGTGCGACCCTATGGACTGTAACCTGGCAGGCTCCTCTGTCCATGGGATTCTCCAGGCAAGAATGCTGGAGAGGGGCTGCCATACCTTTTCCAGGGAATCTTTCCAACCCAGGGGCTAAACTCTTGCATCTGCTGCATTGCAACCTGGGAAGCCCTAGGTGTGTTTGCTATTGCATATAATTTACACCACTCTAAGAAATCCAGTACTTTGGCCACCTCATGTGAAGAGTTGACTCATTGGAAAAGACTCTGATGCTGGGAGGAATTGGGGGCAGGAGGAGAAGGGGACAACAGAGGATGAGATGGCTGGATGGCATCACTGACGTGATGAACGTGAGTCTGAGTGAACTCCGGGAGATGATGATGGACAGGGAGGCCTGGCATGCTGCAATTCAGGGGTCACGAAGAGCTGGACACGACTGAGTGACTGAACTGAACTGAAGAAATCTTAAAAATCACAATGAGAGAACACACTGATAGCACACTGTGTTTGGAAAGGAAGATAGTTAATGAAGAAATTTTAAAATATGTATTTTGTGTGTTAGTCATAATTGTAATTCAATCTGATGAAGCTAGAATCAAGTTTCTTGATCTGCTACTGGACTAGTTGGGTAACTTATCTGGAAAGGCTTGCTTTGGATACAAAAGATAAGTATTTCCCTCTTTCCTTATATCCTTAACATTCCAATTTCATATTTGTTATTGGATATTGTTCTCTTCTATTTCACATTCTTTGTCAAAAATTTTCAAAACAAAATAGGTTCACTTTAAATATTATAGAAATCCACTAAATAAAAAGTAGATAATCAACAAGGACCTACTGCATAGCACAGAGAACTACACTCAATATCTTGTAATAACCAATAATGCAAAAGAATATTAAACAGTATATATGTATGTATGTATAGCTGAATCAATTTGCTGTACACCTGAAACTAACCCAATATTGTAAATCAATTATATTTAAATAAATTTTTTTAAAAAGGAATATACTTGCCTTAAGTGCTTATTTAACTTCTATGTAGAGTACATCATGAGAAATGCTGGGCTGGAAGAAGCACAAACTGGAATCAAGATTGACGGGAGAAATATCAATAACTTCAGATATGCAGATGACACCACCCTTATGGCAGAAAGGGAAGAGGAACTCAAAAGTCTCTTGATGAAAGTCAAAGAGGAGAGTAAAAAACTTGGCTTAAAGCTCAACATTCAGAAAACGAAGATCATGGCATTTGGTCCCATCACTTCATGGGAAATAGATGGAGAAACAGTGGAAACAGTGTCAGACTTTATTTTGGGGGCTCCAAAATCACTGCAGATAGTGACTGCAGCCATGAAATTAAAAGACGCTTACTCCTTGGAAGGAAAGTTATCACAAACCTAGATAGCATATTGAAAAGCAGAGACATTACTTTGCCAACAAAGGTCCGTCTAGTCAAGGCTATGGTTTCTCCTATGGTCATGTATGGATGTGAGAGTTGGACTGTGAAGAAAGCTGAGCACCAAAGAATTGATGCTTTTGAACTGTGGTGTTGGAGAAGACTCTCGAGAGTCCCTTGGACTGCAAGGAGATCCAACCAGCCCATTCTGAAGGAGATCAACCCTGATATTTCTTTGGAAGGAATGATGCTAAAGCTGAAACTCCAGTACTTTGGCCACCTCATGCGAAGAGTTGACAAATTTGAAAAGACTGTGATGCTGGGAGGGATTGGAGTTAGGAGGAGATGGGGATGACAGAGGATGAGCTGGCTGGATGACATCACTGACTCGATGGACGTGAGTCTGAGTGAACTCCGGGAGCTGGTGATGGACAGGGAGGCCTGGCGTGCTGCGATTCATGGGGTTGCAAAGAGTCAGACACGACTGAGTGACTGAACTGACTGAAATGCCATGAATTCTCTATGTGAAAGAGAGATAGGAGATCTGTAAATAATTTTAATATGGACAGAAATGCAAATTTTATTTGTGTTCTATCATCACATTTGTACTGGACAAAATGATCCATATGCAGATTGTTCATACAGCTTCACATTTGTTTATATAAATGATTTGGTCAGAATAATGAAAATATACCTGTATAAAAACATTTACAAAAAATGGGTTAGAGAGCATTAAGGATCTAAATGGTAAAATGTGATGCAGGACAAAAACATAAAAATAATAAAAAACATAAAGTATTTTGCAAAAAAAAATTGTAGAAAAATAGGTTATAGTAAACTGGATCCCTTAGCACTCATTCTCACAACATTAATAATACTGCAATGTTTCACATCAGTTAATGCCATGCCATTAATGTAATTTAAAAACTTTATTAGTGATGTGCTAACGAGAGCCTAAAGACTCTAATCTGTTACAGAGGATGTAGTCAAGGCTAAGACAAACAGAGCTTCCCTGGCAACCAGGCATCAGTTTTTTTCCCCAATATAAGAAGACTGGTCAATCTGCTATTCCATTGATGTTTCCTGTTACAACAATGAAGTAAGGTATATTTTCTCTGTAACAAGATGACTAATTTGGTTATTGGCTTTCTGTTTCAATTTCATCTTTTATTTAAATTAGTTGAAAATATAGGCTCTCTATTCTTCTTCCACATGTTCAGGGTCAGATATAAAAGTAATTTATTCCATTTGGCTGAATATCTGAAAGGGATTCTGTCTTGTCAATTTTTCTCCCTATTTTATTATTTTTTAAATAAGCTTACTATTCAGGTAAGATAATCAACTGGGATTCATAGCCTATAATGTTGCCCAATTCAAAGAGAAATTTTGGATATATCTCAAAATTCACATTTGAACGTGAAATCACATAGGTGGACTAAAGCTGAGAAATCCTGAGAAAAAGTCATTTTCTTATTGCATGGGTCTCTTTCTCTTGAGGCCAGACTCTACATTTTAGAGACAGAATTTTCTCATACCAGTCACTTTGTGGTAAGTGGGATAGTGAAGAACTTCAAAATGCTTGTGCAGATGATATTTTGATCATATGGACCTGTTTAGAGTTTTCTGAACATTGGTCTTGTAAATCCCATTAATTGATGGCTCTTTGAAAACAGAAGCTATATCTTATACATCTATATATGGTAACTAGCAAAGTGCCCTGCACAAAATAGATACACACGAAATGTTTGTTAAATGAAGCATTAAGAGAAATTATAGACTAGAGAAAAGTAGGAGATAAGAGGTTCTAAGGATGTATGTCTAAGTAGGCACTTATATGTATTGTGTGCTTTATTTTAATCAGAAGTCCTTATCAAAATGGTCATTTACTTGAGTATACCGGGTGCAATCACTCCCCTCTTACTTAATTTGACAGTCCTGTCTTTGAAGTCAGTAAAGGCTAAGTCAGGAACAGCCAAAAGGATTCATCCCATAAATCAATCAGTTATGTTGAATTGGAGATGATCTCTAGGGCTGGTGTATAAGGAAAGAACTCAGACTGTACCTGGGCTCAGTGGAGAAAAGGGACATGATGGCTTTCTCTGGACTTGATAGTTAAGACAACCTTCTCTGTCTGGTATCATGATCCTTCTCCCAGAGTCAGCCCTCATTCTTCTTTCAAAGCCCAGATCATGTCTAAGAGAAATTTGCAGATCCCAGCCTTAATCTCAGAGAAGACAATGGCAGCCTACTCCAGTACTCTTGCCTGCAAAATCCCATGGATGGAGGAGCCTGGTAGGCTGTAGTCCATGGGGTCATGAAGAGTTGGACACGACTGAGCGACTTCACTTTCACTTTTCACTTTCATGCATTGGAGAAGGAAATGGCAACCCACTCCAGTGTTCTTGCCTGGAGAATCCTAGGGATGGCAGAGCCTGTGGGCTACGGTCTATGGGGTTGCACAGAGTCAGACATGACTGAAGCAACTTAGCAGTAGCAGCCTTAAACTGGAATCAGTCACCTTTCCACTCCTGATCAAACAGCATGTTATTCTGGCCTTTATTCTTTTATCTATCACTGTCTCAGATATCTTTGCATCTCTCTACCTACCTATCTAGTTAGTCATTTATGTCAATTTCACTAAAGCAGTTGCTCTGAGGGGACAGGGGCAATCTTTTTCATTTTTCTTATCCCACGTGCCCAGCATGGATGGGCTTTACTCATAAGACATGCTCCATGATGATGATGATGAAGGAAAGTGAACAGTAGGCTATTTGACAAAAGGCCACTCAACTGATCATTGCAGGGATGAAGGTGCTGATGGTATGTAAAGAGGGGTGGAATCTCTGCTGCTGCAGACTGATTTGAAACTGCAGCTATGGAGGCAAGTGTATGGGATTCCATAGATGAAGTGTCAATGGCATAAGATCATTCTTGACTTTTTGCCAGTTCAGAGGAGATTTGTAGCACCCTGAGTCATCCATTGCTCTAAATGTTATTCTGCTTCATGATCTGTACCAAGAGGTCATGACCTCAAACATCATTGAAGAAATAAAACCAGGGAAACAAGACATTTTAAAAAAGGCAATGCTCTGTGATTCACAGCTTGTAATTTGGTCAAGCTATTTAATCTCTATAAGCCTTAACTTCTTCTTCCTATACAAATAGAGATAATGGTATCTACACTCTGGAATTAAGTATGATAATACATGCAAAGAGCTTAGCATGGTTTGGCAAGCGACATTCACACAATTGTGAAGATGATTGGATGCACTACTTTCTTTTACTTTCTTTGCCATATCATTTCCACTCCTGTGATTTCGTTTCACTGCATCTGAGTGAAATAACTATGCTGTTGAAAAATACAGCTTGAATTTTTTGTTTTTAATCTGTCTAAAGCTAAAACAGTTTTCTTTTAATATCATGCAGCATCACCAAAATAAAAACTGAAGTCATGTGACACACTTAGCTTTCTCAAAGGACATGTTTACTGATCTACACACAGCTAGAGTAGTTGGCCTAATTGCTATGAGTCACGAATCCTTCAACTGATGCATGAGTCAGTAAAGTTGGGATAGATGCCTTTAATGTACATTCCACGGAACCTCCAGACTTTTATATCCCTTCCCACTCTGTTACTGAATCCTAAAATGTTAGGCATCTAAACAATAGCATAAACCCAAACCTCATACTTATTCTTTAGGACATTTCCCAATCATTTTTACATGTGATTATTTCTAATTATCTTGATTATACAGCAGCCATCTCTGCTGACAACAAAGAAGCTAAATCCCCAAATGTTAAGTAAGGTAACCATAGCAACCAAGCTAATGTATGGTCCAATCAGTACAAATAATCATTCCAGTTGCTCCAGAGATGGATGAAATAGCAATTCTCCTTGGAGAGGCACAAGCCTAGCTGTGGTCACCTAGCTTGGCTGATACCGACATAATGTTTATGAGCAGCCTATGGAAGAATAATAAAACCTGAATACTCAGGTTCCATGCATAGTGCCAACACTTTACATGAATTATCTCTCACCTATATAACAAATAAATAAGGTAAGACTATTATTATCTCCACTTTGTAGATGCATAAATAGGCTAAAAGACATTAAATAATTTGTTCATGGTCACCCAAATAACAAGTAGTTCCTGACTCCCATTCCAAACTCATAACCAACACAGACACTGCTTCTTTAAGTCATTTAACACTGACCACGGGGCTTCCCTGACTTCCCTGGTGGCTGAGACGGTTAAGTGTCTGCCTACAAAGCGGGAGACCCAGGTTCGATCCCTGGGTCGGGAAGATCCTCTGGAGAAGGAAATGGCAACCCACTCCAGTATTCTTACCTGGAAAATCCCATGGACGGAGGAGCCTGGCAGGCTACAGTCCGTGGGGTTACAAAGAGTCGGACATGACTGAGCAACTTCACAACAAAACAATGGGGCTTCCCTAGGAGCTCAGTCGGTAAAGAATCTGCCTGCAGTGCAGGACATCCAGGTTTCAAGAAGATCCCCTGGAGAAGGAAATAGCAACCCACTCTAGTATTCTTGCCTGGAAAGTCCCATGGGCAGAGGAACCTAGTGGGCCCTAGTCCATGGAGTCACAGGGTTGGACACGACTTAGCGAGTAAATCACCACCAACACTGACTGTGTCTGTTTTGTGACTACATTTTATACTGACTTCTGACCCAGCTTTTTTGGAGAAATGGGAGTGGGGTGGAGTGAGATGGGGGAGACAGGGAAAGAAGGAGGTGGAAGGAGGGAAGAATGGCTTGTTCACTCAGCTAGTTTGCCTTCCAGATTGATTCATTCCTACTACATAGCCAGATGTCAGACCAGATGTTCAGTCATAGTTGTGAAGAAAAATAACCTTTTGGCTCTTATGAGGGTGACTGTCCCAGGAATCCAGCATCTACTTCTTTCAACAAACCAAATGCATATGAACACTTGAGAAGATGTGATTACCATGGTTTAACATCACCAATAGCTTTCTCTAAAGCTAAGATGTGAGAAGAACGGTCTGATATCTGAAGATACCTCAGAGAAAGTTCTTAAGATATAACTGTTTTTCTTAAAGCTAATTTTGAAGCCTGTGTTTTGACTAGGGTATATATGATATACCATGTATTCCCCTTGATGTGAAGTGGATTGTGTTACAGTCCCAAAGTTATGAGTTACCATAGTGAAGCAGCAGGCATAACACTGCTGTTGGCTGGTAACTGTTTCTAATAACAGATGGACTGCCTCCGTGCAGGGTTCTGCATGCACAGCAGGACACAGCTAGGGGTCTCCTTGTTTTCCGTGACTAAAGGTGAGGCTGGCCCCAAGGCAGATCCCTAGGGCTCTTCTAATGAATCTCCAAGCTGCCCTGGAATAGTCCTACCCTCTTTCTTTTCATGCCAGGTTGGCTTCCCTGACAGTCAACCACTGTCAATCATTAAGAGTTGCAGGACAGATGGGAAGGGGTGGGGGTGGAATGCATTGGGAGATTGGTTCTGGCATAAATACACTACATATATAAAAAGATAACTAATGAGAACCTACTGTATAGCATAGAACTCTACTCAGTACTCTGGAATGACCTATATTGGATGGAAATTCAAGGAAGACAGGATATATATAAATGTGTAGCTAATTCACTTTACTGTACAGCAGAAACTATTAATAACACAACATTTTAAAGCCACTAAACTCCAATTAAAAAAAAGAAGTTGATTGACTGCTGAAAACAAAAATAATAATCAAAGTGAGTTTGTACTAGTCATTATTCAATACATAACTGATTAGAATAAACACTTGGCTTTAAAAAAAGTTTTAGGACAGGGAAGAATGGGCCAACTACAGATCCCTAAATGAGTTCAGCAATCGTGCCTCACTGCATCATCTGGCTCCAAAGAACAATTTTGCAAATATTGCTCTTCAACATCTCTTTCCATCAAACTAAAATGGCAGATTAAAAAAAAACGCCTTGAGTAAAGGATGAAAAGTTTCATAGTGGGATTTGAAAGCCTGGGCAATCATGTCATTCAAGCAAAAAGAACTGGCTGCCAAACAGCTCGCTCAAATGACACCAGGCACATTGCCTAGTGAACTTCAGATGAGTAGGCGTTGGAGTCTGTCTGGGCCTGATTTTCAGAGCCTTCTTAAAGAGGGAAATCTAAGGCAGGCATGCAAACTACAGTAAGATTGGGCCATGTCTGGTTAGCTTGAGGGAGCTTGGATGGTGGTCTTTATTAGCTTGCCAGAATTTCTGTGTCAGGTCACGCCCACAATTCCCTTTCCCAAAGGGACCAAAAAAACCAGTCCCTTCTCTGGCCCATGCAATATGGTGAACAGATGTCTGCCTCGCACAACTTAAACGGGTTGGCTTTCCTGAAATGTAGAGGTAGCAGAAGATGTCTCAGGAACAGTGAGGAAAGGGAGTTCACAAACCATGTCCTGCTACCATTCCAAGGATGGGGATTCAAACATTCTTCTGTGCCATCCATCAGTAGTTCCCTCCAGTTCAAGATCCAGATGCAAGAGAATGTAACTCAAGAAGCAATATTTACCAGGTAGTTCTCAGAGCCTTGGTTGCCTTAACCCGGGCTGCCTATGACATCACAGCAATCCCTAACCCTATGTTTACGGTTATACATTCACACTCTACCCTGACTCACATCCTTTGTTTCCTTCACAGACTTTTCATTTCCTAGCAGCTGTTGACATCCATCCCTTTCTGGGCTCACCTTTTCCTGAGTTGACCCCATGGACCTGTGAGACAGCCAAGGGCCTTTGCTCTATCCTTGAGTCAGCTGAATATACAGCTGCCTATACCTGTGCCAATGCATCTTTATCATACTTGTAGTCCACCTGCTCTTTGTTTACCAGCTTCTGTACACACAGAAGTTAACTCTGTGTTCTCCCTTGGCAGACATCATTGAGTAATGTCTTATTTCACCACCTAGGGTGAACCAAGAACACTACTTATGGTGAATCAGAGACACTTTGGCTTATGCTACAGAAACCAGTTTGTCTTTTTGAAAATGCACCTTATTCTATGAAAGCTTAATATGTGAAAATTCAGATCCAGGTATGAAATTAAATTTACACACAGCTTTTCAGGTCTGTGCAAAGCAGTGGTTTTCAAGGAGAGGGACCTCCCCACAAATGTTTTGGCAGTTTGTGGGGACATTTTTGCTAGTCCCAATGATTGAGGTAATATGGTTGGCATTTATTGAGTGGGGCCCAGGAAGGCTAGATTAGACAGTCTTATACAACAAAGAATTGTCCTAACAGGCATCCTGGAGCCTAAAACCAACTATTTTAGACATAATCATGAAATGTTTTTATATAGTTTTAATGGTGTCTGAATTTTCCAGGAATGCATTACTGTAAAAATCAAAGAAGGAGATTGTATTTTGGTTTCTTTGAAACTTTACCAAGAGGTTGTCATCATTGGGAAGGTGGGGTAGGGGAAGCAAAAAAAAAAAAAAAATCACACCACTGAGAGCAATGCAACAGTTTTTGAGTCAGCAGTATACACACCATATCAGGCTGCATGGTAGTTGTTGCATTTATGGCAACACACACCGTCAGTATTAGTAATATCAATATCCATAGTAAAGCTATGGTTTTTCCAGTGGTCATGTATGAATGTGAGAGTTGGACCATAAAGAAGACTGAGTACCGAAGAATTGATGCTATTGAATTGTGGTGTCAGAGAAGACTCTTGAGAGTCCTTGGACTGCAAGGAGATTAAACCAGTCCATCCCAAAGGAAATTAATTCTGAATATTAGTTGGAACGATTGATGCTGAAGCTGAAGCTCCAATACTTCAGCCACCTGATGGGAAGAGCCAACTCATTGGAAAAGACCCTGATGCTGGGAAAGATTGAAGGCAGGAGGAGAAGGGGAGGAGAGAGGACGAGATGGTTGGATGGCATCACCAACTCAGTGGATGTTATTTGGAGCAAGCCCTAGGAGATGGTGAAAGGACAGGGAAGTCTGGCGTGGTACAGTCCATGTGGTTGCACAGAGTTGGACATGACTGAGTACTGAACAACAACAATGGTAATACACTGTGTCTTTAAAAAAATATCTTCTATGGTTGTCATGCCTGAGGTTTTTACTGATGAAATGTTATGACTTTTATTTCTCTTTACATTATACATAGGACATTATATTCTTTTCTAAGATTTTATATAAGTTATCAAATCAATGAATTTCTATATAGAATGGTCAAGAAAATGTTTTTTATAAAAGTGAACTTTGGGATCGATGGAGACAAGAACCACTGGCATAAAGCAACATCTGTCTGCAATTCAGACAAAAACATTTTCCATTTGCACAAACAGAAGAGATTTCCTGCTGTACTAGATGAGAATAGTGATGCAAAGATTTTCTACATTAAATGATGTGATAGAAAATCTGAAAAATGTGTCCTTTTTAATTGCACTTTAATCTATTCAGCCTCCTGTCAACCAACCCCTTTTATGCTTAGTTCATTTTTATTCCAATATTTGAGATGGTTCCTGACTACATCACTTTGCCAGATAACATGGGGATTAAGAAATTCAAGGACCTGACCATCTAGAAGTGTAGACTGCCCTCTCTTGGAGGGCAATCTGCATTAAGATGACAGCATTGAACAAATCTGGTGTTTATAACTTTGACATTCAGGGCATCAAATGATGTTTCTTTGAAATGAAATTCTGAAATGCCCTTGGATCCTCTATTATAACATCACTGAGGTAGTTATAATGTAATGCTGAGGTTCTCAATCAATTTAGGTGTCAGGTAGCCCATAAGGAGTATGTATTATAAAAGAGAAGAAGAACAAATTGGTTTAGAGGAGGGAGGATGATGGGCTTTAGAGTTAGGTAGATCTGGATCCACATCTTGGTTCTATTGCTTACTAGCTGTCCAACTTGGAGAAGCTCAATTTTCTCCTCTGTATAATGGGCATAATACCAACGGCTTCACTAAGCTGATTTGAGCATTATATGAGATCCCACCTAGCATATTAAAATGCCCAGCATACACTGGGACCAAATCATCATCATTCCATTTTCTTTGGGAGTTCTTCAATGAGTCCTAGGGTCTAAGCATTGAAAGCATCCTAGTCAGCAAGTCAAATGTTCTATTAGACTATCTAATATAAACATCTTCTGTAGATGGTGAACGAAAAATTCCCAGCCCTTATTGTTCCCATATGTTCTCTGGTCTTGATCAGTGGTAACTAATTCTATTTTGGTCACCTATATATCTTAAGACTCCAAACAAAATCTGAAAACATATGAAGTTTCTTGAAGCTTATAATCAATTCCTTCCCTCTAAAACCATCTTCCTCCCCCTGCCCGACCAAATCACTGTAAGTTACAAAAACAGAATGAATGGTCAGCTTAGATATGATATCTATTTTTTAAGATTACTTAAAAAATTTTTAGTACTCAGCATATTAAGGGCCAAATTGCTACACAGAACATCCTCAAATTCTCTATGTACTTGAGCTCAAAATAACAAAGAAATAAATTCACTCTTTGCCATGAATACAAGACCATTTATGGTAAAATTGTGTATGATTGCTCATAGTTAATCGCAAAGAGATAGGTATTTGGTAGTCTTGAATATGTGGGCAGAAGAGGTTTTCAGGATTAGGCTCTTGATAGAGATAATTGTACCTTCTTCACGAAAGAGGCCCTGTTAACATATTACTTTCTCTTTCCTTACTAAAAGCTGTGACTTTTGCCCCGTGAAAATAAAAATTCAGCATTATCAGCTAGCATCAGGGGTGTATAGTGTTCTTTCACAAAAAAAAAACACATGGCCCATAGGTTATGTGCTGTTTCTGAGTCATTCTAGCTATGATTTATCTATTCTCTCCTTGAACTGAGGCCTTCCTGAGTAGTCACCAATGGAAAAGATAAGCAGCTGACATCCACAAAGTGGGTCTGGGCAAGACATTTCTTAGGGAATCATCAGTTCACTGCTCTCTGCATAGTTAGTTTTCCCCTTTCTGAAAGTGGTGTGGTGGTGGTGGGGCCTTCCCTTGCTTCTCCTATGTGTGTGTGTGAAAGGCCACAGTATGCCACACAATGCTTTATATTGTAACATTTTGAAAATTAAGAACTGACATAGCATTCTTTTCATTTTATGTATACAACATAAAGACTTTAGGCATGCATAAACTATACGCATGCATACAACATGCATATACTGCAAATGATCATATTAATCTAGTTAACATCCGTGACCACACACAGTTAAAATTTTTCTCTTGTGATGAAAACTTTCAAGATCTCTCTTAGCAACTATCAAATACAGTCTTGTTAATTACAGTCACTATGCTGTAAATTACACCTATGCTGCTAGGTCACATCAGTCATGTTCGACTCTGCGACCCCATAGACTTACTTATTTGATCACTGGAAGTTTGTATCTTTTGACCACTTTCATCCATTTCACACATTCCCTGCCTCTGGCAACCACTAATCTGTTCTCTTTAAATTCACTTTTTTCTTTTCTTTTAACTTATTTTTTGAGATTCCACATGTGAAACCTTGCCCTTCTCTGACTTATTTCACTTAGCAAAATTCCCTCAAGATCCATCTATATTGTCACAAATGGCAGCATTTCCTCCTTTTATGGATGAATAATACTCTCTCTCTTGTATGTAATTTTATGTATATGTATATATACAAACACACATATATACACAATTGTATATATGTGTATATATGTGTGTATATCTGTATCTCTCTATATATACCACATTTCTTTATCTTTTCATCCATCCATGGTCTCCTAAGGTTTTCCATGTCCTGGCTATTGTAAATAATGTAGTGATGAGCATGGGGATGCATGTATCTTTTCAAGACAGGACTTCTTTTCTTTTGGGTAGATACCTAGAAGTGAAATTGCTGGATCATATGGATTCTTTCGGGTTCTATTTTTAATGTTTGAGGAACTATCACACTATCACACTGTTTCTCATAATGGCTTCACCAGTTTGCATTCCTACCAACAGTGTACAAGGGCTCCCCGCATTCTACTGTCACCAACACTTGCTAACTTTTTTTCCTTTTTGATACTAGGCATTCTGACAGGTGTAACATGGTAGTTCATTGTGGTTTTGGTTTCCATATCTCTGATGATTAGTGATGTTCAGGACCTTTAAGGTATTTAGCCAGCTGCAGGTCTTTTTTGGAGAAGTGCCTGTTCAGATCCTCTGTCCAATTTTTAATTGAACCATTTTTCTCTATTGAATTGTATGAGTTCTTTATATATTTTGAGTAATAGTCCCTTATCAGATTCGATTTACAAATATTTTCTCTTGCTCTGTGGGTTGTCTTTTCATTTCGTTGATGGCTTCCTTTGCTGTGCAGAAGCTTTCTAATGTAGTCCCACATGTTTATTTTTGCTTTTGTTGCTTCTGCTTGTGCCATCTATATTGTACAATGTTAAAAGATGACAGAAGGAGAGTGCTATCCTCTGGTCATTCTTTTGAGTTAGACTTCACTCAGTATCATTAATAATAATAATATTAATGTCTAATTCAAGGAGTGACTAGAGGACATCATCAAGAATGCAGAGAGTTCTCATATTTTCCTAACGTGTGTATCTTGGATCTATTGGCTTTTTAGCTTTATTTGTTTGTATCATTATTTTTGTGGCCACCCTGGGGATTCTAATATATATCCTCAACTATTTCCTGTCTACATGCAGTTAATATTTTACCACTTGCAATAAACGGCAGAAGTGTTGTATCCATAAGGTCTATATCTATCCCATTTTCCTTTATGCAAGATTTTTTTTGTATTACATCTACATACATTATAAACCCCATCAGTGTTACAATTTTTACTTTAAACTGTTATATGACATAAATAAATTGAGGAAAAAGGCGAACATTTTAGAAGTCTTTTGTGTTTACTTAGATATTTACCATTTTCAATGCTTTTCATTCTTTTCTGGGGATTTCTATCTTTTCCAGAAGTTTCTGTCTTACATAATTTTCTTTCATCCTAGAGAGTTTCTTACATATAGTATATCTTGAAGTTCAGGTCTACTGGTGACAATTTATTTTAGTTTTGCTTTATGTGAAAATTTCATTATTTACTCTTTATTTTGCAATGTATGATTGCTGGGTAATGAATTTTGGTTTGACAATTTTTATTTGCTTATTACTTTAGAGATGTTGCTTTGCTTTCTATTAGCCTCCATAGTTTCTGCTGAGAAACCAACCAATAATCAGATCACTCTTCTATATACTTAATGTGTCATTTTTCTCTTGCTGCTTTAAAGGTTTGCTATTTTTTAAAAATACAAATTTATTCATTTTAATTGGAGGCTAATTACTTTACAATATTGTATTGGTTTTGCCATACATCAACACTGAGATGACCCAGAGGGATGGTAAAGGTTTGCTTTTTATCTTGGGACTTCTACAGTTTGATTATAATGAAACGTGGTGAGGGCTCCTTTACACTTATTCTACTTGGTTTTCACAGATCACATGTCTTTACATTGTTTCAACAAATTAATTAGTTATTAATTCTTCAAATATTCCCCTCTTTCCCCTTTCTAAGAGTCCATTTATACGTATATAGGACTACTAGATATTATCTAAGAGGTTTCTGAAGCTTGTTTTTTTCCAATTTTTTTCCCTGTTCTCCACATTGGATATTTTTACTGTTGTCTTCAAGTCCACCTGCTCATTTATATCTCCATTCAACTCTGAAGTATCTCCAGTAATTTAATTTCAGACATTGTATTTTTCAGTTCTAGATTTTCATTTGGTGCTTTTTTTTCTATTTGGTTATTTTTATTGGTTCTGTTTCTTTGAGGAGGTTTTTTATCTTTTCATTGTCCTGTGCATCATTTAGGTTATAATAACTATGTTCAAATCCTTGTGATTTAGTCCCAATCTCTGGATCATTCTGGGGTCAAACACAACTGACCTTTTTGCCTGAGAACATGCCCTATTTTCTTGACTCTTTATATGCTGGATAATTTTGGACTGTGTCTGAAACACTGTGAAAATTAACTAGTGGAGATTCTGGATGCTGTTATTTTCCTCCATCAAGTGTCATTTCTTTTGATTTTGGTGGCAATTATCTTGTGTCCTGGGCAAAGCTGCTTCAGCTGTGTCCTACTCTTTGTGACCTGATAGACTGTAGCCCTCCAGGCTCTTCTGTCTATAGGATTCTTTAGGCGAGAATACTGGGGTGGGTTGCTATACCCTCCTTCAGGGGATCTTCCTGACCCAGGGATTGAACCCGCGTCTCTGAGGTCTCCTGCACTGGCAGGCAGGTTCTTTACCACTAGCGCCACCTGGGAAGCCTGGAAATTATTTTAGGAATCTCAACTCCAAACTGTTTCTCTGGTGACAGCTGCAGTCTCTGTTCATTTCCTATCTTCAGCTTAGTTGCTTCGAGTCAATGTCAGGCATGCATAGCTGAAGAGGCAGTTATAGATATGGGTAGACAGAATTTGAACACTCCCTATATATTCCTCTAGATCTCTCCTTCTAGTGATGCCTCTCAGTGTGTCCTGGCCAGAAAGACTTTTTCTCCACTGCTGCCTTGAGTAAGCTGTGTCAACTGTCCTTAGCCTAAGGTCATTCAAACTTGGAACTTAATTTATACAGCTCCCCTTCTACCCTCCCTTAAGTGTGTTCTTCCCCTGAAGCATCTCTTGTTCACTCTCTAGTATTTCCAGCTTTTGACGTTATGCCAAAGTTCAAAGTGGTTTTCTCCAGGGAGTCTTCCCAAAAGGCCTCATCCCATCATTACCAGAAAGAGAAGACATACCACCACTCATTATGAATTGTGGAAAGCCCCTAGGAAGCCCCATGACTGAAAAGATACTGAGTATGAACATGAGAATGGCTTAAAATCTGAGCCATTCTCTTAAATATCAACCAACATCTTTGTTCTCTTTATTTAGAAATATCACAACCATTTAAAAATGACTTACTCCATCTTTAGTTATCAGATTCAAAGTTATAAAAGATATATTTTAACTTGACAGGAGTTTGTTTTCAGAAATTCATCTGGCTATAGACCCATTTCCTTGAATTATCCCTCACTCACTTCAAAAACTGGAATAGTTTGAGTCTCCATTTTTTTCATTCCCCACAGATATCCAACCTATAGTTTCAGAGAAGTACATGAAAAGAGGGCTTAAATGACTTCACGTTTATGAGGTCAGTGCCCTTTTGATTTCTTCTAATCAGATCTCCAGCAACCCTGGATCATTATGACTTAATTTCTTGTCCTTGCTGGTTATTTCCCCTCTAAAATCACAATCTTTCATGACATTATAATCATTTCCACAGTCACCAACTTTTGCCTCACAAGTTCAGAAGCAATACATTTAACTGAAAAATTTATAATAGAAGGAAAAGTGCTACTAGGAAATAGCCTGTTTTTAATCACACAAACATCAATTGTAATAAGACGCAAGAAGAAATATTAAAAACATACATCAATAAGAACTTTTCTCTACTGTTTTCCATTTGGCCTCTGTATTTCTTTTGATATTACTGACTTGACTTTCCTATTAAGTACACTGTTTGGTGTTTAAGAAGCAAAAGCATGAAGTCTATCTTATTAGCTTACCGGCAACATCAATATCTATTTAGAGGACTGCAATGTTAATGATGTAAAAACAGAAAGTATAGAAATAAGAAGTTTGCTTTTAAATGTTAATAACTGTCCTCTCTGCAAAGATGGGGCTAAAGGAATTGATGGTTTCATCTTTTACTGGCAGAAAAACATACTTAAGCTCATGATCCTAGGTCAAAGCCATGATCAGCACCATTCAGATGAAAGGATGCTAACTCAGTTAGAGTTTACACCGTGGTAAGATGGGTTGACCAGGACCCTGGAGTATACAGGTGAAGGAACCCAACAGCACTACGTTTGCTTATCCCAGCACCAACCCTCACCTCCACTACAATTTCTTCTCGGTCTTGCTTCCTGTCTTTGCCAACTGAAAGCTTTTAAAAATCCTTGTACTGTCATTTTAGCAGTGTTTGAGAAAAGAGACACTGTTCTAGGCTCTGAAGGCAGAGTAGTGAACAAGACAAAGATGGTTCCTATTCTCCTGAGTTTATGTTCCCATGAGGACTGTTAATATATAAATCTAGACAAGTGGAGACACAAATGATTTCACATATTGCCATGCCCTCCTCCAGGGGATCTTCTTGACCCAGAGATGGAACCCATATCTCTTAAGTCTCTTGCATTGGCAGGTGGGTTCTCTAACCACTAGACCAGCACCATCTGGGAAGCCTCATTAAGTCTTTAAGAATGCAAAATAGGGGAATGTGACACAGTACAACAAATGAGGGGATGATTCCTTTAGCAAAGGTCATCAAGGAGGTTTATTTGAGGTGGTAACATTTGAGTTAAGAAGAGTTATGACAAGAAGGAATCAGCCTCATTGAGTTTCAGGAGCACAAATTAAATCCATGGCCAAGGGCCATGCATAGTCACTTCAGTTGTGTCTGACTCTTTAGGACCCCATGGACTGTAGCCCACCAGGCTCCTCTGTCCATGGGATTCTCTAGGCAAGAGTACTGGAGTGGGTTACCATTTCCTTTTTCAGGGGATCTTCTCACACCAGGGATAGAACCCACATCTCTTGTCTCCTGAATTGGCAGGCAGGTTCTTTACCACTAGCTCAACCTGGAAGCCACTAAATCCATGGTGTGTTTTATAATAGGTGCTGCTGCTAAGTAGCTTCAGAAGTGTCCAGCTCTGTAAGACCCCATAGGTTGCACCAGGCTCCCCTGTCCCTGGGATTCTCAAGGCAAGGACACTGAAGTGGGTTGCCATTTCCTTCTCCAGTGCAGGAAAGTGAAAAGTGAAAGTGAAGTGGCTCAGTCGTGTCCAACTCTTAGCGACCCCATGGACTATAGCCCAGCAGGATCCTCCATCCATGGGATTTTCCAGGCAAGAGTACTGGAGTGGGGTGCCATTGACTTCTCTGGTTTTACAATAGATGATGTCATTAAAGCAAGAAAAACTATTTTCTATTACTGACATCTTAAGGAAATAAATCAAAACATCTACACTGGTCATGTCTGGATGTAGATTAGAATCTGGGAATCCATTTGTCACTGCATAGTCTTCCATATTTTTTAATAACAAGAAAAATATTTAAAAGAAGAACTCAAAATACATTTAAAAGGAGAGAAAGAGCCCCAAAGCAAACTTAGATCACTGTGAGCAACATTTAACCAGCTTAAAATTTGTGCATTGGAGAGGGGTTGCTATGTGGGTCTGAGGGAGTCCCCAAATACAAAATATGATCCTCAAACACAAAGTATGATCCCCAAACACAAAGTATAACAGAGTTCTCTAGGGGCTGGTGGTAAGGGCAGCAGGGGAGGTGGGTGGGGAGGGAGGGTCAAGGGAGAGTAGCCAGTCTCCTCTTACATCCAGGACTCATTCAGGCCTGTAGGGATCACAAGGCTCACCTCTGCAGGGAGCCCTCCAGGGGCCAGTGCTACCTTCTGGAGGGAATTTCATTCTCAACATAAAGAGGAAACCAGGACAGAAGGCCCTGTCAGAGAGAAAGGAGGCAGAGGCTAACTGATAAAGAATCTGGTGGCACTTTGTGACAGATACAGGAATATTTTAACTATAAATTATTAGTTTAGCAAAATTTATTTGTCTTTAACTTATATCACAAGTTTTCAAGGGAAATTTAATTAATGAATCTGAAAGCATATTCTGTGCCAACACTAGATATTTGTGTCTTAATTTTTATTTTCTGGGAACCACGGGCAAAACTGGAAATAAAACATTCATCAGTTTGAGGCTATTTGGCTAGAGACTAAGAAAAAATACAAGGGATCTGAGCTGAACTCCAAATTTAGACCAAAAAGTTCCACCATTTTATAAAGAGGCAAAAGAGTCTTAGCTCATAGAAATCAGGTTTTTATCACTCCCACTCACAGGGTATCAACCATGACAGACCAGAAGTGGAAAATCTCAGGGTTAACCCCATTTTTAAACACTGTTCTTATGTGCATCAAAGCTTGGGAAATGAGAGAAGCAAAGAACCTTCTTATAACTCACACAACTCAGTATCAAAAAACAGTCCAATTTAAAATGGGCAGAGGACCACAGACCTTTTTTTTTTTTCCCCAAAAAAGATGTACAGTCAGATACATGCAAAGATGCTTAACATCACTAATCAGGGATATTAAAATCAAAACCACAATGAAATATCACCTCAGGTGTGTCAGAAAGGCTATTAGCAAAGACAACAACAACGAAAGTATTGGTGAGGATGTCAAGAAAGGGCACCCCTCATGCTTTGTTGGTGGGAATATAAATTGGTGCTATCATGAAAAAAAGTATGGATGTTCCTCAAAAAATTAAAAATAGAACTACCATACCAATTCCAACTCTGGATATTTAACCAAAGAAAATGAAAACACTAACTCAAAAGATATACATATCTCTGTGTTCACTGCAGCATTATTTACAGTAACCAAGATATAGAACTGAAGTATTTATCAACAGATGATAAACTGTGGAAAATTCTGAAAGAGATGGGAATACCAGACCACCTGACCTTCCTCTTGAGAAATCTGTATGCAGGTCAGGAAGCAACAGTTACAACTGGACATGGAACAACAGACTGGCTCCAAATAGGAAAAGGAGTACATCAAGGCTGTACATTGTCACCCTGCTTACTTAACTTCTATGCAGAGTACATCATGAGAAACGCTGGGCTGGAAGAAACACAAGCTGGAATCAAGATTGCCGGGAGAAATCTCAATAACCTCAGATATGCAGATGACATCACCCTTATGGAAGAAAGTGAAGAAGAACTCAAAAGCTTCTTGATGAAAGTGAAAGAGGAGAGTGAAAAAGTTGGCTTAAAGCTCAACATTCAGAAAACAAAGATCATGGCATCCGGTCCCATCACTTCATGGCAAATAGATGGGGAAACAGTGGAAACAGTGTCAGACTTTATTTTGGGGGGGTTCCAAATCACTACATATGGTGACTGTAGCCATGAAATTAAAAGACGCTTACTCCTTGGATGGAAAGTTATGACCAACCTAGATGGCATATTGAAAAGCAGAGATATTACTTTGCCAACAAAGGTCTGTCTAGTCGAGGCTATGGTTTTTCCTGTGGTCATGTATGGATGTGAGAGTTGGACTGTGAAGAAAGCTGAGTGCCAAATAATTGATGCTTTTGAACTGTGGTGTTGGAGAAGACTCTTGAGAGTCCCTTGGACTGCAAGGAGATCCAACCAGTCCATTCTGAAGGAGATCAGTCCTGGGTGTTCATTGGAAGGAATGATGCTAAAGCTGAAACTCCAGTACCTTGGCCACCTGATGCAAAGAGCTGACTCATTGGAAAAGACTGATGCTGGGAAGGATTGGGGGCAGGAGGAGAAGGGGACGGCAGAGGATGAGATGGCTGGATGGCATCACTGACTCTGTGGACATGAATTTGAATGAACTCTGGAAATTAGTGATGGACGGGGAGGCCTGGCGAGCTGCAATTCATGGGGTCACAAAGAGTCGGACATGACTGAATGACTGAACTGAGAGGGTATTATGCCAAGCAAAATACATTAGACAGAAAAAGACAAACACCATATGATTCCATTTATGTGGAATAAAACAACAAAACAAACAAAACAGAAAGAGATTCGTAGATATAGAGAACAAACTGGTGATCGCCAGAGACAAGGGGAAGGGGGCTGGGGGTTGGGTTAAACAGGTGTGTGTGGGGGGATTAAGAGGTACAAACCTCCAGTTATAAGTTATAGGGATATAATGAACAGCACAGGAAGATAGTCAGTAATATTTAAATAATTTGTATGGTAACAGATGGCTATCAGACTTACGATGGTGATCAGTTTGTAATGTATAAAATGCCGAATCACTATGCTATACCCCTGAAACTAGTAGAATATTATATATCAATTATGCTTCAATTTAAAAAATTGCTTTAAATTTTAAAAGATAGTTGTTTCTTGGTCATGATGAAGATAATAGTAGCAACTCAGAAGGTTTGTCATCTTCAGTTTTGGACTCCTACTGTAACATGCTACAAACTCCCATTCCAACAGGGAGGTCGTGGATGCTGCTCTCTGAGGACACTGCAGCTCACTGGTTTCTATAGGGGTTTATGTGACCGCTTCACAGTGGCCACAGACAGAAAACCCATAGACCCAATCTGGCCTTGCAGATACACTTGGCTCAGGTCACTTTTTATTTTATTGCTCCAACATTTAAAAATTGAAAGCATAATCCAAGTTTACGGATTCTGAGGAAAAAAACAAATCAGAAGATCAGGCAACTTTGGGCCTACATTCTTTTACAGTCATACTTGGCTAGAAGTAGCAGTGGCTGCCCCGATTGTATGCAGTACCCATCTCGTATTTATGTTACTTTGTACACACTTCTGTTTGTTCTCTCTGCTGCTGCTCAGGCTGGACCAAAACAGTCAGCCTTTTCCACTGCGAGTCAGGATGCCTGCCACAAAAACAGGGGAGACCAGGCTATGGCCAGTGGAAATGGCCAAGGCTCATGTATAGCTGACTCCATTTCTACTCCCTGAGTGACAGAGAAGGATCTTGCTTCTACTGGAAACTGACAGCATGGACTTTTGGAACACTGGGAAGGAGTTCCCTAGGGGGTGAAGAGGTTTTAGGTTAGTGAAAACTAAAGCATTAATGAGAGCTTTTTTTTTTTCCTTTCTCGACAATTTTTTCTCTATCGTATCCCTTGGGGTATTTTAAAAGAAGTATTTGGGAGGGAATTTCATGGGAGAGTCACAGATTTTAATAAGAGGGCTTAGAGAAATTTTGTCAAGTGCCAGAAGTTGTATTTTAAATTGATTTCCAGGTCTAGAAGGGCCGACAAGTGGCCCACAGCCAGGCAGGCAATCGTTAAGGGTGGGGATGACTCATTCTGTGGGGTGTGGAGAAGATGACCCAAAACTTTGGAAAATCTAGTTTTAATTCTCATTAGGAAACAGTCCCAAACAAATTTACTCCCCCACCCCCTGACTTTCCCCTACCTCCTCCAATTGTATTAAACTCTAAGTATACTGGGGGCTTTCTAAGTCCTTTATGGGTCAGCAGAGTAAATTCCTTTTATATGGTTAGACTGCTGCTTGAAAATCATTGTGTGAGATTTTATAGAGCAAAAGGATTCTTCACACAGGCTTGAAATCTCCTCTCCCTTATTTTTTTTTCTTGGTTCCCATAATACAGCTTGAGGTTTGAACACAACATGGGCTAGAGCCTTGATGGAGATCTATGCCAGAGCTACCTACTTTGTTTCTTCATGGAAACAAAGCCCTAATGGGCTCACAATATGATAAACCAGCCATTTTAGTGTTTCCAGGAGAATTATTTGGTAGGTAAAATAAGAAAGTATCCTCCTCCCAACTTTTTTAACTTTTTGCCCCAGAGAAAGAAGTGGTTGGTAATTAGGAACATTTCTCTTAGTCATCTAGCTCCATGTTTAGAGATAGCACTTTGCTACCAATAGATAAACCTTAACTCTAAAGGGAGTCATGCATGAACCATCTTATAGAAAGCAGTATACTATAAGATTAGGGCTTTGCAGGTGGCTCAGTGGTAAGGAATCCACCTGACAATACAAGGAGATGCAAGAGACGCAGGTTTGTCCTTGGGTCAGGAAGATACCCTGGAGGATGAAATGGCAATCCACTCAGTATTCTTACCTGGAGAATCCCATGGACAGAGGAGTCTACTGGGCTACGTGACTGAGCACACATGCAACAATACCACAAGATTAGGAAAGAACTGTTTTTGCATTAAATATGTGCAAATTCTTTAAATCATTTCCTTAGCTCAACAATAGCCCACAAGAGTTTCATTCATGTGATAATCAAAGAATATTTACTTTCTATTTCATTTCTGGATTTGGGAAACTGAGTTACAGTTTCAAGATCAAGTTACAGTTACAAGATCATGAGGTTCCTTGCCTTAAGAAAGTTAACTTCTAATGGGTGCAGAGGTTGATGGCAGGGGTGATGGAGATGGACACTAATACATTCAAAGAATAAAGTAAAGCATGGAAGTGTTTACTTCTGCATGATGAGAAAAATGCTAGCCAGGAAAAGAGCCAGGAAAAAGCATTCTGGGAAGAGAAAATATCAAATGCAGAGGCACTGAAGCTGGGAGGGAAAAAGCTTGGCAGAGTAACGGAAAGAAGACCAGAGTGGCTGGGGTCAAGGTAAAGAGTGGTACCAAAGTCAGATAGGTAGGCAATCTCCAGTCATAAAAGGAAGCCATCAGAAGGGTTTCCATGGTATAGCAATGCATCTTTTGGGAACTTCAGATCAGGGCTGGCGAACTACACCCTGCAAGCTAAATATGGCCTTCCACATGTTTTGAAAGTAAAGTTTTATTAAAACACACTTTGTTTGTTCATTTATGTAAGGCCTATGGTTACTTTTGCACTGAAATGGTAGTGTTGCTTAGTTGCAACAGAGACTCAAGTGGCCCATAAAGATAAAAAAAAATTTAACAAGCTATCTGGCCCTTCAGAGAAAAGACTTATCAACTCTTACTTTCAACTATGCATTCTTAATAGTTTTTACAGATCTTCCATTTGGTTTACACAAAACTGACTACCATGTTAGCCTTTCTCAGAAGACATTAGATAAAACTGCCAACACAGGAATATTTCAGAAAATAAAAACTTGTCTTGAAACAGGGATCAGACTCAGCCATATGAGATTATCTAGCCAAGACTGTTTTATCACAGCAAGATGCTATCTCACATAGCAAGAAGTCTGTAAGTGAGTTTGATTATTTCCATGGGAAGACACTGTCATCCAGGTGCTTGACATCTTTCTGCCGCCTTCAGAATGTGGGAAAGCTCATGCCTCCTGGTGGCAAGATGGCTACCATGAGCTGATGACAGTTTAACCCCAGGAGTTCCTGCAAACAAGAGGGGAGCTATCTAACAGCAAAACAGGCTGGGTATTTCCTCCCAAGTGTCTTTTTTAGGGAAGAAAAATCCTCTCTGACCCACTGCTCATGTCATCTACTTATATCTGATTGGCTAGATCAGCCTGTGTGCACACCAATGTCTGGTAAGGAGAAAGGACTTATCATGATTGGTGCAGGCTACCTAACACTCATCACCTGGGAGCCTGCACGTATACATGGAGAATGGATGCCTGAACAAGATCAGGTTTTTACCAGCAAGGAAGACAGGCAAGAAAGGGTGAGAGTGAGGCAACTAAGAGTACCCGCCACAGAGTGGGATCTTCATAAAAATCCTGTGCCTGTGCCTGTTCCTGTCTATTCAGAGAATGAATGGGAAAGGTGGAAACAGAAATTGAGCAGATCCCCTCACTGGGAGGTGTGGGGCAGTGGTAGAATACAATTGATTGCTTAGTTCTTTGACAATGTAAATATCATCTATTGTATCCACAACAGATTGAGTAATTCAATCCAACATATGGAAAACTTGCTCTCAAGGCAACATATACTTTCAGCCTCTCTGGTGAGTCATCTTTCTCCTAAGCTTGAAGAAACCACAATTATTTGAATGTGGACTCTTTTCAACTGAGTTTTTCAAGTAGGGGCTTGAAACCACATTGGGCTTCCCTCCGATTCCCAGACAGGTACTTCTCTAACACATCTCTAGTTATTTGCATTCTTCACCTCTCTAGCTGGCTGGAAACCACAGTCTGCTTCAGCATTTGTTTTCCCCTCTGGGGAAAAGGTACGCTTTCTCCTTCAGTCTCACATTTATTCACCATGTATTTAGAGTACCTACTACCTGGTCCTCAGAGAGCTTAAAGTCTGATTCTAAGGAAGCTGAATTAGTTGCTGTGTTAATGGCATTTTCTGTGACAGCTGAGGAGTTATTGTAGAGAGAAACGTTAAAAGAGAGCTGAAACTCAGCAAAGATGAGACCAGAGAGAACTGTCTTGAGTTGAGCTGTATTAGATGAGTTTATATAATATCTGGTTTTGTTTGATTTTCTTTTTAGTAGAGGAAATTATAGCAACCGGGAAGTGACAGAAGTTCTGTGATGTTTATAGAGAGTTGGTCAAGCCAAGGCATTTTCATTTTGAAACGAATTCACTTGGATTGAACTGACTTTTGCAAAATACAGGCTATAGTAGTTTCAACCTCTGAAGAGCCTAATTACCTTATTAGTACTCTATGAAGAAATATTACTGTTTTTGGCCTCAGTAGCCATCATTCATACCCTCTTTCTTTCCTTCATTTACTTATTTTAAGAACACCTGGTGTGTGTTAAGCTATATCTGGCACTGAGAAAACAAATGAATAAGACATTTATTAAGTACCTGTTTTGAGCTAGGTGTAGGTTAATGCAGTGCCCTTGCTCTTAAGCATCTCCCAGTGTAGTTACTTGCCTGGCATCTAGACAAGTAACTCTAGCACACTGGAATGACATATAAAGAACATCCGTAGAACTGCCTTATAATTGAGTATGAAGTTAAGCACCAGATTCTGGACTCACACTTAGAATGTGACTTGGAGTGAGTTACTGAGAGTCTGCAAGCCTCAGTTTGCACACTCGAGGACTGAAGCAACTGAGCACGCACACGCTCACAAAGTGGAGGTACTGCTAGGGTATGCATCACACGGTTACTGTGAGTGCTAAAGAGACGACAGCTCTGGAGCTATTAGCACCACACTAGACACGTGGTGAATGGGCCAGAGTTTGCCAATGGTATGTGCTACCAGAGGGGCAGCACTGTCAGAAGACTGCTGGCCAAGCACAGAAGGGGCTTGGAAATCAAACTCTGTCAATGTTCAGTGACTTTGGGCAAGTTAGCACCCTCCCTATCATTCAGGTTTCTGCTCTGCAAGATGGAGGTAATACCTAATTCAAATAATTGTTTGTAAGAAATAAGAGGAAATACACGGCTAGCTCTAAGCATGATGACTGGCCCATATAAACTCAAATAAATGTCAACCACATTACTACAGCTGCTGTGGGCACTGAAACAACAAAGGCAACCACCCACAGGGCCAGGACACATTTCTTGGAGAAGATGACACTCAAAACATGCTGTTTGTGGCAAGGGTCGAAGTCATCAGCCTTCATGGTTGTGAAAACAACTCTATACCTGTTTTATGGATCATGGATCACTGGCATCTTGTTTGTGCAGTTTGAACAGAACATTAAATTATGGAAAATTTGAGAATTGCTGCCTCTGTATTTTCATGGACTAGTACAGGGTGTGACAAGTCTAGACCCTTGTCCCTCTCCCTCCTAAATGGCCAAACTCTCCTAGAAATTTTCTTCTCAGGTTACAGAAAACACCTTCAAAGCATCATGGTTACTACACTGCGCTAACACTGACTTGTGATGTACTCACTTCCATCCTCCAAAGCTGTGCCAGTGCACAGGACTCTAGTCTGTGAGCAGCTCTGTGCTTTGGCAGAAATCCTAGGAAATGGGTGTGAAGGAAGCAAATAACTAGTGAGCAGGATGACATGAGAAACCTACAAGCACTCTGTGCTCTCCAGACCCTCACTGCCTGACAGGCAGCCAGTGTTTCTTACCGGAAGTGACATTACCAAGATGGCAACATATGCCACTCTCCCCTACGGGTTTCCTTACCACAGTGTTTGGGTATTAAGTGTTCTTTTGGAAATAGTATCATCATCTTTTCCTATTAGGGGATAACTCTTTCTCTACTCACAGTTCGAGTATTTCAGTAGACTTAGACCCATTATAAGTGGTTCCCTAGTGGTATATGTCTGGCCCAGGCCTAAGCCCACTGGATAATTCCCTCTGCCAGCCTTGGTTTAGGAAGGGACACAGACTCAATTCAGGCCAACAGTATTCAAACTGAGGATTCTGGTCCTTTCTTCTAGGTCATACTTTATCCCAGAAGAACATAGACCTGCATCTTTCATGAAGAATCAGAGCTTACCTAAGAATGCAACAGATACCATGCAAGCAGAGGAGAGAGAAGAGAAGCAAAGCTAGGGATGTTATTTAAGCTCCGAACACCTCCCAAACCCTGGACTTGTCATTGACATGCACCTACAAGTTCACCTTTCTATTTAAGCTGCTTTTATGTTCTGTTTTCTGTCTCCTGCAACCAGAAGAATCCGAACGTCCTCAAGACCAGTGTTTAAGTCTTGCACAAGGAAACTGGTGAGATGCATGCAGTTGAGGTACCATAGATTATACTTCTTACTTGGCTAAACCTTGTAGAATACAGAAAAAAAAAAAAAGTCCAAAACCACTTTGGCAGCTCAAGGGGAGAGTATAAAAGCAGCACTAGCAAATACTCCAATATCAATTAAAAGCCTGGACCTGAGATAGGTAACAGCTAGTTTTTGTGTCCCTATTTCTATCCTCATCAATTGGAGTATACTCACAGCAGCCCTTCCAGGGACTATTCAGAAAAAAAGGCAATCCAGGGGTTGGCTTGAATAAGAGCCTGTCCCTGGAAAGTAGTCTGTGAATAAGACTTTTACCCAGACAGCACATTGTTGTCAAAAACCATGTTTTGACTTTCTTTAAAAAATAAGCAATTATCCCTAATTTTTATTCTTGAGGCCACACTGGGCTATTATTTTCTATTGGGTTTTCTGAAAACGAGAAAACACTAGCTGGCTGTAGGTTTGTTTCTAGGATTGGTATCAGGTTTTATTGTGCTATTTATTCTGAGTTGTCTTAACCTCAGACTGTTACTCAATTTTTAAGGGTATTTTGTTTCAGGGTGAGGAAGGAACAGCAACAATAAGACCAGTTAGTTCGGTTCAATTCATTCGCTCAGTTGTATCCAACTCTTTGTGATCCCATGAATCGCAGCACACCAAGTCTCCCTGTCCATCACCAACTCCCAGAGTTCACTCAGACCCACGTCCATCGAGTCAGTGATGCCATCCAGCCATCTCATCCTCTGTTGTCCCCTTCTCCTCCTGCCCCCAATCCCTCCCAGCATCAGAGTCTTTTCCAGTGAGTCAACTCTTCGCATGAGGGGGCCAAAGTACTGGAGTTTCAGCTTTAGTATCATTCCTTCCAAAGAAATGCCAGGGCTGATCTTCAGAATGGACTGGGTGGATCTCCTTGCAGTCCAAGGGACTCTCAAGAGTCTTCTCCAGCACCACAGTTCAAAACCATCAATTCTTCGGCGCTCAGCCTTCTTCACAGTCCAACTCTCACATCCATACATGCATACATGACCACAGGAAAAACCATAGCCTTGACTAGATGGACCTTAGTTGGCAAAGTAATGTCTCTGCTTTTGAATATGCTATCTAGGTTGGTCATAACTTTTCTTCCAAGGAGTAAGCGTCTTTTAATTTCATGGCTGCAGACACCATCTACAGTGATTTTGGAGCTCCCCAAAATAAAGTCTGACACTGTTTCCACTGTTTCCCCATCTATTTCCCAAGAAATGATGGGACCAGATGCCATGACCTTCGTTTTCTCAATGTTGAGCTTTAAGCCAACTTTTTCACTCCACTTTCACTTTCATCAAGAGGCTTTTGAGTTCCTCTTCACTTTCTGCCATAAGGGTAATGTCATCTGCATTTCTGAGGTCATTGAGATTTCTCCCGGCAATCTTTATTCCAGTTTGTGCTTCTTCCAGCCCAGCGTTTCTCTTGATGTACTCTGCATATAAGTTAAATAAGCAGGGTGACAATATACAGTCTTGACGTACTCCTTTTCCTATTTAGAAGCAGCCTGTTCCATGTCCAGTTCTAACTGTTGCTTCCTGACCTGCATACAGATTTCTCAAGAGGCAGGTCAGGTGGTCTGGTATTCCCATCTCTTGAAGAGTTTTCCACAGTTCATTGTGATCCACACCATCAAAGGCTTTTAGCAGCCATGAACAAAGCAGTTCACTTAGCGCCTGGCTTCTGTCAAGTATGTCACATCAGGTATATGTATTCACCTGCAAAGTCCTTAAAACTAGGGGAGGCGTGATTATCATCCTCACTGTACACGTGTGAAACTGAGCCCAGGGATGATTGTTATCTGGATGACCAGATAACAGCTATTATCTTTTGAAAGTCACAGCTTTGATTCAAAGCTCTTAAAGATGACCCTGACTTCTTGACATGCACCCTTGTTGTTGTTTAGTTGCTATATTGTGTCCAACTCTTTTGCTACAGTCTTATAGACTGTAGTTCTCCAGGCTCCTCTGTCCATGGGATTTCCCAGACAAGAATTTGGGGTCTCCAGGGATCTTCCTAACTCAGGGATCAAACCTGCATTAGCAGCCACCAGGGAAGCTCTTACAGAAGACAAATAAAGATGACCATGATTTTGTTAGCATAATACTAGCCAACACAAGACTTACATAAACCTCGATTCCCTACCCAGATTAAAATGTACATTCTAGAGGGATGCTTAAGATTCAAGATTCAAGTAGAAAAATGACTAACAGTCTACATTTTTTTAAACCTACATTCTGAAAAGCTAGAGAATAACAGAAAAGAGAGCTTTGCTGATGGGGCAGCTCTGGATATGCTGTGGAAGATATTGGGGGTTTTGGATGCTTAGACCACTCTGGATTTTTAAATTTCCCCAGTCCTTGAAAGCTAACTAAAGAAAGACATAACTATTTATTTTGCTTTCTGCAGCCCTTGTTAGGAGCTTTAACGGCCTAATATATACAAACAAACAAATACCATTTGGCTTCACTGAGACAATAACATGCAACTATGAAATCATGGATCTGAAAGGGAGCTGACTATCAGAAAGAGAGACAGTTACAAGACCAAACAGATATTGAGTTCAAGATTCTGAGTTCTTTTCCGCCATGTTTTTAAGCATGAAGATCTCTGGGATACACTTTAATCAGTCAGTTGAGAATTAATAAGAGCAGCTCATGCATTTTGAATACTGTTTTTCAGTTCAGTTCAGTTCAGTTCAGTCGCTCAGTCGTGTCCGACTCTTTGTGACCCCATGAATCGCAGCATGCCAGGCCTCCCTGTTCATCACCATCTCTCGGAGTTCACTCAGACTCAAGTCCATCGAGTCAGTGATGTCATCCAGCCATCTCATCCTCGGTCGTCCCCTTCTCCTCCTGCCCCCAATCCCTCCCAGCATCAGAGTCTTTTCCAATGAGTCAACTCTTCACATGAGGTGGCCAAGTACTGGAGTTTCAGCTTTAGTATCATTCCTTCCAAAGAAATCCCAGGGTTGATCTCCTTTAGAATGGACTGGGTGGATCTCCTTGCAGTCCAAGGGACTCTCAAGAGTCTACTCCAGCACCACAGTTCAAAACCATCAATTCTTTGGTGCTCAGCCTTCTTCACAGTCCAACTCTCACATCCATACATGCATACATGACCACAGGAAAAACCATAGCCTTGACTAGATGGACCTTAGTCGGCAAAGTAATGTCTCTGCTTATGAATATGCTATCTAGATTGGTCATAACTTTCCTTCCAAGGAGTAAGCGTCTTTTAATTTCATGGCTGCAGACACAATATGCAGTGATTTGGGAGCCCAAAAATATGAAGTCTGACACTGTTTCCACTGTTTCCCCATCTATTTCCCATGAAATGATGGGACTGGATGTCATGATCTTCGTTTTCTGAATGTTGAGCTTTAAGCCAACTTTTTCACTCTCCACTTCCACTTTCATCAAGAGGCTTTTGAGTTCCTCTTCACTTTCTGCCATAAGGGTGGTGTCATCTGCATATCTGAGGTTACTGAGATTTCTCCTGGAAATCTTGATTCCAGCTTGTGTTTCTTCCAGTCCAGAGTTTCTCATGATGTACTCTGCATATCAGTTAAATAAGCAGGGTGACAATATACAGCCTTGAAGTACTCCTTTTCCTATTTGGAACCAGTCTGTTGTTCCATGTCCAGTTCTAACGGTTGCTTTCTGACCTGCATACAGATTTCTCCAGAGGCAGGTCAGATGGTCTGGTATTCCCATCTCTCTCAGAATTTTCCACAGTTTATTGTGATCCACACAGTCAAAGACTTTGGCATAGTCAATAAAGCAAAAATAGATGTTTTTCTGGAAATTTCTTGCTTTTTCCATGATCCAGCAGATGTTGGCAATTTGATCTCTGGTTCCTCTGCCTTTTCTAAAACCAGCTTGAACATCAGGGAGTTCACGGTTCATGTATTGCTGAAGCCTGGCTTGAAGAATTTTGAGCATTACTTTACTAGCATGTGAGATGAGTGCAATTGTGTGGTAGTTTGAGCATTCTTTGGCATTGCCTTTCTTTGGGATTGGAATGAAAACTGACCTTTTCCAGTCCTGTGGCCACTGCTGAGTTTTCCAAATGTGCTGGCATATTGAGTGCAGCACTTTCACAGCATCATCTTTCAGGATTTGAAACAGCTCCACTGGAATTCCATCACCTCCACTAGCTTTGTTTGTAGTAATGCTTTCCAAGGCCCACTTGACTTCACATTCCAAGATGTCTGGCTCTAGATTAGTGATCATATCATCATGATTATCTGGATCGTGAAGATCTTTTTGTACAGTTCTTCTGTGAATTCTTGCCACCTCTTCTTAATATCTTCTGCTTCTGTTAGGTCCATACCATTTCTATCCTTTATTGAGACCATCTTTGCATGAAATGTTCCCTTGATATCTCTAATTTTCTTGAAGAGATCTCTAGTCTTTCCCATTCTGTTCTTTTCCCTCTATTTCTTTGCATTGATTGCTGAAGAGGGCTTTCTTATGTCTTCTTGCTATTCTGTGGAACTCTGCATTCAGATGCTTATATCTTTCCTTTTCTCCTTTGCTTTTCGCCTCTCTTCTTTTCACAGCTATTTGTAAGGCCTCCCCAGACAGCCATTTTGCTTTTTTGCATTTCTTTTCCATGGGGATGGTGTTAATCCCTGTCTCCCGTACAATGTCATGAACCTCATTCCATAGTTCATCAGGCACTCTATCTATCAGATCTAGGCCCTTAAATCTATTTCTCACCTCGACTGTATAATCATAAGGGATTTGATTTAGGTCATACCTGAAAATATTAAAAGAGAAACAATTTGGTTTAATGATTATGTGTTAGTTCCAAAAGGGGATGTGTTATGTGTCCTCAGTCATGTCTGACTCTTTGTGACCCCATGGACTGTAGCCCACCATGCTACTCTGCCCATGGAATTTTCCAGGCAAGAATATTGGAGTGGGTTTCCATTTTCCTTCTTCAGGGGATCTTCCCAACCCAGAAATCAAACCTGCATTTCCTGGTCTAGCAGACGGATTCTGCACCACTGAGCTACCTGGGAAGCTCCGAAAAGGGGATACAACTTGCTAAATCTGATTAGCAGTACTGGCCCTGTCTCTGTCATCCTCCCTTTGACTTTACATATGGTAGTAACTCTGTATTTTTCAGATTACAGTCTCCAAATGACAGTCTTAACACAGAAAAGGCCATCAGGTACCAAAAAATTGAAGGCAGTGAAGTAAAGCTGCAAAAGCAAACAAATGGAGCAGGTACAGTTAGCACATGGCTTCATCTCCTTCTCTGAGGGGAACCCACAGCATTTCTGGGAAATGGATGGCTGAGCCCTGTGCTGGGGACAAGCTCCCACTTCCACTGTGACTCAGTGTGCACATCTTTTAAATGGAACATGAGAAGTGCTAGTGGACTGCCTTCTGTGAGCTGGTCCATTTACCTGTTGAGGAGCAGCTTTACTTTCAACCAAAATTTAGAGTATGGGAGAAGCTGACATTGTGGTCCAAGCTGTGGAATATGGTTTAAGTGGCATGACCTCTTGGGAAAACATCTGGGGCTGAGCGTTTGCTTTTTATGTGTAGGAATTCATCTTTGTGTAGGTGTAATGACTTGATTATAGATGTATCATGCACCCAACACAATAACCAATTTTAAATTAATTATTTTAATTGGAGGCTACTTACTTTACAAAATTGTAGTGATTTTTGCCATACATTGACATGAATCAGCCATGGGTGTACATGTGTTCCCCATCCTGAACCCCCTTCCCACCTCCCTCCCTATCCCATCCCTCCCGTGCACCAGCCCTGAGCACCCTGTCTCATGCATCGAACCTGGACTGGCTATCTATTTCACATATGGTAATATACATGTTTCAATGCTACGCTTTCAAATCATCCCACCCTCACCTTCTCTCACAGAGTCCAAAAGTCTGTTCTTTACATCTGTGTCTCTACTCTCTCACATATAGGGTCATCATTACCGTCTTTCTAAATTCCATATATATGCGTTAACATACTGTATTGGTATTTTTCTTTCTGACTGACTTCACTTTGTATAATAGGCTCCAGTTTCATCCACCTCATTACAACTGATTCAAATGCATTCTTTTTAATAGCTGAGTAATATTACATTGTGTATATGTACCACCACTTTCTTATCCATTCGTCTGCCAATGGATACCTAGGTTGCTTCCATGTCCTGGCTATTGTAAGCAGTGCTGCAATGAATATTGGGGTACACATGTCTCTCTCAATTCTGGTTCCCTCAGTGTGTATGCCCAGCAGTGGGATTGCTGGGTCATATGGCGGTTCTATTTTGAGGAGTTTTTCAAGGAATCTCCACACTGTTCTCCATAGTAGCTGTACTACTTTGCATTCCCACCAACAGTGTAAGAGGGTTCCTTTTTCTCCACACCCTCTCCAGCATTTATGGTTTGTAGACTTCTTGATAGCAGCCATTCTGACTGGCATGAGATGGTACCTCATTGTGGTTTTGATTTGTGTTTCTCTGATAATAAGTGATGGTGAGCATCTTTTCATGTATTTGTTAGCCATCTGTATGTCTTCTTTGGATAAATGTCTGTTTAGTTCTTTGGCCCATTTTTTGATTGGGTTGTTTATTTTTCTAGAATTGAGCTGCAGGAGCTTTCTATATTTTTGAGATTAATTCTTTGTCAGTTGCTTCATTTGCTATTATTTTCTCCCATTCTGAAGACTGTCTTTTCACCTTTCTTATAGTTTCCTTTGTTGTGCAAAAGCGTCTAAGTTGAATTAGGTCCCATTTGTTTATTTTTGCTTTTATTTCCATTACTCTGGGAGGTGGGTAATAGAGGATCCTGCTGTGATTTATGTCACAGAATGTTTTGCCTATGTTTTCCTCTAGGTGTTTTATAGTTTCTGGTCTTACATGTAGATCTTTAATCCATTTTGAGTTTGTTTTTGTATATGGTGTTAGAAAGTGTTCTAATTTCATTCTTTTACAAGTGGTTGACCAGTTTTCTCAGCACCACTTGTTAAAGAGATTGTCTTTTCTCCATTGTATATGCTTGCCTTCTTTGTCAAAGATAAGATGTCCATAAGTGTGTGGATTTATCTCTGGTCTTTCTATTTTGTTCCATTGATCTATATTTCTGTCTTTGTGCCAGTACCATACTGCTTTGATGACTGTAGCTTTGTGGTATAGTCTGAAGTCAGGCAGGATGATTCCTCCAGTTCCATTCTTCTTTCTCAAGATTGCTTTGGCTATTCGAGGTTTTTTGTATTTCCATACAAATCTTGAAATTATTTATTCTAGTTCTCTGAAAATTACCATTGGTAGCTTGATAGGGATTGCACTGAATCTACAGATTGCTTTGGGTAGTATACTCATTTTTACTATATCAATTCTTCTGATCCATGAACATGGTATATTTCTCCATCTGTTTGTGTCACCTTTGTTTTCATTCACCAGTGTTTTACAGTTTTCTATATATATGTCTTTTGTTTCTTTAGATTTATCCCTAAGTATTTTATTCTTTTCATTGCAATGGTGAATGGAATTGTTTCCTTTTCTTTCTGTTTTCTCATTGTTAGTGTATAGGAATGCAAGGGATTTCTGTGTGTTGATTTTATATCCTACAGCTTTACTATATTCATTGATTAGCTCTAGTCATTTTCCGGTGGAGTCTTTAGGGTTTTCTATGTAGAGGATAATGTTATCTGCAAACAGTGAGAGTTTTACTACTTCTTTTCCAATCTGGATTCCTTTTATTTCTTTTTCTGCTCTGATTGCTGTGGCTAAAACTTCCAAAATTATGTTGAATAGTAGTGGTGAGAGTGGGTACACTTGTCTTGTTCCTGACTTTAGGGAAATGCTTTCAATTTTTCACCATTGAGGATAATGTTTGCTGTGGGTTTATCATATATGGCTTTTATTAAGCTGAAGCATATTCCTCTTATGCCTGCTTTCTGGAGGGCTTTTATCATAAATGGATGTTGAATTTTGTCAAAGGCTTTCTCTGCATCTATTGAGATAAACATGTTTTTTATCTTTCAATTTGTTAATGTGGTGTATCACACTCACTAATTTGCAAATACTGAAGAATCCTTGCATCCCTGGGATAAAGCCCACTTGGTCATGATGTATGATCTTTTAATATGTTGTTGGATTCTGTTTGCTAGAATTTTGTTAAGGATTTTTTCATCTATGTTCATCATTGATATTGGCCTGTAGTTTTCTTTTTTGTGGCATCTTTGTCAGGTTTTGGTATTAGGATGATGGTGGCCTCATAGAATTAGCTTGGAAGTTTACCTTCCTCTGCAATTTTCTGGAAGAATTTGAATAGGATAGGTGCTAGCTCTTCTCTAAATTTTTGGTAGAATTCAGCTGTGAAGCTGTCTGTTCCTGGGCTTTTTTTTGTTGGAAGATTTCTGATTACAGTTTCAATTTCTGTGCTTGTGATGGGTCTGTTAAGATTTTCTATCTCTTCCTGGTTCAGTTTTGGAAAGTTATACTTTTCTAAGAATTTGTCAGTTTCTTCCAAGTTGTCCAATTTATTGGCATATAGTTGCTGATAGTAGTCTCTTATGATCCTTTGCATTTCTGCCAACATGATAATCTTGTAAGGGTAAGTCTTTGTAGAGGACAATTCCCTACTTCATATTCTCCCATAATACTGAAGTTTTAAGAATCTCTGACCTGGTGCTACTGTTTTCATACCATCATCTTAACCTAAACAATTTAAGATCATCATCATCTTTGGGGCTGACCAATGATTCTGAGATTTGGGTAGATGGGTAGGTAGCTCTGCACAAATTATTTATTGATATTCTCAACTTCACTCAAATGACAAAGGGAATAGGAAGAGAAGGCTTGAAAAAAACCAGAATACATCACATCACAGTTTTGATAATGACAAAACCCAGACCAGAGCTGTGCATATTGAGGATTGGCAAACTGGGCCCATGGGAACAGTCATCCATTTTTGTATGACCTGCCTGCATGCTAAGGATGGCTTCAATTTTAAATGGACATATAAGTTCTTTGTAATATCCATATTCTACTTCTTGGCCTGCAAAGCCTAAAAATTGACTTTTGACCCTTGAAGAAAATGTTTGCTGAACCACTGGTTTAAAACATTTTAACTTCAAAGCCTAAAACAAAACCTGACATGCGCATTAGGCTGTAATAAATATTTGTTGAAATTAATTTTCCATAATTCATTCTCAGACTTCCCTGGTGGCTCAGTGGTATAGAATCCACCTGCCAATGCAGGAGATACAACAGATGCAGGTTTGACTCCTGGATAGGGAAGATCATCTGGAGTAGGAAATGGGAACCCACTCCAGTATTCTTGCTTGGAAAATTCCATGGACAGAGAAGCCTGGTGGGCTACTAGCCCATGGGGTTGCAAATGAGTCAGATACAAATTAGCGACTGAGCACACACAGGCAGAATTCACAGTTACTGACTACAGTCCAGTGACATGATCTGTGTGCCCCAATGTGCTCAGTGACCAACTTGGGCAAATGATACATGGAGAAGTTTTTACCAGGCTTCTGAGCAAGAGCTTTCAGATGGAATCATTGTGCATGAATGAGAGGCCATGAATTGCTGTGGATGAAGCCAATAAGAGAGGGTTGAAGCTAAGAAGATCACAGGAAAACAGTGCTCCTTGGATAAGGCAGTTCAGTTCAGTTCAGTGGCTCAGTCGTGTCCAACTCTTTGCGACCCCATGAATTGCAGCACGCCAGGCCTCCCTGTCCATCATCAACTCCCAGAGTTCACTCAGACCCACGTCCGTCGAGTCAGTGATGCCATCCAGCCATCTCATCCTCGGTCGTCCCCTTCTCCTCCTGCCCCCAATCCCTCCCAGCATCAGAGTCTTTTCCAATGAGTCAACTCTTCACATGAGGTGGCCAAGTACTGGAGTTTCAGCTTTAGTATCATTCCTTCCAAAGAAATCCCAGGGTTGATCTCCTTTAGAATGGACTGGGTGGATCTCCTTGCAGTCCAAGGGACTCTCAAGAGTCTACTCCAGCACCACAGTTCAAAACCATCAATTCTTTGGTGCTCAGCCTTCTTCACAGTCCAACTCTCACATCCATACATGCATACATGACCACAGGAAAAACCATAGCCTTGACTAGATGGACCTTAGTCGGCAAAGTAATGTCTCTGCTTATGAATATGCTATCTAGATTGGTCATAACTTTCCTTCCAAGGAGTAAGCGTCTTTTAATTTCATGGCTGCAGTCACCATCTACAGTGATTTTGAAGCCCCCCAAATAAAGTCTGACACCATTTCCGCATCTATCTGCCATGAAGTGATGGGACCGGATGCCATGATCTTCTTTTTCTCAATGTTGAGCTTTAAGCCAACTTTTTCACTCTCCACTTCCACTTTCATCAAGAGGCTTTTGAGTTCCTCTTCACTTTCTGCCATAAGGGTGGTGTCATCTGCATATCTGAGGTTACTGAGATTTCTCATGACAATCTTGATTCCAGCTTGTGTTTCTTCCAGCCCAGTGTTTCTCATGATGTACTCTGCATATAAGTAAATAAGCAGGGTGACAATATGCAGCCTTGATGTGCTCCTTTTCCTATTTGGAACCAGTCTATTGTTCCATGTCCAGTTCTAACTGTTGCTTCCTGACCTGCATATAGATTTCTCAAGAGGCAGGTCAGGTGGTCTGGTATTCCCATCTCTTGAAGAATTTTCCACAGTTTATTGTGATCCACACAGTCAAAGGCTTTGGCATAGTCAATAAAGCAGAAGTAGATGTTTTTCTGGAACTCTCTTGCTTCTTCCATGATCCAGCAGATGTTGGCAATTTAATCTCTGATTCCTCTGCCTTTTCTAAAACCAGCTTGAACATCAGGGAGTTCACGGTTCACGTATTGCTGAAGTCTGGCTTGAAGAATTTTGAGCACTACTTTACAAGCATGTGAGATGAGTGCAATTGTGTGGTAGTTTGAGCATTCTTTGGCATTGCCTTTCTTTGGGATTGGAATGAAAACTGACCTTTTCCAGTCCTGTGGCCACTGCTGAGTTTTCCAAATTTGCTGGCATACTGAGTGCAGCACTTTCACAGTATCATCTTCCAGGATTTGAAATAGCTCAACTGGAATTCCATCACCTCCATTGGCTTTGTTGTAGTGATGCTTTCTAAGGCCCACTTGACTTCACATTCCAGGATGTCTGACTCTAGATGAGTGATTATACCATCGTGATTATCTTGGTCATGAAGATGTTTTTTGTACAGTTCTTCTGTGTGTTCTTGCCACCTCTTCTTAATATCTTCTGCTTCTGTTAGGTCCATACCATTTCTGTCCTTTATCGAGCCCATCTTTGCATGAAATGTTCCCTTGGTATCTCTAATTTTCTTGAAGAGATCTCTAGTCTTTCCCATTCTGTTGTTTTCCTCTATTTCTTTGCATTGATCACTGAGGAAGGCTTTCTTATCTCTTCTTGCTATTCTTTGGAACTCTGTACTCAGATGCTTATATCTTTCCTTTTCTCCTTTGCTTTTCGCTTCGCTTCTTTTCGGCAACCTCCTGCCAAACGAACTAACAGATCTTCATAAAAGAATAACTATTTATTATTTCCTTATGTGGCAGTCACTGGGTAATTGTTTTATAGACTTTATCTCATCTTTAAATAACCTTTGAAGAAGGTACACTTCTACTTACATCTAAGGAAAATAAGGCAAAAAGATTTTTTAAAAAATAAGCTTAGTTCTTTGGTCCATTTTTTTTATTGGATCATTTATTTTTCTGGAGTTGAGCTGCATAAGTTGCTTATATATCTTTGAGATTAGTTGTTTGTCAGTTGTTTCATTTGCTATTGTTTTCTCCCATTCAGAAGGCTGTCTTTTCACCTTGATTTTAGTTTCCTTTGTTGTGCAGAAGCTTTTAATTTTAATTAGATCCCATTTGTTTATCTTTGCTTTTATTTCCAGTATACTGGGAGTTGGATCATAGAGGATCCTGCTGTGATTTATGTCGGAGAGTGTTTTGCCTATGTTCTCCTCTAGGAGTTTTATAGTTTCTGGTCTTACATTTAGATCTTTAATCCATTTTGAGTTTATTTTTGTGTATGGTGTTAGAGAGGGGTCTAGTTTCATTCTTTTACAAGTGGTTGACCAGTTTTCCCAGCACCACCTGTTAAAGAGACTATCTTTACTCCATTGTATATTCTTGCCTCCTTTGTCGAAGATAAGGTGTCCATAGGTATGTGGGTTAATCTCAGGGCTTTCTATTTTGTTCCATTGATCTATATTTCTGTCTTTGTGCCAGTATCATACTGTCTTAATGACTGTGGCTTTGTAGTAGAGCCTGAAGTCAGGCAAGTTGATTCCTCCAGTTCCATTTTTCTTTCTCAAGATTGCTTTTGCTATTCGAGGTTTTTTGTATTTCCATACAAATCTTGAGATTATTTGATCTAGTTCTGAGAAAAATACTGCTGGTAGCTTGATGGGAATTGCATTGAATCTGTAGATTGCTTTGGGTAGTATACTCATTTTCACTATATTGATTCTTCCAAGCCATGAGCATGGTATATTCCTCCATCTATTAGTGTCCTCTTTGATTTCTTTCATCAGTGTTTTATAGTTTTCGATATATAGGTCTTTAGTTTCTTTAGGTAGGAATATTCCTAAGTATTTTATTCTTTTCGTTGCAATGGTGAATGGAATTGTTTCCTTAACTTCTTTTTCTACTTTCTCATTATTAGTGTATAGGAATGCAAGGGATTTCTGAGTGTTGATTTTATATCCTGCAACTTTACTATATTCACTGATTAGCTCTAGTAGTTTTCTGGTCGAGTCTTTAGGATTTTCTATGTAGAGGATCATGTCATCTGCAAACAGTGAGAGTTTTACTTCTTCTTTTCCAATTTGGATTCCTTGTATTTCTTTTTCTGCTCTGATTGCTGTGGCCAAAACTTCCAGTACGATGTTGAAGAGTAGTGGTGAAAGTGGACACCCTTGTCTTGTTCCTGACTTTAGGGAAATGGTTTCAATTTTTCGCCATTGAGGATAATGTGAGCTGTGGGTTTGTCATATATAGCTTTTATTATGTTGAGGTATGTTCCTTCCAGTCCTGCTTTCTGGAGAGTTTTTATCATAAATGGATGCTGAATTTTGTCAAAGGCTTTTTCTGCATCTATTGAGATAATCATATGATTTTTATTTCTCAGTTTGTTAATGTGATGAATTACATTGATTGACTTGCGGATATTGAAGAATCCTTGCATCCCTGGGATAAAGCCCACTTGGTCATGGTGTATGATCTTTTTAATGTGTTACTGGATTCTGATTGCTAGGATTTTGTTGAGGATTTTTGCATCTATGTTCATCAGTGATATTGGCCTGTAGTTTTCTTTTTTGTGGTGTCTTTGTCAGGTTTTGGTATTAGGGTGATGGAGGCCTCATAGAATGAGTTTGGAAGTTTACCTTCCTCTGCAATTTTCTGGAATAGTTTCAGTAAGATAGGTGTTAGCTCTTCTCGAAATTTTTGGTAGAATTCAGCTGTGAAGCCGTCTGGACCTGGGCTTTTGTTTGCTGGAAGATTTCTGATTACAGTTTCAATTTCCATGCTTGTGATGGGTCTGTTAAGATTTTCTATTTCTTCCTGGTTCAGTTTTGGAAAATTGTACTTTTCTAAGAATTTGTCCATTTCTTCCAAGTTGTCCATTTTATTGGCATATAATTGCTGATAGTAGTCTCTTATGATTCTTTGTATTTCTGAGTTGTCTGTCGTGATCTCTCCATTTTCATTTCTAATTTTGTTGATTTGATTTTTTTCTCTTGTTTCTTGATGAGTCTGGCTAATGGTTTGTCAATTTTATTTATCCTTTCAAAGAACCAGCTTTTTCTCCAAAGAAGACATACGGATGGCTAACAAACACATGAAAAGATGTTCAACATCACTCATTATCAGAGAAATGCAAATCAAGACCACAATGAGGTACCATTTCACACCAGTCAGAATGGCTGCGATCCAAAAGTCTACAAGCAATAAATGCTGGAGAGGGTGTGGAGAAAAGGGAACCCTCTTACACTGCTGGTGGGAATGCAAACTAGTACAGCCATTATGGAAAACAGTGTGGAGATTCCTTAAAAAATTGCAAATAGAACTGCCTTATGACCCAGCAATCCCACTGCTGGGCATACACACTGAGGAAACCAGAAGTGAAAGAGACACATGTACCCCAATGTTCATTGCAGCGCTGTTTATAATAGCCAGGACATGGAAGCAACCTAGATGTCCATCAGCAGATGAATGGATAAGAAAGCTGTGGTTCATATACACTATGGAATACTACTCAGCCCTTAAAAAGAATAAATTTGACTCAGTTCTAATGAGATGGATGGAATTGGAACCGATTATACAGAGTGAAGTAAGCCAGAAAGAAAAACACCAATACAGTATACTGACACATATATATGGAATTTAAAAGACAGTAATGATGACCCTACATGTGAGACAACAAGAGACAAAGAGGTATAGAGTGGACTTTTGGACTCTGAGGGAGAGGGAAAGGGTGGGATGGTATGGGAGAATGGCAATGAAACATGTATATTTTCCCGTAAGAAACGAAACGCTAATCTATGTTCAATGTAGGATGCAGGATGCATGGGGCTGATGCACAGGATGATTCAAGTAGAGGATGGGGGGTGGGAGGTGGGAGGGGATTCGGCATTGGGAGATTGTGTTCACCTATGGCTGATTCGTGTCAATGTATGGCAAAACAAATACAGTATTGTAATTTTAAAAATAAATAAATTTAATTAAAAAAAAAAATAAGCTTATAGCTTGTAAGCAGCAGACCTATGAGCCACACTCTGTTTCTATCCCAAAGTTGATTTTCTACGCTGAGTCACTATTCTATATTGCATCTTTCAAATCTGCACAATGGCCTTATGTACATGTGATACTTATGTACGTATCACCTTATGTACATGTGATACTACATAGGGTGCTAAAGGAGAATACTTTTTTTTTGAAAATTTGTGCTTATAAAAGATGCAAGAAACCAAAACTTTTTCCTCAGTGTTCTTCCTTATGAGCCTACAATATTAAAATTATTTTCTCATCACATAGGATCTTTTTGTTTGGTTTTTAAACACAAATGAAGTTTATATTATAGTAATAGGTGCAGGTGGAGCTATACTATTCTTAAAGTATTATGCATCTTTATGCTTTTTAGTAGGCTGTAAAACATTTTATTACTGTGTTAAATCACTTGGACACACATGCTTTCCAGAGATGAAAAAGAATGGTATTTTAAGACAATTTATTAAAAACAATTACCCTGTTTAAAGACTGCTTCTGTGTATTTATTATATTGACTATAAAATTACTTTGTTTTCTTGGCACCCCAAAATTAAGAAATGTCACATAGTCAAGTTAATTCCTGGGAAACTCTTAAGCATTATTATTGTGAATAAGCTTTTTCAAAACAGGAGATTGTTTGGTAATTTATTGTTGAAGTAGATACCAAGTGGCATTTTAGGTTGAAAAGGAGGGTTCTCTTCCTGGGAGAATCTGGCTAAGCCAACACATCTTACAAACTACTGGAGGGAGGATGAAATGAAAAATGGCTGTCATATCAGAGTGACTGCTCAGCGACACCCAACACCAGATGCTTTGATTTTCTACAGACTAAATTCAGGCAGAACAGTTAGATTACAAGTCTGCTAACCAGAGACAGAATTTGTCTTTTGTTTTTGCATTTGAATGAAATTGTCATAGCCTAATAATGGTAATGAAATGCCATCTGGCATCTCTCTGGATGGCTCTAGGGAGAGTTGGTGGTTTTCACCCAGCTCTCAGAGCATAGTACTTTCCACCCCAGAAATCTCTGTTAGACTAAAATTTGCCAAATGTAAAAAAGCAATGTTTAGAATACATTAACCTTAAGAGTTAAATGAATCAGTCAACAGCATTTATCTGTTGCCCACTGTGTTCAGTCCTAAGGGGGTGGGGGTGGATACTGGAAAGTCACAATTAAGAGAGAACACATGGGTCATAGACAGGGAACATTTCACAAGCGAAAATGTCAACTATCAAATTTTATAGCTTAAAGAGAATTTGGAAAACCATTTTCCAAATTATTTTCTAAGGAGCAAAGCTCTGTAAGATATGACTAAGTGTTCTGGGGTCAAATAAGTTTAAAAAGTGTTGCGGTACCTTTAACATGTTAATATACATGGAGAATCTCTAAGTGTGGATCTATAAGGTGCAGCTTTCCCTGACTATTTGGACCAGATTTGGGAAATATTCCCTAGAAATTATCAATCAACTTTCATCACTTTATAAATGAATAAAATGAGGTAAAGTGATTTATCCAAGATCACAAAGCTAATTATTGGCATAACCAGAAGCAGGACTTAGCATTTTCATTTTGAATCCAGTATTTTTCAGTTGAGACTGCTATATAATCCTAGTTTCATAACATGTATATTAGAGTGATTTCTCCTCATCTCACTAAATCGATTTGTTGTATTATTATATAATTGCAGATTAGAATGAAAGCAGGTCAGGGATTTAGCAGATAATACCTAAGGCCTTGTTTCCCTGTGCTACTTTGGAAAAATTCACAAGTTTACTTATGTTCCTTGGGCCTCGGTTTCTGTATCCACAAGGTAGGAATAATTACACCTGTCTGGTTGAATTGTTCAAGGATCTTAATGTAGAAGCTGGTGGTAACCAAGCAGATCATTGAGAATCTGAGCTCTGGCTAGGAGGTCAGTCTCACTCCCAAGGCAATGGAATTCACTGGAGGAGTTAAGAAGGTTGAGGTCATGAGTTCGTCCAGATTGAAACCTTTTAGAGGAAAAGTATTTCCTCTCTTTTCTCAGTGCCTGCTCTAACACATATTAAATAGACATTTAATCAACAATAAAGGACAAATTACACAAAATGTAAATAGAAGTACACTAATGACAGCTTTACCATGCTACACATACAAAACTACACATACAGAAGAGATACCATTCATATTTTTGTATATTATGAAAAATATGTTTTGAATAATAAGACTTCTCTCTTTCAAGTTCTGTTTGATATTGGAAAAGGAAACATCAGCATGTTGAAAAATAATTTGGGTGCTTAACTGGCTGGGCCCAGGAGGGTAATTTATAGTACTTAATAGTGTAGTTAAAGTTAATTCCATTTTCCTAAGATGGATTGCTTTTCCAGTGCCCTGGCAGGTTACCCATTTCATAGACCTTTACTCAGAAGCACCAAGCTCCCCAGGACTGGATACAGAGTTGCTTTGTTACCTCACTTGAAGGATAGGAAAAATAAATTCATTTGTCAGGATTTTGTAGGTCATTAACTTCACTCTGCCTTTACAAATAAATATGCCAGCTTTAATTTTTCATGCAAATGATTCACCTATATTCAAAGCTCCATGTAGCCCTCCTCAGGAGACAAATGTCATAAATCACAAGGAGCTTGGCTCTTTGTAATCCCACAGAGTTGGGTCCCCAATGCTGAGTAGTTGGAAATGCAGATAAAGAAGAAAGGTACAGAAGAGGGGCTTTCATTTACTTTTGTTTGCCTTCAACACAATTTCCACAGGCAGTCATAACCAATGACAGCTAGAAATAGTAATGACTTTACAACTGCTTTGAAGCTTCCAAAATACTCTTACAAATAAAAACAAATGATGCAATAAGGACAATAAGCCTTTGGGGAAACTAACGATAAAGGACACCGGAGTGCATACAAATATACGTGGCTCTGCCCCACCAGGAACACATTCCTCCTGAAGACTACATGAGGGTCTCACACTTCAGTAAGCCAGATGTGACCAGTGGGCCTCAGTGCGATGAGAGGCTTTGCTGTGAAACCACAGTCTTTCATGGTCCCTTCAAGAGAGCCTGAACTTTTCTCAGCATCTGCAAGATGCGCCACATTATGCATGACAGGAAAATAAGCATATTCCTGAAAACACCATCATTAAAAATAAGTACATGACAGCAGCTTGCCTAGTTCTAATTAAAGGGGAAAAACAAGGACAGGAAATTGCATTTTTCTTAAAGTTTCAGTGATTTGATCTAATTTGTATATTTGTATAATTTTGTTAATACTCTAATTAAAGTTATGCTAAATAGCCAAACACTGAAGTGTCATGGACAATGCCACAGAACAATTTTATATGGAGAAGAGTAGCTTAATTAAAAGTGACTCAGTTTCCATCCTTAGGGATCCTAAATCCTAGAAGTAATGGGATATGGTAGATTAAAAAATAACACACACAAATTTTGTTAAGAAGGGGATGTGGGTATCTGATAAGATAACAGCATAGCAGTTTTTTTTTTTTTAAACAAGCAAGTGCTTTCTTAGAGATGTAGATGCTTGCATAAAACTGAATTTATGCTGGTTTATGTTAGCCACTAATGCTTTTCATAAAGCATCTAACTATGTACTGGTGATGACCTTATACCTTTGCATCTCCTTTGCCACCATGGCAGACAGACCCTAAGGTGGGTCCCAAGACACTGTCTCCTAGTGCTCATGTCACACTGTAATCCTTTCAACACTTAGCATGCACAGAAACTTTGACTTACTTCTAAACAATAAAATATGACAGAGTTTCAGTATATAAGTGATTATATTACTCATGATTCTACCGTCTGTCTTGCAAAGAGCTCTCCCTGCTGCTAGCTTTGAAGAAGCAAGCTGCTCTATGTTGTGAGCTGCCTATGGAGAGGGCCATGTATGCAACTGAGGAAAGCCTCTAGCTGACAGCCAGCAGAAAACTGAGGCCCTTACGGTGTCAGTTTGATCCTACCCAAGCTGAACCTCTGATGAGACTCCAGCCATTGTCACCACCTTGACTGCAGCCTTACAGATGATCCACTTCAGCCTCGAGCCTTTTCTAATGCTGTGGCTTGGGGTGTCCACTGGAACCCACTCTGCACTCACAAATGCACAAGCCCAAATTGTAGGGGAGTTAATGTCTGTAGGACCACTGTTGAACACTGGGCAATGGAGGATATGGACACATACTTCTCCCCTTCTTCCTTAGGCAATGCATTTCATAAACTTCCTCAAGAGTTCTAATGGACTTGAGCACCCAAAGTCCATAGCAGGTGCCAACTTGACAAAGCTTCTTTGTATTGGTCTTTCTTCCTGTTTCTATCTTATCCCTTATTCACAGAAAACATGAAATAGTAAATATGGATTGTTTTACACTGCAAAACTGCTTTACACTGCAAAACAACATAGATAACTAATACCCCTAACTAATTCTAGGTAGTAAATCACTCATAGCTCTAGGGAAAAAAAATGAACCAGTACAACATTTAGCAGTGAATTTGTAATCTATGTTTATGAGAAACCAGACTGTTTCATATCATATTCATCAGTGTTATACGGATGAAAGTGATCTGCCTCTCCATCCCTCAAAGCCCTACTCTGCCCTTTGATTAATAACAATAATCAGTCAAATTAACTGCAATTCCTCCAGACAAAACTATATTTTTGTAAGATATCACATAGTTCTGAAAATATAAGTTTTAGGGCTTCCCTCATAGCTCAGTCGGAGAAGGCAATGGAGACCCACTCCAATACTCTTGCCTGGAAAATCCCATGGGCGGTGTAGCCTGATGGGCTGCAGTCCATGGGGTCGCTAAGAGAAGGACACAACTGAGCGACTTCACTTTCACGCATTGGAGAAGGACATGGCAACCCACTCCAGTGTTCTTGCCTGGAGAATCCCAGGGACGGAGGAGCCTGGTGAACTGCCATCTATGGGGTTGCACAGAGTCGGACACAACTGAAGTGACTTAGCAGCAGCAGCAGCAGCAGCAGATTTCAGCTGGTAAAGAATCTGCCTGCAGTGCAAGAGACCCTGGTTCTATTCCTGGGTTGGGAAGATCCCCTGGAGAAGGAATAGGCTACTCATTCCAGTATTTCTGAGCTTCCCTTGTGGCTCAGCTGGTAAAGAATCTGCCTGCAATGCAGGGGACCTGGGTTTGAACCCTGGGTTGGGAAGATCCCCTGCAAAAGGGAAAGGCTACCCACTCCAGTATTCTGGCCTAGAGAATTCCATAGACTGTATAGTCCATGGGGTTGCAGAGTCAGACATGACTTAACGACTTTCACTTTCTTTCTTTTAGTCAAAAACATAAGTTACTGACCTGACATATATAAATTTTATGTTTCAAAATGGGAGAATCATAGGGCAGTGTTAGTGCCCTTACAATTTTCTTTTCATTTCCTTATATCAAATTATGTTAGAATAAAACATTTAAATGCTTTATCTAGTGCCATCTAATATGCACTTGGGCTGATAGAGTCATCTTCCAAAAGTAGCGCATGGAACCCAGAAGTGGTTGGACTTTCTGTTTACAGAGTACTTTCTGCACCAAGTTCCACTGCATCTAATCTTCTGACCCCTGAAGACCCCTGACCTATCTCATTAGGTGGCAAATTCTACCCTGGGAAATGGGGGCAGCAGCAGATTGACGAGCAGGAGGCCTCATGATAAGGTGGCCCAGTTCTTACTGTCTCTTCAACTTGCACTGGTGGGAGGGGGATGACAACAGAGCCTGTTTGGGCATCTTCCCGTTGTCTAGTTGACTAGGCAGGAACAGATGCTTAAATGGCAGAAACATACAAGTGTGGGTGTATAAATGAGGTTATAAGACACAAGAAAAAGAGCAATTGCAAGTTGTAGGTCTTGGCTCCAGAAGATGGTTAGATCTAGCACCAGATAAAGCTTCAAAAAGTCCCACTCATTTGTTCATTAATCATTTGTCCATTTAAATATATAGGTCAACTATTACTTTCCAGGAATGAGGTTTCATGTTGGGGATCAATGGTATACATGACAGACATGGTCCCTGTTTGAAAAAGTTTAACAACAGCATATGCAGACCCCAAGCAATATGGTGAGCTGTAGGACTAGGCTCTGAGAGAGGCAGGGTAGGCGAGAACAGGCAGAGCTTGGAAGTCAAGGCAAGGATGTCTGAAGAAGTAAAATTTCTAAACAGCTCCCCTGACTTACTCTTTTGTACTTCTCACTGCTGTTGTATTGCTGGAAACCTCGTATTTTGCTTTTACCAAGTGACCCCATGCCCTTTGCCTTGGCACTCTATAAAGTCCTGGCTTGTCAATATCTGAACCAATTTCATTGAAAGGTATTGGGGGTCACAAAGCATAGTAACAAGGGCATGGTGTTAGTCTTGGCTTAACCCTTCATTTCTACCACTTCAAGTCCAATGACCTTGGGTATGCTGTCCCATCTTTTTAAGAGCATAAGGTTGTTGAAAGCCTGTTGAGCTTGTTGCCTAGGGAGACAGTATGTTCTCAATCAATGAGAGTCACTATTAATATTTTCTGTTCCTGGAAGGCTATAGCTGTTCATCAGCTAATGCTGGCAAATCATACACAATAACATGTTAAAGGAATATTTTATCAACACCCTTGGGAGAAGCATTTTTAAATGCTTAAACCCACAGAAAGAGAGCAAAAGTGGCTCAGTCATGTCTGACTCTTTCTCTAGGCCAGAATACTGGAGTGAGTTCCCTTCTCTAGGGTATCTTCCCAACCCCGGGATTGAATCCAGGTCTTTCACACTGCAGGTGGATTCTTTACCAGCTGAGCCACCAGGGAAGTTCTACCACACAGAAGTTGTCCTCTAATGCTGGAATGTCAAATGGTAAGGGAGGCCTGTAGGAGAAAGAGTTCCCATCTTCCTTTGCATACTATGGACCAGATAACACAGTAAGTGTTTTGCATGTTTTCTCTGATTTAATCTCCACAATAAATCTGTGCTGTAGAACTCTCATTAATTTCTATAGGTGAGACAACTAAGGATTAATAGGTCAAGTCATGTGGCTGTCACTATCAGGAGGATTCCTACGCTCTTCCCAAATGAGGTTTCCAGAGGGAGGGATGCCCTTGAATTATGCTCCTGGTATCTGCACACCTGTGTACCATGGGGGCAACCAAACAGGGTACATGGATCCAGATGGAAGTTTCCTTTTAGTTTCTGGAGAATAACAAGTTTGGCCCCACAGCAGCCCCCCCGCCGCCCGCCCCCGAAATGTAACAGTTTATAGTTTCGTGTGTCCACCACACTGCCTGCTTTCCAGTATTCCAGGCCTCAGCTTCTTCACCATCCTGTCCTGCTGTCCCCAAGCCCATTCCCTAAGTCATCATTTGGACCCAAAAAATGTTTGCCTGGTCAGTGCTTAAGAATTTAACTAGTCCTGAATTCAGCAAACAGAATTTGAAAAATGTTACCCATGGCTCCAAAGCAAAAACAAAACTAAACTTAAGAAAACCCTGGTTTCCTCCAGGCTCATTTCATCTGGGAAGGGGTACAGGAAGATGAACAAACAAAGCAACTTTGTCTGGACTTCAGGCACAGAGGGAAAAAACCAACAAAAAGTAACAGAGCACTGAGGTGTCCCCTGTGTAAATGGACTTGGACATGGTGCTGGTACAGAAATGATGGGCATGCTTTAGGACCCAGATGAATTGCTGGGCATGAAATAATGGTTCTACACTGACTGAAAAATTTGAAAGTAAGTAAAAACTTTGAGGCAAACAAAAGATGATTTCCCTGTAATCTTCCAAGCCAGCCAGTGAATTCAGAGGAAAAAGGAAGACAAACAGCTGAGACTTATGAAGGAGACAGAGACAGCCAGGGGAGAGGAGGAAGGAGAAGGAGAAAGAAAACATGAATTACAAAGATGCTCATTCAGTCAACAAGTATTTGGAAGCAGTAGAATACCAACAGTTGAATGCCTGGGCTCCACTGCCCGCTGGCTCAGAGACTGAGCTTTGCCCTGTACTCCTCAGTCTGTGAAAGACGGATAACACAGGGATATGACTGTTTTTACTTCTCAGGGCAGTTGGATAAAGCCCTTATGTACTATCTGAAACACAGAGCCTCCTAGCTGTTACTGGTATTATTTGTAATATTATTTACTTGTTCACCATTTCTAAGGCACTTTGTATACTATGGACCAGATAACACAGTAAGTGTTTTGCATGTTTTCTCTGATTTAATCTCCACAATAAATCTGTGCTGTAGAACTCTCATTAATTTCTATAGGGAGGACATTAAGGTCAGAAAGACAAGAATGTAGCTCTCATCTTTTAATTGAGTGAAAGAGTTAAGAGAAGTGCACTCATCCTGCCTTTGATTGCAGTTTTGAGTACCCGAAGTTATCAAGAATTACAGGATTCAGTAAAGTTGCTCAAAGGAACAGAGTGCCAAAGAGATATGCACATGCATTGTTGTTTTAAGGCGAGGCAGCAATCTTGGGCATAGAATGCTCTCAGATGGATTCACCGCTTTCCTGGGCCAGGGGATCAGCAAGAGGGCAGGTGGTGGCAGAAAGGGAAGTTTACATGCACAACTCTCTCTCTACCTTCTGGTCATCTTCCTATGTTATCCAGGTTGGTACACAAGCACTTGCTGTGTTTCTTGAGCTAATTTAGGGTGGAGTTAATTAAGTGCATGGATTTAGAATGACAAAAGTTGTCTGCTTTGTGTCTCGAATATTAGGTTTCTAAGCAACAACAAGCTGTCTAGTCAGATAGGTCTTCACAATATATTGAATTCCTCTGCATTATTGCTCAAAGACAATTCACAAATGCTATTCAAATTATGTAAGAGGCTGGCCTAGAGATGATCTTTTTCTAGGCCAATATTCTCAGCTTTTTATGACAGTAGCAGCAATCTGAACCTTTAGCAAGAATCATAGATTGTTGGCAAGTTTGTTAAAATCCAAATTTGCAACTGGAACTGATGCTTGCTGAAAGCATCAGTGTAAATGATGAGTCTCATCCTCATCCCCTCCCAGGGCACCTGGAGCACAGCCCTAAGGGAAATCCTATCACTGTTTTCTCCAGGGATCCAGGGGATGAGCACATCTGTTGTTGACACATGAGAAACCTCACCTTTCTTATCACTTATCACACTCCTGGTGTGACCATGAGATTTTAAAACTGAAGGCAGGACCTTCAGGCAGAAGGAAGACACACCAAACAGGATTAAAACCAAAACACAGTTGGCATGCCGGGTGGGACCAGATACAGATGAGGAATTTATTGCCTTTCTCTCTATACTCTGAGCTGCTGGGTGTTAGTGAAGGGTTAAGCTAAGGACAAAATTAAAAGAATTGTATCTGTTTTCTTATATATGAAGAGGTTGCATCACTTGGTTTTTTCTTAAAATCTCTGAAGGTAAAATTTCTACCTTTCACTAATTTCAAGCGTACCTCAGGGAATTTCTTTCCATACACAGATTGACACTGCCTTTTAAAATTATTTGAATGCACAGTGGTTAATAATCTTAGCATGGGAACCATCCAGACCTGATTCACCACCTAAATTCTGAAATAGATGGGAATACCAGACCACCTGACCTGCCTCTTGAGATATCTGTATGCAGGTCAGGAAGCAACAGTTAGAACTGGACATGGAACAACAGCCTGGTTCCAAATAGGAAAAGGAGTACGTCAAGGCTGTATATTGTCAACCTGCTTATTTAACTTATATGCAGAATACATCATGAGAAACGCTGGGCTGGAAGAAGCACAAGCTGGAATCAAGATCGCTGGGAGAAATCTCAATAACCTCCGATATGCAGATGACACCACCCTTATGGCAGAAAGTGAAGAGGAACTCAAAAGCCCTTGATGAAAGTGAAAGAGGAGAGTGAAAAAGTTGGCTTAAAGCTCAACATTCAGAAAACAAAGATCATGGCATCTGGTCCCATCCCTTCATGGGAAATGGATGGAGAAACAGTGGAAATGGTGTCAGACTTTATTTTTGGGGGATACAAAATCACTGCAGATGGTGACTGCAGCCATGAAATTAAAAGACGCTTACTCCTTGGAAGGAAAGTTATGACCAACCTAGACAGCATATTAAAAAGCAGAGACATTACTTTGCCAACAAAGATCCATCTAGTCAAGGCTATGGTTTTTCCTGTGGTCATGTATGGATGTGAGAGTTGGACTGTGAAGAAAGCTGAGCACTGAAGAATCGATGCTTTTGAACTGTGGTGTTGGAGAAGACTCTTGAGAGTCCTTGGGACTACAAGGAGATCCAACCAGTCTATTCTGAAGATCAGTCCTGGGTGTTCTTTGGAAGGACTGATGCTGAGGCTGAAACTCCAGTACTTTGGCCACCTCTTGCGAAGAGTTGACTCATTGGAAAAGACTCTGATGCTGGGAAGGATTAGGGGCAGGAGGAGAAGGGGACAAAAGAGGATGAGATAGCTGGATGGCATCACTGACTCGATGGATGCGAGTCTGAGTGAACTCCGAGAGTTGGTGATGAACAGGGAGGCCTGGCATGCTGTGATTCATGGGGTCGCAAAGAGTTGGACACGACTGAGCAACTGAACTTTAGGATTTTTTAATGCACACTGGTTAATAATCTTAGCCTGGAAACCATCCAGACCTGACTCACCACCTACTTTTAGCTGAGTGACCTCAGGCAAGTAGCTTCCCTTCAGCAAGTCCATCTTCTCACCTGTAAAGCTGGTGGGAGACCCCAATGCCCACCTGGGAGCATTCTTGTGAGGATTCAGAGAGAACTTGGTATCAAGTCCTCTTCTCAGTAATGGACACATAGTAAGTACTCAGTAAATTTTTAGCATTGTTAACTGTTTTACTATTACAAAAGAGACTGAAATAAAATGCACAAGCTGACCTGTAACAAAACTGGAAAATGCAACACAATGCACATGTGTTTTCTGCAGTTTAGAACAGAATAATCAATGGGACAAATGTTTCTTCTTGTTAAGTAGGAACTGCCATATGAAAGGACAAGTCCCTATGAAGAGTAGAACAGACAGCAGAAAGCCTTGGCTTTTGGCTGCCTGAGACATCAAGTAATTTATCCAGTCTTCGTGACCTCTGCTTCAATCTCTGTCCAGAAAAGCAACTGGTATTTTGCATGAAAGGAGGTTATTTATTCCTTTCAAGTTTGATTTTGGTGTCAGAACTAGCTTCAAGTTCTAGCTGCACAGCATACAAGCTGTATGACTAATCATTTGGGGCCCTGGTTTATGCCTTTAGGGGCTGGAGATTAATGGTGTACCTTCCCAATAGGTTTATTGGGAGGATTAAAAGAAAATGTGTAGAAAATGGTGGAGTCTTTGCAAATGGCAACTAATAAGATGTTCATCGTCTTGAACTTTTGCTCTCAGAACTCTTTCTTAAATTGAGGATCCCAAAGAGCTGTTGTTTGAAATTATTCATCTTTAATTAAAAATACATTAAAATCTTACTAATACAAGAAATGAAATGAAAAACCTTAAAAATACTTGTTTATTCATTTAAATATCACAGCAAACTCTTTATTTGCCAAAAACCAATTTTAATGACAAGTTCTCTTAACTATGGGGAAAAACCGTAGATTTCATTATTGCATATACTTTTCAAGTCTCTTTAATGCCTTAATAGGAAGGAATGGAATTATATCTGCTTCAACTAAAATCTGTTGCAGTATCACACATCACATAACTTCTGGAAAACTTCACTTTACACTCAAGAGGGAATGAAAGTAGGAAAAAAACCACATAATATCTTGGTATAAGAAAAATAGTTTTTTCCTCATGTATTTCATGAAAGTGTCTCAGGGATCCCCACACTTTGAAAACAATGAATTTAAGGCAACTGTCTTTCAAAACTTTCTCAACTGTTGAAGATGATACAAAGGTTTTATATAGTAAAAGAATGAGACCACTGCCTAAGAGAAAGAGAAACAACACCTAGACAAAGAATATAGTATATTGGAGGCCTGCTGAAGAATCTACTTTCAGAAATAAGGTTGTACTTCAGTAGGAGGCAGGAGAACAGTAGGAGCCTGAACATATTTACAGAATCAGGAAAGTATGCATTATATTCTCTAAGCAGAGTGAACAGATTTCTGTGATGCTGATTACCCAGCCATCATAGATCACTGCTTCTGTGTCTTTCTTCCCTCTCTACCTGTATCTCCTCTGCTGCTGCTAAGTCACTTCAGTCGTGTCCAACTCTGTACAACCCCATAGACGGCAGCCCACCAGGCTCCCCCGTCCCTGGGATTCTCAAGGCAAGAACACTGGAGTAGGGGTTGCCATTTCCTTCTCCAATGCATGAAAGTGAAAAGTGAAAGTGAAGTTGCTCATTCATGTCTGACTCTTAGCGACCCCATGGAATGCAGCCTACCAGGCTCCTCCACCCATGGCATTTTCCAGGCAAGAGTACTGGAGTGGAGTGCCATTGCCTTCTCCGGTATCTCCTCTACTCCACCCACAACAGCAGGAAAATTCCCAGTTGCTCCCCAGATTATCAGATGAAGAAGTTATACCCCATTGGGGCATGGCAACTCAAATCCATTAAAAACTGTGTTTTTCAAACACAGAGACCTGGGTGCAAATGCTGGATTTGCCACTTAGAAGCTACATGGTCTTGGAAATTTCTTAAATTTACTGAATCTCATGTTAATTATGGGGACTGTGATGGATTAAAAATGAACATATTCACCGGAACTCCTCCCATCAAAAGTGCAGAATACAATAGAGTATTACTCAGCCATAAAAAAGAAATCTTGCCATTTGCAACAACATGGATGACTCTAGAGAGCATTATACTAAATAAGTCAGACAAAGACAAATACCATATATGATCTCACTTATATGCAGAATCTAAAAACAAAATGAAAACAGACTCATAGATACACAGACTAAACAGACGGTTGCCAGTGGGGAGGGTGAGTGAAATAGTTGAAGGGGATTAGGGGCAGAAACCTCCAGTTATAAAATAAATAAGCCCAGGGATGGAATATATAGCACAACGTGGTCAATAATATTGTAATAACTTTGTATGTGGACAGATGGTTACTAGACTTATCATGGTGATCATTTCATAATGTATGTATCAAATCTCTATGTAGCACACCTGATACTAACATAACAGTATATGTCAACTGTCTTTCAATAAGAAAAAATTTTAAGAGAAGTCTATTTTTCCATGCCTTGAATTGGTCTGGCCCTGTGTCTTCATTATTCTATGTGGTGGAAATGGCAATATTTAACTTCTGAGTGTGATTTCAAGAGACCCTGCAGCTTCTATACTCGTCCTGTGGAACCCTGAGGCCCCCATGCTGACATGGAAGAACCCATGGAGGAAGAGGTTCAGCCATCTCTGCTGAGGACCCAGGCATCTTACCCCCATTCAGCCTCAACCAAGCAGCAATACAGAAAGCTCCAGCAAAAACAGCAGAACCACCATCCATTCAGCCCACAGAACTGTGAGAAATGATCATTCTGTTTTAGGCCACTAAACAGATGGACAGTTTCCAGGGAGACCAACTTGTTCCAGTTTGGCTGGGACTTTCCCATTTTTAGTTCCCAGTCCCACATCCCAAGAAACCCCTCAGCTCTTTTGTAGAACTCAGGTAAACACTTTAACAGGAATAAAAGTGTACATACAACTCAGTGTTTGAGAGAATTAAGGGTAATGGTGATATAAAGGCAAAATATAGATGGAGTCCATACAATGAAAGGTTTTTATTTTTCTTGTTTTCAATTTATAAAAATAACCCTATAATACTCTACTACATAATTACTCTACTTTTAACAAAATAAAGATTTCTGAAGCTAATTAAAATTTAATCTTTTATCTTTAACTGAACATCTCATTCAGGGCCCTAGTTGCTTTAAATATACCAGAAAGCATTCTCTGCTGGAGAATACTACATTTCAAGCTAAGCACAAAGGTAGCAGGCCCCTGGGAAATAAAGAACCAAAAACAAAAGAAAACATTGGACTTAACCAAATTCAAACCGGCTGTGAGTTTTCAAAACAGTATCATTGTTGAATATGGAAAACACTTAATATTATGTCATTCTGGGTGGGTCTAGGACAGGACCTTTTTGGACAGTATTTTCCCCCAGGGGCATGTCTAGAGAAAACATAATCCAAGGAGATGATCTACAGGTAAGGTCAATGTAATGTGCATCTCGGGGTAGGGGGTTGCTAGGTAAGATGGTTGCTTGGAGCTGTTCTTTAGGGAGAAAAGTGGAGGTTGAAGTGTGTGTGTGTAGGGGGGAGAAATCTTGTAAAAATCTGAACTTCATTAAATGATGGTGTAATCTTTTCCTCATGTCATAATTATTTGACCTAAAATATATATTAAATAGCCAAGAGGTAACATATCTTTCTGCCTAACAGAAATTGCCTGTTATTCATACAATTAAGATGATTTCCCCACCCTACTGGCCAAAAGAACTTCATGCTGCTAAGGAAATAACTATCCTGTACATCACTAAAGTATTCTGACTCTGCAAAAAGCACATGTGAAATCATTCAGCAGGCTGAATAACAAAAATGTCAGCCTCCAAGAATTTAATCAAGAAGGTATTTCCTCCTGCAGACTTCCGACAGCCAGCATGCTGAAAATGGCCCAGGCACATCTGTACTGCATGTGTCTTCCGTGCACAGGACGTATCAAGATACTAAGAAAAGCATTGCTATTGCTCTGCAAACAAGGTAATGCCCGATTCTTGAACAAGATCAAACTAGGATTCAATCAGCCAATTATTAACTGCCTCTGCTCCTTAGAGAGAACAAAAACATAGAAAGAATATAGATCTTAACTTTTGAAGAATGGCAGGTAACATGACACACTGGAAGCCTATAAAAGCAAGAGACTGTTCTCCATGGCTGGATTTGTTATCTTTGAGGACACACGTGAATTGATGGATATATGGATATTTGCATCTTTAACCCCATCTACATCCATCCACCAGACATGATTAAAACTCACCTCACCAGATGTTGAAGAGTACAGTACCTACACTTTGCAATATTAGATTATTTACCCCCAAATTAATAAATTTTATCATGTTGATGATCAGAAAGCCACAACAACTGCAATTGGAAGTAAACATTAGAAAGCAGTGGGTTTAAATACTTAGGATTTTCCAAGTTAAAAATCAGTGTCAGGAGCCAAGTTTTAGACTCACTGGGATAGATTTTTCTAGCCATTTCCTAAGATTCTGTGGGTATTTCTAGAATTTCAATGTTTATTCTTTAAAATTAACCACCTCATGGTTTGCTAGTATAAAAATATACACATTGATAAAGGAGGCAAGAATATACAATGGGGCAAAAATAGCCTCTTCAATAAGTGGTGCTGGGAAAACTGGACAGCTCCCTGCAAAAGAATGGAATTAGAACACTTCCCAACACCAAGAAAGTGAAAGTGAAGTTGTCTAGTCCTGTCTGACTCTTTGTGACCCCATGGACTGTAGCCTACCAGGCTCCTATGCCCATGGGATTTTTTAGGCAAGAATACTGGAGTAGGTTGCCATTTCCTTCTCCAGGAGATCTTTCCAACCCAGGGACTGAACCTGGGTCTCTGGCAATGTAGGCAGACACTTTACCATCTGAGCCACTAGGGAAAGATAAACTCAGAATGGATTAAAGACCTACATGTAAGGCCAGAAACTATAAAACTCTTAGAGGAAAATATAGGCAGAACACTTGATGACATAAATCAAAGCAAGATCTTCTATGACCCACCTCCTAGAATAATGGAAATATCAATCAAAATAATCAAGTGGGACCTGATTAAACTTAAAAGCTTTAGCACAGAAAAGGAAACTACAAACAAGGTGCAAAGACAATGCTCAGAATGGGAGAAAATAACAGCAAAAGAAACTACTGACAAAGAATTAATTTCCAAAATACACAAGTAGCTCATACAACTCAATATCAGAAAAACAAACAATCAAAAAGTGGGGAAAAGACCTAAACAGACATTTCTCTAAAGAAAACATACAGATGGCTAATAAACACATGAAAAGATGCTCAACATCACTCATTATTAGAGAAATGCAAATCAAAACTACACTGAGATACCACCTCACATCGGTCAGAATGGCCATCATCAAAAAGTCTACAAACAATAAATGCTATTGAGGATGTGGAGAAAAGAGAAGGAACCCTCTTGCATTGCTGCTGGGAATGTAAATTGACACAGCCACTATGAAAGATGATATGGAGATTCCTTAAATAACTAGGAATAAAATCACTATATGACCCAGCAATCCCACTACTAGGCATTACCCTGAGGAAATCAAAACTGAAAAAGACACACGTATGCCAATGTTCACTGCAGCACTATTTATAATAGCTAGGACATGGAAGCAACCTAGATGTTCATCAACAGAAGAATGGATAAAGAAGCTGTGGTCCATATATGCAATGGAATACTACTCAGCCATAAAAAGGAAAGCGTTTGAGTCAGTTCTAATGAGGTGGATGAACCTAGTGCCTATTTTTCAGAGTAAAGTTAAGTCAGAAAGAGAAATATAAATATCGTATACTGATGCACATATATAGAATCTAGAAAGATGGTACTGATGAATTTATTTCCAGAGGGGCAGTGGAGAAATAGAGGACAGACCTATGGACACAGGGGAGAGGAGGAGGGAGAGGATCAGATATATGAAGAGAGTAACATGGAAACTTACATTACCATATGTAAAATAGATAGCCAATGGGAATTTGTTGTATGACTCAAGGAACTTGAACAGGGGCTCTGTGTCAATCTAGAAGGGTCAGATGGGGAGGAAGATGGAAGGGAGATTTAGGAGGGAGGGGACATTGGGGTACCTATGGCTGATTCTTGTTGACGTATGACAGAAAACCACAAAATTCTGTAAAGCAAATATCCTTTGATTAAAAAAAATATAGTGGCAAAAAATGAAAAAATATACAAAGCTACATGAACAAAACCAGAAATCAAAAGTTCAATTTTCAAAGAATAAAGCTTTAACAAACACTAAATGAAATAAAAGTAAGGTGAGAATTATGCTTTTAAGGGAATAATAAAAGGAGACTGGAAAACATTTGAAAGATACATGTTTCATTATAAATGTTTGTCCAAGTAGCCACAAATGCCACCAATTTGGTAACATGCCAAAAGCTTCATTCCTTTCCAACAGCCACTATCCTCTTTCATCTGAATGGGGATATAGGCTTTTAATATGTGTCCCTTTATGTATTCTTCACATAGAAATGAGTCAGCTCATACAGTCATCAAAACAGTATGGTACTGGCACAAAACCAGAAATATAGAACAGTGGGACAAGAAAGAAGGAAAGCCCAGAGATAAACCCATGCACCTTGGTCATCTTATCTTTGATAAAGGAGGCAAGAAAATACAATGGAGAGAAGTCTCTTCAGTAAGTGGTGCTGGGAAAACTGGACAGCAACATGGAAAAGAATGAAATTAGAATACTTTCTAACCCCATACACAAAGATAAACTCAAAATGGATTAAAGACCCAAATGTTAAACTATAAAACTCTTGGAGGAAAACATAGGCAGAACACTCTGCGACATTTATCATAGGAAAGTCCTCTATGCCCCACCTCCTAGAGAAATGGAAATAAAAGCAAATATAAGCAAGTGGGATCTAATTAAACTTTTTTACACAGCAAAGAAAACTATAAACAAGGTTGATAAACCCTCAGAATAGGAGAAAAGAGCAAATGAAACAACTGACAAAGGATTAATCTCCAAAATATATAAGCAGCTCATGCAGCTCAATACCAGAAAAACAAACAATCCAATGAAAAAGTGGACAGAAGTTCCACACAACTATTTCTCCAAAGAATACATACAGATGGCTAACAAACACATGAAAAGATGTGCAACATCACTCATTATCAGAGAAAAGCAAATAAAAATGACAGTGAGATACCACCTCACACCAGTCAGAATGGTCATCATCAAAAAGTCTACAGACAATAAATGCTGGAGAGGGTGTGGAGAAGAGGAAACCCTTTAGCATTGTTGATTGCAAAATAAATTGATACACCCAATAAGGAAGACAGTATGGAGATTCCTTAAAAACTAGGAATAACACTATGACCAAGCAATCTCACTACTAGGCACATACCCCGAGGAAACCATAATTCAAACAAATACTTGTACCCCAAGGTTCATTACAGCACAATTTACAATAGCTGACTGTGGCTCAGATCATGAACTCCTTACTGCCAAATTCAGAGTTAAATTGAAGAAAGCAGGGAAAACCACTAGACCATTCAGGTATGACCTACATCAAATCACTTATGATTATACAGTGGAAGTGAGAAATAGAGTTAAGGGACTAGATCTCATAGATAGAATGCCTGATGAACTATGGACAGAGGTTTGTAACATTGTGCAGGAGACAGGGATCAAGACCATCCCCATAGAAAAGAAATGCAAAAAGCAAATGGCTGTCTGGGGAGGCCTTACAAATAGCAGTGAAAAGAAGAAAAGCAAAAATCAAAGGAGAAAAGGAAAGACATAATCATCTGAACGCAGAGTTCCAAAGAATAGCAAGAAGAGATAAGAAAGCCTTCCTCAGCGATCAATGCAAAGAAATAGAAGAAAAGAACAGAATGGGAAAGACTAGAGATCTCTTCAAGAAAATTAGAGATACCAAGGGAACATTTCATGCAAAGAGGGGCTCGATAAAGGATAGAAATGGTATGGACCTAACAGAAGCAGAATATATTAAGAAGAGGTGGCAAGAATACACAGAAGAACTGTACAAAAAAGATCTTCATGACCCGGATAATCACGATGGTGTGATCACTCACCTAGAGCCAGACATCCTGGAATGTGAAGTCAAGTGGGCCTTAGAAAGCATCACTACAACAAAGCCAATGGAGGTGGTGGAATTCCAGTTGAGCTATTTCAAATCCTGGAAGATGATACTGTGAAAGTGCTGCACTCAGTATGCCAGCAAATTTGGAAAACTCAGCAGTGGCCACAGGACTGGAAAAGGTCAGTTTTCATTCCAGTTCCAAAGAAAGGCAATGCCAAAGAATGCTCAAACTACTGCACAATTGCACTCATCTCACATGCTAGTAAAGTAGTGCTCAAAATTCTTCAAGCCAGGCTTCAGCAATACATGAACCGTGAACTTCCTGATGTTCAAGCTGGTTTTAGAAAAGGCAGAGGAACCAGAGATCAAATTGCCAACATCCGCTGGATCATGGAAAAAGCAAGAAAGTTCCAGAAAAACATCTATTTCTGCTTTATTGACTATGCCAAAGCCTTTGACTGTGTGGATCACAATAAACTGTGGAAAATTCTTCAAGAGATGGGAATACCAGACCACCTGACCTGCCTCTTGGAGAAACCTATATGCAGATCAGGAAGCAACAGTTAGAACTGGACATGTAACAATAGACTGGTTCCAAATAGGGAAAGGAGTATGTCAAGACTGTATATTGCCACCCTGTTTATTTAACTTCTATGCAGAGTACCTCATGAGAAACACTGGGCTGGAAGAAGCACAAGCTGGAATCAAAATTGCCATGAGAAATCTCAGTAACCTCAGATATGCAGATGGCACCACCTTTATGGCAGAAAGTGAAGAGGAACTCAAAAGCCTCTTGATGAAAGTGAAAGAGGAGAGTGAAAAAGCTGGCTTCAAGCTCAACATTTAGAAAACAAAGATCATGTCATCTGGTCCCTTCACTTCATGGTAGATAGATGCAGAAACAGTGTCAGACTTTATTTTGGGGGATACAAAATCACTGTAGATGGTGACTGCAGCCATGAAATTTAAAGACACTTACTCCTTGGAAGGAAATTTATGAGCAACCTAGACAGCATATTCAAAAGCAGAGACATTACTTTGCCAACAAAGGTCCATCTAGTCAAGGCTATGGTTTTTCCAGTAGTCATGTATGGATGTGAGAGTTGGACTGTGAAGAACCTGAACACTGAAGAATTGATGCTTTTGAACTGTGGTGTTGGAGAAGACTCTTGAGAGTCCCTTGGACTGCAAGGAGATCCAACCAGTCCATTCTGAAGGAGATCAGTCTGGGTGTTCTTTGGAAGGACTGATGCTGAGGCTGAAACTCCAGTACTTTGGCCACCTCATGCGAAGAGTTGACTCATTTGAAAAGATTCTGATATTGGGAGGGACTGGGGGCAGGAGGAGAAGGGGACGACAGAGGATGAGATGGCTGGATGGCATCACCGACTAGATGGACGTGAGTTTGAGTGAACTCTGGGAGTTGGTGATGGACAGGGAGGCCTGGTGTGCTGTGGTTCATGGGGTCACAAACAGTCGGGAACAACTGAGCAACTGAACTGAACTGAGGACATGGAAGAAACCTAGATATAAAAAAAAAAAAAGAAAGAAAGAAAGAAAAAGAAACCTAGATATCCATTGACAGATGAATGGATAAGAAACAGTGGTACATATATACAATGGAATATTACTCAGCCATAAAAAGGAACACATTTGAGTCAGTTTCAATGAGGTGGATGAGCATAGAGCCTATTATCCAAAGTGAAGTAAGTCAGAAAAAGACATATACCATATACACGTATACATGTGATCTAGAAAGATGGTACTGATGAACCTATTTGCAGGGCAGCAGTGGAGATGCAGACATAGAGAACAGACTTGTGAACACAGGAAGGAGAAGGAGAGAATGGGACGAATGGAGAGAGGAGCATGGAAACAGATACACTACCATATGTAAAACAGATAGCCAGTGGAAATCTGCTGTATGACTCAGGGAACTCAAATGGGTGCTCTGTGACAACCTAGAGGGATAGGATGGGCTGGGAGGTGGGGCGGAGGTTCAAGAGGGAGGGGACATATGTATACCAATGGCTAATTCATGTTATGTGTGGAAGAAACCAATAAAATATTGTAAAGAAATTAGGCTTCAATTAAAAATAAATTGAAATGATTCCACTTAAATTTTAAAAAGGTAATTAGTTTTATTACCATTTCTGCTTAATTTAATGGCTTTGGATTTTTATTCTAAGAGCAATGTATACTTACTTTATCTTGGCTGACAAAGCATTAAGTGACCTGGCCCTCATCTACCCTCTTGACTTGTTTGCAGATTACTCTGCCCTTTAGTCACTCTGTGCCAGTTACACAGGTCTCCTGTTCTGCTTCTTGAGAACAACTGAGTGTATCTCACTTTCAGATTTCTAATGTCCCTCTTTCTGTTGCCTGGAATGCCCTCTCTCTGGCATTCAACACAGTTGTCTCATCTCATCTTTCAAATCTAGCCCAGCATCACCTTGCCAGAGAGGCTTCCCTGAAGAGTTTAATTTAAGTAGCCTCCTCCCAGCTACCCTTATTCCCAATTACCTCATTCTGTTGCACACCTCTGTGGCTCTTATCAAAAGTCCGAAATTATTATTTCTTAGTTTACTTAAGTGGTGCTAGTGGTAAAGATGGAGAAAGCAGTGGCACCCCACTCCAGTACTCTTGCCTGGAAAATCCCATGGACGGGGAAGCCAGGTAGGCTGCAGTCCATGCGGTCAGGAACAGTCGGACACGACTGAGCGACTTCACTTTCACTTTTCACTTTCATGACTTGGAGAAGGAAATGGCAACCCACTCCAGTGTTCTTGCCAGGAGAATCACCAGGACTGGGGAGCCTGGTGGGCTGCTATCTATGGGGTCACACAGAGTCGGACACGACTGAAGTGACATAGCAGCAGTAGCAGCAGTGATAAAGAACTTGCCTGCCAATGCAGGAGATGTGGGTTCGAACTCTGGATTGGGAAGATTCCCTGGAGGGAGACATGGTAACTCACTCAGGTATTCTTGCCTCGAGAATACCATGGACAGAGGATCCTGGCAGGCTACAATCCATAGATTCACAAAGAAATGGACATGACTGAAGTGACTTAGCACACAGCAGTTTATTTGTTTATCATCTGTCTTGAATGTTAGACATTGGAAGCATGGCCTTGATTTGCTCATTTACTTCTAGATCCCCTGTGCCTAGAATGATACCTGATTTTGGTTTCAGGAAAACTGCTCTGTCTGATACAGAGAGAGAATTGATTGGAAGAGGGCAAGGCTGGGGTGGGAAGACTGCCATAATCTAGTGAACCAAAGTGAGGGTAATGGGGATGGAGAAATGGGGATGATGAGAGGGATCTTCAGGAGATAGAATCAGCAAGACTTGATAACTGGTTGGATGAGGGAGATCTTAAGGCCAGAATCCTGGTTTCTCCCTATACGGTGAATTTCCCAAGCAAGTTCCAGGTTTGTATTAGGAATAACTTAAGATTTTCATGATATCAGCCTGCTCCTGACTGCAGCTGGTTGGTACAGGTAGTGACATATGGATATATATGGTATCTACATGTAGGTCATAGTAGGAGGGCAAGACATTTCAGTTTTCCCAGGGAAGTCCTGGACTGTTGCCCTTGAATATTATTAGCACTACCTCCTTTCCTCTCAAAAGTGTCCTTGTTTGAATGATAACACACTAGGTGCTTAGGGAAGGTAGGTGCCCCCTAAATTGTCTGGTATTAACTCTGCCCAATATGAGTGCCCAGTGCTGAATGGTGCCTATACCAGTAGACTCTAGCTTTACTTCCATCACTGAGGATCATTTGACTTAATCTCTTTTGTGCCATTAAGGAGTTTAAGCGACAAAATTACCACTCTAAGGCAGCAGGAACATGAAATGGGTCGTCCTACATTTTGTAAGGACTTGCCTTCCATGGCTAGGAACCTGTACTAGGAGATTCATGAAGGCATCTCAACCTGTAATGGTGCATCCAGAAGCCAGCAAGACTACAGACTTGACCTCATGCTATATTAAAGAGTTCAGAGTTAGCTACTGTGAAATGATAAATAAGTTATTTTAATGATTGTGAGCAAGAATGGAGATCCATCACCAAAATCTCTTTTAACACATCCACAGATCCCAACTTTGAAGAGATTTCAAACTTAGAAAGTAAGTATGGCAAAAATGATCACAATATTGTATAATTATCTCCAATTAAAATAAATTAATTTTAAAAAGACAAAAAGAGAGTGAATTTATCAGTGATAATTTAAGGCCTCACATCTCAATAACGTCCTGAAATCTCAGCATAAATTTCCATGCTTAATTGTTGATCTGAGCTTTCAGTGAGCCATTGATCTATACATTGCAGCAGTTCCTTGACCTTCCCTCTACCCTTACTTTTTGTTGGGAAAAAATACTAGTTATGACTCCACCAGACCTTTCCTCAAAATCAAAGACTAGGTGATATTGTGGCCCAATTGATGTTTAAGAAAGCAGCCTAAGGTTTCAAATGCTATATATGCTTATGGAGTTTGTTTCATCTATTAGCCTCCTATAAGACATTACTGAGGCTCCCTTTCCTCTGTCTGTTGGCCACTGGCCACCACCCAGAAAGAGAAACACTGACCTGGGATGGAAGATAGGTCTTAGATTGGACAAAGGGATTCCTTGACCATAACTTGATTCACTGAGAGGCAGAAAACCTGAATGATAATCAGCAGCTGAAAAGTCACCAGCTCTACAACTCAATGACACAGCTTCAGAAATTGAGAAAAATGCTTATATAAATACATTTCAAGCACTGGAGATTTATACAACTTTCTATCCCCCAAATGTAATATATATTGAATATATTGAGAGTAACACAAAAGAAAACAAAAGGAAATAGGGCTACAATAAATGGCAAGGGGCCCCTGATATTTAAATCCAATAAAAATATCATTATTGGCAAAGTTTACCAAAGTGTCATCAGAAAAAGCAGCACTGACATTTTCTGTTCTTTCTCCTTCTGTTTTTTCCCCTTAAATTAAAAATCACAGCAAAATAAAGCCGCTGACTGGACTCTGAGGAATACTATGCATTTTCCCCAACCCGATTAGTTAGAACGTCTTTTGAACGATTAGTTTTCAATTTGCACCACTGCCAGAGAGGAAGGCCTCCAAATTAATGGCTGCATCGATTGTTTATGCCTCCAAGAGGGACATTAAAAAACCTTCAGCCATGCTAAAAGAAATGCTGATCTTCTGAAAGAATTTTATTTAATGGATTTTTTAAAAATTAAGAGTTTTAGAAACTTGAGAGAACTTGTTTAAAATTCCACTTACAAGTTTGTCTGTCTAGAGAGCTTGAATGGGGAGGGTTTTGTCATTTCTCAGTGTAAAAGCTTTGAACTTGAATTCTGGGAGCCCTGGACCTACCAATGGGGATCTTGACAGAACTGCAATTCTGGCTCAGGGGCCCATGTGCCACCCAGCTTCCCATATTAACAAATAGGGTCCCTCATTACTCCCCAAGGGTCCCTCTTGGGTGGTTTCTCTTCTCTCTCTTTGGTTTTGGAAGCCACACTTGGGGAAAAAAGAAAAGATTTCAACAAACATTGGTCTGTTTGGTTGGTACACAGGGATGGGAATTTGCACAAAGCCTTTGTTGGGCAAGCTTTCCTTAGCTCCCTGCCAAGGAAGTTCTAATTCTGTGTCTCAAATCAGGGAAGGTAAAAATGGATTAGATGACTATTCCTTCCATCCTAAATTGTCTCTAAAGAACTGCACCATGTATTTGCAACAGGGCAAGGACCACATCAAGGGCAAGGTCACTTTCATTATTGACATATCCCATTTTGACACTGGCCAGTATACTGATGAAGTGGCTTATTCATGATACTATCATGCACAAAGTAACAGCTCACTGAAGACTCATGAAGAAATGTTCAGGGATAAGAAGTAGACTTCTGTTCTTGTTGAGATCTGATGACCATGGTTTATGCTGTGGCAAATGAGGGTTCATTAGATATCAAAGTAGTTCCCATTATTTAAAGTGGTACTGAATGCTCATTTTTCTCAGTCCCAAATGTTATCTCCTAAACTTTTCTATGTGTGTCTTAACCAAACAGTCATACTCCCTCTCAAATGCCCATATGCTTCTTGGTTAATGCTTTGACCTGGGACGGCACAGAAGAGAAGTGTGAGTCTTAACTGATACCTTATTTGAATGAGGTTCAGTAATGGGAAGAGAGAAAATGAAAATCTAGAGTTTGTGGATCTCTGGAAAAAGGTAGAGGTCAAACTGAGACTTAGTATCTGGCATTTGGAGACCTACAGTGAGCCCTGAAAGCATTCCTGGGCTCAGATTTGCTATTGGCAGGTCAACACAGTCAAGACTGTAAGACTGGTTCTCCACCTTTCAGTTGTATGCAACAGCTACTAGCAGCAGGGCTCTACAAAACCCATAACCTTAACACCAATCACTTGTTCCATAAGAATTATGATGAGCTACCTTCAGTTTTTCCCCTATCCAAAACCATAGCACTTCCTTACTTATAGCTGAGTGGTGGTATTTCTAAAAGTGCTGCTTTGACCATGTGGTATGAATACTCATAGAGACCTGACAACTTCCTTCCAAACACAAGAGAAAACTGACACTTGTCAAATGAGTTTCATGTCAGCTACCTCAATATGACTGACATGCTATTTACTAGATTCTACCTAATGTCATCTCCCATTCTTGGTTCACTATTTAGTTTTGAGGTTTGCCATCTTCTTTATACAATGCATAAAATAGTTTTCTTCTTAATTATACTGTATTGCTCAGGACCTTTTACAAATATTAAGAACAAGCTCTTGCATAAAGCTTTCCTGGAATCACTGGTTCCACTTTTCAGGACAGAAATAATAGCCTATGTTTCACTCAAAAATTCTGTGATTATATTTCCTAGTAGGACACATCTCCTCTTATACTGAAAGCTCTTGAAAACTGTCCTTAAAAATACTTCAGGTGCCTAGTAGTTTAACAAACTGGGTTGAGGGATAAAAAGAGCCAGTTATGTGAGCAGTCTGCTCTGGTGGAGAAAGTATTTTTAATTGTCATTGTTTAGAATTAACAGCATATGGCCATAGTGAAAAGCAGGGAAATTTTTAATTGGTTTTATTATTATTTTAAAATTCTCTAGATTTAGACAAGGAACTTCCTTATCCTGTGTCACTTTTGTCAGAGTGCTCCCACCCCATCCATGTGCACAACTGTTCAAAGAAAGTCCAAAATGACCAACTTCTATTCAAAAACAAAGCAACTCTTTAAGATTACCCTTTTAACCAAAAGCCAAGGATTTCAAAGACTATACCAAAAGAAGCCAAGCACTATGTAGAGCAAACAACTACTGTTATTCTTATGTAGATCTAAAATTGCAAAAGACACTTGTGTGGACTTTAATGCCCTAGTTTATTCCTTCTGTGTTAATACAAATAAAATGCACCACTTACAGTCTTTAAAACCTCACACTTTCCTTTAATTTTTAATAGTTTTGTCTCCACTATACCCAGCTGAAGTTCTTCTGGAGTTTTCCCTCATTTAGGTAAAACTACTAACACTTCAGAAATGACCAAACTAAGTACAAATATATATTTTTCTCATCTTTCTCTGGGGACTTTCCTGAGACTTGAGGCTCCCCACATACAAGGTTATGTCCAGTAGTTTAACTTCTTCTCACTGAAAACACTTTCAATAACTTTTGTTCATAGTATACAATTAGGAAGTATAAAGAACATGAAATTATGTGCAGAGGTAGGCACATGGGAGGGTTTTGGGGCCAGGCCTGCAATGGCACACTTCATTTTTGCTCATTCCCTGTACCACTCATTGGTAGAATTCAGCCATGAGTCACACATAGCAGCAAATGGAAGCTGCTAAATGCCTGGCCAGGAAGAAGAGGAAATGGATGTTGCTGACCAGTTAGCGTTTGTACTATCCCATCAGATGGTTAGAGCCAGGAAGGCAAGGCATGCTAAATCCTGTCATGCAAAAATCTGTGCTTAATATAGTACCTCATACATGGTTGAGTTTTGTCAACTCTAGCCCACTGGATGGGAAGCAAGCATCTTATGAACAATAAAGTAAAAAACTGGAAATAGAACTGCCTTATGACCCAGCAATCCCACTGCTGGGCATACACACCAAGGAAACCAGAACTGAAAGAGATATGTGTACCCTAATGTTCATTGCAGCACTGTTTATAATAGTCAGGACATGGAAGCAACCTAGATGTCCATCAGCAGATAAATGGATAACAAAGCTGTGCTACATATACACAATGGAGTATTACTCGGCCATTAAAAAGAATACATTTGAATCAGTTCTAATGAGGTGGATGAAACTGGAGCTTATTATACAGAGTGAAGTAAGCCAGAAAGAAACACACGAATACAGTATACTAAAGCATATATATATATGGAATTTAGAAAGATGGTAACAATAACCCTGTATGCGAGACAACAAAAGAGATACAGATGTATAGAACAGTCTTTTGGACTCTGTGGGAGAGGGAGAGGGTGGGATGATTTGGGAGAATGGCACTGAAATATTATATATGAAACGAATCACCAGTCCAGGTTCGATGCATGATACTGGATGCTTGGGGCTGGTGCACTGAGACGACCCAGAGAGATGGTACAGGGAGGGAGGAGGGAGGGGGTTCAGGATGGGGAACACATGTATACCTGTGGCATATTCATGTTGATGTATGGCAAAACCAATACAAGATTGTAAAGTAAAAAAGAAAGAAAGAAAGAAAGAGAAAAGAAAGAAAGAGAAAGAAAGAAAGAATTGGGCCTGTAGAAAATTCAAAGACTTTAACCTCAGAAGTAAGACTTAATCTGCTAAAATAGAAGAGGAGACTCAGTAAATCCCATGAGTGCTGATGAATTTCTAACATTTGGTTGTGAATTTTAAAAATCAAGGACAATTTATAGCAATTCACTTAAAAATTGTTTACTTTTTGGTAACCTTCATAACTAGCTTATGCACAGACAGATACACACACACATTTATGGTTATATAAGCTACCTGCATGTGTAAATGTACAGAAAATTTTGGTTTCATATGGCTTTTCCGAGACCAAAGAGAGAACATGTAAACACTTACTATGAGTAAACAGAGCCTAATTCAGTATCTTAGTACACAGAACTTTGAAATAAATGGGAAAAGTATTTCGAGTTTTCCATGAAGGACTTAATTATTGCATGTCACCCAGAAAACCTAGCAACAACTTATAAGCTCTCATAAATTAACCACTAAGCAGTGGCCCACATTTTGTTCTAAGCAGTGCTACCTTATGAGAAAGGAACACTGATGCAGAAGTTCTGGAGCTGTGGTTAATTCTTTCAGTCACAATATGATCACGATGATGACTAAAAAGCTACATTTTTAAAATCATAAGAGAACTGTAGGTTAACAAGCAAATAATATTAATTATGCTAAAGTAATAGGCATTACCAAACAAGGATTCTGTGGAGATGGATTGCTCCTGTACACCAAAGAAACTCATAAAATCATTCCCCTTTCTATGCTCCAAGATTGAGATATCACACATGCATTCTCTGAGAACAACTAAGTGGCAGATTCCTTTTATTTAGCAGTGTACTGCTTTCTCCCTTAATATTATAATATTAACTGAAGATATTATATGAAGGTTATATAGGTAAGTCATACTGCATCAAATCATTGCTCAAACAGGATTTTTCTGAACCATTTAAACTATTAGTACAGAATGAAACATACAATCAACAGGCACCAAAACACAGAATGAATAAATAAAAAAAACAGAATGGTCCTCCACTTACCTGCAGAGTGCACCTGGATTTTATTGACAGCTTTAGTCAACTGTATTTTCACCTTGATTGTAGCATCTGTATCACCATATTCCTCATTGTTGGTTGTGGAGCTTGCTGTACTTGGAAGTGCACTAGTTTAATACCTGTAAATATGAGGAATATAACGTAAGAACATCAGGACTGAATTACTGCTCAGACCCTAGTCAGTGGCGCCAATTAAGTGTAAATTTTAAATCAGAGACTCTCAAGCCCTAGGGGTCATCAGAATCATCTGGATGGTTTATTAAAATCCTGATTTAGTAGATCTGGGGTAGAGTCTGGGAATTTGCATTTCTAACAAGTTCTCAGGTGATGCTGATGCTATTGGTCGGGGGCCACACCTTGAGAACCAATATTAAGTCAATAAGCATCTATTTGAAAACCCTCATATGCCTGGAAATGGAGAATAGATTTTTGCCCTTAAAGAGCCAGAGGTGTCACCCAAGCCACTGCACTTTCATATTAGTGTTTGTCATATCTACAATTAAAATCTTAAAAATACATATATTGTGTAAAACATCTGAATAAAATGCTGGTATTAACAGTAAATTGTAACAGTTCACAACATAACATTTAAAATCAAGGGAAATTAATTATTTAATACTTTTAAATACACATATTTCTAACAGTAAATATCAAGTAAATTATACAAATATAAACATTAAATTATACAAATATGAACTTTTTTCCTTTTTGGGGGAAAATAAAATAAATCTAGGGATACATTACTTAAAATCCTTACCTTTTCTCCCACCAAAGAAATAAACAAAAAGTGACCACCCATCCCCATTTACTAGCATCAAAAGTTTCTTCCACGTTTTACCAAAATAATACTGCATCTTCCTTAGAATGTTTTTTTCAGCTTAATTACCTTCAGGGAAAATACCGGTTCCTCCTTGGCCTGATGTTCTCAGCTTGTTCTTAGGAAGCTCAGCAGCTTAGCGCTCATTCTCAGTTGAAGTAACAGGACTGAGGTCATCAACTGCTATTGGGTCTCCTTAATCTCCTGTTTCTGGCCAGTTCCCTGCAGGCAGTGAACATGTTGACCCCCACTGGCCAACAAACCCTAAACATTACTATATGCTGTGAAGCCTCTGAAAGACAGTGTGCTAAGTCGCTTCAGTCGTGTCCGACTCTATGCGACCCCATAGACAGCAGCCCATGAGGCTCCCCCGTCCCTGGGATTCTCCAGGCAAGAACACTGGAGTGGGTTGCCATTTCCTTCTCCAATGAAAGACAGTGTATCTGGGGTCAAATTCAGTCATAGCTGCATTCCACTGGGCCGGTGTGGTGCCTGGGGAGACCCGCACTGGTGTGGGAGAAGCCTGTCCTGTACAGCGCACTTCTGGCTGATTGCTGCTGACCGCTTATTTACATGACCTGCCTGGTCTTGCGAGATGGCTGAAATTGCAACACCTGAACAAATGGGAAAACCAGGGCTTGAATAAATTAAGCAGCTTTCCTAGAGGCAGCATAGTAACTTGTGCCGCGTGCTCAGAATGACACTCGCGGCTCAAGGTTCCTTTCTTGCGCTTTGCTGCATCCGCCACTTCTGGGGTTTCTGTAGTGATAACGTAGAACTTAGAAAAGATCTTAATCAGCGTTGTTTACCGATCCTGATGAGTTGTGCTTAAGGACAAAAATATCACGGTCATCATATCCATCTCTCAGGTATGCCATGTCAGCCTGATCAACATGGTACCTTCCTTAACTTGGTGCCTTCCTCTGGAGTGTTTTGAAACAGGTTGAGACTCCACTTTCCATTTTTAGGTTTGTGGAGGAGGAAAATATTACATAAACCAGTGCAGGGTAAAGAAATAACTTGAGCACTGGCCTTGGAGTCAGTGACTAGAAAAAGTACAGGTTTTCATAAAGGCATTCTTTAAAAACAAAACAAAAAAGAAACTGAGCTTCGAATGTCCATGGCACAGTCTGAACTGGAAAACATTAACCTCAAGAGAGAGGTTTCTCCTTGGCCCTTTCTACTTTGGCTGTCTGAGCTATTCTCCTGATTCTTATTGTCATCATTGCAGAGAGAGAATTCACCTGTTCCAAATTGACCTTCTTATTCTTTTAACTGGCAAGCGAGGGGCAGAAGCAGGAGAACCAAAGGCAGTGATTCTCAAAATTAAGCATATATAGCAATCACCTGGGGAGCTTGTTGAGGCTTCAGCATCTTTGACCCTAGCTGCAGAGATTGCTGGTTAGTCTGGAATCTGCATAGCTCTCCAGCATCCACGGGGTTTTTTGATGTTGAGGGTACTAGGGCACACTTGCAGAAAACCCTTCTATTTTAAAGCAGTCCTTCTCAAACTTTACCCACAAATTTCTGTTAAAATGCATAATCTGCTTAAGTAGGTCAGGGGTGTGTCTGAGAGTTTTCTCACAATCTTCTGGGGAATGCTGGTCCAAGAACTACTCTTTGAGTAGCAAGAGTTTAGGGCTTGGACATGTCAGTTGTATTGCCTGAGTTCAAAACTCAGAACACACTGTTAGTACTTAGTTCTATGACTGTAGTAATGTTTCAGTGAGATAATAAATATAAAGCTCCTAGCATATAAGGGGGAGAAGGCAATGGCACTCCACTCCAGTACTTTTGCCTGGAAAATTCCATGGGCGGAGGAGCCTGGAAGGCTGCAGTCCATGGGATCGCTGAGGGTCAGACACAACTGAGCAACTTCCCTTTCCCTTTCCCTTTCATGCATTGGAGAAGGAAATGGCAACCCACTCCAGTATTCTTGCCTGGAGAATCCCAGGGTCGGTGGAGCCTGGTGTGCTGCCGTCTGTGGCATCACACAGAGTTGGACACGACTGAAGTGACTTAGCAGCAGCAGCAGCAGCATATAAGGAGGCCTAGTATTGACATTTTGGGATATTCTGCTTTGAGTTTTGTTTGATATATATATTCCTCAGTAAGAGGACTTACAGAATTGCATACTGGTGTCTTGGTGGTTTGGGCTTGTCTGGGTCACTTGAGTTTCAAGCCTCTTTTCCCCAGTCGCCTCTTCTTCCCTTCTCTACATTGAGCACATCCTGAACATGCCCACATGGCCATTCCTTCCTCTGAAACCAGAGGTCCCTGAAGAATAGCTTATTAACTGGCAGTCTTGGTTGGAGTAGGAGATAAAGAAACAGGATAAAGTTTTTGAGCTATGCCCAGGCTAAGAGATTACAGACTCCATAAAAAAGGCACCAAATCTTTCTGGAAAACCAAGCTTAAGACTTTTCCACTTAATGCGTCTTTTGCAGTCACAGGCTCCCATGAACCCAGTTCTCTTCTGCTACACCAGGAGCACTTTCCCTCAGAAATCAGTGAAACTGCCTCAATTTCAGGCTGGCCAGCTGAGAGAAATCCATCACCCACCACAAGTAAGAGTGGTGAACAGGGAGTCAAGTTCACTTCTTGGTTCTACTTCCCAGTGTAACGTTGAGACCACATATCTGCCTCCTTCAGCCTCTTTCTGTAGGAGAGTGACTACGATAGTTAAACAACAGCTAAGCTGAGCCTTATCTCATCTCTTCATTTTAATTGATGATTATTGCATTTCAGTCTGCTGAAGCATCTTCAGGGAACAATTCTGAAGCTTTTAGATACCCAGACCACACTTTTCAAGATGCAGATTAAGTCGGACTGAAATGAATACTGGATAGCTGTGATTTTAAACTGACACACGAGGTAATTCTGAAGCAGGTGGTTCATTCTCTGATAAACAAAGCTTTATTAAGAGTAATGATGCTTAGATATGTGCTGGTTTAACAGGAAAAGCTTGCCTAAAACCTTGTTTAACATGAAGAGATCTAACTATAGTCTTTTGAATGACCCCATATGCCTTCCCTGATAGCTCAGTTGGTAAAGACTCAGCCTGCAATACGGGAGACCCCAGTTTGGTTTTTGGGTCAGGAAGATGCCCTGGAGAAGGGATAGGCTACCCACTCCAATATTTTTGGGCTTCCCTTGTGGCTCAGCTGGTAAAGAATCCACCTGCAATGCGGGAGACCTGGGTTTGATCCCTGGGTTGGGAAGATCCCCTGGAGAAGGGAAATGCTACCCACTCCAGTATTCTGGCCTAGAGAATTCCATGGACAGTCCATGGGGTCACAAAGAGTCGGACACAACTGAGTGACTTTCACTTTCATGAATAGAAGCTACCATTTGCTGACTGATCAGGGATCAAGTAACTATTCCTATTTATTTTCCTTTATACCACCCTGTTACTATCACTCTTAGTTTCACAGAGTAGAATATAGCCACAGCTCAGCATTTAAGAACCTCACCCAAAATTTTACCATGAATTAGGGTCCAAGGTGGACCCCCAGCTCTTGTCTGTCAGACCCTGAGTTGAGTCTTTTTATTATGCTAAGCTTCAGGGGTAAAGCATCCTCCTGCCAATACAGGAGACATGGATTTGATCCCTGATCCAGGAAGATCCCACATGCTACAGAGCAACTAAGCCCATGCACCACAACTATCAAGCCTGTGCTCTAGAGTCTGGGAACCGCAAGTACTGAAGCCTGAGCACCCTAGAGCTGTGCTCCACAGCAAGAGAAGCCACTGCAATGAGAGGCCCATGCGCTGTAACTAGAGAGCAGCTCCCACCTTGCTGCAACTAACGAAAAGCCCCCGCAGCACTGAAGACCCAGCATGACCAAAAATAAATACTACAAAAAGGCTTCCCTGTTGGCTCAGCAGGTGAAGAATCCACTTGCAATGCTGGGGGAGACACAGGAGACGCCGGGTTGATCCCTGGGTCTGGGAACATCCCCTGGAGGAGGAAATGGCAGACCATTCTAGTGTCATGGCCTAAAAATGCCATGGCAGAGGAGCCTGGCAGGCTATAGTCCAAAGGGTCACAAAGACTTGGACTTGACTGAGTAATTGAGCACTATCCAAAAAAAAAATATTATGCTGAGCTTTTCACACTTTAACTTACATTAGAATCTCCTGGAGGGTCCATTAAAATAGATTGCTGGGCCCTCAGAATTTATGATTCGGTATGTCTGGTGTGGGACCTGAGAATCTGAATTTCTAACAAGCTCCCAGCTGCTGCTGTTGGACTCTTGAGAACCACAGCACTAGAGTTTGCTGTGGGGTCTTTTTCAATAAGTCTGATGCTGTGTCTCTTTAGCAGTCCTATCTATTCACCCAGGACAATTCAGAAAGCTTTCTTTTTCCTTCCACCGTTGCTTAGTCAATAAGTACATGACAAACAGCCAATAAAGTCACTGTTAAGCCAGTTCTTAAGTGCCTTCAGGTGTTACTTCTGTTGTAATATGTCACTCTCTCCCCTGAAGTAGAGAGAACAATGGTACTTTTGTGGTGGCTCTTTCCCAAGAATTCTTCTGCTCTTTTATTTCTTGCTTAAAGAATGCTGAACTGTATTTCTATTCCAACTAAGCAATGGTGAGTGATGCATGCATGCTTAGTCGCTCAGTTGTGGCCAACTCTTTATGACCCCATGGACTGTAGCCTGCTAGGCTCCTTTGCCTATGGAATTTTCCAGGCAAGAATACTAGAATGGATTGCCATTTCCTCCTCAAAGGAATCTTCCTGACCCAGGGATCAAACTCATGTCTCCTCTGTCTCCTGCATTGCAGGCAGATTCTTTACCCACTTGAGCCATTAGGGAATGGTCAGTGAAATGCCATCCTAATCACTTCTGTTCAATCAGGTGCTAAAGAAATTATCCAGCTCCTATGTCTTCTTCTTCCCTCACTTTGGTGATGGAATTACAACTGGGACCTGGATCAGTTCAATTCAATTGCTCAGTGTTGTCTGACTCTTTGTGACCCCATGGACTGCAGCATGCCAGGCCTCCCTGTCCATCACCAGCTCCTGGAGCTTGTTCAGACTCATGTCCATTGAGTCGGTGATGCCATCCAAACATCTCATCCTCTGTTACCCCCTTCTCCTCCTGCCTTCAGTCTTCCCTAGCATCAGTTATTCACATCAGGTGGCCAAAGTATTGGAGTTTCAGCTTCAGCATCAGTCCTTCCAGTGAATATTCTGGACTGATCTTTAGGATGGACTAATTGGATCTCCCTGCAGTCCAAGGGACTCTCAAGAGTCTTCTCCAACACAACAGTTCAAAAGCATCAATTCTTCAGCACTTGGCTTTCTTTATAGTCCAACTCTCACATCCATAGATGACTACTGTAAAAACCATAACCTTGACTAGACAGACCTTTGTTGGCAAAGTAATGTCTCTGCTTTTTAATATGCTGTCTAGGTTGGTCATAACTTTCCTTCCAAGGAGTAAGCGTCTTTTAATTTCATGGCTGCAGTCACCATCTGCAGTAATTTTGGAGCCCAGAAAAATAAAGGCTCTCACTGTTTCCCCATCTATTTCCCATGAAGTGATGGGACCAGATGCCATGATCTTAGTTTTCTGAATGTTGAGTTTTAAGCCAACTTTTTCACTCTCCTCTTTGGTCTTCCCTTTATTATGATGGCCCTGTGGTTCTCTTCTCCCTTGGAATTCAAGGCCCTTCACTCTAACCATGAGCACAGACTTCTTCGTAAGGAGGGTACATTTCATCTGCATTACCTTTTGTTCTTCCCCAGGAATTGCATGTATGGCTTGCTAAACTATCCCTACAGCAAGCTGAGGGAATATCAGCCAGGGTCGAGCAAGTAAGATGACCCTGTGAAGTTTGTAAAGGGTGTGATGGCGATTCTCTCAGGACACCCAAGTAGGCAAGCTCAGAGTCAAATGCCTGCAGTGACTCTTCTCTCCTGGTGCTTTATGCACATTGTACAGCAATAAAGCCATGTCTCTGAGGTCCCTTCTTTTACAGGATTCAAACTGCAGTTTGATTTGATGGATCTCATAACAGTAGTTCAGCAGGCCTTCTGGATGACTCCTCTCCAAGTCAAGAATCTACCAGTCTGACTTCAGCTTGGGCAACACCTGGTGGAGCAGAAGATCTAGGTGCCAGACCCCCTGTGTCACTTACCTAAAGCAGTGTGATATGACCACTCTGAGTCAGCATTACAAATGTCAGAGATATTTATACTTATTGCCCTCAATGAAATAGGATAAGAGGATGGAATGGGATTTTTTTTTCCAAGTCCTTGGAAGGTTAGACTCTCAGAAAATATAAGCAGAATCTGAGCCCCACTAGGCACCTAAGTCCATTTCTCTAATCTTTCTCTCTGGGGGATAATATTTGAAATGGTCACAAAGTCTGACTTGAGATTCACTGAAGTTCAGAGGGCAAATGATTGGAGGCCATTAAGGATGTAGGCTAATACCTGCTGCATGAGTCCAAGTCCATCCCTGCTACTTATTAATAGTGTGACCTGGGTACGGTGACTCACAGTCTTCAATTTTCAAGTTTTTTTTTTTTTTTTTACTACAGAATTATAAATATGAAACAATTGTGTATTAAGCTTTTAGTAAAATAATACACAGTAAATATTGAACAGATGCTAGTTATTTTTTACTGTTACCAATTTTCCCTGGTGGCTCAGATCATAAAGAATCTGCTTGCAATACAAGAGATCAGGGTTCAGTCCTTGGGTTGGGAAGATCCCCTTGAGAAGAGAATGGCAACCCACTCTAGTATTCTTGCCTGGGGAATTCCATGGACAGGGGAGCCTGGTGGGCTACAATCCCTGGGGTGACAAAGAGTCAGACACCACTGAGTGACTAACACACACACACACACACACATTTCACATATATTTATATTTCATATATCTGTTTCATGTATATATAATTATGATTTGCATGTAATTTCAGGGAGTTCATGGATTTTTTTGAAACCTATTTATGAATATATGAATACTTGGGGCTATACAATTATATATGATATAAAGTATATGGTGTTATTGATTTATCATCTGATGGGTTGGACTTTGTAGTATGTATTTTCCCTCTATTCTCAGATGATTTCAAATGTACTTCTAAGACCAACTGAATATGAAACCCCAGTGTAGACCAGAAGCCCCCTGAATTTTGCCAGTCTGGCAAAAGCAATCTGGACTTCAGTTGTGTGACCTGTGATGGTATAGAACTTTCCCCATGAATCCCTATGGTGTCATTCTCATCTTTCTCTCTGATTTCTCTCTGGTTACGGCTGACCCCTTTGCATACTGTTTCTCTTGTGCTCGGTGACATCCCATACATAGAACTGAACCCCTCTACTGGTTTTCACAAGAAATCTACACTGAACACTTTGAGTCTCTGGTGAAGGCTCACATTGCTGAACACAACTTCTCACCATCTTGATAGCTCCCTCCACCACCACCCCCTCTTCTTCAGTTCAGTTCAGTCGCTCAGTTGTGTCTGACTGTTTGCAACCCCATCCATCACAGCAAGCCAGGCCTCCCTGTCCATCACCAACTCTCAGAATTCACTCAGACTCACGTCCATTGAGTCAGTGATGCCATCCAGCCATCTCATCCTTGGTCGTCCCCTTCTCCTTCTGCCCCCAATCCCTCCCAGCATCAGAGTCTTTTCTGATGAGTCAACTCTTCACATGAGGTGGCCAAAGTACTAGAGTTTCAGCTTCAGCGTCATTCCCTCCAAAGAAATCTCAGGGCTGATCTCCTTCGGAATGGACTGGTTGGATCTCCTTGTAGTCCAAGGGACTCTCAAGAGTCTTCTCCAACACCACAGTTCAAAAGCATCAATTCTTTGGCGCTCAGCTTTCCTCACAGTCCAACTCTCACATCCATACATGACCACTGGAAAAACCATAGCCTTGGCTAGATGGACCTTTGTTGGTAAAGTAATGTCTCTGCTTTTGAATATGCTATCTAGGTTGGTAATAATTTGTCTTCCAAGGAGTAAGCACTTTTAATTGCATGGCTCCAGTCACCATCTGCAGTGATTTGGAGCCCCCAAAATAAAGTCTGACACTGTTTCCACTGTTTCTCCATCTATTTCCCATGAAGTGATGGGACCAGATGACATGATCTTCGTTTTCTGAATATTGAGCTTTAAGCCAACTTTTTCACTCTCTACTTTCACTTTCCCTTTTCTTCATTCATATGTAGTCCTCAATCATATGGAGACCTGCCAGGTTATCACTTTTATACCATTCATTCATCAAGAATGGCTTTTACAAAGTAGCACAATTTCTTTCCTAAGAGAAATTTGTTGAAAAAGTTTCTCCCTCTTACTCTGTATGAGTTAATGTCATTTGTTACTGGGATGTCTTATCCTATGTTTCCGGTGCCTGGGAAGTACCCATCACATAACAGATGTTTACCCGTTGGATGACAAAAGGGGTAAGAGAGGGAAGAACAAAGGGAGGTAGGGAGGTAGAAAGGAAAAAGTGGAAGAGGAAAGAAATCCCCAGACTTGTTGTGGATTCAGATCATGATGTTTTTAGCCAGCTGAGAAGCTATAATCTAAGGTAGTTGTCCCCCTGCTTATTACTGCTCAGGAGGTTTTTGCCTTCTGTTTTTCATTCCCAATACTTCAGCAATTTTTTTCCTAAGTCGATTTCTAAACCTCCCAATAGAGTAACAAGGTGGTTCTTCCATTTTACTCCCACAAAGCAAGAAAAGTTCATAATCACTTCCTAATCTCCTTGCAGGTAATTAGTTGACTCAGGGGGCATCTTCAAGAAGCCAGAAACATGTTGACTTTAATTTCCCTTTCTGAGGGAATGTACCTGTGAGTGAGTCTACTTCAATTCAGCAATAATCAATATTTGATAGCTAATATATAATAGCTAATATATTATATATATAATATATATAATAGCTGATAGAGACAAGATTTTATTAATATTTTTGAAATTATTTTCATATAATTTAGGTGCATTTCAGAAGTGTTGTTCTCTAGACTTATAGTTGCCAAGGGCAGGGTTGGAGGAAGGAAGGAGTAGGAGGTTGGGGTTAGCAGATACAAACTATTATATAGAGAATGGATAAACAACAAGGTCCTATCATATAGCACAGGGAACCATATTATTATCCTGTGATAAACTATAATGGAAAATGATATTTTTAAAAAGAATGTATGTAATCACTTTGCTGTACAAAAGAAGTTAACACAACATTGTAAATCAACTATCCATCAATTTAAAAAAAAGGAAAGAAACAGAAATGTGGTGCTGATTATTTCTTTGGAAAGCCTCCTGGTAGGATTCTGGGAGAGATTAGGGTTGATCCTTACAGACAGGATTACCCCCGTGACATATTGAGGATGGCCTAGATTGAGGAAGGGCTCTGAATTAAACAGAGGGAAAAGGAAGGTGAGGCTAGAGAAGTCAGGGCAACTTCATGTTTTTTAGGAGGAAAGAGCCTAATCTCAACCTCACACAATTACATTCCCTACATCAGCCCCAGGTGGCAGAGGAAAATGAAAGTCAGGTCTTTCCCTTGTGAAGCTGGATTGATATATTCAGACAGGTGAAACTGAATTGAGTGACCAGATGGTGGGCCTGTAATTTCAACACATATGTAAGATTTATATCTGCACTCAGTTTGTGTGCTGTGTGAGCAGAAGAGACTAACTTTTCATTTCTGTGTATTGAGTACTTGGACCAATGCATACCCCCTGACTGGAAGTCAGAACTATTCCTGGAGCTGATTTGAACAGGTTAACAGTTGCTTGAATATATATAGGGCTGAGGATATCACAGCAGCTCACTACTTTAGAGAAATAAAGAGGAAATATTGCCTCTCAAGGTTGAAATATGAAAGAGAATCCTCAAAACCTTTGGAAGATATTGGTGGGAAGATTCCTGGTTTAGTTTCTGCTTACATCAAGCTCTATACCAGATGACAAGAGTTAAGTGGAAAGAAGATTCAGTCCTCGACTCCATAGTCTGGAGGGATATTCAGAGAGGTATATGGATAATTAAAAATACATGATAAGGGACCTCCCTGGTGGTCCAATGGTTAAGACTCTGTGCTCCCAATGCAGGGAGCTTGGGTTCAATCCCTGGTCAGGGAACTAGATCCCACATGCTACAACTAAGACCCAGTGTAGCAAAAAACAAACAAGCAACATAAAAAACATGATGTAATATGGATTTCTAGCAGTTGACCAGTGAAGGAAAGTTTTCTTAGTGGACTAGCATGATAGTCAGTTAGTAAAGAATCTGCTTGCAATGTGGGAGAACCTGGTTCAATTCCTGGGTCAGGAAAATCCACGGGAGAAGGGATAGGCGACACATTCCAGTATTCTTGGATTTTCCTTGTGGCAAGGTAAATCTGGATTCCTGGTAAAGAATCTGCCTGCAATAAGGGAGACCTGGGTTTGATCCCTGGGATGGGAAGATCCTTTGGAGAAGGGACCTGCTACCCATTCCAGTATTCTGGCCTAGAGAATTCCATGGACTATATAGTCCATGGGGTCGCAAAGAGTCAGACATAACTGAGCAACTTTTACTTCACTTCACTTCATAGCATGAAAATTACATTTGTAAATGTAAACTTGAAAACTTGAAAGAAAGGAAAGATAATCATTGTATGTATATATGAAAACAGCTGTATATTTAAAATATCACTTTTCTAATGAAAACCCTTTAATATTTTCCCACTATCTTCTGAATAAAACTGAACTCCTTCAAGCTGAAACTCATGAAGCTCACTGTTACCTGTCATTGCCACCTACATCTCCAATATCATCTCCTTCCATTTTTCTTCCACCATTCCTCCCCACATCAGGCACACTGCGAAATTCTAAAGCTCTGAGAAAGAAATCTGCCTCCCCATTAACATTATTTCAGGGTAAATGTGGAATAGCATGGCATAGAAGAGTCAAATTATATGTATTGTCTCAAATGGTATAAATAATAAAGTCTTCAGGCTTTTAAATTATTTTACCCTGGGTTTGCCTTTCTTTACACCACTTCTGATCTAAAACATCCTTAAATTGGAAAAGTTTGAGACTAAGTACTTGGAAGAAAATATATCTTCTTTTCTTGAGCTTTGTTCTATAATGATAGATCTGCCTACAGTTTGTATCCAGCTAGAGTTAGAAAAAGACGTGAGTTTTCTCCTTGACTGACTTCGAGATAAAAGACAAATGGACAAGCTCAGAGGATTAGGAAGTCTGCACACATTTTAATCCACGCTCTGCACTGTGAAAGCCTTTTGCACAAACAAGTATGAATGTGGTGATGGGAGCCATACTACAAACAGTAAAGAGAGCAGTGAGGTTACTAATGGGGATGCTAAAATACAGACTCCCCAACTCTCCAGACCGCCTGTGATCTATAACATGAAAACATCACCAAACAGCCTTCCCGTGCCTTCTATAAGTGCTTGAGCCTCTAAACCATGCTACATGAGGAGGGTTGACACTTGACACATCACACTGCTGAACTTCTTAAAGTGATCTTGGGGAAAAAACCAGTTATACTACTGTCATTTTTAACATCGAGAATTCAGTCAAACTGCAACACCCAGTGATAAATCCAGAATATGAGTCTAAGATGCTGATGTTTTCATCTTTCTGTCACTAGCACTGAGCAAAGTATTCAACCTAAAAGAGGTTAATCAATCAGCAGATCACCAACTCAGTTCCTTTTCAGAAGGAATTTCTTGGGCAGTGGAAAGGAGCCTACTTTGATTCAGAACAGAAATGTCAATGTGGAGTTCTTTACTCATTCTGAAGCCCTCTTCCTAGGATTCTAGGAGAGATTAGGGTTGATCTTTACACACTGAATGTCAGTGTGATGCCAACTAATGGGATTACCTCAATGGCAATGCCGTGTAACAATAGGAAGACAATTAACTTTCCTGGATTCTTCACTGAGAGTCATGAGTCCACTGCATATATTTGAATGGATATTCTAATGAGCCACTTGAAGAAGTGGGTAGGACTTTCAAAGGACATGGGCAGTCACATGAAATAATCACCAAATACCCTTCCAAAAGTTTGTCCTGTTTGTCTGCATGACCTCACTTTTTCAGCAGGAAGAGGGCAAGTGAAGGGGCCAGAGTTAAACAGCTCATAATGTTAGTGGAGAGGTTGAGTGCAGCCACCAAGCTGTTTTTCCCTGCCTAGTCTCCATGCCTCTCTGATGAAAAAATGTGGAAGAGCTATTTGGAAAAAAAAAAAAAGTTAAAGTGTTAGTCTTAGTCTGGTCCAACTTCTTGCAACCCTATGGAATGTAGACTGCCAGGCTCCACAGTCCATGGGACTTCCCAGGCAAGAATACTGGAGTGGTTTGCCATTTCCTTCTCTATGGATCTTTCAGACCAAAGGATCGAATCCAGACCTCCTTCACTGCAGATGGATTCTTTACCATCTGAGCCACCAGGGAAGCCTGGAACAACTATTTGGAGACTCTTCTTTTTTTTTTATTTAATTTTTTTTATTGAAGGATATAATTTCTGTATAGAATTTTGCTGTTTTCTGTCAAACCTCAACATGAATCAGCCATAGGTATACATATATCCCCTCCCTTTTGAAACTCCCTCCTGTCTCCTGCCCCATCCCACCCATCTAGTCCCTGTTTCAGTTTCCTGAGACATACAGCAAATTCCCATTGGCTATCTATTTTACATATGTTAATATAAGTTTATTCACGATGGTGTGATCACTCACCTAGAGCCAGACATCCTGGAATGTGAAGTCAAGTGGGCCTTAGAAAGCATCACTATGAACAAAGCTAGTGAAGGTGATGGAATTCCAGTTGAGCTATTTCAAATCCTGAAAGATGGTGCTGTGAAAGTGCTGCACTCAATATGTTAGCAAATTTGGAAAACTCAGCAGTGGCCACAGGACTGGAAAAGGTCAGTTTTCATTCCAATCCCAAAGAAAGGCAATGCCAAAGAATGCTCAAACTATCACACAATTGCACTCATCTCACATGCTAGTAAAGTAATGCCCCAAATTCTCCAAGCCAGGCTTCAGCAATATGTGAACCAGATGTTCAAGCTGGTTTTAGAAAAGGCAGAGGAACCAGAGATCAAATTGCCAACATCTGCTGGATCATGGAAAAAGCAAGAGAGTTCCAGAAAAACATCTATTTCTGCTTTATTGACTATGCCAAAGCCTTTGACTGTGTGGATCACAATAAACTGTGGAAAATTCTGAAAGAGATGGGAATACCAGACCACCTGAGCTGCTTCTTGAGAAAGCTGAATGCAGGTCAGGAAGCAACAGTTAGAACTGGACATAGAACAGACTGGTTCCAAATAGGAAAACAAGTACGTCAAGGCTGTATCTTGTCACCCTGCTTATTTAACTTATATGCAGAGTACACGATGAGAAACGCTGGGCTGGAAGAATCATAAGCTGGAATCAAGGGTGCTGGGAGAAATATCAATCACCTCAGATATGCAGATGACAGCACCCTTATGGCAGAAAGTGAAGAAGAACTCAAAAGCCTCTTGATGAAAGTGAAAGCGGAAAGTGGAAAAGTTGGCTTAAAGCTCAACATTCAGAAAACGAAGATCATGGCATCTGGTCCCATCACTTCATGGGAAATAGATGGGGAAACAGTGGAAACAGTGTCAGACTTTATTTTTGGGGGCTCCAAAATCACTGCAGATGGTGACTGCAGCCATGAAATTAGAACACGCTTACTCCTTGGAAGGAAAGTTATGACCAACCCAGATAGCATATTGAAAAGCAGAGATATTACTTTGCCAACAAAGGTCCGTCTAGCCAAGGCTATGGTTTTTCCAGTGGTCATGTATGGATGTGAGAGTTGGACTGTGAAGAAAGCTGAGCACCAAATAATTGATGCTTTTGAACTGTGGTGTTGGAGAAGACTCTTGAGAGTCCCTTGGACTGCAAGGAGATCCAACCAGTCCATTCTGAAGGAGATCAGCCCTGGGATTTCTTTGGAAGGAATGATGCTAAAGCTGAAACTCCAGTACTTTGGCCACCTCATGCAAAGTGTTGACTCATCGGAAAAGACTCTGATGCTGGGAGGGATTGGGGGCAGGAGGAAAGGGAACGACAGAGGATGAGATGGCTGGATGGCATCACGGACTCATGAACGTGAATCTGAGTGAACTCTGGGAGTTGGTGATGGACAGGGAGGCCTGGCTTGCTGCGATTCATGGAGTCGCAAAGAGTCAGACATGACTGAGCGACTGAACTGAACTGAATATAAGTTTCCATGTTACTCTTTCCATACATCTCACCCTCTCCCTCCTCTCTCCCAATGTCCATAAGTGTATTCTCTATGTCTGTTTCTCCATTGCTGCCCTGTAAATAAATTCTTCTGGTCTATTTTTCTAGATTCCTTATATATGCGTTAGAATATATATTTATCTTTCTCTTTCTGACTCACTTCACTCTGTATAATAGGTTCTGGGTTCATCCACTGACTTATCAGAACTGACTCAGATGTGTTCCTTTATGTGGCTGAATAATATTCCATTGTGTATATGTACCACAGCTTCTTTATATCCATTCATCTTTCGATGGACATCTAGGTTGCTTCATGTTCTAGCTATTGTAAATAGGGCTACAATGAAAAACGGGGTACATGTGTCTTTTTCAATGTTGGTTTTCTCAGGGTATATGCCTAGGAGTGGGATTGCTGGGTCATATGGTAGTTTTATTCCTAGTTTGTTTTTTTAAAGAATCTCCATACTGTCTTCCATAGTGGCTGTATCAGTTTACATTCCCACCAACAGTGTAAAAGTGCTCCCTTTTCTCCACACCCTCTCCAGCATTTACTGTTTGTAGACTTTTTGATGATGGCCATTCTGACCAATGTGAGCTGATATCTCATTGTACTTTTGATTTGCATTTCTCTAATAAAGGGAAGTCTTGAGCATCTTTTCATGTGTTTGTTAGCCATCTGTATGTCTTCTTTGGAGAAATGTCTAAGTTTTTCCCCCACTTTTTATTGGGTTGCTTGTTTTTCTAATATTGAGTTGTATGAGCTGCTTGTATATTTTGGAAATTAATCCCTTGTCAATTGTTACATTTGCTATTATTTTCTCCCATTCTGAGGGTTGTCTTTTCATCTTGCTAATAGTTTCCTTTGCTGTGCAAAAGCTTTTAAGTTTAATCAGGTCCCACTTGTTTACTTTTGTTTATATTTCTGTTACTGTAAGAGGTGGGTCATAGAGGATCTTGCTTTGATTTATGTCATCCAGTGTTCTGCCTGTGTTTTCCTCTAAGAGTTTTGTAGTTTCTGATCTTACATTTAAGTCTTAATCCATTTTGAGTTATCTTTGTGTATGGTGTCAGGAAGTGTTCTAATTTCATTTTTTTCACATGTAGCTGTCCAGTTTTCCCAGCACCATTTATTGAAGAGGCTGTCTTTGCCTCATTGTATATTCTTGCCTCCTTTCTCAGAAATAAGGTACCCATAAGTGCATGGCTTTATTTCTGGGCTTTCTATCTTGTTCCATTGGTCTATATCTCTGCTTTTGTGCAAATGACTACAGCTTTGTTGTATAATCTGAAGTCAGGAAGGTTGATTCCTCCAGCTCAATTCTTCTTTCTCAGGACTATTTTGGCTATTCAGGGTCTTTTGCATTTTGATATGAATTGTCAAATTTGTCATGTCAAATTGTCATCATATGGGTTTTGTCTTTCAATTTGTTAATATAGTGTATAACACATTGATTGATTTGTGTATATTGAAGAATTCTTGCATTCCTGGAGTAAACCCAACTTGATCATGGTGTATGAGCTTTTGATGTGTTGCTGAATTCTGTTTGCTAAAATTTTGTTGAGGATTTTTGCATCTATGTTCATCAGTGATATTGGCCTGTAGTTTTCTTTTTTTGGTTGTCTTTGTCTGCTTTTGGTATCAGGGTGATGGTGGCCTCATAGAATGAGTTTGGAAGTGTTCCTTCCTCTGCAATTTTTGAAAGAGTTTTAGAAGCATAGGCATTAGCTCTTCTCTCAATGTTTGATATAATTCTCCTGTGAAGCCATCTGGTCCTGGGCTTTTGTTTTTTGGGAGATGTTTGATCACAGCTTCAATTTCAGTGCTTGTATTGGGTTGTTTATAATTTCTATTTCTTCCTGGTTCAGTCTTGGAAGATTGAACTTTTATAAGGATCTGTCCACTTCTTCCAGGTTAACCATTTTATTGCCAGACAGCTGTTCATAATAGTCTCAGAATCCTTTGTATTTCTGCATTGTCTGCTATAACCTTTCCTCATTCATTTCTGATTTTGTTAATTTGATTCTTCTCTCTTTTTTTCTTGATGAGTCTGGCAAAATCTTGTCAATTTTGTTTATCTTCTCAAAGAACCAGCTTTTAGTTTTGCTAATCTTTACTCTTTTATTTCTTTCATTTCTTTTTCATTTATTTCTGCTTAGATCTTTATGATTTCTTTCCTTCCACTAATTTTTGTTGTTGTTGTTCTTCTTCTTTTTCCAGTTGTTCTAGGTATAAAGTTAGGTTGTCTATTTGATGTTTTTCTTGTTTCTTGAGGTAGGATTGTATTGCTATAAACTTCCCTCTTAGAACTGTTTTCACTGCATCCCATAGGTTTTGAGTTGTTATGTTTTCTTGCTGTTTGTTTCTAGAAATTGTTTGATTTCCTTTTTGATTTCTTCAGTAACCTGTTGGTTATTTAGAGATGTGTTGTTTAATCTCCATGTGTTTGTGTTTCTTACAGTTTTTTTTTCTTTCTGTAATTGATATCTAGTCTTACAGCATTGTGGTTGGAGAAGGTGCTTGATACAATTTCAATTTTCTCAAATTTACTGAGGTTTGATTTGTGGCCCAAGATGTGGTCTATCTTGGAGAATGTTCGGTGTGCACTTGAGAAGGTGTATTCTGCATTTGGATGGAATGTCCTGAAGATATCAGTGAGGTTTGTCTCTTCTAATGTATCATTTAAGACTTGTGTTTCCTTATTAGTTTTCTGTTTTGATCATATGTCCATTGGTGTAAGTGGAGTGTTAAAGTCTCCTACTAATATTGTGTTCCTGTCAATTTCTCCTTTTATGTCTGCTAGTGTTTGTCTTAGGTATTGAGGTGCGTCTATGTTGGGTGCATAGATACTTACAATTGTTATGTCTTCCTCTTGGATTGATTCCTTGATCATTATATAGTGTTTTTCCTTATCTCTTGTAATCTTTATTTTAAGGTCTATTTTGTATGATATGATTGCTACTCCAGCTTTGTTTTGCTTCCCATTTGCATGGACTATATTTTCCCATCCTCTCACTTTCAGTCTATGTGTCTTGAGGTCTGGAGTGGGTTTCTTTTAGACAGCATATATATGGGTCTTGTTTCTGAATCCATTCAGCCAGTTTGTATCCTGATTGGAGCATTTAATCCATTTACATTTAAAGTAATTCTTAATTGTTTGGGGTTGATTTTGTAGATCTTTTTTCTTCTTTTGTATTTCTTGACTATGTAAGTCACTTTAACATTTTTGTAAAGCTGATTTGGTGGTACTGAATTCTCTTAACTTTTGCTTGTCTGAAAAGCTTTTGATTTCTCCATCTATATATATATATATATTTTTTTAATTTTTCACTTTATTTTATTTTTACTTTACAATATTGTATTGGTTTTGCCATACATCAACATGAGATTCTGGCCAGGTACTGTAATCTTCATTGTAGATTTTTCCCTTTCAATACTTTAAATATATCCTTCCATTCCTTTTTGGCCTGCATAGTGTCTGCTGAAAGATCAGCTGTTAAGTGTATGGGGTTTCCCTTGTATGTTAGTTGTTGCTTCTCCCTTGCTGTTTTTATAGTCTTTTTTTGTGTTTAGTCTTTGTTAGTTAGATTAGTATGTGTCTTGCCATGTTTCTCCTTGGGTTTATCCTGTATGGAACTCTTTGTGCCTTTGGACTTGATTGACTATTTCCTTTTCCATGTTGAGGAAATTTTCAACTATAATCTCTTCAAAATTTTTCTCATATTCTTTCTTTTTCTCTTTTTCTTCTGGGACCCCTATAATTTGAATGTTGGTGTATTTGATATTGTCACAGATGTCTCTGAGACTATCCTCAGTTCTATTCATTCTTTTTACTTTATTCTGCTCTTCAGAAGTTATTTCCACCATTTTATCTTACAGCTCACTGATTCATTCTTTTGCTTCAGATATTCTGCTATTGATTCATCCCAGAGTATTTTTAATTTCAGTAGTTGTGTTGTTTGTCTCTGTATGGTTATTCTTAATACTTCCAGGTCTTTGTTAATTGAATCTTGCATTTTCTCCATTTTGTTTTCAAGGGTTTTGATCATCTTTACTATCACTATTCTGAACTCAGGTAGTTTGCCTATTTCCTCTTCATTTATGTGGACTTCTGTGTTTCTAGTTTGTTCCTTCATTTGAGTAGTATTTCTATGCCTTTTCATTATTTTTTTTTTAACTTGTTGTATTTGAGGTCTCCTTTTCCCAGGCTTCAAGGCTGAATTCTTTCTTCCTTTTGGATTCTTCCCTCCTAAGGTTGGTCCAGTGGTCTGTGTGAGCTTCCTAGAGGGTGAGATTTGGCTGAGTTTTTGTCTGTTTGTTTTTCCTCTGATGGGCAAGGCTGAGTGAGGTGGTCATCCTGTCTGCTGATGATTGGGTTTGTATTTTTGTTTTGTTTGTTGTTTAAATGAGGCATCCTGCATAGGGTGCTACTGATGGTTGGGTGATGCTGGGTCTTGTATTTAAGTGGTTTCCTTTGTGTGAGTTCACTATTTGATACTCCCTAGGGTCAGTTCTCTGGTAGTCTAGGGTCTTGGAGTCAGTGCTCCCACTCCAAAGGCTCATAGCTTGATCTCTCATCAGGAACAAAGATTCCACAAATGATTTGTTATGGCATTAAGTGAAATTAAAACAAATATCCAAAATTGAGAAACCAAAGATGAAACCCAAACAAATGGCAGTTACAAAGTCAGACAAATAATAATTAAAATAATGGAATATACACATATACATATATACCCATCAGCAAAGTGAAAACAGTCCAACCAAAATCAAGTACAGTAGATTGACCTGGTGAACAAAGTAAATAAAAATTATATTTACTAGTTAAGAACAAAACTAACTAAAGCACTAACTAAAGCATAAACTGGAAAACAAAATTAAAGCAAGGTGTCAAGTGGGGAATAAAGCAATGAGAAAGCAAAACTAACAAATATGTTGAAAGGAAAATAAAGAAAGAATTGATGTGGAAAGTTAAATAGAGGTAGATGAAGAAGATTTATATACATTAAAGTTTAACTGCAAGGGGAAAAGAACAATCGGAAAGGAAACAAAGGGATAAATGTAGAAAAAATATAATACATATTAAAAAATAAAAATCATAGAAAAGAGAAAAAATGAAAGAAGAAATAAAAAGGGGGAAAAAGGAAAACTCCACAGAATTGCAAAAACCCAACATAGAGTCAGAGGTTTATAACAATAAAAAAAAGTTTGACTGAATATACCCACATACATATACACCCATATATACCCATAAGCAAAATCAAAAGAGTCCAACAAAAATAAAGTATAATAGATTGACTCAGCCAACAAAGGAGATCAAAATTATACCTACCAGGACAAAACTAACTAAAGCACAAATTGAAAAACAAAACTAAAGCAAGGCACCAATTGGGAATAAAGCAATGAAAATAAAACTAACACAATGTTGAGAGGAAAGGAAAGAAAGAAAAGAAAGAAAGAATCGATATGCAAAGTTAAATAGAGGTAGATGAAGAAGATTTATACACAGCAAGTATTAACTGCAAGGGGGAAAGAACAGTAAGAAAAACAGATGAGAAATTTCATGTCTTATTTCAGGTAGTTGCTAAAGTTTCTCCTCGTTTCTTTAGGGTTAGTTCAAAGAATTAAGTAACCGTGGGCGTTAAGAACTAGTGTTTTGTGTCATACTATGAGTATGTAGCTCAGCAGTTACTTGTGTGACAGAAAGGATTTTTTTCTTTTTGCATTCAAAAATGAACATTGACACTGATATCATTTACTTATAGTGAGGTGTTCTAATGATGACAGTATAAGTACATCAGAGTTTTTGCATCTCTCAATGTGGCATGGATTTTTCTTTCTACAAAAATAATAGTAGGTTTAAAAATTAAAATTAAAGAGAAGGTGGCACAGCTGCATCGCTTGCGGGGACTCTGGCGGCAGTGAGTGTTAGGGACACAGACTGGCTCTGCCACAGGAGTTATGGCCGTCTTAGAGTCTTTGTTTTGAACCTCTTGTAGCTGGTGATCAGAAGGCTTCTGTGGCCAGTCTTTCTTCATAGTTCCTCCTGTTCAGACTCATAGAGGGGCCCGCTGTCTGGGATCCTACTCTTTAGAGCAGCACATTATTTGCTTAAAGGAGCACCCTGTGTGGGGTTCTGCTCTGTAGTTCAGTATATCATGCTTTATTGGGCCAGCTTAGCTATTATTCAGCTGCCAATGCTGGTGTGTGGAGAGAGGCTATGGTGATGGCTCCACCGCCTATGCATGACTCAGCAGTATTGCTTTTCTTCCATGGCTGCCTGGCTTTCCTCCACAGGCATTTCCCACCACAGTCTCCTTTCTCACCTCCTCTTGATCCATCTCTCCACAGTCAACAGCAGTCCTTGCCCTGGGTTCAGTCCACAATCCCCAAACTCCAGCTCCCAGCTGCTGCGCGCTTCCGGGGGACACACATCCCTGTTTGGGGTATGTATGGCTGGGGCAAGCACTATCTGATTCTCATTTCATTTAGGTCTGCCACAGACCGGGTGTTTCACTCTCAGCCTCAAATGTTTCTCCACTGACTCAGACAATTGCCCTGATGTGGGGATCGGACCCCTACTTCAGTTCCCCCACCCACTGAAGGTCCAGTCCTACTCTCACTCCTGTTTTTCCCCTAGTTCCTTCATCCTACTGAGTTTTGCATGGTCTATATATTCTTTTCCTCTGGTCAGGTACTCCTGTCCACTATCAGGTGGTTTTCTGCATACACTTCTGTGTCTGAAGGTGTATTCCTGATGTATCTGTGGAGAGAGATGTACTCCATGCCCATTAACTCATCTGCTGTCTTACTCTTGGAGTTTCTTTATTGTATATGCTGTGATCAATTCTTCTGTAGAGCCTCCGTTTCTGTTTACCATCATGAATCAGGCTCGTGATATGGGGTGCCCTACAGTGTGCTAGCCAGCTATAAGCCGTGGTTCCCATGCCACAAAGGATTACTATCATTAATTCATCCTTCTGGAGGGAGGCTAATCAATGAAAAATTTGAGTTAGAACAGCCTCAAAGAATTAGGTTTATAATTTTCAAGTTCCTGGTTGAGGGTTTGAGGGGGAAGGCAGGAAGAGAGAGGAGAAGCCAGATTCTTAGAGAATGTCTTAATAAATGTCTGTGAATGTCTTAATAAATAGATAAGAATCTTGTTCATTTAGCATTTTCAATATTAGAATGCAAACAGGACCAAAGCATGGTCTGAGAACCGTATGTTCTTCCCTAATAGGAGAAGAAAGATTCTACGGAATGATGCATTCTCAGACTTCATGACTGGTGCAGGAAAGCACTGAGACAGGCTTGGTCAGTTATCTCAGAAGAGACAATAAATGATTAAGCCAGTAAACATCAGAGGAGAATTGATTTCCCCTCAAGTGCCCTCTACAGTATTCAGTTCAGTTCAGTTCAGTCGCTCAGTCATGTCTGACTCTGCGACCCCATGAACTGCAGCACGCCAGGCCTCCCTGTCCATCACCAACTACAGTATTAATTCATCTCCAAAAGATTAGAGCTGTTTTAGCAGTAGTTCTGCTATCTTATGAATTCTTACTCATCCTGCAAAACCCACTTAGATACCTATATTGCAAACCAAGAAAGCATTCCCTAATCTCCACCAGCTTACAAAATTAGTCTACATTTTATGCTTGTAGGTATTTTACTTGTATCATGTTCAACTGTCCTGTGTTCATTTGCAGGTCTTTCTCTTTTATTGCACAGGAGACATTTGAGTCCAGACACTTACTTCATTAACTCTGGGTCCTTGTATTAACCTAGAGTTTGGCTCACTGTAATGGTTTGGAATGCATCTAATTAATAAAGGAACACACATCATAAGTATAGTATTTATTCTGCAACTTTTGCTGGCCATGAATAAATATCCCAGTTTTCTTTCTGGATGTAGGTTATGGCTTAGTTAGTCTGATGTAATTAAATTATGTCATGGATAAGATCACTTAAATAGTTCTCCCAAGGTAGTAGGACTTGTTAAATGGCCCAACCATTTTATTAGTAAGTTCATGACAAGCTCATTTAGTTATAACAACTGACCTGTGCTGACATTCAGTTCAGTTCAGTTCAGTCGCTCACTTGTATCCAACTCTTTGTGACCCCATGAACTGCAGCACGCCAGGCCTCCCTGTCCATCACAAACTCCCGGAGTTCACCCAAACTCATGTCCATTAAGTTGGTGATGCCATCCAACCATCTCATCCTCTGTCATCCCCCTTCTCCTCCTGCCCCCAATCTTTCCCAGCATCAGGGTCTTTTCAAATGACTCAGCTCTTGGGATCAGGTGGCCAAAGTATTGGAGTTTCAGCTTCAACGTCAGTCCTTCCAATGAACACCCAGGACTGATCTCCTTTAAGATGGACTGGTTGGATCTCCTTGCAGTCCAAGTTACTCTCAAGAGTCTTCTCAACATCATAGTTCGAAAGCATCAATTTATAGTTTTTAATCATCCCATTTACTATGAATATTTATATATTACATAATAAAAATATTTGTGCATTTGATTATTGTGTAGCACTTCACATGAAATTCCAAAATTGTATAATACCTCTTGCCTCAGGGATTTCAGATAAGATACCATGAGCCTGTATAATATGATTTCATCAAAAGAACCTGTATCATGTAGTAAGTATCTTTATATTGTTAGTGCTTATTTCAGCAAAGAAACATCAGTCATGTTAAATTGGTGTTAGTCTTGACTTGTTTGTGTTTTTTTGTTCGATTTGTCAACATACTTTGGGTTTAAATTCTTATTAATGTCTAATTTTATGTTTATAATGTCTAGGTGTATATTTGAGATTATTTTTTATGAAAAAGTAGTCTAAGCCAATAAAAAATTAATAAAATCAATGGAAAGTTGTATAGCTATGTTAGCTATATAGTATGTATATACTATATAGCCCTTACACAGTCCTGAGGGACAGTATAAATGTTTGTGTGTATGATTATATTCATATATATGTAGATGTAAATAAATAGTGTATCCTGTAATAAAGATGGTCATTGTACATATTCAGATTGGTCTTCCTCTTCTCTTGACAACTGTACTTACTTTCCTCTTTTGCCAAAGGCATATTGAGTCCACCTAAGTTAAATAGATACTAGTGGCTTACTATGAGGTGCTCAGCTAAGAAACCCTATCTGTATATACAGTTACAGAAATGACTGATTGTTTCACTCAACTAGTCCTTTGCAGATCCCATTCCCAACTCTCCAGTGACCACGTGTACACAGAGGTTTTTGGAGAAATGATTACAATCAGTCAGTTGATTTGGAACAACAAAAGTAGGGCCACAAATTGGAACACTTGTGCATTCACTCTCAGCCAGAGGATGGAAATCTAACAATAACATTTGTGGGACAGTTTAGAACAGTAGCTGTGTATAGGTTCCCATTAGATAAAATAAACACGTGAGACAGGCAAGCTGTAAGAAAGAAAACAATGCAGGGAGATGGGGAATGGCAAACTGAAACTGTTTTCAGTCTCAGAGTGGAAACAGGCAGTCATGGGAATTTGTACAACACCAGTTAAATGTTGCCATGTTTGGGATGGTAGGCCCAGAGCTGCTACAGCTTTTGTTTTTATTTTTTCCCTAGGGGAAAAAGAAGAAACCAGAGTTTTATGTGAATTCTCCTGCCTTTCCATATTGGCAGATAATTCAATAAAAAAATAGCACAGATGAAATAAAACACATATGTGGGCCAGATTTGGTCCTTGGACCATCACTTTGCATTCTGTGACTTAGCATCTGATGGCAGTCATTAGCATCCTGAACAAACTTGTCACACATGGATCCCTATTCCTAACCATGGAAGAAAGGAGATAGAAACTCTTCTCTTGTGGTAAATCATTTTATTTTCATCAGAGGTGATAGCTTTGGCTGCAGCCCAATAATTCACTTCTGGAAACCAGAAAACTCTTCCTGCTTTTATTAATGTTTTTGGCTAGTTGTGTTAGAAATTAAACTGGATTGGAACAAATTGAAACAAATGCTCAAGGGCCAATTTTAGGGGCCTATAAAACTCCTCTTCAAAGTGAATCCTCAACTAAAATTCATCCTCTTCCCATTGCCTTTGTCTATACTTCCCAGAGTGTATATAAGATGCTGAATGTTCAGCACTGCATGCTTCATTGGGCCAACAGAACCTGTGAAATCAATCTGTTCAGTTACCAGATGACAAACACTTGATGATGGAATGGTTTCACTCATTTCCTTGAGAGCAAAACTGTTTGGCAACATGTTTGTAAAGTTGTTAAAAAGGACAGTTTTCACATTTGAACACTTGCTTGTGTTCTGTTTCTTTCTTTTGGCAAAAATATACCTGAATGCCTATAATATAGTAGGGGCTATTTTACATACTGGGGATACAGCAGAGATTGAAACATACAAGGCCCCTACATTCCTGTAAGTACAAATCAAATGTGCAGTAATAAGTTGATGCCACGTATAATACCTATATTCCAAGCAGAAGCATAAAGTATGTATTACCCAAAACCAAACCTAAAGTCACAGACTACCCTCTTCTCAAAGGATAGACGGAACAGTTGTAGCCATCCTGGGAACAGGAGGAAATGGACACAGAGAAGGAAAGAAAGAACAATGAAAAAGGATAATAGTGAAGATAATGAAATTGGAAGATACATATAAAAGCAGGTGAGCACAGGCAACTCTCAGGACCAGGTAGTAAAGAGATTCTTGGGACTTCATTTATGTGTCTCTGGTTCTCAGTTCCGTATTTCATGAATTAAAAACTGGTAAAAAGAAAGGGCTACTTTTGTGAAGTTGAGCCTGTAGTTCACTGTAGCTGTATTAGTAACTGTATTTCCTAGGCAGAGTTTAAAGAAAATCTCTGTTGGAATAAATAAATCAGTAAAAATGTCCAAGTAATAATCACAATTTAATTTTAAGAGGCAATAGGACAGAAAACAAGCTATTACTGACATAAACAAAGATTAAAGATGGTGCCTGCTTATCAGAATAGCTCAAGCAAAGAAACTTGACAAACCTGGGTTCTAATGTGTCTTGAGTAACTCTTGGCCAATTTGACTTTATCTTTTATATTTGGGGTTTTTTTTCTGAATAAAACTCTTGGAAAAAATATCAATAGATTGGCTGAGATCATCAAAGCAAAACTGTTTTACAAGTCAAGTTTCTCTATCAGCTGGTTTTCCTAAGACTGATTATAGCATTTGTATCAATAAACATAAAATTAAACAGTTCCTGTGTATTTCTGGAGGCACAGCCTGAAACTGCCAAAGCCAATGTACTAGGAAACATTATTTTTTAAGAATAGAGAAATGTCTCCTCCAGCTTATAAAAACATAGATTTGACCATGACTTTTCTTATTCCCCTAAAACTCTGTCTGCTAAAAAGGAGAAATAAATGTTAAAAAAAAAAACTTTGTAAGAATTTTTGTTTTCCTATTTATGTATAATCAAATGAACAGAAACTGAAGGAATTATTCAGATAATCTTATAATATTCACAAATAAATTTCAATTTATGAATAATTGAGAATGGAGTGCTTTATATTGTTGGCATAATTTGGGTAGTACATCTTTCTTTTTCATTTAGTATGTGTAGACCTACCTTATAGAACCTAGAAAACAATAGAATATGCTTAGGATCCAGGAGAAATGATAACTTCTGAAAATTAAAAATGGCTTCCAGTGGTCATTCATTTAGTCATTCAGTGAAATATTTACTGGACACTTACTATAGGCAGATACTATAAGTAACACTGAAGACACAGTGATAAATGGGTACAATCCTGCCCCCATGAGGCTCACAGCCTATGAAGGGGACAGATAGCAAACAGGACAGTATAAGCGTGAAGAGGGTTGTGAAGGAAAAGTTCAGCTATAATGGAAGAGACCTATTCCTAGAGTAAAGGATACCTGCTTGAAGAAAGTAGTATCTCTGCTGAGACTTGGAGGTTACACAGGAAGTTGGAATGAAAGGAGAAAGGAAGAAGGAAGGGAGTGAGTGACACCATCCTGGATGCTCTAGCCCAGTTCTCCGCTGACTACAGCTGCATAAGAGAAGCAAAACAAGAATGATAGGAAAATGGTAAAGCCAAGTCAGCCTGCAGAATCATGAGCACTGAGGTGTTCACTGTTGTAAGCCCACTAAATTTGCGGGCATTTATTATGCAGCAATAAATAAAGCACAATGGCTTCCATTCCACAAGTAAGAGTGATATTGATCTTTGTTGATCATGGAGCTGGATGTTGAAACCTAACCAGGAGTCTCAGTGTATCAATGTATGTGGTGGCTCAGACAGTAAAGTGTCTGCCTGCAATGCAGGAGACCCGGGTTCGATTCCTGGGTCGGGAAGATCCCCTGGAGAAGGAAATGGCAATCCACTCCAGCACTCTTGCCTGGAAAATCCCATGGACAGAGGAGCCAGTCCATGGGGTCGCAAAGAGTCGGACATGACTGAGTGACTTCACTTCACTTCCAGACGTATGTTTCACGGGTAGAAAGAAAGCTAGAGAGACCAAGTATTAAGTGTATGTGCTTGGATATTGGCAAGTTCAGGGATCAAGGGAAGGAAACCTGGTGCTTTTTTCTAAGGCCTTACAGCAGAGGTCTGAATCCTCACATCTGGGTGGGACCTAGTGCAGGCCTATGGGGCAACGGGGACCAGAGCAAATATGGCCATGCTTGACGTGTCTTGAAGGTTGTATGACTTTCTGTGCTGCAGAATGTTCCTCTGGAGTGGGAGGAGGAACCACTTCAGAGAGGAAGAGTTGAGGCATCACGCTCAATGAAGTTGAAATGGCAAGCAGCCCAGAGTGAAGGATCATGAGTGGGTTTCCCTTAGTGTGGACTCCCTGAGGCAGTGGTAGGAGGTGGGGAAGGAGGTCAGGATGCTGTGATTATGAGTCTCAGAAAAAAGAGTCTCCTTGTTCCTGGGCTATTCATCCCCAGATCAGCTGTTTGCCTTTCTGTTGCCTTTTACCATCCCCACTTTTCATAATTCTTTCCTCTAGAAAAGGTAACCTAACCTCTCTAAATCACATTTTCTGTATCTTTAAAACAGGGAGAATAACAATATCTACTGTGGGAATTAAGTAAGATGATACACATAAAGCACTTATAGAACTTGGCACACAGTAAAGGCTCAATAATCATTAAATATATTATTATCCTACTTGGCAAACCCTTCTAACTGATTCAAAATCAATTAGCTAAAAGCTGGTATAGTCTGCTTTTAAAGGATAATGACCATTGGTTAGCCTAGGATTAAACCGATGGGGAAGTGTATTGGTGGTCATATCAATGATTATTCTATCCTTGTGTAAGTGTCCTTAGAAGATATCTCTGAGAAAGCTAGCAGGAGAGACAGAGCATATTAGATAGTCAACAATATTTCCTGAACATCTACTAAGTGCTAAAAACTGGATGGACAAAACAAACAACATCTTCCTCACAGAACTTCTAAGCAAACAGAAAAGCAAACGTTAAGGAAATAATTACCCAAATAATTACCAATTGTGTATCAACTACTGGCTACTATGAAGTGCCCACTGCCTACTTTACCTATTTAGTACCATTTTGCATTTTCCCAACAGACTACTGACCTGGGAATCTGATTTTGTTTTTCTTAAAAAACAAAACAAACAAACAAAAAAACTTGGATCCAGGCCACTATGATCAATATCTAGCGGGCATTTACTTTCTCTGAATGTCAGCCTGCTTATCAGCAAAATGGAGATGTTATAAAAATTCCAATCTCAAAGGACTATTGGAGGGCTTATTAATTGAAAATGTGTATGAAAGCACCCTCAATGCCTTGCTCATAGTGGGTACCTAGTAAATGTTAAGTTCTCTTTCTTCTACCGTTTCAGGTGCACATTAAACTTTTGAGTGGATTATTGGGAACATTCAACTTGAAGACAGAGAAAAGGTTAATAAGCATAATCTACATAAATGAAATCTTTGTGTTTAATTGAGAGAGTTAGGTGCACTAAGTTTTTTTTTTTTTTTTGGGCACTGTTTCTGAAAACTCCCTCTCTTTTATATTTTTCTGTATTAATTATATTTTGTTGTTTTAGTAGCTAAATTGTGTCCAACTCTTTTGTGACTCCATGGACTGTAGCCTGCCAGGATCCTCTGTCCATGGGATTTCCCAGGCAAGAACACTGGAGTGGGTTGCCATTTCCTTTCCAGGGGTCTCAAAGACTTAGACACAACTTAGCAAGTGAACAACAACAACAACAAATAATTCTATTTTAAGCCAGTCACTAATAAGAACCAAACCAAAATCATTTCTGTTAAGCAGCAGCAGGTTAAAATTTGTCTTATCATCACCCAATAAGAGGCTATCTCCTAGTGAGGAGGAAGTATTCACAGTGTGTCTGTGTGTGTGTGTGTGTAGATCTGTGTAGTGAGTGCTTGGGGGTGGAGAAGAGAAACATTCACGTGGCAGTTTGATCTAATGGAAGAGTCAAATTTTTTCTTTGTGAAAGGGAAACTCAGTGATCATCGAATTATGAAACTGCAATTTGGGATTTTTTTTTATAATAAGTGGTTTAGTAAGCCAGCATCTTGTTGGAAAATAATTTCCTTACTTACCTGTGATGGTTCTAGCTGACAATTTCAGAACATATTGGAAATTGGGTCAATAATAGCAAGATATTGAATAAGTATATAATAATAGAATTGGAAGAGTCCTAACATTTTTTCTCCAGCTCTTAATACTGGTTTTCTTATTTGGTAAATACATATACTCACACACAATATTCTAATGTGCCTTATACTTTACATCAAAGTTATTTTAATAATTTGGATGACTCTAGCGATTGAATTTTTGATATCTTAAAATATCTCCTTGTTATTAATTGCATGAGCAAGAACAAAAGAGAGAAAAGGCATTTTAAAGTATCTTATTTGCCTTCAGCAATTTGATAGCTTGCACCATTGATTAACTGAAATTGGCAACAGAACTCTCTCAAAGTGTGTGCTTTTTGTCAATGAGTGTATTGACAGCTATTATAAAGTAGCTGTATTGAGGAAGTTTACAGATAACTCCATGCTACAATCAAACTATACCAACAGCTGCCCTCTATGGGGTCTCACAGAGTCGGACACGACTGAAGCGTCTTAGCAGCAGCAGCAGCAGCAGCAGCGTTCAAGACAGTTGGCAGAAAAAGGAAGATCTGGCTAACACATTGCATTTTCTTCCCTGGGAAAATAATTTAAGATGATATTCATAACTGGGCTCATTAATATAGCCCAGTATCAAAATATTCAGTTATGAAACCAAATAATGTGTATATTTAATGTTTGTGTGCACTTTAGGAATATGGATCACAGATGTTGTTTGGAACCAACTGAAACTCAGAGTGTTTTTAAATAGCTAGCAGGCTTTAAATATTAGATAAAGTACTTGAAATTTTTTACTATAATATCACAATATTTAACTAAAGTCTTAAATTATTAAGAAAAAAGTGTCATGTAGGCTAAAATCAATTGTGCCAGCTGGTGGGACCTCAGATGTTTATAAATTCTCATGTGCAGATTTTCAGTTCTTCAGAAGACCACTTTACCACTTGGCATTTGGAGAGACAGCCTTCAAAGCAGTAATTTGCTTTATTATTTCATGTTTTGTGCTCTATCCATGGGTAAACTAAGGCCCAGATTGTTGAGAAAGACTAATTAAGAGTCTTAATTTACCTGGATTTAAAGCAAATCTGGATATTAATATCTTACTGTAGTCTAAATTTTTATAAGTTTATTATTGAATAAACTATTATTTAACTTGCCGTCAAAACTATAAGCTATTGAATCTTGTATTTCCATAGGGGAAAGTTTTCATTGTAAGGCAATTGAAGAATTCGTATTTTCACAGCCATTCAATCCGTCTTAGAGACTCAGTTTAATGGATAAGAAAATATACTTGTAGCATGAAACAAAATAAAAAGTGAATTTCTTGCATTCAACATCACCAAAATATCCACAACACCAGGCTTGAGAGACTGTGACCTCTTATGCCTAGAAATTGGATTTGGAGACTTCCAACAGCTTGACACTAAGTTGAACCTTGAAATATTCTCAAGAGCTCTTATGAAACAGCTGCAAAAAATATGTGAGCAGCTGAGCGCCTGAGCATTTGTTAATAACAAACAAATGGGTACATTAGCAAAAGGAAAATAATTTCCCAAGTGCTTCGATATGGAAGGCTCTAAAATTTTCTGAAGTGGTTACTTTTCTTTCTATTTGTCAATAATAAGCATTTTTGGTGTGCCTAAAATTATAAGACATTTTTACCAAAAAGCAAGACTAATTAATTGATTCTATAGGTCATTTTGGTGTTTTGAATTTGAAATATTTAAATTTCTGACTACTATACCGACACACCACCGTGGTAAAAGTGAAGACTTCCAAATTATAGAAAGATTGTTATTTTTTTTTCTCAGGAGGAAATGGTGCATCATTAATGGGTTAAGTCTCTGGGTACTTTTAAATAGAAAGGTTTCTGCCAATGTCATTACGAATGAGATAACTGTCTGCTATTATTTTCCAGAAACTAGGGTTTATTTCCCCCGTAAGTCAGAGCCACTGGGATTCCTTTTATGGCCATGTAAAAGTGGACCAACTGTTTTAAAGCATGATAACATCTTAGGACAAAATTTATATTTGAATTAGGCATATTATGTATCCTCAATTTAATATTAGTTAAATACCAATTAAATACTCTATGTTTTAGTTCAAATCAGAGATCCCTAGTAGCTTTATGGCCACAGAGGAATGACTTTTCTCTCTGATTTTAGGTCTATGCTTCTTGAGGTGACACCAATTTCTGAGCACTCACTTGGATTCTGTATACAGAATATCTTGCACTGTTCTCCTTTTCTAGGCATACAAGCATACTGTTTAGATGCCAAGTCCCACATCTGCTATGAAAGCCATTTCAACTGGCTGCCCCCAATAAACTCTAAGACTTAGCTTCTTTTTGTAAATTTCCTGTCTTTTCAAGTGATCTGAATCATTTTCTTTGTTTCAAACTTTAGTTGTCATTTATCATGTATCTTCTACAACAGTGGCTGCATTAGACATATAAAGCTAAAGAGAATCCTGTACTCTGTACTTACAGTCCAAGGGGAACTGTCGTAAATGTGAATATCTGCCTGACACCATGCATTGGTTCTGTGAAGGAGCAAAGTGAAGAACTAGACTCGCATCTTGGGCTGTGTCTCTTACTAGCCTTCTGCCATACATAGTTTATGAAAGTTTATGAATTCAGTTATCGCCTTTGTGAAATCAGGATAACCCCATCACATGCCTTATAGGATTACTATGAGGACAAAGTGAAATAACCAAAGGAAATCTCTTATCATGGTGCTTAGTGTGTTGGCATGTCATTAAATGGTCAACTACTTAGGTTTGTGTCATACTTGTGACTTACCAAGGTGCATTTGTGTATTAGTAAATTTTAAAGCTCTTAGAACTGCAGAAATCACATAGTTCAAAAACAGACACCTCTATGAGTCAGGATCCAATGAAGAGACAAAAATCTCACCAGTTATTTAAACAAAGATAATTTAGCGCAAAGAATTGTTAACCTGGTAGAAGGTTGTCAGTTCTGTAATCAATAAGATAAACTTCAAGGCGGCCATTGCAGGAAGCATCTATCATACCAAGGCTGGAGGAACATAAGGAAGAGGATGTGAATAGCTCCGAGAAGCTCGACGGAGGGGCCCTAGAGCTGAAACTCACACCTCTGAGGAGACAGCAGCTCTCAGTCCTCTCTGAGCTCAGAAGAGAAACCCACGGGGCTCCTGTTAGATTCTGAGGAGGAGGCATTGGCTGGCTGGGCCTGGGGTTGATGTCCTGATGGAGTGCTAGGGAGTTGATTCTACGTAAGTTCAAAGAGCTGCATGTTGGATTCAGCTGCTGCTACTGGAAGGCCCCACAACTTTTGAGGTAGGAAAGAGAATGCTGGCTAGATTCCTCATTCTGGTTCTTTCAAGAACTGGCTGCATCTTGACCTGAGTGTCAAGTCAACCCTATCCATATCTTTAACATAAATCCTCCATTCTTATTTTAGACTTCAATAAATCTCTATTACTTGGGGGGTGGAGAAGTCTTAAGTAAAACATAGTGAATCAGATAAAAAAGTAACATTTTGTTTGAATACAGTGTAATTTTTGTCACGCCACCAACCTCCACATGACCATGCATCTTAAAAATCTACACTAAATGTTGCACTACGCTCAGGGAACAGGGTTACAGAAAAAGCTTTGCCTGTATAAATTCCGACATGACCCTAGATACTGTCTGTACATTTCACTGGGATTTATTGATACATATCCATAATTCTCTAGTCTTTCACATTCTACTGTTTTCCTTTATTTCTTTGCATTGTTTATTTAAGAAGTCCTTCTTATCTCTTCTTGCTATTCTCTGGAACTCTGCATTCTTTCCCTTTCTCCATTGCTTTTCCTTTCTCTTCTTTCTTCAGCTATTTGTAAAGCCAATTGGGAAAGGAGTACAACAAAGCTGTATATTGTCACTCTGTTTATTTAACTTATATGCAGAGTACATCATGCAAAATGCCAGGCTGGATGAATCACAAGCTGGAATCAAGACTGCTGGAAGAAATATTAACAACTTCATATATGCAGATGCTGCTGCTCTAATGGCCAAAAGTGAAGAGGAACTAAAGAGCCTCTTAATGAGGGTCAAAGAGGAAAGTAAAACAGCTGGCTTAGTACTCAACATTCAGAAAACTAACATGATGGCATCTGGGTCCCATCACTTCATGGCAAATAGTAGGGTAAAAAGTGGAAGCAGTGACAGACTTTCTTTTCTTGGGCTCCAAAATCACTGCTTATAGTGACTGCAGCCATTAAATTAAAAACTGCTTGCTCCTTAGAAGTAAAACTATGATAAATCTAGGCAGCATATTAAAAGCAGAGACAGCACTTTGCTGACAAAGGGCCACATAGTCAAATCCATGCTTTTTCCAGTAGTCATGTATGGATATGAGAGTTGTACCATAAAGAAAGCTGAGTACCAAAGAATTGATGCTTTATTGTGGTATTGGAGAAGACTCTTGAGAGTCCCTTGGACTGAAAGGAGATCAAACTAATCAATCCTGTAGGAAATCAACTTAATATATTCACTGGAAGAACTGATGCTGAAAGTGAAGTTCCAATAATTTGGCCACAGGATGCAAAAAGCTGATTCACTGGAAAAGACCCTGATTCTGGGAAAGACTGAAGGCAAGAGAAGAAGATTGAGCCATGACAGAGGATGAGATGGTTGGATAGTGTCACTAACTCAATGGATATGAATTTGAGCAGACTGGGAGAGACTGTGAGGATAGAAGAGCCTGAAGTGCTGCAGTCCTTGGGGTCACAAAGAGTTGGACATGACTTAATGACTGTACAACAATCCATAATTCTGGAACCATTCTCACTGCTTCTTAGAGTGTACCCATGCACGTAAAGCTATGCAGTATGATTGCAGTAAACTGGCTCCTTTAGTTGACAACCTCTAATTCTGCCTCACACAGGTTCTGCTTCACGCAACCTCCAATTCCTTCTGATAAAGGAAATATCTGATTTCTTAAAGAGAATGTCAGCTCTCTTTAAAGTGATTAAGCTAACAAAATATGTTCATTTTGCATGCCAAGTTTTGTGGTGTGGTTCATTTCAGCTAACACTTTGGTGCATCAAACAGTTTCAGCATCATTATCATCAACTCTTTGTGGTGCCAAAAATGCCTAGAAAAGCCTGTTGTATATGCTGTAGCAGTAAAAGTCATGAATGTTCATCTGGGAGTTATTTTGACAGAAAATATTGGTGTTTCCCTAGTTCATCTAGAATAATTATTTCAGATCATGTATTAGGCAGGATTTACTATTCAACACAAAATCTATTTGGCAGTAAAAGAAGTAATGGGAAGAGAAACCAATATTAGTGAGTTAAAAAAAAATCAGCACATTAGCAGGACAGAGTATTAGCTAGAATTCTCTTTTCCTTCCTTTAATACTTTTCTGTTAAGTTCAGTAGTTCAATCATGTCCAACTCTTTGCGACCCCATGCACTGCAGCAAGCCAGGCCTCCCTGTCCATCACCAACTCCTGGAGTTTACTCAGACTCATATCCTTTGAGTTGGTAATGCCATATACTTGTGTAAATTGTAGCACAGGCATTGTTGAGGGATGAGGGAAGATGTGGGAAAGGAGGTTTAAGCTCAACTGAAATCAAACACTTGATCTGCACAAGGATATGATGACCAATATTTTCACCATCATTTATTGCTCTGTGTGTGAATGTTTCACTTTTGTGCCTCAGTCACATACAGCCGCCATCAGTTCAGAATATTTTATGGGCACTTTTTGATCATATGTTAGGAGACAGACAGTTCACCACTGTCTGTGTATGGTCTTGACTCAAACCTTAAATCTAGGCAGTTCTGAGATTTAATTTTACCTGGAGATATATTCCTGTAGAGTATTACTTTGTTTGTATAAGCCAAAGTGTTTGCAACCAATTCCTTATCTTTCTGTGCCTTATTACATTTGGCTGTATGACAAGCATTTTAAAAAGTACTTAGAGGAAAATGTAATGATGACAGTAAAAAGCCTTTCAGTTCAGTTCAGTCACTCAGTTGTGTCCAATTCTTTGCCACCCCATGAATTGCAGCACTCCAGGCCTCCCTGTCCATCACTATCTCCCAGAGTTCACTCAGACTCACGTCCATTGAGTCAGTGATGCCATCCAGCCATCTCATCCTCGGTCGTCCCCTTCTCCTCCTGCCCCCAATCCCTCCCAGCATCAGAGTCTTTTCCAATGAGTCGACTCTTCGCATGAGGTGGTCAAAGTACTGGAGTTTCAGCTTTAGCATCATTCCTTCCAAAGAAATCCCAGGGCTGATCTCCTTCAGAATGGACTGGTTGGATTTCTTTGCAGTCCAAGGGACTCTCAAGAGTCTTCTCCAACACCACTGTTCAAAAGCATCAATTCTTCGGCTCTCAGCCTTCTTCACAGTCCAACTCTCACATCCTTACATGACCACAGGAAAAACCATAGCCGTGACTAGATGGACCTTAGTCGGCAAGGTAATGTCTCTGCTTTTCAATATGCTATCTAGGTTGGTCATAACTTTTCTTTCAAGGAGTAAGCGTCTTTTAATTTCATGGCTGCAGTCACCATCTGTAGTGATTTTGGAGCCCCCCACCCCAAAATAAAGTCTGACACTGTTTCCACTTTAGTTGGATATTAATGGAAAGATTCTGCCATGTTAGAAGTTTAAGTTGTGTAAGACTGAAAATTGAGCAAATAGTAAAAGTCCAGATGTAAATAATTTGTGCTGTTTGATTATGTATGTTTGAACCTGAGCCTGTGTGACACCAGTTTCCCTGAGGACTTCATAGGTCCCCTTCTGTTTATACCACCCTAAAAGCCTCAAACTCAGGTGTCAATTTGGTTTATAAGTTTACATTTAGGTCCTGAGAGGTTGGTTGCTTAGAGCTCAAGGTTAATGAAGCAGAATTCTTAATTCTACTTCATAGAGAGATAAAGCTAAGACTTAAGAGTTATGGGCTGATTCCATTGATTTAGAAAAAATAATGGACCAGACAGAGACACTGAAAATAGAACTCAGTAGCTAATTTCTGTTGATCATATACAACATGCCAGGCACTACCATAGCTACTTCATATGTCTCGGCTCACTTATTCCATTCAAAGAGTATGAGGGGTACTATTACCAGACTCCTTTAGATGAGGACGTTGAAAAGTAAGAAAGTCAGAGAGGTTAGAAAGTTATGTAATTAGTAAGAACCAGAGACTGTATTCAGATCAAGTCCTAACCTTGGATTCTACTGCTGCCCAAGTGAAGTGAAAGTGAAAGTCGCTCAGTTGTGTCCAACTCTGACATGACATGGAATTCTCCAGGCCAGAATACTGGAGTGGGTAGCCTTTCCCTTCTCCAGGGGATCTTTACAACCCAGGGATCAAACCCAGGTCTTCTGCATTGCAGGCAGATTCTTTACCAGCTGAGTCACAAGGGAACTGCTGCCCAAAGGCCTCTTCAAAGCTCTGGACTATCAATTTGTTGTTGTTGTTGCTGTTCAGTCACTAAGTAGTGTCCGGACTCTTAGCAACCCTACAGACTGTGGCACCCTAGGCTCCTCTGTCCTTCACATCTCTGGAGTTTTCTTAAATTCATGTCCATTCATTTTGTGACACTATCAAATCATCTCATCTTCTGGTGCCCCTTCTTTGCCTTCAATCTTTCCCAGCACTAGGATCTTTTCCAGTGAGTCAGCTTTTCACATTAGGTGGCCAAAGCACTGGAGCTTAAATTTCAGCATCAGTCCTTCCAATGAATATTTAGGGTTGATTTCCTATAGGACTGACTGGTTTGATCTCCTTTCAGTCCAAGGGGCTCTCAAGAGTCTTCTCTGACACCTTAGTTCAAAAGCCTCAATTCTTTAGTGCTCAGACTCATGGTCCAACTCTCACACCCACACATGACTATTAGAAAAACCATAGCTTTGATTATATGGCCCTTTGTTGGCAAAGTGCTGTCTCTGTATTTTTTTTTGCAGAGTCTCTGCTTTTTAATATGCTGGCAGCAGCAGCAGCAGCAGCAGGTTGGTCATAGCTTTCCTCCCAAGGGGCAAGCATCTTTTAATTTAATGCCTGCAGTCACTATCAGCAGTGATTTTGGAGACCAAGAAAAGAAAATCTGTCATTGCTTTCACTTTTTACCCTTCTATTTGCCATGAAGTGATGGGACCAGATGCTGTGATTTTAGTTTGTTGAATGTTGAGTTTTAAGTCAGCTTTTTTTACTCTCCTCTTTGACCCTTATCAATAGGCTCTTCAGTTCCTCTTCACTTTTGGCAATTAGAGTAGCATCATCTGCATATCTGAGATTATTGATATTTCTGCCTGCAATCTTGATTCCAGCTTGTGTTTCACACAGCCTGTCATTTTCCATGATCAACCTCTGCATATTTTTGACTTAGGGAGGCTTTCTTATCTCTTCTTGCTATTATTTGGAACTTTGGATTCAGATGGGTATATCTTTCCTTTCCTCCTTTGCCTTTCACTTCTCTCCTTTTCTCAGCTACTTGTAAGGCCTCCTCAGACAACCATCTTGCCTTTTGCATTTCTTTTTCTTGGGAATGTTTTGATCACTGCCTCCTATACAATGTTAGGAACCTCTGTTCATAGTTCTTCAGGAATGTATGTTAAACAGGGTGACAGTATTCAGCCTTGTCATACTCCTTCCCCAATTTTGAAGCAGTTTGTTGTTCCATGTCCAGTTCTAACTGTTGCTTTTGAACCACATATGGGTTTCTCAGGAGACAGGTAAGGTAGTCTGTTACTCCCATTTCTTTAAGTATTTTCCCACAGTCTGTTGTGACCCATACATTAAAGGCTTTAGCATATTCAATAAAGCAGAAGCAGGTGTTTTTTCTGGCACTCTCTTGTTTTTTCCATGATCCAACCAATGTTGGCAATTTGATCTTTGGTTCCTCTGCCTTTTCTAAATCCAGCTTGTACATCTAGAAATTCTCAGTTCATGTACTGCTGAAGCCTAGCTTGAAGGATTTTGAGCATAACCTTGTTAACATGTGAAATGAACACAATTGTACCATAGTTTGAACATTCTTTGGCACTGCCCTTCTTTGGGATTGGAATGAAAACTTACCTCTTCCAGTCCTGTGGCCACTGCTGCGCTTTCCAAATTTGCTGACACATTGAGTGCAGAACTTAAAAACATTATCTTTTAGGATTCTAAATAGCTCAGCTGGAATTCCATCAATTCTACTAGCTTTTTTCATAGTAATGCTTCTTAAGACTCACTTGACTTCACCCTCCAAGATGTCCTGCTCTAGATGAGTGACCACATCATCATGGTTATCTGGGTCATTAAGACCTTTTTGTATAGTTCTTCTGTGTATTCTTACCACCTCTTCTTCATTTCTTCTGCTTCTGTTAGGTCCTTATCATTCCTGTCCTTTATCATACCCATCCTTGCATGAAATAGTCCCATGATATCTCCAATTTTATTGAAGAGATCTCTAGTCTTTCCCATTCTCTTGTTTTCTTCTATTTCTTTGCATTTTTTATTTAAGAAGGCCTTCTTATCTCTCCTTGCTATTCCTGGAACTCTGCATTCAGTTGGGTATACCTTTCTCTTTCTCCCTTGCCTTTCACTTCTCTTTCCTCAGGTATTTGTTAAGCCTCCTCAGGCAATCGCTTTGCCTTCTCATATTTTTTTCTCTTTGGGATGATTTTGGTCACCACCTCCTGTACAATGTTATGAACCTCCATCCAGTTCTTCAGGCACTCTGTCTATAAGATCAATCCCTTGTATCTACTTGTTACCTCCGGTATTTGATCATAAACAATTTGATTTAGGTCATATCTGAATGGTCTAGTGGTCTTCCCTACTTTCTTCAATTTAAGGCTGAATTTTGCAATAATGAGCTCACAACCTGAGCCACAGTCAGCTCCAGGTCTTGCTTTTACTGACTATATAGAGTTTCTCCATCTTTGGCCACAAAGAACATAATCAATCTGATTTCAGTGTTGACCATCTGATGATGGTCATGTGTAGAATCATCTCTTGGGTTGTTGGAAAAAAGTATTTGCTACGATCAGCGTGTTCTCTTGACAAAACTCTGTTAACCTTTGCCTTGCTTCATTTTGTACTTCAAGGCCACACTTGCCTGTTATTCAGGGTATCTCTTTATTTCCTATTTTTGAATTCCAATCTCATAATTTAAAGGACATCTTTTTTGACGTTAGTTCTAGAAATGTGATGCTGAATGGTTTGCCTTGGAAATGAACCAAGTTCATGCTGTCTTTTTCAAGGTGGCACCTAAGTACTGCATTTAGACTCTTCTGTTGACTATGAGGGCACTCTACTTCTTCTAAGGGGTTCTTGCCCCATAGTAGATGTATGGTCACCCGAATTAAATTCACCCATTCCAGTCCATTTTAGTTCACTGATCCCTAAAATATTGATGTTCACTCTTGCCATCTCCTGTTTGACTACCTCCATTTTGGACCTAACATTCCAGGTTCCTAGGCAGTACTGTTCTTTACAGCATTGGGCTTTACTTTCACCACTAGACCCATCCAGAGCTGAGCATCATTCCTGTTTTGATCCAGCTGCTTCATTCTTATTAGAGTTGTTAGTAATTGCCCTCTGCTCCTCCCAATTAGCTGGATACCTTCTGACCTAGCAGGTTTATCTTTCAGTGTTATATTATTTTGCCCTTTCATATAGATCATGGAGTTCTCCAGGCAAAATACTGGAGTGGGTTGCCATTTCCTTTTCCAATGCACCATGTTTCGTCAGAACTCTTCACTATGACAGGTCTGTCTTGGGTGGCACTACATGGCATGGCTCATAGTTTCATTGAGTTAAGCAAGCCCCTTCCCCACGATAAGGCTGTGATCCATGAAGGAGGGACTATCAATGCAGACTCTTAATTCCTTAGTGCTTAGAAATCATCTTCATTCTGCTAGATCAGATCTGTTAATGGCATCATAGTCCAGTTGTCTTCAAACCTATATACCTTACTATAATGGTAATTAGACAAATACTAGGGTACTTACTTGTTTAATGTGTTTCCTCTGACAGAGTATAATGAGCATAAGAGCAGAGACCAGATTTGTAGGCTTACCCCTGCATCCCCAGTCTCTAGGTCCAAATTCAACCATTGAAGGGATTCAAGAAATTTTTGTTGAAATAAAAATAAAGAATGATTTACTATTTTATTAATTCTCTTGCTGCATAACAAGTTATCCTAAACCTTAATGACTTTAAACAACTTTTTTTTTTCACAGTTTGTATGGGTTAGGACTATAGGAATTAATGGAACAACAGACTGGTTCAAAATTGGGAAAGGAGTATGTCAAAGCTATATATTGTCACCCTGCTTATTTAACTCATATGCAGAGTACATCATGCAAAATGCAAAGCTGAATGAAGCACAAGCTGGAAACCAGATTGCTGGCAGAAATATCAATAACCTCAGATATGCAGATGACATCACCCTTATGGCAGAAAATGGAGAGGAAATAAATAGCCTCTTGATGAAGGTGAGAAAGAAGAGTGAAATAGCTGGCTCAAAACTCAACAGTCAAAAAACTAAGACCATAGCATCCAGTCCCATCACTTCATGGCAAACAGATGGGAAAACAATGGAAACAGTGACAAAGTTTATTTTCTTGGACTCCAAAACTATTGTAGATGGTGACTGCAGCCATAAAATTAAAGATGCTTGCTTCTTGGAAGAAAAGCTATCACAAACCTAGACAATGTATCGAAAAGCAGAAACTTTCCTTTGCTGACAAAGGCCTGTCTAGTCAAAGCTATGGTTTTTCCAGTAGTCATGTATAGATGTGAGAGGTGGACCATAAAGAAGGCTGAATGCTGAAGAACTGATATTTTTCAGCTGTGATCTTGGAGAAGACTCTTGAGATCCCCTTGGACTGCAAGGAAATCAAACCAGTCAATCATAAATGAAATAAATCCTAAGTATTTATTAGAAAGTCTGATGCTAAAGCTCCAATACTTTGGCTACCTGATGAGAAGAGCCAACTCATTAGAAAAGACCCCGATGCTGGGAAAGATTTAAGGCAGGAGCAGAAGGGGACAACAGAGGACAAGATGATTGGGTGGTATCACTAACTCAATGGACATGAATTTGAGTAAGATCCAGGAGATGGTGAAGGACAGGGAAGTCTGGAGTGTTGCAGTTCATGGAGATGCAAAAGTCGGATATGATTGAGAGACTGAACAACAACAATAGGAATTAAGGCTTAGCTGGATGCTTCTGGCCAGGGTATTTCATAAATTTGCAGTCAAGGTATCTGCTGGGGCTGGATGATCCATTTCTGGAATGATGGCTTACTCAGAGGGTAGCAAGCCTCAGTCCCTGCCCTTCATATAGAAGTACTTCATAGCATGTCCTCACAACATGGCAGCTAGCTTTCCCACTGAAAATGTGTGTGTATTGTGGGGAAGGTAAGAGAGAGAGAGAATGCTTTGCTTTTTATTACATATAAAAAGTCACACAGTGTCACTTCCACCATACTCTATTCATGAGAAGCAAGTCACTTGGTTTACATTTAAGAGGAAGGGTATTAGACTCCCACTCTTGTACAGAGAACTATTAAAGAATCTGTGGGCATATTTTACAACTACCATACCTTTTAACCTTATCTTACATGGGCAATATTTCAGCATGCAGGCATGGGGCTCTAGAAAGGAGAACATGTTAGGCAAAGAACAGAGTATGACACACAGATAGGGAAACAATTTTTTGGAGAACAGCAGGTATCCCACATTACAATGGAGAGTAAGGATAGAAGACGAAGAGAAGAAAAACAAAATGAAAAGAGGGAGGAGACCTTGAAGAGCTTTTTCACTTGCAATGGTGGGCAAAGAAAAGCAGTGGAATGACAGGATTAGAAATACTTATCTGGAATGGCAGAATTCAGAAATATTTATCTGGGAATGTGGAGTTAAGCATTGAAGACTGAAATCTGAAATCACTAGGAAACCATTCTCTTTGCAGTCAGGTTGCAGAGACATTGACTTGAACAGAACAGTGGGAGTAGAAGGCTGGGGACAGATAACACAGTTCCTGGTAATTAAGTAAACGAGAGAGGAACCCAGGAGTTGCCAAAGGTGAAACTCTGTTTTGGGTCTGAGTGACAGTATGCTATTAATCAAAAGGGAAATACAGAGCACCAGAAAATAGAGGTATGGATTTTATAAGCAAACTCTATAGAATCAAAAATAATAATAGGACACTGACTGTATACTTTCCCAGGAAGATGATGGGATATGATTGATTTGTTGTCACTGGGTTATGGAAAGACATACAAGAGAGGATGCCGAGCAGGTAATCAAATATGAGTTGAGATGTCAGGGAGAGGTCAAGTGTAAAGAGCAGCCCTGTGGTCCACATGAGTGGACCAACAGGCCATAGACAGCCTGGAGCCAACCATGTTCCTGAAAAGCGTCAGGAAAAACATTTCCATGACTTGCTCACAATACGAATCCTGCAGGTACAAGTGTTTCATGTTAATGGTATGACTTGTCTTTTAAAATCGTTTTTCTTTGAAGTGTTCTTTTGAAGAAAAAGTTGCTCAGGTGGGATTTCAGTCCTGCCTGGTGAGTCACTGTATCATATTTCTATTGCTGCTCTAAAAAGTACCACAAAACTAGTGTCTAAAAACAATGTCACTTTGTTCTCTTATAGTTCTGAAGGTTAGAAATTCAAAATCTGTTTTTCTGGGCTCAAGTCAAAGTGGCTTCAGGGCTGGCTTTTTTTGGAGGCTTCAAGAAAAGAGTTTGTTTCCTTGCCTTCTTCAGCTTCTAACAGCCACCTAGATTCCTTCATTTGTATTCCCTTGTAGCTCAGTTGGTAAGGAATCTGGCTGCAATGCAGGAGACCTAGGTTCAATTCCTGGGTCAGGAAGAGAATCCCATGGACAGAGGAGCCTAGCAGGCTACATTCCATAGGGTCGCAAGAGTTAGACACAATTTAGTGACTAAACCACAACCACTTCCATCTTCAAAACATATCACTTCAATCTTTGCATCCCTCCTCACACCATCTCTTCTCTGACACTAACTCCTATAGTGTCCCTCTTACACAGACATTGTGTTTACACTGGACCCACCAGGCTAATTCAGGATAACTCCCTACCTCAAAATCTTAAACTTACTCACACATGCATTGTTCCTTTTGCTGTATAAGGTAACATTCATAGGTTCTGCGAATAGGGCATAGAAATATTTGGGAGGCCACTACTCAGCCTACCATGGCCCCCAAATCCAACTGGGTACAAATCCACTGCCCTCCCAGCTGAATATACACCATCAATGTGAGTCTTTAAATGTAACTTCCCTTACCCTCTCAGCTTCATGAGGTTTTATGTTGTCTTTCAACAGATCATCACCAACATTCTGAAAAAAGTCTTCAGTATCAACACAGAAGTTCATGGTCCAAAGGGACCTCAAATTTCATCTAGTGCAGTATCACCTGTATAGTTATTACTACTGGTTTTCAGATCTGGAGATGGAAATTGAAGTGCTCAAATTTATTTCTCCATTTCTCACTCAATTTGTCTTCCTTTCTTGCCACGGATTCCCTGGCAACTTACTCTACCCACGGTTTCTCTTTCTTCAGGAAAGAGAAATCTTAGAGAATTTACGACTTCATGTGTTAAAAGTGTTCAACATCCTAATCAGAGAAACGGACATAAATCTCCAACTGTGATTAGACCTGATACAATTTAAGTCCCTTCAGACCCTCAGCTTCTATGATTCTGTTGATGTAATATAGACTTGCATCCACTGTAATATAAACTTGCATTATTTTTCACTAGAAATAATTTTATTTTAAAGAAATGAGTAAACTGTAGATCATTCCATTATTGCTCATGACTGAACTGAGATTGGGAGAATTTTTTCATATCTGTATATCACATAGTTTGTAATTTTCAGTGATACATATATTTAGGTATGAGGAACATGGTAGAAAGAGCTGTGATTTAGAGTTGAACAAATCAGAATCAGATTTTAGCAGTGCAGCCAAGATGTTGGCAAGTGTGTTAATTTCTCCAAAACTTCACTTCTTTATTAGAAAACTGGGGATAAGAATGCACACACAAAGCCTGGGGAGATTGACTGTGACAGTGATGTAAAGTACTTAGCACTGCTTGGCATATAGTAGGTACTCAATAAACACTAATCCAGACAGTCAACTAGTATTTATCTTCTACTATGTGTCAGGGACTGATTTCAACTCATTATGCCCTCCTCTTCACATTTATTACCACGTAAAGAACAGAAGCAGCATGGTCTGAACTTGACACTCAAGATTCTTGACTAACTGGGTTAATGTCCAAGAAATAATGATTAGCCAATATATTAATGATTAGCAGATTTATAGCTCTAATGTAAAAGATAGTTAGTCATTAACTTGAGTAATGTTTACTAATGGTAGCAATTACAGAAAATTATAAACTGTAAGAAAGAAAAGGCTAGTAATGGTCACAAGTGCCTGACATATTTCAGCAGGCTAAAATCACTATTAAGTCAATGAGGTCTTAGGTCAAAGATACGATCATTGTTGAAAGAACAAAACATTACATTAAAATTAATTCAAAAATTAAAATCCATTCCTTCTATATAATTATCAATAAATTTATTACCATTTTCAGCTACACTATTTATCAAGCATGTCTTCTTTTTGCCTGGAACAAGTTAACAACAAATAGACTTTAAAACATGAGTTTACCTTGTAGGTTTCTTATTTCTCTAAATGTAAAAAAAAAAAACGTTTTGTGTTCTATATGGGGAGAGAAAGATGGTGTTGTTATGTGGCAAAAGGAGACTGTTGCTCTACACTGGCCTGACAATGTAGGTTTTTGGTGAAGAGGTGAAATTTGAGGTCCTCACACTCCCCAATACAAGAAGTATATACTGTTTAGACCTTTCTCAACTTTAGCTCTGCCTCTGTAGACTCCATCTTTGAGGATCTTATATGGAAATGCCAACATAGATTATAAATTTAGCAGTGATACCAAAATTAACTTTCCATCTACTCATGCCTTTGGGTTTTATGTGTTCTCTATTTATGAAATTATTTTCCCCTTATATGAGTCTTCATTAATCTAGGATGTTAAAATTCATTCAAACTGAGTGTTCACATATTATCCATTCTGGAATTACTATGACTTAATACCTATATGAAATTTAAGCCTATGAAACTGATGAGGTAGTTTTATTAATACAGAATTCTGGATAAATAAGATTCAAAGCCAGGAGTTTGACAAGTTAACAGGAGACGGAATATAAGCTCACTGAAATATCAGTGCAAGCCAAGGAAATTTGTAAGCCTTAAAGTCATCTCAATTCAGAAAGGAACACTAGGGATAGTTTACTACTTATAGTGTGTTTACTTGTTCACTTGCCAAGACCATAATGTTTTTCTTAATCCAAACTATAGCTTGCTAGTGACTTCCTATGGCATGTATCTAGCGTGACATTAATTTGTTGTAAATCTTCTTATGAAAATGTTGTTAACCCAAACTACTGCTATTAAGTGTGGCTTAACACTCAGCTACATTAAGCTCTGGTCTTCCCTGGTGGCTCAGAGGGTAAAGTGTCTGTCTGCAATGTAAGAGACCTGGGTTCGATCCCCTGAGTTGGGAAGATACCCTGGAGAAGGAAATGGCAGCCAACTCCAATATCCTTACCTGGCAAATCCCATGGACGGTGGAGCCTGGTAGGCTACTGTCCATAGGGTTGCAAAGAGTCGGACACGACTGAGCAACTTCACTTTACAGTAAGCTTTGGGACTGGCCCATGATAAGGATGGAGAGGAAGTATGATGTATCTTATTTTTCCTTTCTATAACTTGAATGGCATGCATCTTGATTTAAATTTTCCTGGTGGTTATACTTTTTTTTTAGTTGAAGTATAGTTAATTTACAATGTTGTGTTAAGTTTCAGGTCTATAGAAGAGTGGTTCAGTTACGTGTCTATGTATGTATACACATACACATATAACACACACATATATATATTAAGATTCTTTACTTTTATAGGTTATTAAAAAATGTTAAGTACAGTTCCCTGTGCCATACAGTAGGTCCTTGTTGAGTATTTATTTTGTGTACAGTACTATGAATATGTTAATCCCAAACTCCTAATCTATCCCTGCCCCACTTTCCCTCACCCTGGTTGTTCTCTGTGTCTGTGAGTCTGTTTCTGTTTTGTAGATAGGTTCATTTGTGTCATATTTTGGATTCCATGTATAAGTGATATCATATGGTGTTTGTCTTTCTTTGACTTACTTCACTTAGTATGATCATCTCTAGGTCCATTCATGATGCGCAAATGGTATCCGGGTTTGATCCCTGGGTTGGGAAGATCCCCTGGAGAAGGAAATGGCAATCCACTCCAGTATTCTTGCCTGGAGGATCCTATGGACAGAGAAGCCTAGTAGGTTACAGTCCATGGGGTCGCAAAGAGTCGGACACGACTGAGCGACTTCACCTCACCTCACCTCATCAATATTATGAATGAAATCTTATTGTGTTGTATTTCTTCAAAAAATTCAGAAATCTAGTTATTTCTCTAACCACTTCAACATCCTTCTTTAAATTTTTGTATATTCTGGACTTTTGACACAAAATTTATTATTAATTATTATTTTCCTAGTATCATATATGGAGAAGGCAATGGCAACCCACTCCAATACTCTTGCCTGGAGAATCCCAGGGACGGGGGAGCCTGGTGGGCTGCCATCTATGGGGTCGCACAGAGTTGGACATGACTGAAGCAACTTAGCAGCAGCAGCAGCAGCAGCAGTATTATATTTTTCCTCTTTAAGAAATACTAAATTCTCATGCTATTTTGTAATAGTGTTTAAGATAATTGCATAAACAGTTATGTATTGAAACAGCATTAATTTTCATTAATAATCTTTATTAACATAACTTACTCATTATCAAGCTCTTTGGATTGATTCATGTTTTCTTGAATCAAAAATTCTTAGGAATTTTTTCTTCAAGCTTGTGGACTTGTTTATTAATTTATTACATATATTACTTCATTTTGGTTTTTCTTATTTCATTTTTAATATTGTATAGAAGGCCTCTGAGTGCAAACCGATTTTTTTTTCCTTTACAAGTAATCATTCTTCCTTCATAGAACTCAATCTTCTCTGATCCTTTGTAGGAAAAGTTATCTTTACTTTTGAAATTCACTTATTTAACCGGGACAAGTGTAAGTGCTGAATTCACTTTAACAATTTTGCTTGCTACAAGACACTTTTGACCTGCAAATTCAGATCTGCAGTAGTTTTCTATTGTGTTTAACTCTTATTTCATATACCTCTCTCCCCTTTTCATTTGTCTTTTAAATCTGGGAGAGAGATTCGATCTTTTCTTTTACATGACTAATTCAGTTTTCTACAGAAGTAATTCTATTCTTTACTGATTATGATTTAACTAAAATTTTAGTTATGGTTATAGTTTCTTCATATTTTTTTACTACCTACCTAGTTCCCTTTTTTCCTTAGTTTGAGATTTTCATCTAATTTTTCTTCTTTGTCTCAGAGACTATGTTTTATTGTATTTTACTGTGGAATACAAAGCAGATGTTACGTAGACTTTATTTTTGCTTTGATGTAGTATTTTTTTTCAGATGGGTGTTCTTTATCTATTTCTCGATTTCAATGTTTACTGATATTAAATTTGCAGAATGCTTTTTAAAAATAGATTCTACATTGTTTATCCATTCCTGAACATGAGGACATTGATTTAGGCCTAGTATTAAATCCAAAACAGGTGAGTAGGTTCTGTGTGGATCCTAGTTATTTACCTAAACTATGTAAGTATGCTGCTGCTGCTGCTTGCTGCTAAGTCGCTTCAGTGGTGTCCGACTCTGTGCGACCCCATAGATAACAACCCACCAGGCACCCCCGTCCCTGGGATTCTCCAGGGAAGAACAGTGGAGTGGTTTGTCATTTCCTTCTCCAATGCATGAAAGTCAAAAGTGAAAGTGAAGTCGCTCAGTCGTGTCCAACTCTTAGCAACCCCATGGACTGCAGCCTGCCAGGCTCCTCCACCCATGGGATTTTCCAGGCAAGAGTACTGGAGTGGGTTGCCATTGCCTTCTCCGCATATAAGTGTATTCTCTGCAATATTTAAGTTGGAGGCCCAGCTGGTGTTAGTTTCCATGAGTAGTTCAGTGATTTCCCTAGATCCTTGGGAATGGGGTAAGATTTAGGGCTATAGTCAGATCTGAAGGAACCCACTTTATTTTGAACCATTTCTTCCCTGTTTTGAGTGAGAAAGTGCAGCCAGCATTTATCTTTCTATTTTACCACTTTCCCCAGTTATCACTCCCTATATTTTATGTGTCTGTTTCTGGTGTCTTTACTGCTGTTCAGTGATTGTAAAGGGCTCTACCACATTCAGTAGATACCAGTCATCTGAGTTTTTCCTTCAGTGGAGTCACAATTATCCTTAACGTCCCCCAAAATCTACTTGGAAAGCTTTCTGTCCATAGTGCTGGAGCAGCTCCTAATGGAAGTTCCCCATTCTCCTTTCTACTTTCACCTTCAAAACCTTCCTCCACTACTCAGGGGTATGGGTGGGTCCTATCCATTTATTTAATAAGTATCTGTTAAGTGTAATTGCTATTGAATTGTTTTCCTACAGTTTTAAGTAGAAAGACCCCTCCTAGCAATTAAAAAAGATCATAGAGAATTCCTAAAAATACAGCTTTTGTAAAATGATACTTCTGATACTGCATCAAACAACTTTAATGAAGACATTGCTGAGGGAAATCTGGCATTCTCATTCTGCAGCAGCAAATTTCAGTAGAACACCATGTACAGCGGTCACTGTGCCAGGTCAACGGGTAGCCTCCATGCCCTTAAAGGAAAAGCTACCAACATAAATGTCAAAAATAGAATATCAGGTTACAAGGCTTGAACAATTCTCAGAACATTAGAAATGATTGGAGAGGCAACGTTAAAATTCTGATCATTAAATGAGAAATCTCTTCTAGTTAGGTCATAACTTTATACTCCTCAGATGATAACAGAATTATCTCCAAAAGCCTTTTCAACAAAGGTTCTACTCTGTGCCTCATCATTTATTGATTCACCTGAGCACCTCATGCCCAGACCAAGAAACTTCTTATGATAAGTATCACACAAATTCTTTACATTAATCTTTATGCTCCACAAAAGGCTGAGTATGTGAATCTCCAACTCTGAATTAACTGTCAAAGTGTGGCAGAACTTCTGGATGCAAAAAGGATCAGTCAGCAACCTAGTTAAGAAATGCCTATAAATCATTAAGATAAAGACAAACAACCGTAAGAGAATAATAGGCAGAAGATATAAGCATAAATTTCACAAAAGAAATCCAAGTGGCCAACAAGCATATAAAGAGATGCCCAAACTTACTGGTATTCAGGGAATGAAAATAACCAGATGATATTTCATAATCATAAAATTGGCAGAATATAAGAAGTTTGCTAACAAGTGTTAGTGGGGGAGAGGGAACTCATAATCAGTGGTAGGGGTGCCAACTGGTATAAATACTTTGGAGAGTGATTTGGCGATATTTAGTTAACATGCCTGTAGCCTATTACCCTCCATTCCACTTCTGGGTTGATATCCTAGTGAAATTTTTACACATGTGCAACAGGGAAACATGCCAAAGAATGTTCTTTGCAGTAATGTTTTCAATAACAAAAAGTTGGAATCGACTCAAACGTTCATCTGTAAGAGGATGGGGATTAATAAATTGTGATATATCGATAAAGATGGAATGTTGTGCAACAACTAAAATAAATGAGGAATATCATCATATGTCAACATGGACAGATCTTAAAAACACTGCTGAATGAGAAGAAGCAAGTTACATTTCAATGCCATTCATTTAAATGAAAAAAATGGTGAGCATAGTAATGCTATGCATCATTTCTGGATATACAGAGACATACACACAGTAAAAGTTGAAAGCATGGGTTAGACAGACTCTATATTTAGAATGAGAGTTGCTTCTGAGATTGGAACAAGGCAAATATGTTTGGCATCTTCAGAGGAGGTGTCAACTTTCTCTGTAACGTGTGTGTTTATTTCCTTAAATAAAAAAATGATCTTGAAGTAACTATGGCAAAAACATTGTTCATTTTGAGTGGTGGATATGTCAGTATTTGTTGTATTTAAACTTTATAAATGTTAATTTATTTATTTTTAATTTTTACTTTATTTTGCTTTACAATACTGTATTGGTTTTGCCATACATTGACATGAATCAGCCACAGGTGTACATGAGTTCCCAATCCTGAACCCCCTCCCACTTTCTACCCCATATCATCTCTCTGGATCATTAAAAATTTTAAAAATTAAAAATATTCTGGAATTTACCCTCCAGGTCACTGGTCTTCTGTCAGTAAGTCCCTTGAGGGGCTTTGGGTGCCAGAGCACCTGGAAGATGGACTGAGGAGTCCCTTTCCTCACTGTACCTTGGAAACTGGTTAGACCTTGATTCAGCCTATATATAGCTGTTCTGGTAACATTCTGCTCAGCAGCATATACCTTAAAAGACAATATCAATCCAGCTTCAGCAGGAGAAACTATTACAGAATTAGGATCCATTTTCATTAATTTATTATTTTTTATATTTTAGGGTAAATGTCAGAATACTCTTTAAATATAAAGCAATGCAAATGACATATTTATGTACTCAGACATTATTCCTATTTGTCTTACCTGCCACTTTATCTGGTGTTCTCGGGAGTTCATAATTCTCAAAGTAGATTGTGATCTTTCTGTTTTAAAACTCAATGACATGGGAGATAGACACCTATTTCTCTGACTTTCCACATCTAACAATCCTCCTTTGCATAGCTAAAGCAAAAAACTGAGGGTTATGAAAAATAAAAATCCAGGGGAAAGAATTGCACTTCTCTGGATTTCACCAGAATGATTTGGTGTGTTTTGAAATGTTTTAAAGGAAACTGTCTTGCCTAGGGCTGGAGTGAGGCCTGAGAGTGGAGTGGATCAATACAGGAGCTATCCCAGCTTTGCCTGAAGAGCTGTGATAATTAGAGGAAATGGCTTATCGGGTCTTTTTACAATCCAGAAAAGAAACCATTTGTGGAATCAATGGATGCCTGGCAGAGCCCATCAGCTGTGGTTCAAAGATATATATCTTCATTGCTCCCAGATTCCTGAGCCAGACGGAACCTAAATTTCACAGCCCAGTGCATTATCCTGGGTAAAATGCATCCCTCTGGTTTACTAGGCATGGCTAGTATATGCAATGGAAGGCTAGACATTAATTTGTCTCATAGGGAAACAAAAGCTGGTTTTACTTTTATTATCTGTACAGCTTAATAGATTCTTTATCAGAAAACTTCAAATCTATTACGACTCACTTGTAAGGACGAACAGAAAGAGTGAAAGGATACAAAATACAGTCACTCTGTCAATAAAGTGTGCAGTTGCTTCAGTTGCTGGAATTCTTTGGGAGGTTCAAACAAACTCTAGGATGTGCAGTCAAGGAGAGAACTTTTTCCTCATTAGTGCTGTGTAGGAAGTATGGGAAAGAGAGCAGAGAGTATGCTGGTAGCCACGTGCCACTGCCTAAGCAGAGCTGACATAAGACTCCCTTTCATTCTGCAAATTATTTCTGGGCTACAATGTTTAAATAAGAACAAGATGGATAGTTCCTCAGGATTTCAGAGCTGGAACAGAGAACCTTTTAGAGGCAGGGTGGAACTGTAGAGGCAGTTACATTCCAAGGAAAAAGTCTTCAACCAGGGAGGTTTGGCTCAGAAGATAGTGGCCAGGCAGCTGAAGTCTGAAGGCTTGTACCTTTAACCAGGAAACCCTGTTTATAGGTCCTTGAAAATTTTGGATCCTTGTGGTCTGGCCTGGCTAGGGAATTGCATCGTTGTATAAATAAGGCATATTGAGCTTGAACATTTTTCTTCTAAGTAATTCAAATAGATCCCAAGATATTTATTAGGACTTTGGGGGCCACATAACTAATAGCCCACTTCCTTCTTGGAGTTCGAACTCACTGAGAAATATATCACTGAAAATGAGATAGTCCGAGGTTAAAATGTCAGTTTTTACTGATGGAGTTGAGCTGGGACAGAGCATGGACCTGCAACCACTAACACTTTTTTCTCTGAATGAAAGAGGCCCTCCACTCAGTGAGGGTGGAGGGGGACAGTTGCCAGCCTCTTGTCAGGCAGACCCCTCAGCACATGCTCCCTATAGAGAAAATGATGAGTCTCGGGCCCTCACTAACTTAACTGCTGGCAGGAGGAGGAGGGGAAAGAAGGTGGGGAGAAAGAGGAGGAAGAGGAAGAAGGGGAAAAGGGAGAGAATGGCTCAAGTGTTTCTCCCACACTTTTCCTACCTAGAAAAATATTTCCCTCTATTGAAACACAAAATATATTATATTATCCGTAATTTTTGACTTTTATATTCTCCATCCTAGACAATGTGATGGATCTACTCATTTTAATCCACATCCTAGGGGTACAGTTTGTTTAATTTAAATAGAGATTCACTCTTCAGCTTCCTTAGTGGCTTAGATGGTAAAGAATCTGCCTGCAATGTAGGAGACCTGGGTTCGATCCCTGGGTTGGGAAGATGGCAACCCACTCCAGTATTCTTGCCTGGAGAATTCCATGGACAGAGGAGCCTGGTAGGCTATAGTCCATGGGGTCACAGAGTTGGACAAGACTAAGTGACTTTCACTCACTCATTCACACTCTTCAGCATTGCCAGAAGCACTCAGATCTCACCTCTGGCAAGTTATGAGTTAGTAGTTGTTGAGAATCAACAATACCAGTCCAACCCACTCATTACTTACCGATGCAGAGTCAGGGGCCTCACCAACTTACTCAAGATCAGAGCTAGCTGGCTGTGAGCTAGGAAGAAAACATAGGGCTCCTTCTTAATGGGCCAGTGGCCTCTTAGTATGGACCTGTGTTTTGTTTTGGGATATTATTAGTTAACATTTTGGGGTTGCTTATTACATAACAAATAAGGTTCCAAGCACATGTTATCCTATTTAATTCTTAGACTCACAGTGGGATTGGTCACATTATCATTTCCATTTAACAGATAAGAAAACTGATGTCTAAAGAAGGGCTTATCCAATGGCACTCAGCCAGTGAGTGGTAGGACTCCAACCCAGACACTGGAGTCGAGAGTCCAGACTACTTGAGTGTCTGACAGAGTGAGAAAAGTTTTTATAGGAGAAGAACCTGCCTAACCCTCTCTTTCCACTACCAGGGAAACAGGTCCAGACAACAGGAAGAATGACTGCATTTACTTCACTGATGTAGCTGATCTTGCTCAAAGATTTTTCTTGATGGTCTGTTTGTTGAGTACTTTCCAAAGAAGTGGATAAATTAGCCTTTTACCCATATTAGTGTATAGAACTGCACATTTGTACTCAATAAATAACACAATGGAGTCTATGACTTCTTCCACTATTAATGATAGGTATCAGAGTATTTGGTGGGTTCAGCTAATGTACTGTAGTTTCACTCACTGAGATGATTTTCAATTAAAAACTTATTAACCAAGTACTAAGATAATAAGACAGACCAAATGCCAAAATATGGCATTCTAGTCCTTGGAATCAAAGGCTATATAAAATATTTTGACCTCTCTATAATTGACAATTGGTCCTATTGGATTCTAATTATTTATAAGAATGCTTGATCCCTGAAATACCAGAGGTGTAAAATATAATTTTTTTGTTAAATAAGATTACTACACATTTAATATTAATAGTAAGCAACAGAGGAGTCTTACAAAATTTTTGATGTGTCTATAGAGAGTCAATGAAGTGGACTGTATTATTCATTTGACTCAGGATCTTCTGCTTACTTGCCTCATCCACACACATACAAAGGAGGCTTTGGGGAAGTTTAACAGGATTACTTACAGATAATTAAAGGAAAGAAAAATGGCCAGGGCATGGGATCTTGAACTACTGATTTTGGACCCACTATTCCAGAGGACTGTGGTGGAAATTCACCAATAGAGAACAAGAAAATTAGTTTGGAAAACAAATACTCTTCACCATACTGAGATTTTGGCCTTAAGTCCTAATGTTATACTTGATCAACCCAGGTAGGTAGGCTAGGTCAAAGGATGGATTCTATTCACTACTCCTAGATTGGTAAAATAGTCCAGAACTAGGCAGGCAGAACCCACTCCAGTGTTCTTGCCTGGAGAATCCCAGGGACGAGGGAGCCTCATGGGCTGCTGTCTGTGGGGTTGCACAGAGTCGGACACAACTGAAGTGACTTAGTAGCAGCAGCAGGCAGGCAGAAGCTTCAAGGCCCTATTCCTAAATTTTACCATTTCCATATGGAATTGATAGGTCTGAAGTGTACCTACCAGAGAGGCCTAGGGAAGCAAGGGTTTACCTACTGGTAGGCCCATGGACTATAGATGACTCAAAGCTTCTCAACAGTGTTCAAAACTTTAATTTTAAAATAAAGAGATTTTTACATGAGACAATTAGATTTCCAGTTCTCTTAATAAGTTATCAGATCTAGGTCAGAATGGTCATCATCAAAAGTCTATATAAAGTAAAAGCTGGACAGGGAGTGGAGAAAAGTGAACCCTCCTAACTTGTTACTGGGAATATGAATTGGTGCAGCCACTATGGAGAAGAGTATGAGGGTTCCTTAAAAAAACAAAAACTAGAGCTGCTATATGATCTTGCAATCCCCCTCCTGGGCATATATCCAGAAGATGAAAACTAATTTGTAAAGATACATGCATCCCCATGTTCATGGCAGCATTATTTACAATAGCCAAAACATAAAAGAAATCTAAATGACCATCCACAGATGAATAGATAAAGAAGATGTGATATATATATATATATACACACACACACACACAATGAAATATTACTCTGCTATAAAAAGGAATGAAATAAAGCCATTTGCAGCAACAAGGCTGGACCTAGAGATTATCAAACCAAGTGAAATAAGCCAGAGGAAGACAAATATCACTTTTATGTGGAATCAATTCCAGGAACAGTAAAGGACAGAAATGGTATGGAACTAACAGAAGCAGAAGATATTAAGAAGGGGTGGCACGAATACACAGAACTATATAAAAAGATCTTCACAACCCAGATAATCACAATGGTGTGATCATTCACCTAGAGCCAGACATCCTGGAATGCAAAGTCAAGTGGGCCTTAGGAAGCATCACTACAAACAAAGCTAGTGGAGGTTATGAAATTCCAGTCGAGCTATTTCAAATCCTAAAAGATGATGCTGTGAAAGTGCTGGACTCAATGTGCCAGCAAATTTGGAAAACTCAGCAGTGGCCACAGGACTGGAAAAGGTCAGTTTTCATTTCAATCCCCAAAAAAGGCAATACCAAAGAATGCTCAAACTACTGCACGATTCCACTCATCTCACATGCTAGTAAAAAGTAATGCACAAAATTCTCCAATCCAGGCTTCAACATTGTGTGGAGAGAGAACTTTCAGATATTCAAGCTGGATTTAGAAAAGGCAGAGGAACCAGAGATCAAATTGCCATCATCCAAAGGATCATTGAGAAAGCAAGAGAGTTCCAAAAATCATCTACTTCTGCTTTATTGACTACATCAAAGCCTTTGACTGTGTGGATCACAACAAACTGTGGAAAATTCTTAAAGAGATGGGAATACCAGACTACCTTACCTGCCTCCTGAGAAATCTATATGGAGGTCAGAAAGCAACAGTTAAAACTGGACATGGAACGAAAGACTGGTTCCAAACAGGGAAAGGAGTACGGCAAGGGTGTATACTGTCTCCCTGCTTATTTAATTAATATGCAGACTACAACATGAGAAATTCTGGACTGGACGAAGCTTAAGCTGGAATCAAGATTGCTGGAAGAAATATCAATAACCTTAGATATGTAGATGACACCACCCTTTATGGTGGAAAATGAAGAACTAAAAGCCTCTGGAGGAAAGTGAAGGAGGAGAGTGAAAAAGCTGGCTTCAAACTCAACATTCAGAAAACTAAGATCATGACATCTGGTCCCATCACTTCATGGCAAATAGATGTGGGAAACAGTGGAAACAGTGACAGATGTTATTTTGGGGGCTCCAAAATCACTGAAGATGGCAATTGCAACCATGAAATTAAAAGATGCTTGCTTCTTGGAAGAAAAGTTATGATCAACCTAGACAGCATATTAAAAAGCAGAGACATTACTTTGCTAACAAAGGTCTATCTAGTCAAAGCTATGGTTTTTCCATATCGCATATGGATATGCTAGTTGGACTCTAAAGAAAGTTGAGCACTGAAGAAATGATGCTTTTAAACCTTGGTGTTGGAGAAGACTCTTGAGAGTCCTTTGGACAGAGATCCAACCAGTACATCCTAAAGGAGATCAGTCCTGAATATTTATTGGAAGGACTGATACTGAAGCTGAAACTCCAATACTTGCAGGCCATTTGATGTGAAGACCTGACTCATTTGAAAAGACTTTGATGCTGGGAAAGATTGAGGGCAGGAGGAGAAGGGGATGACAGAGGATGAGATGGTTGGATGGCATCACTAAGTCAATGGACATGGGTTTGGGTAGACTCTGGCAGTTGGTAATGGACAGGGAGGCCTGGCATGCTGCAGTTCATGGGGTCGCAAAGAGTTGGACACCACTGAGCGACTGAACTGAACTGAACTGAAATATGGCAAAACTTTTTTCTAAATCACAACGGTGGAAACAGTTTGATCCTTTTGGGTTTTTACTTTCAGGATATGTTAGATGACATGAGGTCAGTCTAGAGATTCACCATTTCTAAGTCAAGATCTTCTGAGTGTTCTACCTAATAACTGATGAATCAGGCAGTTTTCAATCCAGCTGATAGGAACACATACTACACTTGGCCCTGTGTGAGTCCAAAAGAGTAGTCCTTTAATCCTTTTGGGTGATTCTTTCTCCATCCTCAGGTAGTGTCCTCATACATGTGCAGGCTAGTCTTGTGATGAGTATTTTAAGGGTTTTTATTTGGGTTCTTCTTCCTGTACCTTTGCTTAGAAACTATAGACAGTAAGCTGGCAGAATTGTAGGACTCACTTCATGTGCTTCCTTCTGATGTTCACTGTCTACTTGTTGGTTGTTTGAGACAGGAGGACAGACACGGTCTCTATTGCTCCATTTTGTCTAGAAGTAGAAGTATATAGCTAAAAGTTTTCTTTTAATGGGTTGTGTCTGTTCAATTTAATTTGGTTGCATTGGGTCTTAGTTGCAGCATGCGGGCTTAGGTGCCCTACAGCATGTGGGATCTTAGTTCCCAGACCAGGGAACAAACTCACATCCCCTACTTTGCAAGATGAATTTTTAACCCCTGGACCATCAGGGAAATCTCCAGTGAAAAGTTTAATGACATTATTTTGTTGTATTATATTTGTTCCTATGGTTCAGTTCAGTTCAGTTGCTCAGTTGTGTCCAACTCTTTGCAACCCCATGGACTGCAACGCACCAGGCTTCCCTGTTCATCACCAACTCCTGGATCTTGCTCAAATTCATGTCCATTGAGTCAGTGATGCCATCCAAACATCTCATCCTCTGTCACCCTCTTCTCCTCATGCTTTCAGTCTTTCCCAGCATCAAAGTCTTTTCAAATGAGTCAGTTCTTCATATCAGGAGGCCAAAGTATTGGAGCCTCAGCTTTAGCATCAGTCTTTCCAATGAATATTCAGGACTGATTTCCTATAGAATGTACTGGTTGGATCTCCTTGCTGTCCAAAGGACTCTCAAGAGTCTTTTCTACTGCCACAGTTCAAATGCATCAGTTCTTTGGTGTTCAGCTTTCTTTACAGTTCAACTCTCACATCCATACATGACTACTGGAAAAACCATAGCTTTGATGAGATAGGCCTTTGTTGGCAAAGTAATGTCTCTGCTTTTTAATATGCTGTCTAGGTTCCTATGGTTATCTTGTACTTATGATCACTGATAATGATTTTTTATTTGTTATAGATAATTTTCCTTTTTAAAATAAGTTGATGATATGTTGGGGGCCAGTGTGAGGAACTCCGCCCATGGCAAAGGTCATGAGGAAAAAGAAGCTTGGCATACGCAAGGCGTGATCAAGCCTCAGGAAATCCCCTGTTCCCGAGCATCTACCCCAAAACCAGAGTACTTTACAGGGAGCTCTCCCCCATAACCATTTCTCTCGGAGAAGGAGTTAACTTGCAGCCCCAGTTAATAAAAATTCCTGGGCGTGATAAGAGTGTTTCAACTTACAAACTCTGAAGGTTCTCCAGCCTGCCTGATCAGGTTGTCCAGCCACATGTGATTGTTTACAGCCTCTCAGCTGTGAGAGGCATGGGATGCTTTAAAACTTTCTAAATACAGACTCTTTTGAGAAGTTAGAAGATTATTAGTATAGTATTAGTGGGTTGATTAGGAATTATATTGGTGAAAGGTTTTTCATTTGTCATGCCAATAATTACTGCTAATTCCCTGCCTTGGGTGTGACAAGGGTGGCTCAGGTCAAACCTCTCTGCTGACAGACTAGCTTGTGTGACAACCTCTCACCCATAAACAGCACAGAGAGTTTGGAGTATTAGCATAGGGCTTTTCTCATTTGATTGCCCACAGGCCTTCATATCCTTAGGCAACTGAGAATATATTAATTAATGTATTTGGAATATAGAATACGGCTGAATTCCCATCGGGAACATGGATGCTATTCCATGTGATCCAAGTTATTCAGTCTCTTTTTCTCCACTAATTTTCCTACTACACTATCCATTTCTAATCTCTCTCTCTATCTGTAACTAAATATGTATTTTTCCCAAGGATGCCGACTCCGTCCCACCTTCGAATTACCCTGGATCCACTGGGGCTGGACCCCGGCAATGATAGTATGAAAAAGTGAGTCAATTTTAAGAAAAATATTTAGAAAGACAGAGGATACACCCTGGGGAAAATCCCACATGATAATGAAGGTAGAAATTGGAGTGATAAAGCTTTAATCCAAGGAATCGCAAGGATTGCTGGCAACCACCAGGAACTAGGAGACTGGAATGGAACAGATTCTCCTTCAGAAACTCCAGAAGGAGTCGATCTTGTTGACACCTTGATTTCAGACCTCTGGCCTCCTAAAGAGTGAGAGAATGAACTTCTGTTTCAAGCACTGCCCTCCCACCACCCACCTCCAGTTTGTGGTAATATGTTATAGCTGCCCTAAATAGGCAGTTTATTTTTTTCTTACAAGTTTGTAGGAATTTATTAAAAAGAAGAAAAATATTTAGTGAATAACAAAAGTGATAAAAACATATGACAAGCAATATGATGGCGATAAACAAATGAGGGAAATTTGGAACAATAATGCCTGAGCATATCTGTTAAGAGATAAATAATGCTGGATATTGTAGCCTATTAATCAAGACCTGGCTGAGAAATCTTAACCCAGATGTCTATCAAGCTCAAATCCATTAGAGATTATGGGTGGTACTGAGGATCATAAACATCCTCATTTCACAAGATAACCGGATTTCATGGGGTGTTCCAGGATAAAAGGAGAAAATGTTCAGTGGCCAGGTGATACACGTTGTCTTTTTTAATGTTAACTCATTGCCCTCTCATGTAGTGGGGCAGGTTATGGTATTGTGTTGAGAGAGAATGTGGAATTTGGGAGGAGCTGTATACTACTGGGCTGAAAGGAGGTTTCTTTGTTTTTCCTTTCTATGTTTTGGTTAAAAGTGGAGGAAGGTTGGAGATATCACCTAATCTGTCTCTGTTGTGGCTCTTTGTCTCAATAAGGTTAATAAAAATCTATCAAGTTATTGCTACCCTGCCTATCTTTTCTATGGCTAATCTTTGCACTGGTAACATGGTCATCTTCTCCACTCTCTGAGAAATGGCTGCTGTCTGAGCTAAGATTTGAAGGATGAATAAGAGTTGTCTAGGAGAAGAGTTCTTCCATGCTAGTAAGATTATGTTCAAAATCCTCCAAGTTAGACTTCACCATTACATGAACCAAGAACTTACAGATGTTTAAGCTGGGTTTATAAAAGGCAGAGGAACCAGAGATCAAATTGCCAATATTCACTGGATCATAGAGAAAGCGAGGGAATTCCAGAAAAACATCTAACTCTGTCTCACTGACTACGCTAAAGCCTTTGACTTTGTGGATCATAAAAAAGCTGTGGAAAACTTAAAGAGATGGGAATATCAGACCATCTTACCTGTCTCCTGAGAAACGTGTGTGAGGGCCAAGAAGCAATAGTTAGAACCCTATATGGAACAAGTAAATGACTGGTTCAGGATTGAGAAAGGGGTATGACAAGGCTGTTTATAGTCACCCTGTTTATCTAACTTATATACAGAGCACATCATGCAAAATGCCAGGCTGGATGAGTTACCAGCCAGATTCACAATTGCTGGGAGAATACCGTTCTAATGGCAGAAAGTGAAGAGGAACTAAAGAGCCTCTTGATGAGGGTGAAGGAGGAGAATGAAAAAGCTGGCTTAAGAAACAAAGCGCTAATCTATGTTTGGTGTAGGATGCAGGATGCATGGGGCTGATGCACAGGATGATTCAGGTAGAGGATGTGGGGTGGGAGGTGGGAGGGGGCTTCGGCATTGGGCGATTGTGTTCACCTATGGCTGATTCGTGTCAATGTATGGCAAAACAAATACAGTATTGTAATTTAAAAAAAAAAAAAACTCAGTATTAAAAACTAAGATCATGGAGTCCAGTCCCATCACTTTACAGCAAACAGAAGGGGGAAAAGGTGGAAGCAGTGACAGATTTCCTCTTCTTGGGCTCAAAAATCATGAGGATGGTGATTATAGCCATGAAATTAGATGATAACTGCTTCTTGGTAGGAAAGCTATGAAAAACCTAGACAGAGTGTTAAAAAGCAAAGACATCACTTTGCTGACAAAGGTCCCTATAGTCAAGGCTATTGTCTTTCTATTATGGATGTGAGAGCCTGACAATAAAAAGGCAGAGAGCCAAAGAATTTATGGTTTCTATCTGTGGTGCTAGAGAAGACTCTGGAAAGTCCCTTAGACAGCAAGGAGATCAAATCAGTCGATCTAAAATGAAATCAACACTGAATACTCTTTGGAAGGACTGATGATGATTCTGGCTACCTGATGCAAAGAGCCAACTCACTAGAAAAGACCCTGATTCTGGGAAAGATTGAGGGCAGAAAGAAGAGGGCAACAGAGGATGAGATGTTTGGATGACATCACTGATTCAGTGGGTACGACCTTGGGCAAACTCTGGGAGATGGTGAGGGACAGGGTAGCTGGGCATGCTGCAGCCCATGGGGTCACAAAGGGTTGGACATGACTTGGTGACTGAACAATAACAACAGGAGAAGAGTTAAGGGGCTCACAGTGAATGCTCACCTCTTCCACAGGGTTTTTTTGGATTTTTACCATTTTATGCAACTGTGTGTGTGTGAGTTACTTAGGCATGTCTGACTCTTTGAGATCTCCTCAGGCCCTTCTGTCCACGGGATTCTCCAGGTAAGAATAATGGAGTGGGTAGTCATTCCCTTCTCCAGGGGAATCTTCCCAACCCAGGGATCAAACCCAGGTCTCTTGCATTACAGGCAGATTCTTTAGCGTCTGAGCCACCAGGGAAGCAGCCCTTATGCAACTAGAGAGATTCCATAAAACTCAATATTGCCAAGCCCAATATATCCTACTTACAACTTTTTCTCATGTTGGAAGGGCTACCATTACTGTAGTTCCTAGCCAAACAATATGTGTCTATAATTGAGTTATTTCTATGCTTATCTGTTATATTTCTTAAAAGAAGGGTCCTTTCTATGTCAAATTTTATAGGAAAAGAAAACTTCTGGAGTAATTTTCCCCATGAGAGTTGAAATTTCTTTCAAAATTTAAGGTGGAATTCACTCCTGATGCTCTAAAATCCTTGTACACCAGAACTACATGTGCTTTACTCCACAGAACACCATTCATTTCTGAGAAGACCCGAGGAAACAGGGAAGGAGCTAGGAGTGCCTCCTTAGTATTGGGGGAAGTAGAAGAAGTGGATAAAGGTACACATACCTGACTGAGTTGAAACATGTAAGGCTCCACATGGTTTGGTATCTACCTTTCTGAATTCACCTCTCTCATCCTCTTTCATCCCTATCACATGCCATCCGTGTACACTTACTAACTATTTTAGCTTCCTTTCTCCTTCTCAAACAGGCCAGCGCCTCCTGCTTTGGGCTATTTGCTGTACTCTCTGCCTGGCAGGGTCTTCCCCAGGTCATCATATAGCCAGCTTCTCTTCATCCTTCAGTGCAGGATCAAATACTGCCTCTTCAGAGAGGCCTTCCATGTGCATTTGAGAGCTTGTTCTGTTTTGCTAATTTATCTCTTTTTCTCTCTAGAATGTAAGCCCAATGAGGGCAGGGGCATCCCTCTACTATACTTACCTATAACCCCGGTGTTAGCACAGTACCTACCATATAATATGTGCTCAATGACTATTCTGGAATAAGTGAAGCAATATCAAGTACCATGCTAAGTAATGGTCAATTTATAGGTTAAATAATTCTAAAAACCACTTATTTAAATGGGTGACGTACATCAGCTTTTGTTGGCACAAATGCTGTCACAGACTTGGAAAATAAATCAGCTATGACCCTTTAGAGACTGGGTCCTCTAATTGATGGAAACAAAAATTGCCATTCTCGTTTGATTGGGAGGCTGAGTATGTGGAGAAGACCTAAATTTACTTCTAGCCTTGATATAAACTCATCTGTTTTCCATTTGTCTGGTACAATTGAAATACCATTCTCACAGCCAGTCTGCCCTGTAATGATTTATCATACTTGCTGTTCCTGATGTTGTCAGAACTACGTCTCCAAAATAATATGCCAATACCAACTTCTGCTGAAGTCAATAATTATGCAGGTTTATCAGCCTAGAAGGTCAGCATATATTATAGAGTAGACAGTTCTGGCTGATTAGAAATCTCAAACACTGATAGCAGCTTGAACATCTATTATTGCTTAAAACACAACAACAAAAACCCCAGCAGCTCTCTCTCCTGTGATTTATTCCTTTAGGATATAGTCAGAAAGAAGATTGCATCAGATTGTCCAGAATCTCAGACTTGCAGCATCAAGTATTTGCCTACTTGTACTTGGATCTTTCATCAGGCAACAGAGAAACACAGCCTGGTAGCAAAACAGGAAAGGCAAAGAAAAGAAAGAAGCTTTCTTTCGAGATCTGAGAACTAATGGTAAGACCACAGTATGGAAGGCTGAGGAGACGTAGAATCCGGGTTTCAATCTGGGACTGATTACCATTTACTTGTTATGGGACCCAAGGTAGGTTTTTGGCCCCTTTGCCCAGCCTCAGTTTTCTGTCTGTAAAATAAGACAAATAATATTTACCTCCAAGGTTATTGTCGGGATTAAATAGTAAAATGAATGAGTAACTCTTTAAACTAAAATTTACTGTGGAAATACCAGGTATAAATTACATTCGTAGGTGTTTCTTTTTAATTTTTAAAATGGACTTGTGGAAAATGGTAGAAACTTTCGGATATCAAAGGCCACTGTACTCTTTGAAATGCCCTGAATATTGGGAAGACAATACTGTGGCAGGAAAAGTTCAGGTCTCCAAAAGACATGGGTTTGAATCATGTCTTCACTACTTCCTAATGAGGTGGTACTCATCAGTAAAAGGATTACTCCAAAATTAATTGACATAAATGACTTAAACTACACAGTTATTGGGATTATCTGTTCTTAGCCAGAGAAAAATAGTTTCACGGATAAATGTTAGTCTCTCATGCATAGAATCACTAAGGATCTGAAATCATCTGAATTTTATGGAAGAAATGGAATACTCACAAGTAAAGATACTCTCATAGGATTTAAGATAATTTCAAGTGTAATTTAAGGTCTCTCTATATTATGGAAGTCTCATTACCCACAGCTATCAAGCTTAAACCTAATTCTTTCCACCAGTTGTTATCACCCAACACATATTATCACCAAGCAAAATCTTTATGGAGAAGCAGGCTCTTCTGTGTCATCTGTCATCTGTGTGGTCTTTGCAGCCCAAATATGTTGAAAATAAGATGGCTTGAGGTCCCTTTTCAGCAGAGCTAACACAATCACCCATTTCCTAAGCTCACAACTGCTCAAATGGTTCAGCCCCTCTTTTCCTTAGAAGGTCAGGCAGTTATTAAATTTTCGCCCAGCAATCAGCCTCCTGTATCTTCCCCTGAGGACTGGTATGGGAAATTTTCTCCCCTCCCAGTGAATGGTGCTGGGTTCATTATTAAATTCTGTCTGGTGAATGAGGAAATCAAGGAGACATGAGGTGATTTCAAAAGGACTTGTTTCCCATTCTTTTGGCAGGGCCTAGGGGGAGAACAATGAGATTGCTTTAGAATTTTGTTTTACAAAAAGACAATTAGTGGTGTCTGTAGAAGTATACATATTTTAAAGAAATCAGCTTACAGTAATTCAAATGACTTAAGTAACTAGGAAGTCAGTTTTGTCAACAGTGAAAATATCAGCTGACACCGTAAGGAACCTGGGGTTTATATCAGGGGATGAATGCGGGGAACTGGAAGTTAAATACTAGGTAGATGGAGCCACATGCACCTATAAGATATGACCACTCTGTGTCCAGTCTTGCAGGAGCCGAAGCAGATTTTCTGCAGGGCCACGAACAGGCACCAAGCAGAACATTTAACATTTAAAAATCACATAAGCAAAAAAAAAAAAAAAAATCACATAAGCCTCAAAACATCCAAGACATTATTACTGCATTTTACAGAACAAAAATGGAATTGACGGACTAAAGTAGCTCCCTGTCAACAGCTAGGAAGTGGTGGGGCTGGAATTCAACCCAGGTCTGTGTTCTTTAGAGTTATTGCCTGAGGCTTCCCTAGAATTGTCCTCTTCTTGCAACCCTACCCACCCTATGAGGTTCAGCCTTCTGCAGGAATGAAATATTTATCAAACAAATCTCAGACAACTCTCCTTCTTTTAAATAATTCACCCAATATTTATCTCTATTTCCATAGGACCTGTCTTGTATTTAGATCTCTAATAATCTTTCTGATGTTTTATCTTAATTGGTTTCATACTTTACTATATAAATTTAACCATCCACGCACCCTTTAACTCCTTCAGCATCCCTTGATGAATATATATTGACCACCCATAGCCTCTAGGCACTGAATTAGGTATTTGGAAAAGATAATAAACAAAATAGACATGGTTCCTGCCCTTGTCAAGCTTGCAATCTAGCAGGAGACAACAGACACAATATCAAATAATCACATACACATATAACTACAAATTGAGATGAGTGCTATAAAGAAAGGCAGAAATTTGTGAATAATGGATAGTTCTGGCATGTCTGAGGGAATTGAGAAGACCCCTCTGGGGCGGTGCTCTGTGAGCTGAGAGCTGGGGGATGAGTAAGCAACCAAACCGAGAGTTTACTATGTGCCGAGCTTTGTGCTAAGACTTTTCATGTAATAGCTCATTGACTTCAATATAACCTTATCTATTATTTCCTAGAACCAGTATCCTTAATCACTACGCTGCTGCTTTCTGTGTCAGAGAAGAGGGGAAACATTCCAGAGAGCTCAAGTAAGAGTTGCACAGAAGTTGGAGGCTGATACACAGAAAGCAGAAAAGAGTGCTGTGTAATGAAACCCCAGAGGCCGGGAAGGCTAATGCTGAGGTCTTTGGCCTTACTTTTACAAGTTTTGAGAATGTTTGTTTCTTAAGCTAGAAAAGTGACATATTAGATTTGAGTGTTCAAAGATCAGTTTGGCTGCTGTGTAGACTGTCAAACGCAGGGGGACAGAGTGGTGTAAGAAACCCACTGGGAGACCACTGCTGTCCTCCAGATCAGAGCTTGGACCAGAGTGGGAGCCCTGGAGATGGAGGCAAATGGATGGATTCAAGTATAAATGAGTAGTTCTGTATGCAATTCCAGTTATATGTACAAAATTCCAATAGATCCATATGATAAAATATAGTCTTCAAATGTATATTCACTCAAAGTTGCTTTAGTCTATGTCTCTAAGATCCAAAGTGTTATGAATTTCACTTTTAGCGAATTTCAGTCCTCCTAGTGGGGATAGCTTGCGAGATGGTATTTCTTATAATCAGATTCTCCAGGGGTTTCAGGGTTTGTTTTTGTTGAGTGGCTAAGTCATGCCCAAGTCTTTTGTGACCCCATGGACTGTAGCCTGCCAGGCTCCTCTGTCCGTAGGATTCTCCTGGCAAGGATACTGGAGTGGGTGGCCATTTCCTTCTCCTAGGGAGCTTCTCTACCCAGGGATCAAACCAATGTCTCCCGCATTGGCAGGTGGATTTGTTGCCACTGAGCCACTAGGGAAGCCCTTCGGGGGTTCCACATATAATTAACCAGCAGGCAGCAGTACTAAGGTCCTTGGAAAACTGGTGGATGTGATTTGACATTGACAACCGAACCTGAGAAAACCTAAATTCAGTAAACCCATGACTTTTTTGGTTCAGTACTTCAGTTTGTAGATTAAAAACAAACTGTCATCAATCCCATAAACTCTGAGTGGTAATTCAAAGGGCAATTTCAAGAGATTTTTCATAAATAGAAAGTAAAAGTTCTATTGTGATCGCTTGCCTATAAACTTATGAAAACCACATAGACTTAATATTTATTAAGCTACCTCTGAGATTTTTAAACTAAATGGAAAAGTGTTAAGGGCCAAACATTCTTGTTTGCAAGTATTACAGAAATTCAGGATTTAAAAAAATCAGATAAAGGAGAAAAATCTCCATGATTTATACTTTCAGTGCGGGTACTCTTGCACATATACTAGATGAAGTAGACAATCGAGACATTCTTCTACTTAATTAATACCCTCCAAACTGTCAAATCAGATACTTGAGGTAAAATTTGCTTTTGATTTTGGAAATCTGTCTTGTTTTGTTTAGTTTCATGGAGGCTGTGTGAATTTGAGTGACTGAGCAAAGGTATCTTAAATCTGTTCAGAGTGACTGAATTGTTTGGGGGCTGAAAGAATATTATTAACATAACATGGAAGCTGGAAATGGTGTTGTTGGATTTCTACAAGTGCAAATACAAGGTATGGGGAATTTACATAGGCCTGGAGGTTCGTTATTTACCTGGATCCTAAAGCCAGGGCAGGTGTGACCACAGTTCTGAAGAGGCTTGCAGAGCTGCAGCTTGCCAGGAGGGCAGCATTTCTCTTAGGTCTCCAGGAAGAGCAAAACTCCATGTCCAACAATGTGCTTATGTGCATGACCGTATCTGGCAATGACCAATGGGACACATTCCCAGAGGCCAGTGCCATGAGCTCCATTTTGGGGCTAGAGGATAAAAAAATTCAAGGAGCTTTGGAAAGTGGTGAAAGTGATGGAAAGTGGTGAGACTTATCTGTAGTCATTTGGTTTGGACCTTAACTCTCAGATGTGTATTCAAGTGGGTTTGCTTATATTCTCCTCTTCCCTTTCTCTTCCTTCTTCCCTCAATCTACATTTATGAAATGCTTCTGTGAACAATATTATAGTAGTCACTGCTGAGAGAACCAAGGCAATAAGCCAGCTAACTCAAGCCAAAATCAAAACAAAACTGTTCCTAGAAAAAGAAGAGTATAATTTCTGAGCCAGACTTCATAATGTTAAGCCAAAATTCAGATAACTGGACTAATTGTGGTTTGTTTTGTCTATTTGACTTAATTAGCTGACTAATGTCCTTATTTCTAATTATATCTGGAAGAATAGAACCCCAAACTATAAGATATTTGTGCCCTGGGTGATTTAGGACAAGTTGCTTTACCTCTCTGATTCTCAATGATAACATTCTTCTCAAAAGTATATATATTTATATATATATATATTAGAAAAGCTTCCTCAAGTTAAAAAACATATATAAATGTGTTTTGAAATGAAACCTGGAACTTCTTGGCATATACAGAGCTCTCAGGAAGAACTTGTTACTGCTTTTATTAAGGTGAGACATGAAATAGAACTCAGAAGGATGCAAGGGAAGGTGGGAGGGCTTCCAAGGGACCAGCATTTATTAAACATCTACTATTTGTCAGTTTATTCACCAAGAAGGTGTGCCTTCTTACTCTGTATATTGGCCATAACACATGTACTTTCCTTAGGCCCCAGTGAGTTTACAGTCCCTATAACCAGACTAATGGGGTTGCACTGAGTACCCTACTTGTAACATATTTTTCCTAGTTACTGACAGTCCTTAGATCAAGCATTAAATCTCCCTGACCCATAGAAAGAGGAAGTGATTCCTTTTTAAATTCTTTTCCAACACTGATCTCATCAAGTAGAAAGTCTAAATTTGGAGCTGTTAAATCTTTAACACATCTTCTACACTTCATAATTTCCATCCTTAACTAAAAAGAGCAGGTCACAAGCTCAAAACCTTAGTCAGACATTGTCTAGTTAAATTTTTAACACTTCTTTTACAGAAATTTTATATAATTAAAATAATAATATGAAACTTTTCCTTTAAATATCATTGACTAAAACAGGGAGGTGATTTAAAAGAATAGTGAGAATTAACCAACTACAATACAAATATATGAGGATATACAGCAGAAAAAATAACACAACATTGTAAAGCAAATATACCTCAACTAAAATATATATTTATAAATATATATAAAATATGTTTATATATATATTTGTAAATTATATTTATAAAATTTATATATTTATACATACATATGTGAAAGTGAAAGTGTTAGTCACTCAGTGGTGTCTTTGTGACCCCATGGACGTATAGCCCGCCAAACTCCTCTGTCCATGGAATTCTCCAGGCAAGAATACTAGAGTGGGTTGCCATTCTCTTCCTTAGGGAATCTTTGTGACCTATGGATTGAACCCTGGTCTCATGCATTGCAGGCGGATTCTTTACCATCTGAGTCACCAAAGAAGCCTTTATGTTCTATTTAAAATACAGTAATTGCCATGTTCCTGACAGATCTATACAGTCATGTCTATTACCTCTTTATTTTCTCGGGGTAGAAAGCCTTATATGACTCAAAATAAGGCTAGAAGATGATAAGCCCAAATAGAACAGCCAGGGTTCCCTTTAGCAAGAGTAAGTGTAATGCTTTCATTCCACAGATAGAGAAACAGGTTCAAAAGAGTGAAATAACACCCTAGTCATTTAAAGAGTTAGTAGAGATGAAGCCATAGCCCAAACTTAGATCACACATCATTCATTTCTCACAATGTTCCAATTGGATGGAACAGTGTTTTTGTTTTTTATTCAAAGTCTATATACATCCTGGAGTGTGAAGTCAAGTGGACCTTAGGAAGTATCGCTATGAACAAAGCTAGTGCAGGTGAGGGAATGCCAGTTGAGCTATTTCAAATCCTAAAAGATGATGCTGTGAAAGTGCTGCACTCAATACACCAGCAAATTTGGAAGACACAACAGTGGCCACAGGACTGGAAAAGGCCAGTTTTCATTTCAATCCCAAAGAAAGGCAATGCCAAAGAATGTTCAAACTATGGCACAATTGCATTCATCTCACACATTAGCAAAGTATTGCTCAAAATTCTCCAAGTGAGGCTTCAACAGTAGATGAATTGAGAACTTACAGATGTTCAAGCTGGATTTAGAAAAGGCAGAAGACCCAGAAATCAAATTACCAACATCTGTTGGATCAAAGAAAAAGCAAGAGAGTTCCAGAAAAACATCTACTTCTGCTTTATTGACTACACCAAAGCCTTTGACTGCGTGGATCACAACAAACTGTGGAAAATTCTTAAAGAGATGGGAATACCAGACCACCTTACCTGCCTCCTGAGAAATCTGTATGCAGGTCAAGAAGCAACAGTTAGAACTGAACATGGAACAATGGACTGGTTCCAAATTGGAAAAGGAGCACATCAAGGCTATATATTGTCACCCTGTTTATTTAACTTAAATGCAGAGTACATCATGCAAAACGTAGGGCTGGATGAAACACAAGCAGGAATCAAGATTGCCGGGAGAAATATCAATAACCTCAGATATGCAAATGGCACCACTGTTATGGCAGAAAGTGAATAAGACCTAAAGAGCCTCTTGATGAAAGTGAAAGAGGAGAGTGAAAAGGTTGGCTTAAAACTTAACATTCAAAAAACTAAGATTATGGCATCTGGTCCCATCACTTCATGGCAAATAGGTGGGGAAACAATGGCAACAGTGATATACTTTATTTTCTTGGGCTCCAAAATCACTGCAGATGGTGATTGCAGCCATGAAATTAAAAGACACTTGCTCCTTGGAAGAAAAGCCATGACCAAACTAGACAGAATATAAAAAGCAGAGACATTGCTTTGCTGACAAACGTCATTCTAGTCAAAGCTATGGTTTTTCCAGCAGTCATGAATGGACGTGCAAGTTGGACCATAAAGAAAGCTGAGTGCCAAAGAATTGATGCTTTTAAACTGCAGCATTGGAGGAGACTCTTGAGAGTCCCTTGGACTGCAAGGAAATCAAACTAGTCAATTCTAAAGGAAATCAGTCCTGAATATTCATTGGAAGGACTGATGCTGAAGCTGAAACTCCAATACTTGGCCACCTGATGCAAAGAACTAACTCACTGGAAAAGATCCTGATGTTGGGAAAGATTGAAGGTGAGAGGAGAAGGGGGCGACAGAGGATGAGATGGTTGGATGGCATTACTGACGTGATGGACATGAGTTTGAGTAGTCTCCAGGAGTTGGTGATGGACAGGGAAGCCGGGCGTGCTGCACTGCATGGGGTTGCAAAGAGTCTGACATGATTGAGTGACTAAACTGAACTGATATACATAAGACTCAAAGGTTCTGGCTCCTTTTCTTGGAATTGGTAACACATTTATCTGCAAGCAATTGTTTAGACATTCAATGCAAGTCTAGATTTATTTTTCTGTTTCTTGATGCAATAAACTGTTAATGATGACCTAGCAGAGAGCTTGGACCCTTTTGGTGTTTCCCACATTCACACAATTCCACTTACTAATTTTTCTTTTTTTACTAACTGATCCATTCATTTGACTACATTTATGACATGTATGCTTTGTGTTTGACATTGGCCTTCCTCCTCTACATCTATTTACAAATGAATTTGCAGTTATCCTCAACTCACCAGTGTTACTATTTTTCCTGCATCAGGTGTGTTTCATACTCTACCAGATGTTAAATGTGTTCCCAACATATCTGATCATTTATTATATCAATGTGGCAGAAGTTCTCCCCAGGGCAGTTGAATGAAGAGGAGTTAAGAAACAAATGCTTTGATAAGAGAAATGAGTTCTAGAAACCATTTCTTTCTTCCTTTTATTTCTATTTAAAAGGAACAAAGTGAGAGAGAAATGCACAGGCAAAAGAAATAATTTCTTCAGCATACTGATGGCCTCCAAAAGATCTTCATAAATATCGACATGCATACACACCACTCTCTTTCTCAACTACCCCTTCCAGCACAGAGTTTAGAACACTCAGAATATACAGATGGTATGCTATAGGTGAAGCACCAGAATCTGAAGAAATTAGTAAAATTTTTAGAGGAGACACTGACAGAAATAACACACCCTGTGGTTGGGCAGGCCGGGGAAGATAGTAGCCACTTTTATGAATTATCTTAGAACAGGAGGTTCTGGTAAGAACACAGAACTAACAAACTACCATCAAACAGAAGAACTCAGGAAAGGTCAAAAAGAAGAGAGGAGATGCCAGTCCATACGTCTTGCTCACCTCCCAGAATCCTTCTCACCAGAATCGACCTTTGCTGAGTGATGCACGCACCACCAGGAAGGAACCTGAGTCAGAATTATTGACCAGAGATAAGCCAGAAACTAACCCAGTTCCCATAAACCAGAGCCTGTGAACCACGTGGCAGAGCAGTTCTCCTGGCTTCCCTTACTCTGCTGCTCTCCACCCTGGCGCCCCTCCCCAGTAAAATTTCTTGCTTTGTCAGCATGTGTGTCTCCTTGGCCAACTCATTCCCAAGTGTTAGACAAGATCCTACTCTCGGGGCCTGGAAGGGATCTTCCTTTCTGCAACAAAATGAGCTTCCTTCTATTTTGCTTTAGGGCTCCTCAACATAATTTTTTTTTATAGTTTCTATCTAGAAAGTCAATTCAACTTCCTATCTTGTTTACTCTAAATGAGCTTTTCAATACCTCCATAGTCTTGCCTTTTCAGTTCTTTATCATTCTTGGTTTGAATGTAAACCTTCACCTAAACTTGTTTGTCTTTTCAAGAGTGGCTTGCAAGCCTCTTGTTTGATGAGCCTTGGATTCTCATTATTCTGTTCTTTCACATCAAAGGCTGATTTTTTAATAAAATGTCCCCCCACCCCCCCCACCCCCGTGATAACTCCTTGCTTTCTTTGTCCTGAAATACCAAACAGATCTCTAATTCTGTAACATAGGTTTTTTTAAGGCAACGTTTAGATACTGTGCTGGCCATTCAGGAGAACATATTAGATATACGAAATCAAATATCTTTGTTTTCCTCTGCTACAAAACCACGATGTGGCTGTTGATACCAAACAGAACCCTGTGGGGCTCCTGGGCACCAAAGCTCCTGTGTCCCCTTCTCTGAGTTCCAAAGAACAGGTTCAAACAGTGGCTAGTTCAGGGAAGGGAGGGGATGCAGGGGAAGAGAGGAGCAGCCAAGAAACAACAGGACCTAACAGTATAGTCTAAGGTCCTGGTTCCCCTTCAAGTGATATACAAAACATTATCTTTGAGCTCTTCTGGAGAACTAAAACTTCCACCAAATGGATGACTTAAAGCACTCTTTATTCCAGTGGTCACAGTTTGCCTGTCATTACCTGATACCAGATCATCTCTGGATTGAAGGAATGTGAGTCCTATGCACCCGGATCCTTATCAGCAACTCCCACCCCTAGACTATAAGACTCCTCACAGGGATCCCCAGATGGGGACACACAGTACTGAGGGCACTAGCCCACTGCGGCCCCCTTTGCCTCGCAAAGGAATAAAGATATTCTTTTTCACTTCACTTAGAATTTTGTCCCCAGGATTTAATTTGGTATCCAGAGACCAGATTCAGCTTCACTATTATATAAAGTTTGTAGCTGTGGATGTAATGAAGTAATATTTAGTAAAACTCTGAATGAATAAATAAAGGCATACAGAGTTAGAGAAGAAAAGTCACTGGAAAAGTTCAGTTAATATGATCTAGAATTAGGGATTTTGGTAAATATACAGGTAGGAAATAAGCACTCAGTAAAGAAAGAGCAAGACTGAGAAGACCTAGAACTGATCTTTTCAAAACAACTGAGGGGGCCAGGGGTGAAAACCAAATATATTTACAAACTTGTGGACCTCTTTGTTGTTGTTCAGTCGCTCAGTTGTGTCTGACTCTGCAACCCCATGGCCTGCAGCCTGCCAGGTCTCCATGTCCCACCCCATCTCCTGGAGCTTGTTCAGACTCGTGTCCATCGAGTCATGTTCTGGAGTCAGTGTAGACCTCCAGCACCAGGTTAATTAAACTGCTCACTGGACAGGAAGGTATCTTCAGAACAAAAAGAAACAGGAAATAATGCTTTTTATTCTGCATTAAATGCTTTAAATCTGCTTTGATGATTTAGAGCATTTACTCCTCAAGACGTGATATAAGTTGGAAAATATAAATTAGTCTATATATGAGCCATGTGAACAATGAAGCCAAATAAACTTGGTCACTCACAATATTAGTTCTTTTAGAACTAGTAGCCTTAAAAAATGCAGAGCTACTTTACAGTTAAAGATCTCCTCATGTACAACCTTGCTGTGAGGCTTAAATTTTTAAAAGTCTTAAACTAAAATCTTTCACACATAAAGAGTGTATTAGAAAGTGGACACTGAATAGTTTTGAATTCATCACTTGAATCCCACTTCTATCCTTTTAGCTTCATAATTTACTCTAAAGCCTTATGGGATATAAACTGATGATATAGTTCATGTCTAAGTAAGATACAGTTAATGCTTGGCTGCCATCGCACAAAGAGTCCTCCAATTCAGTGACCTAAAGAGACTCTGGCTGCCATTTCAAAAGGTATAAATAAGGATTTCCACCCAGAATAGAGTGGTTTATGACAACTTAACACTCCCACCTAAGTGAAATATTAAAAAGTTAGATAAAATTTATTTTTAATAAACCTTGTTTCAAGGCATCAGAGACCTGCAAAAACAATGAGAATGAGATGAAACTAAAATTGCAGGTTTAGCCAGGTCTGGGTGTAACCAAGAGGCTAAACAGCCTAACTGGGCTCCAGCAAAGGCCCCTGCTGGGAGGGAGAAAACAGCAGACTGTGGCAGCTAGGCCGCCCTGAGTAAGTCAAGTCGCTCAGTCGTGTCCAACTCTTTGCGACCCCACAGACTGTAGCCTACCAGGCTCCTCTCTCCATGGGATCTTCCAGGTAATAGTACTGGAGTGGATTGCCATTTCTTTCTCCAGGGGATCTTCCCAACCCAGGGATCGAACCTGAGTCTCCTGCACTGTAGACAGACGCTTAACCGTCTGAGCCAGCCCTGAGGTGACCAAAACTGGTGATGTGAACGGCCTCCACACACAGCTGTTGTCCAATGCAAGACATCTGCTTAATTCTTATATATATATACATACATACATACATATATATATATATAACATATATATATAACATATATATATGTATATATATATTTGGTCACACCACTCAGCAGCTCCCTGACCAGGGACTGAACACAGACCCTTGGCAGTGAAAGTGCAGAGTCCTAACCACCAGACTACCAGGGAATTTACTAACATTTGCTGAATTCTGAAGCTGAGGAGCACGAGGCTCTAGAAAATAGATTGAAAAATCTCTGAAAAGGAGAGAAGAATTTTCCTGAAGTTCATGGTTCTGAGGAGCCTATGACTTGGCAGGGGAGGAACTCTGGCTAACAAAGCCCTGGAGGCAGTGGTGAGCTGGCCTGTCTGGGAGCACTGGCCAATTCCAGGTGTGGCCAGAGCTGAGAACCCAGCTTGGTCTAGCAGAGGACCACTGCAACGGACAAGAAACCTCAAATGTTGGCTTCCATGGGAGTCTGGAAGGAGAGCTGAGTCCTCAACCAAACAGCTGGTTTCCCCTCAAGAAATGTGTAGAATTCTAAAGCTTCTTCCAAAGCTTCATGGAGCAGGAGACTAGGAATCAAAAATGTCTGAAAACAGAGTAGAACTTTCTACATTTTGTTAGTACTGAGAACTGAGGATTGGCCTGGAGTGGAGTCCTGGTTAACACGGCAGGCTCTCATTTGAAAGAAAGGTCACATCCTGGGAAGAGACAGCAGACCTCAGAGAGAGCTTGCTCAGTCACAGGCCTGGGGAAGGTTTTTCCTTCACCCCAACCTACCCACTCAGCAGAAGAAAGGTTTGGTTTTCTAGTGGAAAGTAACATTATCTAGACCTGCCATACATTTTAATAACTGATTTCTGACATTCAATCAAAATGCAAAGACCACTGAGGTCAGAAGAGGCTCAAACTCTCTCTAGAAATATTCTAGCCAGTCAACATCTTGAACATCTTAATTTCACAAATGAATGCCTTTCTAGCATCCATTATTGCTATTACTCAGTATTGCTATTACTCAGTCGCTAAGTCCATGTGACTCCATGGACTATAGCCTGCCAGGCTCCTCTGTCCATGGGATTTTCCAGGCAAGAATACTGGAGCGGGTTGCCATTTTCTCCTCCAGGGGATCTTCTCAACCCAGGGATTGAACCCTCCTCCCCTGCATTGACAGGCAGGTTCTTTACCACACAGCCATCTGTGAAGCTAGCATCCATTATGCTAACAAGCAAAGGCTACTGTCACTAAGCTAAAGTGAACTGAAACTCTTGCAGCAGCACTTCCAGGTGGCCCTACTGGTTAAATGCTGGCTGACACTCCTGCAGTGTGCATTTCTGATTAAGATGTGGATGAATGTGTATTATCTACAATGTATTGTCAATGAAGTGTTTTTAAAGTAAATTATAAATTATATACAGACTAAAAGCCCCTTAAAATCAGGAAACTTTTAAATTCATCTTCATATGCCCAGCTCATTCAGAGCTTAGAACATATCAAGGATCAATGATCCTGGTTGAGTGGATTCATATGAAAAGGTGTAAATGATGCCTGACTCTAGATAACATTCCAGTGGTGAAGAGAGTCAAAATGAAGGTTTGTTAGCTACTTTGTCCCTTTTCTCCCTAACTCATGATTGTGAAGCCTCTATCATATCCTTTTTTTCTCTCTTGGTTCTCATTCCCTGTCTTAGATTGTTATGCTTTTCAGTCAGTTCAGTTCAGTCACTCAGGCATGTCTGACTCAATGTGACGTCATGAACCGCCGCACGCGAGGCCTCCCTGTCCATCACCAACTCCTAGAGTTCACTCAAACTCATGTCCATTGAGTAGGTGATGCCATCCAACCATCTCATCCTCTGTCCCCTTCTCCTCCCACCTTCAATCTTTCCCAGCATCAGGGTCTTTTCAACTGAGCCAGCTCTTTGCATCAGGTGGCCAAAGTATTGGGGTTTCAGCTTCAGCATCAGTCCTTCCAATGAACACCCAGGACTGATCTCCTTTAGGATGGACTGGTTGGATTTCCTTGCAGTCCAAGGGATTTTCAGGAATCTCCTTCAACACCACAGTTTAAAAACATCCATTCTTTGGTGCTCAGCTTTCTTTAGAGTCCAACTCTCACATCCATACGTGACTACTGGAAAAACTACAGCTTTGACTAGACAGACCTTTGTTGGCAAAGTAATGTCTCTGCTTTTTAATATGCTGCCTAGGTTGGTCATAACTTTTCTTCCAAGGAAAAATAAAGGACACTTGTCTTTTATTTTCATGGCTGCAGTCAGCATCTGCAGTGATTTGGCAGGCCAAAACAAACAAGTCTGTCACTGTTTCCACTGTTTCTCCATCTATTTGCCATGAAGTGATGGGACCAGATTCCATGATCTTCATTTTCTGAATGTTGAGTTTTAAACCAACTTTTCCATTCTCCTCTTTCACTTTCATCAAGAGGGTCTTTATTTCTTCTTCACTTTCTGCCATAATGGTGGTGTCATCTGTATATCTGAGGTTATTGATATTTCTCCCGGAAATCTTGATTCCAGCCTGTGCTTTATCCAGCCCAGCATTTCTCATGATGTACTCTGCATGTAAGTTAAATAGGCAAGGTGACAATATACGGCCTTGACATACTCTCTTCCCTATTTGGAACCAGTTTATTGTTCCATGTCGCTATAACTGTTGCTTCCAAACATGCATACAGATGTCTCAAGAGGCAGATCAGTTGGTCTGGTATTCCCATCTCTTGAAGAATTTTCACAGTTTTTTGTGGTCCACACAGTTAAAGGCTTTAGCATAGTCAATAAAGCAAATGTAAATGTTTTTCTGGAATTTTCTTGCTTTTTCAATGATCCAGCAGATGTTGCCAACTTGATCTCTGGTTCCTCTGGCTTTGTAAATCCAGCTTGGACATCTGGAAGTTCATGTAATATTTAAGCCTGGCTTGGAGAATTTTGAGCATTACTTAGTTAGTGTGTGAGATGAGTGCAATGGTGCGGTAGTTTGAACACTCATTGGCATTGCCTTTCTTTGGGGTTGGAATGAAAACTAACCTTTTCCAGTCCTGTGGCCACTGCTGAGTTTTCCAAATTTGCTGGCATATTGAGTGCCACCTTCACAGCATCATCTTTTAGGATTTGAAATAGCTCAACTGGAATTCCATCACCTCTACTAGTTTTGTTTGTAGTGATGCTTCCTAAGGCCCACTTGACTTCGCGTTCCAGGATGTCTGGCTCTAGGTGAATGATCACACCATCGTGATTATCTGTGTTGTGAGGATCTTTTTTGTATAGTTCTTCTTAGTATCCTTGAACTTCTTCTTAATATATTCTGCTTCTGTTAGGTCCATACCATTTCTGTTCTTTATTGTGCCCATCTTGACATGAAATTTTCCCTTGGTATCTCTAATTTTCTTGAAGAGATCTCCAGTGTTTCCCATTCTGTTGTTTTCTCTATTCTTTGCACTAATCACTGAGGAAGCCTTTCTTATCTCTCCTTGCTATTCTTTGGAACTCTGCATTCAAATGGGTGTATCTTTTCTTTTCTCCTTTGCCTTTCACTTCTCTTCTATTCACAGCTATTTGTAAGGCCTACACAGACAACCATCTGGGCTTTTTGCATTTCTTTTCTTTGCTGGATGGTCTTGATCCCTGCCTTCTGTACAATAGCATGAATCTCCTCTATAGTTCTTCAGGCATTGTCTATCTGACCTAATCCCTTAAACCTATTTGTCACTTCCACTGTATAATCATAAGGGATTTGATTTAGGTCATACCTGAATGGTTTAGTGGTTTTCCTACTTTCTTCAATTTAAGCCTGAATTTGGCAATAAGGAGTTCATGGTCTGAGCCACAGTCAGCTCCCTGGTCTTGTTTTTGCTGACTGTATAGAACTTCTCCATGTTTGGCTGCAAAGAATATAATCAATCTGATTTTGGTATTGACCACCTGGTGATGTCCATGTATAGAGTCTTCTCTTGTGTTGTTGGAATAGGGTGCTTGCTATGACCATTGCATTCTCTTGGCAAAATTATATTAGCCTTTGCCGTGTTTCATTCTGTACTCCAAGGCCAAATTTGCCTGTTACTCCAGGCATTTCTTGACTTCCTACTTTTGCATTCCAATACCCTATAATGAAAAGGACATCTTTTTGGGTGTTTTTCCTAGAAGGTCCTATAGGTCTTCATAGAACCATTCAACTTCATCTTCTTCAGCATTACTGGTCAGGGCATAGACTTGGATTACTGTGATATCCTGATCCTTTTCCATACATTCCCAGGGAGATAGCTTAGCAGAGTTTGGAAAACAGATACTTAGTTTTCAGGCTTTCCTTTTAGGGGCCCTTGATCTGCACTTTACTACTTCTTAGACCGCTGGCAAGTTACTTAACATTTGGGTCTGAGTCCTCCACTATAGGATGGGTGCAGCAATAGTAGCTTTTGTACAAAGTTAATGCGAGGATTTAAAAGATAACACCTGTCAAATGCTTATGAGTGTGCCTTGCACGATCATAGTACAATAAAATATTAGTAGTTATTGTTTTCATATTGAAGCTTATGTTTTGAGATTCATCCAATTAGTTGCATGTATCAATAGCTCATCCCTTCTTATTGCTAAGTAGTATTCTATTATGTGGATATTTTACAACTTAAGTGTTTCCCAGAGTGTATGCACCATTTTGCACACCCTCAGCCACATATGAGAGTTTTAGTTGCTTCACATCCTCATCAGCCCTTGACATTGTCAGTTTTTTAATTGTAGATATTTAATAGGCATACAGTAGGTACTATTGGGCTTCCCTGATGACTCAAATATAAAGAATATGCCTGCAATGCAGGAAATGTGAGTTCGATCCAAGGTTTGGGGAAGATGCCCTGGAGAAAGAAAGGGCAACCCACTCCAGTATCCTTGCCTGGGAAATCCCATGGACAGAGGGGCTTGGTAGGCTACAGTTTGGGGGTGGGGGGGAGGTCACAAGAGTTGGACACGATTTAGTAACTACACCACCACCACCAGGTACTGTTACTACCTCAGTTTTATGGGTGAAAAAAAAACCAAGGCTCAGAGAGACTGAGTAAATCATAGGAGGCCTCATATTTTATGAGGATCAGAGATAAGATTTGAACCCAGACTGTATAATGCCACAGGTCTAAAAGCATTTCATACTGGGGTCAGAAGCAATGTATTTGATCAGATGTGTGTCTACATGTGTGGCTTTTATTCACAAGTTATGATCCTATATTATGACTTGTTGATGTTTTTCAAAGTTGGGAATATTTCATATAATTGTGAGTTTTGAGAAGAAGCTTAAGGATACCTTCTATACAAATAGTTTTTCTTTTGGGAACGTGGTAAGAAACAGCCCAGCAGACATATTAAAGACAGGGATTTGAATTTTCTCTTGAGTAATAAAAAAAAATACTCAGGCCAAAAACAAAAGAACAACAAACAAGGAAAAATAAAATTAAAAAAGCTCCCTGTGACCTTTACTTCCTTTCTGCTCTTTCCTCCCACAGAGTAATCTTTTTTTTTCTTTTTTTCTGGACAACAAAATGCCAGCTCTTAGAGCCATTTTTGAAAATGGACATTTATTTCTGCCTGGTTTTCCTTCTCCCATTTTAAAACTTTTCTTCTCCTTAAACTATGGTCTTAGAACAGTTTCACAGCCTTCCAGCAGGTTATGTTGAAAAGTCTCAGTAGTGGTAAAGCTGTAGAGGAATAAAAGCATGACCCCTGGGTTCACCTACCTAAAAGAAAATTTAAGTGTGCATTAAGTTTCTTAACAACTCAAAATATCAACCATTTGCCTGTAATTTGGTTAGCTGGTTTTCCACAAACTAACCAATTTCTTTGTTTGATAGGTACTTGAATTAACCACAGGCAGTATATAAAATGGAAATGAAAGTATGTTCATGATTCAGGACACAGGACAGAAATCAGTTATCTTCCCTAAATAGATGAGTTTCATTTCTGAGAGCAATAAACAATTGTTTGACTCTTCTAACATCCATCTTCGGCACAATCAGTTTTCAAATCTGCTTCTGAATATATTGGCTTTTCTCTGTCTTGTAGCTTTCTCTCCTCCCACCCACCCAACCCTCCCTCCCAGTTGGGAAAGTCCTTCTGTTGTGTACAGGGTATATTTTTAAAGCTATGTACCGGAATGTCAGTATTTCTGGGGAATTCCTCCTAAAAGTGGCTTTATTTGTATGACAAGAGCATTTAATGCTGGTGTTTTTTTAGTATTCCATTACATACAATAGATAAAGGGATGCATCCCAGGGAAGCTTAGAAAGAATCTTTGGATTCTGCTTCTCTGTCCTTTCTCTAAGCTAAGTCGCTTCAGTCGTCTCTGACTCTGTGTGACCCCATAGATGGCAGCCCACCAGGCTCCCCCATCCCTGGGATTCTCCAGGCAAGAACACTGGAGTGGGTTGCCATTTCCTTCTCCAGTGCATGAAAGTGAAAAGGGAAAATGAAAGTGAAGCCGTGTCTGACTCTTAGCGACCCCATGGACTGCAGCCCACCAGGCTCCTCCATCCATGGGATTTTCCAGGCAAGAGTACTGGAGGGGGGTGCCATTGCCTTCTCTTGGGTCCTTTATTTCCTTCCTCTCTTCCATCTCTCCTACCCTGCATCTTCTACTTCTTTCAGGCACATTTTCCAAAGCTCTCATTATCTCTGGAGAAAAATGAAGCTGGACCCCTTTCTAACACCATATTTAGATGTGGACTCCAGATGTATTTAAACATAAAAGACAAAATGATAAATGTAACAGAAGAAAATATAGAAGAATATCTTTGTTTACTAGGGTGGGAAAAGAATTGATTGAACAAAACATTAAAAGAATAAAGCAAAAACATTATGATTACTTCAAAAGTAAGAATTTCTGGTCAATGAAAGACAAAGTTGATAGGCAGATGACAAAATTGGGAACGATATTGGTCACATCTAAAACTGACAAGTGATTTTTATTTACATTATGTGAGAAACTCGTCGGGGAAGGCAATGGCACCCCCACTCCAGTACTCTTGCCTGGAGGATTCCATAGACAGGGGAGCCTGATGGGCTACAGTCCATGGGGTCGCTGAGAGTTGGACATGACTCTGACTTCACTTTCATTTTTCACTTTCATGCATTGGAGAAGGAAGTGGCAACCCATTTCAGTGTTCTTTCCTGGAGAATCCCAGGGATGGGGGAGCCTGGTGGGCTGCCGTCTATGGGGTCGCACAGAGTTGGGCACGACTGAAGAGACTTAGCAGCAGCAGCAAGAAACTCTTATTCACCAAAAAGCAAAAGAAACCCAGTAGAAGAGTGAACAATGAATATAACAGACAATCTGTAGAAGAGTTCACCAGGGACTCATAAACATTCAGGAAGTGCTCAAAATCATCTGTAAATATATAAGTGCAAGCTGACATAATAACAATATATCATTTAATTGGGAAAGATTAGACAGCGAGACAATATTAGGATCTGGCAAGGATGAAATTAAAAGATGCTTGCTCCTTGGAAGACAAGGTATGACAAATCTAGAGAGTGTATTAAAAAGCAGAGCTATCACTTTCTGACAAAGGTTCATACAGTCAAAGCTATGGTTTATCCAGTAGTCATGTATGGATGTGAGAGCTGGGCTGTAAAGAAGGCTGAGCCCCAAAGAATTGATGCTTTTGAATTGTGGTGCTGGAGAAGACTCCTGAGAGTCCTCTGGGCTGTAAGGAGTTCAAACCAGTCAATCCTAAAGGAAATCAACCCTGAATATTCATTGAAAGGACAGACTCTGAAGCTGCTGCTGCTGCAAAGTCGCTTCAGCTGTGTCCAACTCTCTGCGACCCCATAGACAGCAGCCCACCAGGTTCCTCCGTCCCTGGGATTCTCCAGGCAAGAACACTGAGTGGGTTGCCATTTCCTTCTCCAATGTATGAAAGTGAAAAGTGAAAGTGAAATCGCTCAGTCGTGTCCAACTTAGCGACCCCATGGACTGCAGCCTACAGGCTTCTCCATCCATGGGATTTTCCAGGCAAGAGTACTGGAGTGGGGTGCCATCACCTTCTCCATACTGAAGCTGAAGCTCCAATACTTTGGCCACCTGATGCAAAAAGATGACAAAATGGAAAAGAACCCTGGGAAAAATTGAGGGCAGAGGGAGAAGAGGGGCTGACAGAGGATGAGATGCTTGGATGGCATCATCGACTCAATGAACATGAGTTTGAGCAAGCTCCGGGAGATAGTGAAGGGACAGGGAGGCCATAGGGCCCCAGAGAGTCAGACATAACTGAGTGACTGAACAGCAACAAGGATGTGGAACTGAGAAATCCTTAGGTGTTCTGGTGTTGCTGGCCAGGGAACCATTTTGAGGATGCAATTTGGCACTACTTTGTCAAACTAATTATGTATAATTTTATGACCAACAATGCTGTTCCAAGTGTATATACAATAAATTACCACATAAATCCTTAGAGGGCTACATAGGAGGACGTGAACTATAATTTGATCTGTGGTGGCAAGAGCTGGAAGCAATCTGGCCAGCCACAGTTGAGAAAGCAGGCAGATACCATGTGATGGATGAGACCACGTGGCTGTTAAAGGCAAAGAATTAGATGTAGATACAGTGACATGGAGGACCCAAAATCACAATGATTGTGAAAGAAGAAATAGAATGAGTTAAAATGCAGTATCATTTATATAACTCTAAAGCACACACACACAAATGTAATTATATTCATTTTGCATCCAAAGAAAACAACCCACTTCAAATGCATTCAAGTAGACTGACTGGGGAGAACAGTATGGAAGTGGAAAATGGAGGTGAATGAGAATAAATCAATGTAACAAGGCAGAAGCCTGGTGCCATGGATCTATGATGATGCCATGCCACAAACCAAGGATTATTATTAATGCAAGCAAGTCTCTGTTTCTGAAAGCCACAGTAAACAAAAACAAAACAAATTTGCTTGGGTACTACTTTCACCCTTTTTCCACATCAGGCTCTCAAACCCAGGATGTCCTTTCTGTCTGCAGTGACCACTCCTTTAGTCCTGAATGACACTGAACTTTTCCTAGACTGCTAGAAAAGAGGTGATGGAGTCCTATTTTTCCTTTCAATCCCATTGGTGAATTGTCCATAATACTGTGATTCTCAGCATACTTGCCTCTATGCAACGTAAATCTTTTACAGCCTACTTATAGTTGGGTTCTGTGACTCTAAGTACCACATGTGGAGGTGTCTCTGACAAAATGCCCATATTAAATGATGCATTTTTTGCTGCCCACCCCCCCGCCCCCTCCCTTTGTTTTTTTGCTAAGGGATGAAAAATATGGAGCTGGTTAGTAGAATTTCTTGCTGGCAGAGATATTTCTACATAAAAAACTATAGTTAGAAGATAATCTCAGGAAGAGGGAAGACGGGTCTGATGGCAGAAGGCGGGTCTTTGTTCAGCATTCACAGAAAGAATACTAGTTGCAATGAGGATACAGGGTGAACCCACTGACAAGTGCCCTCTCTTCCTGGAGCCTGCATTCCAGCAGGGAAGAACTGATGAGTAAAGAGCATTTCAGCAGCATTAATCGCTCTGAAGAGAAGACAGAGGGTAATGAAATAGACAATGATGGTAAAGGACTTCAGAGGAATTTAAGTTGATGAGTGAACAAATGCATCCACATTTTTAAAGGTTGCTTTGGTGTTTGTCTGGGTAATGTATTGGGCAGGGATAAGAACAGAAGCAAGGAGACTTCTATCAGGAGGCTACCTCAGTAGACCTTGGGAGGAGGTGATTGTGGCTTGGACCAAAGCGGTGGGGATGTGGATGAAAGAGGCAGGTGGAGAGATGAGTTGGCTGAAACAGGAAAATCAGGCAAAAGGTGAACATGACAAAAGGTAACAGAATCGGAGTTTACAGTGGAATGAACACTTGGAGATGATTCTGATCCAACCCCTTATTTTCTACAGATGAGGAAATCACATCCCAAGAGGGTGAAGTGATCACATCACCATTCAGGAGCATGACTAGTCTCGGAGCCTCCTAGCCCCAACCCAGCACTCCTTCTACACACTATGCTGGCCAGACTAGCATGGAAGGAGGATGGAGGAGCAAGCACGTTGGGAAGGATAGGGCAAGAAAAGTGAGAGTGATGATGAGGGAGAAAAGAGAGGGGAAGGGGCAGCAAAGGGTCAAGATGGAAGGTGATCAAGATGGAGAGAAGAAAATGACAGTGGGTGAATTAAAGCAGGGGTCCCCAGCCTCCAGAATCTAATTAATGCCTGATGATCTGAGGTGGAACTGATGCAACAATAATAGAAATAAAGTGCACAATAAATGTAATGCACTTGAATCATCTCAGAACGATTCTCTGACCCTAGTCTGTGGAAAAACTGTCTTCCATGAAACCAGTCCCTGGGCCAGAAAGATTGGGGACCACGGAATTAAAGGCTAGGGGCAGGCAGGGGAAGGGAGTGAGGAGGAGGAGGGGACCTTGTTGCTAGGGTTACTAGGGGTGATGATTTCCAGCTGGAGTTTGGCTTAATAGACCATCGCCTGGCTCACCACAGGTGTCAGGGCACCAGTGGCAGCAGTTGGAGCAGTTGCCTGTGCCACAGGAACAACGGCAAAGGAAGTACAGATGGGCAGGAAGTTGCCCTGGGTCAGAGCCAGGCTCGCCAGGATCACACTGCTCTCACTCTCCTCGTGGGACATGCAGAGTCTCCCCAGGGCAGTCCAGAGACCAGGCTATTTATTCTTCACCATTACCATCACTCAACACTGTCGTGGTACTACCATTCCTCTGGGCCAGACAATATGTATAGGCTTTACATACAGTTGTCTCTTTCATCCTCACAAAAAACTCTGGAGGCAGGTATTAGTTCTCTGGGTTTGCAGATAACAGAAACTTGGCTTAAGTAGATTGCATGACACCATCTCAGAACCAGGCAGTGGCAGAAAGGTCCTGCTATCTAACATGAAGTGTTGGACAGACTTTGCAAGAGGTGTCAGTGCTTTTTCCTTTCCACAGATGGAGGACCCTTGGCCTGGGAAGACACGACTGATGGGACCCAGATGAACCTTTACTCTTCCAACCTCCCATCTGATCCCCCAGATACCCCCTGCCCTGGATGAATATTCAGTTCCAGTTACATAGGCAACTTACAGGACAAAAACTGAACCGTCTTTTGGAGTTTTTACGCTGTATCATTGTTTAAAATGTACGATTACTAACCTTCTCCTTTTCCTTTAAGGTTTTTTCAAATGTCAGCCTTTCTGTGGAGGTTTCATTTCTCTCCAGGCAAAATAAATCACTCCCTCCTTGATGCCCTCATAGTCCTGCATTTTGGTTTGAGGCACTTGGTTCTCTCCTTCATCACCGCATGGACTTCTTGAGGACAGGAACTGTGTTTTAATCATTGCTATATCCTTGGCACCTTGCTCACACAGTGCCTGGCATAGTGGAAATGGTCAATAAATTTTGAGTAGACTGAAAGCAAAAAATGGAAATGGAATTTGTTGGTGCCGTTATAAATCAGCCATTTCCGATTTTGCTTGCTTAACTCAGAAACTCATATGAAAGAAGACATTGTCATCCGTATCTTCTCTGTTGGTAAAATGTTAAATAGCATATGGATTTCTTTGGGGAGAATAACTAACAAAAATATGTTATAAAGATGTGAGCTATAAAACTGACCATTTATTTCCAAAGTGTCATTTGTAAGGAAAAAACAAGTATATATGAGTGTGTGTTTGTGTGTGTCTATGTGTACAGTGTTATTAGCTCTGTTGGGTCCGACTCTTTGTGACACCATGTATTATAGTGTGCCAGGCTCCTCTGTCAACAGGATTTCCCAAGCAAGAGTACTAGAGTGGGTTGCCATTCCCTTCTCCAGGGGATCTTCCTGACCCAGGGATTGAAACCTGGTCTCCCACATTGCATGCAGATTCTTTCACCATCTGAGCCATGAGGAAATGTGAATATATATATATATATATATATATATATATATATATATACACACACACACTAGTGTATATATATATATATAACACTAGTATATATATATATATACACTAGTATATATATATGCTAGTATATAACTCGTAACTTTTAAGCTTTTATTTCAGACTTCTGTTCCACAAGCAATAGAAATAAGATGACCAACCATAATACTGAAGAATAAGCAATAGATACAACTCATTTTGGAGGCAAATATCACATGATACTGACACATTTTTACATGTTACTATGAATCACAACAAATTGTGGAAAATTCTGAAAGAGATGGGAATACTAGACCACCTGACTTGCCTCTTGAGAAAACTATATGTGGGTCAGGAAGCAAGAGTTAAAACTGGACATGGAACAACAGACTGGTTCCAAATAGGAAAGGGAGTACGTCAAGGCTGTACATTGTCACCCTGCTTATTTAACTTATATGCAGAGTACATCATGAGAAACGCTGGGCTGGAAGAAGCACTAGCTGGAATCAAGATTGCCAAGAGAAATATCAATCACCTCAGATATGCAGATGACACCACCTTTATGGCAGAAAGTGAAGAGGAACTCAAAAGCCTCTTGATGAAAGTCAAAGAGGAGAGTGAAAAAGTTGGCTTCAAGCTCAACATTCAGAAAACGAAGATCATGGCATCCGGTCCCATCACTTCATGAGAAATAGATGGGGAAACAGTGAAAACAGTGTCATACTTTATTATTTTGGGCTCCAAAATCACTGCAGATGGTGAATGCAGCCATGAAATTAAAAGATGTTTACTCCTTGGAAGAAAAGTTATGACCAACTTAGATAGCATATTCAAAAGCAGAGACATTACTTTGCCGACAAAGGTCTGTCTAGTCAAGGCTATGGTTTTTCCATTGGTCATGTATGGATGTGAGAGTTGGACTGTGAAGAAGGCTGAGCATCGAAGAATTGATGATTTTGAACTGCAGTGTTGGCGAAGACTCTCGAGAGTCCCTTGGACTTCAAGGAGATCCAACCAGTCCATTCTGAAGGAGATCAGCCCTGGGTGTTCTTTGGAAGGAATGATGCTAAAGCTGAAACTTCAGTACTTTGGCTACCTCATGTGAAGAGGTGACTCATTGGAAAAGACTCTGATGCTAGGAGCGATTGGGAGCAGGAGGAAAAGAGGATGACAGAGGATGAGATGGCTGGATGGCATTACCGACTCGATGGACTTGAGTTTGAGTGAATTCTGGGAGATGGTGATGGACAGGGAGGCCTGGTGTGCTGCGATTCATGGGGTCACAAAGAGTCGGATATGACTGAGTGACTGAACTGAAGTGAACTGATGAGTAATGTTATTGCAAATTCACTTTATTTATGATCTGGCCTTTGTAGCTCCTGTTTTATTGTTAATTGAAACTTCATAGCATCATTCTTACTGACATATACTAAAGACAAAAATATACTATATTTTCTTCATCTATCCTTTCTTTATTTTTTACTAAAAATATAGACATGGGCCAAAAAGGAAATAGCAGGAAGCATATTGAAATCACAACTTAAACACATGACAATAATCTATAATCACTATACCTGTCAATGAATCCTCCATGGTGGGAGCTCGCCATGATGTACACAGTAGAGAGAGGACAGGCTGAGAGCTGAGTCTACCTCATTTCCCTGCTCAAGATATTGGAATACAAATATTCAAGGATGAACTTCTTATAGGACCAACTTTTAATATTTCTGAATTACACTTAAAAACACTTAAAATATTAACAAATATTAGTTTTAGTTCAGTTCAGTTCAGTCGCTCAGTCATATCCGACTCTTTGCAACCCCATGAATCGCAGCACGCCAGGCCTCCCTGTTCATTACCATCTCTCAGAGTTCACTCAGACTCACGTCCATCGAGTCCGTGATGCCATCCAGCCATCTCATCCTTGGTCGTCCCCTTCTCCTCCTGCCCCCAATCCCTCCCAGCATCAGAGTCTTTTGAGTCTTTTCCAATGAGTCAACACTTCTCATGAGGTGGCCAAAGTACTGGAGTTTCAGCTTTAGCATCATTCCTTCCAAAGAACACCCAGGGCTGATCTCCTTCAGAATGGACTGGTTGGATCTCCTTGCAGTCCAAGGGACTCTCAAGAGTCTTCTCCAACACCACAGTTCAAAAGCATCAATTCTTCGGCACTCTGCCTTCTTCACAGTCCAACTCTCACATCCATACATGACCACAGGAAAAACCATAGCCTTGACTAGATGGACCTTAGTCAGCAAAGTAATGTCTCTGCTTTTGAATATACTATCTAGGTTGGTCATAACTTTTCTTCCAAGGAGTAAGCGTCTTCTAATTTCATGGCTGCAGTCACCATCTGCAGTGATTTTGGAGCCTCCCAAAATAAAGTCTGATACTGTTTCCACTGTTTCCTCATCTATTTCCCATGAAGTGATGGGACCGGATGCCATGATCTTTCCTTTCTGAATGTTACTTAACTATTATTATTAGTATAACCCAAGTCATTTGGTCTCACCTACATGAGGCTACATATGGGATCATATATATAAAACTTACAATGTCTTTCAGACTCTGACTTGCCTGTCCTCACTAAAAGACATCCTCTCAAGTGGTGCTTCCTCTATTCATACAAATCCCTCTGGTTAGCCATTACCACATGGCATCCACCAAGTATTCTTTTTATCTAGCATCCATTTTGTCAGTGCTTATGATCTGCTTTTAAACTTTTCTGAAGGTTCCTCAGTTTTGCAACATAGATGGGGGCAAAAATATGAATGTTGTAACTGTCTGCTCCTGATTCCAAAGCTGGCTATTTGCAGTATGCCAGCATGGGGCAGGTTCCATGAACAGAGGGTGACTTGGAACAATACTGTATTAGTTTCCCATGGCTAACAGAACAAATTATCACAGACTTAATGGTTTAAGCCAACATGATTTATCATCTTTCATTTCTTGAGGTTAGAAGTTCAACAGGAGCCTTACTGGGCCAAAACCAAATGTTGGCACGATTATATTTTTTTTCCCTAGAAGGTCTATAGAATATTCCATTTTCTTGCTTTTTTCTGCATCTAGATGTTTTTTGCATTTCTTGGTTCATAGCCTCATCCTCCACCTTCAGTCCAACAACACTTCATCTCTCTATTCTTTCTTCTGTACTTACATTTCCTTCTAGCTCTCATCATTCACTTTTAACGACTCTTGATTACATTAGGCTCACCCAAACAGTCCAAAATAATCCCCCTCTCAGAAGCACTGGATTTACCATCTTAATCACGTCTACAACCTCAATTCTCCTCTGAGACATAATCTAACATAGTCACATAGGTTCTAAGGATTATGATATGGATATCTTTGAGGAAGGAGGCATTATTTTGTCTACCAAGTATATTTTGTCAGTTTGACTCCAAAGTGAGATTCTTTTTCATATCCAAATTTTCTTGTGGCGTTAATTAACAAAATTCTAGTATAAAAAGGTCAAAGGAAAAAAAAATCTAATACATAAAAGTCAATCATATCTCTATATATTAGTGACACACAATTGGAGAATTTGAACTCAGCATAATATTATTTGCAATAGTCTTTAGGAATATAAAACACTCAGGCCTTGGAATATAGAATGAAGCAGGGCAAAGGATAACAGAAGAAAAAAAGGGATAACAGAGTTTTGCCCAAAGAACGTACTGGTCATAACAAACACCCTCTGCCAACAACACAGGAGATAACTCTACACATGAACGTTACCAGATGATCAATACCAAAATCAGAGTGATTATATTTTGCAGCTGAAGATGGAGAAGCTCTATGTAGTCAGCAAAAATAAGACCTGGAGCTGACTGTGGCTTAGATCATGAACTCCTTATTGCCAAATTCAGACTTAAATTGAAGAAAGTAGGGAAAACCACTAGACCATTCAGGTATGACCTAAATCAAATCCCTTACGATTATACAGTGGAAGTGACAAATAGATTCAAGAGATTAGATGTAACAGACAGAGTGCCTGAAGAACTATGGCTGGAGGTTCATGACATTGTACAGGAGGTGGTGATTAAGATCATCCCCAAGAAAAAGAAAAGCAAAACGACCAAATGGTTGTCTGAGGAGGCATTACAAATAGCTGTGTATAGAAGAGATACTAGAGTCAAAGGAGAAAAGGAAAGATATACCGATTTGAATGCAGAGTTTCAAAGAATAGCAAGGAGAGATAAGAAAGCCTTCCTCAGTGATCAATGCAAAGAAATAGAGGAAAACAATAGAATGGGAAAGACTAGAGATCTCTTCAAGAAACTTGGAGATACCAAGGGAACATTTCATGCAAAGATGGGCACAATAAAGGACAGAAGTGGTACGGACCTAACAGAAGCAGAAGATATTAAGAAGAGGTGGTAAGAATACACAGAAGAACTATACAAAAAGATCTGTATGACCCAGATAGCCATGATGGTGTGATTACTCACCTAGAGCCAGACATCCTGGAATGTGAAGTCAAGTGGGCCTTAGGAAGCATCACTATGAACAAAGCTAGTGGAGGAGATGGAATTCTAGTTGACCTATTTCAAATCTGAAAAGGTGATGCTGTGAAAGTGCTATACTCAATATGCCAGCAAATTTGGAAAACTCAGCAGTGGCCACAGGACTGGAAAAAGTCAGTTTTCATTCCAATCCCAAAGAAAGGCAATGCCAAAGAATGTTCAAACTACTGCACAACTGTACTCATCTCACACGCTAGCAACGTAATGCTCAAAAATTTCTCCAAGCCAGGCTTCAACAGTATGTGAATCAAGAGCTTCCAGATATACAAGCTGGATTTAGGAAAGGCAGAGGGTTTTCATTGGAAGGACAGAGGCTGAAGCTCCAATACTTTTGCCACCTGATGCGAAGAGCTGGCCCATTAAGAAAGATCCTGATGCTGGGAAAGACTGAAGGCAGGAGAAGGAGATGACACAAGATGAGATATTTGGATGGCACCACCAACTCGATGGACATGAGTTTGAGCAAGCTCTGGGAACTGACAATGGACAAGGAAGCCTGCTGTGCTGCAGTCTATGGGATTGCAAAGAGTCAGACGCGACTGAGTGAGTGACTGAACTGAAATTAATAAATTACATACAAAAATTTTACACTGAAAACTATAAAACAGTGCTAAGAGAAATTCAAGAAGATTTTTGAAAAAATTGAGAAGTACACTATGTTTATAGATTTGAAGACTGAATATTATTAAGATAGCAATACCCTTATAATGATCTATAGATTCAGTACAATTCCAATAAAAATACCAGAGACTTTTAATAGCAATGGGCAAACTAATTCTAGAATCTGCAAAGCACTCAAAATAGGACACATTAGTTATTTATGGTCAAAATAAACACAATTCAGTTGAAAAAAAAAATGAGCTTCTTCTACATTTCAGTAAGTATAGTAAAGAGAGGGCAGTGGTATGATGAAATGATAAGATATCTCTGAGTTCAAATCCCTGCTCTGTTACTTACAACTATCTCACCCTCAGTATAGCTTCTGGGGAGGGAAAGAAGATGATGGATGCTTACAATTTAAGAAGACACCCAAGGAGGCCTGGATATAACTCACCCCTGCCTTCTCCTCACTCCCCCACACCCTCCAGCTAAGCACCATGATACTGAGAAGCACTGTTCCAAATAAGTCAATCAAATGACGCTGTGCTATTAGACTTGGAAGGGAACTTAGGTAATATTATATTTACCCAAGTTGCTCATGTTCAGAAAGGGAAAGAAAGGCCCAAATAGGGTAAAGTGGCTTGCTCAAGATTGACCAATATCAAGGTAATTGTTATTTATCAAAGTCAGGCCAAAAGTCCAACCCAAGCTACCAAAATCTGAGTAAAATCCCCAGATCTGCTACCAGCTAGCCATGTGACTCAAGAATGAATGTCTGAAATTCAGATCTCTTACCTGAAAAAGTGAGGGAAAATAACATCCATTTTTTAGAGATACTTTAAGGGGTAATAATAATTTTTAAAGTGTTTACCAAATTGCTTGACACAAATAGTTCTCAATGACAGTTTTCTTTCCTCTTTCCTCCCTCTCCTCTGTACCTCGTTGTGTGCTGTGTTGCCCTTAGTCTCTCAGTTGTGTCTGAATCTTCGCGACACTATGGATTGTAGTCCACAAGACTCTTCTGTCCATGAGGATTCTCCAGGCAAGAACACTGGAGTGGGTTGCCATACCTTCCTCCAGGGGATCTTCCCAACCCAGGGACTGAATCCATGTCTCCTGCAATGGTAAAGAATTCTTTACCATCTGAGTCACCAGGGAATCCCATGAATACTAGAGTGGGTATGAGTAGCCAGTCTCTTCTCCAGGAGTACTTCCTGACCCAGGAATTGAACTGGGGTCTCTTGCAAAGCAGGCACATTCTTTACCAGCTGAGCTACCAGGGAAGCCCAAAGCTGACCTCTCCTTAAATGTATACTCTTAACATGGACATTAGTTAGAAATTTTGTTGCAAGTAACAGAATTCTATTCAGATTAAGGTAAGTAAAAATGGGGTATCTGCTATAAGGATAGAGAAGATTATCATAAAAACCCCAAAGTCAAGAACTCAGCCAGGCTTCAGGAAATCACCAGAACCAGAAACCATAAAGACCCCTCTTTCATCTCCCTTCTCTGCTTATCTCTCTGCATTAGCTTTTCTGTCAGGCTTTCTTCTTCTTGATACGCATGATAATAGAAGATGGGGATTCCAGAATTAATGACAGATTTCTTCCATTTACTGGCCCAGACTCAACCATCTATTTTCGTCTAAATCCTAAACTTTTGGGAAAGAGAATCTGGCTGGCTGGTAGCAGAGAGGGCTATGAGAATCATAAAATATAAATTGCCTGCCAGGACCCACCATTCAAGCTTAAATGAACAGTTATGGGGGTCCTTGCAAATTGTGTAGAGACAACTTAAAAATCTACTCCAATATGTTGTCAACTTGCTAGTAGATAATCTGAGATGAGTCCCCATCATGTTTGAAAGTTTCCAGCTTAACATATAGCTTAGAGAGGTATTGCCATAATGGCAATACCTTGTCTATCAGTGTGGGTATGTTGACAGTTTAGATTTTTATCTATGTTCAATGCTCCCTGTTGATTTTTTTTAAATACCCAGAGTCATGGTCACAGAACAAATTTTCTCAAATCTTTTTCCTTAACTCAGTCATGAAGAGGGTGAGATTGGATATTCTTACTCTTAAAACCTGGGCTCATGGAAAAACTGTTCTTAAAAGAATCATCTTATTTTAGATAGGCTTGGCTCTAAAATAAAAGGCCCCTTTCATGGAGTTGCTTTGGAAAGCTGCCAAGAAATATACAGTATCAGGAAAAATACTTGCTTAATGTTTTTCAACATTATTCATCAGTTATTCCCAGAGTCCGGTTATTAAAACTCTCCAGCTCAGCAGTCTGGTTTTCTGCTTGTAGACATAACTGCTTTTCTAATGAATGAATTACAGGTGAGCTAACCATAGGAAAAAAAAATGTTTTTGGTAGGCCCTGGCATGGTCTATTATTGGCGAGACCAATTGCCTCTTCAAGTTTTAGATTTCATAATTTTCTTATTAAAACCATTGATTTTAGTGGAAAATTAAATGAACAACATGCTTTTCTAATGGATGTAAGCTTATCCTATGCAAATATCAAGAGTCATGCATTGCTCCAAGTATGGCCCCAGTTTATCACCAGTAAAAAACAAACAAAAAGACTCCCTTAACACAAGTCTCCTTTACCCCAGATAACATCAGCTCTGATTTGAAGTTTTGCTAAAAATAAGCAGAAAATACTGCTCAGAGTTTCATGCGCAATTCTGAAGCAGCCCATTCTTTCCATAATCTCTGCATGTTTAGTTCTAAACTGATTAAATTGAAAATTATGAGGGATTCCCAGGTGGCACTAGTGGTAAAGAACGTGCCTGCCAGTGCAGGAGACATAAGAGATGTGGGTTCAATCCCTGGGTTGGGAAGCTCTCCTGGAGAAGGGAAAGGCTACCCACTCCACTCTTGCCTGGAGAATCCCATGGACAGAGGAGCCTGGCGGGCTATGGTCCATAGGTTTGCAGAGTCAGATGTGACTTAGAGTGCATGCATGGCACAGGTATTCCCCAACTTATGAATGTTGACATCAGTGCAGTCTAGCTGGAAGCCCAGAATTTTCATGTGGGTGCATGAGGATGATGAGTTGATTGTGAAGTGGAGTCAATTCAAGGAAACAGGAAACATGCCCTTGCCTTTTCTCTGTAGAGTGGAGTGAAAAGTCCATGTATGAGCTTGTGTATCTCTCTTTTTTCCAAACAGGATCAACCCACCATGCTCTACAGTCCTTTCTATTAACTCCTTGTTCTGAGAAGGTCTAGAGCCCTATCAAAGAGGGTAGTGACTTCAAGCACAACCACATTAAGCTGGAGTTATAATACTAACAGCAGGTAAGCAGAGAGCTCTCTTCTTAACTAGTGGGAAAAAAGAGGAGTTAAAACGTTGTGTAGAATAACATGACAGTCAGGATACATCACTTTTTCTCTCTACTATGTCAGCCTTTATTTTTAGGAATTAAACCTTTAGAAATGTGTCCTAAAAATGTTTGCTTGATTATATCAGAGTTTTTATTGTGACAGTTTTTAAAAGGAAGAAGACTTAAGAACAAAGCAAAGTGTACATAACTGGGGCAACAGTTAGATAAATTATGGTACATCCATAGGATGGAATCCTAAGTGGCCAGCAAAAGGAATTTAGTACAGACATATACAAGGACATAAGAAAATGTCCATAATATTTGGCTAAATGGAAAAATTAAAACAGCACATATATTTGTGATTTAATTTTTATAAAACAATACATTACTGTGGACTTGTGTATGTAATTTTTACATACCAAAAGAGCCAATGGATACACAACAAATTGCTAACAGCAAAAACTTGGTCTATAACGAATGGAAAAGAACTTACACTTTTAACTCTGTACACTTTGATATTATTGAATTTCCTGCCACTAGAAGACATTATTTTATAATTAGTAAACAAATATGATAGGCTATAGAATTTCAGTTTAGGATGATGAACGAGTTCTGGAGATAAGAGGCACTGATGGTTGTACAACAACAATGCGAATGTGGGAATGCCACTGAAATGGATACTTGAAAATGGTTGAAATAGTAGATTTTATATTATGCATATTTTACTGCAAGAAAAAGATGGTGTCCTTTATAAGGGCACCTCCATTATATAAGTAATGGGCAGTGGTGGCCTCAAAGATGAGTCACTTGTTCTCAGGTAAGTTCAGGTAAGTGAGCCTGGACCTACTTGTAAAGTGTGGTGATGCCAATGAATTAGATAGTGTCCAGAGTTATACACAATGTCCTTGAACAGCCAGGATAATATAAAAGTCACCTCTCACTGTCAGCATCACAGGAGGCTTCCCTTTGGTAAAGTAGATATTCAGGGGTAGGCTCTTGATATTTCTTATGTATATCATCATATCCACAACCCCCACCCCTTCCCCACTTTAGTAATGACTGTTTTTTCTCTTAAACATGAGACTACCAATAATAATGTAATGTGTTACACCTTTGTATACAGTTGCCTAACCTCATTTTATCTTATTAGATCTGTATTGGAATTCCTTAAGAATCCATATTAAATGTCCTGACCATTTAATTGTATGAACTTATACCTTTCAAGCTTGCATAGTATCTATAAGATAGAAAGAAACGAGGGTCCAAGGCCAATCTATACTTATAAGACAAAGAGTGTCTTTAAGTGAACCAGTCAGTAAACATTTATTCATCACCTACTGTATGAGTTAGATAGGACATACCAAGGAGCATAACACAGACGTCTAAGCTTAAGAGGCTTATACTATATAAAGGAAATATCAAGTATACAAGCATTGGATTGCACTGAACTGAACTGAACTGAATTTGATTAGATTGGGTGGAATTGGATTTTTAAAATTTGATACAACAAACATTTAACACCCATAAAGATGCTGCACTGAGTAAGGTAGCATAGGTTTGAAGAGGAGAATAAGAACACTATAAAACATGCGTCCTCTCAGACTCACAACTGAGGAGAGAGCAGGAAATGAAGTAAGTGAAATGCAAGATATATTGTACAAATGGCACAAAAAAGCTATAATTCCAAATTGTGACGAGGATAATCATTGTCTATGTGGAGACCAGAGTAGATGGTGGGAACAGACCCAGGGTGGAGGGTGGGTGGCATTCAGGCTGAGGGAACAGATTGAGCAAGGGCCTGGAGGGGAAAATGTGCCAGAGTGTTCAGGGAACAGAGTAGTTCAATTCATCTAGAGCATAGCAAGCAGGATGGGGGACAAGGCTCTCTGCGTGAGATAAATTAGGAAGGGAGATCAGGGCCAGAGCCTCAAGGCACTAGTGAGGAATCACACATTCCAGAGGCCGCAGAGGCTGACGGGAACTTAGTGTTCACCTAATAAAGCTTTTATCCACAGGAAGCCATCACCTCTCACCCAGGTTACTATATTAGCTTTAAACTGTACTTTCCATTCCCACTCTGGTACCCTCTAATCTATTCCCCACACAGCAATCAGTGTGGTCTTTTTGAGACTGCAAATCAAGTCATGTCACACTTCTGCCCTGGATTTCTCCTTTGTTTCTAAGTTCAAAATGTTACCATAACCTCGAGGTCCTGCAGGGTAGAAGTCCCAGCTCCCTGACCTTGTGTGTGCATGCTCAGTTCTTATTTTCCTCATAATGCCTGAGTCCCCTTCAGCTGCTCCTCCTTGATCCTTACTGCTCTGCAGAGTCTCTGTGCCAAGTGGGATGATGGAAAAATACCAAGTGGCTAACACATAGCTATGGAATAAAGTAGGACACGCAGGCAGGTATGAATGCATGCATGAGTGAATGAATGAATGACATCAACAAAATCCATCTCAAGTGCCATTCACCCTTACCACTTACATCTACTGGGCAAGAACTCCCAATTCTGCCTAGAGAGCAAAAGACGGATAGGCACAGGTGGAGAAAGATTCTGGGGAAGGTCAGCAGGGGTTTAGAGCAAGAACAAGGCCATTGCTAAATTGACCTTCCAAGAGTCCATTCTGGATAAGAGATGTCAGAAAGGTGGATACAGCCTGAGAGCATAGCCCAGGCTGACTAGGATTCAAGGGAGCGTGAGAGACATATGTTCACAAGACTGCAATCAGAGAAGGAAATGTCAAGATCACAGCAGAGAAGTCCTGCTCCAGGTGGCTGCAACAGAGAAGAAAGTTGTAAAGAATCAAGGTCAAGAAATTGTTGGACAGAGAGCTGTCACCAGGGCTAACAGCTCACCTATTTTTGGTACATATAAGGTGGCTCAGATGGTAAAGTGTCTGTCTACAATGCGGGAGACCTGGGTTCAATCCCTGGGCTGGGAAGATCCCCTGGAGAAGGAAATGGCAACCCACTCCAGTACTATTGCCTGGAAAATCCCATGGACAGAGGAGCCTGGTAGGCTACAGTCCATGGGGTCGCAAAGAGTCGGACATGACTGAGCAACTTCACTCACTCACTCACTCACTCATAACTGTAATCTCACACTTATTGACTTAGTTGCTGCTATTTCTTTTTACCACCCCAACTAGAATATAGTCCCCTCAAAGGCAAGGACTAGCATGTTTAAGTGTGATATCTAGTGTCCAGCATAATCAGAGATGCTTATTGAATATCTGGAGGGTAAATGAATAATTGAAGGGTTAGGGTTGCTGACTGTACCTCACTCTCATTCATCCTTTTATATTTGAAATTTATAGAAGTTGTGTGGCATGAGTGGAAAATATTTGAGAATTGTGTAGACATAATTTTACCATGTTATCAAACTCTGGATTATATGTAATTGTTTGTATTATTATTTGTTTAAATCGTTCTTTCTACTCTGAAAGTGCACAGTCCTTGAGGGCAAGAGTCAAATTCTATATAGCACTTCATTTCTATCTTCAGAGCACCCAGGGAGTGACAGGAAAATAGTATGCAGATGCACGGCAGCCTTTAGGGGAGGGTTTACAGTTAAACAGACTTTTGTATTTAAACAAAACTGCTTCTAACAGTGATCTTTATGTCTTCATCTCAGTATCTGTGTCAACAAAACAGGGATAAAAACCAGGCTATCGCTCCCAGGGTTGATGTAACGCTTAAATGAGATAACTATATAATCATACTAGTGCCAAGTATATAGCATTCCATGCATGGTAGCTAAAGATAAAATTAGTTTTTACCTGTTGATTAGACTGCAGGAGCTGCAGATGCATTTAGGGTTTGATGCATTTGCGTCAATGATACACTCGTGCTCCTCTTGGTAAGCTGGTTGAAAGGAACATTTCCTTTCCTGCTTTGCCTTAGCAGAAGTGATTGCAGCCCAGCACCACTCTTCCCCAGGACCAGTTTGGTCTGCGTGCTCTGGCAGAGGCTGGGGGTGGTGCCCATGACCTCAGGGGCTGATCTGAGTGTGCACAGCTCCATGCTGCCCTCTGGTGGTAGTATTTCGGGCTGCCCCCTGTCTGCATTGGACTTGCTCAGTGCTGTGCTGACAGAAAGGTACAAAGATAAACTACAGAAAGAGCACCAATAAGGAGACTCCCTGAAGACTACAGGGTGGTAACGGGGGCGGGGGGCGGCGACTGGGGGCTGTGCACCGTACCAGCTGTTCTATTTGCCTCAGTTCCTCTTAACACCATCTCTACTCAGGTTACTATAAGGATGTCTAGTCTCAGTTCAGTTCAGTTGCTCTGTCTTATCTGACTCTTTTCTACCCCATGGACTGCAGCTCACAGTAGGCCTCCCTGTCCATAACCAACTCCTGGAGTTTACTCAAACATGTCCATTGAGTCGGTGATGCCATCCAACCATTTCATCCTCTGTCGTCCCCTTCTCCTCCTGCCTTCAATCATTCCCAGCATCAGGGTCTTTTCAATTGAGTCAGTTCTTTGCATCGGGTGGCCAAAGTACTGGAGTTTGAGCTTCAACATCAGTCCGTCCAATGAACAATCAGGACTGATCAACTAGGATGGACTGGTTGGATCTCCTTGCAGTCCAGGGAACTCTCAAGAGTCTTCTCCAACACCACAGTTCAAAAACATCTATTCTTCAGCACTCAGCTTTCTTTAGAGTCCAACTCTCACATCCATACATGACTACTGGAAAAACCACAGCTTTGAGTAGATGAACCTTTGTTGGCAAAGTAATGTCTCCGCTTTTTAATATGCTGTCTAGGTTGGTCATAGCTTTTCTTCCAAGGAGCAAGCGTCTTTTAATTTCAGGCTGCAGTCACCATCTGAACTGATTTTGGAGCCCCCAAAATAAAGTCTCTCACTGTTTCCACTGTCCTCCCATCTATTTGCCATGAAGTGAGGGGACCAGATGCCATGATCTTAGTTTTCTGAATGTTGAGTTTTAAGCCAACTTTTTCACTCTCTTCTTTCACTTTCATCAAGAGGGTCTTTAGTTCTTCAATTTCTGCCATAAGGGTGGTGTCATCTGCATATCTGAAGTTATTGATATTTTGCCCAGCAATCTTGATTCCAGCCTGTATTCATTCATCCAGCATTTCTCATTGTGTACTCGGCATATAAATTAAATAAACATGGTGACAATATTCAGCCTTGACGTACTCCTTTTCCTATTTGGACCCAGTCTGTTGTTCCATGTCCAGTTCTAACTGTTGCTTCTTGACCTGCATACAGATTTCTCAAGAGGCAGGTCAGGTGGTCTGGTATTCCCATCTTTCAAGAATTTTCCAGTTTGTTATGGTCCACACAGTCACAGGTTTTGGTATAGTCAATAAAGTAGATGTTTTTCTGGAACTCTCTTCCTTTGTTGATTATCCAACAGATGTTAACAATTTGATCTCTGGTTTCTCTGGCTTTTCTAAATCCAGCTTAAACATTTGGAAGTTCATGGTTCACGTCCAGTGGAAAACTGGCTTGGAGAATTTTGAGCATTACTTTGTTAGTGTGTGAAATGAGTACAATTGTGCGGTAGTTTGAGCATTCTTTGGCATTGTCATTCTTTGGGATTGGAATGAAAACTGACTTTTTCCAGTTCTGTGGCCACTGCTAAGTTTTCCAAATTTGCTGGCATACTGAGTGTAGCACTTTCACAGTATCATCTTTTAGGATTTGAAATAGCTCAACTGGAATTCCATCACCTCCACTAGTTTTGTTCATAGTGATGCTTCTTAAGGCCCACTTGACTTCCCATTCCAGGATGTCTGGCTCTAGGTGAGTGATCACATCATCGTGGTTATCTGGGTCATGAAGGTCTTTTTGTATAGTTCTTCTGTATATTCTTGCCACCTCTTCTTAATATCTTCTGCTTCTGTTAGTTCCATACCATTTCTGTCCTTTATTGAGCCCACCTTCACATGAAATGTTCCCTTGGTATCTCTAATATTCTTGAAGAGATCTCTAGTCTTTCCCATTTTATTTTTTCCCTCTATTTCTTTTCATTGATCACTGAAGAAGGCTTTCTTATCTCTCTCCTTGCTATTCTTTGGAACTCTGCATTCAAATGGGTATATCTTTTCTTTTCTAATTTGCCTTTCACTTCTCTTCTATTCACAGCTATTTGTAATGCTTCCTCAGACAGCCATTTGGCCTTTTGCATTTCTTATACTTGGGGATGGTCTTGATCCCTGCCTCCTGTACAATGTCACGAACCTTTGTCCATAGATCTTCAGGACTCTCTCTATCAGATCTAATCCCTTGAATCTATTTGTAACTTCCACTGTATAATCGTAAGGGATTTGATTTAGGTCATACCTGAATGGTCAGGTGATTTTTCCTACTTGTTAAAATTTAAGTCTGAATTTGGCAATAAGGAGTTCAAGATCTGAGTCTCAGTCAGCTCCTGGTCTTGTTTTTGCTGACTGTATAGAGCCTTTTCCATCTTTGGCTGAAAAGAATATAATCAATCTGATTTCAGTATTGACCATCTGGTGATGTCTTGTGTTGTTTGAAGAGGGTGTTTGCTACAAGTGCATTCTCTTGGCAAAATTATATTAGACTTTGCCCTGCTTCATTCTGTACTCCAAGGCCAAATCTGCCCATTAATCCAAGTATTTCTTGACTTCCTACTTTTGCATTCTAGCCCCTATAATGAAAAGGACATCTTTTTGGATGTTAGTTCTAGAAGGTCTTGTAGGTCTTCATAGAACTGTTCAACTTCAGCTTCCTCAGCATTACTTGATGGGGCATAGACTTGGATTACTGTGATACTGAATGGTTTGCCTTGGAAAGGAACAGAGACAATTCTGTTGTTTTTGAGATTGCATCCAAGTACTGCATTTTGGACTCTTTTGTTGACTATGATGGCTACATCTGAGTTAAATTCACCCATTCCAGTCCATTTTAGTTTGCTGATTCCTAAAATGTCGATGTTCACTCTTGCCATCTCCTGTCTGCATTGGACTTTCTCAGTGCTGTGCTGACAGAAAGGTACAAAGATAAACTACAGAAACAGTACCAATAAGCAGACTACCTACCTGAAGACTACAGGGTGGTAATATTGGGGGTCTGTGCACTGCACCAACTGTTCTGTTTGCCCCAGTTCCTCTTAAAACCAACACTACTCAGGTTACTAACAGGATGTGTAGTCTACACCAATGAAAAACTCAGTATCTTAAAGAGTTATAAGATCTCGGAGCTCATGGAAGTGGTTCAGAGGCTCTGAGAGAGGCAGTGTCTAGCTTTAGATCACACAGCTAAAAGATGACATTGGCTTCTTCAGTCCTGTATAATAGCCACCTGACAGACCATTTTCTTTTTGTAAGGAAAAGTCAAGGTGCCCAGCATAAAATAAAGTTTCCTACAGGAAGGCGTCAGCATTGTCTCAGCTGAAATTTATCTAAATGATCATTGTATACCCAGGAGCCATCTTCATTTCTTCCCTTTCCCTCAAGCTTCACGTCCAATAAATAGGCAGACCCTTTGCTTCCCATATCATGTATCTGCTCACTATTCTCCACCTCATCTGCTTCAAGTAGCACCGTGCAATATTTCTTTTGCTTGGATGACTACAGTATTCTCCTCATGACTCCCTCCGCTTTCCTTTTCTCCTATCTCTTTCATAACTCTCTGTCCTCTCAGGAACTGGAATGAGCTGCTGTTAGATCACAGATCAGTCCTGTTTAAAACCTTTCTCATTGCATTTGAAAAAAACCAACTGTCTACCATGCTTTACACATCCCTATGTGACTTCAGTCTCACAACACACCTGTTCCTTCTCAATTGTCCACATTCCAACCAATCTGATCCCTCTTCCTTGCCTCCCAAAAGGCTAGTCTTTGCCTTGGTATTTACTGTTCTCTCTTCTTGGAATATTCTTCCTTCTCTTATGGCTAATTCTGCCTCTTCCTTCATCTCTTAGGGAAGCCTGCATTAACCAGTCTATTGGAGGTAACCATTTCTCCCCTCTACACTTTCATTATTCTTGATCATGTTTCTCAATTAATTTCCTTCATTGCGCTAATCACTATTTGTAATTATCTTCTTTCTTTACTTAGTGAATACCCTCCATTAGAAAAAACTTCCAGAAGAGTAGAGCTCTTGCTTTCCTACTGCTACATTCTCAATGTCTAGTACATAATAGATGCTCAAAAGGTGCTTCTTGTGAGGAGAAACAGCATTTCAGATCTTGTGAAACTGGCTAACTTTCCATCACTTACAGCTGCTCCTCTGCCCTGTCCAACCACTTGGAGCCATCTTAATCAGACTGTCCTTTGATATTGGCTGGCTAAGTGAATGAGCATGTATAAGGGATCTCATTTCCCCATAGCATGCCATGTGTGCGTGTTTATACATGAACAGATTAAATTTTACATATTTACACAAATTACATTTCTGCCTCTATGCAATTTACAATAGTTAGTGGATTTGTATTCCCTGTTCTTCACTGCAAGTCACAGTAACAATATTTTGCAGCACTAAATGCCATCCCAGTACATTAATACAAACTTGATATTATGTTTGTTTGGTGACAGTTCTTTCTGAAACTAGGCATTCAGGTATTATAGCCAAGAAAATAAAATAACTGAATAGGGAAAGAGACTGTAGTTGCCTTTAAAAGTAATACCAGAAATCAGTTTGTGTGTGCTATCATTCCCTGGTTTCACCTACAGAAATGACTGGAAACAGGTCCTTAAGGGTGAGTAATAAAAATTAAAGTCACAAGAGTCAGAAATAATGAACCAGTATGAAAATAGGCTGGGTAGGAAAGTATGCCCATGTGAAAAAACAGACGTTCCAGTAAAGAAATATGCAGAAGCGTATTGATATGTACACACAGCACCATGTCTCATTTTGAGTCAGTAACAATAATCTGGTTACGCAAGAGTGATATTTTAGTCAGATCTGGCCCCTGATGTAGAAGGTGCTGAATCACCTGCCTGGGGGGAAGCTGCAGACATTTAGCACTTTCACAGACAGCAGTGAGATAACAGAATTACAGTCTGGCTCACTAAGCACACATCACTTGGCTGTGCCAGCTCTCTTTAGAGTGAAGAGGCTTTCTCAAATGTCGACCACAATTTACTCTCCCTGCACCATTTCCCTGGTATCTTTACATCCTTCTCTATGGTATATGCAACATGAAAAGAGTGTAAGTTGAGAGGGGAAAAAAGGAACTGATGACAGTCTCTTAGATTTGTTTAATGCACCTTATCAGCCCACCAATAACACTAGAGCTTTACTTCCTGGTTTTTATCTTCTAATTAGAGTAAAAAGCACTTATCTTGGTCATTTCTGCCTCCATTTAATTTACAAAGGTTAGTCGTCAAATAATTTTCTTGACTCAAAGTAATTTTTACCTTTTCATTTAAATGTATATTTAATATGTAAGAAATGCATGCTTTTCTTTAAAATTTTTAAAAATTGAAGTATAGTTGAAAAGTTGCACTTTTCTAAGAATTTGTCCATTTCTTCCAAGTTGTCCATTTTATTGGCATACTTCCAAAACTGAACCGGGAAGAAGTGGAAAATCTTAACAGATTCATCACAAGCACAGAAGTTGAAATTGTAATCAGAAATCTTCCAGCAAACAAAAGCCCAGGACCAGACAACTTCACAGCTGAATTCTACCAAAAATTTAGAGAAGAGCTAACACCTATCCTATTCAAACTCCTCCAGAAAATTGCAGAGGAAAATAAACTTCCAAATTCATTCTATGAGGCCACCATCATCCTAATACCAAACCCTGACAAAGATGCCACAAAAAAGAAAACTATAGGCCAATATCACTGATGAACATAGATGCAAAAATCCTTAACAAAATTCTAGCAATCAGAATCCAACAACATATTAAAAAGATCATACATCATGACCAAGTGGGCTTTATCCCAGGGATGCAAGGATTCTTCAATATCTGCAAATCAATCAATGTAATACACCACATTAACAAATTGGAAAATAAAAAAAAAAAACCAACATACGATTATCTTAATAGATGCAGAGAAAGCCTTTGACAAAATTCAACATCCATTTATAATAAAAACCCTCCAGAAAGCAGGAATAGTAGGAACATACCTCAACATAACAAAAGATATATATGACAAACCCACAGCAAACATTATCCTCAATGGTGAAAAATTGAAAGCATTTTCTCCTAAAGTCAGGAACAAGACAAAGGTGCCCACTCCCACCACTACTATTCAACATAGTTTTGGAAGTTTTGGCCACAGCAATGAGAGCAGAAAAAGAAATAAAAGGAATCTAAATTGGAAAAGAAGTAAAACTCTCACTGTTTGCAGATAACATTATCCTCTACATAGAAAACCCTAAAGACTCCACCAGAAAATTACTAGAGCTAATCAATGAATACAGTAAAGTTGCAGGATATAAAATCAACACAGAGAAATCCCTTGCATTCCTATATACTAACAATGAGAAAACAGGAAGAGAAATTAAGGCAACAATTCCATTCACCATTGCAACAAAAATAATAAAATACTTAGGAATATATCTACCTAAAGAAACAAAAGACCTATATCTATATCTATATATATATAAAACACTGGTAAAAGAAATCAAAGGTGACACAAATAGATGGAAAAATATGCCATGTTCATGGATCAGAAGAATCAATATAGTGAAAATGAATATACTACCTAAAGCAATCTATAGATTTAGTGCAATCCCTATCAAGCTACCAATGGTATTTTTCAGAGAACTAGAACAAATAATTTCACAATTTGTATGGAAATACCAAAAAAACTCGAATAGCCAAAGCAATCTTGAGAAAGAAGAATGGAACTGGAAGAATCAACCTGCTTGACTTCAGGCTCTACTACAAAGCCACAGTCATCAAGTCAGTATGGTACCGGCACAAAGACAGAAATATAGATCAATGGAACAAAGTAGAAAGCCCAGAGATAAATCCATGCACCTATGGACACCTTATCTTCGACAAAGGAGGTAAGAATATACAATGGAGAAAAGATAATCTCTTTAACAAGTGGTGCTGGGAAAATTGGTTAACCACTTGTAAAAAATGAAACTAGAACACTTTCTAACACCATACACAAAAATAAATCAAAATGGATTAAAGATATAAACATAAGGTTAGAAACTATATAACTCCTAGAGGAAAACATAGGCAAAACACTATCCGACATAAATCACAGCAGGATCCTCTGTGACCCACCTCCCAGAATATTGGAAATAAAAGCAAAAATAAACAAATGGGATCTAATTAAAATTAAAAGCTTTTGCACAACAAAGGAGATTATAATCAAGGTGAAAATACAGCCTTTGGAATGGGAGAAAATAATAGTAAAATGAAGCAACTGACAAAGAATTAATCTCAAAAAAATACAAGCAACTCCTGCAGCTCAATTCCAGAAAAATAAGCGATCCAATCAAAAAATGGGCCAAAGAACTAAACAGACATTTCTCCAAAGAAGACATACAGATGGCTAACAAACATATGAAAAGATGCTCAACATCACTCATTATCAGAGAAATGCAAATCAAGACCACAATGAGGTACCATTTCACGCCAGTCAGAATGGCTGCGATCCAAAAGTCCACAAGCAATAAATGCTGGAGAGGGTGTGGAGAAAAGGAACCCTCTTACACTGTTGGTGGGAATGCAAACTAGTACAGCCACTATGGAGAACAGTGTGGAGATTTCTTTTAAAACTGGAAATAAAACTGCCATATGACCCAGCAATCCCACTGCTGGGCATGCACACTGAGGAAACCAGAATTGAAAGAGACACATGTACCCCAATGTTCATTGCAGCACTGTTGACAATAGCCAGGACATGGAAGCAACCTAGATGTCCATCAGCAGATGAATGGATAAGAAAGCTGTGGTACATATACACAATGGAGTATTACTCAGCCCTTAAAAAGAATACATTTGAATCCGTTCTAATGAGGTGGATGAAACTGGAGCCTATTATACAGAGTGAAGTAAGCCAGAAAGAAACGCACCAATACAGTATGCTGCTGCTGCTAAGTCGCTTCAGTCGTGTCCGACGCTGTGCGACCCCACAGAGAGAAGCCCATCAGATTCCCCTGTCCCTGGGATTCTCCAGGCAAGAACACTGGAGTGGGTTGCCATTTCCTTCTCCAATGCAGGAAAGTGGAAAGTGAAAAGTGAAAGTGAAGTCGCTCAGTCGTGTCCAACTCTTTGTGACCCCATGGACTGCAGCCTACCAGGCTCCTCCGTCCATGGAATTTTCCAGGCAAAAGTACTGGAGTGGGGTGCCCAATGCATATATATATGGAATTTAGAAAGATGGTAATGATAACCCTGTATGCGAGACAGAAAAAGAGACACAGATGTATAGAACAGTCTTTTGGACTCTGTGGGAGAGGGTGAGGGTGGGATGGTTTGGGAGAGAGGCATTGAAACATGTATAGTATCATGTGTGAAATGGATTGCCAGTCCAGGTTTGATGCATGATACAGGGTGCTTGGGGCTGGTGCACTGGGATGACTCAGAGGGATGGGATGGGAAGGAGGTAGGAGGGGGGTTCAGAATGGGGAACACATGTCCACCTGTGGCAGATTCATGTCAGTGTGTGGCAAAACCAATACAATATTGCAAAGTAATTAGCCTCTAGAAAATAAACAAATAAATAAATAAATAAAAAGAAGTATAGTTGACTTACAAAATCATGTTAGTTTCAGGTGTACAGTACAGAGATTTGTTTATATCAATACATTTATACATGTATATTTTTTCAGGTTCTTTTGCCTTATAGGTTATTACAAAATATTGAGTATAGGTACCTGTGTTTCTTGTGCTATACGGTAGATCCTTGTTGGTTATCTATTTTTATAAATATTAATGTATATGTAATTACATATGCATGCATATGCTAAATCCAAACCCCTAAAGAGAAATAAATACTTTCTAATTCAAGATTTGAGTGCTTTAGGAAAATCTATTTCAAAGATACCTTTAGGAAGGGACTAAAGACAATGGAAAGTCAAGGTTAATAATCTCATGACCTAACATAGTAAGTTTTATTAAGAATGTGAAAGAAGGTTTTTTATCAAAAGATACATCAAGTAGGCCATAGATGTTTATCTAGATGACCCAGCTTTCCTTCTCAAGCATGACTGGTCACAGAAAGTTTATTTGCTGTGCTCTGTTTGCTGAAGGGAAGAATCTAAGATCTAAGGGGAGATTCAGTTCAGATGACAAAATTCTAGAATGTCTTCAGTTGATGCATAAAGCTCATGAACTCTGGCCTCAGCAGATCTCAGAAGATAGGCAAATGTGTTAATAGACTCAAAAAACACCTATGTGTCAACTTGGTTTCATTCTAAGCTACAAATCACACAATATCTTTGTGGATGCCTTAAGCTCACAGTTCAAGATTCTGATCCAGAAGTTTCAGCAAAGGTCAAGAATGATCTATATAAAAGGCTAAGTAGTAGAAAAGCAGCATGTGCCTGGGGTCAAATTTCTTAAGAGTCTAAACACTCTGCCATCTCATATTACCTTGTAACAGGAAATTGAGTCTGGCTAAGCCTCTAGTTTGTTTTTTTTTTTAATTGTAAGTTATGGATAAATAATTTTCTTGCATCACCTAGTTCTTTACTTGGTTATTGAGAAGTTTAAGTAAAAAGAAAGCCATTTGAAACTATAAAGAACTGAAAATTGTAGGCTCTGATGAGTGCAGTGATGGTGCTGCTGATTATGGCCTGGCAGCTGGTTGTCTATCTAGAGGTCAGGATAATTAGGTCTCTGCCCAAAACCACACAAAGGAATGTATTCAGGGAGCCATAAACCCCAAAGCAGTGGAGAAAGGCAAGGAATTCTGTCCCCAGGTTTAATGCTTGGTAGGTACCCAAGCCCAAGGGAACAGTGTCATCCAAGTTTCAACACAGTCACAATAAAATGTTCAGAATATGATACCAAGCAAGTGACTTAACCCTTCTGGGTGCCCTGGGTTAAAAGTCTACTTCTGGCTAGTTGTGTAGCCTTGGAAAGGTAGCTTCATTTTTAACTTTTGATTAAAACTTTAAAAAAATACAGTGTAATGTACATTTTAGGGGGTACAGATCTACAAATTTTGACGCATGCAAAGATTTATGATGGCTCCACTACAATTAAGATGTAGAACAATCCTACCACTCCATACAATTTCCACGTTTTTCCTTTATAATTGTACCCTTCTATCATTGATAATGCATGGTGAACACAGAGCTGCTCTCCATTACTAGAAATTTTGTCTTTCATAAATGTTATATAAGTGAATCAGAGAGTAAGTAGCCTTCTGAAACTAGTTAATTTCACTTGGCATAATGCTTTTGACAGTCTCTAAGTCACTGCTTATGTTAATAGCTTGTTTCTGTTAAGTACTGTTCCTTCCAAATACTCCCATCAAATGGCCATAACACAATTTGTTCAGCCATTTATCTGCTGAAGAGCAATTGAGCTGGTTCAACTTTTTTGGTGATTATAAATACAGCTGCTAAAAAACATTTTGTACATGTTTGGGGGTGGACATATATTTTCATTTCTCTAAAGCAAGGGATGTAAACCTCTTTCTGTGTAAACTCAGATAGTAAATATTTTAGCTTTGTGGTTTCTGTTGAAATTAGTGTAAAGCAGCCATCAGTTCAGTTCAGTCACTCAGTGTGTCCAACTCTGCAAACACATGGAGTGCAGCACACCAGGCCTCCCTGTCCATCACCAACTGCTGGAGTCTACTCAGACTCATGTCCATTGAGTCGGTGATGCCATACAGCCATCTCATCCTCGGTCGTCCCCTTTTCCTCCTGCCCCCAATCCTTCCCAGCATCAGATACTTTTCCAGTGAGTCAACTCTTCGCATGAGGTGGCCAAAGTATTGGAGTTTTAACTTTCGCATCAGTCCTTCCAGTGAACACCCAGGACTCATCTCCTTTAGGATGGACTGGTTTGGATCTCCTTGCAGTCCAAGGGACTCTCAAGGGTCTTCTCCAGCACCACAGTTCAAAAGCATCAATTCTTTGGCCCTCAGCTTTCTTTACAGTCCAACTCTCACATCAGTACATGACCACAGGAAAAACCGTAGCCTTGACTCGATGGACCTTTGTTGGCAAAGTAATGTCTTTGCTTTTAATATGCTGTCTAGGTTGGTCACAACTTTCCTTCCAAGGAGTAAGCGTCTTTTATTTCATGGCTGCAATCACCATCTGCAGTGATTTTGGAGCTCCCCAAAATAAAAGTCTGACACTGTTTCCACTGTTTCCCCATTTATTTCCCATGAAGTGATGGGACCAGATGCCATGATCTTAGTTTTCTGAATGTTGGGCTTGAAGCCAACTTTTTTCACTTTCCTCTTTCACTTTCGTCAACAGGCTTTTGAGTTCCTCTTCACTTTCTGCCATAAGGGTGGTGCCATCTGCATATCTGAGGTTATTGATATTTCTCCCAGAAATCTGGATTCCAGTTTATGCTTCTTCCAGCCCAGTGTTTCTCATGAAGTACTCTGCATATAAGTTAAATAAGCAGGGTGACAACATACAGCCTTGATGTACTCCTTTTCCTATCTGGAACCAGTCTGTTGTTCCATGTCCAGTTCTAATTGTTGCTTCCTGACCTGCATACAGGTTTCTCAAGAGGCAGGTCAGGTGGTCTGGTATTCCATCTCTTTCAGAATTTTCCACAGTTTATTTTGATCCACACAGTCAAAGGCTTTGGCATAGTCAATAAAGCAGAAATAGATGTTTTTCTGGAACTCTCTTGCTTTTTCCTTGATCCAGCAGATGTTGGCAATTTGATCTCTGGTTCCCCTGCCTTTTCTAAAACCAGCTTAAACATCTGGAAGTTCATAGTTCACATATTGCTGAAGCCTGGCTTGGAGAATTTTGAGCATTACTTTACTAGCATGTGAGATGAGTGCAACTGTGTGGTAGTTTGAGCATTCTTTGGCATTGCCTATCTTTGGGATTGGAATGAAAACTGAGCTTTTCCAGTCCTGTGGCCACTGCTGAGTTTTCCAAATTTTCTGGCATATTGAGTGCAGCACTTTCACAGCATCATCTTCCAGGATTTGAAATAGCTCAACTGGAATTCTATGGCCTCCACTAGCTTTGTTAGTAGTGATGCTTTCTAAGGCCCACTTGACTTCACATTCCAGGATGTCTGGCTCTAGGTGAGTGATCAAGCCATTGTTATTATCTGAGTCATGAAGATCTTTTTTGTACAGTTCATCTGTGTATTCTTGCCACCTCTTCTTACTATCTTCTGCTTCTGTTAGGTCCATTCCATTTCTGTCCTTTATTAAGCCCATTTTTGCATGAATCTGTAAATAAAGTTTTTCTGGAACATAGCAGTTAAATATTCTGTTAAATAAGCAGTGTATTGGACTTCACCTGTTGGTCACAATTTGCCAATTCATGCTTTGTTATAAATATCCAGGAGTGGGAATGTTAGGTCATATTATAGGTGTATTTTTAACACCATGGTTGGATGTCATGCTGTTTTTCTGAGTGGCCGTACTATTTCACATCACCATCAGTATGTATAAGAATTCCAGTTATTCACATCCTTTTCAATACTTGGGATTGTCAGTGTTTTCAGTGTTTTCAACTTTAGTCCTTCTGATGGGTACTCAGTGGCATTTAACAGCAGCATTATTAGCATTAGCATTAAGTCGCTTCAGTCGTGTCCGACTCTGTGCAACCTCATAGACGGCAGCCCAACAGGCTCCGCCATCCATGGGATTTTCCAGGCAAGAACACTGGAGTGGGTTGCCATTTCCTTCTCCAGTTCATGAAAGTGAAAAGTGAAAGGGAAGTCACTCAGTCGTGTCTGACCCTCAGCAACCCCATGGACTGCAGCCTTCCAGGCTCCCTCTGTCCATGGGATTTTCCAGGCAAGAGTACTGGAGTGGGTTGCCATTGTCTTCTCCATTAACAGTGGCAGTAATTTGATTTTCCCTAGTGGCTGATAATGTTCAATATCTTTTCTTGGGCTTATTGTCCATCCCAATATTCTCTTTGCTGAAATGTCTGATCAAATCTTTTTGTTCAATCTTTAATTGGGTAGGTTGTTTTCTTAATGTCAAATCTTGAAATTTCTTTATGTATTCTGGGAAAAGTTCTTTCTGAATATACTATTTGCAAATATTTTTGCCCAGTCTGTGTCTTATCTTTTCATTTTCTTGACAGTGTCTTTTGCAAATAAAAGTCTCTAATTTTGATGAACTCTAAATGTTTTCTTTTATGGATACTGCTTTTTGGTGTTATTTCTAAAATCTCATGGCCTAATCACAAATCATGAGGATTTTCTCAAATGTTTTCTCCTGAAAGTGTTGTAGGTCTAAAATTTACATGTAAACCTATGTAAATGGAGCTATGATTCATTTTAAGATTTCGTAAAGAGTGTAAGGTTTATTCTTTTATGAACGTACATGAAAAATTTTCCAGCACCATTTGTTGAAAAGACTGTTCTCTTTCCATTTAACTGCTTTTGCACTTTTGGGCAAAAATAAACTGGTCAATTGCAATGCTGTATCCTGGGTTAGATCTTGGGATAGCAAAAGGATCTTAATAGAAAAGAATTAGTAAAATCAAAGTCTATAGTGAATAGTATTGTACCAATGTTAATTTCTTAGTCTTGTAAAATATACCACAGAAATGTAAGGTGTTAACATTAAGAGAAACTGGAAGAGGGGTATATGGGAATTCTGTAGTATCTTCAAAATTTTCTATAAATCTAAAATTATTCCAAAGAAAAAATTTATTTTAAAAATCAGTTGGATGCAATTATGGAGCTTATTATCTGACTCCCAAGGAATTCCAAATTAAATAAAGCTGAGAACCTAGCATGCTCACCAAGGAGATGACACAGGTAAAGCTCTTAGCACAGAATATAAAATATGGCCCATGTTCAGCAAATAGTAGCCTTAACTACTACTTTTAATCACTAAAAAACAGATTTGAGTATTTTATTTGACCTCAAATTATTTTATTAATTTATTCCTAAAATACTTATCCATCTGACAGAATATATACCCTTTGTATTTTGCTAGGAGCTAAAGACACAGCAGAGAAAAGAGAGGACATGAACATGCCCACAAGAGTAAATTATATGAATAAGCAGTCAAATCAGTTTACTCCACGTGTCCAAACCTAATGCACTGTGAACACCTTACTCCACATGTGTTATGCATTTGCTTTAAAAGTAAAACTCATCTTCATCCATTTTTAAAAAGAAACCCTATCTGTATTCTGACAAAATTTTTGGCTGTAGTTTAGTAGATCTGTGCTAATTTTCGTAGCTGTAATAATTAGCTTGTGATTTCCAAGTACGTGGGAAATACAAAGGAGCTAATTCTGGAAGACCTGTTAATGGGACCAAGGAGAAACAATAACCTTCAGGGCTTTCTCAGCTCTAGTATGTCGCTGCTGTTTTTCTCCCCAACTTCAGTATAATATGCAAAGTGACTCAGTAATTCTCTCTCTCACACGCACATCCCTACCAATCATACTTCCTTAATGTAATTAAGGGTTAGGATTGTTATCATTGTCTTTTACTCTCAACCAAAAATGAGAAGGAAAAGAGAATATTCAGTGACTCTCTTACCATCTGAGAATGGGTAATGTAAGGAAGTCCCCTTATTTAAAAATCCTTTCTCATTCTGTATCAAACACACTTTCTCTACCTGCATCCTACTTACATGTATACATTCCTCAGTTTTTGTAAATGTCATTTAATAACTCAAAGAGGCTTTTCAGTACCCTCCTTCTGACTGAATTAGGCAACAAGTGAGCACATCTGATTTCTGCCTTCTGTTGTCCCCACTGGTTTGGAAGGAATGGAATTATGTACTATAGGAAGCTAAGTAGACATTTTCCTCTTTTAAATATGCCTTGCATCTTGAATACTTTGATCCCAGTTAAACTACATCCTTAGCTAATTAACAGCAAAACAATCAAGAAACTGTGTTGTCTGTTGAAAATAAACAGTTTTCCAGAAAAGCCAACTCATTACACATAGGCAACTATGGTCTTTGAAACCACTTTCCTGCAAAGACTTAGATAAACTGTTGTTTTTTTTTTTCCCTGAATATCTACTTCTGAGATATAATTCTTTTACAGTGATAAATCTTTTCAGTGGAATATCCCTCTGATCCTGTAACCTTACAAAATACATAGCAAGCTGACTGATCTACATCAAACCAAATCAAAACATTTGGCCTGCCTCATCATCTTTAGGATCAGGATACCCAATAAAATTAGTCATTATCATGGATGTTACAATTTACATAATTTAGACATTCTGACAAGAAATTATGTGTGTTTTGAGAAGTCTTTTGGGAGCACAGCAATCTTGGCAACACAGTGCTAATATTCAAGGAACATCTACAGAATAATACCACCAGTTTTGTTGACATTTATCTCCTTTACATCACCCCAGAGAAAAGCCTAACTTTAAATGCTAAATAGTATTTACTCAGAAATTATAAATTGAACCTCCCTCACACTGAGCCGTACTTCCAAATGGCTATTGTTTGGTATGTAAATTGCATTGGTCTTTTCATTTGTAGCATAGCAGGTGAACTCTCTGCTGGCCATAGGTGATGGATAATATCTGCTTTGGTGTGAGGAGATTTACATTAGTCAGGGCATAGTCACAATGCTGAAAGATAAGTTCAGCAGCAGGCCATAAAGACCCATGTTGTACAGGATGAAGGCTACCTTAGGAAGAGCAAAACTGATGAACACTATAATTGGTTGGTATGTAAGAAAACTAGCCAATTGGCTGGTTGGTTGGTTAATTTATCAAATGACTAATTTAACAATTACTTATTGAGTACAATATGCAAGGCACTGAGTGATACGTCAGCATGTGATGAACAGTGAAAGGCTGACCCAAAAACACCTGTGATAAAATCTCTCATTTACTTCTATGGTAAGTCCATTATTTGGCAGAGAATTGACCACCTGCTGTGTGCCCAGCACTGTATTTCTGTATAGGTAAAGGAAAATAGTAGCTAACATTCATTATGTGTATTTACTGTATCCCATTCTATAGGTTTCCCGTGTATTACTATATTTAATCCCCATGTAAAATACCCACCTATAAAGATAGGTATGTTTTTGATAACTATTTTGCTATGAGGAAATATAGCAAGTAAGTGGCCCAAGGTCATAATACTAGTGAGCAGTGGAGCTAGGTTTGAATTTGGGCTGTATGACTCTACAGCCCACCAAACCAACTATCTTCCAGGGACAGCAGAATACCAACTTCCTGTTCTAGAAGACCTTAACATTGATCTGGGAAGCCAACATTTACTAGTACAAGACAAATAGAAAGTATTTTCAGAGTCATGTGTGCAGAACTGTGGTTTGTAGTTTAAAGTTAGTCCTAAAGGGATGCAGTATAGGGTGTGGTCATGTGGAACAGGGCAGGTTCTGAAATGCTCCATAGCTTTACAATCAACAACAAGGGGCACAGGCCTAGGAATTATTTGGGTTCAAATACTGCCCTATCACTCACCTCTGTCACCTTCACCTCTTATGTCACATGTCCCCATCAGTGATACCGATTCTGGTACATACCCACTGAGGGCTATTTGGAAGATCAAACAGAATAAAATATGTAAAGCCTGGTACATAGGAAGCACTTAGTAGGTGTTAGATCTTCTTGAGGTGAAAGGTTTTTAGATGGAGCTTAGTAATTTCAGTATGTAAAGACTGGCAAAGAAAGGGCAAGACAGTGAAGACAGATAGGCAATACATAGAGAGGCACAGTATGGGAAATAAGCCAGATGGTCTCAAATTCAACCAACTAAGGTCCTTTCCCCTTCCTCATTCTTGGCTCCTCATAATCATTCTGGATGTCCTGACCTCAAATAACAAAATTACGGCCTTTGTGAGGGTGACACACACAGAGAGAAACAGGAATACACCCAAATCTGTACTGGAAGGACTTGAGACTTAGAATTTAATTCTGACTAAGGCAGATCGTGCTTTGCCTAAGCTTATCTCTATCAGGTAGGTGTACATTCTTGGAAGCTTGTATAAAGTGAATTTCAGCATTAGTAATGTTTAGTAATTCACTGGCTCATTGTGCTAGCTGGTACTCTAATTTCCAGGAATAAAGGAAACAGGTTCCAGTCCAATTAAGCAACTAGATTGAGACTATTTGTGGAATGTTTACTCCACGCCTAGTACTATGCTTGGTTCTTTCCTTCTTCCTGGAGAATAGGCACACACTGTAAGAATCTGATTGATTGCCCATGAATGTGCGACAGCTTACATAGCAAATTCTATCTGGGATCAGTGAAACTGAACACCTACTCTCTAGGAAGTTACTACAAAAATAGTATAATAGATGCAAGAGTACACATATTATGTCATGCCTTACAAGCAAATGTTTCACCCATGAGCCTTGATTATTTCAAATAGGCAGTTTCAATATTCTTTTCATTTTGCCCTGTAAATATTTTTCATTGGTCTCCAAAGCTCAATGTACAGTAGAAATGGAAGCTATAATATAAAACTTCTAGACAAAAAGGATGCAAATATCACCTAACTTAAGAGTAGATATACTCTGAGAAAAACATAACTGAAAAGACACATGAACCCTAATGTTCATTGTAGCACCATATATAACATGGAAGCAACCTAGGTGTCCCCTGACAGATGAATGGATAAAGTTGTGGTATATATATATATATGTACACAGTGGAATATTCAGTTCAGTTCAGTTGCTTAGTCGTATTCCACTCTTTGTGACCCCATGAACCGCAGCATGCCAGCCCTCCCTGTCCATCACCAACTCCCAGAGTTTACCCAAACTCATGTCCATCAAGTCGGTGATGCCATCCAACCATCTCATTCTCTGCTGTCCCCTTCTCCTCCTGCCCCCAATCCCTCCCAGCATCAGAGTCTTTTCCAATGAGTCAATTCTTCGCATGAGGTGCCCAAAGTATTGGAGTTTCAGCTTTAGCATCAGTCCTTCCAAAGAACACCCAGGAATGATCTCCTTTAGAATGGACTGGTTTGGATCTCCTTGCAGTCCAAGGGACTCTCGAGTCTTCTCCAACACCACAGTTCAAAAGCATCAATTCTTTGGTGCTCAGCTTTCTTTGTAGTCCAACTCTCACATCCATACATGACCAATGGAAAAACCATAGCCTTGACTAGGTGGACCTTTGTTGGCAAAGTAATGTCTTTGCCTTTGAATATGTTGTCTAGGTTGGTCATAACTTTTCTTCCAAGGATCAAGTGTCTTTTAATTTCATGGCTGCAATCACCATCTGCACTGATTTTGGAGCCCAAGAAGATAAAATTTGTCACTGTTTCCCCATCTATTTACCATGAAGTGATGGGACCAGATGCCATGATCTTAGTTTTCTGAATATTGAGTTTTAAGCCATCTTTTCTACTCTCCTTTTCATTTTCATCAAGATGGTCTTTAGTTCTTATTCACTTTCTGCCATAAAGTTGGTGTCATCTGCACATCTGAAGTTATTGATATTTCTCCTGGCAATCTTGATTCCAGCTTGTGCTTCAACCAATCTAGCATTCTTCATGATGTATCCTGTATAACGCTAAATAAGCAGGGTGACAATATACAGCCTTGACATACTCCTTTTCCTATTTGGAACCAGTCCATTGTTCCATGTCCAGTTCTAACTCTTGCTTCTTGACCTGCATAAAAATTTCTCAAGAGGCAGGTAAGATGGTCTGATATTCCCTCCCATTTCTTTCAGAATTTTCCACAAGTTTGTTGTGATCCACATAGTCAAAGGCTTTAGCATAGTCAATAAAACAGATGCAGATATTTTTCTGGAACTCTTGCTTTTTCGATGATCCAACGGATGTTGGCAATTTGATCTCTGGTTCCTCTGCCTTTTCTAAATCCAGCTTGAACATCTGGAAGTTCACAGTTCACGTACTGTTGAAGCCTGGCTTGGAGAATTTTGAGCATTACTTTGCTAGCATGTGAGATGAGTGCAATTTTGTGGTAGTCTGAACATTCTTTGGCATTGCCTTTCTTTGGGAAGGCATATATGCCTTTCTTAGAAGCCATATATGAATATAAAGGAGATAGTTGGAATGTTAACTAATGTTCGAATATTTCCTTATCCAGTCTCTTTCTCCAGGGTTCTCTACAGCTGAGCTCAGGTGAGTAGAGGTTGTTTGAGAATCACAGAAGCTCTGAGCTGCAAGAGATCTCAAAGTCAGCTGGACAATGTCTAACTGCTCCAGTGATTGTTAACACTTGGAGTGTTAGGAATTTCTTCATGAGGCTGAAGGAAGCTGTGAGGAACATGCACACAAGTGTAGGCTTAGACAGTTTTGAATCAGGTTTCAGGAGAATTCACTGATACATGTCCCAACTTCTAAGTTACAGAGTCTGCACATAAAGAGCTTTCGCCCAGGGCTTGGGCTAGTATTGTCCAAAGGTCTGGCAATGAGAGCCCTGCCAGGTCTGCATTTTATAAAAACCCACTCTGGCTTTTTGCTTCTTTATTTCCATACTGAAATAAGGAGTTCACAGAGCAGGAAGATGTTTGCCTTAAGCCCAGGTTGTATATCCATTTCCAGGCCTCTCTCTGGGGACCCAACTTTTAGAGCCTGTTAGGAGCCTCTTTTCAGAGTCTGCCATATTTACACCACATCACAGAGTGTATACCTCTGGGTGGCTGTTTCCTTTGTGATGGGTAAAGAACTTGACTGTTTTGGGTGGGTGTTCCCACATAGGAGCCTAAATCCCCTTACAGTATAGGATGGAGGCAGAAATGGAGACAGTAGACTTTGGACCCAAATCCTCCACTTGCATTGGCCTTCTCACAGGCCTGTTACTCCTTCACTTTTGGCTAATCCCTACTCAGTCTTTAAGTCACCGCTTAGATGTTCTTTTCCCAGAGAGGCATTTTGGAACTGCACTCTTAATTCCCTGGTTAATGGTGAGCACCCTATACTTCTCTTTCATAGCACTTATTTAAAGGTTATTTGAGTGGCTTTTTGAAGATTCTGTCTCACTTAAAAATTATTTGTGATTGTTTGTGCAAACTTGAGTTTGTTCACCATTGTATCCTCAGCATCTAGCATCATGCCTCGCAGTTAGCTGAGCCTCAGCAAATGTTTCTAGAATGAATAAATATCAGCTCTAGGACCTACATTCTCCATATGCTAAGAAATAACCCTGTTCCAGTCTTTGAAAAGCAGGCTTCTTTCTCCTTAAACTTGTAGGTCCTATGAGCCAAAATGAAATTGTAATGGCCCTATAATGTGAGTGAACTGGGAGGCCAGTAGGTCTATGGGGCTCTTGGGCTGTGGCTGTGGTTGAGGGGTTCAGGAAACATCTGGAAAGTGCTGCAGACTAGTGCTTGCAGGGTGCTAGGAGACAGTAAGAGTCAAAGAACTCTCATACAGCCTCGTGTCTTCTTTGACTCTTGTCATCACTGGCTAATATCATGATGTAATAATCACAGGAATCTACTACATGAGTGCAAATAAAGGCAGTCCAAATCTGGTGTGAAGTGTGAATAACAAGCAGAAATTTCTTACCTCAATATTCCCCTTAAGATGACAGACTGACCGCGATAAAGTGAATACTCTGATTTCAACATATTAGCAACTGGATTATTTCCCAATGACTTGGCTCTCCTTGCTTTCACTGGAAAAATCATTGTCCATGAGAACAGATATTGTCAATATATGTAAATATTGCCTGAATGCTGTGATATAAGTTAGGTTTTCTAAAGATAAAGCATAAAGTTCAAGATTTTCTGTTATGGAATAATGGAAAGAAGGTGAATAACTAAAGTGATACAGTACATGTGTATATGAAATAGTCATGGTTACTATAGAACATTTACTCTGTGCCTGCATCTCTGCTAAGTGCTTTATGTTCACTGTCTCACTTCAGTTCAGTTCAGTTCAGTTGCTCAGTTGTGTCTGACTCTTTGCGACCCCATGAACCGCAGCAAGCCAGACCTCTCTGTCCATCACCAATTCCCGGAGTCCACCCAAACCCATGTCCACTGAGTCAGTTATGCCATCCAACCATCTTATCCTCTGTTGTCTCACTTAAAGTTGTACAAAACCCTGATTGGTAAGAATTATCCCACTTTACAAATGAGAGAACAGAGCTTTGAAATCTTAGGCACTTTGTCCAAGGTCACACAGCTAAGTGGCAAATCACATTATAAACCTATGTTTACATAAACCATTGTAAACCTATGTAGACCTATTGTTCTTAATCATTTTATATTCTAACATGCAGTATATTGAAATCTCTTTATATAACAAAGAGATAACTCCCAGGCCACTCTTAAGAACAGGAGAAAAGGGACAGTCTCAAGGGGGTACCTAATCTTGTTTTGTTTCCAACACCAGACATCAAGGGAGATGTCATTGCAACACTGCCCTATCCATTTCCACTTTATTAACTTCAAGAATCTAAAACCGTGCTCTATCATCTGCTGTTATGGTTGCTATTTACTTGCTAAGTTGTGTTCGACTCTTTTGAGACCCAGTGGACTATAGACTGCAAGGCTCCTTTGTCCTTGAGATTTCCCAGGCAAGAATATTTGAGGGGTTGCCCTTTCCTCCTCCAGGGGATCTTTCTGACCCAGGGATCAAACTGTATGTCTTGCATTGGCAGGGGGATTCTTTGCCACTGAGTCACCAGTGAAGTCCCTATCATATCTGTGCCATGCTAGGTCACTTCAGTTTTGTCAGACTCTTTGTGACCCCATGGACTGTAGCCAGCCAGGCTCCTCAGTCCATGGGATTTCCAGGCAAGAATACTAGAGTGGGTTGCTATTTCTTCCTTCAGGGGATTTTCCTGACCCAGGGATCAAACTCACATCCCTTACATCTCCTGCATTGGTAAACAGGTTCTTTACCACTAGCACCACCTGGGAAGCCCCTATCATCTTAATGGCATAATAAACTACTCCCCAAATACAGATGCTTAAAACAACCATTTGATTTTGCTAATACCTTTATGGCTCAGGAATTTGGGAAAAGTTTGTGGGGAGGCTTCTTTTATAAAGTTAAAAATTTTTTTTTATTTTCTAAATATGTTTTCAAAATTTTCCCAGATTTATTGAGGTATAATTGGAAAAAATTATATATATTTAAAGAGTAAAACATGATAATTTCATAGATGTATACACTGTGAAATGATTACCACAATCAAGCTAACTAACACATCCATTTTCTTATATTATTAGTATTTTTCTTGTGTAATGAGACCACTTAAAACTTATTCTCTTAGCAAGTTTCAAACATACAATATGGTATTATTAACTATAATCAATGTACTATACATGGGACTTATTCATATTATAACTGAAACTTTGTACTCTTTGACCAACATCTCCCCATTTCCTCCAGCCCCTGGCAACCACCAATTTACTCTGTAAGTTCAAGTTTTTTTTTTTTTTAATTAATTTATTTTTTAATTACAATACTGTATTTGTTTTGCCATACATTGACACGAATCAGCCATAGGTGAACACAATCTCCCAATGCCGAATCCCCCTCCCACCTCCCACCCCCATCCTCTACTTGAATCATCCTGTGCATCAGCCCCATGCCTCCTGCATCCTACATTGAACATAGATTAGCGTTTCGTTTCTTACAGGAAAATATACATGTTTCATTGCCATTCTCCCATACCATCCCACCCTTTCCCTCTCCCTCAGAGTCCAAAAGTCCACTCTATACCTCTGTGTCTCTTGTTGTCTCACATATAGGGTCATCATCACTGTCTTCTAAATTCCATATATATGTGTCAGTATACTGTATTGGTGTTTTTTCTTTCTGGCTTACTTCACTCTGTATAATCGGCTCCAGTTCCATCCATCTCATTAGAACTGAGTCAAATTTATTCTTTTTAAGGGCTGAGTAGTATTCCATAGTGTATATGAACCACAGCTTTCTTATCCATTCATCTGCTGATGGACATCTAGGTTGCTTCCATGACCTGGCTATTATAAACAGCGCTGCCATGAACATTGGGGTACATGTGTCTCTTTCACTTCTGGTTTCCTCAGTGTGTATGCCCAGCAGTGGGATTGCTGGGTCATAAGGCAGTTCTATTTGCAATTTTTAAGGAATCTCCACACTGTTTTCCATAATGGCTGTACTAGTTTGCATTCCCACCAGCAGTGTAAGAGGGTTCCCTTTTCTCCACACCCTCTCCAGCATTTATTGCTTGTAGACTTTTGGATCGCAGCCATTCTGACTGGTGTGAAATGGTACCTCATTGTGGTCTTGATTTGCATTTCTCTGATAATGAGTGATGTTGAACATCTTTTCATGTGTTTGTTAGCCATCCGTATGTCTTCTTTGGAGAAATGCCTATTTAGTTCTTTGGCCCATTTTTTTATTGGATCATTTATTTTTCTGGAGTTGAGCTGCATAAGTTGCTTATGTATCTTTGAGATTAGTTGTTTGTCAGTTGTTTCATTTGCTATTGTTTTCTCCCATTCGGAAGGCTGTCTTTTCACCTTGCTTATAGTTTCCTTTGTTGTGCAGAAGCTTTTAATTTTAATTAGATCCCATTTGTTTATCTTTGCTTTTATTTCCAGTATACTGGGAGTTGGATCATAGAGGATCCTGCTGTGATTTATGTCGGAGAGTGTTTTGCCTATGTTCTCCTCTAGGAGTTTTATAGTTTCTGGTCTTACATTTAGATCTTTAATCCATTTTGAGTTTATTTTTGTGTATGGTGTTAGAGAGGGGTCTAGTTTCATTCTTTTACAAGTGGTTGACCAGTTTTCCCAGCACCACCTGTTAAAGAGACTATCTTTACTCCATTGTATATTCTTGCCTCCTTTGTCGAAGATAAGGTGTCCATAGGTATGTGGGTTAATCTCAGGGCTTTCGATTTTGTTCCATTGATCTATATTTCTGTCTTTGTGCCAGTACCATACCATCTTAATGACTGTGGCTTTGTAGTAGAGCCTGAAGTCAGGCACAACATATCAGTGATATTATCTAGTGTTTGTCTTTCTTATTTCACTTGGAAGCATTATGCTTGCAAGTTGTTGCATGTTGTCACACACATTAGCACATTTTTTCTGTGGTTGCATAAGATTCCATTGTGTAGGCATGAGTTTGTGAGTGTATGTATATGCATGTATTTATATATACACACATACATACACACACACACACACACACATATATACATACACATACCTATTTTCTTTGTTTATTCATTGGCAGACACAGTTGTTTCCATATCTTGGCTATTGTGAATAATACTGCAATGAATATGGCAGTGCAGAATCTCTTCAAAACACTGATTTCTTTTGCTTTGGATATAACTCAGAAGTGGTATTGCTGGATCATATACTAGTTATATTTTTAAAGAGCCTTCATAATGTTTTCCATAGTGACTGCACCAATTTATATTCCCGCCAACATTCTACAAGTGTTCTGTTCTCTCTACATCCTCATCAACACTTGTTATCTCTTGTCTTTTGATGACAGCCATCCTAACAGTGTGAGGTAATGCCTCATTGTGGCTTTGACTTGCATTTCCTTGATTATGATATAGAACACTTTTCCATATACCCATTGGCCAGTTGTATGTCCTCTTTGGGGAAAAAAAAAATCTATTCAGATCCTTTGCCCATTTTAAAAATTGGGTTACTTTTTGTCATTGAGTTGTATGAGTTCCCTTATCAGATACATGATCTACAATTATTTTCTCCATAGGTTTCCATTTCATTCTGTTGACTTTCTTTTGCTGCACAGAAAATTTTTAGTTTGATGTAGTTGCATTTGTTTACTTTGCTTTTATTGTTTGTACTTTTGGTATCATATCCAAAAAAATTATTGCCAAATCTATTGTCAAGAAGGCTTTTCCTTGTTTTCTTCCAGGAATTTCAAGGTTTCAGCTCTTACAGAGTATCACTGAGTGTAGCTAGGTGTGGAGGAGCCACTTCCAAGATGGGTCTTTACTCACATGAGTGGAGTTGCTATGCTCCTTGGTGTCTCTGCTTCTCTTCATGTGTTTCATTTTGCTTTCTGATTGTCCTGGAACTCTCCATGATACTTAGGCCTCTCACAACACAGTAATTTTAGAACTGATGGATTTATCACCTTGTATCAACTTCTCCTAGAGAGACTGTTCCAAGAACAAATGTTCTAAGAGACCCTGAAGAAGTTGCAAGGATTCACTGAACCTCACCTTGTTAGTTCCATAATGTCAGTTCTGTTGCATTTTGCTGGTCAAATAAATTCAAAGGGTTGAGGGAAGAATCTTTTCATCTTTAGACCATAGAATGATATGGAATAGAAGAATATAGAAAATTCTTTTATTTTTATATAAAAAAATCAAAATATTGATGGTGTCCCTCTTGGAGGCAAGTTATTATAGACTCTCTCCTAAGAGCATCCTCAAGTTATCAGCTCCCACCCAAATAAATATTATGACTCTTTCCCTTTCCTTTGAGAGTACAGCCTAGAATAAAGGCCTCTTAGTGAAAACAATAAATGATCAATAATATTTAATAATCACTTGCTACATGCCAGAGCCTGAAGTAAATGTCCTATATGTATGATTTAATTTTATGCTTACAACTTCTAAGGTAGGTCAGATCAGTCAAAATATTAGGGAAGTTAGTTTACTCAGTGACTAACAGTAAGCAGAGACTCTAAAGATTTGAACTCAGGTCTTCTAAACCCCAAAATTTGTACCTTAGTCAGCACACAAATCAGGTTAGAGTTTATGCAGAAGGTGAAATCACAGTTGGTATTAGACAAGTTGGCAGGGAAATTTGAATAAGTGAGCAGGGCAGAGACAAAGAGGCAACAATATGAGTGCGAATAGAGATGTGGGAACTGGCCTAATGGATCATCAAAAAGTATGACTAGAATTGGACAGATTGGCAAGAGAAAAATTCTGGAGGCCATGAAACCTCAGCAGAGGAGCCTGATCCATTGAAACAGGAGTCAGGCAGCCCACTCATTCCAGAGGAAGTTTTTGTACCTAACTTAAGACTTCAATTAATAGTGTTCATTTCTTTTATTAATAACAAGCTTCTACTACTGGGCATATATTTGGAGAAAACCATATCCAAAAGATGCATGCACCCCAATGTTCACTGCAGTGTTACTTACAGTAACTAAGACATCAAGGAAGTAACCTAAATGTCCGTCGACGAATGGATAAAGAATATGTGGTATAATATACAATGAAGTATTGCTCAGACATGAAAATGAATGAAATAATGCCATTTGCAGCAACATGGATAGACCTAGAGATCACCATACTAAGTGAAGGAAGCCAGACAAAGGCAAAATTATGTGATATCGCTTACAAATGACATAGATGAACTTATTTACAAAATAGAAATAGACCTACAGACCTAGAAAACAAAATTCCAGTTACCAAAGTGGAAAAGGGGAGGGATAAATTAGGAGTTCAGGGTTAACATATACACACGACCATATATATAGAATAGGTGACCAACAAGGACTTACTGTATAGCACAGGGAACTATACTCAGTATTTTATAATAAACTATAAAGGAAAAGAATCTGAAAAGTAATATATATTCTTTTGTATCTATCTAAAACAACCGAATCATTTACTTACACCTGAAACCAACACAAGAATGTACATCAACTATACTTCAATTAAAAAAAAAAAAAACAACAAAGAATGATACTGGGAGAATACCTAAAGTTTCAGAATTTGGTTCAACTATCTCAATTCCCAGCTATAACTCACATTAAGAAGGAATAAAAGTTCATACAAATCAATGAGTAGGGTCAAACAGTGGCCCGACTTCCACTCCGGAGAAGATGTCCCTAGTGTGTGAAAAAACTCTGTTCCTCCTTTTCTTAGAATTAACAATATTTGGGAAAAGAAAGAGAGTTGTTAGCTGGTACAGCAATTTCTAAATCAATACCTTGACTTTGACCCAACTGTAAGAACTTATGAGCTTTTGTAAAAGTTTAAGATGAAGCTGTCTGAAACATGACTTAACAAAACATAAAAGTTTCACATCTTTAGTAAAGAACTATGGTAAAAGAACACTGGCTTCAAAGCCAAACTTAACTGGGTTTCTTTCTAGCTCCACCAGTTACTAGCTGGGTAAATTTGGATGAATTACTTACTTCTTGGAGCCTTACTTGACATGTAAAAACTGGAAGACACACAATATTTCGAGGAGGCAGTGAAGATTCAGTGTGATAATACACAGGGTCTGGCTTATAGAAAATACTCAGTGCATATTAGTTACCCATTTTAGGTGTTAGGTTCACTGATACTTGGCCTGACTTCAGGTCTAATGCCTGCCCCACTGCTTAAGGGTAGGAATGGGAATGCTGCAGTGGATGCTATGATTATAGTCCTGAGACTTAGAGGTGTCCAAAAACCCAGTCTCTTCACTGAATAGAAATGGCAGTGAAGGAGGAATTTAAGCCAAAATCTTCCCCTCTACTGCCTTAAACTAATGATTGAAGGTATAACAGTACCTCCCTCATGGGGCTATTTTGAAGACTAAATTACATAAATCACACAACAACGGTAAGTACAAGTAAAATTGTAATACACTAAACTGTCCATGTATTATTTATTATATTTATGCATTCAAATATTCATTAACTGGCACCTGTGTGGCGAACACTGTCCTTGAAGTTTCTTCAGATCAGATGGGCCTATGCAAAGAAGATTGACTCTTGGCAGACACACAAGACTTGCTAGCTGCCATTTCAGCACTTGAATAAAAGTACTGATAAGATGCATACTGTCTACACTGTGGTTGAAGCAAACCCAGTGAGTGTGGTGTTTCTGAATACCTATGTCAATGTTTTAAGTTTCCAGGAGGCCACTCCAAACCAGAGAGGATGATTATTCAGAATGTCCAAAACATGACATAGTCAGGGGAGAGTCTCACTGAGGCTGAGAGAAAAAGTAAAATGATGAAGCCAGGTCAGTCATGCCAGATGTTATATAAATGAAAGAAGTGAGAAACAAAGATGTATAGAAGCAAAGCACAAGCTGGGTCAGATCAGAATGAAGACCATGGTCAATATGGGTATCTGCGGATGACTTTTACATGATTATGGCAGCATATGTGAGAGTGAGTCTTTTGTCTCAAAATGATAGGGTAGGGTATTCAAAATGATATTTATACATTTCCAAAAGTTTGGGCCTTCCATTGTTTGGAATGAGGCCCAAGTTCAAGTCTCGGAGGCTGTAAAAAGACGTTTCAAGAAGTAATTGATCATCAAGGCATTTTTATTTTGAACTGCCTCTGTAGAACAACCAGAGTCTAAACTTGCTGACTTTGAAAGCATATGAGTGGTTAGTTATGATTTATGCTAAGAAGCAAACCAAATATGGCATTGGATGATTTAATTTAGATGCTAATTACATCTAAAGGCATGTGTGTTTTCCTGACATGCCTCAAGCTCTTTATTTGCTGACAGACTGTAAATGGACAAATAAGGTGGATATATTGCAAGATGCTGAGGATGTGCAAGAGCAACATGGTTGGTCTGCTTTCTTGCACCTGGCTCTGTTGATTCTGCATATTAAACAGTAAAAGGAAAAGGTAAAAATGACTAACTTTGAAATAATCTTGAGTTAAATGGTTTTTGCAAGAAAAAAGAAAGGAGTCTTACTTCAGAGGCTTTACTAATACAGCAAAAATGAAGGCTTCACCTCGAGGTGACTGAGGAAAACCAATGCCAAATTTTTAGTTAAACAAGTACTGATAGGGTTAAGTAAGAAGATAAATAAGTGTTCAAGCCAGTCACTGTAGAGAAAAGAAAAATCCAAACCAGGTGCATGGCACTGAACAGGCAAACCTACCATTTTGTTGTCTAAGTTTTTGGCTTGTCAACTGATTAAGGTCAGTTCCTTCATATATGAGAAAATGTACAGGACATAACATGTTGCTCACCACCACCCCCTGCCCAAAGTCCCGTCTGGCTTCATTTACCATCTTATTTAGTCTTGATTCCATCATCCATCATTATAATAACTCCTTTACAAATCCACTTAGCTTGACTGTCCATCATTCCCTTTTCCATCTTCTGCTGGAAAAACATCAAACCAGATGAACATCACCTGCCTTCTTTAAGATTACAGTTGAGCAGATGAATGTTACCAGATAAGTTCACAAAGGGGCTATTTTCACTTTTATTCCTATTGTATCTCCATGAGGTATTCAATGCATTCCAGTAAACCTACTGTTTCTCTGCTAGGATGGATTTCTCTTTTTCTCAGGAGACCTTCTATCTCCTCATTCTTCCTACATTCTTTCCTCCACTAATGATGAGCTCCCCTCCTCATCAAGAAATATGAACTTACCAGGGAAAATCTCCTTGTCTGTTAACAACCAAAGGACCAAACCAATCTATACTTACAATCTTGAATTCTCTCCTTCTCTTCTCTTCTACCACAATGAAGGTCAGTATCTTCTTCATAAAGCCAGCCCCTCCTCTGTGCTCCAGATTTCATCCCCTTTCCTTCCATTTGTCTCTCTCTTTTCTTTGTACTGGTTCATTTCCCTCAGCAAACATGCTCAAGACCTCTCATCACAAAATCAACAAGTCACTAAACCAAAACTATCCCTGAACCCCACATATTCTTCTAGTCATAACCCCATTTCTCCATTCCCTTCTATATTAAACTTCCCAAAAGAGTTGTTTACATGTGCTGAGTCCATTTTCTAACCTTCAACTCACTCTTATTATTAATAAGCTGGCTTCTTCCCAGCTACCTCATTGAAACTGCTTTTGTTAAGGTTTCCAGTAACTTCCATTTTGTTACTTCATTTAGCACCTCATTAGCATAAATTCAGGTATGATCAGAAAGGAGGTTGTAATGAATAACAAAAGACTCCTTCCCGTTAGGAAATTCCAAGGGTTTTAGAAGCTCTGTGCCAGAGACCAGGGACAAATACAAGTACTTATGTTTTTATTATACTACAGTAGCAAAATACTTTTAGAATATGCATAGACTATATTGCTAAAGACTGGAGGAAATAACTTCTAGACCAGATGATACATGAGAGGAGTTTTATCGTACAGCCAAGATGAAAGTACAGATGTTTCTAGGTGTCTTGATGCATGCTATCTGCTAGATTAGATTTCAATAATAAACAACATGAAGAATTGCTTTTTTGGCATGTCACTAAGTTAAATATAACTAAAGAAGATATATTTTGAGAGTAGATGACTTTTATAATTAACACAACATTTTAGGAAGAAAATATTTAAGTGTATTCACTCAGAGTGGCTCCTCTTGAGACAGGAAGGAAGGAGGCAGGGCACAGTCATTAAAAGAATCACACAATCATTAAGAACAACAGGATACCTAGAACCTACTAGGTCCAAGATGGCAGATGACTCAACTTCCAGTAGATCTTGACCTTCATTACATATTCATCATAATATAACAGCATGTGAGATGACACACCCACAGATGCCAATGACAGTTCTGAGGCCAACCATAAAAGGCCAAAAAGTGAGTGGTGCCCCAATTCATAGAAATATCTAATCATTCTCCAAGACAGTTAGAATATTTTCCCCACTCATTAGCCTATGAAATAACCCAGTCTATAAAAGCTAACCACCCCCACAACTTGGAGCCCACTGTTGCCTTCTGAGATGGACTGCATTCTGTCTTTGCAGTGTGTATCTTTCATAATGAACCTGCTTTCACTCTACTGTGGCTCACTTTGAATTTCTTTCCTGCAGGAAGTCAAAGACCTTCACTCTGCAGCCCAGCCCAGGGGCTTACTGAGGCATGACCATCCTTTCATGCCCCATTTCCCACAATCCTCTGATTAGAAAATGTCTTAAAGTTTCTGCGATAATGTTACATAGATAATACTAAAATTGAAACTCATTCATCACATCATTCATAAGTAAGCTAATACAGTCAAGAGGTCAAAAGCATAAATGGCTATATTGATGTGATTAATTTAAAAATTAAATTTAAAAACTTTCAAAAATCAACTTTTAAATTACAGTAGACTCTATGCCTGCTTTTGTAAAAGTGGACTCTTACAAAGGAAATTCTTATTTTGGCTAGAGCATTTGGAAAATAGCTATTTGGAAATATTTCTATTACTCTCTGATTCTGTAAACATGATTATGTGCCAAATCTTAAAAACTCTCATATCTGTACACTTAAAAAAGTTATCAGCATATATTTTCTATTGCTTTACAACAAATTACCAGAAATTTGGCAGCTTAACACACACACATCTTTTATCTCACAGTTTGTTATGTCTTGGGTCAAGAGTTTGGACACTGTTTAGGGGTTACTGCCTAGGGTTTTCACAAGCTGCAGGTAAGGTCTCAACTGGACCGTTTTTTTTCATCTGGAGGCTCAGCTGGGGAAGAAACTGCTTCCAAGTTCATTCAGGTTCTTGGCAGAATTCATTTCTGTATGACCGACGCACCCAGATTTTTTGCTGGATGCTAGCTGGAGACTGTCTACAGGTTCTAGAAGCTGCCCATAGGACTTCAGGGTCACCACAGTTCTTGGCTATATGGGTTTCTCCAGCATGTCCACTCATTTCCTCTAGATCACAAGGAGAGTCTCTCATTTCAGTCTGCTAAGTCGGAGTCTAATATAACCACACACAATCATGAGAGTGATGTTCAATCACAATTGTCATATTCTATCAGCTGCAAGTCAGTCACATGTCATGCCCACACTCAAGGGAGGGTGATTCCACCAAGGTGTGAACTTCAGGAGGGAGAAACCATAAAGGGTCATCTTAGGGCCTGACACACAGAATTTTCCAATCACTTTGCAAATTTTCATAATAAAGACTTTCAGTGGACTTTGACTCCATTTATTAGAAATACAAGAAAGCAACTAAAAACCACTGACTGACATCAGAGAAATGGAAACTTACATGTTAAATTACTGCAAAGACTTTTGCATAATTAGTGGATGGGATGAAATATTAGCATCATGATTTTAAGCACAACCACTAATTCACTTCTTTAAATCAGATCTATTTCTCTTTGGAAGATATTATTTTTCTCAGCTTTGACAGCCATTAAAACCAAAAATCAAAATAAACTGAACATAGTGACAGATCTTTGAGTTGCTGAATTAAAAGTATTACAAATGTTAAATCAAGATTTTCCAACACAATGAGGCTTATTTTTATCATATTGTATTTACCAATAAGTCATATTAATGAGTAAAATTTTAGAATGACCAGTAAGTGAAAAATTTTAAGATATGCCTATGAAGAAAGAAGTTACATCCCAGGATATGTAAATATTTTTCTTTAGAAATTGCACACATGGGTTATGTTATAAATACATACATTCTAAAGTATACAAAAAGATAAGTCAAATGAGATACAGATGAAATAAGACATCTTTTATATATTAAGAATATAACCCATGTATATAACTTCTAAAGAAATACACATACATATGTGAGATGCATGTTTACTTTTTTCCTTATAGGCATGTATGGAGGACAAGTTGGAAGCCACTGCTTTCTGTGCTATTCATAGCCACCAGCCATGTTGCTACTGAGTACCTTCAATGAGGCTAATCCAACATTTCTGAGGTTCAGCCAAAAACAAAATCTTATTTGATTTTTTATATTGACATTAAAATGATAATATTTTGGATATAGTGGGTAAAATAAAATGTATTATCAAAATTAATTTCACCTGTTTCTTTTTATTTTTAATTAAAATTACAGATGCAGTTCACACTGTCTATCAGATAACACTACCCTAAGTTCTTGACAGAGTGTTAGAAAAAATAGAAGACAAGTTAGCTATATTTTCTGCACTAAGCTACTATGGGATAAATCTAAGTGACTTTGTAGGTTGAATTCTGGCTTCACCTAAAATAATTTGCTATGGTTCATACTCTTGCAGTTATTTTTTTCCCCCTCACTTATCAGTAGTAATGTGATGTTTTAATATGATTAATGACTGAACCAGAGTCTAAAAAAATAAACTGACTTCCCCTCCAGACTGTACCGTCTGCTATGTATGCCATCATCAGATGAACTGACAGTATTTCTTCTGGTAACACACCTGTTTAGACTTACATTTTAGGATTCATAGCTAAGTACTTTCAAGGATTTATTTATCCCAATTGCATGTGTGTGTTTGTAGAAATGTACCCACATCAATGCCTATAGTGAGGTCCTTTTATTAACTATTAATGGCAGTTAATAATAGTTAAATAGCCTTCCCTGGTGGTTCAGATGGTAAAGCGTCTGTCTACCATGCAGGAGACCCAGGTTCGACCCTTGGGTTGGGAAGATCTTTTGGAGAAGGAAATGGCAATCCACTCTAGTACTCCTGCCTGGAAAATCCCATGGATGGAGGAGTGTGGTGGGCTACAGTCCAACACACAAAGAGTTGGACACAACTGAGCGACTTCACTTCAATAATAGTTAAACAGATTTGTTAACAAATAGTTTAGCCTCCCTTGGACTGCAAGGAGATCCAACCAGTCCATTCTGAAGGAGATCAACCCTGGGTGTTCTTTGGAAGGAATGAGGCTAAAGCTGAAACTCCAGTACTTTGGCCACCTCATGCAAAGAGATGACTGATTGGAAAGGACTCTGATGCTGGGAGGGATTGGGGGCAGGAGGAGAAGGGGATGACCGAGGATGAGATGGCTGGATGGCATCACTGACTCGATGGACATGAGTCTGAGTGAACTCCGGGAGATGATGAACAGGGAGGCCTGGCGTGCTGCGATTCATGGGGTCGCAAAGAGTCGGACACGACTGAGCGACTGAGGGACTGAACTGACTGACAGGTCAAACAACAGGGAGGGAAAACAGCCATGCCCATCAACAGAAAATTGGATTAAAGACTTACTGAGCATGACCCTGCCCATCAGAACAAGACCCAGTTTCCCCCTCAATCAGTCTCTCCCACCAGGAAGCTTCCATAAGCTTCTTATCCTTATCTATCAGAGGGCAGACAGAATGAAAACCACAAACACAGAAAACTAACCAAACTGATCACATGGACCACAACTTTGTCTAACTCAATTAAACTATGAGCCATGCCATGTAGGGTTGCCTAAGATGGACAGGTCATGGTGGAGAGTTCTGACAAAATGTGGTCCACTGGAGAAGGGAATGGCAAACCACTTCAGTATTCTTGTCTTGAGAACCCCATGAACATTATGAAAAGGAAAAAAAAAAAAAGGACACTGAAAGATGAACTCCTCAGGTTGGTAGGTGCCCAATATGCTACTGGAGATTGGTGGAGATTGGTGGAGAAATAACTCCAGAAAGAATGAAGAGATGGAGCCAAAACAAAAATAACACCCAGTTGTGGATGTCACTGGTGATGGAAGTGAAGTCCAATGCTGTAAAGAGCAATACTGCATAGGAACCTGGAATGTTAGGCCCATGAATCAAGGCAAACTAAAAGTGGTCAAACAGGAGAGGGAAAGAGTGAAAATTGACATTTTAGTAATCAGTGAGCTAAAATGGACTGGAATGGGTGAATTTAACTTAGATGGCCATTATATCTGCTACTGTGGGCAGGGATCCCTTAGAAGAAATGGAGTAGCTATCACAGTCAACAAAGGAGTTCAAAATGCAGTACTTTGGTGCAGTCTCAAAAATGACAGAATGATCTCTGTTAGTTTCCAAGGCAAATCATTCAATATCACAATAATCAAAGTCTGTCCCCCGACCAGAAATGCTGAAGAGCTGAAGTTGAATGATTCTATGAAGACCTAAAAGACCTTCTAGAAATAACACTCAAAAAAGATGTCCTTTTTATCATAGGGGACTGGAATGCAAAAATAGGAAGTCAAGAAATACCTGGGGTCACAGGCAAATTTGGCTTTGGAGAACAAAATGAAGCAGGTCAAGGGCTAACAGAGTTTTGCCAAGGGAACACACCGGTCATCGGAAACATCCTCTTCCAAAAACACAAGAGAAGACTACACATGGACATGACCAGATGGTCAATACTGAAATTAGATTGATTATATTCTTTGCAGTCAAAAATGGAGACGCTCCATACAGCCAGCAAAAACAAGACCAGGAGCTGACTGGTCATTGTTGCCAAATTCAGACTTAAATTGAAGAAAGTAGGGAAAACCGCTAGACCATTCAGGTATGACCTAAATCAAATCCCTTACAATTATATAGTGGAAGTGACAAATAGATTCATGGGTTTAGATCTGATAGCCTGCCTGAAGAACTATGGAAGGAGGCTCACGATATTGTACAGGAGGCAGTGATCAAGATCATCCCCCAAAAAGAAATGCAAAAAGGCAAAATGGTTGTCTGAGGAGGCCTTATAAATAGCTGAGAAAAGAAGAGAAGCTAAAGCACAGGAGAAAAGGAAAGGTATATCCACATGAATGCAGAGTTCCAAAGAATAGCAAGGAGAGATAAGAAAACCATCATCAGTGAGCATTGCAAAGAAATAGAGGAAAACAGTAGAATGGGAAAGACTAGAGATCTCTTCAAGAAAACTGGAGAGACCAAAGGAACATTTCAAGCAAAGATAGGCAGAATTAAGGACAGAAATGATATGGACCTAACAGAAGCAGAAGACATTAAGAAGAGGTGGCAAGAACACAGGAAGAACAATACAAAAAAGATCTTGATCACCCAGATAAAAACAATGGTGTTATCACTCACCTAGAGCCAGATATCCTGGAATGTGAAGTCAAGTGGGCCTTAAAAGCATCACTACGAACAAAGCTAGTAGAGGTGATGGAATTCCAGTTGAGCTATTTCAAATCCTAAAAGATGATGCTGTGAAGGTGTTGTTCTCAATATGCCAGCAAATTTGGAAAACTCAGCAGTGGCCACAGGATTGGAAAAGGTTAGTTTTCATTCCAGTCCCAAAGAAAGGCAATGCCAAAGAGTGTTCAAACTACCATACCACTGCACTCATCTCACACACTAACAAAGTAATGCTCAAAATTCTCCAAGCTAGGCTTCAACAGGACATGAACCATGAACTTCCAAATGTTCAAGCTGGATTCAGAAAAGCCAGAGGAACCAGAGATCAAATTGTTAACATCTATTGGGTCATCAACAAAGCAAGAGAGTTCCAGAAAAACATCTACTTCTGCTTTATTGACTATGCCAAAGCCTTTGACTGTGTAGATCACAACAGACTGTGGAAAATTTTTGAAAGATGGGAATACCAGACCACTTTACCTGCATCCTGAGAAATCTGTATGTGGGTCAAGAAGCAAGAGTTAGAACTGGACATGGAACAACAGACTGGTTCCAAATAGGGAAAGGAGTACATCAAGGCTGTGGATTGTAACCCTGCTTATTTAACTTACATGCAGAGTTCCTCATGTTAAATGACAGGCCGGATGTAGCACAAGCTGGAATCAAGATTGCTGGGAGAAATATCAATAACCATGGCACCACCCTTATGGCAGAAAGTGAGGAAGAACTAAAAAGCCTCCTGATGAATGTGAAAGAGGAGAGTGAAAAAGTTGGCTTAAAACTCAACATTCAAAAAACTAAGATCATGGCATCTTGTCCCCTCACTTCATGGCAAATAGATGGGGAAACGATGGAAACAGGGAAAGACTTTATTTTGGGAGGCTCCAAAATTAGTTCAGATGGTGACTGCAGCCATGAAATGAAAAGACACTTGCTCCTTGGAAGGAAAGTTATGACCAACCTAGACAGCATAATAAAAAGCAGAGACATTACTAACAAAGGTCTGTCTAGTCAAAGCTATGGTTTTTAAATCCAGTTGTGATGTACGGATGAGAGAGCTGGACTATAGAGAAAGCTGAGCACCAAAGAATCCATGGTTTTGAACTGTGGTGTTGGAGAAGACTCTTGAGAGTCCCTTGGACTGCAAGGAGATCCAACCAGTCCATTCTGAAGGAGATCAACCCTGGGATTTCTTTGGAAGGACTGATGCTGAAGCTGAAACTCAAATACTTTGGCCACCTAATGTGAAGAACTAACTCACTGGAAAAGACACTGATGCTGGGAAAGATTGAAGGCGGGGGGAGAAGGGGACGACAGAGAATGAGATGGCTGGATGGCACCATCGACTCAATGGAGATGAGTTTGAACAGGTCCCAGTATTTGGTGATGGACAGGGAAGCCTGGCTTGTTGGAGTCCATGGAGTCACAAAGAGTAGAACACGACTGAACACTTGAATGGAACTGAAAGAAACTGCCAAATACAGTGCAAAGTATAAAGTAAATTCTGGCAAGTACTTGAGGTATACTTTTAAAAACTTGTCTTGTAATTTGTTTACATTAAACCACAATTTTAAATAACTCAGTCTAATCTCTGATAATTTCCTCTGCAATCCTACCATTCTAATAAGAAATATACAACCTCATTTTTCCTCCCTGAATTTCATAAAGTATCCTTTCTCTAGAACTTCTTGCAGAAACCATCCTCAAAGGAGCAAATCTTGCTTCCTGCCTCCACTCTCCAGTCCCGTTTCCTTTCTGAAAATGTTTCATGCTTTGGGCTGTTCTCAAATTGGTCTGTCCTCACACGTATTTTCCTGCATCTGGACTCCCTCTGAGGTGCCGTTAAACTCTAGGAGCAGAACCTGTAATAATGTCCTCCCTGGAGGAATTATAATAAAGTCTGTTTGCTGATAGTCTTCTTTGTGTTGATCCAGACTTATGGTATTAAATCTTCCTTCTATGGATATGCAAAACACTTCTTCTTCCAGAGTTAATGCTAATATTTTTCCTAAATCTTCTCTTCTCTGGGATGCTTAGTTTCTTTAAGTATCCTTTTATTCACTAAATATTCACTACCAGATGCTCCATTACTCTGCTAAAGCTGGCATAACAAAATATCACAGAATTCTGTTATCAAACAACAGAATTAATTGTTTCCCAATTCTGAGGCTGGAGGTCCAAGTTCAAGGTGCTGGCAGGGTTGGTTTCTCCTGAGGTTTCTCTTCTTGATTTACATATAGCTGCCTTCTTGCTATGCTCTTACGTGGCCTTTCTTTGTGTGTCCGTGCTCCTTGTGTCTCTTCCTCTTCTTACAAGGACATCAGTTCTACTGGATTAAGGCCATGTCTTTATGACCTCATTTAACTCTAGTTACCTCCTTCAAGGCCATATCATCAAATATAGTCACATTGAGGGTTAGGGCTTCAAATCTAAATTTGGAGGGAATACCATCTAATCTATAAGAGATGCTTACACAAAAGATCAGAAAAACAAATCTCTGGTACTATGGGTAGATGACATGGTTTCAGATATTTTAAAATGTCTTTAAGGGATATGGAAGTTAGAACATAATCCAATAATAGATATGGAACCTGATCAACATGGAGGGGGACTATGTCTTTTCTCTTTTGGAATTTATGCTCCTATTTACTTGGCCAAAGATAAGATTCAGTCTTGTGATCTGTGTATTTTTTTTTTTAACAAAAAGTAACACCAGTTTCATATACTTCTCTACAATCACTGTACCTTTGCTATTGTTATTCAGTGGCTCAGTAGTGTCTGACTCTATAAGACTCCATGGACTGCAGCATATGAGGCTTCCCTGTCCTTCAACATCTCATGAAGCATGCTCAAACTCATGTCCATTGAGTCAGTGATGTCATCCAATCATCTCATCCTCTGTTGTCCCCTTCTCCTCCTTCCTTCAATCTTTCTCAGCATCAGGGTTTTTTCCAATGAGTCCACTCTTCGCATCAGGTGACCAAAGTATTGGAGATTCAGCTTCAGCATCATCAATTGTTCCAGTGAATATTCAGGACTGATTTCCTTTAGGATTGACTGGTTTGATCTCCTTGCAGTCCAAGAGACTCTCAAGAGTCTTCTCCAACACCACAGTTCAAAAGCATCAGTTTTTCAGTACTCACCCTTCTTTATGGTCCAACTCTCATATACATACATACATGAGTACTGAAAAAACCATAGCTTTGACTATACAGACCTTTGTTGGCAAAGTGATACCTCTGCTTTCAAACATGCTATCTAGGTTTGTCATTGTTTTTTCTCCAGGGAGTAAGCATCTTTTAATTGTGTGGCTACAGTCACAATCTGCAGTGATTTTTGAGCCCGATAAAGTCTCTCACTGTTTCCATTGTTTCCCCTTCTATATGCCATGAAGTGAAGGGATGGCATGATCTTAAGATCATTGAACATTGAGTTTTATGCCAACATTTTCACTCTCCTCTTTCACCTTCAAGAGGCTCTTTAGTTCTTCTTCACTTTCTGTCATAAGGGTGGTGTCATCTGCCTATCTAAGGTTGTTGATATTTCTCCCTGGCAATCTTGATTTCTGCTTGTGCTTCATCCAGCTTGACATTTTGCATGATGTACTCTGCATGTAAGTTAAACAAGCAGAGTTACAATATACAGCCTTGATGTACTCCTTTCCCAAGTTGGAACCAGTCTGCTTTCCATTTCTGGTTCTGTTGTTTCTTGACCTGAATACTTGTTTTGCAGGAGGCAGATAAGGTGGTCTGGTATTCCCATCTCTTTAAGAATTTTCCAGTTTGTTGTGATCCACACAGACAAAGACTTTAGGTAGTCAGTGAAGCAACAAAGTATCTTTGTTGGAGTCTGGATAACTCTTCCATTTCCAAATTACATTAAAAGCCAGTTGGAATAGAAAGTAATGTCTTATAAGTCTTGCATGCCTATATTGTGGCAAATTGTGTGGCCTGTATACAAAAAGTGGTGTTGGCTGACCAAGACTGACTTCATGAGAGTATGATCTATGCACTTGGTTTAATGCCTGATTGTGGCTATCTGAAATTTTTGAACTAAAGGATTCACATTTTCATTTCTCATTGGACCCCACAAATTGTGTAACTGACTTTCAGAGGTAAAACATTTATGAACATTTATGAAAGAGCAACTGGATAGAAGTCAGAAGACCTGGGTTTGCTCCCAGATTCTGCCACTAACTTGCTAAATGTTCATTTATCTACCTACTTAAAAAACCCTCTCTTTTGACTCAAAAGTTATACAACCTTCTATAGTAACCAAAAGGTTACTATAGAGGACATCTACTGTTTTTGCCTGCCAAGCATCCGACTGCCCAATTTTCTTTCAGAACTATTCCTCCTCCCATTCTCTCCATGTGATTAGTAGGCTCAAGAGGAGGGCCCTACTTCTCCCCCAACTCCTGGTCCAGAGTGGCCTTGTGACTCAGAACTGGTCAATCAGCTTGTTTCATTCCCTGGAACAATCTGGAACTGGACTTGAAGTGGGTCTATGGCCCAACTAGGCCAATGGGATTTGACTATAGTACTTTGGGGAGGGTGTTCTCTATGGCGCTGCTGAGAGGACAGGGTGGAGCTGGAGGTTCTGGTAACCACCTTGCTTCCATGAAGGAAAGCTACCTGAGGACACAGCCAACCCAGAGGAAGTTAAGCCAAGAGATGAAGAGTGTGAGACCAAAACCTGAGGACATGGTGTGAGCCCTGGGAGAGCAGCTGTGCCTGCAACCTGGACACAAAGATCCTGAGAGTTAATTAGGCCCTGAGGCTACTGATTTGGGTGTCTGTCCCTTGTGATAACAGGATTATTGACCACTAGATCCCAGGTCCATGGCAGGGTGCTGCCATGTAACAGACACTAAGCTAATGAATGCAGGAGTGCTTTGTCATGGGAGTCATTACAAGAGCAAATCTAAGTGATACAAGAAGAATTTCTTAAAATTATATGTAAATGATTTTCTTTGTTTATAGACCTATTTTAGGGCCCCAGAGGTCAATAAGAACTAGGAAACATGGCACACTGGAAAATCACTAGGCAGAGAATCAATTTTAATAACTGCCAAATCATCCTAATGGAGCTAATGAAAACAATCTATGACAAATTTACAGGAAATAGCTTCAAAAATTATACTCCTTTTTAAGTCTGGGAATCCAGCTTTAGTGTGAGGATGTGTCCTACTTATTAAACATATCCTTGAGTAATACATGATGAACAAGGAAGTAGTCTTTGCTAAATAAACAATCAGAGCTAGATGAAACCTGAAATAACCTGTCTATACTTTACCTGCTCTGTCATCACAGATGTTGATTGGTAATGGAATAGTTTGAGTCATTTATCTTTAAAATATTATTACTTCTTGGATACTGTTTTATTTTAAATTGTTCTTTGGTCGCAGCAGAGAAGTCAGTCTGAAGGCTTCCTTTGGGGCAAGAGCCCACAGCTTTCCCAGTGAAGAGGCAGATGACTGTATGAAAGAGGCAGAGTCTGCTTCAGAATGAAAGAAACAAGTTAACTGCTATAGCCATAGAATAGTGGAAATGGACATCTCAGAGACTCTTTGAATGTCCTTAGAGGCATTCTAACTGAGGATGTGTGATCTCTGTACAGAACTTTGGAGAAGGGTAATAGGTAGCTGGTTATTGGTTAGGTTTCTAACTCTGCAAATCTTAGGAGAAGTCACAAGAAATTCTTTTTAAATTAAAGTATAATTCATGTACAGTGTCATGTTAGTTTCAGGTGTACAGCAAACTGATTCAGTTATGTATATATATATGTCTGTGTGTGTATATCTATATATAGATATACACACACATATACAGAGAAGGCAATGGCACCCCACTCTAGTACTCTTGCCGGGAAAATCCCATGGACAGAGGAGCCTGGTAGGCTACAGTCCATGGGGTCACAAACAGTCGGACATGACTGAGCAACTTCACTTTCACTTTTCACTTTCATGCATTGGAGAAGGAAAGAGCAACCCACTATAGGTGTGTGTGTGTGTGTGTGTGTGTGTGTGTGTGATATATATATATATGTGTATATATATATATATGTATGTATGTATACCTTCCCTCTTGAGCCTCCCTTATTCCTGACATAAGCTTTTATCTCTATAGACTTCCCTCTTAGAACTGCTTTTGCCACATCCCGTAGGTTTTGAATCATTGTGTTTTCCTTTTCATTTGTTGGGAAAGGGGAGGATAGAATTAATATATACATACTACTATATATAAAATAGATAACCAACAAGGACTTACTATATAGCACAGGAAACTATATTCAGTATTTTGTAATATCATATAAAGGAAAATAATCTGAAAAGAATATATATACATCTATATATGTATATTGGAGAAGGCAACGGCACCCCACTCCAGTACTCTTGCCTGTGGACAGAGGAGCCTGGTAGGTTGCAGACCATGGGGTCATGAAGACTCAGAAACCACTGAGTGACTTCACTTTCACTTTTCACTTTCATGCATTGGAGAAGGAAATGGCAATCCACTCCAGTGTTCTTGCCTGGAGAATCCCAGGGACGGGGGAGCCTGGTGGGCTGAGGTCTATGGGGTTGCACAGAGTTGGACACGACTGAAGTGACTTAGCAGCAGCAGCAGCAGCATATATGTATATATACATATATATATAAATGTGTGTGTGTGTATCCCTTATATATAAGTATGTATAAATATATAATATATATTAAATATTTTAAATATATATATTTAGATATACTTATAACTGATTCATATTGTACAGCAAAAATTATAGATTATAAAGCAATTATCTTCCAACTAAAAATAAAAACAAATAAAAATATCAAAGAAACAACATAACCTTACACCTAAAGTAACTGGAGAAAGAAGAAAAAACAAAGCCCAAAATTAGTAGAAGGAAATAAATCATAAAGATCAGAGAAGAAATAAATGAGACCAAAAAAAAAAAAAAAAGAACCTTAAAAGATCAATGAAACTAAAAGCTGGTTCTTTGAAAAGATAAACAAAATTGATAAACTTTTAACCTGATTCATATAGGAAAAAAGGAGAGGGCCCAAATCTATGCAATTAGAAATTAAAAGAAGACTAAAAAAGTTACAACTGACACCACAAAAATACAAAGAATCACAAGAGACTACTACATGTAACTATATGCTAATAAAAGGAACAACCCAGAAGAAATTGAAAATTCTTACAATCTCCCAACACTGAATCAGGAAGAAATAGAAAATATTAATATGAACAGACCGTTCACAAGCACTGAAATTGAACCTGTGATTTCAGTTCAGTTCAGTTCAGTCACTCAGTTGTGTCCAAATCTTTGTGACTCCATGAACTGCAGCACACCAGGCCTCCCTATCCATCACCAACTGTCGGAGTCTACCCAAACCTATGTCCAATGAGTTGGTGATGCCATCTAACCACCTCATCCTCTGTCGTCCTCTTCTCTTCCTGCCCCCAATCTTTCCCAGCATCAGGGTCTTTTCAAATGAGTCAGTTCTTTACATCAGGTGGTCAAAGTATTTGAGTTTCAGCTTCAACATTAAACTTGCCAATGAACACCCAGGACTAATCTCCTTTAGGATGGACTGGTAGGATCTCCTTGCAGTCCAAGGGATTCTCAAGAGTCTTCTCCAACACCACAGTTCAAAAGCATCAACTCTTCAGCCCTCCCTTTTCTTTATAGTCCAACTCTCACATCCATACATGACCACTGGAAAAACCATAGCCTTGATTAGATGGACCTTTGTTGACAAAGTAATGTCTCTGCTTTTTAACATGCTATTGATGTTGGTCATAACTTTCCTTCCAAGGAGTAAGCACCTTTTAATTTCATGGCTGCAATCACCATCTGTAGTGATTTTGGAGCCCCCAAAATAAAGTCAGCCACTGTTTCCACTGTTTTCCCATCTATTTGCCATGACCAACCTAGGTAGCATATTCAAAAGCAAAGACATTACTTTGCCGACTAAGTTCCGTCTAGTCAAGGCTATGGTTTTTCCCGTGGTCATGTATGGATGTGAGAGTTGGACTGTGAAGAAGGCTGAGAGCCGAAGAATTGATGCTTTTGAACTGTGGTGCTGGAGAAGACCCTTGAGAGTCCCTTGGACTGCAAGGAGATCCAACCAGTCCATTCTGAAGGAGATCAGCCCTGGGATTTCTTTGGAAGGAATGATGCTAAAGCTGAAACTCTAGTACTTTGGCCACCTCATGCAAAGAGTTGACTTATTGGAAAAGACTTTGATGCTGGGAGGGATTGGGGGTAGGAGGAGAAGGGGACGACCTAGGATGAGGTGGCTAGATGGCATCACTGACTTGATGGACGTGAATCTGAGTGAACTCCGGGAGTTGGTGATGGACAGGAAGGCCCGGTGTGCTTCGATTCATGGGGTCGCAAAAGTTGGACATGACTGAGTGACTGAGCTGAACTGAACTGATGGGACTGGATGCCATGATCTTAGTCCCTAACCTGTGATTTTAAAACTCCCAACAAACAAAAGTGCAAGACCGGATGGTTTCACAGGAAATTCTGATACCCTAAGTTTATAGTTGAATATATAGTCATCATCCTGGTAAAACCAGAAGAGAGGAGAAATCTGACCCATCAGCAGCTCCCTCCCAGAGACTCCTGTCATCTGTCCATCTGCCCAACAACAGGTCCATGTCAGCTCACCTCTTCCTCACCAGCACCTAGTGGAGCTCTCAGCACCAAGTGAGCACATAATAACTACTTGTTCAATGATCCAATAAACTGGATAATTGAATACACACTTCAGAAGTCATGAGTTCAGTTTTTCCTGCATTTGTTTTGTTCCATACCTCTGTCAATTAAAAATTAATCATGCAACTGTCTGTGGTATATCACATTTTCACCTTGTACCATATTATTTCACCTCATATATTTATGTCTTACTTTCTAAGATGGATCATGAATCTCTGAAGAAGGTCTTATACTCCTTTATAAACCTCTCAGTATTCAAACATTCAAAACAAGTTAACATTGTTCATACAGATCACAAATAGCTGGTGAAGCTCCCCCTTTATGAAGGTCCCAAAGCCTTGATGGAGATATTACTTAATTCCTCCTCTAAAGCCCAGGATAACAAAAATTCCCAAATTCAGTGATCTTCTATTCTGTTTCTCAGTGCACAGAATCACTGCCATTATGGCCCACTTTAAAATCAGTGCAAGTGCAGAGGGGTTAGCAGATCACTGGAGGTAAAAGTAATATTGAGGAACTTAGGGATGGTGTAAGTCAATTTCCTCATGTTGGCCATGCGTTCCGAGACCAACCCCTAAAGTGAAAATGTTTGGTTAAACTCACTTGAGCAACTGCAGGAACTCAGATATCCTGATTTTTGGAACTCTGCTCCTTGTAGACACTGTGATCTCCTGGATGAAAGACATTGTTTCAGTAATGCTGCTGCTGCTGCTGCTGCTAAGTCACTTCAGTTGTGTCTGGCTCTGTGCGACCCCATAGATGGCAGCCCACTGGGCTCCCCCGTCCCTGGGATTCTCCAGGCAAGAACACTGGAGTGGGTTGCCATTTCCTTCTCCAATGCATGAAAGTGAAAAGTGAAAGTGAAGTCACTCAGCTGTGTCCAACTCTTAGCGACCCCATGGACTACAGCCTACCAGGCTCCTCCGTCGATGGGATTTTCTAGGCAAGAGTACTGGAGTGGGGTGCCATTGCCTTCTCTGGTTTCAGTAATGACTTCATTTTTTATAAACTAGATTTAAAATTGTCAAACATTCCTCTTTCAATGCCCCCATCAGGAAACACAAAAGAAGAGGGATTGCTTTGAGTACAAAATGCTCAGGGGATTATGCTTCCTCATCTGTACAAAACAAAGAGATGAAAGTTTAGATGTCAGGACTTGTACCACACAGCCCTTTCTGAAGGAACTGAAAGATTTCATTGTGCTCTATGGAAGTTAGTGATTACATTTCAAAAAGAAAATAAAAATGAGAATATTTCCCCTGGAATTCAAGGACTCCAGCTAAGTTTACCCTTTAATGCTAAACTCCTGATATTAGATTATAAACTCAGTACAATTCAGAACACCATTTGCCAGCTGGATCCCAGAGGTTCCCGGAGCCTCTACTCAGCATTTTTAATTCATCCTTCAGTTTCTGCCTTGAATCGTAATTAATGCTATAGTTTATTAGCTCCTTGAGGGCAGCAGCTGTGCTTTATTCTGACTGGCTTCCTAAATGTGTAAATAACCTCTTCTTGTACTGACAGCTCTTTAACAACTTTAAAGTGAACTTAAAATAAATTCAAGTTCCCAACCATGGCCTACGAGGCACTGAAATAATCTAGCCCTGCCACCCCTCTGGCTTAACCTTAGCTGGTCCTCTCCTTATTTACTCAGCTCCGGTCATTTTGACCTTCTTCCTCATTCTTGAATGTGCCAGGCTTGTTCACTATCCATGGTTGCTGCTCCTGTTCTGTGGGTGCTGCATGCTGGGGATGCTTTGCTCCAAGAGATTCAAATAATGACTCCTTCTCACTATTACTGTCTCAGTTCAAAGATTTCCTCTGAGAAGACCTCTGAGAGGTCTTCAAATCTCACTTCAGCACCTCCACTTTATTATACTTGTTTTGTTTTTTTCTTAAGGACAATTCACAATTGTTTGCTGATGACACTGACTATTGCACTTCAAATATAGAAGTCTGTCAGGTAAAGTCATCCTTTGCCAAGAGTTAAAGGTGGCCTGTGAAGAATAACTTGAACATCATCTTCAAGCTGAGGTGGCTCTGTCTCTGACTCAAATATAATAGAAGTTTGTAAGGTGAAACCATTTGTTGCTAGTGGCTAGGGATGGTCCATGAAGAGTAACACACAGCTAGGTGTATTTTATTTCTTCTATAGTTAACTAAAGTTATCTAGTATGTTTCTGTTTTTATTTGGTCATTGTTCATCTTGCTCCTGCAGAACGTAAGCTCTCAGAAAACAAGAGATCTCATCTTGTTCACTGCTATATTCCTAACTCCTAGAACAAAGTCCAGCATACAGCAGGTGTTCAATAAGCAGTCATTTAATGCACCCCCTGCAGTGTTTCATCCCATAGTGTCATATGCAGATACGCTGAAATCATATGGGAAAGAGAGAGGACGGGAAAGAGTTAAGATTCTAAAACCACGATGGAATGCAACACATGGCTGATAGAAAGACAGGTTATTTAAACAGTTACCTGTCCTTAAGCACAGATAGTGGTCTTAAGAACAGATATCTGGTCCTTAAGCAACACTGCTATTTTGAAAATGATGGTCAAAAAATTATATGCAGAGCTTGAAGTAGTTCCTTTTTGAAAGATGCTTTTTCCTTTATATTTAGATGTTTTATGGTGTGAGATAGGAAGAGCACATGGCTAATTAGAAATAGCAAACATTTATATCATGTGGGCCAGTCTGAATTGCTAGACAATAGCTCTCAAGGACTAAGGACTAAGGTACCACAAGAATGAATCCAAATTTAGAATGTCTGCTCTGCTGTTGGAGAAATGGTTATGTGAATGACACTGAATTCCAAGGCTTTCCTGTTCTGATGGACTGCTTTCTGTCACAAAGAAAGAATACAAAGAAAAGAAAAATGCTATACATAGAAGCTTGGGGATTAATCAAATTACACAACTATCCAGGCTAATTAAATCCAACAGAATTTTCATTTTCTCCTTATAGTAAATAAATCGTAAAGAAATTGACATGGCCCCGCCATCTTTAGCATGTGACTGAACAGCTCATAATCTCTCTAAGCTTCAGTTCTTTCTGGTCTTATAAACAAGCTCAAATAATTTCAACCTATGTAAGTCATCAAAAGAACTAATAAAAATACCCAATCAAAATCTGCATAGTTATCCTATATAAATGTACAGTTCTCGGTGAGAATTTGGAAACCTCCAGGCCATATTTATTTCCTCTGTGAACTAAATTTTCTTACTCTTACTCTGTGACAAATTTGGGAGGCTGCCATGTGGCCCCTTGTCTTCCCCAGGAGGCACCCATGTCATTATAAAGTGGGCTCTAAGCTCCGATGTGCACATAGGCCAAAAGCTCTTAGATGCCACTTGATGCCACCCAGGCAGTAGATCCTGGACCTTACTTTGCAAATATCTTGCCTCATCTATGACTCTGGTTTGGAATATGTTTTGGACATTATTACCTGGAAAGCTAGTAGATTTATTGGCTTAATTAATTCTGAGAAAGTAAATAATAGTTTCTCAGGGATTAAAGTTTAAGGCTCCAGGCTCTATTTTTGTGAGAGGGAAGGGAGTGGGGATGGGAGCGTGGTGACTGTGCATGTTTTTCTGATCCTAAGTTTGGGTGCCTTTCACTTCTGGCCAGTGTTCAGACTTGTTGCCAGATTTTGATAAAACATTCAAAAAGAAAATGAGAATGAAGGCATCAGGGAAACAGAAACAGAGAAAAATGGTAAGAAATTCTTTAAGAAGTCCAGGAGCAGTGAGGGAGCAGGAATCAGAAGGCTGTGCTGACTGATGAGCGATGAAGAATCACCGAACCATAATAGACTTCACTTGTACTGACATGTGCTAACTGAAGTGTGAACAGCTCTGGTAAATTTACTAAGCATCTTATTTCAGAGTTTGGCAGGGGATGGAACTCTATTTGCAAAGCAGACAGGTATGACAGGATTTAACAGGTCGAATGCAAAGAAAAATGGAATCAGCTCAGCTCAGCGACTGAGGTACTGCAATGGGCCATTACTTTGCTGAGACACTCTGTTTTTATGTAAGGGACACCCATGGGCTCTCTTTTAATATCATGGTATTTAAGGTAGCACCTCCAATTCCCTTTGCTGTAGTCAGGATGGTAACAGCATGGTATCTGTATAGGTGATAGGCTATATCTGATGTTTTGCCTGCAGAACCTGATCAACAATACAGAAAAGAATTTACATAGCAGTGCTCCTTCTAAAAGCTCACATGAACTGAAAATTTATTCTGCATCAATCACTGGGCTGAATCCTTTTGTTTAGCTCACCTTCTTTATTCTCAAAGTAACCCCATGTGGTTAGTACTATTATTATCTCATTTTTTTCAGGTGGGGACTGAGGCTTGGAGACATGAAGTCAACTGCCCTGAGGCAGAGTTAGTCAGTGGCAGAGCCAGAAGTGCACCCTCACGTGTCTGACACACAAGCCTGGGCAATCCCTCACAAGATAATATCGTTACCATTATCTCCGAACAACAGCACCATGTGTGGTAATCCCTAGATCTGCTTCTGCTTTGGCTATTTCACTCTTTGTCTTGGAGTTTAACATCAACCAAGTTCCCATTTCTCTCCAAATGTTTTCCTATGATCTTGATGCAACCAACAGGTTTTTAACAGTGGTTCATAACATTGTACAGGAGGCAGTGATCAAAACCATCCCCAAGAAAAAGGAATGCAAAAAGGCAAAACGGTTGTCTGAAGAGGCCTTACAGATAGCTGAGAAAAGAAGAGAAGTGAAATGCAAAGGAGAAAATAAAAGATATATCCATCTGAGTGCAGAGTTCCAAAGAAGAGCAAGGAAAGATAAGAAAGCCTTAAGTGAACAATGCAAAGAAATAGAGGAAAACAATAGAATGGGAAGGATTAAAGGTTTTTTCAACAAAATTAGAGATAGCAAGGGGACATTTCATGCAAAGATGGGAATAATAAAGGACAGAAATGGTATGGACCTAACAGAAGCAGAAGACATTAAGAAGAGGTTTGCAAGAATACACAGGAGGACAGAACGAAAAGGTCTTACTTAATGACCTGTACAACTGTGATGATGTAATCACTGACCTAGAGCCAGACATCCTGGAGTGTGAAGTCAAGTGGGCCTTAGGAAGCAAGTGGAGGTGACTGAATTCCAGCTGAGCTACTTCACATCCTAAAAGATGGTGCTGTTAAAGTGCTGCACTCAATATGCCAGCAAATTTGGAAAACTCAGCAAAAACAAATTTGGAAAAAACAGGACTGGAAAAGATAAGTTTTAATTCCAATCCCAAAGAAAGGCAACGCCAAAGAATGTTCAAACTACTACACAATTGTACTCACTTCATATGCTAGCAAGGTAATGCTCAAAATCCTTCAAGCTAGGCTTCAACAATATGTGAACTAAGAACTTCCAGATGTAGAAGCTGGATTGAGAAAAGATAGAGAAACCACAGATCAAATTGCCAACATCTGTTGGATCACAGAAAAAAGCAAGAGAATTTCAGAAAACATCTGCTTCTGCTTCACTGACTTCATTTTAGGAGAAAAGGAAAGATGTATCCATCTGAATGCAGAGTTCCAAAGAAGAGCAAGGAAAGATAAGAAAGCCTTCTTAAGTGAACAATGCAAAGAAACAGAGGAAAACAATAGAATGGGAAAGAGTAGACATCTCTTCAACAAAATTAGAGATACCAAGGGAACACTTCATGGCTAAAGCCTTTGGCTATGTGTAGGTCACAACAAACTGTGGAAAATTCTTAAAGAGATGGGAATATCAGACCACCCTATCTGCCTGTAGGGTGTATGCAGGTCAAGAAGCAACAGTTCGAATCAGACATGGATTAACAGACCTATTCCAAACTGGGAAAGGAGTATGTCAAGACTGTATATTGTCACCTTGCTTATTTAACTTAGATGCAAAATACGTGAGTACATCATGCAAAATGCTGAGCTGGATGAAGCTCAAGCTGGAATCAGGATTGCTGGGAGAAATATCAATAACCTCAGATATGCAGATTATGCCATCCTAATGGCAGAAAGTGAAGAGAAACCAAAGAGCCTCTTGTGAAGGTTAAAGAGGAGAGAGAAAAAGCTGGCTTAAAACTCAACATGCACACAATGAAGATCATGGCATCCGGTCCCATCACTTCATGGCAAATAGATGGGGAAAAATGGAAACAGTGACAGACTTTATTTTCTTGGGCTCGAAAATCACTGCAGATGGTGACTGCAGCCGTGAAATTAAAAGACGCTTGCTACTTGGAAGAAAAGCTATTACAAACCTAGATGGCGTATTAAAAGCAAAGACATCACTTTGCCAACAAAGGTTCATATAGTCAGAGCTATAGTTTTTCCAATAGTCATGTACAGATGTGAGAGTTGGACCATAAAGAAGGCTGAGCACTGAAGAAGAACTGATGATTTCAAACTATGGTGCTAGAGAAGACGCTTGAGAGTCCCTTGGACAGCAAGGATATCAAACCAGTCAATCCTAAAGGAAATTAGTTCTGAATACTTACTGAAAGTATTGATGGTGAAGCTGAAGCTCTGATATTTTGGCCATCTGATGTGAAGAGGTGACTCATTAGAAAAGACCCTGATGCTGGGAAATATTGAGGGCAGGAGGAGTAGGGGTGACCAAAGATGAGATGGTTAGATGGCATCACTGACTCAATAGGCATGACTTTGAGTGAACTCAGGGAGATGGTGAAGGACAGGCAACCCTGGTGTGCTGCAATCCATGGCATTGTATAAAGTCAGACACAACTGAGGGACAGGACAACAAGCTGGATTTTTTAAGTGATTTTTCCCTCTGAGCGGGGAAAAGTGTTGGAGGTAGGCAAAGAGGGAGGGCTGATTGCCACCGTATCTTTGGAAGACAAATGGGGCTGTGTGCCTGAAGGAAAGACAGGGTAGATGGGGATCTTGAGCCATGCCCAGCTCTGTAAGAAAGTCCCACTGTTTTAACAGGGAACATTGACCTCTTTAATCCTGGAGTCTTGTGAATGCAGATGGAAAAAGTAGTATACCTTGTTTTCACTTGCCTTACTGCAAGTTAGCATGCCATTCAATTATATTAATAGATGCAAACGACAGGTCATGGTAGTATAAGCAGTACCTATGACTCTGTCACCAACAGAGTTTAGATATTTTCATAGCACATTACAGCTGTTATAGATAGTGTGGAATATCATTTATGCCGAACACTTCTTTGAAATCAATGGTAGCCACTAGATAAACCTGCCACCTGGATTTTGTTATATAATATGTGTGTTACTGTATCACAGTTTAAAAACAGTTTGATTCCTGTGTTTAAATATAAGTGATTTCCTTTGAATCCCTTTCATTATGTTTAAGTTCAAAACATTTTCTTTCTGAGAAGAGAGATCTATAGGCTTTATCAGGTGGCCAAAGGATCAAAGGGATGGATGCATGGTGCATAAAGAAGTGAAGAACTCCTGCTCTTCCTCACTCATGTAGAAGTATTTTACACATATTGCACATTTAGTTACTATATTATACCTCACCGTAAGGAAGAGGAAAGTGAGGTATCAAGTTGTTAAGGAAAATTTCCAAGAAGAGTCCAATATTTACTCAGTGCTTATTGTGTGGATTCTTTACTGTCAGCTCAGCATCATTCTCTTCTCTGTCTGCATTCCTTGTATTCCATGGAAAAAGCAGAGGAATGAGACATTCTCCCAGATCCTTTAAAAGGAGGGTTGTAGGTGAGATCCTGCTGGAGAGAGTCACTGTGTGAGATTTGGAAGGTGGATGAAAGGGCAGGCTATTATCTCCTTGTAATGTCTGTTGGCTGTCTTGAGGTTTGCATCAGCTTTGGGGCAGCTTAATGTGATTCATTCACTTAGATGCTGCTGGGAACTTTGGCTGCTATTTTGTGAAATTTCTGTAGCATCCTGGCCTTAGCTAGCAAGGTTTTTTCTGACCTTCCTTCCAAAGTTATTCTAAAGATTCTGTAAATCACTATGTTGAATCCTTCCAATTTAAAAAACCCAAAAGGGTTTCTGTCCTGACTGAAATATACACTTGTTATGGCCTGGGAACAAATGAGTTAATAGCAGGAGATAAATAATAGTATTTCAGTTAAGATTTTAATAGAAAACAGATAGGATAATTGCAGAGCTTTTAATAAAGGGACTGTTTACAAAGGTATGAGAGAGTTTAAGGGAAACCAAGAATGAATAATAACAGGCTAGTAGGAGCAGGCGGAGAAGGCAATGGCACTCCACTCCAGTACTTTTGCCTGGAAAATCCCATGGATGGAGGAGCCTGGTGGGCTGCAGTCCATGGGGTTGCGAAGAGTTGGACACGACTGAGCGACATCACTTTCACTTTTCACTTTCATGCCTTGGAGAAGGAAATGGCAACCCACTCCACTGTTCTTGCCTGGAGAATCCCGGGGACTGGGGGAGCCTGGTGGGCTGCCATCTATGGGGTCGCACAGAGTCGGACACGACTGAAGCGACTTAGCAGCAACCGTAGCAGCAGTAGGAGCAGGAGCCCAGAGAGAGGCCCAGACATAGTACGAGAGATGTTCCTTTCCACAGGCATTGTGGCCCAGGCAGAGAAGGAACCAAGGGACAAAACACCCCAGCATTTTTCAGTCTTTCAACTCTTCTCTTCTGCTAATCCTACTGTCTTTGCCAACTTCATCTGAGGGCAGGAAATCTGGCTGCATGGTAAACAGGGGCCAATTTTCTAGGGCACAGAATGGGTAAAGAGTTGGAAAAAGGGAGGTGGAAGAGAAAGCAGAGAATATACTGCAAAGAGATGAGAACAGACATCACTATAGGTAAACTTTTTTATGGTTCAGGTTAAAGAAAGGGCAGAAATGAACTCTAATTACATCATAATGTATAAATGAACTCTTACTAGGGAGATCAAAGTGATTCAATTCCTAGTAATACTTCAATTTGTCAGTAAAGTAGTTTTATGTATGTTTTCCCTCTGATGAGTTCTCAGTTTCATCCAAGTAGACACTGGGGACACTGACTAGATCTGTGATCTGTAAAATAAGGAACTGTTCAAAGATGCTCTCAAAGGATATTTCAGGCTCAAACACACTATCACTCTATGTGTTCTAGAGCTGGTTGCACATGGCTTTATGTTAAGGTCATTGTGATGACCAGTATCAAGTTATTCATATTTTCCTATAGACAACCAAAAGCTTTATCTGGTGGCTATCCCATTAATGACTGATGTACAAAACACTTGGATTTTCTAACTAGCACTGAACAGAATCAAACTAGAGGAGTACTGGAAATAATGTCAGTTATTATATTAAATAAAATTTAATGTATCTTTTCTTCTCTAACCAGGTTCATCAATTCTCTTTGTAGGAGTGATATTTCCATTGGCTTTTATCTAGAAACAGCATGGAATTATAACATCTTGCCAGTTCTTGTAAAGAAGTCACTGGATGCACTATAATTGACTCTATAATCATTTTTTCTCAATAACAATACTACTTACTCTCCCATCCATCAATCTCATCTTTGTTCTTTCTTATTTCCTTCCAAGATCCCTAGTCTTTATTTATATAATGCTATGAAGAGACAAAGCAGAGATGAGGTCCAGTGGGGAAGAGAGATAAACATTCAATCTTTATATTACATTTTAACGGAATGGAAACCTTATTATTTGGCACATGTGTGTATTCACTTGGCCTGTTAGTTTCACATACCAATTTGGGAAGTGAAGTCTCCTCTACTTCTTGCAGATACAGTCAAAATTCTCTAATTATAGAAATTTTCTTAGAAACTAGCACTAACAGAAGGAGAAGGAAAAGTCAGTTCCGTGATAATTTCTTAACATTCATTACCACATTTTCTTTATTGCTGTTAAAATTTAACCTTTGGCCCACTGGCTCTTTTGAAAACCTAATGAGAGCAATAGCAAGATATGAACAGTTATAAAGCCATGTACTTTACAAGCCCCAAAGTTCCAGAGGCCCTTGCAGGTCTAGTGACATCACAAGGGGTTTCGGGGAAAAATATACGTAGGAAAAACAGAATTATCAGCATTACTTCCTTCATTGCTCCATGCATGCTATTTCTCATCTGCAAAAGACCCCAGATCCAGGTAGTTTTCTTATCCTTTAGGTCCCTGCTTAAAATTCCTTTCCTCAAATGGCCATCTTTGACCACAGTATAAAGTAACCCCAGGCAGTAACTCTCACTTTGTTCCATTTTCTTTATAACACTATTTTCTTGTGGTATTGGGAATTTGAGTATTATAGTTGTCACCCCACAGTAGAAAATATACCCCATAAGAATCTTTGACTAGTGATGATTTATACTTTGCTCTGGTCATGTGCGATTTCTTTCTAGTGCTTTTACCAATATTTGCATTTGTTTACAAAGGATAGTTTTAGTGATCTGAACTGGACCGGATATTTAACGGCATGGTTTTTAATTTCTAGTGTCTACAATCAAAATGATAATCACATAAAAGGAGAAAAACTAAGCTCAAAACTGAACATATGTAGATGTTTGGGCTACAGGGAATCAATTTCCCATTAGGATGCTAATAAATGCATAATATCCCCATCCTTAATTAATTGGTTAACTAAATAGAAAGGCTTCAGTGAAACAGAAGCATGATTATTTAGCATGGAAAAATCAAGAAGCCTGGATGAATAACAATTACATAATTAACAAATAATAAAGAACATTTGAGTTACAATTAATCCTTATTGGCAGCTCAGTAGCATCCACCAGAATCTGTTCCACTTCATTGCAAACTGGGCCTTTCAAGTTTAAATAATTTTAACACTTGGTCTGTAATATAAATCCACTTATTAAAAATGTTCAAGATCAACATGATACATTTAACGACAAGAGCAAGGCCAATTAAGAAACTAATTTGGTCAAGTGAAGATGTATTATTTCCCATGTTTGGATACAAAGGATTCTATTGTTTGAATTCAGTATGTTTCTTTGTAAAACAGTTATTCTACTCATGCGTTATAATGAAAATAACAGATGCAGCTGAGGATTAGAGAGGCTGTGGTCCTGGTAAAAGTCTGTCAGGTGATTGCTAATAAGACTGTATTACTTAGGGTTCTTCAGAGAAACAGAGAGAGATATAGAAATACATATATACACATACATACACACATACAGATAGTATGCATACACACATATGGATATGTGTATGTGCATGTATGTATATTATAAATGTATTGTGTGGTTATTTGTACATATTTTTATATATATATATATATATATATATAGAGAGAGAGAGAGAGAGAGAGAGAGAGAGATTGATTTTTAAGGATTATGAGTGCTCACAGGATTATGAGGGCTGTCAAGTCTGGAATTCTGTAGGCCAGCAGGTTGGACACGCAAAAAAGCTGATGCTGACACTGGTATACGAAGGCAATCTGGAGGCAGAATCCCTTCTTCCTTGAGGCACCTCCATCTGTTTTGTGAAGGTCTTCAAATGATTGAAAGAGGCCCACTCATTATGGATAATAATTTGCTTTACTCAGAGTCTACTGATTTAAATGTTACTCACATAGAAAAAAAACACCTTCACCACAATAACTAGACTAGTGTTTGATCCAAAACTGGCAATCATGGCCTTGACAAGCTGACACATAAAACTAATCACACAGTGAGTAGGGACTGAATTGAGATCCCCAGTCCTTGGGGTTCTGATGTAATTGGTCTGGAATCAGACCATGAGAAACTCTTAACTACCATCCTCAGCCTCCTTCCCCAACTACTCTCCCCAACCTCCTTCCCCATTCTATGCCTACCCATGATTCTAATGCATATCAGAGTTTGAAAACCAAGGACTAGAAATCTGACAGAGATCCTAAAATTAGGAGAGGGAAAAGGAAAGGCAATATATAGAGAATTTTATAAAGTTGAAACAGAATTTTAAGGCAAAACTAAACATAACCTTAGAATTGAAAACAAACAAAAATGTTTTATCTAAGTTGGGTCTGGAATTTAATTCAAATCCAATGATTTTTTTCACAATCTTCCTAGATCTAGCTAGATTTTAATTCTAATGTGACCGAACCCCCAAAACTAATTGTCTCTGTCCATTACATAGGGAGAATTAATTACTAGATTTTAAAGAAGTTGAACTTTTAGAATGCTATTTTTTAGATTCCATACTATGGTGATTGAAATCTTATGACCTATGTGCTGGTTCTCCAGGCAATTGGAGGGAATGTTGCAAAAGCAATTTTGAAAGGCAACACTTTGGCTAATGTTTCCCAGAGTGGGTTCTGTGGAACACCAGTCCTTGAAGACTTGCACTTTGAAGAGTGTTTCTTGACCAATTATGTATGAAAACATCTCACATTAGAGCCTCCAATCCCTAGAGAATCATAATTTAGTTTTGAAAATAAAATCTTCAATAAATCCCACTGTAGAAAAACTGGTAATGTGATTTTGTTTAATTTAGCATTTCTCATATACAACAAGTACCACTTCCCCTCCCTCAACCATTCACATCCCCCAAAGGACAACTGAAAAAATGCATTTAAACAATTAAAGACCAAAACCAAAAGACTTTACAATCAGAAAAATGACTGCATGATTTGCACTGCCTTTAGAGAACTGAATAAAACAGTCATGGTTAGATGCTTCCTTAAAGAAGACTGGGCACATTCCCAGCTTGCTGAATCACCGAGCTAAATTCCTAGAGTTGAGGCTATTACTGCTGCCTTCATTCCACCCCAGAATGGCACAAAATGGTCATGTAGGGTGACCCCATAAACCAAAAGACAAATTGTTGGCTGCCTTTGCTAAAGCAGACATGGTTCTTTTAGCAAAACTGTCACTGGGGGAAAAATCCGAAACACTTAACTGGGACTGATACAAACATGTTGAAACAGTGAGGCCTCTTAGTGGTCAACTAGGTTAAATCTTTGGAACCATCTGCATTAGAAACTGGGGTTAAAAAGCCAGTTTGCACATCACTGTTGTTTTGCTATTTCTATGAAGCCAGGTGAGCTTTGCACTGGGAGTTCTAGAAGTTAGGGGCTGGCTGGCACATGGGTAGCCTTTCAAACTGCAAAAATGTACTTTCTCTGAGCACACAAGTCAGAAAACAATATCCCTTCCTCTGGGTTCTTGGCAGCCTTCTGCCAGACCTAGGGCTTGTGACAGGATTTTCCCTTCACTAGCCCCCTGGTTGGTGCCCTTATGTGGAGTGTATCAATATCTGTAGGGGTTAGGAGGTGGGGGTGAATCTAAGCAGAGAGTTAAGATATTTAAAAGAGTGATGAGAGGCACTCAAGCTGGGATGTTCAAACTTATTTCAGATCTTAAGGATTTTCCAGAGTGTGGTACACGCATGACTAGTAGCACATATGGAAAACTTATGGCATATTTGTTTGAGTTTAAGATAACTCTAGAGTTGGAGAAGGAAATGGCAATCCACTCCAGTACTCTTGCCTGGAAAACCCCATGGGCAAAGGAGCCTGGTAGGCTGCAGTCAATGGTGTCGCTACAAGGCGGACATGACTGAGCGACTTCACTTTCACTTTTCACTTTCCTGCATTGGAGAAGGAGATGGCAACCCGTTCCAGTGTTCTTGCCTGGAGAATCCCAGGGACAGAGGAGCCTGGTGAGCTGCTGTCTATGGGGTCGCACAGAGTCGGACACGACTGAAGCGACTTAGCAGCAGCAGCAGCAGCAGCAGCAGCAGACTTAAGTTTTCCTTAAAAATGAGAAAATATTTCCATAACTTTAATAGCAGAATGATTTGGACCAAAACCCATTGTTCCATGAGCAGATTTTAGGACATTCACTTATTCATTCATTTACCCAGCATTAAACAAATTGAGCAACTTCAATGGACAGAATGCTGTCGAAGTCCCAGAAGATACTGTGGAAAACTAGTTAAATATTTTTCTTGTCCTTTCTGAGCTTATACTCTAGCAAAGGAGATGAGATAATTAAATAATGACCATAAATGCAAGAGAGTCATGGCAGAGGGAACACATGGAGGTGAGTGGGGAGATATCTCTCTACTCTACCTGGATTTGACTTCCCACCATGAACAAGGAAGTATCCTGAAGAAAGAGTCTCCAAGGACCAGTCAGAGGCAAAAAGTAGGAAGAGAAACTATAGAGAGCTTAGAGAATACTAGAACAGGGAGAACTTCTCTAAATTCTATAATTGTTGAACTGGAGGTATACATTAAGGATATTTATTTGGACACAGTAAAGATACTAAAGGGCTTTTAAAGTTACACTATGGGCTGCAATGTGATGAATTAGCGAGAAACAAGAATGGAAACAGGAGACTATTGTAATAATCCAGGAGAACTGTGACAGTGGTAACAGGGGTGAAGAATAGTGGGTGAACCGGAATTCTTAGCAGGTAGAGGCATCTGGGTTGACTGGACATCAATTAAGAAAGAACTAGGATAGAAGGAGGTGAAGGGACAGTTTCCAAGGATAATTTTTAGGTTTCTGGCTAAGGCAACTTGGGGAATGATGGTGCCATTCAATGAGGTACAGAGGCAATTCTGGAATAGAAGCTTGTTCAGTTGGAGTTCCGTTTGGTCATACTGGGTCTGAACAGTCTGTGAGACTCTCCAGTGGATATGAACAGTAGGTAGGAACATTTAGGTCTGGAGCCATGGGAATGAGTGATGAAATCACCCAGACAGAGAGAACACAGAGAAAGAAGTCAAGGGGCTGCAATGGGCTTGACAGAATAGAAGTCTGCACAGGAACCAACAGCTGTCAGAGGAAAAGAGTCAAACCAGGGTTTTGATGGCGTAGAATCCAAAAAGGGCAAACTTTCAAAAGGGAATTGCGATTGGAGGCTAAAGTCATAGAGATACCTAAGGACTAAGAAATGTCCATCATATTTGGCAACTCGGAGGTCACTGATGACTTGAAAAAAATAGTGCGTTTAGTGGCCATTAGGAGTAGAACTCAGAGATAACAGAATGGGCAGGAAGAAATAGAGAAATGACAAAACAACTCGGAATGAGTGTGGCAATGAAAGAATAGGAAGAAAGCTTGGAAGTGTCACATGGTAGGACCAGTTCATGGTAGGACAAAAGAAAAAGAGCTGGAGAAAATGAGTATGTTGGCATTGAACAAAAAAAAGACAAGGCTAGATATACAAGAGAAAAGAAAAAACAGTGATGGGGACAAAGTCCTTGAAGAAGCCAGAAGAGAATAGATCAAGGACTTAGTCTTGAATAGAATGATGGCATCTCTTCCCAAGGGACAGAGAGGAAAGAACAAATCTGGTGCACCATGAATTGAGATGCACCAATTAGGAAAGAAATTATTAGAAAAAAATTATTTTTTTCTGTCAATAGGTGGTAGGATAATCAGCTAAGAAGGATGGGTTCATGTATTCACTGTACTTATCTATACTCTGTTAGTCTTCATTATCCTGTATTTGCTCAAAGAATGCTCAAACTACCACACAATTGCACTCATCTCACACGCTAGCAAAGTAATATTCAAAATTCTCCAAGCCAGCTTCAACAATATGTGAACCATGAACTTCCAGATGCTCAAGCCAGTTTTACAAAAGGCAGAGGAACCAGAGATCAAATTGCCAATATTTGTTGGATCATCAAAAAAAAGCAAGAGAGGTCCAAAAAATCACCCCATCTATTTCTGCTTTATTCACTACGTCAAAGCCTTTGACTGTGTGGATCACAATAAACTGTGGAAAATTCTGAGAGAGATAGGAATACTAGACCACCTGACCTGCCTCTTGAGAAATCTGTATGCAGGTCAGGAAGCAACAGTTAGAACTGGACATAGAATAACAGATTGGTTCTAAATAGGAAAAGGAGTGCTTCTAGGCTGTATGTTGTCACCCTGCTTATTTAACTTATATGCAGAGTACATCATGAGAAACGCTGGGCTTCATGAAGCACAAGCTGGAATCAAGATTACTGGGAGAAATATCAATAACCTCAGATATGCAGATGACACCATCCTTATGGCAGAAAGTGAAGAAGAACTAAAGAGTCTCTTGATGAAAGTCAAAGAGAAAAGTGAAAAAGTTGGCTTAAAGCTCAACATTCAGAAAACGAAGGTCATGGCATCCATTCCCGTCACTTCATGGCAAATAGAGGAGAAACAGTGGCAGATTTTATTTTGGGGGCTCCAAAAATCACTGCAGATGGTGACTGCAGCAACATAATTAAAAGATGCATACTCCTTGGAAGAAAATTTATGACCAACCTAGACAGCATATTGAAAAGCAGAGACATTACTTTGCCAAAACATGTCTGTCTAGTCAAGGGTATGGTTTTTCCAGTAGTCACTTATGGATGTGAGAGTTGGACTATAAAGAAAGCTGAGGGCCAAGAATTGTTGCTTTTGAACTGTGGTGTTGGAGAAGACTCAGGGACTCCCAAGAGATCCAGCCAGTCCATCCTAAAGGAAATCAGTCCTGAATTGGAAGGACTGATGTTGAAGCTGAAACTCCAATACTTTGGCCACCTGATACAAAGAGCTGACTCATTTGAAAATACTGTGATGCTGGGAAGATTGAAGGCAAGAGGAGAAAGGGATGACAGATGATGAGATGGTTGCGTGGCATCACTCAACCATCAATGGACATGAGTTTGAGTAAACTCTGGGAGTTGGTGATGGACAGGGAGGCTTGGCATGCTACAGTCCATGGAGTCGCAAAGAGTCAGACACAATCAAGCGAATGAACTGAACTGATCTGATCCTGTATTTGTTGTATTTGTTATTTTTTGAATGTGTCCTAAAAACGTCTTCCTCACGTTCAAACTAGAAATTTTAGCCAAAGCATGTGTGGTTATGTTGATGATTAGAGGAAAGTTTCCTATAGCAAAGAGACATTTTAGATGATATGATTCACTCTTATGACCAAAGAGGACATTTTACCTCATATTATACAGAATAAAATTTCAGAAAAAATATATTCTTGCATTTCACTAAACGAATATGAGAAAATTCTATTGCTAACTGACTGAGCTTCCTCCTGCTACCACCACCTCTTTGTTTTTGTCTTATTCTTTTCAAAGCTCCAGCAGTTGCCAGTTTACAATACTGTCTTTCATTCCTGAGCTCAACACGTTTTTCTGTTTGTTCTTTCCCCTCTTTTTCCTCTAAACATACTTAAACCACAAAGCTTTGTTTTTCCCCAAGTAGTGCCAGGAAATTGACAAAATGCCAACTATCTTTTTTAACTATGCAAACACACACACGCACACACACAACCTTTTAAAACACGGCTTAAGATAGTAGGTTTATTTATCTTTATATCTTTTCCCCTCAGTTGGGTTTATGGATGATGTCCAATATTTAGGCTCGAGTGAAAGATCCCATCTCATCCAGAGAAAAGCTGTAAAGCTTCTGGAAGCTATAGAGGGCAGTTAGAAAGATTGCTTAAGGAGAGGCTGTCAGCTTGCCTCTGTACCACGCTCTTCTGAGGTGACCCTCATCACAGGTCTGTACAAAAACGCAAAACTGACTTAGAGTTCCAAAAACTACATTTGAAATGGCACTTCATTCTAGAGAAATCTGTAAGTAGTACAAACGCAGCCTCCAGAATGACTTTTGTCAGTGGAAGAACAAGTCCTATTTTCTCTATTCAGTGTGCTCATCCTTCTTTCCTGCCTGTGAAAAGGCTTTTGGAGAAGAGCTACAGTGGTGAAATGGTAAAATTTGAGTCAAATGTGAATAATTAAAAAAATTTTTTCATTAAGACTCCTTTTCTTCGGCCACAAAATCTTGTGTCAAATGTATACTTACTAGACAACTTTCTTAGAAATAGAGTTTATAACTTCTCTCTTTACCTTTTCACTTTTCATTCGTTCTTTGATTTGGATTTTTAAAAATTACAAAAATATTACAGGGTCAACCAATAAATGGGCTTTTTTTTTTAGTTAATATTCTTTGCTGCCTTCCTCTCTAATATTCTCCTCCTTACTAAAGGAACCAGAAATAATATATTGGAGTGTTTCTTTCTGGGTCTTTCTTTACTCTCACATCTAATCACTCTTCAGGCTACTTATCGACCATTAAAATCAAATATCCATTTCTTCTCAGTACTTACATTATTTGACATCTAAAGAGATTAGAAACCGTTCATTAATCTTTCCTTCCTAAGACCCTCTCTTATCATGCTTTTCATGACCTTATACTTCTCTCATTTCTCTCCCATCTTTCTGGTCACTCCTTTCCAATATTTGTTACTAGCACTAATTCCTCTGCCTGTCAACTGTAGTGTTCTATCCCATGGAGCAAAAATTATATCTCAGGAAACTCCATACACTAAGCTAAAGAACATTTTGGACAAAACAAAAAATTGTCCCTCATCTGAATTTTACTGATAAGGAAACCAGGGCAGAGAGAGTGAGGAAATAACGTATCTAAGGCCATTTCAGAACCTGAGCCTCAAACAGTAGCTTGCTGACTTAAAATTCAGATCTTGAAAATGATCAGCAACCTACCAATTTCCTGGTATATTTCCTCTTTTTATTTCTTCTGCTTAGTTGTAGCAGAACTGCAAGGCAAACCTAATCTTGAAAGGTTTTATGACAGCCACCATAATATGCTATATAGGAATTCAGCTGGGGAAGCCAACAGAAAGGACTCAAGAGGCTAGTCCGTTTTATTGTCCTGTGAGCAAAAAGGGGTAAATAGGCTCCCATAGAGATTGGGATGAATTATAATTGGCACAGAAAGAAAGCTGAAGTTATCTGTAAAAAGGCCCCTTTCAGAGGTGTTTAGGAAGCTACAGGCACTGGATACAACCATAAGTCACACTCACCTAACAGCTCAGTACAGCTTCTATGGTAAAAGCCACTGAGTCACCACCAAGTGTTTTGGGGTACCTTTTTGTGTCCAGATTTATGCTAACCCCTTTGTGTGTGCGTGTGTTAAGTCACTTCAGTCGTGTCTGACTGTATTTAACCCTCTGGACTATAGCCTGCCAGGCTCCTCTGTCCATGGGATTCTCCAGGCAAGAATATTGGAGTGGGTTGCCATGCCCTTTTCCAGAGGATCTTCCTGAACCAGGGATCAAACCCATGTATCTTACGTCTCCTGCACTGGCAGGTGGGTTCTTCACCACTAGTGCCACTTGGGAAGCTCCAGTCTTTTGTATACCGTGACCTTATTTTCCAAACTCCAAATCAGGGCATATCAAATGATCATAAAAAGATCACTTGAAATTTGGGCCTTTCATAGCTGCTATGCCATAGAATGTTATAGGATACAAGTCATGGATTTTACCACCCAAAATCTGCAGTTCTTTTAGTGTAACAAGATATTGTGTGTAGCAGGAGGGTAATGTGGAACTCTGGGTATTAGTTTTTAGCTGACACTCCAAAATTTAAAAACAAAAATAATAAACTAACCAAAGTTTTAATTAAAGCACTTCTTTGGAGCAGGCTGAGAAATTCCAAAACCAACTCTAAAAACCTTAGTGATCCCTCTCCTCTATCTCTGAAAGCAGCTGAGGTAGGAGAGGCTGAGGGAAGAGGAGAGAATTTCTCTGAGTTTGTCTCAGCTGCAGAGAATGACCCCATCTAAGGACATCTCTTCCTGGGGCCCATATCCAGTGGTTTGACTGAGGTGGGGAATGAAGGACAGGCCATCTGTGGACAACTCTGAGGGTTGTGAGAGCCCTAGAGTTCCCTGTTGGATAGGCTGAAGATGCCCTGGGCCCCATACTTGCTTTATTCCTTCCCTGTGCAACTGCGTCCATCTCTTCCTGTCACAGGTATTCATCTTACAAATACCTCTTACGAATCAACCTATATACTTAACTGTGTCTCCGAGTAACTTTTGGGAAATCTAGGCCATGAGAGGAGTGGATAGATACTTCCTTCTCACCTAAGCCAAGCCAGTGGGTGTTCAGGGGATTCCTGCAGAGTTTGATATGTCTCCCAGATCTGGGAAACAAAACAGACTCAGTACCCTCATGGTGGAAGTGAAGAACTAGAGGTGACAGCATAGATAGAGAGGCAGGGAAACAAAGGAGAGGGATTGTGCTGCACTGGGAATGGGTTCTCTTAAGGAGACAACAAATATAAGAGAAAGACAGACATCAAATGCATACAGAGCAATGAGGTCCTGCAAGCAACAGGCCAGGGATGGAGAGCAAGACTCAATTCAATGTCTGCTCCAAGTAGTTGACAGTGAAAGTCTGCATATTATAGTTGAAAGAAGAGTTTTAGATTGTGTCTGATTTTAGTGAGAAAAATGAAAAAACTAATTAGCAGCATCTCTCATGGCTTCCAGAAAGAGAGAACTGTGGCACAAATTTGCCATTTCTGAAATAAGGAATAAAGAAAAGATGCTATACAAATTACTAATCATTTGACATAGAAAATAAACTTGCTATCTGCCATGCTAGGATCAGAAGTAAATTGTCAGAAAGTCAGACCTGCTCAAACTCCTCCACTGATGAAAAGCCATTAATGGCTCCATATTTTAGAATGATTCAGAGTCCCTTCATGTTTGAACTCCTATCAAGTTTGTCCCATGTTTCCCCTACTAGGCTCTCTCTAGCCACTTAGAATTTCCTTTTTACACTTCTTTTATATCTCAGTGACTTTACAGATTGTGGTCCTTCTGTCTAGAATTCCTAGCGCTAACCATTCCTACTTGTTCCTCAATCCCCAGGTCAGGCATTTTTCTCCTTGGAGAACCCTTCCTGAAACACAATTCTCAGTCCAAAGTTGGTCCCATTCCTCTTTGGGGTATTACTCTGTCTTGATTCATGAAGCATTATGAGCCTATGTTGTAATACCCACCCTTCACTTAGACTGCAAGTTCCTTGAAAGTAGATATGTTTCACCTTTTTACCCCTTAGATCTCAGCCCTGGGGCTGGCACACAACATGGACCAAATACTTTTAAATAAATGAAAGATGCCTAGAACCATTAAGGGATTCTTCACTGAGTAGGTCAGAATTAAATATGATGCTGCAACTCTTGGGCCAAGTGTGACTTAGAGGGGACAGTCCATTGTTTCCCATGCAAACCCAAAATCTAAATATCCAGAGGATCCAAAACAGATGTAACTAAAACTCAGCTTTGCATAGCTGAGAACTCTTCTGGCATAGACACTAATCCACCACACTTGGAATTTTTGCTATTTAAAGAAGGAAATCTCACCTGACAGATGGATTACTGTTCAGGCAAACTGTATTTGCACAGCTGCAGAGTCATTCTCAAATAAGATGTTGGAGCTCTCCTCTCTATGTAGGAAATTTGTTGAGTAGATGAAAATATTAAACCATTTACACAGAGCTTGGAGAACTGTGGGGAGCACCATGTCCATTAACAACATTTATAAAAAATTCCTTGAAAGATTTTTACCCTCTTCTTTCTGGTGTGTGTGTGTAAGTTTCTTTAGGTTATAAATAAAGACTTTTAGAATCTACCATGAATCAGGGAAAAATAGAAGCTTGGATGGCCAGGTGTCTATAGAACCCATCAGAAGCCTGACCACATGATGGACCCATGGCAGCTCTTAAGCTGTCAAAATACTGTCTGATAGGGTTTATCCTGGAGTTGTTTCTTCAGCTCAGCTTCTCTTTGCTCTGCAACCATTTTTCTGAGTGAAGAACTGCAATGAATGCAATTCAGGAGAAACATACTTTGGTCACAATCGCCTAGAGTGTGCTTATTCAACACAGTGCTCTTAGAGGAACTTAATTCACCTGTGTAAGTCAACCAGGGCCATGCATGGCCACAGGACAAAACTCAGAAGACTTCCCTGCAAGCTGAAAGCAGCAGCACAATTTATAGAACCAAATGAGATTTCTGGGGGCAACTCTACTGCTTAAGCCTATGGTCTTGAGTCTTTGGGGGTTGTAGATCTTTGTAGGTTCACATAGGGTTTTTAGCTTCTTCAGTTATTAAATGTGAACCCTTTTAGGTTAGGATAGTGGGGCAGAAGCTCTTGAATGGGTGGAAAAACAAGGTTTTGAGAATTGATGGTACCGCAAATTCATAGTATCAAACTTAAAAGAGAGTGGTGACAGCTAAGGGGTTCCAGTCTTTAAACAATTACAATGGAAGGAGAGTAGGAGAAAAAGTTAAAGTGTGTTATATAGTTCCACTTTTTAAGGCTTTTCACGGTGTCTAGTGGCTTCCCTGGTGGCTCAGAGGGTAAAGCGTCTGCCTGCAATGCAGGAGACCCGGGTTCAATCCCTGGGTCAGGAAGATCTCCTGGAGAAGGGAATGGTAACCCACTCAGGTACTCTTGCCTGGAAAATCCCATGGACAGAGGAGCCTGGTAGGCTACAGTCCATGGGGCCGCAAAGAGTTGGACATGACTGAGCAACTTCACTTTCACTTCACTTTCATGGCATCTAGTTCCTTCTTTGGAACAAGTGAGCTGGTTGAAAAGTCAAAGCCAACTATTAGAAAATAAAACAAAAAGGAAAAAAGGTTGGGAACATGGAGAAAAACTGAAAACATGTCCAAATATTCTGTCTCTTTCAAAAGGACAAAAAGTCCATGTGTCCCAGGATATTTGGGTCTATGTTAAGAGAATATTCTTTGCTTCTGTGTAAACACACTATCACATCTATATTCAATGGCAGAGAGGGAGGAGAGGGAGACATAGAGATAAGAGAGAGAGATTAAACTTCATGTTAGAAACCCCAGGGCTTTGGTAGAAATACTGTAGGTATTACAAAGTGGTGTAGCTTTAAGAACCAAAAGGGATACACTGAACAGTCCAAATCACACACAGCCACTGCTATTCTAGGTAGAGGGAAAATCTCTTCATAAAATACCTACCAAACATATTAAGAACAAGAGCTGTAAGAATTAAAGAGTAGGAATTTTTAAAAATGGGAGATAAAATAGTTTTATTTTTTTAATTTTATTTTTACTTTATTCTACGTTACAATACTGTATTGGTTTTTGCCATACATTGACATGAATCAGCCACAGGTGTACACTATCTCCCAATCCTGAAACCCCCTCCCACCTCCCACCCCCATACCATCTCTCTGGATCATCCCCGTGCTCCAGCCCAAAGCATCCTGTATCCTGCATCGAACATAGACTGGTGCTTCATTTCTTATATGATAGTATACATGTTTCAATGCCATTCTCCCAAAGCATCCCACCCTCTTCTCCCCTCTCCCTCTCCCTCAGATGCCAAAAGTCCTTTCTATACCTCTGTGTCTCTTTTGTTGTCTCACATACAGGGTCATAATTACTATCTTTCTAAATTCCATATATATGTGTCAGTATACTGTATTGGTGTTTTTCCTTCTGGCTTACTTCACTCTGTATAATTGGCTCCAGTTTCATCCATCTCATTAGAACTGAGTCAAATTTATTCTTTTAAGGGCTGAGTAATACTATGGAGTATTACTATGGAGTATTGTGTATATGTACCACAGCTTTCTTATCCATTCATCTGCTGATGGACATCTAGGTTGTTTCCACATCCTGGCTATTATAAACAATGCTGCAATGAACATTGGGGTACATGTGTCTCTTTCAATTCTGGTTTCCTCAGTGTGTATGCCCAGCAGTGGGATTGCTGGGTGATAAGGCAGTTCTACTTGCAATTTTTAAAGGAATCTCCACACTGTTTTCCATAGTGGCTGTACTAGTTTGCTATTGTAGGTAGAGGGAAAACCTCTTCAAAAATACCTACTAAACATATTAAGAACAAGAGGTGTAAGAATAAAAGAGTAGAAATTTTTAAAAATGGGAGATAAAATAGTTTTAAAAGTCAAAAAAAAATTCAATCCATAATGAAAGTGACAACAGATACATGATTGCATTGACTGAGCTGGAGATACTTGTACAGAAATGACCGTTTCCCCCTTCCATCTACTTTCTTCTTCCTTTAGAGGGCACTGTATGGATAAAAGTTTCTCTCAGCCCATCATGTTTTTGTGGAACCACTTCTTTCCAACTGTCAGTTCATTCAGTTTGAATATCATGGATCCTACGCAGTGGCTTTTGGGCCATGCCCAGCCAGGCATGACCAATCAGAACACTCCATCCCTCTAGTCAATGGTGATTGGTTCATCTGCCCAAACCAAGGCAATGAAAATATCCTGACAACTTCTGTAAAAACTACTGATAAAAAAGTAACTCTTTTGGGGGTTGCTGATCTGAAGAGCCTCCTTGAGAAAATAGCCAACAGGGAGAAAAACTGAGCTGAACAATGAGGAGGGAAAGTGGACACATGGTTATCTAGTTGGAGGTCCAAATCTGCTTTCAATTAGAAACATTGTTGGATTTCTTGAATTTCCAGTTAAGTAGGACAATCAGTTTCATTTTTTGCTTAATGTAGTTTGAATAGGGTTCTGTCACTTGCCATAAAATGTCTTACTTAATACAAAAGGGCAGAGCTAGAAGGTCTTAGCTTGGAACCCAGATAACCTTCTTAGTTAAATTTTAGCAAACAAGGAATACCTGGGACACTGCAGTTACAGTTGACAAAATGGAAGAACACAGTATCAACAATTGGATCCAAGCCCCTTTCAAACAACCCTCAAATGTTTTTACAGTGTCGTCTCATGTCTATAGGCATCTGGGTTCTTTCAAGATAGCATGACAGTTAAGTAGATTGATAGCCAGCAAGATGCCCAGTTTTCTCCTTGACCTCCTCTGCACTTTCTGCCATTTTCTTCAGGTACATGCCACTGCCCCATCATTCTTATGTGGCTTCTCCTTGCTGTGTGCTTTTCTCTAGTGTAAAACCTGGTACACTGTCATAGATGCTTCCTAATCCATCTACCCCACCAGACAGACAGCTCTCCCAGACTGGGAATGCCCATAATTCATGTTTTAATATCTGGAGCCTAGTACAGAGCCTAACACACTAGCAAATTATGCATTGGATTGAACTTGAGGCTAAACTCAGACTTACTCTCTGACCATCACTCAGTGCCCAGCCTCTGTCTCAATGAAACCCTCAGAGACATGTCTGCCTATGATCTCAGTCTGATACTGTCTCCTGCTTGGCCTTGTCAATTATATAGAAACTGATACAAATGTCCATATGGTCAAAGCTATGATTTTACCAAGCTATGGCTTTACCAGTAGTTATGTAAGGATGTGAGAGTTGGACCATAAAGAAGGCTGAGCACCAAAGAATTGATGTTTTTGAACTGTTGTACTAGAGAAGACTCTTGAGAGTACCTTGGACTGCAAGGAAGTAAAATTAGTCAATCTTAAAGGAAGTCAACCCTGAATATTCATTGGAAGGACTGATGCTGAAGCTGAAGCTCCAATACTTTGGCCACCTGATGCAAAGAGCCAACTCACTGGAAAAGACCCTGATTCTGGGAAAGACTGAGGGCAGAAGGAGAAGGGGGCAACAGAGGATGAGATGGCTGACTGGAACAATAGACTCAGTGTATATGAGTCAGAGAAAACTCCAGGAGATGGTGAGGGAAAGGGAAGCCTGGCATGCTACAGTCTATAGGGTCACAGATAGTCAGACATGATTCAGCAACTGAACAACAACATGTCTATAAATGGGCTTATTTATTTACTCAACACTTAAAAGGTCAGTTTTCATTCCAATTCCAAAGAAAGGCAATGCCAAAGAATGTTCAAACTACTGCACAATTGCACTCATCTCACACGCTAGCAAAGTAATGCTCAAAATTCTCCAAGCCAGGCTTCAGCAATACGTGAACCGTGAACTCCCTGATGTTCAAGCTGGTTTTAGAAAAGGCAGAGGAACCAGAGATCAAATTGCCAACATCTGCTGGATCAAGGAAAAAGCAAGAGAGTTCCAGAAAAACATCTATTTCTGCTTTATTGACTATGCCAAAGCCTTTGACTGTGTGGATCACAATAAACTGGAAAATTCTGAAAGAGATGGGAATACCAGACCACCTGACTTGCCTCTTGAGAAATCTGTATGCAGGTCCAGTTAGAACTGGACATGGAACAACAGACTGGTTCCAAATAGGAAAAGGAATACGTCAGGCTGTATATTGTCACCCTGCTTATTTAACTTCTATGCAGAGTACATCATGAGAAACTCTGGACTGGAAGAAACACAAGCTGGAATCAAGATTGCTGGGAGAAATATCAGTTACCTCAGATATGCAGATGACACCACCCTTATGGCAGAAAGTGAAGAGGAACTAAAAAGCCTCTTGATGAAAGAGGAAAGTGAAAAAGTTGGCTTAAAGCTCAACATTCAGAAAACGAAGATCATGGCATCCAGTCCTATCACTTCATGGGAAATAGATGGGGAAACAGTGAAAACACTGTCAGACTTTATTTTTATGGGCTCCAAAATCACTGCAGATGGTGACTGCAGCCATGAAATTAAAAGACGCTTACTCCTTGGAAGAACAGTTATGATCAACCTAGATAGTATATTCAAAAGCAGAGACATTACTTTGCTGACTAAGGTCCGTCTAGTCAAGGATTTGGCTTTTCCTGTGGTCATGTACGGATGTGAGAGTTGGACTGTGAAGAAAGCTGAGCACCGAAGAATTGATGCTTTTGAACTGTGGTGTTGGAGAAGATTCTCCTTGGACTGCAAGGAGATCCAACCAGTCCATTCTAAAGGAGATCAGCCCTGGGATTTCTTTGGAAGGAATGATGCTGAAGCTGAAACTCCAGTACTTTGGCTGCCTCATGCGAAGAGTTGACTCATTAGAAAAGACTCTGATGCTGGGAGGGATTGGGGGCAGGAGGAGAGGGAACGACAGAGGATGAGATGGCTGAATGGCATCACGGACTCGATGGACGTGAATCTGAGTGAACTCTGGAAGATGGTGATGGACAGGGAGGTCTGGCGTGCTGCGATTCATGGGGTCGCGAAGAGTTGGACATGACTGAGTGACTGAGCTGAACTGAACTGAACTATCAGATAAGAACTCTGTGTGTTTTAACCTATTCAGTCCTCACCATAGCCCCTCTGTCTCAAAGATAAAGACACTGGGTTGAGAGGTTAACATGCCCAAGGTCACCCAGCTTATGAGTGCAGTGTCCAGGGATTCAAAACAAGCAGCCTGTCTTGAACTGGACTTATTATCAGCACCTTGTGGGCCCCACAGGTTTCATTTATATTGTCAAATTAGCCTCATGACAACCCTACTAGCTATGTTTATTAGCCCCAATTTCCAGATATGACAATTGAGACCCAGTGAGGTTATTTTTCCAAGGTCACCTGACTGCAAGAAGAAAAGCTAAGATTACATCCCAGGGAGCCCAGAACCCACATCCAATAAGCACTGTGCCCAACAGTTGTCTATTAACTGATTGTTGATTGTATCAGAAGAAGCTACCAAGTAACCTACCTTTAATTACCATTTGTTTTTCTTCTTCTTATTTCATAGGTATAGCAACATCGATTTCATAGGATTGTCATACACCCTTCTATCTATGTTTGTAAAGTTCCAAGAACATCTGGTATATAGTAAGTGCTCAACAAATGGTAGTTATCATTACTGTTTACTGAGTGCTTCTTGTGCCAGACATTGTACTGGCACTTTACTTGCAATATTGCATCTAATTCCCACATCAACCTCATGAGGTAGATACCAATATGATGCTCAGTTTATATATGTGGAAACTGAAGTGGAAATTTCTCCTTGTGTTTCCTCACACTCAGCACATGATCACAAGATAAGTAGCCTATTTCCCTAAGCTTCCCTATAGAAAAATGTTAAGTTGCCAAACTATCTCATTTAGTTGGCTGGCAAGGCTACTGAGGAATATGCTTATCCAATTATAAGTGGCTATATAGGTATATCACAGTCCTACGATTCAATTTCATTCTGACACTACTCAGAATTAGCACAAAGCCCACAGGTTAAGGGTTCAGTCCACAGGACTACTTCAGACATGGGCCACAAACAGGGTGCCCAGGCTATCTGCCTTCTGCTTGGCTGTCTACAAATTTGAAAGTTGCAGTGACTCCCTCAGATCTGATAATTCAGTAAAACAGTTCATAGAACTCGGGAAAACACTTAACTTACACTTGTCAATTTATCATACAGAGTACAACTCAGAAATAGCCAAGTGGAAGAGATGTATAAATGCAAGGTAGGGGTGGGTGGATAGAGCTCAGAGTCAACTAGATGAAAGAGATGGAGTGAGGTTCAGAGCTCTCTCCAGGCATGCCACCCTCCTGGCATGGTGATGTGTTTACCAACCTAGAAGCTCTTGGATAGTTAGTGCCCAAGGCTATACAATTAGTTGTTTGATAGAGCAGTATGGTACTAGCTGTGACTCTCTTTCTTACTTACAAAGTTCTGGTGAAGAGACCAAGAGCCCAAAGATCCCGTTGGGTCATCCCAGTGCATCAGCCCCAAGTACCCTGTATTATGCATTGAACCTGGACTGGCAATTCATTTCACATATGATAATTTACATGTTTCAATGCCATGCTCCCATATCATCCCACCCTCGTGCTCTCCCACAGAGCCCAAAAGACTGTTCAATACATCTGTGTCTCTTTTGCTGTCTCGCATACAGAGTTATTGTTACCATCTTTCTAAATTCCATATATATGTGTTAGTATACTGTATTGGTGTTTTTCTTTCTGGCTTACTTTACTCTGTATAATCGGCTCCAGTTTCATCTACCTCATGGGGAGGGTCGTGGGAGGGGGAACACATGTACACCCATGGCAGATTCAAGTCAATGTATGGCAAAACCAGTACAATATTGTAAAGTAAAATTAATTAAAAATAAAATAATAATAATAAAAAGAGCCCAATGATCACGGGCCTCTCCTTTGCTTCTATTAGCTCCTGGTCTTTTGATGACTCCATAGCCATGGGCCTCAGCTCATAGAAGAAGAGCCTGCACACCTATAACTCTGCAGAGTTAAAGGAGAAAGAAAACATATGCTTATTGAGCTCCTACAATATTTGAGCACCAAGGACTGGAGACATGAATCTATCCAATCTGAAACCTCTTTGCTCAACAGCTAAAAATGCAAACCTCTTCCTCATCCCTGTTCTTACTGATGTTGTTGATGGGGGTAAGCTGGCACAGGAAGAAAGAGTTGGAAATGTCCTTGTTAATTTCAGCTTTGTAGATGATTCAGATTGCCCCCCCAAAAAAAAAAATTCACCTTGGGTCAAAAGCATATGGACAAATTATTTGTGCAGACTAAATAATCCAGATGGCTATCTGAGTTATTGAAGCAGAAAAGAAAACAGTTTCATCATAGATGGAGCCAATTCAGTAAATTCAGGAAACAACAGATTTCTTTACCTTGCATGACCTGATTTTTTTCTCTTCTTCATTTGGCTGGCTTAATTTTTACTGTGCACTTGCCAAATCTTCACTTCACTTGGGCTATTTAAATAGTCACAATGTTGCCTTTTATATAAAAGATTAACAAATAAACAACTAAAATTTGATGGAGAAGAATGACATGTGGAATAAAGGATTAATCAATTCTGTCACTCTCATTTGGGCAGCAAAATCAAGCCTCTTGTTTGGGGAAATACTGCTGGATGGGATAGTTTCCACATTGCCAGGCTGTTTTTCTTTTAATATCACAGCTGATTTGCTGTGGTGGAGGCTGCAACAAACTGTTGGCACTATCACTAGTTACAAAATGTGTTTGCCAAACTACTCAGGGTAGAGGGAGCCATACTGTCTTCTTTAATGGTGGGCTACTTCTGCCAGGGAAAAAGACTAGCATAGAAAAGAGCCTTATTCATCTTTTCCCCTTCACCTCCTTGTGGCCTGAACAAAGTGAATGTATCAGATTGTGTGGAAAACACCGGTAGGAATTTCTATGTTCCTCTCTATCCAATACTGCTGTTGGAAACTTTCAGCAGGTGTTTCAACCACTGGCTTTCTCTTATTCTCTTATTCTTGGTGCACATAGCTGCAGAACCTTGGGAATATGCAGATGGCTCACCTGTTCCATTGCTGTGTTTGAAAAATATAAAGGACAGTGGGTACCAGATGCTTTTGAATCCTTCTTTAATAGTCAAACCTCCTGTCAATTCTCTTCTAAGAAGCAAAAATGTAAAATCAGAGGGACCTAAACAAAGTTCCAAACTGGAATTCTAGCTCACTCCTGGAAACTCTCACATCAGTGCACTGTATTCTATGGAAGATAATTATACTATCTTTTTTTTTCCTGTCCCCATTCACAGATGTCAATATATGGTGAGTGGTTTCCAGAAATTTACTTCATTTGCAACTAAAAGCAAGAAGAGAAGGCAACCCAAGCCACCTTGGCATCCTGATAGCTCAGCACCCTCTATTAAGAACACAGCTCCATGACAGTCACCTCTTGAGGGTCAAGGCAAGAAAGCAGGGACATATTATTTAGGACACATTTAAAAATAAGAATTAAACTGTCACAGTACTTAAATTTTCTCCCTTTCTAAGCCCTCTAAACCAAAGAATCAACCTCTCCCATTAGGTGAAACGACAACGATTCAGAGTTAAAGGTGAATAAAAATGCAATATTTTAATTCGCTTTCAGAATTCCTTGGGTGAATTACATTTTTTTTTTTTGAGTATAAAAAAGAAGAAATCCCTTCTTAAAACTGACTACTGACATTAGTGAATAACAAGATCAGAGGGAGGAATGGGCTGAGTGCTATGACCATCATACAATTTTACTCTTAGTTTTGCAGGTAACTTGGCTCTATTTTTCATTCATTCGCACATGCATTCAGTGCTGAGAATTGACACTGGCCTCTAAAATTAAATTCTAGGTAATTTTTATTGCACTCTTATCATGAACCAGATACTGCTCAAAATGCTTTACTTATGTTACTGTATTAAATCCTCAGTAAATGCTATGAGATAGGTACTATTCTTATCTTCTTTTTCCAGAGAGAAAAATGCAAACTTTGAGAGATTAAGAAATTTGCCAAAGGAAATCCAGTTGGCAGGTGTGGAGGAAGACTGTGAACTGAGGCAGTCTTAACTTCAGAGCTAACATTCTAAACAGCCCACCTGCCCAATAGCTAGTTGGTGGGATAGTATTAGAACAGGACCTAGAGAAGCCAGGTGGCTACCCAACAAGTCACATCTGCTTCTGAAGGGTTTATTTTTATACCTTACTGCCTTCTTTATAGGAGAGTTTTGGAATGAACACAGGAAGTGACCTACTGGCAAGAAGAAACAGATGATTCCTGTTGAACAGAGAGGAGGGTGAGAAACACTTTTGAGCCACAAGAATATCATTTTTTTCACACCAATGGAGGTCATTGAATGCATCACAAGAGAGAAATGGATTTTGAGAGGTCACATGGAGAAGAGTCCCATGTTTGAGGAGGATATTCTGCTACCAGAGAAGTGATCTAACAGATGTTTTGCTGCAGAAAGGCTACTTTTATTGAATCTTGCCCAGGAGCATACACTTATGAAGTTGACCAAATAGCCTGTTTGGTCAGACCTTTCCAGATACTTTAAAGACCCTGAAGTGTGTCCTGCAAGTCTCCTGGAGTAGGTGCATGTGGTTCCAGGTACTCTGTTGACAAGCTATAAAGGGCTTCAGGCTACCTTGTGTGTTATTGTTTTCTAGTCGCTAAGCTATGTCCCTTCATGGGAAATAGATGGGGAAACAGTGGAAACAGTGTCAGACTTCATTTTTGGGGGCTCCAAAATCACTGAGATGGTGACTGCAGCCATAAAATTAAAAGAGGCTTACTCCTTGGAAGAAAAGTTATGACCAAGCTAGACAGCATATTCAAAAGCAGAGACATTACTTTGCTGACTAAGGTCTATCTAGTCAAGGCTATGTGTTGGGGGCCAGTTTGAAGAACTCCACCCATGGCAAAGGTCATGAGGAAAAAGAAGCTTGGCATATGCAAAGGCATGATCAAGCCTCAGGAGATCCCCTGTTCCTGAGCATCTACCCCCAAACCAGAGTACTTTACAGGGCGCTCTCCCCCATAACCATTTCTCTCAGAGAAGGAGTTAACTTGCAGCTCCAGTTAATAAAAATTCCTGGGCGTGATAAGAGTGTTTCAGCTTACAAACTCTGAAGGTTCTCCAGCCTGCCTGATCAGGTTGTCCAGCCACATGTGATTGTTTACAGCCTCCCAACTGTGAGAGGCATGGGATGCTTTAAAACTTTCTAAATACAGACTCTTTTGAGAAGTTAGAAGGTCATTAGTATAGTATTAGTGGGTTGATTAGGAATTATATTGGTGAAAGGACTGCAAGGAGATCCAACCAGTCCATTCTGGAAGGAGATCAGCCCTGGGTGTTCTTTGGAAGGAATGATGCTAAAGCTGAAGCTCCAGTATTTTGGCCACCTCATGTGAAGAGTTGACTTATTGGAAAAGACTTTGATGCTGGGAGGGATTGGGGGCAGGAAGAAAAGCGGACGACCGAGGATGAGATGGCTGGATGGCATCACTGACTCTATGGACGCGAGTCTGAGTGAACTCTGGGAGTTGGTGATGGACAGGGAGGCCTGGCGTGCTGTGATTCATGGGGTAGCAAAGAGTCGGACATGACTGAGCGACTGAACTGAACTGAACTGAAGTCATGTCCAGCTCTTTTGCAACTCCATGGACTGTACCCCACAAGGCTCCTCTGTCCATGGAATTTCCCAGCAAGAAAACTGAGATGGTGTGCCACTTCCTTCTCCAGGGGATCTTCCTGACTCAGGGATCAAGTCTACATCTCCTGCACTGGAAGACAGGTTCTTTACCACTGAGCCACCAGGGTAGCCCTACCTTGTGTTACCAATTTGTAAATTGTCCGTGTTGCCAAATAAGTAAGTCAGAGGGTTTGGTTGTCTGGCAATAACTCAAAGCTCTATATTCCTCTTCTGTCTTGGATTCATTTATTCCAACAGCTTTTCCTGAGTGTTTCTTTGGGCCAATTACTAAGGGTCCCCAGACAAACAAGGCATGATCCTTTGCATCAAAGAATGTGTAGTGAGGATATCTGAAGCCCCATAAGCTCCGGGAGAGAGCTTCCTGTCCTCTACTCCTCATCACTCAGGCTGGGCATGAAGTAAAGAAAATGAGTTTTCCCTTTTCTCTTGTATCTGATGCTTTGTTGCTTAGGTACCGTCTCTAACCTCCTACTTGACTGGTTGATGACTTTATGTTGATCCAGTGTTAGACAATTTCCAACTGCTAATAAAAAATAAAAGTAACTCACACCATAAAAGCTCTGCATGTGGCACACATGTGACAACCCTTTGAAGTAGTTTCTGTTAATGTCTTTATTTTCTACGGTGGAGTATTGAGACACAGGAAGTTAAAAAGATGAGCCCAAAGTTAAAATGTTAATCAGTTTCTCTTCAAAGCACATTGTAACAACCACTGGTATACAGCTGTGAAAAGAAGGGAAGTGAAAAGCAAAGGAGAAAAGGAAAGATATTCTCATTTGAATGCAGAGTTTCAAAGAATAGCGAGGAGAGATAAGAAAACCTTCCTCAGTGATCAATGCAAAGAAATAGAGGAAAACAATAGAATGGGAAAGACTACAGATCTCTTCAAGAAAATCAGAGATACCAAGGGAACATTTCATGCAAAGATGGGTTTGATAAAGGACAGAAATGGTATGGACCTAACAGAAGCAGAAGATATTAAAAAGAGGTGGCAAGAATACACAGAAGAACTGTACAAAAAGATCTTCACAACCAAGATATCACAATGCTGTGACCACTCACCTAGAGCCAGACATCCTGGGATGTGAAGTCAAGTGGGCCTTAGAAAGCATCACTATGAACAAAGCTAGTGGAGGTCATGGAATTCCAGTTGAACTATTTCAAATCCTGGAAGATGATGCTGTGAAAGTGCTGCACTCAATATGCCAGCAAACTTGGAAAACTCAGCAGTGGCCATAGGACTGGAAAAGTTCAGTTTTCATTCCAATTCCAAAGGAAGACAATGCCAAAGAATGGTCAAACTACTGCACAATTGCATTCATCTCACACGCTAGTAAAGTAATGCTCAAAATTCTCCAAGCTAGGCTTCAGCAATACGTGAACCATGAACTTTCAGATGTTCAAGCTGGAGTTAGAAAAGGCGGAGAAATCAGAGATCAAATTGCCAACAATCTGCTGGATCATGGAAAAAGCAAGAGAGTTCCAGAAAAACATCTATTTTTGCTTTATTGACTATGCCAAAGGTTTTGACTGTGTAGATCACAATGAACTGTGGAAAATTCTGAGAGAGATGGGAATACCTGACCACCTGACCTGCCTCTTAAGAAACTTATATGCAGGAAAGGGAGCAAGAGTTACAACTGGACATGGAACAACAGACTGGTTCCAAACAGGAAAAGGAGTATGTCAAGGCTGTATGTTGTCACCCTGTTTGATAATGCTACCATTATAAAGAACCTTGCAAGAAGAGATAAGAAAGAAGCTGATGCAGAGATGGGGAAAGATGCTAAGTTATAAATCATAGCAATAATTAGCATTCAGTAAGTGTATAGAGATGATCTCAAATCCTCAAAGCCTCACTGCTAGGTGGATATTATTTTCCATGTGAGGAAATGGATATGGTAGAAGTAAGATTTGAATCCAGATCAGCTTTCTCTCCTTGGGCTTTTAGCTGCATCATCCTGCTTCCTGGTGACAAGAATTACACAGAGCATGAAGATGAACTCTATCTCCCAGTGAGAGACCATTACTGAGATGAGTAAGATGCAACTATAATTTAATGGAGAACATTAGAATTAGATGATCTTAGAGATCACTCATAATTCAGTAATTATTGAAAGAAGGAATTTCCATAGTTCAGATAAGAGACACCAATGGTTCTTGAATTAACACCACAAATAGTACAATACAGGATAAGGAAACTGAATTCCTTAGGCTATGGAATAAAGGATGGACATCTAGCAAATCTAAATGGAACAAAAAAGAATTTGAGGCTAACTTTGGTAAAATTCAGGCCAAAAAAAAAAAAAAAAAGCCATTATTTAACCCTGTGGCACCATTAAATGTTGAAGATTAACTTGCTTACTGATGTTGCTTCTTTTTACCAGTGCAGAGTGAAACCAAGTAGCAAAAACTTAAGTGATTCAGGAATATTGTGGGTACCAGTAATTTTAAGAACCTACATAGCTTCTGAGTTGTGTGTAAATTATCTCTGAGTAGGAGAAGGCAATGGCAACCCACTCCAGTACTCTTGCCTGGAGAATCCCATGGATGGAGGAGCTTGGCAGGCTGCAGTCCATGGGGTCGCTAAGAGTCAGACATGACTGAGCGACTTCACTTTCACTTTTCACTTTCATGCATTGGAGAAGGAAATGGCAACCCACTCTAGTGTTCTTGCCTGGAGTGTCCCAGGGACAGAAGAGCCTGTTGGGTGCTGTCTATGGGGTCACACAGAGTTGGACATGACTGACATGACTTAGCAGTAGCAGCAGCACAGACCACTCAGTATAACTATTTGCCTGGTGACCTAACCTCTGGCAACATCCCCATGAAGAATGTGGAGACCAGTTTGAGACTTAGAATGACTGATGTCCTCCAGCTCTATTAAGAAAACTTTTACTAGAGAAAATTTTACTGGAAAGCCAAGCTGTTAATCCAAGCACTAGAAACCCTTGAGAGTAGAGAGATGTCACATGCTTCTCCATTTAGTGAGGCCTCCACCTAGGAAACCACTTTGCTGGCTAGATATTGAAATTTTGCATTGTTTGTCCATGTCAATCAGATTATAATTTGTTCCATGGGGGCAGTTTCCAAAGGACTGAAGAGCTGGAAATAGCTCTTGGACACAGAACTAGTACTACTGGAGTCTTGCTGTGTCTTTGGTGATGTAAGCTTGTCACAGTTGTCATTTGTAGTCAGAGAGCTAGCTGTGGTTAATAGGAATTAATTTCTCTGGTTATACAGACACATACTGCCACATAAATGCACATGCTGTGTGGGGAAACCACAGCCTCTGCTCTTATATCTGTTCTAAATCTTGCACAGACCTTCCATCACCCTTATGCATCATTATTTGAGTTGCTCAGTGTATCTCTCTTCATCTGTCAGTGAGTCTTTGTCATGCATAACTTATTTTCATTTCTTTTGTGAACAGAGTCTTGCCTTAAGAGGATCTGAATTCCTCCAGACCATTCTTTAAGGAATTAGATAAAAACAATAATTGAGTCTCTAGCGGATATCGAGCTAAATACTTTGCATTAGCTCATTTAATCCACACAAAACCTCTAATGAGGCAGGTACTATTATTAACTTCATGTTGTCAGTGATGAAAGACCTAGGTTATGCAGATTGCTCAAAGCACACAGATTCAGCTGAGATTCACCTGTGGTCTAATGGACCTCAGCTTGCAGCCCTGTCTCCTTCTGCTTCTTCAAAGTATGCCAGGCTCTGTTCAGCAAAGGGTAAATGTTTTTTGTTTCCTTTGAGTTTAGTTATTTTGGAATGGATGAAGGAGGAAATATTTGGTATAATTCTCATTTCTCTATAATTCTAGCATGAGGATTCTGAGATATGACTTAATTTTCCCAGTTACTTAAATATCAAGTTCATTACCTGCCACTCATATTGCTTTGTGTACTTAATGAAAACACTTTCTTTAGAAAAGTATATATGTAAAGTGAAATGTAGATTCTGTGAGACAGGGGTATTAATAACTATATCCTCATAATCAAGAACATGTACCTTCTCCATGGTAGTGTGAAAGTTGCTCAGTTGTGTCTGACTCTTTGCAACCGCATGGACTATACAGTCCATGGAATTCTCCAAGCCAGAATACTGAAGTGGGTAGCCTTTCCCTTCTCCAGGGGATCTTCCCAACCCAGGGATAAAACCCAGGTCTCCCACATTGCAAGCAGATTCTTTACCAGCTGAGCCACAAGGGAAGCCCTATGGCAAGTGGTCAGTAAACACTTATTGATTAAATGGATGAATAAGAGGTTTAAAGTGTCATAAAAGTGTTCGTCTCCCTGAAAAAAAATCACAGTAAACTCCTGAGGACTAAGTTCTCAGAGGCCAATTATTCTGAAATCTGAGAATAGTGTTCTATTTATTGAAACGGCCTCCGGCCTTTGGTGAGAAAAAGTCACATGTGTTTGTGCTTCTTTGTGAAGTATCTATGTCTCTTTGGAAATAACTAGAGGGCCTGATAAAGAGGAAAGGAGGGGTAAACAGGCAATATTATTTTCAGTTGTAACCCTAATAAAACCAGGGTCCATGTGGTTCAGTCCATGAGAAACTTAAAATTCAAAGTGCTATCAAGTAGAAATTGTAATAAGTTGTACATCTTTCAAACAACATAAATGGGACTACTATTAAAATTCTCTGTTCTTGTCTATGGACTCAGAAGTCTCTGGATCATCTCTTCCTCTCTGCAGAGCCGTCTTCCTTATCACCTAATACTCCACTTAGCCTCTGTAATCCCTCTTGATTAACACCTCTTCCTCATCGCCACATTCTGCCTTTCCACACAAATGACTCTCAATAGGTTATTTCTCTCCTGTTCAGTGTTCGCTAAGAGTGAGATTCCCCTGCGCTTGCTGGTTTTCTTTTTCCCCTGCAGCTAGTCTCCAACTCAGCACCATCAGGGAAAAGGCCCTCTGCAGAGGATGAGGTGGGGTCAGAGTAGGCAAAGTCCAAACTGTTTGCATACAGGAGGGACGGGAAAGGCTGTGGAAATGTACAGACACTTTCATCCTTTCAGTTATAACATGACTGTCATGCCTAACTAGAGTGCCTCTCCCAATTATATAGTACTTTAAGAACCTACTAAAATCCAATTTTTCTAATAGTATATCTATATCTATCTATATTTATCAAAGAACTCTTGCCTTCCAGAGGGACATTTATAAATATGACCTTTATAAATCCATAGGCCAAGATGAGAGCAATGTTTCATTACAGCTCTTAGTTTTCTACATTATGTTGTTGCTTATTTGTTAATTCAACCCAGCATTTAGTCATTTTGTGTAAAATAGATTTAGGATCTAAACCTTATTTACAAATAGATTTAGGATCCATCCTTTTTTTCAGCACAGCCAAATTGGTTGGTACTATATTAAACTGAGAATGCTAACTTGCTTAGCCACCCTCCTTGTGCACATCAGAACTTCTCATTGTCACATTTCTGCCCAGATATTAATAACATGAGTGGGAAGGAGAATAAATGCATAAAGTGCTGCTGCTCAGCCTTTTTAAGCCTGTGGAACTTTCCTCTTCTGCTTTGGCTGAAGATGGGGTGATGATTAGGCATGCCGGGAGCCCAGCTGTCTTAGGGAAAAACCTAAAGGGAGAATCTGTCAATTGAAACAAATTTTTGGATCCCAAGATGGAAACCTAGATGGAACCAATTTTCATGCTACAGCACTACCATCAGGACTGGGCACATCAGGATAACAAGAGGCAGATGGCTTTCAGGAAAATGAAAAATTCGAGGGCACCACACATATGGTCACAGTTTCCAAACTTTGAAGGAATTCTGCCCCTGAAAGTGTATTTGTTTAATCTCTCCCAAGTCCAAAGGCAAGGGACCCTCAAGGGCATCATGTATTTCTTGAATTAAAGTTGGCCCTTGTACCTTTGTAGATGGAAACATTTATCAGTCTTATGACCAGAGCAGCGGAAATTTGATCCTGGGAAAAGAGGTTCAGGGAACGATGTTCCATTTATTGAAGGAAGAGGAAGATGTTGATCAAAAAAAGAAAAAAAGATAGCTCTGGAAATAGATATTCTCAGAGATCTAAGGAGACACTGGAACCACAGCACTCCAAGGGCTAAGAACACACGCTCTAGAACAGAGATGGCATCTGGAAGACAGGGACTCCTTCAGCCCACAGATATGGTTATTGGGTATTTGAAACATTTAAAGGAACATATTTGAAATAGATGCTAATGTTTTAAAATTAGGAGATTTCACACTGAAAATATTCAAACTCAGTTCAGTTCAGTTCAGTTGTTTAGTCGTGTCCGACTCTTTGTGACCCCATGAATTGCAGCACGCCAGGCCTCCCTGTCCATCACCAACTCCCAGAGTTCACTCAGACTCATGTCCATTGAGTCGGTGATGCCATCCAGCCATCTCATCCTCTGTCATCCCCTTCTCCTCCTGCCCCCAATCCCTCTCAGCATCAGGGTCTTTTCCAATGAGTCAACTCTTTGCATGAGGTGGCCAAAGTATTGTATTGGAGTTTCAGCTTTATAATCAGTTCTTCCAAAGAACACCCAGGTCTGATCTCCTTTAGAATGGACTGGTTGGATCTCCTTGCAGTCCAAGGGACTCTTAAGAGTCTTCTCCAACACCACAGTTCAAAAGCATCAGTTCTTTGCTGCTCAGCTTTCTTCACAGTCCAACTCTCACATCCATATATGACTACTGGAAAAACCATAGCCTTGACTAGATGGACCTTTGTTGGCAAAGTAATGTCTCTGCTTTTCAATATGCTATCTAGGTCGGTCATAACTTTCCTTCCAAGGAGTAAGCATCTTTTAATTTCATGGCTGCAGTCACCATCTGCGGTGATTTTGGAGCCCCCAAATATAACTGACACTGTTTCCACTGTTTCCCCATCTATTTCCCATGAAGTATGGGACCAGATGCCATGATCTTCATTTTCTGAATGTTGAGCTTTAAGCCAACTTTTTCACTTTCCTCTTTCACATAAGGATGGTGTCACCTGCATATCTGAGGTTATTGATATTTCTCCCAGTAATCTTGATTCCAGCTTGTGCTTCTTCTAGAACAGCATTTCTCATGATGTTCTCTGCATAGAAGTTAAATAAGCAGGGTGACAATACAGCCTTGACGTACTCCTTTTCCTATTTGGAACCAGTCTGTTGTTCCATGTCCAGTTCTAAATGTTGCTTCCTGACCTACATACAGATTTCTTAAGAGGCAGGTCAGGTGGTCTGGTATTCCCATCTCTTTCAGAATTTTCCAGTTTATTGTGATCCATACAGTGAAAAACTTTGGCATAGTCAATAAAGCAGAAGTAGATGTTTTTCTGGAATTCTCTTCCTTGATCCAGCAGATGCTGGCAATTTGATCTCTGGTTCCTCTGCCTTTTCTAAAACCAGCTTGAACATCTGGAAGTTCATGGTTCATGTATTCCTGAAGCCTGGCTTGGAGAATTTTGAGCATTACTTTACTAGTGTGTGCTGCTAAGTTGCTGCTAAGTCACTTCAGTCATGTATGACTCTGTGCGACCCCATAGATGGCAGCCCACCAGGCTCCGCCGTCCCTGAGATTCTCCAGGCAGGAACACTGGAATGGGTTGCCATTTCCTTCTCCAATGCATGAAAGTGAAAAGCGAAAGGGAAGTCAGTCGTGTCTGACTCTTCATGACCCCATGCCCTGCAGCCCACCAGGCTCCTCTGTCCATGGGATTTTCCAGGCAAGAGTACTGGAGTGGGGTGCCATTGCCTTCTCCATTACTAGCGTGTGAGATGAGTGCAATTATGTGGTAGTTTGAGCAATCTTTGGCATTGCCTTTCTTTGGGATTGGAATGAAAACTGACCTTTTCCAGTCCTGTGGCCACTGCTGAGTTTTGCAAATTTGCTGGCATATTCAGATTACTGTTGAAAAGAATCAGCAGACTTAGGCACACACTTCTACACAGTCTCAAAGTGGTGGAACTGAGCAGCCAGGCCAGCATGGACTCTGGCATTTGCTGTGACCCCTTTGTGGCCTGTTTTACTTATTTGTATTACCTTCCTTGCCTTAGGAAGCCATGAACTCTTTTGTCCTGGCCCAATTCTGGTTTGGTCACTTATAGTTGTGACTCTCTGATCATATCACTTAAGGCTTTCAAATCTTTAATCTTTCTAGTGGAGACAATACTTTACCACAGTGTTGGGAAGGTTAGGTAAGACATTGTATGTAGAGTGCTTAGCTTAAGGCTGGCACATATGCACTTCACACATATTAACCACTATTATTGTGAATGTTGCTCTTACTGAACAAATCTGTTCAAGTCCTTTTATCACCTCTCTTTTAATATAAATGAGGATGTATGAAAATGATGACCATAGATATGAGCCTCCTACTGTTCAAATCTTTTGGGTCCCTGGATGTACTTTGGAACAGTCAGATTATGTAATTTGCCTAAAGCCATGTATAAACTGGGCAACTGTCTATTTCAATTAATCACCATAAGGAGACAGAGCTGAAAACTAGAGAGTTCCATAGAGAAGTGCCACGGTGTGGGGCAGGCCAGAAGTGGTGCAGAGGTCCATGAGTCCATCTGTTAGGTAAGGGCACCCACTAATCACCCCTGAGAGTGCATGCAGTACAGTAAGAGGACGTGACAGCTGGGAGACATTCAAATCACATCTCCATCACCACCAGGTAACTTCAGTCATAGAACTACTACAAGTTTTGAGTTTCATTTTATAATCTGTAAGACAGGGATAGTGGCAACCCTATCCTGCAGAGCTGTTGTGAATGTTAATTAAAATAATGAGCACTTAAATTCTTAGCACACAGTAACTGCTCAAAACACAGTAATTATAAATAAGAGAGTAAATTACAATTGGTCATCTATTGAAAATAGTTAAAATCTTTATTGAAAAATAATAATCCTCAAGAGTTTAAGAAAACTAACTGGTAAACTATGGCAAAATGTGATACATATAACCTCACATTAGTGTCATGTACTTTTTGAGCCCATTATAATTATCATTATTTACTGATTACTATTAATGCCTCATTAATTTCCTGATTACTATTAATGCCTATTACTATTAATGCCACATTAATTTCCATTAATGCCTCATTATTCCCAGCGACATTATTGATAATGTTTCAGGGGGTTTGTTTGATTTGTATTCAAAAGTTGTGATGCATGGTCTCTTCCTAATATGTGTGGTATTGTGCTTCCTTTTAATTATAATTCAGATGTAAAATTCTGCTTTAGCCTTCTTTTCTACTTCAGTCTAGTCCTAACTGATTAGAACTGAGAATTACAAATTCTATGTGTTCATTCTATTTAAAATAATCTGGCACCCAGCTGTTTGAAGTGACCTGGTCACTGCTTGCAAATGAATGTGTTTTAATTCTCAAAGTGGCCAGTGTGTTTGTTCAGTCAAGTCTCTTCCTTTGAGTAGTCTTACTTCTAAAGCCTCTCTCTCTTTTAAAATTTTGCTATAATGGAGCCTAAGGACCGCATTTTATCTATCTGGGGGATACTACCTGTAGTAATAGAATCAGATAGTGACTCTCCAGCATCACACAACGACAGTGAGAAGGTGAATTAACTCATGCAGGGCTGACATTTATATATTTGTATAATGAAGGTTAGAGGGGTCAAATTGCAAGTGTGATTTCCTACACAACTAATTATGTCTGTGATGAAAACATCCTCTTCTATTGATGTAAGTAGTGAATGAATTCCCTTGTCCTGGGAAACTAGGGTGGCTATTTCTCTGCTCCTCAGAACACACATCTGAGCAACCTGCTTGTGAGGCTGGTACCTTACCAGTGTCATTTTTGTATGCAAAGGCTCAGCTTTTCCTTTCCTGTGACCATGTCCCAGTGTCTTTCTAAGCTCTTATAACTTTTATTAGGTTCCTAAAAGATTGAAGATAATATATTTTAATTGCTTGTTAAAGTCAAAGTCACTCTGAATTTTCTTCTCATATCCATAAAGTTTTATGAGGCTCCTTATTTTGAAGACTTGCAAAGTAAGAATACTTGTCTTAAAACAAGACAGAGCTTTTTATTGCTCCTTTGCAGAGCAAGAACTCCCCAAGGACACTCCTACAGAGCTCATGCTTCACTCTCTAGTTTCCAGCAAGGCTGTCAATTGGTCAGACTTATCCCTGGGTTCCTTTCCACTGCCTCCTCTCTCCATTTGTTCATTCTCTTTTTCTTTCCTTTTCCCGTACTCTTAGTGAGCATGGGAAACTCTCTTTTCCAAAATAACGATATTCAAAGCTGGAGTGGATATCTGCTGATTTTGCTTGTCTATCATCTTTGTGCTCTAGTAGCAAAACCAACCCCCCCCCCTTTTTTCCATTTGTTAATCCATCCATGTGATTTTGGTAAAGCAATCAACCAAACAGAAGTGGAGACATGACCCAGTCAGGATACCATGTCTTGGACCCACAGCAGTTCCAGAAGTGGACGTTGATGGATGCAGGATGAACAGGGACCTGGAGAGAGAGTTTCAAGCTATTTGGAATCACTAGCTATGGAGACGCATGCGGTTGCTGGAGAAAGAGTTTACCTGTTTCACTGGAAACTCACCGTGAGAATGATAAAACCAAAGTTGCTATGACTATGTTTACTGTCAGAGTCAAAGATGAAAGAGGGAAATCCCACAGCATTTTAGTTCTTGGATTCAGCCATATGTGGGGCCAGCCTCTTATTTTCAACTTCCACATTCTGAGACCCAACAAAATGTCTTTTAGAGTAAGCTAGTTGAGTTGCATTTCTGTTATTTACAACTAAAGGAGCCCAAATTCTTTTACAGCTTTAAGAATTTTGCCATTTAGTGAGGAAATGCATCATTATAGAGGAGAAAGGCAGATTGTAATAAGTGCACAGGAGGGACCTGAAGAAATCACATAGAGGGCATACAACACAAAGGATTAATTCTGATTGAGGAAACCATGAAAATCTACAGTGGAGGAAGACAGTGTTGTACAGTAAGTGGAATTTCCAATGTTGTGAGGAGGTGGCATGGATACTAACAAATGGTATCACGCTTGGAAGGCACAGTGTGAGGAAAGGCATGGCATGTCAGAGGACTGATGAGTGGTTCAGTGGGGCAGGACCTAATGTATGTGGATGTATGTCTGAAGCAGGTGTCAGTGGGCTGGAGTGAGTCACCTTTTGATAACCTTTGCAAACCATTCTAAGAAGCAAACCTATTATTCTCTAAGCAGTGGGGAGCTGCTGATTTTTCCATAACAAGATTAACATGATGAGATGTATGTTTCAAGAAGAAAACTCCACCTCCCTCCCTGGGCTCAGTCATGATTTTCTGGAGGATGGCTTCCCTGGATTCAGTTCACTGCCTCTATTATCTGTTCCAGGCATCTCATCTCACTTATGCAAAGGTATAAACCTGAGCAATAATTTCTGAAACAATTCTGAGACTTAATTTAGGATAAGGTTAGGGAAGATGACACACCCTCGTCATCAAGTTTAAGGACACTGGCACCAGCTGGGTGGCTTAGGCACATCACTGGATGTGGTGTACCCAGTTGATGCCTCATCCAGATCTTCAATCCAAGGTAGGTGCATGCATCTCACCACTGATATTGATGAGGATGATGTTGATACTGGTGATGAGTTTTGGCTGCTACAGCTCACAGACTCTGCCCTTTACCAGAGAACAGCCTGAATCCCAACCCCTGCCTGAAGCCAATGACCAAATGATGTGGAGTACAAATGCCAAATATTCATGTTGTGTATCAATTTAAACTGTGGTATTTATTATTCATGCTCTAGGATTCTCCCATGATTCCTTGCTTCTCCATTTCCTTAATAAATCACTTACACATGAAAACCCATCTAGGAACCTGACCTAAGACATATGACCTTATTTGTAAAATTGACCTTACTGTAAGTCAATTGTTAATGTCAGTAACAAATAAATAAAAATCAGTTGATATAATTAAGTAAAATTAGATGTATATTAATATAAGGGAGGAATTGTGCTGGAGGAAGCACAAGCTGGAATCAAGATTGCCGGGAGACATATCAGTAACCTCAGATATGCAGATGACAGAACCCTTCTGGCAGAAAGTGAAGAACTAAAGAGCCTATTGATGAAATTAAAAGAGGAGAGTGAAAAAGTTGGCTTAAAGCTCACCATTCAGAAAACTAAGACCATGTTATCCAGTCTCATCACTTCATGGCAAATAGGGAAACAGTGGAAACAATGTCAGACTTTATTTCTGGGGGCTCCAAAATCACTGCACATGGTGATTGTAGCCATGAAATTAAAAGATGCTTATTCCTTGGAAGGAAAGTTATGACCAACCTAGACAGCATATTAAAAAGCAGAGACATTACTTTGCCAACAAAGGTCCATCTAGTCAAAGGTATGGTTTTTCCAGTGGTCATGTATGGATGTGAGAGTTGGACTATAAAGAAAGCTGAGCACCAAAGAACTCTTGCTTTTGAACTGTGGTGTTGGAGAAGACTCTTGAGAATCCCTTGGACTGCAAGGAGATCCAACCAGCCCATCCTAAAGAAGATTAGTCCTGGGTGTTCATTGGAAGGACTGATGTTGAAGCTGAAACTCCAATACTCTGGCCACCTGATACAAAGAGCTGACTCATTTGAAAGGACCCTGATGCTGGGAAATATTGAGGGCAGGAAGAGAAGGGGACGAAAGAGGATGAGATGATTGGATGGCATCACCAACTCAATGGACATGTGTTTGGGTAGACTCCAGGAGTTGGTGATGGACAGGGAGGGCTGGCATGCTGCAGCTCATGGAGTTGCAAAGAGTCACACACAACTGAGCAACTGAACTGAACTGAATATAAGGAAACAGAATATTGCCTGGCATATAGCAGGTGTTATGTAACATTTATTTTTATTAATATTATAATATTACTTCAAACATTTTAGGTCTTACCAGATTTCCTCCCCCTCTTTACTTCTCTTCTACAAATATTTGAGTGTTTACTGTATACCAGGCACTATTCTAGGGACAAATTTGGGCAACTTACTGAACTGAGCCACAGTTTACTCATTTGTAAAACAGATACTCTAAATCTAATATATAGGATAGTGGTGAAATTAAATTATAAAATGTTTATAAAACACTTAGCTCATATCTAGTGAGCATTCTATAAACTTTTCCTTTTTGATTCCTTCCTGCTAATTATTTTCCAGCGTGTAGATAGCAGACACAACCAGAGGGGTATTATTTACTGGTTGTAGACTCCATTTCACAGATATATTATTTCTATGTTTAAAGGATTAGTAATAGAACTTCTCTCATGTTGAAGTATGGCAAAACCAATATAATATTGTAAAGTAAAATAAATAAATAGTGAAAAGCAGAGACATTGCTTTGTCAAGAAAAAAAAAAAAGAACTCTAACAATGATAACCTTGCTTTTCCCTACTAAAGCACTGTGATCCCTGCATATATTATTGTAATGTACATGCTGCTCTGGTGGGTCAGTGGTAAAGAACTGACCTGCAAATGTAGGAGATTTGGGATCAGTCCCTGGGTTGGGAAGACCCCCTGGAGGGAGGAAATAGCAACCCACTCCAGTTTTCTTGCCTAAAGAATCCCATGAACAGAGGAGCCTGGTGGGCTCTAGTCCATGGGGTCTCAAAGAGTTGGATACAACTGAGTGTCTAAACATCAACAATGCTGCAATATACATATTGTCAGATCACAGAGATATTAAGTGCTACGCTGTGAACTGCCATCAAGGGGTCACTTTGAGCAGGTGAGTGGTCACCTTTATGTCAAAAGTTCACACTCGGCCCTCTGCAGGCACTGCTCATAGTATGAGAATGTGGCCATGATGAAAGCCTGCATGCTGAAAGCCAGTCCAGAGAGCAGAGGTGAACTTGAGAGTAAAGCAGAATTTGAACCCAGTTATGTAAGTGGTGCTTTCAGTTCCCATGATCTTTGTGGAAAAAAAAAAAAAAAAAAGGTGTTTTTTTCTTTCATTCTGCCATTTTCAGTGCAAGTTCAGGATTCATAGTTTTCCTGGGCTGCTTTTGAGGTCTGCCACAGCTTAAGTGAAAGAAACAGAAAATGACTGAAATTTCTCTTGGATTCCAGCAGAAAGCAGACAGAAACTAGCACAGCACTGGGTGAATCTGATGTGTTGAGACTGAGGATCAGACCATACCCTATATCATATAATCTATGATATTTTTTAATGTCAAACATACAAGATAGTCAATGGAGTCCAAAATGCACTGTTTTTTTCTTTTCTTTTCTTTTTCAGCCATGACTCCTCACAGTGATCTGTTAAGATAGTACATATTTTTTGGTTTATACAATACAAGTAAATGCTGTCTATCATCACAGTGATTACCATGTTTAAATAGTTGGGATGTAAATATTTTTTTAACCTGAATTTCTTTCTTGCTATTTGGGCTTCTACAGGCTTTTTATTCTTTCATGTAACTAGGTGACTTAATTGAAAAGATGAAAAGACGATGCCACTAACTGAATTAAAAAACAGATATGAATATAAGATAGAACGGCTAGAAATTAATAAGGAATTTTTTTGAAACTGCAGTAAGTTCTGAAATCTATATTCAGTTACTTACTACTTGCTCTAGAAAACTACATCTGAGGAGAGTTGAAAGATCATCATCATCATCATCATCATGTTCTTATATATTGTCTCTTTCTTCCCAAGGACTAAAAGTGCTTCAGAAATATTGTAGCTGAATCAATAGAAGAAAGGGAGTAGGTCTAATGGTTAACAAGCAGGGACCCAAATAGGGACACAAAAACACAAATAGCGCAGGACCAAGAGGGTGAATTGCTGTTATAGTTTTTATAGTAAAACAACTCTCTGTGTATTTTATTATATGTTAATTAAATATTTTATATATTCTTTTATATATTCATTAAACATAGTATCTGCTATGTGCAAATCTCTGAACTAGGTGCAACGGAAAGAAAAAATCAGAATCTTGAAAGACCCGAGGTCTCAGGGAGATAAGGATCTTGTGCTCACACATGTCAGACCACAGCTAAGGGCATGGGTGGGCTCTGTGAGAAAATCTTTGAGGGTGTCTGAATATGAAACTACCAGCTTCCAGGCTCCACCTGCTGCATCATAATGAAAACTTCACCTAGTAACTAAATCCATGTAAGAGCGTCCTCCTACCCGCCAAGTCTGGAGCTAGGAGAGCAGAGAGGCTCCTCTCAGTATATACTGTTCATCCTTCCACCCCTTCATTCATTCACGTGTCCACTTAATAAATTCTTGTCAATCATGGTGATAAGCCGTGCCCTGGGTATTGAACCAATAGGACTTGTGCGAGGAGCTGAGAATAGAGGGGTGGAACAGAAAGAGTTGTGATGCTTACATTCTCATGGGGGAAGTGGACATTTAACAATTATCACACAACTCATTAATTGTACCTGTGATAGGGAAGAACAAATCTGACTCCATATTACGTCCATTCCTTTTACTTTAGCCTTTGTGCTTCGTTGCTTGTACTTAGTCATGCTGGCTCTGAACCTTTGTAAAAGTCTGTTGCCTATAGCCTGAAATTTAGCCTATTCTCAGGGCTTTGACTTTTAAGAGTCCATTCATATAGAGATGAAATTTTGCAGAACAGAGAATAACATCTGTCTTGTTGGAGGTTTGTAGGAACATGTCCTGACCTGACCTCAGTGGACAGTTGCAAGACAAAAGTTTCCAAAACCAAGAAATTTGCAACAATTAACCATGCCCTCCCTTCACCATGCTTTTAAAAATGCTTTGTTGAAACCCTTCAGGGAGTTAGGGCTTGGGGCATGATCTACCTGTCTCCTTGGATAGCCCTGCAATAAATCTTTCTCTGCTCCAAACTCTGACATTTCAGTCTGTTTGGCCTTACTGTGCATTGGGCATGTGAACTTGCATTCCATAACAGTACCTGTGATAAGAGCTTCAAAGAAGAAATATAGATTGAAAAGGGGAGTGTGGATGGAGGAGGACACTGAATCTGGTCTGAGAGAATCATGAAAACCTTTAAAGGAAGTAAAAGTGGCCAACTGAGGCCTGTACAAGCTAGCTAGTGAAGAGAAAGTTGAGGTGCAAGAAAGTAGAGGGAATGGGTTGTTAAATGTCCTAAAGAGTGCACCGCCTTGTCCTCCCTTCTCCCACTGTTAGGACAGAGTTCCTGTGCTGCTCTCAGGAACCACTGGCTCTAAGAGAGAGGAAGGTGAGAAAGCCATTGTGCGTGGGTCCACCCAGCAAAGAGGGTACCCAAACCCCTGGACCATTTTTGGAGATGCAGAAGCTGGTATCATTGCCCATATTTCTATGCAGCGTGGGACCCAAACTGACTTCCTGCCAGATGCCCCAAGCTGAGAGGTGGGAATAAGTTCATACATTACATAGTGTGATTATCATCCATGATACAGATGTTGTTCAGTCACTAAGTCATGCCCGATTCTTTGCAACCCCATGGACTGCAGCATGCCAGGCTCCTCTGTCCTTCACTATCTCCCAGAGTCTGCTCAAATTCATGTCCATTGAGTTGGTAATGCTATCTAACCATCTCATGGATGCATTTTGATGGTAGTTTGAAATAATTTGATAAATCCTACAACATTTGAGAGTAATATATAAACCCAATGTGTTTTAGATACCCAGACTGGTCTGTCAACAGTAGAGGTAGAAAAGATGAATTTCTATTACAAGTATCAGATAAAATATTGCGTGGTCTTTTTCATTCTACAACTGTTAGAGTGCTGAGACAATGTTTATTGTTTAAGTTCAGTTCATAATTTGTTTTTGAAGTGAAATTACTATTTGCCTGATCAAATTCACCAGTCTGAGTGGTTGTTTTGGTGCTATACTGACACAAACCTCTAACACTTGAAGGGACATGGGTTTTTCTTTATTTAAAGATAAGATTCAAAATGGTACAGAGTAGTAGGGGAAAATTCAGGTAAATGATTAACTGATCGTTCGGTGACCCAGAAATGTGCCCTTGGATCATGGAATCGCATCCCATATTCCGTAACTAAGGAGCTTTAGGAATATTTAGAGTTCATGGCATAGGCATAATAAAAACAATATCTATCTTGGACTGAAGACAGACACTATGCTGCGTACTTTATAAGATCCAACTTATTTAATTTTCCTATATACTTTATAATATAAGCTTTTATTATCCTAATTTTACCAAGACAAAATGAGAACTAGAAAGAATAATTAATTTGCCTAAGAGCACAGCTAATAATTGGTAGGGTCAGGATTTGGCTACCACATCTAAGTCTAGGGTTTGCATCTAAATTGGTATCTTTGCCTTGTGCATCTGTGAAAGGCAAACAAAATTCCACACATCATTCCTTAGTATAGATTATTACCACCAGAAAATTTCCTCATTAGTAAAGGGAGCTAGTTACACGTAGCAGCCCATATTATTATTTAGCTTTTTCCCTTTTATTATACCAGTGGACTTCTTAATGATTCTTTAATTTAAAAGAATTTTTAGTCTGTACATTTATCTTAGGTTAACTAAAAGGTATCTAAATGCACTTGGCTTAGATGAGGACTAACATGTTCTTATAACCATTATGATACAAACAGAAGAAACTTGGAGATGGCCTTAACAAAACCCAGAGCCTTTCACAGCCACAAACATGCATCATGTTAATAGAAGAAATGGGAAGAATTTAAAATCCTGGAGAAATATGGCAATTTAGATGATGATCTAAAAATCTCAATTTTACATTGAAAATTTTAATAAATTATTATTTTACTCCAAATGTTTCTAATATGCCTGGGAAAAAAATGACAAGAGTAGAAGGAAGACTGACAAGTTTCCTGGAAGCAAGTAAAAGCCACAGAGGTGATGGATGGTCTGGGGTGAGGTGGGTGCTGAAGAGAGAGAGGCTGGCATTTTGGAAAAGGCACAGACTTTGAAGGCAACTTAGGCCCTAAATCAAATCTCAGTTCAGCCACTTAAGAACCTTGATATCTTGGACAAGTTTCTTATACTCTCCAAGCTTTAATGTTCTCATGTATAAGATGGCAAAACTATACCTACAATAGGACTCATGTGAAGATTTAATGAGATAGCAGTAACACTGTTGCTATTTGGTGATGTTTTATTACATACCAATTATTATAGATATTTATATAAGTTACAAAATGAAAACTATAAAGTGTCATTTTTCTCATTCTATGGATGAGTGAAATGATGCTTAAAGAGGCTACACTGTTTACAGTCACAGAGCCAGTGAGGAAGGGAGTTGTGATTCATCTTCATTTGTTGTGACTGCCAAGGCCAGGTTCCTTTACTCTGTGAGATAAACTGCTTCAGGGTCATAGTCTGAACTACCATTTAACAAACATTTTGTGTGAACCTGAGCTGAATGCACTATGTGCACTATTTCCATTAGTGACAACTTGAGGAAATAGGCCTTATCACCCTTACTTCACAGATAAATCAATTTTGAGCCTTGGAAACTTAAGCCATTTGCCCAAGGTCACAACGGTAAGTGATGAACCTGAACTCTGAACCCATATCTGTCTGATCTTAAAGCAATGCCTTTCTCTCTTCCATCACATGTTGTTCAGGGGTAAGTCAGAATTGCCATATTGTAGGTGGTACTTATTAAAAGTAGAGACATTGCTTTGCCAACAAAGGTCCATCTAGTCAAAGTTGTGGTTTTTACAGTAGTCATGCTTGGATGTGAGAGTTGGACTCTAAAGAAAGCTGAGCACCAAAGAATGGATGTTTTTGAACTGTGGTGTTGGAGAAGACTCTTGAAAGTCCCTTGGATGGCAAGGAGATCCAACTAGTCCATACTAAAGGAAATCAGTCCTGAATATTCATTGGAAGGACTGATGCTGAAGCTGAAACTCCAATACTTTGGCCCTCTGATGGGAAGAACTGACTCATTTGAAAAGACCCTGATGCTGGGAAAGATTGAAGGTGGGAGGAGAAGGGGTGACAGATGATGAGATGGTTGGATGGCATCACCAACTCAATGGACATGAATATGAGTAAATTCTGGGAGTTGGTGATGGACAGGGAGGCCTGGTGTGCTGTTGTCCATGGGGTCACAAAGAGTCAGACACGACTGAACAACTGAACTGAACTGAGGTGGTACTAGTGATTTTTATTGAAAATCTTTTTTTCCTCTCATTAACATCCAACTGTACAGAATAGCCTGATAATAGTTACAGTAGAACTGAGAAGGTGAGAAGACTCTGCTGGCTATTCTAGGTCAAAATATTATAGTTCTATCTTCACACTTTAGACTCAAAGATATTCCTTCCGTATTGTTTAAGAGTAGACCAGCCTCCAGGATCAGAATATCTGATTATAAAGAAGCATTCAGTTCAGTTCAGTCGCTCACTCGAGTCGGACTCTTTGCGACCCCACGAATCGCAGCACACCAGGCATCCCTGTTCATTACCATCTCCCGGAGTTCACTCAGACTCATGTCCATCGAGTCCGTGATGCCATCCAGCCATCTCATCCTCGGTCGTCCCCTTCTCCTCCTGTCCCCAATCCCTCCCAGCATCAGAGTCTTTTCCAATGAGTCAGCTCTTTTCATGAGGTGGCCAAAGTACTGGAGTTTCAGCTTTAGCATCATTCCTTCCAAAGAAATCCCAGGGGTGATCCCCTTCAGAATGGACTGGTTGGATCTCCTTGCAGTCCAAAGGACTCTCAAGAGTCTTCTCCAACACCACAGTTCAAAAGCATCAACTCTTCAGCACTCAGCCTTCTTCACAGTCCAACTCTCACATCCATACATGACCACAGGAAAAACCATAGCCTTGACTAGATGGACCTTAGTCGGCAAAGTAATGTCTCTGCTTTTGAATATGCTATCTAGGTTGGTCATAACTTTTCTTCCAAGGAGTAAGCGTCTTTTAATTTCATGGCTTCAGTCACCATCTCAGTGATTTTGGAGCCCCCAAAATAAAGTCTGTCACTGTTTCCACTGTTTCTCCATCTATTTCCCATGAAGTGATGGGACCGGATGCCTTGATCTTCGTTTTCTGAATGTTGAGCTTGAAGCCAACTTTTTCACTCTCCTCTTTCACCTTCATCAAGAGGCTTTTTAGCTCCTCTTCACTTTCTGCCACAAGGGTGGTGTCATCTGCATATCTGAGGTTATTGATATTTCTCCTGGCAATCTTGATTCCAGCTTGTGTTTCTTATGCTGAAAAATCTGGTCAACATTTAGCACTCACAAAGCATGTAATGAGTATCAATTTATACACTGTATGATTCTAGGCCCTTTTGGTGAAACCAAAGGGAATGCCTGGATCCTTGCCTTGAAGAATGTTAAATGCAATATATTTATCCTCTGCTTGGATCTTCTCCAAAAGGATCACCTACAGTGGTACAGGAAAATATTGTTTTCAAGAGGACTGCTGTGTCAAAGCCCAGGGAGTAACTGCTGGAGAGGTGTTTTGATACTTTCTTGTTATTGTTCAATGGCCCAGTCATGTCCAAATCTTTGCAACCCTGTGGACTGCAGCATGCCGGGTCTCCCTGTCCATTACCAACTCCCAGAGTTTACTTAACCTCATGTCCATTGAGTCAGTGAGTCGGTGAGTCTACTGAGTCTTGCAGTCCAAGGGACTCTCAAGAGTCCTCTCCAACACCACAGTTCAAAAGCATCAATTCTTCAGTGGTCAGCTTTTTTTAGAGTCCAACTCTCACATCCAAATGACTACTGGAAAAACCATAACTTTGAATAGGTGGACCTTTGTTGGCAAAGTAATGTCTCTGCTTTTGAATATGCTATCTAGGTTGGTCATAACTTTTCTTCCAAGTAATAAGTGTCTTTTAATTTCATGGCTGCAGTCACCATCTGCAGTGATTTTGGAGCCCCCCAAATAAAGTCTGACACTGTTTCCATTGTTTCCCCATCTATTTGCCATGAAGTGATGGGACTGGGTGCCATTATCTTAGTTTTCTGAATGTTGAGCTTTAAGCCAGCTTTTTCACTCTCCTCTTTCACTTTCATCAAGAGGCTCTTCAGTTCTTTGCTTTCTGCCATAACGCTTGTGTCATCTGCATATCTCACGTTATTGATATCTCTCCCGACAATCTTGATTCCAGCTTGTGTTTCACCCAGTCCAGTGTTTGATTCCGGGAGCCAGTGTGAGGAAGCCCGCCCATGGCAAAGGTCATGAGGAAGGAAGCCTGACAAAACGCAAAGCCGTGATCTGGCTTCAGGGGTTCCCTTGAGTTTTCATGAACATCTACCCCCCCAATACCAGAGTCTGCCTGCTTTATTGTATTGTGCTTTCCACTCTCCTGACTTTCTCTGGAAAAAGTTAACTCAGGGCTTCAGTTAACAGTCTCCTGCATATAAAAAGAAGGTCTCGGTTTAAACCCCTTTGATGGCTTTCTAACTTACCTAACTGGTCTGCCCGGACTTTTTACAACTTGTGAATTGTTTACAGCCCCCAACTGTGAGAGACACAAAGCTTAAAGCATCTTAAAGATACAAAGCCTTTTTTAAAGAGCTAAAAATTATATTGGTGATGGGTTTCACTGTTGAGTCAATGCCTGCTGCCAGGCCTCCATATTCTTTACTTTTAGACACCTGAAGGATATTAATCAATGTAATTAGGATATAGAAAAAGGAATATAGTAGTTTTGATGTTAGCAACACTCGACTTTTGAGTTAATTACTTTTCTCTTTGTTATAAACACTGTACTTCTTTCATTGTTATAAATTGTTGTGTCTTTGCTATGTAAGAATGTAACTTTATTTAGTGCTTTCTGAGAGTGGCACCAGACTTTGGGAAGAACAACACTATTAGGGCAAATAAGTCTTCTGATTGACAAACCCTTATCAGAAAAGGGCCATAAAATGTTAATTGGCCTTCTGGCCAGAAGATGATGTAAATCACCCAAGACTTCTGTATACAACTAAGTATGCAGAGAGAAAGCCTGGTCTCGATAAGAGTCAGGGCTGCTGATGCTGCATAATTTTGTATTATCCATTGATCTCTATGTAAAATCAAAAGTATATAAGGTCTTTCCGGACAATGGAGGGGGAGGGGGAGTGGTCACTGGACTGGTTTCCCCATGTCTTTTCTTACTCTATTTTCTGGCTGAATTCCCATCTGGGGCGTGGAGGCTCACCATGTCTACTTACTTGCCCTGGCTTTTAAGATCCACGTGAGAGGGAGCCCAAGGCTGGGCACCTCTCGCTGTTCAAGAGGATGCTGGTGGCCTAACGTAGATGATTGTAAGTTCCTTGTCTTGGAACTTTATTGGTTTTCCATGTAAACCAAGTTATTTAGGTTCTTTTCTCCACTAAATTTCCTATAATACTATTTCTTCTTAATCTCTCTTTATATTTCTAAACAAATAAGTTTTTCCTTGCCTACACCATCTCCCCTTCGAATTACCCTGGATCCACCGAGGCTGGAACCCGGCAGTTCTTATGATATACTCTGCATATAAGTTAAATAAGCAGGGTGACAATATACAGCCTTCCTGATTTGGAACCTGTCTGTTGTTCCACGTCCAGTTCTAACTGTTGCTTCCTGACCTGCATACAGATTTCTCAAGAGGCAGGTCAGGTGGTCTAGTGTCCCCATCTCTTTTAGAATTTTCCAGTTTATTGTGATCCACACAGTCAATAAAGCAGAAGTAGATGTTTTTCTGGAACTCTCTTGCTTTTTCCATGATCCAGCAGATGTTGGCAATTTGATCTCTGATTCCTTTGTCTTTTCTGAAGCCAGCTTGAACATCTGGAAGCTCAAGGTTCATGTCCTGTTGAAGCCTGGCTTGAAGAATTTTGAGCATTACTTTACTAGCATGTGAGATGAGTGCAATTGTGTGGTAGTTTGAGCATTCTTTGGCATTGCCTTTCTTAGGGATTTGAATGAAAACTGACCTTTTCAGTCCTGTGGCCACTGCTGAGTTTTCCAAATTTGCTGGCATATTGAGTGCAGCACTTTCACAGCATCATCTTGTAGGATTTGAAATAGCTCAATTGGAATCCCATCACCTCCACTAGCTTTGTTAGTAGTGATGCTTTGTCTAACTTAATGAAACTATGAGTCATGATGTGTAGGGCTACCCAAGATGGATGGGTCATAGTGAAGAGTTCTGACAAAACGTGATCAACTGGAGAAGGGAATGGGGAAACCATTTCAGTATTCTTGCCTTGAGAAACCCATGAATAGTATGAAAAAAAAAAAGTATATTTGTCTGAATTCAAGTTTGTTGGAAATTATGTTCATCCTCTTTTCACGTAAGAGTCATTACTCATTTGTGACAAACAGCAGTTGCAAATAGAAGTGAATTTAAAAAGAGAATCAAAGTATGAATAAGAGGTAAAATAACAGGAGCTATTTTGTATTGTCTCTCAAATGAAAGTGATACTTTAGAGGTGAGGTAACAAGCTAATTTAAAATATTACTCTGAAAAACAAGGAGTGTACAGCAAATCAACAGCAAAGTGAGAACTTCTTTGGCATTTGTAATAATCAAGTTTTGAGTAGGGGAAACAAAGAGATTCAACAATTTTAAAATAAGTGTTAAAAACAGTTTCATATTACTGAAACATCTTTTTATATCTTGAGATATTACAAAAACTTTGACAAATTATTTCCTAAAATTATTTTGATTATCAGTGTCTAACAGGTAGAGGTTCACTGCTATTCAGGCTCTTCGTCCTGCCATCAGACCCAGAATTTCTTCCATGCAATCTTCTCCAGTCTTAATTATTTCTCAGGGGCAAATCTACAAAGAGGTCAGACTCCCAGCACAAAGGCTCATTTTATGCCCCATCTTTCCTACTACTTGTATCTGGGTTTTGAAATTATGTTATTTCAGCATCAGTTCAGCTCATTCAGTCACTCAGTTGTGTCTGACTCTTTGCAACCCCGTGAATTGCAGCATGCCAGGCCTCCCTGTCCATCTCCAACTCCTGAGGTTCACTCAAACTCACGTTCATCGAGTCAGTGATGCCATCCAGCCATCTCATTCTCTGTCGTCCCCTTCTCCTCCTGCCCCCAATCCCTCCCAGCATCAGAGTCTTTTCCAATGAGTCAACTCTTTGCATGAGGTGGCCAAAGTATTGGAGTTTCAACTTTAGCATCATTCCTTCCAGAGAACATCCAGGGCTGATCTCCTTTAGAATGGACTGGTTGGATCTCCTTGCAGTCCAAGGGACTCTCAAGAGTCTTCTTCAACACCACAGTTCAAAAGCATTAATTCTTTGGCACTCAGCTTTCTTCACAGTCCAACTCTCACATCCATACATGACTACTGGAAAAACCATAGCCTTGACTAGATGGACCTTTGTTGGCAAAGTAATGGCTCTGCTTTTCAATATGCTATCTAGGTTGATCATAACTTTCCCTCCAAGGACATAGACAGTGTATATAAGCACTGTATGAGTGGACTTTGATTTGCCTTCTTAATTGAGAGCATTTTAATGGTTGCTATGACTATATGCTTTCATAGATTCAATAAAAGATAGATTGATTATGCCACATTAGAGTTAGTTCAAATTGCCCTGAAAGTGAAAGTTGCTTAGTCGTCTCTGACTCTTTGCGACCTCATAGACTATAGACTATAGATCCCATAGACTGTAGACCCCATAGATTATACAATCCATGGGATTCTCCAGGCCAGAATACTGGAGTGGGTAGCTATTTCCTTCTCCAGGGGATCTTCCAAACCCAGGGATTGAATCCAGGTCTCCAGCATTGCAGGTGGATTCTTTACCAGCTGAGCCACAAAGGAAGCCCAAGAATACTGGACTGGGTAGCTTATCCCTTCTCCAGTGCATCTTCCCAACCTAGGAATTGAACCAGGGTCTCCTGCATTGCAGAGAGATTCTTTACTAACTGAGCTATCAGGGAAGCCCTACCAACTCAACTGACTAAGAGATGTTTAGCGGATCCTAGTGGGTGACTTGTTTCTGATTCTGCCAATATTGTAAATGATTGTGGAGAAGAATCAACATGCTGTTTAAAAAGCCTACAGACATTGTATTGTAAGATGTCATCAATGCTACTAAAGTCAGAAAATAAAACAAACATGATCTGGATAGATTGAGAGTGCAACTGAAGCTAAATAGGGGCTTCCCTGGTAGCTCAGACGGTAAAGCGTCTGCCCGCAATGCAGGAGACCCGGGTTTGATTCCTGGGTTGGGAAGATCCCCTGGAAAAGGAAATGGCAATCCACTCCAGCACTCTTGCCTGGAAAATCCCATGAACGGAGGAGCCTGATAGGCTACAGTCCATGGTCGCAAAGAGTCGGACACGACTGAGTGACTCCACTTCACTTCAAGATTCACCATAGAAAGAAAATGAAAGCTCGTAAGCTTTCATTCATGGGTAAGAATCATAGACATTATTGTTCAGAAAAGTGAAGATTCACAAGTATAAACATTATTGTTTGGGAAATATGAGAAGGACTGAATTAAACAAAGATGGTTGATGCACCAGAATGGGAAACAGAAAGAGCAGAGTCTTCTGATGACACCAATAAAAGAGAATCAGATTACCATGGCAAAGACCCTTTTCACACTTGACTGCCTTTAATTGCCAGTTACGATCAAATGGGGCATTTGCAAATAAATGCCTTAACACTGAAAGTCTCTGCTCTCTTTGAAGATTACTCATTGAGACATAATTAAGCATGGGAAATACTGCATGGAAAAAAAAATTGTAGGTCCAATACTGTGTGTGTGTGTGTGTGTGTGTGTGTGTGTGTGTGTGTGTGTGTGGTGAGCATGTGTGTATAGTATATAAGGAGTGAATTCTAAAGGTTTAGAGAGTGTGTTAATATCACATTTCCTAAAACTTAGATCTAAAATGAGAAGGTGAGTAATTAAATAAACATCTTTTGACCTGATCAACTTAGTTCAGTACAATTATGTGCAGTCCACAGATAGCAGACAAAATCTACCCCAAATTACATACCAGCACAGGGATATTTTTGTCATTTCAGATGAAATTTGAATTATTTAGACTAAAAATGTCACTTTTCTGTGACCAAAGACTCATCTGAATGCAATTATTTTCCTAGGAATTTTGTAAGGTGGATTTAATTTCTTCTTTACAAAACTAAATTTACAAAACCATATGTGGTTCATTATTTATTCCCCAAGTATTTTAATAATGCACATAAATCTATGGTCATATCCACCATTAGAAGTAGGAGAACCAAAACCATTGAGACCACAAGAGAAGTGGAGTGTCCAGAGCCTTTCATAAATATTTACTGAGCACTCAGTTGTGCATGAGGGCTGCTTTCCATGTTAATGGCAATGTGAAGATAAGTACTTCTGTTCTCTTCATTAGGCAAATCATATCTGGAGAAACATGTATAGTGTTAAGTTTCTTGCTTTACATGTCTGACCTGGGAGTAAGAGATAAATGTCACCAGGGAAATGAAATGAATCAGTGATGGTGAGCCTGAAAAAGAAGAGGTGTGGTGAAAATAAGGTAACCTTAAACCCCATGAGGTAAGGGACTACCTCTGATTTATTCTTCTATGCAGCCTAGCATAAAGTAAATATTCAGAATTACCTGTGGAATGGGTTTTTGAGGGGAAATCAAGTTAGAGAAGGGTTTTCTATATTTAAGACAACTCAGAGCAGCAGAGGTAGGGGTAATGACAGTTGTGTAACAGCAAGTTCCGCCTTAATGTAAGGAAGGACTTTCCAACACTGGCTCATCAGAGTAGAGGCAGCTTTACAAAGTGTTGAGCGAGCTTACTAAAAGTAGAAATAAACGTAAAAATAAATGCTAGGTAGTTACTAAAGAGATAATTGTTTTGGATTGAAGATTTAACTAAATAAGTGTCAATATCATATGATAATCTAGCTACCTGACAAGCTTTACAACAATGACTTTGATGATTTATGAAAAAACATATTTGTACCTTTCATTCAAATTCTCTTTTCAATGTATATGTGAGAATCAAGCTTGACCACATACAAAAAGAATCATGAGTAGGACATTTGGTTTGTGTTTCAGCTGGTTCTCATTCTTAGTGGTGAAAATGTCTTTGACAAACTCACAGCAAAAACCCAGCATCTATACTTAGCCAATCCCAAAGAAAGGCAATGCCAAAGAATGCTCAAACTACTGCCCAATTGCACTCACCTCACATGCTAGTAAAGCTCAAAATTCTCCAAGCCATGCTCCAACAATACATGAACCATGAACTTCCAGAGGTTCAAGCAAGTTTTAGAAAAGGCAGAGGAACCAGAGATCAAATTGCCAACATCCACTGGATCATTGACAAAGCAAGAGAGTTCCAGAAAAACATCTACTTCTGCTTTATTGACTATGAAAAAGCCTTTGACTGTGTGGACCATAACAAACTCTGGAAAATTCTGAGAGAGATGGGAATACCAGACCATCTGATCTACCTCTTGAGAAATCTGTATGCAGGTCAGGAAGCAACAGTTAGATCTGGACATGGAACAACAGACTGGTTCCAAATAGGGAAAAGGGTACATCAAGGCTGTATATTGTCAACCTGCTTATTTAACTTATATGCAGAATACATCATGAGAAACGCTGGGCTGGAAGAAGCACAAGCTGGAATCAAGATTGCTGAGAGAAATATCAATAACCTCAGATATGCAGATGACACCACCCTTCTGGCAGAAGGCAAAGAACTAAAGAGCCTCTTGATGAACATGAAAAGGAGAGTGAAAAAGTTAGCTTAAAACTCACCATTCAGAAAACGAAGATCATGGCATCTGGTTCCATCACTTCGTACAAATAGATGGGGAAATGGTGGAAACAGTGACAGGCTTTATTTTGGGGGTTCCAAAGTGGATGCAGATGGTGACTGCAGCCATGAAATGAAAAGACACTTACTCCTTGGAAGAAAATTTATGACCAACCTAGACAGCACATTAAAAGCAAAGACATTACTTTGTCAACAAAGTCCATCTAGTCAAAGCTATGGTTTTTCCGGTAGTCATGTATGGATGTGAGAATTGGACTATAAAGAAAGCTGACCACCAAAGAATTGATGCTTTTGAACTGTGGTGTTGGAAAAGATTCTTGGGAGTCCTTTGGACTGTAAGAAGATCCTACAAGTCAATCCTAAAGGAAATCAGTCCTGAATATTCATTGGAAGGACTGATGCTGAAGCTGAAACTCCGATACTTTGGCCACCTGATGCGAAGAACTGACTCACTGGAAAAGACCTGATCTTTCCTTTTTCTTTTCCTGATCTTTCCTTCAATCTTTCGGGAGGAAAAGGGGATGACAGAGGATGAAATGATTGGATGGCATCACCGACTCAATGGATGTTGAGGTCCTTTAATGGACCAGAACCTGGTGGTCCGGAGTTGACCGATAAGAAAGGAGAGAGAAAAAGGCTGATATTCCTTGGTTTATGCAGAAAGCCAGTAAAGCCCCTGCATGGGGCTTGCTCTGTTCATGGAGGCCTCAGGCGCCCTCTCAATGGGGTGAAAGGGCAGAGTGCCTTCTTCGAGAGGGTCTTAGAACCCCCGGGCAGGAAAGTGAACTCCAGAGAGCCTCTGTGCTCCAGGGGATCAGCCTGAAAAAGAGAGAGAGAGAGAGAAAAAAAGAAAGACATGGGGACCAAAGCTCTGATGGAGCAAAGGTGTTTTAATCAACATGGTGTGGGCATATATACTGTAGTTATTCTCAGCAAAGATAAAGATTAAAATTCCAGATGTATGAAACATAGGCGATCCATATTAAAGAGAGAGAGAGAGTTGTAACAATCACTTTTACCGTATGTGTATGGTTCACAAGAAGGAAGAAGGCACTTATCATCATATTGAAAAACTAACGAAGGAAATGCCTGGATCCCTCTGTCCCAGGAGAGACTTGCCTCTCCTCTTAATTCCTGAATATTCAGGAATTTTAAGGAACAGAGGATTCCTGACAGATTCAAAACAGCATGCAAGAAGCCTCCTGTTAAATGCTTCCTATCAAATGAACATGAGTTTGAGTAAACTCTGTGAGTTGGTGATGGACAGACAGGCCTATTGTGCTGCAGTTCGTGGGGTCGCAAAGAGTTGGAAACGACTGAGCGACTGAACTGAACTGATACATAGTCATAAATACACGGGGTTAGGATGTGTATGCCACATGGGTAAAAATATCCTTCAAAATTTAGCTATTTCAGGGAGCTGACTTCCCCCAAATGTGATTCATTTTTCAATTTTAACCCTCATTCTGATTTTCCACCGCTATCCTGTATAGTCTGATAATTGGAAGGAGAACTAGGCCATGACATCTTTTCTGTGATGCTAGGCCAATAGCTGAGTACCTCATGCTCCTCTTAGACACTTTTGGAGAATTAAAAAAAAACGTCCAGTGATGCTACAAGTCCAACAAACAAAGGTGCAATTGCCAACTGAACCTCAAAGAGTGATGGATGCAAAATGAAGGAGGAATTTGGTGAAGTGATCAAATTCTATAGTCCTAAATCTGATTGGTTATGATTATACAGAATCGATCTTATATTCATGACAGAGAAAAAAGAAAAACCAAATCAGTTAATAAATTCATCAAGTTTCAACCTGCAACAACTGAACAGCTGCATGTAAGTTACAAAGGCTAAGAAAATCTTTCTCAAAATTATTTTATGATAGTTTTATATCACTAAAAATTTAAATTAATGACCTCAGTATTTTTTCCCATTTTGTTTATTGTAATAACATTAAACACTAGGAGTTCTCATGTATATGCATGGGTGCTTTTCTGTTTGAACCTAACACATAGAAATACAAACTGATTCAACCTATATCAATTATTGCTATATGGGAAAAACTCTCTGACCCTAGCATAAAATATTTTAAGTGGTCCACATTTTAAGGAAAACTCTGACACCTAAACTGATAATAAAGAACAGCAACCACAACTGCAAACATATGAGCAATTATTATGAGTAAATGTGCTTTTAACTACCTTAACAAGATTAATTTTATTCTTATGTCTATTCTTAAAATAAGAAAACCAAGAGACTGGGAAGTTAAGCAGTTGCCGTAAGACACACAGCTACTACATGACAGAGATAGGCTTTGAATAAACGTCATCTGACTCTAGTATTTGCTCTTATACATTACCACCTCCTATCTGTCTATAGTTAGGGAATGAAAGCACCAAGAGGATGATTCAGCATAGACCTTGAATTACTGAAACAAGGACCAGACTAAGGCCCAAAGGAAGTCAGATCACATATACCCAATGGCAACCAATAACAGATTAGTTTCAACCTCCTCTAGGCATTAGTGGACCCAGGCCACTAAGGCACTGGCTAAACAAATGAGCCAAGTATTTAGACATGTAGCTGCAATGATGTGGTGCCTCCTTTCTTCTGTCTTTGACTCTTTACTCACCAAGACTGGATATCATCCACAAAGCTTATTACCTATAATGATTAACATGTTTTTACTACTCTATATCTTCATAAATATAATTTTACTATTCCACAGCTCTTACCAAGAAAAAAATGTGCAACACCCTTTGTTGTTCACACCAAGAACTAAAACTGATCGTTTGAATGGAAAGCATCAAACAACAGTTTACATTCTACGACTCTAAAATTCTTCAATCAAAATTTTCACCCTGCTGTTTTTTCTGAAACTAGTTTATTTTATCATGATGCCCAACCAGTCCTCCCTGTGTTGAAAACCCTACCTTAAACAAGACTTGAAAATCTCAGTAAGTATCTCATTTTGGTCCTTCTTCCTTTGAGATGCTATTAAAGTTCTGTGGTGGGGTGTTTTCTCTCTTTGCCCCAAGCAATAAACTCAGCTTTGTTGACAAGCTGTGTTCTGTGTATCTGTGGGGTCAGCATTCAACACCTTCAAGAAGTTGGACAGTCCTTCTCAACTCCAAAAGAAACAAGAAGCTTAGGATTTGCTCAGCTGCTGTATATTAACAACTTTTTGATATTGTTAGAATATTTACTATTTATCCTGTCATTGCCTGTGCTGTGCTTACTCGCTCAGTGGTGTCCGACTCTTTGCAGCCCCATGGACTGTAGCCCTCCAAGCTCCTCTGTCCATGAGGATTCTCCAGGCAAGAATACTGGAGTGGGTTGCCATGCCCTCCTCCAGGGCATCTTCCCAACCCAGGGACTGAGCCTAGGTCTTCTGCACTGATTATTCCGCAGATTCTTTACCGTCTGAGCCACCAGGGAAGCCCTTAGCTCAAGCAAAATATTTTTAGTGTATAAATATCGGAGGATTCATCAGCTCATTTCAGTGTTAAATGTTTGCTTTTTGTTTAAAATTTCCATTATACTTCATTAAAAATCATGATTTGTTTGCTTAAATAAATTATTGTGGGTAGAAAAAAAAACTGGTGGGGAGAAAAAAAGTGAACATTTTTACTTAAATGTCTTCAAAACTGTTTGATATACAAAGTAAGCTGGTATGTTACAGAAATGTTAACTTCTTCTCAAAAATAATTTACTTTTTTGTTGTTTCCTTTTAGATGTTTGATGGAACAAAGGGTATTTTTAATGTGTATGCAAAGCTTTAGTAATTATAATACAAGAAACACCCATGTATTCACTACCTTGGTTAAAATACAGAATATTACCAGGACAACAAAAGGCCTTATTTGATATTTTTACCATTAGCAAGGTTTCTAGATATACTTTTATAAGCATCTTTCTCAGAATTACTATGCAATGATAATGTCAACTTTTTCTTCTAGTGGCAGTCCTACAATCTGACTTAGAATAACATTTTAGCTGTTCGGAAAGGAGGTTGACAATAAATCTTTCAGATTAAAAATCCTAGTAAAAACTAGGAAAAGTCTTGGCAGTTTACTCATTATAGAGTTTTCCTCCTTCTTTTCTCCCTTTGCCAATAATGAAATTGTTCTTGAATGGTTGCTAGCTCCCATGACAATCTGAACCAGTGCCTACACCCCCATGCCTTTCAGAGTCCTCTCTCTTGGTTATCATTTATAGTTGGCGGTAGAGGGGAGGGTGGGTAGGGACTCTGTGTTTGTCCCTAACATCCCAACACCTCCTACCGAGTATATGCTCAGCACGTGTTAATTAAACGAAAGGCTGGCATTCTCAACAGATGCTAAATCTCATAGAAATCTTTAAAGAAATCTTTTTCTTTAACCTTCTCTCTTTCACATCTTCCCTTCTCCCCTTCTCTCTTCCTACCTTCTCACTGCCTGTGTTTTATTCTCTGGCAAGGGTTGCAGGCTCTTCTTTCCCCCTGATAGAAGGCAGAATAATAGATTGACAGCCTTGATTTATCCTGGCTTCTCTTCATTTTACTCTTGTTTTTTGGTCATTTATTTTCTGTTAGGAATTCTCAGTATATTTTTTAATTTTAAAAAGAAATCATGTTCTTTGTAAGAAATGACATGGTCTAAAGATATATAGAGAAATGTCTCTCCTCTGGTCCTATCTTCTGAATAACCAGTGTTAACAGCTTAGGACATTACAAGGGTCTTTTATCAATGTCCTCAAAATACACATATCTCTCTCTCCTTCTCCTCCCCCAGGCACACAAGAATTTCTCCCAACTTCCTATGCTGCCCTCAGAAGGAACTGTGTTATATTCATGATTCTGAAAGTTTATTTTTCACTTAACAATAAATCATGGATTGTTGATATGAGCTTAATTTGATTTATTTAATGGCTACTTATATACCACAGTATAGATGTACTGTAATACATTCAACGTTTTTTTTTTAAGTGAACATTCTGGTTTTCAGTTCTTTGTCATTTCAAATAATGCTACAGTAAATAACCTTATGTTGGGTGGGGGCGCACATGTATCTATAAGTTTTCTATCATTTGCCCCATAAACTGCCACAGATAATAGAAATAGATTGTTGGGACTTCTTTTCATTGAAGTTCTTTGTTCAAGATAAAATAAGATCCCTAATATGGAGCTGATACATTTCATCTCATTTCTAAGAGGACATTAAGTTTTGCTATAATGTAAGCTGAAATGAGACTTAAAAGTTTCTAATTTCACCTTGTGGTATGGTGCACCATCAAAGAAAAGTAATCAAAATGAGAAACAAAAGCTTTCTGTTTAAGAAAAATATAAGTAGAGACTTCTAATGAGTTGGATGGCAACTGTTTCTTGTTGAAAAATTGTTTTACTACAAAATAAATGAAACATTTAATTTTTCAATTCCATTTGAGAGTAATGTATGTTTTAAGGCACAATTTCTCTTGCTAATCAAAAACTCAGAACTCCTTGGATCTTCATAACACAGGCGAAGAGAGTTCAAATATACAGTTGCCTAGCACAGAAAGTCTGTAAAAGTGAACGAAAGTGAAAGTCGATCAGTCATCCAAATCTTTGCGACCCCATGGACTACACAGTCCATGGAATTCTCTAGGCCAGAATACTGGAGTGGATAGCTATTCCCTTCTCCAGGGGATCTTCCCAACCCAGGCATCAAATCTAGGTTCCCACACTGCAGGTGGATTCTTTACCAGCTGAGCCACCATGGAAACCCAGAAAGTCTATAACTGGAATGAAAAGAGGGTAAATAATGTACAACTCTTACTCCAGATGAGCCCACAAGGCATGCAAAAATTGTTTGCCTTATATTCAAAATGTTTGTGTGACAGAAAGAATTCTTAAAACTAGTTTGGGAACTAAAATATGAAGTATAATGTATGCTTACGAGAAATACTCATAATGAGAACATTTCATTTCAGAGTATTATCGAAGTACACCAAACTCTGTTCTGCAGCCCCCATTTAATTCACTTTAATTCACTCATCATATAAAACCAATGAGAATATTGTAACAATTCATTCCTTCAGTTTTCAAAGATGAAGCCTTCTTATAATCCTTATTCTATGCTATATAGCATATATGCAAATATAGTCCCTCCCGACCCCTGCTCTCTATTCTAACTTCAGTGAGGAAATGAGGGATTCTAATACAGCACGCTGAAGCGTTGCAATGGGGCAAGTTCAGGGGTCCCGAGAAAGGCTATCTGACCTTGACTTGGGGTCAGGGAAGACTTTGAGGATCAGTGATGTCTACGTGAGGGACTAGTTATAGCTGAATGAAAACTGTTCTAAGCAGAGGATCAGATAAGATCAGATCAGATCAGTCACTCAGTCGCGTCCGACTCTTTGTGACCCCATGAATCGCAGCATGCCAGGCCTCCCTGTCCATCACCAACTCCCGGCATTCACTCAAAGTCATGTCCATCAAGTCGGTGATGCCATTCAACCATCTCATCCTCTGTCATCCCCTTCTCCTCCTGCCCCCAATCCCTCCCAGCATCAGAGTCTTTTCCAATAAGTCAACTCTTCGCATGAGGTGGCCAAAGTACTGGAGTTTCAGTTTTAGCATCATTCCTTCCAAAGAACACCCAGGACTGATCTCCTTTAGAATGGACTGGTTGGATCTCCTTGCAGTCCAAGGGACTCTCAAGAGTCTTCTTCAACACCACAGTTCAAAAGCAGAGGATACAGCCTCAAAAATCAAGAAATGACAAAGAACACAAAGCCATTAAGGCATAAGAAGTGACTTCCAGGTGGCTCAGATGGTAAAGTGTCTGCCTACAGTGCGGGAGATCCAGGTTCATTCCCTGGGTCCAGAAGATCCTCTGGAGAAGGAAATGGCAACCCACTCCAGTGCTTTTGCCTGGAAAATCCCATGGATGGAAGAGTGTGGTAGGCTACAGTCCATGGTATCACAAAAAGTCAGACATGACTGAGCAACTTCACAAGGCATAAGAAGATACTTAAATGATGAAGCATAGTAAGCAAGGGGTGATGAGGATGAGAGACATCAGGCTAGGAAGAAAGGTCAGGATGGGAGAGTGCTTCTACAAGACCATACCAGGGAGCTGGGGAAGAACAGGAACCTGAAGACAAGCTAGGAGGCTTTGCAAATATTTTAGGTGAGATGATAATGACCTCAACTAGAGAAATGGTAATGGAGATGGGAAAAAGAGATGGCATCGATCTGCCAAGCTTAAGCTGGGAGTCTCATTTATTTGGAAGTAGATCATCTGAAAGCCCTGGGCTTGGTTTGATGACAATTTCTTTTCTGAAAACATAGAGGAAGCAAGAAGGGGCACTGCTTGTTTGATTTAATTCTAACCAACATGGAAGAAACATTTGATGCTATTGTGGCTACTCCTATGGAAAAGTCTAGTGGTTTAGCAGACTAACCAGTCAGTTAGCTGAGATTTAATAAGCATGATTAAAATCTAACAAGAAATATATAATTCCCTCTATTATGGAGTAACTTCAGTTCCAGAAGTTTGTATGTAAATCTATTTATTGTTTTTATGTTAAAAAAATAAAACTATACATTGCTATGTATAGTTGGAGCTCAGAAATGAAACACTTTCAGGGTGATCTTTCTTCTCCATAGGCAGATTAATGAATGTCATTTTGGGGTACTATTTTTTTTTAATAAAAGGAAATTGGCCCAATGGAGAGTGACTGGGACACAGTCATCATGAACATAAAGCATGCCATCCATTAAAATATTTTTGACAATGCACTGTGAGCAAGGCACTGTCTCAAGAAATGAAGACGTGATGGTAAACAGAGCCAATTCTGTCCTCAAGGGACTATGTAGAGATCAGTTAAAGAAAGTGGAGCCTGGATAACAGACAAGCATAGGACTTGGCTTCATGGAACTAAAATGCTTTCAGTGAACTAGGGACCCAATTTTTCTCTGGTACTTAAAAATTATATTAAGGCCAATGAGTAGAATCCAAGAGAGAGGGATTCCAACAAATTCTGGGTGTGTGTTGTCAGATAAACTGTCAGAGGTAATGTGGTAGCGAGTGCTCCCTTTTTAATGAGTTGACCTGCACTGTTTGACCTGCACTGTTTCATTTAAAATTCAAAGCACTCTATAAGTGCAATTATTAACCCCATTTTACACATGAGGCAGCTGTGCCTAAGAAATCCTGCAGTTAGAACACAGCAGAGCAATGATGTGACTTACTATGCTCTTTTCTACTATGATCCCCACCACCTCCCCATTAATAGAAAGGCTGCAGAGACAACTGTCAAAAGATTTAAGCAATGAGAAGGTGAACTAAAGGGATGCCAGGGTCCTCCTAAGCCTCAAATTCAAGTATTCTAGGTATTTCTAGAATATGAGACACAGATACTAAAAATATGCTTCTGGTAACAAAATTACTGAGAAAGAGAACAGATTAGCAGTTGCCATGGGTCAGAGGATGTGTGGTAGGTGGGTGTGATTATAAAAAGGATCCTTGTAGTAATGAAACACTTGCATATCTTGACTGTAGTGATGTTCACAGGAATCTACACATTTGACGAAACTACACAGAACTAAACACACGTGCACACACACATGCACGTGAAACTGGCAAAAATCAAAATAAGGTTGATGCTTGCAAATTCTCTAGCACTACTGCATAATTAAGCAAGATTACTACTGGGGGAGACTATACACAGGGACACACGATCACCCTGTATTATTTCTTGCATGTGAATCTGTAATTATCTCAAAACAAAAAATTTAAAACATGTAATTCAAGTACACAAAATGATTATCCTGACAATGGCTGTTGTCCTTCCCTTGCACTCCCTCTCTACCCCACACTTCTCCAGTGGGGACAAACCTGGAGTTACTGCAGAATGCACTCCCTCTGGATTCCAGGGACCAAGTCTAACTTAAGACACTTACTCCCAAGTTTCTATATGCTGGAGACATTAATAATTCTTCTTAGTGCTTTTATTTGCATTCCTCCACAACATTCAGGGAAGTGTTGTCTGGAAAATGCATGTTTGAAGATAATAAAAGTTCCAATATTTGTTGACTTTAGTTCATAGAAACAGTGAAGGTAATAGAACTAAGGGGAAAAAAATCTGTATGATCAAATGATTAATAAAATCATTTCAGGATTTCATAAATACAGAATTTGGATGTATCTTGAATATTATCTCCAAGTAAGATTGACTCATCTGATTTTCCAAAGAGCATCTGGAGAAATGCTACCTTACAATTTTAGCCCTCCGAATCAGAAAAGCAATACATTATTTTTAAAAAAATAAAGTATAAAATCATCTATAATATCATCAGTCATATCAATTTTTCTTCAGTGCTCTTATTCTTCTTCATCTTCTTTTTATTTTTTGCTCTGGTTCTTCTTAATCACGACACTTGATTATAAATGGAAGACACTCATCAAACTTCACAAGCTTCAGGCACACCCAGAAACGGGGGGTTCTAATGTTGTACTTAGGACTCATCTTCAGGTTTTCCAACTCCTGACCTCATATGCTTTTGTGCTGCTTCCATCTTCAGGCAGGTCTTTCCCTTTTGTTAGCAAAACCTGCCACAGCATGTCCTGACTTCTGTCTCATGTTTAGGCAATCTTAGACAGAAAGAGTTGGAGAAGGAAATGGCAACCCACTCCAGTGTTCTTGCCTGGAGAATCCCAGGGACAGAGGAGCCTGGTGGGCTGTTGTCTATGGGGTCACACACGACTGAAGTGACTTAGCAGCAGCAGCAGCAGACAAAAAGAGAACTTCCTCATGCTCTAATAAATGTCCCCAAACAGGGTCTAATTAACTTGACTGGGCCAAAGGCTACTTCAGAATCAATGGCTAACCAAAAATATAGATAGTGCTCAGTGCCAGCTCTGGATATTGGGCTTGAAATTAGAGAAGATGATGAGGGTATGGGATCAGAGTTCTTTTGCCATTATAATTGGTTTAGTAGTCACCAAATCATCTGTAAATCAACAAGCTTCTGCTGTTTTCTAGTATTTTGCCCTAACTCCAGTGTGGTAAAAATATCACCTTAAATACAAACAATAACCTCAGATATGCAGATGATACTACCCTTATGGCAGAAAGTGAAAAACTAAAGAGCCTCTTGATGAACGTGAAAAGAAGAGTGAAAAAGTTGGCTTAAAACTTAACATTCAGAAAACTAAGATCATGGCATTTGGTCCCATCACTTCATGGGAAATAGATGGGGAAACAGTGGAAAATGTGACAGACTTTATTTTTGGGGGCTCCAAAATCACTGCAGATGATGATTGCAGCCATGAAATTAAAAGATGCTTACTCCTTGGAAGAAAAGTTATGACCAACCTAGACAACTTATTAAAAAGCAGAGACATTACTTTGCCAGCAAATGTTGGTCTAGTCAAAGGTATGGATTTTACAGTAGTCATGTATGCATGAGAGAGTTGGACTCTAAAGAAGGAGAGTTGGACTCTAAAGGAGATCCGTCCTGAATATTCACTGGAAGGACTGATGCTGAAGCTGAAGCTCCAATACTTTGGCCACCTGATGCGAAGAACTGACCCATTGGAAAAGACCCTAATGCTGGGAAAGATTGAAGGTCGGAGGAGAAGGGGATGACAGAGGATGAGATGGTTGGATGGCATCACCCGACTCAATGGACATGAGTTTGAGTAAACTCTGGAAGCTGATTATAGACAGGAGGCCTGTCGTGCTGCAGTCCATGGGGTCGCAAAGAGTCAGACGTGACTGAGCAACTGAACTGAACTGAACAGACAGAAAATGCAAATAAGTCTAAGACCACTAAGATACTGTCTAGCTAATATATACTTAGTAATACAGCTTCTCATATGCTGAGACTAATAAACAGCATTGGCTATTAGTTCTGAGAGTACATAAGACATTAACAGAAAAGAAGATTGAAAAAAATAGAGTTATGACTGTGCAGATCAATGTTTTACATCATGATTTATTTCGTGAGTCATGAAATCAATTTCAAGCATTATGACAAATTTAAGGAAGAGGATAGAACATACGAAAGTGCAGCACATACAGTAAAGATAAGAACTGCTTTGTAAAACTTTACAAAATATATGTGGGTGTTACAATTTATGTGTGAGTAGGTACAGGCATGGACACACTCTAGGTCACAAGTCAAAATGTATTTCACCATAGGTCGAGTTACTTGAAATTATCGTGTGACTGATATAATCAGAGCTGATATCTAACATGTTTAAGAGGAAAAGTCCACTTACTATCTTCTGCACTGAGCATGAGTCATGACTGAACGAGCATCTCTTCAACATTCAAACTGCATATAACCTGAGAGGGTCAATGACTTGCATTGTGCTGGGATCACCTGGTTTAAATTAGAACAATCCTCACTGGGCTTAGAATGAATCTCATGGCCTACATGAGTCTTCATTGCCATTTTTGCTAAGTGTCCTCAGTAAAACATTAGTGTCTCCAAGGAACACTGGTCAAGGTATGTCACCTTTCCTTTAAAATAAACAGATCTTTATTTCCCAACTAGCTGCAGTCCATGGGGTTGCTAAGAGTTGGACACGACTGAGTGACTTCACTTTCACTTTTCACTTTCATGCACTGGAGAAGGAAATGGCATCCCACTCCAGTGTTGTTGCCTGGAGAATCCCAGAGATGGGGAGCCTGGTGGGCTGCTGTCTATGGTGTCGCACAGAGTTGGACACGACTGAAGCGACTTAGGAGCAGCAGCAGCAGCAGCAGCAGCAGCAGTACTGTCAACATAACTGAAAAATTCAAGCAAAATTTGAACTGATTGTTCTGTGCTTATCAAATATTTATATATTATCTAATATCAAGTAATGCTCTGATCATTTCTTTCAGTGACTTGTTAATCTCGTATTTTTGCAGAGAAAGGCTTATAGTTCTAGTGGAGCCTGAACTGTTTAAAGGACCTCTTTCTACCTGATCAGTGTATAAGACAGTGGCAGTTCCTTAAAAGCCTTCCCATAATTATCATTTCCCTTTTCCACTCTAAAAATAAAGGTCTGTCTTTTTGACCTGTTGCAAACTTCTATACACACAAGCTTATGACCTCACCTTACAACCAGATTCCTACTTGTAACTTGCCTCCCCTTCCTCATATGGAAACTCTGTAGCAGCCACTCTCATATTTCTTCAGAATCCCAGTGACTCAGTGTAAAGCCAGATCTGCTTTTTCTCAGTTTCCAGCACCTTTCAAACTCTTTCAGATACAAGTGGAGTTGAAATGGGTCCACATGTCTTCCCATCATATGCTCAAGGACACAGATTTCAAAGTCTTTATCCTTAGGTTTTCAAAGGCTAGGTCTATAACATCATATACTCACAAGAGGTACTGCATTTTGAAGTCCCTTGCCCATAGCACAAATCTAAATATAAACTCTTTTTCTGTCTTCTGGAACTGCTATTTTCTCCTCCTGACCTCTTGTGACTATTAGAACCCACTGTATTCCTCGAGATACTCAGACTCAAAACTTAAAGATCATCTTGGGATTCCTTCTTTGGTCCTCATCTTCCATATGAAAACATCATAAAGGTTTAATATCACTCAGCCATTCGCAAATCTGCCTTGCCGGGCTCTGAACCTACTCTGGAGTTTCATTCTGTCCAAGAAGGAATCCAAAGAGTGTCACTTTTGACCAACTGATGAAGGCAGAAATAATGCAGCATGACATCATGTTAGGAATGGTTTTCTATTTCTAGCTTAAACCTAAAATGTAATAGGAGCTTACTGGGAAAAGCAAATGGTTTTATCATTTTCTGTAATTTTTTAAACAAAAATAATTCTCCTTCTCACTATCCTAATCATTAAATACCCATTCCAACATTATATCCAGGCCCTTGGCAGTGAAAGTGTAGAGTCATAACCTCTGGACTGCCAGGAAGTTCCTTTTTTTTTCCTAATTCTTCTGTAAAGGGGCCACTTTTCATTTTTTTTTCTACAAATGGAAAAGCAACAAATATATTTTGAATCAGTGAGGGTAAAAGGTTGCATTTTCCTTATCACCTAAGATTGCTAATTGCTACTTAAGCATGCTGTATCAGGAAGGATTGTTGGTTACAACCAGGTTCTGCCAGAGGGAGTGCTGTGGTCAGTTAGTGAGGTCTGCTATTGCCTTGAGGAGGATAGGTGATGACTTGCATATCGTCCCAGGTCGAAACAAGAATCAAGGCCAATCTTAAATCAGATGGAAGAACCGGGCATCTACATGGCATAACTCAGTGGTGGGTTATTAGGGCTTTGACCCCAAAATAGCTGTTTTGCTATCTTGTTACAATACTGAAATTCTAGGATTAGCAATTCATGAAGACTTTTTGAGAACTTTCACTATTAAAAACTTGATGGGAAAAGTTTCACTATTAAAATACTACAACTGTTTCCCTTATTCTGGGAAAGATAATGAGCTTAAGCTGTTATCAGTAAATAGCTAAAGGAGGGACTAGTCTATTAAACTGTGTTTCAATAGCAGTGAATAAAAGGAATGGTCCTTTGTATTGAAACATGGGATAAATTTATTAGAAGGAGAGAGTCAGGAGGATGAAGCTGAGTGGGCAGAGAGAAATGAGGGAGAAACTGACATCACAATCGTATTTTTTTCCTTCTTAAAACATAACCTCCCACTGCTACTACTCCCCCAACAACAACAAAATCTTAAAAAAAAAAAAAAAAAAAGAAGGCAAAACAAACTAAAAAAAATTTAAAGAGAACAAAAAAACAACAACCCTGGTTAAGACTCATCCCTAATATTCTCTTCAAAGGCTACAACTCTCCTTACCCTTCTTTCCTTATAAATAGCAGCAGGCATACCCAAGAAGCACAAACTTGTTGAATTCTGTTTGAAGTAGAAATAATTTTGCATCAGCTGAAAAGCAATAGGAATTTAGGCCATTCAGATCATGGTGATGATAACAATAAATATAATGGGAACCACTCATCATGTGTACCCTGGCTCAGCTCTGCGTGAACTGTGCCCTCAGGATCTCACTTTAGTTCTCACCCCAGTCCCTGAGCGGTGGCTCTTATTATCCCTGAGGCACAACTGAATTTCAGTAGTCCAGCTTGAAGTCACATACAGAGTAGATGACAGTGAAAGAGTCAGAATTTGAACCCAAGTCTGTCTAAGGTCAAAGCTTATTTCCTCCTTCCTCCCTTCTGTGCATCCTCTTCTGGCTTTTTGCTGGGTCCTAGGTCACTGCCCGCATCAGCTCTGGGGCTCAGACAGGATGATCTGAACATGCCTAACATATGAGAGAGAGAGAGGGAGTTAAAACTCCAAGCATGAAAAGTGATTTTCATAATGTGTATACTTAAATGAGACCCTCTGGACTAAAATTCTCTCATTTCTGTACTTTGTATGGATATGTAAATTATTCACATGACATTTACACAGTAAACATTAACCTGAAATCTCTCAATGTGGAAAAACCCTGTAAACTGACGATAATATTCACATGGGAATAGGAAAATATGGACACGCCAGAGAAGATGCTTTCTGGTTTGTATACCTTGTATAAACAGATGCTAAAACTTTAGTTTGCCTACGTCTACCAAGTATATAAATGAGACCTAATTAAAGTGAAATTCCATGGAAAGCTTTCCAAAGCTCTAGTTTACTCACCCAGTATAAACACTGTAAACGAATAAAATACAGTGTACTAAATAATTTAAATATAGAGTTGTGGTTCTTTAAATTTAAGAAATACAGTAGTCCAGTTGCAATGAGTGACCACAAGTGACTGAAGTTTTGTTTTTAACTGAAGAAGCAATTAATACAGAAAAGCACATAGTATAACTTCACTCATGTGTCCTCAACACAGAATTAACAAATATTAACATTTAGCCATATGTACTTCTAAAATTGTTTTAATGAAAGAAAAATAAAGAATACAGGGAAAGCTGAAGTATCTTGTATGCTTCCCCATTTCCATTTCCATGCCCCTCCTTCCTTCTCTACTTCCCCAGAGACACCTTCTCTTTGGAACTTGTTGGGTATCTTTCTAATTCATGCTTTTATCTATTATTGGGGACCCAGAAATCCAAATATTATATTGCTATTGTTTGTGATTTTAGATTTTACAAAAATGGTTTATTTTGCATTGTATATTCTGTCATTTGCATTTTTAAACTAAATGTATCTATCCAACTTAGTACAGGAAGATCTAGTTAACTGCTACACTATATTCCATCATTTAACTATACCAGAGTTTACACACACTTTTATCAATGACATTTACTGCTTCCCACACATATCTTTTCTTTTACAAACTTCTTGTATACATGTATGTGTGTTTTTCAAGAGTATACACCTAGAAGTGAAGTTACTGTGTCATAGGTGTTTGTTTCTTCAGCCTTACTAGATAATTGCCAAACTGCTCTCCAAAGCAACTATACCATTTTACACTCCCACAAAGGGTACTAGAGTTCCCATTTCTAACAGATTCACAAATACTTCAAATTGTCTGAGTTTTAAGTTACGAGTCCTGATTTTAATTTCTTACTTTGCCAGCCTTTACGTTGTATATGGGGTATATCATAACAGCTGTTGGCAGGTATTTTCTTTATTACTAACAAAGAGCACAACATAAGCAACACTGATGTCTTAAAGTCATATTTGTAGCCAATACATATTAAATGCACTTGATTATGACACCACATAATAGAACAAAACAAGTACTTCTTTTGTAGAGTTTGACTAAATCAAGCAATCACTAGGCAATACGCATAGACTTGGAAAAGTAGAATTGTTTTGTATTACTTTCCTTTGCTTGCAGTGTCAACCACTTGCTTTTTATCAGCACTTGGCACCATACTGACATTGACTTATTCCCTTCTATTTGTATTCAGACAATCTTTGCTTGGAACGGAGGCATAGCAGCTATTTTATCTAACCACCCCTACGGGATTGTATTAATGGTATAACAGTTACTACATACACAGACTGGCAAAACTTTTTCATACAGAGATAAATTGTCAAGCCCACAGAATGAAAAAGAGGGCAAAGGGATAAAACAGGAAAGGGAAGGTATAAAATAGGCCTTCCCTTTTCAAATGTAGCATTTGAAATCAATATTTTCCATTACATCTGGTTGTAATGATGAAACAACATAAAACTCATCTGATAATCAATGAGTGGCTGATTCATACAAATGTGCTTCTGTGGTTCGATACTGCTTCTACTATTCCTTCTCCTTTAGACCTATGAATGGGTCTACAAATTCATAAAAAGGGGCGGAAAGAACTACACGGTGTTTACAGATGTCATTCTAAAGATGAATACAGCACTTAGAAGCTTATGAAGAAAAAAGAAATTTTATGTTTGCCTCCTATCTTTTTCCTTTTTGTGGGTGTAAGAATGATGGTAGGCCAACAAAACCCAAGAATTTATTCAAAACGGAATTCTAGAGATTCGTGGACCATTTTTAGTCTATAGTTGGAAAACCTGAGGGATTAAAGTAACTCATTTAAGATACACACTGCACTTCATTATTCTGACGATTTCTGTTTTCTCCATGAATGGGAAGATGTCCCTTCTCCTTTCCTAATGAATGAATTTGATTGGTTTCAATTACCTGAAATGGCAGCCCACTCCAGTATCCTTGCCTGGAGAATCTCATGGACAAAGGAGCCTGGCAGGCTGTAGTCCATGGGATCGCAAGAGTCGGATACGACTTAGTGACTAAACCACTCAATTACCTGATCTTTGGTACATCACACTCCAAATTCACCACATCATTAAATTTTCCTCTGAAATACCATTAATGGCAGAGGAAAGTGAACATTCACAGGGAGAATTTTTCAATTCTATCTTGAATTTTACACTTCATGATATAACTGTGTTTGTTTTAACTTAAAAAAAATTTACTGGAATTTCATTTCATGATACAACTATGCTTGTTTTAATTTAAAAGTACCCCAAATCATTGAGCAGAATTGGTGTTTCAGGAAGATATGCCATGCTTGTCCTTTTATTTAACAAATATTTATTAAGACTCTGCTGAGAAAACAACAGAGGTCACTGCCCCTATTGGCATTTACAGGATAATCATAAAGCATGTGACTATAAATAATTATACAAAGAATCAGCAGAAGGTGGTGTTGTATGTCTATAAAGGAGAACTAAATCAGTCCAGGAGATTAGGAAAAGAAATGTTTAGGGTAAAAAGTGAATAGGAGGTAGCTTTCAATACTGCCTGCCTCATAATCATTAAATTCAGAGAACCATCAACTAATTATTCATGTTGGTCTTTTCTAAAGATGAGTTATAATGCTTTTGTGACATTTTGGGCTTTGGACTTTTCTGCATATAATTTTAATTGAAACAAAGATCACATTTTAGAAATTATTTGTTAGTCTGTATTTTTAGTACCTTTTCCTCACCCTATTAGTTGCTTAAATCTGAGCTCAGCAATCCTGGCATATGTAAATATTGAGGGTGATCCTGAATTCTAAGACAGGAAAGGAAATAATCCAGAAGAAAGAATTTCAAAGATGCTCTTGAAAAACTGAATTTAACTGCCTAAACAACAAGCTCAAATCTGTGGAATACTGACCTCTGATTTTAATTCCATTAGGTCCTTTAAAATCCATACTCTGCCCCACCCCTTTCCTTCTCCGTAAAATGGGAATGACACAGTAAAGCTGACTAGCAATTACTTTTCTTAGGTACATATTTTTCTGGGCTCTTTTGTCCTGTTCTATTACATAGTCAAGGAGGTCAAGCTTTTAACTAATGGTGAAAACTGTTGGTTTGCTAAAGGTCCTAGATTTTCATTATTTGTAAGAAAATGAATTAAGCATGATGAATAAACATGGATATAATTAGCTGATTTTGTGTTGGGTTCTCACATGGAAACAGATGGTCTAGTGATGCCTGTAAATAGATAATTTATTTCATTTGGAAATCTGAAAGTTGAATAAAAATTAGATATTTGTTATTAAAGTACATTTACCAATATGCTCTAACTTAATATATTGTTAAAACAAATGGAAAATGAAGTTAAGGGGCTTAAATTATTTTGGTCAGCCAGGAATAAATTCAAAAGCTTCTTCAAAAGCTTTTGACAGCCTACAACCTAGCTGCTATTTACTGAATGTTTGTGTTCCCTCAAAATTCATATGTTGAAGCCCTAATCCACATATTAAGGTGTTTCAAAGGATCTTTTTGGAAGGTAATTAGGTTTCGACAAACTCATGAAAGTGGGGACTCTATGATGGAATTAATGTCCTTATAAGACCAGGATGACAGATCAGAGTTTCTCTCTTTTGCCAGTTGAGGATATAGTGAGGAAGAAGTCATCTATAAGCCAAGAAGAAGGCTCTTACCAGGAATGAATCTGCAGACACCTTGATCTGGAACTTTCCATCATCCAGAAATGTAAGAAAATAAATTTCTGTTGTTTTAAGCCACTTAGTCTATGGCATTTTATTATAGCAGCCTGAGCTGATTAAAGGAGTACATCAAGGCTGTATGCTCTCACCCTGCTTATTTAACTTATATGCAGAGTACATCATGAGAAATGCTGGACTGGAAGAAGCACAAGCTGGAATCAAGATTGCCAGGAGAAATATCAATAACCTCAGATATGCAGATGACACCACTCTTATGGCAGAAAGTTAAGAGGAACTAAAAAGCCTCTTGATGAAAGTGAAAGAGGAGAGTGAAAAAGTTGGCTTCAAGCTCAACATTCAGAAAATGAAGATAATGGCATACGGTCCCATCACTCCATGGCAAATAGATGGGGAAACAGTGGAAATAGTGTCAGACTTTATTTTGTGGGGCTCCAAAATCACTGCAGATGGTGATTGCAGCCATGAAATTAAAAGATGCTTACTCCTTGGAAGAAAAGTTATGACCAACCTAGATAGCATATGAAAAGCAGAGACATTACTTTGCCAACTAAGGTCTGTCTAGTCAAGGCTATGGTTTTTCCAGTGGTCATGTATGGATGTGAGAGTTGGACTGTGAAGAAGGCTGAGTGCCAAAGAATTGATGCTTTTGAACTGTGGTGTTGGAGAAGACTCTTGAGAGTCCCTTGGACTGCAAGGAGATCCAACCAGTCCATTCTGAAGGAGATCAGCCCTGGGATTTCTTTGGAAGGAATGATGCTAAAGCTGAAACTCCAGTACTTTGGCCACCTCATGGGAAGAGTTGACTCATTGGAAAAGACTCTGATGCTGGGAGGGATTGGGGGCAGGAGGAAAAGGAGATGACTGAGGATGAGATGGCTGGATGGCATCACTGACTGATGGATGCAAATCTGAGTGAACTCCAGGAGTTGGTGATGGACAGGGAGGCCTGGCATGCTGTGATTCATGGGGTTGCAAAGAGTCAGACATGACTGAGCGACTAAACTGAGCTGATTAAAATACTAGTTTATTCATTTATTTTATTTAAAAATTGCATTTAAAATACTGATTATAATTAGTAAATATTAATTTAACTGCAACTTCTGAATATTTTTGCACATACAACTAGGGGGAAGCAACATATATCTTATAGGGTTACTTCATGCTTTATGAGAAGTTGATTTTACCATCGAAAAATGACAGATCTATGCACTGAACACTAGCAGTATTTATGCACTGAACACTAAGCAGTATTTCCTAATTTTTATACAGTATTCTTGCCTGGTGAATCCCATGGATGGAGGGAGCCTGGTGGGCTACAGTCCACGGGGTCGCAAAGAGTCAGACACAACTGAGCAACTACACTTCACTTCACTTCACCTTACCTTTTGCATGCTTAGTAAATATACATAACTTTGGTAGAAAGATTTAATCAGGTAACAAAGAGGAAGGATTATTTGACTGTGTTCTTCAACAATAGATGATATGGTGTCACATTGGTATATTTATTATAATATTGTATTTGGTACAACAAATAAGAGTTGGCATTCTTTGTTAATGATTTTATAAAAATGTCTTCCTGCAAACTCTAAAGCTGGGAGTAAATCTCTTATAGATAGAAGTAATGTAAGCACCTCAGTTTTAAATGAGGTGTTCAGAACCATTTCAAAATAGCAATAATGCTATTAAAGGAATGATAAAAGTTTGGAGACATTGTGGTTTTTGCCATCTTGTTCCTGGGCAAAACAGTGGATCTGATAATACCACTTTCAAATCTTAATTCCTCTAAAAGATGTTAAAAGTCATTTTTAAGTACATGAATAATAATAAAACTCACTTTGTCCATAAGACTGGCAAAAACTTGAAAGATGCTATTTGTTGGTTTTTTTATGACTCTATCATTTAATTTCAGACAACAAAATCTACTATAGACAATTTAAAAGGAATAAAACATTAAAAATTACTCAGAAAATTAGCATAGTTGCAGAAACAGACTCTAAGTTGTGTAACAAAATAGATCTATTGCAAGGCTCTAGAACTGTCCTATTGAGGGAGCTGCGCCTTCCTGTACTATGAATCACAAACTCTGTCTCCTCCAGCACCAGCAAAAATGAAGGCCTCTGTCTAACCGCTTCTCAAATGGAATTCTTTTCTGATCCAAGTTTCATTTTAATGACTCTAACTGGTGGTTTCCTACTTGCAGAAGAAACTAGAAATGTAGATTTTAATTCTTTGGAAAAGAAAGATTCAAATATGTACATTATCAAAACATAGAAAAGGTATGCAAAATTTCTGAATAGCCCCAAATGACTAATGTTTTTCCTGATAAGACACTGGAATTTGGCTACCTTCTGTAATCCTGACAATTGTATTCACTAGGAAAGGATTTTTTGAAAGGTAATTTATGTTACCAAAGACAACTTAAAATTCATGTTCAGTATGATTAGCTCTTTCATTTCCAGGAACCTGGAATGGGAGAATTTAACTCAGATAAACATTATATCTACTACTATGGGCAAGAATCCCTTAGAAGAAATGGAGTAGCCACCATAGTCAACAAGAGTCTGAAATGCAGTACTTGGATGCAGTATCAAAAATGACAGAATGATCTCTCTTAATTTCCAAGGCAAACCATTCAGTATCACAGTAATTCAAGTTTATGCCCCAACCAGTAATGCTGATGAAGCTAAAGTTGAATAGTTCTATGAGGACCTACAAGACCTTCTAGAACTAACACCCCCAAAAGATGTTCTTTTATTACAGGGGACTGGAATGCAAAAGTAGGAAGTCGAGAGATACCTGGAGTAACAGGCAAATTTGGCATTGGAGTACAAAACCAAGCAGGTCACAGGCTACCAGAGTTTTGCCAAGAGAACACACTGGTCATAGCAAACACCCTCTTCCAACAACACAACTCTACACATGGACATCACCAGAAGGTCAATACTGAAGTCAGATTGATGATATTCTTTGTAGCTAAAGATGGAGAAGCTCTATACAGTCAGCAAAACAACACATGGAGCTGACTGTGGCTCAGATCATGAACTCCTTATTGCCAAATTCAGACTTAGATTGAAGAAAGTAGGGAAAAACCACTAAAGCATTTAGGTATGACCTAAATCAAACCTCTTATGAATATACAGTGGTAGTAACAAATAGATTCAAGGGTTTAGATCTGACAGACAGAGTGCCTGAAGAACTATGGACGGAGGTTCATGACACTGTACAGGAGGCAGTGATCAAGGCCATCCCCATGAAAAATAAATGCAAAAGGGAAAATGGTTGTCTCACGAGGCCTTACAAATAGCTGGAAAAGAAGAAAAGCAAAAGGCAAAGGGGCAAAGGAAAGATATACCTATTTGAATGCAGAGTCCCAAAGAATAGCAAGGAGAGATAAGAAAGCCTTCCTCAGCGATTGATGTAAAGAAACAGAGAAAAACAACTGAATGGGAAAGAACAGAGATCTCTTCAAGAAAATTAGAGATACCAAGGGAACATTTCATGCAAAAATGGGCTCAATAAAGGACAGAAATGGTATGGACCTAACAGAAGCAGAAGATACTAAGAAAAGGTGGCAAGAATACACAGAAGAACTATACAAAAAGATCTTAATGACCCAGATACCACGATGGTGTGATCACTCACCTAGAGCCAGACATCCTGGAATGTGAAGTCAAGTGGGCCTTAAAAGCATCACTATGAACAAAGCTAGTGGAGGTGATGGCATTCCAGTTGAAGTTATTTCAAATCCTAAAAGATGATGTTATGAAAGTGCTGCACTCAATATGCCAGCAAATTTGGAAAACTCAGCAGTGGCCACAGGACTGGAAAAGGTCAGTTTTCATTCCAGTGCCAAAGAAAGGCAATGCCAAAGAATGTTCAAAGTACCACACAATCACACTCATCTCACACGCTAGTCAAGTAATGCTCAAAATTCTCCAAGCCAAGCTTCAAGAGGACATGAACCATAAACTTCCAGATGTTTGAGCTGGATTTAGAAAAGGTAGAGTTACCAGAGATTATATTGCCAATATCCACTGGATCATCAACAAAGCAAGAGAGTTCCAAAAAAAAAAATCTACTTCTGCTTTATTGACTATGCCGAAGCCTTGACTCTGTGGATCACAACAAACTGTGGGAAATTCTTGAAGATATGGGGATACCAGACCACCTGACCTGACTCCTGAGAAATCTGTATGCAGGTCAAGAAGCAACAGTTAGAACTAGACATGGAACAACAGACTGGCTCCAAATTGGGAAAGGAGTATGTCAAGGCTGTGTATTGTCACCGTGTTTATTTAAGTTATATACAGAGTACATCATGAGAAATGCTGGGCTGGATGAAGCACAGGCTGGAATCAAGATTGCTGGGAGAAATATCAATAACCTCAGATACGCAGATGACATCACCTTTATGGCAGAAAGCGAAGAAGAACTAAACAGCCTCTTGATGAAAGTGAAAGAGGAGAGTGAAAAAGCTTGCTTAAAACTCAACATTCAGAAAACTAAGGTCATGGCATCTGGTCCCATCACTTCATGGAAATAGTTGGAAATAGTGAGAGACTTTATTCTGGGGGCTTCAAAATCACTGCAGATGGTGACTGCAGCCATGAAATTAAAAATGCTTGCTCCTTGGAAAAAAAGCTATGACCAACCTAGACAGTATAATAAACAGCAGAGACATAACTTTGCCAACAATGGGCCATCTAGTCAAAGCTATCATTTTCCCAGTAGACATGTATGGATGTGAGAGTTGAACTCTAAAGAAAACTGAGCACTGAAGAATGGATGCTTCTGAACTGTGATATTGGAGAAGACTCCTGAGATTCCGTTGGACTGCAAGGAGATCCCATCAGTCCATCCTAAAGGAAATCAGTCCTGAATATTCATTGGAAAGACTGATGCTGAAGCCGAAACTCCAATACTTTGGGCCTCTGATGTGAAGAACTGACTCAGTGGAAGTGACCCTGATGCTGTAAAAGATTGAAGGTGGGAGGAGAAGGGGACGGCAGAGGATGAGATGGTTGGATAGCATCACCGACTCAATGGACATGAATTTGAGCAAGCTCCAGCAGTTGGTGATGGACAGGGAAGCCTGGCATGCTGCAGTCCATGGTGTTGCAAAGATCTGGACATGACTGAGCGACTGAACTGATACTGATAATCCTGACAATTTTATTCATTAGGAAAGGAGTTTTGAAAGACAATTTGATGTTACCAAAGATAACTTAAAATTCACATGCCGCTGAATTAGCTCTTTCATTTCTAGGAATCTATACCACAAAAATAATTACCTATGTATCAAAAACACATACAAATATGTTGGCTAGGTCATTGCTTGTAATGTTAAAGATAGTCAACATTAACTAAAGGTCCTGTAACATTAAGGTTCTGAACTGTAGTTTGACCTTGGTTGAGAACTGCTTTCCAGCTGTGACTAAACTTTGCCATATAACATGGATGACCAGCAATGGTGTCTTCGAGAGATTAGTGATTATACATAGGGTCACTGTGGTTTTCAGGGACTGTGACCTTGCCAAGGAGTGGAACCAAATGCTCACTCATTCCCTTTCATCTCCCCTATTTTCATCACCAAGCCAATAGAGTACACAAGAAACATCTAAGGGGCTTATGTATGAAACAATTTCTTGAACACTATTCCCTAGAGATTGTAACTCAGTAGTAAGTGTGGAGTAAAACCCAGAATTCTGCATTATTTTTAGGCTTCCATAATGCAGTAAGCAGAGTAATGGCCTCCACAGTCAAAAGATAACTGCATCTTAACCCTCAGAATTGTGAATATATATTACCTTGCAGGCAAAAGGGACTTTCCAGCTGTGACTAAACTTTGGATTAGAGATGGGGTGATTATCCTGGATTATCCATATGAATTTGATGTAATCACAGGGTCCTTAAATATAGAAGAGGTAAGCAAAAGAATCAGGATAAAAGTGATATGATGAGAGAAAGACATGACAGCAATTGCTGTCTTTGAAGAGGCAAGCAAGCCACAAGCCAAGGAATGCAGCAGCCATTAGAAGTTGGGAAAGACAAGAAAACAGATCCTCCCCTAGATTCTTAGAAGGAACACGGGCCTGCTGGCACTGTAATTTTAGTCAAGAGAGACTCATTTAAGACATCTGAACTCTTGAACTATAAGATAATAAATCTGTGTTGTTTTAAGCCACTAAATGTATAGTTGTTTGTTATAGCAGTAATAGGAAACTAGGTCACAAGAAATTTTGATGAAAGTCCTTTGTCCTCATCCGTCTCTACACTCATTCTCATTGTCATTTCTTCCAATCTCATGACCATAAATACCATCTTTATGCCAAAAATCTGCAAATTTAAACTCTTTCCCAAACTTCCCTCCTGAACTCCAGACTCCCATCTCCAACTGTCTTCTCTACATTTCCAATCAAAAGTCTAATAAATGCTTCAAGCCAAATGTTTCTAAAACCAAACTACTACTGTCTCCCTCCTCCAACATCCAAAACCTTCTCTATTCACAGACTTCCCCATCTCAACTGAGGCATCTCAGTTTCACTGTTTCAGGACAAAAACCATGGAATCATCTGTGATGCCTCTTTTCTCCTTTTTTTTCCCCCTCATATTATATATTTAATCCATCACCAAACTGCATAAGATTTCAAAAATATCCTGAGAGACCAGCCATTTAAAATCACCCAATCACCACCCTAGTTGAGTCCTCAGTTGGATTACTGGACCTCTACAACAGCCTCTTCACTGGTCTCCCAGATTCCCTTTCACCTTTCATAGTCTATTCTAAATTCAGAAACCAGAGTCAGACACGGAAATACATCAGATCTCTCAGTTCAGTTCAGTTCAGTCACTCAGTCATGTCTGACTCTTTGTGGCCCCATGGACTGCAGTATGCCAGGCTTCCCTGTCCATCATCAACTCCCGAATCTTGCCCAAACTCATGTCCATCGAGTCGGTGATGCCATCCAACCATCTCATCCTTTGTCATCCCCTTCTTCTCTAGCCTTCAATCTTTACCAGCATCAGGGTCTTTTCCAATAGTCAGTTCTTCACATCAGGTGGCCAAAGTACTGGAGTTTCAGATCTCTCAACTCAGCTCAAATCGTATCAGTAGCTCTTCATTCCACCTACAAGTCTGCACGTCCTAAATAATCTGCCCCTATCCAGCTATCACCTTCCTGACCTCAGCGCTTCCCTACTCTTGCTCTCTCTCAGTCTCAGCCCCACTGCTCCTACTTAAAGACTGTCACTTCTCCCTGGAATGCTCTTTATGCAGACATCCATATTTCTATTATTCTTCTGCTCAAATGCCACTCTGTCCATAAAGTCTAACCCAATTAACCTATTGAAACTGCAGCCTCTCCCAGTGCCTGTAGCACTCTTCATTCACTTTTCCTGTTCCATTTCTAATGAACATTATTGTTTACCGATTTAATATGCCTATATTTTATTATTTATCTCTCCCCTCTAGAATAATAGTTCCATGAGGCAGAAATTTCGTCTGTTTGGTTGATGTATCTCATGTTCCTATTTTAGTGTTATAAAGGGGATAAATAAATAGTTGTTACATTTGTTGAAATAGGACCACAGACCACACTTTGAAACAGAAATAAAAATCTTTTGCAAGATGTATTTATCATGTCATCATGGGAGTACTAGAAAAAATTCATATTAACTTGTTTTATTGAATATCATAATAGTATTTTTTGAATAATTTGTGACTTTAGGATCACAAAGTCTCCAATTCTTATACAAGATATTCTTTCCTGCTAAAAAGACTACTTACTTTTGATGGCTTAATGAAGCATTTTAATGTGTGGCCCACACAGAGCACTCTCAAGAACTATCATCAGAACATTTTGCTTCCTGGACCCCTGAAACTAAATTGTGAATACAGGAAATAAGATGGGCCTTATTTTTACATTTTTGAAAAAGCTGCAGTGGTCTAGAGTTTTGCGTTGTTCTTTCTTCTACTCACTGAAAGGAACCAAATGCAAAGTTATTTTTGATCAAACAGTTTTTCTAGGTTTATGCTAAAACTAAAGAAAACTGCTCAACAGAGGGAAACTTTCCAGAAAATAATTTCACGCATTTTGGAGGTCAGTCATATTGTGTTCCAAATATGTAATTGAATATGTATCTTGATCAACAGAATAACCAAATTACTATTATTTACCAGTTGGCTTTTCTTTTCTAACTAGTCTAGCTTGGTTTTCTCTGAATGAGTAAACGGGCAACATAAAAACAAACCTACGCTTACCCTTGCTCTACAGATCTGATTCCTCCTGGGATATTTAAGAAAGTGGCAATTACTGGATAGCAGAAATATTCCTCAGAGGGTGACTGTACTTTGCACTATAGTTTTGCAAAACTATTACTGTGCTATATATTTACTGGGTCTATCTTATCTCAGCATCTTTTACATTCCCTTCTTTATTTGAGTCTGAGCTCAAGAGTCAACATCCTCTACATTTATCTTCTTATTCTCATTGCTTTCTTATCACCCCATGTTATAGTTATCTTGACTTTTATTACCACTCTGTTTTGTAACCCTATGTTGTAATCAACAGCTTCTTTGGCTGTTCTCTCCTGGAACATGTCTTTTCCCTCTCTGTCCCAATTTATACTATGGTGTATGGCACATAGTTCTAAGTTGAAGGAAGATGAGCACTACCCAGGGCTGGGCCATCAGAAGATAGAGGAATTTTTACAGAGCCTGATACCTGGACATTAGGTAAGACAGACTACTCAGATTCCTGTAAAACTTTATAATAATCAGCACCTTTCCCTTTTCTGGTCTCCCATGAATTGAGAAATGAGGGGAATATTAGCTTCAGTGAGATCTTTATTCAAATGCTAATTCATTTAATACAGATAACAACAGAAGTTCAAAGAAGTTAAGAGTTTTCTAATCACATACAGCTATTGAATCATTGCTAAAAGGAAACAAACCAACAAGCACTCCATGTAAGTTGCTCCACCTTAGATATCGTTATCATGGGAAGATGTACCCCAAAGGGGGAATACATAGCCATTACTAGGACCCCCACTCTATATTGTATGCTAGCCATTCTGTCTACATCATTTCACTTAACTCTGCCAATTCCCTGAAGGAGATCAATATTCAGAGAGGCAATACAATGTGTCCTAGGTCACACAGCTGCCAAGTGGTAGACTTTGAATTTGACCTCGGGGTTTTCTGACTCATACCTGGGAGAATTCCATGATTACATGCTGCTTCCAATAAACAGAGGAAGTACCAAAGTCTTGGTTGAAAAGATCATGATGTGAATCACCAGACATAACACAGAAGCAGTTTTCTACTAGACATGTAAAATGAGAGACATGATTACTATCATATTAGAATACTCAGGATACAATGACTGCAAAGATCATTGGTTAAATTAGGTAGCAACAACTCCAGCTTATTCACAGAAGTGCTTCTCGGTTTGGGGGAAAAGTGTCTTTCTAGGAGGGAATTAATTGAGTCTGCTTTTCCCTTCACAACCTCATTACCACTCTTTTGCAATGATATGAAAAAGAGAACCATCTAGAAGAAGAATGATACAACTTTTGCTAATTGAGCCCTTACTGTGTGTCTGGCATAGATTGCTTCATAGTTAGTATCTCACTCAATCCATCAATAAACTCTATCAAGTAAATATCTCCATTTTATAAGTCAGGAAACTGGGGGTAACTTCATTTGCCTTCAATGAAACAAATAGGTAAAACCAGCTCCTGGGTTTGAATCACCTCCACATTGTCCTGAAAAGTGCATCTTTAAACCACTACACTTCTTGCCTCTATCCTGAAGCAGGCAGCTAAAGAAAACCAGCCACAAACAAGTGCTCCTTTTAGACAGCTGCTATGTTTAAACCAGAGTGTATTAATCCTTATATAGTCTGTTTCTCAAGTGCTTCAGAGAAAGGGGGGGCATAAATTGTACGGAGTATAGAGTGGACTCTGTTTTGCACATTTTGGCAAGAAAAGAAGGTCTTAGCTTCTGTACACATCTCTCCTGCAAGAAAGAAGTACTCTTGTAGGAAAAGCCATCTTTTATGGAGAGAAACACTTAAAAGAGATCAATTTCCAAAGGACAATCAATTGATTTCAGGGTTAGACAAGGAACAATGGATTGTTTCTGGAATTAATGATGTCCCATTCCTCTGGGAACTCAATGATTTCTCTGGGATGGCCTTTCTGGATTGAATAAACCAATGAGTTCATTTTCTAATCCCAAGAGATAGCATATATTGTTCTTTGTCTCTATCAATTCAACTAGAATTTACTGAGCATGCATTTTTGTGCCATGCTAGGTTGCTGTTTAGTCATTAAGTCATGTCTGACTCTGAGACTCCATGGACTGTAGCCCACCAGGCTTTTCTGTTCCTGGGATTTCCCAGGCAAGAGTACTGGAGTGGGTTGCCATTTTCTTCTCTAGGGGATCTTCCCAACCCACGGATTGAATTAGCGTTTCCTGCAGTCACTCCAGTGTTCTTGCTTGGAGAATCCCAGGGACGGGGGAGCCTGGTGGGCTGCCATCTCTGGGGTCGCACAGGGTCGGACATGACTGAGGCGACTTACCAGCAGCAGCACTGTAGGCAGATTCTCTATCACTGAGCCACCTGGGAGGCACATTATTGGGTGCTTAATAGAAAGGAAAAGAAAGCAACAAAATCCATTGGATCCTGCTTTCACAAAACTTACAGTCAAGTGAGGAGTTCATTATTCATCAAAGAATCACAGTGAAGAGTATATTAACAAACTGTGTTGCCAAACTCTGAAGGAAAAGACCAGCACAATATGACAGCATGTAGGATCATAAATTGGCCTAGACTGGAATTAGGGAAGGCTTTGCCAAGGAAGTGAGACTGAACTGAGATCTGAATGTGGTAGAAGTGAGATTACTCCGTGCAGAGAGGATAGCCCGTGCCAAGACCACATGGTAGGCGGCAGCATGGCACACGTAAGGAACACATAATATGAGACAAGAGGAAGTTGGACCACTTGGGGCAGGGCAGGTGGGGCTTGCAGACCCCTCAACAAGGACCCTGGTCACTGTCCACACAGCCCTGCATAGGCCTTGGTTGAACACAGAGGTCAGGGAGGGATGCCATATATATACCCTTATCCTGAGCTCTCTAGTACCTCATGTCTAAGAGAATGGGTACCTCTGGGTTTAGCTTGGCCCAGAATGGGGCCCTAGAGAAGTTTTCTTTCCACTTGATTTAGCTCCCCTATCCTTTTGGATCTTTGGGAAAAACTAAAGGCTGAGATTTTTTTAAAAACCATATTTATTAAAGCACTTGGGATTTCAGAAATCAAGACAGTAATAATAAAAATAAAAATTAACCCTTTCTGGGGTTTTATTAGATTCTTACTAGGTGCTGTGTTGAACATTGTGGATGAATTATCTTATTAAATCTGTTCAACAAATTGTAATGTAGACCTTCAAGCAGTGTGGGTCTAGGATTCAGAAACCTGGATCTGTGGATTGTGGAAATTGATACAAGCAAACTTACATTGTGGGAATTTGAGAAGAGCCTTTGAAATGTTTGACCAGTTACTGTAGGAGTACTGAGCAGCAGTTGGCTGTTGACATTAATTATGCTGTGGAAAGGGGTTTCTGAAGCCATTGGAACATCCACCCACAAACCTTTCTCTTTTTGATGTCAGGGGCAAAGCCTATCCTACGTTCAGTCTGTACATCAGGGATAATCACAAGGCTCCACATTTGTGCAGAACAGGTTGTTTCCAAATGGCTCTGCATTCAATGGTGAGGTCACCTCCAGGGCCTTCCCCTCCTAGGAAGCATGATCTGCTGCCTCCCTACCATTAGTCAGGCCTCTTCATTTAAAGATAGAAACCCAGCTCAAACTGGCAGTGGAAGAAAGGGAACTGATTGGTTTATATTATATATAACTGAAAAGCTGAAAAGCTCAAGGGTAGTCAGGCTCCAGGCTCAGACTGTCCGCAGCTCCCTCTCCAGTCTCATCCATAACCCTCCTCTCTCTCTGTGCTTCAGCCAAACTGAACCTCTCCCGTCCTTCAAAAGACTTATTGTGGCTGCCTTTCTGTCATCAAAGATGCTGCTTATGCCTCTCCTCCACATTGCCTAATTCCTACTCATTGCTTCCCTCATTAATAAAAATAAAATTATTGAGCATCTAGAGGGGTACCTAGATTTTAAAGATGACCCCCAGCCCTCGTGAACCACACTTTCAGAGAGTCAAACCCTTGTGTGATCCTTTCCCTCACTGAGTCTGAGTTGACCCTTGGACTCATCCCCAGCCAACTGGATACAGCAACAGTAGATCCATTCCAGAAATATGCATAAGCCTTACAAAGTCATGGAAACTCTTACTTTTGCACTTAGAGGATACCTCAGCTGTCAAGTAAGAAGTCCAGGGATATTGCTGGAGAAGTTACATGAATAGGCCATAAGGAAAGGCCCTGAAATAACATGGACAGAGAGGTCTCATGGTCCCAGCCATCCCCGTGAGCCCAAGCCTTCCAGCCATCTTTCCTAACATACTAGTGAGCCCACCTTGGATATGTCTGCCCATTTGAGATCCTAGATGACTACAGCTCGAGCCAATGACATGTGGAGCAGAATAACCCTCAGTGGAGTCTCCACCAACCCACAGAACTATGAAAGATGAATAAGTTGTTGTCATTATAGGCTGCTAACTTTAAGAATGGATTGTTTCATAGCAATGATAACCCAAACTGAGTATTTGCCATGTCCTGTGCTAGTTTTTGGTTTATAATTACAAACACAGTAGGGATGGTACACAGCCTTCCACATCTATTCATCTTTCCAGGCTCATCCTTTTCAGAGGGATTTCCTGACTTTGCTTACCAAATGAGCTTCCTGTATAATAAGATTTAATAAGATTCTCTGTGTCTCCACTATACCTCTTTGCATATTCTGAAGTAAGTCACTTATTTATTTCATATAAGTTTCCCCAGTTAAGATATAAGCCCTTGGGGGTAGGGTACACACATGGTGAGCTCAGCATGACATGCTCTCTATCCTGTGCTCCACCAGGAACATGACAGATGCTCAGTGGGCATTTGGTAGTTGGTTGAAGCAGTTTCCTTCTATCTGTTTTTTGTTTGTTTGTTTGTTTTCTTTCTATGTTGAAAAAGATGCTGGGATGATGACTCTTTCACTTCCCATGGGGCAACTGAGAAAGGAATAGTCACTTTTTAATAGGTTTAATAGCTCAAGTCCTAGAAGAGCAGTCTGATCCTGAAAAATACATTCCCTTAATCCCTTAAATAACAAGGACCTTTTGCTTATCTTAATTTGCAAATTGCGTGCACAGTAGTTGCCTGTTTTTTTTTTTTAATGATTTTCTTTATCTATTTCCCTCAAAAGACATTAAACCACTAGCACATTTTTCTTATCATCCCATATCTTCAGAGACCTAGCTGTTATGGAGGCTCAAAGAAGAGAATATTTTTGGTAGCTTAAGAAGAGTAAGAGTGTAAAATGTTTGATTTGTAGAGGAACATGGATCATGGCCCTCAGAGTTAGCTGCTGCTGCTGCTGCTGTTAAGTTGCTTCATTCGAGTCCAACTCTGTGCGACCCCACAGACAGCAGCCCACCAGGCTCTCCTGTTCCTGGAATTCTTCAGGCAAGAACACTGGAGTTAGCTAGTGTGGCACAAAGCAAGGACTAGAGTCCCTGCCTTATGTTGTGGCACTTGGGTCCTCTCTGCCTATATCAGCACATTTCAGAGTTGAAAGCATTTTCTGCTAGCTGGTTCTGGAATCAGCCATTCCTCTGGCCCAGGCTCCCATCTCTCATCTGACGGAGACTTAAAACAACTTTGCTGCAGCAGTTTTAGCAGTATGCTCCAGAAACAGCCTTATCAGTCAAGGACGTTTACATTGGTTTAGATTTAATGTATGTGCTGGATCTAAAATATATTCTCTTTATTGGTTGATGGCTCAGCAAGCCTTCTACTGTATACTTAAAGGTAAGGCATTCCTCTTGTAAATTAAAGTAAATCTTTAATCTAAATTTCTGTTGATGTGCTGGGCTGTGTTCCCTCCCTGTTGTTTGACCTGAGACCAAACTATGGTGGAGCTAATGAAGATAATGGCGACCTCCTTCAAAAGGGCCTGTGCACACACTGCTGAACTTGATGCCCCCGGCCCTGCATCAGGCCACTGCTGACCCAAGCCTCTGCCAGAGACCCTGGGTCAGTTTCTTGTGGGATTACTGCTACTTTCTCCTGGGTCCTCGTGCACAGAAGGTTTTATTTGTGCCATTTAAGAGTCTGTTTCCCCAGTCCTGTGTAAGTTCTGGCAGCTCTACGGTGGGGTTAATGACGACTTTCTCCAAGAGGGCTTATGACATAGTCAGGTCTCCTGCACCCAGAGCCCCCGCCCCTGAAGCAGGCCACTGCTGACCCATACCTCTGCAGGAGACACTCAACACTCAAAGGCAGGTCTGGCTTAGTCTCTGTGGGGTCTCCTGGTACACAAAAGATTTTGTTTGAGTCCTCCAAGCATCTCTGGCAGGTATAGGGTTTGATTCCAAACACTATTTCACGTCTCCTACCATCTTGCTGGGGATTCTCCTCTGCCCTTGGACTTGGGGTATCTTTCAATGGTGGGATCCAACATTCTCCTGTCAATGATTGTTCAGCAGCAAATTGTAATTCTGGAGTTCTTGTAAGAGAAGATGTGTGCACATCCTTCTACTCTGCCATCTTGGCAAGAACATCTTGCAATAGAACAAGACTCTGTTTCTCCCACAGTCAGACTCTCCCATCAGGAAGCTTCCATAAGTCTCTTTAATGTTATTGCTCAGAGGACAGACTGAATGAAAACCACAATCACAGAAAACTAATCAAACTGATCACATGGACCACAGCCTTGTTTAACTCAAAAATTATGAGCCATGCCATTTAGGGCCTCTCAAGATGAACATATCATGGTGGAGAGTTCTGACAACATGTGGTCTACTGAAGAGGTAATGGCAAACCACTTCAGTATTCTTGACTTGAGAACCACATGAACAGTATGAAAGGGCAAAAATATGACACTGAAAGGTGAACTGCCTAGGTTGCTTAGGTGCCCAATGTGCTACTGGAGGTCAGTGGAAAAATAACTCCATAAAGAATGAAGAGACAGAGCCAAAAAACAAAACAAAACAAAAACAAAAGAAAAACCACCCAGTTGTGGATGTGACTGGTGATGGAATTAAAGTTCAGTCCTGTAAAGAACAATATAACATAGGAATCTGGAATGTTAGGTTCACGAATCCAGGCAAATTGGAAGTGGTCAAACAGGAGATGGTGAGAGTGAATATTAACATTTTAGGAATCAATAAACTAAAATGGACAGGAATGGAAGAATTTAACTAAGATGACCATTATATCTACTACTGTGCACAAGAATCACTTAGAAGAAATGGAGTAGCCATCATAATCAAAAAAGAGTCCAAATGCAGTATTTGGGTACAATCTCAAAAATGACAGAATGATCCCTGTTTGTTTCCAAGGCAAACCATTCAATATCACAATAATCCAATTCTATGCCCTAACCATTAATACTGAAGAAGCTGAAGTTGAATGGTTCTATGAAGACCTACAAGACCTTCTAGAGCTAACATCCCCAAAAGATGTCCTTTTCATTATAGGGGACTGGATGCAAAAGTAGGAAGTCAAAAGATACCCTGAAGTCACAGGCAAATTTAGCCTTGGATTACAAAATGAAGCAGGTCAAAGGCTAACAGTTTTGTCAAGAGAACACACTGCTTATAGCAAACACCTCTTCCAACAACACAAGAAGACTACAAATGGACATCACCAGTTGTTCAATACTGAAAACAGATTGATTATATTTTTTGTAGCTGAAGATGGAGAAGCTCTATACAGTCATCACAAACAAGACTGGGAGCTGACAGTGGCTGAGATTACGAACTCCTTATTGCAAAATTCAGACTATGATTGAAGAGTGTAAGGAAAACCACTACACCATTCAGGTTTGACCTAAATCAAATCTCTTAATGATTATACAGTGGAAGTGACAAATAGATTCAAGGGATTAGATCTGATAGACAGAGTACCTGAAAAACTATGGATGGAGATTCATGACATTGTATAGGAAGTAGTGATTTCATCCTTATAAAAAGAAATTTAAAAAGGCCAAATGGTTGTTTGATGAGGCCTTACAAATGCCTGAGAAAAGAAGAGAAGCTAAAGGCAAAGGAAGGAAAGATATACCCATTTGAATGCACAGTTCCAAAGAATAGCAAGGAGAGATCAGAAAGCCTCCTCAGTGAGCAAAGCAAAGAAACAGTGGAAAACAATAGAATGGGAAAGACTAGAGATCTCTTCAAGAAAATTACAGATACCAAGGGAACATTTCATGCAAAGATGGGCACAATAAAAGACAGAAGTGGTATGGACTTAACAGAAGGAGAAGATATTAAGAGGTGGCAAGGATACACAGAAAAGATCTTCATGACCTAGATAACCACAATGGTGTGATCACTCACCTAGAACGAGACATCCTGGATTGCAAACAAAGTCAAGTGGGCCTTAGAAAGCATCACTACGAACAAAGCTAGTGGAGGTGATGGAATTCCAGTTGAGCTATTTCACATCCTAAAAGATGATGCTATGAAAGTGCTACATTCAGTATGCCAGCAAATTTGGAAAACTCAGCAGTGGCCACAGGACTGGAAAAGGTCAATTTTCATTCCACTGCCAAAGAATGTTCAAACTACCACACAATTGCACTTATCTCACACGCTAGCAAAGTAATGCTCAAAATTCTCCAAGCCAGGCTTCAATGGGATATGAATCATTAACTTCCAGATGTTCATGCTGGAAAAGACAGAGGAACCAAGGTCAAATTGCCAACATCTTTTGGATCACTGACAAAGCAAGAGAGTTACAGAAGAACATCTACTTATGCTTTATTGACTACACCAAAGCCTTTGACTGTGTGGATCACAACAAATTGTGGAAAATTCTTAAAGAGATGGGAATACCAGACCACCTAACCTGCCTCCTGAGAAACCTGTATGCAGGTCAAGAAGCAATAGTTAAAACTAGACATGAAACAACGACTGGTTCCAAATTGGGGAAGGAGTACATCAAGGCTGTATACTGTCATCCTGCTTATTTAACTTATATGCTGAGTACATCATGCAAAATTCTGGGCTGAAATCAAGATTGCTGGGAGAAATATCAATAACCTCAGATATGCAGATGACACCACCCTTATGGCAGGAAGCAAAGAAGATCTAAAGAGCCTCTTGATAAAAGTGAAAGAGGAGAGTGAAAAAGCTTGCTTAAAACTCAACATTCAGAAAACTAAGATCATGGCCTCTGGTCCCATCACTTTGTGGCAAATAGACAGGGGAACAGTGAGAGACTTTATTTTTTCAGGCCCCCAAATCACTGAAGATTATGACTGGTGCCATGAAATTAAAAGACGATTATTCCTTGGAAGAAAAGTTATGACCAACCTATACAGCATATTAAAAAGCAGAGACATTATTTTGCCAACAAAGTCCATCTAGTCAAGGCTATGATTTTTCCATTAGTCATATATAGAAGTGAGAGTTGGACTATAAAGAAAGCTGAGGGCTGAAGAATTGATGCTTTTGAACTATGGTGTTGGAGAAGACTCTTGAGAGTCCCTTGGACTGCAAGGAGATCAGCTGGTCCTTCCTAAAGGAAATCAGTCCTGATTATTCATTGGAAGGACTGATGCTGAAGCTGAAACTCCAATACTCTGGGCACCTGAAGCAAAGAACTGACTCACTGGAAAAGAGCCTGTTGCTGGGAAAGACTGAAGGCAGGAGAAGAAGTGGATGACAGAGGATGAGATGGTTGGATGGCATCACAGACTCGATGAGTTTCAGCAAGCTCTGGCAGTTGGTGATGGATAAGGAAGCCTGGCGTGCTTGGGGTCCATGGGGTCACAAAGAGTCAGGCACAACTGAGTGCCTGAAATGAACTGAATTAATTTATATATATATATGTATATGTATATATATATATATATATGTATATATATATATGTATATGTATATATATATGTGTATATATATATATATATGTATATGTATATAATTCTAAGCCAGTTAATTTATTTCTTTGCTAACTTCCTTTAATGGTTTCCCATCAAAATCATGCAAAAACTTAAAAGGCCATATGTGATCTGAATCTGATCAAATTCTCCCTCACCTTCCCCTTATTCTACTCTAGCCATACTGACCTCTATAATTCCTTGAATTATGTTGAGCATGCTCCAAACTCCAGATCTTTGCATCTGCTGTCCACTTAGCTTGAAAACTTCTTCCTGTTCAACCCATGGCTCAATTCCTCACTTGCTATAGGCTTCCTCCAATCATATGTCAAATCCTCATGGGACTTTTCCCTGACCTTCCTATATACAGTGTCATAATAATGCCCTGTCATCTCCATGTTCCCTGTATCTCTTACCCCTCTTTATTTTTCTCCATGGTACTTATCACAGAGCCATTACATACTAACTTATCCTGGATTTTATTTTGCCCCTCCATAGTCACTATTTTCTTTCCATACCCATTCTGTTCCCTGGGAGGCTCACTGATGTGAACTGCCTCACACAGGCACTCTGGCCCCTGGCCTTCTAGATTCCAGTTAGATTCAACAATGGTGGACAGTGGCAGAAATTGCACCATGGGAGGAGGGCAAGTTTGGAGGGTTAGTTCCTATCTCTCTTCCTGCCTTTCTGTGTTTTGGAGTGCCCGTTTCTTCTCCCATAGTTACAGTTACAACAGGGAAGTGGCCTGCCACTGCTACAGGTCTCTCTAGCTGGGTCATGTGACTGCTCCCTTCTCCTAATCCTTGAGACTTAGAAAGGAAGCAGCTCTACTATTGTTACCCCAGGGTACTACACCTCCTCCTTAATCTTAGCACCTTTATAATCAGTCACTTCATTAAACTCTGTCCAATCTAATTACCCTCCTAAACTGAGTTATCTGTTTCCCATGGACACCTCAACTTATTGGAATCAGTTGTAGTATTGGCATTACTAATTTACACTATTTTTTTCATTAAATTATATAATATCTTTCATATTGCTATTAAATGAAAGGTTGTTAATTTCATCCTGATAACATGATTTTGGATTGTGTCAAATAGTTTGTGGATTAAGTCAGTTGCCATCGCAGTTAAATATCCATAGAAGAATGCCTTCAGTTCAGTTTGGTCGCTCAATGTCTGACACTTTGCAACCCATGACTACTGGAATAAACATAGCTTTGACTAGATGGACCTTTGTCGGCAAAGTGATGTCTCTGCTTTTTAATACACTGTCTAGGTTGGTTGTAGCTTTTCTTCCAAGGAGCAAGCATCTTTTAATTTCATGGCTCCAGTCACCATCTGCACTGATTTTGGAGCCCCAAACAAAAAAAAGTCTCTCACTGTTTCCATTGTTCATCCATCTATTTACCATGAAGTGATGGAACCGGATGCCATGATCTTGGTTTTCTGAATGTTGAGTTTTAAGTCAGGTTTTCCACTCTCCTCTTTCACTTTCATCAAGAGGCTCTTTAGGTCTTCTTTGCTTTCTGCCATAAGAATGGTGTCATCTGCATAACTGAGGTTGTTGATATTCCTCCTGGCCATCTTGACTCCAGTTTGTGCTTCATTCAGCCCAGTATTTTGCATGATGTACTCTGTATATCTGTTATTGACTGTGCCAAAGCCTTTGACAGTGTAGATCACAATAAACTGTTGAAAATTCTGAAAGAGATGGGAATACCAGACCACCTGATCTGCCTCTGGAGAAACCTGTATGCAAGTCAGGAAGCAACAGTTAGAACTGAACATGGAACAACAGACTTGTTCCAAATCGGTGAAAGAATATATCAAGACTGTATATTGTCACCATGCTTATTTAACTAATATGCAGAGTACATCATGAGAAATACTGGGCTGGAAGAAGCACAAGCTGGAATCAAGATTGCTGGGAGAAATATCAATCACCTCAGATATGCAGATGACATCACCCTTATGGGAGAAAGAGAAGAAGAACTAAAGACTTTCTTGAAGAAAGTGAAAGAGGAGAGTGAAAAAGTTGGCTTCAAGCTCAACATTCAGAAAATGAAGATCATGGCATCTGGTCCCATCACTTCATGGCAAATAGATGGGGAAACAGTGGCTAACTTTATTTGTTCAGGCTCCAAAATCACTGCAGATGGTGACTGCAGCCATGAAATTAAAAGATGCTTACTCCTTGGAAGAAAAGTTATGACCAACCTAGACAGCATATTAAAAGGCAGAGACATTACTTTGCCAACAAAGGTCCATCTAGTCAAGGACCTTTTTCTAGTGGTCATGTATGGATGGGAGAGTTGGACTATAAGAAAGCTGAGCACCAAAGAATTGTTGCTTTTTAATAATTGATTTTTCAGTTATATTTTATTTTTATTATTATTATTTTCAATTTTATTTTTACTTTATTCTACGTTACAATACTGTATTGGTTTTGCCATACATTGACATGAATCAGCCACAGGTATACACAATCTCCCAATGCTGAAGCCCCTCCCACCTCCCACCCCATATTATCTCTCTGGATGTTGGAGAAAACTCTTGAGAGTCCTTTGTACCGCAAGGAGATCGAACCAGTCCATCCTGAAGGAGATCAGTCCTGGGTGTTCATTGGAAGGACTGATGTTGAAGCTGAAACTCTAATACTTTGGCCACCTGATGCAAAGAGCTAGCTCATTTGAAAAGACCCTGATGCTGGGAAATATTGAGAGCAGGATGAGAAGGGGACGACAGAGGAAGAGATAGTTGGATGTCATCACCAACTCAATGGACATGGGTTTGGGTTGACTCCGGGAGTTGGTGATGGACAGTGAGGCCTGGCGTGCTGCAGTTCATGAGGTTGCAAAGAGTCAGACACGACAAAGTGATTGAACAGAACTGAAGTCTGTGTATAAGTTAAATAAACAGAGTGACAGCGTACAGCTTTGATGTACTCTTTCCCCTAATTTATCACCAGGCTGTTGTTCCATGTCAAGTTCTAACTCTTGCTTCTTTACCTGCATACAGATTTCTCAGGAGACAGGTCAGGTGGTTTGGTATTCCCATCTCTTCAAGAATTTCCCACAATTTATTGTGATCCACTCAGTCAAAGGCTTCAGTGTAGGCAATAAGGCAGAAGTATGTTTTTCTGGAACTCTCTTGCTTTTTCCATAATCCAACAGATGTTGGCAATTTGATCTCTGGTTCCTCTGCCTTTTCTATTTCCAGCTTGAACATCTGGAAGTTCATGTTTCACATATTGTTGAAGCCTGACTTGGAAATTTTGAGCATTACTTGGCTAGCGTGTGAGATGAGTGCAGTTGTGTGGTAGTTTAAACATTCTTTGGCATTGACTTTCTTTGGGATTGGAATGAAAACTGACCTTTTCTAGTCCTGTGGCCACTGCTGAGTTTTCCAAATTTGGTGGCATATTGAGTGCAACCCTTTCACAGCATCATCTTTTAGGATTTGAAATAGCTCAACTGGAATTCCATCACCTCCACTAGCTTTGTTCATAGTGATGCTTTCTAAGGCCCACTTAACTTTGAAAGAAGGTCCAGGATATCTGGCTCTAGGTAGGTGATCACACCATCGTGGTTATCTGGGTCATGAGGATCTTTTTATGTATAGTTCTTCTGTGTATTCTTGCCACCTCTTCCACATATCTTCTGCTTCTGTTAGGTTTATAACATTTCTGTCTTTTATTGTGCCCATCTTTGCATGATGTCTAACTCAATGAAACCAAGCCATGCCCGCGGGGCCACCCAAGATGGGTGGGTCATGGTGGAGAGAGCTGACAGAACGTGGTCCACTGGAGAAGGGAATGGCAGACCACTTCAGTATTCTTGCCTTGAGAACCCCATAAACAGTATGAAAAGGCAAAATGATAGGATACTGAAAGAGGAACTTCCCAGGTCAGTAGTTGCCCAATATGCTACTGGAGGTCAGTGGAGAAATAACTCCAGAAAGAATTAAGGGATGGAGCCAAAGAAAAACAATACCCAGCTGTAGATGTGACTGGTGATAGAAGCAAAGTCCGATGGTATAAAGAACAATATTGCATAGGAACATGGAATGTCAGGTCCATGAATCAAGGCAAATTGGAAGTGGTCAAACAAGAGATGCCGAGAGTGAACAGCAACATTCTAGGAATCAGTGAACTAAAATGGACTAGAATGGGTGAATTTAACTCAGATGACCATTATATCTACTACTGCAGGCAGGAATCCATTAGAAGAAATGGAGTAGCCATCATGGTCAACAAAAGAGTCTGAAATGCAGTACTTGGATGCAATCTCAAAAACAATAGAATGATCTCTGTTCATCTCCAAGGCACCTCATTCAATATCACAGTAATCCAAGTCTGCCCCAACCTATAACGCTGAAGCAGCTGAGGTTGAACGGTTTTATGAAGACCTACAAGACCTTTTAGAGCTAACATCCAAAAAAGATGTCCTTTTCATTATAGTGGACTGGAATGCAAAAATAGGAAGTCAAGAAACACCTGGAGTAACAGGCAAATTTGGCCTTGGAATGCAACATGAAGCAGGGTAAAGACTAATAGAGTTTTGCCCAAAAAAATGCACTGGTCATAGCAAACACCCTCTTCCAACAACACAAAAGAAGATTCTACACATGGACATCACCAGATGGTCAACACCAAAATCAGACTGATTATCTTCTATGCAGCCAAAGATGGAGAAGCTCTATACAGTCAACAAAAACAAGACCAGGAGCTGACTGTGGCTCAGATCATGAACTCCTCATTACCAAATTCAGACTCAAATTGAAGAAAGTAGGGGAAACTGCTAGACCATTCAGGTATGACCTAAATCAAATCCCTTATGATTATACAGTGGAAGTGAGAAATAGATTCAAGGGCCTAGATCTGATAGATAGAGTGCCTGATGAACTATGGAATAAGGTTCGTGACATTGTATGGGAGACAGGGATCAAGACCATCCCCATGGAAAAAAAATGCAAAAAGCAAAATGGCTGTCTGAGGAGGTCTTACAAATAGCTGTGAAAAAAAGAGAGACAAAAGCAAAGGAGAAAAGGAAAGATATAAACATCTGAATGCAGAGTTCCAAAGAATAGCAAGAAGAGATAAGAAAGCCTTCTTCAGTGATCAAGGCAAAGAAATAGAGGAAAACAACAGAAAGGGAAAGACGAGAGATCTCTTCAAGAAAATTAGAGATACCAAGGGAACATTTCATGCAAAGATGGGCTCGATAAAGGACAGAAATGGTATGGACCTAACAGAAGCAGAAGATATTAAGAAGAGGTGGCAAGAATACGCAGAACTGTACAAAAAGATCTTCACGACCCAGATAATCATGATGGTGTGATCACTCACCTAGAGCCAGACATTCTGGAATGTGAAGTCAAGTGGGCCTTAGAAAGCATCACTACAAACAAAGCTAGTGGAGGTGATGGAATTCCATTAGAGCTATTTCAAATCCTGAAGGATGATGCTGTGAAAGTGCTGCACTCAATGTGCCAGCACATTTGGAAAACTCAGCAGTGGCCACAGGACTGGAAAAGGTCAGTTTTCATTCCAATTCCAAAGATAGGCAATGCCAAAGAATGCTCAAACTACTGCACAATTGCACTCATCTCACACGCTAGTAAAGTAATGCTCAAAATTCTCCAAGCCAGGCTTCAGCAATACATGAACCAGGAACTTCCTGATGTTCAAGCTGGTTTTAGAAAAGGCAGAGGAACCAGTAATCAAATTGCCAACATCCACTGGATCATGGAAAAAGCAAGAGAGTTCCAGAAAAACATCTATTTCTGCTTTATTGACTATGCCAAAGCCTTTGACTGAGTAGATCACAATAAACTGAAAAATTTTCAAAGAGATGGGAATACCAGACCATTTGACCTACCTCTTGAGAAATCTGTATGCAGGTCAGGAAGCAACAGTTAGAACTGGACATGGAACAACGGACTGTTCCAAATAGGAGAAGGAGTACGTCAAGGCTGTATATTGTCACCCTGCTTATTTAACTTATAGGCAGAGAACATAATGAGAAACGCTGGACCGGAAGAAACACAAGCTGGAATCAAGATTGCTGGGAGAAATATCAATCACCTCAGATATGCAGATGACACAACCCTTATGGCAGAAAATGAAGAAGAGCTAAAAAGCCTCTTGATGAAAATGAAAGAGGAGAGTGAAAAATTAGTCTTAAAGCTCAACATTCAGAAAATGAAGATCATGGCATCCAGTCCCATCACTTCATGGGAAATAGATGGGGAAACAGGGGAACAGCGGAAACAGTGTCAGACTTTATTTTTCTAGGCTCCAAAATCACTGCAGATAGTGACTACAGCCATGAAATTAAAAGATGCTTACCCCTTGGAAGAAAAGTTATGACCAACCTAGATAGCATATTCAAAAGCAGAGACATTACTTTGCTGACTAAGGTCCGTCTAGTCAAGGCTATGGTTTTTCCTGTGGTCATGTATGGATGTGAGAGTTGGACTGTGAAGAAGGCTGAGCGCTGAAGAATTGATGCTTTTGAACTGTGGTGTTGGAGAAGACCCTGAGGGTCCCTTGGACTGCAAGGAGATCCAACCAGTCCATTCTGAAGAAGAGCAACCCTGGGATTTCTTTGGAAGGAATGATGCTGAAGCTGAAACTCCAGTACTTTGGCCACCTCATGCGAAGAGTTGACTCACTGGAAAAGACTCTGATGCTGGGAGGGATTGGGGGCAGGAGGACAAGGGGACGACAGAGGATGAGGTGGCTAGATGGCATCACTGACTCGATGAATGTGAGTTTGAGTGACCTCCGGGAGTTGGAGATGGACAAGGAAGCCTGACGTGCTGTAATTCATGGGGTCACAAAGAGTCGGACATGACTGAGCGACTGAACTGAACTGAACTGAACTGAATGCCAGAATTAGGATGAAGATCAAAACTATATCTCTTGTCATAAACCACGTTATTATAATTGCCTCTCTTTTCATTGCCTTTCTTTACCTCTTCTGGTTCCACCTTTACAAAGAACACATTTCTTTAAGGGGCAAGTAAGGCTGACACTGATTCCACACTCCTCTTGAATAATATGTACAGATGACCCTGGAACAACACAATTTGAACTGTGTAGGTTCACATATACAGATTTCTTTTTTCCAGTACATACATTCTATATGATCTAAAGTTAACTGAATCCTTTCCTGAATGTGAAACTACAAATAACAGAAGAACAGACTGTAAAGTTACATGTGGATTTTTGACTCTGTGGGGGTCAATTCTCCTAAACTGCATGTTGTTCAAGGGTCAGCTTTACTTCTTACCATTAAAATATCATATCTTCCATTCTACTTTCTGTTCCCCACTGGTCTTGGTAAGACTTAGAGGAAATCCAAAGGAGTTCCACCTGACAAAAGATTTGGATGGCTTACTTTAAATCATTCTGCTTGACTTCCCCACTGGAGGGAAACAAATAATATGTAAAAGATCAAATGATAACTCCAGCTATCATTTAAGAGCACATACCCTATGTCCAGTATCATGTAAATGCTTCACATGCATAATATCTCATTAATACTTCCCTCTAACAAATGAAGTAGGCAATATTAGAAGAGAAATAGACAAGGATATCCAAGGGAAAATAACCTATTTAATATCACAATAAATACTCAGGAATAGGCTATTGTTGCTTTATCCCCATGATCTGCAACTAGACAGGTCAGACACAATCAAGGCAGAAGAGTCAGGTGAAAGATGTATAAGTCTTCATGATAATGGTAAGAGTATATGTTACACTTTGAAGAATCTTCTCTCTATGGGAGTGAAATTTTGGGCAATTTATCATCAAGAGCTGAAGACCTGAAGACCTGAAAAGTCAGTGTCTACAACTGGGAGACTACCGCCTCATCTCTGACTTCATATAATATCCATAATTTTCTATTCTCTTTTCCATAAAGAGAGTTTTCATCCTTTAACAGTTTTTGTTGGTATTTGTCCATGAATCACATCCCTGTTTTGTAACAACTGTATAATTTCACTTCTCATTCCTCTATGAGAAAATAGAGGTTACAGAACATTAAAAACACCTTCCTGAGATCAGATAGGTAGTAAGTGGTAGAGCCAGATTTGACTCGTGTCTGAATGATTTCAGAGACCAAGCTTTGAATCTCTGCTTCATATTCCTTCTCCAAAAATGTGAAGTGAGCTAGATATATGTTTGCAAATCTGTTAGAATTCTCCAGTTTCTGTCATCCAGTTACCAAATAAACAGAAGAATAATACTGAGCTATTTTGATCATCAAGACATAGTGAGTTCTCAACGTTCTTCCCTGCTTCAAGTACCAGCCATATATGTGCCATAAAGATGAACATGAATAGGGAACCACTATGCTTACTGTTAGGGAAATAAGATGTAGGAGTTGCTATGTATGAAAGCAGAGATGCCACAAATCCTTGAACTCAGAAGAGATGGAGGTAGAGTGAGATGGGGATTATCCCTCACAGAATGAAGAACATATGCAGAGGCAGGAAGAATATGTAGTGAAGTCAAAGAAAACAAATGGTCCCTTAGTTACAGGTTACCATCAAAGAAGCAGAAATCAGAGTAGTGTGATTAAGTCCTTCCTCAAGTGAGGGCCTTGATGCCAATAACAAAGGTAGAAGAACAATGGCATACAGTGCTGAGACTTAGATTGGGGCCATATACCACAGGACCTTGGATGTCAGGATGAGGAGTATGGACTTTATTAGGCAAATGATGGGCATTGCTAAGGGACAAAACATCTGAGTGACATGAGCAATGCTACCCTATAATAATAAAGCATAAAATGGATTTCGTCTCAGTAAGAGCAGATGATCAGGAAAACCAACCAGGAGGCTGCTGCAGGGGTTATAAACTGCTGGGATGAATTTTTGCATAGTAGGTAACTGGAAAATGTTTGTTAAGAGGATGAAGCACCTTTAGGCATATGTTTTTATGCCTAAAAACATAAATGTTCCAGATGGCATATGTTCGGAGAAGATTATGTGATATTCTACAAATTAGATTATAATGCTATTTAATTAGAAAACTATAGAATTATAACTTATTTTCTCCATGCCAGAGATATAGTGGGATGCTGTCCCATTTCATCTACTTCAGAATCATGTTGAACACATCACTGTTCCTTTGGGCTGTCACTGTGAAATCTTACTTTATAGGGCTCGTTGCTTCCTCTAAGCTTTAATACTCTTGCTGTAAATTAGTGTCAAATGTCTCCATGTTGTTTATACTAATTGGAGTTTGCTTCCAACACGAATCAATATTCAGAATGTCCCTTGTGCTGGCTGAACCACAAATTGAAATTAACATTGTTGTTGGGCATACTTTTTTACCTACAATGTGCTGAACTTTCCTTTATGGAAGATGTGGTAGAAAATTCAAAGGTCAGGAAAGCTTTTGACCTGAAATTTAATCTATTGTCTAGTTCTCTTTATGTTAAGCTACTGAAGAACATTAAATATACTTTCCTGGAAAAAAAAAAAAAAAGAGAAGGAAGGGATAAAGGAAAAAAATAAATTTGTCTGAAAAGGAAAAGAACATAAACAAGACCTGGTGCTTTTAGAACTCTCAGATTTATTATTTTCCCATTATTGGCTTTGTATAGGCTAATTGCAAACAGCTATCTTCCTGCCTATAATACGAGGATGGTGCATTTGTAACATAGCAACCTACAGTTAGAAACAGACAGGCCTTTCACTATAGGGAGAGACCAAATATGCCCTTATTGAAGATCATTTTTTCAGTCACTCTTATGAGAATGACTGCAAAGATTGACTGCTTTAGAAATAGAATTCTGGACATTTTAGTTCATGGTAAATAAACTGTTTCAAGTTTAAGAATTTTGAGTGAGTGTAGAAGGAGGAAATAATATATACAATATTTATTGAGACCACATATTAAAAAGAAAACTCAAATTTTTCCTGTCTTAAAAAGAATTTATTCCTAAGCAGAATATTTTATTTTGCATTAAGGCTGACATTCATAATTATGTTTACTTTATTGACAAATGAGATCAAACCACTGGATATGCATGTATTGTCCCCAAATGTGCTCAATTTGGGGCAGTAATATACTGAATATTCAGTTTTCACATAAAACAGAATTGATACCATAGAGCAGTTAAGATAAATTTACATTTCAAGGCTTTTCTTTGTCTCTTAGGAACATGCAAATGCACTGTAATACAGTCCTTCTGAATCTAAGCCTTTTGAAACATGTCTATAAAGATAATTATTAATACAGACTTATTTGAATGGCCTGAGCCAGAAGCATGGGAATCATCTTTCACTCCTTAGCAGTAACATGCCCTTGATCACTGAGATCTATGTATTTGATTTCACTGGCAGACAATACAGATTGCTTACCCAACAGGTGTTTCTGGCTTTCCTTATTTCTAGATGAGAAAATTCCATCTTTGTCCAAGTACTGATCAGACATGAGCATCAGGAGAGATGGGGTGAATTTTAATTGGTCTAAACCAACAGTAGTCTCCCCATTCCCCTTGAAAGTGATTGGCTCAGGAATGGGTGTGCACTGCAACTATGACTGATCAAATGAGGAGACATCTGCTATTAATATGCATAACTGAATCACTTTGCTCTACACATGAACCTAACACAACATTGTAAGTCAACTATACTTCAGTGAAACAAAAGAAATATGAGGAATTAAAAAGAAATATGCTAGAGCTTTCCTTAGAAATGAGTCCAGCAGCTCTGAAAGGCTCTCCAGGAAAGACATACAAGAAAGAATTAACCCTCCTTAGGGAAAGTTGGGCAATTAACCTTACCATCAGGACTTCTCCAATACTCTCAGGCTTCTAATGGATCTTCTATTAGAACCTACCCTCATCCTGAGACAGGGCTTAAAGTTCTAGTCACTATATAATAAACAGAGTCCTCCTCAGAAACATTAGTGACTAGGACCATAAAGAAAGCCTAAGAATGGATGCTTTTGAAGTGTGGTGTTGGAGAAGACTCTTGAGAGTCCGTTGGACAGTAAAGAGATCAAACCATAAAGGAAACCAGTCCTGAATATTCATTGGAAGGACTCATGCTGAAGCTGAAGCTCCAATATTTTGGCCACCTGATGGGAAGAACTGACTCACTGGAAAAGACCCTGATGCTGGGAAACTTTGAAGCAGGAGGAGAAGGGGATGACAGAGGATGAGATGGTTGGATGGCATCATCGACTTGATGGACATGAGTTTGAGCAAGCTCTGGGAGTTGGTGGTGGGCAGGGAAGCCTGGCGTGCTGTAGTCCAACGGGTCACAAAGAGTCACATACTGCTGAGCAACTGAACTGAACTGATTCATCAATTCTGAGGCAAGTTGCTGCCATATGATGGCACTGTATAGAGCGAATGCAGACATGGTCCCTATCCCTAGTGGGCTTTAGTCTAGAATATACTTGTATCTTGGTAAAAGAGAAAGAAGCCTCATTTAAAAGGTGTCAACAGTTCTTATTCATCATACATGGAAACACTATGGAACTCACTTTGCTTTGGGGAGGCCACCACATTGGGTTCTTAAGTCAACACAGTGAAACTGAACAATTCTTTTAAAACAAATGAACAAACAAATTAACAAACAAAAAGACATCATTACTTACTTGAAGGCAGATGTTTCATACTGAGATATTGACCTGTTTATTTACTGAGTTAAGATGGATCTACTATAGAAATGTACATTTACACAGTTAAAGAAATGTGCAGATTTCTCATAAGTATAGATTGTGAACAGTGTGTTTCTGATAGTTATTCTTGGGAAATGTAAGAGTTAAAAAGATAACTAGAAGAAAAAAACATATAGTGAGCACTTTATGAGAAGGACGTTTATAAACTCTATGGAAATTTAGAGGAAAAAAATAGTTTCTGATGATGAGATTAATTATAGAATAAATCCCAGGAAACTGACACTTTGACAAGCTGAGGTCTTTGACAGAAAATCATGTGAGTAAAGACATGGCAATATGCAGATATGAATCAGTAGGTAATGTCATAAGAGGTCTGGTTTGGATTGAGTGTTAGAACCCTCAAGGTGAGGAATTTTCTTCTGGGGTATATTTGGTCAGTAATCATTCACCACACATATAAATCTTGCCCATTCTACAAGTCAGGGAGGAAGAGAAAATAGCTGAAGTGGTCAGGAACTCAGGTTTTATTTAGTACCATTTGGCTCTTTTTCTGAATCAGCATTGCACACAATTTCCTCAAGGTTTACAATTTCATAATATATCCATACTATTCTCATTGTGTACAAATTTCCTCCAAACTCCAGTTATTCAGTGCCTTTCAATCTTAAAAATTCTCTTTATCCTCACTCTTCAAATATACATGAGCTCTGAACACATGGTGGTATGTCTTACTCAGTGGAAATTTGAATACACTGAGCCTGGAGTGGGTCCCAACAAGAGCAGGTAAAAGTCAAGAATTCTTTTATATGGTTCTTGAGTAATATGATCTTTCATAAAAAGAAACCACTCTACTCCACTCCTCTATACGAGCCATTTTCCACTAGCCTTTTCCTCCTGTTGAAAATGTCAATGTTCCCCCTGAAGTGGGTTTTTGCTGTTTTCAGGCCACTTAGAAATCCTTCCCTCTTCTTAACAATGCTTCAGTTTCCATTGTATATTTAATTCTCCATTGGGTATTATGATGAAACTAAACCCACAAGTAAAGAAACTTGCCACCAACAAAAGTAGCCCCAAGAGGTCCCTGGAAGCCCTTTCTCATGAATTCTTCATCTCATTACTCTGGTTCAGCCAGGAGACAGACAGGTGACCAGAGCGCAGCCAATCAGTGAGGACTCCCTGGCCAGACTGCTATTCCCTCATAGAAGACCATTCCTGTACTTCCTGCTTCCTTCCCGTTTCCAAGTGTAGGTCTCCAATCTTCCATCAACAGTTGTTTTTTCCCAGTTTCTCAAGCATATTTAAGGCCTTTGAACTTGCCCTTCACTCTATCTGAAATTCTTCTCCCCAGAATCTTTGGGAGTGTATTGTTTAAATAGAAAGTGTTACCATTTTCCTAGGCAATTAGTCTGAGTTGTGTTATTAAAAGCATCAGAAAAAATTCAAAAGTGATAATGTAGTGCCATTCCAACTATTAATTATAACATTGCATTTTCTAAAAATAAGGAATAATGTATATCTGATTCTCTAGATGTTATTTTCCTGATTCAAACAATAATTTCCTACTCTTTAATACATGTAATGTGTTCAAGGTCTAAATTACTCTTTCCGTCATATTTCATTCTTTTAACCTAATCAAGGTTTCATCTAACTGAACAACATACATAATGTATCTTCTAGACTTCCCTTTCCCTGTAGTTCAGCTTAGCTGTTTGCTTCATCTCAGATAATTTCATCTTACTTTTCCTTACCCCCTTTTTCTACATACATATATTTATGGATTAAAAACCATTTTTTTCTGCAAACTTTCTATGACCAGTCACTCAGAAACATTTTCTCTCTGAGTTCCCAATATACTTTATGTGCATTATTGCTATAGGACTTAGTACAAGGCAGGAAATCGTATTTGATGAACATTTTATGTCCCCTACTAGACTATAAGTTTCTCACTAAGGAGCAGAGGAAGGGTATTTGTTGTTATACCACTGACATTTGAAATGCCCGATACTCAGATATTTATTGAGTATTTCTTCTATGCAAGGCATATTCTAACAGTTTCAATTATAAAAGTGATTCAAGTAATAATAGCTATTGTTACAACCCATTTGTAAAATGAGGAAGGGTCTGGGGTATATAATATTTGACATCTTTGGTTTTCTTAAAAAACAAAACTCATAGTTCAGCCATAGAAAAATACACATGCAATAAACTAAACAAGAGAACTGTTAAGAGAAAATAAATACTAAGAATGGAGGACTCTCCTATAAGATAATTAATTCTCTAGAGGAGGAGAAGGTATAGGTTTCACAGGGGAATCACCATAGTTTGCATATAACTAATTCAGTATGTATTTGTGGGGGAGAAAGATAAGCATGGATACATTTAACAAACTGTACTATGTTGAGTTATGTATTGGAGGAGAGAACAGTGCCTTGGATGATGCATAGTCAAAAAGTACCTCTCCCAAAGTTTACTTTTGGTTTTGAAGTGCACTCCATGATTTATCCACCTGATTGTTTCTGGCATAGACTTCTCTGAAATCAAGTCTAATAACTGAGGATGGACCAAAGGAAGAAAGGAGTTCTGGAGCTAACGTGTACTATGAAGGTTTCATTTAGTGAATTTAGCTACATTTAACTATATGGATTAAAAAAAAAAAGTACAGGAAAAAACAGCATTGATACTAGAAAGTGAAAGGGCCATTCCTCTGACTCCATTCTCCATGAAGACCTCTACTTGCCTTGTGCTTGAGAACTCAGCTATCTACCACAAAGCCAGTGGATCTGAGGCAATAGCCCTTTAATCTGAAATGACAAACTCATTCTTTTTCCCTAATCAGAGATGGATCTACTCCTACCAGGTAAGTCTACCATGTTTATTTCCAATTGACCAATAGTGACACCTGCTGGCTTAGGGTGAGAGACACCTGTTTGTTTGAAATGACACTGAAACTAAATTAACTGAGAAATTGTGGCTATAGCCATCAATCCAAAACACCAAAATAAAAAAGCTTTAAGACCAAGCTAATTATTACGTGAAAATCCTCAAGACGATGACAAAAATGAATCAATGGGTTGTAAATTTGGTGGTCATGCAGAAATATGGCCTCAGACTTGAAAAACCCTTGAAGAGATAGTAAAGATGTCCTATTTTGCCTGACCTTCCTCATCTCACCCTAGATTAGGACAGCACCTTCCAATCCTGGTCCTTGCTTTTAGCCTCATTTTGTTCCAACTCATCCTATCAACGCACCTAGAGTAATATGGTATGTCACACTCTTGTTCCAAAGCTTGTGACTTACAAGGGCAAAGGCAGGTACATACATGGTACACAGTCTCACAGTAACACCTGCTCAGATCCAGTGGCAAGACCAAAACCTGCAACCAGGTATGCTCTGATGGGCAGAGACACAGGTGCCAAGGGTCTGAGCTGACACATTTCACAGCGTGATGCCTATATGGTGCTTGGCAGGTCTGTGGAGCAGGACTCTCTCAAATCCACCAGCCCCTTGCTCCTGTCCTGTTCGCAGCTTTAGTCATGTCTTCAAGGGCCTCCTGCCTATCGATCTCCCAAGCTGTGGAGATGCCCTTCAGTCCCACAGTTCTGCCTCCAAGGTCTGGTATTCCTGAGGAGAAGACCATGCTATGAAACTACTCATTGCAACTCCTCTCAGTTTCCATTCAATTTAGTGCCTGCTTTTAGTTAATCCTCCCAGGGGAAAAAAGACAATATCAAAGTTAAGCTAAGTAAATTTGCACTTTAATGAGAAAACCTAGTCAGATAATATATTCACCCCAAAGTAATATATCTTTAATGACCTAATGAGCATCATGCCAAGGAGCAAGAAAGAGATATTTAGGGTGGTGGGGTCAACTTTCCAGATGCACTTGAAATGAATACATATAAATAAAAGCAATAATAAGTCAGCCTGAATTATTAGGCATTCACATGTATGAGACATAGTGATATATGTTTGACTTCTCTTACCATATAGGACCATTACAACAATCTTAATAAATAGGTTCATGATACCTAACTTATAGATGCCTATACAAATGTTCAGAACATTTAAGGAACTTGTCTAAGATGACACAGCAAATACATGGTTAAGTCTGGGATTCCAGTCAGTCTTCCTGATTCAGAATTTATCCACTTAACTGATTATGCTCTGTTGCATGTTTCTTCTAAGCCTGGCCCAGAACATCAGTGACACCTGACTGTTTAAGAGAACAAGGCGTAGGCTCCACAGGTAACAGTCCGAAGGAACAATTTAGAAAAGAATCATGTAAACTGTGAAGCAGTGTATATTTTTAATTATTATTATTATAGGAAGAATGAGGCATAAAGTTTTAGCTTTTATGTAATTCTATAAGAATTGATGCTTCTGAACTGTGGTGTTGGAGGAGACTCTTGAGAGTCCCTTAGACTCTCAAGGAGATCCAACCAGTCCATTCTAAAGGAGATCAGGCCTGGGTGTTCACTGGAGGGACTGATGCTAAAGCTGAAACTCCAGTACTTTGGCCACCTCATGCGAAGAGTTGACTCACTGGAAAATACCCTGATGCTGGGAGGGATTGGGGGCAGGAGGAGAAGGGGACGACAGAGGATGAGATGGCTGGATGGCATCACTGACTCAATGACCATGGATCTGAGTGAACTCCGGAAGTTGGTGATGGACAGGGAGGCCTGGTGTGCTGCGATCATGGGGGTGGCAGAGTCGGACATGACTGAACGACTGAACTGAACTGAACTGATAGGACACATGGAGTGAAAGAGAGATTCAGGATGACAGGGACCTGAGAAAAGAATATCTCAGCAAACACGATGAGTTCATCTTTTTGTGGAAGTATGTCCACATGGACACACAGTAATGTGCTGGGTTTAATTAACTCACTTAACTACCCCTGTCCTAACTGTTTTATTTGCAATCAATCAACCTCAGCTACTGAGCATTTGGTGTCATCAGCACTGAATTAGATCCTGCATATGTCTAACACCATAGTCCTTTCATAAAACAAAAAACAAAAAATGAATAGATGATATTTTTACCTGCTTCAAATAGTTAGCTTAACTGACTCAACAAACATGAATTTGGGCAAACTCCAGGAGACAGTGAAAGACAGGGAAGCCTGGCAATGCTGCAGTCCATGGGGTCACAAAGTGTCAGACAACTTGCGACTGAACAACAACTGAGAACCTTATGCCTATAGCATCCTCATTCTCTCAGCTCCTTAACTCTCCAGATAACTCATTAATAGTTTTCTGTATATCCTTCCAGGGCCTCTTTACACAAGGATAAGAAAATGTAAATATATATTCTTATTTTTCCAACTTATCTAGGAAACAGAAAAAATTTTAAAAGACTAGTGTTATAAATGATAATATAAAAATGATAGGATTTCAGAGAATGCAGAGATCACAGATGAGATAAGCATTGGTAAAATGTCTTAGGAGTTGACAGGGAGACGAAACAGTATTCCTTGAAGGAAGAGGTAGCTAAGCTATTACACAGCATCTTAATTCACCTGCAGGTGAATTTCTCGCTAACCTTAATGATACTTCTAAAATTTTCTCAGTTACCTTCCTCCAGTCTCCATTTAGAGTCACGTCAAGAAGCAAACACTGTTAATTGCAGCACTTTCCCTGTAGAAACTAATTATAGCCCGATGCTGTCAAAACAACGCAAATTGTTAATAATACTTTACCTGACAAAGAAGAAATAAAACTATTTTGCCACAAAGGAAAATGTTGGGATTGTATCACAAAAGGCATTTTAATCATAATTATAAAAATGAAGAGGACGGCTGAAGAGAATCCATCGGGTACCATCATGCTCACCTGGTTCTCCTCAAGAAGAGAGACTAGAGGGGCAGATGGAGGTGGGAGGAGGGAGAACTGGTTCTCCCCCTTGAAAAGAGGCTAGAACGGGAGAGGGAGAGGAGGAGGGAGCTTCTTCCCTTGGCCTAGGCTTCAGCTTTCTGGATGAGACGCTGATACAGACAGTTCCAATAGTATATGAGCTGTTCAGGACTCCTGACTGTTTCCACAAATGTACAAGCAGCCATTCTGTAAGCTGTTTGAAAGCCTCTGTTCATTCATTTAACAGACGCTGAGTATCCTTGACCTGTCAGGCCCTTCTCTAAGTAGTGAGATCAAGTCGCTCAGTCGTGTCTATTTCTTTGCAACCCCATGGATTGCAACCTATCAGGTTTCTCCATCCATGGGATTTTCCAGGCAAGAGTACTGGAGTGGGTTGCCGTTTTCTTCCCCAGGGGATCTTCCCCGACCCAGGGATCGAACCTGGGTCTCCCACATTGCAGGCAGATGTTTTTAACCATCTGAGCCACCATGGAAGTCATAGCAAGTGATTAAACAGAATTTAAAAAACCAATTAAAGCAGAACAAACAAAATTAAACAACAAAACCTCTGTCCTGTGTGGTTTATATTCTATTATATATAATATATAATAAGATAAATAAGCAAAAATGTATCTATATATGTCAGATGGTGGTAAGGTTACACAGAAAAACAGAAAGTTAAGGAGTTGCATAAGGAGTGTAGGGGTATGACTTAAAATAGGGTGCTTGGAATGGGACTCACAGAATAGGTAGCATTTGAGCAAAGACCTAAAGTCAGCAAGAGATAAAACCTTACAAGTTTCTTTAAAAATCAGAAAATATAGCAGAGGCAAAGTTGACATTCATCCAGGAAGGTTAATAATGTCAAACAGGTTGTTAAAATACTGAAATATGTCTGCGCTAGATGGTACAGTCACCTGTACAGGCAGTAGACAACTAAAGGTGTATTCTTCACACAACAAAAGTCCTCCAGGACCTTCTCCTTCTGTTTCCAAATGTCCCTTTCCTTCCTCTTATAAAGACATCAGTTGTGAGGTTTAGGACCCACCATAATCCAGAATGACCTCATCTTAACTTGATGACCTCTGCAAAGATCCTATCCAAGGAAGGTCACATCACAGGTACTGGGAGTTAGGACTTAAATATATCCTTGGGGGAGACATAACTCAATCTACTCTAGTAGCTTTGATCAGGGTAGCAGCAGTGGACATGGAAAAATGCATTTTGACTCAGTATATTTTAGACAAAGAGCTAGTAAGTTTCTCTGAAAGGCTGGATGTGAGAAAAAAGATACCAGATTTGATTCCAAAATTTTTTGTTCTGGGAACCCAGAAGGATGGAGTTGGTATCAACTAGGATGAAGAAGAGAAAAAGGGGACAAATTTGGGGCAGGAATCAGGAGGTCAGTTTTGAATATGTTGAGACATCTTAATAGATATAAGACATCTTAATAGATAAATGAGTAGAGGATGAAAAGGCAGTTAGATTCTACCTTCTTATTTTTATATATTCCTTATAACTTCCCCCAGTGTGAGGTATGGCAGATGTCTTAGCAAATGATGTGTGTAAAAATGAACGAAGTAAGGACTACAAGCAGAAAAAAACATAGTTAAAACAAGTATGGCTTTTTTAAAACTTAGGATGAAAATGGTACTTCTTAAGAATAGAACCTAACATTTGTATACCCTTTCCAATTTGCAAATTTTCATTTCATTTTCACATGCCTTATTTTAACCATTCCTTAATTTACTGATCCATAAATGCCATAACTATATCTATCTTTTTCTCCATTACCTTTCACCTCTCTTCTTTTCTCAGCTATTTGTAAGACCTCCTCAGACAACCATTTTGCCTTTTTGCATTTATTTTTCTTGGGAGTGGTCTTCATCACTGCCTCCTATACAATGTCATGAACCTTTGTCTATAATTCAACAGGCACTCTCTCTATCAGATCTAATCCCTTGAATCTATTTCTCATCTTGACTGTATAATCATAAGGGATTTGATTTAGGTCATACCTGAATAGTCTAGCAGTTTTCCCTACTTTCTTCTTCAATTTAATTTTGAATTTTGCAATAAGGAGTTCATGAGCTGAGCCACAGTCAGCTCCCAGTTTTGTTTTGCTGACTATATAGAGCTTCTCCATCTTCGGCTGTAAAGAATCTAATCAATCTGATTTTGGTATTGAGTTTTGCATTGTTGGAAGAGGGTGTTTGCCATGACCAGTGCATTCTGTGGGCAAAACTCTGTTAGCCTTTGCCCTGCTTTATTTTGTACTCTAAGAGCAAACTTGTCTGTTACTCCAATATCTCTTGACTTCCTGCTTTTGCATTTAAGTCCCCTATGGTAGAAAGGACATCTTTTTGGTGTCAGTTCTAGAAGGTCTTCTAGGTCGTCTAGAACCATTCAACTTGAGCTTCTTTGGCATTAGTGGTTAGGGCATAGACTTGGATTACAGTGATATTGAATGATTTGCCTTGGAAACAGAGATCATTCTGTCATTTTTGAGACTGCACTCAAATACTGCAATTTGGACTCTTCTGTTGACTACAAGGGCTACTCCATTTCTTCTAAGAGATTCTTGCCCACAGTAGTAGATAAAATGGTCATCTGAATTAGATTTACCCATTTCACGCAAAGATGGGCACAAAGAAGGATAGATGTTATGGACGTACAGAAGCAGAAGATATGAGGAAGAGGTGGCAAGAATACACAGAAGAACTATACAAAAAAGATCTTAATGACCCAGATAACCACCATGATGTGATCATGTACCTAGAGCCAAACATCCTGGAGTGTGAAATCAAGTGGGCTTTAGGAAGCATCACGACAAACAAAGCTAGTGGAGGTGATGGAATTCCAGTTGAGCTATTTCAAATCCTAAAAGATGATGTTATGAAAGTGCTGCACCCAACATGCCAGCAAATTTGGAAAAGTCAGCATGGCCATAAGACTGGAAAAAGGTCAGTTTTCATTCCAGTCCCAAAGAAAGGCAATGCCAAAGAGTGTTCAAATTACTGCACAATTACACTCATCTCACACTCTAGCATTGTAGTGCTCAAAATTCTCCAATCCAGGCTTCAACAGTACATGAACCATGAACTTCCAGATGTTCAAGCTGGATTTAGAAAAGGCAGAGGAACCAGAAATCAAATTGCCAACATCTGCTGGATCATTGAAAGAGCAAGAGAGTTCCAGAAAACCATCTATTTCTGCTTTATTGACTATGCCAAACCCTTAACTGTGTAGATCACAATAAACTGTGAAAAATTCTGAAAGAGATGGGAATACCAGACCACCTGACCTGCCTCCCTAAGAAACCTTTATGCAGGCCAAGAAACAACGTTAGAACTTGACATGGAACAACAGACTAGTTCCCAATAGGGAAAGGAGTACACCAAAGCTGTATATTGTCACCATTTTATTTAACTTACATGCAGATTACACTATGTGAAATGCCAGACTGGATGAAGCACAAGCTAGAATCAAGATTGCTGGAATGAATATCAATAACCTCATATGTGCATATGATAGCGCCCTTATGACAGAAAGCAAAGAACTAAAGAGCCTCTTGATGAAAGTGAAAGAGGAGAGTGAAAAAGCTGGCTTAAAACTCAACATTCAGAAAACTGAGATGATGGCATCTGGCCCCATCACTTCTTGCAAATAGTTGGATGAACAATGGAAACAGTGAGAGACTTTAATTTGGGGGCTCCAAAATCATTGCAGATGGTCACTGCAGCCATGAAATTAAAGGATACTTGCTCCTTTGAAGAAAAGTTATGACCAACCTAGAGTGAATATTAAAAAGCAGAGACATTACTTTGCCAACAAAGGGCCATTTAGTCAAAATTATTGTTTTTCCAATAGTCATGTATGGATGGAGTTGGACCATGAAGAAAGCTGAGCTCCAAAGAATTGATGCTTTTGAACTGTGGTGTTGGAGAAGACTCCTGAGAGTCCCTTGGACAGCAAGGAGATCAAACCAGTCCATCCTAAAGGATATCAGTCCTGAATATTCATTGGAAGGACTGATGCTGAAGCTGAAGCTCCAATACTTTGGCCACCTAATGTGAAGAACTGACTCATTGGAAAAGGCTCTCATGCTGGGAAAAATAGAAGGTAGAAGGAGAAGGGGATGACAGAGGATGAAATGATTTGATGGCATCACCGACTCAATGGACGTGAGTTTGAGCAAGCTCCAGGTGCTGGTGCTGGACAGGGAAGCCTTGAGTGCTGCAGTACATTGGGTCGCAAAGAGTCACACACGACAAGCAACTGTACTGAACTGAACTGAACTGAACTGATATCTATCCTACAGTGAGAAAACCAACAGCTAGAGAGGTTAAACCAGTTTACCAAGCTCACCCAGAGGGGAAGAAGTGGAATGAAGCTTTAGTTCCAGACTTCTACCCCAAATTCCAAGCCCATTTCACTATACAGAGTTCTCAGAGATATACATTCTGATCAGATTAGTGGTTCTATTTCCTCTGTTTAAAAATTTCTTAGATCAGAGTAAACATAAGAAAATTAGCTTAGTTTGTAATAAGTGGTCTTCAAATCCCACTTTTTTTTTTAATGCTAATCTCTTTTCATTTGAAATAGCTGATTAGCTTGAAGTAACTTTTCTAAATATAGACATTCCACATCTCTTCTGTAAAATGCTAGATATACCCTGTTTTTGCTTTGACATTCAGCAAAGCAGTGCTTACTGGAGCACTTAACTACAACAAAGAAATGCCCTCCTTCACTCTCAGGAAGAGGAACCTCTGGAAATCATGAAATTTGCATTTTTAGTTCTACTTCTCTCGCTTACTCTTTGTGAGGCTTTTCATGAGCCATGATATCTCTGGGTCACAGATGTAGCAAAAGTAAAATGACAAGTTGAGATTTGATGGTCTTAAGATAGCACATCAGGGCTGTACATGGGCTCTGAAGTCAGACAGAAATGGACCCAAATCTCAAGTGTACCACATACCAGCTACTAGCGAGGGCAATCACCATCTTTAAGCCTTTATTTCCTTACCACTAATATGGGCAAAATATCTACTTTTCTGTATGGTTGTATGGATTAAATGAGACAAGGTATAAAAAGCACTTAGCATGGTGCCTGATATATCATAAGAGCCCAGCCAGTGGGTTACAGCTATCAACATTAGAATATTATGCTTCTTGTGCTTCAGAAAATGGGTAGCACCTATGACATAAAAGAAAATCAGATAATGCAGCTGAAAGAGTGTGAAATAAAAACCATGATGTTTTATTTCTCTAATTTACGAATTCACTCATGATCTGTACTATTCCGGCTCTGTGCCTTGGTTTACTGGTCTCTAAAATGGACAAGGTATCACTACCTGTTTCCTTTACAAATATGCAGGGTGATTAAAAAATTATTATGTTATTCATATGCCATATTTTCCTGATAATATCATTCATGCCTTGCCTTTACATCATTAGCTAGAATTTAGTTCAGTTCAGTTCAGTCACTCAGTCATGCCCGACTCTTTGCAACCCCATGAATTGCAGCACACCAGGCCTCCCTGTCCATCACCAACTCCCGGAGTTCACTCAAACTCATATCCATGTAGTTGGTGATGCCATCCAGCCATCTCACCCTCTGTCGTCCCCTTCTTCTCCTGCCCCCAATCCCTCCCAGCATCAGAGTCTTTTCCAGTGAGTCAACTCTTCTCATGATGTGGCCAAAGTACTGGAGTTTCAGCTTCAGCATCATTCCTTCCAAAGAATAACCAGTGTTGATCTCCTTCAGATTGGACTGGTTGGATCTCCTTGCAGTCCAAGGGACTCTCAAGAGCCTTCTCCAACACCACAGTTCAAAAGCATCAACTCTTCAGCACTCAGCTTTCTTCAAAGGCCAACTCTCACATCCTACATGACCACTGGAAAAACCATACCCATGACTAGATGGACCTTTGTTGGCAAAGTAATGTCTCTGCTTTTCAATATGCTATCTAGGTTGGTCGAAACTTTTCTTCCAAGGAGTAATCATCTTTTAAAACATGGCTGCAGTCACCATCTGCAGTGATTTTGGAGCCCAAAACATAAAGTCTGACACTGTTTCCACTGTTTCTCCATCTATGTCCCATGAAGTGATGGGACCAGATGCCATGATCTTCATTTTCTGAATGTTGAGCTTTAAGCCAACTTTTTCCCTCTCCTCTTTCACTTTCATCAAGAGGCTTTTGAGTTCTTCTTCACTTTCTGCCATAAGGGTTGTGTCATCTGCATATCTGAGGTGATTTATATTTCTCCCAGCAATCTTGATTCCAGTTTGTTTCTTCCAGCCCAGTGTTTCTCATGATGTACTCTGCATATAAGTTAAATAAGCAGGGTGACAATATAGAGCCTTGAGGTACTCTTTTTCCTATTTGTAACCAGTCTGTTATTCCATGTCCAGTTGTAACTGTTGCTTCCTGACCTGCATATAGGTTTCTCAAGAGGCAGGTCAGGTGGTCTGGTATTCTCATCTCTTTCAGAATTTTTCACAGTTTATTGTGATCCACACAGTCAAAGTTGGCATAGTCAATAAAGCAGAAGTAGATGTTTATCTGGAACTCTCTTGCTTTTTCCATGATCCAGTGGATGTTGACAATTTGATCTCTGGTTCCTCTGCCTTTTCTAAATCCAGCTTGAACATCAGGAAGTTCATGGTTCATGTATTGCTGAAGCCTGACTTGGAGAATTTTGAGCATCAGCCTACTAGTATGTGAGATGAGTGCAATTGTGTGGTAGTTTGAGCATTCTTTGGCATTGCCTTTCTTTGGGACTGGAATGAAAACTGACCTTTTCCAGTCCTGTGGCCACTGCTGAGTTTTCCAAATTTGCAGGCATATTGAGTGCAGCATTTTCACAGCATCATTTTTCAGGATTTGAAACAGCTCAACTGGAATTCCATCACCTCCACTAGCTTTGTTCATAGTGATGCTTTTAAGGCCCATTTGACTTCACATTCTAGGATGTCTGGCTCTAGGTGAGTAATCACACCCATCATAATTATCTGGGTCGCGAAGATCTTTTTTGTACAGTTCTTCCTGTGTATTCTTGCCACCTCCTCTTAATATCTTCTGCTTCTGTTAGGTCTATACAATTTCTGTCCTTTATTGAGCCCATCTTTGCATGAAATGTTCCCTTTGTATCTCTAATTTTCCTGAAGAGATCTCTAGTCTTTCCCATTCTGTTTTTTTCCTCTGTTTCTTTGCATTCCTCAGTGGTCACTCTGAGAAAGGCTTTCTTATCTCTTCTTGCTATTCTTCGAACTCTGCATTCAGATGCTTATATCTTTCCTTTTCTCCTTTACTTTTCACAACTATTTGTAAGGCCTCCCCAGACAGCCATTTTGCTTTTTTGCATTTCTTTTCCATGGGGATGGTCTCGATCCCTGTCTCCTGTACAATGTCACAAACTTCCGTCCATAGTTCATCAGGCACTCTATCTATCAGATCTAGTCCCTTAAATCTATTTCTCACTTCCACTGTATAATCATAAGGGATTTGATTTAGGTCATACCTGAATGGTCTAGTGGTTTTCCCTTTCTTAATTTAAGTCTGAATTTGGCAATACGGAGCTTATGATCTGAGCCACAGTCAGCTCCCGGTCTTGTTTTTGCTGACTGTATAGAGCTTCTCCATCTTTGGCTGCAAAGAATATAATCAATCTGATTTTGGTGTTGACCATCTGGTGATGTCCATGTGTAGAGTCTTCTCTTGTGTTGTTGGAAGAGGGTGTTTGCTATGACCTGTGCATTTTTTTTGGCAAAAACTCTATCATCTTTGCCCTGCTTCATTCCGCATTCCAAGGACAAATTTGCCTGTTACTCCAGGTGTTTCTTGACTTCCTACTTTTGCATTCCAGTCCACTATAATGAAAAGGACATCTTTTTTGGGTGTTAGTTCTAAAAGGTCTTGTAGGTCTTCATAGAACCATTCAACTTCAGCTTCTTCAGCATTACTGGTTGGGGCATAGACTTGGATTACTGTGGTTTGCCTTGGAAATGAACAGAGATCATTCTGTTGTTTTTGTGATTGCATCCAAGTACTGCATTTCAGACTCTTTTGTTGACCATGATGGCTACTCCATTTCTTCTGAGTGATTCCTGCCCACAGTAGTAGATATAGCTAGAAATAGGCCTCTTAAAAAATCTTTCATCTTTTAATTAGAAAGAAGAAACTATGAAAAATCAGCTAATGATAAGTGCCGTAAATTATGGCATCAGAAAAATAGACAAAGCTGTTTCTAGCAACAAAACTTACTTACAACTAGGAACTGCTCAAGAAAGCACAGGCTATTTCCAGTAACACATAAACATAGATGCCTTGGGTGGCACCTTAGTTTCTCCTGTAATGTACAATATTATTGCTAAAAAAAAAAAAAGGTGTTTTCTCAACTGATTGGAAAGCAAGAAGAGATCGTACAGTAGATTTGTTTAGGCTGACATCTGATTCCAGAGTTATAGTTGTTTGCCTTATTGTGAGTTGAGGATCCAGGGCAAAGTTTTCCCAACAATGGGGAACTACAAGGAAATATGGGTGCTCCTCTCCATTATTCAGTCAGATCAAGTAAAATCCTTTGGCTCCTTATGACAGTCTGCTACTCAAAATTAAGAGAATGTTTCATGCTCATTATATTGCCTTGGAGTTGGTCTTCAGTAAATGTTTGTTGGGTGAGCAAGTGGAAATAATTCAGTTCATTGGAGTTCAATTCTTGATTTGAACCTCTAATAAACCAGGGCCATGGTGTGCCCTTTATTAGAATTACTCATGCCTAGGCTCTTTTCTTTCCATATTGGAGAAGGCAGCAGACAAAGTTTAGTCATTTTGGAATCCCAGATATGTTACATGTAGTAGGAGCATATTTTTGCAATTGTATTAGCTCAAATTGCTTTTAAACCCCTTTAGAAGGGACCCTAAGGGGAGCTGATGCATAATCTTTTCTTCTATTGCCAAAAGGAAATCACGAAGAGTCTCTATGCACCCTTATTATTCACCCAGAGATTTCCAGAGCACTACTCTCTTCAAGGCAGGGCAACGGATATACTAATGACCCAGGCAAGGTTGCTGCCCTCCAGAAATTCACTACTTGGTGGGAAAAAGATGGAACACATACAAAGATAAATAGGAGATAGAGCAAACTGTGATCATGTGCCAGCCAAGAGGTAAAACTAACAGTGAGAGGAGACTGCTACATCAAAGTGAGTTGCACTTAGAAAAAGTATTTACATTGAATATTTTAAAGATAAGCAGGTACAACTTTCACTTGTAAGGATATAGCCAGTGGTCCCTGATGCAACTAGTCCTGACTCTCCACTCTGGTACTTAAGGAGAGAGAAAAAGATGAAAAATAGGCACACTGAAGATTAATATTGGAAAGAGGCCCATGACTGGAATCTAGAATGACTTTGCACTACACCTAAGGTCAATGGAAATGGCTTAGGAAACTCAATCAGGAAGAACTCTATCTGTATTTTACCTCTTGAAACAGCCTTTTCAAGTACAGAAAGATGGCAGAAAGAACTATCCTTCTACCACTGCCAGCTTCCTGGTCCAAAGAATCTCTGGAATCTCTACCTAATGGAAAATTTATCAGACTTGAATGTATGTCCATAACTTTTGAAGATCCTCTTTGCTCCCATTTTTCTATACCCATCTGGGAACAACTTATATAAAATAACTTGCTAAAAACGAGTGGTTTGGACTTTTTCTTTTTTACATTGCATCCCAAAATATGATTCTTATAAAGACAGAAAAACCCTAAGAAGAATGCATGCTAGGATTATGGTTTTCCAAATACTGGATTAGTTCAAAGTATCAAAGAACCAGACAGTATATGTGGGGGAAAATCTTAGCCCCATATAACTGAGCCACATTAGATGCATCGCTATTTGACACTGGGAACTGAGCTGCAAGTTAGAAACAACCACCACAAGAATTTAGAAAAGAATTTGATCCACATCCAAAGGGGGATGATAGGGTCAGGGGAGATCCATACAATCAGTCTATGGAAAAATGCCAGCTTCCAAAGATCTCCCTTGTTTGAAGATGAATAAAAATGACCCCAAACACACAGAATGGTCTTATGAAAACACACTGCAAAACAATGGAAAGGAAAAAAATCATTCTGAAGCTTTGGAAGAACAGACCTCTAAAAATGATCTGTACAGAACTCAGAAGAAAATTTTACAGTATCATGTGATGTCATTAGTGCGCTGCTACAAGATATGATAGAAATGAAACCGGAGAAGAAAGTTATTATGAGAATAAGCTGAGATGTAAACAGAGTATAGTGTAATGAGAGTGAGCCAAGAAAAAAAAGCGAGCTGGATAATATTATTACAAATTGCAAGGAGACTGTAAACTTGTAATAAGACCATCTAAATCCACCTCAGAGGTAGTAAAATAAGGCCTGTCAGTACAGAAAACTAAATCCTTAACTTGGAAATGCTTTCTGAGGATATAGGAAAAAATACTAAAAGATCAAGAGATGAAGGAAGGTGGTAAGTAAGCAGAAGGAAGAAAGAACAGAGAGATACCTAAGAATTGAGGGAATCTCAAGAAGCAAGATAGAGCAATTGGAACAAATGCATTAGAATAAGAAATGATTGGGGGCAAGGAAAAATTTCAAAGATGAATTAGCATAATATAAAATAATGGATAGTAATAATAAAGATTCCTTGAACATCTATCTAAAGATTTTGTTCATGTTAATTTCATTAACTCACAACTTCATATTAATAAAGTTATGTCCATCCAATCGATGATGCCATCCAACCAACTCATCCTTTGTTGTCCCCTTCTCCTGCCTTCAATCTTTCCCAGCATCAAGGTCTTTTCCAATGAGTCAGTTCTTCACATCAAGTGGCCAAAGTATTTGAGCCTCAGGTTCAGAATTAGTCCTTCTAATGAATATTCAGGATTGATTTCCTTTAGGATTGACTGGTTTGATCTCCTTGCTGTCCAAGGGACTCTCAAGAGTCTTCTCCAACACTACACTTCAAAAGCACCAATTATTTGGTCCTCAGTTTTCTTTATGGCCCAACTCTCACATCCATATATGACTACTGGAAAAACCATAGCTTTGACTAGACGGACTTTTGTTAGCAAAGTAATGCTTCTGCTTTTTAATATGCTGTCTAGGTTGGTCATCACTTTTCTTCCAAGGAGCAAGCATTTTTCAATTTCATGGCTGCAGTCACCATCTGCAGTGATTTTGGAGCCCAAGAAAATAAAGTCTGTCATTGTTTCCATTATTTCCTCATCTATTTGCCATGAAGTGATGGGACTGGATGCAATGATCTTCATTTTTGAATGCTGAGTTTTAAGCCAGTTTTTTTCACTCTCCTCTTTCACTTTCATCAAGAGGCTTTATTGAGACTTTTTTCCCTTCAGTGCAGTCTCTGTGCCTAAGAGTTACCTAAAAGTCTTAAATAAATAAACTGTTGTTATGTTTAAACTAGTTAGGATGGCATCTGCTTTGCCCCCATCAAGCCACTTAGATTTGAGTTCTGCTCTCATTATCAAAAGAAGTCATATACTCTCTCTAAGCTTCAGTTTCTGCATATCATATCTTACTTGATTAACACAATAACTTTATGAGATTGAGTCTGTCTTCCTCAAAGACCCCAATCATACTTCAATAAGGCAATACAAATGCTTTCCTCATTCCAGATGAAAGTCACACTCACTAGACTATGTTTACCCCCAACTCTTCTATTTGCAAAGATGTGATAATTTGGGCCAAGAGATGCAGTGAATTAGCATCCTAGAACTTGGTTGGGGGGGCCAGGGTAGGGTTTTAAAGAATTTCTAGCTCAACCACTCATCTGATACATGGGAAGTCAACACTGGGAACTCTTATGTTGATATATTTGCAATCCGTCTAAAGCTGAACTTACCCTGAGCCTGCTTTTTGCCACAAGTGTGCAGCAAAACATGACATTAACCAGTTGTTTTGTCTACATGTCACCTAATTTGAGCACCCTTGATAAACTGACTATAGTGATTAGTTGTTCATTTACTGGAGAAGTTCATCCCAAACACCCATTCCAGAAAGTGGCAGACATAACAATCTTATGAGGCATTTTCCTGAGAAAAGCTGGTCTGGAGCTTCACTTCTGCCAATCACTATCACCTTCACTGACAAGGTGATATCTAGCAGCTCAAACAGAAATGGTAAAAGAGCCAAGCCTGGCAATAATACAAACTGTATAACCCAAACTGTTCCAAATTGAACTTTAGGCAGTTTCTCCAAACGAGTTATTGACTGACTTGCCCAAGGTCTAGAAAGCTTCTCCGTAAATTTTCCTTTGTATATTTATAATTACAGACTTCTCTCTGAATTGTTGTCCTTTGCCCTGGGTAGCATTTCACACTAAATGTAACACAGAGGTCACATTCCTTTGCTTCCCTAAGGTATTTTTACTGTGGGCTCTAATTTTCTGGCTCCCATTCAGTGACCACATTTGCTTTCCGAGCACCAAGTTATCTTCTCATTTTATGAGTGTGGGCTGACTTAGATGCCACCTGGTAACACGAGAAGATGCTGAAGGCCAAGGAAGGCCTTGTAGATGAAGACCACAAACTGAGCTCAGGCTCTGAAACCCTCCAGTGCCCAGCTTTCAGGAGCTAGGAATGGCCATTACATCTATTCTTAGGATCAACATCTCAGAGGATGTCTACACCATTGCTTTGAGGTAGACATTCTGGGAATGAGATTTAACAGTGGACTCCTACTACCCAGTGAACTATTTGGTTTCATCTGGAGATGGATTCTGCCATCCCCAGAGTGTCTTTATGTGCATACATGTACATGTACACACACGTACATACATAAGACTAAACAGTGTCAGCCTGCTGGTCTGCATGTAAAGAAATTCATCCTCAATGACTCCTTCCCCTCTCTCCTGCATTCTGGGTTGGCCCTCAGTTCTAAGTAATGCTCTTACATTGCCCATTTCCTTTTCCAATGATTAAATGGAAACTTCCTCTCAGTATTGAAAAATTGTTCACACTAAGAATTGATGACCCCTACCGTTTCTGTTATCTCTGAACTTCTCATGACTCTTTCTCACGCATCAGTAATGGGCTCTGACTCACCTCTCTTCTGGGGCCACTTCTGTCATCATGACTGTAGACCTTAGCCTCCACATGATGGCCCATCTACCATTTTGGCTTCTCAGTCCTTTAGCTCAAATGACTGTTTAACCACTTTAACCTCAGACAGTCATTCATGTGGTCACTTCCTAGACACATTTTTATCATCAGAAACTGTGCCACTTGTAAAATCTCCAGTTCATACTTTGAACTTGCTGTTCACCCTTACAGTAATTTCTTGCTAATATTTCCCCTCTGACAGTTCTTTAACCCCACTGACTTCTCTATCACATTACTATCATTTTTATAAATTGTCTCTGCTTCATGTCCTAAATATGTTTCCTCTTATTATCCTGCCCAAATCCCATAATGCACCACTAAAATAACTGCTTGTAAAACACTTTATTTTCTTTGCCCCAGTCTCTTTCTGTTACACTTGCCTGGCAAATAACAACCATAATTACACTCAAATATACCTTTACTGTACATAGTCTCCTATGCAGATAATTTTTACTGGAGAAAATTAGCAAGAGTTAATTAGCAAAAGTTAGCAAATGTACTAACTGGACTCACGTAAAATTTATGACCACAAATATTACATGAGCATTCAATGTTGCATAGCAATCTTATATACTTCTTCAGTAAATTAACTTTCCCACTGTTCAAAATGGCTATTTCATACTTTTCTTTTTTCTCAAATCGCTACCACAGTCTTCTCTCTCTACTCTCTGCTGATAACTTTACCTCAGACTTCAAAGGGAAAAGTTGCAGTGAGATCAGAACAGTCTCATCTTCCCACTATCAATTCTGCCAACTTATCCCAGCGTATGTTCTAAATCCCTGCTTGTGAAAATGAAAGCAGTATCCCTGTTCTTAACAAAGAAAACACTTTTCCTTGTGCATTGAATTCCATCTTTTCTCAAGTACTCTGAGGCAAGTGTTTTCTAATGTGACACAGCTGGGGCCCACACTTGATCCATAAATCAAAATGCTAATTAAAGCTGGCTATCATTAAAATAATTATAACAAACGTATACCATTCATTCATTTGCCAGTCTTTTGCAGGACAAAACTTGCAGTTCTGGTTCTCCTTTTGCATACATTGTGTCATCTATAAATTTTGTTTCTTTTCAGTTCAGGGAGAATGGAAAGATGCTTAAAAACAATCTGAGGCCAACATCCTTGCTTGTTATGAGTTCCTCAATTATTTATAGTTGTGCTGCTCATAACAATAGATAAATGTTTTTAGTAACTTACTACAAAAGTCTTTTCAAAGCATTCAGCTAATGTTTCAAGCAATATTTTCAATGGTTTCTTCATTTTATGTAGTATTTCATTACATTACATAACTATAGTAATGAATACAATAAGCTGTACCGGTAGACTAGGGCTGCCATACCAAAACACCCAGACTGAGTGGCCTGAAAAACAGAAATTTATTTCTTACATTTCTGAAGGCTAGAAATCCAAGATTAAGATATCAGATTTGGTTTCCTTGGAGGTCACAGGACAGGCTGAGACAACGGCCTTTGGCTTACAGATGGGCACCTTCTGGCTGTTGTCACATATGGTATTTTCCCCTCAGTGCACCTGTTCCTGGTGCCTCTCTTCCTCTTCTTAAAAGGATACCAGTCCTATTGGCTTCCTTGGTGGCACAGTGGTAAAGGATCTGCTTGCCAGTGCACGAGACACAAGAGACTTGGGTTCAGGAATGGCTACCGACTCCCGTATTCTTTCCTGGAGAATCCCATGGACACAGGAGCCTGGTGGGCTACAGTCCATGAAGTTGCAGAGTCAGACATGACTGAGCACAGTGCCTACTAGATTAGAGCCCCACACTTAGGATCTCACTTAACTTTTCAGAACATCCTTAAAGGTGCTATCTCCAATTATAATCCATTGGAGTTTAGGACTCCAACATAATGGACTGAGGTGGAGGGCAACATTCAGTCTATAAATTAGGCTTAGTAGTTTTGAAGATGAATTACAACTGCATCTTTGTAAACAATAGATCAAACTGAAAAACCGTTATTCATGGGCTTCAGAGTGTGAAATACCAGTCATGGGGATCACTGCTTTACCCCCACCCCCACCAAAAATGGACAAAGACTGCTAATCCAATCTGAAGTAGAAGTTGATTAGGAGAATTTCAATCATACTAGTGTATCTACATTATCAGATTTTTCCCCTCTACTAAATGAGTTACGTCTCTGTATAAATATGGTTTAAAATAATATTTTAGAAAAGATTTTCAAAGTGAATCCTTCCTTGGCCCCACGTCCTTCTGCTGCTGCTCTATTTCTTTTCTCTCTCCTCCGCTCCCAATCCCTCTTAACCCATTAACTCTCTCTCAAGTCACAAAAGAACTGTACATATTTGGTGTCCATCTTTATTTCATCCTTTGCTATCCACTCTGATTGGGCATAATGGTCCTTTTCAAGGTCACTATAATTTTCATCTTGCCAAAGTCAATGGTTAATTTTTTGTTCTATCTTGAATTCTCCTTGGATATTTACAAACTCGATTGTTCCTCCTTTTAAAAATGTTTTAATTTCTGGCTCTGTGACAGCCTCTCCTGTTTTCAGTCCCCTACTATCACATTAGCCCGCCAATCTTGGAGTGTGCATGGCTCTGTCCTTGGCTCTCTCATCATCTTTTTTGTACATTCTATCCTCAATGTAATTCTCATCCCATCTAGACTTGAAAAACCACTCTGACATTCATAATTCTCCTATATCTCTTCTCTCATGACCACACTCATATATTTAACTGTCTATCTAACATCTCCACTTAGATGCCGAATGGCTTCTCAAATGGAAAGGGACCAAATTAGAATTTTTCTTCCCACTCCCACCTTCAATACAGAAAAACTCTCTTCTTTGCAGCCATTCCATGTTCAGTAATGGGGCCACAACATCACCAGTTACAGAAATCAATGATGTAGGAGCCACTCAGATTTCCTTTTTGTTCCTAACATTCTACACCCATTCATTAGAAAGTCCTATCAGTCCTTCCCCAGAACCTATCCCAAATCCCGCCGCTTCTTATCATCTCCATGTCACTTCTTGTTGTAGCTACCTATCTCTCCCCTGGGTCGCTTCCACAGCTCTAAGTCATCTTCCTGTCTCCATTCTTGCCAGTATAACCACTACAGTCCATCGTCTACAAATACAGCTTCTAAAATGTAAACCAGATCATACCCCTTCCCTACAATAAAATTCTATAATGGTCTCCATTATTTTTGAGCAGACTCTAAATTCCTCCACTGGACTACAAGGTGATTTGAACTCTACTGACTTTTTGATCTCACATTTCTTTATTCTCTTCATTATCCACTAGCTTGCAGTCAAACTGGCTTTCTGTCCACCCCTCAAACACACCAAACTAGTTCTCTTCTGAGAGCCTTTCCATATGTGGATTCTTCTTCTTGAAGCATTCTTTTCTTAGATCCTTGCAGAGTGGCCTTCGATTTTCTTGTCTGACTGAATAAACGTAAATGGCTGCTATGACTAACTGCATTGTGCAATTTTTTTAAAGGCCAGGCAAAATCTTAACCTAAATGAATTTAATTTTATGAATGTAAATGAGGGTGTCATTATGTTTGATGAAGGAAAAAGGGAAGTATAGTAGCTTCCTAGGCTGGACCAGTCAGACCACATACACTTTCCTGGTTTTCTTGCTTCCCACCTTCACTTTTCTGCTTGTGGAAATTCAGTCCTGATAAGTTCATGACTTGGACCTCCCATGTCAACCCAGTTCACCATAATCTGGCAAAACTTTCTACTTGCTATCTCCCTGCCATCCTCTGGACATCTCCTTGGGATATCCTCCCAGCCAGGCCTCAGAACCAGCTATATAATATGTGGGTCCCAATGAAAAATGAAAATGTGAGGTTCCTTTTTCAAAATTATTAAGGATTTCAAGATGGTGCCAGCAGAGCATTAAACCAAGAGTGAATTCCTTCTAAATACAGGACTCTGGTGACTGCATAGGTCACATACCTTTGAAGTTAGTTTCTTAGGCCCTTCTTTGACATCAGGCTCATTTTCTTTCTGATGCATCTTCTAACACACCTTTCAATCTCTCCTCTATTCTGACTTCTCTCACTTGATTCCTGCCCCCAATACAACATTAATCCAGTGTGTGAAAGGTGAAATGTTAGAGTGGAGAGAATCATGGGCAGAAGGAGCTGGAAGCTTGAAAAATCAGGGAATGAGGGTGGAAACACAAAGCCTGGCAGGCAGGAAAATAAAAATGCTTGCTCACATTGTGGCAGGTAATAATCAACCAGGGCTTTAAAATTCCTGGATTCTGATATTTTGATATCTCTACAATCCTCCCAATTAGTTTTGTTCATATAAGGGACTAGACCCATAGTAAGAATGGTGTTTTGTTACAGTTAATTAGCTTGCCTTTATTGTTGTCATAAATTTTATCCTTTTTACATTGCCTAGAGGAAAAAAAATCTCTCTTGTTATTCCAGATGCATGAGTCTATTTGCCTTAATCTGTACACAACAGAACTGTACAAATTTCCACTGTTTCTTTGCCTATTTCTTTTCACTGGGAGAGATTCATTTTGAAACTGAGTTTACACTTGAAGCATGAAGTTCAGCTCATTGCCAGCAGGCCTGGAATTCAGCTATTTTCACTGTAACCAGGACTTGAGCAAAGCTTAGATAAAAAGTAAAATATTGGGGCAATCAGAAGGAACTGTGTAGATTCAAGAGACTTTTGTGTTAGTGTTTTCCCTTCAATGGCTACCTATATTTGATGGGTCAAATGTAATTTTCTCTTCTTTCCCTCTGGCATTTCTTTGAATAATGTGTGTCACCACTAAAAGGCAGTTAGGTCATTAGAGGTATTTTCAGTGCTTAAAATTTTCAGGGAATCTCATTTTCATATGAAAAAGAGGCTACTTCTTTCTTTCTTTTTGGGACATCACAGCTGTCTCTCTCCTCTTCCTCTAACTTCCCAGTGACTTAAAAAAAAAAAAAATTAGTCTGCCTCTGACCTATTTTGGTGACTTGGATCTCCATGGAGATGCCTGGATTCCTAATATAAAATATCTTCTGTCCAATTCCAATTACCCATTTACTTGAACAGTGAAAGCTGGCACAGAGTTATTTTCGAGGAGCCAAAAGCTAGAATACAAATAATCTGAGGTGACAGTGGTGCCACTGGCTCTTGACAGTACCTCACATGTTCTTTAAGAAAACTTAGTTCTAAAGTATGCCACCCTACTCTCAACAATGACCTGTGCCTCTCATCCCTTCTATAGCATGAATCCTAAGCCTAACTTTAAACTGACACCAGTCACCTAAGCTCTTTCTCCAGCCAGCCATGTTGGAGGGTTAGTTCACAGTCTATAGGCACCTCCATGACAATTTGATGCATGAGTAAGTTTGCGTCCCCCTGGTCAATATAAGCTCCAACTGTCCCTAAGCAGAAAGCAGGAAAGAAATCTCTGAGCCAGAAATCAGCAAATAAGAGTAAGCCATTCACAGAGTAGCCGAGAGCATGCAGAGGCCCTGTCATGGGCTACCAGACCATGCTGAATGGAGTGTGCAATCAGCTTGCCTCTGGGCTGTGAGGAACAACCCCGCTGCTGTCCATGGTCACCAACTCCCTGCCCCCCACTCCAGGTGTCTGTATGCATCGGGGTCATCACAATCTGCAAGATAAGAATGACAGGAAGGAGAAACCACCCCACACCTTTGACCCAGTGCTACTTGAGTTCCTAGTGTGCCTGCTCTCCAAGAAGCCACTCAGATATGAAGCACTGACAAATGAATTGATTAATGAAGACTTAGGAAGAGCCTATTCAGTTATTGATGGGATTCCCAACATGATACCACAGGCAGCTAGGATGACACATCAAAATAAGAAGCAAGAAGAAATGGAGCATTAGATCATGTTTAAAAACAACAACATGCAACTAAATATTGTAAATACCATCTACATTTTAAAAAGTCAGAGTGGCAGGTAATAAGTGGAGGAGAAGAATATTTCTGTCTCTTCCTATGTTGACTGTTTTTATTCCATTGGTAATCTTTGGCAGGACTGTTTTACTTGGCCTCTGTGAAAGAAAAGTTCCCACAGGGCTGCACTAGCACTGTACTTTTATAGTCTGCTCTTGCTGATTACCATACCTGTTTATGTGTTCTTCCACCTTTGGACTTGGATGGGTATTAAACATTTCAGGCATAATTAATGCAATCAGAGCCAAGATGGTATATCCTAATGATATGTTTGAATGTCTATCTCTGAAAGCTCAACTACATGGAAATACTGGAAACCCACTTAATTTGCAGGAAAGTTGCTCTGCCTAGCTTCTGTTAAAGGCTTAAGGACTATGGGAGGATTAAGCTGCAGAGGCTTCTTCATTGCACTTTGGTTTTACCCATGTTTTTGAAGGTTGTCATTTATACCTCAGGTATCAGAAGAAACATTTCAACAAAGTGCCTTGAAATTAACAGCCCCAACCATCATCTGATGACTTACCTCATTCATAATTAAAAGTTCCCAATTTTAAATTTTGTGTTTATTTTAGATTCAAAGTCTTTGGTAAAGTCACATGTTAAGGATGACTGAAATAATTCCAAAGGAGCAATGTTGGAGTAGCTTAGAGAAATGCATTTGAACTAATGTGATATAAAATTGTAATGAAATGAAAATTACATGGACTTGCCAAAATTCAGTTTGTAAAATCACCTTCATTTCTTTGGCATCAAATGCTTACATTAATTATAATAAAATAAGATATTGATGCTTTCAAAAAAAAAAAAAAAAAGAGTAACCCATTCAAACTAGATAGAACAGAAGAACATTTCTTGAAATGTTGTAATAGTAAATCACTGAATCCATAGTAGGAAGTGGACCTTAGGAGACATGGCCAGACACAGGCTCTCCCCTCCCCATCTCTATTCTCTCTCTTCACCTCTCTCACTCATTTGCTCATGTACTCAACATCAGTATACGTAGTAGGCAAGAGTGTGGACTCTGGCACTAGACTTTCTAGCTTTCCATCCTAACTAATCTGTGCTTCAGTGTTCTCTTCTGTAAAATAGTACATCAGTTCACTTCAGTCACTCAGTTATGTCTGACTCTTTGCGACCCCATGAACCGCAGTACGGCCAGGCCTTCCTGTCCATCATCAACTCCTGGAGTCCACCCAAAGCCATGTCCACTGAGTCAGTGATGCCATCCAACATCTCATCCTCTGTCATCCCCTTCTCCTCCTGCCCTCAGTCTTTCCCAGCATCAGGGTCTTTTCCAATGAGTCAGCTCTTTGCATCTACCTCAAGGTGTTATAAGGATTAAATGAGTTAATACATATAAAGTATTTTGCTCAACACTTTGTATCTATTAAGCGCCCCTCAAACTAAGCTTTCTCTGCTTGTTTATCAGTATTCATGACTGAAGCATAGTGATCCCTGTTCTGGTTTTTATAAGATCCAGAGCTCTCTGCTAATTGACTCTGGTATACTAGGTGACCAAAAAAAAAAAAAAAAACCAAAAACCTCTAGGCAGTATTAAATCACAATTAGCTTTTTTTTTTTAACAAGTTGAAACTAATCAGAGTAAACAAATACTATAGAACCTATAGAACTGAATTCTAAAATGATATTATGACTTAAATACTATGAACCCCATATTCCCAGGAAGGTAGCCATTCTAATCCAATTGTCACCCGCTAAAAGGGGTGGCATTGGAGCCATATTAGCAGAAGCTAATACATCATCGTGTCACACAAGTGTATGCTCCTTGGTTTTTGTCTCGTCACAACAAAGATTTGGAGTGACGAACATTAAAGTCCTCTCGGCGTGTCACAGCTCTCGGGTCTTGGACAGACCGTATTATAGCTCTCAGGTCTTGAACAGACCATGTTATAACTCTTAGACATATCAGTGTTACAGCTCAGTGTTACAGCTCTGTTTTATTTAGAAGATAGCAGGAAAATCCATCTGTGAGGCGTGAGGGTATGTTGATCCAAAGACGCGAAGAGAACAGCGCCCCAGTGCGCGGGAGAGAGAGAGCCCTTGGATCCTCTTTTTATATGTTTTTTCTTCTCCCTGGGCCTGCCCTATGCAAATTGGGCTTAGTCAGGAGTGCTGTTCTGCCTGAAGTTCTCACTCCAGTCCTTGGACATTCCTTTGTTCTATTTTCGTGGGCTTTCCCCTTCCTTTAGCCACCACCATTTTGGACTCCTTTTCCCTATTCTAACTACCTAACAATTGCATGACAAGCACTGCTCTAGGAACTGCTGCTACTGCTGCTGCTGCTGTTCTAGGAACTGATAGGTATTAATTCATAAAAACTCCAAACTAGTCACTACGAATAACCTCACTTATAAAATGAGGGCCCATTAGGATGAAGAACTGAAAGTCATGGAAATAATAGCAGAACCAAAATTTGAGCAAAGACCCACGGCCTTAACTGGCTCCTCACAATCTCATCCTCAGGAAGGAAGCTGACTGTCAGAAAGGAAGCAAAGGCAGATTTAAAAGAAGGGGACTGTAGACAGGGAGGAATGATTAATCTTTCTTATTTAGAAAAATCTTTAGAGTGTACATCTTTGAAGAAAGCAAAGTCTCTGTCTGTGTGAACTACATTAAACCCTGATGTGATGTGAAACCCCAAGAAGCAGAATTATCTGACTCTTAAGTCATCCTGGACAATGAGTAGCTAGAATCATAGATTCAATACTACTGATTCATGTTGATGAAATTTGCATTTTGTTAAGTTCTTAAATAAAATTATCTATAGGCATTTGTTCAAAATCCTTCCGAATATATTTAAAGGTATTTATATGAATGCATTTATATGAATAGATATATATAGTCCTGTGCATATATGTGTATAGCATATGCATAAATGTTTTATGCTGTGAGTTATATGGCTATGTATAGTATCATGAGAATTCATGATAATCCAAACATCACATAAGATTAAATTTAAAAGTATTAAGATCTGACTCATTTAAATTCTAGTAAGGTTAAAAAAAAATAAAATGTGCCTCTAGGCACAGAGTATGGTCTCTGATTTTCAGCTTCAGATCATCTACTGAGCTGATAAGAATAGAAAGATCTTTGACTTTTTATAAACTGCAGTATTTCTCTTTTCCTCCCTGGGTCTCTATCCATTTTTATTTTTCCTCTCTCCAAAAAAAGAAATCTTATTATAATCCCTTTACCTAACACTTCTCACCCCCACTGGCATCAAACAAAGCTGCCACTTCTGAAATGCTTCTTTGTTGCAGACACAAACCTCTGAACACTAAGAATCAAAGGCTAAAAAATCATCTGCAGCTTTTCCAGCTCCCAACAGATAACTTGAACCCCTGCAAATTCGATCCAGTCATCTCAAAAAATCCTGAGAATTTAACATCTGAAAAGAACCCATATTCAGTAGAGTGTCTTAAACTCCTTCAAATTCTCTATGTAAAATCACTATGCTCTGAAAGGTTTCAGATTAATTTGTTCCAAATATATTAGACTGCCACCCACATTCAAACTAACTTGGTGTGGAAGGAGAATGTAATTTAAGCAAGACTTATGTCTGCACTTAAAAGTCTTAAAATTAAGAAGTCAAGTCTACACACAAACTATACATCACGGGAGAAACTATCAAGGGTCAGGGTAATTATTCTATATCCTTTAATTGTCATGTCACACATTTGAAAACTAGAATTTTCAGTGGCTTGACGAAAAGATTCAGAGTAACACCAAAATAAATGAACAGTAGTTACAACAATATAGCACTGAAAAAGAGTATATAAGTGTATGGGGGACACATTCACAGAATAGCATTATCATTTCCCGTCAACTCTTCGGTTTCTGCCAATTGATCAGAACACTACTGCCTGACCTTGTCCTTTTCAGATAATCTGAAAGCAAAGTTCTCAGAGGTTCTGGGCAAGAGGCAATCTCTCTTTCATGCCTTGACTTTGTTCTGCCCTCTTTGACTCTGTTCTACTATCTTATTTCTTACATCAAATTGTGCCAAACCCTGCCCCATATGCCATCACATCAATACACAGCACTGTAATGCTGCATCACCTCAACTGTAAGGAACTATATCATATACATCTGCATCAGCTTGGGCTCTTTTGTTGCCAATGAACAGAATAACCAGTTATCCCAGTTTGCCCAGAAATGAGAGGTTTCCGGGGATGCAGGACTTTAAATGACTAAATGAGGAACTCCCTCACTATAGATAGGAAATTCAATTCAAACCGGCTCAATTTAAAAGGAAAATCATGAGCTTACACAGAAGGGGAAACATGCAGCTTTGGGAATGCCTAGATCCAGAGGCTCAAAGATCATCCAAGTAGTCTCTTTCCATTTCTTGGTTCTGTCCCCTACCCCCTCCCTCCTCTCACCCTATGCTGGTTTTCATCTCAAATCCCACACAGCAGCATGTCCGTCCCAGGCTAAAAACCTCCCAGATTCAAATGTAGGAAAAAAAAATAAAGTTATGCTTCTCTCTTCTATTCGCAACAATCTGAACAAGGGCCTAGTTTTTATTGGTCCGAGATGGGTCATGCACCTGTTCTTAAACCAAATCCTGAGCCAAAAGGAAAGAAATGCTGGTTTGCACAGGCATAGGTCACATGCCCACTTATGCATCTAAGACTGGGGTCAAGCCCACACAAACAACAGGAACTAAAAGAGAAGACATGGCTGCTCCTCCAAAGGAAATGCCAAAGTAGACAAAAGTATATTCTGGGAAACCAATAAATACATTAACAATTCATGCAACAAATTTTGGTGCTATCCCTGAGCCAGTATTATGGAGAGTAGATACACTGAAAAGTACTGGCTTTAGAAAATGTTGTAGTTGGGAGAGAGAATGTTGATGGGAGGGACAGTTGACTTAAGGGTGATGGGTAACAGAGCTGGGCAGAAATGGTGGGTGCACATCAATAAGTAACACTGATGCTATTGATCTTAGGCTAGTTTTGCAGAGATCTTCTGTTGCTTTTACTATGCTTCACAGTGAAATTTTCTGAATTTTTCAATTGCTCATTTTTGTTACTAGGCAAAGGCACTGTATGTATTAGGTTGGTACAAAAGTAATTGTGATTTCAGTCCGTGAATTTTAAATCATTGTAACTAGGCTCAAACACATCTTTATTAATCAAAATAGGAACCATTACAATCAACACATTTTTGCCAAAAAGAAATATGTTTGTTTATTCCTGTAGAGTAAAAATCCATGCTTCAGGATTCAGTGACCTCTTGGAAAGCATTTTCTACCTCCTGCTGGTTGTGGAAGTGTTTTCCTTGCAAAAGTTGCTTGAAGAAGTGGTAGTTTATTGGAGAGAGGTCTGGTGAATATGGCAGATGAGGCAAAACTTTGTAGCCCAATTCATTCAACTTTTGAAGAATTGGTTGTACAGTGTGTGGTCAGGCATTGTCTTGGGAAATCGAGCCCTTTCTGTTGACCAATGCCAGCTGCAGATATTGGAGTTTTCAGTGCATCTCATCGATTTGCTGAGCATACTTCTCAGATGCAATGGTTTCTCCATCTCAGATGTAATAGTTTCTCTAATGGGATTCAGAAAGCTGTAGTGGATCAGACAGGCAGCAGACCACCAAACAGTGACCATGACCTATTTTTAGTGCAAGTTTGGCTTTGGTAAGTGCTTTGGACCTTCTTCTTGGTCCAACCACTGAGCTGATTATTACTTGGTGTCATATAAAATCTAGTTTTCATCACATATCACAATCCAATCAAGAGATGGTTCATTGTTGTTGCACAAAATAAAGGAAGTCAACACTACAAAAATGACAATTTGGGGGCGACCCATGAATCCCCCACTTATCAAGCTTTTCCACCTTTCCAATTTGCTTCAAATGCCAAATGACCATAGAATGGTTGCCACTGAGTTCTTTGGCAACTTCTCAAATAGTTGTAAGGGGATCAGCTTCAATGATTGCTCTCAATTGGTCGTTGTCATCTTCCAATGGCCAGCCACTATGCTCCTCATCTTCAAGGCTCTGGTCTCCTTTGCAAAACATCTTGAACCACCACTGTACCATACATTCATTAGCAGTTCCTGGGCCAAATGTGTTGTTGACGTTGCAAGTTGTCTCCACTGCTTTATGACCCATTTTGAACTCGAATAAAAAAATCAACTCGAATTTGCTTTTTGTCTAACATCATTTCTATAGTCTAAAATAAATATAAAATTATAGCAAGTAATAAATCTTTAGAAAAACATAAAGCAAAAAATGTGCATTAAAATGATGTATAACATAACTACATTTATTTAACAATGTATTCCAGTATCAAATGGCAAAGTTCAACAATGCAAAACCACAATAATTTTTGTACCAACCTAATAGCTCAGCCACAGACATGGAGAAGGCAGATGCTATGTGGATGTCAGAGAATGGTTGGACTTTTAGCTCCAGACCAATGTCTACACTGAAATTTGTTCAAATTGCCTCATCTGTTTTTGACTGAGGTGATAAGAATGAACACTTGGCTTTGTCATGAAGTCATAAAATTCACGTCTGGTTTTAAAAGACGTCCAACTGAGGCCAGAAATTTAGGAACTGTTAGTATGAATTAAGTCTTGATTAAAAATAAGAGAAACAATTTCAAATCATACTCTCTAGCTGACTTCATGGATTTCTGAGGGGGTGGGATGTTAATCACTCAGTTTTATGGAAAAGTAAAATAAAAACAGGTGTCATTAAAACTGCACCTTTTCTAAATCTTAGGTAGGGAAGAATAATGAAATAATCTCTTAAAATGCCTTGGTCCTCCTGGGAATGTAACAACAGCCAAGTCTCAGAGTTCCACAGGTGGTCTATTCATCTTAAGATTTCTTGGGAATGAAGCATCTCATATTTCTAGCATTTTTCTGCTTTCCCATACAATGTTCTCATTCAGTTCTCACAGCGAACCTGTGAGGTTGGCAGATAATCTGTTCCATTTGCAGATAGAAGCAGCTGGCCTGCAGAGTGGTTAAATAGTTTGGCCAGGGTTAAACAACTAGTTCAGAGACTTAAGACCACCCACCAGGGGTTGGGATTTTTGGTTATAACTGCCAAATGCCATCCCAAGTAAGTTGAGTAAGTTAGTAGGTTTACTTCTCCACATATGGGGTATGCCCACATATGGAGTAATTTATTAATTCTTTCATTTATTATTGACTGCCAACTCCATTCTAAGGACTATGCTGGGTGATAAAGATACAGAGATGAGTAAGGTACAGCTCCTGCCTTCAATGAGCTCTCAGCCTATGTGGTTTCCTTTCCTTATATGTTACCAGAAAAAGTTAAATATAAATGATTTTTGGACTGTGCATCAGTTTTTTGCTTTGCATAATTCCATTGTAATTATTACAAATTCAGAGAGCAAACATAATAATTGTAACTCTTGACTATGTTCCCAAAACTGTGCTAGGTACAAATTTAATTCAGTTTTCAAACCAGATGTGCAGAGCAAATATGACTTATTCAATTTGTCTACAATTTATCTGGTCTTCCTTCCAAGGCCCAATGCTTTGCTTAAGAAGAAAAAAATAACAATTCTTGTTCCAATTCCATTTTGAGCTTAATAATAATAATAATTTAAACTGTCCCTTAGGTAGTGTTCCTGCAACATCCGGGAAGCAAATCAAACCATTCTGAAAAATCCTATTTTAAATGTCAGAGGTTGAATATCACCCTTTCTCTCTTTGTATTTTTTTTCTGAAACAAACGCTAATACATCCTTCCTTATGCTCACATTGCTTCATGAGTACTTCCCAAGATAGATGTTCCATGTAACTAAGAAGGTCTTGTACCCTCAAAAGCTAAATGATTTTATTAATCATTAAAAAATATAGCTCCTGTGAAACATATATTATCCCCCAAAGTTTTCATGGAAGCTCTAAGGGAGAGGTGGCATTTATAGATGAGTTAGCTAAGAGATGGGGAGGCTTACTGCTACATTTAAAACCACAAAGCGGATTCATTTCCCTATGCACTTAATGATTTAGCCAAAATACTACAACTCCAGGTGTGACCACGTGGGCCTGGCAGGAAGAGTGGTGTTTCATGTGGCTTCCCTACCAGTGAAGGGTACTTGCTGTCCACTGTGCAGAGAATGCTTCCTTTATGTGTGGATCTCTAGAGCCCAACATGTGCCTGGGCATACAAATGTTTGCTGAGAGTTAACTGCTTGCTATCACTCTGGAAAGTTTTTTTTTTTTTTTTTTTTCCTCAATGTCCATTTCACAGATGGGGAAATGGGCACAAGGACATAATGCTGGTGGTGGCCACGCTGGGGTTGGTCCCAGCTCCTGATTCCCAGGCTGATCCTCTTCCTCTGCCCTCACCTTGTACAAGGCTCTGAAGCATGCACAAATCCTGCAGGAAGCTGCATTGAATCAGCATTAGACAGACTGTTTTGGACATCTGGAAACATTCCTGAGGGCATACAAGAGTCCTATCACTAAACCAGAAGACAGGCTCAGAGGCTAGAGAGCACAAACTCGGTACACAAGTTCTTCAATGCCTCCCCTCAAAGAAGATATTAACACCCAACCCAGGCCAAATTCTGGATTTCTAGTCTTGTACACTATCTGGTAGCAAAATAAATTAACTTGATTTGCCATGTTGTGCAGTGGGTGCCTCATAAATAGTGGTAATACTAGGCTTAACCACTTGACTCATGTTAGACTATTTGACGACCACAGCAACTCCCTTGAACAAGTATCGTTATCCACATTTTACAGATGAGACACTGGGGCTCAGTATAGTTCACTTTCACAACGTCAAAACGTCAAAGAAATCTCAGGGTGGTCTACTTTTGGAAGTCTTTTTAGAACTGTGCACTTCTGCCTTCTAAAAGAATGACTATTGTTCTGTAACCCCAGAGTGCCTTAGTTATTAGTCAACTCAAGCACCTACTTAGGTTTGTTTTCAGCAAGGCTTCAGTTCAGTTCAGTCACTCAGGTGTCCGACTCTTTGCGACCCCATGAATTTTAGACAGCCTCTATAAGGCTGCAAGCCATATTGGGGCATGAGCAGAAAATATTGCTATTGAAGTTTGAGCTGGCAGAAGCCAGCTTGATGGCCCCGACAGGTCATAGGCTCTGTGGGAATATGGAATGGAAGGCAGTGTGGCCTTATGATGAGGAGTTGCTAGGGCCAGATTCTACTGCAGGCTCTACTTTTTCTTAGTTCTGTGTCCTTGAACAAGGTAACTAAACCTCTTTGTGCTTCGTACCTCTCATTCATAAACTGTGATAATGGTAGAGACACTGAGAGGATAAAATGAGACAACACTTATAAAATATTGAGCCCCACTGCCTGGTATGTGGTAAACATTCAAATTATGTCACCTAAACAGATAAAAAGCGGATAGAAGAGGTGGCAAAGAGTAGGACAGCCACAAGACATTCTGAGTTAAGATCCAGAAACTAGAGAAAGCTGGTATCCCTGGGAAATTATCTTAATGTCTTTCTCATTTTTCAAGATTTTACGTTCATCTTTCCCCAGTCTTGTTAACTCTCAGTCTTTGTTAACACTAACTTTTCAATAATAATTGCCAAAATGTATTGGATACTTATATGTGCCAAGCACTGTGTGAGCTAAGTATGAATTATGTTAATCTCCTAAACATTTTGTTGAATAGTCAGTATTAAATCCCCATTTTACAAATGAGGAAATGGAGCAGAGACATGGAGCATCTTGTTTACTAACAAGGGCTGGACTAGGATTTGAACTCAGCTGGATATCTCCTAAGTTTTCACTCTTAACCACTGAGTGCCTCTTGATGCTGTTGCTTCTGCTAACCACCACCCACACCATCATTCTCCTGATCATCATCATCACCATTATTATCACATCTAACTTCTATTGAACTAAACATAGCCTTTCAGGATTGCTTCAAGAGCTTTGTGTATATGAACATGCTTAATTCTCACACTCTTTTAAAGTAAATATACTTAGCATCCTTTTTTTTTTTGCACCCTAATTTTATAGAAAAAGAAAGAAAGTGCCTTACTCAAGGTCAGCCTGCTGTAAGTGGTCCAGCCACAGTTGAGATCCAGGCAGTCTGGCTCTAGAGCCCATTAACTCAATGCTTTGTCAGAAGAACACCTCATGAATGGTTTTGTTTGCCACCATTTATAAACATTTTTCATGTTTTCTATTTGGAGCCTCACTGCCATCCTTTCAAGGAGGATTCCTCTTATACAATGAAGGAGGAAGTTGAGCCTCAGAGATGGGATGTACTCAAGATCACCCAGCTGATCTATAGCAAAGCCAAGAGTAAGCAGGTCTATCTACCTTCAAGCACAGTGCTCTTGCTATGATTCCTCAGCTATAAGTAACTACCCTGACTCCACCCCATCCTTATTCTCCTTCCCATTCCACCACAGACACGCCATAGATACCCTCTGACTGATTTCTTTTGTACTGCCCTGTCCTAGACAAGCACCTCAAGTGTGGTCATCTTAAGTCAAACATCTGTAGTGTGGTCTAACTTCACACTGGTCTTTAGTTAAAAATCAACCTGAAAAATCAAGTCATGTTAACCTATCTAGAAAAACAGAATTTAACACTAGATTTGAGTGAAGAAATAATATTTTCAAGCTAAAACCTTAAGCAAGTGCCAGGCCAGCAGAACAGATTGGTCAAGTTCTTCTAAAAACCTCTATCATCATACCACATGCCTGGTTGACCACAAGGTAAAATTGTTCTCTCCTCTCTCTAGCAGGTGCTTAGCTTCAGGAGGAATTAAAGATTGATTTCAGTCCATTCCTCCTTTATCTTCAACCCAAAGAGGAAGTAGCAGGCAGGCCTGTAACCCAGGTATCATAAAACAGTAGAAATTTTTCTTCCCTGTCCCATAGCTTTGTAAAGAGAGAGGAATAGCTGAGCTAGATGGAGATAGCACCTTAGACTGAGACAATAAAGGCCAGTAAGTGCCAAATTACTCTTTAAAATGGAGAGAATACATAAACTTTAGAAGAGACGTCTGAGAACCCAACATCATAAGTCTCCATTTAAACCACAATCATGATGAAACCAACAAGGGAGAAAGAAAGAATGGAAAATAATCACTCATCCAGTCATTAATATAACTGTATGCCTATAGATTAAATTTGCAAAAGTTATATACTGCTATAGTGGTCATCATATAGCAAGTATTTTAACTAGATACATCTTTTGGCAAAAGGGACTATATATTACTTTTTGTATCTCATACAGTGCCTGGCAAATAGGAGAAATACTCAAGAAAATATTTGTTGATATCAAATCATTGATTCATTGAAGCATTGATTTAATACTTACATTGATTCTAAACTTGCCAAGTTAAACCTCTCTTTTACTGTCATTCATTAATTTGCAAATATTTGCAAATGCTACTATGTGCCAGACACTAGGATGCACATTTTTAAAACATACACAGTTATTGATCCTTACGATCATACAGTCCAGAGGGAAGACTGCGAAGAAATAATTACAGACAGGGTGGGATATATAAAGGGAAATCAGGACACTAATGATGTATAGATAAGTCACACTGACCTTGCTTGGGGTTTTCAGGACTTCTTCTGGTGGCTCAGAGGTTAAAGTGTCTGCCTGCAATGCGGGAGACCTGGGTTCAATCCCTGGGTTGGGAAGACCCCTGGAGAAGGAAATGGCGACCCACTCCAGTATTCTTGCCTAGAGAATCCCATGTCCATGGGGCTGCAAAGAGTCGGACACAACTGAGCGACTTCACCTTCTCTAAGCAAAGGAGGTTTCATCTCAGACCTAAGTGAAATTTACTGAATCAGAGAGAGAGGGAAGCTGGAATCCAGGAATGTATGAAAGTTTAGATGTTAGAGAAGAAATGCTACTTTAGAAGTAAAGAAAGAAGTGTGACGAAAGTAAAACAAAACAAAGCGAGAGAGAGAGAGAGAGAGAGATCAAGGATCAGATCTTAGATGACTTCTAAGCCATGGTAAAGATTTCAAATGTTATCCTAAGGGGATTTTAAAAGATCTCTTGCTGCCCAGAGGGAGGACAGATAACCAAGAATGGATAACAGGAAAAGCCGCCATACTGCATAGGAACAATAGTATAACAGGTGACTTCATTCACCAGCAAACAGAAATTGCTCAGATGGGTAATACCTGAATTCGGACAAACTCCAAGTCACATTTATGGGATTCTTCCCAACAATCTTCAGAATTTGAAAAAGGAAATAATAAAAGCCTGGTGAATAGACAGAAAGATCACATGCTGAAAGATAAGTGGAGAAATTAAACTATTAGTGTATGAGTGCCAAGTGCCTTCTAAGCGACCATGGATATTCAGGTAAATGTGTCTGATTGGACAATTACTGAAACAGCAGGCACCCAGAGGACAAAATGTACTCAAGTAAGTCTCTAATTAACAGACAATGTGGTGCTGACTGGTGCCCTGTTAGGTTCTAAGCCTGGGTGTACAGATGGCAGCCAACATCCAGGCAAAAGATTAAATATTCAGTGACCATCTGGATAGGCCTTGCCACCAAACACTGGGATCATTGGAAACATCTGGAATACTGACCTGACTTTCTGCTTTTCCTAGGAAAATTTGCAGCACTGCAAGTCTAGCCACAGGGACTCAGAGAGATTACAATTATCTACTGGCCACTGTAGGAGTTCAGAGAAATGAGTGTGCAGGTAATTTGAATGGATTTCTATGTTTAGGTTAGCTGCTTCAGCACCCAGGAATCTAGTTTTTCTTTTCTTATCAGAAAAAAAACTTGATCCTAGAGTGCTATGCTAAAATACAAATGCCTCAAAGTCAGCTGTCATTCCAAAACAGATTTAAATTCCCAATTCTTGAAACATGATCAGCAAACTCACTGTTTTACAAGGTGAAATATTAATGATTCCTGAAATGAACCCTCTTCAGATTGAAGTATCTAAGACAGTGACACCTATCTCAGCTGAACGCAGGGATGTCCAGTGTCCTGCAGAGTTAGCTTTGCTTGGTTACTTCCATTTAGATGCCATAAACTAGTACTTCCCTACTTGGTGACCTCCAGTGCAAAACAGAATTAGATCTAGAAGTTTAACGGCAGTATCTGAGTCCTGATCAAGAATCTTCCTGCTGCTGCTGCTGCTGCTAAGTCGCTTCAGTCGTGTCCAACTCTGTGCGACCCCATAGATGGCAGCCCACCAGGCTCCTCCCGTCCCTGGGATTCTCCAGGCAAGAACACTGGAGCGGGTTGCCATTTCCTTCTCCAATGCATGAAAGTGAAAAGTGAAAAGTGAAAGTGAAGTTGCTTAGTCCTGTCCGACTCAGCGACCTCATGGACTGCAGCCTACCAGGCTCCTCTGTAGATGGGATTTTCCAGGCAAGAGTACTGGAGTGGGGTGCCATTGCCTTCTCCAAAGAATCTTTCTCAGAACACTGAAAGCCAAGTGGGGGGTGAGCTGTAAAAACTACAAAAATCTCAGGAAACTCAGAATCGTACCATTAGTTAATATACTCACAACAAGATTGAAAAAAGCTCATCGTGTAAAGACAAAGTGCTATAATTTTTCCTGATTAGGAAACTATCATGGAATTATAGTAAAAATAAATTGAGAAGGATAAAGAAGGATAGTAATAAAAAGTCATAAATAATAAATTTACACATAATCACCCTACTGAAAGAGAAATGTCATTAAACTCAGGTAAATTTCCTTTCTCTCTTTTTCCTTCTTGTGTGAATATATGTTTGTGGGTGTGTATGTGTGCCCATGTGATTAATATTTAACAAAATTGTGATCATCACATATTGTTTTGCATCCCAGTGTTCAAAATGAAGAATATTTTTTCCCTTTATTATTTTAAGTAAACTTGATTTTTAAAGGCTACCTAAGAATTCATCCATAAGGTGCTTTGTTGCTGTTGTTTAGTCGCTAAGTCATGTCTGACTCTTTTTGTGATTCCATGGGCGGTAGCCCACCAGGTTCCTCTGTCCATGGGACTTCCCAGGCAAGAATACTAGACTCAGTTGTCATTTCTGTCTCTGGGGGATCTTCTTCACCCATATCAAACCCACGTCTCATGCATTGGAAGGCGGATTCTTTACCTCTGAGCCAAGGACTGAATTTATTTAAGCACTGAGACACACACCTAAATAGGAATTGGGTAGCACTTTGGTATTTCCAGTACCTATGCCAAGGACTTCCACTTTGTTATTAAAGAAGAAAAAAAATGACAATTTGTTAAAAGGCCTTTTTCTAAGCAATAATAAATACAAGTCAGAATGGTCTCTGTAAGATTCTAAACTTGAGGAATTTAATAATTTTCTATTCTCCTATCCCTCCAGATGTGACAGAATGAGTGACTATCTTCCTTATCTTGAACTTAAAAAAAAACAGTTGCAAACTTTGAAGTTCATCTTTTCAAAGAAAAATACTCACATTTGCAGTTTCTGCCTTCATTTACAGAAATTCTAAGACAAACTGAAGGAGGAAGAAATTCAGTGTATCAAGAAGAAACACTTTTATATCTCTAAAATTTGGGAAAAAGTTCATGGAAGAGAACCTGAATTCACACAATGAACTGATTAAGCTTGATTCTTTTATCTGCAGACATAGGGAAAAACAGATCTTAAGAAATCAAAAGGAAATATTGATGGGATTGCTTTAAACAAATAGAAATGATTTATGAATACCTACAAGTCCTAGAAATAGAATGTCCACAAGCCCTTCCCATCCATCCTCCCATCTACTTCCTCTGCTATAATCATAGTTCATACTCTGTCCCTCCAGGCACACCCCCCCAGAGCTTCTCCCCCTTGTCCCCTGTGTCCCAGAATAGCTAAGCACAGCAAGGTAGAAGGGAAAACAGAGTAGAATGTGGGCAGGTCTTGTATTTTCATTTTCATCACATCTGTGGAGTTTCTGAACATGTATGTCAGATGAGATACATGTTTAAGACATAGGTTCTTAGTTCCTTATACCCAGAAATCCCAACTTAGTAAGTTTGGCAGAAATCTTGGCCAGATTCAGAGATCTGAGTTTTAGCAGCTCCCTAGGTTACTTGAGGGAGAAGGCAATGGCAACCCACTCCAGTACTCTTGCCTGGAAAATCCCATGGACAGAGGAGCCTGGTAGGCTGCAGTCCATGGGGTCGCTGAGGGTCGGACACAACTGAGCGACTTCAGTTTCACTTTTCACTTTCATGCATTGGAGAAGAAAATGGCAACCCACTCCAGTGTTCTTGCCTGGAGAATCCCAGGGACGGGGGAGCCTGGTGGGCTGCCATCTATGGGGTCGCACAGGTGGACACGACTGAAGCGACTGAGCGACAGCAGCAGCAGCAAGTTACTTGAGATTGAAAAATCACATAAGTAGAATATGAGATAGCAAAACCAGAGAAATAGAATTAAGTGACATTATTATTTTTAAAAATTCTCCATTTCCTAAAAATCTTGGAAATAAAAACGTAAACACAGTTCTTAATTGCTGATTCCACTGCCCTGTTCTTTTAGCTTAGTTTTCTAGTCTTTGAGGTGGGGAACGGGTGGAACAATTTTAAGAAAACACAAATAAGACTTTGGGGCCACTGACTTAAAGCTTGTTTCTCATATTTAAAGCAAAGCTTCTAAGAAAGGTTTTCTGGAACCTCTATGTTTCCTAAATGGGTAACATCACCCTCTGTACCTAAAGCTCTAACCACACTAGATAATTCCCAGTTTCCTCTCTCATGATAGGTATCTTTCCCCCACAATTGTTTTTTTCTTCTTTCTCCACTTGGAGATTCCCTCCTCATCCTACAAACCAGTTTCAAATGCTGACCTGGGACACTTTCCATAATACTCTGCAGAATTCATGACTCATTCATTCATTCAATTATTAATTGACTTGAGTGATATACTGTGTTTGGCATTTGGGAGAGTTTGAAAAAAAAATTGTTTCTGCCATCAAACTTACATTACTCTTCCTCATAGCATTTTGTTTGTAGCTAGCTGTTGGAGCTAAATTTGCTGAGCACTTTGTTTGCTCCAGGCTCCATGCTAAACATTCTACAGGCACTGAAACCTATGAGATTCATTAATCCCATTTTATGTATGAATGAACTAAGGCAAAGAAAGGCTAAATACTTTGCCCAAATCTCACCACAAGGTGAAATCACAAAACTGGGGTTTGAATGCAGTTAGACTAAGTTCAGAGGCTTTGCCTCAAACATTCCATGACATTCCTCCTATATCTTTACTACACTTTCACTGTATAGTATTAGAATTAGCTGTTTATCTCGCTGTTTCTCTCATTATGTATTGAATAGTTCTAGAGAAAGCACAAAGGGAAAATCTATTTTATATCACTTAGCACCTGGCATATAAAATGTACATTAAAATATGATTGGATCCTAGAAACTGAGGTGTTTATTTCCAATCATAAGTGTGCTTTGGTAAGTAAAGCAGAACAAGACTGACTTGTGTATATTTGGAGCTGGAGGTATAATTTAGAATTTGGATGGTGTTCAGTTTTAATCTTGTACTCCTTGGCTGGATTCATGTAGTCTGGTTAAAATAGTTTCTTTAATTTTAGGATTTTTAAAAATAAATGTATCATAGTAAAATACTTTGCTTTTGTTGTATGTTAACAGGAATAAAATTGTAAACCTTCTTTGAGATGATAATAGAAGCTAAAGTTTATTAAACATTTACTCTGTGCTTGAAACTGTGCCAAGCACTTCACATGCACTATCCCACTGGATCTCTCTGTAAAGAGCTCCAACCCACAAACTATTTTTATTCCCAACTTGGACCTCTGGTTCAGCCAAGGTGCAAAGAGCTTGTAAGTTATCACTCCTATCCTTACAACAACCACAACAAAAATTTGGGCAATCTAAAGATCAATCATTTTCCTGGAAATGTCAGAGAATTGAGGTTGAAGGACAAACAGCTACCACAACATATAGAGACACAAGCACACAGAGAGAGTCACTGCCAGACCACTTACCTGAAGCAGAAGCCACTAGAACAATAAATTGGAAGGAACACTTAGTGGCAATTTTGATGGACAGATGAAGATGGCATGTTCATTACCATGAAAGAAACAGACTTGCTGGGGCGATAGTCTTAGACTTTCATGACTTTTACCTCCAGGAAGCACACTAGGTTCTCATGGTGGAGATTCAAGAAACGTCCTCTCCCGGCTTTGGCAGAGGGAAGGGAAGAGTAATCGTGGTGAAATAATCACAGAGCCGTCTCCATAACAAAGGCCCACTTTCCAAGGAAGACTTTGCCAGCATCAGCTCAGTAGGAGGAAAGGCCTTCCTCCTAGGACAGGCCCCTCCAGCCTTTTCATCTCACTTAATGGGAGGGAAGGGGGAGAAACCACAGTCACTGGCAGCATTTCCCAGGTGGCTCAGTGGTAAAGAATCCTCCTGTAATGCAGAAGACGCAGGTTCCATCCCTGGGTCAATATGATCCTCTGGAGAAGAAAATGGCAACCCACTTCAGTATTCTTGCTTGGGAAATCTCATGGAAAGAGGAAGCTGGCAGGCTACAGTCCATAGGGTCACAAAGAATTGGACACAACTGAGCATGTGGAGCAGTGAGCAGCACGGTCACTGAGGTCAGCCCTTTAAAAAAGCAGACTGAAAACACACAGCCAAGGAAGAATGTAGGGGCAGCATGAAAATACCAATATGTGAAGGTCACAGCCCAGGTGGATAGGCCTATCAAAAGGTTAATTTAATTGTAAGATTGTAGAATGTTCTCCCTCTCCAACAACTTGCCATGACAATAGGGCTCTGGTATGGTGGATTAAAGCTCAAAGAGCTTTAGATGGAGTACTTAGGAGAGCCAAAAATCAAGAGAAGAGACAAAAGAAGGACACTAGAAGAATTTGAAGCCTCCAGCACCTGTAACAACAGCAAACATTAAACATAGCCTAACTCTTGGGTAGATTAATAAAAATCCCCATCTAAAGTTTCTGTGACCTGATACAACATATCTGACTTTCAACAGAAATTACAAGGCATGCTAAAAGGCAAGAAAAAATACAGTACAAAAAAGAAAGCAATAATCAGAATCAGACTCAAGTATGACACAGATGTTGGCATTACTTAAAATAATTATGATTAATATGTTAAGGGATCTAATGGGAAAAGTAATCAACATGCAAAACTAGGTAATACAGGCAGAGATAAAAATTCTAAGGAACAGTTGAAAGGAAATGTAGAAATCAAAACCACTGTAACATAAATGAATACCTTTTATGGACTCCTCAGTAGACGTAACACAGCTGAGGAAACAATCAGTGGGCTTTAAGCTAGGTCAGTAGAAACTTTCCAAATATAAATGCAAACAGAAAAAAAAAAAGAAAAAAAAAAAGGAAAGAAAAGGCAAAACAAATGAGAACACCCAAGAACTAACAGATAATTTAAACATATACATAACTGGAATTGAAGAAGGAGATAGAGGACAAGAACTATTTGAAGCAACAATATCTGATAGCTTTGAAAATTAATGGCAGACACCAAACAACATAAATAAAAAGCTCAGAGAATACCAAGTAAGAAAAATAAAAAACAAAAAGTGCTTTGGCATACCATTTTCAAACTGAAAAAAACTAAAGACTAACAGAAAACCTTGGGAAAAACTAGAGGTGGAATGGGAAAACCACCTTATCTATAGAGAAGAAAGGATAAGACTTATAGCAAACTTCTCATTAACAACTATGTAACAAAGAAGATAGAGGAGTGAGATTTTTAAGTGGTGAAAGCAAAAGAAAAAAACAAAAACAAAAACAAAAACAAAACAGCCTAGAATTCTACTTTCCCAGCAAAATTATCTTTCAAAAGTGAAGAGTTGGTGGTGGGGTATGCTATGCAGAAACAGTAGAGACCTAGTAGAAGCTGAAGAGATCAAGAAGAGATGGAAAGAATACACTGAAGAACTCCACAAAAATGATTGTGATGATCGGATAACCACAGTGGTGTGGTCAGTCACCCAGAGCCAGACATTTTGGAGTGTGAAGTCAGGTAGGCCTTAGGAAGCACTGCTGTCAATAAAACTAATGAATGCGATGGAATTCCAGTAGAGTTATTCGAAACCCTAAAAGATGATGCTGTCAAAGTGTTGCACTCAATATGTCAGCAAATCTGGAAGACCCAGGAGTTGCCACAGAACTGGAAAATGTCAGTCTTCATCCTAATTCCCAAGAAGGGCAGTACTAAAAAATGTTCAAGCCGTCAGACAACTGCACTCATCTCCCATGCTAGCAAGATCATGCTTAAAATCTTGCAAGCTAGGCTTCAGCATAACACGAACCAAGAACTTCCTGACATCCAAGCTGGGTTTAGAAATGGCAGAGGAAATAGAGATCAAATTGCTGACATTTGCCAGATCACAGAGAAAGCAAGGGAATTCCAGAAAAACATCTACTTCTGCTTCATTGACTACACTAAAGCCTTTGACTGTGTGGATCATAACAAACTGTGGAAAGCTCTTAAAGAGATGGGAATACCAGACAATCTTAACTGTCTCCCGAAAAACCTAAACCTGGGTAAAGACGCAACAGTTAGAACCTTGTATGGAACAACTGGTGGGTTCAGGATTGAGAAAGTACGACAGAGCTGCCTGTTGTCACCCCATTTGCTTAACTTATTCACTGAGTACATCACAAGAAATGCTGGGCTGGAGGAATTACAAGATGGAATCCAGATAGGAAGGAGAAACATCAACACCTCAGATATGTGGATGATACCACTCTAATGGAAGAACGTGAATGGGAACTAAAGAACTTCTTGATGAGGGTGAAGGAGCAGAGTGAAAAGGCCAGCATAAAACTAAATATTAAAAAACTAAGATCATGGCATCTGGCCCCACTACTTTATGGCAAATAGAAGGGGAAAAAGTGGAAGCAGAGACAGATTTCCTCTTCTTGGGCTTTAAAATCACCGCAGACGGTGACTGCAGCCATGAAATCAGAAGATGATTGCTTCTTGATAGGAAAGCTATGACAAACCCAGACAGTATTTTGAAAAGCAGAGACATTATTCTGCCAACAAAGATCCATCTGGTCAAGGCTATGGTTTTCCCAGTGGTCACATATGGTTGTGAGAGCTGGACTGTAAAGAAGGCAGAGCTCCAAAGAGCTTTTGAACTGCAGTGCTGGAGAAGATTCCTGAGTGCCTTGCACAGAGAGGAGATCAAACCAGGCAATCTTAAAGGAAATCAACCCTGAATACTCATTGGAAGGACTAATGTTGAAGCTAAAGCTACAGTATTTTGGTCATCTGATGCAAACAGCCGACTCATTAGAAATATCTGAGAATATAAGCAACCCCAATGAAAGCCTCCCAATTCTTTGGCTGAACCACTAGTAGTTAAGGCCAATGAATTACTAAGTTTGGATTATGCTATTTAGCTGACAGTCTTAGTACAGGTAAGATAGCCCAGAAAGTTCCATAAATGCCCACTGGAAGAAGGAAATAGACCAAGATCTGAGTCTTTTTCTAGGCTTTCACACTTCTAAACCACGCCCTACTCATATACACCCTCAAGCTCTAGGTTAGCGCCAAGCTAATGTAATTTGCCCAAACACAGTTGGGGTTTTTTTTTTTAGATAGGAGCTCCATTGCTTGAAAAGTGTTTCTCCCTCCCCTAATTATTCTTCTTTCAATAGCCAGATCTCGTCTCTCCTTTGTGAAAACTTACTGAATCTCTACTTCTATACTTCCTCAAGACTCTCATGATAGCGTATTTTTCCCTGTAACCACTTTCTACATATCTGTTTCCTTCACTGGACTGAGAGTTTTTTGAGAAAAGGATGCCTATTCTTATTCATTTTCCCTCCCTAGTATCCAGGAATGCTTGGTGTATGCATGGGAAGTGCTCATAGAATGCTATTGTGAGACATAATGATGATATAATAATGGAAACTATTTATTGTACAGTTGACCTTATGGACTTCCCTGGTGGCTCAGATGGTAAAGAATCTGACTGCAATGTGGGAGACCTGAGTTCAATCCCTAGGTAGGGAAGATCCCCTGGAGAAGAGAATGGTTACCTACTCTTAGTATTCTTGCCTGGAGAATTCCATGGATAGAAGAGGCTGGTGGGCTACAGTCCATGGGCTTGCAAAGAGTTGGACACAACTGAGCAACTAACACACACACACTTACTCTATGCTAGGTTCTCTGGTAAGAATATGCATTATGTCATGGAATCCTCATAATAATCTTTATAAGACAAATATTGCTATAATTTGTATGAGTGAGGAAATTGAGGCTTAGAGAGGAAAAATAAATGCCCATGGTCCCCAGGAGGGTATAGACTGAACCAGGTTGGCTTTTTCCCAAAGCCCAAGTTCTTAGGGCACTAAGAAATACAGCCTTACTGTGAATATCCCACTATGAAAAGGCAGATATAACTTCTGAAATGTCAGAATGGTTTTATCCTTATTTAGTATGGACTGATGCCCTGCCAGAGTTGTTTTTCTACCCACAAGATACATCTCAGAAAGTTTCTTTGGAAACACTTATTGCCTTTAGGAGAGTAAGTTTCCTTTGAGTCATTGAGGGCAGAACTCAAAAGTGTGGGTGTACCAGGAAGATGAACAAATGGCTCCACTGACAAGGAAAGGCAGCAGCATCACAGTTCTTGTGTCTGAGGGTAGAAAAAGAGACTCTATTCAGTCCCCTGGGAAGGGACTGGGGGAAAGGGAAATTGATGGGGCTCTTGATCCATGAGATTGCAGGAATCCTGAGCTAATCTGTCTGAGTCCAGCATCTAGGAATTGTTTGGTGGCTTGGCTAACAAGGGCTATTCAGAATGCTAGAAATGAGCCAGCACTAGCACCTATGACAGAAGCCAGAATAGAAGATACACACTGTCTTTTCAGTTCTGCTACTGCCACCCAGCTGCCAGCACCTCCCTCATAGTCACAGTTGAAGATGACGTGTCCTTATTCTGTTTCCAGCTACCTAAACTGAGGGTATGTTCTGATGACAACAGGAATGAAAATACTGCTGATGTAATCATATTAAAATGGCTTGTTATGTAATCAGCTATTTGACTCATGCGAAGAGTTGACTCATTGGGAAAGACCCTGATGCTGGGAGGGACTGGGGGCAGGAGGAGAAGGGGACGACAGAGGATGAGATGGCTGGAAGGCATCACCAACTCGATGGATATGAGTTTGGGTGAACTCCAGGAGTTGGTGATGGACAGGGAGGTCTGGGGTGCTGCAATTCATGGGGTCGCAAAGACTTGGACACGACTGAGCGACTGAACTGAACTGACTGAACTGAATGATATTTGGTTTTCTTTCAGCTGATCTGACTGATTTCATCTAACAACAGATATGCATAACTTGGGGCATAATTGAGACATACTAGAGTCATCCATGAGGAATCACTGGAGTAAATCTAATAACTATTGGTGCATGCCATCTGTATGCCATCTATATGCTTAAGGCAATAGGAAATCAAGGCAGAGTGGAAAGAGTTTTTTCTCCAAGTAAATTTAGGCAAAGATTTGGAAATTCCCATTTTCCGTGCTCATGCTGAAAAGATGTGACCTCTAAAATTCTGACATTAGCTCAACTCAAGCTTGAAATATAGTGGAGTCTCACACACAGACACTCACACAGACACACAGACACACACACACGCACATGACCATATGTGAATTGAGAAGAAATCAGAAAAGCTTCAAAGAGTAGAGTCAACCAGTCCTTAAGCTCTTCTAGGAGCTTCTTACCCCATCCTGCCGCCGGCTGATGTTCCATTTCTGGTCAGATTGGACTTCAGAGTTATTTTAATGCACTACCTTGAATTTTTACTTCTGCCATCAGATGATTTGCATCTTACAGACATGACCTCTGCCTCTGAATGTACATTTTTAAATTGCACCAGAATTAAAATGCTATTAAAGAGAATCTCTATTTTTGAGTTGGTCTGGGGAGGAAATGAGTCTTATTCATCATATTCTTTCTCTGACCAAGACGTCATTTAAAACACTGTCATCTTGCAAACACATTTTAGTTATTTCAATAACACTGAAAAAGCTGAAAGGCCTCCAGCATACATTCAGTTTCTGAATTTGAACTGTGAGTACCAAAAGACTACACTGAAAGTATGCAATTTGCACAGGAATGCGTCATTCCTTTGAAACTTTACCTTGATAAACATCAGTCAGTATTGTTCCTAGGTGGCCTAGACCTTAATGCAATATGGAAATAAATGAAAATGGACCACAGATTCTTCTTATCTTTCTACTTCTGGGAGGTTTAACTTCACATAGGACAGGTTAATGGAAATTTCTAAAGGGAAGTTATAAGGGAACTAACTGGATGCCTCCTGGGGTTGTCAGCAATGACTTCAGAGATGATGTTGAGCTCAGGGTTTTTCACATCATCTACAGACACTGATGGTTAATCCCGAAGGAGTCAAGATCTGCCACATTCATTTCAGACTCTCACAGAGTCAACAGTAATATCAAAAATGTGGCTTTCAGTAGAGGCTAGTTTCCCTAGCAACAAAGGCCACAGGAAGTTGAGACCCATTAAGAATAAGAAGGAAACACAATGCTGTCATTGCTCTGATACATTGAAATAGCTCTTTAGAATACTGAACTTTCAATTCATCTATCTTACAAATTAATTACTGCTTTCACTGTGACTGTCTGTATATATGTATTAAAAAAAAAAGAAGAAAGAAATCATAACGCTTTGTCAAAAAGCAGCAGCAATGCAGTCTGAATTACACTCCTCATCTGGATTGAAGATTTTGAGAAAGATCTGCATGCATTTAAATATCTTTTTAAAATGGTAGCCCTCCTTTTGAGTTGGGAATTTAGGAGGATTCTTTGCTCTAAAATGGGAACTCTTTAGCATGTTTAATTTTCTCTTGAATAGCGAGTTAGCAAATAAGATATTTGGGTGTTTAATCTCTAATCTACATAATAATAACTGCTCTCAAAACAAAATCATCTATTTTAAATTCTTAGTGGGAAACCACTTCACACGAATTTTAGAGGAAATGTAATGCTTTGCATCTAGAAGACCAATATTTACTTTCCAGTTTTTATAGAGCTGTGAATAATAATGAGTCATTCTCCTCCAGATCTGAGCTTTTCCTCTAAGAATTTAGACAAAGATGGAGAAACTCTCGTTTTTCATGCTCATGGTGAAAAGATGTGGGTTCTAGAACTTTGATGTTAATTCAGTTTAAATCATGTTGGAAGGAGGAGTAGAAGGGAGAGAGAAAAGGGCAGAAGAAGAAGGAGAAAAAGGAGAAGGAATAGGAGAGAATGGCTGCTTTCAGAGGTTAGACTTGTAGACTCATGGGCACAAGTAACTGCAGTGGTTAGGTTAGAGCACACTGACTGAAACTGCCCACTCTGGCTAGGCACTATAGTAACCATTTACGTGAGTTATTTTATGACAAGATGTCCTGGTAAGGAACAAGAAACTAACAAGCCACCACCAATCAGAAGAGTTCAGGAAAGGTCAAAAGGAGACGCCACATGTCTGACCACCTCCCAGAATTATTCTCGCTGGCATCCTTCTTGGCTGAGCAATGTGGGTGCCACAGGAAGGATTCTGAGTCAGAATGATTGGCCAAAGACAACCCAGAAACTAATCCCATCACCATAAAACCCAAGACTGTAAATCACATGGCAGAGCAGTTCTCCTGGGTTCCCTTACCCTACTGCTTTCCCCCTGGGTGCCCCTTCCCAATAAAGTCTCTTGCTTTGTCAGTGCGTGTGTCTCCTTGGACAATTCATTTCTGAGTGTTAGACAAGCACCTACTCTAGGCCCTGAAAGAGATTCTCCTTCCTGCAACAGTTATAGAATAATACTTACTCAAATGGCAGCCATTTATTGGGTGCTTACTGTCTTAGGCTAAGAGCTTATACCTATCATCTCATTTAATCCTTGCATCAATCCATGAGGCATATTCTGTTATGATTCCTATTTTCCAGAAGATAAAACTGATACTCTGAAGTTAAATGACATGCCATAAGTTTCGCAGCTGCTAAATGGAAGAGCCTAATTTTGTAAAAAGGAATAATAGAATCTCACTGCATGTTGGATCTGTTTCTTTTACCTTAGCCTTTGCTTTCCATTGCTCTTAGTATAATCACTGAAACGATGCTGTCTATAAGCTATAAGTATACATACTGGCCTGCCTCCATGAACCTTTCCCCACTGCCTGAATGTTACACTAAAGTGCCTTTGTTCAGCGCACAGGGAGAAATTCTGACCCTGCACACTTGTGAATGGCTGCAGAAAAGAAGAAATCGACACAATCCCTCCCAGAGGCTGGCCAAAAGGAAAGTATTCTGCAAGAATTATGGCCTTTTACTTTACTTCCTCACCTCCTTCCCCTCTCTTTTCTATAAAAGAAACTGGCATCCAGACCCTGATAAGAGGTACTCTCGGACACTAGTCTACCATCTTTGTGACTGCCGGGCTTTCTGAATTAAGTCACTCTTCCTTGCCTCAACACCTCATCTCTATATTATTGGTCTGTCATGTGGCAAGCAGACTGAGCTTGGATTCGGTCACAATTAGAATTCCTGAGCTTGTAATCAGCATTACTAAACAGTTTTTAAAAATATATGGGTTGCCATCTGTTAGCACTTTGCTATTTACATTTAATGGTTTATCTAATTTATCTCTGAAAACAAGAAACAGAATTTGGATCTAGTGCCTCCATTGCTGAGTTCATACTAATTATCACTTGTCTACTGTCCTTCCATTAGGCCCTCCAAAAATAGTTTTCAGATTTGCTTAGGATGCCCTCAGAGGTTCAGAGAAGATACTTCATAGACTGCATAAACAATGGTTTATTTTTAGCCTCTGCCAAAATTTAAATTGCCTGAGGACCCCATTCATTTTTGTTCATTTTAAATATTGAGGCTCCATCTTAGATTTCACTTAAAAAGAAAAAGAATAAACAAAGAACAAGATACTATACCACAATTTAAGTGAATGTCTTTTATCCTTCTCTCATGCGGACTCTGCCTACAGGGCTCTTAATCCTCCAACTAAAGCTGAATGCTTCCTTTGATATATTTTCTGTTTATTTTGTATCCAGTTATTTGAAGCATAATTAAGACTATTTCCTCAAGTCTGGCTTCCCTTCCTGAATGACTCAACATTCTTAAAGGACCAGAAAACATACCTTTAAAGAATGACTAGACAAGAAAATATTTGTCAAGTACAGAATTAAGTAATTTTGCCAGGAAATAGGGTATCCTTCTTATGCCTTTTAGTATACATATGTTTTGCATGTTCACTCTGAAAAGCTGGGCAAATCTCTTCTTTTTCTCTAAGGACCTCAATGGTAAAACAGGTATAACACTAACCTTTCAGATGCTATGACATTGAATAGGATAAAATATGTCATGATAAAAATTTGCAAGCCCAAATTTTGCTGTGCAAGGAATGTATTTTTTAGATCAACTAAAATCTTCTCCAGGAGTCCACCCAGTAGGCTGGTGTGAAACTCAAGTACAGCCACCTCTAGAGATCGCCCTCCTTTCCTTTCATCATCCTACACCTGTCAAAGCATCAAAGACTCCTCCAGAATTTCACCCACTCTGGGTGCCAAGAAGACATTCACTACAGGTCTGGTGGCTCTGCTCTATCTTGGCACTCCTGGTGCACAGATTCTCAAAAAAAAACCCAAAATATTCTGACACTTGTTAACAATGCTAAGGCAGGAATGTTGTGATATATGTAGGAACTACTGCAATGGAGTTTTGCAGTAGGGGAGAGATTGAGCTCAGCTCCAAATATGACAAAGTGGGGATTATAGCCAAGGAACAGAGAAGGGGGAAGGGGGTGGGGGATGGAAAATTACTAGGACAGAGGTTGATGTGTGTGAAAGTGGCTCATTCACGTCTGACTCTTTCTGACCCCATGGGCTGTAGCCCACCAGGCTCCTTTGCCCATGGGATTCTCCAGGGAAGAATACTGGACTGGATGACCATTTCCTTCTCTGAGGAATTTTCCTGACCCAGGGATCAAACCTGGGTCTCCTGCATTGCAGGCAAATTCTTTACCATCTGAGCTACCAGAGAGGCCCAAGACAGAAGGTAATTCTTGCTAAATTGACCTAGCTGGATTCTTACTGAAGGCTGGCCAGGGTGCTTAGATATTACCAGAGGGATGATGATGATGGATGAATTGAGGCAGATATTGAAGGTTATCAGAATCTCGAAAGTGGGAGATTCTGGCTAAACTGCCATAGCAGTATTCTTGCTAAAATTAGACTCTATAAGGACAGAGACAGTAGCCCAAGTTTGGGCCTAGTCAAGCAGAAGGTTCAGAGGAGCCTGACTAAAATGTGGTCTAGGAGAGAGTCTTTGACAGGATTGCCACAGAGAATTAGAGTCCTGTAGATGGGGGTTTACCTTCCCATGTGTACTCGGAAGCCAGCTCCTGAGATCACCTTCACAAGGTGGGGGGCGTGGTGGGGGGTGTGTATGTGGTGCACAGTACTGAGCTCAGGCCTAGACCCTCCCCGGTGTGGATGTGGGGAGAGTGGAGGGCAGTCAGTATCATCTTTAAAGCTGAACTGTTTATCAGAACCAGGGAGGGCCATTCTTGCTTCTGGCCCTGCCACAAACCTCTGTGTGTAAAGAGAACATGAACTAGACTGGAGGAAGAATGGTAAAATTATACACAGCAAAATGCACAACTGTACCACAATAAAGTCCTGTGCCCCATATGTACAGGATCTAGTTCTGGACTCATCCCACAGCAGGAGCTCAAGAAGGGGCCCTATTTTCACTCTGCTGTGGGTAGTCAATCTCCCTGGTAACTAATTTTCAAAATTCTGTTTTGTTTGGTGTATTATAGCAACACAGACTCTTTTCTAAGGAGAGCTTGTAGAGAAGTCTCATTGTTTGGCGAGAAAGAAAGAATAAAAGGACAGAGTTTCTGCCCTGGTGATCTGCCCTGCTCCCTCCTTTCAAGAAGCCCTAGAGCCACTAGGGCACATGTAGGAGCCGGCACCCTCAGTCAGGACTGCTGCATTTCTCCAGTGCCTATTACCATATAGAATACCCAGAAAACAACACTTCATAAATGTCTGCCATCGTATTTCACTGGATTTAAGATGAATCAATTTTAAATTGACAAATATACTAAAGCAAATATACTAAGTCACTGATTATGAAACACGCAATGTATTTCAGCTCTGTTAAAATCTGAAAAAGATACATGCTTTAGAATGGTGGAAATTCAGTCCTAAGATGACTTTTTAGGCAGTAAAGGAAAACACAATCCAAAGCAAGTATTTAAGGAACATTGCTTAAATTTTCCTCTTTTAATTGACAATCCTCTCTATGCTTTGATGATCAAATGACACCTTTTTGTTTTTATAACTGAGTAAAAGAAGGATAAAGTATGGAGTGCAAAGAGTACATTAGACTGCAGAAAATCTGAAATATTAATTTGGTATAGGTAGATGGTCCATTTAAACTGTTAACTTGTACAATTCAAGATAAAAACAATGGACTAAATTCTTCATAATATATCTAATAATACCCAGATAACTACTCAAATACAACTCTAGAAAGTAATTATACATTGTTCATTTAATACCTTAAGGGAAACTAGGTACATTTGAGGAGCAAAATAGCTTCAGAACAAATATTATAAAAACCTCCTTCTTGTGAATTAATTGTGAAAACTGAAACACTGCTGCATGCAGATCCCTGATAAACACAGCCTTAAAATTATAAAATTAGTTTTCACTATGTTTTTATACTGTTATGCTTTACATTATGTTTAATTTTTATGACCTGAAATGATAACATTTCTTTTTCTTTAGAATCAGATTTAGGGACTATGAAAACAGCATAGGGAGAGGAATAAATGTTAGGGCTAACGGCTTCTCCCTGAGACTCCACTACAGGCAGGAATTGCCACAAATAAAGGGTAAGTGTTCAAAGGGCATGAGAAATCACAAAAACATAATAAATGCCCACTACTGAGCAAGACCCAACATTCTGACTCTATAGCTACACCATGGGAACCTACAGGCTGATAAAGGCACTGCAGAGGTCCTTCTGAAGCTCTTAGAAGCTTGAAGGGGTCATTGGCCCATTCTTTAAAGAAGCATGTAATTATCCTTCTGTAGAAGGCTTTGACATAAGCAAGCCACAAATAGTCTCATAAGTTGAGGGAAAAGACTCAAAACCTTTGATGCCCTTCTCTCTCTGTTCCAGATTACATTTCTCTGGGTTCAAGGACAACTGAAATACATCAGATACCAGATGGTTAAGACTCTATTACAATTTTTTTTTTTCTGTTGTGCACTGTATATTTCAATTTTCTTACCTTAATTTTCCTCTTGAATTTTATTTTCCATATCTAATTTTATATCTTGTTTCATGATATATATTTTCTTTGAATGTCTAAAATCCTTTTAGAGTAAAAAGTTACTATGGAATAAACAAATTATGTAACTAATTCAGCTCAGAATTCCCTTTTTTGAACATAGCTTGAAACTCCATGCATACTAATAAAGTGCAGAAGTTTCTGGTATCTCAGATGTCTACCAGTGGATGATCTGATCATTCTCACCATACTTCAAGGGTGATGTGTTTATCAAACTCTTAAAATTTAATCTTCCTCACTTGGGAAGGTGGTGACACTAACTGCCAGTTATGGAACAATCACACCAGGCACTGTGTTAAGTACTTCAGGGAGATTACCTTGTTTAAACTTCACAGCAATCCTAAGAAGTAGGTACTAGGAATACACCTACTTTATTAATAAGGATGCTGACCAAGCCTCAAAGTAATGAAGTGACTTCATATATTCAGATATATTAAGTGGCAGCATGGTGCTTAACCAATTTCAATAACTGACAGAAACACCAAAAACACCATGATGAGATGGCCAATGTGATGGAGAGGAGGAGGAAAAATCAGGGCCTATGGCCTTTCTGTACATCTGAGCAACTCTCCTCAGCTACATGGGAACTTTGCACAGAGCGCTGAGACAGTCTGTTACACAGAGCTCTCCTGGTTGTTCTTCGTGGTGATAACACTGCTTTAAGCAGTAAAGGGATAGATATATTTTGATGCTTCAACAGGAATGTGAAAGGAAATCAGAACTCCTCATCCAGGGATTTCTCCAGTAGTCCAGTGGTCAAAAATCAGCCTGCCAATGCAGTAGACACAGGTTTGAACCTTGGTGTGGGAAGATCCCACATACCCCAGGGCAACTAAGCCCATGCACCACAACTACTGAGCCCACACACCTGAGAGCCTGTGCTCCACAGTGAGAAACCACTGAAATGAGAAGCCTGTGCACCGCAACTAGAGAAACCTCCCACTGACTGCAACTACAGAAAGTCTGCAGCCAAAAATAAAACAAATATATAATCTTTTAAAGGATTCTTATAAAAAAGAAGCAGAAGAAATCCTCATCTAGAAGGCACCATGCCTAACACTGTCCCAAACATGAGCAGGATGACCATACACCACACCTCTGCCCATGTAGGCAAGGAGCCTAGAAAACATAAAGGCTGAGTCAGCAACTCTGTGCCTTCTTCCTTACAACCTAAACTTTGACCTCTCACATGGCTATGTATTTCCAACAATTATTTTTCCATTCCACAACTGAGTGTTTTAGGTGTCTGAACTGTGGACATCAAAGGGACCCCAAGATCATCAAGCCCAGGCTCTCTATTTTGAAAATTCATTTAGCAAACAGTACTTTTAGAGTACTCAGTATTCTACTGTACTTCTGGCTTATGATAGTGTACCTAGATTCTACCATGCATTCCAATGTTTTGTATATGTGCTGATGTGCATTTCAGTTTTTGGAATTTTATCTGTGGGAAATATTTGAGACCAAGGTTGAAGTTAATTTCTCTAGATTTGACTTCCATCTGCTTCTTCCTAGCAACTGAATATCCTTCCTACCTAGGACCATTTTAAACAAACTTCTTGGCCTGAGGTTTTGGAGGGATACAAATACACTATGAATTCTAGCCCCAAATTTATTTGAAGTCAGGGTTATTATTATAAATTCTCAAAAGAGATCATCAACAATTTACCCTCCCCAATCCAAAGCCAAGACTATCTTGGTTTGTGGGTTTGTGTCTTTTCTAATTCAACCACCAAGGTCAACACTTTTCAGAGGAGGGGGTGTCTCTGTTTTATGAGAGTGACTCCCCCACATGTGCAAGGTCAAGGCCTTGCTTTCTGCCTCCAGTGTAAAGTTAACTAAAACTGAAGCTCTAGGCACTAGAAATTAGTGAATACCTTTAGGAGGTATTCCAACCAACTGCCTGGTTATATGTTCAGAACTATACTTTTCATCAATTTGGCTTTTCTTTATTTTCTAATGAACCAGCTTTGAATTTTAAAAATGTTTTTATGTTTCATTTAGCATTTTTATGAATTGTACCTGGATGCTGATTTGGAGGAAACTTAGTCTGTCATAACATAGGAAACATTTATACACCATACTGTGTTTTAAAATTCAAGTTTTCTTACTGTCATTGAAAAGATAAGTTTGTTATACTCACAGATCCCAAGAGAAAGGGGCATCACATCGCAGTGGGGAAGTGACAGGGCTGCTTAGGAAGCAGAGTCCTGTGTCAAGAGCCTTTATTGTGGTTTCTTCAGTAAGTAATTGGTGAGACTAGAGCAGGCTAGTTTGAATAATTCAGCATGCTCTAGGGTGGAAGGAGTATGCCAAGTTGTTTGGGAGTCAGACCCTGGGATCATTAAATTAGGGAAATAGGGGCTTGGAGTTCAGTTCAGTTCAGTCACTCAGTTGTGACTGACTCTTTGTGACCCCATGAATTGCAGCGCTCCAGGACTCCCTGTCCATCACCAACTCCCGGAGTTCACTCAGACTCACATCCATCGAGTCAGGGATGTCATCCATCCATCGAGTCAGTGATGCCATCCAGCCATCTCATCCTCTGTCGTCCCCTTCTCCTCCTGCCCCAAATCCCTCCCAGCATCAGTATTTTCCAGTGAGTTAACTCTTCGCATGAGGTGGCCAAAGTGCTGGAGTTTCAGCTTCAGCATCATTCCTTCCAAAGAACACCCAAGACTGATCTCCTTTAGAAGGACTGGTTGGATCTTCTTGCAGTCCAAGGGACTCTCAAGAGTCTTCTCCAACACCACAGTTCAAAAGCATCAATTCTTCAGCACTCAGCTTTCTTCACAGTCCAACTCTCACATCCATACGTGACCACAGGAAAAACCATAGCCTTGACTAGACGGAACTTTGTTGGCAAAGCAATGTCTCTGCTTTTCAATATGCTATCTAGGTTGGTCATAACTTTCCTTCCAAGGAGTAAGCATCTTTTAATTTCATGGCTGCAATCACCATCTGCAGTGATTTTGGAACCCCCAAGAATAAAGTCTGACACTGTTTCCACTGTTTCCCATCTATTTGCCATGAAGTGATGGGACCAGATGCCATGATCTTCATTTTCTGAATGTTGAGCTTTAAGCCAAGTTTTTCACTCTCTTCTTTCACTTTCATCAACAGGCTTTTTAGTGTCGGAATCTTGAGCTACAATTTTAAGAAACTATTAGCACTGGGACTGTAAAACATTTATGAATCAAATTCACTGCATAATTTCAAATATCTTAGTTAATTGCTTTCTTAGATGTTCATTTTTCCTCATTAATCTCTCCTGTTCCCTCTCACTATTCTTAAAAGATTCAAATTTAAAATTAAAAAAATAAAGTCACAATCAAGACTAATAACATATGGTCTTTGCTGGAAATTTATTTGTAGGTATAGGTGATTGTAACTTCAAAAGATTCATGTAGTGGAAAAATCAACTTCCTCCTTGGTTTTCTACTTCAATCAAATGGCAACTGCTTTTGATTACAAAATTGAGGAAGTTACCTAACATATTCCAGTTACATGTCAGATTTTCCTTCAATTGTGTTTCTTCCCAGCAATATTTCAGAAAAGCATGTCTAGATTTGATCCATGCTGAGGATAAAAGCAGTCTCTCCTACAGTTCCATTGATTTAGAAAAGCACTGTGCCAAATTCTCTGACAACACTTAAGCAATCCAAATTTATAGGTGGTCTAAGTGTGAGTCCTATTTGAAGAAGGATTCCACAGAAAGGATGTTTGTGAATATTAAATATATATAGAGAGGCATACCTTTAGAAGTGACAAATCAAGACCATCATCCCATGTTTGCCCAAGGGCTCATTTCCATTAGGATGGGATTCAGCACAAATGCTAGGACTGCTGATATAACAGGTGAAGCATTCTCTTTTCCTGCAGTGACCCAGCATCTCTTTGAAGTTACAAACATTAATGTCGGTAAGAGCGGCGCTGAATTTCATGTATATGATAAATTCTTAGTACTTGGGGCTTTAAATGATTTGTACCTGGTAAGAGAAATCAGCCCCTTTTCCATCTGCTAATGAGTATTTCCCAATGAAAACAAATAAGCCTCCCTGATTTCATCATTTTGTTTAGGATTTTCTTTGCTGTGCAAATGAAATAACAATCTATAAACAAAAATATTTGCAGACAACGTGATCAGTGTGATGACCCAAGGACTAAAGAGCAGATAAAACCAAGGAGAATCTTGGAATGCAAGAAAAGAAAAATCAGACCCTTACTGCCCTTCTCTCCCTCATGTTGTAATTATTAATGGATTTCATCTCCTCTTGAGCGGTATAACCTGTCTCCCTCCTATCCCACATAGGGAGAAGGTATTTGCCTTACTCTTCCCCAAACCAGTATATGTGCCTCATCCAATCAATAAATGACCCATAAGACCCCTATCCCACTCCTTGTATCCTGGGTATAAAAGTGGACTAAGGACCCTTGTTCAATGTCGGTTCTCCCTTGAGCTGGCCCACTGTTCTAACTGCGTCTCCCATTCTAATAAACTTTATTTCCCTCTCATTTTGCCTCATGTCTGGAAATTCTTTTCCAACCCTCACCTGGACCATGACAATCAACAAAGGTTTAATTTCCAAAATAAACAAACAGCTCAATAATAAAAAACAAACAATCCAGTCAAAAAATGGGCAGAAGACTTAAATAGACATTTCTCCAAAGAAGACACACAGATGGCCAATAGGCACATGAAAAGATGCTCAACACTGGTAATTATTCAGTTCAGTTCAGTTTAGTCATGTCCGACTCTTTCTTTTCTTCCAAGGAGTAAGCGTCTTTTAATTTCATGGCTGCAATCACCATCTGCAGTGCTTTTGGAGCCCCCCAAAATAAAGTCTGACACTGTTTCCACTGTTTCTCCATCTATTTCCCATGAAGTGATGGATCATGGAAAAAGGAAGAGAGTTCCAGAAAAACATCTATTTCTGCTTTATTGACTATGCCAAAGCCTTTGACTGTGTGGATCACAATAAACTGTGGAAAATTCTTCAAGAGATGGGAATACCAGACCACCTGACCTGCCTCTTGAGAAATCTGTATGCAGGCGAGGAAGCAACAGTTAGAATTGGACATGGAACAACAGACTGGTTCCAAATAGGAAAAGGAGTACATCAAAGCTGTATATTGTCACCCTGCTTATTTAACTTCTATGCAGAGTACATCATGAGAAACACTGGACTGGATGAAACATAAGCTGGAATCAAGATTGCCAGGAGAGATATCAATAAGCTCAGATATGCAGATGACACCACCATTATGGCAGAAAGTGAAGAGGAACTAAAAATCTTCTTGATGAAAGTGAAAGTGGAGAGTGAAAAAAGTTGGCTTAAAGCTCAACATTCCGGAAAATGAAGATCATTGCAATATTACTTAACCACAAAAAATAATGAAATAAGGCCTTTTTCTGCAGCAATATGGATGGGCCTATAGATTATCATACTAAGTGAAAAGTAAGTCACAGAAAGACAAATTCCACAGGATATCACTTATATGTAGAATCTAAAAAATGATACAAACTAACTTATTATAAAATAGAAACAGACTCACAGGCATAAAAAACAAATTTATGGTAACCAAAGGAGGAGGAAGGGAAGTTTGAGATTAGCAGATACATACTATTATATAGAAAATAAACAACAAGGACCTCCTGTATAGCACAGAGAACTACATTTGCTATTTTCTTTTAAAAAAATGGAAAAAGAATCTATCTCTATATCTTTATATAACTGGATCTCTTTTCTGTACACTGGAAATTAATACAACATTGTAAACCAACTTCAATTAAAAAGGTGCTTTACAAAATAACCCTCTATTCTTTAGGAATACAGTCTTCTCCTCTTTCTCTGTATAAGGCAAAACAGAAAAATGCGTGTTTGGAATGGCTCTATCTGCTCTCTGATAGTTTTATTGCTTCCACCTTGCGACAAAGGAAAGTCTTCAGCTAAATGACCTCATAGACCAGATACTCACGGATACATACATATTCATACATATTCAGAATAAATACATATTCAGATACAGACAGTTGAAACATCTCCTGAACTAAAGTCAAGGAATATTTTCTTATTTTCTCCATCCAGTAATGACAAGCAAGCTCCCTGATCCAGCAAGATTCCACATGCCAGATCAACTAAGCCGGTGAGCCACAACTACTGAGTGCCCTCCCTAGAGCCTATGTCTGCAACAAGAGAAGCCACCGCAATGTGTAGCCCCTGATCTCTAAAACTAAAGAAAGTCCTCACACAGCCAAAAATAAATAAATAAAAAATTAAAAAATATCTCCCTAATTGTGATGGTTTCATGCTTTTATTAACAACTCCTCAAAGTATAAAGATATCAAAATGACAGTAGAGCATTTTGGTACATACTCTATATATTGTAAACACATGGATATTCACTCAGGTATTTTCTTAATTCATATATTTAAAATCCATAATATAAAGAGTAAGTAAAGATAAATATTCACCATATTGAAAACATACAAAAATATAAATACACTAAAAAACAATAAGTTAAAGCAAATCTGTATAAAGTTAAATAAAAACATATATTATTCAAAAATTACAAGGAAAATAAAGCATTATTGGAAAATAACCCAAATAATAAACATGAACTAACACAGTATAAACCAATGAACACTGAGAATGGAATATATCTGATTTTTAGAATTCAATCTTAAAGTGCTATAATTGTTAACATAAATTTGTTCCAGTTTCTGGAAAAGTTTTAGAATTCTAGTTGACAAAAGCTGAGAGGAAAGATATAACTCAAAATGTTTTCCTTTGACTTTTTTCCTTTAACTACTCCCTCTTTTGTTTTATTATTTTGAGAACATATAAATCTTTTCTTCAAAACTGTAATTTAAATGATGGTAAACAATACTTGTTTTAAAGAAAGCATTACTGACTTCTTTTCATCTAGTTTCATCATGTATAGATTGAGATTCCAATGTAAATAAAGTTCCCTGTCTCAGTTTTAATATTTTCAATTTATTTTGCACTTGTTCAGGAACTCTTTGAACTAGAAAAAGAACTATTCTTTCAATAGAAACTTTGCTTTTATTCCTCTTCTCAAGGATTTTGAAGATACTGAAGAACATTTCCTAAACAGTTGCATCTTTATTTGATTTGAAATTTTAATGCAGTTTGTTACTCTCCAGGAATAATTTAAGACAGAAATAATTCAGATTTTAGTTTTAAAATAATTACATTGGATCCCCCCTCCAAATACTGATATCTCAATACTTGAGAGAAACACTGCTTACCAGAATATCAGAACACCAAAAACTTGTGTGATGATATACTTAAAGAAAAACTGACTACTAATTTCAGTGAAATATATATTTACATATGGTTACTTTACCAACAGCATTCAATCATCATGAATGTGTCTATAAAATTTCTACTCTTGATTAAGATCAAGAGTAGAAATTAAGAAATGTAGATTTCTTACTTTTGTTTAGACTTTTTATATATTAATTAAGGGATTCTTTTTCTTCCAGTTTTATTAAGATATTAATTGGCATACACCACTGTACAAGTTTAAGGTATACAGCATAATGATTTGATTTCTATAAATCATGAAATATTATCAAAATAACTTCAGTGAACATCTATAATCTCATGTACACAGAAAATTAAATAGAAAAAAATGTTTCTTTGTGATGAGAATCCGAAGGATTTACTCTCTTAACAACTTTTATATATAATACATATCAGTGTCAATTATATTTGTCATGCTGAACATTATATCCCTGCTGCTGCTGCTATAACCCTAGTACTTGTTAATCTTACAACTGGAAGTTTGTACCTTTTCTCTGCCTTCATACAATTTACCCTCCTCAAATTCCTACCTCTGGTAACCATATATCTAATCCCTTTTTTTTAAATGAGTTGTATATTTTTGAAGTATTACTGACCTACAGCACTATTACATAGTTAGTTCCTGCTATACAACATAGTGATTTGATATTTCTATACATTTCAAATGATTGATCATAAGTTAAGTTATGATATTTCACCATACTAGGGCTTCCCTAGTGGCTCAGATGGTAAAGTGTCTGTCTGCAATGCAGGAGACCCGGGTTCAGTCCCTGTGTTGGGAAGATCCCCTGCAGAAGGAAATAGCAGCCCACTCCAGTATCTTTGCCTGGACAATCCCATGGACAGAGGAGCCTGGTAGGCTACCGTCCATTGGGTCGCAAAGAGTCAGAAGTGACTGAGCGACTTCACTTCACCATACTAAGATATTACATAGCTACTGACTTTATTTCCCACACTATACATTTCATATCTACAACTCATTTATTTTGTAACAAAGTTTTTATCTCTTAATCTCTCTCATCTCTTTCTTTCCTCCCCTCATCCACTTTTCCTATGGAAACCACCTGTCTGTTCTCTGTATCCGTAACTCTCTGTTTTGTTATGTTTATTCATTTGTTTTCTCAGATTCCACATATAAGTGAAATCATACAGTATTTGTCTTATTTTGATTTATTTCATTTACTATAATATTCTCTAAGTCCATTCATTTTATCACAAATTGCGAGATTTCATTCTTTTAATGGTTAATGGCTGAGTAATATTCTACTGTGTACACATATATGTATAAATACACCACATCTTCTTTTTCCACTCACCTATCTATGAACTCTTATGGATACATAGGCTATTTCCATATCTTGGCTGTGGTAAACAATGCTGCAATGAGCATAGAGGTGCATATATCTTTTCTAATTAGTGTTTTCATTTTCTTCTGATAAATACCCAGGAGTGTAATTTTTGGATGATATGGTAGTTTTTTGTTTTTTTTTTTTTTTTTCTGACCATAATGCATGCCATGTGGGATCTTAGTTCCTTGACAAAGATGGAACCCATGCACCCTGCAGTGGAAGCACAGAGTTTTAACCAGTGGACTGCCAGGGATGACCCATGGTAGCTTTACTTTTATTTCTTTGATGAATCTCCATACTATTTTCCATAGTGACTGCATCAGATAATATTTCCAAAAGGGCATGAAAATTCCTTTTTCTCTACATCCTTGCAGATATTTGTTGCCTTTTTGAGGACAGTCTTTTTAACAGGTGTAAGGTGATATCTTATTGTGGTTTTGTTTTGCATTTCCATGATGATTAATGATGCTAAGCATCTTTTCATGTGCCCGCTGACCATATGTAATGTCTTATTGCAAAATATATCTATCCAGTTCCACTGTCCATTTTTTATTTGCATGTTTGCTTTTTAGATGTTGAGTTATATGAGTTCTTTGTATATTTTGGGTATTACTTCATCAGGTATATTATAATATCATCTTCTAGTCAGTAGGCAGCCTTTTTGTTTTGTTGGTAGATTGCTTCACTGTACAAAGCTTTTTAGTTTGACACAGCTTCAATTGCTTATTTTTGCTTTTGTTTCCCTTATCAGAGGATATATATATATTATTATTTTATTTATATATATAATTATATATATGCAAATATTACTAAATTTGTGTCAAAGAGCTTATTGCCTATGTTTTCTAGAAGTTTTATGGTTTCAGCTCTTCTTTCAATAGACAGTTAACATTTAGTGGGGGCTCAATCAGTGCCTGCAGAGGTGGTGGTGCTGCCCCAGTTTAGAGGATTGAAAGCACCTCATTATTTGAGGGGCAGTGGAGGAAAAGAAAAGCTAGAAATGTCTCCACTGAGGAGTCAGACTATAAAATGGAACTTAACAGTTAGAGATTTTCTTGTCTTTTTCTTTGAAAAGATTTCGATTTTTAAATTATAAAGACACAACAAATGAATTACAGTAAATTTAGAAAGTGAAAATTTAGAAAAATGCTTTCCAAAAAAGAAAAATGAAAAGTAACAACAACAAAAAATTTGTTCTTAATCTCAGCAACCAGAGATGACCATAGAGCAGAGTTAACATCTTGGTGTCTATATACTGTCTTTTCTGTGTGTGTGTGTGTGTGTGTGTGTGTGTGTGTGTGTGTGTGTGTGTGTGTGGAAGAAAAGAACTAGAAATACAATAAACACCCACAAAATTCATTCTTCACTACCTCTACCCCAAGAAGAGGGTAAATTCTAATTTCAGCCTTTTGATAGATAAGTATCATCATGTTTAGTATTGTTGTTCAATTGCTATGTCCAACTCTTTGCAACCACATGGACTGGAGCACACCAGGCTCTTCTATACTCTACTATCTCCCAGAGTTTGCTCAAATACATGTTCACTGAATCAGTGATGCTATATAACCGTCTTTCTCTGCCACTCCCTTCTCCTTTTGCATTCAACCCAGAATTGGGGTCTTTTCCAATAAGTCAGCTCTTTGCATCAGGTGACAAAAGTATTGGAGTTTCAGCTTCAGCATCAGTCCTTCTAATGAGCATTTAGGGTTCATTTCCTTAGGACTGACTAGTTTGGTCTCCCTGCAGTCCAAGGGACTCTCAAGTCTTCTCTAGAACCACAGTTCAATACTGTTAATTCTTTGGAGCTCAGTCTTCTTTATGGTACAACTTTCACATCTGTACATGAGTACTGGAAAAACAATAGCTTTGACTATATGGACCTTTGTTGGCAAAGTGATGTCTCTGCTTTTTATTATTAATGTGCTGCCTAAGTTTGTCATCACTTTCCTTCCAAGGAGCAAGCATCTTTTAATTTCATGGCTGCAGTCACTGTCCACAGTGATTTTGGAGCTCAGGAAAAGAAAATCTGTCTGCTTCCACTTTTTCCCCTTCTATTTCCCATGAAGTCATGGGACCAGATGCCATGATCTTAGTTTTATAATGTCAAGTTTCAAGCAAGCTTTTTCATTCTCTTTCACTCTCATCAGCAGGCTCTTTATTTTCTTTTCATTTTCTGACTCTAGAGTGGTATCACCTACATATATGAAGTTGTTGATATTTCTCCTGGCAGTCTTGATTCCAGCTTGTGATTCACCCGGTCTGGCATTTCCCAAGATGTACTCTGCATAGACATTAAAGAAGTATGGTGACAATATACAGCCTTTTAATACTTCTTTCCCAATTGTGAAGCAGTCAGTTCTTCCATGTTTGGTTCTAATTGTTGTTTCTTGACCTACATACAGGTTTCTCAGGAACAGGTAAGGTGGTCTGGTATTCCCATCTCTTTTAAGAATTTTCCACAGTTTGTTGTCATCCACATAGTCAAAGGCTTTAACACAGTCAATGAAGCAGAGGAAGATGTTTTTCTGGAACTTCCTTGCTTCTCCATGATCCAATGAATGCTGGCAATTTGATCTCTTGTTTCTCTGCCTCTTCAAAACCCAGCTTGGACATTTGGAAGTTCTCAGTTCACATATTGCTGAAGCCTAGCTTGAAGGATTTTGAGCATCACCTTGCTAGCAGGAGAAATGAGCACAATTGTGCTATAGTTTGAACATTCTTTGGGATTGCCCTTCTTTGGGATTGGAAATAAAATTGACCATTTCCAGGTTTGTGGCCACTGTTCAGTTTTTCAAACTTACTGATATATTGAGTGCAGCACTTTAACATCATCTTTTAGGATTTGAAATAGCTGGGAAACAACTGAGTGACCTGAACAACAGTGTGAATTTTGTCACTTCCACTAGCTTTGTTCACAGCAATGCTTCCTAAGTTACACTTAACTCTTCACACTCCCGGGATATCCAGCTCTAGGTAAGTGAACATACAATCATGGTTACGTGGGTCATTAAGACCTTTTTTGTATAGTTCTTCTGTGTATTCTTACCACATCTTAATCTCTTCTGCTTCTCTGAGTCCTTACCATTTCATGCCCATCCTTGTATTAAATGCTCCTTGATATCTCCAATTTTTTTGAAGCAGTTAATAGTTTTAGTCTTTCTGTTGTCTTCCTCTATTTCCCTTGCATTGTTCATTTAATAAGGCCTTCTTATCTCTCTTGCTGTCCTCTGGAATTCTACATGCAGTTGGGTATATCTTTCCCTTTCTCCCCTGCCTTTCACTTTTCTTCTTTCTTTAGCTATTTGTAAAGCCTCCTCAGACAACCACTTTGCCTTCTTGAATTTCTTTTTCTTGGGGATGGTTTTGGTCACTGCCTACTGTAGAATGTTATGAACCTCTGTCCATCATTCATCAGACACTTTGTTTACCAGATCTAGTCCCTAAACCTATTCATCACCTTCTCTATATAATCATAAATGATTTGATTTAGGTCATAGCTGAATGGCCTGCTGGTTTTTCTTGCTTTCTTCCACTTAAGATGAATTTTACAGTAAGGAGCCAATTATCTGAGCCACAGTCAGCTACAGTTCTTATTTGTACTGACTGTATATAGCTTCTTCTTTCTCTGCAAATAACATAAACAATCTGATTTTAGTATTGAACATCTGATGATGTTTATGTGTAGAGTCATTTCTTGGGTTGTTCTTTTGACCAAATTCTGTTAGCCTTTACCATGCTTCATTTTGTGCTCCAAGACCAAACTTGGCTGTTATCCTGGGTATCTCTTGATTTCCTATTTTTGTATTCTAACCTCTGTGATGAAAAGGACATTTTTTTTGGTGCTAGTTCTAGAAAGTGTTGTAGGTATTTACAGAACTGGTCAACTTCAGCTTCTTTGGCATCAGTGGTTGGGGCATAAACTTGGATTACTGAAATGTTGAATGATCTGTCTTAGAAAGGAACCAAGATCATTCTGTTGTTTTTGAGACTGGCCCAAAGTACTGCATTTTGAAATATTTTGTTGACTATGAGGGCTACTCCATTTCTTCTAAGGGATTCTTGCCCACAGATATAATGGTCATCTGAATTAAATTCATTCATTTCTGTCCATTGTCTTTAGTTTACTGATTTCTAAGGTATCCATGTTTAATGTTGCCATCTCTTGCTTGACCATGTTCAATTTACTTTGATTCATGGACTTAACATTCTAGGTTCTCATGGACTTAACATTCTAGGTTCTTATGCAATATTGTTCTTTACAGCATCAGGCTTTATTTTTATCACCAAACACATCTACACTGAGTGCCATTTCCACATTGGCCCAGCCACTTCATTTTTCTGGAGCTGTTAGTAATTGCCCTCTGCTATTCCCCCACTAGCATACTGGACACCTTCCGACCTGGGGTGCTCACCTTCCAGTGTCATATCTTTCTGCTTTTTCGTACTGTCCCTGGGGTTCTCCAGGCAAGAAAACTAGAGTGGGTTGCCATTTCCTCCTGTTTTGTCAAAACCTTTCACTATGACCTGTCTGTTTGGGTGGCCCTGCATGGCATAGATCATATAGTCTCATGGAGTTACACACGCTCCTTCGCCATGATAAGGCTGTGATTCATGAAGGCTCCTGGCATGTGTTTCACTCAGGCTTAGCCCGTCAGGGTACTGCAACCTGTGACACACAATGATGAGTTCAGGAAAGGGCATGTGACTCAAGTATCATCAATCAAAGTTCAGAGACCTAAAGAGAGATTTTCATCTCCTGTTCTGAATTGAAAGCTGGAAGACTGTTGTGAGTATGGAGCTATTTATTAATAATCTTTTCCTCACTACAAAGACAGAGTCTTCAGAAAATAAAGCCAAGCAGGGTCTAACTGAGCTGAGAGAGGCAGAGAGAGTGACAGAACTCTGATGATATTATTTGAGCTCCTGGGAGCAACCATGCTCTTGGCTTCCCAGTTCATCAGTAAATAAATTGTCTTTTCTCTTCTCTTTACTTAAGCCAGTTTAGGATGGTACCAGGTAAACATACTTCATAATACAAAATAAACTCAGAGGGAAAAAAATCAAAATTGATAAACTGATTCCAAAAGTACTGAAGGAAGATTTGATCTAAATGAGAAGGAAGTACTGTTATTCTGTCTTATAATGGGTACCAGAATTCAATCAAAGGGAACTTAATATTTTCATAATTTAATCTTCTATGAATGAGAACTTTAGGACTCAGAAGCCTGCTATCTTGGCTGAGCGAACATAGCAAATAAGAAGAGAGGGCAAGGTGTGGCATTTTTCATCAGATAAGGAGAAATTACCTACTCTGCCAACATATATCGCTAAGCAAATATGGGGAAGCAAGAAGAGAATAAAATGAGGATGTAGGTTGTAGGATTAATAATTCATTAGTAATTACAAGATTCATTTTCATTCAATATTGAGAATTTAAGTCTCACAACCCTTCCCCACCACAGCCCAAATTCTATTCAGGTTAGAATCTGTTTTATTGTTTCCTCTAAGCCAGGAAAATGCCTGATCTATACCAGATATATTTGATGCCCACTACAAAGTAGCAGAGCTCCTATCCTGCTAGGAAGAATGGACTTCCTTCAGTTCTTGACATAAACATCTTCAAATATCTCCATTCATCTCTAGTCTATATCCTTTTCCCTCTGTTCAATTTTGATCAAACTTAACTCACTCTAATCCCACAAATATTGAGACTCTGTTGTGTGTTAGATGTTGTGCTGAGCAGATAGCCTGGTTGAGAAATGGATTTGTGGCCTCTTGTTTCAAAAGAATGAGTAGTTTGCCTTCCTCTTGATCCATTCTTCACTTTTCCATACCTAGTAATCAATCTTTGGTGTGCTGAAGATTGGGTCTTCTGTTGATAAAGAGAACTGTGACTTGTTTTTAACAGTCTGGTGTGAAGTCACTGTTATAGGTTGAATTATAATCCCCCCAATCCATATGTTGAAGTCCTAACCCCCAGTATTTCAGAATGTAACTTTACCTGGAATTTATCAGTAAAGTTCAGATGAGGTCATTAAGGGTAGGCTATGGTTGCAGCCACCTGCACTTAGTGCGCTGGTCGCAGCCAAAGTCAGTGGCAGAAGCTGGGAGGACCCCATGCCCGAAGGGTGGCGGCCAAGAGAAGTTACCCCACGTTCAAGGTCTGGGGCAGTGGCCAAGAATGCCAGGCTGTGATGGCGCAGGAATAGCCTAGGAGGAGCTACCCCACGTCCGAGGTCAGGGGCGGTGGCCAGGAGGAGCCACCCCGCATCTGAGGTCAAGGGCGAGAGCCTAGAGGAGTCACCCCACGTCTGAGGCCAGGGGGGCAGCTGGGAGGAGCCACCACACATCCAAGGAGTGGTGGCTGTGTGGGTGCAGGAGGGCCTAGAGGAGCCATCCCATGTTGAAGGTCAGGAAAGGTGGCTGTGAGGAGATACCACTCATCCAAGGTAAGGAGCAGTGGCTGTGCTTTGCTGGAGCAGCCGTAAAGACATACCCCATGCCCAAGGTAAGAGAAACCCAAGTAAGATGATAGATTTTGCAAGAGGGCATCAGAGGGCAGACACACTGAAACCATACTCACAGAAAACTAGTCAATCTAACCACACTAGGACCACTGCCTTGTCTAACTCAATGAAACTAAGCCATGCCAGCAGGGCAACCCAAGACAGGCGGGTCATGGTGGAGAAGTCTGACAGAATGTGGTCCACTGGAGAAGGGAATGGCAAACCACTTCAGTATTCTTGCCTTGAGAACCCCATGAACAGTATGAAAACGCAAAATGATAGGATACTGAAAGAGGAACTCCCCAGGTCATTAGGTGCCCAATATGCTACTGGAGATCAGTGGAGAAATAACTCCAGAAAGAATGAAGCAATGGAGCCAAAGTGAAAACAATACCCAGCTGTGTATGTGACTGATGACAGAAGCAAGATCCGATGCTGTAAAGAGCAATGTTGCATAGAAACCTGGAATGTCAGGTCCATGAATCAAGGCAAATTGGAAGTGGTCAAACAAGAGATGGCAAGGGTGAATGTCGACATTGTAGGAATCAGCAAACTAAAATGGATTGGAATGGGTGAATTTAACTCAGATGACCATTATATCTACTACTGCAGGCAGGAATCCCTCAGAAGAAATGGAGTAACAATCATGGTCAACAGAAGAGTCTGAAATGCAGTACTTGGATGCAACCTCAAAAATGACAGAATGATCTCTGTTCATCTCCAAGACAAATCATTCAATATCACAGTTATCCAAGTCTATGCCCCAACCAGTAATGATGAAAAGCTGAAGTTGAACGGTTCTGTGAAGACCTACAAGACCTTTTAGAACTAACACTCCAAAAAGATGTCCTTTGCATAATAGGGGACTGGAATGAAAAAGTAGGAAGTCAAGAAACACCTGAAGTAACAGGCAAATATGGCCTTGGAATGCGGAATGAAGTAGGGCAAAGACTAATAGAGTTTTGCCAAGAAAATGCACTGGTCATAGCAAACACCCTCTTCCAACAACACAAGAGAAGACTCTACACATGGACATCACCAGATGGTCAACACCAAAATCAGATTGATTATATTCTAAGCAGCCAAGGACGGAGAAGCTCTATACAGTCAACATAAACAAGACCAGGAGCTGACTGTGGCTCAGATCATGAACTCCTTATTACCAAATTCAGACTTAAATTGAAGAAAGTAGGGAAAATCGCTAGACCATTCAGGTATGACCTAAATCAAATCCCTTATGATTATACAGTGAAAGTGAGAAATAGATTTAGGGGCCTAGATCTGATAGATAGACTGCCTGATGAACTATGGAATGAGGTTCATGACATTGTGCAGGAGACAGGGATCAAGACCATCCCCATGGAAAAGAAATGCAAAAAGCAAAATGGCTGTCTGGGGAGGCCTTACAAATAGTTGTGAAAAGTAAAGGAGAAAAGGAAAGATATAAGCATCTGAATGCAGAGTTCGAAGAATAGCAAGAAGAGATAAGAAAGCCTTTCTCAGAGTGACCACTGAGGAATGCAAAGAAACAGAGGAAAAAAACAGAATGGGAAAGACTAGAGATCTCTTCAGGAAAATTAGAGATACAAAGGGAACATTTCATGCAAAGATGGGCTCAATAAAGGACAGAAATTGTATAGACCTAACAGAAGCAGAAGATATTAAGAGGAGGTGGCAAGAATACACAGAAGAACTGTACAAAAAGATCTTCGCGACCCAGATAATTATGATGGGTGTGATTACTCACCTAGAGCCAGACATCCTAGAATGTGAAGTCAAATGGGCCTTAAAAGCATCACTATGAACAAAGCTAGTGGAGGTGATGGAATTCCAGTTGAGCTGTTTCAAATCCTGAAAGATGATGCTGTGAAAGTGCTGCACTCAATATGCCAGCAAATTTGGAAAACTCAGCAGTAGCCACAGGACTGGAAAAGGTCAGTTTTCATTCCAATCCCAAAGAAAGGCAATGCCAAAGAATGCTCAAACTACCACACAATTGCACTCATCTCACATGCTAGTAAAGTAATGCTCAAAATTCTCCAAGCCAGGCTTCAGCAATACACGAACCATGAACTTCCAGATGTTCAAGCTGGTTTTAGAAAAGGTGAGGAACCAGAGATCAAATTGCCAACATCCGCTGGATCATGGAAAAAGCAAGAGAGTTCCAGAGAAACATCTATTTCTGCTTTATTGACTATGCCAACGCCTTTGACTGTGTGGATCACAATAAACTTTGGAAAATTCTGAAAGAGATGAGAATATCAGACCACCTGACCTGCCTCTTGAGAAATCTATATGCAGGTCAGGAAGCAACAGTTAGAACTGGACATGGAACAACAGACTGGTCCAAATAGGAAAAGGAGTACGTCAAGGCTGTATATTGTCACCCTGCTTATTTAACTTATATGCAGAGTACATCATGAGAAACACTGGGCTGGAAGAAGCACAAGCTGGAATCAAGATTGCCAGGGGAAATCTCAATACCCTCAGTTACGTAGATGACACCACCCTTATGGCCGAAAGCAAAGAAGAACTCAAAAGCCTCTTGATGAAAGTCTAAGAGGAGAGTGAAAACGTTGGCTTAAAGCTCAACATTCAGAAAATGAAGATCATGGCATGTGGTCCCATCACTTCATGGGAAATAGATGGGGAAACAGTGGAAATAGTGTCATAATTTTTGGGGGCGCTCCAAAATCACTGCAGTTGGTGACTGCAGCCATGAAATTAAAAGACGCTTACTCATTGGAAGAAAAGTTATGACCAACATAGATAGCATATTCAAAAGCAGAGACATTACTTTTCCGTCTAAGGTCTGTCTAGTCAAGGCTATGGTTTTTCCAGTAGTTTTGTATGGATGTGAGAGTTGGACTGTGAAGAAAGCTGAGTGCCAAAGAATTGATGCTTTTGAACTATGGTGTTGGAGAAGACTCTTGAGAGTCCCTTCAACTGGAAAGAGATCCAACCAGTCCAATCTGAAGGAGATCAACCCTGGGATTTCTTTGGAAGAAATGATGGTGAAGCTGAAACTCTAGTACTTTGGCCACCTCATGTGAAGAGTTGACTCATTGGGAAAGACTTTGATGCTGGAAGGCTTTGGGGCAGAAGGAGAAGGGGATGACAGAGGATGAGATGGCTGGATGGCATCACTAACTTGATGGACATGAATCTGATGAACTCCAGGAGTTGGTGATAGACAGGGAGGCCTGCGATTATCGGGGAAGGGCATGCTGTGATTCATGGGTTCGCACAGAGTCGGAGATGGCTGAGCGACTGAACTGAACTGATAATCCAATATGACTGATGTCCTTCCAAAAAGGAGAAATTTGGACATAGACACTCCAGAGAGTAGAAACGACATAAAGATACAGGGAGAACTCTATTCAAATATGAGAATGACTACCTGCAAGTCAAGGAGCGTGGTCTGGAAGAGATCCCTCTCAGCCATTGGAAATATCCAACCTTACAAATATGTTGATTTCAGACTTGAAACCTCAATTACTGAGATGATAAATTGCTATTGTTTAAACCACCTAATATGTGGTACTTTTTATGGCAGCCCTGGAAAACTAACATAATCACAAACTGAGCTATCATCAAATGTGGCCTATTTGGCATTCATGATATTTTTAATTTTTAATTGCACCAAAATTTTAAAGTCAGAACACTGCATCTGAAAAGTATGATCTCTGCTTTTCCTGAAATATTGAAAAAGCTACAGTTCTGAATTTTTATTCCTATGTGGCATAAATCACCTGGAACTGAGAAGTAACTCCCTCTTTCAGATAGGTGTGTGCTCAGTGGCTCATCACAGTTCTTGCCAATTCATCTTGCCTTTCCCCAAAACCAACTGGTAGCTGCCATTTGTCATTATGTTCCACTGTGGTCTCTGGCTTAGGATTACTGAAATATGCAGCTGACTTGACCCAAGATGGAAAGTCTTTAAGCTTGGAGAGGGAGAAATAGTATGGCCCCAGTGGCTGGAACCTCAGAGATCTAAAGAGAGAAGAATGATGAAGAATGACAGAAATCTGCAATCACACATGACAAAAGGGAGGGTGGGACTACAGCACAACCAACTAGGTCCTGAGTTCATGCTCTGTGGTGTCAGGAACCATGTGAAAGGTTCTAGGAGCCAGGATAAGTACTGAAGGCATGGATGCCATGAGTACAGTTGCTGCTCACTTTGGAATGAATGATCCATATGAACAATGAAAATCTCAGGGGCACCACAACAGACTTAAGAACAGAGCCCTTTACCCATAATGCTTCAGAACTGCATTAAACTAGCCTGACTGCTGAATGCTGCCCATGCCACCATCCAGTAATAACTAATACTGATTTCTTATCAATCCTGACAAATGGTATTCATTTAGATTTAGAAAAAAGTATTATAGGTAAATTTCTTACACTCCAATAATGTGGAGGAAATTTTTAAAAGGAATGATTAGTGGAAGAGTCCACTCTTTTACTTCATGCTCATTTTACAGAAGCCCAGAGAGATCAAGTACCTTGGCCAAGGGCACACAGCCAGTAGCTGTTTCAAAAACAAAGCCATATTCTCTGTGGGGTCTTCATTAATAACCTCCCCAGGAGGTAAGTCACATCCAAAAGATAATTAAGGTCACTGATGACCTATTTTTTGCCCCTCTTTTTGTTCCAGAGAGCAGAGTGGATTGTCTTCCCTATCCAGGGATCACATGCCCTTTCAAACAGGTCTCCAGGAGCTTTGCTGAATAAACATGAACACCAGCAGTCATTCAGAATTAGAAAGCAGCATAAGTGGTCCCAAATGCCAATGTTTTTACCTATGAAGCTTTTCCCCAGGGCTAGAGTTGGCATTTTTCATCCCTGTGCTTTAGCTGAAATGACACCTGATGAGGCTTCCTGAAGAATGAAAATTGCAAAAAGATTTCATAATGTACTAACGAGTGTATCAAGGAACAAGATGCAATTGTTAATATTAATCTTCCCTTAAATCTTTTCTAGTTCTAAAAGTCAGAAGTCATTATTACTGTGTACAGATTAAGAAGCTAGCTTGATGACTATTTGGCACATCCTGCAAGAGCACTCTTTTTGATAGATGGATTACTCTGCCAGCCACAAAGATTCTCTCCAAGCCCACAGTAAATATGAAAAAATGGGAAGGAAACAATCACCAAGGAAAACAGAAGAGACTCCATCCTCACTTCTGTACTCTGGACCTTCTCCTCCACCAGCTTTCAAATGCACACACACAGTTGTTTCCCTAAAGCAGGCAGTGCCTTTTTCGATCTTTCATTTATAACTTTTCCAAAGAAGAGAGTAAGGAGGTTCTGGGGACCTTACAAAGTCTGCATTCATTGTACAGACAAGAAAAGTGAAGCCCAGAAAAATGGAAGATATTCCCAAGATTCCTTGGCTATTCATAAGACTGAAAACACAAACCCAAGTTTTCTCCCTTCCTCAAGTACAGATTTTCACTCTACAGTAAATTGATAGTGTAGGGTTGTAGGGTCTTTGTGGCCAAAAAGATCCCATACTAGGCAAACAGTGACAAAGTATTTGAATAAATAGGTTTGGTCTTTGTGACAACAGGTGAGCACTTTAATATTTTCTCCATGTGGATTATTTGCTTTTTAAGAATTTTCAAAAATTCTGCTTATACTAAAGATTCCAGAAAGTGGAAATGTTTACTGGGAGCTAATATTTATTGGACACCTACTATGTGCCAGGCTAGTTGTTCTGCAAAGTGTTATCTTACTTAATCTTCATAACAACTTTACGAGGTGGGTTATATTCATATCCCCACTTTACTGATGAGGAAAGAAACCTAAGGAACCTCCTTGGATCATGCAGACAGCAAGTGGTAGGGCCAGAGTACAAATTGCATTTATCTGATTCTTAAGTCCATACATTCATTTTCTATTTCTGTTTAACATTATCACAAATTTAGTGGTATAAACAAATTCACTTTTGGATTTCAGATCTTACAGTTCTATAGGCCAAGAATCTGGGTGAGTTTGGCTGGACTCTGCTTGAGGAATTTATCACAAGGCCAAAATCAAGATGTAGGTTGGCTGGGCTCTTATCCAAAGGCTCTAGGAAGCATCCACTTCCAAGACCATTCAGATTGTTGGCAGAAACAAGCTCCTTATGATTGTAGGACTGGGGTCCCTATTTTCCCACTGGCTGCCAACCAGAATCTAATCTTTGCTCCTAGGGACCACCTACATTCCCTTTCACCTGTCCTCTCCGTCCTCAGAGCAGCAAGGGCACACTCTGTCCTTCTCATGCTCATGCAATTAGATCAGGCAGCTAGGTAACCTCTGTATTTTAGATCAAGGGACATGGAACTTTTCTTATACCTGCAAAATCCATTCGTAGCAGTGGCTAAATCAGTGTTTGACTGAAAATAATCAAGAGGACAGGAATCTTAAGGACTGAGGGAAGGCACAGGATCACGTTTAGATAATAAACGGGGAGAGACATGGAAGTAGTAAGGCCTAGGGAGAACAAGTTCCTATGATGCTCCAAACACAGGGAATCTTCACAATAGAGCTTACCCAGACTGCTACTACCTGGAGAAATAGAAGGAGTATTAATAGGCCTTTTAACTTATCAAGGTAAAAACCCAGATTTTTATAAATGTGTGTATGCTAAGTCACTTCAGTCATGTCTGACTCTTTGTGACCCATGGACTGTAGCCCAGCAGATTCCTCTGCCTGTGAGATTCTCCAGGCAAGAATATTGGAGTGGGTTGCCATGCCTAACTCCAGGGGATCTTCCTGACCCAGGGATCAAATTTAAGTCTCTTACATGTCCTGCATTGGCAAGTGAGTTATTTGTCACTCAGTTCAGTTCAGTTCGGTCGCTCAGTCATCTCCAACTCTTTGCGACCCCATGGACCACAGCACGACCTCCAACTCTTTGCAACCCCATGGACCACAGCACGACCTCCCTGACCATTACAAACTCATGTCTATTGAGTCGGGTGATGCTATCCAACTATCTCATCCTCTGTCATCTCCTTCTCCTCCTGCCTTCAATCTTTCCCAGCATCAGGATCTTTTCAAATGAGTTAGCTCTTTGCATCAGGTGGCCAAAGTACTGGAGTTTCAGCTTCAACATCAGTCCTTCCAATGAACACCCAGGACTGATCTTCTTTAGGATGGGCTAGTTGGATCTCCTTGAAGTCCAAGGGATTCTCAAGATTCTTCTCCAACACCACAGTTCAAAAGCATCAATTCTTTGGTGCTCAGCTTTCTTTATAGTCCAGCTCTCACATCCAAACATGACTACTGGAAAAACTATAGCTTTGAATAGACAGATATTTGTTGGCAAAGTAATGTCTTTGCTTTTAATATGCTGTCTAGGATGGTAATACCTTTCCTTCCAAGGAGTAAGTGTCTTTGATTTTCATGGCTGCAATCACAATCTGCAGTGGTTTTGGAGCCCAAAATAATAAAGTCAGCCACTGTTTCCTCATCTATCACCATGAAGTGATAGGACCGGATGCCATGATTTTAGCTTTCTGAATGTTGAGCTTTCGGCCAACTTTTCACTCTCCTGTTTCACTTTCGTCAAGAAGCTCTATAGTTTTTCTTCACTTTCTGCCATTAGGGTGGTGTCATCTGCATATCTGAGGTTATTGATATTTCTCCTGGAAATCTTGACTCCGGCTTGTGTTTCATCCAGCCCAGCATTTCTCATGATGTACTCTGCATATAAGTTAAGTAAGCAGGGTGACAATATACAGCCTTGACATACTCCTTTTCCTATTTGGAATCAGTCTGTTGTTCCACGTCCAGTTCTAACTCTTGCTTGCTGACCTACATACAGGTTTCTCAAGAAGCAGGTCAGGTGGACTGGTATCCCTGTCTCTTTCAGAATTTTTCATAATTTATTGTGATCCACACAGTCAAAGGCGTTGGCATAGTCAATAAAGCAGAAATAGATGTTTTTCTGGAACTCTCTTGCTTTTTTGGCGATCCAGCAGATATTTGCAATTTGATCTCTGGTTCCTCTGCCTTTTCTAAAACCAGCTTGAACATCTGGAAGTTCACAGTGCATGTCCTGTTGAAGCCTGGCTTGGAGAATTTTGAGCATTACTTTGCTAACATGTGAGATGAGTGCAATTGTGTGGTAATTTAAGCATTCTTTGGCATTGCCTTTCTTTGGGATTGGAATGAAAACTGACTTTTTCCAATCCTATGGCCACTGCTGAATTTTCCAAATTTGCTGGCACATTGAGAGCAGCACTATCACAACATCATCTTTTAGGATTTGAAACAGCTCAACCGGAATTCCATCACCTCCACTAGCTTTGTTCATAGGAATGCTTCCTAAGGCCCACTTGACTTCACATTCCAGGATGTCTGGCTCTATTTGAGTCATCACACCATTATGATTATCTGGGTTGTGAAGATTTTCTTTGTACAGTTCTTCTGTGTATTCTTGCCACCTCTTCTGAATATCTTTTGCTTCTGTTAGGTCCATACTGTTTCTGTCCTTTATCGAGCCCATCTTTGCATGAAATGTTCCCTTGGTATCTCTAATTTTCTTGACTAGAGCTCTAGTCTCTCCCATTCTATTGTTTTCCTCTATTTCTTTGCACTGATCACCGAAGAAGGTTTTCTTATCTCTCCTTGCTATCCTTTGGAACTCTTCATTCAAATGGGTATAGTTTTCCTTTTCTCCTTTGTTTTTCACTTCTCATCTTTTCACAACTATTTGTTTTTTTTTTCATTTATCAATACTTTTTATGAAAAGTGAAATTAAATGTAGTGATACAATGCATAATGTAGTCAAAGATCTGAAATAGAACTGGTTTCTTCTTAACCATTTCCCATCTGTAATCAATAAAGATTATTCCTCTTAAGAGGAGGTAAAAAAATTACCCATATTAAAAACACTGATAATAAATAACCATTAATAAGCATGATTAATGATGAATAGTTTTACATCTCTCTAATAACCTCTTTGTATTCTGTCACGTAGCACTCCAAAATAAAAATTATGACTTCTGTTATGGCTTCATATTTCTTTACAACAACCACTAAAGTAACTTCCAATTTGGTAAATTAATAACTTACCACTTAGTTTTAATGGAATTACATCTTAATCATCAAGCTAAAGTCATAAGAAAATAATGACACTGTCTCTTGAAGGTCATCTCCGTCTTCTGATCACCATGTGTCTAATGAGTTCAGTTCAGTTCAGTCGCTCAGTCATGTCCGACTCTTTGCGACCCCATGAATCGCAGCACCAGACACCCTTAAATTAATTCCAGCAGAAAGTCTAAGGAATTAATGGGTTAAACTCCTAGCATATAAAGTAGTATGCTAATACAGTTAAAAGACAATACAGCAGAACATCTTATTTAAACTTTTGTTGATAACAGAACAACACAGAAGTGGAAATCTCTGTGAATTTTTTTCTCTTTTTGGTAACAAAACATTAATACCTTATAATAGTGTGATACTATAAGGTTTAAAGAATAAAATAACAGAGCTACACAATACACTTGAGATAGGAGAGACTGTCTTAGAACTTACAGGAATAAAGTTCCTTAGGTTCCAGGCACATCTAGTCAACCCTCAGTTTTCACTTGAACAACTACAAGTGGGCCAGTTGATAAAGAAGTTGTTCTCTACAGATGGCTCTTACCCATTACAAAGCTCTTAGGATAAACATGTTTATACTTTGGCAGAACTGTCACATGGATGCTATAACCTGTATAATCTCCATAATTGTGGGAATTACACAACACTATTCGGTGAAATTTCTTGCCTTCGTTCATGATTTCTTCAGTCTTTTTCCAGTGGACATATGGTTTTCTAAAAGTTTGAATCTTCTAAGTACATCTCATCTCCTGGTAAAGATGGATCATCCCATCAGCAGTGAACAATATGATCGGCATCCATCTTTCCGTTCCTTCTGATTCACGATCCAAAGAAAATTTGTGCAGGTCAGAGAGAGAGAGGCAAAGTTTCCTAGTCTACGTATTTCTTAGAACTGTGGGGGTGCAAGCAAAATTTCCGTGGATATGAGGCTTTCAATTGCCTCTGATGGAGACGACCACTGGCAGTCCACCACCTCCACCAAGTCGGGGAAGACCGGCGGCGGCTCATTCAGGCAGCACAGGAAGAAGGTGGTCTAGAAGCGGCGGCCGCGAGGGGCGTGAGAAGGGCGTGATGGAGCCGCTCCAGTCGCGGAGCGCCCAGATGTCGCGAGTGCAGTCGAGCTCCGCGCACAGGCTCAGGTCCAGGCGGACTCCGGCGCGCCAGTCGGCCAAGGCGGGCGGCGGCGCGAGGGCACAGCCCGGCGCCTGATCAGGGGGCTGGGGGCCCCTGGGCCGCAGCAGCAGCACGCCCCACAACTATTTGTAAGACCTCTTCAGACAGCTATTTTGGGTTGTTTTGCATTTCGTTTTTTCTTGGGAAGGGTCTTGAACCCTGTCTCCTGTACAATGTCATGAACCTCTGTCCATAGTTCATCAGGCATTTTGTCTATCAAATCTAATCCTTTGAATCTATTTGTCACTTCCACTGTATAATTTTAAGGGACTTTATGTAGTTCATACCTGAATGGTCTAGTGGTTTTCCCTACTTTCTTCAATTTAAGTCTGAATTTGGCAATAAGGAGTTCATGATCTGAGCCAGTCAGCTCTCAGTCTTGTTTTTGCTGACTCTATAGAGTTTCTCAATCTTAGGCTGCAAAGAATATAAGCGATCTGATTTTCAGTGTTGGCCATCTGGTGATGTCCATGTGTAGAGTTTTCTCTTGTGTTGTTGGAAGAGGGTGTTTGCTATGACCAGTGCATTCTCTTGGCAAAACTCTATTAGCCTTTGCCTTGCTTCATTCTGTACTCCAAGGCCAAATTTGCCTGTTACTCCAGGTATTTCTTGGCTTCCTATTTCTGCATTCCAGTCCCTTATAATGAAAAGGACATCTTTTTGGGGTGTTAGTTCTAAAAGGTAGAACGATTCAACTTCAGCTTCCTCAGCATTACTGGTAGGGGCATAGACGTGGATTACTGTGATATTGAATGGTTTGCCTTTGAAACAAACAGAGATCATTCTGTTATTTCTGAGATGCATCCAAGTACTGCATTTCAGACTCTTTTGTTGACACTGATGGCTACTCTCTTTCTTCTAAGGGATTCTTGCCTACAGTAGTAGATATAATGGTCATCTGAATTAAATTCACCCATTCCAGTCCATTTTAGTTCTCTGATACCTAAAATGTCAACGTTCATTCTTGCCATCTCCTGTTTGACCACTTCCAATTTGCCTTGGTTCATGGACCTAATATTCCAGGTTCCTATGCAATATTGCTCTTAACAGCATCAGACCTTGCTTCTATCACCAGTCACAGCCACAGCTGGGTGTTGTTTTTTGCTTTTTTCAGCTCTTCATTCTTTCTGGATTTATTTTTCCACTGATCTCCAGTAGCATATTGGGCACTTACAAACCTGGGGAGTTCATCTTTTCAGTGTCCTTTCTTTTGCCTTTTCATACTGTTCATGGGGTTCTCAAAGCAAGAATACTGAAGTGGTTTGCCATTCCCTTCTCCAGTGGACCACATTTTGTCTTTACCATTAGTGCCACCTGAGAAGCAGATTTTTATATGAAATCTTTCAATTAGAAATATGGCTATTGATTATAGTTCCTGTGCTATACAGTAAGTCCTTAGATGGGTTTCATTTTTAAAGTAGTAATAAACTATTGAATTTTTATGTGAAATCATTCAATTAGCAAAAGTTTATAACTACTTTAAAAACAAAACCTATCTAAGGACTTACTGTATAGCACAGGGAAGTAAAATCTATATTTTACAGAAACCTACAAGGGAAAAGAATCTAAAGAGAATGTATGTGTGTGTATAAAGCTTAATCACTTTGCTTTACACCTGAAACTAACACAACACTATGTCAAATATACTTCAAAAGAAAGTAAACATGTATATATATATATATATATAAACTGAATCACTTTGCTATACACCCGAATTAACACAGAACTGTAAATAAACTATATTCCAATAAAAACTCATCAGTTTAAAAAAAAACAAAAAACATCTATTCTCAACTAAGCAGGACCTTCAAGCCAACAGTTTGAAACTGCAAATTCTGTGGCCATGACTATTTTCTCCCTCATTCCTTAATCCAGTCACTTGATGTGTCCCCATATCTATAGCCCTGTTTTTGCCCACCAGTCCTGGGCTCTCTGTTCTGAGTACCATCCACATATCTGCTTACCTCATTCAGAAAGGTTTTCCAAATACAGATGATCTTCAGAGCTTAACAAAGTATTTCTTAAGCAACTAGTGCAGGGCTTCTCCAGATGGTCCTAATGACAAATTCTCTCTTCTCTTACAAAATACCTGCACAGACTGCCCCAGAATAAACCTTTTCAGGTTGTTGCTTGTCTGCCTGCACCACTAAACTGCAAGCTCAAACAAATTGGGATCCAATCATGCCTTATTTGAATTTATGTCCCCTTACTTGAACTGTCTTAACATGCTTAGTAACTATTCCTTGATAAACAAAACAGCATTCTGCAACACTGAGCACTCTCTATCTTCTTCTAAAAGTTCATTGGATATCTTAGGTCTACATTCAGAACTGAAATTACAGGGCAAAAGTGTTTTCCTGAAAGTCTAAATATGGAAATTAATCAAACAATGGAACTACTGTTTAAATACCTTTTGAATGGACATTCATTTAAAAAACTTATTATTGATATAATAATTGAAACAGAATCTCTGATGGGTAGGTCAGGGTGGAGGTGTGGTTTATTGAGCTGCAAGGGAGCAGCTACAGTTGTCACCCAGCCTAGAGTGCAGTATAGCCAGGGTGGACAGAGTACAGTATATTGTAAAAGAGGATTGCTAGAAATGTAGTAATTCCAAAAATCCCTGGTTATTTTATATCTCGATAGATAAAAACAGTTTAAAGACACTGATTTACATTATGTATTTAATATATAGACATTCTATACCCTATTCCTTAATCCTCATGTTAGAAGAAAACCCTAAGGGGATGTCTAGAATGTAGTGAGGTACAGACCATCTGTTTTCTATCACCTTCTTCCTTTGGAGTTAACTCTAGTAATATTTGTTAATCCAAAACATATCAGATGCTGGACGTTCCAGGGAAATAAAATGCTACAGTTCCTTGCCCATATTTCTGGGATGTCACCTTGTGCCATGTACATGAATGAGTCTCTCTCTGCTCATTTTCACTGCTAAGGAAACTCTTCAAGTACAACAAGATGGCAGTTGACAGCTGCCCCAAGCTTGGCCCTGCCTGAGATATGCCACTTCACTCTAATTAAACACCTATTTATGCCTCCATGCAACCCTTGAATATAGTTGATAGCTATACTTTCCTGTATAAAAACTTGTAGAACATCCTAGTAGAAAGCTCACTGACCTGAGTTAAGAAACGTTGTCCAGCTCCATCTCCTATTAGCCAACTCTGTGATCCTGAGGAAATTATCTAATCCCTCTGGGTCTCATTTTATTCATCTGTAAGATATGGTTCCTTTCAACTATTAATATGTGTAAGTCACATATTTTTGTACTGATAAGAAATGGTCTTAGTTATACCAGTACCAGGACTTCCTTAGACTGTAGGCATGGACTCTTTTTATGTGAAGTAATTTTCTTTGTAAAGAATCCAGGACAGTACACATAGAGTCCCCACATCTTTGAAGACCAAATAAACCATTGTTGAAACATTAAACTACATTATTGCTCTATTATTCTACACTGCAAAGGATAGTTTCTTTGGTTGTATGAGAACTGTCTTCCATGTTTCTCCTTATTTAAGAGCTACATAATGTAAAGGAGAAATTGACTGCTTTCAATTTCAGTCACAAAGAGTGGTTTGTTTTTTCTTTACAAACAAGCAAAAAGCCTTTAATGTTTAATTCCAGAAAATAAGACACAATTTCACTGGGAAAATACTAGATAAATTCATCAAAACACACACACAATCTATCCATCCACATTCATCCATTCATCTGCCAAACTCTATCAATTTTATTTATTCTTCTAATCTCTCCTGGACATATTGGAATGCAACTCTCTCCTTTACTGAACTTCTCATGTGATACTGTCTTGATGACCGTAGCTCTGTAGTATAGTCTGAAGTCAGGCCAGAAACTATAAAACTCTTAGAGGAAAACACAGGCAGAACATTCTATGACATAAATAACAGCAAGATCTTCTATGACACACCTCCCAGAGTAATGGAAATAGGAACAAAAATAAACAGATGGAATCTAATTAAACTTAAAAGCTTTTGCACAGCAAAGGAAACAATAAGCAAGATTAAAAGACAAATCTCAGAATGGGAGACAAAATTGCAAATGAAGCAACTGACAAAGGAGTAATCTCCAAAATATATAAGCAGCTCATAGAGTTCAATATCAGAAAAACAAACAGCCTAATCAAAGACTGGGTAGAAGACCCAAACATTTCTCCAAAGAAGACATACAGATGGCCAATAAATACACAGAAAGGTACTCAACACTTCTGATTATTAGAGAAATAAATCAAATACCAATCAAAAAAAGATGGTAGAGAGGATGTGGAGAAAAGGGAACCCTCTTGAACTGCTGGTGAGAATGAAAATTGGTACAGCCACTATGAAGAAAAGTATGGAGATTCCTTAACAAACTAGAAATAAAACTACCGTATGATGCAGCAGTCTAACTACTGGGAATATACCCTGGGGAAATCACCATTCAAAAAGGAACATATACTCCAATATTTATTCATTGCAACACTGTTTACAATAACCAAAACATGCTATATTTCCATCAACAGATGCATGGATAAAGTAGTTATAGTACATATGTACAATGGAATACTACTCAGACATAAAGAGGAAAGAATTTGAGTCAGTTGTAGTAAGGTGGATGAACCTAGAGCCTATCATACAGAGTGAATTCAGAAAGAGAAAAACAAATAACATATACTAACGTATATATGTGTAATCTAGAAAAATAGTACTGATGAACCTATTGACAGAGAAGAAATGGAGATAGATACAGACACAGAGAATGGACTTGTGGACACAACAGAAAAAAAAAAAATAGAGGAAAAAACAGAGTGGAAAAGACTAGAGATCTCTTCAGGAAAATTAGAGATACCAAGGGAACACATCATGCAAAGATGGGCACAATAAAAGATACAAATGGAATAGACCTAACAGAAGCAGAACATATTAAGAAGAGGTGGCAAGAATACATAGACTAACTATACAAAAAGATCTTCACAACCAAGATAATCACAATGGTGTGATCATTCACCTAGAGCCAGACATCCTGGAATGTGAAGTCAAGTGGGCCTTAGGAAGCATCACTATGAACAAAGCTAGTGGAGGCGATGGAATTCCAGTTGAGTAATTTCAAATCCTAAAAGATGACGCGTGAAAGGGCTGCACTCAATATGCCAGCAAATTGGGAAAACTCAGCAGTGGCCACAGGACTGGAAAAAGTCAGTTTTCATTCCAATCTCAAAGATAGGCAATGCTAAAGAATGCTCAGACTACCGCACAATTGCACTCATCTCACATGCTAGCAAAATAATGCTCAAAATTCTCCAAGCCAGGCTTCAACAGGACATGCACTGTGAACTTCCAGATGTTCTTGAAGAAATGGGAATACCAGACCACCTGACCTGCCTCCTGAGAAATCTGTATGTAGGTCAGCAAGCAATAGTTAGAACTGGACATGGAGCAACAACAGACTGGTTCCAAATTGGGAAAGGAGTACATCAAGGCTGTATATTGTTACCCTGCCTATTTAACTTATATACAGAGTACATCACGTGAAATGCTGGGCTGGATGAAGCACAAGCTGGAATCAAGATTGCCAGGAGGAATCTCAATAACCTCAGATATGCATATGACACCACCCTTATGGCAGAAAGTGAAGAGGAGATAAAAAGCCTCTTGATGAAAGTGAAAGAGGAGAATGAAAAAGTTGGCTTAAAGCTCAACATTCAGAAAACTAAGATCATGGCATCCAGTCCCATCACTTCATGGCAAATAGATGGGGAAACAATGGAAACAGTGAGAGACTTTATTTTTTAGGCTCCAAAATCACTGCAGATGGTGACTGCAGCCATGAAATTAAAGATGCTTGCTCCTTGGAAGAAAAGGTATGACCAAGCTAGACAGCATATTAAAAACCAGAGACATTACTTTGCCACAAAGGTCTGTCTAGTCAAAGCTATGGTTTTTCCAGTAGTCATGTATGGATGTGAGAGTTGGACTATGAAGAAAGCTGACCACTGAAAAATTGATGTTTTTGAACTGTGGTGTTGGAGAAGACTCTTTGAGAGTTCCTTGGACTTCAAGGAGATCAATCAATCTACACTGAAAGCAATACTGAATCAATCTATACTGAAAGAAATTAGTCCTGAATATTCATTGGAAGGACTGATGCTGAAGCTGAAACTACAATACTTTGGCCACCTGATGCGAGGAGCTGACTCATTGGAAATGACTCTAATGCTAGGAAAGATTGAAGGTGGGAGGAGAGGGGGACGACAAGGGATGAGATGGCTGGAAGACGTCACTGACTCAATGGACATGAGGTTGAGTAAGCTCTGGGAACTGGTGACGGACAGGGAAGCCTGGCGTGCTGCAGTCCATGGGGTCACAAAGAATCAGAGGTGACTGAGTGACTGAACTGAACAGATGTGGATCCTAGAAAAATAGTATTGATGAACCTACTGATTGGAGAAGAAATGGAGAAAAGACACAGAGAATGGACTTGTTGACACAGCAGAGGAAGGAGAGACTAGGAGAAATTTAGAAAGTAGTACTGACTTATATACAATATCATGTGTAAAATACGAAACTAGCAGGAAGCTGCTATATAACACAGGGAACCCAGCCTGGCACTCTGTGATGACCTAGAGGGTTGAAACAGAGAGAGGGAAGAGAGGCTCAAGAGGGGAGGGACACACACACACACACACACACGTGTGTGTGTATATATATATATATATATATAAATATATAAATTGCGACTGATATGCTGATGTACAGCAGAGACCACCACAACATTGTAAAGCTATTATCCTCCAATTTAAAAAGAAAAGAAAGAAATGATGGGGATTTTCAGCATTTCTGATTTCTTTCTATTTTCTACTATTTCAGTGCTACCTCCTTCCTTGTTCATCTCTGGATTATAACACCTTTTTTCTTTCAAATGTCAAGTTTCTAAGCTTTCTATTCCCTTTGCTTTATGTAAGGTTTTTAGTGTGTGTGGTATGCTGTGATCATTCTTGGAACCTCGAGTAGTCTATCTATATTGGTCAGCTTGATAATCTTATATCTCTTCTTCCTACTAGTTTATGTAGGTACAATCTATTGGTTGCTTTTGAATTTCCCTCCTTTCCAGATTTTTTCTAAAATGGAATGCATATAAATATAAGGTATATCATTTCACGAGTAATATTCTTAGCAATTTTTTCTAAAGAGACTTATCTATAGGGCAATAGAAGGAAAGAAAGAACTAGAGCAAGAGATAGAAACATACATTTTGGGGAGCATTAAAGTAGCTTATGAGAACAGTCACTACGTAACAGTTAATACTAGGAAAGCAACAAACTAGTGCATGTAGTTGTCTAGGCAATAGTAGTATGCCTCCCTCTTGACAAAAATCACCCAGTCAACCAGCAAACTATGTAATAACAGAATGTGTGTGAAGTCACTCAGTCCTGTCCAACTCTTTGCGACCCCATGGACTATAGCCTACCAGGCTCCTCCCTCCATGGGATTCTCCAAGCAAGAGTACTGGAACGGGTTGCCATTTCCTTCTCCAGGGGATCTTCCCAACCCAGGGATTGAACCCGGGTCTCCTGCCTTCCAGGCAGATGCTTTAACCTCTGAGCCACCAGGGAAGCTCAATAACAGAATAAGAGAATAAGATGTCCCAATTAACACTCTTGGATTTAAGTGGGTACTTATTCAATAAAGCGCACAAGACTGTTAATGGTGGTTATCAGAGGCTCAATGAGTTTATTAAGCTAATTTTGTCACCAACTCTGTCATCTCTCCTTAGATATCTTGTGCTTTCTATTTCTATTCTTTCTTGCTCTTTCACAAGCCAAGGATACAAATGCTAGGATGCAAGGTAAACATCTTTAACTACAGTTCTTCAACCCATATAGGGACTGAGTTATAACTGTAATGGGTTTCCATAAGCATTTATAGATAGGGATTATAACTTGGAAAAGAAATTCAGTTAACCTAGTTTGTTCTGCTGTTTGCTTTTAATAAATTATACTTGGAGAACTCTTATTATGGGCATCTTTGCTGGTCTTTAAAAGCTTCTGTAGGTGTCATCTTGAGATATGTAGCTAAAATCATTATTTTTCAATAGAAATTGGATTGGAAAATCCTGGTATCACCAGAAAACTAGAAATAATTGAAAACATGAATCAAATAAAAACCAAAAGCAGGGGCTTCCCTGGTGGCTCAGTGGTAAAGAATCTGCCTTCCAATGCAGGAGACACAGGTTTATCCCTGATGAGGGAAGAGCCCATGTGCTGCAGAGCAACTGAGCCCATGCATAGCTATTGAGCCTGTGCTCTAGAGTCTGGGAGCTATAACTATGGAGCCCAAATGCTGCAACTACCGAAACCCACGTGTCCTAGAGCTTCTGCTCTGCAACAACAGAAGCCACCACAAAGAGGAACCTGTGAACCGCAGCTAGAGAGTAGCCCCTGCTTGCCACAGCTAGAGAAAAGCCCAAGCAGCAACAAAGACCCAGGATAGCCAAAAATAAGTAAATATAATTATTTAAAAGACCAAATGCAAATACAAAAATTAATTCATTAATAAACAAATTTATGAGTATGACTTATTTTTTTAATTGATAGATAGGTTATCTATTAAAGATCTAGATGACAAGAATCAGATACATTCTCTCAGCCTCTTTCATGTAATTTAAAGCAGAAAAATGCCTAACAGCTGACCCTGGAACAACATAGGTTTGGACTACAAGGTCCACTTATAAGTGGATTTCTTTCAGTAAACACAAACTATACGATCCCTGGTTGGTTGAATCCACAGGTTGCACAACTGTTGGTACAAAAGGATGACTATAAAGTCACCCATTCATTGTTTAAGGGTCAACTGTGTACTACAGGCCAAGTCCCAAGCAATGATACCTTCTATGAAGAAGATAGGGAAAGGGAAGTTGCTCATTCATGTCCGACTCTTCGCAACCACATGGACTGCAGCCAACTAGGCTCCTCCATCCATGGGATTTTCCAGGCAAGAGTACTGGAGTGGGGGTGCCATTGCCTTCTCCAATGAAGAAGATACTTCTTCTTCATGAAGAAGATATGTATCTACTTTAAGACAAGTTCAAAAATACAGTGTATTTATGACCTTTGAAATATCATTAGATATTAGTAGAAGTTCAGGTAAAAATGATTAGTAAAGACAGTTCCTTAGAGGTTCTCACAATGAATTTCAAAATACTTTTTGCTCACGTGTTTTAAGTTTGAGCAGAGCAGAGAGCGCTGGGCAAGTTCAAAACTAGGCTCCCACACAAAATGCTCTTTTTGTAGGTTCAAAACTAAACTGTAACAAAGAAGACCTCTTTCTTTTGTAGGCTTCAGCAGCACCTCTGCTTTCCCTGTTCCAAACATTTTATTTGAAACAGCGTTTGCTGCATACAGCTGAGTGCACCATCCCATGGCAATGCTTTATCTATCCCTAAGAGCTGCCCCAAGAGCCTCCCTCCTAAGATTTGCTCTTCTCCTTGTTGGTAGTTTGCATGATGACTGTTAAATTAAGGCCAACTACTTTTATTCCTTTGGGACACTTCCTACCTTCAAAATGTCAATGTAAAAAAATAACAAAACTATAGATAATTTTCATGTTTTTATCAACAAACTTTCTATACAAAAGGATAATTAAAAATCAGTTTCTACTTAGAATCTGAAAGGCATTATTTGTTTCAAAGGGAACTGTGAATCTGAACAGGCAATCTACAATATGATTCCAACTATATGATACCTCTGGAAAGGCAAAAATAAGGAGATAGTAGAAGATTAGTGGTTATCGTAGTTTTGGGAGGAGAAAGGAAAGAGCAGGTGAAACACAGGGAATTTTTAGAGGAGTGAAACTATTCTGTATAACACTGTAATAATGGATACATGCTATTAAACATTTATCACAACTCATTGCACATACAAGACAAAGAATGAACTCTAATGTGAACTGTGTACTTTGGTTAATTAAAAATAAAGTTATTTGTGCTCCCCAAGCACTTTTTGAGAAAATAAATAGGCAAATCACATACTAGAAGAAAATATTCATAATAAGCATATCTGGCAAAGGTCTTAAATCTAGAATACATGAAGAACTTTCACAACCTAATAGTAGGACAAACAAGGTGATTTAAAAATGGACAAAAGATTCAAAGAGACAATTCACACTTTCTACACTTTTGCCTAAAGAAGATATGCAAAATGGCCAATAAGCATATGAAAAAGTTTTCATATCATTTATCCAGGAAAAGCAAATTCAAACCATAATGAAATATCATTACACACCTCCTAGAATGGCTAAAATACTGACATCAAATACTGGAGTAACTCAAATTCTCATATGTTACTAGTGGGAGTGTAAAACGGAACAAACATTTCAGAAAACTCAGTTTTCCACAAGTTGATATACTCTATGAGCTAGCAATTCTACTCCAAGATATTTATTCAAGAGAAACAAACACATGTTTACACCAAAAGGCAAATAAAATTGTTCATAGAATCTTCTTTTCATAACAATTTCAACCTGTAAGCACCCCAGATGTCCATCAATAGAAGAATGGATTATTAAACTGTGCATTTTCTTATAATGGAATCTTACTTTGCAATAAAAAGGAATGAGCTACTGGTACTTGAAATAACATGAGTCATTCTCAGAAAATATTATGCTAAATAAAGAAGCAAGATGCAAAAGATGACAAACTACAGGATTCAATTTATATGAAACTTTGGAATACAGTGACAAATAACAGGATTAGTTGTTGTTTCTGAGAGGGGCATTGCCTGGGTAGGGACACAGGTAACTTTCTGGGTTTGAAGGAAATGCTCTGTGTCTTGATAGGGGCATAGTCTGCAAAAGTGTATGCATTTATCAAAACTGATTGGACAGCACACCTAAGATATAAAGATTTCACTTGTGTAAATTAAACTTCAATAAATAAAATTATGAAGCCTTATTCTTTCAGGTAATTTGTGATCATATTATCCATGGGAATAGTTATAGTGGTACTGTTAGGAGATGCTTTACAAATTATGAGTGTGTTAATAACTCTTTGATGTATCCTTTTCATTGACTTCTCAATGAGGGAGTGGTAACTGCCTCCAGGTCCTGTGAATTAGACCAGAATATAAAGACTAGTGAGACTCAGCCTGTGCCAACAAGACATCAGCAGTTAACTTAACATGATTTTCAATTTCATTTCCTACCTTGATTTAATGCTGCATACTGTAATTTCATAGTTTAACAAACATCAGCATGAGAAGTAGATACTACTTACCATCAAGGCACAAGCCTGGAAATATAAATGGTGGTCATAAAAATAAATTAAAAGCAAATCAACACCTAAATGAAGTTTCCAAGTACCAAGCTTCTGAGGAATTCATGGATATAAATAGTTACATCATGAGAATACTTGGAAGATAATGTATCAATGGCCTTTGGTCAATGGAGAAAACCAAACAAGAGAAGCTTCATTAATTTATTCTTCAGATGTAAGAACTGTCCTATAAAGAGAGACCAAGTCTGTTTTATACCATGTAACCAACTGAAAAATGAAATCAATTATACTAAATACAAATGAGATTATTTTGTATTTAATAGCATCCAAAAAAGGGTGGAAGTGAGAGTATTATGCTGATGAAATAATGAGTGAATAGAATTTATTGAAATTGTGTCTTTGCTCAGGTATTAGCACAATAAGCAAAACAAACCATTTATTCTTAAACTAGGAGCAATCCAATGATATCAGTATGAGGAAACTATTATACCTCTAAGAGTTAACCTTATTAAATATGTATTTGTGACTGGCTATGTTTTTCTACAAATTTGACCTTACAATATCAGTGTCCCAAACTAAAAGTACTACACTATTTATATGGACAGAATTCAAACAAAAACTATTATAAATATTATAATGATAGAAGCTAATTTTATTGAACATTACTTCTAAACTTGCTTGATTCTGAGAGTCATCAACTTAACATCTTTCAAAAAAGGAAAAAGAATGTACACTATTAGGTACATCAGCTGTAAAAACACATTCCAGTTTCAGAATGTGAAAATGTCTTAGAATCCAGAAACTATAGTCCTAGTTCTGCACTGAATGATTCGCAAAGTAATCACAATGAGTTCTTGTCATAATCCTATGAAGGAAGGATTATCTTTCCTATTTTATAACTATCCTATAAGAATAATTGATATTCCCAAGATCACATAGCTTGTAAGTACAGGGCCTAGACTGGCGTCTAGATCCACAGTCTCTAAAGGCTCTGCATTATGGAAACTAGAATCATTAATTATCTAGTGGTCATGTTATTGCTGGTTTCTGGTATATAAGAAGGAAAGATCTTATTTTTTGGTGCCTTCAATTATTTCTGAAGTTCCTCCATGACTTAGTGCCAATTTTTTTCCAAATCTGTCTGACTTGGAACAAGATTAAAGTTAAAGACAAAATGCATGGATAAACATTAATAGTAGACCATGAAGTAGCCAGCAGACACTTACAGAATATTTTAGGTCCTCACAGTGCAAAGAATCTTCCTGCTCTGCAGAGACCACAGTAGAATAACAATACTCCTATTCACAATCTAGTTCCACTTCATTTGAGGGGCAGAAGGGGATTTTACCCAAATTATTTTAGAAGCCTTGGACCCTCAAACACACTTATGGATAACCTAGCCCCTAATTATACTGAAGAAGAATCCCAGTGAGAGAACTGATACTCACCCATGGTCACATTGGTTTGGTTCAGTTCAGTTCAGTCGCTCAGCTGTGCCTGACTCTTTGTGACGCCATGAACTGCAGCATGTCAGGCCTCCCTGTCCATCACTAACTACCAGAGTTCACCCAAACTCATGTCCATCAAGTCGGTGATGCCATCCAGCCATCTCATCCTCTGTCGTCCCCTTTTCCTCCTGCCCCCAATCCCTCCTAGCATCAGAGTCTTTTCCAATGAGTCAACTCTTCACATCAGGTGACCAAAGTATTGGAGTTTCAGCTTTAGCATCAGTCCTTCCAAAGAAATCCCAGGACTGATCTCCTTTAGAATGGGCTGGTTGGATCTCCTTGTAGTTCAAGGGGCTCTCAAGAGTCTTCTCCAACACAACAGTTCAAAAGCATCAATTCTTCGGTGCTCAGCTTTCTTCACAGTGCAACTCTCACATCCATACATGACCACTGGAAAAACCATAGCCTTGACTAGATGGACCTTCGATGGCAAAGTAATGTCTCGGCTTTTGAATATGCTATTTAGGTTAGTCATAACTTTCCTTCCAAGGAGTAAGCGTCTTTTAATTTCATGGCTGCAATCACCATTTGCAGTGACTTTGGAGCCCAAAATAATAAAGTCTGACACTGTTTCCACTGTTTCCTCATCTATTTCCCATGAGGTGATGGGACCAGATGCCATGATCTTCATTTTCTGAATGTTGAGCTTTAAGCCAACTTTTTCACTCTCCTCTCTTTACTTTCATCAAGAGGCTTTTTAGTTCCTCTTCACTTTCTGCCATAAGGGTGGTGTCAACTGCGTATCTTGGTGATTGATATTTCTCCCGGCAATCTTGATTCCAGCTTGTGCTTCTTCCAGCCCAGCGTTTCTCATGATGAACTCTGCATATAAGTTAAATAAGCAGGGTAATGATATACAGCCTTGATGTACTCCTTTTCCTATTTGGAACCAGTCTGTTGTTCCATGTCCAATTCTGACTGTTGCTTCCTGACCTGCATATAGGTTTCTCAAGAGGCAGGTTAGGTGGTCTGGTATTCCCATCTCTTTCAGAATTTTCCACAGTTTATTGTGATCCACACAATCAAAGGCTTTGGCATAGTCAATAAAGCAGAAATAGATGTTTTTCTGGAACTCTCTTCCTTTTTCCATGATCCAGCGGATGTTGGCAATTTGATTTCTGGTTCCTCTGCCTTTTCTAAAACCATCTTGAACATTTGGAAGTTCACAGTTCATGTATTGCTGAAGCCTGGCTTGGAGAATTTTGAAGATTATTTTACTAGCGTGTGAAATGAGTGCAATTGTGCAGTTTGAGCATTCTTTGGCATTGCCTTTCTTTGGGATTGGAATGAAAACTGACCTTTTCCAGCTCTGTGGCCACTGCTGAGTTTTCCAAATTTTCTGGCATATTAAGTGCAGCACTTTCACAGTATCATCTTTTAGGATGTGAAAGAGGTCAACTGGAATTCCATCATCTCCACTAGCTTTGTTTGTAGTGATACATTGGTTAACCATTGTTAAGTCTAGCATCAGTATTCACATTTTCTTATCAGGAATCATAATTACTACTAGTTGTTGAGTATTTACTATGCACCAAGCCCTGTGCTAACAATTTAAAATTTCCTTCCTAATTGGCAATAATCTCTGTTCCTGTATCTCTCTATGTGATTTTTAAATTTCATCATTTCCACCAGGAGACCTGGTCTAACATCTTTCTTTGAAGAATGTTGCTATGATGGAACATCTGAAAGGATCTCCAAAGAAAAGTCTAGTATGTTACAGCCTAATACAGAGGTCAGCAAGTTATGGCCCCCAGGCTCAATTCTGCCTATTACTTGTTGCTGTGAATGAAGTTTTCCTGGGACACAGCCATACCCATTGGTTTACATATAATCCACAGCTAAGTTAAGTGGTTATAACAGAGACTGTATGCCCACAAAGATGAAAATTCTTTCTATCTTACCCCTTTTAGACCCCCTGACCAAATGGATCAGTAGTCACTTGAAGGATTTCAGGATAAAACATGAGCAGAAATACGTGTCTTCTTTGCTACCTCAAATATCCTCATTCAGTACCAGCATGTACTGAATGGCTAAATATACATAAAACTTGAACTTCTAGGGAAATAAAGCAGTATAGGATTTGTTCCCTATCCTCAAACTAATACTCAGTGGTGGATCCCTGGCTTAGAGGGATACAGAATTTCTTATATCCTTCCCCCTCTATATTATTTTCCCCAAGAAAAGCAACTGTCTAGTTTCAGTAGTTGTAACTCATGACCTTCAAATGGCACAATGCAGCATACATAGAGTGACTACACGTAACTTTTTGAATCCAAAGATGAGAATCCTTGTTTTCTTTTTACACTTGGAGTGGGAGGGGAGAGGACAAAGTGAGTCAAATGCTGGAAATGAGCAAAAGTTTCCCTAACTATGAAACAGAGTAGAATAGTTATCCTACAATGGCCTTGTGGATAAAGACAGGGCATAAATGATGTCGATCCCTAAAAGCATTACCATGACCATGATTCATAGCTGTAAAAAAAAAGTATACAAAAATTCCCTTACCTGGTAGTCAAATTTGTCAAGCTTATGACTCACTCATCATCCTTTTCATCATCTAAAACTAAATCAGATATGTGCTGCAGTCCACAGGGTCGCAAAGAGTTTTACACAAAAGAGTTACTGAACAACAATACTGTTTGGGGTACCTCAGGTCTTAATTTATCAACTCCCTTTCTCAAAAAGGCCTTAAGGGAGAAGGTGACATTTTGATAGATTATACACTTCAATCTTTCACAAGAGGTATAGGATCCTACTGCCTTGTGTTAGAGGTAAAAATGGTTTCCTCTCTACAAGTAAGACTTTAAGTCTTATTTATTAACATTTTAGAATACTTAATGGCCTCATATATGATGTAGTTTGCAATGATATTACCACCAAAAATTTATAGTTTTCATCATGTAAAACTAGAGGAAGGAAAACTCTATCAAGAGAGATTTAAAAAATATGCCACTAACTATTAAGGTGAACTTACTTTAATCTTTTAAAAATGTAAAGCATGTTACAGACAAATAGATATGATTCACTGTAACAGTTTCCCAGTCTGGCCACATTCTCATGTTACAGTGATTAACTCTGTCGTTTTTTAGTCAATGAGTCATGTCTAACTCTTCTGTGACCCCATGGACTACAGCACCACCAGACTCCTCTGTACATGGGGTTTCCCAGGGAAGAATACTGGAGAGGATTGTCATTTCCTTCTCCAGGGCATCTTTCCCACCCAGGGATTGAACCTGAATCTCCTGCTTGGCAGGCAGACTCTTTACCACTGAGCCACCCCAGTAGCCATTAATTCTGGCAAGGGAGGATAATTTTGACATCTAAAGGAGTGACTTGATTTTTGAAATCTAAAAAGGAAATGTGCCTTATTTCTTAAATGAACATGTTTAAATACTTGGAAAGCATAAACTTTCCTAAAGATAGCTTTGCTTATCACCTACACTTAAAATTAAAGCAGGTTTATGTAACACATTTCAGTACAGATTATATATTTTATATAACTCATGTTAATATATGAAATACATAATATTCATTAGAATATCACTACAGTTTAATTAATTTTTCACTATTAACAGGGCATTATTATCCACATTTTTATAGGCATGATCAGTTGCCTACATGATATTTCTTCCCGTTCCTCAATTTTTTCCTTCCTCCTGCATTCCTGATTTTGTCTGGCTATCCATCCTCTTTAGTAGTGTTACTTGTTTCAGCGGAGAATGGATGCTGATTGGTCAAGTTATTCATGCAATTGATTTACATCAGCATGTGAAGCAGGCCAGTGAACAAGAGCAAAAGTCAGCTAGGGACTTTCTGGGAAATGGTCTTCCTTATCAGATAATTTTATAAGGATGAGATAATTATTAGGCATTTTCAGTGTCTACATGGGACAGCTGAAACTGTGGCAGTCATACTGAGGCCAGAGGCAAGAAACTAGCTGATGACAAAGCAGACAAGGCCAAGGAAGCAGAGCCGGAGAAGAAGGGGCTGTTCATGACATCATGAGCCACACGACTAATGAACTCTGGAATTAAACTACCTTGAAAATTCTTGTTAGAAGAAATGCTACGTCTTCCTTAGCATACAAGCCAATTTAAATTGAGATCTTCTATCTCTACAAGACAGAAGATCAGGCCTAAAGCAGCCTGACTGATATGTACCTGATAGTCAAACTGCTATTTAACTTTTTAGGAGTTGCCCCCAAACAGTAACATCAACCCAAATGGAAAAAGAAGATGCTATGCTCCTTGTAGTATGTCATCACCAACCATCTACTGAGTATCTATTAATTTCCATTTTCTTGACATCTTAGGAGCACTTCTTGTGTTCTGAGTGCCACACTCTTAAAGCTGATTGTCCAAGGAGAAGATTGTCCACTGTGACAAGATCTCCTGTCTCTTAATTAAATAAAAGGCATTTAAGGAAAGATTAGCAAATCTTTTAACAAGTGTTCTAACTTGATAAAAAAAAAAAAAACACTAGAGAATGTTGACAATTATTTACCAGATAATGAAGGAAAGGTCATCTGTTAAATCTCTTACAAAATATTAGTGAGCAAATGAGAGAATCCATACTGTGAGGGTCTATTTCTCATCATCAGAACAATGATAATCAGACAATGTGAACATTTCTTACTTGAAACAGTACATATTTTTCTTAAACTTTAAATATGTATATACATATTATACACACATACAACCTCAAAATTAAAAAATTATGAATGCTTAGTGTGTATTATGCACTTATTATGCATGTATTCCCTCCTGAAAGTGAAAAAAAGTGAAAGTGTTAGTGAAAGTGTTAGTTGCTCAGCCATGTGTGACTCTTTGTAACCCCATGGACTGAAATCCTCCAGGCTCCTCCGTCCATGGAATTCTCCAGGCAAGAATACTGGAGTGGGTAGCCATTCCCCTTCTTCAGGGGATCTTCCCGACCCAGGGATTGAACCTGCATTTCCGGTATTGCAGACAGATTCTTCACCATCTGAGCTGCTATACAGAAACATTAAACAGACATTAGTTATATGTATGTAAATACATGTAGAAAGGTCTGGAAGTATATACATACTCACTTCTTTGACTGTTAAAACAGTGAAAGTAGATTGAGGAAAATAGAGATAGACGATCTGTAGTGATTTGACTGTATACTTCATACAAAAAAGCAGACATTTTTTTGCATATATGCAAAATGCTTATTTGCATAAAAACCTTAAAAATGTTCATACTTTTTGACTTAATAGTTTCTCCTTTATTATGAACTCCTATGAAAATAATCTTAAATGTGGAAAAGAGTTAGGTACAAGATATTTTCTGCAGAATTATTCATAATAAAATATGTAAAACAAATAATTATAATTATAGAAGATTCTTATTATGCAATATTTAGCTATTAAATGGTAGTTATGAATTATTTGAAATGCAGATATATGGAAGAAAATAAAAATTCAAGATTCAACTGTGTATGTATAGCATTATCTTTACCATGTAAAAAGGCTAAAAGTTTTGAAAATATATGCCAAAATTGTATTAATATTTATCTCTAGGTTCATAGGGCTTGAATTTTTCCCTTCCTTTTTATAATTTTCTGCATTTTCTGGAATGGATCTAATTTTAAATTTTAAAAAGGTATTATAAGAAATAAAAGAACTTATATTTGAATTAAACACTAAGAAGCTTAAACTAAGTAAAAAGTACATATGTTAAAATCTGGTTATTCAAAATGAGTGCACAAGCATTTTAAAATATAGATAAAAACACATTTCAAAAACATTATATATGAAACCTCATTATATATGAGACTTTACTCTGGGGGTTCAAAAATCACTGCAGATGGTGATTGCAGCCATGAAATTAAGACACTTGCTCCTTGAAAGAAAAGCTATGACGAACCTAGACAGCATATTAAAATGCAGAGACATTACTTTGCTGAGAAAAGTCCATCTAGTCAAAGTTATAGTAGTCATGTATGTGACTAGTAGTCATAGATGTGAGGTTGGACTATAAAGAAAGCTGAACACTGAAGAACTGAACTTTAGAACTGTGGTACTGCAGAAGACTCTTGGGAGTCCTTAGGACTGCAAGGAGATCAACCAGTCAATCCTAAAGGAAACCAGTCCTGAATATTCACTAGAAGAACTGATGTTAAAGCTGAAACTTCAATACTGTGGCCACCTGATGGGAAGAACTGACTCATTTGAAAAGACCCTGATGCTGGGAAAGATTGAAGGCAGGAAGAGAAGCGGACAATAGAAGATGAGATGGTTGGATGGCATCACTGACTTGATGGACATGAGTTTAAGCAAGCTCCTGAAATTGGTGACAGACAGGGAAGCCTAGCGTGCTTCAGTCCACGGGGTCACAAAGAATCGGACACGGCTGAGCCACTGACCTGAGCTGATATATGAAACTACGATGACAACCTCAAAAATTTTTAAATACTGAAATACATGTTTCCCAGATATAATACAGTAAAATTAGAAATTAATAACAAAGGATGACAATAATAATAATAATCACTTGAAAATTAAAATCGACTTTCAAAATAAGTCTTTCTTTTTGTAAATTTATTTTTGCTGTGCTGGGTCTTTGCTTTGCTTTGCTTTGCTGTGTGTGGGCTTTCTCTAGTTGCAGCAAGCCAGGGAAACTCTCTAGTTGCAGTGCTTCTCATTTGTAGTGGCTTCTCTTGTTGTAAAGCATGGGCTCTAGGAGCATGGGCTTCACTACCTGTGGCTCTCAGGCTTAGCTGCTTCACAGCATTTTGGATCTTCCCAGACCAGCGATTGAACCTGTGTCCTCTACACTGGCAGGCGGATTCTCAAGCACTAGACCACCAGGAACTCCCAAAATAAGTCTAAAAGTGAAAATCGCTCAGTCGTGTCCTACTCTTAGTGACCCAAAGGACTATAGAGTCCATGGAATTCTTCAGGCCAGAATACTGGAGTGGGTAGCCTATCCCTTCTCCACAGGATCTTCCCAACCCAGGGATCGAACCCAGGTCTCCTGCACTGCAGGTGGATTTTTTACCAGCTGAGCTACCAGGAAGTCTTAAAGAGGTAACCTAAATAAAAATTACAAGCTCTTTAGAAAAAATTTAAAATAAGAACACTACATGTTAAGACTTGTGGTCTACAATCCAAGTGGTATTCAGTGGAAAATGTATAGTTTTTTATGCATCTATTAGAAAATGAGGAAGAATGAAAATAAATCAACTAGATTTAGTGCAAGGAGGTAGCTAAAGAGCATAACAAACAAATAAAAGAATAGCTGCAAAGGCAGAAATAAATAATGTTCATCACAGCACTGTTTATAAGAGCCAGGACATGGAAGCAACCTAGATGTCCATCAGCAGATGAATGGATAAGAAAGCTGTGGTACATATACACAATGGAGTATTACTCAGCCATTAAAAAGAATACATTTGAATCTGTTCTAATGAGGTGGATGAAACTGGAGCCGATTATACAGAGTGAAGTAAGCCAGAAAGAAAAACACTAATACAGTATACTAACACATATATATGGAATTTAGAAAGATGGTAATGATAACCCTGTATGCAAGATGTATAAAAAGACTTTTGAACTCTGTGGGAGAGGGAGAAGGTGGGATGATTTGGGAGAATGGCAATGAAACATGTATACTATCATGTAAGAAATGAATCACCAGTCTAGGTTTGATACAGGATACTTGGGGCTGGTGCACTGGGATGACCCAGAGAGATGATATGGGGAGAGAGGTGGGAGGGGCATTCAGGATTGGGAACTCATGTACACCCGTGGCATATTCATGTTAATGTATGGTAAAACCAATACAGTATTGTAAAGTAAAATAAAAATAAATAAATAATGGGGGAAAAACTTTGAATTTACAAAGTTAGAATTATTCTATAAAATAAAAGTGTGTTTGATGCCAAAATTTGACAAATCTAATTAAGGAAAATTTAAAGACAAATAAACCCCTTTGTTAATATGATAAGGGTCATAATTTCAGATATAGAGATTTTGAAAAAGAATTATATCATAAAAATAAAGATTGTATCATCATATATAAAACTTTTAAAAACATATTTTAAAATGGTGATGAAATAAATATTTTTCAGGAAAAGAAAGTTACCCAAATTGGCCACAAAAATGTAAAAATATTTGAGTAGACTAATAATCATAGAAGAAACTAAAGATGTACTCTGGTAGCTTCCTTTAAAACAAATTCACCAGACTCAAATGGTTTTAAAAGAGATTTCTTCATAACAGATAATTTTCCTTCCTTGAGAAATTTGTTCTGGAGCTTAGAAAAATATGGAAAACTTTCTAAATCAGTTTATGGAACTAGTGTATCCATGAAACCAACTCATTTATAATAGCACATATATAAAAACATGTCTATGAAATGTTTTCCATTTTTACTTATGAATATACACTTTTAATGGAGAAGGCAATGGCACCCCCACTCCAGTACTCTTGCCTGGAAGATCCCATGGATGGAGGAGCCCGGTAGGCTGCAGTCCATGGAGTCACTAAGAGATGGACACGACTTCACTTTCACTTTCACTTTTCACTTTCACGCATTGGAGAAGGAAATGGCAACCCACTCCAGTATTCTTGCCTGGAGAATCCCCGGGACGGAGGAGCCTGGTGAGCTGCCCATCACACAGGGTTGGGCACGACTGAAGTGACTTAGCAGCAGCATACACTTTTAAAAAGCTAAATAGGGTATTAGCAACTCAAATTGAGAAGTGCATTAAAAAAAGACATCACCATCATGTCAAGTTTATATTGAGATACACCATCGCAAGTATGATTCAATCTAGGAAATGTAAGTGTAATTAAATGTAAAAATGTAAATATTTGCTGTATCATAACTATAGAAACCTACAAGCATAAATACTTTATTTAGTAGTCAGATGGTACAATTATTTTCTTTAAAGCAAATGAACTATAAGGATGCTTATTATCATCAGTGCATTCTATATTGGACTAGAGTCAATAACCAATGTAGTAAGATATTTATTTGTAAAAGAAAAGTCAACCCTATAATTATTTCCAGATATTCTGATCATTTCCTTAGATGTGTTTATGATCAATTCTATCCTCAATAATGAACTGATCTGAATCTCCTTTGTACATTCAGAGAAAAAAGTCTCCATTTCACAATAATATCTATAAACTTATCTGTAGAGGTACTCATATTTTTTATTTTCTCTTGAATTCTGATAGAAGGTGTGCCTCTCCTACTATCAAACATCAGCCCCTTCACTCAAGGGGTGATCTCTGCTTCACTCTCGGTCTCCTCCCTTTTCTTCTCTCAAGGACTCTGCTCATGCATTTTTTTTTCCTTCTAGCTCTCCTGAATCTTTGACTTCTTTCTTCTTTCTGCATTATTTACTCATTTCGGCACATAAAGAAGCTCTGATGTTCAGTCTTTTGAACAAGCAAATCATTCTTTGTCCCTCTGTGCCCTTTCTGCTACAACTTCATTTATTCACTTCTTTTGCAGGAAAACTTTTTTAAGGAGTTAGCTGTCTACTCCAGATACCTCTACTCCTTATTTTCCATTATCATTCGAGTCATCCCAACCTGGATTTAACCCCAACCTGGCTTTCACCTAAGTTGTTTTAAGGTCATCAATTATGTTTCTTCCTTCCCAACTTCTTAGCAGTGCTTGATGGAATTCTTGGAGCTCTCATCTCAAAACGCGATCTACTTTTGACATCACTCTTTCCTGCAGTTCCTACTTCCTCACTTTCTTGGGTTCCTTTGCTGTCTCTCCCTCCTACAGTTTTCTATGGTTGCTATCTCTTCCTCCCTTCAATTCAGTTCAGTTCAGTCACTCAGTCGTGTCTGACTCTTTGCGACCCCATGAATCGCAGCACACCAGGCCTCCCTGTTCATCACCATCTCCCAGAGTTCACTCAGACTCACATCCATTGAGTCAGTGATGCCATCCAGCCATCTCATCCTCTGTCGTACCCTTCTTCTCCTGCCCCCAATCCCTCCCAGCATCAGAGTCTTTTACAATGAGTCAACTCTTACCATGAGGTGGCCAAAGTACTAGAGTTTCAGCTTTAGCATCATTCCTTCCAAAGAAATCCCAGGGCTGATCTCCTTCGGAATGGACTGGTTGGATCTCCTTGCAGTCCAAGGGACTCTCAAGAGTCTTTTCCAACACCACAGTTCAAAACCATCTCACATCCATACATGACCACAGGAAAAACCATAGCCTTGACAAGATGGACCTTTGTTCGCAAAGTAATGCCTCTGCTTTTGAATATACTGTCTAGGTTGGTCATACCTTTTCATCCAAGAAGTAAGCGTCTTTTAATTTCATGGCTGCAGTCACCATCTGCAGTGATTTTGGAGCCCCCAAAATAAAGACTGATACTGTTTCCACTGTTTCTCCATCTATTTCCCATGAAGTGATAGGACCGGATGCCATGATCTTCATTTTCTGAATGCTGAGCTTTAAGCCAACTTTTTCACTCTCCACTTTCATTTTCATCAAGAGGCTTTTTAGTTCCTCTTCACTTTCTGCCATAAGGGTGGTGTCATCTGCATATCTGAGGTTATTGAGATTTCTCCTGGCAATCTTGATTCCAGCTTGTGCTTCCTCCAGCCCAGCGTTTCTCATGATGTACTCTGCATATAAGTTAAATAAGCAGGGTGACAATATATACCCTTGACGTACTCCTTTTCCTATTTGAAACCAGTCTGTCTAAATGTTACACTGACTGAGAGCTTGGTACTGTGTTCTCCTTCTCTCTTTTCCCTATATTATCTTATCTGGTCCTATGTCTTGCAATTCTATCTACATGTTTCCAAATTCTAAGTTTATGTCTCTAGGACTGACTGTTCCCCTGATCTCCAGATTCATCTATGCAACCATCTATTTGATATATTCATTTGAATGTCAGCTACGTTTCAAAGTAAACATTTCCCAAACAAAATCCTTGATCCTCTCTATCCCTTAATAAAACATTACTCCCCAGTGTTTATTATTTCAGAAAACTATACCACAATCTATCCAGTTACTCAAGCCAAGAGCCTAATAATCCTCTCCATTAAATGCATCAGTGAGTCTGATTCATTCTACTTCATAATGTATCTTGAATATAACCATTTCTCTCCATCCACTGGTGGCAATCTAGTCAAGTCACTAATCCTCTCAATTCCTACAATGCAACCTCCTCCTCCTCTTACTCCTGTTCACTGGAAGCTTTTCCTCTACATAGTCTGAGCAACTGTTTTAAAACAAAAATCACTATCTGACATTTCAGTAGCACCAAACAGTACTTACATTTGGACTCTCTGCTCCAGCCTAAAATCTATTATCTTGGTTCCTATCTACTACCATCTTGTCCACTCCCACTCCAGCCTCTTGGATTCACTTGCTGCTCCTTGGTCGCCAAGCTCCTTAAAGCTACAGGGCTTTTGCATTTGCTGTTTACTCTTCCTGGAAAGCTCTTGACATGACTGAAACTCTGGTCTCCAGCACCATGTCGGGGAAGCTCCTTGGTGATACTTCGAAAGTCCTACTCTCTCTCTGTTACATCATTCTCTTTTGTTTCTGTCATAGCACTATAGTTCATATATTATATATATATTCAATTCAGTTCAGTCGTGTCTGACTCTTTGCGACCCCATGAATCGCAGCACTCCAGGCCTCCCTGTCCATCACCAACTCCTGGAGTTTACTCAGACTCACGTCCATCAAGTCCGTGATGCCATCCAGCCATCTCATCCTCTGTCGTCCCCTTCTCCTCCTGCCCCCAATCCCTCCCAGCATCAGAATCTTTTCCAGTGAGTCAACTCTTCCCATGAGGTGGCCAAAGTACTGGAGTTTCAGCTTTAGCATTTCTTTAGCTGTGACTCATCATCCTCCACTAGAATGCAGTCTCTCTGGGCTCAGACCAGCCATATCTCCAACATCCCACATATAGTAAGTGCTCAATAAATACTTGTGAATAAAACTTAAGATGCTAACTGGTCAATTATTAGAACAAATAAATGAGTTCAAAAGGTGACTATAGCAATAGGTAAACTTTAGTAGTCCTTTTCTCAAGTAATAGTAATTAGAAAATATAATCAGGTTTTTTTCAAACTCTTATCCACAGTGGCAACAAAACCTTATTAAACGCATATCAATAAACCTAATAAAAATACACAAGAACCTACTTGAAGAAAGCTATGAAATCTAACTGAAGTATATAAAAGAAAATGTGATTAGGTAGACTAACATTTTATTCTTGGGCAGTACTAAAGAAACCAACTTCTCAAAATTACAAATTCAACTCAGCCTCAGTAATAGTCTTAAAAGGATTTAAAAAAACTTTAAGTGAATTCTGAAATTTATCTGAAGAAGAAAATAAGCTAGAATGTCTAAGAAAACTCTTTTCAAGGAAAGAATGCCTTTTCTGGCATTTTTAAAAACTTGAATTCACTTAAAAATTAAAAGTGTTGAAATAGTGTAGAACTAGCATAAGAATAGACAAAACCAATAAAACAGAAACCATGTATGTAAGAAAATTCATATTAAAATAAATGTAATATTTCAAATCATGGGTAAGGAAATTCTGTTTAATAAATGGTGCTGTGAAAATTAACTATTGATTTGTTTTAAGTAAAATAAAATTAAATCTCAACCAAGCATTATACACAAATACAAATTCTTTATGAATTAAAGAGCTAAACATAAAATTTAAAACTAGAGAAACATTAGAAAAATGTATAGTAATCAAAATTTAAGAGTTGGGTATAAAACCACAGAAACTATTGAATGGCCTGATAATTTAATGTTATCCTAATAAAAGATAACTAGATGGTGGAGTAGAAGGACATATGCTCATATTCTCCTGTGAGAACCCCAAAATCACAACTAGTTGCTTAACAACCATTGACAGGAGGATGTTGGAACTCCCAAAAAATAAAAATAAAATAAAAGATAAGTCATAAGAAAAGTTTAAAAAGAATTGAAAGACTCAAAGAAATTATTTGCAACATATACAATATACAAAGTATTAATATACAGAATACATAAGGAATATCTATAAATCAACAGAAGATGACATAGTAGACAAATGGATAGAGATTATGAAAAGACAAGTCTCAGAAAAAATACGTTAGGCCAATAAAAATAGTAACAGATGCTGAATCTCACAAAAAATTATAGAAATGCAAATTTAACACATTTTTTTCACCCATCATCATTCTGGCAAGAGGCTGAAAAAATGAGCTCATACAGCAACAAAACAATACCATTCAAACACCGACAGAGGAACTAAATAGACATTTTTCCAAAATAAACAAACAGATAGCCATTGGGTACATGAAAAGGTGCTTAACATTATTAATCAGCAGGGAATTGCAAATCAAAACCACAATAAGATATCACCTCACAACTGTTAGAAAGACTATCATAAAAGGATAAGAGATAACAAACGTTGATGAGGATGTGGAAAAAAGGCAATCCTTGTGCACTGTTGGCAAGAATATAAATTTGTAAAACCATTATGGAAAAAGTGTGATGCTTCCTCAAAAATTTAAAACTAGAAGTATCATATGATTACTAATCCCATGTGAGCCAGTAATCCCACTTCCGGTAGTTCTAGTAGTAACTTTTTACCACCATATATTGTTTCCCACATCAATGCACAATTTTACATCCCCACCAAAAGAGGAGTGACAGTTCTCAGTCTCATCTGGGTGATGGGGATCAGGCTACATAATCTCCATTTATTCATATGTAGAATGGGAAGAATAATCTCTTAAATTTATTTTGAGAATAAAATAAAGTAAAATAATTATGAGCTTATTGCCTTGCACAAAGCATGTTCTCAATAAATGAACAAATTACTACTGTTGATAATAATCATGGCGATGGAGTAGAAACAATGATATCAAAAGTTCACATTTCTTAGGCCAAGGACTCTGCTAAGTTCTTTCCATGCATCATCTTAGCCTATCCTTGGAATCACCTGGAGTGGCGTGTACTATAGTATATATTATAACATCCTGAATTTATAGATGAGCAGACTGAGGGTCAATGAGGTTGAGTAACTACTTGAGATCATCATCAGCAAATATCACACTCCAGGAATGAAGCTGAAATTTGACTGACTCCCAGGCTCCCACTCATAAACTTTCTTTTGGTTCTTTTTGAATCAGGAGTCAGGAAGAGTGCCTTACCTGATGACCCACAGATGCAAATTACCCAGACATTTTCAAAATACTGTTTCTTGAAGTGTGCTTGGTGAACTGCTTGCACAATTTACCTTTAGAACTAGAACCTGAGAACGGAGCCCTGAATCGTTGTCCTCTTTTCTTTTTAAAGCATATTTCTCAGGTGACCCTAATGGACTTTGCCTTTTGAGAACGACAGATTCATCAACCAGATTATATGGCAGGAATAGGAAACACACCTTGGCCAAATCTCAACACACATGTTTTATCAGAATTGCTAACTACCCATTTCCAGGTGTTTTTTTTTTTTTCTTTTTCTACAGCCAAGCATTAGTCATAACTTTTACCATCCTTACCACCTACAAGGACATATTCCTATGATGACTTGGGGTTACTCTTGCTCCTGACCTTTATGTTCCACTGGAAATTTCATCAAGCTGAATTCAGTTTTTCCGTAGTCTAGATCATTTAAGAAGTCACAGAGAGCCAGGTCCTCTGGATGAGTTATATAATCCCATAGGCACATCAATTCTGAGGAGTATGCAAACTGGCTTTAGGCCAAGGAAAGGGCTTGTGTCTCCATCTCCGTCTCTCTGACTCCCTCTCTCTCCCTCTCTCCTCTATCTCTTCATCATCCTCCTTTTCTCAGGGAAAAGATGGAGAGTAAATTTCTTACCTGCTTCCCTTCTCTAGCCATATCCGTTCAATTCCTGGCACTTCATAGTTTCAGCGCCACTATACATTTTTTCCTAAAAATGTTCTCAACAAGCTAGCCCAGGGAAAGCAGGACACTGAAGTCAATCTCACAGCCAGTACACGTGAAGCTCATGCATCCTCTGGGGAAAATTTGTCAGGTGTATTCTTCTGCTTCCTTTCCTCTAGTTGCAGCAATTCAGGATGATGTGTATGTTTGGATGCTCCGCTGAAACAGATCATCTGTAATCTATGACAGCATCCCTCTTCTGTAGCTACACTTGCATATGAGGGTATTTACAGAAAGATAATTTTGGCAGCTGCCATCATCCTTGGAGAATTAGAGTTAGCAGAAACTAGACATCTCTTTGTAGAAGGGAATGGCACCCCACTTCAGTGTTCTTGCCTGGAGAATCCCAGGGATTCTCCCAGGGGAGCCTGGTGGGCTGCCATCTATGGGGTCACACAGAGTTGGACACGATTAAAGCGACTTAGCAGCAGCAGCAGCAGCGGCAGACCTCTCTTTAACGCAGCCAGCTTCAATAAAAGGGAAACAGGACAAAGCCTGTGAAGCTGAAACTCCAATGCTTTGGCCACCTGATGCAAAGAACTGACTCATTGGAAAAGAACCTGATGCTGGGAAGGATTGAAGGCGAGAGAAGAAGGGGATGACAGAGGATGAGATGGTGGATGGCATCACTGACTCGATGGATTTGAGTCTGAGTAAGCTCCAGGAGTTGGTGATGGACAGGGAGGCCTGGTGTGCTGCAGTCCATGGGATCGCAAAGAGTCAGACACTACTGAGTGACTGAACTGAACTGAGGACAAATCCTGTTCAGTGCCATTGGTCCTTGTCACACTCTGGTCCTAGCTCATACTTGAGGGTTATTAATTTAACCTACATTCTTCCTTTTCAGACATGCAGGTTCAGCAGGCAATGTGAGTTTTTCCCCCTTTCCCCTCCAAAGTTTCCTGTTTGTGGGCTCTCCACAGATGTTTTCTGTTTGCAGCAGCAAGGCACCAATAACTTACTTCTAACAAAAAAGCAAACAGCTTGCCTCATGGCAAAGCAGCTCTGATGGAAACTCCCCAGCTAGTCAAGAAGGGAATGTGGTTATTGTAAACATTTATTCATCAGGCAGTAGGCCTCTTTAATCCCCTACCCTGCCAAAGCCCCATGCTGGCCTCTGACCAACCAGCCAGGACTTCAAAAGGAGCATGCTGGGGGAATCATGGGGGGCTCTGGAGGGTGCAGCCCTGCTCTCTTGGCTGGACAGGATGCCTGTCACTGCGGTGTGGAGAAGCTTGGGTTCATGCTTAAAGGGTTTGGAGTGAGCCCTGGACCAAAAACTGGGCTGAAGTTCAATTCAAGGGCAGATAGAAAGGGGGCACTCTTCCATGGGAGAGGTGGCCTGAGGATAGGATTGCCAGATTTACCAAATAAACTAAACAGAACACCCCTTTAAATTTGAACTACAAATTACTGATTTTTTTTTTTTTAGTGTAAGTATGTCCCATGCAACATTTGAGACATGCTTAAAAGTTACTTGTGCTTTATCAGAAATTCCTTTGATGGGGTGTCCTGCATTTTATCTGATTCACTCTCCTGGGGGAGTCTTCTCTTTGATGGGGGCCTTCTCCAGCTTATTGCTTTCAGGGATCACATTTTCTCCTCACAGCCTGACCTGTTGGGATATGTTGTTGGAAACTCTAAAAATGAAATATTCCTTCCCTCTCTCCCTTTCTCCCCAGGGTATCCAGGTGCACAGATCCAGTGAAGGCTTTCATTTCACTTTCTGGCAGTGAACCCTCAGCATGGAGCCAGATTCTCCCAGTGGGCAAGTTCTACTGTGGGAAAGGGAGAGGTAACTCTGAAACTGTAACTCCTTCAAGCAGCCAGGATTCCCTTGAGGAAGAGAGATCCTCAAGACAGGAACTCCGCTTCATCCAAGGGCCTCATTTCAGCAATAAGGATATATATATATGGATAAATTCACAGTTCAGCTCACCACTGATCAACTGTAAATTGCTGTTCCATGTACAAATCAGATTAACACCAATGGCAAACCTGCCATTGTTGTTGCTGTATTGCCAGAAATAATAGCCATGTGCCTGATTGTGTCCTAACAAGCTGGCCTGAGGATGGGGTGAAAACACCCTGTTCTCCAGGCTCAGACCTCTCATTTGCAGGATGATTTTAAGTTGTGTTGCATAAAGTTCTTGGTGAGGGCTAAGCAACCTGGCTCCTGAGCCTTTCCAGCCCATGCCAACTAGAATCACTCCATTCTTAATGGCTTAATACTTAGGGTTTTATCTCAGACTGTGTTTGAAAGAAAGGTCCTACAAGGAAAAAGCAAGTTTGAAAATGACTGATCTGGGATATACTCTAATTTCCCTAGCAATATCTCTGCTGGAAAAGTGTCCACATTTATCAGTGCCTCTCCAAAACTCTTCACGTGGCACTGGCACATGAAGCCCCTCGGGTTCCCCCGTTACCCACCCCCATGTTCCTCCTTCCATTTATAGCACTGGCACTGGCACCAAGCCCCTCGGGTTCCCCGTTACCCACCTCCATGTGCCTCCTTCCATTTATAACAGATCATTCCCTAAATAGCCCACATTCCTTCTCTCCTCTACTTATCAATTTTGAAAAACTATTCTCATCTTTCCAAGCCCGATTCAAAATGTTCCTCCATGGAGAAGTCCCCAGTCTTCCTTCTCCCAGAAGTGGAAATATTGTTTGTTTGAATCTATGCTGTGAACACACTTCATTGATTATTTGTCAATGCAACTCCCACACTTTACTTCAGGAGAGTAGAAACTGGTCTGTAGCCTTCCCAAAAGCCAGGGGAGGACACAGCACACAGCAATGCATAATGAACCTTCTTGTCTGGGTTGTTAGTTTTCTCCATCTTCTGAGCCAAACTCCTTCTCACATTCAGGACCTGGATGGAAAATGGTTTCCTCCAGGAACCCTTCCCTGACTCTGTGTCCTCACCAAACACATTATAAGCACTTTCATTATATTATTACATTTCACTTAAAATCATTTATTTCAATGCACAACTTCCTCCCACAAAGTGAGTTTCCTGAGGGCAAAACTGTCCTATTCATCTTTATGACACAGCTTAATGTCTCATAGTGAGTTAGTCCTTAAATAATGCTTATTGAATAAATGAATGAGTGACTGAAAAAAAGAGCAATTGAATAAAGTTCAATCCACCACCACTTCTCATATGCTAAGAGTACAGTTAGTGAAGCTATATTGTATAGGGGATTAAGAACATAAGCTCTGGACTCTGCTTGGGTTTGATTCCCAACTTCTCCACTTACTAGATGTGTAATTTACTAGAAGTGAATTAACCATTATGTGCCTTACTTTTCTCCTGTGTAAAAGGAGGATAATTATTCCATTCTCATAGGATGGTTATGTTATGAGGCTCAAATTAGATCATCAAAATCAAGTACTTCTGATACCCAGCAAGTGCTAAATAAATGTCTACTATCATGATGGTGATGATGATTACTGTAGTTCATCTAACTAACACAGGAAAAGCTACTGTTCTTCACCAAACAAACAAAAATAATATTTTTATTATTACTCCTCAATAATCTGTATGATATCTTAGCAACATGAATCCATTTCTAGCATTTCTATAATATAGACAATTAGCATAGTGAGGCTTATTATTCAGTGTGTTAAGAAAGGAGCCCAGCTGCATCCTGGAACAAAAACAACTGCCTTTACACAAAGGCTATGCCAGGATCAAGTTGAAAATATCTTTCCTCCCTGATCCCATCACATCCTTCCCTGTGGACATGCACTGACTGCCTACAAGAAGGAGCCTGCAGATGGAGCTGTTTCATGACCTGAGTTGCCTCAGTTGTGCAGCAGGTACTTCATGTCTGTTCAGCAGGGTTCTTAGAGTCAGCACCTCACATGACTCACAAAGCGGCAAGTTGTGAAGGTTGTGTCTTAGTAACAAGACATGGAATCAGTGACAGCTGGGGCAGTTGAATTTCAGGACCCCACCTTTCCCCACTGGGGTATCATCTTTCCTTTTTATAGCAGTACTTGACTGATTGCTGAAATGCCTTCGCTCTGTTGATTTTTAAACAGTGGGCCCTCTGTACAGATTTTGCACCCATGGAATCAACCAAAGGAAGATTGAAAATATTTGGGGAAAAAAATCACAGAGTTGCAAAAAGCAAAGCAAAACTTGAATGTGCACAGGCCAGCAACTATTCTTATAGCATTTGCAATATATTAGGTACTATAAGTAATCTAGAGCTGATTTAAGGTATACAAGAGGGTGTGTATAGGTGATATGCAAATACTATACCATTTTATATAAGGGACTTCAGCATCCATGGATGTCTGGCACCTGAGGGGGTCCTGGAATCAATATCCTACTGATACCAAGGGATGATTGTTACTACCTGAACCTCAATAGTTCTTGGATCCTTTAAGCATAGGTTCTGTTTCTTGATAGCTTGGTTCCTGGCCAGTACCTATGTCTTTAAGGCATGTAAATGAGCTTGCAAAGGGAAATACATTAGTTATGGCTGCCATTTCCTCTCCAAGGCACATTAATGGGATTGTGAGTACGTGGTTTGGACTGGGGTGGACAGAAGCAAACAAAGACAACTACAACCTACCAAGGAAGTTCTCACCATGCTAGAACATGTATAGATTTCACCAAGACCCAGCTAATCCATGGCCCATTAATCACCCATAGCAAACAGCTGCCTACTGTGATTACAGCAGGGCTAAATCAGATCTCCCTCCAGGTTCCAGTGTGGAGACTGGTAGAGACCTGCAGCATAGGGTGGCTATTTGTGTGGGAAGGAAATATGTGGAATCTAAGTTTCACATGAATTTCATCAGGGAAAAATATTTGGCATACACTAGGGAAAAGGGATCAAGTTCCTCTTATTCTTTAATAATCACTGATTATTCTACCTCAGGACTCAGGATAGGAAACGGATTTAGAGGCAGAAGAGGAACTCGATTAGTTTTGCTTGGCATTTCATTGCCACATGACATAGCCCTTGTAAAGAGCACTAGGCTGGGATCCAGCCTCTGGTTCTGATGTAGCCTCTAAAGCTCAGTTGCTGGGTCTTTAGAGCTCACATTAGCACTCCCATCCACAAAGTGAAGGTGAGCTAAAGAACTCCTGGGAGCACCTTAAAAATGCAAATTCTTGAGAAAGAGTGCCTATACCTGCATCTCAAATAAGCCTTCCAGATGGTCAGAATGTATGTGGTCCCCAGATCACCCCTATGACCTTCAAGATACTTTCAACTGTAAAGTCCCATGACACGGGATGTTGCATGTCAACAGAACAGTAAAATGCTGCTACTTCAAAGTTTGGTCACAAGGTCACTGATATTGATTTTTCCTGAAGTTTGTTTTCTCCACTGAGGATTATTTGTGAAAAACATCCCCATTCAAATCCTTTTCTTCCAGGTGGGTTTTTTTATGATTGCCAATAAAAGGTGGACAGTGAGACTGAGAGAAGAACATTTGATAATGTAAAAAAATAAAAAATATGGGAGAGCTGGACCATAAAGAAGGCTGAACTCCACAGAATTGTTCTGGAGAAGACTGTTGAGAGTCCTGTGGACTGAAAGGAGATCAAACTAGTCAGTCCTAAAGGAAATCAACCCTGAGTATTCACTGGAAGCGCTGATGCTGAAGCTGAAGCTTCAGTGCTTTGGCCACCTGATGCAAAGAGCTGACTCACTGGAAAAGATCCCGATGCTGGGAAACACTGAAGGCAAAAGGAGCAGGGGGATGTAGAGGATGAGATGGTTAGATAGCATCACTCAAGGACATGAATCTGAGCAAACTCCGGGAGACAGTGAAGGACAGGGGAGCCTGGCATGCTACAGTCCATGGAGTCACAAAAAGTCAGACACAGCTTAGTAACTGCACGACAACAACATATACCACTTCTCAAGCCAGCAAGTGTGAAACTGAGGTAGGGTGAGAACTGAGGGAGACTTGGACTTGAGGGTGAGTCAGATTAAAAAACATGTGTGGGAATAATCATAGACCTACTTCCTCCCGGTTCTTAATAGGGTTACCCCAAAAGACTCAGCATATGGATCAATACAATAGGTGGGAATCCACATGATCTGGGAACTGGTCATCCATTTTTGAATCATTGTTATGAATAAAATGTTAAGACAGATTATTACATTATTAAAACAAATATCCACTGGATTATAGGCTCCTCGAGGAAAAACAGGGACTTTGTCAGTATTTTCCATCTCATATTCTCAATACCTGGCACTTAATAGATACTCATTAAAAATTTATGAACAGGAAGAATGATGTGTGCAAGTGTGGGCTTCCCTGGTGGTTCATATGGTAAAGAATCTGCCTGCAATGTGGGAGACCCAGATTTGATCCCTGGTTGGGAAGATGCCCTGGAGAAGGGGATGGCTACCTACTCTAGTATTCTTGCCTGGAGAATTCCATGGACAGAGGAGCCTGGTGGGCTACAGTCCATGGGGTCACAAAGAGAGGGACACAACTGAGCAACTAACACTTTCACACACTTTCACAATGGATGCTCATTAAAAATTTATGAACAGGAAAAATGATGTTATTCTTTAAATAACTCAGTATAAAAGTAGGGATAAAAATAGAATGTAATTCTATTTTAAATAGAAGGGATTTAAAATCATCCGTTGGTTAGCAATTTCAGAAAGTGTACTTTGTCCTTTAATTGCCAAATTAATGGGCTCCCATCTGGTCCCATCACTTCATGGGAAATAGATGGGGAAACAGTGGAAACAGTGGCAGTCTTTATTTTTGAGGGCTTCAAAATCACTGCAGATGGTGACTGCAGCCATGAAATTAAAAGACACTTACTCCTTGGAAGGAAAGTTATGACCAACTTAGATAGCATATTCAAAAGCAGAGACATTACTTTGCCAACAAAGGTCAGTCTAGTCAAGGCTATGGTTTTTCCAGTAGTCATGTATGGATGCTAGAGTTGGACTGTGAAGAAGGCTGAGCACCGAAGAATTGATGCTTTTGAACAGTGGTGTTGGAGAAGACTCTTGAGAGTCCCTTAGACTGCAAGGAGATCCAACCAGTCCATTCTAAAGGAGATCAGTCCTGGGTGTTCTTTGGAAGGAATGATGCTGAAGCTGAAACTCCAGTACTTTGGCCACCTCATGCGAAGAGCTGACTCATTGGAAAAGACTCTGATGCTGGGAGGAATTGGGGGAGGGAGGAGAAGGGGGTGGCAGAGGATGAGATGGCTGGATGGCATCACTGACTCGATGGACGTGAGTCTGAGTGAACTCGGGATTTGGTGATGGACAGGGAGGCCTGGTGTGCTGCGATTCATGGGGTCGCAAGGAGTCGGACACGACTGAGTGACTGAACTGAACTGAACTGAGTCTTTGCAATGCCTGGAGGTAAATTTGTCCACTAGTTTCTGTATTCAACAAATTGTATTCAGCTAGAAAGGAGACTACAAAGATGAAACAGATATTGCACTTAGGGAGCTGACAATCTGGTATAGAAGTGCAACCTGTATACGACGTGAGAGCTTTCAGAAAGCATTTGGTAAAGGTAACATTTAGTTTTATTTAGAAATACATAACAGAATCTCTCAGACCTGAACTTCATTCTCTCCAAAGGAGGGGGGAATTTCTTCAAAGCATTTATAATCCAACAGAGAAACCATGGATCTAAAAAATATACTAGCTTATATGCTAGAAAACAACTCAATTCCCTTTTTTTATCTGCATCCCTCCCACCCTCCTCCATCACCAAATGGCAAAACTTTCCAGGGCCTACTCTCCTTCAAATCAAGCATATTTCTAACTACTGTTTATCATAGGCAGAGGCAGCAAATTCCAACTCAAAGTGTCTGAGAATAAATTACAAACTTTCCAAATGATTACACAGTGATAGACATCGATAACATTTCTTGTGAGAAATTTTAAAAGTCCTACCTGGAAGTTGCCAGTCAGACCCATGTTGTTTCACCAGTCCCTTCCCCACCGTAAGTCTCAGGAGTCCTGTAATGAGGCGGGACTTCCTGTCCACTGTAGATGGATTCTGGCTGGCTCCAAAATAGTGAGAACCAACTAGATCTCTGACGAGAATGTCTGACAAGCATTGAATGGTTGGGGATGGGACTGGGTGGGCTTGGTCATTTCTCTTAGTTCTCCCCAAACAATGATTCTAAATTTCCCTGCCATTTAGTACCATCTTTGCCTACATTTCCTCTCTCTTTTTGGGCATTATAGAAGTTGACATGGAAAGTGACAGCTGAATTTTCTATGTTAACTCTAAGACTACCAGATAAAACTCCAGATTGCCATATCCTTAATAATAAATCTGTATGTATTTTGCTGTCTTTTAATGAAATTTTTAAGAAGTGCAATAAAAGAAAATTATTTAGAAAAATTTAAGAGTCTAGTTCTATAGAAACTGTGCTTATTCTAACAGCTTCATAATGTCAAAGATTTAGGCTTAGAGTTCTAAACAGAGGTGGTACAGTTTTGAAAGGGTGTTTTGGAAATTTCCAGGGGTGTCTTGGTTACACAATGATTGGAGAGAACCACATGCATTTGGGAAGGCTGGAGGTTTCACGCATCCTGCTGATTTTCATAAGGGAGAACTGTCCCAAAATTTGAAAGATTTTTCATCTTCTAAAAGGACAATCCTGTAGCTGAGAAGCCTATTTATAATTATCTTGGCACAGTTTTTGTTTTCATATAAATTTCAAGTGTGTTTTTTTGGTACAGTTTTGATATAAAGTAATTTTCTAGCAATATGAACCTAGGGAAGGGCTTTTGTTTTCTTTTTTACTTTCTCCAGAACATTAAAAGAACTGTTACCCTTTCAGAAAAGTCTCAGCCTTTAGACACTGCTTATGGTATTTAAATCACCAATACAATTTCTCTGTCACATTCATGGTGATTCAGTACACAGAGGTAAGCATACAACTATTACTATTTCCTTATGCCTACAAGTGAAGATAGGACCAAACTTTTGGCAGATTAAAATGCATAATTTTTTCATTCCCTGGTGGCTCAGAGGTTAAAGCGTCTGTCTCCAATGCGGAAGACCCGGGTTCGATCCCTGGGTTGGGAAGATCCCCTGGAGAAGGAAATGGCAATCCACTCCAGTATTCTTGCCTGGAGAATCCCATGGACGGAGAAGCCTAGTAGGTTACAGTCCACGGGGTCGCAAAGAGTTGGACAAGACTGAGCGACTTCACCCCCTCACCTCCTCACTCCACCCCTATATTGTAGTTAAGACATTTTAATTTTTTGTTACTATTAACAATGTGTGTATAAACAAGTTATACTGTCTGTGAATTTCATCTAAGGATAGACAAGGAAGAGAACTACAAAGTATTTATTACAAAAAAAAAAAACAACAAACTAGTTACAGAATGTATTATTCTTACTGCCTAAAATGAAATGTAACACAGAAAGCAAATACCCGAGTGACCGCCAACAGCTCAAACAATAGAATTTCACCAGAACTACAGAAATCCACTTCAGGCCCTTCTCAAAAATAGTCTCTTTCTTCTGTGAAAAGGTAACCACTATTTTGGCTTTCATGAAAATCTCTTTACAATTTACCGCTTAAACATACCTTACTAAACACCAGTTTAGTATGTCTTTCTCTCTCTCTTTTTCTTTGAGTTGCCTGCTGCTGATGCCAAGTTGCTTCACTCGTGTCTGGCTCTGTGCAACCCCATAGACGGCAGCAGCCCACCAGGCTCCCCCGTCCCTGGGATTCTCCAGGCAAGAACACTGGAGTGGGTTGCCATTGCCTTCTCCACTGAGTTGCCTACAAATGAATTACAGCATGGATGATTGTGGTCTTTGGTTTCTTTCACTAGACATTAAGTTTTTGAGATTGATTTACACTGTTGAGTCTAGCTAGTATTCATCTTTTTCATTGTTGCAGAATGTTCCATTGTATGAAAATACCACAATTTACTTTTCCATTCTACTACTGATGCTCACTAGGCTGCTTCCAGATTTTGGTGATTACAAATAATACTATGAACATTCCTCTTCTGCTTTGTGATGTACTTATGCACACATTTTTGAGGAGTATATTTAGGATTAACGGATAAAATGAAGGTCATCTAGCTAAATTTTAATTTCAGGTAAACACCAAACTTTATTTCACTATAAGTGCATTCAAAATGATGTATGGAGTGTACCTATACTAAAGATTTGTTTGTTCTTTACCTAAAATACAAATTTAGCTGGCATCCTGTAGTTTCATTTGCTAAATCTGGCAACCCTAATATAAACCTATAAGTGGGAATTGCTATATTATAGAATATGTATAACTTCAGCTTCACTAGACAATGCTAAACTGTTTTACTAAGAAGCTGAATGAAATTACATCTTTAGGAGTGTATGAGAATTTTGTCGTTACAAATTTCATGATCACATATACGTGGGTCTTTTTCTGGACCTTATTCTATTCTATTGGATCATTATTTCACTCTGGTGCCCACATCACATTGTAATAATTACATAACAATAACAAGTCTTGATTTCTTGATTTACGTAAGCTCTCCCAGCTGTCTTTTTCTTTAAAAGTGTCTTAGATATTTTTAGTCCCTTGAATTTCTATACAAATTTCAAAATCAGACTGGAAAGTTTTAAGAAAAACCTGCTGGTATTTTGATTTGTTACTGAATCTATAAAACAGTTATAAAGCACATCTTTATAATAATTTGTCATCTAATTCATGAATACTGGGTATAACTGTTTAGTCCTCCTTTTTAATCATTTTATCCTTTAACATGTATCAGTTAAAGCCCCACTTGCAAATACCAACAAAGTATCTATTTCTTGGCATGATTCTATTGTCTTTTTTCCTTTTGGTTATGAATTATATTTTATTGTTCCACTACGTGTGTTAAAAGATAGTGGATACAAAAATAAATACTAGTAATTCCAAGAAAAGGCCATATCACTTCTGAGACACTGACAATAAGGGGGAGTGAGGAAACTGATCTGTAGGTAAACTGAGTCTAGCTTGTTGCCACTTTAATTAGATTCAGCTCACCATTTATTCAAAAGTTATATGGAAGGTATGAGAACTTTCCAAACAGCAAGACTTAAGATCAGCTCCTTGGAAGATACCAAAGGTTTCTTTATACTTTAAAGATGAGCCACCATTTTTCTGAACCATAGGGAATCTTACTTTGCTTTATAGTCTGGATGCCAGCTTTTGGGGTCACTGAGGAGATTTTTACTTTTTAGTCATAATTTTAACTTTCTACAAGCCTCAGAATCTTTCTCTACCTCTGTCCTGCTGCCAGTCTTTGAAGAAGAGTAGCAGTGGACTCAATGAAGGCCTGATGTACCTCAACAGGATTTTTCTTAGCTACTCTGCTCTTCCCCACAGACTTCAGAAGGCAGCTCCAGTGCACTCAATAACAGTATTTCTGTTTACTTTTATCTTCTGTTTGCTTGCTGCTGCTCAATAGAAATAGAACTGATTATATATATTGAGCTTATATCCAGTAACACTGTTCTATTTACTTATTAATTCTAATAGTATTAGGATGGTACAAAAGTAAATGCAGCTTTTGTATTGTTGAAATTTGCCATTTGATACATTCTTAAATGTGGTTATTTTACACATCATTTTGGGCTTCCTGCTGGGCTTCCCAGTTGGTAAAGAATCTGACTACAATGCAGGAGACCCTGGTTCAGTTCCTGGGTTGGGAAGATCTTCTGGAGAAGGGATAGGCTACCTACTTCAGTATTCTTGGGCTTCCCTGGTGGCTCAGCTGGTAAAGAATCTGCCTGCAATGTGGGAGACTTGGGTTCAATCTCTGGGTTGGGAAGATCTCCTGGAGAAGGGAAAGACTACCCACTCCAGTATTCTGGCCTGGAGAATTCCATGGGCCATATAGACCATGGGATCATAAAGAGTCAGACAAAATTAAGCAAATTTCACACATCATTTTAATATGCACTTCTCACTTTTTTTTTTTTTGCTGATGACTTATCACTTGCTGTTTATTTTATATCAATTTTAGACTATAGAAATTCAAGCAATTTTCTTTTTTTAATTTTTAAAATTGTTAAATTGAGGGATAATTGCTTTACAATATTGTGCTGGTTTCTGCCATATATCAACATGAATCAGCCATAGGTATACATATAACCCCACCCTCTTGAATCTCCCTCCCACCTCCCACTCTATCCCACCCTTCTAGGTTATACAGACTACCAGTTTGAGCTCCCAGAGTCATACAGCAATTTTTTTTATTCAATTTCAAAGTGGGTCATAAGGCAGCAAAGACAACTCGCAACATCAGCAATGCCTCTGGCCCAGGAAATGCTAATGAACGTACAGTGCAGTTGTGGTTCAAGAAGTTTTGCAGAGGACACAAGCACCTTGAAGAAGAGCATAGTGGCTGGCCATCAGAAGTTAACAACCAGTTGAGAGTCATCATCAAGGCTATCCTCCTACAACTACACGAAAAGCTGCCAAAGAACTCAACACTGACCATTCTGTGCTCATTCAGCATTTGAAGCAAATTGGAAAGGTGAAAAAGCTCAATAAGTGGGTGTCTCACGAGCTGACCACAGATTTAAAAAAAAACAAACTGTCCTTTTGAAATGTCATCTTCTCTTATTCTACACAACAACAATGAACCTTTTCTCAATCAGATTGTGATGTGTGACAAAAAGTGGATTTTATATGACAACCTGTGATGACCAGCTCAGTGGCTGGATCTAGAAGCTCCAAAGTACTTCCCAAAGTCAAACTTGCACCAAAAAAAGGTCATGGTCACTGGTGGTCTGCTGCCCATCTGATCCACCACAACTTTCTGAATTTGGGAGAAACTGTTACATATGAGAAGTATGCTCAGCAAATCAATGAAATGCACCAAAAACTGCAATGCCTGCAGCCCACATTGGTCAACAGAAAGAGCCCAATTCTTCTCCACAGTAATGCTCGACTGCATGTTATACAACCAATGCCTCAAAAGTTGAATGAATTGGGCTGTGAAGTTTTGCCTTACCAGTCATATTCACCTGATCTCTCACCAACCAACTACCACTTCTTTAAGTATCTTGACAACTTTCTGCAGGGAAAACACTTCTGCAACCAGCAGGATGCAGAAAATGCTTTCCAAGAGTTTGTCAAATCCTGAAACACAGATTTTTGTGCTACAGAAATAAACAAACATTTCTCATTGGCAAAAAATATGTTAATTGTAATGGTTCTTATTTTGATTAATAAAGATGCGTTTGAGGTTAATTAAAATGATTTAAAAATTCATGGTCCGAAACCTCAATTACTTTTGTACCAACCTAATAGATTCTTTGGAGAAGCGCAAAGTGCAAAGAAGCACTCAAGGACCTTGACAGTTAACTTCAGCTTTACCCATTGGTTAAGAGTATTACTTCTTGAGCCTCATTCCTGGGTTTAAATTCAAACTCTGTCACTTGTTAACTAAAGGACACCGGACAAGGTTTTGTTTTGTTCTGTTCAAAATTTCCTCACGTATAAGGATAATAATGGCACCTCTCTCAGCACAAGAGAAGACTCTACACATGGACATCACCAGATGGTCAACACCGAAATCAGATTGATTATATTCTATGCAGCCAAAGATGGAGAAGCTCTATAAAGTCAACAAAAACAAGACCAGGAGCTGACTGTGGTTCAGATCATGAACTCCTTATTGCCAAATTCAGACTGAAATTGAAGAAAGTAGGGAAAACCACTAGACCATTCAGGTATGACCTAAATCAAATCCCTTATGATTATACAGTAGAAGTGAGAAATAGATTTAAGGGCCTAGATCTGATAGATAGAGTGCCTGATGAACTATGGAATGAGGTTTGTGACATTGTACGGGAGACAGGGATCAAGACCATCCCCATGGAAAAGAAATGCAAAAAAGCAAAATGGCTCTCTGGGGAGGCCTTACAAATAGCTGTGAAAAGAAGAGAAGCGGAAAGCAAAAGAGAAAAGGAAAGATATAAGCATCTGAATGCAGAGTTCCAAAGAATAGCAAGAAGAGTAAGAAGGCCTTCTTCAGCGATCAATGCAAAGAAATAGAGGAAAAGAACAGAATGGGAAAGACTAGAGATCTCTTCAAGAAAATTAGAGATATCAAGGGAACATTTCACGCAAAGATGGGCTCGATAAAGGACAGAAATGGCATGGACCTAAAAGAAGCAGAAGATATTAAGAAGACGTGGCAACAATACACGGAAGAACTGTACAAAAAGATCTTCATGACCCAGATAATCATGATAATGTGATCACTCATCTAGAGCCAGATATCTTGGAATGTGAAGTCAAGTGGGCCTTAGAAAGCATCACTAAGAACAAAGCCAGTGGAGGTGATGGAATTCCAGTTGAGCTGTTTCAAATCCTGAAAGATGATGCTGTGAAAGTGCTGCACTCAGTGTGCCAGCAAATTTGGAAAACTCAGCAGTGGCCACAGGACTGGAAAAGGTCAGTGTTCATTCCATTTCCAAAGAAAGGCAATGCCAAAGAATGCTCAAACTACTGCACAATTGCACTCATCTCACATGCTAGCAAAGTAATGCTCAAAATTCTCCAAGCCAGGCTTCAGCAATACATGAACCGTGAACTCCCTGATGTTCAAGCTGGTTTTAGAAAAGGCAGAAGAACCAGAGATCAAATTGCCAACATCCACTGGATCATGGAAAGAGCAAGAGAGTTCCAGAAAAAACATCTATTTCTGCTTTATTGACTATGCCAAAGCCTTTGACTGTGTGGATCACAACTTTGGAAAATTCTGAAAGAGATGGGAATACCAGACCACCTGACCTGCCTCTTGAGAAATCTGTATGCAGGTCAGGAAACAACAATTAGAACTGGACATGGAAAAACAGACTGGTTCCAAATAGGAAAAGGAGTATGTCAAGGCTGTATATTGTCACCTGCTTATTTAACTTATATGCAGAGTACATCATGAGAAACACTGGGCTGGAAGAAACACAAGCTGGAATCAAGATTGCTGGGAGAAATCTCAATAACCTCAGATATGCAGATGACACCACCCTTATGGCAGAAAGTGAAGAGAAACTAAAGGGCCTCTTGATGAAGGTGAAAGAGGAGAGTGAAAAAGTTGGCTTAAAGCTCAAGATTCAGAAAATGAAGATCATGGCATCCGGTCCTATCACTTCATGGGAAATAGATGGGCAAACAGTAGAAACAGAGTCAGACTTTATTTTTGTGGGCTCCAAAATCACTGCAAATGGTGATTGCAGCCATGAAATTAAAAGACGCTTACTCCTTGGAAGAAAAGTTATGACCAACCTAGATAGCATATTCAAAAGCAGAGACATTACTTTGCCGACTAAGGTCCGTCTAGTCAAGGCTATGGTTTTTCCTGTGATCATGTATGGATGTGAGAGTTGGACTGTGAAGAAGGCTGAGCGCCGAAGAATTGATGCTTTTGAACTGTGGTGTTGGAGAAGACCCTTGAGAGTCCCTTGGACTGCAAGGAGATCCAACTAGTCCATTCTGAAGGAGATCAGCCCTGGAATTTCTTTGGAAAGAATGATGCTAAAGCTGAAACTCCAGTACTTTGGCCACCTCATGGGAAGAGTTGACTCATTGGAAAAGACTCTGATGCTGGGAGGGATTGGGGGCAGGAGGAGAAGGGGACGACAGAGGATGAGATGGCTGGATGGCATCACTGACTTGATGGATGTGAGTCTGAGTGAACTCTGAGAGATGGTGATGAACAGGGAGGCCTGACGTGCTGCGATTCATGGGGTTGCAAAGAGTCAGACGTGACTGAGCGACTGAACTCACTCACTCACTCACAGGTTTGTTGTGTGGATTAAATGAGATAATACATGCACAGTATTTACAACAGTGCCAGGCACTTAAAAATACTTGACAGACAATAACTCTCACCACCTCCCAGCATCTTCCCAGGTCTCTCTCCCTGTTGCTCCCTGTGCTCCAGCTTAGTGAAGACTTTCTCTACTGCCTTAAACACAGTTCTGCCTTTCTTTACCTGCTTAACTCCTTCTCATTTCTTACCTCTCAAGTTACATATTGCTGCCATGAAAAATGGAACCCTCACCACTACCACCATCACCCCAGGACCACAGTAAATTCTACAGCTCTCTTACTACCTCCAAACAGTGAACAGCAGCAAATATTGCCATATGTTAACATACACCAAAAAGAATTCTTTATCTAAAGGAGCATTTCAATGTACTACATTTGTACTGAATTAAGCTATTATACTCTATTACACTGTATCTTTGGTTAATTCCAAATACTGTAAGAGAAGGATTTTTCCATATTAAAAAGATTAAATTTTTTTAAATAAAAATTGCATGTGCCGTCATAAAATGCAGCTGGAATTTATTTGCATAATATCAGGTTTCTCAAAGTTTAGTGCAGTAATTACATACTGCTGTCATGGTGAAAATTTGGAGCTTGGCTGGGCATGTTTTTGTAGTGCTATTGCCATCTCAAACTTCACCCTCCGCTTTGAAAGCACCCTAAATGTTCCTCTGATGCCAGTATTAAAAAAAAAAAAAAACAAACACCTATGGAAAAATATAATCATCCAAACTCAGAGAAAGGAGATTAGGAGATTAGCACTGAGATATGTTAAAATAGTACAGCCATTCATCTATTTGGGATTTGAGATGTTTTGCCTAGAGGAGGGGGATGGTTGGTGTCTCCCTCTAACTCCAAGGTCTTAGGATAATATGCTTCAGTGCGCTGCAACCTGTTTCCTCTTCCCTATCACCACCAATTTATTTAGCAATGCTGAGAAAATTCCTCAGTTTTCTGAACTTTAAACTAGTGCCTTTCCAAGATGATCTTATAGATCAGAGGTCAGTAAAATTATTTTTTTCTTTTACTATAAAAGTCCAGGTAGTAAATGTTTTCAGCTTTATATGCCATCTGATCTTTGTTGCAATTACTCAAATTTGCTTCTGTCATGTAAAAGTCACCAGAGCAAGTCATAAATGAATGGGTATGACTATGTTCCAGTAAAATTTTATTTTCAAAAATACGTGGCAGGCTGTATTTGGTCTGTGGTACACAGTTTCTGGAGCAATGCTATAGACTACTTCTTAATAAATAAGAATATAATTTATTCATTGTTTGTTCATTTACTTATTCAAAGAGTATATATCAAGAGTTATTATGTGTAACAGGCACCATTCAAGGCACTGGAGACAGAGCAGCAAAGCAGACAGGTAAGGTCCCTGGTCTGTCTTTTCTGTCAAGAAAGAAAGTTTCAGATAATGAATAAGGAAATAAATAATTAGGTGCTTTGAATATATTAAAGTTGAATGTGTCATGGTAAATGTCTGAGGCCTGCAGGAAAATGTACCTGGTATTTGAGATACGACTCCAAGAGGGTGGCTTTGCACAGAAGCTATGAGTCTGTGCACTGGTGCTTTATATACCATTATCTTTAACCCTCATGACAGCACCACAAGGTGTATTAATGAACTTTTTTATAGAAGAGGAAAAACATTCCCAGAGGCTTCAAGAAGAAAGATAACATGCCTACAATTCATAGCTACTAATAACAGAACTGGGAGTCAAATCCAGGTTCATTTGTTTCCAAGGACCAAGAATTTCCCATGTCTGCTAGAAACTATTAATAGAATCTCTGCTCAGAGAGTCCAGTACATTGCCTGTGCTAGAATTATTGGAAATCAGGACTGGAAAGAAACCAACAGACCACTTTCACTCATTTACCTTTTATTCAAGTATCATTCACCCCTTTAACAAATGTTTACTGAGCACTTACTATGAAACAGGCACAACTAAGGATACCATGATGAGTCAAACAAATAAGGTCTCTGACCACAGGGATGCTGGAAAACATTGAAAACTGGCTCTGAGGAGGTAGAAGAAGCTCTGATTTATACCATGTGCCAATTTGTGTCGTATAAATACTTCCCCCATGGAGGATTTCAAGTTGATAGCTTGTTGTGAACCAGCTTGCACAATTGTCTTTTTGTGACAAGTTCTGCACATCTCTTGCTCTGTGGACCCTCTGTGCTTACCATCTAGTATAGACACAGACAAGTAAACAGGCCATTTTAATACAGGGTAAGAAGTACGATTATATGCGGTGGAAGTAGGATACTTTCGGTGCTGGATTAATGCAAAGAATAGACATATAAACTCGACATAAAAAAAGAAAGAAAGAACAGAAGCAATTGCTGTGATTTATTTGACACCAAAGAAGGAAATATTTGGGAACATATGTATTTTGATAGATATAAATCCTCACTTTCTGTAGAAATATTTGTCATCTTGTTGACACACTCCAAATGGTCCTTGAATGAAATTATTTATATTCTTGTTTTACTTCTCAACTTTACTTGGCTAAAAGTAGCCTGATTTAACTAAACGTTTGGGGTTCTAGTGTCATTCCTGCTGCTAACTGGTCTTGTGACCATGGGCAAGTAACTTGATTCTTTGTATACTGGTGCCTGAATGACCTGAAGAATGTCAATATCAGTGCTTCACTATCAAACCTCTCCAGCCATATAAGCATTTTATTTTGATTAAGCACCTCTTTTTTGTCCCCCTCACTGGGGCTCACAGACAATGGGCATAAATGACAAGATGAAATTCTAGATTCTACCCCCATTTTCCAAACCATAGAACCATTTAGAGAAGGACCATCTTAGAACTAAAAGTTTAGCAAAGCCCACATTTAAAAAATACCTATAAAATCCACAGTATTTTAAAACCAAGATAGGACAGGAACACCAATGCTATGTGCACAGCCTTTTGAAAATGTCAGCAACTCTATAGCTTGAGAACAAAGACAAATACTGAAACTCACAGGACTTGAGAGCTTTCCCAGTCACATCTGCAGGCATCTGCTCATTTCTAACATTCACTGTCTTTGTAAAGGAGACAGCAACTGGGACCTGTTCAGACTGGAACCTGTTCATACATTAGCTAGAAACACCAGGTAACAGTTGCTGGAAGAACACAAATGATCAGCACATAGGTTGTCATCCTCATACCCTGGAGTTGTAGTTGCCTTTCTAGTATTGTCCACAGCAAGATCCATGTTTTCAGGTTTCGTCCCTCAGGTCCCTGATTCCAATAAAGGAGGCTGAGGGCCATGGCTGATTCCACTGAGGCTCTCTTTCCACAGTCATCCTGATTTAGTTCACCTCTTCTGATGTGATTGTGTGGGCAGGCCACTCAGACCGCTCCAGCACAAACCACAGCAATTCCAAGTCTTGCCTCTCTTCATTTTTAAGTGAGGCTTATATCCCAGGGATTGGAGATGTGGGTAATCAAAGGGCCACAGCTGCAACCTGAAAAGCTATTTTTTTTTTTTTTATGGTTGTTCCAAACATATGCATTGGGTTCATTTGGAATTCATCCCTCTAACTTTGGTTTCAAAGCAATACGTAGTAGTCTTCAGAACATATGGATGGTGGGCTATGATGAAGATTCTGTCTATATCTAAAAACCCCAAATGGGACAGATCAATTGACAGACTCAGATTCTCCATTCAGACTAGCTTTCTGGACGCGGTTAACCATATAATGACCAAATCCATACTTTACTGTGGAAAATTCTTCAAGAGATAGGAATATCAGACCACCTGACCTGCCTCCTGAGAAATCTGTATGCAGGTCAATAAGCAACAGTTAGAACTGGACATAAAACAGCAGGCTGGTTCCAAATAGGAAAAAGAGTATGTCAAGGCTGTATAATGTCACCCTGTTTATTTAACTTATATGCAGAGTACATCATGAGAAATGCTGGGCTGAATGAAGCACAAGGTGAAATCAAGATTTCTGGGAGAAATATCAATCACCTCAGATATGCAGATGACACCACCCTTATAGCAGAAAGTGAAGAAGAACTAAAAAGCCTCTTGATGAAAGTCAAAAAGGAGAGTGAAAAAGGTGCCTTAAAACTCAACATTCAGAAAACTGTGATCATAGCATCCAGTCCCATCACTTCATGGCAAATAGATGGAAAAAATGGAAACAGTGACAGACTATTTTGGGGGCTCCAAAATCACTGCAGGTGGTGACTGCAGCCATGAAATTAAAAGACACTTGCTCCTTGGAAAAAAGCTATAACCAACCTATGCAGCATATTAAAAACCAGAGACATTACTTTGCCAACAAAGGTCTGTCTAGTCAAAGCTGTGGTTTTTCCAGTAGTTACGTATGGATGTGAGAATGGACTATAAAGAAAGCTGAGCGCTAAAGAATTGATGCTTTGAACTGTGGTGTAGGAGAAGACTCTTGAGAGTCCTTTGGACTGTAAGGAGATCCAACCAGTCCATCCTGAAGGAAATCAGTCCTGAATACTCATTGGAAGGACTGATACTGAAGCTTCAACTCTTTGGATACCTGACGAGAACTGACTCGTTAGAAAAGACCCTGATGCTGGGAAAGATTGAAGACAGGAGGAGAAGGGGACGACAGAGGATGAGATGGTTGGATGGCATCATCAACTGGATGGACATGAGTTTGAGCAAGTCCTGGGAGTTGGTGATGGATAGGGAAGCCTAGTGTGCTGAAGTCCATAGGGTCACAAAGAGTCAGGCACAACTGAGTGACTGAACTGAATTGAACACTGTGTTCTTTGTAAACCAAACCTTGCTTCACATCAAAAAGCTACCAGGTATCTGGGTCTATGTGCTTCACTATAATTTTCTATCAGAATATCAGTAATTGCACATTTAACCAGACAGACTGGCAGGCAATACAGGTCACACATTTAGTCAGAAGCACCATGGGACATGGTGAAGGCTGTGACAAAGTAGAAAGCACAGGTCTTGTGTACAGGAGGCAGATTGTTCCCCCAGATTGTTGCTATGTGACAAAGTAAGCCCAGTGGTAAAGGACCTGCTAACTTTTCAAAGGAAGCCTACAATCTGGATTTTGATGTAAATTCCCTCAATTTTTAATGGTTCACAATTAATCTTTGTTTAAATCTATGGGCCAAAAACATTGGTGGGTTAGAATAGGCATACATACCACAAGTTTGCAATCTCTGGAACTGATGGAACTACTTCATATAGCCACCTATAATTTTGAAGATTTTTCCCCAACTTAAAAATGGGACCAAATTTAATCTTCCACCCTTGCCATGTACCCTTCTTTTTTTATATGCTTTATTTAATTAAAGGCTGAATTCAGGAAAGTGCATATATTATAATTGCACAGGTTCACAAACTGAACATACATGTATAACACTCAATTCTGGAAACAGAACATGATCTGCCTTTTGAAAGCCCTCTTCCAGTCAGTACCACAATATTAACATAATTGCAGACATATTTCTGTTATTTTTCTAAGTAAAGCCAAATTCCAACCATCTCATCATCTGTCATCCCCTTCTCCTCCTGCCTTCAATCTTTCCCAGCATCAGGGTCTTTCCCAAGGAGTCAGTTCTTTGCATCAGGTGGCTGAAGTATTAGAGCTTCAGCTTCAGCATCAGTCCTTCCAATGAATATTCAGGACTGATTTCCTTTAGGATTTACTGGTTGGATGATGGACAGGGAAGCCTGGCATGCTGTAGTCCATGAGGTCTCAGAGTCAGACACAACTGAGCTACTGAACTGAACTTAAAGTCAAATTAATGCATCAAATGAATATTGGCTGTGCACAAATTAGTTACAGTAATAGTACAGGTACTACTACATTACTATAATATTGCTATAGCACAGCAAACTGTGGATTGCCAAAAGGCAAAGTCTACATATATAGTTGCCATACTAGGAACTCTGGTCTGATATTTCAGACAATGTATCAGCAGAGTTAAAATAACAGTCCAGGGCTCCCCGGGTGGCTTCTTGGTAAAGGATCTGCCTGCCAGTGCAGAAGACACGGGTTCATCCCCTGGTCCAGGAAGATCCCACATGCTACAGAGCAACTAAACCTGTGCACCACAGCTAACTGCAACTATTGAGCCCAGCTGCCGCAACCACCTAAGCCCACATGCCCTAGAGCTCATGTTCCACAAGAGAAGCCACTACAACGAGAAGGCAAGCACTGCAACAGAGACTAGACCCCACTTATCGCAACTAGGGAAGAGCCCATGTAGCAACGAAGACCCAACACAGCCAAAAATAAATAAATAAATATTATTTATTTTAAAAAGTGACAGCTGTTCAAAAAAATAATCACCCTGACCTAGTTTTCCCCTCACTTTGCTGATAAAAGCAATGCCAAGGGAAAGGCTTTGAACTTATATCCTTTTTGTTACCTAATCCATGTCATTTGCACCAAATGCTTCCCTAACTACATGTTTAGGTAAAATCCAAATGTGTAGTTTCACAGTCTCTATGAAAGGAGTACCAAGATGCTATCAATTTTTTTTTCATATAATCAGCTCTCTGTATAAAATGCAGGACTTTTTCATAAAATCAGCTCTCTGTATAAAATGCAGGACTCTGTATAAAATGCAGGACATTTGTTTAAAATGCTTGTATTTATCTTACAAAGTTTACATCATCAAAAGCCTGGCTGTGCTTTGCCTCCTTAATGCATTTGTCTTTTCTTCCTTCAGCAGTCATCCTGCAGTTTAAATTTTCTGTTCCTCACATCCTTTGTTTTGAAAGCAACCTGAACCTGGCATCAATTTTTTTTTTTTTAAGTGAGAAATAAATAGTCTGTGATGTATGTTATGGCACATTTGGCACAGGACGCTAAAACAAAGACAGGGCTTTGTGGGTTTTTGTATCAAAACACATGCCAGCACTTGGCAAAAGCAGTCCTGGTGAACTTACCATAGACTGCAATCGCTTCTTGATTGATTCAGCTGCTGTCCATCTGTTCTGGCTGTCCGCTGCCATTCCAAACTGCTCCTTCTTCACACCCAGCTGCCAGGCAGAGAAATCACCACAATTTACACTCCTACTGCACAGTCTCCAGCCCCGCTGTCTGGATTTTCACATATTGACTGAAAAAGGGCATCAAAAGTGCCCTAAATCCCAATTTATTAATAATCTATGAAACACAAGCAACACTGAGATGGCTTTTCACTTATTATATGTAAAGTCCATTTGCAGTCCTCATTGTTTGACTAAAATGACCTGTTTGAGGAGAATGAGGAAATGGAAATTCTTACATTGCTGGAGGCAGTTAAACCCATCCAAACCCATCCTAATCTGGTAGGTAGGATTTTGGTCTCCATGGCTTTTGCTTCTAACATGACAAAAGGGACTTTGCAACGGAATTGGAGCTACTAATCAATTGGCCTTACCATAGGGAAATACTTCTGTATTATCAGATGGGTCCAATGTGATTACAGGAGCCCTGAAGACCAGAAGAGACAGAGATGCGACTAGTGTGAGGTGGCTGTGATGCCATGGCTGGTTCTGAGATACAGCAGATTCTGGGCAGGTACTGGTGAATGAGTTCTAGGGATAAGGGTGGCTCCAGCTGACAGCCATCAAAGACACAGAACCTAGTCCTGCAGATGTGCGTGCACGTGTGTGCTCGGTCATGCCTGACTTTTATGTGATGCCCCTATGGACTGTAACCCGCCAGACTCCTCTGTCCATGGAATTTTCCAGGCAGGAGTACTGGAGTGGGTCACCATTTCCTTCTCCACCTGCAGCTGTGAGGAAATGAATTCTCTCCACAGCACAAAGGAGCTTGGAAACAGATTCTCCCCGTAGAGTTTCCAACGGGGAACATAGCCTGCTGACACCTGCTTCTGGCCTTTTGAGACTCAAAACAGAGAAACCAGCCAAACCCTTTGGATATTTTACCTACATAACCCTGAAATCATGAGCGTTGTCTCAGTTCACTAGATTTGCCTTACTTGATCATGGCAGCACATTAGTTAGGGCTCTCCAGAGAAAACAGAACCTACAGGATAGAGCTGTATTCAAGAGGAGACATCAGAATTGGTTCCGGTGTTAAGAATGAGGGATTTCCAGGTGGTTCATTGGTAAAAAAATCCATCTCCAATGCAGGAGAGAGGGAGTCAATCCCTGGGTGGGGAAGATCCCCTGAGGTAGGAAATGAAAACCCACTCCAGTATTCTCGCCTGAAAAATCATATGGACAGGCGGCTTAGCAGGCTACAGAGTCTGGCATGACTTAGCCACCAAGCACGCACACACGTTATGAATGAAGCCAGAGAAGTCTGACAACCTGCCGCCTACAACCTGGAGACTCAGAAGAGCCACTGGGATAATCCAGGCCGGGCCTGAGACCCTGAGAACCAAGGCACTTCTAGCGTAAGTCTCTGAGTTCAAGGGCGGAGAACCTGGAGCTCTCATGTCCCCGAGCAGTAGAAGAAAGACGCTCCAGCTCAAGAAGGAGGAGGTTGGGTCATGCCCTCCCGTGGACACAGCGACTCTGCAGCAACGTCAGATCAAACAGGAACGGCTGGGACATAATCTCATAAACACCGTCCTCAGCACAACCCACCAAAACCAGGAGTGAACAGAAAACCCAAAGCTTCTCCCTGAGGAGCAGAGTTTGATCCCCACACACAGTACCTGTACCTGAGAGTCTTTCAAAACCTGTACCTGAGAGTCGGTTCCTCAAAACATCTAGCTTTGAAAACCAGCAGGGCTCGTGTCCACAGACCACAAGGCTACACGAACCTGGGAGATGCCTCTTAAAGGGCTCACACTCGAACTCACCCAGATAGGGTTTAGTGAGGCGGTAGCCTCTGGAAAGAAGCTGACCATATGTGGTGGTGGTTTAATCGCTAAGTCGTGTCTGACTCTAGGGGCCCCATGGACTGTAGCCTGCCAGGCTCCTCTTTCCACGGGGTTCTCCAGGCAAGAATACTGGAATAGGTTGCCATTTGTTCACCTGAAAGGTGTCTGTCTGACAGGAATCTAATTTGGCACACAACCAGGGGCCTACTGGCTGACAGGCACCATCTCCAAGCTCCAGCCAGTGGAGGCATCTTTTCTTTTTTAAAAAATGTTATACTGAGTAGCAACAGCGCCAGAGCCCAGCTGAGATGCTCCTAGAGGCTTTGTCCGTGTTGTTTCTCCAGCGGCGGCAGCTCTCGCCCTGACATCAGAATGAGTCCGGCTCGTGTTCCTCCGCGGAGGTCTCTCTCTCCTGCGGTGAATGCAACCTAAAGCGTCTGAGTCCGCGATGGACAGAGAAGTGGAACTACTCCATAAACTCTATCAGTGGCTTGCGCTTTGAAGCTATAGAAGAAAGTTTGAGCAATGAGGGAAACTTACAGATGTAGTAATAAGGGATCCTGCAAGTAAAAGATAAGAAACGTCTGATTTTGTAACTTTTTCATCCATGGCTGAGGTTGAGGCTGCTGTGGCCACAGGACCTCATTCAGTTGATGGGACAGTGGTTGAGCCAAAATGTGCTATTGCAAGAGGGGAAGCCAGGGGCTCATGTAACTATGGGGCTTCCCACGTGGTGCTCATGGTTTAGAACTCACCTGCCAAAGCAGGGGACATAAGAGATGCAAGTTTGATCCCCGGGTCAGGAAGATCCCCTGGAGGAGAGCATGGCAACCCACTACAGTATTCTTGGTTGAATAATTCAATGAACAGAGGAGCCTGGTGGCCTACAGTTCATGGGGGTCACAAAGAGTTGAACACTGACTAAAGCAACTTAGTATACACACCCAAGCATATGTAACTGTGAAGAAGCTGTTTGTTGGTGGAATAAAGAAAATACTGAGGGACATCATCTTAGAGCTTACTTTGAGGAACATGGAAAAATTGATACCATTGAGATAATTACTGATAGGCAGTCTGGAAAGAAAAGAGGGTTTGAATTTGTTACTTTTGATAACCATGATCCTGTGGATAAGATTCTGTTGCAGAAATAACATGTTATCTTGGTCATAATGTAGTAGTTAGAAAGGTTTTGTCTAGACAAGAAATGTAGGAAGTACAAAGTTCTAGAAATGAAAAAGGAGGTGACTTTGGTTTTAGAGATTCTCATGGTGGTGGTGGGGGTGAAAACTTAGGACTAGAGCCCAGAAGTAACTTTAGAGGAGAGTCTGATGGATATGGAAGTCATGGTGGATTTGGGGATGGATAAAAGCCCTTACTCCTTGGAAGAAAAGTTATGACCAACCTAGATAGCATATTCAAAAGCAGAGACATTACTTTCCCAACAAATGTCCATCTAGTCAAGGCTATGGTTTTTCCTGTGATCATGTATGGATGTGAGAGTTGGACTGTGAAGAAGGCTGAGCACCAAAGAATTGATGCTTTTGAACTGTGGTGTTGGAGAAGACTCTTGAGAGTCCCTTGGACTGCAAGGAGATCCAACCAGTCCATTCTGAAGGAGATCAGCCCTGGGATTTCTTTGGAGGGAATGATGCTAAAGCTGAAACTCCAGTACTTTGGCCACCTCATGGGAAGAGTTGACTCATTGGAAAAGACTCTGATGCTGGGAGGGATTGGGGGAGGGAGGAGAAGGGGACGACAGAGGATGAGATGGCTGGATGGCATCACTCACTCGATGGACGTGAGTCTGAGTGAACTCCAGGAGTTGGTGATGGACAGAAAGGCCTGGTGTGCTGCGATTCATGGAGTCACAAAGAGTTGGACACGACTGAGCGACTGAACTGAACTGAACTGAATGGGTATGGAGGAGGACCTGGAGGTGGCAGTTTTGGAGACAGCCCTGGTTATGGAGGAAAAGGAGGATATGGTGGTGAAAGACCTGGATATGGCAACCAGGGTGAGGGCTACAAAGGTGGTGATGACAACTATGGAGGAGGAAATTATGGAAATTATGAATTTGGAAATTATAACCAGTAGCCTTCTAACTATGATCCAATGAAGAATGGAAACTTTGGTGGTAGCAGGAACATGAGGAACAATATGATGGAAGAGACTCTGGTCCAGAAGTCATCAGAAGAAGTGGGAGTTATGGGAGGAGAAGCCAATATTGAGCTTCTTCCTGTTTGCCACAGGAAGATGTCTCACTGCAGGTAACTAATAAAGAAATGGCCAACCAGAGTCCTCAAGAAATAAGAAATTCTGTACCATCTGAAAGTAGTTCTTGTTGGTGCCTTCATTTTAAAAAGCACTCTTTAGGAATAAAGGGAAATGTTTTGTGATAAAAATAATAGACTTCATTTAGGACATATTATTAATATAAAACAATTACAAAGTGAGGATAATCACTCACCTAGGGCCAGACATCCTGGAATGTGAAGTCAAGTGGGCCTTAGAAAACATCGCTATGAACAAAGCTAGTGGAGATAATAGAATTTCAGTTGAGCTATTTCATCCTGAATGATGATGCTGTAAAAGTGCTGCACTCAATGTGCCAGCAAATTTGGAAAACTCAGCAGTGGCCACAGGACTGGAAAATGTCAGCCTGGCATGCTACAATTCGTGGGGTTGCCAAGAGTTGGACACGACTGAGCAACTGAACTGAACTGAACTGAACATCAGCTAGAAGGATAAATGTATCATGTTTTGAATTAGGTTTTGTGAGTAGACATTAAAATTCTATTTTAAATGTAAACTTTATTAAAATAAATAGTCTTATATTCAAATACTTGGTGTAATGTTTACACATAGAATGTGAATCTTGTTATATGAATATTAAGTTGTCTAAAGGATTGTAATCCCCTCTATTTATAAAGCAGTTTCACAAAGCAATGCATATTGCCATTTCCCTTTCAGTTCAGTTCAGTTATTCAGTCCTGTCCGACTCTTTGTGACCCCATGGATTGCAGCACGCCAGTCTTGCTTGTCCATTACCAACTCCCGGAGGTTACTCAAGCTCGTGTCCATTGAGTCCATGATGCCTTCTAACCATCTCATCCTCTGTCATCCCTTTCTCCTCCTGCCTTTAATCTTTCCCAGCATCAGGGTTTTTTCCAATGAGTCAGTTCTTTGCATCAGGTGGCTAAAGAATTGGAGTTTCTACTTCAGCACCAGTCCTTCCAGTGAATATTCAGGACTGATTTCCTGTAAGATGAACTGGTTGGATTTCCTTGCAGTCCAAGGGACTCTCAAGAGTCTTCTCCAAAACCACAGTTCAAAAACATTAATTCTTCAGTGCTCAGCTTTCTTTATAGTTCAACTCTCATATCCATACTTGACTACTGGAAAAACCATAGCTTTGACTAGATGGACCTTTGTTGGCAAAATAATGCCTCTGCTTTTTAATATGCTGTCTAGGTTGGTCATAGCTTTTCTTCCAAGGAGCAAGTGTCTTTTAATTTCATGGCTGCAATCACCATCTGCAGTGATTTTGGAGCCCCTCAAAATAAAGTCTCTCATTGTTTCCCCATCTATTTGCCAGGAAGTGATGGGACCAGATGCCATGATCTTAGTTTTCTGAATGCTGAGTTTTAAGCCAGCTTTTTCACTCTCCTCTTTCACTTTCATCAAGAGGCTGTTTAGTTCTTCTTCAGTTTCTGCCATAAGGGTGGTGTCCTCTGCATACCTGAGGTATAGTGATAGATAAATGAGAAAAGCATTGTGGACATTATTGCCTCTCCCTAATAAAATGCCATTCTTTATACACTGTAAAATTTTTTTAAAAAATATGCTTTATTATCTTTTTTATTTCCCCTGCCCCTGTGGGCACTATCTATATGCTTTCCTTCTGCTCATTCCAGTTGACAGTTGAGTAATTTTTAGCTCTAGCTGGTGGGATCCATTTTTCTTTCTTTTTCTTCTCTATGTGTGCTTTTTCTTCTGTATATGTGAATGTTCTGAATATATGAAGAAAAATTTGTTTGCCTTCCCCATATTCATTCCTACTTCTTCTGAATATAGCCCCTAAATTGAACTAGGGAATTTCCCTTGCCCCTACCTCTTGGGACATGCACTTCTCCTTCAACTCCAGGCTAGGCAGTGGCTCTTATTCCCATGATCATTGTAATTGATTCAGGAATGAATACATGAACCTTATAGACCAATGAGAGGCCACAAAGTTTTGACTGGCAATCCTTGAGTAGAAACAGTCTCCGTTTTTCACTAAGTGTGAACTTGAAAATAAGCGGGAGCTGAAGCAAATGTAGCCATTTTGCTACTATGAGAAACATGGATATTGAATCACTACAATGAAGAAAGCCTACGGACATTGCTCAGACTCAGGATGAAGCCGTAACTGAAGCTAGCCTTACCCTTTGTATTATTTATATATATGAAATAATAATTGCCCTTTTGCTTAAGTCCTTGGATTTATGGGATACCACTTAAAAGGAGATCAAACCAGTCCATTCTAAAGGAGATCAGCCCTGGATGTTCTTTGGAAGGAATGATGCTAAAGCTGAAACTCCAGTATTTTGGCCACCTCATGTGAAGAGTTGACTCATTGGAAAAGACTCTGATGCTGGGAGGGATTGGGGGCAGGAGGAGAAGGGGACGACAGAGGATGAGATGGCTGGATGGCATCACCGACTCAATGGATGTGAGTTTGAGTGAACTCCGGGGAGTTGATGATGGACAGGGAGGCCTGGCGTGCTTTGATTCATGGGGTGGGAAAGAGTCGGACACGACTGAGTGACTGAACTGATTGACTGAACTGAACTGACTTACAACAAAAAAATGTCCTCATCTCGACACCATCCTGCTCTACTTTCTGTTTTCAGCTCTAAAATGTTGAAAGCTTGAATTTAAATTCTCAGAATTCGGAAATTAAAAGAAAAGATAATATGATCTAACAAATTTAATACTATACATACATTTGATTTCAAATATGATAAAAATTAATCTATATCTTCAAATATGCCTGAAATAGGATTTTAAATAAAAACACCCCCTTAGGACAAGGAATGAATGATAAGGTAATTAAGAATGATTGGGATGATTTCTGTTCTCTTTTAAGCTACTTTGATTAACCCTATTGTTACTTTTCTGTTATTCACCTAATCTGACAATATGGATCTGGAGAGAAAATGTGTGAAGGGTAACAGATGAGAAAAATTCACCTAATCTGACAATATGGATCTGGAGAGAAAATGTGTGAAGGGTAACAGATGAGAAAAAAAGTCAATTATTCTGACACTTAAACATCTGTCAGAGACCTCTGATCTGATGGAAGAACTTTGATTTTAGATATAAATTTCCTTTTTGCATTCTTGCCAGTTTTTTCTTTCAGTAACACACTAGAACATATCATGTCATATACTCAACATCTGGAATGAAGAAAGATTTCCTAAAGGACCCTTGGCTGCCTTTTGCTCCCCTGGAGGAAATTCCTAAGAGTTAGGTTGACAGCATGTTAAACAGGCATCATTCATTTGTGTGACAGTTCAGCATCTCACCACATTTAAGAGCAGAAGAATGAGAGCCCTTGATTTCTTCAGGCTAACTTTGGGGTTACATTATTTGATGCCAAAATGTCCAGATTAAGATGAAAAATATTTAGTCAGCCATCTAGATATTCTTAATTATACAGATGTTTGACATAAGCATAGCCTGTGGTGGCACTATTTGGATATTCCCATTCCTTTTGACCATTAAGCGTTTATCATCACTTGAGTGCCAGCCACATAGGAAGGATTGACACATGCCATTGTTCCTGCCCCTCATGAAGTTCACTGTCTTAGTGGCACACAAGTTACATAGTAAACCACAAGAAAGTGTGAATGATTAATGTATCCAATTTGGATACTTTAATTGCACAGAGTGTTACATTCGACTCAAAGCAAGACTTCTAGTTTATTCTGTGTTTTTGTGCAAATGAGAACAAGATGACTCTCTCTAGGCAAACTCAATCTACATCAGCACGGAGAGCAGAGAGCAGAATAACATCTGCACAACTATACACAGACTCATGTGGCATAAATAACATTTTATAGAATGAGAACCCCATGGTAAGAATATCTAGGGTTGATTAATTCTGTGCTTTGGCAGCTCTGTCAAGGACCTAATGGATGTTTTCTACTTTTTTTGCACTGGCATCATTAGCATGCTATCTCTTATCTGCAGGCTTATCCCTTCAGGGCTTCAAAAGAGCTTAATGCATAACTTTTTCATGCAACTCCATCCAAAGTCAAGAAGGCATCTGTTTTTATCAAGGTGGCAAAACCTGTCCCCAAAGCACCTCAGAAAACTTCTCTTTGCTTTTCATGAGCCTTAACTGGGTCATCAGCTTATTTCTTAGTTCAGTTCAGTTCAGTTGCTAAGTCGTGTCTGACTCTTTGCGACCCCATGAACCGCAACACGCCAGGCCTCCCTATCCATCACCATCTCCCGGAGTTCATTTGGACTCACATTCATTGAGTCCATGATGCCATCCAGCCATCTCATCCTCTGTCACCCCCTTCTCCTCCTGCCCCCAGTCCTTCCCAGCATCAGAGTCTTTTCCAATGAGTCAACTCTTCCCATGAGGTGGCCAAAGTACTGGAGTTTCAGCTTTAGCATCATTCCTTCCAAAGAAATTCCAGGGCTGATCTCCTTCAGAATGGACTGGTTGGATCTTCTTGCAGTCCAAGGGACTCTCAAGGGTCTTCTCCAACACCACAGTTCAAAAGCATCAATTATCTGGCACTCAGCCTTCTTCACAGTCCAAGTCTCACATCCATACATGACCACAGGAAAAATCATAGCCTTGACTAGATGGACCTTAGTCAGCAAAGTAATGTCTCTGCTTTGGAATATACTATCTAGGTTGGTCATAACTTTTCTTCCAAGGAATAAGCATCTTTTAGTTTCATGGCTGCAGTCACCATCTGTAGTGATTTTGGAGCCCAAAAGATAAAGTCTGACACTGTTTCCACTGTTTGCCCATCTATTTCCCATGAAGTGATAGGACCGGATGCCATGATCTTCCTTTTCTGAATCTTGAGCTTTAAGCCAACTTTTTCACTTTCCTCTTTCATCAAGAGGCCCTTTAGTTCCTCTTCACTTTCTGCCATAAGGGTAGTGTCATCTGCCTATCTGAGGTTATTGATATTTCTCCTGGCAATCTTGATTCCAGCTTGTGCTTCCTCCAGTCCAGCGTTTCTCATGATGTACTCTGCATATAACTTAAATAAACAGGGTGACTATATACAGCCTCGACATACTCCTTTTCTTATTTGGAACCAGTCTGTTGTTCCATGTCCAGTTCTAACTGTTGCTTCCTGACCTGCAGACAGATTTCTCAAGAGGTAGGTCAGGTGGTCTGGTATTCCCATCTCTTTCAGAATTTTCCACAGTTTATTGTGATCCACATGGTCAAAGGCTTTAGCATAGTCAATAAAGCAGAAATAGATGTTTTTCTGGAACTGTCTTGCTTTTTTGATGATCCAGCAGATGTTGGCAATTTGATCTCTGATTCCTCTGCCTTTTCTAAAACCAGCTTGAACATCAGAGAGTTCACAGTTCACATATTGCTGAAGCCTGGCTTGGAGAATTTTGAGCATTACTTTGCAAGCATGTGAGATGAGTGCAATTGTGCGGTAGTTTGAGCACCTAGAGAGCTATCTCACGTTGAAGATCAGGAACGGCGGCAGTAAGGAGATACCCCTCGTCCAAGGTAAGGAGCAGAGTCTGTGTTTTGCTGAAGCAGCCATAAAGAGATACCCCACGCCCAACGTAAGAGAAACCCAAGTAAGATGGTAGGTGTTGCAAGAGGGCATCAGAGGGCAGACACACTGAAACCATACTCACAGAAAACTAGTCAATCTAATCACACTAAGACCACAGCCTTGTCTAACTCAATGAAACCAAGCCATGCCTGCATGGGCAACCCAAGATGGATGGGTCATGGTGGACAGAATGTGGTCCACTGGAGAAGGGAATGGCAAGCCACTTTAGTATTCTTGCCTTGTGAACCCCATAAACAGTATGAAAAGGCAAAATGATAGGATACCAAAAGAGGAACTCCCCAGGTCAGTAGGTGCCCAATATGCTACTGGAGGTCAGTGGAGAAATACTCCAGAAAGAATGAAGGGATGGAGCCAAAGCAAAAACAATATCCAGTTGTGGATGTGACTGGTGATAGAAGAAAGATCCGATGCTGCAAAGGGCAGTATTGCATAGGAACCTGGAATGTCAGGTCCATGAATCAAGGCAAATTGGAAGTGGTCAAACAAGAGATGACAAGGGTGAGAGTCGACATTCTAGGAATCAGCGAACTAAAATGGACTGGAATGGGTGAATTTAACTCAGATGACCACTGTATTACTGTGGACAGGAATCCCTCAGAAGAAATGGAGTAGCCATCATGGTCAACAAGAGTCTGAAATGCTGTACTTGGATGCAATCTTAAAAACGACAGAATGATCTCTGTTCATCTCCAAGGCAAACCATTCAATATCACAGTTATCCAAGTCTATGCCCCAACCAGTAACGTGAAGAAGCTGAAGTTGAACGGTTTTATGAAGACCTACAAGACCTTTTAGAACTAACACCCAAAAAAGATGTCCTTATTTCTCAAGTCAATCTTTAATAAGAAGGGAGGAAGTACCAAGTTTGGTTGGGGCCAGTCAAGATTCCCCACCTGGTGATAGGGACAGAAAATTCCCCAGCCTCACAGAGTCATCCAAAGCTTTAACAGAAGTGGAGTTTTGTTAAGAAAAAGAATAATGGAATGGCTTGTGGGTTGACAATAAGTAGTGCTTGCCACAAATTCATAAACGAGATAATCAAAGTGCCACAAAGAACAGGAAAAAAGACAATTTGACTTTTCCAATTTCCCAGAAATACTGATTTTGAAATTGCCACTTGATCAGTTCAGTTCAATCACTCAGTGTTGTCCAGCTCCTTGACAAGAACCCACAGACTGAAGCATGCCAGGCTTCCCTGTCCATCACCAACTCCCATAGTTTACTCAAACTCATGTCCATTGAGTCAGTGATGCCATCCACCCATCTCATCCTCTGTCGTCTCATTTTCCTGCTGCCTTCAATCTTTCCCAGGATCAGGGTCTTTTCACATGAGTCAGTTCTTTGCATCAGGTGGCCAAAATATTGGAGTTTCAGCTTTAGCATCAGTCCTTCCAATGAATATTCGGGACTGATTTCCTTTAGGATGGACTAGTTGGATCTCTGTGCAGTCCAAGGGACTTTCAAGAGTCTTTTCCAACACCACAGTTCAAAAAGCATCAGTTCTTCAGTGCTCAGCTTTCTTTAGAGCCCAACTCTCACATCCATACTTGACTAGTGAAAAAACCATAGCCTTGACTAGATGGACCTTTGTTGATAAAGTAAGTCTCTGCTTTTTAATATGCTGTCTAGATTGGTCATAGTTTTTCTTCCAAGGAGCAAGCATCTTTTAATTTCATGGCTGTAGTCACCATCTGCAGTGATTTTGGAGTCCCAAACTATGAAGTCTGTCATGGTTTCCACTGTGTCCCCATCTATTTGCCATGAAGTGATGGGACCAGATGTCATGATCTTCATTTTCTGAATGTTGAGCTTTAAGCCAAGTTTTTCACTCTCCTCTTTCACTTTCATCAAGAGGCTCTTTAGTTCTTTACTTTCTGTTATTTGCATATAGGAGTTTATTGATATTTCTCCTGGCAATCTTGATTCCAGCTTGTGCTTCATCCAGCTCAGCATTTCTCATGATATATTCTGTATATAAGTTAAATAAGCAGGGTATAATAAACATTATACAGCCTTGACTTACTCCTTTTCCTATTTGGAACCAGTCTGTTGTTCCATGTCCAGTTCTAACTGTTTCTTCCTGACCTGCATACAGATTTCTCAAGAGGCAGGTCAGGTGGTCTGGTATTCCCATCTCTTTCAGAATTTTCCACATATTATTTGTGGTCTGCACAGTCAAAGGCTTTGGCATAGTCAATAAAGCAGAAATAGATGTTTTTCTGGAACTGTCTTGCTTTTTTGATGATCCAGTGGATGTTGGCAATTTCATCTCTGGTTCCTCTGCCTCTTCTACATCCAGCTTGAACATCTCGAAGTTCACAGTTCACGTATTGCTGAAGCCTGGCTTGGAGAATTTTGAGCATTACTTTACTGGCATGTGAGATGAGTCCAATTGTGTGGTAGTTTGAGCATTCTTGGTCATTGCCTTTCTTTGGGATTGGAATGAAAACAGACCTTTTCAAGTCCTGTGGCCACTGCTGAGTTTTCCAAATTTGCTGGCATACTGAGTGCAGCACTTTCACAGCCTCATCTTTCACACATCATTACATGTCACTTGTTGCATGAGAATTATTCTCAGATGAAGAAATTATGGAAATAAATTTCAAAACAAAGAGTATGAAAAATTATGAATATGAAGGTTATGATAACATGATGAAATAAATTCTTTGTACATTTATACAGGTACCCCAGAGAGACATTGTACGAAAACACTAAAAGAGAACTTTTCTTTTTCCAAAAGTAATATATATTTTCATTAAAACACACACAAGCATTTTTTTAACTACAAAAAATATACATCTAAATAAAAGGGGAAATTATTGTTTCTCGTAGTTGGAAGTTCAGACCCAGAGGCTTAAACTATGCTGTGCCCCTCAGGTGCAGCTTGTATTCTTTTCTGTGCCAACAGACTTCATCTACACAGTAGGGACAATGGTTTTCAACAACTGCAAATCCAGATCTGCAGGCTTAACACTCCTAAAGTCAAGTGCCGGTTCCTCTCCCTTCGGTGCATTTTAGATCTAGAGAAAGACCGGATTGTTACCTGGATCAGTTACTCTTCAACAAGTCAGAGTTGCCAGGAGGGTGGGCATTCCCATGTAGGTCTCTGGTCCTCTTCTATAGCTACTATGGTGGGTAGCACCCTTTCTCCTAAAACTCCCCAATGAAACAAACTCAAGAGCCCATATTTTACATGATACCATGTATGCAAATCCTTTAGTATAGGCAAATACAAAGGGATAGAAAGTAAAGTAGTAGTTGCCAGGGTCTAGGTTGGGTATATGGAGTCAAGAAAGAGGAATGACTACTAATAGAGATGGGGTTTTATTATGGGTTGGTGAAAATTTTCTATAAGCAGACCATGGTGATGCTTGCACAACTCTGAATATATTAAAGACCACTAAAGTGAATACTTAAAGTAAATAAATTTTATGATATATGAACTATATTTCAATAAATTAAAAAAGAAAGACCAGCTCTATGTGTGTGAATTATAATATTACCATCTAGAGATAATCAAGTTAATATTTTTGTGTATATCCTGTAGACTCTTCTCGAGTCATGATACATAATATGCACTTTAATGTTAGTATTATTCTATCATACACACACACAACATAATTGATTTAACTATTCTTTCCTTAAAGGAAAAACTTTTCAAAGTGTGCTGACTCTGTTTCTGTTTGTTTTTATATTTTTAAGTTAGGAGGAGGAGAGTCTAATTCATGCCTAAGACTTTATAAAACTCGTAGGGAAAAAATAAAAACACAAACATTAATCTACTTATTTTTAAAACTACTGTTGTCATAACAATTTCATGTTGCCTTGTAAATGGAACTCTTTTGCGCTTCTTGCTATATTTAGAGCATCAGTTACCATAACAACAAGATGTAGTTCACCATATAGAAACTCAGCCCAGGGGGCATTCTCTATCAGAAATCTTTCCATTATGTTACAACTATGAAAGACAGTTCTATAGATGATTAAGTCCAATCTTCTGCTCTGAGAAAGAGTGCTCTAACACTTCCAGGAAGATGGACTATAAGCTTACTTTATAAAAATGAAAAACAAGATTTGGGGAATCAAAATCCTATTATCTCATTTCAAAATTTGGTTCATGATTCTACAAGGAAGGTGGAAATGTCCTAACCTACAGGCATTCTTTGTGTAATACCATCCTAAATAATTCCTTATTTGATTTTATCTTTCCCTTGGTATGCCAAAAAATGTGACCCCAAAAGCCTTTCTAACTCTAGCCCTTATTAAACATGGCTGAGCTTGAGTCCTTAATCTGAAAACATACTAACAATATGCCTCTTTGGTCACAAAAAGAGAATTTTCTTCTACAAATTAACTTTGCCTCTTATAATTAATACCAGTGATATTTAACCTTCAGGCTCAACCCTATCTTTGAGACTCTGATGGAACTCAGACCCTCTTTCCAGAAAAATGCACATTAATACATGAATCTGTATTCAAAGTTCAGGGTTTCATGGGTCCTCTGAAGCCCATCTATATTCTTCTAAGGTTAAGATTCCTGGATTATAGACTAATACATTTTTTTTTCTTTCATCTTCATTCATTCATGGATACATTCATTCATTCACTCACTCATTCATTCACCCAGCCAAATATGTAACTTGTGGCATACCATGCACAGTTCTAAGTCCATTACAGTCATGGTATCTTCTGTTGCACACAGGCTGTGGGTACCTGCAGGCTCTAGAGGAGTGATATTCTCTGCGCTGTGTCATGCCATTCTGTGCACTGGGAGAGATTCTTCTTGCTCTGCAGAAAAGTGAGTTACCTTGTTTGATACACTCCTGCAGCATCATTTCCCTCAGGATGGATAGCCCCTTGTAGCTCTGTGAAAGCCTTTTCCCTAGTAACATAAGGGTTTGGAGAAAACACCTGATTCTGGATCAGAAGGCTTGCATTTGGCCCCAGCAGTACCACTTTTCAACCACACATACCTTGGCAAGTCATTTAATGTCTCTAACTCAATTTCCTCCTCTATGAGATACAGGTAATAACTACTGCCTCACATCACCTTCCTCTTGGAGTGTGAGTAGAAAGTAACAAGACGATGTACATGAAAGCATTTTGTCAGCCACATAACAAATGATTATTTGTATCACTGTTGTTGTTATGCAACTGGTGTTGAAAGTAAGAACTGCATCTTCACTTTTGAGTCTAAAGAGTTACAAAGGGTCAAGAGATCACTCCTAATCACAGTTCTAGTTTTCCATTCTGAATTCAGAGTTATTCAAATCAAGTTATTGAAACAGATCAGGTAGCACATTTCCTAAAACTATGGGACCTCTCATGAGGCAGTTCTCAACCTCTTACTTGTAGTGCACTGTGTTGGAGTGAATTACATGTGCACACCAACATTCTCCCCACAAAACTTAGATAGCTTCTAGGTGTTTTCACAATGAAAGTACACTTTATAATTGCTTTTCTTGAGAGTATCTTGAAAGATTTTTGCCATCAGAATTAGGATTCTTTTGGTGGCAAGTAATAGAAACCAACTCTGTTTACCTTCACTTCTAGATGAGGAATTTCTTTTCCAGATGCAACAGGGTCCTGTAGCTCACTTGAGTTGGCCAGAGTGGTCAGGGGGCGGGGCTGTAGCTGAGATCCAGAACCCTCAGAACTTCACCTCTCTGTGTGGTGTGCTCACATGGCTCCTGGCTCTTTCTCATCAGATCAGCTTCCTTGGAATCTCTGGTCCCATGGCAAGCAGATGTGAGTGTATGCAACTCTTGACTTGACATGTCTGCACCCAGCACCCCAGACAGACCTAAGCTAGCTCTCTGTCTCAATTCTACATCCTCAGAAAAGGGGTTCTGATTGTAACCCCTAAACAAGAATTAGATGACAGTAATCTTGCAAGCCTATAGCTTCACTTACCTCCAGGAGAAAATAACTTTGTATCTAGAACTGAAGCCCAAAATATCCAAGACTGTTCTGACTGGCCAGTGTAGGTTACATGTCTCCCCTGGACCAATCAACTGTGAGAGGTGGAATAGTTTGAACAATGTATAGGCATATAATGTGGAAATGAGGGACAGACAAAACAATGTATCTAGCCAATGTATACACGTACCCACCTCTTCCTACAGGTTTCTGCCATAGTACTTACCATCCTCACCCTTACTGACAAAGTAAAATGAGGAAAGTCAGACCCTACATATCTGCCAGAAGGTGTATCAATGGTACATCTGTGTGAAGCACCTAAATTATGAGTTTCTTTCCCTGTGTGATTAAAGTTCTTTCATTGTATCAGATTCACAAAATTTGGAAAGCTCTAGCTGGTTCTTTCTTCTCCTCTCTCTTCTCTAAATCTCTGGAGGAAAAGATACTGCTAACTGTAAGGAAATGAGAAAGAGCCAAGTCTTTGCTGGAATCATGGACAGAGAAGAGCTGTATTTAAACAACTGCTGTTTTAGTTCCCACAAACATTCTCTTTGAGGGTATTTTCCATTAAAACAAACAAACGAACAAAAACCTCAGAGAAAAAGTAAGGACCTTAGTAAATCAATCTCAAATGGTAGGATTTCAGGCATCATCAACAGGCAGGGTGGTGAAGATTTGGGTGAGCAAAGGCAGAATCCTCCAGCAGAAGGCAGAACTAAAATCACAGGAGGATGGGGGAAACCAAAGGGATATTGTATTAGTACAGGAAGATGACAGACCATTTCACGGTAACTTTTTTCTTTTGACTTACCTGGTGTCTCAGACAGTAAAGATCTGCCTACAGTGCAGAAGACCCCAGTTTGATCCCTGGGTTGGGAAGATCTCCTGGAGAAGGAAATGGCAACCCACTCCAGTATTCTTGCCTGGAGAATTCCATGGACAGAGAAGCCTGGCAGGCTACAGTCTATACAGTCCATGGGGTCGCAGAGTCGGACACTACTGAGCAACTAACACTTTCACTTTTCTTTTGATTTTTATCTCTTAAGTTTTTTAATTGAGGTAGCATTGGTTTATAACATTATATAAGTTTCATGTGGACAACTTTGTACAGTTGACCCTTGAACGCTACAGGTTTGAACTGTGCAGGTCCACTTACATGTGAGTATTTTTCAGAAAATAGGTAATATGATACTACATGATCCATGGTGGGTTGGCATCTCTAAGCTTCATGTTATTCAAGGGTGAACTGGACGTAGACTTCTGCATACACCACAGGGTCAGTTCAGTTCAGCCGCTCAGTCCTGTCTGACTCTTTGCGACCCCATGAATTGCAGCACGCCAGGCTTCCCTGTCCATCACCAACTCCCAGAGTTCACCCAAACTCATGTCCATCGAGTTGGTGATGCCATCCAGCCATCTCATCCTTGGTCGTCCCCTTCTCCTCCTGCCCTCAATCCCTCCCAGCATCAGAGTCTTTTCCAATGAGTCAACTCTTCCCATGAGGTGGCCAAAGTATTGGAGTTTCAGCTTCAGCATCAGTCCTTCCAATGAATTCACCAACAAAAGTTTCATTTTCATCTGTTACCAGACTGAGAGTCGATTTCTAGGTAGGTTGATAAGAAGTCTGGGGTACCCCAGGAGGAGATGCTGCTAAGTCACTTCAGTCATTTTCGGCCCCATAGATGGCAGCCCACCAGGTTTGCCCATCCCTGGGATTCTCCAGGCAAGAACGCTGGAGTGGGTTGCCATTTCCTTCTCCAGCGCATGAAAGTGAAAAGTGAAAGTGAAGTCACTGAGTGCTGTCCGACTCCTAGTGACCAGGCAAGAGTACTGGAGTGGGGGTGCCATTGACAGGGGTGTGGAATTCTCAAGGAGAAGAAAAAGACAAACACCTTTTTTTCTCTACATTCCTTAGTCACATAAAATGTTTTTTTCTTTAAACCCTGAACTGATGGTTACACAAAAAACAATTCAGTTTAAATGCAAAAATGCAAAATGGCTGTCTGAGGAGGCCTTACAAATAGCTGGGAAAAGAAGGAAGGCAAGAAGCAAAGGAGAAAAGGAAAGATATAAGCATCTGAATGCAGCGTTCCAAATAATAGCAAGAAGAGATAAGAAAGCCTTCTTCAGTGATCAATCCAAAGAAATAGAGGAAAACAACAGAATGGGAAAGACTAGAGATCTCTTCAAGAAAATCAGAGATATCAAGGGAACATTTCATGCAAAGATGGGCTCGATAAAGGACAGAAATGGTATGGACCTAACAGAAGCAGAAGATATTAAGAAGAGGTGGCAAGAATACATGGAAGAATTGTACAAAAAGATCTTCACAACTCAGATAATCATGATGATGTGATCACTCATCTAGAGCCAGACATCTTGGAATGTGAAGTCAAGTGGGCCTTAGAAACCATCACTAAGAACAAAGCTAGTGGAGGTGATGGAATTCCAGTTGAGCTGTTTTAAATCCTGAAAGATGATGCTGTGAAAGTGCTGCACTCAATGTGCCAGCAAATTTGGAAAACTCAGCAGTGGCCAAAGGACCGGAAAAGGTCAATTTTCATTCCAATCCCAAAGAAAGACAATGCCAAAGAATGCTCAAACTACCGCACAATTGCACTCATCTCACATGCTAGCAAAGTAATGCTCAAAATTCTCCAAGCCAGGCTTCAGCAATAAGTGAACCGTGAACTCCCTGATGTTCAAGCTGGTTTTAGAAAAGGCAGAGGAATCAGAGATCAAATTGCCAGTATCCGCTGGATCGTGGAAAAACCTAAAGAGTTCCAGAAAAACATCTATTTCTGCTTTATTAACTATGCCAAAGCCTTTGACTCTGTGGATCACAATAAACTGTGGAAAATTCTGAAAGAGATGGGAATACCAGACCACCTGACCTGCCTCTTGAGAAATCTGTCTGCAGGTCAGGAAGCAACAGTTAGAACTGGATATGGAAAAACAGACTGGTTCCAAATAGGAAAAGGAGTACATCAAAGCTGTATATTGTCACCGTGTTTATTTAACTTATATGCAGAGTATATCATGAGAAATGCTGGGCTGGAGGAAGCACAAGCTGGAATCAAGATTGCCAGGAGAAGTCTCAATAACCTCAGATATGCAGATGACACCACCCTTATGGCAGAAAGTGAAGAGGAACTAAAAAGCCTCTTGATGAAAGTGAAAGAGGAGAGCGAAAAGTTGGCTTAAAGGTCAACATTCAGAAAACAAAGATCATGACATCTGGTCCAATCACTCCATGGGAAATAGATAGGGAAACAGTAGAAACAGTGGCAGTCTTTATTTTGGGGGCTCCAAAATCACTGCAGATGGTGACTGCAGCCATGAGATTAAAGACGCTTACTCCTTGGAAGAAAAGTTATGACCAACCTATATAGTATATTCCAAAGCAGAGACATTACTTTGCCGACTAAGGTTCATCTAGTCAAGGCTATGGTTTTTCCTGTGGTCATGTATGGATGTAAGAGTTGGACTGTGAAGAAGGCTGAGCACGGAAGAATTGCTGCTTTTGAACTGTGGTGTTGGAGAAGACTCTTGAGAGTCCCTTGGACTGCAAGGAGATACAACTAGTCCATTCTGAAGGAGATCAGCCCTGGGATTTCTTTGGAGGGAATGATGCTAAAGCTGAAACTCCAGTACTTTGGCCACCTCATGGGAAGAGTTGACTCATTGGAAAAGACTCTGATGCTGGGAGGGTTTGGAGGCAGGAGGAGAAGGGGATGACCGAGGATGAGATGGCTGGATGGCATCACTGACTCAATGGACGTGAATCTGAGTGAACTCCGGGAGATGGTGATGAACACGAAGGCCTGGCGTGTTGCGATTCATGGGGTCGCAAAGAGTCGGACACGACTGAGCAACTGAACTGAACTGAACTGAACTGAAAAAGAATGTATTCTGCTTGAGGACAGCTTCTCCTTCTTGAAATCCTTTGGACTAATCCTGTTATCTTAGAATGTATATTGTGGGAGTGGGTCTGGTAAGAGCCTTTACTGTAATAAGGTATATAACTCTCTTGCTAAAACTAACGAGGGGGGGCACTTTCCACACCCCCTTCTGATGTCTATGTCAGAAGCTTTCTCTGTCCCTTTTTCACATCACCAGGGCTTCCCTGGTGGCTCAGAGGGTAAAGCATCTGCCTGCAGTGCAGGAGACCTGGGTTCGATTCCTGGGTCAGAAAGACCCCTTAGAGAAGGAAATGGCAACCCACTCCAGTACCCTTGCCTGGAAAATCCCATGGATGGAGAAGCCTGGTAAGCTATGGTCCATGGGGTCACACAGAGTCGGACACGACTGAGCAACTTCACTTCACTTTTAACGTTAATAAAACTCTGCTACTATACAAAAGCTCTTGAGTGATCAAGCCTGGTCTCTGGTGCCGAAGCAATCTTCTTTGGAGATCATGAATCTGACACCATTCACTGTAAGCTATCAACACAGTTGGGCCCACTTACCCTTCTTGCCCTCCCCACATAGTAACTTTTTCAGAGGACATTACGAGGATTGTTACTCCATTTCCTAGTGCTAAAATACAACATATCACATAGAAATTGTGGCTTGCATTTTATACCTGAGTATATGAGATACTTTAGATATTCAGGATCTAGGAAATCAGTCAGGCTGATGTTCATTTTGCAGATGCAGTTAAGGGGTTCACAATGAGCTTTTACTTGAATCAATTTTTTTTTTTTTAGTTTCTATTTACCATTGATTAAGAACCAGACATTTTACAACTCTGTTAAGTTAGAAGCTAAATTACAGAAAGAAAATGATCAAGTACAATTATTTTCTCTTCCATCTGGTAGGAAAAGATAATCCAGAAATTTATAGCTTTTTTATCCTAAAGGACATTCACCAGTTGTGTAACCAATTGAGCATTCTTATTCTCAGCCTTATTTTTTTTTCCATTCATTCCCTGTAAAATCCCAGTTTTTCATATCATCTGTGGAATTTGCTCTGTCATTCTTGTAGTGCTCTCATTAAATGTATTCTTGTATTCTCGCATGAATACATAAAACATTGAAAAGTGTTCACTGTTTGCATTAAAATAATGTTTTAATATGTTGACAATAATAACTTGGGTTTCTTTGTGGGCTCTAATTTCCTATTCCTTACTTCCTTTCCAAATCCCTTGCCAGCTTTTTCAAAAGGTAGATTCTGGGTCTCTTCCCAGAAATTCTGATTCAGTGAGATCTTGGGGATAAGTAGTTTTAAATGTTTTTCTTGTGATTCTAATATATTACTAAATTTAACTGAATACTTTGATTAATATTAACAGTAATAATACTAAAACTATTATTTATTGCGTTAAATTATAGTAACATCGACTATTAAACATTTACTGATTATACAGTCCCTGTGCTATTTGCACTTCATTCTCATTCTGCCATTTAATTTTACCTAATCCTTATCCAATCTCTAGAGATAAAGAACTCCTTTGGAAAGCTACATTTGATCTGTTAGGTTACAAGGCTAGGGATGTGTGTGTGTGTGTGTGTGTGTGTGTGTGTGTGTGTGTGTGCTCAGTCATGTCTAACTCTTTGCAACCCCATGGACGGTAGCCCACCAGGTTCCCCCACCTATAGAATTTTCCAGGCAAGAAATACTGGAGTGGGTGGCCATTTCCTACTCCAGGGAATCTTCCCCATCCAGAGATCGAACCCACATCTCTTGTGTCTCCTGCACTGGCAGGCAGATTCTTCATTGGGAAGCTGAGAGGCTAGATACTAGGCTACAAAAAAAAAAAAAAAGCCTAACAGTATCTGACCTTAATCAAGCCCTTTCTCTTTGCCAAGGTCATTGCTAAGGAATTAACATTTGGGTGCCCATCTCTTTGTTGCTGACCGAAATTCAATGTTTTTGCATGATCCGTCAGTTAATTAATTCATCCAAACAGCATTTGTCAGCCTTCAGCCATTTTCTAGTTACTGCCCTAGGGACATCAAGGAAAAAGTATCTTACATTTAAGACACTTATCTGGCTTACAAGTTACCTTTTATCTAAAAACCAGCCCTTGGCCAATTGGGGTGTTTTTGTCTATACTCCCAACACCTGCCTAGGATTGTGAGCTCCTAAATTTATGATCTTGGATGATAATGAATGTAGAGGGATCTGTAGACCTGACTACTTCTAAATCTCCTGGGCACTTGTTAAGAGGAAATTATTCTATGTAATATTATCTCTACAGTCCACCCCCTAACCCCTGCAACCTTTTTCTCTCAAATAGAGTCCAGTGGAAGTTTCAAATTAAATATTTGGTGGCTCAGATGGTAAAGCATCCGCCTGCAATGAAGGAGACCCAGGTTCAATTCCTGGGTCGGGAAGGTCCCCTGGAGAAAGAAATGGCAATCCACTCTAGCACTCTTGCCTGGAAAATCCCATGGACGGAGGAGCCTGATAGGCTACAGTCCATGGGGTCGCAAAGAGTCGGACAAGACTGAGTGACTTCACTTTCACTTTCACTTTCAATAAAGTTAGATGGTACATAGGACTGAAAATCCCAAGAGTTCATGAATAAAATTCAGGAGATCTTTGAACTTGGATGGGAAAAAGTATATCTTTATTTTCATTAACCTCTAACTAAAATGAATCTTTAATTATGCATGTTGATAACGTCAACTAAAAAGATATACAACTTGAGAGTTGTGAGTTAAGTTTTATTTGGGGTAAAATGAGGACTGCAGCCCAAGAGGCAGCATCACAGACAGCTCTGAGAGACTGCTTCAAAACAGCAGTGGACGAAAGTCAATATATAAAGTTTTGGTGAAGGGGGAGTTCAATACCATGAAGCACTCATTTTACTAAAGGGTTTTTGTTTGTCATGAGGATCTGATGTCACCATGAGGGGATTTAGTGCTTCTCTAGATATGGGGAGATGTAAGGATCGAGATCATAAAATCTGTTCCTGAAAATATCCAACTATCTAAGGACCTGTCCCACCAGATTCCCTGGAGCACAGAGTGCCTCACTCCACCCTGAACTCCCTCAGGGATTGTTGAAAGTCAATAGTTATAGCAGCATGGGGTTCAATCTCCAAAGAGGCAGATGGCGAATGCCTTTGTTGTTCAGGAGATCTTCCTGATCCAGGGATTGAACCTGCGTATCTTATGTCTCCTACATTGGCAGGTAGATCCTCTACCACTGGCACTACCCGGGAAGCTCCAAGATACATCACAGCCAAAAATAAATAAATATTTTTAAAAATTATTTTGAGAATCCAAGGCTGTACTCCCTCCCACAGCACACATTAAGAATCTTTAACTATCCCTTTCTTTGTGTTCAGTCCCATGATACTGTACATGCTATGTAATATAGAGAAATATCAGATACCTGACATGCACAGGTATCTATCTGGGATAGATGTCTATCCCAAAGCTATCATCATTATCTAACTTCACAAATGTCACTGAGTACAGCAGGTAGGAATCTCCATACAAAAGTCCAGTGTGCAAGCAGTTTAACTTTTGCACAAAAGGCTGTGATGGAAACCAGCCTCAGTCAATTCAGTGTGCATCTCTCCTTTTGAGGCTGGCTATCTCTTTTCCCGGTGGAAGGGTAGTGTAGCTCCCACAGGGCTTTGTGGGACAGGTTTACCTGCTGGTGTTCTCTGCTTTGATACCCTCAGCCCCACTTGATCTCAGTTCCTCAGGTGCCAGAGGGCTGCTGGGTGGTGCTTGCTCCTGGTTTCAGTTCAGTCACTCAGTTGTGTCCAACTCTGTGACCCCATGGACTGAAGCACACCAAGCCTCCCTGTCCATCACCAACTCCAGGAGTTTACTCAAACTCATATCCATTGAGTCGGTGATGCCATCCAACCGTCTTATCCTCTGTCAACCACTTCTCTTCCTGCCTTCAATCTTTCCAGCATCAGGGTCTTTTCAAATGAGTCAGTTCTTCACATCAGGTGGCCAAAGTATTGGACTTTCAGCTTCTGCAGTAGTTCTTCCAATGAACAGTCAGGACTGATCTCCTTTAGGATGGACTGGTTTGGATCTCATTGCAGTCCAAGGGACTCTCAAGAGTCTTCTCTAACACCACAGTTCAAAAGCATCAATTCTTCAGTGCTCAACTTTCTTTATAGTCCAACTCTTACATCCATAATAACTACTGGATAGATCACAGCCTTGACTAGACGGACTTTTGTTGACAAAGTAATGTCTCTGCTTTTCAATATGCTGTCTAGGTTGATCATAACTTTTCTTCCAAAGAGTAAGCGTCTTTCTATTTCATGGCTGCAGTCATCATCTGCAGTGATTTTGGAGCACCAAAAAAGAAAGCCTATCACTGTTTCCCCATCTATTTCCCATGAAGTGATGGGACCGGATGCCATGATCTTCGTTTTCTGAATCTTGAGCTTTAAGCCAACTTTTTCACTCTCAGCTTTGACTTTCATCAAGAGGCTCTTTAGTTCCTCTTCACTTTCTGCCATAAGGGTGGTGTCATCTGCCTATCTGAGGTTATTGATATTTCTCCTGGCAATCTTGATTCCAGCTTGTGCTTCCTCCAGTCCAGCATTTCTCATGATGTACTCTGCATATAAGTTAAATAAACAGGGTGACAATATACAGCCTTGACGTACTCCTTTTCCTATTTGGAACCAGTCTGTTGTTTCATGTCCAGTTCTAACTGTTGCTTCCTGATCTGCATACAGGTTTCTCAAGAGGCAGATCAGGTGGTCTGGTATTCCCATCTCTTTCAGAATTTTCCACAGTTTATTGTGATCCACATGGTCAAAGGCTTTGGCATAGTCAATAAAGCAGAAATAGATGTTTTTCTGGAACTCTCTTGCTTTTTCGGTGATCCAGCGGATATTGGCAATTTGATCTCTGATTCCTCTGCCTTTTCTAAAACCAGTTTGAACTTCTGGAAGTTCAAGGTTCATGTCCTGTTGAAGACTGGCTTGGAGAATTTTGAGCATTACTTTGCTAGAGTGTGAGATGAGTGCAATTGTGAGGTAGTTTCATCATTCTTTGGCATTGCCTTTCTTGCTCCTGATCTAGGGTTGCTTTAGTGCTGTCTCTGTCTGATTGCTGAGCCTAGACACGTGTGTGGGGACCGTCCTGCTCTTCTCAAGCCATGCCTAGAAACTCTGCCATTTTTGTCCTGGGTCCATCTTCCCACAAGCACCACAGAGCTATTTATTCTCAGGAGTCTCATCCTTTCCCAAAGCAAAACCAGAAGCAGGGCGCAGCTCCTGTCTCCTCTCAGATCTCCCTAAATCACTGGATTTTTGTCAGTCACTCCTAGAATTTTATCCACCTGAGCATAGGTCAGCAGCATGGAAGTGAAAGAAAGATTATAGGGTCATTTTTTTTTTCCCAGAAACATCCTTGAGTGTAAGCTTCCTTATTCACTCTTTCCTCACCTACTCTTAATTAGAGAAACTTTCTAGTCTGGAAGGCTAGGAAGTTTGCTCGTACCTTCTCTGTGCCCAGTTTCCTTCATCCTACAATCTGAAATGCAAAAGCAGTTTTAAAAACTCAAAAACCTTTGCTCTGCCTCCTCTCCCCTGAGGCAGTCTGTCAGCTTAGTGGCCCAATTTAGTGAAGAGTCAAGGGGTTCACAGGAAATACCAGAGAAAACACAGCAGGAGGCTCCAAATGTTTTCCCACCACAAAAACATACAAATCACCTCTTAAAAGCATGAACTCCAGCTGACAAAATTAACCTATGCCTTCTCACCATCAATGCGAAATTCTGTTAGTGAGTAGAAACTAACAATGATGTGATGAGACGCGGGTGCTGGCTGCTTGGAGAGGCTCACTCATTATCTGAAAGACTTACTTCTGTGCAATGTGGTGTCAAGTTATAGGAAGAGTCAAAATGGGTACTCTGTAAGATTAACCTTGTGCCCTATCATCTGGTACAAGATGCTCTCTAAGCCCCAGCTTGCACAAGTTCGCCTCCCCAATACTCTGGGTAAACATCCATCTTAGCTCAAGGAAAATTATACAGAGATGGAGCAGTGAGTAGGAAGATTTCCCTGCCAAGGAGAGTCTAGACTCTGCAGGGATGAGGTCTGAAGGAGGGGAAAGGAGTGGGTCTTCTGCACAAAAGACAACAAACCTCCTTTGTCGGAGGGCAGGAAAGCAGAGTCCCTGTGGTGCTGACTGGCTGCTTCTACCTGGGCTGTGGGCTGGTCCACACGGGGCTGGCTGCAGGGGGCAGAGTCTGTCTGAGGACCAGCATCTGGCTGCCCCTCTGCAGACCTGAGGGGCCTGGTTGGGCTTATGGCTCCTGGTCAGGTCTGCATTTCCCTTGGTTAAGTGGCCAGGTCAAGATGTCACCACTTACCACATTACTATCTGGTAACTTTTCACTCATGTGGGTGAGCTCTTGGAGGGCAGAAACTCATCCATGGCCCTTCACCCTGCACAGGGACTAGCCCACAGGACACACCCCACAGTACCCACTTCCCAAGGTTTGCTGAGCCCTCGCATTGTGTGAGGTTCTGGGTTTACACTTGAAATGCACTATTCTATTTCATCCTCACGAAGAGCCTCTGAGGTACAGACAGCACCTCAGAGAAAAGAAGCTCACACCTCGGGTCACACACCTGGTAAAGGACAGGGCCAAGATTTGAATCGAGAGTGGCTGACTTCCAAGGCCTGGCTCTAAAATACCTACAACACTGAAGAGAAAGCCTGAGAAGCATTCCATGATTTCTCTGTGCATCTGCAGATGCTGTAAACTCAGAACCCTTAGGGACCTTCCCAGGACAGAACCCTCCCCCATGTCCTCTGCTTTAGTTCCTCTCTGAAGTTCCTAGGTAACAGAATCTGATACATATTTCCTGAATTGTAACCTGCAAAGTACTGTTGGTGGGAGTACGCACCTCAGCAACTTTTTTGGGGAGGAATTTGGCTTAATTTGATTAACTTAGTTTTGCACAAATCATAAACCCAGTGACTCAGAAAAGCTGTTCTAGTGTATATGTGCCAGTGGGTTTCTCTCTCAAAAGGACTTATTTTGGATTTTCCTAGAAATATTGTCTACAATGGCAGAAAGTTGGAGGTACCCATTACCAGGAGAAGGAGGAAAGAAAAGGTGATCCGTTCACCCCATAGGTTGTTATGTAGCAGTCAGAGAAAGGTGGGGCTTTCCTGGAGGCTCAGCAGTAAAGAATCCACCTGCAGTTCAGGAGCTGCAGGAGACACGGGTTTGATCCCTGGTGGGGAAGATTCCCTGGAGGAGGGCATGGCAACCCCCTCTAGTATTCTTGCCTGGAGAATCCCATGGACAGAGGAGAAGGGTAGGCTACAGTCTGTAGGGTTGCAAAGAGTCAGGCACAACTGAAGCAAGTTAGCATGCATGGACACAGAGAAAGGTGGAGAAGAGATATATCTAGCAAGCAAAGTGAGAAAAGGAAAAAACAGTAAGAGCTACAATCAAGTACTATTTGCCTAAAATGCATGCACACCAAACAATATAGTCAAGTAAAAGTGTATCTATGACACATATTAAGATGGGTGCTCAAAGAAGATCCCTGCTCCTATATATGTTAAACAGAAGGGCAAACAAAAGAATACTGGATAATTTTGACCAGTGAAATAAAGGGAAAGTCAACAAACAAACTCAAATCCCCAAGAAGGAAGAATAACAAGAGGGATCTACTCTGCATGACGCGGGCCAGGGAAGGCTCTGAGGCAGTGATAATTCATTTCTGCTGCTAGTGACCTAGGAATGGCATTTGGGAGAATAGCCGCATAGAAGAAAAGCTATAGGAAAAGCCCTGAGGTGGGAAGGAGTTGAATGTTCCAGTAACTGAAAGAAGCCAAGAAGACCAAACCCCTTGTCTTGAGAGCTTCCACGCTGGGCATAGTGCACGTGAAAGATGGGGAAAAATCATAATAACCAGAGCACAGGTTAGGAGGCTTGGATGGTTTCTAAGCACTGGCAGGCAGCAGACTATTCCCTTAGCGGCACTGCCTTAATGCCAGGTAATTAGCTCAAGCTGTAAAATCCATTCTCTTTAGTTCTCACAGTCGTTATGAGCAGAAAGGAAAACACTTTCCATGTAAACCTCCTTTAGGTTTTGAAACAACCAGAGTGTGTTTGGAAGAAAATCCTGCAATTTTAATGTGAAGCTCCACATGGAATTTATACAGTAAACTGCTCCTGGGGTACAGCTTAAGTGCTTCAAAAATTAGTAGTCTGAACAAATGGAGGCTGAGTGGGCAAATGATGAGAGATCAAACCTAGGGATTCGATAAGTCTTGTCTTATTTATAGGCTTCCCTGATAGCTCAGTTGGTAAAGAATCTGCCTGCAATGCAAGAGACCCTGGTTCAATTCCTGGTCAGGAAGATCCACTGGAGAAGGGACAGGCTACCCACTCCAGTATTCCTGGACTTTCCTTGTGGCTCAGCTGGTAAAGAATCCACCTGCAATGCAGGAGACCTAGGTTCAATCCCTAGGTTGGGAAGATCCCCTGGAGAAGGGAAAGACTACCCACTCCAGTATTCTGGCCTAGAGAATTCCATGGACTCTATAGAGCATGGGGTCGAAAAGAGTCAGATACGACAGAGCGACTTTCACTCACTCAGTCTAATGCCTGCTGCCCAATAGGCACTCAACTGTAACTGTGGGACAGATAAGCGAATGTGTTTCCTTTAAAAACAGACTTTTGAATGAAATGGGGCTGGTTATACCTCTACTGTCTCTCCTTAACACAGATACACACACACACACACACACACACACACACACACACACACACACACATACACACACACGTCAAAGCCACAGAGAAAAGTCAAATCTGGAAGCAAGCAGAGGAAATATACTGAAAGACTGAGAGTGATTATATATATTATGTGGTGGGTCTATAATTTAAACTAGTTTTCTAATTTTCCATATTTTCTAATATATATTTCTCTCATTTCTAATCCTCTTTTTTCATGTCATTTTCTTTAATATAAACTTTTTTAAAATTGGAAGAAGTCATTCTTGAAGTGAAGAAAGAATGCTGTTTAAAAAATGCCCTGACACCTCCTTTTAGGGAATGAATCACATTCATTCACTTTTGATGGCATACAAATATCCCCACACTCCTCAAAAGATCTTCTGCATTGTATCCTCAGGTCAGCTTCCTAAAAGGTGTTATTACACATTTGCATGGTATAAAGTGGTACAAAATTAACCAGGTTTTGCTGTGTTCCAAATCCATGCTCACACTACTTAATGCACTTTTGGAAAGCAAGAAAAGGAGCCTATTTTTAACAGGGAAGCATGAATAGTAACATTGGTCATTCATAAATGGTTGTTGCTAAGTGGAAAATGATTCTAACATATTTTATTATTCAAAAGTAATCAGGACTAAATAGCTGGTGAGATGAAGCTTCAGCTGTTCAAACGAGTGCCATCCCAAATTACTGCCTTGGACTCTACTCTGTGACTGCAAAAAAGGCTTTTGGTGGACCTGATGTGTTTGCAGATGCATTTCCCTGCCACCATCCACCCTGCTTCTGAATGAGTCCCTGAACTCGGTGAGTTAAACCTGGTGAAGTTTTCTGCTTATCCTCTGCTGCTAGGGAAAAGGTGTTCTTAGAGATCTCATTCTCTGGAGTCTGAAGTTTCCTTCTCCTTCATGCCTCTCCTCTCTCCCTTCCTTACCCCTTCCCTTTGAACATTCACAGCTTTTCAATGACTTGAAATAGATTATACCAATGTGGCTATATGCTTTCAATTAAAATATTTTCTTGGATCTTTGCAATGATTCATTTGTAATCACTGTCTCTTACAGCACCACAAATTATATTGAAACAGAGTGACTTGAAACAAATACTTATTACCTCACCGTGTCTTTGGCTTTGGGTCAGGAATTTAGAAGTGGCTTGCTTGAGAGGTTCCAGCTCAGGGTCCTTCATGAGATCATGAAGCTGCAGGAGCTGCAGTCGGCTGGCGGCTTAACTTTGGCTGGAGATCCGCATGCCTCATGGCTCACTCCCGAGGCTGTTGGATCAAAGCCTCAGTGCCTCACTGACGGACAGGAGAGTTCAGTTCTTCAACACAGAGGCCTTTCCACAGGGCTGCTTGAGGGTCCCCGAGAGAACACAGGGTAAAGCTACAATGTCTTTTAGTATCTAGCCTCAGAAGTCATATAGCATCATTTCTACAGTATCTTAGTGGTCACACAACTCAGCCCTTTTCAACGTGGGAGGGACTACCAAGGGTTGTAGAATCATGAAGAATATCTTGGAGGCCAACAATCACACCAGGGAAGAGGATGTTCTTAGAATCTGACGTAATGATATGGAAGTATAGAGAAACCCAACTGTCCTACTTGAAATGAAAATGAGATAGCACACTCATTTCTATATAATGGTATAATTCACTTACTCTTATTTACTTGCAGATTTTGAAAAGCATCAAAGTGATTATCAAGATTATCAGGATTATTATGGTTAATAGTGTTTTTATTTATAATGCCATCTATTGTATTTTTACCATGTTTCAGACTTTGAGCTAGGACTTTACCTACATTTAATCTTCACAATAATCCTATGACGTTGGTATTATTAGCCCTACTTTACAGATAAAGAAATAAACCTAGAAAGAGTCTTAGCTTACAAATGATCTTAGAGATCATGGACTGTAAACATTTCACAGAAGGAAGCTGCAGCCTGGAGAGTTAATAGACTCTTCTGAAGTCCACAGTGAACCACAGTGGCTGTGTTGGGAGCAAAGCCCCAGACTCCAGAGTCCGGATGAAGCTCTCTTTAAAGTACAGAGAGAAGCTTTTTGTGATCTTTTCTCCTAAACAATGGGTCAGAACTCCCACAAGACATTTAGCCTCTGAGAGACTGTTAAAATAGGCATAATCATCAAACTTATCTCACAGAGGGCGGCAAGGATTACATAAGCAAAGAATGTAAGTACCAAATGCAATGCTTGACACACACAAGGACTGATCCTATGGTAGCTGCTACTATTGTTGTTGCTTGTCTTATTCTATTTTCAGTTCAGTTCAGTCGCTCAGGCGTGTCTGACTTTTTGGGACCCCATGGATGGTAGCACACCAGGCCTCCTTGTCCATCACCAACTCCCAGAGTTTACTCAAATTCATGTCCATCGAGTTGGTAATGCCATCCAACCATCTCATCCTCTGTTGCCCCCTTCTCCTCCCACCTTCAATATTTCCCAGCATCAGGGTCTTGTCAAATGAGTCAGTTCTTTGCATCAGATGGCCAAAGTATTGCAGTTTCAGCTTCAGCAGCAGTCCTTCCAATGAATATTCAGGACTGATTTCCTTTAGGATGGACTGGTTGGATCTCCTGGCAATCCAAGGAACTCTCAAAAGTCTTCTCCAACAACACAGTTCAAAAGAATCAATTTTTCAGTGCTCAGCTGTCTTTATAGTCCAGCTCTCACATCCATACATGACCATTGGAAAAACCATAGCTTTGATTAGATGGACCTTTGTTGGCAAAGTAATGTCTCTGTTTTTTTAATGCTGTCTAATTTGGTCACTTTTCTTCCAAGGAGCAAGCATCTTTTAATTTCATGGCTGCAATCACCATCTGCAGTGATTTTGGAGCCCCTAAAATAAAGTCTCTCACTGTTTCCATTGCTTCCACATCTATTTGCCATGAAGTGATACCAGATGCTATGATCTTAGTTTTCTGAATGTTGAGTTCCAAGCCAACATTTTCACTCTCCTCTTTCACTTTCATCAAGAGGCTCTTTAGTTCTTTTTCACTTTCTGCCATAAGGGTGGTGTCACCTGCATATCTGAGGTTATTGATATTTTTCCTGGCAATCTTGATTTCAGCTTGTGTTTCATCCAGCCTGGCATTTCTCATGTACTCTGCATATAAGTTAAATAAGCAGGGTGACAATATACAGCCTTGACATACTCCTTTTCCTATTTGGAACCACTCTGTTGTTCCCTGTCCAGTACTAACTGTTGCTTCTTGACCTGCATACAGATTTCTTAGGAGGCAGGTCAGGTGGTCTGGTATTCGCATCTCTTTAAGAATTTTCCACAGTTTGTTATGATCCACACAGTCAAAGGCTTTGGCATAGTCAATAAAGCAGCTATAACAAAACACCACAGACTGGGTAGCTTATAAACAACATTCATTTCTCACAGTCCTAAAGGCTGGAAGTCTGAGATCAGGGTGCCAGCATGGTTCGGTTTAGGCCCTCTTCTGCTTGCAGACTTCTTACTGTGTCCTCATATGGTGGAAGGGGCTAATGAGCTCTTTTATGAGGTCACTAATCCCTTTCATGAGAGCTCCACCCTCATGCCCTAAGCAGCTCCCAAAGGCTCCATATCCTAATAACATTGCAATGGGCTTTAGGACTTCAGCATGTGAATTCTGAGGGAACACAAACATTCAGACCATGGTAATATAATTAGTTTATGGACAGGAAAACTAAACCAAGCTGTCACTGAGCACCTGGATGGTAGGAATCATGCCTTAAATTTGGTATTGTGCTGAACTCCCTATCACTTCCCTAATCAAATCAGTCCAGTGAGGGACTTCCTGGTGGTCCACTGGCTAAGACTCCACACTCCCAATGCAGGGTGCCTGGGTTCGATTCCTGGTAAGGGAATTAGATCCCACGTGCTGGAATGAAGATTGAAGATCCCATATACCACATAGGATGTGGCACAGACAAATAAATAATAATTTAAAAAAATCCAATGAACTGGACTCATGGACTCTTCTTTAGTCCAGTTTCAATGTTTTAATGAAAGTGGGTGTGTGCCCCTTGTTGTGTTTAAGATGATTCCAGAAGGCATACATTTTATATTTTAATAGTTATATACTTCCCTTGTGGCTGAGCTGGTAAGATTCTGCCTGCAAAGCAGGAGTTCGATCCCTGGGTTGGGAAGATCCCATGGAGAAGGTAAAGGATACCCACTCTAGTATTCTGGCCTGGAGAAATTCATGGACTGTATAATCCATGGGGTTGCAAAGAGTCAGACATGACTAGGCAACTTTAACTTCATTCACTTATTTTAGTAAGTATTAAGAGAAGGCAATGGCACCCCACTCCAGTACTTTTGCCTGCAAAATCCCATAGACGGAGGAGCCTGGTGGGCTGCAGTCCATGGGGTCGCTAGAGTCGGACACAACAGAGCGACTTCACTTTCACTTTTCACTTTCATGCATTGGAGAAGGAAATGGCAACCCACTCCAGTGTTCTTGCCCGGAGAATCCCAGGGACGGGGAAGCCTGGTGGGCTGCCATCTATGGGGTCGCACAGAGTCGGACATGACTGAAGTGACTTAGCAGCAGCAGCAGCAGCAGCAGAAATATATAGCTAAGATAAAATCACTGATTTAATGGACAGTATTGCTTGGATGAAGCTACAATAGGTTGATTTTAAAAAGAATATTAAGTAAATAATAGCCATGACAGCATGTAGTCAATTATAAGGAGAATTGTGAAGATGGGATACAAATCATTTTGAGGTGAGGGGAGCTCTAATTTAACAGACTGTGAAGATTACAGTGGCTTGACAGGAATAGCTTTGCTTATTATTGTCAGTTATTATTAGCCTCTTTATTTTATCAGTGTCTTCTCCTCTGAGACAGATCAGCCTGACTCCTTTACACACAATACTCCATGCTGCTCTTCTTGTAACTCTGGCTTAGCTATTCTTTTCTACTTTCTGCTGGAGTAATTCCTCCTGATTCAAGCATGGGTTATGCATGGTCTCATCCGAGATAAAGGAACCTCTGTTACATTTCCTCCAGCCTTGGAAAGCATTCTCATTACACCTCTATTCCTGTACTTGGCACTTCGTGGGGATTAAGGTTTGTGCACACAAACCTCTCTCCCCTTCTTTTCAAGGGCTCCTCAAGGGCAGGAACCATGCTTATTCATCTTTGCATCCCCAGCACTGACCACAGTGGTTGGCATAAGGAAGGCATTCAATTGTTTAAGCAATCAGCTCTTACTACAGGCTGCAAAATCAAACCAGTCTTTCATCTTATTGACCCTTAACTGGCTACCTGTCTGATGCACAGGGGCAGTCATGAAGAACTTTATAGCTATTATAGCTATTCTGTTTTACTGAAGAAAGCCATGACTATTAACTATTTTTTAGACTGTCAAATATGGGAAAGGAAAAAGGGACCATATTGAAGAAAGAGTAGCATGTCTTTAGGCTCTAGAATGTGGGGAAACTTCTTTTGTTAGAACTGGTAACCTGGTTTGAACTTGTAATTTTAATTGGGACAAAACCCTGGAAAAAAATATCTCCTGTATGCAAATGACTCCATCTGTGATCCTGTTAAACATTCGTTAGCTCAGCAGAGCCTTTGCCAAACTGCCACATTATCTCTTCTTCATGACAATTAACATTTGATCCAGCAACTGAGGAATGGGGACATAAACATAGACCATGGACTTATTTTAAATAAACTGAATATTAAATAAATCACAAACCCACAAGTTCATTAAGGCCCTGAAGAGCTTGCCAGAAACTGCTATTCCCTTTAGTGTAATGAATCACTAGACTATGAGCTTCCCATCAGGACAAGGGGAGAAAAGTGCAGAGAAATTGAAGAGATGTGAGTTCTAGCTCTAATTTTGCTTTTGGGTCCAGCTTTAGTCTAGGCAGCAAATTTACTTAGATTTTAATATCTTCTGTAAATTAGAGTTTTGACTAGGCTCTGCAAAAGTCTAAGTCTAATAAGCTGCCTTTAATCTATTCATCCACTTAATAAATAGTTATTGAGTGTCTACTGTGTGCTAGGCACTGTTTTGGGTCTTTGTGGACTTTTGAAGTAGGTCAGTGGTAAAGAATCCACGTGCAATGCATGAGATGAGGGTAGCCTTGGGTTCAGTCCCCAGGTCTGGAAGATCTCCGGGAAAAGGAAATGGCAACCCACTTCAGTATTCTTGCCTGGGAAATCCTGTGGACAGAGAAGCCTGGCAAGTTACAGTCCATGGGATCCCAAAAGAGTCAGACACGACTTAGTGACTAAACAAAAACAACAACAGGTACTAGTTAACAAAATTCTTTGTTCCATTGAAACTTTTAGTCTGGCAATGGAGGTAAGCATTATACAACTGATTATGTATATAAGAATTCAAATGTGCTTATATTAAGTGTGATGAGGAAGGGCTGGGTAGTATGAGTATATATACTTGGATCAGAGAAGGCTTCCCTGAGGAAGTGATATTTGATAACTGATAGGTAAAGATGAGTAGAGGTGGCCCAGGGGAAGAACTGGAGGGAGACTGGTCCAAGTACAGGAAAGAAGCCAAATGCTGGAGGAACTAAGAACAACCAGCGGGAGGCTGGGCAGTCATGTGAGCTGAGGCCAGAGGCCGGTTGTGGTCAGTCCACGTAGAGCATCACAGGCCATGGAAATGTTAGCCTCCTTGAGTGGTATAGGGAAGTCATCCAGGAGGGCCATCTAAATAGAGGTAAAAGAGTCACATTAATTCTGATTAAGGGAATTTTCTTTTCTTTGTTCTTACCCCCAAATTATAACAGGCCCTAGTTGGCAAGGTCTTTAACTTCGATTCTTCTGGATTAACAATTACAAAAGCAATACTTCTACCTGAGGCTTCTCTAGGGTTCTTGACTACATGAACTCCACATGGGCTCATGAACCTCTCACACTTACAAAAGCTTTTAGCACATTATTGTGATATTTCAGCAAAGAACATACTGCAGGAAACTTCTGCAAACCCTTACTAATGGGGTTACAACTCCAGTGCTCTCAGGCAATATCATTTTTTATGAGAACAGCAGCAGACAATGTTTTGAAGGAAGTCAGCACCTAGCCTGCTATATGGACTCCATAAAGCCCACCTTCCGTATTTCTCTTTTTCTTGAAAAGGATCTAATAGCTTCCATTCAAAAGCAGAGGTGAGTTTAAATAATGTGCCCCTTTGCAGAAACAGAGCATTCTAGATTTAACTCCTATTGTAGACCTAAAGGCTGTGTACTCTATTTTAAGACTCAAAAATCAGTCAGTAGATGGGGAAGAAACTGTGGATGTTTACGGAGATGGGAGGTTGGGTTGGGTTTAAAATCTTTCAAGTGTGCTTATGTACACTTTGACCATGTGTCACACTAACCATGAAGGATGTAGGAGCCACTTAGAACATGGCTATGGCTATGATTCCCTAACAATATTCCAGGAGTTTTTTTTTTTTTCTTAATTCTACCTTTAACAAAAATATTATGTTATTGTTTTCTGTGTTAAGAAAAATGCAATCTTTTCACAGTATACTGAACAATGCTGTGCACTGTTGGTATTCTTGATGACTGGTCATTCATAATAAGCCAAAGCAATTTTGGGACCAGAACTTCTCTCTAGGAGAGATTCAGGATTAACAGTCAACATAATCCTTTACTACTCTGTTACTTTAACAGCTGATTTATAGCCAACCAAACAGCTCACATAAAAGAGAAGAGGAGAAAAATAGGTAATATGAAGTCTAGGCCCTTTATTTCAGAGAAGAGTTATGGAGCTACAGAATTGGGTTACTAACTGATACTGGAGCAAAAAGTCCAGTGTGTCTGATGATCTGATTTACTGTGGAGGTCACTCAGTTAGGGATCAGGCAGGAAGGTGTACTGGAGATGATGGTACCAAAAAACTGCATATTCAGATATTGCACTAAGTGGAGGTAACAGAATTACCAAATTCTGCTGTCTGGGGCCTTACTGAAATAGTCTAGTTCTTGGTATAAGGAAAAAATGGTGTAATACAGTGTTAGTACAGAGATTTTTGATTCTGACTTGACCACTTCATTGCTGCCTGGCCTTGTATTACCTGTCTACGCTTAAGTTTCCTAACCTATAAAGTAGGGATAATAACACTTATCCAGAGCCGTGGTGAGCAGTGCCAGGACTCGAGTGAGGTGAATGAGACACCTCCCTTGGGCAAAATGGAAGGCGAGGCCCCAGAAAACTCAGTAAGAGAGATAAAGTGAAAGTGAAGTCGCTCAGTCATGTCCGACTCTTCGAGACCCCATGGACTATATCCTACCAGGCTCCTCTGTCCATGGAATTTTCCAGGCAAGAGTACTGGAGTGGGTTGCCGTTTCCTTCTCCAGGGGATCTTCCCGATGCAGGGACTGAACCCGGGTCTCCCGCACTGCAGGCAGACACTTTACCCTCTGAGCCACCAGGGAAGCCACCAAGAGAGATAAATGATGTTGCAAATTGATATTTTCTTTTAAAAAAATTCAAATTTAATAATTAAAAAAAGCACAGTGAACAAAATAGCAAAAGGGCCATTTTTGTGGCTGAATACTCTCACCTTTCTGTCTTTCAGCAGCTTTAATGAAAAGTACAGTCAAACATTCAACCTTTCTTCTCTACACCATTGTTTGGGCAGTCGTTTCTGACTTTTAGCATCTTTTGCCATTTAGAGCATCTGAGAATGTTCTAAATCATCCAGTCTTGATACTGACATACAAGTTACTTATTGTATTTTACTTCTCCCCTAGATTTTAATGTCTGTGAGGGCATAGATTTTCTAAAAACTTTTATGTTGAAATAATATTTTATATAATAAATAATAAATAAATAATAATTTTATATGTACAGAAAAACTGCTAAGCTAGTACAGAGAATTCACATATACCATTCATTCAGCTTCTGCTAAACTTAACATCTTACACAAAGCTGTGGTACATTTATCAAAACTAGGAAGTTAACATCAGCACCATACTATTAAGTAAATTACAGGCATAGATATATTTATGTCATACAAAGTTTTTCTAAAGAAGATATTTGTGATGGTGATAGCTTATGGTGTCGGATTTGAAAGCTCTGAAGATTTAGCTTTGGGACCAGGGACCAGGGACCAGGCTTGATCACTCAAGAACTTTCATGTAAGTAAGTAAGTAAGCAAGTAAGTAAGTAAATAAGTGTTAGTCGCTCAGTCATGCCTGACTCTTTGTGACTCCATGGACTGTAGCCCATCAGGCTCCTCTCTCCCTGAGATTTTCCAGACAAGGATACTGGAGTGGGTTGCCATTTCCTTCTCCAGGGGATCTTCCCAACCCAGAGAATGGACCCAGGTCTCCTTCACTGCAGGCAGATTCTTTACCTACTGAGCTACAAGGGAAGCCCAAAGAGTGAAAGGATTTCCCAGTAGCAGAGTTTTACTAAAGTAAGTTAAAGGGATAGAGAAAGCTTCTGACATGGACATCAGAAGGGGGACAGAGAGTGGCCCCCTTGCGAGTCTCAGCAAGGCCTTATATACTTTTACCAGACCCTCCCCACAACATACATCTTAAATTAACAAGATTAGAACTAACAATAGGAAGATCTTACAGACCCACTCCCACAACATAAGACAACAAGATTAGTTCTTGTGAAAAAGAAACTTGTCTTCGAGCAAGATACATTGTTATATTGACCAAGACAAAGCAATGTAGAAAAAAAAATGTCTTTTTCCTTCCTTGAGAGCGAAGGACCCCTTCCTCCTCAAGGGCCCCAGGCTCCTTATCAGCCTATCTAGGATGAGCTCTCCCAATGGCTTCTAAAGAAAATTAGCTTTCCTGTGAAACCCACACAAGGCAAGGCAGAAAGCCCTGTTTTTAATTAATTCTACATCACTGACTGGCAGAAAACAGACAACCCCAAAATGTAAGAAAGCCAGCTTTAAGTGCAAGGCACAATTTTTGTAAAATATTCACTGGCTTTTTTTCCCCAAAATCATACAATGACTTACTCTTAACCAAGAATTTGTAGAAAGGAAGCAGTTGGGTCCTGTTTTTGCTCTGTTATCACTAGCATTCAGCATCTTACTCAACTGAGTGAGTGCTTTATAAACATTTGCTTAAGCCCAGTCTACACAATCAACATACTGTATAAGGAGATGCATACTGGCTCTTGGCAGCTGCTCCTCCAAATGACATGGTAATAATTTCAGAAATTAATTCTGACTCAGACAAATACACATTCAAATTCTGGCTCTAATAGGGCAAATCTCTGGAGTTCTCTGAGTTCCGTTTTCTTCATGTAGAAGAATGGAAACAGCCTTCTCACTTTTATTGTCAAGTACTGAACAAAGTAACTATTTTTTCCCCAAAGCCTAACAGGAGTTCTGACACATAAGAGTCCTTCTTATCTTTTTCCTCCTGTATCTTGTCAGCATGCCACCTACTCTCCTGGTGGTGACCGGAGGTTTCTATCACAATAGATCACTGCTCCCCAAAAGGCAGACACTGATGATAGATAGAGCAGTAAAACAGTCTTGTTAATGTGCCACTGAGAAGCTGCATCACCTTGGATAGGTTATCAACCAAACTGTGCCTTAGTCTTATTGTATGATTAAGATACCTCAAAGAGTTAGGGTGAGGATTAAGCAGGAACATGTACACAAAGTACTTAGGACTCTGCCTGAAGTATATAACTTGTAATAATTGTTATAATTGTTGTTGAATCTGGTGCACAGGACAGGTGATCATAAGTCAGACGTGAGAGAGAGAAGAGGGAAAATAAACCCTGATATATTATAAAGAAAATAAAATGCAATGAACAAATATATCAGCAGAGAAATTTTGCCTGGCTCAATAGCTATTTTAGAGCTAACCCTAAACCATCCATGATGTTACCTAAATATTTAGTTAAGCAATAAAGGGAGGGAAGAGGGCTCAATTATTAGAGCACATACAAAGGTTTAGAACATGCTTGTTGGTCACACCTTTTCTGTACAAACTCATCAAGTAACTATTTTAGGTTTTATGGAACTCATGTAGGCTCTGTCCATGTTCTTTTGCTTTTGTTTTTTACAATTCCTTTAAAATGTGAAAACCATTTCTTGGCCCAATGGCCAATATTTGCTGACCCATGGTAAAATTAATACCATATTTTAGAAAGATTTGAAGAAAGATGTGATAAATATAGGGGCTTCCCAGGTGGTGTTAGAGTTAAAGAACTAGCCTGCCAATGCAGGAGACATAAGAGACATGGATTCGATTCTTGGGTTGGGAAGATCTCCTGAAGAAGGGCATGGCAACTCACTCCAGTATTCTTGCCTGGAGAGCCTCATGGACAGAGGAGCTTGGCGGGCTAGAGTTCATGGGGTTGCACAGACTCAGACACAACTTAGTGCCTTAGCATGCATGCGTGCATATGATGGATATAATGGAAAGGTAGCTACCAACAGATTCAGGCTTACATACTACCAGTTTCAAGACCAACATAAAAGGAGGTAAAGCTTGTTTCTCAGTAGCCCCAGCAAAACTCCCCAAGTTGCCTTCTCTCTTTGGATCAGGCTACTTGCTCATCCCTTAACCAATCAGTGTCAGCGCGGATGCAGTGTTCAGGTCAGGATGGAGTCATGTGCCCTACCAGGAAGTCAGAGGTGGAGTCAGACACCAAGACCATGGACTGAGAGAGGAAGGGAGGTGTTCCCCAAGGAAAACTGAGATCCAAGAGAAGGAAAGATGGGTGTTGGGCAAGAAACTTGTTTTTGCTCCTATATGACTATTAAACTCTGAAGGACTATATACTCAGTATCTCTCTTATCGACCCAGTAAGGTTCCCTGATTATAACAGACACCAGTAAGTTTGTGTTAAATAAATGAATGCAGTAGACGTGAAGCCATCATGTAAAGGAAATTTCCATTCCTGCTGCAACTAGGACAGAGTGTTGGGGAGTCCACACATCCTCAGTGTTAGAGCCAGAGGCTGGCCTGGTGGGGCAAATAGTCTTCTGATCCTTCGTGATCAGATTCTATCTGATCAGATTCTATCTGTATACAAAGGAGTGGGTGAAAATGAAAATGAAAACAAATGGGGAATGTGTGGGGACAGGATTTTGCCCTTACATTTCCTTTCACTTTGGCCAGCAAGTGGGAAATGCATCGGATAGGTTGCAGAACCACCTAGTGGTCAGAGAGCAGCAGCAGCAGCAGTGGAGACCTCAGATGCTGTATGCCGGATCAGAAGCACCATCAACTGGGCCTGCTGGAGCAGGAACCCAGGTCACTGAAGGGTGCCCTGAGGGGCCCTCTCTGGCTTCCACCCTTCTCCAACTTTTAAGGATGCTGTGAGAGCAGAAATTTGGAATATAATGAGTCAGTTATATTGGCTTTGAAATGAGCACGAGGCTGCAGAGTTGAGTGAAAATGGCAGTGTAGCAAGCTCTCTTCACTCCTGGTAATCTGTGGGGACGGAGGTCACAAGAGGGACTTTTCACGTCTACTTTATACACTTCTGTACTGTTTTAACTGACTTACAGTGTGTATTTGTTCGAGAAGGAAATGGCAGCCCACTCCAGTGTTCTTGCCTGGAGAATCCCAGGGGCAGTGGAGCCTGGTGGGCTGCCATCTATGGGGTCGCACAAAGTTGGACACGACTGAAGCGACTCAGCAGCAGCACAGCAGCAGTGTGTATTTGGGCTTCTTGGTGGCTCAGACGGTGAAGAATCTGCCTGCCAAAGCAAGAGACACAGGTTCAATCCCTCGGTTGGGAAGATCCCAAGGAGTAGGAAATGGCAACTCACCACAGTATTCTTGCTTGAAAAATCCAATGGACAGAGGAACCTGGTGGGTTACTGTGCATACTGTCGCAGAGTCAGACATAAGTGATCACTTGAGCACGTCAGTTCTTCAGGGAGGTTTTCCCTCATGGTCTAAGAGCAGAGTATGGTCGACCTGCACTGATCTATTTATGAATCTCCATATGTGTTTTTTTTTTCTTTTTCAGAAATACAGCTGGCATTATGGGCATTCACAGTGGCTTCAGCACTAACTGGAGCTAACTTATTCAACTGGGAAGTTAATGCTTGGGTGTTATTAACCTGGGCACGCCAGTCTCCCCAGAGAGTCTTGCTTCTGGCAGTGTGAAGCTCTAAGCCTCTGCTCCCTGTCCACTGAGGTGCCTGGACAAAGTAAGGCTGGCAGTTAAAGGAGAGATGATTTTGTATATTGCAGTCAAACTTAAAAATGCAGTTGGGTGAATTATGGTGCTCCATCTGAAGAGTTCTCAAGGTTTAGGTCATAATGTATATAGAATTAGTTACTGATATTTAAATCCATGATATTTAGGAAAATATCATCAAAGTAGTATTTGGGAAGGTTAACTTGAGGACACTGAAAGCTGAGCTCCCCAGATTGGTAGGTGCCCAACGTGCTCCTGGAGATCAGTAGGAGAAATAACTCCAGAAAGAATGAAGAGATGGAGCGAAAGCAAAAACAGCACCAGCTTGTGGGTTGACTGGTGATAGAAGTAAAGTCCAATGCTGTAAAGAGCAATACTGCATAGGAACCTGGAATGTTAGGTCCATGAATCAAGGCAAACTGGAAGTGGTCAAACAGGAGATGGCAAGAGTGAACATTGACATTTTAGGGATTAGTGAACTAAAATGGACTGGAATGGGTGAATTTAACTCAGATGACCATCATATCAACTACTGTGGGCAAGAATCCCTTAGAAGAAATGGAGTAACCATCATAGTCAAGTCAAAAAGAGTCTGAAATGCAGTACTTGGATGCAGTCTCAAAATGACAGAATGATCTCTGTTCATTTCCAAGGCAAACCATTCAAATCATGGTAATCTAAGTCTATGCCCATACCAGTTAATGCTGAAGAAGCTGAAGTTGAAAGGTTCTATGAAGACCTACAAGACTTTCTAGAACTAACACCCCAGAAACATGTCCTCTTCATTATAGGGGACTGGAATGCAAAAGTAGGAAGTCAAGAGATACCTGGAGTAGTTGGCAAATTTGGCCTTGGAGTACAAAGCAAAGCAGGTCAAAGGTTAACAGAGTTTTGCCAAGAGAATGCATTGGCCATAGCAAACACCCTCTTCCAGCAACATAAGAGACAACTCTACATAAGGACTTCACTAGATGGTCAATATTGAAATTAGATTGATTATATTCTTTGCAGTCAAAGATGGAGAAGCGCTATACAGGCAGCAAAAACAACACTGGGAGGTGACAGGCTCAGATCATGAACTCCTTATTGCCAAATTCAGACTTAAATTGAAGACAGTAGGAAACCACTAGACCATTCAGGTATGACCTAAATTAAATTCCTTATGATTATACAGTGGAAGTGACAAATAGATTCAAGGGATTAGATCTGATAGACAGAGTGCCTGATGAACTATAGATGGAGTTTCATGACACTGTACAGGAGGCAGTGATCAAGACCATCTCCAAGAAAAAGAAATGCAAAAAAGCAAAATGGTTGTCTGACAAGGCCTTACAAATAGCTGAGAAAAGAAGAGAAGCTAAAGACAAAGGAGAAAAGAAAAGATAAACCTATTGAATGAAGAGTTCCAAAGAATAGCAAGGAGAGATAAGAAAGCCTTCTTTGGTGATCAGTGCAAAAAATAGAGGAAAACAGTAGAATGAGAAAGACTAGAGATTTTTAAAGAAAATTAGAGATACCAAGGGAACATTTCATGCAAAGATGGACAAAATAAATGACAAAATTGGTATGGAGCTAATAGAAGCAGAAGATATTAAGAAGAGGTGGCAAGAATACACAGAAGAACTTTTCAAAAAAGATCTTGATGACCCAGATAACCATGATGGTGTGATCACTCACCCAGAGCCAGACATCCTGGAATGCGAACACAAGTGTGCCTTAGGAAGCATCACTATGAACAAAGCTAGTGGAGGTGATGGAATTCCAGTTGAGATATTTCAAACCCTAAAAGATGATGCTGTGAAAGTGCTGTACTCAATATGCCAGCAAATTGGGAAAACTCAGCAGTGGCCATAGGACTGGAAAAGGTCAGTTTCCATCTCAATGCCAAAGAAAGGCAATGCCAAAGAATGATCAAACTACCTCACAATTGCAGTCATCTCACACGCTAGTAAAGTAATGGTCAAAATTCTCCAAGCCAGGCTTCAACAGTATGTGAGCTGGGAACTTCTAAATGTTCAAGCTGGATTTAGAAAAGGCAGAGGAACCAGAGATCAAATTGCCAACATCTGTTGGATCATTGAAAAAGACAAGACAGTTCCAGAAAAACATCTACTTCTGCTTTATTGACTATGCCAAAGCCTGGAGAATTCTTAAAGAGATGGGACTACCACATCACCTGGCCTGCCTCTTGAGAAATGTGTATGCAGGTCAAGAAGTAGCAATTAGAACTGGACATGAAACAACAGACTGGTTCCAAATAGGGAAAGGAGTACATCAAGGCTGTATATTGTCACCCTGCTCATTTAACTTATATGCAGAGTACATCATGAGAAATGCTGGGCTGGAGGAAGCACAAGCTTGAATCAAGATTGCCGGGAGAAATATCAATAACCTCAGATACGCAGATGACACCACATTTATGGCAGAAAGTGAAAAACTAAAGAGCCTCTTGATGAAAGTGAAAGAGGAGTGAAAAAGGTGCCTTAAAACTCAACATTCAGAAAACTATCATAGCATCTGGTCCCATCACTTCATGGCAAATAGATGGAGAAACAGTGGAAACAGTGAGAGACTTTATTTCTGGGGTGCTCCAAAATCAGTGCAGATGGTGACTGCCGCCATGAAATTAAAAGACACTTGCCCCTTGGAATAAAAGCTATGATCAACCTAGACAGCATATTAAAAAGCAGAGACATTACTTTGCCAGGAAAAGTACGTCTAGTCAAAGCTATAGTACTCATGTATGTGACTAGTAGTCATGGATGTGAGAGTTGGACTATAAAGAAAGCTGAGTGCCAAAGAATTGATGCTTTTGAACTGTGGTGTTGGAGAAGACTCTTGAGAGTCCCTTGGACAGCAAGGAGATCCAACCAGTCTGTCCTAAAGGAAATCAGTCCTGAATATTCATTGGAAGGACTGATGCTAGAGCTGAAACTTCAACACTTATGCCACCTGATTCATTTGAAAAGACCCTGATGCTGAAAAATTGAAGGCAGGAGGTGAAGGGGACAACAGAGGATGAGATGGTTGGATGGCATCACCGACTTGACAGGGAAGTCTGTCATGCTGCCCCCATGAGGTCACAAAGAGGTAGACACGACTGAATGACTGAACTGAACTCAATTTAGGACAAGTGGATTGGAGAGGAAGAGACACTGGCTTCCAAGATGCCAATTAGGAAAATGCTGTAGTAATCTGGGGATAACTGCTACGCTATTGCCATGGCAGTGTCTTTTCTAACATCAAGTTCTCAGTGTGCTTGTTACAGTGCCTGGCAAGGCAGAGATGACTATAAACCCTGGCTGAGTAAATGCTTGTGTAACCCTGGAAGATTAATTATATTATGGTAAAGAAAGGGAACACAGGAGAGGCAAGAAAGAATGCCGAAGACTTACCTAGTAGGGATGTGTAAGAAGCTGGGGAGAAAGGAGAGCAAATGATGACTGCAGTCTTGATCTTCACTGGCGTGACTGTGAGAGACAGAGAAAGAAAGGAGAGAGCACCTGAAAGAGAACAAAAACTGTGGACTGTGGAGAGGTGGCCTGTCAAAGCAGAGGGAGGGAGAAGATGAGAGCCATTCGATGCAAGTATGTTGAGTCTGAATTGACAATGGGACATCTTAAAGAGATGTGGAGAAGGATGTGAGCATGGGTAAGAGGTTCGCATCTGGAATAAAGACCTGGGTTATCTCTAACATGGAGGCAAGAGTTGAATCTATAAAAGCAAGTGAATTGCCATGGAGGGCAGGATGTAAAGAGAGAAAATTGAGTTCTGAGGAATGGTCTTCTTTCAGACAGTGCTGGCAAGACTGGAGAAACTTGCAGGTGATAAGCTTCTCCAACTGCCAACTGAATCCTTATTTACTAAAGGCCTGCTGAAATTACTTGACATTTTAAATGTAGACTACAGAGTGTCATTCAGAATCAGATATGCAGTGGAAAAATCCTTCTGAGATATATACGGAAGGAAAAAAGATTCTCATTTCTCAGTTGTTCTCTGTTTTAAAATTGTCAAAAGCAACAAAAATCAAGGTGCTTCAGTTCAAAAGTTAGAGCTGTGGTTTGCTCTCATTCTAGCTCTTTGGAGTGTACTTCCCCCCTTCTATTTTTGCTTTTTCTCTACTTTGTAAAGAGGTTGTTTAAACCGGTGCATCAAACTCTCAGAGCAACCCTAGCCACTGAGGGAAAATCAAAAGGAAGTATAGTGCATTTATAACAGCTTTGCTGGGAGCCAGTGGGAGGAGAAACCAAAGGATACTATCCAGATCAGTGACCCCTGCTCACTGGAAAAGTTAACTGGCAAACAGCACAGGAACATAATGGGAAGGCCAAGAGTGGCTCAGGCAACTTTTTTAGGATGAAAGGAGCACACCTTTGGCAGTGACTATTTTTCACTTTCTTGCTTCCCAGAGGCCCTCTTCTTACACCTGAACAAAAACAGTTCCTATCCAGATGTAATCAAACATGTAGCAACAAGCGGGATACGGGATGGGGAGCAGAGGCGCAGTCTTTGCCTTGGGTAATGCTGAGGCACCAAATAGCTTGTTGGAGGACATGTTGAAATAAATATATGTAGCTTTTATTGAGGCAACTGTTTCTCTATCAAGGACACATGTTTGTGTGTGTGCAGGCAAGTGGGCATATGTGTGTTGCTAGCATCAGTTTGGGTAGGTAAATGGAAACATGTGATTATTCCACGGTACTGCAAGGATGATGGAAACAATACGCTTTTAAATAAGCAGATATCGCATGGAAGCAGGACCCAGGTGCTTCCTTTCTGAAGGAAACTCCCAACAACACACTGAGATCCACTATCAACAATGAACACATATCGACAGAAAAGCCCAGAGATTCTCAAATCAAATTCTTTAAGGCTTATAATACTGTAGATTCAGCTTTAAGGGGAGAAATTAAAAAGCAATCATTTTAATTATTATGTTTCTGTCAAGTTTAGACAACTGGCTTAGTCTACTGTAATTAACTCAGTGAATGTACAAAGAATGTACAAAGAAAACAAATTAGAGCTATTTATAGCACTGAAGCTGAGTGGAAATGAGATATTGCTCAACTGCTATTACAATAAATATAGGTTGTTGACACTCCTTCAAACTATGCTTTAGGACTTTAAACCATTTATGTTATTCTTCAACGGTATAAACTTCCATGAAAAAAGAAAATTACAATACTGGATCTCATCAATCTTATTTTCAGATGTGCATGTCAAGTTAAGTAACCAGGCACTTGCTTTATTTGAGCCAAATTAAATAAATCTCATTAAGGAAATGTTAACTAGTATGCAAACACTGAATGTATTTTTTTTTAAAAAGCTGTCTCTGTAATTAGATACAAATATTATGTGACTTTAGGAGAGTCCAACAGAGTGAAAATCAAGGTCAAGTTTCCTCTCATTTAACTGGCATAGATTTCCCCCAGGTTTAGTTAATAGTGAATTATATGTAAATGAAAAGAAATACAGGCCTGGAACAAAAGGAGAACATATGTATTAGAGATGATTGTTTTTCTTTTTGGACTGCAAGGAGATCAAACCTGTTAATCCTAAAGGAAATCAGTCCTGAATATTTATCGGAAGGACTGATGCTGAAGCTGAAACTTCAATACTTTGGCCACCTGATGCAAAGAACTGACTCATTTGAAAAGACCCTGATGCTGGGAAAGATTAAAGGCAGGAGGAGAACGCGATGACAGAGGATGAGATGGCTGGATGGGATCGTTGATTCAATGGACAAGGGTTTGAGTAAACTCTGGGAGTTGGTGATGGACAGGGAGGCCTGGTGTGCTGCAGTCCATGGGGTCACAGAGTCGGACAAGACTGAACAATTGAACTGAACTGAACTGAACCACTCATTTAGAAAATACAAATGAAAATTGTATGCAAGACCACTGGTTTACCATCTAAGCATAATACAAGCAGATTAGGTCCCAAGTAATTACATTCACAATTTTAAGAAAAAAAACTGTCCAAGCCCCCTCCTGATATTTCTGAATTACTGTTGCTGAGACAACTACTGACCATGGTAAAATACACTACCTACTCCTTACAGCCTACTTTCAGTTTACAGGCACCAGAGTAAATCCTTAGCATCCTTTTGCTCAATTAATCCACACAGCCTCAAGGGCAGATGCCCTAGATATATGCATACTGCCGACGAGAAAACTGAGGCTGAGAGAAGCCATTTCCACAAGATTCTTGTGGAGAAGCTGGCTTTTGAGCTCTAAAGTGAAAAAAAGTGAAAGGGTTAGTTGTTCAGTCATGTCTGACTCTTTGCGACCCAATGGACTATATAGTCTGCCAGGCTTCTATGTCCATGGAATTCTCCAGGCAAGAATACTGGATTGGGTTTCCATTCCCTTCTCCAGGGATCTCCCAACCCAGGGATTGAACCTGGATTTCCTGTATCTCGTGCAGATTCTTTATCGTCTGAGCTAACAAAGAAGATACCAATTTGAACTCTAACTGATCAGATTACAAAGCCTGACTTGTTAACCAATATATTTACTCCTGACAAATAGGTTTTCAAATGTGTAGAGTTTGTGTAGGTCTTCTATATACAGCTGAACTGGCTGGCTTTGTCTTAATGTGAATGAGGTCCAACCTCTGTCTGCCTCAGTTAATCTAGCCTGGGCTCTGGTTTTTCCCCCACCCATAGGATAACCAACTCCTGACCATATGGCTAGGTTTGTTCTCAAAAAACTAGGGCTCTGCACGTGCGTAGCCCTCTGAACTCTGTAAAGCCATTTTACATGAACAGGATCTTCTGATCTGCCAGTGAAGTGAGAAGAGAAACCATTTTTAATCCCCATTTTATAGGCAGTATAAAACTTAAAAGTTTATTCAAAGTCATGTCATGGGCTAGGAGCAGAGCCAGAGGTAGTATCTGGTTTTTAGCCCTCCTCCCAAGCAGTTTCCTCTTCTGCTTGGCCCCTTCACATGATGGAACTGCATATATTAGAATCCAACTTTCAAGCCCAAAGTAACCCTCTAGAAGCCTGCTAGACAAAGAGAGTATTCCTAGTAAGGACAGAGTTTCATGTTCTTATGTAATCAAGAATTTAGAACCACGGGCAGGCATCTCTAGCTCATTTCAGAGCCAAACCAAAATAATCCAAACAATCCAAATCTCAGAGAGATAGCACAACTTCTGATTTGTTGTCAAAAAAAGAAAAAGTCCTTTGGGAGAAGAACCAAAACTTTAATTCAGTTATCAGTTCAATGTTGTGTTATGTGATTTTTCTAGTTTGCCCTTAGGGTTGAAAATAAATTATAAGGCAGTATGGATCCTGTGTGGATCACAACAAACTGGAAAATTCTTAAAGATGGGAATACCAGACCACCTGACCTGCCTCTTGTGAAATCTGTATGCAGGTCAAGAAGCAACAGTTAGAACTGGACATGAAACAACAGACTGGTTCCAAATTGGGAAAGGAGTATGTCAGGGCTGTATATTGTCACCCTGCTTATTTATCTTATATACAGAGTACATCATACAACATGCCAGGCTGGATGAAGCACAAGGTGGAGTCAAGATTACCAGGAGAAATATCAATAACCTCAGATATGCAGATGACACCATCCTTATGTCAGAAAGTGAAGAACTAAAGAGCCTCTTGATGAAAGTGAAAGAGGACAGTGGAAAAGTTGGCTTAAAGCTCAACATTCAGAAAACTAAGATGGCGGCATCTGGTCCCATCACTTCATTGCAAATAGATGGGGAAACAGTGGAAACAGTGAGAGACTTTATTTTGGGGGCTCCAAAATCACTGCAGATGGTGACTGCAGCCATGAAATTAAAAGATGCTTGCTCCTTGGAAGAAAAGATATGACCAACCTAGACAGCATATTAAAAAGCAGAGGCATTACTTTGCCAACAAAGTTCCATCTAGTCAAAGCTAGGTTTTTCCAGTGGTCATGTATGGATATGAGAGCTGGACCATAAATTAGTCTGAGTGTCAAAGAACTGATTCTTTTGAACTGTGGTGCTGCAGAAGACTCCTGAGAGTCACTCGATTGCAAGGAGATCAAACCTGCTAATCCTAAAGGAAATCAGTTCTGAATATTCATTGGAAGGACTGATGCTGAAGCTGAAACTCCAATACTTTGGCCACCTGATGCAAAGAATTGACTCATTTGAAAAGACCCTGATGCTGGCAAAGACTGAAGGCAGGAGGAGAAGGGGACAACAGAGGATAAGATGGTTGGATGGCATCACTGACTCAGTGGACACGAGTTTGAGCAAGCTCCGGGAGTTGGTGATGAATAGGGAAGCCCGGTGTGCTGTAGTCCATGGGGTTGCAGACTCGGGCATGACTGAGTGACTGAACTGAACTGATGGATCCTTTTCAAATGTTACCATGTTTTCAAGTTTTCATAACTACTTTTTAAGTCAAATCACAGCTATATTCAGCTGTGTAAGAATTGGGCAAATACTTTGAATTTTTAAAATAATCTAAAATGATGATAGTAACACCTATCTCACTGGACTGTTGTAATCTTTACATGAGATATGCATGTGACTCATCTGTTGTGGCACTTGGCAAGTACATTTTAGTTAATTTCACTATGCAAAGCATTTTAAAATTCATCTTTGAAGTCAAATGCACAAAGTGGCTATGCTTTTGTCAACTTGTTTTATCTTGAAGTTAATCAAATTTATCACCAAATAAAATGCATCATTTAACTGAGAATTCATATAATTAACTTGCATGTTTTTCTTAATAAAGTACATTAGGTGCCAGAGCTGCGATGCCAAGTCTCTCCCTTGCATGAGTTTACTTCACTTTATCTTCTCAAGTTTGCCTTGACTTAGAATTTCACTAGCTTGTGAATTCCTTGAAAGCAGAAGCAGATGCTTCCATCTGTATTCTCTCACAGAATCTACCATGTGGTAGCCACTCAGTGAACACTGCCAAGAAACTAAAAGATTCATCTATTAAAATAATTAAAATAATTTATGTTGGCTGTGAGATCCCCACTATGTTTGGTCAATAAAAAGTACCCTGAGTTCTCTGGGATGTTAATTTTACTCTTTTTTTCTTAATACTACTCTTGAGCATCTCTTAATTCTACTCTTGAGCATCTTTTAAACAAAAATGGGAAGGGAGATAAAAAGAGAAAAATAAGAGACAAATTAAAGGGAAACAAGGAGATAGCAAATGGGGAGGAGAGGAAAAAAATGAATCAGTGAACTTCACTTTTCACCTTTCACCAAATACCTTTCAGTACTACATGCTTTTTTAAGTCAATTTATCTTTTTAAAATTGAAGTATAGTTTATTTACAGTGCTACATTGTCAATTTACCTTTTACAATTAGAAAGAAAAGTGGATACAGTTTTTTATCTGTATTTTAAACGATTTCAGTTAAAATGGTAATGTTAGGTAGTTAGAACAGGAAAAAGGAGTACAAGATGGTGGTGACTAAAAGACAAAGGGAAAAGCCCACAAAAGGGAACAAAGGAAAAATCCACAGATGGGAGTGAGAACCTCAGATGAAAAAAACATGCCCCCTTCCTGGCTAGCCCTAATTTCAATAGGGCAGGCTGGGTAGGGGGGAAGGAGACAAAACATATAAAAAGAGGGAGCCAAGACAGTTGAGGCCTCTCTTTGCCGGGGGGGGGGGGGGGGTGGGGGTGGGGTGGGGGGGGCCCGCCCTCATCCTCAAGGGCTTACTATCCTTTGTTTGCCAAATGAATAAAAGTCTGAGCTGAAACTGAGCTATGACACTGGTCCACAGTTTCAAATCTTTGTTGTTGTAAGACAGAATCAAGGAAGTTACACACTCTCCCGAGAATAACATAAATTGAGACCTGATTTGCTAATTACAGCTATTATCCACGTTTTGGAGGTTCCTGGAAGTTTTGAAGTTGCAGAGTAGAAAGGAAGGGACATGTGTTTTAAATTAGACATATTTGGCCCTAAATGTACCTTGTCTGAGTTACTCAATCCCTTTGAGCTTCCATTTTATCATCTTTAAAGTAAGACTTCCCTCTCAAAATTATATCAGGGTCAAGAGTACAAATTCTGGAGTTAGGCTCAAATGATAACACCAACATCTGCTAACAAGGTAAACTTGTGTGAACTTCATTTTCCTTATAAATACAGGTATGAATAATATCTACCTCATCAGGTTATGAGGAAGAATAAATGAGATAATCAGGAAGAATTTCACTCTGCATATCAGTTGACTTGATCAAAAATTATACCCAACATTATTATAGTTTTGTCAATACAAATTTGGTAGAAATTTGTTTTCCCTCTTGGTATTTATACAGCTATACACACACACACACATATATATATATATGTATATATATATATATATACACACGTGTGTATGTGTAATAATCCTTGCTTCTTGACCCACAAAGCATATGTATGTGTATATACATATATATATATATATACCCCACACACACATATACATATATGTAATATTCTTGCCTGTTGACCCATAAAACCTAAATATTATCCAGTCCTTTACAGAATAAGTATTTTACTGACCTCTGCTTAGAAGATAGGAAATCATACCATCCCAAGGTACTACTTCTGCTAAAGTGAAGTGAAGTCGTTCAGTTGTGTCCGACTCTTTGTGATCCCATGGACTGTAGCCCACCAGGCTCCTCCATCCATGGAATTTTCTAGGCAAGAGTACTGGAGTGGGTTGCCATTTCCTTCTCCAGGGGATCTTCCCAACCCAGGGACTGAACCAGGGTCTCCTGCATTGCAGGTAGATGCTTTACGGTCGGAGCCACCAGGGGAATCAACCTCTGCTAAGTCACATGTTTTCTATTATTGGAGTCAATTTCATGTAGGTAAGAGCAGAGAGACATAAGGCTAGAGGAAAGAGTGAAAGGTAGACAAATTTTAAAGAGAATTTTTTTCCTTTAATGGGGGAAAAAGAGGTGCTTTCCCCCTTGTATTCTTTTTAGGTCTAAGTTAGAAGAATGCCTTACCAGTACCTTTCGTGGATACCTAGTAAATAAATGGTGATGAACAACTGATGATATGTACGGGAAAAAAACAAAGTCAGATCCAGATTTCATATACCAGGTGGATAGAAAAATACTTTTATGTGAAAAGCAAAACTTAAAAATCGTTAACAGAAAATACTGAAGGTACTTTTTGGCTTTGGGATAAGACAGACACAAACCATCAAGAAGATGGAGCACTTAAACCTTACGTAGTCCTAGGAAAACACCTGCACACATGTATGCAAGGAGACACACAAGATTGTTCACAGACTATTGCAGAAGCAGGCAATTGGACACAAACTTAATGTCATAAGTAATAAAGGTATCAGTACATAGTGATATATTAATGGACTATTATATGCTAGTAAATAGAGCTTCACAAAGTATTCACATAGCTGAAATCTCACAAACTTGCACATGAAAAAAGCAAATTCTAGAAAAGTAACACAGTATGATGTCATTTATATAAGTCAAAAACACACTAAATAATACTACATTATTTAAGAATAGATACACATGTAGTAAAAATATAAAGGAACACTGAGAATAAGCTGAAAATTCAGCATATCAGTAACTTCTGGGAAGACATAGGCTACAATTTAGAATACTCATAGGGCATTTTAACTATACTTCATGTTTTTACATTTCAATCTAGAGGCAGAATACAAAGCTATTTATTATATTTTTAAAAATCTTATTGCATATATTATGCATCTTATATCTTACTGCATTCAGTTCAGTTCAGCTGCTGTGTTGTGTCCAACTCTTTGTGACCCCATGAACTGCAGCACGCCAGGCCTCCCTGTCCATCACTATCTCCCGGAGTTCACTCAAACTCACCTCCATCGAGTTGGTGATGCCATCCAACTCATCCTCTGTCGTCCCCTTTTCCATCTGCCCCCAATCCCTCCCAGCATCAGAGTCTTTTCCAGTGAGTCAACTCTTTGCATGAGGTGGCCAAAGTACTGGAGTTTCAGCTTTAGCATCATTCTTTCCAAAGAACGCCCAGGGCTGATCTCCTTCAGAATGGACTGGTTGGATCTCCTTGCAGTCCAAGGGACTCTCAAGAGTCTTCTCCAACACCACAGTTCAAAAGTATCGATTCTTCAGCACTCAGCTTTCTTCACAGTCCAACTCTCACATCCATACATGACCACAGGAAAAACCATAGCCTTAACCAGACGGACCTTTGTTGGCAAAGTAATGTCTCTGCTTTTGAATATGCTATCTAGGTTGGTCATAACTTTCCTTCCAAGGAGTAAGTGTCTTTTAATTTCATGGCTACAATCACCATCTGCAGTGATTTTGGAGCCCCCCAAAATAGAAGTCTGACACTGTTTCCACTGTTTCCCCATCTATTTGCCATAAAGTGATGGGACCAGATGCCATGATCTTAGTTTTCTGAATGTTGAGCTTTAAGCCAACTTTTTCACTCTTCTGTTTCACTTTCATCAAGAGGATTTTTAGTTCCTCTTCACTTTTTGCCATAGTAAGTATAAAAATCAAATTAAGAGAGAACCCCTGAACTTCTTTTCCTTTATAGGCATTACCTTATTTGAGAGCCATGCTGGTTTTTCCTGTACTTCTTATGTTGCTGAAAGGGATGTAATTGCTTTCCTGAAGAGTAGGTAACTTTTAGTTTGTCCAGGACATTTTAGTTATTGAACTAAGGAAATGGTCAGTTCCTCTGAGAAGAGTCATGTAATACCCCAGAGACCAGTGATAGTACAGATGAAAGTCATTGGTACCTTGGAGTGAATTAGGTTATTTTTGTAAGATTGAAAAGTGCACTGATGAACAAAGGGAAAAAAAAAGGAATAACTGTACTGGTAAAATATCAAACTCTAGCCTACGGATGATGTGTCTGCTTAATATTTTGTATTGCAACTAAATTAGAAAGACAAATATTTAACAGCCAAGGTTACATTAGTTATTGAGGAAAAATCACATTTTCTTTCTAAGGTATAGTTAAAACTTTCAAGCACCTCAAGAGGTCTGGAAAAGAGCAAGCAGTCATCAATTCTATCACTTAGTGAAACATTTGTGCCAGATGACAGATGTGTGTCTGAGGGTGTATGTGTGTGTGTGTGCACACTATATTTTTTAACAAAGAAGATATCATCCCATATATACTTTCACATAGCCTGATGAAATTAGAACACAGATAGGGAATACTTCCATATATATACATACATACATATGAAAATATATTCTTCTGGAATATGATTGAAATTGTATTACTTCAAAAATTATATGTACATTTATTTTGTTATATATACCATATATACAATACATATTACATGCTGTATATAAAAGTTAAACATCCAGAATTGAAATGTGTTAGAGAATCTAATACAACTTTAAAGAGAGAAAACTAAAGCTCAAAAATGACTTAATCAAGGTCTAGTTATTAGCAAGGCTAGTGCTAATAAGATATATATATTTCATTCTTAGTTCTCAGTTCAAAATTGTGCAAGAAACATGTCCTTAGCTATATGAAAAGAAGTAAATGTGGGCCACTGCTAATTACTTGTCATCAGATATATGAAATATGAAATGTCCCTATCTGGGCTACACAATGAAAGAAAGATGTGAAGAATCTGGAAGGGACTTAGAGAAGAGTTGGAAGGGCAATCAGAAACTCAGTTGTGAGAAAAAGCATTAAGGCAGAGATTATTCAGCTTGTAAGGAGGAAGCCAAAGAAGGATTTTGTGCATAATAGCAACTTGATAGCTTGGAACTACTCTCCACAGGACAAGCTCACTGAACAAGGGTGGGAAACATTCCCCAGTCATTGAACCAGGAAGACTTCAAAGTAAGGGCCTATTCCTTTCCATAACCCTTGCAAAAATATATTCAAAATATTTTCCCCATCACTTTGAGATGAAATAACTGGTTCATTTACTGTTTGTTGTTAAAAAATTGAGAAAAGGCAACATAAAAATTTGATATGCAAAAATGCTACAAATACATCTCATTTCTATATTAGAGTCAATTAAAATTTGAACAGACACAAACTGAAGACTGGAAGGGATACCAGGATAGACAGAATGGCAAGCATAGAAGCCATACCCTGGGCATTAACTGTGATGTTCCTGTCTAAAATGCTGATACAATTGCATACTTTCTATGGCTTTTTAACTGTTTAAATTCATAGGTTCTACTCTGAATCACATTATAATTGCCAATGTGGAAGAAAGGGTTTTTCAAGCAGGACTAGTAGCCAGAGCATGCTCAGTTTGGGGAGCAGGTAAGAAATGAAGCCAATTAGAGTGGTCTTTCTTCCATGGATACTCATTCAGACCTTGACCAGGGACCACAGCTCCCTGCTCTAGTTTTAGAGGGTGGTGGTGTGGCAGGGCATGTATGCTCATTTGTGTCCAACTCTTTGCAACCCCATAGACTGCAGCTCACCAGGCTCCTCTGTCCATGGGGTTTCCCAGGCAAGAATGCTGGAGAGGGTTGCCATTTCCTACTCCAGCGGATCTTTCTGACCCAGAATCAAACCCGCGTCTCTTGCATTTCCTGCATTGGCAGGTGGATTTTTACCACTGGTGCCACCTTAGAGGGTGGTGACCTGATCCCATCTTCAGTGAAGAGAGAAGACTCAATCTCTAATTGTAGCATGAAAAGTGAAAGTGAAAGTCGCTCAGTCATGTCCGACTCTTTGCAACCCACAGACTGTATCATCCAGAGAATTCTCCAGGCAAGAATACTGGAGTGTTTTCCATTCTCCAGGGACATCTTCCCAAACCAGGATCAAACCCAGGTCTCCTGCATTGGAGACGGATTCTTCACCAGCTGAGCCACAAGTGAAGCTCAAGAATACTGGAGTCGGTGGCCTATCCCTTCTCCAGTGGATCTTCCTACCCAGGAATGGAACTGGGGTCTCCTGCATTGCAGGTGGATTGTTTACCAACTGAGCTATGAGGGAAGCCCATAAATTGAAGTATGAGCAATTTAAATTAGTGGCTAGAAAAACTTCCCAGTCTTCCGTAGGGCTGAAACAGGTTTCTGTAAACAAGTTCATATCAGTAGGGAATTACCTTGTAATTATGTGAATATTTAAAAACTGCTTTAGTACTGAGTTTCATTATAAAACTGATTTAAAGAATTAACATACCTTTCCATTGTTTGTTTATCCTTTTTTGGTACTCACTACTATTTACACCATGTAAACAGGTTTTATTTTTATATACTAAAAATTCTTATCAATGTCTATAAATATTAAAATAAATTCCCTTGCACATCTTAGCACAAACTCTCCAGTCTTTCCACTGCTGATTCTCTTAAGGTTCCAGACTCCCTTTATCACGTTCAATTCAGTCCTGACTTTCTCAACTCTCATTCTGCCTTTAATTGGGTCTGGTTAAGACCCATGCTTTGTTCATAAATGATTCTGTAATTTTTGTGATATTATAAAATAAAAGCAGAAAATCAATGTGAATCTTATGTCAAATATTAAATTCTAATTTTGGTTCAAAGTAATAGATGATCAAAGATAGCCATGTTTAAATACCATTTATATCATTGGAGATGTAATTTAATCTTTCATTAAACTGCAGCAATGATCGAATCTTTTATAGAAAAAGCCAAAACCATGTTATCCCACTAGGAAAATTGTGACCTAGACCAGAGTCAGAATAGAATATAGTCTGAAGTGAAGAGATGGTAAAAATTGAACCTGGTTAAACATGACCTTGTGTCAGCCATAGACATCCATGCAGTATCTGAATGGGCATTTAAGCTAGGAGATGTTGATCAATGAATGCTCATGTAGTGATTAAAATGCACCACATTTAAACAGTACAGAAATAGTGTTTTTTAAAAAGTACATTAAAAAAGTAAGCCTACTTATAGGTCTTAGAACATAATAAATAGAATGTCAAAGCAAACAAATACCCTCAAAACAAATCCCATCCATATACAAAGCAAAAAAAAAAAAAAAGCAGAAGGAAAGCATTTTAAATTACTTTATCAAAATTAAGAAACCTAACACTTTAAGTTCAATAAAAATTTATATAACTGATTTCAGTAGATGTCTGAATTGGAAATGTTGATTGTAGGCTTCTTTTTAATTGCTACTATGGTAAAATTTAACTCTTGGGAATTTAAACAGAAGGACACTGGGTAACAAGGCCTAATTTGAGCCACTGTCAGATCATACTATATATCCTATCTCGAAGGATGAATACTGATGTTCAGGAATGTCCTGAAACAACTGAATTCTAAAGGCATACAGAACCACTCAAGGTGAAATTTTAAATGGGCACATTTTAAACTTTTTAAAAAATGACATTCTTGGAATGACTCTTCTAAATGAGCAAAAATTTTAAAAAGGTCACTTTAAATGAAGTCTTCCATTCTAATGTGGGAATAATTTGAGGTGTGAGTGTGATATCATATCATTAGCAGTATTTACATTCCACTGCTTAAAAGTACCAAAAAAAAAAAAAGGTTGAGATAACTGTGAACCAAAGAGTAATGCTTTGTACAAACATGGATTTAGACATATATGTTTCAACAAATCACAGGAAACAATATTCACACTAAACAAAACTATCAAGGAAAAAATTATTGAAATTCTCAGAATTTAAACTCTGAGTTTAAATAATAATCAACCTCAGCACTGTTACATTCCAATCATGAAAGATGCTAATACCAGTGTTGCACTATTTGTAATTTTTAAAGGAAGATACAAAGATCCCAATTGTTCAACAGCAAGGAACAGGTGAAGTAAAGAATAAATTTCAGTGTTCAACATACATAATGACGCCCATAACAGAATGCTTGGTTAAAATATAAAAAGATGACTGAAAACAATATGCAAAGTGAAGGGTGCCAGAAGCAGAAGCCCACGTTTCATGCTCCTATTTATATGAAATATCCGGACATAAGCAAAACCAGAGACAGAAGATAAATAGTGGCTGGAAAGGGCATGGGGGCTGGGGGAATTGAGAGGTAAAGGGTTTCTTTTGGGGTGATGAAAATATTCTGACATTACATAGTGATGACAGTTGTAAAACACTTTGAATATACTAAAATGACTAAACTGGACACTTCAAATTTGTTAAAATAAATTTTATGTTAATAGGAATTTTAATTTAAAAAAAGGTATGTGCGTGTATTCATGTGTATAGAAGTCACTGGTAGAAAGGCGGAGAGGAAGAAGGTGCCTGTGTGTGGCCTGATAACAAACACACCAATCTATCTGAAGGGATCTATGTGAGGAGTGGAATCTGAGGGGAGGGCAAAATCACTTCAATTTGTTTTTTCTGGGCAAAAGTACTGTTATTTTTTCCTCTATTAAAATCCTTCCTAATATTCCTCATCTCAGACTCTAAAAATACAGATGTTTCAGCATTTTTTTCCTCCCATAGTCCTCCCATGCTTTAAAATAGAATTTCCTGACATAATTTACATATCATAAAATCTGATTTTAAGTGTACATCCTACTGATTTTAGTAAACATACAGGTGCACAACGGAACTCAAAAAGTTCCGTTCTGCTCATTTAGTCAATGCCCACTTCCATGCAACCATTAACTTATCTACAGATTTGCTCTTTCTCAGAAATTCATACAAATGAAATCATGATATGTGATCTTTCAGTTTTTCTTTTACTTAGCATATTTTCAACAGTAATCCATGCTGAAACATCTTATCAAGAATTACTATTTATTGCTGTATAGAGCTATTACTTTTTATTATAATGATGCTGTATAATCAGAAAAAGAAAAAGACATTTCCATTTTGCAAATTAAATCATATAAAATAATAGGTCTTTGGGGATCACTGATGGCCAAGAGAAAAAAAGTCCTGCATTATTATAAAAAATTACAAAACTGAAAACTGCAAGTAAATGTGTCATTAAATTTTATAAAGACATTTATTTAAAATATATTTACCTAGGAAAAAATGAAATAACCACACTATTTTCTCTTTTATGAGAATCAGAGTAGGCTAGGTAGGTATATATTTACAAGTATCTCAAATGTTTCTACTGAGTATTTCGTTTTCTCATTTTAAAATTTCTTTTGTGCTGCAAGTGTTGCAAAGCTAATTAAAAAAAACCTTAATATGTAATTAATTAATCTACAAGCAATCAGCAGATTTAGTAGCAGTTACCGGAGAACAAATTATATATGCAGAGTAAACCTAAATAATTAATAATTAAACTCACAAAAAAATGTAACATCTGAACCTAATAGAACCTAATGTGCTCAAGAAAGTAATTGTGCTTTTAAATTAGGAGAACAGCTTTGTGTTTAATTAGTTTTTATTTGAGTATGTAATCATTTATTTGCATAAACATGGAACACTGTGCTCCATCAGCAGGTAATGTTCTTTATTAACTAGACTAGGAACTTAATGGACAAGAATAAATATTCCTATCTGTGATGCAAAAATCACACCTATATATAGTCTTGATTTCATTCTTCAGGTTTTAAGGTCTCTACTCTGAGATAATAATGCAATAATTATATAAAACACTTGGCAAATCTGTCAATCTCTAGAAACCAATAATTTAATATCTAATGCTTTATTTTTTACCTACTGCCCAGTTACAGAAAGAGTATTCATGAACAAAGTACCTTATTGAAATTCAAGTAATAATAATGTATTAAAATTCAGACTTCAATAATTTGGATGGTGAAGTAGAGTTGATTAAAAGTCAATTATTTCTTCCTTGGTGGTATAAAGTAATAAAAACCTACATTGTGGAGAAAGTGGAGGACAGGCTTTATTTAAGATGTTTGAAAGGAAACACTATATGCTTGACAAGTGAATGACAGATCGTATTTATCTATTCATTAAAGTATAGGAACCAATTTTTCCTTATGGTATTTCCAATCAACCTTGCTATCTTGTTACTGCCACTTTTTCCCAAACCCTAAATACATCCTAAAAAGAAAAAAAGAAACTCATTATTAATTACTATATTTGAAAAGGTACTTATTTTTTTGCCTTGATACTAAATGTTTCATTCTTAAAGTTATTTTGAAATAAGCATATTATTAGATACAAATTGCTTGAGAAATAACTTTAAGCTTTTTTCCCAAATAAATTAAGATTTTTAATAAGTGAGTTCATTTGGTGACCAGTAACTGGAATCTGACACTACAAAATGAATGAGTGGATACTCAGGAGGATATATTTCACTTGGGGCCATGATCTGGGGAGGAAGCTTGCTCTAGCTAGTTTTGAAGGAAGGCCCAGTGCTATTCTATTCATGCTATGATCTGTGTACCAAGTTGTGTTTTACGGATAACCTTTGGCCCTACTTTAGGAAAGGCCAAGCACTGTGTCACTTATATATTTTTCCTTCCACAGGGCAAGTTAAGCAAACTGTCTGAGTCATTACATTAGACCTGCTCTATAGGAAAACAGGCAGATCTCAAAATGTTTTCGTGATGCCCATAATTCTTCATGATTGCATAAGAGTATCCTGTAAGATAACATTATAGAGACAATTGTCCTTAGTTTTGATAATACTTAGTATATTTTATATTTTGATATACTTAGTATATTTGAGTTGAGCAATGCCTATTAGAGTTGTAAAATGTCATATGCATAGTACTGAGATCCTATCCAATATCAGGTCATTAGATATATTTTAAACAATTCTCTTTGTGGATGGGTAGCATCTGAGGATAGTTAGGATTTAAAGATTTACAGAATTTTTCATTATCTACATAACTGTATCTGGTGAAAGAATGCCTATTTCTATAAGCTTTGTTGTACAGCTCTTGAAACATCCATTGGTAAATGCAGTATTACAGCAAAGTTGTAAAATACACATTTACACTGTATGTAAAATCAACATGTCCCTGGCATACACGTTGCTTGCATAAACGACACATTAGCTTGAGTGAGTGAACCTGCAAACTCTACTCCCAGGCAGTTTTACTCAGAGAGAGTGAACAGGCAAGCTTTTAGTAATGCTGTGAGCATCTCCAGTATTTAAAGGTACAAGCATGTTCTGGCATAAAATGGGTGTAAAAGCAAACCATATGCTCTTCCTGATACTTAACAGAACCAGAAGAAAAAAGTTACCACATAGTATTTTTGAGCCACAGTATATCTGTTTTTAAGTATGCACAAATATGGCTACATATACTGTATTTTTATGAGTTTTACAAAGAGGAAAATTTTGGCTACATATGACTCTTCATGAGCTCAACTCTTACATCAAAGGCAACTCCACTGTATAGCTGTTTTGACAAAATAGCTAATAATAAAATAGTTTGCAACTGATTATTTTGGGGTTAAATAAAAGCTAACAACAAAAATCTCTACATCACTGATTTAAGGTAAATGTTATTTTGTTGGAGGTGGAGGCAAAAAATAAGAAAACAATTTGATTGATTTGGGGAATGTGGCTGAAGATTAATGGTCTTAAGTTTAACCAACAGTGCCCAGCACACCATCTACCCTCTTCATTAGGAATAACTGGATACTAACAGAAGGCACCCATGACATTCATCTTAGAAAGAACTGTTTACATTTATAAAATAAATTGAAAGAGGCAAAAAAAAAAAAAAAAAAACTATCCAAGGACTGTAATAAGAATATTCTAGAACAATTTGGTAAGTTTAAAAACCCAGCCGAAAACTAATTATCAGTGAGTGTACACCTCCAGAAGATTAAATATTAATGAAGAAAAACAAATTCACATAATTCCAGAGACCATAAATCATGATCTTCTTGTAAGTAGTATGTTTTTATTAATCTTTTATGGTTGAAAACTAGCTCTAAAAAGAACTGAGAATATGTCAGCTTGGCATTTCTTTTTAGTCTGAAAGTCTCCTTTTAAAAAAAAAAAAAAAAAAAAGGTGCCCTCCCAATAGGGCACTTTTCTCATAACTGATCTTTATCCAAAATCAGAAGCAGTTTCTCTAGAAAAAGCCAATCAGTACACAAGATACAGTATTTCCTTATAGATTTTTTAAACAAGCGCATGACAACATTAATGAAATAAGTTTAATACAAGAAAACAATGTTGTAACGCAAAACAAACTGTTTTGTTTAATCGCACTTACTTTTTTAATTTCTGTACTAGATGCCCACTATTCTTAAAGCTTAGAATCAATTGAGAATACAAGTCAAAGCGAGAGCCTAATTAAATAAAATGGAATACCTAAAATCTTGGTTTGACAATAAACTCAACAACACAGGTTCAATTAATTGGGAAAATTTTAATCAATAAGCATCAAACACACTTTACATTGGGAACTGCAATACTGAAATTGTGACATTTTAAATATTTTCCTCAAAGAAGGTTAGTGATTATCCTTTTCCTGGGAAACATGGAAATCCAACTATAACATTAATGTGGCCAGTCTAGGTCACTATGTTTTAGTTAATGCTAATATTTAAACAGATATTCACATTCCATGTCTGTGAACTACCTGTATTGCTGAATTTTGGCCAAAATTCCATGAGATAATTTAGAGGAACATCAAATTTCTGAAGTGCAAACTCATAAAACTTCACGTTGGGATCGCTTTTTTGCTGCAATTGCATCTGACTCAACAATACAGACAAGTTTTCTTTCCTAATTCCTTGGAAAAATATTTCTCCAGTAAGTCCTGTGTCTTCTCTACTATGGACTGTTTTTAAGATATCAGCTCTGTGGTTAGCTTCCCACATTTGATAAAAATCTATCAAAAACACCATAATATACAATTAGCAAGGGAAAAAGTTGTTTTTCTAAGGCTGCAGGAACAGGAAAGAAATAGCACTTCATTTGTATAAGCACAAACACCTTTTAAATCTAGTCATACTGCATAAATCCAATATAGTATTCAAAAGTTCTATAAAAATGAACCAAAGATATTTATTTACTTCCACTGCTCCAAGAGTCAAACATTAGATCTGCATGAGACTTGCACTGTAGCCATTTGCTGGTCCGATTGAAGAGTTCAAAGTCCTTTTTGTTATTTGGCCCAATGGTGTCCACATCCCAGATAAATTCAGTTCAAAAACGGAAATTAGGGCGAAGACTCCGTATAACAAAGCACAAGGATATGCTACTAGAAGTTGCTGTCCTTCCATGGCTAATGCAGAAATAAAAATTTTGGAAGCAGAAAAACTACACCATCCAATAATTCCAGCAGTAAGAATGATTCCTACCATTCCTCTGTAACAAAGAAAAATGGAGAGCAGAGAGAAAAAGCAGATGAGATTAGTTATGTAAGAGTACTACCATAACCAATTCTTAAGTACTTAAAAATTAAATCACATGTAGACGTCTACAGAAATAACCAAGATCTTTCTTCAAATGCTGATGTATCTCAGTTAATTCAATTATTTCATGTGATAAAAAAGCTTATCTGTAACATATTTTGCTTCTTAATACAGCACAATTTCTCAAACTTAGCAGCACTGACATTTGGCCTGTGTATGCTTCTGCTGTGAGGGCTGTTGCGTTCACCATTAGGACATTCAGCAGCATCCCTGGCCTCTAGCCATAAAATACCCATTGTATCTCTGCCCCTCCAGAGTTCTGATAACTAAAATTATCTCCAGACATTGCAAAGTATCCCCTGGTAGCAAAACTGCCCCTGGCCGAAAAACACTGTTTCAGTAGAAACACTGTCTTTAAAATTCAAATATAAACATATCAATTTTAACAAATGAGAAGACTGAAGCAGTTTCTACACTGAAAATCTGCATTTTCATCCAAAACAGGAACACTGTGAGGCCATCACCCTTCCAAATCTCTAGAATCAGTTGATACATATTCTTCTGCTATGCCTTCTTTTCCACTCTAGGTATAACAAAGTTCAGTCTTTCCTCATGTCTAGCACTAGCCAGAACGAGGGGACTGAACTACTGGAGACAGCATCTGTGCACTGGCCATGAGAAGCAACTTCATGAGCAGTAATATATACCACTCTCTTTAATCCTTACTTAAAAGTATTATTTTAAAATAACACAACTTTATTAGTGTATAGGAATGCAAGGGATTTCTGAGTGTTGATTTTATATCCTGCAACTTTACTATATTCGTTGATTAGCTCTAGTAGTTTTCTGGTCGAGTCTTTAGGATTTTCTATGTAGAGGATCATGTCATCTGCAAACAGTGAGAGTTTTACTTCTTCTTTTCCAATTTGGATTCCTTGTATTTCTTTTTCTGCTCTGATTGCTGTGGCCAAAACTTCCAGAACTATGTAGAATATTAGTGGTGAAAGTGGGCACCCTTGTCTTGTTCCTGACTTTAGGGGAAATGATTTCAATTTTTCACCATTGAGGATAATTGTTTCTGTGGGTTTGTCATATATAGCTTTTATTATGTTGAGGTACGCTCCTTCTATTCCTGCTTTCTGGAGAGTTTTTATCATAAATGGATGTTGAATTTTGTCAAAGGCTTTTTCTGCATCTATTGAGATAATCACATGATTTTTATTTTTCAATTTGTTAATGTGGTGAATTACACTGATTGATTTGCGGATATTGAAGAATCCTTGCATCCCTGGGATAAAGCCCACTTGGTCATGGTGTATGATCTTTTTAATGTGGTGCTGGATTCTGATTGCTAGGATTTTGTTAAGGATTTTTGAATCTATGTTCATCAGTGATATTGGCCTGTAGTTTTCTTTTTCTGTGGTGTGTTTGTCAGGTTTTGGTATTAGGGTGATGGTGGCCTCAGAGAATGAATTTGGAAGTTTACCTTCCTCTGCAATTTTCTGGAATAGTTTTAGTAAGATAGATGTTAGCTCTTCTCGAAATTTTTGGTAGAATTCAGAAAAAGAAGTGGAGACAATTCCATTCACCATTGCAACGAAAAGAATAAAATACTTAGGAATATTCCTACCTAAAGAAACTAAAGACCTATATATCGAAAACTATAAAACACTGATGAAAGAAATCAAAGAGGACACTAATAGATGGAGAAATATACCATGCTCATGGGTCGGAAGAGTCAATATAGTGAAAATGAGTATACTACCCAAAGCAATCTACAGATTCAATGCAATTCCTATCAAGTTACCAGCAGTATTTTTCACAGAACTAGATCAAATAATCTCAAGATTTGTATGGAAATACAAAAAAACCTCGAATAGCCAAAGCAATCTTGAGAAAGAAGAATGGAACTGGAGGAATCAACTTGCCTGACTTCAGGCTCTACTACAAAGCCACAGTCATTAAGACAGTATGGTACTGGCACAAAGACAGAAATATAGATCAGTGGAACAAAATAGAAAGCCCTGAGATAAATCCACACACCTATGGACATCTTATCTTCGACAAAGGAGGCAAGAATATACAATGGAGTAAAGACAAGTCTCTTTAACAGGTGGTGCTGGGAAAACTGGTCAACCACTTGTAAAAGAATGAAACTAGACCTCTTTCTAACACCATACACAAAAATAAACTCAAAATGGATTAAAGATCTAAATGTAAGACCAGAAACTATAAAACTCCTAGAGGAAAACATAGGCAAAACACTCTCCGACATAAATCACAGCAGGATCCTCTATGATCCACCTCCCAGTATACTGGAAATAAAAGCAAAAATAAACAAATGGGATCTAATTAAAATTAAAAGCTTCTGCACAACAAAGGAAACTATAAGCAAGGTGAAAAGACAGCCTTCTGAATGGGAGAAAACAACAGCAAATGAAACAACTGACAAACAACTAATCTCAAAGATATACAAGCAACTTATGCAGCTCAACTCCAGAAAAATAAACGAACCAATGAAAAAATGGGCCAAAGAACTAAATAGGCATTTCTCCAAAGAAGACATACGGATGGCTAACAAACACATGAAAAGATGCTCAACATCACTCATTATCAGAGAAATGCAAATCAAGACCACAATGAGGTACCATTTCACACCAGTCAGAATGGCTGCGATCCAAAAGTCTACAAGCAATAAATGCTGGAGAGGATGTGGAGTAAAGGGAACCCTCTTACACTGCTGGTGGGAATGCAAACTAGTACAGCCACTATGGAAAACAGTGTGGAGATTCCTTAAAAAATTGCAAATAGAACTGCCTTATGACCCAGCAATCCCACTGTGGGGCATACACACCAAGGAAACCAGAATTGAAAGAGACACATGTACCCCAATGTTCATTGCAGCACTGTTTGTAATAGCCAGGACATGGAAACAACCATGTCCATCAGCAGATGAATGGATAAGAAAGCTGTGGTACATATACACAATGGAGTATTACTCAGCCCTTAAAAAGAATAAATTTGACTCAGTTCTAATGAGATGGATGAAACTGGAGCCAATTATACAGAGTGAAGTAAGCCAGAAAGAAAAACACCAATACAATATACTGCCACATATATATGGAATTTAGAAAGATAGTAATGATGACCCTCTATGTGAGACAACAAAGAGACACAGAGGTATAGAATGGACTTTTGGCCTCTGAGGGAGAGGGAGAGGGGTGGGATGATTTGGGAGAATGGCATTGAAACATGTATACTATCATGTAAGAAACGAAGCGCCAGTCTATGTTCAATACAGGATACAGGATGCTTGGGGCTGGTGCACAGGATGACCCAGGGAGAAGATATGGGGTGGGAGGTGGGAGGGGGCTCGGCATTGGGAGATAGTGTACACCTGTGGCTGATTCATGTCAATGTATGGCAAAACAAATACAGTATTGTAAAAAAAAATAAAAATAAAAAAATAAAATAACACAACTTTAAAGCTGTATACAAAAATATTTGAGAACACAGGAGGCTAGAAACAGTCTCTTGACATAAAAAGTTCCAGTTTTAGTTAAGAAGCTACTAAATAGAGAATATGCATTTACTATTCATTCACTAGAGAAGGTAGGTATAATTTTAACAACCTGATCTCTTCCATGCAATATTTAGGTTAACAATCACCTCTGTTCAATTTGTTTATGGACACTGGTAAGTTTACCTAAAACTAGTGAAATTCCTTATTATATGGAAAGCAGAGATGGTATAAATGATTTTAAAATTTATTCTCACTTCCATTATTCATCACTGAAAAGTATGTAACACAGTCTACTAACTAACAGCCACTATCTGTTTGTTGAATCAGTGATTTACCTCAAACTGATAGTGAACTAAATTCTATTACATGGAATTGGTCAATCAACTCCCAAAATAAAGATCAGTACTTACTGCAAAGAAAATATCACTGCAAAGCTAGAAAGCAGGATCATAGGAAGAAGACAATATCCAAGGACACTTGCCACACAACCAAATGAAACACCAGTCATACTCATTAAGTTTAATAAACAAAACATTCCTAGGCATCCAATTGCACTGATTCCATATACGTAGCCAAACTGGATTTTGCCAGCCTATGGGTAACAAAAAAGATGACATGTTAGAGGGCAAACAAAGTTACTTTGGGCTTCTTTCACCTAAAATGGTACTTTTAGAAGACATTTAATTTGTCAGGATTAAAATCAACAGAGGTATCTATTCTCTATATAGGGAAGTAAAACAGTGAGCAGACTGCCTTTTATATGTTTCTTAAGAAATTTAAGGTACCCACCTCTCAACACACAGATATTCAGGATTTCATTTTCTAGCTACCATTTGAGTTTGGCATAGAATTCAACAAATAAAGATATAAAACCATTGTAGAATCACCTCAAGTCATAGATTTCTAAAAATAAATATGGCTGATTTTAAGCAAATAAACTACCAAAGCAAGTGGAAAGTCATTCAAATATTTGGATAGTAGCTAATATCACTTGAACACATACAACTCCACCAGTAGTGCCCTGAAACAACTTATTTTCATTGGCAGATATAGTCATAATCATTTTAACAGCAGAAATAATTTCATCATTGACTTTGCTGCTGCTGCTGCTAAGTCGCTTCAGTCGTGTCCAACTCTGTGCGACCCCACAGACGGCAGCCCACCAGGCTCCCCCATCCCTGGGATTCTCCAGGCAGGAACACTGGAGTGGGTTGCCATTTCCTTCTCCAATGCATGAAAGTGAAAAGTGAAAGTGAAGTCGCTCAGTCGTGTCGACTCTTCGTGATCCCATGGACTGCAGCCTACCAGGCTCCTCTGTCCATGGAATTTTCCAGGCAAGAGTACTGGAGTGGGGGTGCCACTGCCTTCTCCGATCATTGACTTTATATGGGTGTTAAAGGAATTAGGAGAAAGGAAGCTAGGATAAGCAGGGAGCCAGGGTTCTGTGGGGAGGGGAGGAGAAAAGTGATTAACTACTGGGCAAGAGGAATATAATGGAAGGTATTTTCTTCTTCCATTGTTTTTCCAAATTGTTGGTTGCTTTATATAGTTCTTTGACAAACAAGCAGAAACTTTAAAAATTTTCTGCTCTTACAAAAGACATCACTAAACAATCTTAGGACAATAAACATGAGCTTTATTGGAGTTAGTACTCTTAGTCAGGCTACGTGAACAAACTGTGTGTTTAGGTCATGCTATCACTAAAATCAGTTTGCGGAAAAGCCTTTAAAAAGTTTTGGTTTGTCACACATCTGACATATGAAACTCAATTATGAAAATACCTCTACAGATTACATTAATGGAAAACTCCCTGGGATTTTTGTTAGAATTAATACTTGTTTGTAAATATTTGAGTAAGAGTGTAGAAGTTTAAAAGGTTTATTAATAATAATAAAATCTGACACTGGGTACAATGCATTAAAACTTTGAATAGTATATTCAAAATACTTTGGAAAGTATTCTCATATAACCTGTCTTAATCTCCAAAACAATCTTGTTAGGTGGTTATTTATCAGAGGGAAGTGAAGGGTGAAATCAAGGGCAGATTAGAGGCACTGAGTTCATGCCTAGCTTTTCTGACTAAAAGTTCCATCTGTAATTCATTATATTGTTTAATTCTTCTAATTCAGAAGAGGATATAAGATAAAACAAACATTAACAATTATATTTACAATTTCTCATTTTCAATATGCTCCAATATTCTTAGAGAGATGAGAGAGGCTAAAACTTGTTGTCTTTTATCAATTCATTAAATATTAATATATAAGAAAGATCAGCACTTATGCAACAAAACACCACTCAAGGACAACTTAAAAAAAAAAAGAAGGAATTCTGATAAGTGACTAAAGCCGCATGTTATTTATTAACAATTTTCCTAATAATTGGACCACTTACTGGAACAAGAAATGATTTCTAAATATACCATATTATCAATGGTGAAGTGATGAATATGTATAAACTTAAACAACTCGATACCTTTTAAGACACATTAAAACTTGATGTAAAAGAAGAGTCTTAATAAAGGCTCTCGGTGGAGTATTTAAATTCCATTCTTTAATCTCACACTGAGAGCTCCAACTAGAATCTTACCAGTAACAATGTAGCTCCAAAAGCAAGGCAAAAAACCATTGGTCCTGCCAAATCAGTCTCATTCATGATGCTGCCATCTGCTACTTTCAAGGGGTGTAAAACTGTGAGTGTTTTTGCCAGATGTGGTCAAAATTGATACCCAATTCTAAAGAAAAGAAAATAAGAAAGTCAATCAGGATTTGTGATATACTTTTCAGTTTACCAGAATTTATACTGTAACAGGGTGAAAAACAAAATGAAACAACCAGTATCAAAAAGTGATCTAGCAACATCAGATTTAGTGAGTCCTCAATCAGTCTTTACTGATTACGGTGCTTATTCCACAAATATAAAATCTCTGGTTTGGTGTTAGAAAAAGGTAAGGACATAATGAATCAGACACTCTGAGCTATGACTTTATAGCAAAGAATACACAGACAGCATTCATAGTAAGGGGCTCTATACGCGGGGCTTCAGAAACACAGGAGGCCCTGCGAAAACGTATACAAAACTATGTCTTCTATGTATATATGTACATTTTTCTCAGAAGAGTATGCATAGCTTTCACTGGACTTCCAAAGGGTATCTGATCTCCCCCAAATTTTTAGAACTATTGCTTTTTGGGTTTGGAGATACAATTTGAAAAACACCGTATACTGATGCTACTAGCTCTATCAGTTTGTTTTCATGAAGAACAGTCAATACCATGCTATTTCCTCTCATTTCTTCCACCAATAGAACTGCATCAATAATCTAAAGTAAAAGTTACTCTGCTCACATACTGACGTACTTTATTATCACTATATAAAGATCTATTTAAAAAAGTCTGGTTCTCTCTGGCTCAGTGTTGTTTGGAAAGAGTCACTTAGTAGAAACTTTTTCCTACAACCTTATTCTTTTAAAGACAAGAGGAACTTCTTCAAACAAAGATTTACTTTCACTATCTGGATATTATAAAGTACTATCAAGAGTTGCAACCAATGTACCTTCTAATAAAGGTGGTTCATCCTCAAAGTTGTTTCCATAGAATGGCTGAGGTGTAGTTGGAGTATATGCCTGAGTTGGCTGGAAAATCTGCCCAGTGTATGGCTGTTGTGGCTGCATCATGTCTGCAGGGACAAACCGGCCTTGGTGCGAGTAGTCATAGCCAGCATACTGTCTAAAAAGCCAAGTAAAGTTACATGCCTCAGAATTATGTCAACATCCAAATCTGATATCCCTGACAGGCAAGAAATATGTCATGCAATTTCCAGAATATCTACTTTGCCATTTTTATAAATCATGGTCGAAATTAACTACTAAGATCGAGCTAATTATCTACAATAAGACAGATGGGACATGGTGGAGAGATCTGACAAAATGTGGTCCACTGGAGAAGGGAATGGCAAACCACTTCAGCATTCTTGCCTTGAGAACCCCATGAACAGTAATGAAAAGGCAAAAAGATAGAACACTGAAAGATGAACTCCCCAGGTTGGTAGGTACCCAACATGCTACTGGAGACCGGTGGAGAAATAACTCCAGAAAGAATGAAGAGATGGAGCCAAAGCAAAAACAACACCCAGTTGTGGATGTGACTCGTGTTGGAAGCAAGGTCTAATGCTGTAAAGAGCAATATTGCATAGGAACCTGGAATATTAGGTCCATGAATCAAGGCAAATTGGAAGTGGTCAAACAGGAGATGGCAAGAGTGAACGTTGTCATTTTAGGAATCAGTGAACTAAAATGAACTGGAATGGGTGAATTTACATGAGATGAGTATCATATCTACTACTGTGGGCAAGAATCCCTTAGAGGAAATGGACTAGCTATCATACTCAACAAAAGAGTCTGAAACGCAGTACTTGGAGGCAGTCTCAAAAACTAAAGAATGATCTGATCTCTGTTCATTTCCAAGGCAAACCATTCAAAATCATAGTAATCTAAGTTTATCCAGACCAGTAATGCTGAAGAAGCTGAAGTTGGAAGGTTCTATGAAGACCTAAAAGACCTTCTAGAACTAACACATAAAAAAGATGTCCTTTTCATTATCAGTTCAGTTCAGTTGCTCAGTTGTGTCCGACTCCCTGCAACCCCATGAATCGCAGCACGCCAGGCCTCCCTGTCCATCACCCTCTCTCGGAGTTCACTCAAACTCATGTCCATGGAGTCGGTGATGCCATCCAGCCATCTCATCCTCTGTCATCCCCTTTTCTTCCTGCCCTCAATCCCTACCAACATCAGAGTCTTTTCCAATGAGTCAACTCTTCCCATGAGGTGGCCAAAGTACTGGAGTTTCAGCTTTAGCATCATTCCTTACAAAGAACGCCCAGGGCTGATCTCCTTTAGAATGGATGGGTTGGATCTCCTTGCAGTCCAAGGGATTCTCAAGAATCTTCTCAAACACCACAGTTCAAAAGCATCGATTCTTTGGCGCTCAGCCTTCTTCACAGCCCAACTCTCACATCCATACATGACCACTGGAAAAAATAGCCTGACTAGACAGAACCTTTGGTGGCAAAGTAATGTCTCTGCTTTTCAATATGCTATCTAGGTTGGACATAACTTTTTTCCAAGGAGTAAGCATCTTTTAATTTCAAGGCTACAATCACCATCTGCAGTGATTTTGGAGCCCCCCAAAATAAAGTCTGACACTGTTTCCACTGTTTCCCCATCTATGTCCCATGAAGTGATGGGACCAGATGCCATGATCTTCCTTTTCTGAATCTTGAGCTTTAAGCCAACTTTTTCACTCTCCTCTTTCATTTTAATCAAGAGGCTTGTGAGGTCCTCTTCACTTTCTGCCATAAGGGTGGTGTCATCTGTATATCTGAGGTTATTGATATTTCTCCCGGCAATCTTGATTCCAGCTTGTGCTTCTTCCAGCCCAGTGTTTCTCATGATGTATTCTGCATATAAGTTAAATAAGCAGGGTGACAATATACAGCTTTGACGTACTCCTTTTCCTATCTGGAACAGTCTGTTGTTCCATGTCCAGTTCTAACTGTTGCTTTCTGACCTGCATATAGGTTTCTCAAGAGGCAGGTTAGGTGGTCTGGTATTCCCATCTCTTTCAGAATTTCCCACCGTTTATTGTGATCCACACAGTCAAAGGCTTTGGCATAGTCAATAAAGCAGAAATAGATGTTTTTCTGGAACTCTCTTGCTTTTTTTTGATGATCCACAAATGCTGGAATTTGATCTCTGATTCCTCTGCCTTTTCTAAAACCAGCCTGAACATCTGGAAGTTCATAGTTCATGTACTGCTGAAGCCTGGCTAGGAGAATTTTGAGCATTACTTTAGTAGCATGTGAAAGTAAAAGTGAAGTTGCTTAGAGATCAGTGCAACTGTGCGGTAGCTTGAGCACTCTTTGGCATTGCCTTTCTTTGGGACTGGAATGCAAGGTGACTTTTTCCAGTCCTGTGGCCACTGCTGAATTTTCCAAATTTGCTGGCATATTGAGTGTAGCACTTTCACAGCATCATCTTTCAGGATTTGGACTGGAATGCAAAAGTAGGAAGTCAAGAAACACCTGGAGTAACAGGCAAATTTGGCCTTGGAGTACAGAATGAAGCAGGGAAAAGGCTCATAGAGTTCTGCCAAGAGAATGTAATGATCATAGCAAACACCCTCTTCCAACAACACAAGAGAATGCTCTACACACGGACATCACCAGATGGTCAACACCAAAATCAGAACGAGATTGTTTGTAGCCAAAGATGAAGAAGCTTTATACAAGACAGGGAGTTGACTGTGGCTCAGACCATGAACTCCTTATTGCCAAATTCAGACTGCAATTGAAGAAAGTAGGAGAAACCACTAGATCACTCAGGTATGACCTAAATCAAATCCCTTACAATTATACAGTGGAAATGGGAAATAGATTTAAGGGACTGCATCTGATAGACAACGAGTGCCTGATGAACTATGGATGGAGGTTTGTGACACTGTACAGGAGACAGGGACCAAGACCATCCCCAAGAAAAAGAAATGCAGAAAAGTAAAGTGGCTCTCTGAGGAGGCCTTACAAATAGCTGAGAAAAGAAGCGAAGCTAAAAGCAAAGGAGAAAAGGAAAGATATACCCATTTGAAAGCAGAGTTCCAAAGAACAGCAAGGAGAGATAAGAAAGCCTTCCTCAGCGATCAGTGCAAAGAAATAGAGGAAAACAATAGAATGTGAAAGACTAGAGATCTGTTCAAGAAAATTAGAGATACCAAGGGAACATTTCATGCAAAGATGGGCTCAATAAAGGACAGAAATGTCCTCAATAAAGGACCTAACAGAAGCAAAAGACATTAATAGAGGTGGCAAGAATACACAGAACTGTACAAAAAGATCTTCACAACCCAGATGATCATGATGGTGTGATCACTCACCTAGAGCCAGACATCCTGGAATGTGAAGTCAAGTGTGCCTTAGGAAGCATCACTATGAACAAAGCTAGCAGAGGTGATGGAATTCCAGTTGAGCTATTTCAAATCTTACAAGATGATGCTGTGAAAGTGCTGCACTCAATATGCCAGCAAATTGGGAAAACTCAGCAGTGGCCACAGGACTGGAAAATGTCAGTTTCCATTCCAATGCCAAAGAAAGGCAATGCCAAAGAATGTTGAAACTATCACACAAATGCAGTTATCTCACACACTAGTAAAGTAATGGTCAAAATTCTCCAAGCCAGGCTTCAACAGGACGTGAACTGTGAAATTCCAGATGTTCAAGGTGGTTTCAGAAAAGGCAGAGGAACCAGAGATCAAATTGCCTACATCTGCTGGATCATCAAAAAAAAGCAAGAGAGTTCCAGAAAAACATCTATTTCTGCTTTACTGACTATGCCAAAGCCTTTGACTGTGTGGATTACAACCAATTGTGGAAAATTTGAGAGACAGGAATACCTGACCACCTAACCTGCCTCTTGAGAAATATGTATGGAAGTCAAGAAGCATCAGTTAAAACTGGACATGGAACAACAGACTGGTTCCAAATAGGGAAAGGAGTACATCAAGGCAGTATATTGTCAACATGCTTATTTCACTTATATGCAGAGTACAACATGAGAAACACTGGGCTGGAGGAAGCACAAGCTGGATTCAAGAGTGCTGGGAGAAATATCAATAACTTCAGATATGCAGATGATACTATCTTATGGCAGAAAGTGAAGAACTAAAGAGCCTCTTGGTGAAAAAGAAGAGTGAAAAAGGTGGCTTAAAACTCAACATTCAGAAAACTAAGATCATGGCATCCACTCCCATCAATAGATGGAGATAACAGTGGAAATAGTGGCAGACTTTATTGTTTGAGGCTCCAAAATCACTGCAGATGGTGACTGTAGCCATGAAATAAAAAAGATGCTTATTCCCTGGAAGGAAAGTTATGACCAACCTAGAGAGCATATTAAAGAGCAGAGACATTACTTTGTCAACAAAGGTCCGTCTAGTCAAGGCTATGGTTTTTCCAGTAGTCATGTATGGATGTGAGATTTGGACTATAAAGAAAGCTGAGTGCTGACGAACAGATGCTTTTGAATATGTTATTTTTTGGAAGTGCATCAATGTCTTTAAGAACAATCATCGATTTTCAAACAGTGAAAAATAGGAAGCATCTTTCTTGTGAAAGTTTTCTGAATATAACAGAACATAATTAACACACCTTGCATTTGAATAGTTTTTAATTTTTTTAAGTAAATGTACACTTATTATCTCTGTTGCTATGTACTGTAACAAATCTTACTCTTTAGAAGCAGACCTTGGTATGGCTTTTTAGTGATGAAAACAACTGAAGAGTATTGAAGTGGAACAGAAGAATATTGAAGCAATAGCTTTTAATGATCTGTTTCACCATGTTCTGGAAAAAATATGACCTATCTATCAGTGGGACTAATCCAATTACACAGTAAGAAATAAAGAAGGAATTATTTTAAAGGTAAGACATTTTAAACATGAGAGCTGAGATGCCTTAGAAATCTTTTAGTCTCTACTTCTCTTGAAAAATTTATAGTTGCTTTTTCAAAAATATAAAAACCTAATGACCTCACTATTACTTGAGATTTTAAAGTTAAATCTAATTTTTAAATTAACTGAACATCTTGATGAAAAGCAAATCAAAGGTGGGATTCCTTGGTGATACAGTGGATGGGAGTTTCATCTGCCAGTGCAGGGGATACTAGGCTCGATCCCTGGTCTGGGAAGACCAAATGTGCTGAAGAGCAACTAGGTCCACAGGCCACAACTCCTGAAGCCCGTGTGCCTCGGGCCTGTGTTCTGCAACTAGAGAAGTCGCCGCAGTAAGACGCTTGTGCACTGCAACAAAGAGTAACTCCTGCTCGCTGCAACTAGCGAAAGCCTACCTGCAACAATGAAGATCCAGTGCAACCAAAAATTAATTAATTTTTAAAACCAATTAATTAATTAAAATGTCAACTATACAGCTCGTATTCTCTTATCATGCTAGTCAATACATGCTTAAAAATACTATTTATTTTTCTGGCTATAAAATATATTGATAGAATGCACTGCAGCAATATTTTAATGGCAAAAAACAGAAACCAAAACAATATAAATATATATCTGTAACTACACTGTGACATGGGCATAGATTACCATGCATCTGTTAAACAGAATGAGGCGGTTTTTGTAGGGACTCTAAAGAAATGATAATCAAAAACATTTAGTGGAGAAGAAAATAACCTAATATTCATCTCTGGTGGTCCAGGGGTTAAGACTCCAATGCAGGTTCAAACCTCTCGTCATCATCAGGGAACTAAGAGCCTGCATGCCATGCAGTGTGGCCAAAACAATGCACAAATAAATAAATACGAATTTTAAAACAGAAAAAAACTCATAAGCAGAATAGTATGTGTCACATGCACCCACTGTGACTATGCTTTTTAGACTATATACACACATCTAGGTATACGTGTGGAGAAGGCAATGGCGCTCGACTCCAGGAAAATCCCATGGGGTCGCTGAGGGTCAGACACAACTGAACGACTTCATTTTCACTTTTCACTTTCATACATTGGAGAAGGAAATGGCAACCTGCTCCAGTGTTCTTGCCTGGAGAATCCCAGGGACGGTGGAGCCTGGTGTGCTGCCGTCTATGGGGTCACACAGAGTCGGACACGACTGAAGTGACTTAGCAGCAGCAGCAGCAGCAGGTATATGTGTGTTTTATATACATATACATTATATACACAATGATCTAGGTAAAGGGACCCAAAACCAGGTGAAGTAAGACACTTAATTTTCAGATTATAATCTTTTGTACCTTTAAAAATCCTATATAGTTATTATTTGTTGAAATTCATTAACTCTGTTATATGTAATATATAGCTACTGAAATTTCCCAAAACATACATAATAACTTTCTGAATAGTACTGTGTAAAGTGTTTAATGTGAACTGCCTCACATTATTCTCACTATTCTAGAAGGTTAATTTTATCATCCTCTTCATTACCAAAATGTGTAAACTGATATTTGGATTAAAATGATTTGTCCACAAATGATTTGTGCAAGGATTCAAAACCAGACTTTCTAATTCCAGTAGCTAGCTCTTATAACAACTGTAATAAAAATCACCTTCAAATCCTATCTGACATCAACATCTGTTATTTTTTTTTCTGTATATACATTTCCCGTCATTCTGGTATGCAAAAAAAAAAAAAAAAAAAGCCTTGATTACTATTTATTTACCTACTTACTTATACACACACACACAAACACGCACAACCCCCAGGGGCTAGCTGGCTGATTAGGATAAGAACTCAAATCTTCTAATTTAGTAGAATACGCTATAGTGCCATCTCTCTAAGGATGTATCATAAATTCACCTTAGAGTTCATAGAGGTTTGTACAACCTGCATAAACAGATTGTATTTTATTCTCTTTCTCCAGGGAAAGAAAGACAGAAAATATAAATATCCATGCAAGAGGAAAAAAGAATGACATAAACCTATGGTTCTCAAACTCTTTGATCTTAGAACCCATTATATTCTTAAAATTTGTTATTGAGAACTAAAATTTTTAATGTGGGTAATATCAATATTTTTCATTTTAGAAATTAAAACAGAAATGTTTAAAATACTTATTAATATGTTAAAGTAAGATTAAATCTATTATGTTACCATAAACTTTTTTAAATGAAGAAGCTATTTTTTAAGACAGCTGAAAATTCTTATATCTATCTCTGTATTCCTTCTGTTGTGTGATATATCATTTAGTTGAAGTATCTGAAGACAGTCTAGTGTTGCAGACATATGATTGGAAAATAGAGTGTTTTAATAATTCTTTCTGATACATCAAAGCACAGAGCAAAGTGATAGTTTTTAAACTTAACTTGCAATTTGGCAATTGCAAAGAATGCAAATGTATTGTCTTGTACTTTGACTGGATCTTTGCTTTACTCACGTATAATTTTGTAACATCATGCATTGGCCATTTAGAAAATATTAAAATGAGTTATGCAGATGTTCTAAATATAGACTCACTTAATATGAAATATATGTATATAAATCATATTTGTTAATATCATCACTGATCTCGTCAGAAAATAATTACTAGGAACCTGACAATTTCACAGTAATGGATACAAGTTTTCCAAAATGCTTATTTTTGCCTGAAAATGTGAATCTGATCATTGGCCCCACATACTGTCAACTGCTTTCCTTGAAGTAACAGGTCACTTCATTCATTTTTTGAGAAATTATTAAGTCTGAATAACCATAGTTTGTCTGTCAGATGTTCTTTCCAAAAAAGGTTTCCATGAAAAAGTGGTTGATTAAGCTTGTGACTCAAACTGCATAGGTGCTTTTCCTAGAGATAATTATTATACTTTAGTATGAAGTAAGTGCTTTAGAACTGTTTCCCATTTTGTCACATAGAATATTTTTAAAATATATATTTTCAAGAGTCAGGATTTAAAACAATAATTCTTATAGCTTCACCAAGGACATCTTTAAATGAAATGGCTTCACTCACCCCCAACAAGTATGTGATGAAGAATACAATGATTACTAGAACAATTTGATGCCACTGTCTTGATTCACATTTGCGTACCAGCAGTTTTACCAATCATCGCTTTTGCAACATCAGTGCAAATGCCAACCCACCCTAAAAAGATATAAAATGTCTCACTGTGTGTGTGTTAACCATTCAGTCATGTCCGACTCTTTGCGACCCCATGGACTGTAGTCCTCCAGACTCCTCTGTCCATGGGGATTCTCCTGGCAAGAGTACTGGAGTGGGTAGCCATGTCCTTCTCCAGAGGATCTTCCTGACCCAGGAATCGAACCTGGGTCTCTGGTATTGCAGGCAGATTCTTCACCATCTGAGCCACCACGGAAGAGCAAAATGTCTCACTACTATTACAAAAATAGTTTTGATTAAAAAAAATAGTCTTCAAAACCTCCTGGAAGGATCTCAAGGACACTTTGGGGTCTGTAGACAACACTTCAGAACCACTGATACAGACCTATAAACTTCATGTAAGGAAGAGAAATAATGCAAGCAAATAAGAGCTTTAAATGTGGCACTATTATTCCTTCATCAGATGAAAGACAATACCATGTAATACTTTCCCTTTTCTGGCAGGATCTGCTCAGGAAAATTCCTGACTCACTCCTACTCATTTTAAACTAAAACATAATATGTAAACATGACCTTTACAGACTAAATCAACACTTCTACAGCAGGAAAAGTAGCAGATGAAACCAATGCTCTCATAACCACTCAGTATTAGCAACAAAGACAAAGCCTCTTGACATACTGGGTTGACAACTTAAGCTGATCAAAATCCATAGGTAGTCCATAAAGGCATTATCAGTTAAAGGAAGATGAAAAAATACTAGCTTTCAGTGCTTTTAAAAATACGTAATTGGTATTTCTATGTATTTCATACACATATATATAAATACAATGTCTAATAAGACATTCATAAACCTGAGCAGATTGAGATCAAAGGTCCTTTTACTTTGGGGGTTTATTTTTTCTTATATGAATGTAAAGTGCCCGTAGTGGAAACTATGTAAAATGTTAAAGCTGACTTCATAGGGCAAATGAAGAACTATGAACTAATAATAACCCAAGTCAAACTTGAAGACAATCAAAGTCAGATTATATCTGAACCTGTATTTTCATCAATAGAGAGAGAGAGAAAAGTTAGCTGATCTTTGTTACCTAGTTGACATAACAAAGTATTATTTGATAAACTGAGATAAACATAAAAATGTCATTAAGGGGCAGATCCAATTGAAGGCACATACAGAAGAGCTCAAGTATTCTTAAAGTTCAGAAACTCAGTTATTACTGCTAACACACTATACTTATTTTTCTCAACAATATCTATAAATTTCTATTTATTAATTGGCAGTAACATTTATATTAGCACCTGGAATAAAACTTCTTTACAAGCACTGGTAAGCAACGCTTTCCAGTACATGATTTTGTTGAGATGGAACTGTGAGGTTAGCAACAGGGTATCTAAAACAACTGCTCTATGGAGAACTGAAGTGAGATGCTAAGTGTACAGGACAATAAGTTACACCTTTAAGAGATGCTAACAAGGACAGAAAGAAAGAAACATAAGAAAGGCAGAGATACATTTTCACTTGAAATCTAAATGGAATAATTCTGTTGAGTCTACACAATATCATTGGTTAAAAATACACCCAGGTCCACATACGGAGATAGGTTTTCCAAAGCCCTACTGCAGCACTCCAGTCATTCTTACATTCATTTGCCCTATCATACACTGCTGCTGTTGCTAAGTCGTGTCCGTCATGTCCAACTCTGTGCGACCCCATAGACGGCAGCCCACCAGGTTCCCCCGTCCCTGAGATTCTCCAGGCAAGAACACTGGAGTGGGTTGCCATTTCCTTCTCCAATGCATGAAAGTGAAAAAGTGAAAGTGAAGTCACTCACTCGTGTCTGACTCTTAGCTACCCCATGGACTGCAGCCTACCAGGCTCCTCTGTCCATGGGATTTCCCAGGCAAGAGTACTGGAGTGAGGTGCCATCGCCTTCTCCGTGTCATACACTGAACAATCACAAAAATACATATTTAGGTAAATAAATGAATGGATATTTCTCAACAGATTTTCTCCAATCCTGACCAATTAACTGATAAAAGAGATAAATCTTCAATGGTATTATGTAATTTAGAATTTAACAGAAAGAAAAAAAAGTGATTCAGAGATAGAGATTATTTATATGCTCACTTCCACTGTTTACTGTGTTAAGTTTTAGGGGAAAAAAGCTTCACAATGTACCAAAATAAGCAGATTCCAAGTTTCTTTTGTTTTTGCTTTTGTCAAAAGTATAGCCTACACAAGACAAACCACACTATGTTAATTGCAACACGACCTAGTACTAACGCTTCTTTCGGACTAGATACACACCCTTTACATGCCCTCATCCTGGGACAGTCTTCATGGCTTTTAATTCAGGGTCCATATGCACATCAGTTAACACATGAACTATCTGGACGTTATACACACATTAATACAGATGTCTGACTGCAAACATGTATTTCTCAGAAACAGGCCCCTAGTTTGCTTCAGATTCTCTAAGGGATCCTGGACCATCTAAAAATGGTTAAGTAACCCTGGTATAGGAAACTCCTTCACTAAAAGGGAGGCTGAGAAGATTAATCTTAATGACCTAAGAAACTAAGATGGAAATGGCAACTCACTTCAGTGTCCCTGCCCGGGAGGTCCCATGGACAGAAGTGCCTGGTGCACTACAGTCCATGGGGCTGTAAAGAGCTGGACATGACTGAAAGAGCGAACACGCACAAGAAACTAAGAATATGATGTCCTAGAGGAGACTAGTAAACCACCCCCCCCCACAAACACCAGAAAGAAAAATGCATTTTTTTGTTGTTGCTGTTGTTTTTTAAACAGTTCAGGACTGGAAGGTTTTGAGTCTCTGACCCCATGCTCCACTCCTTCAATCTGCAACTGGAAAGTTGTGAGTACTGACTGACAAAAGTTTTGGTGTGAGAAGTAATAAAAGTGATTATCAGTTGCTATATGAAAACTACCTGGTGAACCACAGTAGGGAGCTTACACTGTTCAACGGTGTCGGTGCTTTCAGTTAACAATCAATATACTCTGAAAACTGGACTGATTTAACTACTAACGAAGCTGTCAAAAGGTTTTAATTTTTAACTACTCTTGTGGTCTAAACAGCCTATCTCTAGCTACTTTACGCTCCTACCCATACCCTAAATGATGTTCAAATACTGTACTAGAAAAAGGTTCTTCAAACAATCTATTTTTCCACTCATGGCACATCTCAGTATTTTGCAGAAAATACCAAACTCTAAAGAGGACAATGTCGTCTGACCCAAACAAGTGTCAAGATCTCTCCAGAGGTAGGAAGATTATGAAACGTCACATTCCTGATAAGCAACTTGTTCCCACATTCAGTCTAAGGCAGAACCAAACATTCAGGGTACATGTTTTCACCGCAATCTCGAAAACAAATGGCCAAAGTTGAAATGTTACTTGCTATAGGGTCCTCCACTTCCTCCATAATCGTAGGCCTGCTGTGACTGGTCATCGATGCTGTAACTTGTCTGGTAGAAATCCGTGTTTAAATTATCAAAGCCTGACATTGCAAATGATCTGCAACAGAAAAATGGCAAACACAGCTTACGCCTAAGGGCCTCCTGAATTCGACCCTGACACTTTACTTAAGCGAATACCCTCAGAAGGCGGCAAATAATTCTTCTAGAATTTAGGGCTGCAGCCATTTGGAAGGTGGGTCGCGGGTTGGGTGTGCTAAAGAAATGTCTCTAAGTCAAAGCCCAGGAAGACACCTCCACTTCGAGGGCCTGATAAGCCCTGGGTGCGGGAGGGGCGGGGACACGGGAGGAGGGGTTCTGTGGGGTCTAAAATACCAACAACAGCAAAGATGATTCGTCACGTCGGGATAGGGCTTCCCAGCTGAAAACACGACAGCCTCTTTGCAAAATAAGGCCTGGGCTGGCCGGGAAAGCGCAGAGTCTCGCAGGATCCGCGTCAGCAAGGCCCGAAAGGGAGGGAGAGTCGGAGAGAAAAGACCCGGGCGCGGTACCCACGAGCCGCCCTGCCCAGGTGCGGGGAGAAATCGAACATCATGCCACAGAATTGGGCACTCACCAAATGTGGAGGCAGCGGCGGCGGCGGCAGCTCTGGTAGACCCCCAAACCCCCCAAACTCAGCTAAGGACCCTGTACTGGACCGGTTGCTACGTGTCAGAAGAGCAAAAAACTGCTTCCGGGGCACGCCCGCTCGCGCAAGCGTGTTGGCAGACTCTGGGCTCGGGTTGGCGAGCGGGGGCGGGGTTGGTGGGGCGGTAAACGCGATACGGAGCATGCGCAGTATCGGCCAACTAACTCCCGCGGCGGAGTTACGAGAAGAGGGGAAATCTTCTGGCAGCTTGGTTAGCGGTGGAGGCAGAAAGGCGCAGGCGCAGAGCTGTTGCTTACTACTTCATTGGAAAGACTGATGTTGAAGCTGAAACTCCAATACTTTGGCCACCTGATGCGGAGAACTGACTCATTTGAAAAGACCCCGATGTTGGGAAAGACTTAGGGCAGGAGGAGAAGGGGACGATAGAGGATGAGATGGTTGGATGGCATCACCGACCTCACGGGTTTGGGTGGACTCCGGGAGTTGGTAATGGACGGGGACCTGGCATGCTGCAGTCTATGGGGTAGCAAAGAGTCAGACACGACTGAGCGACTGAACTGAACTGAACTTCAGAATGAGAATTGCTTTGTAGACCTAGTGCCTGGGTGAAGGCGTGGAAATACAGATACACACAGGAACTCCAAATGAGACAAAAAAAAATAAAAATAAACATATTCCCTGCAAACAAAATCACTAACAAAAAGACATAAACTATATATATACATATATATGTACATATATATATATATGAGTATACTCCAGAAAGAGAAGAGCAGCTACACTTTGAGATTTTATGCTCCATAAAGAATTTCTGAAATTGCTCATGCAATTATGTAATTTATCACCTTTTACAAATAATTTGATAATTGAATGATGTATGTACCATCTGCTCAGTGGTAAAGAATCTGCCTGCCAATGCAGGAGGCCTAGGAGACTTGGGGTTCCATCCCTGGGTTGGGAAGATCCCCTGGAAGAGGAAATGGCAGCTCAATCCAGTAATCTTGCCTGGAAATTTCCATGGACAGAGGAGCCTGGTGGGCAGCAGTCCTGTCTAAGTGAGAACACACAGACACACACACAGACACACACACACTGCAGTCTGACTGAACACACACACACACACACACACACACACACACACACACACACACACACCATCGGCAGAATTCTAGGTAGAATTACTATATCCTGATTTGCTGGAGACAGCCTCAGTTGTCCCATTCTAACCCTGCTTTTTCCAGTATAATTACTAATTTTATTCCCTTTTCATTTTCAAAAATATTAGTTTGGCTGATAAATTATTTGTTGTACTCTCTTTAAGCTTCACTACCTAGGAAGCAGTTTCTAGTTACCAACAATGTGCATTAATGTATCACTTCATTTACTTAGTGATCTTACTGAAAAAAATTCTGGTCTGTTTATTCTGATGTTTCCACTTTTTTCCTGTCCAAAAGAGATGTTACTCTCAAACTTGAACAAAATACAAGAATATAAGAATTAAAAATTACTTGCTTATGAATGAATTGTTAGATAAAGATGTTACTCAACTTCTGCTTCTGTCCATGAGAGTAATTACTGTATTTACTGATTTTCTTTCTGCTTCAATCCTGGCCCCAAATGAGAAGCCAAGCAAGAAAATTGTTATATGCTTCAGGTCAGTTAAGTCGCTCAGTCGTGTCCGACTCTGTGACCCCATGAATCGCAGCATGCCAGGCCTCCCTGTCCATCACCAACTCCGAGTTCACTCAGACTCACATCTTCCTTATTGTTTGTTTGGTAGCCTGCAGAAGCCCCTTGGGAATTCTGAGACTATCAGTCAATTTCATAGCTAGTAATGCAGGCTTTTCTTTTTAGAAATTTTTATTTTTATTTTTGGTGTTGCATACCCCCACCTCATGCCACCCCATGATAGTCTCCAGAAAAATATATTAAAGGAAACTGGAGTATTTGGTAAACATGCTGACTTTTGTTAAAGTCCTTGAGCCAGATTCATTAGGAGAGAACCTCAACCAGGTCAAGGAATGATGGAACATGAAGGGGTTCTGAAGAGGCTGCCCAGTCCTTCCCTGGGACCTAGATATCAGTCTCTAGGAACAAAACTAGGAACAAAAAGGGAAGAACATTCTAATCATGAGCAATATCTATTAATTATATTGACAGTCATGCTAATTTATACACTAACATTTGTACATTCTTATTACAAGAAAACTCTGATTTTTCAGAATGGCAGTGAAATTGTGCTTTGTTATCTTGAAGATGCCTTCTTTTCTCTCTGTTTTACAGTAAATATATCATGGGGAATTGTGCCAGGAAATGATGGTTTGAACATAGGTCCTTTCCCCTCTACTTTCAGCTATATCCACGGTCATCAAATGAGGTGGGCGTTTGACAGCTGTGTGCTTGTTATGTCAAGTTCCACAATGAAACCTGATAATTTTGGCAAAAACCAATGTAAGTGCCAAAGATTTGTTTTCACTATCCATGAATATTAATTAGCTAACTCAACTATGACCATTATGTTTCTCCCAAGTTATTCTTTATCCCTTAGAAAAGAGTTTCTTCATCAAATTCTGGACCTGTTATTTCAATTATTTTACTTTTAACAATACATTTTTGTTTATGAAGACATTTGCCTATAACAACACTGAATGCTTTTTGACAGAACTGATTTGCAAAAGGCAATGAACTTTAACCATAATGTAATAATTATTTTTGGGAAGATGCCCTGGAGAAGGAAATGGCAACCCACTCCAGTATTCACGCCTGGAAAATCCCATGGACTGAGGAGCCTGGTGGGCTATAGTTCATGGGGTTGCAAAGTGTCAGACACGACTGAGCGACTTCACTTCATACAACAATGGTGCTTTATTTTTTTAAGTCTTTAAAGACAATTTTTAAAGCAACACTATAAGTAGAGCTCACAGATATCCTCTTAAATAGCTTTTCTAATGTTTGATCAGTAGAAATTTCCAACATTTGGCACCAGGGACCAGTTTCCTGGAAGGCATTTTTTCCACAGACCGGCAGTGGAGAGGTTGTTCATTCTGGAATTATTAAAGCTCATTACATTTGTTGTGTACTTTATTTGTATTATTATTACATCAGCTTCACCTCAGAGCATCAGGCATTAGAACCCAGAGGCTGGGGACCCCTGGATAGATGTTGTGGTCTGTAATAAGAATTTCGCTGATGGTACCTCAAATACCTTATATGGAAGGGGAAATAAAGTTAAAAACAAAAACAAAAACAGCTTTAGAGGACTGGGTTCTATTGATGGCAGAGCCCCTCATGCCAAAGGTATATTTGAAAAATGTAACAGCTAACCCTTGTGTATATTTACTGTGTGCTAGGCACTGCTCCAAGCTCTTCACACCTTTGAACTCAATTACTTTTTCCAACAACCTGATAAGGTAGGTACTTTCTATTTTTTTCTTAGTAAAACTGAGAACAGAGGGGTTAAATAATTTATAGACCTGAGATTTGAACCCAGATGGTCTTGATCCCAAGTCCTTGTGCTAAACCACTAGACTGTTTTGTTATTATGTTACGTATGTGAATAGGGGAAAGGAAACATTTCTAATGAATATACTACTTTGTCTAATGTGTGATTATCTATATATGTATACGTAATATGCTAAAATTGCAATTAGACAGTTGATAATTATATCAGCATCCCCAAATGTGTATATATTCAAATTGATTTTCAAAATATTTTTTGTAATCTTCTTGTTGGTTACATAACAAATCTCCTAATGTTCAAGTTTACTTATATTAGTCATGTAATTTAGTTAATAATGCATAGTGATAAATGATGCATGTTCTGGAGCCACACTGCCTGGATTTACATCCTTACTAGCCATGAACCACTCGCCATTTACACTTACTAGCCATGAACCTTCAGTAACTTAGTTAAGGGCTTTGGGCCTTATATTTCTCATGTGTAAGAGCAGGATAATAAGCGTATTGATCATGTGTGGTTGCTAGGAGGATTGTTATGAAATAATGCATTTAATTATATATGTCTCACGAGAAACGCTAGGCTGGAAGAAGCACAAGCTGGAATCAAGATTGCTGGGAGAAATCTCAATAACTTCAGATATACAGATGACACCACTCTTATGGCAGAAAGTAAAGAGGACCTCAAAAGCCTCTTGATGAAAGTGAAAGAGGAGAGTGAAAAAGTTGGCTTAAAGCTCAACATTCAGAAAACGAAGATCATGGCATCCGGTCCCATCACTTCATGGGACATAGGTGGGGAAACAGTGGAAACAGTGTCAGACTTTATCTTTTTGGGCTCCAAAATCACTGCTGATGGTGACTGCAGCCATGAAATTAAGAGACTCACTCCTTGGAAGAAAAGTTATGTCCAACCTAGATAGCATATGAGAAGCAGAGACATTACTTTGCCAACAAAGGTCCATTTAGTCAAGGCTATGGTTTTTCCAATAGTCATGTATGGATGTGAGAGCTGCACTGTGAAGAAGGCTGAGCGCTGAAGAATTGATGCTTTTGAACTGTGGTGTTGGAGAAGACTCTTGAGAGTCCCTTGGACTGCAAGGAGATCCAACAAGTCCATTCTGAAGGAGATCAGCCCTGGGATTTCTTTTGGAAGGAATGATGCTAAAGCTGAAACTCCAGTACTTTGGCCACCTCATGCGAAGAGTCGACTCATTGGAAAAGACTCTGATGCTGGGAGGGGTTGGGGGCAGGAGGAAAAGGGGACGACAGAGGATGAGATGGCTGGATGGCATCATGGACTCGATGGACGTGAGTTTGACTGAACTCCGAAAGATGGTGATGGACAGGGAGGCCTGATGTGCTGCGATTCATGGGTTCGCAAAGAGTCGAACACCACTGAGCAACTGAATTGAACTGAACTGAACTGAGGGCTTCCCAGGTGTCACTAACAGTAAAGAACCCACCTGCCAATGCAAGAGACATAAGACAGGTGAGTTTGAACCCTGGGTGGGAAAGATCCCCTGGAGGAGGGCAGTGGCAACCTGCTTCAGTATTCTTGCCTGGAGAATCCCATGGACTGAGGAGCCTGGTTGGCTACAGTCCATAGTGCTGCAAAGAGTTGAACATGGCTGAAGCCAATTATCACACATGCATCTATTTCTAAGTGCTAAGTACTCAATGAATGCATACAGTTATTATCATTGCTAAATCTATATAGCAATAGGAAGCAATAGGATTTTATCAACAACCAAAATGGACTTTTAAAAAACTATAATAGTAAGGTTTGAACAAACTTTGCATTTCTGAGATCAGCCACATACATTCATTCCAATGCTTCCCTACAGAATTTTGCATTATTTATAATTTGTCTTTTCATATTTTGGGGTGTATAAAAATATGCTTTCTTCACCTTCTGCCCCGGATTCTCCAAATTGGGCTTGTTTACATTGATAATTTTAGTCTCACAAATATCTTTTCATGTCAGATACTGTTGGTTTAAGAACCACTCATACACTGAAGCAGATGTACCTGAAAATTGTACAGTGCTATCCATATTTGATTTTCTTGATGTATTTCATGTTATTTCAAATACTGAAGAAAATGTGTTCATATTTCTGCTTTGTGTGCCTTTTTCTCATCTCTTTCCTCAATAAATTAGTTCTAATTTATAAAGAGACAATGATTCATATTGCAGAAAATATGTTTATGTGCAAAGAAAGAAAAATGACTGTCTTGGCCAAGTAAAAATAATTACCATAAAATTTTAACATATAACATTTCTTAAAATCATAAAGGGATCAGGTTTTATATACTCAATGAGAGTAAAGTCTAGAAATTACTGCAAGTGTAATCTATTACACTTCCTTAGAGAGTTCATTTTTATATTTTTTCTGTTAAGATTCCTCCTGACCCTCTCAAGCTACCATGCTCCTCACTACATTTTAACTCTTTGCTGTTATAATGAATGTCATACTCAACTCTACTCTTATTATTAAACAATATTTCCAGGGCTAGATATTGCTCCTTTGGATGCTTTAAGGCAGATAATTTAAATGTAAATTTAAGATGTTCTTGTTTAAGTTTGTATCTTGCCTCTTGGTGTATATATGCTTGAGCTACAAAATCCTAGTTTTTAATTTTGATATGATTTTCACTTTAATGTTTTGATAATAACAGTATCTCACCTGAGTAGGGCTTCCCAGGTGGCACAGTGGTAAGGAATTCGCCTGCCAATGCAGGAGATGCAAGAGATGTGTTTGATCCCGGAGTCAGGAAGATCTCCTGGAATAAGAAATAAAAACCCACTACAATATTCTTGCCTAGAAAATTCCATGGGCAGAGGAAACTGGTGGGCTACAGTCCATGGGGTCACAAAGAGTTGGACATGACTTAGTAACTGAGCATGCACACACACATACACACTTGCCTGAGTATAAGTTAGATTACTGGGAGCATGATCACAGGTGCCCATGTGAGAGAATCTCCTATGAAGCAGCTGTGAAGCAGCTCCTGTGAATGCTCCTGTGAAGCAGCATACCCTTTTAAAAAATCATTGCTCTTACTTTCTTCAATTCTTTCCTTAATGTTAGAGAATGCATATTCTTTGAACAGAAAATGGTTATTAATATGGTCTTGAGAAAGAGTAGGTTACTCTCTCTTAATCATATTGCTTTTAATGTACTTGGGTATGATGTTCTATTCTTAAGACTTCTAATTATAACACTGATTAAACTATTTTCTTTAAATGAAGATAATTTCATTTTAAAACAGAGGTATGTGAAATCAGACTTAAAACTTTCATTAAATTCTGAAAATTTGGATCTGGAAATCAAAGGCAAACACATTTTTGCATCTTGATTTTACATTAAATCATTATGATGTTTTTACTCATCCCCTGCAGTCTTAAATCTGCAGAAATTAATGAAAATCAAAAATCCCTTACTGTCTGAGGTAATGAATTTTTCTCTCTAGAAGAAAATATAAGTATTTCTTGACTTTTGCTAAGATTTTATTTTAGAAAGATTAATTCTCCAAGCCAGGCTTCAGCAACATGTGAACTGTGAACTTCCAGATGTTCAAGCTGGTTTTAGAAAAGGCAGAGGAATCAGAGATCAAATTGCCAACATCCGCTGGATCATCAAAAAAAGCAAGAGTTCCAGAAAAACAACTATTTCTGTTTTATTGACTATGCCAAAGCCTTTGATTGTGTAGATCACAATAAACTATGGAAAATTCTGAAAGAGATGGGAATACCAGACCACCTGACCTGCCTCTTGAGAAACCTGAATTCAGGTCAGGAAGCAACAGTTAGAACTGGACATGGAACAGACTGATTCCAAATAGGAAAAGGAGTACATCAAGGCTGTATATTATCACCCTGCTTATTTAACTTATATGCAGAGTAGATCATGAGAAACGCTGGGCTGGAAGAAGCACAAGCTGGAATCAAGACTGCTGGGAGAAATATCAATGACCTCAGATATGTAGATGACATCACCCTTACGGCAGAAAGTGAAGAGGAACTCAAAAGCCTCTTGATGGAAGTGAAAGAGGAGAGTGAAAAAGTCGGCTGAAAGCTCAACATTCAGAAAACGAAGATCATGGCATCTGGTCCCATCACTTCATGGGAAATAGATGGGGAAACAGTGGAAACAGTGTCAGATTTTTGGGGGAGCTCCAAAATCACTGTTGATGGTGACTGCAGCCATGAAATTAAAAGATGCTTACTCCTTGGAAGGAAAGTTATGTCCAACCTAGACAGCATATTCAAAAGCAGAGACCTTTGCCAACAAAGGTCCATCTAGTCAAGGCTATGGTTTTTCCAGTAGTCATGTATGGATGTGAGAGTTGGACTATAAAGAAAGCTGAGCACCGGAGAATTGATGCTTTTGAACTGTGGTGTTGGAGAAGACTCTTGAGAGTCCCTTGAAGACTCTCCAAGTCTCCAAGGAGATCCAAGAAGATCAAAAAGTCCATCCTAAAGGAACTCAGTCCTGGGTGTTCATTGGAAGGAGTGATGTTGAAGCTGAAACTCCAATACTTTGGCCACCTGATGTGAAGAGCTGACTCATTTGAAAAGACCCTGATGCTGGGAAAGATTGAGGGCAGGAGGAAAAGGGGATGACAGAAGATGAGATGGTTGGATGGCATCACCGACTTGATAGACATGGGTTTGGGTGGACTCCGGGAGTTGGTGATGGACAGGGAGGCCTGGCTTCATGTGGTTCATGGGGTCGCAAAGAGTCAGACATGACTGAGCGACTGAACTGAACTGAACTGAATATCATTTTAAAGAGTAGTTGATTTTAGGTTCATAAATATCTTTTCTTTCCTGGACTCTCCAGAAGTTCTTCCTGTCAATTCCAAAATTGAAAGTAATAATAATAATAATTGGAATTTCCCATTCCCTGGAAATTAAATATCTCAGCTTCACATGAAGATTTTGAGAGGGCAAGAGATTAGGCTGCATTCACTGAGATATCTCTAAAGTTAAAAAAAAAAAAGACTGGTCTTCAAAGACAATCAGAACAGCAAGTGTCTCTGAAAATGACCAAAATGCTTCTAATTTGACTCTCTTCTCATAATGAAAATTAGTAGCTCATACAGTAAAGAATCTTCCTACAATGCAGGAGACCCAGGTTTGATCCCAGGGTTGGGAAGATCCTCTGGAGAAGGGAATGACAACCCACTCCAGTATTCTTGCCCACGGAATCCCATGCTCAGAGGAGCCTGCTGGGCTACAGTCTGTGGGGTTGCAAACAATCGGACATCCCTGAACGACTAACACTACTGCTACTACTAAAACTGACAGGAACCTTGACATTCATTTCCTACCTTCTGACTTTACAAGTAAGAATCTGAGGCCAAGAAATGTGTTATAAGACCTAAACTTAAACTGCTGCTGTGACATTTCTGGCCCTGATGGACTCTAGAAGCCTAGTTTGTAAACTGTTGTCTCAATAATTTCATCAACTAGGGGCATAACAGGCAAGGCCCTACCCAGCAGGGAAGGCTGCACACCTGGCTAGTTCTTCTATGAGCCACAGCAGCTATACCCCGCCTGGTTGTCAACCTAGCTGGTCTTACCTTCCTACAAGCTGGTGGAATTATTCAGAGACCAAGCATGTCCCCCAGCATGGGAACCAGAGATCACCTCACTCTCCAAACACTGCAAAGTCTGTCTCCCACAGCCCCTGTGGGTTCATTCTATTCTGAGTGCAATATCCACCATTCATGTGAACCTGAAAGACTTGCAGTTCCCCACAGGGACTGAGTATATGTGGTTAATAAACTGATGCCAATCTCATCTGTCTAGTGTTGAGTGCCATATGTTCAGCTAACTCCTCCTTCACCAACAAGGTGAATAGATGATCTGAACAAGGGATTTGATGAGGTATGTTAACATGACTTGTGTCAGATTCATCACTGTATCCTTATTGTGACTTGCAGATGGTAGCTGACAAAGATGAGATGGTAAATGAGTAATTGTAACCATCTAATTACATCAGAAGCTTTGTTGGGTTAAAGGTCATATTAGATTTGTGTCCCAACTCTAGGGCATAAAATAATGTCATCTTTTTGGTATGTTTGTATTTTATTTAACAAATATTTATTGAGAATCTATCATGTGCCTGTTACTATATGCAACAAATAGACTCTGTCTGCCTTTTCGTATATTAAGCTCGAAAGAGTCCTGTTCTTCTACCTTCCCTGCAGGGTGGCTGCATGCTGGCCCTCTTGAGTAGCCTCCTTGGAGAAACACTCCTGTTCCCCAGTACTTCCAGCTTGATGAAGTCATCCTGAGAGTCCATCAAGCCAAACTTGCCATTCTTTGTTTGTGAACTGGAATGTCCAGGCCAGGAAAAGTCTCTCATTTGCAGACCTGCTGCTTGGGAGAAAATTTATAGTAACCTGCCAGTGAATGGCAGTGATAACACCCTGCCTTAACTGAGAGATCCTTATCGCTAAGACTCACTAGTCCTGAGCATTAGTGCACATGAGGTCAGACACTGGGGTATCACATATCTTGAGAATACTTTTTGTTTGTTTGTTTGTTTTCAAGTCAAGTGTGAGTGGATCCATGTCAATGGGAATCCACAAAAGTACTAATCTAATGCCAATAACTTTTCTTAATTTCTTCTGTCATATTCCCAAAGACAATTGTTCTTATTCTAGTTATCTATTGCTTTATTTAAAAAGACCTCAAAATTTGGTGGCTTAAAACAAAAATACTAACATTAATTTCCCCTCCAAATCTGTAAATTTGGGCAGGGCACGGCAGGGATACCTTGTCTGTGTTTCATACGGCTTCAGATGGGGAGGTGGGGGAAGTGGTGCTCAAAGGCTGCTCACTGCAGTCATCTCAAAGTTCTCTTGTATTTATATATGTCTGACTATTGCTGGCTGCAGGACAGGGCCTTAGCTGGAGCTATCAACCAGAACATCTACATGAGGCCTCTCCATGTGGCGTGGGCTTTCTCAAAACATAGTGACTGGACTAAAGAAGAGCATCCTGAGAAGGAGCACCAGTCAGAATCTGTATTAACCACCATTTCTACATGATCCTCAGAAGTCACACAGCATCACTTCTGATGCATTCTTTTGGCTAGAAATAAGTCATGAAAGCTGATCCATATTCAAAGAAAAGTGAATTAGACTCCAATTTCTGGTAGAAGGCTATCAAAGATTTTCTTTTACATGTTTTAAAACTACTGCTTCCAATGGCATACAAGTGGTAAAAACAAACAAACAAACAAACATGTTTTCTTTTGTAATCAGACAGGTTGGTACATACTAGTAGCAATGAAGGAATGAAGTGAAAGAGAACGAAAGAATTCAAAATACATCTTAGATCCTGACATGTGAGTAAAGGGCTGCTTCAGGACTGGGTATGTTTGTTGATATTTTGTGTTTCTGTAGAGATGGTCTGATCATGTGCATTTGGCAGTGCTATTCAGTTACTATTGAAGTATTCTGCTTACTTATTATTATTATTATTACTTCTTACTCTTTAGAAAAACATGGTCTCTAAACCAAACACTGTATTCACAGAATAAAGCAAGTTTGGATGACTATTCTTTGGAGCGCATTCTCTACCTATGATACACAACATTTGCTGTTTAGTTTTCTCATGATGCAAAAAGGATGACTGTTTTGTTTCTAGAATTTCGTTATCAGTAGAGTGTTTATGCTGTACTCATTTTGCCCCCTAGTGGCTTCTTATGTCCTTGTTCCGTATTTACATTTAATGTTCACATTTTTGGAATTCAGTTCAGTTCAGTCGCTCAGTTGTGTCCGACTCTTTGCGACCCCATGAATCGAAGCACGCTAGGCCTCCCTGTTCATCACCATCTCTCGGAGTTCACTCAGATTCACGTCCATCGAGTCCGTGATGCCATCCAGCCATCTCATCCTCTGTCGTCCCCTTCTCCTCCTGCCCCCAATCCCTCCCAGCATCAGAGTATTTTCCAATGAGTCAACTCTTCGCATGAGGTAGCCAAAGTACTGGAGTTTCAGCTTTAGCATCATTCCTTCCAAAGAAATCCCAGGGTTGATCTCCTTCAGAATGGACTGGTTGGATCTCTTTGCAGTCCAAGGGACTCTCAAGAGTCTTCTCCAACACACAGTTCTAAAGCATCGATTCTTCGGCGCTCAGCCTTCTTCACAGTGCAACTCTCACATCCATACATGACCACAGGAAAAGACAGCCTTGACTAGACGGACCTTAGTCGGCAAAGTAATGTCTCTGCTTTTGAATATACTATCTAGGTTGGTCATAACTTTTCTTCCAAGGAGTAAGTGTCTTTTAATTTCATGGCTGCAGTCATATAAGAAGGGAAAGTACCACTCTGTCCCTTCTGACACATGCCTCATTTTACCTGAGAAGATTAAGAGCCAGACAACTTGCGAGACTTGACTGATGTCACACAGATAGATAGAGTTAGAATTCAATATTGCTGTCTCATCCAAGTACAAAGAAGACCCTCAAAAGTACAGCAGTATTGTTCATTGATGAATAGGAAACAGTGTCAGGCAAGTGGGAGGTACTCAGTAAAAATTTGATAATAAAAATAATTAATCAATCAAGATTAGGATCAATATCTTTACATTCCTTGGTTTATGCTGTTCACTATGTGGTCTGTCTTTTTATCTTCATCATGTTTTTCTCATAGCACTTGACACTTGATTTATTTTACTCCACAACTATTTCAAATCCTTCAACTACTTTACCCATCACTCATTAGGATTACTACATTATCATTCACTTGTTCATTCAATTTCAATGAGTACCAGCTGCCTCAGGCACCGTGCTACCTATAGGGCTACAACAAATTACTTATTTTTTTAATTAAAAATTTTAAATTATAGTAAAATATATTACCTTAAATTTACTACCTCAACTATTTTTAAGTATACAGTTCAATAGTGTTAAATATATTCACATTGCTGTGCAACCAATCCCCAGAACTTTTTACTTTGCAAAAATGAAACTCTGTATCCACTAAACAGCTTCTCATTGCCCCTTCCCCCAGCCACAGCTTCCACTCTTCTACTTTCTATTTCTATACATTTGACTACTTCAGATGCTTCATGTAAGTGGAATCATGCACTATCTTTGTGTGACTAGATTATTTCACTTGGTCTAACAACATCTATAATGAAAATGTGTCAGAGTTTCCTTCCTTTTAAGGCTGAATGATATTCCATTTTATGTATATACCACATTTTGTTTAACCATTCATCCACTGATGGACACTTGGATTGCTTCTACCTTTTAGTTACTGTGAATAATGCTACTACGGCCATGTACCTGTTTGATATCCTAATTTTACTTTTTATTTTTTTGGCTATATACACAGAAGTGGAATTGCTAGATTATTTGGTAATTCTATTTTTAATTTTTTTGAGGGAGTTCCACACTGTTTTCTGCTGTGGATACATTTTATATTCCCACCAACAGTGCACAAGGGTTCCACTTTCTCCACAAACTTGCCAAGGCTTATTATTTTATTTATTTGATGATAGCTGAGCAACTGAACTGAACTGAATTGTAATAGGTATGAGACAATATCTCATTGTGGTTTTAATCTGGATTTCCTTAGCAAGTAGTGATATTGAGCATCCTTTAATATGCTTTTTAGTCCTTTGTATAATTAAAAGAGGCACTTAATTCATCACTTGCTCCCTCTGTATACAAAGAAATCTCCTGATAAGAGCCATTTCTTTCTTTTTTGCCTTTGATATGCTATATCTCCATTTATTTAAGATCTGAATAATGATAAAATAATAACTAAAACTTGCATTACATTTGTATCTGTTACATGTGAGGTATTGTTTTAAGTGCCTTATATCATTAATATATTTATTCCTCAAAACATCCTTGTAAGGTGGATGTTCTTACTCTCCTTAGTGTACAGAGGGTGGCCTGGAGGCACAAGAGGGCACATGCCTTGTCCAGAGTCAAATGGCTGCCAAACAGTAGAGCCAGGATTTGCACCTTTGAAGTTGGCTTCAGAGTCTGTGTGCTTAACCAGATGTATTTTGCTTCTCTGAGAGCCCCTCAATCTTTTTATACCTTTTAAATATCACCTACATATTATATGATATCTTCCTCGACACTTCTAATGTACAAGTTTGTATGAATTTGGGTTGCAGACAAAAGAGAGAAAAAAAAACTTAAGTGCAAATTGATTGCATTGTAAGGAGAAATTAATTACCCCCATGGATGGCAAATCTAGGGTACAGCTAGCTTAGGATATGTTCTAAACCAGTAGCTCAAACAATTTTACTTATATCCCAGTGATCTCAGCAAACCATCCTCAAACATCTTTTTGGTCTGATTGAGAACCATGCTTGTCACTGAAGTAACGGTGGTGGCAGGGAGTACAAAATGCTCTGATTGATCTGCCCAAGTGACTCACATGCCCACACTTGAAACAAAGGTGGCATCAATACCACTGAAACCACAGAAACTCGGAGTTGGGGTGGGGGTTGGGCTCGAGGCATCCGTTCATTATTATTACTACTTTTTTTTTTTTTTAAGGGAGAAGGGAGGCTGTGTTTCTCCCTCTAAGAAGAAATTTGTAAGATAAATTATTTGTTAGATAGTCCAAGTGCAGGTTGGAAAATAATTTCCAGACAGAATATTTCAGAAGGGAGTGAGTTTATTAGGAGCAAAAGGAAGAGATAATGTGGGCACTACAAGCATAGTAGATCCACATCTTAATAGATCAAGAAGAGTCAACAGTTACCTGGGTTAGTTAGCCAGGTAATTGGTTAGTAGCCAATTTTTATAGCCTCAAGACAAAGAAAATTGCTGCTGGAAGTTGGGATTAGATGATGGTTAGGGCACTGTAGGGTGACTACTGGGGTGGGCATTTTTGCCTAATTTGGGGTCAGGAAGCTTGCTGGTGATGATCAGGGGCTTTTGGCAACAGTTGCAAAAGGGTTCAGTCAGTTTTAGAGGTGCTCTTGGCTCTCTGCTCCACTTCTTTAGCTGTGGTAGAAGGCCTCACACCTGGGGCCTTGGGGCCAGACTCAACATTATTACTTTTTAAAAGCTTTTGCTTATATGGTTTAAGTAATTTAAAAATCTAACATAAATTTAATGATTGTACCAGACACTATGGTATATGTTAACACATATTCACAATTAACCCTTACAAGAGCACTGTGGTGCAGATGCTGTTATCACTTTGTTGGTGAGAAAACTCGGGTGTGCATGGAACAGGAAGCAATAACTGGTCGTCAGTGACCCAGTCTATAAGTGGTGCTGGCAAGATTCTCCTCCAGCCAGTCTGGCTTCAGAACCTCTTCTCCAACTCTATTGTAAAGGAGGGTGCTTGTCCCATACAGACACTGAAGCTCACAAAAGTAACAGAAGAATTTATCGCTTATGTCAATGCCTGGTGTTCACCATTAGGAAAGACATCAGGGACCCTCATCTGGCCAATTCAGCTTACATTTAGCACTTAATTCTTAACATTAGCAATTAAAAGTTATCGATAAATAGGGAAAATATAAATATGTGGTTTACTGTATCAAGTTATGTGAGACACTGATTTAAAAATAAAAAAGAATGGTCAATGATCCCTGTTCAGAGTCTAAGAGAGTATGATTAAGAGTTAAAAAATTTATCCATGCTATTAGACCTATTCATCATCAAAAACATTGAATATTTTATTTGTAAGAATTTTAGTAACATTTCAGTTTTGCAGTGAAAAAAAAACATAGCTGCTAAATCTCTCTGAAAATATTTTATCTTAAAAAAAAAAACAAAAGAAAATTTTAACCAGTTTGCTTAAGCAAGTGCCAAGATCTCTTCCATGTGCCCACATTTTCTTTTCAAGGCACACCCAATAAACAGCTAAAGCATCAAAGGCAAAATGCCAAAGGTACATTAAATGTTTAGTATATTGGAAAAAGTGATTAAGGTAAGAGATTTTTCACATTTTCTTTTAGAATCACCATTCTTTAATATATATTGGGGAAAAAATGCACAAACATGGAGGAAGAATCATTCCAGAGTCAATTTTTCACTAGATTTGTGTTATTTGGGCTTCCCTTGTAGTTAAACTGGTAAAGAATCTGCCTGCAATGCGGGAGACCTGGGTTGGGAAGATCCCCTGGAGAAGGGAATGGCTACCCAATTCCAGTATTCTGACCTGGAGAATTCCATGGACAGAGGAGCCTGGCAGGCCTCAGCCCATGGGGTCGCAAAGAGTGGGACATGACTGAACAACTTTTACTCACTCACTCACTGTGATATTTAGTGGGTTCTTTTTTCTTTTCTGGCTTCAATTACCTCAAGTGAAAAATGCTGGAAGAAAAACTGGAATGACGATGCGTCGATTCATCCATTCATTCATAAGTCTTTATTGGACACCTCTCACGTGCTAGGCACAGTGCCAACACTGTGGATACACTCTAGTGCTGAGCAAAAGCAGGTGTGAGTCCTGCCCTGATGGAGCATACAGTGTCATTGGGGAAGACAAACCTGGTTCAAATAATCACTTATCAAATAGTCACAGGACTCCTTAGGACTTTTCAGTGCCTGTTTCACGTTAACACATAAACATGAAGGAATAAAGTACAAATTATCACGTGTTTATTGGGGAGATCTGATGAATCTTCCTTTGCTTCTTAGACTCATTTCCACCCCTCTCTCTCAGGGTACTGCAAATCACTCATGGCAATTTGCTACATGTCAATGACATAATGCATTGACCAGGCTTATTATTGTAAATAGTATTTACTGTGTATATTCAATGCTTAATTTCAGATAATATTCCAATCTTCATTTTCATCTCATTCTTGGAACTGCATTTTTTTCCAACAAGGAGAGGTTGAAAAATAACAGCTCTTAATCCTGAAGTTGGTGTTGCAGGAGATATAAGGCTTGCAGGAGATATAAGAGACATGGTTTATATCCCTGGGTTGGAAAGATCCCCTGGAGAAGGGAATGGAAACCCACTCCAATGCTCCAATATTCTTGCTTGGAGAATCCCATGGACAGAGGAACCTGGTGGGCTACAGTCCATAGGGTAGCAAAGAGTCAGAGATGACTGAAGTGACTTAGCACACACGCACACTCCTGAAGTCTGTTGTGATGTCATTTTGTTTCTTCAAAGAGTTTCAAAGGTAAGAACTTAAGAAAGAGACAGGTGGGTTTATTCTTATAGCTATAATAAAATATACCCAGGGTTCCTCCTTTCTTTCAGATCTCAGTTTTGTTGATACAACATGGATAAAAACATGAAAAGAAGTGTCTGTACTCAATAATTAATGACCTGAGGCTAGCGAGGGGTAGACTTCTTAATTGCTTATTTATTACAATTCCTCTTTGGCAGTTCTTCTCTGAATTGCTTCATATACCTTAGGTCAGGTTGTTAATTAAATCTTTTGTAAAGGTTTGGTTTTACCTGTAAAAACTCTCCTACAGGTTCCTGATATCTCTAAGTTGGGCTGAACGTGTGAGAGGAAGAGGCTATTTGTTGAGTGCCAACCAATGGCTTTGTTTAGAATATTTTTGCCGGCAGCTCTTTCACCTCAGGCTGTTATTTCATGAAAAGATACATGCACAAGTCATTGCTTCTGCAACCACCCCTCCAGCTCCACCGGAAGTGGATGTGGTCGGCTTAGCAGAGGGCACTCTTCCCTCTGAATCTAGCTTATGTGTACTGCTGGGAAGAAAGCTGGTATCTCTGGAGTTGTTTTTCGCTAGGGTAGGCAAGAAGCTCTGATAAACTGCAGTCATTATAAGTTTCTGGCTCTGTCACAACAGCAAGGCTGCTTTGATGTAGAAGTTAGACAAAAATTTTGATTGATAATGAACATATCCAAATCTTAAAATTTCACCCAGATTTTACTGTTGATGTGATCCTTCTCTGCAAATTTTTGTTTGGTACTTACAGAAAAAAGCTAATAAATATTTGCCTTGTGTCACTTGCAGATTTACTGTTATCTACTGTTAGCTGTAGGGAACCATTAAGGCCAAATTCTCACATTAGGTTTCCTTTTTCTTGTGCCTCTCCACAGAAGGTCCATGAAAACATAAAGCTAGTTTTAATGATTCATTTTCTGGTAGCGTAATACATCTCTCTTTAGCCTGAAACTTTCTTAACCCTTAAAGGATACTAAACTACAAGTGGCTTGGCTGATGGGGAAAAGTGAGACATTTTAACATCTAGAAATTTTGCCACTGGGCAGCATCAATAAAGGACTGAATAAGGGTAGGGGTTGGAGAAGGAGCAGGTAGGAGAGTGTGTAGCTTGAAGAGACCAGATGGGTGATAGCTTACTGTTCTTTTCAGTCAAATATCCTTCTCTCCTTCTCCACTCCAACCCCTGTTACACACACAAAGGTTGAGAATCGATACTGAATTAAAACCTTGAAGAGCTAATCCTCCAACCCAGAAATGCCAAAAGTAAGATAAATGGTTAATTATTCATAACATTATCAAAGACAAGCCCTGAGGTCTTGTTAAGGCCTTGTACTCATGTATGATAACCTGCTGGCACCACACACTTGTAAGCATTTTTATAAACATGATGAATACTAATGGCATCAAAGAATTCACTTAGACTTTTGGAATTTTCAATGATGCCACACACTGTTTTATACTTTATTTGAGTAACAGTTCTGTAAGTATTTAATGCATAATTTTTAACCTACTTGGGGAATGCACACTGTTTGGAAATTTGCATGAACTCTCTGGAATCTCTAGAAAATGCCCAACAGGTATATGGGGTTTTACACACAATTTCGTGGGATTTTGTGAAGTCTCCTCATGGACCTGGGCTTCCCTGGTGGCTCAGACAATAAAGAATCCACCTGCAATGCAGGAGACCTGGGTTGGATCCCTGGAGAAGGAAATGGCAACCCACTCCAGTGTTCTTGGCTGGGACACCCCATGGGCACAGAGACTCCCATGGGAAATCCCATGGAAGAACTCAATATTTGAAAGCAAATTGGGCTAAGTAATGAGGACTTTGCGGAGTAGTTTTCCTGTCTGAATGATGATGTTGTCAGCATCCTGCACAATGCACAGTGATCTTGGGGGTTTGCTTATGGATTGCCAGCATTCCCTCCCCTTTTTCTTCCATTATAACACGGCACTGGCTTATTCATTCACCTGCTTGTCCCATTCCTTACTATTTTTTGAGAGTAAATAGATTGCTATCTTATTTGTCTTCCTTCTCTAGAATGGTTCTAAAGACTTTACATGGCCCCATGTCAGAAGTACTTATTGCATGCAGGATGAGGCTGACAAACCACAACCTGTTAAGAGAGAGAGGGGAAATCCACCGGAAAGTGGCTTTGGAAGGAACTTCAGGTTCGTTGTGGGTAACCAGGCCCACAGAGAGCAATGAATTACATAAACACAAATGAATATGTCTGTATTTTGTGATCCCCTCCCACTCACCCAAAGTCAGGCAGTTAGTCACTTTTTCCTCCGTGTCTCCTTTTCTCTGTTATACTTCGATTATAGCTGCTATCACCGCAGCAGAATTATTTGTTTATGAGTCTGTCTCTCTTACTAGACTATGAGCAATTCCAAGACAGAGCCCATGGCTTATTTGCCTCTGTACCCCAATCCAGTGGGGTTAAGAGTGCAGGGTTAAGAGTGCAGGCTTTGGAGTCAGACTGTCTGCATTCAAATCCACACTCTGTACATGGGAGGAGGACCATTAGGGCAAGGTACTTAACTTGTCTGAGCCTTGGTTCTCTTCCTTTTCTCCTTCCTTCCTCCCTCCTTCCCTCTCTTTTCTATCTTTTCTTCCTTTCATCCCTCAATTTCCTTTGCACCTAAAAGTATCACATTACTAAGTTGTATTGGTTTATTGTGAAGAGTAAATGAAATATTGTTTATCACAGTGACAGTCACTATAGACAATAATAATTGCATCTCAGTTCCATGTCCAACTCTGCGACCCCATGGACTGCAGCATGCCAGGCTTCCTTATCCATCACCAACTCCAGGAGCTTGCTCAAACTCAAGTCCATTGAGTTGGTGATGCCATCCAATCATTTCATCCTCTCTCATCCCCTCCTCCTTCTGCCTTTTATCTTTCCCAGCATCAGGGTCTTTTCCAATGAGTAGTTCTTTGCATCAGGTAGCCAAAGTATTGGAGGTTCAGTTTCAGCATCAGTCCTTTCAATGAATAATCAGGACTGATTTCCTTTAGGATTGACTAGTTTGATCTTGCTGTCCAAGGGACTCTCAAGAGTCTTCTCCAACACCCAAGTTCAAAAGCATCAATTTGTCAGCATTCAGCTTTCGTTGTGGTCCAACTCTCACATCCATACATGACTACTGAAAAAACCATAGCTTTGACTAGGACCTTTGTTAGCAAAGTAATGTTTCCATTTTTTAATATGCTGTCTAGGTTTGTCATAGCTTTTCTTCCAAGGAGCAGTATCTATTATTATATAAATTAGTATTATTATTGATTCAATAATCAACTGATTATTGAATTAATAGTCATTTCCATACAAAGAGCTATCTCTCAACTTGTCTGTTAAATTGTCTCAAGGGTTGGAACGCTTTCCTTTCTGGTTTTCTATGTGTACCAGGCATTCAATGAAAGTTTTTGACTAAACCTCTGGATATGTAGCTGCATACACTTATTTTCGTGGCAGTACAAAAATCTTTTGAGCCCATAGATGCTAACATGTTAAATGTAGAGGGTTTTTCCCCTGAGGCCAATGCAGAAATGCAGATGAAGTTCTTTCAGCATCCATCTTGCAAAAGACAAAATCATTCACAACCACTGTAAACATGAAGCTGGGCTTGTATTTCTTGATATCACAGACAAAAGAGGTCTTTTTCTGCTAAGAAAGCTTGGCAGGAGGTAGTAGAGTGGTAGATTAAAGTGGAGGCCTCATTGCTGACTTGGTTTGAGAGTTTAAGACTTAGCAAGCAGAATGAAACAAGAAATTGAAACTGTGACTCTTTGAGATTCTGGATATGAACAGGGTGACTCGAAGAAACTTGCATTTTCTCCTCAAAGCCTGGCATTGATGCAGGAGTCTGTGGTAATACTGCCCTCTTCTGTTTTACTGTATTGTTAATATTAATAACGTACATGCATGTGTGCTAAGTAGCTTCAATTGTATCCCATGCCCTGTGACCCTATGGACTGTATGTAGCCCACCAGGCTCCTCTGTCCATGGGGATCCTCCAGGCAAGAACACTGGAATGGGTTGCCATGCCCTCTTCCAGGGAATATTAATACCATGACTTTTCAAATCTGGTCTGAAGATCCTGACGTGAATTTTCATTTTCCAAGAAATGCTTAGTTAAGGCAGAGAGGAAAAGGAATCAAATGTTTAGTGTAAATCATGATGACTTGACCATTAAAAAGCAGGTTTTGTTATGAGGTGTTCATTCAATTCCATCGTAGCTGGGTATTATATATCAGGGGAAAGGATGTAGTCAAGGATCACAATAAAATCAATCAATTCATTTATTGATTTGTGATCTGAGGAGCTACTACATTTCTCCTAGTTCTTAAAACTTCCCTATAGTTCCCTTGGAAGTTAAAACATAACCACTAGTTGACGCCCCCTGTGACTCTTGCGTTTATTACATATCCTCTCAGAGTAAGAACAGTTAAAGAGTTGTGAATGCCAGTTTTTCACATATCAACAGCCAGCACCACTTTCTGTGAATAGTATTGTGTGAACTGCTTTGTAACTGTTTTATCCTTTCCTTCTAAGTCCCTCTGTATATCTCTCTAAAGTAGTTAAAGCATAAGACTTTGAATCTATACCAAGGAATTTGGACCTTCTTTTATGAACAGCAGGGAACCAATTGACATATTCAGGCGAAGGATGACATCTTTAGAAGGATGACACTGTCAGCTTTGTGTTGAATGAATTGAGATTAAAAACCTTGGAAGGAGGGAGAACATTAGCAGATCTGTGTAATAGTACCATCTCTAGTACCTCCATGATGTGTCCAAAATCCTCACATTTTTCCTTCCTTAACCCTAGTCAAGTCACTATCATCTATGGCCTGGATCCCTGCAACACTCTTTACTCTTCCCTATAGTCAATCTTGCTTCCCTACAATTCATTATCCCCAGAGCAGTCAATGTCAACTTGAAAAAAACAGGTACACTAGAGCACGGAGCTTCCCAGGTGGCACGGTGGTAAAGATCCTGCCTGCCAATGCAGGAGGCACAAGAGAGTGTGATCTGATTCCTTGGTCAGGAAGATCTCCTGTGGAAGGAAATGGAAACCCACTCCAGGATTCTTTTTTGAAACTCAGAGAGCTGAAGATTCTTATGTAAAGTCACAAGATGGGTCACGGATAAAGCTGGGACAGGTGAGGCTCCAGGGCTAGCCCTTGCACAGAGGCAAGCTCAGGGCAAGGGCTTGTGTGCAACTGTGGGTATCTCACCTGACAGCACCCTCACAACAAACACTGGCTCCATTCCCCCTAGCACTCTTTATTGTGGGTGCGACCCCCAGCCAAAGGAGTGCTGCAGTTCAGGACAAACCCCAGGCATTGCCCAGACTCCAGGATCTTCAGGGAGAGAGGGGTCTGGGGCTCCAGGCCTCAGGACAGTCCTTGGGCCACACAATACCATGAAAATACAGAGCTAAAAACTTCCTGAATGTCTCTGGCTGGGAACAAGTTGGTCCAACATGGTCCATAACCACCTTCTTTTTGATCACTGGAACACAAAAAAAGTGCCAGTGCAGGGGTTGATTGGAGTCCACCCAGGCTAGATTCTCGAGGTCCTCCTTGGAGGCCAGATCTGTGGTGTTCAGCTGTAGCACCAGGAAGACACACCCATGGGTGCCCATGCTCTGCATGGCTCCTGGCTGTTCCAAAACCTTAGGGTCATTCCCATACAGGGACAAAGCCTGAGCCAGCACATTGCTAAAAGCAGACAGGATCATCTTGGCCCACAACTGATCTGGCTGAAAGCAGTGTGGTTCTAAGTTGGCCAACTCCAGAAAATACTGAGTGTGAGGATAGGGGTAAAAATAGCCCTCCAGAAATCCGGTGTCATTCACATCATAAACATTGCACTCCTAAAGACTGATGGTGGGAGTTATGACATAGAAGTTCTCAAGAACATGGTTCTCAGTAGCTTCTGCCTCCTCTCGGGGGGCAATGGGAGGCAGAGGATCCTTGGCATTCACTTGGGCTCTACCGGAACTATGGACCTGAATCAGGGTAGACTCTTATTTCCAAGTGGTGGATCACATGTTGTTTTGGGCATAGATCTGCCTGGTCAGAGAAGGATGCTTGAGAATCTGGGTTTTACACAGCTGCATCAGGCTGTTCACAATGACTAGGCAATAGATCTCTCTCTTAGAGATGTCTTCAGTAGAGTGCCAGAGATAAGCTGAGAGATTGCATTCAGAACAGGTTCATCTTGATCTTCTGTGTGATTTCTTGGATTGCCAGTAAGGCTAGGCACTTTCTTAGGAAGGCCTTCTATTAACTTGGTTTTGTTAAGCCAGAGTAAGTAAGTAAGTAAAGTCGCTCAGTCGTGTCCGACTCTTTGCGACCCCATGGACTGTAGCCTACCAGGCTCCTCCCTCCATGGGATTCTCCAGGCAAGAGTACTGGAGTGGGTTGTATTGCCTTCTCCAGGGGATCTTCCCAAACCAGGGATCGAACCTGGGTCTGCTGCATTCTAGGCAGACAGGCGCTTTAACCTCTGTGCCACCAGGGAAGCCAGAGAGCCTGCTTTACACCCTCGAGGAGGTGGAACAGTGGTGGGAGATGTAGCAGACCTGGTCCTTGTGCAGCAGGTGCTCATGCAGCAGGGGCAAGAGGGGCATCCAGTCAGGGTCCCAGGACGGGAAGATTGGCCATGCCAGCCTGGGCGTAGAGTGCATCTTCCCGTGAACGTGAAGGACTCTAGTCCAGGAATCTCATATACCCTGTCTGGGGGAGGAGGCTCTGGCTTCTGCATGAATCACATGCCCCACTCATATGCCCTGCATCTCGGGCCCTGCAGCACAGAAGGCCAAGCCACCTGGGGCAAACCTCTGTGGGCTGCCACACCAACACCTTGCAGATCTGATCTCAAAACCTCTACCTGGACGCTGCCATCTTCCCTTGTGCAAGGCCCACTCCAGTATTCTTTCCTGGGAAATCCCATGGACAGAGGAGCCTGGTGGGCTGCAGTCCAGGAGTTTGCAAAGAGTCCGGCATGACTGAGCGTGCAAGCATACACACACACACACACACACACACACACACACACACACACACAGAGACTAGGCCATTCCTCTTCTAACTTTAAATCCATCAATGACTTCCTATAATTCTTATTATGAAACCTACACTTCTACTCTGGTCCATGATCCTCTGCATGGCTTGACCTGCCCCTGTGTGTTTCTCAGACCTAAACTCTCACTTCTGCTCCAACTCTCTGGCTTTCTTGGGTTTTTTGAACATGTCAAGCATAGTCTGACTTCAGACATCTGAGCCTTTGTTCTTATCATTTCATCTACCTAGAATATGCTAATTCCAGAATTTCACATGATTGGCTTCTTGCCTTAGCTCACATATCACTTACTCAGAGTCCCAATCTCTGCTCTTTGTCTCCCCATCCTCTGCCCAAGACATTTTTTTCATGTTACCAAGTTCTAATTTATTCATAACATGTGACTATTTGAAATGATTTTGCTTATTTAATTACTGGTTTAAAATCTGCATTGCTTGTCTAGAATGACAGTTCCATGAGGAAAAAGAACCATATCTACCTGTTCATTTCTAGGTCCCAACACACAGAGCTTACAACAGAATGCTGCACCTAGTCAATGGTGGATCTCAGTAATTAGTTGTTGAACAAACTGATTTGGGTAAAAGGTAAAGAAAAAGGTAGGACAAATGGAGATGAAAAAGAAGAGATACCTGGAAGATTTATTGTAAAGTGGATAGACAAGACAGTTGGGTTTAGAGAAAGGCCACTGATGCCATTAACTCAGAGAATATGATAGACTATAATGAATGAGAGTAGCAAACAGATATCTGGCTTTGGACTTGAATGTGATGTTCTGGCAGGTCTATATTAAGATGCCCAGCAGGTATATACAATTTGGAAACCAAACTTGAAGTCATTTGCATAGTGGTGACAGTCCACTGAGACTGAGTCAGGTCAACTGGGGGAGGGTATGGGGGAAAACAGAACTTAAAAGATATGCAGATTTGTGTCCAGACATCCTGTGTGCAGGAAACATGCTGGGACAAGTGACATGTGATAAACGAGGAGCAAGGGCTAGAGCTTCATGAGGCCATGGGGACACTGACAACTCAGCAAATGGAGAGTGCATTATGCAGACAAGTATCACTATTACCTGCCATACGGTGCCCTTTGACCTCCCCAAAACAACTGTCAGTAGGAGACTCTACACTCTCAAAGGGGATCTGTGTGACTGCCTTGATTTCTGCCCTCCCTAATCTGTAAGGGGGCACAGGACGAGGACTGGCCAACATTAATGATATTAACGATGTGTCTCTACTCTAGGGAGGTGATAATCCAAAACCATTATGGAAAAATACATAAAAACTCCAAAGCTACATTTGTTGAGTACTAACTTATGAGAGGGTGATACACTAAATATTTGATATGTTTTCTCTTATTTGATCCTATAAGGAAGTACAATTATTACCTGTTTTATAGATGTGAGCATTGTGACTAGAAGAGTAATTCAACTTTCTCAACTGGTGAATGATGGAGCTGGGATTTGGTCCCAGAACTGTCTGACCCTAAAGCCGCCACTTTTAACCATGGTGCACAAACACTTCCCAGCATAGGAAGTAGTCATTTTTAGCTTAAGTTGTAGATTGCTATGTAGGTTTCTTTCCCTTTCCATCCCCAAATTGTGAATGTTACCTTAATAAACTAGGCAAATTTTATTTGCAATAATGCAGGGTGACCAAAAGTATAAGACTTTCCTTTGTACTGAACAAAAGTTCCTCATGTTATTTTATTCACCATCTCCTGGAATTTGCCCAAATTCTTGTCCGTTGAATCCGTGATGCCAGCCAACCATCTCATCCTCTGTAAGTTATTGCTTACAGAAAGTGAATCTCCCTCAGGATATCTTTAATTACAGGGTTCTTGGGGTATCTGAAATAGAAATAGTGTTTTACATCACCCTCTGCCTTCACTCCCCAACCTGAAATTATTGTGGGAATCTGTTCCTGGAAATAATCACAATAACTAAATGGGTGCTCTATGTGATTATTGAACATCCTTGGGGACGTGCTATTGATATACTTTGGCAATTGCTCTTGAAGTCCCCTGAAGTTGTGATATGCCTCTGGCCACAGATTTCCTCTATTTATCCTTCATATTGTTGTTGGACAATCTTCCTCTGCTGCAATGAGGCTTATGCTGCCCTTCAAAATGTCAAAGGATTTCCACCAGACAATTGTCTGTTGATCTGGGTTTCTTAGACTGTCTCCTTGAAGGCACTTGGAGCTGTTGTAGTGAAGCCTCCTTTCTGCCATCCAGTATCTTCCTTGATCTTTGGTAGAATCTTCAGCACCATTGCTTGCATTCCTTTTTTCAGCTGTCTTGAACCCGTGTGTTCAGTGGCACACAAGTACTGGCAGAAAGAGGGATCTGGTGGAGTCAGTAAATGCCTGCGGAGGACCACTCAAATGGCTCTTAGTCCTCATTGGCTGAGAATCAAATACAAATTAGCTGTGTGGACTAGAGCTGTAATGGGCTTACAGAAATATTTCTGAGAGCATCAAGACTAATGAATCAGCCTGGTCTGGGGAAGTTCTAAATGAATTCTAAATGGATGCCTCTGACTTCATGCCCAGTAAATATGTAGTGATGCAAGGAGGCACTTTCTTTCAATAATTTATTAATGGGTACTTTGTGCTAGACAAGATGTTCCTTAGAGTTTCAAAATGACTTCCTTTTGGTTAGCTCTGTGTCTTTCTCATAGAACTTTCTCCACTTCTCTTAAAAGCAGCCATCACCCTCCTTGGCGCATAAGTTACCTATCTCCAATTTGAGCACAGAGTAAATTGTGTTGCCTTACTGGATTATCAACTTGTTGAGCGCAACTCTAGTCTCATTAATCACTGCAGCTTCTACAGTGTCTGACATAGTTCTTTGTACAAATAGATATGTAAATATTTGATTAAATATTTGAGTAAATAAATGATTATAAGAGACATGGAACTCCAACAACCTTAGTTGTCATTAACTCATTGGGCTTCTGGGAAAGGACTCTTTCCGGACTCTGATTAGCTAGTGGCAAAGCACTGCACTGATGTTCTCAAACTGGGCTCCAACCCCCTCGGTCACTTTCATTGGACAGTTACTTTCTCTTTCTTTCTTTAGACCTATATGTACAAATGTCCTTGGGCAAAATGGCAATAAGAGAAATGCATTTTATTATTGTCTTTGGTGCAAATTAGAATTCCATCTCTGTTCCATCCATAGTTCTTTCTCTAATTTTCCATTTAAATTTATAATTTTATTTAATATCCTATCTAGGGGTAATCTTAGCCTCTGTGTTCAGTAGGATGGTACTACAACAGAGCAGCAGTATGTAACAACTCTCAGGATCTCATTTACATATATGAAAAATTCAAGGGGTTGGTCAAGAGGCATCAGGTTGAATCCAGTTTCTATCAGATACAGGAATCTTTTTCTTTTTATTTTAATGTCATTGACATTCTTTTTTCTGATGGAATGGAAACCAGATTTATCATGAAGATATATGACACTGGTTGCATTTTCAAACAATTTCCTGATGTCCTCTGGCAGTCTTTGGAACCACACACTGCAAACCAGCCTGTCATTTGGAAAGACTCTAGGGTAATTGGGAGATGTGCTTGAGGCTCAGATCATTGTCTATAAAGGTAACATGAGATTTCCTTGGCAGCAGCTAAGCACATCTGCATTATTACAGCTTAAGAATGATGTCTCCCAACTCACGTTTGAATTGTGTGCTTTGGCTCCTTAAATCTTGTGCCCCGTGTGTGTGTCTGTATAGGTCAATCATTACCAGGCTTTCCAACTCCACACACATTTTTGGAAAAGATGCAGAGTGACTGATGCATACAATGACTGGATTAGAATTGCCTGGTACCTTGTCAAGATTTTTTTAAAGTGAATCATATATTTTTACCATCTACGTACCTAAAAAACAAACAAACAAAAACCTCAAACTGGGATTTTTAGCTTTATCCCCAAAGCAGTTTCTTATTTCTAAAAACTTTAAAATTCTAGAACATAAACATATAAATCTGTATTACTCATCCTTGTGGCCTCATGAAGGGCCAATTCTCTGATATTGTTATGGAAACCTTTTTATTTTACCTCTTTAGAACCCCTTTTCATCACTGGAATCAGTCTTCCATTGGGAACCAACATTTCAAGAGTAAAGAAAATTAGAGACACCACAGGAGATCAGATTCTGCTGTATCCAGCTAAAATCTCTGGATACCATTGTCCCAGGTGGTAGTTTGTTCATCTATTCATGTTTTCATTTATTCACTCACTTGTACATTCTAACAAACCTTCAACACCTACTTACTTACAGAGTGCTTTCCCTGTGCTTGGTACAGAACTAGGACTGAGGATATGGTGGTGGTGATCCCTGCTAGGGATGTGTTGTTGCTCTGAATGAGCAAATATCAGATAGAGGTTGAGGATATTTAACAAAAGGAACTATGTGTAAATAAGTTTGGTGTAATTAATAGGGCGCTTTGGGATCAGACAAGCTTGGTGTGACCTCTTGGTGATTATTTTAACTCTCAGAGTTTCTTTTATTCTCCCCACAAAGCCAACAATTCTGGGTTGTTGTAGGAATTAAATGTATGTGAACATGTTTGGGAGTCATCATCAGTTTTGTTAGTTTGGCTACAGACATTGACATGAATATTTAAGGAAACTGGTGTCAGTGCAATTTTGAAACTAAAAACTTTGTGATCTCTTCCACTTCCAGGGGTGTTCCTTCTAATAGTTTTTCTTTTTCTCACTCCATTTTGACTGGGCATTGGATGCTTGAATGACCTCTTTGCAGTGATGAGTTAAGAAAGGCTATTTTTGCAGTGAGTTGATTTCTCTTGGGCTTGACCAAATGCAAAGATCCCTAATAGCATTGTGAATGAAAAATGTTGCCTGGCAAATGAGTAGACAGAGGATGTTACAGCCATCAGGCACTACAGCACCCCAGACTATGAGCCCTTCGGGAACTCAAGATGGAGACAAACAGGCTGGCAAGCCCTCAGCCCCTGCAGCCACCCCCACACATGCACCGCAAGGGGATTCAGGATTCTGGCCCCAGATAGCTGAGGCACATATCAAAGGAGTGATTTCAAGGAGCTGAGACTGTTGCATCTTCTCATACATAGAAAAGTGCTAAATTCATGAACTCGAGGTGTCTGGCTTTCTTTAATTATCAGTAATCATTCCTTAAAATAAAAAACATTATTTATTTGCTCATTTTTTTTGGCTGTTTTGGATATTTTTTGTTGCTGCCTGGGCTTTTCTCTAGCGGTGACGAGCGGGGTCTACTCTTCATTGCAGTGCTCCGGCTTCTTCACAGGCTCTAGGTGTGTGGGCTTCAGTAGTTGCAGAGCATGGGCTCAATAGTTGGGTTTCCCAGGCTCTAGAGAACAGGCTTAATAGTTGTGGTGCAGGGCCTTAGTTGCTCCAAGGCATGTAGGATCTTCCCCAGACCAGGGATTGAACCCTCGTCTCTGGCATTGGGAGGGGAATTCTTTACTACTGAGCTGCCAGGGAAGCCCCCAACAGTAATCTTATGAAGTTCCACTATCTAGTCTTTGTAGACTTCCCAGATGGTTCTTATTGTAAAGAACCTGCCGGCTAATGCAAGAGACACAAGGGGCACAAGTTCGATCCTTGGGTCGAGAAGATCCCCTGGAGGAGGGCATGGCAACCCACTCCAGTATTCTTGCCTGGAGAACCCATGGACAGAGGAGGCTAGCATGCTACAATTCAGCTCTTTGGGCACAAAGAGTTGGACACAACTGAGACAACTGAGCACGCACATACCTGGTCTTTGTGGCAAAAACTCCTCCATATCAGGGCTCCTCCATGACTTCGTCAGAGCAGTCCCTCAGAGTTATCCGAGAAGCTGCATCCCAGCCTTAAGTTCTCAGTTTTGGCTGCCAAGCAAAACACAAGTCTCAACATTTAAGTTGTGCATTTTTTTCTTTTTTAGTTGACAGTATGGATAACTCAATGTTTTGAGAACTAAACTGAAATCAACCACCTTATATTCCCAACTAACACTCATTCTGACATAACCTCGTCAGTTTCTTTTTCGTAGTAATGTAATGTATGATTCCATTTATATAAAATGTCCAGAACGGACAAATCATTTAAAAAGTTTTTATGGGGTTATAATGGAGTACAGCTGATTTACAATGTTTTATTAGTTTCTGCTATACCACAAAGTGAATCAGTTTTACGTATACATATATCCTCTCTTTTTTTTAGATTCTTTCCCCACATAGGCCATTACAGAGTATTGAGCAGGTGCCATAGAGAAGGTTCTTATTTGTTAATCTATTTTTATATAGTAGTGTGTATATGTCAATCCCAATCTCCCAATTTACCCCCCCGCCTCTGTTTCTCCCCTGGTAATCATAAGCTTAACATGCCAATTTTGTGCCATTCTAAGCAAACACTCTCATTCCTGCAGTTACATTTAACACACATTTATTGAGCACCCTCCAAATGCCATCGCCTGTGCTAGCTACTGAGGGTTAGCAAGATGAATGAAAAATGATTCCCTCCTCCATGAATACCTTGTAGATAACTCAAAAGGCAAGGGAAAGTGCACTGGCAATGAAAGTGATATTTCAGAGCATATCTGAATTTCCTGGCTTTGACTTCTCAAGTCCTTGAGATAAACCTGTCCATTTGTTATTTGGTTTTTGCCCTTCTCTTTTCATGCTTTCCCCACCTGCAGATGCCATCAGTAGGATTCATTTCTATGAGTATGACATGTTTGGATTTAGTTGTGGAAAATGCCTTCTGCAAACAATGGCTACACCAAAGTGACTGCTGAATCACTGTACAATGGTATGAGATGTTCTGAATGAGCTTTCCTCTATCATTCTTTGAAAACCACAGCTATTTCTAAGGCAGGTGAGTCTGTTTTTTAAATGAACTAATTATCCATCTCCAAGGATAATTGTGCTTAGAAATCCCAGTATCCCTTGCCTTTATTCTATCCCCCTCCTCCCAGGAAGAAGCAGACTTTTAGAAAAGGGGTCATTCACTTCACCAGCATGAATAAGTAATGTGGTACCCTCCCATCGACTCATTCACACAGACCCATGGGGTACAGGCAGAAAGTGGTGGAAGAGGGACAGAGGAGGTGATGGAGCCAAGCATAACTATAACCACATTGCCACTTACCTACTGAATATTTGCTATGTGCCAAGCACTTTCAGAAATTTTTAAAAATATATAAATTTATTTTAATTGGAGTTAATTACTTTACAACATTGTATTGGTTTTGCCATACATCAACATGAATCCGCCACAGGTATACATGTGTTCCTCATCCTGAACCCCCTCCCTCCTCCCCTCCCCATACCATCCCTCTGGGTCATCTCAGTGCACCAGCCCCAAGCATCCAGTATCATGCATTGAACCTGGACTGGCAATTCATTTCATATATGATATTATATATGTTTCAATGCCATGTATAATATCATATATAACATCATATATTATATCCCATAACTATCCTGGATTTTTCTATCTCTAATATATATATGAAGTGAATATCCTCAGAGAAGTAAAGTGATTATCTGATGAGCATGCAGCTGGTAGGCCCCTCTTTCACACCTTCCTCTGCCTGATTCTAAAACTTGTTCCTTTTATTATAACTAGGCTTTTCAAACTTTCCCCACAAGTTGCTTCAGGGAGTTCAATAAATTCCATGTATGCATATAGAAAACTATTTAGAAAAACATTAAAATGCAGGCTAGAGACCACTGACATGTTATTGAAATCTCTGACTGATTGCTTTTAAAATAATAAGTGTTTTTGAACTTAACACCTAAGTGTTTTTTGATTTGATATTGCTTGTATCTGTTGCATATTTTAGAAAGGCAATGGAGAAGTCGTTTGAAAAATGGGTTTCCTAGGTGGAAGATAAAAGGTTGACAATTACTGGCTTACAAATTACACTATTCCTTTGCCAAGAGATCTGTTGCATAATGCATAGCAAACATGGTAAGGATGGTGCCAAAATGCATAATACAACATATGCAATGAGCATCACACTGTGAATGATACAACATAGTTAAGCAGGTTGCTCGAAGTAGGACTGTAGGGGTAGGCAAGGGTAGACCTCTTTTGTTTTTATAGCTATGCGTAAAATATTGCCTGTGTATTTGCTGGAACCAGTTGTTTCAAAGTCGGGCAGTTACATTCTTTTTTTCCCCCCTTATTCTCCAATCTGTTTTAAGGAAGAGTGTATTTCTGTTGGTTAGGTTTCATGCTGATGAGATCACAGTTTCAAAACACATATGTGGACTTGGCTTCACTCAACATCATGATCAAATTATGCACTCCTAACTTGGACCATTTGTTCCAGAAAATTGTCATTATTTTGAAGAAAACCTGAAAAGGTGTTAACTTTGTATGTGAAGAGCAGCCAATACTTGCTTTTCAGATCAGCATAACATTAAAAAAACAAAACACTTCAGATCTCAAAATGAGTTCACTTAGAACTTTATTCTGCAGACTTCCTTTCAGAGACTGTATGGTGGTACAAACAACTTTAGCTATTATTTGTATTTTGGGAGTCAATTCAATGGTATTTTCAGGAAGAAACTGAGAGGAGTGACTAAACTGAACATTTCCTATCATATCAAACTTTTAGGTGGAACTGAAGCTACAAAGAACGATCTCAACCCATTCCGACTTATTATACAAGTCGAATCCCAATTCTTTCTTGTGGAGGCTTTATTTTAACAAGACAGACTGATGTCTGATGCCATCTTTCTCTGTTGCATCTTAGTATGCTTCTGAAGATTGGGTGGCAATATTTTATCTTTTGCCATCAGTCACAGTATCTCTATAACAGGAGACAGCTTCATTTTACAGATATGGAAGCAGAAGTCACCTGAGGTTAAGTGATTTGTCCAAAACATATGTGAACTATGTAGAATACAAAGCTGAATACAGCATTAGACATTTTTCTGCAAATAAGAAGTAGTGATCAAGAATCTAGAACCTTAATCTTTGCCTTCTATTGTTATGATTTTGAGTATGAGTGTGTGTTTGTATGTGAATGTTTGAGTTCAGAGATTGTATTGAATTCATCTTTGTATCTTAAATACCGAACAGCTATGATAGATACAGCATAGTACTTAGTAAATCTGTGTGGAATGGATGAAAGGGTCCCAGGAATGCAACCCTGTCTGGCAGAAGATAGTGGCATTTCTATTTTTAACCATTGTGGTATCGATTATTCTCAGTTCCCTATTCTGCCACTCATCTCCCCCCACCAAAGCCTGATCCCCCTGATCCCCCCATATTACCAAGAAATATGTTTATACCAAGTAATAATCTTTACCTAAAACTACATAGTGGGAAGAGGAACAAATTTGCAAACAGAACTGAATTTCAATCTTTGGGCATCTTTGGTAACTTCTTTATGCCTCAACTTGAGCTGAACAACAACAAATATGGCTGCTTCTACCCATTTAATGGATACTACTGACATTCATTAAGCACTCGCCTAGAGCTGGGGAATGTGCTAGGGGTCCAACATGCAGATCATCGTATTTTATCTGCACAGCACACCTGAGAGGCAGCCTTCTTATTATTTCCATTTTACCCTGGCTCAGAGACATTCAGTCTTCTGTCCAGTGTTACACCACCAGTCGGGGAGAGCTGAGAGAGAAGTAATGGCTCTGACAGGCTCTCCATCAACAGTAGCTATTAAGATGATGCTGATAATTCAGGAGTCCTTGGGGCATGTAACACAATGAATGCGCAGCATCTTAGCATGCGTAAGTTGATGAGATCAATTCCCTCCCTGATAACACAGACAGTCAGCATAAAATCTATCTCCCTTTAAGGGAGAGGAAACTTAAGGATGTGTTAGGGGGCGAGGATGTGGGAGGTGATCACATTATTCCAAAATTAAAATTGTCCTTTTGAGAACACACTCTTCAACATTCAGCTCTGGGGGTGTGTGAAAGTGGGGAACAGGAAATAGAAGCTAAGACACATTCCATCAATTCCACAAGTTACCCATGGTGTGTCTTCATGAGCTGTGGGCTTGAATATTACAAGGAATGGAATGCAAAATTCTTCCTCACTCTTCCCTTAAGAGAAATCTGTTGCTGGATGTTCAGCCTTTGCACAGTGTGGCATCTCACGGTGCTTCAGTGGAGAGCTGCCAGAAGAGAATAATAACACTAGCAGTGTTATCTGGTGACATGAGGGACAGGAATACGCTTACAGCCTAGACTTGGCTTCTTGCCTCTTGTTCAGGCACCAAACAGCTGGGATTACTGACAACCTCTCTGAGATACCCTGGGACACACTCACTTACTTTAGCATTATTTAAATCTCTCTAGATAGTGTATTGCTTTGTTTCCTCCAAGCCAATAATTGCTTTGTTCTCACTTCTTATCCTTTGCCTCCCTGAGACTAAAGGAACAAGAAAGAGTACAGATCAGAGGCTATTAACCTGGGTTCTGCAAACCCCAATGTGAATAGACTTAGGGCCAACCTCGAACCAAATCCCTGACCTCTCAAAGGGTAAGAGGTCCAGACCCTCTCAATTTCTTGAGGATCCAGGTAGACTGAAAAGCAAATATACCTCAAGAGGGCTGTAAAAACAGTTGTTTAGTTTTAACTGTTTATTATACTAAGTGAATTTTTTTTTAGCACAAAACAATATATAGCAATATATGTGTCCAAAGTCTGGGGTACTTAACAGTGTTTATTAAAAAATATGAATTCAGAGTGCATTCAGGTGGTGTGGTCACAAGGTTAAGGTTGTGTGGTGAATGTTTTATGTTTTCTTTTTCTCCCAGTCCTCAGAATGTGTCTCTGTGAGTGTGTGTAATCTCACTTTACAAAGAAGGTTCAGGGACTTCCTGGAAATCCAGTGGTTAAGACTTTGCCTTCCAGTGCTGGGGGTGCAGCTTGGATCCCTGATCAGGGAGCTAAAGATTTCCTGTGCCTCCTGGCCAAAAACCCAAAACATAAGACAGAAACAACATTGCAACAATTTCAGTGAAGACTTTTAAATTGTCCACATTGAAAAAAAAAAAAAAAAAGAAAGAAGGTTCATAGTCGAAATGTGAGTATTGCTGGGAATGTGAGTCCCTGGCCACGTGATCTCCCTGGTGCCTTTTATTCAGCTCTTCCTCAGAGGCTTTGTCCCTGACATTGAATGTGAACTTTTATGTTCATGTATTCACTGCCTAGATTTTCTCCAAGCAGTCCATTCTCCCCCAAATTAAGAACTACTTGTCTCAGAAATAGCCTAACCTGCAGAGTCAGACATGACTGAGCGACTGAACTGAACTGAACTGATGAAGCCCAGACCAATGAAAAGAGCTTCTCATTTCTGAGATACAGAATACTCTTCTTTTAAATTGTCAAAATATTTTAGCCTTGCAATTTAATTTCATATTAAAACCTCTTTTAGATGACTTGCTGCTTTTTCTAATGTGTAATAATCTTAAAAGTCTTCTTGTTTTCTTTATTTGCCACCTCTCCATTCCTATTCCAGAATCCATAAGGTTAAAAACAGGAAATTGACTGTTCTGAATAGGCAGGGGTATAACCTTTACCTTGCTGTGTGACTCCGGGGAAGTGCTTTCCCTCTTGGTACTTACTTCCTATGTCTTTAAGATGAGATAGTGATTCCATTTCACAATCTCCTTTTAGTTTTAAAAACTATGATTTCTCTTCCTCCCATTCTTCATTTCTTGCCAAACTATTTCCCAAATACTTTAATATCCAATCATCAAAGCCACTGTCATGGAGTGCTGGCCTACTTGGTTAGACATAAAATAATTTGCTCTTTACTACAACCAAAGGCAGTACTTACTAGCTGTAGATTCAGGCTTACTTTTCCCCCTTAAACTGATGGCAGCTAGATGTTTACTTTTTCATCTTGGTGAACAGAACATTACTGATAATACTCAAGAACTTTAAAACAAAGAGGAAAATAAATCTGACCTTTGGTCCAAACGGTGCAGTGGTAGAGTCCCCCTGCCAATGCAGAAGACACAAGAGACGCAGTTCGATCCCTGCGTCCTGAAGATTCCCTGGAGTACTAGGAAATGGCAACCCATTCCAGTATTTTTGCTTGGAAAATACCATGGACAGAGGAGCCTGGCGGTCTACAGTCCATGGGTTCCCAGAGAATCAGACACGACTGAGAACACAAACGCGTGCGCACACACACAAGTTGCCGGATATAGTCCTGCACTGATAGTCTGAGGACACTAGATGGCGATATGAGTGCATTAAATAACAAGCACATCCTTGACTGGTCCAGCATTAAAATTAAAATTGAGGCCAGAGTAGGTTAATACATTAGTTAAAGAAACAAAGTTAAATATAATCAGGTGTTGGAGTGTTAGCTAATACTCTGAATGTGTTCAGTAACCTGATTCTTATTGAAAGAAAAGAGTGTTAGATCAGAAATTATTTTATGCTACTGCTGGGTCTATCTTCACGCTAATTCTTGGGGCAAGAGCTGGCAATAAACTCATGTATCCCATAAAATGTATCTAATTCACACATTTCTCTCCATTTTTGGTTTTCATCTTTTAAAAATAGCGGTTGTTTGGAATGGAATGTGCCCCGCATGTATTATTCATAGATCAAGTACCACATTCTCATTAGGAATGTGAGTCCTAAGACATTGGTGTTTGAAAGGGGAAATGGCTGACTTACTGTAAGATGTTGCCTGGGCCATTATTGACTGGCAGGATCAACTGGAAGCACTTTGTTAGTGGATTAGGTTGCCCTGGAAATGCCTTCCTGAAACTCTAATGATGCACTTAAGGGAACCCTCTGGGACAGGAGTAAAATGTCTCTTTGCAGGCGTGTCTTCCACCAGAGTCCTCTTGGGATGAGATGGGAGGGGGCGGGGGCACATCCAGAGAGAAGCTCCGTAAGGAAACACACCCAGAAAAAAGTTGCAGGTAACGATGTCTTACATGGAAGCCAAGATAATGACTTACTGATAGAAACCTTATTTTTTTCCTAAGGGTACCAGTTCTTCCTATAGTCTTGAGAAGAAGCATCAGTAATTCCAGAGAGACTGAAGGTATGGATGTATATATTCATTATTTATTTATTTGCTGGGGTGAGGGTGGCAGAGGAATGGAGAAAAAGGAGAAGAGAAAAACAAAAGCAGGAGAGGGCATCTGAGAGAACATGGCTTAGTCCTCTTTGGGGGAAAAAACACTTTGTAGCTTGAACATTGGGGTCATTGGGTATGCTTTCTTTTTCTTTTAAACAAGCTTTAGAGGGGCAATTTGCCCTTCAGCAGAAATTTAGTGCACACGCAAAAGAATTGTTTGTTGGTTTTTTTAAAATGAAAAACCGCCGTGTTCATCTGGGTTGAGGGGTTGTTTCTGGGGCATGGTGGTGGCTGTGGAGGTCTAGAGACAGCACGAAAGGGCGAAGCAAAGGCCCTTGGAAACTCCAGACTCCCGGACAGGACCTGGAGGGAAGCGGCTGCGCCGCGCTGCGTCCCCGCCCCGAGCCCGGAGCGCCCGGGGGACTCGCGTGCCCACGGCCGGAGCGCGGCGTCCCCGTGCCGTCCCGGCGACCTGTCACCGAGGCGGACGTGACTCGGAGCTGCCTCCGCTCTTTCCAAGCCGTATTCCTTTAAGATGATGTAATAGTCATTTCCCTGGATGGTTTCTTGCCTGCACTGCTGAAACAACAGCATCCGAACTGCACTGGGAACTGTGGAACCACCCAGCTCCTCTGCCGGAGAAGCCCGAGCCTGAGCCCCGCTCCGGCATCTCTACGCCGCGGCGGCCGCCCGCTCCCACCTGGCTGGGAACATGGGAGCCCGCTTGCCCTTGCCGGCAGGTGGGGTGGCTACCTGGGACCCCAGCAGGGAGCATCTGTCTTTCTTCTGGGCTTTCTGAAAAGCTTCCAAGTCCCGGTACCTCTTGCAACTCTCTTTGTTTTAAGGATTCTTTCCAAAGGTTTGATTTTTTTTCCCCCTTTCTGGAGAAGCTTTGAATATTTTTCTCTGCTTTGCTTCTTCAATCCAACCACCTCTAGTCACAGTTTAACTTTTTTGTGACTTGTTTTAACTTGAGATTGGAAGTGAATATATACATACATATACACAAATATACATTTATATAAATATTTATATATATAATTATTATTTTCTAAGAGCACATCTCTCTGGCACTTTTCAATGATACCTCTGTATTTTACCTGTTTGGAATTTTGACAAGCTCCAGGCTCTGTGTGTGGCTGGGGATTTGGACTGCTTTGCAAATGGGTATTTCTTCACAAGAACTGTTTCCAGCACTCACTGAGGTAAGTTCCAGGGCTTATTGCTTTTCCTCTCCAGCTGAGGAAGGAAAATAAATCTCCTTTTAGAAGTTGAAAATTGCATATTCATTTTTAATGCAGAAATCAAATAGAAATGTTTTTAATACTAAATGCTGGAGACAGAGGGATATAGATAAATATGTAGACATGAAAAACCTTGAAAGAACCTACGATTTAGTTGAAGAATGGCTGAAATCAGTAATTCCAGGGCTGCTTATGTAAAATAATCTCTCCCTCCCTCCTTTTCAGATTCCCTCCCTCCTTCTACCTCCCTCTCCTCTCTCCAGCAGTCTCTTTTTTTTCTGACTCATGCTGTGTTTGAGGAAATAATTTTCTCTCTTTTCCTGCAGACAGACCTCTCAGTAACTGGGGACCTGACCGGCCTTGCCTACTGAGCTTGGGGGAAATCTGGATGCAGATGAGTTGATTATATTCCGTGAAGTCATAGCTCACCACCTGCCAGGGTTTAAACTGCTTCTGTGGCATCACTTCACCTGTGGACTGTTTGAAATTTTGCTTTGTTAGGGAAAAAAAAAACTGGGGTAAGAGGAGGTTGTTTTTAACAAGTTAGCATCCTCTCCTTCCCTTATAAGTTGCTGCAAAGGATCAGGCTGTGACTCCATTGGATCGCTCCTTCACATCAAAATAGGAGAAGAGAAAGAAGAAAGGGACCATGGCTCTGAGTGGCAACTGTAGTCGTTATTATGCTCGAGAACAAGGGGCTGCAGTTCCCAACTCCTTCCCTGAGGTCGTGGAGCTGAATGTTGGGGGCAAGTTTATTTCACTCGCCATTCCACATTAATAAGCATCCCTCATTCCCTCCTGTGGAAAATGTTTTCCCCAAAGAGAGACACAGCTAACGACCTAGCCAAGGATTCCAAGGGAAGGTTTTTCATTGATAGAGATGGATTCTTGTTCCGTTATATTCTGGACTATCTCAGGGACAGGCAGGTGGTCCTGCCTGATCACTTTCCAGAAAGAGGAAGACTGAAAAGAGAAGCTGAGTACTTCCAGCTCCCAGACTTGGTCAAACTCCTGACCCCTGATGAAATCAAGCAAAGCCCAGATGAATTCTGCCACAGTGACTTTGAAGATGCCTCCCAAGGAAGTGACACAAGAATCTGCCCCCCTTCCTCGTTGCTCCCTGCAGACCGCAGGTGGGGTTTTATTACTGTGGGTTACAGGGGGTCCTGCACCATGGGCAGAGAGGGGCAGGCGGATGCCAAGTTTCGGAGAGTTCCCGGATTTTGGTTTGTGGAAGGATTTCCTTGGCGAAGGAGGTCTTTGGAGAAACTTTGAATGAGAGCAGAGACCCTGACCGAGCCCCAGAAAGATACACATCCAGATTTTATCTCAAATTCAGGCATCTGGAAAGGGCTTTTGATATGTTGTCAGAATGTGGATTCCACATGGTGGCCTGTAACTCCTCAGTGACAGCATCTTTCGTCAACCAATATACAGATGACAAGATCTGGTCAAGTTACACTGAGTACGTCTTCTACCGTAAGTACAGAGCGTTCTTGTTTTTCATGTGTATGGATTTGTTTAATAGATGTATATGTATATATGGTCTGCATGTTCAGTCTATGTCTAAGGAATGCTGTTTTGGGATTTTTATTTTCTTTTTCTAACTCTTGAGGTATAGCTAGAGGATTAGAGTTTATAATCAGCTTTCATGTTTTACCTAAGGTAACTTTTGTTTTCCCAATCAACTCACAGAATATTTAAAGGCCTCAAAATGACAGTATACAAATGATATTGGTATAGGTAATATGTGAAATGAAAATAGACATGTGTGTCTGTCAGATATTGAACTGTGACGATAAGGCAATGATGAGAACTTGGCTGTTGGGTCATGGGAGTTCGGTAGACTCAGAGTGGCTGAAGTGCTGCTGACTGTTGTCTTATCTGAACCTTGGAGTCTATTAAGCTGGTTTCTGAAGACTGGCTTTCATCAGGGATGTTGAAAGCAAAATGGATGTTGCACCTGAATGACGTGATCTTGGCTAGATGGCAGTACAGACTGATGAAAGACCCCTTCTCCACCCCGACCCCAAGTCTGAAATTTGCCTGCCTAGGCTTTCACGAATTTGTGATTTGATTCCTTAGCAATTTGTACTGAGATTTGAGTTGCACTGCAGACTTAATTAAGCTGAGCTGCATTTAGGATTCACCCAAAAGGAGTGAATCCTTGAGAATTGTCAATCACACACAGTCAGCTTCAGATAACAGGTGATAGAACCACTGGCATAAAAGGAAACCCAAAGAGAAGGAAAGAAAGGAAACAATTGTACTGAAGTCTTTAGAGTGAGAGTTTCTTAGAGTCAGTCCAGTTGTTTAAATGACAATTTACTGTATAGAATGCCTTATTTTAAGAATTACTGTAAATTAACCATAAGCCATTGATTTCTGGGAGGAAAGCAATCAGTCAGTCTGTAAAGTTCAGTGCTTGATGAACTGCTGATTTTCAACAGGTCTGAGAGCTGGGTGAAGTGCATTCCATGAGAAATATGTTTCCAGCTTTTCTCTATTTTTATTTGAAAGCAAATCCATAAATTTTGAGAATTAAAATACCTAAATGTCTCTACACATTAAGGTGTGACTGAATCTGTTGGGCTGAGTTTTGCCTACAGTTGTGTTTATTCTTTTGGAGATGATGTTGGGAGCCTTGGTGACAAGGCCTGTGGGAAGCCCAGTTGTTCTGTACTGGGTTATCACAGATTTGGTTTTTAGAAGTGAAAACACATGGATTGTATAGAAAGAACAGCCTGTGGAGAAAAGTGGAATCATCTAGCAGTTCAGTCGCATTCTGATGTTCTTTAACAAACATTATTGGCTCAATACCCCTATCTATGGCTTTTATCTATAATCTATACCTTCCTCTGTGTTGGGGCTTAGTGGCCAGATCCTGCTTTCTTCCTTCTGGTGAGTTTTCCATTAGCGTAGAGATAAAGCTTTAGCTTTTTAGCTTTCTATAAAGGAATATGACATTATCTGTGATTCTATAGGAAAGACATCTTCTAACTTGGGGAAAAAATGCATCGTTGAATTTAAATCTAGTTTTGTGATATTTACCTTGTTCCCCAATTTCTAATATTTGAAAACAGCCTCTTAAGAAACTTTAGTCAAACAGAAGAAAACATATCAATCATACCCCTTCAAAAGACCACACTTGATTCCAATCACTTGCTCATCTAAATGAGACTTAGAGCCTGAGTTGCCTGCTAGCTCAGTGACATTTCTGTGTTTATCAAGGACTCATCTGCATAATACTAAGCCCTCTGTAGATTGCTCCAGACAGACTCTGGTTCTCTAATCATATAATCACTTCCTTTTTTTGTTGGATTGCTGAGAGGATTCCAGGGAGCAGGTTGCTCTTCATTACTCCCTGGACAGACTAGCACAAATATGCAACAACTTCATATTGCACAGCACATATACTGCATATGATATACTTGCTCTTTGTACCCAACAACCAGAGCTAAGTGTTAACTCTTCCTCAGTCTCAGAATCAATAAAGCTGACAGCTGGCTTTCTAGGGTGCATGACAGCTTCCGTGCAGCTGCTTAGCCATAATTATTTAATTAGAAGCTGCCAACTGTGCCTCTATAAGCATTAATTCATCAAGCTGTTGTGCTTGGGTTGATGGGCCAAAACTCTGGGAGGTGCTCTAAAGCAGGGAATTGCCTGTATGCAAAGATGCCCCAAGCCCTGCCAATCAACCAATCACCAACCCCGAGCCACTGCGCGCATTGCAGAGGGCAGGGAGCCCAGAAACCACCACCTGCCTGCCATCCGGGTTTGAAGGACAGTGGTCTGAAGAGCAGTATGTGTCTCAGGGAGCACTTCCCCCATTTAAAAAAAAAAAAAAAAACCACCAACAGCAAAGGTGTTCCTTGTAGGGGATCCCAACTGCCTCCTTGGTTATAGAAATATCTGTAGATAAAGATATAGATGTGTGGTGACAGACTTCCTAGGTCCAATGAATGAACTCCAAGAAATAAGACTCTTCTCATAACCAAGGGGTACTGCAGAATCACTTTGCCTGGATCCATATCACAGTGAAAATGAACAGCAAGAAATTAATACATTGTATCTGGTGGCTGACAGTCATGAGGAGAGACCCTTTCTTCCTCTGTTTTCTTAATTTTCTTTTAGATTTTCAAGGGAGATCTGTAAATTATTAACAGGTTAGATTCTTACCTCATTCAGTCTTCATGTAGACCTAGAATTGATGATCAACATCAAGTAGTTTTGACTGATTGTTTAATATAAAACTAGAAAAAACGTCAAGAGGTGTTTGTGTGTGTTCAACAGGATGGCAAGAAATGTGTTTGTTTACACTGCTTATACACCAAAATACAATATGTGAGATACTATGGATTATGATTCACTTATCAGCAAGCAAGAAAATGTGAGTGGTATATGAACATAGAAATGTCTGTCCTAGGATTGCCTCACAAAGTATTTTAATTGTTTTAATTTAAAACAATAAGAAGGTATTTCCCCTCTCTTTCTCATCCAACTAGGTAAATAATTACCTTTGTTTTCTTTCCAAGTATTGTATGAAAGGCAATATCATAAACATCAGAAGATGACTTCTTGACTCACCTCCAGATGGAATGAGTTAAGTAATTTGAAAGACAGATGTCCTGATATTGAGTCAATAGCCATTCACACCACTTAGGAACAAAATCACAGGTGTATGGAAATAAATGAACCTCTTATTTAGAGCCCTCTTCCAATGCCCTAGTGAGAGGGAAATTTGTTCTTCACTGGAGAAAATTATGTCCATTTCCTTAATCTTATTCCTATGAGTGAGTTACTTTAGACAAATGTCTGAAAGCATTCAGATTCAAAGGCATTTGCCTCTAATAGAATTGTGATAACCTGACCACAAGTAGAGCGTTTCATTCATAACATCCAAAAACATAAACCGAGTTCTGTGAATTATAGATAGAGACATCGATTCATTGCCTTTTCAATAGATTACTACTTGGAAGTGCATTTTAACCTTTTTCTCTTTACTTGGTTTCCTTACATTCAAAAGGTTGTTTCTACCAAAGTTTCTAAATTGCTTTGTATACATAGTATATATCTTCAGGGTGGTTGATTGAGATGGGGGTGTTGGAGAAAAGTAGGTTAGGAGATGATTTCTTACTTAGAATTCTGCATAACCTTGTATTCGGAAGAAATGGTGGTTCTAGCCATTGTAAGTAACTTACCCAGTGTTGATTTTAAAACTTGTAAAAGGGTGAGTTTTTAAAGGCAGAAAAGCATCTATCTTGAAATAATTCTAGCTTTCTTTTTCCTTGTTCCTCAAAAGTTACCAACAATAACATCAATTTTTATTGTTCATATTTCTATAGAAATAGAACAATATGGACAATAAAAATTGATGTTGGCACATTCAATATGAAGACACAGAACAGTAAAGTCCAAACCGTGAAGGTCTGGTGTTTACCTGCTGCTGCTAAGTTGCTTCAGTCATGTCTGACCCTGTGCGACCCCATAGATGGCAGCCTACCAGGCTCCCCCGTCCCTGGGATTCTCCAGGCAAGAACACTGGAGTGGGTTGCCATTTCCTTCTCCAATGCATCAAAGTGAAAAGTGAAAGTGAAGTCACTCAGTCGAGTCTTACTCTTAGTGACCCCATGGACTGCAGCCTACCAGGCTCCTCCATCCATAGGATTTTCCAGGCAAGAGCACTGGAGTGGGGTGCCATTGCCTTCTTCAGGTGTTTACCTACCTCTCCTCTTTCTGTGATGTTTTTCTGTCTTTTCCATCTTAGATGCTCCCCTTTCCTCATGCTTTAGTCGTTCCTGCTTTCAAGTTCTTTCTCTTTATGCCACAATCAAGTTGTCAGTAAAGTTCTGTCCTGTCATTATATTTACAGTATTTTCAAGACATGTGTTACTTTTTTCAGATGTTTTTGTACATAAGAAACCTTTTAATAGTTGTTGATCAGGTGACTTTGTATCCCAAAAGAAGTGTTAAGGCCTGTGCCTTCTTATTTTATAATTTATAATTTAAATATATAACATAATCTAAGTATAAAGCTTCATCATGAAGTCAGCCTAGACCTTGCTTGGGAGATATTGGCTGGTGATGATAAAGGACAGGGGCAGTTCTTTTTCTTGTCTCTTTAAGATGCTGTTCTCTGACCACTGGGCTCAACGTAATGGTTCTGTAAACATGTTGGCTGTTCAGTCACTAAGCCATGTCTGATTCTTTGAGCCTCCATGGACTTCCCTGTCCTTCACTATCTCCTGAAGTTTTCTCAGACTCATGTCCATTGAGTTGGTGATGCCATCCCATCATCTCATCCTCTACCGACCCCTTCTTCTGCATGTTAGTAAAATATTCTATTATGTCATTTGTTTTCACTTTCATGCTAAATGGGATATGTTACCTGAGCCTGATTCCTTGTAAGAGATGATTTGAGTAGTTTCTTCCTAAGTCTCTGGACTCCTTGAATGAATTTGGCAGCAAGAGAAATGTCAGTATGTGAGAAAAAAGGGGGGAAAACTCTGTGATTGCCCCCAAGTCTCTTGATATGTTAAAACATATATGTATATATCTGTGTGTGTGTGGGGGGGGGGGGATTATGTATATATATGGTTAGAAAGAGAAGACCAAATGGTTCTGGACAGCCTGAAGAGATTTGGATCTTATCAAAGGAATCGTAAACAGAGAAAACGCTGCCGAGCTCCATTTGGAACACCTCCAAGAGCAAACCATGGAGAGGGGTGACTGGACAGAGGAGAGTGTGCCGATTCCATGTCCAGAAACAGTTCTTCTGGAAGTAGAGGTGATGTTCAATCTCTGCATCACAGCTGACTGTTGCTCTTTTCTTTGGTCTTTGCTCTAGCTTTCCTCAAATTCTGCATTTCTTGGTAAGTCAGCTAAAACATTTCAGTATGGAAATTTTCAAACACTCAAATGTAGAAACACCCAGCTCCAAAAGTTACAGTGATTATTACCAGACTGATCTTATTTTACATATCCCTACCTACTTTCTCTTCTGTTTGCACTGGATTATTTTGAAACAAATTTCAGGTGTTAATCATTTCATTCATCCATTAAAAACTATATGTTTCTAAAATAAAATGAATTTTAAAATGCGTCACAGTAACATTATCGCATACAAAACAAATAGTACTTTGATATCTTCTGATGTCTAGTTGGTGTGCAAACTTTGATTCTCTTACAGTATTTTTTTTTTTAAGTTGTCTTGCTTGAATCAAGAGTCAAGTGAGGTACATCCATTCTCTTTTATATTCTTGGATACACTGGGTCTCTGTGCCTGTGCATGGGCTTTTCTCTAGCTGAATGAGGGCTACTCTCTAGTTGTGGTGTTTGGGCTTCTCATTGCAATGGCTTTTCTTGTCACAGAGCACAACTCTAGGCATGGGGACTTCAGTAATTGTGGCTCATGGGCTTAGTTGTTTCGAGGTATGTAGAGTCTTCCCAGAAGAGGGGATCGAACTTGTGTCCTCTGCACTGGCAGCTGGATTCTTATCCTCTGTACCACCAGGAAAGTCCCTATTTATTATCTTTTATTGCTATCTATAAAAGAAAAAGAATATTGCATATGACATTACCACAAAGTGGCAAAAATCTTAAATCTTTTTATTTCTCCCTTCCTTCCTTCTATCCCCCATCACAATTTTTCTCTCTCCATCTCTCATTTTTTTTTCTTTCAGTTTATTTGTTTGAAGAAACCAAGCTATTTGTCATGTCAAATGTCTGGCACTCTGGGTTTTGCTCATCCCTCTCTATGATCTTTGTGATGTCAGTAACACATTTTTTTCTTACCCCTGCATTTTCTGTGAATTTGTTAGAGCTAAACACCAGATTCTAAGGCTTGATCAGATTCAAGTTCAGAATTTCTTGCAAGAAATCTTCACAAGTGTTGGAAAGCCCATTTTTATTTATTTATTTAAGATCTTGATTTCTTTTTAAATTTATTAAAAAATTAATTTATTTCAGTTGGAAGCTAATTACTTTACAACCTTTTGGTACATTGGCATGAATCAGCCACGTGTGCACATGTGTCCCCCTATCCTGAAACCCCTTCCCCATCTCCCTCCCACCCCATCTCCCTGGGTTGTCCCAGAGCACTGGCTTTGCATGCCCTGCTTCATGCATCGAGCTTGCACTGGTATTCTAGTTTACATACGGTAATATATATGTTTCAGTGCTATTCTCTCAAATCATCCCACCCTCGCCTCTCCTACATAGTCCAAAATTCTGTTCTTTACCTCTGTGTCTTTTACTGTCTTGCATATAGGATCATTGCTACCATTTCTCTGAGTTCCATGTATATGTGTCAATATGCTATATTAGCATTTCTCTTTCTGACTTATTTCACTCTGTAAAATAGCATTCATCTCATTAGAACTGACTCAAATGTGTTCTTTTTTTTTTTAGCTGAGTAGTATTCTATTCTGTATGTGTACCACAACTTCCTTATCCATTCGTCTGCTGACAAATGTCTAGGTTGTCTGTTGACAAATGTCTAGCTGTTGTAAACAGTGCTGCAGTGAACATAGGGATACTTGTGTCTCTTTCAATTCTGGTTTCCTTGGTGTGTATGCCCAGTAGTGGGTTGCTGAGTTGTATGGCAGTTCTATTTCCAGTTTTTAAAGGAATCTCCACACTGTATTAGTTTGCATTCCCACCAACAGTGTAAAATGAAAGGGTTCCTTTTTCTCCACACCCTCTCCAGCATTTATTGTTTGCAGACTTTTTGATGGCAGCCATTCTGACTGGCGTGAGATGGTACCTCATTGTGGTTTTGATTTCATTTTCTCTGATAATGAGTGATGTTGAGCATCTTTTCATGTATTTCTTTAGCCATCTGTATGTATTCTTTGGAGAAATGTCTGTTTAGTTCTTTGGCCCACTTTTTGATTGGATCGTTTGTTTTTCTGGTATTGAGCTGCGTGAGCTGCTTATATACTTTGGGGATTAATTTTTTGTTGGTTGTTTCATTTGCTGGCAAGTCCATTTCTAATTTGCTTTGGCAGATTGAAATGCTATATGTTTTGGAAGCAAGGGAAGGACACCTTCTTATTGTTAGTTTTTTCATTATTGTCATATAGGCAAATAACAATTGGGACCTATTCTCCCATTGTTCAAGTTGATTCTGATGATATAGCAGGCCCATGTTTTCCTTTCTAGTCATGCAAGAACTGCCTGTGCTGTGCTTAGTCGCTCAGTTGTGTCAGACTCTTTGCAACCCCATAGACTGTAACTCACCAGGCTCCTCCATCCCTGGGGATTCTCAAGGCAAGAATACTGGAGTGGGTTTCCATGACCTCTTCCAGGGGATCTTCCCAACCCAGGGATCAAACCCAGGTCTCTTGTATTACAGGCAAGTTCTTTACCATCTGAGCCACCAGGGAAGACCTAGAACTGCTTAGTATTCCATTGCTGTTCTTGTCACTAGGCGGAGTTGCCATCAGGAATGCAGTGAACCTACCAAGAAGGCTCCTGTTGACTGGGAGAGAGAATCAGTTTTAGAATAGCCAGGGAAAGTTTGCCTACTGGCTATTTTAATTTTGCATTCTTGGATTTGTTCAACTGTGTGTAAACTCCACTGAACTTGTTATATATGTTTCCCAAACTTCTCCGTGTATTCCTTATCTCAGTAGATGGTTTCATCAGTTGCCCAGATCCCCAGGGAAGAATAAAACCTGAGCGGCTCTTCTTTCTCCCTTACCAGTTATCCAGACTCCAACTTCTACTGGTTCTTTTCCGTCATCCACCTCAAATCCATCCATTTCTTCTCGTCCCCACTGATGCTACTCTGGCCCAGACCACTGGTATTGCTTTTCTAGACTATTACAAAGAAAATAAAATTGTCCTTCCCATCCATGTCTGTTGTGATCCCCTTTGGGTCTTTTCTTCCTGCTGCAGATATGGTGAGATTTCTAAAGTGTGAGTCTGACCGTGTCACTCCCTAACATGAATCACAGCTGTTCGTGATATGACTTCTGCTTGCCTTTTCCGTTGCCCTCCCATCCTTTGCATTTTTAACCTCAGATCCTGAATGCTGTTATACACTTGATTCTTCAGTTTTGTACGTGATGTTCCCTCTGCCTGGAACTATGCTTCCACCTGCTTTGATTAAATACTTCAGGTCCCAAATCTACAGGTTCTTTTTATGGGAAGCTTTTCTAGTGCACCACATCTAGATTAGTTACCTCTTATATTTGCACCAAAGGACCCTATTTTCTTTACCATGACACAAATAATGCTGCATTATACCTGCTTATTGAACTGTTTCTGTAACATTAGATAGCAAGTTCTGTGAAGGTGGGAACTGTCAGTCACATTCCTTGTGATACACCTGGCCCAAAACCTGCAAAACTGTAGGCACGCCATAAATATTTCTCAAAGAAGGAAACTAAATGCCCATTGCAGATCCCTTGGAGGAGGGTACAGCAACCTACTCCAGTATTCATGCCTCGAGAATCCCATGGACAGAGGAGCCTGGTAGACTACAGTCCACTTGGCCGCCAATTCAGATACTACTAAAGTGACTGAGCACACACTCAAGTATATTTTATTTGCTTTACAATGTTGTGTTAGTTTCTGCTGTACAACAGCATGAATCAGCCATAAGTATACATATATCCCCTCCCTCTTGAGCCTCCCTCCCACCCACCCCTCCCCCAATCCACCTCTCCCCCATCCTACCCTTCCCCATCCCACCACAGAGCAGACTTTTATGGTCATACATGCCACTGTCTTGAATCTACCATTACATCATCTCTTAAAGAAGAACTGGACAGCAGTGATGGTGCGATTGCTCTGGTGTGATTAGTAGTAATGATGGCTTTTCCTGACTTGCCCTGATCCTAAGGGCAGGGCATCTTGCAGGGAGAATTCCATTTTGTATGTAAAGTGCTTAGCGTAGCTCTTAGCACCTGCACAGACATTCTAGCTCCAGGGAACTGAGAAAAACACTTACCAGCAGCGACATCTCCTGTGGTTTCCTTTTAGTTGATGCACCCAAGCAGGAGAAAATTGAAGCTGGGGTGGAGCCAGGGTTTAAGGAACAACCCAAGGGAGACTTGGGATTCAGAAAAGTGCTGCAAAATTGAGAGGATCTGCTAGAATGCAAAGTGTGCTGTGAGGATGACTAGCTGGCCTTCTTAATCTTCTTACTGCCAAGGGATTCTACTTCCGCCCTCCCTCCATTCTTAGCTCCTTAGTGATCAGAGGCAGAGGCAACGTGAAATGGTGGTTGAGAGCCTGGGTGTGGGAGCCCAGACTGTTTGAGTTTGAATCCCTACCTGTTTGATCGCTGGCAAACACTTGACTTTGTGCTTTAGTTTCCTCACCTCGAAAATGGAGACGGTAACAGTGGTACTTGCCTCAGTGTGGTTACGAGGATTGAATGGGTTGCTATATAGAAAGTGCTGATGACAGCTCCTGTCACCCAGGCACTGCTAAGGAGATGTTAGTAAGTAATTTCAAGGATCTCTGAGAATGACAAAATACAGGTCCTTCCTGTAAATAACTCACCTGATTCTTTTAAATAGTCTTCCTGGATACTCTGTCCAGTCTGTTGATTCTATGCATGTTAAAAAAAAAAAAAAAGCAAGCAAAAGCATCTGAAAGTGACATTTAAAAAAATTTTTTTACTTTACAATACTGTATTGGTTTTGCCATACATTGACATGAATCCACCACAGGTGTACATGAGTTCCCAACCCCGAACTCCCTCCTACCTCCCACCCCATATCATCTCTCTGGGTCATCCCAGTGCACCAGCCCCAAGCATCCTGTATCCTGTATCGAACCTAGGCTAGCGATTCATTTCTTATATGATAGTATACATGTTTCAATGCCATTCTCCCAAACCATCCCACCCTCTCCCTCTCCCACAGAGTCCAAAAGTCTGTTCTTTACATCTGTGTCTCTTTTGCTGTCTTGCATACAGGGTTTTCATTACCATCTTTCTAAATTCCATATGTATGTGTTAGTATACTGTATTGGTGTTTTTCTTTTTGGCTTACTTCACTCTGTATAATCGGCTCCAGTTTCATCCACCTCATTAGAACTGATTCAAATGTATTCTTTTTAATGGCTGAGTAATACTCCATTGTATGTAGGTATCACAGCTTTCTTATCCATTCGTCTGCTGATGGACATCTAGGTTGCTTCCATGTCCTGGATATTATAAACAGTGGTGCGATGAACATTAGGGTATAGAGGTGACTTTTAAAGAGGAAATTCAAGCTACTGATTTTAATTGAACCTGAATAAACATAAAAACAAACCCTTCAAAAGCTTCTAATTCCAGTAACTCTTTTCTTCCCTTTGCTATTCCATAATGCAAGTCATTAATAATGGCTTTTCTCCCCACCTTATCTTCAATGTGTGGTTTTTCAGAATCTAGGAGAATATATAGTAGAATTTAAAATTAAGAATATAATTGAATCATTGAAGGATTAGAATAATGTTTTAGGATTCTCAGCCTAGAGAGAATTTTCTTTCACGGTGATAGAAAATGGTTACTGAGAAATGCCCCTGACAATAAGATCATTTCAGTTGTTCCAGAAGTGAAATTAAGACATGTGCTTCACACCGAGTAGCTGTACTGTGTGACTTTGAAAGGAAATAAAGAGTGGGAGATCATGAAGGACAGAGGAACCTGGCGTGCTGCAGTCCATGGTTTGCAGAGTCAGACACAACTTAGGTAGTGAACAATAACAAGAGTTCTCTGGAGTCTGCTACCGCGTGACCCATTCAAAAACTGCCCCATGTGAAGAAATTCATACTTTTCTACTTGTATTCATCAGTTCCATTCTGAAGCAGAAAGTTCTGATAATTTCTGCACCCCCATTTGTGTGTGTGTTACTAAGCCACTTCAGTTGTGTCTGACTCTTTGAGACCCCATGGGCTGTAGTCCTCCAGGCTCCTCTGTCTCTGGGATTCTCCAGGCAAGAATAATATAGTAGGTTGCCATTTCCTCCTCCAGGGGATCTTTCTGCCCCAGGAATCGAACCTGCATCTCTTACATCTCCTGCATTGGCAGGTGGGTTCTTTTACTACTAGTGCCACCTAGGAAGCCCCAGTTATCCCCATTTACAGCAACTTTTTATTCTGAGTGTATCTGATATAATGTGATTGTAAATTACTTACATGGGTGAAAATAGGAGGCAGCCCATTCTTTATATATAACCTGGTGCACATCTGATAGCTCAGATGGTAGACAATCTGCCTGAGATGCAGGAGACCTGGGCTCATTTCCCTGGGTTGGGAAGATCCCCTGGAGAAGGGAATGGCAACCCACTCCAGTATTCTTGCCTGGAGAATTCCATGGACAAAGGAGACTGGCAGGCTACTTTTTGTTCATGGGGTCACAAAAAGTTGTACATGACTGAGAGACTAACACTTTCACACTTACGAGACTTTTGGGCTGCTGAATATTGTGTTTTAGACAATATTGTGAACTGTGGATTGACACTGCTAGGCTGTTACATAGAGAAAAGGTGAGCCAGATTCCAGTAATGGTGATTTTTCTGTAAAGGGAGCTGTGGAACAGCAGATAAATTCTAGTGACGGGGATTGGGGAAATGGGGCATATGACTGTTAGAGTGTGGCAGAGGCATAAAATCAAAGCCAAGAGAATACTCTAGACTTGAGGAAATGTTGCAGAGCCCTTGACAGAAAAAGAGCTGGCCAACAGTGAGAAGCATATTGAGCGCTGGTCAGGCATTATGGCTCAGTTTCTTACAGGGTTAAGCATTCAGTTATGTCAGGTGGAGAAATGTTCCTATGGGCCCATACTTGCAAATGTACCATGAAGTGCAAATGGAAGATAGGATTGCATTTGCACTAGTTTGTTTTTTAGCCAACTAGGTGAAGTACCTTTTTCTTTAAACAGAGGGATACCTGTGTGAAGGTGTACATCTTGTCAAGCTGCAGTGAAATGGCATGATGTTCAGCCCTATTTGCATAAAAGCACTCCTTAGAAAACACCGGTGTTGTTTGGCTTTTCTGAATAAATACTTTTGTGGCCTGGAGTTCTAACGTCTCTGTTCTAATGTGTGATACTTTCAACATTTTAAAGGCCATTTTCAGGTCTCTGGATGCTCAGTAATGTAAAATATTTATTTGTTTGGAAAGATCTGATTGCTTCACACTTACTGAAGACTTGTCTCATATAAAGTACCTTTTTGTTTTTGCAGGGTTGTCCACATGAGAGGGGTAGCAAATATCATATCTGTATGCAAAGAATTGAGATCCTGATTCACAAATTCCTCATGCTCACGATTTCCTAGTACTTCTCCACAATCTGCCAGGGAAGTGATTCACATTGTGCACAGGCCTCATGGATTGGAAACTGCAGGCCCTTGAAATCTTCCATCATCTGTACAAAGAACAAAACATCATGTGAAGTACAATTTATTTTTATACCAAGATCGTGTCATCCCTTCCTTAGACTGACCTCCTTTGTTTATTTTTTAAAATCTTTTTATTTTGTATTTGAGTGTAGCTGATAAATGAACAATGCTGTGATGGTTTCAGGCGAGCAGCAAAGGGACGCAACCATACGTATACATGTAGGCATTCTCTCCCAAACTCCTCTCCCATCCAGGCTGCTACATAACATTAAGCAGTGTTCCCTATGCTACACAGTAGGTCCTTGGTTGTCCATTTTAAATATAGCAGTGTGTACATGTCCATCCAGACTCCCTAACTATCCCTTCCCCTCATCCTTCCCTCACCCCACAACCATAAGCTTACTCTCTAAATCTGTGTCTTTTTCTGTTTTGTAAGGAAGTTTATTTGTATCATTTCTTTTTAGATTCCACATACAAGGGATGTCATATGATATTTCTCCTTCTCAGTCTGACTTGCTTCACTCACTGTGACAATCTCTAGGTCCACTCATGTCACTGCAAATGGCATTTTAGAATGACCTCCTTTGACTGGTAGGTCTGTGTCTAGCCTCTGTTGCTTGCACAGAATTCCGTTTGCTGCCGTCTGGTCGCATGAGTGTGTGCCAGTCCCTGGGAGCTTGCTGTGCCTTTGCTTTTGCGTGTGCTGGGTTCCTAAATGTCCCGGCAATGGTTGGCTTAGACATTCCTTCTAGAATATATTTCAAACACCTACTATGCACATGAGGATGCACGCGGTTCCAGAGATTCACCTGTAAAGGAGATACGTTTGGTCATCAGTGTTCTCATGGAGCATGTAGTTTAAGGAGAGATTGAACTAGTTAATGGGCAATTTCAATCTCATGTGATAAAGAAGTGTAAATTGATAAAAGGGTAGAGAGGAAACTTCTAATCTGAACTTGGGGTGTCAGGAAATATAACCACATTTTATATTAATGCTTAGAGGAGAAAATGCTAAAATCCTAATGCATCTGTTGACTTTAAGATACTAGCTGACTGATTGAGTCATAGAAATTCTATCCTAGGATGGCTTAGGAGTATCTGAAAATCATTAGCCATTGCTCCATTTCTCATTTAGTTAATTCCATCATTTCCAGTATGAATAATTTTGATTACTCCAGGAACCAATATCTTCGTTTTTAAATTCTTCATTTCTCCCTTACATCAAACCTTTGCCTTATGAAAGTATACGTGCACAATTAGAAGCCAAATGATAGCCTTAGATGAACAATAATCAGTTCTAAACATACTTTATAATTATATCTATAGTTTCCTTTTATAATGATTCTCAAAATGATGTCATGATTATTATTTTAACTTTAAGGATTACTGATTTGCCTTGTCAGTCTCACACATAACTTTTCCAGTAACTACCCCAGTGCTGAACACACAGGAGGAGCTCAGTAAACATTTGTGGGATCAACACATTCATAATACCACATTTTAGTTTTTAATTTTTTTTTTGCAGGGCTACACTGTTTGAGGGATATAAGTTCCCCAAACAGAAATTGAACTTGGGCCTTGGTAATGCAACTGTGGGGTCCTAACCACTGGACCACCAGGGAATTCCCTAAAACACCACATTTTAAAGAAATAAAGTGTTAATTTTATTTTAAAGAAATTAAATGCAAAATTTGAAAGAAAATTTCAAGATATAAAATGTGAAATATAAAATGAATGAAATGTGAGCTGAATGATAATACCAGTTTTACTTGATACTTTTAACCATGGATGTCCACCCTGTGAATGACAGTGAAAATATGATTGAGCACAGTAACGGCATTAGATGTATCTGGATGAAAATCTTAGTTTTGTTCCTTCCTACCAGGGCACCCTTGGGAGAGTATCTTAACCTCTTGACCCTTCAGAACATTCATCTCATCTCTAAAAGGGGAACACAGAAGCCTCTCTCGTGGTGGTACTGTGAGGATTAAGCCAAGGTCATGCCATCTTGTTTGCTTGTCTCAGTTCATTTCTAGGCTCTTTTGGCTCATCTTATGAATAGGTATGCTTGGAGTCAGAATAAACGGAGAAAATATGGATCTGATGGAGCTGATCTTGCATTTTCTCAAACAAAAATCAGGCTGCTTCTCACTGGTTTCCCTCTGAACTAATTCTATCCATTTTCTTAACAAAAGGAAAACACACCCCATAACACATTCCTGAAGTTCTCTTGGTATGCTTACCTCTGCTGCTTCTGCAGACCCTGGTCTACCCACAGCACAGTCACATGGCCTTTTGACAGCTTTTATAATAAGTCGGTCAGTCTCCCACCTTGAGACATTGCACTTGTGAACTCTTCTGCCTCTTGCCTTTCTGGGTCAGGCTTTAATAACTTTTCCTTGAAAAGGCCTTCTGTCACCATCCCAGCTGGAGGAGCTGGGGCTTCCTCATCATTCTCTGTTCAGCTCTGTGTTTCTGTCATAGCACTGTTCACATGAGTAAATATTTGCATCCTTTACTTGTTAATTTTTTTTCTCAGTAGACTGTAAACTTCATGAGGGCAGGAGCTAGGAACTCTGTTTGTCCTGTTCTTGTGTATCCATAACCCCTAGCATGATGTCTGGTGTGTAAGAGGCATTAATTTATTTTTTCTCTATCCTTCCTACCCTACCATGTGAAATTATAATAGTAGGATTACCTCTCACGGTGAAAGCAACTGACGATATAAGTATAGGTATAGGTATGGGGCTTCCCTGGTAGCTCAGATGGTAAAGAATCCACTTGCAATGTGGGAGACCTGGGTTCGACCCCTGGGCTGGGAAGATTCCCCTGGAGGAGGACATGGCAACCTACTTCAGTATTCTTTCCTAAGAGAATTCCATGGGCAGAAGAGCCTGGCAGGCTATAGTCCATGGGGTTGCACAGAGTCAGACACAACTGAAGTGACTAAGCAGCAGCAGCATAAGTATAGGTGTAGGGATAGGCACAGGCTTCCCACGTGGTGCTAGTGGCAAAGAAGCTGCCTGCCAGTGCAGGAGATGTAAGAGACATGGACTTGATCCTTGGTTGGGAAAGATCCCTAGGTTAGGAAATGACAACCTACTCTAATATTCTTGTCTGGAAAATTCCATGGACAGAGGAGCCTGGTGGGCTACAGTCCATGGGGTTGCAAAGAGTCAAACATGACTGAGTGAGTGAGCACAGCATCAAGGGGTCAGTGTAGCTGTTTGAAAACTTTAACTCGGACATTCTAAACATATAGTGAATTTTTATCTATTGAAAAATTAGCTTTTACCTTTTTGGTCAGGTTTATTAGTTGTATATTCTTTTCTGCTTTTTATTTGTTTTTGAAAAAGTTTGCTTATTTAATTTTGGCTGAGCTGGATCTTTGTTGCTGGATCTTAGTTGTGGTGAGTGAGTTTTTCTTGTTGTGGAGCATGGGCTCTAAGGCTGCATGGGCTTCAGTACTTGTGGTGCATGGCCTTAGTTGCCCCAAGGCACGTGGGATCCTAGTACCCCAACCAGGGACTGAACCTGAGTCCCCTGCACTGGGAGGTAAATTGTCAATCACTGGGCCACAAGGGAAGTTCCTCTTTCTACTTTTTAAATTTTCATTGACTTATGTTTAGTTCTCAGGGCAAGTCTAAATGAAGGATGGGTTGGAGAAAGGCAGTTATTAAAAAGGTAAAGAACAAAAGTAAATTAATTTTACCTCTTAATTTGTTACAGTACAGAGAAGGTTACCTTAATTATCTATTTTATTTTTTTGTACAACATAAGCAGTGGGAGTTATTACTATTGAAAGCATGGTAAATGGTCATTACAACTGGCTTTATATGCTTTCACCTAGTAGTCTGGAATTGTTTTATATATTGTGAATAAAACTTGAGGTTAGTATGTTATTTTATTAATGTATATATCCTCCAAAGAACTTAAGGAGCCATGGTAAAATCTCTGGTTGAGCTAGTGCTTTCCATCCTAACGTGAAGAATTAATTGTAAACCAAAAAGATCTATTTTTGGAGTGTTTGCAAATGATCCCTCATACCAGCGATATTCTTCCATATAAAAACAGCAGGAACACTTTCTTTTTATCATAGCTATATTTTCATATTGTTTATAGTCTGTGATTTGCCTTGGAAATTTGCTTCCTTTTATGGGAAAACAAGTTTTCTTCCAAACAACCAGATGCAATGTAATCAAATAATCGCTGTCTTAATTTGCTACTGAAGTCCTCCTGAGCAGAAAGAAATAAAATATAGGTATGCAGTGGCATATATTTAAATTCTGAGTTGCTAACCATAATCATAGCTATCTTTTATACCTGAACTTGATGTCAGGTATCTTGTCAAGTGTCCTCATGTAGTCCTCATGAAACCTCTACAATAAGAAATTGAGGCTTAGAGAGCTTTGACTTGCTCCAGGTCACTTTTAGTGGCTACTTCAAAATTTCTGTATGGGAAAAAACTAGTAGTATGAAGTTCAAGCAGAATTCATTCACTCATATCAAGAATGAAGGTGAAGGTGGACTGATGGAGATCAAGGGTGGGTGATGGGACTTAACTTTATAATAATTCTCCCTACCCCATAGACCCAAATCACAGTGATCTCATAATTGCTGCAAGTAAGATTTCAAATCCCAGCTGCCCTGACCCCAATTCCTGCACTCTTAACTGTCATGCAGTGCCACTGAAATACCAGATGGCAGTCCTATCTTTTTGAACTGTCAAAAGCAACCCTTCAAGGAAACCAACTCTCAAAGATTAAGTGAGAAGCCCACATACAGCCTCCACCAGAGGGTGGGGTAGCAGAAGGAGCTGGACAGGACTGATTTCCCTTCTCTCTTCTTTAAATTTCAAGCCTTATGAACACGATTTTCCTATGATACAGCTTAAAAAAAATTAAACCAGATTGAGCTGAAATCTGCAAATCTGTCCTCAGTTACCCACACAAAACTCCTGGGATACGATCTCTTCTCCCAGGGACTCCTACACAGCATTATTTTTAAGATTTTGATTTCTTAGGTACCACAGATATGAAAAGGCACAAGATTTCATAGTACTAAAAGAAGTCAAAAAATATTTGAAATGGAATAGGAGAGATTTATCCTTGTCTTCCTCCATGCCACCAAATACCTAAGCTAAATAAATAGATAAGCATGTGTCTTTAAAAAGTAAAGAAAATACAAAGACATATTTGCAAGTTCTGGTTCTTGAATCTGTAGCAAATCGAGATGAGTTAGTGCAATAGAAGGTGAATTCGGATGCTCTGACAGGCATTTTTCATCTCCAGATAAAAGGCAAAGTTAAGCGTGGATCTCTGACTAACCTGAAACTCTGTTTAAATCATGAAGTATACTGAAAATGAGCTCTTCTTTTACCAGCTCTACTAGTTTTGAATTTGAGGAGAGTTCTTTAAGACTATAATATTGGTATAGCCACTTTATGTTACTAGCAATTTTCTATTACCTTAGAAGTCTAGACATCCATAACAACAAAGTTAGAAACAAAAAGTAAAAAGAAAAATTGATTCCTGATGTTAAAACCAGTCGACCCTCACAACCCCTTTTCCTTCTGAATCTTGGTGAAAATCCTGAAACAGATATAGGGAAGTATAGCCTCTCACTGTCCTCCATTTCTTTTGGTTTTTGCTTTTCTTCATTTAACTGTGCTCTAAAATTATAGATGTCCCTGACTGAGCACAAATCATATGGCAGACACTATGATAAATGCTTTACAGATGTGGTAGTGCTGTCTCTTTGGAATAACCTTAGGAGCTGAGGATTACTTTTTCTTACAGATAAGAAAACTGAGACCTTGGGAGCTCCTTACCCAAGTTCACAGCTAGTAAATAATAAAATTAAGATTCAGACTCTGGTCAAATCTGTTTGACTCCTAAGATTGTAAATCTTTCTTAATTGCTAAGATACACTGGTTTGTTGCTAGAGTAACAGATCTCTTCCATAAGATGAAATACAGAAATTAGATGGTAGAACAGAAAATGAGATCAAACATTTGTTTTAATGTGGTAGAAGAAGAAGTGTATTTGTATGCTGGTAGGAAGGATTTGGGACTTCCCTGGTGGCTCAGGGGTAAGAATCTGCCTGCAATGCAGGAGAGGCAGGAGATATGGATTCGATTTCTGGATCAGGATCCCCTGGAGGAGGGCATGGCTACCCATTCCAGTGTTCTTGCCTGGAGAATCCCATGGGCAGGAGCCTGGCAGGATACAGTCCATGAGGTTGCAAAGAGCTGGACACAACTGAGGGGACTGAGCACACACAGAGGAAGAATTCAGGGCTTCCCAGTGGTACTAGTGGTAAAGAACCCAATGTTCTGCCAGTGCAGAATATGTAAGAGACATCGCTTCAATCCCTGGGTTGGGAAGACCCCTGGCGGAAGGCATGGCTAACCCACTCTAGTATTCTTGCCTATAGAATCACATAGGCGGGTTGTCGTCCATGGGGTTCAAAGAGTCGGACACTACTGAAGTGGCTTAGCATTCATGTAGGAAGGATTCAGGAGTTAGGGAAAATTCAGTAATACAGGAGAGAGAGGAGAAACAGTTGGAGTGATATCCTTGGAAAAGTGAGACAGAATAAAATTGAGTGGATATAGAGTTTATTCTTTGTTTTGAGCCTGCAAGTGAAGTTGCCCAGTCATGTCTGACTCTTTGCAACCCCATGGACTGTAACCTACCAGGCTCCTCCATCCATGGAATTTTCCAGGCAAGAATACTGGAGTAGGTTGCCATTTCTAGTAACATGATGTATGAATACAGATGAGATATATAATAGATATTGAAATAGTATAGGTACATACAATCACATTTATGTATGTGTGTATATATGTATGTGTATATATATGTATGTGTATATATATGTATATGTATATGTATGTATATATATGTATATATGTATATATATGTATGTATGTATATGTATGTATGTCTGTGTGTGTGTGTGTGTGTGTGTGTGTGTGTGTGTGTGTGTGTGTATAAAGCAAATAGTACTGGAGCATTTGGGTACAGACACAATTGGAATGCTTTGGTGGGAGCTTGTTGATTTCTCTCTGTATTGCTTCCGTCTGCTCAGTAAAATAAGAAACTGAAATACTAATGATGGTGAAGGAAGTAAGTAAGGTTTAAAGAGTGAGGAAATGTTTTAAATAGTTCTTTAGTGCTGAGGGAAAGTGAATGAACTAGGGGGAAGTATTGACTGGCAGCATTAAAGACTCACTTGAAGCAAGTGGCTGTGAATTCAAAGTGATATCATTCAGCGTGGCTGTGCATTTTTCTCCAGCCACATCCAACTTCATAGGAGCAGGTGAAGAGCAGACCCAAATTTGATCCTAATCAGCAAGTGTGAGGTTTTACAAAGTGCAGGCAAAATGAGTTGAAAATGTAAGCAAGAAAGTTATTTAAATGATTGGCTATTGAATTTAAGTTGCTAAGAAGTGCAATAAGGACAGAGAGAGATGAAGGATAATAAAAAGATGTAGGATCAATGCACCGATGGTCCCTGTGGAGTCAAAGGTTGTTAGAATCTTGTATTGGAGAAAACGAGCTGGAGAGCTAGGAGAAGATGGTAAGATGTTCGAAACTGAACTTACAGAGGGTCAAACAATTAATAATGACACAAGTCAGGGTTTGGCCCTAGAAGAGACTGGCTGAGGGAGGGTGGAAAATATGACTACTGGAAGAGAGGATTTGAGAGAATTCAAAGATCATCTGTATTGGTACTGAAAGTACCAAGAATTAAGTTATTTCAACTTTGTAGCAACTCTGTGTCCTTTATTTTAGAAAGAAAAATTGAGGCCAAGTATTAGTAAATAAGTCAAAGATTCCAAACCTAAGAGGCATCAGTACTGCAATTTTAATCTGGCTTTCAAGACTCATCTCTCTTACCCACATAATATACATAATGGCTTATGTGTGGTGTGTTGCCCTACCTCTACCCCACGGTTAATTAACAGGGACTGAGGCATGTCAGATGCTTTATATCATTTGCCTACCAAGTCATTCATTCACTAGCATAGATTTACTAAGCACCAACTTACTCTTTGGAAGGAAAGTTATGACCAACCTAGACAGCATATTCAGAAGCAGAGACATTACTTTGCCAACAAAGGTCCGTCTAGTTAAGGCTATGGCTTTTCCTGTGGTCAGGTATGGATGTGAGAGTTAGACTGTGAAGAAAGCTGAGCGCTGAAGAATTGATGCTTTTGAACAGTGGTGTTGGAGAAGACTCTTAAGAGTCCCTTGGACTGCAAGGAGATCCAACCAGTCCATTCTCAAGGAGATCAGTCCTGGGTGTTTACTAGAAGGACTGATGCTGAAGCTGAAACTCCAATACTTTGGCCACTTCATGCGAAGAGTTGACTCATTGGAAAAGACTCTGATGCTGGGAGGGATTGGGGGCAGGAGGGAGAAGGGGACGCCAGAGGATGAGATGGCTGGATGGCATCACGGACTCGATGGACATGGGTTTGAGTGAACTCTGGGAGTTGGTGATGGACAGGGAGGCCTGGCATGCTGCAGTTCATGGTGTCACAAAGAGTCAGACACGACTGAGTGACTGAACTGAACCACCAGTGTACTGCACTCTTCCATGTTTTGGGGCTGCAGGGGTGAAAGGTGTTTCAAGGAACTGCAGGAGAGTTTGAATAACTGTTTGAATATTTTCTTGCATCTTGCCCTTATTATTTGAAGAAGGCAGTGGCACTCCACTCCAGTATTCTTGCCTGGAAAATCCCATGGATGGAGGAGCCTGGTAGGCTGCAGTCCATGGGGTCGCCAAGAATCAGACATGACTGAGTGACTTCACTTTCACTTTTCACTTTCATACATTGGAGAAGGAAATGGCAACCCACTCCAGTGTTCTTGCTTGGAGAATCCCAGGGACGGGGGAGCCTGGTGGGCTGCCGTCTATGGGGTCGCACAGAGTCGGACACGACTGAAGTGACTTAGCAGCCCTTATTATCTTATGAAAATGAGTAGAAAATAACAAATGAGTGTGCTAATATAGGTGATAAGCATATACCTCATAATCTTAATATAGTTGAGAAAAAGATGGACATCTTTAGGCATGCTGACTGAGGTAAATCTTTAGCCTGAAATGGATATCACTGGACTTAAGCCAGTTGTGTGAATTTTCAATTAGGAAGGAAAAAATATCAAAGTTCAAAAAAGTATTAAATGTAGGAACTGTATTTCAAAGTTACTATCTTAAATTCCTATAGGAATTCCTATAGGAATGTGATTTTTTTCTTATTTTGGAATGACTGTCATGGATAAGTCTATGGCTTGATTTATGCCACCAGATCTTTATACATGACTTAAATGGTGTGTTGTGTATGAATGTATGGACTGCTTTTATAATATAGAGGTGATACAGGCATTGGGAAAAAAAGAAGAGGAGAGCTTAATTCTGCATGGAGCGATCATGGATGTCTCCCCCAAGGTGGAAGTTCTTAAGCAAAGACATAAAGAATGAGGGATTTATGAAGCAGATAATACAAGGAACAGCATTATAGGAAAAGCAGATGCTGAGGCATGGAAATGAGATGGATCATGGCTTGTTTCCCTCACCTCATGGTTAGAATATAAGGGAAGAGGGCAGACAAAGACTCTGCATGGAGAGCTAAGGAGAAGTCAGATGTGAATGGCCTTATATGACATACTAAGCTGCTGGATTTCATCCTATGTGGTGAGAAGACTTGTAAGCATCTAGTAATCACCATTTATTCTTACCAGTGTCTTCCTTCTGCTTTCATTGCTAGTTTAGTGTTACCTAAATTCACTATTGTTTAATGCTTATATGACACTTCACGATATCTGACTGTATTATGAATATTTGGGGTACATTTTAGTGGCCTGTTCTCATCTATTTCTTCTTTTTAGCTATACTATTATTTATTAAGTCTTCATTAGTTTATTTGATAAATATTTATTGAATGCCTGTTATCTACCAGATATGTTCTAAGTTTAGAGATTCAGAGTGAATACGATTTCTGCTCTCATGAAGCTTATATTTAAGCAAATTTGTATATAAATCACTTTCCATGAATATTGCCTATAAGTGAGCATTAGGCTGAATTATGAGTTTTACAAAGTCCCTCCCATCCTCTGCTATACCTTTGCTCCCTACTGCTGTCAAGAATGTTCCAGAAATGAAAGTACCACAAAAGAAAAGACAAAGGTTTTCAACCGTGTCATTAAAATCTTCATTAAGAAGAGTAAACTATTCTCAGATCTTGAATGTTCTTGATACCTGCTGGTTTGCCAAAGGATGGATTTTTATTCCATCCTTTGGCAAATTATTTTTTGTGTATATTTGGCAAATATCTTATTGTGTCTGGTTCATGAGATCAGTTTCTCTTAAATTCTTGTTTGGATTTCAGATAATCCCCTAATAATGTTCAAATAACAAAGCTTCTGCTAATGACAACAATAGTAATAGCTATATGTTTTGAGCACTTGTGTGCTAAATATGTTAGATTCACTCTCTGAACACTCAAAGTGATGGGCAAAGTCACGTTGACATGGGATCAAAGTGACTAAGCAAGTTGCCCAAGTCTCCTAGTAAGAAGGAGAGCTGGGGCTCAGACCTGAGCCATGGGTTTCTAGAACTGGACTCTCATGCTTCATATGACATGTGACCATCCTGTCAGAAGACCAAGCTACCAGTCTTTCTCTTTCTGGCAAATTAGCACCTTTTGATGGAATTTAAAGTACTGGGTTAACCAAAATGTTCATTCGGTTTTAAGTAAAAATAAAAGACATATTTTTCATTTTCAGCAAGAACTTTATTGAACAGTGTATTCACTAACCAAACAAACTTTTTGGCCAACGCAAGAGATTCCACCATTAGGCCTATGATGGATTCTATCCCTAAGGTAGATTCTTCAGTCTTCAGAGATCAAGAGCACCATTGTGGTTTGTTTGTTTTTTTCCCTTTGGGTGTTTTTTCCGTCTTCCGGGCAATATTCATCAATAGAAACATTACAGGAACCATACATGTAATTTAAAATTTTCTAGTAGTCACATGACAAAAAGCAAAAAGAAAGAGTAAAATAAATTAGAATAAAATGTTTTAATTTAACCCAATATATCAAATATATCTTTTCAATATATTTCTGAATATTTTTAGGACTTCAGTTTTTAAAATTTTTAAATCATTAAAACTAAATAAAATGTAAAAATTGAGTTATTCAACTTCCTAACACCATACACAAAGATAAACTCCAAACGGATTAAAGATCTAAATGTAAGACCAGAAACTATAAAACTCCTAGAGGAAAACATAGGCAAAACACTCTCTGACATAAATCACAGCAGGATCCTCTATGACCCACCTCCCAGAGTAATGGAAATAAAAGCAAAAATAAACAGATGGTACCTAATTAAAAGCTTTTGCACAATGAAGGAAACTATAAGCAAGGTGAAAAGATAGCTTTCAGAATGGGAGAAAATAATAGCAAACAAAGCAACTGACAAAGAATTAATCTCTAAAATATACAAGCAGCTCAAGCAGCTCAATACCAAAAAAATAAATGACTCAATCAAAAAATAAGCCAAAGAACTAAACAGACATTTCTCCAAAGAAGATGTACAGATGGCTAACAAACACATGAAAAGATGCTCAACATCATTCATTATCAGAGAAATGCAAATAAAAACCACAATGAGACACCTACCATCTCACACCAGTCAGAATGTCTGCTATCAGAAAGTCTACAAACAATAAGTGCTGGAGAGTATGTGGAGAAAAGAGAACCCTTTTAAACTGTTGGTGGGAATGAAAACTAGTACAGCCATTATGGAGAAAAGTGTGGAGATTCCTTAAAAATTTGGAAATAGAACTGCCATACTACCTGGCAATCCCACTGCTGGGCATATACACCAAGGAAACCAGAATTGAAAGAGACCTGTGTACCCCAATGTTCATTACAGCACTGTTTACAATAGTTAGGACACAGAAGCAGCCTAGATGTCCATTGGCAGAGGAATGGATAAGAAAGCTGAGGAACATATACACAATGGAATATTACTCAGCTATTAAAAAGAACACATTTGAGTCAGTTCTAATGAGATGGGTGAAACTGGAGCCTATTATACAGAGTGAAGTTAGTCAGAAAGAAAAACATCAATACAATATATTAATGCATATGTATGAAATTTAGAAAGATGGTAACAACAACCCTATATGTGAGACAGCAAAAGAGACATAGATGTAAAGAACAGACTTTTGGACTCTGTGGGAGAAGGTGAGGGTCGAGTGATTTGAGAGAATAGTATTGAAACATGTATATTCAGTTCAGTTCAGTCACTCAGTCATGTCCGACTCTTTGCGACCCCATGAATCACAGCATACCAGGCCTCCCTGTTCATCACCAACTCCTGGAGTTCACCCAAACTCATGTCCATCAAGTCGATGATGCCATCCAGCAATCCCATCCTCTGTCGTCCCCTTCTCCTCCTGCCCCCAATCCCTCCCAGCATCAGGGTCTTTTCCAATGAGTCAACTCTTCGCATGAGGTGGCCAAAGTACTGGAGTTTCAGCTTTAGCATCAGTCCTTCCAGTGAACACCCAGGACTGATTTCCTTTAGAATGGATGGGTTGGATCTCCTTGCAGTCCAAGGGACTCTCAAGAGTCTTCTCCAACACCACAGTTCAAAAGCATCTGGTCCCATCACTTCATGGGAAATAGATTGGGAAACAGTGGAAACAGTGTCAGACTTTATTTTTGGGGGCTCCAAAATCACTGCAGATGGTGACTGCAGCCATGAAATTAAAAGACGCTTACTCTTTGGAAGGAAAGTTATCACCAACCTAGATACCATATTCAAAAGCAGAGACATTACTTTGCCAACAAAGGTCTAGTCAAAGCTATGGTTTTTCCAGTGCTCATGTATGGATGTGAGATTTGGATTGTGAAGAAAGCTGAGCACCAAATAATTGATGCTTTTGAATATGTATATTACCACATGTGAAACAGATGACCAGTCCAAGTTTGGTACATGAAACACAGCACTCAAAGCTGGTGTACTGGGACAACTCAGAGAGATGGGATGGGGAGGGAGGTGGGAGGGGGTTAAGGACCAGGGTCACATGTACAACCATGGCTGATTCATGTCAGTGTATGGCAAAAACCACTGCAATATTGTAAAATAATTAGCCTCCAATTAAAATAAATTAATTTTAAAAATTGAGTTCTTCAGTTTCACTTGCCATATTCACATGCTCAATAGGTGCAAATGACAAGTGGCTACTATCTTGAAAAGTAAAGCTTTAGCAGCCTCTGTTTAAAGGAACCCCAGGTTGCTCACTGATATCACATATAGATTCATGTGTGGACCCTGAGATTCTGTATCTTTTCATGCCAGATTGGAAGCATAGAGCCTTTGTTTCTGGCAGAGCACTGTTTTTCAATCATTGTAGAATAGTGTTTTCCTCATTTGGATACTTGTTTTGCAGGTACCCACTTGAATGGGCCTCCAGTTTCGTAACAAAAGCCATATCAACCATTAAATGAAAGATAGTGATGTCAATTGTGAAAGTTAACTTTGCTGGTGTTGTTCTTGTAGGTACAAGTGGAGATGAAGATTTTGATCTTTGTCACTTTTCTTCAGTTCCAGGAGAAATTCTGACTCTATTATTTTAAATTCATTATCTTAAGATATTGATATCTATATTGTGAGGGCTTGATTCTATCAAGATCAACTCTGTTTTCAGCTGAGTTTTATAGGAGCCTTATCTGTCAGAGCTTTCTCCCTAAGCCTGGAAAAGAGAGAAAGAAGAAAGCAAAGAGATATGTGAAGCTTGCATGTCAGTCCTCTTCACAATTCTTTATTCTTTTCCCCATCCACCTCTTTTTAATTTTTACTGTAAAAGTCCAAGAGTTTAGTGATAATGGCTTTAGGTTCTATCTCAGTCTCATCCCCAAAGGACTGCTGCATTATTTGCACTTTAAATGGAATCCATTGTTCCAGTTGGGTTTTTCTTGTTTACACCTTTTCGATCTTCCATAAACAGGACAGATAATGAACATAAAAGAAACCCAACTTACCGAGGAAGATAAGGCAAAATTGCCCAGGTGTTTGAATTGTGCTGACTGGTTTTATCTGGTTGTGATAAATCATTTCCTGTCCAGGTAGTCAATCCTAGGGAAGGGGAGGGAGACAAGGGAGAATTAAAAAAACCCTAATTAGTACTCATCATTTAATCTCTGCAGTATCTGCTTTGCAGCCAAGAAGCTATAGTGTTTGTTAGACAAAAGTTTTCAAGGATTAAAACAAAACTGTAATATTTTCTGGTTAGGCAAAAACAAATTTAAATAAATGAGCAGGAGTAGATGATCTGTTGTGAAGAATATAATCTTCTATTAGTGTAGGTTGCTTTTGTACTGAAGCATTTGCACTCCCTGATGCACTCACCTGATGCAAAACAGGTGCCGTATTACAGCCACTCCTCAGTAATGAGGAGGAAATGAATCAGTTTTGCTTTTGATGTTTCCCTTGGATGTTCCAAATTCAAAAGTCAAGATGAACTGCTCAAACCTCTCTGTTTGGTAGAGACTGTGGCCATCTATTTCTTAAGCTGTTGCTCCTGAACCTCACTCCATAAGAAACAGTTCAGGATTTCACTCTGGAGAAGTGTGACATATAAAAGCCTCACACATTCCCCTCCCCCCCGCCCCCACTCAATCTGTCTTGCTTGAATAATTACTATTTACATGAATACCTTCTCCATCCCAGGGATCACAAACTATTTAGGTAACATGAGAGATGCTGAACCAATGAGGTTGTTTGTAAGAAGTTTCACTCAAACCACAAAGACAAATGGCTGTTCCATGGAATCAGAAGGATGAGAGTGAGTCTTAAACCCTATTTGTGCTTCTTACCAGCTTTGTGAGCCAACGTGTACAGCTGAGTCAGGCTTTCCTGTGAAAAATGGGAACAAATTCACCGACCTTAGTAGGTTGGTTGTATGGCTCAAATAAGATGATGACTATAGGAGAACATTTAGTAAACTACAAAGTGTTGTATAAAGAAGTTGATACATATATAAACTGTATACCTCAGAATCCCTCTCTTTTCCAAAGATAAAGGTTATCATGATTAAAAAAAAAAATGAGTTACTGAGATGGGCAAGAAACCAATCTCTCCCTAAAGGAACCTCAGCCTTTTCCTCTCTCTCCAAATGAAAATAGAAGTACATCACTAATTCTGTCTCTTCTGGATGAAAGAATAAAGCTGTCCAATAAGCAATAAATAAATGATTGCCAGGAAATATGCACACTAGCCTCACTAAAGCCCAGCTCAATTTCTATCCCATGAAAGTACACAAGCACACCCAGATGATGGAAAAAATGTTCTCAGTGTATGCTAGGAGGGATCGTTTTGTGTGGATGATAATCTTGTTTTTATGCATAAAGCTTAGTTTATTGATTCAGTGATTTCAATAACAATCCATTCAGTGTAACAATCCATTATTCCTCTGGGTTGATAAAAGTCATATGCTTCCTATTTCTGTGAAGGTTCTAGTGCCTCTCTCAAGTGAAGGGAGGAAAAATAATTTTCCTTTTTTCTTTCTAGGTTCTTGGCTCAGAACCCTCTGTAATAAAAGATAGATTAACTTGAGGAAAACAAACAAAACTGAAATAATATGTATGCCTTTTGTATACATGGGAGATACCCAGAAAAACTGAGTAACTCCTGAAATGGCCCAACCTATCATCTATAATATCATCTTCAGCTAAAGATAAAAGAAGATGAGGGTAGGGGGTGTGGGAAACCAATTAAAGGCAAAAACCTGAATATTCACTGGGAGGACTGATGCTGAAGCTGAAGTCCCAATACTTTGGCCACCTGATGCAAAGAGCCAACTCGATGAAAAAGACCCTGAGGCTGGGAAGGATTGAGGGCAGGAGGAGAAGGGGGTGACTGAGGATGTGATGGTTGGACAGCATCACCACCTCAGTAGAGATGAATTTGAGCAGACTCCAGGAAATCGTGACAGGGAAGCCTGGCATGCTGCAGTCCATGGGGTTGCAAAGAGTTGGACACAACTGAGCAACTGAATAGCAACAACAACAATCAGGCAAAGCATAACATACAGTGGTAAGATTTTATGCAGATTTAAGTCCTTGCTTTCTCCATCGATAAGAATTTCAAGAGATTTAATAATCCTCTTCCTGATAAAGAGAGAAAAACACCCTTATAAACAGAGATTTCCTTTATAAATGTAAATGTATCTTTGAAAATGTTAACTTCTAAGTTTTTATAGCTTTTCCTATACCTGTTGTTTTTTGAAGATAATCAGCCTAAAATAATCATTTCACCAAACAGATATATTTGGGAGGAGGACAAATTCTGCTCTCCTTCCTAAGGATGTGGCTTCTCTGTCATAGCTAATGGAGGATAAAGTCCTCTGTCTCCTCATTAGCCCACGGATCTTCAGTAAATTTGCTGAGTTCTTTGTTTCCATGGTTTATATTTAGAGCAGGAGCTGTAAAGTCAGACTGACTGGGTCAAACCCTCACTCTATCACTTATTTCTTATTTGACATTGTGCACACAGTTCCTTAAACCCTTGAAATCTCAGTTTCTTCATCTATAAAATGGAAATGATGATAGTATATACCTTATGGAGTTGCTAAGAACATTAAATGAGATTACAAATATAAAGTGCTTAGCAAAATACCTGGCTTATGGTAAGCCCTCAATAAATATTAGCTTTTATTATTGTATTGTTGTTATAGAAGTGAGAGATGATTATTATTTAGTTTTTACATCAAGAATTATAGCATAATAGTCTCTCTTTCTTATCAAATTACAGACAGGTATTTTGAGATTCTCTTTTGAAAATTTATGCCTGAGGAAATGACTTTCATGCTCTTCAAAAACACTTAAATGTCTGATTCTTATTTTAAAGGGCACAAAACCCACCATAAGAGTTTAAATAACTTGTTAGTTTGAACATCCTTATTCTTTCTTTGTATCCCCAGTTTTATCACAGACCTGATACTTACCATAGTAATTTTTATATCAAAAGGTCATTGTCAGGGACTTCTTGGGGGCCCAATGGATAAGACTCTACTCTCCCAATGCAGGGAGCCTGGGTTTGATCCTTGATTGGGGATTTAAGGTCCCACATACTACAGCTAAGCCCATGCACAGCAACTATTGAACCCACTTGCTCTAGAGTCTACATATCATAACTAGAGAGCCTGTGTGCCACAAGGAAGACCCAGTGCAGCTGAAATAAAAACAAAACAAAACAAAACAAAAAACAGTCAATGTATAGATTCTCTGAAAAGGAAAATGGCATAGATCTTGGCAATGACTCTGTTATAGGATTGACAGCATTAAACAGCAAAACATTTACCTAGGTCCTCCTGCATGCCAGGCACTATTAGATGCTGAGATACATAAAATTCTGTCTCTGCACATGAAATGCTGATACTCTAGTGAAGACACAAATACAGATACAACTAATTACCAGATAATGAATAAATACTGTATCTGAGGCACAAATTAAATGCAGAGGGAGAAATCAATTCTGCCTTTTGGGTGAAATAAAGGATAGCTCCAAAGAAGAGGAAACATTTGAGTTGGGTCTTTTGAGATGAACAGGATTTGGGTTGGTAGATGGGGCTCTGGAATGGGGGAGAGAGCTATTCAGGCAGAAGGAACAGCATGTGCAAAGTCATGAAGCTTTGAAGGGAATTATATGAAATTGGAAGGTAGTCTGGTATGTCTAGAATAAAACACAGTAGACATCATGTAATTAATTATACTTAGCTAAAAATCATAGACATGGCTCTCTCATAGTGGTGCAGAGGTAATATAAAATATGAACAACTCATATTTCATTGAACAGAGCTAAAGATTATGAAAGACACTATCTTAGAAAAGCTTGCTTGTAAGATAGTACTATAGTAGGGAAATTTAGAAAAGCCGTTAGGATGAATAGTTCGAAAACCACATGACTTTTTTGGTATGTGTGTGAGGAAGGAAGGGAAGATAAAAACAGATGCTGTTAGCTGCTGGAAGGCGTCATGGGATAAGCAATGTTTTGGGAGGAAGGAGATTTGTTCTGGTACTAACTGGATGTTGACCTGGGAAAGTTGCTTAACCCTGTGGGCCTTAGTTTCCTCATTTGTAAGGTAAGGACTTTAGGTGATCTTAAAAGTTTCAAAATTTAAGGATTTATCATATTGACAATGGCTATCTCACTACTTAACCATGTTTTAATGGCTTGCCTGTTTCCCACTGAAAAATGCCCCATGATTAGTAGATCAGGTGGCTAGATATCAATGACTAGCCCTAGACAGATGGAAATACTGTTGAATCTCTGCTTTTATTTTCCACTTTCAGTGTTCCTTCTCATCAATCCAAGGTCCTTGGGTGTTTTGGGCCCCTGCCCAAGATATTTCTTCTGCTATGGAAGTCTGCCTGCTTGACTCTGTCAGTTCATGCCTCTAATGGGTCTTAATTGGGGTGAACATAAAACACTAAAATAATGTCTAACTAAGTTGGTGTGGCTCTGGTTTCTCATCCCGTTCAAGACGGTCGTTATTTAGATCCTACGCCACGAGGCTGCTTTCCTTGCTATCATCATTGTGATGTGGCATATTGACAGAGTACTAAATTTCAGTTGAGCAGATGGAGCCAGGATTTAGACGTATGCTTATCGGATACAGATGGCCCAAGCAGTGAACTTATCTGTTGGTTATTTTTATTTAGAGCAGGTTAAACATAAATGACTTCATAGAATTTTTCTTTTGTGACTTTTGTTTTACTAGTGATTACAAATGTTTTCTCTTATTCTTTATCCTTTTCTAGACAGTCTTTGATTTTGATTGATACGTATTCTCCCTCAATGTTGACCCAGGCTGTCTCCCTTAATCCTGTTCTATTTGTTTCCTAGTTTTTCTGGAACAGGAGAAAACAAAACAACAACAACAAACAAGCCATGGTGTTAATTAGTCTGGAAGAGAAAGCTCTGTGGTTGTGAAGAGTTCTTAATCATGAACGCTCATCCCCCTCCACCCCCAGTGACAGTTGTAAGTAGCAGAGAAGAACTTAGTAGATAGGGTCTGGAAGAGCGCATGCTTGCTTTAGAGGTGAAAAACAAGACAGAGCATCAGAGAAACTGAGTGATACATCTGAGGTCACATTGAAGTGTTTGAAAGCATCAGGCCATAAATGTGTCTTCAAATTCTTGTTTGGTGTTCTTTTCAGACACCAAAGTGCCTCCTGGAACCAGTCTGGTTGCTTAGCATCAGATACTGTTACTAGCAACTGGCATTTTTCCCACATGGGGAAATTGATACCATCACTATGGAGAACACATTCTCTGCCAACTTTCTGAAAAACCACAAGTTCTGCAAATGTTTTGTGGTTCTGATTCTGAAGGTGGAGACTGTGCAACCAGATGGCTATGAACCGAAAAAGATGTTGTAAGGAAGGAGGCAGGAGCAATAATATTGGTTAAGAGTATAGGGTAATGAGAAAAGTGGGTAGTAAGATGCTATAGCTGAGAAGGACTCAAGAAGGCAAATATTTCACATGGATTTCCATGGTCTTCTTGAAAATTTTCAGGGAGTGACTTCTCAGTGTCCCTTGAGAATCTGTTGCAGTAATTCTCCACCCCAGAGTCAATTAACTTCTCTTCCTTTCGTTTAGGAACTTTGGTTCCCTTTAGTTTCGTAACTTTAAGTCAGAGGTTGTCACTTCTGTCCTTTTCTTTGGAGGAAGTTAGACTTGCCTAAGGAATGTGACGTAGTCAGAATGGAAACTTGTGCAGGCGAACAGCTTTATTTGGAAAGTGGAACAATAAGCAGACTTCATTTCATGCTTTTTCACAATCATCTAATCCTGTTGACTGATCTCAGTGATAGGCTTTGCTCCTTTCTCAGGAGAGTAGTGTTTTAATCTCCCAACAGCCTTGCTGTCTGCTGAGAAGAATTGGGTTATAAGATCTGGAAAAAGATGATATAATGTGCATTCACCCAAAGCAATTAATTTGTCCCTTTTATGCATTCTTTCTCACGATTTTTAGAATTTTGTCCCCATTCATCTATTCCATAAGTGTTTACTGAGTGCCTTTTGGCAGGGGTGCTGGGTATTAGGCATACAACTAGGTCAGGGCAAATGCTTGCCTGCAAGAAGATTATGGTCCAGAGGTGGATTCAGATAAGCAATTAGACAATTGCAATCCTTCACGATAAGCACAATATTATGATAGGAGCAAGCATGTAGGGCTGAGGAGGAGTACACAGGGCAGAGAGAACCCATGGGGGATACTCGATAAATGATTGTTGAATGAAACAAGAGTCTTAAATTGTGGCTTACTGATTATGTAATTTTTGGCTGAGCCTCAGTTGCCTTATCTGCAAACTGGGGATGCTAACACTTTCTAGAAGGCCTCTAAGAGTTTTTATGAGAATCAATTAAAAGAATGCACTTAAAAGCACTTAAGAAACCATGATGCTGTATAAGGGAATTGTTAAAAGCAATGATGGTGCTCTTTCTGATCTTGTGTCTGGTCATGGTATCTGAATAGGGAAGTTATTAAGAATTTTGGGTGAATTTCCTAACAGATTTCTGCCAAAGGAATGTGTCTCTGGAAGCCCCTGAGAGATTTTAAAGTATCTTCTTTACAAGACAAAATTGTATTACAGACCCCAGAGACAGTAATGAAAAATCTAATTTAGTTTGCATTTAGAGTAAAGAGAATTCTGAAAGACATTTATTTCTTCTTAAAAGAGGTTTTAAAGATATGTTTACCTTGGAAGGAAAGTTATGACCAACCTAGACAGCATATTAAAAAGCAGAGACGTTACTTTGCCAACAAAGGTCCATCTAGTCAAGGCTGTGGTTTTTCCAGTGGTCATATGTGGATGTGAGAGTTCGACTATAAAGAAAGCTGAGTGGCAAAGAATTGATGCTTTTGAACTGTGGTGTTGGAGAAGACTCTTTTGAGAGTCCCTTGGACTGCAAGGAGGTTCAGCCAGTCCATCCTAAAGGAGATCAGTCCTGGATGTTCACTGAAAGGACTGATGCTGAAGCTGAAACTCTAGTACTTTGGCCACCTCATGCGAAGAGTTGACTCACTGGAAAAGACTCTGATGCTGGGAGGGATTGGGGGCAGGAGGAGAAGGGGACTACAGAGGATGAGATGGCTGGATGGCATCTCCGACTTGATGGACATGAGTCTGAGTGAACTCTGGGAGTTGGTGATGGACAGGGAGGCCTGGTGTGCTGCGATCCATGGGGCCGCAGAGTCAGACATGACTGAGCGACTGAACTGAACTGAAGAACTTTAAGTTGGGGTCCTCGACCCCTGGGATCATGGACAGCTACCAGTCCATCGCCTCTTAGGAAACAGGCCCCACAGCCGGGGGGTGAGTGGCCGTGAGCTAGTGAAGCCTCACCTGCTGCTCCCCAAAGCTCTCACTACCACGTGAACCATCTTGCCCTGCCCATGGAAAAACTGTCTTCCATAAAACCAATCTTGGGTGCCAAAAATTTTGGGGACCACTGCTTTATGTATAGTAGCCTTCACAACAATCCTGTGAAGTTGGTACTATTTTTACCCCATTATTACATGTGAGAAAATTGAGTTTCAGAGACATTAGGTAACGTGTCATAGCTAATCAGTGGTAAAATGAAGTTTTAAACTAAGATATATCTGATCTTAAAGTCCATGTGATTAACCATCATATTATGCCATCTTCTAACTCTGTGCATCAGAATTATTCAAATGAATAATTCATATTTACTGAGCAACTAGTCAGAAGTTTTGAAACTTCCCAAGTATCTCTTGAAATTACAATCTCTTTCCTTCATCACAGTGTATGATTTTTAAAGCTTTTCTTAAATATCACAGTATAAGATTTTTCTTTTTCTTTTTAATACGTTTTAAATTTTTGAGATAATTTAAGTCTGAAAGAAAAGGTGAGAAATAATATGATACTCTGTCTCCTTTCATTCAGCCTCTCCTTAGGTTAGCATTTTATACAACTTTAAAACATTTACCAAACTAAGACATTAACCTTAGTATAATACTATTAGCAAAACTACACAACTTATTTGGATTTAACCATTCTTTCCCCCAAATATCCTTTTTTATTTCAGAGGATCCCATCCAGAGTCCTATGCTGCATTTGGTAGTCATGTCTGTATGGTATCTTCCAATCTGTGATAGTACCTTGCTACTGCTGCTGCTAAGTCGCTTCAGTCGTGTTCGACTTTGTGCGGCCCCATAGACAGCAGCCCACCAGGCTCCTCTGTCCCTGGGGGTTCTCCAGGCAAGAACACTGGAGTGAGTTGCCATTCCTTTTCCAATGCATGGAAGTGAAAAGTGAAAGTGAAGTCACTCAGTCGTGTCCAACTCTTAGTGACCACATGGACTGCAGCCCACCAGGCTCCTCCTATCCATGGGAGTTTCCAGGCAAGAGTATTGGAGTGGGTTGCCAGTGCCTTCTCCAGTGATAGTACCTTAGTCTTTCCTTAACTTTTAGGACCTTGACACTTTTGAAGAGTATTGGTCAGTTACTTTCATTCATGCCTCTCAATGTCTGATGTTTGATCATAATTTGACTGAGATTACATATTATTGAGGAGGATTCCAGAGAGTTTATGTATCCTTCTCAGCCCTTCATATCAAGGGATAGTGCCACTGCTTAGTCACTTCAGCCATATCTGAGTCTGTGCAACCCTATGGACTGCAGCCTGCCAGGCTCCTCTGTCCACAGGATGCTCTAGGCAAGAGTACTAGAATCAGTTGCCATGCCCTCCTCCAGGGGATCTTCCCCACCAGGGGGTTGAACCTGGGTGTCCTGCATTGCAGGCAGATTCTTTACTGATGAGCCACCAAGGAAGCCCATATCAAAAGGTACTTGATGACAATACATGGGTTAAAAATGTCCCTCAGTGCTACTAGATTGTTTAGGTTATTGAGGAGATAAAGGAAGAATATATCTTTGAGGATCAAGATTGTAGAGAGAAATATCAATAACCTCAGATATGCAGATGACATCACCTTTATGGCAGAAAGTGAAGAGGAACTAAAGAGCCTCTTGATGAAAATGAAAGAGGAGAGTGAAAAAGCTGGCTTAAAACTCAGCATTCAAAAACTAAGATCATGATCTCTGGTCTCATCACTCATGGCAAATAGATGGGGAAACAATGGAAACAGTGACAGACTTTATTTTCTTGGACTCCAGAATCACTGCAGATGGTGACTACAGCCATGAAGTTAAAAGATGCTTGCCCCTTGGAAGAAAAACTATGACCAACCTAGTCAGCATATTAAAAAGCAAAGACATTGCTTTGTCAACAATCTAGTCAAAGCTATGGTTTTTCCAGTAGTCATGTATGGATGTGAGAGTTGAACCATAAAGAAAGCTGAGTGCTGAAGAATGGATACTTTTGAACTGTGGTGTTGGAGAAGACTCTTGAGAGTCTCTTGGACTGTAAGCAAATCAAACCAGTCAATCCTAAAGGAAATCAGTCCTGAATATTCATTGGAAAGACTGATGATGAAGCTGAAGCTCCAACTTTGGCCACCTGATGGAAAGAATTGATTCAATGGAAAAGATGCTGATGCTGGGAATGATTGAAGGCAGGAGCAGAAGGAGATGACAGAGGCTGAGGTAGTTGGATGGCATCATCGACTCGATGGACATGAATCTGAGTAAACTCTGGGAGTTGGTGATGGACCGTGAGGCCTGGTGTGCTGCAGTCCATGGGTCGCAAAGGGTCAGAGACGACTGAGGGACTGAACTGAACTGACTGATATCTCTGAGGAGAACAGCTGGGTTGGTGTGCACAGAGGCTGGCAGTGGGAGATGATGAGCTCTCTCTTACTCTTCACACTTACTCTTCCCATTCTACAGTGTAGAATGGGACAGATTCTTCCCTCAAGTTATGTATGGTGCCTACTTCCTCTTTTTAACTCTGAAATTCACTGTGAATGGTCTTAAATTTTTGTCTGAACCTAATTTCTGGCTTTGATAGCCTGGGGGTAGTCAGAGTAGAAAGAAGGGAACTAAATGAGTAAAAAACATTCCAACTAATACAATTCCTCTCTGACCTTACTCATGCTCTCTAAATGCTCTTCAGGAGTATTAAAGGGTGAGGTTGAAAACTCAGTGTATGATTTTCATTATGGTTGATTTGGTGACTTTATATTGAAGGACTCATGTCTGAGAATAATAGGCTATTACAGAAAAATCACTCTTCTTACAAGGGACTTTAAATTATTATACATAATGTAGATTGGAAATTGCAATTAGATCAATTAAATCATAGTATTTTTTTATACTAATCCCTTCTTAATCAATAACTTTGGTAGGTATTTTAATTTTTTCAAGGAGGCAGATGAGGCTCATGTGTGAATAAAAATGAAAGGATTGTGAGTATAAAGAGCTTATTGCTAGTGCTCCCCTGCTGAATACAGTGATTTTCTGGTTACCTGATCTGAAATGAATTGTAAGTCAGTGGCATAAGAGAGTACAATACGATAATTCAGGGCACCATGTTTTGCCTACGAAGCATAAATATTTGAACATTTGCATTACTGTCTCTGAATGAGTGGATTAAGTAGCTTTGAAATATTAACTCATGTTCTTTTGGGTATGATTGAAATATTACATTCAATCTTTACCCCACTCCCCACCCGGGGGAAAACACACAATCCCTGTGTTCTATGAAATGTGAAAGGAATCTCATTTCAGTGTCTTGCTTCATTTAACTGTGTCATGTCGATGATACAACCTGGTAACCAAGTTGCAGTTGAAAATTGAAGGTTCCCATTCTGTTCTTTAGAGGAATAGTACATGAGTACTCCATGCTTTACGGGCTTCCCAGGATCTATCTGCTAATGCAGGAGACCTGAGACATGCAGGTTTGATCCCTGTGTTGGGAAGATCCCCTGGAAGACAGCATGGCAACCCACTCCAGTATTCTTGCCTGGAGAATCCCATGGACAGAGGAGTCTGGCGGGCTACAGTCCATAGGGTCTCAGAGAGTCAGACATGACTGAAGTGATTTAGCACATATGCACAGTATACTTTACCCACTTTTCTAAAAGTTGTTTGTAAATTGAAATTTATAAATTCAGAAGCAGAGCTGGCAATCAAAAAACTTGTGGGTTGGTTTTTTTTCTTTTTCGGAAAGGAAGGTGGCTTTTGAAATATGTTATACTTCTTATGAGTATTAATAGATATTAAAGCAAGATCCCTTACTTCGACTTCCAAAACCAGGAAATCCTTATTTATCTAAAGACCATGTACTGGCATTCTAGTTTATAGACAGGAGTTTTTGATACTATAAAAATATACAGTTCCTCAGTTCAGTTGCTCAGTCTTGTCCTACTATTTGCACCCCATAATCTGCAGCACGCCAGCCCTCCCTGTCCATCACCAACTGCTGGAGTCTACCCAAAACCATGTCCATTGAGTCAGTGATGCCATCCAACCATCTCATCCTCTGTTATCCCCTTCTCCTCCTGCCCCCAATCCCTCCCAGCATCAGAGTCTTTTCCAATGAGTCAGCTTTTCTCATCAGGTGGCCAAAGTATTGGAGTTTCAGCTTTAGCATCAGTCCTTCCAATGAACACCCAGGACTGAGCTCCTTTAGGATGGACTGGTTGGATCTCCTTTCAGTCCAAGGGACTCTCAAAAGAGTCTTCTCCAACACCACAGTTCTAAAGATCCATTTTTTGGTGCTCAGCTTGCTTAATAGTCCAACTCTCACAGCCATACGTGACCACTGGAAAAATCATAGCCTTTACTAGACAGACCTTTGTTGGCAAAGTAATGTCTCTGTTTTTTAATAGGCTGTCTAGGTTTGTCATAACTCTCATTCCAAGGATTAAGCATCTTTTAATTTCATGGCTGCAATCACCATCTGCAGTGATTTTGGAGCCCACAAAAATAAAGTCAGCCACTATTTCCCCATCTACTTGCCATGAAGTGATGGGACTGGATGCCATGATCTTAGTTTTCTGAATGTTGAACTTGAAGCCAACTTTTTCGCTCTCCTCTTTCACTTTCATCAAGAGGCTTTTTAGTTCTTTTTCACTTTCTGCCATAACTGTGGTGTCATCTACATATCTGAGGTTATTGAGATTTCTCCCAGCAATCTTGATTCCAGCTTGTGCTTCCTCCAGCCCAGCATTTCTCATCATGTACTCTGCATAGAAGTTAAATAAGCAGGGTGACAGTATACAGCCCTGACATATTCCCTTTCCTATTTGGAACCAGTCTGTTGTTCCATGTCCAGTTCTAACTGTTGCTTCCTGACCTGCATACAGGTTTCTCAAGAGGCAGGTCAGGTGGTCTGGTATTCCCATCTCTTTCAGTATTTTCCACAGTTTATTGTGATCCACACAGTCAAAGGCTATGGAATATTCAATAAAGCAGAAATAGATGTTTTTCTGGAACTCTCTTGCTTTTTCAATGATCCAGCGAATGTTGATAATTTGATCTCTGGTTCCTCTGCCTTTTCTAAAGCAGCTTAACCATCTGGAAGTTCATGGTTCATTTATTGCTGAAGCCTGGCTTAGAGAATTTTGAGTATTGCTTCATTAGTGTGTGAGATGAGTGCTATTGTGCAATAGCTTGAGCATTCTTTGGCATTGCCTTTCTTTGGGATTGGAATGAAAACTGACCTTTTCCAGTTCTGTGGCTACTGCTGAGTTTTTCAAATTTGCTGACATATTGAGTGCAGCATTTTCACAGCATCATCTTTCTAAGATTTGAGATAGCTCAGTTGGAATTCCATCACCTCCTCTAGCTTTGTTCTTAGTGATACTTCCTAAGGCACACTTGAATTCACATTCCAGGGTGTCTGGTTCTAGGTGAGTGTGATTGATCATGGCATTGTGATTATCTGGGTTGTGAAGATATTTTTTGTATAGTTCTTCTGTGTATTCTTGCCACCTCTTCTTAATATCTTCTGCTTTTGTTAGGTCCATACCATTTCTGTCCTTTATTGAGCCCATTTTTTGCATGAAATGTTCCCTTGGTATCTCTAATTTTCTTGAAGAGATCTCCAGTCTTTCCTCTTCTATTGTTTTCCTCTATTTCTTTGCATTGATCGCTGAGGAAGGCATTCTTATCTTTCCTTGCTATTCTTTGGAACTCTGCATTCCAGTGGGTATATCTTTCCTTTTCTTCTTTGCTTTTCACTTCTCTTCTATTCTCAGCTATTTGTAAGGCCTCCTCAGACAGCCATTTTGCTTTTGTGGATTTCTTTTTCTTGGGGATGGTCTTGATTCCTGTCTCCTGTACAAAGTTACAGACCTCCATCCATAGTTCATCAGGCACTCTGTCTATCAGCTCTAATCCCTTAAATCTATTTCCCATTTCCACTGTATAATCATAAGAGATTTGATTTAGGTCATACCTGAATGGTCTAGTGTTTCTCCCCACTTTCTTCAGTTTAAGTCTGGATTTGGCAATAAAGAGTTCATGATCTGAGCCACAGTCAGCTCCCAGTCTTGTCTTTGCTGACTGTATTGAGCCTCTCCATCTTTGGCTGCAAAGAATATAATCAATCTGATTTTGGTGTTGACCATCTGGTGATGTCCATGTGTAGAGTCTTCCCTTGTGTTGTTGGAAGAGGGTGTTTGCTATGACCAGTGCATTCTCTTGGCAGAAGCCTATTAGCCTTTTCCCTTCTTCATTCTGTACTCCAAGGACACATTTACCTGTTATTTCAGGGGTTTATTGACTTCTTACTTTTGCATTCCAGTGCCCTGTAATGAAGAGGACATCTTTTTGGATGTTTGTTTTAGAAGGTCCTGTAGGTCTTCATAGAACCGTTCAACTTCAGCTTCTTCAGTGTTGCTGGTCAGGGCATACACTTGGATTACAGTTCTTAGCAGGTGTCTTGTGTAGAAAGTAATGAGCATTTACCCCCAACACTATTTTATTATCATTATCGTTATTATTATTGAATAAATACAAACCATAGGCAATTATATACTTCCCACATCTGAAAACACACTTGCCAACTTCCCAACTAATGTGCCACTCTTGTCACATCTTTTAGTTCTACATGGATCTTAAATCTCACCAGACATTGTAGTAATTTTATACAGTCGATATTTATTAATGAACCAATGCTGGTAGTAGTTTAGTCACTAAGTCATGTCTGACTCTTTGCAAGCTCATGGACTGTAGCCAGCCAGGGTCCTATGTCCATAGGATTCTCCAGGCAAGAACACTGAGTGGCTAGCCATTCCCCTCTCCAGGGGTTGTCCTGACCCAGGGATCAAGCCTAGGTCTCCTGCATTGTAGACAGATTCTTTACCAACTTAGCTACCAGGGAAGCCTTAATAAACCAATATGGACACATTATCATTTACTGAAGTTCATAATATATTCAGATTCCTTTAGTTTTTACCTAATGTCTTTTTTCTGTTCTAGGATTCCATCCAAGGTACCATGTTACATATACTTTTCTTATTTCCTCAGATTCGTCTTGGCCGATGTTTTTGTAATGATTAGACTGGGGTTGTGGGCTTTTGGGAGGAAAACCACAGAAGTAAAATGCTATTTTTATCATGTCATATCACAGGTTTATACTATCTTGTTGACATCACTTTTACTGTTGACCTTAATCCTTTGAATTAGTGGTTGTCAAATTTCTTTACTGTAAGTTTACTCTCTTGCTCTCTCTTTTTTAATCTTTCCACACTATACTCCTTGGAGAGAAGTCCTATGCCCACTCACATTTAAGGAGTGGAGTTATATTCCTCCTCAAGGGCACAATATCTACTTAAATTATTTGGGATTATTCCGCATGGGAGCTTTTTCTCTTTCTTCCCATTTATGTCTTTATTCAGTTATTTATTTACATTGCGGACATTTACTTTATATTTTGAGTTATAATGCAACTTTGCATTAAAACTTTGTTATTCAAGTTGTTTTGGCTTTGGCCCTTTGGAACTCTTTCAGTGACTCCCATATTCCTCAGACAGAAGTCCATCTTTGTCAGTATTTTGTTTTTGTGTTTTTGTATTTTTTTTTTTTTTTTGAGCACTTCATTATTTCTGTTACTATAAGATCCTCCAAGTTTATTTTGAATATTTCCTACCCTAGTCTTGGGGTCAACCATTTCCCTGAGGAAATGGTTGAATGAATAATGAATGGTTGTTGAATAATGGTATTAGAAATCAAAATCAGGTTGCTGGTGAAGTCATTGCTTCGGAAGTGACATTGCTTCTAGTTTCTCTTATCTGATATAGCAGGGGCATAAATGTATGTTTACCAATCATGTAAATGTATGGGTATTCACTTTCTCTATCATGTCTGATTCTTTGTGACCCAACGGACTGTAGCCTGTCAGGCTCCTCTGTCCATGGAATTTTCCAAGCAAGAATACTCAAGTGGGTTGCCATTTCTTCTTCCAAGGAACCTTCCCAACCCAGGGATGGAACACACATCTCCTACTTCTCCTGCATTGCGGGCAGATTCTTTACCACTGAGCCACACCAGAGAAGCCCAGCCATGTATATATACATAGCTATATCTATCTACCTACCTACCTACCTACCTACCTACCTACCTATCTACCTACCTATTATACAGATAGTACAACTATCTGCATCTGTATTAAGCTATATAGGAGTTCTCGCTTCCTCCTCTTGTTTTCCTGTAATCACCCCCCTACCCCGCAACAGGGAGAAACTTGTTCCTGCTTTTTGCTATCCGTTTACCTAGTTGTTCAATTCCAATATGCATGTATAGCAATTTCAGAGTTGGTAACCTGTACCCTGTGGGGCATAACTTTACCAACCAGAAGGCAGTGCTTACAACTCTTTTGCATTTAGTTTTATGGAGTCCATATATTTCCAGCATTACTTGGGTCAGCAGCTTTTCCATGTATCCTCTTCAGTGAGATTATTTCATACATTTGCAATATGATCAGATTGATTTGGTTCCCACCTCTCCTTTAATGCATTTACTTTTCATATGTTTATTCTGGGTGTTTTCTTTTGACCTTATGTTCTAGTTTACTAACTTGCTCTTCAACTGAATTTACTGTACTATTAAAAGCCTTCATTGGGTTCTTAATTTTGATTATTATAATTTTCAATTACATGTTTTTCTATTGATTATTTTTAATAGTTTCCAGTCCCTGTCAAAATTCCTAATTATGTCTATCCATTCTTTGAACATATAGTCTGTATCTCATAACTTTATTACTTGGATCTCACGTGAGTTTATTTATATTGTCTGTTTTTTTCCTCTTGGTTTGTTATTTTTTCTTGTTTCTTCTGCCTGGTTGATTTTTTTAATTATTATTAATTGAATTCCTGCTTTATTTCAGTACTGTGCTGAATATGGGGAATTTCAGAGCAATATGTATACTAATACAATCTTTGTCCCTGAGACACTTACAACCTCGTAAGGGAGATACAAATTAATTAAAGAATCAAACCAATCAGTGTGAAGTCATAACCGTGATAGATACTTTCAAGGAGAGGACTGTGTTTCTATAGGAATATGAAATAAGAGGATAGAAGATTTGATCTCATCATAGAGGTTAAGGAAAACATCCTCAAGAAGTGACAGTTGCTATGAGACTTAAGTATAGGGGTTGCAAGATACATGGAGGAAATAAGAGTATTCCAGGCCAAAGGAGTACCATCTGCAAAAGTTCTGAGGTGAGAGGGAGAATCGTATGTTCAAAGACCTTAAAGAAATCCAGTAATCTAGAAGGCAGAGGCAAGGAGGAAGTGGACCATCCTATGGGGTTGGAGACGTGCAAGGTTCAGACCGAAAAGTGCTTTGTGGCAGTGCTGAGGATTCTGGTCTTCATGCCAAGGACAGTGAGGGGGCCACTGAAGTGTTCAGAGAGATGATGTGATGATGAAGATGGTATATCCCAGAGATCAAATGATGTTTGGGCAGGCAGATGGCCCTCATTGGGCTTCATATCAGCTAGTTGGGATTTCCCAGGTGTCACTAGTAGTAAGAACTTGCCTGCCAAAGCAGGAGACATAAAAGACACAAGTTCAGTTCCTGGGTCAGGAAGATCCCCTGGAGGAGGGCATGGACACCCACTCCTGTATTCTTGCCTGGAGAATCCCACGGACAGAGGAGACTGGTGGGCTACAGTCCATGGGGTCACAAAGAGTTGGACACAACTGAAGCTACTTAGCATGCACACCTCTTAATTGGTCTTATCAAAGATTCTGACCTTACAAATCAGATTAAGTTGCTCTCCTAATTAAAACTATCCAATGGCTTCTCACTACCTTTAGACTAAAATCTAAATTGCTTTTTTAAAACTGAATCTCCAAGACCCATCCTATATGTATTGCCTGACCAACCTACCTCATGATACCCTCCTCTTCTGTCATTATGTTCCTTCTGTAGGGGACTTATTTCTGTCTCTTGAATTTGCAAAAATTACTTCATTTTTAGGGACTTGCAGTTACTGTTCTCTTTTTTCTGGAGTTTTCTTTCCACTTTTTTTTTTTTTTAATACTAGAGACTCTCTGATTTTTCCAATTGTCGACCATGTGTTATTGCCTCAAGAAGTTGTTTTGTAATCATTATCATTTTATTTATAATACTTCTCATCCTCTGAAAGTATTCATGTTTTTATTTACACATTCACTATTGTCATCCCAACCCCTACCCCACAAGGTATCTTATCTGATTAGTTTGTCACTATATTCCCAGAACCTAATACAACATCTGGACATATTACGTAGTCAAGTGAGAAAAAGGAGGAGGTAGGGAGAAAAAAACCAATTCTCTCTTTTAATCAAATAAAAAATGTTTATTACATATTATCTTCACAGTGTGGCTACAGCTTTTCCTCCATTGATTAATATATATCATGTAATAGACCTTACAAATAGTAAAGTATTTCTTGTGGATTTTTGTACTAAGAATACAAATTCAATAAGTCAGGCCATATCTATTGTACATATGAAAATAAGTCTCGCAGGGACCAGATAACTTCCTGGAGTTTACTCTGCTTTAAGTGACAGTCTGACCTGACCTTGAATCCTGTCTCTTGACTTTGAGTCTGCTGTTCTTCCCATGCTAGTTCTCTATGATACCACAGGGACTGATATTGTCACAAGAAGCAGAATATAACCGAATGGGTCAGATAAAATTAGAAGTGGTTTCAAATTTTGCTGACTCAAGTCTTTGCCCATTTTTAGAATCACACTCATATTTATTAATATCTTCTGGCTCTGGTATGTTTAAATAACTTTCTTTAATTTACATACTTATTTCTTAGACTGACCACTGGCAGTGCAACTGAGGATATACCCAATCTCACTTAAAACCTACTCCTTTAAAAATTTTAAACTAATTATACAGTCTCTGGGGCTTTAGAATCTCTGAGAAGCGGGAATCAACAGTGGGTTCCAATATGTTTACAAACTACAGTGCTTTTCACAGCATTCAGAGGAAGTGAGGGGATTGTGAGCCATTTCCACCTGGGGATGTTTCCGGCACAGCCTTCTTTCTACTAAACTGTATACTTCTTGGAACTAAGGTTAGATTTACGTCTAGGGGATAGTTCTGGCACAGCTGTACAGAAGAGGAGTGCACGGGCTTTCTGCAGTAACCTACTGCCACGTCAGTCTAGCCATGACAACCGTGATGCACATTTAGCAGAGGCGGTGTTCAAAGGGCAGGGAAAGTGCCCCCCTCTCCAGGGATTCTGTATTACTGAAGTCACACAATTGACATTTGCTCTGAAATTCTCTGCCTTTACTCCCTTCACTTTTTACTTTGCCTCTAGTTTGCTTTTCTTACTTCATTGTACTTGGAACTGTGTGTGTATTGGGGGTAGGGCAGAGATGCAAAATCTTGCTTTAGTTCTAAGAAGTATATGGTTTAGTAGGAAGATATAGAGGGCCTCCCAGGTGGCTGGATGGTGAAGAATCTGTCTGCCAGTGTAGGAGACTCAGGAGATGTGGGTTTGATCCCTGGGTCAGGAAGATCCCCTGGAGAAGGAAATGGCAACCCACTCCAGTATTCTTGCCTAAGAAATCTCATGGACAGAGGAGCCTGGCAGGCTACTGTCCATAGGGTCGCAAAGAGTCAGATACAACTGAGTAATTGAGCATGCATGCAGGAAGATATAGAACTTAGTTTTAAACAACTATAATGGAAATTAAAATTTAGGATAGATGTAGTCTAGAATGTATGGTTAAAAACTTGCTTCTTAGAGTTAGGCAGACTTGGAGTTCAGTTTGAGACTCTATTATTGGGTTGTACAAAAAGTTTGTTCAGATTTCTCTGTACCATCTTAGGAAAAAAACCTTAGCCAATGCAATACTTGTAAGTTGGGTTGTTTTAGACAGAATACTTAGCCTTCCTAAGATTTGATTTTCTCATCTGGAAAATTGGAGTAACAATAACTATATGTATCATTTCACACAATTTCATTCATGATACATTTATGTAAATGGACTAATACAGTTCTTGGCATGTAGTAACTGCTTGATAAATGTTAGCCTTTATCATTATTATATATCTGTATATAAATTTTAAATTGATTTCAACTCCTTCTGGTCTTAATGCATGACTGCATTTTGCATTAAGGAAATGCCATTAGTTCAGTTGGAAAAGGGAAAAGTACAGGGTGTGTGGGGAAGTGGCCGGTCTCAGTTTGGCCAGATTCTGTGATCTGTGTAGTGAAGTCTTGAAATATAAGTGATGAATCAATGAGGGTCACTTAAGGTGAAGCTTGAAGAGTTTTGAGTGACAAATCTATATTTAAATCAACGTGTATGAGTAGGTAGTGAAGGACGGCATACTGTTTAAAGGGAGTTCTGGAGTCAAAGTACTCAGGTTCACCCCCAGCTCCACTGTTCACTGGTGCATGATGTTGGGCTAATTAATACACAATTTCTATCTGCCTCAGTTTCCTCATGGTTAAAAGTATTACTAATATCAAAGGCTTCTTGTGAACATGGTGAGATATTGCAAGTTCATTATTAGCTGAGAGCCTGGCAAAACACTAAATAAATGGTAGCTATTATTGTTAGTGTTATTTCAACTGAACTGAATAGTTGATTTGCAAGTAGCAGAAACAAAAGACAGCCCTTTTAGTGTTATTTCCTAACTAAAATAGGCATGGTGATAAATTTTGAGTAAGACAGCCATGAAAAGTGGCATTTTAAACCTCTTCTCCAATCCCCAAAGTTTTGGGTTTTCTCCAATAGTTTCCTGACCATTTAGTCAGTCAATTTCTATGCAAAGTAGCATGTGAATATGCAATTTACATATACCAGCATGTCATTGGCAGCTTATAGTGTATGAACTATCAATATAATGTAGGTAGTAAATCTATTTCTGAAAGTTGTGTGTATCTTAGCTTTTGTAAAGTTGAAAATTTTAAGGAAAAAAGTTTATTCAGAAAAATGTTGTCATTAATCTATTTTTAAAATGTAAGAGATCGTTGACCACCCCACTTATCACCTTTCTAAATCCAAGTATCCATGTGCTGATTTATTTGGCTGGGCAAAGGCTGCATAAATATTTTCTAGTAAGTAGCATTATGGAGAGAGCTGCTGCTGCTGCTAAGTCGCTTCAGTCGTGCCCAACTCTGTGCGACCCCATAGATGGCAGCCCACCAGGCTCCCCCATCCCTGGGATTCTCTAGGCAAGAACACTGGAGTGGGTTGTCATTTCCTTCTCCAATGCATGAAAGTGAAAAGTGAAAGTGAAGTCACTCAGTCTTGTCCAACTCTTCGTGACCCCATGGACTACAGCCTACCAGGCTCCTCTGTCCATGGGATTTTCCAGGCAAGTGTACTGGAGTTGGGTGCCATCGCCTTCTCCAATGGAGAAAGTTACCAAAAGCCAAATCAGAGTTAATCTTGATTTTTTTCTTTTCTATTTTCAGAAAATCTACAAGTATTTTAACCTATTATTAATTTTCAGTGTGTCAGTTTTCCTAAGTGCCAACATTGGACAGGTGGCCTAATGCTTTCTGTGAAAACTTAAAGTAGATGAATAATAAATAGGAATGTCACTTCCTTAGAAAAACTAAAAGAGCCAAGAGTTTTCACCTTTGATTAGTACAGGCTAGGGTGACAATTGGCACCTGCAGTCTCACAGGTGAATTTTTTTTTCTCAGTGGGGTTCAACCAGATCACAAGAATCATTCTACAGAGTTTCTTGGATTTCAGTGTGATTATGAGGCTCATGTCAGAAACCTTAATGGAACATTTTTCTGGAAGAGACATGCAAATAGATCATGCTACAGTAGGCAAGTTTCAGGGCAAAGGCTGAGTGTCAGAGAAGTTTCATCCATCTGGAACTGTCTCTAACTCAGTGATTACAGCATGGAGATTGCAGCCTAAGGCAAGTTCTTTTTTTTCTTATCTCCTTCTATCTTGTTTTTCTCTTCCCCCTTGCTCTTCCTCTTTTCTGTCCTCGCTACGAGTTGATATCTTACTATCAGGAACTTGTTTGGTCAATGACCACAGGGAACTCAGTAGGTAATTTCTATGACCTGTTTAAAGCCAGCCATGTCCAGAGCTATATCTAAGTCTCTTAATAGAGTAAAATTAATAGTGTTGTAATTTAGATGAATCCATTTGGGAAGGGATCCCAGTTTCATCAAGGATATTGTATGCTTGAACATTCATGTTCATCTTGCTGTGTCTCACGCCAAATCCCCTTTCACTGTCATCCTTACCCCCAAGCCAGCATATTTTCTTCTCCGACCTCGCCACTTACAATTATTACATATTTACATAGTGTATGATCATATATTACAGAAAGATACTCTATATATCACTTCTCTTCTAGTTATGGAATATTGGAAGCTGGGTATCAGTGAACGTTTTTTATTATGATAATCCTCAAATAGCTATAAAGATAGTGAGAGTAGTGTAATGCACCCATTTCTGGGACTAGGATAGTCCAGGTGTTCGTGTGTTCTCATGAGCACCAGAACAGTGACTAGCACAGAACATGTACTGTATACAAGTTTCCTCATCAAGGTGATTGTATATTCATCACATTTACTTCCTTTTAAAAAACAGGGAAGAACTTTGTATAACTTCAGTACTTGGAAATCTTGATCCCTTTTTGAGGTGTTCAAAAATGAATTTCTTGCCTCCATGTGGCTATAGAAAATAACAGATTCTTTTTTTTTTTTTTAAAGAGGATCATGTGGTCATATTTTTGTAGTTTTCTCAAGACTTTATAGTTGATTGGAGAGAAACTTATAACAGGCTTTCTCCTATCCTAAAAAAGTGTCCCTTATTACAAGTTGAGATGGTGGCTCTTTGAAGGTACTTAACCTTGAGAGAGTAAATGCTTTTAAAAGAGAAGAAAATATACATCTACTGATACCAAATTAAATGCAAATAGAATCTGGAAGCTTGTTTTATACTTCAGTTCAGTCGCTCAGTCGTGTCCGACTCTTTGCGAAGCCATGAATCGCAGCATTCCAGGCCTCCCTGTCCATCACCAGCTCCCAGAGTTCACTCAGACTCACGTCCATCAAGTCAGTGATGCCATCCAGCCATCTCATCCTCTGTAGTCCCCTTCTCCTCCTGCTCCCAATCCCTCCCAGCATCAAAGTCTTTTCCAGTGAGTCAACTCTTCGCATGAGCTGGCCAAAATACTGGAGTTTCAGCTTTAGCATCATTTCTTCCAAAGAACGCCCAGGGCTGATCTCCTTCAGAATGGACTGGTTGGATCTCCTTGCAGTCCAAGGGACTCTCAAGAGTCTTCTCCAACACCACAGTTCAAAAGCATCAATTCTTCAGCACTCAGCCTTCTTCATAGTCGAACTCTCACATCCATACATGATCACAGGAAAAACCATAGCCTTGACTAGACGGACCTTAGTCGGCAAAGTAGTGTCTCTGCTTTTGAATATGCTATCTAGGTTGGTCATAACTTTTCTTCCAAGGAGTAAGTGTCTTTTATACTTAGACCTTTAAAAACAGTTGTTCTATATAAAAGTCTCTGTTTTAGTTTATCAGGGATTTAAAAAGGACTGTTGTCAGATACGTTTTTACTAAATCACCATTGATCCCACCTGGGACTTTGGAAAGAAGCAGGCGGTTGATTGTGGGCATCTCTAGGGTAACAACCTGTTGTCTATGGATCTGTGTATCTAAGGCCTGGGTAAGTCTCTGGACAAAACCAATCTGGTTTGCAAATGCACATGCTAGCACTCACTACATTATCTGGAAAGTGCTTTCCTTAAGATGAAGTGGACAACCCAACCAGAACTCCTTCTTCCTTTTTGAATGTGTTGCTTCTTGCTCCAACTAATTTCTGACATTGAAGGAAGAAACCAAATCACCTTTGACTCTGGAAAATATGTAGTTCCTGGAGCTCAGAGTGAGTTCATTTCTAGAAGCACTTCATCTTGCTTCAGACAATCGAGGGACATGTAAAATTATCAACATTTAGCAAAGAGGACAGCCTCAATCAATTCAGTGCTCTCTTTGGCAACACGTACACTAAAACTTGAACTATATGGAAAAGGTTAGCATGGCTCCTGCACAAGGATGACATGCAAATTTGTGAAGTGTTCCATATTTTGGGGGCTTCCCTGGTGGCTCAGATGCTAAAAAATCTGTCTGCAATATAGGAGACCCAGGTTTGATCCCTAGGTTGGGAAAACCCCTTGAGAGGGGAATGGCTACCCACCACAGTATTCTTGCCTGGAGAATTTCATGGACAGAGAAGCCTAGCAAGCTACAGTCCATGGGGTCACAAAGAGTCAGGTATAGCTGAGGACTAACTCTTGCGCTTTTCAAACCATAGAATTTTGAGCAAATAAAAACCTTTGAGAATGTCTGACTCTCTTACAAATGACAAAGTGGAGATTTGGAGAAATTAAGTGGTTTCACTGCAGTCATACAGATAATTACTGGCAGAAGTATGTTTCTAGAAGTAGGTTCCTGGCTCATTTATAATCACCCAGGGAGATAATAATATTGTATATGCCAGGCTTGTACTTCTTCCATCTTTTGCTTCCACAAATTGTACTGGGATGCTTTCAAATCTCCACTGGATAAAATGAGATTAAAGTTGCTATTTTCTGGGCTTGAATCCAGGCATATCAGATCTAAATGCCCCCTTTCTCAAACTGTGTTCTTCATTGACCAAGAATTACCTGTGAGGACAGGTACAGCATCATATGTACAGAAGAAAAAAGTGTAGTGGTGATTCTTTGAAAGGATTCAAACATCATATTTTCCATTCTCTTCTTACTGTTTGGAATAGAAAATAACGACAGTCTTTGATTTCTCTAAGTGCTGTAGTCTTGATCAAAACAGTTGACTTCTATGGACCTCTTTTATCTCATTAAAAAAAAAAGTGATCAGGGAGATTGAAAAGTATTGTGGTAAGAGACAGATTGTCAGATTATCTGTTGGAGGTAAATCTTTCTGGGGTTCTGCAAACAGGATCATCTATAAGTTAGTTTTTAGGAACAGAATATAAATTTACATCCATATGTTCATTTTACCTGTGTTGTATTAAGAAGGACAGTATCAGGGAAGACAAGCAACTGGGATCTCCAAAAGTTCCCAAGAGACCTTTTACTAGTGACACTTTGTCTACCTGACTTCCCCTGGGGATAGACAAAAAGGAATGCCTTCTTAGCAACACTGCAAAAGCAACAAGAAGTCCTAAGAGGTTTAGTGGCCAAACTGGAAAGTTTTCAGTCTAAAGGAAAATCATAGTTTACTAGAATTTTAGGACTTTAATACTACTGCCTGTGAAGAATATGAGTCATCAATGGGATTATATGTATTAGGTGAAACAGAAGCTCAGATAGTAAGTGTGATCAACCTCGTCCATAAAGAACTTGAGAAAGTGTTTATTGATAACTTTAAGTCTCTAAGCTATTAAGCTATTAACAATCTTTCTGAGTGGGGAGTAGTGAAACATCAGAATATACAAGGTGAACACTGTGGCAAAAATTTTGCCTTTTTAAGCAATATGTGCATCATGCAAAATGCTGGGCTTGATGAAGCCCAAGCTGGAATTAAGATGGCCAGGAGAAATATCAATAACCTCAGATATGCAGATGACACCACCCTTTTGGCAGAAAGTGAAGAAGAACTAAAAGCCTCTTGATGAAAGTGAAAGGAGAGTGAAAAAGGTGCCTTAAAACTCAACATTCAGAAAACTAAGATCATGGCATCTGGTTCCATCACTTCATGGCAAATAGATGGGGAACAGTGGAAACAGTGAGACTTTATTTTCTTGGGCTCCAAAATCACTGCAGATGGTGACTGCAGCCATGAAATTAAAGATGCTTGCTCCTTGGAAGAAGCAAGCAATATGTATACCATAATCACTAAGATTTTTTATATTATTTCATTCTACTTTATATTTCATATATATATATATATATATATATATATATATATATATATCTGCATCCCTCCCAAATATTTTTTAGAGGGCAGAGGTGTCTGCATTACTTACCCCAACGTCCCCCAAAGCACAATATTGAAATAATGAATTCAAGGAATTGTTTTTATTCTAAAACACAGCTGCCACCACCACCACCACAGTAGAGTAGCCTCGGTTTCAGATAATTGTAGGAGAAAGTTTTATAAATGTTCATGAATCATAAAACTAATCATTTTTAATCTGCAAACTAGGGCCAGTTCAACTGAAGGCTTCCATGGTTAGTGAATCACTAAGACAAACTATTTGTTTCAAATTTGCAAATTCTACAATTGTTTCAAGCAATCGTTTCCCTTTTCTTCATCTCTTGGAGTAATTAACCAAAGTTTAGGCATAACTTCTTGTTAGACTCTTGGAGGTCAGATTATCATGGTGCAGTGTTTGAGACCACCAACTTCACCTAGGATGCCCCAATACCGTGTTATCAGCCCCCAAAAGCTGGAAGACCTAGATTGCTAGGAGGTATTTAGATCATCTGTAACCACATTTTCCCTTGGACTCTGTGTACATCTCTCTTAATTCATTGAGCTATACTTCAGTGTTTCAATTTCACCAACATTTATGCTGTTTGAAACTATTTATTTTTTTATGTATCAAACATAGCATATTTGCTGTGTGTCAGAAGACTCAATCTTATTTCCTAGATATAATAAAATATGTTAAATCAAGACACAGTGGCCAATGACACAGGAAGAACAGCTGTATGAATACAGTGTTCTAAGTATTTATGCTTAGACCTTTATAAAGTATCTACATACTGTAGTCTCTGCCCTCAAAAACACTTATAAATGAGTAGATAGGTGTTGTCATGGTTTGATCATAGGTATTTATCATGTTATTCAAGTGTTTGATGTATTTTTAAAATGACTAACTTGAATAACATGATAAATACCTATGATCAAACCATGACAACATTTAAATTCACCATAAAAGTGCATTTTATGGCAGAAAGTGAAGAAGAACTAAAGAGCCTCTTGATGAAAATGAAAGAGGAGAGTGAAAAAGTTGGCTTAAAGCTCAACATTCAGAAAACTAAGATCATGGCATCTGGTCCCATCACTTCATGGCAAATAGATGGGGAAACAGTAGCTGACTTTATTTTTCTGGCCTCCAAAATCACTGTAGATGGTGACTGCATCCATGAAATTAAAAGACGCTTACTCCTTGGAAGGAAAGTTATGACTAACCTAGATAGCATATTCAAAAGCAGAGACATTACTTTGACAACAAAGGTCCATCTAGTCAGAGCTATGGTTTTTCCTGTGGTCATGTATAGATGTGAGAGTTAGACTGTTAAGAAACTGAGCACTGAAGAATTGATGCTTTTGAACTGTGGTGTTGGAGAAGACTCTTGAGAGTCCCTTGGACTGTAAGGAGATCCCACCAGTCCATCCTAAAGGAGATCAGTCTGGGGTGTTCATTGGAAGGACTGATGTTGAAGCTGAAACTCCAATACTTTGGCCACCTGATGCGTAGAGCTGACTCATTTGAAAAGACCCTGATACTGGGAAAGACTGAAGGCAGGAAGAGGAGGCAATGACAGAGGATGAGATGGCTGGATGGCATCACCAACTCAATGGACATGAGTTTGAGTAAACTCTAGGAACTGGTGATGGACAGGGAGGCCTGGAGTGCTGCAGTTCATGGGGTCGCATAGAGTTGGACACAACAGCAACGGAACTGAACTGAAAAGTGCATTTGTGAACAGAAGCTAATGGCCCTTGTGCTCAAGAACCCTTCATTCAGCTGGCAGCTTACAATATCTAGTGTGTTTAAAAGTATACACAATGTATGCTGTGATTGAAATATTAGATAACACAAGAGATAATGCATGATTGTATAAAGTTGCCATACAATTAAAATAGATCTTAAGTGCATTTGCACAAGTTCATAGGGGAAAGAAATCACAATTATTAAGTCCTTGTGTCCTTCAGTCACTGACATATATTTTTCTTTTGGCTGTGCCATGCTGCGTGCAGGATCTTAGTTCCCCAACCAGATATCGAACCCATGACCCTGAAGTTGAAACACGGACTCTTGTCCACTGTACTGCCAGGAAGTCCCCTGAAACAATTAATTCCCCTTTAATTCAAAGTGAGGAGAATAAGGAAACTACTCACATTTCTTGGATACTTATTATTTCCCAACTTTCTACTACTCTATTATACATTTTTACACTTGATCTCATTTCCTCTGCACAACTCTATGAAGTCAGTGTTATTTTACCCATTTTAGAGATGAAGGAGTAGAAGCAAGATTAGTCACTTACCTGTATAGAGAGATGACTGTAAGTAAGCAGGGACTGCTGCTGCTGCTGCTAAGTCGCTCAGTCTTGTCTGACTCTTCTCGATCCCATGGACTGCAGCCTACCAGGCTCCTCCATCCATAGGATTTTCCAGGCAAGAGTACTGGAGTGGGGTGCCATTTCCTTCTCCGAAGTAAGCAGGGGATCTGGACTCAAATCCAAGGCTGTCTCAGAGTTCCACTCTTTACCACCCCACACTTCTAACTGAAGATGTTTGATGAGCTGTAGTAGGAGAGGCAATGGCAACCCACTCCAGTACTCTTGCCTGGAAAATCCCATGGACAGAGGAGCCTGGTGGGCTGCAGTCCTTGGGGTCACTAAGAGTCGGACACGACTGAGTGACTTCACTTTCACTTTTCACTTTCATGCATTGGAGAAGGAAATGGCAACCCACTCCAGTGTTCTTGCCTGGAGAATCTCAGGGACAGGGGAGCCTGGTGGGCTGCCATCTATGGAGTCACACAGAGTTGGACACAACTGAAGTGACTTAGCAGCAGCAGCAGCAGGTTCTATGTATATCATTTTGAGAACCGTCAATGGGTTAGCAGGTTAGACATGAACATAGATGCTGCCTGATCAATCTCAAATTAAGATAATCTTCTAAACAAATGGCATGCCATTTCCTTTCTTATGGTCACTGCAGGATTTTGATGCTGTTTATAAATGTAGGGGATTCTGAGACAATTTACAGAACCAATAGTTGGAGGCAAAAATTCACCCGTTTGCAGGCTGCTCTATGTACCCCAAACCTGGCTGTTGGCGTTGTGCTCAGTCAAGTGACTGAAAAATGGGTGTTTTAATGTCTTTGAATTCATCCTTTAAATATTGCCTTCTTTTACAGAGAGAGAAAATATGTTTTCTTAGCATGTATGTTATAACATGCTTTGTACTCAGTGGCTTCTCTTCGATGTTGTCTGAGTAGATGATGGTGATGACACCCTGAGTTCCTTTCTTTCAGGTCAAGATGATCAGGCTCTTTGCCAACCAAATGGGACAAATAAGTGTCCTACCAAAAGCTAGAGAAAAACCTGCAGTTATTGCTTATTTTGAAATAACATTCGCTTATAATATCTTACTCTTTGGGCTTTCCTGGTGGCTCAGTGGTAAAGGATCTACCTGTCAATGCAGGAGACATACATTTGATCCCTGGCTCAGGAAATTCCCCTGGAGAAGAAAATGACAACCCACTCCAGTATCCTTGCCTAGGATATCCCATGGACAGAGAAACATGGTAGGCTACAGTCCATGGGGTCACAAAGAGTCGGACATGACTAAGCAACTAAACAAGATCTTATTGTTTGTTTAGGATGCCTTGACCGCAGGAATTTAGTGGTTCAACCATTTTCTGTCATGTCAACATGTTCAATACTGTCTTGTCAAGGTGATTAATGTTAAGATGGAGCAGGAGTTTGCAATTTAGTCCCTAGGGACTTTGCACTCCATCTTTTCCAGTCCATATGAAGTGATTGGCATCTATTCAGATAAATAGTACAAAGGCTAAGTAAACTTAGGTACACAAGGGGAAATATGAGCACCCAGTGACCAGGGAGTAGATTTGGCTCCATTCCATATATATAGTTCATATATCAGGAGATAAGAAATCCCGACTACTAAGGTTGGATGGGGGCAGCCCCTGTGGCTCCATGTACAATATTCACACAACTGGAATCATAGATATGGTCCAGGATGCACCAGTGATCAGCTGGAGTGTGCTCTTGGATAGCATGCAGGGTTTGACCTGGAAAAATCTCGTCTGTGCATTGCCTCTGAGCATTTAGAAGGTAAGTTAAAAAAAAATCTCAGAGATATGACATATAGAGAAGGAACACCATTATTTGTAGCCTTATGAGGGAACAGTTTCCCCAGGACAAGTACCGGATCCATTAAAAGGGGCAAGGAACTTAGTTCTCTTCCAGGGAGCGTAAGGTATAGAAGGCAGATAAGCCCTTCCTATTCCTGAGAGCAAGTAATACAATTGTTTATTGCCCACCTCCTACCCAAAGAAAACAAAGCTGTGAGATCAAGAAAAATGTAAGAAAGCTATATACTTACATGGGCTCAAAACAAGCATGTATTTGGTGTGGCATCTTGAAAAAGTGGTTGCCCTATTTTTTTTTAGGCTTAGCTTTTGCCTTGACAGTTTCACAATTAAAGCCTTATCTTTTAGTCTGCATTTACCTTGCTGAAAGAGATCATTATCCTCAAAAAATGTTCTATCCTATTAGTATTATTTCTTAAGTATCTATTAATACTATTTTTATGAACGGATAATTAACTCAGAGACTGACAACTTTCTTTGAAATTCTCTTTTTTTATTTCCTAAGCATACTCTCATCTCTGACTGTACCTTGTAAACATCTGTCAGGAACTGATGAAATGACCTCATTTGGGTCCCAATCAGCTCAGCCACAAAGACTGTCATGCTTAAGACCTGATATCACTGATGTAGGGTAAAAATGAACAAACTAAGAAAGCACTGTAAAGGTAAAACCTCCCAGGCAAATCAGCCCCCACCCAAAGATTCCCTTTACACAAAGCTGGGATTTTAGGAGAGAAATGTTGAAGGAAAATAATCATTAGAATAATAACTTATACGTGTGATTAAAACACTTGATATCTTGAAAGCAGGGGGTTTTCTTAGAAAAGATTAACTTGAAAATGAATGTGCCAGAGGCTCCCTTTAAGTGTCCTCAAGCCTGCCTTCTCTCTCTCAGCTTCTGAGAAAGGGTCAAATTTGACCCAACATATTACCTTATACTTTGTACCTCTTTGCAGAGATTCTTTCATCCAGAGGTTTCAAAGTGTTTTACAAATGTAAATTAATAAGCCTCATCACTTCTCTCTATAGAGATGGTTCATTTTAAGTAACACAGAAACTTACCTAAATGACTTACTCAAGGTCACCTGAGAAGTCCTTCATAGAATCTGAAAATGGATATTCAAAGTGTAAAAATACCTCCCAGCCTCGCAGCAGATACAGATGCATTGCATCCCTTGGCAAGTACCATTGAAAGGATGAATAACCTTCTTTAATCTTTACAGGGAGGCTTCTTCTAGGCAGCCTTTTCTCAGCCTCACAGAGAACCCACATACCTGGAAACAAAGACTTTAGCTCTCTTCTTCCCTAGCTCACTCAAAGCTGAGTGAGGACAGAACATGACTATTTTTTACAATCTTAATGAATTATTCTGATTTAGTAAATGACCATGTTTTCTTTCATGCCCCCAAACTTGTCTATTAATCCAGACAACAAATATTTATTAGTCATTTTTTTGGCCACTCACTGTGCCAGACCCAAAAACACACTACAGTCATGCTCCTCCCTTCATGAGAAAGACAGGAAACGGATACACTGAGTCAGTCCTGTGTAGATGATAAGCATCGTGAGCTAGGTGAGGTGGGTGGGAATGGATAGATCAGGGAGGACTTCTGTAAGTGAGTGACATGTGACCTGAGACCTGGAGCATGAAAATGAGTTACATTTTCAAAGTACAGGAGGAAGAGTGCTCCAGGCAGAGGAAACAGCCAAAGTAAAGCCCAGAGCTCAAGTGGGAAAAATTTCAGGGAATGTGGTTGTAGAGGAAGGGCAGAGCTTGTGAGTCCTGGGAAGCAGTGTGGATTTTATTCTGAGAACCATGATCAAACCAGGAAAGGTTTTAAGCATGGTGTTAACATGATCTGATTCATGTTTTAGAACTAGTGAATTTTGGAGAATATCTTTCCTCAGCAAACATTTTTATCTGTCTTTACATAAGATTCACCAGGCAGGGCAGGTTTTTCTCATGCCTTACACCCACTGAAGAATATGAGTAGGAAATTGCATGTGTTCTTCTTTAATCCTTACCACACCAGCTCCCTAAATACTCAGGAATTCAACGTAGAACATTGTTTTATAAAGCAAAGACCTACCTCCTCCTGCGCAGCTGGCTCATCCAGTTTTTCCATCCCTCGTTAGCTAGTCTTCTGGCCCTTTATGCGGAGGAAGCTGCAGTGTTCCGTGATTTATCTGTCATCCGACATGGCGCAGACCTCATCACTTTGTATTGACATTAAGTGGCCCTTTGCCCAGATTTTCTGTTTGTGAGCTCTTTGAGGACTGCAGACTATCTTACTCACATTTATATCTTCAGTTGTTATCACAGAGGAAGGTCCAGAGAAGGTGCTCAAAAAATGATGAGCAGATGAGTGAACAACCATGGATTGTTACAAATCAGGACACGTTGGAGTATAAAAGGCAATGTGATTGATGATTATGCTGGGGCACCAGTGGACTGGGCACTCACTGAATTGGAATGTGTGGTCATCTTGTAAAGAATTATGAGAAAAATAGTAAATTCTCTGATTCTGGAGGTCTTTTAGAAGGCACTGTTCATTTGTCCAAGCTGGTTTAGACCAATGGTTCTCAAAGCATGGGAGACATAATAGTGCAGGAAATGCCTATAGGTGGCAAGGGAATCAAGATTAATAATATTGATTCACACTGCCATAATTCCATTTTCAAATTAGATTAATTTCAATTTCATGGGTTTTGTTAAAATTCATGTATGACCTTTATGGGCTTCCCTGGTAGCTCAGATGGTAAAGCATCTGCCTACAATGCAGGAGACCTGGGTTCGATCCCTGGGTTGGAAAGATCCCCTGGAGAAGGAAATGGCAACCCACTCCAGTATTCTTGCCTGGAGAATTTCATGTTCTGAGGAGCCTGGTGGGCTACAGCCCATGGGGTGGTGAAGAGCTGGACACGACTGAGCGACTTCACTCACTCACTACCCATATATATATATATATATATATATATATATATAATATAAAGTTAAATCTTATATATTTTACTTCAAAAGATTTGTTTTAAAAGAAAGTTTTATATCCCAGTCGTACCTGGCAAATGATCGTATTTGCCATGAAGGAAGAACATAGAAGTAAATAAAACTAACATAATATTAAATTCCAGCCAAATATCATTTTCTGTTCAAAGGATCTGATCCTGAGATTTGTTCACTTTTCATCAAAAAAAAAAAAAAAAAAAAAGGAATATCAGCAGAGGTTTGAAGGAGCCAAAGATAAGCTAGAGCTTAATGGAGAGTTTTTCTTTTAAATTATTAGAAATGGTAAATTTCCCATATATTCTATTACTATTTGTCATGTAGAAATTCTAAAGTAAAATGGAAAGGTCATACATACATACATGAATGAAATTAATTTAAAATTAATGATTTAGAAAAAATAAATATGTGCATATACTATTTATTTTTATACTCTTCTTCTCATTATAAGAATTGTGCATGCTTATTGTTGGAATATGATCCTGGAAAACACTTATAGCATAAAGCTGAAAATTAAAAACAGATGATCACCATTTAAGAACAAATACATTTAATACATATGAGTTTTTTTCTTTTATAAATATTCTGATTTTGACTCTCAAAATGTTCATATATATGTAAATCTAAATTTACATAAGAAAAAAGGGTTATGGTTTCATTTATTAAAAACAATAATAGAATTACTTTAAATATAAAACTTTTAATTTGCTCAGGAATTGTCTAGCAGTCCAGGAGTTAGACTCTCTCCCTGCTCTTACCCTGGGTTCAGTTGCTGTGACCTGTGAACCAGGATTCCACAAGCCGTGCTGCTGCTGCTGCTGCTGCTAAGTCGCTTCAGTCGTGTCTGACTCTGTGCGACCCCATAGACGGCAGCCCACCAGGCTCCCCTGTCCCTGGGATTCTCCAGGCAAGAACACTGGAGTGGGTTGCCATTTCCTTCTCCAGTGCATGAAAGTGAAAAGTGAAAGTGAAGTCACTCAGTCGTGTCCAACTCTTCGCGACCTCGTGGACTGCAGTCCACCAGGCTCCCTCCATCCATGGGATTTTCCAGGCAAGAGTACTGGAGTGGGATGCCATTGCCTTCTCCACATAAGCCATGAGGCACGGCCAAAAAAAGTTTAATTTGCTCAAAATTTATATACATTTAATATTGAGGACCACACTTATGAAGTAACTTAAGACACATCTTTACCAAATACAATTTCATAGTATTTTGGTCAGTTATAGTGAGATGAATGAAGTTTCCTTTTGGAAATCGTGTATTTAAAACCCCACTTTTCTTACTTGCCAGAGATGTACAATTTCTGGCTCTTTACTGACTTACCTTCCTACTGTGGAGGAAAAGCAGAGCAGCTTGAATTGTGCTCTAATTTTCAGTGAGAGGATACAGCTTTGAATCTATTGCCATAGCAAACCAAGGGGTGTAGGGAGATAATTATCTACTTATAAGAATGAAATAGGTGTGGGAAATGTCTATTTATATTTTTTTTCCAAAGCAGAACATCAGCACTGTGCAATATTATTACCTTAACTGCAGGCAGGCTAGATGGTTTATAAAAACAGCAACAACAGCAAGTAGAACAATAACCATCACACCAATGTGATAACCTGCTGTTCCACTGGTAACACCTACTGTTCCTCTCCCTCCCTAAAGAGTTCTCTATGCAGACAGAGAATGGCTCTACCACCATTTGATTTCAATGTTATGGTGTGAGATTAGGATTACATGATCTTGTTATAGCACTTGGTCAGGAAATAATGCAATTAAGAAGATAACCCTTGATCTTGGAACAACCTCCTGTCCATTCCCACCAGCTCCACTCAACTTTAGTATAAATACTAATATAATTTAAGGACTATAGTCTCCATGAAGACTAGGAATCCATGAAGTTGTCTGTCTGTGCTGAAAACACTTGTTGGTTCCTAGAAGGCTCTTCAACAGTGCTGAATGAGCTATCATCATAATAGCTGCTGCTGCTGCTAAGTCGCTTCAGTTGTGTCTGACTCTGTGCGACCCCATAGACAGCAGTCCACCAGGCTCCCCCGTCCCTGGGATTCTCCAGGCAAGAACACTGGAGTGGGTTGCCATTTCCTTCTCCAATGCATGAAAGTGAAAAGTGAAAGTGAAGTTGCTCATTCGTCTCCGACTCTTTGTGACTCCATGGACTGAAGCTTCCCTGTCTTTCACTATCTCCCAGAGTTTGCTCAAACTCTTGTCCATTGAGGCGGTGACTCTAGCCAACTATCTCATCCTCTGTTGCCTCCTTCTCCTCCTTCCCCCAATCTTTCCCAACATCAGGTTCTTTTCCAATGAGTTGGCTCTTTGCATCCAGTAGCCAAGATGTATCAGGTGCTGTGATTTATTGTAATAATTCCAGTTCTCACAAAGACTCTAAATGGTAGTTGTTATTATCTGTATTGTCACACTGAAGAAACAAGTTCAGGAGTGTTAAGTTCGTACAGGATGGGAGTAGAAATTAAAGTTATAGATTTGTCTGATGCCAATATTTCAAGTGCTTCTCTTACAGAATGGAAAAGAGTTATATGGCCTCAAAAAGGGCTTCATATATGAAAAGAAAACTCCAGTGGTGCAGATTCAGATTTTTTTTTGTATGGCCTGAGAATAGTGACATTAAAAAAAAATCCCTATATTAATATGTTTCTGAGACTGTGAAACAGATTTTTTTAATGAGCTGTCTCTAAAGGGTTGGGAGGAACTTTGGTGACTGATAGACATTATTAACACATTTAGGCTCTATTTAGAAAACAACTATGTATGTATATGTGTCCATTGTCTTAATCTTCTTTTTCCCACTGTCTAATCATGCTTCAGGCTTCTCTGGTGGCTCAGCTGGTAAAGAATCTGCCTGCCAATGCAAGAGACTTTGGTTCCATCCCTAGGTCAGGAAGATCTCGTGGACAAAGAAATGGCAACTCACTCCAGTATTCGTGCCTAGAAATCTTGATGGACAGAAGAGTCTGGTGGGTTACAGTTCATGGGGTCACAAAAGAGTTGGACATGACTTAGCAGCTAAACAACAACAGCAATCTCTCTTCAGCAGTCTCGCAGACTGGGTGAGGTGGCAGAGGGGACACGGGCTTGGAGGGGCATCCTGACTGGATGTATTTTTCCTATCTTTTGCTTTTCTCTGGTGGCTGGGCTGCCTTTTGAGGCAAATGGGCAGCCATAGCCAAAGAGAGCCCAGAATATCTGCAGAAGGGAACAGAGGGTGGCACCAAAACAGGCCTGCAGGAGATGAGGACATCAAAAAGATTTGTTCATCAGAGTGTGCAGTTTCCTGCAGCTTTATAAATAATTCACTTGGGTAATGTTTTATCAAAAACTGTACAATCGCCTCAAAAGCCTGACTCTAATGGGCTTAAAAAAATCTTAATAAAAGAACATCAAGGCTTTGACCTGACACCCTTCCCCATCTCAGTATTTTTTTTCCCCCCCTCTTGGGGAAAAAAAATCTGTAACGCAAAAATGAATTTACTGTAATTGCCCACCTAGTGTGTAAAATTTCAGCTTCAGTGTCATGCTTAACAGGTATTGTGGACAAAGCTCAAGCCCAGCTGAGCGCTCAAGATTTCTAGTTGCTATTTCTTTTAATAGCCAGCAGTTGGATCCTCTGCTCACCTTTGGGAAGAAGTCATTGAATCAATTCTTTATTTAACCTCTTTGCTGACTTATATTGCCAGTCCTACAACAAAGGTATTTTAACCCATCTGCTCCTTATTAAGTATGAATTTCCCCCATAGCATTTTCATCCACTGATTTGTGTTTCTTGGAGTACATACTTTGTGTGTACTCATTGTAAAATCTGTTTTTCTGGTCACAAGGTGAGCCACGCAAGAAAATAAGGATGATTCATGAAACTCCTCATCACTCCCAGGAAGAGATTCTAAGCATTTGCCAAAGATGGTGGGTTCTCAAAGAAGGATAATGTTGACTTAGTGGTGAAAGTTGTGAGCTCTGGTCAGATGGCTTGGTTTAAATTTAAGCTACAGCACATATGGGCTGTGTGACACTGAATACCTTCTTCAAGTCTTCTGTATCCAGACTTTCTTCTTATTAGTTGTAGATAATTGTTGCTGGCTAAGAAGGCAGGTGGTGGTTTAATCACTACGTCATATCTGATTCTGCAATCTGAGGAGTATAGCCCTCCAGGCTGCTATGTCCATGGGATTTCCCAGGCAAGAATACTGGAATGGGTTGCCATTTCCTTCTCCAGGGAATCTTTCTGACACAGGAATTGAACCCAGGACTCCTGCACTTCTGGCAGATTCTTTACCGACTGAGCTAAGATGGCAGAGAGGTAAGAAATTGTAGATTGTTTGCTACAATAGAATTCTGTGGATTGGCAAATTTATAAACACACTTTATAGTTTCTGGAAGTACATTCTTCTTCATATTAAGTTTTCCAACATTTCACAAGTCATGTGTAATAATATACCCAAAGTCCTTCTGTAAAGGGAAGACAAAGGAGGATAAATCATGTTCAATAGTTAATATTTCAGGATTTTATCTTAAAATGATCTAGATAGTCAGTGAATATCAATTATTTTATTTATCTCAATATAACTTTACGTTTTTAAATTACCAAAAGACTTTGGAAACTACTGCAGTCAGTTCAGTTCAGTCTCTCAGTCGTGTCCGACTCTTTGTGGCCCCATGAATCGCAGCATGCCAGGCCTCCCTGTCCATCACCAGCTCCCAGAGTTCACTCAGACTCACGTCCATCGAGTCAGTGATGCCATCCAGCCATCTCATCCTCTGTTGTCCCCTTCTTCCCCTGCTCTCAATCCCTCCCAGCATCAAAGTCTTTTCCAATGAGTCAACTCTTCACATGAGGTAGTGGAGTTTCAGCTTTAGCATCATTCCTTCCAAAGAAATCCCAGGGCTGATCTCCTTCAGAATGGGCTGGTTGGATCTCCTTGCAGTCCAAGGGACTCTCAAGAGTCTTCTCCAACACCACAATTCAAAAGCATCAGTTCTTCGGTGCTCAGCCTTCTTCACAGTCCAGCTCTCACATCCATACGTGACCACAGGAAAAACCATAGCCTCGACTAGACGGACCTTAGTCAGCAAAGTAATGTGTCTGCTTTTGAATATGCTATCTAGGTTGGTCATAACTTTTCTTCCAAGGAGTAAGTGTCTTTTAATTTCATGGCTGCAGTCACCATATGCAGTGATTTGGGAGCCCCCAAAATAAAGTCTGACACTGTTTCTACTGTTTCCCCATCTATTTCCCATGAAGTGATGGGACCAGATGCCAAGATCTTCATTTTCTGAATGTTGAGCTTTAAGCCAACTTTTTCACTCTCCTCTTTCACTTTCACCAAGAGGCTTTTTAGTTCCTCTTCACTTTCTGCCATAAGGGTGGTGTCATATGCATATCTGAGGTTATCAATATTTCTCCCACAATCTTGATTCCAGCTTGTGTTTCTTACAGTCCAGCGTTTCTCATGATGTACTCTGCATAGAATTTAAATAAGCAGGGTGACAATATATAGCCTTGACGTACTCTTTTTCCTATGTGGAGCCAGTCTGTTGTTCCATGTCTAGTTCTAACTGTTGCTTCCTGACCTGCATACAGATTTCTCAAGAGGCAGGTCAGGTGGTCTAGTATTCCTATCTCTCTCAGAATTTTCCACAGTTTATTGTGATCCACACAATCAAAGGCTTTGGCATAGTCAATAAAGCATAAATAGATGTTTTTCTGGAATTATCTTGCTTTTTCATAATCCAGCGGATGTTGGTAATTTGATCTCTGGTTCCTCTGCCTTTTCTAAAACCAGCTTGAACATCAGGAAGTTCACAGTTCACATATTGATACAATATAAGCATAATCATTATTGAACAGTTTATAAACTTTTATTTACATCTGTTTAGTTCATTTGTTCTTAACAGTTATGTTTACATTAGTCATGAAAATCTCACAAGACATTAAACAGCTAATTATCATCTTAAGTTATCTTTCTTGATGACAAATTCTCTATCAGAATTAGCATGAGATTTTTTTAACGTCTAGTAAACTTAGGTATAATAAAAGCATTATATTTAATGCTGGTAACTCTAAAGATAAGCCTGTTTCAATGAAAACAATAAATAGCCTTTTATTTATCAAAGATTATCCTAGATCGTATGAACTTGGAAAGCACTTCTATATTTCTGTGAGTAAACTTGATTTATACAATGCTTGTTTGTCTTTAAGCCAATTAGATAGAACTCTTTGCAAACTAATTTTGGTAATAGCATGTGAAGGTAGTAAAACATTAGACATCTATAACATACGTACTTAGATATACATAAACAGATATATAGACACAAAGATATATAGACACAAACAGAGATCGTATCACTTTCATTTTAAGATTTTAGTCATGAGATGAGTATGATAATGCAAAGTTCACTAGTTTTTAAAAGAACAGTTCAACAAGAATTTTAAGATGTTTTATGGCCCTAGTTTTCAAAATAGCCTTTCCGTTTTTTCACCCTTGATAAAAATAACCTTGGTTCCTAGAGAAGACCAGGTAGAACACTTACATCTCAAAGACCAGAGAAAGAATGTAAGTTTCACCAAGAGTGATTTTGTTTCACAATTCTAGATTTTTACAATTTCTACAAGCCTTTTGAGATGAATGGGGAAGGGTGAGTGCATACCTGCTAAAGTTACATCAGTCCTGTCCATCTCTTTGTCTGCCCATGGACTATAGCCCACCAGGCTCCTTTGTCCATGGGATTCTCCAGGCAAGAATACTGCAGTGGGTTGCCATGCCCTTCTCCAGGAGATCTTCCCAACGCAGGGGTTGAACTCATGTCTCTTCCATCTCCTGCAGTGGCAGGTGGGTTCTTTGCCGGTAGCACAAAATGATAGGTTGGTCTTGGATTGTTTCTAGAGCCACAGTTCTGGTGCTGTAAAACTCAATTTGTAAGAAAAGTTCAGTTGTTTTAAATTTTTCAAAGAATAGGGTTACAGCCTGAATGCTGTGGATGCTGACCTACCCATCCCAGTACATGGTCCTCAATCTGATTTTTAGTATCAGAAAGAAGAGCTTTAAAAGATGGACATCAAGAAATACCTACAGTCTAGATTTAGAGTTCTTTGTCTTTAAGATGTTTTAGTAAATGTTTTCTGTGTTTCCCAACCATTTTTTTCTTTCTCTCTGGATACATAGTTTCATTTTAGGAGCATGCTCAGGCACTAACATAGACTGCGCCAGGCTCCTCTGCCCATGGAATTTTCCAGGCAACAATACTGGGTTGCCATGTCCTCTTCAAGGAGATCACCCTGACCAAGTAAGCGGTGGAACCTGTGTCTCTTGTGCCTCCTGCATTGGCAGGCAAATTCTTTACCACTGGAGCCACCGGGGAAGCCCTGTGACCACTGTAATGCTCTGTTATCTTGAATAAGCTTAACCTGCTTGTTCAGCCTTTAAACAAATTTCTGTTTGCCCGAGGCCTCACTCCTGACCCTGTCCAGCTTAAGTTAGACCTGTTTTGTTTCTAAGTCGGACCCGATCCATCACCTGAAAGCCTGATTTCTACACCAGATTTTGCCCAACTCCTGCCATTTTCAGGATCCAGGCTGGAGAAGAAATGCTCAGTCTGAAGGCTCCCAAGGCACAAGCTTTGGATGGAAATTGGAGGGAACTTACCTTAAGGCAGTGAGGAAGCAGTGACACAGGGGGCCCTGTAGGTAATTTTGCTCTGTTGCTCCTTGCCCCTGAGGCCTGTGGGGTGGGGTGGAAGGGGTCTCCTTGGATTCCCTCTTCAGTCACCAGACCTGTGAAAAGATAAACAGATGCATATTAAAATTTTAAAGTTATTTAAGCAAAATCAATCTAAGCAGGAAGCTTCCAAACTAGCCAATAGGAAGGAGCTCTGAGGAGCAGTGTGAGATGACTTTTAGAGCCAGAGAGAGCAGGGACAAGGGAGTTATGTTAAGGTAAGTTCATATGCCTGATGCTTAGGAGGCCAAACTGAAACATCAGAATAGAGAAAGGTTTATCGCAAGGCTGTGCAGGGAGATAGTGGCTCATGCCCTAAAAACCCAGAACCCCCTGAAAGGTTTCTGCAAAGCACTTTGAAAAGCCAAATGGGAGGGGATGGGGGTCACAGGGTCTGTGCTCAGCTCATGGACAATTATCTAATTGGCTGATGGTGAGGTAGCAGGGTGTCACAGAGGTTAACATTGTCAGTCCCTAGGCTTCAGGAGGCCTGGGTCTACATGCTTATGGTCATCAAGTAGCAAACATCTTTCATTTGTTGGAGAGGGAAGGGTTTTTTATATCTACAGAACAACTCAGGAAATGTGTATCCAATACTATTATCTAGGTGCTTCAGAGAGGTGCTAAAGCAGAGGATATGGGAGAAGGCAATGGCACCCCACTCCAGTACTCTTGCTGGAAAATCCCATGGACAGAGGAGCCTGGTGGGCTGCAGTCCATGGGATCGCTAAGAGTTGGACATGACTGAGTGACTTCACTTTCACTTTTCACTTTCATGCACTGGAGAAGGAAATGGTGGCCCACTCCAGTGTTCTTGCCTGGAGAATCCCAGGGACAGGGGAGCCTGGTGGGCTGCCATCTATGGGGTCGCACAGAGTCAGGCACGACTGAAGCGACTTAGCAGCAACATGGGGGAAGAGTGGATGGCAGGGGTCTATCCCCTGGAGAAGGGCATGGCAACCCACTCCAGAATTCTTGCCTGGATAATCCCATGGACAGAGGAGCCTGGTGGTCTACAGTCCCTGGGATCACAAAAGACTCAGACATGATTGAGCAACTAAAAATTTATTCAGGCAGATGACCTAACTAATACTGATCAGCTATCTCCTGATTTTCTGGTTTAAGATTCCATTTCTGGGAAAGCCAAAACCTTAATTAAATTTCCATTTGAGGCTCAGCATAAGCAATCCCATTATTGGGCTAGTTATTTTACTTTTAGGAATACAAAAGCATCATCTGCAGAATAAACTCATCTGGAAGCTTCTAGAGATAATTTTATTTAATAAAAGGAGACATTATTTATTTAAAACTGTGTGGGCATTTTAAGGAGAAAGGTTTTTTTCCTGTTGTTTCTTTTGTTTGTGTTTAAGAATATTTATTTGGCTGTGCAGGGTCTTAGTTGTGGCATGTGGGTTCTTTAGTTTAGGCATGTGGGATCTTTAATTTAGGCATGTGGGTTCTAGTTTTCTGTCAAGGGATCCAACCCTGGTTCTGAGTTGGGCGTACAGAGCCTTAGCTACTAGACTAGTGGGAAATACCTTGAGGAGAAAGGTTAAAAGATTTTTCAAAAGATAGAGACTTCCGGGTGGTTCAGTGGTTAAGAATCTACCGTGTAATGCAGGGGATTTGGGTTCAATCCCTGATAAGGGAACTGGGATCCCACATGCAACCTGTAAGCCAGCAACTACTGAGCCTGTGAGCAAAAACCCAACACAGCCAAATAAAAAATAAAGCTTATTTTTTTAAAAGATTTTTCAAAGACAGAATTTCTGAAATTTTCTTTCTCCTTTTCTCTTTCTCATTGTCCTCATCATTCTCTTCTTTCTCTTTTTTTGTCCCTTCTTCCTTCTCCTCACCCTTTTCTGTCTTTCTTCAGTCAAGCTCAGAGTGTATGACATTTATGGTATGAAGTCTTCAGGGAGCAAGATGTGCAGCAGTCAGCTAGCTTGGGAAGGTTAAAGGTAGTAGAGTGCAGCCTTTAATAGTTGAAAAGTTGATAGCAGATCAGTTCAGTTCAGTTACTCAGGGTCTTTTCAAATAAGTCAGCTCTTTGCATCAGGTGGCCAAAATATTCTCTAACACCACAGTTCAAAAGCATCAATACTTCTGTGCTCAGCTTTCTTCACAGTCCAACTCTCACATCCATACACGACTACTGGAAAATCCATAGCTTTGACTAGATGGACCTTTGTTGGCAGAGTGATGTCTGTGCTTTTAATATGCTGTCTAGGTTGGTCATAACTCTCCTTCCAAGGAGTAAGCATCTTTAATTCCATGGCTGCAATCACCATCTGCAGTGATTTTAGAGCCCCCTCCCAACCAAAATAAAGTCAGCCACTGTTTCCCCATCTATTTGCCATGAAGTGATGGAACAGATGCCATGATCTTAGTTTTCTGATGTTGAGCTTGAAGCCAACATTTTCACTCTCCTCTTTCACTTTTATCAGAGGCTCTTTAGTTCTTCTTCACTTTGTGCCATAAGGGTGGTGTCATCTGCATATCTGAGGTGATTTATATTTCTCCCAGCAATCTTGATTCCAGCTTGTGTTTCCTCCAGCCCAGCATTTCTCATGATGTACTCTGCATATAAATTAAATAAGCAGGGTGACAATATACAGCCTTGATGTACTCCTTTTCCTGTTTGGAACCAGTCTGTTGTTCCATGTCCAGTTCTAACTGTTGCTTTCTGACCTGCATATAGGTTTCTCAAGAGGCAGGTTAGGTGGTCTGGTATTCCCATCTCTTTCAGAATTTTCCACAGTTTATTGTGATCCACACAGTCAAAGGCTTTGGCATAGTCAATAAAGTAGTAATAGATGTTTCTGGAACTCTTGCTTTTCGATGATCCAGTGAATGTTGGCAATTTGATCTCTGGTTCCTCTGCCTTTTCTAAAACCAGCTTGAACATATGGAAGTTCATGGTTCATGTATTGCTGAAGTCTGGCTTGGAGAATTTTGAGCATTACTTTATTAGAGTATGAGATGAGTGCAATTATGTGGTAGTTGAGCATTCTTTGGCATTGCCTTTCTTTGGGATTGGAATGAAAACTGACCTTTTCCAGTCCTATGGCCACTGCTGAGTTTTCCAAGTTTGCTGGCATATTGAGTGCAGCACTTTCACAACATCATCTTTCAGGATTCGAAATAGCTCAACTGGAATTCCATCACCTCCACTAGCTTTGTTCGTAGTGATGCTTCCTAAGGCCTTCTTGACTTCACATTGCAGGATGTCTGGCTCTAGGTGAGTGATCACACCATTGTGATTATCTGGGTCGTGAACATCTTTTTTTTTTTTTTAAATATAGTTCTTCTGTATATTCTCACCACGTCTTCTTAATATCTTCTGCTTCTGTTAAGTCCATACCATTTCTGTCCTTTATTGAGCCCACCTTTGCATGGTATCTCTAATTTTCTTGAAGAGATCTTTCCTATTCTATTGTTTTCCTCTATTTCTTTGCATTGATCGCTGAGGGAGGCTTTCTTATCTCTTCTTGCTATTCTTTGGAACTCTGCATTCAGATGGGTATATCTTTCCTTTTCTCCTTTGCTTTTCACTTCCTTTCTTTTCACAGCTATTTGTAAGGCCTCCTCAGACAGCCATTTTGCTTTTTGGATTTCTTTTTCTTGAGGATGGTCTTGATCCCTGTCTCCTCTATAATGTCACGAACCTCTGTCCATAGTTCATCAAGCACTCTGTCTATCACATCTAGTCCTTTAAGTATATTTCTCACTTCTACTGTATAATCATGATAACAGATAGATTCAAACAAGACTTAAAATGCCACACTAAGACATGGTAACCCAGAGTTACTTGATGAGGCAGAGGAAATGGGATGTATAATACTTTTATTCTTCTGAACATGAGGTTGTGACCTTATCAGTATTTCTCCAGAATCCACGAAAACTTGAAATGTCTGTTAAGAATCATGACTAGTCTATGAAATATTGTATGAGCATGGTGGGCAGCAGAAATATTCACTCTATGTGTTGTCAGGACTTGGCCTGCCTGAATTCAGTCTATGGAATTCAGCAGAGAGGAGAGGGTTGGTTGATACACTGATGAGGGACAGCATGAAACATCTTATTTCCCTATTTTCTCTTTCTGATAATCTTCCTTTCTTTTAACTAACCCCAACCTCAGCCCTTGTGTACTCACTTCTCGGCTTGGACTTCTATACTTTTGAAGGTATCAATTCAACCTTCAAAGTGTCATGAATCAGAAGGTTCTTTTTTTTTTCAGGCTCTCTGTTTTACAAGGAACTTTTAACAAAGTCCAACAAAGCCACAGTGCTTCTGAAAGCCAGCTCTGTTTAAATTGTACCCAGGTAATTATAATTTCTTTAACTGTGGCCATTCCTCTGGTATATGTATTCACACTAAAAAAGATATTTTGAAATTCTTTAACAGCATATTAAAATGCAAATCGGTCTTCCTATTAAAGATTTCTGGAAGTTCTCTGACAACACATTTAAATGCAAATTGCCAAAGTGTAGATGCTAAAATTAAAATTGGGAAACATAATACACCTCCATGGAGGGGCTGATTCTTTGAACAGCAGAGAGGAAAGCAGTGCTCTGGGCTCCCTGTATTGTAATCACACAGTTGGTCAGCGACCAGGTGGAGAATAACACCTGTGGAGAATAACAGTCCTACTGCCCAGTTGCTCTTCCCCATCTATGTGTAATTCTGCAAAAGGGATCTGAGCAGAGTGGACCCATTGCAGTCTGACAGCCAGATGCTCCGCCTTCCTTTTTCACCTGTCTTGTTGCCTAGACAGACAGGGGAAGGCCAAGCTTCTGACCCACTGGTATTTTGTACTCTCTGACTCTCCCTTGCCCTATTTACAGCCCTTCTGAGGTTTCTCCCCTTTCTCTGGTTATCTCTAGAGCTAGGTAGTTATAGGAGGCAGATTCCCATGGCAACGATACAAGCCAATGCTTTCCCAGTTCTACTTTTGTGATACCGCAGGGTCCTTCCAATTATCCCAAAGGGTGTCACAGGATTCTCAATTAAAATTAGTTTTAATTTACCCTAAATTTAAAAATAAATAGGTGTCATTCTGTGCTTTGGGGCCATTGGGTGGTGAAAGATGTAGGCTTCTGGTAAGGTGTGTTGTGGGAGTGAAATTAAATAATGATCTACTTAAAAGACTTGAAAATGTAATGTTGGATATCCTTTCAAGACTGTTGTTGAACGGTGTAGAATGGACTCCTAATTCCTAAAATGCAGCTTCAAGATTAATATTCTAAGATAGCCTGGGTTGTGAGCAAAGCCTTTTTGCAAGGATGAGCATTCTATTCTCGGGCATTGTTTCTCCAGGCGATGTGTTTTTAGTATTTTTTAAGTCAAAATCTGGGAAAATTTCCAGATGAAATATCTCTCTTTGGTATATATAGTTCATTGCATTCTTTGTTTAAAAGTAATTTTTAATTACATAAAAATACATGAACACTTTTTTTTTCTTAAAGACTCTTTTGTTTTAAACCCAGTGCCAGCCTCTTTTCCTGAGAGTTAACTTTGTTACGAATTTGATGTGTAGTCTTCTGAAAATTCTAATATGTATCTATAGATGATGTATGGAACTATAGTGTGTATCTTTAATAAAGGAAATGACATTGTTCATTGTTCTATCTCAATATTTCTTAGGGGATTATAAGTTTTCATGTGTATATTTTTAATTCATTTATTTGCTTTTAGAATTATATCATATGATTATGCTTGCTTATGTATGCTCAGTCTATAAGTCACGTCTGACTGCAACCCCTGTCTGTAGCCCATCAGGCTACTCTGTCCATGGAATTAATCTCTTAATGGCAGACATTTAGATTACTAGTAATTTTCTACTATTATAAATAATGCTGCAGGAAATTATTTTGCATGTGGTTTGTTTAGGATGGATACTTAGAAGTGAAATTACTATGATTCTTATTTTTAAAGGATTTTGCGCCTTTCTCTTAGCCCTTTTGTATCTGGCAGACACCTGGAAATGTCCCTTATTAATTAATAGGTTCTTGTTTCCAGGAAGGAGAGCTCTGGTTTCCTATTGCTACTGTATTCTGTAATCTGTGTAATTATAAAATAACAATATTGCAAGAAATCACATCGTTATGACAGTCACATCCTGTGTTAATCCACAGTGCAAATGACAGAGCTGTGAAGCAGAGCTCTGAGTGATGGAGTTAATATCATTTATTCAGTGTTGTTATATATCCATGGATTCTGTATTCTTCCCTGAGGGTGAAAAACTCACTATATATTTTTCCCCTAAATGTTTTATTTCTCTTTGGAAAGTTTGCTGTAGGGCAGAATTAATAATTTGCAATAATAAATAATTGTGTTATTTGGTGGGCTTCAAAGTCAGGAAGTATTGAATTATCTTGTGAATTCTGGCAGAATAGATGGATCATAGTTGATGATGATAATTGTTATAAGGCTCCTTTCAGCTAGGGGCTTCCCTGGTGGCTCAGAGGATAAAGCGTCTGCCTGCAATGCAGGACACCTGGGTTCAATCCCTGTGTCAGGAAGATCCCCTGAAGAAGGAAATGGCAACCCATTCCAGTACTCTTGCCTGGAAAATCCCATGGACGGAGAAGCCTGGTAGACTACAGGCCCACAAAGAGTTGGACATGTCTGAGCGACTTCACTTTCACTTTCAGCTAAGTGGAATCCTCACTCAAAAAAAAAAAAAAAAAAAAAAACCAACTCATAGACTGCAGAATGACTTCCCTTTGTAGAGTACACACTAAGCTTAGTTAGAGAGTAGAAGGGCATTTGCATTGTATAATTTCAATCACAGATGGTTAAACTTGGAAAAGAACTTAGACCAATACCCTCCTATTCCATTTCTTTCATCTCAAAGAGATGATGTAAGTATCCAAGATCACTTAGCAAGATAAAGTAGGGCTAACATTATAAACCAGATTTTTAAAAATTTTACTTTTAAAAGTTTACATACAGTAAAATTCACTCCCCCTTTTTGGTATATTTTCCTGTGAATTTTGACAAATACACCAACACAATAAGGATATAGAATAGTTTTATCACTCCAGAAAATTACGTGCTGCCCTCTTTGTAGTCAAATCGTACTTCCACCACTAACCTCTAGCAACATCTGACTTCTGAAATGGTCGTGCTATTTCCAGAATATCATATAAATGAAAGTATATAGTATTTCATCTTTTTAAGCCTGGCTACTTTCATTTACTTAATATGTTTAAGATTTCATTATGTTGTTGACTGTATTAGAAGTCCATAGCTTTTCATTTCCGAATATCATTCCATTGTATAACTACACCCCTGTTTATGTATCCATCTACTTAATGAAGTATTAGATTGTTTCTAACTTTTGATTAAAAATATGTTGCTATAAATATTTGTTTACAAATTTTTGTGGGAACATAAGATGTTTCTCTAGGGTAGATAACTAAATGTGGAAGGTTAAACAAGAAAAAGTAAGAATTTCTGGGCATATATATATATATATAACATTATAAGTAAGGGCTTTCCTGGTGGCTCAGCAGTAAAGAATCCACCTGCAATGCAGGAGACTTGGCAGGAGCCATGTGCTGGATCCCTGGGTTGGGAAGATCCCCTGGAAAAGGAAATGACAACCCACTCCAATGTTCTTGCCTGGGAAATCCTATGGACAGAGGAGCCAGGTAGGCTGCAGTCCGTTGGGCTACAAAAGGGTCAGACTCGGCTTAGTGACTAAATAACAGTGGTATCTCATTGTGTTCTTAATTTGTATTTACCTAATGATGAAAGTCCATGGGGTCGCTAAGAGTCGGACACGACCGAGCAACTTCACTTTCACTTCTCACTTTCATGCATTGGAGAAGGAAATGGTAACCCACTTCAGTGTTCTTGCCTGGAGAATCCCAGGGACTGGGGAGCCTGGTGGGCTACCGTCTATGGGGTTGCACAGAGTTGGGCACGACTGAAGCGATTTAGCAGCAGCAATGATGAAAGTGAAAAAGGAGAGTGAAAAAGTTGGCTGAAAGCTCAGTGTTCAGAAAACTAAGATCATGGCATCCAGTCCCATCACTTCATGGCAGATAGATGGGGAAACAGTGGAAACAGTGGCTGACTTTATTTTTCTGGGCTCCAAAATCACTGCAGATTGTGACTGCAGCCATGAAATTAAAGTACGCTTACTCCTTGGAAGGAAAGTTATGACCAGCCTAGATAGCATGTTAAAAAGCAGACATGGCTTTGCCAACAAAGGTCCTTCTAGTCAAAGCTGTGGTTTTTCCAGTGGTCATGCATGGATGTGAGAGTTGGACTATAAAGAAAGCTGAGTGCAGAAGAATTGATGCTTTTGAACTTTGGTGTTGGAGAAGACTCTTGAGACTCCCAAGGAGATATAACCAGTCCATCCTAAAGGAGATCAGTCCTGAATATTCCTTGGAAGGACTCAAGCTGAAGCTGAAATTGCAATACTTTGGCCACCTGACGCAAAGAGCTGACTCATTGGAAAAGACCCTGATGCTGGGAAAGATTGAGGGCAGGAGGAGAAGGGGATGACAGAGGATGAAATGGTTGGATGGCATCATCAACTCGATGGACATGGGTTTGGGTGGACTCTGGGAGTTGGTGATGGACAAGGAGGCCTGGCGTGTTGCGGTTCATGAGGTCTCAAAGAGTCAGACACGACTGAGCGACTGAACTGAAGACTGAAGAATAACTAAAGAAGGCTGAACATCTTTTCATGTGTTTGTTAGCCATCCGTATGTCTTCATTACCAGAGAAATGCAAATCAAGACCACAATGAGGTACCATTTCACACCAGTCAGAATGGCTGTGATCCAAAAGTCTACAAGCAATAAATGCTGGAGAGGATGTGGAGAAAAGGGAACCCTCTTACACTGCTGGTGGGAATGCAAACTAGTACAGCCATTATGGAAAACAGTGTGGAGATTCCTTAAAAATTGCAAATAGAACTGCCTTATGACCCAGCAATCCCACTGCTGGGCATACACACTGAGGAAACCAGAATTGAAAGAGACACATGTACCCCAATGTTCATTGCAGCGCTGTTTATAATAGCCAGGACATGGAAGCAACCTCGATGTCCATCAGCAGATGAATGGATAAGAAAGCTGTGGTTCATATACACTATGGAATACTACTCAGCCCTTAAAAAGAATAAATTTGACTCAGTTCTAATGAGATGGATGAAATTGGAACCGATTATACAGAGTGAAGTAAGCCAGAAAGAAAAACACCAATACAGTATACTGACACATATATATGGAATTTAGAAGACAGTAATGATGACCCTATATGTGAGACAACAAGAGACACAGAGGTATAGAGTGGACTTTTGTACTCTGAGGGAGAGGGAAAGGGTGGGATGCTTTGGGAGAATGGCAATGAAACATGTATATTTTCCTGTAAGAAACGAAACGCTAATCTATGTTCAATGTAGGATGCAGGATGCATGGGGCTGATGCACAGGATGATTCAAGTAGAGGATGTGGGGTGGGAGGTGGAGAGGGCTTCGGCATTGGCAGATTGTGTTCACCTATGGCTGATTCGTGTCAATGTATGGCAAAACAAATACAGTATTGTAATTAAAAAAATAAATAAATTTAATTAAAAAAAAAAAAGGAAGAAGAAGAAGGCTGAAAGCCTGTAATTGATGCTTTGAACTGTGGTGCCTGAGAAGACTCTTGAGAGTTGCTTGGACTGTAAGAGCATCAAACCAGTCAATCCTAAAGGAAATCAACCTTGAATGTTGGAAGGACTGGTGATGAAGCTGAAGCTCCAATACTTTGGTCACCTGATGCAAACAGATGACTCATTGGAAAAGACAGTGATGCTGGGAAACACTGAAGGCAAAAGGAGAAGGGGACAGCAGAGGATGAGATTGTTAGATAACATCACTGACTCAATGGATATGAATTTGAGCAAACTCTGGGAGATAGTGGAGGACAGTGGAGTCTTCTGTGCTGTAGTCCATGGGGTCACAAAGAGTCAGATGTGACTTAGCAACTAAACAGCAAAGCAACGACTAAAGAGGTTGAGTGTCTTTTCATGTGCTTATTTGCCATTTGCAAATCTTCTTTGAGGAATTATTTGTTCAAATCTTTTATCTAGTTTTTAATTGAGTTATTTATTGCCTTTCTGTGGAGTTGTGAGTTATATGTGTATGCATGTATATATATATGTGTGTGTGTATATATTTATATATTCAGGATATATGTACTCTATTGGATATGTGATTTGTGGCTGTTTTTTCCCACTGTGTAGTCAGTCTTTTCATATGCTGTTGCTTTTGGCAAAATTTTTGAATTTTGATAAAGTCAAATTAATCAATTTTCAATATTATGGATTGTGATTTAATATATCTAAAAACTCTTTGCCTTACCCAAGCTTTCAAAGATCTCCTATATTATCTGCTAAGTTTAATAGTTTTATATTTTCTCTTTAAATGTAGAATCCATTTTGAGTTAATTTTTATTTAATGTATGAAGTATAAGTAGAGATTACCTTTATATATATATATATATATATATATATATATATATATATATATATTTTGCTTATGGATGTTTTGTTGTCTAGCACCATTTGTTGAAAAGTCTATTCTTTCTCCATTGACATATTTTTACACTTTTGTCAAAATCAATTTCTATTATCTGTTTATAAAGTCTCTATTCTGTTCCATTGATCTATTTAAGTGTTCTTTCATCAATATTGAACTGTCTTGTTTACTATAGCATTATGATAAGTGTTTAAAAAAATAAAATGAGTCCTCCAACTTTGTTCTTATTTTTCAAAATTGTTCTGGCCCCTTTAGTGCCTTTGCTTTTCATTAAAATTTAGAACCAAATTGTGAGTATCTCTAACAGCAACAACAAAAATCTTGCTAGAATTTTTACTGCAATTGTGTTATATTTATAGATCAGTTTTGGGGAAATTTGAGGAAAATTGAACTCTTAGAATATTGAAGTTTCCAATCAACACACATGGTGTATTCCTCACTTATTTGTATTCTTTTTTAGTTTCTTACATCTGTGTTTTGGAATTTTCCGCAACAGTTGTAGCATATATTTTGTTAGGTTTTGGGGGCATTTTACAAGATTTTTCATTTTCATTTTCTCTCTCTCTCTCTTTTTTTTTTTTTTTTCCAATTATCTGGTATTCTTGCCCACCCACTTGCTTGCTTTCCTTTTCTTCTGTCCTTCCTTTCTCCTTTCCTTTTTCCAAAGCATGTCCAGTTTATGTGCATAACAGGACCTTGTGTTTATTACAATGTCAATAGATAGTGTTTAAATTCTAATTTCCTTTGAGCATTTGTGAACATCATTTTTAAAAACCTTTCAATCATTTCTGCTACCTCTCACCCGCTGCCTATAGCAACCACCAATTTATCCTCTGTATCTATGATCTTTTTGAAAAACAGAGCCAATATTAGACAGATCATATGATATTTGTCTTTCTCTATCTGACTTATTTCACTTGGTATAATTTCTTCAAGGTCTGTTCATGTGTTGCAGATAGCACTATTTTATTCTTTTGTTTTTAAATAACTGAGTAGTATTTCATTGCATATAGATTCCACATCTGCTTTATTCAGTCATCTGTCAATGGATATTTAGGTTGCTTTCTTATCTTGTCTATTATAAATAATTCTGCAGTGAACATGAGGGTGCATATATATTTTTATGTTAGTATTTTTGTTTTCTTAGATAAATGCCCAGAAGTGGAATTGCTGAATCATATTGCTATTTCTATTTTTGATTTTTGAGGATCTTCCATACCTCTTTCCAGTGTGGCTATACTAGTTTACATCATCACCAAGAGTACACAAGGATTTTTTTTTCTTCACATCCTTGCCAACATTTGTCATTTGTTGCCTTTTTATAATAGCCATCCTAACAGGTATGAAGTGATCTCTTATTGTGGTTTTGATTTCCACTTCCCTGAAAATTACTGATTATTATTGTTGCATCTTTTCATGTACTTGTTGCCCATCTGTGTGTCTTTGGAAAATGTCTATTTGAAAATTTAAAATGTCTGTTCAAATTTTGACTTTCCATTGTTTACTGCTTACTGTAAAGAAATGTGATTTATTTTAATGTATTGATTGTGAATCCTGCAACCATGTTAAGCTCACTTATTAGGTGTAGGAGATTTTTGTAGATACCTTGGGAAATAGATGGGGAAACAGTGGAAACAGTGTCAGACTTTAGTTTTGGGGGAAGGGCTCCAAAATCACTGCATGTGGTGACTGCAGCCGTGAAATTAAAAGACACTTACTCCTTGGAAGAAAAGTTATGACCAACCTAGATAGTATATTCAAAAGCAGAGACATTACTTTGCCGACTAAGGTCTATCTAGTCAAGGCTATGTTTTTTCCTGTGGTCATCTATGGATGTGAGAGTTGGACTGTGAAGAAGGCTGAGCACTGAAGAACTGATGCTTTTGAACTGTGGTGTTGGAGAAGACTCTTGAGAGTCCCTTGGACTGCAAGGAGATCCAACCTCCATTCTGAAGGAGATCAGCCCTGGGCTTTCTTTGGAAGGAATGATGCTAAAGCTAAAACTCCAATACTTTGGCCACCTCATGTGAAGAGTTGACTCATTGGAAAAGACTCTGATGCTGGGAAGGATTGGGGGCAGGAGGAGAAGGGGACGACAGAGGATGAGATGGCTGGATGGCATCACTGACTCGATGAACGTGAGTCTGAGTGAACTCTGGGAGTTGGTGATGGACAGGGAGGCCTGGCATGCTGCAATTCATGAGATCGCAAAGAGTCAGACATGACTGAACGACTGAACTGAACTGAACTGACATTTTCTATATAGACAGTGATGTTGCCTGTGAGTAGAGACAAGTTTACTTTTTTTTTTTCCCAATCTGTATGTTTCTTCTTTTATTGTGCCTTATTTCAATGACTAGGGCTTTTATAGTGCTAGGTAGGAATGATGAAAGTAGATATTCTTATCTCGGCCTCTGGTTTAGGGAGAAAGCATTAATTTTTTAAACATTAATTGTGATATTAGATACATGTTTTTATAGAGATTCTTAATCAAGTTAAAGAAGATCACTTGTATTTCTAGTTTGCTAAAAGTTTTTACTGTGAATTAATATTGAATTCCATCAAAAATTTTTCTGTATCTATTGATATGATTGATGTCATTTTCTTCCTTAGTCTGTTAATATGATGGATTACACTGATTTATTTTCTCATAATAAATCAGTCTTGCATTCTGAGATAAACCATACTTTGTCCTAGTCTATGCTTCTTTTTATATATTGCTGGATTTGACTCCTAATATTTCATTGAGTTTTTTTAATATCTCTATTTGTGAACAATATTGGTGTGTAGTTTTCATTTCTTATATTGCCTTGTTTGGTTTTGTTGCCAGAGTACTGCTGGCATCATAAAACAAGTTGAGTAGTACTCCCTCCTTTTCTGTTTTTTTAGAGGAGAATTTGAGGAATTGGCATGTTTATTATTTTCTTATATGCTTTGTAAAGTTCACCAGTGAAACCACCTGGGTCTGGAATTTTCCTTGTTAGAAGTTTAAAATTATGAGGGCCAGACAGTAAAGAATCTGCCTACAATGCAGGAAACCTGGGTTCTATTCCTGAGTCAGGAAGATCCCCTAGAGAAGGGAAAAGAATCCCATGGACAGAGAAGCCTGGTGGGCTACAGTCCATGGAGTCACAAACAGTCAGCCACGACTGAATGACTGATACTTAATATTATGAATTAAAGTCTTTAAATAGACGTCACATGTGTGCTTAGTCATGTCCGACTCTTTGTGACCCCATGGACTGTGGCCCTTAGGCTCCTCTGCCCATGGAATTTTCCAGGGAAGAATACCGGAGTGGGTTGCCATTTCCTACTCTAGGGTTACTCTATTCAAATTATGTTTTTCTTCTTGAGTAGTTTGGCAGTATGGTCCACATCATCTAAGTTGTTGAATTTATGACCATAAAGTCATCCTTAGCATTCCCCTATAATTATTTAGTATCTGTTGAATCTGTAGTGATATATTCTGATATTGATAGTTTGTGCTTTCCTGTTTTTTTCTTTGTCAATATGAACAGAAGTCTATCAATTTTGTTTATCTTTTGAAAGAAGCTGCTTTTGGTTTTATTGATTTTTTTTTTCTGTTTTCCCTTTTTCTATTTTATTTTTCTTACTTCCTTCTACTTGGTTAAATTCCAGATGTTCTTCTTTTTCTCATGTCTTAGACTAGAAACTTCAGTTATCCATTTGAGTGCTGAAGAGTGTTCTTCATTTCTAAGAGAAGCATTGAATGATATAAAATTTCTTCTAGCACCATTTTAGAAGCATCCCATAATTTTTAATGGAACTGAATTCTATTCAGTTCCAAATATTTTCTGGTAGCTTCCAATCTTTTCACTGATGGTTGTACTGAAGATAATTGTGATTTTGGTGTGCTTCTGAGAAGTCAGTTCAGGATCTTTCTACTCTGTCATCTTGGTAGCCCACACACACAAAAAAAATCCAATTCAGAATATTTTCTACCTTCCTTGAGACTTTCTGTTTGACTCATAAATTATTTGAAAGTGCGTTTTAAACTTTCAAATATTTGGAAATTTTTAAAAGATTTTTTTTTCTGTTAGTTCTGATAGTTTTTTATGACCCAGTATATGGTCTATCTCACTGAATATTCCATATGGACTCGAAAAGAACATGTATTATACTATTGTTAAGTGGGGTGCCTTATGAATGTTAATTAGGTCAAGTTGATTGATAGTGTTGCTCAGGACCTCTATATCCTTATTGATTTTCTTTCTTGATCGTTTGATTACTGAGAGATGAGTGTTAGAGTCTCCAAGTATAATTATGAATTTGCCTTCTTCTCTTTTTAATTGCACTCATTTTTTTCACATATTTTGGATATGTTAGTAGGTGCAGATGCATTTAGGATTTTGATATTTTTATGAATTGACTCTTTTTTAATCTTTTGTAAATTTCCTCTTTATCTCTGATAATTATCTTTATCCAGAACACTGCTTTATCTTATCTTTATGTAGCCAATCTTGTGACTAACTTGGTGACAGGATATGAGAGGGAATGAAGAAAGACCCTTGAGACCCCATTTTCCAGTTCCTCTGGTCATAAAGAAGCATATCTTTTCTAGTTATCTAAAAATCTGCAGAGGAGGGGCCTCCCTGGTGGCTCAGTGGCAAAGAATCCCCCTGTCAGTGCAGGAGACATGGGTTTAGTACCTTATCTGGGAAGATCCCACGTGCCCTGGAGCAATTGAGCCCCTGTGCCACAACTATGGACCCTGTGCTCTGGAGCCCAGACATGCAACTACTGAAGTGAAGTGAAGTCGCTCAGTCCTGTCCGACTCTTTGCGACCGGTGGACTGTAGCCCACCAAGCTCCTCCGTCCATGGGATTCTCCAGGCAATAGTACTGGAGTGAGTTGTCATTTCCTTCTCCAGGGGATCTTCCTGACCCAGGGATCGAACCCAGGTCTCGCGCATTGCAGGCAGACGCTTTAACCTCTGCGAAGGCCCAGCAACTGCTGAAGGTGGTATGTTCCAGAGTCCGCCACTGCAGTGAGAAGCCCCTGCACCACAGCTGGGGAGTAGCCCCAACTCGCCGAAACTAGAGAAAAGCCTACACAGCAACGAAGACCTCGCACAGCCAGAAAAAAATGAGTAAATGAACAATGAAACAAATCTGCAAAGGAGTATGGCCTCATGCCTGAGGCCAGCACAGGAGAGTAAAAAATATTAAATTATATCAGTCTTCCCCTAGCAGATCTATCCCACATGGGGGCCCCTTCCTAGTACTCTGGCCACTGGAGAAGAACATTTCTTTTTGTTTGTGCCGCTCCCTTAATCATGTGGGATCTTCCCTGACCAGGGACCAGACCCGTACCACTGGACCACCAGGAAAGTCTGAAGAAAATTTCTTTTGAAATGTCTTCTGATTGCACCTGCTGCTTAGTCTTGGAATTCAAGATTTTGTGGAGTTCAAGCTGGGAGATATGCAGGGAAAAATATAGAATGTCTGTACCATGTGGGTTACACTCCTAGTTCCATTATTTACTTTTAGTGTGATTAGATAGGGGCCTTATGCATGCTATCCAGTATTTTTAGTTATAGTTAAAGAAAGTATGGAATGAGCTTACTCCATCGAAGATGGAATCATCACTTTGTAAATCAAATTTTACTCCATGTTGGACAACTCAGAATATTCCTCCCCTCACCCTTCTCTGTCATTTTGGTCAAAAATAACAGTCTTAATCAGTTTTATTATTATGCTTGAAGTTCCATATTACATACTATAAACACTTTTAATACATGTAACTAATACTAGGGAAACAGCCAACTACTTTCAGCCAATTATACCTTAAGTCTGATCAGTTCAGTAAGATTAGCATAAATCATAACTAGGAGATAACAAAAAGTGGAGAACTATATTTGTTTCAAAGAAATGGAAAAGTGACTGGTTTTATGAACACTCTTTTTATAGGGCATGAAAATATATACCCTTCAATAAATGAAAGATAAGAACTTTGTTTACCTAGGAGATATAAATCAGTAGGTATTAATTTTATTTGATCATAAAGTACTTGTTTAGTTGTGATTTCAGAGACACAACACTCTTTGGCTTAAACTAAGAAAGAAATGTGTTTAAAACTTCAGGCTACATTCATAAATGGCTTCATAAACGGTTAATTCACTACGCCAATGGCTGTGTTCACTTACTCAAATTATGTAGCCAGGAAAATCTCTATTCCTCATTTTCATGGCTTGTATAGTTTCTTTTTTTCTTTTTTTTTTTTTTTGACTGGGCTGCATGACATATGGGATCTTAGTTTCCCAACCAGGGATCGAATCTGTGTTCCCTGAAGTGCAAGCGTGGAGTCTTAAATCCTGGACTGCCCAGCCAGGGAAGTCCTGGTTTCTGTCAGCTTTGTTCTCAAGCAGATGCTTCCCATGATGTGGCTAGTTACTAGTAACTAAGCCACTAGTATCTTCAGACTTACTATTCTTCCTCAAAGTAACTACATCAAATAGAGTATCTTCTGCAAAGTTGTAATTGGAAGTTGGAGGTTCTCATCGATTGGTCAGGATTGGGCTTTATTTCCATCTCTGAACCATTGACTATTATTCTGGTTGTACAAAGCTAAGAAGTAGGCTTAGCTTTTGATAAAATAAGTCCCCCAGCAAATTTGAGGTAAGAAGGCATTGCTTCTAAAAAGGCAAAACAAAGAGCTAGCCACTCTGTCAGTGATGTTGAAAGAAGGGTGGAAAGCTATGAAAAGAAATGTTTCCTACTTCACAGTGTGGCTTAGAAGCCTGTTTTGTATAAGAAGGAAAGTTTAAAGGCTGGTTTTCTAAAACTCTAGCAGTAACCATTCTCTTGAATCCAGGGGAGTAAGTGAATTATGCTGAGTTTTTATAGTCCCTGATTTTAACTCTGACATGTATAGTAAGTGCAATTCTCTAGTAAAATTCAATGGCATATACAAAAGAGAGACCATGTTTCTTTCTTTCTTCTTATTTTTTTACTAATTGGTACCTGCTATATTTTGTTGCTTATTAAAAAAATAAGGAACGGATTTCCAGTTAAAAAGATTGCCTTTCAAGTTAAAAAGTATATCAGATATTTTTTAATGTCAACATCTTCATAGATAAGGAAAAAATCATTGAGAATTAAACATAGATCATTGCTTGAAGAAAAGAATTTAGGAAAACAGGGTAGGCACTTCTGAAGTGTGAATGCTCATTTTCAATCTTCCATAGCTCTCACCATAAACTGAGTTGCTCAGGATTAAGGGTTGAGTGTCACGGCCAGAATACCCAAGGGATCATCTGAGACATGCCGTCACAGAAGCACCTCACATAAAGCCCCGCTGTTCAGCTGCCACCAGAGGCATGGGCATGAGACAATGCTTAGAGACAAAACTGCATTACAAAAGACTGAGTCTCTACCCACCAGAGGGGAGTTTGTCTGCAGTATGGTGTGAAGAAATTCTTTACAAGGAGTCATGTGTGATTGCTGCTGTATCACAAAAGAAAAATTTCCCTGAGAACCAAGAAAGAGATCAGAGATTTAGACAAGTCTCTCAGTCTATTGCAAATGGCAGGGTGACTGTTCAGCACTTGAGAAAATCTGAAAGCCTAAAATTATTCCTCAACATCTTGGGATTTCCAGGTGGTGCAGTGGTAAAGTATCCACCTTCCAATTCAGGAGTCACAGGAAACTTGGGTTCAGTCTCTGCATTGGGAAGATCCCCTGCAGGAGGAAATGGCAGCCCATTCTTGCCAGGATAATCCCATGGACAGAGGAGCCTGGTGGGCTAGTCTATGGAGTTACAAAGAATCAGGCACGACTAAGCACACACACATATGAATCTAAATACAGTCGATTATCTGGACTAAGTTTTCTTCATTGGGAACCAGAATGTGGCATAAACCACATCTTACTGCATTTCACTCTAGAATATCTAATGTCCCTACAGCTCATGAAAGCAAATCTCAGGGATCAGATCCATTGCCTGTCTGCTAAAAATTTAAGAGGACTGAGTTTTAAGGCTGTGAAGTCTGTCATTAAGTCTGTCATTTAAGGCCTGTCATTAATATTTTTTTAATCTGTGTAGAGATTAGTTACACTGATCTTACATCACCCTTCTCTTGTCTGCCTGGGAAACACTTTCTTACAGGAGACGGATACCTGTTGCCCAGGACTGGGGCAATGCCACACACATTCCCTCCATTGATTCTGTCCTCGTGCTTTTCTACTTTACATTTTGTTCTTGAGCCAAAAAGATCTTAGGAAAGAAAAAAATCCGCTTAGCTACCTGGAGTGTCAGTCTCTTTATTTGGAACTTGAGGGTAATATTATGTGTTTTGATGAGAGTCAGATAAGATAGAGGCAACCCCTTTACTAAGACCTAGTTGGTTATCAGATTTTGGTAATATATTAAGATATCTTTAATACTGGACATTCTTTCCAAATGACAAAAAATTATAAATTGTACTTTTGTTTCTGAAAATGGATTTTATACTGTTAAATTTAGACAGATATAAAAATAATTGAAATGAAATGAAAATCCAAATTGAAACTTAATGAACATTTATTAAGCATGTAAAACCAAACAATGAAAACCTTTACCATAAAATTTCCTTTTCAAAACATTTTCTCCATGAACTGTATGGGTAAAATATACTGAAATATATCTATTAAAATCATTAATTTTTGTACTGATATTTTCCTTTTATAATTGCAAGTATCCTTTATCCATCGTAAACATGTTTATCATCGAGTCAGTATACCTGAATGCTTCTCAATTACTGGAGTAGTAAATATCCATGGAAAAGAAGTTCCCATAATAACTTTTTTTTCAAGGATCTTTTGCTCTTTTATATCAGTAAGATCTTTCCTTCTGAGCATCCATTAATGTTGTGCTTTTATAGACAGATGTGAAATTGTCTCTTTTGGTAACATAACATTACCAAGACATTTGCTTGCAAAAGTTCTGTTTTTATTTTCTCTTGATGCCTGTCAAGAAGAGCAGTTTTCACCTTCAGTAATTTCAGATAGGGTGCCTAGAAATCATCTTTGAAGTGTTTGAATTATTGCATGCAGCTTCCCTTGAACTCTGACCTCATGCCAACTAGTTGTCTAACTGTTCAGACATAACCACATGCTTTTAAAGGGCCTTTATTAATTTATAACCATGTTGGTTCAAAAGTATTTTTAATGTGGATTATAAGGATATAACAATATAGGACACTAAAATAATTCAGAACATCAACAGCTAGAGTAAAGTGAAGACATTTTAAAGAAGAAAGGTGTTGGGTCTGAAACCAGAAAGTAACAGTATATATGTTAGCAAAGTGGAGGAGAAATAATGCCCAGAGCTAAGGAAGTGGCAGGAGTGAAGAAATGAAATTAGGCATGCACTGTCTGGAAGAATTCTCTGATGGGTCCTGTTCTTAAATTTACAGTATCCGACTGAGATCAAGATCTTATCTTCATCTCCCATCATTCCTTTATTAAAAAAAAAATTGTACAGGCTAAAGGAATAAAGTTGTAGTTTTAAACTAAAATCTAGACTATTTCTAATTTTATAATCTAGACTAATAACAACCTTTAAGAATTTTTTATTGTATTTATTGTGATATTCACATGCAACTTTGTGTAGTTTGAGGTGTATAACATGTTTGAAATATTTGTATATTGCACTATTCTTACTACAAATAATGTAAGCTAACCCCTTTATCACATCACATAATTATCTTTTGTTTTTATATTGAGACCAATTAGGTTCTAGTGTCTTAGCAGTGTTGAAGTTTATAATACAATATTGTTGACTGTATTTGCTATGTTGTACCTTAAGTCTCCAGATTTAATTGATCTGCTAGTTGCAAACTGTTGTTCCTTTCTAACACTCTAAAGTCCCAATGCATTCAACTCCATGACTTCACATACTCTGATCTTTTGCTCAGATCATTTGTCCTCAGTGTTATCTTCCTTGGCTCTCCTGTACTAAATTCATGGCTCTTCTCTTATACTTCCTTAGAACTTAGCATATGCTACTAATAAGATTTGATGTTTTTGAACTGTGGTGTTGGAGAGGACTCTTGAGAGTCCCTTGGACTGCAAGGAGATACAACCAGTCCATCCTAAAGGAAATCAGTTCTGAATATTCATTGGAAGGACTGATGCTGAAACTGAAGCTCCAATACTTTGGCCACCTGATGCGAAGAACTGACTCATTGGAAAAGACCCTGAGGCTGAGAAAGGTTGAAGGCAGGAGGAGAAGGGGACAAAAGAGGATGAGATGGTTGGATGGCATCACTGACTCAATGGACATGAGTTTGAGCATGCTCCGGGAGTTGGTGATGGAGAGGGGAGCCTAGTGTGATGCAGTCCACAGGGTCTCAAAATGTTGGACACAACTGAGCAACTGAACTGAACTGAACTAATAAGATGCCCAGCATAGAGTTCTGTGATGTTTAAAGATTTACTATCCTCAGTAGACTGTGTGACCTTTAAAGGCAGGTTTTATGTGTTTAATATCATACTTTATATATGGTGAGTAGTTGCTTGCTGAATGTTTCAATTGAAATGCATTGAACATGACATGTTTGAAAAATAAGCTATGCTTTTTTAAAAGAGTAAAGTTTTTCTGTTTGTAGGGATTTCTAAAAACCGTTAGACCAGGAACTATTAAAATGAGATAAAACTCACAGGGTCTTGAAACTTGGTTGGGAAAAAAAAATCTGTATTTTTATTATCTTAAATTTAACCTTTGCTTTAATTGCAAATGACTGTCACCATGCAGTATAATATTAGGAATATCACTAACTATGACATTGGTAGATATAACAGATATATTTGTATCATATCAGTTATTTCAAATTATTCAAATATTGCTTAAGATCACTTCTTCAAAATTGGGATAATTAGATTTAGGCTGCTGCTAAATCTAGCTGTTTGATCCATCAATGAAGGAACTCCTATGTTTCCATATAGATTTAAAGGAATATCTTAACTATTTTTAAAATAATTGGTTTCCTTTGTAATCTTATATATTTTATTTTATGAATTTTAAAACCTTATGAGAAAGGGTTCATAGGCTCTTTGTCAGATTCCTGATGGAATATTTGGCAGAACAATGGTTAGGAGCATTTGGATTATAAGCTCAGTGAGGACAGGGTTTATGAGGGAGGCTGGCAGTGTTCTTGAAAGCCCAGTTCAAGGGAGTGGTATCTGAGGATATGGTGAGGATATCCTTCTGTAGTAATGCATTTAGAATTGGAAGCCTGAATAATCAGGATACTACTGCAGAGCTTGATTTGATGAAGTCGTTCTTTTAGTAAACTTGGTCTGGTTGTTCTATGCAGGATGTGTTAGAGGGCCAAACTCATTTAGAAATCTATTCCAGTCCAACTATGAGATGAGGAGGCCTGATCAAAGATGGTTGGTTGTTAGAACTTAAGATGAAGACTTGACCTGAACCACATAAGGGTGAAATAGAGGAAATAGATAAAAATGAGCCCTGGGAGTGATGTTTTGGGTGGAAAAGAGCAAGAGTTCAATTTTGATGATACTGTATTGAGCTTATGTAAAAATCTTGTTAGATTTAGATGCTGCTTTGGTGTTTCAGTGTGAAGCTGGGGATTTAAATGCTCCTATTGCAGAGTGCAGAGGTAAAATAAAACGAGCAAAGTAGTTCATCAATGGGAACAGCAGGATGAGAGAAGAGGCTGAGAGTTAGGCAGGAAGTTTCAAGTTCAATGGAAAAGTCTTAGTTTTCCACCTCTCAGGAGTTACCAGTGATTTCTGCCCAGCTTTTACCCTCTGTGGAGCCAGGATCCAAAGGGCAAGCTGGACTTCTGGACGGCACATATTTTAGAAGAGAGCTATGCTGCTCAGGAAGGGCCAGTGTTCAGCAGTGACCAAGGCCCCAGGTTGGCTTCAACTTGTGAAACTCAAGGCATAAAAGCTTACCTGTTATTCAGAAGCTTGATGACATTTAAGGCCAAGTCTCATGCACACTGTTACTGAACTCATTAGGAGCATGGCTATTTCTCTTTACTGATCTCACTTCCTACAGCTCTCACAGCATCCAGACCCTACTCTTGTTTCTGCTAAGGCTACTACTCTCTTATCACTTGAGTTCCTTTTTTTCCTTCCATGGCATGCCCTTTTTCCTAAGCTTAGCCTCTCTCTACTTGACAGTCTGTGGCTCTTTTCCGGAGTGTCTAATTTCATAGTCTTACACTCATTCTTTCAAGTTTTTAAAAATTGTTACCATGATACAGAGATTTTGCTAACCTCCACAATTAGCTTTTCCCCTAAACTGTCCCTTTTATGAACACTTAAGGAGCCATGCTGATGTTTGCTCTTCAACATTTCTCCAGTGGTCCATATTTATTGTTTTCACAGTTTTTTACTGTGGCTTTTCTAGACATTTAAATCATTGTTTATAAAAGTCTGCTTTTCTAAAAATACATTGAGGTTTTAGTCTTATGTCATGACTATGTCTGACCCCATCCACTGCTGAAATTTTATTTTGAAGTATCTTATAATTTTGATTGAAATTTGATCCATCTATTTTAAAGACCTTCAAAAGCATTCAAATGAAGCAGGAAAGATGGTAACCTACTTAGTAGACTGCCTCTGGAATACCAATTTCCCTTAGGTCCATGCCAATTTCAATGATGAACTAACCACAAAAGCGTAGTTTAATAAAACAAAATATCCATTCCATTTCATTAGTCAGCTTTTATGTAATTAAAAAAGAAGCCAATTACATTTTGCATATAATGTTGAGTGTTTCTTAGAAGATTATCTAGTGATTTAACTAGACTATAAGCCCTGTATCCTCTTAAATTAAAACTGCCGTTTTTCAAATGAATATCAATATGTCTTATCTTATTTTTCTTTTGCTGACACTAAAATGAAAATAATGACAGAATAACCTGAAACAGATTATCATGAATTTTTCAATAGCCATAGACTTATTTTCAATTGACAGCCATCAAAGATATGCTGATAATGCTACAAGTCAGTGCAACTTGCTGTTTTAAGTTAAGACTTTATTATTTTAGAGCAGTTTAAGGTTTGTAGCAAAATTTAGCAGAAGTACAGAGGTTTCTCATATATCTCCTGCCCTCACATGTGTGTAGTTCAGTTCAGTTCAGTCGCTCAGTCGTGTCTCACTCTTTGCGACCCCATGAATCGCAGCACGCCAGGCCCACCGTTACATTGTTACAACTGATGAATCTATATCAATAATAATCACCCAGTTCAGTTCAGTTTAGTCGCTCAGTCGTGTCTGACTCTTTGCAACCCCATGAATCGCAACACGCCAGGCCTCCCTGTCCATCATCAACTCCTGGAGTTCACTCAGACTCACGTCCATTGAGTCAGTGATGCCCTCCAGCCATCTCATCCTCTGTCGTCCCCTTCTCCTCCTGCCCCTAATCCCTCCCAGCATCAAAGTCTTTTCCAGTGAGTCAACTCTTCTCATGAGGTGGCCAAAGTACTGGAGTTTCAGCTTTAGCATCATTCCTGAAATCTCAGGGCTGATCTCCTTCAGAATGGACTGGTTGGATCTCCTTGCAGTCCAAGGGACTCAGAAGAATCTTCTACAACACCACAAATAGCATATTCAAAAGCAGAGATATTACTTTGCCAACTAATGTCCTTCTAGTCAAGGGTATGGTTTTTCCAGTAGTCACGTATGGGTGTGAGAGTTGGACTGTGAAGAAGGCTGAGCGCCGAATAATCATCCAAGTCCCTAATTTATCTCAGGGTTTCTCTTGGTGTTTTACATTCTGTGGACTGGACAAATGTATAATGAGATGTGTCCACCATTACGGTATAATGCAAATTATTTTCACTGCTCTAAAATCCTGTGTTTTTACCTGTTTATCCCTTCCCACAACCCCTGACAACTAGTGATCTTTTTACTATCTCCATAATTTTGCCTTTTCCAGAATGTTGTATAGTTGGGATCCTACAATATGTAGCCTTTTCAAATTGACTTCTTACATTTATAAATATGTATTGAATTTTCTTCCTTTTTTTGTATGTGTGACTTGATAGCTCATTATTTTTTAGTGCTGAAAAATATTCCATTTCCTGGTGTACCACAGTTTTTCTCTTCACCTACTGAAGAACATGTTGTTTATTTCCAAGTTTTGTCAATTGTGAATAAAGCTTCTCTGAACATTCGTGTGGAGGTTTTTATGTGGACAATTAAGTTTTCAACTTCTTTGGGTAAGCGTGAAGGAGTACAATTCCTGGCGAAGATGATTAAGAATATGTTTAGTTTTGTAAGAAACCACCAAGCTGTCTTCCAAAGTGACTGTACCCCTTTGCATTCCAACCAGCCATGAATGAGAGTTTCTGTTTTTCCACATACTTGACAGTGTACAGAATTGTCAGTGCTCTGGATTTTAGCCATTCTATTAATAATAGGTATGTAGTGATATCTCATTGTGGTTTTAATTTGCGTATCCTTGATGATACATAATTTAGAACATCTTTTCATATGCTTATTTGCTGTCTGTTTGTGTTCTTTTGTGAAGTATCTATTAAGATCTTTGGCCCATTTAAAAAATTTGTTTTCTTATTGTTGAGTTTTAAGAGTTCTTTGTTTGTTTTGGATAACAGTACTTGATCAGATGTGTCTTTTGCAAATATTTTCCTCCAGCCTGTGGCTTGTCTCCTCATTCTTTCACATTGCCTTTTGCAAAAATTAAAAAAAAAATTATAATGAAGTCCAATTTATCAATTGGATACTGCTTGCTTTTTAATTAGATGTCTGACATGCAGAGAGATGTTTAATGACACATTCCTAGATACCTAATTTTCTGGGTATATGTGGGCATGTTTGCACGTGAATGTTATTTTTTCTTATGGGTTTTTTTTAACTTACTACATTATTATATTTATTGTTATTTTTGTTGTTTAGTCACTAAGCCATGTCCAACTCTCTTTGACCCCATGGACTGTAGCCTGCAAGGGTCCTCTGTCTGTGGGGTTTGCCAGGCAAGAATATTGAAGTGGATTTGCACTTCCTTCTCCAGAGCATCTTTGACCCAGGGATAGAATCTGCATGTTCTGTACTGGCGGGTGGATTCAGTAAATTCTTTTCTTCTGAGTCACCAGAGAAGCCCCACATTACCAGATTATCTGACTTAAATTTTGCACATCCATTCACAATTGATAAGCTGTCTCATAAATATTCTTGTTCCTCATCAGAGTGTTAAGGGACTTCAGTTGTGGAGGAACCTTTTTATGAATACTTTCACTTCGGGGTAGGGACTTGGAGAGAAGGAAGGAAACTTTTCCTAATTTGTTCTACCTAGTGTTTCCAGCCCTGTATTCTTTTTAGATTAAACAGAAAATATCCCAGCAAGGGTGTGGATTTTGAAGTTGGCAGAGCTGATTTACAGTGTACATATGCTAACTTATGCACGAGAGGATGAGATGGTTGGATGGCATCACCAACTCAGTGGACACGCAGGCTCCAGGAGATGGTGAGGGACGGTGAGGCCTCTCATGCTGCTGTCCGTGGGATTGTGAAGAATTGGACACAGTTGAGTGACTGAATAACAAATGCTAACTTAACCTCTCTGCACCTCAGTTTCCTTATCTGTATGGTTCAGTTCTTCATTCAACTACCATTTGTTGAAAATTTACTATATGGAAGGCACTGTCTAAACTCTTAGGGATAGGCATGGTGCTTGACTTGATGGAGATTACATATAAATGGAGAATAGCACCTATCATATAAATTTATGCAAATGAACTGATATTATCTGAGGAAGTGATGCAATGACAGATGTAAAGTGAAACAAATGATAGATTTTAATGTATTATTGTTATTATTAGTTTATAAGTTTCTGACCAGCCACTGTATAGTCTTGTTCCAGTGTCTAGCATACTTCTTAGCACCTATCAGGCTCTTGTCCTAGGTAAAATTCTTTAGAAGAAACTCCAAGATAATAATAAGCATGCAAATAATTAATTAGGGAAGTTCTAGGAAAAATTGGTAAAGTATTAGGGGAGGCAGCAAGAAAGTAGGAGAAGCCAAGCAAGGGTGGGATTCAGGCAAGCTCCAGTAGAGGAGACCTATGCTTCAGGAAACTCTGGAGAGTAAATTATCCTTCAGAGCATTTCCAGTCCAAGAGAGGAGCTATGTCAGTCATTGTACCTATCAGTCACTGACCAAGTGAATCATGGGAACTATGATGGGTAGAATAATGGTCCTCAATAATTTTCATACCCTAATCCCTGGAACCTATGATTATATTACCTTCCATGGAAAAAGGAATTTTGCGGATGTAATTAGAGATGCAGATTTTCAGATAGGGAGATTATCCTGGCTTATCCAAAGGAGCTCAGTCTAGTTACAGGAATCCTTAAAAATTCTTTCCTGGCTAAGGGCACAGAGAGATGTGATGACAGAAAATGGGACAGAGTAAAATGATATTATTGACTTTGAAAGTGGAGGAAGAGGGGCTATGAGACAATTGAGGTGGGAGGCTTCAAGAAGCTGGAAAAGGCAAGGAAATGGATTTTTCCCCCAGAGCCTCTAGAAGGAAATACAACCCAGCAACACCCAATGAGAACTGTATCCTGACTACTAACTTACAAAGCTGTAAGGTAATAAATTTGCGTTGCTTTTGTAGTAATTTGTTACAGTGGCAATAGAAAACTAATACAGCTACATAAAATCATAGACACTTAAATCTGTCTACTCTTTTGTGGAAAGCAACCCCAGTTGTCTATGGGAAATTCTCCAAAGAACTTTTGTAGGTTAGGAATTGGAGGCAAAAGTACACCAAAGTAGAATGCACCCGGAAATGACCAAAGGGACCCGAGGAGACGGGAGCCACCACCAGTTTTTCCTACAGTGCTCAGTAAGTATTTGTTACCTGAATCAATGAATGAATAATTGAACAAACAAATTTATGTAAACTACTGTGACAGAGAGATTGTGTTAGAAGTGGCTTCTTGTCACAGGTAGACAAGGTACTGCTGGCAGTTCCCATGCAAAGAGAGCATTTGGGAATCAAAACATTTTTCTACGTGTAGTGCCTTTCCCTTGTTTTCAGGTTCTCCAAGGGGCCTGTGGATCAGAAAAGTAAAAGTGTTCTTCAGACATAATAAAAATGAGCAAACTTTAAAGGTATGTCTTTGCTGTAGAAATCCTTCAGAAAAATTCAACAATTCTCTGGAGAATTTCAGTGTACTTTAAGTGCCTGACTTGTAAACTACTGTAACTAACCAGCTGGAGAATTCATCATCCTCTGGAGCATTTGGCTTTCTTGGCAGAAAAAACAAAACAAATCTACCTAGAAATGGAAAAGGAATGGCCTTTAAAGGCAAATGTTTTGAGAAGTCAATGGCAAGAAAAATAAACTAATGGAATATTTTCCATTTTTTATAGTTATCTTCCCTCTCTAATCTCCCACCTTTTGTGCCTGGGTAAGAACTCTAAATGAATTGTCTTATAGTTACAGTATAATAAACTCTATATATGTGAATGATTAATTCTATTGATATATCCATGTATTCAAGAGTTAGAGAAAGACAGTTGATTGGAATATCAGATATAAGATGAATTAGTTTGTTAATGTCCTGTATATGGGGACAGGGTTTCTATAATTTTAAGTGGTTTCAGATCACCTAAAGAGATGCTTTAAATCTGATAAGATTAGAGATGAGGTTATGGGAGTTGTCTGAGAGATGCTCGTAGAAGTGTCAGATCCGTATTTTCTTTCCTTCTAGCTCCTTCCTGTATCATTTTTAAGTGACATTTTCAACTCTTATCTCTCTTCTAGTAAAACATTTTAGTAATACTCATATTGATGCGAAGTATGGAGCTATACCACCATGAGCATGCACCTTTTGGATTCAAATGCTACATCAGTAAGAATGCTTTTAGCTTCATGTAAGAGATAAATGCAACCAAAAGAGGCTTAAACTATAAAAGGAATTTGAGAGATAGGGCAGGTACAGGACTGGTTTAGTAATGAAACTGAAGACCCTGGTGCTTTCCATATTTCAAGTGATCACATCAAATATCACTCTGGTCATGGTCCCAACTTGGCCGTAGAGATTCAGATATATCCAGTTATACCACATACGCTAAAGAAGAATTTTACTCTAATGAGTCTCCTTTAATAAGGAGTGAAAGCTTTTCAAGATGTCTCCATTCCACCTTAGCTCACTCTTCTTTGGATCACATTGGTCAGTATTAGATCACTTACCATGTCTGATAAAGCAAAGAAGGCTTGAGAATTTTGTGTCTGTGAAAGCTATGTTCAGCTTCTATAGAGTGGGAGGTTGGTTCTGCCAGTAAGGAAGAAGGGATGGTGATGACTATTGATCATACAGCCCTGGGTATAGATATACATTTGTTGTGAAGGTGAAATGAGATCATGTTAAGTGCTTAGTATGGTGCCTGCCTTTTCATACTGTTTATGGGGTTCTCAAGGTTTGCCATTAGTAAAGTAATGCTCAAAATTCTCCAAGCCAGGCTTCAGCAGTACGTGAACCATGAACTTCCTGATGTTCAAGGTGGTTTTAGAAGAGGCAGAGGAACCAGAGATCAAATTGCCAACATCTGCTGGATCATGGAAAAAGCAAGAGAATTCCAGAAAAGCATCTATTTCTGTTTTATTGACTATGCCAAAGCCTTTGACTGTGTGGATCACAATAAACTGTGGAAAATTCTGAAAGAGATGAGAATACCAGACCACCTGACTTGCCTCTTGAGAAATCTGAATGCAGGTCAGGAAGCAACAGTTAGAACTGGACATCAAACAACAGACTGGTTCCAAGTAGGAAAAGGAATACGTCAAGGCTGTATATTGTCACCCTGCTTATTTAACTTATATACAGAGTACATCATGAGAAACTCTGGACTGGAAGAAACACAAGCTGGAATCAAGACTGCCGGGAGAAGTCTCAATAACCTCAGATATGCAGATGACACCACCCTTATGGCAGAAAGTGAAGAGGAACTAAAAAGCCTCTTGATGAAAGTGAAAGAGGAGAGTGAAAAAGTTGGCTTAAAGCTCAACATTCAGAAAATGAAGATCATGGCATATGGTCCCATCACTTCATGGCAAATAGATGGGGAAACAGTGGAAACAGTGTCAGACTTTATTTTTGGGGCTCCCAAATCACTGCATATGGTGACTGCAGCCATGAAATTAAAAGACGCTTACTCCTTGGGAGAAAAGTTATGACCAACCTAGACAGCATATTCAAAAGCAGAGACATTACTTTGCCAACTAAGGTCCGTCTAGTCAAGGCTATGGTTTTTCCTGTGGTCACGTATGGATGTGAGTTTCTGTGAAGAAAGCTGAGCACTGAAGAACTGATGCTTTTGAACTGTGGTGTTGGAGAAGACTCTTGAGAGTCCCTTGGACTGAAAGGAGATCCAACCAGTCCATTCTGAAGGAGATCAGCCCTGGGATTTCTTTGGAAGGAATGATGCTAAAGCTGAAATTCCAGTACTTTGGCCACCACATGCGAAGAGTTGACTCATTGGAAAAGACTCTGATGCTGGGAAGGATTGGGAGCAGGAGGAGAAGGGGACGACAGAGGATGAGATGGCTGGATGGCATCACGGACTCGATGGACATGAGTCTGAGTGAACTCTGGGAGTTGGTGATGCACAGGGAGGCCTGGTGTGCTGCAATTCATGGGGTCGCAAAGAGTCGGACATGACTGAGCGACTGAACTGAACTGATGGTGCCTGCAAGTGCATTTAGTCTTAAGATGCCTTCTGTGACATCCTTGAAAGCCTGTTTGCTACTGTGTTAGCAGTTTTAATGGCCTAGCTGCAACACCGGTCAAATATCCAAACAGGCATAAAAATTTATATTTAGTGAGTCTCTGAAAGCAGACACAGGGCAATTGTTTTGTACGACACTGAAACATATCTAAAACTTCTTCCCTCATTCATCTTCCCTTTTCTAATATTTTCTCATAGTCACATATATTCCCCATTGTACTTGGGTCTCTCCCCATCTCTGGCCCTTCTCTTAAGTTATTTTTCATGACCTCCTTCTTTATTATGTAGATCAATTTAGTCGCTCCAGTGTTCTTTTAGTTTTCCTTTTCACCCAGTATTTTAATCAGCACAGTGAAGTCTCAGGAAGAGAACAAGTTAAGGTAAACTTCTCTTAAGGAGCAAGACATAAAGGAGAATGCCATGGATACATAAAATGGAGTGATGTATTTTCTCCCTTGTTGTTGAGCTATTTGATGTTGCCTAGAGATCCTAGACAATGAACCACTAAGACTTTGGCAGAAACCTTCGACCTTTTTCAGTTTTTTCCCCAAAGAGGACCAAGAAGGGAAGCAAGACCAACTTGCTATTCACCAGGAGGCTCCACTCCTGCTTGCTGACAGCCATGTTCGATTAGAATAACGCCTTATGATCTACATAAAAACAGTCTGACAAAACTTTAGATAAGGAAGAGAGTCCCCTGATCTTAAATGTACTGTTTGTTTTCTCTCTTTCTCATCCTGGTTTTAATTTCCTCTTCCCATGGGTTATTGGGTGACCATGCAGACCTAAATTCATCTTTGCATTCAAAATTATATGCTCTGTTTTAATGTTGCATATATAAATGGGCACTCCATTTGGATTTCATTTTTCTTTTGCCACTTGCCTAACTACCAACTGCCCTCTAGGTTTGAAAGGAGAATTAGTTACATCCACCATTAGTTTTATCACCTTATTTTTTTGGTGTTTTGTCTGAAAAAAATTGCTCAGACAGACATTTAATTGCAGAAACAAGTCAGCTAGTGCCCTGTACTTTGGTGACAGTATTGCTGATTATGTCTTTGAGGGACGTTCCAACCAGCAAAACTAGACCTTGGGTAGAAAATCCAGGTCTGTCTATGTCAGGTATATTATATTACCTTTTCCTGAAGATGTGAAAACTTCTTCACTCAGATATTTTACTGCTTTAGGACAGTTAGACCTTAAACAGAGAGAAAAGTACCTGAATAAGTCTCCTTGGGCTCTCTCCTGGCTTCCTTTGAAAGCCAAGGTTCTGTCCTTTAAAGCTAGATCTTGGTTAATTGGAAAGCAGTGGGCATATGAGGGTAAGGTGAGTAGCTTTTATTTGCTTCCTGTATAACAGGTAGAAGGAGAATCCTGATATGCCTGTTGTTTAGCAAGAAGATTACCTGGAGGAGTATTCCAGACCCATTTCTCTTGATGTCATTTATGAGACCAAGGACTCCAGAGTACAGGAAACAGAAGGGAGGTGTGGGGAAGAAGGAATACCAGGCAAGCAGAGGAGAGTTTTCATATTTTTTCATATATTTATTCACCACGGCTGCCTGTTTGAAAATATTTTGTTAAGGGAGAGATGGGGCAGTTCTCTCCGCATATAGGAATAAAAAGGTTTATTTTGTTTTATATTGAGTTCATGAAAAGGTGATAAAAATAATAGCAAAAATTTTGGTATGGTGAGCATTTCAGTTCAATTATAAAATGAAATTCTTATATAAGTCTCTGACACTGATGTTATTATTACACCATTATTCTCATTTCATTGATTAGGTAAGAATTTTAGAGCAGTTAATGGCTTTATGTAAAGTCACATAGCTGGTTCTAACCACTGCATTATATGGCCTCTCTGATAGGCTCTTAGGATACATCTGTACCTTTATGGAGTAACATTGTAATCAGATATGAATGTCCTCATTTCAGAAATTCATTTTCTAAGACCAAAGCCTTCACATATCAGTAGTGGGTTGTCTGATTCACTAGAACCCTCGCCTGAAAAATAAAAGTGCCCTATTTGTTTTTCAGCCTTACAAATACTAAGTGGTAAACTTCCGTTGTTTTTTTTTTTTTTTTTTAATAGCCGTATCCCTTGGCCTACTATTTTGGATCATGTGCATTTGCTGTGATTAGAATAATAGAAAGAAAGAGTCAGAGGCTTTGGGGAAAAGAAATTACATGGAATGGGAGGGTATTTACCACTAAGCATAATACAAAAATTAGAATTTGATTTTTAACCAGCAACAAAAAATACAATGGCAAGTATTTATCTGTCTTACAAGAAAAATAAGAAACCTATAATGCTGGTATTGTCAGCACAAAATTAAGTTTCATTGTACATGGATAAATAAAGGGATTGCAGCTCAGAAAAACTTATGGGTAATCATTTATGGATGGCTTTCCTAGAAATCAGTGTAGGTTGTTCCATGACCAATATGCCTGCGGTGTTCTAAGCCATTCAAGCCTATTGCTGCGGCTGACTATAATGAAGCACCTCGGCCACACTCAGATATGATCTGGGCATGTGCTTGTATTACTGTCAGAACAGCTTTTTCACCCCTCAATTTGAAGAGCACTGAATCAGGAGATATGGGCCAACTTGGAAAGTGTAGGGAAGTAAATCTCTTAGGCTCCTGACATAGCTAGTTATTCCTTTACCAAATAGATCTCATTTTTTTATATCTGGCATTACAAGACATATCTGCTTCAGTTTTACCCTTCCCATCCTGACTTTGTTATGTCTTTTCCCAAATCCTTGCAATCTTTTGTGAATGCTGCTGCTAATTTTAAACAACCATTTCTGCAACTTACCAGTTGTACTATTACATAGGGCACAAATATCTTTGCACTGTTTCACTCAGATAATGTAGTAGGAAGCATCTTGTAATCCACAAGGTATTTTGCAATATAAGTAATAATTAACTTTCTATATTAAGTCCTGTAATAAATACTTATTGATCTTTTAACTCATGGCAGACATCATGGTAATTATAGAGCATGTGAGACGAAGGAGATATATCCCACTAGTGAGGACCCAACACTGGTGAAAGGTAGTATCACTAAGCTCATTATTAATATGCTGTGTGGCTCATTATTAATATGCTGAAACAGGAGAATTCTCCCAGAGGATTTCATACTGTTAGATACTCTGTCCTAAGCACTAAGCAGAAACTTGCTAGGAAACAGAAGAAATATTATAAAATAGATATGGAAGAAAGATGTACCAAGTGGAACACCCAAAAACTATAGAGTAAGAACAAATTATAGTCAGGGAATGGTGGAAAGTTTCACCAGAGTACATGGCAAGGAGAGTGAGGCAAGAAGACTGAGTCATTTAGATAGTAAAGGACCTGGAGAGTGATGTAGAGGAGGTAGGTTTTTTTCTGGAGGAAGAATTTTAGACAGACAGTTCCATCAGAGCCCTATAGATATTGAACTGAAAGGGATTAAGGGCAGAGGTAAGATCAATTGTTGGCTCTTTAAGTAGGTAAGAAGACAGATGATGAATTTCTAACCTAAACAAGAATATGTGTTTTGACTCCTCAGCAAAACAAGTTTCTTGGTGAGACATTAAGCCTAAGTTTTTTGCTTGTATCTTTCTTTGTTTCCAGAATAATTCTGTGCATATAGTAGATGAGTGAAATGTATTCACCTTATGAATAGATTAGGAATCTGTCTGTACTTAGGAAAATGTACTTACATAATGTAGTCCTGATCCAGTGAAGAGGGTGTTTTTGGAAAAGCTCTGTCATTTTTAACAACATGAAAATTACTGCTTTATGAATTACTCCATGAATAGAAAAGTAACTTGAAGCTTTCCTTGATAGCCAAATGCCCAGAAATTTACCCATCAAAAACTTTTTTGATCTTCAACATCGTAGCTTTTGAAGTTCTAGGTATTTTTAGGATTCATGGAGATGAAAAAAATAAACCTCAACATCATTATTTTATTTCATCTTTCATTTTATTATTGTTGTCTCTAATAATAATGGTAGGTTTCATTTACTGAATATTTACTCTGTGGTTGTCATTCTTCTAAGTAGTCTGGGGACATTTTCTCATTTAATTTTTACACATTCACTGTGAGGTAGGTTTTATTACTATCTCACATTAAACATGAGGAAATTGGAACACAGCTTAAGTAGCTTATCCAAGATCAAGTAGCTGGAGACAGAAGAGCTTCTGAATCAGGTTTTCTGACCCCAAAGTACGTTCATTACTATAAAAAATGAAGAGATGGGCAGATTTAGGGTAGCAGAGTGATCAAGTGCTGGGACCCTATTAGTATCATCGTGGTGGCATGATTTTGAGGGACTCTGTGCAGGATTCAGAGAGAAAAAAAGATAAAGAGGCGAAAAAGAATAAAAGACAGATAAATGAGTTCAAAACAGGAGTGTATTAATATGCTGTCACAGTGAGTATGTAATAAGTATCTTTCAATGAAATGAAAGATGAAAGACAAAGGAGGATTTCATGGCACGGAGTGAAAGAAGGCCCTCAATCATGGCTTTGGGTTCTTTCCTTGGTTCGGAAGAACTGTCTTTATAAATACTTGTTTTGTGGATTGCAGCTTCACTCACTCCCAGGCTATTTCTGTACCTGTTAACAAATTCATAAATTTTCACTCACTGTTTTTCTTTCAAGTTAGGGTCAGCCCAAATGATTCTAGCCTTCAGAGTACTTATTATCCATACTTCAAATACAGTATCAAGGAAAGAATAACTTAATTGTAAAGCAACCTGTTTTTCTGATTCTGGATCTGAGATTCTCATATTCAGTGAAAGCAATTGCTCTGGTGCATGAAATATGTTCTCAAATAACATGAGAGATTATTCCACAGTTGTATATGAAGGTCATAATGCTTTTAATAATTTGATACAGGCAGAATGATTAAAAAGCCCACTCACCTCTTCCTTCTTTATTGTTCTGTCTCTTTTAATTTGTATCCCTTTGGGTTGGCTATAACCAGTGGAAAGGAGTACAGTCTATAGAGCAAGCAGCGGGATACTGTGGAATATGGAAATCATTTCTATATATGCAGAGGGGAAGCCTAATTACCTCTATTGATCATTCATCCAGTCTTTCCTCTTCCCTGTTTTGTTTAGTGTTCAGTTATATAATTGGCATCATTAGAGTATTAGTGCCTTCTTTCACAAGTCATGTGGTTGCTGGTCATTAGCAAACTTGATAGACATGTCAAGAACAGACCTAAGAAGAGAAGCAAACTTTCTCTCCACAGCAGGGTAGCTGGCTTTCTCTAGTTAACTCATTTTTTTTCTTTTTCCTACAAATGACATTAGAATTATATTTCAAGTGCAAGTCCTCTAAGCTTCAACTGATTGTTAGTTACCTGTCTTAGAGGTGATTCTTCCTCTAGTGGGGTAGCAAAGCATTTATAGGCTCCTCAGATGGTCTGTTAAATCCATTATGATTTGTTAAAAACCCAGTTAGAGTTTTTAAAACCTCTTCACTGGTGGCTCAGACCACAGAGTCCACCTGCAATGCGGGAGACCTGGGTTCGATCTCTGGGTCAAGAAGATCCCCTGGAGAAGGAAATGGCAACCCACTCCAGTGTTCTTGCTTGGCCTATCCCATGGAGAGGAGCCTGGTGGGCTATAGACCATGGGGTCCAAGGAGTCAGACATAACTGAGAGACTAACACACATAGACTTTTTAAGATTCTCTAGGCCTCCAGGTGGGGAGGGGTTAATGAGAGGTGGAAAGAGAAGTCCAGGCCTTTGTGTGGGAAGGGTAATGGGAATGCTCCAAAGTCCAGCCTCTTGTCAAAAATAAGTTTCAAATGTGATTGAGCTTTTATGCTCATTATTTCAGAGTGATCTGAAACTGGTTGGTTGGCATCAAAAATATCAGTTGAAATACCTAAAACTTTTCATTACTTAAAAACTTCCCCCGGCTGTTATAATGAGCCAAAAAAGATATGCTGATGGAAAGACTAGGCTGAGTGATGAAAATGAAACTCCAGGTTGCAATTCAGGCTTTCTACTCAATAGCTCTCTGACAAGTGGAAGTAATTTCTTCAGTCCATTTTCTTTGCATATGAGTTGGTTGGTTTTGGGAGTTTAAACTCAAATACCATTGAGGTCTGGGAAAGAATATAAGGTCTGTGGCAACTGGAGAGAGCATGTCCACCTGACCTGTAAGTATTACAGCCTTAAACACACTTAAAAATATCCTCTCACAGAATATACATCTATGGGAAATATTTGGCCTATAGTTGTCAGTTTACTACTTCTAGGCTATATTATCTATCCCTCTGCCCCTTTTTTTGGTCTACATTTTCTGTTTCCACAAAAGAATAATAAAAGATCAAATGAAAGACATGAATAAATGCTTTATAGTAAATTTTTTTGAAGGAATAAGGCAAATTATGTAATGATAAAAACTGACTTAGTTTAGATAGGAAAAAAGGCCACCATTTCGTAGTTTAATATATACAAGTTGACTGTGAATAGCTAGTTTATTATTGTTGTGAGGGAAGGAAAAGGACTGTATAATTCTAAAATGAAAACCTGTCACATGGTGTTTGGAGGTCCTTTTTTTTTTTTTTCCTTTTAAACTGTCCTCAGTGCTTTGGTATGACCCTCATTATAGGGGTGTCCAGATATGGTCGTTGTTGTTGTTCAGTCTTAAAGTTGTGTCAGACTCTTTGAGACCCCCTGGACTGTAGCCTGCCAGGCTCCTCTGTCCTTGAGATTTTTCCAGGCAAGAATACTAGAGTGGGTTGCTGTTTCCTTCTCCAGGGGGTATTTTTGATCCAGGGATGGAACCCAGGTCTCCTGCACTGGCAGGCAGATTCTTTAACACGAGCCGCCAGGGAAAGCCCCAGATGTGGTCAGGGGCCCTTGGAAGGGGTATGAAAAGGCCAAGGAGCAACCAGGATTTCAAAGAGCAAACACTGTTTCTTTTGAGGAAAGACTAAGGGAGTTTGAATTGGGATCACGGAGAAGAGAAGGGAAGAATTTGGGTTAATTCTTCTTCAAGGATGGGATATATTTTCATGTTGAGAATGTAAAGCAGTTTCCTCTGTATCTGTGAGTAAAGACAAGCTGGAATTAGTGAGCTTAAATAAAAGCAATGGCGATGTGATTGACAATTAGGGAGGATAGTAGAGTGGCAAAATGCTGGAAAGATCTATTGAGAGATATTTTGATATTTTTGCCTCAGGGGATCATCATATAGAAAAAGTGAGTGATTAATCTGGTTATCCTGGTGTTAAGGAGCAACCGGTCAGCACTCCAATCTGGAATGGTCTTGTCTGACATCACCATCATCTCCTTCCCCCACCATCTTATAGTCATCTCCTTTAACCATAGTGAATGTATCTCAAATAAAGATAGCCAAAGGTCCTCGTAAGGTACTGGAATAGAACTTCAAAGCCACTGAGAATATCAAAATCTTTTTTTTTTTTTTTTTCTGGGATAGTAGAACTCGTTTTTAATTCCTGGCCACCTGCCCTGTCTAGTTCACCCAGCGTGGGGGCAACTCTGCATTTAGAGCTCTGTAGAATAAAAGATCAAATTGACCATCTCTTAACCCCAATCCCAAATTCTTAGGACAAAGAATCTGTTGTGTCTAGTTTGGGAAAAGTGTTAATCTGGTTTCGACAAATTATATTGAGGTAAGAGTGAGAGTTATTTGGTAGGAGGATCTACCAGCATTAGGGTTAAATGTGTTATGGGTTAAATGGTGTTGTTGCAGGAGAAAGGGGAGTGAGGGTAAGTTCCTGGGAGGGGCCACTGAGCGAGGGTCCTTGACTTTATGCAGGAAAAGAATTCAAGAGCAAGCCAAATAAAAGTGAAAGCAGGTTTATTCAGAGGTACACACTCCATAGGCGGAATTCGGTCTGTCTCAGAAAATGAGAGCAGACTTGGGGTGTCGGGGTGGTTGGTTTTTATGGGCTGGATAACTTCACATGCTAACAAGTAGGAGGAATATTCCAAATATTTGGGGAAGGAGTGGGGGCTTCCAGGAATTGGGCCACTGCCCACTTGTTGGCCTTTCATGATTGTCCCTGGAACTGTCATGGTGCCTAAGGTGGTGGGTGTGTCACTTAATGTATTACAGTGAGCATATAATGAGGCTTACAGTCTACTGGCAAATTTCCCACCATCGTGGGTCTAGTTTGTTCTAATTGTCGCATCCTGTTTTTCTCAGTGGCTCTGTCCCCTTCTTAATTCTGTTAGTCATTGTGCCCTGCTCCCTTCTTCCTTCTCAGTGACCTCTCCAAAATCCATATATTGAAGCCCCAACCCCCAAACCTCATACTTTACTTGGAGATAGTGTCTTTAAAGAGGTAATTAAGGTAAAAGGAAGTTGGCTGGGTGTGCCTTCACTGGACCCATCTGTGTCCATACAACAAAAGGAGGTTTGCTCATATAGAGAGAAGCCAGGTGCACATGAACAGCAAGGAAAGGCCGTGTGAGGCCATAGTGAGCAAGTGACCATCTGCAAGCCAAGGAATGAGGCCTCAGGAGAAACTAAATTAAGTGACATGTTAATCTTGGACTTCTAGCCTCCAGAATTGTGAGACAATAAGTGTCTGTTGTTTAAGCCATCTAGTCTGTGATAATATTTGCTTGTGGTAACCCTAACAAATGAATAAAGTGGTCTGTGTAAGTTCTTTGAGAAATAGATCTGAGCAAATACTCCAAGAAATCTGATATCACCACTATAATCAATATAATTACCTGTATCAACCATATGTGATGATTCTACAGAGATGTATGTAACTATAACTGCCCCCTTGTTAGGAATTTATAACTGGATCTAAGTATTGCACTTTTCTAGGGCTGGAACAGAGAATGCAGCAGGTCAGGTCATCACTTCTAAATTATTCTGAATAATCTCTAGCCTGTACTTGGTTGGAGCAGAAATTGTAGGGAAGGGAGAAGTCATAGTAGTTTGTGTTTCTGCTGCCGTGGCTGCTGTGATAGGAGATCCAGCCGGAACCATGCTGATGGCCCCTAACAGCTCCACCACAGCAAGCTTTATGCTACCCTCTCTGCTTCCCCACCATTGACTGCCATTGCTGGAGCTCTGTTCAAGGTGGGGTCACTTCATGGGCCACTCTATGCCACTGATTTCTACTGAGACTGGCTTTACCCAATACTGGCCTTGGCAAACTGTGTAGCAGATGTAAACCTGTTAGGACTAAGTGACTTTCCTTTGGCTCAAACTGCTCACATTGCACCCTCAATTTTCTGCTTGACTTGAGCTTCAGGGACATGCCTCGGGATTGCCTGGTGGTGCAGGGCAACTGTTAGCATTAATGAATCTCACCAGCAACTTCTCTTTCCCCCAGGATCTCACCTGTTTGGTAACAAACCTTTTTAAACGCTCTCAAATATCACTGTATACTTGAGCTGTTATTTATGGAGGTCAGAGTTCCTCCCTTCTGGGAATTTCCTCACTGTGTTGCAAGCATTTTCAATTGAACAGTTATTCTTAACATATATCAGAGCCAAAGACAAATTCTGTCCACTCTAATGTCATCTACGGAGATCAATCCTTTACCCTGAAATGGGCGATAAATTTCTACTGCTCGCAAAATATTTCTTTTTTTTTTCTTTCCCGTTTTGCATTTCCTTAGCGTGCTTTCTGGAGTTTTCTGACTAGACAACATCCCACCTCTCTGGCCTTATCCATAACCACACATCAGCCTCACAAGTCTACTTGCTGCAGCTCAGTCATTACTTCTCATGTTTTGCTTAGGCAATTTTCTCTGTTAAAGGTGACTTTTCCTCTCATCACCATGTCTTTCAATTTTATCCATTTTTGAAATACTAGATCAAGTGTGATCTTCTCCATAGAAACCTGCTCCCAAAGTGTAATGAATCCTTTCTTCTTGTTACCATCACCCAGTTTTCATAATTCCATTAGGGCCTGGCCTTGCCCATAGCTGCATTATCATAGTTTTATTTCAGTATCCTCTACTAAATTCCTTAGGATTAGGACAGTATCTTGTCTTCCTGTAGATCTGCCCCCAGTATCTATTCAGCAATGTTAGAATAATAATCGTCATTTATTGAACATTTACTATGTGCCAAGCTGTGTGCTCAATATAGTTATTTCACTTAGTAGGTGACAGCTTTAAAATAAAGCTTTGACAGCTTAGAAAGTTTGAGTAGCTTTCCCAAAATTTCACTGTTTGCAAATGGTGGAGGCAGCATTTCCCTGTGATGTCTCAGCACTCATGTATAATGCTGTTTTCAGTAGTCAGTATATGCAGGCTGAATTGATTTGGATGAAACAGCCTTTCCGTTTTAAGAATTAGATGATGATAAGGTATATGTATGGAATCTAGAAAGCTGGTACTGATGAACCTATTTGCAGGGCAGCAGTGGAGATGCAGACGTAGAGAACAGACTTGCGGACACAGTGTGAGAAGGAGAGGGCGGGACAAACGGAGAGAACAGCGTGGAAACATTGCCACATGTAAAACAGAGAGCCGGTGGGATCTGCTGTATGACTCAGGGAACTTAAACTGGTGCTCTGTGACAGCCTAGAGGGGGTGGGATGTGGTGGGAGGTGGGAGGGAGCTTCAGGAGGGAGGGGACATATGTATACCTATGGCTGATTCATGCTGAAGTGTGGCAGAAACCAACATACTATTGTAAAGCAGTTATCTCTCAATTAAAAAGAAATAAATTTTTAAAAAGATGAGCCCATGGAATGGCCCACAGTCATGACTGCTGTTGCTGCTGCTCCCTTGGCTGCTACCAACTTCTTTCTTTAATCCCCAGCCCAGAAGGTTCCCTAATAGGGGTTCAGGGAGTTTACAAATCCCCAAGTGTTGTTAAGGGTGGAGGTGCATTGCTAATCTTGGCCCAGCCATGCGGTAGCTGAACAAAGGTGATGTGTTGGACGCAATTGCCATACTATGGAAAGAGCAGTGGAATGCTAACCAGCACATTAATCATGCTGACAGATGGTCTGCCTGGCTCAGGCTCTTCAACAGACTCTCCCTATCTTTCAAGCTCATGGCTATATACCTATTAGTCTGAAGGGAATAATATAAGATATAGGTTTAGATGCAAAGGCAAGGCAGCATTAGTAATAGCTACAAGAATACGTTAGGGTCTGTGAAATTTTAATTTGTCTTTATTCTGCTTGCCCAGAACACTGACCTTTATCTTTCTATCATAGCAACCCACCCCCATATCAGTACATTTAAAATACATGCTCACATTCTGATCCCACACCCAAGATGGTCCCCAGTGACAGCTTCACACATATCTCTGAAAATGGCTGCCACCAACCAAGTCAGGTAAGCGTATATTCTGAGGAAATTTGCTATCCCTTGCCTTTATTTCTGTTGGCTCAGTGGGCAGATTCTAATTTGAGCCAGCAAAATTTAGCCTGCCTGAGGCTGGTGGGCAGGTGCTGCTTTCGACGAGTGAGATGCTTTAGTTGCTAGGGTGTGCAGATATCTCAGGCTGACATCACCTCTACAGGAAACCCAAGTTCCATTTGGTGGGAGCCTAGGGTCTTGGCAAATCCCAGCTTCTGCTCTTCTCACTGACAACGCCTTGGCCTGTCATTTGTGGCGATATATGTCTACATGTTGATATCTGTATGTTGTCATTGTTCAGTCATAAGTTGTATCCAACTCTCTGTGACCCCATGGACTGCAGCACGGCAGGGTCCTCTGTCTTCCACTGTCTCTCTGAGTTAACTCAAATTCATGTCAGTTGAGTCGGTGATGCTGGATCTCATCCTCTGTCTTCCCCTTCTCCTCTTGCCTTTAATATTACCGAGCATCAGGGTCTTTTCCAATAACTCGGCACTTTGCATCAGATGGCCAAAGTACTGGAACTTCAGTTCCAGCATCAGTGCTTCCAGTGAATATATTCGGGGTTGATTTCCTTTAGGATTTACTGGTTTGATCTCCTTGCTGTCCAAGAGACTCTCAACAGTTTTCTCCAACACACAATTCAAAAGCATCAATCCTTCGATGCTCAGCCTTTTTAATGGTCCAACTCTCACATCTGTGTGTGACTACTGAAAAAGCTATAGCCTTGACTAAGTGGATATTATTCAGCAAAGTGATGTCTTTGCTTTTTAATATGCTGTCTATGTTTGTCATAGCTTTCCTTCTAAGGAACAAGTGTCATTTAATTTCACGGCTGCAGTCACCATCTACAGTGATTTTGGAGCCCAAGAAAATAAAATCTGTCACTGCTTCCACTTTTGTCCTCCTGCTTCTGCTGCTGCTGCTGCTAAGTTACTTCAGTTGTGTCCGATTCTGTACGACCCCATGGACGGCAGCCCACCAGGCTCCCCCATCCCTGGGATTCTCCAGGCAAGAACACTGGAGTGGGTTGATATTTCCTTCTCCAATGCATGAAAATGAAAAGTGAAAGTGACGTCACTCAGTCGTGTCCAACTCTTAGCAACCCCATGGACTGCAGCCTACGAGGCTCCTTCATCCATTGGAGTTTCCAGGCAAGAGTGTTGTAGTGTGATGCCGTTGCCTTCTCCGTTTGCCCTCCTATTTGCCATGAAGTGATAGGACTGGATGCTATGGTTTTAGTTTTCTAAATGTTGAGTTTCAACTGCTTTTTCATTATCCTCTTTCACCCTCATTGGTAGGCTCTAGTTCATCTTCCCTTTCTGCTATTAGAGTGGTATCATCTGCACTACAGAGGCTGTTGATATTTCTCCTGGCAGTCTTGAGTCCATCTTGTGATTCATCCAACTCAGCACTTCACTGACTCCTTGAAGAAGACACTGATGCTGGGGAAGATTGAAGGCAGGAGGAGAAGGGGATGACAGAGGATGAGTTGGTGAGATGCCATCACCAATTCAATGGACATGAGTTTGAGCAAACTCTGGGAGATGGTGAAGTACAGGGAAGACTGGCATGCTGCAGTCCATAGGGTCACAAAGAATTGGACATGACTGAGTGACTGAACAACAACAACTCTGCACATAAGTGAAACAAGTAGAGTGACAATATACAGACTTTCCTAGTTTCAAGTTAGTTGTTCTATGATATTCATACTATGTATGTATGTATGTATGTATCTATCTATCTATCTATCTACGTATCTATTTTAATGAGCTCCACTCAAATCAATGGATAAACATAATAGGATACAAAGAGATAAACTTGCCTCCTCTTTCAAATTATGAGATGGAGTTGGGTGGGAAGAAAGAAACTTTTGATAAAGAAAAAAAGTCATTAAAACTAAAAAGGATAAAGTGTGACAACTCCCACACCCCCACCTTTCCACTCTTATTTTTCACAAGGAAGAGAACTGGTCAGTACCAAGAACTGCTTAGTGGGGGCAGTTTTCACATGGAGTCTTGTTGAATTCTTATTCTAGGCCTCTCAGGAGGGTTTCATTGCCCCTTTTGCACAGAAGAAAAGACTAGGAACCAGAGGGAGTAATAAGACTGCAGTCACAGGGCTTGTAAATGCTGGAACTGGGCTTATCTAATCCTGATGCTTACCTCTGACTGCTGAGGTGAGGTATCACATTTCTCAACACATTTCATGCTGCTTCTTCTCTGAAACAAATCAATTATTTGTGAGAGGAGGTAAAACAGTAGGAGGATTCAAGGCCTTCTCCTTCACTGGTGTGTTTAATGGACAGTCCTGTGCTAAACTTCCCAAAGCACTTTATATGCTCTTCAGATACCTACATTTGAAAGTCTTGATCAATGCACCCTGTAACTACAGTTGCAAAGGTACCCACTCAGGGTAACATCCTTTTGACTGAACACCTACAACATTCATAATCTCCCCAGATTCATCCAGAAAAGATAATAATGGTTCAAAGTCAAACCAATTGCTTGTAAAACCCAGGAGGTGTGATATGAGTTGACACATTTTGGGCAAAATTTGAATGAAGCCTTCATGCTAATCTTTGAGTCTTCCAAGCCTTTTAGGTTGGGAAATGGGCCAAATCAACTTGTAATCCTGAAGACAGAGTCCTGAGACCAGATAAACTTGTGTTATTGCTAAGCCAAAACATTATTACTTAGTCCACTGAAGGTCTGGATCCAGACGGCAAAAGAGACCACAGAGGCATACCCTGGAGGTGACGCATCTTCTCAGCCAGTTCACAAAGCATGGCTTCAAGACCTCACACACTGGCACCAAGTTTGAGAAACTCCTAAGGAAGTCCAAAAGAAATGGACCGTTTTGGGGGGTGGCAAGTGGGAAAATGCTGCTACCGAGTTATTTGGGAGAATGTATTTCCTTGGGAACTTACTGAGTAGCACGGAAGCAGAAGAAGGGTAGGAGGAGAGAGGAGGACAGGAAAATTTGTATACACTGCAGTTTAATTTACTTTGAGTTCTGCATGGTGTCATCATGTGTATTTAAGAAATAATTTGTGAAATCTTTTTCGGTCTCATGAATTTTTTTCTTCTTTCCCAAATGTGCTTTGTTTTGAGCCAGCAGAAATACAAGGTTTGTTCTTTAAAAATATGTCATCCTAAAGGTTAAAACTGGACATTAAGGTCTGATTCATAGGGCTGACTGCTCTAATGTACAGAACAGTTCCAGAAATACAATGCTGTAGAGTTAGAGTTGGCTTTATTCTTTTCTGTTTCCCATCTTATATGACTGTGAGGGTACATACTTAATTGGTTGGTGAAAACTGCAAATTACCAAAACTTAAATGCACTAAAAGAACGCAGGTTTTTGTTTTTGTTTCTCCTAGTCTTTCTTCTGCTTCCACTTAATGCTATTCCTATGAGGCAGCTCTGGAAAGTGGGCGAGGACACGCCCCACAGTGCCATGGCACACTCTTCCCCACAAGGCTGCAGCAGTGTCAACTTTCTACATAGCAGTGCAGGATGCACTGTGATTGATTTCCCAGTGTCCGGTGGAGGGTGATCTTCCCCACCCCCAGTTGGTCACGGTAATTCTGCCTCCCTTGGCACTGAATGGTTTAATGTGGGCAGGTCAGGACTTCTGAGATTTGCCAGAGGCTCTTGAAATGCCAGTCTTCCCTCTGTAAAGTGGAGGCAATTGTAGCTTCTAACTCATTGGTTGTCATAAAAATTATATGAGTGACTGCTTAGGCAATACATGGCATATAATAAACACTCAGAAAAAGAGTTTGGGATTAATAGATATACACTGGTGCTGCCGCTCCTGTCGCTTCAGTCGTGTCCGGCTCTGTGTGACCCCATAGACGGCAGCCCACCAGGCTCCCCCGTCCCTGGGATTCTCCAGGCAAGAACACTGGAGTGAGTTACCATTACCTTCTTCATGAGTGAAAGTGAAAGTGAAAGTGGAGTCGCTTAGTTGTGTCCGACTCTTTGCGATCCCATGGACTGCAGCCTACCAGGCTCCTCCGTCCATGGGATTTTCCAGGCAAGAGGACTGGAGTGGGGTGCCATCGCCTTCTCCAGGTATACACTACTGTATATAAAATTGATAAACAACAAAGGACCTATTGAGTAGCATAGGGAACTATATTTAATCTGGGTCAGGAGGATCACCTGGAGAAGGAAATGGCAACCCACTCCAGTATTCTTGCCTAGGAAATTCCATGAACAGTGGAGCTTGGTGGGCTATATAGTCCATAGAGTTGCTGAAGAGTCAGGCATGACTTAGCTATGGCTGAAGCAACACTGCAAGCACAATAAATATTTAGCTATTTTTAAAACCAGAAAATATATCTAATCTTACTCAAAATGTAATTAAATCCGGGAGAAATGACTTTCAAATCTTAAAAGGTGGCTTCTATTTTCTTTTTTCAATTAAGCATTTTCAGTTCTTGTATGAAAATGTGTTGCTTACATACCTTTTAAAGCTACTAAACATATATATTGTTAAAGCGACTTGCCACAGATTTCTGCCAGGACTCTCTGATGAAAGTAACCTCCATTGTAGCTTCAAGATAAATCTCCTGACCCTTTCCATCAGATCGCTGTCCTAACCCCCTTTTCATGAAGAAATCCTGGAGCTGCTTCTACCTGAGAAGGCAGTCAAGGCTATTTTAAGTGCTCGGTTCAGATTTTCACTGTACTGATATGTCCTCAGAATGGAGTACCACTTGCAGACTAAGTTTTTAGAGTGAATACAGAGACAAGAAGAAGGAAAAATTCTGTCTTGATCTTTTCTCCTTCAAATGAGAAGATGTCTTCCACAAAGGTAGAGTATAAGATAGTGCTTGTGGGCAAAGAGCTGGGGAAACTCCATTATAAAGAGAAGTGACGGCTTCTTGTTTATTCCTTTCGCTAGGACTTCTCATGGAGTTAGAAAGGGTGTTGAAACTCGCTGTAAAATATGATGGCAAAACTCTGTGAGCGAAAGCGACAAGGCAGAAGAAACTTGTTTGGATTTTTAAGAAAAGCTGTCACATTTGTTTCCTCTAAACAGCCTTTAAAGGAAGTTTTTAATAACTATACTTCCACCTAGAGCCTTAAAGTCAGAAGCTCTAGGTAGCAAAGGTAAGAGTGATGATGATAGTGGAAGTTTGGAGAAATGAAGCAGGGGTGAAGAAAAAAAGGGGGGTGAACATAGGTGGGAATGTTTACGGTTTCGTTTCTTTATGTCTGTGATGAAATGAAAGATTAAGAGAAAACAAGCGGGGATATCAAATATACTGAAATTAAACAGAACATGAGCTTAATGGGTCAGATTCATATAGCATCCATCTGCTGCTAGACGTAACCATTCATAAAATCTCAACTTTTGCCAGCATAGACTTTCTGCCAAAACACAGCCTATTTGCGATATCTTAAGCTGTAGATAGTTGCAGATTTCCTGTGATGGTCTAGGGGCCCCGTTGTATGAATGAGCCTTAGACTGACATCTGTGATGGGAGATGAAAAATACCAAATTCACCATAAGGTTTTGCTGTCAAAGTTTAGATCAGAATTTAGAAATTACAGTTCCTTTTTATTTAATGACACCCAAGTGAAAGTGACAGTGGACGTCACTCAGTCATGTCTGACTCTTTTGATCCCATGGACTATTTAGGCCATGGAATTCTCTAAGCCAGGATACTGGAGTGGGTAGCCTTTCCCTTCTCCAGGAGATCTTCCCAACCGAGGGATCGAACCCAGGTCTCCCTCATTGCAGGCGGATTCTTTACCAGCAGAGCCATAAGGGAAGCCCAATGACACACAAGATGTAGTTAAATTTTATAAACAGTACTACCCTCCCCTGTTTGGAAACAAGGGAGTGATAGCTGCCTTCTTTATGATTATGACATCCTCCTAGTGGCAGGCTGAAAATTTATGTGATAACCATGAAGGCAGTCAGTCTGAAAACTTCTAAGCCTCCAAGAAGTATTTTTGTCTCTCAGTCGTGATTTTAGTAGTAGTAATAGTAGTAATAAACATTGATTTAGTCCACACTATGCCAGGCACTGTCAATTATGTTCAAATTGAAAGGGCTCTGGAATTAGCATTTGGTATATAGTATCTTCGGAAGAGGCAATGGCGACCCACTCCAGTACTCTTGCCTGGGAAATCCCATGGACAGGGAGCCTGGTAGGCTGCAGTCCATGGGGTCGTGAAGAGTTGGACAGTACTGAGCAACTTGAATTTCACTTTTCACTTTCATGCACTGGAGAAGGAAATGGCAACCCACTCCAATATGCTTGCCTGGAGAATCCCAGGGACGGGAGCCTGGTGGGCCACCGTCTATGGGGCTGCACAGAGTTGGACATGACTGACGTGATTTAGCAGCATATAGTATCTTACTTTGTCATTACAGCGACCCACTGAGATAGATGCTTTTACAATTTCTGTATTTTGCAGACGAGAAACAGGTTTAAAGAGATCAGTTAATTTGCTTAAGATTATACAGATTATATAGGATTTTGACTTATAAAGTCTAATATCAGATACAACATAGTTAAATACCCATTTACAAGAATCACATGAGAGACTGGAATTGTCTCAATAATTTCCGAATCAGTTTCATTTCTCTTTTGGGAACAAAAGAGATTTGGCATTTAGCAGATTTATTAATCAGTGCAGGTGGTTCATACAAATATTATAGTCAGATGCCAAATTATTTGGGTCGTAATGGAAGTGCTTTGTTGCTGTTGTTCTTTTTTTGTGACTGGGAGACATGAGTTCTCTGGAATATTGGGGAGCATTCAACCACAGCAAGTTAAGATGAAGCGTAACTGTCTTGAGAGTAATGAAAGCACCAGCACAGGAAATTTCTCACACATGTTTTTAATCTGTGTCATCTGCTGTTCTCAGAGTCCACATGCTTAGTGATGTGCTACAAAGTGTGCCTTCTACCCTGGTTTAGGGAAGTTAGGTCAGGTAGCCCCAGTAACAAAACTGTTGTTAAAGATGGGACCAGATAGTTCAGGGGTAAAGAACCTGCCTGCCAATGCAGGAGATGTGGGTTCGGTTCCTGGGTCAAGAAAATCCCCTGGAGAAGGAAATGGTAACCCACTCTAGTATTCTTGCCTGGGAGATCCCATGGACAGAAGAACCTGGCGGGCTATAGTCCATGGGGTCACAAAAGAGTCAGACACTACTTAGTGACTAAACAACAACAGAATGGGAGAGTACCCTGTGCCCAGATCTTGGTTTATCATCCAGGCAGTGGCTTAGACACTTAGGGCTTGTTCTGTGGGGGTAGAGACAGGAGAGACCAGAAGATGGAATTATGATGAAAGGAATCTGGCTAAGTTCATTGCTTAGTTGCCCTTCTCTTAAAAATAGAGAACATGCTTTTGAAGACCACATAGCTTTTTGTTGTATTTATTTGCCAAGGTGTTCTTAATACCTATGCATGAATTTCCAGATACACACACACACACACACACACACACACACACACACTGAAAAATAGAGCATTTAAACATTGGAAACTTCATGCTGAAATGCTGGTGGGCTAATTAAAAGAACCAAACTACACCTCTTTTTCTGTATCCATGCAGCCTCACCTTCCTGTCCTGACTTCTTGTGCAATTAAAGCATGAGCAAATCTGTGATAAATAGCAGAGGTATGCCAGCATGGATGTGTCCTAAAAACTGTGGTGGTCTTTGTGGCTAATGAAACGAAGTGAAACGAAAGTTACTCAGTTGTGTCTGAGACCATGGGGACTCTGCGATCCCATGGACTATACAGTCCATGGGATTCTCCAGGCCAGAATACTGGAGTGGATAGCCTTTCCCTTCTCCAGGGGATCTTCCCAACCCAGGGATCGAACCCAGGTCTCCGGCATTGCAGGCAGATTCTTTAACAGTTGAGCCACCAAGGAAGCTCTTGTGGCTGATGGAAAGGTCTAATTATTATCATTCATTGGATTAGTTGTTCTGCATTTTACATTGTCCTGGGTTTCTAATATTCACAGGTATTTTAAAGACACAAGCACTCTCACACTGTGCAATTCCATGATGGCCTGACACATATTTCTTGAAACCAGGAGCTGTCCCTAACATCCTGTGGTTGATTTAGTGACCTTATAGACTCATCTACACATCCTCACCTGGATCTTTCCTCAAGTAAGTCCTGCTGTGGACCATTATTCTAGAATTAATCCAACTGTGTGAAAACAAGAAATCTGCTATATTTCCCTATTGTTCCTTTTTTTAAACAATTTCCCTGATGGACTTTGAACATTTTCACTTATCTATGTTAAAAAGACTTTTTCCTCTGACTTATTTCCAAAATTTAAATATCTTTATTTTTACTAAGTATAAATTATATACTGCTATTGTAAAAAAAAGTGTAACAATGGAGAAGTATATAAAGTAGAAATGGAAGTTTTTGCAGCCTCATCCCAAAGATAATGATGATATAATAAAAACCAAAATAATGCATTTATTAAGGACCATGTTCCAAGCTAAGCTTTTAGGCTCATTAACAGGTATAGCCTTAGAATAGTTCTGTAAGGTAAGTACTGTTATTTCTCGGTTTAGTACACAGGATACTGAGGAATAAAATGTTAAAAGTTTGTACACCACCACACAGGTAGTCAGTAGCAAAGCTGGAACCTAATTACTGAAAGTATGAATCTGCAGCCCAATTACTATATTAAACCTGACGGATCAGAGTTGATCATTTATTTAACTTCAACTTTAAAAAGTTAAATCATAAAAGATAAACTAAGCACACCTTAATCTTTATTTTAACTTAAATTGTACCTCATTTATATGTTAATTCCCTAACCATTGATCTAACACCAAGACCATTTCTTAAGGATGGCTACACCATTTGCTTTTCTTAAATAAACTACACCCATAATTGCTGTAAGTTTGTAATGGGTGATAAATTCTTTAGAGGCTTTTTTTTTTTAATAGGTAGTCTCCTTTATAGAGTCTTCACAAAGCAATTTAGTTTTCATAGAAGCACTTCTTTTTAGTCTTACATCTTACTAACTTCTGTATTTTAAAAGAAACTAGATCATTACAGCACATATAAAAGCTTTAAGCAGTTTTGAGGACAAAAGCCACTGATTCTTGGTAAGCAAATAATATGTGTGAGGCCAGAAGTGCCTGGGGCTTATAGCGCTCAGCACTGCCCTGGGCATCAGCCTGAACCTTTTGCAGAGGAAAGTTAGTGCTTATAGGTATACTGGGAAAGTCAAGTTCAGTTAGGAGAACTTTATGATGGAGTTAACTTAATATCAAGCATACTGAGAGGCATCTGCAGAAGTTGCTCATTGAGGGGAAAGTTTCTTTGTTTCCCCTGCTCCATACCTCTCAAGGTGTACACTTACCAGAGCTTGTTGTTCAATTAGTTTTTCATTTTTTGCATCTTTTGTATGTAAGTTCACATTTTTAAAATTTATTTTTAATTGAAGAATAATTGCTTTGCAATATTGTAAATTTATGAACTTCCCTGGTGGCTCAGCAGTAAAGAATCCACCTGCAATGCAGAAGCTGGAGGAGACCCGGGTTGGACACCTGGGTCAGGAAGATCTCCTGGAGGAGGGCATTAGCAATTCACTCCAGTATTCTTGCCTGAAGAACCCCATGGACAGAGGAGCCTGGTGGGCTACAGTCCATGAGGTCACAAAGAGTCACATACTACTGAAGCGATTAAAGATGCACACACACATTATAAGTTTATATGTTATGGAGATCAAGCTCACTTTGCTTGCCACAGGACAGGTCAGTTAGAGGCAAGAAATGTGACTTTATTCAGAAAACAGAGAAGATGGCAGACTAATGTCTCAAAATAGCCATTTTATCAGGGTCTGGATGCCAGGTTTTTTTTTTTTATAGAACAGAGATGGGAGAGGTGAAGAAGTAAAGTGAAAAGGTCATTAATCTTGCAAATATGTCCTGGAATGGCCAGCCTCAGGGAGGGGCTATGTTAATTTCTCCCTTCCTGTAGTCATTCACAGGTGGACAGGATCCTGAACACCAGCATTTTGGTTTAACATTCTGGCAGAGGGGCAGCATTCCCCAAGCCAGGCCATTATCTATGAAGAGTATCCTTTTAGTGAACAAAAGCAGTGGAAAGCAAATGTTAAGTAAAAAACAGATTCAATATGGAGTAAGTTCTTCCCTATAACACATATCTCTAATTTCAACTGGTCTTGATAACCAAATCTTCAAAACATGCACAATAAGATATACAATGAATTCCCCAGGAAGTAAACATTCTAGAGCCTCTCCCATGAGACCAAGCCAGTATTAGAAAAATGAAACAGAATTGAAGAAATTAATTGTATAAATCTAGCATTAATAATTGCCCTTTTTTCTTCTTTCCAGAGAAAGCCCAAATTATTAGGCCTATAAGGCTTTACATGATCCAGCCCATGCCCCTCCACTTAGCCAAATAATCCATCATGCTTGATCCTGCCATACTGTTTCTGGAGGTGGTCCCTCTGCCTTTGTTACTTCTTGGAATGTATGCCCTCATCTTTCCCTTCTCTTTTCCTCTAAGAAAATCCCTTCAAGTCCCTAGTTGTGCCTTTTTCTCTCTGATCCTGGACTTCTTATCTCCTAGAGTAGAGCCAAGGGGTTCCTTCACGTGACCTCATTGTTCTGTCCCCACTGTATATGGTGTTTCTATTTTAGCATCACCCAGATTTGTAAGCATGTTTTGGCTTGTGTGTTGCTACAGTATGAAATCCAGGAGGGCAGCAGTAGGGTTTTATTCATCTCTGTTTCCCCAGAGTCTGTCCCCCACTTGGCAAATATTAATATTCCACAAACATTTGCTGAATGAGTGAATCTATAGTCTGGGGCACGTGTGTTTGCTCTTGGTCTCCTAGTATGCTGAGATGGGAAGGCATGGGTGCTCTTTGACACATATGACTGCGGTGCTTTCCTTCAACCCTGACTTGGGGAGATTGAAGAAAGAGGCTCCTTGTAGTGGCCATTCCTGCAAATTTCTTTCCAGTCTTGAAAGAGAGATCAAAGGCACAGCCCTGAGTTGTCTGCTCAAGCTTTTGTTCACACTTTCCCTTTGCAGTGAGGGACTAAGAGGAGGATTTTCTGTATATATTGCTGCAGACTTTGATCTCACTTGGTTGATGTGGATGGTACCCTTGTTCACAGTACACTGCTATGAGACTATCATATAATGCAATAAGGGAAGTCTGTGTGACAGCCAGGTGATGCTCAAGGAATGTATGGGTTTATTTCATTAGGTGTAATGTGTTCTCAGCAGAGCCTGGTCTGCGTGCATAATGTGATTCTCAGGGTGCCACAGCAGAAACTCTCTGTTAGAGAAAGGTAATTGCATTACCCTGCCACTTTCAGATTCATTAAGGGGAATCTTGGGCTTGCCCATCAGTTTTCAGTCCTGCTCACATTCAGAACCATTTCCCTGCGGTCACCTTTCCATCAGGCCATGTATCTCATTGGCTCTGCCTGACAGCCAGCTCCTAAATGCTTCCTCGCAAGTGCCTATGCCTGTCCTGTATGTGATTGCAGATTTGCTTGGCAGAAGAAGAAAAGCTCTTAGAGGATGGAGACTCCATCTTGATCATCTCCAAAGTGAGGTATGCCCAGTACTGATGATTTTAGGTGGTTCATGGATAAACATTTACACAAGTTTAATCGCTACATGTTTATGTTAATATTGACCAGAAAAACAACTAGCATATAAAACTGTGATTTCACAGATTTGGTGTTAAGAGGGAGGCAAAGTGGGTATTGCAGTAAGTCAACTTAAAAGACAATCTAGGGCTTCCCTGGTGGTCCAGTGGTTAAGAATCCACCTGCCAATGCAGAGGACGTGGGTTTGATAGCTGAACTGAGCCCATGGGCCACAGCTACTGAGCCTCCACTCTAGAACCCGTGTGCTACAACTACTGAAGCCCACTTGCGTAGAGCCCATGCTCTGCAACAAGAGAAGCCACCACACCGAGAAGCCTGTGTACTGCAGCTAGAAAGCAGCCTTCATTCACCACAACTAGAAGCAGCCTGCATGCAGCAACAAAGACCCAGCACAGCCAAAAATAAATAAATAGGCCCTTTAAAAAAGAAATCTAAGATAATAGCTTTAAAAGTTATTTGAAGCAATGACTAAAATAATTAAGATGCTATTCCAATAACTAAAGTCTGCAAATGTGATATAGGACAGTTCCTGATATGCAATAGGAAGACTTCCCTGGTGGCTCAGAGGTTAAAGTGTCCGCCTCCAATGCAGGAGACCTGGGTTCGATCCCTAGGTCGGGAAGATCCCCTGGAGAAGGAAATGGCAACCCACTCCAGTATTCTTGCCTGGAGAATCCCAGGGACTGAGCCCACGGGGTCCCAAAGAGTCGGACACAACTGAGTGACTTAAAAAAATCAATATTTATTGGAATGAGTGAATTAATGAATATTAAAAACTGTGATAGTAGCTACTCTTTATTACATGCTTGTTTTGTGCCCAATCACCGGGCTATAAATGTTGTGCCCTTTGATTCTGACTTGCAAGTTGACTATTTACCTTCATTTTATAAATGAAGGAACCAAGCCATAGAAAATAACTTATGCACCATCACAGCTGGTGGTTGTAGGTCTATTCTCTGTCACAAAACCCCAAGTGTTTGACTTGTATATATTTCTGGGTCATAGATACTGCAAGTTAAGATGAAATTTTTAGTTCCAGTTCCACCCAACTTCCCTAAGGTGGTAAAACTATTCCAGTTCATTAAAAGTTAGCTCAGATATTTCTGTTGTGACAAATGTGCTGCCAGGACTGTGCATTTGATACATTTCGCCAAAGCTGACCTGCTTAAACAGCTTGCACTTTGGGAAGTCTTATAAGTTCCCGAGTAAGTCTGACTTCCATCTCTTCTACCTTCTTGTCTGGAACTCCTGCTCAGCTTCTCTGTCAGTGTTATGGGAATGTCATGTCACAACTCAAGCAAAGACTTCCAGGGGCTTCATGATAGGCTGACACAAACAGAACTCTATCTCAAACAGCTTATATGGCTCTGATATTACTGCTTTGGACAACTTGACTCAAAAAGTGGCTCTGATGGTAACCAAGATATCAGAGGTACATGTGTGACTTGATAAGAGTGAAATGGAGGTTTTCAAAATCACTATACTGTTTTTGTTGGTGATTTTACATACGGATGTATAAGTAAATTTATAAACGTTCTAAGTTGATATTTGTTTATTTCACTCATGTAACTAATGATTATACCTTTAAATGGATGAAGAGCTTCCCTCCTCATCCTTCACTTTGTGTTTTTATTGTGTCTGTATGGTGCCAAGCACAATGACCTATTAGCTTGGGTAGTATGGACAAGCCAAATATTAAGTCTCACAATCTGATAAAACCTGGCTGCATTCTTAAAAGCCATTTTCAGATCTTCAGTAAGTCTTGGGATACCAGTAGCTTCTAATTTAGTGCAAATATAAACTCTTACAAAAATGGGGCATAGTTGCTTTACAATGTTGTGTTGTTTCTGCTGTACAACAGAGTGAGTCAGCCATATGTAAACATATACTCTCTCCCTCTCTGACCTCCCTCCCATTCCTCCACCCACCCTTAGGTCACCACAGAGCATGGAGCTGAGCTCCCTGTGCTACACAGCAGGTTCCCATTAGCTATGTATTTTACACATAGCAGTATATATATTTAAATCCTAATCTCCCAATTCATCCTGCTCTCCACCATATCCACACATCTGTTTTCCACATCTGTGTCTCTGTTCCTGCCTTGCAAATAGGCTTATCTGTACCATTTTTCCACATTCCACATATATGCATTGATATACAGTGTTTGTTTTTCCTCTTTTGACTTACTTTAGTCTGTATAACAGGCTCTGTCCACATCTCTACAAATGACCCTATTTCACTCCTTTTTATGGTAAAGTAATACTCCATTGTATATATGTACCACATCTTTTTTGAAACTTTTAATTTTGTATTGGATTATAGCCAATCAACAATGTGGTAGTATTAATAATTTCAGGTGAACAGCAGAAGGGAATCAGCCATATATGTACATGTATCCATTCTCTTTCAAACCATCTTTCCATCTAGGCTGGCAGGTAACACTGACTAGAGTTCCATGTGGTATATACAATAGTCATTTTTGGTCATCCATTTTGAATATAGCAGTGTGTACATGATCTTCCCAAACTTCCTAACTATTCCTTCCCCCAGCAACTATAGTTCATTCTGAAAGTCTGTGAGTCTCTTTCTGTTTTGTAAGTTCATTTGTATCATTTCTTTTTAGATTCTACATATAAGGGATGCCAAATTATATTTCTCTTTCTCTGTCTGACTTACTGCAGTCAGTATGACATTCTCTAGACCCATCCATGTTGCTGAAAATGGTATTATTTCATTCTTTTTAATGGCTGAGTAAAATTCCTTTGTATATATATACCACATCTTCTTCATTCATTCATCTGTCAATGAACATTTAAGTTGTTACAATGAGATATCGCCTCACCCTAGTCAGAATGGCCATCATCAAAAAATTTACAAACAATAAGTGCTAGAGAAGGTGTAGAGAAAAAGAAACCCTTCTACACTGTTGATGGTAATGTAAATTTATATAGCCACTATGAAAAGCTGTCTGAAGTTTCCTTAAGAAAAAGATAAAACTACCATATGACCTGGAAATTCTGCTACTGGGCATATACCCCAAGAAAACCATGAAAAGATACATACACTCCAATGTTCATTGCAGTACTATTTACAATAGCCAAGATGTGGAAGCCACCCAAAGTAGACTTTTAAAGTTTAAGACTATATGCATTCTCTCCAAAATCCACACTCTGCAAGCAGAGGGCTAAAGGAAAAGACATTTGGAAGAAGGATACATTATGGAGTTTTCTTAGTTTCATTAAAATTATAAATTGTTTCTCACATTTGTGATTTCTTCTGTGTGGCTCATTTAGTATCTATGATAGGATATAAGTATTATGGCTTAGAATAATTTCAGAGCTGACTGACAATTCTTAAAAATTGAAAATGGTTATTTTCTCTTTATAAGTTTTTTTTTTTTTTTTAACTCTAGATTCAGGGGAAGAAAATGGTCAACCATAGGCAGATAATGGAGATCGTGGGCATTCCATATGTAAAACAAATGCTAATTCCTGACAGAACCTCCCTACTGTATCTGGGAAAGCCAGTGATCTCATTTCTGCTCAGTTATGATTGGAAGGGAATTTTTAAAATCTTTTTTTTTCCTCCTAGAATTTCTCAAAATGTAACTCATGGTACAACTTTAAAATCACCTGAGGGTGTTAAAAATGTCTATACTGTGGGTCTCCACTCTAGACCATGTGGATTAATGTTTTCAATGGAGACTGTGAAGATGGATTTTTCAGAAACTCTCTAAGTAATTAATATGAACACTAGAGTTTAGTAATGACTTTATTCTAATCTCCTCATGGTACATAGAAATTGAGGCATGACATGGTTAAACTAGACAATAAATAAGAAATCACTATGCTTAGCTATTCAAAACCACCTAGGTAAGCTGCAGTTTTTTAATTCACTTAACATGCATCTTTCTGCCTCAGCTGTGTAGTTATGTAACTTAATTACTTCTTAGTTTGATTTGACGGCCTTATTCTATTAGATAAGATGTGTTAATTACTCTGATGGCAATATGTGGTAATAATGGCTCAGTGTTACATTAATAATTTCAAGATCATGAATAATATGCAACACCTCTGTGTCTGAGCCATCATTAATTTGTTTCACCAGTGCTGAAGTGTTTAAAATTCAGTTTCAAGCATGTCTTCTCAGAGGAGAAAAGAACAATACATGTATTGAAAAACCTCCTCTTTATTCTGCTCTTAACTCTGTCCTTGCTACATAATTAGCTGCATATTGTATCTAATTAGTGGGCTAAAAATCCAAGTTCCTTTTATTTTTTAAAAATACAAGTAAATCAAAACAAAGTCCTTGATGATAAAGACGGAGGAAGAGTAAACACAATATATTAATAAATCTTGTGCAATTGCATTACTTACAGTGAATCTCAAGGCATAAGAATAATTCTGTAAGTGAAATTTTTTTATTAGCCTGAAGTTTTGAGTAAACTTAAAGTCATATTGGAAGAGAGTGTTTGCTATGACCAGAGCATTTTCTTGGGCAAAACTCTATTAGTCTTTGCCCTGCTTCATTCTGCATTCCAAGGCCAAATTTGTCTGTTACTCCAGGTGTTTCTTGACTTCCTACTTTTGCATTCCAGTCCCCTATAATGAAAAGGACATCATTTTTGGGTGTTAGTTCTAAAAAGGCTTGTAGGTATTCATAGAACCGTTCAACTTCAGCTTCTTCAGTGTTACTGGTTGGGGCATAGACTTGGATATCTGTGATATTAAATGGTTTGCCTTGGAACGAACAGAGATCATTCTGTCATTTTTGAGATTGCATCCAAGTACTGAATTTCGGACTCTTTTGTTGACCATGATGGCTACTACATTTCTTCTGAGGGTTTTTTCCTGTCTGCAGTAGTAGATATAATGGTCATCTGAGTTAAATTCACCCATGCCAGTCCATTTTAGTTCGCTGATTCCTAGAATGTCGATGTTCACTCTTGCCCTCTCTTGTCTGACCACTTCCAATTTGCCTTGGTTCATGGACCTGGCATTCCAGGTTCCTGTGCAATATTGCTCTTTATAACATCGGACCTTGCTTCTATCACAAGTCACATGCACAACTGGGTATTGTTTTTGCTTTGGCTCCATCCCTTCATTCTTTCTGGACTTATTTCTCCACTGATCTCCAGTAGCATATTGGGCACCTACTGACATGGGGAGTTCCTTTTTCAGTATCCTATCAGTATGCCTTTTCATACTGTTCATGGGGTTCTCAAGGCAAGAATACGGAAGTGGTTTGCCATTCCCTTCTCCAGTGGACTACATCTGTCAGATCTCTCCACCATGACCCGCCTATCTTGGGTGGCCCCACGTGCATGGCTTAGTTTCATTAAGTTTTGCCAAGAAAATGAACTGGTCATAGCAAACACCCTCTTCCAACAACACAAAAGAAGACTCTACACATGGACATCACCAGATGGTCAACACCGAAATCAGATTGATTATATTCTTTGCAGCCAAGGATGGAGAAGCTCTATACAGTCAACATAAACAAGACCAGGAGCTGACTATGGCTCAGATCATGAACTCCTTATTGCCAAATTCAGATGTAAATTGAAGAAAGTAGGGAACATCGCTAGACCATTCAGGTATGACCTAAATCAAATCCCTTATGATTATACAGTGGAAGTGAGAAATAGATTTAAGGGCCTAGATCTGATAGATAAAGTGCCTGATGAACTATGGAATAAGGTTTGTGACATTGTGCAGGAGACAGAGATCAAGACCATCCCCATGGAAAAGAAATGCAAAAAAGCAAAATGGCTGTCTGGGGAGGCCTTACAAATAGCTGCTGAAAGAAGAGAAGTGAAAAGCAAAGGAGAAAAGGAAAGATATAAGCAACTGAATGCAGAGTTCCAAAGAATAGCAAGAAAAGATAAGAAAGCCTTCCTCAGCAATCAGTGCAAAGAAATAGAGGAAAACAATGGAATGGGAAAGACTAGAGATCTCTTCGAGAAAATTAGAGATACCAAGGGAACATTTCATGCAAAGATGGGCTCGAAAAAAGACAGAAATGGTGTGGACCTAACTGAAGCAGAAGATATTAAGAAGAGTGGCAAGAATACTCAGAAGAACTGTAAGAAAAAGATCTTCAAGACACAGATAATCATGATGGTGTGCACTCACCTAGAGCCAGACATCCTGGAATGTGAAGTCAAGTGGGCCTTAGAAAGCATCTCTATGAACAAAGCTAGTGGAGGTGATGGAATTCCAGTGGAGCTGTTTCAAATTCTGAAAGATGATGCTGTGAAAGTGCTGCACTCAATATGCCAGCAAATTTGGAAAACTAAGCAGTGGCCACAGGACTGGAAAAAGTCAGTTTTCATTCCAATCCCAAAGAAAGGTAAGGCTAAAGAATGCTCAAACTACTGCACAATTGCACTCATCTCACACACTAGTAAAGTAATGGTCAAAATTCTGCAAGCCAGGCTTCAACAGGACGTGAACTGTGAACTTCCAGACGTTCAAGCTGGTTTTAGAAAAGGCAGAGGAACCAGAGATCAAATTGCCAACATCCGCTGGATCATGGGAAAAGCAAGAGAGTTCCAGAAAAACATCTATTTCTGCCTTATTGACTATGCCAAATCCTTTGACTGTGTGGATCACAACAAACTGGAAAATTCTGAAAGAGATGGGAATAGCAGATGGCCTGACCTACCTCTTGAGAAATTTGTATGCAGGTCAGGAAGGAACAGTTAAAACTGGACATGGAACAACAGACTGTTTCCAAATAGGAAAAGGAGTACATCAAGGCTGTATATTGTCACCTTGCTTATTTAACTTCTATGCAGAGTACATTGGAAGAAGCATATTCAAAAGCAGAGACATTACTTTGCTGACTAAGGTCCATCTAGTCAAGACTATGGTTTTTCCAATAGTCTTGTATGGATGTGCGAGTTGGACTGTGAAGAAGGCTGAGCATGGAAGAATTGATGCTTTTGAACTGTGGTATTGGAGAAGACTCTTAAGAGTCCCTTGGACTGCAATGAGATCCAACCAGTCCATTCTGAAGGAGATCAGCCCTGGGATTTCTTGGGAAGGAATGATGCTAAAGCTGAAACTCAAGTACTTTGGCCACCTCATGCGAAGAGTTGACTCATTGGAAAAGACTTTGATGCTGGGAGGGATTGGGGGCAGGAGAAGAAGGGGACTTCAGAGGATGAGATGGCTGGATGGCATCACTGACTCAATGGATGTGAATCTGTGTGAACTCCGGGAGTTAGTGATGGACAGGGAGGCCTGGCGTGCTATGATTCAGGGGATTACAAAGAGTCAGACACGACTGAGTGACTGAACTGACTGAACTGACTGAACTGATTGAAAGTGCATCAAGAGAATCACTGGGCTGGGGGAAGCACCAGCTGGAATCAAGATTGCTGGGAGAAATATCAATAACCTCAGATATGCAGATGACACTACCCTTATGGCAGAAAGTGAAGAGGAACTAAAAAGCCTCTTGGTGAAAGTGAAAGAGGAGAGTGAAAAAGTTGGCCTAAAGTTCAACATTCAGAAAACAAAGATCATGGCATCTGGTCCCATCACTTAATGGGAAATAGATGGGGACACAGTGGAAACAGTGTCATAATTTATTTTGGGTCTAAAATCACTGCAGACGTGACTGCAGCCATGAAATTAAAAGACACTTACTCCTTGGAAGAAAAGTTATGACCAACCTAGATAGCATATTAAAAAGCAGAGATATTACTTTGCCAACAAAGGTCCGCTAGTCAAGACTATGGTTTTTCCAGTAGTTATGTATGGATGTGAGAGTTGGACTGTGAAGAAGGCTGACACTGAAGAATTGATGCTTTTGAACTGTGGTGTTGGAGAAGACTCTTGAGAGTCCCTTGGACTGCAAGGAGATCCAACCAGTCCATTCTGGAAGGAGATCAACCCTGGGATTTCTTTGGAAGGAATGATGCTAAGGCTGAAACTTTAGTACTTTGGCCACCTCATGCAAAGAGTTGACTCATTGGAAAAGACTTTGATGCTGGGAGGGATTGGGGGCAGGAGGAGAAGGGGATGACAGAGGATGAGATGGCTGGATGGCATCACCTACTCGATGGACATGAGTCTAAGTGAACTCTGGGAGTTGGTTATCGACAAGGAGGCCTGGCGTGCTGCTATTCATGGGGTCACAAAAAGTCAGACACGACTGAGTGATTGAACTGAACTGAACTGAAAGTCATGTTTCCTTCGCTTAAAAAAAAAGAGAAAATCTGCTATTCACATTGATTCCGATTAAGCAGCTGATACCTAGGCAGATAAGAACGTAGTAAGTAGACACCTGTTCTGTCTCCCATCCCAGCATCTATTTATCTTTGATATAGGTATCATCATAATATCCTATATTGTGGTATCCTATATCTGCATCATGATGCAGAATAACCATTTCCCTTTGTCTATGTGGGAATAATAGTCAATAGCTATAGTTGGACAGACAACCCAGGAGTGACTAGTCAGCATATTCCATTCTCCTGGGAATTGTGACTGGTTTAACGATGGCACGTAATATAAGTTGATCCAATCAGAACTCATCCTAAGATTTCTTGAACAATTGAGAAAGATGTATACTGAGACCATTTACATGATAGGGCATCAACTAGGAGAGACATTCATTCTTGTCACCAGGGAACGCAAGTCTGCCATCACAGTAAAAAGAGAAGCGAGGTGGGGGCGAATGAAACCAATTTCTGATGATAGAATTTAAGTCCCTGAATTCATCCAAGCCTAAAGTTAACTGCTATTTTTTAAACATTATTCAGTCAAAATATTCGTTTTTGCTTAAGCCATTGAGTTGTATTTCCATCACTTACAGCAACAAAACAACAAGAAAATGTTTAAAAGCTTCCGAACTTCTAAGTTTCAAAGAAAGGAAATGATTTTGCACTTAATCTTGCATGTGTTTTCATTGTGACCAGAGGAGCAGATTGGTAACTGGCCAGGCTTAGATCTAAGTTGACAATACAATGTGTTATACAAAGCAGAATTGTTTTCCCTCTTATCTTTTAATTATGGAAAATTTCAAACCTACATAAACATAAGCAGAATAATATAATAAACTCCATTGGAACCATCAGCAAGCTCCAACATAATCAATCCACTGGCTAATTCTGCCTCATTCACATCCCATCAACTTCTCTCACCTCTAATATTAATATTATTTTTGAAGTGAATCCCAGACATCATCATTTTATTGAATAACATTTTGAGAATGAAAAAGAAGGAATGATTGTGCCAGGATAGCAGGTGCAAACTAAGGCTGTCCTAGCAATCAATCCTATTGATCAGACTGTCCTATCAATCAGTCAGAAATTGATAGAACAGAATAGATTGAAAATAAATGGAATAAAATCTGTAGCTTTGTCCTGTGCCCTAACCAACTGAAATGGTGAACCAATAGGCATGCTGAAAAACCTTGAGAACGGTTCCTTTCTAGTAGTGCTTTCTTGTTGTAAACATGTTTTACTGAATACCATTTTAGTCTGGGTCTCCCAAGTAATGGATGCCAAAAAAGGGTAAAATGTGCAAGACTTTATTAGGGAAACATCCCCGTGAAAGGAAGTGAGAAGGCATAAAAGGAAGGGAGAACAATTAGAGGAAGTAAGAATACATTAGAAGTGTCCAAAGTTTTGCAAGGCTGTCATTTCACATGCTAGCATGGTTATGCTCAAAATCCTTCAAGCTAGGCTTCAGGAGTACACAAACCAAGAACTTTCAGATGTACAAGCTGGATTTCAAAAAGCAGAGGAACCAGAGATCAAATTGCCAACATCCATTGGATCATAGAGCAAGCAAGAGAATTACAGAAAAAGATGCTCAACATCACTCATTATCAGAGAAATGCAAATCAAGACCACAATGAGGTACCATTTCACAACAGTCAGAATGGCTGCGATCCAAAAGTCTACAAGCAATAAATGCTGGAGAGGATGTGGAGAAAAGGGAACCCTCTTACACTGCTGGTGGGAATGCAAACTAGTACAGCCACTATGGAAAACAGTGTGGAGATTCCTTAAAAAATTGCAAATAGAACTGCCTTATGATCCAGCAATCCCACTGCTGGGCATACACACTGAGGAAACCAGAATTGAAAGAGACACATGTACCCCAATGTTCATTGCAGCATTGTTTATAATATCCAGGACATGGAAACAACCTAGATGTCCATCAGCAAATGAATGGATAAGAAAGCTGTGGTACATATACACAATGGAGTATTACTCAGCCCTTAAAAAGAATAAATTTGAATCAGTTCTAATGAGATGGATGAAACTGGAGCCGATTATACAGAGTGAAGTAAGCCAGAAAGAAAAACACCAATACAGTATACTGACACATATATATGGAATTTAGAAAGATAGTAATGATGACCCTGTATGTGAGACAACAAAAGAGACACAGAGGTATAGAACAGACTTTTGGCCTCTGAGGGAGAGGGAGAGGGTGGGGTGATTTGGGAGAATGGCATTGAAACATGTATACTATCATATAAGAAACGAAGCACCAGTCTATGTTCAATACAGGATACAGGATGCTTGGGGCTGGTGCACGGGATGATCCAGAGAGATGATATGGGGTGGGAGGTAGGGGGAGGGCTTCAGCATTGGGAGATCATGTACACCTGTGGCTGATTCATGTCAATGTATGGCAAAACTAATACAGTATTGTAACGTAGAATAAAGTATTAAAAAAAAAAGAAAAACAAGAAAGAGAAAAACATCTACTTCTGCTTTACTGACTACACCAAAGCCTTTGACTGTGTGGATCACAGCAAACTATGGAAAATTCTTAAAGTGTTGAAAATATCAGACCACATTTCCTGTCTCTGAGAAACTTGGATGCATGTCAAGAAGCAACAGTTAGAGCCAGAGATGGAATAACTAACTGGTTCCAAATTGGGAAAGGAGTATAACAAGGCTGTATATTGTAACCCTGCTTATTTAACTTACATACAGAGTACATCATGAGAAATGCTGGGCTGAATTAAGCAGAAGCTGGAATTAAGATTGCTAGGAGAATATCAACAACCTCAAATATGCAGATAATACCAGTCTAATGGCAGAAAGTGAAGAGGAACTAAAGAGCCTCTTGATGAAGATGAATTCACAGAGAGGTGTGAAAGAGTTGGCTTAAAACGCAAACATTCAAAAAATTTAAGATCATGGCATCTAGTCCCATCATTTCATGGCAAATAGATAGGGAAAAAGCAGAAGCAGTGACAGACTTTATTTTCTTGGGCTGCAAAATTACTGTGGATCGTGACTGCAGCCACAAAATTAAAATACATTTTGCTCCTTCGAAGGAAAACTATGACAAATCTAAACAGCGTATTAAAAAGCAGAGATATTACCTTGCAGACAAAGGTACGTATAGTCAAAGGGTTTTCCAGTAGTTGTGCAAGGAGTTCAAAGCAGTCAATCCTAAAGGAAATCAACCCTGAATATTCATTGGAAGGACTGTTGCTGAAGTTGAAGCTCCAATATTTTGGCCACCTGATACGAAGAGGTGACTTACTGGAGAAGAGCCGACACAATGGAAAAGACCTGATTCTGGGACAGGTTGAAGGAAAAAGGAGAAAGGCAAAAGCATAAAGGATGAGCTGTTTAGATAGCATCACTGACTCAATGGACATGAATTTGAACAAACTTTGGGAGGTAGTGAAAGACAGGGAAGCTTGGCATGCTGCAGTCTATGGGGTCACAAAGAATTGGATACAACTTAGCAATTGAAGAACAACAACCACAGGGAGTTTTCACACCCGAGTCCCATGTCCCCTAGGAATTGGTTTGCCCTAATATGAGTCGGACACGACTGAAGCGACTTAGCAGCAGCAGCAGCAGCAATATGCTTGCTGCTCTCAGTCCTGGGCTGGGAACAGCCTATTAAGGTTTTGAGTCAGTGCATAAACAGCAGCTTAGTCTGTTCAGGCGGCTATAGCAAATTACCATGGATTGGATGGCCTTATTTATGTATTATAGTTCTGGAGGCTAGAAGTCCAGGATCAAGGTGCTGACAGATTTTGTGTTGGTTAAGGACCAGCTTCCTGGCCCATAGATGGCCATCTTCACCTGGTATAAGAGGTGAGAGAGCTCTCTGGGGTCTCTCTTATAAAAGCACTAATCCCATCATGAGAGCTCCACCTCCTGATCTGATTGTCTCCCAAAGGCCCCACTCCATATACCATCATATTGGTGATTAGATTTCAAAATATGAATTTTGGGGGCACAGAAGCTTTCAGCCTACAGTGCACAGTGATGGATTTCAGAGTACAGCCCTTGAGGCCCTTGTTCAATTTTGTTCCTTGTAGTTGGAGCTCTATGAGATGCATTTTCATGGCCACCACACATACAATAAAGCATAGACTTGGGAATCAGAGCAATGCTATTAAAATCTTAGCTCTATTGCTTAGTAATTATGTGGGTGAGGGCCAATCACTTAACTCCAATGTACCTTATACATGAAATGAGGGTAACAGTAGCCCTTACCTCATGGGTCATTGTGAAGGTTAAATGAGATAAACTATAGATAGTGCTTATGTGTTGACTCATTGGAAAAGACTCTGATGCTGGGAGGGATTGGGGGCAGGAGGAGAAGGGGACGACAGAGGATGAGATGGCTGGATGGCATCACTGACTTGATGGACGTGAATGTGAGTGAATTCCGGGAGTTGGTGATGGACAGGGAGGCCTGGCGTGCTGCGATTCATGGGGTCGCAAAGAGTCGGACACGACTGAGTGACTGAACTGAACTGAACTATGTGTTAGTAGTTCAGTCTTGTCTGACTCTTGGTGACCCCATGGACTATAGCCTGCCAAGCTTCTCTGTCTATGGAATTCTCCAGGCAAGAATACTAGAGTGGGTAGCCATCCCCTTTTCCAGGAAATCTTCCCAACCCAGGGATTGAACTCTGGTCTCCTGCATTGCAGGCAGATAGGGCTTAGCAACAGTATAACCTATAGCAAATGCTCAAAAATTATTAGTGATGATGATGATGACAATGATGATGATGGTAACAAACATGAAGGCTTTATGAAAAGGCTTATTTATAGGCCTTTGGCCATAAGTTCATCTGTATCTGAACAGTAGATTTGCAATGACTAATGTATTTTACTTAGGAGTTCTGGACCAGTCTTTTAGGTCTGTCTTATCTTCTTTTGGTTCATCAAACAGTCCTTTTCTGTCTTATTCCTGAGCCTTTGGACTCAGCGTTCTATCTGGATATTACTTTCCCCCACTTTTCTACTTTATCTGCTTGCTTTTTCCTCATCCTTCTGGTCAGTTTAAGCATAAATGAATCAGGTAGGACTACTCTGACTCTACAGTCTAGTAAAACTTCTTCTTATTTTAATATAGCCTCTAAGAATTGTGCTCCTAAAATTATATTCCTTTTATATCTAGAAGTTCTGTTAGTAATAATACATTTATTCCTATGGTTGTCTTGCCAGCGTAAGATCAAGGGTGATGTTTGACTTTGCTTAACTTAAATCCAAAACCTAGCACAGTGTTAGTTTACAACACACCCAATAACATTTATTAACTAACTGAATAAAGTATATCTAAGTTGGCTTAAAGCTCAACATTCAGAAAACTAAGATCATGACATCCAGTCCCATCACTTCATGGCAAATAGATGGTGAAACAGTGGGAACAGTGGCTGACTTTATTTTGGGGGGCTCCAAGGTCACTGCATATGGTGATTGCAGACAAGAAATTAAAAGACGCTTACTCCCTGACGGCTCAGATGGTAAAGCGTCAGTCTACAATGCAGGATACCCAGGTTCAATCCCTGAGTTGGGAAGATCCCCTGGAGAAGGAAATGGCAATCCACTCCAGGACTATTGCCTAGAGAATCCCATGGATGGAGGAGCCTGGTGGGCTGCAGTCCATAGGGTCACAAAGAGTCGAACACGACTGAGTGACTTCAATTCAATTACTCCTTTGAAGGAAAGTTATGACCAACCTAGATAGCATATTAAAAAGCAGAGACATTACTTTGTCCACAAAGGTCCGTCTAGTCAAGGCTATGGTTTTTCCAATAGTCATGTATGGATGTGAGAGTTGGACTATAAAGAAAGCTGAGCCCTGAAGAATTGATGCCTTTGAACTGTGGTATTGTAGAAGACTCTTGAGAGTCCCTTGGACTGCAGGGAGATCCAACTAGTCCATCCGAAAGCAGATCAGTCCTGGGTGTTCATTGGAAGGACTGATACTGAAGCTGAAACTCCAATAATTTGGCTGTCTAATGTGAAGAGCTGACTCATTTGAAAAGACGTTGATGCTGGGAAAGATTGAGGGCAGAGGAGAAGGGGATGATAGAGGATGAGGTGGTTGGATGGCATCACTGAGTCAATGGACATGGGTTTGGGTGAACTCTGGCTGTTGGTGATGGACAGGGAGGCCTGGCATGCTGCAGTTCATGGGGTCGCAAAGAGCAGGACATGACTGAACAACTGAACTGAACTGAACTGATCTCCTCAGAAATAACCAGGTCCCTGTCAGTTATAGTCTTTGTGGCACATTCTTAGGATGCTGAGACATAAAACTAGCTTAGACAAAAAGGAGGAGGTATTTCGCTAGTTCTCTGGGCAAAACACCCTGTGTCCTGCTTTTATTTTTGTTATTACAATATATTTAATTTTTATTAATTATGATAAGAACACAACATGAGATTGAGCCTCTTACAATTTTTAAGTGCACAATGCAATACTGTTGACTACAGGTATTATACTGTAAGCAAACCTCTAGAACTTACTCATTTTATGTAACTGAACCTATATATCCATTGAACCTGCATTTCCCTTGACCCCCAGCCCCTACTTTCTATTTCTATGAGTTTGACTTATTTTAGATACCTCAGATAAGTCGAATCATGTAGTGTTTGTCCTTTTGTGACTTGCTTATTACACTGAGCATAGTATCTTCCAGGTTCATCCATGATGTCACATATAGCAGGCTTTCCTTCTTAAGGCCAAATAATATTTCATTGTGTGTACATTTTCTTTGTGCGATGAGGGACATTTATATTGTTTCCATATCTTGGCTTATTGAAAATACATTGCAGTAAATGTGAGAGGGCAGATATCACATCAAGACCCTGAATTCAATTCTTTTGAATACATATCCAACAGTGGGATGTCTGGATCATATGGCAGTTATTTAAAAATTGTTTTTGAGTAACTTTCATACTGCTCTCCACAGTAAGTACACCAGTTTACATTCCTACCAACTGTGCACAAAAGTTCTTCTTTCTCCACATTCTTGCCAGTACTTGTTGTTTTCTTTTGGATAACAGCCACTCAGATAGGTGAAAGGAGATATCTTATTGTGGTCTGGGGTTGTATTTTCCTTATAATGAAAAATGTGGAACATCCTTTCATGTACCTATTGTCTATTTGTATGCTTTCTTTGAGGAAATGCTTATTCAAATCCTTTGCCCACTTTTAAAATCATATTAGTTGTTTTTATTTTATTGCTAGAGTTGTAGGAGTTTCTTATATATTTGAATATTGACCTTTTGTCAAATACATGGTTTGGAAACATTTTTGCTGTTCTGAAGGAAATGGCAATCCACTCCAGTATTCCTGCCTAGAGAATCCCATGGACGGAGAAGCCTAGTAGGTTACAGTCCACGAGGTCGCAAAGAGTCGGACACGACTGACTGACTTCACCTTTAGCCTTCACCTTCGCCATAGGTTACCTTTGTGTTGTGTTGTTTCTTTTGCTGTGCAGAAACTTTTTAGCTTGATGCAGTTCCATGTCTATTCTGGTTTTTATTGTCATATTGAAGGAATCATTGCTGAAACAAAAATTCATATCTTTATCCCTATGTTTTCTTCTAGAAGTTTTGCGCTTTCAAATTCTGTATTTAAGTCTTCAATATAATTGAGTTGATTTTTCTGTGTGGTATAAGGTAAGGGAACAATTTCTTTCTTTCCATGTGAATATCCACTTTCCCCAATAGTATCATATGTAGAAAACCCTTAAGACTTCACACACATACACACAAACCTGCTAGAACTAGGAGGTTTTAAGAGGGAGGGGACATATGTATACCATGGCTGATTCATGCTGATGTATGCAGAAACCATCACAAAATTGTAAAGTAATTATCTTCCAATTAAAATAAAATTTTAAAAAGAACTTTAATAAATTTGCAGGATGCAAAAATCAACATACAAAATTCAGACGTGTTTTACATATTAACAATGAGCCAAAGGAAATTAAGGAAACAGTCTCATTTAGAATAGCATCAAAGCCTCAAAAAGAATAAAATACTTCAGAATAAACTTTAAAAGATGAAAGAATTGTATACTGAAAATTATAACATTGATTAAAAAAGTTAAATAAGACAAAGATGTAGAAAGACACCCCATGTTCATGGATTGGAAGACTTAAGACTGTTAAAATGTTTATATTACCCAAAACAAGCTACAGATTCAATGCATTCCTTATCAAAAATCCCAGTACCATTTTTCTTTTTACAGAAACAGAAAAAACTCTAAAGTTCTTAAAGATCATATGGAACTTCAAAAGACCCTAAATAGCCAGAACAATCTTAAATAAGAACATAGCTGGAGACATTACATTTCCTGACTTCAAACTATTTTGTAAAGCTAAAGTAATTAAAACAATGTTGAACTGGTGTAAGAATAGAGAAATAGACCAATGGAACAGAATAGAGAGCCCAGAAGTAAATCATGTGTATTCAATCATAATGTTCAACAAATGTGCCTAGTAGAGAAAGTATAATTTCTTCATTTAGTATTATTGAGAAAATTGGATATCTACAAGCAAAAGAATCAAATTGTATCCTTGTTTTACATCATACATAAAAATTAACTCACTTGGATTGGATTAGAGGCTTAAGACCTTAAACTATGGAACTTTTAGACTATGAATATGACACAAAAGCACAAGCAACAAGAGCAGAAAGTAGGACTCTGTGTCTATTTTGGCATGACTAGAGAACTAAGTTTGGTATCAGAGCAATCTTGCATCAGCATCGTGAGAGCAGATGAGAGACTGGTGAGAAAAACATTATTGTTAGATATACTTAGGGATTAAAATTACTCATATATTTTCTCTAACCATGGTGAGTTTTCTCCCACTGCTTCTCAAAATTTAATGTTGAGAAGTACTTGAGTAGTTTGTTAAATATAGGTATTCCCAGGCTCCTCTGCCGAGAGATTCAGACTTACTAGGTCTATGGCAGGCCCCTGAATTTGAGTTATAAAGTGGCTCATGACTTCTGATGATCAGTTTTAGGAATCACTGGCAGCAGCAGCCCTGAATGCCACTAATGGCTCAGAACCACCGAACACGACACATCTATGGCCAGAAACTGTCATGGTCAACTTAGACAACACTGATGGACTCTCCTACTAGAGCTTATATTCTATGAGGGCAGAGCCTATGCCATTCTTGCTATCCATTGTGTCCCCTACAGTAAGCATGGTGGTTGGCACATAGTAAGCACTCAGTAAATATTTTAGCATCCTGACAGCACAGTGTTCCACTTCACAGCTGTGGCAGTTCCAGCTCTCTGTAGGTACATGTGCAGAAAAGGAGCTCTACAATTCGCAGTGTAGTTTGTAACCCTCAGCCCCTAAATACTGATAGTGGGTTAATTTTATTAATCCATAATTATTTTCCACAGTGGATTATTAGTAGGTCATCTTTAGTTACAAGTACGTGGAAGAATGTGCCATTTGCTGACAAAATGAAAGGATTCACATTTTGGAGTACTCAGAGCACTTTTCTAGGACTCTATTTGAGAACCACTAGTCTAGGCTGTGGATCCGTGTGATAAATTGAGTCTCAACCATGAAACTGATTATCATCTACCATAATCACTGTGGTGACCAAGAACCTTTCTGTCACCTCCCCCCACTCTCCCGCCTCCGCCCGGCTTAGTTGTGGGCAAAATAGCCATTTTTGCTGACTTCTCACATACCGATGAATTCTTTGGTTTCTGAGCTTATGTCCATTTAGTTTCTTTTTTGGGCTTTGTATGACTGCCATTTTGACAATTTTTTTAAGTAGCTGAAATCCTCTTTCTTGGACATTTCGTACCTCCCAGATGACCAATGCCTCAGCATGTCTAAATTTTGCCTTATTTACTTTCTGTCACTAATAGACTTTATTCTCTACAGACACATCATGAATAAAGTTTTGAACAATGAGAACTGTCATCTATATAGGCCTCACAAAGTGTGTAAGGCCTCACTACTGTTTAAATAAAAGTGCTATGTTTGGGGATTTGTGATACTAGGTTAATTCACTTATTTGCTTTTCCAAATTAGTGACAAACAAGTTCTGTGTGGCTTCAGTCTCTCCTCATGGGTTGAAATGTGGGATTGCTTTAGAGAATGGTCCTAGGAGCCTCTGTCTTCACATTTGCCGTCCTCAGTAACCAAACAGGACTTCAGACTCCATCTGGCATTTCCTGAGCAGCCTGAGAGTCAATGTGTTTGTTTAATTTCCACCTATGAAGCTATCTGATGATTACATTTCCCACAGTGACCAATCAATTGGGCACTCACTCAAAAGACTGCTTTTGTGTGCTATCTGTGGGTATAATTGCAGCGTTTATAGACCAGATCTCTTCCCTTTGACTACTTGGGTGAAAACTGATGGTGATTATACTAGACTCACACACCCGCATGCACACACACACACTCGCCCACACATGCAGTTCTTTTCAACCCTCCCATTACTGTGGTCCAGACCTCTACCACTTCCTGCTGAGATGTCTCTGATGGACCCCTCCAGCCTCTTTAGTTCCAGGTGAACCTCTAAGCAGCGGGAGATCTTGGCCCTGCACTGACTACTCATCACCCTCAGAACATGGTCTCAGCCTTTCAGCAGCTTTCAAAGGCCTTTCACGTCCTCGGTTTCCATCTCCTCATGTTCCTTCCCCACATCCTCTTCCTCTCATCTTAGACTGCATGCTACAGCCCTACCGAATTACCTGTCATGTGCTCTCCCACTTATGGGTCCTTGAATAAATGGTTCGCTTTGATAGGAACACTCTTCTCTTCCTTCTTTTCTCATTCTCTCTTCCCTTTCAGCCTAGATTTTTATTGTTCGCCTTCAAGTCTCAACTTGAACTTGACAACCTTCAGGAGGTATTCACAAGCAACACATCCTGAGGAAGCTCCTTGCCTGGGAGTTCCCGTAGCATCAAGTCCCTTCCCTGTGAAAACCCTTGGGGTGCTCTGTTGTAGCTGCCTCTTGACTTGCCTGTTTCCCATTCCCTCCACTGAGAAGACAGTGAACTTAGCAACTACGTCTTGTTCATTGACAAAGCTCCAATGTCTAGAACAGATTTGGCGTATAGTAGACATTCAATAAATGCTTATTTTTTTAAAGATTTTTCGGTTGATGTGGACCATTTTTTATAAAGTCTTTATTGAATTTGTTACAGTGTTGTTTCTGTTTTCTGTTTTGTTTTTTTGACCACATCACAATACATGTGGGATCTTAGTTCCATGACCAGGGATCGAACTTGCACTTTCTGCAAGGCTAAGTCTTAACCACTGGACCACCAGGGAGGTCTGTAAATGCTTGTTTAATAACAGAAGAATTCATGTAGTTCTATAACATGTGAATGATTTTATGTGTATTCTATTTCATTTTTATAACGAGACCTATGAGAAAGATATTTAATAAAAATAAAGAGCTTTCCTGATAACTCAGTGGTAAAGAATCCATTTGCCAATGCAGGAGACATGGGTTTGGTATCTGGTACAGGAAGATCCCACATGCCGCAGAGCAACTAAGTCCATGTACCACAACTACTAAGCCTGTGCTCTAGAGCCCAGGAGCTGCGAGTGCTAAGCCCATATGGCACAGCTACTGAAGCCTCCATGCGCTAGAGCCCGTGCTCCACGATAAAAAAAGCCAGTGTAATAAGAAGCCCGTGTACTGCAACTGGAGAGGGCCCCTCTCACTGCAACTAGAGAAAAGTCCACATAGCAACAGAGACCAGCACAGCCAAAAATAAAAATTAATTAATCCATTCATTAATAAATTTCAATAATAATAATAATGAGACAAAATTTGTTTTTAGTTTGGTTATTTTAATGATAGGCTTAAATGTCCTAAAGCCATCCACAAAGGCAATTCTATTTTATAAAATGTTTTGCAGTTGTTAAAAGAAAGACACCAAATGGTATAAATATGTGACTATTTTATCCCATCAGTTACCATGGGATAACGTCCTTCAAAAATGTACTCTCTAAGATGAATCCCCACATCTATGATAATAAAGTCTCTAAAGTGAACTGACTTAAATATAGAATACCAGTGTGATCAAAGATGATGGGTGTCAGAGACTGGCAGAAGAAAATAAAAATAATTATTTAATAGAAGAGCAAATACATGAATCCATACTGTCACTTTTTAATACTTACTGTTTCTCCTACTAAATATACTAGTTTGTAATGAGTTGAGATATTTTGTCATCTAGTTTAGCAAGCTCCACTAATATATGTGACTCAAAATATTAAAGTTGAAATGGAAACACTTGTATCACAGATTAAATTAGACCTTATAACTAATTGTGCTTACCTTCCACTGTTCTCTTCTTTACTATAAGATGATGGCAAAGGGATTTTTATGGATGTTTCTAAGCCAAACTTTTACCTGCTTTGAAAATCAGTTTGGATTCACTCAAAAAAGAAAGAAAATCGAATTCTCTTCATCTGCCTTCAGAGCTTAATTCTTTGTGTTTTGGAGAATACATTATCCTGAGAAAGAATTTCAGAAAACAAGCTTTAATACAATGTTTTAAAATTTTTAACTTCAAAAAATGGTGCAAATGAACTTATTTATGAAACAGAGTCAGAGAGATAAGAAACAAACTTATGGTTACTAGGGAGAAAAGAGGAGGGTGAGAGATAAATTGAGAGATTGGGACTAACATATACTCACTTCTATATATAAAGTAGATAACTAATAAGGACCTACAGTATAGCACCAGGAACTATATTCAGTGCCCTGTAATGATTAATGTAGGGAAAGAATTTAAGAGTGGATATATGTATATATATGGGCTTCCCAAGTGACTCAGTGGTAAAGAATTTGCCTACCAATGCAGGAGACACCAGTTCAATCCATGGGTCGGAAAATCCCCTGGAGGAGGAAATGGCAATCCACTCCAGTATTCTTACCTGGGAAATCCCATGAACAGAAGAGCCTGGTGAGCTATAATTCCATGGGGTCACAAAGAATTGGATGTGACTGAGCACACACACACACACATACACACACACACACACAACTGATTCACTTTGCTGTACAGCAGAAATTAATACAACATTTTAAATCAACTATATGCCAATAATTAAAAAGTAATGGATTCTATGGAACATATATACCGTACTCACAATCAAAAGCTTTTCTGTTCCTATATTATATTGTTATAGTCAGCCCTGACATTTTTGAAATGTTTAGGGTATGGTTAAATCCAATATTGTCTAGGAGTTCAGAGGAAGTTTTGAGGAAGTGTAGGAGTTTTGAGGGAAACAGAGCATAATAGAGTAAGGGAATTAAACCATCCATTTTGAGCTCATTCTTGGAAGGGAAAGTGTTTAGAGCAGGAAGCTTGGTGGCAGTTTTGGCAATGGTAGAGATCTGCCTCTGGGTCCATGCATCATATTGTTTGTAAGACACAATGATGCAATAGTTTCTAAACTGTAACACTGGTGACCTACCCTAAGAGTACATGTTGCAGTGATTTATGGAATTTGGAAGTTGTTTCCTATTGAGCCCTTCTTGCTCTGAGAGACATACATCTACTTGCTCCAAGAACTGGATGTTTCTCCAAAGATACTCTTCTGTTCACCCTTTGGCCTTTCTGCCTGCTCCTCCAGGTGTAACACTGGCTCTCTCTTTCACTGTTATGTAGATAGCTTTGTTGGGCTTCCCTGTTTCTTTCCCATTAGAATGTAAGACCCCTTCCTTGTGTTTGCATGGCATTCACTATAGAGCTGTGTACAGTCCTGGTGGCACAGCTCAGCTGGTAAAGAATCTGCCGCCAATGCAGGATACACAAGGGATGTGGGTTTGATCCCTGGATGGAGAAGATCCCCTGGAGAAGGAAATGGCAAACCACTCCAGTATTCTTGCCTATAAAGTTCCATGGACAGAACAGCCTTGTGGGCTACAGTTCATGGGGTTGTAAAGAGTCAGACATGACTGAGCACATGCATGCACGGTTGCCACAATATATTAAAAAATTATTTTTTGTATTTTAAATACATACCTCAAACCCTCTTTCTAAAGATAGTCAGTTAACAATTTCTTGGGTTTCTTTCCCTAAAACATAAATTTTGCATATTGCTGATGCACATGAAACTAAACATAAAAGATCATATTTTAGGCAATCATTTCCCCCTGCTTTTTATTTACTCTCTTTTGGATATATTTCTATGAACATATGCAGGCATGCCTTATTCTTTTAAACAGCTGCCGAGTAATTCTGTTTTATGGATGTTTTATAAATTATAATTACCCAGGCTCCCAATTATGAACATTTTGATTGTAGCTTCCTGTCTTTATAAACACAGCAGTGAAAATCCTGAGTGAACTCTGAGTATGTCTTCAGGATACATTCCAAACTGTGAGATTTCAGGGTCAGAGGGCATGTGCCTGCTTAATATTGGTGGATTAACTCTATAGAAAATGTCTCACACTTTATCAGCATAGCACTCTCTGTAAAAATTAGTTTACTTTTCTCTCTCTCCACCTAGAAGGTGAGAGAGTGGAGTGTAGGATGGTGCTTTTTATCTCTTGATCCCTGAAGCACTTAGTCCAGTGCTCAGTAAATATTTGCAGAAGGAAGAAATGTCAAATGCAAAGTTCTATTCATATTTTAGCCTGTGTTGATACCATCAGAGTTAGGCCAGTGGTACTATTAAAGTCACATGTTAATGCGACAGCCAGACAAGTTTGATAATTCATGGAAAGGTGTGATTATGAATTCATGTGGTTATGAATTCATCAGGCAATTATACACCATCTCCACATTCATCTTATTTAGAGGTTCAGGAAGAGGAAGAAAGGATAGTTCCAGGATCCATTTATGTCCTGTCTCTTTAAGGGGACACCATCCCCTGGGGCCAGCAGACCTGCTGACTGGTGATTTGAGTATCTGGATGGGTTCTAGAGGGGACAAGAAAATCCTCTGTTCTTTGTCCCCAACAGGGAGTGTGCAATTCTGCCAGACTAAATGCTGACACGTCAGTATCTTCCTGTCATTTCTCGTGTGCATCCCATGATGCATATAAAAACTGTTCGTGGTTCCAAAGGGCCTAATGGATAGATTCTAAATTCTCAAGCCTGACCATCCAGGCTACTCCCATCCCTACGGCCTTGAGTGTGTATCCAGCTACTCTGGTCAGCTGGAGACCTATGGTGGACTTTGCCAGCCAGTTTTTCAGGATCATTCTGTCTTGTTTCATTGTGAAAACAATTTTCATCTTCCTGAGTCTTATGTCTGGGAGAACCTTTGCTGTTGTCGCTGTTTTTTTCCTTTTCTTTTTAAATCATCATCAGATTTCTTGTTTTCTGATTCATAGATGCCAGTCTTTTTTATTCAGATTGGTTGCCATGGTGATTTTAATCTGCACTCAATTTTTAGTGAATGAGCTGTAAATATGCCACTCTTCCATATTCCATACTGGAGATTCCAGAAAGTTTTTAAAGACCTCCACTGCTTTCCAAGGCACCTTTACTTGAAATATTGTGTGTATCCCATAATGCTGACACTCTTGGGGAGAGGTGATGTGAATCTAAGAGGTATTTACTTTCTTCTGACTGTTCATCAGGCTAATGCCCCATTTGGCTGATCAACCCTGACTGGTTCAGTGCAGGTGTAATGAACATCTTAGGTTACCCAGTGACTTTGAACTTTAATTTTTATTAGTTTGGTTCACTTAAAGAGCACCTCTGTGCCACTGTAATCTTTAGTGTGCCTCCTCTCTACAGGCTGATAGGATTTATGACCCCAGGGTTGGAAAAGCATAAAGATGAAACGATCCTCCTGAGAGGTTTGTCTCTTCAGGTTAGTGTTAATGCAGAAGCCATATTTACCCACTAGATCCCAGGACCATAAAAAGTAAATCCACAGCAGAGGGCTAAAAGATGACTCTTGTTCGGAACCATTGCAGCATCTAAAACTGACACTGCAATCAATGAAAACATTTTATTGGCCCTCTTGGGCTTTACTACGAAAATCGCAGAGCTCTCTTATGCACCAAAAGCAGGAACAGATTTTGTTGGTGGCCTTGAATCAATCTGTTAGATATATTTGGAGGAATGTCGATATTAGTGAAGTTGGATAGGAATTTTCAGGTGGTGCCAAGAAAGAAGCTTCTACAAGTAAACAATCAATCAAATAAACAAATGCACAGACAGAAGTATTTGCATAGAGTTGGCAAAATACTTTTACATATATCATATGTTCAATCCACCAACCTAAGAAGGGCTAGGTATAGTTCACAGTCAGAGAATTTGGAGTCCAGAGAAGCTGAATGATGTGAGTTGAAATTTTCATGAGTGGTTATAGTGTCTCTGCTGTGTGTTATACTCCAGGCTTTAAAACTACTGGCAAAGCTATTATTACTTCTATTCTAAATCCCCCAAGCCCACAGAAGTAAGTGAAAAAGTCATGATTTGTAGACTATTCAGCTTGTTAGAATAATATAAACAATCCATACAGATAGTTTAATCACGTAAAAAAGACATCTATAGCTTTATTTGCTTGAATTAAAAAGCATTCTGATTCCTACAGGATTGTTCATTTATCCCTTCATTTCCTCATTCAAAATTTACTTAGAATCTCTACCACCAGGCTATAATAGCTACACCAACAGAATAGCACATCATCCCTACTTTTAAGAACAAAATAGCAATATTAGATTATGTTTACTAATGATAGTTTATGATATTTTGAATAATGTGCTGTTCACTTAAACTACTTTGTCATGCTTATTTCTAACAGCACTTAATAGATTTTATTGAACTTCCCCAGGGGCGCAGTGATAAAGAATCTACCTGCCATACAGGAGCCAGAGGAGGCTCAGGTTCGATCCTTGGGTCAGGAAGATCCTCTGGAGGAGGGTATGGCAACACACTCCAGTATTCTTGAATGGAGATTCCCACAGATAGAGGAGCCTGCTGCTGCTGCTGCTGCTGCTGCTGCTGCTAAGTCTCTTCAGTCGTGTCCGACTCTGTGCGATTCCATAGATGACAGCCCACCAGGCTCCCCTGTCCCTGGGATCCTCCAGGCAAGAACACTGGAGTGGGTTGCCATTTCCTTCTCCAACGCATGAAAGTGAAAAGTGAAAGCAAAGTCGTTCAGTCGTGTCTGACTCTTCATGACCCCATGGACTGCAGCCCACCAGGCTCCTCCATCCATGGAATTTTCCAGGCAAGAGTGCTGGAGTGGGGTGCCATTGCCTTCTGGGCTATAATCCATAGGGACAAAGAGTTGAAAATGACTGAAGTGACTTAGCATGCACTTATAGTTCTTATTATCCCTATTTTTCAGATGAGGTAATCAAGGCTCATATCACCAGTAAGCAGTAAGAGGCAGACTCCATTTGAGGGCTGGTGTGATCCAGAAGCCCATACTTTTTACCTCTCTGTGTCTCTTCCTTTCCATGTTCTGCTCCTTGGCTCATGAACTGGGATAGGCAGACACAGAAACAGAAAATATAGCAATAAATTGAGGGAAGTTCAATAACAAGGGAATGGATTAAGTGTTGTTGGAATATAAAATGAAGAAAATTAGAGAGGATTTGCCTTGGTAGATGAAACTTAATTGGGGTATTAAAATAGCCAGAGAACTTTTCTATGCAAAGAATGAAAGGTATTGTAGGAAGAAAGGAAAACATAGGCAAAAGCATGGAATTACATCTAAGGGTTTCCTCTTTGGATAGTGCATGAAGAAGATTCATTGTTTGTACAATGAATAATGCATAGAGCATCTTCACTGGTTACCAAAAGTTTATTGAATCCTCATGGAATTCATGGGACTGTTTCAGTTGTTGAGACGTTGATTATAACCCTGGCATAGTCCTGCCATTACTCTTGCTTAAAACTAGAAAGAGCATCTCAAACTTTTGCAGTAATCAGACCATGGAGAGCAGCCCCATTACTGGACTAGTTGTTTTAGTAACACACAGGAGTATCCAGAACTGGTGAATTTCTATGTATTGATCTTTATCAGCCCTCTGCAATGTGGAGATTGCTACTTAAATAGACAAAAAGACTTCAAGTTGAACATCTAATTCATATAGAAGACTGTAACAGAGTTTGGAAAGCAGGGAGCATCTAATTAGGCAGGAGCAGGATGAAAGAGAGTTGTCAGTTGTCAAACAATGCATTACCCTAGATGGAATATATCCTTCCAGCTAGGGAGAGGTGTGGAGGAGAGACTTTTGAGGTCTCTTGATTGAAAGTACAATGTTCCTGTCACTCATCAATAATGATATCATATCATTAGGAGTCTGAAAATCCTATATCATTAACAGTCTAAGAAAATCCTAATAACATCCTAGGGGTACTCTCTATCCTGAAGGAACAGTAGGTGAGTCCCAGAGCTTACTGGAAAAAAAAAGAATGCTTTGAGTGTGCTTATTTGTAAGAATGCTTTGGTGTAGTTGAAGTCAATTCTCATTTTCAAACTGAAATTTTCCTGCCTCTTATGTGCTAGTAAGAAAGCTCCTATATGTCTTTTGGGGGTTAAAGAATAATTCCTATATTCAGAGCATATGTAATTGTGACCTGACCACCAAGAAGACACCAGTAATTCTTAGAGGAAGCCCATGTATATTAAATAAAGGATAAGACTTTTTGATAAAAGACAGCAAACTGAATACACATTTTTTCCCTCTTTGATCCCTGTTAAATATCCCTAACATGGCAAAAGAGGAACAAAATGTCATAAAATGACAAGGACAAAGAGAATGGTCCAGAAGATGCACCAGATGAGAAATGTCAACAGTATGTTGGTTAGAAGGTGAATGGACAAGAGATAACTGACCTAGTAGCAAGGAGGAAGCTGAAGCTATGTGGAGGGAAAGACATGAAGAGGATCAGTCTGTGACCCTGGCAAGGCCCAAGGAGCCTGAGGATTCCGGGTCACTAAGGGATTTCTTTGGAGGGAATGATGCTGAAGCTGAAACTCCAGTACTTTGGCTACTTCATGCGAAGAGTTGACTCACTGGAAAAGACTCTGATGCTGGGAGGGATTGAGGGCAGGAGGAGAAGGAGACGACAGAGGATGAGATGGCTGGATGGCATCACTGACTTGATGGATGTGGGTCTGAGTGAACTCTGGGAGTTGGTGATGGACAGGGAGGCCTGGCCTGCTGCGATTCATGGGGTCGCAAAGAGTTGGACATGACTGAGCGACTGAACTGAACTGAACTGACTGAAGGATATTCCAAGGGAAAGGGCTGGAAACAGAGGAATCCTGTGAAAGCTTGCATAGTGTTAGGCTATGCAATAAATCACCTTGTGCAGCCAAGTAACCCACCCTCCTCATTCTGGTAGGATCAGGGAGAGTTTTCTTCAGGTAAATGGACCAAAGAGGCTTTGGACTCAGACAGCACATCCACTAGAGGCCAATGCTGAAAAACTATGCTGAAAATAGGGAAACTGAAAGTGAAAGTCACTCCGTCATCTCAGACTCTTTGTGACCCCAGGGACTATACAGTCCATGGAAAATAGGGAGTGAAGCTAAAACCTCATTGACTCATAAGACTCTTAACTTCTGTCCCATGCATATCTTTCAGAATTCTAAATAGTTGGGCAAGAAATTGGAGGATCCCTTTTTAGAGAAACTAATATGTCCAACAAGCAGTGGGGAACACTAAAATACGAACTTTTGAGATTCCTCAAAGAAAGGGCCAAATCTCAGATTGATTGTGTTATTGTAAAACCTATAAGCAAATATGTTATAATGTTAATTGCCCTTTTCTTCTTAACCAACACAATTTTTAAGTAATTATCTTATGTACTTTAAGACATCCAGGGTAAGTTCTTTAATATTAGAACATTTCAGTGATCTAGTCCATAATAATGCTGCAAAAGAAGCTACTATAAATCTGAATGTCTTTAAAATATAAGACTTTATTTAGTGTAAGAGCGTGCAGGTTGGCTTGGTGGTTTTTCTGTTGGCCAGCTCACTCATCTCATATGTGTGTGTGGTCAGCTGCAGTGACCTGACGGCTTTGCATTTCATGCCTGCATTCTCTCTGTGAGTCTCTGGGTGTCTGTGGGGTCAGTAGGATATTGACTTGTCTCCTGTTGTTCAGGCTGGGATGACTGAGGGTGACTCAGTTCTGCGTTAGTTTCTCATCCTTCTGAAGTCTTATCTGGGGGTGTTTGTGGCAGAGGAGCAAGAGGGAAATACCTCAGTGTTCACATGATTGTCATGCCCTTGCTCACATCATGTTTGCTAATGTCCCAGTGGCCCAAGCATGTCCTATGGCTGAGACCAGACTCAAGGGATGTGAAGACTTGGGCCCATCAGTGCCATCAGTCTGGCACATCTGGCTCCACCTTATTCCTCCATGTCTCCTTTTTAATGGGCTTCACCCCGCAATTTAGAGAGGATCAGTTTGGGGGTTATCTTTGTCCACCAACTTGCTCTTGGCTTAAGAGACCTTAAGCGGTACACGTCTTATCAGTTTATTGAAATATACAATTCAACATGGAACCAGAATTTATTTGTCATAGAAAGCCACTGGCATAAAAGGAGATTGAGATTAGAGGCTGAAGGAAACTAGTTTAAACACCAACTTCCTATTCTTTGAAGTGTGGTTATAAAGAGTTTATTCAAAATGAGACTGGATTTACAAATCCCCTTTCAGAATTGAAGATAGAGTTACTTTGGAGCTTCCTCTGATCCCTCTTCAAAGTCCAAACTCTTGGACCACATTTAGGGTGGTGTATGGTAGAGGAAACATCTCAGCATTTGGTTTCAGTGCTCACGCTGGGTGACCTTGAAAAATCACTTGACTATTTCCTTTTTGAGGACGTGTGGTAATGATCCTTTTTAAAGAGAACCTATCTTATAGACTTAATGATTAAATGACAAATGGGTGATAATACCTAGTCTAAATATTAGATTATCCAAGAGGTTTGTTTTGGCCAAACCAGTGTATATAACTATAGATCAATAAAAAATTTACAAAAACTATTTTATTATGAACTTCCCCTGTGACAGCATTAGCAACAATAATGACTTTTGTTTGCTGAGTGTGTATCATGTGCCATGCACAATGATAAGCATTTTACCTTCTTAATTTTATTTAATCTTAATGAGAATACTATGGAAGTTAATATTATCCCTGTTTTATAGAAGGCTGAGTTTTAGAAATGTCAAATAACTTACCCAATCTCATATGGTATTGAAGGGAATATAATGAAAGGGATCTGACAAATTTCAGAACCTGTCTTCTTAATTATTCTTCTCATGCTGTACATTTTGGTAATCTTGTGCAATTGTGAATCTTCTGCACTGTCCAGAGTCTTTACTCCATAACTAATTCCCATGATGAAGTAGATCACATTCAACAGAAGCTATGATACTATTACTAATATTTATTATGCACTTAGTGTGTACATCATGCTGCTGAAGATTTTGAAAACATGTGATCCATACCTAAAGAAAATAAATAGTTTATAGACAGCATGAGTAGACGGTAGAGGAATGATGCCACTGAGAGGACCCTGGAGGCCTCTGCATATGAAAATTGCTTTTATTTGTTTGTCCAACAGTCATTTTTTGGAAAACTACTGCAAGAGAGGCCTAGAGGTTAGAGAAATGAGTGAGGCAGGTCTGGCCCCGAAGGAGCTCATGTTCTAGTCAAGAAGACATATACACACTCACACACACACTCACAACATGCAGCATGGCAAAATGCTGAAACAAAGATGTGACTGTGATGTGACTGATTTTGGTTTGGGTGTGAAGATGCAAAACAAGGGCCAAGTCCAGGGAATGGTCCTTGGAAGAGGTGGGAAGGTAGCAAAATCATGAGAGAAGAATCTCCTCAAAAAGAAAACTAATAAACGAATACCAAAGCAGGGAAGGCTAGTTGATATGAGCAGACCATAGCAGGTGGAGGACAGAACGCGAGGCTGAGAGCAAGGGAAGGAGGTGGAAATGGATGTGCAGAGGCATGAAGGTCCAGATCATGAAGGGTCATGCAGAGAAGTGGAGATGTTTCTTGGGAAATGGGAGCCATCAATTTTTAAGAACCTGAAAATCCATCATGAAGTAAAAGTGGAAATGGTAAAATGCTTCAGTACTCACATTGGGTAGGGTTTGCCCCTCTTCCAATAGGAACAGCGGAGGCACAGAGTGGGGAGGGCCTCTCGTCCAGTGCCATCCATCTAGCTGAAAGGACCTTCTTATGAGACCATGTGGCATCTCCGCACTGACGGAATTGAGGCAGACAGCTTATCTTGTGTGCTGGTTCTTACAAAGGCAGAGCTGCTACAAAATCTGTTTCTGAGAAGTTCTAATTCTTCTTCCCTTTTCCCAGTGCTGGAGAAACTGGGATGCTGATGGAGCAGGCTCCTAGCAAGCCACTGACCTCATTCTCTGGCACCTGTAATGGCAGTGTGGGCAGTGAGCAAAGCATGAAGGTGTGTGCAAGCCTGCACCTCGGTCCCACAATTGTGCACAGAGTCTGCTCTTCCCTGGCTGGGACAGGTTGTGAAAGAATGAGGCAACTGGGAAGCCAAGAAGAGCATCTGCGTTTTCATGCTGTGAATTAGTAAGCAAGCTGTCACTGTGGATTCCCCTAATGCCATCTTTTGCTTCTATCAGCCTAAAAATACTTCAGCAGTCTCTTTGCCCCTGGACCCATTGACTGGTGACCTAGACGTTATCACAGCTAGGCTCTGCTTACATCCAAGGTACCAATTTAAAGCACTGGGAAATTCCCACCCTTTAAAAAGTTGCCAGGGGTTCAACAATAGGCACTTAGTAAGGCTTTTTCTATGATTTCTTCTAGATGAAAAAGACAAGCTGTTCTGCAGGAGTTATAAAAAGAAAGCACTTGTTCACATGTTGTGAATCCACTTTCATGCATATGTTCCTTTCTTCCCTTCGAAACTTTCCTCGCTGACCCCAATACACACATCAACCTAGACATGAACCCACATACACTCTTACACACTCCTTATATTCAGAAAACTATGTGGAAGGTTGTCAAGATCTGGGGAATTCAAAGTTATGTGAAAATCAAGAACGGAAAAATAGTCTGTGTGAATGGGTATCCGTATTCATATTAATACATGATAGTAACCATTATTGTGTATATCACTTTACATTTTGCTTTATTCAGGTAATCTTCATAACCATTTCCTAAGTTTCTTCATTATCTTAGGGACTATTACATAATATTGCATTGGTTAATGTATTATAATTCAGTTACTTGTAGTCTAGTCTTGGACATTTCAATTTCAAGTATTTATGATTATAACCAAACCTATTATGAACATCTCTGCATGGTTTACTGAAAACAGACTTTTCCAGGATAAGGGTCATAGAGTGGAATTATTAGGGCAAAGACTATAAAGAAAGTTAGAGCTTCTAATTATTTTCATGTTGCTGTCTAAAATAAGTAGTGCAAGCTTTTTATGTCATGAGGGTTGTGACCATGTCATTTTCACCAGAATTTTCCCAGTGGTATGCTATGCTTTTAAGATTTTTTGTTGTTTTGTTAATATTTACCTAGTAGAAGTAAAATGATACAGCAAAGATGACTTAATTTGAAATTCCATGGGTGGGAGGGAGGTTCAAGAGAGAGGAGACATATGTATAACTATGGCTAATTCATACTGATGTATGACAGAAACCAACACAGTATTGTAAAGCAATTATCTTCTGGTTAAAAATATAATAAAAAGGAAAAAAATAAATTCCATGATTAGTAGGAAGAAGCATGAACTTCCTCCCCCAGCACTTAATATTTAGTTTCTCTTATGTGCATTGTTATTTTATGTCATTTATGTATTTGATATCTATTTTATTTTCCCTGATAGCTCAGTTGGTAAAGAATCTGCCTGCAATGCAGGAGACCCCAGTTTGATTCCTGGGTCAAGAAGGTCTGCTGGAGAAGGGATAGTGCTCAGTGTCTGCCAGTTCAGTGTTCTTGGGCTTCCCTTGTGGCTCAGCTGGTAAAGAATCTGCCTCCAATGCCAGAGACCTGGGTTCTATCCCTGGGTTGGAAAGATCCCCTGGAGAAGGGAAAGGCTACCCACTCCAGTATTCTGGCCTGGAGAATTCCATGAAATGTATAGTCCATGGGGTCACAAAGAGTCAGACATGACTGAGCAACTTTCACTTTATTTTTCTCATGAAGTTTTTAATCACTTCTATGAAATATTAGACATTTGTAGATGTGAACAATTTTTTTTCCTATAAATGTCCTTCCCCCAAATATGGCAAGACTTGCTCCTTCTAATTGTCATTCAGCACTCTGCTCAAATGGCATCTTCTTAGAGAGAGCAATCATGACCTCACAATGTAAAGTGAAGGCAGTTGGGATAGCATGGCATTAACTCGGACTTCTTCATAGGAATGTGCAGGCATACTGGGGAACACGGGCTGAAAGCTATCTCCTTCGAAGTGAAGTTGATGACTCAAGTATAGGAGTGATGGAAAATGAGCTGAAAAGGCAGGCTTGGTTTCCCGATGGTAGAAGACTCAAGGCTTGCTCTCTGAGATGCATTGAGATGAGTTTTCCTTCTCCTTACATTTCCTATGGCCTCTGGAGTCAGGGCAAAAGGCGCTTAAAAGTATAGACCAATTAGCAAAAGAGATGTACAAAAGGTGGTTAACAAAAGACATGTAGCACTCTGCTCTGCACTGAAGAGAGATCATCTCCATGTATCCGTCTCCTGGGTCTCAAGGTGAGAATTGTTCCAGAGGCATGCTTTGACACATCAACAGAATAAGGGTGAGCCACCTAGATTAGCATCATGTAAGATCCATACCATCATCTACCATTTATGGAGCACTTCCTCAGGACTAGGTTCTCTACCTAGTACATTATGTGCCTGACCTCACTCATTCCTCTCAAGAACAATAAAAACATGTGCTTATTTTGTTCTCATTTTACTAATGAGGAAACTGAGGCTTGAAGAGTTTATATAGCTAATAAAAGTAGAGGTCAAAGTCAAATCCAGTCCTGCCTATCTCCAAAACCACTGCTCTTTGCAGCCTCTGACAGTAGCTTTAGAAGATCTCTTTGCACAATTATTGCTCAGTTGCTACCTTCCTCCCCTCACTACCACTTCCTATCTACCTCTCCCCTCCTATTCCTGCCCTCATCCAAGCTCTTGTTTACACACTCAGTCCCTTAACATTTATGGAACACATGTAGTGTGCCAAGCTTTCTGTAAAGTGATCCTATTTATCTGTGTTTTCATTTCTCAGTGATGCCTGTTATGGTACTGGCAGAAAGCACCATAAATATATGGTGTTAGGTGTGGTCAAATGCCCTCGAGAACTTCAATAGATGACTTATTTCAGCTTAAATCCCAAAGGTGGGACGCACTTTTGCCTGCTTTCCTTTCTCTCCCCCCACTTCCTCCTTCCCTTCTTCCCTTCCACAAATATTTATCATGTGAATGTTCTATACTGAGTACTGTGATAGGTGCTTAAGTACAGATAAAATGCAGAGTGGAATGAATATAATTAAAACATGTTTCAGATCCACTGTGAGGATGTAGTGCATGTCTCCTGGGCCTCTAGTCAACACTTATCCCCCTAGTAAATGATAGTGATTTAGGTCATACCTGAATGAATTAGTGGTTTTCCTACTTTCTTCAATTTAAGTCTGAATTTGGCAATAAGATATTCATGATCTGAGCCACAGTCAGCTCCTAGTCTTGTTATTACTGACTGTATAGAGCTTCTCCATCTTTGGCTGCAAAGAATATAACTAATCTGATTTTGGTATTGAACATCTGGTGATGTCCATGTATAGTCTTGTGTTGTTGGAAGAGGGTGTTTGCTATGACCAGTGTTTTCTCTTGGCAAAACTCTGTTAGCCTTTGCCCTGTTTCATTTTGTACTCCAAGGCCAAATTTGCCTGTTACTCCAGGTATCTCTTGACTTCCTACTTTTGCATTCCAGTCCCCTATAATGAAGAGGACATCTTTTTGGGGTGTTAGTTCTAGAAGGTCTTGTAGGTCTTCATAAAACTGTTCAACTTCAGCTTCTTCAGCATTACTGGTTGGGGCATAGACTTGGAATAATGTGATATTGAATGATTTGCTGTGGAAACAGAGATAGTTCTGTCGTTTTTGAGACTGCACCCAAGTACTGCATTTTGGACTCTCTCCATTTCTTCTAAGGGATTCTTGCCCCCAGTAGTAGATATAATGGTTTTCTGAGTTAAATTCATCCATTCCAATCCATTTAGTTCACTGATTCCTAAAATGTCAATGTTTACTCTTGCCATCTCCTGTTTGGCCAGTTCCAATTTACCTTGATTCATGGACCTAACATTCCAGGTTCCTATGAAATGTTCTTCACCGCACTGCACTTTACTTCCATCACCAATCACATCCACAATTGGGTGTTGTTTATGCTTTGGCTCTGTCTCTTCATTCTTCTGGAGTTATTTCTCCACTCTCTTCCAGTGGCATATTAGGCACATACTGATCTGGGGAGATCATCTTTTAGTGTCATACCTTTTTGCCTTTTCATACTGTTCATGAGGTCTTTAAGACAAGAATACTGAAGTAGTTTTCCATTCTCTTCTTCAGTGGACCACATTTTGTCACATGGCAAAATGGTTGTCTGATGAGGCCTTACAAAGAGATAAGAAAAGAAAAGAAGCTAAATGCAAAGGATTTATGGAAAGATATACCCATTTGAACACAGAGTTTCAACGATAGCAAGGAGAGACAAGAAAGCCTTCCTCATTGATCAGTGCAAAAAAATAGAGGAAAACAATCGAATGGGAAAGACTAGAGAGCTCTTTAAGAAAATTAGAGATACCAAGAAACATTTCATTCCTAGATGGGCACAATAAAGGACAGAATGGTATGGACCTAACAGAAGCAGAAGATGTTAAGAACAGGTGGCAAGAATACACAGAAGAACTATACAAAAAGATCTTCATGACCCAGATAACCAACATGGTGTGATCACCTAGAGCCATACATCCTGGAATGCAAAGTCAAGTGGGCCTTAGGAAGCATCACTATGAACACAGCTAATGGAGGTGATGGAATTCCAGTTGAGCTATTTCAAATCCTAAAAGATGATGCTGTGAAAGTGTTGCATTCAATGTGCAAGCAAATTTGGAAAACTCAGCAGTGGCCATAGGACTGGAAATGGTCAGTTTTCATTCCAATCCCAAAGAAAGGCAATGCCAAAGAATGTTCAAACTACCATATTATTGCACTCATCTCACACGCTAGCAAAGTAATGCTCAAAATTCTCCAAGTCAGGCTTCAACAGTACATGAACCATGAACTTCCATATGTTCAAGCTGAATTTAGAAAAGCATTGGGACCAGAGATCAAATTGCCAACATCTGCTGGATCATCAAAAAGAAAGAGAGTTCCATAAAAGCATCTACTTTTGCTTTATTGACACGCCAAAGTCTTTGACTTGGTGGATCACGACAAACTGTGGAAAATTCTTAGAGATGGGAATACCAGACTACCAGAAATCTGTATGCAGGTCAAGAAACAACAGTTAGAACTGGACATGGAAAAACGGACTGGTTCCAAATCAGGAAAGGAGTATATCAAGGCTGTATATTGTCACCCTGCTAATTTAACTTATATGCATTGTACATCATGCAACAAGCTGGAAACAAGATTGTTGGGAGAAATATCAATAACCCCAGATATGCAGATGACACCACCCTTATGGCAAAAGTGAAGAAGAACTAAAGAGCCTCTTGATGAAAGTGAAAGAGGAGAGTTAAAAGGTTGGCTTAAAACTCAACATTCAGAAAACTAAGTTCATGGTATCTGGTCCCATCACTTCATGGCAAATAGATGGGAAAACAATGGAAACAGTGACAGACTTTATTTTTGGGGGCTCCAAAATCATTGCATATGGGGACTGCAGCCGTGAAATTAAGACATTTGCTCCTTGGAAGAAAAGCTATGAGCAACCTAGAGAACATATTAGAAAGCAGAGACATTACTTTTCTGACAAAGGTCCATCTAGTCAAAGCTATGGTTTTTCCAGTAGTCATGTATTGATGTGAGAGTTGGAGTATAAAGAAAGCTGAGCACCAAAGAATTGATGCTTTTGAACTGTGGTGTTGGAGAAGACTCTTGAGAGTCCCTTGAACTGCAAAGAGATGCAACCTCTAAGGAGATCAATCTTAAAGGAAATCAATCCTGAATATTCATTGGAAGACCAATGCTGAAGCTGAAACTCCAATACCTTGGCCACCTAATACAAAGAACCAACTCATTGGAAACGACCCTGATGCTGGGAAAGATTGAAGGTGGAAGGAGAAGAGAGGAAGAACAGAGGAAGAGAGGGTTGGATGACATGACTAACACAATGGACATGAGTTTGAGTAGGCTCCAGGAGTTGGTGATGGACAGGGAATTCTGGTGTGCTGCAGTCCATGGGGTCACAGAGAGTTGGACTCAACTGAGTGACTGAACTGAACAGTTGGTGGCACTAGTCGTAAAGAACCCATCTACCAATGCAGGAAATGTAAAAGACACAGGTTTGCTCCTTGGGTTGAGAGTATCCCCTGGAGAAGGATATGGCAACTTACTCTGGTATTATTGCCTGGAAAATTTCATGGACAGAGAAGCCTGGCAGGCTACAGCCTTGCGATTGCATAGAACCAGACATGACCGAAGTGACTGAGCATGAGCAATAGTTAGTAACATAATGCTTTCACTTGATGCTGTTTATAAAAATCACAAACAGAACAGAAAGGTCTGTACCAAAGATTAAATGAAGGAGGAGGAGCCTTTGGGTAATTTTCATCCATTCTGTTCATCCTCTAGAAGCAAGACTGGTGGGAGCCTATGGTCATGTTCACAAATCAGGATATGTAAGGTGGAAATAGAGGAGCTTGACAAGAACCCTGGGAGATGGACGGGGATGCTCTGGGGATTGAAGCACTCAGCCTGAATGTGTCCAAATTTCTCTAGCTATGTGACCAGCTGACTTTATGAATGGCTAACAGGAACAAAGAGTGCTCTTTTTCCCCTCTGTCTGGGGGTGTAGATGGAGATAGAGTGATTATAGGGCATTATCCCATCTTGCTTGCTTGGGGAGAGATTGTATTTTCACAAATCAGACACATCTGTTATGGACTGAAGCAGATATGGCCTCTGTACCCTGGCACCAAATTAATTCTCAGAGATATAGGGCAGAAGGCAAAGAGGACCTAAAGAGCCTCTTGATGAAAGTGAAAGAGGAGAGTGAAAAAGCTGGCTTAAAACTCAACATTCAAAAATTGAAGATCGTGGCATCCAGTCCTATCACTTCATAGCAAATTTATGGGGAAACAATGGAAACAGTGTCAGACTTTATTTTCTTGGGCTCCAAAATCAGTGCAGATGGTGACTGTGGCCCTGAAATTAAAAGATGCTTGCTCCTTGGAAGAAAAGCTATGACCAAACTAGACAGCATATTAAAAAGCAGAGACAATACTTTGCTGACAAAGATCCATCTAGTCAAAGCTATGTTTTTTTCCAGTAGTCATATATGGATGTGAGAGTTGGACAATAAAGAAAACTGAACACTGAAGAATTGATGCTTTTGAACTATGGTGTTGGAGAAGACTCTTGACAGTCCCTTGAACTGCAAGGAAATCAATTCAGTCAATCCTAAAGGAAATCAGTCCTGAATATTGATTGGGAGGACTGATGGTGAAGTTGAAGCTCCAATACTTTGGCCACCTGATGTGAAGAATGGACCCACTGGAAAAGATCCTGATGCTGGGAAAGATTGAAGGGGATGGCAGAAGATGAAGTGGTTAGATGGCATCACTGACTCAATGGACATGAGTTTGAGCAAGCTGCGAAAGTTGATGATGAACAAGGAAGCCTGGCGTTCTATGAGTTAGACACAACTGAGTGACTGAACTAACTGATAGAGTTTTAGATGAAGAAAAAAAAAAAAGCTTTATTTCTTTGCCAGGCAAAGGGGGACACACCAGGCTAATGCCCTCAACACTATGTCACTATGTGTCCTGACCTGGAGGGGTGGTGAGGAGTTCTATAGAAATGGTTCAAGGAACAGGTGATAAGCTCATGGACATTCTTCTGATTGGTTGGTGGTGAGGTCAGTGGGAGTCAGCATCATCAATTATCTGGCTTCAGCTGGTCTGCGGTCTATGTGCTTGTGAGCAGCACACAGTTAACTTCTTCCACCTGGTGGGAATTTCAGTATCTGCAAAAGAGCTCATATATTGTTATGTGTATCTCTTGAAGGGGAACCAGGACCCTCTTTCAAGGCTGCACTGTTGTTTCTTTTGACTGTTATGTCCCTTGTCTCTGCATCCTCTCCTTTCCTAATTAGCAACTGCTTGAATCTACTCTGTTAGAACTCAAGGAAGGTCTTGGAGGCTAAACGAAGCTACTTCCTATAATCAAATACTGGGAGACACTGAAAGGCTTTTGTGCCCAGTTCAGTTCAGTTCAGTTCACTCAGTGGTGTCCGACTCCCTGCAACTCCATGAATCGAAGCACACCAGGCCTCCCTGTCCATCACCAACTCCCAGAGTTTACTCAGACTCACGTCCATCGAGTCAGTGATGCCATCCAGCCATCTCATCCTCTGTCGTCCCCTTCTCCTCCTGCCCCCAATCCCTCCCAGCATCAGAGTCTTTTCCAATGAGTCAACTCTTCGCATCAAGTGGCCAAAGTACTGGAGTTTCAGCTTTAGCATCATTCCTTCCAAAGAAATCCCAGGGGTGATCTCCTTCAAAATAGACTGGTTGGATCTCCTTTGTGCCCAGGAGCCCCGCAAAGTCCTGCTTGGTATCAAGATTAGGTGACAGACTCTGAAATGGCATTCCTTCTCATGCCTACCCTTAGCCCATCCCATGGACCTCTCTCTACCCAGAATTGGACCGTATAGCAAAAGATCTGTTTCCTCAATAGAGATTTGAACATCTGCAAAGAACAAGACTCCGTTAGATTAGTTTCATTACAAACAAAAAACACTTTCAAAAGTGTATTCACATTCTTGATCTTTAATTTCATGAAACAGAACAGCCTGCTTTGGTTCACCCACTAGTAACTGGTTGATTCAGTGCATTGTGAGAAGGCACCCCTGCAACTCTGAGCTTGCATTTGTCAGCCACAGTAGGACATAGAGTTTGGATTTTAGGGAACAGGGTAGTCTCACTTTACTGTAGCATATGCTCCTATATTAGTTAAAGGGACAAGCTAGGAAATGTAAATGCCTAGCCCCTTAGGAAATGTAAATGCTTTTCTCTCATTTTTTGTCACCCATTAACAGCACACATTTGTTTAACAATAGGATCCATGAATTAGTTTCATGCCGTTTTTTATGTTAGTCATTTCTTAGAAAGTTTCCAATAGTATATTATTACCTCCCCTTCCTTTCAGAGAGCTCCTGGGAATATGTGAAATATGGGATTGACCACAAAGTTATATTATGTTAAAAAGTTTTAATTAGCATAAAATGTAATATAACATACACATCACACATTAATTTTTATAGGCTGTACACGTTTTAGATATTGAGAATTTATGAGTAATTTTAGCCTGCAAACTCATTCTCCTCCACCATATTGTTTATGTTTTATTCTTACTCAGGATGAGTATAAGATTTGGGGGCTGTCCTTCTCTTATTATTTTATTAATTTGTTCAGAAAATATTTCCTGAGCCTCTGTATATGCTGGGCACTGTCTTGGACAAGGAGAACACAGCCATGAAGAGGAGAGGTAAGGGTACTGCTCCTATGAAACTTACATCCTGGATCAGTACTATCCAACAGGAGTTTCTGTTGTGGTGGACATGTAACATGATTAGATTACACTGGGGACAGATTTTCTGTACAGGAGAATAGTCACTAACCTCATGTGGCTATTGAGCATTTAAAACATGGCTAATGCAACTGAGAAGTTGGACTTTTAGAATTATTTACTTTTTATATTTAAATGTAAATAGCCACACAGGGCTCATGGCTCTTGTTTTAGACAGCACAGTTCTACTGCAAGAGAGTGATTGTAAACAAGTAAATGCAAAATCAGTGTTTGTTACTAAATCTAAGCTCTCTAAACTCACTCTGCTCACCACACAAAATGCCAGTAGATCAAAGAGGAGGTGGTAAGGCAAAGATTAATGATTTTATTTGGAAAGCTGACAGACAGATGAAAGACTAATGTCTCAAAATAACCATCTTATCTGGGTTTGGATATCAGTATCTTTTATAGAACAGAGAAAGGGAGAAGGTGAGGAAGTAAAATAAAAAAGGTCATAAGTCTTGCAAATATCTCCTGGAATGGCCAGTCTCAGAGGGTGTGTTAATTTCTTCTTTTCTGCAGCCATTCACTGGTGAGCAGGGTCAGATTGTCACTTTGTGAGCTGAACAAAGGCACTTTAGTTTAACATTCAGGCAGAGGGCTGGGTTTCCATGAGACAGACCATTGTGTATGATTATAATAGTAAAAGTAATAAAAATCAAAGATTAAAATCAAAGAAACAGGTCCAATGTGGAATCCGATTTTAGCTCTTCTTTGTTACATATTCAGATTGTGAAAAGTGCTGGCAAGGGTGGCGAGGATGGGGGATACACAGGTAATGTAATGGGGGTAGTCCAGGAGGCTGACTTCAGAGAGAAAGACTAGAGAGGGATGGGTGAGGAGGAGCTAGGCTTGTAGCAGCTGAAGGAAGAGGATTGCGGGCAGAGGGAACAGCAAGCATGTAGCGTGAGTTTTCTCAGGAGCGTGCTGAATGTGCTCTCTCTTCCCGCTGAATGTCTGCCCTTCCCAGACCCACACCAGGGCTGGAGGTAATCTACTTTGTTTGTTTCATTAGTTTTTACTGGAATATAGTTGCTTGACAATGTTGTGTTAGTTTCTGCTGTACAACAAGGTGAAACAGTTATATGTATACATATATCCTCCCTGTTTAGACTTCCTTCCCATTTAGGTCACCGTGGAGCATTGAGTAGAGTTCCCAGTGTGATACAGTAGGTTCTCACTGGTTATCCATTTTAGTCACTGTGGAGATCAGTAGGGCAGCATCTTCTCTGGATGAGACTTTGCTCTGGAAGGACTGGTTCTGCGTGGGGGTGTGACTGGGCTTTGGAGTGGCCAGGAAGGCCCAGTTCCATTCTTTCCCAGTGGAGTGGCCATCTCTTCCCTTAGTGCAGCTGATGCATAGAGCGGATTCATTTTCCGATGCTTCTGGCCATGCCCTTTCAGCATCTCACGTGCCAAGTGTCTACAGGTAACACAAGATATATTTGCCGCCAAACCTACTTTCCATGTCTAAATCTTTTCTGATTTCTCTGGGAAGAGAAGAGCTTAATTCCTTTCTCCAAGTCATTTCTTTATCCACTGGTGTAACTCTTTGACTCTCCACCTTTGTTTGTCCCCTCCCACCCCACCCTTGGCAATGTGTTCACTGACTCTTCTCCTCATGGCATCCCCCACTGTCTTAGCTACGTTTCTGTTTCTAATGTTCTTTTTCATACATTTCCAAGCACTTGCACATGTGTGAACACATTTGATACTTGAGGTGTGGCTGATACTTTCAGTATTACCATGGCTATCATAGTCTTTATCATCACCATCCGCACCTCCATTTTTATAGATGAGAACAAAATATGATGCTAGGGAGCTGCAGTGCCATGGCCCATATCACCGAGATGCTAAATGGCCCAACCCAGATATCTGACTTACAACTCAATGTTTTTTCCAAATATGTATCCATCTTCATCTTATTACTTCAACCTACTGTTCTTCAGTGAACTGCCTCTCAAATCTGAGACCTCAAGGAAGCCAAATGAGTTGCCCTTTTTTTCCTGGTGTGAGAAGTTCTGTGGTGTCTGCTTTTTCTATGGTCATTCACATGGCCCAGCATAGTTATGAAGAGTTGGTACTCTAAATGATTTAGAACATGCTTTATTATTTTTTAAAGTTCAGTTCAGTTGCTCAGTCATGTCCGACTCTTTGCGACCCCATGAATCGCAGCACGCCAGGCCTCCCTGTCCATCACCAACTCCTGGAGTTCACTCAGACTCATGTCCACTCAGTCAGTGATGCCATCCAGCCATCTCATCCTCTGTCGTCCCCTTCTCCTCCTGCCCCCAATCCCTCCCAGCATCAAAGTCTTTTCCAATGAGTCAGCTCTTCGCATGAGGTGGCCAAAGTACTGGAGTTCCAGCTTTAGCATCATTCCTTCCAAAGAAATCCCAGGGCTGATCTCCTTCAGAATGGACTGGTTGGATTAGCTGATATTAAAAATAAAAATTTTTCCTAGAGAATTCTTGGATCTCAAAGTAAATTGTTTTGTAGATTCCTAGTATTGATTTGTGGTTTTGTTTTTGTTGTTGTTTATTTTGTCTGATAATCTTACTCAGAGAAGGCAGACCCTTCCTTTATCAACCCTGACCAATATCTACCAACCCCACTCTGTCCTCTTATAAGTTCCATATCCGGAGGATAGAAGAATGAGTAGCCTACATGAGGGGGCTGATAGAAATCCCAAGGAAGGAGGTGAAAACAGGGATCTGCAGGTGAAGGGTTATCAGTTTTATGCCATACTGACATACTATTTTTGCAAAAGTCTGAGCTATGCAGAGTTAGTGACTTTCTCCAAACCAAATTCCTTGATAAGTAGTACAGTTTTTAGTCCCATGTTGCCCCTCATTATTATAGTAAACCCCCAGTAAATGAGGACTTCTGAATTGTAGCCACCTGTTGGGGGTTGTTGACTCTTGGTACTCAGAGCTCTGTACAGAAAAGAAAACATTGCTTGCAGCCTTAAGTAATTGACATCTTAATGAGAGTGTGCTATTTGTCTTTTGAGATAAACCAGCATGAATGGTTCAGTTTTCTTCTCCTTTTTTTTTAAGCTCTCTTGATATTTCCACAGACAGTAGTTATTATTGGTCCCCTTTGTTACATGTTGTGCTGAGCCCCTCAGATATTGTTTGCCTATTAGAGTGGCATGAAACTTGTATAAATATTCCATATTAAATCCAACTACCCCTAGATCCAGATATGTTAAAAAACAAAACAAAACAAAAACTTACTGGCAAGAAGCAAGGCAATGTATTTCAATTCAAAATTAGAGTGTGGATACCACTGAAGTAAAATATATTTTGAAAATAGATGACAGGGGCTTTCCTGGTGGCTCAGTGGTAAAGAATCCAGCTGCCAATGCAGGAGACACGGGTTTGATCCCTGGGCCAGGGGATCTCACATGCTGTGGAGCAGCTGAGCTCATGACTGCTGAGCCTGTGCTCTAGAGCCTGGGAGCCACAACTACTGAGCCCACTTGCTGCAGCTACTGGAATCCACACACCCTAGAGACTGTGCTTCGCAACAAGAGGAGCCACAGGAATGAGAAGTCCATGTGCTGCAACTAGAGAGTAGCCCTCACTCACTGCAACTCGAGAAGAGTCTGCACAGCATTGAAGACCTAGCACAGCCAAAAACAAAATAAATAACAGATAGGTGACAAAGTGGAATAGAGAATGTGTGTCTGATGGATCATGGGTAAAAGTGCTTATGATCAGCAACTCATGTTATTGCCATCCAACATGTTTTATGGAGATTTATGATCCTTGCCTTTGTTCTGTGTCCCTTGTCCTTGTCTCTTCCCCCTTTCACTCATTTGTAAAGATGTCTTAATCATCCTGTGCAAGGTAGAGTACTGTATAGGGTTGGGTCAGACATGGGAACATGCTTTTAGGGCGTCCACATCCACTCTTTAGTGAACAGAGAGGCACTGATCAGCTTGATTGACAGTGCAATATGATATAGCAAACACAGTAGCTGTGATATGATTAATGTGCTATTTGGATAAAGAAGGGGACCAGGAAGCTTTTCCAAGGTGGCTCAGTGATAAACAATCCATCTGCCAATGTAGGAGACTCCAGGTTCAGTCCTTGGGTGTGGAAGGTCTCCTGGGGTAGGAAATGGCACCCCCATTCCAGTATTCTTGCCTGGGAAATCCCATGAACAGAGGAGTCTGGTGAGCTACAATCCATTGGGTCACAAGAAATTGGACACGACTGAGTGACTGAGCATGCATGCACACACATAGCAAGGAGAGGACGAAGGTAATCAGGATAAAAATGCGAAAGAACTGCAGATGATAGCAAACTTGCCCATTCACACTGGGTACCAAGATGAGAAATACAGTTAAAGGATGGCAGCTAAACAAATATAAGGGAATCAGTAGTGTCAGAAACACCTGTGACACACGTACTCTCTTATTCTCGCCTCTGAATCTGGGCTACTTGCTTTTGATTGTCCTTTCTGTCCCTAAGGGTTTCATTCCAGGTTTTCTGTCCTATGGCTAATTGCTCTTCGATTTCTGTGGTGGCAAAACCTAACAAATTGAGCACAGTCCCCACCGAGCACTGACTTGTAGGTATTAAAATTTATGATAAAGCAATTTGGTTGTGCTCTGTTCTGAAGAAAGAGAGAACCTTAATTTTTCATCTGCTTCAGTGGCAGTGCTTGCTATGATTTCAGATCAAAAGGTGGTGCAAAATTATTTTTGAATTATCTTAATACATGAAATCTGAACGTTGGAATGATTTATGGAAATAAATCATCTGACTCGACACTAACAGATTTTTGAGTCTCATCTTCCAGCCATTTATTTTTAACCTCTCTGAATATCCTCTACTCTGCTGAAACCAACAACTCACTTCTGAAGCCAGCGAGCTGTCTGCTTATAAATACTGAATCAACCAGCAAATCACACTTAATTAGACTTTGTTCATTCCACTTAGCTTTTAAGATGGTAACATGCCTTTTAAACTACACAAACCATGGTAATCTAAATAGGAAGAGAGCTGATAAAATCTTAATTAAATGTAGTCCAGGGCTAATGTTTGCCACCTGCTTCTGCCAAACCTGAAGGAACTCTTGAAAATAATGTCTGCCCCAGGGGGCTGTGTTCAGACCCTGGTACATTTTGGAGGAAGTAGAGCCCAAAAGCACAGTTGCTTTTGAGAAATTTTTGAATAAACTGACAGTGGTATGCCCTGTGTTATTGCTCATTACCCCCCGGTCTGGGGAACGCTCTGGCTTAATCACAGTTGAACACAAACACTACTTTCCAGGGACATTAATACTATTGATATTTCTTTGGTCAAGAGAGTGGAAGAAGTGCATATGGAATAGTACAATTGTCAAAAATGAAGCTTTAGAAACAGGCAGAGATTGGTAAGATTTCTGTCCCTGCTTCATACTAGCTATGGGACTCAGTATAATTTGCAATCTCTAAGCCTGGTTTCTTTAATTGTACATTGGGTTTAGTATACTGAACTTATTTTATGTCATTATTATGAAAATTCAATAATATGCATATAAAGGGCACAGACCTGTGCCTCACATATGGTAAAAACTCTATAATTATCTACATATTATTATATATTCATATCCATGCAAAGTTGAGAGGGTAGAGAAAGAATTCCTCTGGCTGCAACATTTCTCAGTAGTACTATTTTACCACTGGAGAAGTTTCCTAGGTTTAAGTAACTAACATTTAATGATACTGAGCAATATGCATATATAAGTAAATACTGAATGTCTATAGGCAGATACACATTCCTGTGACCTAGTTTATTTGAGTAGTAACATAGAATAAAAATAAAGGGTTTAAAATTTATGTACTCTGTTAGTTTATTTTATTTTTGGAGCAGAGAAGGGTTTATTGCAGAGCCAAACAAAGAGAATGAGTGGTTGTGCTCAAAAAACCTGACCCTAACCCTAACCCTAACCCTGAGGATATTAGAGACAAAGTCATTAAATAGCTATTTGCCTCTTGAAAATAATTTAATTAGGATATATAAACATTTTCTTGACTTGAACTCACTCCCCAATTACAAAATTTATATTAATAAGAGGTTTCCTTTTCTTAGTAAGAGGAAGCAAAGAGATACTTAATTAGATACATATTTTGATTATATAGTGAACTCTGATCTCATAAATATTAAAATACAGAGAAAATCTTACAATTGAGAAAATATGGTAAAGATATTATTTTTATTATTATATATGTATGTTATTTTTTACTATGTAAAGATAACCATTATTAACCATTGAAATACAGTTTCTAAATTCTTTAAGATATGTGTACATAGTACACATACATTTGTGTGCATATGTGCTCAAGTCATGTCCGACTCTTTGTGATCCCACGGACTGTAGCCTGCCAGGCTCCTCTGTCCATGGAATTTTCCAGGCAAGGATACTGGAGTGGGTTGTCATTTCCTACATATACACATGCACACATGTATATGCACAACTTAATTTTATTTTATAAAGTCTTGGACTTCTCTGGTGGCTCAGATCATAAAGAATCTGCCTGCAATGTGGGAGACCTGGGTTCACTCTCTGGATTGGGAAGATCCTCTGGAGAAGGGAATGGCTATCCACTCCAGTATTCTTGCCTGAAGAAGTCTATGGGCAGAGAAGCCTGATGGGCTACAGTCCCTGAGCTTGCAAAGAGTCAGACATGACTCAGCGACTAACACACACACACACACACACACACACACACACACACAGGATGTCTGCTTAGAAATAATAAATGTATTTAGTATATATAAATATGTTTCATAAATATCATTCTGCAACTAAGAGAATAATTCTGTAACTTGCTTTTACCAGCAGTGTGTATATGTCAGTCCCAATCTCCCAATTTATTCTTCCCCCAACTTTCCCCTTGGTAACCATAAGCTTGTTTTCTTTTACATCTGTGACTCTTTTTATCTTTTGTAAATAGGTTCATCTGTACCATTATTTTAGGTTCCACATGTAAGTGATAACATTTGTTAGTTGTCTTTCTCTGACTTACCTCATTCAGTATGATAATCTCTAGGTCCATCCATGTTGCTGCAAATTGCATTATTTTGTCCGTTTTTATGGCTTAGATTCCATTGGATGTGTGTACCACATCTTCTTTATCCATTCCTCTGTCAATGGACATTTAGGTTGTTCCCATGTCCTGGCTATTGTAAACAGTGTTGCAGTAAATATTAGGCTACATGGATCTTTTCCAAGTATGGCCGTCTCCATATATATGCCCAGAAATGGTATTTCTGGATCATATGGTAGCTCTGTTTTTCTTTTTCTAGGAACTTCCATGCTATTCTCCATAGTGGCTGTATCAATTTACATTCATACCAGATGTATAGAAGTGTTCCTTTCTCTCCACACTGTGTCTAGCATTTATTGTTTGTAGATTCTTTGATGATGGCTATTCTGATTGGAGTGAGGTGATACCTCACTGCATTTTGATTTACATTTCCCTGATAATGAATGATGTTAAGCATCTTTTCATGTGTTTCTTGGCCATCTGTATGTCTTCTTTGGAGAAATGTCAATTTAGATCTTCTGCTCATTTTTTGATTGGGTTTTTCGGCATTTTTTTTTTATATTGAGCTGCATAAGCTGTTTGTATATTTTGGAGATTAATCCCTTGTCAGTTGCTTTGTTTGTGAACATTTTCTCCCATTCATAATAGACTGTTTTATTCATCATAGACTTATCAATAATTTTACAGTGAAAAACAGAAGCTGATCAATGTTTGAGGCCTTCACAACATTCTAGAAAGCTATGTTATGGCTCCTTGGAACCCAAACTAAAAAGAGAAAGTTTTAGGTCAGCATCACTAACTACTGCACACTGTTCATCTCAGTTCAGATCAGTTCAGTCACTTAGATGTGTCCAGCTCTTTGTGACCCCATGGACTGCAGGATGTTAGACTTCCTTGTCCATCACCGACTCCTAGAGCCTACTCAAACTCATGTCCATTGCATTGGTGATGCCATCCAACCATCTCATACTCTGTCATCCCCTTCTTCTCCTGCCTTCAATCTTTCCAAGCATCGGGGTCTTTTCTAATGAGTAAGTTCTTTGCATCAGATCACCAAAGTATTGGAATTTCAGCTTCAGCATCAGTCCTTCCAATGAATATTCAGGATTGATTTCCTTTAGGATGGACTTGTTGGATCTCCCTGTAGTCCAAGGGACTCTCAAGAGTCTTCTCCAACACCACAGTTCAAAAGCATCATTCTTTGGCAGTCAGCTTTCTTTATATTCCAACTTTCACATCCATAGATGACTACTGGAAAAACTTTGACTAGACGGACCTTTGTTGGCAAACTAATGACTCTGCTTTTAATATTCTGTCTACGTTGCCCATCACTTTTCTTCCAGGGAACAAGCGCTTTTTAATTTCATGGCTACAGTCACCATCTACAGTGATATTGGAGCCCCTCCCTCCAAAAAGTCTGGCACTGTTTCCATTGTTTCCCCATCTATTTGCCATGAGGTATTGGGACTGGACGCCATGATCATAGTTTTCTGAATATTGAGCTTTAAGCCAACTTTTCACTCTCCTCTTTCACTTTCATCAAGAGGCTCTTTAGTTCCTCTTTGTTTTCTGCCATAAGGGTGGTGTCATCTGCATATCTGAGGTTATTAATATTTCTCCTAGAAATCTTGATTCCAGCTTGTGCTTCATCCAGCCTGGCATGTCACATGATGTATTCTGCATATAAGTTAAATAAGCAGGGTGACAATATATAGCCTTGATGTACTCCTTTCCCGATTTAGAACCAGTCTATTGTTCCATGTCCAGTTATAACTGTTGCTTCTTGGCCTGCACACAGATTTCTCAGGAGGCAGGGAAGGTGGTCTGGTATTCCCACCTCTTTAAGAATTTTCTACAGTTTTTGTTATCCACACAGTCAAAAGCTTTGGCGTATTCAATAAAGCAAAAGTAGATTTTTTTATGGAACTCTCTTGCCTTTTTGATGACCCAGCAGATGTTGGCAATTTGATCCCTGGTTCCTCTGCCTTTCTAAAACCAACTTGAACATCCGGAAGTTCACGGTTCATGACCTGTTGAAGCTTGGCTTGGAGAATTTTGAGCATTACTTTGCTAGTGTGTAAGATTAGTGCAATTGCGTGGTAGTTTAAACATTCTTTGGCATCGCCTTTCTTTGTGATTGGATTGAAAACTGACCTTTTCCAATCCTATGGCCACTGATGAATTTTCCAAATTTGCTGGCATATTGAGCAGAACACTTCCACAGCATCATCTTTTAGGATTTGAAATAACTCAGCTGGAATTCCATCACTTCCACTAGCTTTGTTCATAGTGATGCTTCCTAAGGCCCACTTCCTAAGACTTTGCATTCCAGGATGTCTGGCTCTAGGTGAGTGGTCACACCATTGTGGTTATCTGGGTCATGAAGATCTTTTTTGTATAGTTCTTGCCACCTCTTCTTCTTATCTTTTGCTTCTGTTAGGTCCATACCAGTTCTGTCCTTTATTGTGCCCATCTTGGAATGAAATGTTCCCTTGGTATCTCTAATTTTCTTGGGGAAATCTCTAGTCTTTCCCATTTTATTGTTTTCCTCTATTTCTTTGTATTGATCACTTAGGACGGCGTTCTTTTTTTGTTTTTGTTTTTTGAATTTGTTTTTATTTTTATTGGGCTTTTTAAAAGATGCTTACTTCTTGGAAGGAAAGTTATGACCAAATTAGACAGCATATTAAAAAGCAGAGACATTACTTTATCCACAAAGGTCAGTCTAATTAAGGCTGTGGTTTTCCAGTAGTCATGTATCATTGTGAGAGTTGGACTATAAAGAAAGCTGAGTGCTGAAGAATTGATGCCTTTGAACTGTGGTGTTGGAGAAGACTCTTGAGAGTCCCTTGGACTGCAAGGAGATCCAACCAGTCCATCCTAAAGGAGATCAGTCCTGGGTGTTCATTGGAAGGACCAATGTTGAAGCTGAAACTCCAATACTTTGGCCACCTAACGCAAAGAGTTGACTGATTTGAAAAGTCCTTTATGCTAGGAAAGATTGAGGGCAGGAGGAGAAGGGGACAACAGAGGATGAGATGGCTGGATGGCATCACTGACTCAATGGACATGGATTTGGGTAGACTCCGGGAGTTGGTGATGGACAGGAGGCCTGGCATGCTGCGGTTCATGGGGTCGCAAAGAGTCGGACATGACTGAGTGACTGAACTGAACTGAGGGGATCAGATGGAGATACTTCTGTAAGTCATGTCCCACTAAGAAGATGTACTTTTTAACTCCTGGGATAGCTTTCAGGGCTCTTTCTTTCTCATGGAGCTGCTGAGGAAGGCTTTCTTATATCTCCTGGCTATTCTTTGGAACTCTGTATTCAGATGGGTATGTCTTTCCTTTTCTCTTTTGCCTTTAGCTTCTGTTCTTTTCTTAGCTATTTGTAAGGCCTCCTCAGACATCCATTTTGCCTTTTTGCATTTCTTTTTCTTGGGGATGGTCTTGATCACTGCCTCCTGTACAATGTCATGAACCTCCATCCGTAGTTCTTCAGGCGCTCTATCAGATCTAATCCCTTGAATCTATTTGTCACTTCCAATGTATAATTTAAGGGATTTATTTAAGTCCTACCTGAATGGTCTAGTGGTTTGCCTTACTTTCTTCAATTTAAATCTGAATTTTGCAATAAGGTATTCATGATCTGAGCCATGGTCAGCTCCCAGTCTTGTTATTGCTGACTGTATAGAGCTTCTCTATCTTGGCTGCAAAAGAATATAATCAGTCTGATTTTGATATCGAACATCTGGTGATGTCCATGTGTAGAGTCATCTCTTGTGTTGTTAGATGACAGTATTTGCTATGACCAGTGCATTCTCTTGGCAAAACTCTGTTAGCCTTTGCCCTGCTTCATTCTGTACTCCAAGGCCAAATTTGCCTATTACTCCAGGTATCTCTTGACTTCCTACTTTTGCATTCCAGTCCCCTATAATGAAGAGGACATCTTTTTGGGGTGTTAGTTCTAGAAGGTCTTGTAGGTATTCATAGAACTGTCCAACTTCCTCTTCTTCAGCATTACTGGATGGGGCATAGACTTGGATTATTGTGATACTGAGTGGTTTGCCTTAAAAACAGAGATCTTTTTGTCATTTTTGAGATTGCATCTATGTACTGCATTTTGGACTCTTTCATTGACTCTAAGAGCTACTCCATTTCTTCTAAGAGATTCTTGCCCACAGTAGTAGATATAATGGTCATCTGAGTTAAATTCACCCATTCTAGTCCATTTTTGTTCACCGAATCCTAAAATGTTAATGTCTACTCTTGCTATCTCCTATTTCACCACTTCCGATTTACCTTGATTCCTGGCCCTAACATTCCATGTTCCTATGCAGTATTGTTCTTTACAGCATCAGATTTTACTTCCATCACCAGTCACATTCACAACTGGGTGTTGATTTTGCTTTGACTCTGTCTTCATTCTTTCTGGAGTTATTTCTCCACTCTCTTCCAGTGGCATATTGGGTACCTACTGACCTGTGGAGTTCATCTTTCCGTTTCCTGTCTTTTTGCCTTTTCATACTGTTCATGGGATTCTCAAGGCAAGAATACTGAAGTAGTTTGTCATTCCATTCTCCAGTGGACCACATTTTGTCTGACTGCACACTGTAACAACCCAATTGTAAAAGTTGCTGCTGATTGGTCTATTATATATGTATACAATGATTGATTCTACCATTCTCTTACTGATATTGCTCAGTGTTTTGAAATCTTTATTATCATGAAGTCTTTTGAGAATATGATACTATTAACAATTCTGAACCCTTTTAAGCTTCCAAAATGTGCATACACCTTCTGGGACTTTATGATCTTCCTAAGAGTTCACCTTGAAACCTTTTCAACCCCATTTTCTATTATTATTTGTTGTTGTTGTTCAGTCAGTCATGTCCATCTCTTTGAGACTCTATGAGCTACAGCATTCCAGGCATCCCTGTCCTTCACTCTCTCCCAGAATTTACTCAAACTCATGTCCATTGAGTCGATGACGCCATCCAACCATCTCATCTTCTGTTGCTCCCTTCTCCTCCTGCCCTCAATCTCCTGGTATCATGGTCTTTCCTAGAACCATGACCAGTTAAAATCCTTGGAGCCCCCAAAAATCTGCAAAAATTGCTTGGTATATTTAATCACACACAGAACAATAAAACTGTAAAACACAATTCTTTAATATACATTGAAATTAAAATATCTTTGTTCTAGATAATATGATTAAAATTTGAATGCATTCATTGAAACAGAATGAAGTTATCTTATGAAGATTCCTTCTCTGCTAAGTCTGAAATATGTGCTTCATCTATCTGTTCGTTCATATAAAAATAAACTTCACCTGTGAACTAGAAAGTGAGCTGCTAAGTAAATTTAATATAAGGCTTACAAATCAGTATATACTCTGCTATTCTGGGGTATAACTTCCAAATTTTCTTGTAATGCAACATGTATTTGAAAGTATTATAGTCAGTAATACCTAACATTTATGAGGACTCAGTATGTTCTAGGATCTCTATTAAGCACTTTGCCTGTCTTATCTTATTTAGTCCCCACAATATTCCCAAGCTGGAATCAAGATCACTAAGAGAAATATCAACAACCTCAGATATGCAGATGATACCACCCTAATGGTAGAAAGTGAAGAGGAACCAAAGAGCCTCTTGATGAAGGTGAAAGAGGTGCATGAAAAAAGTTGGCTTAAAGCTCAACATTCAAAAATGAAAATCCTGGCACCTGATCCTATCACTTCATAGCAAATAGATGGGGAAACAATGGAGACAGTGACAGACTTTATTTTCTTGGGCTCCAAAATCACTGCGGATGGTGATTGCAACCATGAAATTGAGACACTTGCTCCTTGGGAGAAAAGCTGTGAAAAATTTAGACAGTGTATTAAAAAGCAGAGATATGTTTGATTAAAAAGGTCCCTATAGTCAAAGCTATGGTTTTTCCAGGATATGAGGGATATAGAGATATGAGGGCTGGACCATAAAAATGGCTGCTGCTGCTGCTGCTGCTAAGTCACTTCAGTTGTGTCCGACTCTGTGCGACCCCATAGATGGCAGCCCACCAGGCTCCCTTGTCCCTGGGATTCTCCAGGCAAGAACACTGGAGTGGGTTGCCATTTCCTTCTCCAGTGCATGAAAAGTGAAAGTGAAGTCGCTGAGCACTGAATAATTGGTGCTTTGGAATTGTGGTGCTGGAGAAGATTCTTGAAAGCCACTTGAACAGCAAAGACATCAAACCAGTCAGTCCTAAATGAAATCAATCCTGAATATTCACTGGAAGAACTGATGCTGAAGCTGAAGCTCCAAATAGTTTGGCCACCTGATGCAAAGAGCTGACTCATTGGAACAAACCCTGATGTTGGGAAAGATTGAGGGCAGGAGGAGTTGGAGGTAACAGAGGGTGAGATGATTGGATTGCATCACTGAATCAATGAACATGAGTTTGAACAAGCTCTGGATGATGGTGAAGGACAGGGAAGACTAGAGCGCTGTACTCCATAGGTGTGGAAAGATTTGGACATGAATAATGATATTCCCAGGAGCTTAATGATTTTATCAACCCAATTTTACAGATAAAAGAAATTAATTTTATAAAGTGAATTGGCTAATGTTACACATCCATAGGGCTTCCCATTGGTGCTAGTGGTAATGCAGCCTGCCCATGCAGGAGGCATGAAGTGACGTTGGTTTGATTCCTGAGCTGGGAAGATCCCCTGGAAGAGGGCATGGCAACCCACTCCAATAGTCTTGACTGGAGAATCCCATGGGCAGAGGATCCTGGTGGGTATAGTCCATAGCATCACAAAGAGTTGGACATGACTGAGGTGACTTAGCACTCATGCATGCACACATCCATAAAGTTCTGGAGTCAGAACTACTGTAGTCATGCTACTAAGCATGTTTATGGTCTACCTTCTACCCATTCTATAGATTGGCAGTTGTAGATGATAGCAATATTGAATGTCTTATCTGAGATTTAGTTGTCCGGTTAGCTTCTGTCCATATGACCTTAACTTTATAGATCAAAACAAATACATAAACAACATCGAAATAGAATAATAAGTCCCCAAATTTTATCATTTAACATTTGCATTTCTTTGTTAATTTTCTGTTTAGTTGATCTGTCCATAGGTGTGAGTGGGGTATTAAAGTCTCCCACTATTACTGTGTTATTATTAATTTCCCCTTTCATGCTTGTTAGCAATTGTCTTACATATTGCGGTGCTCCTATGTTGGGTGCATATATATTTATAATTGTTATATCTTCTTCTTGGATTGATCCTTTAATCATTATGTAGTGGCCTTCTTTGTCCCTTTTCACAGCCTTTGTTTTAAAGTCTATTTTATCAGATATGAGTATTGCTACTCTTGCTTTCTTTTGGTCTTTATTTGCATGGAATATCTTTTTCCAGCTCTTCACTTTTAGTCTGTATGTGTCCGTTGTTTTGAGGTGGGTCTCTTGTAGGCAGCATATATAGGGATCTTGTTTTTGTATCCATTCAGCCAGTCTTTGCCTTTTGGTCAGGGCATTCAACCCATTTACATTTAAGGTAATTATTATTATTATTTTTTTATAAAATCAGAGTAAACATTTATTTTTTTATTTTTTTTATTAAATTTATTTATTTTTTAAATTACAATACTGTATTTGTTTTGCCATACATTGACACGAATCAGCCATAGGTGAACACAATCGCCCAATGCCGAAGCCCCCTCCCACCTCCCACCCCACATCCTCTGCCTGAATCATCCTGTGCATCAGCCCCATGCATCCTGCATCCTGTTGCCATTTACTTTATTGTTTTGGGTTCGGGTTTATACGTCCTTTTGTGTTTCCTTTCTAAATTCTATCCTTTGTATTCTTGCTGTTTACTTCAGAAGTGTATAAAAGCAATTTTCTGAAGATATCTATTTATACTTAAGGAATATCAAATCTCCAAAGTAACTTTCTTATTCAATTTTTATGTTAGGAAATGTGCAGTTTCTGGAGGAATGTTACCCACTGGGTAGCCTGGTGGGCTAGCCAGAGAACCCACCTCACATGGTGTTTCTCACACCCTCTGTGGTTCTTGATTTCTTTCCATAGAATGGTGAGTGGTGATACACTCCAGTATCTGCTTGCACTTCTCATATTAATGTGTCTTCCTATGTATCGTTTCTTTTTCTTTTTTTAACCTATCATTTTTTTCTGTAGCATCTCTCTTAATATTTTTCATTTATTTTTGGCTGTGCCAGGTCTTCGTTGCTTTGTGCAGGCTTTCTCCTAGTTGTGACAAGCTGGGGCTACTCTCAAGTTGTGGTGCAAAGGCATCTCATTGTGGTTGGTTCTCTTGTTGTAAAGCACTGGCTCCAGGTTCAGGGGCTTCAGGAGTTGTGGTGTGGACTCAATAGTTGTGGTGCATAGGCTTGGTTTCCCCATGACATGTGGGATCTTCCCAGGCCAGGGACTGAACCAATGTCCCTTGCATACAAGGTAAATCCTTAACACTGGACCATCAGGGAAGCTCTTTCTGAGTTTCTGACAGTTCGTTCTTTATAATCATGCTCTATTCTGTTTCTTCTTTTCTTTCACCCCAATATGTTCAGACCAGTCTCAGGCATCTATTAGAAACACACCATGCTGATTTCTGCCTTTCCCTGCCCTTCCTTCTACCTATTCTCTTTGCCCAGAATGCCCTTCCTGTTCTATTCTATTCTAATCCATCTTTTTTCTAAATCAGCTAAAGTCTAGTAAGGTCATTTCATTTGGCAGAAGCCCCGGTGTAGCTTCTGAGACACTGAAACGAGACCTTTGTTGACCTTTGTCTCAGGAGCTTGTGGAACACAATTAAATTCTCAGTTCCTTTGAGTATATTGCTCTCTTGTTTCATATGTGAATGTGCTTTTCCTGAGAAGATGTCAAAAATTTAAGGCAGGAACTATGTCTTATATTCCCACTTAACATGGTTAGAATCTCCCACAATTTTACTCAATGAAACGTTTATGTGCCATGGCCTGAATGTTTGTGTTCCCAGAGTTCGTATGTTGAATTCCTAACCACCAAGAGATGGTAGGTGGGGACTTTGAGGAGTGGTTAGGTTATGATGGTAGACCCTTAGGAATGGGATCAGTCCTCCATCTTCAGAGAGGATGAAGTTCCTTCTGCCACATGAAGAATACAAAAGAAGTCTGCATCCTGGAAGAAGGCCCTCGCATGACCATGCTTGCAATTCCCTCTCTCAGGTGTTGCTCCAGAATGCAATGTAGGTCCACTGTAAGACCAGAAGCTATAGTCTTTTCTTGAAATTTGGAATCTTCTGGGACAAACCATAATAGGGAGAAAATGATAAAATAAAACACTATAACCATCAAATTTATTAAATATGTCTGGTGGCAGGCACTGTATACATAGAATATAACCAAGGTGTTCTCGGGCTTTCCTGATAGCTCAGTTGGTAAAGAATCCACCTGCAATGCAGGAGACCCCAGTTGGATTCATGAGTTGGGGAAGATTCACTGGAGAAGGGATAGGCTACCCACTCCAGTATTCTTGGGCTTTCCTGTGGCTCAGCTGGTAAAGAATCCGTCTGCAATGTGGCAGACCTGGGTTCAGTCCCTGGGTTGGAAAGATCCCTTGGAGAAGGGAAAGGTTACCCACTCCAGTTTTCTGGCCTGGAGAAATCCATGGACTGTACAGTCCATCAGCTCAGTTCAGTTCAGTCACTCGGAAGTGTCCGACTCTTTGTGACCCCATGAATAGCAGCATGCCAGGCCTCCCTGTCCATTACCAACTCCCGGAGTTCACTCAGATTCACATCCATTGAGTCAGTGATGCCATCCAGCCATCTCAACCTTTGTTGTCCCCTTCTCCTCCTGCCCCCAATCTCTCTAAACATCAAAGTCTTTTCCAATGAGTCAACTCTTCACATGAGGTGGCCAAAGTACTGGAGTTTCAGCTTTAGCATCATTCCTTCCAAAGAAATCCCAGGGCTAATCTCCTTCAGAATGGACTGGTTGGATCTCTTTGCAGTCCAAGGGACTCTCAAGACTCTTCTCCAACACCACAGTTCAAAAGCATCAATTCTTCAGCGTTCTGCCTTCTTCACAGTCCAACTCTTACATCCATACGTGACTACTGGAAAAACCATAGCCTTGACTAGATGGACCTTCATCAGCAAAGTAATGTCTCTGCTTTTGAATATGCTATCTAGATTGGTCATAACTTTTCTTCCAAGGAGTAAGTGTCTTTTAATTTCATGGCTACAGTCACCATCTGCAGTGATTTTGGAGCCCACAAAAATAAAGTCTGACACTGTTTCCACTGTTTCCCCATCTATTTCCCATTAAGTGATGGGACCAGATGCCATGATCTTCATTTTCTGAATGTTGAGCTTTAAGCCAACTTTTTCACTCTTCTCTTTCACTTTCACCAAGAGGCTTTTAGTTCCTCTTCACTTTCTGCCATAAGAGTGGTGTCATCTGCATATCTGAGGTGATTGATATTTCTCCCGGCAATCTTGATTCCAGCTTGTCTTTCTTCCAGTCCAGCGTTTCTCATGATGTACTCTGCATATAAGTTAAATAAGCAGGGTGACAAGATACAGCCTTGACTTACTCCTTTTCCTATTTGGAACCAGTCTGTTGTTCCATGTCCAGTTCTAACTGTTGCTTCCTGACCTGCATTCAGATTTCTCAAGAGGCAGGTCAGGTGGTCTGATATTCCCATCTTTTTCAGAATTTTCCCCAGTTTATTGTGATCCACACAGTCAAAGGCTTTGGCATAGTTAATAAAGTAGAAGTAGATGTTTTTCTGTAACTCTCTTGCTTTTTCTATGATCCAGAAGAAGTTGGAAATTCGATCTCTGGTTCCTCTGCCTTTTCTAAAACCAGCTTGAACATCAGAAGTTCACGGTTCACGTATTACTGAAGCCTGGCTTGGAGAATTTTGAGCATTAGTTTACTAGCATGTGAGATGAGTACAGTCCATAGTGTTACCTTAACAAAATGCTGAGAAAAAAGAGAAGCTAAAGGCAAAGGAGAAAAGGAAAGATATACCCATCTGAATGCAGAGTTCCAAAGAATAGCAAGGAGAGATGAGAAAGCCTTCCTCAGTGATCAGTGCAAAGAAATAAAAGAAAAAAATAGAATGGCAAAAACTTGAGATCTCTTTAAGAAAATTAGAGATACCTAGGGAACATTTCATGCAAAGATGGGCTCAATAAAGGACAGAAATTGTATGGACCTAACAGAAGCAGAAGATATTAAGAGGAGGTGGCAAAAATATACAGAAGAACTGTACAAAAAGATTTTCATGACCCAGATAACCATGATGATGTGATCACTCACCTGGAGCTAGACATCCTGGGATCTGAAGTCAGGTGTGCCTTAGGGAAGCATTCCTACAAAAAAAAAAAAAAAACTAGTGATGGTGATGGAATTCCAGCTGAGCTATTTCAAGCCCTAAAAATGATGATGTGAAAGTGCTGCACTCAATATGCCAGCAAATTTGGAAAACTCAGCAGTGGCCACAGGAAAGGTCAGCTTTCATTCCAATCGCAGAGAAAGGAAATGCCAAAGAACATTCGAACTACTGCACAATTACACTCATCTCACACGCTAGCAAATTAATGCTGAAAATTCTCCAAGTGAGGCTTCAATAGTATGTGAACCGAGAAGTTCCAGATGTTCAAGCTGGTAGCAATGGCAGAGGAACCAGAGATCAAATTGCCATCACCCATTGAATCATCAAGAAAGCAAGAGAGTTTCAGAAAAATATCTTCTTCTGCTTTATTAACTACATTAAAGCCTTTGACTGTGTAGATCACAACAAATGTGGAAAATTCTTAAAGAGATGGGAATACCAGACCACCTTTCCTGCCTCCTGAGAAATCTGTATGCAGGTCAAGAAGCAATAGGTTCCAAATCAGGAAAGGAGTATGTCAAGGCTGTTATTGTCACCCTGCTTATTTATCTTATATACAAGTACATCATGCAACATGCAAGGCTGGATGAAGCACAAGCTGGAATTAAGATTGCCATGAGAAATATCAATAACCTCAGATATGCAGATGACACCACCCTTATGGCAGAAAGCAAAGAGGAACTGAAGAGCCTCTTGATGAAAGTGAAAGGAGAGTGAAAAGCTGGCTTAAAACTCAATATTCAAAAAACAAAGATCATGGCATCTGGTCCCATCACTTCATGGCAAATTGATGGGGAAATAATGGAAACAGTGAGAGAATTTATTTTGGGGGGCTCCAAAAACACTGCACATGTTGATGAAATTAAAGATTCTTGCTCCTTGAAAGAAAGCTGTGACCAACTTAGACAGCATATTAAAAAGCAGAAACATTATTTTGCTGACAAAGGCCTGTCTAGTCAAATCTATGGTTTTCAAGTATTCATGTATGAATATAATATTTGGACCATAAAGAAGGCTAAGTACTGAAGAACTGATGCTTTTGACCTGCAGTGTTGGAGAAGACTCTTGAGATTCCCTTGGACTTCAAGGAGATCCAGCCACTCAATCCTAAAGAAAATCAGTCCTGAGTATTCATTGGAAGGACTGATACTGAAGCTGAAGCTCTAATACCTTGACCACCTGATGCGAAGAGCTGACTCATTGGAACAGACCCTGATGCTGGGAAAGATTGAGAGCAGGAGGAGCAGAGGACAACAGAGGATGAGATGATTTGATGGCATCGCTGAACCAGTGGATATGAGTTTGGGCAAGCTCTGGGAGATGGTGAAAGACAGGGAAGCCTAGAGTGCTACAGTCCACGGGGTTGTAAAGTTGGACATGACTGAGTGACTGAATCGAACTGAAGGTCTTCTCTGTTTCTTTGGAAGCTTACAACTCAATGGATGTTCCAATAACTTATGGAACAGGATTTGTCTTAAATATTTCAGAGAGGAGACGGTATTTGAGCTGGGCCTAGAAGAATCAGCAGGTGGTAGTTGACAATAAGAACCAAAAGAAAGCAAAGGAAAATGTTTTAGCTTTAACTTTTCAGTTCACCCGTAATTCTGTGCATTTCTGTTTGTCTAATATCCTAGGTAATATACCTCTTTCCTTTTTCTCTCTTTAGCTAAATCCTCATTTGTTAAATCTGCTCTAACCCAGGAGCTCAGAGTCACCCAGGGTGCTAGTTAAGATGCAGACTCCCAGGCTTCACCATAGAGCTACTGAGTTAGAACCTGTCTGTAGGAGTGGGACACAGGCATTGATTTTAATAACAAGCAGAGACTCATAGGTAGTGACAGGTTTAAGCTGCTTCTACTTTTGGAAGCTCCTGGCATATTCAAATGGAAGAAATGCCACAACAGTGGGGGCCAAATATGTGACTTTTAATGTTTCTATTAAGCAAATTAATTTTAACACATTTTCAGAATAGAATGACTATATGTATGTGCTCAGTTGGTGGTAGCACAAAAAGTTAAAACTTTTGTAAATGTGCTTTGAGGTAGATGGAACTCCAAGCCCCACCTCCTCCCCATTAGTCCTATTAACAGATTCCTCAGGGGCACCAGGGGATGATGGAGAGGCTCTGTACAGTTAACAAAAACAAAACCTGGATGAAATGTGGCTCAAATCATGAGCTCCTTACTGGAAAATTCAAACTTAAACTGAAGAAAGTAGGAAAAACCACTAGGCCATTCAGGTATGACCTAAATCAAATTCCTTATGATCATACAGTGGAGGTGAACAATAGATTCAAGGGATTAGATCTGATAGATGCAGTGCCTGAAGAACTGTGAATGGAGGTCCTTAACATTGTACAGGAGGCAGTGACAAAAACCATCCCAAAGAAAAGGAATGCAAGAAGGCAAAGTGGTTGTCGGAGGAGGAGGCTTTTATAAATACCCGAGGAAAGAAGAGAAGCAAAAGCAAGGAACAAAGAGAAAGAGGTACCCAACCAAATGCAGAGTTCCAGAGAATAGCAAGGAGAGACAAGATGGTCTTCTTAAATGAACGATCCAAAGAATTAGAGGAAAACAACAGAATGGGAAAGACTAGAGATCTCTTCAAGAAAATTGAAAACACCAAGGGATCATCTCATGCAAGGATGGGCATGAAAAAGGACAGCAATGGTAAGGACCTGACAGAAGCAGAAGAGATTAAGAAGAGGTGGCAAGAGTACACAGAAGAACTATACAAAAAAAAAAAAAGCCTTAATGACCCAGATAGCCATGATGATGTGGATGCTGTGGTCACTCAGCTAGAGCAAGACATCCTGGAGTCTGAAGTCAAGTGAGCCTGGAAAAGGTCAGTTTTCATTCTAGTACCAAAGAAGGGCAATACCAAAGAATGTTCAAATTACCACGCAATTGTGTTCATTTCACATGCTAGTAAGGTAATGTTTAAAATCTTTCAAGCTAGGCTTCAATAGTATGTGAACTGAGAACTTCCAGATGTACAAGCTGAATTTATAAAAGGCAGATGAACTAGAGATCAAATTGCCTACATCGCTGGATTAAAGAAAAAGCAAGGGGAATTACAGAAAGACATCTACTTCTGCTTCATTGACTATACGAAAGCCTTTCACTCTGTGGATCACAACAACCCACGGATACACAGGTTGTAAAATTCTTAAAGAGATAGGAATACCAGACTACCTTACCTGCCTCCTCAGAAATCTGTATGCAGGTCAAAAAGCAATAGTTAGAACCAGAAATGGAACAATAGACTGGATCAAAATTGGGAAAGTAGTACATCAAGGCTGTATATCATCACCCTGCTTTTTAAATTTATATGCAGAGTGCATCATGTGACATGGTGGGCTGGATGAAGCACAAGCTGGAATCAAGATTGCTGGGAGAAGTATCAGCAACGTTAGACATGCAGATAACATCACCCTTATGGCAGAAAACAAAGAGGAACTGAAGAGCCTTTTGATTAAGGTGAAAGAGGAGAGTGAAAAAGTTGACTTAAAAATCAACATTCAGAAAACTAGGATCATGGCATTTGGTCCCATCACTTCATGGCAAATAGATGGGGAAACAATGGAAACAGTGACAGAGTTTATTTTCTTGGGCTCCAAAATCACTGTGGATGATGACTGCAGCCATGAAATGAAAAGATGCTCCTTGGAAGAAAAGCTATGACAAACGTACACAGCATATTGAAAAGCAGAGGCATCACTTTGCCAACAAAGGTCTGTATGGTCAAAGCTATGGTTTTTCCAGTAGTCATGTATGGATATGAGAGTTGGACCATAAAGAAGGCTGCGTTCCAAAGAATTGATGCTTTCAAGCTATGGTGCTGGAGAAGACTCTTGAGAGTCCCTTAGACAGCAAGGAGATGAAACTAGTCAATCCCAAAGGAAATCAACCTTGACTATTCATTGGAATTACTGATGCTGATGCTGAAGCTGAAGCTCTGGTACTTTGGCCACCTGATGAAAAGAGCTGACTCATTGGAAAAGACTCTGATGCTGGGAAAGATTGAAAGCAAGAGAAGAATATGACAGAGGATGAGATGACTGGATGGCATCACTGACTCAATGGACATGAGTTTGAGAAAACTCCAGGAGATGGTGAAGGACAGGGAAGCCTGGCCTGCTGCCGTCCATGGTGTTGCAAAGAGTTGGACATGACTTAGCAACTCAACAACAACAACATATACATATATAACCTCTCTTTTTTCTCACACACAAACATAGTAATAGAACCACAAAACTTTATGACTTAGGATTTTTTCAGGGTATATGCCTGTTACTGGGACTGCTGGGTCATATGGTCGTTCTATTTTTAGTTTTTAAGGAACCTCCGTACTGTTCTCCACAGTGGTTGTATTATTTTACATGCCCACCAACAATGGAGAAGGATTGCCTTTTCTCCACTCCCTCTCCAGCACTTATTGTTTGTAGATTCACATGCACCCCAATGTTCATTGCAGCACTCTTTACAATAGCCAGGACGTGGAAGAAACCTAAATGTCCATCAACAGATGAATGGATAAAGAAGATGTAGTACATATATGTGAAAGAATATTACTCAGCCATAAAAAATAATGAAATTGGGTCATTTCGAGAGATGTAGATGGACTAGAGACTGTCATACAGACAAAGTCAGAAAAGTAACACACATATTGTATATTAACACATATACATGGAATCTAGAAAAATAGTACATATTAACCTATTTGTAGCATAGAAATAGAGATGCAGTCATAGAGAATAGACATTTGGACATGGTGAGAGGAAGAAAGGTGGGATGAGTTTGGAGACTGGGGTTGACATATATACACTACTATGTGTAAAATTGATAGCTAATGAAATGGAACCCGGGACTTCCCTGGTTGCTCAGATGGTAAAGAATCTGCCTGCAACACAGAAGACCTGGGTTCCATCCCTGGGTGGGAAGAGCCCCCGGAGAAGGGAATGGCAACCCACACTGGTATTCCTGCCTAGAGAATGGCATGAACAGAGGAGCCTGACAGGCTATAATCCATGGGGGTCACAAAGAGTCAGACATAACTGAGTGACTATCACACTCACACACACACACACTCACACACACAATAGAACCCGCAGTATAGCACAGGGAAATCATTTCAGTGCTCTGTGGTGACCTAAATGGGTGGGATGGGGATGGGGTGGGAGGGAGGTTGAAGAGGGAGGGGAAATGTATATACGTATAGCTGATTCACTTTGCTGTACAGTAGAAGCTAATACAACATTGTGGAGCAACTATACCTACATTAAAAAAAAAAAAAAAAAACAACTTTGTGGCTAAATATATTTTTGAGATCATGTGTCTCCAAATGAGAAGATGCTGAGGATGCATGTGTGCCTAATAAATAGACTTACTGAATTGGAAACTACACTTCTCCAGGTGTTTAATATGCCCTGTCTCTGTAGGACTAATTATAAATGGAACAGCCTCTCAGAATGTTTCTCACAGTTTAGGTTACAAGTTCTCCTCATTACAAACACTTCAGAATGTTTTCTGCAGAATCATTTCCACTAGACACCTGTCAGGCGGTGGTGAGAGGTGGTGGGGCCCAGGAGTTCTTCAATGGATCAAGATTCTCCTAAGTGGGTGTCATTACTCTCCTTTGTGAAGAGAATGCTTATCTCTGTCATGAATTAAGAGCATAGGCAGATGCATAGGGAGAGTTTGGCAATTTTTGTACCACACTGCTTCACATTATATTAAACTCTCATTTGCTATGGTTTGTATACTAGTACATGCATGAATGCTCAGTTGCTAAGTCCTGTCCGACTCTTTGTGACCCCATGGAGTATAGCCCACCAGGCTCCTCCATCCATGGGATTTCCCAGGCAAGAATACTGGAGTGAATTGCCATTTCCTTCTCCAGGGGATCATCAACCCAGGGATTGAACCCAGGTCTCCTGCATTACAGGCACTCTTTTTACCACTGAGCCACCTAGAAAGCCCTGTATACTAACAGTTATGTCTAATTTTTATCCTTTATGTGATGTTCTGTGCTCATATCTCTAGAACAGTGAGCTCAACTAAGAGGCAACAGTATTGCCTCCCATGGGACTTCTTTACCACTAGGGACATGTGGGACAGCCCCCAATGACAAAGCATTATTCAGCACAAAATGTCAATGCCAAGTTTTATTTTTTTCCTCAAAGTATTCTTTTTTAAAAATTTATTTATTTTTATTTTTTTAATACTTTATTCTACATTACAATACTGTATTTGTTTTGCCATACATTGACATGAATCAGCCACAGGTGTCCACGATCTTCCAATGCAGAAGCCCCCTCCCACCTCCCACCCCATATCATCTCCCTGAATCATCCCGTGCACCAGCCCCATGGGTCCTGCATCCTGTATTGAACATAGACTGATGCTTCGTTCTTACAAGATAGTATACATGTTTCAATGCCATTCTCCCAAATCATCCCACCCTCTCCCTCTCCCTCAGAGTCCAAAAGTCCGTTCTATACCTCTGAGTCTCTTTTTGTTGTCTCACATAGAAGGTCATCATTACTATCCTTCTAAATTCCATATATATGTGTCAGTATACCGTATTGGTGTTTTTCTTTCTGGCTTACTTCACTCTGTATAATCGGCTCCAATTTCATCCATCTCATTAGAACTGAGTTGAATTTATTCTTTTTAAGGGCTGAGTAGTACTCCATTGTGTATATGTACCACAGTTTCTTATCCATTCATCTGCTGGTGGACATCTAGGTTGCTTCCATGTCCTGGCTATTATAAACAGTGCTGCAGTGAACATTGGGGTACATGTGTCTCTTTCAATTCTGGTTTCCTCGGTGTGTATGCCCAGCAGTGGGATTGCTGGATCATAAGGCAGTTCTATTTGCAATTTTTAAGGAATCTCCACACTGTTCTCCATAGTGGCTGTACTAGTTTGCATTCCCACCAGCAGTGTAAGAGGGTTCCCTTTTCTCCACATCCTCTCCAGCATTTATTGCTTGTAGACTTTTGGATCGCAGCCATTCTGACTGGTGTGAAATGGTACCCCACTGTGGTCTTGATTTGCATTTCTCTGATAATAAGTGATGTTGAGCATCTTTTCATGTGTTTGTTAGCCATCCGTATGTCTTCTTTGGAGAAATGCCTATTTAGTTCTTTGGCCCATTTTTTTATTGGTTCGTTTATTTTTCTGGAGTTGAGCTGCATAAGTTGCTTGTATATCTTTGAGATTAGTTGTTTGTCAGTTGTTTCATTTGCTATTGTTTTCTCCCATTCAGAAGGCTGTCTTTTCACCTTGCTTATAGTTTCCTTTGTTGTGCAGAAGCTTTTAATTTTAATTAGATCCCATTTGTTTATTTTTGCTTTTATTTCCAGTATACTGGGAGTTGGATCATAGAGGATCCTGCTGTGATTTATGTCGGAGAGTGTTTTGCCTATGTTTTCCTCTAGGAGTTTTATAGTTTCTGGTCTTACATTTAGATCTTTATTCCATTTTGAGTTTATTTTTGTGTGTGATGTTAGACAGAGGTCTAGTTTCATTCTTTTATAAGTGGTTGACCAGTTTTCCCAGCACCATCTGTTAAAGAGACTGTCTTTACTCCATTGTATATTCTTGCCTCCTTTGTCGAAGATAAGGTGTCCATAAGGTGTGTGGGTTTATCTCAGGGCTTTCTATTTTGTTCCATTGATCTATATTTCTGTCTTTGTGCCAGTACCATACTGTCTTAATGACTGTGGCTTTGTAGTAGAGCCTGAAGTCAGGCAAGTTGATTCCTCCAGTTCCATTTTTCTTTCTCAAAATTGCTTTGGCTATTCGAGGTTTTTTGTATTTCCATACAAATCTTGACATTATTTGATCTAGTTCTGTGAAAAATACTGCTGGTAGCTTGATAGGAATTGCATTGAATCTGTAGATTGCTTTGGGTAGTATACTCATTTTCACTATATTGACTCTTCCAACCCATGAGCATGGTATATTTCTCCATCTATTAGTGTCCTCTTTGATTTCTTTCATCAGTGTTTTATAGTTTTCGATATATAGGTCTTTAGTTTCTTTAGGTAGGTATATCCCTAAGTATTTTATTCTTTTCATTGCAATGGTGAATGGGATTGTTTCCTTGACTTCTTTTTCTACTTTCTCATTATTAGTGTATAGGAATGCAAGGGATTTCTGAGTGTTGATTTTATATCCTGCAACTTTACTATATTCGTTGATTAGCTCTAGTAGTTTTCTGGTCGAGTCTTTAGGATTTTCTATGTAGAGGATCATGTCGTCTGCAAACAGTGAGAGTTTTACTTCTTCTTTTCCAGTTTGGATTCCTTTTATTTCTTTTTCTGCTCTGATTGCTGTGGCCAAAACTTCCAGTATGATATTGAATAGTAGTGGTGAAAGTGGACACCCTTGTCTTGTTCCTGACTTTAGGGGAAATGGTTTCAATTTTTCACCATTAAGGATAATGTTAGCCAAGTTTTAGAAATCTCATTCTGAAATGATGATTCTTAATTGGAGGGTCTTATTCAATAGTCTACTCCATAAATTGAAATGAACTTCAGCTTATGGGAGTTCCAAAATTCGGGCAAAATTTTATGTGTACATATGTTGTCTGGGAGAGACAGTCTTGGATTTCTATCAGATTGTCAAATCTCTCAAAGATGACAGATTACAAAATTTCTGTCTCTATCATTTCTCATACCAATAATGTTTTCACTATTGCCTGTTTTCCAGCTATGCCTCTCACCTTGATTTAAAACTTATTTAGCATTGCTCTGTGTGTTCAGATGCTGACAGGGTGACTAGCTGTCCTAAGATGCTTGGAACCTAACAGGCCTAATTATTATTTTTTTAATTGAAGTAAAGTTAATTTATAATATTGTGCTAGTTTCAGGTATACAGCAAAGTGATTCAGTTATATTTGTATATTTTTTCATATTATTTCCCATTATAGTTCATGTTGATAAAGTTCCCTGTGCTATATAACAAATTTGTGTTGTTTATTTATTTTACATATAATAGTTTGCATCTGTTTATCCTATACTCCTAATTTATCCCTGCTCCCTTCCTCTGCCCTTTGGTAATCATAAATTTATTTTCTATGTCTGTGTTCCTATTTCTGTTTTGTATATGGATTCATTTGTATTATTTTTTAGATTCCATGTATAATGATATCATACAATATTTGTCTTTTTTCTAACTTCACTAAGTATAATATGATCTAAGTCCATCCATGTTGCTGAAAGTGGAAATATTTCATTCTTTTTATGGCTGAGTAATATTACATTGTATATATGTTCCACATCTTCTTTATCTATTCATCTATTGATGGACATTTACATGACTTCCATGTCTTGGGTATTGTAAATAGTGCTGCTGTGAACATTGGGATGAATATAACTTTATGAATTAAGAATTTTCTCCAGATGCTAAGTCCAGGAGTAGGATTACTGGATCATAAGGTAACTCTGTTTTTAGTTATTTAAGAGACCTGTATACTATTCTCCATAGTGGCTATATTAATTTGCATTCCCATCAACAGTGTAGGAGGGTTCTCTATTCTCCATACCCTCTTCAGAATTCATTATTTGTAGACTTTTTTTTTGATGGCCATTTTGGCCTGTGTGAGGTGCTACCTCATTGAGGTTTTGATTTGTATTTCTCTAATAATTAGCTATGTTGAACATCTTCTCATGTGTTTGTTAGCTATCTGCATCAGACCTAACTACTAATGACAGTCACATTCATTCTCACAGGTGTCTGGACCTCATTTGGATGGTGAGTTACCAGGTCAGTCAGACATATTGTATCCATGATTTTAGGAATTCCTCACTGCTGAGGCATAAACTGTATGTTTAAAAAATGCATACAGGAGAAATATACAAATATACAGAAACTCTTCCCTGCTGACTTCCACCTCAGGCTATCTAATCCTTTGGGGTACAGAAGAAGGGAAGTATATGACAAGTGACACAAATGCATTAAATATTTTACTTAGGATATTTTTATAAACTAAAAACAGATAATATTTAGAAATCTCATTATGGATACAAAACACTGGCCACATTAGGGTGTGTTCTTATCACAGTCTGTGGCCTATATAGCTAAAAATTCTGTAAGAAATTCAAAATATGCATAAAGATTGGTCCTGAGAGAGCCACAATTCATATACTTTACTCTTGATATGAGCTGGTATCGTGTGTGTGTGTGTGTGTGTGTGTGTGTGTGTGTGAACATGTTCTTATGTAAGTTACTCTTGGTCAAGTCTGATTTTTTTCTGAATTCAAGAAAGTACTTCTGTAAAATAAGGTAATCAGAATAAATTCCCTTCCGTCTTGAATTCTATATGTGTTCATCCATCCATCCATCCATTCATTCAGTCAGTTACTCTTTCATTCATCACTTCAAAGCAGCTGAGCACCTGCTCTCAGCTAGGCCCTGAAGCTACAGGAATGAAGATTACCCTTTAGATCTCAAAATATCAGGGCCCAGTAGGAAAAGAGGACAAGTCCATACCAAGGCTGCTATGGGAGTGTGGAAGTGAATCCCTAACACAGATTGGGAAAAAGAAAGCTGACTCAGGCAAGAAAAGGAAAATGTTCTCATTTACCACTTGCATATAATTCAACAATGAATCTGTGGTACTATGATTCCTGTGAGATGGCCAAAGCTAGGCTACATTATAAACCTCCTTGGGGCAGAGAACCACCTCTTTTGTGGATCTCTGGAATAAGAGTGGTAGAGGTGTTGATTAAGGGCATAGGCTTCGCTATTTGATCTGAGCTTGATCATGGCTTTAGGACTTACTATGTCACCTTGGGCAAGAGAGTTCACTTCATTAAAGAACAAGTTTCCTTATCTGTGGATTGGGAATGAAAATAGAGTTATCACTAATTCTTTCACAGACCTACTTCACAGAACCAAATAAAATGATGTGTGTAAGGCACTAGTAAGTACTTATCCTTAGTACTAGTAAGTACTTATTAAAAGTCCTTAGTACTCTTAGGAGTTGTTAGGTGTAGGTCTCAGGGTTAAATGAGCATGAATTTTTTTAAAATATAACTTTATTTATTTTAATTGGAGGCTAATTACTTTACAATATTGTATTGGTTTTGCCATACATTGACATGAATCTGCCACAGGTGTACACGTGTTCCCTATCCGTAACCTCCCTCCCCATCCCATCCCTCTGGGTCATCCCAGTGCACCAGCCCTGAGCATCGTGTATCATGCATCAAACCTGGACTGGTGATTCATTTCACATATGATAATATACATATTTCAGTGTCATTCTCCCAAATCATCCCACCCTCACCCTCTCCCACAGGGTCCATAAGACTGTTCTATACATCTGTGTCTCTTGCTGTCTCACATAGAGGGTTATCATTAACATATTTCTAAATTCCATATATATGCATTAGTATACTGTACTGGTGTTTTTCTTTGTGGCTTACTTCACTCTGTATAATAGGCTCCAGTTTCATCCACCTCATTAGAACTGATTCAAATGTATTCTTTTTAATGGCTGAGTAGTACTCCATTGTGTATATGTACCACAGTTTCTTATCCATTCGTCTGCTGATGGACATCTAGGTTGCTTCCATGTCCTGGCTATTATAAACAGTGCTGTGATGAACACTGGGGTGCACGTGTCTCTTTCAATGCTGGTTTCCTCTCGGTGTGTATGCCCAGCAGTGGGATTGCTGGGACATATGGAAGTTCTATTTCCAGTTTTTAAGGAATCTCCACACTGTTCTCCATAGTGGCTGTACTAGTTTGCATTTCCACCAACCATGTAAGAGGGTTCCCTTTTCTCCATACCCTTTCAAGCATTTATTGTTTGTAGATTTTGGATAGCAGCCATTCTGACTGGTCACTGTGGCTTTGATTTGCATTTCTCTGATAATGAGTGATGTTGAGCATCTTTTCATGTGTTTGTTAGCCATCTGTATGTCTTCTTTGGAGAAATGTCTGTTTAGTTCTTTGGCCCATTTTTTTTTTTAATTGGGTTGTTTATTTTTCTGGAATTGAGCTGCATGAGTTGTTTGTGCATTTTTGAGATTCTTTATCAGTTGCTTCATTTGCTATTATTTTCTCCCATTCTGAAGGCTGTCTATTCACCTTGCTTATAGTTTCCATTGTTGTGCAGAAGATTTTAATTTTAATTAGGTCTCATTTTTTAATTTTTGCTTTTATTTCCAATATTCTGGGTGGTGGGTCATAGAGGATCCTGCTGTGATTTATGTCGGAGTGTGTCTTGCCTATGTTCTCCTCTAGCAGTTTAATAGTTTCTGGTCTTACATTTAGATCTTTAATCCATTTGTAGAGTATTTTTGTGTATGGTGTTAGAAAGTGTTCTATTTTCATTCTTTTACAAGTGGTTGACCAGTTTTCCCAGCACCACTTGATATAAAGATTGTCTTTAATCCATTGTATATTCTTGCCTCCTTTGTCAAAGATAAGGTGTCCATAGGTGCATGGATTTATCTCTGGGCTTTCTATTTTGTTCCATTGATCTATGTTTCTGTCTTTGTGCCAGTACCATACCATCTTGATGACTGTGGCTTTGTAGTAGAGTCTGAAGTCAGGCAGGTTGATACCTCCAGTTCCATTCTTTTTCAAGTTTGCTTTGGCTATTCGAGGTTTTTTGTATTTCCATAAAAAATGTGAAATTATTTGTTCTAGCTCTGTGAAAAATACCGTTGGTAGCTTGATAGGGATTGCATTGAATCTATAGATTGTTTTGGGTAGTACACTCATTTTCACTATATTGATTCTTCCTATCCATGAACCTGGTATATTTCTCCATATATTAATGTCCTCTTTGATTTCTTTCATCAGTGTTTTATAGTTTCTATATATAGGTCTTTTGTTTCTTTAGGTAGATATATTCCTAAGTATTTTATTCTTTTGTTTCAATGGTGAATGGAATTGTTTCCTTAATTTCTCTTTCTATTTTCTCATTATTAGTGTATAGGGATGCAAGGGATTTCTGTGTGTTGATTTTAAATCCTGCAACTTTACTATATTCATTGATTAGCTCTAGTAATTTTCTGGTGGAGTCTTTAGGGTTTTCTCTGTAGAAGATCATGTCATCTGCAAACAGTGAGAGTTTTACTTCTTTTCCAATTTAGATTCCTTTTATTTCTTTTTCTGCTCTAATTGCTGTGGCCAAAACTTCCAAAATTATGTTGAATAATAGGGGTGAGAGTGGGCACCCTTGTCTTGTTCATGATTTTAGGGGAAATGCTTTCAATTTTTCACCATTGAGGATAATGTTTGCTGTGGGTTTGTCATATATAGCTTTTATTATATTGAGCTATGTTCCTTCTATTCCTGCTTTCTGGAGGGTTTTTTATCATAAATGGATGTTGAATTTTGTCAAAGGCTTTCTCTGCATCTATTGAGATAGTCACATGGCTTTTATTTTTCAATTTGTTAATGTGGTGAATTACATTGATTGTTTTGCAGATATTGAAGACTCCTTGCATCTCTGGGATAATGCCCACTTGGTCATGCTGTATCACCTTTTAGTGTGTTGTTGGATTCTGATTGCTAAAATTTTGTTAAGGATTTTTGCATCTATGTTCATCAGTGATATTGGCCTGTAGTTTTCTTTTTTGTGGCATCTTTGTCAGGTTTTGGTATTAGGGTGACGGTGGCCTCATAGAATGATTTTGGAAGTTTACCTTCCTCTGCAATTTTCTGGAAAAGTTTGAGTAGGATAGGTGTTAGCCTTTCTCTAAATTTTTGGTAGAATTCAGGTGTGAAGCCATCTGGACCTGGGTTTTTGTTTTCTGGAAGATTTCTGATTACAGTTTCAATTTCTGTGCTTGTGATGGGTCTGTTAAGGTTTTCTATTTCTTCCTGGTTCTATTTGGAAAGTTGTACTTTTCTAAGAATTTGTCCATTTCTTCCCATGTTGTCCATTTTATTGGCATATAATTGCTGATAGTAGTCTCTTATGATCCTTTGTATTTCTCTGTTGTCTGTTGTGATCTCTCCACTTTCATTTATAATTTTATTGATTTGATTTTTCTCCCTTTGTTTCTTGATGAGTCTGGATAATGGTTTGTCAATTTTAGTTATCTTCTCAAAGAACCAGCTTTTTGCTTTGTTGATTTTTGCTATGGTCTCTTTTGTTTCTTGCACATTTATTTCTACCTGAATTTTTAAGATTTCTTTCCTTCTACTAACCCTGGGGTTCTCTATTTCTTCCTTTTCTAGTTGCTTTAGGTGTCGAGTTATGTTATTTATTTGACTTCTTTCTTATTTCTCGAGATATGCCTGTATTGCTATGAACCTTCCCCTTAGCACTGCTTTTACAGTGTCCCATAGGTTTTGGGTTGTTGTGTTTTCATTTTCATTCATTTCTATGCATATTTTGATTTCATTTTTGATTTCTTCTGTGATTTGTTGTTTATTCAGCAGCGTGTTGTTCAGCCTCCATATGTTGGAATTTTTAATAGTTTTTCTCCTGTAATTGAGATCTAATCTTACTGCATTGTGGTCAGAAAGGATGCTTGGAATGATTTCAATTTCTTTCTTTCTTTCTTTCTTTCTTTTTTTTTTTTTTTAATTTACCAAGGCTAGATTTAAGGCCCAGGATGTGATCTATCCTGGAGAAGGTTCTGTGTGCACTTGAGTAAGAGCTGAAATTCATTGTTTTGGGGTGAAATGTCCTATAGATATCAATTAGGTCTAACTGGTCTATTGTATCATTTAAAGTTTGTGTTTCCTTGTTAATTTTTTATTTAGGTGATCTATCCATAGGTGTGAGTGGGGTATTAAAGTCTCCAACTATTATTATGTTATTGTTAATTTCCCCTTTCACACTTGTTAGCATTTGTCTTACATATTGCACTGCTCCTATGTTGGGTGCATATATGTTTATAATTGTTATATTGATCCTTTGATCATTATGTAGTGTCCTTCTTTGTCTCTTTTCAGAGCCTTTGTTTTAAAGTCTATTTTATATGATATGAGTATTGCTACTGCTGCTTTCTTTTGGTCTCTATTTGCATGGAATATCTTTTTCCAGCCCTTCACTTTCAGTCAGTATGTGTCCCTTGTTTTGAGGTGGGTCTCTTGTAGACAACATATATAGGGATCTTGTTTTTGTATCAGTTCAGTCAGTCTTTGTCTTTTGCTTGGGGCATTCAACCCATTTACATTTAAGGTAATTATTGATAAGTATAATCCATTTGCCATTTACTTTATTGTTTTGGGTTCGAGTTTATACACCCTTTCTGTGTTTCCTGTTCAGAGAAGATCCTTTAGCTTTTGTTGGAGAGCTGGTTTGGTGGTGGTGAATTCTCTCAGCTTTTGCTTGTCTGTAAAGCTTTTGATTTCTCCTTCATATTTAAATGAGATCCTTGCTGGGTACAGTAGTCTGGGCTGTAGGTTAGGCCTGAAGAGTTTCTATTGAAAGATCAGCTGTTATCCTTATGGAAATCCCCTTGTGTGTTATTTGTTGTTTTCCCCTTGCTGCTTTTAATATTTGTTCTTTGCGTTTGATCTTTGTTAATTTGATTAATATGTGTCTTGGGGTGTTTCACCTTGGGTTTTTCCTGTTTGGGACTCTCTGGGTTTCTTGGACTTGGGTTATTATTTCCTTCTCCATTTTAGAGAAGTTTTCAACTATTATCTCCTCAAGTATTTTCTCATGGTCTTTCTTTTTGTCTTCTTCTTCTGGGACTCCTGTGATTCGAATGTTGGAGCATTTAACACTGTCCCAGAGGTCTCTGAGATTGTCCTCATTTCTTTTAATTCGTTTTTCTTTTTTACTCTGTTTCATTTATTTCTACCATTCTATCTTCTACCTCACTTATCTTGTCTTCTGCCTCTGTTATTCTACTGTTGGTTCCCTCCAGATTGTTTTTGATCTCATTTATTGCATTATTCATTATATATTGATCCTTTTTATTTCTTCTGTGTCCTTGTTAAACCTTTCTTTCATCTTCTCAATCCTTGTCTCCAGACTATTTATCTGCAACTCCATTTTGTTTTCAAGATTTTGGATCATTTTCACTATCATTATTCAGAATTCTTTATCAGGTAGATTCCCTATCTCTTCCTCTTTGGTTTGGTGGGCATTTATCCTGTTCCTTTACCTGCTGGGCATTCCTCTGCCTCTTTGTCTTATTTATATTGCTGTGTTTGCGGTGGCCTTTCTGTATTCTGGCAGTTTGTGGAATTCTCTTTATTGTGGAGTTTCCTCTGTGTGGGTGGGGTGGACGGGTGGCTTGTCAAGGTTTCCTGGTTAGGGAAGCTTGTGTTGGTGTTCTGGTGGGTGGAGCTGGATTTCTTCTCTCTGGAGTGCAATGAAGTGTCCAGTAATGAGTTATGAGATGTCAGTGGGTTTGGACTGACTTTGGGCAGCCTGTATATTGAAGCTCAGGGCTGTGTTCCTGTGTTGCTGGAGAATTTGCGTGGTATGTCTTGCTCTGGAAGTTGTTGGCCTTTGGGTGGTGCTTGGTTTCAGTGTAGGTATGCAGGTGTTTGATGAGTTCCTGTCAATTAATGTTCCCTGGAGTCAGGAGTTCTCTGGTGTTCTCAGGATGTGGACTTATGCCTCCTGCCTCTGATTTTCAGTCTTATTTTTACAGTAGCCTCAAGATTTCTCCATCTATACAGCACTGTTGATAAAACATCTAGGTTAAAGATGAAAAGTTTCTCCACAGTGAGGGACACTCAGAGAGGGTCACAGAGTTACATGGATAAGAGAAGAGGGAGGAGGGAGATAGAGGTGACCAGGATGAGATGGGGGGATTCAAAAGAGGAAAGAGCAAGCTAGCCAATAATCACTTCCTTATGTATGCTCCACAGTCTGGACCACTCAGAGATGTTCATGGAGTTGTGCAGAGAAGAGAAGAGGGAGGAATTAGACAGAGGTGGCCAGGAGGATAAAGTGGGGAATCAAAAGGAGAGAGACAGATCCAGCCAGTAATCAGTTCTCTAAGTGTTCTCAGAACACACAAAGAGATTCACAGAGTTGGGTAGAGACTAGAAGGGGGAGGGGGAGATAGAGACGACCTGGTGGAGAAAAAGGAGAGTCCAAATGGGGAGAGAGCAGTCAAGTGAGTAATCTTGCTCCCAAGTAAAAATGAGTACTGAATATTGGGTTCTTAAAGGTGCAAAATTGATACCAAATACCAAAAAGCAAAGATTAAAAATCTAGAGTAGAGGTTGGATTTTCAATAATACAATATTAAAGACAAAAAAAGTCACAAAAATTATAAAATATATATATATGTATATATACATACATATATATATATATATGAGGTTTGCTTTAAAAAATAGGATCTTTGTTTTTGCAAAGTAACAGTAGGTTATAAAAATGAAAATTAAAGGAATAATAGAGAACTTAACATTTTATAAAATAAAGAATGATAATAGTAAAAATATATCTAGGACTTTCTCTGGTGTTGTTGTGGACAGTGTGGGTCAGTTCATTTTCAGATAGTTCCTTGATCTGGCTTATACTTCTCAAGATCTATAGGCCCCTTCATATGTAGTCAGTACTAACTACAGGGTTTTAATCTATTGCACCTATCACTTCCAAGACGGTTCCCTCTGTTTTAGCTTCTGTTTTGCTGGTCTCTTCGGTGTCTAAGTTTTGCCCTGACCTAACGGGGCGGTGGTGGACACTTTTTAGGCTCGCTTATTCAGTCGTGCTGTGGGGAGGGAGGAACATTGCAAACAAATTATCACTGGTGTGTGCTCGCAGTGTCTCAGCCACACTGGGTTTGCCCCTGCTCCCAGCGTGTGTGCTTTCCCGTCTCTACACTGCTTAGGCTCTAGGTTCCTTTGCCAGGAACTGTCTGAGGCCTGCCCTGGGTTGTATACACTTCCCAGGACTAAGCTGCTCAGGTTCAGGTACTCGGGTACTCCTCAAAGGCACAGATTCGGTTGGGCCTGCATTTTGTGCCCTTCCCAGGTCCGAGCAGCTCAGGTGACCAGGTGTTTGGCAAGTGTGGTTGCTGCGACTTATCGCCTCCCCCATCCCTGCTGCTTGGTTTTCTGGGTGTACAACCTGCGCACCTTCTCAGGCGGATGTTGACTGTCCAGAATCCCAAGAAATCTTGGTTAGCAACGAAGCCTGCTTGCAGTTTGGTAGATAATGACTCTCCAGGGCCAGGATTGCCCCCTTCCGGCTCTGGCTGCCCTTGCCTGCCTGTCTCCAGAGGGGGATGGTCCAGTCCGCAGCCGGCTAGCTCTGCTCAGTCCTTTATTTTGTGAGCTGGCCTGGTGGTGTCTTAGGTTAGGGCTTTCTCGGGATAGCTATCCCACAGTCTGCTTTGCTATCTGAAGTTATTCCCTCAGATTGCCATTGGGGCATTCAGGCCTGGTCCTTACTCTAAGCAATGCAGCCTGCACCTCCTTGCCCAGCCCTCTGCTTGCTAGTGGCAGATGCAGGTGTCTGCACTGCTTCTCCACTGGGAGTTACTGTTGGGAATGTAATATGTGGGTTCTAATTATTTCTTTCTTTTTCCTCCCAGTTATATTGCCCTTTGAGATTCAAAGGCTCGCCACAGACTTGCCAGTGAAAGTGATTCCTGGTGTTTGGAAACTTCTCTCTTTTTAAGACTTCCTTCCTGGGATGGATCTCCTTTTCTGCCTCTTTGTCTCTCTTTTTATCTTTTATATATTTTCCTACCTCCTTTTGAAGATAATGGGCTGCTTTTCTGGGTGCCTGATGTCCTCTGCCGGCATTCAGAAGTTGTTTTGTGGAATTTACTCAGTGTTCAAATGTTCTTTTGATGAATTTGTGGGGGAGAAAGTGGTCTCCCTGTCCTATTCTTCTGCCATCTTAGGAGCTCCCCTGAGGTTTTTAAGTCTGGCAGACATAGGTACAAATCCAAGCCCTGCCATTCACTTAGTGTGTAATATTGGGGCTTCATCAGTCCTAGCCTCAGCTTCCTTATCAGTTAAACAAGAATAGTAATACCCAATACAGAGAGTCCTTGCAAAGATTGAAGAGGATGTATGATTTGCAGCAACATGAATGAACCTAGAGATTATATACTAAATAAAGTAAGTCAGAAAGAAAAAGACAAATACTGTATGATGTCACTTATATGTGGAATCTAAAATATAACACAAATGAATCTATTTGATATAAAACAGAAACAGACTCACAGACATAGAGAATAGAATTGTGATTGCCTAAAGGGACGGGGGTTGGGAAAGGGACGGAATGGGAATTTGGGATTAGCAGGTGCAAACTCTTATACAAAGAATGGATAAACAACAAGGTCTTACTGTGTAACAGAAGAGAGTACATTCACTATCCTGTGATAAATCATAATGGAAAAGAATATTTAAAAAGAATACATATATATGTGTATATATATATATATATATATATATACACACACACTCATATAACTGAATCACTTTTCTGTACAGCAGAAAGAAACACAACTTTGTACATCACTTATGCTTCATTAAAATAAATTTTTTTAAAAAGGTGTATGTTGAGTGATGGGTACTTAGTAATAGTTTCTTTAGAAGTGTTCTCTCTCTCCTTAATTCCTTTCCATCTACTTGATTTACATTGCTCCCTGACTGAAAACTTCTATAGAGCTCCTTATTCACTCATTTACTTATTATTTATTTAAAAGCTGCTCATTGCAGACTAACCTGAATGCAGACCTCAAGGCTAGTATTCAAGGAAGATAGGTCTAATACTTTTCGCTGTCTTTCTTCTTTGATGACCCCAGTAGTCGTGGCCTTGGCTGTCTATTCAGGGATGTGTGTTCTCTGCCCTTGTCTCTTACAGCTCTTCCCTGTGAGAGGAATAATTGGCAAGTCAGCATGATCTCTGCTCCAGGAACACCGGGGGCGCAATGGAAAGGAGCAGTTTTTCAGAGAGCAGTGGCCACAGGAGAGGGAATGTAGTCAAGGGCAGGGGGCATGTTGCTCAGCTGTCTCCCCTCATTTCATTCGCACCTCACCTGTGTGTGTCCGGTTCCATCCCTCAATGTGATGCCGCTCAGAGGTCATCAGTTAAAGCTTGGAGAGCCGTTTCTTGTCTTTTTTTCTGCCTCTGTGAAGCTCTTTCTTGCCATCCATTCTCTTCCATTGTTTGTGTTACAGTTGAATTTTGTGTTGTAGTCCAGGTGTAATGCTATCTGATGAGTTTTGTTTAGCTTGATGGTGATATGCTTATTTCATACAACTTAGTTTTTGTGAAATTTGGTTTTATAATTAAAGAGAAAAAAATAAATGTCCTTTAGAGGATTGTACTAACTCACTGAATTTCAGATACTTGATTCCCTGTGGTCACTTTAGGAACCAACACTATAGACTAAGAACCAAAATAATATCCTAAGAACATAAACAATGTATTTATGGTTCAAAATCACATTTTTTCCAGCCTCTTTCCTGCTTTTGAATCCAGGCATTTGGGGCGCAATGATTATGTGCAGGTAAGGCTGCCGTGACACTTTCAAGCTTCTACACCTGCAGTTCTTGAATCTAAGCCAGAGCTGCTGAGTTTCCATCAAAGAGGACACATCCTAAAAGCAGGGTTAGAAACAACTTTTTACTTCTCATTTTTAAAATTTTCTCTCTATCCTAGTGGGTGTACTTGGATGAGACTGAGAACTGGTAGCAAGTGCTAAATGCACACTGTAGCCCATTGGCTTCCAGAAATAGAAACAGAACAATGTGCCTGACTCCAGAGGTTACCCCATGGAAGGAGATCAAATGGTCTTTTATTTTACTAGACTTTGAAAAATAAAGAGGGACTTATTAATATGTAACTAGATGTTATTACATATGTCATTGCATATTTATGCAGTATAGGATACATAATTAGAGCTACATTGACTGTATAATTTATCATTGGTAGGCAGTTGAGACTGTTCAGATAACCATGTACTGTAATTATGTAGTAACTGCTATTCTTTAAGAAAAGTAGTAACCAATAAAGTGAAAACTGGCGAATAATTGCTTTATAATTATTTTGAGAAGGGAATTATTCCAAGTAAAACAGTGAGAGGTAAACAGATGAATCTTTCCTTTGATAGGCAATACTGTCTAGCTATCAGAAACCATGCAGTCATACCAAGACAAATTCCATGCTATCTTTATTCATTCATTTTTTTAACTTGAAGCAATATGGACAATAGAATGATTTCGGTAGAACAAATCCTACTTATGACTTTTTAGTGGTTATCATTCGTGATTGCTTTTAAAATGGGTGCAAGTTAATTCAAAACAGATAATTTTTTTTTAACATCTCCCTTATTTGTTTCATTGATATGTTGTCAGGACCACAGATTCAGCAATGGGCTTATCAGTCCTAGGACCATTTCTGCTTGTTATTTTTAACAATTGCTAGGACAACACTTTTTATACCCAAACTTTCTTACTGGGAGATGTTCTCTCTAGAAGAGAAAATCTTTAAAAGATTCCCCTTGGAGATTATTCTGATTTGCTATTGCCACTAATTTATTTGTTCCTGGAGGTGCTGAGTTAGAAAAAGATAATACATTTACTCAAGCAAAGCTTCTAAAGTGTCTTGTATTGTATAACTATGCGATTTTATTTATTTAATATTTTATGTGTTTCATCACTACTTATCATTTACCTGGAAAATCCCATGGATAGAGGAGCCTGGAAGGCTGCAGTCCATGGGGTCGCTGAGGGTCGGACATGACTGAGTGACTTCACTTTCACCGCATTGGAGAAGGAAATGGCAACCCACTCCAGTGTTCTTGCCTGGAAAATCCTGGGGACGGGGGGAGCCTGGTGGGCTGCTGTCTATGGGGTCACACAGAGTCGGACACGACTGAAGTGACTTAGCCGCAGTAGCAGTATCATGAGATCAGTAATGAGGTTTTTGTTTTCAAGTTATTTTTTAAAAAAAAGTTAGTTGTAAACCAATTAAGCCCACAATGCCAGAACATTAATTTTTTCACTTGTTTCCTATTCCCATTTGGAATTCAGGCAACATAATTGCATGCATCTTTAGTCACAAAACCAAAAAAGATCAATAGTCTTTATTAGTTGCTTGAGGTTACACTAGTCTGTTATTTTCCTGAAAAATCCTCCTGTTACAGGTAGTGTGAAAGGCAGTGGGATATCAATAGCAATGAGAATAGTAGAGTTTTTCAGGGTACCAAGAAACTGGCTAACACTTTCTCTTTGGGAAGGGTTCATGGCATTAGGGTGAGAACACTTTTACTGCTTAATTAATATATTTACTTTTATGTATGCACGCTTTACCTGCTTGGAATATATACATATAAACACATATACCTGATATGAGTGAAGATAAGCTGTTATTACTGTTGTGCTCAGTCACAGAAAGCTGGTGCATGACTGGAATACTGCTGACACCTACAATTCCAAGTACTGTGTCAAGATTTGCCTGCTTGAAATCACTGATGCTCAGAAAATTCACCTTTGGTATCTTGTTGACCTGCAGATCCCGAGGAGGAGTGTGAGGACATTAAATAACCAGACCACTGGTTTTTGTGCCAGACATTACTTAAGCAATATAAGTATGTCCCCTGACATCCTTTATTATCATTATTTGCTTTAAATGGAGCATGTGGTTGTGAGATGTTTCCATGAATTCCTTAACTTTTCTACAGAGTGAATTGGAGGGATAAGGAATTTGGAGTCCTAACATCTGGGATAAAGACCCAGCTCTGTTTGTGGGCAAACTATGGAGCTTCAGGATGCAGCTGTGCTTGTGAACCTCTTCTGAGGAAAGAGCCAGAGGCTATCTCTTTAGTAAAGTCTCAGGGGTCTACACTGTGTGTCTAGAAGGAAATCAGTTCCACCACCCTGCTCAGGAGGGACTGAGCAGAGGTACAAACCAGCTATACATGGCCATATGTGGACTGGCTACAGAGGAGGCCCATCACCCAAAGCTACTCAGTACAAGTTTCTAGCCTGATCATGTGGATGGTGGCAGTCAGATCCATTCAGATCCTCACCGTAGGAAGTGTAATTTCTCAGAACATACATGGAACAAGTAGATCCTTTGAGTTCTGGCTATATTGAGAGGAAGGCTGAGAAGTGCTCTTTGGCATTATATACCCAGCTCTTGGTCTCCTCCTCTCTGAGCGTTATCCTCCGCTTCATGCATTGACATTGGGCCCGGCAGGCATTTCTGTCCTGTACAACTGCCCCTCTGGTTGTAGCTGATTAGAACAGAGATGAACAGCTGGGACTTAGATTCCCTCATCACGTTGGTTACTTGAATAGCAGACAGGGAAAGTCTGGACCTGGGGGAAGGGTAGGTGTGGGACTATGCAAAGGTGAAGAATGAAGCAGGTGTGCAAAGATGAGTGACCGTGCAGGCGTTTGCTCTAGTCTTTGGTTATGGGTTATGTGAGAGTCCTTTGTACACTTAATATTAAGTCTGCAAACCTTTAAAAATCTTTTTTGTTTATGTTTTGTCAAGGGGATTTTCATTACTTACAACCAAAAGAGCTGGCTTTCTGTGATAGTCACTGCCATGCTTCTCAGTCTCAGAAAGTTACTCTGAGACCCAGAATAATCTTATATGCCTACAAGGAGGCCACAGCTTATCACCCCAATGTTCCTTGCCATAAATCCCCCTTGAGGAAAGTCATCTCTCTCTCTCTTTTTTTTTGCCATACCCCTGGAATCTTTTCAGATCTCCAAATATTAAAGCTTTCAAACACATTCTAGCATTTGTAGAATGGGAATGACAATGTACCTCTCCCACTTAGGAGCTCTTGCAAAGATTAAAGTGAAAGTGAAAGTGAAGTCACTCAGTCGTGTCTGACTCTTTGTGACCCCGTGGACTGTAGCCCACCAGGCTCCTCGGTCCATGGGATTCTCCAGGAAAGAATACTGGAGTGGGTTGCCATTTCCTTCTCCAGGGGATCTTCCCAACCCAGGGATCAAACCTGGGTCTCCCACATTGCAGGCAGATGCTTTAACCTCTGAGCTACCAGGGAAGCCATTGCAAAGATTAAAGTAAGGGATTATTACTGTGGTTTCTAATCTCTATGCCTTGTAGGCAGTCACAGTAAATGACGGTGTTCCTTTGTAGAGCTGGCCTGTGAACAATAATTAATATAGAATGATGATGGTAGGCAGATTTTTGGTCCCCATGACTTTTGCCCCTGGTATTACATTCACAAATATCAACGTTAGTTACACAAAGAAGGGAAATTGCAGATGGTGATAAAGTTATTCAGTTAACGTAAAGTAGGGAGATTATTCTGGATCATCCAGGAGAGCCCAATTACATGAGCCCTTAAAAATAGAGGACAAAGGCAGATGTGGGGGACTGGGAAGGACAGATTTCTAGATGGCTTTTAGGAGCAGAGGGTCCCCCAGCTAATGGAGACCTCAGACCTACAGTCACACGAGGACCTGAATTCTTCCAATCCCCTGAATAGGCCTGGGAGTGAATTCTGTCCCAAGGCCTCCAAGGAAGAACTCATTGCAGCCAACACTTTGATTTTGGCTTTGTGAGATCCTCAGGAGAGAACCCATGGAGCCTGACTGTGCCTGGACTTCTGACTCGTGCAAGCTGTGAGATGATACATGCCTATTGCTTTCAGTCACCGTGTTTCTGGCAGGTAGTTACAGCAGCGATAGGAAACCACGTTGCTATGCACTAGGAACAGTCCACCAGAATGATCAAGGGGCCCTAGAAGTAGAGACTCTTGCATCTCTGTTATAAATGGGGAAATTAAGGCACAGCGAGGTTAAGTAAGTAGTTCAAAATAATAGTTTCAATAAACAGCATAGCCAGGATCTGAACCCAGATCTATCTGTAAGAGGCCTGTACTGAAGTTGTTCACCAAATGAGATGTGACCCTTCAGCCATCTGTAACCGAGAACTGCCCTGTCTTCCTGGGAGACGCAGTGAGTCCCAGGGATGATTGTGCTGGGTATGCAGCTCATATTACCCGCACTCTGCTTGCCTGGGTGAGAGACAAGAGGAGCCCAGCAGCAGCTCTGCACCTGTAGGAAGCAACTGCACAGCCCACAGGGCTCATTTAGCCACAGTCAGTCCATGGCAGGAGCTCGTCGGGGGCCTGGCTCCCACCCTGCCTGGCAACCTGAACGCCGTGTCATCATCGAGGCTCCGAAGCATGAAATGGGGTTTTGCGCTGAAGCCTGAGAGACACGGTGCATTGAGCTTGGTTTGGCTATTTTCCCCCGTGCTGTTTGTTTTTAAAGATGAAATAAGGACAGGCATGAAAAAGGTCTCCCAGGTCCTCTGTACGATATGACAGCCAGCAGTGCAGGCAGGAGTACAAACAGAGGAAAGACAGGGCAGCTCTCTGAAGCCCAGCAACAGTCAATGCATAGTATGTGGCAGTCATTCCTGTTATTATTACCTCACTATTATTATACGGTTATTTCAGGGGCATGGGGAAGCGCTCCCGGCCTCTGAAATGTATGGAGTCACAATTAAGGGCTCTTCCCATCCCTCTGGTTTAAGATTAATGTCCTGTGAAATGTTTTCTTACCTTTGTCATCCATTCCCTGACACTTAATGAAAGGCACATCATTATAAGAAAATAGCAGATAGCTTACAAGATGTTAAGGGTTTTCACTCAATCCACACCTAATACCCCTGGTGACAAACATTTGCCATTCATACTCTATAAAGCATTTTTCACGTTTCAAATGCATGCTACTGGAGGTACGTGAAATGATTTTAATGAATCACAGATGAACATATGACTTTAATAGTGATATATTTTTAATGCAAACTCTAAGAAAATATAATATAGCATATGAAGGGTGTGATTTCTAACATGACTAAAGTTAGTAGTAGGTAAAAATAGTATGCCTGTTGGAAGGAAAATATTATAATTATTTATAGAGAGAACAAACAGGAGGTCAATATGAAGGCAGTTTGTGGGTGATGGATATTTGGGAATCTCTGCTTTAGTGTGACTTCTCTTCAGTTCATCAGATTAGTTTCAGGGAGGATGTGAAGAGAAGAGAAAAGAGAAGGAAGAGAAAAAGATCCTGGTCTCCCAAAGAATAAAATGAGGATGGAGGAGAAGTGAGTGCCAAGTCTGCTAGGAGCCACAGCAGACGGGATAGAGAGCCTTGACAGTGAGGTCTGAGATCATTCATGTCTAGTGTGACTGTCTTCACCGTTTTTTCTTCTAGTTCTACCCAGACTGAAGGAAAAATGAATGTGATTCCCACTGGCCTAAGAGAGTAACTGTGGCTTTCAAATTGCTTTACCTGCCAGCAGGCTGTACACCGAGAGATTCTTTTATTTCTTTTGTGCTAGCAGAATTTACTTTGGCATCATTTGATAGAATAGTAGCCCTCACAGAATGTTGGAGCCAGAAGGGCCCTGTTCCTCCTCCTTGTTTTACAGACACGAAACTGCAGACACAGGGAAGGTAAATGATTTCTCCAAGGTCTCGCAGACTCTAGCGCATGACTGGTGACTGCCTTTCGAACATACTCATCCTGACGTTGTCAGAGTCAGACAAGGAATTTTAAACTCCAGGTGTTGTGTGGATATTTGATAGAGAACAAAAACAGAGAGGAGTGTTCCAATCCTGGTCTTCTTTTCTCTCAGTCTTATGCTTTCGCTTTTATAGTTCTCCCTCTTATGCTTCATCCCTATGATTTTAAAAGCCATTATAACCTTACATATTTAAATTTTTAAAAATGGAAAAGCTGCTTGTGGAGAATGTGCTCCAGAGTAGGCAGCTACTCTTCCTGTAACCCTCTTAATTACAATTCTGCATGTCCTTCCTAGTAAAGGTTTGTTTAAACAGTGTTTGGTAGGTTGGTAGGAGGTTTTAAAAATTCTCTAAGCCAGGCAGCCTGTGTGCTGGAGCATGCTGAAGTCCTATCCTGTTAGAAATAGTACTCTTTCTGCTGCCTTTTCCCCCTAGTTGCCTTTTCCATAATTTAGACTTGGAATTCTGTAGCTTGTAGGTACAGTTGTTTATATAGGAAAGAATCTGCTGCTAATCCTTAGACATCTATTTGGAGATAAGGTATTACACAGATTCTTATTCATGGGAATATAAATGGTATTTATTAGGCAATAAAGATGGAAGATGAATTGGCTAATGTCTTGGAATGGCTCTCTCGCTTACTGGCATTACCTCTATTATATTTCAGAAACAAACATGTTTTCAAGAAACTACAAATGTTGCTGAAAAGGTAAAGAGGGTTCTATTAGTCCATCAGCCATTCATCATAGCCCAACAATGGAGCCAGTCTGTTTCCTCATGGATGCTATCATTTGAGAAATGAAGATGCAAAGATTCTGCTGGAGTTGAGTCTCTGGTTCTGACTAACCCTGTCTCTTCTTTTGTTTAGTGATAGGAACTTCAGAGTTCCCCTTTGGAGTCTAAGACAGTTTAGAGTGGTTTTTACCAACTGCAACTGAAAATTTCTGCCTGTGTGTCTTGACAAGATGGGCTTGCTAACCTCTTATTTACTCTTCTCTTTACTTGAATTCTTTATTTGTACAATGGTTTTAGGCTTTTGAGATATTTCTGGAGGTAATTTTTTATTCAACCATCAGTCTGAAATAATAATTTCAGTGATATGGCATAATGGAAATTGCCCCTGCTTGGTCATTTCTACTGTGTCTGAGAGGCATGTAGTTCAGGAGTGTTAAGGGATTTGAGAGTCCAGCACTAAATTGCTGTGTAACTTTGCCCACATGACAGCCTCTCAAGCCTTCTGTTTCTCTCTCTCCAGAAGATGAAGCTCTATTATCTGCTTCTTCTGCATATCTACCAGGAAAGGCTCTGAATGTTCCCCATTCCTAGACACAAGCACAGCAACCAGAAGCTGCTGACTATATATATCGCCAAGTTGAAATGGTTAGTGAACTCAGCTGGAATTAAAAGCATTCTCTTTAGTTTAAGTTCCATAGCATTGATGTTCATGGAAAAACTCCAGGGAAGTGAAGAATGTAGTGAGGAATTAAATTCACCTTGGAGGCTGTCTTCTTAATTTAGACCTAAGAAATATTTGATCAAAACCATTGCTTTTTTTTTTTTTTCTCTGTCATGCCATTTATAGGATAGCTGCTGGGCAAGAGGCTCGACTTACTATTAATGAATAATTAACACTCTGCTTAATAACTCAAAACCTCCCCTTCCTCTCCACCCACAAGTTGTCATGGGTTCTCACCGATGTTCTGTTTAATAATACCCCTCCTCACTTTCTCACCATATTATCAAAGCAAGAGGGAATGAAGGATGGTGGATTGGACATGTCTATCTCACAGACAAAGATTAGACTGTATACTTACATATTAAATTTTAATGGGAAGGATCAGGAGGTCATTAGCTCTCTCATTCATCCATTCATTCTGGCGTAGAAGCTAATGTCCCAGTCAGATTGCCTCAGTCTCTGTGTAATTTCTTTTTGTTTTCTTCCTCCTTTTTTTTTTTTTTGTTGTTTCACTTGGCTTGCCTAACTTAGTTTTCCAACCAGGAATCAAACCTGTGCCCCCAGCAGTGGAAGCATGGAGTCCTAACAACTGGATCACCAGCAAATTCCCTCTATGCAATTTGTAAATGGGTAAATTTAGGACATTTATTTAACCCCTTTGTGCCATAGTTTTCTAATCTAAATGCAAATAATAGTATGACCTATAGGATTTTTGTTAGGATCCAATTCGAAAATGTCCACACTACACCTACTACAGAGTAAGCTTCCAATAAAAGTTAACCATTCATTTATGAAATCATTTGGTGACCGTGTATTCATGATCTGGGGGATACAGAAATAAATAAAAATGGTGTTTTTTAAGAGTTCCTAGATTGGGTAGGTAGGGGTGGGGCTGCAGATCCCATAGTGGTTAATTATACTCTAATGGCAAAAGCTCTAGCCTACCTCTGTATCCTTGGTATGTTATGAGACACCATGGGAGTTTAAATACTAAGACATCTAACTCAGGTGACCCAGGAGGCAACATCTGTGCCAAATCCTGAAGGGTGAAGAGGTATAAACAGGTGGATGTGCCAGGCAGAGGAATTGCATCTTTAATAGCTTGGCAGTGGGGATGGGAAGAAAAGTTCTGGGTTACTGTAATAAGTGGATCCAAGGTGTCTAGGTGGAGAATAGTAAGAAAAAGAAGACAGAAAAATTGGGAGTACCAAATCATAAAAACCTGTGTCAGTCCCTTGGGAGGGCTCTTGGCCCAGAATGCAGAGCCTTTGAAGATTTATAAGAAGGAGGGAGATGACTTTTTTTGTTTGTTTGTTCTGTTTTAATTTTTTTGCCTCTGACAAGAGGAGTTGGGTGAACACAGTTTAAAGTTACTGAACCCAGCTCAAGAAGGATATTACATTAGTCTGGGGAAGAAATGATCAAGCAACATGATCTAAATTTATCACTAATAATGGGGATGGAGAATAAGGAATGGATTTAAGATAAATTGAGGGGATAGAATGGGAGAATTTGGTGAATCATGGGATGTGGGTTGTAAAAAGGAATCAAAACAGTCCTGACACTCTAGCTAGGCATCTGGGTAGGTGGTGGTGTCATTAACCAAAACAGGGAAAAACAGGAGACAGAACTGGGTTAGGGAGAAAATGGAGGCTCCTATATTAAATTTGGTGGTATTTCTGACTCTTGAGCTTGGCTTCATTTCGCCGATAAAATAGACTGGTGATATTGTTGGTAGTCAGAGAATAGAAACAGGACATTGACGTGGAGGTAGAAGAGAGCAAGACAGGGGTGGTAGCTATAGCCGTCACAGAAAATCACCAAGTTGAATCTTTATCTGTAAATAAAACCTTCCTTTTGTCCAAGATAGAAAAGTTTTCATGGATTTTAGACTGATAAAATAATGAATGTTCACTGTAAAAAGAACAGTGCGGAATTAAAGTAAAGGAAGTCATCTTGTACTCCTACCATCTAGAGATAACCGCCCTCATCAACTGCATGGATGTCTTTGAGAGGTATACTCAGTTCCTACATGTATTCTGTTACATGATACACCATCTACATCTCAGTATGTAGGTCAACATTTCTAGATCTTTCTCATTCTTTTTAATGGATGCTTGAAATCCTATTGTATAACCATCCTTATGAAATATTTCTAGACATGGAGCTGTTCGCTTAGGCATTTACATATGGCAAACCACATCTTCCTATTTACATCTGATAATTGGTAAAATAAGATTAGTTAGCCCCTGGGATTACATTGCAACTGGGAAATTGGGAGGATATGTGTGTTAGTTTTCTATTGCTGCTGTAACAAATTATAACAAACTCAGTGGCTTAAAAGAGCACAAATTTATTTTTCTACAGTTCTGTAGGTCAGAAGTACAAACTGAATCTTAAAAAGCCAAAATCCTACATCAGCAGGGTTGGCCTCTTACAGCTTCTGGAGCTCCCAGTGGTCTTTGACTCCTAGCTGCATTACTGCAGTCTCTATTTTAGCCTTTACATCATGTTCTCCCTCTTTCTTCCTTCATATAAGGACCTTTATGATTACATTTAGGCCCACATAGATAATGTGGGAGAATCTCCCCACCTCAGAATCTTTAACTTAATCATGTAGACAAAGTCTCTTTTGCCACATAATCTATTCACAGGTTTCGGATATTGGGATGTGGACATTTTTGGGAAGCCATTATTGAGGCTGTGCATGGATGTGTGCCAAGTCACTTCAGTCATGTCTGACTCTTTGCGAGCCCTCCAGGCTCCTGTGTCTATGAGATTTCCCAGGCAAGAGTACTGGAGTAGGGTCAAGGGAGCTTCCTGACGGAGGGATCGAACTTGCATCTCTTAGGTCTGCATTGGTAGGAGGATTCTTTACCTACCACTCTCTTGAGAGTCCCTTGGACTGCAAGGAGATCCAACCAGTCCATTCTGAAGGAGATCAGCCCTGGGATTTCTTTGGAAGGAATTATGCTGAAGCTGAAACTCCAGTACTTTGGCCACCTCATGCGAAGAGTTGACTCACTGGAAAAGACTCTAATGCTGGGAGGGATTAGGGGCGGGAAGAGAAGGGGACTACAGAGGATGAGATGGCTGGATGGCATCACTGACTCAATGGACGTGTGTCTGAGTGAACTCTAGGAGTTGGTGATGGACAGGGAGGCCTGGCGTGCTGCAGTTCATGGGGTTGCAAAGAGTCAGACACAACTGAGCGACTGAACTGAACTGAACTGAACGCCACCTGGGAATCCTGTTATTCAGCCAATAACATGATGAATGTGTCAAAATCAAAATGCTAGAATTCCCATAAGAAATAATAGAGATTGAAAGTGTCATCTCAGTTAGGACCTGTAGCATCCTCATCCTTTGGAAGAAATAGCAATGAATGACATCTGATGCATTCTGCTAAGTACTGAGGAATGTAGTAGAGATTATGAGATACCTTCACCATCTGAAGACATTAAATTCTAGCATTTTCAGCAGTTATGGGAGAGCAAGGGTAAACTTGGAAACAGTAGGGAGGGTCACAAAATAAAATAGCATCACCTCATAATGTTGTGCTCACATGTGGATGCTCAGCCTTTGTAGGTGTGTCCGACTCTCTGCGACCCCATGGACTGTGGCCCACCAGGCTCCTCTGTCCATGGGATTCTCCAGGTGAGAGTACTAGAGTCTGTTGTCATGCCCTCCTCCAGGCCATCTTCCCCACCCAGGGATCAAACCCATGTCTCTTAATGACACCAGCGTTGGCAGGCAGGTTCTTTACCACTAGCGCCACCTGGCGGAAACGTAATGTTGCGGTGGTTTAGTAGCTAAGTCATGTCCAACGCTTGGGACATTCATGGACTGAGCCTGCCGGGCAACTCTGTCCATGGGATTGCCCAGGCAAGAATACTGGAGTGGGTTACCATTTCCTTTCCCAGGGGATCTTTCTGACCCAGAAATCAAACCCAGGTCTCCTGAATTGCTGGCAGATTCTTAACCAACTGAGCTACGAGGGAAGCCCCATAATGTTGTGGTATAGACTAAATGGAAGAGTGAGGGGAAAAAAATTCAGATTTCTTTACAGATCTAGCTTCTTTTGCTAAAATGAGATTTCATGCTAGAACTTTTAGTTTCTAGTGTCTTTCTAATGGAAATGAAATGTGCCTATGTGTGGTAGAAAGGAAAGTGGAAGAGTCTGGGATGACAATCCCCTTGATTCTTTATTTCTTTTGATAGCCTATAGTCAGTCTTGTGGTCTTTATGCTCTCCCAAGAAACAAAAATAGCTATTTTTTTCCTTATAAAGTTCTGCTCAGCTAATGTGAATGGTATGTCTGTAGCCCTTGTCAAAACAGTCTGTTTTCTGCTCTATGCTTTTCCTGGAGACAGGTTTATTTTGACTCTATTTTCTTAGTTTCTACCCAGTGCAAGCTAGGGGTTTTCACTTTGGGACTGCTCTTGTCCTTGGTCCACCCTGCCTTCTGTGATGCTCCCCAGCAATAATGCATTTAACTGCAAAACCTCTGAAGTCAACAAAGTTCAGTGCTGCTTTGTTCTAGGCAAGAACTTTGGCTTCGTTCAGAAGGGCTCGCCATTTGGGGATGGCCTTCATTTGCATCCTCTTCATCTACTTCCCAAAGTGTCATTTCCTCCCAATTCATGGGATTCTTTGCCTTGCTCTTCGAGAAGAGAGCTGCCATAGAAAAGAGTGTCATCACCCTTGGCTTGGACCCTAGAACAGTTAGAACAGCATGTGACCTCTGGCAAGTGTCTTACCTTCTTGATATCTAAACCAGTTGGCTCACAATCCCTCCAAAAGTGTACTTCCTAGTCAGCTCACAGTCCCTGCAAAAGCATGCTTCCTTCCATTAGAATAGAATTTCAGCTGAATGAATGCGCTTTCAATAGCACATCTCTCTCTCTGCAGGTATGATAGGAATATGTCCTATTTCTCACCCATGAAATGTAAGCACATGTAATAAGTTCGTTGCTTAAAAGGAAAATGCTTGACCTGAACTCCCTGTCTTTCTCCTCTTCTGTGGTCAAGGATGTATGTATGACATGTCATGCCATGCTGATCGTGCAGAAGAGAACAACTTCCTAAGTGATGTGGGACCACCAGATCGGTGAAGCCAGGGGATCAGAAAGGTATATGGGTTGTGAGAGAAAGAAAATTTTCATTTCAGCAATTGTGTTTGTGTGTTTTGCTCTGCCCCAGTGTTCCCATCTGGAAATGGAGAAGTGGATCTCCAAGAGGCACTTTCTAGGGTCAGTATGCTAAGACAGTCACATTAAGCCTTTTTCTTACATAAACCTTCTTCATTCTGAGGCATTTGGACTTTCTTCTTCTCTTATTATAAATTCTTTTTCCTTCTCTTGGAACATCTGGACCCCAATACTTTTCTTTTCATTTATCATTTAGCTTTCTGCTGGTTGATAGCTAACTCATTGTATATACATGTTTTCAAGTGCATTCTCTTTATACTGTATGTATAGAAGGCACACTCTTTATCCAAAAAAAATATACTGAATACATGTGCAATGATATGGATAAAATGTTATAATCTTGGTAGTTGATCTAGTGATTCTTTTATAGTGATAGATTGGTTTTACTGAGAAAATGATTTGATAAGACCTTCACAGAAAACAAATGAGCTTCTGGGTTCTAGGCATGAAACTGGCACCCAGGTTTCATGAAGAAGAGAGTTATTCTGTGTAATAAAGTAGTGAGAGGAGAAAGGAAAGGGTTCTGATTTACACAAGGAAAAGGATGGGACAGATGAGTTAAGGACCCTGATTTACAGAGGAGCAAGGGATTCATGAAAGAAGACTCATGTATCATAGTTATATTTTAAAGTGAAATGTATTATAAGTTAGAATGTGAACCCCTCTGGGAGCCCTGCTTTTTCAGCTAAAAGAATCCTACAATATTCTTGGTCTGTTTAGCTTTTCAGCAGAAGCTTATTAAAGGGCTGAGCTGTATTTTAAGAGGAGATGTTGAATGTTATAAACTAGATATCACCATCTCGTTGGCTGTTGTCGCTAACAAAGTGATGATGAGGTGAGCTTTGCTTTGGTGTGGCCACAGTGCTGGGCTCTTATGCCCTCCATAACTAAGCAGTATTTCTGGTAGCCACATGAGCTCACAGAATAATTCCAAAAGAGTATCCTTTACTGGAGGCTTGGATGCATGTACCTGCCCATTCAGATGTGGGATAACATCAGATGAGGTGGTGGAATTTGGGGAGTGGTTTATCTACTATATTCAACTCATGTCCTACCCCATATTCCCAACAGGCCTGTAATCTTAGCTCTGCCATGTTGACTGTCCTTCACAGAGCCTCTCTGTGTTAAAGGAGAAAGATTCCCTATTGAACTCTATCTCATTTTACTTTCTCCTGGGGTTCCTTGATTGTGCTAACAATAACATACTCAAGTAAAGTGTTATTAGAGATCCTGGATATACTGCACATGACTGAAATGGCTGGTTGTCAAACTATATGGAATGATGAGGCCTGTGGTAAACTGGTGAATTTGTATCCTGGCCAAAGGGAACAATTATGCTCAACTCTAAATTGCTGTCAGACGTCTTTATATATTTTTAAAGTGTTAGTCACTCAGTCATGTCTGACTCTTTGCAGTCCCATGGACTGTAGCCTGCCAGACTCCTCTGTCCATGGACTTTTCCAGGCAAGGATACTGGAGTGGGCAGCCATTCCCATCTCCAGGAAATCTTTCTGACCCAGGGATTGAATCCAGGTCTCCTGCATTGCAGGCAGATTCTTTACCATCTGAGCCAGCAGGGAAGCCCATATATTTTTTAACTATACTATATATATGTGTGTGTGTGTGTGTGTGTGTGTGTGTGTGTGTGTGTGTGTGTGTGTGTATACACATATACCGATCCAATGCAGCCAGACCTGATTTTCAACAGAATATGGAAATTAGGAACTGTATATAATATTTACTAATTTTACAACATTGGGCCCTGAGCCAATCCACATTTCATCAGTTTATGATGCTTGGTTTAAGACGTCTTCTATAAATTTACCCAATCTTCTGCACACATTTAAGTTTCTGCAAGTTGAAGAGGGAGAAAAGAAACCGCCTGCTAGGTTCAGGCCTCTGGAAGCTTATCCAAAAATCTGTCAGCCCTTTCACAGAACTCATAAAACATTCTGCTGACAAGTCTTCTGCAGGCTATTGTGCTAAGAGTGTTGTCTCAGGTTTACTAAGTCCCCAGACTCAGGAATGAGTAGGGACATGTGGGTGAGAACTCTAATTACATAATCTGCAGTGTGTCTCTTTCTGCAACGCCAGGGCTGTGTGTAGCTCACTGGGTAACTGTCTTTCCCATCTCTTTCTATACAGACTTTTTGTTTTTCTCACTTACTTTCATTACATCTAGGGGCGTAGTGTGTTTGTGTGTATGTGTTGTGTTTGTTGTGTGTGTGTGTGTGTGTGGTGTGTGTATGCTCTGTGTTGTGTCTGATGTGTTTGTGTAGTGTGTATGGTGTGTGTGTCTGGTGTGTATGGTACGTGTGGTGTGTATTGTATGTGTGATGTATATGTGTGGAGTGTATATGTGTGTGGTGTGTATATGCATGGTGTGTGTGATGTTTGTGTAGGGTGTGCGTGTGTGTATTGTGTGTATGTGTGGTGTGTGATGTGTATATGGGGTGTGTGTTATATGTGTGTGGGGGTGTGCATGTGTGTGGTATGTGTGATGTTTCTGTAGAGTGTGTATGTGTGGTGTGTTCAGTGTGTGTGGGATGTATGTGTTGTGCATATGTGTGGTATTTATGTGATGTGTGTGAGGATTATGTGTGTGTTGTGTGTATGTGTGGTATGTGTATGTGTGTGTGTTGTGTGTGTGTGGTGTGTGTGTGGTGTGTGATGTGTGATGTGCATGTAAAGTGTGGGGTGTGTGTATGTGATGTGTGTGGTTTGTGTGTGTGTGGTGTGTATCCTCACACACATATATATCATTAATAAGAATCTGTTGGGGGCATTAAAATTGACAGAAATAAAAGAGCTTAAACATTCAGCATCTGTCCAAGCATAGTTTGGACTTTTAAGCATGTTTTCATGAATTTCAAAGAATATAGTTTTCCCTCCTGTTTGCCCTCCCTTTTCTTCTCCAGAGGGGGGCACTACTAGCCATGAGGCTAGGGTGGGGTGGGGAGAGGTATGTTAGAGCTGGAGGAAAAACCTGTAGTGAAAAGTTATAACTTATAGCTAAGGAATTCCAGACCCAGGAATGAAAGGAGCCTGTTGTGTATATGGATAAGTCAATATACCATCAAGTAAAAATACACCAAATCTAGTCCTCTGCTTTGTCAGATCATTAAGTGGTTTATAGGATTTAAGTCAATCTTTTTCAATTTCTTTGATAACACATCTGAGCCATTATAAGATTTTATCATGTTGAAAATTTATATCTAACTCATCACAAAGTGGTTTTAATTTCTGCAGTCAAGTTAGAGAAATAGTTATTTTGTTTCAGATGTGTACAGACAAGATATAGTTGATCTGCAGTTTTTATTGTTTTCTGTTTTTTTGAAACAGCTTTGGAAACTGACTTTATTGGCTATGTCATTTCTATGCCTTTGTGATTTTCATGTATAATTTAAATAAGATGTTTTAAGTGTATTAGAAAGAATCATCTCACCTGTGCCATCGATGGCAGCTTAGCATCATGAAGTTTAGCTCTGGTCAAGGCCACAGAATAGATGCGTGTTTTTAAATTATTCAAGTAAACAGCCAATGTCCCAGGCATAGACTGAGCTGGACCAATGTATTATTTGGCCTATTCTCTCTGCTTCACTGAGTATAAACTACATGATTGCTTTGTCTTAGATGACTTTTTACAATGCATTGATCCTAAACTAATATTCATCATAGGAAAAGATGAAAGTGTTCATGAAATGGGATTTTGCTGTATTAATTGCAGGTTTTCTCTTAGGTGCCTGGCTTCAGAGTGAATATTCATTTACCACTAAGGGAGAAAGGGATACATACTTCAGGTATTACCAGAACTTTCTGCCCTTAGTATGTTTTGTGCTCTAAAGCAGATTCAGTTGATCCTAAAATGTTCAAGGTACCCTCATGACTTTCACAATTACCTACCCATTCTTTCTCTCTCGCCCATTAGTTTTTCCCATTTTTATGACTACTCTGTGGCTACGTTCCTCAGGCATTTGATTGATGACAAGACAGTCATGGGAAGGAGGTTCTTTAGTTATTTAGGTTGTGTTTACATGTTGGGTGGCTACCTCAGTGACTCAGCAGTAAAGAATCCACCTGCAATGCAGGAGACACAGGTTCAATCCCTGGGTTGGGAGGATGCCCTGGAGGAGTGCGTGGTAATGCACTGCAGTATTCTTGCCTGGAGAATCCCATGGACAGCGGAGCCTGGTGGGCTACAGTCCATGGGGTTGCAAAGAATTGGACATGACTTAGTGATGGAGCATTCATGCATGCATTCAATCCAGAAATCAATTACCAGTCTACACGTTGGGTTGGACTTTGGCTAAGGATTGGGGAATTAATAAATAAAGAGATCTTTCATGTCCTGGAAGAAGAGGGGCTTACTTGAGATGGGCTTAGAATTGTAATGAGAGAATTTAGGAGTTCTGTAAATAAACGCCGTGACCGTAAGGGCCGTGAGAGACCAGAGCCCATTGCTGAGGTGTCTTTGAAGGGATACTTATGGAGGGTACCTTTAAGGACATCATCATGCGAGATTAGAGACCAGGAATTCATCAGGGGGACTCTGGACATGCTACAGTCCTAAATATAGTTATTTTGTTTTCAAAGATAATATTGTTGACAATTTTTCAGATAGATTTCTTTGTACATGCATGACAGAAAATACCAATGCAGGACTATTCACACTTCCTTTTAAAGTTCCACATAAATGGCTCCTACAAAATGCACCAAATAAGATTAAACATGCTTTCCTCTCCATGATTTTATTGTTTGACACTGAGTATTTTTGCTTGAGTCTATCAGTGGTGGTAGCTTCAAATTCTCTTCATGGTATCACTGCCTTCAGAAATATGCCAAGGAAGTTGTATTCAAACCTAAGAAAGTATATATGAAAGAATAAGCCAACTATCTAAGTATTTCCAATACTTATATGTACTATATTATATAAGTTGTCTATATATTTAATCTTTCTCATTTTCCTCACATACAAATTCTGTGCACAAGCAGTGTACCAGTTTTGTGCATGCATGCATTTGTGAATGTGATTTCCTCTGCCTAGAATACAGCTCACCATAATACAGAATTCATCATTAGAACCCAGAGCAGACACCGGCAACTCCAAGAAGGCTCCCTGGATACCTTGCTCCTCTGACATCACACTTCGGCTCCTCTTACTGAGCTTACAGTATGTAGTTGCTCAGTAAACCATGTATTGAATGAGTAAATATTGAATAGGTATGTAGCTTTTCTCCCATATTAGACTATAAGCTCCAGGAAAGCTGGAAATTTATTTTTTCATGTCCATATATTCGGCTAACACCATGCTTGGTGTATAATAGTTACATGATAGCCATGTGGTGAATTGATGAACATTTATTTGTGCGGAGACAAAGAATATCTGTATCTACAGCAAGATCCTCCATGTTCATGTTGTTCAAGAAAATGAGACTGTGATAATAAAGTCACCACTAACTCCTCACACTGCTTGGTCTTACTCATGTATGTCTTGCACACCCATCCTTCTGTTATAAGCACCCCAGGTTCCCTGGTGAGCAGCATCGGGTTGCTTCCCACTCTCCTCTGATGAAGTGGCTTTGGCACTTTGTTGTTACCCTCAGCCTTCCTTCCTACTATCTCTGCAGAGAAGCGGAAACCTTCAGATTCATTTTCTGTACATCACTGGAGCCATTTCACCTTCCCTGGTGTCTCACAGATAAGTTGCAAAAAGCAGAAGAAATCACAGTTGATGAGAACCTGGGGACTCTCTGAAATGATAAATGAGAATTTAGAAAATTGCCCACCTTAGCTGTAAACTGCATTTGCTGGGCAAAGTTGAGGAATTACACTGCCATCCTTCATCTCATGGAGCTGAGATTTCTCTGCAGTCAGGGCTGCCATTTTGACCTGTCTTTTCACATTTTGTTGAGTTATTCACTCCCCAGCTCAGCTTCTTTTATTTGAAATATTCAGATCTACCTTTTTTCATGGGATGGATTACTTGTTTTCTCCCTAGCTTTTTCTCATGCCATTGAACTGCATCATGTGTTAATAAGCTTTTTACTGTGCTAAATTGCTTTGTTTCTGTAGCTGATTTGAAGGCAAAAAGGCCCCAGAGGGTGAAGGGGAAAAAAGAAACATTCTAAAGTAATTAGAATGATTACAGCAGCTGAAAACACTGCTTTCCTAAAACTGCAATATTTTCTCAGGAGATTTTGTTTTTATTTTTATTTTCTTTTTTCACAATAGCCCATGAGGCTCCAGGATCGGTGCTTGCAAAATGGATGGTGGCTAGTAGGTTTTCATCATAGAGCTGAATAAGAGTCACATATTTAAAAATTTTCAAATGCATTATTGTGACTGCCCTAGGGTTGTCTTACTCATCTCATGTTTGGTTCCAGTCATGTCATCTGCCTTTAGGACCACTGAGCCTAAAGCTTTGCAGCAGCTCTGAAAGGTGTGAAACACAGGGTTAAAAACCAGCATTATGACGCTTATGTAAAAATCTATCCATTAAAAATGGTGAGTTGTAGACATCTCTATGGTGAGAAAAGCGAAAGTAGTAAATGTGGCAGCTATGAATTAACAGATGGGAAAAGGTGACTTCTTGTAGTGAAGTATTAGTCCTTCTGCAATGGAAGAAATCAAACACTGGGTTTGATTTTTAAGCTGAACAGAAGCTAGTGAAATGGGAGAGGGCTTAGGATGGAAAGTTTTTATGTTCACAGGCTTCTCTCATGATGCCCCATGATCAGATAGCATCCAATGGCTCACTTTAAACCTTTGCACAATGGCTATCAGTCACTACCTTGTAATGAATGTATAATATAAACTTTTAGGCCTTTTCCAACATCCTTGCAGGAGTGAAACACTGGTAAGGAGGCAAAGATGAGACTTCAAAACTGAAGGCTGGGGAAGAGGGTGGGAAAGGTGATGGGCCACCCCATGCTTGAAATTCCACCCTCTCTTGTCTCCATCAAACTTCCACTGTCAACAGCAGCACGATATGCATTACTGGAGTCTAATTCCTCACAATGACATTTTCAACATAATCCAAGTAACTTTAAAATACACGTCTTCCAGTGTATATTTCCCACTTTGCTATCATCTCAAGACAAAATATATTGAAAATAATTTATCCTTTTTCAATGACTGAAGATGGATTTTACAAACATCCAGTAATTTTGCCACGTTACTGTTATCTGAAGTGTTATTTATTTAGTGTAGAGACTGAATGCTGCTAAACTAATTTTTATGGTAATTGTGGCTGATTTTTAAGACTGTGTTTCTGGCTTCCATCTTTTGCATTATAAGGATGGTCGCTTGAACACTCTTTAATTAAATCTGAATAAATAATCAGGTATGTAAAATAAGGTGATATTTAAGTGAGAGCCAATACAATTGTTGGATGGACTCTTTCATAGTGCAAAGTACAGATATTTTGTGGTGTCTGTGTCAGCTGTTGAGAAGCTCATTCCCTTTTGGATTCATTGCTGGAAGTCTGATATTCTGATAAGTGAGGCATTATAGTTTGTGTTTTGGCTAAAAAGGATGTTGTCTGCAGCTGGGAACAAACAATCAGCAAGTTAGGAATCATGACTCCTTTCACAGTTCATTGTGAAATAATAATATATGAGCTTAAAACCATTTGCCTTGATTATAGCTGTCACTAAAGGGAAATGTTGACTGAGGCCATAACCTTTCAATAAAATAAAAGACACACAAATTCAGAAAAATCTCTGTTTATTCATAGGTACTGATGACTTTGGTGAAGACAATATATTGCATAATATCAACAAATCTTTGAAACATAAGCGTATTCAGGTATATGACCTAGGCATTTGCTACTTACTTTTCCATATTTAGTTTTAAATAGTCTTCAGTAATAGGCTGGGGTTAAGCCTTACAGAGTTTTTGTTTCTTGCACATCCACTTCTGCTTCTGAGTGCAGCTCCCTGTTCTTTTCTGGGATGTTATTCTACCTTCACTGACAATGCATGGAATAGACCCAATATAATACCCTTTTTTCTCAGATTAAATCTCTATTCATTCTCACAATAGAAAATATGGATGTGGCTGCCATAGCTCTCAAGTTCATGTATTAATTGTCCAGCCACTCAGAAGAGACTGAATCAACTCTTGACCCAATCCTAAATTTGCAAGTATGTCAGTCTCTGGACCATTCAGCTATTCCATGATTAATGCTCATATTGTACTGAAATGTTGCTCCTGCTTAAATCAGGTAAGTGTGTGTGTGGTGGGTTTGTAGGGGGTGGAGTGGGATTGTGGGTAGGTTCCCTCAAAGAAAAAAGTGTTTCCCTAAGATTGGGGTGTCCACTGTTTCCTATGTGGTCCTAATAGGGCTTTATAGTGACATTTATTTTAAAAGGGCACGCAGGTTACCTTTAAAAATTTTTACATGCCATCTGCTCTTCATTAAACATATTATTGGTAGAGAGTGAGGCTGAGGTATCTAGTAACCATTGTTTGGGATTCTAAAGATTGTTCTTATAAGTTTCACATCATCTAGCTGCCACTGAGAGATAGTACTCTGAAAATGTGCACAGACAGAAAATGATAAAATGGATATGTCTACTGGACTGACAGAAAGACTAAGTTAAGAGCAAGGCAAATGATTTTTAATCTCTTCTCTTCTGCAGAGCTGAATAACTGTTGACTTTCCTTCTCAGTTGATTATAAAAGGCTCTCTGAATTGACTGTGTCTAGGATGGGTACTGCACATATTCTGAATGGCAGTTTCACCATGTAAGCACTCCAGCTGCTTTGCAACTAATACCAGTAAACCCCAATACCTTCATGAAGTTAGTGAAGAGAGGAATTTCTTGAGCATGTATTACAGATCTCTAGGCACTGTCAAAAGACTAGTGATTGGTGATTTGAGATTGACACATTTTAAATTTTTTTTTATATCTGCTGACCCCTCTGTGGTAAGGCTGTGGTACTGCGGTCACTTTGTTCTCCTTCATTTACATGACTTCTCACTATGATGCTGTATTTGCTCATATGCTTTTGCAGTCTGTTGGAAATAATACATATTCATTAAGTGAATAAATGTGTGTTTTTACAAATGGAACATATATGCATTTTTAATATCTCCTAGATTTATTAGCTTAATACAGTGCTTATGTTGTTGTTGTTGCTCACTCACTAAGTCATGTGTGATTCTTTGTGACCCCATGGACTGCAGCACTCCCAGCTCCTCTGTCCTCCACTATCTCCTGGAGTTTGCCCAAATTCATGTCCATGTTGTCCCTGATGCTATCGAACCCTCTAATCCTCTGCCACCTCTTTCTCCTCTTGCCTTCAGTCTTGCTCAGCATCAGGGTCTCTTCCAATGAGTCAGCACTTTGCATCAGCTGGCCAAAGTATTGGCGCTTCAACTTCAGCATCAGTCCTTCCAATGAATATTCGGAGTTGATTTCCTTTAGGATTGACTGGTTTGATCTCCTCAATGTCTAAGTTACAGAGTCTTCGCCAACACCACAATTTGAAAGCACCAGTTCTTCGACACTCAGTCGTCTTTACGCTCTGACTCTCACATCCATACATGACTACTGGGAAAACCATAGCCTTGACTATATAGACCTTTGTCTACAAAGTGACGTCTCTGCTTTTTAATATGCTGTCTAGATTTGTCATAGCTTTTCTTTCAAGGAGCAATTGTCTTTTAATTTTATGCCTGGAGTCACTGTCCACAGTGATTTTGAAGCCCAAGAAGATAAAGTCTGTCACTGCTTCTACTTTTGCCTCTATTATTTGCCATAAAGTAATGGGTCCAGATGCTATGATCTTAGTTTTTGAATGTTCAGTTAGAGCCAGCTTTTTTGCTGTCTTCTTTCACTTTCATCAGGAGACTCTTTAGTCTCCATTTTCTGTTATTAGGGTGATATCATCTACATATCTGAGACTGTTGATATTTCTCCAAGCTATCTTGATTCCAGCTTATGAGCCCAGCATTTCACATGATGTACTCCACATATAAGTTAAATAATCAGAGTGATAATATACAACCTTGTTGTACTCCTTTCCCAAATTTGAACAATTCTGTTGTTCCACATCTGGTTTTAACTGCTGCTTCTTGACCTGCATACAGGTTTCTCAGGAGACAGGTAAGGCAATCTGGTATTCCCATATCTTTAAGAATTTTTCCAGTTTGTTGTGATCCACACAGTTAAAGGCTTTAGCGTAGTCAATCAAGCAAAAATAGATGTTTTTCTGGGGTGCCCTCGCTTTCTCCATGATTTAACAAATGTTGGCAATTTGATCTCAGGTTCCTTTGCCTCTTCAAAATCCAGCTTGTACATCTGGAAGTTCTTGGTTCATGTACTACTAAAGTCTACTTTGAAGGATTTTGAGGATAATGTTGCCAGCATGTGAAATGAATGCAATTGTACAGTAGTTTGAACATTCTTTTCATTGGCCTTTTGGGGATTGGAATGAAAACTGACATTTTCCAATGCTGTGCTCACTGTGGAGTTTTTCAATTTGCTGACATTTTGAGTGCAGCCCTTTAACAGGATCATCTTTTAGGATTTTAAATCCCTCAGCTGGAATCCCATCACCTCCTCTAGCTTTGCTCCTCATCTTGCTTCCTAAGGCCAACATGAGTTCATACTCCAGGATGTCTGACTCTACATGAGTGACCATACTATCATGACTAAATCCAGTCATTAAGACCTTTTTGTGTAGTTCTTCTGTGTATTCATGTACTTAATACACCCCTTCTTAATCTCTTGTGTTTCTGTTAGGTCCTTGCCATTTCTGTCCTTTATTGTGCTCATTCTTGCATGAAACATTCCCTTGATAGCTCCAATTTTCTTGAAGAGATCTCTAGTCTTTTTCATTCTATTGTTTTTCTCAGTTTCTTTTCATTGTTCATTTCTCTTTTCCACTGCCTTTTGCTTCTCTTCTTTTCTCAGCTATTTGTAAAGCCTTCTCAGACAATCATTTTACCTTCTTATATTTGTTTCTCTTAGGGATGGTTTTGGTCACTGCCTCCTATACAATGTTATGAACCTGCATTCAAAGTTACCAGGCATTCTGTCTACCAGGTCTAATTCCTTGAATCTATTTATCACCTCCACTGTATAATCATAAAGGATTTGATTTAGGTCACACCTGAATGAACTAGTGGTTTTCCCTAGTTTCTTCAACTTAAGCCTGAATTTTACAATAATCATCTCATAATCTGAGTCACAGTCAGCTCTAGGTCTTTTCTTTTCTTTCTTTCTGACTGTATAGAACTTCTCCATCTTTGGCTGCAAAGAACATAATCAACTTGATTTTGGTATTGACCGTCTGGTGATGTCCGTGTGTAGAGCTGTGTCTTGGGTTAATGGAATACTTATAACAATGTTCAGTTATTATGTAGTGGATGAAGGAAATGAGGAATGAAAGTCAGCACTTCATAAAGTACTTTTGAAACTTTATTTGGGGGCAAAAATACTGCCTCTCCTCAAAGAATTAGAATTAATTTGGGAACTCAGACTACATTGATTTGAATGAATTAATGCACATAAGAATACTTGGTAAGCTGTAAAGGGGTGTGATTGTTACAAAAGACACCAGGCTCACCTCAACTAAAACAGCTTACTTCCAGTAGTGCCCTTTACTGACTGCAAAGTGCTTTCATCTCTAGCCTACCTTTCAGTTTTCTCAGCAACCTCATGAGGGCACTATGCTGTAATCTCCGTGTTACAGATGAAGCAACATTCATTGAGAGACAGTCACTGGTTTGAGGTCATATACTTTAATAGTGACGTCAAGGTTCAAGCTCTGTTTTTCTGAATCTAGGTCTGAACTCCTTCCTCTACAGTAGAACAAATATTGCAGGGTAATAATCCATTGTTTTAATGAGTAATGATGTTTCTTATGCATTCAAAGTTTAAAGAAGAATTGGCTACCCCTTTGCTTTATCAGAAAGGAAGTCATCCAACCCACAGGTTTTGGAATTATGTCTGAGCCCAGTGCTAGGCATGGAGGTTTCTGGTGAAAGCTGAGGCATTAAAGAGTTTAGGAGTGTGACAGTCTCTGTCCGTCACATGAATGACTATGTAGGTGTCGCTTAAAAGGAAATTTCTTTCCTTAAAACATGACCCAGCAACAACTTTGTCACCAAATGGACATAACTCTTCAGCTCAGGCTGTAAGTGATAGGTACTTAAACAAGTACTTATACGTTAGGAACTCATTAGTGACCTCTCTCCCTTGTTTAACTGATCAGCAGTTCTGGTGTCAGAGTGGTTTAATAACTCTCCTGAGGACACAACGCTGCTAAGCAGCAAAGCCAGCATTTCTAGTCTCCATTAATTATTCTCACTTTTTTAAAAGTGAAATATTACATAGAACACATTATTTATTATTAATTAAGAAAAGAAAACAAGCCTGATAGGGTAAGCCTTTAAAATAAATGAACTTCTTTTATTTATTTCATATAATACTTTTATTTAAAGTAAAATAACGTTCAATTTAAGGTGGCAATGTACCATTGCTTTAAATATATTAGCATATTTTTATATACCATGTATCATTTGCCTTAAATTTTCATGGGAACATGTGTCTATTTCTGTGTAAATAAACTTCTTATGTATCGTCACTTTGTTTTCATTACTAATCTCTCACTTTTCCTTTAATGATTTACTCTGAATATTATCTTGGGTTTAATACACTTTCTTGAGATTGCTCTCATCAGCTTTCATCTTATTAGAGTTGGATACCATAGAATACCCACCATTTAGTGCAGAAGAAAACTTCCATTTTAACCATAGAATTATAATATATACAGTCTCAGATGCATGTAAATCTTAGGAGGTCTTCATTTGTATTTTAAGTTTTCATGATTTGAAGTAGAATGAAATTGTCCCTCAGTCATTTATTTAACCTGTTACTCTGTTTCTTCTTCCCATCCGCTCTGCAAGGCAGAAACATGGGGAAAATATTTATTCATTCAACAAATAATTATTGAATATCTACAGTATTTGAGGGTGCACTATTAAAGACATAGTGACCTTGTTCTCATGAAATTTTCATTCTGGTAAATAAAACAGATAAGGGTATGTGCATGTATATGTGTGTGAGTAGGTGTGTTTCCATATGAGTATTTGAGGGATTGCAGGTGTTCTAGAGATTAAAAACCTAGGTAAGAGTGATGTAGAATGATAGATATAAGTAGGTATTCTGTACAGGTGGGCATGGAGGACCTCTTTGAGAGCTATGGGAAGTTAGCCTCTGAGGGTAGCTTCCTTCCCACCTTCCCTACAGGCATGCTGCCTCTGGAGCTGCCTATTGCAACAGGCAATGACACCCCCCTCCAGTACTCTTGCCTGGAAAATCCCATGGACGGAAGAGCCTGGTAGGCTGCAGTCCATGGGGTTGCTAGGAGTCGGACATGACTGAGCGACTTCACTTTCACATTTATGCACTGGAGAAGGAAATGGCGACCCACTCCAGTATTCTTGCCTGGAGAATCCCAGGGGGGGGGAGCCTGGTGGGCTGCCGTCTATGAGGTCGCACAGAGTCGGACACAACTGAAGCAACTTAGCAGCAGCAGTGGCAGCAAGTACTTCCAGAGTAAATGGACATATCTGCTCTGCAAGCAAGTCATTAGAAATAAATGATTGCCAAAGGCAGAAATCATCAAGTAAGGAACAGCCAGTACTTAAGAAATATATACAGAGTGTGATGTATGAGTGAAAGAAGTGAAAGTGTTAGTCACTCAGTCAAGTCCAACTCTTTGCAAACCCATGGAATGTAGCCCGCCAGGCTCCTGTCCATGGGATTCTCCTGGCAAGAATACTGGAGTGGGTTGCCATTCCCTTCTCCAGGGAATCTTCCTGATCCAGGGATTGAACCTGGGTTTCTTGCATTACAGATATATTCTTTACTCCCTGAGCCATCAGGAAAGGCCCTGTGATGTATCAGTCACTCACAGACACTCACTCAGTTGTGTCTGACTGTTTGCGACTCCACGGACCATATAGTCCATGGAATTCTCCAGGCCAGAATACTGGAGTGGGCAGCCTTTCCCTTCTCCAGGGATCTTCCAACCCAGGGATCGAACCCAGGTCCCCCGCATTGCAGGAGTATTCTTTACCAGCTGAGCCACAAGGAAAGCCCATGAATACTGGAGTGGGTAGCCTATCCCTTCGAGAGAGGATCTTCTTGATCCAGGAATCGAACCAGGGTCTCCTGCATTGCAGGCAGATTCTTTACCAACTAAGCTATCAGGGAAGCCCTTTGTGATGTATAGACATGCTTATAAAAATTATCTTGATTGTATCAAGCTTCCCTGTCTGTTGGTTATACAAGTTTTAAGTTCAGAAGTGATTTGATCCTTTCCTGCTTGGGAGAAAGAAAAGTTAGTTTCTGTTTCTTCCAAAGCTCTTTGTTATTGATGGAGTAATGACCTAATTAAAATTGGATTCCAGCATGTAGAGTATCTGTGAATATGAACCATCTTCTATAGAACCTCTTAAGGATATTCATTACCTAATCTCATATTTTAAAAATTCTTTTGTCATGACTAGACTAATGAGTCCTACCATTTATCTCTGAAGCAAGTGGCTACACACATTTAATATTTTATAGAGCTCTTTTATATGAATGTGAGTGGAATTATAGCCAATCTATTTAGTACCTCCTCCTGTGTGTGATAAGTTATTGTGGGTTTCTTCCCATTCAGGTGGATTTCCTCATTTCTAATGCAGCACTATCTGATACTGATTATTAAACCTCTTTTGGGGGAACAAAGAGAGGGATGCACTGGGGGCACCATGTGGCAAGAAATGGAACTGGTGACATGTTCAAAAGAAAAGGGAAAAGTTAAAGGTGGAACCTTTGAGGAGAGAGGAAAAGAGAGCCTAGCTCCAACTAGTGCTGGGAGGGTCTGTACACTGGGGGTGGAAGTGGAGCTCATTCTACAGCGGCAAAAAATTCTGTCATCAAATTATTAAATAAACTCATCAGGTAAGCTCAAACTGCTCATAAGAGCATTCTTCTCAAACCAGAATTTACTCAGTGACATGCAAGACATAACTGTGACATTTTTCTTCTGTGTTCCAGTTCTCTTTTCCCTCTCTGCTCTCCTTTCTCTCCTTTTGTTCCAGTGTGGCTGGTTCCTTCGTGAGCTTCCTCTTAGCCCCTACCCTCCGAAACTACTGCTCATTTTCTTCTTCCATCTTCTCCCATGAGATTCCACCCAGACGCACCCTGCTCTTCTACTATAATCCTTTTTCAGTCGCTCAGTCATGTCCGACTCTGTGGGGCCCCATGGACTGCAGCACATCAGGCTTCCCTGTACTTCACCGTCTCATGGAGCTTGCTCAAAATCATGTCCATTGAGTTGGTGATGTCATGCAGCCACCCAGTCCTCTGTCGTCCCCTTCTCCTCCTGCCTTCATTTCTTCCCCAGCATCAGGGTCTTTTCTAATCAGTGGGCTCTTCACATCAGGTGCCAAAATACTGGTGCTTCAACTTCAGTATCAGTCCTTCCAATGAATATTCAGGATTGATTTCCTTCCAGGATAGACTGGTTTGATCTCCTTGCAATTCAAGTATCCTTACTCTCATTAGAATATAAGCCTCCTGATTCCATTCCCTGCTAACCTGGTGTATTGTGTAATGTTTAACCTCTGGGATACAGTAGGTGCTCAAAATACAATTCATGAATAAGTGCGGTCATAGCTTAATAGGTAAACCCTACCAAATACCACAGGAATTTTTAAAAAACTACTTAGAAACATTCCTTGGCATGATCTAAAGGTGGAGCTTTCAGGGTCCTTAGAGATATCAGGAGGAAATGTATTTATAAAGCTGAACCCTTGATGAAGTTCTTCATTTGCTCAAGCAGTTCCTTTGGGCAGAGATTCTGAAATGCATAGTGAGACTGAAGGTCATCCTCTGCATATCTATTCAGAAACCGACCCAGGTGTTATATTAATAATTTTCCTTTCATTAACACTGTCCCCACATGAATACTCCCAAGGTTGAACTTCATGAATTGAGAGACAGGATGTCTGGAAAATGAGGCAGATGTGCGGTCAGAAGTCTCTTATTCACCTTTTCACTCCGCAGCTTATTAGTAGTAGGCTACTTGGCAAGTCTCTTCATTTCTCCCATCTTCTATGTCCTTAGTGTAAAACGGTGACTCTGTGTGTGAATCTGAAGGATTGTTTGTCGTAATGAATAAGCATCTCCTTCACAAACTCTGTATTGTAGACAAAGACACGGAGGCACGTTCAATTCTGATATCTGGCTCTTCACGTTTAATCATGGCTACATTTTCAACTGTAGGCTTTCAGCTACATTTCAACTGATTTGTTGGTCTTTATTAGTCATTAGAGGTTGAACTGTGTTGAATTTACTTATTCATGTGGTAGTTGGGTACCTAGTGAACAGCAGGTAGTGTACTAAGTGCTGTTTATAGATGGTGAAAACAAAATGATATCTTTTCCATTAAGGAATTTATAGACAGAAGAAGACATTAAATAAACACATACATAACTGCTGCTGCTGCTGCTAAATCGCTTCAGTTGTGTCCGACTCTGTGCAACTCCATAGACAGCAACCCACCAGGCTCCGCCATCCCTGGGATTTTCCAGGCAAGGGTACTGGAGTGGGGGTGCCATCGCCTTCTCTGACATACATAACTATATAATCATAAATTTATAATTAAAATCAGGTGAGTTGCTACAAAGTGAAAATTGCAAGGTCTGTGAGAGAGAGGGGATGAAGAGTAAAGCTTGATGCTGAAGGACAAATGAACAGGAGTAAAGCCAAGTCAGGAATGGAAGACGGATGCAAGGAGTATATATAACACATAGACCAAACTTCATAACCTGAGAAAACTTGAAGAAAACCAAGGTAGCTATGAGTGAGGCGGGTGTGAAAGTGCTTTAACTGGGTCAAATAGTGGATGAAAGGGTGAGCTCATGTATGTGGATAGGAGTTAGACCATGCAAAACCTTGCAACCCAAGGTTGAGATGCTCAATCTTATATAAGTTCACTGCAAGCCACTAAAGGGTATTGAAGCATGAGACTGATAGGGCTACTAGATTTAAATCCTCCACTCTCTGGATACAGTGTGAATAGATTAGAGGTGAATCTACATGGAAACAGGTAGCCTGGCGAATGCAGTATCTGGGCAGGCAGGAAATGGAGATGATCGTGGTTGCTCTTGGTACTGTTTACCATATTTTTCTGGCTCTACTTCTTCTGAAAACCCAGTAAGATTTCATTCCTCAACTCCTTTTAAAGTTAGGTTATGAACTTCTTAAAGCTTACTTTGGTCAGTGAGACTGAGAAGTGACTTATCACTTCTGGACAGAAAATTTAAGAACAAATGTGTGATTTTTGATGTTCACTTTCTTCCTTCTGTGTTCCTGTAAACACATGTCCATGAGGAGCTTCTATCCATCTGAGTCCCTGATTAACTAACCAAGGGTTAACTGAGTCCCCTGTTGAGGAACACCGGATACAGCATGAGAAAAGAGTGCACCTTTGTGGGGTGAAGCTGCTGAGATTTTGGGGATTGTTTGTTACTGCAGCAGAAAGTGTCCTGATTGATCCTATCCCTACATATAAACATACTAATTCGAGTTCAAATAAACTTTGCATTTTTACAAATACTTTGATACTGTAATGAATGACTCTTCTGAATTCTGTTCTCAGAGTCATAGCTCATTTTTTAGTTTTTGCTTCATATTCTGATTTAGAGCAATATTCTTATAATATTAATTAGTGAACTATATCAATATCCTAGCCTTTGAAGAAGTACATTTTCAAGACTTTTGTAACTGCTTTAGTTACCTTCTTTTATGCATCATTATTTATATATCATTCAAAACAGTTGAACAGTGAAGCATACAGGAGATTTGAGTTATTATATTCCCTAATTTGTTTTTAAAGTGGTGAATTTGTATATTTCTAGGTGAAAATTATTAAAACTCTTGTGAGATGCTTTTCTACTCCTGTATCATTCCTACTAGGCCTAAGAAACACATATAATTTTAGGGATTCATGTATCTGTTCTTAGTCTCATGTGATTATTTAATATGTGTATACACATGTATATGCATGCATGTACATATATACATACACTTATGTGTGTATTTGTGTATATCTATTAACTATAACTATAAAATGTATCTATATATAAAATATATAGATGTTTTTAGGTATGTATATATAAAAGCCAACTTGATTCTTCCTTGCCACTTGCATGCCTATTTCTCACCCACATACCCACCCATGCTATTGGATAGAGTAGGCTGTATATTTAAAGCATCACCCCATTCCCTAGCAACCTTCATTCTGCAGTTTAAATGGCTTGGAGGCTGCAGCAGGAACAGGAAGGGTTAATTGCCTGCTTTATTTTGTTGGGAGAGGCAGCTTTCATTTCACATTGATTTTCTGCATTCTCTGTGCCAATTTGCGACAGCTTGTTTCACAGTCCCACATTTGTTTAAAGCTCTCTAACAGACTGATTCTATTTTTTTTCCCCTCATGATTTTTTTTTTTAAACTTAGGAGAACATGGCTTTGCACGTGATTGGGAACCCAGATAAGCCTCTCTCTCTCTGGAGACTGTGATTGGCAGCTCCCCTGTCGTGCAGATGTGAAATGAGGAAAGCTAATTTTCCCATCGACTTTCTAGTTTCTATTACTATCAGTCATTTCACATTGGTGCTCATTACAGCCATCTACTTGCCAGATGGAAATCTGCCTACTCACTGGGTGTCTATTTTCTGCCACTCATGGATCATGACAATGTCAGACAATATGTCAGTAAACTCTCTTCAATATCCTTTTTGCATTGGATAGATTGGTGACATTATATAAAATGTTTGCTGTTGGTAGGTAACTACCTTCATGTTATATGTGAGCAAAGAAGAGGCAAGGCCAGAAAATCCAAGTTCCTTGAGAAAAGTTACCCATGGTAACAGAAGAGATGGATGGTGTTGGCAACATAAGCAAATCACTTGTAGCTATAGTTGTTCTCTGAACACTGAACGGGAGTGACTAATGACCCATGTGAACAAGGAAAGTGTGCCAACACTAGAACCTCCTATTCTTGATGAGATGACAACTCACAGCTGGAAACAAGGCTTGGCTTGAACCACTGGTCCTCGAAGTGTGGTCCGGGACCAGAAACATCAGCATTACCTGGAGATTTTTTAGAAATGCACATTCTCAGGCCTTACTGAACCAGATTATCTGGGGGTTGGACCTAGAAATCTGTGTTTTTAAGAAGCCACCCCCAAGGTGATTCTGATGTTTATAAAAGTTGAGACCCACTGATTTAAACTGAAGTGGGTATGGGAACATTATTTGAGTTGAAAACCCTAATATTTGCTTCAATTATCTAATTTTTTTTTCATCCATGGGATGGGGAGAGGATATTTCTGGGGCTGATATATTGGATCAAATAACATAATCAAAAGCAAGTTGATTTTCATTTATTTTTTTTATTTTTTGATTTTCATTTTTAAAGCTACCTTTAGATTTTATCCAGTTAAAGAGGGTCTTCCCTGCCCTGAGCAGAAAGCTCCTGGAGGCCCTCTCCAGGCTTCTGAGGCAATCAAAGTCTCATGGACACTTTAAGGGGAAATAAGCCTCAATGCAGTCCTTCTTTCACCCCAGCTGGGCTGGCTGCAGGGGGAACCCCTCCAGGCTTCTTTGCTTTTCCTCACTCACACCTTCCACCTTACTCATTCCTTCTATTCCCTGGAATGTAAGTCCATCCTTACTTTCTGACAACACCCGCCACGGTATTCTCCCTGGTGGAGTCTTAGTGCCCTTCTGGGTAGTCTATCTGGGCAGAAATCAAGCAATTCCAGGATGGCTTTCTCCTCCCAGCACGGTCCTGATCTGGACCGTGGAAACCCTCAAGCATCTTTGCCCAACAGCTGTAGTCAAGTAGACCGACCACAGTGCAGCAGCCACTCTCCAGGATGTCTGTTAGCATCTAGACCAGGTGCCCCAAAACTCTGGTCCATAAGGTAGTTCTGGCCTGCTGTCCCCTTTCTTTCCTTAGTTTTGTTGGAACACAGCCATATCCATTTATTTTCTGTATAGTCTACGGTTGCTTTGCACCAGCATGATACAGGTTACATGAATCTCAAAGCTTAAAACATTTGCAGTCTCTTTGCAAAACTATTTGCCAACCCTTGTTCTAGATTTCTGAGGGTGGAGAAGGGGAGAAGGAGAAAGAAATAGGAGGAGGTAATGAAAAGTTGGAACCCAGCCCCCTTTGCCTCTCAAACTCCAGGAGTTTATTAAGGTCTCTAGGTGATCTCCCTTACCTTTAAGGGAAGGAGGTAGCCACGTGGCAGCTGCTCAATCCAATAAATCCCTGTATAAGCCCCCTCTTTATTTTTCAGCTTTCAACCCTTTTGTTCCCCTGATGGAAGTCAGTAGTCCAAGAGTTATTAGGCAGCTCTTAGCCATACCTTTTGAAAACACACAATTTAATTCAGTTCCTTATTTTGGCCTGATACTTATCACCTGGGGCTTCTCTGGTGGCTCAGTGGTAAAGAATCCACCTGCCGATGCAGGAGACGTGGTTCAATCCCTGATGACAACCTACTCCAGTATTCTTGCCTAGGAAATCCCATGGACAGAGGAGCCCGGCGGGCTACGGTCCATGGTGTCTCAAAGAATCTGACACAACTTAGCAACCAAACAAAGATAACTTACCACCTGACACCCTTGGCCAAAATTCATGATTTACGTCCAATGACATTTGTGCTTAGACAGTTAAGTAAAATTCTGGTGACACACCTAGATCTTGATTTAGAAGAAATGCAGTGAAGCTATTTGAGGGCTAAATTAAAAGTTAACTGATATTTTCTTGCATAATTGGTAGTTGAGGGCCAGAGGCACCATTAAAGAGATACACACAAGTTTTCTGAGATTGTTTATTGATGACTTGCCCAAGTAATGTATTTTAATCACCTCTCAGATCCACATCAGGTCTTCGGATCAAACCTAACATTGCAAAGCAAAAATCCGACCATTGCTCTGTTTGTTTCAAACAGGCTCAAGACAGGTTTCATGCTGATCAATGATCCTGAGTGTCAGAGAAAATCAGCCTACTTTCCAATTTTTGAGATGGAAACTGACTTCTAACATCTTTCAGTCAAGTACTTTGTTTATTATTTATGTACTTTTATTTATAGCATTGTTGGAGTCACTTTATAGAAGTATTTGTCTTATGTTATTTTGGAAATGCTGGAAGTAGAAACACAGACAAAATAATCTATGAGAAAGAATCTCCATGATAGTAGGGAGAATATGTTTTGAATTCCCTTTGAGATGATTCAAAAGAGTAAAATGACCACGTGGACAGCACATGTTACATAAGACCGTAAAGCCCAATGCTCACTCTAGCACCTGCTTACGAAACTGTTTGGGTGAGCTCGTTTGATGAAAAAGTAATCAAAGTAGCTGAACCATGAAACCATGGTTTTGATTATTTTGTACTCTTAATATCCAAATCCAAAGAACAACTGTGTGGTGAACTTACTGACTGGTTGTCTTGCTTGAAATGGAAATCCCACAGCAAAACCCATCAATTGTATTTTGCTCATCTTTTCATTTTCCAGCAATGACTAGCTATTTGGCTAATTGATAGTTTTACAGGTAACATATTTACTATTATATTTCATATATAGATTGAAATAGAGATAACATATTGGTAAAGAAAAGAGCCGCTTGTACCCATAATTATTATATGCACTTTAACATTTTTATTAAATCCTGTTTTTCCTCAATCTTCTCATGTTTATGTCAAATATGATTTATTTTAGCCCAACATGATTTTGAGCTCATGCTAATTTACATAGCCAGCGTACCAGGCAGATTGTTAAGAGAAAAGTGAGAATTTTCTTTACTTCATGGCTGATTCCCATTAAGTCCTTTCAGGATGAGCTCTAAAAATATTAGTTATCTTATATCTTCAAGTTGTTTTTAAAATGTGTTCACAAGTTTTCAGGTTTGACTAGATGTGAAAATGCCTCCTTCTATAAAAAAGATTTAGAGTAGTTAATACAAATAATCTTTTGATATAAATACTTTTGACTATATCACACACACATAACTACACACATTAAGCACATGTTTACAGAGATCCACCCGAGAATGAGGCTCTAATACAGATTTCCTTGTTTTAGCTGTGTGCTTGTACTATTTTTTCAAAACATTTTTATTTCTTCAAGATTTTAGCAGAGCCTGCAATAAAAGAACATACTGTTTTTGTTGTTGTATTTCAGTAATTCCTTGAATTTATGTCCTGTATACCGTACCTCTTTAAAAAACCTTTGCTGGAAGAGTAAAATATGAGATTCTCCATCAATTCCTGTGGTTTAAAGTCTTCCACGTGTATCTCTACTGTAGGTATGAGGGAGACATGGCAGCAAGTCTGCTAATGAAGAGGAGCAGGTACTGATTTGTATTCTCTTGAAGCAGCATTGACTGAATTCCTACTATGCGTGGAGTGTGATGCCTGGTGCTAGGGGATCTGAAGATTAAAGCGATACCAGTGCTGTGCATACTGAGCCTTAGGGACACTCACGACCTAGATGTACTATTTTATCAGAGTTATCTAACTTAGAAGATGATTCACATAAAATTATGCTGTGCCCTCAAGTTATCTAAGTCATTGCTATTTTCTCCATTCCCTCAGTTATAAGCAGCTCACTATTAACTGGGAATTTTTTTCTCCTATACTTTTTTCTTTTTGGCAGAATCTAGTATTAGTGCAAAAGCAGGACATTGCTTAAAAAAAAAAAGACAGTAACTAGGCTTCTCTGACTTGTAATGTGTTCTTTCTGATCCTTTTCTAAATAGAATCAGTTTTCAGTGAGCAAAGTGGTCATGTTTTATCTTTTGGGGGCTGCCATGTCAATTACTAGGGTACTTCTGTTGAAGTGCAATCATTTGAATAGATAATGAAAATGTATGGAAATTTTCTCCATACTAGAAATTTTATCAAGGATATATTTCATTGATAACCAGTCCAGTTCATGAAATGCATTCATTGTAATCTTCACTACTCTGATTGATAAATCAGATGAGCAAACAGCACTTCATATATAGACATGAGTTTCTCATGAATATAGCAACAATTATTATGACATTCTTATGCTCAGTTTGCTTTCTCATCCTCTGCCTGTATTACACCAAGAGTGTACTACAGTTGCATATTTTCTAAATCTCCACATGAGAAAAGATATAAGATTCTACCTCTAGCAGCAGACAGGAACTAAGGAACTAAGGAAAGTGGGATGCTAGCGCATCTCCTTTGAGGGTCTGTACGTGTGAGTCCATATCCTTTTCCTTTCACTTGTACTGCTCCCATTTTTTTCCCATTCATAAAGTCATAAACTAGACCTAGCTATGTCTCTTCATTTTCATTGTCTTTACTTTTTAAATGCTGTGATTGTTTTCTGTGCATGATGCAATTTCATCGTCGGCTTTTGCAGGAAGAATTTCTCTCAGCTCTGCTTCAAGCAGGGGAAGGTAGGTTAGCTAAATTAGAATAGAATTCTTGGGGGAAGGTGCCTATTGGATGGGGCAGGGGCCTGACAGTGAAGAAAGAAGAGCAGTGGGGAGAGACTGAGAGGTGCTCACACAGTTGACTCACGTAGGGCGATGTCCCTGCTGGTTTGAACAAGGAAGTGATCTAAAGCCTAAAAGAGGGAGGAAGGAGGTGGCCAGCTAGAACTCTCTACCAGCTAGTCAGGTAGACTTCCAAAGCACAGTGCTTGTATCAGAATCTCTTGTCTGAGGCACAGCTGCAGGGAAACTGCCGTCACATGAACCCTAGTGTAATACATCAGCACACTTTTCTCCTTTTACTACTTGGACTAGCAATGTGAGATGAATAGCAGTAGGTTATAATATGATCTGGAACATTACACCTGAAGGGAACCTTGGAAATCATTCATTTAACACCCTGTATGTGGCAAGGCATTGTTTTGAGTGCTGGGTGTTCAATGCTGGACAAGGCAGAAAGGCCGCTACCTAGGTGGATCTTATTATCTAAAGAAAGGAGGTGAACAATAAAAAGGACAAATAAGTATGAAGAAAATATTAGCTATTCATAAATACAATAAAGAAAATGAAACAAGATAATATGATGGTAGTTGGATGACAACTTTAGATTTGGACAATTGGAAGAGACTTATCTAGGTGGAGGCATTTGAGCTGAGACTTGTGGAAGAGAAGGAGCCAGTAGTATGAAGATTTGTGGGGTGAGTTTTTCCAGGTAGAAGGAACAACCAGCACAAAGGCCATGAGCTGTGGGAAAAACTCTGTGTCTGAGATCAGAGAAAAGGCCAGTGTGATTGGGGCATAGTGGCTAAGACGGTTAAGCATCTGTCTACAGTGCGGGAGATCCGGGTTTGATCCCTGGGTTGGGAAGATCCCCTGGAGAAGGAAATGGCAATTCCATTTTCCAGTAATATTGCCTGGAAAATCTCATGGACAGAGGAGCCTGGTAGGCTACAGTCCATGGGGTCAGAGTCGGACATGACTGAGTGACTTTACTTATTTACTTAAGAGAAGAGTGGCTGGCCAAAGTTTGGAAAGGTAGGCAGGAACCACATCATGAGTCCTGGTTCAGTTCAGTTCAGTCACTCAGTCATGTCTGACTTGCTCAGTTGTGTCCGGTGGACTACAGGACACCAGGCCTCCCTGTCCATCATCAACTGCTGAAGCCTGCTCAAACTCATGTCCATTGAGTCAGTGATGCCATCCAACCATCTCATCCTCTGTTGTCCCCTTCCCCTCCTGCCTTCAATCATTCCCAGGGTCAGGGTCTTTTCAAATGAACAGTTTTTCACATCAAGTGGCCAAAGTATTGGAGTTTCAGCTTCAGCATCAGTCCTTCCAGTGAACATTCAGGACTGGTTTCCTTTAGGATGGATTGGTTGGATCTCCTTGCTGTCCAAGAGACCCTCAAGAGTCTTCTCCAACACCACAGTTCAAGAGGCCTGGTAGGCCAAAGTAAACATCAAGTGTGAATCTCTCCTTCTAAAGGTGGAGAAACTCAAGCTCAGAGAGGCAGAAAGCCTTGGCCAGGATGGTAAATGGCAGCCTGGGCTCTGACTGCTGCTCTGACCTGTACATCACACTCACACTTCTGCCAAGGGCGGGGGGGGGTTCACTTAAGCTCTTCTATCATACATTGATTTTCATGTCATAAAGGGGTGATAGCACCTACCATATGGTATTCTTAACAGCAATATTGATAAGAAGCAAAAGAACTGAAAGCAGGCCCACAGCAGAGGCAAATACTGCAAACTAACATTGTTACCTTAATTCTTCGTGGTGTGGGATTATGTTTCTTTATGTTCCACTGAAACACATGCAGAATGCATGGATGCAACAGCAGACGCACTAAGCAATGCTTGTGAAAAGGAGGTAAAATCATGCCAGTTGTACTAATATTTTTCCACAGAACTCTGACTTAGCTGGTATCCCCTGGGGAATCTGTGGCCCTCTTGACTCTACTGCCAGCATTGGAAAGGGGCTTTCTGGGCAGTTGCAGACAGATGGTTGCTTGCAATATTAGCATCACTCTCGGGAAACAGAGATGTGTTTAGTGTACTTTACCATCCATCCAACCATTTGTCCATGGCCACTTATTAAGAAATAACTTCTGTGCAGCCCACCTTGCTGAGTTCTAGAAAGCTCCATAAAACAATCATTTTACATCTGTATCTCACAGATGTGGACACAAGCTCAGAGAAGTCAAGTAACTTGAATCACTCAAGTTAACACAGCTGATAGATAATAGAACTGGTGTCTGGACCCAAGCATATCTGACTCCTCTGTTCTTCCTTTACCAAATATTTGCAAATTACCTCTATCTGGGGGACTGTGTTAGGTCCAGAGAGCAGCATTGAGACATCAGAAATGGATCTTGCAGTCTGTCCTGGACAACCTTCCAGCATCTCAGAAATAACTCACAGAAATAAAGAGGAGCAGATGATCTGTCTCATATGCAGTTTTTGGAAGAGCAGGACAGGTTGCTTGTGTACAAGCCAGAGTCTCCTGGCACATGCAGTGTGCAAGGCTGTTCTTCTTCTTCTGCCAGTTGGATACTGGCACCATTAACTGTTCACTGGTTTCAGAAGAGGCTTTTGCTACAGTGATTGATTATCTCAAAATAGCATTTGTGGCAGGAAGAGGTTTACTTGGCCTCTCTTTCTCTACCTCCCCTTTGGTGGCCAGGTAAACAGTGGCTGTTATTCCTGCATGAAGACAAATGACAAGCGTGGTGTTTTTGCCACATTTATAGGCTAGATGATATGCCCTCTATCCAATTAGGTCATCTATATGACTACGAATGGATGGGAGAAGAGTATGGCTTAGTGACAGAGACAAATACAAGCTTAGAGAGCTCAGTCTTTGATCTGGGTTCAATTCTGACTCCACTACTTACGAGTTGTTATATAAGTTAGTTAATGTTCCTTCTGCACAGTTGCACTCACCTCACATGCTAGTAAAGTAATGTTCAAAATTCTCCAAGCCAGGCTTCAGCAATACGCAGAACCATGAACTTCCAGATGCTCAAGCTGGTTTTACAAAGAGCAGAGGAACCAGAGATCAAAATGCCAACATCCACTGGATCATCAAAAAAGCAAGAGAATTCCAGAAAAACATCTACTTCAGCTTTTATGCCAAAGCCTTTGACTGTGTGGATCACAATAAACTGTGGAAAATCCTGAAAGAGATGGGAATACCAGACCACCTGGCCTGCCTCTTGAGAAACCTATATGCAGGTCAGGAAGCAAATATTAGAACTGGACATGGAACACAGACTGGTTCCAAACAGGAAAAGGAGTACGTCAAAGAATATTGTCACCCTGCTTATGTAACTTATATACAGAGTACATCATGAGAAATGCTGGGCTGGAAGAAGCACAAGCTGGAATCAAGATTGCCGGGAGAAATATCAATAACCTCAGATATGCAGATGATATCAGCCTTATGGCAGAAAGTGAAGAAGAACTGAAGAGCCTCTTGATGAAAGTGAAAGAGGAGAGTGAAAAAAGTTGGCTTAAAGCTCAACATTCAGAAAACGAAGATCATGGCATCCGGCCCCATCACTTCATGGGAAATAGATGGGGAAACAGTGGAAACAGTGGCTGACTTTATTTTGGGCTTCAAAATCACTGCAGATGGTGATTGCAGCCATGAAATTAAAAGACGCTTACTCCTTGGAAGAAAAGTTATGACCAACCCAGACAGCATATTAAAAGCAGAGACATTACTTTGTCCACAAAGGTCCATCTAGTCAAGGCTATGGTTTTTCCAGTAGTCATGTGTGTATGTGAGAGTTGGACTATAAAGAAAGCTGAGCACTGAAAAATTGATGATTTTGAACTGTGATGTTGGAGAAGACTCTTGAGAGTCCCTTGGACTGTAATGAGATCCAGCCAGTCCTTCCTAAATGAGATCAGTCCTGGGAGTTCATTGGAAGGACTGATGCTGAAGCTGAAACTCCAATATTTTGGCCACCTGATGTGAAGAGCTGATTCATTTGAAAAGACCCTGATGTTATGAAAGATTGAAGGCAGGAGTTCAGTTATTTTGGAGCCCACAATAAAGGGGATGACAGGGAATGAGATGGTTGGATGACATCACTGACTCAATAGACATGAGATTGGGTAAACTCTGGGAGTTGATGCTGGACGGGAGGCCTGGTGTGCTGAGGTTCATGGGGTTGCAAAAGTCGGACATGACTGAGCAACTGAACTCAATATTCCTTCAGGTTTCTTGGCTTTTTATTGGGAATTATAATAGTACCTACTGCAAAAGGCTGTTTTGAAGAATTCATAGGATAATCCCTTAAGAAGGTTTAGCTGAGTGGGGTAACCAAGTTGTTACAGGTTGATGGCATAATTTTGGTGTTCAGATTCTACCAAAGATTTATTTTTGCTTTGTGAAGGCAAATATGGCCCAAAGTATTAGTAGAAAACAAAATGTAAATTTCTAATTTTTAAAATCACCTAATATATTATTACCTATTTTTGCTGAGATAAATTATCACCAATATAGTGGCTTAAAACAGAAAAAATTTAATCTATTATAGTTCGGGAGGTCAGAGTCTGAAAATAGTCTTAATGGGTTAAAATCAAGGTATCCTAGAGCTAATTCTCTCTGGAGACTCCAGGGAGAATACTTTCCTTGCCTCTTCTAGCTTTGGGGCTACCAGAATTCCTTGGCTTATGGCTATATCACTCTAATATCTGCCTTTGTGGTCAAATAGCCTTCTCTCTGACCTCAATCCTCCTGTCTTCCTTTTTATGAACTCCTGAGATTACATCAGACATACCTGGATACTCTAGAATAATCTGCCCAGTTCAGTATCCTTAATCTGGTATGCAAAATCTTTCTTTACCATGTACTATAGGTCAAATTGTGCCTCTTAAAAAAATAGGTTGACGTTCTAATCCTTAGTGCAACCAAATTTGACCTTATTTGGAAATAGCGACTTTGCAAGTTAAAATGAGGTCATGCTGGATGAGGGTGGACCCTAATCCAATAACCACTGTCTTTATATGACAAGGGAATTTGTACAGAGACACACAGACCAGAACACCATGTGAAAACATAGAGACTGAGATGACATACAGGGAGAACACTGCATGGCAACAGAGGCAGAGATCGATGTGTCTACAAGCCAAGGAAAGCCAAGGACTGTATTGTCAGCAATCGCTGAAAGCTAAGACGGAGGCATAGAACAAATTCTCCCTCTGAGCCTCCAAGAACTAACACCCCGCTGATACCTTGGTTTTATACTTCTGGCCTCCATACTGTGAGACAGTAAATTACCAGTTGGTGGTAACTTGTTGTAGTAGCCCTAGGACAGATGCTGTGAAAGATAACACGTCCTTAGATTCTGGGAATTAAGGCATAGGCATCTTTGGTATGGGATGGCGTGTGCATGCTCAGTCGTGTCTGACTCTTTGTGCCCCCATGGACTGTAACCTGCCAGACTTCTCTGTCCATGGAATTCTCCAGGCAAGAATACTCCTTCTCCAGGGGATCTTCCTGATCCAAGGATTGAACCCATGTCTCTTCCAGCTCCTGCACTGGCAGGCAGATTCTTTATTACTTGCACCACCTGAAAAGTCCATTATTCAGCCCACTTCCCACACGTATTGCTCAAACCTCCTTCCCCAATCAATGCCAGATGCTCTGGTAAGTAGTTCCAAGGTATAAGCTGTAGTTCTGACACTGTGGGTAAATGAGGCTTCTAAAATCCTACACTGGACTTCCCTGGTGGCTCAGTGGTTAAGAATCTGCCTGCCAATGCAGGGACGCAGATCCGATCCTTGGTCTGGGAAGATTCCCACATGCCATGGGACAACCAAGCCTGTGTGCCACAACTGCTAAGCCTGGCCACAACCAGAGAGTCTGTGCCGCCACGAAAGATCCCACACGACACAACTAGACAGCAGTCCCTCCTCACCACAACTAGAGAGAGCTCACATGCGCAACGAAGACGGAGCTCGCCAATAAACACTTTTAAAAATTAAAAAAATCCCACGTTAATGCTGAATTGGTGGAGAATACTCATGGCCCACTGAGTCCACCATGGGCACATGCAGTGAGCTTGGAGTGGGAGAAGCAGGAAACGAGGCCTGGGGGTAGACTTGTGTGCCCCCGGGGCCTCACTGCATGGGATGTGCCCTGGAAGGATAGAGATGGGACCCAATCTTTAACACACAGTACTCTCACTAACCACTAACAAACAGAACCCCCAAAATGTCTCTGACTCTACTGGATCCCTTTAGTAACACTGCTTTCTGGGGAAAGAAAGAGGATGGAAAAAAGAGTTAAGAAAATTTCAATGTAATAATGCCCCACCCACTGGAAGAAGGGGAAAATGCTATTCCTTATGGACTGATATGGAAATGTAGAACAAAATGGGTAGATGCCCCCATGCCCATCAGTAATTATAAGCATTCAATAAATATAAATGAATATTGATATTATCGTCATCATGTTCAGAACTGCATTCTGCCTTCTCCCACAGAAAAGGCAGCCTGGATGGTCAACTCTGACTATCCTTCATAATCAATGAATATTTCTCCCCGTCAGTCTGGGGAAGATGTGTATCATTTGGTTGGTTGACATTCTGATCACGGGGCTATCTATCCCTCAATCATCATTTGTGCATGGTCTCCTGTTTCTTGTGTGTGTCACAAGAACATTAAGATTATGATCCATCTGAATTGGCAGATGTGGACAAGCTTTGGAAAGAGAAAAGTAGAAATGTGTAATCATGGAGGAAAATTGAGTAGGCAAGACCCCTGGACCTTATTCTTTATTGAGAAGCCAGAACAGGGAACTTGGGATCATGACATATTGGGAATGTTCTATTATGAATCTTGCTGTGATTGAGAGGTGACAAATTTACTTGGTTGTTATTATGTTGGTGGGGAAACAGCCACTGAAGAGAGGGAGGGGTATCATTCCAGCCCTGGCATCCACCCACACAGCTGGATGCACCGCAGACAGAATGCAGAGCATATCAGGAAATCCAGGCATTTGGCTCCCATTCTATGATAGGAACACATTAAACCAAATATTTCCCATATAATGAGTAGAGTGCAGAAATGGATAGTAATGTAATATTTAGTTGATATTGGTTAAATACTTTATACTGATGCTCTCTTAAGTACTTTACACTGTGATTCTCCTCCTTCCAGGGAAACTGAGGTTAAGTCATTTGTCCATGATCATAACTATAAAATACCCAAATCAGGATATGAACCTAGGACTTTCTAACTTCAAAGGTCAAGCTTTAAAACGTTTTACTATAATCACCTCTTGAAATTCATATTCTACATTAGATAAAGCCCACCTGATTTTAGTACTTTTTCTATAGCATGCAGTATGGAAATTTTGGTAAAATCAACAGAAAGTTTAAACATGCTTTCCTACAGACCCCTTTTTCCTGGAAATTGGGGTGAATTCAGGCCAATGAGAATGTCATGAGCTGAAAAGACTTTGCTGGGACCCTGTGATGTTTAGAAAATTACTTTCCAGGATGCCTTAATCCTCACTGTCACAGCATGAATCTCATTCCTCTCGTCTGTCTTAAGCAGAGATGGAGACCTGCCAGTAGCTATTTCCTCAAAGAAACCTTCATTGTGCTTGAAGGTTCTTTGGACTCCTGTCTTAGTTTTCTTTCTGTGTAACACACACAAAGCCTCATCCTGCTAAGGTGGAGACTTAGACTGTCTGCTTTTCATAGCTCACCAGCTAGCTCTGAACTTGCAGCTCCACGGCTAAGCCTTCTAGCAAGCATCTCATAGCAAGCATCTCCTCTGCAGGGAGCTGCTTCCCTGATGATGGTGGTTTCACTGGGCTTTTGCTGGCAAACAGCTCTGGGTTTTTGCACCATTGATTGGGATGGCAGGAGGACCAGTGGGGATCTTCTGCAAAATGACTGGAAAGACCCAAGACAATAGAGCTATCTGTGAGCTTTCCGTCTCCTTACTAGCTACCTGGAAGGCACTGGTGGCACTAAGCACCACTGGCAACCCCAGTTCATTCTGAGTTTCTAAGGGAGTGGATGAAAAATAAAGCTGTTCTCGATTCTATTCATAGGACAGGTTTGCTGGAAAGTAGGAAAATGGTTGATACCCCATTTCATTCTGGTGAAATACTGGAGCTGCTTGCTCTAACAGTGTTGTAAGTGTCCTACAAACAAGGCGATTTGCACTAGCAAATGAAATGAATGTCATAGCCCTTGTGCCTGACTACAGTGGGAATTCCAAGGAAATATCTTGAGAATTCCCAAAGCTATTTTAGGCTAATAATAGAAAACACACGAAGCACAGTGTTTTAGTTTGGACAAAGGTTATTCTAGCCTTAAGCAGTGGCTGAAAGGCAGTGATTGATGTTTCCCCATCATGAAGCACAGTGTGTTACTTCCTTACTTCGTCTCAAATTTATTGTCCGGAAGGACATTTGTTTGTTACAGTATGCCAAGAAGGAAAACAAGTCGTTAAAGGTCAGACAATTATTAATGATTTTAACTGAAGAAAGGATTTAAAAAGCAACTCCATGGTATGGACTCTTGAATGCCTTGCCAATGACCCATTCTAAAAAGAAAAATCTTCATTTATAAGTGACAGTTTTCTCCCCTAGTTGTCAAGAGGCAAGATTTTTTTTCTCCTCCTTATTATCCTGTGGTCCAGATGCACTAGTTATGGTTCATCTCATTTCATAATAACACGTACATCACATTGGTGCAAATAATCAAGCAGGCACCTGTTTCACAAAGCCTAGCCAACAACATTCATTCGGCAGCAACCAATAGAGGGCAAGTACAATCTGATGGGGATGGAGAGTGAAAGCTATTAGAAACAGAAAAAGACAGAGGATTTAGACAGGGGAGATTTCAACCAAGCCAGTAATATGACAATCAATGCAAGCATCTCCTGGGATCTTTTCTTTATCTGCCACCTACCTCTCTCTGCAATTATATGACAGGCAAACTTGTTGGTCATTCTGCAGTTTGATACTTCCTAGGATTTGTAGGCTGATATAATCTTTTTTCAGATCTACGTCCAAGTGATCAATCACTCTTTATCATCAAAGATTATTTAACTGTCTCATAGAGGGCACAAATGTAGGATTTTTAGCTGATTATTAAAGACAGAACTTGGTTTCCTTGGCCCTGAAGTTAGGTGAGTAAACAGGAGGAAGGAGTTTGTCAAAGTCAATGATGAGCTCTCCAGTAGGCATTTCATTGTAAAGTCCATGCCTTTGATGGGAGTGGGTGAGAGGAAGAGAGGCAACTGGAAAAATGCTATACACAGGACTATAAAGATTCTCCAAGTGAAAAAGCTTGTTGTTATTCTTTTTTTTTTTTTCTATTCCATCAACCAAAGTTTGAGGTGAAAACCTTAAAATAGGTAACGTATAAAACATTTCATTTAGAGCTTCTTTAGAAATTCATCACAAACTCATTAAATTCATGTTTAATGTAAAGCAGAAGTTTGGGGCCTTGGGTAATCAGGTGTATTTAAGGGAATATATTCAGATCTCAGCTACATTTTTTTTTTCCCATTGCTCTTCTGCACATTGACTAGCTGGAATGAAGCACAAATCCAGGAGCAGAAGGGCTAGAATTTGAATAATCTTTGTAAACAATCATTGCTCTGCACACTGCTTGCTGAGAGAATCCTCATGGGAACACCATTTTGGATACTATAACTGGGTGGAATTTGCAAGGTCTATTCTACTGCATGGTGTCAGCACCCTTTCTCTGGTCAGATTGCTCCCAGAATGAACATACATGAGTGTATTTATGTACAACTATACAATCTTTCTTGTGTTTGTGAAAAATACATTAGAGATGAATCCTTGGCTCTTTTTCACATTACTTCTCAAATATTTCACCCTGGTTCTCTTATCAGTTCACCAGTGATGACTGGTAAAGGAAATCAACCCTGAATGTTCATTGGAAGGACTGATGCTCAAGCTGAGTGAAGCTCAAATACTTTGGCCACCTGATGTGAAGGACTAACTCATTGGAAAATACCCTGATTCTGGGAAAGATTGAGGGCAGGAGGAAAAGGGGATGACAGAGAATGACATGGTTAGATTTCATCATTGACTTGATGGACTTGAGTTTCAGCAAATTTCAGGAGACAGTGAAAGACAAGGAAGTGTAGCATGCTGCAGTCCATTGGGTCACAAAGAGTTGGACACAGTTGAGCAACTGAACAACAAAAGCAGAGATGCTGTACTTTGATGAAAAAGACCTTGAGGTAGAACTATATCAACTACATCACTCCCTCTCAGCACTTCCCATGCACTCATAATTAATCCACTGTGCTTACCCTGGTGTCCCAGGCCTGCATGATGAATCCCCTGCCTGTGGCTCCCACCTCATCTTCCATGCTTATCCTCAAAGCTTCTTCTGCTCCTACCATTCCAACCTCCTTTTTTATTTCCAGTGTTCCAGCCTTCATCCCATTTTATTGCAGCTCCAGATCTTCAGACGGCTGACACTTTAAAATATATATATATATATCTAATTTATTTATTTTGGCTGTGCTAGGTCACTGTTGCTCTGTACAGGCTTTCTCTAGTTGCGGTGAGTGGGGGCTACTCTCTAGTTGTGGTGTGCAGGCTTCTTGTGGTGGTTTTTCTCGTTGCAGAACATGGAATCTGTAGAGCACTCAGGCTTCAGCAGTTGCAGCACACAGGGTTAGTCGCCTCACAGCCTGTGGGATCATCCTGGTCCAGGGATCGAAACCAATCACCTTGCACTGCAAGGTAGATTCTTAACCAGTGGACCACCAGGCAGTCCTTTATTGAACTTCAAGTCAAATGCCACCACTTCAGAGAGACCTTTCCTAACCATTTCATATATCATCAAGCTATTATGTCCTTTTTCTGTAATTTCTTTTTAACTCTATTGTCTGTCTTCCTTCACCAAAATATATGCTTTATGAACTTAAGGTCCTTCTCTCATTCACCTCTCTATCTTCAGTGACTAGCACATATACATGTTTAATCAGTACTCTGAGTAATTGAATGAGTTGGAAGTCGAAAGATCTGTTCCACCTTTCCCATTATTAAGCTGTTTTATTTCCTAGAACTCTGATGGTCTCTACTTCACCATTTGTGTAATAAAAACATTTGAACCAGATTTCAAGGTTAGTTTCACACATGATTTTTAAGCTTTTACATTGACTGTGCTTCATTGAATCCTGTTTCACCTTAGGGGCATAAAGACTATTTACACAAGAGCACTTCACATTTGCATCTGTGATCAGTTCCCACTAACTAAGCCTTTGACCTAGTTTTTGGGACAGTGGTGTTATCTGTCATTCATTCAATAAGCATTCTTTGAAAAACAGGCACACATGGCTTTGGGAATATAGCAGTGAGCCAGACCTCTGCTCTCAAGGCTGTTACACTCACAAGAAGACAATTACTATAGGCAGTATTAGTACAGTGATAAGTACCATGATGGGAGAATGTGCTATGATGGCCCATTGGCCGGACAACTAACAGAATTAGGAGACATCAGGGAGACACCCATGATGCTGATACTGTAACAGTTCAAATATGACCAGAAGGGTAATATTTGAAGTGAGGTGAGATGAGGGGAACAGGTTTCTGTGAAGAGGCAGCAACATGCATGAAGGGAGGAAGAGCATGACATGTTTCCATTGAGCTTTGCAGCTAGACTGGGTGGAACAGAAGCTGCAAGGTGATACAGAAATGTAGCTGAGCCTGGCTGTGCACAAGGCTCTGGCAAAGCCAAAGTCATCGTATGTTGTTTGTTCTCTGATTTCTAAAGGAAGGGACTTCATAAATGTCTTCTGAGATACAAGATCTAGAAGGGGACAAATTGCTTGGTTTGGGTGGCTGTTAAATTATGTATTCTCCACAACACTAGCATAATAAATCTAGTTGTATAGAAGATAGAAGATTGGTACCACCTTACAACTTCATTTGGCTTTCATGATAATACTGTACACATAATCTCATATTTAATGGGATAATTTCAGAGAACTATTTGCAGAGAAGTTGCATTTTTTCCCCCTTATGGGATGTAGAAAATAATACTAGATAATACAGTGGATTTTCAAATTTTGCCAGTTCCCACTTATTGGCAAATTATGTGTTTATTCATTAGCTTTGTGACATTTAGTTTTTAATCCTGATTGATCTGATGTGTCAAGTTCTCCAGGTTCTCAGCCCATGTTGTCATGGTACTTGGGGTTGGGTACTAGGCAATATACTGTTTGGGGGGGCATTTCTGAGATTGTTTTTTTTTCCTTCCAAAACCTTGGTCATGCCTATGAACATCAAATATGTTATCTTGTGCTTATTTGTAACAGTCTGATAATTTGAAACTTTGGTTTTTAAAAAAAAAAAATTTATTTATTTTAATTGGAGGCTAATTACTTTACAATATTGTATTCGTTTTGCCATACCTCAACATGAATCCACCACGGGTGTACACTTGTTCCCTATCCTGAACCCCCCTCCCTCCTCCCTCCCTGTACCATCCCTCTTGGGTCATCCCAGTGCACCAGCCCCAAGCATCCAGTATCATGCATGGAACCTGGGCTGGCAATTCGTTTCATATATGATATTATACATGTTTCAATGCCATTCTCCCAAATCATCCCATCCTTGCCCTCTCCCACAGGGTCCAAAAGACTGTTCTATACATCTGTGTCTCTTTTGCTGTCTTGCATACAGGGTTATCATTACCATCTTTCTAAATTCCATATATATGCATTAGTATACAGTATTGGTGTTTTTCTTTCTGGCTTACTTCACTCTGTATAATAGGCTTTAGTTTCATCCAGCTCATTAGAACTGATTCACATGTATTCTTTTTAATGGCTGAGTAATACTCCATTGTTCTAAGAACATGTGAATACAATTCTGCTCTAGACGAGTATCTTGGGGCCATTCCATCTCCCATCCCCCATAAAATTCACATTTTTATTTGTTTGTTTATTTGGCCTTGCAATCTTCTCCAATTGCAGCATATGGGCTTAGTTGCCCCATGGCATGTGGGATCTTAATTCCCCGACCAAGAATCAAACTCACATGCTGTGCATTGGAAGGCAGATTCTCAACCACTGGACCACCATGGAAGGCCCCAGATGTTTTTGGAGATAGACTTTAAAGAAGTAATTAAGGTTAAATGAGGTCATAGTGAAGTCACTCAGTCGTGTCTGACTCTTTGCGACCCCATGGACTGTAGCCTATCAGGCTCCTCTGTCCATGGGATTTTCCAGGCAAGAGTGCTGGAGTGGATTGCCATTTCCTTCTCCAAGGGATCTTCCCTACCCAGGAATCAAACCTGGGTCTCCTGCATTCCAGGCAGACACTTTATTGTCTGAGCCACAAGGTCATAGGAGTGAGTTTTGTCCAATTTAACTAGTGTCCTTATAGGAAGAAGAGATTAGGACACAGACATGTAAAGAAGAAAGCTTATGAAAAGATGGATGGACAGTCCAACCACTGACAAGCCACTGAGAGAGGCCTCAGAAGAAACAGTCCTGTGACATCTTAATTTGGGGCTCTAACCTCTTGAACTGTGAGTAAATAGATTTCTGTTAATTAAGCCACACAGTTTGTGGTATTTTGTTATGATGTTATGATGATCTTTGAAAACTAATACAACCTCTGACTCCTTTTACATGAATACATTGAAGACTACGCATCATTTATTCATTTATGAACTAGCCTAGTATGTCTTATTGATTTTGGGGAAATATTCACATGTATTTTTTCAGGAATGTTTTATCCATATTTGCTGTCAAGAGTGTTATCAGCTTCCCGTGACAAGTCTACAAGACCTCCATGAAGGGGAGAATTAAGGGACTATAAGAATAATTCAAACAATTGAATCAGTTATAAGGAATTGTGCTTATGGCAGAAAGTGAAGAGGAACTAAAGAGCCTCTTGATGAAGGTGAAAGAGGAGAGTGAAAAAGCTGACTTAAAATTCAACATTCAAAAACAAAGATCATAGCATCCAGTCTCATTACTTCAGGCAAATAGATGGGGAAACAATGGATACAGTGGCAGAGTTTATTATCTTGGGCTCCAAAATCACTGTGGATGATGACCAGAGCCGTGAAATTTAAAAGCCCTTGCTCCTTGAAATTCATGATCTGGGCCACAGTCAGCTCCCAGTCTTATTTTGCTTACTGTATAGAGCTGGTCCATCGTTGGCAGCAAAGGATATAATCAATCTGATTTCGATATTGACCCTCTGGTGATGTCCATGTGAGGAGTCTTCTCTTGTGTTGTTGGAAGAGGATGTTTGCTATGATCAGTGCGTTCTCTTAGCAAAACTCTACAAGCCTTTGTCCTGCTTCATTCTGTACCCCAAGGCCAAATTTGCCTATTACTCCAGGTGTTTCTTGACTTCCTACTTTTGCATTCCAGTCCCTTATAATGAAAAGGATATTTGAAGTAAGCCAGAAAGAAAAACACCAATACAGTATACTGATGCATATATATGGAAATTAGAAAGATGGTAACGATAACCCTGTATGCAAGACAGCAAAAGAGACACAGATGTATAGAACAGTCTTTTGGACTCTGTAGGAGAGGGCGAGGGTGGGATGATTTGGGAGAATAGCATTGAAACATGTATAATATCATATGTGAAATGAATGGCCAGTCCAGGTTCCATGCATGATACAGGATGCTCGGGGCTGGTGCACTGGGATGCCCCAGAGGGATGGGATGGAGAAGGAGGTGAAAGGGGGGGTTCAGGATGGGGAACACATGTACACCCGTGGTGGATTCATGTTGATGTATGGCAGAACCAATAGAATATTTAAAAATAATTAGCCTCCAATTAAAATAAATAAATTATATATATAAAGAAAAGGATATATATTTTGGGGTGTTAATTCTAGGAGGTCTTGTAGGTCTTCATAGAACCATTCAACTTCAGCTTCTTCAATATTACTGGTTGGGGCATAGACTTGGATTACTGTGATATGAATAGTTTGTCTTGGAAATGAACAGAGATCATTCTGCCCTTTTTGAGATTGCATCCAAGTACTGCATTTCAGACTCTTGTTGACTATTATGGCTACTCCATTTCTTCTAAGGGATTCATGCCCGCAGTAGTAGACATAATGGTTATCTGTTTTAAATTCACCCATTCCAGTCCATTTTAGTTTGCTGATTCCTAAAATGTTGATGTTTACTCTTGCCATCTCCTGTTTGACCACTTCCAATTTGCCTTGGTTCATGGAGCTTACATTCCAGGTTCCTATGCAGTATTGCTCTTTACAGCATCAGACTTTACTTCCATCACCAGTCACATCCATAACTGGATGTTGTTTTTGCTTTGGCTCCATCTCTTCATTCTTTATGAAGTTAGTTCTCCACTGATCTCCAGTAGCATATTGGGCACCTATTGACCTGGGGAGTTCATCATTCAGTGTCCTATCTTTTTGCCTTTTCATACTGATCATGGGGTTCTCAAGGCAAGAATACTGAAGTAGTTTTCCATTCCCTTCTCCAGTGAACCAGTGTTTGTCAGAACTCTCCACCATGACCCATCAGTCTTAGGTGGCCCTACATGACATGTCTCATTGTTTCATTGAGTTAGACAAGGCTGCAGTCCATGTAATTAGATTGGTTAGTTTTCTGTGATTGTGGTTTTCATTGTGTCTGCTCTTTGATGGAGGGCAGCCATGAAATTAAAAACGCTTCCTCCTTGGAAGAAAAGTTATGACCAACCTAGATAGCATATTAAAAAACAGAGATATCATTTGGCCAACAAAGGTCCATCTAGTCAAAGCTTTGGTTTTCCAGTAGTCATGTATGGGTGTGAGAGTTGGACTATGAAGAAAGCTGAACACCAAAGAATTGATGCTTTTGAACTGTGGTGTTGGAGAAGACTCTTGAGAGTCCCTTGAACTGAAGGAGATACAACCAGTCCATCCTAAAGGAAATCAGTCCTGAATATTCATTGGAAGGATTGATACTGCAGCTGAAACTCTAATACTTTGGCTGCCTGATGCAAAGAACTAACTCATTTGAAAAGACCCTGACACTGGGAAAGATTGCAGGTGGTAGGAGAAGGGGTCGACAGAGGATAAAATGGTTGAATGGCTGACTCAATGACTCAATGGACATGAGTTTGAGCAATCTCTGGAAGTTGGTGATGAACAGGGAAGCCTGACATGCTGCTGTCCATGGGATCACAAAGAGTCAGACATGACGAAGTGACTGAACTGACTGACTGATTGTGGTGTTTATGACAATAATACTGGCAAGTCATCCCATCTTTAGTGCATGTTCAAGATAGAGAGCTGTGAACTAAAATTATGTCATAGGCTTTGGGATCAATATACAGTTTATAATTTACAAAATTTGTACATGTTTTTTGAATGAACAAGTCTTTAGTGGTTTCACTAGTTGGTGTTGTAGAATAAGTGTGTGTATATGCTTCGCTGTGTCCACCTCCTTGCGACCCCATGGACTGTAGCTCACCAGGTTCCTCTGTTCATGGGATTTCCCAGGCAGGATTACTGGAGTGGGTTGCAATTCCTCCTCCAAAGGATCTTCCCAACCCAGGGATTGAACCCGCTTCTTCTGCATCTCCTGCATTGACAGGAGGATTCTTTGCCATTGGAGATGTAGAATAAGTATTGATATATAAATATGCAGAGCTGGATTTGAGATCTGTCAGTAGGTCTGTGGAAACTCTGTGTATCTCACAATTGTCATCTGTGAGCTAAAGGGATTGTCCTAGATGACTTTGTAGGTCCATTCTATCCTTAACATTTAATATGTGTCCCTAATGGGTAAATATGTGTGAAAAACATTTCACACGTCTTGGACTTTTTGGTGAGTTTAAAATCAATCTATCCATTTACTACTTATAGAGGTCAATCTGTAGAAAACTAGTAGAAATTATATACACTGTCATTTATTTAATGTCCTTCTAGTTATTTCATCTGTATTTTCTTCTCTGTGGGGTCAGTGCTGTATAGTATTGTAAAATACATCTACCTTCTGATTGATAGTATGAAAAATGCTACATAGCCTCAGAACCCAAATGAGTTGTCATGACAACTGATGACATTTCTTTCCTGCAGAGTGTACTGGGAGTCCATGGCCTGTGTGTCCCTGCAAACTGTTCCATGTTATTTGTGCAATGGGAAAGCTGGAGCCAGTAATAGTGTGAAGGTAGGACATTACCCAACTCAAGTCTCCTTATGGACTGAACTTGGGAAGAGATAATGTCCTATAATCATTGACTCTCGATAAGCAATTTAGTGCATGATTTTTACATAAACAAAAGAATAAATATCAGAATCTTGCTGGTACATGACCTCCAACATACAAGACTTAACCAGTTTAACTTTGGAAAGTTTTATTTATCACAATGCAGTTGATATTTATGGGTTTTGCTGACCCATTTACACCCAAACTTTCTTCTGCCATATCATTCCCTCTCCAACTCTTTGTCTGTGGGTTTTGAGTTGAAGTCACTTTTCTACCCGGCACGAGAGTGGAAAAATCACAGCATTATCTTCTTGTGGCTGCAGATTCAGGGTAGACATGTGGGCTGGTTACACTGAGACACACTGCTGAGAGATAGACGCACATATTCCTATTAGGCTGGTCTTACCTGATTGTTGATTGTGTCTCAAGCTCTTGGCCGCTGTATTGCCATCAGTGGGGATACAGAGGTTGAAGTCACCTGGAGCAAAGCAGAGCCAAAAATGGGGAGAAACTTGGACCTGTAGCATTGTGTAAGCCACTCCTAAATTTAGACCTTCCTCTGTACATTGGCTCAATTTTATGAGCCAATGAATTTCCTTGCTGGATAAAGCATCTGCCTGCAATGCAGGAGACCCGGGTTCAATCCCTGGGTTGGGAAGATCCCCTGGAGAAGAAAATGGCAGCCCACTCCAGTGTTATTGCCTGGAGAATCCCATGGACAGAGGAGCCTGGCGGGCTACAGTCCATGGGATCGCAAAGAGTCAGACACGACTGAGCAACTTCACTTCACTCACTTAAGATACTTGGGAGCTGCATGTTCTGTCACTTGCAACAGCAAACTTGTCGATAGAAATAGACCCAGGGTAAGCTTTGAGGAACAGTGGAGAGAATCCTGGTTCACAGACAAGCTCTTGACTGTTTAACTTTGGGCAAGTACCTCTTTGAAAATGGGACCATTCTAGATTGTCCTATTCCTCATGTTTATTAAGGGGATCAAACTTAAAAACATATTTTGAAATATCTTGTAAATGTCAAACTTCTTTACTGCTATTAGCAATTAAATTTTTGACAGTGGGGACTGTAAGTGATGCTGTGGAACAGTTTGACAGGAAGCCATTCTGTCCATGATATTTGAATACACATCTCTTTCATCCCTTAGGCCTAAAGGAAACCATGTGATACAAAATATGTTTGGTTCAGATAAATCTTTGTTGTGACAGGCTGTCCTATATTTTAGGATGACTGTCAGCATCCCTGGCCTCTACTCACTAGATGCCAGTATACCCCCTGCCCCAGATGTGACTATCAAAAATATTTGTATATATTACTTAACATTCTCTGTGGGAGTGTAATTGTACACCTTCCCCCAAAGAATCACTAATTTAGTGGATGAGTGAAAGTATTAGTTGCTCAGTCATGTCCGACTCTTTGTGACCCCATGGACTGTAGCCCACCAGGCTGCTCCGTCTATGGGATTCTCCAGGCAAGAATACTAGAATGGGTTCCCAGGCCCTCCTCCAGGGGATCTTCCCAACCCAGAGATCAATTCCAGGTCTCTTGCATCTCCTACATTTGCAGATAGGTTCTTTACCACTAGTGCCACCACCAGACTTTGCCTTAGAAGTTCACAGTCTAATGGGGAAGACATAAACATATATGTCAACAGAAACTTGAAGCAGAGTCTGCCTAATGCTATAGTTAGTACATTCCCACCTCAGGGTGAGAAAGTGGGGAAGCAGTTGGAGAATGGACTGAGTTCAAGCTGAGTTATAAGTAGGACTAAGGGAAGTGAAACAGGTGACAGGGCAGTGTAGTCAGAAGGCACCATATATGCACAGAGTTGGTGGTGGCAGAGAACATGGTGTTTCTGGGAATTATAGTACCTCATCTGGCTGAGCATCAAGAGATGGGAAGTGGTCAAAAACGTACCTAGGGTGGAGGACATAGGCCGGATCATGATCTGGTGTACTATTCTAAGCAGCACAGACCCTATCCTATGGCATTGAAGAGCCTCTGAAGTTCTATTAAATAGAACTATATCTTGATTAGATTTGTTCTTTAATACTGGATGTGAAGTAGGGGATGGGATAGAGAGGGCATTGTTGGTTAAGAGACCCTGCATTAATTTAGTGAAAGATAGCATGGCTTGAACTAAGGCAATAGTTATGGAGATAGAGAGGAAACAGGCAGATTATGGTGATATTTAGGAAGGGGCTCTTGACAAGACTTGATTGATGACTGATTGGATCTAGGGGGTAAGGGGAGAAGGGAGGGCTTCTCTCCCCTTCTCAATAATAAAGAATCTGTCTATAATGCAAAAGACTCAGGAGACTGTGGTTGGATCCCTGGGTTGGGAAGATCCCTTGGAGGAGGAAATGCAACCCACTTGAGTGTTCCTGCCTAGAAAATTCTGTAGACAGAGGAGTCGAGTGGGCTACAGTCCATAGGGTCACAAGGAGTTGGACGTAACTGAGTGACTGAGTGACATGTGCACACGCTGAAGTTCTTCTTGTACGTGTCTGTCTGTCTGTCTATCTGTGTGTGTGTCTGTCTCTTTTCTAGATACCATGGTTAAAACCAGGCAGCTGTAGTTTTCTCATAGGAACCAAGAACTGAATCTATAGTTGGGTGTTCTCAGGCAGGGGAATAAACTTTAATTTCCATCTTGGGAAGGGACTGCACTTTAAGAGCTTGATGTATCCCATAAAGGGGCTTCCCAGGTGGTGCTAGTGGTAAGGATATATAAGAGATGTGGGTTTGATCCCTGGGTCAGGACGATACCCTAGAAGAGACCAAGGCAACTCACTCCAGTATTCTTGCTTGGAGAATCTCATGGACAGAGGAGCCTGGTGGGCTACAGTAACAAAGAGTCAGACACAACTGAAGAGTCTTAGCACTCATGCAGGTATACTATAAAGGTACATATATGTGGCTGATATCTCTGCCTCAAGGCTGGTAAAAATCCAAAGAGAAAACACCTTGCTTATAGCAGCCTTAGTGTATCGTGAAGGATGATGTTCTTGGGGACCCTATCAAAGGAGAGAGACTGGGGGAAAATAGCTGTCTTGTGCTCACTGATAACTCTCACAATACCTTCACTCATGATGTTGCATTGGATTGCCCTCTGAATGTGAATTTCATGTTTGATGTAAGTCATCTCAAAACCCATGGAAAGAATATGGGCAGAAAATGAGATTTGTGTAATCTAATTTGGCCTTTGTTCTATTCTAGCATCTCAAGCATCTCTCCTCAGTCCCTCTTTTCCTTGGTGATTTTAAGCTCCACTTTGTTATTCTGATTTCTTAGACCTTTACTCAGCTGGGGTGTGGCAGGCCACAAGGGCAAGTCTAAGCTTTTCTTGAGTTCAGTTCAGTTCTATCACTCAGTCGTGTCCAACTCTTTGCGACCCCATGAATCGCAGCATGCCAGGCCTCCCTGTTCATCACCATCTCCCAGAGTTCACTCAGACTCACATTCATCGAGTCAGTGATGCCATCCAGCCATCTCATCCTCTGTCGTCCCCTTCTCCTACTGCCCCCAATCCTTCCCAGCATCAGAGTCTTTTCCAATGAGTCAACTCTTCGCATGAGGCAGCCAAAGTACTGGAGTTTCAGCTTTAGCATCATTCCTTCCAAAGAAATCCCAGGGTTGATCTACTTTAGAATGGAGTGACTGGATCTCTGTGCAGTCCAAGGGACTCTCAAGAGTCTTCTCCAACACCACAGTTCAAAAGCATCAATTCTTCGGCACTCAGTTTTCTTCACAGTCCAACTGTCACATCCATACATGACCACAGGAAAAACCATAGCCTTGACTAGATGGACCTTTGGTGGCAAAGTAATGTCTCTGCTTTTTAATATGCTATCTAGGTTGGTCATGACTTTCCTTCCAAGGGGTTTTTTAATTTCATGGCGGCAATCACCATCTACAGTGATTTTGGAGCCCCCAAAATAAAGTCTGACACTGTTTCCACTGTTTCCCCATCTATTTGCCATGAAGTGATGGGATCAGATGCTATGATCTTTGTTTTCTGAATGTTGAGCTTTAAGCCAACTTTTTTCACTCTCCTCTTTCACTTTGATCAAGAGGCTTTTAGTTCCTCTTCACTTTCTGCCATAAGGGTGGTGTCATCTGCATATCTGAGGTTATTGATATTTCTCCCAGTAATCTTGATTCCAATTTGTGCTTCTTCCAGCCCAGCATTTCTCATGATGTACTCTGCATAGAAGTTAAATAAGCAGGGTGACAAGATACAGCCTTGATGTACTTCTTTTCCTATTTGGAACCAGTCTGTTGTTCCATGTCCAGTTCTAACTGTTGCTTCCTGACCTGCATACAGGTTTCTCAAGAGGCAGGTCAGGTGGTCTGGTATTGCCATCTCTTTCAGAATTTTCCACAGTTTATTGTGATCCACACAGTCAAAGGCTTTGGCATAGTCAATAAAGCTGAAGTAGATGTTTTTCTGGAACTCTCTTGCTTTTTCGATGATCCAGAAGATGTTGGCAATTTGATCTCTGGTTCCTCTGCCTTTTGTAAAACCAGCTTGAACATCTGGAAGTTCACGGTTCACGTATTGCTGAAGCCTGGCTTGGAGAATTTTGACCATTACTTTACTAGCATGTGAGATGAGTGCAATTGTGTGGTAGTTTGAGCATTCTTGTGACTTCCCTGGTGGCTCAGAGGTTAAAGCGTCTGCCTCCAATGCGAGAGACCCGGGTTTGATCCCTGGGTCTGGAAGATCCCCTGAAAAGGAAATGGCAATCCACTCCAGTATTCTTGCCTGGAGAATCCCATGTACGGAGAAACCTCGTAGGTTACAGTCCACGGGTCGCAAAGATTTGGACACGACTGAGCGACTTCACCTTGAGCATTCTTTGGCGTTGCCTTTCTTTGAGATTGGAATGAAAGCTGACCTTTTCCAGTCCTGTGGCCACTGCTGAGTCTTCCAAATTTCCTGGCATATTGAATGTAGCACTTTCACAGCATCATCTTTCAAGATTTGAAATAGCTCAACTGGAATTCCATCACCTCCACTAGCTTTGTTCATAGTGATGCTTTCTAAGGCCCACTTGACTTCACATTCCAGGATATCTGGCTCTAGGGAGTGATCACACCATCGTGATTATCTTGGTCATGAAGATCTGTTTTGTACAGTTCTTCTGTGTATTCTTGCCACCTCTTTTTAATATCTTCTGCTTCTGTTAGGCCCAGACCATTTCTGTCCTTTATCGAGCCCATCTTTGCATGAAATGTTCCCTTGGCATCTCTTATTTTCTTGAAGAGATCTCTAGTCTTTCCCATTCTATTGTTTTCCTCTATTTGTTTGCATTGATCACTGAGGAAGGCTTTCTTATCTCTCCTTGCTATTCTTTGGAACTCTGCATTCAGATTGTCTTAGTCACTTAATTTTATTTGGGAAATCTTATTTAGAATATACAGAAGAAATTTCTGTCCTTTAACTCTGAATAATTTAATGTGGATATTTCCTAACTTAGGTTCTTAAAGTCAGATGAATCATTTGATCTCAAAGTGAAATGAAATGAATCTCACAAGACTTGCTTCTCCCTGCAAGGAGGTGATTTATGACATGTTTGTAGAGGGTGCTCCTGAGAGCCCAAATTTGTATTTATAGTTGGGCTGTGTGCTAGTCTGTGGGCCTAGGGAGTCAGGCAGCATCTATTTGCATGGCTTGACTTATAAGGGGGCCTCTGTACATTGGCTAAAGCAGTAGGTAGTACTTTTGTATGTGTACCTAGGATCTGGAACATGATGAAATGACGTGCCATGAGCATTCTACCTGACTCTGTGGATTGGGTTTGAATGCTAGTGGAGTAAAAGAGTGAACCAGAGCTGAAGGAATTTGTTTCAAAGCCTTAAGTGAGAGGATGTGACAGAGAGACAGAGAGAAGGTCATTTTCATTGCATAGACCTTACCCTTACTCTCGCAGTACTAGGACTGGTGACTGTGGGAACATCCATGCTGAGCATGGATATTGGTTGTTGCAGAATGATAAACAGAAATAGACGTAGACTTGAGCAGATCTGAGTCCACACTGGGGAATCTCAGAAGAAACTGAGGGAGACTCTGATGAGGAGGGCCTGAAGCCCTCCAAAGAATTGGACAAAACCAGAACAGGGTCTGAGTCATCTTACCTCATTTGTACTTAAAAGTATGTGGGATCTGAGATGTTAGGTTTGCCATAAAAGACCTGGACAGGAAAACATTTATATGTGCTATAAAACTTTAATCAAAAACCTGGAGTGGGTACCCTGGTAGAATTTCAATCAGTGTCCCTCGTCTACTTATCACATTCTCTGATTCTTAAATGTCATCTAAAATCTCTGCCTTCTGAGTGACAAAGCAGAGAATGTGAGATTAGAAACAAATTGCCTGGCTAAACTCTGGGCTGCTTGGTATGTAAAACTGAAAGTGCCATTAACTTTGCCGAGCTGATAATCATCAAGGCTGTGATCTAGCATTTGTGTGAGAGAAGGCAGGGCCAGGCTTTCTGAGCTGTTGATTTCCGTCTAAGTGTTCTGTTTGATTGTGTGTTGATTTGGGAATCTGACTGGGGTGCCATGTACTCATCTTCCCACTTACTTAGGAAACTTGAAAGTTAGAACATCCACATTTAAAAAATTTTAAACAGATCCACAAATGGAAGTATTTATGCTCTCCTATTTTTGTGAAAAATACAACAGGCTGTACTGAAAATTTTCAGCAAGTGCTATTTATGCTTATTGCTTGGCATAAGTCCATCTCAGCTCTGTCTCCAAATAGTACATCCCTATGTGTCTGATTTGGATGTCTGGTTGGAGAAATGAATGATACTATTGAACAACATCTAAAGTCAAAATCACCCATCATCTTTACTCTATTGAATGGATGATAAAGAACTTATATAATGGGGAAAGAAAGGAAACAAACTTTGGTATTCTATAGAGGAATATGTTGCTATTTAAAATGATGACATATTTAAAAAGAATACCTAATAACATGAGAAGATACCGATAGTATAATGCTAAGCCAAAAAGTAGGTTACAAAGATGAATATATATCTCCACGTGGGATTGGGATGTTCCTAGCTCTTGATATGTGGCAGCATTAAGGCTGTGTTTGCTTCATTTAGAGACATAATAAATCTTTTCTTTTCCATAGACTATCTGGAAGGATGCTGACTTAATTGGCAGTATCTTTCCAAGCTCATTAGTCCATGTATGACTTCCTCAGTAAGAGCTTGCATTTTTACTGGGTCTGACTCAGGACCATTTGAAACAGACAAAATGATGGTCAGCTGTCCTTTGCTGTCACTAATCTGTTACTCAAGAATTTTGAAAACAATTGTTGGCACCACTATCTTGCCTATCATCTGCATGCCAGCACTTGTATAAAAGTCAATTACAAGACATTTGTCATTGTTTTTATACCATAACTTGATAATTTTACTTAGACAGGGGCATTTTGTATTGATAAATCTAGGTAGATTACCAAATCATAATACATTTATTAAAACACCAATTAGATCTTGCTCCCTCATCCATCACAAGACCTTTAATTCGGTGTGGTTTTGGCAGGATGTTCCAGAAATCACGTTCACCTAGTTAATGACTTAAATCAAATTGGCATTTCACGAGAATTCTTGAAATTTCAAGGTGAGCCATTCTTTATGTATTCTATAAATAATAAGCAATATTATTCTCTAGCCTTACTACTTCATTGTTGGAATACACCACGGGAAATAGCAAGTCTAGAAATAGTCTGATTTGGAAGAAAAAAAAATTTAGTAAATATTTATTGAGCACTTATTTGGGGCAAGGTGCTATGAGTATGTTTGGTTATAAAGTGTCAATAATTCAACTTGAACAAGCTCAAGCAAGAGATAGAGTTTATTGGAACGATACTGGTGTAGCTTACAGAATACAGAGACAAGAGGAAAATGAGGTTCCCTATGGTGTATGTTTTTCTGGGCTCCAAAAGTCACTGCAGATAGTGATTGCAGCCATGAAATTAAAAGACACTTACTCCTTAGAAGGAAAGTTATGACCAAGCTAGGCAGCATATTAAAAAGCAGAGACATTACTTTGCCAACAAAGGTCCATCTAGTCAAGGCTATGGTTTTTCCAGTGGTCATATACTGATGTGAGAGTTGAATTATAAAGAAAGCTGAGTGCCAAAGAATTGATGCTTTTGAACTGTGGTGTTGGAGAAGACTCTTGAGAGTCCCTTGGACTGCAAGGAGATCCAGCCAGTCCACTCTAAAGGAGATCAGTGCTGGGTGTTCATTGGAGGGACTGATGTTGAAGCTGAAACTCCAATACTTTGGCCACCTGATGTGAAGAGCTGACTCATTGGAAAAGACTCTGATGCTGGGAAAGACTGAGGGCAGGAGGAGACGGGGATGACAGAGGATGAGATGGCTGGATGGCATCACTGACTCAACGGACATGGATTTGGGTGGACTCCTGGAGTCTGTGATGTACAGGGAGGCCTGGCATGCTGTGATTCATGGGGTCACAAAGAGTGGGACACGACTGAACAACTGAACTGAACTGATGGCTTATATTTTCCTCTACAAGTTGATTTTATTCTCGTTAGCAACTGGAGCTTCCTCACTGAGCACAGAGGAACATGGCCTCAGACAGTGAAACACCACTTTATTTATGTCTCCCAAGATTTGGCAGCTCAGCTTAAGCAATCTTGTGATGAACTGTGGCCCAGCATGGGTCATATACCTCCCTTTAACCAATCGTGTTGGCCTGGGCGGATGGTACGTTATGATTGACCAAATGTGAGTCATGTACCCACATTTGGTTGGTTGCAGGGTACCATGATTGACAGTTGCCACAAGAACCATGTTTTCAGTTGGAGAGAAAGGAAAGTAATATTACAAGGAAAGATGAGAGTTAGGGGTGATAGCAAACTTTCCCTGAACAACAACTGAAGGAAACTAAAATGAGGAATATGAAGATGCATAATGTAGAGATACAGAAATATACACTGTACTCAAGAAATATACGTCCTGTCATGAAACTGACATGTTCACAGATACCTTTAACATCAGAAATCAAAGCAAAAAGTGAAAGGAGAGAGAAATGAAAAATGAGGAGAAATAGACAAGATAAAAGAAGGAAATGTGTTGAAGAGAGAATAGATAGGTCTCCTTTTTATAGAATGACAAATACATAATGTTGTAAGAAGATTAAAATGATAGCGGTGGGAAAAAAACAAACAAACAAACCAGTAAATCCAGTATGAAATGTACAAACTCAGCTAGTCTATACAATGTCTCAGAAGACGTAGTCCCTGTGCAAGTTCTTTGTGTGGTAATTTTTTTTTTCTTAAACAAAGCAAAGCAGCAACACCAGAGACCTCATTTTCCCTTCTTATTTTGCAGATATGCTTCCAGTTATAGTTAGCTTTATTTTATATTCTATAGACATAAGTCACTGTTTCTTTAAAATAAAAAGATGAAACATTTGGAATGGGAATTGCTGACAAACCAAGATGGTGGACAACACCCAGGATAGAAGTGCCTAGGGAAGGGATGGGACAAGGTCACGCAGAGTGAGAGAAAATGATGTCTCATGTTTGTCAGTTTGGCTGTGGCAGATGCATTTTATCAGGAGCCAAAGGACTGGCTACTATGCCAGACTATGGCACCTATTTGCTGTGTGGCCTCAGACAAGTTGTTTCACTTCTCTGGATCTCAAACTTTTCATCTGTAAAATGAGAGAGATTTAATTAGATCAGGAATGGCAAACTATTTCATCTTAAGCTCCAATTCTGATCAATTAACTATGAGAAGGATTATGTTTGGATTCAGTGAGGAAGATTTCAAGCAGTGAGACAGGTATCACGTTAAGCCATCAGCTGTCCTTAGTGCTTCAGTGAGAACTGGTTTGCTAGTTTTCCATATGAAGATGAGACATTTCCCCTACCAGAGAAGGGTATGAGGAAGCTGGTCCAGACTCCCATCCATGCAGCCAAACCCAGGATCTCTCCATCTTTACTGGCAGCATCTCTGGAATGAGTTTTCTGCATATTGCTTTCCCAGTTAACATGTTATAATAGTTTGTGCTGTTTTCTGATACATACATATCTCCTTGAGAATCTAATTATAGTCATGGACCAGGAGGAGCTACCAAAATACATAAATATCCCATTTTTTTGCATAAAATTTCAGGGGTTTCATAATCTTCCTAAAAATGCATATAGCACCAAGGATGCCCTCCAGGACTGTGGATATTAGGTGCAGTGTTACTTTAAAATCATGTCAAAAAATTGTAATTACAAATTGTGAAATTAGAAAAAATCTCATTATGTATTTAAATCAAGTTACCTCTGTCAAACTAAGTAGCATCCTATCTGCCTATGCATACTATATGTTTAGTTCCTTCAATAGGAAAAATTCAAGGATTTTTTTTTTTAATGACTAGCAGTTTCATGTAGGTAGGTTAGCAACTGAGTTAAGTAGTCAAGTCACTTTAGAGTTGAAGAGACTTGCTTTAGGTTTTCCACAAGTCAAAGGTGATTGGATGAATGGCTCCTTAAGGTTGGTGTCAGTTCGAATGTGCTTAGTTCAGTTCAGTCGCTCAGTTGTGTCCGACTCTTTGCAACCCCATGAACTGCAGCATGCCAGGCCTCCCTGTCCATCACCAACTCCTGGAGTCCACCCAAACCCTGTCCATCGAGTTAGTGGTGCCATCCAAGCATCTCATCCTCTGTTGTTCCCTTCTCCTCCTGCCTTCAATCTTTCCCAGCATCAGGGTCTTTTCCAGTGAGTCAGCTCTCTGCATCAGGTGGCCAAAGTATTAGAATTTTAGCTTCAACATCAGTCCCTCCAATGAAAACCCAGGACTGATTTCCTTTAGGATGGACTGATTGGATCTCCTTGCAGTCCAAGAGACTCTCAAGAGTCTTCAACACCAGCATTCAAAAGCATCAGTTTTTCTGTGCTCAGCTTCCTTTATAGACTCACATCCATACATGACCACTGGAAAAACCATAGCCTTGACTAGATGGACCTTTGTTGACACAGTAATGTCTCTGCTTTTTAATATGCTGTCTAGGTTAGTCGTAACTCTTTTAATTTCATGGCTGCAATCACCATCTGCAGTGATTTTGGAGCCCCAAAAATAAAGTCAGCCACTGTTTCCAGTGTTTCCCCATCTATTTGCCATGAAGTGATGGGACCGGATGCCATGATCTTAGTTTTCTGAATGTTGAGCTTTAAGCCAACTTTTTCACTCTCTTAATAATGTTCTAGTATATCATTAAATGAGTTTCCCAGGTGGTGCTAGTGGTAAAGAATCTGCCTGCCAATGCAGGAGACATAAGAGATGTGGGTTCAATCCCTGGGTTGGGATTCCCTGGAGGGGGACATGGCAGCCACCCAGTATTCTTGCCTGGAGAATCCCATGGACAGAGGAGCCTAGTAGGCTACAGTCCATGGGGACGCAAAGAGTAGTACATGACTGAGTGACTAACACACACACACAGTTAAATGATTCACTAGCACACCATTTACTAATGGAATCGAGTTCGGCTTAAGTCAGTTGGTGTTAGTAGTTGAGTGGCTTTTCAATCTAGTGGGCATACAGATCACCTAGTGGGTTCAAATGTGCATTATCAGGTCCAGAGCTCCAAATTTTGGATCTCTGAATCTGTGAGGGGCTTCCCTGGTGGCTTAGATGTTAAAGCATCTTCTTGCAATGTGGGAGACCTGGGTTTGATCCCTGGGTTGGAAAGATCCCCTGGAGAAGGAAATGGCAACCCACTCCAGTATTCTTGCCTAGAGAATCCCATGGAGGGAGGAGCCTGGTAGGCTACAGTCCACGGGGTCGCAAAGAGTTGGACACGACTGAGAGTCTGTGAGAAGAGCCAAGAAATATGCATTTAAAAAATATTCTCCTGGTGATTCTCATGCAAGTGGTCCTGGGTTCCTGCTTTGAGAAACACTGTGTTCTAGGGTGAGGCAAAGATCGTATCTTGTTTTTATTCCGATAAAATACCTTGTATAAAATGGATCATAAGAGCTCATTAACTTGAATTATTCCTGTTTTCGTGAATCATGGGAAAATTGCCTGGGCTCAGAAATGTTTTGCAGAGCATTGCATAGTATAATATACGCAGCTATGGAAAATGTTAGCACCAAACCATATGTCTTAGGAATCACAACTCAATTTCCTATACGATGTTTTTCAATATGTTGATCATTTTAAGCTGCTCATTTTCTAATCCTGAAAAAGGAGCCATGAACATTCTGTAATTCAGTAAAAATGGAATAGATGGCATGGTGACTTATTTCTTTTCCTATTATTCTAATGCACCTTGCAAATAGATGCTTTTTAATGGTATGGACATTTAGATCACCTTAGTGCCATTTCATCAGTGTTTGAAATTGCTCTGGTTTGGTTTTCATTAAAAATAAAACCAAAATCATCTCTTCTTTTTCTTTTTTAAACTGTGACTAGGATGCTTTTTGAATGAATCACTAGAAAAAGATATTCGGAATCTGGGACTTCCCTAGTGGTGCAGTGGTTAAGAACCCGCCTTCCTATGCAGGGGACATGGGTTCAATTCTGAACTAAGATCCCACGTGCCACAGAGGGACTAAACCTGCATACCACAGCTGGAGTCCATGTGCTGCAATGAAAGACCCCACATGCTGCAACTAAGACCCGAGTCAGCCAAATAAATACATAAATTAATTTTAAGTATGTAAATTAAATCACATGTTCACTCCTTTTATGTGTCAGTAACATATATGTTAGTACTTTATAGCTATCTCAGCCTCACCGCAACCCCTTTAAGAAGCAATTGCTATACCCATTTTATGGATGAAGTTACAGATTCAGAGAAATAAATAGCTCAAAGTCACCCAGCCAATAGCCAGTAGATTTGGAAATTGTTTTTGTCTAACATTTTAATGACCATTTTCCAGTGTACATGTGTTATCAGGGTTTACTGAAGTGGTCGTTTGTAACAAGCTTCATGTATTTGAGTATAATTTTTCAAATATGACTATAACTTGCCAGTGGTCTACCTGGGCCAGAGAGAATGTTTTCTATTGGATCAGAGTCATAATCCAGTGTCAAAGACTAAAACAAAGCCTGAGTGAGTGTGTGTGTGTGTGTGTGTGTGTGTGTGTGTGTGTGTGTGTACATATAATTCTCCTAGATATTGGGAAAAATAGGTTACTGGTAAGACTGCAGTTTACCCAAATTGCTCTCATCAGTTAATCTAATTTTATTATTATATCATTTTCTGTCCAGCCCAATTTTTCTTGAATTACCTCAGTTTTCTTATCACTTTTATGTTCTCATTATATGCTAGCTACCAATTTATGTATATGGATACACACATACATACATGTAGTTAATCTTCATAGTTCGTATAGAAAATAGACACTATTGCCATAATATTCCCCTCTTACTCGTGAAAAAAAAAACAACATTTATTGCAAGAACAAATAGTTTGTTCAAGGTCAAACATAACTAAGTGACAGAACCAGGGTTTGTTCTTAAGTCTGGCTGACTTTGAAAGCCTGTTCTCCTAGCTTCTTCCCAGCTGCAGCAGGTATCACAAACTCAAATGCAGACTAACCATGAAAATGACCGTAGATGGTCAGGAGTTAAAAAAGAAATTGCTTGGCTCTCTTGGTCACTCAGCTGTATTTCCAGTTTATATAGGGAACTGGAAACAGAGAAATATTTCTCTGCTATTAGAAAATAATAGATCAAGTTTAATGATACAGGACAAGCAATGACCATCCCTGGGGTCAAGAAGCAACTGGGAGCAATGGGTAGCCTGCAGTGGGCTGGGGACATTTAGAGGAACAGCCATTACTCCCCCAAAGCTAACTGCTGCATGAGAACATAATGATCTAGGGGGTCGGATTTTCTAAGTTTTAAGGAAAACTGGGACTCTAGATTTTTATGTAACATCTCTTTAATTTTTAAAAAATTGTCTTAGAGTATGTTTTTTAAGTGTCAGCTAAAGAAAACAAGTATGCCAGCCAAATCAAATTTCTAGGCCACTTATTTTCTACCTCTGTAATTATTACTTGCTTGACATTTAAAAATAAATAGAAAACCAGCATATGACATAGCAGTCAGCTTTTCTGGCTTCCCAAGTAGACTGCGTTAAGTTCCTCCTCCTTATGCTTTATTAAATTCCCCTATTCTTTATGTGTCTGGAGGAGTTATGTCTACAGTAATGATGGTGTTAGAAGCCCTTAAACCTTTGTCTTTCCTGTTCTAAATACTGTGTCACACCCTTTTGTTTATGAGAAACAATGTGGCGGTATGTATCATTTCTCTGTCGTTAGTCACTGTCATCAGGTTTTCAGAGAATGCCTTCCCTTGGTTAAGAGCCTGGTGGAAGCGGCTGTCCCTGCTTGCTGTGCCGTCATCTGCTCATTATGCTGGCCCCGAAAGGATGTGGGAAGCGGTTCTTGCCACACGCTGACATCACCAGCAGACAGAGCCCTCAGCTCTGCTAATCTGTGAAATTGTTTCCCACTCTCCAGCGCACTAAAAGCTAATTGCTTTCTTCAATGAAACAAAGCTATCCATTGAGCCAGTTTGTTGAACTGGGAAACTACTCACCTATGACAGTCAGCTTATCTGTTTTTTTTTTTTTTTTAGAAGTATTAGCCACTGGGACATAATTAACCTTAAATAGTCAAATAGTGAGCTGACCATGTGGGCAACTTTCTCTTTCTGGGCGATCTTTGTCTCTTATTTTAAAACCCCAAACTCACTCTCCATCTGAGAAGTGATTTGACTTTACTTGATACTAGAAGCAATCACATTTTTTATGGTGGATGCAAGGATTAATAGTTAAATTAATTGTATATTTAGAGGGCATATTTATTCATAAACATAATATTCAGTACATAGATGTTACATGAGGGAGGGATGTGCAGCTCATGAAATACTATTGCTGATGTAAATTACAGTAATCCTCTTAAAAGGCCAGAGGGAGAGAAGTTTAAGCTTCCTTGGCCTCATGCTTCATCTCACTTACCTACACCTCTGTTTTTCAATCAGTGTTGATGAATTGCTCTACATGACACCCTTTTGGATTTGGTACAAGGAATTGAGTGCAACTGGACAAACCTGATAATGTTTGTTTACTTTTAATTCTTATTGGAGTATAGTTGCTTGACAATGTTGTCTTAGTTTCTGCTGTACAGCAAAGTGAATCAGCTATGTGTAAACATATATCTCCCTTTATTGGATTTCCTTCTCATTAAGTAGAGTTTCCTGTGCTATATAGTAGGTTCTCATTAGTTATCTATTTTATGCGTAGTAGCGTATATCTGTTGATCCCAGTCTCTCAATTTATCCCCTTCTTCTCTCTCCACTTGCTGTCCTTATGCTTGTTCTCTGTGTGTGAGTCTCTATTTCTGCTTTGCAAATAAGATCACCTATACTGTTTTTCTAGATTCCATGTATATGTATCAATATATGATATTTTTCTCTTTCTGATTTGCTTCATTCTGTATGACAGTTCTAGATCCCTCCGTATCTCTGCAAACAACATAATTTTGTTCCTTTTTTGGCTGAATAATATTCCATTGTATACATGTGCCACATATCTATCCATTCCTCTGTTCTTGGATGTTTAAGTTGCTTCCATGTCCTGGCTATGGTAAATAGTGCCACATTAAACAGTTCATGCAGCTCAATATAAAACAACCCAACAACAACTCAATCAAAAATTGGGCAGAAGACCTAAATAGACATTTCTCTAAAGAAGACATACAGATAGTCAAGAGGCACATGAAAAGATGCTCAATACCACTCATTAGAGAAATGCAAATCAAAATTATAATGAGGTATCACCTCACACCAATCAGAATGGCCATCATAAAAGAAAAAATAATCAACAAACAATAAATACTGGAGAGGATATGGAGAAAAAGAAACATTCTTGCACTGTTGGTGGGAATGTGGAATGGTGCAGCCTGATTGTTTTGAAGGCACCGCCAAAGCTGATTCTTTCATTCTAGTTGAAGTGATTAGACTATTGGCCTAATTAGTATCTAAAATGCATGTCATGGCACAGTTGAATTTAGTGGTAGTTACTATTTAATAGGTCACATAAAATACTTTGTTCTGCATTTTTAATGTGGCACATGTGGGAGGTGACAGAGTGAAGGTGCCTTTTAGTCTGAATAGCAACACATATTTCCTAAAGATGAAGGCTATTAGCTGGATGGACCATCTCTGGGAAAATAAGAGGAGCAGAGTTCTTTGTATCATTTCAAAGTGAAAAAGGGAAGCACATGAGGAGGGGAGCTGAGAAATGTGCTGTGGGGTTTGTTTAGATGGGGAGGGGGCCAAAAATAAGCAACAGAAAATCTGCGGGTTTACAGTTTTTGGTCTCTTAAAAGATGTACACGCTACTGTTTTTTTCTTTCTTACATTTTTTAGCTTCACAAGATGGTATTTAATTGAAGAAAAAATAATACCATGTGGAACTGTATAAAGGGAGAAACTCATAGTCACTTTCCCTCTTCATTCCACCAAACAGAGAAGACCCTGGTTAAAGTATTTCACCTCTCTAACTTCCTCTTTCCTTGTCTATAAATCGAATATAACAATAGTATCACCTCTGTAGGTTTGTTGTGAGATTTAAATGAATTAATATATGAAAACAACTTTTGGCAATGTCTTTTCAGATCAGCAAATTTCTCTATGAATCTAATCTATCCACTGTATTATTCCTCCCCTTGCTTCTCACCAGACCAATGTATCAACAGTTTGTTTCATGTTCTCACAAAAAGAACTCTCTCTTTCTTTTAACACCTGCTTTATATTTCAAAATGTGAATATACTATACATTTATAGTATATTTATAGTATATTTATTTATAGAATATATTAGTCCTCTTTTAAAGAATATTTACATTATTGCCATTTGTATTGCCTAAGGGCTATTAGAAACAAAATTCTGCAAAAATATCCTACATATATACCCTTTCCATATGACCAGAAATGGGGTGGCTAGGACACAGGATCTATGTATTTGTTTGGTGAATATTACCAATTGTCTTTCAAACTAGTTGAGCTGATTTACACTTCTGTTAATATTATCTGAGACTTCCCTTTGCTCTGCACTTTCGCTGGCATCAGTGGGGGTGATTTTGCTGCATGGTGATGGTTGTTTTTGTGTAACTGTGTGTCCATGGGTACCTTGTCATGTATGTGTGTGTGTGTGTGTGTGTGTGTGTGTGTGTGTGTGCATGTGTGTATAGTTTTATTTTGATTCTACACTCTGACACATTGCTTTCCACACACGCAAAGGGCAAAGAGTAGCTGTGTTTGTAGGAGCATCTTTATAGAGCATCTGTATCTAGCTCCCCAGGGAAACAACTTTGGTTTTAACTGAGTGACCTATTGTCCAGATGTGACTCCAAAGTAAAAGCAGTCCAAGTCCTGACTCTTCTCTTCCTCTCTGTTGTTCTAAAGTCCTGTGGGACTTAATGAGTGTTTACGGTTTAGAAGAGGCTGACATAGTGTGGTGAGAAATGGAGTTGACTGTCAACTATCAATTATAATTATCTGGTTCCTTAAATATCTCCTGCACTGCTGTATCATAGAGTTAAACCTTCTCCTCAAAGAATTTAATTTTTAGGGACCATATGAAAAACTATGCACTTTATTTATCTCTTTGTCCTCCCTCTAAAAGGCTATTGCTTATGGCCTAGGGAATTGGTATCATGGAAAGAAAACTGACCTTGGGGCCAGGACACCTAGATTCTAGTCCCAGGATAGCAGGCAGTTAAGAGACTAGAGGTCTGGGTCCAAATTCCATCCTGTCAGTTACTTCCTAGGCAACACTGGGGAAGATGTTTAACTTTTTGTAGATTTAGTTTCTTCCTGCATCATATGGTTATAATAATATTTCCTACTGCCATCTATCAACATTCTTGATTATAGATAATAAAAATGAATTTGCAATATTTTAAGCAGAAGGACATTTTTAGACTAAGGACTTCTTAGATTAACAGGAGGCTGTAAATTCAGTTCTAGAAAACAGGCAATAAATGAGGTTCTTGGAAGGCTGGTCACAGGTACAATCTGGCTAGGATGCCCTAGGTCTCCACTGTGAATATATACTTATGCATTTTTCACATTTACACCATTTTCCCAAGGTTTGAATTTCTGAGGATAGTAATCAGTTGGCCCAGCCTGAGTTAAGAATTCAACACAAACGGTGCTGGGGACAAGAGCAGAAGTAACTATATCATTTATCCTCTATGATGAGAAACGTGTTGCTGCCTCCAACAAGACCATGAAGGAAGGAAAATGGAGTGATGAATAGCATGGATTTGGGGTCCAGAAGCCCTGAGTTCAAGTCCTAGAGCCACTCCTTAATCCACTTTTGCTTTGTGGTAAAATGAGGATAGTTAAGATACTTACTTTATTAGAATTACCCTGATAATTGAATGCATTGGTGTAAAATGCTTAGAATGATATCTGACATACAATAAGCTCATCAGACGTTGCCTCTTATTAATTTCCTCAGATAAGAAGGAGGTAATACTGGATAGCTAAATACAAAAATTAACAAACCTACCCACCAATATCAATACTTACACATAATACGTGTTCCATGCCAATGGCAGTTTTTCTTATTACAATTTATGAGACTGGAATTCTACTTTCAACAGACTTGGCTATTATTACTCTCTTCAAATGTAAAATTAGAAGGTGGCACATGACATTTAAAGTATCTGACAATCCTAAAATACTATGAATAGGATTCAGGAAAAGATAAGGATACTTGGGGGAAAGATAAGAGATGGCTTACAGCTTTGTTGCCAGACAAGGTCTTTGCCAGCCACATGTGGCTGTTGTATACTTGAAATGAGGCCGATCTCAACTGAGATATGAGTAGAACACACAGTAGACTTCAAAGACTTTGTACAAAAAGAAAGATTATAAGTTATTACATTAGAATTTTTAAAGTCTTTGTTACATGTAGAAATTATATCTTATATATATGAAAAAGTGAAAGTGTTGGTGGCTCAGTCATGGCCAACTCTTTGCAGTCCCTTGGACTGTAATGCGCTCGGCTCCTCTGTCCTTGGAATTCTCCTGGCAAGAATACTGGAGTAGGTTACCAATCCCTTCTCCAGGGGATCTTCCCAACCCAGGGATGAAAGCCAGGTCTCCTGCACTGCAGGCAGATTCTTTACTGTCTGAGCCAAGTGAAGCCTATAAATAAAACATACTCGTAAAATTAAATCTCCCCATTTCTTTTTACCTTTTTAAAATATGGCTACTGGAAACTTTTTGAATGACTTAATGTGACTCATATTATATATCTCTTGGCCATTGCTAGGCTAGATCAGTTACATAGTTGAGTACTCTGGAAACAGTTTTATGTTTGATCTTTGTTTAGTCAAGATATTTTCATTTTCAATGGACAGAAATCCAACTCAACTTGCTCTAATATAATAAAAATAATTGGAATGCAATAGTTCATGAGAGGTACAGAAATAGCCTATCTTCAGACTTGGAAAAATCCAAGAATTGAATCTAAGTCATTACTCTGTGTGAGCATATAGGTGAACTCTTTCCATCTCTTAGCTGTTTTCCACTGTGCTGGCCTCACTCCTAGTCATGTCCTCACTTCCTGGTAGCCACAGCACTAACACATCTAAAGCTTTATGTATCCTAGTCTGGGAGAACAAGAGGTAGTCTCATTCCTTTAATCCCAACAAATCTAGCTTGGATCATGTGCCCACACTTGCACATAATAAGCATGGCGTATTATGCTTTGATTATTCAGACCTAGGCCACCAGGTATTCACTGGAGCAAAGTTGGAGATATCATTTAAACCTCATGGAGTAAGAATGAGGATCACCAAGAAAATATGGTTTCTGTTTCTAGAACTAGTCCAAATGGCCGCTCAGCAGAGAAAATCAATCATCATAGGCGGTAGGGGGAGAAAGAGGGATCATCTTGCACTGTTCCTCATACACTTCATTCCATCACTCACCAGATCCTATTAATTTGCCTCCTAGACACCTTCAGACACACCCAAACATCCCCTACCACTTGCACTAGCTGCCTAGCTGTTCTCCTTAGTTTTAATCTCATTTTGCTGAAATCCAAAATCTATTGTTCACACTACTTAGAGTAATTATTTATTTAGTTAATGAAACATTTTTTACAATACTCATGTATATAGAAAACAGAACAGAGCAAAATGTTTGACAATGAACTATTCAAAAGTAAACATTTTTGTAACCACAAGATACTCTAAAACTCCCTTCCATGAGTCTCAATCCAAACACAATCCCTCTGTTCCCCCTTGTAATTTTTTTAAGTTAAAACCACTCTAATTTTTATACTAAATATTTCTTTGGCATTTTCATAGTTATTTCTTCATCCTTTTCTTTGCATTACAACTACACTTTTGAAAACTCAAGCTCTTCGATGTGTGGAGTTTCTCAGAGCTTGGATGTGGCTGTAGGCAAACACATCAAATAATGAAATATGTTCCTGTGACCTCTGTATTTTCTATAAAATAACAGCTGAGTCTGGAGACTGGAGCTAACTCAGGGTAGATTCCTTAGCTACATTATGATAACATATATCTGGTCACCTTTTATTTTATGGGTATAGCCCTTGATATTTAATGCCTGTATCTGTTAATTCATTGTAATTTGTAAAATGGTGGCATGTTGATTCTATTACTTAATTTTTATTTATTTTTAACAATTTTTGATGTAAAACATATGTCATAAAAGTCATCCATTAAAGATGTATAATACAAAGATTTTAAAATATTTCATATGGCTGTGAAAGATCACCACAACCTAATTTTAGAATATTTTGTCTCCTCTCAAAACAGACCCTGTACCTATTAGGAGTTATTTCATATCCCACCTTAGCCCACCCTCAAGCCTTAGTTCAGTTCAGTTCAGTGACTAAGTCATGTCTGACTCTTTGCAACCCCATGGACCGCAGCACGCCAGGCCTCCCAGTCCATCCTCAACTTCCAGAGTTTACTCACTGGTGTCCATTGAGTCGGTGATGCCATCCAACCATTTCATCCTCTGTCATCCCCTTCTCCTCCCACTTTCAATCTTTCCCAGCATCAGGGATTTTTCAAATGAGTCAGGCCTTTGCATCAGGTGGCCAAAATATTGGAGTTTCAGCTTCAGCATCAGTCCTTCCAATTCAGGACCAGTTTCCTTTAGGTTGGACTGGTTGAATCTCCTTGCTGTCCAAGGGACTCTCAAGAGTCTTCTCCAACAACACAGTTCAAAAGCATCCATTCTTCAGCACTCAGCTTTCTTTATAGTCCAACTCTCACATCCATTCACATCTAGTGGAAAAACATAGCTTTGATTAGGTGGACCTTTGTTGGCAAAGTGATGTCTCTGCTTTTGAATATGCTATCTAGGTTGGTTATAATTTTTCTTCCAAGGAGTAAGTGTCTTTTAATTACATGGCTGCAGTCACCATCTGCAGTGATTTTGGAGCCCCCAAAGTATAAAATCTGTCACTGTTTCCATTGCTTCCCCATCTATATGCCATGAAGTCATGGGACCGCATGCCATGATCTTAGTTTTCTGAATGTTGAGTTTTAAGCCACCCATTTTTACTCTCCTCTTTCACTTTCATCAGGAGGCTCTTTAGTTCTTATTTGCTTCTGCCATGACGGTGGTGTCATCTGCATATCTGAGGTTATTGATATTTCTCCCGGCAAATTTGATTCCAGCTTGTGCTTCATCCAGTCCAACATGTCTCATGATGTACTCTGCATATAAGTTAAATAAGCAGAATGACAATATACAGCCTTGACATACTCCTTTTCTGATTTGGAACCAGTCTGTTGTTCCATGTCTAGTTCTAACCATTGCTTCTTGACCCACATACAGATTTCTCAAGCCTTAAGCAACCATTAATTATAGATGTGCCTATTCTGAACATTTTATATAAATGGAATCTTACAATATATGCTTTCTCATATTTGATTTCTTTTATTTAGCATAATATTTTAAAGGTTCATTCATGTTGGAGAATATATGACTACTTCATTTCTTTTTTAATAGCTAACAACATTTCATTGTATAAATATGCTGTATTTTGCTTGTTCATGTACTAGTTAATGGATATTTGAGTTGTTTTCACCCCTGGAGAAGTAAATGACAATCCACTCCCATACTCTTGCTTGGAAAATCCCATGGTTGGAGGAGCCTGGTAGGCTACAGTCCATGATGTCACAAAGAGTCAGACAGGACTGAGTGACTTCACTTTCACTTTCACCTTTTCCCTATAACAAATAATGCTGCTATAAACATTTATGTACACATTTCTGTGAGAATATATTTTAACTTCTCTTGGGTAATATTTAGGAGTGGGATTGTTGTATTATATAGTAACTCTGTATTCAAGTTTTTAAGAACCTACTACACTGTTTTCCAAATTGGAAGCACCATTTTATGTTTCTACCTCTAAAGTATAAAGTTTCCAGTTTCTCCACATCTTTGTCAAAACTTATTATCTGACTTTCTGATTATAGCCATCCTTTTGGGTGTGAAATAATATTACAGTTTTGATTTATATTTCCCAAATGACTCATTATACTGAATAGTTCTTCAGTGAATGTATTACTAGTGAGTCTAGATTTTGGAGGAATGTCTATTTTTGTCCTTTTTTAAAAAATAAATTGGTTTATTTACATTTCCATTGAGTTGTGAGAGTTTTTATATCCTAGATACAAGAACTTTGTCAGATACATGAATTGCAAATATTTTATCTCATTCTATGGATCATCAGTTTTTCTTTCCCAGTTGTTGTTCAGTCACTCAGTCATGTCCAGCTCTTTGCAACTCAATGGACTGCAGCATGCCAGTCTTCCCGTCCTTCACTATCTCCTGGAGTTTGCTCAGACTTACATCCATTGAGTCGATGATGCCATCCAACCATCTCATCCTCTGTCGCCCCTTTCTCCTCCTGCCCTCAATCTTTTCCAGCATCAGGGTCTTTTCCAATGAGTAGGCTCTTTATAGCAGGTGGCCAAAGTATTGGAAGTTTAGCTTCAGTATCAGTCCTTCCAGTGAATTTTCAGAGATGATTTCCTTTAAGATTGACTAGTTTGATCTCCTTGCTGTCCAAGTGACTCTCAAGAGTCTTCTTCAGCACCACCGTTTGAAAGCCTCAGTTCTTCAGTGCTCTGCCTTCTTTATGATCCAACTGTCGTATCTGTACATGACTACTGGAAGAACTGTTGCTTTGACTATATGGACCTTTGTTAGCAAAATGATGTCTTTTCTTTTAATATGTTTTCTAGGTTTATCATAGCTTTTCTTTCAAGGAGCAATCATCTTTTAATTTCATGGTTGTAGTCACCATCCACAGTGATTTTGGAGCCCAAGAAAACAAAGTCTGTCACTGATTCCAATTTTTTCCCATCTATTTGCCATGGAGTGATGGGCCCAGATGCCCTGATCTTTGTTTTTTGAATGTTGAATTTTAGGCCAGTTTTTTTTCACTATCCTCTGTCACCTTCATCAAGAGGCTCTTTGGTTCCTCTTCATTTTCTGCCAGTAGAGTAGAGTCATCTGCAGATTTATAGTAGAAAGTTGATAATTTTGATGTAACTTACTTTTATTGTTGTTGTTGTTTATTTTATTATTCATATTAAAGAAATCATTGGCTAATGCAAGGGTAAAAAATGTATCAGTATATCTTTTCTAAGAGTTTTATATTTTTAGCTTACATTTAGGTCTGTAAATTTTTGAGTTACTTTTTGTATATTGTGTACTTTTTGTATATTGTATATTGTTTATTTTGTATATTGAGATAGGAGTTGAACTTCATTATTTTGCATGTTAATATCCAATTGTCTCCATAACATTTGCTGAAAAGACTACTCTTTTCACAATGGTTGTCTTGGTACTCATTGAAAACCCAGTAAATATAAATGTAAAGTTTTATTTATGGACTCTCAACTTTTTCTATTAATTTATATATCTATCCTTATATAGTATCACACTGTTTTGACTATGGTAGTTTTCCACTAACCTTTGAAATCAGGAGTCATGTGTCCTTTGACTTTGCTCTTCTTTTTCAAGATTGTTTTTATTATTCTAAGTCCCATCCATTTTCTTATGAATTTTAAGATCAGCCTGCCAATTTCTGGGGGTGGGGGGAAACACATTTGGAATTTTAATATGGATAGTTTTGAATTTACAGACTTATTTGTGGATTATTGCCATTTTAATAATAGTAAGTCTTTCATCAATAAGCATTAAGATAATATTATATTCTACTGTTGTTCAATGAAGTGTTATATATATTTTTAATATTTAAAAGCTTTTGAATTGTTAAAGTTTTCTATATTTTCTTCCCAGTTTGTCTTAACCATATTGAAAGTGAATATTGAAGTCTCCCAACTAATATTTTTGAGTTTTCTTTTTCTTTATCCCCTTTTAATCTGCAGATTTTGCTTCATGTGTTTTGGGGATGTGCTGCTCATTGCATATACAGCCCTCCATTGGTATCCATAAGGATTTGCTTCCAGAACCCTCATGTGGATACCAAACTCTGAGGATGCTCATGTCCTTCTTATAAAGGGATGTTTATTTGGAAACAACCTATGTACATTCTCCTAAATGCTTTAAATCATTTCTAGATTACTTATGATACCTAATACAAAGTTAATACTATAGAAATAATTTTAAAACAATGTAAATGCCATGTAAACAGTTGTCAACATGTTACAAATACAGGTTTTCATTTTGGATCTTCCTGTGTACTACTTTTAAAAAATATTTTTGTTCTGCACTTGGTTGAATTGGTGGATACAGAATCATGAATATGGAGTCAACTGTATGTTTATAATTGTTTTATTTTCCTGATGGACTGTTTTTTATCATGACATCTCACTCTTCATTTCTAGTATTTTTTGTTTGTTTTAAAGTTATTTTCATATTATTATTTGAGAATAATATTTTTAGAATTCTCACATATTATATACAACTAATATATAATTAATTTCATTATATATTATATGTAAGAATAATAACCTCTATTGTTATAAAATATATTTTCTTCTATTAGTCTAGCCAGTTCAGCTCTTTTATGGTTGTTGTTTACTTGGCATATGTTTTTATATACTTTTACTATTTATATCCTTGCATCTAAAACATGTTTCCTACACAAAGCATATAGTTGTATCTTATTTTATATCCCATTTCATAATCCTTGCCTTTTGATGGCATTGTTTAAACCATTCACATGTAACATTTTTGATATATTTGAATTTATAGCTGCCATTTTTCTTTTTGTTTTCAATATGTCTGAGTATTTTTTTGAATGTATTTCTCCTTTATTACCTTCTTTTGTAGTAACTGTAATTTTTAGTGTAGCATTTTAATTCCTGTTTGAATTTTTTATTTCTTTTCATAGTGGTTGCTCTAAGCCTTATAATAAACATTGTAACTCATCATAATCTATTTCAGATTTATTCATAGCTTCAGGGAAATATAGAAGTGTTACATTTATATGGCTCCATTTCATCCCATCTTTCCAACATTTTTGTGCATTTACTGTTATACATTTTGTGTTTATGTTGCAAACCAAAAATACATTATAATTGTATTTTTCACTTTGCATAATTTTATATCTTTTAAAGAAGCTAAGGAAAGAAACGATTGTGAGTATATATTTATTGGGAGCTTTCCAGGTGGCTCAGATAATAAAGAATCAGCCTGCAATACAGGAGACCCAGGTTCAATCCCTGGGTTGCGAAGATCCCCTGGAGTGAGTTTCTATGTTAACTTTCCTATTTACCCCTTTCTAGGTCTCTTAATTATTTCTTTGGATTTGAGTTGCCATCTGGTTTCATTTTCTTACTCCAAAATAGCTTTTTTCTGACCAATTTCCTTTGTGTGTTATTGTCAAATTTATTACTTTTGGTGTGATATAGGCTCCATGTTATAATTATATTATATTGTTTTATGTAATTGCTTTGCATATCAGTCAAGAGAACAAACAAAATGAAATATGCAATTATACTATCTTTTGAAATTGTCTATATAATTACCTTTAATGGTATTCTTTGTTTTATAATGTGGATTCTAGTTACATCTGCTATTACTTGTTTCTTAGTGTGAAGAATTTTCTTTAGTTTTTCTGGTAAGGAAGATCTATTTGCAACAAATATTCTCAGCTTTTTTTTGCCTGGCAATGTCTTTATTTTGATTTTATTATTTATTTATTTTTAAAAAGTTTAAAAGATCTCTATTTTTTTTTAAGATAACTTTGCTGGATATAGTAATCTTAGTTGATAGCTTTTTATTTTCCATACTTTGTTCCATCCCACTACATTCTGATCTCCCTCGTTTCCTGATAAGAAATTAGTTGTTAACCTTATTGGAGTTTTTATAAATGGTGAGTTATTTTTCTTGTGCTGCTTCTAACATTCTGTCATTGTCTTTCAACACTTTTATTATGATATGCCTTGATTCAAGTCTCTGTATTTATTCTATTTGGAGTTTATTGAAGTTCTTAGATATGTAAATTAATGTTTCAAATCAAATTTGGAAAGATTTTAGACGTTACTTCTTCAAGTAGGTTTTCTGTCTTTCCTTCTGGTCCACCTATTACACCTGTTTCTATGTCAAGATAATGAATTTGTTCCTCTTCATCCTCCATATGTGATTGAGTTACTTTATTTTTATTATCAACAATCAGGTTATATGATCAGTTTAAATCTATTGCATTTATTATCCTTATGAAGCTCAAATTGTTCTATTTTTGGCCTGCCAGAGTTTCTTCACTTTGGCTTTTGAGTTTTTTTTGAAATGACTTTAGCAGTCATTGATGACTTCCTTGCTATCAAGCATGATGAGGTATTCCAGGCTCATCTGGTACATTTCCTACCTCTGACCTGTAATTAGTTTTCTCCAAGAAGGTCTGGTTTACTTTTTATTTCAAAATCAGTTTCTGGTTACCAGAGGGTGGGGGGTTGGTAAATTGGGAGACTAGGATTGACATATATCCACTGCTGCTGCTGCTTAGTCACTTCAGCCTTGTCTGACTCTGTGCAGCCCTGTGGACTGCAGCCCGCCAGGCTCCTCTGTCCATGGAATTCTGCAGGCAAGAATACTGGAGTGGGGTTGCCATGCCCTCCTCCAGGGGATCTTCCTGACCCAGGGATTGAACCCAGGTCTCCTGCATTGCAGGCGGATTCTTTACCACTGAGCTACCAAGGAAGCCCCATATAGACTACTATATATAAAATAGATGACTGATAGAAACCTGCTGTAGAGCACCAGGAGCTCTTCTCAGTACTCTGTAATGGCTATACAGGAAAGGAATCTTAAAAAGAGAATAATATGTGTATTGTATATTTGTAACCCATTCACTTAGCTGTATACCTGAAACCAACAAAACACTAATTTAACTATATTCTAATAATTTTTTTTGAAAAGACACAACAGATTAACAGGAGAAAAAAAAGCAACTGTAATTCAAGACACAGAAGTCTCATAGAAATGGGACAAAAGAAATGGCCAAAACAGGCAGCTTTTATAACTTTTTAGACAAAGCAGCAATAAATATGAGAGGAATTGACAGGACAAAGAAAAGATCATAATCTCTGTGTGAAAAGTTCTCATTGGTACTTGAATAGTCACATACATATGTCTTCTAAATTCATAATGATACTTATAATTCAGATTAAAAACTTCAGGACTTTTACTTAAACTCTGTTTTTTTGTTTTTTGTTTTTTCCACATCGAAAATCATACACACTATACTCTCTTCTTCTTGGACTTCATTTAATTTAGTTCCACAAGTATATCAATTAGAGTTTGATCAGGGAAGCAGACCATTTTGAATAATATGGAGTAAGGGATGGGTCTTAAGGGTTAGATTTTACATAATAGTGAGAGCTAGTGGGGAAATCTGTTGAAGGCTGTTTCCTCTAAGTCTGATAATTGGGACTGAAGTTGATGTAGGTAAGGAGGGAAGAAACACCATACATAAAGTAGAAAAAAAGCAAGCAAAAAGTGGAACCCACAAGAAGAACCTGTGTCTCCTGTCTCACCACCTATAGCCCTAACGCTGTCGTTATATGCCCAAGAAACTGGTGCCCTTTGCTATAGAATTGTACATGTGCTTGACTGAGGACTCAGAAAAGCTGAAGAAAGGTATTTGATAGGAATTGAAGTGGGTTAGGACCTGACTGATGCCAGTTATCAGCAAAGTGAGCCAGCAGATAATTACTGCATGGGTAAGTGGTAGTAGCACATGGAGACCCATACCGACATTCACAGAATAATGCCTGCAGTTCTACCTCTGCTTTCCAAAATTTATGCGATTTCTGTTACAGACGACTGTAATCTACAAATACACATGGAAAGAAATGCTGGGAAATGCAACTCCAGCTTGGACAAATTAACAAAGTAGTAAACTACCCCTTCTGATAGATAGGTATTTAATGTTAACTGCAAGTCCTTATCTTGGCACCTCTCTAGTCATTTTGGATAGATAAATCTTGTTCTATGTTTTCCAGAAAGTTCTGAAGAGACTATTTGTTTAATAGTCACAATTTTTTGATAACAGTTTGTGCCACTTATACCTGTAAGATTGTGTTGCTAGATGTAAAGCCTTGGCTTGTACCTTCTTTCTTTGAATACCCTAAATATGATCTTCTATTTTCATCTGGCATAAATCATTGCTATCAAAAACCTGATAATAAGTTAATATTCTTTCACTAGTAAATCAGATATTTCTTTTATTTTTCTTAAAGTCATGTAATAATTGAATTTTCTTGCTTTATAATTCTTAACATATTCTTTGTTCCCTTGCTTCAGTTTTCTTCTTTAGCTTGTTGCTCTGCCACCTTCTCTTACTTTTCTTATTTTGTTGTGTAAAATTTGAGCTCAACAGCTTTATGTTGCTTATATTTATGGGAAATTATGTTTCCTGAATTTTTAGAATGAGGTGAGGTTTAGGGATATTCTAATTTTACAGAGCTCCCTCTTCTCTTGTTTAAAAGTGAGTAAAGTCTCTCAGTGATGTCCGACTCTTTGTGACCCCATGGACTATACAGTCCATGCATTTCTCTCAGCCATAATACTGGAGTGGGTAGCCTTTCCCTTCTCCAGGGGATCTTCCCAATCCAGAGATCGAACCCAGGTATCCTTCATTGTGGGCAGATTCTTTACCAGCTGAGCCACAAGGGAAGCCCAAGAATACTGGAGTGGGTAGCCTATCCCTTCTCGAGGGGATCTTCCCAACCCAGGAATCGAACTGGGGTCTCCTGCATTGCAGGCAGATTCTTTACCAATTATTATTGATTTTTCTCTTGTTTGAATATAATGTTAAAAACATGTTTGCTGCTTTCTTGAATTTCCGAGCTACATTCTTCTCATTTTGGCCTACACTTTATTTTTCTTTTATTTCTGTTCTGTCTTGTTCAGTTTTATGCTACTCCCAGTAATTTCTTTTTAGTATAGGACCTATCTTAGAAAGGAGTCCTGGCAGGTTGGTAATTAGGTTTATTGAATTAGCTTGCTCCAGTCAATTAAGTCCATATTATGGACCTTTCTTCAGTACTGGAGGACAAAACCTCCCAGTTTATGCTGTTGCTCTCACATTTGGAGAAGGCAATGGCACCTCACTCCAGTACTCTTGCCTGGAAGGTCCCATGGATGGAGGAGCCTTCTAAGCTGCGGTCCATGGGGTCGCTAAGAGTCGGACACGACTGACTGACTTCACTTCCACTTTTCACTTTCCTGCATTGGAGAGGGAAATGGCAACCCACTCCAGTGTTCTTGCCTGGAGAATCCCAGGGACAGGGGAGACTGGTGGGCTGCTATCTGTGGGGTCACACAGAGTTGGACACGACTGAAGCGACTTAGCAGCAGCAGCAGCAGCAGCAGCTCTCACATTGGCTTTCTATGCTTTCCAGTGCATGGTGATTTTGGGGTTCTCCTGTTTTCAGACCCTTTCAATCGCACCTTTTTTCTTCTTTCTGCACAGATGCTATTATCCTAAGCAATATGTAACTCTCCTGCTTGTGTTTGCTAGTTGTGGAGTTACCTTGTCAGTTAGTTCATTATAAATCTTGTCCATGAGTTTTGCTTTTGCTACTCCCATCCGACCCTTTCTCTTGCATTCTATTTCATTTTTAATCTTCTTGAGGTATGCTGCTGCTGCTGCTAAGTCGCTTCAGACATGTCCGACTCTGTGCGACTCCATAGAAGGCAGCCCCCAGGCTCCTCCGTCCCTGGGATTCTCCAGGCAAGAACACTGGAGTGGGTTGACATTTCTTTCTCCAACACATGAAAGTGAAAAGTGAAAGTGAAGTCGCTCAGCTGTGTCCAACTCTTCGTGACCCCATGGACTGCAGCCTACCAGGCTCCTCCATCCATGTGATTTTCCAGGCAATAGTACTGGAGTGGGGTGCCACTGCCTTCTGAAAAAAATTCATAAGATTCTTAAAGTATGTCATGATGATTTGGCATACATATATATTGTGAAATAATTTCCCCCATGTAGTTAATTAATACATCCATCACCTTATTTATTTACTTATTGTGAGAACATTAATTTCTACCCTATTAACAAATTTCAATTATACAGTACAGTGTTGTCAGTCATAGTCACCATGTTATGTTCGATCTTCACACCTTATTCATCTTATAGTAGCTGAAAATATGCACCCTTTTTACCAATCACTCCCCTACTAACCTCACCCCCAACCCCTAGCAACCATTTTTCTACTGTTTCTTAAGTTTGACTTTTTAGGTTCCACGTGTGAGTGATGCTGTCTTTGGCTGGCTCACTCATTTCACCAAGCAAAATGTTTTCAAGGTCCATCCATGTTGCTGCAGTGGGCAAAATATCCTTATTTTTCATGGCTATATATTGTATGTAACATCTTCTTTATACATTCATCTATTGGTGGACACTTAGGTTATTTCCATATCTTAACTGTTGTGAATGTTACAGTGAACATGGGAGTGTAGATATCTATTTGAGATCCTTATTTTATTTCTTTTGTATATATATTCCAAAGTGGGATTGCTCAATCATATGATAGTTGTATTTTTAATATTCTTTGTAAAGTTCATAATGTTTTCTATAGTAGCTGTTCCAATTTACATTCCCGTCAACAGTGCACAAATGTTCCCTTTTCTCCACATCTCCACCAACATTTATCTCTTGTCTTTTATCTCTTGACAGCCCTTCTAGTGAATATAAAGTAATGATATCTCACTGTGGTTTTGATTTGCACTTCCCTGATTATTAGTGATGCTGAATGTATTTTCATATAACTGTTGACTATTTATACATCTTCTTTGGAAAAATGTCTATTCAGGTCATCTGTCCATTTTTAAATTAGTTTCTTTGCTATTAGTTTGTATGAGTTTTTATATATTTTGGATATTAACTCCTTATCAAATATATGATTTGTAAATATTTTCTCCTACTACAAGGTTGTCTTCATTTTGCTGATTGTTTCTTTTGCTACTCTGAAGCTTCTTAGTTTGGTGTGGTCCCACTTATTTACTTTTGTTTTTGATGTCAAATCCAAAATATCATTGCTAAAACTGACGTGAAGAAGTCTATCCCCTGTGTTTAATTCTAGGAGTTTTATGATTTCTGATCTCAAATTTGTCTTTAATCCATTTTGAGTTGAATTTTGTATATGGTGTAAGACAGACATCCAGTTTCATTCTTTACACGTGACTGTCCGTTTTCTTATAACCATTTATTAAACACACTATCTTTTCCCCATTGTTTATTCTTGGTGTCTTTGTTATAAATTAATTACCTATAGCATATATGCTGCTTTTTCAATTCCTCATTTTCTTTGGATATTCAAAGTGTTTTAAAACAATGCTGCTAATTCTTCCACTTTCCCCAAATCCTGCAGAGCAATCTTTTCAAACACAAATCTGAATATGATACTTCTTTATAATAATTATTTCATAAATCTTTACTATCCTAAGATGAGGTCCATGCTTCTTATAATGGCTTAGAAGAATGGTTCCTACACTTCGCTTTGCATTAGAATTACATATGGTGTTTTTCATAATCCTGAGGCCCAGCTGTGCTCATGACCAATCTGCAGATGGGACTAGGCATTTACAGTTTTTAAAGTTTCCCCAGATGATGCCAATATTTGAGAACCATTGACTAGAAGACCCTTGACAGTCTTATCCAGCCCTTGTCTATTTGCATTTCTCTCCATGTTGATGCTGCCCAACAAGCCCTCATATAATCCACTCATCAGTCATATCAAATTACTTAGAGCACTAAAATTCATTACCCTGTCCCCTTGCCTCAGAATACCCTTTCCCTCTAAAATGACTATGCACCTGATGATCACCATTATAACTTGATGGTAGAAAATCTAAGGATTATTATAGGTACTGGATTTTAACAAAGGTAAGGAGATGGCAGATTCTTTGTAAATTTGGGTTTTCTTTCTTCATACTATGCCCATTATTGGACCAAACCTCATGATATCATGAACTGTTTCTTGCTTGGAGGTGAGCCTTTAGCTCTCTCTGGTTACCTCTATAAGACTAAGTTCTGGTTTTTGGGAAGTATATTGAGAAAGATAAGTTGCTGACCAGGAGCTCTATAGGGTATGCACTTCTCTGAGTGATTTATATTTATAATACTGAGGCTGAAGTTGGAAATTAGACCTGCCACTTTAAAATATGCTTCGTCTGACTTTGGTATTGTGAAGAGTGTATTCTTATCAGTGGTTGCATTAAAACAGCATCAGAGACAAGAACAAGCATATTTTTAAAATGACAATTCTAAGGAGACTTCCTGTTTTAAATTAAATCATGATTCCAAAAGGCTAAGCCCTGGATTAAAGATTTTGATTTGTCTCTATATTCTCTTAATCAAAGCTCTTTTTCTTAATGTTTATACCCTCAAGAAAAATGAGGAACAACTTCTTCCTTCCTTTTATTGTACCACATTAGGTCCCAGTAGATACTAAATAATTCATCTTGGTTTGGAATAAGATAAACTTTTAGTACAAGCAGAGAACCATTTTGAAGCAGTTAAAAATAATGTCATAAATTCATCTTTCCAGTTCTGGGAAAATGATATAAAGTCTGAGAGGATTCATGTTGTTTAATCACTCATCATATCTGCCTCTTTGCAACCATGTGGACTATAGCATGGCAGGCTCCTCTGTCCAAGGGATTTCCCAGGCAAGAATACTGGAGTGGGTTGCCATTTCCTCCTCCAGGAAATCTTCCTGACCTCGGGACTGAACCTGAATCTCCACCTCTTCTGCATTACAGGCGGATTCTTTAATGCTGAGGCACTAAGGAAGTAAAAATAGTTACCTCTGTGTGATAAATTGCATACAGGTAGTTTTGTTTTTTCATGTTCTCATCTGATCTTTCCAATTTTCTAACAATGACTATCTTCGTATGTATACATTTACAGAGGTTATGTGTAGCTAGAAAGTTTTCTTTTAAGCTAGGAGACATATTGGCTTTTTAGGACTTTATTGAGGGATTTGTAGAATCTATCACTTTTAATAGTTTTTATACTTTTCATATATTTTTCATCTAAATAGCATAAGCTAAAGAGTCTCCCAAAGCAACTTAACCTGCTTCCTTTCACTCCTTTGTACTGCAGAGGTCTCAAGTTAGGACTCCCAATTAAAGGAGAGGAGGTTGTTTTTTTGTTGTTGTTTTGTTTTGTTTTTTTGAGTAGCATGGTTAATTCATTAAAATTATTTTTACTCTCCAAACATATGCTTGGAATAAATAGCACATGAGGACACAGGAAAGGCCATCTGGTGATTCTGTGTCTGTTTGTGTGCCGTTTGGACTGGTTGTCCCATAGCGCTCAGCTTTGTCTGTGCTGATACTGCCCCACCAGTACATACTGGCTAGGAGGGAGGCATTACTTCCATGTTAGAAAGGACAAACCAGTGCAATAGCAAGGCATTGAAACACAAATTTCACTTTTTTTTGGAAGCTCTATTAAAATCAAACTTTAATCATGAATTGTGGAATAGAACATAGGCAGTTAGGAGCTGCTAAAATATTAACACATCTATTGAAATAGAAACCCAGGCACTTTATTTTCCTCATGACCAGCTCTGGGATTTCATAATTAAGTCTTTCAGTTTGATTTATTTAGACTCTAAGCAAACTTTCAAAGTGAGTTTGAGGGGTTTTGTACTTGGAACATGAATGCATCGCGTTTCCCAAGGCAGTTTGGAACTGGGATATCATCACTTCAACGCCCTGCTCAAAAGCATGTATTCTGAGAAACTTCTCCTGAGCACAGTTACTCATTAATTGTGAGAAGGACTTCAGACATCTCCCTTAACAAATGAATCTTCAGGAAGGAGGGAGAGAGGGGAAAGATATAATACTGAGGAGGGAAATTGGTATTCGTCACAGCATATTAATTTCTCTTGGTACTACAAAATGGACACCTCTTTCATCTAAGCCTGTAGCTGGTTCTAAGTAGTTCCTCACTGGCCAGAGCGACTGGAAAGATGCACCCATTTAGCATTTAGAAACATTAGTCCTTTTACTTTGATAGTGTGGAACATTGAAACTAACATAATCCTGAGGCATAATCATGTGGCAAATTCTGAGATAAACGGAGCTTGAACATACAGTGGAACATCAACCCATCTCAAGGAACAGCATTGGTAAATCAAAGAAAAAGAGTGAGACTTAAATACAGTACAGATTTAAGGGTAGCATTTTGCTCAGCGGCATGTAATGATCTTCGTTTGAGAGAAATCAAGGAAGGGAGAAAGGGAGTGAATCACTCCAGAAGATGCGTGCAATTAGTCTTAATACAATGAGAGAGTGAGAGCAGCAGAGAAGAGGGAAGGAGAAAAGGAGAGAGAAGAAGAAAGAAAGAGAAGACAGAAAGAGAAAGAAGAGAGCGTTGCTACAGCAGAGCATAGTATCCACGCTTAAAACGTGCTTCGGGATATCTGAGCACTGGAAAATGACTGGCTGACTTGGTCATTTGCCAAATCAGGCGACGAAACAGGATCTGAATGAAAAATCGTGTCTCATCACTGTGATGACAGGGACATTGTAAAAGCTGAATGAGAGAAAACCAAAAGAAAACAAGCAGCACCCCAAGAGAAGAGGTGAGAAAACTGGAGTGGAGAATCTGGCTGCTTTTCTCTAAAGTTCCAAGCTTCAGAGTTTATTTATTCGAGGAATAGTACAGGCTTACCCTCCGCATAACTCATTAGTTATACCTGAGGTGGAGGAATCAGCTGTTAAAAAGCATTGTCTGGTGTTGCCACAGATGTGTACCGATGGAAGGGTCCTGGGAGGACATGGTGGAGGATCTAAATGTGCGAGTTTGGTCCTGTCGGCCCTTTCTTCCCTGAAGATAGAGCTATCTGCAACTTTCTGTGTCATTGGGAAGATGATCCATAATTAGAACTCATCCTAGACAGATTGTTCAGGGACTAAGGTCTTTGTCTCCTTGCACTCTCTGCCCTGCAGAGCTCATTCCTCTCCTCTAAGCTGATGTTCAGGCTCCAGGTGCCTTGGGCAGCCTAAAGTGCTTCAGAGTCTCTCACTGAAGTCGCCCAGCCAGCATGAGTTGATTTCCTCGTCTGACCACCTTTTTCCCCAAACAATCAGAAGGAACCTGAAATATATCCTGCTCCTCTAATCTTCCTCTCATCTTGATGTTGGAAAGGAGCTGTTTCACCCTAAGTTGTCAGCCTCTCCCGATGTCTTTACTGTCTGTGTGGATTTTCACATTTTTCTCCTGTGAAAAATGCCCTAAGAGAAACAATGATACAAATTCTATCATTGTTGGAAGCACTCAATTTTAGCCAACCCTAATTGTGGAACCTTGAGAAAGTTCCCTCGTTAATATGAATCACAATTTATTAATTAGGCAAATGCAAGAAAGAATCATTTATTTCACAGATTAAAAATTAAAGTGTGATTGTAGCTGTATAAAGCCCCCAATAAACTGTTGAACCTTGAGTAACTGTTGTTAGTGTTATTGTTTTCATCATGGCAAAATTCTTGATGGGCCTGTGAAAGAAGTATTTGGGGCAGAAGGGGAGGGGTGCTTCCATCAAAACTCTAGTATCATACCCTGTAGTAGCCAACTATTCTACTGGTTTTAGGCTGGCCTTAAACTAGGACTGAGATTTTAAAATGTATGGCAGAAAGAGAAGAACTAAAGAGCCTCTAGATGAAAGTGAAAGAGGAAAGTGAAAAAGTTGGCTTAAAACTCAACATTCAGAAAACTAAGATCATGGCACCCGGTTCCATCACTTCGTGGCAAATAGATGGGGAAACAATGGAAACAGTAAGACTTTATTTTGAGGGGCTTCAAAATCACTGCAGATGGTGGCTGCAGCCATGAAATTAAAATATGCTTGCCCCTTGGAATAAAAGTTATGACCAACCTAGACAGCATATTTAAAAGCAGAGATGTTTATTTGCTGGTAAAAGTCAGTCTAGTCAAAGCTATGGTTTTTCCAGTAGTCATGTATGGATGTGAGAGTTGGACTACAAAGAAAGGTGAGTGCTGAAGAATTGATGCTTATGAACTGTGGTACTGGAGAAGATTCTTAAGAGTCCCTTGGACTGTAAGATCAAACCAGTCCATCCTAAAAGAAATCAGTCCTGAATATTCATTGGGGGACTGATATTGAAGCTGAAACTCCAATACTTTGGCTACCTTATACGAAGAACTGACTCATATGAAAAGACCCTGATGCTGGGAAAGATTGAAGGTGGGAGATGGGGATGGCAGAGGATGAGCTGGTTGGATGGTGTCACTGACTCAAAGGACATGAGTCTGAGTAGGGTCCAGGAGTTGGTGATGGACAGGGAGGCATGTTGCAGTCCGTAGGGCCATAGAATCGGACACAACTGAATGACTGAACTGAACCCTTTGCAACAGTTAATTTCTCTATGGTCTCAGAGGTAGCCCTCTATGAATTCAGTGGGACTTCATGGAAAAGCTATTCAGGGTAACACTGAGCTCAGTCAGACTCATTAAATTTAGCAAATGGGGATGAGACATGAAGAACTGAACTCTTAGGTTGTTTTTAATGAGAAATTGACCTACCGCTGTTCTAAGTGGTATTCTAACCATGCTGAGGAACTCAATGGTGGATCAGTAGACCCTAAGCACATACATGTGTATGTTAGCTCTGTGCTTGTCTTCAGTTCTTACGCTATACATTATTTTGCTGCATAAGTTAGAATTTAGGAAATTACCCATCCAAAGAGTCTCTAACCTGTTTTCTTTCAGTAAAAATTATCTTTAAAAAAGTTAAAACACATCATCCTTATCTTCCATGAAATCAAAGCATTCATAAAGTCAGAAGTACCCACTTTATACCTTTATACCTTTCATTTTTGTCATGTGGACTTGTTGTAGATAGACTTTGTGTTTTCTAAGACAACATATTGTAAAGCAGAGACATTACTTTGCCAACAAAGGTCTGTCTAGTCAATGCTATGGTTTTTCCAGTGGTCATTTATGGATATGAGAGTTGGACCGTGAAGAAAGCTGAGCACTGAAGAATTGATGCTTTTGAACTGTGGTGTTGGAGAAGACTCTTGAGAGTCCCTTGGACTGCAAGGGGATCCAACCAGTCCATTCTGAAGGAGATCAACTCTGGGATTTCTTTGGAGGGAATAATGCTGAAGCTGAAACTCCAGTACTTTGGCCACCTCATGCAAAGAGTTGACTCACTGGAAAAACTCTGATGCTGGGAGGGTTGGGGGCAGGAGGAGAAGGGGACAACAGAGGATGAGATGGCTGGATGGCATCATTGACTCGATGGACGTGAGTCTGAGTGAACTCCAGGAGTTGGTGATGGACAGGGAGGCCTGACATGCTGCGATTCATGGGGTCGCAATGAGTCTGCCACGACTGAGCCACTGAACTGAACTGAACTGATGTGCTTGTTATTAATAATAGTTATTATTGATACTACTCTATCTTCTACCCTGATAATCTCCAGGGAATGTTGATTCTTCTTTCAGCCACCTTTTTCAGGGTTTCCCAAATTATGAATGGGACACATTTCTGCAATTATATAAACATTAACTTTATAAGATATTTTCTTATATAAATAATAGTAAAGTTTGTAGTAGGGGCCCTAATTAGATGTCAGAAACTTGTTAAAGTCATTATGCTTTCTATCGGAAGTCTTGGGATTTCATATGTAAAGATCCCTTATTGATAACAACAACTTTGAGAAGGAAGCTCCTCTCAAAGTTCATTTCTTTTCGCTCACCTGGTGATGTGAGTGCCTTTTCCCCCTTACCAAGGTGTCTTTGCCTGGGTCATACCTTTCTCCTCGGTTGGGTCATGATTTAACTTGTTTTAAGACACCATTGGGCTTGATGTTTAAGGTCTTGATGGAGAGATGTTCATAGTGACAAATAAATTAACAAACATACAGAAACCAATAGACCTGAAGTCTCAAGCCACCAAAAATGTTTCCATCCAGGAAGTGACTGTGCTACCATTTTGTTATAGACCCCAACACCATAACACCATGTTTTGAAGTAATCATATTTTGGAGGTACTGCAGCAGTTTCCACCTTCTGCTTGAGATTTCCTCTTGTTTGTTTTCAAATATCTGCAATGAACGGGACCCTGCACCTCAACATCTGAGGAATTTTGTTCACAACCAGGCATCTACATTCAAATTGGGGGCAAAGTCTTCCCCATCCCTGTTATCTCATTTGAGGTATGCTTGGTGCTAAGAATCACTGTCTGTTCTTCAGGAGCACCAGTACCAGGCAGGCGAGGAGAAAGAATGTTTGAACATATGTCTCATGCGCACTTAAAAGTGTTGTATATTTCTTTGGTGCAGTAATATGGAATCTGTCATTCGGACAAAGGTGCACACAGATCTTTGTCCTCACTAAGGACTCCAGGTGAAAGTTATTACTTTTATCGACATTTTTTTCCCAATAAAGAAGAAAATATAAAATATCTAGTAAAATGTTAGGAAATTTAGAGCCGTAAAAGGCTACTCCACCTATGCTTTCCTGGAATAGGAATATGTAATATAATGGCCAAAGTCAGTGCAATACATCCTATTCACTCAGCTAAAATCTTGGCGGTGCATATCTATATGTGCAAATATTCTTGTAGAAATTGGAGATACAGCAGTAGATAAAAGAGACAATAATGCCTTAGTCTTAGAAAGTTTACAATTCTAGAGCATATCAGGAGTCTTAAATTTTGAGACAATTGCTACAAGCATTGATCCTATGAGGTCACGGGCTGCCTACTGTCTGAGTCGCCCCCAGCTGCCTTCAACAGGCAGCCCTTCCCTCCTTCCTGCAACATAATGGCACTGAGGAGTGTGCACACACCTGCGTCTCGAGAAGATGGGATAGACTCAAGTGAGAGAGTTTCTCTCATCTTTCTTTTACTTCTGTGTGGCCCCCTTGCTTCCAGAGTGGGAGACTCCTTCCCCTTGGCCAGTATCCATCTCCATACCTCATGGGTTAATGAGTGTGGTGCCCCAGCAACACATAAGAAGAGAGAGGCACATTCAACTTCTGCAACGGAACCTATTTTTATTAGATTAGAGTAGTCTTCTGCTATGGTAGAGATCATGGTGGCAGGTAATTTGGAGACCAAAGCAGTGCAGAGAGATGAGGAAGTTCAATGCAGACTCTAGTAATGGCATTTGGTGTGGGGCTGTGAGGCAGTGCCTAGCTGCCAGGATCCCTCTAAGCAGTGGGGTGAGGGCAAGATCAGCTGAGTCAGGGGTGGAATGAAGAGAGTTGAGTGTGGAGGGTGGGGTAACCTTGAGGGTTGCAGGAGGGAGCCAGCGATTGTTGCAGCCTAAAAGGGTTAGTAGTGGAGCGAAGGAAGGGGAAGGGATGTTTCTAGGTCAGAATGACAATGTTTAGAGAGTGTTCAAGTGCTAAAGTAGAATCTTTGATACCCTTTGATTTTTAATAAAGGGACTTCCACAAATTGGGGGTGCATCAGTCTGAGGCTGTCTGAACACAGGTGCAGTTCTAAAGTCATCCTCTTGGTACTCTGCATCAATGTCTCATTCTCCTGCTGCAACATCAAACAAGGGAAATTTGTGAACAGCATTAAAAATGCCATAAACACAAACTTGATTCACAGATAATCTGCAAGCCATTGCCATGTCTCATATTATGCCATTTTAATATTCTACCAAACTGCCATGCTCCTTTACTCATAGAAATAAGTATTTGGTATACATGTATTATCTTCAAATAATAGGAATAAGAGGAGTCTTTTGGAATTTAACCCTTTTCTTTAGGTATATCTAAAAAGATATGTATTATTCTTTACATGCATATGCTATTTTATATTCTTTATATAGTTTCACTATTTTTAATTCTCTATATACTTCTCTCCTACACACAAACAAAAAAGCATAATTGTGTTGGAGTTTTGAACAATAGAGATACCATCAGAGTAGTGTATGAGTTTTTGACCTTTAATGCTTACATTTTGACTTAAAAAATACATGTATTCTTTTAACTAACATTAACTATGACTGAAAATATAACCTGTTCCTCAACTCAGTTATATACTTCTTTTTTCCTCTGATTTTCTGTATCACTTTTTGTACTGTCTATTCATTCCCTCCCCTGCCCCTCTCCTCCCCCTACACACCCCTCACACCCACCCCTCTATCCCCATCCCCTCCCCCCCACACACACAGATATAGTATATCCCAGGCTAGACTCATTAGGGACGTGTTACAACAATACAATTTGAGCATCAAAGTTCTCTTGCCAATTTCTCATTCAGCTGAGGAAGGTGCACTGCCATGGTCTCAGGTTTACTCTTCATTTTCCTTTATGCATGATTCAGTGACTTCATTTAACTGGTGAAATTATTTTTGATGGATAAGTTGAGAGTTGGGAAGATATAGGCTTTGAATTCATTTTGGCAACACTTTCTTTGATACTATACCACATTGCTTCTTTCCTCATGAATGGAAAAATAAATAACCTCATAATGACTGTAAAGATGAGTATTTGAAAAGATAGACACTTTGAAATTGTCTTTCCTCAATATTTTTACACCATATGCTATACAGACTGCTTTTATTCAGAGTGGTATTTGAAGATCTGAGAGGTGGGTAAATGCAGAAATTTTCTAAATAAAATATACATATAGACATAGACAGGAAGTAGTTTAAGCTTCAAGTGAGTTAGTTAAGGAAATAATCTATGCTCAAATGAAGTGCAAACTTGCGATGAAAAGGCAGTAATCACTGGACTATGTGTGTTTAAATGTAACTTAATGAACTTGCCATCAGATGGCCTGGCTGATTGAAAGATGATTCATCTATTTGTTGGCTCAAATGACTGGTGTAGAGTGGCCCTTATATAACAAATACTTTGCTGTTTTGTAATCTGTGGGGTTATAGGATGAGTAAGTGTGGCCCCTCCTGGTAAGGGGCCCAGAGTCTGACATGGGAGCCACTCACAGAGTACCACACAGCACTCTGAGTGCAGGAGCGAGGTGTCCCAGGTGAAAGGGCAGGAGAAGGATCAGTGACTCGACCTCCAGGGACATTGGGTTGGGCTTGGAAGAAATTAGGAGATTTTCTGGAGAAAGTACAGCTAAGCTGACTCTTCACTGATGAGTCACTCAAAGTAAAGAGGAGACAAGAAAGGTATTTAGGAAAAAGAGACAATCTGAGCAAAGTCAGTGAGGCAAGAAGCCTCCTGTACAAGCAGTAAGGAATGAATAAAGAGCATGGAAGGAGATCAGATTAAGGAGAGAATCAAACACTAGATCAACTCTCTTTTGTCTGCAAAGAAGAGTAATCCAGGGTCAGTGAGACCAAACTGAAGCCTGACAATAGGAATAATACCAAAAATACAAATTCTACCTCAGAGTCATATGCACTGATATTATTATTATTTTCAAAATTTTTCATGAATATTCTTATTTTACCGAGAGAACCTAGCAATATGTAAGTAGGGTAATAATACTATCAAATTAAGAATGAGGAAAATATAGGGATTTCAAGAATTTGACCACGGCCTTATAATTTGTTGGTATCATGTCAGGGCTGGGACATGAGTCTCATACCATGAGTGGTGCAATATATCACCTGCCTCTGCAACCAAGGCATCTTAGCTCAGTCTTTACCATACCTTGAAATCCAGGCCAGCCATCTTCTCATGTAAGAGATCAGTAAGATAGATTTCTATTTGACAGAGTAGGGTCGACCCAACTCCACTGATGGGGTAAAAATCATATTGTACGTACAATTCATTCTCTTCACATAAAAGAAAAAGAGAATAGTCCACAGTGATCACTAATAATGTTAGTAATTATTAATTACTTTAATTAATAATAATATATAATGTTATTGGGGGAGAAGGCAATGGCACCCCACTCCAGTACTCTTGCCTGGAAAATCACATGGATGGAGGAGCCAGGTAGGCTGCATTCCATGGGGTCGCTAAGAGTTGGACAGGACTGAGCGACTTCACTTTCACTTTTCACTTTCATGCATTGAGGAGGAGGTGGCAGCCCACTCCAGTGTTCTTGCCTGGAGAATCCCAGGGACGGGGAGCCTGGTGGGCTGCCATCTATGGGGTCGCACAGAGGTGGACACGACTGAAGTGACTTAGCAGCAGCAGTGTTATTGGACTTCCCCTGTGGCTCAGTGGTAAAGACTTTGCCTGCCAGTGCAGAAGCCACAGGAGATGTAGGTTCAATCCCTGGGTTGGGAAGATCTTCTGGAGAAGGACATGGCAACCCATTCCAGTACTCTTGCCTGGAAAATCCATGGACAGAAGAGTGTGGCGGCTATAGTACATGGGGTTGCAAAGAATCAGAAATGACTGAAGCAATTAAGCACATTGAGCACATAGTGTTATTTGTAACATATTATTAAATGGCAGTCCACTCCAGTACTCTTACCTGGAAAATCCCACGGATGGAGGAGCTTGGTAGGCTATAGTCCATGGGGTCACAAAGAGTTGGACATGACTGAGTGACTTCACTTTCACTAATATGTTTTAATACTAATAATAATAACTTCTGACAACAGTGACAGATATATTTCAGGGCCAGGCACCATGCAGAGCACTTTGCATTTACCTCTCAAACAACCCCATGGGGGTGAGTACGGCTATTGTCCCCATTTTGCAGGTGAGCAAAATAAGGTTCAACAACTTGCTGAAGTAATAAATAGAAGTTCAGTGACATTGAGATTTGTTGATATCACAGCCCAAGCTCATCACCACTTTGTGAAACTGCCTGTCTCATGTACTGTTCCTTGATTTATACAACACCTGTACTGTACCATATGTGAATTGTTGGTATTTAATAAAACATATGGAGACTTCTTTCTCTGTTCCAAGAATTCTGTGGCAGAAGCTGCTACTCTGTAGCTAAAGAAACCCCATTCTAGAATGTTTACTATCCTGTGGCCCTGCTATTAAAAAAAATATATATATAAAGAATGATTTAAAAGTGCTGAATGTCATAAACCCTAATGGAACTTAGCTTACTAGTTAACTCAGCTTCAAGGGTGGGCATGTCATGGAAATCTATTAGTAAAAACCGAATATATAAACCATGGGATGATAAGAAACTGAACATACTGAAAACCTGTTAATTCTCAATAGTGTTTGAACTTCAGGTTTGGCTTCTGTTCCCAAGAAACCGACAGGATGCAGGGCTGTCTTCTTGCATGTCAATGTGTTTGCAGCTCTTTTCTGTCTCCCTGTTGTAGAGGATGCACAATCAGGTATTAAGATGTGACAGGAAGATGGAAATGAGAAAGTGAAGAAGGCACATGGGAAGGCAGTAATTAGCCGGAATGCATATTTATCATAGTCTGTCATTGTTTACAAACAATATAATGATTCCTGATGGTGAAATTAAACTCCAGGCTTCTAGTTTGTGAAGTCAATCAAACAACCCTAGCAGGTGCAGATCAGCAGAAAGACTAACCAAATAAGTGTTCTGATATACAGGGTAAAGCTAGAGACATCTGTCAAAAACAGATTGATTGTTGAAAATTTGCATAATCTGTATATTGAGATGTCTTAACCATTGATAAGTTATGGCATAATGAGGGAAGAACTGGACTTATAAATAAAAATTATTGACTCATATTCAGCATAGACACATTATTTGCTTTCCTGAGCCTCACTTTCCTCATCTGTAAAATGGGAATAAGAGCATCTATCTCATAGAGTTCTTTCTCTCCATCTCCACTCTTATAAGTCATCCTTAAGAGCAGCCTGAAACCATCAGCTGCTTCCCTACCTCCATTCTTACTCACCTATAATCTGTTCTCTAGAGAGCAGAGTGAGTAAGCTTGTTACAAAGATGAATTGTGTAATTCCTCATTAAACCATCCTTCTTATTGTCCTGCATAAATGCTGATTGTAGGCTTTGAAGTTCTTTACAATTTGACCCCGTCTCTCTTCCTACAATTCCCCCATGTCTCACTGCATATTCTTATTCCTATCTCAGGACCTTTGCATATGATGTTCCTTTTGCTTATAATGACTTCTACGTGATCCTCATAGACTAGCTTGTTTTGGACAATAGGTCCCTGCTCTAATATCAGCTTCTCTGGAGATGACTTATCATCATTATATCTGTCAATTACAACTCTCTCACCCAACTCACCCCACCAAATAACCCTGTTTTATTTTCTTCACAGTCCTCATCACCACCTGAAATATTCTCTTTTACTTGTTTAGTGTTTATCTTCCTTGAAGTGAAGTGAAGTGAAGTGAAGTCGTTCAGTCGTGTCTGACTGTCTGCGACCCCATGGACTGTAGCCCACCAAGCTCCTCTGTACTAGAATGTAAAATACCTGTGAGCACCTGTGTACTCATTGCCTAAAAGTGCAATCAAATATTAATTGAATGCTGAGTTAATAAATATGAGGATCGAATGAGGTGTAGTAAGTGAAAGTGTGTCTCTAATCTCTCAAATATTATACAAGTACTAGGTTTTATAGTTCCTTCTCTCCTGCTAAGTCATGGCTCTTAAGTCTCTGTCAAAAATGGAAGAAGCATAATTTTCAGCCAGGAGATTTTCAAATGGGAACTTACTTTCCAGAAACTTACAGTGTAATGAAAGACTAGATTAGCACAAAGAGTAAAATAAAATATGTATATCAAAATTGAAGATACCTTATATGCATTTTGCTAAGGTCATTTTTTTTTTTCTTTACCACACCACTCTACGTAACTATATGGATGCCTGTATGTCAGATAGAATTATTGTATAGAATTAGAGAAACATGGAAAAGGGGAATTTGAGATAGTGTTGATGTGGAGAGACAGCAGGATTTATCAATTTGGCATTTCTACAGGCCCATGAGAATTCCCATATTTAACTAGTCACCTTCATCCCACTCCCTTATACCTTCAGTCTCTTTCTTTTCCTGGCACATTTTCATATATTTGTTGGCCATTTGTATACCTTTTTGGGAAAAATAATATCTATTCAGTTTCTCTGCCCATTTAAAAATGTTTGGTTGCTCTTAGTTTGTTTTTGCCTATTGAACTAAATGAGTTTCTGGTAGTTTTTGGACTCATACCCAGGGATCTCCTTCATCTCCTCCATTGGTAGGCAGACTCTTTACCACTGGGCTACCTGGGAGCTCTATTTTTTGGATATTAATGCCTTATTAGATATATGATTTGCAAATATCTTCTCCCACTCCATAGATTGGCTTTTCATCTTGGTGGTTGGTTGTTTTGCCATATAAGTTTTTTTGCTTGATGTAATCTCAATTAATTTTTGCTTTTGTTGCTTGTACTTTTGGTTACACACCCAAAACTAAGTGTCAGGGTACTTTTATCCTCTGTTTTCTTCCAAGAGATTTATGGTTTCATATTTTATGTGTAATAATTTAACCATTTTTACTTAATGTAACCTCTATCAAAATCCCAATGGCATTTTTTACAGAAGTAGAAAAAAAATCTTAAAGTTTATATGGAACCACAAAAGACTGAATAACCAAAGCAATCCTGACTACAAAAAAAAAAAAAAGAAGAAGAAGAAAAGCAAAAGCCCAGCCCACCCCACCCCACCCCAAAAAAAACCAACTAGAAACTACAAGTTTCATCACACTCCCTGAACTCGTTATATTAAAGAGTGATAGTAATCAAAGCAGCGTGACAGTATGGCACTTGCTTAAAAGTAGAGAGAAGCCAGTGGAACAGAATCAAGAGCCCCAAAACAAAGCTTCATATATTATCAACTATGGCACCCCACTCCAGTACTCTTGCCTGGAAAATCCCATGGACGGGGAGCCTGGAAGGCTGCAGTCCATGGGGTCGCTGAGGGTCGGACACAACTGAGCGATTTCAGTTTCATTTTTACTTTCATGCATTGGAGAAGGAAATGGCAACCCACTCCAGTGTTCTTGCCTGGAGGATCCCAGGGACTGGGGAGCCTGGTGGGCTGCCGTCTATGGGGTCACACAGAGTTGGACACGACTGAAGTGACTTAGCAGCAGCAATACTTGACAAGGGAGCAAAAAATAAATAAATAAGGAAAGGATAGTTTTGTCAATAAATGATGTTGAGAAAGCTTTATAACCACTTGTAGAAAAATGAAATTGAACCTTTATCTTACGTCACTCTTTTGATTGTCTCTTTAAAAAGCTCTTTCCCATCTATTTCCCAAATGTTAGCACTTATGAGTGTGTTACTAAGGGTATAGTTATTAATGCAAAGGGAATAATATATTTAATATTTATATATTAAATTTATAAATATATTTAATAATATATTTAATAACCAGGTACTTAGCAATGTAGAATTCAAGTATTTCTCAATCTAATTTCCCCATAGTTATCACAGGGATCATAAAAATTTCCATCCCCTTTGACCTGAAAATCATTGTCATTGTTGTTTAGTTACTAAGTTGTGTCCTGCTGTTTGCGACACCATGGACTGCAGCATACTAGGATTCCCTGTTCTTCACTGTCTACCAGTTCAGTTCAGTTCAGTCGCTCAGTCATGTCTGACTCCTTGCAACCACATGGACTGCAACACGCCAGGTTCCCTTGTCCATCTCCAACTTCCAGAGCATACTCAATTCATGTCCATCACATCAGTCATGCTGTCCAACCATCTCATCCTCTGTTGTCACCTTCTCCTCCTGCCTTCAATCTTTCCAAGCATCAGGGTCTTTTCCAATGAATTAGTTCTTCCCATCAAGTGGCCAAAGAATTAGAGTTTAAGCTTCAGCATCAGCCCTTCCAATGAATATTCAGGACTGATTTCCTTTAGGATAGACTGGTTGGATCTCCTTGCAGTCCAAGGAACTCTCAAGAGTCTTCTCCAACACCACAGTTCGAAAGCATCAATTCTTTAGTGTTCAGCTTTCTTTATAGTACAACTCTCACATCCATACATGACCACTGGGGGAAAAAAAATAGCTTGACTAGATGGACTTTTGCTGGCAAAGTGATGTCTCTGTTTTTAATATGCTGTCTAGGTTGGTCAATAGCTTTTCTTCCAAGGAGCAAGCACCTTTTAATTTCACGGCTGCAGTCACCATCTGCAGTGATTTGGAGCCCTAAAAGATAAAATCTATCACTGTTTCCATTGTTTCCCCTCTATTTGCCATGAAGTGACAGGACCGCATGCCATGATCTTAGTTTTCTGAATTTTGAGTTTTAAGCCAACTTTTTCACTCTTGTCTTTCACTTTATCAAAAGGCTCTTTAGTTCTTTGTTTTCTACCATAAGGGTGGTGTCATCTGTGTATCTGAGGTTATTGATATTTCTCTGAGAAATCTTGATTCCAGCTTGTGCTTCATCCAGCCCAGCATTTCTCATGATATACTCTGCATATAAGTTAAATAAGCAGAGTGACAATATATAGCCTTGACGTTCTCCTTTCCTGATTTGAAACCAGTCTGTTGTTTCATGTCCAGTTCTAACTGTTGCTTCCTGACCTGCATACAGCTTTCCTAGGAGGCATGTCAGATGGTCTGGTATTCCCATCTCTTTCAGAATTTTCCACAGTTTGTTGTGATCCACACAGTCAAAGGTTTTGGCATAGTCAATAAAGCAAAAGTAGATGTTTTTCTGGAACTCTCTTGCCTTTTCGATGATCCAGCAGATGTTGGCAATTTGATCTCTGGTTCCTCTGCCTTTTCTAAAACCAGCTTGAACATCTGGAATTTCACAGTTCATATACTGTTGAAGCCTTGCTTGAAGAATTTTGAGCATTACTTTGCTAGCTTGTGAGATGAGTGCAATTTTGTGGTAGTCTGAACATTCTTTGGCATTGCCTTTCTCTGGGGTTGGAATGAAAACTGACCTTTTCCAGTCCTGTGTCCACTGCTGAGTTTTCCAAATTTGTTAGCATATTGAGTGCAGCATCTTCATATCATCATCTTTGAGGATTTGAAATAGCTCAACTGGAATTCTGTCATCTCCACTAGCTTTTTCATAGTGATGCTTCCAAAGGCACACTAGACTTCGCATTCCAGGATGTCTGGCTCTAGGTGAGTAACCACACCATCATAGTTATCTGGGTCATGTATAGTTCTGTGTATTCTTGCCACCTCTTCTTAATATCTTCTGCTTCTGTTAGTTTTGTACCAGTTCTGTCCTTTATTGTGTTCATCTTTGCATGAAATGTTTCCTTTAACATTAGAAACGTATCTCTATTTTTCTTGAAGAGATCTCTAGTCTTTCCCACTCTATTGTTTTCCTTTATTTTTTTTTGCATTGCTCAATGAGAAAGTCTTTCTTATCTCTCCTTGCTATTCTTTGGAACTCTGCATTCAAATGGGTATATCTTTCCTTTTCTCCTTTGTCTTTAGCCTCTCTTCTTTTCATAGTTGTATGTAAAGCCTCCTCAGACAACCATTTTGCCTTTTGCATTTCTTTTTCTTGGGGATGGTCTTGATCACTGCCTCCTATACAGTGTCACAAGCCTCCATCCCTAGTTCTTCAGGCACTCTGTCTATCAGATCTAATCCTTGAATCTATCTGTTACTTCCACTGTATAATGGTAAGGGATTTGATTTAGGTCATACTTGAGTGGTCTAGTGGTTTTCCTTACTTTCTTCAATTTAAGTCTGAATTTGGGAATAAGGAGTTCACGATCTGAGCAACAGTCAGCTCTCAGTCTTATTTTTGCTGACTGTATATAATTTCTCCATCTTTGGCTGCAAATAATATAACCAGTCTGATTTTGGTATTGACCATCTGGTGATGTCCATGTGTAGAATCTTCTCTTGTGTTGTTGGAAGAGGGTGTTTGCTATGACCAGTATATAGCACTGCTGTTGGAAGAGGGTGTTTTGTAAGACCAGTGTCTCCCAGAGTTTGCTCAAATTGATTTCCATTGAGTCAGTGTTGCTGTCTAACAATCTCGTTCTCTGCTGCCCTCTTTTCCTTCTGCCTTCAATAATTCCCAGCATCAGGGTCTTTCCCAATGAGTCAGCACTTCAAGTCAGGTGGCCAAAGTATTGGAGCTTCAGCATCAGTCCTTCTAATGAATATTCAGGGTTGATTTCCTTTAGGATTGACTGGTTTGATTTCCTTGCAGTCCAAGGGACTCTCAAGTGTTTTCTCCAGCACCACAATTCAAAAGCATCAGTTCTTCAGTGCTCAGCCTTCTATATGGTCCAATTCTCACATCTGTACATGACTACTGGAAAAACCGTAGCTCTAACTATACAGACTATTGTCGGCAAAGTGATGTCACTGCTTTTTAATACACTATCTAGATTTGTGATGGTTTCCTTCCAAGGAACAAACATCTTTTAATCCATCTGCAGTGATTCTGGTGCCCAAGAAAATAAAAATGTTACTGCTTCCACTTTTCCCCCTTCTATTTGCCATGAAGTGATGGGACTAGGTGCCATGATCTTAGTTTTTTGAATGTTGAATTTCAAGCCAGCTTTTTCACTCTCCTCTCTCATCTTCATCAAGAGGTTCTTTAGTTCCTCTTCGCTTTCTGCCTTTAGAGTGGTATCATCTGCATATCTGAGGTTGTTGATATTTCTCCCAGCAATCTCGATTCCAGCTTGTGATTCATTCAGCCAGCTTTTCACACGATGTACTCTGCATAGAAATTAAATAAACAAGGTGACAATGTACAAGGTGACAGTAATATCACCCTGGAAGTCATTTGTGCTAATTTATGTTGGTAGCACTCCATTGTGTTCATTGCTTATTGGATGTGTCTGTCAAACCACTTGACTATTTAAATGAATTAATCGTAAAAGTAATGGTGGGCTCTACAATGAAAGATTTTTTTCCCTAAAAGAAGGGTGAGAAATCTTTTGAAGTTGTGCATTTGTGTGTAATGAAAATGATTTAACAAACAGGCAAATCATACATAAAGGAGTAATAGTGAACTATCATCACAGTGCACAGTTTACCCCTTCTTTTAGGAATTTTTGTTGCCTTTAGAATCACTGCAGGTCACCTATGACAATCCTACCTTCAGAGCACAGAGGAGGAAAAGCTCTCTATGAATTGATACGTTCATCAGCAGTGCTTTCCTAACTATAATCAATTATGCAGATAAGTCAATATTTTGCTTGATAGTCCATGAGAATAGAAAGTAGAAATATTGGTAAAGTAATATGGAGATGGGCTTTGGGTAGACTGTCTGTTGAAAGGAAAACAGAAAAAAGACCCACATAGATTACCTATGAAAGTATCTTTATGGAAATTGCCTTTTAAATATTTTACAACTGTGATTGATATGAACATTATCAATTTGGGTATCAAAGTAGTTATCTTAAAAAAATCTTTTTCAATGGGTATTAAATATGTTCTAGGCACTGTGATCATGCTGGAGACAAATATCATTTAATTCTCATCCTCCTATCAGGGCAGTATTGGTATTTCCAACATTGTCAGATGAAGAAACTTATAGTCAACAGCAGAGTTGTGCCTTATTCCTATTTCTTCGACTCTAAATCTCAGTTTCTGAACCACTCTGCTTTCCTACCTACTTCATTATGGAAATTCTGGGATCAGATTGTGTTAATCTGCATCACACCTCTTCTCTTAAAGACTTTATTTTAGTTGCTTAACCTCTCTGTTTTTCAGTTCACTTTTCTGTAAAATGTGAATGACAGTAGAGCTCACTTCATAGGAATGCTGTGAATCTCTAATGAGATTCTGCAGGCAAGGTGCAAAACAGCACCTGGTGTGTAGTAAACATTCAATTTAATGTTGCCTATTTTTATTACATGATAGGAACATAGGCTGTGGCTATATGGGAAAATCCCAGGTTAAAGCCATCTTTGTCTCATTTTGAATTCCTGCTTAAAAGAAGAGTAATTAATTAGTGGCCAATTGGCAGAGATATGTGTTCAGGCAGAGCCTCTAAACTCTGTAAGTCTTTCTTTTCCATTATCATCTGAAGATAGCCTGGTGAGAATAAGGTGCTCTTTTCATGTTATAAAAAGTGAAAGGGCAACTCCATTTGCTTTCATTGGTCTTCTTTTGGAACTTGGAGTGAATGGAATGGTTGGATCTCTGCCCAAGAAGCTCGTTTTTCAAAAATACATCATTTTACTGAAGCACCATGATATACTGAAGGAATAGGCCTTGGCTTTGGAGTCAGATCTGCCAAAAAATCAATCTGGTTTTATCTTTTATTAGCTTTGGAACTCATGGGCAAATTAGTCAACAGTTATGAAATCTAGTGTCCTCATCAACCAAATAGGATCAATACTTACTGAAGAGCAATGCTTCTCAGCTGGAGGAACTTTAGCTGTGTTGAGTGAGGAGCAGAGGTGCTACTAGTAGTGGGGAGAAGCCAGGGATGCTTCTGCACATCATACAGTATAAGAGACAGCGCCTGCAACAGAGAATTATCCAGCCCAAACATCCATAGTACTGAGCTGGAGAAACTCTTCCTTGGCGGCGTTGCTAACATAAAATACAAATGTTTGTAAAGCACTTGGCACCACACCTGACATGTGGTCAGAGCTCACAATTCATTCATGTCATTTTCCAGGAGTGACTCACTATTGTGAGTTCCCAGGCTTCCTCTGTCAGGTCCAAGCATTGTGATAAACTAATTCACACGGAGGTGTCAGACTCAGTGTTCCATCAAGGGCGTATGCAGTTAAAAAGCAGACCTTTTAGATGCTGATTCTGACTACACCTGTATGATGAATCTCAGCCTCCCTGGAACTGGGGAAGTTTGATCCCCACTCATCTCCTCGTACCTCCAGGGAAGTGGGAATTCGGCATTATGATACTCTAACTCCCCTCACTGGTAGTGAGGGCTCAAAGAGATGACGCGAGTAAAGTGCCCAGCCCTGTGTACAGCATGGGTAGGTGCCAGCGGAGGTCAGTGTCACCATCACTTAAGGTCTGTCTGTCTCTTAGACATGTGGTCGTGTTAGAGGACTCTGCTTTCTTCAGACTGCTCTGTCGTATGTTAGTCTCCACTGTACTTAGTAATGGACTCTCCTTGAGAGCTTTTCTTTCCCAGATGATGGACTGTTCAGAAATAAAAACCTCTCCACTTGGGTCTGACTTTGCCTCCTTAACTCCACACCCTTCCAGCTGTTTCCCTGGCAGGGTCCCAAACAGGGCTCAGGAGCTGGGCCTGACATCATAGGTAGGTATCTTTCTCTCTCCTCATTATAAAACAAGGGTGCTCAGTGGCCTCTAAACAGGTGCCTTTTAGGTTTTGTGCTCTATGGTTCTGTCTAGGCCTGTCCACAGTGAGTTTCCGAACCACATCCTAGTTGAACTTTTCATGGCTGTGTTTCTCACCATCCGAAGTTTTCTAGTTAACTCCAACTTCAAAGCGGTTTATGACTTATAAATGTCCTAAGACAGCAGTCCCCAACCTTTTGGCATCAGGGATCAATTTCATGGAAGACAATTTTTCCATGGACCAGGGGTGAAGGAGTAATGGTTTGGGGATAATTCAAGAGCATTACATTTATTGCACACTGTTTCCATTATTATTACATCAGCTCCACCTCAGATCATCAGATTAGATCATGGAGGCTGGCAACCCCTGTCCTAAGACAGTTCTTTTATTTTATCTGTGATTCTCAAAAAATTCCCAGGACACTCTGACTCTTGAAAAACTGCTCTGGGTTAATTTGGCTATTTTTTCTTTTACCAGGAGAATCAACAGAAATTTATGCCTGCATTAACCAATAAGCCATAGATTGTTGTGTTTTGATTTCCACACTTTTGAGGAAGTATTATATATTGGTTGGCTGTTGAAAATATATTAAGCGGTATTAGTAAATATGAAATCTTAATTAACTGGCAAAGGGCTTTCTTCTTGTGTTAATTAAATGCATAGAATAGAAGACTTATGGAGAGGGGGTGACATACCCCACATGTCAGAAAGGAACCAGAACTCTTCATCCTTCATTTAGTTATTTTCAGTTTTCTCCAGTGAACTTGAGAAAGGGAGCTGAGATTTCTTATATAGTTAAAATGATAAAAAAACCTACAAAAACCTAGACTTTCAAGTTGTTTAGTCAGTTGATTACTTTTTAAAGTTACTGAAGAGTTAGGGTCACTGGGATTATTATGTCTTAAAGTCCACAGTTTAATCTTTTGGTCTGTTGGTATTTTCAAATATCTTTAGTATATATTGAATAATGTATCCACCAAAAGAGCAGAGACTTTGTACTAAAAAGAGATCTGTATTTGAATTCTTAATCTGCCACTTGTAAACTCTAACTTTGGATGGGATAATGAACCACTTTGAGCTATAGTTTCCTCTTCCATAAAAAGAAAAGAATCACATCCACCTAGTAGAGCTATTGTGAAGATTAGATTATGTGAAGTGCTAAGCACAATGCTAGGCTCATGGGGTCCTCAGTAAATGATATCTATTATTATGTTAAGTTTCTGGTTTTGGAGGGACAGATATTGTCATTCATTGTGGGAATAATTATGTACAACAGGAGGCAGCATTGCCTTAGTATATTTCTTGACAGTGTTAGTCAAGTTTGTTGGGACTAGCATAGCAAAATGGCTGTGAGTCTAGAGAAGAAACAAGTAACTTACAAAGTAGCTTAGAAAGTAGTTGTACTTGCGCCCTAGAGTAATATTAGTGCTAGAATGGTACAAGTGCTCAGTCAGTTCAATCGCTCGGTCATGTCCGGCTCTTTGTGACCCCACGGACTGCAGCATGCCAGGCTTCCCTGTCCATCACCAACTCTCGGAGCCTACTCAAACTCATGTCCATTGCGTCGGTGATGCCATCCAACCATCTCATCCTCTGTCATCCCCTCTCCTCCCACCTTCAACCTTTCCCAGCATCAGAGTCTTTTCCAATGAGTCAGTTCTTCACATCAGGTGGCCAAAGTACTGGAGTTTCAGCTTTAGCATCAGTCCTTCCAATGAATGTTCAGGACTGATTTCCTTTAGGATGGACTGGTTGAATCTCCTTGCAGTCCAAGGGACTCTCAAGAGTCTTCTCCAACACCACAGTTCAAAAGCATCAATTCTTTGGCTCTCAGCTTTCTTTATAGTCCACCTCTCACATGGAAAGTACATGACCACTGGAAAAACCATAGCTTTGAGCAGACAGACTCAGAGGATGACAAAAGTAAACTAGACACATGTTGAGTGTGATTACATGAGTTTAATCAAGTGTTCAAGATTCTTGTTGTAAGTAATGCAAAATTAACTCTACTAGATTAAGCCAAAAGAGAATTTCCTGGCTTATAAAATTATAAGAATGAGGCCAGTGTGTGATACTGCTAGATGCTGGGCTCTGTCTCTTAACTGTTTCTCTGGTTTGCCTGTCTGCTTGGCTTCTTCATGCATGAACTCCTCTCCCGCCGGTAAGGAAGATGGCCAGTGGACTCACATCTTCCTAGTTTGGCACATCCCAAATCATAAGGGATAGTACTTGTAAGTTCCTGCAGAACAGTCCCAGTGGGGACTCTGATTCACTCAGCTTGGCTCACGTGACCATGCCTGAATCACCCACTGCAGCTGGGAGATGGCTGCTTCACAGATAGTCCATTTGTGGCTAGACATGGCAGCATGTTGACAGTTCCTTCAGGATGGCATAGGGAAGGGAAGTTCCCTAAAGGAAATGATGGATATTTTTACTGGAAAGGGGGAGCAAACAAATCCTATAATTATTTCATGTACGTTTCATTCTAAGAGATAAAATACTCAGATACTGATTGAGATGAGTTGTAGTGAAACTTCTTATTCAAGGGAAATGTTCAAGTTTATGAAAACTGGTGAAGAAAAATATAAAAGCAAGTAGCCAGGATGAAGAGGACACAGTGGGAAAAGAGATCAGATGGGCCACCGAACTCTCTAGGAAATAGGCAAATAAGGACTCTGGGGACAGGAGTAATCCAGTAGAGTCTTAGCTGGAAAATGGTGAGACTAAGGGGAAGAAATACAATAAAAGGAAAGAAAACAAGAATCCAGAAAAATGTGAAATAAGTGTGTCATCAAGGAACACTTGAAAGAGCAAGGCAGTCAGCCAGAAAGTTAAAGTTCAGGACTAAAGCTTATACACATCACTGCATTGCTTTATTCAGAAAGAAATCTCACAGGTGAAAAACCTGAGCTAGGCAGGTGTTTCGGCATCACCAAAGTGGAAAATTATGTGACTAGAGACCATAGTCGAGTAGTTAAGAAAGTTTTTACTGAAGTTGTTTAATGCCTTTAGGGATTTTTTTGGATATTAAAAAATAAAAGTCTGAGTGATGATCAATTAGGAAATATATGTTCTGGATGGATTTTGTCATTAATCTCTGTTGATCAGCCCATTTTATGCTTTTGTTGAATGTGTATAAATGTCTAATGAAATGACTAAATTTTTCCATCTTGCGTGTCATATTTTTCTATCTTTTTTGGTGTGTGTGGTGGAAGGTTTACTGCCTCTCACAAATACTCTAAACCAATACACATCATCCATTTCCTCTCCTGTTCATTTTCATGCAGGTATTTTCTGAGCATCTACTGCCCTGAAAGCCAGTGTGTAAGTGCCCTGGAGTGAGCATTAGAATTCCAGGCTTTAAAACACAGGAAAATTGACATTAATCCAACCTAAAAACACATCCATAGTTACACATCATGGTGGATATGAAAGAAACAGGCTGGAAGTTGGGACTGGCTTAAATTGGGCTGGAGGATGGATAGGTAAGGTGCTCTGAGAAAGGGATGGTCAAAAGAGCGTAACTGGCGAATATCAGGAAAAGAAGTAGTGATGGATGAGCAAATGTAAAACCCTTAGTAATGCATAACAAGGGCAGCTGGGCAGCTGAACGGCGATGATGGTTCTTCACTTCCATTCCCTAACTCCTCCACCTGCACTCATGGTCCAGCAGGTCGAGAGCTGTGTCTTTTCTGTTGAATCCCTGGAGGGGTCACTGTGCTGTTATCTCTGGGCTTCAAACCCACCCCTGTCTGCTGTGCTGAGGTTGTGATTCAGCTAACCACTCTTTTCATGGGCTCAGCTGGCTTCCTGATAGGTTCTGTCCCTACGGGACATAGAGGAAGACTGTAACACAGCAGGAGAAGGACTCCTTGCCTGCTTTCTGCTCATCGGAATCAATCTAGCTTGTATTTCCCCCAGAAGGAGTTGGTTCTAGTTCTCAACTTTTTTTTTTTTTTTCTTTAATCCCAGAGCCCCTTCAGATACCACGACCAGCAGCAGGGAGGGTGCCCTCCTCACATGCCTAGGTCTCACCTCGCACAGGATGCCTGTTGCCAACATCTCAGTTCTAGTGACCCTATCTGTTTTATTTGTCTCCTTGGTTCTAAGGGTGGCAGCTGCCTCTTGCAGTCACTATCTTTGACCCTTCCAACATCTGTTTAACCACTTCCTTATATTAAATGCTTCCTCTTAAGATAACAGGTAGAACATCTGTTTTCCTGGTTGGCCCTGACAGATGCATGGATGATTTCACTGTCTGCTCTTTCCCACACTTACCTCATCTTAATGAGGATCCCCAGCTGGGTCCCTCCAAGGCCAAATGTCCATGTGCAGAAAAGGTCAACCAAAGCAAAAATGAGGATTGTCAAGATGGAAAATGTATTTTTCTCAGGTTCTTGCACGGTCTGTCTATTCCCAATCTCCACTGTGCAATATCTTTTCCAAGGTTAGCAGAATTATAAAAACATCAGTTTGGGCGTTATTGACTTTTCAACCGGGATACCGAGAAAGTGTTTCAGCAGCCTCGATAAATTAAAGCTGGCCACCTAGCTCCCAGACTGGCAGGCTCCTACATCATTGACAGAGAAGACAGGGAGAAGCAGTTTTCCCAGCTGTTGCTGTAAATGATGTGCATTGTATTCACAACCATTAGCAGGTGGAGGATTTGAAGTGTGGGTAGATTGCAGAGCTGCCTCTTTTAAAATGCATAAGCACTTTGTGAGTTTGCTAAGTTGTGATTCACTCAGCTCGGTTGGAATCTTTCATAGAGGAGAAAGATTCTGTAATCTTTCCTCTTTTATTCCTTCTTTGTCAGTAAGGACTCAGGGCTATAGAGGAGAGGGACCAAGTCCACTCATTTAATTTTCTTGATTGGTCCTCAATTTGTCCAAGTTGTAAACTGCTGGAAGATTTAGTGTTTAAGGACTCGAGGCTATTGAGTTTCCTGCTCCTCTTATTTAATCCCAACTACAAAGGCCTCTGGGCTCTGGGTTTAAATTTATCTGATGTGTCCTAGAGTAAATTTTTATCCTGGAAGTTCCATCCATTTGTGAAATTCTAAGCACTGCACTGTAAAGGAAACTTCTTTCCAAAATTATCCCCTGGTCTCATAGTATGTGCTAATGGTTACTCTCCACTCCCAAGCAAAATCAGACATTACAAAACTCTCAGTGTACATTTTCCTGAAGAGTCCAGTTATAGCATTAGTGTTCTTCCTAAAACAATGCTCCAGCCAGACTGAAGAATTGGTTGTACAGCATGTTAGTAGAAACATGATCATCATATCTAACAAGCTCCTGATTTGTTTTGTTTATGTGGATCAAGTTTCTGGCTTCTAGCAGAATGAATGTGTACACTGGTCAAAGTGTGGATTGGGTGCCACAAACCATGAAACACTTTTACCTTAATTATCTCATTTAATTTTCCTAAAACCCTTATGAGGAAGATACTATTACTAACCTTATTTTTCAGAAGAGAAAACTAAGGCTCAGAGAGGTAAAGTAGTTGATTCAAGCTGACATATTGCAGAGCCTGACTCTGGAGCCTGTAATCTATTTACTGTGTTAGCAACATGTTATAATTCAACACATGTGTTTGACTCATTCACTTAATCATCAAACATTTATCAAGCCTCTATTATGTGCCTGGCAGCAAAAATGATGTCCAACAAATTCAGCAGTGGTTTATTTAAAGATAAGGAAGAGCTATTAGGCTCTTTGACCAGAAACTAGTTAATACACCCCCAAAGGCTGCAGATATTTTGTTGTTTTAATATCCACAAATGAGACTTTTCTGGGAATGAAATGATTTTCTCCCTATATCTGACTAATCAATTGTAACCTATTTTCTCCTCAAATGGAGAGAATTATTCCAGCCAGTATTGAAACCTCAGCAAATTGGGAGCAAAAGTATGTTGTAATTTGAAGTGCCAAGTTATTTAGGAGATCATAATTTGCTTTAATGGGGAGGATTCTAGAATACCTTGAGTTATAGAATTGACCTTTCACAGATCCTTTTACTCTTTCCAGAACAAGTAAGCTTATGTTAGTGGAACTGCAAGGGTGAAAGGGTTTTCTGTGCTCTAGTTTATATCCTCTGTCTGCCGGGGTTAAATTCTCGGGAAGGGGGTAAGCAAAAGAAAAAAGAAACAATATGGTTCTCTTCTCACATCTGATTATTTTTCATATTTTGTAATGACCCTTCCGACTGCACTTCTAACTGAACTGTATTAATACCATCTTCTTCCTTGATTTCAACCTAATATATAGACTTCAGAAGCTATCTTATGAATTACCTTTCCAAAGTAGTAAAACATTCAGATGTGCTCATAAAATATTGAAACATGTGGAAGTATAATGGGCTCCACTAAAATTAATCTGTTTAATTTCCCTTTAATAGTGATAGTGCCTAGAATTAATGGAAAGCAATACTTCTCTTTGCCTGGAAGCTGGTGGATCCTAACTGACATTTAAATCCATGATGATCCAGCAGTTCAGGGCAGAAAATAATGCATCTGCGCCAGGGCCTTGGCTTGGACAGGTCGTGGAGGGCTGCGTGCAGTGTTCCACATGAGTACACAGGACTCATTCACATGTTGGTGTTCGTGTTGTTAAACTGCCTTTCAGAAAAGGCTTAGGTTCCCCTCTAAGTCCATTGAATAGAAAGACTTTCAGGGGAAGGTAACTCTTGGACAGAGAAATACAGGCTTGTTCTTTTGTTGTTGTTGTTGTTGATGTGGATGTGGACCATTTTCAAAATATTTATTGAATTTGTTACAATAGTATTTCTGTTTTATGTTTGTTTGTTTGTTTTGGCCACAAGGCACATGGGATCTTAGCTCCCCGACCAGGAATCAAACCTGCACCCCCTGCACTGGATGGTCAAGTCTTAATCACTGGGCCACCAGGCATGTCCCCCAGGCTTGTATTTCTACTGATTCAGGAGAGTTAATGGCCAAAATATTTTGTTATCTTGTTTTAAGTTTATAGGCAGGTGTATTCCAGCACATCTTTTTCTTCTAATTTCTGTCTTTCTCCTATTCCTTTTCTTTCTTCTTTTAAGGTTTTGTTCAGTTTCTGAACTTTCCTCAAGAAAGATTAAACTAGATCAGCCCTGGGTTGGGGTGATTAGTTTTCTTGACCCAACTCATTGGAGCCATTTCTCCATGGAATCATATTAGGATAGGGATGGACAGGTTTGGAGAGGCAGAGGCAAATTCTATCTTCTGAAGGAGAAAAAACATCCTCCTCAGAATCTGGGCTGGCAGACAGAAACCATTTTCTAACTTTCAGTCACCAGCTGGCACATATTGAACAGTTTCTCTGTTGCGTGGAAGATATTTATTTGTAATAGCCTGTGATAACTAGGACATTACTGCTGTGGTGATTCCTTCTGGCTAATTGGATTGTCGCATTTTATTTAATGGGTATATAAATACAATGAATATTCAGTCACATTTGAAAAGTAGTACAGAAGAATGAATATATATTAGAAATCCTTTTGTCATTGTGATTTATAGGGACTTTCTTTTTACTATCTCTGAGGAAAATGTATAACTTGTTATAAATATTTAAATTGTTTAGATATGTAGAAGGCAGACATTGTAAGAAATGACAGGATATAATCTTCCTAATAGTTTCCATCCTAAGGTTCCTCTACTTTGACCACATTAGAAATGATAACAAAGTGGGATATTATTATCATGTGACTCACTATTTATGAGAATAAGATATAGTGCAAATCGAAACTGGATCCCTTTTTAAAACATATAAATGTACCACATTATCTTTGCTCTTAATATTAACATCATAAAGGGGATTGATTTCCCTTTAATTTGTTCACAGCATTAGTGCAATGAACTATATGAAGTACCCAGTGTATAACATCTGATCAGTAAACAGTATTAGGTTTATGACTCCAAGAAGACTGTGGCTATGTAGAGAGTGGAAGGCTTGGAGCAGTGACTTATACTCAGGAAATTGCTTTGCACAGTGACTCTGGATTTCCTAGTTTAGGGAGCCACCAACTGAGTATCTGAAAAATGGCTCTGCTTCAAATAGCTGAATGTACTGCTGTGAATCAAGACTCAGGGAGACAGGGAGAGAGGAATTCACACTGGCTTAAATATAATGTAGTGGATCATATAAGTGAAACCTCATTGAAAGGCCTAGTTTCAGGTATGGCTGGATCAAGGTATTTCAGAATTATTATTAGGATAATAATAATTATTGAATTATTGAATTTCTACACTCTTACTTGAGCCTTTTCTGGGGTGACAACAATGAATTCTTCATTGTGTCTACCTCAGGGTGCTCATGGTATAATAGCTGAGATGCCTAAGATAGAAAAGAACTATAACAAAATGTGATATGTGTAATAATAGAGGCACTTACAAGGGAAGATCATAACTCAGAGGAAAAATTGGCAACTATTTCTGAGGATAGGTAAACAAAGACTTCAGAGAGAAGTGATTTTGAAAATTGTTTTGAAAGAGAAGCATGAATTTTACAGACAGATTAGTTATAGTATTTGGGAAGCCTGTTTTCAAATCCCAGTTCTGCTATTTACAAATTGTATAGCTTTGTGCAAACTATGGCAAATTCCTTTTAGGGAGCTGCAGCTAGGTCCTTGTTGCTGTGCAAAGGCTTCTTCTAGTTGCCAAGCGCAGGGGCTTCTCTCTAGTTATGTTTCGTGGGCTTCTCATTGCAGTGGTCTCTCTGGTTGCAGAGCACAGGCTGTAGGGTGCATGTGCTTCAGTATTTGTGACACAGGGCTTAGTTACCCCACCACATGTGGAATCTTCTTGGAGTAGGGATTGAACCTGTGTCCCTTGCACTGGCAGGCAGATACTTAACCACTGGACCACTGGGGAAGTCCTACAGCAAGTTTCTAAAATTCTAAAGTCTTTAGTTTCTTTACGTGGAAACTGGGGATGGAGATACTGATGTCTTAGAATGGTCATGAGGGTCTAGTATGTTAATTGCTGCGAAGAACTTGCATGTGGGTTTGTACAAAGTAAGCCCTCCCTGACTGGTAGCTGTCATTCCACTCTTCTAGAATCTCCCTGTTTACCTGTCTGCAATAACATGGGCATAGGATTAGGGCTTGACATCAGCTACAGTAAAGTCAGTTAGCATTTACTGAGTGCTTATTGTGTGCCGCACATTGCATTAAGAATTTCATTTTTGTTGTTGTTTGTTGTTCAGTCACTCAATCATGTCCAACTCTTTGCAACCCCATGAACTGCCGCATGCCGGGCTTCCTTGTCCTTCACTATCTCCCGGAGAATTTCACTCGCCTTATCTAATTCCACCCTTCAACTCGTGAAAGTAGGCAAATTATTATCTTCCTCTCACAGATGAGGAAACTGAAGCTTTGAGAATTAAATGGTCTGCCAAGGTAACAAAGTTAGTGATGACGCTGTGTAGCTGAGTAACTTTCGACTCCGTGGACTGATGCATTAGAGGGTATTTCCTCTTTACTCAGCCTTATTAACTTCCTTCCCTGAGTGAACTTGGCTGCTGGGTACTCCTGTTGCAACCCATCCTGTGTGCCGTCCTGTTTCTTCTAAAGACATGGTTATGGATGCTTGTGTGTGTGCTGATATGTAGCGCTGCTGCTCCGGGCTGAGCTGCCTGACATTCACTCCTTGGGGCCTGTGCTTCTTTGCAGGTGAGCCTTCCAGGTGGTCATCTTCGCACTGTGATTGCTGCTGCAAGAACGGCAAGGGTGACAAAGAAGGAGAGAGTGGCACTTCCTGCAACGACCTCTCCACCTCCAGCTGCGACAGCCAGTCTGAGGCCAGCTCTCCCCAGGAGACAGTCATCTGTGGGCCCGTGACACGCCAGACCAACATCCAGACTCTGGACCGTCCCATCAAGAAGGGCCCCGTCCAGCTGATCCAGCAGTCAGAGATGCGACGGAAAAGTGACCTGCTCCGGACTCTGACTTCTGGCTCCAGGGAGTCGAACATGAGTAGCAAAAAAAAGGCTGTTAAGGAAAAGCTGTCCATTGAGGAAGAGCTGGAGAAATGTATCCAGGATTTCCTAAAGATCAAAATTCCAGATAGGTTCCCAGAGAGAAAACACCCTTGGCAATCTGAACTTTTACGGAAGTATCATCTATAGGGGCGGGGTGAGGGGGCGGGGGGTGGGAGAAGAAACAGAGTGTGTCACCGATTTGAAATAAACCTCCTGAAAGAAATCCATATTTGAAAAGAGAAAACAACAACTAACAATACACATTTGTTAGAACACAATAGCCCATTGATCTACTACTGCCTATTTACCTAGTTCACCTTAACACGTCAATCCACAGGGTAGATTTCTTTCCAGATGTGGAAGTATAAGAAATTCTCTCTTTCTCTCTCTCTCTTTTGTTTTTTTTTTTTTTGGTTCTCTGTCTGTTTGTTAACTTGGTCCCATGTGCTGAGTACCTTATCTATAAATGAGAGCCAGCTACATAAGAATAGCTGAGAGGCCTTGGGAATCATTTATCCCAAACTGGGTTTTTCCTCTCCTCTTCTACCTCCCTCCTTTGAATGAAAATTATGGCAGTGATCTGGCCCAATGCCATAGGTTTGGATTTTTAAATTTTCCTTTTTCCTTTTGTTTATGGGGTAATGGGGGAAGTGGCAGATTTATATGACTTTTCACTCAAATTGATTATGTGCCAGTTTATATTGACTCCGTATGCATGAGTATTTGTGCAACAGAAGCACAACCAAGTATGTACATACACACAGAGCACATGACCCCAGAGCTTGGGCCCCCTATCGGGTTGCTCCTGCCCCCACCAGCGCCCTCTTAGAGTCCTTCAGCCACAGGAGCCTCTGCCCTTTTCTTAAAACCCTTCTGGGAAGATTTCTGAGCCTCTCTTGGCAACATTTCCTTACATCTAATAACCCCCATCATCAGCAAATTGTCTTCCTTATTTGGAAATGAACACCCTCAGGCTCCCTTTTAGGGCACTGCTCTTTCTCAGCACTAGGAGAAGGTGCGAAGAGCTAGTCACACATTCTTTATATTTTAAAAAACCCAAACATCTGTATTCACAAAAATTACTGCAAAATGACCCCAATTCAGCCTTCTCTACCCTGAGCTGAATTACCTTCCTTCTCTCAATGTTTCTGCCCATGTTTTAATGGTGTGACCTTTCCACATACTCCACGTTAAGTTCTCTGCATTCCTGTGTAGTTGTGACAGTAAGAAAAACACACAGTCCTTGAATAAGGGTCCAGCCTTTTGTTTTAAGGGGAAATTGTATTTCACACATCCCCTAATCATTTCTCATAACTTTTTAAAATGACAGCGCTTCACTGTTACTTCCTGGTAGCCAGTTTTGTTTGCCTTTGGGATATGGGATTTGGCTGTGTCCATACTAGAATTTGGCTCTCACTTCTCTAATGTCTTTGAACAACCCAACTAGATAATTGAAGCTGTGAAATTAAGAGTTGGGCTTTCTAAATGGTCTTTCTTGTTTACATCCTTGATCTGTATGGACACAACCAAAAAGAAAATGTTAATAGTCATCCAGCCATGTGACTCTGTATTCTATAAATGTACTCATAGGTTTTTCATTGATTTGTGGTAAATGAAGATTAAAGGGCAAGATTTGACTTTCCGCATTCCTCATGCATTTCAGTGGGAACTGAAAAATATTTTTTCCATCATTAATTGTGTGCCAAGAACTCTTAATTTTTTTTTAAATTTTGTGTGTGTGGGTATGTGTATCTGTACCACAGATAATAAAGGCAACTGGATGATATCTATGGGAGGGAGACATAGTGACCCATTGCTTCTTTTTGAAATCTTTCATTGATGCACATTATTATGTAAGAGGTATGTCTTGATATTTGTTATTAGTCCCCATTAACATATGGATAGCTTTCTGAATTTTTGTTAATTCTTATCTTCACACCTGGGCAACTGACTCAGCCAATGTTTTTTTGTCCTGATGGTTCAAATGGACTTAACAATTTTGCTGAAGTGAAAAAGAAAGATCATTTTTGGAGTTGTGTTGTAAGACAATTATATTTATGAATTTAAGTGCTGTTTTTTCATATATTAGTATATCAGCAGACATTTGATCTTAACTACAACATAGCTTTGTACAGCCTACCAGTATGTCTTTACTGTTTCCAATGTGTCTTTATACCATTTCATATTGGTCATATCAGTAATAGAAGATTCTGCAAAGGATCATAGAACTTAATGGGTCAAGAAGTTGAATTTGGTGAAAATATCCCCAAACTCACTTTGCCCAAATGATTCTTATGGTCCTACTGGAAGTTCTGTCAAAGAGTTCAGGGTCTAACTAAAATGGCCAGAGTCCCAGCTTTCTTAAATTTCAGACCTGATTGAAATGGTTTCAAGATAGAAACACACTAGTAAGAATTGGAGAACTAGTAAGATGGCCATCAACTCACTATTCCTACTACGTACATACTTTAAATAGGAAATGAAACATTGCAAAGAAAATGTTCGTGGCATTGCTCTGTTCTTTGACCTGTCTTTTTTTTTTTTTTTTTCTGTTCAGGCTGTTTTTATACCCCCCGAAGTCGGCAGGGGGTGGGGGGTTAGGGGTGGGGGTGGAGGTGGGGAAACAGTAGTGGCAAGTCTGTTTAAAGTAATAATAACATTTTAAATCGGGGTCAGCTCAAACCAAATAGTTCATATAGCTGAAGCAGCAACAGAGTGTTCATTTGTATGGTTGTTGGTATGGAAATAACAGTGAAAATTAGTCATTCAGTCGTGTTCAACTCTTTGTGACCCCATGGACTATAGCCCGCCAGGCTCCTTTGTCCATGGAATTTTCCAGGCAAGAATACTGGAGTGGGTGACCATTCCTTTCTCCGGGGGATCTTCCCGACCCAGGGATTGAACCCAGGTCTCCTGCATTGCAGGCAGATTTGTAAACCTGGTCAGTAAAAGTTTGTGTAGAGGCACCAGGTCCATGCTCATCTTCAGTCTTATTTTAAGTGGAATTGAAGTGAGGGCTATGTGGCCTGCAACACTGGAAATGAATTCTGGCTAAGTGATCTAGAAGATTAAATACTACTGTGGCCTACACTATGTATCATATTCATTTCCTCAAACTTAAAATAGCTTCAAGAATTTTTAATTTATTTCTGGATACAACAATATATATGGTTTTCTTCTTGATTACTGGTGAGGACAAAGGCTGATTTGGAGAAACAAGTAGCATCAAATGGGTCAAATGAATGAGGAATCATATGCACAGAGACCTTGGAAAATTTTGCCATGCTAAAATCCAGTGAGCTTGTGGAGGTCATTCTCTATGGTATGTGGGTCTTCTGAAGTCAGAACTATATTTATAAAGTCCTCTGACCCACTATCAAAAAGGGAGTGATCTGTGTTCAGCAGGAAAGGGGGAAGACAGGAAAATAAAACTGTTGGATCTTGGTGGTAGTGTGCTCTCCCTCCCTCTGCTAAGAAAAAAATTGCATTGAGATGTGGCCGTAAAACAACAAAGTGGTTTCCAAAATATGCAGTGATGTTATCCTTTGTACTTGTAGGCACAGTTATCTTCCTGAAAATGCATGCATGGTGAATTATAATAAAAGGGGAACAGAGCACAAATCGTTAGTGTTCCCTTTGTTCTTTATTCCTCCATAGCTATAATATGTCTACTCCCAACTGCTTCATGTGAGGCAGGGGCACATGTATAAGAGGGAGCTAACAAGGGAGTTCTCATTTTTTTTTCATTGGTCTTGCTTGATTCATGGGCACCTTGCTTGCTTGATTCACAGACACCTTTACCCAGAGCACAGATGTGTACTGTTCACTCTGGGTCCTCTTAGTTGCCACTGCTTGAGCTTCTGGATTAACTTTGCTTCTCAGGGTTAGATTCCTCTCTGCTTATTGCTTTGTTGGTACCTAGCAAAACAGGCTAAAGTGAGACAAAGAAAAGGCATACATGGTGTTTTGCAAAACTACTTGACACCAACTCCCAAAATGGGAGACAAACTTTGATTCTCATATATTTTTCTCTGTTACAATGTCAACTTTTCAACTTTGTATTTATCATAGTGGTTTAACCCAGAGCATTTAAATGCTGGTATTTTCTGGCACTTTCTATCATGCAGTGGGTCTTGACTAGTCTTGGTCATCTGGATTATCTTTCCTGGAGTTAAGACTCTACAAGCTTTTAGGAAGACTCCTTTGTCAACCTCCATGTGGCATAGCAATTTTCAGAGGAAAAAGTGATGAGAGTTATTTTTCACCATGACCGTGACAGATAAATGTTTTTGCCAATTTGCATGCTGGGTTATAGGGTCAGCATGGGCCGTTTCTCTCTTAATGTCTTGGTATTGTTGGCATCTTGCAATCTTGATGACTCAATTTATTTATTTTCTTTTATATTGTCAAAATAATACACAAGAGACAGCGTTAGAGTGAGCATTCTGTATTCTGAGTTAGAATGGAGTTAGATGTCGTTTGTACAGGACTATACAATGATTAATATCTGCAGAGAAATTAGACCAAATGAAACCTGCTGAAATGGGTTTGATTTATATTGCCTTCCTCATTCTGATTTTAGATGAAATGGTTATTGCTCTCCACCCCTGCTGAAAGAAGAGTGTTAAGCTTTAATAATCACAGCTTTGTGATGCAAGCACAAAGCTACTTTGAAATGCTTTTCTCATCTTGCCGTAAACACTGGAATGGAAATTCATCCCTCAGTGACCTCCCTTGCAGAAGTGTTGGCAGTGTTTCCAGTACTCAGCATGCAGAAAGTCATCTGTAGCGCTTGTAAAAACGCAGATCCCTGACCCTAATCCCAGAAGTCTAATCCAGAAACTTCAAAGGGGGCCAAGAAACCTGCATTTGGAGCTTTCATCCTTAATGGTTTCTATGGGATGGTCTGTGGACCTTCCTTTGAGAAACTCTGGTGTTTAGGGACTATGCAGAGGTCGCCATTACTCTTACCTCCTAGTGGCACTCCCTCTCACTTTTCACTACAGATGAGTCAGAGCATGCATAATTCATTATCTTAAGAAAAACAACAACCACAGAAGAACGTCCTAGGACTAGGGCCGGGCAGATTTCCATAGGTGGTTTGCCCTTTCATCTGCTTGTCACTCATGACCTCCTCTCCATTTTGTGTATGTTTGATGTTTGTACCTTTTTGTCCCCAAACTGAAAACCTGCATCACTGTAGTGGTATGACTGGGTAGATGGGATCATATCTCTGGGTGAGATGTGTCCTAATGATACCCAACAAGGAACAAAGATAATGCCTTTTTCCAAAGAGAGTTGTTCATCTCTAGGCCCATTTACAGTTTGCATCAGAGGAACTTCAGAGTGATCCATAATTTAACGGAGTGTGTGGCCCCAAAAGGGGTCCAATAACTGCACATACAAACCACCAAAATGAGTATGGAATGTTGAGTGAATTTAGCTGTATATCATGAAGAAAATCCTGAGTCATTGTACTGCTTACTTTGTCCAATTTGACTCAAGCAATATTAAGAAACCCTCAGAGAGCTGATGACCCTGAACCTCAACATTAACTAAAAATGTAAAGCAAAATCCATAAAGAAGAATACATTTTCAAAAAAGAAATAAGGAGTGGATTCAAAATTTTCATTTGTAATGATAAGAAGTTCTTGAATTTTTCAGTCACTCTGACTAGGAGAGATGGCTATACTATAATTATTCAGAAGGAAAAAAAAAATTTTGGAGGTTTTCAGGGATCCAGTTGATCCTATCCATATAACAGAGTAACTGGAGAGGTACCAAATCTGCAACACCCTCCTTGCCCCACTACAATAAATAGAGAATAAATGACTTAAATTCATGCCTGTCATAATCATTAATTAATATTCAAGTAAAAACTACTATCAAAGGAAAGTGAAGAATGGTCAGTGAAACTAATGTACTTGATCCACGAATTATTTTGGCCAAGATTTTTTTTTAATCTTAAACTGGATTTAGTTTTCTTTCCCTCCTTTATTTCCCGATGGATCTCTTTATTCCTCAGTTTCCTAAACTTTAAACAATGTTCTTTTGTTTCTGAAAAAAGTTGTATTGTTTATTAAGTAAATAATTTTTAGTTCCTAAGCTATCTTCTTTGCTTTATTTAGAGAATTTACTTTTAAAAGGCTTAAAAAATGTGTCCCAGTCCAATGACTATCAAGGGGTTTGTCCTGGAGGAAGGAGGTGACTTTCCTGTTAACAGCCTTTTAAAAGCACTTAACTGCCAAGTGGAGGATTTAGTAAGTCTCCTCTCTCCAGCGACCTCTTCCATCTTGTCAGTTTATTCTTAGAATTGACCTTTAGCTAATTTACCTGTGTTTGCACAATAAAAATCAGCATAACTTCAGACTCTCACTGCTGATGTTGGCTTCATCCATCACAAATGAAAGAGGATTGATGCATAACTAAGTAGTGGAGGAGAACTGCTTTATACTTGTGTCAGAGTGTGTGTGTGTGTGTGTGTGTGTGTGTGTGTGTGTAGGTATACACACGTAGAACTTTACGTCAGTTTTGGGTTGGTGACTGGTGTCCATGGTGATGCTACTCAAGTGCAAGAATATTCAATGCTATTCAATCTCTGGTCACAAAGTTTAACACCTTTTAATTCAGCCCAGTGGTTTGTCTTTACTGTGGGTATGAGTACCTGGGAAGGTTGAGTAAAGCTGGTCTCCTGATACAAAATTCAAACATTACAGATTTCTGGATGAAAATCAAAACTTGTTTTCATTCATATAGTCACTAGAGGCATCATACTCAACTTAGTTGTTATGGCTCAGTCATGTTCAGTTCTTTGTGACCCCTCAGACTGCAGCACACCAGGTTCCTCTGTCCATGGAATTCTCTAGGCAAGAACAACTGGAGTGGGTTGCCATTTCCTTCTCCAGGAGATCTTCCCAAGCCAGGGATCAAACCCACATCTCCTGCATGGCAAGTGGATTCTTTATCATCTGAGCCACCAGGGAGGAAAGAAAAAGAAAGCCTTGAAAGCTGAAATATGCATGGAATTCACATTGATCACTAATAGTTTTTCTCAACTGCAGCCAGTGGTCAGTGGTTTAACTTGTGTGTGAGAGACAGGAACATTTTCAGGAACATTCTGATTTGTGTGGGTTATGTGCATTTAAGGCAGTGACTCTCACCCAGGGGTGATTTTGTATTCTAGGGGACTCTGGGTAATGCCTGAGGACATTTTTGATTGTCCTCGCTTGAGAGGTGCTACTAGCACCCAGTGAGTAAAAACCAGGGATGCTGCTAAACATCCCACAATGTACAGAATAACCCCCAACAAAGAATTATCTAACCCCAATGTCAGTATGTTAGTAGTGCTGAGGCTAGAAACCCTGAGTACGGGTTGGCTCCAGTTTTCCAAGCCATTTTAAACCATGTAGAGAAAGACTTCTGGATCAAGAAATAAGATGAAATGAACAATAATTTGTACCACTTGTAATCTGTATAGGCTCTATTTATGATCCTTTTATATAGAAGTGAATGCTGAGATTTAGATAGAAATACGTCATTTTTTTCCAGGGCTCCAGCAGTGATGAGACAGGTCTAGGGTCTAAATCTGTCTTCTATTTAAGTCTTTCTCTGTGTCAGAAAAATGATACTTCAGTGAAGTTATCAGCCTTAAAACAGGTAAATGTGTTTGTTGTGAACCACTTTGGGAGCATATCCAGCTCATGTGACCCTATTAAGGATGTTTTTCAAGCTGATCAACAATATGGTGGTCTCAGAAATGAAACAAAAGTCAGGGCAAGAGTGCTTAGAACAGACCAGCAGTTTTATCATCTTTTAACTGCTCACTGTGTCCTTTGGGTTGAATATCTTCACTAAAGATGATATTTATATCTTAGAAAATATGATCGTCAGACTCACATAGATGGCTCCCATGCTCTTGTTTTCAGAAAAATGACGAGTCTAAGCACGGGTCCTGGCTACTGAATCTTATTTTTCCACTTGTGTTTACTGCCTATATTAGAGCACAAAACAGGTTTCTATCTTAAGTCATTTGACATTTTTCTTTTAATTTATCAAACTCACATCCCAGTGATTGACTAAAGGTCCAGTCATTCTACCTCTGTTTTATGCAAGGGAAACTGAAGACCAGAGAACTGAAGTCGGACATCCATTTATTTGTGCATTCACTCACTGGTATTTGTTTAATGCATATCATGTTCTGGTCACCACAAGGAGCATCGTCATCTACTAGGGAGTTGGACTTTGGATACAGAACTTGAATTCAGATCAAGTTCAAATCCTGGGCTGACATTATTTCTGTATGTAGCTCTGACCAACATTTCAGATTTATGGTTTAAATATTAGGTTATGAATAACGTAGACTATAAATTGTTAGTATGTACCAGAAACTGTACTAGGTGTTTTCTATGCCTTATCTTCTTTAATCCTAGAATAACTTAAAGAGGCAGACACTTACTGTCCTCGTTTTACAGGTGAGGTCATTGAGACTTGGAAAGGTAGAGTGGCACATAGCTTGACAATGTGGAGACAGACTCTCATCTGTGTTTATTAGACTCTGAAGGCTCGCAACCACCTCTGATATGAACTCTTCTCTGTTCTGGATTTCACCTTTGTATAGCTTCTTCTGGTCCAAGCAAAAGGTAGCCAGGATGATTCTAGCCTGACATTCTTTCTGCAAGTTGTCAGCTAGTTTGTGTTGTAAGTTCCACTAGACATGCAAATCCCTAGGAGATCAAGGAGAAGCAGGTCTGGGGGAGGGGTGCTATTTTTAGCACAAGTATCTAGTGAGTACTGAGCCCCATCACACCCACAGGGGTAAGATAGCTTCCACGTCAGGAGGCTGGCACCCATGCTGCTGGCTGTGCTGTTTACAGGAGATCAGAGCAAGTTTCAGGAGAGGTAAAATGATGGTCTCTATATGAGTGCAAGTGTCTACCTGTACGTATATGACATTTTTACACTTGGGCTTTTTAAACAGTCTCAGTTTTTGTTCATGGCAGGTCAGAAATCCAAATATGATTTGACTGCTCCTAGCATCTTAGCATTATTGTTCTGAGTTGGAAAAAGAGGCAGCTAAGAGGAAAGAAACTGCACTGAAATATATGACTGTGTGTGTGTGTTGAGGAGTGGGTGTGTACTTGTATGTTGTGTATGTGTGTTTATGTATAAATTTTATGTATATATGTACATAAGTGTGTACATCTATCTAAATGTATATATATATATATCTATACATTTATATATACGCATAAATCTTAGTTTGAAACCGTTTGGAATTTTGAGTTTGAAAGACTGATAATTTATTTTTATTTCCTAGAGAGTCTAAAATACTTCTAATTTCCAAAATTCTTTTCCACTATGAGTATATATGTATATATCTATGGTACAGAAAATATGATTAGAATACTATGTTTAACATCTATGGATGCAAAACCAAACAAAAGTGTATTTATGGAAAAGTCAAACTTGGAAAAACTGGCTTTCTTATTGGAACCATTTGTTGGAATTTCAAATTATGTGTTTTCAGACTTGTTCATTAAACAATAGCACACATACAACCCACCAAATAAACATGATGATGTTTAGGAAGAAATAAATAAGAAAACGTGGGTCTATGATGGCACAAATCCAGTGGTTATCATGCCAATGTTACTTCACCTACCTACCTGTTGGTTAATTTACTATCTTACTGATTTTTCTTTCATCATTCATGGAGGGCCTCTGTGGCCTTATATATTTGTAGGTGAAGTTAATTATCTGTTTATTTTTTTAAAACCTATAGTAAATAATTTATAATATGCATATTGTAAATATATACTAAAGCTCAAGGGCGCATTGTAATAATAACCAAACATTTTTCTAGACTTCTACAAATAACCCTTTCAGCCTGATTATACAGATACCAAAATAGTTGCTCAAAGAAAGAACAACATAAAGTTAAATGAAATAAAATGTTACTTATTTGTTTTGGCATGGTACATGCATACAACCAAATGACTGAAATTTGAGCTCTTTCAAGGATACAGTAAGTTGCGTTTTCATTCACTGCCATGTGCTTTGCATATTTTGGAGAATATGAAAAGTGTTTTAAGCCAGCCTATGCAAAAGAGCTTCCCTGGTGCTCCTTGGGGTCAGTTTGTATGCACAGAAGACCGTACCTTTAGAAACAGCCTGGCTCCCAGCCCAGGGCTCAACTGATGGTCCAAGCACAGACTCCTCCTCCCAGGGACCCGTTAGGTTTGCTCACACAGTCAGAAACATTCACAAGCCTATCGAGTATGGTCATTCATTTATTTTTCCCCCAGAGGATCCCTGAAGATGTGGTCTTAAAAGCACCAGAAAGAAAATCAATCTTGCAGCAATTACATGTTTTAATTAGGTTTAAGGACACTTGAAGAAGTAATGGTTGTTTTCCCCCAAAATTTTACAGCAGAGGAGGAGACTTGGCTTCAAGTTCTCCTATCATTTTCTTTTCATTCATTTTTATTCTAAAGGAGATTATTGAATCAAGAGAATTTTACTTAGAATATTCTTCTTAGTTTAGAAAAGAACAGATTAATGTTTTTTTTTCTGTAAAACATGAGGGGTGAAGAAGTGGGGGTGCCCAAAACCCCTCATTACCCTGTTTCTGATGTAAGAAAATGGATTCGGCAATTACTGGAGTGGTATCCTACTTAAAACCCAGAAACGGAAACTTAGGGGAGCCCCATTTGAGTCCTGTTGAAAGCTGTTAATGGGATATGTTGTAAGTGGGTCACCACTTAGATTAACAATGGCATCTTGCTTCTTTCTCTGATAGGGACTTAGTCTGTAAAATCAAGAATCTTTGTGTTGACTGAAGGAATTGAACTAATGATCTCCATTGATTTCCTGTTCCCCATGTCTTTCAGGACCAACAGAGCACTGGATAGAACCTAACAAACATATCATTTGTCCAAATTAAATTGACATGTCTCAATAGTATCAGGACCGCTCTCAATACTTATAAAGACGGTTGATTAGGAGAGCTGGGTATTTCCAAGTACAGTTTGCCAGGGATTATTAAGCTCCTCTGACATCCATCTTGGATGCTTTGAAGGCAATGTCACCATAGATAGAGGACTGAATTTTGCTGGAACTAACCCTGAGTGATGATCTACTGGGGCCTTGCTCATGTTACTTTTTCCTGACCTCATTCAAGTGCTTGATGAGTTGGGTCAGTTTGTTGCACATTGATGTATACCAAGTGACACCCACTGAAATTACCTCTTCTCCTTTCCAATGCAGTTCACTTGTACATAAGTGTAATGTCAAATTGTTTACAGGTTCTTTTTGTGTGTAATTGTGATAGCAGATTTAGCTCAGACTTCAAAGGAATCTGTTTACTGAATGGTGTTAAAATGAATGTGCTTATTACAGTATAACATCATTAATTATGGACTCACATGAATGCATGTTTTCATGTCATCGATTCCCAGCAGCTCGGTTATCCAGCAAAATGTCTGCAGTCTGTGAATAGCAAATATACATAAACTACTGTGATTAATAACTCAGTAACTGTTTCTACCTTGGTATGTAACACTAGATTTTAGCCTGCTGTATTTCTTTCTTACCTATTTGTTTTGCAAGAGAAACATGGTAAAAGATAGCACTACTAATTGTCCCAATGGAATTGCACATCATTTTGGTAATTGTTGCTCCACCCAAAAGGTAACTGCCTGTGATGGAACAATGGCCCTGAGCAACATATAAATATATACATACATATTTATGTATGCAGTATCTACAATGCTAATTACTACCATCTATTCTCACTGCCAATGGAAACAAACTATTTTCTTTGGAATCATTGATGGATATAAAAAGTTTAATTTGCTACTAACTGCTTTCATATTCTGTTTAGTTCTTATAGTATGGTAAATGATACAGGTGCAGTATCAGTATTGTAAAACTGTGTGGTGAAAACTACAAAAGTCATTCTGTGGATATATTTTACAAGGCAGACCAGAAACTATATTTCAGATTCTTGTGTGAATATAATTACAGAAATAGGTAACTATTTTTTATGTGTTTGCATAAATGACTCCATTTCATATACATTGTAATTTAGCACCAATCATAATAAATCATTTGGTAACATTTAGTTGTTAGAGATATCTATTTTCAGTATACCTGAGAGACTGATGACTCAACATTATTTCACACTAACTCAAGAATTTTAGATGGAAGGTAATTACCATTGCAATTAGTTTATTTCTGGTTTGTTGTGGCAGCTTGCTGGCTTGGGGTACAAAATAAGGAGACTTAATAAGTTGGTTATTTAAAATTCTTAGAATGAGACTACAGTAACTTGAGGCCTTGCCACTGCCTCTTCATAACTGGGTGGCCTTATGCTATTTATCAAGCCTCTTTGAACTGCTGATTCCTCATATGAAAATAAGGGGGTAAAAATGATAGACACCTCATAAGGTTCCTGTGAGAATTAAATTAGATAATCCAATTAAAGCATTTTAGCACAGTATCTAGTACATTAAATATATGCTTAATAATCCCTATTCATTCTCGTTACTGCTATCTAAAATACAGATCTCAAAGAGGAGCTTGGATTTAACAGTCTGAATATATATTTTTTCTGTTTCGCTTTTATGGCATTTCCTATAGAGCTAAACATTCAATATGTTTTCTAATCAAGAGGGAAAATTATACAGGGAGAAAAAGGGAACACTACAGATTGGGTCGGGGGCTTTAGAAACAGTTGGGACCGTCCCATGATGTGTGCCAAAAACCAAAGGGAATTGGATGATATACAGTTAGGGAAACATAACTTTTTACATACCTCTCTTTTTAATTTTTAAATGCTTTTTATTAAAATTGAAGTCCTGGGAGTTAGACAGTAAAGGGAGTTTCAAACTTTATTTAACCCAGAATCTCCTAGACTTCTCTCACTGAGGATGCTTCTGAAAACATGAGTCCATATTTTTGAAAAGCGAATTTAGCCCAGTCTCTCCTTGTATGGGAGAGAAAACTGAGACCCAGACAGGGGAAGGGGTAAGCTGAAGGTGAGATGATCCTAGGTCTAAACCCCGTCTATGGACCCGGGCTAGGACACTTGAACCTAAACCCCGCTTAGCCAAGTGACTGACGATAGTGATGGTATTGGTCTGAAAAACCCTTCTTAATTCACATCCTTCCAGTGCAGACCCCAAGTAAAGGGTCGCATGAGATACTGAAGGCCAAGCAGGAAAAGCAAGGACACAGCAACCAGGTGTCCTTCCTCAGATGGCTCAGGGACAGACCCTTGTCCTGCCTGGGCCTTCCTTAGAGATGGTCCCTGCCATGATACAGATGCTGGGCTGGGCCATCCCTCCACCTACTATTGGGTTAAGAATTTAAATGGACCAAAATGATGGGATGGCTTGGACGGGAGTTTTCCTATGAGTTGGTTTTTAAGTGTTTTACTTATTTATTTAATTTTTGGCTACATTGTGCACCATGCAGGATCTTAGTTCCCCAACCAGGATTGAACCCGCCCAGGCCCCCTTCAGTAGAAGTGCAGAGTCCTAACCACTGGCCTGCCAGGGAGTTCTCCTCCTATGTATTCTTTAGTGGGAAGCTGGGGGCTTTCCTCCAGAAAACTTAGCAAGAAGACTCCTATGTTGAGAAATTGTGAAATCGCTGACCTCCACAGCCCCTATCACTGCTTTCACAGATCCCAGGCTTCATCAGGGGCAGTCACAAGGAAAGAGGCTGCCCTAGCTCTGGAGACAGGTAGGCAGTGAAGGAGCCACATCACAAGGCAAAACCAGCTGCAGCGGTGGTGGCCGAGAGACAGCCAAGGGTTCATCACCAGTGTCCTGCCCCAGACAGCAGGTGAGTTTTCTCTGAAGATCAAGGATCGGAGAACACTGCCAGGAGCCTCTGTGGTGAGGGCTGTGAGGACATGGGTCTGCTCTCTCTGCCAAGTTTGGAGCCCGGGTGGAAAGGAAGGTATACCGGGGTGCCCAGTCAGGAGCACAGTGATGGTGGATCAGGAGAAAGACATCCTCTTGGGCCCTCTGGGGAGACTTGGGGAGTCTGTAGGAGACTTCATCCATCTCTGCACTGAAGTTATGAAGAGACAGTGAAGGCATACAGCTGCTGTCCAAAAGCTTGTCCATCTGACAAATTGAGTTGAGCAGGACTTGATCAGAAGGATCATAGCTTTTGGAATGAGGGCAGTGAAGCAGGGAAAAACATCACCTTCTCAGACAATAGCCCTCCTCCCCTCTAATTTCAACCCCAAAGCAGCATTCCATCCCAGGCCTGCAAAACACCCAGAGCCACGTCAATCTCAGCCCCAGTGGCAGCAGCCACTGAGACGAATCACGACAGGTGTTTATCCCAGTAGGGAGGCTGGTAATAGCCCCCAGCCAGACAGAACACCACCAACTTCAAATAAGCCAGGCTCACCTTGCAAGGCTCACAAATAACAATGTGTCAGCAGCAAGGGCTCAGGAGGGCCAATGCTCAGAATCCCAGAGAGCTCCCCATGTTACTTAGTCTCAGTAAGCATGTCATGAAAGCACCGGGAAGAAAGCCTGGGCACGAAAACTCCAGCTTCAGCTTGTGTTCCCCCTTCTTTCCTCCTCACTGTATACACTCCCCAGTAGGGTACCAAGAAACGAAACACTCTACATGCTTAAGAAGAAACATTGAGATGGGTTTCTCTGTGGCTAGATCTGGGCTCAAATCTGTTGTCCCAGATTATGAAATCCCTGGGATGTAAAACAATTCAATCTGCTGCCTCTGAAACAGGAGATCGCAAACCATGTGCATCCTTCACACAAATAAAGCTTTTCTCCTTTCCATCTCTCCTGGCCTCTCCACTTCTGCATCTCTGCATTCTATTCAGTTTGCGCTTTAGATGTCTGATACAGAGAGCAAGCATTTTGAATAAAGCACAGCGCCTCTTACTTTGCAATATACTCCCACTCCCACACTTCTCTCCAGGCCTCAGTTTCCTCATCTGAGCGATAAATGAGGAACCTGGAGGAAACACTTCTATGTACCATTTTCCATCCCTCCTTTCTATGTATTTTTACCTAGGCCTTAGCTGGTCTCCATGAAGGTATGGTTAGGAGAGGAGAAAGAGGACTTTGGTGACCCCCACAGTTGACCGTTTCAGATTGTCTTTGAATGAAAGCAGCTGGTTTCCCTAAAAGGAACAAAGATCAAGCCAGTAAGTTGGATGCTGGTTTGTACTTTCAAATTTTGCTGTTCCAACGATATTGTGAATGAGTCACCTCTCCATGGGGTCGCTAAGAGTTGGATACAACTGAGCGACTTCACTTTCACTTTTCACTTTCATGCGTTGGAGAAGGAAACGGCAACCCACTCCAGTGTTCTTGCCTGGAGAATCCCAGGGATGGGGGAGCCTGATGGTCTGCCGTCTATGGGGTCACACAGAGTCAGACACGACTGAAGTGAGTTAGCAACTCTCCGCACCTTTCCCTGACACTGGGGCTTCCAGGAGGTGAAGTGGAAACTCTGTGAATCACTTCTGGCATTACCAAGGACTGTAGCTTTTGTTTCAGCAAGCCCAGCGTGAATTTCTAGTTTTCCTTCACTGTGGATAGAAGGGAAGGGATTGGCGAGGGGGACAGACTCAATTAACTGGAGATGGAGACAGGGATGCCACAGTTGACAGCAAATTGTTCTTTCTCCCTTTGCCCCTGGAAAAGTGTATAGGGCTTCCCTGGTGGCTCAGAGGTTAAAGCGTCTGCCGCCAACGCGAGAGACCCAGGTTCGATCCCTGGGTCGGGAAGATCCCCTAGAGAAGGAAATGGCAATCCACTCCAGTATGCTTGCCTGGAGAATCCCATGGACAGAGGAGCCTAGTAGGTTACAGTCCACAGGGTCACAAAGAGTCAGACACGACTGAGTGACTTCACCTCACCTCACCTCAGTATCTAGATATAATATACTGTCAGATGTTCTTAAAAATAAGGAGATAGACGCTCTTCTCTCTCTGTCATCTGACAGTAACAAATGTGACAGCATACGAGGAGGGAAACAGATGTTAGTTACTACCAGGTCTGTGTACCTGAGGCATGTGCGTATGCACTAAGTTGCTTCAGTTGTGCTGGACTCTTTGTGACCCTGTGGACTGTAGCCCACCAGGCTCTTCTGTCCATGGGATTCTCCAGTCAAGAATACTAGAGTGGGTTGCCGTGCCCTCCTCCAGGGGATCTTCCTGACCCAGGGCTTGAACCTGTGCCTTTATGATTCCTGCATTGGCAGGCAGGTTCTTTACCACTAGTGCCACCTGGGAGGCTGTGAAAGTCAACTAGCAGCATGGTAATTATCTTGCTCTACTCTTCAGGAAGCTGATACCTGCAAGTGCCTTCCCAAAGTCCAGTTTCTATGTTCATAATGGGGATTGAGTGCATACTGTCTGTCATTTGGCACCTTGAAGTCTGCAGTGAAAATATGCCTGTCCATCTGAAGTTTTCCAAAGTAGGAACAAAAGGTTAGGATTTCCTTCTTAAATCTACCCTTTATCAATGGCTCTTTGTAGCTGTTGAGTGTCTTGCATTGATATTTATGAGGTTTTGAGAAAATGCTGGAAATATAACAGAATATAAAAGTTAACAAGGTAACGTAGAAAACATCTTCAGTGCAGTTGTTTACCATATTTTGTAGTACTCTTTTTATTAATAAGTAAATCTCAACCAAAGACACAAATATACAAGGGATGTCTTCTTGTTTGAATGGGGAAAATGATTATTTTCTGGTTTTTGACGTGTAGGCAATATAGATCCCTATCTTCTTAGTTCCGGGATGGTGAAACCACATGAAAAAAGAGGCCTCTGAAACAGATAAGACCCAGATCCAAGGAAGACAAAGGGCAGGGCTGGAAGCCATCAATATAAAAGTGCTGAATTCTGAGGATGTTTCTGCAGAAACCATGGGAAACATTATGGAACAGACTGACAGGAGGTCAAACAATTATATCTCCCAGATAGAAGACCTCAGGATGTTTCTCATGGACAAAGTTCCTTAACCTAACCTCATGAGCTTTTCCTTCCTCAAGATCTTTATCTTCCCCTGATGCTACAGCTGTTTCTGCTCTGGTTGTCTTATTGGAATTTCTCAGAGTAACCTAGAAAAGAGGCAGAAAATAGGCAGCAAGGGGTTGGAATGATATAACATCCAGGAGGGGAAAGGGAGGGAGGTCTGGAGGCTTGCTTCTCAAAGTCTGCCTGGGGACAAGCAGGACTGGCATCACTGGGGACATGTTAGAACTAAAGACTCTCGAGACTACCCTTCCCCCCACCGCCCCGGCCACACACACCCCTCCTGGGTTAGAATCTGAGTTTCAGCAGAACCTGTTTCAAACAAGTACATTACAGTTTGAGAAATACTCATCTATAAGGTATGGTTGAATGCACAGGGATAGCCCCAGAGGTAAGATGTTGGGGTAAAGGGTTATGTAAGAGGTGAATTATTCCACGTGCATCCATGGAACTAGATGATGTGGAGACTGTCATGTGGGCAATAAAAATACCACTAATAAGTGGAATTACACTCTGTGCTTAAATAAAGAAATATTTATTAACTGTTAAAAATTTATGTTGTATAAAAATTTTCAATATAATAAAAGTTTAGCATCTAAATATAAATAAAAAGAGCAATGAAAGTTAACCATAATTGCAACTATCAGCTACAATGATAGTTAACATTTTACCCTGTCTACCACTTTCTTTGTATATATGTATTTACCATATGTATATGTATATATACATAATATATATAGTTATATTGTTGTTGCTGTTGCTCACTCATACAGTCATGTCCAAGTCTTTGTGACCCCATGGATTGCAGCATGCCAGGCCTCAGTGTCCTCAGCATCTCCCAAAGTTTGCCCAACTTCATGTGTATGCATCAGTGATGCCATACAGCCATCTCATCTTCTGAAGCCCTCTTCTTCTTCTGCCCTCAATCTTTCCCAGCGTCAGAGACTTTTCCAGTGAGTCAGCTGTTCACATCAGATGACCAAAATATTGGAGCTTCAGCTTCAGCATCAGTCCTTCCAAAGAGTATTCAGGACTGATTTCCCTTGAGATTGACTGATTTGATCTCCTCTCTGTCCAAGGGCCTTTCAGGAGTCTTCTCTAGCAACACAGTTCAAAGGCATCAATTCTTGGCTCTCTGCCTTCTTTGCAGTATAGCTCTCACAACCATACATGACCACTGGGAAGCCAATAGCCTTGACTATACAGATCTTTGTCAGCAGGGTGTCTCTGCTTTTCAACACACTGTCTAGCTAGGTTTGTCAAAGCTTTCCTGCCAAGAAGCAATGGTCTTCTGATTTCATGGCTGCAGTCACCATGCGCAGTGACTTTAGAGCCCAAGAAGAGGAAATCTCTCACTACTTCCACTTTCCCTCCTATTTGCCATGAAGTAATGGGGCTGGATGCCATGATCTTAGATGGTTGTTTTGTGTGTGTGTGTTTTTTTTTTTAATATTTAGTTTTAAGCCAGCTCTTTCACTCTCCCCCTTTACCCTCATCAAGAAGTTCTTTAGTTCCTTTTGACATTAGAGTTGTGTCACCAGCATATCTGAGGTCACTGAGGTTTCTCCAGCCTCTCTTGATCCCAGCTTGTAAATCACCCAGCCTGGCATTTCTCATGACGTGCTCAGCATTTAGGTTAAACAAACAGGGTGACAGCAGACAGCCCTGGCATACTCCTTTCTCAATCTTGAACTAATCAGTTGCTTCATACAGGGTTCTAACTGTTGCTTCTTGACCCACATTCAGTTTTCTCAGCAAACAGGTAAAATGGCCTGGTAATCCCATGTCTTTAAGAGCTTTCCACAGTTTATTCTGATCCACACAGTCAAAGGCTTTAGTGTGGTCCAAGAAATAGCAGTAGATGGTTTTCCAGAATTCCCTTTCTCTATGATCCAGCGAGTGTTGGCAGTTTGAACCAGAGGAACTCTTGTTCCTCTTTCTTTTCTAAACCCAGCTTGGACATCTGGAAGTTCTTGGTTCACATAATGCTCAAGCGTAGCATGCAAGATTTCAAGCATGACTTTACTAGTATGGGAGATGAGTGCTATTGTCCAGTGGTTCGCACATTCTTTAGTACTACCCTTCTTGGGGTTGGGATGAGGATTGACCACTGCTGGGTCTTCCAGATTTACTGACATATTAAGTGCAGCACCTTGGTGGCATCATCTTTTCGGGTTTTGAATAGTTCTACTGGAATTCCGCCACATCCACTAGCTTTATTAACAGCAGTGCTTCCTAAGGCCCACTTGACTTTGCTGTTCAGAATGGCTGGTTCTGCATGACTGACCACACCATCATGGTAATCTGGTTCACTGGTATCTTTTTTGTACAGTTCTTCAGGGTATTCTTTCCATCTCTTCTTGATCTCTTCAGCATCTACTAGGTCTGTCACATTTCTTTCCTTTATGTGCCCGTATTTGGGTGAAATATTGCCTTGATACTTCCAATTTCCTGAAGAGACCACTAGTCTTTCCCCTTTTCTTGTTTTCTTCTAGATTTATGCACTGTTTGTTGAAGAAGGCCTTCTTGCCTCTCCTTGCTATTCCTTAGAACTCTGCATTTAGTCAGATGTACCTTTTCCTTTCTCCCTTGCTTTTTCCTTCTCTTCTTTCTTCAGCTATTTGTAAATCCTCCTCAGATAACCACTTTGCCTTCTTGCTTTTCTTTGGGATGGTTTTGTTCACTGCCTCCTGTACGACATTATGGACCTCCATCCACAGTTCTTTTTTTTTTTTCATTACATTTTTTTAACTGTTATGAAAAATATATTGTCAAAGGATTAAAATACATACCATGGACTGGAAGAAAATATTTGCAAAAGACATATTTGATAAAAGAGCTATTATCAGGAATATACACATAACTCTTAAAACTTAATCATAAGAAAATAATTGTTTTAAAATGAGCAAAATATCTGAATCTCACCATAGAAGATATACACATGACAAACAGACATATGAAAAGATGCTCAACATTATATGTAATTACAGAATTTCAAAGTAAAAGACAAACTAGATACTACTATACACATACTATGTTGCTAAAACTAAAAACATTGACAGTACTAAATGCTGACAAGGACGTGGAACAACATGAATCCTCACTAATTGCTGGTAGTAATACAAAATGGCACAGCCACTTAGGAAGAGAGTTGGTAGTTCTTGGAGAACTAAATATCTTACCATAGTATTCAGCAGTCACATCCCTTAAACTTTGACAAATGAATTGAAAACTATATCCACACAAAACTTGTACATAGATTTTTTTTTGAAAGTAGGAATGTATTAGTCATGTTTGCACCTTGTAAACTTTTTTTCTTTTTATTTTAATTGGAGGCTAATTACTTCACAATATTGTGGTGGCTTTTGCCATACATTCACATGAAGCAGCCATGGGTGTACCTGTGCTCCCCATCCTGACCCTCCCCTCCCACCTCCCTCCCCATCCCATCCCTCCAGGGTCATCCCAGTGCACCAGCCCTGAGCACCCTGCCTCATGCATTGAACCTGGACTGGTGATCTATTTCACATATGGTAATATACGTTTCAATGCTATTCTCTCAAATCATCCCACCCTTGCCTTCTCCCACAGAGTCCAACAGTCCGTTCTTTACATCTGTGTCTCTTTTGCTATCATGCATATAGGGTCATCATTACTATCTTTCTTAATTCCATATATATGTGTATATATGTGTTAATATACTGTATTGGTATTTTTCTTTCTGACTTACTTTGCTCTGCATAATAGGCTCCAGTTTCATCCACCTCGTTAGAACTGATTCAAATGCATTCTTTTTAATAGCTGAGTAATATTCCATTGTGCATATGTACAACAGCTTTCTTATCCATTCATCTGCCAATGGACATCTAGGTTGCTTCCACGTGCTGGCTATTATAAACAGTGCTGCAATGAACATGGGGGTACACGTGTCTCTTTCAATCCTAGTTTCCTTGGTGTGTATGCCAAGCAGTGGGATTGCTGGATATGGCAGTTCTATGTCCAGCTTTTTAAGAAATCTCCACACTGTTCTCCATAGTGACTGTACTAGTTTGCATTCCCATCAACAGTGTAAGAGGGTTCCTTTTTCTCCGCAACTTCTCCAGCATTATCGTTTATAGATTTTTGATAGCAGCCATTCTGACTGGCATGAGATGGTACTTCATTATGGTTTTGATTTGCATTTCTGTGATAATTAGTGACGTTGAGCATCTTTTCATGTGTTTTTTAGCCATTTGTATGTCTTCTTTGGAGAAATGTCTGTTTAGTTCTTTGGCCCATTTTTCAATTGAGTCACTTATTTTTCTGAAATTGAGCTTCAGGAGCTGCGTGTATATTTTTGAGATTAATTCTTTGACAGTTGCTTCATTTGCTATTATTTTCTCCCATTCTGAAGGCTATCTTTCACTTTGCTTATAGCTGTCCACAGTTCTTCATCCACACTATTTACTAGGTCTAATCTCTTGAATCTGTTATACAGGTAAATAGAAATATAATTATATACATATATAACGCCTATAGATAAAATAGTCATTATATATAATTCATATAGGTAAATATTATTAAGAATATAAATTAGGTATAAGCCTGTGATTAGATGCAAAAGTATATGATAACATTATTTTATTGATACAATTATGTAGGTGTAATATTTTAATAACCTAATTAACCTTAGGTTGTTATTATTGTTCAGTTGTTGCTCAGTCTTGTCTGACTCTTTGCAACCACATGAACTGCAGCATGCCAGGCTTTCCTGTCCTTCACCATCTCCTAGAGCTTGCTGAAACTCATGTCTATCGAGTCGGTAGTGCTATCCAACCATTTCCTTCTCCTGCCTTCAATCTTTCCAAGCATCAGGGTCTTTTCCTGTGAGTCAACTCTTCCCATCAGGTGGCCAAAGTATTGAAACTTACACTTCAGAATCAGTTCTTCCGATGAATATTTGGGATTGATTTCCTTTCGGATTGACTGGTTTGATCTCCTTGCAGTCCAAGGGACTCTCAAGAGTCTTCTCCAATACCACAGCGCAAAAACATCAATTCTTTAACATTCAGCCTTCTTTATGGTCAAACTCTCATACCCATACATGACTACTGGAAAAATCATTAACTTTGATTCTATGGACCTTTGTCAGCAAAATCATGTCTCTGCTTTTTAATATACTGTCTAGCTTTGTCAGAACTTTTCTTTCAAGGAACAAGTGTCTTTTAATTTCATGACTGCAGTCACCATCTGCAGTGATTTTGGAGCCCAACAAAATAAAGGCTGTCACAGTTTCCATTGTTTCCCCTCTATTTGCGATGAAGTGATGCCATGATCTTCACTTTTTCAATGCTGAGTTTTAAGCCAGCTTTTTCACTCTCCTGTTTCACTTCAATCAAGAGGCTCTATAATTATCTGCATATCTGAGGTTATTGGTATTTCTCTCAGCAATCCTGATTCAAGCGTGTGCTTCCTCCAGCCCGACATTTCTCAGGATACACTCTGAATAAAAGTTGAGAAAGCAGGGTGACAATACACAGCCTTGACGTACTTCTTTCCTAATTTTGAACCAGTCCATTTTTTTATGTCTGGTTCTAACTGTTGCTTCTTGACCTGCATATAGGTTTCTCGGGAGGCATGTTTAATTAGGATTTACCTAATTAATCTTGGGTTACTCTGAGAAATTCAATAAGATATCAAAAATTCCAATTAGATAACTAGAGTAGAAACAGCGGTGGTGTCAGGGGGAGATCTTAAGGATAGGGATAGGTGTTTATGTGTCCATTGTAACTTTTATTTCTGGCTTATAACATATTCTGGTATTTTATGCAAGTGAATTTTAGGAAAGATTGCTTTTCATTAATGATGTTAGTTTTTTTTTAATATTAATACCGAGAAGACTGACTATAATAAATGTTGCAAGAATACAGAGAAACGGGAACTCTCATACTTCACTGGTAAGAGAGCAGGCAGTATAGCTACTTTGGAAATCGTTTTAGTATTGTTTCCAAGCAAGGGTTTGCTGCTCTACACACCTAGATGTCAGTACCCTGGATTATGAGAAAAGAGAGAGCTTTATTGTGAGTTTAACCAGCAGGGAGATAGAAGGCACAACTCAAATCTGTGTCTTAGTCCGGGGCTGTGGTAAAGTTTAAGAGGTTAGGGAAATTTCCAACTTGGAAGTTGATTGGCTAGTGTCAAATCAGTCCCTAATAACCTACAGGTGCTACCGGAAGCCAGCTTTTCCTTGAAGGACTTCTTGCTTCATTTGTAATGCTCTCCAGGGGCAACACTTTCATGGTCTAAGTTCTACAGGCTGAAGATTGTTCTGTCCAGCAGCATCTATGGACCAGGGCTGTGATCCTAAAAGGAGCGGTAGCAGTGCTAGCTCCGTAAAAGGATTCCAGGTTTGATTAATCAACAACTTATTTAAGCAGGCTGACCCGGTCTAAGCGGGTCAATGTGCTATGTGCTGTTTCAGCATTATCTTTTAAATATCAGTAGAATTCCATACTGGAAACAGCATAAATGCCCTTCCACAACAGACTGGCTACAAGCAAGAACATGCACTGGGTAAGTTCATTCAGCAATATTCCAAACAAAACTATGTTCTGCTGTTAGAAATCACAGTAGTAGTCCCCATTCAGGAGGAGCAAGTGGATAGTGACTAGCAATGGAGGATGAGGGCTTCTGGGAGACCTCATTATTGGTCTATTTCTTGATCCGAATGAATAAGAAATATTCCTCAATAAAGCAGTTTAATAAACATTATAAAGTAGTGCCGTATATTTTATAACATTTGGAAAATAGATGAAGTGTCAGTTGCTATTATCATTTTGATATACAGTCCCTTGATATGTTTGCTTGTTTTAAAATGTCTCTTTTCCCTCCTAAAACCATATAATGTACACTTATTAAAATTAACTGCCCCCCCCCCCACTGCCAGAAGATCAAAACTGTATAAACTAAAAAGAGAAAGCCACCACAATTCCATTCTATACAGGTAAGTTCTGTTAAAATGTAGTGCTTATTTGGGAGGGGTTTGTTTTTAAAGTGGATCTCATATTTTAGTTAAATAAATGGGCTTTTGCTAACTTCAGATTTCTCTGAGGGCCGAGGTTGGTTGGTGTCATAATTTTCCCTCCAAGCCTTCCCATATACTAAACTCTATTCAGTAAATGAAAAGGAGTCATCTTTATTTAAGCTCACAGTCCTCACTAGCTCTCTTCCTTTGTTACATGTTTGAGAAAAGGGATAAATGAAAAGGGAGCTAAACTAAACTTAGACTGGGACCCACAGGTCATCCTATAAGGAAGCTCTGTTTGGAAGCATCACATCCCTGGCCCCCATGACTTGCTCACCTCCTACAAAAGCCAAGAGTCATCTTTTGAACACTCAGAGCCATCCCACGTCTCACGCCAGCCCGCTGCAGAAATTTGAAAAAGAAAAAACGATTGGTGACACTGCCTTATCTGTCTTCTGTTCCATGTACCCCTCTGGTCTGGGTGATAGTGGGGAGATGGACTTGGAGAAAAGCGGTTCTCAGAAGGCACTTAAAACTGTATGAGCCAGTAGCTCTCACTTGAGGCCAATTTTTGTGCGCTCCTTCTCCCCGCTGCCCTCATCCTGCACATACCCCAGGGGAACTTGCAATGTATAGAGACAATTGTGGTTGTTGGTGGGGGAAGAGTTGCCACAGGCATCTAATGGATAGAGACAGAGGAAACTGCTTAATGTCCTACAATGCATGAGACAGCCCACGTGGGAAAGAATTAACCAGTCTGAAATGTCAGTAGTTCTGAGATTGAGATACTGATATGAGTGGATAGGTGTGTGTGTGTGTGTGTGTGTGTGTGTGTGTGTTTGGCGAGGGTGTGTGTGTCCAGCTCAGGCCTCCCACCAGGTATGTAGATAAACAGTCCTTGACAAATTTTCTTCATCTCTAGGGAAGTTTACTTGATGGAGGTCAGATAATGGTTTACTTCATTCCATCGTGGTTTGAGGCACAAAACTCACATTATTCAGATGGACAGGTTCTATGTTGTGGAGTGAGAACGCACGCATACAGTTAATGTACACAAAAAATCAGTGGCATATCAACCAAGGCTGTCTTGTGGGAAATCAGTAAGTTGATTATCCTTTAGAATAATCAACTTACTGGATGACAGCTAACACCCAAACAAACTCCTTGTGAAACCAGATAGAAAAGTCCAGAGAAAGAGTCACTTAGCTGAAACCACACTCAACAGGAGCAGTGAGAAGCCTCACAAAGGGAATAGTGTTAATGCTCAGGGAACCTAAATTTTTTTGAGACACAAAGGACTTTCTGCAGGTCCTTGGGTAAATTGTTCAATAGCTTATAACTCTCTCTCCCTTATTTGTAAAACAAAAGAAAGGGAAGGAAAATCAGCATTTATTGTGAATCTGTTATTTTTAACTTTCTTTCATTTATTCCTCATCATAGCTCAAAATTGGTGTTTCCATATTCCTTAAGAGATCCAGAAGTTAAGTTACCTGTCCAAAGCTACACAGCAGAAAGTAGCAGAGCCAGGACTTCAGCTTAAGTGTCCTGATCGCTTTGATTTTTACCTTTCATAGATCCTATTTCCTCAGCCTATGAAACAGAGACGATGCATGGGTTTTTGTGTGATCATTTATTGATTCAAGGCACACAGCTCCAGAAGAGCAGTAGACATTAATAAATGCTATCTTACTTTTAATCATTATTATTTTGATATGTGCATGTTCAAAAACTGCCCCTTTATTTGTAAGAAACAGCTGCTTAGAAATGAAATTCACTCATCATTATTAGATACCAATTATGAGGCAAATGCACAGAGTTCCTCTGGAATAAGAACTCCTCTGATTTTTTTTTTTCTTTTTTTTTTTTTTCTGGCTGAATCAAGTGAGGCTCAAGACCTGAAATTTTGACCTGGAGACAGAAATCAGGCTTACCCCAGCTTGAGTGCTCCATTTAGCAAGCAGGGGGCTCTCCTTGTCCTCAGGCAGGCGTGGGGGAAGTAAATGGTGCCACTAATAACGCCACCGAGCTAAATGCCTCCCGCAAGAGTTCCAGAGTTGCCTTTCTCTTTGGTTATCAGTCTCTCAAATACTCTCCAGGGATTCTCAACTTTTAGAGTAAATGATCCCAGGCTGGGAGGATGAATTATTCAGTGTTAGCAGTAAATTTTAAAGAAGCACAAGCGTGGGAGACACTTCGGGACTTGAGGATGTTAGTTGTGGTTAGAGGCAGCCCCTTGCAACAAGGGGTTTTAGACCTTGTAACCCACTAGCACTCCATCCTGCCATCATTCCCCCCTTCCACTAACACCTGTCAGGACTGAATCACACCTCCTGTGAAGGCATTTGTTAAAACTCAAGTACTACTTGGGAGCAATAAATGCATGAATATATTAGCACATATTAACACTGTGTTTGTGGATCAGATTAGCTGTCCCTCAGAGAGCAGATCCCTGGAGGGAGTGTGTGCTAATTTGCATTTGTATCAGTGTAGTAAAGGACTTCTCAGGAAGGTTTGGTCTGCATTTATATAGAATTTAAGAGGTATGTATGATCACATCCCACAGAAGGCAACGGCACCCCACTCCAGTACTCTTGCCTGGGAAATCCCATGGACAGAGGAGCCTCATAGGGTACAGTCCATGGTGTTGCTAAGAATAGGACATGACAGAGCCACTTTTTCACTTTTCACTTTCATGCATTGGAGAAGGAAATGGCAACCCACTCCAGTGTTCTTGACTGGAGAATCCCAGGGACGGCGGAGCCTGGTGGGCTTCTGTCTTTGGGGTCGCACAGAGTCGGACATGACTGACGCGACTTAGCAGCAGCAGCAGCAGCATGATTATCCTTTGATTTTGAAAAAGTTGTTCCAGGCTTGATCAGAAACCTGGCTCCTAGAGCTTAGGAAATGGTCCCGGGAAGGAGCAGGGCCTCCACTGAAATCTTTAAGTTCTTAATCTAAACCTGGTTAGCAACTCAAAGGTTGTTACTAGAAAGACAGGAGGTCCAGCGACAACAAATAAGAAAAGAGTGGATTTGAGTTTGAAGATCTGGGTTTGACAAGGTTTGAATCTGAGAGAGCAAGCAATACTTTTAAAATTGTTATAATTTTATTTATTAAAAATATATAATTGGCTGCTCTGCATGGCATGTGGGATCTTAGTTCCCCAACCAGAGATTAAACCTGTGCCTCTGCATCAGAAATGCAGAGTCTTAACCACTGGACTTCCAGGGAAGTCCTGACATTACTTTGCTTCAAAGGAAGACAGAGAATACAATGCAAACGGATAATTCAGAGGGCAAGGTGCGTGTATGAGTATGTGTGTGTATGTGTGGTTGGTGGGGGGTCCTTTTGCCAGAACCTTTAGTGACTTTAGTTATTGCCCCTGAACTAAGCCCCTGGGTCTGGGCTCTTGGTCCTTTACTAAAGGGGAGACCCCTTGCCTTTGCTTCTGCAGGGAGGGGGATGGGGAGAATGGCCTTAGGAGAAATCTGTCACTCCTTGAATTTCTTGCCTAGACTCTAAAATGGTTGTAAATTTTAATGTTTAATAATGTAAAAGCACCTAGCATAAGAGGACTTAGCACTCTGTAAATACATACATTTGGTGGCAAATGCTAGAAATGTGTCCTGGACTTGGATGCAAATATGAGGGGCTTGAGCCCTCTTTCAGGTACTTAATAACTGTGCATTCAGGGCCTAGGGCAAGAGTACACCTGGACAGTAACCATCGTATGTCTAAATTCCAAAGCCAAAATCAAGCTTAAAAACTATTCAGCTACTGTCTTAACATTTCTTAAGATGATGTTTGAGATTGTCTCCCAGGCTTGAAATCCTAAAAATCCCCACCAAATAAAACGTAACTCTCAACTTTTAGGTTATGAATATTTTTAAAGTATACAACATGACTAGTAAATTATTAATACTCATTTTCTCAAACTTTTTCTTGATTTATTACAGCTAAAGCACTAACAAGGCTGGTAAAACAAAAATCTTTCAGATAGTGTGTAATAGTATTTGTATTTTTAATACAAATAGTAACTATTTAAATGTTTATAATAGTAATATTAAAAATAGTAACTATTTGTAATATTAACTATTTAAAGGTTAAAAGTATAATTGTATTTAAAATGTTCAAAATTTGACTGTATTTTACTCAGAAAAGGAAACCACAGTAAACATATGGTCACAAAATATGAGAAATATTTTGCATGTGTTTTTGAAATTCTGTAAATTTGTGAGAAGTAAAAGGGCAAACTCAAATTACTAACAATGATCATCAACACTTTAAAATATAGTTTTTCTTTTAATTTAAAAATGTGTAATTTAATTTTAATTATATTTCAAAAACATAATTACTTCATTAAATTTTTTATGTTAATTAAACTATATTCTAACATTTGGAAAATTCCCACTCTCTTCCTTTTCTTGTTCTTTTGGTTGGTTAAATAGCTAAAATGACACACAATAGATTTATAGGAGAAAATAAAACTTAATTGCATGCATACTGAAATCCACATTAACATGAGAAATTGCAAAGACAGGTAAAGGAGGTGTATATATGTCACTCAGGAGAAAGGATTAGAGGCCTGTACTTCAAAGGAAAGGAAGGCAGTTCAGAGGAAGAATGAAGGAGTAAATACTTGATAAACACATGTTTTTCTGGGCCATCCCTAAACAGCACAGAGAAGACTTAGATCAAACAGGCCCTGCTAGTTCTTCTCTGTCTACCACACCTAGTTTGTGTTATACTCTAGATTTCTGTGGTGATAGCAACTTCACTTTCATGCATTGGAAAAGGAAATAGCAACCCACTTCAGTGTTCTTGCCTGGAGAATCCCAGGGACGGGGGAGCCTGGTGGGCTGCCGTCTGTGGGGTCACACAGAGTGGGACACGACTGAAGCGACTTAGCAGCAGCAGCAGTCCCCTTCCTGGACTGTGTCCTCCATTTAAATTCTTCTAGGCATTTAAGGGAAAGGTCAAAGGTTCTACCTGCGTGGCACATCATGTGGAGACTCCTTAACCCTTACACATGAGAGGAATGGATAGCCTGCTATGGGAATTTCCTTGTGGCTCCATTGGTAAAGAATTGGCCTACTATGCGGGAGACTTCATTCTATCCCTGGGTTGGGAAGATCCCCTGGAGAAGGAAAAGGCTACCCACTCTAGTATTCTTATCTGGAGAGTTTCATGGACTTTATAGTATATAGTATTGTTCAGTTCAGTTCAGTCCGTCAGTCGTGTCCGACTCTTTGAGATCCCATGGACTGCAGCACTCCAGGCCTCCCTGTCCATCACTAACTCCCAGAGTTTACTCAAACTCATGTCCACTGGGTCAGTGATACCACCAACCTTCTCATCCTCTGTCATCCCCTTCTTCTCCTGCCTTCTATCTTTCCCAGCATCAGGGTCTTTTCAAATGAGTCAGCTCTTTGCATCAGGTGGCCAAAGTATTGGAGTTTCAGCTTCAGCATCAGTCCTTCCAATAAATATTCAAGACTGATTTCCTTAAGGATGGACTGGTTGGTTCTCCTTGCAGTCCAAGGGACTCTCAAGTGTCTTCTCCAACACCATAGTTCAAAAGCATCAATTCTTCAGTGCTCAGCTTTGTTTATTGTCCAACTCTCACATCCACACATGACTACTGGAAAAACTATAGCTTTGACTAGACGGACCTTTATTGGCAAAGTAATGTCTCTGCTTTTCAATATGTTGCCTAGGTCGTTCAAAACTTTTCTTCCAAGGAGCAAGCATCTTTCAGTTTCATGTCTGCAGCCACCATCTGCAGTGATTTTGGAGCCCAAGAAAATAAAGTCTGTCACTGTTTCCACTGTTTCCCCATCTATTGGCCATGAAGTGATGGGACCAGTTGCCATGATCTTAGTTTTATTGTTCATGGCATTGCAAAGAGTTGGACATGACTGAGCGACTTTCACTTTCACTTCCACACATGGGAATTTCAGGGTAATATGTATTGTTTAGGAAAAGGACTGATGCTGAAGATGAAGCACCGATACTTTGGCCACCTGGTGCGAAGAACTGACTCTCTGGAAAAGACCCTAATTCTGGGAAAGATTGAAGGCAGGAGAAGAAGAGAATGACAGAGAATGAGATGGTTGTGTGGCATCACTAACTGGATGGACATGAGTCTGAGTAAACTCTGGGAGTTGGTGATGGACAGGGAAGTCTGGCTGCAGTTCATGGGTCGCAAAGAGTTGGACACAACTGAGCGACTGAACTGATGTTTTGTTTGATATTGCAAATACTGCCAGCTACTATGATAAGCCTGCTGCATGCCTATGTGCTTAGTCACTCAGTCATGTTCGACTCTCTGTGAACCCATGGACTGTAGCTCGCCAGGCTCCTCTTGTCCATGGGATTCTCCAGGCAAGAATACTGGAGTGAGTTGCCCCTTCCTTCTCTGGGGATCTTATCTATGCAAGGATCAGATCCACATATCTTACATTGGCAGGCAGGTTCTTTCCTACAAGTTCCACCTGGGAAGCCTGTTGCACTAATTCCTAAATGCTTCTGGAACTCTAATTGTGAAACAAATAGAAGTGTGAAAACAGAGGCACTCTGGGGGAGAGAGTACTTTGTTGTGCAGTAACCTATTGCTTTCATACTGCTTGAGAGAAAGGATTTGACAAATTAATTAGTTTGCCTTTCCTTTTACCTGAGGACTTTTGTGGCTCATACCCTCCACCATTCTTCTTGAAGTTAAAGCCGTGTCTGTCTCCAACTCTAGCAGCAGACAGCTACAGCCATTCACTGCTCCTCAGCATCATTTGCCTTTCTGAGAGGGGATTGGGCAAGAGGGGTGGAGAAATGTTTCTTTGGCCTGAACAGTATTAATCAGGAAAGTGGATATTTAGGAATTAGGGTGCTAGTCTGTGTGTTGGACTCAGACCAGGTATCTGTGCATCCTTACATTTATCTTGTCTGTGTGTTGTTTTTGTTATGTAGGTCCCTCCAAGGCTTGGATCTTGGAGCAGTGTCTGCTTTCTCTTGGATGTTAGGACAGTATTATGCACATGATTTTGCCCAAGTTTCTTTTCTAAGAACTGCTACTCTTGCCTGAGAAATGGAAACATTACCCCCTGATCTATTTATCTCATAGTTTTCTTGAAAACTGTAAAACTGCACTTGCATGCCTTTTAACTTTTTTCTATTTTCTTTATTTTCTTCCTCTCATTATAGACTGCTGCTTTTATAATTTTTAATTGGAGGATAATTGCTTTATAATATTGTGTTGGTTTCTGCCATATCAGTTCAGTTCAGTTCAGTCGCTCAGTCGTGTCCGACTCTTTGCAACCCCCTGAATCGCAGCACGCCAGGCCTCCCTGTCCATCACCAACTCCCGGAGTTCACTCAGACTCATGTCCATCGAGTCAGTGATGCCATCCAGCCACCTCATCCTCTGTCGTCCCCTTCTTCTCCTGCCCCCAATCCTTCCCAGCATCAAAGTCTTTTCCAATGAGTCAACTCTTCGCATGAGGTGCCCAAAGTACTAGAGTTTCAGCTTCAGCATCATTCCCTCCAAAGAAATCCCAGGGTTGATCTCCTTCAGAATGAACTGGTTGGATCTCCTTGCAGTCCAAGGGACTCTCAAGAGTCTTCTCTAACACCACAGTTCAAAAGCATCAATTCTTCGGTGCTCCGCCTTCTTCACAGTCCAACTCTCACATCCATACATGACCACATGAAAAACCATAGCCTTGACTAGATGGACCTTAGTCAGCAAAGTAATATGAATCAGCCACAGGTATACATATGTGGTATACATATGTAACTTTCCTCCCACCTCCCACCCCATCACACCTCTCTAGGTTTTCATAGCGCACTGGGCTTGTGAGCACTGTGTTGTACAGCAAATTTCCACTGGTTGTCTATTTTACATAATGTGATGTATATGTTTCAATGTTACTCCTTCAGCTTGTCCCTCTCTCTCCTGGAGAAGGGAATGTCAACCCATTCCAGAATTCTTGCCTGAAGAATTCCTTGAACAGAGGAGTCGGGCAGACTACAGTTTGTGGGGTCACAAAGAGTCAGACGTGATTCAACAGCATGAACAGCAGAAGCTCTTTCCCCACTGTGTCTATAAGCCTACTTTCTACGTCTGCATCTCCACTGCTGCTCTGCAAATAAGGGTCATAGTGCATGCCTTTTTAGTAAGCATTTATAGTTATGGTAAAAGTGTAGGATTGAAGGAACATAAAACTTTGTGCGAAATAGTTTATTGTTTGGTTGTATTTCTTGTATGTGTATGTGTGTTAACAAAAAAATCAGAGTGAAATAAGAAGACATTATTATCACCTTGTATCAAGTGTCACTCAGCTAGGAATTTCTACTAAGACAAGCTTTCACGTATAGCACTCTAGAAGGGTTTTATTCTTTGTCTTACCCTGAAGCTCATTAAAAATTCTAACATCTGTATAAAGTAAAATGGGGGTGACATTTAACCCATAAAGTCAAGTCATACAGATGTTGGCTGTTCATTTCCATATCAGGGCAGCATCATCAGTTTCATCTTGTAATTAGATAGACCATTCATTAAAATGTTGCCCTCTTGCTTCTTTATCTTGCTCATTTTTATAACAATAACTTTCAGGTTTTGAGAATATATTTAGTTCTAGGCCCTAGGCTAAGTTGTACATGTAGTATCTCATTAAGCTCTCTTAATAATCAAGTTATATTATTACGATTCCCACTCTAAACTAAAGGAAAGAAAGAAAAAGTTTAGTCACTCAGTTGTGTCCGACTCTCTGTGACCCCATGGACTGTCTCCCACCAGGCTCCTCTGTCCATGGGATTTTCCAGGCAAGAGTACTGGAGTGGGTTGTTATTTCCTTCTCCAGAGGATCTTACCAACCCAGAGATCAAACCCAGGTCTCCCATATTTTAGGCAGACACTTTACCATTTGAGCCACCAGGGAAGTCAGAGCCTAAGGAAACAAAGGAAACTAAAGTCAAACGAAGGAAACAGAATCTAGATGATTTTCTCAAAGCCATAAATAGAAAATGAAAGGACTAGAAACAAGGTTAGTCTAACGGCAAAGTTCAATGCTCTCCAATATAGAAATTGGTGAAGATATCAATCCAGGTTCCAGGATGGACTTACCTGCTGCTGAAAGCCCTGTTTGGACTACTGATGCTGTTCTCTTAGCTCTGGGATAAGGAACCATTAGAGAAAATCTGTTTGACCCAGAAGTCCGAGCCGGAAGCATCCTGGCCTGATTCACAAGTTAACCAGTGGGTGGGGGTATATACAGACTGCTGGTGCAGAGGGCTGTGGTTCAGGACACTACATGACTTTACTGTGAACAAAAACATCAGTGTGTTGTTTTGGGCACAGCTGTGTAATCAAAGTCACGAATGTAAATGGATTTCTGCTAATTGGCTCAATGGAAACTTACAGCTGGAGTGGGATGGACCGGAGCCGTTTGCTGTTGTGCGTATAGACTGGCCTGGGTCGTATTCCCTGGTGGTCATTAGAACAAATGCCCTGCTTTGTAAAGAGGCACTGAGCGTGGCACACAAATAGCTAAGCTGCTTCACATTTGCAGACATTCAGGGTAATATATCTGCTGTCAATACACAGCGCTCACATTAAGGGGGGATTGTGACAGCATCGCTGACACACTATTGATTCATGGCAGAGGCTGTTTATCTGTGACAAGAAAACATCAGTTGATATTGATAAATCATCTGAAAATACCTACTTGCACTCTATCAAGCTGGGTGAAATATACAGTAAACTGTCTGCTGGGAGTCAAAATGAATCCACAGGGAGAAAGTGTCCATGAGACATTAGATATTCTGTATAAATGGGCAGGCCAGGTTTATAAGTGATAAAGGAATGGTTTTCTCCCTGTAAGGCCAAAGACTGAAAACCAGCTATACTTTTATGGGAAAGAACAAGAAGCGAATTTGGAGTGTGGCTTGTTTATAGAATTCTGTCCTGCTTATTGACCTTAAAAATGAATATGAAAAACTGCCTGGTGTGCAGTGCTAGACGGGCAGAAAAATCTAACATACTACAGAGATGAAAGCATGCCCTTACCTTTCAAGAGCCAGGATCAAGGAGGAGGGTTTTTACTTACACTGTTATTTTACAGGCAGGTTACAGCCTTTCCTCCTTTCCTTTCTTGGTGGTGGAGGAAGTCAACAAAGCTGTTTAAATTAGAGGTGTGCATTCTGTCAAGCTAGAACATTGCATACATGTTACCCGGAAAAAACATGGCCACTGGTGTATAAATGCTATTTCAAAAACGCATTCATTCATTCAGCTGAGAGTTAGTAAGCACCTATTGTGTCTCATGTGGGCTTCCCAGGTGACGCCAGTGGCAAAGAATCTGCCTGCCTACCAATGCAGGAGACGAGAGAGACAGGGTTTGATCCCTGAGTTGGGGAGTTTCCTTGGAAGAGGGCATGACAGTCCACTCCAGTATTCTTGCCTGGAGAATCCCATGAGCAGAGGACCCTGGTGGGCTACAGCCCATAAGGCCCCACAGAGAGGGGCGTGACTGAAGCCCCAGAGCACGCTCACGTGCGCATGTCGTGTCCTGGGCCAGGTGCTGAGCGCACGGATGGGAGCAAGAGACAAGTCTCTGCCCTCATGCAGCTTACATTTTCCTTTGGGAGGAAGATTTTTAAAAAGAGTAAATATAAAATAAAATAAGTAAACAGAAATTTAACAAAGTGTTAAGAAGTAGCATGCTGGAGACATATGTAGTTTGAAATATTTTCTACGAAAATCCTAATGGTGGCACTGAGCTGGCTGGATCCATCTGGATTTTCCCCAAGTCCTCCATGAGCCTGCATAGTAATGGCAATGTGGAGTTAGAGAAGAGAAATTGTATTTATTTGGTAACTTCTTAGAGCAAGCTCTATACCTAGGCACTCTTATGGATCTTAAGGATTATGAGTAGCAGCTTGATGGGAAGGGTTTGGGGTTTGAAGTTAAATTACCTATCATATCTAAGTACTGTGCCCCTGGGAAAATCACTTAGCCTCTTTGACCCCCTCAGTTTCCTTATTTATAAGTGGAGATAATACCTTGCTGGATCATAATAAGAATTAAATTCAATAATACATTAAAAATATGTGGCATATAATAGGCAATCAATAAATTCGTTGAGGAAATTCCCTGGTGGTGCAGTGGTTAAGAATCGGTACTTTCACTGTTGGACCCCGGGTTTAGTCCCTGGTCAGGGAAGTAAGATCCCACAAGCCATGTGGTACAGCCAAAAAAAAAAAAAAGGTTAGTTTTCTAAGAGGAGTATTAAGTAAGGACCACTGTGCTAAGTCTGAGGTTATTGAAGGTTTAATGTTTTTTGTTTGTTTGCTTTTTTGAAGGGGTTTGGTGTGTTATTGTTTTCGTTTTTTACCACATTGTAGCAAGGGGGATCTTAGTTCCTCTACCAGAGATAGGACCGATACCCCCTGGAGTAGAAGCACAGAGTCTTAACTAAGTCTTGTGACTTAGTTAGTATTAGGAAATTAGTATTTTTAAAAGTCTTGTGACACTACGCTTAGCGTTTTAAAAGGCTGAATGAATGGGGCTTTGGATTCTTACCCAATTGACTAGATGGATGCTTTTCTCATTGTAGTTAATGGTACATCATAGTACTATGATGTACTTCAATAAGGTGTTCCTATAAACTATTCCTTCCATTATCATCCCCAGGGCTGCCATGACTTCCACCACGGCCACAATTCCCACTACCATCACCAACAGCATCACCACCAGACGCAGCAACTGCTTCTATAAGCGCCTCACCTTTGTTGAACACTTACAGTGTACCGGGCACTAAGCCATGGAAAATATCACCTCATCTAATTCTCACAACAAGCCTTGTGATAGTGTTATAACCTCATATTTTATGGATGAGTAAATGGAGGCATTCTCTAAGTTAAAAACTTAATTCAACTTCAAGCAGCTAGTAAGGAATAAGACTGGGATCCAAACCCAAGAAACCTAACTCTAGAAATTCCTCACATGAGCTATGTACACAATGCATAACCCATGTGAACTTTTTTAAGGTGCTCTGTAGTTCCGATTGAGTTGTTGAGGCAGCCCCAGGAATCCCAGGCAGTCTGGTTACTGTGATCATCATAGCCTGGAGTCAGCTGGGCCACCTAGCTGCTTGCTTGGCAGCATCCCAGGCTGTCCTTCTCTCTTTGGGGAATAGCTTAGGCCCAAGGATAATCTGACTTAATACAGGCTAATTGATAGTGTTATGAGAAGGAAAAGACAGAAGGAAAATCTGTCAGTAAGGCAAAGACTTGGAAGTAATACGTAATATGTTCTGTTAGGGGCTTCCCAGGAGGTGCTAGTAGTAAGGAAGCTGCCTGCCAATGCAGGAGATGCAAGAGATGTGAATCAGATCCCTGGGTTGGGAAGATCCCCTGGAGTAGAAAGTGGCAACCCACTCCACTATTTTTGCCTGGAAAATTCCATGGACAGAGGAGCCTGGTGAGCTACAGTCCGAGCGGCTGCAAAGAGTCAGACTCAACTGAGCAACTGAGCACACAGACGTGTTCTATTAAAAAGCCTTTCTGTGAGTTACTAATGAAAGGCAAGAGAATGATATTTCCTTATTTGATTGGGTTCCCTGTTAAGGATTGCTGGAACTCACACATTTGCCAGTTTACTGAAAATTACTTGAAGCATCATTAAATGAATTTCTATGGAGTCCAATTTCAACCTAACCCATCTCTTTGTTTATAGCCACTGTTTTCTGGGATATTGCAGGAAACACTGTCTTTCCAATAGATCGAAAAGAAGCAAGAAGATATTTTGCTAAATTTATAGAAATCCTTTTCCCTAGATTGTCTAAATGTCCTTAGACTTTTAGCTCAGTTGTCTAGTGTTTCTGGTAATTATTTTGTGTATGATGTTAGTGGTGTGGCTGTATGCCTTGGGAATCAATTCTGTTTTTAGTAATAAGCCTATAATAACTCTAAAATCTTACATTTAATCAGTGGTGGTGCTAGGACTTGAATCCAGGTCTTTAAGACTCTGTGTCTGCTATCTCTGTGGTGGAACTATTTTATAGGTGGGGGGAAAAGTTACTGTATAATTAGTTCCTTCTAGATGTTTCACAATAAAATTATACTGCTTAAGGGCATGCCAAATTTCAGGTTAAATGGGATCTGCTTTAATGAGACATTGTTGTATTGGAGATGGTTGTGATGAAAAATAAATTGAAATGACCTATAAACTACTACTCAGTGGAACTAGGAAAAGTAAGTTTTAAAAATCATTTATATCATTTATACTTTCAAAACCAAGTGGCTTTTCCTTGGTATGATAGTCACAGAGTGATATAATATGATTTGCCTATTTCTGGTTTTAAATTTTTATTTATTTTCTTAAAGTTTTTTTGATGTGGATCATTTTAAAGCTTTTATTGAATTTGTTATAATATTGCTTCATTTTATGTTTTGATTTTTAGCCACAAGACATGTGGGATCTTAGCTCTCTTGACCAAGGACTGACCCTGCATCCTGCACTGGAATCAGTCTTAACCACTGGACTGCCAGGGAAGTCTTGCTTTCCTACTTTTAATCGGAGTTTAATTTCCAGGAATAATAAGGTAGTCCTGTGTAATTATTTTTCCAAAAAAATCAGGTTGGTAGGTTTCCAAAGGCAATGAACACAGTTCTTAGATATTGAGGAGGCCGGTGTTGGGTGGTCATATTTTCTCATTTTACATATGATGAAGTAAAGGCTTAGTAACTTGTCTAAAATCTTATATTAGCCAATGGTGGTACTAGGAGTTGAATCCAGGTGTTTACAACTCCAAAGTTTTCATCTCTTTATACCCATCATGGTATCCTACCTTCTGATGACCCAAATAAGGAACTGAAATAGTTCTAATACTCTATTTTATTTATATGGTGAAATGTAGGTTTTGAACCTTAAATGTCTCCTTATCTCCAAGATGTTACAACTTCTTTATCTTTATAAATCCCATTTATTTTATTTTTCAAATATTTATGAACTACTTACCATATATATGGGGATACAGAGATAAGACATAGTGGTTGCAGTAAAAAAATATCTCATAGCTCACTGATCTATGTCCTGTTATAAATTCTATATTTCAAAGCTTTTCATCATTTTTTTTTTGCAGAATACTGTAATGTTTATTATCTGCTTTTCATTTTACTGTTGGTATATGACTAATAATGTCTATGGTATACCTTTGCAAGTCCCCAATCAGGTTTTCAAATGATAGAAAATATTGCTTTATCAAACTGAAGTTAAATGATCTTCATTTTCTTCATATTATGTTTTATAAAAATTCTATCTTAAATATTCATAAGAATTTTATTATTTGTCTCTAAAGTGAAGTCAAAAGTGAAAGTGAAGTTGCTCAGTCATGTCTGACTCTTTGCGACCCCATGGACTGTAGCTTACCAGGCTCCTCTGTCCATGGGATTTTCCAGGCAAAGATACTGGAGTGGGGAGCCATTTTCTTCTCCAGGAGATCTCCCCAACCCAGGGACTGAACCCGGGTCTCCCACATAGTAGTCAGACGTTTTACTGTCTGAGCCACCAGTATTGTCATGATTTTCACTGGAGCATCTAGTCTAAACAGGATGGTTGGGACTTCCCTGGTAATCCAGTGGTTAAGAAACTGCTCTTCAATGCAGAGAACTTGGCTTCAATCCCTGGGCCAGTTACTAATATCCTACATGTTGTGGGGCAACTAAGCCTGCACACTGTGGAGCCTGAGTGCCACAATTAAAGAGAAGCCCGCGTGCCCCAGTGAAGATCCTGGGAGCTGCAACTGAGACCTGACACAGCCAAATAAATAATTAAATTTTATAAAGCTAACTTACTATATCATGGTTTGAAAATGAAAAAATATGAATAAATAGGACGGTTAACCATAGGGTACCACACCAGGCAATTAAGCAAGGGAGTTTTGAAAAGCAAAGAAAACATGATACTGTTTGCACAAATAATTCCTTAATAAGTTTATTATCATTGTAGCATTTGTGTGTTTAAACTTGTGTCTAAATATTTTCTTTTAAAGGTTTCTTAAGCTAAAGAGCTATTTTTTTTTTCCTCTGTGTCTTAGAATATTAGAATCTTCAACAGGACATAGGATATTAATTGAAGCTAAAAACAGCTTGCAAATTTTAATTTTAAAATAATGTGTCTTATCTGATGCCTCAGTCTTTGAGAACTCAAATTAGTAAGAGCATTTTTAACTGCACAGAGGAGAAGTATGGAAAGAGTGTAGAATATGTAGTCAGAGAGGCAGGCACTGAGACAAATCTCTGTTCCTGAGCTTCAGTGCCCTGACTGACAATTAGCCAGGTAAATGTCTCTGAGCCTCAGTTTCAGTTTCCTCACCTGTAAGTGAAGTCGCTCAGTTGTGTCCGACTCTTTGTGACCCCATGGACTGTAGCCTACTAGGCTCCTCCATCCATGGGATTCTCCAGGCAAGAATACCAGAGTGGGTTGCCATTTCCTTCTCCAGGGGATCTTTCCAACCCAGGCATTAAACCCAGGTCTCCCACATTGCAGGCAGATGCTTTACCATCTGAGCCACCAGGGAAGTCACTCTCACCTATAAAGTGGAGAAAATAACCATGGCAATGTATATCTTTTGGGATGATCACATCCTTGGAAAGAGATGACGGGAAAATATTCTTGCAGGTATTTTGTTAAGCTGAACACATATCCATTTTTCAATACTCAAGCTATGTATACAGTTCTAATTTCTAGCCCAAACTGAGTGTCTGGCAAATGGCTGGGAAACGCCATAAGTGATAGCTGTTGTTACCATTAAAAATGTGAAAGTTTCACTGATGGACCTTAAAGTTCTCAAAACCCAGAACAGCCAGCTTTATACTAATTGTTCTTGTCTGGGTACCTACATAAAGATAGGCTTTATGTTATGGATGCAAAAATTCTGTCTCCATCAGTTGTTCATTTGGGTGATTCAGACTATAAATATAGCTGGCCAGACATCTTCAACAAAAGAATTCAGACCCTAGGAAGATGAGTGAGGGCCCAATATTTCTCAATCAAAATATTCTAGATTTAAGTAAGTGTTTGACTGAATGCTATCTTGCACCACATCCCCAGGGCTTTTTCTTTCTTTTTTTCCTATTTCCTCTAGTAACACCTATGCTTGAGTGAAGAAGTAGTACAGTTGGCTATTTCTGTCTTTAAAAAAAAAATAATGTTTATGGCTTTGATATTTTTAGGGATGAAGAAAATTACCAAAAATGTGTGCCTAAGAATACAATTGTCAGGCAGGGTATATTCCTAGAACACAGGAGGACTTACAGCTCTTTATATTTCAGACCCAGGGAAGAGGACAATGGATGTGAAAAATGCAGTATCTTCAGAAAAATAAGCTTTGATGGTCATAAGAATGATTGTGAATGGGAGAGAACGCAGGCCTTCTGCAAATGATGAGCAAATCTTATATCCCTTCTGCCTACCAGAGTCCACCAGGTTTCAGTACTCTAAGGAGTTCAAGATGCACAGTAGAATTCTCTGTGTATAGCAGCACTAGAGATTATAACTAGAGGAATGAAACTTTTATGAATCCTTTGGGGCCAAAGCAGCTTGATTTATATGAGTAGACTCATACATTCTAATTCTTCTATAGGCACAACATTTCCATTTAGGAGGGTTTAATTATAAGATGCAGTTCACCAATGGCCTCTCATTTGTACATTTTTTATCTTTACTTACCAATATGCACGTAGAAAATGAAATGGCAACCCATGCCAGTATTCTTTTCCAGAGAATCCCATGGAGAGAGGAGTCTGGTGGGCTATAGCCCATGGCGTCGCGAAGGAGTCAGACACGCCTGAGTGACTAACACACACACACCAACATGCACACACCCTTTGGTGAATAAGAAACATCAGGAATCTTCATATATAATGAGCTACTCCTGGGAGAAAATTGCTGCAGATTCTATTTTTTTCCTTCCTAGTAAAATGACAAAGAATTCCAATAAAATAGTCTAATATTTCCCTAGATAGCTGCATGGTAACTGCCAGTGGGTGGTTCTGGAGCCCAATCAATCACATGACTCCATATTAGAATCCTGGCTCCATCACTTGATAACTTTGTGTAATTACTGCTTAATTATAGACATAGATCCACCATAAATATTAGATAATAGGAAGCATATCTTATCCAGTGGTGAGTGGATCTGAGAAATAAAAGGTCCAAAAGGATCAGCGTCACTGGTAGAGATGAATCAGTGTGGGGCAGGTGGGTCAGTTGGGACCCATGAGAAGCTAGGCATGTCCAGCTGCTTGGAGGAGCCTGTGAAGGGGTTGATGTGGAAGACTAGGAAGATTCTTGACTCTGTGGGAAATGCTTCTGTGAGATTTCAGTGAAAGCATCTGGTGATAGGCCTGGAGTTGCTGTTGGACACCAGTCAGGAGAAAGTCTTGGATTCAGACAGGACAAACAGGAACACTCTGCATCTCTCTCTAAACAAAGTAAAGTGGCTGTTGATTCACTCTGTTGCCAAAATTATGGTTAATGTTTCTTGTGGACAGCCTTAACCTGAAAGAAAGGAATTCTGGGAAATGTAGGCTGAGGATAACTAAGTTAACACAATACAAAACCAAAATTCTGTGTGACTTTACGTAAATTACTTAAACTTTCTGAGCATGCCTTTCTATCTCAGCACAAGGAGGATAATAATATCACTTGCTCTGCAGAATTATTGTAGAGTTGAATGATGTGCTGTATGTAATACATTTTGCACAGTGCCTTGCACTTGCTAACAACTCAAAAATGAGTTATTTTATTTTCACATCTATATTCCTTTTCAGGTGTTGTATTTGCCCTCTCATGACTGCTCTGTCAATCTATGTTTATCTTTGCCCATGAATATTTTGATTATACTTGAGCTTGTGTTAGCATTTATTAAGCAAACCTTCAGCGATAGGAACTTCTGTTCTCTCAAGCTGTCCTAGAGAGGGTTGCTCTTGGGTTCGAAAGGGGATTATTCACATCAAAAGATAATTTCCTGTTTTTCACTCTAGTGGATTCTTAAGAGATGAGGCCTGTTTGCTAAGGAATCTGTAGTCACTTGGGAAGAAACAATTCTGATCTTTGAACTTTATCTGTACCTTGCCTGAAAGCTTGATTGTTTGAATGGTTTGATCTGCCCAGTGTACCACAATGTTATGATCACTCTACACATAAGATGATTGTTTCCTTGCTCTTCTGATGTATGCTCATGCTGCTCATAATCTGTCTTTCTTACCTGCTCATTAGTGGGGGAGGGGTGTTATCTCACAGTTGTGTACAGCTGCTCTTCATTTTTCTGGTTTGGCTAGATCAGGAGGCCTGGCTCACCAGTGATGGACTAGTCTAATGTTCATTTCAGATGTTCCTGCTTCTGTAGGTGGACTTTATTATCACTCCAGGTAGTACCCTAATAGGGATAAATCTAATGCTAGCACTAATATTTCCACAAATCAGAACACTGGGGCAGGTGATAGTCCTTACATTCTTAGAGCTTCCAATGCAAGGGTTCTTAAAGTTTTCCCATCCAGGCTAGACTGTTTCAGGCAGTTACAGCACTAGATGTCTGAAAAGGGAGCAGAATTTGATTGGTCAAAACTAGTTTCAAATGACAGAAACAAAGAAACTGGAATCTAGGGACACAAGAGCAACAATGGAATAAAAATATGAATGGGTCACAGGCTACTGATCAGACCCAGTGTTCTTTGATTAGCCAGGAAAGATGCAACAAACCATGAACCAGAGGCCAGCCTAGACTTGGTTCTTTTACATTAATTTCATTCCTACTTTTCAGTTACACAGCACAGCAGAGCCAGAAAAAGCAGATGAAGCCCTCTATTAAGATTTAAGTAGTAATTTACCTTCTCTTAGGAATCTTGACCCTGATACCTTGCCAAATTTCCAATCTCCATTCCTTCCTCCTCTTCCCCAATATGAGTTGATAGAATTCTAATTTACTTTCCATGATAGTTAAATTTATCTGTCAGCTTGGCTAAGCTAAGGGATACTCAGATAGCTGGTAAAATATTTCTGGGTGTGTCTGAGGACATTTTTAGAAGAGTTCAGCATTTGAATTTTTGAGCTGAGTAAGTCAGATGATGTTCCCAACATGAGGGTGTGTCATCCGATACACTGTGGGTTCAAACAGAACAAAAAGGGGGAGAAAGGGTGAATTATGTTTCTCTGCTTAATCTCAGTTTTCCATCTTCTGTCTTTGTACAGGTTGCTCATGGTTCCTGGGCTTTGGATTGAGACTGGGACTGAACCATTATTCCTCTGATTCTCATGCTATTAGACACAGGCTGAATTATACCACAGACTTTCTTGGTTGTCTAGCTGGCAGATGGTGGACCATAGCATTTTTGCCTTCTATGCTTGCATGACCTAATCCCCATAATAAATCTTCTCATATATCCTACTGGTACTGTTTCTCCAGAGAACCCTGAGTAATATGCTTTGAATTTTTTCAGTCCTTATACATGGAACCCACTATCTCATAGGTCTGCTTATATTTTTTCACATAATGTCCAATACTTTCATGTTTCTTGTAAGGTCCAGTGCAAAGATTCTAGCTTTATAGAGCCAGTGTTTTGTGGACCAGTATCAGGATTTCCAGTCTATATATCAGCTGTATTCTAATCTATCTCACTGTAAGGTCTATAGCTTCATAGGTCATTGGTTGTCATTCAGTCACTCAGTCATGTCCGACTCTGCAACCCCATGGACTGCAGCATGCCAGGCCTCCCTATCCTTCACTATCTCCCAGAGATTGCTCAAACTCATGTCCATTGAGTTGATGATGCCATCCAACCATTTCATCCTCGGTTGCCCCCTTCTCCAACCCTCAGTCTTTCCCAGAATCAGGATCTTTTCCAGTGAGTCAGCTCTTCACAACAAGTGGCCAAAGTATTGGAGCTTCAGCTTTATCATCAGTCCTTCTAATGAATATTCAGGACTTATTTCCTTTAGGATTGATTGGTTTGATCTCCTTGCTGTCCAAAGACTCTCAAGACTCTTCTCCAGCACCACAGTTCAAAAGCATCAATGCTTCAGTGCTCAGCCTTCTTTATGCTCCAACTCTCACATCCGTACATAACTACTGGAAAAGCCATAACTTTGACAATATGGACTTTTGTTGGTTTTTTAATACTCTATATAAGTTTGTCACAGCTTTCCCTTTCAAGGAGCAAGTGCCTTTTAATTTCATGGCTGCAGTCATTGTCCATAGTGATTTTGGAGCCCAAGAAAATAAAGTCTGTCACTGTTTCCATTTTCCCCCATCTATTGACCATGAAGTGATGAGAACGGATGCCATGATGATAGCTCAGCTGTACTATAACTGACTTCACTGTATGGACCAAAGCTATGTTCCTGTTATAGGAACATAGGTCAGCTGTGTTATAATCTACTGCAGTAGGAGAATTAGATCCTCATTCTCTATCTGCATTATTGTTTATTCCAGTGTAACAACTGTATATCTATTATATGGACAAATTTAGGCTCCAAGAACCTGGAGCCTAAATTGTTAATGAAATTGTACTATCATTTGGCATGCCAAGAGACACTTCCTAAATAAAATATTCAAAATTTCAATGCAGACTTGCAGAAGATAACACTATAATGACAATATATTAAAAAAAAAAAAAACAAATGCAGCTGATAATTAGATCCCTTATTTCCTTTTCTATAGAAGAATCTGTTTTTTCACTAGATCTTTTAGTTAATGGGTTTAAAGTAGCATCTCTGATTACTTACAGTCAGCCCTGCATTATTTAATCTGAACCTTTAATTCTCATTTGCTGGATTATACACATAAGAGTAAAGATGCTGGGGGACCATGGCAGTCTGGAAAGAGTCTTCTTCTCTCAGACCCTGTTCTGTGCACCTCTCTCCTAGGTGCTGTTCCTGAGTTATATCTTTTGAAATGAGCCAATGATGTAATGGAGAAGTCTTGAGGCTACTGTAAGAATAAGACTGAAAACCAGAGGCAGGAGGCTTAAATCCAAAACCTGAGAACACCAGAGAATTCCTGACTCCAGGGAACATTCATTGATAAGAGCTCATCAAAAGCCTCCATACCTTCACTGAAACCAAGCACTACCCAAGAGCCAACAAGTTCCAGAGAAAGACATATCAGCAACACAGGAACATGGCCCTGAGCTTCAATATACAGGCTGTCCAAAGTCACACCAAGCCCACTGATATCTCAAAACTCACTACTGGACACTTCATTGCACTCCAGAGAGAAGAAATCCAGCTCCACCCACCAGATCACCCACACAAGCTTCCCTAACCAGGACACCTTGACAAGTCACCCATCCAACCCTACCCATAGCAAGGAACTTCTACAATAAAGAGGAACCACAAACTGCCAGAATGTGGAAAGGCCACCCCAAACACAGCAATAAAAACAAGATGAAAAGGGAGAGAAATACTCACCAGGTAAAGGAATAGGATGAATGCCCACCAAACCCAACAAAAGAGGAAGAGATAGGCAATCTACCTGATAAAAAATTCAGAATAATGATAGTGAAAATGATCCAAAATCTTGAAAAAAAAATGGAATTATAGATAAATAGCCTGGAGACAAGGATTGAGAAGATGCAAGAAATGTTCGACAAGGACCTAGAAGAAATAAAAAGAGTCAATATATATAATGAATAATGCAATAAATGAGATAAAAAACACTCTAGAGGGAACCAACAGTAGAATAACAGAGGCAGAAGACAGGATAAGTGAGGTAAAAGAATGGTAGAAATAAATGAAGCAGAAAGGAAAAAAGAAAAAGAATTAAAAGAGATGAGGACAACCTCAGAGACCTTGGGGAGAATGTAAAACTCCCCAACATTCAAATCATAGGAGTCCCAGAAGAAGACAAAAAGAAAGATCATGAGAAAATACTTGAGGAGATAATAATTGAAAACTTCCCTAAAATGGGGAAGGAAATAGTCACCCAAGTCCAAGAAACCCAGAGAGTGCCAAACAGGATAAACCCAAGGCAGAAACACCCCAAGACACATATTAATCAAATTAACAAAGATCAAACACAAAGAACAAATATTAAAAGCAGCAAGGGAAAAACAACAAATAAAACACAAGTGAATTCCCATAGGGATAGCAGCTGATCTTTCAATAGAAACTCTTCAGGCCAGAAGGGAATGACAGGACATACTTAAAGTGAGAAAGAGGAAAACCTACAACCCAGATTACTGTACCCAGCAAGGATCTCATTCAAATATGAAGGAGAAATCAAAAGGTTTACAGACAAGCAAAAGCTGAGAGAATTCACCACCACCAAACCAGCCCTCCAAAAATGCTAAAGGATCTTCTCTAGACAGGAAACACAGAAAGGGTGTATAAACTCGAACCCAAAACAGGAAAGTAAACGGCAATGGGATCATATTTATCAATAATTTACCTTGAATGTAAATGGGTTGAATGCCCCAACCAAAAGACAAAGACTAGCTGAATGGATACAAAAACAAGACCCCTATATATGTTGTCTACAAGAGACCCACCTCAAAACAAGAGATACATACAGACTAAAAGTGAAGAGCTGGAAAAAGATATTCCATGCAAATACAGATCAAAAGAAACTAGGAGTAGCAATACTCACATCAGATAAAATAGACTTTAAAATAAAGGCTGTGAAAAGAGACAAAGAAGGACACTACATTAAGATCAAAGGATCAATGCAAGAAGACGATATAACAAGTATAAATATATATGCACCCAACATAAGAGAACCACAATATGTAAGGCAAATGCTAACAAATATGAAAGGGGAAATTAACAATAACACAATAATAGTGGGAGACTTTAATACCCCACTCACACCTATGGATAGATCAGCTAAACAGAAAATTAACAAGGAAACACAAACTTTAAATGATACAATAGACCAGTTAGACCTAATTGATATCTATAGGGCATTTTACCCCAAAACAATGAATTTCACCTTTTTCTCAAGTGCACATGGAACCTTCTCCAGGATAGATCACATCCTGGGCCATAAATCTAGCCTTGGCAAATTCAAAAAAATTGAAATCATTCCAAGCATCTTTTCTGACCACATTGCAGTAAGATTAGATGTCAATTACTGGAGAAAAAACTATTAAAAATTCCAACATATGGAAGCTGAACAACACGCTGCTAAATAACCAACAAATCACAGAAGAAATAAAAAGTTAAATCAAAATATGCATAGAAATGAATGAAAATGAAGACACAACAACCCAAAACCTATGGGACACTGTAAAAGCAGTGCTAAGGGAAGGTACATAGCAATACAGGCATACCTCAAGAAACAAGAAAGAAGTCAAATAAATAACATAACTCTACACCTAAAGCAACTAGAAAAGGAAGAAATGAAGAACCCCATGGTTAGTAGAAGGAAGGAAATCTTAAAAATTAGGGCAGAAATAAATGCAAAAGAAACAAAAGGGACCATAGCAAAAATCAACAAAGCTAAACGCTGGTTCTTTGGGAAGATAACTAAAATTGACAAACCATTATCCAGACTCATCAAGAAACAAAGGGAGAAGAATCAAATCAACAAAATTAGAAATGAAAATGGAGAGATCACAACAGACAACACAGGATACAAAGGATCATAAGAGACTACTATCAGCAACTATATGCCAATAAAATGGACAACGTGGAAGAAATGGACAAATTCTTAGAAAAGTACAACTTTCCAAAACTGAACCAGGAAGAAATAGAAAATCTTAACAGACCCATCACAAGCATGGAAATTGAAACAATAATCAGAAATCTTCTAGCAAACAAAAGCCCAGGACAAGACAGCTTCACAACTGAATTCTACCAAAAACTTAGAGAAGAGCTAACATCTATCCTACTCAAACCCTTCCAAAAAATTGCAGAGGAAGGTAAACTTTCAAATGCATCCTATGAGGCTACCATCACGCTAATACCAAAACCAGGCAAAGATGTTACAAAAAAAAGAAAACTACAGGCCAATATCACTGATGAACATAGATGCAAAAATCCTTAACAAAATTCTAGCAAACAGAATCCAACAACATATTAAAAAAGATCATACATCATGGCCAAGTGGGCTTTATCCCAGGGATACAAGGATTCTTCAATATCCACAAATCAATCAATGTAATACACCACATTAACAAATTGAAAGATAAAAACCATATAATTATCTCAATAGATGCAAAGAAGGCCTTTGACAAAATTCAACATCCATTTATCATAAAAACCCTCCAGAAAGCAGAAATAGAAGAAACATACCTCAACATAATAAAAGATATATATGACAAACCCACAGCAAACATTATCCTCAATGGTGAAAAATTGAAAGCATTTCCCCTAAAGTCAGGAACAAGACACGGGTGCCCACTCTCACCACTACTATTCAACATAGTTTTGGAAGTTTTGGCCACAGCAATAAGAGCAGAAAAAGAAATAAAACTAATCCATATTGGAAAAGAAGAAGTAAAACTCTCACTGTTTGCAGATGACATGATCCTCTACGTAAAAACCCTAAAGACTCCACCAGAAAACTACTAGAGCTAATCAATGAATATAGTAAAGTTGCAGGATATAAAATCAACACAGAAATCCTTTGCATTCCTATGCACAAACAATGAGAAAACAGAAAGAGAAATTAAGAAAACAATTCCATTCACCATTGCAATGAAAAGAATAAAATACTTGGGAATATATATACCTAAAGAAACAAAAGACCTATATATAGAAAACTATAAAACGCTGATGAAAGAAATCAAAGACGACACAAATAGATGGAGAAATATACCATGTTCATGAATTGGAAGAATCAATATAGTGAAAATGAGTATAGTACCTAAAGCAATCTATAGATTCAATGCAATCCCTATCAAACTACCAACGGTATTTTTCACGGAGCTAGAACGAATAATTTCACAATTTGTATGGAAATACAAAAAACCTCGAACAGCCAAAGCAATCTTGAGAAAGAAGAATGGAACTGGAGGAATCAACCTGCCTGACTTTAAGCTCTACTACAAAGCTACAGTCATCAGAACAGTATGGTACTGGCACAAAGACAGAAATATAGATCAATGGAACAAAATAGAAAGCCCAGAGATAAATCCACGTACCTATGGGCACCTTATCTTTGACAAAAGAGGCAAGAATATACAATGGAGAAATGACAATCTTTTTATCAAGTGGTGTTGGGAAAACTGGTCAACCACTTGTAAAAGAATGAAACTAGAACACTTTCTAACACCATACACAAAAATAAACTCAAAATGGATTAAGGATCTAAATGTAAGACCACAAACTATAAAACTCCTAGAGGAAAACATAGGCAAAACACTCTCTGACATAAATCACAGCAAAATCCTCTATGACCCACCTCCCAGAATATTGAAAATAAAAGCAAAGATAAACAAATGGGACCTAATTAAAATTAAAAGGTTCTGCACAACAAAGGAAACTATAAGCAAGGTGAAAAGACAGGCTTCAGAATGGGAGAAAATGATAGCAAATGAAGCAACTGACAAAAATTAATCTCAAAAATATACAAGCAACTCCTGTAGCTCAATTCGAGAAAAATAAATGACCTAATCAGAAAATGGGGCAAAACACTCTCTGACATAAATCACAGCAAAATCCTCTATGACCCACCTCCCAGAATATTGAAAATAAAAGCAAAGATAAACAAATGGGACCTAATTAAAATTAAAAGGTTCTGCACAACAAAGGAAACTATAAGCAAGGTGAAAAGACAGGCTTCAGAATGGGAGAAAATAATAGCAAACGAAGCAACTGACAAAAATTAATCTCAAAAATATACAAGCAACTCCTGTAGCTCAATTCGAGAAAAATAAATGACTCAATCAAAAAATGGGGCAAAGAACTACAGACATTTCTCCAAAGAAGACATACAGATGGCTAACAACATATGAAAAGATGTTCAACATCACTCATTATCAGAGAAATGCAAATCAAAACCACAATGAGGCACCATTTCATGCCAGTCAGAATGGCTGCTATCCAAAAGTCTACAAGCAATAAATGCTGGAGAGGGTGTGGAGAAAAGGGAACCCTCCTACACTGTTGGTGGGAATGCAAACTGGTACAGCCACTATGGAGAACTGTGGAGATTCCTTAAAACACTAGAAATAGAACTGCTATATGACCCAGCAATCCCACTGCTAGGCATACACACTGAGGAAACCAGAATTGAAAGACACGTGTACCCCAGTGTTCACTGCAGCACTGTTTATAATAGCCAGGACATGGAAGCAACCTAGATGTCCATCAGCAGATCAATGGATAACACATACACAATGGAGTATTACTCAGCCATTACAAAGTATACATTTGAATCAGTTCTAATGAGGTGGATGAAACTGGAGCCTATTATACAGAGTGAAGTAAGCCAGAAAGAAAAATACCAATACAGTATAATAACACATATATATGGAATTTGGAAAGATGGTAACAAAAACTCTGTATGCGAGACAGCAAAAGACTCACAGATATATAAAACAGTATTTTGGACTCTGTGGGAGAGGGAGAGGGTGGGATGATTTAGGAGAATGGCACTGAAGCCTGTGTATTAACATATGTGAAACAAATCACCAGTCCAGGTTCAATGCATGATATAGGATGCTCGGGGCTGGTGCACTGGGATGACCCAGAAGGATGGGATGGGGAGGGAGGTGGGAGGGGGTTTCAGGATGGGGAACACATGTACACCTGTGGCAGATTCATGTCAATGCATGGCAAAACCAATACAATATTGTAAAGTATTAGCCTCCAATTAAAATAAATAAATTTATATTAAAAAATAAAAAAGAGATTACAGGTATTTCTATTAAATGCTAGTGTTGGTGATATAGAATTCTACAATTTTTCTATTGACCAATCATGATACAATCATAAGTAAGTAATAGTTACATAATCACAATAGGAAAAGATGTTCACAATCAGTAACGTTTTTATAAGCAGTAGCCAAAGAAAAAAATAAAAGATGATTATGATTGCAAGCAATAATGGGTGTGTGCAAGGTTTAATTTGTGTCCTTAAAGACTGGAGTCTCTGTCCCCCAGTCCTATGGAAGTCTTGTAATCAAATCCCATTGGGCTTCAAGGTCAGATTCCTGGGGGAGTCCCAGTCCCTTTGTCGGGTCCCCAGGCTGGCAAGCCTGACATGGGGTTCTGAACTTTCAGGACAATAGAAGAACTTCTTCAGTATTATTGTTCTCCAGTCTATGGGTCGCCCACCTGGCGGGTATGGGATTTGATTTTATTGTGATTGTGCCCCTCCTACCATATAGCTGTAACTTCTTCTTTGTCTTTTGACATGGGGCATCTGTTTTTGGTAGGTTCCAGGGTCCTCCTGTTGGTGATTGTTCAACTGTTGGTTGTGACTTTGGTGCTCCTGTAGGAGGAAATGAGCACAAAGTCCTTCTACTTCGCTATCTTGAACTGGAAGGGAAAAAAGATATAAAGGACCAGAATCCAAAATATATGGATGATTCAGGTAGATGATGTGAGGTGGGAGGTGGGAGGGGGCTTCGGCATTGGGAGATTGTGTTCCCCTGTGGCTGATACATGTCAATGTATGGCAAAACAAATACAGTATTGTAATTAAAAAATAAAAAATAAAAATTAAAAAAATATGGATGAACTCCTAAAATTTCATAGTAAGAAAATAACCTATTTAAGCAAGCTTCAACAAGTTCTGAATAGACACCTCACCAAAGAGGATATACATATAGCAAAATAACAAATGAAATGGTTTTCAACATCATTTGTCATTAGAGAATTACAAATTAAAACAATGAGGTACTACCGCATGCCTATTACAATGGCCAAATCTGGGACGCTGACATCACTAAAATCTGGTGAAGGTTAAAAAAGAAAAGAGAAACTAACCTTAGAAACTTCCCCCCTCTAATTTGGGCTCCTCATCAGTTAAGGAGTGAAAATTCTGCTGGGGGAACTTCTCACAAAGAGACTGAATGGCTCTGTAATTGTTACATAACTATCAATTAATAAAGTACCAAAAGGATGAGCCTTTGCTTCCAAACTCTTCCTTCTCCCCTGCTGTTAGGAAGCAGTGCTGTTCTCTCAGGCATCAGGGCTCCAAGAATCTGTGTCATCCTTAATTTCTTCCTCTTCTTTGCCTTTGGTTTCCATTCAGTGGGTAAGTGCTTTCTTGAGTCAATTTAGAGATATTTCTTATGTATCCTTTTGTCTCCCACTAAAGTTCAAGCTCAGATCACATAATCGTTTTTCTTTAAAGAAAGTATTCAACTTCTGTTTAATTATAAGAATAATGTATACTTTTCTGGTAACAAAGTCAAATAAAAGTGAATAAAAATAAAAATTTCCTTTTCTCTAATATTATTGCCCAGCTGTTAACAATGGTTATTTTCTGATTTTATTATGTCCATAAAATACAATTATATATATATACCTTTATCAAAATAATATATTACAAGTAGCTAATATTTATTAAGGAATTACTGTGGGTCAGTGGTGTGTCATGCACTTTACACACATTTTCTCATGCAACTCCTGTTGTATTATCTGATAACTGGTTGAACCAAAATTCTAAACTTGCCTGGCTGACTCCAAAGCCTCACTCTTTATTCTTATTACATTCTTTGTTGCTTTTTAAAAATATATTTGTGATGACTTTATACATATTGTTTCACAACTGTCTTTTTTTCATTTGACATATTAGAGACACTTGCACATGTATGAAAGTAGCCCATTATTTTCTCTGCATTATAGAAATGCAGTAATTTTTTTGTACATTTGAGTTTGTCTCTGTTGAATAAGTTCCTTAGATGTAAATTGGCAGTAAGTTAACTTGTTTGCCCATCTCTACTCTCTGCCCTCCCAAATCTTTCTCATTCCTTCCAAACTTATCACCACGGAACTGATCCCACCACTTCCTGGTTTGGGGTTCCCTGGACTTTGGGGTAAGATATAAAACATTGCCTCTCCTGACTTTAAAAATTTCAGATACTTTCAATGCAAACTCATTTTAGCCAGTTGTCTTTTACTCACTCAGTGCCCCAGTATTAACTATTCTAGTATTGCCTTCGCTTAGAATCTCTCTCTTCTTCACCTTTTCTAGTATGATTCCTGCTTACCTTTGAGAACCAGATCAGTTACTGATTCCTTCACAAATTCTCCCCAGCTGGAAATTATAGCTCCATAACCACAGTGTCCCAAAGCATCTGATTCATCTGTCTCTGTTTTCAGAGCTATCAGGTCCTGTTTTGTTTTAGCACTGATCTCTCATACAGGCTTCATTATTCTCTGAAAATTCTGAAAATGAAAAGGAAAGAAAAGAAAAAGAAATTTATTTTGGGCCCTTTCAATGTCTAATACATCCTATATCTCCCATGGGATATATCAGTAGTATTGGTTTGCTAATTAAGTATTTCAGAAAGGATTCTGCTGATAAGTGTGAAGACCATTTTACTATTTCTCTGAGCTTCTTTCTCTTCATAGATGCTAACAGCATGGAACCACTGAACATGATGATTTGAGCTGCTTGTCTTTCTATGAAATAAACATTCACTTACCTTTAGAGGTGGTCATATTGACACTTTATTGGGGAGGTTTACTACAAACTTCTAGAAATTAAAATATCTTGGCTGATGATCCCATATGTTCCTTGCATACAGATTTTTACAGAAAATTGTTCTGTCTAAAATTCCTGATATTAGGCAGCCATATCCATGCAGCTCTCCTTGTGCCCTGAGAAATCAGACTGGAAACAAACATGTGATTCATGCACAAACAATCTTGATGCTGGTCAGAAAAAAAATGATTGACTTTTGGACTAAAAATGAAATGATCCAATCAGTTTCTCCTTCAGAGTTTGGAAATTAGAACTTGAGGCTGAGATATTACTTGGAAGGCAAAAATACCTGTGGCAGTACATCAGGGCCCAGAGTTATAAGGATGCATAAAAGATGTACAGAGCAGTCATGGATTGGAGCCTGGTACCTAAAGGCAGCTGGTGCTACAGGCAGTCAAATTTACCCTTGAAATCCCTTACAAAAGGGCCACTTTGGGACTGGAATACAGTTTCTCATTAAGCTCAATAACATAATTTTCCTCTAGTTTTGGAACAGACTATTGCTCCTTCAGTAGAGCACCAGATGAAGCAGTTGGCGTGCATTTAGAGTCCATGTTTTACTGAAAATATGTATCTCTAAATACTAGTATTATACTTGGTGCTGTGAGATGATCACGGTACAGGAGGCACTGGGAAATGGAAAGTGATGATGGGAACAGCAGTTTTAGGACACCCATCTTATGCTCACTTCTGTGTGTCTGTGGGAAGCACTGAGAAATGCATATGTATCATATAGATCCACTTGTAATTTGATTCCAGGGTAGAGAACAGAGGAGGGATCCAGCAGAGGGGAAAGACAGGTGCATCATGCTGAGAGAGGAGGCTGTGAAGCCCTAGAGGAGAAAACAGGTGAGGAGATAGCCCTTCAAGCTGACCTGGACTTGGGACAGTCCTCTCTTCAGCTCCAAGCTGTGCCTATTCTCCACTTCCTCAAGATAACCTATAGTCATGCTTGTTCATTTCAATTGAAATTATCCTAGCCAGTCAGTGAAATGGAAAAGAGTCTACTTCTTGAATTCTTCTGAAGTTTGTCTTGTCCATGGAAATGCTTCTGGGTGGGAATTTGGAGAACAGCTATTGAAAATATTCACCATTGTACGCCTTCCATAGAAATTATACACTGGCATTTCTTGAGTTAGTATATCAGCAAAGAGATCAGAAGGCAACACACAAAAGGAACCCACAATTAGCATTTGGGAAAAGCAGTGCCACCTGGCACTTTGGGGGTCTTTTTTTTGTTTAGTGTACTTAGTATGTTTTACAGGCACTCAAAGTCACCTTTAAATGCAGTTCTGACAAATTTCAGTGTTTTCAGCCACAGACAAATCATATTTTGTTCCCCTTCTTGTATATCATAGCATATCAAGGCGGAACAACTTTCAGTGTAAAATAAAATGCCTTTCCTATTTCTTTCCATGGAAAGCAAATGCATGTTTTAAAATTGTCAGATGATAGCCAGCTTTGAATAAGTTCTGTTCCCTCCTCTTGGTGAGGAGCCTCTACAGAGAACACTTTGGGATTTAATCAGCAAACAGTAGTGGAGAATTAGCTTAGAAAAATAGCCATCTCTATCACATCTGCTGTGCAGACAGACACTGTGTATTGCAAGGAAGCATTAGGCCTCAGAAGAGCAAACAGGAGCTCTGCCAGGGAAAGGACGGCAAATCTGGACTGCCTTCTGCAACATCTGTTGGGAGTCGACACACTGCTGGTGATGTGCAGCCTGTATTACACTGATCAGCTTCAGCGCCAGCTCCTTGCCACAGGGGAACTGGTTTCCAGGTCTACTGGGCTGGTGCCGAGAAGAACACAGAAATTTCTTGGAGCAGGCAAATAGTTTTGGATGTGCTTGGCAATACAAAAGAGCTTCGTGGAAGCCTTACCTTTCATTTCCCTCCTTGGAGACCACTGATCTTGTGATTTGTGCCGAAATTGTTTTTCTTTATTTGCCAAAATCTTGGACTGGACATACACACACACTCACATTTCTATAGAGAATTCCAACTATTGCTACTTCATTTTCAAGGAATGAAAAAACAGAGCCTAATCTCTGTGGTACTTTATAGAAGAAATGTGTCATCAACTGTAAAGGCCTTTTTTGTTGCAATATCTTTTTCCTCCAAATGAGAAACTTCTGTTTCTCATGAATGCCTGCTTCTCCTCTTGCCTAAAATGAAGGCTGACCCATCTTTACTCTTTACTGATTGGTCATCACGCTAGCTTATCATCTATACTCAGACAGATTCTGTTGATGATCCTGGTGAGGCTATTTTTGTTTTTGAAATTAGAATTCAAAGGTGTCTATTGAATATTCACAGAAGAGGTTTGACCAATGAATGATGAAGCCAGATTTATCATGAGACTAATTTGAAATTATTTACATGATTTCTAATAAGAAAACTAGTCAAAAGACAGAAGCAGTCAATGAAATGAAATTTCTGTTGACAGGTGGCTATAGTGAAACTCATAATGTGCCAGCTTTGTGGAGTTTTGTGTAGGTTTTCTCATTAGTTCTCAAGAGTTGCCTATGAGGAAAGAATTGCTGTTTGTTTTCTTAGGTCAGAGACATCTTGTAATCTGCCTAAAATCAATTTACTTGGTAAGGATAAAAGTTTGTGTGATAAAAATCTCCCAAGTTTCAAGATTTTCCAATATGTTTTACTGGTTCCATGAAGTGTTATTAATTATTTACTCCATAAAAAGTTATTGAGGGACCTCCCTGGTGGTCCAGGCTTGAGAATCTGCCTTCCAATGCAGAGGACTCAGATTTGCTTCCTAGCAAGGGAACTCGGGTCCCACATGCTGCAGAACAACTAATCCTTTTGGCCACAGCTCCTGAGCCTCGTGCCGCAACTAGAGAGACTGTGTGCCAGAGTGAAAGGTCCCCACGAGGCAATGAAGGTCCACGTGCTGCAACTATGACCCCACGCAGCCAAATAAAGAAAAAAAAAGTTCCCAAGTGTCCACTCTGTGCCACATATTTGTCCAGCTCTGGGGACATAGCAGTGAAGAAGAGGAAAAATAAGAAGTAAAAATCTGCCCTCCTGGAGCTTACATTCTGTTCTCAAAGTTAGAACCTGAGAGAATTTAATCCCGCCTAATGCAGTGAGGAGCAGAATATACCAGTTTTCTCCTAAACTCTGAAGGCACATTATCCAAGCGGTTGGGGCAAACCCTATGAAGCTGGGTTTGAATTAACATCCTGTATTTCCTAGTGATATCCTTGTTTTATTCCTCTGTAAAAAATGGGGTTAATAATAGGAATACTTGCCCCATAGGGACTCTTTTTTTTTTTTTTTTTTAAGACTGAAGGAAATAATCCACAGAGACTGACTAGCATAGCATCTCATACAGAACAGAAACTTGGTAAAACATTGCTGTGACTGATTGTGGTGGTAGTGATGAATGGTGATGTTAATAGATTCTAGACAAATATTAAAACAAAAAGAGGGTAACATTTTAACTTAGCAGAAGAAGACTTGAGGCAGAACAGTCAGTGTTTAATTTTAGAACCCATCGCTTTTTCATTTGGGAAGCATGCCTGGTCTCAAAAGAGATTTTTAAAAATAGATTAAACTGGAGTGCCAGCTGACCTGAAGAGTTTTCAAGGCTGGTGACCACAATTGCATGAGCCCTGGTATCTCTGCAAGTCCTTGCCAAGGAGGTGCCTGGTTTGTGCAGCAACAGAATAGATATTCACCACAACAGAGGGAGCTCTCCTGCCACCTGTGCACTGCCCATCTCCCTACTCCCAAAGAGGTGTAGGACTCTTGTGGGAGATCCCAACAGCCTACCACTGAGCTGCTCTCTAGGAAAGAAAACAGTAACATTAGCACCTGAGTCTGAGTTGTGATCTGGAGAAGGTTTAGAAATTTTGGCTCAGTGGTTGGTTGTAAATCTGAGCATTCAGATTGTCTTGTTAGGTAATTCTATCCACGTTATTCAGTTTGTTTAAGAATTTCCAAACTTCACAGAAAAAAATAAACAAATGGGACCTAATTAAACTTAAAAGCTTTTGCACAATGAAGGAAACTATAAGCAAGGTGAAAAGGCAGCCTTCAGATTGGGAGAAAATAATAGCAAATGAAGCAACTGACAAATAATTAATCTCAAAAATATAGAAGCAGCTCATGCAGCTCAATACTAGAAAAATAAGCAACCCAATTGAAAAATGGGCCAAAGAACTAAACAGACGTTTCTCCAAAGACATACAGGAGGCTAGCAAACACATGAAAAGATGCTCAACATCACTCATTATCAGACAATTGCAAATCAAAACCACTATGAAGTACCATCTCACACCCGTCAGAACGGCTCTCATCAAAAAGTCTACAAACAATAAATGCTGGAGAGGGTGTGGAGAAAGGGAACCCTCTTACAATATTGGTGGGAATGTGAACTAGTACAGCCACTATGGATAACAGTCTGGAGATTCTGTAAAAAACAACTGGAAAGAACTGCCATATGATCTAGCAATCCCACTGCTGGGCATACACAATGAGAAAACCAGAATCCAAAGAGACACATGTACCCCAGTGTCCATCGCAGCACTATTTATAATAGTGAGGACATGGAAGCAACATAGATGTCCATCAGCAGAAGAATGGATAAGAAAGCTGTGGAACATATACACAATGGAATATTCAGTTCAGTTCAGTTCAGTTACTCAGTCATGTCCGACTCTTTGCAACCCCATGAATCACAGCATGCCAGGCCTCCCTGTTCATTACCATCTCTCGGAGTTCACTTAGACTCACGTCCATCGAGTCAGTGGTGCTATCCAGCCATCTCATCCTCGGTCGCCCTATCTCCTCCTCCTGCCCCCAATCCCTCCCAGCATCAGAGTCCAATGAGTCAACTCTTCACATGAGGTGGCCAAAGTACTGGACTTTCAGCTTTAGCATCATTTCTCCCAAAGGGTTGATCTCCTTCAGAATGGACTGGTTGGATCTCCTTGCAGTCCAAGGGGCTCTCAAGAGTCTTCTCCAACACCACAGTTCAAAAGCATCACTTCTTCGGCGCTCAGCCTTCTTCACAGTCCAACTCTCACATCCATACATGACCACGGGAAAAACCATAGCCTTGACTACACGGACCTTAGTTGGCAAGGTAATGTCTCTGCTTTTGAATATGCTATCTAAGTTGGTCATAACTTTTTTTCTAAGGAGTAAGCGTCTTTTAATTTCATGGCTGCAGTCACCATCTGCAGTGATTTGGGAGCCCTCCAAAATAAAGTCTTACACTGTTTCCACTGTTTCCCCATCTCTTTCCTATGAAGTGATGAGACTGGATGCCATGATCTTTGTTTTCTGAATGTTGAGCTTTAAGCCAACTTTTTCACTCTCCTCCTTCACTTTCATCAAGAGGCTTTTTAGCTCCTCTTCACTTTCTGCCATAAGGGTGGTGTCATCTGCATATCTGAGGTTATTGATATTTCTCCCAGCGATCTTGACTCCAGCTTGTGTTTCTTCCAGTCCAGCGTTTCTCATGATGTACTCTGCATATAAGTTGCATAAACAGGGTGACAATATGCAGCCTTGATGTACTCCTTTTCCTATTTGGAACCAGTCTGTTGTTCCATGTCCAGTTCTGACTGTTGCTTCCTGACCTGCATACAGATTTCTCAAGAGGCAGGTCAGGTGGTCTGCTATTCCCATCTCTTTCAGAATTTTCCACAGTTTATTGTGATCCACACAGTCAAAGGCTTTGACATAGTCAATAAAGCAGAAATAGATGTTTTTCTGGAACTCTCTTGCTTTTTTGATGATCCAGCGGATATTTGCAATTTATTCTTGCCATCTCTTCTTAATATCTTCTGCTTCTGTTAGGTCCATACCATTTCTGTCCTTTATCGAGCCCATCTTTGCATGAAATGTTCCCTTGATATCTCTAATTTTCTTGAAGAGATCTCTAGTCTTTCCCATTCTGTTCTTTTCCTCAATTTCTTTGCACTGATCGCTGAAGAAGACTTTCTTATCTCTTCTTGCTATTCTTTGGAACTCTGCATTCAGATGCTTATATCTTTCCTTTTCTCCTTTGCTTTTGCCTCTCTTCTTTTCACAGCTATTTGTAAGGCCTCCCCAGACAGCCATTTTTCTTTTTGCATTTCTTTTCCATGGGGATGGTCTTTATCTCTGTCTCCTGCACAATGTCACAAACCTCATTCCATAGTTCATCAGGCACTCTATCTATCAGATCTAGGCCCTTAAATCTATTTCTCACTTCCACTGTATAATCATAAGGGATTTGATTTAGGTCATACCTGAATGACCTCCCACATTGAAGGTCAGGAACGGCAGCGGTAATGAGATACCTCTCGTCCAAGTTAAGGAGCAGCAGCTATGCTTTGCTGGAGCAGCCGTGAAGAGATACCCCACGCCCAAGGTAAGAGAAACTCAAGTAAGATGGTAGGTGTTGCAAGAGGGCATCAGAGGGCAGACACACTGAAACCATACTCACAGAAAACTAGTCAATCTAATCACACTAGGACCACAGCCTTGTCTAACTCAGTGAAACCAAGCTATGCCTGCAGGGCAACCCAAGACAGGCAGGTCATGGTGGAGAGGGCTGACAGAACACCATCCACTGGAGAAGGGAATGGCAAGCCACTTCAGTATTCTTGCCTTGAGAACCCCATGAACAGTATGAAAAGGCAAAATGATAGGATACCAAAAGAGGAACTCCCCAGGTCATTAGATGCCCAATATGCTTCTGGAGATCAGTGGACAAATAACTCCAGAAAGAATGAAGGGATGGAGGCAAAGCAAAAACAATACCCAGTTGTGCATGTGACTGGTGATAGAAGCAAGATCCGATGCTGTAAAGAGCAATATTGCATAGGAACTTGGAATGTCAGGTCCATGAATCAAGGCAAATTGGAAGTGGTCAAACAAGAGATGGCAAGGGTGAATGTCGACATTCTAGGAATCAGCGAACTAAAATGGACTGGAATGGGTGTATATAATTCAGATGACCATTATATCTACTACTGCGGTCAGGAATCCCTCAAAAGAAATGGAGTAGCCATCATGGTCAACAAAAGAGTCCGAAATGCAGTACTTGGATGCAATCTCAAAAATGACAGAATGATCTCTGTTCGTTTCCAAGGCAAATCATTCAATATCACAGTTATCCAAGTCTATGCCCCAACCAGTAATGCTGAAGAAGCTAGAAGTTGAATGGTTTTATGAAGACCTACAAGACCTTTTAGAAGTAACACCCAAAAAAGATGTCCTTTTCATTATAGGGGACTGGAATGCTAAAGTAGGAAGTCAAGAAACACCTGGAGTAACAGGCAAATTAGGCCTTGGAATGTGGAATGAAGCAGGGCAAAGACTTATAGAGTTTTGCCAAGAAAATGCACTGGTCATAGCAAACAACCTCTTCCAACAACACAAGAGAAGACTCTACACATGGACATCACCAGATGGTCAACACCGAAATCAGATTGATTATATTCTTTGCAGCCAAAGATTCAGAAGCTCTATACAGTCAACAAAAACAAGACCAGGAGCTGACTGTGGCTCAGATCATGAACTCCTTATTACCAAATTCAGATTTAATGGAACATTACTCAGCTATAAATAGTGTATATGAGTCAGTTCTAATGAAGTGGATGAAACTGGAGCCTAATATACACAGTGAAGTAAGTCAGATAGAAACACCAATACAGTATATTAATGCATATATATGTATTTTAGAAAGACAGTAATGATGACCCTATATCCAAGACAGCAAAGGAGACACAGATGTAAAAAACAGACTTTTGGACTATGTGGGAGAAGGCGAGGGTGGGATGATATGAGAGAATAGCATAGAAACATGTATGTTGCCATATGTAAAATAGAAGACCAGTGCAAGTTTGATGCATGAAGCAGGGCATTCAAAGCTGGTGCTCTGGGACAACCCAGAGGAATGGTGAGAGGGGACATGGGACGGGGGTTCATGATGGTCAGACACACATACACCTTGGCTGATTCATGTTGGGGTATGGCAAAAACCACCTTAATATTATAAAGTAATTAGCCTCCAAATAAAATAAACAAATAAATTTTAAAAATTTCCAAACTTCAAAAGCCTGGGTTGAGTTAACACTCTCTGCTGGCATACGTCATAGATCCTCTGCATTGTCATTTAGGGCCCCACAACCTGGCAGCTTCTACACTTGCTAATTAATAAACCCTTAGGTGTTAAAGATGGGAAACTGCATGTCATTTACGTTCCATCAGTGAGTTGTGCACCTAGGACAAATTCACCTTCACTGCAGTCTGCTAACATCTTTCTTCAAGGACACAGGAAGACCTCCAGTAAAGCATTAACCTCCCCGTGTCTGAGCCTCCTCAACTATGAAATAGAAGTACTCACATCTGTCCAGACACTCTTGTGAGGCTCTATTAATATAATAGATCTGAACCCTCTAGTTAGAATAAATGTCTCTCAATTTTCAGAGAACTGGTGGCACAGGTTATTTTCTCTCTGTGGTATGGTTTTTATCCTTCTGTCTTCTCTTCTCAGTGACATCAGCTTAAGACTATCTATTCCATCTCCACACATTCCACAGTTCTTTGCATGATCTTTAATTCTGTTTTTTTCTTTAATAAACTTTGAGTATCTTCTTTGTACCATATTCTGTGTTGCTGTAAGACTTTTCTCTTTTTGGATGCATCTCCTTGCATATTTCTTAGCTGCTTCAAGGTCAGAGTCCAGCTGGAGAGGAGGCTAATTAAGGTGAAGAGTGTTGTCTCTTACATGGATGGTATGTTTTTAAAGAAATAAATTTTTAATTTTAAAATTGTTTTAGCTTTAAAGAAAAGTTGCAAAGATGGTATATAGTTCTCATACACCCCTCACCCAGTTTTCCCTCATGTTAACACCTTACATTATCATATAGGACACTTGTCACAGCTAAGAGAGCAACATGGTTACCTTGCTGTTCACCAAACTCACACTTTATTCAGATTTCACGTTTTCCCACTAATGTCCAACCTCTGTTCTCGATTCCCATTCAAGATATCAGTTACATTTAGTTGTCATGTATCCCTAATCTCCTCCGGTCTGTGAAGGTTTCTCAGTCTTTGCTTGTAACTGATGACCTTCACAGATTTAAGGACAAGTTGTCAAGTATTTTGCACAATGTCCCTTAGTTTGGGTTTGTCAGATATTTTTCTCCTAATTAGGCTAAAATCATTAGTTTTGGGGAAGACCACAGGGATGGCCACGTCATCTCAGGGTAAGTGCTTTGAATGTGACTTATTGTTACTGAACCAGATTGGGTCCGTTCACCTGCATGCAGTAAAGCCAGTCTACTGAGACTGGATTGTGATAAGGTGCGATGTTGGTGCAGAGCACCAAAGCACGGAGTCCAGGCAGCTAGTGCTTAAAGGCCTGAACTCACCAAAGGCTTTCAGGGAAAGGTTTTAAAAGACAAGGTGAGGGAAGGTGGTGGGGTATGCGATCAGCTCATGGACCTTTTCCTGACTGGTTGGTGGTGAGGTAATGGGGAGTCAATATTGTCAGACTTCTAGTTCCAGCCAGCCTGGGGTCTAAGTGCTTGTGGGCAGCAGGCAGTTAACTTCTTCCACCTGGTAGAGGTTTTAGTATCTGCCAAACAGCTCAAAGGATATGGCTGAATATTAGAGAACATTAATGTTCTCTAATATAGAGGACGTATAGAGAACATTATCTATAGCCCATGAGGAGGAACTAAATGTCCTTGATTTTGTTTAATGGCTAAACTATTATTATTTTGTCTTGCACAACTATTTTCCTTCCTTCTACATTTACTCACTTCTCGGATTAAATTTATCTTTTGACTAAAGATTTTCTACAGACAAAAGGTAGGCAGAAGATATGTGGGAGATTTGTTCTGGGAAGGGCTCATAGGGTCCTGCTCAGTTACATTATTACTGGTGGTGTTAATCTTGATTCTCTGACCAAGGTCACGTTCACCAGGTTCTGCACTGTGAAACTGCTTCCCCCCCGCCCCCCGTTACACAGTCTGTTCTTCAGAAGTAAGTCACTAAAGTCTGAGTATGTGTGTGCTCAGTTGCTTAGTCATGTCCGCCTCTTTGTAACCCTATATATTGTGGCCTGCTAGGCTCCTCTGTCCATGGGATTATCCCAGTCAGCCATACTCAAAGAGGTGGGGAAGAGATGATGAGCTTTACTTCCTGGTATATACATATAAATTATTTTGAACTCTTCTGCAAGGAAGATTTTATTCTTCTCCACTTTAATCTTCCTATCTGTCTATCCGTCTATTCACTGATTTATATCAGCATGAACTCATGTGTATTTATTTTATATTTTGTGTTGTAATACAATACTCTACTCATGATTTATTTTGTTGCTCAATTGTTCCATCTCCAGCCATTGGCAGCTTTATTAGATTGGCTCTTGTGTCCTTTTGACAAGCCCCGTCCTGTGAGTTTTGAGTATTTCTTTACTTTTACACACTAAGACGCTAAGAGATACTCTGGGCTCACCTTGCATTCTTCTTGCTCTGGCTTGAGAATTAGCCATTCCTTTGGAACTCTGATTTATTTTACTGGAGAAAGGTATTAGAAACCAGGGTCTGGGTGCCTGTTGCACTTGTTGTTACTTCAAGCTTGAGATCTCTGTGCATTGGAAGCTTAGTGGCTGGTCACTCTCTTAAAACATATTTGCGGATTTCTCAGAGGTTTCTCCACTGGAGCCATTCAACAATGGTTACTTTAGTGGCAGTGGGGACCATTGATAATTTCTAAATACAGCATGATAACGAAAACTGTCTTCTAGTAACATTATCTGCATAGACATTTGGGGGATGATATGGAGTAGAGAGGAGAATGGACTAGGCAGGACAGTCAGGAAATTAATGGAGTAGTTAGGATTATGAAAAAAAAAAAACCCTGAACAAGGATGATTACTGTGAAAATAAAAAGAGGGAGACAATTATAAGGAGTATCTACTAAGAGTATTGGCAATATGGATATTTCCAGCTACTTCCTGCCATGATTGTGCAGTTTAAGGATTTTTGATACCCAATTCTGCTGTTACTACAATATGTGAGCCAAGACTGTTTTTAACCTCTGTCAGACTTTCAGGTCATTTACAATGGGAGACTAACAGTGTGATTCCTATAGTCTGCAGATCTTGAGGCTCAAGTCTCAAGACTGGGTTTCTCATCACGTCCATATTTTAGTAACTTAGAACTGTTTGCTGTTTTCCACTAGGGAAACAGTAGATGGATTCAGGCAGGATGGACAAACGATGATTTTAAATTGCTCTTGTAATACTTATCTTTTATTTACCCATTTTCATATCTTCTAAGAGAAAAGATGAATTAATAGAAAAGTACATGGAGATGTGCCATATAAGAGCTTTTGGGTCTTAGATAACTCTTCATGAGATATAGATCTGGGTCCTCTCTAGTCCAAACACACAATGTTTTTCTGATGAATACAGGGGACTTGGAAATGGTTATGTATGGGAAGGCAATGGCACCCCCACTCCAGTACTCTTGCCTGGAAAATCCCATGGATGGAGGAGCCTGGTGGGCTGCAGTCCATGGCGTCGTGAAGAGTCAGACACAACTGAGCGACTTCCCTTTCACTTTTCACTTTCAAGTATTGGAGAAGGAAATGGCAACCCTCTCCAGTATTCTTGCCTGGAGAATCCCAGCTATGGAGGAGTATGGTGGGCTGCCGTCTATGGGTTGAACAGAGTTGGACACAACTGACGCGACTTAGTAGCAGCAGCAAAATGGCTATGTAAGTAGTTTTCCTTTGTTTCTTTAGGACCTTTCTTGTAACTCAAAATGCTGTCCACAGAGATTCAACAGAAGTTTCACTTAGGAGCTTCCATGTACTGTATAGAATCTACATAAAGATAAGATCCCTGAATCATCCAGAATTATATTAAAGTTTGAGATGCAGTGGTCTAGACCACTAGTTCACTAATTTGACTGTACGTGAGAATCATTTGAGGAGCTTTACAAAACACTATGCTTGAGTTTATCTCCACAGCTTGTGATGTAATAGGTATTGAATGTGACCTGAGTATTTGACTTTTAAAAACTTTCCAACACTTCAGGGTTGGCGTAGTAGATATCACCACTTCAGGGTGAAGATTAGAAGGCTATAAAGTAGTATACTTGGCCTTCTAATGGGAAGAGTCGACTCATTGGAAAAGACCCTGATGCTGGGAAGGATTGAAGGCAAAAGGAGGAGGGAGTGACAGAGGATGAGATGGTTGGATGGCATCACCAACTCCATGGACATGAGTTTGAACAAACTCTGAGAGATAGTGAAGGACAGGGAAGCCTGGCCTGCTTCAATTCATGGGGTTGCAAAGAGTTGGACACTATTGAGCGACTGAACAACAACAAAAGGAAAAACAAACAAAAAAAAAAGGCTTAAGACTTGAGTAAGACTAGTACTCAATTGAGTAAGACTAGTACTCAGTTCATATGATATTACCACTACTGATCCACCTAGCTTGGGGCACACAATATCAGTAACAGTGGGCATAGTATTCTTTATCTGTTAATGAAATTACATATGCAGACCATCAAATTGCTGACCAGAAGGGTCCTAAAAATATCACCTTCAGAGGCCTAGGTAGTTGTATGCAGATTTGAGATGGGTTCATGTGGCTCATCCCTTGTTGTGGACATCTGAGCATCTGAACAGCTTGCATTCTAAACTTCTCTGGTCACAGGAGAGAATCTACCCTATCTTAAAAATTGCCAGCCTCCCTCTCCTCAAGACTGGGTGAGCACCTTCCTTCTTATTCTCTCTTTCTCTTTTTGCATTTAAGGAAAGATTTTATTTTTAATTAATTTTATTGGAGTATAGTTTGTGTTATTTTCTACTGTCTAGGAAAATTAACCCATTATACACATGCATATATCCTCTCCCTTTTGGACTTCCTTCCCAGTCAGGTTACCACAGTTCACTGAGTAGAGTTCTCTGTGCTATACTGTAGGTTCTCATTAGTTATCTATTTTATACATAGTGTCAATAGTAGATAACTAATGAGAACCTACAGTATAGCACAGAGAACTCTATTCAATGAACTGTGGTAACCTGTTATCTATTTTATACATAGTATCAATAGTATGTTCCTGGAGAAGGAAATGGCAACCCACTCCAGTATCTTTGCCTGGAGAATCCCATGGACAAAGGAGCCTGGCAGGCTGTAGTCCATGGGATTGCGAGAGTCGGACAATACTTAGTGACTAAACCACCACATCAATAGTATGTATATGTCAGCTCCAATCTCCTAGTTCTTCCCACACTCCCTTTTCTCCTTGGTATCCATACACTTGTTCTCTACATCTGTGTCTCTGTTTCTGCTTTGCATATAGGATCATATATACCCAAGGATCTCACTGAGCATGTTCTCTTTTTGACTGGTGTGATCATCTGACTTTGTCCTCTATAGTGGCCTGCAGAACAATGTAACATGCACAGAAGCCCTTAATAAATTCACCCAAGGAGCCTTAAATGATAGCCAGCAAACAGTGAAATGTCTCTAATAAGAAAATCTGTCATTCAAAACAGGGTAACCCAACATGAGAGGGGGACTTTTAACACCAATAAACAATTCTGGGATACCAGCTGGTTCAATTCATTTGCTAGAGCATCTGACAGAACTCAGGAAAACACCTTACTTACAAGATTTACCAGTTTATTAATAAAGATTATAATTCAGAAACAGCTAGGTAGAAGAGATGCACAGGGCAGAGAGTGTGGGAAGGGCACAGAGATTCCATGCCCTCTCCATTCCTATCACATTCCCCAAATCTCCACGTGGTCATTAACCTTTCCGAATCCCATTCTTTGGGGCTTCTATAGAAGTCATGTTCACAGACATGACTGATGAAAACATTGGCCACCGAAACTGAATCAACCTCCAGTCCCTCTTTTCCTCCCTGGAGGTGAAGGGGGTGGGACTGCAACTTCCAAAACTCTAAGCTGGTAGTTATTCTCCTGGCAACCAGCTCCCTTTCCTTAAGGAGGAGTCAATAGTCATCTTATCAATATAATGAAAGACACTTTCCTTCTCTGCTTTCTCCGATCACTTAGGAAATTCCAAGAAGTTTAGGAGTTCTGTGCCAGAAACTGGGACAGAGATTCAATATATGTTTCTTACTATAAACTACATATTGTCAATGGCCTTAGACATTATTAGTACCTTACAGGGATGCACCTGTGCCATTATCCAAACAGAGTGTGTGTTTATACTTGATGAGTCTCCTAATATATCATCTTTGTTAAATCACATGAGGACACACTGAATACCCTAAGTGTCAGACTACCAGCCTCCTAAGTCAATGAGTCCAATCACAGGGCTCTTGGGGGCGGGGGTGGGGGGAGTGGGGGGGTGGGGGGAGGGGATGTTATTTATCTTGGGAATTATTATTATAATTTGAATTTTCTCTTATTTGTGCATACACAATTGCTGTGGCCTCCACCTCCAATGCACCCAGGTAGTGGCCACAGGAGCCACCTCCAAGCTAATGAAACCCCATGCTGACCACTCAGAGGGGCATGAAAAATTGTGAGAGCTAGCTCCAAGGAGTAAAATGTTGGGGACGATTCTAGAGAGGTTGGACCTGCCTGTTGCCCCTGAGGGTGACCCACAGAAGCTCCCCAGAGGAGCTCCATCCTTGGAATGTAGCTCCGCCCACGCTCCCCCCATCTCTTTACAAGGAGGCAGCGTGTAGGGAGGGAGCATTAAGCTATTGAAATCACCTGGGGCATCCAGGCCTGAAACCCGTTAAGCAATCAGTATAAACTTGGAAGATTGGGGGTAGGTGTGGAGATCTGAACTCCAGTACTTTGGCCACCTCATGCGAAGAGTTGACTCACTGGAAAAGACTCTGATGCTGGGAGGGATTGGGGGCAGAAGGAGAAGGGGAGGGCCGAGGATGAGATGGCTGGATGGCATCACTGACTCGATGGACGTGAGTCTGAGTGAACTCTGAGAAATGGTGATGAACAGGGAGGCCTGGCGTGCTGCGATTCATGGGGTCGCAAAGAGTCGGACACGACTCAGCGACTGAACTGAACTGAACTGTGGAAATCTCGTGTCTTGTGGTGTCGGAGATGGGCCTTGTTTGTTAAGTTCCCTTGTTTCTCAGAACTGCCGTCTCGCAGTCTGACTGCCTCTTTCTTAGGTGTGTCCTGTCCTCTGTGTATGGGGGCTGGTTTGCGAGCCGCACACCAAGTGAGGGCATTATTTAGATAGCTTTGGGGTGCGGTTTAGTATTTCTTTTTTTTTTTTTTAAAGCTTCCCACGTAATTTTAATATGCTGCGAGTACTGAGAAACTTTGTTTTAGGCTCCTGGAGGCCAGGCCAGAAAACGGTTGTTGCCAAACGTGGAGTAGAGGCCTTAAGGGAATGAAAGGACTTGCGGAGATGAAACAGCGGAAATGCGGAGTGAGCTCTAGGACATCCAGGTTTCTGCTCTCAGTGCGAAGTTTCCTGCCCCGTTTTCGAGATGAATAGAACCATATTGTGTAAGTACTAAATATTATCAAACCTCGTGTGAGGTTTTTATTACTTGTTTGACTCCTGGGTAATCTGAATTCTGTGACATTTGCAAGTTTGAAAAGCCCGGAATTATCGATGCATTTCCTGTGTCTTGTTGGAAGCCAAGTGTTAATCATTGTATTGTGTAACTCCTTCAACTCTGCACTTTACAAGTTTTAAGAAGCCTCCAGAAGGGTTCTTCCCGCTGCTTGAGAGCACTCCCAGTGTATCTCTGCAAGCTTGCCTTCTCCTGTTGCCTGCAGTGACGTGGCCACTAAACAGGCATTTCTCAAGTTTTTGCAATCAGCCGTTCTCCTTATAAAACACGCTTCAGCTTTTATTTTTAGCGTCTTCTAATACACTCTGATAAATGTTCTTCTCCTAAGGGCTTGTCAGAAGCAAGGATGATTGATAAACTGTTGCAAAGGAAAGAGAAAAATGTTCTTTTTAATATCTGCCATTGTGACATATTACATAAATAATGTTCTAAGGCTAATCGGTACTAAATGGATTTTGTATTTTAAATGTTCTCTGCAGCCATCCAGGTATGAATCACATTGTTTTATCAAAATCATTATGAGGGCCGCCTTGACTTGTAAAATCTAGCAAATAAATATGGGAAGGCAAACGGTTCTAGGCATGTGCGGTGGCATCATTAGGACTTTGTTTATTCTGCATGCTCATAAATCATCACTGCGTGTGAAAAGACTTGCCAGGGAAGACTAAGAGCTTTGTCCTTGGCCTTCAGCATTGGCTGCTGGGAGAGATGGTGCTTTCTCAGCGTCAGCTGACTGGGGCTTCAGCTGTCCACCTTGTTTGTGTTTGCTTCTTTTTTTTTTCATTTATTTCGGGACAGAATTCTTTGTGGCAGAGGTTTCTGAAATGTCAGGCAGAGTAATTTTAGGTGGTATGTGAGCAAATATTTTGATTTCAGAAGTTATAACATTCGTCTGTCTTTGCATTAAGCCTCCTTATTAAGCCTACTTCCTACCTTCCTGGCCTTCAGAGGTTCAGATGAAGAAAAAGCTAAAGAGGAATGAAAGAGGGAGTAAAAAGAGAAGCACTAAGGGAAGTAAAAGAGAAAGGGATCCAATGCTAAGAAAGGTCTTAGAACCTGGGATCCTGCCAGAGATACAAGGATTTATAGATGTAGTGGTGTGTGTATGTGTGTGTATGTGTGTTTCAGAAATGGGAAGCCAGAGAGACATAATGATTTGTAGATGTAGTGGTGTATATGTGTGTGTGTGTTTATTTCTGAGACAGGAAACTAGGCAGTGAGACTGGAGTTAAAAAGATTTTTAACATCTTTGGCGGCTCAAGGCTACACAGATTTGTGGGTGTGTATACTAGAGGCATGTGGTCGGGCAACCATATATGTATAATAGAGAAACCTCTGCATTTATTAATGAACATAAATTCCCAGCTCTGTGTTTAAGTCACCCTATGACTTCAGGACAAATCTTTCCCCTTCTGAGCCTCAGTTTTCTCTTCCATAAGATATGACAGTTATATTTAAAAAATAGATTTTATTGTCATTTTATAAAATAATAATCCTATATGATTGTTTGCTGTTGTATTTATTTTTTAAATTACTTTGTATTCATGGTAAGCAAAATTTAGTTTTCTATTTATTTTACTTAAGTTTAAGTTACCCTGATTCTACTTGAAAAAAAAAAAAATGTCGATGATAATAATAAGAGTTGATGCTTTCCTGGCATTTCTTCCTGTGTCTGGCTTTTCATATATTTGTCATTTGGTCATAGTTTGCATAAAGCGCTATTATATTGCTACCTCACACCCCCAGAGACATAGAGGTTGAATATTGTGTTGATTGTCACACAATTCATGAATAAAGGGAGCGTAAGGATGAATCCAGGTGCTCTGGCTCCATAATCAAAGTGACTCTACTCCATAGTCAGTCTGTTACCTCTGAAGTATCAATACAGAAAGAATTAGTTGGCAAAAACAGGGAGGTTGCTACTCAGGAGGCACTGCTCTTCGTTTTACTTGGTATCCTGTGTTGTTGTGGCTTTTTTTTTTTTTAATTTAAATCTTTGTCTAGTATGTAATATGGCTGTTCAAAAATCTAGTCAAAGGTGAATGAACAAGTGGATATGTTTACTGTATCACACTTAGTAGTATCTTCCCAAAGCTCGAATTACATCCTCTCATTCCCCTGGTTAGACTTCTTTAGTGGCTGCCTGTTAAGTTTGCCACAGTACACAAATAAAAATATAGGACACCCAGTTAAAGTTAGATTTCAGATAAATAATGAATTAAAAAAAAATCTTATTTAAATTTAAATTGTTTATTTTAAATTCAAATAAATGTAATGGGTTTCTTGTTTATAGCTTAATTCTCCAACCTCTTCTTATACCATTTCCCATGTAGACTTTGTGTTTATCTGTGTCTGGATATTGGCAGTTCCCTGAATATCTATTTTCTGTAATCTTCCAAGCTTTTCACATACTGTACTCCTTAACAGACCATCCATCTCCTAAGTCGAATTTCATCAGATCAGATAAGATGTTATACCTCCTTAGTCTAGGTTAGAGGCCACCATGCTTGCTGTTCTCCAACCAGACATCTTATTACACTGCGTGTGCGCTCAGTTGTGTCTCTTTGTGATCCCATGGACTATAGCCGGCTAGGCTCCTCTATCCATGGGATTTCCCAGGCAAGAGTACTGGAGTGGGTTGTCATTTCCTTCTCCAGGGGATCTTCCATACTCAGGGACTGAACCTGTGTCTCCTGCATCTCCTGCACTGGCAAGTGGATTCTTTATCACTGAGCCACCTGAGAAGCCTATTACACTGTGTAGTAATTGCCTGTTTACCTGTTTATCTCTCTGTAGACTTCATGCTCTTTGAAGGCAGGGGCCATATACATCTTGCATCCTTGTTATATGCCCAGGGTATGACCTAAAACAATATTTGTGGAAGAAAATGTACTTGAAAGTTTACCTATGGAACAAGTTCAGATCTGGACTATTTTGTTGATCCAGAAAACAAGTGGCTGACAATATATGCAGGAGAAAATGAGTATTGATGCATGTCTCTATTCTGCATGTTTTGCTCATCTAAGATCTATTTTTCACATGAATATATTTAACATTAGACACAAAGCTCTGATTGTTTTTTTCAAGAATGCATATTAAGGGATCCTTTTAGAAGCAGAATCTATTTTGCTCAAACCAATGATGCATAAAATTATATTTTAATCATCCCAATAAGTCATCACAACTTCATAGCTTATTTATCAATTTCTACAGAATTTAGTATCAAGCTGTCATTGACCCAGTTGATTCTATGTCTGTATATTGTATGGGAATGATAAACCCTATAAAAGAACTAGGCTGGATAGTACATAGTACTGAGCTATTTATGCATCTCAGGCACATTCTTGCCAAATAGCTACCCAAAACTTAGATTGTCAGTGGCTGATCATCAAAGTAGCCATTTTCTCATAGAGGTCTGTTTTGGGGAATTGGTTGTGATTGTCCCATACTACTGTGGCTCTGGTACTTTCATCACACTGAATGTGGTTGTTATTGATTGGTTACTAAGTCCTGTCCAACTCTTTGCGACCCCATGGACTCTAGCCCATTAGGCTCTTCTGTCCCTGGGATTTCCCAGGCAAGAATACTGGAGTGGGTTGCCATTTCCTTCTCCAGTGGATCTTCCCAACCCAGTGATTAAACCTGCATTTCCTGCCTGGCCATCAGATTCTTTGCCACTGAGCTACCTGGGAAGCTCCTTCTTTGCCACACAGCTGGCTTAAAAAAGAAACAAGATTTTGAGTCAGTGATTGCTCTTAAAACTTTCTGCTTTTGTTACTCTGTGAGTCTCATTTATCTTTTGTTGTAAAGTTGGGCTCCTAAAACCTACTTTTGGAAGACTGCTACTCTAGGTTTCTAACTTAATTTTTAAACTTTAGCCAAATTCATTAGAAAATATTGCTCCTCAGAATTTTTGTCTGATTCCCTGTCTTTTTTTTTTTTTTCCTCTTGCATATGTACATTCAAACACAAAGAGCAGTGGGAAATTTAAATGAAACACTCTCTGGAGGTGGTGGTAGTTTAGATCCTAAGTTCTATCTGACTCTTGAAACCCCATGGACTGTAGGCTCCTCTGTCCGTGAGATTTCCAGGCAAGAATACTGGAGTGGGTTGCCATTTCTCCTCCAAGGGATCTTCCCAACCCAGGGATCGAATCCTGGTCTCCTGCATTGAAGGTGGATTCTTTACCAACTGAGCTCCCTGTACCTTGGATCAAATACTGGCTCAAAGCAACCATATACAAACTTAATATTAGCCTTTTAGTTTCACAATAACTATTTTATTATTTTAGGAAGTATAAATACCAATGAACCTAGTGAAATAGGTCACCTATATTCAAATATAGTGGTGTCAAATGAACTTGACTATTCTTGGTGATGCTTGCTACATTGAGAATTTCATAGGCCTAGGAAGGAAGACAATGAAGCTGATGGAGATATAATCACTATTTCTCTATATTTCCACATATCTCTGTAATAAAATTCTACACATTTTTTTTTCTTGCAGCCTTTATAAACCTGCTGAAAATACAAGGGTCTAAATTTCTATTATCAGATCCCTCAGCTGAGAAAGGAGAAGGCAATGGCACCCCACTCGAGTACTCTTGCCTGAAAAATCCTATGGCCAGAGGAGCTTGGTAGGCTGCAGTCCATGGGGTCGCTGAGTCGGACACGACTGAGCGACTTCACTTCACTTTTCACTTTCATGCATTGGAGAAGGAAATGGCAACCCACTCCAGTGTTCTTGCCTGGAGAATCCCAGGGACAGGGGAGACTGGTGGGCTGCCATCTATGGGGTCACACACAGTCGGACACGGCTGAAGTGACTTAGCAGCAGCAGCTGACAAAGTATGTGGCTAATATTGTTTATAATGCTTTGCTTCTAATAATGAAAGTTTGGAAAGAGCATAACTATCCAAAAATAGTGCCTGTGTTTCACACAACTTATGACTTAGGAAGGCTATCAGAAAATAGGTCTAATACAGATGAATTCTGAGAGTCCCCAGTTCTTTCTATAATAACTGCTCTTAGGACCAAGCAGATCAAAATCTGAAGGTATGTTTGAAACCCAGGCATAGTACACTGATTAGAAAGTTCTGAATTACACACACACACACATATAGGAATATTTATAGCTGGCCAAAAATGGTTATATTGATTTAAATGTGTTAGTATTAAGAATGTCTACAGCAGATTGTATAGGAGAAAAAGGGTTAAAGTTGAGTGTGTTATCACAATAAACTGTGGAAAATTCTGAAAAACATGGGAATACCAGAGCACCGGACCTGCCTCTATGCAGGTCAGGAAGCAACAGTTAGAACTGGACAAGGAACAACAGACTGGTTCCAAATAGGAGGAGTACGTCAAGGCTGTATATTGTCACCCTGCTTATGTAACTTATATGCAGAGTACATCATGAGAAGTGCTGGGCTGGAAGAGGCACAAGCTGGAATCAAGATTGCTGGGAGAAATATCAATCACCTCAGCTATGCAGATGACACCACCCTTATGGCAGAAAGTGAAGAGGAACTAAAAAGCCTCTTGATGAAAGTGAAAGAGGAGAGTGGAAAAAGTTGGCTTAAAGCACAACATTCAGGAAACTAAGACCATGGGATCTGGCCCCATCACTTCATGGGAAATAGATGGGCAAACAGTGGAAACAGTGGCTGACTTTATTTTTGGCCTCCAAAATCAGTGCAGATGGTGACTGCAGCCATGAAATTAAAAAGCGCTTACTCCTTGGAAGGAAAGTTATGACCAACTTAGATAACATATTAAAAAGCAGAGGTATTACTTTGCCAACAAAGGTCTGTCTAGTCAAGGCTATGGATTTTCCAGTGGTCATGTATGGATGTGACAGTTGGACTGTGAAAAGGCTGAGCACCGAAGAATTGATCCTTTTGAACTGTGGTGTTGGAGAAGACTCTTGAGAGTCTCTTGGACTGCAAGGGGATCCAACCAGTCCATTCTAAAGGAGATCAGGCCTGGATGTTCTTTGGAAGGACTGATGCTAAAGCTGAAGCTCTAGTACTTTGGCCACCTCATGCGAAGAGTTGACTCACTGGAAAAGACCCTGATGCTGGGAGGAATTGGGGGCAGGAGGAGAAGGGGACGACCGAGGATGAGATGGCTGGATGGCATCACTGACTCGATGGACGTGAGTCTGAGTGAACTCTGGGAGCTGGCGATGGACAGGGGAGGCCTGGCGTGCTGCGATTCATGGGGTCGCAAGGAGTCGGACACGACTGAGTGACTGAACTGAACTGATGCCTAAAGAAATGTCTAGAGGAAAAGTCACCAGTATTTTACTACTAAGTGAATTCTGAGTGCTATTTTAAACTTTTTTCATGTATTTGGGGGATTTAAAAACATTCACCCCTCTCAGGTGTAATTTTCCCCAGATAATAATCCTCTGTGTGGGGACTTCCCTGGTGGTCCAGTGGTTTAGAGTCTGCCTTCCAGTGCAGGGGGTGAAGGTGTGGCCCCTGATTAGGAAACTAAGATGCCACATAAGGGCAACATAAGCCCTCGAGCACCACAGCAAGAGGAGCCCATGAGCTGCAATAGAGACCCAGTACAACCAAAACAGACAAACAAACGCAAAGGAAAGAAGCCCTCTACACCTTAAATCAGGAGTGGCCTTCCACATTCCTTGGTTGGCAATGAGTTCTTCCTCCTCCATCCCACTCCTTGACCTGGAAAGGGTCGACTTCTCTTTCCTGGGAGTGGGCCGGGATTTGTTCAAGCCATTGCTCTTACCAGTGATTTGGGACATTATGTCTCTGGTATTGAGAATGTGTCAGTTTTTAGGCCGCAGAGATTAGTTCAGAATTGGGAGTCTGACTTAGTTTGGAATGTGGAAATGAGAGTAAGTTTCTGGAAAAGTTTCCTTAAAATAGAGACTTCAGGAGATGATAATCTCTTCTTTCTCTGGATTTTTTTTTCAGTTGTTAGTGGGTCATTTTGACTGAATGTTGAACCAGAGCTAAGAGAATTGAAAAGAAATGAAGTTAGGATCTCTAAATGAAGCACTCCAGAATCTAATCTTATTTTACTCATTTTCCCTTAGCTTGATAAATAGTTTGATTCCTTATAGTTCAAAACATTTTAATAGATTCATCACTTGTTTCGAGGCAATAATAGAGTTATTAAGTAAAGAGGTGTGGCAAGATATATGCGTATCCCATATATATAGATTTTTGTCATTTCTATCTAATGTGTGTGTATATGTATATATATACATATATTTGTACACATATGTGTACTTTGGCCATCTTAGTATGTTGAAAAATAGAGAATTTTTTTGCTGTACATCACATATGTAATTTTAAAATTTATAGCTCATTTTAAAAAGAAAAACATGAAATTCATTTTGATAAGGTTTTATTTAATTATATCTAAAATATCTTTTCAATGTTTAATTTTTGATGTTTTATTTAACTTAATAGATCTAAAATTTCCAGTATTTAATCAATACAAAATTTTTAATGACCTGTTTAACTTTTTTTTAGGGCTTCCCTGATATCTCAGTTGGTAAAGAATCTGCTTGCAATGCAGGAGACCCCATTCGATTCCTGGGTTAGGAAGATCCACTGGAGAATGGATAGGCACCCGTTATTCTCTTGGGTTTCACTTGTGGCTCAGCTGGTAAAGAGTCTGCCTACAATGTGGGAGACCTGGGTTCGATCCCTGGGTTGGGGAAGATCCCCGGAGAAGGGGAAAGGTAACCCACTCCAGTATTCTGGCCTGGAGAATTGCATCAGGTCTCAAAGAGTTGGACACAACTGACCGACTTAACTTTCACTAACTTGTTTATGGTAAATCTTTTAAATCTGATGTGTATTTTGTATACTCACAGCACATCTCTTTTAGAGGGCTTCATTTGAATGCCCAATAGCCACAGGTGGCTTCTATTATTAAACATCATAAGTCTGCCTCTATGCTGGTATCTTCCAAGAGCCAGCAGCAAGTACAAATTTGGGATCTTAGGCCCCACTCCAGACATACTGAGTCAGAATCTTCATTTAAACAAGATTCTCAGGTGATTTGATTGTGTACATTAACGTCTGAGTAGGTTTTTTTAATATTTTTAAATTGTTATGGTTATTGCTATTTTGTTTGTTGTTGGCAGAGGTGAACCTGCTCATACATACCTAGGCTCTCAGCCTCACTAAGCTAGATAGCGGGATTATGGCAAATGGGAGGTATAGTCAAGTTATACTGCCAAAAGTGCACCAACATAGGCCTGGGAGAGCTAGCTCAGGAGTGGTAGGAGCTCTTCACTGTAGAGACCTGATGAGTCTCAACATGGATGGAGCCCACAAGCCTGATAGTCACAGAAGAGATTGGTTGTAAATCCCATGTGAATCGCACATCTGTTACATGTTGATGTCTTCATCAATAGCAGATTTATTTATACAGTCTTGTTTTATATGAGAAATATCTGATATGGGATTGTTGGGAAAATATTTACAGATCTTCAAATTATCTTTTCAAAGGATGGGCTGGAAATTGAATTGAACAATATAAGGTCTTCATTAGGCTCTTGTCACATGCCAAGTTTGTATGCATTTGCTTTGGTTTGATTCCTGTCTGCTCTGCATTTTTCCCCCATGGGAAATTGCATCAACTCATTAGGTAATAATTCCCCATTCACTGGAGTGGGAGATCCATGGATTTTCAAAGAAAGCATAGCTAGTCTTGCATTTCACAATGGGCATAAATCTGGGTACATTTGTCTCCGCTGTAGTTATTTTTCTATTCATCTCAAACCTTATCAGAACAAATAATAAACTACTTCATGAGCAGATGTGCCACTTATTCATCAAGTTCTATAATGATAATGAAGAAAATTTAATCTGGAGTGTCTATGGAAGGTGAACTAAAGCCAGATTGGTATGAATAATAAAGACTGTTGAAATGTTGCGCCCCCACATGCAAAGCCAGTCGTTATGTACTTGGCAGTGCTATCTTTTATATAGTGCAACAGTGTATAGAAACAACCACCACTTGGATGCTGGACTCTACATGAAGCTACTCTTGCCACAGATGAAAGCATTCTAAGTTGCTTAGAGCATAAAGGAGCATAAAGAATATATTTTCTTGCAGGTGGAAGCAACATCTGACATTGCAAAATGTTGCAAATATGTTGGAGGGATTGTATTTATTCAGACAAATTTAAGACATTCAAAAACTTGCGCAGCTTGACATTTTTGTTTAAAAATTAACAAATTGAGACCAGTTTTGCTCTAAAAGCTGTGCAAAATGATCTCAGCTTGGGAAGTGATGATTAATTTGGATCTTCTGCACATTTGACCTTACTTTTATGCATGATGCCTAGCTGCTTTTGTGACTGTGTGTTCAGTGAACTACAAACAAAGCTTTATCTTCTGAGTTGTGTATCTGTCTCATTTCTTCCTAAATTCAGTGCATCAAAACTACAATAACAATACCTTATAAATTCTGAGAATGTGGGTTTTGTCCTATGGTATTACAACAGTTACTTTTCCACTATGCGCTTTTGTGTTTTGGGGGAAATGTAGACATGAGTATTAGTTTCCCATGTGGATCTGCTGGCTTGAATGATTATTTTTATTTAGACGTTTTAAATAAACTCCTTGGTAGGTTCCTTTTGTAGTAATAGACACCTAAATAATTCTGTCCTGTTCAAGAAATGGAAATGAGTGTATACCATGCATAGAAAATCCTGCTTTTGACCTTTGCATGCAGCACCACTCAATAATTCAGTTAACAAACCCCATGAGGAATAGTTCGTAATTATTTCTTAAAAGTCAACATGGTTGTGAAACAGCTTGCCAATATGAGTAGAACAGGAGATTTAGAATAACAGGCCCATGCTGTACTTATACTTTCCAGTGAATTTAATTCTTCTAAGATATCCAAACCCATAGCTTGAAGGAAATTAAAAAGTTGTTTCTTTATAGAACAAATGGAACCCTAAGTGTTGCCTCAGGAAAGATGTTTTATATTCAAATTATGTTGCTAAATGATGTCTATTGATGCTGAACTCTTCATATTCCCTGTGCTGCCCATCTTCCTCCCAACCTGTTCCTCCTTTCCTACTCCCTCCTTCCATGGATGGTCATTGCCCACCAGGCTTTTTGTCTCCCAACCCTCTCCTTGCAGTTACAAGTTTGGCTCCCAGAACTCCCGAATCTTCCTAAATGCAGGAGCTCCTCCATCGCCACCTGCACTTTCACATGCTGTTTCTTCTGCCCAGTTTAGTTCCTCCCCGCGCTTCTTTTATTCCTTCTTTGGCTGCCTTACCTGCAGTAAGGCTCCGCAAGGCTCACCTCAGATAGCACGTCGTTGTCCAAGTCTTCCTTGTTTCACTTTTCCTCCTGCTCTGACTTGTCTGTGCTCTCACATCACCTGCTGAAACTAAGACTGTTACTGCTCTGCTTCCCAGCCCCGTGCTAACTTGTATGTCTGCTGTGATCTGTTTGAAGACAGACACTGAGTTCCACCAGTTTTGGTGTATGAAAGCTATGAAGAGTTCTGGGGATGTGAAACCCCCAGCAGTGTTCTTACTGTTTAGGAAGGGCTTAGGAGGGGCTCCTTCAGGATACATGAGTTAACCTGTGTTGAGGTGATAGAGGCTTTTTGATAACAAACAATGAAGTACACCACATAGGTAAGCTAAAGCCTTATAGAATTCTCTCCAAACTTCCCCTCATCTTGGGGTGTTTGAAAATTAAGACCTTCTGGCTGATCCTTCTTATCTTTGCTGCCGAAAGCCTTTCAGGGCCCTGAAGGGAACCTGGACTCTGACGTGCCATAGAAGTTAGACAGCTTGTAGTCTTCAAAGGTAGGAAGTTCAGTATTCTCTCACCAAAAATCTGAGTGTAAGAAAAGGGCTAAAGATGTTTTCCATGAATATCATACATCATGCACAACTCTGGAAAAGTTTGACACCAAAAGGCACCCTTCTTGATGAGTGTGGGAGGATGAAGCAGCTGGTGAGGTGCTCCGTCGCTTCAGTCATGCCTGACACTTTGAGATCCCATAGACTGTAGCCTGCCAAGCTCCTCCGTCCATGGAATTCTCCAGGCAAGACTACTGGAGTGGGTTGTCATTTCTTTCTCTAGGAAATCTTCTCAACCCAGGGATTGAACCCATGTCTTTTGTGTCCCTTGCATGGGCAGGCAGATTCTTTACAACTGCGCCACCTGGGAAGCCCAGAGGTAGTTGGTGATTTGCCGTGATATATATCCCTTTGTAAGGAGCTTGAGATGATACATAGCATTTCCCCCTGCAGTCTTTGGACTTTATTAAAAGAATACTATTACTTACTTACATTACTGTAGATCAGCTTTATCCGTTTATTCTAGGTAATCCTCAGGACATGTAAGATGCAAGGACTGTAGTTCTTGAATTTTTTTTTAAGGCTCAATTTTATGCGTGCCTCTTCTCTGAGTGAGAATTCTGAGGCTGATTCTAATATCCAGAATGAAGGGATTGGCTGAGGGAAAGGACCAGGAGTGGCCTCCCGGCCTACCTCTAGTTATGTCTTCTAGCCTACCTTTAGTTATATCCATGGAGGATGGAGTCATGAAAGCTAATGTGTCCTTCTTCTCAAGGCCAGCTTGAGACCTCTCCTGTTGTGTAAGTGAAAAGAGCTTAAGATGCTATTGTACCCTGACCATGCAATGCCAGTTCCCTCGTGGGTATTGGTTTACAATGTTCCCTTGTCTTCATTTCTACTTACTTATTTAAAGAGTATGAGTTCTTCAAGGCCAGATAAGCATTTCTGGTCTAACTCAAATTGCTGCATTAAATATATATATATATATATACACACACACACACATATATATATGTCATATATTTATATTTATGTCTGATATCATTGGAATATATATGCATTTATAATATAGGCCTTTACATATATATACACACACATTTATGTACATGACTTATCTCTGACTGGATTTAATTCCATTCATTAAACATTTGATGAGTGCTGACTGCACTGGATATTTTTGTATGTGTTTGCTATTTATTTCTAACTCTACCCTGCTTCCAGTTTCCACAACTTTTACAGTCATTGTAGCATGAATGTTGATTTAATTAATACCTGGTTTTTACTAATGACGATAGCATAAGTACCCAGGCATAGTTCCATACTATGAAGTTTTGTAAAAATATTGTACAATCAACATTCCTATGATGCCAGAAGGTTGTTTAAAGTTGCTCTTGCTCACCTGGCCATTGTCTATGAATAGTACCAACAACTTCACTGACAAAATAGTTGAATAAATTGGCTAAATGTTTTGAGGTTGCAAAAAACATGTTCTCTTTTATAATTTTGCAATAAATCCTTTATAATCCATGTCACTATTATTCAAAAGATGAATGTATTTTTCTTAAGAGTACATGATTTTGACTTACTCCAGTTTAGCTGAAAATGGGTTTTTTGAGTAGTATGATGAATATTCTTAGTTTTCCTCTATTAACTTTTTGGTATGTTATGAGCAATTTTTTCACTATTTATTCATCTTTAATAATTTTCCCTCTTTTCAGAATATTTTTTCTTTCTTTGTTGTTTACTCACTAAGTTGTATCTGACTCTTTTGCAAGGCCATGGAATGTAGCCCGCTATATGTCTCTGTCCGTGTGATTTCCCAGGCAAGAATACTGGAGTGGGTTGCCATTTCCTTCTCCAAGGGATCTTCCCAACCCAGAGATCAAACCCATGTTTCTTGCATTGGAAAGTGGATTCTTTACTGTTGAGCCAGGAGGGAAGCCGTAAATATAGACTCTTTTAAATATTTGAATAAATATATTTTCTATGCTGTATTTAAAAATTAGCTTTATGTAGGTAAAATTTATAAACACAAAAGTTACCGTTACATATGAGACTTGATAATTTAATATAGATTTGTAATTAGCACCACCAGTAAAATTCAGAACAATTTGTAATCTTAAAAAATTCTCCCGGACCCTTTGAAAGGCATTCTTTACTGCTATCAGGGCCTCTTGCAACACTTGATCTTTCTGTCACTATAGTTTGGCCTTCTCTAGGTTTTCCTATTAATTGAATCCTACAATATTGAGTCTTTTGTGTCTGGCATATTTTACTCAGCATAATGCTGTAAGAATTACCTATGTTGTCGCATGTTTTGGTAGTGTTTCCTTTTGTTGTTTAACAGTATCCCCCGGTATCTGTGGACCACAGTTTCTTCAGTTATAGACACCTTGCAGGTTTCTCATTTTGAGTCATTATTACTCAAATGTCTATGAACATCTATATGTTTTAATGACACTTCTGCTTTCTTAGGATAATGTTGAAGGGTCAACGTGTCTTAGATATATAGAAGTTTCTTACTTTTGAGTTACAAGTAGAAAGACAGTCTATCTTCTTTGAAGAATAAGACATTATTTGAAGAATAAGACACCATTCTACTCTCCAATTCTGTATCTCATACAAGTGGAATCACACAGTGTCTGTCCTGTTACTGGCTTATTTCACTTAACATAGTGTCCTCAAGCTTCCTCTGTATTGTTCCATATGACATGATTTCTTTCATTTTTAAGGCTGACTAATATGTCATGGTTTGCATATATCACATTTTGTTTTTTAAAATGTTTATTTTATTTAAAAATACCTACATCATCATTTTTAATATGCTGTTTTTAATTTTCAGGGAGTTATACAAGTTTGTTTTTATTGTTCAGTTGCTCACTCATGTCCAACTCTTTGCAATTCCATGGGCTGCTGCACACCAGGCTCTCCTGTCCTTCACTGTCTCCTGGAGTTTGCTCAAATTCATGCCCATTGAGTCGTTCTCATCCTCTGTGCCCCCTTCTCCTCCTGCCCTCAATATTTCCCAGCATCAGGGTCTTTTCCAAGATTTGGCTCTTCGTATCAGATGGCCAAAGTATTGGAGCTTCAGAATTAGCTGTTCAATAAACATTAAGGGTTGGTTTCTTTTAGGATTGTCTGGTTTGATCTTGCTGCCATCCAAGGGACTCTCTCAAGAGTCTTCTCCAGCACCACAATTCAAAAGCATCAGTTCTTTGGTGCTCAGCCTTCTTTATGTTCCAAATCTCACATCCATACAGGACTATTGGAAAAACCATAGCTTTGACAATATGGACCTTTGTTGGCAAAGTGTCTCTGCTTTTTAATACGTTGTTTAGGTTTGTTGTACCTTTCCTTCCAAGGAACATGTGTCTTTTAATTTCATGGCTACAGTCAGTGTCTGCAGTGATTCTGGAGGCCAAGAGAATAAAATTTGTCACTGTTTCCACTTTTTCTCTTTGTATTTGCCATAAAGTGATGAGACCAGGTGCCATAATCTTAGTTTTTGAATCTTGAGTTTCAAGTCACCTTTTCCACTCTTCTTTCACTTTCATCAAGGGACTCTTTAGTTCCTCTTTGCTTTCTGCCATTAGAGTGGAATCATTTGCACATCTGAGGTTGTTGACATTTCTCCCAGTAATCTTGATTCCAGCTTGTGATTCACCCAACTGGGTATTTTACACGATGTATTAATACTCTGCCTGTAAGTTTAATAAGCAGGGTGACAGTATACAGCCTTTCCCAATTTGGAACCAGTCAGTTCTGCTACGTCTGGTTCTGTTGCTTCTTGACCTGCATACAGGTTTCTCAGGAGACAGGTAAGGAGGTGGTCTGGTATTCCCACATCTTTAAGAATTTTCCACAGTTGGTTGTGATCCACACAGTCAAAGGGTTTAGCACAGGCAATGAAGCAGAAGTAAATGTTTTCCCAGAACTCCCTTGCTTTCTCTATGATCCGATAAATGTTGGCAATTTGATTTCTGGTTCCTCTGACTCTTTGAAAGCCAGCTTGGTCATCTGGAAATTTTCAGTTCATGTACTAGTGAACCCTACCTTGAAAAAATTTTGTGCATAACCTTGCTAGCATATGAAATGAGTGCAATTGTGTGGTAGTTTGAACATTCTTTGACATTGCCCTTCTTTGGGATTGGAATGAAAACTGACTTTTTCCAGTCCTGTGACAACTGCTGAGTTTCCCAAATTTGTTGGCATATTGAGTGCAACACTTTCACAGCATCATCTTTCAGGATTTGAAATAGCTCAACTGGAATTCCATCACCTCCACTAGCTTTGTTCATAGTGATGCTTCCTAAGGCCAACTTGACTTCACTTTCCAGCATGTCTGGCTCTAGGTGAGTGGCCACACCATTGTGGTTATCTGGGTCATTAAGACCTTTTTTGTATATTTATTCTATGTATTCTTGCTACCTCTTCCTAATCTTTTCTATTTCTGTTTGGTCCTTACCATTTCCAAGTTAAGATCTATTAATTATCAAGGATATATAAATATTAAGGTGAAGAAAAATAATCTCATTATATTTCTTGAAAGTTTACTAATTTAACTCTCCATCAAAAATTTTTTAAAAATGATAAAAATATATGTTTAAGTTAGGGCCAGTTTTTTGTTTTTTTTTGACCCATTCATCAATCAATGCAGCCAACATTTATTTGGCTTTCGAGTCTTGGCTATCTTGAAGAGATACATGAATGCATTACCTTGTACATTGCAACATTGTTCACAGTAGCCAAGATGTCTTTCTTCCTTTCTTTCCCTTCCTCCTTTCTTTCCTGTTTTTCCTTTATTGAAGCAGATTATTGATTTATAATATTAGTTTCAGATACAGTACAGTACAACATAGTAATATTTAATTATTTTTATGATTGTACTCCATTTATAGTTGTTATACATTACTGGCTATGTTTCCTGAGCTGTGCAGTATATCCTTGTTGCTTATCTTTTTGTACATAATAGGTTGTATCTTTTAATCTCCCTACCCTATCTTTCCCTTTCCCCCTCCCCATTGATAACTGCCTGCTGCAGTCCATGGGGTTGCAGAGTCGGACATGACTGAGCAACTGAACTGAACTATTTTTTCTAGAACCCCTATTTTACAAGGCCTTTATTTATGCTTGAGCCAAATACAGCTAACATTAGTTTGCAAACATTATATTATTCACAAAGTATTTGCATACAATTTATCATTGAATTTCCACCCCCCCACAAGTTTAAGAACTAGTATTTTTTACGTTCAGTAGTTGAAGAAAATGCTCTTAAGGAAATGAAATATGCTGACCAAGTTGAAGCTGGTAAAGCTGATGCTTAAACTCAGTTTCGTTAATGTCCTGTATGCTTCTCACTGTGCCATGATGTGATCTTCCCATTTCCCCACTCCTCAAAATAATATCCCATAAATGTAGTCATGAGTGGAGTTCTGTCCACCTTTCTTTTCTTTCAGACCAAGTGGACTCCTTCTCAGACTATTGACTTCAGTGAAGTCCATGTCTGGCTCCCACTCAAGAATCTGTGTCTTTAGTTCATATCTTGGATTGGTATTTTCTGGTATTAAGATTCCACCCAGTTTTTGGCCAAGAGCCAACAAGCTCTGGTGATGACAGCCAGACCTACCCACCTCTCCATTCAAACATTGCCAGCTGGGTAGCATCCCTTTCTGCCAACCACCTGCCTTCATTTATCTTATCCTGCCAAAGCAGCTCTTTCTGAATCCCAGCTCCAGCTTCAGTTCAGCCCTTCTCCTGGCACACCTGAGAGGATCATGCAGGCCAGAATTAAATAGCAAGGCATTTTTTCAAAATGATTGCATAGCAAATAAATGATCAAAAGCTGGGTTTACCTACTTAGGGAGAAACCAGCTGAATGGGAAGTGAAGACAGTCAGCTGTTTGTTTATAACCTGCATTAAGCCAACAAAAGAAAAAAAGATTTTGGCTGATGTTCTCAATGAATTATCCAGAGGTGAGTATGTCATGTAAAAATGTGGTGATTCAGTGAGGTGGGAGCAGGTGGAAAGATAATGTTTGATCTGCAGTGGAATCCCCAATAAATTGTTCCTGATACAGTCTGAAGTTTAAGTTTGTAATGTGGACATCTCTGGTGTTTGACTCTATGGATATAGCAAGGGGAAGACAAGGAGTTCAATCAGGCAGCACAGTTAGTGCCAGAGGTGAGTTGGAGGAGAATATATTGGAAAGAGGTGTAAACATTTTGTTAGGGCACAGTCCTTTTTGTGTAGATCTCTTTAGTAAGCAATCTTTTTGACAGGTAGCAAAATCTTAGAGTTATGTAGGCCAGGATATGTGACAGAATATACACCCTGAACCTGACATATTGATTGGGGAACAAGAAATAGATTCAAGGTCCTAAAATATGGCCCAAGGACATGATAACTGGAAAGTCAGGGTAGATTATTGAAATCAGACAAGATATGGTTGGAGTGTATGTGTTTTTATGTCTGGGTGTCTTTTTCTGGTGGGGAGGTATTTTTCAAGAACTTTTGGAATTTACAACAAAAGGTACTTTAGGATTCAGCAGTTTAGTGCCTTTGTGTTTCTTATTTTTTATTATTCTATTGTGGTTTTATTATTATTTTTTAATTTTTACTTTATTCTACTTTACAATACTGTATTGGTTTTGCCATACATTGAGTTTCTTTTTTAAAAATATTAGGCTGTGCCGGGTCTGAGTTGCTCTTGGGCTTTTCTCTACTCTAGTTGTGTGCTGGCTTCTCACTGCAGTGGCTTCTCTCGCTGTGAAGCACAGGTTCTAGGGCTCTTTGACTTCCCTCTGTGGCCCCCAGGCTCTAGAGCACAGGCTCAGCAGTTGTGTACAGCGTGTGGGATCTTCCTGGATCGAGCCCCTGTCTCCTGCACTGACAGGTGAATTCTTTACCACCGAGGCACCTTTGTCTTTCAAAATTGGATTATCTTCTTTTAACTTTATAGCTGATAGAAGGGGAAATGAACCCATTTGTCACATACTTAATGATTAAACTGTGGAAAGGGAATTTGACACTTGTGTATGAGTACACTGTGCTCTAATCCATTCCTGGGGAGTGTAAAATGGTATAGTCAATGGGGTGGGATGTTTTTAGGATGTCAGTTAGACGTTTAGTCATTCTTGATAATAATCCTTGATAATCATTGAGAGAAAAGTCCAAGAAAGGCTTAAGGTTGCAAGAAATTAGAGTTAATCTCAATTGTCATTATTAGAAGAATGGATAAAGCATGGTAAATGCATCCAATAATACTGTGAATTTACAAAAGGAAGAAAGTGGCTCTAACAGCCACACAGATCAATTCTCAAAACATCATCTCTCAAAAAGCAGATAGAATAACACTAATTAATAAACATATAAAGCTTAATATACCATACAATTTTTAAAGATATACTTACACATACATTTTCATGAATCTTTAAAATGAAAAAGGATTATACCAAACTCATAGTAAAGGTTGGTAAGTTCAAATGAAGAAAACTTTAGTTTTACTTTAAATGAATTAATTTTTCTTTAATGTGACTTTGTATTTATATATTATGTATATTTATAGAGTTATATATAACGTAAAAGTTTTTAAATTATGACTTGGAGTTTTGGGTATCTTGTTTTTTCTTATATATTTTTCTAACAGTGATTTGGAAGTTTATGCAAAATAAAAAGAAAAAGAATATGATTAAAAAAATTCCATTAAAAAGAATACATTTGAATCAGTTCTAATGAGGTGGATGAAACTGGAGCCTATTATACAGAGTGAAGTAAGCCAGAAAGAAAAACACCAATACAGTATACTAATGTATATATATGGAATTTAGAAAGATGGTAACTATAACTGTATGCGAGACAGCAAAAGCGACACAGATGTATAGAACAGTCTTTTGGACTCTGTGGGAGAGGGCGAGGATGGGATGATTTGGGAGAATGGCATTGAAACATGTATAATATCATATGTGAAACGAATCACCAGTCCAGGTTCAATGCATGATACAGGATGCTTGGGGCTGGTGCACTGGGATGACCCAGAGGGATGGTACGGAGAGGGAAGTGGAAGGGGGAAGTTCAGAATGGGGAACACGTGTACACCTGTGGCGGATTCATGTTGATGTATGGCAAAACCACTACAGTATTGTAAAGTAATTAGCCTCCAATTAAAATAAATAAATTTATATTTAAAAATTAATGGGACTATAATATGAGCAAATGAAGATGAATTTGATTTGTGATGTTGAGGATGACTTACAGTTATGCTCATTTGGATGTTTAATATAGAAAGCAGTTCTAATCTGCCCCTTTGATTTTATCCCCACGTTAAAAAAAAATGAAGTGTAGTTCATTTACAGTCTTGCACCAATCTCTACTGTACAGCAAAGTGACTCATTTATACATATACATATAGGTTATACTATATATATATATAGATAGATAGATAGATAGATAGATACATATATACATACACACACTCTTTTGTAACTTTCTTTTCTATTCTGGTTCATCATAAGAAATTGAATATAGCTCCCTGTGCTATATAGAAGGACCTTGCAGTTTATGCGCTCTAAATGTAATAGTTTACATCTGCTAATCCCAAGCTCCTAATACATCCCTGCTCCCACCCTCCTCCTCCTTGGCAACCACAAGTCTGTTTGTATGTCTGTGAGTCTGTTTCTAACCTGCCATTTGGACTGGTGTGAGAGAATGGGTGAATTTGGACTGTGAAGTTACACACTTTGTTTAGTGAAGGTTGCCCTTCTTTAACAAACTGTTCATAAATTATTTGATTTTAATGAGAAATGATGAAAATATTTATCATATCTAACCATGGACTACTGAGGATAGTATTGCAAGAGTAAATCTATTATTCATCTTTTATATAATTGCAGATGTTTAGATACTGACTCAGCACCAACAATGCATCAGAAATTATATTAGCAGTTCTAGTGCACTGTTCATCCCCTCAGGAGGTCGAGCAATAATGAAATGAGCAGAAAGTAAAACAACAATCATTAATGTGATAAATACTGTAATAAAGATAGCAATAAAATATTTTAGGAGTGTCCTGCTTCTGGCAGTGATTAACTAAGTGGTATATTGCCACTTTCACTATAAATAGCTGGAACACTGGATCAAATATATTAAATAGCTGATGGGAAGGAGTGCCTACAAAGGAAACTTTTGATGTAATGGAAATGTTCTTTATCTTGATTATGATACTGTTTAAATCAGCACAAGATAATAAAAACTCATCTGTATCCTTAAAATGGGTATATATTTTTATTATAAACTATATCTCATACTGATTAAAATAAGTGAAACCAAACTTTTACTCCATAATTGGAAAATATATATTAAGAAGTAAAGCTGATATGGATCAGAGGCCTAAATGTCAAAGCTAAAACTTTAAAATTTCTAGAAGAACACAACATTTGTGTAACCTTGAGTGGTGAAAGCTTTTTTCCAAAAATAAGACACATTTTTTTAAAAGTATAGTTAGTATACAATGTTGTGCCAATCTCTTTTGTACAGCAAAGTGAATCAGTTATACACATATTTTTAAATATTCTTTTTCACTGTGGTTTCTAATAGGATACTAAATATTTTTCTTGGTGATATTCAGTAGGACCTTGTTTATCCAGCCTAGAGATCTATGCAAAGAAATAGAGAAAGACTAGAGATCTCTTCAAGAAAATTAGAGATACCAAGGGAACATTTCATGCAAAGATGGGCTCAATAAAGGACAGAAATGTAATGGACTTAACAGAAGCAGAAGATATTAAGAAGAAGTGACAAGAATACACAGAAGAACTATACAAAGCAGATCTTTACAACCCAGATAATCATGATGGTATGATCACTAACACTCACCTAGAGCCAGACATCCTGAAATGTGAAGTCAAGTGGGCCTTAGGAAGGATCACTACAAACAAAGCTAGTGGAGGTGATGGAATTCCAGTTGAGCTGTTTCAAATCCTGAAAGATGATGCTGTGAAAGTGCTGCACTCAATATGCCAGCACATTTGGAAAACTCAACAGTGGCCACAGGACTGGAAAAGGTCAGTTTTCATTCCATTCCCAAAGAGAGGCAATGCCAAAGAATGCTCAGACTAAGCACAATTGCACTCATCTCACAATGCTAGTAAAGTAATGATCAAAATTCTCCAAGCCAGGCTTCAGCAATACGTGAACCATGAACTTCCAGATGTTCAAGCTGGTTTTAGAAAAGGCAGAGGAACCAGAGATCAATTTGCCAACATCTGCTGGATCATCAAAAAAGCAAGAGAGTTCCAGAAAAACATCTATTTCTGCTTTATTGACTATGCCAAAGCCTTTGACTGTGTGGATTGCAATAAACTGTGGAAAATTCTGAAGGAGGTAGGAGTACCAGACCACCTGACCTGCCTCTTGAGAAACCTCTATGCAGGTCAGGAAGCAACAGTTAGAACTGGACATGGAACAACAGACTGGTTTCAAATAGGAAAGGAGTATGTCAAGGCTGTACATTGTCACCCTGCTTATTTAACTTATATGCAGAGTACTTCATGAGAAATGCTGGGCTGGATGAAGCACAAGCTGGAGTCAAGATTGCCAGGAGAAATATCAATCACCTCAGATATGCAGATGACACAACCCTTATGGCAGAAAGTGAAGAGGAACTAAAAGCCTTTTGATGAAAATGAAAGAGGAGAGTGAAAAAGTTGGCTTAAAGTTCAACATTCAGAAAACTAAGATCATGGCATCCTGGTCCCATCACTTCATGGCAGATAGATGGGGAAACAGTGGAAACAGTGGCTGACTTTATTTTTTGGTCTCCAAAATCACTGTGGATAGTGATTGCAGCCATGTAATTAAAAGATGCTTACTCCCTGGAAGGAATGTTATGACCAACCTAAATAGCATATTAAAAAGCAGAGACATTACTTTGTCAACAAAAGTCTTTCTAGCCAAGGCTATTGTTTTTCCAGTGGTAATTAATGGATGTTAGAGTTGGGACTATAAAGAAAGCTGAGTGTTGAAGAATTGATGCTTTTGAACTGTGGTATTGGAGAAGACTCTTGAGAGTCACTTGGACTGCAAAGAGATACAACCAGTCCATCCTAAAGGAGATCAGTTTTGGGTGTTCATTGGAAGGACTGATGTGAGGCTGAAACTCCAATACTGGGCCACCTCATGCAAAGAGCTAACTCATTTGGAAAAGACCCTGATGCTGGGAAAGATTGAGGGCAGGAGGAGAAGGGGATGACAGAGGATGAGATGGTTGGATGGCATCACTGTCTCAATGGACATTGGTTTTGGAGGGAATCCTGGAGCTGGTGATGGACACTGAGGCCTGGCGTGCTGTGTTTCATGGGGTCACAAAGAGTCAGACACGACTGAGTGACTGAACTAAACTGAATCCCAAACTCCCAGTCCTTCCCTACTCCACTCGTGGCAGACCCAGTCTGTTCTCTGTGTCTGTGAGTCTGTTTCTATTCTGTACATAGACATTTGTCTTTCTCTTCTGACTTTCTTCCCGTAGTATGGTAATCTCTAGTTGCATCCTTCTTGTTGTAAATGGCATTGTTGCATTCTTTTTTATGGCAGAGTAGTCTTCCATTGTATATATGTACCATGTTGTCTTTATTCATTCAGCTGTTGTTGGACATGTAGGCTGTTATCATGTTTGGGGTATTGTGAATAGTGGCGCTATAAACATAATGGTGCATGCTTGTTTTTTTTTTTTTTTTTGGTCATACCTATGGCATGCAGAAATTGCCCCACCAAGAAGTGAACCCATGCCCCCTGATGCAGAAGCAGATTCTTAAACACCGGATCACTGAGGAAGGCCACATGTACATTTTTGCACTATGTTTTGTCCTGCTATATGCCCAGGAGTGAGAGTGCTGGATCATAGGGTAATTCTGTTTTTAGTTTTCTGAGGAACTACCACACTGTTTTTTGTTTAGTGGCTGCACATACTTAAATCCCACCAGTAGTGTAGGAGGGTTCCTTTTTCTCCATACCCTTTCCACCTTTTATTTGTTGTAGATTTTTGATGATGGCCATGCTGACTGGTATGAGGAGATACCTCATTTTAGTTTTGATTTGCATTTCTCTAGTAATTAGTGACATTGAGCATCTTTGCATGTGCCTGCTGGCCATCTGTATATCTTCTTTGGAGAAATGTCTATCAAGATCTTTTGCCCATTTCTCAATTGCGTTGTTTGTTCTTTTGCTGTTGCTTTGTCTGAAATGTGTATTTTGTAAATTAAACTTTTGTGGGTCACTTTGTTTGCAAATGGTTTCTCCTATTCCATAGATTGTCTTTTCCTTTTAAAAAAATGATTTCCTTTGCCTTTTTTATTGTTTTTTTTTATTTTTTTAATTTTTCGTTTATATTTATTTATTTATTTTAATTACAATACTGTATTTGTTTTGCCATACATTGACATGAATCAGCCACAGGTGAACATAATCTCCCAATGCCAAACTTGTAAGTTTGGTTAGGTCCTATTGGTTTATTATTATTTTTTTAATTTTTATTAATTTTTTAAAAATTTCAATTTATTTATTTTAATTGGAGGTTAATTACTTTACAATATTGTATTGGTTTTGCCATACATCAACATGAATCTGCCACTGGTGTACACGTGTTCCCATCCTGAACCCCTCCTCCATCCTCCCTCCCTGTATTAACGCATATATATGGAATTTAGAAAGACAGAAACGATAACCCTGTATGTGAGAGAACAAAAGAGACACAGATGTATAGAACAGTCTTTTGGACTCTGTAGGAGAGGGAGAGGGTGGGATGATTTGGGAGAATGGCATTGAAACATGTATAATATCATATAAGAAATGAATTGCTAGTCCAGGTTTGATGCAGGATACCGGATCTTGGGGCTATTGGTTTATTTTTGTTTTTATTTCTGTCGCTGTTGGAGACCAAACTAAGAAAAGAGTGGTATGATTTATGTCAGAGAATGTTGTACCTATGCTCTCTTCTGGGAGTTTTATGGTATCATGTCTTATGTTTAAGTCTTTAAGCCATTTTGACTATTTTTGTGCATGGTATGAGAGTGTGTTCCATCTTCACTGGTTTGCATGCAACTGTCCAATGTTCCCTGCACCGCTTGCTGAAGAGATTGTCTTTTCACTATTTTACATTCTTGCCTCCTTTGAGGCAAGAATTGACTATAGGGTTGTGGCTTTATTTTGGGGCTGTGTATTTTGTTCCACATATCCGTTTTAGTACCTCTGACACTGTTCGGATTACTGTAGCTTTTTAGTATTGTCTTAAGTCTGAGAGAGTTATACCTCCTTCTTTGTTCTTTTCCCCTCAGGATTGCTTTGACAGTTCTGGGTATTTTATTGTTCCAAATAAATTTTGAGGTTGTTTGTTCTAGTTCTGTGAAATGTCATAGGTATTTTGATATGGATCCCATTAAATATGTAGATTGATTTGGGTAGTATTTCCATTTTAATAATATTACTCCAATCCCAGAGCATGGGATATCTTTCCATTCCTTTTGAATCCTCAATTTCCTTTTTAAATGCTTTATAGTTCTTAACATATTGTTTCACCTCCTTGGTCAGGTTTATTTCTTTGTATTTTATTTATTTATTTATTTTTGGTGTTATTTTAAAATGTCAAAAGCATTTTTAAAGTTCCAGGAACTCAAAGAAACGATCCCGTTTCCTTGGAGAAGACTTTACAGAAGAGTTGAGTCTTGATGGAAGTGTATAGTAACAGAATTCTGGTGGCTATGTGAAGAATATGTAGACTGGAGAAATTTCTGCAAATTAGGGATTATTTAGAGATAATGTGACAATGAGGAAGAAACAGAGGAAAATCAATGCATTTATAATGTGGGCCTCAGACTCAAATGCTTACACTGTCCAGGTAGACAATTTAAATGTATGAAGCAGTTAGGTATGAAGTCATAAGGAGAGGAAAGAGCTGTGAAAAATCTGAAGAGAGGAGCCGTGGTCACTTCTAGCCAATTACATGAGAGATTATTATAGGCGGGAGTGCAGACCCAGTACTGTCAAATTGGACTTTTTCAAAAGAAATTGGAGACCTAAATTTTTATGCAAAATCTTTTGAATTTTAAGGTGTGAAAGGCTGTGTGTGTTAACACCCTCTGGGTTAAAAACAAAACAAAACAAAACAAAATAAAAAAAAAAAATTCCAGGCAACATGTGGATCATGGATTGACAGATCATGGCCCTGAATCTGATTCTGTATGGCTTAGTCCATATTTGAATGTGAATGATGAAAGATGATGCAGTATTCTGGCTGAGACAAGCATTCGGGATTATGATTTCAATATGAAATTAGGAATCAGAAATATATGCATGTGATTATGGTAATGCTGGTTTATTGGGGTGTTTGACAATTGAGGATCCTTATATGAGTAAACAAACCTTATTATGCCAGAAGGTATTGAAATATGGGTCCCAGAGCTCTTGTCAGAGGATAAGAGCTAGGGAAATTGTATGTGGTAACTGTGATTGTGGTACTTTCATTTTTTGCTTGTAACATCTCTGCAAACCATATCAAACCCAATTTCCTTATGCCACCACTTATACTGATTGTCACAACCACCTAATAATACTTTCAATAGTTTACTTAACAACACAATATTTGTTTCATATTAACATACTCATTATTTTATACCATAATTCTTGCCCTAATTTTAGTTTTTCCCTTTATTCCAAAATGAGAGAAAGCAACTGAATGCATCATATAGTATTTTGTTGGCAAGTATGTGAAAAATCAGTGTGTATATATCCTAATAGAGATATTTTGAGGTACCCTGGTGGCTCAGACAGTAAAGAATCTGCCTACAGTGGAGGAGACCCAGGTTCGATCTCTGGGTCAGAAAGATCTCCTGGAAGAGGGAATGGCAATCCACTCCAGTATTCTTGTCTGGAGAATCACTTGGACAGAGAAGCCTAGTAGACTGTAGTTCATGGGGTTGCAAAGAGTTGAACATGACTGAGCATGCACATACTTCACCCCCTTAGCACACAGAAATATTTTAAAGCATTTCCCCCATAGATTATTGAAAAAAGTTACTTAAATTTATTTTGCCTTTTATTGGGAAAAAGGAGAAAAAATACTAATTTTCCTGCCAACGGATAATTTGTTTCCATATTAGTGGTCTGTCTTTTAACCACCTTAAGATAAAGAGTTTTAGAAATATACACAATACATTGAACTTTAGCTCTTTCTGCCTTTAAGAGAAAACTCTTAATGCTATTTTAGAAAAGGTGAGGCATTTAATAAGTATGCTTTTGATAACAGAAACGATTTGGCCAAACATTTCCATGACCTCAATGTTTAGCAAGATTTTTGATTGAGTGGGCTGAAACAAAGTTGATTTTCTTAATATTACTCTGTTTTGAAGATACTCATCTTGATGTAGTAATGACAGTTTCTGTTCTTCTAGACTTTGTGGAAATCATAGAGCATCTTATTATAGACAATAGATAAACAGTACAATATATAAAACTAATTAAAGCCTCAAGATAGTGAAGTTGTCAATTCTCCCCAAATTTATCTATTGATTTAATGCAATTCCCATCAAAATCCAGAATTTATAAAAATGGTACTGAAGAGTGTATTTACAGGGGAACAGTGGAGAAACAGGCATAAAGAATAGACTTATGGACATGGGGAGAGGGGAGGAGAGGGTGAAATGTATGGAAAGAGCAACATGGAAACTTCCATTATCATATGTAAAATAGATAGCCAACGGGAATTTGCTGTATGGCTCAGGAAACTCAAACAGGGGCTCTGTGTCAACTTAGCGAGGTGGGATGGGGAGAGAGATGGGAGGGAGTTTGAAAAGGGAGGGGGTATATGTATACCTATGGCTGATTCATGTTGAGGTTTGACAGAAAACAGCAAAATTCTTTAAAGCGATATTCCTTCAATAAAAAATAAATTAAAAAAACTCAACAAGCTTTTCTGTAGAAATTGTCAATATTATTAAAAATGTACACGAAAAGAAATAGGACCTAAACAGAATAGTTAAAGTGATTATGATAGAGTTGGGGAACCATTGTACCCAATGGTAAGTCTTGTGGCATAACTAGAGTAATCAAGACAGTGTGGCACTGGCTGAAGGGTAGGCCCATAGGTCAATAGAGTGACCCGGAAATGGCAAAGGTGCAAAACCAGTTCAGTGGAGGAAGGATAACCCTTTCAACAAATGGTGCTGAAGCAATTAGACACCACAGAAAGAGGAGAAAAAAAGGAAAAAAGGACTTCTGACTAAAACTCAAAACTCGCACAAAACCTGAAAGTGGACTGTAAACAGAAATGTGAAACTAAAACTTTTAGAAGCATAGAGAAATTCGAAAAGATACATGCATCCCAATATTCATTTCAGCATTATTTACAAAGCCAAGGTACCGAGCGAGATAATGTGTCCATTAACAGATGAATGGTTAAAGAAGATATGGTGTGTGTATGTGTGTGTCTGTGTGTATGTATGTGGCACACACACCTGCACCCAAGGGAATACTACTCAGCCACAAAAAGGAATGAATTTTGTCATTTGCAACAACATGAGTGGAACTGGAGTATATAACACTAAGTGAAATAAGCCAGAGGAAGACAAATACTGTATGACATATGACATCTACAAAATACAACAAACTAGTAAACATAACAAAAAGGAGCAGACTCACAGACACAGAGAGCAAACTCATGGCAGTGGGAAGAGGAAATGGAGCGGGGACAATATAAAGATGGAGGATTAAGAGGTGCGAATTATATAAAAATAAACTCAAAGGATACATCGTACAGCATGGGAACATAGCCAATATTTTATAATTATAAATGGAGTATAACCTCTAAAAGCTGAATGAGTATATTGTGCACTTATAACTTACAATATTCTACATCAACTATACTTTAATAAACTATCTTTGAAAAGCTAATACTAATAACTAATAGATCTTTGAGTGTGTTTTAAAATTTCTTAAATTGACAAAGAAAGCAAGTGGCACAAACTGTCTCCTAATGGCTATACCAGAGAAAGAATGATGAATGATTTGGCTGGACAGCTCATGGGTATCATTAGTGTGATACCACTTGGTCTTTTTTCCCCCGTATATATATGAGTGCCTACTCTGTGCCAGCTTCTGTCACAGCCGCTGTTACAATGGTGAATATTATCTAGGCTGTCAGGAATAATAGTATCTAGCAATAGAGTGTCTATATTGTAAAGAAAGGACATTTCATACTGAGAACAATGATATCAGCATTCTTAATTGTCAAACTATTTGAGGATTTTTTGACAGATTTATATAGCACATTTATTTTATCTCCTGAGCTGTTCTGACTGAAGTAGGAGATTAAAAAAATAAAAAAATAGGAGTTGCTGAACTAGGCAAACAATTTTAGGTATTCTTTCAGATGCATGACACAGGATGAGTCAGCAATTATGAGAATTGCAGTCTTAGATTTGTGTGTTTAAAGTTCTAATTTTTCTAGCGCCACCAGCAAAACACAGTTCATTAAACTGCCAGTGGTCAAGCTAACCTGAATGATTGGACTCAAAAGATGCCCATGTTGCCTTTTCTTTTTTCCTTTTCACATTCCTCTATTTCTTCAAATGGAGATTTTTTAAAGCAGTCATATCACTCATAAAGGATTGATTAAAATGTTTAAAGGCAAGAGGCAATGCTATCTTTGTTTTTTAATTAAAGGGGCTCTTGGTTTCCTCTAATTGCTTAGAAATAAAAAGATTAAAGGCAGTAGATATTTCTGCTTCTGCAATGGACACAGAAAAATTGCAGAGAAATTTGAATTATATTGCCTGGGTTCATAGCCAGGCTCTAGCACTTACTCTCTCTGTATGCTTTGGCAAGTTACTCAGTTTCTGAGCCTCAGAAAGTGGGGACAACCAAGATACTATACCGAGTTACATGGCAGTGATAGAAGGGGCTTAGCTTGATGTCTGGCATATAGTGTGAGATCAAAAAGTGTTAGTTGCTTTTATTACTTTTTTAAAATTGCAAATAGGCTAAGGTTTGGTGTTCATGCTTAGGAAAGCCTGTGCTTTTCAAATTGTTTTCATCTCAAAGTCCAAATTTGAGTCAATAGAGGTTAACGTATCAGGAATCTTTTGGGAGGGCATTATGGTGCAAGATAATGAAAAACTGCTAGACAGTGATTTAAAAAAATATTTTTACGTGGGTAGTAGAAACTATTTGTTTTAAGCTGGAAAAATTGGATATGTACTTGAGGGAGATTAATTGGGTCAGAATTTTTCAGATAAATTGCAGGAAGGAGGCATTTGTGGCACAGATTCTAATACCAGACTCTTGCTAGCCTCAAGGTAGGAAGTAATGGACAGATTTATAGCTTTCACTTGTTCTTCTTAATAATGATTACAAAATGAAAGTAGTGAAAGATTCAATAACCGTTTATGTTTGGCTTTACAATTTGTAGAGTCATTCTTTCAGATTTTGTTTTTGTTTCTGTCTTGTTTGTGTGTGTACCTTTTTGAGTGGGCAGGGAGGGAATGTCGGCACTTCTTATGAATTAGTTTTTACTTTAAATCAACTTAAGAATTACTTTTTAAGCTTTATTGAGGTATAATTGAAAAGTAAAAAAAAACCTAAGATATGTAAAATATACATTGTGATGGTTTGATGGACCTTCACATTATGAGAGCATTCCCCTCTCATCTAGTCGGATACAACTGGGCACTCGCCCATGCAAGCTTTACTTTCTTAGCAGTTTTCAGTTATAAAGTACAGCATTATTAACTGTAGTCACCCTATTATATATTAGATCTTTGTACTTTATTCAACTTGGAGCTGAAATTTTTACATTTTTAGCTACCTCTACCTATTTCTACCATCCTCCTAGAAGGATTCCTTAATTCTTGTGTAATGAATGATGCCCTGTGTTTTCTGGGATTAAAAAAATTAAGTATAGCACCCTTTCTCAGAAAACTTTATGTACTGTTGAGATAAAACACAGAATTGCTAAATAGTAAGAGAAAAATACAAGAGGGACTTTGTGTTGTTTGCTCACCTCCAGGTGTAGCCTAGTACTGGGGACATGGCAGGTGATCCAAAAGTATGTGAATGAAGGTGGTGAGAGTGCCACCGTGTTTCACGTGGAAATTATCCATTTGCAGCTGCACTTGGAAGATTAATGAGGAAATGGATGTGCACCAAAAACATCTAAATGACTATATTTTTACACTTGGAAACTACTGGTAACACAGACCCACACCATCTGTTGGCTTGGCAACTGTGACAGTTGACAATATTGCTCAATGGAAAAGCCAGGATTCACTTCTGGCAGGGTAAATGAACAATTAAGCATGGCTGTGAGAGCTTGGGAACCATGAAGCCTAGAATCCACTTCCTTGAGTTTTATTCAAGGGTTGGAACTCTGAAAGCCCCCACCCGACACAGTCTTATTTCTCTTCCTCCCTGATTAACTTAGTCTCAACATTAGGGTCATCAAGTCTCTCTTATCAAGAGTCTCATACCTCCCTACTCAGCTATGTTTCCTTTATCACCTGATATGTTTTTCACTTCCAAGTTTTCCCTATCTACTTGCCAACTTCCAATTCTGAAATAAATTCTATTTCCAGTTTTCTTGAAGCATGTAGGTCTCTAGCTAGATAAATTTATGTAAAAATGCTGAGTTCTAATTTCATATTGACAAGACAATGAGATTATGTTTCATTTGCTTATCTGCAATTATGATACCAAAAAAGTTCTGAAAATCAAATGGTTTTGTAATTTGAGTTCAGTCAGTTCAGTCGCTCAGCTGTGTCTGACTCTTTGCGACCCCATGAATTGCAGCACGCCAGGCCTCCCTATCCATCACCAACTCCTGGAGTTCAAACTCAGGCCCATCGAGTCGGTGATACCATCCAGCCATCTCATCCTCTGTTGTCCCCTTTTCCTCCTGTCCCCAACCCCTCCCAGCATCAGAGTCTTTTCCAGTGAGTCAACTCTTCACATGAAGTGGCCAAAGTACTGGAGTTTCAGCTTTAGCATCATTCCTTCCAAAGAACACCCAGGACTGATCTCCTTTAGAATGGACTGATTGGATCTCCTTTTGTAATTTACTTGGTGGCAAAACCTGAGGTGACTTGAACTAGTTTGTCAACAACATGTTAACCTGAACTGACCTAGGGCTATCTATATACTTTATCTCTTAGTAAGAAGATTAATATTTTTATGGAAGAAAAATGTAATTCCAAGATGGTTTCCTTGACCCTAGTTGAAATTACATGTAACATATTCTTCTATACTATTATGTCTTTTTATTTATTATTTTAAAAATTTATTTTATTTTTTAATTGAAGTATAATTACTTTACAGAATTATGTTGATTTCTGCCAAATATCAACATGAATTGGCCATAGGTACACATATGTCCCTTCCCTCTTGAACCTCCCTCCCACCTCCCTCCCCATCCCACCCCCTCTAGATTGTCACAGAGCCCTTGTTTGAGTTCCCTGAGTCATACAGCAAATTCCCATTAGCTGTCTATTTTACATATGATAATATAAATTTCCATGTTACTCTCTCCATACATCTCACCTTCTCCTTCCTCTCCCACTCCATGTCCAAAAGTCTTTTCTCTATGTCTATTTCTCCATTGCTGCCTTGATAATAATTTCATCAGTACCATCCTTCTAGATTCCATATATGTGTGGTAGTAAATGGAATTTTTCTCTTTCTAACTTACCTCAGAACTGGACATGGAACAACAGACTGGTTCCAAATAGGAAAAGTATGTCAAGGCTGTATATTGTCACCCTGCTTATTTAACTTATATGCAGAGTACATCATGAGAAATGCTGGGCTGGAAGAAGCACAAGCTGGAATCAAGATTGCCGGGAGAGATATCAATCACCTCAGATATGCAGATGACACCACCCTATGGCAGAAAGTGAAGAGGAACTAAAAAGCTTCTTGATGAAAGTGAAAGAGGAGAGTGAAAAAGTTGGCTTAAAGCTCAACATTCAGAAAATGAAGATCATGGCACCTGGTCCCATTACTTGATGGGAAATAGATGGGAAAACAGTGGAAACAGTGTCACACTTTATTTTTTTGGCCCCAAAATCACTGCAGATGGTGACTGCAGCCATGAAATTAGAAGACACTTACTCCTTTGAAGAAAAGTTATGACCAACCTAGATAGTATATTCAAAAGCAGAGATGTTACTTTGCCGACTAAGGTCCTTCTAGTCAAGGCTGTGGTTTTTCCTGTGGTCATGTATGGATGTGAGAGTTGGACTGTGAAGAAGGCTGAGTGTCGAAGAAGTGATGCTTTTGAACTGTGATGTTGGAGAAGACTCTTGAGAGTCCCTTGGACTGCAAGGAGATCCAACTAGTCCATCCTGAAGGAGATCAGCCCTGGGATTTCTTTGGAAAGAATGATGCTAAAGCTGAAACTCCAGTACTTTGGCCACCTCATGCGAAGAGTTGATTCATTGGAAAAGACTCTGATGCTGGGAAGGATTGGGGGCAGGAGGAGAAGGAGATGACAGAGGATGAGATGGCTGGACAGACTCGATGAACGTGGGTCTGGGTAAACTCCGGGAGATGGTGATGGACAGGGAGGCCTGGCATGCTGTGATTCATGGGGTCTCAGACAGTTGAACATGACTGAGCAACTGAACTTAACTGACTTACCTCATTCTGTATAATAGGCTCTAGAATCATCCACCTTATTAGAACTCACTCAATGCATTCCTTTTTATGGCTGAGTAATATTCCATTGTATAGATGTACCATAGCTTCTTAATCCATTCATCTGTTGATGGACATCTAGTTTGCTTTCATGTTCTAGCAATTGTAAACAGTGCTGCAATGAACTTTGGGGTACATGTGTCTTTTTCACTTTTGGTTTCCTCAGGGTATATGCCTGAAAGTGGGATTGCTGGGTCTTGATGGTGGTTTTATTCCCTCGTTTTTTTTTTTTTTTTTTTTTAAGGAATCTCCATACCATCTTCCATAGTGGCTGTGTATCAGTCCACATTCCCACCAACAGTGCAAGAGCATTCATTTTTCTCTACACTCTCTCCACATTTATTGTTGGTTGACTTTTTGATGATGGTCATTCTGACTGGTATGAGGTGATATCTCATTGTAGTTTTAATTTGCATTTCTCTAATAATGTGCCATGTTGAACATCTTTCCATGTGTTTGTTAACCATCTATATGTCATCTTTGGAGAAATGTCTGTGTAGCTCTCTTTCCCACTTTTTGTTTGGATTGTTTGTTTTTCTGGTATTGATCTGCTCAAGCTGGTTATATATTTTGGAAATTAATCCTTTGTCAGTTGTTTCATTAGCTATTATTTTCTCCCATTCTGAGGGTTGTCTTTTCGCCTGGCTTATGGTTTCCTTTGCTGTACAAAAACTTCCACTTGTTTGTTTTTGTTTTAATTTCCACTACTCTAGGAAATGGGTCATAGAGGATCTTGCTTTGATTTATGTCATTGGGTGTTCTACCTATGATTTCCTCTAAGAGTGTTATAATTTCTGGTCTTACATTTAGGTCTTTAATCCATTTTGAGTTTACCTTTGTGTATGGTGTTAGGAAGTGTTCTAATTTCATTCTTTTACATGTAGCTGTCCAGTTTTCCCAGTACCACTTACTGAAGAGGCTATCTTTGCTCCATTGTATATTCTTGCCTCCTTTGTTAAAAAATAAGGTACCCATAGGTGCATGGGTTTGTCTCTGGACTTTCTATCTTGCCTCATTGGTCTATATTCCTATTTTTGTGCCAGCATACTGTCTTGATGATTGTGGCTCTGTAGTATAGCTTGAATTCAGGAAGGTTGATTCCTCCAGTTTCATTCTTCTTTCTCAAGATTGCTTTGGTTATTCAAGGTCCTTTGTGTTTCCATATGAATTGTGAAATTTTTGTGTTCTAGTTCTGTGAAAAATGCCATTGGTAGTTTGATAGGGATTGCATTGAATTTTCAGATTGCCTTTGTGTTATAGTCATTTTCACAACATTGATTCTTCTGACCAGGAACATGGAATATCTCTCTCCATCTGTTTATGTCATCTTTGATTTCTTTATCAGTTCCTTATAATTTTATGTATTCAGTTCTTTTGTCTCCTTAGGTAGGTTTATTCCTAGATATTTTATTCTTTTTGTTGAAGTGGTGAATGGGATTCATTCCTTAATTTCTCTTTCTGATTTTTCATTGTTAGTATATAGGAATTCAAGTGATTTCTGAGTATTGATTTTGTATCCTGCAACTTTGCTATATTCACTGATTAGCATTAGTAATATTTTGATAGTATCTTTAGGGTTTTCTATGTATAGTATCATGTCATCTGCAAATAGTGAGAATTTTACTTCTTTTTTAATCTATCTGAATTCCTTTTATTTCTTTATCTTCTCTGATTGCTATAGCTAGGACTTCAAAAACTATGTAGAATAATAGCAGTGACTGTGGGCAACCTTGTCTTGTTCCTGAAATTAGAGAGGATGCTTTCAGTTTTTCACTGTTGAGAGTAATGTTTGCTATGGGTTTATCCTATGTGGCCTTTATTATGTTGAGGTCAGTTACAACAGACAGTGAAGAAATACAAAGGATTATAAGAGACGATTATGAGCAACTGTATGGAAATAAAATGGAGAGCCTGGAAGAAATGGACAAATTCTTAGAAAGTTCGATCATCCAAGACTGAACCAGGGAGAAATAAACATTATGGACAGCCTGATTACAAATGCTGAAATCAAAATTGATCAATAATCTTCCAGAAAACAAAAACCCAGAGCCAGATGGCTTCACTGGTGAATTTTATCAAACATTTAGAGAAGAGCTAGTGACTATCCTTCTAAAACTCTTTCCAAAAATGCAGAGGAAAGAACACTTGCAAATTCATTCTACAAGGTCACAATCACTGTGATACCAAAACCAAGCAAAGGCAATGCACATGAAAAATTACAGGCCAATATCACTGATGAAAATAGATCCAAAAATCCTCAACAAAATTCTAGCAAACAGAATTCAACAACACATTAAAAGTTCATACACTGTGCTCGAGTCAGGTTTATGCCAGGAATGCAAGAATCCTTCAATATATACAAATCAATCAACATGACACACCATGTTAACAAATTGAAATATCAAATCCATATGATGATCTCAATAGATGCAGAAAAAGCCTTTCACTATTATGTCTTTAAAACAGAAAAAATTCTGAATTCTGAAGAATAGCGAATCCCAGATGTTTCAGATAAAGAATTGTGGACTCACATATCCTTAAATTTATGGATTATAAATAATTCCACTTGTGCTACCTTGAATAATCCCTAAAACAATCCTGAGGTGTAATGAATGCATTGCTGCACCCATTTTTCAGACACAAAGAGTGAAGTTTAAAGCTGTAGGTCCCTGATCGCCGAGCTGGTGGACTAGAGACTAGAGAACTAGGATTGGAAACTAGATGTTCTTTTCTAGTCCGTCTGTGCTCTTTCACCATTTTTTTTTTCTTGGAGTTACTGTTCCTATTTATTATAAAAGCAGTCAAATATTTTAAGCAAAAAGTGAAAATTTTGAAAAGTGGAAAGAAAAATAAAAAATACCCAAAGAGAGTATTGTTGTGACCATTCTGTTACTCTTTTGTTCTGTTCATTCATAATGGATTTTAAACAAAATTGAAGTAATCTGTGTATAGTGTATTGTATCTTGATTTTTAAAATTATTTAGATTACATATATGGTCTATTGGCATTAAATCATCTTCAGCATCATGCTTTTTCCAAATTTGTTTAAGTCTCTGGTGCAGAGAATTCAGAGCACGTCATCATTTTCAGAATTTGCACAACCTCTCATTACTGATCTACATTTACATTCCAACCCACTCCTCCCTCAATTCATCTAGACACCTTCTCTTTAGATGTCTGAAGCAGGGCCCTAGACCTGTGAATAGTCTTATAAATGTTACAAAATAAAACTTTTATATGTTTTCCCAGTTATTGAAATTATAATTGCCTAGGATCAAGGTCATTTCTAGTTTTTTTTTTTTTTTAATCCAGTATACTCATGGCAAATAGATGGGGAAACAGTGTCAGATTTTAGTTTTTGGGGGCTCCAAAATCACTGCAGATGGTGACTGCAGCCATGAAATTAAAAGACGTTTACTCCTTGGAAGGAATGTTATGACCAACCTAGATAGCATATTCAAAAGCAGAGACATTACTTTGCTAACAAAGGTCTGTCTAGTCAAGGCTATGGTTTTTCCAGTGGTCATGTATGGATGTGAGAGTTGGACTGTGAAGAAAGCTGAGCACCGGAAGAATTGATGCTTTTGAACTGTGGTGTTGGAGAAGACTCTTGAGAGTCCCTTGGACTGCAAGGAGATCCAACCAGTCAGTTCTAAAGGAAATCAGTTCTGAATATTCATTGGAAGGACTGATGCTGAAGCTGAAACTCCAATACTTTGACCACCTGATGCAAAGAGCTGACTCATCTGAAAAGACCCTGATGCTGGGAAAGATTGAGGGCAGGAGGAGAAGGGGACGACAGAGGATGAGATGGTTGGATGGCACCACCAACTCAATGGACATGAGTTTGGGTAGGCTCCGGGAGTTGTTGTTGGACAGGGAGACCTGGCGTGCTGCAGTTCATGAGGTCGCAAAGAGTCGGACATGACTGAGCAACTGAACTGACTGACTGACTGACTGGTACTTTATCTATCTCTGTATGTATTTATTTCTAACTGCCTTTAGCTGCTTTATATTATCCATAATGATTACCCACCACACTTTACTTTTTCTTTCCTCAGTTGGTATACCCTTTATAGTTATAAACAATGCCATGAGGTTTTAATAGTTATAAATAATGCTGTGAGGAATATCCTTGCACAGATTCCTTATGGATATGGGCAAAAATATCGCTGGACTCTACCCCTGGAGTGCTGTTTCTCAGTCAAAAGGCAAATGGAAATTGAATTTCTAAAGTGATATCAGATAATGTTTTTGAACACCTGTCTCTGTTAAGCCCCCTATGAGCAGTGCTTGATCTATCTTATTTTTACCTGTTAAATCTAGAGGTAATCCAATTTTTAAAACTTTTTGAAATCTGATGGATGTAATCTGACATATTCTAAAGCCAATGAATGAGTTTAAGAAAGTCTTTATGTTTTGGTTATCCATCTGTGTTTTCCTGTCTACAAATTTCATGTTCATTTCTTTGCCTATTTTCAACTGAATTTCTTTTTACTATTCATATCAGTAGCTTACTTATAGTCTATGTAACCTATTTTCTATTGTTGAATATTTTGATTGGATCAGTCTGTTGCCACTTTAAATAATGGTGTGATGAGTATTCTAGTACATTTATATGCATCTCTATTTAGTTCTTAAACACTATTAAAAAAAAAACATAAATACAAGAGATTCAACTGTATAAATTTATTTAAAGTGTCAGATAGGTAATAAGGAATCCATTTGTTTCTATTTTGTACGGTGTATGAGATTGCCTATTTCTATTGCTCTGAACTCTTGGCAGCCTTGAGCATCATCTTTATCTGACTAATTACTTATTGTTCAGATAGTATCTGGGAATCTCAGTGAACAGTTTTTCAGTAACTAATACATTGTATATATGTGCTATAAAACTTTCTCTCTCTAGGCATTTACCAGTACTATAGTACTTTACTTATTTTACTTTTAAGATTTGCTTTTATGTACTATAGAGGTGGTGTCCTTATTATTTTTCTTTTTCAAATTTTCCCTGTATATTCTTGCCTCTTTATTTTTCCATTTGAACTTTAGAATTATTTTTTCTAGTCTCCTTTCACAAAATTTAGTGAGTTTTCCTTTGGGGGTTCAGTTGAATTTATAGATTATTTTAGAAAGGATTGTATCTTTATGGTTTGAGTTTTCCTATCCAATACAATGATACCCCTTTAAACTAGTTGAAGTCCACTTTTACATCTTTTAAGACTGTTTCAGTTTGCTTCATATAGATCCTGCATGCTTCTTACAAAGTTCATTCCTAGGTACAGTGTTTTGTTTTGTTTTTAAGGGAAGAAGGAGTTGCGGTATTAAATGGGATTTATTTCTCCACTTTAACTTCTAACCTGTTGGCATAGTGTATGAAGACTATAGATTGCTTGTATTACTTGTACAATGTGCCTCTTTATCTAATTCTGTTACTGTTTGTAATTGTTTTCCAGTTAATTTACTTATAATCTCATTGTTTGCATGATGTCCTCTGTAATTTTAACTCCTTTCCATTTTTTTTTTCGTATCTCTAGTTTTTGTACTTCCTAATTGCAATTTTCATCCTCCAGAGCAATGTCAAATAATAATAAAATAATAATGGTGGCTATGGCCTCCTTTGTCTTATTCTTGATTTTAAGTGAGAATGCATCAAGTGCTTTCTCATTATATGAGATGTTGACTTTGGGGTTGAGAGGCACATATTTTATGATATTAAGAAATAGCAATTTGTTCCTATCCTTTTCTATCTTAAAATTTTTTTATTAAGACATAATTTTGAATTTTATTAAATCAATATTTCAGCATCTATGAAGATAAAACATAAACTTTCTTTTTAGATATGTTGTGTAGTTTAATAAATATCTTGAGGTTCAACTACTCATGCATTTCTGAAGTAAAGTCCACTTAGCTTTTGTGTATAATTATTTTACTGTATTTCAGAATTCTGTCAGCTAATATATTTAAGATTTTAGAATGGCATCTAGGTTGGTTTTTAGACTTAGTTTGTCTATTTTTGAACTCTTTGTATCAAAGTTATGCTCATTTAATTAAAATTAGAGATGTCTTATTTTCTATGTTCCAGAAAATCTTAAATAATTGTAATTATTTTTCTTTTCCAAATAGAACTTCCCTCTAAAACTTGGTTCTGGTACTTTGGGAGCCAATAATGTTTGGTGAACTTTCTCTGTTTCTCTTTCTAGCAATGATTCACACTTGAGAGTAGCTTCTTTTGGACTAAGGAGTGGAGAGGTGGTTCAGAATGAAACATCTCACTTCCAAAAATGTGGACTAATTTCTAAAAATAGGATTTGTTCACGTGATAAGTTTCTGCTTCCTCTGGCTGGTAGATTGGAGCCTTATCTGGGGAAACATCTGCCACCAGACCATGCGCCCCTTTGGATGGGTGAAGACCAAGGATTCAGGCATTGACCAATGTGTGCCTTCTCTCACGTTCAGAAGTCTTCCTTGAACCAATGACTATTTGAAGCTGGGAACTTGTTCCAAATGTTCCTTGCATGATTTCTTGCTTTCTATCCATGGCTTTAGCTGTCCTTTGTCACATCTTTAGATTTGAGGCTTAACAGTCACTTTATTTAACTGAGAATAAAGTTTGCACATTCTCTTTGTTGCTTTTAGATGGTTTCTTAGAAGTATTGGAATGCTCACTTTTTGATATATTTTACTTTTTATTAAAGTATAGTTGATTGACAGTGTTTTAATTTCTGTGTAGAGCAAAGTGATTCAATTATATATACTTATATATATATATGTACTCATATATATATATTCTTTTAAAAATTATTTTCTTTTATTGTTTATCCCAGGACATTGGGAACACTCACTTAATGACTATTTTCAACAAAAGAGAGTTAAGAAGCATTTTCCTTTTTCTATTTCATGAGTAAATTTTCAGTTTATAAAATGCCTCTTGTACATATCTCATTTTAGCGACCCAGTGTTTTATGAAGAACATATTAAATTTTATCAGTGCTATTTTAGAATATATCGAGCTGTCCACACAATTTTGTCTTTTGACTTATTACTGTGGTGAAATGTATTAGCAAACATTTAGTACTAAATCTTTTTGTGTACCTCAAATGAATTTGTTTGAAAAGCTAACAGTAAGAAAAGATTTTGCTTGAGTGTTTACCCATATGTACTCAATAAATATTGTTAAATTCTTTTTTCATATATATTATCTTTTAAAATCCTCACCATAATTCTGTTCACTACTATTACCATTTTACATTTGAGGAAATGGAGACTCATTAAGGTTAAGTCATAAGTTGACAAAGCTAATATTAATGGTGAACTCAAGCTTTCATCAGACTGACTCAGCTTATATCTTACTGTTTTATTATTTTAATGTCTTGGTAATTTTAATTTGCTAACATTTTATTAAATATTTTAAATCTAGTTAAATATATCAGATTTTGTTGTAACGTGTTTTATGAATGAAATAAGTAAAATGAAAAGTTTTATATTCCCCCAACCATGGTGTAGTGGAGAGGTAATGGAGAGTAGGAGTTAATTCCTGTCTTAAATATTGTTGTCACTTATAAAGCCATTTAAACAAGTGACTACTTTTACAAGCAATTATTCAGCATCTTATTCTGTTATTCCCAATGTTGTAATTCTTTTCAGTTTATTTTTCTTTCTTTTTAGGCATATTAGGCATTTTAATTTTAGGACTTGTCCTATTTTATTTAAAGTTTTTGTTATTTTATCCTATGTGCTTTATATGTATATTCCAATACACAGAAAAGTATCTACTATGTAATATATATATCCAGATAAACAGAAAAAGGTCAGTTTTATGGCTTTTTGAATTTATTTTTTCTAATGAATTTTTAATTAACAATTTCCATACTGTTTTCCGCAAAGGAATTTTAGTGTTCCTTTTTTAAGTTTTTAGGTTAAAAGTTCACTTCATTTCCCTTCACTTATTTTAAAATATTGATCTGATTCAACAGTATAGTTTTCTTTCTTTTAGCCATTTTCTATATTATAGTAGTTATTATTTTATAAATAGCTCATAATTATAGTTTTGATTTTCCTATTTAAAAAGTTTTCTTTGATACATTTCAAAAGTACACTTCATTGTTTAATTCTACCTTTACTGGATTGTTGTTAGAGAAAGTGGTATGTAATTTCTGTGTTGGAGAATTTATACAGTTCTTATTTTGCTACAGAATGTAACCAATTTTGGTAAATGTCCCACAATGTTTGGAAAATTAGGTGGATTCTTGGTGTGTAAAAAGCTGTTCTGTACATAATCAAGTATTATATTTGAAACTTCTATATATTGTTTATTATTTTTTTCTGCTTGTTCTGTCAAAAGCTAATGATGGCGTATTAAATTTTCCCACTTTATTTGTGTTTCTGCCAATTTCTTTCTGTAATTCTGACAGTTTTGATTGCTATATTTCAATTCTATATTATTTTCTACTTGAAGGTTCATGACTCACATCTTTAATTTCTTTATTGTTACTTAACTTTTGTCAATATAAATGGCTTCTTTTAAAAAATTTTACCTTGATTTAAATCATACTTTATTTTGCCAACCCATGTTTTTTTTCCTTTAATATATCTTTGTAAGTTCTTTTATTGGGATCCTAGTCCTCCTACCTGTAAGACCTTTACTTTTGGGGGATTTAATGCATTTATATTCATTCAGATAGGAGATAAGTTTAGTTTTACAGTCATCTTAACTTTAAGATTTTTCTTTTTTAAAATTTGATGCCTTTTCTCCTTCCATATCTTTTGTCATGTGACACATGTACATACACATATTTTCTTTTATCATGTTTACTCAAGAGGTATATACATCTAAAGTAAGTGACAGTGAAAGTCGCTCAGTCGTGTCCGACTCTTTGCGACCCCATGAACTATATAGTTCATGGGATTCTCTAAGCCAGAAGACTGGAGTGGGTAGCCTTTCCCTTCTCCAGGGGATCGTCCCAACTCAGGGATCCAACCCGGATCTCTCACATTGCAGGCAGACTCTTTACCAGCGGAGCCACAAGGGAAGCCCTGCTGCTGTTACTGCTAAGTCGCTTCAGTTGTGTCCGACTGTGTGCGACCCCATGGACAGCAGCCCACTAGGGCGCACCCGTCCCTGGGATTCTCCAGGCAAGAACACTGGAGTGGCTGGCCACTTCCTTCTCCAGTGCATAAAAAGTGAAAGTGAAGTCGCTCAGTCGTGTCCGACCCTCAGCGGCACCATGGACTGCAGCCATCCAGGCTCCTCCGCCCATGGGATTTTCCAGGCAAGAGTACTGGAGTGGGGTGAAGTAGGACTATATCAAATGTACATATGTGTTTCTTTTAAGGGTGGAACAAAGAATCATCTCAGGTCACTTGCAGAGTCCCCTTGGAAGTACACCCACATTGAGTCTTTCCAGCTGGGCTCCTCTCAGGATTGTAAGGCTCCTTGGAGTTCCTGAAGGGGTCTTCTGTAAGAGTTTACATGAGAAGCTCATGTGTCTAGGGAAACTACATGTTAAAAGAACCTCTGAAACAGTTAAAATAATTTTCTCCAGGAAGAGGGATATGTTTGAGTCCAGGAGGGAGTGGCCTGGAATCTGTCTGTATCATCACTCCCAGGGGATGGGGATGGCTTCGAGGGAGGTGGTTATAAAAATCCAAAGAGAGTGCTAAGAGCTGTAACCCTAGGAACCCAAGCCAGATTTCTCCCTGCCCAAATCTGCACTGATCATATTTATTGATGAACCAGGCCAGCTGGTGCAGTGATCTGAACCTATGAATAATTCTCCCAGGGATGGGCCAGAGTGCTTTCCAGGTTGTGAATAACTGCTCTTCAATAGCAATGCCTTGTGGAAGTGAGAAGGAATAGCTGTGGTCCACACATCTCACCCCAGGGCGTTCTCTACTAGGCACATCCTTCAGACAAGTCTTGGGTATAAATCCCTAGGCTCTCTAGATTACTGGGGGACAGGAGAGTCTTGAAAGGGAGCTACCAAACCTACCGCCATTTGTTGGTAAGAGCAGTTAACTGGAAAAACAAGGCATGTGACAATAGTTAAACCCCAAGTTTGTGGAACAGGTTATATCATATTTTATTCTAGCTGTGCTGTGCCATGCCATGCTAAGTCACTTCAGTCATGTCCAACTCTTTGAGACCCTATGGACTTAGCCCACTGGGCTCCTCTGTTTGTGGGATTCTCTAGGCAAGAATACTGGAGTGGGTTGCCATACCCTCCTCCAGGGGATCTTCCTGACCGAGGAATTGAACTCACGTCTCTTATGTCTCCTGCATTGGTGGGTGAATTATTCACCATTAGTGGTGGTTGTTGCTAAATTAAAAAAAAAAATATATATATATATATATATATATATTTGAGATTTTTATTTACAAAAGTCTATACTGCAGCCATGAAATTAAAAGACGTTTACTCCTTGGAAGGAAAGTTATGACCAACCTAGATAGTATATTCAAAGGCAGAGACATTACTGTGCCACCAAAGGTCCATCTAGTCAAGGCTATGGTTTTTCCAGTAGTCATGTATGGATATGAGAGTTGAACTGTGAAGAAAGCTGAGCACCGAAGAATTGATGCTTTTGAACTGTGGTGTTAGAGAAGACTCTTGAGAGTCCCTTGGACTTCAAGGAGATCCAACCAGTCCATTCTAAAGGAGATCAGCCCTGGGTATTCTTTGGAAGGAATGATTCTAAAGCTGAAACTCCAGTACTTTGGCCACCTCATGGGAAGAGTTGACTCATTGGAAAAGACTCTGATGCTGGGAGAGATTGGGGGCAGGAGGAGAAGGGGACAACAGAGGATGAGATGGCTGGATGGCATCACCAACTCGATGGATGTGAATTTGAGTGAACTCTGGGAGTTGGTGATGGAAAGGGAGGCCTGGTGTGCTGCGATTCATGGGGTCACAAAGAATTAGACATGACTGAGTGACTGAACTGAATGGATACCGAAATTAAAAAACTGTTGACTGTGTAAGATACAAATTCACATACTTGTTTGGATTTTAACCCTATATTATTATTGGTTAGGGCTTCCCTGGTGGCTCAGAGGTTAAAGCATCTGCCTCCAATGCGGGAGACCTGGGTTCGATCCCTGGGTTGGGAAGATCCCCTGGAGAAGGAAATGGCAACCCACTCCAGTATTCTTGCCTGGAGAATCCCATGGACAGAGGAGCCTGGTAGGCTACAGTCCACGGGGTCGCAAAGAGTTGGACACGACTGAGCGATTTCACTTCACTTTATTATTATTGGTTAGTTATAAGCTGTTGAATGATGTGCCAAGACTTAAAATTATTTTTGATTGTTACATAAACTTTAAAACCATATTGACAAAAGTTAGTTCAGTGTTATCTTGTTTAATTTAGCTTCATTGCACACAGTTCAGCCTCATATAATAACCATTTCCTTTAGGAGATATTTATTTTGATTTATCTCTGTAAGGCTGCTATACATCTTTAAGTAGTTTATTCTTCAAGAAGAGTGCTTTGGTTGCTGTAAAACTAGTAGGCATTTTCTTCTTGGCTAGCTATGTGATTTTTTTAATCCTTTCAATTAAATGATCACAAAAGATTTTTTTCATCTTTATGCATTTTCTATAATACTCATAATACTTTATACTTAAAGTTCTTTATGGTACATAAAGAGCCTGTTCATTTTGCACATTTGTGTTGAGTTATAAATTTTTGTTAGGTCTTTTATTTATTATTTTTATCTTATTCTTCTATTCTCTATCTCTTTTGGGATTCTTGTATCTATCTTTTCTCTCATCTCTCCCATCATATTAGCATTTTGTGGCATCATGTATCATCATCTATCATGTAGATTGTTACTTTATGGAAAGTATCTAACCTGCTGTTTTCTGTCGACATTTTAAAAATATATAATCTTTATTAATTTTAGAAGATCTCTTTTAAAATAAATGCTTAGCTTCACTTTCATAGATGAAGTGTCCACTTGTATCTTTTTGGGAATACACATCAGAATTCTTTAAAATGTTCTGTTTGCGAAACAAAGAGGGATCCTCATGATTTCTGTTTTCAAGGTGATTCTCTTTTTCTAACCTGCAGTTTATATTTAGGAGTATTTCCTCTATTTGCTCCACTGGGAGAAACTCAGCTGATTTTAGTTTTTATTTATTTTTTTGGTCCCATTGAAATTCTGCTCCCTGGGGGTAAATTCTGTGTCTTAACCATCTTTTCATTGTTGCGCAGTCCTACCTTTCCTCATTTCTCATTTAGAAAATGTAATTGGAATTCAGTGTAGAAGTCCTTCACTTCTCCAGAAAGCCCTCTCTCCATGAGAGAGGCCATCCATAGTTCTTCTACCTGCATTTTGTTCCTTCCTGAAGATTTCTTAGATAATTTCTTGATTCCTTTTATTTTTCATATTTCCATTCCTAATGGGAAATTTTCCCTATTAAAAAATCGCCATGAAGTATTCATAAAAGTCAGGAACAAGGTACTAGTGCTTGTCTGTGATATGTTTTAAGACATTTTGTATACATTTAACACACATATGCTTTATATTACATTATGTTTTATTTTATATGCTATATATACCACACATGCTACATACACCACATGTTTTATAAAAATCTCGAATCCTTTGTTAACCTGTGACTGTAAGTACACATAGCATGTGTTCCAGACCTTCCCTAATCTCTTTAGAAGCTCAGAATACTTTATTGAGACGATCAAGACAATTCATTGTGGATTTCCCTGGAACCCCTTCCTCTGTATCGCAAACTATACTATGTTTACTCTTTTCTTACTTTGTTGTGTATTAACGGATCTCTGTCAATCCTCATTTCTGTTTCTCTGTTTGATTCATCGGTTATGTTTGCCTTCCCTTGAAATTTCATTTATCTCTAATCATTCCTTTTCCTTATTGGAGAAGGAAATGGCAACCCACTCCAGTGTTCTTGCCTGGAATCCCAGGGACAGGGGAGCCTGGTGGGCTGCCATCTTTGGGGTTGCACAGAGTCGGAAATGACTGAAGTGACTTAGCTTTCCTTTTTCTTAGATGAAACATTTGCCCACATCTCTTTATTGAGAAGATGGTCTACACATGAATGATACATCCTCTTTATTACTGTGAACATATGCCCCTGCTTTGATGATTTTCCTAATTAAAAAATTCTTTTGAAAAGTAACACATCTATGGGTCTTTAATTATTTCCTTAGCCCCTTTCATCTCTTTGTCACCTAGGATATTATTAGTCATTCCTCCTATACACTATAAATCATTTCCACTATCGAGACCAAGATTTACTCTGCTTCTTCTTCAGTTCAGTTCAGTTCAGTCGCTCAGTCATGTCTGACTTTTTGCTACCCCATGAATTGCAGCACGCCAGGCCTCCCTGTTCATCACCATTTCTCAGAGTTCACTCAGACTCACGTCCATCGAGTCCGTGATGCCATCCAGCCATCTCATCCTCTGTCGTCCCCCTTCTCCTCCTGCCCCCAATCCCTCCCAGCATCAGAGTCTTTTCCAATGAGTCAACTCTTCGCATGAGATGGCCAGAGTACTGGAGTTTCAGCTTTAGCATCATTCCTTCCAAAGAAATCCCAGGGTTGATCTCCTTTAGAATGGACTGGTTGGATCTCCTTGTAGTCCAAGGGACTCTCAAGAGTCTTCTCCAACACCACAGTTCAAAAACATCAATTATTCGGCTCTCAGCCTTCTTCACAGTCCAACTCTCACATCCCTACATGACCACAGGAAAAACCATAGCCTTGACTAGATGGACCTTAGTCGGCAAAGTAATGTCTCTGCTTCTGAATATGCTATCTAGGTTGGTCATAACTTTTCTTCCAAGGAGTAAGCGTCTTTTAATTTCATGGCTGCAGTCACCATCTGCAGTGATTTGGGAGCCCCAAAAAGTAAAGTCTGACACTGTTTCCACTGTTTCCCCATCTATTTCCCATGAAGTGATGGGACCACATGCCATGATCTTCGTTTTCTGAATGTTGAGCTTTAAGCCAACTTTTCCACTCTCTTCTTTCACCTTCATCAAGAGGCCCTTTAGCTCCTCTTCACTTTCTGCCATAAGGGTGGTGTCATCTGCATATCTGAGGTTATTGATTTTTCTCCCAGCAACCTTGATTCCATCTTGTGTTTCTTCCAGCCCAGCATTTCTCTAATGTACTCTGCATATAAGTTAAATAAGCAGGGTGACAATATACAGCCTTGATGTACTCCTTTTCCTATTTGGAACCAGTCTGTTGTTCCATGTCCAGTTCTAACTGTTGCTTCCTGACCTGCATACAGATTTCTCAAGAGGCAGGTCAGGTGGTCTGGTATTCCCATCTCTTTCAGAATTTTCCACAGTTTATTGTGATCCACAGAGTCAAAGGCTTTGGCATAGTCAATAAAGCAGAAATAGATGTTTTTCTGGAACTCCCTTGCTTTTTCCATGATCCAGCGGATGTTGGCAACTTGATCTCTGGTTCCTCTGCCTTTTCTAAAACCAGCTTGAACATCAGGAAGTTCACAATTCACGTATTGCTGAAACCTAGCTTGGAGAATTTTGAACATTACTTTACTAGCATGTGAGATGAGTGCAATTGTGCAGTAGTTTGAGCATTCTTTGGCATTGCCTTTCTTTGGGATTGGAATGAAAACTGACCTTTTCTAGTCCTGTGGCCACTGCTGAGTTTTCCAAATTTGCTAGCATATTGAGTGCACCACTTTCACAGCATCATCTTTCAGGATTTGAAACAGCTCAACTGGAATTCCATCACTTCCACTAGCTTTGTTCGTAGTGATGCTTTCTAAGGCCCACTTGACTTCACATTCCAAGATGTCTGGCTCTAGATGGACATCATCATGATTATCTGGATCATGAATATCTTTTTTGTACAGTTCTTCTGTGTATTCTTGCCACCTCTTCTTAATATCTTCTGCTTCTGTTAGGTCCAGACCATTTCTGTCCTTTATTGAGCCCATCTTTGCATGAAATGTTCCCTTGATAGCTCTAATTTTCTTGAAGAGATCTCTAGTCTTTCCCATTCTGTTCTTTTCCTCTATTTCTTTGCATTGATCACTGAAGAAGGCTTTCTTATCTCTTCTTGCTATTCTTTGGAACTCTGCATTCAGATGCTTATATCTTTCCTTTTCTCCTTTGCTTTTTGCCTCTCTTCTTTTCATGGCTATTTGTAAGGCCTCCCCAGTCAGCCATTTTGCTTTTTGCATTTCTTCTCCATGGGGATGGTCTTGATCCCTGTCTCCCATACAATATCGCGAACCTCATTCCATAGTTCATCAGGCACTCTGTCTATCAGATCTAGGCCCTTAAATCTATTTCTCACTTCCACTGTATAAACATAAGGTATTTGATTTAGGTCATACCTGAATGGTCTAGCGGTTTTCCCTACTTTCTTCAGTTTCATTCCGAATTTCTTCTTCATCCTCTGTGATTAATTCTTTTCCAGCTTTAGTAGCCTTTCTGCTGTTTATATTCTGCATAAGATCTCTGGTACTTCTATGAACTCTAACCTTACAAATTGTCCTCCTTGGTGAACTAATCCATTCTTTTATTTTTATAATTTTTAATTGGGACATAATTGCTTTACAATCTTCTGTTAGTTTCTGCTGTATAATGTTAATCAGCACACATATTCCCCTGTTCTTGGACCTCCCTCCCTCCCCCACTCCCATCCCACCCATCTAGGTCATCAGAGAGCACCAGGCTGAGCTCCCTGTGTTATATACCAGGTTCCAGTAGCTATCTGTTTTACATATAGTAACATATATATATATATATATATATATATATATATATATATATATAGTCAATGCACTCTCGGTTCATCCCACCCCTTCCTACCCCTCTGTGTCTATAACTCTGTTCTCTATGTTTGTGTCTCTGCCTTTCTTGGAAATGAGTTCATCTGTATCATTTTTCTAGATTCCATATATAATCCATCCATTCTTAAATATTCAGTCCTCATCACTGGGCTGATGATAATTTAATGTACAACTTTCATTCCTAGTACTTTTCCTGAGATCCCAACATTTCATTCAACCACTTGATAAACACTATTTCCAAGACTCTTAGGTTTGGATGCTCAGAATCTGGGACTCTTTCCCCTCTTTTTTTCTATATCCATCAGTAACCAAATGCCATCATTTTAAAAGAGTGTTTTTGTTATCCTCTTAATCTTGTCATCTACACCTTGAATCTCCTCCCTCTCTGCTAAAAGTCATCCCATATAGTACTCTTGTGCAATATAAAGTAAGGACTTGAACTTGTTGCCATGCCTTCTCATAAGTAGACATATGAATAAGCCCATCCAATACCAATTCCTACTTTGAGCACACATTCTGATGACTCTATTCATAGTCACATTTCACAAAAAGATTCCATAATGCAAAATGCCTGCTTGTATAATAACAATCTATTCTTTTCAAGTCCCATTCCTTTCCTCCCCAGGAGAGTAATGTTGCAAGTACTTAAACAATGCAATACATGAATTTGAGCAAACTCAAGGAGATAGTGAAGGTCGAGGAAGCCTGGCATGCTGTAGTCCATGGGGTCGCAAAGAGTCAGACATGACTGTGCAACTGAACAGCAACAAAAAACAGTACAAAGATATAAGCTTAAAGTATTATTTTTTCAGCTCTCAGGGAAGCATATTGAAGGATTTGCTTCTCTCTTATGATTGATCACGCACACACAAAAAAGTAAGACTTGCTCTTTCTCAAGTGACTCATGTATTAGTTTCTTATAACACCCCCTTCTATCAATACATAGCAAGTTGTCCAACTTGGAACTTTAAGTCTCAGATCTGTGACAGAAGAGAGACATATAGTGTAAATATTTAACTGAAAAGTGTTTTTTGCCAATAGACTTACTGAACTGTGGGATTTTAAATGTGTTGATGTAGATCCTCTTGTGTGAAATTAGTTTGGGGACATGACCTGGGAGCCCCTCTGCAGAACAGATCCTTTGGTAGTTAAATCCCAGCTTGTAGGGTTCCGCATCTATTGACTGATCAATGATGGTAGCTCATATTAGAGTTTGGAAGCACTTTTGTAGCTCTGCTTCACTAATCCTTATGATCCCCTACGAGATGAGTAGAAATTGCTGTACTATTATCACTTGATAAGCAAAGGTGAAGGTTCAAGAAATTGAGTGGGTTAAGAAGGTGACTCAACTAGAAAGTGTCAGATTCTGGTCAAGAATTCTAGTCTCTGACTCCAAAATCAATGTTTCCCCCTTATACAATATTATCTTGGATGTGTGCATATCAGATGTTCCTGTTTTTAATGAGCTCCCTGTCTAATTTGAGTATGACCTCATGAGTATTAGGGATCTGTTATTCATGTCTGTATCCCTAGAGACTGTCACCACCACAGTGGAAAGAGTTGTCCACCATGCAGATATTTGATAAATGAATCAATTCATAATAACTAACATTTACTGAGAGTTTCTTTGTTTTAGATACTGATACTGCTTTCACATGATAATAACTCTGTTGACTCATTTGGTCCTTACAACCATCTCATTACTGAGGTATGGCAATTGTTAACTCTACTCTATAGAGCAAGAAACTGGGAAAGAGAGAGGTGAAATAATGCACCCACAGTCAAGAAGGGTAAGAGTTGATATTTGAACCCAGCACTCATTCAGACTCTATGTTCTGCTGTCTTTCAGTGTTTTGAGTCCATTTTATAAAAATCAGATAATAATAATAATAGGTGTAGTGGCTTTAAAAACATGGCTACAAGCTCTTAGTCCTCCTGTGGAAAGGTGTGGGTTTATATTTTCTCCCACTGAACCTGAGGAATTAGGTGAAAGTGGTATTATGTGGCTTCCAAGACTGAGCCATGAGTGGCCCTGTGGCTTCTACCTTGTTACCTGGAACATTTGTTAATAAAGGCCTGAACTGAGAGGAAAGTCACCTAACCAGCTTGACAATGCCAAACTGGGAGGAAACCCAAGCCATTTAGAGCAGCAGTCCCCAATCTTTTGGGCACCAGGGACCCGTTTTGTGGAAGACAGTTTTTCCATGGGCAAGGGGGTGGGTTTTGGATGATCAAGCGCAGTACCTTTATCGCATGCTTTATTTGTATTGTTACTACATTCAGTTCCACCTCAGATCATCAGGCGTTAGATCTTGGAATCTAGAGAAGCCATGTGAAGACGTCTCTGCTTAATCGTCCCGCTGATCTGGTTTATAGACTGTCTCAGCTCCGCCTTCAGACATGTAAGTCGTTCCTGTCCTGAATGTTTGTGTCACTCCCAGAAGTCCAGTGTCCACACTGGAGGGCCCAGACCTTGTGGAGCAGAGATAAGGCAACTATTGTGTCTCATCTGTATCCTTGACTCGCAGAGCCTCTGAGCATAACAAATGGTGGTGTTGCTGTACGTATGCCACAAAAATAACCATAATAAAATTTAATCATAGTTAAATAAACACTCCCATATCCCAGGGCCACTTGCTTTCTGATAATACCACCCCAGGACTGTTTACTTAAAGCAATTAAGTGTGTCACGTGTTATATACCCCACACCAGAGAGGGCTGCATGTTAAACTGATGGAGTATTTAAAGAGACTGGCTGTTGGACAGCTCCTTGCTCCCAGGGAAGCTGCGGAAATATGGAATCTCTGGTTTATTTCTGCTGAGCTCAGTGGGTTGCCTGTTTATTCTTGGCTTCTTGCCCAACAAGTCTTGGCAATCATGTCATTCCTTCTCTGATTAATTTGCAATTGGGTATGAATTACTGCTGCTGATGTCACTGAGGTTTTTGTTCTTCACATAACTGGTTAGACTGGCCAGCTTTCTTGACTATGTAAGTTTACCCTTAGATTTGTTGAGGAGTGGCAGACCTTCAGAAAATGAAGAATGATTAATGTTAGCTCAGCCTTTCCTCCTGAGTCAGGATAGATTTACATGGTTGTGTTCTTTGTGTACCATGTTATGGACTAAGAATCACAGAGAAACTTAACAGATTTACAAACTTTGGACACATAAAAATCACAAAGGACCCCATTCCTCATGATTATGGGTCACTACAGTTGTGATACATTCTCTGAACCAAAATTGCTATTTGAACCATTCATTACTTGAAAAATTGAGGACTGTGTTCAAAGCATTTTGCTGGATGTTAATGAATCTGCAGCTAAAGCCGAAACACACTGCATTCATTTCCATTTCTTTTATAGTACCCATGCCTTGGAATGCTGTATCCTCCATCTGCAGAGTACTTGACACAATTTAGGGATCCATACATATTTGTTGAATTAATGTAAAACAAAAGTGATTTTTCCTTTCCTGGGGGAGTATTTATTCATGTAGCCTTTCCTTATTCTTTCATCCTATATTTAATCCCTCTTTCCTCTAGACTCCTAAGAGGACCCAATTTGTACTTAATGTATTATGGAATTTGAATTTTCTCTTATACGTTCATGTCTTCTGGGTTCATTAGGACCTTAGCACACACTAAATAATATTTGGTTGAATAACCACTAAACATTTGATGTTGGACAAGTCTTTTTGTCTCTCTAGGGCTGTTTCCTCTGTTGTAAACTTAGGCACTTGAATCAGGTAAGTGGATTTCAATCTTTGTGCCAAGGACCTCATGGGCAGGATAGAAGAGCAGATAAAATTTCTCAGACCTTCACCATTATATTTAAAGTATAAATGTAACTTTTATGAAACATGATCTAAAACATGTTATATTGTAGCAGCATGACTTTTAAAAATAATTTTTAAAGTTCCACGTCTTTTTATAATTTATTTATTATTATTTTTGGTTATGCTTGGTCTTTGTTTTTCAAGCGTGTGGGCTTTCTCTACTTGCTGTGAGTGGCAGCTGCTCTTTGTTACAGTGTGTGGGCTTCTCATTGCAGTAGCTTTTCTTGTTATAGAGCATGGGCTCTAGGTGTGCACACACGCAACTAACAAAGAACAGCGTGTGACAAAAACTGTGTGTGTCACCTGTAACACCCAAGATATTTACCTAAGTATTACTCTGCTCCCTTACAGAAGAAGTTCCCTGACTCCTAATGTAGGTGGATAGAACATGCATGGCACATGTGCTGGTATTCAGTTCTACCTTGCCCACGGCAGGCATCTTTAATGGGTTCTAGTATCCTCCTCCATCCGCCTTTGGATCTCCCTCCACTTAGTACTCCTGGAATTTATTAACAATTCAGCAGAGTTGGCATTTTATCCTCCCAGTTTTAATTGTATGGAATATTAGTTCTTAAAAAAGGATGTTGAGGTGACTGCCATTAGTACCCCGAATCCTCTGTTTCTAAGCTTCTGGTGCATGCTAGCTGACTTCCACTGTGTGTCTTTTGTCCATGTACTTCACCTGTTCTATACATAGAGGCCAGAAATTCCATGGAATTAACACTCCTGGGAGCAGCCTCAAGCGTTGTATAAATATCCCAGCTCCCTTGCCTTTTGGGTAGGATAATTATGAAGCATCTTTAATGAAACCTCCCAGAGATTTCCCACGGGGTGAAACTCCATTTGCCCATTGTGGTAACTGCTAAATGCTGCGCCTTTATTCACTTCTTCTCTTCCCTTTGGCACCATTGTCTTTCCTGCTGGTGTTCTCTGTGTCTCCCAAATAAACTACATATACTCAAATTCTTATCTCAGAGTGTGCTTCTGGGGAGATTCAAACCAAGACTGATTTCACACCTACTCCTTTGTAGAATTCATGCTTTTACCAAGACCTCTGACTTAAAGCATCATGACCTTTGCTTGCAATTTCTGGGATTTGTTGCCTGCAGTTACTCACTTAGAGGACAGCCCAGTTTTGTGTGATCTGATGTCTCTATTGTGGACTTTTGACATTATTGATGGGTCAAACAATTAATTTTCTGATTGGATACTGGGAGCTTTCCAGCCCATTTTTCCAGACCCCTGTTAGTGAAGAAACTTCCTAGGTGCCCTTACAATGGAAAATTCACAACCAATAAACAATTGAATCTTAAGATTTACATTGGCCAGGCAGGTTGCTATACCAAGCTCTAATAATAACTCCATATTTTTCTCAAACCTTGGCAGAAAGTGCAGGCAGCTGTGTCCAATTATGCTGAGAACAGCAAACTCAAACTTATTAAAGTTAGGAAATAGGCTCTTTCAGGATGTGAAAAACCCAACATAATGTGAAGATAATTTCTCAAGTGTATGGTTTAGTTGCTGGCTTTGTTTTATTTTATTTCTCACTCCAGCACTAAGGTTGTAGTTCCCAGTATAGGACAGGGAACATGATCTTTGTTAGCACCTAAAGATCAGAGTTCAGATTGTTGATGCTTAGTCACTAAGTTACATCCGACTTTTTGTGATCCCATGGACTACAGCATGCCACACTTCTCTGTCTTTCACTGTCTCCTGGAGTTCAGATAAGTAAGCTCTATTTCTGGGCCAGTCAACAACTATAGTGAATGACCCACACAGTCATTTAGTGTTTAAAAAATGCAGTTAATAATGCCCCCTCATAAGAAAAATTTTTGTTAGAGTTTATTTGGGGCTTTGAGATCTAAAACCAAGATACAGAAAAAAAAGCAAGAGGGCAGGGCAATTGATTGGTTTATGAGTCTGTCTGACATTTAGGGGCAGTATTTCAGGAAAGGACTTCCATGTTCCTGAGAAAAAGTCAATTTTTAATGATGTGAGAAAAACACATTCCTTCCACTAACCTTTTCTCCTTTCACCACCTCTGGCTGCCCCAGAGAAGTTGCTTCCATCCACAGTTTGTTCCATTGCCAAATGATTCTGATGATGTTTTCCAAGTGTTTAAGCAGAGATTTCCATGTTGCTACAGAGACCTGCTATAGCTTTTCTCCTTCCTCTAATAGAGATAATTGATCCCTCAGCTTGCTTCTTCTAGTGAGAGCCAGTCAGTGAGCAATCTCTCTACTTGCTTGTCTACTAATTGAATATCTTTTTCTGTACCATGAGATATTTTACAGTTGTTTTCAAAACACTGCACACAATGGTTTTCCATGCTGTCAAAGCTGGTACCTCATTTTTCTAAACAACTTTCCTATCCCCCCCATCTAAATTAGATCCCTTGTCATTCTCTTGTTACTGTGTGTTTTCACTTCATTGAACTTTGAGCTGTTTGTAGTTGTGTATTCATCTCATTGGTTACGTGACTAATGTCTTTGTTTCCCCACCAGACTATATGCCCCAAGTGGACAAAGATTATATTTGTTCATTAATTACCTTATTTTCAGTGCCAAGTTTTTTTCTGGAAACATGGTATTGTCGAATGTTACAGATTGTACATTAAATGTACTTATTAACCCATTTATTTTTATTAATATATGATTATATGATTTTTATTATTCAGTAACACTTTGTTTTGTGAACACATTTAGCCCTGGGGATATGTACAATATGTGTGTATGTGCTAAGTCATTTCAGTTGTGTCTGACTCTTTGCGACCCTGTGGCCTGTAGCCTGCCAGGTTCCTCTGTCCATGGGATTTTCCAGGCAAGGATACTGGAGTGGGTTGCCATACCCTCCTCCAGGGCATCTTCCCAACCCTGGGTTTGAACCCACATCCCTTATGTTTCTTGCATTGGCAAGCTGGTTCTTTACCACTAGTGCCATCTGGAAATTCCATGTACTATATATGTATATGTGTGTGTGTGTGTGTGTGTGTGTGTGTGTGTATATATATATATATATATATAAAATATGATGGTGGTGTTTTAGTTGCTAAGTTGTGTCTGACTCTTGCGACCCCGTGGACTATATAGCCCATGAGGCTCCTCTATCCATGGGATTTTTCAGGCAAGAATACTGGAATGGATTGTCATTTCCTTCTCCAAGGGATTTTCCCAACACAGGAATCAAACCCAGGTCTCCTGCATTGCAGGCAGTTCTTTACCAGTTGAGCTATGAGGGAAGCCCCATATGTAATAGGTAATGTATCATAAAATAATATGTATTATAATATATAATAATGTGTAATAAAATGTATACCATGATACATAGCATAATGTGTATACTTGACTGTTATCTGTATATGTGTGTTATATATATGCATGTGTGTGTATATATATTTGTGTGTGTGTGTGTGTGTGTGTGTGTGTGTATGTATGTGTGTATATGTATGTACAGACCAAATATAAACAGCTCTTTTTCTTTCAAAATGCTTATTTTATAAAAATTATCATCAGAGGAATAAGAAGTTTGTTGAAGTCTGTTGTCAAAGTTACATTTATTTTTAACTTTTAAAAAAACAGATTAAGTTTGTTTTTTATTGTTGCAGACTGAGAATGCACAATGCTCTGGCTACATTTATATTAGTTACCATGGTTTCCAATACTTCAGAAATTGTCCAAGAAAGGAGTGGAATTTTTCTCACCATGCAGAGATGTTTTTCCCTAACTTGTTTGTGCCCACGTAATGTACCAGTTTGAATCGTCTGCTTCTCTTTTCCCCATCTGTGCTGTTTGCAAAGGGCGGGGAGAAAGGGAGAAAAAAGCAGGTGAAAGAGTTAGACACAGTCTTCACTACAGCATCCATTAGCTAAAATTTAGATTCTCTTTCCGGTCTACTGGATCAGGAAGATCCCCAGAAGAGGAAATGGCAACTCGCTCCTGTATTCTTACAGGGAAAGTTTCATGGACAGAGAAGCCTCGTGGGCTACAGTCTAGTGGGTTGCAAAGAGTTGGATACGACTGTGACTGAGTGAGCACATTCCTGTGTACTAAAGGTCTCTGACTTGCACAATAGAAATGCAGCATCCAGAGTGTGTTTCCTTCCCTCCAAACACTCCTCCATGAACACGTAGCCATTTTTGTGATGAAGGCAGGGAAGAGACCACTGATTCTCCAGAGGTGGCGCTGTCGGAAGGGGTTTTTGTGCTAACGGTGTTATTGCTCCTCTTGGTACTATTGCTTTTCGTTCATTTTTTCTGACCTATTGGAAGGATCTACTTTTGCAGGGATGACTACTTTTGTTTCTGCACTAATTACTTGTCTGTACTATTGTCTCAGTTCACCAAAAAATAAAAATGTGTTTTTCCCTCAGAAAGCTTTATTTACTCTGCATTCTGTGGTTTGTTTTCATTGTAGAAGCTATTGCCAGTAAATGTTCTTCATTTCAGTGGCTATTACTGTGTCCTGGCTTGACTCTCTTTTAATAATAGCTCTCGGTTACTGAACTTGCTGTGGTCTACACAATAGCATCAACATTTTCTTCACCTTCAAAATAATCCTATAAATGTTATTATTATCACCATTTCATAGACAAGAAAACTGAGTCAGAATTCAATGCATGGACCTAAGATAGTAAAACAGATTTTCCTAACATCAGGTGTTTCTTAATTTGTCCATTTAAAACATTTACTGACAACTTACTATGACCTAGGTGGTTTTATATGTGCTGGAAATACATTCCTGAACAAAAATTCTTTCTCTCAGGAAGCTTCCATTCTATTGGTCTTTACAATACTCTGCCACCTCTCATATGTCTTGTTTAAGCCAGAGGCACACTTGCTAGAAAATATTGGGATATTTCTTTCTAAGTTACGCTAATTATTATGTCAGTGAGCTAGCTGGTTTATTTCTAGAGAAAGACACTCCCATAGAAAAATTTGGAGTGTTTGCTTAACCCATCATTCTCTTCTCTAGGTAAGTTTCTTCTTCTGAAAGAACAGGTGCAAGAAGTGTGTCTTTACTATGTCATGTTACCCTCTCAGCCTCCCAAGGCCATAGCTGATTGGCTATTACTATGGCTGAGTAACTCAGACTTTTTCTCAATCTAGAATTATTAGAAACTAGAGATACTTAAAAGACCACTTGTTATTTGATGAGAAGAAGTTTAAACTGCTTTCGAAAAGATTGTCATTCTTGGCTATATGCATATGCACAAAGGGATAAAGTTTGCTTTGAGATTGAGGTTGAGAGAATAGTGGAGAAGGGGACAATTAGACAGATAAATATAGAGAAGCAGCACACGAAGCAGTGTGATCTCAGAAAGAAGGAAACCCAGGGCTTACTCCCTTAATACGGCTCCTGAATTCCTGTCTCGGTTTCTGCTCCTGGGGAGCCTGCCTCTGAGAGTTGATAGTAGTTGTCCTAGGAAGTAGCTCCCTAGGAGTGAGTTGTGGAGTTGTTGGCTCAGTCACCACCAGTTAGCAGTGCGGATGCTGTCACTGATGGCAGGTGGAATAGCAGCAACCCCTACATGAAGCTGCAGTGCAGTTAAGCTAAGACTTTAGGAAGGAGTGCGATGATGCCTTAAGAGGGAAAAAGATAAGCCCGGGAGAATCAGTACCCAACTTCAAGCAAAGAATGAGGGTCAAAGGGCCTCCTTGGCGACACTTCAGGAGACATTACCTTTATTATTTGCAGCTGGAGGGTGGAAAAGCTGAGGACTGTGTTGATCTGGGAGATCAGCAGACCCTTGTAGAAGATGAAGTTCTCAACTTGGGCAGGTCTCCTCTGCCAACTCAGGGCCTATAAAGGAGTGTGATCCTGGGGTTGGGATAAAGATACTGGGTAGACATTCTTGAGCAACTGAAATTCCAGGTGCCCTTGATCCCTCTGTGTCTGCAGAAGTGTCCCACTTCCCCCTGCTGGAAGATAGAACCCACTCTGCCCTGAGGCTGTAGAGAAATCTCATATGAGACAAGTGCTTTTTAAGATAATGCTGGTCTTTAGGCTCTGCCTTGTCTTCCGCTTTTCCTGGTTCCTGGACTAGTACCCAGGGGCAGATGGCAACAGGTGCTGAATCTGCTCAGGTGTGGGAATAATTATATGTCAAAGGGGCCATGTGATTTGGCTATCATGTACCAACAAAGTACAGAGCAGGCCTCATTGGATTCTGAGGGTGCAGAATTAAGGTGGGAAAACTTTAAACTGGTTGAGAGAGCTTATGTAGGAGCTGTCAGGACTTAATACCCTGCTAGAACTCTCAGAGTTGATCCTAATATATTTCCAGAATAAGCCTTATAAGCTTGTGTAAAGTGGCATCCCACAGTAAGAGGCGCTGAGATGCAGAACTGCCACGGCAAACAGTGAAGGAAGATGTCAGAAAAGATGAGAGAAGAGTGTGCCAAAATGAGTCTTCTGCCCAAGAACAGAAAACCCACCGGCCAGTAGTGTCCTGGGGGGCCTGAGCACACTCCATTTACTGGAGTGATGTGAACACACTGCGGAGGACAGTGCCTGCGTCACGTGGTCCTTGAAAAACTCAGTGGGGGCTGTCTGTGTAGGCAGGGACCGAGAGTACAAGATTCCGGTACAGAACTGAGTTTCTTAGTAGTGGTGGAGATATCAGGATACCAGATTATCAGAGGCCAATGCTTAGTCATGTGGAGCAAGGTGGACTTAATGGTATCTAAGGGCCCTGATTTATGGGACTTGATGAGATCTCTAATAAAACCCTCTCTCCATAAATCAGGACCTTCCAAATCCTTATTTCAAGCTTCCACCTAAGGGATCTAGTATAAGATAACACCTTCCCCAACCCTCAGCCACAGCTCTGTCCTGTCTAGGCTTTAGTCATACTGAAAGGATAGGAGAGAAACCTTCTTGTCCCAGAGTTAGTCTCTGGACTTCCTAGGAAGTTGCCAGGCAGGAAAAGCAGCAGTTGGTATGTATCTTGTCATCACACATCTAAAGCATACATCTTTCCTCAACCCAAAATGATGGCTCTGAGAAAGCAGATTGGTGAGGGAGTGAGATGGTGTCAAAGGACACAAACGAGCCATGTGGCCTCCGCTGAATGAACAGGCTGAGACCAGGCAAGTCAGATAGCAAGTGTGGGTCCAACGTGGTCACCAGTAAAATGAATACATACTTCAGTAAAGGACTTGGTGCTTTTGGGTCGATTTTCTCATTGAATATTGTATTAGGTTATTTTTGGTGATGCGTGAGAGGAATGAGACTTGAATTAAATTCCGTCCAAGAAGGAAATTTATTAACTCACAGAATTTGAGAAAGGGTTGAATAAACACATGGCATAAAAGGCAGATAGACAACTCAACTACCAGAACACATGGATCCTGAAACTCCAGTCCTGCCGTCTTTCCCCTGACTCCTGACACTGCTTCTTGCCAAAGTCAGTTTCAGTCTCTCTCACTGCAGCTGGACTGTCTCCTCAAGGAGCAAAGAATGGTATTGATAACTTCTGAGTTTTCTTTAGGTATGTCTTCAGCATCCAGAAAGAAAAGAGTCTGACTGTCTGTTCAAAGTGAAGATTTTACAGGAAATGGAAATGGTTAGTTTGACTTGAGTTAGTTGCTTACCCACAAACAAATCAACTGTAACCAGAATGGCATGCTCAAACATGACACTTCTTAAGGATAAGGATGGATACTTGGTCATCACTTCCGTGGGCTTCCAGTATGAAGTCTCAGGCAATCCTGAATGAAACGCAAAGCAAGGTTACAGAGCTATCACTTTAGGAGACATGGAACATAGAGTCTAGACTCTGGGATTCAGTTGGAGCATATTGGTGTAGAGGAGAAAGCTCTAAATTTAGAATCAAAGGAACAAAAGGTAAAGTAATAGCTGCCCATGTTGTTGTTGTTTTGTTGCTCAGTTGTGTACGATTCTTTTGTGATTCCATGTATTGTCTCACCAGGCTCTTCTCTCCATGGGATTTCTCAGACAAGAATACTAGAGTGGGTTGCCATTTCCTACTCCAGGGGCTCTTCCTGACCCGGGTATAAAACCCAGGTCTCCTGCATTGGCGGGCAGATTCTTTACCACTGAACCACCAGGGAAGCAATGGCTAACCCATAAACCTTATTAATAGGACTGTATCACTTATCCTCTCAGAGCCTTTGTTTATTCACCATACAATGGGAGGAATCACTATTCTGCTGGGATTATGTTTTATGCATGTGTGTGTGTGTTTTTTAAACATTACTGTAAAGTAATCTTAGCATTGATCATGCCATGTTATCTAAACTTAATATGTATTTTCTGAATTGTAACATTGTAAGATTCACCGTCCACTTTTAAACCCATCACACATTCATCTATAGATCAGAATTTAGATTGGATACACACACCCAGACACACAAAGGTTTGCATAATTTTTCTACCCCTGGCATTACCGTATTAGAAACTGTTCATTTATCTGATCTATAGCTCAGCACTAAGGTCACTAGGATTATAAAGAACACTGAGTTTGCATATGCTATCAAATGCAGTAAATGTAGGAACATCCAATAGAGACCACAAATATCTAGTGCAATCATACCTTAAAACTTATTCTGGGCCCATATTTTTGGATCTCATATTTTTGGAGCTCATAGGTAATGTTTCAGCTCTACATTTCACTCATCATATATAGATACAAGCTTTCTAAGGATTTCTGAAATAACTGTTTTTCTTTATCTGTTCTGTTTTTTTCTGGGGCTATTGGACAGATTTTCCTAGAAGAGAGAAGAAAGGAAACACATGTTAATTGTGTTTGCCTGGAGAAGGTTCTGGGAGCCTGTCTCTTGTGACGCACCTGCTCATTTCTAGCTCTGGAACTGAGCCACAGCTTCCCCCAGACTGCTTCATTTCTGGGGAAAGAGCCATGGTGTTTTCGTTCCACCTGAGTAAGGCCTGAAAGGGTCATTTTATTTTCTGAGGTTGGTTTCAGGAGGCTCATGTCTCTCCTTTCATTGGAAGGGCCTATACAAGGCATGGGCACTATAGACTGGATTCTCAGGACAGCAAGTTGTATTTAGACCTGGAGTCAGTCCAAGAGGGAGAACTTCCTAATGGGAAAAAACAGGCCATTCAGTATTTGTCTCTTTCCACCTTTGCGCCTCTGTTTACAAAGCTGTGGTGATATTTATTTTGAATGGCTTAGAGCACAGGAGTGCTTTTTCTGTTGTGAATAGACAAAAAAAAAAAAAAAAACCCTCTAGTTATTCCATTTCTGAGCTGCTTCTTCCTCTTTTGCCCTACCCACTGCAGGAGCTAAAAGTAGCACTGCCCTGTATGTGTCAATACCTTGGAACTAGGAAGTTCCATATGTATTTTCTTTTTAAAGAAAAAAAAGTATAGTTGCTTTACAATGTTGTGTTAGTTTCTGTTGTGAAATGAAGTGAATCAGCTGTGCATATACAGATATCCCCTTTCTCTGAGACCTTCCTCCCACTATTGCCCCCCATCCCACCCCCTCTAGGTCATCACAGAGCATCAAGCTGAGCCCCTAAGATATACAGCAGGTTCCCACTAGCTCTCTGTTTTACACATGGTAGTGTACGTACGTCAGTTGCACTCTCCCAGTTCATTCCCCCACCCTCATGTCCACACGTGTGCTCTCTGTGTCTCTCTTCCTGCCCTGACAATAGGTTCATCTGTAGCATTTTTTGAGATTCCATGTATACACTTTAATATATAATATTTAGTTTTCTTTGTTGACTTCACTCTGTCTGACAGAATCTGGGTCTATCCACACCTCTACAAATGACCCAGTTTCATTCCTTTTTATGACTGAGCAATATTTCAGTGTGTATATGTGCCACATCTCCTTTATGTATTCATCTGTCAGTGGACATTGAGAGGCTCCTTAAAAAACTAAAAACTACCTTATGACCAAGCAGTCCCATTATTGGGCACATACCCTGAGAAAAACATGATCCATGTGGTTTTAGCCTGAATCTTCAGAAGGCAGAGCCTGAGCAAAGGCTTTTGTCATCCTGTGTTATGAAGGAATGCACTCCAGGGAGCCTGACTGAAGGAGAAGGGATGTGAAGCAGGGAAGGTGTGAGAACTAATGAGCCAATATAAAAAAATGTAACCAAGTTAGCATCCACTTGGTTGAAGTGGAACTGAGTGCCATCTTGTAGGGCTGTCTTCATGGAAGTTCACAGACTGCTTCTCAGGACCATTCATACAAGGGAAGAAGGAAGTCATTGATCTGTTGCCCCCAGACTGCCATTGGCCCACTCCCCCAGACTGCTATTGGTCCAGTGTTCTCCGCATGGGCATTAAATCCTTCATGACTCCCAGCAGCATCTATCACCTCAGCATCCACGGGAAAGACCCGAGTAAAAGGTGAGCAGAGCCCAAAGCACATCTGAGGTGTGACGTGGTGGGGCTGGGTCTACAGGGAGTTAGGGCTAGATAAAGACACTTCCTAAAAGAGGATTTCAGCTCTGGGGCGGAGGAGAAGGAATCTGTATTTTATTTACGTTCTCAGGTTATTCTGATTGAGCCTATCTATAAGCTAATGTTCAGAAATTACTTTTATTGACTGTAACTACCTCTAAGCACAAACACTGACATGCCTGTTAACGGTGGATTTGTGAGCTTTCAGGAAGTATTTTTCTTTTATGACCTCCTTAAGGCAAAACCATAGACATGTACACTCACACAGGGGTGTGTGTGTCTCTCTCTCTGTGTGTAGGTGTTGATCACAGGGTAAAGGAAATACTTTGAATTCCATAAGCTACAGAGTTTAATATGTATAGAAAGAGGAAGTGATGAGTTTCCCCCAAATCTTCCAACTTTCATCCATATTTTTAGGAACTACAATTTTTTATATGTCATACATGGACTCAGCTCTCAGTTAGCCTTTGTCTGCTTTGTGAATTAGAAATGCCAGGTTTGTCTCCACAGCTATCATGCCAGACTGTCTGGCTTGCCTTCCTCACTGGGATAGCATGTGTTTACCCAGGAAGCAGCCACTCAGTTTTAACATTGGCCTCAGCAAAAAACCTATTTGCTAAGGCAAGACCAGTGCTCTTGCAAAATTAAAATCCAACTTGAACGCCTTCCAAAATCAAGCTGAAATGGCTTTTGGATTATCCATGGTAGTGGATTATTCACACCACTGCTCTCCTATTAACAGTTATTCAGAATTCACCATCCAAAATGTCTCAAAACTGTGAACAGCCTCTGCCGCAATTCAGTTGCACGTTAACTCACAACATGTTATCACATAAGCTGAGTGAGGAATTGTGGAGGGACCCCTAGTTCGGTGCTTCTCAAAATACCGTCCCTGAGCAGCAACATCAGCATCATTTGGGAATTTGTTAGAAATTCAAAAAGATCATTAGCTTTTTTGTATAATTAGATATGCATATTGCAAAAAACTGAAATGCATAAAATAAACTGCCTTTGTTGTTGTTCAGTTGCTAAGTCATGTCTAACTCTTTGTGACGCCATGAACTTTAGCATTCCAGGCTTCCTTATCCTTCACTACCTCCAGGACTTTGCTCAAACTTATGTCCATTGAGTCAGTGATGCCATCCAAACATCTCATCCTCTGTCATGCCCTTCTCCTCCTGCATTCAGTCTTTCCCAAGATCAGGGTCTTTTCTAATGAGTTGGCTCTTCTCATTAGGTGACAAAAGTATTGGAGGAGCTTCAGCTTCAGTATTAGTTCTTTGAATGAATAGAGTGGATTTTCTTTAGGATTAAGTAGTTTGATCTCCTTGCAGTCCAAGGAACTCTTCAGGAGTCTTCTCCCAGCACCACAGTTCAAAAACATCTATTCTTTGGTGCTCAGCCTTCTTTATGGTCCAACTCTCACATCCATACATACTGGAAAAACCATAGCTTTGACTATACATTGTATAAAGTGATATATCTCCAACTGCTAGAAGTATTTAAGTAGAGACTGGATAAATTGTCAGAGGTTTTTAGAGGAGATTCTTGCTTTAGATGAGATGTTGGATAAAAGGACTGCTAATGTTGCTTCAGACACTAATGTTCTTTGACAATATCAGCAGGAAGTAAGTGACCTGAGTATCTTATCTTTGTGTTTTAGTTTGGATCTCATAGATGGTTCATGCAGCCACAGGAGTGCTCATTACTTTCAGATCACTGTGAGATATTTCCTGAGTTTTCCTGCAATATCCACATGTAATCCAAAATAATTATTTAGGAACCTGATTTCCAAATTGGTCTTATCTTTAATAAGAATTTTTGAGGGTTCTAAAAACTTTAAAAAATAATAGAAACCAATCAAATAAACCCGTGTTATAGAGATAAATATGTTTTTCATTATGATTTATCTGTTCCATATTTTTGTTTTTAACACAGAAAGGTAATTATTATTAACATGATTCATCACATTTTAATACAAACTGTTACTGTCATGAATAATGATAAGGAAATAACCTTTGTATAATGCTTTGGAGGGTACAAAGTGCCTCTGCATATACAAGTGCACTTTATCCTTATGGTGACCCTATCAACATTTATGATTATTATAACTCATTTTATGCAAGAAGAACCTGGTGTTGGAGAGCTCACTTATCTGAGAGAACTCTGTGAATTAGTGATGCATGATGAAGGGAGTCTTGGTCATTGATTTTTATCAAGTCCATCTTCTTTCCCATATATCATTGGTTCTAAAGTGTTTTTGTCTTAGGATCCCAATTATTGAGGACCCCAAAGATCTTTTGTTCATGGGGTTTATATCTATGGCTTATTAGAATTGAAGACTGAGGACATTTTAAAATACTGTTTACTATTTCATTTAAAATAACATTAATTAAACCAGTTACATGGTAATATCAATTGTATTTTAATTTAAAATTAAAAGTCTTCAAAATAAATGAATGAGAACAGTTGTGTTCTTAAACATTTTAAAATATCTCTTTAATGTTGGATTAATAGAAGACAAATGGATTCTTACATTTTCTTTTGCATTTAATTTTTTGCAAGATGATATTTTGGTTGAAGAGTGAGAAAAATTTTGACCACCCAGAGAAGGCAATGGCACCCCCACTCCAGTACTCTTGCCTGGAAAATCCCATGGACAGAGGAGCCTGGTAGGCTGGAGTCCATGGGGTTGCTACTAGTCGGACACGACTGAGCAACTTCACTTTCACTTTTCACTTTCATGCATTGGAGAAGGAAATGGTGACCCACTCCAGTGTTCTTGCCTGGAGAATCCCAGGGACGGGGAGCCTGGTGGGCTACCGTCTATGGGGTTGCATAGAGTCAGACACGACTGAAGTGACTTGGCAGAGATACTTGTTTGGAAAATAAGGCATATTTTAATAAAATTTGTAGATAATTGTGGATATTTTCCTTTGATTTGTACTAGATCAAAGCGCAACAAGTGATAGGTTCTCAGAGATCAATTGTGATACAGAACATGAACACTTTTCAGTGAAATTTTGTGCTCCATTATGTTATAATACAATGGGTTTCTTGCATTCTGGTAAAAATGAATATTTTACCAATGTATATGACCCCCTGCCCTGGTTAACTGAAAATTATTGATTCACTGAATTTGAAGATTTTTTCAAATGTTGTCACATTTTATTGTGTAGTACCAAGAAATCACATCTGTTAATAGTATAATAATGTCATAGGAAAAGTTCTTAAGTATTGGGAAGCTGTCAAGTTTATAGTTACAGACACAAGATTTTCAGAACTCTCATTTTTCCATTGAAATCTTATCTTTAGCAACAGATATCAGTTGTTTTCCTTAATGTGACAGACTGACTTGATTTTTTCTCATGAAAACATTTTTATGTCAAATTTCCAAGTCTGAACAACCAGAGTTTTACATTTTGTGGTGAAAAAGAGCATAACTATTTCATCTTGCAGTCAAACACTGACACAAGTATTATTTATCAAGACAAACATCATACATTGGTATGCAGAGGTAATGTCTCATTCACACTTGTAATTTTGTCATTTAATCACTTATAATATTCACAAGATGCATACTCAAGTTTAAAATAGAAAAACTTAATAATTTATACTGCTTCTCTTCTTTGCTGGAAATAGCCTTTTGTTTTGAATGTGTAATGCAAAGGATATAAAAGTTACCTACTAGGACAGTCTGGTGTCAATGATTTGTTTTGTACAAAGGCATTGGTAATTTTCTCACCACTGCTTTTGTGCCTTCAGTACAACTGTCAGAAAAAAAAATCTTAATATTACTATGAACACTTTTTTTTTTAATTTTCAAAAATTTTAATGGGATATAGTTCATTTAGTGTTTTAATTTTAGGTGTACAGTAAAGCGAATCTGTTATGCATATATCCACTCTTTTTTAGATTCTTTCCCAATATAGACCATAGAGTATAGAGTTCCCTGGGCTATGAAGGTAGGTACTTAGTTATCTATTTTGTGTTTATTAATGTGTATATGTCAGTCCCAATCTTCCAAACTATCTCCCCACTGCCCTCACTCCCTGGAAACCATAAGTTTATTTTCTGCATCTGTAACTGTTTTTGTTTTGTAGATAAGTCCATTCATAGCCTCTTTTTAGATTCCTCGTATAAGCAATGTCATATGATATTTGTCTTTATCTGATTTGCTTCACTCAGTATGACAATCTCTAGATCCATCCATATTGCTGCAAATAGCATCAGTTCGTTCATTTTAATGGCTAATATTCCATTGTATATGTGTACCCATTTTCTTTATCTGCTCCTCTGTCAGTGGATATTTAGGTTGCCTCCATGTCTTGGTTATTGTGAACAGAGATGCAATAAGCAGTGGGGTGCATGTATTTTTTCTAGTTTTGTTTTTCTCCAGATAATGCCCTGGAGTGGGATTGCTGGATCCTAGAGTAGCTGTATTTTCAGTTTTTTGAGGAACCTCCATACTATTCTCCATAGTGCCCGAACTAGTCTGCATTTCCACCAGCTGTGTAGGAGTTGTGTTCTCTTTTCTCCACACCCTTTCCGGCATTTATTGTTTGTAGATTTTTGATGATAGCCATTCTGACCGGTGTGAGGTGATATCTCATTGTAGTTTTTATTTGTATTACTCTAATAGTGATATTGAGCATCTTTTTATGTGCTTTTAACCAGGTGTATGTTTTCTTGGAAAGAGGTCTATTTAGATCTTTCACCCATATTTTGATTGGGTTGTTTGTTTGTTTTGATACTGAACTGCATGAGCTGCTTTTGTATTTTGAAGATTAATCCCTTGCCAGTTGCTTCATTTGCTAAGTATTTTCTCCCATTCTAAGAGTTTTCTTTTTGTTTACAGATTGTTTTGCTACACAAAATCTTTTATGTTTAACTAGGTCCCTTTTGTTTATTTTTGCTTTTATTTTCATGAATGCAGTTTTGAGCTTATACCCATAAGTTCTAGAAGGATCTTGAGGACTTTGGTGTTCATGGAAGGATTGCTACCCTACATCAAGCTGCCCTTCTCTTTAGTAGCTGGATTTTGAAGAAGTTGCCATTTTACTTCATTATAAGACAGATTGCTTAATGTTGCTGACACTGACGCTTTGGATGTTTTTGCTGATTGTGGCCCATTTTGAACTCTTCTCCTTGCATACTACACTGTAGTCCCACCAAACTTCCCATTCTTTTAACTCACTTTGTTCTCTCTAATTTCTGATCTTCACAAACATTGGTCCTTCTCATGCGAATACCACTTCATTCTAGATTATGAGGCTAGCCCATCCTCAGGTATGAGCTTGAATATAATTTTCTCAAGGCAGTGCTCACTGGCACCTATAATCAAACTTCCTTCTATACATCTTTCTTATGGCAGGGCATATACTAGGTGTTAGGCATGCATTTGTTCATATTGGGTGTCCATCTTTAATACCTGTCAGAAGAACAATAATGATTCTGATGAAACTTAGAATTTCACTACTTTTATATTTATAAAGTCAGTCAGGCTCAGGGTCTCTCTCCCCCATTCTTCTCCCTCATGTAGATTGTATCATCTCAGATTTATTACAGATTATGTTATTAATAGGGGTGGGTGTTCGACAGCTTGGTATGGATCCATCAACCCAGGTGCTTATCAAGACAAACACTAATACTGTGGTATGCTCTGATGTCAGCCTCCAACCAGTTCGGCATCTGCAGATGAGGGGTGCACTTCTAACACAAAACCTGCTAGAAATGGCTACAGTATACAGTCTATCCCATAGCTTCCATATTTGTGAATTTGCCTACTTGCTTTAATTTTTTTGCACTCCTAAAAATCAGTTCATTTATTTTGGCATCTGCAGCTGAGATGGGCACCCTCCTGCATGAAACCTACTGGGACTGACTGCAATAAATAGTCCTCATTATTGGCAGGTTCCATATTTGTAAATTTTCCTATTTGTTGTAATTTACTAATTGTCGAAAATCAATAGCCATGGTGCTTTCACAGTATATTGTTGTGACCTATGAAGAGAAGCAAAAGATTTAAGTTGCTTGACATAGACATTCCCAATCGAGGTTGAAAATGGTGATACTCTTTCTTGTTTCACTCTCACACTGTAAGTCTAGTCTCCTTTGGAATCTATTGACTTCTGTGTTTTCTTTTTTTTTTGAGCTTTTTCCTGGATGATTTTGGTATTTAAAATGAAATACCTAGTTCTATATAGTGTGCCTAAGTACAAAGAAGGCTGTGATGTGACTTATGGAGAAAATGTGTGTTTGAAAAGCTTTGTTCAGGTATGAGGTAAAGTGTTGTTGACTGTGAGTTCAAGGTTAATGAATTAACGTTACACGTGAAGTAACAGAGACACACAGAACTGTATTGATCAGTTGACAAAAATTTTCCTTTAGAAGCTCACAGTAACCTGACCCCTTATTTTTCTAGGAGTAGTGATTTAATATTTGCAAATTCTGTGTTTGTGACTACTTTATAGAACTTAAGGGCTTCCTTGATAGCTCAGTTGGTAAAGAATCCACCTGCAATGCAGTAGACCCTGGTTTGATTCCTGGATTGGGAAGATTCACTGGAGAAGGAATAGGCTACCCACTCCAGTATTCTTGGTTTCCCTTGTGGCTCAGCTGGTAAAGAATTCACCTGCAATGCAAGAGACCTGGGTTCGATACCTGGGTTGTTAATTCTCCTGCAATGAGGGAGACCTGGGTTTAATCCCTGGGTTGGGAAGATCCCCTGGAAAAGAGAAAGGCTACTCACTCCAGTATTCTGGTCTGGAGAATTCCGTGGACTGTATAGTCCATGGGATCACAAAGAGTCGGGCATGACTGAGTGACTTTCACTTTCACTATAGAACTTAATTATCACGAATAATGAAAAATGACTGCACCATTTTTCTATGACTTTCTCTGGTCCTCAAGTGAACACCGTAACTCTGATTTCTGGTTCTAGTGCCACCATATGCTTACTGAAAGACCAGGGCACTTTTCAGAGAAACTTCCTTAAGTATGAAATAGAATTCTAGCTGTTCTTTCATCCTCTCTGTTGTGGGTTGAGTGGTGTTCCTCAGGTGGCTCAGACAGTAAAGGCGTCTGCTTGCAATGTGGGAGACCTAGGTTCACTCCCTGGGTAGGGAAGATCCCCTGGAGAAGGAAATGACAACCCATTCCAGTACTCTTGCCTGGAAAATTCCATGGATAGAGGAGCCTTATAGGCTACAGACCATGGGGTCACAAAGAGTTGGACATGACTGAGCGACTTCACTTTCTTTTTAACCCTGGTACCTGTGTGAATATGACGTTGTTTGGAAATAGCCTTTGCAGATGGAAGGTGAGGTCATACTTGATTAGAGTGGGCCCTCATTCCAATAACAGGTGCTCTCATAAGGAGAGAAAGAGACATGGAGGCACTGAGACAAAGTGGAGATACAAAGGGAAGTCCCTGTAAAGATGGAGGCAGAGCTTAGGCTTAATGATGCCACAAGTCAAGTGACACCAGAGATTGCTGGGAACTATCAGAAGCTAGGGCAGAGTAATGAAACACGTTCTCCCCACAGCCCCCAGAAGACACCCACCCTGTAAATACCTTGATTTTGGACTTCTGTCTTACAGGTCTGTGAAGAATTGCATTTCCATTGCTTTAGGCCCCTAGTTTGTGGTACTTTGTTACAGCAGTCCTAGGACACTAATACACACTCTTTAACACTTTCAAGTAGTATCCTTGATGAGATCCAGCAGAAAATAGTTCCACATAGACCTATGAGAAACGGGCATTTTATCAAACTCACTGTGGTGGTTCAGACGGGCAAGTCCTACACTAATTAACTGGAAATTCTAGCCTCCAGTTTTCAGCGGAAGTGCAGGTCCTGGAGAAAACAGTAGGACACTGCAGCCCTGGCTCATGGGAAAGTTTTTGTGTGTGGCATTTCACACTCTCAGATCAAATGCTGTTTAACGGAGGAATGATAAATATTAATGTAGCACCTGCTTCAATTACTTTCAACTAGCAGGCACTGACAGAGTGCAGTGCATGCAGCGAGGCCCTGTGGAAGCAGCCTCTGACACTCTTGTAGGCTTACCTCAGCGATCCTTCCCAAACCACACCAAGTGGCTTGCTAATTGGCCCTCTAGGTGGCCTGTTGCACACCAGCACAAGGGCCCTTGATAACCAGAGAGCTGGCTGCCAGCTCTAGGGCAGCATGGGGGCTCCATCCATTGCCTCACAGACAGGCTGGTGGCAGAGGGCACTGCTGACAGATTCCTGTTTTCCATCTAGGTTCCTGGAGATGGGCTGGAGGAAGGTTAGTGGGTTCCTCCAGAAGCAGAACAGCCACGTTTCCTTAGCAGGTTTCCCTGAGGGGGAATTTGACTCACGTGCAGCTGCCGAGAGACCCTGACCCCCGTTAAGCTGGTGGGGGCATTTGAGGGCATGCACATCTCCCATATGTTGTGTCATGTATGGGGGAACCAGGGCCTGAGAGTCCTGCATAGGGATGAACTGAAATCAAGCAGGCTGCAGTTAAGTACCTATGTCTGTATCTGGGCTGCCTCTAGCCATGTGAATTATTTAGACAGTGCTGAGTAGCCCTCAGTGACAAGCCTCATCTAGAAACCTGGGAGAAGTGAGCATCTGTCCTCCAGCAGCTGCATGACAAAAAGAGCATCTCCAAGTGTAAGCCATAATTTATAGAGGATTCTAGGTGTGCCAGCTGCTACATAGAGTATTTTAATTCATTAAATGCTAGCAACCCTAAGATGGAGCCACTATTATTATCCTCATTGTACATATTGAGACTCCTAAATATAGTAGTTACTGAGTGTAAATTTTCAAGGAGGAAGCTAGTAAGTGTTAGAGCCTGCTTATGAACACAGGTCTGCTTGGCTCCAATTCTAATTCTACCACTTCCCAAATGAACAACACCTGAGAAAAGCTTGAAATACATATATGTGTGAATGTTGAATTCAATAACACATATGTGTGAATTCAATACATACTTTCATATGTAACGTGCTGTGTTCAGTCACTCAGCTGTTTCCGACTCTTTGTGACCCCATGGACTGTAACCCGCAGGGCACCTCTGTCCGTGGATTATCCAGGCAAGAATACTGGAGTGGGATGCCATTTCCTACTCCAGGGCATCGTCCTGACCCAGGGATCAAACCCAGGTATCTTGCATCTCCTGCATTGGCAGGCAGATTCTTTACCACTATGCCATGTGGGGAATTAAAAATACACATGTGTGGATTCAAGTACATACTTACATATGTTTTACATGTATGCTGCTGCTGCTAAGTCACTTCAGTTGTGTCCGACTCTGTGCGACCCCATAGATGGCAGCCCACTAGGCTCCCCCGTCCCTGGGATTCTCCAGGCAAGAACACTGGAGTGGGTTGCCATTTCCTCCTCCAATGCATGAAAGTGAAACGGGAAAGTGAAGTCACTCAGTCGTGTCTGACCCTCAGCAACCCCATGGACTGCAGCCTACCAGGCTCCTCCATCCATGGGATTTTCCAGGCAGGAGTACTGGAGTGGGGGTGCCATTGCCTTCTTCATTTACATGTATACATGTATATATATTAGAGTCAGAGCTTGAAATGCATATATATGCGTTGTGTGGGTGTATTTGGACTTGGGCTAGAATAAAGCCTATGCATGTTGTAATACTAATATCTTACATAGGTACAATGCTAGATAGTAAGCAAAATCCATAAGAGCAGACAGTTTCTGTTTTTCCTAGAAATGTATACTTAGGCAGTAGTGCAGTATGTAGCATGAATGTATATTCACTGAATATTTGTTGAAGGAACAAATAAGAATAAATGAGTGGATGAAATTATTTTTTTACTGAAAAGTTCGGTACTCATTATAACCTTTTTAGTGTCAGGCAGTAGACAGAGTAAAAACTCTTAATTCTCCCCTTACTGCATGGAACTGGAACTTGCATTTTCTGACATCTGGTTTTTGTTCTCTCCACTTCATTTTCCTGGTACAGCAAAGTAATCTAGGAGTCTGTCCACCTTAGGTTCCATTGTTACTCTTTATGTCCCTGTTTGTATAGGCATAATTTGAGACACTGGACAAATGTTGCTGAATGCCAAAGGACAGGAAAATTTCCAAAGTTTCTACTTACATCCTTCAAATAAACTGTACGCTGGCTGAAATCTTTTCTTAACTTGGTGGAAGGTAGCTGTTTCCATCTGAACATTTAAGCTTTGAACTGAGAATCCAGCACCACAAGTACCATTTTATTTCTGGAACTAGAAATCCTGAGGTGAATCCTAAAATATGATCTAGAAATGTTTATTTTGTCCTTGGTGATGCAGAAACTGTACTATGGTTTGATGCATTCAAATGACTCAAGCATTTTAAGGAATAAATTCTTGTTCGGTATTTTGGGAAATGAACAACAGGTATAAACATATCTATAGCTCTAGATATAAATATAGGTTGATAATTGATTCTTATTTCACATTTTCCACAGGCAGGATGGGCCATTCTCAGCCTGTCTTATAAGGAGCATCTCCTGTAGCCACATGTGAAAAAAGGCCAAGGCAATGAGATACCAAGAAGTCAAACATGACCTTTGTTTATTTGCCAAACATTGTAATGAAGGGCGCAGAAATGGAAAAGACCCATCGGGAACCACAAAGATTAGTTTGACTCTATTACCACCTAAAACCCTTTTGGGGAAGGAGAGAACTTAATTAACTGATTTCTTCATTTTCTGAAATAGAGTTATATCTCTTGAAAGATACTGTTTGGGAGCATTACAGATTTGTGAACTCACCCTCTTGGGATGGACTCCTTAGGATTCTGTGGTGGTTTAGTCCCTAAGTCATGTCTCACTCTTGTGACTCATCGACTGTAGTAGCCCATCAAGTCTCTTTTGTCCATGGGATTTCCCAGGCAAGAATACTGGAGTGGGTTGCCATTTCCTCCTCCAGGGGATCTTCCTGACTCAGGGATTGAACCCATGTCTCCTATGATTCAGGCTAATTCTTCACCATCTTATCCACCAGGAGGTCCTAAGGTTCTAGCTAGTCCTTTTGTTTATGCATCTGATCCCCTGGACTCTTTTCATATTCCCTCTAGCTTCTGTCCCAAAGCAACACCAAACTCCTATTTCTCTTAATGGTAGTAACATTTCCTTTGTCTTCATGATATAAATTTGGAGCCTTTAAATCATTATATTGGTAGTCCATTCATCTTCCACTTTATCCATAGTGTCTGATCAGCTACCAAGTTGATGGATTTGGCTTTGTATTTTCTCTTGATTATCTTCTTTTCATTCTAACTCCATCCCTACTCTTACATTGTCTTAGAATGTCCTTACTTCCCATCCATAGCCACTGAAATGAAAGGCATCTTTTCAGAAAAATCTGAGAAGCCTTTGTGTTTATTAATCTTTTCTGAAAGTGTATCTTGCCCAGTAAATTCGATAGTGCCTTATCCTGAAGTTCTATAGCACATATATTTATCTTTGCACATGTATTCTCCAGTATACCACAGTTGTCTGTATCCTGTGTCATTCCTCTTGCTGAAATATAAAAAATGTCAGGCTTAGTTCTATCGCTTGAGGATGGGCAGTAACTGCACCTATTAGCTTTGCACCTAACACAGTCTAATAGATTTAAGTGTTCTGAGAAGACTGCCTAGATTTGAAACCTAGCTTAGACACTTTGAACCTCAGTTGTTTTATCTAAGAATAATAACTATCTTTGGGATGTGTATTTTAATACAAAATTTGTATTCATGTTGCCTGGAACACAGTAAATGTTAAGTCATGTAATTCATTCAACTGACATTTACTGAGCAAGTACTCTGTCAGATATTGTTTTGGGCTTTAAGAGTTCATAATGGTAAACAAGACAGACAAGTGCCTTGCTTCTGTATGGTGTAGATTCTAGTGAGAAGAGGCAGAGAGGGATGATGTTAATCTGTTATAAAATAGTATGGCTGTACCAGTTGTTTCCTGATTTGCAGCTTCTCATGCCATATTTGTTTTCAAAGATCATGAGTACAGTCCTGGACACAGATACTAAAGATGTTGAAATGGAATGTTTGGATGAAGCACCATTACAGTAAATGCCATATTTCAAAATGAAATGCAAATCTTAATATACACACACACACACACACACACACACTATTTCAAAATTGATGTTGGAATCCACATCCATATCTATTAAAATCCTCACCTGCAATGAGCATAACTAAAATTAACAGTGGAAGTTACGAGGATTTTTGTCAAGAGCGTTTGGGATTCACTGAGTGTACCTCATTTCCTAGGGATGGAAAGGACAGGCTTACTTCCCTCTTCATCCTAAGAGAGAGATACTTTAAGGAGACCAGTCAGAGTTTAATATGATATTTCTTTAGTTTGGGAAGCACAGAATACTTGAGTCTGATTCTTTCTAGGAAATTGAACAAGTGAAAAGTTGGCTGAGTGACTTGTAGTCCTTGAATTTATTGAGTAACATAGTATTTAAACATGCTTCATGGATAAAATGTGCATGAAAACATAGGGCAGGCACCCTGGATTTAACTTCTGTCAAGAGAGGATGCAGGGAACACTGAACAGACCTCAGAAGAAAGAACTTGATGTACCAATGGATGCTTATGTTTAAAGAAGGAGTAAATGGCCAGGTGCAATAGAGATGAAGTCATGCTCCTCAGTAATCAAGATTGACAGTTAGGTCCTGATTAGCATATCCATTCATACTTACATACATAAACAGGATATCTTGAGACAGTGGTAACAGCCATGGAGAAAATAAGTTAGGATAATTTAATGGAGATTGACTAGGGTGAGGCAGACTAACCTGAGAGTGGATATCCAGGAATGATCTCTCAGAACAGGTAATACTAGTCTGGCAGGCTTCTGGATATCAAGAAAAAGGCTGTTCAGGGAAGGCAAGAGTGAGCTCCAGGACCACTGGGTGGGAATGAGGTTGACGTATTTTAGGAATTCAAACATGAACAGTGTGCAAGTGACTAGTCAGTGGGAATGATGAACAGAGGACTGGAGAGGCAGTTCAAACAGAGCCTTGCAGGGCATGGGGAGGAGTTTGGGTTTAATTTAGTAGAAAAGAAAGCTACTAGAGAGTTTTGAGCAGAAAGTAACATGAAATGATTGACTTCTGAGTGAGGTAACAGAAAACTGTGCCAAGTACAGGATGATGCAATGATTAGATATCTCCTGGAGAAGATATGACTTGAGCTAGATCCATTTGGGTTCAATTTGGAGAAGCTAGGAAGAATTGGCAGAAGGTGAGTGGAAGAGCATATACAGGTACAGGGCAGAGAATTACATGACCCAAGGCATAGACAATTCCCAGGGGTTGCAATTTTAAGCTATAAATTGGTTGCTGGGGTGGATTAATCCTTAAGGAGGTAACTAGATATCAGGGCCAGCCAAACCAAGTTGAGTGTCCAGTTGTACTATCTGTCTAAAGAGGACCAAATGAAGAAGTAGATTCCAGGAGTGAGGGAGCATGACAAGTTAGGAAGGATATGCAAAGGTGCTGGGCTGTAGGGTCTGAAGAGGGTCTCACTAGCCGAGACCTGGTAACAGGTTCTAAATTGCCACAGACAGAGGGGACATTTTTAAGGGCAAATGACAACCCTCCTTGCATAACTGTGGTCAGTTGTCTTCATTTTTATCTTGGCAATCCTTGGCTTCAAGCTCCTAACATGTAAATGAATATCTATACAGTAACTTCATGGCATTTGTCTGAGTTTGTTTTTCCATTTTGTGCAATTATTTTTCTGGCATCTGGAAATTCAGCTTAGGAAAGCCAAATACTTTTCCTGGTTTTTCTCAATAATGTAGCCCCAGCACAATGCCAAGCACATAATGGTTCTTCACATATTTGCTGAATGAGTAAATGCTGCCTCACCTCCTCCTAACCATTTCATGAGTTTGTGTCTTGTCTCTCCCCACTCCAAATAGACTAGTACCTTTCTAGACTGTGAATATACTTTAATGAATTTCTTTCTGATATATACAAGAAGACAGCATATTAAAAAGCAGAAACATTTCTTTGCTGACAGAAGTCAGTCTAGTCAAAGTTATGATTTTTCCAGTAGTCATGTATGGATGTGAGAGTTAGACCATAAATAAGACTGACTGCCAAAGAATTGATGCTTTTGAACTGTGGTGCTGGAGAAGACTCTTGAGATTCCCTTGGACTGCAAGATCAAGCTGCTGCTGCTGCTGCTGCCAAGTCGCTTCAGTCATGTCTGACTCTGTGCGACCCCAGAGACGGCAGCCCACCAGGCTCCCCTGTCCCTGGGATTCTCCAGGCAAGAACACTGGAGTGGGTTGCCATTCCCTTCTCCAGTGCATGAAAGGGAAAAGTGAAAGTGAAGTTGCTCAGTCATGTCCGACTCTTAGCGACCCCATGGACTGCAGCCTACCAGGCTCCTCCATCCATGGGATTTTCCAGGCAAGAGTTCTGGAGTGGGGTGCCATTGCCTTCTCTGCAAGATCAAGCTAGTCAATCCTAAAGGAAATTCATCCTGAAGAATCGTTGGAAGGACTGATGCTGAAGCTCCAATACTTTGGTCACCTGATGTGAACAACTGACTCATTGGAAAAGACCCAGATGCTGGGAAAGATTGAGGCAGGAGGAGAAGGGGACGACAGGATGAGATGGTTGGATGGCATCACTGACTCAATGGACATGGGTTTGAGCAAACTCTGGAAGTTGGTGATGGACAGGGAACCTGGCGTGCTGCAGTCCATGGGGTTGCAAGGAATTGGAGATGACTGAGCAGCTGAACTGACTGATATACAAAAAGATTTGATTGGCTCCTTTACGTATTATCCACTGTGAAAGATGCTTAATACAATAATGAGCAGGACAAACCTGCCAGATATTTTCTGAAGAAGTTAACTTTCAGTGAAGAATCTTAAAGATAATTATGCACAAGAATATTATATTACCATTAACATATATGATAAAGAGGAAAAATATAGATTGCTATGAATAGCTCTGAAGTCCGTTCTCTACCCTCAGAGAAGAAAAGCGTTATCATCTTAAAGGAAAACAGCAACCATAATTTTAGTTTTGATCCATAAATCTGTGTGGTAGCTAGAAAAGGCCCATACATAGTAGTTGTATGACTGCTAAAGTGAAAAATCAAAGCAGACATACTGACAATACACGCTGACCATGCTAATCAGTGTGTCCAGTCAACACAGCACTGAAACCATGAAGTTCTTATTTTTGTCCCGTGGGTGTGGCGGTCAGGGAATTACTGAAGAGACTCTCTATAGGGTAGGATATTAGACATTTCCTTTCCATCTGTCTATGCACACAGAGATGCTGGCTGTTTGCCTGTGTCAGAAATCAGATTGATCAGTATAGAAGTACTGGAATTAAATGTTTACAGAGAATATCTCTGGTGATTATTAAAAGATTAGAATCTCCTTAGAGTTCTTAAGTTGTGCCAGATGGTCATCTACATAAAAGCACTGAGGAAATTCAGAGGGGACAAAAAGAAAATTTAGACACTTAAGCAGATCATGGTAGGGAAATGGAAAAATCAGGTTGAGGATTCCAGAATTTGGTGAGTCCAGAAGAAAATTATTTTCCTGCTTATCTGCCCATGACATATATATATATTTAAAGATTTTTCAGTATGGACCATTTTTAAAGTCTTTATTGAATTTTTTACAATATTGTTTTACTCTGTTATTTTTTGGCTGCGAGGCATGTGTAGGGGGTCTTAGCTCCCCACCTGGGAATTGAACCTGTATCCTCTATATTGGAAGGCATAGTCTTAACCACTGAACCACTAGGGAAGTCTGCCAAACTGTGTATTCTTTATGGATACAAGTTGCCTCTTTGCTTGCCCTTGCTGTTCATTCTTCCTTGAATCCTTTGCTCTGACTCTTCCTCTAGTTATCAAGTTTGTATCTTTTGGATCACAGCCCAAGGGACTTGCTTGATGACTCTTTATATTATTGAACCCTCATCATGTACTTTCCTATTGACCTGTTACATCCTTTATAACATCAAAATGTGCATTTATTGTTGATTAATATACTTTTTAAAACCTTAGGTTTCTTGAGGGCAGCGTTGAAGTGAAGGCAAGGAGAGAAGTAGGCAACAGAAGATGAGACAGTTCGACGGCATCACTGACTCAATGATCATGAGTTTGAGTGAACTCCAAGAGACAATGAAGGACAGGGAAGCCTGGTCTGCTGCAGTCCATGGGATTGCAAAGAGTCAGACATGACTTAGCAACTGGACAACAACAGCAATCTCTTCTGTGCTGTTTGCTAAACTGAAAAGTGATTGGGTCACTTTTCAAAAAAAAAGGTGTTTATTTGCAATTGAAAGTTTGATCACAAATCCCCTCTTCCCAGATTGGTTGTTTGTGAAATGAGAGAAGTGAGAGAGTTGGACTAGATGAAACATAAAGTGTATTTTAAGTCTAAAATATGATTTGTAGGCCCCAAATTCTCTATATCATATGGGAACCTGAATTATTAAAATTTGTTCATTTCCATTGAGATGCTTCTGGAAACACAGACATAGTTTTAAGAATTTTTAGAAGAAGCCATGAATTTGACCAAAGGGAAAATGCCAAGGAGTGACTTTTTCAGAAAAAGGTAACTTTCAAAACAGGCATAAACAAAGAACTTCTGTGGTTTTTACCAGAATCCAACTTCTACTGAAATATTTTTCCTTTGGGGAAAAAAAAAACAAAACACATCTTGCCATTGGTTTACATGGAAGAGAGAAGCAGGAGGGACCCCAGTGAAGACAGAGGGTCTATATTAAGAACTTAAAGTGAAGTGAAGTCGCTCGGTGGTCCCTGACTCTTTGCGACCCCATGGACGGTAGCCTGCACCAAGCTCCTCCATCCATGGGATTTTTCTAGGCAAGAGTACTGGAGTGGGTTGCCGTTTCCTTCTCCAGGGAATCTTCCCGACCCAAGGATCTAACCCAGGTCTCCCACATTGTAGACAGACACTTTACCGTCTGAGCCACCAGGAAACTTCAAGTCTGGACTTAAATTAGTGTTTAGATCAGTTCATCTGTAACCTTGGGCAAGTTATTTAACCTCCCTGAGATCCATGTTCCTCATCTGATAAAATGTGGAGAACAATAGTACTGTGTCATAGCTCTGCTTGTCTTTTAAAGACGAGGTAAAACCTTGCCTGGTTCATAATCAAGTGTTGCATGAATATTTGCCATTACTTTTTTTTACTGTAGTACCTATGCCGTGCTGTGTGCTATGCTTAGTTGCTCAGTCTTGTCCATCTCTTTGCAACCCCATGGATTGTAGCCCTCCATGCTCCTCTAGGTTCAACAAATAGTTGTAAGCACCATAAGCAATAAGACTCCCAATTCCCTTCCCACCTTCGCACATATACTGCTTGTCTAAACTATTAATGAAAGCACTTTAAGAGCAAGGTATACTTGGCAATTCAGAGTAGTACATCAGCTACCTCTAACATGTTATGAATGATTTAAAAATATACCTTAAAAAACTGGGAAATAGAACTGGTGATGGAGGAGAGAAAACTTGTTGTTAGTGGGATTCCCTCACCCAATTGGTTTCCTCAAAATGTCCTCGTCACTTCCTGGGTCAGAATGTATTTATTTATTGTATTCAACTCATGCTGAATAAAATATGGATTTACTATTTTTTTTTAACCAAGTTCACTGAAGGATACAATGCCCTCAAAAAGCCAAGTGGTTCAGAGCACAGGCTTAAAATTAGGCAAAACTCACCTACAATTCTGGCTCCCTGATCTCTTAGCTACATGATCATAGGGAAATTATTAACTTTGAGCCTCAATTTTCTTGTGTATAAAATGTAAAATCTTCCTTTTATGTTTTTATGAATGCAATTCATATAATGAGCACAATCATTCTTGTAAAACAGAGTTCCTAATACATAAGAACCAATAAATAGCTATCATTAGTAAATTATACTATAGTGGACAATATTAAGGCACCCCAGTTTTGATCATCTTATACGTAAAATTATTGACATTTCTGCCCCCTTATTGAGTTAGTTTGAGCTCATAGGCCAGTCAGTAACAATAAAAACAACACTTTCACATATCATTGGTTTAATACTACAAAATACTATTTCTTATTGATCCAAAATCTTCTGTGGTTCCAAAGAACTCCTCAAGTCAGCTGTCTTTTGTACAATCACTCAGAAATACAAGAATTGTATTGTATGTCTCAAGCAACTCAACATAGGAGGTAACTGTGGGTCCAGAGTGTGAAGTGAGTATCAGAGAGATCCAGTCCTATCTTCTACAGCCTTCTCCCTGTAGATACTTAGGTGTACATATTAGACACCTCATGGAAAAATTAGAGAAAAATGCTGGTTCATAGTTGCAAAGAGAAACTAAAAGGAATTGAAGGGCCATTTGCAGGGATACTTTATCTTTCTTGCTAGTGTCAATTCATTTTTTTGTAGTTGTCCAGAGGGCTTGGCTGAGAAATCTAATCTTACTTATTAGGAATATTGTTCTCATCACTTTTAATGTCTTCCATAGGCACAGAATGTAGGAGTGGGACATATTTTCTGGTTTGAATCTACCCTTACACAAATATTATTTTGAACTATATTTAATGAAAATGTCAAAGATACCTGAAACAGTTAAACAAGAAATAAAAAATTAACAAAAACTTTATCATCAAATTTCAACCTTTTCCCAATGCTGTTTCATGTTTCCACTCCCTACAAATTTTTCCTGTTAAATTTTGAAACATATTTCAGATGTGGTATCATTTTACTACTAAATATTTCAGGATACATTTCTAACTGAGAAAATTATGCTAACATCACCACCATGCCATTGTTACAGGGAAGGATAGCAATAATTTACTAAGGTCATCTAATTCCCAGTCCATGTTCAAATTTCTCTCTCAAAAATATTGTTTTAGTGTTACTTTTAAAAATCAAACTATAGACCAGGACCAGTTATAACATTTGATTGTTATGTGTCCTTAGTCTCTTTTATCCTATAAGCTCTCATTCTATTTTTATGCCATTGATTTATTGGAGAAGTTAGATCACTCATTTTGTAGAATGTTGCACATTATGAATTTACCAGTTCCCTCATGGTTTGGCTTATCTTATTTTCCTTCTTATAAACTTGTAGGTGGATAGAAAAGTTTTTATTAGATTCAGTGTCTATTCATTTGCTGTTTATCTCTTTTATTTTTATGTATTTTGGTTTCAGTTTTATATTTAAGGCATTTCTTTTAAAAGTTTTTATAGGGACTCCTGCTTTGAATAATGGTGCAGACTTCAGTAGACTAAGTTCTATTATTAACAGTGATAAATGTCATACTATATATATATGTCTATCATATATTTATAATAGTTATTTGAAAGCATAGCAAAATGACCAAACATAGGCAGAAACTTGAGGGAATAAAATGTTCAAATCAAAGAAAATATGCTAGTTTCAATCTATTTCTTTAAACCCAGTAATTTAGATTGTTTTTCCCTAGTGGCAAGAATGGGGAGAAATTGAAACAGAATCCAGTGAAAGAGGAAAGTCACAGAGGGTGGAAGTTTCCAAATCTGCATATGTTTTCCCCCTCAATTTTAATATATTCCTAAAGTGTACATGCATGGGGTGAGGCTCCCAGAAATTTAAAACCTGAAAGGCTACAAGAACTAAAAATTAAACAGCTTTCTAGTGTTGGAAAGAGTTGAGGGTTCACCCCTTTTTCAAGTTGAATAGATCAGTAAACACTTGCAGCTTTTGAGTAAAATCCCCAAAGGATCATGCTTTAGGAATAAGAACAACACAACAGAACTAAGATCTATGCCCCAGGATTAAGGGAAAATCCAAAAGAGACCTTCACTAATAAAGCCTAAGCTATTGTGGATAAAGGTGTTTCATCATCTAATTATCTCTTAGAACAAAACTCCACTCTTCAGATGGACACAAATAATCCCAAATATCTACATTGTATCATTTATAATGTCTAGTATACAATCAAAAACTAGCAGACACCATAAAAGTCAACAAAATATAAGGAGAAACAGTCAATAGAAGCAACACACAGATTGCCTGCTAATTCCAGTATCTGGGCTAAGATTTAAAACAGCAAAAATAAAAAAAAGCAGGAAGACTTCCCTGGTTGTCCCTTGGTTTGCAGTCTGCCTGCCAATGCAGGGGACATTGGTTTCATCCCTGATCTGGGAGGATCCCACGTGCCAGGGGGCAGCTGAGCCCATGTGCCACAGCTACTGAAGCACGTGTGCTCTAGAGCCCATGCTTCACAATAATAGAAGCCCCCACAATGAGAAGCTCGTGAACGGTAAGTAAAGAGTAGCCCCCACTTGCTGCAACTAGAGAAAGCCCACACACAGCAACAAAGACCCAGCACAGCCCCCAAAAGGCATGAAGGTGAAAATGAATCAAGATATGTAGATAAATCTGGATTTTCTGTATCATTTATGATGTCTTTTATATCATACTCTTTCTAGGGATGTGGGACATGATTCTTATTTAAACTTTCGCTTTAAAAATTGCTACTAATTTTGGAAAATGGGGCCAGAATGCATAAAATCAAATGAATGGCAGTGAATTTCCAATTTAGATACCTGAAATTTATGTTAGTTCATCTTTTTAATTAACTTAAAATAGTTGAGATGTACTGCGTGTCTATAGCATGCATGTATGCTAAGTTGCTCCAGTTGTGTCCAACTCTTTACTTCCCCGTGGGGTGTATCCTGCCAGGCTCCTCTGTCCATGGGATTCTCTAGGCAAGAATACTAGAATAGGTGGCTGTGCCCTCCTTCAGGGGATTTCCTGACCCAGGATGCGAACCTGAGTCTCATAGGTTTCCTGAATTGGCAGAGGCAGGCTCTTCACCAATACTGCCACCTGGGAATTTATGCAAATAATCAGTTAGAGGGACCTGAGGTGGGCTGTGTACAACACTCAGTTAAGTCCTGGAGATACAGCAGTGGGTGATACAGGCATGCTCCCTATGTTCATGAAATCACAGTCAATACATAGGTTCCCAAAGGGACGGCTTACTGAAGAAACTTCAGAAGAGCATTTAAGGAAAATTTGTCCAGTTCTTGCAATCAAGGAGCTTTTCGCTAAAGATTTCATGGAGATAGGAGGAGATTCTGGTTATCAGTGTATGAAATATAGTAATATTAAATGTGCCTTATGAGAGCCAATCTAATAATCCTTTCAAAAATATGTTAGAACATGGTGAATTTGCTACTTGAAATCTTGTAAAAAGACTACAGTGGTAAATGATTAGGAGTGAAAAATTATAGAGTGAATGTCTCATAAAACAGCTGTAAAAGAACACTGTTCACAACAGAGTAATCTCCTGGGGTGACAGATGGGCACTTAGCTTCCTGGGACATTCAGAGGGTCATATTCAGAAACACAGAAAAAAAAAGTATAGAGTCAATCATTGCTCTACTGCAAATGAATGAAATTACTATTTCATCTGATTCCAATTTCTGTTCTAAATAACAACAAATTTAGTCTAGCTTTTTAAAATATGTCTCTCCCCAGTTCCCTGTTTAAAAAAATTCTATGAATGTTTATAATAGTTACCTTATGATTTACAGAGCAGAAGAGAATGTATTTAGAGGGAAATCATGACCAGTGACTGGTAGGAATAAAAATCTGACTGTGCTTTGTTCAATATGTGTATGTCTGTGTATCACACGCTGAAATTAAAATGGTGCATGCTGTTGAGAGGGAATAAATTCTAAATATAGCTGACAATATAAAAATACTTATATAAACTGTTTATTTGAGAAAATTATAGTATTCAGAAAGAGAGTTATAGTCAAATGCATTATCTAACACTGTACTACACTGGAGTAGACAGTTAGAATCAACCACAGAATCTTAGTGGTCAAACATAATAAAGCTTGTTTCTCTCTCATGCCAAGTGCACTGAGTATCTGACTCTGCAGGACAATTTTCCTCTGTGAGGTGACTTTGAAATCCAGACCATTTGTGTTGCCTCTGTTGTTGTTTTATCTCTCAGTTGTGTCTGACTCTCTGTGACTCCATGAACTGCAAAATGCCAGGCTCCTCTGCCCTCCACTGTCTCCGAAAGTTTGCTCAAATTCATGTCCATGGGTAACAGGGTTGCCTCTATAACAATACAAACTTCTTCAAGCTTGGATGATATGAGAACAGAATATCTGTTGCACTGTGAGTGAAATGTTTTGGCCAAGAAGGAGTGTCAGTTCTGCTCACAAAGACATTGTCCAGACCTTGATCAGAACCAGTCACCTGGCCCTTCTTTCAAAGGGTAGCAATTAAGTGATCAGAGAGAGGAGAATAGTGTGTTAGTGAGTTCTAGAAACCCAAACCATACATGATGGTCTTCCCCTAATGGAATGTATAAATTCCATGAATGTAAGAATGGTCTCCTGTTTAGTTCACTGCTGCTGTATCCTTAAAGCTTATAATAATTCCTAGCATGTAACACATGCTCAGTGTGAATTGAATGAATGCAGGAAAAAAGTCACTTGGAGGTTATTTACTCCACAGCAGATTTTGGATATCACAGGCACTTAAACTTCTTGGATGTGCCTCAATAAATAAGTTGTACAATAACGATGCTGAATAGAGAGAAAGTTGGACTGGCTAGATCACAGGCTCTGATTAATCACTATGATGGCCAGTGTCTAGGTTGCATTCAGGTACAAAGTGACAGACTAACCAAGCAAAACAGACTTAAACACTTGGTGTTTGATACTCTCTTATGTAATAAACATTCTGCAGAGCAATGATTGTGGAGAGCTCATTGAAGATCCAGAATCATCTTTCCACTCCATCATCCCCCATGTGCTGGTGAGGGTGACAAGACAGTCACCATCATATCCTTATCCAACAATGTTAAAGAAAGAATGAGGTGGGCTAGAAAATTGTCTTCAACAAACTTTCTGGCCAACGCAATACATCCTTCTTTTTATCAGAGTGGAAATCACTTTTCAGAACCTACCCTGAAAGATTTTATTGCATATTTCAATGGCTACCCCTACATTCATGAAGCAATAGTTAGAACTGGACATGGAACAATAGACTGGTTCCAAATAGGGAAAGGAGTGTGTCAAGGCTGTATACTGTCACTCTGCTTATTTAACTTATATGTAGAGTACATCATAAGAAATGTTGGACTGGATGAAGCACAAGCTGGAATCAAGATTGCCGGGAGAAATATCAGTAACTTCAGATATGCAGATGATACCACCCTTATGGCAGAAAGCGAAGAACTAAAGAGGCTCTTGATGAAAGTGAAAGAGGAGAGTGAAAAAGTTGGCTTAAAGCTCAACATTCAGAAAATGAAGATCATGGTATCTGGTCCCATCACTTCATGGGAAATAGTGGCTGACTTTATTTTTTGGGGGTTCCAAAATCACTGCCAATGGTGACTGCAGCCATGAAACTAAGAGATACTTGGTCCTTGGAGCAAGTTATGACCAACCTAGATAGCATATTAAAAAGCAGAGATATTACTTTGCCAACAAATGTCCATCTAGTCAAAGCTATGGTTTTTCCAGTGGTCATGTATGGATGTTAGAGTTGGACCATAAAGAAAGCTGAGCACCAAATCATTGATACTTTTGAACTGTGGTGTTGAGAAGACTCTTGAGAGTCCCTTGGACGGCAAGGAGATCTAGCCAGTCAATCATAAAGAAAGTCAGTTCTGAATATACATTGAAAGGACTGATGCTGAAGCTCCAATACTTTGGCCACTTGGTTGGAAGAACTGACTTCTTGGAAAAGTCCCTGATGCTGGGAAAGATTGAATGAGGGAGATGAAGGGGATGACAGAGGATGAGATGGTTGGATGGCATCACTGACTCAGTGGACATGGGTTTGAATAAATTCCAGGAGTTGGTGATGGATAGGGAATCCTGGTGTGCTGCAGTCCATGGGGTCGCAATAGTCGGACATGACTGATAAATTGAACTGAAACTGAATCCCTACATTAAATGTCATTATCTAAGTTATGATAGAGAGATCAGTCCTAGAGGTAAACCTTTACAGTCATCACTGTACAAATGAGATTGGAAGAGATCCCCAATGAACTTGTTGTTGACTGAAAATGGTATCAACAGAGTTCTTCAATATTAAGAATTTAGGGAAATGAAGTTCCAGTTAGTAACTTGGAGCTAGTTGCTTAATTTTTCTGACAGCATCTGTTCTTTCAGTTTTAAATTGAGGATGCTATTTAAATGCCCTTATATCTAAATAATCAACATATAACTAAAGTTACCAGGGCTTTTATTTTCAATGTAACATCAAAGTGATGAGGCTTTAATAAAATAATGCATGTGCTATACATTGTAACTTGATGATATGTGTTAATTTCCTTTACAGCAAATATTTTATCTGTAAAAATGGATAAGGATAAGTTTTTATCCTGCTTAATCCTTCCATTGCTTCCAGTCACACTTGGGGCACAGTTTATCTGTCTCCCACCCACCATGGTGCTCAGCAGTGCCCTGCCTACCTGCATAACTTCATCCCACCCACTATTCCCCTTGCTCTCTACTGAGCAACACAGTCTTCAGTTTCCCTTTAGATTGGATAAACTTTGCACAGACTTATTCCTGATTCTAGGGCCTGATCTCCTTTTTCTTGGAGCATTTTCTTTAGGAAACTTGTCATTTTAAATGCTTTTGTCTGATCCTTTTATATGTAAATCTTTTAAAATGCCCTTGCCCATTTGGCCACCCAAGACTGACTGTCTTTCTCACAGATATTAAAAGCTAAGAGTCAGGAAATTGGCCTAAATGTTGTTGATTTGGTGGTTGGGGGCCACAGCCATTTTCCCCAGTGCAGATGCATGAATTATATTAGCCAGTGGCTGATGAGTGAGCAAGTGACTCCAAGCTGATGCTTTCTGCTTGGGCCCAACCTTTTAGAAAGCACTGTGGAGAGACATCAGCACAGGTCTGACCTTTGCTGAGGCAGAATACTGGTTGAGATCTGGCTTTAAGCACTGGTTCTTTCTGGTCCTAGTAAGTGGAGAAAGCAAACCATGCCAGGCCCCAAAACACTTTTTCTGTAATAGCTGAATAACCCAGGTTAGGACTACTTCATGTTTTCTCTTGTTACTTTACTTTGGGAGAGACTTATTTGTACACATGGAACTGAAGAAAGTCCCCCAAAAGTAAAGTAACAAGAGAAAATGTGAAGCAGTTCTAACCTGGGTTATTTAGACATGGAACTTAAGAAAGGGGCTTCCCACTTGGCAATAATGGTAGAGAACTTGCCTGCTAATGCAAGAGACATAAGAGACACTGGTTCAGTACATGGGTTGGGAAGATCCCTTGGAGGAGGACATGGCACCCACTCTAGTATTCTTTCCTGGAGAATCCCATGGACAAAGGAGCATGGTGGGCTACAGTCCATGGGGTTGCAAAGAGTTGGACACAACTGAAGCGACTTAGCACGCAATGTTCAAGCTGGTTTTAGAAAAGGCAGAGAAACCAGAGATCAAATTGCCAACATCTGCTGGATCATGGAAAAAGCAAGAGAGTTCCAGAAAACCATCTATTTCTGCTTTATTGACTATGCCAAAGCCTTTGACTGTGTGGATCACAATAAACTGTGGAACATTCTGAAAGAGATGGGAATACCAGACCACCTGACCTGCCTCTTGAGAAATCTGTATGCAGGTCAGGAAGCAACAGTTAGAACTGGACATGGAACAACAGACTGGTTCCAAATAGGAAAAGGAGTATGTCAAGGATGTATATTGTCACCCTGCTTATTTAACTTATATGCAGAGTGCATCATGAGAAATGCTGGACTGGAAGAAACACAAGCTGGAATCAAGATTGCCGGGAGAAATATCAATCACCTCAGATATGCAGATGACACCACCCTTATGGCAGAAAGTGCAGAGGAGCTAAAGGGTCTCTTGATGAAGGTGAAAGAGGAGAGTGAAAAAAGTTGACTTAAAGCTCAACGTTCAGAAAACGAAGATCATGACATCTGGTCCCATCACTTCAGGGGAAATAGATGGGGAAACAGTGGAAACAGTGTCAGACTTTATTTTTTGGGCTCTCAAATCACTGCAGATGGTGACTGCAGCCGTGAAATTAGAAGACGTTTACTCCTTGGAAGAAAAGTTATGACCAACCTAGACAGTATATTCAAAAACAGAGACATTACTTTGCCGACTAAGGTCCATCTAGTCAAGGCTATGGTTTTTCCAGTGGTCGTGTATGGATGTGAGAGTTGGACTGTGAAGAAGGCTAAGTGCTGAAGAATTGATGCTTTTGAACTGTGGTGTTGGAGAAGACTCTTGAGAGTCCCTTGGACTGCAAGGAGATCCAACCAGTCCATTCTGAAGGAGATCAACCCTGAGATTTCTTGGGAAGGAATGATGCTGAAGCTGAAACTCCAGTACTTTGGCCACCTCATGCGAAGAGTTGACTCACTGGAAAAGACTCTGATGCTGGGAGGGATTGGGGGCAGGAGGAGAAGGGGACGACCGAGGATGAGATGGCTGGATAGCATCACTGACTCGATGGATGTGAATCTGAGTGAACTCCGAGAGATGGTAATGAACAGGGAGGCCTGGTGTGCTGCGATTCATGAGGTCGCAGAGTCGGACACAACTGAGCGACTAAACTTGAACTTAGAAACATGGCTGCCACTTAGCTTTTAAATTATTAGAGATATGAATTGTTCCCTGCGATAGATTACCATTGGTTCAGAGGCTGAAATCCAAAAGCAACTTCAGTTGATTTGTTAAGTCTCTGAGTTAACTCTCTTCTCTGTTTCCAACTTTAATGTCCTATTTACTGTCTTTGTGTTGAGGCCAAGGGGTTAAGAACCTACCTAGGAACTATGATCTGTGCTAAGATCATTTGGGACAAAATCCTACTTCATTATCAGTAGCAGGTGCTGCTTCTAAGGTCTAGGTCCAACTCATTCCATTTGTCCTTTGAAGGCACAAGAGAAGCAACTAGATAAGAAAAATCTTCCCCAAGGGATACATGTATATTAGCCAAGAGAATATCCATGGAATGTCTTTATATTTCACATCCTGGGCATCTGATAATCTCAGTAATATTCACAAATATTTCCTGGAATAGGAGGTTGCAGAATATAAAATAATATTTCCTGCAGGGGAAAAGAAAAAAAGAGAGAATAGAGTAGTAAGCTTAGCAGGAAGAAAAACTGAAATATAGAGAATGTTGAGGAGCAGAGGTGAAAAAGCCACTGTAGAAGCAGCAGGTGTGAGCTGCTAGGACTTGAAAGGAGAAAAATGCTAAGTGGTGAGTGGCAAGGCAAGTGGTGCCAGGGAAAGGAGTTTTCTCTTCTTTTTAGCTTCTTAGAAGGGAAGAGAGAAGAGAAGAAAATGATTTGCATCAGAAAGGTATAAAGAGTGATGCAGATTGAATATTGGTGGCATGAGGAGTTAAGAATCATAAACAGGACAATTTTCACTCTGATAAAATGCAAGAGAGAAAAATCCAAAATTATCATCATACTGTACAAAGGATTGGTTTCGTTACGGATGTAGCCGCCCATGCAGCTATCTGCACATCCCCTCCTCTTGTGCTCATGGGTCTAGGATAATGCAAATCAATATAACACCACTTTGCAAATTTAGCATTGTGATGTAAAAGACAGGTGTCTTTGCAAAGTTTACTCACTGTCTGATGTCCTTCATACCGTGCAAGCAGGTGGATCATTGACAGGAGTCACACCTGATTCAGACAAACAGGTTTGTACAAACATCTTGTGATTTATCAGATGATGCTAAAATCTCAAGCCCTTTCCCACTAATTCTATGTGCTGCATACAACCTATAGACATAACTACTTGTATACATAACAGTTCTGGCAAAGACAAGGGAATGATATTTATACAAAGTTTATCAAGCACAAACTTTGTAATGTCATTGCTGGGTCTGACACTATCCCGCATACTGGGAAACGGCAGTGAACCCAGTCCCTGACCTCACGGAGTATATATTCTAGTGTGTAAGTGTTTACTCGCTTGGTTGTGTCCAACTCTTTGCCACCCCATGGACTTAAGCCCACCAGGCTCCTCTGTCCATGGCATTCTTCAGGCAAGAATACTGGAGTGGATTGCTGTTTCCTCCTCCAAGGATCTTCCTGATGGAGGGATCAAACCTGTGTCTCCTGCATTGTTAAATCTTTACCACTGTGCCTCCTGGGAAGCATATATTCTAGGAGGGAGAGGCTGGGAAAGTTATAGGATGTCTGATGTTACATTTGTTGTGAAGGGAAACCAAGAAGGCTCAGGGGAGCCTAGGTGAATGGGGAGAACTAGTGATGCTTTATTTAGTGTCCTTAGAGGATGTCTCTTTGATAAGGTGATTTTGAGTGGAGATTTGAAGAAAAGGAGCAGGCTGTGCTGATAACCAGCACAGATTAGAGATACCCAGGTTGAGGAAACAGTAAATGCAAAGACCCTGAGCTGGGACTACAGCAGCATCTTCAGAGTGTCAGAGGTGACAGTGGAGGTGATGATTAGATTCAAGGGATTAGATCTTGTAAACAGAGTGCCTGAAGAACTATGGACAGAGAGGTTCATAATATTGTACAGGAGGCACTGACCAAAACCATCCCCAAGAAGAAATGCAAGAGGGCAAAGTGTTTGTCTGAGGAGGCTTTACAAAGAGCAAAAGAGAAGTCCATGGGGTAGCAAAGAGTCAGACATGACTTGGTGACTGAACAACTGCAACATCAGGGATTTATTTATAAAGTGGGAGCAGGGGTTAAAACAGAACAAGCAAAGAGTCTGGAATAAGATGAGACCAGAGATGCAGACGTAAAGGGGTGAGGCAGAAGGTAAGGGAGGAAAGACGAAAGAGAAGGGGGATGCGGGGTCATGAAGTAGGGACTTCTGAGTGGGATAAAAGTAGCCTACTGGTACAAATTTTATGTTTAGATTTTCTGTCTTTTTATTCCATAGACCACATAGCAATCTACTTTCTTGCCAGACAAAGCTAAACTTCAAAAAATCTTATTTCTAAAATTTATATATCAAATAGAAGAAAATCAACATTTTTCACCCTAATGACCTTTCCAGTCTGTTTACAGAGGACTGGAACCACGGTGCGTTTGTAGGTCTGTTTGTTGGGCAGACCTGTTGTAAGTCAAATAGCTGGGAGTAGAAAAGTCAAAAGAAAGCCACTATTCGCACATTCAGGATCATCTTGCCTTGTGGAGCTTATGAGAGATTGGGACAAGGGCAGCATATTTGAAAATACCCATATGAGTTCCTTTCAATTCTATAATGGTGTCTTGCACTGACTTTTTTAAAAGATACTTATAGATGGACATGCAGTATTTAAAAATACACAATAAACTTATAAAAATAAACTGATGATCATTCTGATGACTGTAACAGATTTAACAAATGCATATATTTAATTCCCTCCTGTTAACACCACTAAAATGACAGTGAAGGGAATTTTGAGGGGAGATCCTGCATTCCTAATTTCATAATGTTGCCTTTGTGTATCTTTTTTTTTTTTTTTCAGATTCCACATACCAATGATATCATATGTTTGTCTTTCTCTGTTTGGTTTGCTTCACTTAGTATGAAGAATGATAATCTATAAGCCCATCCACATTGCTACCAATGATATTTCATCTTTTTTATTGGCTGAGTAATATATCATTGTATGTATATACCACATCTTCTTTATTCGTTCATCCATCTATATTTAAGTGGCTTCTATGTCTTGGCTATTGGAAATAGTGTTGCTATGAACATAGAGTTGCATGTGTCTTTTTGAATTATGGTTTCCTCTGGGTATATACCCAGGAGTGGTATTGCAGGATCATATGGCAACTCTTAGTTTTTAAAGTAGCCTCTATACTCTTCTCCATAGTGGTTCTACAAATTTGCCTTCCCACAAACAGTGTAGGAGGGTTCCTTTTTCCTCACATCCTCTCCACTGTCTATTATTTACAGACTTTTTGATGATGGCCATTCTGACAGGAGTGAGATGACACCTCATTTCTCTAATAATTAGTGACGTTGAGCATCCTTTCACGTGTCTGTTGGCCATCTGGATGTCTTCTTTGAAGAACTGTCTATTTATGTCTTCCATCCATTTTTGGATTGGGTTGCTTGTTGTTTTGATACTGAGTTGTATGACTTGTTTGTATATTTTAGAAATTAAGCCCTGCCAGTCAAATTGTTTGCACATATTTTCCTCCATCCCATATATTGTCTTTTCTTTTGTTGATGACTTCCTATGCTGTACAAAAGCTTCTATGTTTGATTAGGTTCTATTTGGTTATTTGTATTGCCTTGGGAGAGAATATTGCTATGATTTATGTCAGATAATGTTTTGCTTATGTTCTCTTCTAAGAATTTTATGTTTTCTAGTCTTATTTCGGAGAAGGCAATGGCACCCCCACTCCAGTACTCTTGCCTGGAAAATCCCATGGATGGAGGAACCTGGTAGGGTGCAGTCCATGGGGTCGCTAAGAGTCGGACACGACTGAGCAACTTCACTTTCCCTTTTCACTTTCATGCATTGGAGAAGGAAATGGCAACCCACTCCAGTGTTCTTGCCTGGAGAATCCCAGGGGCGGGGGAGCCTGGTGGGCTGCCGTCTATGGGGTCGCAGAGTTGGACACGACTGAAGCGACTTAGCAGCAGCAGCAGCAGCAGCAGCAGCAGTCTTATATTTAAGTCTTTAAACTAGTTTAAGTTTATTTTTGTGTATGATGTGAGGAAGTGTCCCGACTTTATTGACTTCATGTTGCTGTTTAGCTTTTGCAACATGATTTGCCTGAGATACCATCTTTTTTCCTTTGTATTTTCTTGCCTCCTTTGCCAAAGATTAACTGGCCATAGGTGTGTGTGCTTGCTTCTCGGCTCTCTATTCTGTGCCACTGATCCATATGTCTACTTTTGTGCCAATGCCACTCTATTTTAATGATTGGAGCTTTGTAGTAGTGTCTGAAGTCTTGAAGGGTAATGCCTCCAGCTTTGATCTTTTTCCTCAGAATTGCTTTGGCAACTCTAGATCTTTTATTCTTTCATATGAATTTAGGATTCTTCATTCTACTTCTGCGAAAAATGTCATGGGTATTTTGATAGAGGTGAAAGTGTTGGTTGCTCAGTCCTGTATGATTCTTTGCAACCCCATGGACTGTAGCCTGCCAGGCTCCTCTGTCTATGGGATTTCCCAGGCAAGAATACTGGAGTTGGTTGCCATTCCCTTCTTCATAGGATCTTCCCGACCTAGAGATTGAACCTGGGTCTCCTAAATTGCAGGTGGATTCTTTACCATCTGAGCCACCAGGTGAGCCCTAATTTGATAGGAATCACATTAAATCTGTAGATTCGTTTGGATAGTATGACCATTTTAGCAATATTAACTCTTTCAATCCAAGAACATGGCATACCTTTGAATCATTTTCAGGTTCCTTTATCAACATCTTATAGTTCTCAGCATAGAAGTCTTTCACCTTTTGGTCAGGTTTATTCATAAGTATTTTTTAATGTGATTTTAAAAGGGATTATTAAAACTTTCCAATTCTCATATTTCATTGATATTGTAAAGAAATGCTCAAATTTCTGTATGTTAATCTTGTATCCTGCTAGTATGCTGGATTTGTTGATCAGTTCTAATAGATTTGGTGTGAAGTCTATAGAGTTTTCTATATATAGAATCATATTATCTATATATAATGACAATTTTAACTCTTCCCTACCAATTTGGACACACCTTTTTTTTTTTTTTTTTTTTTTTTAAATTTGATTGCTGTGGCTTGGATATACCATAGTTTAATAGTTGACCTGTTGAAAGATATACAGACTGATTCCAGGATTAGGCTATTATGAATAAAGCTGTATTCATGTTTTTCTTTTGTGAAAACATAGGTTTTACTTCTCTAGAATGAATAACTTTGGCATGCAATTGTTAGAGCCTATGGTAGTTGCATGCTCTAGTTCATAAGAACTTAACAATCTGTTTTTCAGAGTGTTTGTACCATTTTACCTCCTATTAATATCAGTGTGTAAGTGTTTGTTCCCTACAGCCTTGTCAGGTTTTTTTTTTTTTTTTTTTTATACATTCTGGTAGTAATACAGTTATATTTCATTAGGGTTTGATATTCATGTCCCTGATGGCTAATTTTGCTGAGTATTTTATTGTGTACTTATTTGCCATCTATTTATCTGTTCTCTTCAGTTAAATACCTGTTCATTTCTTTCCCCCATTTCCTAATTGTACTGTTCTTGTTGTGGTTGGGTGGAGTGTTTCTTTTGTTTGTCTTTTTTTTTTTAACACTTGAGTCTTCCCAGATTTTAGAGACTTGCTGTACTTGGATCCTGCTTTCAGCTCTGCTTACTGCCACTGCATCTCTGGTGGGGGTGAATGCCTTGACCATAGACACAGCAGCTTCCTAGACCAGGCTGCTTACTGTGACTGGTTCTTGTTTTCCTGGCGAATTGCCTGCTCTGATGTCTCTGGAAGGTGGAGGAGAATTGGGGACCACAGGGACAACTGACTGCTCCACCTGAGCAGCTGCATCTCTCTTTGCTCACTCCTCTTGTTGCTTGCATGTGGCAAAAGAGGGAGTCTTGGCCAGGAAGAAGAGAGTGCTTTTCCTGGATCCTTATTTTGGTGAAACTCTTAATGGATCCTTCATGCCATTTGTGTCAGGCTTGCTTGATGTTGTCAAAGATGGATCCAGGGGAGGAATGAGCTTACATGAGCTGCCTTCTGTTGCTAAATTGGGGACTGAGAAATGCCAGGTTTGTGTGGCCTTCTGCTGGGTGGGGAAGCCAGGAAGCCTTCCCATTGTGCTGTTTCTCCAATCCTGAGGTCCCAAACCAGCTCACTGTCTTAACACCATTCAGACGTCTATCTCTCTCATCTCTGGATCCATTTTCAGGGTTTGTCATTGTACTTAGTGGGGAGGAACAGAGTAAAATGGGTCTATACTGTCATGTCTAGACTGAAAGTTTCAATTTACTTCAAAGAAAGAACTCTATATTTTGAAGTAATTATGTATTCTAAGCAAGTTTCTAAGAAATGTACAGAGAGCTTCTATGACTCTTTACTGAGTCTTTCCCAACATTAACATCATGTATGATTATACTACAATGTCAAAGCCGAGGATTTGACCTTGGTTACAACTCACAGAGCTTATTCAGATTTTATCAGTTAGATATGCACTCCTTTGCATTTAAGTGTGCTGTGTATATGTATTGTTCTATGCAGTTTTACTTCAGGGTGATCACTGGGCTCAGTAGCTATGTTCTTCCCCACATGCATGCCTGTGTCATGACTATGGTTTCTCTGCAAGATTCTCTCCCCGCTTGTTTCCTTTATTTAATAAGGAACTGAACCAGGCTTCCATACACCAACTTGATGTTATTGCCTCAGGGCTTGTTATACAGGTACATATTATTATCATGCAGTGTATATGGTATTCTATTATCAGTTCAGTCAGTCAGTTCAGTTGCTCAGTCATGTCTGACTCTTTGCAACCCCATGAATCACAGCACGCCAGGCCTCCCTGTTCATCACCATCACTTGGAGTTCACGCAGACTCACGTCCATTGAGCCCATGATGCCATCCAGCCATCTCATCCTTGGTCATCCTCTGCTCCTCCTGCCCCCAATCCCATCCCTCCCAGCATCAGAGTCTTTTCCAATGAGTCAACTCTTCGCATGAGGTGGCCAAAGTACTGGAGTTTCAGCTGTAGCATCATTCCTTCCCAAGAAATCCCAGGGCTGATCTCCTTCAGAATGGACTGGTTGGATCTCCTTGCAGTCCAAGGGACTATCAAGAGTCTTCTCCAACACCACAGTTCAAAAGCATCAATTCTTCGGTGCTCAGCCTTCTTTACAGTCCAACTCTCACATCCATACATGACCACTGGAAAAACCATAGCCTTGACTAGACGGACCTTAGTCAGCAAAGTAATGTCTCTGCTTTTGAATATGCTATCTAGGTTGGTCATAATTTTCCTTCCAAGGAGTAAGCGTCTTATAATTTCATGGCTGCAGTCACCATCTGCAGTGATTTGGAAGCCCCCAAAATAAAGTCTGACACTGTTTCCACTGTTTCCCCATCTATTTCCCCTGAAGTGATGGGACCGGATGCCATGATCTTCATTTTCTGAATGTTGAGCTTTAAGCCAACTTTTTCACTCTCCTCTTTCACCTTCATCAAGAGGCCCTTTAGCTCCTCTGCAGTTTCTGCCATAAGGGTGGTGTCATCTGCATATCTGAGGTGATTGATATTTCTCCCGGTGATCTTGACTCCAGCTTGTGTTTCTTCCAGTCCAGCGTTTCTCATGATGTACTCTGCATATAAGTTAAATAAGCAGGGTGACAATATACATCCTTGACGTACTCCTTTTCCTATTTGGAACCAGTCTGTTGTTCCATGTCCAGTTCTAACTGTTGCTTCCTGACCTGCATACAGATTTCTCAAGAGGCAGGTCAGGTGGTCTGGTATTCCCATCTCTTTCAGAATGTTCCACAGTTTATTGTGATCCACACAGTTAAAGGCATTGGCATAGTCAATAAAGCAGAAATAGATGTTTTTCTGGAACTCTCTTGCTTTTTCCATGATCCAGTGGATGTTGGCAATTTGAACTCTGGTTCCTCTGCCTTTTCTAAAACCAGCTTGAACATCAGGAAGTTCACGGTTCACGTATTGCTGAAGCCTGGCTTGGAGAATTTTGAGCATTACTTTACTAGTGTGTGAGATGAGTGCAGTTATGCGGTAGTTTGAGCATTCTTTGGCATTGCCATAGTTATTTGTTTATTTTGTAGTCTACCACTAGACTTCAGAAGGAAATCTGAGCCACATATTAACTTTCTATCCATCAAGCTTGCTTGGCACAGGGCTTGATTAAAGAGATGTTTTGTATACAGAGTGAAGTAAGCCAGAAAGAAAAACACCAATACAGTATACTGACACATATATATGGAATTTAGAAGACAGTAATGATGACCCTATATGTGAGACAACAAAGAGACACAGAGGTATAGAGTGGACTTTTGGACTCTGAGGGAGAGGGAAAGGGTGGGATGGTTTGGGAGAATGGCAATGAAACATGTATATTTTCCTGTAAGAAACGAAGCGCCAATCTATGTTCAATGTAAGGATGCAGGATGCATGGGGCTGATGCACAGGATGATTCAAGTAGAGGATGTGGGGTGGAAGGTGGGAGGGGGTTTCGGCATTGGGAGATTGTGTTCACCTATGGCTGATTCGTGTCAATGTATGGCAAAACAAATACAGTATTGTAATTTAAAAATAAATAAATTAAAAACAAACAAACAAACAAACATAAAAAAATGAGAGATGTTTTGGAATAAATGTATCTGAATCATTTTCTCTAGTGCCTATTCTAATGATCAGGTCATGTAAGGTGTTAATTTCTTTGAATTATTACAAGAGCTGTTATCTAAACCGTGCATTCTCATTTCTTCTTTGTCTCTCCTTTGTATTACTCTGCAGGAGTATGAAGTACGCATGAAGGTGTATTACTCTTCATGGTCACCTGGAGAGGCAGATGGACTCCACCCAGGGTTTGGTGTGAATGTTAAATCTGCTTGGTAATATTTACTACGAGGTAATATTTACAGTGTTAGCTTATGACTTACTACTGAGACGCACACTGAGACATCTTCTGTCGTTGGTCTCTGAAGCCATTTTGAACTTGCTGAGAAGTCTTCACTACTCATTCCAGAGACTTTGTTTACATTAAGTACTAAATATTTGCTTTCTCTCTCCCCCTCCTTCCCTCTCTCTCTCTCTCTCTCTCTCCTTTCTCTCTCTGTGTGTGTGTGTGTGTGGCATCATGCCTTACCTTGGGAGCCGTGTGTTTGGGTAAATGTTCCTCTGCCTTTGAAGAAGACAGTAACAGCTATACATGTTGCTTGAGTGTTCTTCAGTCATTACATTATCATTTAATTGGGCACTGGGTCCATCCTGTCTTGATGAATAAGAGGAGCTTCCTTTGACTGAACATTTACGACATTTCTACCTCTGATAATATGACACAGGGGAAAGTTTTCAAGTATGAATGTGTCAGTTCATTCCTGCTTCCCCCTTAGTTCACTGAACTGTGGATTATCCATGGTTGATGACTGTTTCTGTCCTTGTTTTCAGTCTAGTTGGACAACCTCCCTCTAATAGCCCAAAGATTTCATAAATGGGAGCTAGGGCTCCTTCAGGAGAAATGGAGACAAGAGAGAAAAGTGGTACCCTGGCCAGAGTGAGACATACATAGGGCCTTAAAATAACTTACTTTTCCTATTCACAAAATCTTGCAAAGTGATAGTATTAGTCTCCAGTTGTAGATGAGGAAATAATTAGAATGAAATATACCTGATTCCAAGCTCTAGTGATTTCTCTCATTCTGCAGTTTAACTTACTATTCTTTTATTATTCTTTTCCTCATTTTCTCCTTTTTTTCCCTCCACTTCAGTCTCACCTTTTCCCTTTAATCTTCCCTTTCTTTCCATCTTCCTTTGTTTTTGCCTCCTTGATTGTCTGTTACCTTTATTTATTTCTTCCTGTCTATTTTTCAACTGCCCTTCTTTTGTCATTGATTGATCATCAGTCATGTTGGGTATTTTCACTCACTGTTAGACATCAAGACAGATAAGATGCAGGCACTAACCTCAAATGTTCCACACAATGAACTTTAGTAAACCTCACTGTGTTTAGTAAATGTCACTGTGCTTAAAAAAATAATTTCCTTTCTTGTCATTTGGAGGAGTTGTAGAGTTGGCAACGGGCCCATTTTCCTCCTCAGCATTTTCAAGAAGCAAGGAGTGGAAGAGAGTTGGGGCAGATACTTTTATAACCATAGTGGAGCCTCAGCTAGTCATCAGAGCTGCTTGATGCTCATAAGCTGAATTCACTGTCACACACTGCACACAGAGGAAGAGTGAAGTAGTCAGTGATTCCCTTAAATGGTTCACACTCCCTGGGAACCTTTCCTTAGGCTAGGGATTAGTGTTGGGAGGATCTCCTTAAACATTTCTGATAATCTGTTTTACCCATGGTGGATAGGGGAAAAAAAAAAAAATCAATTAACTTTTAGACCCCAGGGTGTTCAGTCATGAAACTTTAATAAAGAATCTTTACAAATTTGGGCCTGAGCAAGTTTTTGACCTTAAGATATTTTATTCTCTAGACACACTTTCTACCGTTTTTGCAAAAAGCTGTGGCTGCTTTGGACAATCAATTCAACAGCAACCACAGTGCCCCCATGCCAGTAAAAGCACAGGCTTTTTAGTTCTAAGAAATATGTTCCATTCAATTCTCCTTAGATTTCAAAGTCTGTCTATAAGAAGCCATTCTTTCATTAGGAACAGAAGTCCCTTTGGCCCCAGGTACCATTAATAGGATATGGAAACTACAAAGTAATCTACTCACAAATCCACCAAACCCTTAAATTAATCCTTTTTGCTAACAACTAAATAAAGCAGTGTCTTTACCATATTAAAGGTTTGTTTTTTTGTTTGCACATGCATAATTGAATGATTAAGTTACCAAGTGTGCAATTATCCAATTATGAGGAAGGAGGGAAAATTAAGATTAGATATGTTTTTTTCTTGAAAGAGTAATTAAATTGCTACATCAAGCAGACATGAATAATGTTTAAGTCAAAGAAGTAGAAGATATACAAGAAATATTTTATCACAGATACAGAAGCAGAAGGGAATGAAATGGGTCAATATGACTGGGCCAGGAGAAGATAAGGGACCAAAAAATTAAGAGAAAGAAGATAGAAAAGAGGATGGGAAGCTTATTTGAAGATAAGTTCAGTTTAGTTGCTCAGTTGTGTTTGACTCTTTGTGACCCCATGGACTGCAGTATACCAGGCTTCCCTGTCCATCACCAGCTCCCAGAACTTGCTCAAACTCATGTCCATTGAATTGATGATTCCATCCAAGCATCATCCTCTGTTGTCCCCTTTTCCTCCTGCCTTCAATCTTCCCAGCATCAAGGTCTTTTCTAATGAGTCAGTTCTTCACATCAGGTGGTGGAAGCATTGGAGCTTCAGCTTCATCATCCGTCCTTTCAATGAATATTCAGGGTTGATTTCTTTTAGGATTGACTGATTTGATCTCCTTGCTGTCCAAGGGACTCTTAAGAGTCTTCTCCAACATTACAGTTCAAAAGCATCAATTCTTTGGCACTTGGCTTTCTTTATGGTTCAACTCTCATATATGAAGATACGAAGGAAAATAATTGGAACACTTAGTAAGAAATATTTATTTCCTTAAGATTACTTCTTGAATAGTATAATAATATATTAAATAAACCACATCCTAGTTGAAATGCTGGGGAGCACAGTTGTTGTTAAGACAAAATAATGAAAGAGTAATTAATCCTGCATGCCTGATGTTTATTTCTTTTATAATCAAAATTTTAAAAAAAAGTGTTCTAGAAGAGCTATATTTTTCTGGAGGAAGTGCCTTATGATGACTTGAAGCTCAGCCCATGGGGAAATGATGAATCAGGTAGGTAGGTATTTTATACCAAAAATCTTCAGCCTACCATATTTCTCGTCTCACCATACTTTCATTCAAACATCTCAAATATCTCCTCTTTGTCAAGCATCATCTCAGAAATGGTGTTAAATGTATTAGTCAAGAAGAATAGCATTTTCTCTATCCTAATGGGGTCCTACTTTTCTCCTTATGTAAATGACCTCTTTCCCCGACCCTCTCCTAATTTCTAGTGGGACTCAGATCATAGGTTTGAAAAACTGTTTGGATACTATAGAGAGAGATAGATGAAGTGCTTGATTTTATACCTACCTTGAGGATTTTGTCCAAACCTCTTTTTAACAGTTGCCTGTGATTTCAGAAGCTCCTGCACTTCAACAACTAGGAAGAATTTTCTGATACCTGAAACTTATACTCACTTATAACCTTATGAGGTTTAGCTTTGGGACTCTGAGTGTTTTGTTTTATTTTGTATTTTCTGTCTAGCTAAGAAGCCATTCTTTTTCACCCTCAGCACATCAGAGACTTGTCATGGATTATCTAATAGGACACGTGCTTTTAGAGGCATATGCATACCAAATGATCGTAGGCTTTGTTCTTTGTGAGCTTATTGGAAATCAAGGCTTCACCAGAAAATAGGTCAAGTGTTCTGAGTCCCTTAGACTCCTATGGGAAGACTGAGGCAGCAACACCCCCAGACAGAGTCCTCTAGGAAAATGTAAGTCAGGAAAGGAGAGTCTTCAGTAATCCCAAATATTAGTTGAAGAAGTCATTAACCAATTTCGCTGATTTGGAAATCAAGAGGATGATAAAATTAAATCTAATTGCTACTTGATACCAGAAAAAAAATGTGCTAATAAAGATTCCTGGGCAAAAGGAGGAGAGATTGACTCTAGGTTACAGATGAAACTCTCTTACTTCCAATTTGGCTGGGTTACCTTATGTATTGTTGATAGATCTCAAATATTAGAGTTCCTAGGTTTCTCACTGGGTGAAATGAAAAAAAAAATTCAGAATAACTTGATAAAGTGTTACTTAATCTGTCTAAAGTTGTTGCTCTCCTCCTTAGATATTATATTTAATATTAAGAGTGAAATTGGATTATGGGAAGGACGACCCACTATGGGAAGTCTTTCTGTGGGGTCTTGACTGTGGTTCCAGAGGAGTCTATATTCTTCAAATATATCTTAGATGTAGATTTTTAAGCCTCTCTCCTTTCCCTTTACTATATAAGCTTCTTTTCTATTGGATTTTTTCTATATTGACCCTAGTTATGGCTTCTGGTGATAGGTGAAAGAGCCATATCAATTTTACATAATTTTTACTATTGCTATTATTTTAATGATATGAAATCTGCACATGCTTTTAAATTTAAATAATGTTTTACTCTAAATAGCTCTGGCCAAATGCCAGAGTAGTGATACCACCTCTGCATTTTTAAAGTCTTTGATGGTGAACCTGATCTCCAGTCTCCTAATATCTTCAATCTCCATCCCCATGAATAAAGCTATTGATATATTGGCATACACTGGAGTGGGGGACCTTTCCTGGGGCTTCCACTGAGTCCTTCTCAGTGTGCTAGCTCTCACTCAGTGGGTCAAGGAACCAAACTGAGAGTCCTATAACATCTATTTCCAATATGTTCTAGGACTAGAGAAAGAAACATGGGTCGGTTGCCTGCTGGACGTACTAGGGAGATAGCTTTGGTCAAGAATTTGTCTATCACCTGACTGGCATTAGGATAGATACTTCACAGTAGTGTTTTGGGTCTCAGACAGCTTACTTCAGTTCTGAGTCAGTACCTAATAACTCTCGTTAAATTTGTAAATATCTACAGCTCTCTTCAAGGAAGGCTTGGATGAATATTTATAATATACACCAAAGGTTAGTTGTTGAGATTATCCTCAGATGGAGGGGAGTTGGGATTTATAAATTAGCTTATGTCTGAAGAGTATGTAAGAGGTCATAATCAGCCACCTAATTTGAATTAGATTTCTTACCATATCATTAGTACCTGGGATGTTCTTACTCATATATGTCAAGTAGAAGTCCAAAAACTGTCTGTTTAATGTCTAATGAAACAATAGCCCACTAACCATTGTCATTTTAACCCTTTACATCAAAACACTCCATCACTCTGTTCCTCATGTTTCTTATAACAGTTATTATTCCCCCTACCCTCTATTACCATAAAATCCTATTATTTCCACTCAGATCAGGAAAGCAATTTTCTTTGCAACTCTAGTTGCAAAGTTTCTAGTCATCTCTAGCACGGAGCGATGGCCAGTATACTGGTTTTAAAAGAAATCAAAGCCTTTTCATGGATGTGTTTTAAAGATTTTGGTGAAGAGTGTGTCCTAAGAGTCTCCTGGAGTTGTGACAGTTAGAACATGGCTGAAGAGGGTATATGTATGCAGCCTAAGTCTACCATTCCCATCTCCTTAAGCATTCTGACTTGTTCTTGTTTACATCTGCCAGGAAAGTTCTGACATATCAACTTCATTGTCCTTGGGCCATTCTTGAACCCAAGTTTAATTAGCCAACCAACACTATTCTTTCTATTCCCAGTGAGATGAGTGTACCCATATAACAAATTTTGGCCTAAATGCTGTGTTATATTTTGGCAAGTTTTGCTCCCATTAGTGTCCCTTTCATGGATGCTGCCCCAGTGTATACCTCTTGATATAAATTGGCAGTGTTTTATAGCTCTTTTTTCATGTAAACTGTTTCTTCCCAGATGGAGCCTTGAATTTTCTGCCTCAAATATGCTAGGATTTACCTTTTATTGCTTTTTATTCAGGATATCTGTCTCTGTCAGGGAGATTTAGGGACAAAAATCCTCAGCCTCATCTGTGTTCTGCCCACATTTCCCCTTTTCATGATCAGGGCCTCACCCTTCTCCATGAAAGCCATTATATAAAAAATGTGGTGGAGCTGAATATCTGGTTGGTATCCCAACTCAGTGTTACTTACCACAAGACCTTGGGTTCCATCACAGACCCATTAGCCCTATAGGATACAGGAGAAAAAGTGCTACTGCAAAGTTATCATCAAGGCTTTCCGATTTTCCACTTGAATTATGAGCTTGGAAGTTAAAGACTCCAATTTAGTCTTCTCAGGGGTCCATCAGCTCTCTAGGCTGTCAGAAATAACTAACTAACCCCCAAAGCTCCTGATCAATATTGTCACCATAGAAACTTAGGATTACAGGCACTTAATCTCTCCTTCTCTTGTCTTCTATTTGTACTCCATGCCAGTCCATCTTCAGTGATTACTCAAATAATTATAAATGCCAGTGCATCACATGGAATACTGCTGTTTTATTTATCTCTTACAAGGAGAGTATCTATGTCCTCCTCAGATATAAGGACAACTTCATCTCAGAATTCCATCAGCAGGGCTAGTTTCCACAGGCTCTTCCTCTTCCTATTATATCAACTGTGATTTTGGTCTTGGATGGAAACAATACATTATATGAGATAAATTTTAATTAAGTGACTATAAAGTTGTGATCACAATAGAGAGAGGCAAGGCATGTGCTCATGGAACTGCAGCTGGTTCTCAGTGGTGAACCTTCTTGTGCATCTTGAACACGTTAATCTTTACTTTCTTCAGGGACTGGGTAATGACTCGAGTGTTGGCACCTCTAGGCCTGTTGGAGGGGAAAGGGGAGGGAATCTTTAGCTTAGTTCAGCTTGTAGCTGTGGTTACAAGAGAGGACCTTTTAACAAAATTGATGGTTTGGGTAGATCAGCAGGCATGCCATTGAGACCTAATAGGAAGTGATCCAGAGTCATGAATGCCTATACCTCACTTTTCCTTGAATCTTCTGTTCCTCTGTGCTTCCTATGAGCCACATTCTACTGGAGATTAGATACAAGGCAGCTGGCTGCCAGTCTGCTCCACAGAGGTCATCTCTCTGAAGTGAGAGCAAGATGGGCAAGCACAGAGAGTGATTGTGAGGGAGAAACAAAAACAACTGGCTCAAAGAGATACTGTTATATTCCCGTTTGACAGATCAGAAAACAAAGGTTCCAAGAGCAAGAGTCACATGCCTGAAGTCCTTCAGCTCATTGAAAACTTGGTTTTCAATGAAAATGGATCATCCCAGTCACTCTTCACTGCCTTGGAAACTGCTTCAAAGAGCAATTGTTTGACCTTTTATTCTACATAAAACTTTCTTCCTAGTTTGTTTTGATTATCACTAGACACACTTCTGAGCTAGGAATTATTATTTCATTGTATGCGGGTAAAAACTGGGGATTGGTGAGTTTAAACTATGTTCCTAAGCCTCAGATTTCATAGATGGCAAACAGCATCCATAGAGCAGGTCTGCTGAACTCTCAGTACCAAACCTATGGCTCCATGTCATAGGTGGATGGTGGATGATGGTTTGTTCTTTTTCTAGTTTCTTTCTTTCTTTTTTTTTTTTTTTTTGCAGGGGGCACCCCTTTTCTTTTTAAATATGGATCATTCATAGATCCAGTGAGAGCACTTTCCACCCATGTGTTTTCCAAGGGATAACTTTTGAGAAAATTGTAAAATGGACAGTTTCTCTTCCCACCTTCCCTTGAACACTTGTTGCCAGTTTGGTGATCATCTCATCCTGTGAGCTTTGCCATTTCTTAGGCACTAGAATGTGGTCTACTCCTACTCATAGAAGAGGAATATGAAAGCAGGAAACTCACCTTCTGCTTTACTGAGACAGACATTTCAGCATCAGCTCTGGGATATTGGGAGATTAGATCTACTGGTCTATAAATAAGACTGATTGAAAAATACAACTTTTCTTTCTTTCTTTTTTTTTTTTTTAGTGGCTGAGGGGTTATCATTGCATGGGCAGGGAAAAATAATTCAGGTTCAGTTCAGTCGCTCAGTCATGTCCAACTCTTTGCGACCCCATGAATTGCAGCACGCCAGGCCTCCCTGTCCATCACCAACTCCCAGAGTTCACTCAGACTCACGCCCAACGAGTCAGTGATGCCATCCAGCCATCTCATCCTCTGTCGTTGCCTTCTCCTCCTGCTCCCAATCCCTCCCAGCATCAGAGTCTTTTCCAATGAGTCAACTCTTCAGTGAGGTGCCCAAAGTACTGGAGTTTCAGCTTTAGCATCATTCCTTCCCAAGAAATCCCAGGCTGATCTTCTTCAGAATGGACTGGGTGGATCTCCTTGCAGTCCAAGGGACTCTCAAGAGTCTTTGGTGCTCAGCCTTCTTCATAGTCCAACTCTCACATCCATACATGACCACTGGGAAAACCATAGCCTTGACTAGACGGACCTTAGTCGGCAAAGTAATGTCTCTGCTTTTGAATATGCTATCTAGGTTGGTCATAACTTTTCTTCCAAGGAGTAAGCATCTTTTAATTTTATGGCTGCAGTCACCATCTGCAGTGATTTGGGAGCCCCCAAAATAAAGTCTGACACTGTTTCCACTGTTTCCCCATCTATTTCCCATGAAGTGATGGGACCAGGTGCCATGATCTTCATTTTCTGAATGTTGAACTTTAAGCCAACTTTTCCACTCTCTTCTTTCACTTTCATCAAGAGGCTTTTTAGCTCCTCTTCACTTTCTGCCATAGGGTGGTGTCATCTGCATATCTGAGGTGATTGGTATTTCTCCTGGCAATCTTGATTCCAGCTTGTGTTTCTTCCAGCCCAGCATTTCTCATGATGTACTCTGCAGAGAAGTTAAATAAGCAGGGCGACAAGATACAGCCTTGACGTACTCCTTTTCCTGTTTGGAACCAGTCTGTTGTTCCATGTCCAGTTCTAACTGTTGCTTCCTGACCTGCATACAGATTTCTCAAGAGGCAGGTCAGGTGGTCTGGTATTCCCATCTCTTTCAGAATGTTCCACAGTTTATTGTGATCCACAGAATCAAAGGCTTTGGCATAGTCAATAAAGCAGAAATAGATGGTTTTCTGGAACTCTCTTGCTTTTTCCATGATCCAGCAGATGTTGGCAATTTGATCTCTGGTTCCTCTGCCTTTTCTAAAACCAGCTTGAACATCAGGAAGTTCACGGTTCACGCATTGCTGAAGCCTGGCTTGGAGAATTTTGAGCATTGCTTTACTAGCATGTGAGATGAGTGCAATTGTGCAGTAGTTTGAGCCTTCTTTGGCATTGCCTTTCTTTGGGATTGGAATGAAAACTGACCTTTTCCAGTCCTGTGGCCACTGCTGAGTTTTCCAAATTTGCTGGCATATTGAGTGCACCACTTTCACAGCATCATCTTTCAGGATTTGAAACAGCTCAACTGGAATTCCATCACCTCCACTAGCTTTGTTTGTAGTGATGCTTTCTAAGGCCCACTTGACTTCACATTCCAGGATGTCTGGCTCTAGGTGAGTGATCACACCATCATGATTATCCGGGTCGTGAAGATCTTTTTGTACAGTTCTTCTGTGTATTCTTGCCACCTCTTCTTAATATCTTCTGATTAGCAAAATATAAAATGGGATAAATGTTGCTGGAGTATTCATCTAATCTACTTAAGAATCGTTGAAACAATACTGTTCTCTAAAATTATTATTATTATTATTTTATTTTTGGTTACTTTTCTCCTGGGAATTATACTATAAGACTGATTTACCTTTGTGATGGAATTTTGACAATCTTATGTTAAATACTAAAGAAATTATTTGACTTTTTTTTTGAGGTAGCTGTAAGTGTGAATCATGTCAAATTAATTGAAGATTTCTCACTTTCAGGTGTATTTCTTTTTGATTTGAGGTCAGTATTATCACTTTATTTGCTGCACATTATATAAAAATGAGCTGTCATTTAGAATGTCAGATGACAATCTCTACTTCAGTAACTGAACAAATTTTGCACTTGGTTTGTCTTTCAATTAATTTCAGTGTCTAGAGTATGTTTGAATAGGAATAAAAGTAATCTGAAAACTTCATTTTAACATCATAGGGTAATGTTTCCCACTGTAGGGTTGAAAAGTGCATTTAATATGATTTTATTGGGTACCCACCATGTGCTAGCACTGTACCACGTGCTTGAGACAGGGTCCTGTGGCTAGAGCAAGCTGCGTGGAAAGGACAGTTTTAGGAAATGCATTCCAAGCAGTAGGCATGATCTAGGTCATGTGATATCTGGATAGGGAGCACCCAGGACAATGGTGTATCTCTTCTCTCAGTGGTTAACTTTCCAGTAAAATAGATTTGAGTGCAACAAGAAAGGCTGGATGCAAAGCTGGTGCAGAGCTGGGAATGAAGCTGAAAATACTAGCTTGTTTTTTCACCTGCATTGAAACCTTGAAATAGCCCTTTCCTTGACTTCGAGCCATGACCAAGAGCCAGCCAAGGCCAGTCCTTGTAGTCACACCCTCAGACCTTAACTGGTGAGGCCTCAGATGCATGTGAATTCCGTCCTAGCTAGAGTGTTGGAAGCATCCATTTCTTCATTTGCAAAATGAGAGCAATAGTTCCTTCCTCATGAAAATGTCATGAGTATTCTCTGCAGCAATTTATTTAAAATGCTCATCCCAGAGCCTTGCGCATATTAAGAGATTAATAAATATTTGCTGTTGGAATGATTATGTAATTGTTATAAAGGATTTTTTAAGCATGGGTGAGGGCTATCTGGGAAATGACATATACAGTCATTTGACATACAGACATATGGGGTCATTTTATGAGAAAAGATAATCGGTTGTAGTGATGATGATAATTTAAGTAGAGAATTTCCCTTTTGAATAATATGCTTGATCTTATTCCAAGGTATTCTTCAAATGTTCCTTTCCTTTGATCCCCTAAACATTAAACTACATTAACTAATGAAGTGAATAACACTTCCAATGGGCTTGACATTTTCTGGCCAGTTGAAAAAATTAACCCTGCTGACTATAAACAGTCAGAAAATTGGTAACCTTTCAGCCACAAGCATCATTATAAAGCTTAAAAAGTAAATAGAAAATGATTTATGTCTTGAAAGTATGTTGCGGAGTCATGCAATCCCATGAGCACAAGGCTGGATTTCTATGAAGGCAGTTTACCCAGCAAACTCTGGGAGATAGTGAAGGACAAGGATGCTTGGCATGCTGCAGTCCATGAGGTCACAAAAATGGGACATGGCCGAGTGACTGAACAACAACAACTACAGATAGACACTATGTTGTATGGCAGATCTCTCTAAAATATATTCGTCTAGCTAAGAGTTGGGCACGACTGAGCGACTTCACTTTCACTTTTCACTTTCATGCATTGGAGGAGGAAATGGCAACCCACTCCAGTGTTCTTGCCTGGAGAATCCCAGGGATGGGGAAGCCTGATGGGCTGCCATCTATGGGGTCGCACAGAGTCGGACACGACTGAAGCGACTTGGCAGCAGCAGCAGCAGCAGCAGCAGCATAACTGAAACTTTATGCCCATTGAACACTGCCCATGGCCCCCCCCACCTTCTGGCAGCTGTGGTTGTTTCCCCTGCTCCTTTTGAGTATGTTATATTCCTCATGTAAGTGGAGTCATGCAGCATTTGTCCTGCTGGGACTGGCTTATATCACTCAACATAGTGTCCACCAGGTTCATCCATGCTGTTGCATATGGTAGGATTTCCTACTTTGTAAGGCTGAATAATGCTCCATTATAAGTATTGTTATATACCACCTTTTCTTTCTTTATTCATCTGTTGTTGGGCACTTGGCTCCTCCCATATTGTCTACTATGAACGATAGTGCGATGAGTGTGTGCTCAGTCACTTCAGTTGTGTCTGACTCTCTGCAACCCGGTGGACTGTAGCCCACAGAGTCTCTGTCCTTGAGATTCTCCAGGCAAGAGTACTGGAGTAGGTTGCCCGATCCTACAGGGGAATCTTCCGAATCCAGGGATCCAGCCTGAGTCTCTCTGTGTCTCCTGCATTGGCGGGCAGGTTTCTTTACCACTAGTGCCACCTGGGCTGCAGTGAATATGGGAGTGTAAACATCTCTTTGGTTTTAATGTTTTACTGTTGTAGCTTGGTGCTTGGATATCATGTGCTTATGTTGATTTGGTATTATTATCAGCTTCATTTGTGGATGGGAAAACCAAGGCTTAGAATGACCACATTTAGATGTCAGTTTCTTGTGCCCTGCCTTGGAGTATTATAGTGAGATTTTGAGTGTGGACTCCAGTCTAGAGTGATCTCTGCTTATGTCATATAGTGGCAGAAAGCAGTGCCATATCATTAAATAGCAGAGATAGGACAAACCTGTATCTTCAGCATTTCAGCACAGCAATTGTCATCCTTTTCACCTCTAGTTACTTTATTAACAAAAGCAAGACATCATGAATCAAAGTTCCTTGCAAGCCTTAAGCAAGCAGGAGTACTGGTATACTTCTGATTTTCTGTCCATCTCATGGCTCCCCATCCCTATGCTCCAGCCACTTAGTTCTTCTTTCTGTGCCTTAATTTACCAATTTTATTTTTACCTCAAGGGTATCTCACTTCCTACTTTACATTGCCTCATTTTCCTCTGAACTTTACATTACTGTGTCTTTCTTGCATCCACATCTTAGTATAGCTCAGGTCTTACTGCTAGTGAGAGGTTTTTCCTGATATTTCTCTCCTTGAATCGTCAACTGTTTACTCCCTATTTTTTTATTTTCAGGATACCATTTATTTGTATATTTGTAAATTGTCTTACCGACTGAAATGTACAGTCGGTAAGACAAGGACTCTCCTGTCTCATTCAATTCTGAACCTGAATGCAGTGTACATCGTAGGAACTCAGGAAACCTTGTTAAATGTGCAGTGGAATATTGATTGCAGTGAAGAGAAAATATCATGGGAGCAGGCATATCTAATTCCTTCAAGTAAAATTCAGTTTTTCTAGCACATCAGTTGCATCCATACTTGAGAATAAGTGGCTAAACTTAGGAATTATGAAAAAGGCAAAATGAGAGATCTAGGCTTTGGTCAGTTATCAGAGACTCTCTGACAATCTAGGGGAAAAATGCATTTCTGGCATAATAAGACAGCAAATAAAGCAACAGTTCTGGCTGAGAATCACTGGGAAAATGGGTCACAGGTTTAGTGTAACTTAGTGTTAAGGGGCTCCTGAAAAGCATCACATTAAATCTCATGGCAAAACTCATTTCTATCCTTCTTCTGTTAAGTAGGTCCAGAGAATCAAAAATAATAATAATAATTCTGATACTATAATAAGCCCATATAATTATTTATTTTTTTAAACATTTTTATTTTGTATTGGGGTATGGCCTGGAAAATCCCATGGACAGAGGAGCCTGGTAGGCTGCAGTCCATGGGGTCACGAAGAGTTGGACACGACTGAGTGACTTCACTTTCATGCACTGGAGAAGGAAATGGCAACCCACTCCAGTATTCTTGCCTAGAGAATCCCAGGGATGGGGGAGCCTGGTGGGCTGCCATCTATGGGGTTGCACAGAGTCGGACACGACTGAAGCGACTTAGCAGCAACAGCATAGCCAATTAATGTTGTAATAGTTTCAAGTAAACAGTGAAGGGACTCAACCATACTTAAAAATGTATCCATTTTCCTCCAAACTCCCCTCCCATCCAGGCTACCACATAACATTGAACAGAATAATTCCAATTGCTATATGGTAGGACCATGTTCCATAGTTCATCAGGCACTCTATCAAATCTAGGCCCTTAAATCTATTTCTCACTTCCACTGTATAATCGTAAGGGATTTGATTTAGGTCATACCTGAATGGTCTAGCGGTTTTCCCTACTTTCTTCAATTTCAGTCTGAATTTGGCAATAAGGAGTTCATCATCTGAACCACAGTCAGCTCCTGGTCTTGTTTTTGCTGACTGTATAGAGCTTCTCCATCTTTGGCTGCATAGAACATAATCAATCTGATTTCAGTGTTGACCATCTGGTGATGTCCATGTGTAGAGTCTTCTCTTGTGTTGTTGGAAGAGGTTGTTTGCTATGACCAGTGCATTTTCTTGGCAAAACTCTATTAGTCTTTACCCTGCTTCATTCCGCATTCCAAGGCCAAATTTGCCTGTTACTCCAGGTGTTTCTTGACTTCCTACTTTAGCATTCCAGTCCTCTATAATGAAAAGGACATCTTTTTGGGGTGTTAGTTCTAAAAGGTCTTGTAGGTCTTCATAAAACCGTTCAACTTTGGCTTCTTCAGTGTTACTGGTTGGGGCATAGACTTGGATAACTGTGATATTGAATGGTTTGCCTTGGAAACGAACAGAGATCATTCTGTTGTTTTTGAGACTGCATCCAAGTACTGCATTTTGGATTCTTTTATTGACCATGATGGCTACTCCATTTCTTCTGAGGGATTCTTGCCTGCAGTAGTAGATATAATGGTCATCTGAATTAAATTCACCCATGCCAGTCCATTTTAGTTCGCTGATTCCTAGAATGTCGATGTTCACCCTTGCCATCTCTTGTTTGACCACTTCCAATTTGCCTTGATTCATGGACCTGACATTCCAGGTTCCTATGCAATACTGCTCTTTACAGCATCGGAACTTGCTCTGTCACCAGTCACAGCCACAACTGGGTATTGTTTTTGCTTTGGTTCCATCCCTTCATTCTTTCTGGAGTTATTTCTCCACTGATCTCCGGTAGCATATTGGGCACCTACTGACCTGGGGAGTTCCTCTTTCAGTATCCTATCATTTTGCCTTTTCATGCTGTTCATGGGATTCTCAGTGCAAGAATACTGAAGTGGCTTGAGATTCCCTTCTGCAGTGGACCACGTTCTGTCAGACCTCTCCACCATGACCCGCCAGTCTTGGGTTGCCCCACAGGCATGGCTTGGTTTCACTGAGTTAGACAAGGCTGTGGTCCTAGTGTGATTAGATTGACTAGTTTTCTGTGAGTATGGTTTCAGTGTGTCTGCCCTCTGGTTCCCTCTTGCAACACCTACCATCTTACTTGGGTTTCTCTTACCTTGAGCATGGGGTATCTTTTTCATGGCTGCTCCAGCAAAGCACAGCTACTGTTTCTTACCTTGAACGAGGGGAATCTACTTACCACTGCCTTCCTGACAGGGATCAAGACCATCCCCATGGAAAATAAGTGCAAAAAAGCAAAATGGCTGTCTGGGGAAGCCTTACAAATAGCTGTGAAAAGAAGAGAGGTGAAAAGCAAAGGAGAAAAGGAAAGATATAAGCATCTGAATGCAGAGTTCCAAAGAATAGCAAGAAGAGAAAAGAAAGCCCCTTCTTCAGTGATCAATGCAAAGAAATAGAGGAAAAGAACAGAATGGGAAAGACTAGAGATCTCTTCAAGAAAATTAGAGATATCAAGGGACATTTTATGCAAAGATAGGCTCAATAAAGGACAGAAATGGTCTGGACCTAACAGAAGCAGAAGATATTAAGAAGAGGTGGCAAGAATACACAGAAGAACTGTACAAAAAGGATCTTCATGATCTGGATAATCACAATGGTGTGATCTTTCATCTAGAGCCGGATATCCTGGAATGTGAAGTCAAGTGGGCCTTAGAAAGCATCACTACAAACAAAGCTAGTGGAGGTGATGGAACTCCAGTGGAGCTGTTTCAAATCCTGAAAGATGATGCTGTGAAAGTGGTGCACTCAATATGCCAGCAAATTTGGAAAACTCAGCAGTGGCCACAGGACTGGAAAAGGTCAGTTTTCATTCCAATGCCAAAGAGAGGCAATGCCAAAGAAGGCTCAAACTACTGCACAACTGCACTCATCTCACATGCTAGTAAAGTAATGCTCAAAATTCTCCAAGCCAGGCTTCAGCAATACGTGAACCATGAACTTCCTGATGTTCAAGCTGGTTTTAGAAAAGGCAGAGGAACCAGAGATCAAATTGCCAATATCCATTGGATCATGGAAAATCCAAGAGAGTTCCAGAAAAACATCTATTTCTGCTTTATTGACTATGCCAATGCCTTTGACTGTGTGGATCACAGTAAACTGTGGAAAATTCTGAAAGAGATGGGAATACCAGACCACCTGACCTGCCTCTTGAGAAATCTGTATGCATGTCAGGAAGCAACAGTTAGAACTGGACATGGAACAACAGACTGGTTCCAAATAGGAAAAGGAGTATGTCAAGGCTGTATCTTGTCACCCTTCTTATTTAACTTCTCTGCAGAGTACATCATGAGAAATGCTGGGCTGGAAGAAACACAAGCTGGAATCAAGATTGCTGGGAGAAATACCAATCACCTCAGATATGCAGATGATACCACCCCTATGGCAGAGAGTGAAGAGGAGCTAAAAGGCCTCTTGATGAAGGTGAAAGAAGAGAGTGAAAAAGTTGGCTTAAAGCTCAACATTCAGAATCTGGTCCCATCACTTCATGGGAAATAGATTGGGAAACAGTGGAAACAGTGTCAGACTTTATTTTGGGGGCTCCCAAATCACTGCAGATGGTGACTGCAGCCATGAAATTAAAAGACGCTTACTCCTTGGAAGAAAAGTTATGACCAACCTAGATAGCATATTCAAAAGCAGAGACATTACTTTGCCGACTAAGGTCCGTCTAGTCAAGGCTCTGGTTTTCCCAGTGGTCATGTATGGATGTGAGAGTTGGACTGTGAAGAAGACTGAGCACTGAAGAATTGATGCTTAACTGTGGTATTGGAGAAGACTCTTGAGAGTCCCTTGGACTGCAAGGAGATCCAACCAGTCCATTCTGAAGGAGATCAACCCTGGGATTTCTTTGGAAGGAATGATTCTAAAGCTGAAACTTCAGTACTTTGGCCACCTCATGGGAAGAGTTGACTCATTGGAAAAGACTCTGATGCTGGGAGGGATTGGGGGCAGGAGGAGAAGGGGACGACAGAGGATGAGATGGCTGGATGGCATCACGGACTCGATGGACATGAGTCTGCGTGAACTCTGAGAGATGGTGATGATCAGGAGGCCTGGCGTGCTGTGATGCATGGGGTTACAAAGGGGTCCCCATCAAGTGATGGGGAAGGACCATGTTTGTTATCCGTCTTAAATATAGCAGTATGTACACGTCCATCCCAAACTCCCTATCTCATACATGTATACAAAGAGATATTACTCAGGCATTAAAAATAATGAAATAATGTCGTTTGTGGCAATGTGGATGGACCTAGAGACTGAGTGAAGTAAGCCAGGATGAGGGGAGGAATGGGTGAAAGGGTACCCAAAGAAGTTTTTAAATGGTATGATAATAGAAAGCACAATGTAAATAAAATCTGCTAGTAGGAAGGTACACTCTCAGATTACAAGGCTCGTTCATTTCTTCAGTATATGCACACACACACTACTCTCATGCCTTCTTGATTTAGTCTTACTTATAGTAAGCTTCTCATCTGACAGAGAAAGAAATCTTTCTCCTGACTAGATGAGGTTTCAGTGAATTAAAGGCCAGAAGCCCTGATACCCCCTTAAGAGGACCAGCTTGGAGAAGTGGGTAGGAAAGTGACTTTCTAATATGTTCTGTGACTATAACTTTAATCATAATTATGTTAGATGCATCAGACCATGTGCTAAGTACAGTGCCTAATCCGTTTTTTTTCCATACTACTTTATCTTATTTTCAAAATACTCTCTAAAAGTAAGTACTGTTGAAATCCACATTTTTAAGGTCAAGAAAAATAAAATTAGGGGAATGTTCAGTATCACTCAGGCAGTGAATGTAGGACCTATATGATGCCAATATGTGCTCAACTCCTACTGAGTACACATTGGTACCTCCAATGCCCCAGGTCCCAGGATATCATATCATGATGCTATAGTAATATTACTTACAATGCATTTATTTGGTAATTGGCCCTGTTCAAAGTTCTCCACTTGTTTCAAGTCATTCAGTGCTCACAATAACCTATGAGATAAGAATTATCATTTTTGTTATTTCCATTTTATTTAATTTAAAAAGTTTCATTTTAAAAATTTTATTTGATATTGGAGCATAGTTGGTTAACAGTGTTGTGATACACACACACACACACACACACACACACACATATCTATTCTTTTTAAAATTCTTTTCCCCTTTAGTTTATTACATAATACTGAGCAGAATTCCCTGTGCTATACAGTAGGTTGTTACTAGTTATCCATTTCATATATATTAGTGTGTACATATCAATCCCAAACTCCTAAATATCACTTTTCTCCAGATAACCATAAGTTAATTCTCTAAGACTGTGAGTCTGTTTCTGTTTTATAAATAAGTTCATTTGTATTTTTTCTTTTTAAATTTCACACATAAGTGATATCATATGATATTTCTCTGTCTGACTTACTTCACTCAGTATAACAGTCTATAGGCTCATTCATGTTACTACAAATGGCATTATTTCATTCTTTTTAATGGCTGAGTAAGATTCCATTGTGTATATGTACCACATTGCCTTCATCCATTCCTCTGTCCATGGATATTTAGGTTACTTTTGTGTTTTGGCTATTGTAAACCATGCTGCAATGAATATTGGGGTGGATCCATGCACCCCAATATATTTTTTCTCCAAATATATGTCTAGGAGTGAGATTGCAGGATCATGTGGTAACTCTATTTTAGTTCTTTAAGGAACCTCCATACTTTTCTCTATACTGGTTATGTCGATTTACATTCACACCAGCAGTGTAGAAGGGCTCCCTTCTTAACACACTCTCCCCAGTCAGTATATATTATTTGTGGATTTTTTGAAGATCACCATTTTGTCTAGTGTGTGTGATACCTCATTGTAGTTTTGATTTGTATTTGTCTAATAAATAGTGATGTTGTGTATCTTTTCATGTGCCTCTTGGCCATCTGTATATCTTCTTTGGAGAAATGTCTCTTTAGGTCTTCTGCCCATTTTTGATTGGATTGTTTGTTTTATTGATATTAAGCTGTATGAGCTGTTTATAAATTTAAAACTGGACAGTGCATGGAAAAAATGAAATTAGAACATCCTTTAACATCACACACAGAAATAAGCTCAAAATGTTTTAGTAATAGCACTTACTAAACATTTATTATGTACTTGGCCCTGTTCAAAGTTCTCTACATGTATCAACTCATTCAGTGCTCACAATAACCTATGAAATAATTACTTTTATTATTGTTTTTTTCTTTTGTTGTTGTTGTTCTCATTTTATAAACAGGAAAAAAATCAAGGCCAGGAATAGTTGAATAGCTTTCCCAAGCCCTCCTATCTAGTAACCAGTGATAGTTTTGAACTATCTGGTCCCAGATATCATGCTCTTAGGCAGTATGCAGTATACTTTGAAAATACAAACTATGGTGTTTTCCTATCTTTTGATCCCTAAGTCTCATGACCACTGATTTTAAAGAAAACCTTTCATGGTATGAGCCTCATCGTGGGGTGCATATTATTAGCCAGCATCATGCCGTAGGTAAAGAGTTAAGGGTCTTTTCAGAGGAAAGCCCTGGAGTCTGAACTGAACTGATGCCCTAGTGGTTTCAGGACACAAGGGACCCCTTCTAGAAAAGCCCAAGCTGGACCTCATTTCCTATGGGGGTATTTGAGTGGAAGGACCTATTTGTTTATATTAGTTATTTATTTGTTTGCTTGTCCATTTTTTATATTCCTCTCTGGCACATCAGCTTCTTCAGAGAGGGACCTTTTCTGACTTGTTTAACTTTGTATGTACAGTTCTTAACCCAGGGACTGAAAGGTAGTAAGCATTCAATAGATATTTGTACAAAAAAAAGAGAATTTAACTTGGACTATAAAGAAAGCTGAGCGCTGAAGAACTGATGATTTTTGAACTGTGGTGTTGGAGAAGATTCTTGAGAGTCCCTTGGACTGCAAGGAGATCCAACCAGTCAGTTCTAAAGGAAATAAGTCCTGTATATTCGTTGGAAGGACTGATGCTGAAGCTGAAAGTCCAATACTTTGGCCACCTGATGTGAAGAACTGACTCAATGGAAAAGACCCTGATGCTGGGAAAGATTGAAGGCAGGAGGAGAAGGGGACGACAGAGGATGAGATGGTTGGATGGCATCACCAGCTCAATGGACATGAGTTTGAGTAGGCTCTGGGAGTTGGTGATGGACAGAGAACTGGAACTGGAACTGACTGGAACTGGTGTGCTGCCATCCATGGGGTCACAAAGAGTTGGACATGAACGACTGAGCAACTGAACTGAACCTTGGGCAAGGCACAGAACCTCTCAGAGACTCAATTTCTTCACATGGGAAATGAAGAATAAGCGTTCTTCCCTCCAGAAGTGATGATTAGGATGAGCTCATGAGTGTAAAGTACTTAGCGAAAGGTCTTGTTAATAATAACTAGTATTCTTCCTTGCTCTCTCATCCTTAAATGAACCTAGTGGCAACCACAGCATTGCTTGCTTGCTTGCTCTCTCCGCTTGGGAACCCTTAGTTTCGTTGTTGTTTTGTTTTGTTTTTAATAATAAATTCACTTCTCAGTGATAAATATCCTTCTTTGGGTATACAAAGATAGGCAAAGATGTTTACATTATTTCAGTAAGTGAAAAAGCCTTGTATTAATAGCACAGGATACAGAATGTGATTTTATATATGTAAAAAGGTGTATGTTTCCATGGGAAAACGGTAGAACTATATATACAAAATGTTAAAAGTAGGACTACTAGTGCTAGGTTATGGTTATTTTCTTTCCTTTCATTTGTTTTGTCTTATTTTTCATATATTCCACGACAAACATGGTGTTATTTTGTATTAAAAATACCAATGCCTCAAACTGTGTGGCTTGACCAGTACCAAGCAGAGGGGAACCATTTCCTTCCGTAAGGTTAAGACTTCATTTTTCAACCAAATTCAGAAAGTGAGGAAGATCTCCAGGAGTGAAAACAAAAGTCATTTCCTTTAGGCCTCCACATGTCTTTTTTTTTCTTCTTTTTTTTTAAACTAATTTCTATCTGTGTGTAGTTGCTTTACAGTGTCATATTGATTTGTACTGTATGGCAAAGTGAATTGTTAGCTATTACTACTAATGCTCTTTCTCTCAGGACATAACATAGTCATAAATATTTGCCATTGCCAATGTGGGGTACAGGCACCGATATCTCTCACTTAGTTCAGGTTTTCTCACCCTCTGTTGTAGATATGCTCCTGGAAAGATTTGTAGGAGTCAAATTTCTGTGAATTGAAAGCTTAAGGGACTCTTCTGTGTAAATGAATTCTGTTGAGGATCTGTATGAAAGATAATTAGCTCCTCCTCTTCCATTCCAGTTTCTCTGCATTCACTTTGTGTATTTTTAGCTCATTCAGTGAAATAAAATAAACTGATGAGTGTATTATTAAGCATTGTATATCAGCATTTTTAATGGCTGCTTTGTATTCCATTGAGTGGATATCTGAAAAGTTATTTAATCAGTGTCTAACCTCAGTGTTTAGATTGTTTCTGTTCTTTTTCATAACATTTAGCATTATTGTAATTATAAATTTGAATACTTTTCATAGGTTGTTTCCAAATGACATATGTTTCTGAGGATCTGGTAATATAGTGCAAATTATTTTGCATTATTGCTATACAAATTCCACCAGCAGCAGAAGAAAGTTTATATTTCTTTATGACTAGTTTTGAATATTATTATTATTCAAACATGCTGATAGGATAGCTGAAAGTGGTCCCTTATATTGGAAGAATTTCCATTTCTTTGCTTACTTGTGTGAATGAAAAATTTCCTCAAAGATTTATATAGCATTGCTATGCCTTTTGATTTTTGTAGTAGATCATAGTACAGACATAGGAAGAAAAACTATTTGTACATATTCTATTTTATTAGCTAAATGACCTAGGGCAAACTAACTTCTCAGTGCCTCATAAGATGGCCTTGATGACAGTACCCAATGATAGTGTTTGAGCTGCTGCATCCAACTTTGCTTGAATGCCACATTTGGAATTCCAAGTTACATCAGTGATCTGAGTTGGATTTCTGTCTCTGGCAACTGAAGGAATCTTGTCTGATTCAGGATAAACAAATTCCGTATCATTTCAGATGCTCAGATTGAGGATGGATGAGACTACTGTTTCAGTAGTATTGTTATCAGGGACTCATGCTTTAGAGAAGGTGTAAAACTAGACCTCTAAGCTGCTGAACTGAACTGAAGCTTACTGAAATTCTATGACAGCCTTTTTTGTTATTTCAGACTCTTACCCAGTTAAATGCACGTTACTTAATGGTTTGCCCTTTTGAACTTCTGAAAGCAGGTCTGTCAGCTTGAAATTTGTAGTCATTTGAGCCAGGGCTTGTGTGGTCAGTATCCTCCTCCATTCCAGATATATTCTCTGCCCCTTCCCACCTTGCTCTGTGCCTTGGGAGAGCTGTTTGTTAGATTACATCAGTGGGTTCTCTTTCCTTCTGGCCTGGGCCAAAAACTGATAGGAAAAGGGACACCTGAAGAAATTGTGGTGCTGGTATTAATTTTCTTGGATCCATTCCTGTGACATCACCAGTGCTGACTGCTTTCTTTAACCAAAGCTGTATCACTTCAGGGGATCATTTCCACAGAGCTCTCTGGCTCCATGTTCTGATAACTGCTTCCTTTCCTTGCTGTTTTATCTTGATGACTTTGTTCAGTCACTCAGTTGTGTCCAGCTCTTTGTAGCCCCATGGACAGCAGCATGCCAAGCTCCTCTGTTCTCTACCATCTCCCAGGGTTTGCTCAAACTGCTGTCTACTGAGTCGGTGATGCTATCTAACCATCTCATCCTCTGCTGCCCCCTTCTTTTGTCTTCAGTCTTTCCCAGCATCAGGGTCTTGTTTTATCTTAGGGATGATAGTCATGCAACACCTCATAGTTTCCCAGTGTCCTGGCTCCATGTATGACTCTCCGTAGGCTACCCGTTTGTGTTACCATCTGTTTCTTCCTAGGATCCAAAGTGATGCAGAAATATGTATTTTCGCATTCTCTGGCTAGTTGTCTAAGCCTGTAGAGTTCAGGAGGCTCAGCGGTTGGATTCTGGCCCAAGAAATCCTACCACCTATCAAGTTATATCCCAGAACCAATAGCCCTGGAAAAAGCCATTTAGAATTCAGGTAGAAGTTGTTGACAATCCTATTAAACATATCACAATAACATGAATTAACCAATCCAGAAAATAGTCATGAAAAAGAGTTAATACTGGAAACTTGTTGAGTATTTCTTATGTTTTATATTTTTCATGTATGCTGATCTTGAATAAGTATAACTGTCAATGCTCATGCAGAAATCTTATTGAGTAGAGTTCTGTAAATCATTAGTATAATATATATTAATATCAATTAATATTAAATTCATTAATTTAAAATTACAGAGAGCACTAGTTTCTGGCTTCTTAAGTCGAACGTGTATATATTTTTAAGCTAGAACATGTATATTAATACTTTAGTTGAAAGTATGACTTGGATTAGAAGAATCCTGGATTAGATTTTTAAATCAACTACTAACTAGTTGTGTATGCTTAAGAAATGACATCATTTTTTCTAAGCTTTATTTTCCTCATTTGTAAAATGAAGGTTGTAATAATATTTATTACATATTGTATATAAAGCACTTAGTAAAGAGTAAGTGCTCTATTAAATGTTACCTATTATTAGCATCATTTGACTCCTATAATACTTTTTCCATGAATAGGCATCATCTTGCCTTCCATAACTAAAGCTAATAATCTCAGTAGCCTGTAGGGGCCAACAGGTAGCACATAAAGGAAGTAAGTTATGTACAGGTGTCAGTTTGCTGTCTTAATCTCTCCTTTGCAGTCTTACTTTTAGAGAGAAAGAGGGAGGATGAGAGAGACAGAGATATTTCTCTACTGTGTGAAAAAAAAAAAAATCTTCGTAACCTCAATAACAAATGACAGGTGACTCAGCCTAGTTTCATGATGATTGCTAGGCTTTATCAAGAGAAAAATGATTGATTTTTGAAAAGAATTACAATGTTGAGGTTGTATATGAAACTTCTAGTTTTTGTTGTTGTTGTTAAGGTAATTTTTCATAGCAGTTTTAGTTCACAGAAAGATTAAGGGGAAGGTACAATAATTTTTCATATATTTCCTGCACCTGCACTCATAGCTCTCCCAGTATTGACATCACCTACCAGATTGGTATATTCCTTACAACTGATGAACCTACATAGTTACATCATGTAGGTTCTAAAATGTTATGTAATTGAAATCGTATGATATATATATATAGCCTTTTGAGATTGGTTGTCTCACTTAGTAACTTGAAGTTAGGTTTCTTCCATGTCTTTTCATGGCTTGATAACCCATTTATATTTCCTGCTCAATAATATTCCATTGTTTGGGGGTACTGCTGTTTATTTACTGATTAGCCTGCTAAGGGCATCTTTATTGTTCCCAAATTTGGAACTTTCGAATGAAGTTTCTGTAACATTAGGTGCAGGTTTTTGTGTGGATGTAAATTTTCAGAGCCTTTGGGTAAATACGAGTGAGTGCAGTGATGGCGATGGCAGCCCACTCCAGTCCTCTCGCCTGGAAGATCCCGTGGACGGAGGAGCCCGGCGGGCTGCAGTCCACGCCGTTGCTAGGAGTCGGACGCGGCTGAGCGACTTCACCTTCACTTTTCACTTTCCATGCACTGGAGAAGGCAATGGCAACCCACCCCAGTGTTCTTGCCTGGAGAATCCCAGGGACGGGGGGAGCCTGGTGGGCTGCCGACTATGGGGCCGCACAGAGTCGGACACGACTGAAGCGACTTAGCAGCAGCAGCAGCAGTGATGCTGTATCCAACGAGAAGGGTATATTTACTTTTGTGAGAAACCACCAATTTGTCTTCCAAAGTGACTGTCATTTTGCATTTCCAACAGCAATGAATGAAAGTTCCTTTTGCTCCATATCCTCCCTAGCATTTGCTTTGGTTTTTGGACATCCTAATAGGTGTATAATGTGTCTCACTCTTTTAATTTGAATTTTCTAATGACATGTTATGCGGAGAATCTTCTTATATACCTATTTTCCATCTGTATGTCTTCTTTATGAGATGTGTCTGTTAAGTTCTTTGGATCATTTGAATAGTTATTGAGTTTTTTTAGTTAACTTTGTACATCTTGGATAATAGTCCTTTACCAGATGTGTCTTTTGCAAATATGTGTTTAAAGTCTGTCTTGTCTTCTTCTGACATTGTCTTTTGCAGAGTTACAATATTTTATTTTAAAATAAAATATTTTTTAAAAATAAAATTTTATTTTAAAAATATTGTAAAATAAAATATTTTATTTTTTATTTTTTAGGTTCCTTTTTATTTTAAAAATGTTTTAATGGATGTGTCTGTTGTATCTGAAGAAATCATTGTCATGCTCAGGGTCATCTAGATTTTTTCCTGTTACTGTCTAGTTTCTTTTTTTTTTAAGTTTTATAGTTTTAAGCCTGTAATCATTTTTGAGTTCATTTTTGTAAATGATGTCAGATTTGTTTTTGATTTTTTTCTTTTGCATATGGTTATCTAGTTGTTCCAGGACCATTTGATTAAAAAAATAAATACTTTTCCTACATTTTATTGTCTTTACATTTTTGTTAAAGATCAGTTGACTGTATTTATGAAGGTCTATTTCTGGGCTCTGTATGACTGATTTGTCTCTTTCCACGTTGTCTTAATTACCATAGCTTTATAGTAAGTCTTTAAATAGTGTTAGCCTTCCAACTTCATTCTTCTCCTTCAATGTATTATTGGCAATTCTGAGCCTCTTGCCTCTCTATATAAACTTTAGAATTCATCTGTCAATATCCATCAAATAATTTCCTGGGATGTAGGTTGAAATTTCATTGAATCTTCAGATTAAGTTGGAAAGAACTAACATCTTGGCAATATTGAGTCTTCCTATTCATTAACATGGAATCTCTATCTATTTAGTTATTCTTTAGTTATCCAGCATTTTGTAGCTTTTCTCATATAGATCTCACACATATTTTGTTACATTTATACCTAACTATTTCATTTCTTTGGATATTAAGCCAAATGGCATTGTGCATTCCAAATTTCACTTTTTCAGTGCTGATTTACTGGAAAATGACTTTTGTATATTAAATAGGGCTTCCCTGGTGGCTCAGATGGTAAAGAATCTGCTTGCAATGAGGGAGACCTGGGTTCAATCCCTGGGTTGGGAAGATTGCCTGGAGAAGGGAATGACAACCCATTCCAGTATTCTTGCCTGGAGAATTCCCATGGACAGAGGAACCTGGCAAACTACAGTCCATGGTGCTGCAAAGAGTCAAATATAACTGAATGACTAAGCACAGCACATATTGAATATGTGTCCTGAAATCTTGCTGTAATTTCTTATTAGTTCAGAAGTCTTAGGTGTTGTTGATTCAGATTTTCTGCATAGACAATATCATCATCTGCAAGGACTTTTATTTCTTCCTTCTTAATCTGTATGCCTTTTATTTCTTTTCCTTATTTTAATAGCTAAAACATTGATTGTGAGATTTAAAGTGAGGCATGGCAAGGGGACATTTTTACCATGTACCTAATCTTAGTGGAGGGCAAGAAAACAACCTCTCAATTTAAAAATATTACTCAATATATTTAAAGAGAATATTAGGAAAATAAAACACTTCTGCAACTAGAGCATAGACGGCCGGTGTGAGTTCTGACCTAGGAGGTTAAAATCACTTTTTTTTTTTTTTTAAAGTTTGTTTATTTATTTTAAAGGAGACAAAGATGAATGCTTTTAATGATAAAAGGTACAATTCACAAAGAATATAGGCATCATAAACCATTAGACGCCTAGCAGCAAAGAAGCAAAGATGCATAAAGCAAATATCAGAAGAAATGTAAGGGAAAAGAAAAAGACATATAATCATAGTAAGACATAGTAGCATTTCTCTGAGAATATTTCAGCAACTTCAGAAAAAATAAAAATTACACACATACAAAATTTCTACTTTTGAAACTGAGTAATGTTTATCTTTGTGCCAGTTACTCTAAATGTCCCATGGACATCTAGTAACAACATATGAGATACAAAATTTTAAGTATATTTGTGTAGGATACAAGATTGTTGTTCAGTCACCAAGTTGTGTCCGACTCTTTGTGACCCCATGGACTGTAGCATGCCTGGCCTCCCTGTCCCCCCGCCATCTCCTGGAATTTGCCCAAGTTCATTTCCATTACATCTGTGATGCCATCCAACCATCTCATCCTCTGTCTCCCTCGTCTCCTTTTGTCTTCAATCTTTCCCAGCATCAGGGTCTTTATATTAATCTTATATCTAAGACTCTGATGCTAGGATATAAGATTAATATAAATTAATTAAATATAAATATATTTAAATTATTAATGACACTAGTTTTAATTAGAATGATCTACAGAAAGCAGAGAAGTCAATGGTTACTTCAGCTTACATGTAATTCTCCTCTGTGTTAGAATATAGAGTAGGTCAGCCAACTAGACAGTTTCTCTGCTTTCCCTGCCCACTTCCAACTACAAATACTCTGTCCGTTGTCTCAACACCGACAGGTGATGATGAGGCTAGAAGTCTAGCAGTGAAGAGATCCTCAGTGTAACACTCATGTCCTCTTGGCAAAGAAGCTAAAAGGGGACATAAACAATGACCCTGCACCTTAAATTTTTACTAATTTCTTAGCGATCATAGTTAAAGCACACTGATAAATTAAGGGGGAAAAAGATGGATCTTGGTCTGACCTCCTTTCTGTGTTGTTTTTCCATTTGCCTGTGGGCTTTATTAAATGTGTAAGAAACAAGCAGGTCTTCAGAGGCTTGTAGCTGGAAAGCCAGAGAGCAGTGTCTAAAATAGGCATATGGCATCTACATAGTCGTTTCTAGCTAAGGAAATGCTGGGGCCAGAGGGGAGGCAGGGTAGAAATAGGGTATCCCTGAAGCTCTTCAACATTCCAAAGAGAGGAAAAATAGGATAGCGGCCTGTGGTGGGGATTAGTCGGGGGATGTATACAATCTATTCTGAGTATTTTTGTTCTTTTTAAAATAGATATATTTTTTTTTAATTTTTTTTTTTGGCTTATACTTGCTTTACAGTGCCATGTTAGTTTCTGCTGTAAGCAAAGTGAATCAGCTATATATATATATATATATATATATATATATATATACACACACACACACATATACCCCCTCTTTTTAAAATTTAATTTTATTTTTAATTGGAGGGTAATTACTTTACAATATTGTGATAGTTTCTGCCATAGAGCAGCATGAATGAGTCATAGGTATACCTATGTCCCCTCCCTCTTAAACCTCCCTCCCACCTTCCTCCCCATCCCACACCTCTAGATTGTCACAGAGCACAGGCTTTGGGTTCCCTGCATCATACAGCAAATTTCTTCTGGTTGTCTGTTTTATGTATGGTGATGTAAGTGTTTCAATAATACTTTCTCAAGTCATCCCACTCTCTCCCTCCTCCATTGTGACCATAAGTCTGTTCTTTATGTCTGTGTCTCTTTTGCTGCCCTGCAAAAAAATTAATCAGCATCATCTTTCTAGATTCCATTTATATGTGTTAGAACTAATTCAAATGCATCTCAGAATTTTTATAGCTGAGTGATATTCCATTGTCTATATGTACCACAGTTTCTTTATCCGTTCCTCTGTTGATAGACATCTAGATAGCTTCCATGCCCTAACTCTTGTAAACAATGCTGCAGTGAACAGTGGGACACATGTTTCTTTTTCAATTATGGTTTCCTTAGAGTATATTCTCAGTTACCACACAGAGCACTGAGTAGAGTTCCCTGGGCTGAAAGGTAGGTTCTCACTGAAGTGAAGTGAAGTGAAGTGAAGTGAAGTCGTTCAGTCGTGTCTGACTCTTTGCGACCCCGTGGACTGTAGCCCACCAGACTCCTCCGTCCATGAGATTCTCCAGGCAAGAATCCTGCAGTGGGTTGCCATTTCCTTCTCCAGGGGATCTTCCCGACCCAAGGATCAAACCCAGGTCTCCCACATTGCAGGCAGATGCTTTAACCTCCCAATCTCCCAATTCATCCCACCACCCCTTCCCCACCTTGGTATCCATATGTTTGTTCTCTGCCTGTTTCTCTACTTCTGCTTGTAAATAAGATCATCTATACTAATTTTTCAGATTCCACATGTGATTCTGAGTTCTTCTGGAGGGATTTAATTTTCTACAATGCCCTTCACAGATTTCACAGATCCTTAAATTAATTTTAATATGTACACTTTATGTTCTTCATTCTCACTTTCCCCTAGATTATCAATTCATTCTTTTAACCAAGTTGTTACTAAGTGAGAATTGTATCCTAGGCCCTGTGCCAGGTCCTTGGGATACTATGAAAACTAATAAGCTGTGTAGGAGATGAGAGAGATTTTAAACAAATGCATATAACATCACTTGAACAATTCTGGTGGGGATGGGAGTACAGTTTAGACATGAAGATAGTGGACTGTCTTTATTCTTCTCCTACTTCATTTGATACAAATAGAAGTTTTCACTGTTTTGTGGCTTCCAGAACGCATCAGTCTGTCAAGCTCTGCTTTAAGCTCAGTCGGTCAAGAATTTGCCTGCAGTGCAGGAGACCAGGGTTTGATCCCTGGGTTGGGAAGATCCCTTGGAGAAGGAAATGGCAACCCACTCCAGTATTCTTGCCTGGAAAATCTCATGTACAGAGGAACCTGATGGATTGCAGTCCATGGGGTCGCAAAGAGTCAGGCATGACTGAGCGACTAACACACATATGTCTTCTTTAGCTGTAAAGTCAAATCTCTTGGGTTTCAGGCAAAGCTCCTTCGCATTGTCTAGCTGTGCAACTTTGAGTACATTACTTATTTTTTCTGTGCCTTCATTTACTTATAACATGGGATTCTAATAATAACTGACTTATGAGAAAATGGAAGTAATCAAAACAGCATAAAATGAGCTTGGTAAGTATCAGGTTCATAGTTAATGTTTATTTTACTAGCTGCTAATAATGGTATACTGTAATTAATTTGTCATCTTATTAATTGTCTAATAAATTAAGTATATAGATCAGAGTGAACAAAAGTAAAAAGAGCTTTGATTGCATGGAAGATTGAGATAATAAGTGTACCAAAAAGCAAAAATACATAGATAATAATGGGGGTTATCATTTGAATATAGTTTTATTTATTTTTGGCTGTACTAGGTCTTCATTGCTGCGTGGGCTCTCTCTAACTTCTGAGAGTGGGACTGCTCTCTAGTTGCAGGGTGCAGGCTTATGATTGAAGTGGCTTCTCTTGTCATGGAACATGGGCTCTAGGTGTACATTCTTTGTTAGCTATGGCATTTGGACTCAGTGATTGTGCCTCCTGGGATCTAGAATAGACTCAATAGTTGTGGCACATGGGCTCAGTTGCCCCTCAGCATATGCTCAGCTCCTCAGCAGTTGCTGATGAGCAACCGATGTGGGATCCTCCCCAGTCAGGAGTGGAACCTGTGTCTCCTTCACTGGCAGGTGGATTCTTTACCAGTGAACCACCAGGGAGAAGCCCTCATTTGAATTTTTAAAATGAGCTGTGATGTTAGATTTCCTGTGAATTCAAATATTACTGACAATGAATCAAATTTCAGGTTTTTGTTAAAAAAAAAAATCAGTGTAAATGCTTCTATTCTACACTCAATTTAGCCAATGTTGACAGACAGTTCTAAACTGCTAAGTATATTAGACAAGATGCTATCATTTGCAAGTGATAGAAGTGGAATTTGGATTAGGTTCCTGTAGGTTTGTATCGGAGAAGCAACGGCACCCCACTCCCGTACTCTTGCCTGGAAAATCCCATGGATGGAGGAGCCTGGTGGGCTGCAGTCCATGGGGATCACAAAGAGTCGGACACGACTGAGCGACTTCACTTTCGCTTTTCACTTTCATGCATTGGAGAAGGAAATGGCAACCCACTCCAGTGTCCTTGCCTGGAGAATCCCAGGGACAGGGGAGCCTGGTGGGCTGCTGTCTATGGGGCTGCACAGAGCTGGATACGACTGAAGCGACGCAGCAGCAGCAGCAGCAGCAGCAGCAGCAGCAGCAGCAGCAGCAGCAGCAGCAGGTTTGTGTAGGGGAGAACTGACATGGAGGGTAAGAGGAACTGGTAAACAACTCCCCCAACACAACTGTTCTCTCTCCTTTCTCTGCTGATTTCTGAACTTTAGCTTTTTTAAATCACTTCTACTGTAGGTGAGTGTCCATCCAGCAAAATAAATGGCTTTGTGTTCTCATCTGTTTAGGGAGAATTCCCTTATTCCCAGCTTGATCTTGAAAAATTTGGGCAGAGTCCGATTGGCTTTGCTTAGGCCACATGCCCACACGCTGCACCAATAACGGCGATGAGGACGGAGGGACACTCTGTGGTCCTACCAGTCTCCGCCAGCACCCTCCCCTGTAACTAGGCAGTGCATCACTAGAAATAGTTGTGAGGAATAGAACTGGGACACAGTTGTGGAAATTTTGCCTGTCAGTCATCCCAATTTGTATCTACTTCATGGGAGGTGGAAAGTATTTTTATAGTGCATGAAATTCACTTACATGTATCTATTCATAGTATCTGATGCTTGATTTATATCAAAGATATTTGGACTACAATGAATGGTGAGAATTTTACTCTACGTTTTGGTGGTATGACATTGGACTTCGTTTCTCAAACATATATCCTAGTTCAGTTTCCCGCAGTATCTTATTAGTTCCTTAACTCTATCCAGGAAATTCTACCAACTTCAAAAGGAATCATAAATATTATTAATATTTTTAAAATCTGTGTTTTATTGCTAAGAATAAGACCCTGAGGAAGGAAAGGAAAATGCAGTGCCATTATTCTTTATAATCCCATATATTAGGTAGGCACAGAAGTGTCCTGTGCATGGGACAGGTATAAAACATAGTTTCCTGGGTGGAGTGTAGGGAGATTTCAGTGGGTCTCTATTCCCTTCCTCTCTACCTTCTCTTTCCTCTGATGGAGGCTAAGGCTTTATGACCCAGTTTGCATGCAGAGCTTGTATTCACCAGAACAGGTGTTTTACTCTAGTTTTATACCATGCAATTATTATAGAAGGGTACTAAAGATTCTTAGACACAGAAAACTCAGAAATATTTTTTTTCTGGATGAAGAGCCTTTTCACATTTGTATAGCATTTTCACACCTCTCAAATATGCCTACACCTTGAACATTCTCCCTCTTAACTGGAAAATAGTAGATCTCCAATTTACTCAAACATTTTCTACAGGTATAATATTCATAAAAATTCATACAGGTTAGATGTATATTATTCAAATGTTTAGGCATAACTACCTGATGTACAGTATAATCTGATGAAAATTAAATTGTTTGAGTTTATACATTCAAACATTGTAAGAAACATTTGGCTGATGAGGAGCTATCTATATTTAAACTGATTATGATTTTGTTTTATAACCACCCTTTACCATCATCTTTTAACTCGAGGAGGAAGCTTTTAAATTTCAATTAAAAATCAAGACTCCTCTGTCTCCAGTGAAATGCTCAATTCAGATAAAATTCATTAAGTAGCTACTGTAAGTGGTACTCTGCACCAATAGAATTAGATTGAATGCAGAATAACTCTGTTACCCTAATATCATTATTGTTGTGAGACCAGTGGAAGATTCAGATTATTGAGGCAAATGTCTCCACAGAAAATGCAGTTGAACTGCAATTTTTATCAATATAATTTCAGATTTTTGTCAATTTTATGACTAAGCTGAAAAATACAGAAAGGAAGTGACTTATGGGGCTTACATAAGGTTTTTTTTTTTTAATTATTGGAATATAGTTGATAGACAATTCACAATTTTCCAATGTTATGCTCCATGAGTAAGTAGAGTATAACTGTAGTTATTATAAAATATTGATTGTATTCCTGTGTTATACAATATATCCGTATAGTTTATTTTATACCTATTAGTTTGTACCTCTTAATTCCCTGCCTCTAATTCCCTCCCCTGTTCCCACTCCCTACTGGTAACCACTAGTTTGTTCTCTGTGAATCTGCTTATTTTTTGCTAAAGTCATACTGAATGGATAAAGATAATGTTATACACTCACACACTCATACACACACACACACACACACACACACACACACAATAGAATACTAATCAGACATAAAAAAGAATGAAATTTTGCCATTTGCAGCAACATGGGTGGATGTGAAGGTTATTATGTTGAGTAAAATAAATCAGACAAAGACAAATACTGTATGATATTACTTATGTGTGGAATCTAAAAAAATTACCTAAGTTTTGAATCCCTAACTTTCTTTTCCTAGTCTCCCCCATGGCCTATATCATATATAAGTGGAAGAATGCTACTTAATATGATTGATGGAGATTTAAAAATAACTCTTTTCTCTCTTTTTAGAGCTGTGAAATACTGTGGTTTGTTGGTTTAAAGCAGATGGATTTAAAATAATTTTTTTTTTTGAGCTTGGAATTCAGTGAGGAGTTACATTCTCCTTTTGTTTTGCTAAACATTACATTTAAGGTGTGAATCACTTGTTGTGGAAATGTTCCTAAATGTGGGTGGAAAAATTCCCAGACCCAGTTACACAAACATTAAACAAAATAGTTGCTCATTAAATAACAACAATAATAATAAAAGTAGAATGACTCATTCTGCCAGGATAATTAACTGTTGATTATATTTCAGTGTTAAAGTTATTTCTTGGAATGAATTTAGATTTATTTTTTTCTTTGTGTGCATTTTTAACAGTTAACCCAAAGCATTTATGTATAGTAGGAGAGGAAAACTGGTGTTTAAAATAAAATTACACTTACAGGGCATCAATTGGGCAAAAACAACTTGATTGTAGACTTCTCCAGGGCAAAGAGAATGAACAAATGCATCTTTATAACCTTTGTCAGAACTGTTAGTATATGTCTTTCTCTTGAAAGATACTCAGAAAAGAATGGTAAATGAGTGAACACATACATGCATGTATTAAATAAAAATTAACAGAGAAATTGAAGCTGGTTTAAATATTGAATTGCTTAAAAATAAGAATGTGGAAGCAATCTAAATGCCCATCAACAGATGAACGGAGAAAGACAACATGGTATAGGGGCTTCCCTGGTGGCTCAGTGGTAAAGAATACACCTGTCAATGCAGGAGATGTGGGTTCCATCCATGGCCTGGGAAGATTCCACTTGCTGTGAAACAGTTAAGCCCGTGTACCACAACTGTTGACCTGTGCTCTAGATCTCAGAAATGGAAACGACTGAGCCCATGAGCTGCAGCTACTGAAACCTGTGCACCACAGAGCCTGTGCTCCGCAAGTGAAGCCACCGCAATAAGAAGCCCACACACCACAACTAGCGGGTAGCTCCTTATCACTGCAGCCAGAGAAAACCCACACATAGCAAGGAAGACTCAGTACAGCCGTAAATAAATAGGTAAGCTAAAGGAAGGGGCTTTAGTCAGTTGGGTCAAGTTGATAGCCAAGTTAGATGAGCACAGAGACATGATTGTGGGGTTTAGCAACATGGAGGTTGTTAGAAGCTTAAAAGATGTAGTTTACATGCACAATGGAATATTATGCAGCCATAAGAGAGAAGGTGTGTGCATACTCAGTTGTTTAGTTGGTCTGACTCTTTGTGACCCCGTGGACTGTAGCTTTCCATGCTTCTCTGTCCATGGGATTTCCAGGCAAGAATATTGGAGTGGGTTGCCATTTCTTTCTGCAGGGGATCTTCCTCCAGAGATTGAACCTTTGTCTCTTGCTTGGCAGGCAGATTCTTTACCACTAAGCCATGTGAAAAACCATTCCCCTTATAGAAATCATCTAAAATAGCCCAACACATAGAATTAGAGAGTAGAATGGTGTTTCCAGGAGCTGGAGGAACAAAAAAATGGAATTTTTTGTTCAGTGGGTATTAAGGTTCAGTTAAGTTAGATGAACAAGTTCTAGAGATCTGCCCTACAACTTTGTGCATATAGTTAACAATATTGTATTGCACATATGAAAATTTGTTGAGAGGCTAGGTCTCATGATGTTTGCCAAATTAAATAAATGGGGCAATATAGAAACTTCCGTGGATCTGAGCTTATAGTTGATCTCAGAGAACAGCTTAATGGATGCCAAGAATTAAAGTTACTAGAGCTCTGTAGGTCATGAACACCCAGAAAATGAAGCCATCTGAAGTTCTCATTCACAGTTAGCTCTACATTCCTCATGTAAATGCTTATGTGGATCCATTCCCCAGTTGGTGTTCACAGGACACTTTCCTCCAAGATAGTGATGAAAGAGCAATGTGGAAAGGGTTCCCTGCTTTCTAAGTTTAAAAAGAGCAACCTAAATGCAGATAAACCCCTAAAGTACAGATTTCTTTATTACAGACTTCTAGAAGATTCTAATACACTAACATGAAGTATGAATCTCAGAAAGAGGCTAGAGATAATCTCTTTCCATATTGCTTGAATGTAGAATTATTTGTCCATGATGTCTATTGGTTTGTGGTAGAATTGTTTGTGATGCATTACTTTGCCAACAAAGGTCCATCTAGTCAAAGCTATGGTTTTTCCGGTAGTCATGTATGGTTGTGAGAGTTGGACTTTAAAGAAAGCTGAGCACCAAAGAATTGATGCTTTTGAACTGTGGTGTTGGAGAAGACTCTTGAGAATCCCTTGGACTGCAAGGAGATCAAACCAGTCCATCCTAAAGGAAATCGGTCCTGAATATTCATTGGAAGGACTGAAGCTGAAACTCCAATACTTTGGTCACCTGATCCAAAGAACTGACTCATTGGAAAAGACCCTGATGCTGGGAAAGATTGAAGGTGGGAGGAAAAGGAGACCACGGGGGATGAGCTGGTTGGATGGCATCACCGACTCAATGGACATGAGTTTGAATAAGCTCCAGGAGTTGGTGATGGACAGGGAAGCCTGGTGTGCTACAGTCCACAGGGTTGCAGAGTCAGAAATGACTGAGTGACTGAACTGAGCTGTGATACATCTACTAATATCTCCTAAAATTAGATTTAAGCAGAATATAAACAACTGGTCTAGAGTTTGGTTGCAAAACACTGGTCTAGAGAATTAGTGCTAAAATTTAGCCATTTGGCAAATTCATCCGTGTTTGCAAATGTCAGCAGGGTTAATTTATCTATTTGATATGTGAAATAACCAATCTAGTGAAAGAAGTCACGATCGGCAGAATCATGGTGATGATGATGATTAAAGAGAAACTTAAATGAATACTTGCCATATGCTTCAGTTCAGTTCAATCACTCAGTTGTGTCTTCAAGGTTGGATCTCCTTGCAGTCCAAGAAACTCTCAAGAGTCTTCTCTAACATCACAGTTCAAAAGGATCACTTCTTTCTTTTTTTCAATTGAAGTATAATTGTTTTACAATGTTGTATTAGTTTCTTCTGTATAACAGAGTGAATCAGCTATGTGTATACATATATCCCCTCCCTTTTGAACTTCCCTCCCGCGCCCGCCCATATCACCCTTCTTGGTTGTCGATAAACTCATATTTTCATAATAATCTCAAAAATAACTTCTTTAGCTGGATTGTTCAGCCAGTATGCAATCAGTGATGACACATTGCATTTGGTTGATCATATCTCTTTTAAAATTTTGATCTTGAACACTCTCAAATCCTCTTCTCTTCCTTATTCTGGCTTCCCTTCTGGACACCTCCCTCAACCTCCTGCCTGCCTTACTGACTTCTTGAAGAATTCAAGCCTATTATCCTTTAGAGATGTCCCACTTTCTGGGTTTGTCTGATTATTTCCTTTTATTTCTTTATCTTGTTTTTGTTTTTCCTGTAAATGTAAATTGGATCAAATTCAGATAAAAATTTTTTTGAGCAGGATTGCTTTAGGCAACACTTTATTTCATGAAGCATCATATTAGGAGGCATTTAACACATACTTTTCCATAATTAACAGTGATTATATAATTGGTCAGTGGGTTCAGATAGTGAAGGCTAGATTTCTCCATTATAAACTTTCATTCTCCACTTCATGTCTGAAAACGTTATGGTTGATACTTTACATCTTGTGAGTATGCAATCAATAACGTTTTATTTGTTTCTTTAAACATTCAGCAATGCTTTTTCCTGATTTATTTTATTGTCATTTATTTTCTAATTGTTTAGTTTTTTAATTATTTAATTCTTTGTATATTTATTAACTATAATTCTTCTGTAAGGAAGCGCTATTTCTCAAAACACTAGAGCTGTTTGGTTTCCTGAATTCTTGTAGCCATTATAAGGCAGGATAAACAATTGTTTCCATTTATGTATAATTGTTTAGAGAATGATTGATAGCATATGAAGATTTTTTATGGGTTTGTTTTGGCTTCTCTTTTTAAATATAATTATAGAATTAAGAATTTTAATATATTAATGTGTTCCAATAAGTTACAGTTTTCTTAAATATACAAATTGTCTCCACTGAATTGTCTCCTTCCAGGTATCAGCTTTATCCTTTTCATACAGTCCAATTAGTCTCTGAAAATTTTCTTGCTTTCAAACAAAAGATGTCCCCCAGTACATTTAGGACCTTCCCTTCTTTAGATTTGAAAATAACTGTTTCTCCAAGGAGCTCAAATTCTACTAATAGGAATGGTGCTTAGAACCCAAATTCCAGTCACAGAATGACATTTACTTTAGGTTCTTTTAATGAACAAAGTTAAATGTGTATAAATAAATTTATTTATCATATATGCACATATATGTGAAAAAATCATAAAATCATGTTAATTTTAAGTTTTTACTCTGTTTTTATTTTATTTATTTATTTTTTTTACACTTGTATCTCTGTCTCCACTTTCTCTTTATTTTGGAAATCCATGATTTCTGACTATGTTAATATAATCATTAATCCACATTTCCCTATCATTTCTGTAAAACATTTCTAGATTATACTTAAAAAGTACTAAATGAATTTTATCTTTTTGTAAAATTTTTTGGTCCTTAGTATATATCTGACTTTGTTTAAAGTTTAGAAATTGCATTCTGAAGGGACCCAAAATGATTACTCTGTCTGTGTTATTAGGGTAATTTTGTTATTGACTATTTTTATTCTTTTATTAATATATAAAATATTTTCATAGCTCAAGAGCAAATTCTGTATGAAATGGGACTCTCAGGCAATTCTCATTTCCTTCTCTGTTGCTATTGTTTCAACTCTCCCACCTCCTACAGGTAACATATTTTATTAGTTTTTGATTATTTTTTCATTGATTCTTTTCCTAGCACAAGTCTATATCCATACATATTATTTATTCTATTTTCTTAGACATAATGCAGCCTAATAATCTTCTTTATAGGCATACTTCATATATATTTTTACAGGTTTACCTTTAGTACAGATTCTTAGAAATGGTTTTGCTGGTCAAAGGGTAAATGCATATGTAATTTTGTTAGATAGCACCAGCTTTCCTTTCTTAGGGAAGATTTATACTCCTACCAGCGATGTCTGAGCATGATCCTTGTGTCAATTTGTGTTGCATAAAATACTACTCAATTTAATTTAAGACAACCACCATTTAATTTAATTAGTTCACAATCATGCAGGTGAGTAATTTAGGTGAGGCACAACTAAATAGATCTTCTATTTTCTTAGGTGGGCTCTGTCATATTTCTGAGGTCAACTGTAGGTCAGCTTTTGAGACTGGTTGGCTCTTGTTTGGTTGAACGGAGGTGACCAAACCAAGTATCTCTCATCATCTAGAAAGTTAACCCAGGCATATTCACATGGTGGCTGGGCAGAGGACAAAGAGAACAAGTGAAAGCATGAAGTCTGCTTGAAGCTTAGGCTGGGCCTGACCTGATGTTCATCTCCTATATTCAGTTTGTCAAACTCAGTGGCACAAGGGCAGCCCAGATTAGGGGAGAGAACATAGGGAGAAGAATCATTGTGGATGGTTTTACAGTCTACCACATGCCAATACACTGTATTGTTATGATTATGGATTTCTGCCACTCTTTTTGTAAGAACAGGCATTTTAGTGGATTTTAATTTGCATTTCTATTGTTACTAATGAAGTGGAACATCTTTTTCTATATATGGTCTTTTCATATCTCTCATCCCTTTTTAAAATCAAGTTGTTATTCTTTCCTGATTTTTAGGAGAATTTTTATATATTGGAAATTAGTTATTTATCTACACTATAAACTTCCTGGGTTGTTATATATATTTCACCTTTATTAGTGATATTCTATTTTCTGTGCTAAAGTTTAAGTATTTATATAGCTTATCATTACTTCCTTCATGGCTTCTGGATTTTTGATTCATAGTTATACAGATTTTCTCTGTCCCCGATTTTAGCATGGTTTATCATGTTTCTTTTTAGGTCTATTAAGTTTAGAACCAGCTTATATCCCAAAGTTAACAGCTGTGCTAGAGTTTCTTATAACTCCATAAAGTAGTGAGGTATTTCAAGATCATTCTCTGAAGGCAACTTCTTGTTGGAGAAAGTGGAGTGTGATTTTTTTCTGCAGGTTGCTGAGAGGAAGAGAGGCAAATAATAGAGTAACCTTGATGCAAAACACAGATTTCCTTCTGAAAGCTTCCTTGCGGTGTTTGTTATTTGAGATGTAGAACACCAGTTCCCCTAGACACAATGGCAAAAATGATGATGTGGTTTTTCTTGTATCACACCAACTTTATTTTACCTGCATCATAGAATGAACCACACTGTGCTTTGAGCTCTATTACCTGTTCTGATTCCCATCTCTAGACATGAAGAAGCAGAGGGAAGATATACCATTAACAGTGCCTTGTGAGAGCTGGAGTGTGGACTATAGGCCACCCAAAGGAGTTGAGGTCGTAAAGAAGTATGGCCACTGCTATAATGCAGTGCTGGAGCAAGAGAACAGCATGGGAGAGGAAGTGGCTCAGTCCCTTCCTCTGATATTGTCACACCTAAGTGGAACTGAGAGGGCAGAAATCCTGAGTGATTGAGTCCATAAAGGTCAAGGCCTATGACATAGAGAAAGGAAGAAGGCTGGATACAAACAGAGAATTCCCATACAGTTAGAGACTGCAGCAGTCAGGGTGAGAATTTCAGTGTACCGGTATCTATATACCATTATAAACAGTAGGGTATTTCGTGGTTTGAATTGGCTCCCTAATCTTTACTTCTAGGGTAGGAAATTTTCCAGGCCATCTGTGTATTCTTATTGTTTAATTCAGTTTTTAAAACATGAAGAGTTTAAAACATGGGAAGGATTGAGGGCAGGAGGAGTAGGGGATGATGGAGGATGAAATGCTTGGATGGCATCATCGACTCAATGGGCATGAGTCTGAGCAAACTCTAGGAGACAGTGAAGGACAGGTTAGCCCGGCATGCTGCCTCTATGGGGTCATAAATGATGGACATGACTGAGTGACTGAACCACAACAGAAAATATGCAGAAAGCGCAGAGCACATGTAAGAGTGAGCAGTACCTGGCCGAGCGTGCTTTCCTCTCCAGTGTTTCTCCTTTCCACGTTTTTGGAAAGGTTTTGGAGTTTAAAAGCTCTGTGTTCAACTGCTGGCTCCTACTTATTAGTTTTGTGAACTTGGGTACATTTTTTTTCCTTTCTTTAAAATTTTTATTGAATTCACCCTGTTGATTTACAATGTTGTATTAGTTTCAGGTGTGCAGGGATGTGATTCAGTTATACATATGCATATATTCACCCTGCTTCAGATTCTTTTCCCATATAGGTTATTACAGGATATTGAGTAGAGTTCCCTATGCTACAGAGTAGTTCCTTATTAGAAATGTATTTTATTATAGTTCAGTTCAGTTCAGTTGCTCAGTCATGTCTGACTCTTTGTGACCCTGTGAATCGCAGCATGCCAGGCCTCCCTGTCCTTCACCAACTCCCGGAGTCCACCCATACCCATGTCCATCGAGTTGATGATGCCATCCAACCATCTCATCCTCTGCCATCCCCTTTTCCTCCTGCCCTCAGTCTTTCCCAGCATCAGGGTCTTTTCCAATGAGTCAGCTTTTCACATCAAGTGGCCAAAGTATTGGAGTTTCAGCTTCAACATCAGTCCTTTCAATGAACACCCAGGACTGATCTCCTTTAGGATGGACTGGTTGGATCTCCTTGCAGTCCAAGGGACTCTCAAGAGTCTTCTCCAACACCACAGTTCAAAAGCATCAATTCTTTGGTGCTCAGCTTTCTTTACGGTCCAACTTTCACATCCATACATGACTACTGAAAAACCATAGCCTTGACTAGATGGACCTTTGTTGGCAAAGTAATGTCTCTACTTTTAATATGCTGTCTAGGTTGGTCATAACTTTCCTTCCAAGGAGTGAGAATCTTTTAATTTCATGGCTGAAATCCCCATCTATAGTGATTTTGGAGCCCAGAAAAATAAAATCAGCCACTGTTTCCCCTTATGCTGTCTAGGTTGGTCATAACTTTCCTTCCAAGGAGTGAGAGTCTTTTAATTTCATGGCTAAAGCCCCCATCTGTAGTGATTTTGGAGCCCAGAAAAATAAAGTCAGCCACTGTTTCCACTGTTTCCCCTTCTATTTGCCATGAAGTGATGAGACCGGATGCCATGATCTTAGTTTTCTGAATGTTGAGCTTCATTATAGTAGTATATATTTAGTAACCCTAATCTCCTAATTAATCACTTGCCCTCATGTTTCCCCTCTTTAACCATAAGTTTGATTTTTTTGGAGAGCTGTGGGCTTGTTTCTGTTTTGTAAATAAGTTCATTTGTATAATTTTTGCTGGATTCCACATATAAGTGATATCATATTATATGTCTTTTTCTTCAGTTAGTATGATAATCTATAGTCCATCCATGTTGCTGCAAATGATATTTTGTTCTTTTATGGTTGAGTAATATTCCATTGTATATATCTACCACATCTTCAGCCATTCCTCAATCAATGGACATTTAGGTTGCTTACATGTCTTGGCAATTATAAATGGTACTGCAGTTCTTAAACTCTCTAAGTCCCATTGCTTTGTCTGTAGAACAGAGATACTAAAAGAATTAAATGTCCTCTAAGCATTCTTGTGAGAATTAAATGAAGTAATTCATGTGAAGTTCCTGTTACCTAAGTGTGAAAATGATATCTGCAAAATGCATTAGTGACCTAAATATCAAAGCTAAAGCCATAATATTCTGGCCACTTGATACAAAGAGCTGACTCACTGGAAAAGACCCTGATGCTGGGAAAGATAGAAGGCAGGAGGAGAAGGGGACAACAGAGGATGTGATGGTTGGATGGCATCACTGACTCGATAGATGTGAATCTGAGTAAGCTCCGAGAGTTAGTGATGCACAGGGAAGCCTGGCATTCTGCAGTTCATGGGGTCACAAAGCATCAGACATGACTGAGAGACTGAACTGAAGTGAACTGAAAGCCACAATAAGAAAGTTAAAAGGAGAAAAAATAGGGATAAATTGTGGTGAACATTCACTTGGCAACAAATTCTTACATATATCATGAAAAGCATGATGAACAAAAAGAATTTAGGGGGTACTGGTATCATAACATCATAAATGTGAGATGGTTACATTAAATATTATGAAACATTTAAAATAGTGATATTAATCTTTATCAATTTTTAAAAATATTTGCAACAAAGGACATTATCAAGAAACTAAAAAGACAACCATCCTACAGAATGGGAGAAAGTATTTGCAAATCATATAAGTTTCTAGGATCCTAACTATGTAAATAACACTTAAAATTCAACAACAAAAGAGAGACAATTAAAATAGACAAGGACTTCAATAGATATTTTCTCAAAGAAAATGTGCAAATAGTGAACACATGAAAAGATATTTAGCATCATTGATCATTCAGTTCAGTTCAGTCATTCAGTCGTGTCCAGCTCTTTGCGACCCCATGAATCGCAGCATGCCAGGTCTCCCTGTCCATCACTAAATCTGGAGTTCACTCAGACTCACGTCCATCGAGTCAGTGATAGCATCCAGCTATCTCATCCTCTGTCATCCCCTTCTCCTGCTGCCCCCAATTCCTCCCAGCATCAGAGTCTTTTCCAATGAGTCAACTCTTTGCGTGAGGTGGCCAAAGTATCGGAGTTTCAGCTTTAGCATCAGTCCTTCCAGTGAACACCCAGGACTGATCTCCTTTAGGATGGACTGGTTGGATCTCCTTGCAGTCCAAGGGACTCTCAAGAGACTTCTCCAACACCAAAGTTCAAAAGCATCAATTCTTTGGCGCTCAGCTTTCTTCACAATCAAACTCTCACATCCATACATGACTAATGGAAAAACCATAGCCTTGACTAGATGGACCTTTGTTGGCAAAGTAATGTCTCTGCTTTTGAATATGCTGTCTAGGTTGGTCATAACTTTTCTTCCAAGGAGTAAGTGTCTTTTAATTTCATGGCTGCAATCACCATCTGAGGTGATTTTGGAGCCCAAAAAAATTGAAGTCAGCCATTGTTTCCACTGTTTCCCCATCTATTTCCCATGAAGTGATGGGACCGCATGCCATGATCTTCGTTTTCTGAATGTTGAGCTTTAAGCCAACTCTTTTCGCTCTCCTCTTTTACTCTCATCAAGAGGCTTTTTACCTCCTCTTCACTTTGTGCCATAAGGGTGCTGTCATTTGCATATCTGAGATGATTGATATCTGTCCTGGCAATCTCGATTCCAGCTTGTGCTTCTTCCAGCCCAGTGTTTCTCATTGTGTGCTCTGCATATAAATTAAATAAACAAGGTGACAATATACAGCCTTGATGTACTCCTTTTCCTATTTGCAACCAGTCTGTTGTTCCATGTCCAGTTCTAATTGTTGCTTCCTGACCTGCATACAGATTTCTCAAGAGGCAGGTCAGGTGGTCTGGTATTCCCATCTCTTTCATAATTTTCCACAGTTGATTGTGATCCACAGTCAAAGGCTTTGGCATAGTCAATAAAGCAGAAATAGATGTTTTTCTGGAACTCTCTTGCTTTTTCCATGATCCAGAGGATGTTGGCAATTTGATCTCTGGTTCCTCTGCCTTTTCTAAATCCAGCTTGAACATCTGAAAGTTCACAGTTCACGTATTGCTGAAGCCTGGCTTGGAGAATTTTGAGCATTACTTTACTAGTGTGTGAGATGAGTGCAATTGTGTTGCAGTTTGAATATTCTTTGGCATTGCCTTTCTTTGGGATTGGAATGAAAACACCTTTTCCAGTCCTGTGGCCACTGCTGCGTTTTCCAAATTTGCTGAGTACAGCACTTTCACAGCATCATCTTTCAGGATTTGAAATAGCTCCACTGGAATTCCATCACCTCCACTAGCTTTGTTCATAGTGATGCTTTATAAGGCCCATTTGACTTCACATTCCAGGGTGTCTGGCTCTAGGTGAGTGATCACACCATCATGATTATCTTGGTCGTGACAATCTTTTTGTATAGTTCTTCTGAGGCACCTCTTAACACTCACTGTGCTTAGTCACTCAGTTGTGTCCAACTCTTTGTGATCCCATGGACTGTAGCCCACCAAGTTCCTCTGTCGTTGGTGATTCTCCAGGCAAATATACTGGAGTGGGTTGCCATACCCTTCTCCAGGGGATCTTCCCAACCCAGGGATAGAACCCAGGCCTCCCTCATCGCAGGCAGATTCTTTACCAATTGAGCTACCAGGGAAGCCCAAGTGTTCTATACTCACTAGAACAGCTATAACACACACACACATAAACACACACACACACACACACACAACGGAATTAATAAGTGTTCGTTGAGCATATAGAGAATTGGAGCATTCATACATTGTTAATGGCGTTGTAAAATGGTTCACCCATTATGGAAAACAGTTTGGTAGTTGTTCAACAAGTTAAGCATAGCATTGCCAGATAACTCAGGAATCCCATTCCTTGGTTTTCTACTCTAAAAGAATAGAAAAAAAGGTGTTCAAACAAGCATATATTCACACATGTTCACAGTAGCAACATTCACAACAGTCAAAAAGTGCAAACTGTTCTGATGTTCATAAATGATGAATGGATAGACAAATTGTTGTAAATCCACAGAGTAGAATATTATTCAGCCATAAAAATGGATGGAGTACTGATGCCATGGTGCTGCTACTAAGTCGCTTCAGTCGTGTCCGACTCTGTGTGACTCTCTAGACAGCAGCCCACCAGGCTCCTCTGTCCCTGGGGTTCTCCAGGCAAGAATACTGGAGTGGGTTGCCATTGCCTTCTCCAATGCGTGAAAGTGAAGTCGCTCAGTCATGTCTTAACGACAGCATAGGTAAAGCTTAAAAACATTATGCTAACTGAGAAAAGTCAGACGTAAAAGGTCACATATTGTTCATTCCATGGTAACGAAATATCTAGAATAGGTTAATCCAAAGAGAGAGAACACAAATCATTCATTGCCAGGGATTGGGAGGCATGGAGATTGGGATCGATGGCTCAGTGAGCCCAGAATTCCTTTGAGGATGATGAAAATGTTTTAGAACTAGATAGGGATGGTAGTTGTACAACATTGTGAATGTACTAAATAACACTGATTGTTCACTTTAAAATGGTCAGTTTTATCTTATGTGAATTTCACCTCAATTAGAAAATAAAGAATAAAAGACAGGAGGAAGGGAGTGAGTGGTAATATTGGGGGAAAATATTGACCATGACTTAATAAGTATATAAGGGTTCATGTACTATTCTCTATTTTGTAAGTGTCAGAAGTTTTGCATAGGAGTTAAATAAAAGTCAGAATAACAAGAATTAATACTGCACCTGATACAGCTTTTCGTATTTTAATCAGCCCATTGCAGAACAAATGGCAATTTCAGAGCTTTCCTTCTGTTTTATATTTTTGCCTCAAGTATGTAACTTTTTGTAGATTTTGTAAAATGCATTAAACACACCCACCCTTCAAACATTTTATCTCGTCTTAATTCATCTAATACAAAATAATTGTCCCTCTCTCCAAAGCTATATTATGTCATTTTCTTTTCTTCTCACACTTCCTGAGGTAAGGTTCTGCATCTAGGTTCCCAAGCAGTCCTGAAAAACATGAAAATATTTGCAACATTTTTGTTTTTGTATTATTAATATATATCTTTTGAGTGAAGCAGGGCTTGATAGCTTTCATCAGATTCTCAAAAGGGTCTGTTAGTACCATATAGAAGCATAAATATGTCAGCAGAGAAAGAAGAATTAAACATAGATGGAGAATTAACGTATACATGTAAATAACTGAAAACCCATTAAACTGAATTAATTTATCAGGGAACATCTTGGTGGATATAACTACCAAACAGGGGTGGTTTAGCCTCAGGGATGGATTCACTTAGGGACTCAAACATTGTCATTGGGACTGGCTATTTATCCCAGTCTCTCAGCTCTGTGTCCATTTGCTTTGCTCTCTTCTCAAGCTTGGGCTTCCCTCATAGCTCAGGCTGTAAAGAATCTGCCTGCAATGAAGGAGACCTGGGTTCAATTCCTGGGTTGGGAAGATCCCTTGGAGAAGGAAATGGCAACCCACTCCAGTATTCTTGCGTGGAGAATCCCATAGACAGAGGAGCCTGGCAGACTACAGTTCATGGCGTCAGACATGACTTAGCAAACTACACCACCACCATCACTTCTCAAGCTTTCTCTTGAGTGGATATTAAAGGAATCACACATTCCCTCTTGATGTAGGCAGTGGGAAAATGTTCACCCACAACACAAGGATAAGAGTGAAAAAAAAAGTGAATCCTTGAAAGAAAGCTGGTATATTAGCATCTTATTACCAAAATAAAAGGAAATGGATGCTGGGACAGTAACATAATACATGTTGGCTGGAAGTACCAACAGTGAGTCTTCATATGGACATGAGTGTAGACTCAGTCTTCCTATGCTGCCTGGTATCTAGAATTTTCTCCGATTGGGAATACTTTCTGTTAGAAGCAGAAATGCCCGCTGAGTGGACAGCAAAGTGAAAATTGGAGTTCAAGCAAAAGCCAGCAGTGTTAGAATTGCTGAAGGAAGCAAGAATAGGCAGATTGTTCTGGCTAACAAACTTGACCCAGCCAGCAAAGGGAGAAGTGAGTCAGTCAGTTCGTTAACTCAGTCATGTCCAACTCTTTGTGACCCCATGAATTGCAGCATGCCAGGTGTCCCAGTCCATCACCAAATCCCTTTGCACCAAAATTCTTTGGCTGCAAAGAATTTTCTGGACTCACCCAAACTCAAGTCCATCGAGTCCGTGATGCCATCCAGCCATCTCATCCTCGGTCATCCCCTTCTCTTCCTGCTCCCAATCCTTCCCAGCATCAGAGTCTTTTCCAATGAGTCAAGTCTTCGCATGAGGTGGCCAAAGTACTGGAGTTTCAGCTTTAGCATCATTCCTTCCCAAGAAATCCCAGGGCTGATCTCCTTCAGAATGGACTGGTTGGATCCCCTTGCAGTCCAAGAGACTCTCAAGAGTCTTCTCCAACACCACAGTTCAAAAGCATCAATTCTTCGGTGCTCAGCTTTCTTCACAGTCCAGTTTTCCATCCATACATGATGGCTGGAAAAACCATAGCTTTGACTAGACGGACCTTTGTTGGCAAAGTAATGTCTCTGCTTTTGAATATGCTATCTAGGTTGGTCATAACTTTCCTTCCAAGGAGTAAGTGTCTTTTAATTTCATAGCTGCAGTCACCATCTGCAGTGATTTTGGAGCCCCAGAAAATGAAGTCAGCCACTGTTTCCACTGTTTCCCCATCTATTTCCCATGAAGTGATGGGACCACATGCCATGATCTTCATTTTCTGAATGTTGAGATTTAAGCCAATTTTTTCACTCTCCTGTTTTACATTCATCAAGAGGCTTTTACCTCCTTTTCACTTTATGCCATAAGGGTGGTGTCGTCTGCATATCTGAGGTGATTGATATCTGTCCTGGCAATCTCGATTCCAGCTTGTGCTTCTTCCAGCCCAACGTTTCTCATGATGTACTCTGCATATAAGTTAAATAAGCAAGCTGACAATATGCAGTGTTTCTTATGATGTACTCTGCATATAAGTTATGTAAACAAGGTGACAATATACAGCCTTGATGTACTCCTTTTTCCTATTTGGAACCAGTCTGTAGTTCCATGTCCAGTTATAACTGTTGCTTCCTGACCTGCATATAGGTTTATCAGGAGGCAGGTCAGGTGGTCTGGTATTCCCATCTCTTTCAGAATGTTCCACAGTTGATTGTGATCCACAGTCAAAGGCTTTGGCATAGTCAATAAAGCAGAAATAGTTGTTTTTCTGGAACTCTCTTGCTTTTTCCATTATCCAATGAATGTTGGCAATTTGATATCCAGTTCCTCTGCTGCTTCTAAAATCAGCTTGAACATCTGGAATTTCACGGTTCATGTATTGCTGAAGTCTGGCTTGGAGAATTTTGAGCATTACTTTAGTAGCGTATGAGATGAGTGCAATTGTGCAGTAGTTTGAGCCTTCTTTGGCATTGCCTTTCTTTGAGATTGGAATGAAAACTGATCTTTTCCAGTCCTGTGGCCACTGCTGAGTTTTCCAAATTTGCTGGCATATTGAGTGCACCACTTTCACAGCATCAACTTCCAGGATTTGAAATAGCTCAACTGGAATTCCATCACCTCCACTAGCTTTGTTCATAGTGATGCTTCTCAAGGCCAACTTGACTTCACATTCCAGGATGTCTGGCTGGCTCTAGGTGAGTGATCACACCATTGTGATTATCTTGGTCATGAAGATCTTTTTCTACAGTTCTTCTGTGTATTCTTGCACCTCTTCTTAATATCTTCAGCTTCTGTTAGGTCCATATTGACAGCCTTTATCGAGCCCATCTTTGCATGAAATGTTCCCTTGGTATCTGTAATTTTCAGAAGAGATCTCTCGTCTTTCCCCTTCTGTTGTTTTCCTCTGTTTCTTTGCATTGATTGCTGAGGAAGGCTGTCTTATCTCTCCTTGATATTTCTTGGAACTCTGCATTCAGATGGTTATATCTTTCCTTTTCTTCTTTGCTTTTCACTTTTCTTCTTTTGTAAGGCCTCCCCAGACAGCCACTTGCTTTTTGCATTTCTTTTCCATGGGGATGGTCTTGATCCCTGTCTCCTGTACAGTGTCACAAATTTCTGTCCATACTTCATCAGGCACTCTATCAGATCTAGTCCCTTAAATCTATTTCTCATTTCCACTGTATAATCATAAGGGATTTGATTTAGGTCATACCTGAATGGTCTAGTGGTTCCCTACTTTCTTCAATTTCAGTCTGAATTTGGCAATAAGGAGTTCATGATCTGAGCCACAGTCAGCTCCTGGTCTTGTTTTTGCTGACTGTATAGAGCTTCTCCATCTTTGGCTGCAAAGAATATAATCAATCTGATTTTGGTGTTGACCACCTGGTGATGTCCATGTGTAGAGTCTTCTCTTGCGTTGTCGGAAGAGGGTGTTTGCTATGACCAGTGCGTTTTCTTGGCAAAACTCTATTAGCCTTTGCCCTGCTTCATTCCATACTCCAAGGCCAAATTTGCCTGTTACTCCAGGTGTTTCTTGACTTCCTACCTTTGCATTCCAGTCCCCTATAATGAAAAAGACATCTTTTTTGGGTGTTAGTTCTAAAAGGTCTTGTAGGTCTTCATAAAACTGTTCAACTTTAGCTTCTTCAGCATTACTGGCTGGGGCATAGACTTGGATTACTGTGATATTGAATGGTTTGCCTTGGAAACAACAGAGATCATTCTGTCGTTTTTGAGACTGTCTCCAAATACTGCATTTCAGACTCTTTTGTTGACTATGATGGCTACGCCATTTCCTCTAAAGTATTTTTGCCCACAGTAGTAGATAGGATGGAAATCACCCATTCTGATGTAAATTCACCCATTCCAGTTCATTTTAGTTTGCTGATTTCTAGAATGTCGACATTCACTCTTGCCATCTCCTGTTTGACTACTTCCAATTTGCCTTGATTCATGGACCTAACATTCCAGGTTCTTAAGCAATATTGCTCTTTACAGCATTGGACCTTGCTGCTATCACCAGTCACATCTACAGCTGGGTATTGTTTTTGCTTTAGCTCCATCCCTTCATTCTTTCTGGAGTTATTTCTGCACTGATCTCCAGTAGCATACTGGGCACCTGTCGACCTGGGAAGTTCCTCTTTCAGTATCCTATCATTTTGCCTTTTCATACTGTTCATGGGATTCTCAAGGCAAGAATACTGAAGTGGCTTGCCATTCCCTTCTCCAGTGGACCACAATCTGTTGTACCTCTCAACCGTGACCTGCCCGTCTTGGGTGGCCCCACATGGCATGGCTTAGTTTCATTGAGTTAGACAAGGCTGTGGTCCGTGTGATTAGACTGACTAGATTTCTGTGATTATGGTTGTATATATGCCTTCTGATGCCTCTCTCAACACCTACTCTCTTACCTGGGTTTCTCTTACCTTGAGAGGTCAGGAGAGGCGGCTGTGAGGAGATACCCCTCGTCCAAGGTAAGGAACAGCAGCTGTGCTTTGCTGGAGCAGCCGTGAAGAGATAACCCACATCCAAGGTAAGAGAAACCCAAGGGAGAAGTACCTACAGCAAATCAGAAGGAGTCCACGCTTAGCAACAACTCACAAAAGAAATGAAGAAGGAGATCTGAATTTAGAAACAGGTGAGAGGGAGTCTCATGAAAAAGTCCTTCTGTGGACATAATTGTAATAAAAATAAGTACCATTTATTAAGCATTTCTTATATGCCAGGCACTTCACTTGTGTGTATTATCTGCGCTGCAGACTCCTGTGAGGTAGATATTATTATTCCCATTTAATCTGTGAAGAGATTAAGTCTCTCATCATGTTTGCCTCAGGCCATGCTGTGTGATTACTAAGCACACTCTCATTGTTGCTTGCTTGGCAGAATGGCTCTTTGAGACCAAAAATGCACTGTACTGACAACTGGTTGCTTAAGGCTCTGAGTCCTGCCTTTATAAAACATGAGGGAGTATTACAAATGCTAGAACTGAAAATCTGCTGTGTAAGTGCTGTGCTAAGAGCTTCATGAACATTACCTCATTTTATGTTTGCAAGAACTCTATCCTCATATGACCAATAAGGAAACGAAGTGTGATTTCCTAAAGTCACACTGGGAATCAGGAAATCTTATCCAAGAGCTGGTCATCATTCTTTCGATCAAAAGATCATTAGAAACAGAAGTTTTGGATAATCTTCATCTCAGTGAAATTTCATGGCCTGAATTCATCTTTGCAATCAAGGACATCTTTGTATAGTGATCTCTCTCCATCAAGCATGCATATTATCAGAGATCGAAGTCATAGAAAGAAATACTATAAAATATTTTTTAACTTGGAGAAAAATGATCAGAGTTGTCTGGTTTTTATTTTGCCCTGAAGTTTTCACTGTTTTTTTTTTTTTTTTTTTTAATTAGGTTTATCCCCTGATGTCAGAAGTTTGATGTTTTTCTCCATGTTTTTTCTCTTCCTGGATATGATTTTGATACTGATATGTCCTTTGATTCCATTAGCTGATTTCTTCCTGGCTTGTTGATTGTTGCTCTGTGTAAAATATCACAGATATGTGTCAGAAAACAACTGCTTGATTCTCACATGCCAGTAAGGAGACAATCCAGCTCCAGACCCCAGGGGTGCCCCAAATTTTCCCATACCCTAAGCACTTTGTTTTTGATACTGCTGTCCTTTAGCAAGATAAAGAGGCAGAGACCATTGCATATAAGTACTGTATGATAGAATTAACAATAATAAGTATTAATAGAATAATGCTAGTGTTATTAATACTAAGTATTAATATTATACCTACTGTAATTAATATAATAATGATAGTGTTAACAATGATAATAAATAATTCAACAATTATTTTTTTGAGCACTCTTTGTCTTCTAGACTCTTGGAATGCATCAATGAGCAAAACCCTCAGAGAACTTGCATTCTATCAGGGAAAAATGGATAACAAACAATAAACATAACCAGCAAAATAAAAAGAGGGGATATATGTGCATTCATAGCTGACTAACTTTGCTGTACAGTAGGAACTAACACAACATTGTAAAGCAACTATAGTCTAATCAAATTAATTTAAAACAGTGTATTGCTTAGTGATAAGGCTATTAAAAAGGGTGAATACAGGAAATATTTTAATAAGGAAAACTTGGTGTATAAGATGGCTGCAATATTAATAGTATGGTAGGTGTAAAACTCACTGAAAAGATGAGATACTAACAAAGAGTGGTGATGAGGGAGTTGTAAGTGTAAATACAGGGGAAGAACATCCCGTGCAGAGGGACAGTTGTGCAGAGATCCTGAGGCAGAAGCATGCCCAGCATGTTCTTGCATGAGCAAAGAGGCCTCTTTTCCAGAAACCAAATGAGAAGAGGGGGCAGAGCAGAAGGAAATAAAAGACATAACAGGTTGCTGGAGCATGTAGGTCTAGCATGTACAGATTCGGTTCTTTTATTTTTATTTAAATAGGATTTTAAAAAGAGGAGGGACTTAATCTATCTTTTATTTTAAAGCAATTACTCTGAGATTAGACTATAAGACTGTGAAGGTGTTAGCAGGAAAATCTATTGGTAGATTATTACCAGAATCCAAGAGATGGCTCAGACTAGGTGACAACAATGAAGATAATAAAAGATGTCAAGTTCTGGGTAGATCCTCATGTTCCCTGATGGATCTGATGTGAAATGTGATGGACGGGGAAGATTATTGGTGGAGTAATTTGGGGAGGAAGATCTTGATCTCTAAATGCATTCTTTTACTTATTCATCTATTCATTTTTCATTTATTAAGTGCTTCTAGCCAGGCATTCTCTCACTAATTTTCAGAAGTCTTATAAATGAGGAAACCTAGGTTCAGAGCATTTAAGCCATTGGCTAGACTTTATTCTGCTAATCAGTAGCATTGCAAGTCCAGTCGGAATCTTTGAGATTTTACCTTCCATGCATATCCCACATGGCTTGACTGTACTGACAGAAATGAGAATGATACCGCTTTACTTGTGTGTTGCTAAATATCAGATAATACTTTTGTGTAAGTCAGACATTTCTTGTCTGCTATGACCTGTTTTATCTTTCTGTGAGACACAGGAAATCTCCCCTGTCCCAATACTTTTTAAGGCCCTTGTAATCTCCCATTCATAACTTAAGCAAAAAATGGTTAGATATTTTGCTTTTATAACAAAGATATACTTGAAGCTTCCAAATATTGAGAGCTTAGCATTTAACAAGTGCTGTGTCTAGATATTTTGCCAACAGTGTACATTTCATGACATGTTATAGCACTAGTCATTTCTTCATCAGACATGTAAAACAGCAGTGAGAAAGCCACATAAATAGATCTTCCACAAATATTTTTGGCAAAAAAGCAAACAACCCCAAAACATATCATAAAGTTTCAATAGCGGCAACTGTATTCCTTTGGCTATAAACTGTAGGATTGAAAGGGAATAATTTTTCTTCTGAGAGTAGCTTTCAACAGCTCTGTGGGATGCTCCTCTGGCCCTCAGGCCCTCTTACTCCTTCCTGACATCCAAAAGGAATGAATCTCCCCATGATGGTTTTTCTTGTGCTGCTCTGAGTTATGGTTTGGGGCCACATTAATGCTTGTGTTATTCTTGATTGGCTCTGTTGCCAGTAAAAGGACTTTTAGCCATGTTGGAGGGAAACATATCTCCTTATTATTTTCTAGACATTTGTTTTATTTTAACATTTAGGAATCTATTTAATAATTTGTGGGGGCAGGGCATTGCCTCCAGTTGTGATTTTGAGGGTATTCTGTTTTTTTTTTTTTTTTCTGGTAATGTTTCCAGAAAGATGCCCTTTCAACAGAGTACATAGTTTGTGAACTTCATTTTCTATACAGTGAAGAAAGCAGCACCTCCTTCATCCATCCATGATGCTGTCTTTGTTCCCCTTAGCGCAATTTTTGAATTTAATAAAAAGGATACAGCTAATAGCTATAAGAATAGAAAGATGCACTCTCAGCATGATCCTACCCTCACCTCCAGTGCCATCTGAAGAGAAAACATGAGGAGGTGTGGTGGAATGAGAGGTGGGGGAGTGTGGAGAATTAATCACTAATACTAGGCAAGTAGAACCCATGAACACACAGGGCTCCTCAGAAAATAATAGCAGCATTCATCTGTGTTGGCACAGCCGAGAGTTGTAAAGAAAATGTAGAGATTATTGAAAGAATGAAGGGTTGGCTGAATCATAACCACATGCTGTTCTCATTCTGAAAGCTGAGTACAAAGGTATAGACTGTGTCCCAACACACAGATTTCCTCCATCAACAGAGGAGCAGTTATGCCATGGCAACGATGATGATGTTTTCATTTTCCCAATGTGTCTCACATGATGTTTGGTCCTTGTTCTTGCACACCACTCTGAGAGAATACCCTGGAATTTTACAGTTGCTCTAGGTGACTTGATTTAGTGGTGTGAGAAAATTTCATTATATCATACCGATTCTGAATTTGTGTTAAAGAAATAGATATAAGTTTTAAATTTACTTTTTCACAATGGTCTAAAAAGTGAATTGATTGCTGAGAAACTCTCTCATTCACCTAAGAATTTGACTTTAAACTCTTAAGTTTTTGTTTTTATGCTAAAAAGTTAACACTATATTTTCAACCTCTGCTTTCTAATTATTAAAGTAGGTGAATTCGTGTTTCATGGCTACTGTAACAAGTTACTACAAATTTAGTGTCTTAAAACACCAAGATTCTTTTATCTTCTCTTATGTAGATCCAGATGCTGATGTGCATCCCCCATTCTTTTCTGGAAGCTCTGGGAATCCCATTTTCTTGCCTTTTTCATCCCTTAACTCATGACCTCCTCTGTCTCAAAGTCAGCAATGCCCAGTCAAGTTTGTCTCATGTCTCACCACTCTTTAGCTCTGTCTTCCTAATTTAAGGACATTGCTGCTGCTGCTGCTAAGTCGTTTCAGTCGTGTTCAACTCTGTGTGACCCCATAGACAGCAGCCTATCAGGCTCCTCTGTCCCTGGGATTCTCCAGGCAAGAACACTGGAGTGGGTTGCCATTTCCTTCTCCAATGCATGAAAGTGAAAAATGAAAGTGAAGTGGCTCAGTTGTGTCCAACTCCTAGCGACCCCATTGACTGCAGCCTACCAGGCTCCTCCATCCATGGGATTTTCCAGGCAAGAGTACTGGAGTGGCGTGTCATTGCCTTGGTAGGCTGTTATCGATAATCCAGAATAATCCCCCTATTTCAAGGTCAAATTAACAACTTTAATTCCATCCTCAACCTTAACTCCCCCTTGCCATAATGCATTCATAAGTTCTGGGATACAGACTGAGATGTCTTTCAGTTCAGTTCAATTCAGTCGCTCAGTTGTGTCCGACTCTCTGTGAACCCATGAATCACAGCACGCCAGGCCTCACTGTTCATCACCATCTCCCGGAGTTCACTCAGACTCATGTCCATCGAGTCCGTGATGCCATCCAGCCATCTCATCTTCTGTCGTCCTCTTCTCCTCCTGCCCTGAATCCTCCCAGCATCACAGTCTATTCCGGTGAGTCAACTCTTCGCATGAGGTGGCCAGAGTACTGGAGTTTCAGCTTTAGCATCAGTCCTTCCCAAGAAATCCCAGGTTCCAGAATGGACTGCTTGGATCTCCTTGCAGTCCAAGGGACTCTCAAGAGTCTTCTCCAACACCACAGTTCAAAAGCATCACTTCTTCGGCACTCAGCCTTCTTCACAGTCCAACTCTCACATCCATACATGACCACAGGTAAAACCATAGCCTTGACTAGACGAACCTATGTTGGCAAAGTAATGTCTCTGCTTTTGAATATACTATCTAGGTTGGTCATAACTTTTCTTCCAAAGAGTAAGCCTCTTCTAATTTCATGGCTGCAGTCACCATCTGCAGTGATTTTGGAGCCCCTCAAAAATAAAGTCTGACACTGTTTCCACTGTTTCCCCATCTATTTCCCATGAAGTGATGGGACCGGATGCCATGATCTTCATTTTCTGAATCTTGAGCTTTAAGCCAACTTTTTCACTTTCCTCTTTCACTTTCATCAAGAGGTTTTTTAGCTCCTCTTCACTTTCTGCCATAAGGATGATGTCATCTGCATATCTTAGGTTATTGATATTTCCCCTGGCAATCTTGATTCCAGCTTCTGTTTCTTCCAGCCCAGCGTTTCTCATGATGTACTCTGCATATAAGTTAAATAAGCAGGGTGACAATATACAGCCTTGACGTACTCCTTTTCCTATTTGGAACCAGTCTGCTGTTCCATGTCCAGTTCTAACTGTTGCTTCCTGACCTGAATACAGATTTCTCAAGAGGCAGGTTAGGTTGTCTGGTATTCCCATCTCTTTCAGAATTTTCCACAGTTGATTGTGATCCACACAGTCAAAGGTTTTGGCATAGTCAATAAAGCAGAACCTATCACAGTAGGTCCTTCTGGAGGACCTTCATTAGATAACAATGATAACATTAGATAACATTATCTATTACTTAATGATAACATTAGATAACAAAGTCCAGTACTTTTTGTAGTTCAGTGCCTTGTTTTCTGCTTATAATGTATACATTGCTAATTGCTTACAGCATTCCTTTTCACTGAGGCCCAGTATAGTCTCAAAATTCTTCTTAAGGGGAAATGCCAAGCATTCCTCTAGCAGTTGATCAGAGTCATCACATGGTATAAACCATTTTGTCATTTCTATCCCAAATTGCTTTACTTTCTCTTAATGAGATCTAATTTCTTAAAACATTCATAAAGCACGTTTCCTGAGACTAATTTAGACTGGCATTTTCCTCCCTTATCCTAGTCAGTACAATTTGCTTGAATCAGAGTTGTGGAATCACATTTGTTCATGTTTGCTGTTTTCATATCCCTGTACTGGATAACAAAGACTAAAAAAAAAAACTGACAGTACCAAACACTGGTGAAAATTTAGAACTATAGGAACTTGAATATATTGCTGGTTGGAATGCAAAATAGTATAGCCACTTTGAAAATTGTTTGCAAGTTTCTTAAAAAGTAAATGTTCTTATCAGATGACAGAGAAACTACATGCCTAGATATTTACCTATTAGAACTGTAAATTTTTTTTCATCCATATACAAGTTTTGCATGTTTACAGAAGATTTGTTTTTAGTTGCCCTAAACTGGAGGCAACCACAACGTGCTTCAATAGGTGTGTGGATATGTACCCATACAATGGAATTCTATCTAGCTATAAAAAGGAATGAACTACTGATCCATACACAAATTTTGCTAAGTGAAAGAACCAAAAGTCACATATCAAATGAGTGCCTTCATAAGGTATTCTAGAAGAGGAAAGCTGTAAGAACAGAAAAATAGATCTGTGGTTGCTGGGAACCAGCGTGAGGAACTCCGCCCATGTCAAAGGTCATGAGGAAGGAGGCTTTGGCATACACAGAGGCGTGATCAAGCCTCAGGAAACCCCCTGTTCCTGGAGCATCTAACCCCCAAAATCAGAGTCTGTTGTGTGCTCTCACCTACACCTGTGACTTTATGGGGGCTCTCCCCCATCACCATTTCTCTCAGAGAAGGAGTAAACGTGCAGCTCCAAGGCAGTAAAAATTCCTGGGCGTGACTAGAGTGTTTCAACTTACGGGACTCCTCTGGAGGTTATCTAGCCTGCATGTATAGGTTAGTCCGGCCACATGTGATTGTTTACAACCCCCCAACTGTGAGAGGCACGAGATGTTTTGGACTTACTAAAGGCAAATTCTTGTGGGAAGTTATAAATTATTAGTATAGTGGGTTGATTAGGAATTATATTGGTGAAGGGTTTTTCATTTGTTGTGTCAATATTGCTGCTAATTCCCTGCCCTGGGTGGGACAAGGGTGTCTCAGGTCAAACCTCTCTGCTGACAGACTAGCTTGTGTGACAACCTCTCAACCATAAACAGCACAGAGAGTTTGGAGTATTAGCATAGGGCTTTTCTCATTTGATTGCCCCCGGGCCTCCATGTCCTTAGGCACCTGGGAATATATTAATCAATGTATTTGGAATATAGAAAAGGAAATATAGTAGTTTTTAAGGTTAACAATACTAGACTTTTTGAGTTAATGAATTTTCTCTTTTTGTAATAGATCGCTGTACTTTGTTATAAATCACTGTGTCCTTGCTATGTAAAAATGTAACTTTATCACTATCTTATGATCAAACAGATCTTAAGGGGAACATTGGTGAAAGGATTTTCATTTGTTGGGCTGATGTTTGCTACTAAGTCTCCATATTCCCTGCCTTTATAATAAATATAACTAACATATAGGAGAAATAAGTATTAACCTTTAAGATTAATCATGTTAACCTTGGGTTAAATACATTCCTTTCTTGATTGTAACTCACTACCCCCTCACCCTATAGGAATGCAACTTTATTTGGAGGGTGGTGCCTGGTTTAAGAAAAACACCCTTGGAAAAAATCAGTTTTTGGTTATCAGAAAGAAAGGGTTGTAAATGTCAGCAGGCAGAAATGGCTTGAAGATGATGTAAAACCCCTAAGACCTTTTTTTTTAATGTAAAGTACCTGATTTTGATAAAGGTCAGGACTGCTGACCCCCGCATGACTCTGTATTCATCCCTATATGTAACAAAAGGTATATAAGAAGACCTGAAAAATAAAGAAATGGGACCAATTCCTGGAAAGACTGACTCCCTCATGTCGTTCTTTCTTGCTTCTCGTTTTTCTGGCTGAATTCCCATCTGGAGCATGGATGCTATTCCATGTAAACCAAGTTATTCAGCCTCTTTTTCTCCACTAATTTTCCTACTACACTATCCGTTTCTAATCTCTCTATATATCTGTAACTAAATATGTATTTTTCTAAGGACTCCGACTCCGTCCCCACCTTCGAATCACCCTGGATCCACTGGGTCTGGACCCTGGCATGTGGTTGCCAAGGGTTGGGAGAGGAGAGAGTGGCTGATCACAAAAAGTAAACAAAAATAGTTAGGGTGATTGATCTGTTCTATCTGGTATGATAAATACATGAGTATGAAGTTGTCAAAACCCACTGAAATTTATATCCCAGAGAGTAGACTTTAGTGTTCAAATTAAATTAAAAGGAGGTTGCAGAAAATCCAAGGATGAAGTGTTGACTGTGACAAAAGAATAATCTGTACTGGATATGTATGACATGACTTCACAGAGAGGGATGAGGAAATAGAAGTTAACAGGTAACTTTTAGAAAATAGATTTTCAACTAGAAACTGTAGGGCCAAAACCAAAATGTATTGAACACAAACACTGTACTCTAGTTAGCAAAGTTGTTTATCATGGGGATATAGGTTAAAAAATTCTGAAAATTTCTTCCTTGTATACTGAGGTTAAAAATAATTAAGTGAATATGGATGGTGGTGAGAGACTTCTTATTGTTGGAGAACAAAGTTATAGATGTGCAAGGTGGGAGGCAAGAATGAGTATTATGTTACTGGATCACAGTCGGAGATATTAGTATTAACATAGGTTTAATTTATCATAATACAGATGGAGAGAACCAGAAATAAGTATAGGTACATATATATGCATGAGTTAGTGTACATATATAAATTTCTTAGTCCTGTTCACCAAGAATTTAGCCTAAAGGTAGTGACATTCCAAGTAACAATGAGGATATTCAGTGCCTAGATCTTTGTTTCTGGATACCATTCTCTAATAGGTACCTGAGTCTCTTGGAGAAATTGTTAACTTTAGGGCTAAAGAAAAGAAAATACAAGACGAACCTGGTGCTTCTTGGAGTGTTTAAATGTAAGAACATGTTCAAAAGCCAAAAAGATGGGGGCTTCTTGAAGATACACAAGAACACATCTAAAAAGGCCCCAGTGGCCAAAGCTGGAACAGCTTAGTAACACAATTAATAATACAGGATCCAATCACAAGATTAAAATAAATAATTGGATAAATAAATAAAGGAGAGGAAATGTTTTCATATAGAATTCCAAATAATTTATGTAGACACCTTCTTCTCCAGCTGCCACTGAGCAATGGGCTGAACTTGGTGACTTGGTTCCAGTGAGTAAAGAGTGGAATGATGAAGCAACAATGGACAAGCTTGGCAATACTATTTTGGCCCCATGATCCAAGTTAATATCATTGATGATAAGTTATGTCGATAGCATGTCCCCCGTGTATGATGACATGAGAAAGGTACTTTGCATCTGATATACCTTCCAAACATCCCTAGCCCCAGACCAACCATGAGAGAAACAACAAACTCACACTGAGGGACATTGTACAAAATATTTGACCAGTACTTTTCTTTTTCTTTTTTTTTTTTAATTTTAAAATGTATTTTATTTTATTTTTTTTTCATGATCTTAGCTTTTTTATTTTATTTTTCTTTCCTTTTTTCCTTTTTTAATTATTATTAAATTTGTTTATTTTTAAATTACAATACTGTATTTGTTTTGCCATACATTGACACGAATCAGCCATAGGTAAACACAATCTCCCAATGCCGAAGCCCCCTCCCACCTCCCACCCCACATCCTCTACTTGAATTATCCTGTGCATCAGCCCCATGCATCCTGCATCCTACATTGAACATAGATTAGCACTTCGTTTCTTACAAGAAAATATACATGTTTCATTGCCATTCTCCCAAACCATCCCACCCTTTCCCTCTCCCTCAGAGTCCAAAAGTGCTTTTCAAAAATATCAAGGTAATCACAAGCAAAACAGAAACTGTCATAAACCAGAGGAATGTAAGGACACATAATGACTAACACAGTTTGACTTTCTGACCTACATCCTGAAACTACAAAATAAAGAACAGTAGTGTAAAAACGTATAAGGTCCAAAGAAAGGTTTGAGTTTATTTAATAATAATTAGAAAATGTTTTTCTTTTTTACTTTCATTTTAAAATTTCGACAGGAGTACTGTGGTTATACAATATATTAACAATAAGAGCAGCAGAGTAAGAAATATATATGAATTTTTTGCACTGTATTTGCAACTTTTCTCTAAGTTTAAAATAACTCAAACCAACAAAATTTGCCTTGGTGCCTTGTTATAAATGGGATGATTTGGGAGAATAGCATTGAAACATGTATATTATCATATGTGAAATAGATCATCAGTCCCAGTTCGATGCATGAGACAGGGTGCTCAGGGTTGGTGCACTGGGATGACCCTAAGGGATGGGATGGAGAGGGAAGTTGGTGGGGGGGCACGTTCAGGATGGGGAACACGTGTACACCCATGGCTGATTCATGTCAGTGTATGGCAAAAACCACTACGATACTGTAAAGTAATAAGCCGCCAATTAAACTAATTAATTTTTTTTTAAAAAGAAAATATTTTGACCATGTAATATCACTCTACTTATTCCACTCATGTTCAACACTGTTTTATTATTGTAGCTTTGTAGTAAGTCATTAAATAAATAATGTAAGTTCTCCATCTCTTTAAAAAATTTTTTTAGTGTTTTAGCATATCTATATCTTTTGCTTTTCCATATACATTTTAGAAGCAACCTGTCAGTTTCTTGTTCAAAGGTCTGTTACAATTTAGATATTTATTGTATGCAGATCAATTTAGAAAGAGTGAAAGTGAAAGTCACTTAGTCCACAGTATTCTACAAGCCAGAATGCTGGAGTGGGTAGCGTTTCCTTCTCCAGGGGATCTTCCCAACCCAAGGGTTACACCCAGGTCTCCCATATTGCAGGCAGATTCTTTACCATCTGAGCCACCAGGGAAGCCCAAGAATACTGGAGTGGGTAGCCCATCCCTTCTCCAGTGGATCTTCCTGACCCAAGAATTGAACCGGGGTCTCCTGCATTGTAGGCACATTCTTTACCATCTGAGCTACCAAGGGAAGCCCTTAGAAAGAATAGGTATCTTAATAATACTGAGTCTTTTGATTCAGAAATATTGTATTTGTTATCATTTACTTAGGTCTTATTTAATTTTTTTCAGAAATTTTAAGTAATTTTTGCAAGTTGTATACATTTGTTGTTACATCTGTTCCTAGATATTATATGTTTTAGGTGCTTTGCATATGTGCATCCTAAGTTGCTTCAGTTGTGTCAAACTCTGCAACCCTGTGGACTGTAGCCTTCCAGGTTTCTATCTCCGTGGGATTCTCCAGGCAAGAATACTGGAGTGGGTTGCCATGCCCTCCTCTAGGAGATCTTCCCGACCCAAAGAGAGAACCCCCGTCTCTATGTCTCCTGCATTGGCAGTGGGTTCTTTACCACTAGCGCTGCATGGGAAGCCCTTTAGTTGCTATGGTAAATGGTTATTTTTTATGTTTCTAATTATTTTTTGCTAATATATAGAAATGCTTGTAATTTTTATATTGACTATGCAGCATCTATTTTTACTAAATTCATTCATTGGTTTTATTTTTTCCTTAAAGATTCCATTCAGTCTTTCTACATATTCAATCATATTATCTATAAACATTTTTATTTCTTTCTAAACTGTGAACTTACTGTACTGGGCAAGACCACTTGTAAAATATGCATAGAAATCATTAGAATAGTCATTCTGGCCTTGTTTCTATCTTAGAGAAAAACTTTCAGTATTTTATTGTTATATATCATGTTAGACTTCAGGACTTTATTAGATGCCTTCTTTCAATTGAGCAAATTTCCTTTGACTTTTAATTTACTGAGAATTTTATAAGTGAATACTGAATTTTATAAAAAAATGTTTGAATGTATTGTTATAATTGCATGATTTCTATCCCATATTCTTTATTATAATGACATATTGACTGCTTTTCAAATGTTGCACTAAACTTGCATTATGGGATAAATATCACTTAATTATTTTGAATTTGATGTTGGAGAAGACTCTTGAGAGTCCCTTGGACTGCAAGGAGATCCAATCAGTCCATTCTGAAGATCAGCCCTGGGATTTCTTTGGAAGGAATGATGCTAAAGCTGAAACTTCAGTACTTTGGCCACCTCATGCGGAGAGTTGACTCATTGGAAAAGACTCTGATGCTGGGAGGGATTGGGGGCAGGAGGAGAAGGCAACGACAGAGGATGAGATGGCTGGATGGCATCACTGACTCGATGGACATGAGTCTGAGTGAATTCCGGGAGTTGGTGATGGACAGGGAGGCCTGGCATGCTGCGATTCATGGGGTCGCAAAGAGTCGGACACGACGGAGTGACTGAACTGAACTGAAAACATTTTAATCTGTCTTCCTCTTACTGCTTTTATGACTTACTCACTGTCTTTGGTTTCTGTCAGTTGACCATGGTAATTTTAGATGTTCTTTACTTTATTCTTACTGAGCTTCTTGTGTCTTAGGTTAATGTCTTCTGCCCATTTTAGAAAGTCTTTGACCATTATCTGTATAGTTTACCCCTTTCTCTCTTTTCTTCTGAAACTCTAAGTATTTGACTAACTGTCCCATGAACATCTGATTTTCACCCCCTTCCCCATTTTTGCGTGTGTCCATATGACTGCTGCTTCTTGACCAGTCTTCAAGTTCTGCCTTTTTCCTGCTGTGTCTAGTCTGCACTTAGGCCTACCAAATGAATTATCCATTTCTAATACTGAATTTTTCACTTCTAGCATTTATTTTTTCATATTTTTAATTGGTTTTATCCATCTCTTCTCTATGAAGGAATTGCTACTTTCTGGAATTTAGTTTTGTTTTTTAATTTCTTGGCATCGTGAAGTCTTTGATGGGGTGTTTTTTTTTTTGCTAGCTGTGGTTTTGTAACTTATTGGGTTTGCTTGGATTGTTAGAGTGAGGATGAAAGTCTCTTGTGATTTTTAAACTGTCTAACTGTAATGGAAATTTGTAAATTATTTCATGGAAGCATTTATGGAAATATTACTCTTTCCCTTGTGATATAAACTATGGAATCTTTTTAAGCACATAGAAACAGTAAGAGATTGGGAAACTTTTCTCAAGAGATTATGTGGGCACAGTCTGTAAATAGTACCTCACAAATAGTATCTATACTTGACCCTTATATGGGGTATATCATTAGAGGTTTTATAGGTGATGGGTCCTGGTGTTTGACTTCCCTAAATTCAACAGAATTCTCTTTACTCGCTTAGGAAGAGACACATCTCTCTGAGCTTGGATGACTAGAAGACTAACTCCAACCATGCTTTACAATGTGTGGCTTTGGAAATCACTTCCCTTCCTATGGTTGAAGAACTACTTGCTAAACAAGATAACATAGTTAATTTATAACATACAATGTGTCTGTAGTTACAGTAGTGAAATGGTAAATCAACTGTTAGGGTCAATACTAGCACATGTGAATAATAACTTTGAGAAAGTTTTGATAAAGAAACAGAATTCTCTGTTCTTTATTGTATGCATTTGTTTGTTCATAATCCCATGAGGTAGACACTATTATCATAACATTTATATTTTTATAAAAACTGAACCTTTGAGTAGTTGAGTCATTTGCAATATTGAGCATCTGCTATATTTTCCTTTCTAGCTTCAACTCATTCTTATCTGCTTAGGGTCATAACAACATGTTGATTTTCCCTGTGAGAGCAAAATCTTCAGAGTTCTCTGGCGTGGTGTAGGTGAAGGTTACTCTTTCCTATCCTCAATATTATGCATGTGACCAGACATGGCCAATCAGCTTTACAGCAACACAGCTTACTGTGCTTGGTTCATAGTGTGTGGACATGTGGCATGTGAGTCAATTCTAGGGATGCTTTTAATCGTAAGAAAGAAAGAAAGGAAGGAAGGGAGGGAGGGAGGAAGGGAGGAAGGGAGGGAGGGAGGAGCTCTTTCTTTTAGGTCGGCTAGCAGTAAAGATGATGCACAGAAAGAAAAGCAGAGTGAAGAGACAGGGAGAGACCATTTGCTGATTATGTGCTTTGAACTCTTGGACCTCAGTTATGCCTGCAGTCCTTTCATCTCCTGACTTTTCTTTAAGTGTGCCAATATATTTGCTTAAGCTGTTTGAGTCAGATGTGTCTCCCTTCCTTGCATACAAGATCTTTCTGGAAAAATTTGTTCAACACAAGACATTAACATTCGAAGTCAGGGATCAATTTCAGATGACTATATATTTGAAACTATGCATGTCCCAACTTTCTTACCAAAGCTGCTTTGCTACAGTTTCACTCAGCATTTCTTGAATTAGGCAATTGATTACCCAACTTGCCTAGGTAAAGAGAAGAGCTAAATGTTAAGAAATTTATTTGTTTAGTTCTTGGTTTCCTTGGGTTAACTGTAGATTGTGATTAAGTGTGGCGTTGGGCTAATTTGTTGCCTAGTATTCTTGTGTAAATCCATTGATGTCACATTAGATTTAACTAGGAGAAGCAGGGGGCTTTCTTCCTGCAAGCCTAGAGTTGTATGAACTATGCAAATAAGCATTCATATAAGAATACATGTTTGTCTTCCTCATCACCATTTCCCTGCAGGTTAACTCTAGCTAATCCAGTAATTAGTGGTAGGAAGCTTGCAGATTTGCAAACTCATTTACACAGAAGAAAACCATGTTTAAAATGACATTAACTCACTAGGTTTCTATGTGGAACTTGGCACACAGCTGTTCATTCCCTTTGGCTATATATCACCTGTGGTGTTCTGAAATAGGAAAGGGCATTAGGGTCTGCCTTGGAACAAGATGTATATAATGGAGAAGGAAGTCAAGACTGAGTGTTTCTCTTTGATACCACTAAAATCCTAGTAGGCCATATTACTGATTGTAGAAGGGATTAACAGCCCAGCACTAAATAATAAAGTAGTAATAATGACAAGTCATCTCAATTGCTGAGTGCTTACTATGTCTCAAGAACTGTGGTAGATGCTATATATATACATATATATATATATATATATATATATATATATAAAGCCTGCAACATATATGTATGTTTTTTCCTCCTCAAATACATTATCATCCTTGGAAATAGTGCCTCAGAGACCTTCAATAACTATTCCAAGTTAACTAGTCTCAGTTCATACACAGCGATGTGTGAGTGTATGTGTCTCAGTCGCTCAATCATGTCTGACTGTTTTGTGACCCTCATGGCCTGGCCAGGTTCCTCTGTCCATGGGATTTTTTTAGGCAAGAATACTAGAGTGGGATGCCATTTTGTACTACAGGGTTTCTTCCTGACCCAGGGATCAAACCCATGTTTCTAATGTCTCCTGAATTGCAGGTGGATTCCTCACCTGCTGAGCCATCAGGGAAGCCCCCACATACCGATAGCAGAGTCATAGTTACTACGAGGCTCAACTTTTTAGTTACCAAGTGTGCTGTTGACTACCTTACTAGACTTTGAAGATAACCGTTATCCAAGATGTTACCGGCATTTGTAGTAGAGTCAACCCCATTATAATAAAGCTTAATATCAGAAACTCCACAGATACACAAACATCTTAAAATCAATTAAAGAAAAAAAGATGCCCTTGATTTTATGTCTATTTTCACCTACCAGTTAATTTTTTTATTCCCTTTCACAGAAAACTCCTTGAAAGAATAGGCTATTCTTGTTAGCTCCACACATTCACCCCTCTTTTACCCTAGACCTACTCCAACAGGACTTTTGTCCTGATGAGACAATGATTCCTATTAAGGTGAAGAGTGACCTCTAAGCTTCTCCTTGTATCAGCTTGCTTTGACAGGTTAGATTCCTCTCTTTTACTTTTTATTTTTTTTAATTTTTACTGTATTTTACTTTACAGTACCGTATTGGTTTTGCCATACATTGACATGAATCCACCACGGGTGTATACGAGCTCCCAATCCTGAATCCCCTCCCACCTCCCACCCCATATCATCTCTCTGGATCATCCCTGTGAACCAGCCCCAAGCATCCTGTATCCTGTATCAAACATAGGCTGGCACTTCGTTTCTTACATGATAGTATACATGTTTCAATGCCATTCTCCCAAATCATCCCACCCTCTCCCTCAGAGTCCAAAAGTCTGTTCTATACATCTGTGTCTCTCTTGCTGTCTCGCATACAGGGTCATCATTACCATCTTTCTAAATTCCATATATATGTGTCAGTATACTGTATTGGTGTTTTTCTTTCTGGCTTACTTCACTCTGTATAATTGGCTCCAGTTTCATCCAACTCATTAGAACTGATTCACATGTATTCTTTTCAATGGCTGAGTAATACTCCATTGTGTATATGTACCACAGCTTTCTTATCCATTCATCTGTTGATGGACATCTAGGTTGTTTCCATGTCCTGGCTATTATAAACAGTATAAAACTCCTAGAGGAGAACATAGGCAAAACACTCCCTGACATAAACCACAGCAGGATCCTCTATGATTCACCTCCCAGTAAAATAAATAAAAGCAAAAATAAATAAATGGGATCTAATTAAAATTAAAAGCTTCTGCACAACAAAGGAAACTATAAGCAAGGTGAAAAGACAGCCTTCTGAATGGGAGAAAACAATAGCAAATGAAGCAACTGACAAACAACTAATCTCAAAATATACAAGCAACTTATGCAGCTCAACTCCAGAAAAATAAATGACCCAATCAAAAAATGGGCCGAAGAACTAAACAGACATTTCTCCAAAGAAGACATACAGATGGCTAACAAACTCTTGAAAAGATGCTCAACATCACTCATTATCAGAGAAATGCAAATCAAGACCACAATGAGGTTCCATTTCACACCAGTCAGAATGGCTGTGATCCAAAAGTCTACAAGCAATAAATGCTGGAGAGGATGTGGAGAAAAGGGAACCCTCTTACACTGCTGGTGGGAATGCAAACTAGTACAACCACTATGGAGAACAGTATGGAGATTCCTTAAAAAACTGGAAATAGAACTGCTATAATGACCCAGCAATCTCATTGCTGGGCATAAACACCAAGGAAACCAGAATTGAAAGAGACACATGTACTCTCTTTTACTTTAAAATCTTTCTTCACCTGCTTCTGGGACACCACCCTCTCTTACTCCTTTGGCTAACTTACTATCTGATCCCCTCTGCTGACATTTTTCTTAGGTCCCAAATTAAAAACCACTCTAGAGTGTACCCCTGGGCTCAGTTCTTAGACTACTTATCTTCTGTCTTTATGTTGCATTCCTTGCTATTCAGTCACTAAGTTGTGTCTGACTCTTTGTTACCCTATGAACTCAGGCACACCAGAGTTCCCTGTCCTTCACCATCTCCTGGAGTTTGCTCAAACTCATGTTCATTGAGTCAGTGATGCCATCCAACCATCTCAGCCTCTGTTGTCCCCTTCTCCTCCTGCCTTCAACTTTTCCAGCATCAGGGTCTTTTCTAATAAGTTGACTCTTTGTATCATGTAGCCAAATATTGGAGCTTCATCATCAGTCCTTCCAATGAATATTCAGGGTTGATTTCCTTTAGGACTGACTGGCTTGATCTTCTTTCCTTAAGGCCTATCAGTTCCAATCCTTAAGACTTATTAATTAAATCTTTAACATGTCTTGTAGGGGAGCAAAATTTGCTGCCCCAAATTGTGTGCCTTTAGCATGTCAATTATTTCAAGCTGAAAACAGTCAAGGTCCCAAAGACTCAGGAGGAATCTTTGACCTTTACCCAACTGCCTAAAATAATTTATATAGTTCAGTTCAGTTCAGTTCAGTCAACAGTTGTGTCCGACTCTTTGAGATGCCATGAATAGAAGCATGCCAGGCCTCCCTGTCCATCAACAACTCCCAGAGTCCAAATCCATGTCCATTGAATCAGTGATGCCATCCAGCCATCTCATCCTCTGTTGTCCCCTTCTACTCCTGCCCTCAAGCTTTCCCACCCTCAGGATCTTTTCCAATGAGTTAGCTCTTTGCTTCAGGTGGCCAAAGTTTTGGAATTTCAGCTTTAACATCAGTCCTACCAATGAAAACCTAGGACTGATCTCCTTTAGGATGGACTGGTTGGATCTCCTTGCAGTCCAAGGGACTCTCAAGAGTCTTTTCCAACACCACAGTTCAAAAGCAGCAATTATTCAGTGCTCAGCTTTCTTATAATCCAACTCTCACATCTATACATGACCAGTGGAAAAACCATAGCCTTGCCTAGATGGACCTTTGTTGGCAAAATAATGTCTCTGCTGTTTAGTTTGTTGTCTAGGTTGGTCATATTTTCCTTCCGAGGAGTAAATGTTTTTAATTTCATGGCTGCAATCACCATCTGCAGTGATTGTGGAGCCCCCCAACAATAAAGTCTGACACTGTTTCCACTGTTTCTCCATCTATTTCCCATGAAGTGATGAAACCAGACGCCATGATCTTCGTTTTCTGAATGTTGAGCTTTAAGCCAACTGTTTCACTCTCTTCTTTCACTTTCATCAAGAGGCTCTTTAGTTCCTCTTTATTTTTTAACATAAGGGTGGTGTCATCAACATATCTGAGATTATTGATATTTCTCCCGGCAATCTTGATTCCAGCTTGTTTATTCCAGCCCAGCATTTCTCATGATGCACTCTGCATAGAAGTTAAATAAGCAGTGTGACAATATACAGACTTGACATACTCCTTTTCCTATTTGGAACCAGTCTGCTGTTTCATATCCAGTTCTACTTGTTGCTTCCTGACCTGCATACAGATTTCTCAAGAGGCAGAATGCCAGGTGGTCTGGTATTCCCATCTCTTTCAAAATTTTCCACAGTTGATTGTGATTCACACAGGCAAAGGCTTTGGCATAGTCAATAAAACAGCAATAGATGCTTCTCTGGAACTCTCTCACTTTTCTGATGATCAAGCGGATGTTGGCAATTTGATCTCTGGTTCCTCTGCCTTTTCTAAAAATAGCTTGAACATCTGGAAGTTCACGGTTCACGTATTGCTGAAGCCAGGCTTGGAGAATTTGAGCATTACTTTACTAGCATGTGAGATGAGTGCAATTGTGTGGTAGTTTGAGCCTTCTTTGGCATTGTCTTTCTTTCAGATTGGAAAGAAAACTGACCTTTTCTAGTCCTGTGGCCACTGTTGGGTTTTCCAAATTTGCTGGCATATTGAGTGGAGCATTTTCACAGCATCATCTTTCAGGATTTGAAATAGCTAAACTGGAATTCCATCACCACCACTAGCTTTGTTTGTAGTGATGCTTTCTAAGGCCCACTTGACTTCACTTTCCAGGATGTCTGGCTCTAAGTGAGTGATCACACCATCCTGATTATCTAAGTCAAGAAGCTCTTTTTTGTACAGTTCTTCTGTGTATTCTTGCCACCTCTTCTTAATATCTTCTGCTTCTGTTAGGTCTATATCATTTCTGTCCTTTATTGAGCCTATCTTTGCAAGAAATGTTCCCTTGGTATCCCTAATATTCTTGAAGAGATCTCTAGTCTGGCCCATTCTGTTCTTTTCCTCTATTTCTTTGCATTGATCACTAAAGAAGGCTTGATCTCTTCTTGCTATTCTTTGGAACTCTGCATTCAGATTCTTATATCTTTCCTTTTCTCCTTTGCTTTTCACTTCTCTTCTTTTCACAGCTATTTTGTAAGGCCTCCCCAGACAGCCATTTTGCTTTTTTGCATTTCTTTACCATGAGGATGGTCTGATCCCTGTCTCCTGTACAGTGTCTCGAACCTCCATTCATTGTTCATCAGGCACTCTATCAGATCTAGTCCCTTAACTCTATTTCTCACTTCCACTGTATAATCATAAGGGATTTGATTTAGGTCATACATGAGTGGTCTAGTGGTTTTCCCTACTTTCTTCAATTTCAGTCTGAATTTGGCAATAAGGAGTTATGATCTGAGCCATAGTCAGCTCCTGGTCTTGTTTTTGTTGACTGTATAGAGCTTCTCCATCTTTGGCTGCAAAGAATATAATCAATCTGATTTTGGTGGTGACCATCTGGTGATGTTCATGTGTAGAGTCTTCTCTTGTGTTGTCGGAAGAGGGTGTTTGCTATGACCAGTGCGTTTTCTTGGCAAAACTCTATTAGCCTTTGCCCTGCTTCATTCCGTACTCCAAGGCCAAATTTGTTACCCCAGGTGTTTCTTGACTTCCTACTTTTGCATTCCAGTCCCCTAATGAAAAGGACATCTTTTTGTGTGTTAGTTCTAAAAGGTCTTGTATGTCTTCATAGAACAATTCAACGTCAACTTCTTCCGTGTCCTAGCTATTGTAAACTGTGCCGCGATGAACATTGAGATACATGTCTCTCTTTCAGTTCTGGTTTCCTCAGTGTGTATGCCTACCACTGGGATTGCTGGATCATATGGCAGTTCTATTTCCAGTTTTTTAAGGAATCTCCACACTGTTCTCCATAGTGGCTGTACTAGTTTGCATTCCCACCAACAGTATAAGAGGTTTCCCTTTTCTCTGCACCCTCTGCAGCATTTATTTTTCGTAGACATTTTGATAGCAGCCATTCTGACTGGCGTGAGATGGTACGTCATTTTGGTTTTGATTTGCATTTCTCTGATAATGAGTGATGTTGAGCATCTTTTCACGTGTTTGTTAGCCATCTGTATGTCTTCTTTGGAGAAATGTCTGTTTAGTTCTTCGGCCCATTTTTTGATTGGGTCGTTTATTTTTCTAGAATTGAGCTGCATGAGCTGCTTGTATATTTTTGAGATTAATTCTTTGTCAGTTACTTCATTTGCTATTAATTTCTCACATTCTGAAGGCTGTCTTTTCACCTTTCTTATAGTTTCTGTCGTTGTGCAACAGCTTTTAATTTTAATCAGGTCCCGTTTGTTAATTTTTGCTTTTGTTTCCATTACTCTGGGAGGTGGATCATAGAGGATCCTGTTTTGATTTATATCAGAGAGTGTTTTGCCTGTCTTTTCCTCAAGAAGTTTTTAGTTTGTGGTCTTACATTTAGATCTTTAATCCATTTTGAATTTATTTTTGTGTATTGTGTTAGAAAGTGTTCTATTTTCATTCTTTTACAAGTGGTTGACCAGTTTTCCCAGCACCACTTGTTAAAGATATTGTCTTCTCCGTTGTATTTTCTTGCTTCCTTTGTCAAAGATAAGGTGTCCATAGGTGTGTGGATTTATCTCTGGGCTTTCTATTTTGTTCCATTTAGCTATATTTCTGTCTTTGTGCCAGTACCATACTGTTTTGATGAATGTAGCTTTGTAGTAGAGCCTAAAGTCAGGCAGGTTGATTCCTCTAGTTCCATTCTTTTTTCTTAAGATTGCTTTGGCTATTCAAGATTTTTGTATTTCCATATAAATTGTGAAATTATTTGTTCTAGCTCTGTGAAAAATACCATTGGTAGATTGATAGGGATTGCATTGAATCTATAGATTGCTTTGGGTAATACACTCATTTTCACTATATTCATTCTTCTGATCCATGAACATGGTATATTTCTCCATCTATTTGTGTCATCTTTGATTTCCTTCATCAGTGTTTTATAGTTTTCTATATATAAGTCTTTTGTTTCTTTAGGTAGATTTATTCCTAAGTATTTTATTCTTTGCATTGTAATGGTGAATGTAATTGTTACTTAATTTCTCTTTCTGTTTTCTCATTGTTATTGTATAGAAATGCAAGGGATTTTTGTGTGCTAATTTTATATCCTGCAACTTTACTGTATTCATTTATTAGCTCTCTTATCATTCAGATCTGACCCTATTGGTCCCTTCTTCAGAGAATGACTCTATAATCCAATCTAAAGAACTTCCTTCCCAAACTCTTACTCTCTGACCCTTTACCTGCCTTATTTTCTTCATTGCAATAAGTTTTCCCCAAAATGTATATTTACTTTTTTTAAACTTTAAAAATTTATTTGTTCATCTGTGTCTGTTCTGGGTCTTTGTTGCTCTGTGGGCTTTTTCTCTAGTTGTGGCAAGTGAGACTGCTCTCTAGTTGTGATGCACAGGCTTCTCCCTGCAGTGCACAAGTGTGTAAACAGCTATAAAGATGCACACATTTTAGAAGAATTGTCTAACTATGTGGGAAGGATGGTTCCTAGAAATAAGACCTATCTAATCTCTGTACTAGAGGAGCATTAATACTGAGACCCAAAGTTAAGACAGAGATGATCATACAAAAATATGGAGCCCAAGACAGAGGAGATAGCATATATATCAGTATTAAAGCAGAAAGGAATGTATAGTTTTTATAGAAACTGAATGACTGTCAGTGTAGCTGAAGGTGAAGCAATGAGAGGAGAGTAATATATGTGGAAACTAAAGAGATAAGGGTCTAGGCATGTCCATATCAGAGTGTAATAAGTCACTGGGGCTTTATGCAAATATAAACTTGGACTTAAATATAAGGCAATACTTCAAATAGAGCTTGTTCAGTCTTAACATTCAGATCATGAGCCTCACCTGTAACCTTCTGAATCAAAATCTCTTGGGATAGAAACTGCGGAATCTTCATTTAACACAGTCACCTTATGATTCTTACATACTTAAATTGTAATAGCCACTCTTCAAAGGGAAACAACAATGGTGCATTTTATTATAGTATTATTATTGCAGATATCAAGGTGGGTTTCATGTACCTCTCAAGAGCTGACATAGGAAGAATAGTGAATTATGTTTACCACAAATGCAAAAGATAAAAGAGTTAATAAAGTTACAAAATTGTCAGACTTCACTAATGTTCACATCAGCATATTCTAAGTTTCAATTAACCTATTCACCTCCATCTTAATTACAAAATGAAGAATGCTTGTAGTGGGATACATTACTTATGAGTGTTGCCCAGCTTCTGCCTCTAGGAAATTCTTGTTTTTTGTTTATGCTTATTTTAAAATATGAGAAAGGCCTTTATTCAGGGAAGAATGTAGGAAGTGTGTGTTTCAGCTGTGCTGTAATTGGTGGATACACAGTCTGTTCATGCCTTTCTAAATGGGTCATAGTGTAAGTTGATAAGATGTGACAACTGTTAACTTTTTTATCTACCAGTTCCAATTACATTAGCACTCAACTGAAATAAACAAAAATATGCAGAATGTCTACAGATTACAAAACACTTAGTGTGTTAGATGTTAAAAAAGTCTTTGGGCTTGACTTTGGAAAGTGTGAAATGTCAGAGAACATAGAGAACTCCCTAAGAACCAAAAAAGATGGAAGGTAGGCTGTTATGTGTGAACATTTCTGGAGAATCATTATCACTTTGCATCTCAAACTCTGCTGAAGGAAAGTCCTGATTCTTCCCAAATAAACATTTGAAGCCAAGAGTGAACTGAACCTTAGTAAAGATACAGTAGAAATCATACTCAGGTTGATCACAGATTCACAACATCAAAAGAAGAAATCATTACTTTTTGTCTAGGTGTAGTATTGCTTGCTTCACTTTATATTGTTCGCAGAGTATCCAGCATTAGAGTTTTTTTAAAAAGCGCAGTATGCATAAAGAAGCAAGAAAATATGAAACATGATCAAGAGAGGAAAGTATCAAGAAATGCAAAAATGATTTAGATAATTGGAATTAGAGACAGACGAGAACTCTAAAATAACTTAGAATGTTAAAAATACTGTGGAAAATGTAGACAAATGTGTGAACAGATTGAAAGTTTCAGCAGAGAAGTAAACTATTAAAAAGTACCAAATGGAAACAGTAGAAATAATATCATTGTTAGAAGAAATGAAAAATTAATATGAAGATCTAAACATAAGTCTGGACATAACAGAAAAGGAAAAGGAAGCTTGAAAATTATCTAAGTGGAAACATTTGGAGGAAAAAAAATGAACCATAGCAGTTAAAGCCAGTGAAGCAACATGAATCAGTCTAATACTATCAATCATTAGTCCTATTTGATATTTACAAATATGGCATCAAAGCTGCAGAATACAATTTTTTCAAGTGTATATAGACTAGTCACCAAGAGAGTTCATATGGTGGGCTACAAATCAGGTCTCAACAAGTTAATGACTGAAATCATACAGAATATGTTTTTGGTCACAACAATAAATTAGAAATAAGTAATAATGAGATATATATATGACTCAATTATTTAGAAACTCAATAAAATCCTTTAAATAACTTATGAATCACAAAATGAGTCAGAAGAAAACTCAGTCAAAATATATCCCATGTATTAAGAGGGAAATGTGTTGTTTTATGTGCTTGCATTCTACAGATAATAAACGAATTGGGCATATGATAAACAAATTCATGAAAATATTTAAAAATTTTTAGATGAAGTGGACACATTCTTTGAAAAAAAGTTTTTAAAAATAGATACAAGGAGATAGAAAAAAAAAACACACTAGACCTTGATCTATTAAAGGCATTGAATTTATAAATAATAAAATTAAAACTTTTTAGCAAGAAAATTAAGGCCCAGATGAGTTCACTAGAAAATTCTTTCAAACTTGTAAGAAAAAGTAATTGCAGTCTTACACATTTTTTTGTTAAAACAGAAGAAGAAACATTTTTCTACATGTTTTATGAGTTCAGCACAATTCTGACCGCAGCCCCCCAAGAGAAGATAATCAAAGGCTAATCACCCTCATGAAAAAGGGTCAAAAGTCCTTAGCAAAAGATTAGCCAAGCAAATGCAATGATGTATTAAAGGATCCTCAAATCTGTACACATGTTCTTGCCTCAGCTTGGCCCGGTCCTAAATCCCTTCCTGCTTTATTTGCATATCTGGATATTTGATGCCATGTCATTTCTGAGGTCACTGTTGAAATGTAGCTATTCCATATCCCCCAAAGAGCATCTTAGATCAGTTAACCTAACTAGCCATGTTTTATAGTATCTCATGTCCTATGTGTTTTCTTTATAGCACTCATAATCATGTAAATGAAGGGAAATGTCCTTTTCTTCCCAGAATATAAATTTGTGAGCAGAGATTTCTGTCCTTTTGATGCCCTTTACCTTGCTAAAATGTCTGATAAAATGAATAGTAGCAGTCACTCTAATATATTTATTAATTGAATAAATGAATGAAATGCAAGAGGTCAGTGAAACTAAGATACTAAGGATCTACATCTGTGAGTTCTGGACATCTCTGGAGTTCCTGCTTCATTTCTGTAAAGCTCTATCAGTCAGAACAGCCTTCTTCACAAACCTAATCTTTGCTTTAGTTTATAAAGCTACTCTGTGGGGGCCTATATTATATCAGGCAGGTGCTTTCCCTAGGGAATTATGTATCTTCACACCAGATGCCCAAGCATGGAAAGTCACCTCTTCCTTCCATACAGTTTCTGATATAAGTAGCCTCTTACAGTCTTGCAATGGCTTCTAGGAAATGCAAAATATTGGGAATGTTTTGTTAATAAAGACTTTTAAAGAGACAGGCATGTGTCCTTGCAGTGGTCTGAATTAAATTACTGCAACTCAATCCCTGCGCCTGAGACATAACTGACTGCTTGGTTAAATGGGAGGACCTGTGCCAAAAGTCAAGAATCCAGATGAATATCTATGTCATCTGATTCCTGAATCTAATAATTCTTAAACTCTTAAATTTTACTGACATAGTGACTGCATCTCATTTTAAAACAAAAATGTCATGTGATTGCAGTTCGACTTTGGTTTAGTAGACCCAAACATTAAAAGTTTTATTAGGCTGTCATTCTGGAGAAAGAAGCTGAGAGAGAGACAGACAGACAGACAGACAGACAGACAGACAGACAGAGACAGACTGAGACTCAAGTATTCACCTCTCTCTCTTATAATAATGGAGAACGTTCTCCTCCCCTTTGTCTCTGGCATATTTTTACATGGTCATGAACTAAACCAGCAAAACAGCAAAAGCCCACATAAGACTGTTGGTTAATGAAGGTTAATATTTTTGACCATCTAATATGTGTGCCATAACTAACTCCAGGGACCACAAGCACACAGACTGACAAATTACATATTGGGGACAGTCACCTCATTTCTCAGTGTCTCTCTGCCACCAAAACAATCATTTCAGGGCTGTACAAGTATGAGGTGATGTTCCTTTGCCAAATCACCTTGTTTAAATCTCCATAAAACATTGCTGCCATCAGCAGCTAGAAACTTTGAGAAGCAATTTAAGGTTGATATAATTTGCAAGTAATTTATCACTGCAAGGGGATGGTTTTATTAAACAGCTGCAGGGTGCCTATGTAAAAAACAAAATTAAAGAAAAAAGTTATATTACCTGTGTTCATCTTCCCTCTCATCCTTTCTTGCTTCCATTCCTTTTGTTTTCTGATGTAGTTATTTAAACTGATCTTCTACATTGGAGAAGAAAGAAGTAGACCATCCCTAGAATGCATTGTGGAGAAGGCATAGGCATCCCGCTCCAGTACTCTTGCCTGGAAAATCCCATAGAGGGCGGAGCATGGTGGGCTGACATCTATGGGGTCGCACAGAGTTGCACACGACTGAAGCAACTAGCAGCAGTAGCATGCATTGAACCAAAAAGATCCTTAAGTGTATGGCAATACCTTCCCTGCTTTAATAAAAGCAGATTCATGCAAATAAAAGGCAAACAGAAGCTAGACCAGCAGAGAAAATATTGTGGAGGAAATGGTGTTTGAGTTGGATGAGAGATGACAAAAGGAGAAAGAAACTTCTTTAAGACAGAGCAAGAGTATGTGCCAAGGTCCTGGGGCCAGGAGTCAAGAGGCAGTGAGACTTTCTTTTTTGTATTTATCATCATTGCTTCATAGTTAACATACTAAATTTATCTATTTATGTATTAAATAGGTGATTTAAAGTGCCTGTAGGTTAATTATGAATACATCTACATGTGATGTATCCAAGTTATTAAAAATTCCCAAGGCTAACACTTTTTCATCCATTCAACAAAGAGAACATAAGCTTCTGCTATCTATCACACAATGTGTTAAAAACTAGTAGTGCAAGGAAGATTGAATCACATTGTATAAAAATCAACCTATTAAAATTATGTTTTAGTGGAATTTCTGATTGAAGTTCTGTGTGGCATAGGACAGAGTGAGGCATTTTGACAGACAGCCACCAGCTTAGGGTGGGTATGGTTAAGACTGCATTATCATGTTTTTAATAATTCTTCAAGCATTGACTATCCAAGTGAAGTTTCTGTGAGAATGCAGAGGGGAATGGGACCAGCTTGAGTGAGACAGAAGTCTTTCAAGAGCATGCAAAGGCTTCAATAACACATGAGTTAATGAGCTTAGAATAATTAATGTGCATGGATTGCAGGTTCTCTAAAATTTGTATTAATTCAAGAGAGTTTGGTTATGTTTGTGTATATATATATTTTATGGAAGCACATTTATATTCTGGATGACTAATTGGACTAAAAATGGATAAACCATAAATTTTTAAATGAGTTATTTGGCTTATAAAAAAGCAGCCATTGGAGAATAAGCAGCTAACAAAATTAATCTGGTTTTCAAAAGAAAAGAGTTGTCACTACTCAAAACCTGGTGTTGATTTGCAAGCAAGACTCCTATCCCCTTACCCACATCATGGTCATCTGGCCTTCCTGTGTGTCACTCACATCTTTGGATTTTGATCATATTTCCATGCAGCCTTTTGATTCTGGAAGTGGTGATGGAGGCTTTGTAGCAGCACTGTTGGAGAACCCAAAGTTGTTCTCATATTTACATATGTAAATATGGCCGAGTCACTAACCTCTTTCTAAATCATCAGCTCTGCTAAATTCAGTACAGGCTGCAAAACTAGATAATGCGCCCTGCTTCAGTGGAGATAGCACTGTTGGCTAATATTTTTGAAAGAAAGGTAATGATTAAAAGAAAAGAACATGAATTTTTTTTAATTGAATTATTTGAGACATTTAAGGAAAGTTGATTTAAAATGTTTTTTTTTTTTTTTTTTTTCCCCAGTTTCTTATCCCATGGACTATGACCATTGGGAGGTTTTTTAAATTTTCTTTTTCCTCAAATAAGCTCTTATTAAGATTTGTTTGAAATAATTTTTAAAATAAATACATATATACAAATACATAGTTTATCTTCTAATACCATAGACAAAAACATTATCAAGTTTTTATCCTCTAAGGAAGCAATATATGGATTCTTACTGGGTGGTTTGTGAATAAGCTGTACTCATGGAAAACATTTGAAATTCTAGGAATCTTGATGCTCATATTTGGCTCTATCCCTGATTAATGATTCACTAGTCAAGGAGCTGCTGGCAACTGTATGTAGATCTTAGATTTAGTCATTTATCCCTCATCTGAATTGGATACATACTAGTTTCCTGTCCTTCAATATTAAGAATGGATGAGTTAATTAATGAATAGTTCAAAACCCAAGTTTTCTTTGATAGTGCTCTCTGATTTTGTCCTCTAGTCAGATTTGTGTCTCAACCACAGAAGATAGGAGCAAGGAGACTAAAACTTATAGCAGGAGCCACTCTGGTGAGTAGAGGAGGGATCACAGTCTGTTGGGAAAAGACGCAAAGTTATTGGGCCTTCAATGTACTTTCCTCTTATCCTAAACAGTTCATGTGAACTAACTCAGGGTCATGGGTAATGGAAATTTTACCCTAATGATTCAAGCTGAGCTTGTTCTTGGCTGTGTCATCGAAGTGTTTTACTATTTATTAAATTACCTATTTCATGGTCAACACTATTCTTTAATGATCTTTAATTAAAAATAAAAGAAACTCTTTAGAAATAGGTTTAAATTTGATTGATTTAAAATAGAAGAAGAAGCTGAGGGCCAAAAGGAGTGACAAGCATGCTCCAGGACATTCCGAAGGTGGGAGGTGGGGCCACTACTGAACCAGTAGTGTTGCCTCCAGTGTCTTTGGGTCGATGTCTTTGAGCTTTCTGCTATATACAAATGGCCTCTTTACAAACAGGTTTGAGCTCAAAACCAGACCAACTGGAGATTATTGATCTCACTATCATGTTAAGTCATTATGTATGAAGTATTGCTGGAGCCTGGGAAGAGGGCAAATGAGAGAAAGTATTAAGTGGGTTAATACAGTGCTTTCCCTTATCTGTGAGATACATTTCATAGCTGCTAAGCTGCTAAGTCGCTTCAGTCGTGTCCAACTCTGTGTGACCCCATAGAGGGCAGCCCACCAGGCTCCCCCCATCCTTGGGATTCTCCAGGCAAGAACACTGGAGTGGGTTGCCATTTCCTTCTCCAATGCATGAAAGTGAAAAGTGAAAGTGAAGCAGCTCAGTCATGCCCGACCCTCAGCGACCCCATGGACTGCAGCCTACCAGGCTCCTCCGTCCATGGGATTTTCCAGGCAAGAGTACTGGAGTTGGGTGCCATTGACTTCTCCAACATTTCATAGCTAGAAGAAAACATCATGCTATCTGAAGTAAATTCACTCATGACATAACATGGGTAAGACAGCAGCTGCTAGTAAAGAAAAGTCATCAAGAGAAGAGTCGTGAGCAGGATTTCTGATCTTTAATTGCTATGAGACACAATCAGGGCTCTTTGGTGTCTATCATTTTCATGTTCACTGTGTCATTAGAGTTCCCTACAGAAACCTTGAAAATGAAAAGTGAGATTCCATCTCAGTAGCAAATGAATTTAGCATTGATTCTTTGTATACTTATTTCTATGATAAAGTAGATAAACAGACAAGCTGCTCTCAATAACAAAGGTTAACATGAATTATGGACCAACTAGGTAAGAAATCGGTGAGTAGATTTTTCATTTGAAAAGAAAAAGCAGTTATGTTAGTTTTATAGGATGTTAGTAACCAGAAAATTTACCTTTATGTTGGGATATTTACAGGTCCTGTTACAATATAGCTCTATAACTTTTCAGGATGAAATTTTCTATGCATCAGTCTTCTCACAACAAAATGGAGATAACGGTAGCACCTATCCACCCGAGAAGTAGTCATGCTCCATATACATAGAGTCTGGCCTGGGGTGAGCCTTGATACATTGTAATCATCAACTATGATTTATTACTATGATTAACCACTTAAATAAGTGTATATGAAGATAGAAATACCTGTGTGAAGATGCTCAATAGATGCATGTCAAATGCATGAATGGTTGCCTTCTGCACCAACTGAAAAAGTTAAGAGCAGCTGGTGTACTTATGCCCTGGCATTTTTAGCCAGGTATATACAATTGAATTATTGTTTCACTGGGGTTCAAATTCATCCTTGTGCCATGAGGCAGGTGTACAAATTGAAAATCTTGTTAATTTTATTAGGTCTTCCAAAAACAAGTAGCTTTGCTTTATAAAAGCCCTTAAATCATGTTGTAATTATTGACTTATTTTACCTAAAATTTGACACATAATAGCTACTTAACAAATACTCCATAAATTGATGTTTTTTTTCTGTAAAATATCTGTTCTAAAATAAGCTAGGTAAGCATATAAAATGTGTCTCTATGGACAAAACTAATCAGTTGGGACTTAGGATATTTGCACAAAATATGTTGATTGCTATCATAAAACTGTTTAACACAGTGATAGTGATTCTTATTTTGTCAAATACTCTCACTATAGTAAAGTTCTAATGTGACAGAATAGGTACTTTGATGTTCTTTTATGACTCAGTATTCACTAAAATCAAGAAATGTAGTCCATTAATATGCTGCTAAAAATGCCAGGCCATAAGTACACCAGCTGCTCTTAACCTTTTTCAGTTGGTGCAGAAGGCAACCTTTCATTCATTTGACATGCATCTATTGAGCATCTTCTATATGACAGGGACTATCCCAGACCCTGGGCATAGAGTAGTGAACAAGATATACAAAGTCTTTGCTCTTTTGGGTTTGTGTTCTAGTGGCGCTTCCCTTGTGGCTCAGCTGGTAAGGAATCTGCCTGCATTGCGAGAGACCTGGGTTTGCTCCCTGGATTGAGAAGATCCCCTGGAGAAGGAAAAGGCTACCCACTCCAGTCTTCTGGCCTGGAGAATTCTATGGACTGTATAGTCCATGGGGTTGCAAAGAGTTGGACAAGAATGCATGACTTTCACTTCACTTCACTTCTAATGGGTGTAGTTAGATAGTAAATAAAATAAAGGAGGTGCAAAAAGTGATATGTGCTATAAAGAAAATCAAATAAGTTCTTTTTCTAAGTCTGTGAGTCTTTCTGTTTTGTAAGTAAGTTTATTTGTACCATTTATTTCCATATTCCACATATAAGTGATATCATATGATATTTTAACTTCTCTAGGCTGACTTACTTCACTCAGTTTGACACACTCTAACAAACATAGGGATAGTTAGGGAATTAGGCGAGGTCATGTACAGACTGCTGTATTGAAAATGGATAACCAACAAGGACCTATTGGATAGCACATGGAACTCTACTCAATGTTATGTACCAGCCTGGATGGGAGCGGGGATTTGGGGCAGAATGGATACATGGGGAGCAGGGGTTTGGGGCAGAATGGATACATGTATATGTATGGCTGAGTCCCTTTGCTGTTCACATGAACTACCACGACATTGTTAATTGGATATACTGAAATACAAAATAAAAAATTTAAGGTTTGAAAAAAAAATTAAATAGAAAAGGTTAATAGGGAGTAACTATGATGGGAGCATGTTTCCTTTAACTTGGGTAGCAAGGAGACCCCCTCTGTTTGTGTGACACAATATTTTTAGAAGCACGCTTGAATTCTTATGAAGGTTGGAGGATCTAGAAACTATCAAAATGAGAGTCATTTTTAGAGTTTAGAAATCCTTCACATAGCTGGATTTATTTTGTTCCTGGATGTCAATAGTTATCAAAAGTGGGAAGCTCCTTCTGTCTTGCATGATTGTCCCCAGTTCTTTGATCATTTTGGTGGGATTCATATTAAAGCATCCCTTATTTCCTGAATGTGATGTTATATCCTTTCCATGTGCTTCTTTAGCATGTACCTCTTTATAATTCTAAGGTAAAGAGATTTATTGATCCATCTATTCCACAACCTACTATCCATACATAGTCCTTTGAAAGAAGAGACTTCTCTTATTTGGGTTTATATCCAGTACTTGGCATAGCTACAGCTTTCCCTCATGAAAGGTGATAGATGAAACACAGGGTATTTAAACTTTAAGTGTCAGACTCATTTATTGTTTTTGTATTCTGTACATGTTGTACATTTTCTTAACTGATCTTTGGCTCATGTAAAATTAACTAACTCATATGGCTTCGAAAGGCCCTTGTGTTACAGAACCAGATTTTGATGTCTTCCAAATAACAGACAATCATAGAGGCTCTGGAAGTAGTATATAGGCAGTAAGTGTTCCCCTATGCAGTATAGTTAATAAATAACAATTTATAGATAATAAATGGAAAACTTCCTTTTTGTACAGTTTTTCTGTCACTCTCTGAGTAACTCACCTCCTTCCTTACCCAGTCCAGTCTCTTATTCTTCATCCAAGACACCTCTTCTTTTAGGACTTAGTTCACATTTGAGTTTACCATGTGAAACTGAAATGCATCTTGCTTTCCAGACTTTCAATCCTGAGAAAAAGTAGTTGAAGGGAGAAGTTGTGCTACACTGGGAAGAGCTTGGTACTGAGGATCTGATGGGTAACAAAACCCATCAGAGGAGGATTTAGTTTAATTTCTAGAGTCTGACCTTGTGCCAGCATTTCTAGTAAATTAGGATCAACCTTAAAATAGAAATAGTAAATGAAATCTTCTAATATGTTCATCTCAGTGGGCTTCAAAAATCTTTTACATCAAAGTTAATTCATGAAGTTTTGGAATTTTGAACATTTTTGTTCAAAGCCCCAGTGCTGTGAAATTCATGTGCAGATCCAAGAAAAAAGAATCTCTTTGAGGGAATTTGAAGTACACTCTGAAGTTTTATATAGATATTCTCATGGTACTATATAAATTATTAAGTATATGTATTTCAAAATAAACATATGCTACTTGCTAGTTTCTGAGGATTTTATTAGAATAGATATACAACAGGTTTAAGGCTATACACATTGTGAGTTCCCAATAAATGCTGTTTACTGATTGATGAAATTTAAGCTGTAATCCTGTGCTGTGATTGAAGCAGATTGAACTCGGCCAGTGCTGACCCAAAACACTAGTTTCATTGCATGATGGCTGATTAGTTAGCATGGTGTCCTGTTTCCCCACTGCCCTTGAATCTTGCCACACCTTTTTCTTCATGTTATAGTTAAGAGAAAGGAGTTACTGTAAATCTATTTGAGAACTTTCTAGTTGTCAAATGTTGATTATCATTGCTAATCAATTGCTAATTCTGCTGATTTTACTTGTTTTATATTCTTGATACTTGTCTACTTAGCTTGACTCCCACTCCTTTTGCTCTATGCCAAGCCCTTATATCATTCATTAAGTTCAATAGCATGTGCTTGGCATTTAAAAGGTGCTCAATAAATGGTAGATTTCATACTTTTGTGAATATCTTTTCTTTCTCCCTTCAATCTGTCCTGTACACTGCACTCACATTAATCCTAGAGCATCAATCTAATGATGTCACATCTTTGCTCAAATTCTTTAATGAATGCCAAATGTTCAGAGAATAAGCACAGACTCATCCTTTGGCATTCAAAGCCATCTTGTCCTGGTCTCAAGTAGTAACTTGAAGAAACTTTTCTTGATCACGTAGCCTATGTTCCTGCATAGTGTTTAACAATATTGTAAAGTAATTAGCCTCCAATTAAAATAAATATATTTATTAAAAAAAAAAACTTGGATGATGGAATCAAATTCAGATCCTGGTGTAATTTATGACCTGAGTGGCCTAATGTACTCATATGTAAATTAGGGAAAATAATATTAACTACTTTATTGGGTTATATAATAGTGGTCAAGGTCACACATATGATAAAGTATAAGCTATAGTGCTATGTTGTGATGAAACAGATTTCTTAGAATTTTTGATGTGGATTTTAGCTCTTGGCATGTTCAATTTTTTTATTATTAATTTTTAGCAACTACTTTGTGCAGAGTGCTGCAATATGTTTTTATGATGGGAAAATCTGAAAGACATACCTGAAAGGCATGCTCTCCTTTCAAAGAGTAACATCCTTTCCACCTATTTGCTGATTATTTTGTGCCAGAAAGGCAGGTGTCTAATGGCCAAGGAGAATTGAGCAGTTTCAGCTTAGCTGATAATATTCTTTCTGTAACTTTTCTGTTAGTCACACTCAATGAATGGAGAAGAATAACTCCCCCAAGGAAAGTAATTTTCCTCCATAATCATAATGTCTGTAGAGTCCCTGAGAGTAATGGCACTATGAAGAGATTCCTATGGATTTCCTTGTGTCCTAGATGAGGAAACCAGGTGCAAGAGATGGGAAGTTATCCCAGGGAGCAGCCTTTACCTCTTCTCCTTCGCATATCTTCTTCCACATTATTAATGCAATGCCTCCCTGCCCTCTATTTTTTTTTAATTAAATTCTTAAAATTTTTTAAAATTTTACTTTATTTTACTTTACAATACTGTATTGGTTTTGCCATACATCAACATGAATCTGCCACGGGTGTACACGTGTTCCCAATCCTGAACCTCCCTCCCACCTCCCTCCCCATATCATCTCTCTGGGTCATCCCAGTGCACCAGCCCCAAGCATCCTGTATCCTGCATCGAACCTAGACAAGGGCACTGGAACTGAATGCCATTAATAGTATCTCAGTTACTCTTTCTACATTGATAACCACTCATCTGGGAAATGGGACAAGAATATACACAGAATGTGAAAAATTTGAAACTAAGAGATGACAATTGTTCTTAACAAGCGTTATAAACATTGCTTATTTTGCAGTTTCTGCCATCATTTTTTTTTAGCCTACATTCTTTCCATTCTCACAGTTTTCCAAAGGAATAGCTTGTGTGCATCCTTGCCCTTATCTCCATGGACATCATTCTGTCATTAATGCAAAGCCTATCACACTGGGTATCAATCTGTTAATTAAAACTTCAAGGAGAGTCATTCAAAGGTTGAGCAATGTCACTCAGGTATTCTCAGTCAGAAGGAGTATTATGAGTAACCTGTTAAACTTTGTTCAGCTTTAGGACAACGACTGTCAGAAAACTCTGATTTTTAATTTATGACAATGGAATGTTAAACGTGTGGAATAGACATGGTGCTCTGAGAGCTATTATAGGGTATGGTCCCTGACGAGCAAAGCTCCGGAGCATCCGTTATACATAAATCTATACACTGTGAACCATGAGACCCCCTCTCTCCTGGCCACAGACTGTTGACATCTAGTCTAAACAGCAGCCGGTGAAGCTACTGACCTGGCCTCCCATATTAGATGACTACTAACAGATATACTCAGATTTTGTTAAAGTCCTTTGAATATGAGTAGATGTTTACTCATCAAATGATATCTTGTTGACTATCCACTGTGGATTTGCTCACCTTTTATTTCTATATGGGATTTTTTCCTGTTTTAGAATTTTCAGCCATTTTTGGAATATTTTTTTCAGTCTCTTCTTTCTCCTCTCTTTCTGGGGGCTCCAGTAACACAAATGTTCAATCTCTTATTATAGTTCTAAAGATATCTGAGATTCTTTTCATAGATTTTTCACCCTATTATCTTTGTACTGTTTTAATTGGATAATTTCTACTGTTTCAAGTTTACTGATGGTTCCCTTTGTCCTCTGTTTTCTGCTGTTGAGCTCATTCAAAGTTTTATATTTAGGTTATTTTATTTTTAAGTTCTAATTTTTTTTGTTTTTTCCTAGTATTTTCTGCATCTTTTCTGAAACTTTCTATTTTTCCATTACTTTTAAGCATGTTCATAATTGCCCCCTGGGGCATTTTTCAGTTGGCTGCTTTAAAATCCATGTCACTTAATTTTAACGTCTCATTAGAAAAGACCCTAATACTGGCAAAGTTTGAAGGCAGGAGGAGAAGGGGGATGACAGAGGATGAGATGGTTGGATGGCATCATGACTCTATGGACATGAGTTTGAGTAAGCTCCGGGAGTTTGTGATGGACAGGGAAGCCTGGCGTGCTGCAGTCCATGGGGTCACAACGAGTCAGACACAACTGAGTGATTGAACTGAACTGAACATTGGGAGGGTCACAGATGGCATGTTGCTATCCCCATATCACCTTCACTGATACCGTAAAGGACGTCTTTATCATGTGTGTGATACACGACTCAGCACTGAAAAGAACCAAGATATTTTCTTAGAAAAATGGCTGATTTCAGTATTGAGGCAGGAAAAGGCAGGAATGTCTCATTTTATCAAAAATATGGAAGATACATGTCAGAAAGATACAGCAACCAGCTTGAATGGGCTCCCAGTGATAAAGTCTTAAATACTTTAAATGTCAAAGTAAATAATGATAGCAATGAATTATAACCCGTTAATTAAAGTCAGAATTACTTGATTTTACGCTGAAATAAACAAATAAGGAAAGCTCTTTGTTATAGTGGAATTGCAACTAATATGTATGGAAGTTGAAACATCATCAATGTAAGCTAGAATTTGTAGGTGTAAGTTTGATCCAGAACAGGATATTTATATAGTATCAAAATAGCCCCCACAACTTACTTTTTTGACTACAAGGGGAAAAGTAACCTTACTGTGTAAGATACTACCTTAACTGACAAAGCTGACACTCAATATTACTGATATTGAGATAAACTGACATCAAGTGACTTCTGTCATAATGCATTGCAAAGGCTCCTTCAGTGCCATTCCTATAAAAATGCATATCCTTAATCTAATTGTGTCAAAATATTAGACAAATCCAAAATGAGAGTTTATTCGACAAGATAACTGACATGTACTTTTTTTTTAATATGAAGTTAAAAAGAAAGACACCTGTGGTATTATTAATTTTAAAAGAAAAATAAATGCACACAATACATTATTTTGAATTATTCCTGACAACTAAACATGATGAATTATCCTGAATTATCTCCCTGCACATAGAAAAAAATGATAAAGGATGTTATTATAAGAATTAATAAAATTTTGAGTATGGACTATGATTATTAGGGATAGGAAAACTATAGCATGTGAGCCAGATTCATTCCAGGGTCTACTTTTCTATGACTTATGAGCTCAAAGTAGTTTTTACATTTTAAAGAGTTCTTAAAAATGAGCACATCATTTTTAAGCAGATCACCACCCCAAAGTATGCAGGAGAGACCCGATGATGCTCTCAATACCTAAAACAGTTATTATCTGAGTCTTTATGTAAAACAGCTTGCTAATTCCTGAACTAGAGTACTAGTAAAAGTCTAGAAATGCTTTATTTAAGCTCCTAGTACAGGAAGATACCTCCTTTGCCTTTTCATATACATGAACCAACAAATCTCCTTTGTTCTTCCAAAGTCACTTGAGTTAGGGTTCTAATATACTTCCAACCAAAAGGCTCTGAATGATACAAACAACCTGCACAAAGGCAGAGTGCCCTTACTTCCCTCTATTTTATTTGCTAATATTGGCCACATTTAAGCTGTTGAAGTTCTTTAGAGGCCTTATCAGATCTTCCATCATGGTTGGCATAACTGTACAGGTATAGAATTTCCATTTAATCTGGTTTATGTGTCTCTGCAAGTGCCATTATACATTCTGCTCCTCTCAGAAGCAATATTGATGAAATGTGTCCAATGTCATTAAAAATGGATTCATAATGGGAATGTCAATTCAATGAACATAACTAATAACACTGTGAGTTCATATAATTACTTTTTAAATGGTCTAAGATCTGATAGGAAAAAAAAGAGACTTTGCTGTCATATTACACTATTTCATAAATTTACACCTCAGAAAATACATAAAACAATTCTTAAGGGAGGGAGGGAGTTGAAAGGAGAGAAAGAATGTCAAAATGATTTAGCAAACTAAGAACTTTAGCTTTACAGAGTTAGTTCAGAATCTTATATTCATTCTCCTTTCCATTCGTGTCAGCAGATGTGTTGAGCAAGTAATGTGTGCTGGGTACTGAGGCCACACTAATTAATATAATGCAGTTCTTACAATTGAGGTGGTCAAAAGGTCGCTCAGTCATGTCCGACTCTTTGTGATCCCATGAATCGCAGCATGCCAGGGCTCCCTGTCCATCACCATCTCCCAGAGTTCACTCAAACTAATGTCCATTGAGCCTGTGATGCCATCCAGCCATCTCATCCTCTGTTGTCCCCTCTTCCTCCTGCCCCCAATCCCTCCCAGCATCATAGTCTTTTCTAGTGAGTCAACTCTTCACATGAGGTGGCCAAAGTACTAGAGTTTCAACTTTAGCATCATTCCTTCCAAAGAACACCCAGGGCTGATCTCCTTTAGGATAGACTGGTTGGATCTCCTTGCAGTCCAAGGGACATCAATTCTTTGGTGCTAAGCTTTCTTCACAGTCTAACTGTCACATCCATACCTAACCACTGGAAAAACCAGGGAAGGGAAATAAATATTATTGTATAATTGCAATGTCATTTAATAAGGGAAATTAAAGTTACACATATCAAACTATTGCTTAGGTCAATCAGAAAAGAGACTAGTCTAAAGAACAAAAGTTTCACCTATGTGTTGAAGGTGAAGAGGTTGCTAGGATAATCTTGATAATGAAGAAAGCATGTGCTCTTGAGAGAAAAATTAATGGAAGTTTTTTAGTCATTTGACTAAGACTCTACACGTGGACATCACCAGGTGGCCAACCCTGAAATGAGATTGATTATATTCTTTACAGCCAAAGATGGAAAAACTCTATACAATCAGCAAAAACAAGAGGGGGACTGACTGTGGCTCAGATCATGAACTACTTATTGCCAAATTCAGACTTAAATTGAAGAAAGTAGGGAAAACCACTAGACCATTCAGCATGACCTAAATCAAATCCCTTATGATTATACAGTGGAAGTGACAAATGGACTTAAGGGACTAGATCTGATAGAGTGCCTGATGAACTATGGACAGAGGTTCATGACATTGTACAGGAGACATGAATCAAGACCATTCCCCAAAAAAAGAGGCAAAAATGCAAAATGCTATCTGAAGAGGCCTTACAAATAGCTGTGAGAAGAAGAGAAGCAAAAAGCAAAGGAGAAAATGAAAGATATTCCCATTTGAATGCAGAGTTCCAAAGAAGAACAAAGAGATAAGAAAGCCTTCCTCAGTGATCAATGTAAGGAAATAGAGGGAAAACAAAAGAATAGGAAAGACCAGAGATCTCTTCAAGAAAATAGAGATAACAAGGGAACATTTCATGCAAAGATGGGCTCAATAAAGGACAGAAATGGTATGGACCTAACAGAAGCAGAAGATATTAAAAAGAGGTGGCAAGAATACACAGAAGAACTGTACAAAAAGATCTTCATGATGCAGAAAATCATGATGGTATGATCACTTACATAGAGCCAGACATCCTGAAATGTGAAGTCAAGTGAGCCTTAGGAAGCATCACTACGAACAAAGCTGGTGGAGGTGATGGAATTCCATTTGAGCGATTTCAAATCCTAAACGATGATGCTGTGAAAGTGCTGCATTCAGTATGCCAGCAAATTTGGAAAACTCAGCAGTGGCTACAAGACTGGAAAAGGTCAGTTTTCATTCCAATCCCAAAGAAAGGCAATGCCAAAGAATGCTCAAACTACAACACAATTGCACTCATCTCACGCGCCTGGAGAATCCCAGGGACGGAGGAGCCTGGTGGGCTGCCGTCTATGGGGTTGCACAGAGTCGGACTGGACTGAAGCAACTTAGCAGCAGCAGCACATGCTAATAAAGTAATACTCAAAGTTCTCCAAGCCAGGCTTCAGCAGTAAGTGAAACATGAACTTCCAGATTTTTAAGCTGATTTTAGAAAAGGCAGAGGAACCAGAGATCAAATTGCCAACATTTGCTGGATCATCAAAAAGCAAGAGAATTCCAGAAAAACATCCATTTCTGCTTTATTAACTATGCCAAAGCTTTTGACTGTGTGGATCACAGTAAACTGTGGAAAGGTCTTAAAGAGATGGGAATACCATACTGCCTGACTTGCCTCTTGAGAAATCTATATTCAGGTCAGGAAGCTACAGTTAGAACTGGACATGGAGCAACAGACTGGTTCCAAATAGGAAAAGGAGTACATCAAGGCTGTATATTGTCACCCTGCTTATTTAACTTACATGTAGAGTACATCATGAGAAATGCTGGGTTGGATGAAGCACAAGCTGGAATCAAGATTTCCGGGAGAAATGTCAGTAACCTCAGATATGAAGATGATACCACCCTATGGCAGAGAGTGGAGAATTAAAGAGCCTGTTGATGAAAGTGAAAGAGGAGAGTGAAAAAGTTGGCTTAAAGCTCAACATTCAGAAAACTAAGATCATGGCATCTAGTCCCATCACTTTATGGCAAATAGATAGGGAAACAGTAGGTGAATAATTTTGGGGGCTTCAGAGTCACTGCAGATTGTGACTGCAGCCATGACATTAAAAGACGCTTGCCTCTTGGAAGAAAAGCTATGGCCAACCTAGACAGCGTATTAAAAGCAGAGACATTACTTTGTCAACAAAGGTCCGTCTCATCAAGGCTATGGTTTTTCCAGTAGTCATGTATGGATGTGAGTGTTGGACTATAAAGAAAGCTGAGGGTGGAAGAATTGATGTTTTTGAACTGTGGTGTTGGAGAAGACTCTTGGGAGTCCCTTGGACTGCAAGGAGATCCAACCAGTCCATCCTAAAGGAGATCAGTCCTGAGTGTTCATTGGAAAGACTGATGTTGAAGCTGAAACTACAATATTTTGGCCACCTGATGATAAGAGCTGACTTATTTGAAAAGACCCTGATGCTGGGAAAGATTGAAGGCAGGAGGAGAAGGGGACGACAGAGGATGAGATGGTTGGATGGCATTACTGACTTGATGGACATGAGTTTGGGTGAACTCTGAGAGTTGCTGGTGGCCTGGCATGGTGCAGTCCATGGGGTTACAAAGAGTTGAACACAACTGAGTGACTGAACTGAACTAACTATCCAGGAAGTTGTAGAGGATGAAATACTGAAAGAAAATAAAGGAAAAAAGTTGAACTTCTAAATGTTTTAGGAGAAAACCTTGGGCTTAAGAGGAGCCACCTTGGACAGATAAATGCAGAATGAAAGTATTTGTCTCTCAGGCGCGTCTGACTGTTTGAGACCCTATGGACTGTAGCCACACTGGCTCTCTGTCCATGGAATTCTTGAGGCAAGAATACTTGAGTGGGTTGCCATTCATACTATCCAGTATACATGAGAAAAACTGGAAAATGGAAAGGGAAAAGAAGGGGATTAGGAAGAGAATGAAAGAGGGATAGAAGAAGAAAGAAAGGAACCAGCTGAATGTGGGTTTCCAAAAGTCATAGGCCATTCTGTGTCAAATGCAGGCCTTTTAGGACTAACCAAGAGTAACCTCTGTGTCCTCCTTGATTTTGCATCTGAGACATGAATTGAGACTCTCAGGCTTAGCAGACACATCAAACCTTTCTAGAGCTGCTGATTTACATAAAAGAATGTATGGAACCCTTGAGGAGGCTGTAAATGTGTCACAAATCAGGAGCCTGGTCCTTCTTTGCTGTTTGCCATGCCCCATTGTGTGAATAACAGAACTCCTGTTTCACCTGGAACATCATCTCTTCCATGTGACCTGGGTTAGCCAGCTTGATTCACTTCTAGCTAGATGTTCTGTGTGGCCAAGATCTACATGATCATCACTTTGACTCCTGGGATTTAGTGATTTTTTTTTAACATGTGACCCAATTTTAATTTGAACTTCTGGATGAGATCCCTATTTATTAACTCAACTGATAATTATAAAAATAAGCCTGAATCTGCCTGGGTTCAGTTCTAGCGATGAACCACCACCAAAAGAAAAAAAAAAGGTCACAAAAAGGATAATGGAACCACAGCATGAAGTGAAGTAAAATCAGATCCTGATGTCATCATGTGTGCATCTGAATCTGCTAGTGATGGATTGCCTCGGTTATTGTTTTTTTCTGGAAATGTCTTTGTTCAGCCCTTGGTTTTGAAGGATGTTTTACCAGGCACAGTGTTCCAAGTTAGTGATTTTGTTGTTGTTGTTCATTTATTTTCCTTTAACAAGTTAAAAATGCCATTCCATTATCACATTGTTTCCATTATTTCTGTTAAGCAAAAAGTGGTTAGTTTTATTGGTGATGCTTTGAAGCTAATGTTTTTTTTTTCTTTTTCTTTTCTTCATTTAAAATTTCCTTCTTGCTATGTTTTCTACAGTTGGACTCTAATGTGGTTAGGTATGGCTTTGCCTAGGATTTGCTGAGCTTCTTAAGGCTGTGGGTTGATTTTTTTAAATCAGTTTAGAAAATTCTCAGCCATGGACTTCAAGTATTTCTTGTATCTCATTCTCTTTCCTCTCTGAGATTCCAGTGTTATATATGTTAGACCTTTTCCATATATGTCTTAAGCTTTTATGTATATATGCATACATACATATATCTATATAAATAGATATATAAAAGATTAACTTTAGGCTTATTTTATTGTCTTTTTTGTTTTAGTCACTTTTCTTGAGATGCTTGGTAATTTTTGGTTAAATATCTGTAGGGAAATAGTCTCTATGAATATTAAAGATTTGTAGGGAAATTATAGAGGTCTTAGGTAATATTATACTCCTCAATAAATTTATTTACCCTCTTCATTGGCAGTTGGCCACACTAAAGACATATACATTCAAAACAATCAGAGAGAGAGTTTCTTTAAAGATCAGTGTAAAGATAAAGACTTTCCTTGTGGTCCAATGGTTAACAATCTGCCTTCCAATGCAGGTAACTCAGGTTTTTGCCTGGTTGGAGAATGGGGATCCCACATGCCACAGGATAACTAAGCCCAAATGCTGCAACTAAGACCTGATGCAGCCAAAAATAAAAATGAATAAATATTAAAAAAGATTTGTTCTTTAATAAAAAGAGAAGTATTCCTAAGGTGTAGGTCTCCAGAATTTCCAGCTGAAAGGCAGGAGTTCTCGTCACGGTCCCTCCTCCTTGGAATCATCTCCAATTTTATTTCCTCAGAACTACTGTCCTGTGTTAAACATATAGAATTCTTGTTCCTAAAAAGCACACATTTCTTGGTCCTCGGTGGTTGCCTTCTTTAAATGCAGTGTGCCCTTTCCAGCTCACTGCAGACCCCACCAGTTGCTACTGTTTCCACATAACTACTTCATTCATTTTCATCAGCTGTATGAGCTCTATAATCATTTGATTTCTATCTCCTGAAATCAAGTAGGAGCATAGGATATCCTCTGTTCTTCAGACTTAATGGAGGAAAGAAGTTTTAGTGGCCATAAAGTGGTTCTCTGTGTTAGATGTAAAGACACAGCTTAAGAACTGGAAAAATGTCTCAAAGGGAAAGTACTGAGTTGTAGGCCTATGTAGCTTCCCCAGTGGCTCCACATGTAAAGAATCTGCCTGCAGTACAGGAGACACAAGAGAAACGAGTTCCGTCTCTGGGCCAGGAAGATCCTCTAGAGAAGGAACCAGCAGCCCACTCCAGCATTCTTGCCTGGAGACGCCTATGGACAGAGGAGCCTAGTGGGCTGCAGTGCGTGGTGTTGTGAACAGTCAGACATGACTAAGTGACTAACAGTTTTAGGCTTATGTATCTACCCCCTCTCCTCTGAAAAATCTTATTTTCTCTTATACTAGCAGCCTTGACATCCTCAAACTCCAGTTTTTGTTTTCGTTTTCCTAAAAACTGCCAAAATCCTGAGGACTTGTCTACTGCTGTGTCTATTTTGGCTCCTCAGACTCTCATTTTCTGTTAAAAAAAAAAAAATGTTAAAAATTTTCCCAAGCAGAAAAGTGGTGTCAGGATTTACACCTCACCTCAGTGAGCTTCCTTGTTCTGAAATATTGCTCTCACAAATCCTGGTGCAGTGGCCATTTTTATCTTTTTTATTTTGTACTGTGCCTTCAGACAGATTGTTGTGTTTGTGCATGCATTTGTGTACATAGATGTGTGTGTGCACATATGTTTGGATTTTTAGTTGCTCTTAATAAGATTTTAGTTGCTACTTCTTAATAGTTTGAAGCCTAAGAAATCTTACCTGCACATTATTGTAGATAGAAGTACATCTCACATGAAAATTCAGACTTTTTTCACTTGAAAAGTAACAAAATATAGCAACACAGAGTTATTCTCCTTTCAACTCAGCATGCATTTTATGGAACACACAGTCTTCACCACTCTGTATTGTCTTTCACCCTTCTACCTGAACTCTTTTCTGTCACCTGTACATCCCTTTGTAATCATTTGATTTCTGCATCTCTTGAAGTGTTTTGAAAGAACAGTATGTTCTCTGTTCTTCAAAGCCACAGTAGAGGAAAGAAGCTTCAGTGGCAATAAGAGGGATTTTTGTTAGACATAAAGCATTTCTCCCTTATAGGCACTCTCCAAGAAAGGTAAAGCATGTCTAGTGTACAATACAGATAGACTAGGGCCCCCAGGTAGCGCTAGTGGTAAAGAACCAGTTTGCCAATGCAGCAGACACTGGTCGCTAGGTGGGAAGATCTGCTGGAGAAAAGCATGGCAACCCACTCTGTTATTCTTCCCCAGAGAATCCCATGGACAGAGATGCCTGGTGTGCTACAGTCCATAGGGTCACAAAGAACCGGACACTGAAGCAACTTAGCATACATGCACAGATAGATTAGAGGCCTCATCCACGTAGTATAAATGAGACTGTTAGAGATCTGGAATTATTGAAAACTGGCTAACTGGGTAGACTTGATAAGTATGACTTCATTAAATTCTGACACAGAAATTAAAGAGCATAAATAAAATGGAAATAATTCAGGAATTTTCTGTGCAAGTGCATCATCCTTTCACTGTTTATTTACTCATAATTTATTGTGTAGCTACTATATGTTAGCATGGTTTCTAGGTACTCAACATTTAGGATGAGCTTCAGTTTTAGCAGGATAATAAAGACAGTAAGGGCATAAATAAACAGATAAGTAAGGTAATTTCCGAAAGTGTTAAGTACTTTTGGTAGGCAGAATAGTGGCCTCCAATAATATCCATGTCCTAAGGCCTAGGGTCTGTGAATATATTACTGTTGTGACAAAGTGGACTTTGCTGATGTCATTAAGGCTAAGGATCTTAACATGGAGAAATTACCTTGCATTATCCTTATTAATTTCCCAATATAATAATATGAGTCTATAAAAGTTGGGGATCTTTGCTGGGTACAGTCAGACGGAGGTGTAAGCACAGAAGGATCAGAGACCTAAAATGTTGCTAGCTTTGAAGATAAAACGAAAGGGTCCATGAACCAAGGATTGTGAATGGCATCTGAGAACTGGAAGAAAATGGAATCACCCCTAAAGCCTTCAGAAAGAAATGCAGCCTAGCTTGAATACTGATCTTAACCCAGAAAGGCATCTATTGGACTTCTGACCTACAGAATTATAAAATAATCCTTTTGTGATGCCTTAAGCCACTTGGCCTGTGGTATTTCTGCAGCAGTAGAATGCTAACACAATACTATAAAGAGAGTCTGTGGAATCTGTGGAATACAAAGTATGTAAAGTAGTGAGGTGGCTGCACTTGCTGAGGTGATGACGAAAAACGTTCTGAAGAGGAAACAAGATGGTCAGTTATAGGACAACGTGGGGGAAATTTGTCATTCGAGGACTGGAAAGAATCTCACTGTAACTGGAGATGAATAAGAGAGTGAGATGTGTGCATTTAGGGAGGTGGCAGGGCGCAGAGGACAGACTAGGAGGTGAGGGAGGGGAAGCAAGCAGGTGACAGGACATGTGGAACATTGTGGATCCTGGTGAAGTATTTGCACTGTCTTCTCATTTTGTTTGGAGGATTTTTATCACGAGACTGATGTAATGTTTGCATTCTTGGTCTCATCCCCAGAGAATCTGATTTGTTAGGTTTATGAAGGCATTTGAGGGTCTACATTTGTTTACACACCCCTACTGTGCTGTTGGAGAAGACTCTTGAGAGTCCCTTGGACTGCAAGGAGATCCAACCAGTCCATTCTGAAGGAGATCAGCCCTGGGATTTCTTTGGAAGGAATGATGCTAAAGCTGAAACTCCAGTACTTTGGCCACCTCATGCGAAGAGTTGACTCATTGGACAAGACTCTGATGCTGGGAGGGATTGAGGGCAGGAGGAGAAGGGGACGACAGAGGATGAGATGGCTGGATGGCATCACGGACTCGATGGACTTGAGTCTGAGTGAGCTCTGGGAGTTGGTGATGGCCAGGAGGCCTGGTGTGCTGCGATTCATGGGGTCACAAAGAGTCGGACACGACTGAGTGACTGAACTGAACTGATTCTTAGGCAAGTGGTCTTTTGATCGTACTCTGCAAACACTGCTTCAATTTTTTTAAATTTTTTAGATTTTTAAATCGCGGTATAGTTGCTTTACAGTGTTATGCTAGTTTCTGCTGTACAGTGAAGTGAATCAGCTCTGTGTGCACATATATTTCCTCTCTTCAGGATTTTCTTCCCATTTAGGTCACCGCAGAGCACTGAGTAGCGTTCCCTGTGCTCTACAGTAGATTCTCATTAGTTATCTATTTTTTCCACTTGTTAGTTGCTGATGTGTCTGACTCTTTGCATCCCCATGGACTGTAGCCTGCTAGGCTCCTCTGCCCATGGGATTTCACAGGCAAGAATACTGCAGTGGATTGCCATCTCCTTCTCCAGGGGGTCTTCCTGATCCAGAGATCAAACCCATGTCTCCTTCATTGGCTTGCGGATTCTTTAACGCTGAGCCACCTGGAAATCCTTTTTATATACATTAGTGCTGCTGCTGCTGCTAAGTTGCTTCAGTCGTGTCCAACTCTGTGCGACCCCATAGATGGCAGCCCACCAGGCTCCCCCATCCCTGGGATTCTCCAGGCAAGAACACTGGAGTGGGTTGCCATTTCCTTCTCCAGTGCATGAAAGTGAAAAGTGAAAGTGAAGTCGTTCAGTCGTATCCGACTTCGCGACCCCATGGACTGCAGCCTACCAGGCTCCTCCATCCATGGGATTTTCCAGGCAAGAGTACTGGAGTGGGTTGCCATTGCCTTCTTCAATACAGTAGTGTATATATGTCAATTCCAATCTCCCAACTCATCCCACCCACCCTTTCCCTGCTTGGTGTCCATACGTTTGTTCTCTATGTCTGTGTCTCTATTTTGCTTTATAAATAAGTTAATCTGTACCATTTTTCTAGATGCCACATACATGTGTTAATATATGATATTTTTCTCTTTCTGACTTAACTTCACTCTGTATAACAGTCTCTAGCTTTAATTTCTGTATCTCTTTTGGGTGTTTTTTTTTTTACTCTGTTCTCTCTATATTTGCTCCCTCCCCACTTTCTTGTGGACACTTTCCCAAAATATAATATCAAGACCACAGAACATTTATTAGGTTCCTTCCATGTTCCTCAGGTAGCCTAGCCTAATTTAGAGCCTGCAAAAGGTATCTTGGTATATACTTATTTAATTGAATCAAACGATATTTATTTAATATTGCAATTATGGTCACCATTTTTAGGTTGAAAAATTTATATATATGAAAAATAAAATGAAACTGTTAGTTCCTCAGTTATGTCCTACCCCATGGACTTTAGCCCACCAGGTTCCTCTGTCCTTGGAATTCTCTAGGCAAGAATACTGGAGTAGGTAGCCAAACCCTTCTCCAGGGATCTTCCTGACTCAAGGATTGAACCCAGGTTTCCTGCATTGCAGGTGGATTCTTTACCATCTGAGCCTTGTATACATATACATATAGATGTATATGTATATGTGTGCACTTTAATGACATTTAAACCATGAAAATTCTGTTTCTCTTGGTCTTACCTCACCCCTTGGGAATATGATACTTTTTAAGAGAAAAGTGTTCCTAATGAAGTAGTTAGGATTTTATCTATGAGGAAATACTGTATTGTCTCTCTTGTTGCAGTGTAAGGAATGTAAAAATGGAGAGGCTGGACTAGGAAAGGGTGTGTCTTTAAAATAGCTCAAATCTATAAGCTGGCTTTAGGAAAATAGACCATGACTGGGGACTGGGGATACTTGTACAAACTGCCCCAGTATTAAACCTTTGCTTCCTATGTAAGTAGCCATCACACTTGATTTGACCTTCCTGATTCTTTGAAGATAACCCTACAAAGCTCTCAATAATGCTTATTTGTCCAAGCAACTCTTCATAACCATCGAAAGCAAGTGGGTGGGACAGAGAGGGGTCTCTCATTTTAAAGAGGTAGCCAGCTTGGTCTTAATCTATGCTTTCTTGTACTATTCAAAGTCAGCAGTATTTCTTTTTTTAAATTTAAATTTATTTATTTTAATTAGAGGCTAATTACTTTATAATATTTTATTGGTTTTGCCATACAGCAACATGAATCTGCCATGGGTGTACACATGTTCCCCATCCTGAACCCCCCTCCCACCTCCTTCCCGGTACCTTCCCTCTGGGTCATCCCAGTGCACCAGCCCCAAGCATCCTGTATCCTGCATCCAACCTGGAGTGACAATTCATTTCTTATATGATATTATACATGTTTCCATGCCATCCTTTTTATTTTTTTAAATTTTATTTATTCACTTTTGGCTGTACTGGGTCTTCATTGCTGTGTGGGGTTTTCTCTAGTTGCAGAGAGCAGGGGCTATTCTTTAGTTGTAGCACTTGCAGTTCTCACTGCAGTGACTTCTCTTGTTGTAGAGCACTAGCTTTAGTGCATGCAGGCTTCAGTAGTTGCAGGTCTGGCACTCTAGAGCAGAGGCATAACAGTTGCGGCACACGGGCTCAGCTGCTCTGTAGCATATGGGATCTTTCCAGATCAGGGATAAAACCCATGTCTCCTGCCTTGGCAGGTGGATTCTCCACCACTGAGCCACCAGGGAAGCCCAACAATTGTTAATTTTTCTTGCCTTATAACTATGTTTGTTTCTGGGGACTGATGATTGCCAGCTAAACTTCCTTTTTAAGGCATCCCTGTTTCAGGTGTTCAAAATTATCTTTGATCTTACTCAGAACTCAGCAGCTACACTGGAATTCTTTACTGGCTTCTCATCCAATCTTTTCTTTCATCTCTGATTTGGCTTCAGGATTATGCTTGCATTTTTTCAGAGGAATTATTTTTAAGTGACAGCATTGAATAGAAGTGAGTGAATGCTCTTAAGCAGTGGTCCTGAGGATGTGCCTACAAAGAGGAGAGTTGAGGCAACTACTTAGGTCATCCAGGCTCCTAAACACTTTCTATTTTGTATTAGCATGACCCTAAATGTTTTATATTCTCCTCTGTCCCTGGTGACATACACTGTTTGAAACCCCTCAGTATGTCTTTTCACAAACCTATCCAGGATCTTCTTCTCAAATACATGAAGGGCATCAGGATAGAACAAAAACCAATACCATGCCAGGCCAAAAGTTCAGTTATCCATAGTTTATGCTTCCAGATTTATAATTCATATTCTTTACCACAAGGATCTCTAAAAACTTTAGATCTGATCTTGAAATGTCTCAGCTCAAAATCCTCAATGGTTTCAACTACTTGTGTTTGGAAGAAAATATAAATTGTTACCTCTTGGTAGGAAATTATAGGGTGACTATATAATTCATTGTCCAAAATGGGACATCTTGAGAGTAAAGGGAGTGCTATGGATAATTATATTTGTGCAACAGGCACAAACTCAGACTATTCTGAACAGGAGCAGATGGTTACCCTCACTAAAAGCTGTCTGCAAACTCACCCTCCATCCCCCTCAGTCACTCTGCTCCAATCACACTGGTCTCTTTCATGTCCTTAAATGTGCTAAGCTTCCCCTGTTATGGCCCTTAGTTATGCTATCCACTTTATCTAAAATACCTTTCACCTACCTCCTTGCATCACTGGTTCCTCATCCATTAGGTCTCAGGTTAAACACCATCACCTGTCTCTGATCATCCTCTTTTGTGATGAACCTCACACCTGTATGCTCTATCCCAGGATTCTGTGTTTTTCTTTCAACACTGATTACAGTCATAAATCCTGTTTTTCTGTACCTCTTCCAACTTCTCAGTCAATAAGCTCTCTGTGCCAGTCAGTCTATACAGAGTCCATATCTTTTGTTGTTATCTTTTAGGGTTTCATTTACCCAGTAAGACTGTGTGACACTCTGCTTGTCCCAAGTCCAGACTCCTGGAAGAGGGTACTGACTGTCCCAGCTTGGTTCAGGTGACCTGCCCTGGTACAGTGAAGTATTTTTAAGGGAGTGGGTCAAGGTATGCATTATCTATGCCAAAAGCCCACATTTTTGGATAGGGACAGTTAAAGGGGTGTGGACAAAGGCATGTAGTTTAAATAGTACCTAAACACATTTCCAGATAGTTTCCTTTCCTCTCTGTATCTGTGGTTTCCTAGGGTAGCATTCTGATAGTTCCCACTTCTTTGCTCTTTTAATTTCTGACAATATCTAGTTACATATTATATTCAGCTCTTTTGAATAGAGAGATTTGGAATTATTTTCTCACTGATTTGTCCAGTTTTACTGAATCGAGTGGTTGTTTTTGGCATCCTGTAAATAACAAACTCTGATTGAAACTAATGAATCATTTATTTGATAAAACCATGTGTCCCATACCAATATTCTGAACTTGACCCTTGACATCAGGCCAAAGGATTTATTCTGACATTAACTGCTTTTCTTTGGAAATTAGAGGGTTTATTCATTTTTGGTTGTATGTATTTATTTTGTTTGGATTGCAGATTAAAATCAGATGCATATTATGATTCTATTGATTTAGTAGTTCAATAAAACAATTTTCTCCCCTTTGGCACAAAAACCTAATTAAACATGCACCCTCTACTCTGAGTTAGGAGGCTCAAGTATAGACTGAGTCTGTTGCTAGCTAATGGAGTGGTTGTGGGAAAGCCCTTTAGCCTGTCAAATTGGCCTTCTCCATGAAATGAGATAATTGATTAAAGTTGATTCTGAGTTGCCTCCAGCCCTAAAATTCTGAGATACTATAACTTCCTGAAAAGTAGTGACATTATTTATTTTTGGTTACCAATTAGTTATTGAAAAGCTCTGGATAATAAAATACTTCTAAGATAGATTCTTTAGGGAAAGTTTTGGGAGAGAAAAATGTTGTTAAGTTTCAAAGAATGAAACATCGTAAGAGGACTTACTCAGGTCCTAAAGTCCATGAGTCTCCAAATTGGTTTTCTCTCTAGCAAGAATTCTGCACTGTTTTGCTGCAGGTTTGAAAGAAAGAGAGGTAAAGTGGCTGAAATGGCTGCTGACTGGATTCCTGTTCGGAACACTCAATTAGAGGGCAGCGCCAAGATGTGGACCAAAGTAAGAGTCATTATGTTTTATAGCAGATTAATGAGTGAAGTAGAGACAGTTTTCTGCTCCGCAGAGGTGCCACTTACAGTCATATAACATATGGCTCAATACAGAATAAGGGAAATTAAAATGGGCTTTGAATGACAAAGGCCAGAAACTGCCTCTGATGTCATCTGAGGGGATTGAGGGACACTCTGACCTGTTTCCTTCCCTGCTTGTCATTTCCTCTAATAAGAGTGAGGACCCTTTGCCAGTTGCTGAGTGACTTTCCTGTGAACCTCTCAAAGAAGGTTCACAGCATCTGCTCACCACACAGTCAATGACATGAGCAATATTGCTCCTGGCATAGTCCCTCCCAAGAGAAACATGGCTACACAGTGCTTCTTTCTGAAGACTTTTGATGGCACTTTGCAATTCACAGATGTCTAATAAATACAACTTGGTGAAATGATAGTTATTAGGACACCTGCTGGCAACTTAGCTCATGTGCTTTTAGGCATCCAGATCTTCTGAGTGTATTTTACATATTGTTTTGTTTGTCTTTAGTTTTCAGTGATCTCTATGAATGGAAGGAAGTGGTTAATTTAAAACTGCAGGTTTTTACAAACAGTGCTGCAATGAACATTGGGGTACATGTGTCTCTTTCAATTCTGGTTTCCTCGGTGTGCATGCCCAGCAGTGGGATTGCTGGGTCATAAGGCAGTTCTATTTGCAGTTTTTTAAGGAATCTCCACACTGTTCTCCATAGTGGTTGTACTAGTTTGCATTCCCACCAGCAGTGTAAGAGGGTTCCCTTTTCTCCACACCCTCTCCAGCATTTATTGCTTGTAGACTTTTGGATCGCAGCCATTCTGACTGGTGTGAAATGGAACCTCATTGTGGTCTTGATTTGCATTTCTCTGATAATGAGTGATGTTGAGCATCTTTTCATGTGTTTGTTAGCCATCCGTATGTCTTCTTTGGAGAAATGCCTATTTAGTTCTTTGGCCCATTTTTTGATTGGGTCATTTATTTTTCTGGAGTTGAGCTGCATAAGTTGCTTGTATATTTTTGAGATTAGTTGTTTGTCAGTTGCTTCATTTGCTATTGTTTTCTCCCATTCAGAAGGCTGTCTTTTCACCTTGCTTATAGTTTCCTTTGTTGTTCAGAAGCTTTTAATTTTAATTAGATCCCATTTGTTTATTTATTTTTGCTTTTATTTCCAATATTCTGGGAGGTGGGTCATAGAGGATCCTGCTGTGATTTATGTCGGAGAGTTTCTTTCCTATGCTCTCCTCTAGGAGTTTTATAGTTTCTGGTCTTACGTTTAGATCTTTAATCCATTTTGAATTTATTTTTGTGTGTGGTGTTAGAAAGTGTTCTAGTTTCATTCTTTTACAAGTGGTTGACCAGTTTTCCCAGCACCACTTGTTAAAGAGATTGTCTTTACTCCATTGTATATTCTTGCCTCCTTTGTCGAAGATAAGGTGTCCATAGGTGTGTGGATTTATCTCTGGGCTATCTATTTTGTTCCATTGATCCATATTTCTGTCTTTGTGCCAGTACCATACTGTCTTGATGACTGTGGCTTTGGAGTAGAGCCTGAATAATCAGGCAGGTTGATTCTTATTTCTCAAGATTGCTTTGGCTATTTAAGGTTTTTTGTATTTCCATACAAATCTTGAAATTATTTGTTCTAGTTCTGTGAAAAATACTGCTGGTAGCTTGATAGGGATTGCATTGAATCTGTAGATTGCTTTGGGTAGTATACTCATTTTCACTATATTGATTCTTCTGATCCATGAACATGGTATATTTCTCCATCTATTAGTGTCCTCTTTGATTTCTTTCATCAGTGTTTTATAGTTTTCGATATATAGGTCTTAAGTTTCTTTAGGAAGATATATTCCTAAGTATTTTATTCTTTTCATTGCAATGGTGAATGGAATTGTTTCCTTAATTTCTTTTTCTACTTTCTCATTATTAGTGTATAGGAATGCAAGGGATTTCTGAGTGTTGATTTTATATCCTGCAACTTTACTATATTCATTGATTAGCACTACTAGTTTTCTGGTGGAGTCTTTAGGATTTTCTATGTAGAGGATCATGTCATCTGCAAACAGTGAGAGTTTTACTTCTTCTTTTCCAATTTGGATTCCTTTTATTTCTTTTTCTGCCCTGATTTCTGTGGCCAAAACTTACAGAACTATGTTGAATAGTAGTGGTGAAAGTGGACACCATTGTCTTGTTCCTGACTTTAGGGGAAATGCTTTCGATTTTTCACCATTGAGGATAATGTTTGCTGTGGGTTTGTCATATATAGCTTTTATTATGTTGAGGTATGTTCCCTCTATTCCTGCTTTCTGGAGAATTTTTATCATAAATGGATGTTGAATTTTGTCAAAGGCTTTTTCTACATCTATTGAGATAATCATATGGCTTTTATTTTTCAATTTGTTAATGTGGTGAATTACATTATTGCTTTGCAGATACTGAAGAGTCGTTGCATTCCTGGGATAAAGCCCACTTGGTCATGGTGTATGATCTTTTTAATGTGTTGTTGGATTCTGATTGCTAGAATTTTGTTGAAGATTTTTGCATCTATATTCATCAGTGATATTGGCCTGTAGTATAGCCAGGACATGGAAGCAACCTAGATGTCCATCAGCAGATGAATGGATAAGAAAGCTGTGGTACATATACACAATGGAGTATTACTTAGCCATTAAAAAGAATAAATCAGTTCTAAAGAGATGGATGAAACTGGAGCCGATTATACAGAATGGAGTAAGCCAGAAAGAAAAACACCAATACAGTATACTGATACATATATATGGAATTTAGAAAGATGGGAATGATAACCCTGTATGTGAGATAGCAAAAGAGACACAGATGTATAGAAGAGACTTTTGAATTCTGAGGGAGAGGAAGAGGGTGGGATGATTTGGGAGAAAGGCATTGAAACGTGTAAACTATCATGTAAGAAACAAATCGCCAGTCTATGTTTGATACAGGATACAGGATGCTTGGGGCTAGTGCACAGGGATGATCCAGAGAGATGATATGGGGTGGGAGGTGGGAGGGGGTTTAGGATTAGGATCTCGTATACACCCATGGTGGATTCATGTCAATGTATGGCAAAACCAATACAGTATTGTAAAGCAAAATAAAGTAAAAATAAAATTTTAAAAAAATCCTTTATAAGAAAAAAAAAGAATATTCTCTAGAAGAAAAGAAAAAAAAATAATAAAACTGCAGGTTTTTCAAGAACAATCTTGGCACTGGTGCAAATTTTGATAGAGATTTTAACAACACTATGCTTGATACTGTGTCAGTTCAGATCAAGACTTACCACAACAAAAGAGAAACGTAAAATATAGAACATTTATTATTGCCTCTGACAGTCTCCCTAATCAGAACTCTTTCATCCTTTAAGTTCATTGCTGAGAATATAGAGAGGCAAAGTGCAGGTCTAAAGCGTGACTTGCTTTTCGGTATCAGAGTCTCTGTACTTTTCTATCTTGTTCAGTTCAACAAATATTTATTGAATGCTTACTGTCTGTGAAGCATGGCATATAAAGGGACATATCTTGCTTTCACAGAGCTGGCAACCCACTGGAGGACACATGTACCCCTGAAAATAACTAAAATGCACCGTGATGAAGTGACACAGAACTTCAGAGCAGAGGTAAGAGTGGAAGGTAGGGAAGTCAAGGAGAGTTAGAGAGTAAAGCTACATTTGAGCTGAGTTTGAAGGCTCAGTAAAAATCTTTCAGGAAGAGAGGGAGAGAGGAAGGCAGTTTCTATGATGAGGGAACACCATAAACATAGCCATGAATGTTTAGTTTAGTTGTAACCCAACAACTAATTAAAGAACAGAGGATAATTTGATGTGAATTGAAAGAAGTGTCATATGAGTAGAATGTTATTGAAAATCTCTAAGCAACCAAGTAAATCTCATGTCAGGCATGCATAACTGTTCTCAAGAAACTTACCAGCTAGTTTAAGAAGCAAAACAGGCATAGAAGAGAGAGTTAATAATTCAAGACAACAGATGATAACAGACGGTGTTTATGAGACATACAAATATTCTGAGGATTAACGAATTTGGGATCCTAGTTTCAGGGCTCCCTGGAGGGCCTCTGTGGAGGCAGAGGGGAGTTTGAGATAAAGCTGAAAACTAGAATGCAAGGCAGGGTTCCAGAGGTTTTCATGGTATCCTTTGTCCACTTCACAGGCTTTCAGATTGTGAGCATCTTATTCACATAACACATAACCAGTAATTTACACAAGATTATTATGTCGCTCTTCCACATACACATGGAAGCCCAGTTTTCAATGTAGGTTCATTGCAACTAATAAAGAAATACAGAAAAAAGTAAAGAAAAAGAAACTATTCGTCATATACCATCCAGAGAAAACTGGTATTAATATTTTATGTGATTCCAGACCTTACATAAATATGTTTATGTTTCTATATGTAAAATCTTAAACAAAGATGGGATTATCTATAGATTTAATTATAAATCTTGATTCTTTTTTCATTATAGATACCTTTCTGTGTCAAGAAATATTTACATTATCACTTATAGTAGCTTTTCTTACTCATATTCTATGAATAAATGAGATCTTTTGGGGATTCCTTTGTTCTATATGTCTATCTTTATGCATATCTCATACTGCTTTGATTACTACAGCTTAGTGATATATTTTGAAGTCAGGAAGTGTGATGGTTACAGTTTTTTGTTTCTCAAGATTGTTTTGGCTTTCAGAGCTCTTTGGGGTTTCATATGAATTTTCAAAATTTTTTTCTATTTCTGCAAAATTGCCATTAAGATTTCAATAGGGGGTATGTTGAATCTATAGATAACATTGGCAAATTTTTGTTATTCAGTTGCTGAGTCATGTCCATCTCTTTGCAACCCTATGAACTGTAGCATGCCAGGCCTCTCTGTAGGTCACCATTTCCCAGAGCCTGCTCAGACTCATGTCCATTGAGTTGGTGATGCCATCCAACCACCTCATCATCTGTTGTTCCTTCCTCCTCTTGCTCTCAGTTTCCACAGCATCAGGGTCTTTTCGAATGAGTCAGTTTTTGTGGTGGCCAAGTACTGAAGCTTCAGCTTTAGCATCAGTCCCTCCAGTGAGTATTCAGCATTGATTTCCTTTAGGATTGACTGATTTGATCTCCTGACTCTCCAAGTGACTCTCAAGAGTCTTCTTCAGCACCACAATTCAAAAGCATCAGTTCTTTAGTGCTCAACCTTCATTATGGTCCAACTCTCACATCTGTACATGACTGCTGGAAAAACCATAGCTTTGACTATCTGGACCTTTGTCGGCAAAGTGATGTTTCTGCTTTTTATTATGTTGTTTAGGTTTTTCATAGCTTTTTTTCCCAAGGAACAAGCATCTTTTAATTTTGTGGCTTCACTCACTGTCCACAGTGATTTTGGGGCCCAAGAAAATAAAATATGTCACTGTTTCCTTTTTCCCCCATCTATTTGCCATGAAGTGATGGAATCAGATGCCATGATCTTAGTTTTTGAATATTGAGTTGTAAGGCAGCTTTCTCACTCTACTTTTTCACCCTCATCAAAGATACTTTAATTCATTATCACTTTCTGCCATTAGGTGTCATCTGCATATCTGAGGTTATTGACAATTCTCATGGCTATCTTGATTCCAGCTTGTGATTCATCCAGCCTAGGCATTTCATACAGTGTACTCTGCATGTAAGTAAAATAAGCAGGGTGACAGAATATAGCCTTGATGGACTCTTTTCCTGATTTTGAATCAATCTATTGTTCTATGTCTTGCTCTAACTGTTGCTTCTTGACCTTCATACAGGTTTCTCAGGAGACAGATAAGGTGGTCTGGTATTAACCTTCTCTTTAGTATGAACATTTTAATAATATTAAGTCTACCAGTTTATGAGTCTGTGGAATGTTTTTCCATTTATTTTTGTCTCTTTTATTTTATCAGTACCTTATAGCTTTTAGTGTACAAGTTTTTCACCTCTTGGGTAAATTTATTTCTAAATATTTCATTATTTTTGATGCTCTTTAGAATGGGGTCATTTTCTTAATTTCCTTTTTGAATTATTTTTTGTTAATGTATTGGAACACAACTGACATTTGTATGTTGATTTTTGTAGCCTGCAGTGTTACTAAATTTGTTTTTATTTACAACAATTTTGTGTGGAATTATTAAGAGTCTTATGGAAGCTTCCTGATGGGAGAGACTGACTGAGGAGGAAACTGGGTCTTGTTCTGGTGGGCAGGGCCACACTCAGTAAATCTTTAATCTGATTTTCTGTTAATGGGTAGAGCTGTGTTCCCTCCCTGCTATGAAGGTAATGGCCACCTCATTCAAATGAGCTCATGTATGTACTGCTACACTCACTGCCCACAACCCTGCGGCAGGCTACCACTGACCCACGCCTCCAATAGAGACTCCTGGACACTCCTGGGCAAGTCTGGGTCAGTCTCTTGTGGGGTCACTGCTCCTTTTCCTGGGTCCTGGTGCACACAAGGTTCTGTTTATGCCCTCCAAGAGTCTATTTCCCAGTCCTGTGTAAGTTCTGTGGTGGAGTTAAAGTTCTGTGGCAGCTCTGTGGTGGAGTTAATGGCAACCTCTTCCAAGAGGGCTTATATCTACCCAAGTCTGCTGCACCCAGGGCCCCTGTCCTGTGGCCGTCCACTGCTGACCTGTACCTCCACAGGAGATGCTCAAACACAGTTCTGTCTCAGTCTCTGTGGGGTCCCTGGGTCATGGTACACACAAGGTTTGTTTCAGCCCTGTGAGCGTCTCTGGCGGAAATGGGGTTGGATTCTAAATGCGAATTTGCCCCTCCTACCATCTTGTTGGGGCTTCTATTTTGCCCCTGGACATGGGGTATCTCCTCACAGCCACTCCAGCACCATGCAGCCGCTACTCGAGCACCTACCGTCTTGCCAGGTTTCTCTGATGCTGGTCGTGGTGTATCTCCTCATGGACACTCCAGTGAAGTGCAGCTGCTGCTGCCATTAGGAAGCCTCCATAAGCTTCCTATCTTTCTCCAACAGAGGGCAGACAGACTGAAAACCCCAGTCACAGAAAACTAACCAACCTGATCACATGGACCACAGCCTTGTCTAACTCAGTGAAACTATGAGCCATGCCATGTAGCACCACCCAAGACAGATGGGTCATGGTGGAGATTTCTGGCAAAACATGGTCCACTGGAGAAGAGAATGGCAAACCACTTCAGTATTCTTGCCTTGAGAACCCCATGAACAGTATGAAAGGGCAAAAAGATAGGACACTGAAAGATGAACTCCTCACATCAGTAGGTGTCCAATATGCTACTGGAGATCAGTGGAGAAATAACTCCAGAAAGAATGAAGAGATGGAGCCAAGGCAAAAACAACACCCAGTTGTGGATATGACTGGTGATAGAAGCCAAGTCTGATGCCGTAAAAAGAACAATATTGCATAGGAAACTGGCATGTTAGGTCCATGAATCAAGGCAAATGAGAAGTGGTCAAACAGGAGATGGCAGAAGTGAACGTAAACATTCTAGGAATCAGCAAACTAAAATGGACTGAATTGGGTGAATTTAACTCAGATGACTAGTATATCTACTAATCTAGGCAAGAATCCCTTAGAAGAAATGGAGTAGCCATCATAGCCAGCAAGAGAGTCTGAAATGCAGTACTTGGATGCAATCTTAAAAACGAAAGAATGATCTCTCTTTGTTTCCAAGGCAAACCATTCATTATCACAGTAATCCAAGCCTGTGCCCCGACCAGTAATGCTGAAGAAGCTGAAGTTGAATGGTTCTATGAAGACCTACAAGACCTTCTAGAACTAACACCCCCAAAAGATGTCCTTTTCATTATAGGGGACTGGAATGCAAAAGTAGGAAGTCAAGAAACACCTGGAGTAACAGACAAATATGGCCTTGGAGTACAGAATGAAGCAGGGCAAAGGCAATAGAGTTTTGCCAAGAGAACACACTGGTCATACAAGAGAAGTCTCTGCACATGGACATCACCAGATGGTCAACACCGAAATCAGTTTGATTATATTCTTTGCAACCAAAGATGGAGAAGCTCTATACAGTCAGCAAAAACAAGACCAGGAGCTGAGTGTGGCTCATGTCATGAGCTTCTTAATGCCAAATTCAGACTGAAATTGAAGAAAGTAGGGAAAAGCCCTAGATCATTCAGGTATGACCTAAATCAAATCTCCTAAAATTATACAGTGAAGTGAGAAATATATTCAAGGAATTAGATCTGATATGGTGCCTGATGAACTATGGATGGAGGTTTGTAACATTGTACAGGAGACAGGGATTAAGACCATCCACAGGAAAAAGAAGTGCAGAAAAGCAAAATGGCTGTTTGAGGAGGCCTTACAAACAGCTGTGAAAGGAAGAGAAGTGAAAACTTAAGGATAAAAGGAGAGATATACCCATTTGAATGCAGAGCTCCAAAGAAGAGCAAGGAGAGATAAGAAAGCCTTCCTCAGTGATCAGTGCAAAAAAATAAGAGGAAAACAATAGAATGGGAAAGACTAGAGATCTCTTCAAGAAGATTAGAGATTCCAAGGGAATATTTCATGCAAAAATGGGCTCGATAAAGGCTGTCAATATGGACCTAACAGAAGCAGAAGATATTAAGAAGAGTTGGTAAGAATACATAGAACTATACAAAATTTCTTCACGACCTAGGTAATCACAATGGTATGATCACTCACCTAGAGTCAGACATCCTAGAAGGTGAAGTCAAGTGGGCCTTAGGAAGCTAGTGGAGGTGATGGAATTCCAGTTGAGCTATTTAAAATCCTAAAATATGATGCTGTAAAAGGGATGCACCCAATATGCCAGCAAATTTGGAAAACTCAACTGTGACCACAGGACTGGAAAGGTTAGTTTTCATTCCAGTCCCAAAGAAAGACAATGCCAAAGAATGCTCAAACTGCTGCACAATTGGACTTATCTCACACGCTAGCAAAATAATGCTCAAAATTCTCTAAGACAGGCTTCAACAGTATGTGAACCATGAACTTCAAGATGTTAAGTTAGTTTTAGAAAAGGCAGAGGAACTAGAGATCAAATTGCCAACTTCCTTTGGATTATCAAAAAAGGAAGAGAGTTCCAGAAAAACATCTATTTCTGCTTTATTGACTATGCCAAAGCCTTTGACTGTGTGGATCACCACAAACTGTGGAAAATTCTGCAAGAGATGGGAATACTAGACCACCTGACCTGCCTCTTGAGAAATCGGTATGCAGGTCAGGAAGCAACAGTTAGGACTGGACACGGAAGAAGAGACTGGTTCCAAATAAGGAAAGGAATATGTCAAGGCTGTATATTGTCACCCTGCTTATTTAACTTCTATGCAGAGTACATCATGAGAAACGCTGGACTGGATGAACCACAAGCTGGAGTCAAGATTTCTGGGAGAAGTATCAATAACCTCAGATAGGCAGATGACAGCACCCTTATGGCAGAAACTGAAGAAGAACTAAAGAGCCTCTTGATGAAAATGAAAAAAGAGAGTGAAAAGTTGGCTTAAAATTCAAAATTCAGAAAACTGAGATCATGGCATCTGGTCCCATCATTTCACGGCAAATAGATGGGAAAACAGTGGAAACAGTGAGAGGCTTTATTTTGGGGGGCTCCAAAATCACTGCAGATGGTGACTGCAGACTTGATATTAAGTGATGCTTGCACCTTGGAAGAAAAGCTATGACCAACATTGACAGCATATTAAAAAGCAGAGACATTGCTTTGCCAACAAAGGTCTGCCTAGTCAAAGCTATGGTTTTTGTAGTAATCATGTATGGATGTGAGAGTTGCACTATAAAGAAAACTGAGTGCTGAAGAATTGATGGCTTTTGAACTGTGTTGTTGAAGAAGACTCTTGAGAATCCCCTGAACTGTACAGATATCTAACTAGTCCATCCTAAAAGAAATCAGTCCTGAATATCATTGGAAGGACTGATGATGGAGCTGTAACTCCAGTACTTTGGCCACTTGATGCAAATAACTGACTACTTGGGAAAAAAAAAAAAAAAAAAAAAACCCTCATCTAGGAAAGATTGAAGTCAGGAGGATGGGGGATGACAGAGCATGAGATGGTTGTATGGCATCACTAACTTGAAGGATGCCATCTGGGAGTTGGTGATGGACAGGGAGGCCTGGCATGGTGCAGTCCTTGGGGTCACAAAGAGTCGGACATGACTGAGCAACTGAACTGAACTGAAGCGGATCATTTTACTTCTTCCTTTCCAATGTGGATGAGTAGTTTATTATTTTTTCTTTGCCAATTGATCTATCTATGATCTACAGTCCTATATTTAACAGAAGTTATGGGAGTGGGCTTTCTTGACTAGTTTCTGACCTTAGAGAAAAAACTTTCAATGTTGACTGTTGAAGGTGATGTTAGCTGTTGGTTTATCATCTGTTACCTTTATTATGTTGAGATGCATTCCTTCTAAACATAGTTTACTGAGAAATTTTTTTCATGAGGATTTTGAAATTTTTGCAGTTTTCTGCATCTGTTGAGATGATCATATGATTTTTGAGTGTTGATCTGTTAATATGATGCATTTCACTAACTGATTTGTAGATGTTGAACCAGCTTTATCCCAGGAATAAATCCCATTTGCTCATGATGTACTGTTATTTTAATGTACTGTTGAATTCTGTTTGCTAGTATTTTGTTGAGGATTTTTACATCTTGTTCATCTGGGATATAGTGTCATTTTTAGACTGAAATATCAGGATAATTCTGGTCCCATAAATGAGTTGAGAAATGTTCATTTCTCCTCAGTCTTTTGCAAAAGTTTGGCAAGAAGTGGCCTTAATTCTGTTTTAAACATCTTGTAGAATTTGCTAGTGAAGCCATCTGGTCCTCGGCTTTTCTTTGTTGGGAGGTTTGTGATTACTGACTCAATTTCATTATTTATTATTAGTCTGTTTGTATTTCCTATTTAATCGTGATTCAGTCTTGGTAGCTTGTATTTTCTAGGAGTTTATTTCTTGCTTCTGATTATCCATTTTTGGTATGCGGCAGTACATGCTCAGTTGTGTTCGACTCTTTGTAACCCCATGGGCTCCTCTTTCAATGGGATTCTCCAGGCAAGAATACTGGAGTGGTTTGCCATTTTATTCTCCAAAGGATCTTCCTTACCCAGGAAGTCTGAGTCTCTTGCATCTCCTGCATTGGCAGGTGAGTTCTTTACAACCTTAGCCACCGGGAAAGCAATGAATATTCATATAAGCCTTTGGTGATTCTTTTTTACTTCTATAGCCTCAGTTGTAATGCCTGCTCTTTCACTTTATTAATTTGAGTGTTCTGTCTTTCTTCTCAGTGTACCTAAAGTTTGTCAGTTTTTTTATATTTATGTATATTTTATGCCAATAAAAGTACACATAAAAAAAAAACCCAAAATTCAGTTTTCAAAAATTTTTTCTGTTTTTCTACTATTTTATTTCTGTTCTAATCTTTATTATTTCCTTCCTTCTGCTAACTTTGGACTTAGTTTGTTCTTATGTTACTAATTCTCTTAACTGTAAAGTTAGGTTGCTTATTGATCTATTTCATCTTTTTTTAATGTTGAAATTAACACTGTAAACTTCCCTTAGTACTGCTTTTGCTGTATATCATGAATTTTGGCATCTTGTGTTTCCATTCTTATTTGTCTCAAGATATTTTCTAATTTCCTTTTGATTTCTTTTTAACACATTACCTAGTCAAGACTTGTTTGCTTAATTTTCAGATACCTTTGAATATTCCAGGTTTCTTTTAAGTATTTATTTTTAATTTCATCCCAGTGTGGTCAAAAGAAGGTGCTCGGTATGATTTTAATCTCCTTAACTTTATTAAAACTGCTTTTGTGATCTAATGTGATTTAGTCTAGAAGATGTCCTGTGCACTTGTGAAGAAAGAATATTCTGCTGCTGTTGGGTAGAATGTTCTATATATGTCTGTTAAGTCTATTTAGTCTATAGTATTGTTTGAGTCTTCTGTTTCCTTTTTGAATCTGTCTGGATGATCTGTCCATTATTGGATACTAAAGTCTCCTATTATTATTCATCAGTTTCTCCCTTCAGTTCTGTTTCCTTCATGCTCTGATGATGGCTGCAAACAAATAATAGTTCTTACATCTTCCCTGTGAATTGACTCTTTGTCATCATATAATGTCCTTCTTCATTTATTTGAGTTTTTTACTTACGTTTTGGCTAGTATAAGCGTGGCCACCCCTGCTCTCTTAATGCTACTCTTTGCATTGAATTTTTTTATTCAGTCCGTGTGTGCCCTATGTCTAAAGTGAGACTTTTGTAAATAGCATATAGTTGGATCTTTTAACAAATTTTTGTGCTTCTTTGTTTTATTCATTCACCACTCTATGTCTTCTGATTGGGGAATTAAAACTATTTACATGTAAGTAGTTACTATTGCCATCTTGTTCTTGATTGCTCTCTAGTAGCTTCTTTTGCCCTCTTTCCACTTTTGCTGTCTTTGTGCTGTGTTTTATTGATGAATTTTTAGCTTATGTTTTGATTCCTTTCTTATAAACTTGTGTATCTTCTATAGGCATTTATTTGTGGTTACCGTGGGGTTCATCTAACACATAGACCATGAAACTTATTTTATGCTAATAACAATCTCAGCAGCATATAGAAACTCAACTTTTTTTCCTTGCCTGCCTCAATTTTTGTTATTGATATCACAAATAACAGTTTTATATTGTATATTCATTAGCATATTTTTATAATTATGTTTAGTTATTTTATACTTTTTTCTTTCAACTTCTGTGCTAGATGCTAGATTTTACCTCCATTACTGTGATAAATCATTTTGTATTTTTCTGTATATTTACATTTATATTTGAGCTTCATGGTTTTTATATTTATGCTTTTACATGCTTTTTTTCTTGCTTTATAGAATCCTTTTACTTAAACTTGAAGGAATTTCTTGAGCATTATTTTAATAAGGCAAATCTAATGGGATGAATTCACTCAGCTCTTATTTATCTGGGAAACTCTTTCATTCTTCAATTTTGAAAGAGAATTTTGCAAGGTACAGTATTCTTGATTAGCTGAAAACTTTCCAAATTTGGGGAATGAAATGGATAGTCAGATTCAAGAAACCCAGAAAACTACAACTTGAATGTATCCTAAGAAGTCCACTTAGGCATATATCATAATAAAATTGTCAAAAGTCAAAGAGAGAATTATTAAAACAGCAAAAGAAATTGACTCATTACAAAGGAGTTTCCATAAGACTATCAATAGATTAGAGTTTTCAGCGGAAACCTTGATTCCAGAAAGGGGTGGGATGTTAAATTAGAAGTGTTAAAGAAAATAATTGCCAATCTGCAGTCTGTTATACTGCAGGTTTCTTGGAGGAGGTTTCTTCTGGAGTAGACACAAGATGCCCTACTCTTGTCTTATTCTCAGAAGCCTCAGGCAACCAGAGTTTATGTCCTGTCTAGTCAGCCCTCCAAAACAAGTGAGCTAAAAGCCAGTCCTTTGGGCAGTCCTCTGAAAAGCTGACATGTTGCATGTACATCCCAACTCTTTTCCTTCCTGAGAGAAGCTAGGAGTGGGAGGTTGTTTCCCAAATTATCCCACATTTAGCTATGGATAGGAACTGTGGTGAAGGAGGGCATGCTGGTTGAAACGTCCACCTTTCTTTTCTGCAGCTTCCAGTCTGGCTTGTTTTCCTGTCAGTCTTCTCCTTCAGGAACCTGCTGTAAAGCTAGAACATTGCACATATGTTTCAGTCTTCCTTTTCCCTCTCTGGAGAGGACCAAAGAACTTTTTTCCCCAGTTACGCTTGCAAAGCTGAGTGGGGTTCTGTGGTGAGTGGGTATTAGAAACTTTTCTACTGGCTACAGTGAAGTTGGTTTTACACTCACTTGTGACACATGAGGTTCTTATCTGTTCTCTAGATTTCTCACAAAGGGAATTGTGAATTATTCTGATATGGTTAATTGAGTTGATCTCTCTGTAGGGGAAGGTGGGTCTGGCACTTCCTATTCCACCTTCTTGTTGTTGTCAACCTGTGAGTCTTAAATCTTTGGAGTGGATTCATAAGGGCTTGGACTATGTGAGGCATTTCTACATCTTTTGACTGCTGCACTCAAGTGAGTACGCATCGAATGTTCACTGAAGGGATATAAATGCGAATCAAGCTAGACTAGACATCAAATTGTTGAGTACAAACCCTTGGCATCATTTTCTTACTGGGATAACATGAGGTTTTAAATGTCTTAAATAAGTATTTAAGAGTGAAATTTGCCATTGTTATGCTGTTTCTTCCACGTGAACATTTTAGTCGCTCAGTCGTGTCTGATTCTTTGTGACCCTGTGGACTGTAGCCCACCAGGCTCCTCCACCCATGAAATTCTCCAGGCAAGAATACTGGAGTGGGTAGTCATTCCTGTCTCTAGGGGATCTTCCCTACCTGCATTTTAGGGGATTCTTTACCATCGGAGCCACTAGAAAAGCCCTATTTCAAGTTCATTCATAAATTTAAAAAAAAAAAAAGTTGAACTTTCCAGGTTGGTTTAACAGGAACCACTCAATCATATTTCTTTTCAAAAATACTTATATTATTAGCTTCACTTTACAGAGCTAGGGTCACAGGATTATTTGGCCAGCAGTGTAGAGATCACCCTGCCAACTCCTCCCACCCTTAATTTTGCAAATGAAGAGACAGAGCCTGGCAATTTTAAGGGTTGTTCAGAAATATCACTGCTAATTGGAGAGGGTGCAGTTACTAGAACTAAGGCTACCTTGAGTCTCCCTCTTTCTAATATACCAAAATCATATCTCAAGTCTGGAATAATTAAGATGTGAGAGAAATGCCTTAAATTGGTTGAGTACAAAATGTACTTCAAAGGTGAATTTATTATTCAGAGATCATTATTTCAGATACCCAGCTGTTATAGAACAAGCCGCCTAAAACTCCAACATTAACAGATGTCTGCTAAACACTTACTACTAATAATTGAAATAGTAAAGACAGTGTTACAGTTAGTCAACAAGAACAACAACATAAAAACCCACTGTTTTTATACTCACTTTTTATAAGTGTTAATTCATCTGTGTAGCACCTTGAATAAGCATTCTGAATGAAGAAATTAAGGAGAAAATCTTCAAGATACAGTATGTGTAGGGGATAATAATTTAAACTATTAAAAAATCATTGCCTAGACAGTACACTGACTTAGTGATTTGTGGGAAAATATATTCTAAGTGCAAAAAGATAAAACAAAGATGATCTGAATAGGTTGCTTGTTTACACGATAAGTTCAGATGTGAATCCTAGTACTAGAGGGAAAAATGACATAAAGATTAAATGACTAAGCATTTTTAATTTTTCTCTTTTCAGCGCGATTTGAGACAAAGTAGTTTATCATTGATTTTAACTATTTGTGCATGTGTGCTTAGTAGTGTCGGATTCTGCTACCCTATGGACTGTAACCTGCCAAGCTTCTCTGTCCATGGGATTCTCCAGGCAAGAATACTGAAGCGGGTTGCCATTTCCTTCTGCAGGGGATTTTCCAAACCCAGGGACTGAACCCTCATACCCTGCAGTTCTTGCACTGACAGCAGATTCTTTACCACTGAGCCACCTGGGAAGCTCCAGAACTCTATTATTTTCTATGTACATATTAGAAAGTAAACATATCTGATCTGTATGGCCATTCAATTGTAAAACCTAAATAAAAATAGCATCAAGTATTCACTTTGTGTCAGGCATTTTGCTTACACAATGCTTAAAAGGAATCTTGAGTCCTAAAAGGAATCTTATAAGGAGTGTTCTATTATTATCCATTGTTACTGATAAAAGACCTGACATGAAAATTAAGTAACTTGTCACAAAAGTTAGTATTTTGAAGAGTTGATCAAAATTCAAGAGCAAGGTCACAAAATTAGTATTTTGAAGAGGTGGAATGAAATCTAGGAGTTTGGATCCAGAATATATTTTCTTAACCACTGTAAGATACAGACTCTCATAGATAGAGCTACAAAGCAGACAGTGGCTCTTAAAACTGGAATAGGGATGTTGCTCATAAACTATTTTGGAATCCAATAAAATGCAACTGTTGCCTCTTAAGTGAGGGAAAAATAATGATAAGATACATACACATGTACTTGAAATATATTTCAGTGTTTTCATGACCTTGTGAATAACATTTGTGAACCTTGCTTGGGATTAAATGAGAGGATTTTAGGTCCAAGATGAAGGCTGCCTGATGGAGAAAGCCATCTCTGAGCTTGTTATTTCAATGTCTGTGTTTTTATTCCTGAGGAAATCGAGGCACCATAAGATTTACCATCTCTTCCAGGGTCACCTAATGCCCTCCTCTCTCTACAATACTGCCATCCTTCGTACATCTAATTCAACAGGAAGCGCTCTTCCTAATAGATAGATTAGAACAAGTCTAAATGTTATATTTCAGTTACTAAGTCGTGTCTGACTATTTGTGACCCATGGACTGCAGCCCACCAGGCTTCCCTGTGCTACACTTTCTCCTGAAGTTTGCCCAAGTTCATGTCAAAGTTCAAATGGATTCATGTAAATATAGCATCAGCATTTAATCACAAATAACTTATTTTGGAAAATGAATGAGAAGATATTATGAAAAGATAAAAAATGCTTAGTTTTATTTAAGGACTAAGGAAATGGAGTGTGATTAGGGATGCCAGCTAAGATGTTTAGACTCTTTGAAAGAGGAGCTGCTGCTGCTGCTGCTGCTGCTAAGTCGCTTCAGTTGTGTCCGACTCTGTGCGATCCCATAGACAGCAGCCCACCAGGCTTCCCCCGTCCCTGGGATTCTCCAGGAAAGAACACTGGAGTGGGTTGCCATTTCCTTCTCCAATGCATGAAAGTGAAAAGTGAAAGTGAAGTCGCTCAGTCGTGTCCGACTCTCAGCGACCCCATGGACTGCAGCCTACCAGGCTCCTCCGTCCATGGGATTTTCCAGGAAAGAACACTGGAGTGGGGTGCCATTGCCTTCTCCGAACAGGGAGCTAAGACACTAAAAACATTTGACATTCATTCTTTCCTCTTATTTACTTTTAAACACTATAAAAAGAAAAAATCAAAATTTTGAAATCAGTATCAATATGAATATTCATAATAATCCTTGTTGGTTTAGTTTAATTACAAATAACACCAGACTCAATGGGTTCCTCACATTTCCCACTTCAGTCTTGGAGAATAAGAATATTTCTATTTTTAAACATTGCACAACCAACAAATAACCAACAAATCTGTTGTTTATAGGGAGCTTAAAGAGAATCTCCTTTTTTCTCTAAATTAAATAATCTAAGTCTATTATTTATTATGACATTTAGGAACTTTTGAGAACCTTGAAAGGAAATCTGTAAATTCTGATGTTAATTCACCCAGAAAAATCGATTTGATAAATGCAAGGTTTGGATTCATTTTATTTAGGGTGAAATATACTTGAAATATGGGTTGTGAATTTTATTAATCTTTTCATCCTTGGGGCCCCAAATGCAGACACTTCTCCATTAGGCACTTGGGAAGTTACAGTGATGGACAGTTCATCAGTTAGCCTCAGGCCACAGACCTTTCCAGCAGCCTAGTGGTCCAGTGATCAATAGGATATGACCTAGTGAAAGCTCCTACCGATGTTGTCATCACATTGTAGCTTGCAAAGAATACAAATCTGGATAGTCTGAATTGCTGTGATATTTATTTGTCCTCAGGTTTGCTTTTCAGAGGTTTTCTTTTTCCCTTAATGCCCAATAAATTATTACACTTTACACAATATAGCATAGCAAAACAATCACGAAATTGTGTTTAGAATCATTAAAAGCCCCAGCTGTGGGTACTTTACTTAGATCTGAATCTGTTTCTGTTTCTCTCTCTCCACCTCTCTCTCTCAATCTAAATATAAGAATAAGTATTACTAGTTTAAAGTTATTGCAAGCCTTAAATGTGCTGAAACATATAAAACACTTAATATAATGCTTTATACCTAAATGATGTTCAGTCAATATTAATTATCATAATACTGTTAACATTTACAAATTTTCAAAAATATTCAAATACCTTGAAAAGGAAGGATTCTTTCAGATGAGATAGAAGAACAAACGGAGAAGGCAATGGCAACCCACTCCAGTACTCTTGCCTGGAAAACCCCATGGGCAGAGGAGCCTGGAAGGCTGCAGTCCATGGGGTCACTACAAGTCAGACACGACTGAGCGACTTCACTTTCACTTTTCACTTTCATGCATTGCAGGAAGGAAATGGCAACCCACTCCAGTGTTCTTTCCTGGAGAATCCCAGGGACGGAGGAGCCTAGTGGGCTGCCATCTATGGGGTCTCACAGAGTCGGACAGGACTGAAGCGACTTAGCAGCAGCAGCAGCAGCAGCAGAACAAAACAAAACAACGTGTGCAATCAGGAGAGTTCTTGACTTCAAATGAAAACTTCGGGGTTGTTGCCTCAGCATTATCATTGGTTAGTGGGACACAGGCTCCCAAACTATTGATTGGAGGAGATATGCTAGATCTACTTATTTGAAAACATTTGTGAAGCCCTACTGTGCACAAGGCACTGAAATACAGCTGTGAACAAGATACAGTCTTTGCTCCCATAGAGCTTCCATTGTGGTGGGAGAGACAGAGGGAAATGTGTTTAAGAATACATAAGTAATATAATTTTATACTACAGGATGATGGTACCGTAAGATAAGAACATGGGTTAGAGCAAATAAGGGGAGAAAGGATCTGCATTAGTTGTGGTGGGCAGGGAATGCCTTTGAGAAGGTGACATTCGAATCAATTAATAATGGAAATAGTCTAGCCATGGAAAGCCCTAAGGAAAGAGCAGGCAGAAAGAACCATGATTTAGGAATAAACTTGATCTGTAAGAAACATAAAGATCAATGTCACTGAAGTATAGTTAAAGCAGAAGAGAAGTTCAAAGGTGAAGCTGAAAAACATAAAGGTCTTTCAATGATACCTAAGCTCTTTTCTAATCTAATTTTCAAAGTTTATAAGACTGGACAGTAATCCTGATTTTTTTCTGTAGCTTAGAAGGAAATGAGATGACATATTCACTAATAGTTATAAATCCTGGGCTTATTCACTGACCAGATTTTTAATTCTTCCATGTTCTGTAAATAAAAGAGATGGTAAAAACGTGCACTATTTTGGAAACTAGTTTTTGTCATTTTCGTTAGGCTAAATTATAATTATTAAATGGCTTACATATTTTTATTGTCATAAAGACAAAGAAAAGCACTATGTCCTACACTTGTTAGAGCCGAAGGGAAGGACAGAACCAGAGTAATTCTGTATTTCCTATAGAATAAAAGTATATTCCTTTCAAATAAATTAAAAGTAAAAACACTTCATAATGTATGACTTGTTTCTGCTATTTGGAATGTTGCCTTTATAGGAGGAGATTAATCTAGTGATACCTATAGATACAGCAATAACTTGTTTATGGGATATTGATTTCTAAAATTAAAATCTTAGCAGTATCATATTTTCAATCTAAATTAATGCTTCATCAAACTAATTAATTGCATGACAATAATTAGAACATTTAGAGATTGTAACTAATCATAATCACACAGTATTCCTTTACCAATCCATAGGTGTAATGTGATATTTTGGAAATCAGATAATTTTTATGTAGGAGTAAGTAAGCTAATATGTATTTATGTTTTGGATCACCAATGTTACAGTATAATTAGATAAGTAGGGTAACATAAAGATATTTGTATCTGGGGAAATGAATTTTGATGCTGCGCCTCTTTTATTTCCTCTCCATATCTCTGTCTCTCCATCTCTTTCTCTGTCTCCATCTCTGCCTGTCCCCACTTACTGCATAGTGTATACATGGCCCTTACAAATCACTTTCTCTTGCTGGATCAATAGTGTATCCATCTGAGAAATAGAGTCAGCCTAAATGACTTCTAAAATCTCTTACATTTCTAAAAATGTCAGTTTGGGAAGATGGCATTCCTTAGGAAGAATTCCTACTGTTTCTTTTAATAACTTTATGCTGACAGCCCCAAATCTGTGTCTCTGTTTCTCTCCTGACATTCGGCCCTTTTATCCCAACAACTAACTGGACATTTCAGCTTAGATATATTTGGTGCAGGTGCCTAAACTGCAGCTTGAGTAAAGCTGAACTTTTTATCGTTTCCATCCCATTTACTCCTTTTGAGCTCCCTCTTTGAGTCAATAGTACCAACAAACACACAGTCATTCAGGTCAGAATATGTGGTCATTCGTAGCTCAGTTGGTAAAGATCTGCCTGCAGTGCAGGAGACCTGGGTTCGACTCCTGGGTTGGGAAGATTCCCTGCAGAAGGAAATGGCAACCCACTCCAATATTCTTGCCTGGAGAATCCCATGGGTGAAGTGCCTGGCAAGCTACAGTCCAGGGGATCACAAGAGTCAGACATGACTTAGCGATTAAACCATCACTACATGAATGTGAAAGTTCCAGTCTCTCAGTAGTGTCTGACTCTTTGTGACCCCATGAACTGTAGCCCACTAGTCTCCTCTGTCCATGGAATTCTCCAGGAAAGCATAGTGGAGTGGGTTGCCATGCCCTCCTCCAGGGGATCTTCCCAACTCAGGGATCAAACCTGGGTTTTCTGCATTGCAGGTAGATTCTTTACTGTCTGAGCCATTAGAGAAGCTATTATAATGTGATTATTATAACCCACAGCTAATTCGTCACCCAGTTGTAGATTATAACTCATAAATGTCTCTCTAAGCCACTCATAGTTCCCATATCCCTGCCCTAGTGTTAGGAAATGAAATTATCTTCTCTGAGCTGGGCATCTAAGAGCCATATGACTATTCTCCTACTTGCCTGTCTTCCCTGTCTCCAAAGCAGTCCCTCAGAAAGGTGAAACCAGTAATATTTCTTCTCTCTCTGCCAAAGTCCCAAATATTATACATGTCCTTCAAGGCACAACTTGGTCTCTACCTACTGATTAAGCTGTATGATTTGCCATTTTCCTCTTTGCTGCTGTGATTCATCCACTCCTCTCTTTATCTGTGACTTTTAATATCATGGCTGTTCTTTTGGGAAAATTACTCTTTCCAACAAGATCTTTCTTTTTCCACGTATTTACTACAATGCAACTTTAAAATTAGATAAATTATATCCCATCTTACACCCTCCATTGGCTTCCCATTGCAATTAGAGTCAGCTATATAGACTCCTTTATTTTATGAAATAAAATCCATACTTCTGTCAGAGTCTGCATATTCTGTCCCCAGCTTAGTTCTGTGTCCTCAGGGCTGACAAAGTTCTTATCTTGACAGAAATATTCTTATCTGAGACTTTACAAGGAGCCACGATCTTGACTGTCTCTCAGTTCTAGCTGAAACTGCCTTTTCACCACTAGTCGGTCTCTTCACTGGTTTAACGGTGTTTATCACTATCTGAAATCACTTCATTTATCACTTGCATATTACTTTTTCTCTTTAACTAAATTGGAAGCTTTCTGAGGGTCTTATCTGTTTTTTTCAACATCATCCCTTAGTTTCAGGAATACAATAGATAATTAAAAAATGTTAAGGAATGAAATTCACCACTTACACTTCACATGCTGTGGAAGACGTCCTGATTTCCTGGACCAAAAGCAAATATGTTTCTAACATATCATATCTATATCTGTGTTTATCTTCGGATATGATGAACCACGATGACTATTTTATTAGTTTATTAAGGTGTAGGTAGTTGATATACAAAAGACTATACATATTTGTGTACAACTTGACATATGCAAACATTTGCGATACTGTCCCCACAATTAAGGTGACAGAAACCTCCCAGAGTTTCCTCATGTGTCCACTTTATGGGTTTATTTTGTTCTTCTTTGTTGTTGTATTGTCATTGTTTGATGCTGTTTAATGATGCTGTTGTTTGTTTTGTAGAGACACTTGAGATCTATTGTCTTAATTTTCTAGTATATCCTACCATACGGTTAACTATTAAGTATAGCAGATCTCTAGAATTTATTTATTCATCATAACTGAAACTTTGCATCTGTTGAATAACAACTTCCCATTCCCTGCACATCTGAACCCCTGGAAACCACTATTGTTTCTTCTACTTTTCTCTTTGACTGTTTTAAATAATTCCTCTAGGTACAATCGTGCAGCATTTCTCCTTCTGTAACTGACTTATTTCACTTAGCATAATGTCCTCAGGTTTATCCATGTGGTCAAGACTTCCTTATCTTTGAAGGCTGAATAATATTCTATTCTATTCTCTCTGTGTCTGTGTGCACACACACACACATACATGCCCATCACAGTTTTAATCCATTCTTCTATTGATTGATACTTGAGTTGTTTCCATATCTTGGCTATTGTAAACAATACTGCCATGAGCAGATATCTGTTTGAGATCCTAATTTCAATTCTCTTGGATACCCACTCAGGAGATGGAAGCTGGATCATAATGTAAGTTAATTTTTAATTTTTTGAGGGGCCTCCTTAGTTTTTGCCATAGTGGCAGGACTATTTTACACTCCCACCAGTGATGCACATGGATTCGAATTTCTCCACACCTTGTCAACACTTGTCTTCTGGTTTGTTTTTTTTTCTTTTTAATAGTAGCCATTCTAACAGGTGTGAAGTGATATTTTATTTTGGTTTTGATTTAGACATGTATATGTAATATAATGAGATATAGTCTATAAGACGTTTTCAAAGAAAACAATGAAAATAATAGGAAATATCAATTAAGGAGATGTTGGTTAGTAGAAGAAAATATATCTTGTGTGTATAGAAGGAACAGAACATTTGAGAATATGAGATCCAGCCCTAATTTCCTTTGGTTCTTGCCAGCTTTCTACTTTCAGTAACATTTTATTGGATGGTGGCTCCTGTCTGGTGGTCTTTGTATGAGGTCTTTTCATAGAGATCTGAGTAAGCTTCTGTTCTTTGCCGTGAATTAGGCCTTAGGCAAATAAAGACTGAAAGTGAAAGTTTGCTCAGTAGTGTCTGACTCTTTGCAACTCCATGGCCTATACAGCCCATGAAATTCTCCAGGCCAGAATTCTGGAATGGATAGCCGTTCCCTTTTCAGGGGAATCTTCCCAACCCTGTGATTGGACCCACGTCTCCCTGCATTGCAAGCAAATTCTTTACCAGCTGAGCCACAAGGGAAGCCCCAAATAAATATGTGGTATGTTCAAAAGATTCTGGGTGATATAAAGAAAACAGGACTTGAATTTCATCAATATGCTAGTTATTTCTGTTTGGAAGTTAATGTTTACTAGCGCTCATATATTTTATTTTTAATATCTGTAGAGGCTATCTAGGAATATATTTTTGCAATTTTAATACCATATCAGTGAAAGAATTGGGTTCAGATATATTCCTGGCTTTTGTGAGTTCACAGCCTATCCAGCTGAGTTGAATCTATGCAGCTTCCTCCAGCTTGGTACCATGGGTGCCATCTCTCAGAAAGCACTCACTGTACCACCCTCCTGCTCTGGATCCCTCCACTTTGAAATCTATTTCCCACTGAGATTTTAGTTTGTGACTTTTTATGAGCTGTTTTTCTGCTAACTGCAATCTAGTCTTCTTGCAACAGCAGGTTATTGATAGCCCAAAGTAATGTTTTCCTTAGAAATCTAGAGGAGGCATTTTCTTAGGCATCTCAAATGCTCTACCAGCAAAGGTTGATTGTTGGTTGATTGATTGTCAGTTTTCTTATCCCACTCAGAAATTATCTCCCACTCTCAGATGGTAAAGCATCTGCCTGCAATGCAGGAGACCTGGGTTCGATTCCTGGGTTGGGAAGATCCCCTGGAGAAGGAAATGGCAATCCACTCCAGCACTCTTGCCTGGAAAATCCCATGGATGGAGGAGCCAGTGCATGGGGTCGCAAAGAGTCGGACACGACTAAACGACTTCACTTCACTTCACTTCATCAGGCTGGAAAACCTAGGCAAGAGAGAAAGAAAGTGGATCACTAAACCTCACGTAGAACAAGAAGTGGAAACTTTCTTCCAAACTAGGGGTCTTAAACTGCCTTTCTCAATCCATACTTGATCTAGATACTGATTAGGTGCTGGTGCCCTGAGGCCAGATGGCCTCAGTGGAACCATACTCTGTCACTTACTAAGCTGTATTGACCTAGGAGAAATGACGTAGTCCTCTCAGCCTCACTGTACTCATTTGTAGAATGGAGATAATAATCATAACTGTCTCATAGATTTTTTGTGAGGATTAATTGAGATGATGTATGTAAATCATCTGGCATGGTGCCTAGTACACATTAAGTACTGAAACATATTTTCTATTACTGCAGTAGCAGTGCATAGCATGATAAATGGCTTATTAAAGTTAAGTCAAATCAGTTATTAATATTTGGTGAAGTGCCTCTTCCCAATGCTTTGTGTCCTAGGAAAATACAAAGTAGAATCCAGCCTTCAGTTTCATGATGCTAATACAGCAGCTGAGTCAGAAAAGGCTACCTGTGAAAAGTTAATTTAACAGATACAGTAGTTATTGAGTATTCAGCCTCTGTGATGCAACAAAAAGTCTGACTTTAGTAGAATTTACATTTCAGTTTGGGGAGACTGACAAATATTGATACTCAGTAAAAAAGTAATATGTAGAGAATGAGAGAATTAGGTTTTAAAAGAGTAGATTGAGTGAATGCCATTTGAAATAGGAAAGTCAGGTAGGCCTCCATGGGTAGATGATGTTTGAGAAAGACTTGAGTTCAGTTTAACTAGTCAGGCCACTATGGAATCAGAGGCTTATTATTTGGTGGAACACACAATCTGCTTTATTTGGACCCTGGAAGGATTTAAGTCAGTAAGGACTCAAAGGCAGATGTGGATAAGGCATTTCAAGTGGGACACAAGAGCAGGGTTTAAGTACTTGGTTTGTTTGCATCTTTATTAAGCATTGAATAATTATTGATTGGGCTTCCCAGGTGGCTCAGTGGTAAAGAGTCCACCTGCAATGCAGGAGACATGGGTTCGATCCTTGGATTGGGAAGATCCCCTGAAGAAGGAAATAGCAGCCCACTCCATTATCCTCGCCTGGAAAATCTCATGAACAGAGGACCCTGGCAAGCTACAGTCGTTGGGGTCATAAAAGAGCCAGACGTGACTTAGTGACTAAACAATAACAACAACAATACTGAGTACCCAAATAGGAAAAAACAAAACAAAACAAAACAAAACAAACTTTTAGGAAAAGGAAATATCCAGAACAAAATTTGATAATGTGACTTACAGGCCCCTCTACCTTCTTCCCCTTTCTGCATCTGTAACAAAAATTATTATTCAATTATATTAAACCTATTAACAGCCTCAGAATCTCTCTCAATATATGGCTTCAGAAAGCTAGATCAGTATATCATAGTTGACTTGTGAGATGATGTCTGTCTTTAGGCAAGCAGCTTAATTCCTGTACTGCATAAGTGGCTATGATCTTGTGAGACTTCATTCACATTTAGGACAGATCTGCTATCAAGAGTTTTCTGACATTCTGGTCCACTTACAGATTTTTAATCTATCTTTCCTTAATACTTGTTCCTGTTTTATTTCCAAAATCCTCTCCTATCACTCACCCCAGCGATTTTAGATAATGAGATACTTTTGTTCATAGCAGTTTAGAGCCTTGTGCATAAATGTAGTGAGTGGCTGCCTACATAATGTGATGGAGGATAGGTATATCAAGTTGTCTGTTCCATGTTTTTTAATGATAACCAACAATTACAGCGCTGTTCATTTGTGTTGATACGTTTTTACCATGGTTCTTATACCTGGCGGGCTACAGTCCATGGAGTTGCAAAGAATCAGACACAACTAAGCGACTTTTACTCAGTCATTCACTCAGTGCTTTATAGTTTGATATTCCCTCCATTAATACATCTAAACTTATAATATTGTCTTTTATAGTATGCTTCAAACATACATGTTTATCCTGGTTTCCTGAAGCAGTGATGTTGGGACTACTGGTACCTTACGAACTTATTTTTCACTTGTCCACAGTGACATTTTTCATCTCCATTCTATTAAATTAAAAGGCAAGCAGCTCAACACTCTTACTACCTAAGTGGCATGCTAAATTACAAGTGTTCCCACACTCTGTAAATAATTGTTTAGGACAGAAAATGCAGGCCTGTACTATTGATTCAAGAACTCAGGCTTTTAAGCAATAAAAAATCAAAAGGGAATCAAAGCCAATTGCTTTCGAAAGGGGAAAAAAAAACCAACAAACCTGAGTTGCCTCATCATTACAGACCATTTGGAAGGTTTTGTAAAAGCTTTCTCCAGACTCATTTATGTTATTTGGTTCAAGAGAATAAAAATGTTTACCACCATGCAGCAAATTTCATTAAGTGAATGTCAAATTTGTGGGGGAACTAAGTCTCTATTGAAGTTGTTGTCCTGCTTCTTGAAAGTTGAATGATGGTGTTCTGAAAGAAGATGCATATGGGCTATACTTTTTAGAGTGACATGTGCCTTCTCTATGTGGCAACAAAATCAGAAACCACACTTTGTAGGAGCTGACGTATGGTGGAGAGTAGTGCTTTGAAGACCATTTTGGAAAACCCACACAATCCCACTGTATCAGGCCTACACAGCAAGACTACTAGAGAGCTAATCACATCTGTGTGGTAGTTGTGGCACTCCTGTGTTCAATGTATGCATAACTAGAAATATGAATTGAAAATAATGCACACACAAATGCAGGTGCAGAGTGAAATAAAGGGAGAAGGGGGATGTGGAGGATTCTATAAGCAGAACATAAAACGTAGGATTAATGGTTACATGTAAGAGAAATCTGAAAACAGGAAGTCTCTGATGGCAAACGAGAAAAATTAGCTTTAAGACTAGCTTACATGGGCATAAGTAAGAGAACGTGTGTGTGCAACTATGTAGATTTCCAACCTACCACTGGTACTTAAGAGAATGTTTGGTTTATGTTCCTAGGCCCTTGAGGAAAGACCTGCAGTTCAGTGGAGAGCTCATTATATTGGGAATTAAGACTTTGAAACCTGTTCTACTTTTCTGCCATAATCCAGTGCTACTGTCATGGACCATGGTCTTTCTCACTCTGATTCTCAGCTTTAGTGTTAGTAAACTGAGATCTTACAGTTCTCACTGTCCTCTATAAGTTGAATTAGGTCCTAATTCAAAAACATGTGTGTTCACATATTTATATAGTCTAGCACTTAATGTGAAGCCAGTATCCTGGCAAAAGGATTTTTAGAATTTTCTCATGCCATTCTCACAATCACTGTTAGGGTGAGATGCTATTAGCATTCTCATTCTTCAGTTTAGGAAACAAGCTTGAATGGGATTTGTTACCTTACTCGTAGTTACTCTGCTACCAGAGCCAAGTCCTTAACACAGGTGTTTCTAACTGTTACCTATTTCTGACCCTGCAATATTACATGATGCTATAAAAGAGATTATTTTTATATGATCCAAGCCTCTAAAATATTTTTTGCACCATCTCAAGGTACATAAATAATTGGGAATAGATATCCTGGGCCTCTGTAGATAAAGTGAGACAGTTACTATATATATATATATATATATATATATATATATATATATATATATATATATATACATACATACTATATATATATTTTTCCTCTACTGCTGGTTTGAATCTCTTAATTAATGGGAAGAGTCAGAAAATATAGTCTTGCCATTCTGTGGTGGCAAGAGTTGGGGACGAGGAGGTCTTTAATGATGAGAGAATACTGATTTTCAGTTGTTAAGCCACATCAGAAACACTTGACAATCTGGATACACTGTACATGCCTCTAAACAAGTATAGAGATGTAAACATAGAGAACAGACAGGTGGACACAGAGGGGAAGAGGTGGGGTAGGATGAATTAGGAGATTGGGATTTACACATATACACTAGGCTCTTGGAGAGTAGGGAGATCAAAATAGGGCTTGATAAAGGACAGAAATGATATGGAACTAACAGAAGCAGAAAATATTAAGAAGAGGTGGCAAGAATATACAGAACTGTACAAAAATGATCTTCACGACTAAGATAATCATGATAGTGTGATATCACTCACCTAAAGCCAACATTCTGGAAGGTGAAGTCAAGTGGGCCTTAGAAAGTGTCACTACAAACAGAGCTAGTGGAGGTGATGAAATTCCAGTTGAGCTATTTCAAATCCTGAAAGATGATGCTGTGAAAGTGACGTGCTCAATATGCCAGCAAATTTGGAAAACTCAGCAGTGGCCACAGGACTGGAAAAGGTCAGTTTTCATTCCAATTCCAAAGAAAGGCAATACCAAAGAATGCTCAAACTAAGCACAGTTGCACTCATCTCACATGCTAGTAAAGTAATGCTCAAAATTCTCCAAGCCAGCCTCCAGCAATATGTGAACTGTGAACTTCCAGATGTTCAAGCTGATTTTAGAAAAGGCAGAGGAACCAGAGATCAAATTGCCAACATCTGCTGGATCATCAAAAAGTGAGAGAATTCCAGAAAAACATCTATTTCTGCTTTATTGACTATGCCAAAGCCTTTGACTGTGTGGATCACAGTAAACTGTGGCAAATTCTGAAAGAGATGGGAATACCAGGCCACCTGATCTGCCTCTTGAGAAACGTATGTGCAGGTCAGGAAGCAGCAGTTAGAACTGGACATGGAACAGCAGACTGGTTCCAAATAGGAAAACGAGTACGTCAAGGCTGTATATTGTCACTCTGCTTATTTAACTTATATGCAGAGTACATCATGAGAAAACGCTGGGCTGGATGAATCACAAGTTGGAATCAAGATTGCCAGGAGAAATATCAGTCACCTCAGATACACAGATGACACCACCCTTATGGCAGAAAGTGAAGAGAACTAAAAGGTGCTTGATGAAAGTGAAAGAGGAGAGTGAGAAAGTTGGCTTAAAGCTCAACATTTAGAAAACTGAAATCATGTCATCTGGTCCCATCACTTCATGGGAAATAGACAGGAAACAGTGGAAACAGTGTCAGACTATTTTTTTGCGGGGGGGTCCAAAATCACTGCAGATGGTGATTGCAGCCATGAAATTAAAGACACTTACTTCTTAGAAGGAAAGTTATGACCAACCTAGATGACATATTGAGAAGCAGAGATATTACTTTGCCAACAAAGGTTCATCTAGTCAAGGCTATGGTTTTTCAATAAGTCATGTATGGATGTGAGTTGGACTGTGAAGAAAGCTGAGAGCCAAAGAATTGATGCTTTTGAACTGTGGTGTTGGAGAAGACTCTTGAGAGTCCCTTGGACTGTAAGAAGATCCAACCAGTCCATTCTAAAGGAGATCGGTCCTGGGTGTTCATTGAAAGGACTGATCCTGAAGCTGAAACTCTGATACTTTGGCCACCTAATGTGAATAATTGACTCATTGGAAAAGACTCTGATGCTGGGAGCGATTGGGGCAGGAGATTAAAGGGACGACAGAGGATGAGATAGCTGGATGCCATCACCGGCTCCATGGACATGAGTTTGGGTAAACTCTGGGAGTTGGTGATGGACAGAAAGGCCTGGTGTGTTGTGATTCATGGGGTCGCAGAGAGTTGTACATGACTGAGTGACTGAACTGAACTGAAAGGAAATCAATCCCGAATACTCATTGGAAGGGCTGATGCTGAAGCTGAAGCTCCAATACTTGGGTGCCCTGATGCAAAGAACTGACTCATTAGAAAAGACACTGATGCTGGGAAAGACTGAAGACAGGAGGAGAAGGGGATGACAGATAACTTGTGAGATCTGGAAAGCCAAGGGAGGGAGAAATATTTATGGCTCAGTCAGTCTCATTTAAAAATTAACTTTAAAACCCTATGCCTTAACCAAGTTGACATCATTAATGATGTTATGTCCTTCTTAAAACTGCTGTTGCTCCTAATTTGAAACAAGCACTTTCTTTAGGGCTAATTAAGCTGATGAATGACATTTCCAAATACCACAGAGTTAACGTGTTTATTCTACAGCAAAGCCAGGGATGTTGGTTACGATGACTTGGAATTTGGACTTCCAAAATAACTACTCTCTTTACTCTGGGAAAGCATGGATTGAGTGAAAGAAAAAAGAGCTACTTCATTAATGTTTTTATTTTGTTTTCTTTCCACATTTCCCCTTTTTCTACAAAAAAAAAAAAAAAAAAAAAGAAAGAAAGAAAGAAAGAAAATAAACTTATCAGTTCAGTTCAGTCACTCAGTCGTGTCTGACTCTTTGCGACCCCATGATTGCAGCATGCCAGGCCTCCTTGTCCATCACCAACTCCCAGAGTTTACCCATACTCATGTCCATTGAGTTGGTGATGCCATCCAGCCATCTCATCCTCTGTCGTCCCCTTCTCTTCCTGCCCCCATCCCTCCCAGCATCAGGGTCTTTTCCAATGTCAACTCTTCGTACGAGGTGGCCAAAGTACTGGAGTTTCAGCTTCAACATCAATCCTTTCAATGAACACTCAGGACGGATCTCCTTTAAGATGGACTGCTTGGATCTCCTTGCAGTCCAAGGGACTCTCAAGAGTCTTCTCCAACACCACAGTTGAAAAGCATCAATTCTTTGATGCTCAGCTTTCATCACAGTACAACTCTCACATCCATACATGACCACAGGAAAAACCATAGCCTTGACTAGATGGACCTTTGTTGGCAAAGTAATGTCTCTGCTTTTGAATATGCTATCTAGTTTGGAAAAACTTTCCTTCTAAGGAGTAAGCGTTTTTAATTTCATGGCTGCAGTCCCCATCTGCAGTGATTTTGGAGCCCCCAAATAAACTCTGACACTGTTTCCACTGTTTCCCCATCTATTTTCCATGAAGTGATGGGACCAGATGCCATGATCTCAGTTTTCTGAATGTTGAGCCAATGTTTAAGCCAACTTTTTCCTTCTCCTCTTTCACTTTCATCAAGCGGCTTTTTAGTTCCTCTTCACTTTCTGCCATAAGAGTGGTGTCATTTGCATATCTGAGGTAATTGAGATTTCTCCTGGCAATCTTGATTCCAGCTGGTGCTTCATCCAGCCCAGCGTTCTTCATGATGTACTCTGCATATAAGTTAAATAAGCAGGGTGACAATATACAGCCTTGACGTACTTGTTTTCCTATTTGGAACCAGTCTGTTGTTCCATGTCCAGTTCTAACTGTTGCTTCCTGACCTGCATACAAGTTTCTCAAGAGGCAGACCAGGTGGTCTGGTATTCCTGTCTCTTTCAGAATTTTCCACGGTTCATTGTGATCTACACAGTCTAAGGCTTTGGTGTATTCAATGAAGCAAAAATAGATGTTTTTCTGGAATTCTCTCGCTTTTCTGATGATCCAGCAGATGTTGGCAATTTGATCTCTGGTTCCTCTGCCTTTCCCAGCTTGAACATCAGGAAGAGGGCATTTATTTGTTGCAACATTGACATCTTTTAATTTTCCCACCCAATAGTAATTGGTTCTCTTGTAAGACATTTACCCCTTCTTAGAATAGTTTGTGTGATATTGATGTCACCCTAAGCTTCAGGACTGGGTCTTGACTGCCGTAAAGCCCTAGAAGAGTCTTAGTCTGTTGTGATTAAATCAGAAATGGATACATGGTCTAATTGGTGGCCATGAGCTAGTAAGAAACAGATTGTTTCAGAAAATAAAAGTTTACTTCTTTAGAAGGAACTGTGACAGCATTCCACTTACTGGATCCAGCCAGGATCTGTTTATCATAAAGTGAAAGTGAAAGTCGCCTAGTCATGTCCAACTCTTTGTGACCCCATGGACTACTCTCCAGGCCAGAATACTGGAGTGGGTAGCCTTTCCCTTCTCCAGGGGATCTTCCCAACCCAGGGATCGAACCCAGGTCTCCTGCACTGCAGGCACATTCTTTACCTGATGAGCCACAAGGGAAGCCCAAGAATACTCAAGTGGGTAGCCTATCCCTTCTCCAGAGGATATTCCTGACCCAGGAATTGAACTGGGATCTCCTTCATTGCTGGCAGATTCTCAACCAACTGAGCTATGAGGGAAGCCCTTTTTATCTTAAGGTGTGATTATATCTGTGAATGAAGCAGAAGCAAAGTGAGTAAATGCGAAGTATGGCATGCAGGGGTAGGGGTGCAGGAAACCAGAAACTCAAAGCTGGTTCTGATCTCAATGGGTCCTAAATTATTTTCTTCTGAAGACGAACTGCTCCTGAACAAGACAGACCTGGAGCCAGTAAATTTATTTTCTTCATGTAGACAGTTTAGACAGATTTAAAGAGGTAGGAAGAGTCCTGATATAGTTACACCACAAGGATCTGAAAAGACAGTGAAAAATTAGCCATACCCCACTCACCCAGACATATCAATCATTCCAATATTGGTGAGATGTTAAGCTCTTTTGGATTCTTCCAGACAGATTAGAGGAAAAGTTAGATAATTATTTCTGTACTCTTGAGACAAGGAGGACTTTTCAGGTATTTCACCAGAGCTGGAAACTATAATGCAAAGGTCAATCTAACCTCATAAAAGTTTAAAACTTTTTATACAGAGAAAAGTAGTAGCAAAGTTAAAAGACGTGTCAAACTGGAAAAATAAATGCAACAGTGCATGTGTATATGTTAGTCGCTCAGCTGTGTTGGACTCTTTGTGACCCCATGGATTGTAACCTACCAGTCTCTTCTGTGCATGGGATTCTCCAGGCAAGAATACTGGAGTGGGTAGCCATTTCCTTCTCCAGGGGATCTTCCCGACTCAGGGACCAAACCCAGGTCTCCTGCATTCCATGGCAGATGCTTTATCATCTGAACTACTAGGGAAGCCCTGAGCTAAAGAATTAATACTATTAATATATAAACAGCTTTCTCAAATCAGTAATTAAAAGTTGAATAAAAGTAAAAAGCATGGAAAATAAATAGGTGATTCACTGAAGAAGAAACATATATATGTATGCTGCTGCTGGTAAGTTGCTTCAGTCGTTTCTGACTCTTCGCGACCCCATGGACGGCAGCCCACCCAGCTCCACCGTCCATGGGATTTTCCAGGCAAGAGTACTGGAGTGGGTTGCCATTGCCTTGTATGTATGTATGTGTATATATATATATATATATATATATATATATATATATATCTCCAACTAATCAGCTCTACTCTGGCTAGCTTTGGGACTTTGAGCAATGAATCTTACTTCTCTACTTTGCACCTCCTTATTGGTTAAAACAGGGCTTCCCTGGTGGCTCAGATGATAAAGAATCTGCCTACAATGCAGGGGACCTGGGTTTGATCTCTGGTCAAGAAGATTCCTTGGAGAAGGGAATAGCTACCCTCTCCAGTACTCTTGCCTGAAGAATTTCATGGACAGAGGGGCCTGGTGGGCTATGGTCCATGGGATCGCAAAGAGTTGGACGTGACTGAGTGACTAACACCTTCACTTTACTTTTCATTGTTTAAAACAGGGATAAGGTCATCTGCTTCACAGCATTTTTATAAACTCAAAATGAAAAAAGATCATGTGAAATATTTTTAAATATGAAGAATTAGATTTAGGAAATGGCCTCCAAATTTACCTGTATGGTTGTCTATCTCTTGTCATTTTGCTTGTGGAAGAAGAGGAGTAACCAAGAAGCCCTTGTGATTCAGAAAGTTCGTTTTCAACTTCTGATTGCTAAGTTTTGATCATAATACTATACCCTGTTTGGGTCAATGAATTCAATGACCAAAATAGTTATGCTACAACTAGAACAATAAGTTTAATGTGCAAGTGATTGATGTGTTGCTACAAAGTACTCACAGCCAAGGCTACGGAGGAAAACAGTTGCTACTATCTAGATAGATACATAGTATTTTAAATACTTTTCAAGTGTTATCTCTGAATCTTTACAATGACCCTGTAAGGGTATTATGTAACCTTTTTTTTTTTTTTTGGAAATTGATGCTCTCAGAGACTAAGTAACTTGCTTAACTAATAAAGAAGAGAGCCAAATAGGGGGTTCAGCTCAGAGTCACACACTCATGCTGCTCTTTTACTTCTAATGTTATCAGTTCAGTTCAGTTCAATCACTCAGTCGTGTCTCTTTGTGACCCCATGAAACGCAGCATGCCAGGCCTCCCTGTCCATCACCATCTCCCAGAGTTCATGCAGACTCACGTCCATTGAGCCCGTGATGCCATCCAGCCATCTCATCCTCTGTCATCCCCTTCTCCTCCTGCCCCTAATCCCTCCCAGCATCAAAGTCTTTTCCAGTGAGTCAACTCTTTGCATGAGGTAGCCAAAGTACTGGAGTTTCAGCTTTAGAATCATTCCTTCCAAAGAAATCCCAGGGCTGATCTCCTTCAGAATGGACTTGTTGGATCTCCTTGCAGTCCAAGGGACTCTCAAGAGTCTCCTCTAACACCACAGTTCAAAAGCATCACTTCTTCAGCGCTCAGCCTTCTTCACATCCATACATGACTACTGGAAAAACCATAGCCTTGACTAGACGGATCTTAGTCAGCAAAGTAATGTCTCTGCTTTTGAATATACTATCTAGGTTGGTCATAACTTTTCTTCCAAGGAGTAAGCGTCTTTTAATTTCATGGCTGCAATCACATAGTCAGGTAGTTACTTTGAGTGAAAAAAGTACTAGAATATCGGGATTATATATGCAACATTTTTCTTGTATTTTCTCTACTTTACATATATATTGGTGTCCCAACCTCAAATCAAGACTGGGTGTGGAACAAATCTGTTTAAAAAATGAGATTAGGTGGCGTTTCTGCCCAGAACACATTATTTCTTGTTTTCTCAGCTTAAATGATGTATTTGATAACAGTTATTTTTATGGTTGATTTCTATATTTAAGTCTGAAGGTGATGCATTTCGATGAAAAACTTTAGTCTACTTTGGTTTCATCAAAATCAGCAATGAGTTGAATTAATAGAGCTCTATATAGGGGACAATAATTTTAGTTTGAGGACACTAGGACCTTCAAATTTCAGTTTTCATTATATTGCTAAAAAAAAAAGCAATATATTTATCTGAGATCTACCAGAGTTAGAAATTCTCATGAACCCTTGATGGGGCTAAAGTGCCCATGGATTTTATCTCAGGGCAAAGTCAGCAGAAGAGAACAGCAACAGTTGGAATACTCCTAGGTCACAGTATTTTAAAAGATGTCTCATGGTCCATTGCATTCCAAATTGTATACATTTTTATTTTAATATTGAAATCTCTGACAACCTGACTGGTTCCCAGAGGATTCTACCCAGGATAGAGCAGAATCACATTGCACCTCTCCCCAAAATGAAAATGTCATCTGTTATTATATCAACATGACATTGTATACATTAGCATATTTCAAATACACACCAATTTACATAATGCTTAGAAAACCATCTTTCTGTGTTGCATAAAGCTTTTCCTCTCTCCCCTTTATTTATTGCTTTTATTGGAAGCTGACACACCTATGCATAGGAGAATCTGTCTGCAAGTTAAAAGTGACTGAGAGCAGTGGGAGTCTAGTATGGACTTCAACTCTGGCCAGACAGAAGCATCCAGGTTCAGTGTTCTCCCTAAAAGGACACTGGAGGACTCCATTTATTATGATCTGTGTCATTTTATGCATTTCCTATTTATTTCCACTATTCTGTAAATCTATGAACTTCTGGCAGCACTTAGAAGTATTTGAACATTATTTTCTGTTGTCTTTATTGGTGGTAGATTTTACCTGTAAATAATTTTTAGAGAACTTTGGCTTCAGTTCAGTTGCTCAGTCGTGTCTGACTCTTTGCGACGCCATGGTCTGCAGCACACCAGACCTCCCTGTCCATCACCAACTCCCAGAGTTTATGTAAACTCATGCCCATTGACTCAGTGATGCCAATCCACCCATTTCATCCTCTGTTGTTTTCTTCTCCTGCCTTCAATCTTTCCCAGCATCAGGGTCTTTTCTAATAAGTCATCTCTTTGCTTTAGGTGGCCAAAGTATTGGAGTTTCAGCTTTAACATCAGACCTTCCAGTGAATGTTCAGGACTGATTCCCCTTAGGATGGACTGGTTGGATCTCCTTGCAGTCCAAGGGACTCTCAAGAGTCTTCTCCAACACCACAGTTCAAAAGCATCAATTCTTCTGTGCTTAGCTTTCTTTATAGTCCAACACTCACATCCATACATGACTACTGGAAAAACTATAGCCTTGGCTAGACAGACCTTTGTTGACAAAGTAATGTCTCTCTTAGATATCTGTTTTTTCTGTTTCAGACTTTTCTCATCCCAGATGGAAATTGTTTCCAGATACATCTTTGGGACTCCTGGAAACAAACACTGAGATTGAATCAGGGGTGCAAAACATGTGTTTGGTAGAAAAACCTGTGGAAGAAAAAGGGAGCAGATAGGGTTGGGGAGGGAGACCTGGCAGACTGCAGTGCAGGTCTCATAAAGGCTATAGTAGCACAGAGGAAGGTTACCCATTAGAACATCCTTATGTTGGACAGAAATGGCTTGGGCCGTGTCTCATGGCTTTGCCCAGTCACCAGCTTAGGTTACTTATGGCAGAAAACATGAGATGGACCCAGAGGAACTAACCCCTGGGAGCTGGCAGCTAACTAGATTTGCCAGAGCTGGGTAGCAAGTCCTTTCTTGAAGTGGGATCTAAGTGCATCTTTGTGCTTGTCACTTGGCTGCCGTCCTCTTACTGCAAAGCAGTATTTGTTTTTCCTTAAAGTTGCAGGTTTGGAAGACATAAGTAAATGTAAGGAAACATATGACTCTCCTCTTGTTCCAAAATACCCTTATAACTGTGAAGTTCTGACTGCCTATTTGTGTGCTGTTAGGGAAAAGGCTTCATCTGGGGGTAGTGTATGGCATGGACAACTGCTGAGTTCCCCTTTAGTCTTTCAAAGCCAAGTGGAAGCAAAAGTGGATGCCTCTTGTTGTTCCAAAGAAGCTAATCACCAAACTGTTTTCACGGTTCATTTAGAATTTACTGCAGGATAATATTCATAAGTCATCAGAGATATTGAAACTACTGGCCATGCATTTCAGGAGACTAGCTATTAATCACTCAACAAGCCCTGCTTGCTTGATGAAACTGAGTGTAAGGAAAATGGCACTATCTCTCAGAGGATAAACGTGTGTGTTTCTCTGAATGCTTGTGACATACGATACTTTCCCACAACTCATCTTCTTCCCATCTCCATCCCTTGCTCTGAACAAGAAGTTTGTTATATGTGTGCTTATTACTCAGTGGATCACATTGTGGATCCAGCATGCTGTGTGTTCAGGTGATATTTGGTATCTGCCAGTTGCATTATCTGCTTACAGATGTTTCCTATAATATTTCTTTAGGCAGTTGAGCTGACTCACTTGATGGTTCCTTTACAAATTTGAATGTTTTATTGCTTAATTATAGATATACTTAGAAATGCTGAAAATCCTGACTTTGGACTCAGAGTAGTTTTCATCATAAAGCCCTTGTCTCCTGGGCCATCTTCTCCTTTTATATTAGAAAGCATTCTGTTAAGACCCTTAAAAAGTATGTACTTCCATATTCATCTTCCACCCAAGAGACTCATTCTTCATCTGTAAAATGATGGAATTGGACTAAGGGAATTTTAATGTCTCATGTAGGCCTGTACCCATGTGTTTCAAGGAAATGCCTTTCCTCTCTGAAGACTAATAAAAAATAATGACTGGGCTGATTCTGCTAGACTCATTCCACTCACTGACACAGATGCAATAAGGTACCAGGCTCTAGGAGAGAAAGAGGGCTCTTATATCCAGAGGCCTCAGGAGAGATTTGACAATGTGACCTCTATAAGAGAGCCTAGAAATAACAGTAGTTATTCCTTATTTTGTGCTTATAATGTGCCCCTATGACTAGTGTTTACATTTATTACATAGATAAAAACCCTATAAAAACAGCATCACTGACTCCATTTTATAGATGTTGAGAATGAGTCTAAAAAGAATAAGCAACATGGCTGTAGTCACTGGACTTTCAGGAGGCTGAGCAAGGTATGGACAAGGGTTCCACCTGACGCTGCTGTTCTGAGACATCACACTCTATGTCTCTGGTCATTTGTTTGGTTCATTCATTCTATGCTTGGGATCAAGACCCCACATCATACCAGGGTTGATCAAAGAACGGGTGAAGATTTGGTGGGGTGAGTCTGTGGTGGAGATGAGGAAGTTCTCTGTGTCCTTTGTGGATGATATCACGTTGTGTTTGTGCCATCAGTTCAGTTGCTCAATCATGTCTGAATCTTTGCAGCCCCAGGGACTGCAGCATGCTAGGCTTCCTGTCCATCACCAACTCCCAGAGCTATTCAAACACATGTCCATCGAGTCGGTGATGACATCCAGCCTTCTTATCCTTTGTCGTCCCCTTCTCCTCCTACCTTCAGTCTCTCCCGGCATCAGGGTCTTTTCCACGGAGTCAGTTCTTCACATCAAGTGCCCAAACTATTGGAGTTTAAGCTTCAGCATCAGTCCTTCAGTAAATATTCAGGACTATTTTCCTTTAGGATGGACTGGTTCGATCTCCTTGCAGTTCAAGGAACTCTCAAGAGTCTTCTCCAACACCACAGTTCAAACACGTCAATTCTTCAGTGCTCAGTTTTCTTTATAGTCCAACTCTCACATCCATATGTGACTATTAGAAAAACCAAGGCTTAGACTAGATGGACCTTTGTTGGCAAAGTAATGTCTCTGCTTTTTAATATGCTGTCTAGGTTGGTCATAACTTTTCTTCTAAGGAGTAAGCGTCTTTTAATTTCATGGCTGCAGTCACCATCTGCACTGATTTTGGAGCCCCTCAAAATAAAGTCTCTCACTATTTCCACCGTTTCTCCATCTATTTACCATGAAGTGATGGGACCAGATGCCATGATCCTAATTTTCTGAATGTTGACTTTTAAGCCAACTTTTTCTCTCCTATTTCACTTTCATTAAGAAGCTTTTAGTTCTTCAGTTTCTGCCATAAGGGTCATGTCATCTGCATTTCTGAGGTAATTGATATTTCTCCAGGGAATCTTGATTCCAGTTTGTGCTTTCTCCAGCCCAGCATTTCTCATGATGTACTCTGCATATAAGTTAAATAAGCAGGGTGACAATATACAGCCTTGACTTACTCCTTTCTCTATTTGGAACCAGTCTGTTGTTCCGTGTCCAGTTCTAACTGTTGCTTCCTGACCTCCATAGAGGTTTCTCAAGAGGCAGGTCAGGTGGTCTGGTATTCCCATCTCTTTCACAATTTTCCATAGTTTGTTGCTATCCACACAATCAAAGGCTTTGGCCTTGTCAGTAAAGCAGAAGTAGATGTTTTTCTGGAACTCTCTTGCTTTTTCCATGATCCAGTGGATGTTGGCAACTTGCTCTCAGGTTCCTCTGCCTTTTCTAAAACCAACTGGAACATTAGGAAGTTCACGGTTCACATACTGTTGAAGCCTGGCTTGGAGAATTACTAACGTTACTTTACTAGTGTGTGAGATGAATGCAATTGTGCAGTAGTTTGAGCATTCTTTGGGATTGCCTTTCTTTGAGATTGGAATGAAAATTGACCTTTTCCAGTCCTGTGGCCACTGCTGAGTTTTCCAAGTTTGCTAGTATGTTGAGTGAAGCACTTTCATAGCATCATCTTTCAGGATTTGAAATAGCTCAACTGGAATTCCATCACCTCCACTAGCTTTGTTTGTCATGATGCTTCCTAAAGCCCACTTGACTTTCCATTCCAGGATGTCTGGCTCTAGGTTGATGATCACACCATCATGATCATGTGGGTCGTGAAGATCTTGTTTGTATAGTTCTTCTGTGTATTCTTGCCACCTCTTCTTAATATCTTATGCTTCTGTAAGGTCCATACTATTTCTGTCATTTATTGTGTTCATCTTTGCGTGAAATGTTACCTAGGTATCTCTGATTTTCTTGAAGAGATCTCTAGTTTTTCCCATTCTATGGTTTTTGTCTATTTCTTTGCATTGATCACTGAGGAAAGCTTTCTTACCTTCAAATGGGTATATCTTTCCTTTTCTCCTTTGTCTTTTGCTTCTCCTCTATTCACAGCTATTTGTAAGGCTTCCTCAGACAACCATTTTGCCTTTTTGCATTTCTTTTCCTTGGGGATGGTCCCTGCCTCAGGGATCAAGACAGGCCTCAGGGATGGATATTCCCAAAATAGATAAACCCAGAACGTTTTAATTTAGCTGCCCTTAGTTAGGACACACAGTCCTCATCATGTGTTCCCCAGTCTCTAATGTCTCCTATGGCATTATGTCTGATTCTCAGGTTTGGGCATTATTTTGGAGATTATTTGGGGATTTGGGGATTATTTTACCAACACCCCTATAAAAAGCTATGAGTTTATCTATATTGGGACTGTCCTGCCCTGAATTGGTAGCCATAGCCATTGGATTGCCCTAGATTATTGGTTCACTACTGAGGAACAAAAGTTTGAGAGGGTACCCCAAATCATATTATTTATCAGGTAATTCTCAAGCAAAAGCATGCCTATTGTAGAAAAGAAAGACAGACTGAATGCTAAGAGGACAATAAAATAAATTTCACATATAATTATATCTATCACATATTTACATACAAATATATAATTTTAATGTATATAATGTATTCTATTTATGGAGTGCTATTTTGCTCCTTAAAGCTGTATAACACCCCTGTGAAGCAGGTGTTATTGTTCCTACAGAAATGGCTGGGGTTCTGGTTTTGATGCCTTACTCTTACCCACTGCACTGTAACTGCTTCGACATAGTCGGTGGTGCCACCTATAACACCTGTAGGTAGAGTGGGTCTATTTTGCAGAGGAGAAATTACTTTCAGCTACATGCCAGTCTTCTCCAAATTGCTGTTTAGCTTGCCTCCTAAAATTATGTCAGCTTTATTGAATACTTGCCAAACATTTTGAGAGAATATTCCTTTTGCTTGATGCCAGTGGTACTAATGGACAGGCTGTTCTTGCGGAATGCAGCAGACTCAGTTCCCAGTCAGGGATTATCAGTTGATGTTGAGCAGGATGGTAGATCAAAGATTTTGGCTCTCAAATAAAATTGAGAGGCAAAAGAGAAAAAGAAAACAAACAAACCTAAAGTTGTAAGTTAGCTTATCAAAGCAAGAGTGAATAAAACCAATAACAACACCAACAACAAAATTATGTACTCCTCTTATCATTCACACAAAAACAGACATTAAGGAGAGAGAGATATATACCTGTCCAAACCAAATCAATGACTAAAGGTATGATAACAAATGCATGAAGGGAAGGGAAAGATGAAGATAAAGACTCCATTCTCTGAAAAGACATCAATGAGTGTGATTGGGTTCTGGAGCTCATAGGCTCATCCTTTTAATTCTTTGGTAGGTTCTCCAGTTATTGGATATGTGACCTCCTGAGCCATGACTAAGAGTAATTTTTATCTCAAGGATGATTAATAGATCTGTGTAGAAGCTAAATGATGAAGGGCTTGGAGGGCAGGGGTAAAATAAATACTAGACATTGTACATGGTTTTAAGAAACTGTTCTCTGTAGAAATAGATATAGTTTCATCTCTGGCTCAGATGTTGCCTTTCTCTGAGGACTTTATCAACCTCAGCTCTTGTTTCTCTCTCTCTCTTTTTTTTTCTCTTAATTCCTCATGTAATTTATAATCCAAGTGATCCAATTGAACTCTCAAGTATATTAATTTTTAGCAAAAATGATTCATCTATTTGCCGTATATTGAGTATGTGCTATGAGCCAGGCATTCATGTTGTGGCTAATGGTGGCCAGGGGTGTGGTTTTGATCATGTTCAATCTTAATATTTATTAGACATACAAGTGCAGATGATGAGTAGGTGGTTGAATTTACCAATCCAGAATTTGTGAGAGAGCCATGGCCGAGAAGTTCAAACTTGAGTTTTATCAGCAGACAGATGCTGACAAATAATGTCTTAAGATTATTTGAGTTAATGAAAGGATTGAGCATAAAGAAGGGGGTCAATGATAAAACTTTCATATTATGAAGAGAGGGAGCCATCATATGGATCGATGAAGGAGGTATCAGTAGAATAAGAGGAAAACCAAGCAACTGTGTTTGCTCTGAAATCAAAAGGAAGGAAATATATCCAGAACATAGAACAACTGTGTAAAATTCTGCTTACTAAGTCAAGTAAGATGAAGACTGAGAATAGAGTATAAAATTTAGCAACATGGAGATTGCCTGTGACCTTGATGTGAACAGTTTCAACAAAGCCTGATTGGAATTGTTTTAAGACAGAATGGAAAGTGAATAATCAGGGAAAATGTGTATAGAACAGTTTTTAGAAGAGTTTTGCCAAAGAAGACAGCAAAGAAATGCGCTAGAAGCTGGCAAGAGAAATAGGACAAAAGAAGGGTTGCAACAGTGAGAGAAACAATAGCAGATTTGCAGACTGACAAGAATGATGCAGTAGTGAGCCAGACGTAGACAATGAAGGAATGTCAGGCTCTAAAGAGTTGTTCTTAAGTGGGTGAAAGGAAGTAGAATTTAGTGTGCAAGTGGAAGGATGAGCTTTGAAGGGAATAATGGATACTTTGTCTATGGTTAGGGGCAGAACAGCAGAGTATATAGATCCAGACACTGGCAGGTGGGGATCTATTGTGAAGGGCATCTGTGGAAGTTTTCTTACTGCTGCTTTCATTTTTCCAGTGGAGTAGGACACAAGATGGCCAAAGTACTGGAGTTTCAGCTTTAACATCGTTCCTTCCAAAGAAATCCCAGGGTTGATCTCCTTCAGAATGGACTGGTTGGATCTCCTTGCAGTCCAAGGGACTCTCAAGAGTCTTCTCCAACACCACAGTTCAAAAGCATCACTTCTTCAGCGCTCAGACTTCTTCACAGTCCAGTTCTCATGTCCATACATGACCACTGGAAAAACTATAGCCTTGACTAGACAGACCTTAGTCGGCAAAGTAATGTCTCTGCTTTTGAATATACTATCTAGGTGGGTCATAACTTTTCTTCCAAGGGTAAGCGTCTTTTAATTTCTTGGCTGCAGTCACCATCTGCAGTGATTTGGGGGCCCCCAAAAATAAAGTCTGACACTGTTTCCACTGTTTCCCCATCTATTTCCCATGAAGTAATGGGACCGGATGCCATGATCTTCGTTTTCTGAATGTTCACTCTCCTCTTTCACTTTCATCAAGAGGCTTTTTAGCTCCTCTTTATTTTCTGCCATAAGGGTGCTGTCATCTGCATATCTGAGGTTATTGATACTTCTCCCGGCAATCGTGATTCCAGCTTGTGTTTCTTCCAGTCCAGCATTTCTCATGATGTACTCTATATATAAGTTAAATAAGCAGGGTGACAATATACAGCCTTGACGTACTCCTTTTCCTATTTGGAACCAGTCTGTTGTTGCATGTCCAGTTCTAACTGTTGCTTCCTGATCTGCATACAGGTTTCTCAAGAGGCAGGTCAGGTGATCTGGTATTCCCATCTCTTTCAGAATTTTCCACAGTTGATTGTGATCCACACAGTCAAAGGCTTGGCTACCTCATGCGAAGAGTTGACTCATTGGAAAAGACTCAAAAGACTCTGATGCTGGGAGGGATTGGGGGCAGGAGGAGAAGGGGATGACCAAGGATGAGATGGCTGGATGGCATCACTGACTTGATGGACGTGAGTCTGAGTAAACTCCGGGAGATGGTGATGAACAGGGAGTACTGGCATGCTGCAATTCATGGGGTTGCAAAGAGTCGGACACGACTGAGCGACTGAACTGAACTGAACCGAACTGAACCAAGGACACAAGGGGAAACATTCAGTTCCCATACTATTTATAAGCCTTATAATTTCAAGCAAGTAATTCAGTCTGCTTGAATCTTAGTTTTTCCATCTGTGAAACTGGAAAATATTTGTCTCTAGGGACCTCAGTAGTTAAGACTCTGCACCCCCCAATACAGGGGGCATGGGTTCATCCCTGGTTGGGCAACTAAGATCCTGATTTACTCATGGAGCAGCCAAAATAAAAAAAAAAAAAGGAGAGAGAGAGAGAGACAGAGAAAAGAAGAAGAAAAAAAACACTCATCTCTAAGTATAGTAATAATGATTAAGTATGACATTTATTTAGACAAAATACCAGCCTGGGAATCTGCACCATCAGTTAATTTTGGCCAAACCTGACCTCGGTATGAGCAAAAAGAATCAGCATCTGAACTAGCATATGTCACCTAGATTTCATTTAGGAGGACTTGCTTCACTACAAGGAGGCAGCCAGTATCTAACAAGAGCATGAACTGAAGGGGTTTGGCTTAATCGTTAAGAAGCACATTTATAAAAGAGTTACTGTGTCTGCCATCTGGTCTCTGGCCAAGGAGAACTCCCTGAAATGTTTTGGCCCTAGTTCTTCTCCACACACCTACTGGTGCCCGCCAGACTGCAGTGACAGTGATCACCCAGGGACACGGGAAAAAGCAAATGCCAGTGTGCAGTTTCCTGTCCCAGGCTAAGTGTTCCAGGCGTGTGAGATATCACCCTGATTAAAGTGTCAAATGCCCTCTAATCACATTAAAATGAAATGTGACCAGAGCCTACCAAGAAGCGGGGCATCCCTGTCACCTTTTCTCTTTTCCCTATAATAGCAATATCTATCTGCTATATACCAGATAATATGAATGTCTCTTCACATTGTGGGAACAATGAGATAACTTGCATTTGACAGATCTCATTTTGCTGGAAATCAACTGCATTTAATCAACTGAAATTAACATGGGCTCTTATTAAAGTGATTATGCAAAATGTCTCTGGTTCCTGGGATTTTCACCAGGCAAATCCCTTCCTCTTATCCTTCTTCACTGATTTTTCTCTTTATGTATTTTTTTAAGTGGTAATAATGCAGTGATGTATTACAGACATAACTAATGCCAGGAAGGCTAAAATGTTTATACACTACAGGTATTTACCATCATACATTGGGTGCCCATGACACTAGAGGAGTTAATATTGAAACTAAAGTTTGGAAGTCTGTGATGCTTTATGAACAGAGTATTTTTCTTATTTTTGAGTCTTTAAAGTCAACACTATGAGAGTAGTTACATTGTTCAGTGGTTCTTTTTCAGTCACTCAGAGTACTACCTAGTTTACAGTGAGTACTCCACAAATATCAGTTTGTTAAGTTAGTATTAATAATTCTCTGATGAAATTAAGCCTGTCATTAAGACTTGTTTTTAAGAATCATGGGAAAAATTGCATCCCCTTAGGTTGGAATTTTTTCAGAACCTATCTCTAATTAGTATCTGAAAGTTACAATAAGAAGCCCAGACTCTGAACAATAAATATTTTCCCTCTCTCTAAATCATAATTTAGGAATAACTTCCTTTATATTTGACTGATTAAATTCTGAAGAGAGTAGATGTCAAAAATATAAAATGTGTCAAAGACCTGCCTAAAATCATGGATAATCTCAGTTAAATTCTTATATATGAACCTAGATTTTTTTTTAATTAGTGAGAAAGATTAGGTTTGTCCTAATTTGGAATAGAGCACAAGTTTGAAATAACTAAAATGAAATAAGTAAACATAATAATATCTAGTGAATTCAATTTTGGCATTTAAAATTACCATTTCCTAACTTGAGTCAAGCAAGACTCTCAAGTGATTACCAGAAGGACAATGAGATGTATGATTTAAGCTAGACATTATAAAATCAGATGCCTGCAGAGAGTAGACCAATGAATATGAGTGTGAGTCTGTGGGGGTAGGGAAATGGTTTGAGTTGAAAATGTAGTATACTGGCCCACAGCCTATTTAGAAGTATTCATATCAGTCTTTTTGTAAAAAATATTATACAGTGTGTCAACAAAAACTTTATAGTCAATCTTTAAAAAACCCTACAGAATTTCATGTAAGCCAATCTGAGTATTGTAACCCAGGAGATAGTCCAAAGAGGCCATATGTGTACCAGAATCTGGTAGATATATGATTTGTGTGAGATAGTACATACAATCAAGTACACATCTCAGTAGAAAGTCACTGCTAATCACAAGGAACAGACATCTTAGTTAATGGTTTTAGTGCCTTTCTAAGGATGGGAAATGGAAGAATCCAGGTTGATAAAAAGTTTCTCTAAAATTATCTCAACAGTCTGAAGACCAGTTCTGCCAATTTTCTTAGAACACAAAGTACTTCATCTTAATCTTTTCCCTGATTTTGTTTCAGGGTCTACTGTGTGTCATTGGCTGCAGTGGCTCATGACTTGTTCTTGTAGAACTGGATGATGGGCAACATTCTTCATTTTACAGTTCCTTCCATTTTTATTTTAATGTCCACCTAGTTTTGAGAGGCATTTCATGACCAATTTGTCTGACAGTGCTGGGGATGCTCATTCCCAGGTCAGGTGGCAGTTTCATTGGTAGGCGTTTCACTGTACTAACAAGACTAGGCCCCGTTAACAGTAGCCCTAAGTCTCTGGACTGCCTGTCTCACTAGTCTGTTATTTTCCAAGAAATGGTTTCCTCTTACTGCTTGTTCTCATATCTAGAATTCCACTATTGAGTATATATAACAATTAGTGTATATATGAGGCTTCCCAAGTGGCACTAGTGATAAAGAACCCACCTGTCAATGCACAAGACATAAAAATGTGGGTTAGATCCCTGGATTAGGAAGATTCCCTGGAGGAGGGCATGGCAACCCACCCATCTTCTTGCCTGGATAGTATTCTATCCTATGGACAGAGGAGCCAGGCTACAATCCATCAGGCCAGAGAGTCAGACATGAATGAAGCGACTTAGTGTGCGTGGATATGCACACACACACACACACACACACACACACACACACATACACACACCCCACAGTACATATTTGATCAATTGTTTCAAGTCACCTAATTTTCATTAAGTTTTTCTGAGGCTAAGTACAACACTCAGTAATTCAAGAAACAATAATCTTGTAACACAGGCAGAATAAAAATATTAGAAAGTATACAAGCTTAGAAAGTATTGTTGAATGAATGAATGAATGAATGAATCTACTCTTATTTCAAAGGAGAGACCTTAAATTGTTAAAAATAGCTTTTATGTCTCATCCTTGGATATTCTCTTATCTAACTAAAAGCTTGTTTTTACCTGCAGCCTATCTTCAAAGACATTGAAGGATAAAACTCACTATTATGAATTCAGTGTCTTTATCTCAGCAAGTAATTACGCAGTTCCTAAATACTGCATCTACCTTAACACAGCACATACTATAGAATAGACACTGTGTCAGGTGCTGGGACTTGTGTTGAAAAGATGAGTGAGTGAGTGACTGAGTGAAGTCGCTCAGTCGTGTCTGACTCTTTGCGACCCCATTGACTGCAGCTTACCAAGCTTCTCTGTCTATGGAATTCTCCAGGCAAGAATACTGGAGTGGGTTACCACTTCCTTCTCCAGGGGATCTTCCCAACCCAGGGATCAAACTGGGGTCTTCCACATTGGAGGCAGACACTTTAACCTCTGAGCCACCAGGGAAGCCCACCAAAGCCAATCTGTGGGGTAGGGCACAGACAATAGCAGAAGTCATTCTGTATCAGTTAAGTTCAGTCATTCAGTCCTGACCAACTCTTTGTGACCCATGGACTGCAGCGTTCCAGGCTTCCCTGTCCATCACCAGTTCCCAGAGCTTGCTCAAACTCATATCCATTGAGTCGGTGATGCTATCCAACCATATTATCCTCTGTTGTCCCCTTCTCCAGCCTTCAATCTTTCTCAGCATCAGGGTCTTTTCCAATGAGTCAGCTCTTCGCATCAAGTGGCCAAAGTATTGGAACTTCAGCTTCAGCATTGTCCTTCCAATGAATATTCAGGACTGATTTCCTTGGATTGACTGGTTTGATTTTCTTGCAGTCCAAGGGACTCTCAAGAATCTTTTCCAATAGCATAGTTCAAAAACATCAATTATTTTGTGCTCAGCTTTCTTTATATTCCAATCCTCACATCCATACGTGACTACTGGAAAAGCCATAGCTTTGACTAGATGGACCTTTGTCCAGAAAAGTAATGGCTCTGCTTTTTAAGATACTGTCTGGGTTGATTATAGCTTTTCTTCCAAGGAGCAAGCTTCTTTAAATTTCATGGCTGCAATCACCATCTGGAGTGATTTTGGAACCCAAGAAAATAAAGTCTCGCACCATTCCCATTGTTTCCCCATCTATTTGCCATGAAATGATGAGACCAGATGCCATAATCTTTGTTAATGTAATGTTGAGTTTTTAGCCAGCTTTTCACTCTCCTCTTTCACTTTCATCAAGAGGCTCTTCAATTCTTCTTCTCGTTTTCTCATAAGGGTGATATTATCTGCATATCTGAGGTTATTAATATTTCTCCCTGCAGTCTTGATTTCAGCTTGCACTTCATCCAGCCCAGCATTTTGCATGATGTATTCTGCATAGAAGTTAAATAAACAAAGTGACAATATACAGCTTTGATGTACTCATTTTCCTATTTGGAACCAGTCTGTTGTTCCATGTCCAGTTCTAACTGTTGCTTCTTGACCTGCATACAGATTTCTCAGGAGGCAGGTCAGGTGGTATGGTACTTCCATCTCTTTCAGAATTTCCCATAGTTTGTTTTGATCCACACGATCAAAGGCTTTGGTGTAGTCAATAAAGCACATATTTGTCTGGAGCTCTCTTGACTTTTCTATGATGCAACAGATATTGGCAATTTGATCTCTGGTTCCTCTGCCTGTTCTAAATCCAGCTTGATCATCTGGAAGTTCAGAGTTCATATACTGTTGAAGCCTGGCTTGGCGAATTTTGAGCATTAGTTTACTAGCATGTTAGATGAGAACAGTTGTGCAGTAGTTTGAACATTATTTGGCATTGCCTTTCTTTGGGACTGAAATGAAAACCCACCTTTTCTAGTCGTGTGGTCACTGATGAGTTTTCCAAATTTGTTGGCATATTGAGTGCAGCACTTTAGTAGTATCATCTTTTAGGACTTGAAATAACTCATCTGGAATTCCATCAGCTCCACTAGCTTTGTTCATAGTGATGCTTTCTAAGGCCCACTTGACTTCACATTCCAGGATGTCTGGCTCTAGGTGAGTGATCACACCGTTGTGGTTATCTGGGTCATTAAGATCTTTTTTGTACAGTTCTTCTGTGTATTCTTGGCACCTCTTCCTAACATCTTCTACTTCTATTAGGTCCATACCATTTCTGTTCTTTATTGTGTCCATCTTTGCATGAAATGTTCCCTTGGTAGTATCTCTAATTTTCTTGAAGAGATCTCTAGTCTCTCCCATTCTATTGTTTTCCTCTATTTCTTTGCACTGATCACTGAAGAAGGCTTTCTTACCTCTCTTTGCTCTTCTTTGAACTCTATATTCAATGGGTATATTTTTCCTTTTCTCCTTTGCCTTTTGCTTCTCTTCTTTTCTCAGCTGTTTGTAAGGCCTACTCAGAAAACCATTTTGCCCTTTTGCGTTTCTTTTTCTTGAGGATAGTCTGTATCACTACCTTTCTACAATGTCACAAACCTCTATCCAAAGTTCTTCGGGTCCTCTGTCAGATTTAAAACTTTGAATCTATTTGTAACCTCCACTGTATAATCATAAGGGATTTGATTTAGATCATACTGAATAAGCTTACAGTTTTCCCTACTTTCTTCAATTTGAGCCTAAATTTTCCAATAAGGGGCTCATGGTCTGAGCCACAGTCAGTTCCAGGTCTTGTTTTTGCTGACTGTATAGAACTTCTCCATTTTCGGCTGCAGAGAATATCATCAATCTGAGAATGTCATCAGTCTGATTTGGTATTGACCATCTGGTGATACCCATGTGTACTCACATCTCTTGTGTTGTTGGAAGGAGGTATTTGATATGACCATTGTGTTCTTTTGACAAAACTATGCTTGCCTTTGCCCTACTTCATTTTGTACTCCAAGGCCAAAGTTGCCTTCCAGGTATCTCTTGACTTCACACTGCTGCATTCTAATCCCCTGTGATGAAAAAGATCTCTTTTGGTGTTAGTTCTAGAAGATCTTGTAGGTCTTCATAGAACTGGTCAGTTTCAGCTTCTTTGGCATCAGTGGTTGGGGCATTAAGCTTGGTTTATTGTGATGTTGAATGGTTTGTCTTGAAAATGAGCTGAGATCATTCTGTCAATTTTGAGATTGCACCCAAGTACTGCATGTTGGACTCTCTTGATGACTTTGAGGGCTATTGCATTTCTTCTAAGGGATTCTTGCCCATAGTCATAGATGTAATGATCATCTTAATTAAATTCACCCATTCCCGTTCATTTTAGTTTACTGATTCCTAAGATTTTGATGTTCAATTTTGCCATCTCCTGCTTGACCAACCAATTTAGTTTCATTCATAGACCTAAGATTCCAGGCTCCTATGCAATATTTGTCTTACAGCAGTGGCCTTGGCTTTTACCACCAGCCACTTCCACAACTGGGCATCATTTTCACTTTGATAGTCTCTTCATTCTCATTGGAGCTGTTAGTTATTTTCCCCCAATAAAACATTTTGGACACCATCTGACCTGCGAGGATCTTTTTTTAGTGTAATATAGGATCATTTTCCAGTGTAATATCTTTTTGTCTTTTCATAATGTCCATGGGGTTCTTGTGGCAAGAATACTGAAGTGAGGTACCATTTCTTCCTCCCGTGGACCGTGTTTTGTCAGAACTGTTCACTGTGACCTGCCTGTCTTGAGTGGCCCTGAGTGGCATGGCTCATGGTTTCATTGAGTTATGCAAGTCTCTTCACCACAACAAGGCTATGACCCATGAAGAGGTCGAGTAATATAGTTTGTAACATTAATAGGTCATAATTAAGTCTTGAAGCTAAGAACTAACATTAGGTGTGACCTAGTATCTGTCCAGGTCATCTGACCAGTCTGTTTTACAGCAATCACTTTCTTTAAGGGAAATGGTATTTTGGCATTGAGCGTAAGTTAACCAAAGATGTCTGCACATACAAGGCAAGGGCTCATCAGTACCCCTCATAGGACTGAGAAAGGAATGTCATCTTCTAAAGAGATACATAGCTGGTTGCCAGAAGGAAGATAATTGATCTTTATGGTTGAGCAGGTATTTCTGCCACTGGGGAGATCTGGCTAATGCAGTCTACAGATGGATAGTACACACTAGAGGTGAGGGAGGAGGCCCATAGAGGCAGAAAACTATTATTTTTTAAAATTTTTTGTCTTGAGTTCAAGTAGATATTTTTATTTCATCACATGCCCTAAATAGATGCAGTGTTAAATTCAACTTATTACCAATATCATTGTATCCTGAATAATCGGTAAACCAGAAGTAATCCAAGTAATAACTACGTAAGAGATAGAGTTATTTGCTTAGAAGTAGGGAATAAAGGCCACATCCTTGTCCTCTTAATTGTTGCCTTTAAAAGATGTCTCTACTTTTAATAATGGAAAGAATTTAAAGAAAAATCTCTTGAGTATAGAGCTCTATTTATTTTCTCATGATAGCATGCCCTAAGAACTGAGTTATTATCCAGCAAAGAGCATGAGTTTGTAAAAGATAAGAGTAGTTGGTGATGGACAGGGAGGCCTGGTGTGCTGTGATTCATGGGGTTGCAAAGAGTCTGACGCAACTGAGTGACTGAACTGAACTGAAGGAGGAATAAAACTTGTTAGCAATTAAGGGACTATTTAGCATAGGTATGTTTGACAGCAAGCATGTAATTGAAGTTCAGAAATGGAAATAAACAAAGCAAAGGTTCATATCATAGTGATTTATTCTCTGAGTCTTTGTTCTTGGAGGGGAAATTGGGGAAAAAAGCAATGCCATGTTCAATGGCATAGAATGGGCAGTACTGTACAAATCTCACTGTGTATCTGAATTACATGGCATATTTTAAAAACCACATTACAACGTACCTTCCTCCAAGTACACACATATTTCAACACTCCTCCACCATCCAATATTTTGTTCCAATAGGTCTGTCATGGGATTTCTGTTTTCAAAACACTGACCTGTTTACAATAGCTATGACATGGAAGCAACCTAGATGTCCATTGGTAGACAAATGGACAAGAAAGCTGTGGAACATATACACAATGGAATATTACTCACTAATTAAAAAGAACACATTTGAATCAGTTCTAATGAGATGGATGAAACTGGAGTGTGTTATACAGAGTGGAGTAAATCAGAAAGAAAAACACCAATACAGTATATTAACACATGTATATGGAATTTAGAAACACGGTAACAATGACCCTATATGTGAGACAGCAAAGAGACACAGATAAAAGGAACAGAGTTTTGGATTCTGTGGGACGATTTGAGAGAATAGTGTTGAAACATGTGCATTACCATATGTGAAATAGATCAGCAGTCGAAATTTGATGCATAATTCACGGCACTCAGAGCTGGTGCACTGGGACAACCTGAGGGATGGGATGGGGAGGGAGTTGGGAAGGGGCTTCAGTATGGGGGACACATGTACACCCATGGCTGACTCACATCAGTGTATGGCAAAAGCCGCTATAATATTGTAAAGAAATTAGCCTCCAATTAAATAAAAAAATAAAAAGAACACTGCCCAAGTAATTTAAATGCTAGTGACTTATGGATTATTATTTGTTTGAAGATGTATCATCCTTTCATATGTTTAAAATTCATCTGTAACAGAGAGTTTTGGGGTAAAAGTTAAGGAAACCCCCAAAATGTGGGGGAAAGGATGACTCCAATACAATAGTGGTATGTCAAATGAAGTAAGAGGTAAAAGAAGATTGAGAATTGTTCACTGAAATGTCAGTAAACAATGTTTACACTAATGTAAACATAGTGTGCAAATATTGGGAGGGGATAGAATGTCGAATTCATATATTTATCAAACAAGCATATATTTAATGTTTAATCAGTATTAAAGGATTTAGAATATTTGTACTATATGGGGTTTGAAAAAAATATATAGTCTGAATGTTAGTATTAGAAGTAGGTTTTACTTCACAAACTAACACTTTGATTGTTAGTAGTTGTCTAGAGCACTCTGTTGACAGAGTGACCTAGGTTCTGCCTAGGCTCAAAAGTGTGCAGTAATCACTTAGGGATGTCTGACCTGGAAATAGAGATGCATGTGTTTATACCCATGACATCTGTCCTCTTTCCCTAAGATAGTATTATTTTTGTGTTTGTAAATCATATCAAGAAGTTTTTTTTTTTTTTTTAATGTTTCCCTTCTATTCTCAAGTGTACGTATTGTAGATTGTCCTGACACCAGAGAAATTGTAAGTATTGATGCTGAATAATCTGTGTATACTTCAATTGATATTTTGTGTTTAATTCTTAATGGCAACACAGCAAGTTCTACAATTGTGTATCTATCTCTTTGGAGAGAGCCCCAGTTCTTTATTTCTCTTTGTCTTATTGAATATACAGTGGGAGGTACTTGTTAAGCAGTAAGTATTTACAAGTTGGAGATTCTAGAATCTAGAATTGTTAAATGGTTAGTTGAACATCATTGAACAGCATGGCACTTTGAGGAAGGATGGCTGAAGGAGATGTCCCTGTTAGAGACCTGTTTTTAAAACAATCACAAAGTGATGGCAAAATTGCCAGCTGAATGCAGGGACAAAGAAGGAGTAAATGTGCACTGCTGTAAGGCAGTTTCATCTGAGACTGAGAGATTCAACTGAGAACCAAGATTGAGGACGAATTGGATCAGAGATCTCAAGAAGAGAAAATGGGCCTTGCTGGCTTGTAGTATAATTTATCTACTCCCTTGCCTGACAACAAAGACTTCAGAGTCTAGAATACCTGAGGTTTTCTCAGACACTTTTGACCTCTTGTTATCTTTCTAACAGATGGTTTAACACTTTGGGTAACTCACTGAGACTTGAGAGTGTGTCTGATTTTGAAACACCGATTTTGTTGCTTGGATAAAGGCAGAGAAATTGTATACCTATATAGTAGATGTTTTACCCTTGACTAGATTTTAATGTATTTTTAGCTCCAGGGAGGAGACTGTGCTTTTCATCCACATGTGGTGTCTTGCATGCCCACTTGTAGTTGGCAATGCTGTGATGATTACATGCATATGGTTACATAACTGTTTAAACTGTGTCTTACTGAATAACATGCTAAATGGGATTTGATCATTCTCTCCAGGCTGTAGAAAATGGTTTAGCTGGTTAGACCTTGATTGCCTTCCCTCCAACCCCCTCTTCTCTTGCTCTCATGTTTACATTGTTGTTTCAGCTTAAAAATAAAGTTGAAGTACTGAGGTATACCCTGATCACATTTTCCAAAGGACGGAAAAACAAACCATAATAAAGAAGGACGCATTTCAAGCAGGAAATGCTTAGTGTAATTCTGTTAAGAGCAGCCTCTGTGATGGATAGTCTCTGATAGTCTAGTCCAGAATTTGAGGCTTAGTTGAGCATAATGTGAAATCAGCCTACTTTGTATAGTTTTTCTAGCTAGAGAGATCTTCATTTATAGATGTAAAAATAGAAGACTGAGAAATAACCCAGGAGAACCAAGTCTCTGGAGAGGCAACCATTTGTAGTAGGATCCATTTCCACCAGATGGTGGCCGGCTCTGAAAGCCCTTCTTGAACTAAGCTCAGCAATTGAAGAATAGGTAGGCCACCTCATGTCCATTAGGAAACTGGTAGTTATCTCCTACTGAACAGAGGCATAAGACCCAGAGTCTAGGGACTGTAGAAAATAGATAATTTGCCGGGGCCAGTGTGAGGAACTCCGCCCATGGCAAAGGTCATGAGGAAGGAAGCTTGGCATATGCAAAGACATGATCAAGCCTCAGGAAACCCCCTGTTCCCGAGCATCTACCCCCAAAACCAGAGTACTTTACGGGGGGCTCTCCCCCATAGCCATTTCTCTCGGAGAAGGAGTTAACTTGCAGCTCCAAGTTAATAAAAATTCCTAGGTGTGACAAGAGTGTTTCAACTTACAAACTCTGAAGTTTATCTAGCCTGCCTGTATAGGTTTGTCCAGCCACATATGATTGTTTGCAAACCCCCAACTGTGAGAGGCATGAGATGTTTCAGACTTACTAAAGGCAAATTCTTTTGGGAAGTTAGAAATTATTAGTATAGTGGGTTGGTTAGGAATTATAAATACAGTATTGTAATGTAGAATAAAGTACTTAAAAAAAAAGGAATTATATTGGTGAAGGCTTATTTTATTTGCCAATAATTACTGCTAATTCCCTGCCCTGGGTGTGACAATGGTGTCTCAGGTCAAACCTCTCTGCTGACAGACTAGCCTGTGTGACAACCTCTCAACCATAAACAGCACAGAGAGTTTGGAGTATTAGCATAGGGCTTTTCTCATTATTGAGTCAATGATTGTTGCCAGGCCTCCATATCCTTAGGCACCTGGGAATATATTAATCAACGTATTTGGAATATGGAAAAGGAAATATAGTAGTTTTTGATGTTAGCAATACTAGACTTTTTGAATTAATGAATTTTCTCTTTTGTTATAGATTACTGAACTTTGTTATAAATCACTGTGTCCTTGCTAGTTAAAAATGTAACTTTATCACTATCTTAAGACTAAATAGATCTTAAGGGGAACATTGGTGAAAGGATTTTCATTTGTTGGGCTGATGTTTGCTGCTAAATCTCCATATTCCCTGCCCTTATAATGAATATAACTACCATATAGGAGAAATAAGTATTAACCTTTAAGATTAATCAGGTTAAACCTTAGGTTAAGTAAATTCTTTTCTTGATTGCAACTCACTACACCCTCACCCAATAGGAATGCAACTTTATTTGGAGGGTAGTGCCAGATTTAAGAAAAAATCACCCCTGGAAAAATAAGTTTTCTGGTTAACTGACCGGTATCAGAAAGGGCCATAAAATGTCAGCAGACCTCATGGCCAGAAGATGATGTAAAAACCCATAAGACACCTGACTGTGACAAGGGTCAGGTCTGCTGACCCCCATGTGACTCTGTATTCATCCCTATGTATAACAAAAGGTATATAAACAAACCTGAAAAATAAAGAAATCAGATCAGTTTCTGGAAAGAATGATTCCCCGTGTCGTTTCTCTCTTGCTCCCCGTTTTCCTGGCTGAGTTCGCATCTGGTATGGGGGTATGCATCAAGCCTGCTAACTTTGCCAGGGCTTCTAAGATCGGACCGGGAAGGCCTCAGTGCCTCCTCTCCTTCAGGAGAACGGAAAGACGCTTGTGGCCTACGTAGGTGGTGATTGGTATTCCACGTAAACCAGTTATTCAGCCTCTTTTTCTCCACTAATTTTCCTACTACACTATCCGTTTCTAATCTCCCTCTATATCTGTAATTAAATAGCTTTTTTCTAGGATGCCTACTCCATCCCCACCTTCGAATCACCCTGGATCCACCGGGGCTGGACCCCGGCAATAATTCATACAAGTATTTCACTGGAGGCAGATAAATTCAAAGGTCAAAGAATCAAGTAGTAATTCTGGATGGCCAAAAAGTTTGAAACTGTCAGTCAAAATATGAGTGGACCAAAGACAAACTATAAAGATCTAAAGGCAAAGATTATAAATAGTTCATTGATATGACATCTGGAAAATTTCCTCTGACCAGAAGCAACAAAATACAACAGGATTTGCATTATTTTCAGGGTGGACCTGGGGTAACCTAGGGACCACCTGAAGTCAGAGTGATCTGATTTAGAGAGATCAAATCAAGCAAGCACCTTTCTGACTCTGAGAGCTCATAAGGTGAAGGTGAAGAGTGATTAGGAAACTTAGTAAATTTAGAGTTAGTATACTGTTAACTTCTGTGGATGCCATCTATTAATTAGAAGTCTCAATGCTTAATCTGTACCCCTCTCAGGTGGTTTATAAGAATCAAATTGAAAAATTTGAATATATCCTAAAATGTTATTCAGATCTCATTTTATCTTTTGAAATATTATAATTAAATGCCAGTTGAAGTATAACTTATATGCAGCAAATTACCATATCATTCATTTTGCCTCGTCATCTCCTCAAAATACTTAGGAAATTCAACATGCCTTGGATTTCAAGGTCAACTTATGTCTTGCCCTCTAGAACACTTGACGGATGGCCTTTGCTTACCTCTTCCCATACAGATCCATGAAATGTTGTAAATACTAGGGTTAGAATAATCTGCCAACAATTAGCTCTAATTAATGCATAAAGCTAGAATTAAAAATGTAATATATATTTGATATAGAAATGGGAGTCATGTAAGCTGTTCTCTTTGAGTTTCAGGCCTATCACAGTCTAGCCCTATTCTGTGAATGGTCTGAATCCCCACTATTCCCAAATGTAACCTCACTGCCACTACTGCTGTGTCTACCCAAGAGGTCACTCCTCAGATTTAACCATGTTTTCAGACTTGGCCTATTATTTCTCTCTCTCTCTCTCTATATATATATATATATATTTTTTTTTAATCTCACAGCACTGCCATGAATTTCAAGTGAGGCACTTAGGTGGGCATGTTTTATAGAGTACTATACAGATATAGAGAGAAAGTTGAAAGTTAGAAGATAAAGGTTTAAGATACAGTCCTGGGTGTTAATTGTTTGATTTTAAGGAGCCCTCCTTATGTCTCTTGATCTAAATCTTTTGTAAGAAAGATAGAGCTTAATATTTCTTCCCTGTCAATCACAAAATGTAAAAGGTGATTTTTGTTATTTATTGTATAAATCTTCCTGTCTGGAGATACCTATTTACCCTGTTATTCATGTACTTATTTCTCTGATTGCATTCTTTTATTTATTTATTTACTTGAGAAGTATGCATTATTTAAAAATACTTATGTAAGTTAATGAGATGAATTTATTCAGAATTATGTACTAAAACAATCAGCATTGTATAAAATGTAATTTTCAGTGAAATAAACTATATTATATTTTTCAAAACATATTTTAGTAGATAATGTAAGGAAACTTTTCCCATGTTTTAATCCTATCAGACAGTTGTATAGGATTTGGCACCAGATGAGAGTTCTACAAATTTTAGCTTTTATTTTAAACAGAAATACTCATATTCATTTTTCCCATTGAATCTTTTATTTGTAAGAACATTTATATAATTATTCCTGGCATTTTATATTTCACTATGATAGCTAGTTTATATATTATTAGGTTTCTATTATTAAATTGCTATTCTTTTTCAAAAGTATTGTGTTTCTTTCATTTTCTTTTCTTTGACATCTTCCAAATTTATTTTCATCTTCCCATTACCATGATTATAAAGTCTAATCTTGACTATCATAGTCAAATTCAATATCTTATTAATTAATATTTGCTATATTATTTCTATGAAGTTCATAGTATCCTCTCATAGAACTAGTTATTATCTTTTCTACCTCCATAATCTATAGTCATTTATGCAAATTAGAATAGTATGTTAGTTTTTCCAAAAACCTTAATTCATTGTATAATCAGAATTAGTCTTTCAGTTCATAAAATCTTATTAGAAAAGGTAGATACACAAATCTTTTATTATTGAAAAATAATAAACACAAGTGTTTTAGATTAGTCAACATTAATGAATGACCCAGGGGGACAGGATGGGGAGGGAGGTGGGAGGGGATTTTATTTTTAATAAAAAAAGAAAAAAAGTTTTTAACAAGTGATATTTCCTTTCCCTATTTGTGAATACAATATTATTTTACATATTCATGATAGAATATCTCAAGCTGCCATAATCTACCTTAACTTTCTTACTCGATTCCTCATTTGAACTCTGAATATTCAGAAAAGCTTCAGCCACATCTGCTAAGATATTGTGTTTGTAACTGAAGGAAGGAATAAAAATTATACTAGTAATAGACAGCATTTCAGTGTTGTCTTCTATGTCTCTGGCCACTGACTGGTGATAAATCATCCAAACCCACCTTTATATGACATATAATGTATAACATAACTACTTATTTGAGATTGCTTTGGTTTATTGAACAGCATTCTTGTGTGCATGCAAACACACACACACACACACACAGACAAACATCAGTACGACTCATATTTCCCTTCCTTACTGGCATGCAACTCAATATTTGGATGCATCTAGAAAGACTTCCCTTTACTGTCTCTTGGGTTTCTTTAGTTCAAAGTCATGTCTAATTAATAACTCAAAGACCCCCTCCTGCCTTCCTCTTCTTTTTGGTAAAGTTTCAATTGTTTCCTTATATATAGAAACCCAGACAAAGGAGCGCTGTGAGAGCTCTAAGTGGTATACAAAGTTGCTAGATACCTTTAATACTAAAATCAAGTAACCCAGAAGGCTTTATTGATTTCATTGGCTACTAAGTGCTCTGTGGGTCCCTCAGGAAGATGAGGCATCATCTCTGACACTTAGAAAGCCTAAGACTAGCACATATGGAACAAATTACTTTGCCGACTAAGGTCCATCTAGTCAAGGCTATGGTTTTTCCTGTGGTCATGTATGGATGTGAGAGTTGGACTGTGAAGGAGGCTGAGTGCTGAAGAATTGATGTTTTTGAACTGTGGTGTTGGAGAAGACTCTTGAGAGTCCCTTGGACTGAAAGGAAATCCAACCAGTCCATTCTGAAGGAGATCAACCCTGGGATTTCTTTGGAAGGAATGAAGCTGAAGCTGAAACTCCAGTACTTTGGTCACCTCACGTGAAGAGTTGACTCATTGGAAAATACTTTGATGCTGGGAGGGATTGAGGGCAGGAGGAGAAGGGGACGACAGAGGATGAGATAGCTGGATGGCATCACTGACTCAGTGGACATGAGTCTGAGTGAACTCTGGGAGTTGGTGATGAACAGGGGAGGCCTGGCGTGCTGCGATTCATTGGGTCGCAAAGAGTTGGACATGGCTGCGTGACTGGACGGAATTGAACTGAACTGAAACTGAAAACCAACCAGTATGTATGGAACAAATTAGGTATTTTTTTCCTTAACCATTTTCTGAGTCTGAAAAAAATGTTAACCTTAGTTTTTCTGTCCATCTTGATCGGTCACAAATATACATAAATATATAGATTTTATATCTTTATATCTTCTCACGTTTTCTTTCTATCAGTCTGTCATCTATCTACCTATAATATTGGATGAGCAACCACGCAGATCATGGAAATGACCCTCCCATAATCTTACTCAGTTATCTGTCTGATTTATATCCCTCACTCCAGCCATAGCAGAATTTTATTCATATTATAGCCATGCGCTGTGCTTGCTTAGACTTTTGAGTGTTCACACAGTTTCCTAACTAAAATATACTATTTTAATACTGTATGATGTCAGTTAAGGGCTTTCCTGATGGCTCAGAGGTGGAACCTAAAATAAACAAAAGTAGCAAATGTAACAAAAGAAAGGAAGCAGATACAAACTAGTGGTTACCAGCTGTGTGGAGTCACATGTGGGAAGTGCATAGTCCTGGCATAACGCTACGAGTATGTATTGTACAATGTGGAAAATATAGCCAATGTTTTGTAATAATTGTAAATGGAGTTTAACCTTTAATAAGTATATATGTATATATTTTTCAAATGTGAAACATACTGTCTTTTCCAAGTTTCCTGAAAAATTCCTAGTATTTATTCATTAGGTCTCCAAATTTAAGCATCCATTTTTCCAGGAAACATTTCCTGACATCACCTCCCCATACGTCTAGGCTGGTGGACAAATAATGAATCTTAGTCCACAAATAAATTATATAGAAATAGGCATTTCTTCAAATAACTCAGTTTATTTTATATTTGTAGTCCTCAGTATGAAGTGGAAGTAGAAAATTAGTTTTAGTCATTGTGGATCCTCCCCTTCTATTTGAAGGAGGCTTCTTTTTCTTTTTCTTCATTATCATCATCATCATCACAGAACTCATCTTTAATCTTCATAACAGCCTTGGGGATATTATGTACTGATAATAAATATAAATTACAGAGTTAAATAGTTTTCATTTGGTTCAGTTGCAGACACCAACATTCTGAATTTAGAGCCTGTGCATTTAATCACTCTGTTACACTGTATGTTGCTCAAAGCATCAGTGTGGCAGGGCCATGTTCAACTGATGCTTTAGTCTGTCTACACAGATGCCATCTGACCCTGGACCTATCATCTTTACTGGTCACAAAGGAGATGTCTCTCATTATCATCTAAGTGTTCCTTTTTGGTTGAGCAATGTTTTCTCTGTTTCTATGCTGTTCTCAAGCGCAAGAATCTGAGTCAGCATGGCAATAGAATGGGGGAACCACTGTGACGTGACTCTATCTAACATTATACCTGTTTATAACCAGTGAAAATATGTGTTCTTATGTCCTATCTCTTGGCTCTTGTTGGGCTCTTCTTAGGATGCAAGAAACTGTCCCCAGATCCAACATGTTCTCCAGGGATTTTGTCCTATGAACTAGTTTACAGAGTGTCTTTTTGGGGATTCAAAAGTGCCTACTCATTTATGAGTTCCCTTGCACTCTTCTCTTTTCCTGTATCTAAGGAATTATTTTCTCATCTGGTAGGAGAAGACCTTTGCTCTTTCTCATGAGGCTTTCCTTTGAGTCTTTTTATGGACCAGGCTCCTGCTGCTGCTAAGTCACTTCAGCTGTGTCTGACTCTGTGTGACCCCATAGACGACAGCTCACCAGGCTCCCCTGTCCCTGGGATTCTCCAGGCAAGAATACTGGAGTGGGTTGCCATTTCCTTCTCCAATGCATGAAAGTGAAAAGTGAAAGTGAAGCCACTCAGTTGTGTCTGACTCTTAGCAACCCCATGGACTGTAGCCTACCAGGCTCTTCCGTCCATGGGATTTTCCAGGCAAGAGTACTGGAGTGGGTTGCCATTGCCTTCTTTGCATAAATAACTGAAAGACATGTAAATAAGTGAATCATCTAAGCAGACCACCACTGAAGGCTTTTAGCCTAGCTTAATATCATTATATGATTTGGAAAAAAGTGCCCATTTTGAATTGGATGAACTCATTCAATCTTGGTCTCTCAGGCTTTATCTCCTGTTTTTTTATTTGGATTGAAGATGATGTCTTCTCACTTTAAGTGACATCCACTGACCTAGAGTGAGAATCGCTATATACCAGGGTGGTTTTGAGGACTGAGAAATCTCTTGGCATGAACAGTTTGTTCAGCTCCTGCACTAAGAGACTTCCCCAGACTTAACAGGGCTTCTAGCCATCTAAGACCATGTTCCTGGGACAACCAGCCTCTTCTTGACTTTCTCTCTGGAAAAGCTCAGAGCTGGAAAAAAATTTATTGTTTGTTCTAGCCAACTCCTGAAGGTAGGCCCCTGACACATCTTTTTTTTTTTTGAATTTATTTTTTATTGAAGTATATTTGAATTACAATGTTGTGTTAATTCCTACTGTACAGAAAAGTGACTGTGTTACACACACACACACACACACACACACACACACACTTCTTTTCATATTCTTTTCCATTATGGTTTATCTCAGGCTATCAAATATAGTCCCTTGTCCTATATAGTAGGATTTTGTTGTCTATCCATCCTATATAAAGCAGTTTGCATCTGCTAATTCCAAATCCAAACCTCTCCCACCCTCTTCCCACTTAGCAACCACTCATTTATTCTCTATGTCCCTGTTTCTGTTTCATAGATAGGCTCATTTGTCTGATCTCTCTTTCTTAGAGCATTTACTGAAAAGGACTTAGAATTGGGGTCCTTTTTCTCCCTTTGAGATATGTATCAGAATGAATCACCTAGTACCTGAGAGTGTCTTTCTCAAAGACTTGAAAGTCATTCCTTTGAAATTAACCTTCAGGAAGGAGATGGCCTCTGTCTTCTAGTTCTGTGGGATGACAGCATCCCACCCTTCATAACTGCCAGCAAGCAGACCCACTGCTCTAATCACCTGTACTTTGATTAACTCTTTGCAATTTTTCACTTAGGTCCCCCTTCTCCCCCTCCCTACATCTTCATTCTCCCTTTAAAATGCCCAGTCACCTCAGTGTAAATTAAATCAAATGATGTTCAACTCTTTCTCCTACTGCCAGTGTGTGTGTGCTCAGTTGCTCCATGTCTGACTCTTTGTGACCCCATGGATTGTAGCCCACCTGGCTCCTCTGTCCGTGGGATTTTCCTGGCAAGAATACTAGAGTGGGTTGCCATTTCCTCCTCCAGAGATCTTCCTGACCCAGGGATCGAACCCACATCTGCAGCTCCTGCATTGGCACGTGAGTTCTTTACCACTGAGCCACCTGGGAAGCCCTTCTACTGCCAGTAGTTATTGAATAAAATCTATTTCCAAGGCTTTAATTAACATCTGGCTTTGTTTATCTTTGGCAGTTGTCATGTCCATACCTATCTATTATGCAGATAAAATAGATGGTCTTGATTTTCAAAAGGACTGCAAAGAAATTAGAAGAAAGGGTTCATACAGTATAGAAACAGGGTATCAGTTTTAAAGAAGAGGTGGGAAACCTACCATATCAAAAATATTCCTGTAGCTCCTGCCCTGTGTAGCTATGTGGTATATGTGACCTATGAAACTCAGAATATACACAGGTAAATAATTTGCTGATCACATGCTAGGATGATTATTTTTACATAAACTTATAATTTCACAGTAATGCCAACTTTAATATTTATTGATTGCTCACTCTATATATCCCTGGTACTGTGCTAAAACATTTGACATGTATGATCCCATTTAATCTCTTTAAATGTCCTATAGTATAGGTGCTATTGTCATCCGCACTTCATAGAAAGGATACTGGAAATCTGGGAACGCAAATGATTTTCCCCAAATCACATAGTTAACTTAAGAGACTAAACTAGCACTAAACCAACTCTTTGACCTGAAAATCCATAGACTTCATCACCAATCCTTGCTGGATCACTTTAATACTGGAAAATGGACAAGTACACAAATAACCATTATCCAAGGTAGGATATTGTGCATATCACAGATACAGGAGGGAAAGATAATGCTTGTTCAGGGAACTTTTAAAAATCGTAATGAGATTAATGGAGAGGAACTAATTAACACTGTTTTTGCTATCTTTCTCATGAGTCTAGAAAACTTTACCATTTTTCTAGAGAATCTAAACTTTAAATTTAGGAATGCACTTAATTACACCTGTGCTCCATCAGTTACTGGGTAACATTCTGTTTATGTAATTTCCTCTTTCTGTCTTCTTTCGCTGTTGCTTCCTCTGAATCATTTTCATAGAGTTCAATAAATTTGAAAGCTGATTTTCGGCAAGGCCCGCCACTTCAGCAGAGAAATAGAGGTAGATAATAAAGTAACTTTGAGTCAGGGTGTTATAGCAATGCAGTCATCCTTAGATGTGGCTAGATTGGCTGGGTTCGTCACTCTGAGCCTTGAGTACTGGGAATCATTATCTTTGCTCTCTTGACATTAACTGAAGAAAATCCAAGTCAGACATTGTCTCTTAATCAGTCAGTGTCAGTAAGTGTTACAATTACTCAATGATCTTTTTATTACTAGTCTTACTGAGAAAACAAAAAACAAAAACAAAACTCAGGGTGGCTTTATCTCTTACCATAACTAGCATGTCTGAAAAGAATGATTTTCAAAAGCACTATTCAAGTCTCATGGCCTTCAGACCTAGACAAAGATGTGCCAGGCCCTATCTCCTTGGAGATTCATTGGCTTTTTCGATTTAACTAGGTCCATAAACTGACTTGTTCTGTTTCAGAAATCATAAAGTTTATTTTACCATTTACTAAAAACAGCATCAGCAAACTGAAGGTTCTGGAATTTGAATTGCATTCCCCATGTGGGGCACCATATATTTGTAAAGGCACTCATCGCTCCAGTAATGACCATGGAGTGAGATTATAAGATTGGTACTTGCCAAAGGTTCAAGAGACTATTTCCTATAAACTCATTTCTGCAGTAATTGTCAAAGGCGACATAGCATTGCAGCTGGAAAGAGTCTTAGGAAGTTCTCTAGACAGTAAGGAGGAGAGAAGAAAATAAAAATGTTTTAGTCAGAAACATTCTAGTTGGAAGACATTGGGGCAAGTACTTGACATTCTGAGGCTTAGCTTTTTAATCTATAATAATGGTAATAAATATTCTTATCTTTCCGGTGGCTCAGAGGTTAAAGTGTCTGCCTGGAATGCAAGAGACCCGTGTTTGATCCCTGGGTAGGGAAGATCCCTTGGAGAAGGCAATGGCAACCCACTCCAGTACTCCTGCCTGGAGAATCCCATGGAGGGAGGAGCCTGGTAGGCTACAGTCCATGGGGTCACAAAGAGTTGGACATGACTGAGTGACTTCACTCACTCACTCACTCATATTCCTATGAAATAATATTCAGTGCGATACCTGGCATGTATGGTAGTGCCCAAAAGTTTTAGTTACTGCTTCAGTATCATCATCAACCTTTCACTATCATCTACATCGGACTGAGACTTCCTTGATGGCTCAGACAGTAAAGAATCTGCCTGCAATGCAGGAGACCTGGGTTTCATCTCTGAGTTGGGAAGATCCACTGGAGAAGGGAATGGCAACCCACTCCAGTATTCTTGCCTGGAGAATTCCATGGACGGGGGGAGCCTGGTGGGCTATGGTCCATGGGGTCACAGAGTCAGATACGACTGTGTGAGTAACACCCACACCCACACACCCACCTGCCCACCCACTCACGCTCACCCACACAGAGAACATCAGACTATAGCCAGCAGATCAAATCTGTAAATAAAATGTTATTGGAACAGTCAAACCCAACAGATAACCCATGTCTATGGCTGTTTCTGTCATAGAGGACAGGATGATTAGTTGTAGTAGAGATTTTAGAGAAAGGCATCCACTCCTCCCGATCAGTGGTTTTAAAGCCCCTAGTAAATAATACAAGAGCCAAGAAACAACTCTGGATTCTAGCCCTGGCCATTGTATATACTGGGGTTTTGCATATCATTTTATTATAGAAAAACTTAGGAAAGGGAAAATAGAAGGCCTGAAGTTGAGGAGGGTAGCCTAGTGATGTTTTGTTCTCTGTTTCTTTCTTGAAGAGAAAAAGTTGCCCCTTTGAGTTATTAGGTGAGGGGCTGGAAGAAGGAAGAGAAGGACGTATTAGGGAGGTTAGGACTGCCCCAGTAAAGATAGACTAGTAAGAAAGGAAATGGAGGATTTGTGAAACTGTAGGTAGTTTTCAGTTGATGGGGCATTGAATATGGTGTTGGGAATGTGGAGTTGGAAGATGAAATTAGCCAGCTATGGTTGATTCCAATATTACCTTAAGGAACTGTGATGCGACCTTGTAGGAGATGGGGGATTTCAAAGAGTGGGAGACAAAAAATGATGTTCTGAGTTTTCCTTTTGGATTGGACAATTGTAACAGAGATAATGCCCCCAAAATGGGCTGATAATGAAATGGAGACAAGAAGAACAACTGGGAAGTGATGTTGCTGGTACGTGAAATGTGTCTTTTCCTAATTCACATGTATGTTAGCCAAACATTGACAAGACTAGAAAATTCTGGAAAATTCAGACTGACTAGAAGGTAAATGTAATTTTTTCCTGAACTTTGAATTAAATTATTTTTAATTTATGGAAGTCCAGATCAAAAGAGCTACCATGTCCCATTATATGCTATGAGATGGTATATCATGATATGGTATGATATCTCATGATATGGGATGACAGAGGATGAGATGTTTGGATGGCATCACTGACTCAATGGACATGAGTTTGAGCAAGCTCCAGGAGTTGGTGATGGACAGGTGTGCTGCAGTCCATGGGGTCTCAAAGAGTTGGACACGACTGAGCGACTGAACTGAACTGATGTCTCATGAAGAGTGGATTAAAGAAAGAACAGCACATGCTCTTTAAAATGAAAAAGTAGTGTTCACATACGATTCTATGAATGTCAGGCTCATGGTGGTAGTTATCACTACGAGCATTTCCTGTACTGAATAATAAAGTGTGAAATAGTAATTTTATAGGCATTAGTTCTTAGGATACAAGAACTTTTGAGGTAGTCACTGGTATCATCCCTATTGTACATGTAAAGAGGCTTAGAGAGGTGGAGTAATATGCCAAAAGTTACATGAGTTATAAATAGCATAGCTCAGATCTGAGCTCAGATTTTGTCTCTCTTCCATAGAACACACTATTCATGAGTGCAGAATAGTTTATTTTCTTCTGTTTTTGAAGAATAACTTCTAAGCAGTGGACACTTAATAAGTACTTGCCAGATGATGAATGAAAATTTTAATGAATAATTTGAAGTTTTATGGCCATGACCTGAAGTGATACAATACCTCTTCAATGCTATAAAATGTAAGCAGTGGTCATTTATTCCTCAAAAAAATTATAGATATCTTTACTGTACCTGTAATGGTGTCAGATACCCTTCAGTTCATCCAAAAAGTATTTGTTTAGAGCCTTTTTGTCCACTAAGATCATATATTCATACTACATTTTATTGGTTTCCAAGACCTTAATCATGCATCATTGCATTTAATCTTCGCAACAAACTTCTGGTATTTGTTCAATTTTACAGATATGAAATGTAAATTCACAGTAACTGTCAAAGGTTACAGATCTTCTGAACCCGTTTGTATACTTTCCCCTGTATCAGAATTATTTCTTAGGTAGATGACAAAAACTGAGAGCTGTGAGGATGCAAAATACATCTTTGAAGTATGATATATATGTGTTGCTACTGCTGCTGCTGTAAGTCACTTCAGTCATGTCCAAAACTGTGAGACCCCATAAAAGGCAGCCTACCAGGCTCCGCCATCCCTGGGATTCTCCAGGCAAGAACAGTGGGGTGAGTTGCCATTTCTTTCTCCAATGCATGAAAGTGAAAAGAAAAAAGTGAAGTTGCTCAGTCGTGTCAGACTCTTCACAACCCCATGGACTGCAGCCTACCAGGCTCCTCCATCTGTAGGATTTTCCAGGCAAGAGTACTGGCGTGAGAGTGCCATTGCCTTCTCTGATGATATATATGTGAGTATGTATATAGTCTTTATAATCTCTCCTTCTAGCATAAAATACTCTGTCTTCTAAGAGGATAGATGTGCTTTTTTTTCTGTTTTATAGTTTACATAATGCTACAAATAGTAGTATGTAGTTTTTTGTGTCTGAGTAATTTTATTCAGTATTCTGTTCAAGACATTAATTAATATTGTGTGTAATTATAATTTGTTTATCCTTATGACTTTAGCATATTTCACTATATTTAAATATATCATCATTGTTTAAAAACATCTATTCCACTGTTGAATGCCATTTGGGTAGTTTCCAGTTTTAAACATGAAAAGTATTTGATTCCATATAATGTTGCTATGATGGAGAAGGCAATGGCACCCCACTCCAGTACTCTTGCCTGGAAAATCCCTTGAGCCTGTTAGGCTGCAGTCCATGGGGTCGCCAAGAGTCGGACACGACTGAGTGACTTCACTTTCACTTTTCCCTTTCATCCGTTGGAGAAGGAAATGGCAACCCACTCCATTGTTCTTGCCTGGAGAATCCCAGGGACAGGGGAGCCTGGTGGGCTGCCGTCTTTGGGGTCGCACAGAGTCGGGCACAACTGAAGTGACTTAGCAGTAGCAGTAATGTTGCTATGAAGATTTTTATAGTCTCTTTTGGTGAACACATATGCATTTCTGTTAAGTGTATAATTAGTAATAGAATTCCTAGGTCAAAAAGATATAATTATGTTGCAGAGATCTATGCAGGTATTCTCTTTTTTTCTATTTTTTTTTCTATTCTTACTCATCAATTTGGGCTTGATTATGTTCAGTTGAGGAATGCTGTAAACACATTTGAGGGGAAGCTTGGGCTAGTTAATGTCAGCTACTCTAAGAGATGGTCATGATCTCCCACTTATTATCAGATCTTGAGATTGGTGGTGTATCTCCCTGCAGAAGACCTCTTATTTCATTCTACTCTCATCTTCCACACATCAATCAGCCTCTGTTCTTGCTCTTGAAATGTTGAAAGCCTGTTGCTCTAGAGAATTATGACATCTCATGAGGAATCATATTTCATCCATTCAGTATCTTGATAATAATCACTGGGTTTTCTTCTCTTTATGTTAGTAAAACAGAAAGAGGAAAAATCCTCGGAGAAACAGAAAAAAAAAAAAAATGTTTGCCTTTCCTCCATTACACGACATTGTCTCGTCCTCTGTGTCTATATATTTTCATAATGACTTTATATTTCTATGTTCTCTACTACTTTAGATACTACAATACTTTTCTTATGGGCTGATGCAATCTTAGTTGAAGACTAGTCTTAGGCCTCTATGAATATGCATATAGATTGAGATAGAGAACTATCCCGATTTTGTACCTAAACATCTAGATAATTTAGGATTTTTAATAAACTAAGGGTTATCAAGTGTCTGGTCTTGGCTAATTTGGAAATATAAGATGAAACAAGACTCTTTCATAGTAATAAGTATATTCCGTTGCTCTACACATTAATAAGAGGAAGACTGAAATATCAGAGAGTAGGAGACCCATTTTTTTCTAGCTGAGTCAGGGCTGGGTAAAAACCCTATCTCATTGCAATATCCAGGACGTATTGTATACCCAACAGAATCATCTAAGATTTACCCAGTAAATTTTATCTGTGATAACATTTTAATAAGAGATGGAGAGCAGTTAAACTATGTTGTTTAACAGTGGTAAATGAAGGCAGCGATATCTTCTCTGTTATATAAAATTTTGAGACCATGGCTACTGAGTCAGACACCTTCAAAAATGAGAAAATTATGGGAAAAATCATTATTTGTTCTCTGCAATGAGTGAGTGTCATTTTAAAAGAAGGAAAAAAAAGATTTGCCGTTCTTTGGAAGAATGGCTGAGAACAAAACAATCAGATAGAGCATATGGTTTTGGATTAGATACTGGTGTTGATAAACTATAGAGATTATTTGGGACCATTTGGGAAAAATAGAATGTGATCTAGATATCAAAGCTATAAAGATTTACTAATATAAAAATATTGAAATTAACAAAAAAGGAGATTATAGAACAGTATGCTATTACTTCAGATTTAAAAATGTTACATATGTACATGAGCATGCTCATGTTAGAAACCCAGAAAGATATGAGCTGAAGATATTAGCAGCAGTGATTTTGGGGTGGTAAAATGTAAGTTTTAATTATTAGTGTTATTATTTTTACTATATTTTATTATTTATTATTAGTGTTATTTTTAAATAATTTTCTTGTGTTTATTTTCAACATTTCTACAGTGTACAGCATCTTATGTTAATAAAAGACTTTAAATATAAAATATACATAAGTAAACTGTTAAGTCATTCAGCACCACAAATTATCCAATAGCTGATTAACACAAAAGGTTAATGTAATAATGAGAGTAGCAGTTAAAAACTATGTTAATTAGCATTGACTGTGTACCAGATACTGATAAGGTTTATACAAACATGTTAGTTGATTCTTATTAAAACTCTATGTAATATGCACTGTGGAGAAGGCAATGGAACCCCACTCTTGCAATGGAACCCCAGTACTCTTGCCCGGAAAATCCCATGGATGGAGGAGCCTGGTGGGCTGCAGTCCATGGGGTCGCTAAGGGTCGGACATGACTGAGCGACTTCACTTTCACACATTGGAGAAGGAAATGGCAACCCACTCCAGTGTTCTTGCCTGGAGAATCCCAGGGATGAGGGAGCCTGGTGGGCTGCCATCTATGGGATCACATAGAGTTGGACACGACTGAAGTGACTTAGCAGTAGCAGTAGCAGTATGTACTGGACTCATTTACATTTTATAGATGAGGAAGTTGAAGATCATACAGATTTTCCAAGGGACACAGCTAGTAAGTGATAAGAGGTGAGAATTAAGCCAAATCTGTCTGAATCAAGTCATTCTTACTTAGTTACCAGTCACATTGCCTCTTGTCTTCCTTAATACCAACATCATCATCTCACTGCTGCCCCCAGTGCTAGTTTCTCTATTCTATTAGCTGTGCAGATTACTTCACAAATTACCAACTATTGCATGTTAGATTTAACAAATGCTGCTACTGCTACTGCTGCTGCTGCTGCTAAGTCGCTTCAGTCGTGTTCGACTTTGTGTGACCCCACAGACGGCAGCCCACCAGGCTACCCCGTCCCTGGGATTCTCCAGGCAAGAGCACTGGAGTGGGTTATCATTTCCTTCTCCAGTGCAGGAGAGTGAAAAGTGAAAGTGAAGTTGCTCAGTCGTGTCCAACTCTTAGCGACCCCCTGGACTACAGCCTATCAGGCTCCTCCATCCATGGGATTTCCCAGGCAAGAGTACTTGAGTGGGCTGCCATTGCCTTCTCCAACAAATGCTAGGTCTTTGAATGTAAAAATCTGGAAATTTGGAATGCAATCTTTAGTAAGAAGTGACTGGCCTTGCATTAGGTATGGGGAGGGAAATGGGAGGGGGTTCAGGATGGAGAACACGTGTACACCTGTGGCAGATTCATGTTGATGTATGGCAAAACCAATACAATATTGTAAAGTAATTAGCATTCAATTAAAATAAATAAAATTATATTAAAAATTTTATAATCTAGGGAGTTGGTTGTGACTATAGAGAAATAATTTGAATGTATTTATTTTTGAAATGTAAATTTTAATGCCAAGAAAAACAAATAAATTGAAAACAGTTTTCTAGAGTATACAAATATCTAATAAATTAAGATAAAACAGAATCTTTTTATATAGATGTTTATGTAAATGCCAATAGATATTTATTGAAGAATGAATGTGTTGATAGAAATTTATTAATGTTTTCAGTAGATAGGAAAAGTGTGAACTGAATCTTCGTTAAATGCCTTCATAAATATGCACTAAACATGCTTAAGAAGATTTTAGATATTCCCTTTGGTCGAAAGAGTCATTCTTGGAAATGCATTTTGCAGAATCACGTATATTTCATGTATGCGCCTAATTTCATTTTAAAGTTCACTGGGATTTATATTGCAATTAAACTAAATTGAACAATATACAAGTACACAGGAAAGTCAGCAGATGTAAAAAGCTAAGGAAGAGAACAACTTGTGTTAATTTTTTTAATGACATTGAAGTGTCAGGTTTTTCCACAAAAATAAAGGAGATTTTAATTTTTGCTGTTAGAACAACTCAAAGAACAAGAAAGAAAAATATTTCAAGAGTGTGGCAGAGCTACTCATGAAGTGGGTTGCCTTGACTCTAGAGGTTTTCAGTTCAGTTCAGTCGCTCAGTCGTGTCTGACTCTTTGCGACCCCATGAATCGCAACACACCAGGCCTCCCTGTCCATCCCATCTCCCAGAGTTCACTCAGACTCATGTCCATTGAGTCAGTGATGCCATCCAGCCATCTCATCCTTGGTCGTCCCCTTCTCCTCCTGCCTCCAATCCCTCCCAGCATCAGAGTCTTTTCCAATGAGTCAAACTCTTCGCATGAGGTGGCCAAAGTACTGGAGTTTCAGCTTTAGCATCACTCCTCCCAAAGAAATCCCAGGGTTGATCTCCTTCAGAATGGATTGGTTGGATCTCCTTGCAGTCCAAGGGACTCTCAAGAGTCTCCTCCAACACCACAGTTCAAAAGCATCAATTCTTCGGTGCTCAGCCTTCTTCACAGTCCAACTCTCACATCCATACATGACCACAGGAAAAACCATAGCCTTGACTAGACGGACGTTATTGGCAAAGTAATGTCTCTGCTTTTGAATATACTATCTAGGTTGGTCATAACTTTCCTTCCAAGGAGTAAGCGTCTTTTAATTTCATGGCTACAGTCACCATCTGCAGTGATTTTGAAGCCCCCAAAATAAAATCTGACACTGTTTCCACTGTTTCCCTCATCTCTTTCCCATGAAGTGATGGGACTGGATGCCATGATCTTCGTTTTCTGAATGTTGAGCCTTAAGCCAATTTTTCACTGTCCTCTTTTACTTTCATCAAGAGGCTTTTTAGCTCCTCTTCACTTTCTGCCATAGGGTGGTATCATCTGCATATCTGAGGTTATTGATATTTTTCCCGGCAATCTTGATTCCAGCTTGTGTTTCTTCCAGTCCAGCGTTTCTCATGATGCACTCTGAATAGAAGTTAAATAAGCAGGGTGACAATATACTGCCTTGATGCACTCCTTTTCCTATTTGGAACCAGTCTGTTGTTCCATGTCCAGTTCTAACTGTTGCTTCCTGACCTGCATACAGATTTCTCAAGAGGCAGGTTAGGTGGTCTGGGATTCTCATCTCTTTCAGAATGTTCCACAGTTTATTGTGATACACACATTCAAAGGCTTTGGCATAGTCAATAAAACAGAAATAGATGTTTTTCTGGAACTCTCTTGCTTGTTCTAAGATCCAGTGGATGTTGGCAATTTGGTCTCTGGTTCCTCTGCCTTTTCTAAAACCAGCTTGAACATCAAGAAATTCATGGTTCACGTATTGCTGAAGCCTGGCTTGGAGAATTTTAAGCATTACTTAGGCAAAAATACTTTTGGAAAATCCATGGAACCATTTTGAAGCATTCGTATTTAGGGTCTGGGACATTTATTGATTCCATAGAAACAGGGAAAAAAAGAACAAATATTTCCATTTAAGATCAAATTTGTTACTTGATATTATTACTGTAAATTTCTCCCAACAGTCACTTTAAAGAAAATATTACTTCTAATTACATGAAAAATGTAGTTTCAGACGTCTTCCTTTAGACTCTTTGGTAGCTGTCCTATGAATTGACTGGTTATAGTGATTTTCTTCCCTGGAGGAAGGCATGGCAACCCACTCCAGTATTCTTGCCTGGAGAATCCCCATGGACAGAGGAGCCTGGCGGGCTACAATCCATGGGGTTGCAAAGTGTCGAACATGACTGAGCGACTAAGCACAGCACAGCACAATGATATTCTTAAGGAGGGAATGGCTGCCCACTCCAGTATTCTCACATGGAGAATTTCATGGACAGAGAAGCCTAGAGGGTTACAGTCCATGGGATAACAAAGAGTCAGACGTGACTGGAGTGAGCTGCAGCAGCAGTGATTTTCTGAAAGGATAAGGAGTTTTAAGAAAAACAACTCACCTTCTCTGCAGAATGTTGTACATTCAATGAGGGAAATGTGTAGTTTAAAGGAATTAGATGCCAGAGGTTCATTTATTATTTATTTATTTTAAGGAACCAAATATTTGCTTTCCTGCTGGACAGAGGTATCTGTCAGTGTTTCTGACAGCATTGTGCTAAAATAGTAAACATTTTTGAGTTACAGTTATCTCTCTGTACTACTCATTCCTAAGGCACACACCTACAATTAGCTATACTGAGCTTCATTGGATATTTCAAATGGATCATGTGCTAGTATTCTAACCTGGAATGAAAGTAATAAGATGTAAAGATAATAGAGAATGTTCTCCTTTTCGACATATGATGTAAGAGATCAAGTGTGAGCTATTATTTTTAAAAGCCACAGTCACCATGAGCAGCCATAATATTTGGGAAGCATACAGGTAAAGTCCATAAACAAAATCTGAAACTTTTCTGGGGTGATTTTTCTCCCTCACTGAAAGAGATGGTGCTAACAGATTGTGCCTGTTGTTCTAAAGTCAAACATGACAGGTCTTTGTGGCTCATCTCAAAGATAAACTGTTTTGCTGCCCAGTGGAGGAGAACATATACTATAGGGAAATGCAGAAAGACTCTGATAAAAACAAATTTGTACTTTCTTAGTTACACGTTGTGCTTTGTAGGCAGTCACATATGTACACAGGAAGATGTGACTTTTATATACTGAGAAAGATTTTTAAAAAGTAGTTAATAGATGTAACTAAGGACCAACAAATTTTGTTGAAGAAAGTAGGACAAAAAATTAGAACTTTCCCCCATTTCCCTTGAGCAGCCTGTCATTAGTATGTACATGGAATTTGGCTGGTTCCTGTGCTAATTACCCCTTTATTGGCTGTCCCCATTTGCCATGTCTAGAGCCCAGAATTGTTCATATGACTGAAAATTCCCTTCTTCAGACAGACAGCTAAGATTGATTCTGATAGCTTGTTACTGCTTGGTCCAATTTTAATCAGTGCTCATAAGAGTGTTTTCTAATCTGGAGAGTCTGTAAGACAGGGAAACTGTAACTGGGTTTACTTTTAGGCTGTGAATGGAATATGTTTATGTGACACAGTAGCCTGTCCTTTGAAGATATATGAAAGCAGTGTTTGTACCCACTACCATACTTAAATAATGTACATGTGAATACTGGACCAGACTGAAGAGCTTAAACCATTCTCCCAAAGGCAAATTAAACAAAAGGAAAAGAATTAGTTGCCAAGAGACTTTTGATTCATTGGAAAAAGTCCAAATCCTGTCTCGTCCCAAATAGTTCACACATAAACATGGGACTCCAGACAGAACAGGGATGGAGTGCCCTTAATTTCTGAGAAATGAGTACTGACAACTCATAATGGCAGGATGTTTGACACTAAATACTTATCCAATCATTACTTCTACTGCTTTGATTATAAGCAACAGGAAGGAAGTCTGCACTACATAAGAAAAGTGTGTTTGTTTTTTCTTGTGAACACAAATTTGCTATAAAGATTCAGTGTCTTAAGAAACAAAAATTTAAAGACCCAGACTTAGAAAGAGCAAAAGAATGAGAGAATTATGCCACTTTTTAGGATATATGCTAATAGAATTATTGGAATAATGTTATGCATCAGTGTTGACATAATTGTCCGTGATTATTTCTGCACTTAAATCACTTCATTTAGAACTCAAGAACTTAGATGACAGAATCCAACTAAATTGACTTTAGTACTAGTCCCTTACCCAGATTTGAGGAAGATATCTTATGTATTAACTTGATTAAAATTGCAGCCAACAAATTTGAACTGTTTCAAAAGGGCATCAGGATACTATTACTAAAATAATGGTAATTGATGATGTAGAAAAAGGCAACAAACATCTATTAGACCAAATATCTACTCAGAATATCCTTACATTAGCTAGTGTATCTATAAGGAATACTAGGGTCAGCATATAATTTGTTTACTCCAATTATCTTACAATTACTTACAGTTACCTTACTATATATGTTTCATATATATTCTTATGTTCATGGTCCAAGGTGGTCTACCAGCTTGGTTTTGGTCTATGTTAGACCTGATCCTTAGTTCTAATGTGTGGCTCTTTGGTGTCTCAGCTAGATGGCTAGGCTATTAAACAAGGTTTCTTCAATCAGGTTGGTTTAGATTTACAGTATCTTCTAACAGTATTTAACTCTTTTATCTCCATTCTGCCCTTAACTCTATAACAGTTACTCCCTGGTAAGCTTCAAAAGTCTGATCCTATGTTTATGCAGCCCAATCTCAACCAAATAATTTACTGGAGAATCAAACTTCTAGATTCTTGCCTCTGTGTAATTTTCTCCTAAGTGCCCTAGGCTACAGTTTCCAGACATTTCAGATGTCTACCTTCTCAGCTCAATGGGAGTGCCATGGTGTGCTCGTAATTCACCAACCTCTGTAACATTTGGGAAATATTCCCTGAACATAAAGCTGGGGAAATGAAGAACTTACTGATGAGCTTCTTTTCTTTCAGGGATTAACATGTATTGTTGCTGTTCAGTCTGAAAACAGTTACCTTAAATATTTTGACCAGTATATGTATATGTGTGTGTGTGTGTATTTATTTATTTAAGGCATAGTTGATTTACAGTACTTAGTTTATAGTGTACAATGTTGTTATTCAAAACTTTTATAGATTACAGCCCATTTCAGTTCCATTCAGTTGCTCAGTCATGTCCGACTCTTTGCAATCCCATGAACTGCAGCATGTCAGGCCTCCCCTGTCCATCACCATCTCCCAGAGTTCACTCAAAGTCATGTCCATCGAGTCGGTGATGCCATCCAGCCATCTCATCCTCTGTCGTCCCCTTCTCCTCCTGCCCCCAATCCCTCCCTGCATCAGAGTCTTTTCCAATGAGTCAGCTCTTCCCATGAAGTGGCCAAAGTACTGGAGTTTCAGCTTTAGCATCGGTCCTTCTGAAGAACACCCAGGCCTGATCTCCTTTAGGATGGACTGGTTGGATCTCCTTGCAGTCCAAGGAACTCTCAAGAGTCTTCTCCAACACCACAGTTCAAAAGCATCGATTCTTTGGTGTCAGCTTTCTTTATAGTCTAAATCTCACATCCATACATGACCACTGGAAAAACCATAGCCTTGGCTAGATGGACATTTGTTGGCAAAGTAATGTCTCTGCTTTTGAACGTGCTATCTAGATTGGTCATAACTTTTCTTCCAAGGAGTAAGCGTCTTTTAATTTCATGGTTGCAGTCACCATCTGCAGTGATTTTGGAGCCCCCAAAATAAAGTCTGACATTGTTTCCACTGGTTCTCCATCTATTTCCCATGAAGTGATGGGACCAGAGGCCATGATCTTCGTTTTCTGAATGTTGAGCTTTAAGCCAACTTTTTCACTCTCCTCTTTCACCTTCATCAAGAGGCACTTTAGCTCCTCTTTACTTTCTGCCATAAGGGTGGTGTCATCTGCATATCTGAGGTTATTGATATTTCTCCCAGAAATCTTGATTCCAGCTTGTGTTTCTTCCAGCCCAGCGTTTCTCATGATGTACTCTGCATTTTCTAAATGTGCATTCTAAATATACAGTCCATTTATAGTTACTGTAAAATACTGGCTATATTCATTGTGCTGTACTATATATCCTTGTTGCTTGTATTTTATACACAGTAGTTTGTACCTCTTAAACCCCTGTTTGCCCACCTCACTTCCCTCTCTCCACTGGCAACTAGTAGTTTTCTGTGTCTATGAGTCTGCTTCTTTTTTTTCATTAGTTGTATTTGTTTAGATTCCACATATAAGTGATATATAGTGTTTGTCTTGTTCTGTCTGACTTATTTCACTAAGTATAATACTCTCCATGTCCATTCATGCTGTTGCATATGGCAAAATTTTATTTTTTTGACTGAGTAATATTCCATTGTGTTATTCATCTGTTGATGAACACTTACTTTGCTTCCATATCTTGGTTATTGTAAATAATACTGTTGTGAACATTGGAGCACATGTATTTTTGAATTAGTGTTTTTATTTTCTTTGGACATATACCCCCATGAGTGAAATTTTTGGATTATATGGTAGGTCTGTTTTTGGTTTTTAGAGGAACCTCCATACTGTTTTCCATAGAGGCTATACCAATTTACATTCCCACCAATATGTACAAGAGTTCTCTTATTTTCAAGTCCTTGTCAACATTCATTATTTGAAGTCTGTTTGATGATGGTTGCTCTGATAGGTGTGAGGTAATATCTCATTGTGTTTTGAATTGCATTTCCCTGATGATTAGTGATGTTGAATATTTTTTTAATGTGCTCATTAGGCACCTATATGTTTTCTTTGGAAAAGTGTTTGTTTAGATCTTCTGCCCATTTGTAATAGAGCTGTTTGTTTTTCAGATACTGATTTATATGGGCTATTTATACATTTTGGATATTAACTCCTAATCAGTCATCATTTGCAAATATTTTTTCTAATAGGTTGTTTTTTCATTTTTTTAGATGGTTTCCCTTGCTGTGCAAACTCTTTTAAGTTTAATTAGGTTCCATCTGTTTCATTTTGTTTTTGTTTCTTGTGCCTTAGGAGAGACATTCAAAGAAATTATTGCTATGATTTATATTGAAGATTGTTCTGCCTATGCTTTCTTCTAGAGGTTTTATGACTTTCAGTCTTACATTTAGGTCTTTAATTTTAGTTAATTTTTGTATACGGTGTGAGAAAAATGTTCTAATTTCATTCTTTTACACATGACTGTCTGGTTTTCCTAGCAACATTTATTGACACAACTATCTTTTCTCCACTGAGTATTGTAGACTCTTTTGTGGTATATTAAATGGTTGTTTTTAAGTATGTGCTTGTTTCTGGACTCTATTCTGTTCCATTGATCCATGTGTCTGTTTTTATGTCAGGACCATTCTATTTTTATTAACTGTATTTTTATAGTATAGTCTGAAGTCAGGGAGAATGGTATCTCCTTCTTTGTTCTTCTTACACAAGATTATTTTGGCTATTGAGGATCTTTTGTGTTTCCATACAAAGTTTAAAATTATTTGTTCTGGTTCTGTGAAAAAAGCCACTAATATTGTGATAATGATTGTTTCAGATATTTATAGCAAAGGGACTGATCTAATACCAGTTACTGCATCATGGCCATAGCAGAAGTCATGAAAATAATATTTAATGAAACTGTAAGTTCTGAAACAAAAATGCAATATGTATATTTTAATAAAAAATTAGGAACATCTTTTTATTTATTTTAATATAAATTTATTTATTTAATATAAATTTGTTTATTTTAATTGGAGGCTAATTACAATATTGTATTGGTTTTGCCATACATTGACATGAATCCTCCATGGATATATACGTGTTTCCCATCCTGAACTCCCCTCCCACTTCCCTCCCCATAACATCTTTTTAAAAACACATTTTGGAGCCCATACATAGATGAAATAACATGACAAAGCAAGAGCTGAAAAATACAGGATTTAGGATACTATTAATAGTTAGCTCAGGTAGGAAAGGCAGGGTTTCAATCTTCCTGCAGCAGGAGTTAAAGTAGATGCAACTCATGGCCATCATTCTACCTTTTGTGTTAGATAGTAGTTTTATAGGTGCCTACTATTACTAAAGTAGAGAGCTGTGCATAAGTAAATAAATGAATAAATTAAAAAGGGCCTTATGCTTATGAGTGATAAGACTGAATCATGAAAAAAGCAGTATGAGTTCTCTAATTCTTTCCTCATGAGACCAGATTTCTTTAATTGCCTATAAACTAGACTATAAAGATCCTTTCTTTTTGCCAACAAATTTAAAAAATAATGTGAAAAATCAGTACTTGGAAATTTCTCTTTAAGAAGCTAATGGCCTTTTCAAGGGACCCTGAGGTATAAACTGTTATATTTTTTCATACATTGAGCCCTTCAAACTTCAGGTTTATATGACTTAAAATATTTTTATCTTTGATCAGCATTCAGGTACTTAATTTATAACTGTTTAGGCCAGGGATATTATTTATAATACCTCTTAATTAGAGAGGATCTATTTCCCTATAATTTAAAGTTGATACATAATTTGTGATATATTTATATAGTGAAATACTTAGAACAATTTAAAAAATGAACCACTCCTAAATGAAACAACATAGGTAAATCCTACCAACAGAATATTGAGCAAAGAAATCAAACACAAAGAACATATGTTACATGATTATATTTATGGTCAAACTAATCTATGACACTATAAGTAGAGATAATAAGTTACTTTTAAGGGAGTTGGTGGGTGATGGATGGGAAAGAGGATGACAGAAGCTTTTGGATCCTTGTAACATTTCTGTTTGGGTTTGAATGCTGGTTGAATTGATTATTTTTTGTGATAATTCAGTCTATTAAGTTGTCTATTGTTCTTTTATATATACCTTATATTTTTAAGACTACACTTATTTGTTTTAGTGTTAAGTAGTGTTCAGAAATTAAGCATAGTGTTTTCTTAACTGGTAACAAAAATCCTTAAATTGTCACAAAATTGTGAGCAATGGGATTCTTTCTCTTAGGATAGATAAAAATCGTTATATTTTACTACTAAGCCCTGTAGATATGCTCTGCTCACTGTATTTTAGAAAGAAAAACACCAATACAGTATACTGACACATATATATGGAATTTAGAAAGATAGTAATGATGACCCTCTATGTGAGACCACAAAAGAGACACAGAGGTATAGAACGGACTTTTGGACTCTGAGGGAGACGGAGAGGGTGGGATGATTCGAGAGAATGGCATTGAAACATGTATACTATCATGTAAGAAATGAAGCGCCAGTCTATGTTCAATACAGGATACAGGATGCTTGGGGCTGGTGCACAGGAGGATCCAGGGAGATGATATGGGGTGGGAGGTGGGAGGGGGCTTTGGCATTGGGAGATCGTGTACACCTGTGGCTGATTCATGTCAATGTATGGCAAAACAAATATAGTATTGTAATGTAGAATTAAAAAAAAAAATCCAAGATGATTTGACAATGACACTGAAATTCAAATTACCTTCTCTAGTGGGCACTTGGTAACAGGCTGTGTTTTCTAACATCAACATTAATAAGCAGCAATTGTAATATTACCAATTTCAAAAAAAGTTAAGATATAAACATACCTCTTATTTTCTTCCTATTCCCTTGTTATAGTGTATTTAAATTATTTTCTGACAATCAAATGGTAAAACTCGTGCAATGTCCTGCCATCCAAGGATCAACTCACTGCGACTACCTGTAAATAAGTGTAGTAAGCACTGCCCTGTGCAAATATGAAAGGCCTTACCTGCTAGGAAGAATGTTCCAACGACCCTTGATATACTTTATGAGTTGTTGATTTGCTTTCTGCATCTGAGCTCTCTTTCTTTTGAGTTAACTTGTCTTGAATAAAATAAATGAGCACAAACTTTTCTCATGCTCCAAAGTGATTTGTCACAGAAGAGAAACTTCAATTTGATAAATTTTCAGCCATCACTCAAAGAGTCTACTGTTTCTGGAGATGACATTCCATTATACTTACGAACAAAAATCATATTATCAGGTAGAGGATTGAAGTCAAATCATGACTTCTATTAATGATCTGGCCTCCTTGGCCTCTAATAGAAAAGAAAGCCAATTTTTACTATGTGGTTTGGTGTCTTATTGAGTAAAGTAAGTGTTCTTAAGACAGACTTAAGCAAGATGCACTTATTCACAAATATATGACCTTGAAATAGTAAAAATTAAAGCTGTTGTGTCTACTGTGTTTTACAAATTACACTATTCAGACCTTAATCAGCAAAATAGGCACACTACAAGTATTATGTGACTAAGGTATTTAATATGTGCCTTAAGACTCATGTAACTGTGGAAGTGTCTAAGGGAGTGAGCATCTGAAAGACTACATCAGGAGGATTGAAAATATATTCACTACACAGCGTAAAACCCTAGATTTGGGAAATGATGTGACCAATCATGAATCAATCTGTACAGCACCATGACCATGAAGGGGTTGATCCAAACCTTTGATTGACTAAAACCATTAAGCCATTTAGAGACCAATGTTGCAGACTTGAAAGTGAAGTGAAAGTGAAAGTTGCTCCGTCGTGTCCAACTCTTTGTGACCCCATGGACTGTATAGTCCATGGAATTCTCCAGGCCAGAATACTGGAGTGGGTAGCCTTTCCCTTCTCCAGGGGATCTTCCCAACCCAGGAATTGAACCCAGGTCTCTGCATTGCAAGTGGATTCTTTACCAGCTGAGCCACAAGGGAAGCTCAAGAATACTGGAATGGGTAGCCTATCCCTTCTCTAGTGGACCTTTTCAATCCAGGAATCGAACCAGGGTCTCCTGCATTGCAGGTGGATTCTTTACCAACTGAGCTGTCAGGGAAGACCTATTGCAGACATAGTAAGGGAAAAAGTGAAGTGAAGTGAAGTCGCTCAGTCATGTCTGACTCTTTGTGACCCCATGGTCACAAGGGGAAAAGGTTGCTACTAATTCATACTGGTTAATAAGGACATGCGTGCCTGCTCAGTCCTGTCTGACTCTTGGTGACCCCATGGACCATAGCATGCCAAACTTCTCTGGTGAGAGGAGGCTATTCTTTAGCTGCAGTGCAAGGGTTTTTCACTGTGGTGGCTAGTCTTGTGAATCACAGGTTCTAGGCACATGAGCATCAGTAGTTCTGGTGCGGGGGCTCAGTAGTTGTGGTTCTTGGGCTTAGTTGCCCCCATAGCAGGTAGGATCTGGACTAGGATTCCTGAACCAGGAATCAAACGACTGACTCTTGCATTGTAAGGTGGATTCTTAGCCACTAGACCACCAGTAAAGCTGTATTTCTTTATTAATTGGAATTGGATCTTGCAAAATTTTGAGGCTGGCAAGTTCAAAATCTCCAGTGTGCTGGCCCAGCATTCTGGCCCAGCATTCTGGAAACAGGAAAGCTAATGAGACAATGAGATCTGAATGGATTATGCTAGAGAATTCCCTCTTGATTGGGAAGACTAGTCTTTTGGTTCTACCAAGCCCTTCAACTAATTGCATAGGGCCCACCTACATTATGGAGGGCAATCTTTACTCAGAATTCATTGATACAAATGTTAGTCTCATCTAAAACTGCTTTCCAAGTTGACTCATAAAATTAATCATCACAGGTGTGTCCACTACTCCTAAATTTTTTTCATTAGACATGAAATTAAAAGATGCTTACTCCTTAGAAGGAAAGTTATGACCAACCTAGGCAGCATATTCAAAAGGAGAGACATTAGTTTGCCAACAAAGGTCCATCTAGTCAAAGCTATGGTTTTCCAGTGGTCATATGTGGATGTGAGAATTGAGCTGTGAAGAAAGCTGAGCACCGAAGAATTGATGCTTTTGTACTGTGGTGCTGGAGAAGATGCTTGAGAGTTCCTTGGACTGCAAGGAGATCCAACCAGTCCATTCTAAAGGAGATCAGTCCTGGGAATTCATTGGAAGGACTGATGCTGAAGCTGAAACTCCAATACCTTGGCCACCTCATGCGAAGAGCTGACTCATTGGAAAAGATCCTGATGCTTGGAAGGATTGGGGACAGGAGGAGAAGGGGACGGCAGAGGATGAGATGGCTGGATGGCATCACTGACTCGATGGACATGAGTTTGGGTAAACTCTGGGAGTTGTTGATGGACAGGGAGGCCTGGCGTGCTGCAATTCATGGGGTCACAAAGAGTTGAACACGACTGAGCAACTGAACTGAATACCCTTTTTGTTGTTTCTTTACAAATGAGGATATACAGAGTTGATGAAAATTACCTATGAGTAGAAAGTGGAACTAATATTTGAATCCAGGAATTCTGAATCCAGAGTCTGTTATCTACTACACTAGTTTGGTAGAAATATAGTGACTACTAAGGTAACTGTTCTTGCTTGTTTTAAAGGGACACATCTTGAGACAGTAATGAAGTAAAAAGGTAATAGATAAAACAGAAATTTAGAATAACAGTTAAAGATAGATTTGTGACAACAAATTCCTGCTGATTTTTCTGAAGGAATATCAAAGTGATTGAGATGTATTGAGACTTTTTTTCTATGCCAGGTATGGAGGCTTTTGTGAAGACTTTTTATCTACATGTCCAAATTTTATTCCTCTTGGACACCTAGCAGGATAGCAACTATTATTCTTCATTTAGGTGGGATCAGTGGTAAAGAATTTGCCTGGCAGTGCAGGGGATGTGGGTTCGATCTCTGGGGCGGGGAGATCCCCTGGAGAAGGAAATGGTAATCCACTCCAGTATTCTCACTTGGGAAATTCCTTGGATAAAGATGCCTAGTGGGCTGCAATTCATGGGGATACGGGAGAGTCAGACATGACTTAGAGACTAAATGACCATATGAGGAAAAAGATTGAGAAGGTGACTTGTGAAGTCATGTAGTTGCAAAGTGGCCAAGCCAGAACTCAAAACTAGGTTGCCTTCTCTCCAAAGCCTTAGAGTAGCAGACCTCAATGTTTTTGGCACCAGGAACCAGTTTCATGGAAGACATAATTCAAAGATATTGAATGATATCATTAGTATTTACCATGTCTTTATCCAAAATATTTTCTGTTTTCTCTATAATTTTTTTTCAGTCATGATATGTCTTTCCAAATATTATGAGTACACATTCGTTGTTAAAATTTGGTTTCAAATATTTACTTGACAAGTAACTGTCTTGAAAGTGGCTAGGTATTAGACTTAAGCATCTAAAAGCTTCTGTTTATTTCTTCTCAGCATTTGACTAAGATTAAAATCTAACAATTTAGATTTGTAGATTAGTACAATTGTTAGATTGTAAATTTAACAATATTGGAAGATATTAAGAAGAGATGGCAAGGATACACAGAGGAACTGTATAAAAAAAGATCTTCATGACCCAGATAAGCATGATGGTGTGATCACTCACCTAGAGCCAGACATCCTGGAATGTGAAGTCAAGTGGGCCTTAGGAAGCATCACTATGAGCAAAGTTAGCAGAGGTGATGGAATTCCAGCTGAGCTATTTGAAATCCTAAAAGATGATGCTGTGAAATTGCTGCACCCAATATGCCAGCAAATTTGGAAAACTCAGCAGTGGCCATAGGACTAGAAAAGGACAGTTTTCATTCCAGTCTCTAAGAAAGGCAATGCCAAAGAATGCTCAGACTACTGCACAATTGCACTCATCTCACACACTAGCAAAGTAATGCTCACAATTCTCCAAGCCAGGCTTCAAAAGTATGTGAACTGTGAACTTCCAGATGTTCAAGCTGGTTTTTGAAAAGGCAGAGGAACCAGAGATCAAATTGCCAACATCTGCTGGATCATGGAAAAATGCAAGAGAGTTGCAGAAAACATCTATTTCTGCTTTATTGACTATGCCAAAGCCTTTGAGTGTGTGGATCACAATAAATTTTGCTAAGATCTGAAAGAAATGGGAATACCAGACCACCTTACTTGCCTCTTGAGAAACCTGTATGCATGTCAGGAAGCAACAGTTAGAACTGAACATGGAACAACAGACTGGTTCCAAATAGGAAAAGGAGTACATTAAGATTGAATGTTGTCACCCTGCTTATTTAACTTATATGCAGAGTGCATCATGAGAAACGCTGGACTGGAAGAAGCACAAGCTGGAATCAAGATTTCTGGGAGAAGTATCAATAACCTCAGATATGCACATAACACCACTCTTATAGCAGAAAGTGAAGAACTAAAGAGCCTCTTGATGAAAGTGAAAGAAGAGAGTGAAAAAGCTGGCTTAAAAGTCAACATTCAGAAAATTAGGATCATGGCATATGGTCCCATCACTTCATGGCAAATAGATGGGGAAACATTGGAAACAGTGGCAGACTTTATTTTGGGGGGCTCCCAAATCACTGCAGATGGTGATTGCAGCCATGAAATTCAAGGATGCTTACTCTCAAAGGAAAGTTATGACCAACCCAGACAACATACTCAATAGCAGAGACATTACTTTGCCAACAAAGGTCCATGTAGGCAAAGCTATGGTTTTTCCAGTAGTCTGGTATGGATGTGAGAGTTGGACTGTATAGAAAGCTGAGCACTCAAGAATTGATGCTTTTGAACTGTGGTTTTGGAGAAGATTCTTGAGAGTCCCTTGGACTGCAAGGAGATCCAACCAGTCATCCTAAAGGAGATCAGTCCTGAGTGTTCACTGGAAGGACTGATGCGGAAGCTGAAACTCCAGTACTTTGGCCACCTGATGCAAAGAGCTGACTCATTTGAAAAGACTCTGATGCTGGGAAAGAGGCAGGAGTATAAGGAGATGGTAGAGGACGAGATGATTGGATGGCATGACCGACTCAATGGACATGAGTTTGAGTAAACTTCAGGAGTTAGTGATGGACAGGGAGACCTGGCGTGCTGCAGTCAATAAGGATGCAAAGAGTCAGACATGACTGAGTGATTGGATTGAACTGAACTGAAGGTTTATATAACCATGTATCCTGCTTGAGGACAGTTCCTCCTTCCTGAAAACCTTCTGGCTAATCCTTTTATCTTAAACTGTAAATTATCAAAATGAATGTAGTAAGATCTTTACAACCTTGAGATATGATGTATTGTAATAATACATTATAAAAGTATATAACTACTTTAAAAAGTATGTAACTCCCTTGCTTAGACTAGCAAAGGGGGCACTCTCCGTCCCCCCTTCTGATGTCTATGTCAGAAACTTTTCTATCCCCTTTTATACTTTAATAAAACTCTGCTATACAAAAGCTCTTGAGTGATCAAGCCAGATCTCTGGCCCTGAAGCTAAATCTCCTTTGGAGATCATGAATCCAACACAGTTCACCGTAAGCTATCACTTTCTTCTTTTCTTCTCTTTCCTGTGATTTCATGATTTTCTTTTATTTGTATTTGGGTTACTTTTTCTTTGTTTTTATATGTACCTATTTTAAGTTTTAGTTTGTATTTACAATGAGATGTGTATGAGAAAGTGTGTATCAGTTGTTTTAAGCTGATCATCACTTAAGTTCAAACACTTTATAAATCATTACATTTTTATAGCTCCCCTTCCAATATTTTAAGTTTTTGACATCCTATTTTACATCATTTTATTTTGTGTATCCCTTAAGTATTTATTGTGACTACAGTTCCTTTTACTTCTTTTGTATTTTGATCTCTATACTTTCCCATTGCCCTTCGTTTACGTTTACCTTTAGTAGTAAGATACATACATACATACATACACACACGTGCCTTTGAACTGTGGTGCTGGAGAAGACTCTGGAGAGTCACTTTGACAGCAAGGAGATCAAATCAGTCTATTATAAAGGAAATCAATCCTGAATATTTATTGGAAGGACTGAGCTGACCTGAAGCTCCAATTCTTTGGCCACTTGATGCAAAGGGCTGACTCATTAGAAAAGACCCTGATGGTGGGAAAGACTGAGGGCAGGAGGAGAAGGCAACAACAGAGGATGAAATGGTTGGATGGCATCACCGACTTAATGGACATGAGTTTGAGCAAGCTCCGGGAGATGGTAAAAGTGAATAAAATCTGGTGTGCTGCAGTCCACTGGGTCACAAAAAATCAGACACGACTGAGCAACTGAACATAAAGACATACACATACATTTCTGCTTGGAAAAGACCTTTTTCCATTTCCTGTAAGGAAGATTTATTTAGTGGTGAGAACTCCTTCAGGTTTTGCTTGTCTAGGAAACTCTCTCCTTCAGAACCTTGTTCAGTTAGAGTATTCTTGGTTGTAACTGTTTATCATTCTACTCCCATCCTAGTCTACATCATTTCTGTGGACAGTCTTATGGGGGTTTCCTTATATGTGACTCTTCATTTTTCTCTTGATATCTTTAAAATTATATATATCTTTAACTTCTGCCATTTTAATTATGGTTTATCTTCTTGTGAATCTCTTTGGGTTCATCTTGTTTGAGACTCTTCTATGCTTTCTGCACTTGATTTTTTTTTTTCCAGATCAGGGACAACTATTATTTCTTCAAATCAGTTATTGCCCCCTCACTCTTTTCCCCTTGGACCCCTATGATGCAAATGTTAGTGTTCTTGATGTTGTCTTAGAGGTTCCTTAGACTATCCTAATGTTTAAATTCTTTTTTCTTACTGGATGAATTCCATTAATCACCTTCCAGATGACTGATCTGTGCTTCCCTATTATTTAATCTGCTCTTGTTTCCCTCTAGTGTATTTTCCTTTCAGTTATTGTTTTCTTCACCTATTAACTGGTCCTTTCTTATATTTTCTAAACCCTTCATTGAAGTTCTTACTATATTTTTCCATGCTTCTCTAGAGTTTGCTGAACATTTTAATGATCATTGTTTTGAGTATACATCTAGTACATTACTATGTCTGTTTCATTAGGTTCTTTTTCCCCTGGGGTTTTATCTTATTCTTTCATTTTTAACAACATCTACTGCTTTCTCATTTGTTTGACTTTCTGTGTTTATTTCTTTTTAAAATTACTTTTAATTGGGGGTATAATTGCTTTACAGTGTGGGTTTTGCTGTACAACTAGCTATATGTGAATCACACACACACACAAATATACATATACCCCTCTCTTTTAAGTCTCCCATCCCTCTAGGTTATCACAGAGCACTGAGCTGAGCTCCCTGTGCTATAAAGCAGGTACCCCTTGGCTATCTGTTTTATACATTGTGGTGTATATATGTCAGTGCTATCCCTCAATTCATCCTACCCTTCCCCACACGCCCCCCATACACACGCCATGTTTATTTCTATGGGTTAGCCACAAGAACTACCTCTCCCAGTCTTAAATGGGTGGCCTTATGTAGGAGCATATCTTGGGTAGAATTCTTGTGTTGGCTGGCTTTGGCTTGCTACCTGGACCTGGAGTGGGAAGAGGTTGGGCAAGGGGGATGTCCTGGAGCATGCTTGGTCAGAGCCACCAAAACAGTAAAACTTTTGCATCCATGAATCAAAGTGTTTCCACTGGAATGGGTCACATAAACACTCAATTTTAATGTGTGATTTTATTATGTTACTGTTGATGTACCAAGTTACATTATTTTGTAAACAAGTCATGGGAGATTCTTTCTGGATTCGGTTTCATCATTATAACCTTTCATGGTTTCATGATTAATGTTTCAGAAGTAAGGTCCCATACAAGGTCCCCATGTATCAGTGGGAACCAATTTGCTGGACCCCACATACTGTAGTCCTGGCCTCCAAAATGGACCTTGGAGCTTATTGCTATAGATAAATTCCCAAGACACAGGGCTATTAAAGTGCTCACTCTTGCCTGAATGTGCTGCTACAAACGAAGGCATTGTGTTTGCTTCAAATAGAATTACCATGTATTTCATTCCATTATTTTGAATTAAAATCTTAACCTTTAATGAGTATTGATGGCACTTCACCATTAACTTAGTTTATATTTCACAACTTCTTAATTTTTCTGTGTGAATACAGTGGACAGGTGTGATGGCCCATTGCCAGTTCAATTCAGTTCAGTCACTCAGTCATGTATGACTCTCTGTGACCCCATGGGGTACAGTGCTCCAGAATTTACTGTCCATCACCGATTCCCAAAGCTTGCTCAAACTCATGTCCATCAGGTCAGTGATGCCATCCAACCATCTTATCCTCTATCTTCCCCTTCTCCTCTTGCCTTCAGTCTTGACTGGCATCAGGGTCTTTTCCAATGAGTCAGCCCTTTACATCAGGTGGCCAAAGTATTGGAGCTTCAACTTCAGCATCAGTCCTTCCAATGAATATTCAGGATTGAGTTCCTTTAGGATTGAGTGATTTGATCTTATTACTGTGCAAAGGACTCTCAAGAGTCTTCTCCAACACCACATTTCAGAAGCATCAATTCTTTGGCGCTCAGCTTTCTTTATAGTCCAGCTCACACATCCACACCTGACTACTGTAAAAACCATAGTTTTGACTATATGAACCTTTGTTGGCAAAGTAATGTCTCTGCTTTTTAATATGCTATCTAAGTTTGTCACAGTTTTTCTTCCAAGGGGCAAACGTCTTTTAATTTCATGGCTGTAATCACCATCTGCAGTGATTTTGGAGCCCAAGAAAATTCTCAAACCCATTTCTTTTAACCATCTCTAACACAGAAGCTCAAAGAGTTAAAAAGACACCCTCCCAGCCTAACTTGGAGGCCATGAACCATAGTTTCATCAAGGAAACTAAAGCGCATGCCTTATGAGAATCCTGGGATGGCCTTTGAAAAGAAAAATCACTTTTTTTTTCAAGCTAAAAGTACCTTATAATCTTCTAAAAGCAATGTCAGATTATATTTGACAATTGCATCATTAAATTGAATGTTCTCGAAGAAACAGACTGAGTTTTAGAGTTAACCAATTGTTTTTAACAGAATATGTCCTTAAAAAGAAAAAAAAAAATGAATGAATGATTTAGGTACAAAATTGCAATATGTAATCACACCTAATATTTTTTCACTACTTGAATTTTAATGTATTTTGTTCAGGGCTTTTTAAATATATGTTTTTAACATATTTATGTCCATCCTCTGTATACAATTTTTATCTTTTTTTCCCAGTGACTATTATATAGCAAGCACCTCCTGTCGTATACAGACTATAAACATTGCATTTTACAACTCCGTAATGTTCCATGCTATAATTAAAGCATGGATTATTTAACCAAATATTTACATTAAAAACACTTATTCTTTTGACAATGATCTTGTTGTATAAACTCACACCCTCATGGCCTCCAGCCCACCACCCCATTTTGAACTCCTCAAAAATTCACTTTTCTGATAAAGGGGATAGTCATTGGTTATACTACTTCTCTGGTCCCTTTCTCTTTTCTTTCTGAATTGAATGTTAAATGTGAATCTTGAAAGTCTGGCAACTATTCTGAGGCAATGAGAATAAAAAAGCATTATGATTAGCATAGTTGAGGAAAGAGAAACCACTTTGTCTTTTGTGGGCATCATTGGGCCACAGAACCAAGGCCCACCACTGCCCATATCCAGGCCTCTAATTACATGAGGAAGAACTTTATCACTATTTGCTTACATCACTTAAAGTTGGATCCTTGTCACTTATTATATGCTTTAAGTAATAGTAATAATAATATTATTTATGACAACAGCAGAACACTAGTAACAATAAACTTATGCATATAATACCTGTTTACTATAAGACAGCTCGGTTCTAAGTACTTTAGGCTTATTCACTTATTTAATCCTCTTAACCTTATTGAACAGTTATTAGTGTTACCAAGATGCTCATTTTACATTTGAAAAAAGAGAAGTTAAATATGAAAGGTCACACGGTTATCATTTGACAACAGAATATGCTTACTTTAAGCAAAGGTGTGAGGATATGAGACAAATACATATATTGAGGGCTTTTCATTTATTGTAAGAGGTTCACTCACTTTCCCAATGTAAATGCTGCTGCTGCTAAGTCGCTTCGGTCGTGTCCGACTCTGTGCAACCCCATAGATGGCAGCCCACCAGGCTCCCCATCCCTGGGATTCTCCAGGCAAGAAACTGGAGTGGGTTGCCATTTCCTTCTCCAATGCAGGAAAGTGAAAAGTGAAAGTGGAGCCACTCAGTCCTGTCTGACTCTTAGCGACCCCATGGACTGCAGCCCACCAGGCTCCTCTGCCCATGGGATTTTCCCAGGCAAGAGTACTGGAGTGGGGTGCTTTTGCCTTCTCCACAATGTAAATGAGACTGTGGCAAAAATATGGCAGATGAACCAAGAACATGGGCTGAAAAGTCAGATAGATCTTGGTCTAAATAGAAAAGTTATTTTACTTATAAGATGTCTGATCTTGATTAATACAGTAAAAATCTCTTAATCTTAGCTTATACATAGGCTTAATATATACCTTCTTATTTAGAATAGAGAAAATACAAAACTATCTTGTAGCATTCACCAGTGTATTCAATCCCTTTTGCAAATGTGGACAATTGCAATCACACAGCTAATAAGCAGTGTAGCCAGGGTTCATATCCAAGTATGTCTGATTCCAAAGTTCATGTTTTTTATTACTATGCCTTTCTGTCCCCAGGAGGCATGAGCAATATACATAGTAACTGAAGTTCCTATTCCCTGAGGAAAGTCTACAAATGGACACTAATATGGAAATAATATTTCTAGCACTGTAATCAGACAATGCAAGAGTAAGGTGGTGCCAGTTTGGTCTCATGTTCTCTGATCTCATGTGTTACCAAAAGGATATTGTGAATTTGCATATTGTGTATGTGTTTGTGTGCATTCCTGTCACTGTGTGTGTGTGAGAGAGAGACAAACAGAAGAGGAGAATGCTTTTTGTCCTCTGCTGTTGCTTCTCATCATATACTGACTGTTCTATGATTTTCCTAGATCACAAAAATCAAGTTTGTCATAGATTACGGGGCTACATCTTGGGGAACAATAGCATGAAGGGGTACAGGCAGGCTGGTGTGGGGGAGGAGGGCGATGAAATCCTCCTCTCCCATTTGGTCCGTACCTACCTTTGAGTAAAACAAAAGAATTAAGCCGTTGATATTAAAACATTCATTCAGGACATATGCTTTCCTTTCCAGAAACTGTGGAATGAGTATTGTTCAAGTTATTTAAGTTCCCTGAAAGATAATTCTGCTGTGTTATTTCAAGACTGATGAGCCAAATATGAATAGTATGACAGTGAAAAGAAAAAAAAATCTTTTGAAGTCTTGTTTCTGGGTTTCAGTCCCAACTCCTTCTGCTATCGAGTGACAATTGTCATCTGTATCTTACTATGGTATCCTAACTCAGGTCACAATATTTTCATTATTTTGACCGCACGATTGAGTCACAGAATAGCAGCTTCTAGTTGCAAAATTTAACACTTACTTTAAAAATTGCTTGGCAATTTGGGACATTTTAGACAAATAAAAATGAACATTATGCCCAGGCAAAATATTAATGGGAGACTGTGGAACCATCAGTCTTTGCACAGCAATTTGGGAACATATGGTGATACATTCAAACAAAAGGCCACATTCAAGGCTGAAACAGCTCTTGTGCAGTGAGCCAGGCAGGAGCTTATGGCACTGATCACATGAGATGCAGCTCCTGGTTTGTTTTATGCTCCCTGTTTTGTAGGTAAACATTGGATAGGCAATGATGAAAGCTGGATGTGTACTAGACATTTACAAGGCAAACTGTCCATCTCTTGCTTATTTATTTACTTCTTTGTCGATCCCTTTTTTTTTTTTGATCTGATCCTATAAGAGATAACATATAGCGATTTAAAGGTAATCCGGAGTATGCAAGTTCAAAACAACCTTCTTTTCATTACCCCATTTTGCTAACTGCCAAATGAAGAAATGCAATGATTTGGAGACATTACAGCATCTAGTATTGAAAATGTTAGTTGTTTCTGTGTAAACCCTTTAAAATTATTATTAAAGAAACCATGCACATGTATGCTCAGTCATTTCCAACTCTCTACAACCCCATGAACTGTAGCCTGTCAGTGTCCTTGATCCATGGAGTTCTCCAGGCAAGAATACTGGAGTGGGTTGCCATTTCATTTTCCAGGGCCCAACCCAGGGATTGAACCCGCATCTTTTGTGTCTCTTATGTTGGCGGGTGAGTTCTTCACCAGCTGAGCCACCACAGAAGCCTTCAAGAAACTACATCATGTTATAAAAACACATCTCATAGTTTAATCATAAATCAAGACTTAAAGAAGTGTACTAGCAAAGATAAAATAGAACAACTATCCTGTGCCAAGAATTGTCAAAATTAATAAAAAATAGAGACCTTAATTATAATAACCTAATAGCTTAATTAGTTAGAAATGTTTTTTTTCTGTTATCGTTTTTTGGTTGTTGGAAACTTTCCAAAGCATACAAGTTTATTTTCAGCTTTATTAGGTATAATGTTCTAAAAATAATTTTATTGTTCTTGGATAAGTGGACTTGCACAGGCTTTTATTAACTATTCATACTTGCTCATTTAATTATTTACATATCTAAGAAGTATTTATCAGAGGTTCAACTATTTTTTCAGACATTATAATGGAATCAAAGGCTGAAATAAATGAATGAGTTGGCACAGTTGTTGCCTTTCTGTAGCTTACAGTTCTTGTGAGTACGTTATAATATGCAAAAGTGTTTGTTACTGGGAGGCTTCCCTAGTGGCTAAAATGTAAAGAAACAGCTTGATAATGCAGGAGATGCAGGAGACATGGGTTCAATTCCTGGGTCAGGAACTCCCCTGGAGAAAGAAATGGCAACCCACTCCAGTATTCTTGCCTGGGAAATCCCATAGATAGAGGATCCTGGTGGGCTACAGTCCTTGGGGTCGCAAAAGAGTCGGACACAACTGAGCAATTAAACAACAGTGTTAATGGGATTGTAGGATGCCATGAGACCTTGTGGGAGAGCCATCAGATCCAAATTTGGAAAGTCAGGGAAGGCTTTCTGAGAGATATTTGACATGGAATGAGAATTATTAATAGGTATGCATAGCAAGAAGATGTGAAAGAATGTTTTTGACACAGAGAACAATAAGAATCTCAGGAGGTAAAATGAAAAGAGAAAGTGTCATAGTTTCCAAGTATTTTTTTCAATTTTTTATTGGAATATAATTGTTTTACAATGGTGTGTTAGTTTCTGCTGTACAATTAAGTGAATCAGGTGTAAGTAAATATACACATACCCCCTCTCTCTTGACCTCCGTCTCACCTCCCCATCCCACTGCCTCTGTCCCGCCCCACCAGGTCATTACAGAGGATGAGCTTTTTGTGCTATACAGCAGGTTCCCATTAGCTATCTTTTTCACATAGGGCAGTGTATATAAGTTAATCCTAGTCTCCCAGTTTGTCTCACCCTCCCCTTCATTCCACCTGTCTGGATGTTCATTCTCTGTGTTTTCATCTGTATTTCTGCCCTGGAAATAGGTCCAAGTATTGAAATGCATTTAGTTATAAATGGATCACTGATTTTCAGGTAAGCATGAGAATTAAGAAGGCTAGAGAGGTAGCAGGAGGCCAGAGTATGTGGAACTTTAAAAACCATGTAAAAAGTTTAGATATTATCCTAAGATAAATCCTTTGAAGGATTTTATAGAGAAGAGTGACATGAATAAGTTTCTGTTTGTCTTTCTTGTTGTAGGTATATAGGGATGAGGTTTTGAGAAGAGATATGGGCATATCACAGAAAATACTCAAGGATATTGATTTTTTACCTTATAATTTGATTCCTACTTTTATGCTTCTTCTCCCTTTATTCACAGTTAAAGCTAGCATTTCATATTATTATAAGAGGGAGGTTGGGGGAGGTTCAAGAAGAAGGAGGGGACATATGTATACCTATGGATGATATATGTTAATGTATGGCAAAAGTGTCAGTCATGCAGTCGTGTCTAACTCTTTGTGACCTCATGGATTATAGTGCAGCAGGCTCCTCTGTCCTTGGGATCTCCCAGGAAAGAATACTGGACTTGGTTTTCATGCCCTTCCTTCTCTAGGAGATCTTCTTGACCTAGGGATTGAACTCAGGATGCCCACGTTGCTGGCAGATTTTTTATCATCTGAGCCACCAGGGAAGCTCCATATTGCAGAAATAACATAATATTGTAAAGTAATTATCCTTCCACTAAAAATAAATAAACTAAAAGAAAGAAAAATATGGCTTATTTCTTGTCATCTTAAAATGAAAAACTAGGGCCAAGTTAGAAGAAGAAAAATTTCACCTCAATCATGATAAATAATGATCTCATGTTATAACTGTTTAAGGATATAATATGTGATATCAAGAAGTAAGTCTTCATTCCTGGAAATATATTTACAGAGATAAAGGACAACTGATAAAAGGATATTGAAGAAGAGATTATTGTGTTTCCAGGTGGTTGGACTAAATGACCCCTGACTTTATTCTAGTTTGTAGCTTATTTTAGGGTTCTAATTGCTTGAATTCTAATTAACCAAGATTTTAATATGCAGGTCAGGAAGCAACAGTTAGAACTGGATATGGAACAACAGACTGGTTCCAAATAGGAAAAGGAGTACGTCAAGGCTGTATATTGTCACCCTGCTTACTTAATTTCTATGCAGAGTACATCATGAGAAATGCTGTGCTGGAAGAAGCACAAGCTGGAATCATGATTGCTGGGAGGGGGAGAAATACCAATCACCTCAGATATGCAGATGACACCACCCTTACGCAGAAAGTGAAGAGGAACTAAAAGCCTCTTGATGAAAGTGAAAGAGGAGAGCAAAAAGTTGGCTTAAAGCTCAACATTCAGAAAACTAAGATCATGGCATCCGGTCCCATCACTTCATGGGAAATAGATGGGGAAACAATGGAAACAGTGTCAGACTTTATTTTGGGGGCTCCAAAATCACTGTAGGTGGTGATTGCAGCCATGAAATTAAAAGACACTTACTCCTTGTAAGGAAAGTTATGACCAACCTAGATAGCATATTCAAAAGCAGAGACATTACTTTGCCAACAAAGGTCTAATCAAGGCTATGGTTTATCCAGTGGTCATGTATGGAGGTTGAGAGTTGGACTGTGAAGAAAGCTGAGCGCCAAAGAATTGATGCTTTTGAATTGTGGTGTTGGAGAAGACTCTTGAGAGTTCCTTGGATTGCAAGGAGATCCAACCAGTCCATCCTAAAGGAGACCAGTCCTGGGTGTTCATTGCAAGGACTGATGCTGAGGCTGAAACTCCAATACTTTGCCACCTTATGTGAAGAGTTGACCCATTGGAAAAGACCATGATTCTTGGAGGGATTGGGGGCAGGAGAAGGGTACCACAAAGGATGAAATGGCTGGATGGCATCACCTACTCAATGCACATGAGTTTGGGTGAACTCCGGGAGTTGGTGATGGACAGGGAGGCCTGGCGTGCTGTGATTCATGGGGTCACAAAGAGTCAGACATGACTGAGTGACTGAACTGAACTGACGATTCTAATGTAATTTTAGTTTGCTGTAGGGTCTTAAATTTTTGAATCATTATTAGTCTTCCTTCCTAGGCATAGAGGGAAGCTTCCTCACCCCCAAAAATTTAAGACTCTCTGGAGTGCTTATTGTAGGATATGTAATGAAATGAGTTAGGAAATGAATCGTTTGTTTGCTGCCCTGAATTTTTATAGTTCTTGATGCCTGAAACTGGATTATTTTCTTGGTTGCAGGTAGTTGCATCTTTCAAAATTGCTGCTCCATTTTGAAAACATCTTGAGTAAATAAAATAAGCAACATTAATCAAAGATACAATCAAAATCCTAATATTTCCAAAGGCCTTATTATACACATTTGGACACAGTAGTGCTTATCCATTTAACCACATTTGCAACCAAGACACTCTCCTCTTTTCTTTTCTCACTCCTCCAAATGCATTCACCTATGAATAAATGAACAAATGGATTGGAGATGCATAATTGATGTAAGAGACAACTTTGGAAGATTGTTTCATGTGCTAAAAGGAATGTATAGGGGAAAAAAGTTTAGCAGTCTCTGAATTGTCACTGGTATTTAGCTCTTTGCTGCTGCTGCTGCTTCTAAGTTGCTTCAGTCTTGGCCAACTCTGTGCGACCCCATAGATGGCAGCCCACCAGGCTCCCCCATCCCTGAGATTCTCCAGGCAAGAAACTGGAGTGGGTTGCCATTTCCTTCTCCAGTGCATGAAAGTGAAAAGTGAAAGTGAAGTCGCTTAGTCTGTCCGACCCTCAGCGACCCCATGGACTGCAGCCTTCCAGGCTCCTCCATGCATGGGATTTTCCAGGCAAGAGTGCTGGAGTGGAGTGCCATTGCCTTCTGCATTTAGCACTTTGGTCTTGTTTTAATTCTGTACCTTTCAGTACTTTCAAATTCACCGGGTGAACTCGAGGTGCTACTTGCTATACATGAGACTCAAGGTAAAGTGAGTGAGGGTAACTTCACTTCTGTCTGTATCATGCTACATAATTTTATCCTTAAGATGTTTTTAGCATAATTTGTTATAGTTTTACTTTGTTTTGGGCTTTAGAATAATAAACACAGAGGTTATGAACCAACTTGAATATTTTAGAGAAGACTTTTAGATTCAGCTACCTAGTTACTTTCTTCTGAGGTAACTGTTATGTCGAATCTTGGGGTTAGTTAATATTTATTATGCTCAAAGGACTGAATAATTTAATTATATTTTATTCTAAAGGAAGTTTTTATTTTGAAGTAATCTGTGTAGAAGATATGTTCTGTTTTGGTTGTTAGGAAATGTTTGGGAGGATGGCAGTATGAGACAAATTATAATGAAAAATGTATACAGCCACTGCAGAGATAACCCCTGTAGTTTACTGCTATTCATACTAGCAGTGAATCCAGTAAAGCCAATTGGACTTTCTCAATTCCTTGGAATTAATTATGTGGATATTTCTCACCTATGCCTTGTACAGATTATAAAGTAAGTTAGATAAAAGCTTATGAATAAAAAGTGAATTTCAGTTCAATCCAGTCACTAAATCATGTCTGACTCTTTACAACCCCATGGACTGTAACATGCCAGGCTTCCCTGTCCATTACCAACTGCTGGAGCTTGCTCAAACTCATGTCCATCAAGCTGGTGATGCCACCCAACCATCTCATTCTGTCATCTTCTGTACTTTTTAGTAAAAAGTGAATTCACTAGTACTCTTTTATTCTTTCTACCCTATTTCTTGCTCCAAAAGAGAAAGAGGGAATCATATAAACACAGTGTGATGATAATTTTCTACTGTGAATCGTCCAGCTGAGATGATAGTAAGTGTGCAGAAAGAGATTTTCCTTGTCTGTTTTAAGAAGAAATACTAGCAAGCACCCTCTTAAACCCAGTGAAGAAAGGAAAAATTGCATTGACTTGTGGATAGAAATTTTTTTTTAATCATATGTAACAAAAGCTTATTGTGTTCAAGCTTTTATATACCCTTGCACATGCCAGAAGACAGTGGAATTTATATTCAGAAGCCAAGATCTAGGGGTTGGCTCATAGCAATAATCTCCTTGATGATAATTGACCTAGGGATGGCAATTCATACCAATGAGTTGTAAGGAGAGGATCTAGGAGGTTTACCCACCCTCTGCCATGGACATGAGCTGGCAAAACAACCATTCTCCAGAACAGAGCTCATCACTGCAGCAGAGGATATCTTGACCTTTAGAGCCCGCACTCAATAGTGATTTATACATAACTTTCAATCACATTTCACTAGCAAAAGTGAGTCACATGGCCACATCTAACATCATGGGTATAGGAACATGCAAATCAACAGGTGCCAGGGAAGTGACCAGAGATATCTGTTGGTAAATACTAATGGATATCACATTATTTTTTTCTTTGAGTATCATTCTTTGTCTTGCTCACGGGCAAAGTAGGACACTATGACACTGAAGAAGAGATTGCCAAGAGACTGGCAGGAGAAGTGGTCCAGAGACCAGAGATTAAGTTAGTTTCTAAGTCTATCTTATCTTTAGATTTTATGCCCCCTTTTGGTAGCATACATCAATACTTTTGGAGAAGGAAATGGCAACTCACTCCAGTAATTCTTGCCTGAGAAATCCCATGGACAGAGGAGTCTGCAGGGCTGCAGTCCCTGGGGTCTCAAGAGCCAGACACGACTTAGTGACTAAACCATCAATACTTTATTCTCTCCTTATTCTTTTAACATTTATGGCATGAATATATATCACATTATATATTCTTTATCCATTCTTTGTATTATTACTTTTGGGACATAATTGCTTTACAGTGTTGTGTTAGTTTCTGCTGTATCACAGCGTGAATCAACTGTATGTATACATATATACCCTCCCTCTTAAGCCTCCGTCCCAGCCCTCATCCTGCACCTCTAGGTCGCCACAGAGCGCTGAACTGAGCTCCCTGTGCTGTACAGCAGCTTCCTGCTAGCTTTCTATTATACCCATGGTGGTGGATATAAGTGCTGCTCTCCCAATCTGTCCCAACCTCCCCTACCCCCGTTGTGTCCACAGTCTGTTCTCTATGTCTGCATCTTTATCTCTGCCCTGTAAATAGGTTCATCTGTAACATTTTTCTAGATTCCATATATATGGATTGACATATGGTATTTATTTTTATCTTTCTGACTTACTTGACTCTGTATGATCTTTGATCTGATCAATATACACAGGTTTTAAGCCGGTCTTAGTTGATTTTTCTCTTAATTTTCAGCCAGAATTCCCTACCTAATACGTGTTTATTATCAAATGCTTTTTGAGTCCATATCATCATCCAGGACCCATTCTAAAGAAAGGAGACCCAGCAACTCATTTTTCAGGCCACAGCCTCCCTTTGGGATCTTACATTCCTGTGAGATTTATATTGGAAACTGTAGTAAAATGTAAACTGAAGCTCTGCACACAGGAAGTATACTATTCCCCTATGTTTCAGTAGAGCAGTTTCTTCCTTTATATCATATCTAAAATCCTTACAAATAAGCAAAGGTGAACTTGCTATATCTCATTGTAAAAACTGCACAGAAAGGCAGATGCTTGCTATTTATTTCCCTGGCTCTGGGCTCTGAGGCTCTGACATGATTGGCAATTGGACACTGGAAACTTGGCCATCTCATCAAATTCTACTATTTTTGAAATGTCACAGAACAGCAACAAAGTTTTAGTGAGAAGCTTGGGCAATAGTGTAAGTTCTATCTAGGGTACATTTTTGATCCATTCTGAATTATGTCTTACACCTAAAGGCCAAATAAAACAAAATTAGAGGTTATTGTTTATTTTTTTAAGGACATAAAAAATTCAGTACTGTGAGTTTTAGAGACAGGAAAGAGAAAGTGAGTCAGAAGTGGACCTTTAAGGTGGAGAACCAATGAAAGCTTTACATGTTCTCAGCTACCTTAACAGTCTCTATTGATTCTGACTCTCCTTCATCTGCTTTATGAGTTCCATCATATCAGTGTGCCCTAGAGATATCAGCATGCTCAGAAAAATATTAGCAATCTGTCTACACAAAAAGACTGACTAGCCCTGGACCTCCAGCACTGCCTCGAGAACTATGTTGAGAATTCTGATTCCACATTTCATGAGAAGTAGTGCCATGTCTGATTAGTAGCATCTGTGGTGGGGTCAGAAAGGAGGATTAATTACACAGAATTTTCCATTATTTGTTATCCTTGATCAGTATATTTGCTTACAGGTGAGTGAAAAATTTGGATTTCATCTTTTGGCAGAAGAGAGAAAACGTATTAGTTATGCAGATTTCAGGGTCCAAACTAAAAAATAAATATAGATACCATTAGGAATATGAAGTCAAGTGGGCCTTATGAAGCATCACTGCAGACAGTGCTAGTGGAAGTGATGGAATTCCAGGTGAACTATTTCAAATCCTAAAAGATGATGCTGTTAAAGTACTGCACTCAACATGCCAGCAAATTTGGGAAACTTAGCAGTTGCCACAGGGCTGGAAAAGGTCAATTTTCATTCCAGTCCCAAAGAAAGGTAATGCCAAAGAATGCTCAAACTACCACACAATCATACTCATCTCACACTAGCAAAGTAATGCTCAAAATTCTCCAAGCCAGGCTTCCACGGTATGTTAGCCATGAATTTCCAGGTGTTCAAGCTGGATTTAGAAAACGCAGAGGAATCAGAGATCTGATTGCCAACATCCACTGAATCATCAAAAAAGTGAGAGAGATTCAGAAAAACATCTATTTCTGCTTTATTGACTATGCCAAAGTCTTTGACTGTGTGGATGACAACAAACTGTGGAAAATTTTTCAAGAGATGGGAATACCACACCACCTTACTTGCCTCCTGAGAAATCTGTATGCAGATCAAGAAGCAACAGTTAGAACTGGACATGGAACAAGACTGGTTCCATATTGGGAAAGGAGTACATCAAGGTTGTATACTGTCACTCTGCTTATGTAACTTATATGCAGATTACATCATGCAAAATGCCAGGCTGGATGAAGCACAAGCTGGAATCAAGATTGCTGGGAGAACTATCAATCACCTCATATATACAGGTGACAGCACCCTATGGGAGAAAGTGATGAAGAACTAAAGAGCCTCTTGATGAAAGTGAAATAGGAGAGTGAAAAAGTTGGCTTAAAACTCAGTGTTCAGAAAACTAAGACCATGGCATCCGGTCCCATCACTTGATGACAAATAGATGGGGAAATAGTGGAAATGGTGAGAGACTTTATTTTCTTGGGCTCCAAAATCACTGCAGATGGTGACTGCAGACATGGAAGTAAAAGATGCTTGCTCCTTGGAAGGAAAGCTATGACCAACCTAGACAGTGTATTAAAAAGTAGAGACATTACCTTGCCGACAAAGGTCTGTCTAGTCAAAGCTATGGCTTTTCAAGTAGTCATGTATGGATATAAGAGTTGGACTATAAAGAAAGCTGAGCACCGAAGGATTGATGCTTTTGAACTGTGGTGTTAGAAAAGACTCTTTGAGAGTCCCTTCAACAGCAAGACCAAACCAGTCAATCCAAGGAAATCAGTCCTGAATATTCATTGGAACGACTGATGCTGGAGCTGAAACTTCAGTACTTCCACCACCTGAGGCAAAGAGTTAACTCATTGGAAAAGACCCTGATTCTGTGAAAGACTGAGGGCGAGAGGAGAGGGGATGACAGAGATGAGACGGTTGGATGGCATCACCAATTTGATGGACATGAGTTTGAGCAAGCTCCAGGAGTTGGGGAGGGCAGCCTGGTGTGCTGCATTCCATGCAGTCACAAAGAGTAGGACACAACTGAAGAACTGTTTAGAAGCCCAACTTTTCTTGGTAGTCAATAAGAGGGAACCTTTTCTGAAAATTATGATAAAGTAGACAGTCATATGGAGTATCATATCTGACATTCTAAAAGAGGATACAATGACACAGGTTCTATTTATTGCTACTGAATTTGTTTTGGGGGCTTCCTGGGTGGCTCAGTGGTAAATAATCTGCCTGCCAATGCAGGAGACACAGGTTTGATCCCTGGGTTGTGACGATCCCCTGGAGGAGGAGATGGCCACCAATTCTAGTATTCTTGTCTGGAGAATTTTATGGACAAGGGAGCCTGGTGGGCTACAGTCCATGGGGTTGCAAAGATTCAGACATAACTAAGCAACTGAACATACATATTATGCTGCTAAGTCACTTCAGTCGTGTCCGACTCTGTGTGATCCCATAGATGGCAGCCCAAGGGCTCCCCAGTCCCTGGGATTTTCCAGGCAAGAGCACTGGAGTGGGTTGTCATTTCCTTCTCCAATGTGTGAAAGTGAAAAGTGAAAAGGAAGTCGCTCAGTCGTGTCCAACTCTTAGCGACCCCATGGACTGCAGCCCACCAGGCTCCTCCGTCCATGGGATTTTCCAGGCAAGAGTACCGGAGTGGGATGCCATTGCCTTCTCCAGTACATATTATAATGCATATTATTTTTATTTCTTACACTGACTCTAAGTAAAGATTAGAGGGGGATTATGTGGCACAATTCATTGAAAATAACAGTTGATATGACACTATGATGATGGAGCCTACGTATACTGTTCTCTATCTATATAAGTAGATTCAAGAAATTTCTGGAGAGATTGACACACTAAATGTACTTTAAGCACCTTCTATGAAGATTCTTTCTCCCAGATAATCTTTGAATTTATAAGCTTAATATTATGATACTACAAGCTTTATATTATATTTAGTGACGAGAGGACACATACCAAAATTTTAAATATTCTATGTGGCCAGGTAGTTTTGGGAAAACTATGTACAATTTAAGTATAGGAAATAATATATATGTAATAAAATTATAATAATATAATAATATGTAGAATCTATTTTATATACAAATATCAGAGATCCGATTTTTCTCTTCACGTGCTACTGAGGCAAACACCCAGAACTAATGCTAGTGTTAAATGAAGGATTTTTTTTTAAAATTGTCATTGGATGCAAGCAATTCACCAGGATACAAAATGAGTCAATTTTATATCTGGTTGCTAGGCTTCTAACCAGGAGTCTAGCAAAGATTCTAGAAACACTAGAATGTTATTTATTTCAAATAAACTCAATGGTGGGAAATTATTTATATATAGTTGAACTCAATCAAATCTGAACAATTGATGGATATTTGATTAGAGTGGAGGTAGGGAACTACCCCTGATATGTGACAGATATTGGCAGCCAGTGGTCTGAACTCTATCCCTTTATCCATCTGTGCCATCTTCAGAGACAAAATTCTGATTTTCCCATTTTGTGTTTGTAGTTTTATTTATGTTTTAATTTGGCTGTGTCAGGTCTTAGTTGTGGCATACAGGATCTTTAGTTGCAAATGCAGACTCTTAGTTGTGGCTTAGTTACTTAGTTCAGTCGCTCAGTCGTGTCCAACTCTCTGCAACTGCATGAATCATAGCACGCCAGGCCTCCCTGTCCATCACCAACTCCCGGAGTTTACTCAGACTCACGTCCATCGAGTCAGTGATGCCATCCAGCCATCTCATCCTCTTGACGTCCCCTCCCCCCTCCGCCCCCCCCACCGCTCCCAATCCTTCCCAGCAGCAGAGTCTTTTCCAGTGAGTCAACTCTTCGCATGAGGTGGCCAAAGTATTGGAGTTTCAGCTTTAGCATCATTCCTTCCAAAGAAATCCCAAGGCTGATCTTCAGAATGGACTGGTTGGATCTCCTTGCAGTCCAGGGGACTCTCAAGAGTCTTCTCCAACACCACAGTTCAAAAGCATCAATTCTTCAGCGCTCAGCTTTCTTCACAGTCCAACTCTCACATCCATACAAACCACAGGAAAAACCATAGCCTTGACTAGACGGACCTTAGTCGGCAAAGTAATGTCTCTGTTTTTGAATATGCTATCTAGGTTGGTCATAACTTTTCTTCCAAGGAGTAAGCGTCTTTTAATTTCATGGCTGTAGTCACCATCTGCAGTGATTTGGGAGCCCCCAAAAATAAAGTCTGACACTGTTTCCACTGTTTCCCTGGCTATTTCCCATGAAGTGATGGGACCGGATGCCATGATCTTCGTTTTCTGAATGTTGAGCTTTAAGCTAACTTTTTCACTCTCCTCTTTTACTTTCATTAAGACACTTTTTAGTTCCTCTTCACTTTCTGCCATAAGGGTGGTGTCACCTGCATATCTGAGGTTATTGATATTTCTCCCAGCAATCTTGATTCCAGCTTGTGTTTCTTCCAGTCCAGCATTTCTCATGATGTACTCTGCATAGAAGTTAAATAAGCAGGATGACAATATACAGCCTTGACACACTCTTTTTTCTATTTGGAACCCGTCTGTTGTTCCATGTCCAGTTATAACTGGTGCTTCCTGACCTTTATACAGATTTCTCAAGAGGCAGGTCAGGTGGTCTGGTATTCCCATCTCTCTCAGAATTTTCCATAGTTTACTCTGATCCACACAGTCAAAGGCTTTGGCATGGTCAATAAAGCAGACATAGATGTTTTTCTGAAACTCTCTTGCTTTTTGCATGATCCAGCGGATGTTGGCAATTTGATCTCTGGTTCCTCTGCCTTTTCTAAAGCCAGCTTGAACATCTGGAAGTTCACGGTTCACGTATTGCTAAAGCCAGGCTTGGAGAATTTCGAGCATTACTTTACTAGCATGTGAGGTGAGTCCAATTGTGCAGTAGTTTGAGCATTCTTTGGCATTGCCTTTCTTTGGGATTGGAATGAAAACTGACCTTTTCCAGTCCTGTGGCCACTGCTGAGTTTTCCAAATTTGCTGGCATAGTCAGTGTAGCACTTTCACAGCATTATCTTCTAGGATTTGAAACATCTCAACTAGAATTCCATCACCTCCACTAGCTTTGTTCTTAGTGATGCTTTCTAAGGCCCACTTGACTTCACATTCCAGGATGTCTGGCTCTAGATGAGTGATCACATGATTGTGATTATCCAGGTCATGAAAATCTTTTTGTACAGTTCTTCTCTGTATTCTTGCCACCCCTTCTTAATATCTTCTGCTTCTGTTAGGTCCAGACAATTTCTGTCCTTTATTGAGCCCATCTTTGCATGAAATGTTCCCTTGGTATCTCTAATTTTCTTCAAGAGATCTCTAGTCTTTCCCATTCTGTTCTTTTCCTCTATATCTTTGCATTGATCACTGAAGAAGGCTCTCTTATCTCTTCTTGCTTTCTTTGGAACTCTGCATTCAGATGCTTATATCTTTCCTTTTCTCCTTTGCTTTTCACCGCTCTTCTTTTCACAGATATTTGTAAGGCCTCCCCAGACAGCCATTTTGCTTTCTTGCATTTCTTTTCCATGCAGATGGTCTTGATCCCTGTCTCCTGTACAGTGCCACGAACCTCATTCCATAGTTCATCAGGCACTCTATCTGTCAGATCTAGGCCCTTAAATCTATTTCTCCCCTCCACTGTATAATCATAAGGGATTTGATTTAGGTCATACCTGAATGGTCTAGCGATTTTCCCTACTTTCTTCAATTTAAGTTGAATTTGGTAATAAGGAGTTCATGATCTGAGCCACAGTCAGCTCCTGGTCTTGTTTTTGTTAACTGTATAGAGCTTCTCCATCTTTGGTTGCAAAGAATATAATCAATCTGATTTTGGTGTTGACCATCTGGTGATGTCCATGTGTAGAGTCTTCTCTTGTGTTGTTGGAAGAGGGTGTTTGCTATGACCAGTGCCTTTTATTGGCAAAACTCTATTAGTCTTTGCCCTGCTTCATTCCACATTCCAAGGCCAAATTTGCCTGTTTCTTAGTTGTGGCCTGTAGGTTCTAATTTTTTGACCAGGGGTTGAACGTGTGCCCCCTGCATTGGGAACATGTCTTAGCTACTGGACCACCAACAAAGTCAGATTTTCCCCCCTTTGACAAAGCTAGAGCAATAGTTTAATTTTCTCATAGTATTCTTGAATCTCCACATGAGTGTTGTGATGGGCATTGATGCTTGCCTCTTTAGTATTCATCTCATCTTTCCTCTTCTTAGCAGTGCTCCAAACTTCTCAGTCATGTTCATGAATGGAATTGATCTCACTCCTAATTTCTGTAATTTTGCCCTAGTTTTCTTAAGTCATTCAAAATATGTTACCTTCTTGGCCACAGCATTAGACTCATGCATAGTCACAGGACCCAGAAAAGGTCAATAAGAGTCAATGAGACTCAACTAAAGGTTTTTAGTTAAGCTTTGAAATAGCAGGTTGATTTTCCCCCGGTGAAAGTGGACCAGGAAGTACAGTGCTGCTGACATGCTGCTATCACTTTTGAAATTATGTAGAAATGGCAGCCATTCCAGTACTCTTTCCTGGAAAATCCCATGGAGGGAGGAGCCTGGTGGGCTGCAGTCCATGGGGTCACTGATGTTGGACACGACTCAGTGACTTCACTTTCACTTTTCACTTTTATGCATTGAAGGAGATGGCAACTCACTCCAATGTCCTTGCCTGTAGAATCCCAGGGACGGTGGAGCCTGATAGGCTGCCGTCTATGGGGTCACACAGAGTCGGACACGACTGAAGTGACTTAGCAGCAGCAGCAGAAAGAGCCTTATGAGTAAGGAGCTGATTGTGAGAAAGCATTGCTTAGAAATCACATGAAAAGATGCTCAACATCACTCATTATTAGAGAACTGCAAATCAAAACTGCAGTGAACTATCTCATGCCAGTCAGAATGGCTGCCATCAAAAAGTCAACAAACAATAAATGCTGAAGAGGATGTGGAGAAAAGGGAACCCTCTTACACTGCTTGTGGAAAGGCAAACTGGTACAGTCACAGTGGAGAACAGTATGGAGATTCCTGAAAAAACTGGAAATAAAACAACCATACAACCTAGAAATCCCAGTGCTGGGCATATACGCCGAGGAAACAAGAATTAGAAGAAACACATGCACCCCAATGTTCACTGCATCACTGTTCAATAGCTAGGACATGGAAGCATCCTAGATATATATTGGCAAATGAATGGATAAGAAGCTCTGCTACCTATACACAGTGAAATATTACTCAGCTATAAAAAGAACACACTTGAGTCAGTTTTAATGAGGTGGATGAAACTGGAGCCTCTTAAACAGAGTGAAGTAAGTCAGAAAGAGAAACACGGATACAGTATATTAACACACATATATGGAATTTATAAATATGGTAATGACAATCCTATATGCAAGGCAGCAAAAGAGACACAGATGTAAAGAACAGACTTTTGGACTATATGGGAGAAGGGGAGGGTGGGATGATTTGAAAGAATAGTATTGAAACATGTATATTACCATATGTAAAATAAATGACCAGTGCAAGTTTGATGTATGAAGCAGGGCACTCAAAGCCAGTGCTCTGGGACAACCCAGTGGGCTGGGCTGGGAAGGGAGGTGGGAAGGGGGTTCAGGATGGGGGAACACATGTGCACCCATGGCTGATTCATGTCGATGTGTGTCAAAAACCACCACAACATTGTAAAGTAACTATCTTCCAATTAAAATTAATTAATTTTAAAAATCATTTTTAAAAAGGTAATAATAGCAAAAAGAAATGGTGGCAAGTTTGGTTGGGTTGGGGAGAAGAAAGAAGGGAAGTTAACCTGTGAAAGTAGGAAGTGTTGCCAAGAAAAGATGAAAAGAAGAAAATGGATCTGAGTTCACATAATCACATAATGAGTCCTTGGTAAATTCACAATGAAGCTCTTCTAACCGCTAAAGTCATCAATTTATACCATGTAGGTATGTGTATGTTGTTGGTGTCTACTCTGGAAGCATCAAGCCCAGGCTTATTAATGGAAGTCTGTGGGTTTTATTTTAAACTCTCAGGTTCTGTGTTTTTGGAAAAAAAAAAAAAAAAAGTCAGTATAGGAGATAGCACTTTAGTAAAGTTTATACTTTAATATGAAACTGAAATAACTATTTCATTTTGAACTGTACCTTCACCATGTTGCAGTCTGTTGCCTTTTTTCTAGTTTTCCCAGCAAATCATTTGAAGTCTTATTAATATTCATTGGTATCTCAGAAATAGAACTTCAGGGTGTTTGTAGAGTCAACTGTATTCAATTGTTCCCAAAATTTTCCACTAAGTAAAGTGATAAAAATGAAGATTCTGAAAGTCTCATTCTCTTTTCTTCTGTGACCCCTTTAGAGACAAGATACTCATAAAGGATAAAATGAAACTGTGTGCATGAATATAAAAATTAGTCCAATTTGCAATGAACTGAAAGGGCCTAGGAAAGGAATTTGGGAATGAGATGCAGGGAAATAGTCACCCCAGGCAGAGTCCCTTGGAACTTTGCTATCATTGTGGCCTCATCTGCATATCAACAAGAAATTATATAGATTAATTTAACTTAATAAATGTACTCCTATTTCAGTTTTACAAACGTTTGCTTACACAGCCAAAACAAAGCTTGTCAAATAAATAAATAAAGGCCATGGCCTGATGGAGTTCATTATTTGTACTTTGTGTACCCCAGCCAGCTGTACATAATGGGGCACATCTGGAATGTGGGATCTAAAAGGGTCGCTAGTGGTAAATTATACAGATGGATCAGTACTTTCATCTATGAAGAGGCAGTAATACAAATAAAATTAATCTTGGGTTTTTTAAAAGGCAATATCTGACTGTTCTCAGAAATAATCGTTCTGGAGACAGATGAAGCAGGACTTGAGTCCTGACTCCTGTATTTTTCATTTGTGTGACCTCTCTAGTCTTTCACCATCTGTAAATTGAAAATAAAAATTGTACTTCCCATATAGGTTTGTAGTGAGGATTCGAGACGATTCATTCAAAGTGTTCATCTGTGTCAGACATTGAACTTAGAAGTAGAAGCGTATCTTGGTGACTATGAGCTTGTAAGTTAACAATCATTCTTAGCACAAAACAAAAAGGGATGCAGGAAAGCTCTGGGAGCTATTAGATATGTCTGTGACCCAAGGTGGTGGTGGTGGCCAGACTCATCAAACTGTGTAAGTTAAATGTGTGTATGCAATTCTTTGTATATCAGTTATACTGCAGTAAACATGGTTTAAAATGACATAAAGAAAATAAAAATAAAACAGCTTTGAAGGAAAAGTTGGTGTTAGAAAAAATTTCATTTATATATTAATATGCATAGTGCAAGTGAAAGTCACTCAGTCATATCTGACTCTTTGCGATCCCATGGACTATACAGTCCATGGAATTATCCAGGCCAGAATAATGGACTGGGTAGCCTTTCCCTTCTCCAGGGGATCTTCCCAACCCAGGGATCAAACCCAGGTCTTCTGCATTGCAGGCGGATTCTTTACCAGCTGAGCCACAAGGGAAGCTGACTAATATGTATAAAAATATATCTGTTGATTAAGACCATAAACTCTTGGGTAATTCTCCCTAGATTTGAATCTCAATTCTTCCATTGAATTCTCATATTATAAAATGTATCATACATAGAAATGTATAAAATATATTATAAATGTATATTTATGTGTAAATGAATACTAATCAGGTGAGCAGTTATGATTGTCAACAAATTTAAGGATTAGAGCATAGCAGTACATAATCTCTTTCAGTGTCCCTCTTTAATTTTATGGCTTCCTTTTCCCTTCACAGATGTAGCTTGGATTTTGAACATTGTCTTGCTTTCTTGCATAGTTTTCTTTCTGATATATATTTATGTATATGTCTCCAGTGGTATGGGCAAGAGTTTCTCTAAGGTATACTTAGTTTAGAATTACTGAGTCATATTTACTACTAATGCCAAAACTATTGCCTAAATAATTGTTAATAAATGACTTCCCCACCTGTAATGTGTGTGAATTTTAATTTTTCTGGCTTTATATCACTTTATATCACTTCATAGGAAATAGATGGGGAAACAGTGGAAACAGTGTCAGACTTTATTTTTTGGGCTCCAAAATCACTGCAGATGGTGATTGAAGCCATGAAATTAAAAGATGCTTACTCCTTGGAAGAAAAGTTATGATCCACCTAGATAGCATATTCAAAAGCAGAGACATTACCTTGCCAACAAAGGTCCATCTAGTCAAGGCTATGGTTTTTCCTGTGGTCATGTATGGATGTGAGAGTTGGACTGTGAAGAAGGCTGAGCACCGAAGAATTGCTACTTTTGAACTGTGGTGTTCGAGAAGACTCTTGAGAGTCCCTTGGACTGCAAGGAGATCCAACCAGTCCATTCTGAAGGAGATCAGCCCTGGGATTTCTTTGGAAGGAATGATGCTAAAGCTGAACTCCAGTACTTTGGCCACCTCATGCGAAGAGTTGACTCATTGGAAAAGACTCTGATGCTGGGAGGCATTGGGGGCAGGAGGAGAAGAAGATGACAGAGGATGAGATGGCTGGATGGCATCACTGACTCAGTGGAAGTGAGTCTGAGTGAACTCCGGGAGTTGGCGATGGACAGGGAGGCCTGGAGTGCTGTGATTCATGGGGTCGCAAAGAGTCGGACATGACTGAGTGACTGAACTGAACTGAACTGATACTATTTTATTTGATTTTGGGAGGGTGGAATGGGTATGTGGCAAGGGTGAGAGGAATTAGATGAGTGTGAAATAATACCTCACTGCATTTTCTGTAGCTTTATGAAAGTATAATTGACAATTTAAAACTATACATATTAAAGTACATCACTTGGTAATTTGATATACATATACATATGAAATAATCATCACAATCAAAGTAATTTTATGTCCATCATGTCACTTAGATTTTCTTTTCCTTTTATTAACACTGTATTTATTTTTTAATTTTAATTTTTATTGAAGTATAATTGATCTACAATGTTGATTTAGTTTTGTGTGTACAGTAAAATGATTCAGTTATATATACATATATATCTTTTTCAAATTCTTTTCCCTCATAGGTGATTATAAAATATTAAGTATAGTTCCCTGTCTTATACAGTAGGTCTTTATTGGTTATCTATTTTATATATAGTAGTGTACATATGTTAATCCCAACCTCCTAATTTATCCCTCTGTTCTTTCCCCTTTGGTAACCACAAGTTTGTTTTCTATGTCTGTTTGTCTACTTATGTTTGGTATATAAGTTCATTTGTATCATTTTTATAGATTCCATATATAAGTGATATCATATAATTGTCTTTCTTGGGCTTATTTCACTTAGTATAATAATATCTAAATCCATCTATCCTTTATTGATTCTTTTTTTCCTTTCTTCCTGACACTTAAGATCTACCCTCTTGCCAAATTTACCAGTGCAGTATTGTTTTATTCATTGTGTATAACTGAAACATCTCCCTTGACCAATATCTCCTCATATTCTCCTGCCCCCAGTGTCTAACATCTACCATTCTACTCTCTGCTTCTATTAATGTGATGATTTTGCATTCCACATATAAGTGAGATTATGCAGTATTTATCTTTCTTTGTCTGACTTATTTCACTTAGTATAATGCCTTTCAGGTTCAGCCATGTTCAAACAGATGGCAAGAATTCATCCTTATTCTTGCTGGATAATATTCCAAAATATATATATTACATTTTCTTTATCCACTCATTGCTAACAAACATTTGTTTTCATATCTTGACTAATGTGAATACTGCTTAAATGAACATGGGAGTGAGACTATGTCTTCAAGATTCTGATTTTATTTTCTTCAGATAAATACCCAGCTGGAGGATTGCTGGATTGTAAAATAATCTTTGGGGATAGCATTCTGAATAAAGCTAATCTCATCTGATTGTGGAAGCTAAGGGGGTCTATTGTCCTTTGTCCTGAGTTGTGATTGTCTTACTGGGCATTGTCACCAAACTTACACATTTTATTTTCTCCCTCTGGTATCTTCATGGTAGGGTCTGCTGGATATCATGGATCAAGCAGTAAAACTGGATCACTGCAGCCTGGGCAGTTGCTCTCTCCTTTGCTACTCTGGGTCTCATTCCTAGTTGAAAGTCATCTACATTGTCTGATATATATTATGAGCCCAGAAATCATCCTGAGGTGCAAGTGGATTAAATTACCCACATAATCTAAAAACGCCCACCAGGCAATGTGTTTTCCTCATGGCAAGAGGTGAGAGATGCGGTGATTTATTTATTACTTTAGAGAGAATGGCCCTCCACCATCACGACCCCTTGAATTCTAAATGTTATAGATGTGAGTGGTCTCTACACCAGAACAGAGCATCTTTCACACTCTAGATGACATATGTTTTGTCAAGGGCTTCAGCACACTGCGTTCTCTCCTCATGTGTGTTTCTGTGTCTTCACATGATTATCTTTTCTCTGTGTTTTTTCTCTCCTTATAAGATCAGGCACATTGGATTAAGGACCTACCCTACCAGACGTAAGTCACCTCATGTTAATCTATCTTACTGATATGAATGAAGTAGGTTCTATAATAGCTTCTCCTATGTCAGTCCTATATTCTAGAAGAATGGTCCCCAACCTTTCTGGCATCAGGGACAGTTTTCATAGAAGACAGTTTTTCCAGAGATTGGGATGGAATGGTTTGGGGATGATTCAAGCACATTAACATTTATTGTGTACTTTATTTCTGTTATTGTTACATCAGCTCCACCCAGATCATCAGGCATTAGATCCCAGAGGTTGGGGATCCCTGCTCTAGGGGAGAACCACCGTTAAAATTTTTAGCAATGTTTATTCTCTTCTCAGCACATTTGTTATGGCTTTGGTAACTGGTATGTCTTCTGGGTCTTCTGAAGCATAATCATTTGGTGGGTGTTCTGATTATACGTAGCACACCTATTTCAGCATGTCTGTTTCATTAATCCCTTAGTCTATTCTTTCACCACCTGCCACATAGTGATTCTAGCTGTTTAATTTCAGTCAGTACAGTTTTCCTTGCACCTGAAAGCATTGTAGTATGAGTTCATACACCAGGGTGTTAAATTCCTCTCCAGTTTTACTTCCATTGTTCTTGATCAAGCATTTTCACGCTTACCTTTCCATGGCTAGATCTCATAGCTCCTTTGATTGTGTCATTCTTATTTTTTCAGTCTCAGCACATCCTCAGCTGTGCTCTGCTAGGACTTAACCTATTAATAGGTCTACTGACCTGGAGGGAAAGTGGGAAGGGGGATGCTGTAGGGGGAGGTGCTGGAGGGAGATACACATTGCCTTGCATATGTGAGAGAAAGAGTCCTGTGATACCTTCAAGTACTTATAGGAAAGGTGCTGGCCATTTCTGAAGACTCAGAAATTTCATTAGATTCTGAATAGTCAGCATCTTCAGACCTTGCAATTAAATGCCCTGTCTCTATATTTCTGGTTACAATCACACTTACTTCCCTCTCATGCCTTTGCTCCTGTTTCCAACCATAGGCAACCACGAATCTAACCTTCTGTGGAAAAATTTTTTCTCGTTTCAAGAATGTTATTTACTGTAGTCATGCAGTACAAATATTTTAGAGTTGAGCTTTTCACACAATACAATTCCCTGGAGACTTGTTCTGTACATCTGTAATTTTTTCCTTTATATTGCTGATTAGCATGCCATCATATGATTGCACCATAGTTTGATCAAACACTTCACCCATTGAAGAATATCTAAGTTGTTTCCAGTTTCTTTTTTTCATTATGAATAAAGTCATTCAAAATATCAGTGTATAAGTGAAATATGAAATATACAGGTATTATTGTGGAGTAAATACATCAGAGTGCAATTGCTAGCTCTTATGGTAAATACTTGTTAAGTCTTATAAGAACATAGCAAACTATATTCTACAGTGACGTACTATTTTATGTTCCTATCAACAATGTATAATCAAGCCAGTGTCTCAATATCCAACATTTGATGGCCTTTTATATTGCCCATTTGACAAATAACTATATTTTAATTGGCAAGTTTACTAATAACTGATGATGTTGAACCACATTTAACGTGCTTGGTGGTGAGTGGTTTAGTTGCTAAGTTATGTTCAGCTCTTGTGACTCCATGGACTGTACCCCACTGGCTTCCTCTGCCCATAGGATTTCCTAGGCAAGAATATTAGAATGAGGTACCGTTTTCTTCTCCAGAGCATCTTCCTGACCTAGGGATTGAACCTGCACCTTGAATCCCCTGCATTGCAGGGTGGATTTTTTTACAGTTGAACCACCAGGGAAGCCCAAATAATTTAGTTATTCATTGTTATATTTATTCCCTGTGTCTTTGTGTGCCTGCTCGATCCTGTCCAAATTATTTGTGATCCTATGACTGTAGCTGCTTTTAATGAGCGAGGGGTGGGGATGCAAGAATACTGGAGATATTGCCGACTCCAGGGGATATTGCCAACCCAGGGATTGAACCCAGGTCTCCCACATTATAAGTTGATGCTTTACCATCTGAGCCACCAGGGAAGTCAGATTCAGACTTAAATTGAAGAAAGTAGGGAAAACCACTAGACCATTCAGGTATGACTTAAATCAATTCCCTTATGATTATACAGTGGAAGTGAGAAATAGATTTAAGGGCCTAGATCTGATAGATAGAGTGCCTGATGAACTATGGTGGAGGTTCATGACATTGCACAGGAAACAGGGATCAAGACCATCCCCATGGAAAAGAAATTCAAAAATTCTGTCTGGGGAAGCCTTACAAGTAATTGTGAAAAGAGAAGTGAAAAGCAAAGGAGAAAAGGAAAGATATAAGCATCTGAATGCAGAGTTCCAAAGAATAGCAAGAAGAGATAAGAAAGCCTTCTTCAGTGATCAATGCAAAGAAATAGAGGAAAAGAACAGAATGGGAAAGACTAGAGATCTCTTCAAGAAAATTAGAGATACCAAGGGAACATTTCATGCGAAGATGGGCTCAATAAAGGAGAGAAATGGTAGGGACCTAGCAGAAGGAGAAGATATTAAGAAGAGGTGGCAAAAATACACAGAACTGTACAAAAAGATTTTCACGAACCAGATGATCATGATGGTGTGATCACTACCCTAGAGCAAGACATCCTGGAATGTGAAGTCAAGTGGGCCTTAGAAAGCATCTCTATGAACAAAGCTAGTGGAGGTGATGGCAATTCAGTTGAGCTATTTCAAATCCTGAAAGATGATGCTGTGAAAGTGCTGCACTCAATATGCCAGCAAATTTGGAAAATTCAGCAGTGGCCACAGGACTGGAAAAGGTCAGTTTTCATTCCAATCCCAAAGAAAAGCAATGCCAAAGAATGCTCAAACTACTGAACAATTGCACTCATCTCACATGCCAGTAAAGTGATGTTCAAAATTCTCCAAGCCAGGTTTCAGCAATACGTGAACCGTGAACTTCCATATGTTCAAGCTGGTTTTAGAAAAGGTAAAGGAACCAGAGATCAAATTGCCAACATCCACTTGATCATGCAAAAAGCAAGAGAGTTCCAGAAAAACATCTATTTCTGTTTTATTGACTATGCCAAAGCCTTTAACTGTGTCGATCACAATAAACTTTGGAAAATTCTGAGAGAGATGGGAATACCAGACCACCTGACCTGCCTCTTGAGAAAACTGTATAAAGGTTAGGAAGCAATAGTTAGAACTGGACATATAACAACAGACTGGTTCCAAATAGGAAAAGGAGTACGTCAAGGCTGTATATTGTCACCCTGCTTATTTAACTTCTATGCAGAGTACATCATGACAAATGCTGGACTGGAAGAAACACAAGCTGGAATCACGATTGCTGGGAGAAGTATCACTAACCTCAGATATGCAGATGACACCACCCTTATGGCAGAAAGTGAAGAGGAGCTAAAAGCCTCTTGATGAAAGTGAAAGAGGACAGTGAAACCATTGGCTTAAAGCTCAACATTCAGAAAAGGAAGATCATGGCATCTGGTCCCATCACTTCATGGGAAATAGATGGGAAAACAGTGGAAACAGTGTCAAACTTATTTTGGGGGGCTCCCAAATCACTGCAGATGGTGACAGCAGCCATGAAATTAAAACACACTTACTCCTTGGAAGGAAAGTTATGACCAACCTAGATAGCATATTGAAAAGCAGAGACAATACTTGGCCAACAAAAGTCCATCTAGTCAAGGCTATGGTTTTTCCAGTGGTCATGTATGGATGCGGAGAAGGCTATGGAACCCCACTCAAGTACGTTTGCCTGGAAAATCCCATGGATGGACGAGCCTGGAAGGCTGCTGTCCATGGGGTCGCTGAGGGTCTGACATGACTGAGCGACTTCACTTTCACTTTTCACTCTCATGCATTGGAGAAGGAAATGGCAACCCACTCCAATGTTCTTGCCTGGAGAATCCCTGGGATGGGGAGCCTGGTGGGCTACCATCTATGGGCTCGCACAGAGTCAGACAGGACTGAAGTGACTTAGCAGCAGCAACAGCAGTGTGTATGGATGTGAGAGTTGGTCTGTGAAGAAAGCTGAGCACTGAAGAATTGATGCTTTTGAACTGTGGTGTTGGAGAAGACTCTTGAGAGTCTCTTGGACTGTAAGAAGATCCAACCAGTCCATTCTGAAGGAGATCAGCCCTGGGATTTCTTTGGAAGGAATGATGCTAAAGCTGAAACTCCAGTACTTTGGCCACCTCATGCATAAAGTTGACTCACTGGAAAATACTTTGATGCTAGGAGGGATTGGGGGCAAGAGAGGCAGGGGACAACAGAGGATGAGATGGCTGGATGGCATCACTGACTCGATGGATGTGAATCTGAATGAACTCCGGGAATTGGTGATGGACAGGGAGGCCTGGCATGCTGTGATTCATGGGGTCACATAGAGTTGGACAAACTGAGCAACTGAACTGAACTGAGCTTGTCAGATATGATTGTTGAAATACTTTCTCCCTAACTGTGGTTTACAGTCTCATTATCTTAGCATTGTGTTTTGCAGGACAGTTTTTAATTTTAACCATGTCTAGCTTAACAAATATTCCTTTTGTGAAGCATACAAACTTGTGATATTGTATATAAGAAAGATCCAATGTCATATAGACTTTCTCCTATGTCATCTGCCAGTTTTATGGTGTTTCATTTCACATGTTGGTCTGTGATCCATTTTCGGAAAATTTTTGGTGATAAGATCTGTGTTTTACTTTTATTGTTCTTTCTGCATATGGATGTCCTATTATTCTAGGACTGTTTGTTGAATAGATCTTTGCTCCATTTTATTCACTGTGTTCCTTTGTCAGAGATAATTTTATATTATGGGGATATATTTCTAGGGAATATGACTGGTTTCTCTGTTTTTCATCTAGTTGTCTATTCTTTCATCAATGCCAAATATCTTGACTATTATAGCTTAATAGTAAGCCTTGAAGTTGAGCATGTCAGACCTCTAGCTTTGATCTAATCTTTCAATATGGAGTTGGTTATTTTGAGTCTTATACCTCTCCATATAAATATTAGAATCAGTTTGTCAATATCCACAAAATAACTTACCAGAATTTTGTAAGGATTGCATTTAATTTACAGATTAAATTGGAAAGACATAACATCTTGACAACACTGAGCCTTCTCATCCTCAAACTCTATCTATATTTATTTAGCTCTTTTTTTCCTTTGTTTCATGAGAGGTTTATTTTTCCTCAAATAGACCTTGTACCTACTATGTTAGATTTATATCTGAGCATTTTCACTTTTTTGGAGCTAATGTAAATGGCATTGTGTTTTTATTTCCTAATCCACTTGTTCATTCAGTTCAGTCAATTAAGTTGCTTAGTCGTGTCCGACTCTTTGCAACCCCATGAATCACAGCACGCCAGGCCTCCCTGTCCGTCACCAATTCCCGGAGTTCACTCAGACTCACGCCCATCGAGTCAGTGATGCCATCCAGCCATCTCATCCTCTGTCGTCCCCTTCCCCTCCTGCCCCCAATCCCTCCCAGCATCAGAGTCCTTTCCAATGAGTCAACTTTTTGCATGAGGTGGCCAAAGTACTGGAGTTTCAGCTTTAGCATCATTCCTTCCAAAGAAATCCCAGGGCTGATCTCCTTCAAAATGGACTGGTTGGATCTCCTTGCAGTCCAAGGGACTCCCAAGAGTCTTCTCCAACATCACAGTTCAAAAGCATCAATTCTTCAGCACTCAGCCTTCTTCATAGTCCAACTCTCATATCCATACATGACCACTGGAAAAACCATAGCCTTGACTAGATGGACGTTATTGGCAAAGTAATGTCTCTGCTTTTGAATATTGTATCTAGATTGGTTATAACTTTTGTTCCAAGGAGTAAGTGTCTTTTACTTTCATGGCTGCAGTCACCATCTGCAGTGATTTTGGAGCCCCCAAAAATAAAGTCTGACACTGTTTCCACTGTTTCCCCGTCTATTTCCCATGAAGTGATGGGACCAGTTGCCATGATCTTCGTTTTCTGAATGTTGAGCCTTAAGCCAACTTTTCACTCTCCTCTTTCACTTTCATCAAGAGGCTTTTTAGCTCCTCTTCACTTTCTGCCATAAGGGTGGTGTCATCTGCATATCTGAGGTTATTGATATTTCTTCCGGCAATCTTGATTCCAGCTTGTGTTTCTTCCAGTCCAGTGTTTCTCATATAAGTTAAATAAGCAGGGTGATAATATACAGCCTTAATGCACTCCTTTTCTGATTTGGAACCAGCCTATTGTTCCATGTCCAGTTCTAATTATTGCTTACTGACCTGCATACAGATACCTCAAGAGGCAGGTCAGGTGGTCTGGTATTCCCATATCTCTCAGAATTTTCCAGAGTTTATTGAGATCCACACAGTTAAAGGCTTTGGCATAGTCAATAAAACACACGTAGATGTTTTTCTTGAACTCTCTTGCTTTTTCCATGATCCAGCGGATGTTGGCAATTTGATCTCTGGTTCCTCTGCCTTTTCTAAAACCAGCTTGAACATCTGAAAGTTCACGGTTCAGGTATTGCTGAAGCCTGGCTTGGAGAATTTTGAGCATTACTTTACTAGCGTGTGAGGTGAGACCAATTGTGTAGTAGTTGGAGCATTCTTTGGCATTGCCTTTCTTTGGGATTGGAATGAAAACTGACCTTTTCCAGTCCTGTGGCCACTGCTGAGTTTTCCAAATTTGCTGGCATATTGAGTGCAGCACTTTCGCAGCATCATCTTTCAGGATTCGAAATAGCTCCACTGGAATGCCATCACCTCCACTAGCTTTGTTCATAGTGATGCTTTTTAAGGCCCACTTGATTTCACATTCCAGGATGTCTGGCTCTAGATGAGTGATCACACCATCATGATTATCCAGGTTATGAAGATCTTTTTTGTACAGTTCCTCTGTGTATTCTTACTACCTCTTCTTAGTGTCTTCTGCTTCTGTTAGGTCCAGACCATTTGTGTTCTGTATCGAGCCCATCTTTGCATGAAATGTTCCTTTGGTATCTCTAATTTTCTTCAAGAGATCTCTAGTCTTTCCCATTCTGTTCTTTTCCTCTATTTCTTTGCATTGATTGCTGAAGAAGGCTTTCTTATCTCTTCTTGCTATTCTTTGGTACTCTGCATTCAGATGCTTATCTTTCCTTTTCTCCTTTGCTTTTTTCACAATTACCTGTAAGTCTTCCTCAGACAGCCATTTTGCTTTTTTGCATTTCTTTTCCATGCAGATGGTCTTGATCCCTGTCTCCTGTACAATGTCACGAACCTCATTCCATAGTTCATCAGGCACTCTGTCAGATCTAGGCCCTTAAATCTATTTCTCACTTCCACTGTATAATCATACGGGATTTAGCTCATGCCTGAATGGTCTAGAGATTTTCCCTACTTTCTTCAACTTAAGTTGAATTTGGTGATAAGGAATTCATGATCAGAGCCACAGTCAGCTCCTGGTCTTGTTTTTGTTTACTGTATAGAGCTTCTCCATCTTTAGCTGCATACAATATAATCAGTCTGATTTGGGTGTTGACCATCTAGTGATGTCCATGTGTAGAGTCTTCTCTTGTGTTGTTGGAAGAGGGTGTTTGCTATGACCAGTGCATTATCTTGGCAAAACTATTAGTCTTTGCCCTGCTTCATTCCACATTCCAAGGCCAAATTTGCCTGTTACTCTGTGTTTTTGACTTCCTACTTTTGCATTCCGGTCTTCTATAATGAAAAGGACATCTTTTTGGGGTGTTAGTCTAAAAGGTCCTTTCGATCTTCATAGAACCAAACAATTTCAGCTTCTTCAGCATTACTGGTTGGAGCATAGACTTGGATTACCATGATATTGAATGGTTTGCCTTGGAAACAAATAGAGATCATTCTGTCATTTTTGAGATTGCATCCATGTACTGCATTTCAGACTCTTTTGTTGACCATGATGGCTACTCCATTTCTTCTGAGGGATTCCTGCCTGCAGTAGTAGATATAATGGTCATCTGAGTTAAATTCACCCATTCCAGTCCATTTTAGTTCACTGATTCCTAGAATGTTGACGTTCACCCTTGCCATCTCTAATTTGACCGCTTCCAATTTGCCTTGATTCATGGACCTGACATTCCAGGTTCCTATGCAATATTGCTCTTTACAGCTTTGGACCTTGCTTTTGTCACCAGTCACATCCACAGCTGGGTATTGTTTTTGCTTTAGCTCCATCCCTTCATTCTTTCTGGAGTTATTTCTCCACTGAAGGTCAGGAAGGGTGGTAGTGTGGAGATACCCCTCATCCAAGGTAAGGAGCAGTGACTGTGCTTTGCTGAAGCAGCCATGAAGAGATCCCCCATGCCCAAGGTAAGAGAAACCCATGTAAGATGGTAGGTTTTGCAAGAGGGCATCAGAGGGCAGACACACTGAAACTATACTCACAGAAAAGTAGTCAATCTAATCACACTAGGACCACTGTGTTGTCTAACTCAGTGAAACTAAGCCATGCCAGCGGGGCAACCCAAGATGGTCGGGTCATGGTGGAGAGGTCTGACAGAATGTCTTCCACTGGAGAAGAGAATGGCAAACCACTTCAGTGTTCTTGCCTTGAGAACCCCATGAACTTGTTCATTGCTAGAATATATTATAGAAAAGGAACTGACTTCATACCTTAGTTCAGTTTATTTCAGTCTCTCAGTAATGTCTGACTTTTTCCCAACACCAAGAACCACAGCACACCAGGCCTCCCTGTCCATCATCAACTCTTGGAGTCCACCCAAACCCGTGTTCATTGAGTCAGTGATGCCATCCAACCATCTCATCCTCGGTCGTCCCTCATAACTTAACCTGCAACCTTCACTGCAATCACTTACTAATTTCATGTTTTTTAATTTTTATTTTTCCACATAAATGATCATGTCATCTGTGAGCAAAGATATTTTTATTTCTCCCTTCTTGATCTGTATACCTTGTATTTCTTTTTTGTATTATTGCATTAGTATAATGTTGAAAAGAGTAGAGAGAGTGGATACCTTCATCTTGTTCCTGATCTTAATGAGAGTGCTTCAGGTTTCTCAACATTAAATGCAATTTTAGCTAAGGTTTGTTGTTTGTTTTTAATCAAATTAAGAATATCCACTCTATTTCTAACCTGCTCAGCATTCCTATCAGCAATGTATAATGTTGGATATTGTGAGATACTTTTTTCTGTATTTATTAATATGACTGAATAATCACTCTTATTTAGCCTGACAATGGGATGGGTTACTTTAATTGATTTTTGAGTGTTGACTCATCCTCACATACCTAGGATTATCCCTCTTGCTTGTGGTGTATAATTTCTTTTATACATTGTTGGATATGACTTGCAATTTTTTCTCTAGAATTTTGTGTATATATTTATAAGGGATGTTGATCTTTCATTTTCTGGCAATGTCTTTGTCTGATTTTGGTATTGGGATAATGGTAGCCTTGTGGAATGAAGTAGGGAGTATTTCCTCTGCTTCTGTCCTCTAAAAAATATTATAGAGAATTATTATAATTTCTTTTATTAGTATTTGATAGAATTCACCAGTAAACTGATCTGAGCCTGATTCTTTCTGTTTTGGAAAGTGTGTGTGTATGTTTGGGTATGTGTGTGTGCTCATTCGTGGCTGACTCTTTGTGACCCTGTGGACTATAGCTCTCAGGGTTCTCTGTCCATGGAATTTTCCCAGCAAGAATACTGGAGTGGTTTGTCGTTTCCTAGTCCAAAGAATCTTCCCAAACCAGAGAAAGAACCTGCATCTCTTGCATATCCTCTATTGCATTTCCTGGTGGATTGTTTGTCACTGTACCTCTCTCTATATAATTTCTTTTTAACACTTCATATTCAATTGTTGATAGATACTTAGATTCTTCTGTGTCTTGGCTTATGTAAATAATGCTGCTGTGTCTACTGTGGCACATAAATCATTTCTAATTGTTATTTTCATTTTCTTCAGATATATACTCAGGAATGGAATTGCTGGATCATATGATAGTTATATTTTTAGTTTTTTTATTGGAGGATAATTGCTTTACAATTTTGTGGTTGGTAGCGCTATTTATATTTTAAAATTTTGAGGAAATTCTATGTTGTTTTCCATAGTGGCTGTTCCAGTTTATGTTACCAGCAACAGTGTACTACGGTTTATTTTTCTCCACATACTTGTCAGCATTATTATTTTCTGTCTTTTGATAATAGCCATTTGCCAGGTGTGAAGTGACATCTCCTTGTGATTTAGATTTGAATCTCCTTGATAATTAATGATGTTGACCGTCATTCCATGTGCCTGTTGTCCATCTGTATCTCTTCTTTGGAGTTTTTTTTTTTTTTTCTAAACTTAAACTTTTTATTTTGTATTGTGGTATAGTCAGTTACGATGTTATAGTTTCAGGTGAACAGTGAAGGGACTCAGCCATAAATATACATATATCTATTCTCTCCCAAACCCCTCTAGCATCCAGGTTGGTACATAACATTGAATAGAGTTCCATGTGCTATATAATAGGTGCTTGCTGGTTATCCATTTTGAATATAGCAAGGTGTACATGATTTTCCTAGACTCCCTAACTATCCCTTTCCCCGCCAACCACAAACTTAGGAAACATACTTATGGAAAATGTTTATTCAGATTTTTGAATGTTTTTAGTAGTTGTTTTTTTTTTTTTTAATCTTGAGCTTCATGAGATGTTTGTATATTGCGGGAATTAATCCCTTTTTGGTCACATTGCTTTCAAGTTTTTCACCATTGAATATGCTGCTAACTGCTTTTTTGTGTTTTAATATCTTATACTATGTTGAGATATGTTCACTATATACAAACTTTTGAGAGAGATTCTGTATGAATAGATATTGACTTTTGTCAGATGTTTTTCCATGCCTATAGTGATGACCACGTGATTTTATCCATTGTTGTGTTAGTGTAATATATCATATTAATTGATTTGTGGATATTGAACCATCCTTATATCCCTGGAATAAATCCAACTTGATCATGGTGTGTATGATTCTTTTTATAAATGGTAGAATTCAGTGTGTTATTATTTTGTTGATGATTTTTTATTTATATTCATCAGAGATATTGGTCTGTAATTTTTCTTCTTTTTCATGTCTTTGTCTGGTTTTGGTATTAGTGTAATAGTGGCTTCATAAAATTAATTAATAAAGAAAAGTGTTTCCTCCTCTTCAGTTTTTTGGAATACTTTAAAAGGACAGGTATTAACTTTTCTTTATAATTGCCCTGTGTTTGATGGGATTCCCCTGTGAAGTTATTCAGTCTTGGACTTCTATTTGTTGGGAGTTTTGTTGATTACCAATTCAGTACTAGTAATTTGTCTGTTTAGATTATCTTTTTCTTCCTGATTTAATCTTGAATGATCATATACGTCTAGAAGATTTCCATTTCTTTAGTTTGCTCAGTTTCTTGACATATAACTATTTATAATATCCTTTTATTTTTTAAAAATTTCTCTGATCTCTGTTATACTTCTTTCTCTTTCATTTTTCCTTTTTTTTTCTTCGTGAACCTCTACTCCTTCCTCTCTTCTCTGAGACCCCTTTAGTGCAAATGTTAGTATGTGTGATCTTATCTTAGAACTCCCTAAACTAATCTCATCTTTTAAAAATATATTTTTGAGGTTCTGATTTGGAAATTTCCATTATTATATCTTCAAGATCATGTACGCATTTCCCTATATCACCTGACCTGCTGTTAATTCTCTCCAGTGTATTTCTAATTTCAATTGTTGTATTCTTCAGCTCTGACTAGTTCTTTTTATATTTTTCTAGTTCTTCATTAAAATCTTTGCTGTATTCATCCATCCTTTTTCCAACTTTAGTTAGCATTCTTATTACTATTGCTTTGGACTCTTTGTCAGGTAAATTATATATCTGTATCATTAGGGTTCAGATTTTTCCCTTGTTCTTTTATTTGGAACATATTCCTCTGTCTTCTCATTTTGTTTCATTTTCTCTGTCTCTATGAAGTTTGGTATAACAGTTACCTTTCTCAGGCTTGAAGACATGTTCTTGTGTGGAACCATCCATCTGCAGTCTGACTAGAGCAAGATCTGAAGTAAGCATGTGCCACATCTTCCCCCAAAGTATGCTGGCAGCCACTGTCTTATGGGAGGTAGAGCTGGAGTTGCAAGGGCTAGAGCCAGAGCTAGGTACTGTCTGCGGTATTGCCTATGCTCAGCTGACTACAGGTTTTTCTCAGGAGTGGGGCTGGGGCCAAAGGTGCTGAAACAGGAGCACCGAGGAGTTGGGTTTCTCCCAGGTTTGACGGCAGTCTCTACCTTGGGGACTTAGGGACTGGGCCCTGAGGGCTTGGGGCTGTATTTCTGTGCTGATTTCATTTTTGCCCCTGATGTGCATGCCTTGGCTAGCAGCTGGGTTGGGGCCAGAGAGATTGGTGACATTTCACTGACTTGCTTTTGCTCCCTCCCAGGTGTGTGCAGGTATGCATGCCTGCAGTGATGGTTCTGCCCTTAAGCTAGTATTGCTTCTTCCTGAGTGTATACACTGACAATGTATACACCGGTTCTGACTGCCTCCACCCTGGTCAGAGACAAGGCTAGCACTGGAGCAGGCTCTGTTCCCTCTACACGTGCTTGATGTTGTTGGCAATGGCAGCCTCTGTCTTAGTGGGGACCAGTGCAGGAGCAAGAGAGGCTGAAGCAGGATCCCACTGAGGACTTGGGGATGGAGTGGTCCTTGCAAGCTGGGCAGAGGCTAAGGGAGTTTTCAGTCTGCTGCATCTGAACTCCAGTTGGGAGCAAACAAGTTTCTGCTGGGAAAGCTCTTCAAGAGCATGGTTTGGTTTTTTTACAACCCTCCTGTAACTACACTGGTGTTCAAACCAGTGAAGGAACTGTCTTCCTGGTGTCAGACCCCAGGGCCAGAGTGACTAATAAGTGACTTGAACCCTGTGCTCCCTAGGAAGGACCTCCACATCTGTCATATACCCCTCTTCCTCTGTATCCTCTGCCAGGTGTGTGGGTCCCCAACATGTTACTTCTTCCTTCTTCTCAGACTCCATGTGGGGATTTCTTGACAGGTTTGGTTGTAGAACAGTCCTGCTAGTCCCCAGGTCAATTCCAACAGAACTGTGCTATAGTTATAGTTTTGATATGTTCATGGGAGAAGGTGAGCCTAGAGTCCTCCTCTGTCATCTTGATCTCCATCCTGTTGAGTATCTTTGAACTGTGTCTTAGGCCCTGTATTTTTGTTGTTGTTGAAAGGTAGACATGATGTACTAGATAAAGACCAAAACAAAAAAGCATGTAATATATAGGCCTTTAAGAACAGAATGATAATGTTGAGGGGGAAACATTCTATGATCCTATGATTGCATCTTAGTCCTTTGGTGAGTCTTGGACCCTGGACTGTGAACTTCACCAGTGCTTCTCTGTTTTGTCTGTGTGTGTGTGTGTGTGTGTGTGTGTGTGTGTGTGTGTGTTTCCTTTCTTGGGTGGAACCAGATAGCTAGAGGAAGCTGGTTGGGTAATTCTCTTTCACATCCTAATTTTCCAGCTACGTCTCCCACACAGATTAGGATCTGACGGGAATTGTCGACTTATTGGAAAAGACCCTGATGCTGGAAAAGATTGAGAGCAGGAGGAGAAGGGGGTGACAGAGGATGAGATGGTTGGATGGCATCACCTATTCAATGGACATGAGTTTGAGCAAATTCTGGGAGATATTCAAAGACAGGGGAATCTGGTGTGCTGCAGTTCATGAACAACAGGCTCTGGTGAAATAGTTTCTTCTTAGGGCACATTTTTTTTGGGAATAGATTGCTCTCATATATTGCAAAGGCTTATTTTCCCTCCCTCTGCTGGAAGTAGAAGGGGATTTTCTCCAGTTACTGAGAACTTGGTAGAGCTCCCTGAGGTAAAAACTCACAAAACTCAGGGTGACTAGGTCCCCCTGAAATTTTTAATCTCTCAGACTTGTCCACATTGAGCCTGTAGCAATCCATTGATTATAACTCAGGTTTTCCTACCCAGGCACTGTTTCTTCTGCTTGTGGTTTTTGTTCTCTGGTAATTTGTGATTCTCTGTCTCTTTTTGTCTCCAACTTCTAGGGCAGCACTTTGCCCTGTGACCTTACTTTTCTAATGCATCTAAAAAGCTTGTTGATTTTCCAGTTTGTTTAACATTTTATTTCTGCTCATTTGTTCTTTGTTCATTGTTATTTCTCTTCTGCTTGGCTTGTTATCTTGCGGAATGTAGGCACTTTATAAATATATGTTGAGTGAGTATATGAAAGAAAGACTACATTAATGCATAAAAGAATAACTACGTATGACTCTTGATTTACTTTGCTGCTCTGATCCTGGAGGACACAAACTGATTTCATGCTGGAGCAGCAGACGCTTTGTTTGGACTGCTGACTTTGGACACCCTTTCCCCCACTACACCCTGTCCCCTTCTCCCTGGGCCTCATACAGTTCACAGTCATGCAACTCCAGGAGTTAAGATATGAGAGACAGGATAGAAATCTTTGTCCCTCCTCCTCCTTAATTCTTCTTTCTTCTCCCATGGAGGGAGGAACCTGGTAGGCTACAGTCCATGGGGTTGCAAAGAGTCGAACACGACTAAGCAACTTCTCTTTTCACACTTTTGACTATTGAAGGGATAACACACACATTAAGAAGAGGCCACCTGCTGCTCCATTGCTAACAACCCCTGGGATTTGGAAAGCATAAAGCTACAGGATGCTTTTGAACATGCCTCTTGTTTGTGTTATGCCCAAGGTCCGGATCCCCAAAACTGAGAGAATAAGACGTCCACGGTAATGCAATAGCACAAAGGGGTTTTATTGCTAGCTCGAGCTAGGGCTCAGGTCTCATCCAACACAGTGGAATCTGACAAGAGCCTCGAGCTCTAAAATACAGCAGTATTTATACATTTGTTCCTTCTTTGTTGCAATAGCAGAGCTGGCAGATGGTGATTGGTTAATTATGGTGATTGGTTAATTCAAGCATATACACTTGGTGATTGGTTAATTCACACGCAAAATTCGAAAAATGGGAGTCTCTGGGTCTGATTGGTCACCCATTTCCTGGGCTGGCCACGGGTCCTGATTGGTTCTTTTTTCCTGGGCCTGATTTTATTTTCCTGGGCTGGCTGTTGATTGGCTTTTGTGTGCTGAGCTAATTTCAGGGGAGACTGAAACTTTCCTTTCTGAGGAAATCGGAGCTACGGTTCCGTAGGACCTGTCATGGCGCTGGTCCAGCCCTAACAGTTTGATATCCTTTTGGGAAAGCAAAAATGTTTTATTTCTTTGACAATTAGAACATTAAAAATAAAAGGTGGTTCAAGTGCTGGCATAGCCAACTGCAGTGCCTGTAAGTAAAGAGCAGATTCTTCCCTCTCACTTGTGCCCACCGGAAGCAGATAAAAAGGAAAATAATAAAAACTGAGATAAGCTACGTTGTCAGGGTAGCATTTTAAATAATATAATATTGAAGTTTTGTTTTTTTCTTTATTCTCTTCCTGAGAACATTTGCTAGGTTCTTATTTATATAGGCAAACTTGAGATGAAATTTCAACAATGCCGAGTCCAAACACACACTTTATTGTATACAGACTTTTGGTATGTGAAGACTTAATGTCCCTGCTTTTTCATCCTCCTGTTTAATAGCTTGCAGAAGGTATGGACAGAGGAGTTACAGTAGGGCCTAGCAGCATCTAGAGCCACTCCATTAGGATTAGACTGGTACCAAAATCATCTTGTCTGTTTCTTTCCACTCAGTTCAGTTTAGTCGCTCAGTTGTGTCTGACTCTTTGTGACCTCATGAACTGCAGCATGCCTGGCCTCCCTGTCCATCACCACCTCCTGGAGTCCACCCAAATCCATGTCCATTGAGTTGATGATGCCATCCAACCATCTCATCTTCTGTCATCTCCTTCTCCTCCTGCCCTCAATCTTTCCCAGTATCAGGGTCTTTTCCATTGAGTCAGGTCTTCGCATCAGGTGGCCAAAGTATTGGAGTTTCAACTTCAATATCAGTCCTTCCAGTGAACACCCAGGATTGATCTCCTTTAGGATGGACTGGTTAGATCTCCTTGCAGTCCAAGGGACTCTCAAGAGTCTTTACCAATGCCACAGTTACCCTTGAATCTAATTGCCCAGTTGTGATCTGGTTTCAACCCAACTTGACAACTCATGTCCAGAATACTCCTGGAATATGTATGTAGCTTTTGTTGTTTAGTCACTAAGTCGTGTCCGAGTCCTTGCGACCTCATGGACTGTAGCCCTCCATGCTCCTCTGGCTATGGGCTTCTCTAGGCAAGAATACTAGAGTGGCTTGCTATTTCCTTCTCCAGAAATATGTAGCGTAGGGCATGTATTTTAACTTTGAGCTGACTGCCTTCCACTTTGATTGACTCACTCTGCTTATACTACTCAATTGGAAACTCCGGAGCCTCACACTTTCAAAGGCACAGGACCCTCTTTTGTTTCCTATTAAGCATCTTGATGGATGGAGTGTTGTGTAATGTAAAAACGCCATCTATTTTGCAATTAAACAAATGTGGAGAAAACTAGTAACCTCTGTAGCGTCAGTTTCCTCATTTGCAAATGGAAAGGTTAATAAGAATCGTACTGTTGAGCAGTTAGGAAGACCTGTTATGCTATCAGGCATATTAGTAGTTGCCCAGAATGGCTTTTAAGAGTAAATGAATTCAAATAGAAACCCAAGTATTGCCAAAACTTAGGGTATGAGGGAAGCATAACTAAACCATATAAAGCCAGTAGTTTAAAGGACATAATTGGTTAATGAGATGTTTATATCTGAATCAGAATTTTAGGATGAAGTGTAATATATCCAAACTTTCATAACAAATTAAACATAATGTTTATTGCTGATACTTTAATTCTGTGCCAGATATTTACAGTACAGTTTATGTCAACATAGGTCTAGCGTAATTTTAGAACTATGCATGAAACATTTTTTTTTTTTTCAATTTTGGAGGCTGCAAGAGATTTTCTTAGACATTGAAATGAAATGGGTTAGTCTAATCTATGTTTGGTGTAGGATGCAGGATGCATGGGGCTGATGCACAGGATGATTCAGGTAGAGGATGTGGGGTGGGAGGTGGGAGGGGGCTTCGGCATTGGGCGATTGTGTTCACCTATGGCTGATTCATGTCAATGTATGGCAAAACAAATACAGTATTGTAATTAAAAAAATAAATAAATTTAATTAAAAAAAAAAGAAATGGGTTAGTCTGATCAATAATTTGGCAAAATAACACTACCAAAAAAAGGCACATTGAGTTGATTTTTTTTTTTTCCAGACTGGCATTTTTCTCTGAATGAACAGTCATAGCAGTCACTGTGGGTTTTTGTTGTTGTTATTACTGTTTTTGCTTTGTCCTTTCTTTTCTACTTTTTTCCTCAAGAGGCCACCTTTCTCTCAGGATGTGTTCTGACACTCTGTGCGCTGTCTGTTCACATCCCTCTCTGTTTCCACTGACACTAATAGAATTGGAATATTGACTTTCCCCTAGTGGGCTGGCAGAGGGATGCTCTGACCATTTTCAGCTTGAGAAGTCCATTTTGGAAGCACTCTTCATAGTCAGTTCTGTCTTCTGAGGCTGAAAAAAACATACTATATCCTGCTCATGCTTTCAAAAAAAAAAAAAAATCACCTGTAAAGGCAGCCCAGTGCTATATTTTCTAATTGACAAGAAATGGACCCACCAGGTTACATGGCTATTGATGTTATATACCAAAGGATACATCTTTCTAAATGTAGGTGTCTGTGTGAGATACTTCCTGGAGGAATTTGCTCTTGGATGTGTTTCTAGATTGAAAGTTGGTTTTCAGTCTGTTTTAGAATTTGGACAAGTTCTTTCTCTTTTACTTTTTACCTGCACTAGGTCCATCATCAGAATCTTAATCATAGCTGATCTGTGAATATAACTACATGGTTTCTAAGCAACCTCATGAATAAAAAAAAAACAACGGTATTTGCCTGTGATTGTGCGAGTGAAATTTGATAAGGAAACAGATGGTACTTTGTTGCTTCCAGGAATTTTCAGTAAATAAGCTGATATTGAAAGTGGTTTGCAAAAAAAAAAAAAAATCAAATAAAACTAGTAGTAGTGTACATTTTTTTTTCAAATTGATTACACACTTTGAGCACTGAATTCCATCAGAGTCAGAGCTTATAAACCTCAGAATTTCATACTTCTGAATACAAACTTCAAGGCATCCAGGGCTGATTATAAATACCAGCCTTCCATTGAGTTGACAGATGACCTCCCCTAAGTCAGAAGCCTGAACACCCTATTAATTCCATAACAGGTGGCAAACCTCCTACTACCAAGTGAGTCAAGAGTGAAGCATATTTTAAGCAAATATTATGGAAGTTGTCTCCCTGACAAGAGATGTATTTTAGGGGACACCAATGTTTTCAAATGTGAGTACATTAAATGTAAGTATTTTGAATTTTTAGAAGCATGCAGTAGATAAATACAGGAGTATCATCATAGAAACATGTAACATGCATTAAACCAATGCATGCAGACCTCTTTCTTATGGTATATTATAAAATTATATTTTTATATGCACACTATTATCTTGTGATATTCTATGTAATCTATATACACTTGATTCTAAAGATTGCGTACACTCAACCATATACATACACACACACACACGTACATACACATGCCTCACAGTTCAGTTCAGTTCAGTTGCTGAGTCGGATTCAACTCTTTGCGACCCCATGGACTGCAGCACGCCAGGCCTCTCTGTCCATCACCAACTCCCAGAGTTTACCCAAACCTATGTCCATTGTGGAGAAGGCAATGGCAACCCACTCTAGTACTCTTGCCTGGAAAATCCCATGGATGGAGGAACCTGGTTGGCTACAGTCCATGGGATCGTGAAGAGTTGCACACAACTGAGCGACTTCACTTCCACTTTTTACTTTTATGCATTGGAGAAGAAAATGGCAACACTCTCCAGTATTCTTTCCTGGAAAATCCCAAGAACAGAGGAGCCTGGTGGGATGCTATCTATGGGGTCACACAGAGTCGAACATGACTGACACAACTTAGCAGCAGCAGCAGCATGTCTATTGAGCTGGTGATGCCATCAAACCATCTCATCCTCTGTCTTCCCCTTCTCCTACTGCTCCCAATCCCTCCTAGCATCAGGATCTTTTCAAATGAGTCAGCTCTTCGCATCAGGTGGCGAAAGTATTGGAATTTCAGCTTCAATATCAGACCTTCCAGTGAACACCCAGGACTGATCTCCCTTAGGATGGACTGATTGGATCTCCTTACAATCCAAGGGACTCTCAAGAGTCTTCTCCAGCACCACAGTTCAAAAGCATCAGTTCTTTGGTGCACAGCTTTTTACAGTCCAACTCTCACATCCATACATGACTACGGAAAAAACCATAGCCTTGACTAGATGGACCTTTGTTGGCAAAGTAATGTCTCTGCTTTTTAATGTGCTGTCTAGGTGGGTCATTGCTTTTCTTCCAAGGAGTAAGTGTCTTTTAATTTCATGGCTGCAGTCACCATCTGCAGTAATTTTGGAGCCCAAATAAATAAAGTCTGACACTGTTTCCCCATCTATTTTCCATGAAGTGATGGGACCAGATGCCATGATCTTAGTCTTCTGAATGTTGAGCTTAATATAAGCCAACTTTTTCACTCTCCTCTTTCACTTTCATCAAGAGGCTTTTAGTTCCTCTTCACTTTCTGCCATAAGGGTGGTATCATCTGCATATCTGATGTTATAAATATTTCTCCTGGCAATCTTGATTCTAGCTTGTGCTTCTTCCAGCACAGCGTTTCTCATGATGTACTCTGCATAGAAGTTAAATAAACAGGGTGACAATACATAGCTTTGACGTACTCCTTTTCCCTATTTGGAACCAGTCTGTTTTTCCATGTCCAGTTCTAACTGTTGCTTCCTGACCTGCATACAGATATCTCAAGAGGCAGGTTAGGTGGTCTAGTATTCCCATCTCTTTCAGAATTTTCCACAGTTTATTGTGACCCACACAGTCAAAGGCTTTGGCATAGTCAATAAAGCAGAAATAGATGTTTATTTTTTGGAACTCTCTTGCTTTTTGATGATCCAGTGGATGTTTGCAATTAGATCTCTGGTTTATCTGCCTTTTCTAAATCTAGCTTAAACATCTGGAAGTTCACGGTTCATGTATTGTTGAAGCCTGGCTTGGAGAATTTTGAGCATTACTTTGCTAGTGTGTGTGAGATGGGTGCAACTGTGTTTGAGCTTTCTTTGGGATTGGAATGAACTGACCCTTTCTAGTCCTGTGGCCACTGCTGAGTTTTCCAAATTTGTTGGCATATTGAGTGCAGCGCTTTCACAGCATCATTGTTTTAGGATTTCAAATAGCTCAGCTGGAGTTCCGTCACCTCCAATAGCTTTGTTCATAGTGATGCTTCCTAAGGCCCACTTGACTTCACATTCTGGATGTCTGGCTCTAGGTGAGTGATCACACCATTGTGATTGCACACACCACATACATATATACATATGAAGAATTTTTAGAAATTTTCAAAAATAAAATTATCCACAGTGAATTTGCCTGTGTACTGTTTAAAGCCCAAACATTTAAATAATGTTTCTTTGAAGAAGAGAGGTGAAACTTTCTTATTTGTCAGCATGAAGAAAAGTATATCTTTCTTATTAATTATAGTAAAAATTCTAAATAAAATGGTTATAAATTTAACAGAGATACCTTAAGTGAACACTATATTACATAGAGATAGATGTTATTCCAGTAATGCTGTTTACATTAATATTGGTTATTTTCCCTGTTCTTTTCCATTATGATTTATTACAGGATATTGAACATAGTTCTCTCTGCTATACAATAGGTCCTTGTTGTTTTATCTATTTACTTATAGTAGTGTGTAGGACTTCCCTGATGGCTCAGATGGTAAAGTGTCTGTCTACAATGCAGGAGACCCGGGTTTGATCCCTGGGTCGGGAAGATTCCCCTGGAAAAGGAAATGGCAATCCACCCCAGTACTATCACCTGGAAAAATCCCATGGACAGAGGAGCCTGGTAGGTTACAGTCCATGCAATCGCAAAGAGTCGGACACGACTGAGCGACTTCACTTTTCACTTTCAGTATGTATCTGCTAATACCAAACTCCTAACCTGTCCCTTCCCAATCTTGTCCCCCTTGGCAACCACAGCCCCGTTCTCTGTCTGTGAGTCTGTTTCTGTTTTAAATAAGTTCATTTGTGTCATATTTTAGATTCAACATTTAAGTGATATTGTAATGGATTTCTGTTTTTCTTTCTGACGTAGCTCACTTAGTATAATCTCTAACTCTGTGCTGCTGACAATGGCATTACTTCATTCTTTTTATGACTAATATTCCATTGTATACATATACCACATCTCTCTTATCCATTCTCATGCTGATAGGCAGGTTGCTTCCATGTCTTGGCTACTGTACTGCTTCCATGTCAGTTATTGCTGCTGCGAGCATGAGGGTGCAGGTATCTCTTTGAATGATAGTTTTGTCTCAGTATATACCCAGTAGTATGTTGCTAGATCCTATGACAACTCTTATTTTTAGTTTTTTGAGGAACCTCATACTGTTCTCCATAGTGGTTGTATCAGTTTACATTTCCACCAACAGTGTTGAAGGGTTCTCTTTACTCTACACCTTCTCCAGTATTTATTTGTAGACTTTTTAATGATGGCCATTCTGGCCAGTGTGAGATGGTACCTCACTGTAGTTTTGCTTTGCATTTCTCTGATAATTAGTGAAGTTGAGCATCTTTTCACTTGCCTACTGGCCAACTCCAAACACTGCTTTACATTCCTGCCAACTATAAATGCTTGTCCTCACATTGTTCTCACTTCCAGACCCTCTTTTCCCGTGTTCCTTGTTTTTCTTCTGCCTTATAAACAACCGACATTTTTTACTTATAATTCTGGAAGCTGGAAATCCAAGATCAAGGTGCCATTTTGATCTAATGAGGGCCCTCCTCCTTGAGGTTCATAGCTGGTGCCTTTATGCTGCAACCTCATGTGGTGGAAGAAATTCCCTGTTCCCTGTTTCTCACCTCAGACTCCTGCCTCTCGCCTGAGTCTGCTTCTTCATCCTCTTCCTCTCTTCATTCTCTTCCTTTGAGTCTCTGCTGCTTCATTCTCTTCTCCATTCTCATTCTCTCCATTCTACCTCAGGTATTTGAACTTTATCCTCTGTTTGTCCTCTCACACATAGATATTACTTGCATTAGTTGCTTTTCATGTTTTGTTCTTATTATTTCTATGCTTTTCAGCATATTTTCTCTTTCTCTCCTCCTTCTATTCCAGTCTGGGATAAGTAGCAAGAGTCTAAAATATCCTCAAGGAGGTGACTGTCCTCTTAATCCTAAAGACTTTGCCTCTCTGCACAGGGCCAGGGTATGTGAACCCCACCATGCAGGCTTCTGTTCTCTGAAGCAGATGTCTTCTTTGGGTATCCCCATGCCTCCAGTGGGTTGCAAATCTTTCATGGAAGATTTTCTTGGTCCTATTAGGCTGGTCAGCATTCTCATTATTTATCCCCAATATCATTTTGGTTCCTAAGTCAAAGGGTTATTTATTTCACTGTGCATTTAGACCTTAGAAATTGTTGTGCAGTTACAACCTCATTGTTTGAATAGCTTTCTTTTTAAGAGAGAAAAGAGAGATAAAAAGGTCCAAACACTTCTGAACCAGCCCTTCAAGTACTTGTGGGTTTTCCATGAGAAAAGAACAGTGGGAATGAATACTATTCCAGGGATATGCCCGGGGATGTCATTTCAGAGCAGTTAGAAGTCCATGGGCTTGGATGCCACCAAATGCAGAAACTGCTCCAAGATGTAAATGGTCTAATAGAGGAAAAAAGGCATCTGCTTTCTTCTAGACCATATCTTCAGACTTGAGAAGTGAAGGTCTACATAGTAACCCCACACTAGAGCAATACCTGTTGGGATTCTCTGTGCATTTTCTGTGTGTGCCAGGCTCAGAGCTGAGGGAGCTGATATTTCCCCTTTCCATTTTCACTTCACAGTGGCCTTCTTGGGTGGGTTTTGGGTGGGACACTACTATCCTCTGGGCCCTATGTCTTGCATCAGCCACTAGTATAGTGGCTGCTTCTGAGCAGGCGTCAATGAGCTTTGTGTAGGTGCAGAGCTTCTCATTGGCTTAAAGTCTCTTACCTGTCTCCTCCCACCTTGAGCCTTCTCTAATACCTGGGCTTGGGAGGCAAAGCTCAACTCAGAAAAGCAGGAGTCAATGCTCAGTTCACCACCCTTGATCAACAGGGATGAGAGTCAATAGATAAACACTTCCCCCATATGTCTCAATTTGAAAGAGACACAGATGTATAGAACAGTCTTTTGGACTCTGTGGGAGGGGGAGAGGGTGGGATGATTTGGGAGAATGGCATTGAAACATGTATAATATCATATATGAAACGAATCACCAGTCTAGGTTTGATTCATGATACTAGATGCTTGGGGCTGGTGCATTGGGATGACCCAAAGGGATGGTATGGGGAGGGAGGTGGGAGGGGGTTCAGGATGGGGAACGCGTGTATACCTGTGGTGGATTCATGTTGATGTATGGCAAAACCAATACAATATTGTAAAGTAACCTCCAATTAAAATATAAATTTGTATTTAAAAAAATAAAAGAATTTCCATAAAAGTGGACCCTGAGACAGTGCTTGAGTACAAGGTAGAATATTTGGGAAGTGATGACAAGAAACAAAAGTGAGTGTAAGTTACTTAGGCCCTCTAAATTTCCTAATCCTCATTATCACTTGGTTTATGGGTGTAAGGATTTCATGAGGCCAATGCATGCAAATTGCTCAGGACAAAACCTGACATGTTAGAATTCCCGCAAACTTAGCTTTGATAACAGATTATCACTGTCATTCATTAATCCTTCAAACAACCCTTTATTACATCCTTTCTAAGTGTCAGACTCTATGCCAGTTACTGGGGAAATTAAGCAAGTCACCTGCCACCAAGAACTATGGGGTCGAGACTTAGAGATAAATAGGCAAATAAATAAAGCCAAAGTGTCACCAAGCTTGGTGCTCCCACCCTGGTATACTTGGCCTGCCTGGCTTTCCCTGGGGATACATATTTAAGGGATGTTTGCAGACTGACCAAGAAATCAGTGGAAGATGCCTCAGGGAGTAGATTCTTCAGAAGGTAGTGTCATCCGAGACACTGAGATCTGGGATTTTTACTCAAGAGGTGGACGTCATGGAGGAAAGGACTCCTCTCCCTGGACATAAGGTGTGAAGTGTGTGACACAAAGAGCAGCATCTCCTGAGACATTCTCATCACATACCACATTTACTGCATCCCCAGTGGAAAGCCAGGGTTTGATTATGAAGAATGGAAAAGGAAGGTTCTGTGAACAGAGACAAGTAGAGAGGAGTTTTCATTTTATGCTGTGCCTGGTATACAGAAGATCTCAAATAAGGATTACAGAGAAGGGAGCCGTGGGAGATTGTGTTAGGAGAAGGCGAGCACTGCCGAGCATTAACATGAGAATATCATCAGGCTGTAAAGCCTGCTGACAGTACTTATAATTTAGAAAGTGACCAGGGCTGACAATGATATGACATGTTGTAAGATTAATTGCCTGTAAATTTTCATACAGAGCTCTCTGCTTAGGCTTTTTGAGTCTTATTTTCTAGTACTATTTCATGAATGCAATATATTTTCCAGACTAAGAGAGTGAAACTCTTGAGGTCAAGGCCTAGTCTTTCAAACAAAAGAGCAAATTCTCTCAGCCGCTCAAGAGGCCAAGTAAATTTTGATACAATTTACCCATGTGAGAACAAAGACAAGAATTTTATATTGTTAAAGGAGACACTCTGAAACTTAAAACAAAATTGAACTTACTGATTCATAGCTTCCTATTGGAACATTCTCAAATACTCAGGCTCCCTGCACTGTCCTCAATTAAAATGACTTGTTTTCCACCATTAATTCAACATTTAACTCATTTGAGAATAGTTCTTGGGAACTGGTAATTTTGTCAAGTAAATTATTAGTTATTGTATGATATTACTATGTAATAATGTATAAGCCCTAAAGCCACTTCAAATGCAAAGAATTATTTCCTTGATAATTGTGCCTATAAAAGAGAACAAATTGTACTTTTCTAATTTGTTAACTCATTATTGTTTATTTTTGAACTTATGAATGGTGAAAAGTCAAAAAGAGTAAGTGTACAGTTCTTGGGATCCCAGCAAATCAGATACATGTAATTGTCAGAGCCAGAGTAGGTGAGCCTCGGAATCATTGTCCAACTATTGCTAGAGATACCAGGCTTTGGCAACAATAAAAAGAAGAGGCAACTTTTCTAGCTCACAGAAGGAACTGTTGAAAAGCCTGGGAATGTAAGATGTCACTCATTCTGATAAATATATCTCAGGTAATGCTCAATAGAAAAAAATTAATTCCCAAAGCAAAATGATAGTCAGGTTTACTCACCTTACACAATATATAGGAAGTCATTCAGATGCTATTTTTATATATGCATGTATCACATTCCGTTTTCTGGGATATGTCAGAAGTGTAAAGGTGTATTTAAATAAGTCAAGTCACTTCTTGGGATAGTTGCCCCTAGGTGAATGGTAGATCTTGCTGCTGCTGCTGCTGCTGCTAAGTCGCTTCAGTCGTGTCCGACTCTGAGTGACCCTATAGATGGCAGCCGACCAGGCTCCCCATCCCTGGGATTCTCCAGGCAAGAACACTGGAGTGGGTTGCCATTTCCTTCTCCAGTGCATGAAAGTGAAAAGTGAAAGTGAAGTTGCTCAGTCGTGTCCGACTCTTAGAGACCCCATGGACTGCAGCCTACCAGGCTCCTCCGTCCATGGGATTTTTCCAGGCAAGAGTACTGGAGTGGGTGGGTTACCAGTGCCTTCTCCAGGTAGACCCTAGTAGATGTTAATTTCAAATATTTAAATATAGATAGTCACCTGTAAAATACATGGTATATTCATTTGGGCATTATTTATTTAAAATTGTGGCTAAGTCCCAAAGACCCAGACACTAGCTAAAGAAGACTTTAAAAATATTGTTGGCAGTGGTGGTTGGGGTGAGGGGAAGGCAGGATTGTAATATTTCCAGAGCCTGATCTCCTTCAACATTGATTTTATAAATGTCAGTGTTTAGACATTTAACTTTGTAATTTCATCAAAAAGTGATCAAGTTCTGGGGAAATATAACTGGGCTATTAGGGGAGCCCATTAACTAAATAGTAACAAATTAATGATTTATTAACTAAATAGTAGGTTGGAAATTGTTTATCTAGCAAATTTAATACTGTTATTTGTTTGAATGGTAGACCTTCTTCTGGTGTACTCTGGAAAGTAAATGAAGATTAGAAGGTGAGTTAGTATTTGTAAAAGTTGAAAGCAATGAAACCAAAACAAAACCAAACATAAATTGCAGTATCCATGCCCTGAACAGCAACAACAGCAAGATAACTGGAAAATCACAAAATAGGTGGACATTAAACAGTATATTTCTAAATAACACATGGGTTAAAAAAAAAAAAAACTCAAAAATTTTTGAACTAATGAAAAGAAAGCCCCACTTATCAAAATTTGTGGAATGCAGTGAAAGCAGTACTTAGAAGAAAATTTATAGCATTGAATGTATATATTAGAAAAGAAGACAAATTGCAAATCAGTAATTTAAATTTCCAATTTAGGCAACCAGAAAAGGAAGGATAAATTAAATCCTAATAAATCAGAAGAAAGGAGATAATAAGAATTAAAAATCAGTCAATGAAATAGAAAACAATTTACCAGTGGAGAAAATCAATGAAACCGAAAGCTTGTTCTATAAAATTATCAATAAAGGCAAATGCCTCTAGCCAGGCTGCCTAAGAGAGAAAAGAGAGAAAGTACAAATTACTAATATCCAGAATGAAAGATTAAGCATCCTACTGATTCCAGAAATATTAAAATGATAATGAAGAGTACTATGAATAACTCTATGTTCACAAATTTGATACTTAGATTAAATGGACCAATTCCTTTAAAGACATAATATGCCTAAACCCACACAAGAAAACATGAATGGTCAAAATATGCCTATGTCTAATAAATAAATTGAATCAATAATTAGGAAGGTCAGTCAATAACCCTCCAAAACAGAAAGCATCAAGCCCTGATGGGTTCACTGGTGAATTCTATCAAACATTAAAGGAAGAAATTGCACCAGTTTTCTACAATCTCTTCCAGAATGTAGAAGCCAAAAAAAAAATCATAATTTATTCTGTGATGTGAGCATTATCCTAGTACCAAAATAAGGGGAAAATATTACAGGAAAAGAAAACTATAGGCCAATATATCTCATGAACATAGATGAAAAAATCCTCAATAAAATATTAGCAAATCAATCCAATGGTGTATAATAATAACTATAATTAACAAATAGAAATTATATATGCAAGTCTATTTCAACATTTGAAAATTAATTCAGTCCATCAAAAAATACTAAAAAGAAATCGTGGTTGTATCAACAGGTGCAGATAAAGCACTTGTCAAAATTCAATGTTCATTCATGATAAAAATATCTCAGTAATTTAGGAATGGAGAAGAACTTCCTCAACTTGATAAGAAATATATATAGCTAATATCATATTCAGTAATGAGGAAATTAAATTTTCCCACTAAGATCAAATATAAGGAAGGATTGCTCCTTCTCACTCCTTTTCTGCGTTTATTGGAAGCAGTCACTAATGCAGTAAGACAAGAGGAAATAATAGTTATATGGATTGAGAGAGAAGATGTAACTTAGCATGTCTTTGTTGCATATGACATGATCATCTATGCAGAAAATCCAAAAGAATGACAAAAAATTCCTGAAACTAATAAGCAGCTATAGCAAGGTGAAAGATACAGTGTTAATATACAAAAGTGCATTGCTTCCCCATATACCAATAATAAACAAGCAAAATTCAAAATTAAAAGCATATCATTTACATAAGTATTCCAAAATATGAAATTCTCAGGTGTAAATCTAACAAAATGTGTGCAAAATCTACATGATTTGCATGCATGCTCAGTAATGTCCAACTCTTTGTGACCCTATGGGCTGAGACCCTCCAGGCTTCTTTGTCCATGGAATTTTCCAGGCAAACTATCAAAGTGGGTTGCTGTTTCCTACTCTGTGAAATCTTCCAGAACCATGGATTGAACTTGAGTCTCTTGTGTCTCCTGCACTGGCAAGTGTATTCTTTATCAGTGAGCCACTTGGGACGCTATATAAAACTTTGATAAGTGAAATCAAAGAAGAACCAAGTAAGTAGAGTGATGTCCCATGTTCATGGATAAGAACACTCAATATTTTCAAAATGCCTGTGCTTCCTAACTGAATCTATAAGTTAAACAATCCTAGTCTAAAATCCCAGAAATAAGCTGTTTCTAAAGTTTAAGAAACTTGTAAATCTAAAACTGCTCAAAAAATATATTAAAAAAAAAAAAGAGTGGAGAAGACTTCTGGTGTGTTATTCTTCCATATCTCTTGTGATAAAATAGTCTTGATAAATGTGTTAGCAATTAGTTATATTACCTCTCATCATAATTTTATTCAATTGCCAAGTTATGTCCAATTCTTACAGTCCCTTAGATTGCAGCATGCCAGGCTTCTCTGTGTCTCACGAGCTCCCAGAGTTTGCCCAAGTTCACGTCATTTGAATCAGTGATACCATCTAATCATCTCATCCTCTGTTGACCTCTTCTTCTGCCTTCAATCTTTTCCAACATCAAGGTCTTTTCCAATGAGTCAGCTCTTTGCATCAGGTGACCTAAGTATTGGAGCTTCAGCTTCAGCATCAGTCCTTCCAATGAGTATTCAGGATTTATTTCCTTTAGGAGTGACTGATTTAATCTCTTTGCAGTCCAAGGGACTCTCAAGAGTCTTCTCCAGCATCACAATTTGAAAGTGTCACTTCTTTGGCACTGCCTTCTTTATGGTCCAGCTCTCACATCTGTACATGGCTACTGGAAAGACCATAGCATTGAGTATATGGACCTTTGTCGGCAAAGTGATGTCTTTGCTTTTTAATACACTTGTCTAGGTTTGTCATAGCTTTCATGACAAGAAGCAATCATCTTCTAATTTCGTGGCTGCACTCACCATTTGCAATGATTCTGTCATAAGGTCCTACCCTATTCTCCCAGATGAAATTTAAAAGATACCATTATCTCCAGTAACCAAGTGAGTTTGTCAAGTGATGGGATAAACAAATTTTCATTTAAGAACTTCAAGTCTTTCTCATGATAGACTTGTGTGAATCTCTAAGAGGGGAAATTTAAAACACAAACACCTCAATTTATTATATTTTAAAGCCTAAGTCTTTCTATGCTTTTGCTCTCATTTTTGTTTTTGTTTTTTTTTTCCTTAAATTCTTATGAAATGTATTCTTTAGAATAGACATATAAAAAAATTAAACCTAGATTCCTGACAGTGATGAAACTTGCTTATTAAAGTTATGCTTCCATGGTTCACTAAACTTCCTTTAAAAGAATTATTTATTTGTGTATTTTTGGTTGTGCTGGGTCTTTGTTGTTTTGCAAGCTTTTGTTTAGTTGTGACAAGCTGGAGCTACTCTCTTGTTGCAGCACATTGGCTTTCCATCGCAATGGCTTTTTCTCTTGTAGAGCCTGGGCTCTGGACACTTAAGTAGGTGTGGCACATGGACTCAGTAGTTGCAGCTCCTGGTCTTGAAAGCACAGTCTCAATAGTTGTGACTATAAGCATGTATGTGCTTAGTTGCCCTGCGGCATGTGGGATCTTCCCAGATCAGGGATCAAAGTCACATCTCCTGCATTAGCAGGCAGATTCTTTATGACTGAGCCACCAGGGAAGCCCTAAGCTTCCTTTTTGTCACATCAATTTTAGATAGTTCTAATTACACACATCAATATTGTTCTTTGATCACTTTCCAATGGAGGTGACATTTGAGCTTGCAACAAAGTTTTCTTAACTTGTGTATAACATCTTTAGGGTCTCCTTTGGAGCCTCATATGCAGTGAATACCAGTTGGCACTAACAGTCAAGGAGCCTTACACCTCTTTTCAACAGAAATAACAATAGAATTTAAGGAGATTTTAAAAAGTATTCAGGGAGACTTTTTACCCCTCACTCACTTTCCTCAGTATAACATAGTACATAACTATATTATAATATCAAAACAAGGAAATTTACTTTGGTAAAATCCACACACTTTATTTGGATTTCATTCTTTTTACATGTGTTTATTTGTGTGTATGTGTGGAGATGTTTATACTTCTCTGGTGCCTTGCATGTTTTAAGAACTTGAACTTGGTAAGTTTGATAAGATATTACTGGGACAAATGTATGAGGTTTTATTCTTTTTATGTGTAATTCCAGAAGGGCTTGACAGATTCTATCTCTTTAAATAACTTCCTTAGAATGTTTTATGATGCCTTATATGCTTTTAGTTAGTAGATAACACAAAAATACAGTAATAGTTTTTATTTACTTACCAATTACTTATTAGCCACTTTTTTAGGAACTGGGAAAATTATAGTGAACAAAACGGTAAATCTTTGCTCTCATGAATTTTCTGCCTTAGAGGAAATCAGAAAATAAAAGATCAATTATAAAACCTACCAGATGACAATAATCGCCATGAAGAGAACGAAAGAAGGATAAGTGGAGATGGGGACAAGTTCATACAGAGTGGTTAGAGAAGGACTTTCTGGTGGCATTTAGGAAATGTGGCTGAAAGGAAAATATGAAGAGCCTTGTTAAAAGCATTCCTGGTCAAGGGAAGAGCACATACAAAAACCTAAACGTGGATGAACCTATAGATTGTCATACTGAGTGAAGCAAATCAGAGAGAAACAAACACCATATGATACTATTTTTCTGTGGAATCTAAAAACAGTGGTACAAATAAACTTATTTACAAAACAGAAATGGAGTTACAGATGTAGAAAACAACCTTATGCTTATCAAGAGGGGAAGTGGGAGAGGGATAAATACGGAGTTTGAGATTAGCAGATTCACACTACTATATATAGAGTAGATAAACAACAAGGTCCTACTGTATAACACATGGAACTCTACTCAATACTCTGTAATGGTCTGTATGGAAAAATAATCTAAAAAAGGTAGATGAATGTATAACTGACTCACTTTGCTATACAGCAGAAAGTAATTCAACATTCTAAATCAACTATATTCCAATGAAAATTAATTTAAAATAACCTAAGTCAGGAGTATTTGTGGTGTATTTTCAGACATGAAGGACAGTGTGACTAGAATATAGAAAGGGGACTGTAGTGGGATTTGAGGGCCAGTAAGTGACAGGATCAGGTTACATGGGGTTTTGTAAGACATAGTGACAAGTGGGATTTCATTCTGAGTGATCTAAGAAGGCACTGGGTAGATTTAAGAAAATACTTTATGTAATTTAATTCTTGCATTAGAAATATCATAATGTTATCTCTATGGAAAATTGGTTAGAGAAGACAAGGGTTAAAATAGGAAATCAATTAAAAGACATTTGATAACACTACAAGGGAAAGTTGATGGAGTCTTGCCCAACAGTTTGTAACACTTGAGGTGGAGAGGAGTCACCAAAATCTGTGTGTATTTCAGAGAATCAACAGACTTGCTATCAAATGCATAATACATGGGAAGTGAGATAGAGAAGAATAAAGGGTGAATGCACAATTTGGGGGCCTGAGCAATTTAAAAGGTGAAATTGCTGTTTTCTGAGTTGAAGAGGACTTTGAGGATTGGTAAAATAGTGGGAAAATGTGGGGGAATCTATAGTTCACTTTTGACTATGTTAAGGCCAGAATAGCTATTATGTGCCCTACCAGGTGGGCATGCAAACATGGAATTCAGGAGAGCAGTCTGGGCATCATCAGCACAGAGTTGACATGGAAAATGTGGGACTAGATGAAAAGAGGCAGGAAGAGGGTCTAGATAAAGAGGAGGATGTCTACTGTGAACTATGCCATGCACTAATTTCTTTGTTGCTCATTTAATCCTCAAATAACCCTGTACGGTGGGAACTTTTCTTTGCTTCCATTATCTTTTCTTTCCTCTTCTCTCTGTTTCTTCTTCTTCTTCTTCTTTTTTTTTTTAATGGAGGCATTAATGCAGCAAAGTTTGGAGAAACTTACAATGCCACCCCATGGGCTCTAATCAGAGGGCACTGGGTTCCAGATTTATCAATCCAGCATTATTCAGAACTTTTTAGAAAAATGCATAGAGAGAAAGCTCTTAACGTACTTTCAGTTCAGTCGCTCAGTCGTGTCCGATTCTTTGCGACCCCATGAACCACAGCACGACAGGCCTCGCTGATCATCACCATCTCCCGAAGTTCACTCAGACTCACATCCATCGAGTCCGTGATGTCATCTAGCCATCTCATCCTCGGTTGTCCCCTTCTCCTCCTGCCCCCAATCCCTCCCAGCATCAGAGTCTTTTCCAATGAGTCAACTCTTCGCATGAGTTGGCTAAAGTACTGGAATCTCAGCTTTAGCATCATTCTCTCCAAAGAAATCCCAAGGTTGATCTTCAGAATGGACTGGTTGGATCTCCTTGCAGTCCAAGGGACTGTCCAAAGTTTTCTCCAACACCACAGTTCAAAAGCATCAATTGTTTGGTGCTCAGCCTTCTTCACAGTCCAACTGTCACATGCATACATGACCAGAGGAAAAACCATAGCCTTGACTAGACGGACTTTAGTCGGCAAAGTAATGTCTCTGCTTTTGAATATACTATCTAGGATGGTCATAACTTTTCTTCAGATAATCATGATGATGTGATCACTAATCTAGAGCCAGATATCTTCAAATGTGAAGTCAAGTGGGCCTTAGAAAGCATCACTATGAACAAAGCTAGTGGAGGTGATGGAATTCCAATTGAGCTGTTTCAAATCCTGAAAGATGATGCTGTGAAAGTGCTGCACTGACTATGCCAGAAAATTGGGAAAACTCAGCAGTGGCCACAGGACTGGAAAAGGTCAGTTTTCATTCCAATCCCAAAGAAAGGCAATGCCAAAGAATGCTCAAACTACTGCACAGTTGCACTCATCTCACATGCTAGTAAAGTAATGCTCAAAATTCTCCAAGCCTGGCTTCAGCAATACATGAACCGTGAACTCCCTGATTTTCAAGGTGGTTTTAGAAAAGGCAGAGGAACCAAAGATCAAATTGCTAACATCTGCTGGATCATGGAAAAAACAAGAGAGTTCCAGAAAAACATCTGTTTCTGTTTTATTGACTATGCCAAAGCCTTTCACAATAAACTGTGGAAAATTCTGAAAGAGATGGGAATACTGGACCACCTAACCTGCCCCTTGAGAAACCTGTATGCAGGTCAGGAAGCAACAGTTAGAACTGGACACGGAACAGCAGACTGTTTCCAAATAGGAAAAGAAGTGCATTAAGGCTGCATATTGTCACCCTGCTTATTTAACTTCTATGCAGAGTACATCATGAGAAATGCTGGACTGGACAAACACAAGCTGGAATCAAGATTTCTGGGAGAAATATCAATAACCTCAGATATGCAGATGACACCACCCTTATGGCAAAAGTGAAGAGGAGCTAAAGGGCCTCTTTGATGAAGCTGAAAGAGGAGAGTGAAAAAGTTGGCTTAAAGCTCGACATTCAGAAAACGAAGATCATGGCATCCGGTCCCATCATTTCATGGGAAAGAGATGGGGAAACAGTGGAAACAGTGTCAGACTTTATTTTGGGGGCTCCAAAATCACTGAAGATGGTGACTGCAGCCATGAAATTAGAAGACGCTTACTCCTTGGAAGAAAAGTTATGACCAACTTAGATAGTATATTCAAAAGCAGAGACATTACTTTGCCAACTAAAGTCTGTCTAGTCAAGACTATGGTTTTTCCAGTAGTCATGTATGGATGTGAGAGTTTTACTGTGAAGAAGGCTGAATGCCAAAGAATTGATGCTTTTGAACTGTGGTGTTGGGGAAGACTTTGGACAGTCCCTTGGACTGCAAGGAGATCCAACCAGTCCATTCTGAAGGAGATCAACCCTGGGATTTCTTTGGAAGGAATGATGCTAAAGCTGAAACTCCAGTACTTTGGCCACCTGATGTGAAGAGTTGCCTCATTGGAAAAGACTCTGATGTTGGGAGGGACTGGGTCAGGAGGAGAAGGGGACGACCGAGGATGAGATGGCTGGATGGCATCACGGACTCAATGGACGTGAGTCTGAGTGAACTCTGAGAGATGGTAATGATCAGGGAGGCCTGGAGTGCTGTGATTCATGGGGTCGCAAAGAGTCGGACATGACTGAGCCACTGAACTGAACTGAACTAGCTGTGCAAAAACTTTTAAGTTTAATCAGGTCCCACTTGTTTGCTTTTGTTTTTATTTCCATTACTCTAGCAAGTGAGTCATAGAGGATCTTGCTTTGATTCATGTCATTAAGTGTTCTGCCTATGTTTTCCTCTAAGAATGTTATAGTTTACGGTCTTACATTTAGGTATTTAATCCATTTTGAGTTTATCTTTATTTATGGTGCTAGGAAGTGTTCTAATTTCATTCTTTTTTTTTTTTTTTCCACATGTAGCTGTCCAGTTTTCCTAGCACTATTTACTGAAGAGGCTCTCTTTGCATTACTGTATATTCTTGCCTCCTTTGTCAAAAAATAGGGTACCTATAGGTACACTGGTTTATTTCTGGGCTTTCTATTTCATTCCACTGCTCTATGTTTCTGTTTTTGGGCCAATACCATACTGTCTTGATGACTGTAACTTTGTAGTATAACCTGAAGTCAGGAAGGTTGATTCCTACAGCTCCATTCTTCTTTCTCAAGACTGCTTTCTCAAGACTGTTCAGGGTCTTTTGTGTTTTCACATGAGTTGTAAAATTTTTTGTTCTATTTACATGAAAAATGCCATTGGTAATTTCATAGGGATTGCATTGAATCTGTAGATTGCCTTTGGTACTATATTCATTTTCACAATACTGATTCTTCCTACCAAGGAACATGGAATATCTCTCCATCTGTTTATGTCATCTTTGATTTCTGTCATCAGTGACTTATAATTTTCTGTGTACTGTTCTTTCATCTCCTTAGGTAAGTTTATTGCTAGATATCTAGTTCTTTTTGTTGCAATGGTAAATGGGATTGATTGCTTAATTATTCTCTCTGATTTTTCATTGTTAATATATAGAAATGCAAGTGATTTCTGTGTATGGATTTTGTATCCAGCAACTTTGCTAAATTCACTGATTAGAGCTAGTAATTTTCTGATACTATCTTTAGGGTTTTCTATGTACAGTATCATGTCATTTGAAAACAGTGAGAACTGTACTTCTTCTTTTCTAATCTGGATGCCTTTTATTTCTCCTTTGTCTCTGATTGCTGTAGCAAGGACTTCCAGAACTATGTTGATAGTGGTGAAAATGGGCAACCTGGTCCTGTTCCTGACCTTAGGGGGAATGCTTTCAGTTTTTTACCATTAAGAATAATGTTTGCTATAGGCTTATCATATATGGCCTTTCCTATGTTGAGGTAGGTTCCTTCTATGCTCATTTTTAAAGAGTTTATGGTATAAATGGGTGCTGAATTTTGTCAAAGGCTTTTTCTGCATCTGTTGGGATTATTATATATTTTTTTGTCTTTCAGTTTGTTAATATGGTGTATCACATTGATTGATTTGTGCATCTTGAAGAATCCTTGTATTCCTGGCATAATCCCAACCTGATAATGGTATATGAGCTTTTTGATGTGTTGTTGAATTCTGTTTGCTAAAATTCTGTTGAAGTTTGTTGCATCTATGTTCATCAGTGATATTGGCCTATAGTTTTCTTTTTTTTGTGTGTTGTCTTCATCAGGTTTTGGTATCAGGGTGATGGTGGCCTAATAAACTGAGTTTGTAAGTGTTCCTTTCTCTGCAATTTTTTGAAAGAGTTTTAGAAGGATAGGCATTTGCTCTTCTCAAAGTGTTTGACAGAATTCTCCTATGAAGCCATCTGGCCCTTGGCTTTTGGTTTTGGGGAGATACTTGATCACAGTTTCAATTTCAGTGCTTGTAAGTGGTTGTTCATAATTTATATTTCTTCCTGGTTCAGTCTTGGAAGATTGAACTTTTATTAAAATCTGTCCATTTCTTCCAGGTTATCCATTTTATTACCATATAGTCTCATAATCCTTTGTATTTCTGCATTGTCTGTTGTAACCTCTCCTTTTTCATTTCTAATTATGTTGATTTGATTCTTCTCTTTTTTTTTTTCCCCTTGATGAGTCTGGCTAAAGGTTTGTCAATTTTATCTTCTCAAAGAACCAGCTTTTTAGTTTTATTAATCTTTACTATTATTAATTTCATTTCTTTTCAATTATTTCTGCTCTGATCTTTATGATTTATTTCCTTCTGGTAATTTTGCTTTCTTTTTTTCTTTTTCCAGTTGTTTTAGGCATAAAATTAGGTTATCTATTCAATGTTTTTCTTGTTTCTTGAGTTAGGATTGTATTGCTGTAAACTCCCCTCTTAGAACTGCTTTTGCTGCATCCCATAGGTTTTGCATTGTATTTTCATTGTCACTAGTTTCTAGAAATTTTTTGATTTCACTTTTGATTTCTTCAGTAGCTTGTTGGTTATTTAGAAATGTATCATTTAATCTCCATGTGTTTGTGTTTTTTACAGTTTTTTTTCCTTGTAAGTGATATCTAGTCTCATATCGTTGTGGTCAGAAAAGATACTTGATAAGATTTCAATTTTCTTAAATTTACTGAGGTTTGACTTGTGATCCAAGATGTAGTCTATCCTGGAGATTGTTCCATATACACTTGAGAAGAAGGTATATTCTTCTCCATTTATATGGAATGTCCTGAAGATATCAGTGAGATCCATCTCATCTAATGTATCTATAAGACTTTTGTTTCCTTACTGATTTTATGTTTTGATGATCTGTCCATTGGTATGAGTGGGGTGTTAAAGTTTCCTACAATTATTGTGTTACTGTCAACTTCTCTTTTTATGTCTGTTAGTGTTTTTCTTATCTATTGAGGTGCTCCTATGTTAGGTGCATAGATATTTACAATTGTGATGTCTTCCTCTTGGATTGATCCATTGATTATTATGTAGTGTCCTTCCTTATATCTTGTAATTTTCTTTAAGGTCGATTTTGTCTGATATGTGGATTGTTAGCCCATCTTTCTTTTGCTTTCCATTTGCATGGAATATATGTTTCCATTCTCTCACTTTCAGTCTAGATGTGTCTTGAGGTTTGAAGTGGGTTTCTTGTAGATAGCATACATATAGGTCTTGTTTTTGTGTCCATTCAGCCACTCTGTGTCTTTGGAGCATTTAATCCATTTACATTTAAAGTAATTATAGATATGTATGTTCCTATTCTCATTTTCTTAGTTGTTGGGGTTGGATTTTGTAGATCTTTTTCTTCTCTTTAGTTTTTTGACTATACAAATCCCTTTACGATTTGTTGTAAAGGTGGTTTGGTGGTGCTGAATTCTCTTAACTTTTACCTGTCTGAAAAACTTTTGATTTCTCCATCAATTTTGAATGAGATCTTTGCCAGGTATAGTAATCTTGGTTGTAGATTTTTTCCTTTCAGTACTTTAAATATATCCTGTCACTTCCTTCTGGCCTGCAGAGTTTCTGCTGAAAGATCAGCTGTTAAACATATGTGGTTTCTCTTGTTTGTTACCTGTTGTTTATCCCTTGCTGGTTTTAATATTCTTTCTTTGTGTTTAATCTTTGTTAGTTTGAATAGTATGTGTCTTGGTGTGTTTCTCCTTGGGTTTATCCTGTATGGGACTCTTTGTGCCTGTTGGGACTTGATTGACGATTTCCTTTTCCATGCTGGGGAAATTTTCAACTATAATCTCTTTGAAAATTTTCTCATAACCTTTCTTTTTCTCTTCTTCTTCTGGGACCCCCTATAATTTAAATGTTGGTGCGTTTGATACTGTCTCAGAGGTCTCCTAGACTATTCTTAGTTCTTTTCATTCTGTTTACTTTATTCTGCTCTTCAGAAGTTATTTCCAGCATTTTATCTTCCAGCTCACTGATTTATTGTTCTGCTTCAGATATTCTGCTAGTGATTCCTTCTAGAGTATTTTTAATTTCAGTAATTATGTTGTTTGTCTCTGGCTATTTATTCTTTAATTCTTCTAAGTCTTTGTTAATTTATTTGTGCATTTTCTCCATTTTTTTTCAATGTTTGTGATCATCTTCACTATTATTATGCTGAATTATTTTTCAGGTAGTTTGACTATTTCCTCATTTATTTGAATTTCTGTGTTTCTAGTTTTTTATTCATTTGTGTATATTTCTCTGCCTTTTCATTACTTTTAAAAATTTATTGTTTTTGAGGTCTCCTTTCCCAGCCTTCAAGGTTGAATTCTCTCTTCCTTTTGGTTTCTGCCACCCTTAAGGTTGGTACAGTGGTTTGTGTAAGCTTCACATAGGGTGAGATGTATGCTAAGTTTTTGTTTGTTTTGTTTTTCCTCTAATGGGCAAGGCTGAGTGAGGTGGTAATCCTGTCTGTTGATTGTGTTTGTGTTCTTGTTTTGTTTGTTCTTTGAATGAGGCATCCTGCACAGGATGCTACTGGTGGTTGGGTGATGCCAGGTCTTATATTCAAGTGGTTTCCTTTGCGTGAGTTCTCACTATTTGATACTCCCTAGTGTTAGTTCCCTGGTAGTCTAGGGTCTTGGAGTCAGTGCTCCACTCCAAAGACTCAGGACTTGATCTCTTTCTGCCTGACCCTTGGACGGTTTCCCCAGACATAGTGGTAACATTGATCCCAGTTTCCAAACAGCTTAGGGTCACAGCAGTGTCCACTCCAGGTTAGAAGATCTCAGGTAATGATTTCCCATTTTCAAATGCAAGGTGACAATGTACAGCCTTGATGTACTCGTTTCCTGATTTGGAACCAGTCTGTTGTTCCATGTCCAGTTCTAACTGTTGCTTCTTGACCTGCATACAGATTTCTCAGGAGCCAAGTCAGGTGGTCTGGTATTCCCATCTCTTTAAGAATTTACACAACTGTACTAAAGTGGCACAGCCTAGACTGACTCTGAAGACCATCTGGCCTTAGAGAGTTTACTTTTAATCATTCTACTTTATTGATCAAACTTGAACTTCAAACCCTCTAAAAGATTAGGGACTGACTTAAATGGCTACCTAGCTGAAAATTACTGGTTGAAACAGTTTTAAGAACAGCGAGTTTTTCCAGGGCAAGGCAATAGGAGATTTTATCTTCTGAGAAGGAAAGCTTATCGTGTATGATCCTGGTCCTCACGCTATTGTTAGGGATCCTCAGTGAAGCAAAGCAGAGATCACATCGGCTGTCCTCATAGAATGGTACTGGGGCCCCATAGGTAGTCCAGGGAGCTGAGCATAGAGTAGCACTCCAGTCAGATGGGTTCTGTAGATGAATATGTAGAGCTGTATACCCTGCTTGTAACTTGTACAACAGTGGCTTTTTGTGTGTTGGTGTCACTTTTGGCAAATCTTTCTTACAGATAGTTTTACATAGGGGCCCATGAAGAGAACTCAGACACTATCTTCTACAGGATTCGTTCTCTGATCTCAATGTCCTGTTTTGCTTGGGACAGGATCATTCATACATAGACTCATATTTCTCATATGCCTACTACAAGGCAAGAATTGGAGATAGAATGATGTATACAGTAGAAAAGGTCTCTGTTATTCTAGGCAAGTTTTCCTTATAGTAGAAAGTAAAAGATCATGGACAAATATGCAAGAAAATAAATAAAACAATTATAAATTGTGACAAGTCCTATAAAGAAAAGAATGAGGCAGCTAAAACTTAACAACAAGGAGATCTAATTAGGATAGACAGGAAAGTCTTTCAAAAAAGTGCTATTTGAGTCAGTACCTGAGGGCTGAGCAGAAAACGTCAATGAAAAACGTAGTGTAAGGACATTCTTAACAAAGAAGTGTCCAACAGATTAGAGATTTCAGCAAGCTTTGATATTCTGGAATAGCTAGGTCAGTGTGTTTGGAGAAGAGTTAATGAAAAGGGGTTGCTACTATTTTTTTTTTAATAGTAGAGAATAAAAGTATGAAAGGAACTAATGTAAAATGACTTGGATATTGCTTTACTTCTATAATTCCATTTAGCCAAAACTAAATTACTTCTAATTCAACAAATCCAATATTTTTCTGACAGAGCAAAATGTATTAGTTTTGAAAAGGCCACCAAGACCCGGACTATGTGTGGTCACTCGAAGTTAATATATATTCAGTCTAATTGTTTTACAAAATGTTCTTCTGGCAATCTCAATAACCAGTTGCTGCATAATAAGCTGAATTTAGCCTCCAGTTATTGGCCAGGATGAGCAGGCTATAACTAATATTCCATTTTTTTCATCACCCAGAAAACCTCAGGGATGTTTCTGTGCTACTTTGGCCAAGTCCTTTCTAATCATGTGCAATAATCATTTCTATTAATCACTTTGCAAGATGTATAAGAACCCAAGAAATTTTTCCATGTAAGAAGGAACAAAATTTAGAGTCATTTCTAAAACAGTCATATGGATAAATAGTTTAATCAGTCTAACATTCTGTTTTAAGAGATATAGGAATCAAGTTCAAATAATCATGTTTTTGCTTTTTTACTGGTTTACCTGGCCATCCTATGGAAAAGGGAAGAGTAGAAACAGTCTTGTGTAGGGTGGATCCTAGAGGTTGAACACTATCAAGTTTCTCTCTTATCCTCTGTCTGTATATAGATTTGATTCTCCCTGCTGCATTTGAGTTTGTCCCATATTGATGTTTTAATTATTCCCATAAAAATTTAGTGAGTGCCTATATATGTATGCCATGTTGTGTTAAGAGAGAGAGTAGTCCTCAGAATATCCATTCATGTGAGAATATAAATTCCATGCCTTATATACTCTATGAAAATGAAAGTGTTAGTCACTCAGTCATGTCTGACTCTTTGCAACTCCATGGACTGTAGCCCACCAGACCTCTCTGTCAATGGATTTCTCTAGGAAAGAATACTGGACTGAGTATCCATTCCCTTCTCCAGAGGGTCTTCCCCACCCAGGGACCAAACCCAGGTTTCCTGCATCACAGGTGGATTCTTTACCATATGACCCTCTAGGGAAGCTCTGTTACATATCCTATAACAGAGGTTGAAGACAGAATTTAAATTAAAAATAAATCCACAAAAATCTTGCTTCAAATAGTAATATGTTCTATAAAAGGAATAAGTGCAAAAGATAAAGTAATGGCCTATGACTGGGAGAAGAGAGTGATTTGTTTTATGTAGGGAAGCTTTTATAATGAGGCGATGACCTCTTTAAAGTTTGAGTTGAGAAATGGAGAATGAAGCAGAAGCATTCATTGAGAGCTCTAGGGCAAGGGAATTGCAGAAAGCAGGCTCAGCAAATGTAAAGACCCTAAAATGAAAATGGTCTTAGAATGTGTAACAGGTGGAGGCAAGATTGATGTGAGTGAAACAAAGAGATCTATGGGGAAAGTAGGTAAATATTGAATAGACATGGTCTAGTAGTCCATGGTAAAGAGTATGGATTTTATTTTAGCTTCGTTAGAAAGTTACTGGAAGATTTCAAAGCAGAAACTGAAAAAATTAAGTTTAATTTTTAAAATATATATTTCTAGTAGAGAATAAAGTGATTTCCCTGGTGGCTCAGAGAGTAGTGTCTGCCTGAAATGTGGGAGACCTGGGTTCAAACCCTGGGTCAGGAAGATCCCCTGGAGAAGGAAATGGCAACCCACTCCAGTACTCTTGCCTGCAAAATCCCATGGATGGAGAAGCCTAGTACTCTACAGTCTATGGGGTCACAAAGAGTCAGACACAACTGAATGGCTTCACTTTCACTTTCAGTGGAGAATAGACTTTAACAAGTCAAGAGTGGAAGCAGAGAAACTAGCTAGCAGGCGGATACTTCAGTCCTAGTAAGAAGTTGCAATGGTTTGGATTAAGGTGAAAGCTTTTTTTTGTTTTTCTTTGTAACAGCAGAAATTAATTCAGAATATGTTTTTAAAATAGATTTTAAGTAAGGCTTGATGGATTGGATGTGGGAACTCAGAGAGAAATAAACTATGCAATTCTTAAGATCTTTCCCTGAGCAGATGGATGATTAAAATGGGGGCTGCTGCTGCTGCTGCTAAGCTGCTTCAGTCATGTCCAACTCTATGCAACCCCATAGACAGCAGCCCACCAGGCTCCTCTGTCCCTGGGATTCTCCCAAGGCAAGAACACTGGGGGGGCCCCCCTTTTTTTTTCTTACCCGCCTGTCCATGCGGCGCAGTCGGTCCACTGTGGCCTGGCGGCGTCCCCGGCTCCGCTCTGTCCCTGGGATTCTCCGGCAGCCTGCGTGTTTGCCATTTCCTTTTCTAATGCATGCATGCATGCTAAGTCCCTTCAGTCGTGTCCAACTCTGTGTGAGCCTATGGACGGCAGTCCTCCAGGCTCCTCTGTCCACAGGATTCTCCAGGCAAGAATACTGGAGTGGGTTGCCATTTCCTTCTCCCAAAAAGGCTCGGGGTGAGGGCCGGGGTTGGGGGGAGGGTGCGGTTAGTTGTGCCATTAACCAGAATGTGAAAAAGAAATGGGGAACATTGTTGGGAGAACCAAGAATATAGTTCTGAATGTTTTAACTTCAAGGTGTATAACATGCATAAATGGAGAGGTGGTAAGTGGAGTGTAGCCATCAGAGTTTAACATTTAACAAAAGAACAGTGGAAATAGAGATTTGGGAGCATCAGTGTTATAAATAAAACCTCATAACAAAGAATGTGAATGAGGGCAATTCTTAACTTACATCCCTTTAGCTCAGGAAATCAGTGAGTTCCTGATTTCAGAAAGAGAGTTCCTCTCCTTCTGAAGAGAGTTTCCATTAGGAGAATCCTGGGTAGGGGTTTTTATGGATCTGGCTTGGATAATTAAGAGAAAATGGAATAGGACACGTATCGCGACTGTATTTATACTACAGTGCAAAGTATAAAATAACCTAGAAGGTAACATATACTTTGACTCACCTTTTTATTTGCTATTTCCATAAGCACACCCTCTCCAAAATGCTGTATTCCCTGTGCTTTAGAATAATTATTTATTTTAAATAAACCATCTTCACTGTGACACAGACCAAATAATTTGAGAGATTATTGAGATTAGAGGGTCTCAAACTCAGGCCCACTTTAGGATCACCTGGAGGAGGACTTAATGAAAAAGATTTCTGGGACCATGGCCAGAGTATCTAATTTAGGAGATCTGAGGTAGCCCAAGAATTTGCTTTTTAAAAGTTACAAGATGATGCTGATGCTGCATGGGCGAGAGTGACTAATCTGGATAGAACCTTAATAATCAAATAGCTGAGGCAAAAGTTCTGTCCTACATCCTGATATTTAGTTTCTTATTTTAAGCTTATTCTGTACATATCTTTGGTCTCCCCAGGTGACTCAGTAGTAAAGAATCTATCTGCCAATGCAGGCAACGCATGTTTGATCCCTGGGTGGGGAAGATCTCTTGAAGAAAGACATGGCAACACACTGAGAAATTACACAGACAGAGGAGCCTGGTGGGCTACAGTCCATGGGGTTTCAAAAGAGTTGGACATGACTCAGTGACTAAACAACACCAACAATACATATCTTTAATACCAAATTTCCAGGTATTGGAAAAGTGCATGTGATACTTCAACCTATTGTTAATATTTTCTCTGCATGATTTGGAAGAACTGATTAACTGATTAGTCAGATGTGTTTTGCTGTTGCTGTTGTTCTGCAGTGTGTGTGTGTGTGTGTGTGTGTGTGTTTGTTAATATATTAGGGTTCTCCAAATAAATAAAACAAGTGACACTGAGAGAGAGAGAGATTTATATGTAGAGAGAGAGAGAGAAATGCTAATGCCTTCCCATATATAATAGCTCTATTATAGTTATTATGGTATATCTACAGTAATATCACTTTGTATCTAATATCTATCTATTTATATTTACATCTTTACCTGTATATAGTTATCTCTCACCCCACCCATATGTATCTTTGGAGAAAGAGAGGGATTGAGAGATTTATTTAAACAATTGGCTTCTACAGTTATGAAAGCTAAGATCCATAATCTCAGCCATCTGCAAACTGGAGACCCAGGAAAGCAGATGTGTAATTTTAGCCAAAGTCTGAAAGCCTGAGATCCAGGAGAGCCAATGGTATTCAGGCCCTCAGTAGATCAGATGGTGCTTCCCCACGTTGGAGAGGGCAACCTACTTTACTGAGCCAAGTGATTCAAATACTAATCTCATTTGGAAACACTTTCATAGAGCCATGCAGAAATACTGTTTAATCTGGGCACATCTTTTCCAGTCAAGTTGACACATGAAATTAACCACACAGTTACTATTGCCTAATTCTTTAAGCTTGTTATTCTTCTCCTCAGAAATTTAGCTTATGTCACAGGACAGTAAATCCATGCACTGACCAATTTTACAATAAGAATAAAAAGTGCAGCATTGGGATACTGGAATCTAAAAGGGAAGAATAAAAATATTATCTTTGAATGCTTTCAGAGAGTTGACACCATTTCTTTTTTTCATTTTTCATAAAACAGTTATTCATAAGTGCCAAGCCTTATCCTAGAGCCTAAGGAGACAAAGATTTGCAAATTTTGTCTGATTTTTAAACTAAAAGTTCTTATAATCAGTCATATTGGCGTAGTTACAGCATAGCCAAAAATAATTTTAGGTATAAGACATCAAAGAAGGTAAAGAAAAATAAAATATTTTATTCTTTTTTTTTGGCTGAAGAAGGATTTTCAGAGCTGAATAATTTCCTCTGTTCTCTCTTCATTTCATGTACAGCCATGGGCAAGAAACTCCCAATAAAGCATTTCTATTCCCACAACAGGTTGTAACTTCTGCTGGCATGTTATAAAACTTCATTTCATGTGCACCAGGCAATGCTATTTTCCAAAGCTTCAGCTAATTATGTGAGATTTATCTACGTGGAAACACAGGGATTAAGCAAGCAGGAAAAATAGGGAGAATTTATTTAGTGGCTGTGTTTAACAAAGGATAATGAAAACAAGGGTTGTAGGAAACAAAATATTTCCTGAAATTAATACCTACCCAGTGAAGGAAGTCATGAGTATTCTGTTGGTACTTTAATCCTGGTCTAACAGAAACTGCTACCAATCATACAGAAAAGCAAAACAGACATTTTTGCTTTTAAACCAGTCCTGAAGCTCCATTTACCTTATCACTTTGGCATACTTGTTACTAAGCTGCTTGGTTCTTATTTTCAGATTATTCTATAGTAGAACTGTTGCTAAAATACCTTATCATTGTGGTATGCTAATTTTTTGTGCAAAGCATATTATTTAAAAAATACCTTTAACCTGCAAATAATTACTTATAATTGTTTGGTCTGTAAGCCTTCAGTTTATTTGTCCAGCTTCACGGCACCACCCTCGCCCTGCCCAGAATTACTTGTTTTCCTCTTATTGCCTAATTGCACATTATATCTTGCTCCAATTTTCTTATTACACAATTAATTTATCTGGAGGAAAGAGGGACTCCAGTATTTTATTTCCTTTAATTCAGAGTTTTAATTTTCTCAGTTTGTAATCTTAATATTTCTCTTTTTCTTCATAGGCTTGTTTGTAATATTTATTATCTGTGATGACCCTAATCTTTCAAACATGAGACAGTAATCTTGAAAATGCCGCATCATATGCATCTATTATTTCTTTGTATGATACGCCTTTTGTAGTAAATCAGGATTTTTAAAAATGTCTATTATTTGTTCAGGTGAAAGAAAATTACCATATTTTCAGAATTTAATTAGCAGCAACCTCTTCATCTTTATTTACCAGTCTTCTCCCAGAATAGCCAATTCCTCAAAGTAAAAACATTATTTCTGTTTTGAAAGATAACTTCACAGCAGATATAAGTATCAAGACCCTAAGTGTCCTCTAGAGAGTTAGGGTTAAATCAAATTGTATGAACCCCAGAGTAGTTTTCTTCCCCTAGAAGGCAATTTCTCTGAACTGTCAATTACAAAGCAGTCGGAATATAACTACTCTTTTGGGACCTGAAGACCTGGGGTGTGTTCCTAGATCTAAGATCTTGACAAGTGTTATTTCCACCCTCTTTTTGGTTTCCCCCAACTTGCCTCAGTAGCTTCTCCTTTCTTACAGTTTCATCTTTTGTTGTTTTGCTGAGTCATGTTGGACTCTTTGTGACCCCATGGATTGTCAGGTTCCTCTGTCCATGGGATTCTCCAAGCAAGAATACTGAATGGGCTGCCATTTCCTTCTCCAGGTTCCTCATCTATAAATTAAAAAAATAATAAATGAATAGTGAGAAAAAAGAATATGAAGAGAATTGTGTCATAAAAAGAAAGAAAACAAATTATATATATATATATATATATATATTTTGTCTTTTGATATAGCTTTTCTGACAGGTGTGAGGTGGTATCTCACTGTGTTTTTTTTTCTCTTTTTAAATTTTATTTTATTTTATTTTTTAAAATACTTTATTCTACATTACAATACTGTATTTGTTCTGCCATACATTGACATGAATCAGCCACAGGTGTCCACAATCTCCCAATGCCGAAGCCCCTCCCACCTCCCACCCCACATCATCTTCCTGAATCATCCTGTGCACCAGCCCCATGCATCCTGTATCCTGTATTGAACATAGACTGGTGCTTCATTCTTACAAGATAGTATACATGTTTCAATGCCATTCTCCCAAATCATCCCACCCTCTCCCTCTCCCTCAGAGTCCACAAGTCTGTTCTATACCCCTGAGTCTCTTTTGTTGTCTCACATAGATGGTCATCATTACTCTCTTTCTAAATTCCATATATATGTGTCAGTATACTGTATTGGTGTTTTTCTTTCTGGCTTACTTCACTCTGTATAATCGGCTCCAGTTTCATCCATCTCATTAGAACTGAGTCGAATTTATTCTTTTTAAGGGCCGAGTAGTACTCCATTGTGTATATGTACCACAGCTTTCTTATCCATTCATCTGCTGATGGACATCTAGGTTGCTTCCATGTCCTGGCTAATAAAAGCAAAAATAAACAAATGGGATCTAATTAAAATTAAAAGCTTCTGCACAACAAAGGAAACTATAAGCAAGGTGAAAAGACAGCCTTCTGAATGGGAGAAAACAATAGCAAATGAAACAACTGACAAACAACTAATCTCAAAGATATACAAGCAACTTATCCAGCTCAAATCCAGGAAAATAAACGAACCAATCAAAAAATGGGCCAAAGAACTAAATAGGCATTTCTCCAAAGAAGACATACGGATGGCTAACAAACACATGAAAAGATGCTCAACATCACTTATTATCAGAGAAATGCAAATCAAGACCACAATGAGGTACCATTTCACACCAATCAGAATGGCTGCGATCCAAAAGTCTGCAAGCAATAAATGCTGGAGAGGATGTGGAGAAAAGGGAACCCTCTTACACTGTTAGTGGGAATGCAAACTAGTACAGCCACTGTGGAGAACAGTGTGGAGATTCCTTAAAAAATGGCAAATAGAACTGCCTTATGATCCAGCAATCCCACTGCTGGGCATACACACCGAGGAAACCAGAATTGAAAGAGACACATGTACCCCAAATTATATTTTTATATTCAGTTCAGTTCAGTCACTCAGTCATGTCCGACTGTTTGCAATGCCATGAATTACAGTACTCCAGGCCTCCCTGTCCATCACCAACTCTCGGAATTCACCCAAACTCACGTCCATCGAGTCGGTGATGCCATCCAGCCATCTCATCCTCTGTCGTCCCCTTCTCTTCCTGGGCCCAATCCCTCCCAGCATCAGAGTCTTTTCCAATGAATCAACTTTTCGCATGAGGTGGCCAAAGTACTAGAGTTTCAGCTTTAGCATCATTCCTTCCCAAGAAATCCTAGGGCTGATCTCCTTTAGGATGGACTGGGTTGGACTGCCTTGCAGTCCAAGGGACTCTCAAGAGTCTTCTCCAACACCACAGTTCAAAAGCATCAATTCTTCGGCTCTCAACTTTTTCACAGTCCAACGCTCACATCCATACATGACTACTGGAAAAACCATAGTCTTGACTTATGTTACTGTAATATAAAAACTGACTAAGCATGTATGTAGTGAACTCTTTCAGTGTTGAATGCTGTGATTACCACCAGTGCTAGATCTAGAATTTCTATAGAGACAGGTGCTCAGAAGATGCAGGAATCTGACTAGAAGGAGAGCAGGATGTCATGTTGAACTGCACTTGTATTGTTAACACAGATTTTAATCACATCATGATGTGTTTGTGGATTGCAGAACTCTGAGCACTTGCAGACTCACTCTCCACTCTCTCCCACCCTGTGCCTCTGAGGCCAAGGCTGATCCAGCTGCTCCTCACCAGGAAGCTCCCTTGCATTCCAGCCTCCTACATGGTTTGACAGCGGTAGGAGCTGGCAGAATAGTGGATGCAGGGTGAAGAGTGAAATTGGGATATTCTTCTCCCGGAGTCCTTCTTGAAAAGCCCTTCTAGTTTGACTTCTTCCTTTCTTCTTTTGGTGAGGGGAGGGGCTGTGCTGGGTGTGCGCTGCTGCGTGGGCTCTCTCTTGTAGAGAGCAGGGCTACTCTCTAGTTGCAGTGTGTGGGCTTCTCACTGTTGTAGCTTCTCTTGTTTCAGAGCGTGGGCTCTGTTGTGCACAGGCTCCAGTTGTTGTGGCTCCTGGGCTCAAGAGCACAGGCTCCAGTTGTTGTGGCTCCTGGGCTCTAGAGCACAGGCTCCATAGTTACGGCATGCATGGGTTTAGTTGCTCTACAGCGTGTGGGATCTTCCTGGATCAGGGATTGGACTCTTGTCTCCTGTTTTGGCAGATGGATTACTATCCATTGCGCCACCAGGGAAGCCCTTAGCTTGTTTCTTGACCAAAGTCACAATTACTGATAACCTCTCCGCTCAACTCTCCCTCTTTCTGTGCGTTCCATTTCTCTTCCTCTTCTTGTTCCTTCGGGACTAGTAGTTATTGTCCCTGATGTTGCTCGTTCTGACACACTGTCTATCATGCGTGGGTTCCTTTTACCCACTAGTAGGCACTGCGTTAGATTTCTCAAATTACCTCCTTGAGGTTTTGTTTTTGTTGTTGCTGCCTGGACAGGCAGTATAAATGAAGGTAATTGGAGAGGCAAGTTTAATGTTGTAAGTTAGGTCCAAAAATAGTTCAGGTATTTTTCTCTTATAGATACTTCTTTGGTGGGGGAAATATGGGTATACAAATAACTATTTCCCAAAGATTCTTGAAGGCTCAAAAGTTGGATCTGTGGCCCTAGGAACCTATAATTCCTTAGCATGAACTGTGATAGTGATTTTTGTAACCTTGAGGGGTCAGACCCCTGTTTGTTACCTGAACTGTCGCAACAGCCTCCCAGTTACTCTCGAGGCTGCCTATCTGATAAAAACCACCCTTCTGTTTACATCATGCAGTGATGTTTCTCATTGGCCTTGGGATAAAGTGTGATGTCCTTGTCATGACAAATACGATGTTTTGCTACATTTGGCTCTTGCTTAACTACTGTGGTCTCACCTTGAACCCACACTTATATTTTTAGCAATTTGGCAACACTGAAAGTATAATGATGTCCCAGAAATACTTTTTGCTGATTATCATCTACATGTCTTTGCTGCTGCTCTTTCCTCTGCTTGTTATTGACCTCCAGCCTGTCTGATGAATTTTTCCTTATCACATAATCACACAAAACATCTACTTCAGGAAGACTTGTCTCAAAATTCCTTCCACTACCCTTCTACCTCACCCAACATAAATGCTTCTCTACTACGATCCATGAGAGGCTTCCCATGTGGCTCAGTGGTAGAGAATTTGCCTGCCAATGCAGGAGACACAAGAGACTTAGCTTTGACCCCTGGTTTGGGAAGATTCCCTGGAGAAAGAAGTGGCCACCCACTCTAGTATTCTTGCCTTGAAAATCCCATGGACAGAGGAGCTTCTCAGGCTATAGACTCGCAAAGAGTCAGACATGACTTAGCAACAGAGCATGCACACAAGCTATGATCCATAACATTCAAGGTACTCACTCTTCCCAGCTAACACACTGATTTGTATTTATCCAGTTATGTCTATCTTTAACTACAAGTGAATGAGTACAAGCATCAGCCAGATACATTAAAACATCATCAGAACCTGTCATTAATTAGTCCTTAATTGAATCAATTGATTAATGGAATTTTCCAGTGGACCACTTGTTACAGATAATAGATTAGTTAACTGCTTTATCAATTGACTTAATTAATTGGATTCATTGCTTTTGACTGTCTAATCTCACCAAACACAAAACAGCCTGAGTATAGGACAAAAAAAAAAAAAAAAAAGGCACTAAAATGGAAAACATTACCCAACAGCTCCATTGAGAAATGGGGAGTTTCATTTTTTGGTGTTCTTTTCAGTTCATATTAAGCTTCTATTTCCTTTGTTGTAGAAATCTTGGCTCAGACACATGTTATTACATTATGCATGGGCCCTGAATCCCATCCACGCATACTTCCTGGGTATACATTCTGCCCCCAGCATTCACTAACTGTGGACATTGGCTGGGTCACTGAACCTCTAAGTTTCTTTCTGTGTCAATTAATTTGGAATTATATTAGTATCCACCCCATATATTTGCTCTGAGGATAGTCATGTGTAAACTGGTGACATCATAATTTAAAATTCATGTGGAAATAAGTAATATAGTATTAGTAGCTCATATTATATCCCCCAATGATTTCTGTGTGAACTAAAGACTTAAGTATGAGTATCATACTTTTGTATTTTCAGTGAGATGATATGAGAGACAATCTTTATGACTTCTAGGCAGGAAATGACTTTAATATAGACATAATAAGTACAAACCATGAAATATGTTTATAAATTTAAATAGTCTCATCAAAAAGTATATTAAACAAAAAGTAATTAAAATTAAAAGATTCAAAGACTGGGGGAAGATATTACCAATACAAATAATAAATGCCCAGAATAAAAATGGCATCAACATATTGATAAGAAAAATACGATAGCTTGATTACAAGAAGAACAAATGTTAACAAAGAAGTGTAGAGGAGGAAAAAACTTGGATCCCAAATAAATATGAGCAAATGTAGTCCACCTCACTAGTAATAAATGAAATGATATTGAAATTTAATTAAATTCTATTGTACACTCAACAAATTCACAAACATGTTGATGTTTGATAATTCCATTGAGTATTTTTAAAAATCTTATACATCAATGTACATGTTTTGGAGAATAATTTGACACAACCCAGAAAAGAAAGGTTGAAGAAGTGAAACATTTTGCAGTAAACAGACTAGTTAAAAACATACATTGCCTATAAAGCAATTCAGTTCCTAGGTACAGGTCCTAGAGAAAGTCCTGCAAAGGTATACAGAGGCCCTTATGTAATATGTAGAAAATATAAAGAGAAGAACTTATGAGTAGTAGTGGTGAGAGAAGTCTCAAGAAGGAAAAAATAGTTAAATGAACTATGTTGTTTTCTTAAAATTGAATAGATAAATAAAATGTGATGTTTCATTAAAACTGAGAAATGTACAGTGGTGAAATTGAAGGAGTTAGAGCTATGAATATCAAAATGAATAACTATTATATGTTTCAGTGAAAAAATGAATACATGAAGTACAGTGCCATATATGAAGTGAAATACACTAAATATCACTTTTATTATTTGGGGTATATACATGTAAAAGTACTAACAATGATGGAAATATTAAGCATTAAATTCTGAGTGTTAATTACTTGACAGTGAATAGGAAAAGGACTTCATGAGAGTTTTCAGCAGATCTTAATTCTGTTATCAGTACATTTTTTCTTGAAGTAGATGGGGACTCTATCTTATCATTTAAAATAGATGTAATGATTTCTAAAGAATTTAGATATAATTAATTGGACTGCACAGGTAAAACAATTAGCACCATGTTAAACACATGGAAAATAAAGTTTCAGTTTCTTTCTCTTTCCTGTTTATCTTATAAATAGAACTCATTTTCCCCTGCTATTTCTATTTAGATAAGTGGGAAGCATGGGGATGAATTCATAGGCCCTAACATATAATGTTTAATGTCAGTCAAACCTGATCTTTCACCTAGATTCAATTAGTTGACCTCTCTGAGCCTTGATTTTTCTCCATCTGAACAAGGAGAAGAATTGTGTTGATACTGCAAATTCAATTTTATTTTAATTTAATCCAGATGAAAATTTTAATATAGACTGGCTGCAAATAAGAATTTATTAACCTATTATTATCAACCTGCAGAAATCACATTGCTGGTTAGTGACATAGCTAAGTCTACTAAGACTGTGTGTGTGCTAAGTCACTTCATTCGTGTTCAACTCTTTGCGACCCTATGGAGTGCAGCCCACCAGGCTCCTCTTTCCATGGGGAGTCTCCAGGTGAGAACACTAGAGTAGATTGTCATGCCGTCCTCCAAGGGATCTTCCTGACCCAGGGGTCCAACTTGTATCTCTTCTGTCTCTTGCACTGGCAGGTAGGTTCTTTGCCAGTAGCAATGCTAAGATGAAGAGGTATCACTTTTGAGTTTGATTATGTGTTATGTACTATGTGAAATTACATTTTTTATATACTATCTCTTGTAATACTCACAATTTAGGAGTTAGATACTATCACTATCCAGTTTACAGATGCAGAAATGAAAGCCTAGGGTCTAAATGAACCCAGAGATAAAGTAGAAAAATTCAGATACTAATTTGGTTAACTTCAAAGCCCAGTATTTTAATCATTAACTCCCCTGTCTGCTACTTTTAGGCTCTTTTTTTGGATGCCATCCTGCTGCCTTAAAAATATGCCTTAATGGCAGGAAATGAAATGTTGGCTCTGAAAACAGACCAGTGAAGTCACTGGTTAGTGAAAGAAGTGGGGGCCTTTCTTTATTTCCTCCTTGTATGAACTAATGCTCATTTTGTCCCAAATTAGTACTACATGTAGAAACAATACCTAATGTAGTTTCTGTCCACTGGAGTTTGAGTCAACTGGTTAATTCCAGCAGTATTTTTACATAGTGGTCTGTTTGGAACAAAAATCTGATGGTAGTATAGGTTATCTGGACAATTAAATCTGTTTCATATGGTCTGACTGGTAATTGGTTTGGATTTAACTGATTTTTTAAAAATAAAATACTGTTTGGGATTTGTATAAATATCTCAGCAAAGAAAAAAAATGAAACTTGTTGCTTAACATTGTGTCAGTAAATGGCTAGCTGATTTTTTTTTTTTCAACCAGAGACTATTCTATACAGATAATATATTTACTTTATCAAAATAACACCTTACACAGTTTGTAAAACAGAGCATAGTTTTGCAGGAGAGAATTATATTTTTGTGTGTTGAAAGGAGGATACCTGGTGAGTGCACTCATCTAGAATTGCTACAGTCAGCTTTTCCAAAGTCATATTTCATCAGAGTCTGTAGAGATTCTAGAAGGCACTGTCTAGAAGGTAATCAGACTATCAATCTCCCCATCATCCCAGATCACACAGATTCTATATCGGAAAAAAAAAAATTCTACAGTTGGTTGCTTAGATCTGCTTTAAAACTCTGTAGGTAAATAATACCATGAATATTAATAGAAAAATACCATATATTAATATCTGTTTTTATTTTCCTGATGCAAAAGACTAAGATTCAATATGCAGTAACGGTGAACTCAGTGCAGGGGTAACTAGTTAATGCTCAAGTTATCGCCAACCTTTAGCTACGTTTTTAGTCGGCTAGGCTTCAGCCAGACTGTTCCCTGCCTTGGGTGTTCAGAGATATGTGACAACATTTTTTTTTTCACCTTAGGCTGAAATACACCAAGTTGTTCTAGTCATCAATACCTATTTTATAGTTGCAGTCATTTTGCAATGATGCATGCCAATGGCGTGAGTGGAGTCTGCCAGCACGTAAATCTCTCCCCCATTCCTGCACCATGTGGAGAGTTAAACATGCATCTTACTTATCTCCTTCTATTTGTACTGTCACAGTCTCTGAATAATATGTTTTTACTCTATCTACAGATATAAATCTTAGAGAACATGTATTTTTAATGTTCTTCTTTAGAAGCATTTTAGTTATACAAAATGGTTTCACTGAATTTATTAATTAAGAGCCCAGTAGATTGTTGGTTATGTAGAATTTATGAGTTCTTTGTTGAACTTTAATTTGAATGAAGCTGACTACTTGTCACTTTTTCAAAGTCCCATTACTGGCTTTTTTTAATGAACAAATATTAACATGTTTGTTGTTGGTGTTTTTTTTTTTTTTTTTTCTGTTGTGCTGAATAAGGAGAGTTTCACTTCATGGATCATTTATTTAAAAACTTGCTATGTCCCAGACTATTGGCTGAGCAACGAACAGACAGTATGAAACATGATAATGTCCTTGCAGTTGTGAATCTTACATATTTGTAGAGAAAAAAGATATCTGACAAGTAATGACAATACTTTTCAAACATCAAATGTTACACTGCCTTTAATAATATGAATGTGGAAATTCCTTTCATTGTATCTAAAAAGAGAAGATAAGCCTTACATTTTCACAGCTAATTCGTAGTATGCTAAAGTCATAATTAAGGACTTAACTGTGTGTTGTCCATGGTCCTGAATGCATCCTATAGCTACAGAATAGATGGGGATATTGCTATTTATTTGACTGCTGAATTCAATAAAACTAGTGTTATTAACTGGATGCCAGAAATGTAAAAATATTTATGCGAGAGTCATGACTTTCAAAAAGGTTCACAGTTCTGGTGTGAAAACTACAGTACATCATTATTAATTTTCAGAGTTTTTCTTTTAGTTCTGCCCTAAGTATATGCTGCTTTAGAAGCTCAAGTGATAGATATTAGATATCTATCAAGTGATAGATAGAAGCTCAAAGATAGCTATTATTTATGGACAAGAACCAGAGTAACTGATTTTATTCATCTAAAAGTTTTGCTACTGGTAAAGTGAAAAGGGATAAAGTGATAAATGATTCAATGATAGGTAAGCTTATTTTTTTGACTGTTGAGGTGCAGTGGTAGTGGATACCTAGGCTATTTCAGGACTTTATGGGAAGGTAGGCTGCAACTTCATAGAAGGATGAATTTTGTTTACTGTCATGGAATCAAGTGTTTAAATGTGATAGGAATCTGGACACTAATGTGATTTGAAAGTGACACTTTATAAATCTAAATTTAAATGACCATTTCAAGGCAGTCATTATTTTATACATGATACATCACAAGAGTTATTAAGATAGTTAAAACGTGTATAATGAATACATAAAATGATATGATAGGTAATAATATAGAAATAACACATATGCACATCCAGGATAAAGTTTTTACAATGCAGAAGATTTTTTTCAAAAGTCCCTAGGTCAAAAAATCTTGAGGTGAACTTTGAAATATTAATAGAGACAACTGTAAAATTTTGTTCAGCTCAGTCGCTCAGTCATATCCGACTCTTTGCGACCCCATGAACCACAGCACGCCAGGCCTCCCTGTCCATCACCAACTCCTGGAGTTCACCCAAACCCATGTCCATTGAGTCGATGATGTTATCCAACCATCTCATCCTCTGTTGTCCCCTTCTCCTCCTGCCCTCAATCTTTCCCAGGATCAGGGTCTTTTCCAATGAGTTAGGTCTTCACATCAGGTGGCCAAAGTATTGGAGTTTCAGCCTCAACATCAGTCCTTCCAAAGAACACCCAGGACTGATCTTCTTTAGGATGAACTGGTTGGATCTCCCTGCAGTCCAAGGGACTCTCAAGAGTCTTCTCCAACACCACCATTCAAAAGCATCAATTCTTTGGCGCTCAGCTTTCTTTATAGTCCAACTCTCACATCCATTCATTACCACTGGAAAAAAAATTTTCTTAAAAGGAAGCAAATTACCTGATTGTATCAGAGCTTAATTTATTGAATACTTACAGATTTCTGATACGGGATGAATATTGATGAAAAGTAAATACAGATGAAAGGCAAAGTCACAATACGTTCCTTTTGTTACCACCATATGAACAATGTGTGAATGGCTGTTTAATGGCAAATTACAGTTCTAGTGCAGGAAATTGAAAGAAGTATCACGCCTCATTCTGTTGGTTGTGATTTTTATGACAACAAAAGACATCAGAGAATATTAATACTCTTTTTAAAATATTCTTTTACTTTTACATTAAAAAATAATTATAGGATAATTGCTTTACAGTGTTGTGTTGGTTTCTGCCATACAGCAGCAGGAATCAGCTATAAGGATACATATATCCATTCCCTCTTGAACCTTCTCCCCTTGCTCTCCATCCCACCCTTCTAGGCTGTTACAGAGCACCAGGTTGAGCTCCCTGTGTTATACAGCAACTTCCAACTAGCTATTTTATATATGGTAACATATATGTTTCACTGCTACTTTCTTCCCACCCTCCCTTTCCCCTGCTCTGTCCAGAAGTCTGTTTTCTGTGTCTGCATCTCTATTCTTGCCCTGCAAATGGGTTCATCAGTGCCACTTTTCTAGCTTCTATATGTATGCATTATTATACAATATTTGTTTTTCTCTGACTTACTTCACTCTGTGTAACAGTCTCTAGGTTCATCCACCTCACTAGAACTCATTCAAGTTCATTCCTTTTTATGGCTGAATAATACTCCATTGTGTATATGAACCACAACTTCTTAATCCATTCATCTGTTGAAGAACATCTGTATTAATACTCTTTTTTTTTCAACATTCTCACAGTGGAAACTTCAGGCTCACGATTCCATAAGCCCAATGATTATCATCCTCATAGTTACTTATCTAAATGAACAGAAACAAGTTTGAATATCTGCACTAGGAAAGATGTGTGGTCAGCCTTTCTGTTTCTTTAGGGAAAGAGAAAACTGGGACAGCATATTTCTCATCATTCCTGTCCTCTTTCCTGTTTCTCTTTCTATTCATGCTTCAAGTATAAATACCTCCAAGTCTTTAAATTGGAAGAAAAGAGAGCTTGAACTAATAGTGTTGTCTTTAAATATATTTGTTGAGGTTTTATTCCTGTTTCTTCTTCAGTGCCCCTCACAACCAAAATCACTATCATTGTGATCATAAACACTTCATTTATCAAGGATATAAGTATATTAAAGATATGCTTGCCATGTAAACTAGAAATCATCAAAATGCTCAATGTTGATTTTCAACTGTATAGACAATTGAAACAGTTGTCTGTAGACAGCTGTATAGACTGTAGTTTAAAGCTTATGGCATAATATATGTGAAAAGTTTCTCAATTTACTTTTCTACTTTTTATATATTGATAATTTTAAAATTTATTTAGTGTCTTGAGGGCCATGTTAATGGCTGTAGGATATTCTATTATATGTATGTAGCATAGTTTATCTAAACAATATCCTCTTCCTTGGCATTTAGATATATTTTGTTACCATAAATTATCCTGCAGTGAAACAAAATACATAGAATATGTACATGTTCATTTCTTCTCTGAATCTGTTTTGATCAATGATATCATAGGAGTCTCATACACAACACTATGGAAGGATAAGATGTCCAAGCCTCAGTGTAATAGAAATAAAACTTAGATATCTTTCTCATATTTATCACAGTTTAGCAATGCTCTTCTAAGAAGAAAATTTCTTCTTGCATCCATTCATGCATTCAAAAACAATTTAATGCTTGTGATCTGTAGCCATTCTTTTTAGGAACTTGGGATATCTTAGTGAGGAAAAACATTCTTCCTGTCATAGACATGTTTCCTTATCAGAAACTCTGGCCTTATATAGTTAGCTGATTGGAAATTCTGATGTATTATTATTTTTAATACATAATTAAAATACATAATAGAAAATTATGAAAAAATTCTACGCTGACATGTCTCAGTGGTAAAGAATCTACCTGCCAATGTAAAAGATGTAGGTTTGATCCCTGGGTCAGGAAGATCCCTTGGAGATGAAAATGGCAACCCACTCCAGTTTTCTTGCCTGGGAAATCCCATGGACAGAGGAGCCTTGCAGGCTACCGTCAAAGGGTTCTCAAAGAATTAGACAGGACTTGCAACTAAACACCACCACCAACTTCTGAATACACCCTAGGCCATATCCTGGATTTGTGTCAGGAGGTGGTATAATTCTGTTGCATTATGTTGTGATAGGAAGCAGGTAGATGAGCAGATGTCTTTGGCAGGTCACCAGCTACTTGGAAGGGGAGAGTAGCAATTTAAAGACTTGCATAGTCCATGTTTTAAAATTACTTTATACTCAGGACTGTAACTAAAGATAGTCTGCATACTCTACATGCAGGATGTCAGTGGGAATTTGCCTTCAAATGTAAAAAATTGGGGTCTTTCCATTTTACACTAATCCCAGTGCTTCGTATAAATGAATTTTGTCCCAGAATGGTGAAATAATATAGATTTCAAATCCAAAGGAAAATAATCATCTGTAAAGATGAATCCAATTTTTTAGTGCTAGATCCTAACTATAAAATCAGTACAGTTGCATTTGCTCTCTTAAATTTTTTTCACAATACTAAACATACAAATCCTTTTAATGACTATGTAATGCTTTGCAAATACTCTTTTTCATTTTTTTAAAAAAATATTGGTGGATAGTTGATTTACAATATTGTGTTAGTTCCTCTGTACAGGGAAGGAATTAGTTATATAGTCCATCTGCACTGCGGGAGACCTGGGTTCGATATCTGGGTTAGGAAGGTCCCCTGGAGGAGTGCTTGGCAACCCACTCCAGTATTCTTGCCTGGGAGAATTCCCCAGAGGATCCTGGTGGGCTACAGTCCATGAGGTCACAAAGAGTTGAACACAACTGAGTGACTAAGCACATGGTGCACACACACACACACACACATTCATTTATTTTTAGATTCTTTTCCCATAGATAACTGATAACAACCTTGCATTACTGTATAATGCAAGGGGCTCTACTCAATACTCTAATAACCTCTATGGGAAAAGAATCTAAAAAATGAATATGCAGTGAAAAGTGTGAAAGTCACTCAGTCGTGTCTGGCTCTTTGTGACCCCATGGACTACACAGTCTATGGAGTTCTCCAGGCCAGAATACTGGAGTGGGTAGCCTTTCCCTTCTCCAAAGGATCTTTCTAAGCTAGGGATCAAACCCAGGTCTCCCACATTGCAGGCAGATTCTTTACCATCTGAGCCACAAAGGAAGCCCTTCAAAAATTCAATAAAATGAATATATGTATAACTAATTTCATCGCTGAATAGCAGAAACTAACACAACATTAAAAATCAACTATTCTCCAATAAAATTTTTAAAGGAAATTTTAAAAGATGGTATTTGCAAAATAGTACTGAGACACTGAAAGGATTTTGCGTGTTTAGGATTATGAAAAAAATATATATATATATAGGGCTTCCCTAGTGGCTCAGATGGTAAAGAATCTGCCTGCAATATAGGGTTTCCTCCCTGGGTTGGAAAGATCCCCTGGAGAAGGGAATGTCTACCCACTCCAGTATTCTTGCCTCGGAAATCCCATGGACAGAGGAGCCCGGCAGGCTACAGGTCATGGGCTCTAAAAGAATTGGACAACTGAGTGACTAACACTTTCACTTTATATTCTTTTTTAGATTTGTTATATCCCATGTTAAATCCTAAGTATCTCATGGGGCAATACAAAAAGTAAGTGGTTTATGCAGAATATTCAAAAATAGGTTTTCAATGACTAAGGAGATAAATAATATTCATAGTGGCTCATTGTAGCTCAGTCGGTAAAGAATTTGCCTGCAGTGCAGGAGACCCGGGTTTGATCCCTGGGTTGGGAAGATCCCCTGGAGAAGGAAATGGCAACGCATTCCAGTATCTTTGCCTGGAAAATCTCGTGGACAGAGGAACCTGGTGGAGTGCAGTCCATGGGGTCGCAAAGAGTCGGGCACGACTGAGCGACTAACACACATAAGCCTAGGGAACCCGGAGGTTCACTCACCATTAAGTATGGTAAAACCACATGCTCAATGTCTTAAAGAAACTGTCTCTCTCCATTTTTGGCTCAGTGTTTCCCCATATCTTAATTCAATCTTGGGAAAACTCTTTCTATATAGTATAGATGGCTACTAGTAACTTATTGTTTATACTCTACCACATTTAGGGTAACAATTAGCAACTCAAAAAAAAAAAAAAAAAGCTCCTTTTTCCCAGTAGTTCCAGTGGAAGTTGTATAACTGTACTTATTGCTCCATCTTGAGTGGTATGTTTAACCTTGACCTACTTAATATGAATGATTTGCTTGGTTTCTAGCAAAAGCCAATTGTTATATCTAAAGAAATATTCACTTTTATGTGAACCACGGTTGAATGCTGGGGAGAGCTGTCCACAATGGAACAGGTTGCTCTTAACAGCAGGAAAGAGAATGGATATTGAGCAGGGAAATACAAAAGCCGTCTACTATATATTATCTCATTTAATCTTTCTGACTATCCTCTGAGCTAGTAATTATTTTTCTCCAATTAAAGAAAAAACTGATGCCCCAAAGATGGTAAGTAACTTTTGCAAAGTTCTAGCACCAATAGGTAGTGAATATGAGATTCAAATTTTATTCCTAGCCTATTGCTTAACTGCTATATGACACTGCTTCCATTACATTTATTTTTACTTATTTTTTTAAATGGTCTATTTTTTTTAGCACAGTACTAGGTTCATAGCAAAACTGAGCAGTGGGTACAGAGATTTTTATAATAAAGTCAATGTTCTTTGGAAGGAATGATGCTAAAGCTGAAACTCCAGTACTTTGGCCACCTCATGCGAAGAGTTGACTCATTGGAAAAGACTGATGCTGGGAGGGATTGGAGGCAGGAGGAGAAGGGGACAACAGAGGATGAGATGGCTGGATGGCATCACTGACTCGATGGATGTGAGTCTGAGTGAACTCCGGGAGTTGGTGATGGACAGGGGAGGCCTGGCGTGCTGCGATTCATGGGGTTGCAAAGAGTCGTACACGAGCAACTGAACTGAAGTTCATTAATGTAACACATGTACCACTCTATTGAAATATGTTGTCAATGGAGGAGGTTATACATATATACCCCAGCTCCCATATATGTATAGCATCCCCCATCATCAGCATATCTCAATAGAGTGGTGCATGTGTTGCATCAATGAACCTACATTGACACTCTGTTAATCACTGAAAGTCTGTTGTTTGCATTAGGATTAATTCCTGGTGTTGTGACTTCCATGGGTTTTAACAAATGTATCATTACTTGTATCCACCACTACAGTATCATACCAAGTAGTTTCACTGCCCTAAACATTCTATATGCTCCACATATTCATCTCTCCCTCCCTCCAAACCTTGGCAACCACTGATCTTTTCACTGTCTCCATAAGTTTATATTTTTCAGAATGTCATATTGTTGGAATTGTACAGTATGTACCTTTTTAGATTGGCTTCTTTCACCTAGTAATATGTATTGAAACTTCCTCCAGATCTTTTCATGTTTTAACAGCTCGCCTCTTTTAGTACTAAAAAAAATTACTCTGTCTGGACCTATCGCAGCTTGTTTATCCATTCACCTACTGAAGGACATCTTTGTTACTCCCAATTTTTGGAAATTATTAATGAATCTGCTGTAAACATCCATGTGCATAAGACATAAGCTTTCAATTCCTTTGGGTAAATACAAAGAAGTATGATTGACTCTTGCCTGGAAGATCCCACAGACGGAGGAGCCTGGTAGGCTGCAGTCCATGGGGTCGCAGAGTCGGACATGACTGAAGAGACTTAGCAGCAGCAGCAGCAGCATGATTGCTAAATCATATAGTAAAAGTATGTTTAGTTTTGTAAGAAAGTATCAAAGTGTGTTACAAAGTGCCTGTACCATTTTGCATTCTCACCAGAAATGCGATTTTCTTTTACCAGCATTTAATGCTGTTAGTGTTTTGGATTTGATCACTCTAATAGATGCACAGTGGTATCTCATTGTTGTCCAACTTTTTATATCAGTAACTGGTGAACAGAGGTGCAACCAAGTGTTCCAAACTATGTATTCAGGTTCAACTTTTTTTTTTTAACTTGAAGTAAAGTTATTTACAATATGGTGTTATTTTCAGTTGGACAGCAAAGTGATTCAGTTATATATTTTTTTCAGGTTATTTTCCATTATAAATTATTATAATATATTGAACATAGTTACCTGTTCTTTACAGTAAATCCTTATAACCTATGGAGGATAATTGCTTTACAATGTTGTATTGGTTCTGCCTCAACTTTTCTGCAGAGATTCAGATCAGAGCATCTTTCACTTATATTCTTTCATTCTGTTCATTTTAGTCTGATTTAGGGCTTTTCAAATTCTGTTTAGAATTTTAGTGTCCGGAAATAAATTTCAAGGCAATAACATGCCAATATCAAGCAACTTATCATCATCTTGTTTTTATCCACGGAGTTAGCTAATTGACTGTGGATATCCTGAGCACAAAGTTTGCTGTTTGACTCTGTATTCCTAATACCGAGAACAGTGTCTTTCATTTGGTACCCATTCCTCACTATGCTTAGAAAAAATAAAATGAAAACATTTCTGATTCTGTGAGAGTGAAAGATTTAATATATTTCAAGGCTGTGTATATCACACAAATACATCTAAGTCTCACATCTGCCTTTTCTTTCAATATGTTCTTGGTAAAGTGGCTAAAACTCTTCGGGGGCTTAATTCCTTATCTATAAAAGGGCAATAGATGCTTCTATTTTGAGGACTATTTAGGAGAAACTGGAATGATGTGTGTAGAGTCAAAGCAGGGTTTCTGGCAAACAAGAAGCATGCAGTAAATGGTGACTTTTATTAGTATAAATTACTCTGTGGCTCATGGAATAAATAGTGTTAGAAAAACATTCATATGTATTTCATAAAAACTTAAATAGAATAGGCCATTTAGCACTGTAGGTACATGTAGCATGCAACATACATCAAAGACTTACCTGTTTGTGAGTCTTAATGCTGATGTCAGACAGATTTCCCCTCAGTTCAGTCAATCTGTATCCATAAGACCAACTGATTTTACAAGGGTAAAAGTGAAAGTGAAATTCACTCAATTGTGTCCGACTCTTTGCGACCCCATAGACTATACAGTCCATGCAATTCTCCAGGCCAGAATACTGGATGGGTAGTCTTTCCCTTATCCAGGGAATCTTCCCAATCCAGGGATCAAACCCAGGTCTCCCACATTGCAGGTGGATTCTTTACCAGATGAGCCAGAAGGGAAGTCCATAAGGGTAAAAGGCTGAATCTATTTGGCAAATAAATTCTGTCTGTCGAAAATTTACTTGACTAAAAATTTTTATATTTTAATACCCTTTCCTTTTCATAGACCACTCAAATAATTCTGTTACATTAGGAAAACTGGAATAAACACAACTTGGTCATGGTGTATCAGCTTTTAATGTGTTGGATTCTGTTTGCTAGACTTTTGTTGAGGATTTTTGCATCTATGTTCATCAGTGATATTGGCCTGTAGTTTTCTTTTTGTGTTGTCTTTGTCTGATTTTGGTATCAGGGTGTTGGTGGCCTCATAGAATAAGCTTGGAAGTGTTCCTTCCTCTGCAATTTTTAAAGAGTTTTAGAAGGATAAGCATTAGCTCTTTACTAAATGTTTGATAGAATTCTACTGTGAAGTCATCTGGTCCCAGGCGTTTTTGCGGGAAATTTTTGATCACAGTTTCAATTTCAGTGCTTGTCATTGGTTTGCTCATAATTTCTATTTCTTCCTGCTTCAGTATTGGAAGATTGAACTTTTCTAAGAATCTGTCCATTTCTTTCAAGTTATCCATTTTATAGCCATATAGTTGTTCATAATAGTCTCTTAGGGTTTCCCTCCAAATCCAAATGGAGGAGAAGTCTTTGAGTCTTCCTACACTGGGCAGGAGAAGATGAGCATACATCCTGCTCCTGTGAAATGTGAACTCATCCTCTCTTGGAAAGAATTCCAAAATTGCAACTTGTTACCTAACAGCCATCAACAGAAGGATGTTGGAGCCCACCAAAAAAAAAAAGTTACCCACATCCAAGGGCAAAGGAGAAGCCCCTGCAAGATGGTATGAGGGGCACAAACATGTTTACAATCAAACCTCATACATTTCAAAGATACTTGGAGGGCTCAAACAAACCTTGTAAGAACCAGGACCCAGAGACCCCATAGAGACTGAGCCAGAACTGTGTTTAAGTGTCCCTTTTAAAGGTATGATGACCATTATATCTACTACTGCAGGCAGGAATCCCTCAGAAGAAATGGAGTAGCCATCACGGTCAACAAAAGAGTCCGAAATACAGTAGTTGGATGCAATCTCAAAAACGACAGAATGATCTCTGTCTCTAAGGCAAGCCATTCAAGCTTGCCTTGTCTTGGTAATCCAAGTCTATGCCCCAACCAGTAATGCTGAAGAAGCTGAAGTTGAATGGTTTTATGAAGACCTACAAGACCTTTTAGAACTAACACCCCAAAAGATGTCTTTTTCATTATAGGGGACTGGAATGCAAAAGTAGGAAGTCAAGAAACACCTGGAGTAACAGGCAGATTTGGCCTGGGAAAACAGAATGAAGCAGGGCAAAGACTAATAGAGTTTTGCCAAGAAAATGCAAACACCCTCTTCCAACAACACAAGAGAAGAGTCTACACATGGACATCACCAGATGGTCAACACCAAAATCAGATTGATTATATTCTATGCAGCCAAAGATGGAGAAGCTCTATACAGTAAACAAAAACAAGACCAGGAGCTGACTGTGGCTCAGATCATGAACTCCTTATGACCAAAATCAGACTTAAATTGAAGAAAGTAGGGAAAACCGCTAGACCATTCAGGTATGACCTAAATCAAATCCCTTATGATTATACAGTGGAAGTGAGAAATAGATTTAAGGGCCTAGATCTGATAGATAGAGTGCCTGATAAACTATGGAATGAGGTTCGTGACATTACACAGGAGACAAGGATCAAGACCATCCCCATGGAAAAGAAATGCAAAAAGCAAAATGGCTGTCTGGGGAGGTCTTACAAATAGCTGTGAAAAGAAGAGAAGCAAAAGCCAAGGAGAAAAGGAAAGATATAAGCTTAGAATATTAAGAAGAGATAAGAAAGCCTTCTTCAGCGATCAATGCAAAGAAATAGAGGAAAAGAACAGAATGGGAAAGACTAGAGATCTCTTCAAGAAAATTAGAGATACCAAGGGAACATTTCATGCAAAGATGGGCTTGATAAAGGCTGTCAATATGGACCTAACAGAAGCAGAAGTTATTAAGAAGAGATGGCAAGAATACACAGAAGAACTGTACATAAAAGATCTTCACGACCCAGAGAATCACGTTGGTGTGATCACTCATCTAGAGCCAGACATCCTGGAATGTGAAGTCAAGTGGGCCTTAGAAAGCATCACTATGAACTAAGCTAGTGGAAGTGATGGAATTCCAGTGGAGCTGTTTCAAATCCTGGAAGATAATGCTGTGAAAATGCTGCACTCAATATGCCTGCAAATTTTGAAAACTCAGCAGTGGCCACAGGACTGGAAAAGGTCAGTTTTCATTCCAATCCCAAAGAAAGGCAATGCCAAAGGATGCTCAAACTATCACACAATTGCACTTATATCACATGCTAGTAAAGTAATGCTCAAAATTCTCCAAGCCAGGCTTCAATACGTGAACCGTGAACTCCCTGACTTTCAAGCTGGTTTTAGAAAAGGCAGAGGAACCAGAGATCAAATTGCCAACATCCGCTGGATCATGGAAAAAGCAAGAGAGTACCAGAAAAACATCTACTTCTGTTTTATTGACTATGCCCAAAGCCTTTGACTAAATGGATCACAATAAACTGTGGAAAATTCTGAAAGAGATGGGAATACCAGACCACCTAACCTGCCTCTTGAGAAATCTGCATGCAGGCCAGGAAGCAACAGTTAGAACTGGACATGGAACAACAGACTGGTTCCAAATAGGAAAAGGAATGTGTCAAGGCTATATATTGTCACCCGCCCCTGCTCATTTAACTTCTATGCACAGTTCATCATGAGAAACACTGGACTGGAAGAAACACTGGCTGGAATCAAGATTGCCAGGAGTAATATCAATAACCTCAGATATGCAGATGACACCACCCTTATGGCAGAAAGTGAAGAGTAGCTAAAAAGCCTCTTGATGAAAGTGAAAGAGGAGAGTGAAAATGTTGACTTAAAGCTCAGCATTCAGAAAACAAAGATTATGGCATCTGGTCCCATCACTTCATGGGAAAGTGATGAGGAAACAGTGGAAACAGTGTCAAACTTTATTTGGGGGTGGGGGGGCTCCAAAATCACTGCAGATGGTGACTGCAGCAATGAAATTAAAAGACGCTTTTTCCTTGGAAGAAGAGTTATGACCAACCTAGATAGCATATTCAAAAGCAGAGACATTACTTTGCTGACTAAGGTCCATCTAGTCAAATCTATGGTTTTTCCTGTGGTCATGTATGGATGTGAGAGTTAGACTGTGAAGAAGGCCGAGCACCAATGAATTGATGCTTTTGAACTGTGGTGTTGGAGAAGACTGTTGAGAGTCCCTTGGACTGTAAGGAGATCCAACCAGTCCATTCTGAAGGAGATCAGCCCTGGGATTTCTTTGGAAGGAATGATGCTAAAGCTGAAACTCCAATACTTTGACCACCTCATGTGAAGAGTTGACTCACTGGAAAAGACTTTGATGCTGGGAGGGATTGGTTTCAGGAGGAGAAGGGGACGACCGAGGATGAGATGGATGGATGACATCACTGACTCAATGGACATGAATCTGAGTGAACTCCGGGAGTTGGTGATGGACAGGGAGACCTGGCACGCTGTGATTCTTTGGGTCGCAAAGAGTTGAACACAACTGTGCAACTGAGCTGAACTGAACTTAGAGGTATGAGTCAGCAGCGGCCTGCTGCTGAGGTAGGAGCTCTGGGTTCAACAGATCTGGATATTTCATAAGCCCTCTTACAGGAGGTGGCTATTAACCCCACCATAGAGCCACCAGAAGTTACACAGGACTGGGGAAACAGACTTTTGGAGGGCACAAACAGAACCTTGTGCACACCAGGACCAAAGAGGAAGGAGCAGTGACCCCACAAGAGACTGATCTAGACTTGCCAATGAGTATCCAGGAGTCTCCAGTGGAAGTGTGAGTTGACAGTGTCCTGCTGCAGTTTCCGGGGCACTGAATACAGCAGTGCATGCATGGGACCCTTTTGAAGGAGGTCATCATTACCTCCACTATAATTTGGCCTGAGGTCAAACAACAGGGAGGTAACAGCCCCACCCCATCCAAATCTTTAATTTAGATTAAAGATTTACTTAGCATGGCCCCACCCATCAGAACAAGACTCAGTTTCCCCCCTCAGTCAGTATCTCCCATCAGGAAGCTTCCATAAGCTTCTTATCCTTATCCATCAGAAAAGTGAAAGTTAACTACCTCAGTCATGTCCAACTCTTTGCGACCCCCTGGACTGCAGCCCACCAAGCTCCTCCATCCGTGGGATTCTCCAGGCAAGAATACCAGAGTAGATTGCCATATCGTTCTCCAGGCAATCTTCCCAACCCAGGGGTTGAACCCAGGTCTCCGGCATTGCAGGAAGATGCTTTAACCTCTGAGCCACCAGGGAAGCCACATATCCATCACAGGGCCAACAGAATGAAAAGCAAATCACAGAAAACTAATCAAACTGATCACATGGGTCTCAACCTTGTCTAACTCAATGAAACTATGAGCCGTGCCATGTAGGGCCACCCAAGACAGACTGGTCATGATGGAGAGTTCTGACAAAACATGATCCACTGGAAAAGAGAATAGCAAATCATTTCAGTATTCTTGCCTTGAGAACCCTATGAACAGTATAAAAGGCAAAAAGATAGGACACTGAAAGATAACTCCCCAGGTCAGTAGGTACCCAATATGCTACTGGAGATCAGTGGAGAAATAACTCCAGAAAGAATGAAGAGATGGAGCCAAAGCAAAAATAACACCCAGTTGTAGATGTGACTGGTGATGGAAGTAAGTCCGATGCTGTAAAGAGCAGTATTGCATAGGAACCTGGAATGTTAGGCCCATGAATCAAGGCAAATTGGAAGTGGTCAAACAGGAGATGGCAAGAATGAAAATTGACATTTTGGAATTAGTGAACTAAAATGACTGGAATGGGTGAATTTAACTCAGATGGCCATTAAATCTACTACTCTGGGAAATAACCCCTTAGAAGAAATGAAGTAGCCATCATAGTCAACATAAGAGTGTGAAATGCAGTACTTGGGTGCAATCTCAAAAACAGCAGAATGATCTTTGCTCGTTTCCAAGGCAAACCATTCAGTAGTACACTAATCCAAGTGTATGCTGACCAGTAATGCTGAAGAAGCTGAAATCAAAAGGTTCTATGAAGACCTACAAGAGCTTCTAGGACTAACACCCAAAAATGATATCCTTTTTTATAGGGGACTAGAATGCAAAAGTAGGAAGTCAAGAGATACCTGGAGTAACAGGCAAATTTGTCCTTGGAGTAACAAACAAAGCAGGTCAAAGGCTAACAGAGTTTTTCCAAGTAAACACAATAGTCATAGCAGAAACCCTTATCCAACAACACAAGAGAAGACCCTACACATGGACATCACCAGAGGGACAGTATCAGAACCAAATTGATAATATCCTTTGCAGCCAAAGATGGAGAAGGTCTATAAAGTCAGCAAAACAAGACTGGGAGCTGACTGTGACTCAGATCATGAACCCCTTATTGCCAATTCAGACTAAAATTGAAGAAAGTAGGGAAAACCACTAGATCATTCTAGTATGACCTAAATCAAATCCCTTATGATTATACAGTGGAAGTGACAAATAGATTCAAGGGAATAGATCTGATAGATAGAGTGCCTGAAAACTATGGATGGAGGTTTGTGACGTTGTACAGGAGGCAGGGGTCAAGACCATCCCAAAGAAAAAGAAATGCAGAAAGGCAAAATGGTTGTCTGAGAAGGCCTTAAAAATAGCTGAAAGAAGAGAAGCTAAAGGCAAAGAAGAAAAGGAAACACATATCCATTTGAATGCAGGGTTCCAAAGAACAGAAAGGAGAAATAAGAAAGCCTCCCTGAGTGATCAGTACAAAGAAATAGAAGAAACCAATAGAATGGGAAAAACTAGTGATCTCTTCAAGAATATTAGAGATACCAAGGGAACATTTCATACAAAGAAGGACAAAACAAAGGAGAGAAATGGTATGGACCTAGCAGAAGCATCAGATATTAAGAAGAGGTGGCAAGAATACACAGAAGAACTATACAAAAAGATCATAATGACCCAGATAATCATGGTGGCATGGTCACTAGAGCCAGACATCCTGGAATGCAAAGTCAAGTGGGCCTTAGGAAACATCACTATGAAGAAAGCTAGTAGAGGTGATGAAATTCCAGTTGAGCTATTTTGAATCCTAAAAGATGATGATGTGGAAGTGCTACATTCAACATACCAGCAAATTTGGAAAACTCAGCAGTGGCCACAGTACTGCAAAAGGTCAGTTTTCATTGCGATGCCAAAGAAAGGCAATGCCAAAGAATGTTCAAACTACTGCACAATTGCACTTATCTCACACACTAGCAAATTAATACTCAAGATTCTCCAAGCCAGACTTCAACAGTATGTGAACTGTGAACTTCCAGATGTTCAAGCTAGATTTAGAAAAGGCAAAGGAACCAGAGGTCGAATTGCCAACATCCGTGGCAATCAAAGAAGCACGAGAGCTCCAGAAAATATCTACCTCTGCTTTATTGACTATGCCAGAGACTTTGACTGTGTGGATCACAGCAAACTATGGAAAATTCTTAGAGAGATGGGAATACAGACCACCTTACCTGCCTCCTGAGAAATCTGTATGCAGGGTCAAGAAGCAACAGTTAGAAATGGACATGGAACAACAGACTGGTTCCAAATTGGGAAAGGAGTACATCAAAGCTGTATATTGTCACCCTTCTTATTTAACTTATATGCAGAGTACATCATGAGAAATTCTGGGCTGGAGGAAGCACAAGCTGGAATCAACATTGCCAGGAGAAATATCAATAACCTCAAATATGTAGATAACACCACCCTTATGGCAGAAAGTGAAGAAGAACTAAAGAGCCTCTGGATGAAGGTGAAAGAGGAGAGTGAAAAAGTTGGCTTAAAACTCAGCATTCAAAAAATGAAAATCATGGATTCTGGTCCCATCACTTCATGGCAAATAGATGGAGAAACAATGGAAATGGTGAGAGACTTTATTTTTTGTGGCTTCAAAATCACTGCAGATGGTGATTTCAACCATGAAATTAAAAGACACTTACTCCTTGGAAGAAAAGCTATGACCAACCTAGACAGTATATTAAAAAGCAGAGGTATTACTTTGTCGACAAAAGTTCATCTAGTCAAAGCTATGGTTTTTTCCAGTAGTCAAGTATGAATGTGAGAGTTGGATTTTTTTTAACTGTATTTTACTTTATAATACTGTGTTGGTTTTGCCATATATCAACATGAATCTGCCATGAGTGTATACGTGTTCCCAATCCTGAACCCCCTCCCACTTCCCTCCCCATACCATCTCTCTGGGTCATCCCAGTGCACCAGCCCCAAGCATCCTGTATCCTGCATTGAACCTAGACTGGCAATTCATTTCTTATATGATATTATACATGTTTCAATGTCATTCTCCTAAATCATCCTACCGTCTCCCTCTCCCTCAGAGGCCAAAAGTCTGTTCTATACATCTGTGTCTCTTTTGCTGTCTTGCATACAGGGTTATCATTGCCATCTTTCTAAATTCCATATATATGTGTTAGTATACTGTATTGGTGTTTTTCTTTCTGGCTTACTGTATCACTCTTATAAAGAAAACTGAGCACCAAAGAATTGATGCTTTTGAACTGTGGTGTTGGAGAAGACTCTTGAGAGTCCCTGAACTGTAAGGAGATCCCACCAGTCAATCCTAAAGGAAATCAGCCCTGAATGTTCACTGGAAGGACTGATGCTGAGGTTGAAACTCCAATACTTTGGCTACCTGATGCGATGAACTGACTCATTGGAGAAGACTCTGTTACTGGGAAAGATTGAAGGCAGGAGGAGAATTGGATGACAGAAAGTGAGATGGTTGAATGGCCAACTATCCAACTCATGGATATCATCCAGACATCCAACTCATTTCTGGATGGACATGAGTTTTAGCAAGGTCCAGGAATTGGTTATGGACATGGAAACCTAGCATGTTATAGTCCAAGGGTAGCAAAGAGTCAGACATAACTGAGCGATGGAACTGACTGAACTGAGGGCTTTTCTGGTGGCTCAGACAGTAAAGAATCTGCCCACAATGTGGGAAACCTGGGTTTGATCCCTGGGTAGGCATGATCCCCTGGAGGAGGCCATTGCAACCCACTCCAGTATATTTGCCAGGAGAATCCCTATGGATGAGGAGCCTGGCGAGCTACAGTCCATCGGGTTGCAAAGAGTCAGACATCACTGAGCAACTAAACACAGTGCAGTGCAGGGATGCCTTATATTTGACAAAGGAGGCAAGAATATACAGTGGGGCAAAGATAGCCTCTTCAATGAATGGTGCTGGGAAAACTGGACAGCTGCATTTAAAAGAATGAAATTAGAACACTTCTTAATACCATACACAAAGATAAACTCAAAATGGATTAAATACCTAAATGTAAGACCAGAAACTGTAAAACTCTTAAAGGAAAACATAGAACACTCAATGACATAAATCAAAGCAAGATCCTCTATGACTCACCTCCACTAATGGAAGTAAAAACAAAAATAAACAAGTGGGACCTAATTAAAATAAAAAGCTTTTGCACAGCAAAGGAAACCATAAGCAGTGGGAAAAGACAACCCTCAGAATGGGAGAAAGTAATGGCAAATAAAACAACTGACAAAGGGTTAATTCCAAAATTTGCAAGCAGCTCATACAAGTCAATACCAGAAAACAAACAACCCAATCAAAAAGTGGGTAAGAGACCTTAACAGACATTTCTCCAAACAAGACATACAGGTTGCTAACAAACATGAGAAGATGCTCAATATTGCTCATTATTGTAGAAATCTAAATGAAAACTACAATGAGATATCATCTCACACCACTCAGAATGGCCAACATCAAAAGATTACAAGAAGTAAATGTTGGAGAGGGTGTGGAGAAATGGGAGCCCTCTTGCACTACTGGAGGAAGTATAAATTGATACAGCCACTATGGAAGACAGTATGGATATTCCTTAAAAACTCGGAATAAAACCACCATATGACATAACAATCCCACTCCTAGGCATATACACTGAGGAAAATGAAATTGAAAAAGACACATGTACCCCAATGTTCACTGCAGCACTATGTACAATAGCAGGAACATGAAAGAAACCTAGATGTCATTCGACAGATGAATGGGTAAAGAAACTGTGGTACATATAAAAAATGGAATATCCAGTTCAGTTCAGTTGCTCAGTCATGTCAAACTCTGTGACCTCGTGGACTGCAGCATTCCAGGCTTCCCTGTCCATCACCAACTCCTGGAACTTGCTCAAACTCATATCCATCAAGTTGGTGATGCCATCCAACCATCTCATTCTCTGTCATCCCCTTCTCCTCCTGCCTTTAATCTTTGTGCTTCCAATGAATATTAAGGACTGATTTCCTTTAGGGTTGACTGGTTTGATCCCCTTGGAACATAAGGGACTTTCAAGAGTCTTCTCCAACACCACAGTTCAAACGCATCAATTCTTCGGTGCTCAATTTTCTTTATGGTCCAACTCTCACATCCATACATGACTTCTGGAAAAACCATAGGTTTGACAAGATGGATCTTTGTTGGCAAATAATGTCTCTGCTTTTTAATATGCTGTCTAGGTTGGTCAAAGCTTTTTCCCAAGGAGCAGGTGTCTTTTAATTTCATGCTGCGGTCACCATCTTCAGTGATTTTTGGAGGCCAAGAAAATAAAGTCTGTCATTGTTTCCCCATCTATTTGCCATGTACTCAGCCATAAAAAGAACATATTTGAATCAGTTCTAATGAGGTGAATGAACCTAGAGCCTATTATACAGAGTGAAGTAAGTCAGAAAGAGAAAGATAAATACATACTAACACATATATATGGCATCTAGAAAGATGGTAGTAATGAATTTATTTGGAGGGCAGCAGTGGAGAAACAGAGAACAGACTTATGGACTCAAGGTTGGGGGAGGATTTGGTGAGGTGTATGGAGAGAGTTACATGGAAACTTACAATACCATATGTAAAGCACATAGTCAATGGTAATTTGCTATACGACTCAGGGAACTCAAACAGGGACTCTATCAAGCTAAAGAGATGGGAAGCGGAGGGAGATGAGAGGGAGATTCAAAGGGAACAAACATATGTATATCTATGACTGGTTCATGTTGATTTGACAGAAAACAACAAAATTCTGTAAAGCAATCATCCTTCAATTAAAAAAGAGGAGCTGCTTTTGTTTCAGAAATCAGCTTTCATCTTTATTATGATTCCTTCTTAAAAATATTTCTCCATCATATATTAATATTAGATTTTTTTAGGTTTTTTTTTAATTTTTATTTTTACTTTCTTTCACTTTACAATACTGTATTGGTTTTGCCATACATTGACATGAATCTGCCACGGGTGTACATGCGTTCCCAATCCTGAACCCCCTCCCACCTCCCACCCCATATCATCTCTCTGGATCATCCCCGTGCACCAGCCCCAAGCATCCTGTATCCTGTATCGAACATAGACTGGCGCTTCGTTTCTTACATGATAGTATACATGTTTCAACGCCATTCTCCCACATCATCCCACCCTCCACCTCTCCCTCAGAGGCCAAAAGTCTGTTCTATACATCTGTCTCTTTTGCTGTCTCGCATACAGGGTTATCATTACCATCTTTCTAAATTCCATATATATGTGTTATTATACTGTATTAGTGTTTTTCTTTCTGGCTTACTTCACTCTGTATAATCGGCTCCAGCTTCATCCACCTCATTAGAACTGATTCAAATGTATTCTTTTTAGTGGCTGAGTAATACTCCATTGTGTATATGTACCACTGCTTTCTTATCCATTCATCTGCTGATGGATAACTATGTTGTTTCCATGTCCTGGCTATTATTAACAGTGCTGCAATGAACATCGGGGTACATGTGTCTCTTTCAATTCTGGTTTCCTCGGTGTGTATGCCCAGCAGTGGGATTGCTGGGTCATAAGGCAGTTCTATTTGCAATTTTTAAGGAATCTCCACACTGTTCTCCATACTGGCTGTACTAGTTTGCATTCCCACCAACAGTGTAAAATTAAATGTTGCTGAATTACTGTGGTAAATAATTTTATCAACATTTATTCCAACTGTTACATTAGGACATTTTCAATTGAAGGTGACAGAAACTCAGTTGAAACCAGCTTAGAGGAAAAAAAGAGAGAGTTAGTATTTTGCTTATGTAATTGAGAAGTTCAAGATTTTAGGCAAAGCTAGATCAAGGAGTACAATCAGATCCATCTCTCAGTTTTGTTTTCTTTCATATTTGCTTATTTTCAGGAAGAGTTTCTCTTTGAGATGGTAAAGTAAGTAGCGTCATCTCCAAGTTTGTATTCTACCAGCTCAGTAATCCCAGTGGAAAGTGAGGAACTTCACTTTAAACCATAAGAAGTCCAGGGATGGAATGCCATTGGCCTACTTTGATCACCTGCCCTGCCCAGAGATAGTCCTGGGGGTTGGGGTAGATATAGTGCTCTGACAGGCCACATCTGGATCATTTTCCTCTTCTGGGAAAGCAAGATGTAGTCAACATGAGCTGAGCCACATAGAATCAGAACAGAGGAGTGGCGGACCCCAAATTTATAATGCAGGCACTGTTACTTAAGAAAACTGAATGGACGGTGGAGTGGCAAAACACACACATATATTATACACACTCAAGTTTTTCTCTCTACTTGCATGCAAAAGAAAATTAAATAATTGTTTCAATGTAATGATAACAAGTCCACTAGGACTTCCCTAGTGACTCAGACGATAAAGTATCTGCCTACAGTGCGGGAAACCTGGGTCCCATCCCTGGGTCAGGAAGATCCTCTGGAGAAGGAAATGGCAACCCACTCCAGTACTCTTGCCTGGAGAATCCCATGGATGGAGGAGCGTAGTAGGCTACAGTCCATGGGGTCACAAAGTCCATGGGATCACAAAGAGTCAGACACAACTGAGCAACTTCACTTCACTTCATTTCAATGATAGCAAGGTGATTTAAAATAATTATAATTTCTGATATAACTCAAAACAGAATTTTATACTTTTTTTTCCACCTTAGGATCTAGGAAAGAACCTAAGGCAAGAATTTTATATTCAAATTTCAAATTCAAATACCTTGGTAAAGTAATTTGAAGGGGAAAATCAATTGAACCTTTGTGATATGTCAAATACCCTTAGAGAGTAAATACATAGCAGTTTACTACAGATAATCAATCACCATTTTTGAGGCTTTTGGAAAGGAGTCAGGTTGGTGACATTCCCCACTGAGATTTATATGACCTCTTCCTGCCATAAGACTAGCCAAACTCCCCCACACCACCTTGTTCTACAACAGATGACAGGAGGTCACAAGCCAGAGACATCAAAACAGATTTATTTAAGTTGTAACATGGAAGAGGCTGGAGATGACAAACGACAGGAAGGTTTTTCCATCCTGTTGACCTGAAAGGAATGTAGCCTGTGATAGATTTGCTTCCCTTTCACTGAGAGTAAAGAGACTTTGATTCTATTGTCAGGCCACTGACCACCCGGTGAGCTCAGCTCTGCCCAAAACTCCACTGTGTTACTGTGCAGCACACAGGCAGTGGGGTGACTTGAAATCACAGAACAGAGATATTAATAAACAATAAAAGATAAAGTTAGATCAAGCATGCCCCCAGAGTTGAAGTTCAACCAGTCTACCCAGGGAGAGAGGGAATATATTTATAGTTTGAGAGCTAATTCATGTATTTCTCAAAACAGTTATATTGTAGAGACATGGCTGGGAATCAAAGTGGCTTCTAATACAAAGGGTAGCTTGAATAACCCAACTGACCAGGGTTACACAGAAAGAAATAAAATGTCATAACAGAAGACGAGAGAAAGAGCTGTACCAAGTTCCATGTCCTAGGAAAAGAGAAGCTTTCTTCCTTCTCCCAACTCCCAAGAAATAATACCTAAACTTGATTTTTTTCCAAGTTGAATCTCAGACAAAAAATGCATCTTTCATGATCATCAGGATATTATCATAATATCTCTTCAAGTTTTAAAACAATAGGAGATATAAATTATCCAGTTATTTTCAACATTTTTAATGTAATAGAAACTAATTTTATAAAAAATATCATCAGAACCCTTGCATATGGATCAGCTGAAAGAACAAGTGCTTTGAATGAAGAGAGCATGGTATTTAGAGCTTCGTGATTTAGATTTGAATCCAGAATATGGCTCTTGCTAGCAGAGCAAATTAGGTTCTGGGAACCTGCATTTCTCAATATCCATTTCCTCTGTCATGGTAATCTCAATGTGCGTACCTATTGACAGTCAAATTGAAAAACAAAGATAATTCATTTGGCAGCATAACAAAAAAAAAAAAAAATTGCTGAAGAATTATAGGAAATTATTCTTACTGGAAATTGTCTTAATAATCTGTCTCATGTTCAGTGAATGACTTAGGCAACCTTCAGCTTAAAGACTATCTTCTTATAAGTCTTTTAATAGAGGAGAGATCCAAAATTAACTAAAATATTGGATAGCTCCACTGAATTTTTAGAAAACCTAATTTTGATTATGGAGGAAGGGTATCATCTTAAATGTCTGTATGAAAGCAAGTGAATGATGAAGAGGTATTGCCTAGATAAGATACCAAAAGCTTTCATGATAAGAATTCAAGAGACACCAAGTTTTGTCATTAAAGAGTGTGATTATGCCATATGATAACAAATAGATATCAGGAACATACTTCAAAGTGACGGAGTTTTACCTTTTTCCAATGTGTAGGATCTTATAAAAATAAAGTGTGTATTTGTATAGATATATGAAGATCAGTTCAGTTCAGTCGCTCAGTCATGTCCGACTCTTTGCGATCCCATGAATCACAGCACGCCAGGCCTCCCTGTCCATCACCAACTCCCAGAGTTCACTCAGACTCATGTCCATTGAGTCCGTGATGCCATCCAGCCATCTCATCCTCTGTCATCCCCTTCTCCTCCTGCCCCCAGTCCCTCCCAGCATCAGAGTCTTTTCCAGCAAGTCAACTCTTCATATGAGGTGGCCAAAGTACTGGATAGATAGACATTATTAACTGTGTTGACATTATAAGGAAAAACAAAATAATATGCTTAAAAATTCTAAATATATATTCTAGTTTATAGACATAAAAAATTAACCAGGATATTTTCATGTGACAAAGTCCAGTTCAAACTTCTTTATGCACAAAGTTATAAAGTAGGGAGGTGGAGAACTAATGGCGGTAAAGGGAAATCAATGTAGTAGTCCTGGCTTTAGGTAACGTAGGAGATGGAGGGTCAAATGATGCCATTGGTCCCTGCCCTTTTCTTTATTTCCCCGTTAGGTTATTCTGGGCTTCCCTTGTGGCTCAGCTGGTAAAGAATCTACCCACAGTGTGGGAGGCGTGGGTTAGGAAGATCCCCTAGAGAAGGAAGGGCTACCCACTCCAATATTCTGGCCTGGAGAGTTCCATGGACTGTATAGTCCATGGGTTGCAAAGAGTTGGACACTACTGAGTGACTTTCACTTCACTAGGTTATTCTATTCTTTAGGTCTTGCCTCACCACTGTATGGACAGTATAAGCTGCTCCACATTTATACATGTCATAATTCCAAGAACCCTCTCTTTCTCTGTACCTGCATCCATTATATTAAAACAAACACTGTTCTGCTAGGGCTTCCACTATAGATGCGAGAAAAATGTGTCCTCATGCTTTCTGTCTGATTGTGGCAGCCCAGATTGAATGGAGGAATACAAGTAAAAATATTTGCACCTCCCAAATAACCTTGTGAGCAGTAAAAGCCTGCTTTATTCCAAAGAAGAATGTATAAGAGTTTACAAGGCTTTCCTGGTGGCTCATAATCTCCCTGCCAATATAGGAGATGTGCTTTCAATCTCTGATCCGGGAAGGTCTCCTGGAGAAGGAAATGGCAACCCACTCCAGTATTCTTGTCTGGAGAATTCCATGGACAGAGGAAACTGGCAGGCTACAGTTCATTGAATCATAAAGAGTCAGACATGACTGAGCGACTATACAGCAACACTGAAAGATTATTCCCTTATTACCTTACCTTCTGATTGATTTCACCTCTAAAAACATAAGGGTTAAGTCTACTATGGCTGATACATGTTGATATATGGCAGAAAGCAACACAATATTGTAAAGCAATTATCCTTCAATTAGAAAGAAAGAAAAAAAGTTAAGTCTAAATAAAAAATAAAACCAACACTGATTAGACCTGTTTTAGGACCAGATCTCTTTTTTGACTAGCTGTTCTAAATTAGGTGTTCTAATTGCCCATCATGCAGCCTGTATTAGGTGCCTAGCTCTGTGACTAGGAATTAGGACCCTGGATTAATGGTCTTATCAATAGCCCATGAAATAAAGCAGGGTTGATTCATAAAATGAAGAGCACAAGGCCATTAAAATAATAATAAGAAGAGCACTAGATGTCCACTATCAGTTCTTTAGTTTATAGCATATATGATTTTAGAGGCATAAATGTTGAAAGAGTGAAAACAGCATCTCCTTAATGATAGCCTTGGTAAAATTTGCATTCCTTACTCAGGCTGGCCACTCTTGAGCTGTGATATTCCAGTTGGGATGTCAGAGTACAGGGACAGTGGCCCCTGAACTGATGAGAGGTGGGCTTCTGCTGGGATTGTATAACAAGGTCAAATCTGAAACAAACTCATGGTTTTGAAGTTAGGAAAATAAAAATTCCCTTTGGCCCAGAAAGGCATTCATGGAGTGAACGAAAGTATTGACTCCTTTTGCATTGTGTAGCAGGGCTCTTACCCTGCCCTGAATAGTAGGACTTCACATACCAGGAATCCACACAGGCTCACCCCATTATATACAGAGCCCACAGAGAGAGAGCAGTACAGCCTGAAGTACCCTTTAAAATAGATTTTACAAAACAAATGTGTTTTTGATCTTCACAGAAATATCCTTTTGGAAGAGTTGAATGCAGATAAAAACTACAAAAAAGGCATTAAGATTTATTAATATGGAGAAACAATAACTATATCAGATATCTTGATAAAAAGTCAACTTCTTAGAAGGCTATGCTACAGTCACAAATGAAGAATATCTGAAGATAAACCCAGGTAGCTCCGGGGATCCTGGTAGCAGGAAAAGAATAAACTCAGGAAGCTGGGGCTGGGGCACATAAACTAATGAGAAGCAGCATAGCCTAATGCTGAAGCATATCTGCTCTCAGTTCAGGTCTGGGTTTGAATTCAGTGTTGTCACTTAGTGACTGGCTTGTTCTTGGAATATTTGCTTCAGTTGTAAGATGGGAATAATGATAACATCTAGTTTATTGACTTGTAGAATACCTAAGGAACTTAGATTGATGCCTATATACACTCAGAATTCTTAAGTAGTAGTATTATATGTAAGATCTGAAGTCACAGAAGATAAAGTCCAAGTGCTCAAGCATTGCATCTTGAATAATGAAGCTGATGCTGTAACTGAGCAGGGCCCTATGGGGTTTTCCTAAAACAGAACACCCTCTATTTCCTCTGCCTGCCTCTTCTCTGTAGAAAAGCTTTAGCCTCCTAGGCTTTTCCCAAATTCCAAAGAATACATTTAATCAGAGAAGCGAGAAAATGCAGAAAGAAAGAAAAACAGTCAAGTGAGACAAAATAATAATAATTTAGCCACCAAACAGTCAAGGACCTTTAGTTCCCCCTCAAGGGCTAGAGATAATATTCTGTTCTTGAGCTGTTTTGCAGATACTGAAACCCTCGCCAGGTGTAAGAAGTTAACTGTATGCCATCCACAAGCACACAGACCCCACACTAGTTGGAACTAGAAGGGTAATGATGTTGATTCTGGTTCCCTCGTCACCAACCAATGAAAAGAATGTCCACAAGCTGATCACGCACCCCACAACTCCCCTCCCTCACCCTATCTTTAAAAACCTGACCCTGAAATCCTTCAGGAAGTTCAGGCCTGTTAAACACTAGCTGCCTGGACTTCTTGCTTGGTTCAATTCAGTTCAGTCGCTCAGTCGTGTCCGACTCTTTGCAGCCCCATGAATCGCAGCACGCCAGGCCTCCCTGTCCATGACCAACTCCCAAGTTCACTCAGACTCATGTCCATCAAGTCCGTGATGCCATCCAGCCATCTCATCCTCTGTCGTCCCCTTCTCCTCCTGCCCCCAATCCCTCCCAGCATCAGAGTCTTTTCCAATGAGTCGACTCTTCACATGAGGTGGCCAAAGTACTGGAGTTTCAGCTTTAGCATCATTCCTTCCAAAGAACACTCAGGGATGATCTCCTTTAGGATAGACTGGTTGGATCTCCTTGCAGTCCAAGGGACTCTCAAGAGTCTTCTGCAACACCACAGTTGAAAAGCATTAATTCTTTGGCACTCAGCCTTCTTCACAGTCCAACTCTCACTTGGTACCTTGCAGTAAATGCTGCACTTTCCTTCATCACAACCCAGTGTCAGTAGACTGGCGTGTGGGCAAGTGAATCCAAGTTTGGTTCTGTAACATAGCTATCAAGACCACACTGAAGGAGGAGATACATTTCCCCCAAATGTGTTACAATACGCCAGCAGAAGAAGAGGTAATGCAAGCTCGGAGGCAAAGTAAAACAAAATCCAGGAGAGTTACCAATGTGGAGAATTAATAATCCATTTCATTTCCTTATGTATTTCATTGGATGTTGGTCACATAAGGACAGTACCTTTGCTTCATGAAGGAGATACTGAGAGTTCGGTGACCTGATGTTATATTGATATGAAAAGAACATTCTTATATTCACAGCTACAAAAGTACCAATTTACACATATCTGTTCTGATGCTATATAAGAAAAGCAAATGACAGTTGTAGTGTAATGCAAGCAAACTATTGTTAATTCATTCAAACCCCATTATATCTATGAATATGAGGCCTTTAAAAATAAATAAAAGATGAAGCCTTGTTCATCATTGGTCTCTAGTCCCATTCAACACAGAAAAAGCCAAAAACACGCTCTGTGATACATTGCTTTTTGTGTAAACTTTTCTTGTTCATTGCTGATGTCTTGACTTTTTTGACATTTGTGGAATGAAAATAATTGATTTTCTCAATTTCTAAAACTTGGTGAATCCTTATTTAACTTCTTGGTAGTTATAAGTAATAAAGAGCTTCCTGAAGTAAGATTTATACAAAGTTGGCTTAGGTTTTCCTTACACAAAATCCCTGGGAAACTGGAATTGAAATAGTCACTTTTTCTTCTTTTATCTGAATTTTTTCTTCTTTTATCATTGAGCACATTCATTTACACTTTTTGTCTAGGGTTTTTCTGGACTGTTAGGTTGCTGCTTTGATTTATTTTAGCTTTCATTTTATGGTGAAAGAAAAAAATGAGCCATTAAGCACTTGGCTTTAGACAAAAGATCTCCCATGGTACAATGACTGACCTACCTTTTAAAACAGATTTGAGAAAGAAAGTTTAGTAGTTAGGTTTCAGCTGTATTCTTTTAAGATGTTGTGAAGTCATGACTCTTTGGAGATACGAAGTAAGGAGAAAGAGTTGTTCTAATCTACCTTTCTGTTCTGTATAAACTAAGAAAATGTGTGAATCATTGTCATGTACTGCTTTTTGGGCTTGGCATGCATGATCTCATTTATCATTTACTCATTCATTTGATGAGTATTTTAACTCAACTGCTGTTCTAGGGGCCAGGGGACACAGTTAACAACAACAGCAAAATATTCCTGCCCTATGGAGCTTATTGAAGGGCAAAGATAATAAGTAAGATAAGTAAGTAAAAAATACTGGTTAAATTGTGATAAGAATTTAGGAGTAAAACCAAGCAGGGGAATATGAATTGGTGGTGGTGGTGTGGTTGATATTTTAGAAAGATAGCTATGTAAGTCTTCTTAGAGAAGATTTTTGTTGTTGTTGTTTTCTTTATTTTTTTTTAGTAAAAACTCTATGAAATGAGAGGGACATTATATATACGTGTGTGTGTGTGCACGCGCACACAAATAATAGGGAACGGTTCATGGTGAAGGAAATGTCAAGTTCAGAGGCCCTGCAGTGGCTCCAGGACAAGTACATTCGAACACTTATGGAATCAGTGTTCCTGGAATGGGTGAATGAATAGAAGAAAGGAAGGAATGAAGTCAGAGAGGTAAAATAGGGGCAGAAGAGGTAATTATGTCAGCCTTTATAGGTCATAATAAGCATTTAACTTTTACCATAAAAAGATAATATTTCATTAGAGTATCTCCAAGGAAGGATTGAGATATCTGAAAAATTAATCTAAAAATCATGTTTTATCAAGATCACCCTGCCTGGAAGAGATAAGTAAGGTACAGGAGCATGGCCAAAATAATAGCTGAAAGGATATTGCAATAATCCAGAGGAAAGATGATCAAACCTGAACCAGCATGGAGGTGATAGTGGTGGAGAAACTGAATTCTGAATATGTTTTGAAGGTAAAGCAACAAGATTTGCTGATTGACCAAGATTAATTTTTTTTTTTAATCGGGTACACCAGTATCTTCCTATCTTCTTTCTTAGTGCAGGACTTCTTGCTTAATGTTACTTGTATATATTGATCAATTTATCATACCTCTATAACTTATTTATCTATAGCCATCCATCCACCCATCCACTCATTCATGATTCTGCCTGTTTTCTTTCTTTGTTCCCTCTCTTTCTTTCCTAATAGAGTTAGGTTGATCTTATATTTCCTCGAATATGAAGGAGTTGATTAATACATTTTTGAAAATATAACAAGATTAACCTGACTCTGTTAGGAAAGAGAGGAACAAAGAAAGAAAACAGCAGAACCATGGACTCACTTGCTTTTCATACAAAAGGAGGGAGATCCAGGCTCATCAAAATAATCTGATAGAGTTTAAGATTTGAAAGGTCTGTCAAAACCACCTTTAGGATAATGCCCTTATAATGAGAAACATTGATGCAAACAAAATAAATAATAATGACAGGTCCGGCCATATTTGGGGTAAGGTCTAGAGAAGAGTTTGGGAAAAGGTTGGAACTTTAGGTAATAAATTAATTCATAAAGATTACTCATATATAAAGTAAGTATCCTTCTATGCTCAAGAGAACCTCCAGGTTCTGCTCTGTTCTGTCTCCCAATGGATAATGTCAAGTTGTCAACTCAATATAGGTAGAACATAGTGTATTTGCAAATCCATATTGTCTTACTCGCTCTAGTCTTGTCATTACTGCTAGTAAGGAAGTATGGACTGAGAAAATGAGACCTCTCATTGTCCCAATGCCTTGTGTAATTTCTGCAGAGATGTAATAACTCAGGCAGCCCAGGCATAGATTACACTCTGAGGTTTCCACTCCGCAGGAGAGCTGGATACATCCAAAGAGTGAATTAAAACAGACAGCAATGTTCATAGGGCAATGCATTTTAAATATTTCTGTGTGAACCAGAATTACAGCATGTCATGACAGATTGAATAGGGTAATATATGAGCATTTAATCAGTAAATGAAATAATGGTAGTTAATCTTTCCTATTATTGAAAGGCAGATGATGCCTGTAGTGTCCCTGCTTTAATATTTATTCAGAACACATAAGGTTGAGATTGTTCTGACAGATTAATACATGTTGTATACCTTCCATAGCCTCAAGTGAGACATAAAAGTTACATGACAATGCAGGCCAAGCAGATGTTGGAAAGAAGTGAAGCAATAAGGGATGATATAAACTTGAGATGCATATCTGGTTGAAAGTCACAGTAACTATGGAGTTTAGACAATAGTCTCCAAGTAGTACTTAACCTAAAAGGGCTATATGTTCTGATTTTTCCTAAGTTTTCAATGTGAGACTATTAAAAAAATCCATATCAGACCAACAAAACACATCCATGAACTAGCATTTTGACACGTCTAAATTTTCAAACTGAAAAAGCTAATATTGGGTAATGAAATGATTAGTAATGCAAACTTTTAACAGAACCCGATTTAACTCTCCCCTTATCTATTAACTCAGCTTCTTTGAAAGTTACTAAAACTCTCTGAGCCTTGATTACCTCAACTGTAAAAACATTATTCAGATTCTGCTGCTGCTTAGTAGCTTCAGTCCTGTCCAACTCTGTGCGAGCCCATACACGGCAGCCCACCAGGCTCCCCACCCCCTGGGATTCTCCAGGCAAGAAGACTGGAGTGGGTTGCCATTTCCTTCTCCAATGCATGAAAGTGAGAAGTGACAGTGAAGTCACTCAGTCATGTCTGACTCTTCATGACCCCATGGACTGCAGCCTACCAGGCTCCTCCACCCATGGGATTTTCAGGCAAGAGTACTGGAGTGGGGTGCCATTGCCTTCTCTGAGGTGTTGCAAAAACTGAGATAATATATGTAAAGTGCTTAAATAGGTGATAGTAAAGAACTAAACCAACATTTCTCCAAAGACGACATACAGATGGCTAACAAACACATGAAAAGATGCTCAACATCACTCATTATCAGATAAATGCAAATCAAAAGCATAATGAGGTACCATCTCACACCAGTTAGAATGACTGCTATCAAAAAGTCTACAATCAATAAATGCTGGAGAGGGGTGGAGAAAAGGGAACCCTCTTACACTGTTGGTGGGAATGCAAACTAGTACAGCCACTATGGAAAACAGTATGGAGATTCCTTAAAAAACTGCAAATAGAACTGCCATATGGCCCAGCAATCCCACTGCTGGGCATACACACTGGGGAAACCAGAATTGAAAGAGACACGTGTACCCCAATGTTCATTGCAGCACTGTTTACAATAGCTAGGACATGGAAGCAACCTAGATGTCCATCAGCAGATGAATATATAAGAAAACTGTGGTACAATACATAATGGAATATTACTCAACTATTAAAAAGAATGCATTTGATTCAGTTCTAATGAGGTGGATGAAACTGGAGCCTATTATACGGGTGAAGTAAGTCAGAAAGAAAACCACCAATACAATATACTAATGCATATATATATATAGAATTTAGAAAGATGGCAATGATGACCCTATATGTGAGACAGCAAAAGAGACACAGATGTAAAGAACAGACTTTTGGACTCTTTGGGAGAAGGTGAGGGTGGGATGATTTGAGAGAATAGTATTGAAACATGTATATTACCATATGTGAAATAGATCACCAGTCCATGTTCGATGCATGAGACAGGGTGCTCAGGGCTGGTGCACTGGGATAACCGTGAGGGATGGGATAGGGAGGGAGGTGGGAGGGGGTTCTGGATGGGGGACACATGTACACTCATGGCTGATTCATGTAAATGTATGGCAAAAGCCACTACAATATTGTAAAGTAATTAGCCTCCAATTAAAATAAATAATTTAATAAATATTTAAAGTAAATAAATAATCAAATCACCCATGGCTGATTCATGTCAATGTATGGCAAAACCAATACAGTATTGTAAAGTAGAATAAAATTAAAAAATGATAAAATATAAAATAAAATAAAAAAATAAAAAGATTTTTAAACTGGAAAAAAATAAATAATTTTTTAAATGAAGATGATAATGATGATTAGCAACTAAGTATCTCTGATATCTAGAGTCCCATCACATGTCAACCCCACTGGGCTAAGCATTTTAGTCTTTTTAAAAATTACTAGTGAAAGTGGCTCCATGAAGGGCATTGTATAATCTTTTAATATGTATTTCATATGCATAATTTAATCCTCAGAAGATTAAAAGTAGGTACTATTATTTCAGTACCATTTCACAGGTAAAGAAACTGAGTCCAGACAAAGCCATTTGCACAAGGTCACAAGGTAAATGGAGGAACTGAAATTCAAACTAGGTCTGTATGAATGTAAAGTAGAACTTCTAACCATGACTTTGTCCATAAAGTCTCTACATACTTCAGTCAGTATCAAAGGTGAACGAGAAAAAATGTGAAATTTGACGATTCATAAATGAGAGAAGTATAAAAGAGAAAGTAGCAGACATGAGCTATCAGTTATGGAACTTTATGGAATTGCTATAAATACTCTTGATAAGCAAAGTGTAATGGGCACAATACAAGTGAGTAAGTTGTTTTTTAATCCAAACTAAAAGTTTTAACTTCCCTTTGCAGACATTTTTTTTTTAATCCCTGTGGAGGTTCATCTTTTCCTGTATCATAAAACTCTAGAAGTTTTTTATAAAATGAAATTTCTAGATAGCCAGATTATCCAACAGAAATACTTACATGAACTAAAACCACAGATCAGAGCATCCTTGTGAAATTGGAGGTTAACCAAGCAACTGAAAAAGGCAATCAAATGGAATATACTGTAAAATTGTGCACGTGTCTCTGGTTGCACACAGCCTTGTGTTGTACAGTGATTAGAAAGCTAAACTCATGGAGCACTGAATTCCTTGAAGAACTTGGTAGGATTAGGCTCAGCTGTGGTTATAAGTTAATTCACCAAAACAGCAAACAGACCTTGGAGACAGTGACAGTCACTGAAAAGAGACTTTGATGGATGTCTCAGCTCTGGAGGCGCAGTGCTCTGCGATACCCATGTGACTCAGAACCAAACTAGGGCCAGAAATGGCTGAATGTTGCAGGCACTATGTGGGCATTCCCTGAGGAGAATATTTATTAGGAGCAAAGAGAGAACACAAACTTGGAAAATCTGAAGGAAGAAGTTAAAAAATGTTATGGTTTTGTTTTGTTTTGTTTTGTTTTTGCTTATAGCTATTGGAGGAGAAGGGAAAACACAACACACGGATGTTTCCGTGTTATAGTGAACTCCTGTTCTGAGTGACTACCACACTGAAGGCACTTGGGCATGACCAAGAGGACTTCCTGTCTCTTCTCTCCTCCTTAAGCCTGTTAGGGTATTTAAACCTCTTCTCATTAGTATCATTATCTAATATTTAACAAGAGTTCTTACTGTGGCCAATGGTGTTCTAAGAATGTTATATTCTTTATTTAAAAACTTTACACGAGTCTCATGAGGTACACATGATAACCCATAAATTTAGATGAGAAAACAAAGGGTCACAAAGGTTGTGGTTTGCCTAAGGCCTCCAACTAGCAAGTGGTGAATCTTAGAATCAGATGAAGAATGCCTGATTCCAAAGCTCATGTTCTTTCTTCTCCTTTATGCAATATTTAATTTTCTCAAGACAAGGGAATTATTTCTTTTGAATAAGTGACATTACCAGAGACGACAAAGGTCCATATAGTCAAAGCTGTGTTTCTCCAGTAGTCATATACAGATATGAAATTTGGACCATAAATAAGGTTGAGCACCAAAGAACTGATGTTTTCAAACTGTGGTATTGGAGAAGACTTAAGAGTCCCTTGGACTGTAAGGGGGTCAGACTAGTCAGTCCCAAGGAAAATCAATCCTGGATATTCGCTGGAAGGACTGATGCTGAAGCTGAAGCTCCATTGCTGTGGCTGTCTGATGTGAAGACCTGACTCACCAGAAAAAAAACAAAAACAGAAACCAATAACAATACTGGGGAAGACTGAAGGCAAAAGAGAAGGGAGCAGCAGAGGATGCGAGGGTTAAATAGCATCACTGGCTCAATGGACATGAGTTTGAGCAAATTCCAGGAGATAGTGAAGGACAGGGAAGCCTGGCCTGGTGCAGTCCATGAGGTCACAAACAGTTGGACACAACTTAGTGACTGAACAGCAACACAACCAGAGATGGTGTGCATTGTAGAAAGAGCACTGGACTGAGAAGCAGGAGATGGAGAATGAATCCTTTCCTTTCATTTAATGCCTCCCTTATTTAGCTGTGGAAACTTGGGCTTCAGTTTTCTCCTCTGTAAATGAGAGACTTAAAGTAACATCTTAATTTATCCAGCCTTGTCTCCAATCCTGTCTATAGTGCAGCAATCTCCAATCTTTTCGGCACCAGGGACCAGTTTTGTGGAAGACAGTTTTTCCACAGACAGCAAGGTGTGGATGGTTTTGGAATGATTGAAGCACATTACATTTATTGTGCCCTTTATTTCTATCATCACATCAGTTCCACCTAATATCATTGGGCATTAGATGATGGAATTTGGAGACCCCTCCATAGTGTATGAGGGTTCATATTAATAAAAGGATATTTACTCTTTTATCACTTATATTAAGGATGTTAAATATCATTTTTAGGCATGGTGAAATATTATTTCTTTTTAAGTACATATATTTCTTGTGCAATGAGTATTTTAGCCCATAAAGGAGCAGTCGTAGGTTAACTGTCCCCAAGGCCATACTGGATAAAGATGGACCTCAAGTCTTGTCTTTCTGATTCTAAATTCCATTACCTTCCATACCAAGTAGGGGCTGTCAGTGACTAACTTTAAGCATAAGCAGTGACAATCCTTTTAACCAATGTTTGTACCTTGGTGAAAGTGCAAAATAGGTGCTGATGCATGTCCTCAATAATGGGAAAAACACATTGTTTTCAGAACTTAATAAATCCAAGCAAAGAGAAAACTCAGTGTGGAATAGTACTGCACAGCCTTTTCACCAATCACTTATAATTATTTTGATTTTGTTGATTCTGTTGTGTGCGACCAGAGAAGCAAAATGATGGCCAATCATAGGGAAATCAATTGTTTCACAGCATGGTTAGTAAGTTACTCTAAAATTTGCTCATAATCAACCAGAACACAGTCAATTTGACTGGTAAAGCAACAGCCAGAACTTGATTATGGCCTTCTTTCTGTGGCAAAATAAATGGAGAGTCAGGCCATACATGTAGGGTTGGCAGGTTTTCCTAGCATCTGGTTGGATCAGCTGCTTATTACTAATTATCCCTAAATTATTACTCACCTTAATCTCTCTGCAATCTCAAATTGTTCTTCAGTGGTATTTAAGATATTGAGTTGCAGAGAATTTATTGTCGTGAAGCAGTGCATTCCATTTTGGACAGACAATTCTGATGAATGTGGAGTTTTCCTGAAGTTGAACTGATTGCCTTTTTTTTGTTTGTTTTTGTATCTCTCTCTCACAGGGGCCATATAGTCTTGACTTCACCTTTTCTTCTTCAGAAAAAAGTTCCATTTTTCAGTGATTTTTAAAATGAAACTGAGGATAGGCTTATTTTTATATAGTAAAATTTTATATGGAGATGTCTTATATTATTATATACTCCCATTAGTCCTTTTATGCCTAGGGCCTATACATATATAAATTAGGAAAATGATTATTTAACTTTCTCAGCTAAATGTCTATGTGTATGTTTACTTTCAGCCAGGCAATTCCAAGCACATTCCAGGAATTTTCTTGTATAATCTTCAGAACAACATTGTGGTTTATTATTATTCCCCTTCTACAGATAAATGAAGTCCGGAGGTGTCTTAACTAGCCCAAGTGACACAACTAATAATTTGACATTATGGCATCCAAATTCAAGTCCATAGAATTCCATAATGTGGGCTTTGACTGTTCTGCTTCCCTGAAGACTAAGCCTCTCAGAGGCAAGGTCTATGTTTTATTGACTGTGGTATCCCAGTGGTTAATATAGCATATGACATGTAATTGGCACAAATGACTATATGATTACATCAGACTATAAATTTCAAAAGTATTTCAGTCCCATTTCATATTAAAAATGCTTGTCAGTAAACTCAATTCAACCCTTCAGTAACATCGAGTTTCAGCTTACAGGTCTTTACCTTACTTCTTTAATCTTTCTCCCCTGTTTTTGATTTCCATGGAATGTTTTCAAATACTTTGGAATGTTTGGAATACCTATTTCCCCAAACTGGAAATATTTGGAATAAATAAATATCTTGTCGCACTTGGAATATTTTTGCAGACCTGAGATCATTCAAGCTTATAGCTTCTTCTTACGTCACCTTTACTTATTTGTCCCTTCTTAGTCCTTTTCTAAAATTGGAATATATTGCACTTATTCACTGGTAAAGAAAATAAATTTACCCAAGAGTTTCCATAAAAGAATTTGAAGCATTGTCATTTTTTACCTGGAATCCTTGTCCTTTCAGCAAAAGGTTTTGTGATGTGATAAAAAATTATTATCATCAAGAATACTCTATTAAAATGGGGAACAAAAGTCCATAGTACCAAGGTAGGATAAGTAGAAAGAAATGATCTGTTTTGTTAAAAAATAATTTTGTGTTGTATAGGTATCTTAAGAATTCTGATAGTGTTTTCTGCATTTTGAAGTAGATTTTTCAAAACCACGTGGTTTCCCTATCCAGCATGCATGGGGTATGATGATAAGCAAGTTCATTTTACTAAACCACTATCTGATCTCTTATTGATGCTTCAAAGCCATGGACATAAATTCCTTTGTACTAATATTGATGATTCTTATTGGAAACCATTATAACATTTTTCCTATTAATTAGGCAAGTAGTGCTCAAAAAATTTTTGTTTATATTCATTCATCAAAAATTTAATCAACACCTACACTATTTCAGGCAGCCTTATAGTCCCTAAGGACACCAGAGAGGAATCACTTTTCCCTTAAAGAGTCTAAAACTTGGTGGAAAGATAGATATGTGAAAAAACACATTAAAATACAAAATGACACTTTTTAAGCTATAGCTACTTACCGGGTGACTGAAAATATAAGGAAGATGTACCTAAGTTTGGACAAGCTAAAAGGAGCATCACAGACACAGTAAAGTTTGAGTTAACACATGAAGGCTGAGAAAACACGGTTGGTTGCTTAGAGGCGTAAAGGAGCCCAAAGCCTTTGAAGATCAGTAAAAGAAGAAAAAGAAATGAGATGAGAAAGCAAGGCAAGGGCCAATCAGGGATGACCTAACCATTCAGAGAGAAGTCTGTTTATTCCAGTGGGCAGTGATGAACAGGGGCAGAATCGTGAGGAGAATGACGTAATTTTTGTGAGTGCTCCGTGCTACATTTGTTTCAGAGCGACAATTGTGCTCTTGACAGTAAGTCAGTCCAGGCTGCACTCCACTAATTTGCGTGGCTCACTGTCTGGTTTTCCTTGGTTCCATGTCTTACTTGCCGTGACCAGCGCTAGACTGATGAAGTCTTAGGCAGCGACCAGCATGACTGTCATTGTAGCCGTTACACAGTATTGTATGCGTTACTTCTTTTGACCTTCGATGCGCACGTTCTGCTTATATTGCCAAGCAGTATGATTCAATTAGACTTTCCCTGAGCCTCAGTTCTCAGCTAATGGCCTGTACATGGAGTCACAGATGCCTACCTGTCACATATTCCATAGCAGAGTGCTGACATTCACGGATACATAGAAAAGTAGACAGCTGATTCTCATCTGCTCGGAACCCTGGTTACATTTTGCTGTTAAGATGACTATCACCAGTGCCTGGGGGAGATATGTCAGATGCGAAGCACCACTAATAAATTAAGGCAGTATAGCATTCCACATGCCAAAAGAACACAGTGGATAAGCTTAAGAATGCCATGACATATCTGTAGTTTTATTGATACCCATGAACTTGAAGTCCCAGTTTCAAGATGACATCCAGAGGTCATTGTCCAAATGTTCTTATTAAAAATAAAATTTATTTTGAAATCATTTACAATCATAAAAGTTGAAAAAATAATATAGAAAGCTCCCACAAACCCTTCCTTGGAGTACTTTAATGATAGCATATTTCATAATAATAAAAATATAATAATAATCATAAATTACCACAATCATAAAATTATTATAATAATCATAATTTCTGGTTTTATGAAAATCAGAAAACTGATATTGCTATAATACTATTAAACCATACTGTAGATCTTATTCCGATTTCTTCAGTATTTCAATCATCAAAATTCATCCACATTTTTTTTCACTTCTTTAACTGCTTCCTGATCCTTTCTGCTTAAAACATGCTGTTCCATCTGCCTTAGGCACTTATCCCTGTTGCAACAACTCACCTCTCATGTGTGTTAAGTGTGTGTTCTAATTTAGCTGTCTGCCTCGTCTTTCAGTTCCAGATCCTGTATCATTTCCAAAGGGAGGTTTGTCCAGGTGCTCCCCTCAAAAGGGTGTATCTGCCTACTATGTACTCTCAAAATCCTATTTCTCCTTCTTTCCATTTATTAAAATAAATAATTATCTAATTAGTTTCATGGAAATATCTGAGGTTTGTGATGGTTAATTTTAGATGTTAATTTATTGAGCAAAGGATGTCCAAATAGCTGGGAAAACATTATTTCTGTGTATATCTATGAGGATGCCTCTGGAAGAGATTAGCATTTGAATCAGTAAGTGGAGTAAAAACGTCATCCTCACCAGTGTGGATGGGCATCATCCAATCATTTGAGGGCCTAATGCAGCAAAGAGTCAGAGGACTTGGGAGTTTGCTTTTTCTGCTTGAACTGAGATATTCATCTTCTCCTGCCCTTAGATACCTGTACTCCTGGTTCTCTGACCTCTGAACGTGGATCTGCACCACCAAGTGCACTGGATTTTAGGATTCAAACCCAGGTTGAATTATACCACAGGCTCACCTGGCTCCTTAGTTTGCAGACAGCAGATCATTGAACTTCTCAGTCTTCATAATCAGGTAAGCCAATCCCTATGATAAATCTCCTCTCATATATATTTGTAAGTATCCTATTGGTTCTGTTTCTCTGGACAATTCCAATACAGAAATGGCAAAATTAACTATGAATTATTTTAGGATCTTTCACTTTATTATAAAATAATAAGATGTGATATTCCCTTTTTTTCAAAGTTAATTAGGCAGAACCTCTCAGGTACTTCCCGGTTTCAAATCAGCTCTTCCTTAAAAATCTGTAAATAGCATTGAGACACCACTGGATGAACTATAGAGGTTGACTTGGGCTCCAAAATCACTGCAGATGGTGACTGTAGCCATGAAATTAAAAGACACTTACTCCTTGGAAGGAAAGTTATGACCAACCTTGACAGCATATTAAAAAGAAGAGACATTACTTTGCCAAAAACGATCCATCTAGTTAAGGCTATGGTTTTTCCAGTAGTCATGTATGGATGTGAGGTTGGAGCATAAAGAAAGCTGAGTGCTGAAGAATTGATGGTTTTTAACTGTCGTGTTGGAGAAGACTCTTGAGAGTCCCTTGGACTGTAAGGATATCCAACCAGTCTATTTTAATGGAAATCAGTCCTAAATATTCATTGGAAGGACTGATACTGAAGCTGAAACTCCAGTACTTTGGCCACCTGATGCGAAGAGCTGACTCATTGAAAAAGACCCTGATTCTGGGAAAGATTGAAGGCAGGAGGAGAGGGGATAACAGAGGATGAGGTGGTTGGATGGCGTCACTGACTCAATGGACATGAGTTTGAGTAAACTCTGGGAGTTGGTGATGGACAGGGAGGCCTGGTGTGCTACCACCCATTGGGTCACAAAGAGTTGGACACAACTGAGTGACTGAACTGGACTGGAATGTTTAATGTCTTTAGAAAAGAATTTTTATTTTTTACTTTCTTTGACCTGGGAACCCCTTAAATAAAGAGAAATTTCTCTTTATTCAATATTCAGAATTTCTGGTTCATTACTGGAGAATATGGAGTAAATGCACATGGAAGGGTATTTATTCCCATTCATTTTTCCTGATGAAGTAAAGAGAAGGTAAGTGAATGTAATTAGCAAGTGCTGCCATTCATTCTGATATACACCGAGCAATCTGTATTCAACAAATCCTGGTATAGCAAAAGTTCTAGTTTAGGTCATCCTGGGAATAGCTGAGTAGACATAAACACCTGACCAGATAGAACTTATAGCACAGAAGGAATGTGGAAAGTCATGTGGGGTGCTGAGGAAGAGGTAGGTAGAACAAACCAGTAGGAATTAAAAACACATGTTTAAAAGTTCTCATTACAAGAAAAAATAATTTTGTAACTATGTACGATAACAGTATTAACTAGAGTTACTGTGGGGTTCATTTTGCAATATATATAAATATCTAATCATTAGTTTTACACCTGAAACGAATATATGTCAATTACAACAAAATAAAAACAAATAATCAAAGGGGCTGATGGATACAGAGAACAGATTGGTAGTTGCCAAAGGTTGGGTGGGGGGTAGTGGTGGGTGTTGAAAAAATAAGTTAAGGATGTTAAAAAGCACGAACTACCATACATAGAGCAAGTAAAGTACAGCATGGCAACTAAGGTTAATAATACTGTGTTGTATAATTGCAAGTTGCTAAAAGAGTAGATTTTAAGTTTTCATCACAAGAAAAAAATTGTTCACATACAGTGATGGGTGTTAACTAGACTTATTGTAGTGATCATTTTGGAGTACACACAAGTGTCAAATCATTATTTTGTATATCTTAAACTAAATATTTTATGTCAATTATATCTTTTTTTTTTTAAGGAGGGAAAAAAGCATAGGTTTGGGAGTCAAACACAGCATTTTACTTGTCTTGACTCTGCCTGTGTAACTTTAAACCAAAGCCTCTAAAGAGCATTTTCTTCTTTGCAGAATGGATTTGATAATATAACTAACTTGTAGGGCTGTGAGGATCTGATCATGAATATAAAGCTATTTTTATGGCACCATGCATGTGGTAAGTGCCAGTGTTACCTGTTGTTATCTGTTCTTGTTCAGTCTCTAAATCATGTCCAGCTCTTTTGCAGCCCCATGGACTGTAGCCCATCATGCCCCTCTGTCCATCAGATTTCCCAGACAAGAATAATGGAGTGGGCCCCTCTGTCCATCAGATTTCCCAGGCAAGAATACTGGAGTGGGTTGCCATTTCCTTCTCCAGGGGATCTTCCTGACTCAGGGATTGAACCTGCATCTTTGGCATTGGCAGGTGGATTCTTTACCACTGAGCTACCAGGAAACCCTCTGTTGTTACTACTTCTGAATTTACTTCTATCAGACATTTTCTACAAACAGCCTTATATTACAAATTAACTACTATTTTGGGGCTTCCCTGGTGGCTCAGAGGTTAAAGCGTCTGCCTCCCATGTGGGAAACCTGGGTTCGATCCCTGGGTCGGGAAGATCCCCTGAAGAAGGAAATGGCAACCCACTGCAGTATTCTTGCCTGGAGAATTCCATGGACGGAGAAGCTTGGTGGGCTACAATCCACGGGGTCACAAAGAGTCAGACACGACTGAGTGACTTCACTTTCACTTTCACAACTACTATTTTAATTTACACTAAAATATTCTTAGTTGTTTCAACAAAAATGAAACTTTTGATCTTATAGAAATGGCAAACAAGAGCTATATTGAGGGGAGATGCTGGGCAATTATCCAGAGTATTGCACTGCCTGAGTCATTCAGTTTTTGCACCAGCTCAAAGTGACTATGATTTAAATTCATACCACTACAATATGACACATTAAACAAATCATGGTCTCCTCAGGGTCACATAGGAAGATCTGAAACTGGAACTGGTTAATTCATAAGGATGCCAAGGATCTGCTGGTATATAAATAGGTATCACTCTAGAAAATAAGTGATAAATGCCAGTCAAGGGGACTGATCAGGTGCTTTAGGAAGTTACAGGGGAAAGAGTTCATTTTAAGAAGCTATTCAAGGCCGTAGCAAGACTGCCCTTCTCATCTCACAGAACACATATTTGTTTGTTGTTTGATACCCAAACTCAGTTATAAATGGAATTGGTTTGAATTCTCAGAATTGTATGAAAAGGAACCTGGGTATGTGAGGGGTGGTTATCTTTTTCCAAAATGAATAGTAAATAGTCATCATGGATTGCTGGCAAAACAGTAATGGTTGAGAGTCACCATGTTCTGAATACTTTTGATTACAGAGTATGATAACCCCAGACATTTGGATTATATAAACCAGTGCAACTGAATATACATAAATGAATGATTTTCTCACAAAGAGCATTACCAACATTGTTAAAAATCTATCACATAAATATATCATTTTAGAGCTATATATAGTATAATTATAGTAATTATATTTATAGTATATAACATTATTAGTAGTAGTACTGTTATTTTAAAAAAGAATATGTTGAAACCAAAACAGTCAGGAAGAACATGATACATGTAAATAAAATTAAGCTGTTCCTGTGTGTGTGCATGCATGTTACGTCACTTCAGTTGTGTCTAACTCTTTGAAACCCTATGGACTACAGCTTGCCAGGCTCTTCCGTCCATGGGATTCTCCAAGCAAGAATACTGGAGTGGGTTTTCATGCCCTCCTACAGGGGATCTTCCTGAACCAGGGATGAACCCACATCTCTTAAGTCTCCTAGCATTGCACGCAGGTTCTTTCCCACAAGTAACACCTAGGAAGACCCCAGTTGTTGTTTATATATCTTTTAATGCATTTCAGATGTTAGCATATGGAGTTTCAGAATATTAAGAGTGTATGCCTAGGGCAATCTGATTTGAGGTATGGGCTTAGTGTCATATACAAAATTCATGTTGGAAACCTTCGGTGGACCCCCAGAGCAATAGACATCCTTCCTCAAGACTAGCTGAAAGAGACTGCAAGAGACAGCCTCTTGAGGGTTGACCAGGAAACACAGGCAATGCAACTTAGATTGTCACATGCCTTCGTGAAAGACAGGAAACAGCATTAATTTCAAATGTGAGCCCCAGGTTGAAGCCATAAGGGCAGATATTCTAAATTAAAGATTTGAATTACAATCTTGCTTCCTCTCAGGATACGTAACTTGTGTAAGCTGAGTCATGGTGTCATTTTATTTATTTAGTGGTGGTTAATGATTTTCTTTAGCAGTACAAGGGAGAATGGCTACTCTCAGAATAAAGGAGAGTCTTAATTAAAGATTATGAAAAATTTGGATTATAAAAATCCTGATACTTTGACTTTACTTTTTCATTGTGTTAAGGATCCATGAAATACTACTGAGGCACTCTGCACTGGTCTTTGAAGGAAAGTAGGTAACAAATGAGGTTTTCTAAACTGCAGATGCCTGTAACCCAGTCCTCACAGGGTCTGACTGAGCAGTTTTGAAAGATGTCTGTGCTTCAGGATTTTTAATATGCTCTGCTAATGAATGTATAATGCAACCAGGGTCAATAGCTAGCAAGACATTTTTCCATTCTCTTTCACTGTTTTCCTCCAAAAACTGTTCAGAGCTCTGAGCAATATCTTATACTGGTGCACATGAATGCTTCCTTTCACAAGGAGTTTGGGTACGTAATACCAGCTATCTTAGACAGGAAGAATGTACTACAGAATAAATTCAATGAAGTCTCTTTCCTGTTTGCCTGGCTGTTAACTGAGGCAAAAGAGAGTCCCATACAGGGCAAGGAGGGATGTCCTTCCAACCCTGTAGCCGAAGATGTTTCAGTGTTATCTAAGGAGTTAAAACATGTCCCAAACAACCAATGGTCATCCTCCCTTTGAAGCTGACAGGTGGAAAAGATTTAAAAGGCAGCCAAGGCAGAATGTTTGCAGTAATTTAAAGCTCCCCATTGGAAAGAAAGCATCTCAGTGGTAATGGTGTGAATTTGCTGAAAGAGTAACCACAACAAATAATTAACATCTGGCCTGTTTTTCCGAAGCCATAAAATAGAAACATCATTACCAGAAAATATGATGGACCTTGGCAGGTAAAGAGGTGTAAAAAAACCCAAACCTGAAATGGAGAAAATAGAATAGAAAGTGAATCAGCGAAATGTAAGCTGGTGATAGCACTGGTAGTGGTGGTAGCGATGAGATTAAGACAGCAATAAAGCCACCGTTTATTGAGCTCCTACGATGTGCCATGTTTTCATTTTTATTTATTCAAGAAATATTTATAAATAACTAATTTATGTGAGGCAGTGTTTCTAGATGTAGGAATGTAGCAAGAAATAAAGATAAGCAAAATACTCAACTTCATGAAACTTATATTCCAATGGGGGAATTTCTAATTCTACCCAATCCTCATGACCGAGCTGCAAAGCAGGGATTAGTTACCCCAAATTTACAGGAACGTAAGAATCAAGAAAGTGAATTAACAACTCTAATTTGTGAATGGATCTTCCCAGATGACACTCATGGTAAAGAATCCAGCTGCCAGTGCAGGAGACACAAGAAACTCAGTTTGATCCCTGGATCAGGAAGAACCACCTGGAGAAGGAAATGGCAACCTATTCTAGTATTCTTGCCTGGAGAATTCCACGGGCAGAAGAGCCTAGTGGGCTACAGTCCCTGGGGCTGCAAAGAGTTGGACATGACTGAGCGACTGAGCACAGCAATTCATGAATATCTGTCAACTTAGTGAATCAGGACATTTCAGAGGAGTTATTATTTATAACTTTAGCCAAATATTATGTCTCTTTATTGCAAATATGAAAGGGAGAGAGGTTAGATGTCTCTTCATAGTTAAGAGACCATTTGCTTGGGGACCAAAAGACCTGTGTTCTCATTTTCTCTTGGCTGTTAATCCATGTTGTGATCTTGAGTCCTTTATGTCTCTGAGTTCTGGTTCTACAACTCTAAGTGAAGTAGCTGAACTAGATGAGTATTTCTCAAAAAATGGAACTCAGACAACCTTAGCACTACCTGGGAACTTGTTTGAAATTATCAGAACATACTCCACATTACTGAATCAGAAACTCAGGTGGGGCCCAGAGATTTCTGTTTGTTTTGTTTTTTTTTTTTCCTTTTTTATTGGATGATAATTGCATTACAATATTGTATTGGTCTCTGCCACATATCATCATGAGTAATTTGTGTTTTCACAGGCCCTTTAAATGTTTCTGGTATGCACTAAACTTTGAGAACACTGGATTGAATGATCAAATGTAATAATCAAGAATTTAAGAATTGGAGGCTGTCCAAGATGGCAGCGTAGGAAGACCCTGAACTAACCAACTCCAATGGACACGGCAAATCTACTGCTTAATATAGAAACTGTTACCTCCCAAAAATAACTGATAGCTAGCTGAGCAACAATTCCACAACAGAAGATTAAATGCCCATGCCAAGACGGGGAGGAGGGAAAGAGATGCAATCTCAGCAAAACCCCACCCCCAGCATGACAGCCCATGATAGAGATCTCACAGGTCTTCAGGTACTCACTTAGTAGTAATGGATGTGACCCCCACATTGTGTACCCCAAACCTTGTGACCAGCACTGGAGAGACTGGGCCCCCAAAATGCCTGGCTCTGGAAACCAATGAGGCTTATATCTAGGGGACCCAGAGAGCTTTGTGGCATCTGAGATATTTCTTTTGAGGGGTTTATAGGTTATCTCACTCATCCTGAGATTTAGCACAAAGGCAGCAATTAGGGAAGTGCATGGAATATACATGAAGGACATTCATTTGATATTCTTAAAGCATTTGCCAGAGGGGCAGGGATGAGTTCTTCCAGGATTGAGGTGCTGGTGAACACCTTTCTTACATTCTCCCTTTACCTTGAAGATGCTGGTGGGTGCATGTGAACATAGCATCACTAAAGCCTTGCTCTGAAGCCACCACTAGTGATCTCACACATCACTCAAGCCACAGATGTACCCTGCCCCCGTGCTCTTAATGGCTTTCTTAAAGCCACAGGTGTGTCTGGCCCCCAGTGCTCATCCTCTACACTAAAGTGGTGGGCATGCCCCACCCCCTCACACTCTTTCCCAACCTTGCTAATGCCACAGACATGTTCCACTTCCACTGTTCCCTACCTGCATTTCAGATCTATGGGCATGCGCCTTACCCTCAGCGCTGTCTTGAAGCATCATTAATGCTAGCAGGTAGGTGCAGTCCACACAAGAGACAACCCTGATCACCTGGCCCTAATCGGAAGCATGTATTCCTAGGCCCCACAGGGCTGTGCAACTGCAGTGACAGTCCTGGGCCTGCTGGCACACCCAGGATACTGCACAGACAGCAGACTGAAACACACCCTGAGTCTGCCTGTAAAAAGGCCCACTTACTTGTCCTGGAGCTTCAGACTGAGGGACAGGCTTCAGGATTGCAGCATTTCTAGAGGTTACAGTGGCGTTCTCATAGAATACAGGTGGAGAGATGCCATCCTTACAGAATCCCTTGGCCTTGTCACAGTTCTCTGATACCTTCTACACAGGACCTTATACACTCAACTGAATAGCAACTGAAACCTAGGGAATACTTCCAGGTCTCCTGGTCTAGTGGTCAGCAGAGTTTACAGTTGTAGTCCCCAGGACCGTGTGTGTCTACATCTTTTTAAAGCTGCTGCCTGAGAAGCAGGCTTCTATTCACCCTGAGAATAGATGCTGACTGAGACCCCTTCCACTGTAGCATTGACAGAGCTTGGCACACACTTAACAACAGGGACCTATGAAGAATAAATGAGGCTACTTTACAATGACAGAGGTTGGAGAGATGATGGAGCGCTAGGGCAAGGTAGAACCATAAAGTTTACCCCCTACACAAGGTTATTCCTGAAAGAGTAGGAAAGCTAGCTATCCCACCTATTGTATAAAAACAAACACAAAGAGGTGAGCAAAATGAAGAAACAGAGGGATATGTTCCACACAAAAGAATAAGACAAATACCTCAGGAAAAGATCTTAAGGAAACAGATATAAGTAATGTCTGTTACAATATTAAAGATAAAGAGTTCAAAGTCATGGTCATAAAAATGCTCAGTGAACTCAGGAGAAGAATGAATGAATACAGTGAGAACGTCAACAAACAGAGAAAATAAAAGAAAATATTAAATCACAACTGAAGAATATAATAGTTGAACTGAAAAATACACTAGACAGTGTTCAACAACAGACTAGATGAAGCTGAAGAATGGATCAGCAGTGTGCAGCACATGGCAGCAGTCCTTCCCCAAAGAGTATCAAAAGAAAAATAAACTTAAAAAGTGAATATAGCATGAGAACTGATTAGTAAACTCAGTGAAGGTGCAGGATACAAGATCAATGTACAGAAATCTGTTGTGTTTCTATACACTATATGAATTATTTAAAAAATTAAGATAACCCTATTTGCAGATTGCATTTGAAAGGAAAAAAAAATACCTAAGTATAAACCTAATCAATGAGGGGAAAGAACTGTATTTTGAAACTGATAGGACATTGATGGATGAAACTGAAGAAGACACAGATAAATGGAAAGATATTATGCTCAAGGGTTAAAAGAATTAATATTGTTAAAATAAATATACTACCCAAAGAAATCTACAGATTCAAGAAAATCTATAATTCCAGTGCCATTTTTCAGAATTAATAAAAAATAATTCTAAAACTGGTATATAACCACAAAGACTATGAGTAGCCAATATAATCTTAAGAAAAAGAACAAAATTAAATGTATTCCATGCCCTAATTACAAACTGTACTGCAAAGCTACAGTAATCAAAACAGTATGTTGTTGGCATAAAAATAGACAAATGAATGGAACAGAGCAGAGCACCCAGAAATAAACCTGCATGTATATAGTCAGTTAATATTCAAGAAAGAAACCAAGAATACCTAACAGTGAAAGAAGAATATCTTCAATAAATGGTGTTGAGAAACCTGGACAGCCACGTGGAAAGAATGAAACTTGACCCTGTCTTGTGTATCACCATACACAAAAAGTAACTCAAAGTGAAAATGAATGAATGAATAAATAAATATCAAAATGGATTAAATACTTGAACATAAGACCTGATTCCAAAGAAGTCCTAGAATAGGACATAAGCTGTAACATCTTTGACATTGGTTTTGGCTTTGAATTTGGGGATCTGACTTCAAAGGCAAGAAAAGCAAAAATAAATAAGTGAAACTACTTCAAACTAAAAAGCTGCTCTCCAGCAAAGGAAACCTTCAAAAAAAAAAAAATCAACCTGCTTTATATGAGAAAATATGTGCAAATCATATATCCCATAAGCAGTTAATATTCAAAATATGTAGGGAACTCAATAGCAAAAATGCAAACAATCTAAACAAAAATGGTCAGAGAATCTGAACATTTTCCCAAAGAAGAAGACATGGCCAACAGACATGCAAAGGTGCTCAGCATCACCAATCATCAGTGGAATGCAAATCAAACCACAATGGGTTATCACCTCACATAACTATTAGAAGAGCTGTTATCAAAAGGCACAAATAAATGTTGGAGAAGATGTGAAGAAAAGAGAACCATCATACCCTATTAGTGAGTTTATAAATTGATGCAGCAACTATGGAAACTGTATGGAAGTTTCTCAAAAAATTAAACATAGAACTACCATCTGACCCAACTTTTCCATTTGTAAGTAGATATCTGAGGGAAATGAAATTACTATCTTGACATGATATCTGCATCCCATGTTCATTACAGTATTATTTACAAAAGACAAGCTATGGAAGCAACCAAAGTATCCACTGAAAGATGAATGGCAAAGAAGATATGGTACCATACTATGGGCTACCGCTACTGCTAAGTTGCTTCAGTCATGTCCGACTCTCTGCGACCTCATAGACAGCAGCCCACTAGGCTCCCTCATCCCTGGGATTCTCCAGGCAAGAACACTGGAGTGGGTTGCCATTTCCTTCTCCAGTGCAGGAAAGTGAAAACAGAAAGTGAAGTCAGTCAGTCGTGTCCAACTCTTAGCAACCCCATGGACTGCAACCCACCAGGCTATTCCATCCATGGGATTCTCCAAGCAAGAATGCTGGAGTGGGGTGCCATTGCTTTCTCCACTGCTCAGTCATAAAAGAAGAAGGAAACCTTCCATTGCAACAATGTGAATGGACTTTGAGGGTATTATACTACATGAAATAATGCAGAGATAGACAGCTATCACTTGATTTCACTTATACATGGAATGCAAAAAAAAGCAAAACAGATGAACAAACAAAACAAAATAAAACATTTAGATAGAACAGACTGGTGGTTACCAAGAAGAAGGGTACAAGGGGGTAGGTAAAATGAATTAAGGAGTTCAATTGTATGATGTAGATGGTAATTAGATTTTTACCAGATGGTTACTAGACTGTATGGTGATGGATGGTAACTAGATGGTGATCACTTTCAGGTCAGTTCAGTTGCTCAGTATGTCTGACTCTTTGCGACTCCATGGACTACAGCATGCCAGGTTTCCCTGTCCATCATCAGCTCCCAGAGCTTGCACAAATTCATGGCCATTGAGTCAGTGATGCCATCCAGCCATCTCATCCTCTGTCATCCCCTTCTCCTCCGGCCTTCAGTCTTTCCCAGCATCAAGGTCTTTTCCAGTGAGTCAGTCCATTACATCAGGTGGCCAAAGTATTGGAGTTTCAGCTTCAGCATCAGTCCTTCCAATGAATTTCAGGACTGATATCCTTTAGGATGGACTGGTTGGATCTCCTTGCAGTCCAAGGGACTCTCAAGAGTCTTCTCCAACACCACAGTTCAAAAGCGTCAGTTCTTCAGTTCTCACCTTTCTTTTTGGTCCAGCTCTCACATCCATATGTGACTACTGGAAACACCATAGCTCTAATTAAGTGGACCTTTGTTGGCAGAGTAATGTCCCTGCTTTTTAACATGCTGTCTAGGTTTGTCATTAGCTTTTCTTCCAAAGAGCAAGCATCTTCTAATTTATGGCTGCATTCACCATCTGCATTGATTCTGGTACCCAAGATAATAAAATCTGACACTTTATGGAAGTATCCATTTTTCCTCATCCTTTGCCATGAAGTTGATGGGACCAGATGCCATGATTTGTTTTTTTCAATGTTAAGTTTTAAGCCAGTTTTTTCACTCTCCTCTTTCACTTTCATCAAGAGACTCTTTAGTTCCTCTTCACTTTCTGCTATAAGGCAGATGTCTTCTTTATATCTGAGATCATTGATATTTCTTCCAGCAATCTTGATTTTAGCTTGTGCTTCCTCCAGCCTGGCATTTCATATGATGTACTCTGAATAAAGTTAAATAAGCAGGATGACAATATACAGCCTTGATATACTCCTTTCTCAATTTGGAACCATCTGTTGTTCCATGTCCAGTTCTAACTGTTGCTTCTTGACCAGCCTACTTATTTCTCAGGGTGCAGGCCAGGGAATCTAGTATTCCCATCACTTTAAGAATTTTCCAGTTTGTTGTGATCCACACAAAGACTTTAACATAGTCAGTGAAGCAGAAGTTGTTCTTTTTTTTTTTTTTTTCCTGATATTTTCTTGCTTCTTCTATGATTCAGTGGATGTTGGCAATTTGATCTCTGGTTCCTCTGCCTTTTCTAAACCCAGCTTGAACATCAGGAAGTTCTCGATTCATGTACTGTTGAAGCCTAGCTTGGAGAATTCTCAGCATTACTTTGCTAGCATGTGAGATGAGTACAACTGTGCAGTACTTTGAACATTCTTTGGTATTGCTTTTCTTTGGGATTGGAATGAAAACTGACCTTTTCCAGTCCTGTGGCCAATGCTGAGTTTTCCAAATTTGCTGGCACATAAAATCCAGCACTTACACAACCTTCCTAAGGCCATTTGAACTCACACTCCAGGATGTCCAGCTCTAGGTGAGCGATCACACCATCGTGGTTATCTGGTTCATTGAGTTCTTCTGTGTTCTTGCCACCTCTTCTTAATATCTTCTACTTCTGTTAAGTCCATACAGTTTCTTTCCTTTATTGTGCCAAACTTTGCATAAAATATTCTCTTGGTATATCTAGTTTTCTTGAGATATCTAGTCTTTTCCATTCTATTATTTTCCTCTGTTTCTTTGCGTTGATCACTTAGGAAGGCTATCTTATCTCTCCTTGATATTCTTTGGCACTCTGCATTCAGATGGATATATACTTCCTTTTCTTCTTTTCTCTTAGCTTCTCTTCCTTTCTCAGCTGTTTTTAAGGCCTTCTCAGACAACCATTTTACTTTTTTGCATTTCTTTTTCTTGGGGATGATTTTGATCACAGCCTCCTGTACAGTGCCCCAAACCTCCATCCATAGTTCTTCAGGCACTCTGTCTATCAGAGCTAATCCCTTGAATCTATTTGTCACTTCCACTGTATAATCAAAAGGGATTTGATTTAGGTTGTACCTGAATGCTCTAGTGGTTTTCCCTATATTCTTCAATTTAAGTCTACATTCAGCTCCCAGTCTTTTCTTTTTTTTTCCTGTGCTGACTGTATAAAGCTTCTCCATCTTTGGCTGCAAAGAATATAATCATTCTGATTCAGTATTGACCATCTGGTGATGTCCATGTGCAGAGTTGTGTCTACAAGTATCATATTATTACATTGTATACATGAAACTTTTATAATGTTATATATAAATGTTACCTCAATAAATAATTAAATAAAATGATGCAGGCTACTTTGGAAGAAAAAAATTTGACTTAGACATGTATTTGATCCAAGCTCCACAACTCACTAGGTCTATGAGTACTGGAAAACTACTGTATCACTCTGAGCCTCTATTCCCTGAATCACCAAATGGGAGCAGTAATAGTATCTTTCCTGTTAGTCTATTACAAATGAGATAACATATTGAAAACACACAAATCCATGCTTGGCATTTAAGTATTTATCATCATTCTCATTTTCATAATGTAAAACATTTGAACACTCATCCTAAAGTTCTGTCATATTTGAAGATGACATTAAGAATGCTGATTAGTCCAAAACAATGCTGAGGTAATTAAAAAAAAAAAAAAGAGTACCTTTTTTATCAACCTGAACATATTCTACACTAGCAGAATGTAGCAGGAAATGGTCTTACTGCAAGAAGTAGGAAGCATTATCACAAACAGATGTTACATTTTGTATCCAGAGAATCAGTGAGCCATGTACCTCTGTACCAAATCAAGCTGCCCTAATCATGAGATCTGTTGTCTTTCACATTTTCTGTCTAGCTGAATGGAGTTTTGATGTGAATCTAAACCTCTATTGATATTAGGTTGGTGATAACAAATGAACAGAATAAGGCAGAGCATTAATCCAGTCAGCAAACAGAAGCTGAAGGGATGATGCCATCTGAAATCTGTGGTTGAGCCATCTCCTGTCCCCACACTGCCATTCTCTTGCATTCCCTTCACTCTTCAGGCAACAAGATCCAAAAGGAAACTAGGTTTCTCAGAAAACAGGTTAAACCGCTAGAAAACAGCAAGAAACGGATACAAATGACCTGCCAATCACAAGTAATTGAAAGGTGGGTTTAATACAGTGTAAAGGAGTAGAGTTGAACTTTAGTTCCAGAAAAGTGAATTCCTCAAGGCATTTTATTTTCTGAGCAAGTCTAATTACAGTAGCTCAGTACAAACAAATATTTTAGAGATGATATACTGCAGCGGTTAAGATTTCAGTCCTTAGAGTCAGGTGGCCATGGCTTGAATTTCAACTCTGCCATTGGGATCTTGGACACATTTCTTAATATTTCTAAGCCACATTTTTCTATGCAAAATCAGGGTAATATAGTATCTACCATGGAAGGTGGGTCTGAAGATTAAATGGTATAGTGCTTAGCATAAGGTAGGTCTAACACAGTAAGTGTTCAGGAAGTTAGAATCATTATTCTTTTTTTTTAAATTCTGAATTACTATAAGCATTTTGTAAGTACTAGAAAAGCGTTTTTACGGCAATTTTAGGAATTCCTCTCTTTAAAATCTGCCACCTGGTGAATTCTATCTGTCCTGTCCAAAACTTTGGATGAAAATCATCTGTGTTTCTATGAGTTGCAAGTAAAGCTGTCTCAAATCAAAAATATGAAATTTACTAGCTCACAAGATAGAGAAGTCCTGTGGTGATTGTAGCTTCAGGCATAGCTGGCTTCAGAACTCAAAAGATATCTTCAGGATCTGAATCCTGCCAGTTTAGGTTTAATCTCAGTTTCTAAAAAGCGGCAAAATATCAGTAGTATCTTAATACTTTCACTGCAGCAGAGGACAGACCATTTTTTCTCCTTTCATTGGTTGTTCTGTGAATTTCTCTGATTTGACCTGCTTTGAACAGCTTGAACCAGTCATGGCAAACAGCAGTACTCTGGTGTGCTAATTGGTTTGTACTTAGATCACATGATCACTCTGGTGGTGGGGGTGGGGGGAGTGCTGTCCAGAACCATGGACCTGGAGTGAGGGAGTCATGGATTGTCACTAGAAAAATGTGTGCTGCTGTTGTGGAGGCAAACAATAGGTAGACCCTCCACTCCTTTCTTTTTATTTAGTTTTTCCTTACAGTACTTTTGTTGTGAGTGCATCTGCATGCCCTGACTTCAAGGGATTGCTGAATGTCAGATCAGATTTTCATAAAATATGTCTGAAAAGTGTTAGTTGTTCAGTCGTGTAGGATACTTGTGACCTCATGGAATGTAGCGCACCAGGCTCCTCTGTCCATAAAACTTTCCAGGCCAGAATACTGGAGTGGGGCAGCCATTCTCTTCAGCAGGGGATCTTCCTGACCCAGGGATCCAGCTCCATGTCTTCTGCATTGCAGGCATATTCTTTACCATTTGAGCCACCAGGGAAGCCTTCAAAATGTGTCTAGTGCACAAATTGTATCAGAATTTCCAATAGTGTCTGTTAAAGTGGAACTGGATTTCTTTTCAGCACAGAATATTTGAGGATTAGGCCCTGGGGTCTGTAGATTTAGCAAGTTCCTCAGGTGATTCTTAGAAATATGTATAAAATTTGAGAACTACTGAAAAAGGTAATGATTAAATGAAGGTAATTTCCCCTATAATAAACCATTGATTTGGTATAACATATTTCACTGTCAGTTGCTTATAACTATAAATAAAATAAAGGTAATAATATATGATCTCAGGGGAGAATGAAATTACAACCCACTCCAGTGTTCTTGCCTGGAGAATTCCATGGACAGAGGAGCCTAGAGGGCTGCTGTCTGTGGGGTCACAGAGAGTCGGACATGACTGAAGCAACTCAGCATGCATGCATGCATATGATCTCAGCTACTTCAAAGAGCTCTCAGAGGATCAGTGATTTCATCTTAGCATTAAATCTTTCCTGGTTCCTTAGGTATAATGGTAAAATAAGTAAATTTATTAATTTGGCAAGCTAATCACAAAGAAAGGCAATGCCAAAGAATGCTCAAACTACCACACAATTGCACTCATCTCACATGCTAGTAAAGTAATGCTCAAAATTCTCCAAGCCAGGCTTTAGCAATACGTGAACCATGAACTTACAGATGTTCAAGCTAGTTTCAGAAAGGTAGAAGAACCAGAGATCAAATAGCCAACATCCACTGGATCATCCAAAAAACAAGAGGTTTCCAAAAAACATCTATTTCTGCTTTATTGACTAGGCCAAAGCCTTTGATGGTATGGATCACAATAAACTGTGGAAAATTCTGAAAGAGATGGGAATACCAGACCACCTGACCTGCCTCTTGAGAAACCTATATGCAGGTCAGGAAGCAACAGTTATAACTAGACCTGGAACAACAGACTGGTTCCAAATAGGAAAAGGAGTATGTCAAGGCTGTATCTTGTCACCCTGCTTATTTAACTTCTATGCAGAGTACATCATGAGAAATGCTGGACTGGAAGAAACACAAGCTGGAATCAAGATTGCCGGGAGAAATATCAATAACCTCAGATATGCAGATTACACCACCCTTATGGCAGAGAGTCAAGAGGAACTAAAAAGCCTCTTAATGAAAGTGAAAGAGGAGAGTGAAACAGTTGGCTTAAAGCTCAACATTCAGAAAACAAAGATCATGGCATCTGGTCCCATCACTTCATGGGAAATAGATGGGGAAACAGTGTCAGACTTTATTTTTGGGGGGCTCCCAAATCACTGCAGATGGTGACTGCAGCCATGAAATTAAAAGATGCTTACTCTTTGGAAGGAAAATTATGACCAATCTGGACAGCATATTAAAAAGCAGAGACAATATTTTGTCAACAATGGTCCATCTAGTCAAGGGTATGGTTTTTCCAGTGGTCATGTATGGATGTGAGAGTTGGACTATAAAGAAAGCTGAGCACCCAAGAATTGATGCTTTTGAACTATGGTGTTGGAGAAGATTCTTGAGAGTCTCTTGGACTTCAAGGAGATCCAACCAGTCCATCCTAAAGGAGATCAGTCCTAGGTGTTGATTGGAAGGACTGATGTTGAAGCTGAAATTCCAATACTTTGGCCACCTGATGCAAGGAGCTGACTTATTTGAAAAAAACCTAATGATGGGAAAGATTGAGGGCAGGAGGAGAAGGGGACGACAGAGGATAAGGTAGTTGGATGGCATCACTGACTCAGTGGACATGGGTTTGGGTGGACTCTGGGAATTGGTGATGGACAGGGAAGCCTGGCGTACTGTGGTTCATGGGGTTGCAAAGAGTTGGACATGACTGAGCGACTGTACTGAATGGTAAGAGAATAATGTGAGAGGTTTTTAATGATAATACTGATTGTGTGCTAAGTTGCTTCAGTGTATCCAATACTCTGAGACCCTATGAACCATAGCTGCCTAAGCTCCTCTGTCCAGGGGATTCTCCAGGCAAGAATACTGGAGTGGGTTGCCATTTCCTCCTCCAGGGGATCTTCCTGACTCAGGGATTAAACCTACATCCTCTCTTTGTCAGAGCTTACTTATCTGCACAGAGGAAAGAACTTTTAGGTTCTAATGAGTATTAATTTTTATAACATGCTTAGATTTTGGCCCATAGAAATTTTTCTAGTGGTAGTTACTGATAGCTACCCCTTCTTGGCATTTGCATTATATGTGTGTGTGTGGGGGTGCGGGGTGTGTTTTCACTTCAGTTGTGTCTGATTCTTTGAGATCCTGTGGGCTATATCCCACCAGGCTCCTCTGTCCTTGGGGATTCTCCAGGCCAGAATACTGGAGTGGGCTGCCATACCCTCCTCCAGGAGATCTTCTCTACCCAGGGATTGAACTGTCTCTTTTATGTCTCTTGCATTGGCAGGCATGTTCTTTACCAGTGGCAGCACCTGGGAATCCCCATATATACACACATACATACAGTATTTCTCACTTAATTCTTAGAAACACTAATAGACATTTATTATTGCATCTATTTTGCAAATCAGAAAACCATGTATCAGAAAGATTAATTTACCTGCCTAAGGCCACAGAACTGACATGATAGTTGTGTCAAAATATAACTGAAGTCCACAAGTATTCAGTGGGTGCCTTTTACATACTGATAATTCATGATTTTTGCATGATTTATAGCTTTTGTAATTTAAGTAAGTGACTGGCCAGTTAATAGTGCACTCCAGTTAGAATGATGACCATAAGTGTTTATTCCATCTGAGCATGTCATGCTGTTACTTTTTTCCTACTCTCCATCCTACCAGATTAAGAAAACAGTAAGTGAAACTTCTGATTTATAATTTCGACAGGGTATAACTAAGAATTATTTTATTAAGAATTTAGCTTTCTGAGTTAGGGAGTGAAAGTTACCTAAATTACTTCTGAGGGCTAATTTACACAACAGGAGGGTTAAGCTCAATATGTTATTTATTTTTTGCAAGGGAGTTTGTTTATTCTCAGTTTTATTTTTTGTCAAGACTTAATTTATAGACTGTTTCCATTTTTCATCAGACCAGAATTGCTAGTATGGATGTATTATAAAATCCAAGATGTTTTAGTACTTGATAAACTTTAGGTAACATCTACTCTTTTTTTGCAGGGGGGTGGAGCATGTAATTGCTTTACAATGTTGTGTTTGGTTTTGCTGTATAGTGAAGTGAATCATCTATATATGTACATAAATCCCCTCCCTCTTGAAGCTCCTTCCCACCCACCGTCATCCCCACTCTTCTAGGTCATCCCAGAGCACCAAGCCGAGCTCCCTGTGCTACACAGCAGGTCCTCACTAGCTGTTTTTCACATGGTAGTGTGAACATGTCAATGCTATTATCTCAGTTCCTCCCACTCTCTCCTTCCCTGCATCCGCCTCTGCTCACATCCATATGTCCATCCTCGCTGTCTCTGTTCTTGCCCTGCAAGTATGTTCATCTGCACTGGTTTTGCATTCTGCTGCACATTTTGACCTGTGTTCTAAAATATTCTTTGATTCCATCTCACTGTAAGTCCTCTCATCACTGTCCGGGCCAGTCTCCTCATAGTCCTCTATACAAGTTCACTTCAAGGCTAGGCTTGCTCATTCTGTTTCTCTTCCCTGGAATGTTAGTTCTCCTCCACACACATGCTACCCCATTTCTCATGCTAAACTCAAGTCTGTCCACCCATAGGGTACATTATTCAACTGTTCCACCCTAAAGGGATGTCTCCTCTCTTTTAACCTCCACTTTCGATTTTATAACTTAATGGTTCTCCTGAGCAGTTCCTTGGAATTCCACTGTGAATTGGATAAACAAGCCTTTTGCTCTGCATTACATGTAAGCTCATAGCAAATTTCTGGGCTACCCAGAGCAAAGGTAAAAACTTCACAGTAAACATTTTTGTCTGAGGTTCATTTATTTTTGTTGCTATATAAACTTTTCTTTTTTATTGGCGTATAGTTGATTTACAGTATTGTATTAGTTTCTGAGCTTCATTTCTGTCTCCATTTTATATCCAAAAAATTCTTTTTGTACACATATACATCTTTTCTTTATCATACTGTTCTACTATAGCTTTCATTTTTATATTCTGTGTATTTTAGTAGACCACGTATTAAGGAGTATGCAAGTTGAAACACAAATGGATAGTAAATATAACTGTCAGAAATCTTCATTTTGCAAGTGACAAAATATAACTGATCTTAAACTGGCTTAACAAAGAAAATATGTTGAGTTGTGTAGGAAAAGAAAGCCAGAAGTCTTGGAAGAAGCTTTATTCAGAAGTTCAAATTATACCACCCAAAGCTTGACTTCACAAGTGACTCTACTGTGTTCTGCAGGGTAAGCTTTATCCTCAGACCTCACAAAAGTGGGCCCTGGACTTTCCAGTCTCTTTTCTCGTGATGGAGCAAGGGAACCATGCATTTAAAGCACCCACACGACTAAATTCACAGAAGGAAGATTTCTTATTCTTGTTTCTGGAGGATAGACAAGATCATTTTCTCTCCAGAAATACGTCTCTTATCTCATTTTTTCTAATAGGATCATATCTCTTTTTAAAATTTAATATATAATTATTTATTTTTAGTTTTTAACTTTTCTGTGTTTTATTGAAGTATAGCTGATTAGCAATGCTGTGGTAGCTTCATACTGACCGCAAAGTGACTCAGCATTACTTACACATGTATCCACCCTCCCCCAAATTCCCATCCCATCCAAGCTGCCACGTAACATTGAGGAAAGTTCCCAGTGATATACAGTAGCTCCTTGTTGGTTATCCATTTCTAAATATAGCAATATGTACATGTGGATCCCAAACTCCCTGTTCCCATCCGTGATAACTGTAAGTTCTTTCTCTAAGCCTGTGAGTCTGTTAATATTTTGTAAATAAGTTCATTTGTATCATTTCTTTTTCGATTCTGCATATAAGGGACATCATATGGTATTTCTCTGTGTTTGACCTACTTCACTTAGTATGAAAACCTCTAGGTTCATTCATGTTGCTGTGCATGGCATGATTTCATTCTTCCTCATGGCTGTGTAAAAATCCTTTGTGTATATGCACCACACCTTCTTTATCCAGTCCTCTGTGGATGGGCATTTACATTGCTTCCATGTCTCGGCTATTATAAATAGTGCTGCAGTGAGCAAAGGAGTGCATGTATACTTCCGTGCCATGCTTTTCCCTGAATATATACCCAGAAGTGAGATTACAAAGTCATATGATAGGGTCATAGATCTTCCTTTAAAGGCAAATTATTTAGCTGCAAGAGTTTTACCATAAAATCTGGTTTAATATGGAGGATGGGTGATTTTACAAAAGAACTTTACTTTTTTTTACCAAGTTGGAGTTTGAAGTGAAGTGACTCAAAACTTAATTGTCCCCTATTTGAGGAATTTTGTACATAACTGCTTTAAATCATTTCTAGGTGTCAGCAATTTCCCTGCAAGGAGATGCCAGTCTCTGCCACTGAAAAAAAAATCAGTCTTGGGCTTTCTCTGTAGGCTTTGCATTAGCCAGCTACACTAGGCTTCCGTGGTTCCCTTCCTACCTGCCCATGGCTGCTGCTGTAATTGATATGGTAGCTCACTTGTCCAACTGGACTTTATGCTGTCCCTCATCACCATAAAAGGAGAACCAGAGATTGCTCTCAGGGATTAATATGTGCACTGGCAGGACAGGTGTGACAGAAGGCTGACTCCTCAAGGGACGTTTGGGTACTTGTGGATGAGATCAGATAATTCGCAGCAGGAGATTGGGGCTGGAAGATAAATGGTACCTTCCTTGTACTTTGTCAAGGTTGTACTAGGAATATTTTCTATGTCCATATATACCTAGGACCTTGGAATCAGGAATGGGATATAGAGAAGCTGGGTTAAGAACTGCATTAGGGTTTCTTCATGCTGTACTAGTAGAGATAGCCTAAGTAGTGTGAGTAACAGATAATATTGCCAGATTTAGCAAATACAAATATAGCACCTTCTGCTGAATTTGAATTTCAAATGAAAAACATTTTTATATATAAGTATGGTGTATGCAATATTTATAGTAGTGATACTGGTATTATTATAGCAAGCAGTTTAGTCAAGGCTGTCATTGAGTTTTTATAAATCTATCTTGTGCTCTGCTTAACAACTTCCATAATGTTTCCATCTTCATGGGAATAAAGGTGAAATGGAATCTTGTTTCCATTGCTTATTAGTTATGCTGCCTTATGTAATTCCTTAAATTCATTGAGGTGTAGCTTTATATTCTACAAAATAGAGGAAATAATAGCTCCTACCTCATATGAGATTGTGAGAATTAAGTCCTATACAGTACGCTGCTACTGCTAAGTCGCTTCAGTCGTGTCCGACTCTGTGCAGTCCCATAGATGGCAGCCCACCAGGCTCCCCCATCCCTGGGATTCTCTAGACAAGAATACTGGAGTGGGTTGCCATTTCCTTCTCCAGTGCATGAAAGTGAAAAGTGAAAGTGAAGTCGCTCAGTCATGTCCGACTCTTAGCGACCCCATGGACTGCAGCCTACCAGGCTCCTCCACCCATGGGATTTTCCAGGCAAGAGTACTGGAATGGGGTGCCATTACCTTCTCCTCCTATACAGTATATAAAGGTTTAATTTAGAGCCTGGCATACAGTACCCTCTCAATAAATAATCAGTGTAAAGTTTGAAGATAAGTATTTGCAGCTACTCATAGAAGCCTTTTACATTCTGTGTAATAATTCACTTCCCTTTCTCAATGCAAGGTGGGAACCAAAAAAAAAAAAAAAGATCAAAATTTAATGAGGAAACCTTTAACTATTACTGAGTTATTCACTCCTGAATATTTACTTAGGTGGTGCTAGTGGTAAAGAACCCACCTGCCAGTACAGGAGACATAAAAGACAGGGTTGATCCCTGGGCCAGGAAGATCCCCTGGAGGAGGGCATGGCAACCCACTCCAATATTCTGGAGAGTTCCATAGACAGAGGAGCCTGACAAGCTGCAGTCCATAGGGTCACACAGAGCTGGACCCAACTGAAGCAACTTGGCACACATGAACACACAGGAAGCATGATGGATGCTGAGGATGGGGTTAAAAGCATGTACATTTGCTCTGGTTCACATGGAACACAGAAGAGTGAAGGGAGTCTGTGAGAAAACAGCTAGTGCCTGTGGAATTTAAAGGGTTCAGTCAGACGCTAAGTTCATTTAAACCTTCGTAAACAATCTCTCTCCAAATAAGATGAAAACTTCTGAGGGAACATTTTAACTTTAATGCCTTTCACAATACAAGGAATGTTGTTGTTATTTAGTTGCTAAGTCGTGTCCAGCTCTTCTGAGAGTGATGAAAGAGGTACACAATAGATGTTTGCTAAAGGAGAGGGAATATTAGATAAGAATTGTTTTCTGTCCCTAACTGGAGAGAATGTTGTAGCTTCCAAAGAAAGTGGAGATCTGTAAAATAGGATTTATCTTCTGTCAATAGAGTGACATATTTAATATTTTTTCTGCCAACTGGAGCACTTTTAGAAGAGTGAAAGAGAGTGCTAACAGCAATTGGGCACAACGGACATATACAGGATCTTTCATAGGCAGGCAGGACATCTCTGTACCCTAGCTGCTGATTTCACCTGGCAACCAGGGGCTGAAAAGTGTGAAGCACTCCAGTACAAATATATATTCTCACCTTGAACATGTATTGGATTGGCGAAAAAGTTTGTTCAGATTTTTCTATAGCATCTCATGGGAAAAACCCTAATGAACTTTTTGGTCAAGACATATAATTCAATTTAAGCAGAGAATGAAGGATTATAGGTATAATTTTTACCATGATCTGAGCTGTGTCTACCACACCTGAAATTAGCATTTGTTTTAATTTTTCTGATAGTCATTTAATCATCTTCAGATAATACACTGGGACTGTACCATATAATCTTAGAATATCAATTCCAGAAACAGCTTAGAGGTCATATGGTCTTGTTTCTTACTTGTTCCCAGTGAAGCAGTAATCCAGAAGGAGGTAGCTGAGAAAGAGTGAAAAGAACGCTGGACTTCACCATAAGACTGCTTTCACTATTTGTCCATCACACTTCAATAAAGCTCAAAACAAACAAGAAAGACTGCATTCAAATCCTCATTCTCTAATTTGCATGTCAAACTATGGCCCAAGAAACAAACCTAGTCCAACACATCTTTTGCAACTAAAATGGAATATGCCATTTCATCACTGGAATATGCCAATTCATTTACCTATTTTGTGTGACTGCTTTCCAGCTCCAATGGCAGAATTGAGTACTTGAGACAGAATATATATCATATAAGACCTAAAATATGGTCTAAACCTTCACAGTAACAATTTAAAAACCCCTGCCTTAATCTAGCTATAGAGACCATCTTTCCCACCTCCTTTCTTTTGACTCGTTCTCCCCCTCCTAGCTACTGGTCATTGAATACTGCACCCAAACAGTAAGCTAAGTGCCCCATGTGCTTGGTTTTGCTAAATTATCACAAAACCCTGCAAAGGGAGAAGTAATATGTATGGTGGTTAGAATGCAGACTCTAGAAGCTGACTATGTGTTTTATATCCTGATTTCATTAGCAGCCAGCTCCAAGAACCTTATCTAGTTATTTGAACTTCCACACCCATAAGAAGCAGGCCCTTTAATTAGTCCACACTTCATGCAAATTCACTTCAGTCGTATCTGACTCTTTGCGACCTCACAGACTGTAGCCCACCAGGCTCCTCTGTCCATGGGATTCTCCAGGCAAGAATACTGGAGTGGGTTGAGATTCCCTTCTCCAGAGGATCTTCCCAACCCAGGGATTGAACCCACATTTCTTATACCTCTTGCACTGGCAAGTGGATTTTTACCACTGGCACCACCTGGGAAGCTGATAAAATTGAAGCTTTCAAAGATTATATTTCGGAGTCAACACTGGAACTCAAAGCATTCTGCCTCTAGAGCGTATGTTCTGAAACAGTATTATACTGTTGATGTGAAGGCAAAATGACACACTAGATATTAAATGCTGCCTGGAAAAATATAAAAACACACCGCCAATATGAGGGACCCACTGTAGTCATTCATAGGTAATTGTTTTTTTCTCCTCTGTTCAGTCAAGGCAATCCCACATTTTGGGATTGATTCCACACCAAATTAACTTGTAATCTTAGGTTATTGTTCACTGTTGCTCAGTATTAAGTGTTGATGACAATAATGATCACTAGAGTAACTTGCCTCCAGATTCTATTCTTCTTGTTGCCCTAATTTGGTGATAGAATTTTCAAGTTGGTTTGCCATCTGTATCTCTTTTCCTTTGCTGTGAGCCATTTTCTTGCCTGACTTGGATTTATTTCACTGAGTATAAAAAATAATCTGATTTACATTGCTTTAAATTGCATCTTTACCCAAGCCTGTGCCCAGCATTTGGATAACACTAATTGGAATGATTATTTATAATAAGGATGAATGTGGGGAGGCCACCAAATGTGTTTACCTGTTGATAGAATAATTATGCCATTCATATTTCTTTAGACCACATTCTGTGAATAATGTGTGTCGGGGTTTTAATGATACCCTCTTTTTACTAAATAAATTGTAGTATTTGGGGCAGTGAATTGTAGTTTACACTGGTAGAACTAAATCATTTGACACTTTGATCAATCACTTTCCCCCTGGGTGACTAAGAGCAGCTTTCTTTAATTGCAATATGCTTGCACACCTGAGGTGGAGGCTACATATTGCTTGCCTTCTGCTAGCTATCATCACTAAAATTAAAAATGGAAAGGGAGCATGCAAGGCCTAATCACTTCCTCTATCCCCTGGCTAAAACAACATGTTTCTGGAGGCCAATCTTCTGTTTCTTCCAGAACAAAGGAAACCTCCAATTCAGTAGAAAGAACAAACTTGCTGAGCATAGGAAAATAGTCAATGAATTGAAATTATTTCATATTTGTCAACTCATCATTTTGGGTCAAGGAGTTATATATAACTCAAGGTTGAACCACCAGTATGCCAAACACTTAAATAAAGGAATGCAGAGTGTATCCAGAAAATAGTTTTTTCTACTGGACTTTACACTTGCATGTCTTAGTATTCAGAGAAAGACACGAGGGTATTCATTCCTATGCAGATTTATGCAGTTCTTTCTTTGTATAGTTTCCTCCTCCTCCTCCTCCTCCTCCTCCTCCTCCTCCTCCGAGCCTCACCCTCTCTGAAATTTTACCTCTTTGTCCTTAATTTAGCAAGGTATCCCTGCTGTATCTTTGCTTAGGATTCTTCTACCAATAAGGGTCAGGGAAATACTTCCAAGCAGAAATTTGACTGCTCAAATATCCCTTATGTGTTTGCCTTCTTTGGGGGAATTTCTGATACACAGTTTTTTAGAACAGTTATTTTATATATGTTGTCCAGATTTCTAATTTACAATGGGAGGATAAAAGTCTTCAGATCAGTGTTATTCATAAACATAGGTGCAGAATTGCTTTAAAAATACTAGCAAGTCAAGTAAATGATACATGCAAAGAATATTACACCACAACCAAGAAACATCATCCCCCAAATGCAAGGTTGGTTTAACATACAAATATCAATCAGTGTGATTGACTATATTAGGAAAATGGAGAAAAAACTTTAAAGAAAATTTAATACCATTATATTGTTTAAAAAACTCAGATCATTAGGTATAGAAAGAACTTCAACAATTTTAAAAGCACAATGCAAAGAGACAGTCTTTAATATTATACTTAATAATGAAAACAAGCAAGGTGCCAGTAGTCATTATTTCTATCTATGCTTTATTGCATGCCTCACAAAACAGTAGGACAAGGGAAAATTTTTATAAACATATATGAAAGTGAGAGAAGGAAAAACAGAGGGAAAGAGGGAGGGAGGGAGAGAGAGAAAATCAATGTATAGTTACAGAGTGATGGTGTTGATCTTGGCTGAGTGTAGAATTAGTGATATAGAACTGACTCAGAGGCAGTTGTTGTTCAGTTGCTCAGTCATGTCTGACTCTTTGTGACCCCATGGACTGCAGCACACAAGGCTTCCCTGTCCTTCACCACCTCCTGGAGCTTGCTTAAACTCATGTCCACTGAGTCAGTGATGACATCCAACCATCTCGTCCTGTGTCCCCTTCTCCTCCTGCTTTCTATTAGTGATGTTAAAGGAGATAATGTACAGAGAAACAAAATGATAACCAAGGAGAAGACTTTGAAGAATTCCTTATAGCTGCAGAATATTCCAAAATTAGAAAACTAGGAGTAATGCTTGTCTCTTCGTCTTGTTTCAGTTCTATAATTATAATAGTGATGTCCTGAAAATACCAATTTAAATCTCCTTAGTTGGAATTCCCATCTTATTTTTCCCTGAACATTTTAACCACAGCCTTCAGTATTATATCATCTCCTGGTTCATTAGGGGAATGGATCCTTATCTATTGTCTATTATCTATAATTCATCCTGAGTACTGTTTCTAAAAAGCAAATATAATCATGCTGTTCTGTTTTTAAAACTGTTGATAGTTTCCACTTCCCTTTAATAGGGACCAAACACCACACATTATTTTTAGAGCTCTTCAGAATTTGGTCTCTTCCTCACAAACCTTTTGCCAGTTTTCTGTATGCCCCTCACTCTGACTTCTTAAATTCCTTGACAGTATAAGGCACTCTAAAGAATAGCCTGTAGGCTCCTCTGTCCATGGAATTCTCCAGGCAAGAATACTGGACTGGGTAGCCATTCCCTTTTCCAGAGGATCTTTCCAGTCCAGGCACAGAACCAGGTCTCCATCTGAGCCACCAAGGAAACCCTCTGAAGACCACTCTCCCTCAAATCCCACAATTCAGTTTACTTCCCTAATGTATCCTTATAATTGAGCATCAGCTTAATGTCACTCCCTCTGGGACACCCTCAAGTATGGGGCAGGCTTTTCTACTGTGTCTGCTCTCAGAACACTGTATACTCTTCTCTGAAGGTACTTTTCATACCACAATTAATTGTTTCATTGCTGTTTTCTCCACTTATTTCCTGTGAGAACAGGTATTGTCCTTTTGCTGAGCACTATAGCACCCCACTCCAGTACTCTTGCCTGGAAAATCCCATGGGCGGAGGAGCCTGGTAGGCTGCAGTCCATGGGGTTGTGAAGAGTCAGACATGACTGAGCAACTTCACTTTCACTTTTCACTTTCATGCATTGGAGAAGGAAATGGCAACCCACTCCAGTGTTCTTGCCTGGAGAATCCCAAGGACAGGGGAACCTGGTGGGCTGCCGTCTATAGGGTCGCACAGAGTCAGACACAACTGAAGTGACTTAGCAGCAGCAGCAGCATGCTTGACAGAGTGAATATACTAATAATAAATGTTATATATTTTATACATAGTATTAATAGTGTATATATGTCAATACTAATCTCCCAATTCCTCCCATTGCTCCACCTTTCACCCTTGATGTCTGTATATTTATTCTCTATACCATATATTTGTGTCTCTATTTCTGCTTTGTCAATAAGATCATCTGTTTTCTAGATTTTTCCGGATTTCCACATATGTGTGTTAATATACAATATTTTTTTCTTTCTCACTTTCTTCACTCTATATGACAGTCTCTGTGCCCATCCACATGTGTACAGATGACCCAATTTCATTCCTTCTGTGGCTAATATGTCATTGCATATGTGTACCACATTTTTTTAATACAAGTAGAGAATTTTATTTAAAAATATCTGATACAGTTAGGCATTAAATGACAGAGGAAAGTCATTTATTTATTAACTGAATACAAATGAAGGCTATATCATGTTCAGGGAATTAAAGCTACCACAATGAACACACCAGACAAGGCCCTGTTCTCTGTGTGGTATGGAAATATGCATATGCCAACTATATTCTGGGCACTCTGCTGCTGCTGCTGCTGCTAAGTTGCTTCAGTCATGTCTGACTCTGTGCGACACCATAGACGGCAGCCCACCAGGCTCCCCTGTCCCTGGGATTCTCCAGGCAAGAACACTGGAGTGGGTTGCCATTGCCTTCTCCGGGTACTCTTCTAGGCACTAGAAATAAAACAAAGGATAAAACAGAATAACCTCTTTCTAGTCTAGTCAAGGCTATTGTTTTTCCAGTGGTCATGTATGGATGTGAGAGTTAGACTGTGAAGAAAGCTGAGTGCCAAAGAATTGATGCTTTTGAACTGTGGTGCTGGAGAAGACTCTTGAGAGTCCCTTGGACTGCAAGGAGATCCAACCAGTCCATTCTGAAGGAGATCAGTCCTGGGTGTTCATTGGAAGGACTGATGTTAAAGCTGAAACTCCAGTACTTTGGCCACCTCATGCGAAGAGTTGACTCGTTGGAAAAGACTTTGTTGCTAGGAGGGATTGGAGGCAGGAGGAGAAGGGGGCGACAGAGGATGAGATGGCTAGATGGCATCACGGATTCGATGGAGGTGAGTCTGAGTGAACTCTGGGAGTTGGTGATGGACAGAGAGGCCTGGTGGGCTGCAGTTCATGGGGTTGCAAAGAGTCAGACATGACTGAGTGACTGAACTGAACTGAACTGAGTATACAAGAAAATTAATAATCAAGAAGTGATAAAACCCTGGTAAGCACACACAAAAATAGTAAAATGGGTGCTGTGAAAGAGAGTAACTCTAGTGGCAGTGACCATAGGGAATTTTTCTGAGAAAGGGACATGTACACTGCTGCCAGAAAGATTAGGGAGAGCCCTGACCTCAGTATCTTGAATAAGTGTCTTTAAGACAAAGGCTTTATTGTGGGAACAGGCAATGAATGTTCAATGAGATGAAGGAATTGACAGTTAATAAACGGCCATCTACCAGTCCACATACTAAGTTATTAACCTATGTTCTAAGTTGTAGAGTATTCTTCATTTGAATAGAATACCTGAATTCCCAGTAAAACTGTTAACCTGTAAGATATGGAGTAATAATTAGTCCTTATAAGGAAGAATGTTTGTGTATCTAAGTATCAAATCCATCATGTCATGGTGATACGATAGATAGCTTAGCTCTCCTCAGCTAGACACATTAAAGCTGAATGAGGAAGGAGAAGTGAGCTCACTACATGGCTGTCTGCACATACAGTGGGTATAATTTAATAGTGATGCCTCAGTGCCTTTCAAAATGGCATCTCACTTACTCTAAAAAATGAAATAGATAGCAAGCTGTCGTAAGCAGTACGTCAAGATACTTTATAGAGCCAAAGAAAGGCATAAAAACAAAACAAAGCACTACCAAAAATTCACTGACATATAAAAGAAATAGTCTGCTCTGAGCTGCATTTTCTCAGGTTCTCTGATTCAGTGTTCTTCTTTCCCAAATGTACGTTCTTCTTGAGATGTTTAAACGCTGTGGAGAGGTGACGGCTTTTTCAGCTCTGCACCATTTATTCCAGACTTCACGATCTTTTGTTATGTCTAATTTTTACTTTATATAGATGCAGCAATGGTGAGTTTAGCTTTGCAATAGTAGGTTAGAAAAATCCAGGTAGGATGAGAACTTGATTTTGGATCAATTACATTAGCTAAGTACTTGAACGCGTAGGAGACTACAGTTAAAAATACTGATCTAAACATTGCCATATGTTTCCTGCCATCCTAAATGCAATATGATCAGAATACAAATTCTGTTTGATACATAGTGATACTTCAGAGTTGGAACCAACCTAAAAACAGAATAATCAAATAAATATGGGGTTGAATTTAGACCAAGGGATGCTTTCAAATATACAAGTGTTTGTAGGATTCAAAAATTGGCAAAAGTTGTAGATGAGGAGGTTTATTGAAAGTGAGAGATGGGGTTTTAGACTATTGACAGGGATATAATAGCATGCTTAACATGATCACTTATTAGACATGTAGATAGATGATGTACAAATGGATGAAAAGACCTCTGGTCTAATGAAGTAAATTGAATGAACATGGTTATGCTTGTTATTTCTCAAAAAATATCAGTGGAAAAAAATGACAGTGAAAAAAATAGAGAAGTCTATAAAGAAGAATGAAAGAGGAAAAGACCCCAGATGAGAGACAGCATAGCAAACAAAGGAGTAAAACGGGTGGAAGTATGGTAATAGAGTAGCAAAGCAAATGAAGCTGAAATTTCTGCCTAAAGCCAATTAGCAACTAGCTAGCTGCCGTCTTTGGGGTTGCACAGAGTCGGACACGACTGAAGCGACTTAGCAGCAGCAGAGTTAGCTCCGGAATCTCAGAAACATTCAGGATTTGGAAGTGTTATGTAGTTCTACAGGAAATGGAGAGAAATAAGGCTGAATTGAGAGGATTATTTGGAAAACCTCTCACATGTTGTCTCACTTCCTGCAACCCACGTTAGAGCTCCCCTACCACCCACCACTCCTCTCATCCCCCTCCTCTCTCCTCTCTCTACTATTTGCTCACTCTCAGATGCTAACAGTTTCACTGGATAGGGAAATTGAACTAGAGAAACTCTAGGCTTATACCAGTCTATATGATTACATTTAGCACTTGTACTTACTTATTTGTTTTCATGACTTTTGATCATAATGCTAAATAGATGACCCGTACATGTTTCTTTTTTTCATTGTATGGTTATGAAATGGACATGGGTTTGGGTGGACTCCAGAAGCTGGTGATGGACAGGGAGGCCTGGAGTGTTGTGGTTCATAGGATCGCAGAGTTGGACACGACTGAACGACTGAGGTGAACTGATGGTTATGAATACAAATATTCTCAGGTTTGAAATACTAGCTTATACTGTAATATTAGAGGCAGATTTAGTTTTACCTAAAGTGACTAGTAGAGCCTTGTCCCTTTTTTTCAGCTTTCCCCAGTATAAGCATTTACTTCCTGAAGTTGTCAGGAGTATTAAATGAGAAAGTATGAACAAGTTTAGGTAAAGCACACAGTAGATGCTATGTAACTACTTGTCTGCATTCTTCTTTCTTTCAAATCTTCTTCCTTCTTTCTCATAATTAACATTTTTATGCATCAAATATCCATTCCTTCATTTTTATTGTGTTCAGTTCAGTTCAGTTCAGTTCAGTCACTCAGTCGTGTCCGACTCTTTGTGACCCCATGAATCACAGCATGCCAGGCCTCCCTGTCCATCACCAACTCCCGGAGTTCACTCAGACTCACATCCATCGAGTCCATGATGCCATCCAGCCATCTCATCCTCTGTCGTCCCCTTTTCCTCCTGCCCCCAATCCCTCCCAGCATTAGAGTCTTTTCCAATGAGTCAGCTCTTCACATGAGGTGGCCAAAGTACTGGAGTTTCAGCTTTAGCATCATTCCTTCCAAAGAAATCTCAGGGTTGATCTCCTTCAGAATGGACTGGTTGGATCTCCTTGCAGTCCAAGGGATTCTCAAGAGTCTTCTTCAACACCATAGTTCAAAAGCATCAATTATTCAGTGCTCAGCCTTCTTCACAGTCCAACTCTCATATCCATACATGACCACAGGAAAAACCATAGCCTTGACTAGATGGACCTTAGTTGGCAAAGTAATGTCTCTGCTTTTGAATATACTGTCTAGGTTAGAGCCTTAATTTTCCTTTGGCTAGCTCTCTACTTAATTGCGAAGCTACCTATGGCCAGTGTGAATGGGGAGCTTGCCTGAAAGGGAAGTCAACAGAAAAGATAGCATTGCTGCAATGCAACTTGACTGAGTTCAGACTATGGCATGGAGCATCTTGACTCAGCTGTGTCTGACCCTTTCAGTTAAATTAGCCAATAAATTTCCCCCATTTTCACCCCCAAGTTGTATTGAAGTGAATTTGCTATTTCCAAACATGACTGTATGACACAATCACATTTACGTATCCATTCCATTTGTTCAAGATGTGCTTTTCTGTTAAATCTTCTTACTCTTTATTTCTTTACACATTTTTTCACTATTATCCCCACTATTTTTTACTGAATTATATGTTATATTCACAAATTATTCATCATTAAAAATATTTATTTCTTAGAAACACACATTGTTTAATGCAACCAATAAAGATAAGAAAAATTACTCATTCTTTGACAAATCCTAGTTGTATGATTGGGGGTAAATTCATAGTCACTCTTAAATCCACTCTAATTAAATTTTTGCTTTGATCAATATAATGAAAATTCTCTTGTCAAGGTCACTGATGTCAAGCACATTGATATATTTGATTCCCAGCCCTCATCTACTTGATTTACCTGCACGATTTGATAAATGTGATGACCTCCATCTCATTGAAAGGCTTTTTTTTTTTTTTTTTCACTTGACATCTAGGATGACACAGTTACCTGATTTTCTTCCTGCCTCACTGGCTGTTCGTCTCAGTTTCTTTCTTGGTAACGCCTCATTTTTTGGCTCTAAATACTGGAGGGCTTTTCTACCTTTTCTACCTACCTTTTCTAGTTTGGTGGTCTTTGGCTGAAAGTGTCTCCATAAAAACCTGGTGACCCTCAAATTTATTTTCTTCTCTAAACCGCTAGGCTTGGTTACCTGTTTATTTGATATCTCCCCTTGAAAATCTAGCAAGTTTCTCAAACTCAGCCTATTCAAAACTGAACTCCTGATTTGTCCTACCAAACTATATCACCCAAATTTTCCCCATGTCAGATAATACCAGCTCTTCCAGTGAGCAGACACAGATACTTGAAGTCATCCCACACCCCATTGTCTCTCACAGAAGCACACTCATGCCTCAGGGCCCTTGTACTTGCTGTCCTCTCTGCCTGGAATGCCATATCCTAAGATATTTGCATGCCTCACTTTTTTACATTTAAGTTTTTGTTTAAAAACCAGCTTCTCAATATGATCTCCCTTGACCATATGGACAGCCCAGATTTAAATGATGGTTCTGCCCTAACTTCTCCAATTCTCACCAGTAAGTTATTCAACATATCTTTTATCCATTTATTTGACATAAAGCTTGTAATTCTACTCATCTATAAAATTTATGAATTCGCATGTGTATAGTGTTTGGAATGTGACCATTATTATTATTGTTGTTGTTGTTGTGCACTTAAAGTTAACAGGAAAACATTACTAGAAAGGGATACATAGTTTCTGCTGCTGCTGCTGCTGCTGCTAAGTCACTTCAGTTGTGTCCGACTCTGTGCAGCCCCATAGACAGCAGCCCACCAGGCTCTCCCCGTCCCTGGGATTCTCCAGGCAAGAACACCGGACTGGGTTGCCATTTCCTTCTCCAGTGCATGAAAGTGACAAGTGAAAGTGAAGTCGCTCAGTCCTGTCTGACTCTTCGTGACCCCATGGACTGCAGCCCACCAGGCTCCTCCGTCCATGGGATTTTCCAGGCAAGAGTACTGGAGTGGGGGTGCCATTGCTTTCTAGCGACATACATACCGCAGGGTCTAAACAGAAGGATATGTATTTTTTAAAGCAAAAACTCTTCACAAACCATGAAACTACCACACTAATTGTATCTGTTCACAGGTAAATTTTTGATCCATAGGGTACCTATTCTATTTTTCTAATTCACTGAATTGGGAGTGCTCCATTAGCAAATGGATGAAATCAAAATTGTCTTATGAGGTGATATGCAACAAAGGTGACAGCAGGGTCCTTTTCATCTTCCTGAAATAGATGCTGTAATTAAGAAAACTTCTGACATAAAAGTGAGCTACTCAAGAGGTTCAGGTTATTTATTTACAGTGTAATTTTCTATCTGTCCTTCAAGGCAGCATGCTATGTTGCTTCTCACCTACATAGAAGCTGTGTTTTTAAAATGGCAAAGCAAACATTGGTAAGAGGAACAAAATCACTGAATTTTATTTCAGATCCAAGCAATAGATAAGACAGTTTCTCTTCACAAAATTGATTAAATGAACTAGGTTATATTTTCTTTTATTTTTATTTGTGATGTTATATAGACAAGAGATGAGGGAAGGGGAAAATGTCAAAATAACTCTTTAATTTCTATTTTATTCATTAAAATAATTTAAACTGTTAATACACCCATTTGGAAAACCATGTGAGAAGGTCATCATGGATATAAACTTAACTGTGAAGACTGTATTATGTGGTATACTGTTTCATTATTTTTTTTTAATTTTTATTTATTTATTTATTTTTTTAATTACAATACTGTATTTGTTTTGCCATACATTGACATGAATCAGCCACAGGTGAACACAATCTCCCAATGCCGAAGCCCCCTCCCACCTCCCACCCCACATCATCTACCTGAATCATCCTGTGCACCAGCCCCATGCATCCTGCATCCTGCATTGAACATAGACTGGCGCTTCGTTTCTTACAAGATAGTACACATGTTTCAATGCCATTCTCCCAAACCATCCCACCCTTTCCTTCTCCCTCAGAGTCCAAAAGTCCATTCTATACCTCTGTGTCTCTTTTGTTGTCTCACATATAGGGTCATCATTACTATCTTCTAAATTCCATATATATGTGTCAGTATACTGTATTGGTGTTTTTCTTTCTGGCTTACTTCACTCTGTATAATCGGTTCCAGTTTCATCCATCTCATTAGAACTGAGTCAAATGTATTCTTTTTAAGGGCTGAGTAGTACTCCATTGTGTATGTGTACCTCAGCTTTCTTATCCATTCATCTGCTGATGGACATCTAGGTTGTTTCCATGTCCTGGCTATTATAAACAGTGCTGCAATGAACATTGGGGTACATGTGTCTCTTTCAATTCTGGTTTCCTCAGTGTGTATGCCCAGCAGTGGGATTGCTGGGTCATAAGGCAGTTCTATTTGCAATTTTTTAAGGCATCTCCACACTGTTTTCCATAATGGCTGTACTAGTTTGCATTCCCACCAGCAGTGTAAGAGGGTTCCCTTTTCTCCACATCCTCTCCAGCATTTATTGCTTGTAGACTTTTGGATCGCAGCCATTCTGACTGGTGTGAAATGGTACCTCATTGTGGTCTTGATTTGCATTTCTCTGATAATGAGTGATGTTGAACATCTTTTCATGTGTTTGTTAGCCATCCGTATGTCTTCTTTGGAGAAATGCCTATTTAGTTCTTTGGCCCATTTTTTTAATGGATCGTTTATTTTTCTGGAATTGAGCTGTATAAGTTGCTTATATATCTTTGAGATTAGTTGTTTGTCAGTTGTTTCATTTGCTATTGTTTTCTCTCATTCAGAAGGCTGTCTTTTCACCTTGCTTATAGTTTCCTTTGTTGTGCAGAAGCTTTTAATTTTAATTAGATCCCATTTGTTTATTTTTGCTTTTATTTCCAGTATACTGGGAGTTGGATCATAGAGGATCCTGCTGTGATTTATGTCGGAGAGTGTTTTGCCTATGTTTTCCTCTAGGAATTTTATAGTTTCTGGTCTTACATTTAGATCTTTAATCCATTTTGAGTTTATTTTTGTGTATGGTGTTAGAAAGAGGTCTAGTTTCATGCTTTTACCAGTGGTTGACCAGTTTTCCCAGCACCACCTGTTAAAGAGACTGTCTTTACTCCATTGTATATTCTTGCCTCCTTTGTCGAAGATAAGGTGTCCATAGGTGTGTGGGTTTATCTCAGGGCTTTCGATTTTGTTCCATTGATCTATATGTCTGTCTTTGTGCCAGTACCATACTGTCTTAATGACTGTGGCTTTGTAGTAGAGCCTGAAGTCAGGCAAGTTGATTCCTCCAGTTCCATTCTTCTTTCTCAAGATTGCTTTGGCTATTTGAGGTTTTTTGTATTTCCATACAAATCTTGAGATTATTTGATCTAGTTCTGTGAAAAATACTACTGGTAGCTTGATGGGAATTGCATTGAATCTGTAGATTGCTTTAGGTAGTATACTCATTTTCATTGTATTGACTCTTCTGACCCATGAGCATGGTATATTTCTCCATCTATTAGTGTCCTCTTTGATTTCTTTCATCAGTGTTTTATAGTTTTTGATATATAGGTCTTTAGTTTCTTTAGGTAGGAATATTCCTAAGTATTTTATTCTTTTCATTGCAATGGTGAATGGGATTGTTTCCTTAACTTCTTTTTCTACTTTCTCATTATCAGTGTATAGGAATGCAAGGGATTTCTGAGTGTTGATTTTATATCCTGCAACTTTACTATATTCATTGATTAGCTCTAGTAGTTTTCTGGTTGAGTCTTTAGGATTATCTATGTAGAGGATCATGTCATCTGCAAACAGTGAGAGTTTTACTTCTTCTTTTCCAATTTGGATTCCTTGTATTTCTTTTTCTGCTCTGATTGCTGTGGCCAAAACTTCCTGTACGATGTTGAAGAGTAGTGGTGAAAGTGGACACCCTTATCTTGTTCCTGACTTTAGGGGAAATGGTTTCAATTTTTCACCATTGAGGATAATGTTAACTGTGGGTTTGTCATATATAGCTTTTATTATGTTGAGGTTTGTTCCTTCTATTCCTGCTTTCTGGAGAGTTTTTATCATAAATGAATGTTGAATTTTGTCAAAGGCTTTTTCTGCATCTATTGAGATAATCATATGATTTTTATTTCTCAGTTTGTTAATGTGATGAATTACATTGATTGACTTGCGGATATTGAAGAATCCTTGCATCCCTGGGATAAAGCCCACTTGGTCATGGTGTATGATCTTTTTAATGTGTTGCTGGATTTTGATTGCTAGGATTTTGTTGAGGATTTTTGCATCTATGTTCACCAGTGGTACTGGCCTGTAGTTTTATTTTTTTTGTGGTGTCTTTGTCAGGTTTTGGTATTAGGGTGATGGTGGCCTCATAGAATGAGTTTGGCAGTTTACCTTCCTCTGCAACTTTCTGGAATAGTTTCAGTAAGATAGGGGTTAGCTCTTCTCGAAATTTTTGGTAGAATTCAGCTGTGAAGCCGTCTGGACCTGGGCTTTTGTTTGCTGGAAGATTTCTGATTACAGTTTCAATTTCCATGCTTGTGATGGGTCTGTTAAGATTTTCTATTACTTCCTGGTTCAGTTTTTGGAAAGTTGTACTTTTCTAAGAATTTGTCCATTTCTTCCAAGTTGTCCGTTTTATTGGCATATAATTGCTGATAGTAGTCTCTTATGATTCTTTGTGTTTCTGAGTTGTCTGTCGTGATCTCTCCATTTTCATTTCTAATTTTGTTGATTTGATTTTTTTTTCCTTTGTTTCTTGATGAGTCTGGCTAATGGTTTGTCAATTTTATTTATCCTTTCAAAGAACCAGCTTTTTGCTTTGTTGATTTTTGCTATGGTCTCTTTTGTTTCTTTTGCATTTATTTCTGCCCTAATTTTTAGGATTTCTTTCCTTCTACTAACTCTGGGGTTCTCTATTTCTTTCTTTTCTAGTTGCTTTAGGTGTAGAGTTAGGTTATTTATTTGACTTTTTTCTTGTTTCTTGCGGTATGCCTGTATTGCTATGAACTTTCCTCTTAGGACTGCTTTTATAGTATCCCAAAGGTTCTGTGTAGTTGTGTTTTCATTTTCGTTCGTTTCAATGCATATTTTTATTTCTTTTTGATTTCTTCTGTGATTTGTTGATTATTCAGAAGGGTGTTGTTCAGCCTCCAAATGTTGGAATTTTTAATAGTTTTTCTCCTATAATTGAGATCTAACCTTAGTGCATTATGGTCAGAGAAGATGCTTGGAATAATTTCAATTTTTTTGAATTTATCAAGGTTATATTTATGACCCAGAATGTGATCTGTCCTGGAAAAGGTTCCGTGTGCACTTGAGTAAAAGGTGAAATTCATTGTTTTGGGGTGAAATGTCCTATAGATATCAATTAGGTCTAACTGGTCTATTGTATCATTTAACGTTTGCATTTCTTTGTTAATTTTCTGTTTAGTTGATTTGTCCATAGGTGTGAGTGAGGTATTAAAGTCTCCCACTATTATTGTGTTATTATTAATTTCCCCTTTCATGCTTGTTAGCAGTTGTCTTACATATTGTGGTGCTCCTATGTTGGGTGCATATATATTTATAATTGTTATATCTTCTTCTTGGATTGATCCTTTAATCATTATGTAGTGGCCTTCTTTGTCCCTTTTCACAGCCTTTGTTTTAAAGTCTATTTTATCGGATATGAGTATTGCTACTCCTGCTTTCTTTTGGTCTTTATTTGCATGGAATATCTTTTTTCCAGCCCTTCACTTTCAGTCTGTATGCGTCCGTTGTTTTGAGGTGGGCCTCTTGTAGGCAGCATATATAGGGATCTTGTTTTTGTATCCATTCAGCCAATCTTTGCCTTTTGGTTGGGGCATTCAACCCATTTACATTTAAGGTAATTATTGATAAGTATGCTCCTGTTGCCATTTACTTTATTGTTTTGGGTTCGGGTTTATACGTCCTTTTGTGTTTCCTGTCTAGAGTCTATCCTTTAGTATTTGTTGGAGAGCTGGTTTGGTGGTGCTGAATTCTCTCAGCTTTTGCTTGTCTGTAAAGCTTTTGATTTCTCCTTCATATTTGAATGAGATCCTTGCTGGGTACAGTAGTCTTGGCTGAAGGTTATTATCTTTCATCACTTTAAGTATGTCTTGCCATTCCCTCCTGGCCTGAAGAGTTTCTATTGAAAGATCTGCAGTTATTCTTATGGGGATCCCCTTGTGTGTTATTTGTTGTTTTTCCCTTTCTGCTTTTAATATTTGTTCTTTGTGTTTGGTCTTTGTTAGTTTGATTAGTATATGTCTTGGGGTGTTCTGCCTTGGGTTTATCCTGTTTGGCACTCTCTGGGTTTCTTGGACTTGGGTGATTATTTCCTTCCCCATTTTAGGGAAGTTTTCAACTATTATCTCCTCAAGTATTTTCTCATGGTCTTTCTTTTTGTCTTCTTCTTCTGGGACTCCTATAATTCGAATGTTGGATCATTTCATATTGTCTTGGAGGTCTCTGAGGTTGTCCTCATTTCTTTTAATTCGTCTTTCTTTTTCCCTCGCTGATTCATTTATTTCTACCATTCTATCTTCTATTTCACTGATCCTATCTTCTGCCTCCGATATTCTACTATTTGTAGCCTCCAGAGTGTTTCTGATCTCATTTATTGCATTATTCATTATATGTTGACTCTTTTTATTTCTTCTAGGTCCTTGTTAAACCTTTCTTGCATCTTCTCAATCCTTGACCCCAGGCTATTTATCTATGATTCCATTTTGAATTCAAGATTTTGGATCATTTTCACTATCAGTATTCGGAATTCTTTCTCAGGTAGATTCCCTATCTCTTCCTCTTTTGTTTGGTTTGGTGGGCATGTCTCCTGTTCCTTTACCTGCTGGGTATTCCTCTGTCTCTTAATCTTGGTTATATTACTGCGTTTGGGGTGGCTTTTCTATATTCTGGGAATTTGTGGCATTCTCTTTCTTATAGAGTTTCCTCTCTGTGTTTGGGGTTATATCAGTGGCTTGTCAAAGTTTCTTGGTTAGGAAGGCTTGTGTTGGAGTTCTGGTGGGTAGAGCTGGATTTCCTCTCTCTGGAGTGCTGTGAAGTGTGGAGTAATGGGTTATGAGACGTCAATGGTTTTGGAGTATTTTGAGTTGCCTGTGTATTGAAGCTCAGGGGCTTGTTCTTGTGTTGCTGGAGAATTTGCATGGTTCGTCTTTCTCTGGAGCTTGTTGGCCCTTGGGCGGTGCTCAATTTTAGTATAGGTATGAAGGCATTTGATGAGCTCTTATTGGATAATGTTCCCTGTATTCAGGAATTCTTTGATGATCTCAGGATTTGGAATCACGCCTCCTGATTCTGGTTTTCAGATTTATTTTTACAATAGCCTCATGATTTCTCCATCTATTCAGCACGAATGTTAAGACATCTAGGTTAATGATGATAGGTTTCTCCACCTTGAGCGTCGTCCCTAGAGGATCACTGAGTTACTTGGAGGAGAGAAGAGGGAGGGAGTAGTTAGAGGTGAGTGGAATGGGATGAAGTGGAATCAAAAGAGGAAAAAGCAAGCTAGCCCGTAACCACTTTCTTGTGTGCGCTCCGAAGTCTGGACCACTCAGAGGTGGTCACAGAGTTATACATGGAAGAGGAGAGGGAGGAAGTAGATAGAGGTGGACAGGAGGATAAAAGAGGGAGATGGAAAGGAGGGATACAGATCCGGCCAGTGATCAGTTCCCTGAGAATTCTCCACGTTGTGGAACACACAGAGATTCATAGAGTTGGGTAGAGAAGAGGAGGGGGAGGGAGGAGACAAAAGCCACCTGGTGGAGAAAAGAGATATTCCAAAGGTGGAGAGAGCGGTCAAGCCAGTAGTCTCGCACTCATGTAAAACTGGGTACTGAAGATTAGGTTTTTAAAAGTACAAAATTGGCAACAAATACCAAAATGCTAAGATTAAAAACCTGGAGTAAAGATTGGATTTTCAAAGATAGAATATTGAAGAGAAGAAGAAGAAGGAGAGAGAAATTAAAAAAAAAATAGAGAAGAAAAGTAAAATATAATAAAAGACTCCAGAATTATTAAAAGACAACTTCCTCGACCAATAGGACTATATACGGCGTTTGCTTTAACGATAGGGTTTTTTTTTTTTGAAAAGTAATATTAGGTTATAAAAATAATAAATAGAAATATAGAAGACTTAAAAATTTAATCAAGATTAGGAAAAAAGATGAAAAAGAAAAGAAGAAAAACAAATTTAAAAAGAAAAAAATTTTAAAGAAAGAAAAATTTTTAAAGAAAGAAAAAAATTTCTTAAAAAAAAAAAATCACGCTTCCACATCATCCCCCCTTCCCCCAAAAATTTTGATCGTAAAAGTAGTAACGGTATAGCTGGTGCTTTCTCTGTCATTGTGGACTGTGTGGGGTCGCTACCAAGGCAATTCCCTCTGTTTGACTTCCTCTGTTTGCTGGTCTCTTCCGTGTCTGATTTCTGTCTTGCCACAGGGAGGGTGGTGGTGAGCTCTGCACTGGGCTTGCCCCTTCTCGCTCTGTGGGATAACCGTGTGGGGCCTGCCCTATGCTTCATGCACTTCCCTGGTCTAAGCCGCTCAGGTTTGGCGCTCAGAAAGCCCCCTCCGAGTGTCGAGTTTGGTTGATCCTGGGCTATGTTCCCTTCCCAAGTCCGAGTGGCTAGGGAGTTTGGCGCACACTATTGTTGCGCCTTCTGGGCTTTCCGGGTCGCTCAATTTTCTGGGAGCTCCGCCGGGGCTCTTTCTCAGGCAGATGATGACTGTTCAGAGACCCCCAGAAGTCTCAGTAATGAAACCTGCTTGCAATTTGGTAGGTAATGTCTCTCTTGAGCTGCGATTGCCCTCTTCCAGCGCTTAAGGCTCTGGCTACCTGTCAATGGTGGGGGATTGTCTGCCGCCGGCTATTTCCAGTTCGTCCTTTGTTCTGTGCGTGGGCCTGTCGGTGTCTATGTTCAAGCATTTCGCGTGTTAGTTATCCCCCAGTCTGGTTTGCTAGTCCGAGATAAATCGTTCTATCCACGCGCGGACCCGATTCTGGTCCTGTTACGCCCGATTCTCGAGAAAAGCCCTGCAGCCTACGTCTCCCCCGGCCCAATTCTTAGAAAGCACTGTGGCAGGCGCACTCCTCCCTGCCCAACCCCCGCTGCTGTCGGACGCAGGCATTTGTACTGCTTATCCACTGGGGGTTATATTGTTGAATTCGTAATCTGTTGGTTTTAATTATTTATTTATTCTTCCTTCCTGTTATGTTGCCCTCTGTGCTTCCAGGGCTCGCCCCATACACAGCTGTGAGAAAGTTCCCCAATTTTAGGGAACCTCTCTTTTAAGAGTCTCTTCCTGGGACGGGATTCCCTTCCCATGCTGGGGTTCCCTCCCTACCTCCTTTGTCTCTATCTTAGTCCTTTAAAATAATTCCTACCTGGTTTTGAAGCCAATGGTCTGCTTTGCTGGATGCCTGATGTCCTCTGCCAGCAGTCAGAAGTTATATTGTGGAGTTCACTCAGCGTTGAAATGTTCTTTTGATGAAGTAGAGAGGGAGAAAGTGTTCTCCCCATCCTATTCCTCTGCCATCTTTTTCCTATTCCTCTGTTTCATTATTTATTGACTACATGGAAAAAAATTAGGGGCAATATTTATGAAAAAGGGGACTTCACACCAGAGCAGAAGCCAATATTGTGATGTGAGTGTTGAACATAAGGGGAGATCAGAGTCCTGGGGCAAGAGCAGGGGCTAATCCCAGTCACTATCCTAGATCATATATGCTGTCCATCTATTTGACACAGTTTTATTTATTTTATATAGGATATGCTTATGGTATCATGCTGAGGAGAAATTACTGGTTTTCCTAGGTTCTTTCTAAACCAGGAAGCCCATGTCCTGCTACTAACTGACTTGTTTCCCAGGGCCTCCCCCTACCCCCAGATTCTAAAACTTATGTCTCCTTAGAATTACCAGAGAATCATGTCCTCTACCTGCTGAATGGCATAATCTGGGAGAAAACAGAATGCTCATATACATAATGGCTTTAATTTATTATTTAAAATAGAGATGAAAAATGTCCTACATAAGAAAACAGCTCCTCCTAAAAGCTTGTTTATACATGAGGCCTTATTTTAGCCTTCTTTGTCCTTTAGCATTTATTTCAATTTTGGGAACCGTGGAGGTCTTGCCATCAACATCAAGAGATGAAGCAGCAGAAGTGGAAGTGATCCAATTGCAATTTTGTCTTAAAGTCAACCTATGAAGTATATACTGCTGTGTCTCAATTTTGTCCTTGTGAAAATTTTAATTTAAAAATTCTCTCTGAGAGTTGGAACTGCTTTATACAGCTCCCAAGAGAAGTCCCCTCACCTGTTTGGCCTTGAGTCCCTTGGACTGCAAGGAGATCCAACCAGTCCATTCTAAAGGAGATCAGCCCTGGGATTTCTTTGGAAGGAATGATGCTAAAGCTGAAACTCCAGTACTTTGGCCACCTCATGCGAAGAGCTGACTCATTGGAAAAGACTCTGATGCTGGGAGGGGTTGGGGGCTGGAGGAAAAGGGGACGACAGAGGATGAGATGGCTGGATGGCATCACTGACTTGATGGAGGTGAATCTGAGCAAATTCCGAGAGTTGGTGATGGACAGGGAGGCCTGGTGTGCTGCGATTCATGGGGTCGCAAAGAGTTGGACATGACTGAGTGACTTAATTGAACCGAGTGCTTTTGGATGTAATGAGTTTTGATGCCTATCTTTCATTCCTTCAGCTGTTTGATAAATACTGTTTGAATACCAACTTTGTGCAAGACACTGCTCAACAGAGAGAGGAAAGCTGGGACTGAGTTATAAGCAATAGCATGTAAGCCCACATTAGCTATTCTGCTTTTGGTGATATTACAATGTATGCATGTGCTCACTGTGTTTGTGCATATATATGTGTTCAAATAGGAAGACCCTATTTGACTCAGGTTAGATTTAAATCCCTTATAATTGAAAGCTGTGCTCACGGGTTTTATAACCCTAGAAGGCAAGTTGCATGCTAGATTCATTCATGTAACACATATTTACTCAGTTCATCCCATGTACCAGAATTCTAGACACAGATTGCAGCAGTAAAGAAACAAATAAAATATCTAGGTTTTTTAATCTCACATAATAATTCATGTTAGCTTCTACTCCAAACAAATTTAACCAGTGATGTCAACTTAGAGTTTGCACATGTAGATCCAGTAATAAACATTCACAAAGTAAGAAGTTGAAGAAAGCTCAGCCACTTTTTTTTTTTTCTGGGTCACTCATTTGTTCCTCTATTTAATATATTATTTTAATATATTTCATGCCTGAGTATTATGCTAAGAACTGAGCAAAAATGAGATGCATAAAACACAGCCCTTTTCCTTAAGATGTTTACTATAGAGTTTGGGAAACAGATGCTCAAATCAGTCCATTATATAAATAACACAAGTTTTTTAAACATAAAAATTTCAACCCCATATGCAATGAGGTAAAATTGAAACTTAAAATTGCAGTAAGAAATCTTTTTATCACATTTTATATTTTTATTATTTATTTTAATTGAAGGCAATATTTTACCATATTGTGGTAGTTTTTGCCATACATTGATGTGAATAAACCATGGGTGTACATGTGTCCCCCATCCAAAACCCCCTCCCACCTCCCTCCCCATCTCATCCCTCTGGGTTGTCCCAGTGTACTGCTTTGAGTACCCTGTTTCATGCATCCACTGTGGACTGGTGATCTATTTTACATGGTAATATATATGTTTCAATGCTATTCTCTCAAATCGTCCCACCCTCATCTTCTCCACAGAGTCCAAAAGTCTGCTCTTTATCTCTGTGTCTCTTTTGCTGTCTCGCATATAGGGTCATTGTTACCATCTTTCTAAATGCCATATATATATGTTAATATACTATATTGGTGTTTTTCTTTATGACTTACATACTCTGTATAATAGGCTCCAGTTTCTTCCACTTCGTTAGAACTGACTCATATGTGTTCTTTTTAAGAGCTGAGTAATATTCCATTGTGTATATGTACCACAGCTTTCTTATCCATTCATCTGCCCATGGATATCTAGGTTGCTTCCATGTCCTAACTATTATAAACAGTGCTGCAATGAACATTGGGGTACACATGTCTCTTTCAGTTCTGGTTTCCTTGGTGTGTATCTCAGCAGTGGGATTGCCAGGTAGTATGGCAGTTCTATTTCCAATTTTTAAGGAATCTCCACAGGTCTCCATAGTGGCTGTATTAGTTTGCATTCCCACCAACAGTGTAAGAGAGTTCCCTTTTCTCCACACCCTCTCCAGCATTTAGTGTTTGTAGTCTTTTTGATAGCAGCCATCCTGACTGGCTTGAGATGGTACCTCACTGTGGTTTTGACTTGCATCTCTCTAATGATGAGTAATATTGAGCATCTTTTCATGTGTCTGTTAGCCATCTGTATGTCTTCTTTGGAGAAATGTCTGTTTAGTTCTTTGGCCCATATTTTGATTGGGTCATTTATTTTTCTGGTATTGAGCTGCATGAGCTGCCTGTATATTTTTGAGATTAATTCTTTTTCTTAAAAATTTTTGAAGCATATTGCTTTACAGAATTTTGTTTTTTTCTGTCAAACCTCAACTTGAAGCAGCCATAGGTATACATATGTCCCCTCCCTTTTGAACCTCCCTCCCACCTCCCTCCCCATCCCACCCTTCTAGGTTGATACTGAGCCCCTGTTTGCTTCCTGAGCCATGCAGCAAATTCCCATTGGCTAACTATTTTGCATATGGTAGTATAAGTTTCCATGTTACTCCTTCCACACATCTCACCCTCTCCTCGCCTCTCCCATGTCCACAAGTCTATTCTCTATGTCTGTTTCTCCACTGCTGCCCTGTAAGTAAATTCTTCAGTACCGTTTTTCTAGATTCCATATATATGTGTTAGAATATGATATTTATCTTTCTCTTTCTGACTTACTTCATTCTGTATAATAGGCTCTAGGTTCATCTACCTCATTAGAACTGACTCAAAGGTATTCCTTTTTATGGCCGAGTAATATTCCTTTGTGTATATATACTGCTGCCGCTGCTGCTAAGTCACTTCAGTTGTGTCCAACTGCGTGTGACCCTGTAGATGGCAGCCCACCAGGCTCCCCCATCCCTGGGATTCTCCAGGCAAGAACACTGGAGTGGGTTGCCATTTCCTTTTCCAATGCATGAAAGTGAAAAGTGAAAGTGAAGTTGCTCAGTCATGTCTGACTCTTAGCGACCCCATGGACTGCAGCCTTCCAGGCTCCTCCATCCATGGGATTTTCCAGGCAAGAGTACTGGAATGCATTGCCATTGCCTTCTCCAGTATATATACTCCAACTTCTTTATCCATTTTTCTCTCAATGTACATCTAGGCTATTTCCATGTTCTAGCTACTGTAAATATGTTGCAGTGAACAATGGGGTACATGTGTCTTTTTTGATTTTGGTTTCCTCAGGGTGTATGTCTAGGAGTGGGATTACTGGGTCATATAGGAGTTTTATTCCTAGTTTTGTAAGGAATCTCCATGCCGTCTTCCATTGTGGCTGCATCAATTTACATTCCCATCAACAGTGCAATAGTGTTGTTTTTTCCGTGCTTATGATGGGTCTGTTAATTATTATTTCTATTTCTTCCTGGTTCAGTTTTGGAAAGTTATACTTTTCTAAGAATTTTTCCATTTCTTCCAAGTTGTCTATTCCATTGTCATATAGTTTCTGATAGTAGTCTCTTATGATCCTTTGTATTTCTGTGATGCCTATTGGGATTTCTCCTTTTTCATTTTTAATTCTGTTGATTTGATTCTTCTCCCTTTTTTTCTTGATGAGTCTGGCTAATGGTTTGTCTATTTCAAGTTGGTTCTTCTCAAAGAACCAACTTTTAATTTTGTTGATTTTTGCTATAATCTCTTTTATTTCTTTTCTTTTTATTTCTACTCTAAATTTTATGACTTCTTTCCTTCTACTAACCCTGGGCTTTTTCATTTCTTTTTATTCTAGTTGCTTTAGGTGTAAAGTTAGGTTATTTATTTGATTTTTCTCTTGTTTCTTGAGGTGAACTTGTATTGCTGAGTCTTCCCCTTAGCACTGCTTTTACTGAATCCGATAGGTTTGGGGGTTGTTGTGTTTTCATTTCCTTTAAATCAATGTATATTTTAGTTTCCTTTTTATTTCTTCCATGATTTTTGGTTATTCAGAAGCATGTTGTTTAGCTTTCATATGTTTGTATTTTTAATATTTTTTTCCTGTAGTTGACATCTAATCATACTGCACTGTGATCAGAAAAGATGCTTGAAATGATTTCAATTGTTTTGAATTTACCAAGGTTAGATTTATGGCCCAGGATGTGATCTATCCCAGAGAATTCCGTGTACACTTGAGAAAAAGGTGAAATTCATTGTTTTGGGGTGAAATGTCTTATAGATATCAATTAGGTCTAACTTATCCATTGTATCATTTAATGTTTTTGTTTCCTTGCTAATTTTCTGTTTGGTTGATCTCCATAGGTGTGAGTAGGGTATTAAAGTCTCCCACTATTATGGTATTACTGTTAATTTCCCCTTTCATACTTGTTAACATTTGCCTTACGTACTGAAGTGCTCCTACATTGGGTGCATATATATTTATAATTGTTATATCATCTTCTTGGATTGATCCTTTGATCATTATGTAGTGTCCTTCTTTGTCTCTTTTCATGGTCTTTGTTTCAAAATCTTAAGTTGCTCAGTCGTGTCTGACTCTTTGCGACCCTGTGGACTGTAGCCCATCAGGCTCCTCTGTCCATGAGATTTTCCAGGCAAGAATACTGGAGTGGGTTGCCATTTCCTTCTCCAGGAGATCTTCCCAACCTAGGTCTCTCATATTAGAGGCAGACACTTTAACCTCTGAGCTAGCAGGGAAGATGGACTCGATGGATGTGAGTCTGAGTGAACTCTGGGAGATGGTGATGGACAGGGAGACCTGGTGTGCAGCGATTCATGGCGTCGCAAAGAGTCGGACAAGACTGAGCAACTGAACTGATTTCAAAATCTATTTTATCTGATATGAGTATTGCTACTCCTCATTTCTTTTGGACTCCATTTGCATGAGATATCTTTTTCTACCCCTTCACTTTCCTTGTGTGTGCTCCTTGGTTTGAGGTGGGTCTGTTGTAGACAGCATACATAGGGGTCTTATTTTTGTATCTATACAGCCACTCTTTGTCTTTTGGTTGGGACATTCGACCCATTTTACATTTAAGGTAATTATTGATAAGTATGATCCTATTGCCATTATGTTGTTGTTTTGGGTTCAAGTTCATAAACCTTTTCTGTTCCTATCTAGAAAATATCCTTTCACATTTGTTGAAGATCTGGTTTAGTGGTGCTGAATTCTCTCAGCTTTTGCTTGTCTGTAAAGCTTTTGATTTCTTCTCCATATTTGAATGAGATACTTGCTGAGTATAGTAATCTAGGTTGTAGATCTTTCTCTTTCATGACTTTAAGTATGTCCTGCCATTCCCTTCTGGCCTGAAGAGTTTCTATTGAAAGATCAGCTGTTATCCTTATGAGGATCCCCTTGTGTGTTATTTGTTGCTTTTCCCTTGCTGCTTTTAATATTTGCTCTTTGTATTTGATCTTCGTTAGTTTGATTAATATGTGTCTTGGGTGGTTTTGCCTTGGATTTATCCTGTCTGGGACTCTCTGGGTTTCTTGGGACTCTCTGGCTATTTCCTTCCCCATTTTAGGGAAGTTTTCAACTGTCATCTCCTCAAGTATTTTCTCATGACCTTCTGTTTTGTCTTCTTCTTCTGGGACTCCTATGATTTGAATGTTGCACTGTTTAACATTGCCCCAGAGGTCTCTGAGGTTGTCCTCATTTCTTTTAATTATTTTCTTCTTTTTTCCTCTCTGCTTCATTTATTTCCATCACTCTATCTTCCACCTCACTTATCCTGTCTTCAGCTGCACTTATTCCACTGTTGATTCCCTCCAGAGTGCTTTTGATCTCATTTATTGTATTATGTATTATTGATTGGCTCTATTTATTTCTAGATCCTTGTTAAACATTTCTTGCATCTTCTCAATCCTTGTCTCTAGTCTATGTATCTGTAGCTCTATTTTGTTTTCAAGATTTTGGATCATCTGTACTATCATTATTCTGAATTCTTTTTCAAGTAGACTCCCTATCTCCTCCTCTTTGGTTTGGTTTGGTGGGCACTTTTCATGTTCTTTTACCTGCTGAATATTTCTCTGCCTTTTCATTTTGTTTAGATTGCTGTGTTTGGGGTGCCCTTCCTGTGAGCTTGAAGTTTGTGGTTCCTCTTTATTGTGTAGCCTGCTTTCTGTGGGTGGGGTTGTACTAATGGCTTGTCAAGCTTTCCTGGTTAGGGGAACTTACATCTGTTTTCTGGTGGGTAGAGCTGGATCTCTTCTCTTTCAAGTGCAATGATGTGTGCATTAGTGAGTTTTGGGGTGTCTATGGGTTTGGTGTAGCTTTGGGCAGCCTGTCTTTTAGTGCTCAAGGCTGTGTTCTTGCTTTGCTGGAGAATTAGTGTGGTATGTCTTGCTGTGGAAATTGTTGGCTCTTGCATGGAGCTTGGTTTCAGTGTAGGTATGGAGGCTTTTGGATGAGCTTTTGTCTATTAATGTTCCCTGGAATCAGGAGTTCTCTGATGTTCTCAAGTTTTGGAGCTAAGCCTCTTGACTCTGGCTTTCAGTCTTATTCTTACAGTAGCCTCAAGACTTCTCCATCCATACAGCTCAGATGATAAAACATGTAGGTTAATGATGAAACAATTCTCCATAGCAAGGACACCCAGAGAGGTCCAAGGGTTACATGGAAAAGAGAAGAAGGAGGAGCAAGATAGAGGTAACCAGGAGGAGAAGAGGGGGAGTCAAAGGGGAGAGAGCAATCAAGCCAGTAATCACACCCCTAAGTGAAAATGCATGGAACAACAGACTGGTTCCAAATAGGAAAAGGAGTATGTCAAGGCTGTATATTGTCACTCTGCTTATTTAACTTCTATGCAGAGTACATAGTGTGAAATGCTGGACTGGAAGAAGCACAAGCTGGAATCAAGATTGCCGGGAGAAATATCAATAACTTCAGATATGCAGATGACACCACCCTTATGGCAGAAAGTGAAGAGGAACTCAAAAGCTTCTTGCTGAAAGTGAAAGAGGAGAGTGAAAAGTTGGCTTAAAACTCAACATTCAGAAAACTAAGATCATGGCATCTGATCCCATTACTTCATGGTAATAGATGGGGAAACGGTGGAAACACTTTCAGACTTTATCTGTTTTGGCTCCCAGATCACTGCAGATGGTGATTTGCAGCCATGAAATTAAAAGACGCTTACTCCTTGGTAGAAAAGTTATGACCAACCTAGATAGCATATTCAAAAGCAGAGACATTACTTTGCCAATAAAGTCTGTTTAGTTAAGGCTATGGTTTTTCCACTAGTCATATATGGATGCAATATTTGGGCTGTGAAGAAGGCTGAGTGCTGAAGAATTGATGCTTTTGAACTGTGGTGTTGGAGAAGACTCTTGAGAGTCCCTCGGACTGCAAGGAGATCCAACCAGTCCACTCTGAAGGAGATCAGCTCTGGGTGTTCTTTGGAAGGAATGATGCTAAAGCTGAAACTCCAGTACTTTGGCCACCTCATGCGAAGAGCTGACTCATTGGAAAAGACTCTGATGCTGGGAGGGATTGGTGACAGGAGGAGAAGGGGATGACCGAGGGTGAGATGACTGGATGGCATACCAACTTGATGGACGTGAGTTTGAGTGAACTCTGGGGAGATGGTAATGGATAGGAAGGCCGGGCGTGCTGCTATTTATTGGGTTGCAAAGAATCGGACGTGACTGAATGACTGAACTGAACTGAACTGAAGTGAAGTGAAAATGTATACTGAAGATTGGTTTCTTAAAGGGAAAAATTGATAACAAACAGCAAAAAAAAACAAAGATTAAAAATTTAGAGTAGATGTTAGACTCTCAAAAAAAAAAAAATTAAAAATACAAAACAAAATCAACCACAAAATTATTATCTATACATATATGTATTATATATATATGTGAAATTTGCTTTAAAAATAGGGTATTTTTTGAAAGGTAATAGTAGGTTATAAAAATGAAAATTAAAGGAGTAATAAAGAACTTAATTTTTTTTTTTAATTGATAATAGTAAAAATATATCTAGGAATTTCTCTGTGGCTGTTGTGAGTGGTTTGGGGTAAGTTCAGTTTCATAGTTCCTTGTTCCAGCCTGTACTTGTTCTCAGGATATAAGGCCCCCTCCAATGCTTAGTCAGTGTTTCCTACAGGGTTTTAATCTGTTGCAACTGTCATTTCCAGAGCAGCTCCCTCTTCATTGTTTATTTTGGCTTCCTCTGTTTGAAAGTCTCTTCAGTGTCTAATTTCCAGCGTTACACAAGGGGCCAAAGGTGATCACTTATTTAGGCTCACTTGTTTAATTGTGTTGTGGCGAGGGAGGGACACTGCAAACAAATATTGCTGGCATGTGTGGGGAGTGCTCACAGTGTATGGAACATACTGAGTTTGCCCCAGCTCAAGGCAGCATCTACTTCCTGGGTCTACACTGCTCAGGCTCCAGGGTGCTCTGCAGGGGCACTGAACAAAGCGGACCCTGTGTTTCATGCACTTTCCAGGTCTAAGCTGCTCAGATTCTTGGGTATTCCTCAAGGGCACAGACTTGGCTGGGCATGTGTTTTGTACCCTTCCCAGGTCCGAGCAGCTCAGGTGACCAAGTGTTTGGAGAGCACACTGTCCCAGGTGGGCAGTGCATCTTAATCACCTCCCTGGTCCCAGCCACTCAGTTTCCTGGGCACCACAGGAGCACCATCTCAGGTGAGACGTGTGTCTCCTCTGGGGAACTGATTTCAGGCTGTGACCCTCCTGGCAGATGACACCTCTCCAGGATCCCAGGAAGATGTGGTTAGCAACTGGGAGCCTGGAGGATGCTGGTGGAGGGCTGAGGATGTTGGTGGAGGATGCTGTTCCTTGGGGCTGAGACTGGAGTAGCCCCTTGACTTTTGGCTCTGGCTGTTGTATGCCTGCCTCTCTGCCTCTGGAAGGTTGGGAGTAGGAGCCTGCACACAGCTGGCTAGCTCTCCTTTGGTATTTACTCAATCCTTTATTCTGTGAGCAGGCCAGGCTGAGTGTTAGAGTCTTTTGTGGTAAAGTTCTCCTTTTTTTTTTTTTTTGTCCAGCCTCTGCTCACTGGTGGCAAAGGCAATCATCTGGGCTACTTCTCTACTGGCAGTTGCGTTTAGGCACATATTCTGTGGGGATTTTGTTTTTCTTTTTTTCCCTGGTTATGTTTCCTTCTGAGATTCCAAAACTCCCCACAGACCCACCTGTGAGGGGTTTCCTACTGTTTGGAAACTTCTCTTTCATGGCTCCCTCCCCAGAATGGGTCTCTGTCCTTAAATCTTTTGTCTCTTTTTGTCTTTTGTCCTACCTCCTTTTGAACAGGATGGGCTGCCTTTCTGGGTGCCTGGTGTCCTCCACCAGCGTTCAGAAGTTGTTTTGTGGAAGTTGCTCAGCATTCAAATGATATTTTGATGAACTTTGGGGAGAGAAAGTGGTATCCCCAACCTATCCCTCCACCATCGTGGGACCAACCCCCAAGATATCATTTCTTAACTTTCATATTTACAAAGGTCCCAAAGTTCCAAAGCACACTCTTATAGAAGATATTGGGTGTTAATACCCTCTCTTTCATCCATTGAAGCGCAGTCACATTTAACTCCAGTTTATGAATTCAAAATGTGCCTAAAAACCAAAATCTTCAGGTTTAGTAGCTTCAAAAGTCATGGTAAAAAGTCAAGATCTCAAGTAGACCTTAATTGATAAATTGGTTATGTCTGAGGATTAAATTTTAAAATGCTTCCCCTTCTATCTTGTTGTTATTCAGTTGCTGAGTTGTTTTCGACTCTTTGCAACCCCATGGACTGCAGAACACCAGACTCCCTGTCCTCCACTATGTCCCAGAGTTTGCTCAAACTCATGTCCATTGAGTTGATGATTCATCATGTAATATGTTAGTGTGTTGGATTCATTTAATAATCTAGTTTTTTTGTTTTGCTTGCAGATTTCCTCCATGTTTCATAAAAAGAGAGTAAAGCCACTGAATTTGTGGAATGTTAATGTGGCTCTTTAATTAGTAATATAATTTGTGTAACTAAACTTACAAACTGAACTTTATTTAAAGTGAAATGTGAAAAGCCATACTCATAGATATTGAAACCTAGCCATGTTTCAGTATGATGCAATTTTATTAATTACAAAAACTCTATGGAGTCTCTTTTCCGATTCTATTTTTAAACTAAAAAAAACAGAATGATTAGGTAATGTTTCTAATATCTGACTGCTCCTAAGTGGAAAAGCCAGCCCCAGCCCGACACCTTTCTGAAATTAATAAAGATATACATGTACTGAGTATTTACTATGTGCTCAGCACAGAGGTAAGATGCTTTGTGTCAACTAACATGTAGTTATCACTAGGATAACTCAATAAATGTGACATTATTCTCCCAGTATTAAATTCTTACAACCCCAACTCAGAAATTAACTGACTTGTCTAATTTTATGTGCCTGATACAAAATAGTAGAGATTTGAAATTGGACAGTTTAGATGAAATAGTCCCTGCTTTCTTTTTTAAAAATGTTATTGAAGTATAGTTAATTGTGTTAATTTTTACTGTATGGCGGAGTGACTCAATTATGCATATATATTTTCTTTTAAGTTTCCATTATGATTTGTCACAGGATGCTGAATATGGTTTTCTATGCTATACAGTAAGACCTTGTTGTTTATTTATTTAATCTCTCTATATATCTATTTTTTTCTGTAGAAAAAATTATATAAATAAGCAGCAGGTCCTATCAGATCAGATTGTGACCCCATGAATCACAGCACTCCAGGCCTCTGTGTCCATCACCAGCTCCCGGAATTCACTCAGACTCACTTCCATCAAGTCAGTGATGCCATCCAGCCATCTCATCTTCTGTCATCCCCTTCTCCTCCTGCCCCCAGTCCCTCTCAGCATCAGAGTCTTTTCCAATGACTTTTCCAACTCTTCGCATGAGGTGGCCAAGTACTGGAGTTTCAGCTTTAGCATCATTCCTTCCAAAGAAATCTCAGGGCTTATCTCCTTCAGAGTGGACTGATTGGATCTCCTTGCAGTCTGAGGGACTCTCAAGAGTCTTCTTCAACACCACAGCTAAAAAGCACTTAGCTTTCTTCACAGACCAACTCTCACATCCTACATGACCACTGGAAAAACCATAGCCTTGACTAGAGGGACCTTTGTTGGTAAAGTAATGTCTCTGCTTTTGAATATACTATCTAGGTTGGTCATAACTATTCTTCCAAGGAGTAAGCGTCTTTTAATCTCATGGCTGCAGTCACCATCTTCAGTGATTTGGGAGCCCCCAAAATAAAGTCTGATACTGTTTCCCCATGTATTTCCCATGAAATGATGAGACCAGATGCTGTGACCTTCATTTTCTGAATATAATGGTTTATATAGGCTAATCCCAAACTCCCAGTACTTGTCTCCCCATTCTCCCTCCCCCTTAGCAACCAGAAGTCTGTTGTCCATGTCTATGAATCTGTTTCTGTTTCATATACATGTTCATTTGTTTTGTATTTTAGATACAGCATGTAAGTGGTATCATATAGTATTTGTCATTTTCTTTCTGACTTACTTCCCTTGGTATGATAATCTTTAGGCACAACCATGTTGCTGCAGATGGCATTATTTCATTATTTTTAATGGTTGAGTAATAGTTCATTGAATAAATATACCACATCTTCTTTATCCATTTATTTGTTCATGGATATTTTGGTTAGCTCCATGTCTTGACTCTTGTAAATAGCACTGCAATGGACAATGGGATGAATGTGTCTTCTTGAATTATGGTTTTCTCTAGATACATGCCCAGGAGTGGGATTACTAGAACGTGTGGTAGTTCTATTTCTAGTCTTTTAAAAAACCTCCATACTGTTTTCCATAGTGTTTCTATCAATTTACATTCCCACAAACAGTAGGAGGGTTCCTTTTTTTCCATGTCTTCTCCAGCATTTGTTATTTGTAAGACTTCTTGATGATGGCCATTCTGACTGGTGTGAAGTGATATCTCATTGTTGTTTTTGATTTGCATTTCTCTAATAATTAACCAGTGAAGTTGCTCAGTCATGTCCGACTCTTTGCAACCCCATGGACTGTAGCCTCCCAGGCTCCTCCATCTATGGACTTTTCCAGGCGAGAGCACTAGAGTGAGTTGCCATTTCTTTCTTCAGGGGATCTTCCTGACCCAGGGATCGAACCCATGTCTCCTGTTTGTAGGCAGATGCTTTATCAGCTGAACCACCAGGGAAGCCCCAGTAATTAACAGTGCTGTGCATCTTTTCATGTACCTTTTGAGCAGATAGCTGAAAGGCAGTCCACATTTAAAGCCCTGTGAGAGAAGGCTGAACCAGCATCATCTCTGGGCCCTCTCATGAAAATTGGTTCCCCATGTTGAATAAAATAGGGAGGAAGAATGGAGAGAGGGAGGGGGAAAATAGAGAGAGAGGGAGGAGAAGGGAAGGAAGAGTTCCCAAACCAAGGGCATCCTACCTAGTTCTGACATTTATATTCTCAGTAACATTTTCACCCTATATTAATTCTCCACAGAAGTCATTTCAAACAAGTCATACAAAAAGTTGGATAAAGAAAACTGTCTTTTCATATGTATAGACCTGGAGACAGACTTTTCCTTTATAATCTGTATAAGTAATTTAACCTTTACAAATCTTGACTTTTTTTCACTTTTAGAAAAATAGACCCCAAAACAGAAGTCTTAGATAATTACTCTGAAATCTTCTCTCAGTTCACTTCAGTCACTCATGTCTGACTCTTTGTGACCCATGGACCACAGCATGCCAGGACTCCCTGTCCATCACCAGCTCCTGGAGTTTAGCCACACTCATGTACATTGAGTCAGTGATGCCATCCAATTGTCTCATCCTCTGTCATCCTCTTCTCTTCCTGCCTTCAATCTTTCCCACATCAGGGTCTTTTCAAATGAGTCAGCTCTTTGCATCAGGTGGCCAAAATATTGGAGTTTCAGCTTCAACATCAGTCCTTCCAATGAGCACTTAGGATTGCCTATAAATAACAAGTGTTTTAGAAATATTGAATTATAAATGAGTAATTTGCTTTTGAACTGTGTTGTTGGAGAAGACTCTTGAGAGTCCCTTGGACTGCAAGGAGATCCAGTGGTCCATTCTGAAGGAGATCAGCCTGGGTTTTCTTTGGAAGGAATGACGCTGAAGTTGAAACTCCAGTACTTTGGCCACCTCATGTGAAGAGTTGACTCACTGGGGAAGACTCTGAAGCTGGGAGGGATTAGGGCAGGAGGAGAAGGGGACGACAGAGGATGAGATGGCTGGATGGCATCACCAACTTGATGAACGTGAGTCTGAGTGAACTCCGGGAGTTGGTGATGGACAGGGAGGCCCAGCGTGCTGTGATTCATGGTGTCACAAAGAGTCAGACACGACTGAGTGAGTGAACTGAACTGAATTTAATGTTCATGATAAAATAACATTTGTTATGCTTTTCTTTGTGATATAATGCTAATTCTTTGCAAAAGGGAGATGAATTGAGTTTCAGTAATTAATGAAGTGCTATTTGTCAAATAGTTTTCCTTATGTATATATTCAAGAGTAATATAGAATGAGGAGCAGGCAAGGGGTACTAAAGAGGAATAAACAAGATTCTGAGTGTACTTTTTTTTTTTAACCATAATCCCCTGAGATACTTCCCTCCTTGTCAACTAATAGGCTTTTGATGAGACCGTTTTAGATCCATCTAGAGATACATTATAAATTTTAATTTGCTCTGTTTATTTAACGAAAGTTATTGAGACTAATCCTCATTTTCTTGCAAGTGTAAGAAAAATGATTTCCATTTAATTAAAATTAATGACCTTCACATTGACAAAGATTTTTAGTTCAGTGCATGAGATTTAAGACGATGCAAAAGGAGAACCTGGCATAAATGAAACAAATTGGAAGATACCTTCTTGGGTGCATATGATGACAATTTTCTTTGCAACATTCAATTCCCTCATTTCCAAAAACAATGAGGAGAAATTGCAGGGTGCTTACAGAGTGTGGGACTCTTCGTAGCAAGTGACATTGCTTTGGTTTTAGTCTTATGTCTCATCTATGCCTAAATACTGTCTTTTACTTAATTTGAAATTTGTTTTCTTGATATGAATGAGTGAGAGTGGAGTGAACATGGAATTTAAATACCATAAACGTCACTCTTAATGTTGTATCATTTGTGCACAGTCAAGCTTTGGGTATTAATGGGAAAATTAAATTAAAGGTTTTAACATAAAATCAGATTAGGTAAGCAGCAAAATATATTTTGTTGTGCATGCCTGTTGAGGATACTCCTCATGTAAAAGCCTCCCTACCATCCTTTAAGCTGCATGTGTAATTTATTAGAAAAGCAAAAGTAAAATCCCCTCCATACTAAATTATAGAAATTATGTTTTCTTAAAGTCAGTGGACATTGTAAGACTTTTTTTTAACAGCTGAGATTCAAGGAAAAATCCATTTAAGCCTCTTTTTAATCTAAAATCAAATTTCACCTAGCAGATATTGTGAAAATTGAAGGGCAAAACAAATGAAAGCAACCAGGGTTTCTTCTAAAACCACAGATTGTCTAGCTTGCAGAGTGTACCTCAGTCAACAGTTCTTGTTCAAGTCTAGTGTGGTAATTTTCTTTGCTCTTCCTGGAAAGAAGAGGTTGGGGGAAATATTCACAACTTACCTGGTGCACCCTTAGGTGCTTTGAAAATAAGAAAAATGTTGAGTTGTCCCCAGAATGCAGGGAGAATGGTTAGCAATGGTCTGTTGAAGAAATATTATACCTTTTAAATCATGAGCTATGGCTTTAAGTGGACTGTCTGTGGCAATCACCTGGGGTGAGCAGATGATTTATGGCTCCAGAGGGTAGAGAGAAGAAAAGGACAGTTTCTCTTCTGACTCGTCTATCAGTAATAGTACTGAAGAGTCATTCTTTGGAACAGGCGGTGGCATTTGACCAGAACAGCGAAGGGTAGAGTAGCCAAAGACGGACTGGATTTTTCACAATGAGAGGCAAGGAAGAATTTTGTTTAAAATAATTTGCTTTCAAAATGACAATCAGAAATAATACTTCCTTGGGGGCTGTGCTGAACATAATCAAATGCTAGCCGGCGTTTAGCAAGCTCTGCAATGGGGCCTGACAATCCAGCAAGAATATCCAGTCTTGTTTGATCTTTCAGGACTCATCTGGCTTTGCAGCTGTTCTTTCTCAGAAGTGCTTAAACAGGAAGAGAATAATTCATTTAGCCTGAGTGCTTAAAGTCAGGTTCAAAGAGCAACAGCAGAAAGGCCAAGGGCTGGGCCCAGGGGTTGGTAGATCGCCCCATTCTGCCCCAGCTGCCGTTTTCAGAGCTCTGCTGGCCAGGTGGCCAGATGGAAATGGAAGAAAATACCACTAGGTGTGCCAAGAACGTCCATGAAAAGAAAGTTCTAGTTCATATTCACACTGTTCCTAACCCTGCATTTTTTTCTAAAATAGATAAACATATATATAATCATTTGATATACTTTAGAATGTAAGAAACATGCAGTCATTTCATTAGGGGAAAAGAAAAAGCCCTTTACTCAGTGTCTACTAAGTGCCAGGTAATGTGCTAGGCATTGAGGATATAAAAATAAACGTTAAGTCCTCTCCCTTGATAAGCTTAGTTTAGTAAGATAGTCAAGGCATCACACAGTTATATCCATGCATGTTTAAATAAGCACAAAATATGGCTTCTAAACAGAAAATAGAGGGTGCAATGATTGATTATAGTGGGGATACCTGAGCTAGCTGAGGGAGTATCATTTAAAAAAATAAAAACTTTCTATTTCATGTTGGAGCACAACCAGTTAGCAGTGCTGTGATGGTTTCAGGTATACAGCAGAACAACTGAGCCATACATATAAATGTGTCCATTCTCCCCCCCACTTCCCTCCCATCCAGGCTGCCTCATTACAGTGAGCGGTGTTCCCCGTGCTATACAGTAGGTTGTTGTTGGCTATTCATTTTAAATATAGCAGTGTGTAGAGGTCAATCTGAAACTCCCTCACTAACTCTTCCCCTTCTCCCCCTCACCTATAAGTCTGCAAATCTGTTTATGTTTTGTAAATAAGTTCATTTGTATCATTTTTCCTTCTATTCTATGTATAAAGGATGTCATACAGTATTTCTCCCTTTCTGTCTTACTTCACTCAGTATGACAATCTCGAAATCCATCCATGTTGCTGCAAATGGCATTATTTCATTCTTTTTAATGGATGAATGGTATTTCATTGTATATATGTACCACAGGGCTTCCCTGAAGGCTCAGCGGGTAAAGAATCCGCCTGCAGTGCAGGAGACACAGGAGAGGCAGGTTCAATCCCTGGATGAGAAGGAAGTGGCAACTCATTCTGGTATTCTTGCCTGGGAAATCCTAAGTACAGAGGAGCCTGGTGGGATATAGTCTGAAGGATTAGAAAGAGTTGGACACAACTAGGCGACTAAGCAGGCACACACAGCTTCTTCTTTATCCATCCCTCTGTCAATGGACATTTAAGTTGCTTCCATGTCTTGGCTATTGTAAACAGTACTGCAGTGAACATTGGAATGCATGTATGTTTTTGAATTATGGTTTTCTCTTTGAAATATAACATTGTATAAGTTTAAGAGGTATAGTGTGAGATATGTATATATACACACACGTATATAAACATGCACACACACACATATATATATAGATGTATTTACCATAATAAGGTTAGTTACATCTGTAATCTCACAGTGTTACCTTGTGGGTGTTTACGTGTGTTTGTATGTGTGTGTGAGAATTTTTAGGATCTACTCTCCTGGAAACTTTCAAGTATTCAAGTAACTATTGTCACCATGCTGTACTGGATAAGAATTTATTCATTTTAAAACTAACATGAGTAGGCTTTGACCACATTTACCATTTCCCAGCCTTACTTTCAATCCCTGGCAAACAATATCTTCTATCTATGAGTTCAGTTTTGTTTTTTAATTTGTTTATTCATTTTTGTCAGTGCTGGGTCTTCATTGTTGTGTGCAGGCTTTTCCTAGTTGCAGCAAGTGGGGGCCACTGTCCAGTTGTGGTGTGCAGGCTTCTCACTGTAGAGGCTTCTCTTGTGGTGGAGCATGGGCTCGAAGGTACCCAGGCTTCAGTAGTTGTGGCTCACAGGCTCCAGAGCTCAGATTCAGTAGCTGTGGTAGTTGTGGTGCATGGGCTTAGCTGCTCTGCAACATATGGAATCTTTCCTGATCAGAGATCAAACCCGTGTCCCCTGCATTAGCAGGTGGATTCTTTACCACTGGATCACCAGGGAAGTCCCTAAATACAGTTTTTTTATTTCACATGTAAGTGAGATTATAATGTCCTCCGTGTTTATCTATATTGTCACAAAGAGCAAGAATTTCTTCTTTTATACGGCATAGAATTTCTGTGCATGTATGTGTGTGTATCACATATCCGTTCATCTGCTGATGGACACTTAGGTTGTTTCCATATCTTGCTATTGCAAATGATGCTGCAGTGAGCATGACAGTACAGGTATCTCTTTGAGATAGTGAGTTCATTTCCCTGGATAGGTTTTACACTCAGAACTGGAATTGTTGGTTCATATGGTAGTCCTATTTTTGATTATTTGAGGAACCTCCATTCTGTTTCTGTAAGGATTGTATCAGTTTGCACCCCTACCAACAGTGCACAAAGATACTCTTTTCTCTACATGCTCACCAATGTTTATTAGCTCTTATAATTTTTTTATAATTATCATCTGATAGGTCTGATGTGATATTTCATTATAGTTTAGAACTATGTTTCCCTGACGATTAATGATGTCCATCACCTTTTCATTGCCCGTTGGCCAGTTGTATATATACTTTGGAAAAGTGTCTTTTCGGATTCTTGGCCCATTTTTGAATCAGATTATTTGATTTTTCAATACTGAGATGTATACATTCCTTATATTAACACCTTATTAGATCTATAATTTGCAAATACTTTGCTGCATTCTGTAGGTTGCCTTTTCATTTTGCTGACTGTTTCTTTTCCTGTGCAGAAGCTTTATAGTTTGATATAGTGCCACTTTATTTGGCTTTTGGTTCTTTTGCTTTTTAATGTCATATACAAAAAGTCATTGTGAAAACTAATGTCAGAAAGGTGTTTTTCCTATGTTTTCTTCTAGGAATTAGTGTTTCTTTGGTAATTATGTGTGTTGCTACTGTTTCATACGCACCCATTAAACAATTTGTGTGACTGGAGGATTGCCACAGGATAATTGCCTTAAGAATGATATCAATTCCACTCAAAACTCATGCTGAGAACAGGAAGAGACTATGAAAGTGGCACTCTTGGGGGAGATAAATGTTGGTGAAGCAATAAAAAAATGTCTGTTTCACTTCTCCTCTAAGTTGCTTTTCATAGTTTGCTGAGAACAAATTTAACCCTTTTACCCGTTAAGGAGAGGATTAGATTTGGGGTGTGTGTGTGTGTGTGTGTGTGTGTGTGTGTGTGTGTGTATGCTGAGAAAATAAAGGGCTTTCCAGGTGGCACTAGTGGTAAAGAACCTGTCTGCCAATGCAGGAGACATAAAAGAAGTGAGTTTGATCCCTAGATCCCCTGGAAAAGGGCATGGAAACCCACTCCAGTATTTTTGCCTGGATAATTCCATGGACAGATGAGTCTGGCGGACTCCAGTCCACGAGATTGCAAAGTCAGACATGACTGAAGCAACAGCATGCGTGCATGAGGAGATAAAGTACAGCAGAGATACTGTGTGGAGTAAAGTCATTCTGTTACTTTCTAGTCTGGAATTTGAACTGCCTCAATTATTCTCTTTCTCTCTCCATGCTGGATTGTCTGTAGTATTTAGGGATATGTGACCCACATGAAGGCAGCCCAGAAAGGACATCAGGAGTTAGGATGACGTATTGGTCTACTTCCGTACCCTGGTCAAGACTCCAGAAATCCCTTTGTATCACTCAGGCTAGCTAAAGAACCCCCCACTCAAAATGACCTCCAACCTTTTTAACATTGGATGGTCTGAGTAAGCAATTAAGTCAGAGATTTGGCTAGCATGATTGAAAACCTGATTTTTGGTTCTCCTGAGCGGCACTATTAGGCCTGAGAATATTTTGGGAAATTCAGGGAGGAGAGATAACCCTAAGGATCAGTAATTTCTAAGACAATAACTTTATCTTGTTTCTTATCTCCTTTGGGACAGTTCATTACTTAGGGGCATGCTTAAGGGTTATGAACCAAGACTCTTTCTCTGGTTAGAAAATCCAGTAACTAAAACAAAGGGAAAGGTGAATATATTGAGCTTGAATAATTTGCCTTAATCCCATCTTCTATTAATTCATGATACAGTATCCACTTGTGTTCCCAGAGTATGCCAATAAACAGGAGAAAAACACACACTTTTTGCATTAGCTGTTTGGAACAGAATACAACATTCTGAATTTATGTCTTTGTACAAATATTTTCCCTCCTTAAAAATACCGTTTTTAACTCTAATTCCAGCTAATCATTCAACGACAATATCAATTTCTCCTTCCTCTTGAATTCTATTAGTAATAATGAATCTCTCCTTATAGATTAAACAATAGCAGAAAAAGATTTAAAGTTCAAACTCTGCGGTTAAATTGACTATGGTTCTAATCTTTTTTACCAGTTTACAGACTCATAACCATGGGCACGTTACTTAATGTTCCTGAACGTCACATTTTTCATCCATATGTGGAAATAATAATAAGTTCCTCACCAAAGAACCATGGTGACAGTTTAAAGAGATTTTTGCTGAGTCTGCTGCTGCTGCTGCTGCTGCTAAGTCACTTCAGTTGTGTCTGACTCTGTGCAATCTAGACGGCAGCCCGCTAGGCTCCTCTGTCCCTGGGATTCTCCAGGCAAGAATACTGGAGTGGGTTGCCATTTCCTTCTCCAATGCATGAAAGTGAAAAGTGAAAGTGAACTTGCTCAGTCATGCTGAGTCTAGTTTATAGTAAATGCTCAAAATATGTTAGCTATTTTTAATAGTGAATTTTGTTGCTTCACCTTCCTCAAGGTGAAGCAAGGATAGGGCTTCCCTGGTGGCTCAGATGGTAAAGAATCTACCTGCACAGTGGGAGACCCAGGTTCAGTCCCTGGGTCAGGAAGATCCCCTAGAGAAGGGAATGCCTATCCACTCCAGTATTCTTGCCTAGAGAATCCCTTGAACTGATGAGGCTGGCAGGCTACAGTTCATGGGGTCGTAAAGAGTTGGATATGACTGAATTACTAACACTTTCACTTTCATTTTCATTAAGAATAGGACTAGAACAATAAATGTGGGCTGGATTGTGCGGATTCGAGTAAGGGACCCTGTAGGTACACAGATATTTGAAATAGTGTGGAAGGAAAGCATCAAGATGTGACGAAGCCCCTGGACTTAAACCACGTGTTTTATTTAAAGATGTGTCCCTAGGGAAGCCTCACGTATCCAGCTCTTCATGGTGAGTGTCTTCACTTCTCACTGCTCCCCTGACTAGCTCCCTCTCTTCCTCTGCAGTAGTTTCCTTAAATTCTTATGAAATCTGAGTGTTTGCCTTTTCTGTATACATTTGCTAACTCTTCTTTGAATACAGCCCATTCTCTTTTGCTTGTCTTCCATTCAATTGACAGAATAATCCATAGAACTTTGTAGCTCAACTATGATATCTTTTTAATACTTTATTTTTATCATCAGTTATTAGAATAGAGAATGGTGACTGTGGATTTCACAAGCTTTATTCTCTTAATTTCTAGAAAGAAAGCAACCAGAAAATAATAGAAAATTTCCTTAGAATCACCCTGCTGCTCAGAATCCACACTTGCTACATGCTTTTGTATTCCCTCTTCTTGGGGGATGAGGAGCTTTATTAGCCATTGTCAATTGCCTTATTCTATTCAGCAGACTAGCAGCTTTATAAATTAACATACAAAATTCTAAAGGAGAGAGGGAGAGGAAGAGAGCAAGAGAGATCCAACAAACTTCTATTTCTGCATTTCATCTACGTTGGAAGCTTATTTTATTTGGATTTCAGTTGCACCAATGTTCATTTTTAATTGCTTTGTTGAATAGAGTCCATATTTTTTCATGGTCCAGCTGATAAATCTTCACAGTATGTTAGGTTTTGCAAAGTTGGAAATGGCTAATTTATTTTACATTCATTTTTCTGCCAAGGACATATCTGAGTCTTGACATGAACTTTTAGCACCTTTTCAGCTACAACATTTATTCTCCTCAATGATGTTGACCCCATCAGAAAGCTCATGAATCATATAAGGTAGACAGCATTTGGTAGTTGAGTTTATCCTCCATTTAGGTAGTGCATGCAGGGGTACACCTCCCCAGCCATCTCTCAGAACAAAAGAGCTTCCCTCAGCTGCCAAGAATACTGATGACTAACAGCAAATAGCAGAATCCCTCTGTGGGTGATGCTCTCAGCCAAAGAGTTGCTTCACAGCCCAAGGACAAGCCCCTCTCTAGGGTCTGGATGCACCCTACCTTGATGAATATATGGGTAAGAAACCTGGACCCCTTGCCTTAAAGGGAACCACATGTAAGGGTCATCCTACTTCCTCTCGTTTCTGTGAGTTGACTCAGGCCTTTTTTGGGACTCAATAATAGGTAAATCATCTCTGTTTCCAACTTTATTTCTCTCTCTTCCTCAAATGTGTTTATCTTGAGAGCATTTCTCAAAGAACTGCTGTGGGTTTTGTTTAATTGTTTGGGAACACCTCATAGCTTGTAGGATCTCAGTTCCCCAACCAGGGATTGAACCCAAGGGCACAGCAGTGAAAGCCTGGAATCCTAACCACTAGGCTACTAGGGAACTCCCAAATAACTGCTATTTTCATAGAGATTTTATTATGATTTAGGTATGGTAGGACCAACAGTCAGGAATTGATTGTCATTAAGAAGATAGTTTGTTACCTACAGGCTTAGTATTGGCTGTCTTGTGAAAATTTCAGTGGGTTCTGGGTCATAGAGGCTATCCTTAATTGCCTGGTACCTGACCGTGGTGATTAGGACAAGTAGTTGGAGGTGTGGGTTCTGGATTGTTAGGTTTGCATTTTTTTACTGTCTTTAGAAACTGGGCAGCCCTTCCAGTGTTGGCAAGGCCAGAGATATCAAAGCATTAATATACAGAAAATAAAAGATGTGGTTAATACAGCATCCTAATAAAAATCTTCACGTCAGGGTCTGTGTCCCCAAAATCCAGATCAAATTCTGTCTCAACAAACACAGCTCATAGTGTTTTAGACTCACAGTTCTCCAAATATTGTAGTGGTAAATCTTCAACAGCTGATTTTCCAAAGGGGAAAAAAAATCCCTGATCTATAACATTTGCCAATTTCCATGGTATATGATGGGTACGCTCCCATCATAGCTGATTCAAGCTGTCAATGTGATGTCACTGAAACTGAAGTTGGGAAGAATGCACACATATCAGTATACCACCACTTCCTGCTTAAGGAGAATAAAGTCATTTTTGTACAGTGTATTTGCCAACTAGAGTATAGCCAAATGCTACATAATTAAAATTCAATCAGTGAGCAGCCCTGCTAGGCCCTTTCCAAACATTTCCCACATGTTACTGGTTTGTAATCTGATTTTCTCTGGACTTCCAGGATAGGAATTAGACTGGCACTGATAATCTGTACTCCAGTAGTCTTGCCAATACTTCTTTAGGATCCTTAGCAGAAAACTACAGTTTCCTTAAGTATTTTTACAAACTCTATGTGGTGAATTAGAGCTGCTTACGAACATGGGCTCTTAGAGGATAATGTCAGTGAGATGGGAGAATAAGTGAGTCTTAGAGTTTCCTTTCACCCATATACATGCTGATTCAACAACCATTCAGAGAAAAATTCCCTTGGTGGGAAATCCAGAAGCTAGTTGAGAGGTTCCTACACCTTTGTAAAGTGTAAAATCAGACCCATGAAACCAGAAGAGAAATCCAAGACACCTTCTTGCCAAATCCCTACCTCTGGTATAGTGCCAACTGACCAGAGGGAAACACTGCAGCTCCTAGCTTCTCACTGGAGAAGGAAAGAGTTGGGCTATAGCCTATTGCTTCAACTTTTCCAGGAGATCCTGAAGGACTAGCTTGTGTTTTGCTGGTCATGTAACCCTCAGGGGACCTGGGATGCTCTAGCAAGAACGGGAACACAGATGGTAATCTGGGCTAGGACTCTGCATAACCTCTCTTTCTGGCTTAGCACAGAGTAAGGGCATGCAAAACCCCAACTCACAGCTTTTCCCTGGGAAGGGAAAGAGTTGAACCACATGGCAAATGCACCAACTTTTAGAGGAGCTGCTCAAGGGCTGGCTTTTGTCTTGTCTGTCTCAGTGTGCCAAACATAGTCTAAAAAGAACCAAACATAGTCTAGCCACCCGGAAGGTTGGTAAGAACAGAGATGGTGGTTTGATGTAGCATGTAGCTCGTTACTGCAGCCCTTCTAGCACAAAACAAATAAGTGAAAGGCCTCAGTTCCTGGCTTTTCCCTGGAAAGGGAAAGAATTGGCAAGAATATCCAGTGGTCCAACTTTCCTGGGGACTGCCTGGTCTCACTTGTTTCAGTGCACTTCCAGGATCTCACATACTCTGAGTGCCTGGAAGCTCCTAAGAATGAAGAGGTATGAGCAAGGCCCTTCTCCCCTGAAACATGGAGGACAATCTCTGCTTGCTTGTCCCTACCTTCTAATGGGTTTCTGTCCATCCTTGACATTCACTGGCTTGTGGATACATCACCCCAGTTCTCTGTATCACAGTATGTTTCCACATTGTCTTCCCTCTGCGCCTTCCTGTCTGTGTGTCCACATTTCTACTTTTGATAAAGATATCATACTTGATTAGAGCCCACTGTAATGACCTCATTTTAATGATTACCTCTGTAAAAACATTATTTCCAAATAAGGTCACATTTTGAGTTACTCAAAGTTAGGACTTCAATGTGTCTATTCTTGTAGGGCAAAATTTTACTTATAGCAATCAAAATAATCACTAATTATGCAAAATACTTGTAACAAGAAATATGAAAGAACCTAAACCAAGGTGCATTTTAATCAAGTTGTTTGAAACTAGTGAAGAAAGAAAATCTTCTGATGCAAATAGACATGTTATATCCAGAAGAACAAAAATGGGTTTTTTCATATTTCCTTTTAAATTATTTATTCACTTATTTATTTATAATTGAGGTATAGTTGCTTTACAGTGCTGTGCTAGTTTCTGCAGTGCAAAAAAAATGAATCAGCTAAAGTATACATATATACCTCCTACCCACCTAGGTCATCACAGAGCACCAAGCTGAGCTCCCTGTGCTATCCAGCAGGTCCTCACCAGCTATCCGTTTTACACATGGCAGTGCCCATACGTCATGCTTAGGTTTTGTTGAGCTTCTTGAATCTGTGGGTATACAGTTTTTTATCAACTCTGTAAGATTTTGAGCTATTTTTTTCTAATACATGTTTCTTTTTTCCTTTTTTACTCTTTTCTCTGTGGAGACTAATTCTAAATGTTTATATACAAAGGTACATGAAGTTGTCCCACTGCTCACTGATGTTTTTTATTTTTTCCAGTACTTTTTCTCTATTTTATTTAAAATAATTTATGTTGTTATATCTTCAAACTTAGTAATCTCTTTTTAAATTTAATATCCAATTTAATTTTTAGAAACCTTAATGAAAAATATAACAGGATCAAAACATTTAAAACAAGTATACTTACTAATCCTTCCAGTAATTTACTGTAGTCATGTTGACTACAGAATATGAAAAGTAAATTCAGAAGTTCAATTACTTTAAAACACACAGATTCTACTGTTGTCAAATTTTACATTTATGTACACAGTCCATAGTGGAAGCAGAATTTCTCTCTAAAAAACATTATCTCTTAAAACTCTTGGCATATTAGAGCCATAAGCAATTTCTGTCATATAAAATTTCATTTCAAACTTGATATCTCAGTGGTAGGCTATCACAGCCAGCATATATAATCATTATGTAGTGACTTGGCTTTCTAGTCACAGCCATTATTTTCTTTAATGTAGAAAGATTAATATGCATTCTCCAAGAGGCATCGAGGTAGTAATTCTATTGAATATGTCCTGACATAATTTTCAAACTATATAATGACACAGTTTTGTTAAGGCCATATTTTATTTGCTGGCTAATGGGCAAAAGGCAATAATTTAGTTTCATTATTTTCTTAAAAGTTTGTATTCCTAAAAATCATGAAAAAGTTGGAAAGACTGCTAAAACATTGAAACTTTAAATATATCTTATAAAATCTTGCTTGTACAAAAATGTAAGTTAAATATAAACATGAAGCAGTTGTGATAATTTTATGCAAGTCTATTTTATAGTCTTCAGTTATATACAGAAATTTTTCAGCTCTGTTACTTGTAAAAAGATCAATATTGTACTGAATTACTATTTATTGGCAGAGGCCAAAAAGCTTACTTTAGCATTAATCTTTTACATAATTAAATGTAGAATTTCCTAATTTGAGATTACCTAAACATTGAAGGGAAAATGAAAGGCAATATATCCATAAACGAATGAATAATTTCATTGCAATGTATCATAAAATACAAAGAAACCACACAGGTCCATGCATGTGTATGTGTATCTGTATTCATACACATATATATCCAGTCTTACAGCCTAATAAGATGCTGTTTTTAATTCCATATCGAGCTTTGCATTTTTTCTTACTCCACCAAATGAATAGCTTTTTGTTGTCATCTCATTCTTGAAGACAATATGGAGGAAATCTTGACCTCATTCTTCAGGGTAGCCTTTACATTTTTTAAAATGCAGCAAAATGCCCTGCTGGTGTCCTTTGCAAAGATAATTTGGGTCATTTGTTGGAATCAGCAACTGGATCCTTAGAGACATTAATCCCAAGCCCAAGTAATTAAAAGTGACTATACTTGAAGGAAAAATTCAAGTATTTTACCTTGCTATTTTCTGTAGCAAAGCTTCCACCAAAACCAAAGAAAGCATTTTCAATACTCCATTTTTTTTTCTGTTTTTTTAATTTCACCTTCCACCGTCTCTTTTAAGCTACTATATTTGTACCATCCATTGGCCCTGATGTGGGAAAGACTGAAGGCAGGAGGAGTAGGGGGTGACAGAGGATGAGATGGTTGGATGGCATCAGTGACTCAGTGGACATGAGTTTAAACAAACTCCAGGAGGCAGTAAGGGACAGAGAAGCCTGGCATGCTGTAGTTAGTTAATGGTGTTGCAAAGAGCTGGACATGACTTAGTGACGAACAACAACAAAACAACAGATTGACTAATTCTAAGATGAGGTTGGAAGCAACCTACAGCTCTTTGAGTTCTCAGTAGTGGAACTTCCTACCTAAAATATCTTAGTCTTTAGTACCAGGGTCAAGAAGACTTCAAGAACCAGTTATGATTGTTAATGGTGCTGCTGCACACTTCGGTACAATTAAATGTCTTCGATTCTTAACTATTATTTTCTTTCACCTATTATAAATGTTATAGCTATTGCAGACCACAGATCTAGGTACTGATAAAAACTCTATTTCTCTATGTTCAAAAGCATCCTTTTACGATCTTCACCTCAAGCTGTTATGGTACTGTGTTCTACCACTAGAACAGAATAGCCTGGAACAGAATCTTTTGTTCCATAATATTTTTAATTAAAGCAATTCCTGCTACTCCGTCTATTCCTTTGACATTAACGAAGTGAGCAGAAGCTCCAGTGCTAGCAGTCCTTTAAAAAGAGACTCCTCTGTAGCCAAAATCACATAACTCGTATAACATACCTTCTAGATTATCAGAAGTTTGCAATAAATATTTGGCCCATGTTTTTTCTGCTCTCTAGCATTTGTAGCCACTGTGATTAGATTTCAGGACTGAACAAGAATCATTTCAATCTAGTTCTTTAGCCAGTAACACTCTGAATCTGTATTTTCTCCTATGAAGAGAACATTTCCTCTGAGAATGACAGAGTCTGCAGGAACAGTTTTTACCTCTATTGGAAGATGTCCATCATATTTCTGAAGAATATAGTTCCATCCCTTTTCATTAAAGACATCATCTGGAAATTTCATCTCTCTTTTACTCTGCAATGTCTATTCTACTGTTCATCCTATCTAGTGAATTTTTATTTAAGACCTTAATTTTCATCTTCATAAATTTGATTTATAAATCAAACTCTGAGCAACAGTGAAGGACAGGGAAGCTTGGTTTGCTGCAGTCCATGGGATTGCAAATAGTTGGACACAACTGAGTCACTGAACAACACCAACAAAGTTTGAGTCCCTTGCTTCTACTTAGCACACCCAGTCTTTCTCCCAGTGTGCTAACTATATGGAATGTCTAGAGTGCTGGTAATGTTGTGTTTATTAACTGGGTTGAGGGATACCTGATGTTTACATATTTGGTAGATGTTACATTTATGTTTTACATACATGTATATTATATTCCAAAATGAAAATTAGGTTATTCAAGAAATCATATTAGTTCTGCATGTAAAGCATCTGAAACCCAACCATATCCCACCAGCTTCACCACTGCTACCTTAATCCATGCCTCCATCACGCATAGGCTTGTTAATAGCAACACCCATCCCACTGGACTTCCTTCTTCTGCCCTTTTCTGTGCTAGTCTACTTTCAGCTCAATGGCTAATGTCTTTCTTTTAAAATAAAAGTTCAATGATATCACCTTTTTCTCAAATTCCTGTGGCTTCCCATCTCACTCAGAGTCAAAGACTTTTTTTTTATGGTTTATAAAACCTTACATGATTGGGCATACTCTTATCAGACTCCTTTCTTAAAGTTTATTCTATGTTAGCCATAGGAGCCTCCCATCTATTCTTCAAATTTACTGGACACTCACCTAACACATTGTACTTAACAATTTTCCTTGCCTATAACACTGTTCCCACTGACATCCCCATGGCTCACTTTCTTATCTTTATCAAATCAACATTCTAATTTGTATCTTCCTAGTAGAACTTTCCTGATCTTAAGTCAGTCTTCTTCCACCAGCACCACTCTTTTCTTCTTGGTCCCATCCTTCCTTCCATCCTTTCTCAGTACTCATCACAATCTATCATACTCTACATTTCATATTTATTTAATCTTTGTTTGTCTTCCTCAAACATAAACTCTGCAAGGGAAATGATTTTTAGCACTCGAAAAAAATTTGGTTGCTTGAATCTTCAGTGCCTGTATCAGTATCTCACACATATGAAGTATGTACTCAATAAATATTTGTTGAATAGATACTGCTAAGCAATTGTTCTCTACTTTCAGGTAATTTTTCCTCCTTGAAATTAAAAACTGCTGTTTATTTCAGTAGCTCGTACATAATGTGCAGTGATAGCTATTTGTTAAATGAATGACTCTGTGCCTCACTAGTGGCAGTACAGCCCTGTTATCCTAATGGTTACAGATGGGATGTAGGAGTCTGCACTTTGATGATCTATTCTTGGCTCTTTCTGTGATTGCATTCATCATACCCGAATATTCATTAGCTGTTTATTTTGGGACCTACATATCAAATACATGTTGGTATAGAAAACACTGGACAAGTCACTGCAAATTAAAATAAAGACTGCATTTTCTTCCAGGCCCCCAAAATAATGTCTGCAAAATGAAATGTGTCCCAGCATACTACGGTGTGTTGCTAAACATGTATTTGCATATGCAGATGCAAGATTCTGCCAACAGATTAGCTAATTGGCAATACAAAGCAGCCACTGAGGACCTATTTACTTCTCTTATAAAGGCTAGTACAGTTGTGCGAGCCACAAATGAAATGCATAATGTTGGATTTGCAGGAATGGTTTCTGAGATTGGAAATGATTACCTCTTAGCTGAAATAGATTAGGGAGCTGTTGCTGTCGGTTCTAAAAGTCCCTGCTTTCTCAGATAGAAAATATCACTTGTCTTCCATGAAATATGCTGCTGGTTAGAAGAATCTACCTCCATGCTTCAACCATGGCACATTGGAATGGCAGCCCTCACTCACCCATCTTTAATTATGCCTAGAAGAGTGCTGAAAGCCAGGGAAGGACCCAGGTGCTCTTGACTGGCTGTGGTGCTGGCCAACTTTGACTCTATTCCACAGAGTGAAAGTCTCTTTGAAATACAGTAGCCAGCACTGCAAACAATTAGTCTTACTGAACTAATATTGCCTATATTGTGGGGGGTCTATTTCAAACACTTGCAAAATGTTACAGTGGGCATCTGATCTAATACCATCTCTTTACAAATGGAATTATATAGGCCAAAAGGTAAAGTAACTTGTCCATTGCAGGGTGGGATTAAAGCCCAGGTCACCTGATTTATGATATCACAGTCTTTCTACTGTATTATTCTCAAAATCGTGAGCCTACCTGTTAGCCACACCAATTCTCAAATAGTACCATTTTTAAAAAGTCATCTTTGGAGTAAATTAAAAATTTAGATCTTTGGGACTTGCTTTCTTGGTGGCTCAGATGGTAAAAATTTGCCTGCAATGCAGAAGAACTGGGTTCAATTTTGGGTTTGAAAGGTCCTTTGGGGAAAGTAATGGAAACTACTCCAATATTCTTGCCAAGTGAATTCCATAGGCACAGGGGCCTGGTGGGCTACTGTCCATGGGGTCACAAAGAGTTGGACATAACAGAGTGACTAACACTTACACTCACTTTTTCTTTTTATTCCCAGAGACTCTAATTTGGAAAGTGAGTAAAAGACTGTAGAAACTGTACCTTAGCGTGTATTCCCAGGTGAGCCTGATATAGATGGTATCAGGCACAATTTGAAAAATTATGAGATGTGTCAAGGATATGGAGAAAGTATATAGGTTAGCATCATCACCATGGAGCCAAAGATTCTGTACATATAATCCCATCTTTTCTATTTACTTCAGTTCAGTTCAGTCGCTAGGTCATGTCAGACTCTGGGACCCCATGAATCGCAGCACACCAGGCCTCCCTGTCCATCACCAACTCCTGGAGTTCACTCAGACTCAAGTACATTGAGTCAGTGATGCCATCCAGCCATCTCGTCCTCTGTCGTCCCCTTCTCCTCCAACCCCCAATCCCTCCCAGCATCAGAGTCTTTTCCAGTGAGTCAACTCTTTGCATGAGGTGGCCAAAGTACTGGAGTTTCAGCTTTAGCATCATTCCTTCCAAAGAAATCCCAGGGCTGATCTCCTTCAGAATGGACTGGTTGGATCTCCTTGCAGTCCAGGGGTCTCTCAAGAGTCTTCTCCAATACCACAGTTCAAAAGCATCAGTTCTTCAGCGCTCAGCCTCCTTCACAGTCCAACTCTCACATCCATACATGACCACAGGAAAAACCATAGCCTTGACTAGACGGATCTTAGTCGGCAAAGTAATGTCTCTGCTTTTGAATATACTATCTAGGTTGGTCATAACTTTTCTTCCAAGGAGTAAGCGTCTTTTAATTTCATGGCTGCAGTCACCATCTGCAGTGATTTTGAAGCCAAAAAAAAAAAAGTCTGACACTGCTTCCACTGTTTCCCCATTTATTTTCCATGAAGTGATGGGACCGGATGCCATGATCTTCGTCTTCTGAATGTTGAGCTTTAAGCCAACTTTTTCACTCTCCTCTTTTACTTTCATCAAGAGGCTTTTTAGTTTCTCTTCACTTTCTGCCATAAGGGTGTGTCATCTACATATCAGAGGTTATTGATATTTCTCCCAGCAATCTTGATTCTAGCTTGTGTTTCTTCCAGCCCAGTGTTTCTCATGATGTACTCTGCATATAAGTTAAATAAGCAGGGTGACAATATACAGCTTTGATGTACTCCTTTTCCTATTTGGAACCAGTCAGTTGTTCCATGTCCAGTTATAACTATTGCTTCCTGACTTGCATACAGATTTCTCAAGAGGCAGGTTAGGTGGTCTGGTATTCCCAACTCTCTCAGAATTTTCCACAGTTTATTGTGATCCATACTGTCAAAGGCTTTGGCATAGTCAATAGAGCATAAATAGATGTTTTTCTGGAACTCTTTTGCTTTTTCCGTGATCCAGCGGATGTTGGAAATTTGATCTCTGGTTCCTCTGTCTTTTCTAAAACCAGCTTGAACATCGGAGAGTTCACGGTTCACCTATTGCTGAAGCCGGACTTGGAGAATTTTGAGAATTACTTTACTAGTATGTGAGATGAGTGCAATTGTGTGGTAGTTTGAGCATTCTTTGACATTGCCTTTCTTTGGGATTGGAATGAAAACTGACCTTTCCCGGTCCTGTGGCCACTGCTGGGTTTTCCAAGTTTGCTGGCATATTGAGTGCGGCACTTTCACAGCATCATCTTTCAGGAGTTGAAATAGCTGAACTGGAATTCCATCACCTCCACTAGCTTAGTTCATAGTGATGCTTTCTAAGGCCCACTTGACTTCACATTCCAGGATGTCTGGTTCTAGATGAGTGATCACACCGTCATGATTATCCAGGTCGTAAAGATCTTTTTGTACAGTTCTTCTGTGTATTCTTGCCACCTCTTCTTAATATCTTCTGCTTCTGATAGGTCCAGACCATTTCTGTCCTTTATCGAGCCCATCTTTGCATGAAGTGTTCCCTAGGTATCTCGAATTTTCTTGAAGAGATCTCTAGCCTTTCCCATTCTGTTGTTTTCTTCCATTTCTTTGTATTGATTGCTGAAGAAGATTGTGTTATCTCTTCTTGCTATTCTTTTGAATTCTGCATTCCGATGCTTTTATCTTTCCTTTTCTCCTTTGCTTTTCACCTCTCTTCTTTTTCACAGCTATTTGTAAGGCTTTCCTAGACAGCCATTTTGCTTTTTGCATTTCTTTTCCATGGGGATGGTCTTGATCTCTGTCTCCTGTACAATGTCACGAACCTCATTCCATAGTTCATCAGGCACTCTATATATCAGATCTAGGCCCTTAAATCTATTTCTCACTTCCACTGTATAATCATAAGGGATTTGATTTAGGTCATACCTGAATGGTCTAGCGGTTTTCCCTACTTTCTTCAATTTCAGTCTGAATTTGGCAATAGGAACTTCATGATCTGAGCCACAGTCAGCTCCTGGTCTTGTTTTCGTTGACTGTATAGAGCTTCTCCATCTTTGACTGCAAAAAATATAATCAATCTGAGTTCGATGTTGACCATCTGGTGATGTCTGTGTGTAGAGTCTTCTCTTGTGTTGTTGGAAGAGGGTGTTTGCTATGACCAGTGCATTATCTTGGCAAAACTCTATTAGTCTTGCCCTGCTTCATTCGGCATTCCAAGCCCAAATTTGCCTGTTACTCCAGGTGTTTCTTGACTTCCTACTTTAGCATTCCAGTCCCCTATAATGAAAAGGACATCTTTTTTGGTGTTAGTTCTAAAAGGTCTTTAGGTCTTCATAGAACTGTTCAACTTTAGCTTCTTCAGCATTACTGGTTTGGGCATAGACTTGGATAACTGTCATATTGAATTGTTTGCCTTGTAGATGAATGGAGATCATTCTGTCATTTTTGAGATTGCATCCAAGTACTGTATTTTGGATTCTCCTGTTGACCATGATGGCTACTCCATTTCTTCTGAGGGATTCTTGCCGGCAGTAGTAGGTATAATGGTCATCTGTGTTAAATTCACCCATTCCAGTCTATTTTACTTCGCTGATTCCTAGAATGTTGACTTTCACTCTCGCCATCTCTTGTTTGATCACTTTCATTTTGCCTTGATTCATGGACCTGACATTCCACATTCCTATGCAATATTGCTCTTTACAGCATCAGACCTTGCTTCTATCACCAGTCACATCCACAGCTGGGTATTGTTTTTGCCGTGGCTCCATCCCTTCATTCTTTCTCGAGTTATTTATCCACTGATCTCCAATAGCATACTGGGCACCTACTGACCTGGGGAGTTCCTCTTTCAGTATCCTATCATTTGGTCTTTTCATACTGTTCATGGGGTTCTCAAGGCAAGAATACTGAAGTGGTTTGCCATTCCCTTTTCCAGTGGATCACATTCTGTCAGACCTCTCCACCATGACCTGCCCATCTTTGGATGTCCCACGGGCATGACTTAGTTTCATTGAGTTAGACAAGGCTGTGGTCCTAGTGTGATTAGATTGACTAGTTTTCTGTGAGTATGGTTTCAGTGTGTCTGCCCTCTGTTGCCCTCTTGTAGCACCTACCATCTTATTTGGGTTTCTCTTACCTTGGGCGTTGGGTATCTCTTCACGGCTGCTTCAGCAAAGTGCAGCCACTGCTCCTTTCCTTGGACGAGGGGTATCTCCTCACTGCCGCCCTTGTACATTTGAATGATTTCCTTATTTAGGCTCTCTGAGTTTCAGTTATCCTCCCTGGGAAATGGGAACTCACTGAGCGGAGTTCAGTTCAGTCCCTTAGTCATGTCCAACCCTTCGTGACCCAGTGGACTGCAGCATGCCAGGCTTACTTGTTCATCACCAACTCCCAGAGCCTGCTCAAACTCATTCCCATCAAGTTGGTGATGCCATCCAACCATCTCATCCTCTGTCATCCCCTTCTCCTTCTGCCCTCATTCTTCCCAGCATCAGAGTCTTTTCCAATGAGTAAGTTCTTTGCATCATGTGGCCAAAGTATTGCTTTTCAGCATCAGCATCAGTCCTTCCAGTGAATATTCAGGACTGATTTCCTTTAGGATTGACTGGTTGGATCTCCCTTGGACTCTCAAGAGTCTTCTCTAACACCACAGTTCAAAAGCATGTATTCTTCAGCACTCAGCTTTCTGTATAGTCTAACTCTCACATCCATACATGACTACTGGAAAAACCACACCTTGGTTGACAAAGGAATGTCTCTGATTTTTAGTATGCTGTCTAGGTTGGTTATATCTTTTCTTCCAAGGAGCAAGTGTCTTTTAATTTCATGGCTGCAGTCACCATCTGCAGTGATTTTGAAGCCCAAGAAAATAAAGTCTGTCACTGTTTCCATTGTTTCCCCATCTATTTGCCATGAAGTGATGTGATCAGAGGGCATGTCTTCATTTTTGAATGCTGAGTTTTAAGCTAGTCATTTCACTTTCCTCTTTCACCCTCATGAAGAGGCTTTTACTTCCTCTTCACTTTCTGCCATTAAGATGGTGTCATAAGCATATATTGGAGAAGGCAATGGGAACCCACTCCAGTACTCTTGCCTGGAAAATCTGATGGATGGAGGAGCCGGGTAGGTTGAAGTCCATGGGGTTGCTATGAGTCAGACACAACTGAATGACTTCACTTTCAATTTTCACTTTCATGCATTAGAGAAGGAATGGCAACCCATTCCAGTGTTCTTGCATGGAAAATCCCAGGGATGGGGGAGCCTGGTAGGCTGCTGTCTATGGAGTCACACAGAGTCAGACACAACTGAAGCAACTTAGCAGCATTAGCAGCATCAGCAGCATAAGCATATATGAGGTTATTAATATTTCTCCTGTCAATCTTGATTCCACTTTAGCTTCATCCAGCCTGGCATTTTTGCATGATGTACTCTTCATATAAGTGAAACAAGCAGGGTGACAATATACAACCTTGACATTCCTTTCCCAATTTTGAACCAGTACATTGTTCCATGTCCAGTTCTAAGTGTTGTCTCTTGACCTGCATCCAGTTTTCTTGTGAGGTGGGGGGGCAGGCAGGTAAGCTGATCTGGTATTCCCTTCTCTTTGAGAATTTTCCACAGTTTCTTGTGATCCACACAGTCAAAGGCTTTAGTGTAGTCCATGAAGCAGAAGTAGTTAATTTTCTGGAATTCTCTTGCTTTTTCTATGATCCAGTGGATGTTGACAGTTTGATATCTGGTTCCTCTGCCTTTTCTAAATTCAGCTTGTATATCTAGAAGTTCTTGGTCCACATACTGTTAGATCTTAGCTTCAAGGATTTTGAGCATTACCTTGCTAGCATGTGAAATGAGGGCAATTGTATGGTGTTTTAATCATTCTTCAGCATTGCCCTTTTTTGGGATTGGAATGAAAACTGACTTTTAGTCCTGTGGCCACTGCTAAGTTTTCCAAAATTTTCTGGCTTATTGCACTTTCACAACATCATCTTTTAGGATTTGAAATAGCTCAACTGGAATTCCATCACCTCCACAAGCTTTGTAGGAATGGTTCCTAAGGTCCACTTGATTTCACACTCCATGATGTCTGGCTCTGGTTGAGTGATCACACCATCATGGTTATCCTGATCATTAAGACCTATTCTGTACAGTTCTTCTGTGTGTTCTTGTCACCTTCTCTTATCTTCAGCTTCTGTTAGGTCTACACTATTTTCTGCACTTTATTGTGCCTATCTTTGCATGAAATGTTCACTTGGTATCTCTAATCTTCTTGAAAAGATCTTTAGTCTTTCCCATTCTTGTTTTTTTTTTTTCCCCCCTTCCTATGTCTTTGCATTGTTCACTTAGGAAGGCTTTCATATCTCTCCTTGCTATTCTTTGGAGCTCTGCATTCAGATGGATTTATCTTTCCTTTTATATGTATATTATATAACATACTGTGTATAAAAATATAAATATATTTTTCCTTTGGTTATCCCTAGTCTTCTTGTTTATTCTCCCTCAGCTCCACCAAATTTACAACCAAAAATGCCTGTCTGAGGGTGCAGGTATGACAGCAATAAGATGATTCTTCTACTCTTTTTTTTTTTTTTTTCGTTACATGATAGTATACATGCTTTAATGCCATTCTCCCAAATCTTCCCACCCTCTCCCTCTCCCTCAGAGACCAAAATTCTGTTCTATACCTCTGTGTCTCTTTTGTTGTCTCACATACAGGGTCATCAATACTATCTTTCTAAATTCCATATATATGTGTCAGTATACTGTATTGGTGTTTTTCTTTCTGGCTTACTTCACTCTTCTACTCTTTAAGATGTCTTTTCCCTTTCCTTTCAATGAGCCTTAACTAAAATGACCAATTGTATTCAACAAGCCTGGTGAAAACTCACATTTCTGATTGAGAGGAAATATGATTAAGTAATTTAGACATTTCAGCATGCTTATTTCCACCCAGGCTAGAGGTCTTTTGGTCCAGTGAGCTTGTCAAGTGCAGTGAAAATATACTCAACCCAGGTTGTCATTTATATGTATAGTTTATAGGCTACTGAAAAAGTCTACAAAGAGGTAAATAAGTGCCTCAAATTATCCAAAATCATGACTTGAGTAGTACTTTATCTTCAATTGTCTAAAATAACTTGATTGCAAAGATTCTAGGATAGACAGTGGAAATAAAATCAACTGTGAACTGATAGCTATGCCAGGAAAACCGAGAATTCCAAGTGGCTTTGGGGCTATGTGAATGCTTTAGATAACACAGATCATCCTGCATCCAGACACCCTGTGATTGACTTCAAGTTTTGTCATTAAAAAACTGTTGGGAGTGACAAACAGCTTGGCAACAGTGATGCATCTTATTGTTGAAAATGTTCCTAAATATCACATTCTAGTTGGTGGTGATAGTGGTGGTGATTCCAGTGAAAATAGTAGTGTGGAGGGTCATTATATTTTTTTCTTTTAAAAATCTAGATAGATGGTATAGCATACTGGATGAAAGTAGAATCTTAATGTTGAATAGACCAAAGTTTGAATTCAGTTTGATACTTCATAGCTGTGTGAAATAAGGCAAATTGCTTACAGTCTTTACATTTCAGCTTTGTCATCTGTCAAACAAGAACAAATTATGGACCTCAAAGGAGTGCTTATTCAATTAAATTAATTTATATAAATATATATGAAATACTTAACAGGTAATTTAATTATAAAAAGTACCTCAGTCCTAGGAGATGGTCAACAAATGCTTTCCACTTAATAGCAGTATCAGTAATATTATAAGTATTAGAAATAGGATATTTTTAAAATGATGTAGCCTAGTTTTACTTTAATCTGATGTCCAAACCTAATATGTATGTTGTTTGAATGCCATCCTGCTCAAAAATGAATTTTCACAATGTAAATGAATAAAGGATGAACATGTCTAAGAAGAGGAAGAGACAAACAATAGTCCAGGTTATTTTAAATGTATAATGAAAACAAACAGAATTACATGCCAGAGCCTAGGCAGTATATGAATGTATCTCAGATCTGTGTTTATTATTACATTTAAGGTTCAGTTCGGTTCAGTTCAGTCGCTAAGTCGTGTCCGACTCTTTGAAACCCCATGAATCGCAGCATGCCAGGCCTCCCTGTCTATCACCAACTCCTGGAGTTCACTCAGACTCACATCCATCGAGTCAGTGATGCCATCCAGCCATCTCATCCTCTGTCGTCCCCTTCTCCTCCTGCCCCCAACCCCTCCCAGCATCAGTCTTTTCCAATCAGTCAGCCTCTTGGAATGAGGTGCCCGAAGTAGTGGGAAGTAAAATGTCCATCTGAATCTCCATAAAACCAAATAGTAACTTATGAAAACTTTTATCTATTGATAAAATTGTTAAATGCCAAGACCTGGAGAAGAGTTGTTACATTACTAAATTGCTTCTCCCTAGACTGGTCAACTTCTCCCTGCTGCTGCTGCTGCTGCTAACTCGCTTCTGTCGTGTCTGACTCTGTGTGACCCCATAGATGGCAGCCCACCAGGCTCCCCCATCCCTGAGATTCTCCAGGCGAGAATATTGGAGTGGGTTGCCATTTCCTTCTCCAATGCGTGAAAGTGAAGGCGCTCATTCATGTCCAACTCTTAGCAACCCCATGGACTGCAGCCTACCAGGCTCCTCTGTCCATGGAATTTTCCAGGCAAGAGTACTGGAGTGGGTTGCCATTGCCTTCCCCTTCTCCACAACTTCTCCCTAGATTGGTAAAATGTGAAAAGTCACAGGTTCCCATGCTCAGAGTGAGACTTCCTGAGTGCACTTCACCTTCCTAATGGGGATTCTGTTGTCCTATGAGGGAGAATCTTTTGTAGCCATAAAACTTCTGTTTCTGGAAGGAGTCAGTGAGCTTATTTAAGCTTAAATGAAAACGCTCTTACTGCTTTTTAAATTCTCTTCTCTAGGAAATACTTTTGCAAGATTGAAGATTAATAAATCTCCAGTTTTAGGATGTCAAATATTAGCAAGTGGATGAGGGATAAAGGAATAGCTATCTTTTGGGATAAGGTAATCATAATTTTAGATTAGTTTTTTTCTATATCTGGAAAAAGTCACACTCATTGAGAAACATTGGAATATACAAAAATCCACAAAAATGAAAATATATCACAAGTATATTTAACATTCAGACTTAAAAATAAAATTTTATTAAGTTTAAGAATTCAGTGTAAACTATTTCAAGCTTTTCTTTAATAAATAGCCATTTTCACATGCATGCACAGAAGTGATATTCCATATAGCTATTTTTACACTATCTTGACCATTTTCATTTTATTATATTTCAGTATCCTAATTTTAATAGCTGTGAGTTATTTCATCGTATAGATGGACCTTACCATTTTAACTTATGTTCTCTGGTTCTAAGTTTATGCTTCTCAGAGCCAAATAGAAATGAATATTCTTATAGATTAAACCTTTCAGAGCTTCATGATGAATTGTTTTTAGTTTTTTTAGATTTTAATATATAATGGTATATTAATAAAGTTGCATAGAGTTATCAAATTTAAAAAGAATCAACACTTTCTTCTAATCTCACTATCACTGGTATCATTATTAACAGTAATGAAGTGCACAGACAGATTCACAGCACATATTTCACTTGGATGTATGACAGTCTGACCCCAGTGATGGAGTACCCGTGCTTACTCTGTTGACTCTTCCAGTCGCCTATTTTGTTTCCAGCTATGCTCATTTCATAGCTAGAGTTAGCAGCTACGAACATCTGCAAGTTTGATAAGAAAAACCTAAAAGGGTGATGAAGTAAGCATGCTCATATTTTCTGTCCATACTAACAAAGAAATAATTTAACAGTTTCTAAGGGCCAATGAAATGGCACAACCCAGTGAGTTTCTTTTAAAAGGAAATAACACATGTGTGTATCTTTCTGCTTTAACAAAGACAATAAACACTCACAAATAATGTTGTGATGCTGCTAGAATTGGAATGATTCAAGGATAGTGCCTGGACCAGATGTCAATAAGCACAAAAAAATCCAATCATCATTATAATCAGATAAGGCCTCTTTCTCCCTATGGGCAATAGGTTGTTTTTAAAGATATCTTTTGTTGTTGTTAAGCTATGAAAAGCAAAATCAATTCTTGCTTTATTTTTATCTAAAATACTTATGAAAGCATTTCTGTAATTTGAAGTGGAAAAAACAAAAACAACTGCAGTTGCTTTTTTTTTTTATGAAGCATATATGATTAACAATTACCCAAAGTTGTACTATAACTTGGAGATCTGTGGTTTCAAAGGCCTCTGTTGTGTGTGTGTGTGTGTGTGTGTGTGTGTGTGTGTGTGTGTTTAAAGCAAATTGTCAGGAGGAATAGGATACAAACTCTTATATCATTTCCTTGTGAAATAATAGGAAAATTTAAAAAAAAAGACAAGTAACAATTTTAGTTAACTCTCCATTCTAGGCCGTGGTCTCTTCCTACTTTGTTCTCTTTTTCATAGCAATCCCAGTCACATGCAAAGCTCCAGTCCCTATCTGTTTGCTAATGACCCTCAAATTTATATATCTAACCCAGAGTTCACTTTTTGAGCTCCATGTATATTCAGTTGTCTTCTTGATTTCTCAACTTGCAGCTCCCCAGTGCCCATAAAACATGAGACGTCCATAAGCATCTCCCTCAAAATGAGTCTTCTAATAGCAACTCTGAGTGATGGTACAGAGAAATAGCCAAATTCATCTCTGATCCTCCCATCAACAAATTTTATACTTTTTCCTTCCTAAATATGTCACACAGCACAGGTAGCTTTTTCTGTCTCCTTGACCCTTTTCTGGATTCAGCTGGCCTTCTCTCCCACCTCTCTAAGCCTGCTACCTATAGGCCATTGCACTCCATCTTCTTGAGTCCAGATCTTCCTTCCCTGTCCCCGGCCAAGCACTTTCCAACATGTTCTCTCCAAAATAAGTATTTTTACAACTCAAATATGATCATACCTCCTCCAGCTTATAACTCTTTGAGGCAGGGGTCCCCAGGCTCTGGGATCTAATGCCTGATGATCTAAAGTGGAACTGCTGCAGCAATAACATAAATCAAGTGCACAATAAATGTAATGCACTTGAATAATCCTAACCCCAACCCTCCACCCACTCTGTGGAAAAATTGCCTTCCGCAAAACCAGTCTCTGCTACCAAAAGTTGGGGACCACTGCTTTTCTCAGTGATCTGTAAATCTCAAAGATGTCTTTAATGAGATCTGCAAAGGCATGGCTATTCTTCCTTGTTCTCCAGTTTTATTTTACATTATCGCCCCTCCCATTCCCTTTGTTAAAGCCACACTTCCTTTGTTTTGGTATCTCGGTTGCATCCTGTGTCAGTTAACAGAGGCCTCTGAAGGTGCTGTTACCACATCACCAGCTCCCACAACCTGTGACATGCTTGTCTTGCTTTTTCTCTATTTACTCCTCATCGCTCTTCATCTTCCACCTCAGCATCATTTCCTCATGAAAACTTTCTCTGACCCACCAGCCTCAGAAAGATTCCCCTAGTCTCTGCTCTCATTGAATTGCATTTATTTGTTTCGTATTTCTGAGTTTAATTTTGTAATTATATGCTTCTTATTTTTAATTATTTGATTAATGTCCGGCTGATAAGCTCTATGAATTAGGACTATAGTAGTTTACTGTGCATGCTGAGTCACTTCAGTTTTGTCTGACTCTTTGCAGCCCCTATGGACTGTAGCCTGCCAGATTTCTTGGTCCATGGGGTTCTCCAGGCAAGAATACTGGAGTGGGTTGCCATGCTCTCCTTCACGGGATCTTGCCTTGATCTCCCAGGGATCAAGCTTGTGTCTCCTGTGTCTCCTGCATTGGCAGGTGTGTTCCTTACCACTAGCACCACCAGGGAAGCCCATACTAGGGCACCGTAAAAATGAATGGCGTAAACAATAGAAATGTCTCACTGATTTGGAGGCTGGAAGTCTGAGACTAAGGTGTTGGCAGGGTTGGTTCCTTTAGAGGACTGTGAGTGAAGGATCTTTTCCAGGCCTCTCTCCTTGGCTTGGAGTCGGCCGTCTTCTCCATGTGTCTCTTCACATCATCTTCCTTCTGTGCACAGGTGTCTGTGTCCACATTTTTTATCTTTATAGGGATACCTATCATCTTGGACTAAAGCTCATCCTTATGACCTCATCTTAACTAATTATGTATGCAATGACCCTAGTTTGAGATAGAGTCGCCTTCTGGTGGACTGGGGATTAGGACTTCACCATATTGATTTGGGGTGGAGACAGAAGTCAGCCTACAACATGGGCCTGTTTTGTCCCCCATTGTTTCCAGTACAGGTAGTGCAAAGGGGTTTAGTTACTAAGCTGTGTTCCACTCTTGTGACCCCATGGATTGTAGCCTGCCAGGCTCCTGTGTCCATGGGATTCTCCAGACAAGAATACTGTGGTGTGTTGTTATTTCCTTCTCCAGGGGATCTTCCTGACCCAGGAATTAAACTCAGGTCTCCTGCATTTCAGGCAGATTATTTACTGATGGAGCTACTTAGTAGCCCTAGGTAATATAAGAGCTGTCAATAAATAAATGGTTGCTTCTTATCATTCATTAGCCAAAATAAGCAGGGGCAGGGACTAACTCCTTAACATGGCAGGGTTATTCCTGTATTACTTATTCTATTACATATTAACCACAATTGTTTTCCTTCTTCTAAAAAAAAAGAGTAACTATCTGTTAAAAGAGAACATTTTAGTACAACATGCTGTTCAGTTCAGTTCAGTTCAGTCTCTCAGTCGTGTCCGACTCTTTGCAACCCCATGAATTGCAACACGCCACTCCTCCCTATCCATCACCATCTCCCGGACTTCACTCAAGCTCAAGTCCATCGAGTTGGTGATGTTATCCAGCCATCTCATCCTCTATCATCCCCTTCTCTTCCTGCCCCCAATCTCTCCCAGCATCACAATCTTTTCCAGTGAGTCAACTCTTCACATGAGGTGGCCAAAGTACTGGAGTTTCAGCTTTAGCATCATTGCTTCCGAAGAACAACTGGGGCTGATCTCTTTCAGAATGGACTGGTTGGCTCTCCTTGCAGTCCAAGGGACTCTCAAGAGTCTTCTCCAACACCACAGTTCAAAAGCATCAATTCTTCGGCTTTCTTCACAGTCCAACTCTCGCATCCATACCTGACCAATGAAAAACCATAGCCTTGACTAAATGGAACCTTGTTGGCAAAGTAATGTCTCTGCTTTTGAATATACTATCTAGGTTGGTCATAACTTTTCTTCCAAGGAGTAAGCATCTTTTAGTTTCATGGCTGAAATCACCATCTGCAGTGATTTGGGAACCAAAACAGATAAAGTCTGACACTGTTTCCACTGTTTCCCCATCTATTTCCCATGGAGTGATGGGACCAGATGCCATGATCTTCGTTTTCTGAATGTTGAGCTTTAAGCCAACTTTTTCACTCTCCTCTTTTACTTTCATCAAGAGGCTTTTTAGTTCCTCTTCACTTTCTGCCATAAGATTGGTGTCATCTGCATATCTGAGGTTATTGATATTTCTCCTGGCAATCTTGATTCCAGCTTGTGCTTCTTCCAGTCCAGTGTTTCTCATGATGTACTCTGCATATAAGCCAAATAAGCAGGGTGACAATATACAGCCTTGACGTACTCCTTTTCCTATTTGGAACCAGTCCATTGTTCCATGTCCAGTTCTAACTGTTGCTTCCTGACCTGCATACAGATTTGTCAAGAGGCAGTTCAGGTGGTCTGGTATTCCCATCTCTTTCAGAGTTTTCCACAGTTTATTGTGATCCACACAGTCAAAGGCTTTGGCATAGTCAATAAAGCAGAAATGAATGTTTTTCTGGAACTCTCCTGTTTTTTTCCATGATCCAGCAGATGTTGGCAATTTGATCTCTGGTTCCTCTGCCTTTTTAAAACCAGTTTGAACATCTGGAAGTTCATGGTTCACATATTGCTGAAGCCTGGCTTGGAGAATTTTGAGCATTACTTTACTAGCGTAAAGTAGAAATGAGTGCAATTGTGCGGTAGTTTGAGCATTCTTTGGCATTGCCTATCTTTGGGATTGGAATGAAAACTGACCTTTTCCAGTCTTATGGCCATGCTGAGTTTTCCAAATTTGCTGGTATATTGAATACAACTCTTTCATAGCATCATATTTCAGGATTTGAAATAGCTCTACTGGAATTCCATCATCTTCACTAGCTTTGTTCAACTGACCCCATTATCTGAATTCAAGGATGTGACTGTAACAGAAAGGCTACCCATTTGTAGGAACTCAATCAAGTTTGATGGAAGAGAAACAGGAAGGGGGGAATTACAGAAACAGAGAAGAAATACTATACCTGAAGATTTTGAGGATTTGAAAATGCAATCTGGAAGTAAATAAAGAGTAGGAATCCACCTTCCATCCATGAGACTACAAATGGGACATATTGTGTTTTCTGAAGATAGTTGTCATATTGCTTGTTCCAGCACTCTTTTGCAATGTGGTTTTGTCACTCCTCCACAAAAATAAAAGAATGTCACTTTGTACCCTGAAATCTGAGCTGGCCTTGGGACTGCTTTGAATGTTAGAATACAGCTGAGTAAATGTTGTGCCAATTTTGAGGGGAGACTGGCCCCAGCACTGATGCTTTTGAATTCTGGTCCTGGAAAAGACTGTTGAGAGTCCCTTGAACTACAAGATCAAACCAGTCAATCCTAAAGGAAATCAACCTGAATATTCATGGGAAGGACTGATATTGAAGCTAAAACTCCAATACTTTGGCCACCTAATGTGAAGACCCAACTCATCGGAGAAGACACTGATGCTGGGAAAGATTGAAGGCAAAAGGAGAAGAGGGGAGCAGAGAATGAGATGGTTAGGTAGCATCATCGACTCAAAGGACATGAATTTGAGCAAACTCTGAGAGATAGTGGAGTACAGGGAAGCCTGATGTGCTGCAGCCAATGGGGTCACAGAGTCAGGCATGACTTCTTGAAGTAACAACAAACTCAGCTGGCCCAGCAGTTTCATTCTTCTCTCTTGGAGGTCAAGCATCATGGAAGAAATGTGACTATTTGCTATCATAAGCCCACAATTGTGTCAGAAGACTATACGTATGGAGAGGCCCACAGAAGAGGAGAGACTGTGTAGAGAGAAGGAAAGAGGAAACTCTGGGAAGCCAGATATGTGAGGGAGGAAGCCTTCTTGGCTTTGAACTAAGATGTGCCTCAAGGTAACTCCAGTGCCCACTGCCATCTGACTGCAATGTCCTGAGAGACCTTTAGTGAGAACTGTCCAAGTGAGCTTAGTCAACCCTCGGGACTGAAAGGGACAATAATGCATTATTGTTTTCAGATATTCAGTTTTAGGGTGGTTTGGTATACAACAGTAAGTAACTAGAACCACTCATCAAAGTTTTTTTAATATAAATTTATTTATTTTAATTGGAGGTTAATTGCTTTATTGTATTGGTTTTGCCATACATCAACACGAATCCGCCACAGGTATACATGTGTTCCCCATCCTAAACACCCCTCCCTCCTCCCTCCCCCTACCATCCCTCTGAGTCATCCCAGTGCAACATCCCCAGGCAAAGCATATGGCAGGTAAGAAATGTCTTGTTGAACGGACACATTATTCTTCCAGGTCCAACAGGAATGAATATAAAGAATTCAGAGAAATAGACCTTATGAGAAAGATACGAAAAGTCCCCTCTTACAAGTTGCTGTCAGAATACTTTTTCTGGAAAGCCTCCACTGGAAGGCTTGCAAAATACCACAAAGTTGACCATAAATGTGAGGTCAGGCAACCAGCTCAGACCTCAGGAACTGAGGAGGTTTGAGGCAGGGAGTTCTTGATACTGAGGACTGGAGGTGTGAAAGGACTCCTTGCTTGGCAGCTGTAAGCTAGAATTTTACTCCTAGAAAGTGTTAAGATTTGAAGAGAAGACATTTAGTCACTTCTGTTCAACAGCTTGTTAAAGTGTTACCATCTCAGCTGTGGATGTGATTGGTGATAGAAGCAAGGTCCGATGCTGTAAAGAGCAATATTGCATAGGAACCTGGAATGTCAGGTCCATGAATCAAGGCAAATTGAAAGTGGTCAAACAGGAGATGACAAGAGTGAACGTTGGCATTCTAGGAATCAGCGAACTAAAATGGACTGGAATGGGTGAATTTAATCAGATGACCATTATATCTACTACTGCAGGCAGGAATCCCTCAGAAGAAATGGAATAACAACCATGGTCAACAGAAGAGTCTGAAATGCAGTACTTGGATGCAATCTCAAAAATGACAGAATGATCTCTGTTCATTTCCAAGGCAAACCATTCAATATCACAATAATCCAAGTCTATGCCCCAACCAGTTAACGCTGAAGAAGCTGAAGCTGAACGGTTTTATGAAGACCTACAAGACAATTTAGAACTAACACCCCCAAAAGATGTCCTTTTCATTATAGGGAACCGGAATGCAAAAGTAGGAAGTCAAGAAACACCTGGAGTAACAGGCAAATTTGGGCTTGGAATGTGGAATGAAGCAGGGCAAAGACTAATAGAGTTTTGCCAAGATAATGCACTGGCCATAGCAAACACCTTCTTCCAACAACACAAGAGAAGACTCTACACATGGACATCACCAGATGGTCAACACCAAAATCAGATTGATTATATTCTTTGCAACCAAAGATGGAGAATCTCTATAAAGTCAACAAAAACAAGACCAGGAGCTGACTGTGGCTCAGATCATGAGCTCCTTATTACCAAAATCAGACTGAAATTGAAGAAAGCAGGGAAAACCACTAGACCATTCAGGCATGACCAAAATCAAATCCCTTATGATTATACAGTGGAAGTGAGAAAGAGATTTAAGGGCCTAGATCTGATAGATAGAGTGCCTGATGAACTATGGAATGAGGTTCATGACTGTGTACAAGAGACAGGGATCAAGACCATCCCCATGGAAAAGAAATGCAAAAAAGCAAAATGGCTGTCTAGGAAAGCCTTAAAAATAGCTGTGAAAAGAAGAGAAGTGAAAAGCAAAGGAGAAAAGGAAAGATATAGGCATCTGAATGCAGAGTTCCAAAGAATAGCAAGAAGAGATAAGAAAGCCTTCTTCAGCGATCAATGCAAAGAAATGGAGGAAAAGAACAGAATGTGAAAGACTAGAGATCTCTTCAAGAAACTTAGAGATACCAAGGGAACATTTCATGCAAGATGGGCTCAAAAAGGACAGAAATGGTATGGACCTAACAGAAGCAGAAGTTATTAAGAAGAGGTGGCAAGAATACACATAAGAACTGTACAAAAAGATCTTCAAGACCAAGATAATCATGATGTTGTGATCACTCATCTAGAGCCAGACATGCTGGAATGTGAAGAGCATCACTATGAAATAAGCTAGTGGAGGTGATGGAATTCCAGTTCAGCTATTTCAACTCCTGAAAGATGATGCAGTGTAAGTGCTGTACTCAATATGCCAGCAAATTTGGAAAACTCAGCAGTGGCCACAGGACTGGAAAAGGTCAGTTTTCATTCCAATCCCAAAGAAAGCAATGCCAAAGAATGCTCAAACTACCACACAATTGCACTCGTCTCACACGCTAGTAAAGTAATGCTCAAAATTCTCCAAGCCAGGCTTCAGCAATACGTGAACTGAGAAATTCCGGATGTTCAAGCTGGTTTTAGAAAAAGCAGAGGAACCAGAGATTAAATTGCCAACATCCACTAGATCATGGAAAAAGCAAGAGAGTTCCAGAAAAACATCCATTTCTGCTTTATTGACTATGCCAAAGCTTTTGACTGTGTGGATCACAATAAACTGTGGAAAATTCTGAAAGAGATGGGAATACCAGACCACCTAACCTGCCTCTTGAGAAATCTGTATGCAGGCCAGGAAGCAATAGTTAGAACTGGACATGGAACAATGGACTGGTTCCAAATAGGAAAAGGAGTGTGTCAAGGCTGTATATTGTCACGCTGCTTATTTAACTTATATGCAGAGTACATCATGAGAAACACTGGGCTGGAAGAAACACAAGCTAGAATCCAGATTGCTGGGAGAAATATCTATAACCTCAGATATGCAGATGACACCAATCTTATGGCAGAAAGTGAAGAGGAACTAAAAGCCTCTTGGTGAAAGTGAAAGAGGAGAGTGAAAAAGTTGGCTTAAAGCTCAACATTCAGAAAACAAAGATCATGGCATCTGGTCCCATCACTTCATGGAAAATAGATGGGGAAACAGTGGAAACAGTGTCAGACTTTATCTGTTTTGGTTCCCAAATCACTGCAGATGGTGATTTCAGCCATGAAACTAAAAGATGCTTACTCCTTGGAAGAAAAGTTATGACCAACCTAGATAGTATATTCAAAAGCAGAGACATTTCTTTGCCGACTAAAGTCCATCTAGTCAGTTCAATCGCTCAGTCATGTCCGACTCTTTGCGACCCCATGAATCTCAACACGCCAGGCCTCCCTGTTCATCACCATCTCCCGGAGTTCACTCAGACTCACGTCCATTGAGTCTGTGATGCCATCCAGCCATCTCATCCTCGGTCATCCCCTTCTCCTCCTGCCTCCAATCTCTCCCAGCATCAGAGTCTCTTCCAATGAGTCACCTCTTCGTATGAGGTGGCCAAAGTACTAGAGTTTCAGCTTTAGCATCATTCCTTCCAAAGAAATCCCAGGGCTGATCTCCTTCAGAATGGACTGGTTGGATCTCCTTGCAGTCCAAGGGACTCTCAAGCATTCAAAGGCATCAATTTTTGGTGCTCAGCCTTCTTCACAGTCCAACTCTCACATCCATACATAACCACAGGAAAAAACATAGCCTTGACTTGACGGACCTTAGTCGGCAAAGTAATGTCTCTGCTTTTGAATATACTATCTAGGTTGGTCATAACTTTTCTTCCAAGGAGTAAGCATCTTGTAATATTATGGCTGCAGTCATCATCTGCAGTGATTTTGGAGCCCAAAAATAAAGTCTGACACTGTTTCCCCATCTATTTCCCATGAAGTGATGGGACTAGATGCCATGGTCTTAGTTTTCTGAATGTTGAGTTTTAAGCCAAGTTTTTCACTCTCCTCTTTCACTTTCATCAAGATGCTTTTTAGCCCTATCTAGTCAAGGCTATTGTTTTTTTCAGTAGTCATATATGGATGTGAGAGTTGGACTGTGAAGAAGGCTGAGCGCCGAAGAATTGATGCTTTTGAACCGTGGTGTTAGAGAAGACTCTTGAGAGTCCCTTAGACTGCAAGGAGATCCAACCAGTCCATTCTGAAGGAGATCAACCCCGAGATTTCTTTGAAAGGAATGATGCTAAAGCTGATACTCCAGTACCTTGGCCACTTCATGCGATGAGTTGAATCACTGGAAAAGTCTTTGATGCTGGGAGGGATTGGGGGCAGGAAAAGAAGGGGATGACCAAGGTTGAGATGGCTGGGTGGCATCACTGACTTGATGGACATGAGTCTGAGTGAACTCCAGGACTTGGTGATGGACAGGGAGGCCTGGCGTGCTGTGATTCATGGGGTCACAAAGAGTCGGACACTACTGAGCAGCTGAACTGAACTGATCTTCATTTTGTACCCCCTCCCAAACCAAACCTCAGTCTGAATTATTTGACTAAATGCAATGCTTTGTACAACTGTTTTGAGCGTGAACAAACTTTAGTTGGAAATTGACTACTAGCAAATTAATCATTATTTAATTGCCTTTAGTCTCTTTAGTTAAGAGACTAAAGTAATAAAGAGAAACAGTTATTTCTTTATTGATCAGCTTTGCATAGGATTAAAGGAGCTTCATGTACCAAAATAAACTGTGTCTGTAAAAATAAGCAGATCTCAGATCTTTAAAAAATTAAACACTTCTCATACCTTAATTCATAGTTTTCTAGGTATAAGTTCCATCCTTATGTTGAAGCTCTCAGAAGTGTATTTCTGATGCTTACATGTGTATAGACACACATACATCTACACTTTGATTAAATGCCCAGAGCCTTACTCATATACTGTTCATATACACACAAATACATACATGCACACACATACAAAGAAATTCACGTATACACGACTTCTCAGAGGTTAGACTTCAGATTTTTCAACAACCCTTACATTGTCCAATTTCAATCTCTTATTTCTTTAAAAAATTAATCTGATGTGTTTTCAAGAGCCATGTAAGTTACACTATTTATTTCCACTCTGGGTAGTTTTCAAACAAGTGCACCAAACTTGTATTTATAAGATTATCTCCTGAGAAGAGCTGAATAGCTTATAATTTTCACAAAAGCATATTTTTTTCAAAATTGTTAGACTGAACATAAACTAAAAAACTTAAATAGCTATAATCAAAGTCTCATTGTCATCTAGAACATTTTATTATTATTGTTTGCATCTTAGAAACCATCAGTGTGCGAATGTCTAACTTAGGAAAGTGTTTAGAATTGTCTCATGCTGCTTCAGTACAAACATGTAATGCTTTAATCTTTTTAGACCATTGGAACACTGAGGCCCAAGAGGAGGAATTTTGTCATACCATACTTAAACAAACAGAAACTAGGCTTATTTAAAACAAATGATGAGTATTAGTAGACAAAGAAATGGAACTTTCATAAGCAGATATTCTGCAAATTTCCAAGTGCATCTCTGTATGGATGAATACATTTTTAACTGGATAACTAAAAGAATTTCTTAAACCATTGTCAATTTTAACTCATCATCCTTGGGATATAGTCAGCAAAATAACCAAAGGAAAGTTATAAAGAGACCGTAAAGTCTGACTTTGAATCTAAACTGACCAGTCAATATGGACTCCACTTATACATAAAGCATTATATGATACTGAATTCCTTATTTCTTTCTCTGCTGAAGGCATTCAGAAGAGTGGCAATGAATGCGATTTTTAGAGAGTAACTATACAGGGGTAGTTTTTGGACTACTGGAGAGTATTCTCTTTACTATAAACAATATATTGGTGAAAGAATGTTACTGTCAGAATGCAGTTGTCATTACAGCATATTCTTGGCAGTTTTAGACACTGCTCAAAATCAATCCTTTGTTTAGAAACTCTCAACCAGTTGCAGAAAATGCACTTCGTAAGGACTCTTGCTGTTATTTAGTAGCCGAGTTTTATCTGACTCTTTGGCAACCTCATGGACTGTAGTCTGCCAGGCTCCTCTGACCCTGGGAATTCCCAGGCAAGAACACCAGGGTGGACTGCCATTTCCTTCTCCAGGGGATCTTCTCAGGCCAGGAACTGAACCTAGGTCTCCTTCATTGTAGGTGATTCTTTACCACTGAGCTTTCTTGAAAGCCCTCCTAAGGATTTAGGTGTTCCTAAAGAGAGTAGAGCTGAAACTCCAATACTTTGGCCACCTGATGCAAAGAACTGACTCATTTGAAAAGACCCTGATGCTGGGAAAGATTGAAGGTGGGAGGAGAAGAGGATGACAGAGGATGAGATGGTTTTATGGCATCATCGACTCAGTGGACACTCCAGGAGTTGGTGATGGACAGGGAGGCCTGGCATGCTACAGTCCATGGGGTCGCAAAGAATTGACATGACTGAGCAACTGAACTGAACTGAAAGAGAGTGGAGGTCAAAGTGCAGACTGGCCTGAGAATGGGACACTGCAGTATAGCACAGCATCCCCAGGCTTCTGGGAGGAGAATGGGATGCCTTACATAGATGTTATGCTCTGCAGCTTCATCATTTTCATTAAGAAATAGATCTGACAGCTGTAGACCTGAGCAAACAGGAATCGTTGTCCCTTCTCTATTAAGCACTCTTTTCATTCTTACTATTTGGTGACTCTACCAACTCTATCCAAAAGAAGTACAAGAAATTTATGGGCTTGAATTCTGGAAAGTGCTTATTGGTTTTGCACTCGTTTACTTTATTTGGGACATGGTTTAATATGATAGTGAATATGAGGCCATGAGCTTTGACATCAAAGAGAGTAAGGTTTGACTCTCAGATGTGCCCTATTTGTAAAATATGGATAATAACATTTCCCCTAAAATAACATGCTTTGGATTAAATATGGTAATATATGGAGGGCTTAGCATATACTAAGTCAAATAAGTATTACAGTTGATGATTTTCATTGCCATTACCACTATTGTAGACTTGTAATGTTCTTCTATTAGAAGAAAATATTTTTGTGCTGTCAAAAATACCAAATTACCTATGAAAACATAGAATAACATTTGAACAACAAGATGCTTCAAAAATAATCTAAATTCAGTTTTTGCCCAAAGTAGAAAAAATCAATTAATGTTTTCTAATTATAAGGTTAATATATGCTTGTGGTAAAATGTAGGAAAAACAGTTAATATGATAGAAAGCATATCCTTCTCATTATTTTATACTTCTATGATTGGCATTATTCTTTTAGACTTATTTAAATTTTTACCTACATCTGTGTATATAGGTATGTAAATATGTATTTTTAATTTAGTCTGATTCAGCTTAGCTCCACAATATGACCTAGAGATTTTTGCATGTCATTACACAGAAAACTCTTTATTCTTAAAATTCTACAGTGTTCCATTACTTTAATAAACTATACTTTTATATTTTATATTGTTGGACATTAAGATTATTTCAAATTTCCAGCAAACACAAATAAACAGATGCTACATACTAGAGAACTGTTGCCAACTTTTTTTTCTAATCTTCAAACAGAATTAATAATGTATATTTAGCTGGGTTGGTATTATAATTCTTTTTATATTAATAATGAACCATATAGCATTTTAAACTTCTTAAAGCCACTTAAATGCTAGTATATATCTTAAAGGCCAGAGTGTTCTTTGCCCACATCACAGCAAAAGCTTAAGCACATATTTGCAGGATGTATCTTGAAAAGGAGAAATGTGTCAAGATGAGATAAATGAAGATATTTCAATGACATTTATCATCAGATGAAGTAGACATTACAGTGGATGTAGGAAAATTGGAAGTACTCAAGGCATATAATTTAGGAATTTAAGGCAAAAAAAAGTGACTCTAGTCAGTCTTTTGGGGTTTCCTTCTTAGCTCAGTGGATAAAGAACCAGCCTGCAATGCAAGCACCCGGGTTCAATTCCTGGGTCAAGAAGATCCCCTGGAGAAGGACGCTGCAACCCACTCCATTCTTGCCTGGAGAATCCCATGGACAGAGGAGCTATCAAGCTACAGTCCATGGGGTTGCAAGAGTCAGACACGAGAAGAGACTAAACTACTAGTCAGTCTTCATGATACTCTTAAGAAGAATATAGTATGAGAAGTTCTCAAAGGAAAATGAATTCTATTTTGGTAGATGGTTTTGTCTTCTTTTAGTTCTTACATATAGCAAAATAACAATTCAGAATATGTGAAGAGCATTCCAAAATAGACAAGTTATCAGAACTTGAATATAGATTAATATTGTGCTAGTTTTCTTAGAAAAAAATTATTTCAAAATTTAAAGACCAACAAACCTAATCTTGATCACAAAAGAAAAGTCACAAGTTGCTATTTACTGCTTGGCTTGTGAGTGTACAGGAAAGACCCCAGTACCTGCTAGATACCCATAGAGATCTACTATGAATAAATCATACTTATTAACAGTCTAATTTTCAAGTTGTTTTTCCAAACTTGCAAATGATATGAATTTCATCAACATGGTTTAGCAGGAAAAAAAAAAAACAAGTCAATAATTTTGACAAATTCATTCTTGCTGTGTCTGTGAGTAAGGTCATGTGTTCAGTACCAGTTTTTTAAGTTCTTTTAAAAAATGTCTCTAAGGTCATTCCTTAGTGGTTTGTGTTTATAAAGTTTTTATCAGTTACTTGGACAAAAGCTATGTTTTTCAGATGACTCAGCATTAGGGAGGACAAATGAGTATACAATCAAAGCCTTTTGATGTGACTGTGAAACATTAATAGAAATTTTAAAATTTACAAACTTGGAATCTTACAGAAGTTCCCATTAAGACCAGCCTCACTTGGCTCCCATCATACAGTCGCATTCAATGAAAGAAACAGTTCCTTTCCAGAGAATTGTGCATAATTTGAAATAACTGGAGTTTTAAACCCATCAAAAATAAACTATTTAGGACTTCCCTGGGTGGTCCAGTAGTTAAGAGTTTGCCTTCCAATGCAAGGGACACTGGTTCAGTTCCTGGTTGGGAAGCTAAAAACCCACATGCCACAGAGCAACCAAGCCTGAGCCACAGCGAGAAAGCCGGCGCTCTGCAAGGAAAGCTCCCCCATGCTGCAGCCAAAACCTGGCACAGCCAGATAAACAGTTTAAAAATATAGGAGTCAAACTGCTCAACCTGTGCAAACTCAATGAATTCTTACTAATAGTGTTTGTCTAAGTGTATTGTAAGATACTCTCTGTTCTTTTTCATGTTTTTCTCTCCCTCATTCTTCTCATGAACTGTTTATGAAAAGCCAGTTAGATGCTATATAAATTTTTTAAAAATAAGTTTTGAAAGTGCCCTGCTGGGAGAAAGCTTATAATTATGTAATTGTGCTATGTAGTGTAGTGTACTGAGTAAAGCCTTCAGGACAAAATGGATTCAAGGTCAAATTTCTATTTTTCAGTTCCAAACTGAGACCTTTACTAAGTTAATAAAACTTTTGAGCCCCCTTTCTTTCATCTGTGAAATAGAGATAATAATGTATATTGCATAGTGTTGTGTGAGAATTAAATACAACAATATATGGAATCATTAACAGGAAGTCTTTAATAAAGAGTAACTATTTACATAAGAGCTTTGGATAAAAATATAAGAAAATGGAGTGAACAGTGAACTCTACAAGAAAGGTGAAGTTGTAGTATTGTTGATGCTGAAGTGATTGTTTTTAATTTATTGATCTGCTCTTATCTTTTATTTATAACTTTATATCATGGAAACTTCTGAACATATACATAAATAGACAATCAACACAACAAACCCTTATGTACCCACTTATGCCTTCAACAATTATCAATATGTTCTGCTCATAATTCTAGCTTTTCTTAATTTGCTTATATTATCATTATTTTTTTTCTCTCACTACTATTGTGCCCTTATTTCAATCTTTAACCCTAAAACTACTTTGGAGAGACAGAATATCGAAATGATTACACACACAGACACACACACACACACACGCTTGCACTGTAATTAGGCTGCTCATTTTAAATTCCTCATATATAAGCTGCTAGCTGAATAACTTGGCTCATTTTACATAATCTCTCTCTTGTCATAAGCTTATTCACTTGCCAAGTGATAATAATAACAGTATCTACTTAATAAAGATTTTATGTGGATTAAATGAGCTGATTAAGGCAAATCTCAGCATTCTGAAAGTATGTAGTAAACATCCAGTAAATGTGAGCTATTATTATTCTAATTTCCAAGTTATTTGAATTTATCTGTTTATGCTGATGTTATTAATTTGTAGCTTTATGACATTGATTATGGAGAATGTGGACTGTAACATTACTTGGCTCTTGATTTATTGATTGAAACTATGGTTCTGGAATAATACAAGGCAAAATTTTGCAGATATGCAGTGGTTCCTTAAAAGAAGGTTTATTCTTAGTTTATAGCTAGAGAAATTCAATATATAACTATAAATCAACCTAATTAATTGTTTTCCCTGTTTTTAAATCATTTATGGACTACTTGATCTTTTAAAAATTGAAAGGACTTTTGAATTCTCTTCCTAATATTGTGTTTCCTATACCTCCTGATATCTGTTTTCTTTTTCCCATAATCAACTAAAGTACCTCAAAGGGGAAAACAACATTGTATTCTACTTATATTCTCAGTTCTTGCATCCTGCCCGGAACTAGGTAAAAGTCTCAGGGATTTACCAGTGCCATCCCATGCATCTTTAGTCTGCCTTTTCACTTTCTTTCCCCTGGCTGAAAGCTATCATCCTTAAGGTCTTAAATTCCCTGACTTCCTCATAGATTAGGTCTTGTTTTTATGTGCTCATCATCGAATCCTATGCTTTTGCTTCCTATGCTTTATATCCAATCGCAATTTTATACTTATTTGATTTCTTGTGGAAGTCTAGCTACATACAGACAGTAAGCCCATGAATGATGGAGCCCTATCTGTTTTGTTCATGCATCTATGCTAAGTGCTCTGCACAGAATCCGGCCACAGGAGTTTAGGACCCTAGTTTCCCCACTGAGTGTGAGAGTCAGAATTCCCCAGTTTAAATATTAGCTTTGCCACTTACTAGCTGTGTGACTCAGGGCAAGGCGCTTAACTTCTCTGGCTTTAGTTTTCTTTTGTATAAAGACAGGATGGTTAATAGTGTCTACCTTATAGGATTATTACGGAGGTTAAAAGAGATGCATTTATAAGCCAGAGCACTGGCGGCTCTATGCCATGTCTGTTTCTAAATACTGGGATAGATATGGCTATAAACAAGACAGAGATCCTTGCTCTTATACATTTATACTCCAAGGAGAAGATGAACAAAGGGCAATGACAGACAAATACCCATCAGAAATTAAGAAGTGATAAGTGAAATTGAGAGGAAAAAGAGAAGGAAGAAGAAGAAGAAAAAGGTTAATGTGTGAAGAGCAGGTAGGTCTGGGTAGATGGGTAATGCATATTGAGTGTTCTTGAATGGCCTCTCTGTAGACCAAATACGTAAGCTGATATTTGAATGAGAAAAAGAAAGTATCCATGTGAAAAGCTGAGGATAGAATGTTCTAGTCATAGGGTTCAGGAAGTCTCTGTCACAGAAAAGAGCTTTGGTCACCGGGGGACAGCAAGAGTTTATATTATAGACAATAAAATGGTAGACAGAGGAAGGGGTTCAAAGGTAATTAACATCCTGACTGACAGGGACTTCCCTTAGGAGGTACAGTGGTTAAGAATCTGCCTTCCAATGCAGGAGATGCAGGATCGACCCCTGGTCTGGGAATTCAGATCCCACGTGCTGTGGGGCAGCAAGCCCATGTGCCCAAACTAGAGAGTCTGTGTGATGCAACTAAGACCGGATGCAGGCAAGCTGAAAAATGAAAAAATCCTGATTGACACATAGTAGCCATGTGATAAATGTTAGTTGCTGATGTTGCCTTGGTTGTCGTTTTAGTTATTATAAAGCATAAGTATTTTTAAATGAGTAAATCAATATTTGAATAGAAATGAATATGATTACTCTCAGGGAGGATGAAAAAATTGGGACATAGGAAGACAAAGAAACTTATCAAGGTCCATTTACCCTTTGCCTGTGGCAGACTTGTCATAGAGGTTGGAGATGAAAAGATAAACCTTATTTTGCTTTGAGGAAACCATGATAAATTGTAATATGAAGACAGAGACAAAGCGACTTCCTTGTTTTGAAGCAAGTTCCTTTAAAATGACTGAAGATACAGAACATTTTGTTCATCTGTGGAGCTGACTATAACCGTTGGCAGTGGAAATTTGTTGATGCAGCCTGATTAGTATAGTTTCCATGTCTTCTTTTTTGGGCAGCATACCCTGCTTTTCTTCTGAAAGAATCCTCTTCCTGGCTGTTAATGGTTGCGACTTTATTGGGATAGCATCTGACTCAGGCCATTTCCAACACTGGCATTCCTCATTGACAAGGTCACAGAAGATCATATGATGCAAGTTTGTGTAATTATAAGCCAATTCTAGATCTTTGGATGAAACTACATGAGAAAAGTGCTCTTACCCACTGCATCATCTCTAATCCTAAAGTGGGCCAGTACAGGAGGAGAAGGGGACAACAAACGATGAGATTCTGGATGGCATCACCGACTCAATGGACGTGAGTTTGGGTGAACTCCGGGAGATGGTGATGGACAGGGAGGCCTGGCGTGCTGCAATTCACAGGGTCGCAAAGAGTCGGACACAACTGAGAGACTGAACTGAACTGAACTGAACTTGGTAACCTCAAAGGAAGCTCAAACTTAAAAATGAAGGCAGGGAGGAGGAAGTCAGGGCTTAAAGAGAGAGAACAACCACTGAAGATACTGTTGAGAACCTGACCTGAATACTCATAAACTCTTAAATTATTGATACAGCAAACTACTTTTATGCTTAAGCCCGTTTGAATTAGCTCCTCTGTCACTTTTAAAAAACAAATCTTGATTGAAAGAGAGACTTGGACAGTCAAACAGAGTTTGGGAAATGCAAAAGTACCTAAATAATATTAAATGCTAAATAAATGTAAAATATAATTTTTATATAACCTGCCAGAATTGGCTTTAATATATGTTTCAGAAAGTTTGTTTGTTTTCTTAACATGACAGGAATGAGGGGCTGCTGCCTTCTATACATTAAACAAACTCTTCTACCCTTTTCTCTTAACCTCTTTTCCTTGATATATCTCTGAGCTTCCCCCAGTCACTTGAAAAATATAAAATAGATCATGTCAAAGCCAAAACTGCACCAAACTTAAACACATAAGTACAGTTTTTTTTTTTCAAGGTGAGTGCCATAGGTGTGAGAGACCAGTACTGGGTCTAAAATCAACTCTACTGAAGCAATGGACTAGAGAGCTTTTAAGAGCTGGGGGAGGCAATGGGTGAGGGAGAGATGGGAGTTAGTTACAGGCCATGTGTGTTTGCTAACTGGTCTTGCCAGAAGGAAAAGTCAGCTTTCTTGTATCTTCATGACAAGAGGTAGTTTTACAACTTGGAACATTTAGGACACCAAAGTTAGGCTCCTTCTCTACCATGCAAACTAGGAGACTGGGGTAATAGCTCCCTTAATGTTTACATCTCAGAGGCTCCCAAGTCCTTGAGAAAGACAGTTCCAAGGGACAGAAGGCTTTTAAAAAGATTTGTATCTTGAAGGAGCAGGGGAATAATTTATAATTGCAACTTTCTGTTTAAAAATTTCTTCAAGAAAAGGAGCTCAATGAAAAGAAAAAGCCTGTCTGAGTTTAATGGCCCTGAAGGGAGTGTTAAGTCCATCTTGGTCAACCAGTAAGAGATGCACCTAACACTTCCCCCAGGCACTGTCTTTGTGTGCACAGCAAAAACAGCCACATAAATGCTATGAGGTCTTTCTAAATTTGCTCAGTTGTAAACTGGTTAAACTGGACCCTCTTCTCTGGAAATAGAAACTCACCCCCACTCTGGCTGAGACTATTTCAAGTTTAGACTGTTGACATAGACAGTTTGTCTTTTGTAAACAGAAATTCCCAAACTATCTCTACCTTTAACATTGAAAAAGTGTAATAACTATATTGCATTCTTTCTGCAAGGACAAGAAGATATATACATATAAAACCCTAGACATAGTAATCTATACCTAATAGATTTTCAAAAAGGTTATATTTATTGCTCAGTATTATTCACTTTAAAAAGGTACATTTTGAATTAAAGAACATATAAGATCTGAATAATTATTGAAGCAGAGGTTGTGTGTTGAGGGTCCTTGGGCTGAATTTTGCCTATAGCCACATTTTGTTTGATCTGTATGGTAATTTGCTTATTATTTGCATGTATGTTTATTTGTTTTTAATACATTTAGTTTACAATATTATTAAGTTGGAGGATTTCATACAAATATCCAAATTGAACTATTCTCTTGTTGGTGGATATTTAATTTGCTTCCAAGTTTTTGCTAATATAAAATACTGCTTGATCATGCCTTCTCTTAATGACTAATGGGTGTCTCTAAAGTAGATACTAGGATGTGTAACTGTTAGATCATGGAAGATAGACACTTAACATTAATTTAGATGTGACAAAATTGCCTCTAAAGTGCTGAACTAATCAACAGTCTACCAGAATGTGTGGTGATAACTATTTCCTAACAACTTCTCATATGTTTTATTGTGTTTCCTCCAATTAAATAAATTAAATTATATTTTATTTTGTACTTTTTGAAGATTTGTGAGGCGAATCTCTTTGCTCACAATTTTGGTGGTTTGTGTTTATTTCCATGAATTCCCTGAAGTAAAACCACTGCAATATTGTAATTAGCCTCCAATTAAATAAATTTATATTAAAAAAAGGAAAAAAAAGGAAACAAAACTTTTGAAGTATTCTTTTCCTGTGAAATATTCCTTTTTCTCCCACCTAGATTTTCCCCATTATAGTCCTCATTAATGATTCACATCATTGCTTTAATCAGTTCCTTCTTTGGATCCACAAGGTAGAATTTGTTTAATCCGTAGCACATTTATCAGATAACTGTCATGAATGTCAGATGATTCCCTGGCAGCACAAGAATGCCAGAGGAGTTACTGTGTTTAAAGTTCTAGAAACAGAATGGGAGAGGTGGGAGCATGCAGGAAACAACCTTGGCTAGTCTTTCAGTTTTTAGGAGAATAACTCTGATGCATAGTAAATGTTTGTTTAGTGAATGAATATGATACCGCTTTTGGATAACGGATTATTACAAATGTAATCAGTTCACATTCCTATATGCCTCTAATCAAATTTGCCCTTTATGACAATGAGCTAATTCCAGGGGCCTGCTTGCTCTCATTATGTTAATCCTCTAGGAGAGCACGTATTTGCTGTAGCACTTCAAAGTGTTTTTGTAAGCTTTTTGCTTGGTCACCCTTAATACCTTGGCTAATGAGATGGGAAAGGGTGGTGGGGATGGAGGGGGCCTCCTTGCTTTAGGTTTGTTTTCCTCACCCATTCCCAAGCCAAGCTAGTTATCTTCGTTTACCCATTTTGCACTTTCCTATTCAAAGAGAAGAAAGGAAAAAATAGAATATTGAGTTGTCAGCAAACACTCCGTCTTAAATAATTGAATAACAAGCACTATTATCCTAAAATAACTCCAAAAATATGTGTAACAGATAAGGAGGAAAACAAAAATCTCTTCCTTCTACACGGCAAACTGAGTGGCAGCCTGAAACCTAGCATTCATAACAGTGTACAAAACAGTGTGCCTGCATTCATTTTGTGCATGAGCATTTAACACACATTGCTGGTGGAAAATAGATCATTGTTTTAGAGAGGTCTTAACCGTCTGCATTAACCTAAAAGGCCTGAGGAATGCATGCAAGTGTAACAAGGATTATGTCTCCCAGCCCCATCCTAGGTTGTGCTCTTTTTTCATTATTTATTTTATTTTTAAATATAAATTTATTTATTTTAATTGGAGGCTAATTACTTTACAATATTGTATTGGTTTTGCCATACATTGACATGAATCCACCACAGGTGTACATGTGTTCCCCATCCTGAACACTCCTCCCACCTCCCTCCCCATCCCATCCCTCTGGGTCATCCAAATGCACCAGCCCCAAGCACCCTGTATCATGCATTGAACCTGGACTGGCATCATTTCATATATGATAATTACATGTTTCAATGCCATTCTCCCAAATCATTCCATCCTCGCCCTCTGCCACAGAGTCCAAGACTGTTCTATACATTTGTGTCTCTTTTGCTGTCTCACATACAGGGTAATCATTACCATCTTTCTACATTCCATATATATGCGTTAGTATACTGTATTGGTGTTTTTCTTTCTGGCTTACTTCACTCTGTATAATAGGCTCCACTTCATCCACCTCATTAGAACTGATTCAAATGTATTCTTTTTAATGGCTGAGTGATATTTCATTGTGTATATGTACCACAGCTTTCTTATCCATTCGTCTGCTGATGGACATCTAGGTTGCTTCCATGTCCTGGCTATTACAAACAGTGCTGCAATGAACATTGGGATACACGTGTCTCTTTCAGTTCTGGTTTCCTCGGTGTGTATGCTCAGTAGTGGGATTGCTGAGTCATATGGCAGCTCTGTTTCCAGTTTTTAAGGAATCTCCACACTGTTTTCCATAGTGGCTGTACTAGTTTGCATTCCCACCAACAGCATTTATTGCTTGTAGACTTTTGGATCACAGCCATTCTGACTGGTGTGAAATGGTACCTCATTGTGGTTTTGATTTGCATTTCTCTGATAATAAGTGATGTTGAGCATCTTTTCATGTGTTTGTTAGCCATCTGTATGTCTTCTTTGGAGAAATGTCTATTTAGTTCTTTGGCTTATTTTTTGATTGGGTCATTTATTTTTCTGGAATTGAGCTGCAGGAGTTGCTTATATATTTTTGAGATTAATTCTTTGTCACTTGCTTCATTTGCTATTATTTTCTCCCATTCTAAGGCTGTCTTTTCACCTTGCTTATAGTTTCCTTTGTTGTGCAGAAGCTTTTAAGTTTTATTACGTCCCATTTGTTTATTTTTGCTTTTATTTCCAATATTCTGAGAGGTGGGTCATAGAGGATCCTGCTGTGATTTATGTTGGAGAGTGTTTTGCCTATGTTTTCCTCTAGAAATTTTATAGTTTCTGGTCTTATGTTTAGATCTTTAATCCATTTTGAGTTTATTTTTGTATATGGTGTTAGAAAGTGTTCTAGTTTCATGCTTTTACAAGTGGTTGACCAGTTTTCCCAGCACCACTTGTTAAAGAGATTGTCTTTTCTCCATTGTATATTCTTGCCTCTTTTGTCGAAGATAAGGTGTCCATAGGTGTGTGGACTTATCTCAGGGCTTTCTATTTTGTTCCATTGATCTACATTTCTGACTTTGTGCCAGTACCATACTGTCTTGATGACTGTGGCTTTGTAGTAGAGCCTGAAGTCAGGCAGGTTGATTCCTCCAGTTCCATTCTTCTTTCTCAAGATTGCATTGGCTATTTGAGGTTTTTTGTATTTCCATAAAAAATGTGAAATTATTTGTTCTAGTTCTGTGAAAAATACCGTTGGTAGCTTGATAGAGATTGCATTGAATCTGTAGATTGCTTTGGGTAGTATACTCATTTTCACTATTTTGATTCCTCCGATCCATGAACATGATATATTTCTCCATCTATTAGTGTCCTCTTTGATTTCTTTCACCACTGTTTTACAGTTTTCTATCTATAGGTCTTTTGTGTCTCTAGGTAGAGGAGCCTGGTAGGCTACAGTCCATGAGGTCGCAAAGAGTTGGACACAACTGACCGAAAAAAAAAAAAAATACTAAGTATTTTATTCTTTTCGTTGCAATAGTGAATGGAATTGTTTCCTTAATTTCTCTTTCTGTTTTCTCATTGTTAGTGTATAGGAATGCTAGGGATTTCTCTGTGTTAATTTTATATCCTGTAACTTTACTATATTCATTGATTAGCTCTAGTAATTTTCTGGTGGAGTCTTTAGGGTTTTCTAGAGGATCATGTCATCTGCAAACAGTGAGAGTTTTAAGTCTTCTTTTCCAATCTGGATTCCTTTTATTTCTTTTTCTGCTCTGATTGCTGTGGCCAAAACTTCCAAAACTATGTTGAATAGTAGTGGTGAGAATGGGCACTCTTTTTTGTTTCTGACTTTAGTGACAAGGATTCTTCATTATCTGCAAATCAATCAATGCAATATACCACATTAACAAATTGTTAGAAGACAGTAATGATGACCCTATATGTGAGACAACAAAAGAGACACAGAGGTATAGAGTGGACTTTTGGACTCTGAGGGAGAGGGAAAGTGTGGGATGGTTTGGGAGAATGGCAATGAAACATCTATATTTTCTTGTAAGAACCGAAGCGCCAATCTATGTTCAATGTAGGATGCAGGATGCATGGGGCTGATGCACAGGATGATTCAAGTAGAGGATGTGGGGTGGGAGATGGGAGGGGGCTTCGGCATTGGGAGATTGTGTTCACCTATGGCTGATTCATGTCAATGTATGGCAAAACAAATACAGTATTGTAATTAAAAAAATAAATAAATTTAATAATAATGAAAAAAATTGAAAAATAAAAACCATATGATTATCTCAATAGATGCAGGGAAAGCCTTTGACCAAATTCAACATCCATTTATGATAAAAAGCCCTCCAGAAAGCAGGAATAGAAGGAACATACCTCAACAAAATAAAAGCTATATATGACAAACCCACAGCAAACTTTATTTATTTTAGGTGTAGCCTAAAGGCAACTTAGAAAATGATGGGAAAGAAACATCCTATCCTTGAGTCAATAGCCCTGGTTTAAGTGAGAATTCTGTTTACAGAATTGAAATGCTTTGTTCAGCCCTATTTTAAATAACTTTCTGCCAGTTCTCTTGGGAAAGCATGCCAGTTTAAAGATTTGCCTATTAGAAAAACCTTCCTGATATTCAGCCCAACTCAACAATTGATCGTTTTCTCTAATTGGTCCTTTGCTTTCGTGCGCTCCTTTGAGACCCACCGTGCAAGCACCACTCCTGATTGCTCTGTTGGCTTTCAGTTTCCAGAACTTGGTCAGCATATCTTCATTTGAAAAGCCACTGGTCAGCTCTTGAAATAGATCTCTTTCCTTTCTTTATGAGATATCTTGAAGTATATCATAGTCTTTGATCTTATGTCTTTAGAATTATGCAATGGTAGAGCAGGGAATTTCCTTAAAGACTTCCAGAATTCCCCTATTCTATTTGAAATGAGAAAAATACACCTCAGGTATGTTAAGTGACTTATTTGGAATGTGAGTAGCTGGCAACTGAAGAGCAAGAACTCAAACCTGAAATCCCAAGACAGAAATGAAAAAATGGCCACAGTTGAGGCAAATAATATAAATAAGTGAAGTGGGGTGGATGTGTGATAATAGAGAGAGTGTAGAGGACAAGTCCTTTTCATTATAGGGGATTGGAATGCTAAAGTAGGAAGTCAAGAAACACCTGGAGTAACAGGCAAATTTGGCCTTGGAATGCGGAATGAAGCAGGGCAAAACTAATAGAGTTTTGCCAAGAAAATGCACTGGTCATAGCAAACACCCTCTTCCAACAACACACGAGAAGGCTCTACACTTGGACATCACCAGATGGTCAACACCGAAATCAGACTGATTAGCTTGTATGCAGCCAAAGATGGAGAAGCTCTATACAGTCAACAAAAACAAGACCAGGAGCTGACTATGGTTCAGACCATGAATTCCTTATTACCAAATTCAGACTGAAATTGAAGAAAGTAGGGAAAACCGCTAGACCATTCAGGTATGACCTAAATCAAATCCCTTATGATTATACAGTGGAAGTGAGAAATAGATTTAAGGGCCTAGATCTGATAGAGTGCCTGATGAACTATGGAATGAGGTTCGTGACATTGTATGGGAGACAGGGATCAAGACCATCCCCATGGAAAAGAAATGCAAAAAAGCAAAATGGCTGTCTGGGGAGGCCTTACAAATAACTGTGAAAAGAAGAAAGGCGAAAGCAAAGGAGAAAAGGAAATATACAAGCATCTGAATGCAGAGTTCCAAAGAATAGCAAGAAGAGATAAGAAAACCTTCTTCAGCAGTCAATGCAAAGAAATAGAGGAGAAGAACAGAATGTGAAAGACTCGAGATCTCTTCAAGAAAATTAGAGGTATCAAGGGAACATTTCATGCAAAGATGGGCTCGATAAAGAACAGAAATAGGATGCACCTAACCGAAGCAGAAGGTATTAAGAAGAGGTGGCAAGAATACATGGAAGAACTCTATAAAAAGATCTTCAAGACCCAGATAATCATGATAATGTGATCACTCATCTAGAGCCAGACATCTTGGAATGTGAAATCAAGTGGGCCTTAGAAAGCATCACTACGAACAAAGCTAGTGGAGATGATGGAATTCCAGTGGAGCTGTTTCAAATACTGAAAGATGATGCTGTGAAAGTGCTGCACTCAATATGCCAGCAAACTTGGAAAACTCAGCAGTGGCCACAGGACTGGAAAAGGTCTGTGTTCATTCCAATTCCAAAGAAAGGCAATACCAAAGAATGCTCAAACTACCGCACAATTGCACTCATCTCACATGCTAGTAAAGTAATGATCAAAATTCTCCAAGCCAGGCTTCAGCAATACATGAACCGTGAGCTTCCTGATGTTCAAGCTGGTTTTAGAAAAGGCAGAGGAACCAGAGATCAAATTGCCAACATCCACTGGATCATGGAAAAAGCAAGAGAGTTCCAGAAAAAACATCTACTTCTGCTTTATTGACTATGCCAAAGCCTTTGACTGTGTGGATCACAATAAACTTTGAAAAATTCTGAAAAAGATGGGAATACCAGACCACCTGACCTGCCTCTTGAGAAATCTGTATGCAGGCCAGGAGGCAACAGTTAGAACTGGACATGGGACAACAGACTGGTTCCAAATAGGAAAAGGAGTACGTCAAGGCTGTATACTGTCACCCTATTTATTTAACTTATATGCAGAGTACACCATGAGAAACGCTGGGCTGGATGAAGCACCAGCTGGAATCAAGATTTCTGGGAGAAATATCACTAACCTCAGATATGCAGATGACACCACCCTTATGGCAGAAAGTGAAGAGGAACTAAAGTGGCTCTTGATGAAGGTGAAAGAGGAGAGTGAAAAAGTTGGCTTAAAGCTCAACATTCAGAAAATGAAGATCATGGCATCTGGTCCAATCACTTCATGGGAAATAGATGGAGAAACAATGGAAACAGTGTCAGACTTTATTTTTCTGGGCTCCAAAATCACTGCAGATGGTGACTGCAGCCATGAAATTACAAGACACTTACTCCTTGGAAGAAACGTTATGACCAACTTAGATAACATATTCAAAAGCAGAGACATTACTTTGCCAACTAAGGTCCGTCTAGTCAAGGCTATGGTTTTTCCTGTGGTCATGTATGGATGTGAGATTTGGACTATGAAGAAGGCTGAGCACCAAAGAAGTGATGCTTTTGAACTGTGGTGTTGGAGAAGACTCTTGAGAGTCCCTTGGACTGCAAGGAGATTTAACCAGTCCATTCTGAAGGAGATCAACCCTGAGATTTCTTTGGAAGGAATGATGCTAAAGCTGAAACTTCAGTACTTTGGCCACCTCATGCGAAGAGTTGACTCACTGGAGAAGACTCTGATGCTGGGAGGGATTGGGGGCAGGAGGAGAAGGGGAAGACCGAGGATGAGATGGCTGGATGGCATCACGGACTCAATGGACATGAGTCTGAGTGAACTCCAAGAGATGATGATGAATAGGGACGCCTGGCATGCTGCGATTCATGGGGTCACAAAGAGTTGGACACGACTGAGTGACTGAACTGAATTGAACAGAGAGGACAAGTAGGGGAGCAGTGAGGATCTGCAGAGATCTGTCCTGTGTAGAGGGGGCTGTTTCTAGTCATTATCACCACTGCCAAATATTATGAGCCCAGAAGAAACATCTGAAATCTGGGTTTTTGTGTGAAGTATCCTCATTTTTAAAATAATTTGAGCCAATTAAGATTATTTTAAAATTCTCAGCAGATAATCTAAACCATGTCTGAATCCAGCCTGTAGTGCAGTAGTTTATAAATAGTACTATAGAATCTCATGGAATTTCTGCTACATTTGCAGAATTTGTTGAGTTGCAAGTCTCCTGATAGTAATCTATTATTTTTGATTTATGGCTATGGAAGCTAAGTAAAAGGGAAAGAACATGATAGCTTTGGTTATTGGTCATCCATACCCATGTCATAGCCTCATAGTAATGAAGTAGACTCCCTCCCCCTTCAACTTAAACTTAGTTCGTGTTTTGTTTTGGCAAGTAGACACGACAACAGGACATGAAGTGAGCTTGCGTGGTTGAACTTGCCCTTTTGCATTCTTGCCTTTAGCCGTGGATAGGACGTGCCTTAGGTAATCCTGGCCCAAGGAGGATGAGTGGCAAGTGAAGCAGACATGATCTCAGATGAGAGTTTGGAGCCAAGCCCAGGTGAGGTGAGCCAAGATCAGCCAAACCCCAACCAACCTTCAGGTTTTTAAGAAATAAATCGCTTTATTAAAAAAAAAAAATCCATTGAAACTGTGTTGTTTTTTAATCACACAGTGATACCTAACTAATAGAGACTTTTTCAAGATTACACAGTAAGTGTTTGGCAGAATCAGAATTTAGTTAGGGCTATAAACCCCTGGTGCAGTGCATTTTCTTTTCTATGGCACTCTTAAATGCTGGTGATCTTCAATCTGTCACTTTCTCATTTCATTCAGCCTGCCTAATTGTCAACGTTAAGTCAGCAAAATGGACTTGATCTTTGAGTCTCCTTCACAGGGTTTTTTGCAGAGATGGTATTGGTCTCTGTGTACACCGACCACAGCTTGGAATGCAGCTTTCAGATTTCCGCAAAGACAAATGGGAATAATCTAGCTTGATTTGTTGTTAGACAATTAGGATTTTCACAACCAGAATTTGAATTTACATAAAAATTAAACCAATCTCTATGCAAGATGAAGTAGTTTAGAATTACCACTAATTTAATTGAGGTTGCTTAAGTGGCTTATAATCGGTATGATTGTTGCCAATTGCTTGCATCTTCAGCAAGGTAATCAGTACCCACTCAGCAATTTCTACCTTCAAATCAATTAAACTGTAAAACAAACTCTCTTTCTTTTAAGCAAGTTATATGGCTTGGATTTTACTTTATTCAGAGTGAGGCCTTTATTGCATTCTAATCTATTTGTCAAAAAAAAAAAATTCAGACAGTTTTCTTCAACTCTTTACTTTTGTTCTCAGTAATAGATTCTATGAAAACCATACCCTCTTTCAGCCTACTGAGAATAATAATAATACTGACCTCCTAGGGATTGTGATCAGATATAAATTATTACATGTGTACTTTTACATATATACAACAGTATCAGGCACATAGTAAATCTTATTAGCAAATTTTAAAATTCTTACTGTTATCTGCTATTAAGGTTACAACTGTTATTCTGTACGTATGTGTGTGCATATTTTAATAAGGTATGCATGAGTGCATGCTAAGTCTCTTCAGTCGTGTCTGACTCTTTGCGATCCAGTACTACTGTAGCCGGCCAGGCACCTCTGTTCACGGGATTCTCCAGGCAAGAATACTGAATTAGGTTGCCATTTCCTACAACAGGGGATCTTCCTAGCACAGGGACTGAGATCACATCTCCTGTGGCTTCTGTTTTGCAGGATTCTTTACTGCTGAACCACCTGGGAAACTATATATCTGTAGCTATATATCTATATCTTAAGGTTATTCTGCGGATGTATTTGGGTACCCAGCAGTAGAATAAATTCCCTACTATAAACCCTCAAAATGACATGGGGTTGAAAAGCTCTCTGGCTGCGATTCTAAGTGACATCAATGGCCCACTAGTTTAAGTGCTCTCATTTGCCGATCTAGGGAATTTGAATGACTGAATCATGAAAATCTGAGAATTCTCACTTGAAGAATGTGAAAGAAACATTTTCCCTTGAAAGAGCTTAATGCTTCTCAGGACAGTGCTTCTCAAACTGTAATATGTGTGCAAACTCCATAATGATACTGTAAAAGTGTAGCTTTGGATTCCATCAGTCTGGGATGGTGCTTGAGATTCTTCATTTCTAACAAACTCCCAATGATACCAAAGTACAGATACGTTTGCGTTCCTCTTGTGTAAATGTCAAGTATTAGAATGCTGGTTCATATGATAAGTCTGTATTTACTTTAGCTGAAAACTGGAGCCATATAGTTTTCAAAGCAATGGGACCATTTTACATTTTCTACCAACAATATATGAGAGTTCCAATTGCTCTACATCTTTACCTTTACTCAGTATTATTGCCTCTTATTTATTATCACTATCATTTAGCTACTCTAATGGGGTACAGTGGTAGCTCACTGAGGTTTTAATTTGCCTTCCCTTTCTTGGTGAGAATGTTGACCATCTTTCCACGTGCTTATTGAGCTTTTGTTTATCTTCTCCTTTGGAGCAGCAGTTCAAAGGCTTCATCTTTTTTTTTTTTTTAAATTGGGTTTTTGTCATATTGAATGTAAGAGCTATTTAAAACTCTGCATGCAAGTCCTCAATCAAATATATGTATTGCCAATGTTTTCTCCTAGGAAAGAGAGAAGGAGAATAACCCATACTGGGATGACTTTAAGGAAGTGTAAACTGATTACTAGCATGTGAGATGAGCATTCTTTGGCATTGCCTTTCTTTGGGATTGGAATGAAAACTGACCTTTTCTGGTCCTGTGGCCACTGCTGAGTTCTCCAAATTTGCTGGCATATTGAGTGCAGCACTTTCACAGCATCATGTTTCAGCATTTGAAATAGCTCAACTGGAATTCCATCACCTCCACCAGCTTTGTTCATAGTGATGCTTTCTAAGGCCCACTTGACTTCACATTCCAGAGTCTGGCTCTAGGTGACTGATCACACCATTGTGATTATCTTAGTCATGAAGATCTTTTTGTATAGTTTTTCTGTGTATTCTTGCCACCTCTTCTTAATATCTTCTGCTTCTGTTAGGTCCATACCATTTCTGTCCTTTATCGAGGCCATCTTTGCATGAAATATTCCCTTCATGTCTCTAATTTTCTTGAAGAGATCTCTAGTCTTTCCCATTCTGTTGTTTCTATTTCTTTGCATTGATCGCTGAAAAAGGCTTTCTTATCTCTTCTTGCTATTCTTTGGAACTCTGCATTCAGATGCTTGTATATTTCCTTTTCTCCTTTGCTTTCCGCTTCTCTTCTTTTCACAGCTATTTGTAAGGCTTCCCCCAGACAGCCATTTTGCTTTTTGCATTTCTTTTCCATGGGGATGGTCTTGATCTCTGTTTCCCGTACAATGTCACAAACCTCATTCCATAGTTCATCAGGCACTCTATCTATCAGATCTAGGCCCTTAAATCTATTTCTCACTTCCACTGTATAATCATAAGGGATTTGATTTAGGTCATACCTGAATGATCTAGTGGTTTTCCCTACTTTCTTCAATTTCAGTCTGAATTTGGTAATAAGGAGTTCATGGTCTGAGCCACAGTCAGCTCCTGGTCTTGTTTTTGTTGACTGTATAGAGCTTCTCCATCTTTGGCTGCATAGAATATAATCACTCTGATTTTGATATTGACCATCTGGTGATGTCCAAGTGTAGAGCCTTCTCTTGTGTTGTTGGAAGAGGGTGTTTGCTATGACCAGTGCCTTTTATTGGCAAAACTCTATTAGTTTTGCCCTGCTTCATTCCGCATTCCAAGGCCAAATTTGCCTGTTACTCCAGGTGTTTCTTGACTTCCTACTTTTGCATTCCGGTCCCCTATAATGAAAAGGACATGTTTTTGGGGTGTTAGTTCTAAAACGTTTTGTAGGTCTTCATAGAACCATTCAACTTCAGCTTCTTCAGCATTACTGGTTGGGGCATAGACTTGGATTACCGTGGTATTGAATGGTTTGCCTTGGAGACGAACAGAGATCATTCTGTTGTTTTTGAGATTGCATCCAAGTACTGCATTTTGGACTTTTTGTTGACCATGATAACTACTCCATTTCGGAAATAGATGGGGAAACAGTAGAAACAGTGTCAGACTTTATTTTTCTGGGCTCCAAAATCACTGCAGATGGTGATTGCAGCCATGATATTAAAAGACGCTTACTCCTTGGAAGAAAAGCTATGACCAATCTAGATAGCATATTCAAAAGCAGAGACATTACTTTGCCGACTGAGGTCCCTCTAGTCAAGGCTATGGTTTTTCAGTAGTCATGTATGGATATGAGAGTTGGACTGTGAATAAAGCTGAGTGCCAAAGAATTGATGCTTTTGAACTGTGGTGTTGGAGAAGACTCTTGAGAGTCCCTTGGACTACAAGGAGATCCAACCAGTCCATTCTGAAGGAGATCAGCCCTGGGATTTCTTTGGAAGGAATGATGCTGAAGCTGAAACTCCAGTACTTTAGCCACCTCATGCGAAGAGTTGACTCATTGGGAAAGACTCTGATGCTGGGAGGGATTGGGGGCAGGAGGAGAAGGGGATGACAGAGGATGAGATGGCTGGATGGCATCACTGACTCGATGGACCTGATTCTGAATGAACTCCAGGGGTGGTGATGGACAGGGAGGCCTGGTGTGCTGTGATTCATGGGGTTGCAAAAAGTTGGACATGGGTGAGTGACTGAATTGAATGAACTGAAAGCTGATTATCTTAAACTAAAACTTATCATCTTCAAGGCCTTCCTTGAGTGTTGAGGTTTAAAATCCAGGATTTTATTTCCTTGGCAGAAAGCCTTTGTTTGTTTGTTTGCTTGTTTTTAACCACTTGATTCCTTTAGTCAGCAAGCAATTCATCATTATCAATGTAAACCTGGCAGTGATGCAAGAGCAGAGCAGACCTCCACCTCCTTCAATTCAGTCCACCCTAATCCCCTGCCCTTACTAAGTCTCTTTATTACAGAGTATGTTATCTCAGAGATGAAAAAGGTGTCTCCCAAGGGACTGGAATACTGCTCTTCTTTTATGAGATTATAAAATATGGAAGAATTCTTCAGGAAACTGAATCCATTTCATAAAAACAACTCCCAGGTTATCTTTTTTGAAGACCTTGGAGATGCTGGCACTGTATGAAGGCTCCAGGTCACTGACAAGTCCCAAAGAACATGATTCTCCACCAAATGAACATGGATTTACACTGTGGCCAAACCATACTGAATCTGTTTCCATACTAGAGTAGCACAGTGTATTTGCTCTATAAATTTAATGTCTTGAGTTGAATTGTCAGAGTGAGAAAAGAAAGGAAAGTTACAAGTCAGAGGCTAATGAGAAGATTGTACCTCCTCATGATAACAATGATAACAATAATTAATATAAGGAAGATACCTGCTCTGTATCACTGTATATTCAAAGCTAAGGATAGTGCCAGGTATCTAGTAGATACATGTCTGACATTAGTTGAATCAGGAAACTAATTCTTCACTAGGTACCTGTCACTTTAATAGCTTAACAGATATTGTCCCACTTAGTCCTTACCATCCTTCTTCCACAAAAACATCCAATAACTGATGTTATTTCAGTCTTACAAATAATAAAACTGAAGTTCAGACAGAACAGGTTATCAGCCCTAGCTCACACAGCTGTGGGGATTTAACAGAAACTCAGACTTTTTAATGCTTAACCACTATGCAAAACTACCCAAAAAGTAAAAGAATGAAATTAAACCGCTTTTTTTCTAACTATACTTAATAATGTAAGGATGCTGCAAACTTAATTTCACACACACACACACACACACACACACACACACACACACACACACACCATCCCTTTAAGTTCTTTTCTATATAAAACCTAAAGTGACTAAACCTAAATTTAAAAAAAAATTATTGGGGCATAGTTGATTTACAATGTTGTTAGTTTCTGCTGTACAGTAGTCACTTATACATATAAATATATTCTCTCTTGTTTAGATTCTTTTCCCATATAGATCATTATAGAATACTGAATAGAGTTCCCTGTGCTATACAGTAGACCTTTATTATCTATTTTATATATAATATCAGGTATATGTGACTCTCTTTCTGAGTTTCCTTGTGTATAGTCCAATTGAAAAATAGTAAAAGCATATTCTGAGTGAGGAGTCCATCAAAAATGTTTCCTATGCAGCTATTTTATTATTTGCTGCTAGAATGAGTATATATCCCTACACAAAGATATATTAAAGTCTGTTACATCAAAAATGATGACATTCATCTTTACATTTTCAGAGTCTGGCTTCCTCTGGCACACTGTAGTGCTCAGTAATTTCTAACTGAGCTACCACAGCTATCACAATTGTATTACTTTGGTATACATTTTGTTGCAGATTATTACAACACTAACTTAAATCATTAGTATGTATGTTTGTGTGCATGAATATGTGTGTGCCTTTGTCTGTATGCACAAAATAGTTAAAAGCTCCTTACCTCTAGGAACTTACATTATATTTCAGGGAAGAAGACAATAAAAATAAGATATCATATAGTATGTTAGAAGGTAATAAATTATATTGTTGTTGTTCAGTCGGTCAGTCATGTCTGACTCTTTGTGACCCCATGGACTGCAGCATGCCAGGCTTCCCTGTCCTTCTCCATCTCCTGAAGCTTGCTCAAACTCATGTCCATTGAGTCAGTAATGCCATTCAACCATCTCATCCTCTGTCATCCCCTTCTCCTGCCTTCACTTTCCCAGCATCAGAGTCTTTCCTAACAAGTCAGCTTTTTGCATCAGGTGGTCAAAGTATTGGAGCTTCAGCTTCACCATCAGTCATTCCAGTGAATAGTCAGGATTGATTTCCTTTAGGATTGACTGGTTCAATCTCCTTGCAATCTAAAGGACTCTCAAGAGTCTTCTCCAACACCACAGTTCAAAGAAATTTTATAGGTAAAAATAAAAGCAGCCAAAACATATAGTGAGTAATGAAGAGGAGGTTTCCATTTTAAACTGGGAAATCAGAAAACCTCACTAAGAAGGTGACATTTTAACAAAGATTTAAAAGAGATGAAAGAAGAAATTATATGAATTTATTATAGGAACATTCTAGGCAGAGAACCAGTTAATGTGATATATGTAAGGCAAATCTAGAATTCAAAGAAGAGATCCCTCTGGTGATAAATATGAGGAATTGTCACATATAAATGATATTTAAAACCAAGGGATGAAATGAGATAAACTAAGGAGGGAAATGGAGAAATCAAACATCCAAGGTATGGGGGAAGAGGTAAGGTTCCAATGTTAAGAGGAACAGGAGAAATCAGCAGGAATTGCAACTCAAATAGGAGGAAGGTCAGGTAATAATGACCTGAAATACAAAAAACAACATGCTTCATGGAAAAAGCAATAATGTAAAATGGTTATTCTGTCTGTAATCTTCTCATACCAACCCATTTTCCATAATATAGCCAGAGCAGTCTTCTTAAGCAAAAGTCCTATCATATTATATTCCTCCTTAAAATATCCACATTGCATATAAAATAAAATTCAGTCTTCCTAGCATGGTTTATCAGGAGTGTCAGTGCACTGGATTCCAGTCATTTCTCCAATCTCATTTCTTACTATACCCTTCATAGTTAATTCATTCAGAAAACTTGTTTAACACCTCTTGCATTCTAAGCACTGTCCTGGATACTGAGCCGGAGAAGGCAATGGCATCCCACTCCAGTACTCGTGCCTGGAAACTCCCATGAATGGAGGAGCCTGGTAGGCTGCAGTCCATGGGGTTGCTGAGTCAGACATGACTAAGCAACTTCACTTTTACTTTTCACTTTCATGCATTGGAGAAGGAAATGGCAACCCACTCCAGTGTTCTTGCCTGGAGAATCCCAGGGACGGAGGAGCCTGGTGGGCTGCGGTCTGTGGGGTCGCACAGAGTCGGACATGACTGAAGTGACTTAGCAGCAACAGCAGCACATACTGAGCAGAGGATATTGTAGAAGACATGGGAGGCGTCTGTCTTCATGGAATGTACAGTTTATTGGATTTGAAGGAAATATATGATTAGATACATAGGTAAATGAAGTGGATACTAAGCTCTATGGGAATATGATCTGTCCTGTTTTCTGCTCTATCCTCAGCAACAAGAATAAGATCTTAAACATAGGTGAGGTGGTCAGTTGATATTTGTTGAATAAATGACTGAATAAAGGAATTTCAGATGGCAATATGTAAAATACAGGATATGACATGAGAGTTCACTGGTGGTTGAGAGCTGGTTATTTGGTTAGTCTGATCATGAAAGCCCAAGACCTCCCATTCTAATTTCCAGCCATTTGGAACTTCTTTCTGTTTGTCAAAGATAATATGTTCTGCATGGTCCCTAGTGTTTGGAATATGCTATTCTTTTTTTCCAGGAGTATTCTTTTTCCCTAGCTGTAACATCAATTCTTTGCCTAGCCAGTTCTGACCTTACAGTTGAATATTAAGCTTAGCTTTCAATTCCTCTGAAAAGCCTTCCCATGTCCATTCACTCCTTAAACTAAGTTAGGTGCTTTCTGTGCTTAGTCTGATAGTAGCTCTTGTCTTGTATTTTCAGTGATACCCATATATAAAAGGAAATAGTAGAGAAGGAAGGAACCAGCTATGATTAATTACGGCAAAAGTGTTTGTAAGTCATGCTCTTCCATGGCCTTTGATAGCACAAAACGTAGATGTTCTATGGATGGAGATACATGCAGTCCTATTGTTTTCACAATAGTTTGTGGATTTCAGGATTCTTTTCTCCCTAATTCTCTATCACAAGCACCTAACTTGTTTGTTTTTCTCTTTATTTATGTATTTATTTATGTATCACCTTTTTTACATCAAGTCTAACAGGAACCAGCACCAGTATCCATCAGTAGCTGTAAAACCAGAACTGCAGCATCAGCTCTTTGGAATTAATATCTCAGTTTTAGAGAAAGAAAAGACTTCATCAATCCTCTTTCTTGGTTTTTCTAAGCTACTATAGGTCACATGACATTTTTGTCTGTTTGTTTTATTTTGGCTTGGTTTTATTTTTTGGCTTTTAATGTCTGATGAATTCTTCTGCCTGATAAACGTGTACTTCCCCCTTATACACATAAAATTTTACATACAATTTCTAGAGAACCCTGAGGCTGCTTATGGCTGAGATCCCCTGATAGATCTCAACCTTTAACTATAAAAGGCGAGGAACTTGGTTGTGCAACTCAGGGGTCTTTAAAGGAAGAAGGAACTTTTGGAGTGAAAGGTCATGCTGTCATTCTGGTTTATGAGAGGAGAGGGACACCCAGCCCCTACCCAGATGGTAGGAACAGTGAAGGATATATGTGTAGTCTTTGCCAATCCTCACACCCTCCAGGGCTTCCCAAGGGGCTCGGTGGTAAAGAACCTGCCTGCCAATGCAGGAGACAAGTATTCAGTCCCTGGGTTGGGAAGATTCCCTGGAGAAGGAAGTTGCAATCCACTCCAGTATTCTTGCCTGGGAATCCCATGGATAGAGGATCCTGGCAGGCTACAGTCCATGGCATCGCCAAGAGTGGGGCACGACTGACTAAGCATGCATGTACAACCTCCAATAGTAAAATAACCTTTAACAGATAAAATGAGTTTTCTGTTGAGTAAGAAAAGGGGTCCCATCAGTCCAGCCACTGGGAAACAAGTAAGGTGATGCAGCCTGGAACTGTAAGGCAAGCCTCCAAGATGTTCTTGGGAGTTTGGCCAGTCATGACAAGTTGATTTGACTATTGATGCACCTGCTATATCAAACCACCAGGATCCATTCTATCATATTATGAAATAATAAAATGGGAATTTAAAATAGTATGAAATAGATGAAAACATAACACTGCATTTACTAACACAGATGGTTTATGGTGTCACATTTAGCCTTGCTTTGGTCCTGACAGCACCGTCTGCATTCATCATCTTAGCATAGGAATATCAGAGACGAGGCATATAACCACAACCTCAAGTACTCTGAATCACTGCATTTGACTCTGGGATTTTTAAACTGGCTTGCTTCTGAAAAGCATGAAGAGAAATGTGCTTTCTATTAAGAATTTTGGCAAATAATTGCGTTATTGGAGCACAGTCTTTTAGAGTCAGCACTTTGTATCCAATTACCAGTGAACGTAATGGATGGTTCCTCTGGCTTGTCATTTCTGCTCTGCAGGCACTTAAGATAATCCTCTGTAACTTTTCCGATTAAAGTGAATTTATTACTGGCAAAAATATTCCTGGAGTTGGATGCTCTCTTCAAATGAAGAACATGGTAAACATGCCAACTGGAAATGGGCTTTTCCCAAACTGCTTGTTCTCTCAAGCAGAAGAGGCCCTTAAAAAGAGAGAAAGTGTAATCAGCATAACCTGAATCTTTTGCCTAATTAGTGACAAATTGACTGGATTGAACTTGAGACTTGTCTTTTCCAGATATGTTTCTGCTACTGCCTTTCTGAATTTCCCATGGGAAGTCACCTAAATCTCTCAGGCTTTCTTGTTTTAGATCAAATGTCCACTCTGTCTCTTATTATGGCATTCAAGTCACTCTAAACTTCAGTTCTATTATTTGTAAGAAGAGAATAACACCTCTCTCAAAATGCCATGCAAGTTTAATGAATCATGGATTAAAATACTTAAAACTGAAGCTAGCACAGAGCAGACACTCGGATGATTATTGTTCAGTTCAGTTCAGTTCAGTCGCTAGGTCATGTCAGACTCTTTGCGACCCCATGAATCACAGCACACCAGGCCTCCCTGTCCATCAACCAACTCCTGGAGTTCACTCAGACTCATGTCCGTCGAGTCAGTGATGCCATCCAGCCATCTCATCCTCTGTCATCCCCTTCTCCTCCTGCCCCCAGTCCCTCCCAGCATCAGAGTCTTTTCCAATGAGTCAACTCTTCGCATGAGGTGGCCAAAGTACTGGAGTTTCAGCTTTAGCATCATTTCTTCCAAAGAAATCCCAGGGCTGATCTCCTTCAGAATGGACTGATTGGATCTCCTTGCAGTCCAAGGGACTCTTGATTGTTGTTATTCTATCTCAAATAAGTGAAAGTATGGAGAAGCAGACAGATGGATCAAACAAGTCAGTTGAAATATTACTCAGTTTTCTACATTAGCACTGGTATTTTAATGTTTTATCTCAAAATACTATTTTTCCTTTATTTGTTTTTTTGAAACAAAGATATTCCCATGAAATATGGTTTAAATGTCAATGTTCTTTTTATGATAAAATATTCTCCTTTGTTGTTTTTTTATTTTGTAAATATATAATATCAAATGTTAGTTTTAAATTAAATCATAGGAGTGAAGAAATAATTATCAATATTTTAGTACTGGACAATAAAAAGCTATGATTAGTATGGTAGTCAGAAAAATCTATGTCATCATCTACAGAAATGAGTTTGAGCAAGCTCCAGGAATTGGTGATAGACAGGCAAGCCTGGCGTACTGCAGTCCATGGGGTTGCAAATAGTTGGACACGACTGAGTGACTGAACTGACTCACCACTCTAGTATTCTTGCCTGGTCCATGGACAGAGGAGCCTGGCAGACTACAGTCCCTGAGGCTGCAAAGAGTTGGACACGACTGAGCAACTAACACACTCATGAAATTAAGATTGTGAATCAGTTGGTAAGGTATTTTCCCTGGGTCATCTAGGCGAGCCCAGTATAACTGCAAGGGTCCTGAAAAGTAGAGAAGTGAAATGGAAGTGGAGGTTAGTGAGATGGGATATGTGAAAGACTATAGACTCGCCACTGCTGGCTTTGAAAATGGAGGAAGGAAATCACAGACCGAGAAAAATAGAATGCCTCCAGATTCTGGAAAAGAATAGGAAACAACTTCTCCCTTAGAGTCTCCAATAAGGCATGCAGCCCTGTGAACACCTTGATTTTAGTCCAGTGAGGTCTGTGTTGGTTTTCTGACCCAAAGAGTTATAAGAAAGTAAATTTGTGTTGTGTAAAGCACTTGGTTTGTGGGAATTTGTTATACCAGTTGTTGGCTGAAGTAAAATGCACAACTTGAAAGTTGCTATGTAAGTTTTATTTAGAGACCTTTCTGAAAACTATAGCCCTAGAGACAGCTTTTCAAGTATTTCTGAGGAACTGTTCCAAAGAGGTAAGGGAGAAGCGAGGATATATAGGAATTTTTTTTGGGGGAGGGGGCTGGAAAAAAATGGATTTGAACATCAAAAGATTACTCCTAATCATAGAAACAGACTCTAAGTTAATGCTTTTAGTGCTTTTCTATGTATGGGATGCTATAAGAGTCTGGGTTCATTCAAATTATTCTTTAGGTATGCATCTTAGCTAACCATGACCATAATGCTTCAAATATTTCTCTACCCTGAATTTCCTTCATGGTGTACTGTTGGGGCTGTGTATATTTGTGTGTATGGGGGTGGGGGGCAACTGAAGTGGCTGAGGGTTTGATCTTTGTTTACTGGAATGGCAGGCACACAGTAAATGGAAACTAATACAACTAGCAATAGTAATTGTGTCTTATTTGTATAAAACATATTTGCATATGACTTATTTGTATAAGTTGACAAACATGTTTTCATATGTTTTTGAACACGGAGAGATACTCAGTCCTCCTGATGTGAATAGACAAGCCAGTGTTTCAAAGCAGTGAGGAGGCTATTTCAGTAATCTTGGCTTAAACCTGGATGTTGTGAATTAAATATTTGTGTTCCTTCCAAATCTACATTTTGAAATCCTACCTCTGAATGTGATACTGTTAGAAGATGGGTCCTTTGAGTGGTGATTATATCATGAGGTAGACCCCTCATGAATGGAATTTGTGCTTTATGAAAGAGATGCCACAGGGCTCCCTAGCCCCTCTCACCATGTGAGGATATAATGAAAAGTGTGCAACCCAGAAGAGGGGTCTTACCTGATCAGACTGGCACTCTGATCTCAGACTTCTTGCTTCTATTCCCATTGCTTGTAAGCTACCCAGACTGCTTACAATTCCTTGTTGTAGAAGCTCAAATGGACTAAGACACTGGGTCAGTGGAAATAACAGGATTTGATCATATTCTAGATGTATTTTGAAGTTAAAGTCATTGATGTTTGCTGGCACATGGACTGTGGACGTGAGAAAAAGAAAGATAAAATATGACTGTGATATTTTGGACCTTACCATTAACTGAGTGACTGGATGGAGTAGATCCGGGAATAATTAGAAGTTTAATTTTAAACATATTGCATTTGAAATGTCTAATAGGTGTAAACAGAGAATTCAACTGGACAGTTGGATGTATAAGTCTGGAATTCTAATATGAAATGGTATGAATTTAGGAACCATTAACATGTCAGTGGTGTTGAAAGTCCCAAGACTGGATGAGACAACTGGGAGAGAATATATAGAGTAAAAAGATTTAGAATTGAGCTCTGAGGTATGACAACTCTGAGGGCTGGGAGATAAAAAGAAACAGCCAAGAAGCCTCAGAGAATTTGCTGAAAGAGATAAAAGAACAAGAGGGAAGTGAAATCAAGTGAAGATACTGGCAATTCATTCTTTTATGTTGCTTTTAAGTCACGTGGTATGAGTAAAACTTGTAGACCTAAAGATATCATTCTTCTATATCAGCATTTCCCAACTGAACCACAACCGGTATTTTGGACCAGATACTTTTTTGTTGGGGGTGGTTATCCTGGGCATTGCAGGATGTTTAGCAACATTGCTGGTCAACATGTACTATATGTTGCGACATATGGCCCCAGTTGCAACAACCAGAAAGTCTTCAGACATTGGCAGATTTCCTTTTGGAGACAGAATGATTTCCAGTTGAGAACCATTGCTCTGTTATGTTATTGTCAGTCACTCTTTGCAACCCCATGGACTGTAACCTGCCAGGCTCCTCTATCCATGCAATTCTCCAGGCAAGAGTACTAGGGTGGTTAGCTATTATCCTTCTCTGGGGGATCTTCCAACCCAGGGGCTGAACCTGGATCTTCTGCCTTACAGGTGGATTCCTTACTGTCTGAGCCATCAGGAAATCTATCTCTGGTAAACATGCACTACTTGTCAGTAACATGGTCCCAGTTGCAACAACCATAAAGTCTCCAGGCATTGGCAGATTTACTTTTGGAGATAGAATGATCTGAAAGTTGAGAACCACTGTTCTAAATATATTCTAATGTACCTTCTTCTTGTTTATTAGCTCCTGCTAAGATGAGAGCTCAGCAAGCTGGGAGAAGAAAATTTTTGGTGCTCATAATAATCCTCTAATCCTCTATTATGAAGGTAGGGACTCATCAACAGAATGTCAGCAGCCTTCCCTCTAGACAGAAGGGCAGACCATCCATTTCATGGCTGAATTATCTTTCAATGATAGCTTGATTAGCATAATTTTCTACCAGGGCATCTCTGATCACTTCTCACAAAAACTGATTCTACCAATCTCTAGGGTAAAATGGAGGTCCTCTGGCTTGATTTTGTCAAGCAGTTGTCTAGACTCTGAAGTGCCTAATTAACTTTGTTTTCTTGGTGTCTCTGTGCCTGGAGGACCAGAAACAGTTCCATGCCCTAGAGAAATAATTTCCTAGTGAGGTAATTAGAGGTACTGCCGTCATACCATTGACCACTGGAGTTGAAAAAGTGAGGACACAGAAGCGCTTAGGGATTTTTGTCAATCTATTTATGAAAAGGATAAAATGGAAAATAAAAAGAAGCAGATATATAAATAAGGAAGGAAGCACCACACAGCTCGAAATCAGAAAATGCCTACATGCGTGGGAGATATAGAAGATGATAATTATGGCAATGATAATTATGTCTCATTTGCACAACAGCTGTTTATTTAGTGTCTCCTTGAGTGGTTCTTGTCAAGTGGTTCTGTTCCTAGCGCTTGAGAATATGATGGTAACAAAACAGAAATAAATTCTGCCCTCAAGATGCTTTCATTCTAGTGGGAGCTATTATAAACAATATAAGTTATTGTCTCAGTCTGTTTCGGCTACTGTTTAAGAATACCACAGGCTGGTGGCTCATAAACAACTGAAATTTATTTCGCACCGTTCTGGAGGAGGGAAAGTTTAAGAAGAAGATGCTGGTAAATTCAGTGCCTGGTGAGAGTCTGCTTCCTGGTTCCACCAATGACTAACTTAGAGCAAGGGATCTCTCTGAGTTCTCTTTTATAAGGGCACTTATCTCATCATGAGAACTCTACCCTCATGACCTGAAAGTGAAAGTGAAGTCGCTCAGTCCTGTCTGACTCTTTGTGACCCCATAGACTGTAGTCTACCAGGCTCCTCTGTCCATGGGATTTTCCAGGCAATAGTACTGGAGTGGATTGCCATTTCTTTCTCCAGGGGATCTTCCCAACCCAGTTTTTGACCCAGGGATCGAACCTGGGTCTCCCACATTGTAGACAGATGCTTTGCCATCTGAGCCCAAAGACCTCACACTTAATGCCATTACATTGAACTTTAGGTTTCAAATTATGAATTTCAGGAGGACACAGATTTTTCAGTTTAAAGCAGTTACCAAGTGATAATGCTAGAGAGAAAAAAAAAAAAAAGTTTGTGAAAGGAAGATATAAAATACTGAAGAGATTGATATTTTAGTGAGGATTACCAATAAAGGAGTTAAGAAATAGCATTCCAGAAGTAGAGAAGAGCAAGTTCATAAGGAAACATGCCTGGCATGTTGAAGGAACAGCAGGAAAAACAGTATAGCTCAGAAATTAAATGGACAAAAAGCAGTAGAATGTAATATAAGGTCAGAAAGTTAATAGGAAACCAGGTAAGATAAGATTTGTAGTTCTTGGTTTGTTGTTTTCAGTCACCAAGTCATACTCGACTCTTTAGAGGCCCATGGACTGCAGCACACCAGGATCCTCTGCCTTCCACTATCTCCTGGAGTTTGCTTAGATTCATCTCGATTGAGTAAGTGATGCTATCTCACTGCACTTTACTTTCAACAACAAATACATCCACAACTGAGAGTTGTTTCTGCTTTGGGTCAGCTGCCTCATTCTTACTGGGGCTCTTAGTAATTGCCCTCTGTTTCTCCCCAGTAGCATACTGGATACCATCCAATCTCAGTTCAGTTCAGTCACTCAGTCATGTCTGACTCTTTGCAACCCCATGGACTGAAGCATGCCAGGCTTTTCACTCTCCTCTTTAATTTTCATCAAGAGACTCTTTAGTTCCTCATTGCTTTCTGCCATTAGGGTAGTGCCATCTGCAAATCTGAGATTATTGATATTTCTCCCTGCAGTCTTGATTCCAGCTTGTGCTTCATCCAGTCTGGCATTTCCAGTGATGTACTCTGCATATCCATAACCTCAGATATACAGATGACACCACCCTTATGGCCTAAAGCAAAGAGGAACTAAAGAGGCTCTTGATGAAAATTAAAGAGGAGAATGAAAAAGTTGGCTAAAACTCAACATTCAGAGAACTAAGATCATGGCATCAGGTCTTATCATTTCATGGAAAATAGGTGGAGAAACAAGGCAAACAGTGAGAGACTTTATTTGCTTGGGTTCCAAAATACTGAAGATGGTGACTGCAGCCATGACATTAAAGGACACTTGCTCCTTGGAAGAAAAGCTGCAACCAACCTAGACAGCATATTAAAAAGCAGAGCCATTATTTGCCAACAAAGGTCCTTCTAGTCAAAATAATGATTTTTACATAAGTCACGTATGGATGTAAGAGTTGGACTGTAAAGAAAGCTGAATTGATGCTTTTGAACTGTGGTGTTGGAGAAAAGTCTTGAGAGTCCCTTGGACTGCAAGGATGTCCAACCAGTCTATCCTAAAGGAAATCAGTCCTGAATATTCACTGGAAGGACTATTGCTGAAGCTGAAATTCCAATACTTTGGCTACCTGATGCGAAGAGCTGATTCATTTGAAAAGACCCTGATGCTGGGAAAGATTGAAGGCAGGAGGAGAAGGGGATGACTGAGGATGAGATGGTTGGATGGCATCACTGACTTGATGGACATGAGTTTGAATAAGCTCCAAGAGTTGGCGATAGACAGGGAAGCCTGGCATGCATTTCATGGGGTTGCAAAGAGTCGGCCATGACTGAGTGACTGAATTGAACTCTGGATATAATTTAAATAGGGTGACAGTACACAGCTTTGAGGTAGTCCTTTCTCAATTTGGAACCAGTCTCTTGTTCCATGTCCAGTTCTAACTTATGTTTCTTGACCTGCATACAGACTTCTCAGGAGGCAAGTAAAAGGTCTAGTGTTCCCCATCTCTTGAATTTTCCACAGTTCGTTGCGATCCACACAGTCAAAGACTTTGGCATAGTCAGTGAAGCAGAATTAGATGATTTTTTCTGAAATTCTCTTGCTCTTTCAATGATCCAAACTGTGAGCAGTTTGATCTCTGGTTCCTCTGCCTTTTCTAAATACAGCTTAAACATCTGGAATGTCATAGTTTATGAACTTTTGAAGCCTGGCTTGGAGAATTTTGAGCATTACTTTGCTTATGTGTGAAATGAGTGCAATTGTTTGGTAGCTTGAACATTATTTGGCATTGTCTTTCTTTGGGATTGGAATGAAAACTGTCCTTTTTCAGTCCTATGGCCACTGCTGAGTTTTCCAAATTTGCTGGCATATTGAGTACAGCACTTTCACAGCATCATCTTTTAGTATTTGAAATAGCTCAGCTGGAATTCAATCACCTCCACTAGCTTTGTTTGTAGTGATGCTTCCTAAGGCCCACTCCAGGATGTCTGGCTCTAGAACTGTGATCACATCATCGTGGTTATCTGCATCATGAAGATCTTTTCTGTATAGTTCTTCTGTGTATTCTTGCCACCTCTTCTTAATATCTTCTGTTTCTGTTAGGTCCATACCGTTTCTGTCCTTTATTGTGCCCATCTTTGCATGAAATGTTCCCTTGGTATCTCTGATTTTCTTGAAGAGATCTTTAGTCTTTCCTATTCTATTTTTACCTCTGTTTCTTTGCACTGATCACTAAAGAAGACTTTCTTATCTCTCCTTGCTATTCTTTGGAACTCTGTATTCAGATGGGTATATCTTTCCTTTTCTCCTTATCATTTGCTTGTCTCCTTTTCTCAGTATTTGTAAGGCCTCCTCAGACAATCATTTTGCCTTTTTGCATTTCTTCTTCTTGGTGATGGTTTTGATCACTACTCCTATACAGTATCAGGAACCTCCATGCATAGTTCTTCAGGTACTCTATGTATCAGATATAATCCCTTGAATCTATTTGTTATATCCACTATATAATTGTAAAGGATTTGATTAGGGTCATACCTGAATGGTCTAGTGGTGGCTTTTATTCTGAATAATATGGGAAGCCAGTGCAAGGTGTTAAACAGAATGACGTGATTATATTTTAAAAAGCTAAATCTTACTGCTGTGTTGAGAATAGACACTCAAGGGGTAAGAGCAGAAGCAAGACTAGTTGGAACTATTCCAGTAATCCAGGAGATAAAGGGTGGTGTATGAATCGTGCTGATGGCAGTGAGGATGGTATGAGCTATACAAAGGTAAATAGTATATTGGGGCAAACAAAAAATTTACAGATGTAATGAATGATGCCTGAGATTAGTTTTTAAATATTTTAGGGAAAAAAAAACATGAGGGAATATAAGAATGAAATTTAGAAAATGTTGATAAATGTTGAGGTTGAACACTTTGTACATCAGAGATCATTATGCTTTTCCTTTTATTCTAGTATAATTTTTAAATTGTCACAACAAAAGACAAACTTTGCTAGAATATAATCTCTGTGTTAACAGATACTTTAGCTGCTTTGTTCATGGAAATATACCAAGTATAATGAGCATGACATTGCATATGCTTAATAAATTTTTGTAAATGACAAAATAACTTAAGGCACTATGTAGGAGAAAAGTTTCCTGAATGCCAAGCACTTTGTATATTGGAATTAACTGGCAAAAAGACCAGGAGCAGCTATTATCCAAGTGACAATTTTTATTGAAGTATGGTTGATTTACAATATTGTATTATTTTCAGATGTACAACAGAGTGGTTCAAAATTTTTACTGTTTACACTCCACTAAAAGTTATTACAAGATAATGGCTATAACTCCCTGTGCTATACAATATATCCTTGTTGCTTATTTATTTTAAACAGTAATTAGTATCACTTAATCAAATAACCTAGTTTGCCAACCTCTCTCCTCTCCCCGTTAGTAACTACTAGTTTATTTTCTATATGTGTGATTCTGTTTATGTTTTGAATATATATCCACTTGTGTCATTCTTTAGATTCTACATGCAAGTTTTAACATACAGTATTCACCTTTCTCTGTCTACTTATTCACTAAGCATAATATTCTCTAGGTCCATCCACAAATGGCAGAATTTCCTTCTCTTTTAGTCTGAGTAATATTCCATTGTACATGTATACAACATCATCTTTATTCATTTGTCTGTTATTGGGAATTTGGGTTGCTTCCATATCTTAGCTATTGTATGTAATCCTACTATGAACATTGGTACATGTATCTGTTCAAATCAGTGTTTTTATTTTTTCTGGATATATACCCATGGGTGGAGTTCCTGGATTATATGGTAGTTCTATTTTTAGTTGTTTGAGGAACCTCTTGTTTTTCATAGTCACTCTATAAATTAAGACTCCTGCAAATAGCCATTCTGAAGATAGTTGTGGAGTAATATCCCATTGTTATTTTAATTTTCATTCTCTAATAATAGTGATGTTGAGCATCTTTTTATGTGCTTGTTAACCATCTGCATGTCTTCTCTGTAAAAATGTCTATTTAGATCTTCTGTCCATCTTTTGTTTGGATTTTTAAAAAAACATTGAATTGTATGTGCTACTTATATATTTTTATATTATCCCCCTTTGGATATATCATCTATAAATATTTTCTCCCTTTTCATAAGTTGTCTTTTCATTTTATAGATGGTTTCCTTTTCTGTGTTAAAGCTTTTAAGTTTAATTATGTCCAAATTGTTTATTTTTGCTTTAATTTCATTTGCCTTGAGAGAGATATCTATAAAAATATCACTATAATTTTTGTGAAAGAATGTTCTGCCTTTGTTCTCTTTTAGGAGTTGTTTTTTTTTTTTAGTTTCAGGTATTTCAAAGGTATTTAAGTCACTTTGAGTTTATTTTTGAAAATGGTTTGAGGTTATGTTCTAATCTCACTTTCCATAAACTTGTCCAGTTTTTCCAGCACCACTTGCTAAAGAGACTATCCTTTCTCCACTGGATATTTTTGCCTCCTTTGTTGTATATTAAGTAACCATAGGTGTGATTTTTGGAATCTCTATTTTGTTTCATTGAACCAATGTCTATTTTTGCACCAGTACTGTGCTAATTTATTATTGTAGCTTTGTAGCATAGTTTGAATCTGGGAGTACTCTACCTTCAGCTTTATTCTTTTTTCTCAACATTGCTTTGGAAATTCAGGAGCTTTTGTGGTTTCATGTGAATTTTAGGATTATTTGTTCTAGTTCTGTTAAAAATATAATGAGTATTTTGGTGGGGATTGCATTTAATCTCTAACTTGGGTAATATGACCGTTTTAACAATACTAATTCTGCTAATCTAAGTACATATGATATATTTCCCTTTTAGTGAATCATTATCAATTTCCTTCATCAGAGTCTTATAGTTTCCAGAATATGGGTCTTTCATATCTTTGGTTAAGTTTATTCATAAGTATTTTTTTTGTGATTTTAAGTGGGATTGTTTTTTAACTTCCCTTTATGTTAATTCCTTATTGGAGTATAGGAATGCAAAATTTCTGATCTTGTATCCTGCAACCTTGCTGAATTAATATATTCTAATAGTTTTTAATAGATGGGGAAACAGTGGAAACAGTGTCAGACTTTATTTTGGGGGCTCCAAAATCACTGCAGATGGTGACTGCAGCCATGAAATTAAAAGACGCTTGCTCCTTGGAAGAAAAGTTATGACCAACCTAGATAGTATATTCAAAAGCAGAGACATTACTTTGCCGACTAAGGTCCATCTAGTCAAGGCTATGGTTTTTCCTGTGGTCATGTATGGATGTGAGAGTTGGACTGTGAAGAAGGCTGGCACTGAAGAATTGATGCTTTTGAACTGTGGTGTTGGAGAAGACTCTTGAGAGTCCCTTGGACTGCAAGGAGATCCAACCAGTCCATTCTGAAGGAGATCAGCCCTGGGATTTCTTTGGAAGAAATGATGCTGAAGCTGAAACTCCAGTACTTTGGCCACCTCATGTGAAGAGCTGACTCATTGGAAAATACTTTGATGCTGGGAGGGATTGGGGGCAGGAGGAGAAGGGGACGACAGAGGATGAGATGGCTGGATGGCATCACTGATTCAATGAACATGAGCCTGAGTGAACTCCGGGAGTTGGTGATGGACAGCGAGGCCTGGCGTGCTGCGATTCATGGGGTCGCGAAGAGTCAGACATGACTGAGCGACTGAACTGAACTGAACTGAATAGTTTTTATCTGGAGACCTTAAAATATATAGAGTACTGTGTCATCTACAAGCAGTGACAGTTTTACACTTTCCCTCCATTTGGGATCCCCTGGTAGCTGAGCTGGTAAAGAATTCGTGTGCAATGCAGGAGATCCAGTTCAATTCCTGGGTTGGAAAGATCCCCTGGAGAAGGGATAGGCTACCCACTTCAGTATTCTTGGGCTTCCCTGGTGGCTCAGCTGATAAAGAATCCATCTAAAATGTGGGAGACCTGGGTTCGATCCCTAGGTTAGGAAGATCCCCTGGAGAAAGGAATGGCTACCCACACCAGTATATTGGCCTGGAAAATTCCATGAACTGTGTAGTCCAGGGGATTGCAAAGTGTCAGACACAACTGAGCAACTTTCATTTTCACTTTAATTAGGATCCATTATATTTATTTTTCTTGTTTTATTATTGTGGCTTAGACTTCCAGTACTATGTTAAATAGAAGCAGCAAAAGTTGGTATCCTTATTTCTGAATTTAGCAGGAAGGCTTTGCTTTTCACCATTGAGTATTATGTTGGCTGTGGGTATGTCATAAATGGCCTTTATTGCATTGAGATTATTTGCTCTGTTCCCATGTTGGTTAGAGTTATTATCATGAATGGATTTTGAATTTTGTCAAATGCTTCTTTCATCTATTAAAATGATCATGTGATTTTTATCTTTTTAAAAAAATGTGATGTATCACATTGCTTGATTTGTATATATTGAACAATCCTTGTGACACTGGCATAAATCAAACTTGATCATGATGTATGATCCTTTATATGTATCGCTGGATTTGGTTTGCTGCAGGGAGCCAGCGTGAGAAATCTCACCCCGTGAAAAGGTCATGTGGCAGAGGCCTGATGGGCAAGGCGGTGAGTCAAGCCTCAGGGTTTCTTCCTGGTATTTCCTGAGCATGCACCCCCAAAACCAGAATCTGCCTCCCTTTGTACTCTGTTTTTGCACTCTTCTGACACGCTCTGGAAAAAGTTAACTCAGGGCTTCAGTCTTCTGCATTTGAAAGGGATGTTTCAGTTCAAACCCCCTCTGATAACTCTCTAGCTTGCCTAACAGGTTTCCCTGGACTTTTTACATCTTGTGAATTGCTTACAGCCCCCAACCGGGAGAGGCAAAAGCTTAAAAACATCTTAAAGATACAGAGCCTTTTCTAAAGAGCTAAAAATCATATTGGTGACAGGTTTTCACTGTTGACTCAATGATTGCTGCCAGGCCTCCATATTCTTTATCTTTTAGGCACCTGGGAGGATATTAATCAATGTAATCGGGATATGGAAAAAGGTATATAGTAGTTTTGATGTTAGCAACACTAGACTTTTGAGTTAATTTCTTTTGTTATAAATCATTGTACTCCTTTTACTTGTTATTAAATTCTGTATCTTTGCTATGTAAGAATGTAACTTTATTTAGTGTTTTCTGAGAGTGGCACCAGACTTTGGGAAGATCAACACAAATAAGTCTTCTGGTTGACAAACCCTTATCAGAAAAAAGGCTGTAAAATGTTAATTGGCCCTTTTGGAAGGAAGATGATGTAAATCACCTAAGACTTGTGTATACAACTAGGTATGCAGAGGGAAAAGTCTGGTTTTGATAAGAGTCTGGGCTGCTAGCACTGCATAATTTTGTATTACCCAGTGATCTCTATGTACAATCAAAAGGTATAAAAGGCCTTTCTGGACAATAAAGGATGGGCCAGTCATTGGAAGGACTGTTTACCCCATGTCTCCTCTTTACTCTAATTTCAGGCTGAATTTCTATCTGGGGCATGGAGGCTCGCCATGTCTACTTACTTGCCCTGGCTTCTAAGATCCGTACGAGAGGGAGCCCAAGGTGGGGCACCCTCCGATATTCAAATGGATGCCGGTGGCCTAACGCAGATGGTGCAAGTTCCTTGTCTGGAACTTTATTGGTTTTCCACGTAAACCAAGTTATTCAACTTCTTTTCTTCACTTAGCTTTCCTACTACACTATTTCTTCTTAATCTAATCTTATATTTCTAATTAAATAAATAAATAAGTTTTTCCTTGCCTGTCCATCTCCCCTTCGAATCACCCTGGATCCACTGGGGCTGGACCCCAGCAGTTTGCTTATATTTTGTTGAAGATTTTCGCATCTATACTCAACAAAGATAGTAGTCTATAATTTTCTTTTCTTGCTTTTTCTTTGTCCATTTTTGATATTAGGAAAATGGAGCTTAGTCACATGAATTTGAGTGTGCTCCCTACTCTTCAATTTTTTGGAATAGCTTAAGAAAGATTGGTATTAATTCCTTTTATGTTTGATTACTCACATTTGATAGAATTACTCACATTCTTCACATGGCTTGGTGGGGTTTTTTTAATTCCAAATTCAATTTCACTACTAGTTATTAAGTCTGTTCAGATTGTCTGTTTCTTCCTCATTCAGTTTGTAAGATTGTGTATCTCTAGAAATTTGGCCATTGCTTTTAAGTTGTCTATGATTTTTGGTACACAACTGTTCACAGGATTCTTTTATGGTCTTTTTGTATCTCTGGCATTGGTTATTACTTCTGTGCTTTTATTACTTATTTTGTTTATTTGGGCCCTCTTTCTTTGCTAGCTCAGTTCAATTCAGTCACACAGTCATGTTGGACTTCTTGCGATCCCATGGACCGCAGCACACCAGGCCTCCCTGTCCATCACAAACTCCCAGAGTTTACTCAAACTCATGTCCATTGAGCTGATGATGAAATCCAACCATCCCATCCTCAGTTGTCCCCTTCTCCTCTCACCTTCAGTCTTTCCCAGCATCAGGGTATTTTCAAATGAGTCAGCTCTTCACATCAGGTGGCCAAAGTATTGGAGTTTCAGCTTCAACATCAGACCTTACAATGAACACCCAGAAATGACTTCCTTTAGGATGGACTGGTTAGATCTTGCATTCCAAGGGACTCTCAAGAGTCTTCTCCAACACCACAGTTCAAAACCAGCAATTCTTTGGTGCTCAGCTTTCTTTATAGTCCAACTTTCACATTGATACATGACTACTGGAAAAACCATAGCCTTGACTAGATGGACCTTTGTTGGCAAAATAATGCCTATGCTTTTTAATATGCTGTCTAGGTTGGTCATAACTATCCTTCCAAGGAGTAAGCATCTTTTTATTTCATGGCTGCAGTCACCATCTGAAGTGATTTTGGAGCCCTCCCAAAATAAAGTCTACCACTGTTTCTACTGTTTCTCCATCTATTTGTCATAAAGTGATGGGACTGGATGCCATGTTCTTTGTTTTCTGAATGTTGAGCTTAAGCCAGCTTTTTCACTCTCCTATTTCACTTTCATCAAGAGGCCCTTTAGTTCTTCTTCACTTTCTGCCATAAGGTTGGTGTCATCTGCATATCTGAGGTTATTGATATTTCTCCTAGCGAACTTGATTCCAGCTTGTGCTCCTCCCAGCCCAGCGTTTTTCATGATGTACTCTGCATATAAGTTAAATAAGCATGGTGACAATATACAGCTTTGATGTACTCCTTTTCCTATTTGGAACCAGTCAGTTGTTCCATGTCCAGTCTAACTGTTGCTTCTTGACCTACTTACAGATTTCTCAAGAGTCAGATTAGGTGGTCTGTTTTTCCCATCTCTTTTAGAAGTTTCCAATTTATTGTGATGTATATACAAATTTATTTGCTAAAGGATTATCAATTTTATTTATCTTTTCAAAAAACTGGCTTTTGGTTCCACTGATATTTCTATTGTCTTTTATCTCCATTTTATTTATTTTCTTTCTAATCTGTATTATTTCCTTTATTCTGCTGGCATCAGACTTTGTTCTTATTTTTATAAGTACATTATATGGTAAGTTAAGTTGTTTATTTGAGTTTTTGTTGTTCCTTGCAGAATACCTGTGTAACTATGAAATTCCCTTTAGAATTACTTTTGCTACATCCATAAATTTTGGAAAGTTGTGTTTCCATTTTGATTTGTCTTGGGATATTTTCAGATTTCCTCTTTGATTTCTTTTGACCCTGTTTTTTAGTATCATGTTTAATTTCTACTTGGTTATTCTTTACCCAGGTTTTTGTTTTGCTATAATTAATTCTAGTTTTTTAACCTTGTGGTCAGAAAGAAATGTTTGATATAATTTATATCCTCCATTTTGTTGTTGAGGTTTGTTTTGTAACCTAGCATGTGATCTATCCTGGAGAATGTTACATTTGCACTTCAAAAGAATATGTATTCTGCTGGTTTTGAATGTAATGTTTTGTAACTATCAATTAAATGCAACTTGTCTATTGTGTTATTTAAGACCACTGTTGCCTTATTGATTTTCTCTCTGGATACCATGTCCATTGCTATCAGTGTTGGGTTAAAGTTGCCTACTGTTATTGTGTTATTTTCAATTTCTCCCTTTATGCCTATTAATATTTGCTTTATATGTTTAGGTGATCCTGTGTTGGGTGTGTATTTATTAATGAGCATAATATCCTCTTCTTGTATTGATTCCTTTATCATTATATAATGCTCCTTTTTTGTCTTTTGTTCTAGCCTTTGTTTTTAAAGTCTATTACATCTGATATAACTGTCCCCTACCTCAGCTTTTTAATCTTTTCTGGTTGCATGAAATATATTTTTCATCCTCTCACTTCCAATCATTTTGTGTCTTTAGCAATGAAGTGAGTCTATTGAAGGGTCTTATTTGTTTGCTTGTTTTTATTCATCAGGCATCCTGCATCTTTTAAACAGAGCACTTAATTAATTACATTTAAAATAACTATTGCTTAGTATGTACTTATTGCCATTTTCTTAGTTGTTTCCCAGTTATTTTTATGTTCTCCCTCTGTTCAGAACTTCTTCCCTTTGTGTATTGATAATTTTCTTTCTAGTATGGTTGCGTTCCTTTAGTTGTTGTTGTTGTGTCTCTATAATAGGTTTTTCATTTGTGGTTACCATGAGGTTTCACATATGTTGACCCATTATTATATCTCCATGATTTAAGCTTGTAGTCATTATGACTCACTATTGACCAGAGGATTTTGCAGAAACTAATGTCTGCAGCTGGCAGTTTTTATTTTGGCTGGCCAAAAAATCATTCCTACCCTTTCACTAATACTTTGTGGGTTATTACATTCAATAGTCAAACCTGACACACTGTAAAGTTCTAATTTTTGTGAAATGTTGTCTTCCAGTCCTCTCTTCTGTTGAAGTTAAGGTGCATTCTCCAGCACTGAGTTTCATTTTCACTTTCTATAACAGAATCAATAACTAAGGGTTTTTTTTTTTTTTTTTTTTGTCTTTTTGCTGGTCTAGTATTCACATCATTTGGATTGGAACTATATTCTGAGGGACTATCATCTGCAAACCCTACCCACCTGGGGAATGTTCAAAGCTGGCATTTACTGAGCACCTACTGTATGTCAGATATAGCATGCATGTCATTTCTATGTGAATTTTCACCTGCTCTTTCACAGCTGTTTCAAACAGGATGAGGTGAGGTGAGGTGAAGTCGCTCAGTCATGTCTGACTCTTTGCGACCCCGTGGACTGTTTTTCTTAATCTCCACGTTGGAGTTGCCAACACTGTATGAGTTGCATTTATACTAAATATATACTACACATTTATTCTAAGACAATTGCATATTGTTTATCTGAAATCCAAATTCAATTGGGCATCCTGTTCAATCTGGTAACCTTACAGCAAGTATAGCACCCACCACTCATCTCAGTCCACACTGCAGACATTTTTATTTCCAGCGACTCATCTTTTCCATAAGAGTTCATTGCCTATTTGTATCAAGATGTGTGGCTATGAGTGTATGTGAGTGTGCATGTAGAGAGAACAAGAGGAATAAGGCATAATATCTTGGAATGTTTTATGTACCAGTCATGCTGCATAAGAGTATCAGAAACACTTTTCATTTCATTGAAATGACTTAAAAATGATTGTGTAGTTTCTGCTTCCAGCATCAATTGTGTATCAAAAATATCACCAAAATTTCTAGAAAAAAGGTAACTTTCTCTATTAGATCTGCTCACATTGTAAACTAAGGCAATGTAACCAACAGAGCAACTCAGCAACATTCAAGGCAGCTGTATTATTTGTTGTTGGAGTCACAACAGAGTAATGATTATGTACAAAACACGAGGTAATAAACGAAGCACATTGTCTCTATCTTGGGAATGAACATTTGACCTCAAGGAGCTTACCATCTAACAAAGCTTCTCTATGAAAAGATATGTAGGGCCCCAGACTGTCTCAAAGATGGAGAGAGGCCCAAGTCACTTCACTTATTTAAGAAACTTGTTAAAAATGAAGAAATCCAAAAATAGAGTTTCAAAAATTATAATGCAATTTAGTGTTTATATTTAAAATTTTAACGCTAAAAATTGTCACTCAAAATTGTTGTGCTGTTCTCAACTTAAAAATGTGGAATTTATTTTTAAAACATTAATTTATATTTCATTATAGTAGCTGTGGCCCTACAGTGTAACAGACACTCATCTAACAGTCTCTGAAACTTTTTCAACTTGAAGCCTGTGAACATGAGAAATATATTTCTATTCTTTCCAAGCACTGTAGTAACTCTCATATTCCCTTGGGGTGTGGGGAGAGAATAATCTGGATCATCAGGGAATTAGAGCAAAATGATTGGGGAGTTCAAATCAGAGGTATAGCCTGAAAGTAAGTTTGTTTATCCCTGCACCCCACCTTGCTAATGCTGATGGCTTCCAATTCACTATCCTGAAATATTATCCTATCAGCTTTGGTGTTAAAACAATTCCCACAATCATCCTTAAAAAATAACTGGATAATAACCATTTATTTTTATACCAATCACAGTTTTTTTGTGTTTGGGTAGCTTGATAGATGACTATTGGTCATTCTTTTACTTTTGTTATCAAGCCACTACTATGTTCCAAGCTGCAATGATATACTCTTTCTTCATGGAATCCCACTCAATTGTGAAAACTCCATGAGGCTGGTTAATCAATGTATCTTATGATATCAAGAGTTATATGTTTATTCCTTCTAAAAGAGTTAGTCTTTTTGCTTTTGTATGATTAAACATATTTAGGCAAAAGGTGGAAACTCAGTGTTTCTGATACTCTACTTTCATCATTGAAAGCTTGGTTGAACTAGACTGCTGATTTGTAGTCACTAGATGTGCTCTCAAGAAGGAAATTGAATTCTGGTTCTTTGTTTTGTCTGATTTTTATGTTTGTTAACTCTGTGACAGTTCACCATCAGTGATCAGTCAACGCTCAGGGCCTACAAAGTTCTCATGTGTATACACAGTGCTTACATAAGGCCCTGGTAGAATCTAGTGTTCTTTATTAAGCAGAAAATAAAAATGCAGGGTCATATTTTAGCCATTTTAGGCTATAGTATCCTGAGTTTTATTAGAGGTCTTTCAAATGGTTTCCTCAGTTTATGGGAAACAGAGATAGCAAAATCCTTTATTACTAGATGTTTAGAAATATTCCTTTGTGCCAGGAATTACAAATTAGAAGCATACTAGTCCAGTATCGTTTGGCATGCAGAGTGACTAAAAAGTACTTTGCAGGATGTAAACATCAGGAGATTTCAAACAAACACACACACATATATGGGTGAAATGGATAGATGAACATATTTGGAATTCAGCTTCTCATGATTAGCTTCAGTTCAGTTGCTCAGTCGTGTCTGACTCTTTGCAACCCTATGAATCATAGCACGCCAGGCCTCCCTGTCCATCACCAACTCCCAGAGTTCACCCAAACTCATGTCCATCGAGTCATTGATGCCATCCAGCATCTCATCCTCTGTCATCCCCTTCTCCTCCTGGCCCCAAACCCTCCCAGCATCAGAGTCTTTTCCAACGAGTCAGCTCTTCGCATGAGATGGCCAAAGTACTGGAGTTTCCACTTCAGCACCATTCCTTCCAAAGAAATCCCAGGGCTGATCTCCTTCAGCATGGACTGGTTGGATCTCCTTGCAGTCCAAGGGAATCTCAAGAGTCTTCTCCAACACCACAGTTCAAAAGCATCAATTCTTTGGTGCACAGCTTTTTTCACAGTCCAACTCTCACATCCATACATGACCACAGGAAAAACCATAGCGTTGACTAGACGGACCTTTGTTGGCAAAACAATGTCTCTGCTTTTGAATATGCTGTCTAGGTTGGTCATAACTTTCCTTCTAAGGAGTAAGTGTCTTTTAATTTCATGGCTGCAGTTACTGCCTGCAGTGATTTTGGAGCCCCTCAAAATAAAGTCTGACACTGTTTCCATTGTTTCCCCATCTATTTCCCATGAAGTGATGGGATCAGATGCCATGATCTTAGTTTTCTGAATGTTGAGCTTTAAGCCAACTTTTTCACTCTCCTCTTTTACTTTCATCAAGAGGCTTTTTAGTTCCTCTTCACTTTCTGCCACTGTCTGTAAATATGGGATATGCATTCTAACTTAGCAGCAACTCATCAGAAATCAAGGGTGGGTTCCATTCAACTTGGGTAGATAATCTTTCACTGGGGTCCTCACCTACTTCTTGTGCCTTGGCACTGAGGCTAAGTGTCAGCTGCCCATCATGCTGCCAAGATGCTTTATTGGTTTTTTTTTTTTTTTTTGCCCTCCAATATACCCAGATTCTTGCACATATGATATTTATTAAATACTTACCACATGCCAACTACAGATGATGAACCATCTCTCCATGAAGTTCTCAATCCTGTGAGAGAGATAAATACATAATAATTGATTCAGTTACAGTGAAGGATATGTACTTCCATTAAAGCTTATTTAGATGTTACACATTTTCCTGGATTCGAGGCAAAATTAGAGCAGGTGATATTTAAATAAGATTTTCCAGAAGACAGAAAATTAAGAAGTTGAGATAAAACATTCTGGGTATACAAAATATCAGAGAGACATGAAAATACATTTAAGACTTAGCAGTTTGTGGAACTTTTGTGTAAGGGGCTGAAAGGAATATTGAGCAACAAGATAATATGGTTAAACTTTGAATGTGGTCCTCAATGATTTTTGAACTGCTATTAGCAACTACCAGGGAAAATATTATTGCTGATAATTCAAATCCTGCATGCTTCTATATGTATGCATTTTTTTCCTTCTCTTATAGTTTCCAAAACTTTTTCCATTAAACATCTTTTTGTACTTAAAAGCATTATTTTAGACAAAACGTTTTTCCTCAATATAAATTGCACTAATTTTATTTAATGTTTTCTTTTAAGACCTATTTTATATTTCTGAAATATCTTTTGTTCCTCAACCATTGTGTATACTTGTAAGATTGATTGGTCTTATTATATAGTATGATATTACTCAAATTACAGAGTCAATAGCCCTTAGTCCCTTTGATCTTGAACAAATTTGCCTCTCTATCATCCCTTTAGAATGGGCTTAATAAAATCTTCCCTATAGAACTAGAAGCATTAAATGTGATAAATGAAAATTATTTAGCACAGTGCCAAGAACTCATTGAAAAGTAATTGTCTGATTGTTGTTATTAGTTACTGCTTATTGTTACAGAACTTTTAGAACAGAGATGCATTAAAACTTTAGTAGTATCTGAGGCCTTAAGGTGACTATAACAGCTTTTTAACTTGAGAGCATTTTTCAGCTTCTATATTGCCTAACATTTTTAACCCTAATTACTAGCTCTTTTTAAAATCACCTCTTAGATTTTATAGTTTCATAGTATTATCTAAAAATACCTCCATCAGATTTATTGTCCATGTATTTCCTTTTCTTTTAAAAAATATTAGGGCATTCAGGATATTTAAAGAATTTAAATCAATTAGCAACAGAGACAGTCCAATAGAAAATTGGGTAAAAAGAAAATCTCAAACAGGTAATTCAACAAGAGTACAATTTAAATTGTCAATGAGAATATGAAGATGTGATCAACTTTGGTAGTCATCAGAGAAGTATAAATTAAAGCAATAGTGTGATTCTTGACCATCAACACACTAAATTGAACAGACAAAAATAGCAATACAGTTAAAAGTATCAGTGAAGACATGAAGCATCTAGTTTTTTAAACTTCTGGTAGGACTGTAAATTGGTGTAATAATTCTAGAAAACTGTTCAGCAGTATGCATACATGCATGCTAAATTGCTTCAGTCATGTCTGACTCTTTGTGACCCTATGGACTCTAGCCCACCAGGCTCTTCTGTCCATTGGAATCTCCAGGCAGGAGTACTGGAGTGGATTGCCATTCCCTTCTCCACAGGATCTCCCTGAGCAAGGGATCAAACCTGCGTCTCTTATGTCTCTTGCATTGAGAGTTGGGTTCGTTATTGCTAGCACCACCTAGGAAGCCCTTTCAGCAGTATACACTAATGCTAAGTATGCACGTAACACAGGACCAGCCATTCTACTTTTCTGTAAATATCCAACAGAAATGTGTCCGTGTTTCTGCCAAAAGACATAGGTACGCTTACCTGTCTATCAATGTACAGTATAAATACAGCAACAATGTATAAATAGATTTAGGTACAAGTACTTAGTGAAATAACAAGTTACTCCATAACACTGAGTAAACAGCACTGAATATAAGCAAGCTGTAGAGGGCATGGATGGAGCAGGACTTTCAAAATGAGGAAGGAGAAGAAGATGGATGGACCCCTTCCTAACAAAACAACAATTTTATTGATAAATTTAAAAAAAATCATTTGTCAGTAAAATGCACTAAGGGCACACAGCAAAAGAAAAATAAGGCTTATGCATAAAAATCTACAAAATCTCATACCATTCTTTGGCATTTGAACCATGTCTTTATGCTCCCCACGTAGTATTTTGAAATTTCCACCCCCAGGTGCTCTATTCAAGTCAAGCCAAGAAGACCTGAGCTCACTCTTCTCCATGTCCCACTTTGAGGTTATATGTTCACCCTGGGAGGGGAAGGAAGACTATCACTCTTTCTGATCCCTACCCAGTGCTGTGTCACAGAAGATTTATTTCCAGAAGGCATGGACAGGTGATCAGGTCGGCTTTCCCCAACTCAACTGTCACTTGTAAGACAGAAGCTTGATCACAGCACATCAGATCAAGAATAATGGGCTCTGATTGGCCTGTGCCAGCTGAAACTCCAATACTTTGGCCACCTCATGTGAAGAGTTGACTCACTGGAAATGACTCTGATGCTGGGAAGGATTAGGGGCAGGAGGAGAAGGGGACAACAGAGGATGAGATGGCTGGATGGCATCCCCGACTCGATGGACAAGAGTTTGGCTGAACTCCGGGTGTTGGTGATGGACAGGGAGGCCTGGTGTGCTGCAATTCATGGGGTTGCAAAGAGATGGACATGACTGAGCAACTGAACTGAACTGAACTGAAAGGCTCCATGATGTGGTCAGACACCCAGAGTCAGACATTCTGGAGGTTGAAACCTGGGGTAGCACTGCTGTTAATAAAGCTAGTGGATGCAATGCAATTCCAGTAGAACTATTCAAAACCCTAAAGGACATTGCCATCAAAGTGTTGCATTCAATATGTCAGCAAATCTGGAAGACCCAGCAGTGGCCACAGAACTGGAAAAAGGTCAATCCTCATCCCAGTTTCCAAGAAGAGTAGTACTAAAGAATATTCTAACCATTGGACAATTGCACTCATCTCCCATGCTAGTAAGGTCATGCTTAAAATCTTGCATGCAAGGCTTCAGCTTTCAGCTTTATGAGAACCAAGAACTTCCAGATGTCCACGGTGAGTTTAGAAAAGGAAGAGGAACCAGATACCAAATTGCCAACATTCGCTGGATTGTAGAGAAAGCAAGGAAATTCCAGAAAAACATCTACCTCTGTTTCATCAAGTATGCTAAAGCCTTTGACTGTGTGGATAGGCAGGAGAAACAACAACAACCTCAGATATATGGATATATGGATGATTGGATTGATATGGATGATATCAATCTCATGGCAGAAAGCAAAGAGGAACTAAAGAGCCTCTTGATAAAGGTGAAGGAGGAGAGTGAAAGAGCCAGCCTTAAAACTAAATATTAAAATCTAAGATCATGACATCCAGTCCCATTACTACATGGCAAATAGAAGGGGAAAAGGTAGAAGTAGTGGCAGATTTCCTCTTCTTGGGCTCTAAAATAATTTCTGATGGTGATTGCAGCCAGGAAATCAGAAGATGATCACTTCTTGGCAGGAAAACAGTGACAAACCTAGACAGTGTGTTGAAAAGCAGAGACATTGCTCTGCCAATAAAAGTCAGTATAGTCAAGGCTATGGTCTTCCCAGTGGTCACGTATAGTTGTGAGACCTGGACCTTACGAAGGCAGAGTGCCAAAGAATTGATGTCTTCAAACTGTGGTGCTGGAGAAGACTTCTGAAAGTCCCTTATACAGCAAGGAGATCAAACAAGTCAATCTTATGGGAAATTAACCCTGAATACACAGTGGAAGGAGTGATGCTGAAGCTGAAGCTCTAGCATTTTAGTCATCTGATGCAAACAGCCAACTCATTGGAAAGGTTCCTGATGCTGGGAAAGATTGAGGGCAGAAGAAGGGGGCATCAGAGGATAAGATGGCTGGATGGCATTATGGATGCAGTGAACATGAGCCTGGGCAAACTCCAGGAGATGGTGAAGGACAGGGAGGCCTGACATGCTGTAGTCAATGGGGTCGCAAAAAGCCAGACACAACTGAGCAACTGAACAGCAACAAAGGTTCCATGATGGGGGCTAAAGCTGAGACGTCCAGGGGCTGTCATCAGGTGGCCAAAGTCTTGGAGCTTTGGCTACAGCATCAGCTATTCCAATGAATATACAAGGTTGATTTCCTTCAGGATTGACTGGTTTGATCTCCTTGCTGTCTAAGAGACTCTCAATAGTCTCAGTTCAAAAGTATCAGTTCTTCTTTGGCATTCAGCCTTCTTTATGGTCCAAATTTCACATCAGTAGCTGTGTTACACCTCCAGAGAAAGTAGGTGTCACCCCTGGAAAGCATGTCCTTAGTTTCAGATTTGATGCAGGGGTACTGGGTTTCTTCCCAGAATAAAAGTCAGGCCATGAGGAATAAGATCTCTCCATTTCTACCATAGTGGGCTGACTTTGACCTGGAGTAGAGTGTTGAGAATTCCATGACTAAAGGTGGCATCAAAAAACATTGCAGTCTTGGCAGAAAGTAATTAAGAGGAGGATGTTGACTCTATGACTCAAGCAAAGCAGCAGAGCATCCAGACGTTTAACAGACAGTAGTACTGGGGAATATAAAGCAAAGAACTCTCATAGGATCACACACAACTTTAGGAGTCAGGACAGCTATCTGAGCTGCACACACAGGGGAGTGTGAAGAGCAGGAAGCAGCCAGAATTGAAAGCTACAAAGAGAATCCATCAGAAGCCTCACCCTCAGATTAGGTTTAAGTCTCTGAGCAAACACTGAAAATACACTACTCAGAATCATAGGCACCTCCTCAAACTCCAGGCTTAAAAGTAAAATCACATTCACCCCTGGGGGTCCAGAAGACTGTGGTCATGTCAAAGGCTGTACCCTCTGAAAAGAAATCAGAGAGGGAGTCTTTAAACCACCAGTCCCCAACTGAAATGGGGGTGAGGGGAAACAATGCAAACTTCATGTACCATGACAGCAGCTTCCAAGTCACACAGACCTTCAGTGGTAAAGGGTGAAAATCTAACTCTTCAGGCAGCTGAGCTTGTTTGACTAGTAAGTGGTTTAAGCCACCTAGGGGTAGCCCCTAGGTACTTAGACTAAAAGGAAGAAAGGAAAAATAATCTGAGCATATGTACTATAAAGAAAGTGAAAAGATAATAAGGATTGGAGATGGTATTTGCAAATGATATATATTTCATGAGGGATTTGAATATCTTCTTACAACTCAATAATAAAAAGACCAAAAAAATCCAATTCAAAAGCAGGCAGTGCATTTAATTGACGTTTCTTCACAAAAAGAAAAAAAAAAAAAAGATATACAAGTGGCAGAGAAGCACCTAAAAAGATGTTCAACATTATTAGTCATTAAGGAAATGCAAATCAAAACTGCAATGATATATTGCTTTATACTCACTAGGCACCCCACTCCAGTACTCTTGCCTGGAAAAGCCTATGGACAGAGGAGCCTGCTAGGCTGCAGTCCATGGGGTCGCGAAGAGTCGGCTATGACTGAGTGACTTCACTTTCCCTTTTCACTTTCATGCATTGGAGAAGGAAATGGCAACCCACTCCAGTGTTCTTGCCTGGAGAATCCCAGGGACGGGGCGCCTGGTGGGCTGCCGTCTATGGGGTCGCACAGAGTCGGACATGACTGAAGCGACTTAGCAGCAGCAGCAGGATGACTATAATTTTAAAAATAGATAAATATTGATAAAGATAAAAAAAAATCAGAACTCTCATACTTTGCCAGTGGGTATGTAAAATGCTGCAGTCACTTTGTAAAATAATCTAGCAGTCCCTCAAGATAGTAAACATAAAATTATCATATGAATAGCAATTCTATCTCTAGTTATATACCCAAGAGAATTGGAAACTTACATTCACACAAAATCTTATATAAGAATGTACATAGTAGCATTATCCAGAACAACCAAAGTGTGAAAACACCACAGATGGTCACCAAATAATAATTGGGTAAACGTGGAATTTCCACGTAGTAGAATATTTGACAATAAAACAGGATGCCAAAGTAGCCAGTTACAAAGGACCATTTATTGTTGATTCCATCTATATGAATGTCCGTAATAGGCAAATAACTTGTTTCTATAGACACGTAAGGTGTATGAGTGATTGCCTAGAAGCAGAGAGTGGGTTTGGGAGCGACTGCTAACGGAGTTTCTTCCTGAAGGGACAAATATGTTCTGAAAGTGGATTGTGGTGACAGTTGGACAATCCTGGAAACTTACTACAATCATCGAATTACATACTTTAAGTCACTGAGTTGTCTAGTGTATGAATTATACTTCAGGAGAGCTTTTTAAATGTAAAATAAAGCACGATTGTTGCTAAATCACAAAATAATGATGCCGGGGGAAAATCCAGTCATATTAAAGATACATATAGAGTAATGCCTTTCACAGGTAAAAAGGGAAAAGATAAAGCTAGGGTGTAGTAAGGATAGTGGTAGGCATAGGGTAGTGACAAAATGGAAGTAGGAAGGATGATTTGGGAAAGCTAAAAATATTCTTTTAAAAAAATCTAAATGCTGGTTACATAAGCCTACTCAAGTTATGAAACTCCATCAAGAGACACATCTAGGAGATACATATTTTATGCCTGCACATTGTACTTTAATAAACTTTTAAAATAAAATTACAGTAATTATGAGGGTTTCCCAGGTGGTGTTAGTGGTTAAGAACCCGCCTGCCAATGCAGGAATCATAAGAGACGCGGGTTTAATCCCCAAGTCAAGAAGATCCCTTGGAGGAGGGCGTGGCAAGCCATTCCAGTATTCTTGACTGGAGAGTCCCAAGAACAGAGGAGCCTGGCTAGCCATAGTCCATGGGGTCACGAAGATTCGGACATGACTAAAGCAACTTAGCACATACACATACTAACTACAATGGATAGAAGTCACCTATTACCTTGTTTGTTGTGTTTCAAAGTTCATAATTTTGACTGAAGAAATATTGGTCTGTGGCCCAAGTTGTTTCATTTCATTCAATGATATTTTTAAATTCTTACTTTGAATCATTTATTCCACAAATGCTTATTAAGTGCATATGGATTATTTAGGCCCTGGAGAAAGAGCCATCAACAAGGCTTCACTCACCTTGCCTTCATGTGAATTTCAGTCCATCAGGCTGAAAGGCAATAAAAATTAATTGCAAGTGTAATAAATATCAAAAAGAAGAGGTGCTAGACATTATGGGAGTAGATAACAGAAGTAAGTAAAGTCGTTCAGTCATATCTAACTCTGCCACCCCATTGATGGTAGCCCACCAGACTCCTCTGTCCATGGAATTTTCCAGGCAAGAGTACTGGAATGGGTTGCCATTTCCTCCTCTAGGGGATCTTCCTGACCCAGGGATCGAACCCGATCTCCAGCATTGCAGATAGATTCTTTACCATCTGAGCCACCAGGAAAGACCAGAAGACCTCCCTGTATTTGGGAGTTTTTAATGAACTGATAGGAAAGCGGGAAATCCAAGGGTAAGCCTCCAGGATCAGTTAAGTTTCCCAAGTTGAGAGGGGAGAAGAATATTGGAAGCAGAGGGAAGGACTTGTATCAAGGCCCTGAAGCAGGAAAGATGTTGGCACTGTATAAAAAGCCATATAAATGGTGAGTAGGAGAGGGTTCCAGATAGAACTGGAGAAATAATCTAAAAATATTTTGCAAACATTTACAGAAAGTAATGAATTCTAGCAAGAAAGTCTCTTGTTTTCTGTTTTCTTTCTTGTTTTATTTCTACAATGTATTTTCTCATACTATAACCAGAGTATTCTTTATAAAACAAAAATTTAATGATGCAGTCTGGCACTTAAACCTCTTAATGAGTCTCCATTGGTGCCCATTGGTTAATCTGTATCCATGCCTGTTCTTACTTCCTCTGTCACTAGTTCTGCATTCCAGAACTAGCTGAACATCTTCCAACGTACTTTGCTCTCTCTTGCCTCTGTACCTCTGCACATGCTGTTCCCTCTGCCTGGAATGCTTCCCACAGTTTCTCTTTTCTACTTACCTTTCAGGTTTCATCCTTGATGGCACCTTTTCCATGCATACCTCCCTGTTTTCTTAAGTCGGTATTAGGTACCTGTCCTTGTTGATCAGAAAGGACTTAATAAACTGCTTGGGTACTTTCCTCAAAATATCGTAAACTTGAAATTGTAGTTCTGTTTACCATAACTCTTATTTGCGACTAGATACACTTAGAACTGAATCCATTTACACAATTTTTCCCCCTTTGGGGTCATCAGAAGAGGTATTTAAAACAAGAGCTTGCATCAGATTATGTCTTTCTGGAGCAAGACATTATACAAAATAAGTACCTGTCATTTAATATGCAAACTTTTGTATGCTGTAATTCTTACTTCCCATAGTGTCAGTCTGTTCTGTTCTGTTCAGTCGCTCAGTTGTGTCAGACTGTTTGCGACCCCATGAATTGCAGCATGCCAGGCCTCCCTGTCCATCACCAACTCCTGGAGTTTACTCAGACTCATGGCCATCGAGTCAGTGATGCCATCCAGCCATCTCAACCTTTGTCATCCCCTTCTCCTCCTGCCCCCAACCCCTCCCAGCAACAAAGTCTTTTCCAGTGAGTCAACTCTTCGCATGAGGTGGCCAAAGTACTGGAGTTTCAGCTTTAGCATCATTCCTTCCAAAGAAATCCCAGGGCTGATCTTCCAGAATGGACTGCTTAGATCTCCTTGCAGTTCAGGGGACTCTCAAGAGTCTTCTCCAACACCACAGTTCAAAAGGATCAATTCTTCGGCACTCAGCCTTCTTCACAGTCCAACTCTCACATCCACACATGACCACAGGAAAAACCATAGCCTTGACTAGACGGACCTTAGTCAGCAAAGTAATGTCTCTGCTTTTCAATATGCTATCTAGGTTGCTCATAACTTTCCTTCCAAGAAGTAAGCGTCTTTTAATTTCATGGCTGCAGTCACCATCTGCAGTGATTTTGGAGCCCCCAAAAATAAAGCCTGACACTCTTTCCACTGTTTCACCATCTATTTCCCATGAAGTGATGGGACCAGATGCCATAATCTTCGTTTTCTGAATGTTGAGCTTGAAACCAACTTTTTCACTCTCCTCTTTCACTTTCATCAAGAGGCTTTCAGTAGTTTAGGATAAATACTAAGTATCACCTAGCTAATGTGGAGATAATTCAGATTTCCACAAGTGTATCAGAGGCAGTAGAAAATTGTAAGAACAGCATTGGGAGATGAGGAATTCATATTTCTCACTTTGGTTATATAAACAGTTTTAAAAGAGAAATCTGTTTTTTTTTTTTTTCAATATAAATTTATTTATTTAATTGGAGGTTAATCTGAACTAGATTCATTTTAGGGAAACCAAGAGGAAGATTGAAGCAAACACGAGCATCTTCAGAATTTCTTATAAATTGTGCTTGAGGTCAATATGCTTTTCATTTGTAAGTTAATTGGATAGTTCAGTGAGTTCAGCTGGCATCAGGATTAGATTAATAGAAAACAATAGAGAAAATAAAATCAATCACTGCTAGATTTATCCAACTCACTGCATTTAAATCAGTTATTCATTTGGCAGTAGCATCTGACCATTTCAAAAAAAGGGAAAAAATTAAACCTTGATAATTATTTCTATTTGTTTCTAATTGTCTACTATCTTCTCAGCACCAGTATATAATATTTTTTCCAGTCACTATTTCCTCTTTTTTTCATATTATTTTTAGAGTCAACAAGTGGCTTGTCTATTTTAATAAAATGTATCACCACTATAATTTTTTAATGACTGCTACACTTTTCTTGCCATCAGCTATTCACTGAATGCACCATTAAATTTCATGTTAAATTTCATTATTAAAACCTTTAATAATGTATTTTGTTAAGAATAAAAATGGGTTGTACTCTGTCCAAAAGTAACCCAGTATTGTTTCCAATCACAATTTTAATTGGATTTTGGCTTTCTACTTTTTATAGTACATCATAGATTTTATTGGGTTTAATTACAAATCCATATGTATTTGTTAAGAGTTGGTTTGATTTTTTCCAGTGACAACTACATTTTATACAAAGAAAAATATATTAGAATAAAAATTGCGAGAGACTAACCCATTGTATAAGATGATTAATTGAATTCCAGATTTATATGCATTTGTGATGAATGATTTCCTATAGTAAAATGACTTGATTGTTGTACCAGGGCACCATTATTCATGTTAATAGGTTTGCACAAAGTACATATCACCATTATTATAGATCAGCTTTGAAGATGTGGATTTCATTGCATTTTCATCCATCTTTAGGTCTGACAAAATTGGTTCTATGAACATGGAGAAAGAAAAATTATCCTTAGACTATTAAATTCTGAGATTAGGTTCATCTATTATACAGAAGAAAAAAATTTTTGCTATATAATTCTCAAAAATCTTTTGCTCTGTCAGTTTTAGATACATATTTATTTAGTTCTAGCTAATAATGATTTTTTTTAAAAATTGAAGTATAGTTGATTTACAAAATTATCTTGATTTTAGGTTTATAAAATAGTGATTTTTATATATTACACTCCATTAAAAGTTATTACAAGATAATAACTATAATCTTGTGCAGAATGTATTCTAGTTGCTTATCTTTTTATATACAGTAGATTATATATCTCTTCATTCCATATCCCTATCTTGGCCCTCTTCACCTCCCTCTCCCCTCTCAAAACCAATAGTTTGGTTTTAATATTTCTCACAGAAATAGAGATGTTCTGTTATATACATTCATTTGTTTCATTTTTTAGATTCTACATATAAGTGATATTATACAGTATTTGTCTTTCTTTGACTTATTTCACTAGGCGTAATACTCTCTAGGTCCATCTACACTGTTGCAAATGGCAGAATTTTTTTTCTGTTTTAAAGCTGAGTAACATTTCCATTGTACATATGTCTCATACCTTCTCTATCCATTCATCTGTTAATGGACAAGTAGGTCACGTCCACATTTTCGCTATTGTAAATAATGCTATTAACATTGGAATATGTCTATCTTTTCAAAGCATTATTTTCCTTTTCTTCAGATATATACCCAGGAGTAGAACTGCCAGATCATATGGTAGTTCTGTTGATATTTTTAGTTTGGGGGAACATCCAAAGTATTTTTTATAGTGGCTCCATCAGTTTACATTCACACCAACAGTGTACATGTATTCACTTTTATCCATATTCTTACTAACATGCCTTATACCTAAAATGTGTATATTTCCTACAGATATTTTCTGTCAGTATTAGGTAATATCTCATTGTGGTCTTGATTTGCATTTCTCTGATGATTAATGATGTTCAATCTTTTGATGTGCTTGTTGAGAATCTGCATGTCTTGTTTGGAAAAATGCCTATTCGAGTCTTCTGCTTCTTTCTAATCAAGTTTTTCTTTTTCTTTCTTTTTTTTTAATATTGAGCTGTATGTGTTGTTTATATGTTTTGGATATTAAAGACTTATCAGTTAACATTTGCAAATATTTTTCCCATTCTATAGGTTGTCTTTGTGATTTGGTGCTAGATTTATTTTGGTATGAAAATGCTTTTAAGTTTAATTAGGTTCCATTTGTTTATTTTTGCTTTTGTTTTGGTTTTGCCTTAGGAGAAAGATAAAAAAAATATTGCTATGATTTATGTCAAAGTGTGTTCTGCCTATGTTCCCCTCTAGGAGTTCTATGGTTTCAGGTCTTATGTTTAGGATTTTAATCTCTTTTGAGTTTATTTTTGTTAATGATGTGAGACAATGTTCTAATTACATTGTTTTACATGTGGCTATCTTATTTCCCTAACACTACTTACTGAAGAGACTTTTTTCTGCATTGTATATTCTTGCCTCCTTTATTGTACACTAATTGACCGTAAGTGTGTGAGTTTGCTTCTAGGCTCTATTCTCTTCACTTATTCATGTGTCTGTTTTTACGCCAATAACATGCTGCTTTGATTAACATAGCTTTGTAATATAGTTTTAAATCTGGAAGAGTGATACGTGCAGCTTTTTTTTTTCCCCTCAAGATTGCTCTGGCAATTCAGGGTCTTATATAGTTCTATATACACTTTTGGCTTATTTGTTTTAATTTTGTGAAAAATGGCATCAGTACTTCTGTAGGGCTTGCATTAAATCTGTAGATTATTTGGTGTGCATGCCTGTGTGCTCAGTCACTCAGTCATGTTCAGCTTTTTGCAATCCTGTGGAACTCTAGCCTGCCAGGCTCCTCTGTCCCTACTGGAGTGGGTTACCATTTCCTCCTTCAGGAGATTACTTGAGATAGTGTGGTCATATTGTCAATATTAATTCTTCTAGTCAGTGGACATGGAAAGAGATATATTTCCTTTTCTTTGACTGAATTTCCTGATTTGGAATCAGTCTGTTCCAAGTCCACTTCTAATTGCTGCTTCTTGACCTGCATATAGATTTCTCAGAAGGGTTAAGGTGGTCTGGTATTCCTATCTTTTTAAGAATTTTCCACAATTTGTTGTGATTCACACAGTCAAAGGCTTTGACATAGTCAATAAAGCAGAAATAGATGTTTTTCTGGAATTATCTTGCTTTCTCTATGATCCAGTGGATGTTGCAATTTGATATCTAGTTCCTCTGCCTCTTCTAAAGTTTACATACTGTTGAAGCCTTGCTTGGAGAATTTTGAGCATTACTTTGCTAGACTGTAAGATGAATACAGTTGTGCAGTAGTTTGAACATTCTTTGCCATTGCCTTTCTTTGGGACTGAAATGAAAACTGACCTTTTCCAGTTCCTGTGACCACTGCTGAGTTTTCCAAATTTGCTGGCATTTTGAGTACAGCACTTTCACAGCATCATCTTTTAGGATTTGAAACAGCTCAGCTGGAATTCCATCTCCTCCTCCAGCTCTGTTCATAGTGATGCTTCCTAAGGCCTACTTGACTTTACATTCCAGGATGCCTGGCTCTAGGTGAGTAATCACAGCATCATGTTTATCTTGCTCATGAAGATATTTTTTGTATATTTCTTCTGTGTATTCTTGCCACCTGTTCTTAATATCTTCTGCTTCTGTTAGGTCCACACCATTTCTGTCCTTTCTTGTGTCCATCTTTGCACGAACTATTCCCTTGGTATCTATAATTTTCTTTAAGATATCTCTAGTTTTTCCCATTCTACTGAATGGTTCCATTCAATATCTATCAGATATTCTATCAGTTCTATCAGACTGGTTCCAAACTGGGAAAGGAGTATGTCAAGGTTGTATATTGTCATCCTGCTTATTTGACTTATGTGCAGAGTACATCACTTTAAATGCTGCGATTGATGATGCACAAGCTGGAATCAAGACTGCTGGGAGAAATATCAGTAACTACTGATACACAGATGGCACCACCTTTATGGCAGAAAGCAAAGAACTAAAGAGCCTCTTACTGAAAATGAAAGAGGAGGGTGAGACAATTGGCTTAAAACTCAACATTCAGAAAACGAAGATCATGGCATCTTGTCCCATACTTCATGGCCAGTAGAGGGGGAAACAATGCAAACAGAGAGAGACTTTATTTTGGGGGAGCTCCAAAATCACTTCAGATGGTGAGTGCAGTCATGACATTAAAAGCCGCTTGCTCCTTAGAATAAAAGCTATGATCAACTAGACAGCATATCAAAAAGCAGAGATATTACTTTGCCAACAAAGGTCCATTAGTCAGAACTGTATTTTTTTCTAGTAGTTATGTATGGATGTGAGAACTGGACTCTAAAGAAAGCTGGGCACCAAAGAATTGATGTTTTTGAACTGTGGTGTTGGAGAAGACTCTTGAGAGTCCTTTGGACTGCAAGGAGATCCAGCCAGCCACTACTAAAGGAAATCAGTCCTGAATATTCATTGGAAGGACTGATACTAAAGCTGAAACTCCAATACTTTGTTCACCTAATGCAAAGAACTGACTCCTTAGAAAAAGACCCTGATCCTGGGAAATATTGAAGGCAGGAGAAGAAGGCGATGACAGAGGATGAGATGGTTGGATGGCATCACTAACTCAAAGGACATGAGTTTGAGTAGGCTCCTCCAGTTGGTGATGGACAGGGAAGCCTGGCGTGCTGCATTTCATGGAGTTGCAAAGAGTTGGACACAACTGAGTGACTGAACTGAACTGAACTGAGTGAACTTCAGTTTCCTTCATCAGTGTTTTATAGTCAGAGTATAGGTCTTCACCTCCTTGGTTAAGGTTATAAATGCAGTTGAAAAGAAAAAAAAAAAAAAAAGGTACAATCAAGTTTTTCCTGTTGTAACAACCTTGGATCTTGTGGTAGGCTATGGTGTGAAGCACGTGGAGCCAAAGTGTTTTCCTAGTTTGAGCTGGGGTGCTCAGCAAGGCAATGGTGAGAATTCAGATGTCACAAGTCTAGGCTGCTCCTGGGGCACTGTTTGAATAACCATCAACAGTGGCTGTCACTGCCCCACCTGGTTTTCACCCTGTGTCCCTGAGTCACTTCTGCATCCCTAGACCAAGTCTTTTCCCAGGTCCTAGCCAATCTAGTGCCAAGCTGTGTCATAAAGTGAGCATAAGTGAGGTGTTCACCTGGTTCAGACTTGGGAGTGTGATGAGATGGCAGCTGCTTAGGCAGATCTCTGTTCAGGCAGCCTTTCTGGCATCATGCCAGTACCTACACACTCCTCATAGGTATATTCTAGGCTTCTCCAGTCTTTCCTTTCAGGCAGTCAAGCATTCTTGTCTCCTAGGCAGAGTAATTGGGATTGGAAAACTTAGTCTATGACTCCACCTCCTCACTCCCCAGGACGAGTCTCCACCCTTGCAGTCTTTTCATCTTAGATTCCTCCATGAGCACAGGTCCCAACTTAATACTTTTACTGTGCTACCCAGCTATGTGCATCTTTATTATAACCTTGGTTATATAGCAATAGTTTTTCCAGTTTCTAGTTAGTTTTCCATGAAAAATATTCCAAATCTATCTGTATTTTTGATGAGTTTATTGGGGGAGGTGAGCTTCATATTATCTTACTTCATCATCTTAATCTCCCTCCTGCTTTTTTTTTTTTTAATTAAAAAAAGTCTATTTTACTACTAGAAAATGATCTGTTCACATTGTCTATTTCTTCCTGATTCAGAATTGAAAGGTTGTATGTTTCTAGAAATTTATCGTATTCTTCTAAGTTGTCCAACTTGTTGGCAATAACTGTTTATAGTATTTTCTTATGTATTTTTCATATCTCTGTGATATCAATTATTATTTCTCCTCCTTAATTTCTTATTTTGTCTATTTGTGTTCTCTCTCTCTCTCTCTCATTGGTGAACCTGGATAAAAGTTTTTCACTTTTGTTTATATTTTTGAAAGAGCAGCTCTTGGTGTCATTGATCTTTTTGTTGTTTTTATTTATCTTTGTTTTATTTGTTTGCTTTCTGATCTTTAGCATTCCCTTCCTTTTGTTCACATTGACTTTTGTTTATTCTTCTTTGTCTGATTCTTTTAGGTGGGAAGCTAAGTTGTTTATTTGGATTTGTGTTGTTTGGATTAGGCCTGTGTTGCCATAAACATCCCTCTTAGAACTGCCTTTGCTACAGCTCAAAGATTTTAGAGCTGTGTTTCCACTTTCATGTGTTGTGAACTATTTTATGATTTCTTCTTTGATTTAATCATTGGCTTACTGATTTTTTGTCTAGACTAGTTTTTGTATCCTCCATATCACAGAGAAGATTCAGTGTGCACTTGAAAAGAATGTGTATAATGCTATTTTTAGATGAAAAGTCCTGTTGATTAAGTCTAAGTTATTAAGTCTAACTGATCTAATTTGTCATTTAAGACCACTGATGCCTTATTGATTTTCTCTCTGGATGATGTGTCCATTGATGGAAGCCCAGTGTTAGAGTCACCTCTGATTAGTATATTATTTTCAGTTTGTCCCTTTATGTCTATTAATATTTGCTGCATGTAGTTAGGTGTTCCTGTATTAGGTGTACATATGTTCATGAATGTTATGTTCCCTTCTTTTATCAATCCGTTTATCATAATATAAGGTCCTTTTATGTCTTTTCTAATAGAGTTTGTTTTGAAGTCTATTTTGTCTCATATGGGTATTTTTATCCCATTTTCTTGTCATTTCCATTTGCATGAAATATCTTTTTTCATCCCCTAACTTTCAGCCTATGCATGTCTTTAACTCTGAAGTGAATTTCTTGTAAGCAGCTTATAGACAGTCTTGCTTCTTAAAATACAGTCAGCCACCCTATGTGTTTTGACCTTGTCACTTTGTACACTGACATTCATGCTGATTATTTAGAGGTAGATGCTTATTTTGCATGTGTTCCTCGGTTTATGTTTGTTTTTACAGCATTCCTCTGTTCTTTCTTCTTCTTTAATTTCTTCCCTTGTGTTTTGATGATTTTGTATTGCTATGCTTGTATTCCTTGTTTTTAGCTTTTTGTATATATTACAGATTTTTGACTTGTGATTACCATGAGGTTCATATGTGTTGACCTATATCTATTAATTTTAAACAGGTAGTCCTTTGAGTTCAACATATTTTAAAAGATCTGGAATGTTTTACTACCTCACTCTGATTGTGTTTATATGTCACATTTTATATCTTAATATTTATTCCTTTGCTATTATTGTAGTTATACTTTATTTTGCTTTTTTTATTTTAATCTTCAAACTAGTTTTTGTGATTGATCCCAACATTTACTGGTGGGATTGGGATTATTTCTCTCATAATTTCTTATTTCTTGTTGTAGCCTTTTCTTTTTCACTTAGAGATGACTCTCTAACACTTCTTATAATGCTGGTCCAGTATTGATGAACTCTGAGTTTTTGCTTTTCTGAGAAGCACTTTATCTCTCTTTCAATTCTGAATGATTACATTCTTGCAGAGTATCCTAGTTTATAGGCTTTTTCCTTTCAGTACATTCAATATATTATTCCAATGTCTTCTGACCTGCAAAGTTTATGCTGAAAAATCAGCTATCATTGTGAGTATTCCTTTGCATGTAACTTTTTGGTTCTCTCTTGCTGCCTTTAAAATTCTCTATCTTTAACTTGTCATTTAAATTATGATTATGTGTTAATGTGTGTCTCTTTGGGTTCAACTGGTTTAGGCCTCTCTGTGCTTCCTGTTCCTAGATATCTGTTTAATTCTTCAGGTCTGGGAAAATTTTCAGCCATAATTTTACTGAATGGATCTTGGATACTCTTCTCTCATTCTGGAACCACCATGATATGAATGTTGGTGCACTTGATGTTGTCCTAAAGGTCCCTTAAATCATTCACATTTTTTCAGTTTATTTTCTATTTGCTGTTTTGATTAGGTGATTTTTATTATGCCTTATTCTAGATCACTAATGTATTCTGTATCACCCTATCTGCTGTTAATGCCTTCTAATGTGTTTTTCATTTCATGTGTTGTATTTTTCAGTTATGATTGGTCCTTTATTTATATTTTCTAGTTCCTTGTTAAAATGTTTACTATTAATCTATTCTTTGTCCTAATTTGTTTAATATTCTTATTACTAATCCTTTGAATTCTTTATCTGTTTTATTTTTACCTCATTAGCTGTTTATTCAGGGACTTTCTATTATACTTTAATTTGAAACAAATTCCTTAGTCTTCTCATTTGGTTAACATTCTCTGTGTCTGGATATTAAGTGAAATAGTTACCTATTGTGATCTAGAAAGGCATCCTTATGGTAGAGCATGCTTAGTGGTTTTAGTGGGCGAGCTAGATCTGACATGAACACAAATCACATCTTTCCTTAGGGTTTGCCGGCACCTGTCATTGGTGGGAAGTGAATTGGAGATGAGGGGCTACACCAGAGCCACTTGTGAACAAGGGCTCAGGGGATGTCACTACTCTATGAGGGCTGAGGCAGGTTCCAAGCTACTGAACCAGAAGCCCTGAGGGCATAGTCTGAGCTGGCATCATTCCCTATAAATATGTTCTCTCTCTGCTCCCAGCATCAGTACCCCTGCCCCAAAGGTGAACAATGCTGGGGAAATGTGGGCACTCGGCATGGTTTGGGGCACAGACTGTGGCAGTCCAGCCGGGGTCAGAGACCTGAGCTGTTTCCAGTGTGCTACTTGTGTAAGAACCTGTAACGGCTGCTTCTGCCCCGCTTAGGTGCTACTTCGAGGCTGGGCCACCTCTGTGTCTAACAACCAAGCTCTCTTGTCTGTCACAGTGGCTTTCGTCCCAGTGTGGAGCTGTGTCATGATGCAAGCAGGCCAAGAGCAGTCACCTGGCTCACTCAGGCTGAGACACACACCAGGGCTGTAGGCAGAAACTGGCCAGCCATACGATGAGTCTCATCTCCCCTCTCCGCTCCTGTCCAGGACAAACAAGCATGGCTTCCCACAGCTCTGCTGTTGGTCCCACCAATCCTCCAGCCAGCTAAAGGGACTTGTATTCGAGGTTGAGGGTCCTAGAGTTCTGTGTCCTCCTCCTCTGCCACCTTGATTTCCTCCTCTAATGATGACTGCTGGGGTTATTGAAAGCTACAGTGAGATGCCTCCCCTCCATCCGCTACCCTAAATTAGAAATAAAGTGACTTTATTTAACTTAAAGTCATAATATTACTTTATTAACTTTGTCATCCATTTGTGGGAGCAAATTAGCAGGGCATTTCTAATAGTTTCAATAAAATGTTTGCAATAGTCAACATTCAGGACTAGGAGGTGTTTGGTTAGAGAAAAAAGTGAATTAAATGTATGTGTAACCTGTTTGGAAAAAAAAAAAATGAGATCAAAAGATGACCAGCAGAAATGAGAGAATATGAAGAAATATTTCATCAATACCCATGGAAATCCTACCTATGAAAATATTAATCTAGGACAGGTAATTTTATACATCTGGCTTTTTTGTGAAAGTTGTTCTGATAGTAATTGTACTGAATCAGAGGGCTACTAGATGCTTTAACATTAGATGGTTTCAATATTAGGCTCTTCTCACTCCATCCTCACCAATGAATCTTTTGATCATTTGGCTTCCCATGTAACTTGCCTACTGGAGAAAAGTTGAGCTCTTTAAACTAACTCAGGTATTCTGGTCCACTTATGGAAGTAGATTTTGAAAATAATGTACCACATAATCCTTTACACAATTCTCAGACCCAAACCAGTTCACAAACTCAGAATCTCTTGCATAAAAATGAATCTTAAGTTTTGAACTCACTTTTCAATATACCAAATCTTTTATCCATTCTTCCTCAAAGAGACCTGCTGCCATTTCCAAGGGAAGGGGAAACACTGAAACATTTAAAGGATGATTATGTATGGGCTCAGTTACTATATTAATCCTTTAGGAAATATAACTCCACTGTGGTTCACCAGGGAGAATCCTCTGAAGTTCTTAGTTGATAGCTAAGATGTTTCTTAAATCCATCTCACAGTATACCAGATGGGTTTAAGAATCCACACAGTGGTCATTTCTCAGTTTCAGAATGTATAATAAGAACAGATGTACTTACCTGTCAGATGAATCCTTACTTTCCTTCCCTGACCTGTGGAGTGAGACCTATTATGGGAGACAGAACCATTTGAAAGACTCTATGACTGCCTTCACCACCTCCCCAAATATGCAAACATATAGCCACAAAATAGTAGGCCCCCAATATTACTGTGTTTCTGAAGAAACTGTAGAGATTATTGGCAGCATCAGAGCTATGAAATATGGAGTGTGTGTGTGCTAAGTCGCTTCACTTGTGTCCAACACTTTGAGACGCTATGGACTGTAGCCCACCTGGCTCCTCTGTCCATGGCATTCTGCAGGCAAAAACACTGGAGTGGGTTTGCCATGTCCTCCTCAATACCTATAACATAAAACTTCCTTCTTTGGACTGTGGAGAAACTGTCTTAGATAATTAATTTGGATTTGCATGTATTTAAATCAGTCAGTGACTCCAGTTTTAGCTGCTGTTCCAAATATTGTCTTCTTAAAAAATTTATTCATTTTTAATTGAATATTGATAATTACAATATTATATTGGTTTCTGCCAGACATCAACATGGATCAACCATAGATGTACATGTGTCTCCTCCCTCTTGAGCCACCCTCCAACCTCCCAACCCATCCACCCCTCTAGGTTGTCACGGAGTCCCTCTGGTTTGTAGTCCCTGAGTCATACAGCTAATTCCCACTGGCTATCTGATTAGAGCAGATCAACAAAGCTCTAGCATGTAGTTTGCAGCTGTCAATCTGGAAAATGCTTTTTTTTCCCCCACTTTATACCAATTAGCAAAGTTTAGCAGATACAGTTTTCTTCTGCTTTACAGAGAAGGCAATTTAATTCACTGTCTTAACCCAGGCTTAAGAATTTTCTGGCTCGCTGTCATATCTGGCATGCAGGAATTTTAATCACCTTGCCATCCCACATGGTATCATATTGATCTATAAATGGATGCTATAATGGCAATCAGATCTCTTCAAGAGATGATGTGGTAAGATACATGTGCACCTGACAGAGAGATAAAAATCTTAAAATATCCAGGGGCCTATGATCTCACTGAGATTTTTAGGAGTCTTACTGAATCTGGGGCATAAGTATGTATTCCCTCCTACCTGAGAGACAAGCTGCTGCACTTTATACTTCCTTTAACAGAAAAGAGTTATAATACTTGGAGGGTATCTTTAGATTCTAGCTTAACAGACATCGTATTTAAAAGTGTTTCTTCAGCCCATTTACAAAATTCATCTGTATGATCGGCTGTTTTCAGTGATGTCCAAGAAGGGAAAAGGTTTGCAATTGGACTAGAATATGTTTCCAGCTGTTTCTCTTTGGACCAGTGACCTGAGTAGCAAGTGCTCAAGTGTCTGTTCCTTATCAGGATGCCCTGCTGAGCTTCTGGTAAACTCTGATAGAAGAATTATAACACAGATACCCAGACACTGAAGGAGAACATCATAATGCTATTGTTCTCTTGAGAAATGGTTTATGTTGATCAGTGGCACTAGTAGGACCAGATCTTTGATTGTCAGCAACCAGTGCTGCAGCCTAGTTCAATTCAGTTCAGTCACTCAGTCATGTCCAACTCTTTGTGACCCCATGAACCGCAGCACTCCAGGACTCCCTGTCCTTCACCAGCTCCTGGAGTCCACTCAAACCCATGTCCATTGTGTCGGCAATGCCATCAAACCATCACATCCTCTGTCGTCCCCTTCTCCTCCTGCCCTCAATCTTTCCCAGCATCCAGGTCTTTTCTAATGAGTCAGCTCTCCGCATCAGGTGGCCAAAGTATTAGAGCTTCAGCTTCAGCATCAGTCCCTCCAATGAACACCCTGGACTTATCTCCTTTAGGATGGACTGGTTGGAGCTCCTTGTAATCCAAGCAACTCTCAAGAGTCTTCTCCAACACCACAGTTCAAAAGCATCGATTCTTTGGTGCTTAGCTTTCTTTAGAGTCCAACTCCCACATCCATACATGACCACTGGAAAACCATAGCCTTGACTAGACGGACTTTTGTTGGCAAAGTAATGTCTCTGCTTTTGAATATGCTGTCCAGGTTGGTCATAACTTTCCTTCCAAAGAGCAAGTATCTTTTAATTTCATGGCTTCAATCATCATCTGAAGTGATTCTGGAGCCCAGAAAAATAGTCTGACACTGTTTCCACTGGTTTCCCATCTATTTCCCATGAAGTGATGGGACCGGATGCCATGAACTTCATTTTATGAATGTTGAGCCTTAAGCCAACTTTCTCACTCTCTACTTTCACTTTCATCAAGAGGCTCTTTAGTTCTTCTTCACTTTCTACCATAAGGGTGGTGTCATCTGCATATCTGAGGTTATTGATATCTCTCCCGGCAATCTTGATTCCAGCTTGTGTTTCTTCCAGCCCAGTGTTTCTCATGATGTACTCTGCATATAAGTTAAATAAGCAGGGTGACAATATACAGCCTTGACACACTCCTTTTCCTATTTGGAACCAGTCTGTTGTTCCATGTCCAGTTCTAACTGTTGCTTCCTGACCTGCATACAGGTTTCTCAAGAGGCAGATCAGGTGGTCTGGTATTCCCATCTCTTTCAGAATTTTCCACAGTTTATTGAGATCCACACAGTCAAAGGCTTTGGCCTAGTCAATAAAGCAGAAATAGATGTTTTTCTGGAACTCCCTTGCTTTTTAGATGATCCAGTGGATGTTGGCAATTTGATCTCTGCTGCCTTTTCTAAAACCAGCCTGAACATCTAGAAGTTCACGGTTCACGTATCACTGAAGCCTAGTTTGGAGAATTTTGAGCAGTACTATACTAGCATGTGAGATGAGTGCAATTGTGTGGTAGTTTGAGCATTCTTTGGCATTGCCTTACTTTGGGATTGGAATGAAAACAGACCTTTTCCAGTCCTGTGGCCACTGCTGAGTTTTTCAAATTTGCTGGCATATTGAGTGCAGCACTTTCACAGCATCATCTTTTAGGATTTGAAATAGCTCAACTGGAATTCCATCACCTCCACCAGCTTTGCTCGTAGTGATGCTTCCTAAGGCCCACCTGACTTCACATTCTAGGATGTCTCACTCTAGGTGAGTGTGAGTGATCACACCTTCATGATTATCTGGGTAGTGAAGATATTTTTTTGTATAGTTCTTCTGTGTAGTCTTGCCACCTTTTCTTAATATCTTCTGCTTCTGTTAGTTCCATACCATTTTTGTCCTTTACTGAGCCCATCTTTGGATGAAATTTTCCCTTGGAATCACAGCCTAAACTTGCATCATTAATTGGGTGTTTAGAAGGCATAAACTTAGGCTTGCAGAGAAGCTCTGTTTCTAATGAAATAGAAGTAATATGAATGAGTGGAGACCCAAGTATGTCCTTAAGGAACATGAGAGTTACATGGCTATTAACTAACTCTGACTTTCATGGCAGTTATTCCTACTACACAGCTACCTCTCTATCAGTTCACATTCCTCATAGAGATTTTCCTTGACAATGTTAAGTGAAAGTCTCTCAAGCATGTCCAGCTCTTTGCAACTCTATGGAGTGTAGCCTGCCAGGCTCCTCTGTCCATGAGATTCTCCAGGCAAGAATACTGGAGTGGATAGCCATTCCTTTCTCCAGGGGATCTTCCCAACTAAGGGATCAAACCCAGGTTTCCTGCACTGCAAGCGGATTCTTTACTATCTGAGCCACCAGGGACTACATATATTACTGCTTCAGAAAAACTTGGAGCCTCATTGCTGATTGTTTTACATAACATACCGAAATTGGCTAAGAACTGACAGCTGAAGCATTAAAACCACACACTCACGGGTGGCCCTAAATTTCAGTGTGGAAGGAAACCTTCCAGCAAGAAGAACATGGAACAATGTGTCTTGTTGAATGCTTTTTCTGGGAAGAGAAGAGTCTGTATTGATACATTGGCAATAGGTAATAGTTTGATCAGATTGCCATGAACTTATGAGAAACAAGTTTGGAGAGTAGTTTGTGGATAGATAGACATCCTGGAAAGGGCATAAAAGATGAGAATCTCCTGAACGTCTCCCCTGATTGCTAAACACAGGCCATTCTCTTCATGAATAACCCAGTCTGTGGATGCTATACACAGTTTTCCCAAACATTCAGTGCTTAACCAAAGGGTTTATGAATGGAGTAGCCAGCTTTTTGGTGAACAGAAACATTGCCTGAGATTTTCCCCACCAAGACTGATTAGGCTACCACAAGTGCTAAGAACTACAGACTGCTACTGACATATCACCATTTATCTGATGGCAGTTTGCTCATCTAGAACCTTGACATTATGATTTGTCCCAGCTGCAAAGAAATGTGTAGGACATGAATTCCCCTTCACTGCTCTTGGTGCTTCTCCCAGCACCCTGTCTTTGGATTTATTAATGCTTTATTCACCATTATGATCTCATACAGATCATTCTTCTGACAAAGAAACTCACTTTAGAGCAAACAGGAATCAGACAGAGTTCATCACTTCGGGATGTGCTTCTCTATGTATTCCATCGTCCAGGAGCAATGGAGCAGAGGACACTTGGAAAGGCATGGTGCTACCTGGATGATAACACTTAGAAGGACTGGAAAGCTGGCTACTTTTTTTTTCTTTTTGGCCATGCCACCCATGTGGCATGCAGGATCTTCCCCAACCAAGGGTCAAACCTGTACCCCTGAATTGGGAGCACAGAGTTTTAACCACTGGACTGCCAGGGAAGTCTGAAAGCTGACGCTTTAAATTGTGGTGACACAGTGACCAGTGTCTATTATCTAGCCCATGTTACTAGGCATGGAAATACGAGTAACTGTTCTCACTGTTTTGCCTAATGGTCCATTCAAAAATTTTTGTTTTGTTCCTGCTGGTGTGTACACCTTTGGGCTGTATAAGGTTGTGCTTCCTATGGTAAAAACAAAAACAAACAACAAAACCCAATCAAACAAAATCTCTTTTCACCAGGGAATACAAAGTGATACTAGTGAACCTAATGAATCAAGAATGCCACCTGGATATTTTGGGTTCACTATGCCACTGAATCAATAGGCAAGAAAGAGGCTGCAGTGAAGAATCCCAGTTAACAAAGGAAAATATTTTCTTGCCACACATGGAGAAGTCTGTATATCCAAAATCTAAAGGATTGTCAAGGTCTACTTCCGTGTAGAGTGGTAAATGTTCATAGATCAATCTACTAGAGACAGGCATTCTAAGGGGTGAGACAGTTGAGGAATAAAGGTTCAGATCACCCCATATAAAATAGTATCAGCTGAGGTGCTGGCTCTGGGTAAAGATAGCATGAAACAGGAAGTGAGAAAAGGAAATTTTCATTTATAGTTATTTGTTTTCTTGATTAAACCCACTACTTCCATGTAAAGTGGTAAATATTAATAGAAGATGTTTAGATTATTGCTGTTTAGTCATTAAGCCATATCTGACTCTTTTTGTGACCCTATGGACTGTAGCCCACCAGTATCCCTCTGTCCATGGGATTTCCCAGGCAAGGATACGAGAGAGGGTTGCCATTTCCTTCCCCAGAGGACTGAGGGATCTAACCCACATGTCCTACATTAGCAGGCAGATTCTTTACCACTAAACCACCAGAGAAGTCCATGTTTAGATTGTTTCAAATTTCTTTTCCAAACTTTAAGATTTTATAATATTTGAATAGTATAAGGACAAAATCCAGTAAGGAAAAGATGCATGCACTTACTTTTATTTCTCATTAAATCCCTTTGATGAGATTTTTTTTTTTTCCTTATTTCTTGGAGGAACTTTTGGCTTTTGAGTTAGAATCTTCACAGAGATAGAATGTCAACCAACTCCCTGAAACTCTAATTGGGATAAAAATGACCTTTGAGGCTAATACAAAGTGAGTAAATTCAACACCTTTGTTCTAATCCAACAACTTCACCTGACAAAGAAAGGTAAAGATTGGAACAGCCTAGTAAATGCAGTTAAAACAACCTCCTTTCACTTTTTAAACTATCTTAACAAGGAATCCTATAAGATTCATGCCTTGAAAGCTTTTTGAATAGTTATTTTATTAACCATGGGTGAGCATATGAATAAAAGTGGAATTAGGAAGAACTAAATGAAGACAAAGTGCCAGTTCTTGAAATTTTTACCTAAACTGGAGCTCCTTATGTACTGGCTCATTAGTTTGTTACTCGACTTGAGATTTGGCATATCAAAGCATGATAAGAAAGGAGGAAGTGCTTTGGGAAGAAGTGCATTTGTATCCTTTGTTTCCCTTTGGTTGTATTATACTGAAAATATTACAGCTCGCTAATGCTCAGTTTTCCTATCTTCAAGTAATTTCCACCCTAAGGTGTAAAAATTAAATAAGTATTGCCTATATATTAATTATACAGTGCCTGAGAAATAACAGAGATTAATTAATTAAAAACAAAAACTCCCCACAGGAATTTCAAAGCAGTCATGAAAGAGGAAATAAAGTTTGTTGAATTAGGATGAAGTCTGACTTCAACTGAAAGGTGTAAATTTTTTTGGTGCCACTAACCAAGATGGCAGAGGTGTAGATAAGAGCAATGATAAGGCAAGTTGAAACTTACTATCCTCCAGTGGAAAAAGTCAGATTGAATAACAGCCAGAAGCTAAAAAGCCCTCAGTTATTAAGAAATAGTATATGCATCTACAATCCATCATAGAAAATAAAAGATATTTGGGATGCAGTTTTCCAGTTTTGCTCAGATGTTTGGCATTGTGTAGAGACTAATCAAGCACACTATCACTCTATTTAGAAATGCATACATTCCTGGCTACAGCAATGAATAAATATTAGAAAGAAATGAAGTCAGTTTTTCTCCCGTTTTTCTTCCCTTGATCCAGAGGGGATGCTTGGAGATCTAAAATCCTGCCAGTTAATTGGATGTTAGCTAAGCATTGACTTTGAAAATTACAATCTTCTGCAACTACTCATGGAATTACTTTTATTCTCCAATGTCCTATGGATTCTCCCAGGAGTTAACAGAGTTCAACCAACTACTCACACCCTTTTTATCTCCTTGCAGATTAAAACAAAAGGGCAGTGTGCCAATGTCCAATTATTGACTTCATCCTCAATTAAATCTAATTATTGGGGTTGCACTTTTAATTCAGAGATTTTGATAATTCGTATTAGCTGAAGATTGTTTTTGTTCCCTTAGTGAACACAGCAGTTACTAAGTAATTTAATTCTCTAGAGTACAAAGGAAGAATTTAATTTAAATTTATAGTGTCCTAATTTATATTAGTAGCATCATTTTCACACCTGTAATATGAATCACCAATTACAGAGTATTCCATTCTTTTTTCTATACCAGTTTTAGCTTTATATAATTATATGTATGTTTTCTAGGTTGGCTTTCTACATTTGTCTAGAATTTGTAAAATCTTGAATTAAAAAAAAGAAAATTTAAAAACTCTCTGGGTTTTACAAGGTTATAAATGCAATATTGCATAAGAATTTCTCTATATGTGTTAGTTGTAGGTATATTGTATAGATAAATAACTTTCGTACACATCTCCACAATGCTTAAACTTTTTGATTATATGCTTATATGCACATGACAATCATTATTAACCACAGCCTAATTGAACCATAATTACTGAATCGAGAAACCTAATTATAGAATCAGAAAAATCAAAGAGTGAAATAAAACGAAAAAAAATGAAAAGTCTAATTCATTATGCATCTGTACAATCCTGTAAGTTGCTTCTCTTTTTCGTGTATTCCTGAAACACACACAGGAAGGTGGACACAGAACCAGCATTAAACTACTGAGATCTTAGCCAGCAGATGTTCCACATAACTCCTCCTATTTTCCTAATAACCACTCAGCTTATATACAATAAGTACAAAAGCATTTTCTATGTGGTTTGATTCTCTGGCAGCACCATGAAAACCAGGCAAGATAATGGGTATCAGTTCAGTAGTTTATTTTACAAGTATCTGAACAAATATTCTGGTGCTCTCATAGGCTCTCAGTTTCATCAACATAAACTCAACAATACATATTAATTATACTTCTTTCCTGGGACACTATTATAAGTGCTAGGAAAACAGCAGTGACCAAATCATACTAAATCCCTTATCTAGTGGGACTCACATTCTGTTAATAGTCAGGTAAAGAAATCGATTAGCAGAAACATTAATTGTGTTAAATACTACAAAGAAAAATAGACTAAGGTGATAGAGAACATTGCTCAGCTTGAGAAACCAGAGGGGACATTTGAGCAGAAATGCATTTATGAAGCTGTAAGCCATGCAAAGATCTTGGATAGGTCTTTCCCAGTAGCAGAACAAAATGAAAATGTTCTGAAAGGAGAACTTCAATGTCTTCAAAACAGAGAGTAGGCTGGGCCCAGGTTATGCATATTAGGAGTTTGGATTTTAGTCAGAGTCTAATGGGAAGTCACTGCAGCATTTTATACAGGAAATTGAGTATGTTATCGCAGAGTCTGTCACAGAAAGAATTCAGAAATGAGACATGGAGGTTAAAAAAACAAAGTGAGGATTATTAAGTGATACAAAGCTCTCAAGGGGAGAATAGGCAGACGGATCAATGGCTGACCTGAATTTATGAAGTTGGTTATGTGGGGTATGAAAGTGAATGGGTGGAATATTCACTGAGGAGGGAGGGATTTTGGAGTGGTATTTTTGATTTTTATCCATGTTCCACCTTAAATGAGGAGAGGAGAGGTTTTTGTCCTTAGTTAGTCCTGACTGGAATTATCATGGCATTGATGTGTGGTGGATAATTCTTATCTGCTAGGCTAATTTTATTGTAATGAAAGCATAATGAGCAAAGGTTACATTCCAACTACAGAGATTCCTGCTTCTTCATACCTTTTTTGTCTGCCTCTGGGAGCCTTATCACCCCAAAATATGTAATTACCTGTCAGTCTGAAGGTTTCTGCTTTGTCTTTGTCTACTCAAGGACCCCGGTTGTTTACAAGATGTATGTTTCCTGCCATTTGGCCCACATTTTCTACTCATACCTAGTTATGTACCTGTTCTACCAAATGTGCCAGATTATTTTCCCTATATTAATTATCAAGTTATAATTTACACACAGTAAACATTACTTTTGTGAAAAGTACACAAGTTCTACTAGTTTTGACATATACTTATAATCATGCATTTATCACCAAAATCAAGATATAACAATTCCATCACTCAAAAGAATTGCCAGTGTCCATTTGCACTAACCTCTACCCTCATTAAATCTTTTTACTATCACTACAGTTTTGCCTTTTCAGAGTATCATATAAATGGTATCATAAAGTGAATAGCTTTTCATTCTGGCTTCTTCCACTTAGTTTAATGCAATTGAGATTCCTCCCCATTGTTAAGTGTATCAGTAATCTGCTCCTTTTTATTACTTTTTATGCCGTTGAATAGATGTACCATAATTTGCCTGTTTCCAAGTATTTCCTCTGTTTTTCTGACTTAAAAAGTAATCTGTTATAAACATCCACAAACAGATTTTGTGTGAACACATTTTCATTTTACTTGGGTAAATACCAAGAAGTAGGATTACTAGGTCATGTGATGAGTGCATGAAAATGTATAAATGTAGGAAAAACTCCCAAAGTGTTTTCCAAGTAGCTGCACATTTTGCATACCCATTACCAATAGTGAAATTAGAGTTGCTTCACATCTTGACCCACCATGGTTTTGTGGTTTAGTTGTTGCCCTTCATACTTGTTTATAACACATCACTCTGGTTGCTGCGTGGAAGTGACCATATTAGGAAAGAATGGAAGACAAAAGTAGTTAGGAGAACTATTGGACTAGTCAAGGTGAAAGATGATAGTGGTGTAAATGAAGATGGTCATGACAGGGGTAGTAAAACTTCAATCTTAGGAGATAATTTGAAGGTGAGGGTAAAACTACTTGCTGAAGAATTGGATATTATCTCTGAAGGAAGAAGAGGAATGTGGGGCAATGAAGTAAATGGGATCTATAGATGGAAGAACAGATTTTGAGATGGGAAATTAAGAGTCTCTTTTAGACATGCTATGTTTGAGATATCTTTTAAATGTATGAAACAAAACGTCAAGTAATTAGATGGCTATACAAATTGAAGTTCAGAGAAGTAATCTGAATCAGACATGAGTCTGCTACTTAAATGAGGTTGGAGATTTATACCTGGAAATTACCAGGTCTTCATGGTGTTTAAAATCTTTGTATGAGATGAGATTCTCTCATTAGTCCCCAGCCTTTTGGACCCAGGGACCAGTTTCATGGAAGATTAATTTTCCACGGACCACGGGTGGGGGTGCTGGCTGTCCTCCTTTGCTTTTCTTAAACACTTGGTGCATTACTTTAAGTATGAATGGAGAAATGGTTCAGTCCCAAGATGAGAGCAGACGATAAGAACACCTCCTGTGCCCAACAGCTTTTGTGGAGGACAATTAAAAGGCATACCTGAGAGAGAAGGTTGGCATTCTGAGCATCTGAATGGATACATATTCATGCTCATTGTTTCTGCAGCACAGAGAGCATTGTGAAAAGAACACACACTGTAAAAATGAAAGCACATGAAAGGCCCCAGCTTTGGTGTTAGACAGATGGGATCTGAATATCATATCTGCCTCTCTAGAGTTTCAACAGAGCACCAGGGTGATGTCTTTATAACATTAGTCAGATCATGTCACAGCTTCCCTTGCGGCTCAGCTGGTTCCCCTGTTCAGAATCCTCCTCTGGCTCTCTATCTCCACAGAATAAAATGACAAGTCCTACACAATCTGATAACACCCCACCTCATCAGTGCATTCCCATTCCCTTTCATGCCATCATTGGTATGGTTCTCATCCTCTCACTCCTTTTTGGATACCATATGTGTCCTAATGACTGAGCACCGTAGGCACATTACCACCTCAGATCCTTGAAATGCTCTCCCTTCTTCCTGGAACATACTCTTCCTTGTGACTCATACCTTCTCCTCCCCTCCTTTAAATCTTTATTCAAAGTTACCTTCTTAGTGAGCATCCCTCCTCCAACCTCTATAGAATTGCAGCATCCCTCTACTCATTGTGCTTTATTTTCTCCACAATGCTTTCCATCAATTAGGATTATATGTATACACACACACACACACACATTTAATGTCTTTGCTTTCCATCAATTAGTATTATATGTATACACACACACACACATATTTAATGTCTTTTATTTCCGTTTAATATGTAAACCCCCTGATGGAAAGAATTTTGTATGTCTTATTTACTGCAGTATCTCTAGAAACCAGAAAAGAGTCTGGCACAAAGGAACAAATATGTGTTGGATAGGCAAACAAAATAACATGCCTAAATTGCTACAAGCAATGTCTAGATATTGTAAGACTACGGCAAATGATTGTGTGATATTATTACTATTATCATCCTTCACACTTTTAAAAAATAAATCCCTTAAATATTAACTGAATCAAATCCCAAAACATCAGTGTATGTGTCTGGTATCAGTCTTTATCAAAAGCTGAGTGGGTTGGCTTTTAGCTTGACTACCTTGAAGTCTAGGAGGTTTGTGAGGCCTGGGAGAGAATTGCGAAGCTGGGAGCTGCACCGTCAGTGCAGCCTGAGCTATATTTAGCTGCACCTGCTTCTGAAGGATATTTCTCTCTGTGCACTAAATGAGTTGGGCTTGCAGCACATATATGTCTTTGTATAAACCAGCTAAGAAACTGGCTGTGTTTTTCAGACAGTGAAATTGGATAGCAGAACCAGATATGTTATGTCCCAGACCTCCAATCTTGGTTCCTTCTGATCTTCTCCAGCTCTCCACTACTCAAAGCTTCAATCCTAGCTTTCATATGTGACTTTTCCCTTTCTGAGATTATAGCAGCTGTGTTCATTAACAAAATATTACGGTCTTATCAGAAAGTAATCATGACAACACTTATTTAGGTGAGTCAGGCACTCTGCTGAAAGGGCTTCTGATTGATCACATTTTCTCTCTCAAAACCCCTCTGTAATGAGCTGCATGTGCCCCTTCCCACTTCCTACAAAACTTTCATGTTGTTGTTTTCACCCCCACCCACACTTCAGAATGTGACTTTATTTGGAGGGATCTCTACAGAGGTGATTCCTTTAAATTGAGGTCTTTAGAATAGGCCCTAACCCAATATGACTGGTGTCCTTATAGGAAGAAAACTTTGGACACACAGAGAAATACCAGGAATACATGCTCACAGAGGAATGGCCATCAGAGGACAGGGAGAAGATGGCCATCCTGCATGCCAAAGAGGAAGGTCTCAAAGGAAACAAAACTAGATGTCATCTAGATATGCTTTCAGAACTATGACGCAGCCCGTTTCTGTTGTTTAAACCGTGCAGTCTATGGAAGGTAGTTTGAGCCACTATGATAAACTGATACACCTCCCATGAGGTGAGCAACATTATTAGTCACCTTTTCGAGATGACGAAACTGAAGCTAGAAAGGTGAAGGACACTCAGCTCATGAGAGGCCATGATCTGGAACCAAAGGGTCTGACAGAGCTCATACAGGGCACGGGATGCCCATTGTTGACAGAAAGTGCAGCCTAGAAGCAGGAGGAAGAAGCAGAAGAGTGGGTGCAAACCCGTTTCTGACTGGCTGAGATGATTACGTGCTGGCAAGTTCTGGGGACAGGGTCAGTAGCAAAGTCCAGTGCTGAACTTTCCTTGTAGACAGTTTCCTTTTGTTTTTAGTTGTAGTCCTCTTCCTTTCAGGAAGGACATTTTCTTAGAAGGACAAAGGAAAAAAATGCATTAAAGTATATTTATTTCTGTATTAGTTTCCTATTGCTTCTGTAACAAATTTCCACAATGTTAGAGGCTTAAGACAACAGAAATGTATTATTTTATAATTCCAAAGTGGTGTCAATGAACCAAAATCAGTGTCAGAGGACTTTGGATCCTCTTGGAGGCTCTTGGGAGGTTCCAATTCCTTGCTGATACAATTTTTGACTTCCAAAACTGCAGTATAGCATCTTCACATCTCTTTCTAATTCTTCTGCCTCACTCTTCTACATATATACTCTTATGATTACCTTTGGTCCACTTAAATACTCTCAGGGTAATCTCCCCATCTCAGGGTCAACTGACTAGCAGGACTGATTCTGTCTGCAGTCTCGATTCACTTTTAAACTCTGTTTAACAGCTCGCAGGTCCTGGGGACTAGGACATGAACTTCTTTGTTGTTTTTGTTTACTCGCTCAGTCGTGTCCAACTCTTTGCAACCCCATGGACTGCAGCATGCCAGGCTTTTCAGTCCTTCATCATCTCCCAGAGCTTGCTCATACTTATGTCCATTGAGTCGGTGATGCCATCCAACCATCTCATCCTCTGTCATCCCCCTTCTCCTGCTTTCAGTCTTTCCAGCATCAGGGTCTTTTCCAGTGAGTCGGCTCTTCGTTATCTATCTGGTGGCTGAAGTATTCCGCTTCAGCTTCAGCATCAGTCATTCCAATGAATATTCAGGGCTTATTTCCTTTAGGATTAACTGGTTTGATCTCCTTACTCTCCAGGAGACTCTCAAGAGTCTTTTCCAGCACAGCGTTTGGAGAAATCAGTTGTTTGGTGCTCAACCTTTTTTATCATCCTGCTCTCACATCTATACATGATGACTGGAAAAACCATAGCTTTGACTACATAGACGTTTGTCAGCAAGTAATGTCTGTGCTTTTTTATACTCTGTTTAGGTTTGTCATAGTTTTTCTTCCAAGGAGCAAGCATCTTTTAATTTCATGGCTGCAGTTCCTACCCACAGTGATTTTGGAGCCCAAGAAAATAAAGTCTGTCACTGTTTTCATGGTTTCCCTATCTATTTGCCATGACATGATGGGACCAGATTCCATGATCTTCGTTTTCTGAATGTTGAGCTTTAAGCCAACTATTTCACTCCCTCTTTCACTTTCATCAATAGGCCCTTTAGTTCTTTACTTTCTACCATAAGGGTGGCGACATCTGCATATCTGAGGTTATTGATATTTCTCCCAGCAATCTTGATTCCAACTTGTGCTTCATCCAGCCTGGCATTTCACATGATGTACTCTGCATATAAGTTAAATAAGCAGGGTGACAGTATACAGTCTTGATATACTCCTTTCCCAATTTGGTACCAATCCATTTTTCCTTGTCTGATCTAACTGTTGCTTCTTGACCTGCATACAGGTTTTGCAGGAGGTAGATAAGGTGATCTGGTATTTCCATCTCTTGAAGATTTTCCCACAGTTTGTTGTGATCCACACACTCAAAGGCTTTAGTGTAGTCAATGAAGCAGAAATAGATGTTTTTCTGGAGTTTTCTTGCTTTTTCTATGATCCAGCTGATGTTGGCTCTGGTCCCTCTGCCTTTTCTCTATCCAGCTTATACATTTGGAAGTTCTCAGGTCAAATACTGTTGAAACCTAGCTTGAAGAATTTTGAGCATGACCTTACTAGGATGTATAATATGTTCAATTGTGTGATAGTTTGAACATTCTTTGGCATTGCCCTTCTTTGGAATTGGAATGAACTTCTTTGAGAAGGCCATATTCTGCTTACTTTAGCTTCTGTCTAAAGGAAAAAGGTAGCTCAGATATCAAAGTCATATAAACGTACAAGTAATAAGTAGATAGGATACTTTCTGGAGCTGGTAGGAGGGGAGATGCGGTTGGCTAAGTAGAGTTCCAGATAGAGTCGGACCACAGGTAATGTTTCTAGAAAAAGAGATGCCAAGAGACAGAAGATAGCACTGTGGGAGCTCCCTGAAGCTCTGTCCTCCTACCGCACACACTTGCTAAAGCCTATATGTTTGAATGAGATTAATTTACTCCTCTGTCTCCAGGAATGATACCACCACCAAAAATAAGCCAGTTAGAGCATGACATTCCCTTTGCTGTGATGACTTGTTTGGGAGTGAGGAGCCACATACTAAGATACTAAGTCAAAGCAGAAGCCAGGACTTATGTTCAAAGGTTAGAGAAAAGGAAAAGTTTGACATGGACCAAGAAGCATGAGTCACATAGCCTGGAAGTTCTAGGCAATTACCTGTTGACAAGGGAGGAAGTCAGCCTTAGGATGACCCTGACTACAAAAAGAGTCTAGAGAGGGAAAAAAAAAAAAAAAGACAGACCCTCAATGTTATTCTTGAATTGCAAAAGCCTACTCTTCTGAATATTTACTTTTCTTTTATATATTTTTAAAATGAGAACAATTCCATTTTCTGTTGTTTAGAACAGTTTGTGTTGGAGACTGATGTATGTTCTTATACAAAACACTCAGTAAATACATCATTTAAGAGGTGTGGTGACACTGGTAGCACTTAGATTAAGAGAATTGTTCCTTGAAAGTTCAGTTCTGTTCAAGGTTAGCTTTGAGGTTTTATCACAAAATATCATGTTACAAACACTTGAAAATCAGCTCCACATTCTACCAATTTTGTACTCTTTGCCTCTGCATGACCTCATATCTTTGATATACTAAGCCTAACTGCTAATAGAAAAATTGGGATCAATAGATTTTAACCTTTCCTCAGAGTTTTATTTTCCAATGATTCTATTTACATGGTCATGTGAATTTTTTTGAGTTTTCCCTCAAGTCTACATTGCTAATTAGGCCCTTTGGTAAAACTGCTTCAACAATTCATTGCTTTTTCAGCAAAGATTTATTGAATATGTAGTATGTGATTGGTGTGCCAGTCAGTATTTATTTATTATAGGTTCAGGGAAAACAAGACAGGTAAGATTCCTGTCTCTATTAAACATACAGTGTAGTAATGGTAAAGACACATAAATAAGCAAAAAAATAAAGTACCTTTCTGGTAAGTGCTCTAAAAACACAGCATTTTAGTAATCTATAGCAAAAATAAAGATGTGTAACAAATCAATCCAAAGCTTTAGTAGTTTGCAGAGAAATTACTTTCATCAGAGGGTGTTTGAGGTTTAGCTGATTCAGACTTGGCTCAGATAGGTGTCTTGGCTTCAGCTCGTAGGGACTGGTATAGCCCTACCTGTCTCTGGGACAGCTGGGTGGATGTGTTCCATAGATTTCTCACTTTCTTTAAAGCAGAGGGCTATCTAGAACATGTTCCATGCAGTGCAATGCCAGATGAGTAAGGAAGCAAATCACAATGGAGATCTTCTAAGGTGATGGGTTTGAAACTGGCAAACTGTCACTTATACTCATATATTACTGGTGAAAGGAAATTATATGGACAAACCAAAGTTAAGGAGCAAAGATACATACTTTGCCCCAAAATGAAGCTATAGGAAGAAAAATGCAGGGAAGATGAATCACTGAGACCAGTGAAGCAGTTATTCACACCGACTTGAATGATTGAAGTAAACAGTGCTGTTTTTTAAATTTATTTAAAAGTAATATTGTTTTAATTAATTTATTTATCTATTTGGCTGTATTTGATGACATGGGGCTCTCTAGTTGTTTAGTTCACCTAGGGTATGTGGGATCCTAGTTCCTGACCAGAGATTGAACCTGGGTCCCTTGCATTGCAAGGAAAATGCTTAACCACTGAACCACCAGGGAAATGCCAACAGTGCTACTTTAGATGATTACTTAGGCTTGAGGTAAGTAAACAAGTATGTAATACAAATGAAAAATGACCATGTAAAGAGATAACTGGTGAACATTTTCAGTATAATACTATGAAGTGAGAATAATCGTAGAGTTGTCAAATGATAAGAAGGTCAGAGTGATTGAAGCATAATAAGCAAGAGAAAGAGTGTTATGGAAGGCATTAAGGCAGAGGCCAAATCATTGAGAATCATGTAGGCTACATAATATTGAACTTTAGTCAAATTACAATGGGGCACCACTGGGGTATTATAAGCAGTGGCAAATGCTGACATAAGTTATATTTCGGGAGGTATTACACTGGCTGCTCTGTGGAAAACTTGATAGGGGCAAGAGAGGAAGCAGGGAGAAATGGTAGAGTTTACTTTAATGTTCTAGGTAAGAAACAATGATAGTTTTGACTACAATGGTAGCAGTGAATATGAAGATAAGTATATTGATAATGCAATATATTTTAGAGCCAGACCCAGTCACGTTAGGAGTGAAATTGGAGCTATTTGTAGGATTCATGAGAAATAAAGGTAAAAAATAAGAGTTGAAATTGGTTGTTTTGTACATATGAAACATTATAGTTCTAAAGAGGTAATATTAGTATATACTATTGTGTTTTTGTAATTTAAAGTAGATTAAAATATTAATCTCAGGTTGGGTTAGATTTTTATTAAATAGAAGAAATTCCAATAGCTTTTAGGCATTATTTTTTTTTAATTTTTATTTTTACTTTATTTTGCTTTACAATACTGTATTGGTTTTGCCGTACATTGACATGAATCTGCCATAGGTATACATGAGTTCCCAATCCTGAACTCCCCTCTCCCATCCCACATCATCTCTCTGGATCATCCCCGTGCACCAGCCCCAAGCATCCTGTATCCTGTATTGAACATAGACTGGTGATTCGTTTCTTACATGATAGTATACATGTTTCAATGCCATTCTCCCAAATAATCCCACCTGCTCCCTCTCCCTCAGAATCCAAAAGTCCATTCTATACATCCATGTCTCTTTTGCTGTCTCACATACAGGGTTATCATTACCATCTTTCTAAATTCCATATATATGTGTTAGTATACTGTATTGGTGTTTTTCTTTCTGGCTTACTTCACTCTGTATAATAGGCTCCAGTTTCATCCACCTCATTAGAACTGATTCACATGTATTCTTTTTAATGGCTGAGTAATACTCCATTGTGTATATGTACCACAGCTTTCTTATCCATTCATCTGCTGATAGACATCTAGGTTGTTTCCATGTCCTGGCTATTATAAACAGTGCTACAATGATCAGTGTGTATGCCCGCAGTGGGATTGCTGGGTCATAGGCATTATTTTTAAAGTTTAATGGTCAAGGTCTCCCTTTAGAAACACTACCTCAGTCTCTAGGTGACAGGTAGATAAAGTAGGAAAATTAAATTCATTAGTATCAGCTCAGCCTTACATGTAGATCTGGGTCTCTTCTCCCTGTTTCATTCCAGTTGTCTAAGAAGATGCCTTGGTCATTAACTTATCATGATACAGGTCAGGAAGATCAAGAGAGGCAGAACTGACATATTTCTGAGAGAGTATAGATAAGGGCTGCAAACACAAACAAGCCATTTTGTAGGGGGCATATTGGGCAAAAGAAGTAACAAAAGATCAGTTCTGATAAAGGAAATCTATCAGAATTCTGTCAGGGAGCAGCTACACCAGAATAATACCTGTTTGTTATTTAATAGTATTCAGTTCAGTTCAGTCGCTCAGTCGTGTCCGACTCTTTGTGACCCCATGAATCGCAGCACGCCAGGCCTCGCTGTCCATCACCAACTCCCGGAGTTCACTCAGACTCATGACCATCGAGTCAGTGATACCATCCAGCCATCTCATCCTCGGTCGTCCCCTTCTTCTCCTGCCCCCAATCCCTCCCAGCATCAAAGTATTTTCCAATGAGTCAACTCTTCGCATGAGGTGGCCAAAGTGCTGGAGTTTCAGCTTTAGCATCATTCCTTCCAAAGAAATCCCAGGGCTGATCTCCTTCAGAATGGACTGGTTGGATCTCCTTGCAGCCCAAGGGACTCTCAAGAGTCTTCTCCAATACCACTGTTCAAAAGCATCAGTTCTTCGGCCCTCAGCCTTCTTCACAGACCAACTCTCACATCCATACATGACCATAGAAAAACCATAGCCTTGACTAGATGGACCTTAGTTGGTAAAGTAATGTCTCTGCTTTTGAATATGCTATCTAGGTTGGTCATAACGTTTCTTCCAAGGAGCAAGCGTCTTTTAAATTCATGGCTGCAATCACCATCTGCAGTGATTTTGGAACCCCCAAAATAAAGTCTGACACTGTTTCCACTGTTTCTCCATCTATCTCCCATGGAGTGATGGAACCGGATGCCATGATCTTTGTTTTCTGAATGTTGAGCTTTCAGCCAACTTTTTCACTCTTCTCTTTCACTTTCATCAAGAGGCTTTTTAGCTCCTCTTCACTTTCTGCCATCAGAGTGGTGTCATCTGCATATCTGAAGTTAGTGATATTTCTCCGGCAATCTTGATTCCAGCTTGTGTTTCTTCCAGTCCAGCGTTTCTCATGATGTACTCTGCATAGAAGTTAAATAGGCAGGGTGACAATATATAGCCTTGATGTACTCCTTTTCCCGATTTAAAATCAATCTGTTGTTCCATGTCTAGTTCTAACTGTTGCTTCCTGGCCTGCATACAGACTTCTCAACTCATACTATTCTCAGGTAAGAGCCCAAAGGAACCCCAGGCAGCAATGAGAAATTAACCATGAAAAGATGGGACAAGATGTATAAAAGGTAACATTTAAGATTCACCCTCTGGCCCAGGGGTTTAATAGCTCCAAAGAAACACTAAACACAAGTATATGGGTAGAAAAATACACTTAGAAAATTCTTAAATGGTAAATAAGAAGCACAGATATTTTGCATTGGTCATCAGGAAGTTACTAAACTCCTCGTGGCTGCTGGTAACCTGTCTAATGCCCATGACCCTTCCTTGCCTAAAATAGTATCTTTAAGCAACAAATACTAAACAGATCTTTCCACCAAAATTTATCAGAACATTCATCCCATGGAAGGTACATTTATATAGTTGTGAAAGTTTGGCATTCTGCAATTTTATTTTATTCTTTACATAACAGTTATGCTTATACCTAAATGGCACCAAAATACTAACATATTTAAGAGAAACATCTTAAGAACAAAATGTGTTTAGTTTTCACAACCTCATTGCTCATGACATTCTAGATTATTTTGGGGCTAGTCATCTTGGGTCTTCATATGGATGCTGACTTTGTTTGTTAGATATTGTGTTACTGTAATCTTTTGGCAGTCTAAGAATTTGAGAAAAGTAAAGAAAATAATGACCAGCTTTTATGTGCCTACTTGACTCAGTCTTTGTTAGTTCAGTTCAGTTTAGTCACTCAGTCATCTCTGACTTTTGCGACCCCATGAATCGCAGCACGCCAGGCCTCCCTGTCCATCACCAACTCCCGGAGTTCACTCAGACTCACGTCCATCGAGTCAGTGATGCCATCCAGCCATCTCATCCTCGGTCGTCCCCTTCTCCTCCTGCCCTCAATACCTCCCAGCATCACAGTCTTTGCCAATGAGTCAGCTCTTCACATGAGGTGGCCAAAGTACTGGAGTTTCAGCTTTAGCATCATTCCTTCCCAAGAAATCCCAGGCTGATCTCCTTCAGAATGGACTGGTTGGATCTCCTTACAGTCTAAGGGACTCTCAAGAGTCTTTTCCAACACCACAGTTCAAAAGCATCAATTCTTCAGCACTCAGCTTTCTTCACAGTCCGACTCTCACATCCATACATGACCACTGGAAAAGCCATAGCCTTGAATAGACAGACCTTTGTTGGCAAAGTGATGTCTCTGCTCTTAAACATGCTATCTAGGTTAGTCACAACTTTTTCCAAGGAATAAGCGTCTTTTAATTTCATGGCTGCAGTCACCATCTGTAGTGATTATGGAGCCCCCAAAAATAAAGTCTGACATTGTTTCCACTGTTTCTCCATCTATTTCCCATGAAGTGATGGGACCGGATGCCATGGTCTTCATTTTCTAAATGTTGAGCTTTACGCCAGCTTTTTCATTCTCCTCTTTTACTTTCATCAAGAGGCTTTTTAGTTTCTCTTCACTTTCTACCATAAGGGTGGTGTCATCTGCATATCTGAGGTGATTGATATTTCTCCCAGCAATCTTGATTCCAGCTTGTGCTTCTTCCAGCCCAGCATTTCTCATGATGTACTACTCTGCATATAAGTTAAATAAGCAGGGTGACAATATACAGCCTTGATGTACTCCTTTTCCTATTTGGAACCAGTCAGTTGTTCCATGTCCAGTTCTAACTATTGCTTCCTGACCTGCATATAGGTTTCACAAGAGGCAGGTCAGGTGGTCTGGTATTCCCATCTCTTTCAGAATTTTCCCCAGTTTATTGTGATCCACACAGTCGAAGGCTTTGGCATAGTCAAGAAAGCAGAAATAGATATATTTCTGGAGCTCTCTTGGTTTTTCCATAATCCAGCAGGTGTTGGCAATTTGATCTCTAGTTCCTCTGCCTTTTCTAAAACCAGCTTGGACATCTGGAAGTTCACGGTTCACGTATTGCTGAGCATGGCATGGAGAATTTTGAGCATTACTTTACTAGCATGTGAGATGAATGCAACTGTGTGGTAGTTTGAGCATTCTTTGACATTACCTTTCTTTGGGATTGGAATGAAAACTGACCTTTTCCAGTCCTGTGGCCACTGCTGAGTTTTCCAAATTTGCTGGCATATTGAGTGTAGCACTTTCACAGCATCTTCCTTCAGGATTTGAAATAGCTCCACTGGAATTCCATCACCTCCACTAGCTTTGTTTGTAGTGATGTCTTCTAAGCCCACTTGACTTCATATTCCAGGATGTCTGGCTCTAGATGAGTGATCACACCATCATGATTATCTTGGTCTTGAGGATCTTTTTGTACAGCTCTTCTGTGTATTCTTGTCACCTCTTCTTAATATCTTCTGCTTCTGTTAGGTCCATGCCATTTCTGTTCTTTATCAAGCCCATCTTTGTGTGAAATGTTTCCTTGATATCTCTAATTTTCTTGAAGAGATCTCTAGTTTTTCCCATTCTGTTGTTTTCCTCTACTTCTTTGCATTGATCGCTGAAGAAGGCTTTCTTATGTCTTCTTGCTATTCTTTGGAACTCTGCATTCAGATGCTTATATCTTTCCTTTTCTCCTTTGCTTTTTCTTCTCTTCTTTTCATAGCTATTTGTATGGCCTCCCCAGACAGCCATTTTGCTTTTCTGCATTTCTTTTCCATGGGGATGTTTTGATCCCTGTCTCTTGTACAATGTCACAAACCTCATTCAATAGTTCATCAGGCACTCTGTCTTTCAGATCTAGTCCCTTAAAATTATTTCTCACTTCCACTGGATAATCATAATGGTTTTGATTTAGGTTATACCTGAATTGTCTAGTGTTTTTCCCTATTTTCTTCAATTTAAGTCTGAACTTGGCAATAAGGAGTTTATGGTCTGAGCCACAGTCAGCTCCTGGTCTTGTTTTTGTTGACAGTATAGAGCCTCTCCATCTTTGGCTGCAAAGAATATAATCAGTCTGATTTTGGTGTTGACCATCTGGTGATGCCCATGTGTAGAGTCTTCTCTAGTGTTGTTGGAAGAGGGTGTTTGCTATGACCAGTGCATTTTCTTGGCAAAACTCTATTGCCCTGCTTCATTCCATATTCCAAGGCCAAATTTGCCTGTTACTCCAGGTGTTTCTTGACTTCCTGCTTTTGCATTCCAGTCCCCTATAATAAAAAGGACATCTTTTTGAGTGTTAGTTCTATAAGGTCTTGTAGGTCTTCATAGAACCATTCAACCTCACCTTCTTCAGCATTACTGGTTGGGGCATAGACTTGGATTACTGTGATATTGAATGGTTTCCCTTGGAAACGAACAGAGATCATTCTGTCATTTTTGAGATTGCATCCAAGTACTGCATTTCAGACTCTTTTTGTTGACCATGATGGCTACTCTATTTCTTCCAAGGGATTCCTGCCCGCAGTAGTAGATAAAATGGTCATCTGAGTTAAATTCACCCACTCCAGTCCACTTTAGTTCACTGACTCCTAGAATGTTGATGTTCACTCTTGCCATCTCTTCTTTGACTACTTCCAATTTGCCTTGATTCACGGACCTGATATTCTAGGTTCCTATGCAATATTGCTCTTACAGCATTGGATCTTGCTTCTATCACCAGTCACATGCACAACTGGTTATTGTGTTTGCTTTGGCTCCATCCCTTCATTCTTTCTGGAGTTATTTCTCAACTGATCTCCAGTAGCGTGTTGGACACCTACTGACCTGGGGAGTTCCTCTTTCAGTATCCTATCATTTTGCCTTTTCATACTGTTCATGGGGTTCTCAAGGCAAGAATACTGAAGTGTTTTGCCATTCCCTTCTCCAGTGGATGACATTCTGTCTGTCTTTGTTAAGTACTTTACATAAATGGTCTCATACTGTCTTCATAAAATTCCAGTTGAAGGGTTAAAAGGAGTCATGGTAGAGGAACAGTCCCAACATCCTGCTCCCCACTGACTATGCAGCAGAATGTTAATAACCCAGGATATTCAGGGAAGTCATGGAATCTGGTTATCTTGAACTCAAGATGAAAGCATCTTAAATTCTGCTGCCACCATTGATAATTCATATGAGCACTCACCCTTTCTCCTCTACTTAGGCTTCTAATGAGCATGTTAAATACTTCTGGAGTATTTAAATATGTTGTAGTGAATTGGGGTCTGCTATACTAAGTCACTTCAGTCATGTGACATCATGGCCTGTAGCCTGCCAGGCTCCTCTGTCCATGGGATTCTCGAGGCAAGAATACTGAAGTGGGTTGCCACCCCTCTTCCAGGGGATCTTCCAGATGCTGGGATTGAACCTGCGTGTTTTATGTATCCTGCATTGGCAGGTGGATTCTTTACCACTAGCACCACCTGGGGAGCCCAAAATGTTCGATAAAAGCAAATAGATTGTCTTGGGATTGATCTACCTGTTCTCCAAAGGTGCATTCTTCATGAACTCAGTCCCTGCTCCTGGGCTTCCTGCCCCTGATCTTCTGTTTATTTCCCTGTCCCCTAAGAATGGGGCAGGTGATAAGGAAGTCACACTAGTTTCTTCAGTCACATGGATCCTTTGTTAGTCTTCTGGGTGCTATGACAAATGATGCCATAATTGTTGGTAGAGAAGAGTTTCTTTAGTTAATGGTGCTGGCTCATTTACCAGCACTCAAGGCAGTGCAGGAACCAAACTACCTAGGAAGAGAACACCCACTGGGTTCTAAGTACCTCCCTGGGAAAGGAGTCTTACCCCTTAGAGACTTCTCTGAGTACACACTCCAAAATCCCTCTTCCAGGTAGTATAATTTTTGCTGAACTGGAATATCCCTGAGTCAAAGACCTAAAGTTTCAGTTGATCCAAATTTCCTCTTTCCTCTTGCTGGCCACAAACCCTTCTAGGCTTTTAGAAGTCAGTTATACTCCTGTCCCTCTTGTTTATACTTCCATTTTATTAGCGTAGTATAACAAGCAGACTGCATTCTCCTAGTATCAAGACAGATGCTCAAGTTCAGCCAAGACTGATCAGTCCTTTGTATCCTTCAGATTTGTCAGACACATATTTAAAGTGGAGAAACTATCAGTAAAGGAAAAATTGAGGCCTATAGAGTTACACAACAAGCAAACCTCTGCAAAGACAACAGAGACTCTCATGAATGAAGGTTTCTGTTATTATGTTAATATTGGGTTATTCATACTTCTCAGGGGGTCTTGGAAGTCCTAATGCCTTCCTCTGGGGATCTTTCATAGATATGCTGCAGGGGGAGGGGAGAGAAGAGTGAAAGTGCAGAGCTTTGTGTCCCTACTGCTCCAACAAGCAGCAGACAACTGCAAGTGATTCTATTATGGGATATGGATCTGTAGGAGTTGAGAGACATTATGTGTTGATGTTGATGCTTTGCGGGATTTCAGAGCCTTTGCCTCACCTCTTGTGTCTCTAGCTTTGCCTACGTTTGTAAAATGCATGTGCTGTAGTGATGAGTTGTGGAAGGTGCCTTTTTGGACCCCATAGAGGTCCTACCAAAGGGTTACAGAATCATCCACTACATGCCAACCCCTCAAATAAGCCTTTTAATGTGAATTGACTTGCTTAATTCTCATGTAGAAGCTGAGAAGGAAGAGTAACAATCCCCAAAAGGAGATGAGGAAACTGAGACTGGAGGAAAGACAATGAATTTTTATGGTTGCTAAAGGGACGTGGTCTGACTGAGAAGCCAGGTGAGCCTGATTTCAGGGCCTAAAGTTGTCCTATGTTGCTTTTTTCCGGATGAAGTCTACTCCAGGGAATTTCTCCTGTCTCATATTGTTGAGTCAAGAAACATTCTTCATGCCCTTATTAGTTGAAGTAATAGTTGCCTTATACTAGTACATTAGTTTCAGGTGTACAACATAGTGATTCAAACATTGTATGGATTATACTCCATGTAAAGTAATTATAAAATATAGGCTATATTTCCTGTGTGGTACATTATATCCTTGTGTCTTACTTATTTTATGCCTAGTAGTTTGCGCCTCTTAATTTCTTTCTCCTGTGTCGCCCCTAACCTTATCCCAAGGGTAGGTCCTGCTGGTAACCACTAGGTTGTTCTCTGTATCTGTGAATCTGTTTTTGCTTTGTTGTTTAATCACTAAGCCATGTCTAACTCTTTAGGACTCCATGGATTGCAATATGCCATGCTTCCCTTTCCTTCACTATCTCCCAAAGTTTGCTCAAACTCATGTCCATTGAATCAGTGATGCTGTCTAACAATCTCTTTCTCTGTCACCCCCCTCTCTTCCTGCCCTCAATCTTTCTCAGCATCAGGGTCTTTTCCAGTGAGTCAACTCTTCATATCAAGAGGCCAAAGTATTGGTGTTTCAGCATCAATCCACCCAATAAATATTCAGGGTTGATTTTCTTTAGGATTGACTAATTTGATCTCCTTGCAGTCCAAGGGACTTGCAAGAGTCTTCTCCAGCACCACAGTTTGAAAGCATCAATTATTTGGCACTCTGCCTTCTTTATTTTCCAGCTATTTATTTGCTTCCACATATAGGTGAAAAAATACAGTATTCTTTTTGATTCAAAAGAAGGAAGGAAAGAAGAGAGGATGAAAAGAGAGAAGGAGGAAGGGAAGGAGGGAGGAAGGAAGGAGAAAAGGAAGGGAAAAAGGAAAAGGAAGAAAAATAGATTCTGTGGAAAGGAAAACCTCTCTAGTGAATGTGTAGCACAGCTCTTTGTATTGGTGTGGGTTAGGGGAGTGGTTGGTTCTTACCTGATTCTTCCCTGATGAACCATTAAGGCATTCCTGGAAAATTCCAAAGCAGCTAGTCTGGAAAGCAGTAAGATGCAGTCATCTTGGGAATAAGAACCACATACCACAGAGACTTGTCATCTCAGGGCAGAGAGCAGGTAGGGTCATGAGTTTGCATTAAATGTGTAGATGACAGGATGCTCATTCATTGTAGTTCGTAGCCACCAAAAAGAGTCGTCTAAACTGAGGATAGCCAGTTAGAGTCTGCGTCTGTTTTCTCATGGCCCTCAAGTTTCAGAATGAATTTTATATTTTAACGGGTTGTAAAGATTAACAAAGAATATGGAACAGACACTGTGGCCCTTTTCAGAAAGGGCTGCCGACCCTGCCCAAAAGCTGTGGCTCTGACTTCTATCACTACCCACCTCAGAAGGAACTAACTTGTAGTGATTCTTCCAGCAATACCTCTGTCGCTGAATTTGTCTTCTGAAGGAAAGTGACTCAACACCATGATTAGTGGGTTCAACCTGTTGTCAAACCAGACTGTGTCTCTGGGGGCACTAGGCTGGGTCTCCTCCAGGAGGAAGTATAAGTGCATATGGAGATGTCCTCTTTCCTAAAGGTCTGGGGTTTTCAGGATGATGGGTAGAAGGTCTCCTTCCACCTCCTTATAAGGTGAGACAAAACAATCCAGGAGGAGAATAGTACCCGTCTGATAACACAAAAATCCCCTTCATGGATCATAGCCTTGTTGTGGCTAAGGGCCTTGTATAACTTAATGAAGCTATGAACCATACCGAGCAGGGCTACCCAAGATGGACTGGTCATAGTGAAGAGATCTGACAAAACGTGGTCCGCTGGAGGTGGAAATGGCAAACCACTCTAGTATTCTTGCAGTGAGAACCACATGAACAGTATGAAAAGACAAAAATATGACACTGGAACATAAGCCCTGCAGGTCAGAAGGTGTCCAGAAGGCTACTGGGAAAAGCAGAAGACAGTTACTAATAGTGCCAGAAAGAACAAATCAGAAAAGACCAATTGGAAAAGACCCCGGTGATGGGAAAGATTGAAGGCAAAAGGAGAAGGGGGTGGCTGAGGATGAGATGGTTAGATAGCATCCCCACTCAATGGACATGAGTTTGAACAAATCCAGGAGATAGTGAGGATAGGGAAGCCCAGTGTGCTGCAGTCCATGGGGTCGCAAAGAGTTGGACACTACGGAACGAAAGAGCAACAAAAATACCATGCAAAGGCGGAAACAGAACCCAAATTCCCTGCATTCTATTAAATAAGCAGTTACTGAGTTTCTGTATGTGTCAGAAGTTGTATACAATTCTGATTATGAAATAATGAAAGAAATCGATGAGGCAGATAGAAGATAGGACTGATTTTATAGGTAAGACCAATATTTTTGACAGATCTTCTAGGAAGAAGGCACTGCAACAGGCACGAATGATGAAATGGGAGTTTTAAATGTTAGCTTTCAGACTAAAATGTGTGTGTGATATTTAGGAAATAAAAGAGAAACAAGATTGAGCCAAGATTGTCTCGGACCATGAGCAGATCTGACTACATCTCAGCCAACCCAAAGGAGAGCTATCTGGTAAATATGACCCTAAAGAGGAGTTCCACTTTGAGCAGAAATGGCCCGACCCTGGTAACCTACTATACTAATTCTAAGGCTGTCTGAGAATAGCAAATCTTTCTCTCTGCAGCTATGGTGGATCTTTAGGTTATTAAAGAATTTTAAAATGGGTAGCCTATTGGTGTACTCCATGGGTGTACATTGACTAAACCTATGGAGATCCTGTGGAATGGGGGAAAGGGAAAGGTGCTATGAAAGACTCACACCCGTGCCGTTCTCACTCTGAACTGTCAGTACAAATTAGTTATCCATTCCTTTGAATATGTATGAATACATGGTTCCATTGTCCTGGTTGCCTTCTAAACATCTCCTAGGAAGGGGGACTCATCAAGGTCTTACTGGCTTAAAGTGAATGAATCAATCATATTAACACATTACTGATTGTAAATATATGAATACATTTTTAAAGAGTGATACTGATACATCACTGTGTGGAATTGTTAGGGCTTAAAATTAATCAAGGGTTCATTATACAACATATGATTGTTATTATCCTTCACATTTGGCTCCCTTAGGTTTTTGTTCCAACCTTGTATATATTATAAATGCAAGTTTATTATCATGTTGTTGTTGTTTAGTTGCTAAGTGGTGCCCAACTCTTTGTGACCCCATGGCCTACACCACACCAGGCTTCCCTGTCCTTCACTGTCTCCTGGAGTTTGTTCATACTTATGTCCGTTGTGTGGATGGTGCCATCTAGTCACCTCATCCTCTGTCACCCACTTCTCTTCCTGCGCTTAATCTTTCCCAGCATCAGGATCTTTTCCAATAAGTCAGCTCATCACATTAGGTAACCAAATTATTGGAGCTTCAGCATCTGTCCTTCCAATAAGTATTCAGGGTTGATTTCCTTTAGGATTGACTGGTTTGTTCTCCTTGCCTTTCAAGGGACTCTCAAGAGTCTTTTCCACCACCATAGTTTGAAAGCATCAATTTTTCAGCACTCAGCTTTCTTTATGGTCCAAATCTCACATCGGTACATGACTACTGGAAAAATCATAGCTTTGATTTATTGTATAGACCTTTGTTGGCAAAGTGATGTCTCTACTTTTCGATTTGCTGTCTAGGTTTATCAAAGCTTTCCTTTGATGGAGCAAGCATCTTTTAATTTCATGGTTGCAGTTATATTCAAGGATTTTGGAGAAAAGAAAAGAAAATCTGTGACTGTTTCCACTTTTTCCCTACCTACTTGCCATGAAGTGATGGGACAAGATGCCATGATCTTAGTTTTTGAGTGTTGAATTTATGCCAACTTTTCACTCTTGTCTTTCACCCTCATCAAGAGGCTGTTTAGTTCCTCTTCACTTTCTGCCATTATGGTAGTTTCATCTTCATCTCTGAGGTTGTTGATATTTCTTCTGACAGTCTTGATTCCAGCTTGTGATTTATCCAGCCCAGCACTTCACATGATATACTTTGCATGGTTGACAATACATCCTTGTCTTATTCCTTTTCCAATTTTAAACCAGTCATTTGTTCTATGTCTAGTTCTGACCTGCATACAGGTTTCCCAGGAGACTGGTAATGTGGTCTAGTATTCTCTTTAAGAATTTTCCATAGTTTGTTATGATCCACTATGCTAAAGGCTTTATTGTAGTCAGTGAAGCAGAAGTAGATGTTTTTATGGAATTTATTATCACAAAAGTTTCCAAAATTGATAGATGCATTGTGAAATTTTGAGTGAATAAAGAATTTTCCAGTGAATTTTATGCAGAGGCTTTCTTTGATTGTCCAGAGAGACATGGTATCTTCTGAGACAAGGTGCTAGAGAAGACTTTATAGGTATGTCAGGTATAACTATTGCGTATAATAACCTGCAAAGTATTAGTGAAATAACAGAATTAAATTTGGGCTAGCCAAAATAAAAATCATTAGTCATATGGATTAGTTTCTGCAAAGTTCCCCAGTCAATAATGAGTTAATTTTCTCCACTGTATAAGAAAAGGAGATTATGAGTACTAAAGTACTACTTCCTTAGAACTAGCATAAATCAAGAAAGTGGCCATCTAAACCAACTACCTTCTCCATTTTATAGAGGGAGAAATGGAAAATGAATCCTACATGGCTAAGATGGAAGAACACAAAAGTGGGAAGCCAGAGAGAAAGAAAAACTCACACCTTTATACACTTACTGAGAACTGTTTGCTCTACTTTCAAGTGTAATAGGAAGAACTGATAGTCTATCAATTCACTAATTCACCTCCACTGCTACACCCTGGTCTGAGCCACCATCACTACTCCCCTGACTTGCTTCATTAGCCTATCCTCACAGAAGCCTGAATGATGCTTTTTAAAATCACAGTCAGATCATGATGTTTCTTTGCTCATGAAGTTCTGATAGCTTCTATGTAACTCAAAGTGAAAGTGAAAGCCCAAATAATGGTGTGAAGAGCCCTGCACACTCCTGCTTGTGTTACACATTCTGTTTTTCTCCTCCACTGCTCACTCAGCTCAGCCACACTATGTCTTTGGTCCTTTTCTAATAGTCTAGAAACCTTTGCACTAAGCTCTTCCCTCTCCTCAGAAGACTCTTTCCATAGTACATGTACTTAGTTTTACTTCTTACGGTGAAATAATTAAAGACTTAGAGAAGAGTTGAAGAAATAGTACAGAGTTTCCACATACCCTTCATCCACCTTCCTTTAATATTAATGTCTTATATAATTATGGCACAGTTATCAAAACTAACAAATTAATATGGGTATAATACTGTCACTGAACTACAGACTTTATTTGAATTTCACTAGCCTGTTCACTAAGTCCTTGTTTTCTATTCCAGGATTCAATCCAGGTTACCAGATAGCATTAGTTGACACATCTCCTTGCTCTTCTCCAATCTGTGACAATCCCATAGTATTCTCATGTTTTTCAAGATCTTGAGATTCTGAAACGATTGCCCAGTTCTTTTGTAAAGTGTCCTCCAGTTTGCGCACTAGATATGAAATACCTTGTGTGCATATCTACTATGCAAGTTCATATTTCATATCTTATACACTAGTTCACTTCTTTCACACCTCAGCCCAGATAATAATAGCTCAGTGAAAACTTTTCTAATCATTTTATTAAAAAATTTCTGTTTCCTCTCTTTCTACCATAATTCCCTTTTTACTTTATTTATAAAAATTGGATATTCTTTATTTCTTAATTCCTAATTTATTTATCATCTTTCTTTCTCCACCAGAAAGTTGACTACATGAAGGTAAAGACTTTTTATGGCCCATTCATTGGTATTTATATAATTTCTAGAAAATTCCTTAACAAATAAAAGATAAAATCTTTATATTATTAATGAATCTTTAATTTATTTGTTGAATGAATTAAATGAGTGAGCTGGATCTTTGGTCTTCTCAGAAATTCTGAAAGCAAAAGGAAATTACTGCAAAGTTAGAGATGCTACACAGCATGATATAATTCCAAAGGTATTGAAATTGTCCAGCTGAGAGGCTAGACAAAACTCCATGAGAAGCCTCACACAAAGTTGTCAATTTTCTTTGTCAAGGCAGTCAGAACTATTATTTAAAATATATTTCTTGCTGAGTTATGAAGGTCTAAATTTATAAGCATGGATTTTTTTCTACTTCTTCTGAAAACAACTTGATAAAATTATGGAAATGAAAACCTCTTAGGCTTTATGACTAGTGTAGTTTGCTCAGTAAAATGGATTTTAGACCCAGAAACATTTCACTCTCAAAAGAGGCCTTTCAGAATCATTCTCTGACATTTTCAGTCATGCAAGTGCAAATGCCTCCTGATTCATGGAGATTTGAAACATGTTAAAACTCAGGCTGTTCTCAATTATGCAGGGCTTGTTTATTCCATCAGCAAATTATGCAAGACTTCTTTTACTCTTTTCATTTTTCATCCCACTTTTAGTTCTAAAAATAGTATTTTACAATTTCTTTCCAAGGGAGAAAAGATAGATGAAAGTAGGCAAAAGTTGAATCTGATCATTTTATTGCCTATGACCATCCGTTGAACAGAGGAGGGTCTTTGAGCAGGAACCTTGGAATTACATGGAATTTCACTGTTTCAGGCCAAGAAGAAGAATGAGTTATAGTAACAAGTGAAAAGATGTTGGATTCTAACATCAGATATTCTAAAAACCATCTAACTTCTTAAATCTTGATTTCTTTACCTACAAAATGAAGGATCATACCAAATTACTAACTCATTGGTTCATTTAATGAATATTTATTGAATCATTCAGTTCAGTTCAGTTCAGTCACCCAGTCGTGTCCGACTCTTTGCGACCCCATGAACTGCAGCACACCAGGCCTCCCTGTCCATCATCAACTCCTGGAGTTCTATGGCCAATACTTGTGTATATGTACATGAAGCACAGAATTCCTCTCCTCAGAAATTTGACAGGTTATAACTATAGGTACTCAGAAAAAATAAAATTATATGATATATATAAAATAGGAATATACAGGGAATCATAGCAGCACAGAGGTGAGATGTCCAGAGACAACAGGGATGGCTTTCTGAATGAGTGATGTCTGAGAGAAAAGTTAAAAGGCTATAGAAAGCCAGAGTATTGGCTCAATGAAGGTCATCAGGGCAGAGGACAGAGAGGATGCTAACTGGAGAAAACAACAAAGTAATTTAATAACATTTACTGGTACATGCCATGTGCCAAGTACTGGTCTAAGAGCTATGAATATAACAAACAGGTAAATAGACATGCTTATTCTCTTCATTAAACTGTCATTCTAGTTGGGGAGAGGTGCATGAAATAAATAACTTCAAAATTAATTATTCTACAATAATTGTGATAAGAGGCTGAAGAGGGGTAGTCTTCTAAATGTGATTACAAGGAGAAGAGCCAGACTGGGTGATCATAAAAGGGGTTTTTAGCATTTTATTTAAGTTCTGAAGGCTTGTAAAGTACAAACTAATAATCAATTAACTTGAATATGGGGCTTCCTTGATGCCTCAAACAGTAAAGAATCTGCCTGTAATACAGGAGAGCTAGGCACAATCCCTGGGTCAAGAAGATCCCCTAGAGAAAAGAATGGCGACCCATTCCAATATTTTTGCCTGGGAAATCCCAAGGACAGAGGAGCCCACTGGGCTGCTATCCATGGGGTCACAAAGAGTTGGACACAACTGAGTGACTAACACTTTCACACCTTGAATATAGGATTAGGAGAGAGAAAGAAGGGGCTATTTCCAGCATGAGTGACAAGATCAGATTTGCTTCGAAAGATCACTCTTGTTGCTCTGGTGAGCAGTTATAGGAATCATCTGCACTCTGGGAAGAGATGATATTACCTTGAAACACATGATACCAGAGGGATTTATGAGGCATATGGACAGAGAGGAGAGGTTTGGCTATCTTAGGTAGATATGACATTGAGGTCAGGAGAAGAACTTGAGGTATTGCCAGCACAAAGATCATGAATTTAGTTGTTAATATATTGAGAATGAGGCATCTGTCACTTCAGTCACTCAATTGTGTCCAACTATTTGAGACTCCATGGATTGCAGCACGCCAGGCTTCCCTGTCCATTACCAACTCCCAGAGATTACTCAAACTCATCCCTATCAAGTTGGTGATGCCATATAACCATCTGTAAAGTCTGATGCTGTAGAGAGCAATATTGCCTAGGAGTCTGGAATGGTAGGTCCATGAATCAAGGTAAATTAGAAGTGGTCAAACAGGAAATGGTAAGAGTGAATATCAACATTTTAGGAATCAGCAAACTAAAGTGGACTGGAATGGGCAAATTTAATTCAGATGACCATTATGTTTATTATTGTGGGCAAGAATCTCTTAGAAGAAATGGAGTAGCCATCATAGTCAACAAAAGATTCTAAAATGCAGTACTTGGTGCAGTCTCAAAAATGACAAAATGATCTCTGTTTCCAAGGCAAACCATTCAATACCACAGTAATCCAAGTCTATGCCCCAACCAGTAATGGTAGAGAAGCTGAAGTTGAACAGTTCTATCTATGAAGACCTACAAGACCTTCTAGAACTAACACCCCAAAAAGATGTCCTTTTCATCATAGGGGACTGAAACACAAAAGTGGGAAGTCAAGAGATACCTGGAGTAACAGGCAAATTTGGCCTTGGAGTACAAAATGAAGCAGGGCAAAGGCTAACAGAGTTTTGCCAAGAGAACACACTGGTCATAGCAAACACCCTCTTCAAATAACACAAGAGAAAACTCTACATATGGACATCACCAGATGGTCAATACTGAAATTAGATTGATTATATTCTTTGCCGTAGAAGATGGAGAAGCTCTATACAGTCAGCAAAAACAAGACTGGGGGCTAACTGTGGCTCAGATCATGAACTTCTTATTGCAAAATTCAGACTTAAATTGAGGCATCTATGAATCATCCAAATTGAAATTTCCTTAAAAAGTTAGATATACCGGTCTGACCTTCAGGGAAAAAAAAAGTTTCAGAAGGGAATATGAACTTGAGAGGAATAAAGGTATAGATGATTGATATTTCTCATAAAGAGATTATAGAGTGAGAAAAACAGAATATAGGATCTAGACTTGAACAATGTCAAGTTTTAATGGTTTGATAGAGGCATATGAGACCTAAAAAGAGTTATAAAAAGCATCCTGAAATGGAGAGGAAAACTATGAAACAGCAAGGTACATTAAGAAAGAGACTGTCATCACTAGAGACTGAAAAGTATCCACTGCATACAGCCAAGTAAATATCATTGGTGACCTTTATGGGAGCCACTCTCATGGTGTGGCAGGCAGATTGAAATGAACATAATATCGTGTGTTGGAACTGACTAGGAAAAAGGACATGGGAAGAAAATAGAAGGCTATTAATTGAGATAATGTGATAGTAGCCTACCTGTATGTTACTATTATAATGTTAGCCTACTGCCTCCCTCATTCTCTGAACATGTGAGATTGTAATAAATGTTATGTGTGTGTATTGTAAGTGGATACATATTAGTCAGCCACCTTGGGCCCTGAATCACAAAATGTGGATATATTTCTTCCATGTCTATACACTGTGCTTATTGAGAAACATTTTGAAGGATTTTATCTGGGGAAAGCAGCCTGGTGAAAAACAATTTTCTTTTATATAGCCTCTATTTTTTTCTGTACTTGCAAATCCAAAACTAAAAGCTGTCTTCCAGAAGATATTGTGGTGCTTTTGCAGCAGAATGATGACTGCTTGGGTTAGTTTGTCAAGGAGTATTGACATACCAGGACTCTAGGAACCAAGCTTGTTATGTCTTATCTGGATTGATTATATCAGGTGGATATTCTGAGTTTTCAAATGCGAGGTGTATGTTCAGAATGTCTTCTTTCAAATTAACTTCAGATATTGTTGAATTACTTTTTATTAACTTTTAAAACTTCTTTTTTACATAGTTTCTGTTCACTTTTGTTCTTTCTTAAAAATTGAGGTATGATTTAAATGAAGTAACATGTACACGTCTAAAGTAAACAATTAATTTTACAAATACAGACAACTGTGGAACCCACACAAATATCTAAGTTTCTTGCCTTTCCTCAATCTCCCCTCAGAGACAACAGAGCTTCTAACATCTATCACCATATGGCTAACACCATAGTTTAGCCTGATCTAGAACTTAAATTTCTATAGTATATGCTCTTCTATGTGAGCTGCAGAATGATCAGGAACATATATTTGAGAATATTGTTACTGTGTGTATTAGCAGCTGAATGACTCTTCATTTTACTGATATACCATGATTTGTCTAATCATTTTCTTGCTGATGAACATTTGGGTATTTTCCAGCTTGTGGCTTTTATCAAGAAAACTACTATGAACACTGTTATCCTGGTTTATATGTGGGCATATGTTTTTATTTTCTCAGGTAAATGCCTTATCAGTGAAGCAGAAGAGTCATTGGGCAGATTTATGTTTAACTTTGAAAGAAGCTAACAGTTTTCACAGTAGATTACCACTTTATACTTCATCAGCAAAGTATAAATCTTTGCATATTCCACACCTTTGTCAATATTTTGTTTTGCCAGTCTTAGCAATTCTTCTGCATGTAAAGTGGAATCTCATTGTGATTTTAATTTGTATTCTGTTGCTGATTAATGCTGTTGAACATTTTTCACATGCTTACTGGCAACTTGTAATATTCTTTGGAAGAAGTGCATTCAAGACTTTTCACCAAATTTTATTGAGTTATTTATATTTATATTGTTGAATTAAAGTTCTTCATATAACCAGGATACAAGTCCAGGATACTTATTTTCAGAAATAAGTATTATGAATCTTTCCTCTCAGTATGTAACCTGCCTATCCATTGATGTTCATAAGTCTTTGAACAGAAGTTACAGAGAACAGAAGACAGTGGAAAACATCTCTCAGTAATTGACTAAAAGAATTATTAACACAGAATTCTATATTCAAAAACACATTCTCCAGAAATGAAGGCAAAAGAAAGATATTCTCAGATAATGAAAAATTAACAGAAGCATTGTCAATCTTCTATAAGAAATGACTAATTAAGTTCTTCATACTAAAGGGAATACTTGGAGTTTTACAAATATAGAAACAACAGATAGGGTAAATACCTGAGAAATGAGCAAATATAAAAATATATTTTCCTCTTAGAATTTAATATAATATTGTCTTCTGGAATTCAACATATGTCAGTGTTTATATAAACATTGCATAAATATTTATTTATCTGATATATGTATATCTCACACAAAACACTGATAAAAAATATTAAAGACCTAAAGAAATAGAAAGATATTTCATGTTCATAGATAGGAAGAGTTAATATTTTTAAGTTACCAATACTGCCTAAAATGATCTACAAATTAATGCAAACTCTACCAAAATCCATTATTAAATTTTAAAAAATTTGACATTTATTCATTGCTATAGTTATGTATTTATTTATTTTTGGCTGCACTGGGTCTTCATTGCTACACATGGGCTCTCTCTAGCTGTGGAGAGCAAGAGCTACTCTCTAGTTGTGGTTCATGGGCTTCTCATAGCAGTGGCTTCCTTTGTGGGGGTCATAGACTAGGTGCATGGGTTCCGGTAGTTGCAGCACGTGGGCTCAGTAACGTTGCTGGCTCTAGCATGCATGGCCTTCAGTAGTTGCAGCACAGGTGCTCACAGGCACTAGAATGTGCTGGCTACAGTAACTGTGGCACATGGTCTTTGTTGCTCCACAGCGTATGGAATCTTTCTGGACCATGGATCAAACCCGTGTCTTCCTCATTGGCAGGCAGATTCTTATCCACTGTGCCACCAGAAAAGTCCAAGCCATTTTTATATAAATGTAAAAGCTGATTCTAAAATTCAACTGAAATTGTAAGGGCTTCAGATAACCAAAGCAATTTGAAAAAGAAAAACCAAGTAGGAAGATTCACACTTTTGAATATCAAAACTTACTAACTTTTTCGGGAGAGACTATCATTCTATGCTTTTGGAACTAGCATTTTATTTGGGATTCCAAATACAACTTTATTTAGGAGATCAAGCCCTGAGCCTTTGGAGGGGGAGCACTGACTCCAAGACACTGACCTACTAGAGAACAAGCCATAGGGGGTATCAAATAGTGAGAACTCACACAAAGGAAACCACTGCAATGCAAGACTGGGCATCACCCAACCACCAATAGCACCTTGGGCAGGACACCTCATCTAAACAAACAAACAAAAATACAAACTTAATCATCAGCAAACAGGATTACCACCTCACTCAGCCTTGCCCATCAGAGAAAAAAGCAAACAAAGTGAAGTCGCTCAGTCGTGTCCGACTCTTTGCCACATCATGGGTGGTAATCTACCAGGCTCCGTGGTCTATGGGATTTTCCAGGCAAGAATACTGGAGTGGGCTACCATTTCCTTCTCCAGGGGATCTTCCCAAACCAGGGGATCGAACCCTGCTCTCCTTTATTGCAGACAGATGCTTTACTATCTGAGCCACTAGGAAAGCCCAAAAAAACAACAAGTCAGCACAAATCTCACCCTATATGAAGCTTACACAGACCAGTGGACCAAGCTTAGGAGTGCAGAAAGCAAAAGGAAGAAAGAATTCAACCTTGAAGCCTGAGAAAAGGAGACCTCAAACACAATAAGTTAAAAAAAAATAGTGAAAAAGCAGAGAAATGCTGCACAAATGAAGGAACAAACTGGAAACACAGAAGTTCAAATAAATGAAAAGGAAATAGGCAAACTACTTGAAAAGAATTCAGAACAATGATAATAGAGATGATCAAGAACCTTGACAACAAAATGAAAAAAATGCAGGAATCAACAATCCCCAGAAGAATTAAGGAATAAACATGCAAAGACAAATAATACAATCATTGAAATTAAAAATACTCTAGAGGAATCAATAGCAGAATGTCTGAAGCAGAAGAACAAATCAGTGAGCTGGAAGATAAAATGGTGGAAATAATTTCTGAAGAGCAGAATAAAGCCAGAAGAATGAAAAGAACTGAGGACAGTCTCAGAGACCTTTGTGACAATATCAAATGCACCAGCATTCAAATTATAGGGGTCCCAGAAGAAGAGAAAAAGAAATGGTATGAGAAAATTTTTTGAAGAGATTATAGTTGAAAATTTCCCCAACCTGGAAAAGGAAATAGTCAATCAAATCGAAGAGGCCCAATGAGTCCCATACAGAATAAACCCAAGGAGAAATACACCAAGACATATACTAATCAAACTAAAAAGACTAAACACAAAGAAAGAAGATTAAAAGCAGCAAGGGATAATCAACAAGTAACACACGAGGGAAAACCCATTCACTTAATAGCTGATCTTTCAGCAGAAACTCTGCAGGACAGAAGGGAATGGAAGGATATATTTAAAGTACTGAAAGGGAAAAATCTACAACCAAGACTACTGTACCTGGCAAGGATCTCATTCAAAATTGATGGAGAAATCAAAAGCTTTTTAGACAAACAGAAGAGAATTCAGTACCACAAAACCAGGTTTAGAACAAACATTAAAGGGACTCACAGAGTCAAGAAATACAAGAGAAGAAAAAAAGATCTACAAAATTAACCCCAAACAATTAGGAATATGGCAATAGGAATCTATATATCAATAATTACTTTAAATGTAAATGGATTAAATGCTCCAACCAAAAGACACAGACTGGCTGAATGGATTCAGAAACAATACCCGTATATACGCTGTCTACAGGAAACCCACTCCAGACCTAAAGACCCATAGACTGAAAGTGAGAGGATGGGAAAATATATTCCATGCATATGGGAAGCAAAAGAAATCTGGAGTAGCAATTTTCATATCAGACAAAATAGACCTTAAAATAAAAAAAGATTACAAGAGATGAGGAAGGATACTACTTAACGATCATAGATTAATCCAAGAAGAAGACATAACAATTGTAAATATTGTTTCACCTAACATAGGAGCACTTGCATACATAAGACCAATACTAACAGACATAATACGAGAAATTGACAATAACACAATAATAGGAGAATTTAACACCTCACTCACACCAGTGGACAGATCATCAAAACAGAAAATAAGTAAGGAAACACACGTCTTAAATGATACATTAGATGAGATGGATCTCACTGATATCTTCAGGACATTCCATCTAAATGCAGAAGAATACACCTTCTTCCCAAGTGCAAATGGAACATTCTCCAGAATAGACCACATCTTGGGTCACAAATCAAACCTCAGTCAATTTAAGAAAACTGAAATCATATTAAACATCTTTTTCAATCATAACACTAAGAGACTAGATATTAATTACAAGAAAAAAAAACTGTAAGAAACACAAACACATGTAAATTAAACAACACATTTCTAAATAACCAACAGCTTACTGAAGAAATCAAAAGGAAAATAAAAAAAATTCTAGAAACAGATGACAATGAAAACACGACAACCCAAAACCTATGGGATGCAGCAAAAGCAGTCCTAAGAAGGAAGTTTACAGCAAGGCACTCCTACCTCAAGAAACAAGAAAAATGTTGAATAGATAACCTAACTTTACACCTAAAGCAACTGGAAAAGAAGTACAAAAAGCTCCAAAATTAGTAGAAGGAAAGAAATCATATAGATCCGAGCAGAAATAAATGAAAAAGAAATGAAAGAAACAATAGTAAAGATTAATGAGACAAAAGCTGGTTCTTTGAAAAGATAAACATAATTGACAACCTTTCTCCAGACTCATCAAAAAAAGAGAGAAGAATCAAATCAACAAAATTAGAAATAAAAAGGAGAGGTTACAACAGACAATGAAGAAATACAAAGGATTATAATAGACTGTTATAAACAACTACATGGCAATAAAAGACAACCTGGATGAAATGAACAGATTCTTAGAAAAGTTCAATCTTCCAAGACTGAACCAGGAAGAAAGAGAAATTGTGAACAACCCAATTACAAGCACTGAAATTGAAGCTGTGATCAAAATCTCCCAAAAAAACAGAAGTCCAGGACCAGATGGCTTTGCAGGAGAATTCTGTCAAACATTTTGAAAATAGCTAATGACTATCCTTCTAAATGGAGAAGGCAATGGCACCCCCACTCCAGTACCAAAACTCTTTCAAAAAATTGCAGAAGGAATACTTCCAAACACATTCTATGAGACCACCATCACCCTGATACCAAACCTGACAAAGACAACACAAAAAAGAAAACTATAGGTCAGTATCACTGATGAACATAAATGCAAAAATCCTCAACAGAATTTAACAACACATCAAAAGCTCATACACCATAATCAAGTTGGGTTTATTCCAGGAATTCAAGGATCCTTCAATATATGCAGATTGATCAATGTGATACACCATATTACCATATTAAAAAACTGAAAGACAAAAAATATATGATAATCTCAATAGATGGGAAAAAGCCTTTGACAAAATTCAGCACCCTTTATGATTAAAACTCTTCAAAAAATGGGCATAGAAGAAACCTACCTCAACATAGGAAAGGCCATATATGATAAGCCTATAGCGAACATTATTCTCAATGGTGAAAAACTGAAAGCATTCCCCTAAAGTCAGGAACAAGACAAGGGTATCCATTTTCACCACTATTATTCAACATAGTTCTGGTAGTCCTAGCTATAGCAATCAGAAAAGAAAAAGAAATAAAAGGAATCCAGATTGGAAAAGAAGAAGTAAAGCTCTCACTGTTTGCAGATGACATGATACTGTACATAGAAAACCCTAAAGATAGTATCAGAAAATTACTAGAGCTAATCAGTGAATTTAGCAAAGTTGCAGGATACAAAATCAATACACATAAATCATTTCTATATACTAACAATGAAAAATCAGAAAGAGAAGTTAAGCAATCAATCACATTCACCATTGCAACAAGAAGAATTAAAGATCTAGGAATGAACTTACCTAAGGAGACAAAAGAACTGTACACAGAAAATTATGACAGTAATGAAAGAAATAAAAGATGACATAAACTCATGGAGAGATATTCCATGTTCCTGGGTAGGAAGAATCAATATTGTGAAAATGACTATACTACCACAGGCAATCTACAGATTCAATGCAATCCCTATCGAATTACCAACGGCATTTTTCACAGAACTAGAACAAAAATTTTCACAAATCATATGGAACACAAAAGACTCCAAATAGCCAAAGCAGTCTTGAGAAAGAAGAATGGAGCTGGAAGAATCAACCTTCCTGATTTCAGATTATATTACAGAGCTACAGTCATCAAGACAGTATGGTACTGGCACAAAAACAGAAATATAGACCAATGGAACAAGATAGAAAGCCCAGAAATAAACCCATGCACCTGTGAGTACCTCATTTTTGACAAAGGAGGCAAAAATATACAATGCTGTAAAGATAGTCTCTTCAGTAAACGGTACTGGGAAAACTGGACAGCTACATGTAAAAGAATGAACTTAGAACACTTCCTAACACCATATACAAAGATAAACTCAAAATGGATTAAAGACCTAAATGTAAGACCAGAAATGATAAAACTCTTAGGGGAAAACATAGGCAGAACACTCGATGACATAAATCAAAGTAAGATGCTCCATGACCCACCTCCCAGAGTAACGGAAATAAAAACAAAAGTAAATAAGTGGGACCTGATTAAACCCAAAAGCTTTTGCACAGCAAAGGAAACTATTAGCATGATGAAAAGACAACCCTCAGAATGGGAATAATAACAGCAAATGAAACAAAGAACAAAGGATTAATTTCCAAAATATACAAGCAGCTCATACAACTCAATGCCAGAAAAACAAACAACCCAATCAAAAAGTGGAAGTGAAGTGAAGTGAAATCGCTCAGTCGTGTCCAACTCTTTGCAACCCCGTGGACTGTAGCCTACCAGACTTCTCCATCCATGGGATTCTCCAGGCAAGAATACTGGAGTAGGTTGCCATGTCCTTCTCCAGGGGATCTTCCTGACTCAGGGATTGAACCTGGGTCTCCTGCATTGGAGGCAGACACTTTAACCTCTAATCAAAAAGTGGGGAAGAGACCTAAACAGACATTTCTCCAAAGAAGACATACAGATGGCTAACAAACACATGGAAAGATGCTCAAGATCACTTATTATTAGAGAAATTGAAATCAAAACCACAATGAGATATCACCTCATCCAAGGCAGAATGGCCATCATCAGAAAATCAAACAATAAATCCTGGAGAGGATGTGGAGAAAAGGAAATGCTCTTGTACTGTTCGTGGGAATATAAATTGATACAGCCACTATGGAAGATGGTATGGAGATTCCTTAAAAAAAAAAAAAAAAGGAATAAAACCACCATATGACCCAGCACACCCACTCCTAGGCATGTACCCTGAGGAATACAAAACTGAAAAAGACACATGTATCCCATTGTTCATTGCAGCACTATTTACAATAGCTAGAACATGGAAGCAACCTAGATGTCCATTGACAGATGAATGGATAAAGAAGTTGTGGTACATATTTAAAAAATGGAATATTACTCACCCATAAATAGGAACACATTTGAGTCAGTTCTAATGATGTGGATAAACCTAGAACCTATTATACAGAGTGAAGTGAGTCAGAGAGAGAAAGATAAATAATATATTCTAACACTCATATACAGAATCTAGAAAAATGGTACTGAAGAATTTATTTACAGGGCAGCAATGGAGAAACAGACATAGAGAATAGACTTTTGGACATGGGGAGAGGGGAAGAAAGGGTGTGGTGTATGGAGAGAGTAACATGGAACCTTTCATTACTGTATGTAAAATAGATAGCCACTGGGAATTTGCTGTATGGCTCAGGAAACTCAAACAGAGGCTCTATATCAACCTAAAGGGGTGGGGTGGGGAAGGAGATGGGAGGGAGGTTCAAAACGGAGGGAGATATACATATACCTATGGCTGATACATGCTGAGGTTTGACAAAAAACTCCAAAATTCTGTAAAGCAATTACCATTGTATTAAAAAAAAAAAAAAACTTACTATAAAGTAACAGTGACAGGCACAGTACTGGCATGAAGATTGAGATATAGATTAATGGAATATAATTGAAAATCCAGAAACAAATCAGTGTAATTATGGTCAGTGTTTAACAAGCATGTCAAGATAATTCAATAGTAAGCATTTTTGTTGTATTTGAAGTACTTTAAAAAACATTTTTAGGACTATCCATATTTTCTAATTCCCTTATGTCAATATTGCCAGTTTGTCAGTTATGTGGGTTGTGTTTTTATGTATGAGAATCTTATTGTCATAAATGTATATTTTATATTCTCTTGTCAACTTTTAATGACTGGGGTATCTAGATAATGACCCACTTACTCATTACTGATATCGCTAATTCATGTGTGTTTTTCTTTTTGCTTGATGAGTCTAGTTAAAGGTTTATTAATGTTATTAATCTTTTAATAGAATCAACTTTAGGTTCTCTTAATCTCTATTTTATCAGTTTTCTATTTCACTGATTTTTCTCTCATTTTTCTCTTTCCCTTTCTTCTATTGCTTTGTGTTTAGTTTTCTCATCTTTTACTATATTTTTAAGATCTTCAATCACTAATCTTATATCTTTACTTTTTCTAATAATTCCTGATCCACTCCACAGGGATTTACAGACCCAAAATTTGAATCTAGGCCTTTGGATATCAAACATCCTTCCACTGTATCAAAGCTGCCTCTCCACCCTGCAGAACCATTTTGTAACTCTGTCTGAGTCTTCCGTTTAGACATTTCCTTACATCTACTTGCAGTCATGGAGAAAATAAAGTCCATAGCCAGTGCTGCCAAGGTACCTGTATCATCTCTTCTGTTTGAGTATAAAACTACAGGTGTCTCTTTAGAGAGAAATTAGAGAGAGTGCTATGGCATTTCTTGAATTGTTCTCATTTACATGAAGAACTGTTTCACAGAATTCAAAATGTAAGAATATGTAGACAACACAATCACAAACCTTGTAATTAACATCCTGAATCAGAAGGAGAAAAAGCAAAGAAGATGCTTTTGATCATACAACAAGCTCATGGATTTAAAAAACAATAAAATCTTGTCAAAATTTTGGTTTTATATGTTAATACCTTTTCAAAAAATTAAAGTTATTAATATCTTACCAGTTTTGTGAAAAGAATTGATTTAGCCATTTATTTTGACTTTGAAATACTACTTTAGTGGTTTTTCCAAGAAATTTTTTACGAAATATGTATTGGAATTTTAAGAGACTTTTAAATCTTTTTTTTAATAGAACTTCAACCTTAGAGTTAGAGGAGTCCAGGTAGTGCTTGTCTTATTTTACAAATGAGGAGTAATTTTCCCATTAAAGGAGAAGAAATGTATCCAAACCAGTGATCTAAGTGAGGCTCCAGACCCCAAATAGTGTTTGTGTGTGTTTGAATGTGTGTTTTATTATTTTAAAACTTTAGATACACAGACATTGAACTATTTAAGTCTTTCCAAATAAGGTTCTAGGAAGTTGAGAATATCTTTGTGGAATGTTCTTGAATCTTTAGTTAAATGTAATTAATTATTTGGAAATAAACCAGTACTGTCTTGAAAACAACTCATGCTTCCAAGAATGAATGAGATTTCAGGACTTTTAGGTAATACCTTCCCTTGAGACGTCAAGTATCTATATGGCTACTTCCATATTCCTTCAGCTGAGATTCTTCCCTATCGCTTTTTAGTCATCAACTCCCAGATTAAATTGAAATCAAACTAAGTATCAACAAAAATAAAAGAAATGAGTCAAATCAGTTATAATACATTATTCCCAGATACTAAGATATTATTGAAGATGTATATATATGTGTATATATATATGTTATAAGTTTGTGTATATTAATCACGCGTATGTGCTAAGTCACTTCAGTTGCGTCTGATTCTTTGCAACCCCATGGACTGTAGCCTGCCAGGCTCCTCTGTCCATGGGATTCTCCAGGCAAGATTACTGGAGTGGGTTGCCATGCCCTCCTCCAGGGGAATCTTCCCAATCCAGGGATTAAACCAGAGTTTCACCTATCTCCTGTGTCAGCAGGCAGGTTTTTTACCACTAGCACTACCTGGAAAGCCCTATATTAATCATATTGTAATACATAAAATTCTACCCCGAATCATGTACTCAAGTATATGCATGTATGTGTGTATAGGGGATGGTATATTCAGTGAGTTAGTTACTCTTTATTTTTGTTCTTTTTAACTATATAATTTCCTATTTTTTGGCAATAAAAATACACCTTTGTTTTAGGAAGTAAAGCTTTCTTTTAATCTTTAAATAAGCATACTTTAATCAGTAGGGGACTGAAGTCAGCAGCAGCTCACAGCCAGGGATGGTTGGAGGGGAAACTGTCACAGCCCACACTGAGCTGCACTGAAACTTCATAAAATATGAGGGGGCTCTGAACATCAGCTCATCAGCTCCATCCAACTAAGCCAGGACTTGAGAAAGGCTGAGGATCCCCTAAACTTTCAGTCAGAAGCCAAATTTCCTAGGGATCTTCCCTCATGTTCAACCCAGAGGAGTTTGAAATCTGAGTCTTACATCAGCCACACTGCTTCTGGCAGGGTTTGATAACAAATTATGTGCTCTGAAGGCACCTCTCCCATGTGGGAAAGGTTGTCAAGTAGAATCTATTTACACAGTCACCTGAACATCTTTCCATCTCACTGGAGCCTTCCCCCACAAGCAGGCTCTCTCTTTTACAGCTCACAGTGGACCACTTGCTAAGAAAGAACTTACATTTTTTTTTTCTTTTTGAAGTAAAGCCAACTGGAAACCTTTCCATTTACATTCTCAATTTACATTAAACAGTATCAAATATGCTCAGAAATGGCCTTAATTTTCTTTGTTTATTTTGAAACTTTATGTTGGAAGAGAAAACAATGAGATACTGCAAGCCCTAAAAGAAGCAGATTAATTTATAATTAATGAAGTAATTCAGGTCAATTCAGTTTGATGGATACTCATGACTACTATGTGCAAACACTGCCAAGTTTGGTGGAAAATAGTGAAACAATAATATATCCTTGTCCCCAAGAATTTCTAACCCAAACCTTATCTGAATTCCATTTTTCTGGGGCTATCTGCTTACAGGCGCACCATCTGCAGGTTTCCAAATATCTGTACAATCAGCATGCTGTTTGTGGCACCCTTAGCGAGTGACGTCACTTCCACAAGCATAATGTGATGTCACCACAACTGATAACTAACAGTCCTCTTGAAAGGATGGAGGAAGAGGACTGGAATGAAGCTACATGAACAAAGACATGCCTGTTACTCAGAAAGAGGAGCCATCTAACTAAAATTGCTTAGAGAATAAAGTAGCTTCATTTCATCCACATCCTCTCAGATCCTCAATTTGCTTCAATTTTAAGTGCTAACATATCACTCTTACTAATTTGTGTCCTAAAACTCTTTACCTGAGGTACTTAATACAAATTTTAACATAGATTTACTCAGATATGAACCCATACACGTTCAATTACCCCCACACACAATCTAAATGAAGACAAAATATAGCATATAAAAATGTAAGGAAGAGGGAGTTTTACATAAAAAATGTGTAAAATAAACACAATTCTATTTATAAATATGTAAGTAAAAATAAGCAAAAACCAACATCACTATTACAGACAACAGCTGGTATAATTTGAGGAATATCCTTCCTGACATCAGGTTGGTTCAGTTCAGTCGCTCAGTCATGTCTGACTCTTTGTGGCCCCATGGACTGCAGCATGTGAGGCTGCCCTGACCATCACCAGCTCACAGAGCTTGCTGAAACTCATGTCCATCAAGCTGGTGATGCCATCCAACCATCTCATCCTCTGTTGTCCCCTTCTCCTCCTGCCTTCAGTCTTTCCCAGCATCAGGGTCTTTTCCAAGGAATCAGTTCTTTGCATCAGGTGGCTAAAGTATTGGAGTTTCAGCTTCAGCATCAGTCCTTCCAATGAATATTCAGAACTGATTTCCTTTAGGATGGACCGGTTTGAGCTCCTTGCCATCCAAGGGACTCTCAAGAGTCTTCTCCAACACCACAGTTCAAAAGCATCGATTCTTCAGCACACAGGTCAAAAGCATCAATTCTTCTTTTGTAAAAGTGGGATAATACCTTAATTTTTTGGGAAGATTGAATAGGTCACGTAAAAATGATTGACTAATGGGTATGTAGGTGCTCAATAAAAATTAGACTTTCTTTAGTGCATGTAACCAGCTCCAGGTGTGGAAGAATTTAAAATGGGCTTCAGAATTTATATATTTTTGGTAGTTAATTATAGGTTTCATTACCATACATAACTTCTCTTTAGTCAAATGTAAGTATGTAAAAATGTTGTTGCTGTTGTACTTAAATGTAATGTATATTTTTGTAGTGTATTACTATGATTTCCTTAAAATTCCTCAATATGTATGTCTGAGATGGAGAAAAGAGTTCATTTATTTAGAAAGGATAAGGATTTTTGAAAATAGAAAGGATTTCAATGCATTCTTAAATAAAAAATATTTGAGTTCCTTGTAGAATATTTGAGAATTATATAATAATATAAATTGAAAAATGAAAATCGTCTTCCTTTCCATATTCCAAAGACATTTTAGGATGTCATCAGTTTATTTCTGTACATACATATTTTGTTTACAAAGATGAGATCGTATTATATTTGCTAAGATTTGATAAACATTTTATTTAATAACACATTAGTCTTTTCTCATGATAAATATTTTTATAAGCATAATTTTTAATGACTGAAAAATATGATAGTCTCTCAGATGTGTCAGACTCTTCACGACCATATGTACTGTAGCCCACCAGGCTCCTTTGTCCATGGGATTCTCCAGGCAAGAATACGGGCGTGGGTTGGCGTGCCCTTCTCTAAGGGATCTTCCTGACCCAGGGATCAAACCTCGGTCTCCTGCATTGCAGGTGTATAATTTACCATCTGAGCCACCTGGCAAGATCGCAAAATAGTCAATTCAATAATTGTATAATTTACCAAGCCATTTACTATTATTGGATGCTTAGATTATTTCTAATTTAGGGCTATTACATAAATTTATTTAACAAATTTTTGTCTGCATTTTTTTGTGGTCTTCTTTAATAACAATCAGTTCAGTTCAGTCGCTCAGTGGTGTCTACTCTTTGCGACCTCATGGACTTCAGCACTCCAGACCTCCCTGTCCATCACCAACTCCCGGAGTCTACTCAAACTCATGTCCATTGAGTTAGTGATGCCATCCAACCATCTCATCCTCTGTTGTCCCCTTATCCTCCTGCTTTCAATCTTTCCCAGCATCAGGGTCTTTTCAAATGAATCAGCTCTTCACATCAGGTGGCCAAAGTATTGGAGTTTCAGCTTCAGCATCAGTCCTTCCAACGAATATTCAGGATTGATTTCCTTTAGGATGGACTGGTTGGATCCCCTTGAAGTCCAAGGGACTCTCAAGAGTCTTCTCCAACACCCACAGTTCAAACCCAGCAATTCTGCAGCGCTCAGCTTTCTTTATAGTCCAGTTCTCCCATCCATACATGACTACTGGAAAAACATAGCCTTGACTAGACAATACATTCGCTGGTAATGTCTCTGCTTTTTAATATGCTGTCTAGGTTGGTCATAACTTTTCTTCGAAGGACCTAGCGTCTCTTAATTTCATGGCTACAGTCACCATCTGCAGTGATTTTGGAGCCCAAAAAATAAAGTCTGCTGCTGTTTCCACTGTTTCCTCGTCTATTTGCCATGAAGTTATAGAACCAGATGGCATGATCTCAGTTTTCTGAATGTTGAGCTTTAAGCCACGTTTTTACTCTCCTCTTTCACTTTCATCAAGAGGTTCTTTAGACATATCTCTCTTCATATATATCGTATATACATCTTATAAATTACATGTGGATCAGCCAGATATAAAAATATATGTGCACAATACATATATATGATCTACGAAGAGAAAGAAGGACTTTCTAGAAGTGCATGTAAACATGTATTGCCTTTGGAAGATTTTTTGCACATTCATTTTCTAGTGTGAGTGATGCCAGAATCACTGATCATTGATGGAATGTCCCCCTTCCCCCTCCTCTAGGAAGAGCTCACCTGGGCACAATCTGAAATCCCTTAGAGAAGCTTTCTTAGAAGGACAAAACAATGGGAAGTCATTGAGGAAATCCTCCCCCAGAAGAACTGATAAGGGGCAGGTCATACAATTGGACAAATTCTGTTTGGGGAATTTAGAGAAAAGCTGTCCCATCACCTAAAAGCTTTTTTAATGGTGGGTTGGGGCAGATGCCAAATTTGAGAAGACTGACACTGTGTCTCAGACCATGTGCAGCTTTTGTCAGTAACTGCATGGGGAGGCAGTGTATGCTAAGTACACTACAGTGTACTTCCCATAGGCAGTGGAAGTCAAACAGACTACCCCTTTTCCACACATCCCCATGTCCTGGCCATTCATGCTCCCAACTTCCTTGGATTATCCAAAGGGATGGAAGGGCCTTTGAAGGAGATTCTGAATTTTCTACAATTATGGTAGGTGTAAACTCCAGCAATTAATTGAATAAAATAAAACAGATGGAATTACATTTGCTCTCCAGGTTTGTAAAGCCCTATCCACTGAACAGAACCGAGAGGAATTACATAGAGATGTAAACACATACATTGATTTAGTTATTGCCAGGGCTACTGTATTGTTCAGCTCCACTTTACAGCCTTCACATAATGCTTGTGGCTCAGGGTGGCGCTAATAAAGGTACAGAAATTATATTTGTCATTTTTCTACTTGTTATTATAGAAATGTTACTGTATATGAAAGTACCTTATTGTATTTAAAGCCTCAGAGTGCTACATTGTATAAAGTCACCATAATTTATCTAATCAATCTTCTATTGATGTGCATTTTAATCTACTGTTTTCCTATTCCCATAATGCTGTAATGAGCATCTTTTACACATATTCTTGTGCATTTTCTACTTAACTTCAGGTTAGTACCTAGAATCAGAATTAATTGATAACAAACCATTTCTATTTAAAATTGATATATTTTTATCCTCTGTGGCTTCAAATGTTTATCAGCTCATGCACAGATGAAAAATAGCTTGATCTGTTTTCTTTGTTAATGTATGGCCAGGGTTTGAATGTCCTCTTACTCAAGCCAGTTTTGTAGGCATGTGTGTCTATGTGCATTTGAATTGTGATGGGGAGGGAATTTAGTGGCTTTGCAGACATACTAGCAGGCTGTGCACCAACACTTTTGCCTCCTGGGCACCTGGCTAGACACTACATTACCCATCTTTCCTTATGGTTAATTGTGGTCATGGGACTGGGACCTGGACAATGAAAATAGGAAGAAATTGGTATCGCTTTGAGTCCTTGCCCTTAAAAATGCTCCCACAGAAATCTCAAATATTTTTTGCTTTTCCCCTTCTACCTGATGAGTGCAGAGTTACAGGAGACCCTGAATTATTGTGTGAAATGTGGCCACCCTCCACCATCAATCCTTTCCTTGCCATCTATGTACCTCAGGCAGTGAAAAACTGATTTTTATTGTTAATACAATAATAGCCCCTGGCTTAGGACTTGTTCTTTTTATAGCAGTTACCCTACTGTGACTACCACAGATGCTGTTTCAGATGTTGATACCTTCTGAGATGTTGCCAGTAATAGCCAATCTAACTTATGTTCCTTTTAACAAGAAATTTATGACTAGGACAGATCAAACCACGTGTATTAGCCAGGGATTGTATCCAAAACTGGGTTAAGTGAGCCATATTTAGGCAGGAGGCTAAAAGAAAGCTTAGAACCACACAGAAATATTAACTGAAAAGTGGTGTATGTCCTCTCCACAGCCAGAGCTGGAAGTTTGTTCACAAATACCCAGGTGGTGTGAGTGCTGCTAGTAGCTTCTCATTTGTGATTTCCAAAGACTGCCCAATCACAAGCAGGGTCCCCATAGAGCAAAATAAATCAGGATAAATGTTGAGGATTTGTGGAAAGAGCATGTGTCAGAAGTCTGGGACCCAGCTTCCAGGCTGCATCTGCCATTGAAATGCTGTGATCTTGGAAAAATAACTTTCCTTCTCAATTTATGCATGTGTGTTTCTGTGTTTTAGTCATTCAGCCAGGTCTGACTCTGTGTGCCCCTATGGACAGGCAGGCTCCTCTCTCTATGGGATTGCCTCCTGTAAAGAAAAATCATTGTGACAAATTAGATGTGAGATTTCAAACAATATATATCTTGTTTATGAACTCTGACTGATCATGGGTCTTTGTGGAAAACAATTCTGATACAACATTAAGACTTAAAAAGTGTCATGTTCAGTGCCAAGCAAGGTCTTGGAGTGGCATATGAGTCATGTTTTGTCAGGTCTGTATTTAGTGAGTATTTGGATCCTAAAAAGGGTATTCATTGCTCATTCTTATATTTAAATTCTATTTCAGTGTGTCCGATCCGATTAACAGCAGAAGGCTACAGGTTAATATGGGGGTGATATATTGTGAGTATGAGCTTTAAAGTTAATAAACCAAGTTCAAATCCTTGTTCTTCTACTATCCTGTTTGTGACATTTGAGGCAAATAATTTATTCTTTCTATGCATCACATATGTCATCTTCAAATGTCAGAAACATTATCTACCCCCATAGGTTCTTATTGCAATAAAATGAAAATAATGTCTATAGAAAGTTCAGTGCCAAACTTGCTATCTGCTAAATACTGCACATGTGGCAATCAGTCTTGTAGTCAGTGTCAGGAAGGAGAATGTTGAGTGGGACAGCATGAGGGGATGGGTAAGGTAGCGCTTGGAAAAATTCTCGTAAACAGGCTGTGGACTGAGAATTGAGAAACTAGGCAGTGCCCAGATAAATATGGATTTCATAACATCTTGCCAAATTCTCTAAGAATTAAGACCCCTAGTCTTAGCCCTTTTTGTCCTCTCCTAAGTCATAGTTTTCTTTTCTGTAAAATGAGGATAACAAGTTGTAACTTCCTTTTATTGACCAATTACTATCTGGCAGGTATGGTGCTAGGATCTTTATATTCATTGTGCTATACAATCCTGAGATGAGCCCAGGAAGGCAGATTTATTAGCCTGGTAGGCTTACAGTGCTCTGGTTCAGTCAGGTAGAATGTGGAAGAGCTGAGATTAAAACCCCAGCCTACCTGAATCCAAGGGTGGTCATGAATACCCAGCATGTTACCTGTCTCAGAGCCTTGTGATAGGGTTAAATGGAGAACAATGCTCAATATCATGCCAGATACATATGTGCTTATAGAGAATAGTTATTGTTCTTCCCTCTGATTCTTAGCACAGCTTTCAAGCTATCTTAAATGGTGTCCATAGGAATAACCTTCTAGCCTTAATGGTGGAACCTCAGCTATCAGACTGTGATGCTTAGCTATAGAGGTTCATATTGAATTGACATTTTTAGATCCAACCAAAACCTGATTTTTGTGAAACATTTTAGTCACTAATCACCTCCATGTTCTCCTCTTAAACGTTTTTTTTTTTCAAAATTGTATATGCTTCCAGTGACCACACTAGCACATGGCTACATCCATTGACCTGCTTCTAAAGGTGAAAGACAATACCCCAAACGTCCACAGAGGAGGTGTGTGCAACCTCAGGATTTGTTCTGTCCCCAGATAAAGTCTGAGAAAGGAACACCTACCATCACACTGGTACCTATAGGGAAAACACACACACACACACACACCATGCCTCGTGTCCTCAGTTGCTCAGTTGTGTCCAACTCTTTGTGACCCCATGGACTGTACCCACCAGGGTCCTCTGTCCATGGCATTCTCCAGGCAAGAATACTGGAGTGGGTTGCCATGCCCTCCTCCAGGGCATCTTCCCTATCCAGGAATCAAACCTGCATCTCTGTGTCTCTTTGCGTTGGCAGGTGGATTTTTTTATTTTTATTTTTTTTTTTATGACTAAGCTACCTGGGAAGATTGAAATATGCCTTACCCTACAGTTAAAAATTCAATATCTTCTTTCATCTTTTTCAGCATAGTTATTTCCTTTGTTGGTTTGTTTTCTTTAAAAGGCTGAACTAATGGGCTTTTCCTCTGTGGCTCATGAAATGAAAACCTTTACTGCTTTACATATTATATTTTGTGAAAGCAATCAGTTCTCACAGCCAATTCATAAGAATTCTAAGTCTGTAATAGAAAGAGCTGCGATTTGTAGACCTTGTATAATACTGTGCACCACATAATCAAGTTAATGTTTTATGTAACACAACAACCTTGTGAAAAGGTACTATCATTGTCTTGTGTTACCAAAGAAGGCAATGAGACTTAGAGAAATTCAATCACCCCTTATAGCACATATAGCACATAACCAAAAAGGAACAGGGGCTTCCAGGTCCTATATTCTGAGCATTTGACTATTGTACCTAGTTCTTTTTACCATTCTATTTTTATTGCTGAATCCATATAAGAATAACATTAAAAATAACAGCTTATATTTATTGAGTGTTTACTGTGTGCTGTATACTACTTTATATTATTTATGTCATAATTCCTTTTTCTCATATCACAACCTATGAGTTATATATATTATTTGTTCCCATATTATAGATTGCTACTGAAACATGAAGAACTGAGATTACTTGTCCAAGGTTATACAGATGAGTTAGTAATAGATCTTATATTTGTACCAAGTTAACTGCAAAGTCAATGCAATTAACCACACAGGGTACCACCGGAAGTAAAAGTGTAGAGACTTCTTTATTCCTCTGTTTGAACCTTACTTAACATAAACACTGTCTTGTATTTTTCCATTTCCAAAGAGTATATACTGTTTCAACACATTTTCTTTTTCAGTCTCACTAAGAAGAAAAGTTTCATCTTCTCTCAGCAGACGCTATGGAGAGATACATATATTTTTGTGAGCTTATTCCACACACACAAAAAGAGCAGACATCATTTATTTATCTCAAGAGAAATCTGGAAATCCCAGGACTCCAAATACTCCTCAAGTGGAAATTTTGAAAGAAAAAATACGTTGCTATTTTTGCCTACCCCTCCATTACCAGAGTTTTTTGCTTTGTCACTCTCAACTGCATGGCCGACTCCATGGCTTTTGTAGAACACTGACTCATTGTGATGCGCAGTAGCATTTCCTCTTGTTTTATTCTGAACAAGTATGCACTCTCTAGTTCTTCTTTTACTTCTTTTTTTTTTTCATTTAGTTTTCACATCACCTACTGGTTTGCAGGCGCCGTAGTATGTTTTTGATGAGGTAGGATGCATTTGGAAATGACCAAGAAGACTAACACTAGCTCATGACAACCACAGCTATCTGCCATCGCTTGAGATTCCCCTAGAATATGTGCCCTTAGAATCCCACTGCCCCACACTCCTTGTCGTCTTGCCTAAACCCTCTCAACACTTTTTCCTTTATCTATCACCTGGATCACTAAGAACATTTTGTTTAAATGGATAATTGAAATATCAGAACGTTTTGGTCCCAGTGTTAATAAGGTCATAGGATTCAGTGGCAGGAATAATTAATATGGAATCAGAACTTCTCCGTTCTACTGTGACTCTCTAGTTATAAGATCTGGCTATTTTCCCTAAAATTGGATATAGAATGGTTGTTTCACATGATTTAAAGGGCTTTTGGACATTCACCTTCAGTAAAGCTCTCCTCTGTTTAGTGAGGCTGAGAATGGGTGAGAAAGTGAAAGTATTAGCAGCTCAGTTGTGTCTGATTCTTTGCAACCCCACGGACTGTAGACCACCAGGCTCCGCTGTCCCTGGGATTTCCCAGGCAAGAATTCTCAAGTGGGTTGCTATGCCCTCCTCCAGGGGCTTTTCCCCACCCAGGGATCAAACCCAGGTTTCCTGTATTGCAGGTAGATTCTTTACTATCTTGAGCCACCTGGGAAGCCCTAGGATAGGTGAGAGCCAGAGGCAATGGTCTGTGCTAGAAGCATAAGCCAATTGACAGTCTCTATCACTAATTAAACAACATCACTAATTAAACAACATTTAAAGACCACTTGCTATGTATCAATCACTTTCAGTTCAGTTCAGTTCAGTTGCTCAGTCATGTCCGACTCTTTGTAACCCCATGAATCGCAACACACCAGGCCTCCCTGTCTATGACCACCTCCTGGAGTTCACCCAAACTCATGTACATCAAGTCGGTAATGCCATCCAGCCATCTCATCCTCTATCATCCCCTTCTACTCCTGCCCCCAATCCCTCCCAGCATCAGGGTCTTTTCCAGTGAGTCAGCTCTTCGCATGAGGTGACCAAAGTATTGGAGTTTCAGCTTCAGCATCAGTCCTTCCAATGAACACCCAGGACTGGTCTCTTTTAGGATGGACTGCTTGGATCTCCTTGCAGTCCAAGGGACTCGCAAGAGACTTCTCCAACACCACAGTTCAAAAGCATCAATTATTCAGTGCTCAGCTTTCTTTACAGTCCAACTCTCACATCCATACATGATCACTGGAAAAACCATAGCCTTGACTAGACAGACCTACGTTGGCAAAGTAATGTCTCTGCTTTTCAATATGCTCTGTATGTTGGTCACAACTTTCCTTCCAAGGAGTAAGCGTCTTTTAATTTCATGGCTGCAGTCGCCATCTGCAGTGATTTTGGAGCCTAAATAAATAGTCTGACACTTTCCACTGTTTCCCTATCTATTTGCCATGAAGTGATGGGACCAGATGACATGATCTTCTTTTTCTGAATGTTGAGCTTTAAGCCAACTTTTTCACTCTCCTCTTTCACTTTCATAAGAGGCTTTTTAGTTCCTCTTCACTTTCTGCCATAAGGGTGGTGTCATCTGCATATCTGAGGTTATTGATATTTCTCCCGGCAATCTTGATTCCATGCTTCTTCCAGCCCAGCGTTTCTCATGATATACTCTGGTGCCAAAAAGAGGGAGAGGAATAAGGCACAATGAATCAGTCAAAGTTTGCTTGTGGAAACCTGTTATGCACTGGCCATTGTGATAGGTTCTAAGCACACATCTGTGGAAGGCTGTGTAGTATAGCCTCCTAGAACCCAAGCAAACAGGAAATTTAAACACAATGAAAGAGGAAAAACTATAGCATCCTAGGGATCCTATATTTTTTTCAAGGTATCAAATGGATATTTGATTCAGATTAGTGATATAAGGAAATGCTTTGCAAAAGAGGTACCATGTAGAGTGATATCCAAAGAAAGGTATGTTCATTTCCTAGGGTGGCTGTAGCAGTCCAACAAACTAGTTAACTTTAAACAACAGACATGTAACCTCACAGGTCAGGAGGCTGGAAATCCAAAATAAGTGTCCATGTAGGTTCCTTCCAGAGCTTCTGAGACAGAATCTGTTCTGTGCCTCTCTCCTAGCTTCAGGTGGTTACAGGAAATCCTTGGCATTCCTTGGCTTATAAATGCATCACTCTAACCTCTGATTCCACCTTCATATTGCCTTCTCTATGTGTCCTTTTCTCTTTCTTACAGGAACATCCTTGTTGGACTTAGTACCCATCTTGATCTAATATAATCTCATCTCAATAATTGTCTTAATTGCTTCTGCAAGACCGCGTTTACATAAATAAGGTTTTATTCTGTGACTCCAGATAGACATGAATGGCTGGTGGGCATTATTCAATGCAAAGGAGTAGGAACTATTTCAGAGCACAACTGGTGAAAGGGCATTCTAGGCAAAGAGAATGTAATACAAAAGGCCTAGAATGAAGAAAGAGAATGGCACCCTCAGGAAATGTTTTAAAAATATCAAATTGCTGAAAAAAGTCAGACCAGGGAGAGCTGAAAGAGATAAGAGGTGACCAGAAAGTAAAGTGTGTAAATTACGCCAAAAGATTTGGACTTTTTTTCTGAGAGTAATGAGGGACAATGATGTTTGAGATAAAAAATTAATGTGATACATACTGTGCTTCAGAGAGACCATCCTGGCCTTGAGTAGAGAATTTATCATGAAAGCAGTTGAGGACAAGACTCTAGCTGGGAGACTGCCACTGGAGTGGAGATGAGAGAAGATGAGGATGTCAGTCATAGGAATGGCCTTGGAGAAGGAGGCAAGTTAGGTATTTGGGAAAAGAAACAAATTAGTTTAAAAGGACTTAGGGGACTTTGGACTTTAAAAAAATGCAACTGTGTGAGGTGATAGATGTTAAAACTTCCTTTGGGAGTCACTTATCAATACATGCTGCTGCTGCTGCTGCTTAGTTGCTTCAGGCATGTCCCTCTCTGTGTGATGCTATGGACTACAGCCTGCCATGTTTCTCTGTCCATGGGATTCTCCAGGCAAGAATACTGGAATGGATTGCAGTGCCCTCCTCCAGGGGATCTTCCTGAGCCAGGGATCAAACCCGGGTCTCCTGAGTTATAGGCAGATTCTTTACCGCTGAGCCATCAGGGAAGCCCTGTGTAATACATACATCTATCCAATTGTTGCAGTGTACATCTTAAACTAGTACAAATTTGTGTGTCAAGTACATCTCAATAAAACTGATGGAGAAAGCAAGAAAAAAGGGAATGAAGGGCTTGCATGGGTTAAGTTTCAAGGGAAGGCAGAGATGTACAGATTTCTATATGTCTTAATTTCTGAGGGATTTTGTCTCCTAGTACCTGACTTAATTTCCAACTGATTATAGTGATTTTCCTTGGAGATAAAAGTGTTTACTACAAAGTGTGACTATACTGGGAAAATTTCTTTAGATCCCCCTGTGTCAGAATTCTTTTGTTTTACAATAACAGTAATTGAATATTAACTAATATAAAAAAATAAAAGATTTACTCACATCCTGAAAAGTAGGCTACAGGCTTGGCTATATCTCATGATTCAAATATAATAATCACTCTTTTTCCTTTTTCTGTCCCTCAGTCCCACTTTTTTCCCAGGATGGCTTTATTGTTAAATAAACTCTTTCTCTGATAGTGGAAACAGTCTTCTGTAGCTCCAGCTCATATCAACTTTCTACTCACTGTCCTTTAGGACAAAAGAGAGTCTCCCCTATTGTCAGTTTCTTGGGAAGAGACTAATTGGCCAAGATTAGATTTTATTTCCGTCCCTGATCAATCTTTGTCCCCAAGTAAACAGAATACTCTATTAGGCCTGGGTTGTGTGACAAAATTTGGGAATTAGTGAACTCATCTGAGCCTCATGGACCAAACAGATTACTTGGAATTAGTAAGACAGGGTTCCCCAAATGAAGGGTCATGAAATATACAAAAAGAGTAACCCAAAGTAATAGATATTCAACAAACACACTCCAGTGGTTCAAAGCAAAAGCGACTGTCTTAAGGCAAAGTAAGGATAAGCTCTTAATTCATAATTTATTCCATCAGTTTTTGCTATTTGCCTATCTCATTCACCTAACCATTCATCTCTCCATCCACCCATCCATCCATCTGTCCATTCACTACATGTTTGTGAAGCACCCACCACTTAAAAGTAGCTAAGGAATTCAGAGCTTAATAACATGTGATTTTTTTTTTTTGTCCTCTAGTTTCCTGTGATCAAAAGGGAAAGACAGATATTGCAAATACATATTTGGATAAGAATGAGGCAAGATACAGAGATACTGGTTTATTAAAATGGATGAATTCATTTTTGTTCAGTGGATGGATGAGTGAATGAATGAGCCCAACTTGCTTCATTAAAATATTTACTTTCAGAGAAAAGGAGCAAGACAGATGATTCATAACTTCTAAACAGGTCAAAATTAAATATTTAGTAGCACGATAAATAATGAACTGCTAAATATTAAATATGGGATGAATATTCCATTTGGGAATTCAATAGCAATGTTGTGAGGAAAGTGGCATTTCAGTGGGGACTTATAGAATGAAAAAGATTTCCATACCTAGAAGAGTTTTCCAAGCTGGAGAAACACTAGGTATAAAAGGCAAGGAAGTCTGAGATGCTTTGAATAGTTGGAAAAAAAAAAAAAAAGACTGGTGACTTGTATACCCAAAATGCAAGATACCTGGAAAGTTAAAGAAAGAGATATGGCCAGAAGGATGATATAGAGATAAATGACAGAAGATTTTGGACTTCAGACAAAGATATGTCAAGTATTTTCCATAGTTATTTTGAAGACACTGCCATCGGGGTCAAGAAATTGAATCGTTTGTGAAATCATCTCTGTTTTAAAGATAACTTGGAGAATAACTGGTATTCAGAAGGGCTGTCATCCCTAAAGTCAGTCCAGCTCTTTCACCCTCTCCATTTAGCTTCTCCATTTCTGGGGGATTTGTGGAGAAATTAGACATTTTAAAATATTTAAGAACCATTTTCTCTGAAGAAAATAGACTTCCACTAGCAGAGCACTTGAGTAGTGAAAATTATTTATTTTAGAACTGTCATCATTCCTAGAGAAGAAACCAAAGTCTGTGATTCCATGGCCTATTTTGCTTCAATTTATTCAAGACTAAGTTGCAACAAGGTCAAAGAACACAGAGTTCTAACTACCTTCATGTTCATACCTAATGCCATGGGAGAGAGCTCCAGAACCTTTTAGCACTCTCAGAGCTTCTGTTAAATGTTAAGTAAACCTGAATTTTAGCAGGCAGACCGTGAATAGGTTTGTTCCATTTCCACCTCTGTTAACACACCCTCGTTCACACTTTCTTTATCAAGAGAAGAGAGACATACCAAGGAATTTGTGTTTGGGGGTACAGGGAAGGTACTTTGGAAAATAATTCCCTTCTGAAAGAAAGGAAAGTGAGAAAATCTTCATCTTCAGGTTTTATTTTTTCATCTTTGGGACCAGAGTTGGAAGGCATCACGTGCAGTTGTAGATTGACGTACGCAGTGCGGGACAGAGTCGTTAGGGCCATAAACTCAGGGAGTGTGGCATTTCTCCATCTGTTCTGGTGACAACACGATTCATATAACCACACCACCTCTTCCTTGAAGACAGACAGCCCCCATGTGAGATATGATCCTGTTGCTGGCAAGTGGGATGTGAGTGATAAGCCCTTTGAATGCAAGGCATCAGTTCTCACTTTGGAAGGTCTGGCCCACACAGCCACCCTGGCCCATCCCACACACCCTCACCCTCCCCAGAAGGAGGAATTCAGAAGTGTTAAAACAGAAGAAAGTTTGTCGACCACCACATTCTTTTTTTCATGGAGAAAGTAAGACTAAGAGATGCTGTTCATTGTTGCTCAATATTGATAGTATAGCTACTAATGCTGAAAAAGTATCTCTGTGTGTGAATAGTGCTTTCCAGTTTATGAAGCATCTTCAGACCTAGTCCCACCTCCAGTTCTCACAGTACATCATTGAGGGGGTATTTATCATCTCTATTTTATAGATAAGGAAACTAAACTCAGAGAAGTTAAAGTAGCTCATCTAGATCCAAAGAGCTAGCATGAATTAAAAGTTAATTCTGAAACTGTGATATTCTGAGTGTTAGGCCACCACTCTTGCTCCTTCAACACTGCTGCTGTTGTTTAGTCACTAAGTCATGTCCAACTTTTTTGCGACCCTGTGGACTGTAGCCCACGGGGACTGTCTGTGGGCTGTCTGTGTGATCTCCCAGGCACAAAGACTGGAGTGGATTGCCATGCTCTCCTCCAGGGTATCTTCCCACCAAGGGATCAAACCCAGGTCTCCTGCATCTCCTGCATTGCAGGCAGATTCTTTACTGCTGAACCACACCCTGAATGTGGTACAGTAAGTACTGGTCCCATCACAGAAAAGTTACAATGTAACTGGGACCACTAGAGCAGCACATATTAAGTAGAAAATTCAAAGTGAGCCACAACACAGAGGTGGAAGGTAAAGGTGAGATAAACTGAGAAAGTACCATAGACATACTGCTGCTGCTGCTGCTAAGTCGCTTCAGTCGTGTCCGACTCTGTACGACCCCATAGACGGCAGCCCACCAGGCTCCTCCCTCCCTGGAATTCTCCAGACAAGAACACTGAAATGGGCTGCCATTTCCTTCTCCAATGCATGAAAGTGAAAAGTGAAAGTGAAGTCGCTCAGTCCTAACGGATTCTTAGAGACCCCATGGACTGCAGCCTACCAGGCTCCTCCATCCATGGGATTTTCCATGCAAGAGGACTGGAATGGGTTGCCACTGCCTTCTCCAGACATACTACTACCTGTAAAATAGATAGCTAGTGAGGAGCTACTGTATAGCACAGGGATCTTAACCTGTTGATTTGTGATGACCTACAAGGGTGGTATGCGGTGGGGAGGGGGGGTGGGAAGGAGGCTGAAGATTGAAGGAATATATGTATACATATATTTCACATTGTTGTACAGCAGCAGTCAACACAACATGCAAAGCAACTATACTCCAGTAAAAACCAAAAACAAGGTGAGCCACAATGGCCAGTGTCTCTAGCAACATTTGATGCAGGAGTTGAGAGAAGTGAGGGATGAGTGAAGGCTGAAGAAACTCAGAAAGTCTGACAATTAAGCCTCACAGAAAGATAAAGGCTAGAACTTTCATGGCATATTAACCTGAATCTGTGAACCTAGCATCACCTTATATTGCCTGCAATTTTGGATAAGTCACGGAAGTCCTCCACACCTCCATTTCCTCATCTATGAAGTGGGGTAACTCATATATCTTGGGGTTCTGATGAAGACCAAATGGGATAAAATATCTCAAGTACTTTGGATAGACTTGGCCCAGAAATATTTTTTTTAAGGTTTTGATAAATACGTGGAATTTAGACTGGCCCAGCTGAGTGGGTAAGATGTTAGGGGCTGATCCACCTGCTGCATGTTATGGTTAAGCAAAGAATGCAGCCACACCTCTGTGTATCTGGTTTGGCTACAGGTTTGCTTGGGTTGACTTTGGTGGATACTGGCAGAAAGATGTGAAATGCCCTGAGTTGATTGTTACACCAAGAAATCAATATTTGTAAATAGGTCCTTTTAGAGCTCAATAAGAGCCTTAACTCAAGCTTGGGTTTGTAAAGGAAACCAGTGGAGCACTGTAAAGTCACCCAGAAATACCTCTGAGGCAGTGATGGCTAGAAACAGGAGATGATCTGACTGCCCTAATAATGACCAAAATGTCTCAGAGAAGGGAACATGTCTCTAGGGCAGATCCTTCCTTTTCTTAAAAGGGATCACTTACAGAGTACTCTTGATCATTCTATTGACATTCAAATATGTATTTGATATAGTTAAGGTGGCCATGCCAAAGGTCCGTCTAGTCAAGGCTATGGTTTTTCCAGTGGTCATGTATGGATGTTAGAGTTGGACTATAAAGAAAACTGAGCACCGAAAAATTGATGCTTTTGAACCATGGTGTTGGAGAAGACTCTTGAGAGTCCCTTGAACTGCAAGGAGATCCAACCAGTCCATCCTAAGGGAGATCAGTCCTGGGTGTTCATTGGTAAGATTGATGTTGAAGCTGAAACTCCAGTACTTTGATCACCTTCTGCAAAGAGCTGACTCATTTAAAAAGACCCTTACGCTGGGAAAGATCAAGGGCAGGAGGAAAAGGGGATGACAGAGGATGAGATGGTTGGATTGGCATCACCTAATCAAGGGACATAGGTTTGAGTGAACTCCAGGAGTTGGTGATGGACAAGGAGGCCTAGAGTGCTGCAGTTCATGAGGTCGCAAAGAATCGGACACTACTGAGCGACTGAACTGTACTGAACTGAATACTAACACAGCAAGCTTGGGTTATAAGTGTTTGGTTTAATGACCTGAGTGGAGAAGGCAACGGCACCCCACTCCAGTACTCTTGCCTGGAAAATCCCACGGACGGAGGAGCCTGGTAGGCTGCAGTCCATGGGGTCCTCAAGAGTCGGACACGACCGAACAACTTCAGTTTCACTTTTACTTTCATGCATTGGAGGAAATGGCAGCCCACTCCAGTGTTCTTGCCTGGAGAATCCGAGGGATGGAGGAGCCTGGTGAGCTGCCATCTATGGGGCCACACAGAGTCTGACAAAACTGAAGTGACTTAGCAGCAGCAGCAGAGGACCTTGATGAGAAACAGTGCATCTCTGAAAAAAACTGGCAGAGAAGGAGGCTGGAAGGCTGCTGTTATAACAAAGTGCCACAGGTTGGGTGGCTTAAAACCAGAAATTTATTTTCACACAGTTCTGGAGTCTAGAAGTCCAAGATCTAAGTGATACCTTTCTCCATGGCTTGTTGATGGCTGTCTTTTTGTTCACCTGGCATTCTGTTTCTGTGTGAGTTTCTGTCCAAATTTCATCTTGTTATAAGGACACCTCTTGCACTGGACTGGAGTCCACCCTAATGGCCTCATTTTAACTACTTGTTGCTGTATATTTAAATGTAGTCATGTTCTGAGGTCCTGGGGGTTAGGAATTCAACACAGGAATTTGGGAAGAACATAATACAGCTTGTAACAAAGATGCCAGAAAACATTGCAGATTCCCTTGACAGGCCATGAAACAAAAATTTGGTGGAAGATAGAAAATGAGAAAAATAGAGGCAACATCAATGTGGCAAAAATCTAGGCCACAGTGAGCAGTAGTCCAGCAGTGGTCACAGCCTACTATGACAGAGGAGAGATGATCAACTTGCAGGGAGAGGCAGTGATAACTAGTTTTAAGTCAAATTCTCCTCATCTCAGTTGACATGACTCTATATTATCTTTAAGTTTTAAGGAAAGAAAGTTTATTATCCATTACAACCCGCTTTTAGTCTCTTGTTAGCATTATCTTGGGAATGAATTGGTGGCGGGGGGACTACAGTGGTCAAAGTTTTAAAGCAGAACCAAGGGGAAAGAATTAAATGACAGGGAGAGGTGGTGACAAAACGTCCTTCTGAATGAAACATTCTTCCCCTTAGATCAATCACATCATCTCTCCCTGGGATTATTCAGAAATATTGGGAGGGATTGGATTTTTTTTTTTTTTTTTTTTTGGTATTCAGGAAGGATCTGGTTAACTTCTTTGCAACTCTGTGGACTGCAACCCACCAGGCTCCTCTGTTAATAAGATTTCCCAGGCAAGAATACTGAAGTGAAGTTGCCATTTCCTACTCCAGGTGGGTGGGTGGGGGAGGGGGTCTTCCTGACCCAGGGATTGAACCCACATGTCCTGCACTGCAGGCAGATTCTTTACTGCCGAGCCATCAGGGAAGCCCAAGTTCTGGGATAAACAGATCTAAAAGCTTTTATAATAAAGAGAAGAGGGCAAAACTGAAGTCTGAGGGGTAACTTCTCTACTCGGGACCTCCATGACTGCTTATTTCATTAGGATGAAATTCAGTCTTCTCACTGTAGCAACAACTCCAGCTTCATCTAGTCTGGTCCATTCCAGCAATTTCGCCAAGTACCACTCTCTTCATTCTCAACCATCTATGCTGGCATTCATTTTCCGCATCCAATGTTCCATTCTCCTTTCTGCCTTAGTCAGTCAGTCAGTTCAGTTGCTCAGTCCTGTCAGTCTTTGTGACCCCATGGACTGCAGCACACCAGACCTCCCTGTCCATAAACAACTCCTGGATCTTGCTCAAATGCATATCCATTGAGCTGGTGATGCCATCCAACCATCTCATCCTCTGTTATTCCCTTGTCCTGCTTTCAATCTTTCCCAGCATCAGAGTCTTTTCTAATGAGTCAGTTCTTAACACCAGGTGGCCAAAGTATTGGAGCTTCAGCTTCAGCATCAGTCCTTCCAATGAATATTCAGGACTGATTTCTTTTAGGATTGACTGGTTTGATCTCCTTGCAGTCCAAGGGACTCTCAAGAGTCTTCTCCAACACCACAGTTCAAAAACATTGATTCTTCAGTGCTCACAATTCTTTATGGCCCAACTCTTACATCCATATGTGACTACTGTATCTAAGGGTCCATTCATCCCTTCATCTTACTTCAGAACTTCTCATAGGTTTTACTTCTTTGTCATTCAGATTTCATCTTTTTAATTTTTTTAAATTGGAGTATAGTTGTATTAGTTTCTAGTGTACATACTGGACAATATTGTGTTAGTTTATACTGTACAGCAAAGTGAATCAGCCGTATGTATATATATATTTGTATTTCCTTCCCAGTTAGGTCACCGCAAAGTACTGAGTAGTGTTCCTTGAGCTATACAATTTCATCTTAAAGTGCACATTCTTCAATAAGCTTCTCTGACTACTCTAAGGAAGCTACCCTCCCCATCATCATTATTAGCTATTGCTTACTAGGTTTTCATGTATTTATTTTTGCATGCATTTTGCATTTATGTCCACTAGGATAGAAGCATCTTGAGCGGAGTGAGCTTATTTCTTGTTCTCTGCCATGCCCCCAGCAGAGGAATCATTTGTTGAATGAATGAGTGAATGAATCTTCAGGGGCATAGCCTCTACAGGGCACAAACCTTTCTACATAGATTAGAAAGCCAGATGTTCAAAACATTCATTTTTGGGCAAATCTTCATCTCTTCCTTACTAAACTTTTTAATAAAAACTACTTTTCCTCTCACCCACTAAAAGCTTTAAAATAATTTACAAACCTTATAATTACTTGCTTTGAAAGAACACCTAAGGAGTCCAGTTATCCCACTTAGTGCTTCATATGCCACTGCATTACTCATACTAAGAGGTTTTCTCATGTCTACATGAATACTTACAGTAAGCGAGGACTGCCGCCTGCCTCCCCCAACCTGGAAACACACGCACAGAGTAGTCCAATTTATCTTCTGGCAACCTCCAATGTTAGAATTCTTGCATACAGGGAGAAGCTAGCTTCCTTTTATTTTCTCCTTTATTCCATCACTGACTCACACTGATGAAGAAAGCGTCTTGTCATGTGTTAACCACTGTACTAGCTCTATGAATGAATATGAAGGGCTACAGTACAGTAGTGTGCAATAGAGGCAGTCTTTTCCTCCATGGAATGTTCAAGGAAGCTGTGCTAACAGATTTCCTATACATGATTACAAGGAAGGCACTAGAAAAGAGGTAGATGGTGCCATTAGAGCCCATAACTGAAGGATACAGCCTGGACGTGAAGGAAGGAGTGTGTGTCTGTGAAGTCTAGAGAATGAATAGACGGGTAGATAGAACACTGAGGAGAGTCAGTAGAGTTCTTAAAGAAGAAAGGGTGGTTGCAAGCAAAGGGAGAAATGTATCTGAAGATTCTAAAACACTGAACACGCTGCAGAGACTTCGACATGAAGTAACATGGACACTTGAATATCATCTTTCTCAAAGAATTCCACTGTGGCTGAAGCAGAGGCCATGGGCAAGGAGATGTGGCAGACGGGAGATGAATGACAAGATAATTTAGGGTATTAGACTGTCTAAAATTCAACTATATCCAAAGTGATGTAATAGTATCAACAGGTTGAAAACAAAGACATGATTTAGTGAGGAGCAAAAATGAAATAGGCTGGTGCACGGGATGATTCAGGGAGAGGATGTGGGGTGAGAGGTGGGAGGGGGCTTTGGCATTGGGAGATCGTGGACACCTGTGGCTGATTCATGTCAATGTATGGCAAAACAAATACAGTATTGTAATTAAAAAATAAATAAATTTTTTTAAAAAGTGAAATAGGGAGATGAGTTATGAGACTGTTGTTGTATTCCCTGCAAGAAGTGAAAATGACTTTGGACCAGAGAGGTGGAGAGTTGACATGGAGAGAAAGTGAAGGTGAGAGAGACACTTAGGAGTCTGAACCTGCATGTTGACGCTAGTTCCCTTTGCCCAATTACGCAACACATGCAATTTCACAATTCAGTTAACCACACTTCAACTCTTTGAAAGTAAACCTTGCCCCTGCTATCCTGTACCCCAGGTTGTTCTTTTCTAAGTATCACAGCCATCATCCTTCCAACTGTCATTCAGTCCCCATCATCTGACACCCTCTATCTTTCCAGTTATTCTAGTCCAGGTACATACCCATTCAGTGTCTGTTGATGATGTATCTCATGGTACCTCCAAATATACATCTTAACCTTCAAGTTGTAGAAAGAGACAAAGAATATTTGCTTGGAGAGGTGAATCAAGAAGGCAGAAAAATAGAAGAAATAATCATCTGGCTCTGAAAGCTTTATGAACCAATCATATTCCATTAGACCTCAGGGCCTGTTTTGGTAACCAGCATCCTTTAAACTTTTCTGCATAATAATCTATGACACAAAGATTAACCAATAAATTTAAAATCTACACACAAATTTAAGAAATAATGCTTAGTGAAGCAAAAATTATCCCTGTCTTAAAAGATGGGCCTGCTTTTTCTTATGATCACAGAAGGGGGTGATTTCTGAGAGTAGAAGCACAGCCAGGTCCATCAAAAATACCAGTCACAGAGACACACTTATTTAGAACCAGCATATTCTGTTGACATCTCTTCAGGAGAAGGAACCAGAAACTGACATTAGCTTTAGATCTGAGCTGAGGCTGCAGCATGAAATCATATGGACACCTGGGTGTTATCTTTCCCAAAGAGTTTCATTTTCTATAAATTGTAGGAAACCTGACACACATATTAAAATTTACTATGGTTGAATGAGAGTCAGGGGGAAAAAAAGAGACAAATGTTGCTTCCAGTAATAACATCCATTATCACCTGATACATGTTTTGTTCTCTTGGGGGCATTTCCTGACACAAATTTTCACACCAACCAAAATGTTGTGTTTTCAATGGAAATACAGCACATGTATTCAACCACGAAGGAGATCTGGCTAAAATAAAAGAAAAACATGCTCTGTGTTTTTTATTTTTTAATTTGGGACTCAACTTTGTCACCATCAGCTCTGTGGAGTCAGGCACCCATCAGTAACATTGACAGAGTGTCAGCTTTGAGCGAGAGCCTTGAAACTGGATATCTTAAAGCAGAGCATCTTAGGACACCAGAGGAAACCCTTGGCATGCCACAAGTTCAGGTGTCTGAGTTAGCTCACAGGGTGCCCAGATGTACTCCAGAACTGAAAATCCTGGAACCTTCTAGTTTCCTCTGCATTCTCCTTTTGACCAAGTTCCATGCAGATAAAAATCCTAGAGAATCTTATCTCAGCTATTAAGACCAAGGTCTTAGTCCTAGACACAAATACAAACATCAAATTGTGTCCCTTTGGTTTCCTGCCACTGAGAACTCTGAGCAGAAATATGTCACTGGAAAAGGAAAGGCAGGCTTTGTGAAGAACAGTTTCCAGTGGAAGTATTCCCTGCAATATAGCTGACCTGTCACTTTAAGTGTTCTATTTTCAGTTCAGTTCAGTTCAGTCATTCAGTCGTGTCTAACTCTTTGTTGGCACACACCAGACTTCCCTGTCCACCAACTCCTGGAGCCTATTCAAAATCATGTCCATCATATCAGTGATGCCTCCAACCATCTCATCTTCTGTCGTCCTCTTCTGCTTTCAACCTTCCCCAGCATAAGGGTCTTTTCCAATTAGTCAGTTCTTCATATCAAGTGGTCAAAGTATTGGAGTTTCAGCTTCAGCATAAGTCCTTCCAATCAATATTCAGGGCTGATCTCCTTAGGAATAGACTGGTTGGATCTCCTTGCAGTCCAAAGGACTCTCAAGAGTCTTTTCCAACACCACAGTTCAAAAGCATCAATTCTTTGGCACTCAGCTTTCTTTATGGTTCAGCTCTCACATCCATACATGACTACTAGAAAAACCATAGCTTTGACTAGATAGACTTTTGTTGGCAAAGTAATATCTTGCTTTTAAATATGCTGTCTAGGTTGGTCATAGCTTTTCTTCCAAGGAGCTAGCATCTTTTAATTTAATATCTGTCAAAATCATTTGACCTGAAGCTTGGTTTCAATGAACAACTAGCAGTATAATTAATTAATTATAATGATGATTATATCAATTTCAAGATCATTGTCTGCCAGACACAATGTTTAGTGCCTCATGTGATTGATGTCATAGAATCCTTACAAAAACTTCCTGAGATAAGTGTTATTGTTATCCTCATTTTGCTCAAAGAACATATAGCTAGTGAAAAGTGAAGATTCAAATATGATCTGTATGACTTATGGACACTGATTGTTTTTGTTTGTATTTTAATTAAGACTTTTGAAGGCAATGGCACCCCACCCCAGTACTCTTGCCTGGAAAACCCCATGGACGGAGGAGCCTGGTGGGCTGCAGTCCATGGGGTCACGAAGAGTCGGACACGACTGAGAGACTTCACTTTCACTTTCATGCATTGGAAAAGGAAATGGCAACCCACTCCAGTATTTTTGCCTGGAGAATCCCTGGGATGGAAGAGCCCGGTGGGCTGCCGTTTCTGGAGTTGCACAGAGTCAGACACGACTGAAGTGACTTAGCAGCAGCAGCAGCAGAGCACTTTAGGGTTCACAGCAACATTTAGGGAAGGGAAAAAGATTTCTCCTATACCCTTTGCCTCCCCACATGCATAGCTTCCCTAATCTTCAACATCCCCCACCAGAGGGGTACATTTTTTACAATGATAAACCCATATCCCATAATCACCCCAAATCTATGGTTTGCATTAGGATTCACTGTTGGTGTTATATGCTCTATGGAATGGGACAAGTATATAATAACATGTATCTATAATTTTAGTATCATAGAGTGTTTTCACATATGAAAAACATATGAAGAAAATTATAAGAAAGTTAGAATAAACTTTAGAAGGGAAATTATAGCATGAAGGCATGATTTAGAGAGAATAGAGGGAAATTTTCTCTAAAGAAGTGACATTGGAAAGGATTCTGAAAAATGCTTTCATATTTCTCTCTATGAAAGGGACTTATTTAACTAGACCCCTTTCTTTCTTTTTTTTTTTTTTTTACTTTATTTTACTTTACAGTGCAGTATTGGTTTTGGCATACATTGACATTTATTTATTTTTAATTGAAGGATAACTGCTTTACAATACTGTGTTGGCTTCTGCCGTTACATAAGCATGAATCAGCCACATATGCGTACATCTCCTTCCTCTTAACTCTCCCTCCCACCCCTCTACATTGTCACAGAGACTGGGTTGGAGCTCCGTGTGTTACACAGCTACTTCCCTCTGGCTCTCTATTTCACATGTGGGGTGTGTAAGTTTCCATGCTGCTCTCTGTCCCGCCCTCTCCTTCCCCAACTGTCCGCAAGTCTGTTCTCTATGTCTGCGTCTCCACTGCTGCCCTGCAGACAGGTTCATCAGTACCAGCTTTCTAGATTCCATATATATGTATGAATACACAATGTTTGTTTTTCTGACTTACTCCACTCTGTATAATAGGCTCTAGGTTCATCTACCTCAAATATGACTCAAACTGACTGACTTAGAACTGCCTAAGTTTCTTAGTCAGTTTATCAGAACTGACGCAAATATGTTCCTTTTATGGCTGAGGGATATTCCTTTGTATGTATGTGCCACACCTTCTGTGTCCATTCATGTGTCGATGGGCATCTGGGTTGCTTCCATGCCCTATTGCAAATAGTGCTGCAGTAAACTTTGGGGTACATGAGTCTTTTTCAACTATGGTTTTCTCATGGTATATGCCCTGTAGTAGAATTGTTGGGTCATATGTTTAACTAGACCCTTTCATGTTTTAAGTCTCAGTTTAAATTGTATTGCTATAGCTGAGAATTCAGCATCTGTGAAGTTAAAAAAAAATAAATGTTTAATGTTGCCATGTGACTATAAAGCTCCCTATAAATAGTGAAAGTTTCAGACTTTTGTGTCGAATGTAGGCTTTTACACATAGTAAGTGATGAATAATGATGATAACCACAACACTGGATATACCTACACTTAGAAAAAGTATACTAGGTTTAAGACTCATGTCAATGTATTCTTCAAAGCTTAGAGGTGTTTTGTTTTGTTTTTAAAGAAAATAAAAAGCCAACCCTGGAAATTTAGAAAAGCACATCCAGAAAATACTGATTAAGATTTAAAAAGAAAAATCCCCATAGCAAATAAGGCTTTTCTCCATAAATTGCCAATTATGATTCTTCAGCCCCTAGTTATATAATCCTGACTAGAATTACTTTTGCTTTTGAAGCCAAATCCCCAGAGTCTTATGTTCTTGGTTGGTGCAAAGTAAAGTTATTGCAGGCCAACCTCCTAAATTCTGAATATAGTATTTTCCCACTTAGTGCCCTCAAAGGTCTATAAGGTAATGGGGAAGAAAGAAAAAGGAGGCAGTTCGAATACCAGGTTCATTCAAAAGAGAAAGATAAAAGGCATTTAGCATCTTGAACTTAATCAGAGATAATTATGTTTTCCTTGAGCTTTAGAGAGGAAATTTGTCTAGATTTAGGTAATAGCATAAGCAGACATGGAAAAACAATTTGACCACCTCACAACAATAACTAACCACAATGATAAGAAACCCAAAGCAAAGAAAAGTGTTCTAAATTCTACCTAATACAATTGCATACTTGGAACGTCAGATCGCACATCAAAAGTCCAAGACCATGATTCTTGCTTCCCAAGAGACCTGTACTGTCTTGGGAATATAGCTTCACACGGCTGCAGCTCCTTTCTCCGATGCTAACCAGTGCAGTGCTTCATTATGAAATTGGTAGGCAGAAGCAACAGAAAACGTGAGCTTAGTAATGGATAAAAAAATTTTGATTAGATAAAATACAGCAATATTTTGGCCTTTAAGTTGCCTTCTGTCTGCTTTCCCCAACAAACAAACAAAAATAGCAAACAAAGCACTTTCAGGTGACTAAAAATGACATGCACATGGATTCATTGCTTACATGCATAGAGGCTTTGGATATTAATTCAGAGATACTCTGACAGTTTATAGCACTGAGTTACATCACTTCTGTCTCTTTGCAAGGCACTGACATTGGCAGTCAGTTCTCTATCTACCTGTGTATATGCTGAGGTTGAAATACAATCCAGGAGAGCATTCCATGTAAATTCCAGATTCTAGAGCGCCTCAGATTGTACCATTTCTTCTGATTTTCCTAATCAGCATTACTGGCCCCTTCAGAAGCACAATTCACAATGTATTGGCTTTAAGGAAAGAGATGCATATTGCTACTGTGATCACTGTGTAGTCTTTAGGATCTCATTAGAGGAAGAATAAAGGTGTAAGAGCTGGCTGGTGGAACAGCTGGTTAAGAATCTGCCTGCAATGCAAGAGACCTGGGTTGGATCCCTGGATTGGGAAGATCCCCTGGAGAAGGGAACGGCTACCCACTCTAGTATTCTTGCTTGGAGAATTCTATGGATTGTGTAGTCCATGGATTCACAGAGTCTGACATGACTTGAGCAACTTTCATTTTCATTAAAGGTGTAAGAATGTGTGTGTATGTACCCGTACATCTACTTAACTTCAGTTTAGAAAGCTTCTAAATTGCCATAAAAAAATAAATAAGTTTATATATATGCACACAGACACAAATTCAACTTTGAACATTGTCATTTAGGGTAAAGAAAAAAAAGACGAGAGCTAATGGTGATGATGACGATTCCCAACCATCACATCATCAACCTATTATCCAAAACATCATCATCTTTCATAAAAAAGAAATTAATTGGTATATCTTGAATCTCATTCTGCAAAATCGAAGGTGTTTTACTTGGGAATTTGTCATTGACATCTGTGAAATAATGTACAATGGAATCATGCTACGGTAAGGAATTAGCGAGATTTAATCACTGTTTTCAAGTATTGCTGAAGCCTGGCTTGGAGAATTTTGAGCATTACTTTACTAGCATGTGAGATGAGTGCAGTTCAGCAATACATGAACCGTGAACTTCCTGATGTTCAAGCTGGTTTTAGAAAAGGCAGAGGAACCAGAGATCAAATTGCCAACATCCGCTGGATCATGGAAAAAGCAATAGAGTTCCAGAAAAAACATCTATCTCTGCTTTCTTGACTATGCCAAAGCCTTTGACTGTGTGGATCACAATAAACTGGGGAAAATTCTGAAAGAGATGGGAATACCAGACCACCTGACCTGCCTCTTGAGAAATCTGTATGCAGGTCAGGAAGCAACAGTTAGAACTGGACATGGAACAACAGACTGGTTCCAAATAGGAAAAGGAGTGTGTCAAGGCTGTATATTGTCACCCTGCTTATTTAATTTCTATGCAGAGAAACACTGGGCTGGAAGAAACACAAGCTGGAATCAAGATTGACGGGAGAAATATCAATAACCTCAGATATGCAGGTGACACCAGCCTTATGGCAGAAAGTGAAAAGGAACTAAAAAGCCTCTTGATGAAAGTGAAAGAGGAGAGTGAAAAAGTTGGCTTAAAGCTCAACATTCAGAAAATGAAGATCATGGCATCTGGTCCCATCACTTCATGGGAAATAGATGGGGAAACAGTGGAAACAGTGTCAGACTTTATTTTGGGGGTTCCAAATCAATACAGATGGTGATTGCAGCCATGAAATTAAAAGATGCTTACTTCTTGGAAGAAACGTTATGGCCAACCTAGATAGCATATTCAAAAGCAGAAACATTACCTTGCTAACTAAGGTCCATCTAGTCAAGGCTATGGTTTTTCCAGTAGTCATGTATGGATGTGAGAGTTGGACTGTGAAGAAGGCTGAGTGCCGAAGAATTAATGCTTTTGAACTGTGGTGTTGGAGAAGACTCTTGAGAGTCCCTTGGACTGCAAGGAGATCCAACCAGTCCATTCTGAAGGAGATCAGCCCTGGGATTTCTTTGGAAGGAATGATGTTAAAGCTGAAACTCCAGTACTTTGGCCACCTCATGTGAAGAGTTGACTCATTGGAAAAGACTCTGATGCTGGGAGGGATTGGGGGCAGGAGGAGAAGGGGACGGCAGAGGATGAGATGGCTGGATGGCATCACTGAATCAATGGACTGTAACAGACTTGGGTTTGATCCCTGGGTCAAGAAGATCCCCTGGAGGTGGGCATGACAACCCACTCCAGTATTCTTGCCTGGAGAATCCCATGGACAGAAGATCCTGGTGAGCTATAGTCTTACAGACCATAGCTTGCAGAGTTGGACATGACTGTAGTGACTTAGCAGCAGCAGCAGCAGCAGAGTCAATCACCTGGCATTAAAGTCATGCCATTAAAACACTACCAATACGATTTCTCTCTCTCTTTTTTCCCTCACTCCACATTTTATGAGTATTCTGCATGGATGTCCTCCTTCTATTTCTTTAACAAAGTTCAAACCATACTTAAAATCTCAAACCCTATCCCAAGTCCATGAAGCCTTTTCAGATCAATGATAAATGATCTTCCTTGACCACTTATGGATCTCCCTGGTGGCTCAGATGGTAAAGCATCTGCCTGCTGTGCAGGAGACTCGGGTTTGATACCTGGGTTGGGAAGATCCGCTGAAGAAGGCAATGGCAACCCACTCCAGTAATCTTGCCTGGAAAATTCCATGGACTGAGGAGCCTGGAGGGCTACATCGCAGGGGGTCGCAAAGAGTCAGACACGACTGAGCAACTTCACTGACCACTTACAGACTTTATTATTTATGCCACTTAGAATGGATACTATACAATGCCTTCTCTTGATTGTAGGCTGGACCTGGTGATTTAGGTTATGGCGAATGTGATGAGATGTCACTACCAAAAGGAAATCATCAAAAGCTATGACTTTCTTCTTGCTCACACTCTCTCTTTGCTGCTATGACTTACTGTGATGGAAGACGGTACCATATTGTGAGCTGTCGCATAGAGATGTCCATGTAGTTAGAGACTGAAGGCAGTCTCAGGCCATAACCAAAGAGAAACTGAATCCTGTCAACAGTCTCCGAGTCAGTTTGCAAGTGGGTAAACCTCATTTGAATGTTGAATATCCATAGCCCTGACTATCATCGCAATTGTAGTCATACAGAGAGCCAGACTTACCCTGAATTTTTGACCCACAGAAGTTGTGAGGTACATGTTTTATCAACCTACTATATTTTGGAACTCTGTTACACAGCAAAGATAGCTAATGTAATCCTGAAATTGTAGCTCTGGTTATGTAGTCTTTCATTCATCAAATATTTAGTGGGTGTCTGCTCTGCTTTCTACAAGGTGTTGTGTTAGGCAAGAAGAATCAGAGGAAAGAGGAAGGAGAGTTAAAAATGTTACTAAGATTCAAGATCTACATAAAAATGTAAAATAGTATAGGATATAGTTTTTTCCTATATTATTTATTTAATGTTGGTTTTGAAATTCACCCATGGTGTAGCTTATAGCTATAGTGTTTTCCATTTAAGGCACAGCATAGTTAGGAGTTTATTAAATAAATACACCACAATTATTATATCCTATTTCTGATGTACACTTTATCTGGTTCTGTACTTTTTTATTGTGTATTTGGTTGTCTAACAGTTTGTTTAGGATGTTTATACATTGCTGAGGGAACATAAAAGTATAGGTTTTATTTCTTATACTATCCTTATCTCATTATTCTCGGCTCCAGTCAACACTTTCCAACTAATTTGAAATACTCAAGAAGCATTCCTTTTTATTCTGTTATCTCAAAGAAACTGTCTAGAATTTGAATTGTTTGTTCATTAAATGTTAGTTGAGCTCATTCAGTTTGATATTTTCTTAGTAGGAAATTTTTCAATTGCTAATTAGGATTCTTAAATGATTATAGGATAATTTACATTCACTGTTTTTCTACATCAGTTTTGGTAATTTGTATCTTTTAGAATTTAGTCCATTTCATCTAAGTTTTCAAATTTATTAACATGAAATTATTCAATATACATCCATATTTTAATTTTTGTCAGATCTGTAGTTATATCATAATTTAATATTTATTTTATTAATCTGTCCAGAGATTTATTAGTTTTATTAGTTTTGAGAGCATAAAAATTATTTCATCTATTGGGCCTTTTTATTTTATTTTTTCGTTATTTTTCTGTCTCTAATATTTCCTTTCTGTTAGCTTCTTTATGCTTATTGTGAAGTTATGCTGAATCCTCAGAATGTCTAAAATTAATTTATCTGCTCTCAGTTTATAAATTGCCCTTCTTTTGCCCTATTTTGGATCCTGGAGTTGGACTCTGCAAATCAAAATTTTCCTCTTCCAAGCTGCCTCTGTGTTCAGTTCACTTCAGTCACTTAATTGTGTCTGACTCTTTGCGATCCCATGGACTGCAGCACACCAGGCTTACTTGTCAATCACCAACTCCCAGAGCTTGATCAAACTCATGTCCATTGAGTTGGTGATGCCATCCAACCATCTCATCCTCTGTCATCCCCTTCTCCTCCTGCTTTCAATCTTTCCCATCACCAGGGTTTTTCCAATGAGTCAGCTCTTCATATCAGGTGGCCAAAGTATTGGAGTTTCAGCTTCAGCATCAGGCCTTTCAGTGAATATTCAGGACTGATTTCCTTTAGGATTGACTAGTTAGATCTCCTTGCAGTCCAAGGGGCTCTCAGAATCTTCTCCAACACCACAGTTCAAAAGCATCAATTCTTCAGCACTCAGCTTTCTTTATAGTCCAACTCTCACATCTATACATGAAGACTGGAAAAATCATAGCTTTGACTAGATGGACCTTTGTTGGCCAATTAATGTCTCTGCTTTTTAATATGCTATCTAGATTGGTCATAGCTTTGCTTTCAAGGAGCAAGCATCTTTTAATTTCATGGCTGCAGTCACTATCTGCAGTGATTTTGGAGCTCCCCCAATAAGTGTTTCTGTTTGTTTGTTTCTCTTGCTGTTTCCATTGTTTCCCCACCTATTTGCCATGAAGTGATGGGACTGGATGCCATGATCTTACTTTTTGAATGTTGAGTTTTAAGCCAACGTTTTCACTCTCTTCTTTCACTTTCACTAAAAGGCTCTTTAGTTCTTTGCTTTCTGCCATAAGGGTGGTGTCATCTGTGTATATGAGGTTATTGATATTTCTCTGTATTGGACTCTGACAATAAGAGGCACTGTAAAGAGACTACAAGAATGGAGGAAAGCATGGCTTCTTTCTGTTTTTCTTCTGTAGCAGGTGGCCTGCTCCACGGCTGGTCCCTGCAGCCTTCCTAGCAAGGACAGTCAGTGCCATGCACAGCTGTCTATTCAGAAATGTTCTTTACCAGGAGGGCATGATGCTCTCCTGGTCCTGGTGAGTGACCTTCTGCAACTGCCATAGTGGTTTGTATGTTTTCGGAAAACCCGCACCATTTCTCAGAGGTCTAAATTATATTATCACTGAGGCTCCCATCTGTGAATCTTACTTGCTTTTTATTCTGCTAGCACTAAGGGTGTTAGCTGCTTTCTGCAGTCACTCTCTCTGTTGTATTTTTTTAATTTAATTTCATACAGGAGTATGGTTGATTAACAATGTTGTGTTAGTTTCACAGGTACAACAAAGTGATTCAGCTGTAGATATACATGTATCTATTTCTTCAAGTTGTTCTTCTGCCCTTTCAATAGAAGTTTACCATTTTTTTTCTCAACTAACAGTCCCTTAAATGTTCCCTCCTGAAATTTCTGGTATGGTTTTTGCCTCCCTAACTGAACCGTGATTGATTTAATTCATTAGTTATCACCCTTTCCTCCTCTTTAAAAATGTGAAAATTTAAGGCAATAAAATCGCCCCATCTGTATATCTATTACTCACAGGCTGTACCACATAAATCTCTATTTTATCTATGACTAACTAATAAATATTTTTCAGTTTCCACCCTAACTTCCTCTTTGTTCCAGACATGGAAATATGCTTCAAACCCCTTTTTTTCATAAATGTATCATTTATTGTTATTTTTTCCTATCTAATTCTGCTGATATTCACAAAACATAATCTGAATGATACTAGTCCTATAAAGTGTTTTAGGTCTGTTTGTAAAGGCTATTTCATCTCTAATTTTATGGTTATTTCAATTATCTCCTGCAGAATACTAAACTGTCCCCAAATTTGGTTGCTGAAATAATAATTTATTTTTATCTCTCATGATTTTACAACTTAGAGATTGGAGTCTCATGTGGAATTTCAGTTAGATGGAGACTGATACTGGAGCTATCTTCAGGCTCAAGAGAGCCAGAAATTTAAGAAATCTTTGATGGCATTTCTGGCATCTTGTTTGGAAGAACTAAAGTATCTGGGGACTAGCTGGGCATCTCTTTCCTAGTCTTCACTCCATTTGACTAGCTTAGGTCTCTACTCTGTGGTGATTCCAGCTAGTTAGACTTCTTATACGGGGGCTGCTGGTCTACCCAAGAACATACATTTCTGTTGACTAAGGTGAAAGTTGTAAGTCTTCTTGTATTCTAACCTTGGAAGTTGCTTAGCATAACGCCTTGTAGGTTACACAGGGTATTCCCATATTCAGTTGTAAGTAGGCATACACAGGATGTGAGTACCCAGAGGCGTGGTTCGTTTCACAGTCATCTTTGTAGACTACAAGGATGTTCTTGATGACCTTTTGAAGATTAAATGTGCTGTTCTAATCTTCTCTACCTTTGTGTTTCATATTTGTCCATTTTGATTTCTTCTTTGTGCTGGATACTGTTTTGAATTCTTTTTATTTATGCATTATTTATGCATTGTTTTTATTACTGTTTTCTTTCTAATTATTAATCTTTGTTCATAATAGTCTGAATGATGTCAGTTTTTCTAAAGTATGGTGTGACCCTGTTGGATTTCCTAACATCTTAGAGAGGTGCTTTAAAACATCCTGCTATGAGATTTGGTTTTAATTCTACTTAAAGTTATGTCAATAGTGGCTTTCTAGTTTTTGGAGGTATATTACACATAACATATTTAGAATTTTTTATCTCCCTAGTATTTTGTTTATTTTCTCATTTTGTTTATGTCCCTTTATATTATTTATTTTTAATTATATTTTGGTCTCAAAGCTATTTGCCTGAAATTTACATATATATGCTAGTCTAACTTTAGTTAGTATTGACTTGTCATATTTTTCTGTACTTTTCTGTGCCCCTCCGTGTTAGATCTGTCTCCAGTATAGATCATATAGTTCTGCTTGTTTTTAATTTAATATATTCCAACAAGTTTTATATTTTAACTGGAGAGTTTAAGCAATTTACATTAATTGTGTTACACTACTATTTGGATTTTTCATAGTCTTGTTTTTATTTTTTTTATTTTTTAAATTTTATTTTTACTTTATTCTGCGTTACAATACTGTATTGGTTTTGCCATACATTGACATGAGTCACAGTCTTGTTTTTATACCTGCAATTTGACATTTATCGTCAGGACTTTTTTTTACATTTTTTGACTTCTTTCTTGATTTTTGTTGCACTAATGAAGCAGTGATTTGGAGTTTTACAGCAACTTTATTGAGATGTACTTGATATACAAAGAACGGAATGTATTTACGCATACAGTTTGAGGCTGGACATATGCAAACACCTGTGATAACATCACCATCATCAAGGTAACAGACATGTCCAGCACTTCCCAGAGGTTCCCTGCGTCCTTTTGGTTTTTCTGTTTGGTTTTATTTGTGGTAAGAACACTTCACATGAGATCGACCTCCTAACAAATTTTCCAGTGCATATTACCTTATTGTTAACTACAGGTACTATGTTAAAGAGCAGACCTCTAGAAGCTCTTCATTTAGCATAACTGAAGAATATGAACTTTAATGTTATTCTTTCTAAGACAATATCAATGTGCTGCTTTAATTAAATAAAGTAGAAAATGAACCAGTGTCTTTGCTGTCATTGTAAACATTATAAAAGCTTTAACATGTTTTAATTCTGACTATCCTTACTCGCAATGTGCATGTTTCTCCACCACTGAAGTTTAATCTTGTTTTATTTATAACCTTTAAACATTATATAATAACTTTAAAATTTTTACATGACAATAATATAGCTCCTTTTCTTTCTTCTGTTTCAGGCTTTTTATCTGAGGTTAATTTCCTTCCACTCAAAATTCATCCATTAGCTTTGTGTTTTTTTTTTTAGTGAAGTAAACTCTGTAATGATTTTTAAAATTCTGAATGCCTTTCGTTTGTCCTTGTCCTTGAAAATTATTTTTGTCTTAGCACATTGTAGATAATATTCCCTTGTCTTCTGGCTTCCAATGCATGCTGTTGATAATTCAGCTGTCAGATTAATTACCATTCTTTTGTCAGTGATCTCTTCTTCTTCTCTGGCTTCTTTCAAAATTTTTTCTCTGCCCATGTGCTCTACAGACTCATAGGTTGATGACTGATTGATTAATTGATTGACAAAGACAGTGATATATACACATGTGTATAAATATATTTTATATACATATGAATTTTAAAATTTATTTTGTGTGGTTTTTTTCATGTGTTTTGTAGACTTATAGTTTGATAACTTTCAAAAATTCTGAACACTTCTGACATTATCACTTATATTAACCTTTCCCAGTTTTCCCTATTCTTATTTTCCAAACTTCTTACGCTGTTCTCCATGCCCCAATTGCCCCCTTTAAAAAAAGTATACTTTTAAAAAAACTATATTTTTCATCTATCTGTCTTTCTGAAATATATTCAGCGTTGTTTTAGATCTTTTCTCCAGATAACTACTTATTTTCAGCAGAATCTAATCTGTGCTTTTCACCTTTTAGTTCCTTTTTACCTTATTTATCATATTTTTCATATCTGAAATTCAATTTGCTTCTTTTCCACATGTGTATGGTTGCTTTATAATCTATTTTTCCTTACTTATGATGTCAATCTTTTCTGTTTTCTCTTGAAACACATTAAATACACTTGTTTTTTATTCTGTATTTGATCATTTTCCTTATGATAGATTCTACTCTCTGCTCTTTCTTTGGCTCTAACTCATGGTGCCTTGTTTGCTTATATGATATATGCTCTTTGACTCTGAGGTCACATTCCTTGGGAAATCCTTTACAGTAATTCTTTGAAAGTTAGGCTGAAGTTGGATTTTTCCCGAGAGTATTACGTTTGATTCCCCAGTTATTACCTACTTAAAATTGTTTGCTTAAGATGATTTTGGTTATACATGGTAACAGGAATTAGAGCTCAAAAGCTAAGTGAGGCCAGTTAGTTGTTTATTAATTCTCAAAGGCAGTGTTTTCCTCTTCAACCATTGCCAAGATCAGAGGAGACAGGGTTTGGTTCCATATTGTCTTCTTCTAGGTAGTATGTTTACTTATAATAAAACCTTACTTTGAAAGAGTAGCCCTTTGGATATGCAGACTGATATTGGGTTTCCTATTACATTTTCACTTTATGAGGCCTTAGCCTTGATTTCTATTCTCTTATATCCTGCACAGCTTTTAAAACAGAATCCTTGAGTTACTGAGGCTCATCTCGAGGTGAAATTCACTTCAAGTGCTAGCCTACCTCTCAGGATGCTCTTCTCTCTTTCCTTCCTTCTTTCTTTCACTGTTTATTTTGTCTTTCCTATTCCCTTTTTCATTCTTTATTCCTTTCTATTTTCCTTCCATCTTGTGTGTGTATGTGTGTCTGTAGATTACAGGTACTTTCCATGTTTGCCATGTCAATGGTAGATATTTAAAAAATGGATTTAAAAATATTTTATCCAGAATAATTAGTTCTTTTCCATTGTAAATTGATTTAGAATAACCAACCCAGAAACTAAAGTCCTCTAGCAGTTTCTCATGAATCTTTAGCTCTTACTAATGATGTGTCTGTCTCTCAGAATTCTTATATGCTATAAATCTGTGGGGAGAAAGTGGTGACTGAGCATGTGAGGTGGGGAGTGGGAAGAAGGGTCCTAGGTCTTTCCATTTATATTATTGAGTAGACGTAACTTGGGGAAAGATGTTTTGCTGGGGGAAAAGAAATTAAACAGAAAAAGAATTTTTTTAAACTGTCCCACCCATTTGGAGGCACCTACTGGCTTACCTTACTGGACTAGATAGAGATGAATAATTACTTTTCTAATGTGTATTGTGTGAGGTTCCTAGAACATACAATTCATGAAAATGACCCTCAGGCCTGCTTTGAATATCAGTCTTACAGCCCCCTCTGAATCAATTTGTTAAAATGCCCAGTTTACTAATGTTTTTCCTAAACCAATAACCTGGAAATACAGCAATGGAATATATCAACATTTTCAGTTTCCCTGTGTTTGAAATGATATGAAAGCAGTTTCATGTTGTAGGTGAAAGCAGGTTCAGTTTGTAGTTGAGGCAACTATAAGAAAGGTGTACTTTAAACATCCAAAATGGAAACAGTCAGTATAACACTGAAATTCTTAAAAATCTTAAGGCTGATTTCACATTTCATAAAGAACAGAATTCTTTGAGAGGACAAGGCTAAAGAAAGGAGAAAGGAGAAATATACCCAGTACTTGCTGCCTGTCTCCTAGCTAGGATCCAGCATTGCTTTTAAATTTATGAGATCAAAACATCAAAAGATGGTAGCTAAATATATTCAGATAGAGTGGAAATTTTGACATAAACTTACTGACTTATTTTTCCCCTCAAGAAATGAGTGCATGTGTCTTACAAGCTATTACTTAGGACTTGATTTACATACAGACTCATTCATTTAGGAAAGAATTAATAAACATGATTCCAGAAAAGAGCAACTCAATCAGATGCTCTGAGACTGCAGTGCCACTGCTGATTGACCCCATTATGGTCCTATCAGAGAATAAGTACATGACCACTCAGAGCATCCTCCACCAAAGCAAGGCCATGGTGGGGCATCCAGCAGTACCATGGAGGGACCCTTCCCTTCTGTGCACTTTCATGAAAGGGTTAGAATCTGTGAGCTGCTGAACTCATATTAAGCTTAGCATAGAGGTTGGGTTGTCCAGCAGAGCTTGTAAAATGTTTACGATATTATGACTTTAATTGAAAAGCTCCTGAGTGTAAATAAATGCACAGTGGGGTTTTTAATACACACACACACAAATATTACAGAGCAGAAAAAATTAGTGTATAGAATGAACTATGGAATGAGGTTCGTGACATTGTATGGGAGACAAGGATCAAGACCATGCCCATGGAAAAGAAATGCAAAAAGCAAAATGGCTGTCTGGGGAGGCCTTACAAGTAGCTGTGAAAAGAAGAAAGGTGAAAAGCCAAGGAGAAAAGGAAAGATATAAGCATCTGAATTCAGAGTTCCAAAGAATAGCAAGAAGAGATAAGAAAGCCTTCTTCAGCGATCAGTGGAAAGAAATAGAGGAAAAGAACAGAATGGGAAAGACTAGAGAACTCTTCAAGAAAATTAGAAATCATGCAAAGATGGGCTCGATAAAGGACAGAAATGGTATGGACCTAACAGAAGCAGAAGATATTAAGAAGAGGTGGCAAGAATACATAGAAGAACTGTACAAAAGGATATTCATGACCCAGATAATCATGATGATGTGATCACTAATCTAGAGCCAGACATCTTGGAATGTGAAGTCAAGTGAGCCTTAGAAAGCATCACTATGAACAAAGCTAGTGGAGGTGATGGAATTCCAGTGGAGCTGTTTCAAATCCTAAAAGAGGATGCTGTTAAAATGCTGCACTCAATATGCCAGCAAATTTGGAAAACTCAGCAGTGGCCACAGGACTGGAAAAAGTCAGTTTTCATTCCAATCCCAAAGTAAGGCAATGCCAAAGAATGCTCAAACTACCACACAGTTGCACTCATCTCACATGCTAGTAAAGTAATGCTCAAAATTCCTCATGTCAGGCTTCAGCAATACGTGAACCGTGAAATCCCTGATGTTCAAGCTGGTTTTAGAAAAAGCGGAGAAACCGGAGATCAAATTGCCAACATCCACTGGATCATCTAAAAAGCCAAGAGAGCTCCAGAAAAACATCTACTTCTGCTTTATTGACTATGCCAAAGCCTTTGACTGTGTGGATCACAATAAACTGGGGACAATTCTGAAAGAGATGAGAATACCAGACCACCTAACCTGCCTCTTTAGAAATCTGTATGCAGGCCAGGAAGCAACAGTTAGAACTGGACATGGAACAACAGACTGGTTCCAAACAGGAAAAGGAGTACGTCAAGGCTGTATATTGTCTCCCTGCTTATTTAACTTCTATGTAGAGTACATCATGAGAAACGCTGGACTGGAAGAAACACAAGCTGGAATCAAGATTGACGGGAGAAATATCAATAACCTCAGATATGCAGATGATACCACCCTTATGGCAGAAAGTGAAGAGTAGCTAAAAAGCCTCTTGATGAAAGTGAAAGAGGAGAGTGAAAAAGTTGGCTTAAAGCTCAACATTCAGAAAATGAAGATCATGGCATCTGGTCCCATCACTTCATGGGAAATAGATGGGGAAACAGTGGAAACAGTGTCAGACTTTATTCCCTTGGGCTCCAAAATCACTGCAGATGGTGACTGCAGCCATGAAATTAGAAGACGCTTACTCCTTGGAAGAAAAGTTATGACCAACCTAGATAGTATATTCAAAAGCAGAGACATTACTTTGCCAACTAAGGTCAGTCTAGTCAAGGCTATGGTTTTTCCAGTAGTCATGTATGGATGTGACACTTGGACTGTGAAGAAGGCTGAGCACCAAAGAATTGATGGTTTTGAACTGTGTTGTTGGAGAAGACTCTTGAGAGTCCCTTGGACTGCAAGGAGATCCAACCAGTCCATTCTGAATGAGATCAACCCTGGGATTTCTTTGGAAGGAATGATGCTAAAGCTGAAACTCCAGTACTTTGGCCACTTCATGTGAAGAGTTGCCTCATTGGAAAAGACTCTGATGCTGGGAGGGATTGGGGGCAGGAGGAGAAGGGGACGACCAAGGATGAGATGGCTGGATGGCATCACGGACTCAATGGATGTGAGTCTGAGTGAACTCCGAGAGGTGGTGATGAACAGGGAGGCCTGGCATGCTGTGGTTCATGGGGTCACAAACAGTTGGACACTACTGCGTGACTGAACTGAACTGAGAATGATATACATCAATGGTTAAATATCATAAGAAAATGTTAAATGGAAACATCAAACAAGAAAAGCATGTTGCAAAGAGCTAACACCTATGTAAAAATTGTGAAGCATAAAATGAGAGTTTGTATTGTATATCAATATATTCCCATGCAGGAGAAGTTCAAAAACATGCTTATGAGTGATTCACATCATCTTGAGGATAATAGCTATCTTTAGGAGGAGAGGAAGAGGAAAGCAGGAAGGACTTTGGATTTTTCATAATGTTTTATATTTTATTTATTAAAAAGAATCAGTTGAGACAAATGTGGCAACTAGCAAAATATGCTTTATTCTGGTAGAGGTTACATAGATGCCTAGAATATTATTTGACTTTGCTTTCATTTTATAAGACTTATTATTAAGCTTTAAAAATTAAAAAAAAAACATTATCTGAATGACTATGCCTTCTACTTTAGTGTTCTGTGATCTTAAAATTTTATAAATCCATCCTATCCGATATGATAGTCACTAGACACATGTGGTTACTGAGCATTTAACGTGTGGCTAATGCAACTGAGGAACTCAGTTTTTAATTTTAATGTCTATGTCTGAGTAGTGGCTATTTTATTAGCCAGCATGAATCTAGAATATAAGCTCTGTAAATTAAGGCAGAACTGGTAAGTCCTCATGAACTATTCTACCTCTTAGAGGCAGACTCAGTCCCAGGAGGTACTCCATACATAGTTTCTGAAAAAAATGTAATCAGGAATCCCAGTGCATACTTTCCAGTTTCCTCCTGTGAGTTGATTGACAAACATATATTATCACACATTCGGCAGGCCTAGAACTATCTGTTTGTTTGCTGTTGTTGTTCAGTCACTCAATCATGTCCAGCTGTTTGCCACCCCATGACTGCAGCATGTCAGGCTCCCCTGTCCTTCATTATCTCCTAGAGTTTGCTCAAATTCTTGTCCATTGAGTTGGTGATGCCATCCAACCATCTCATTCTCTATCACTCCCCTCTTCTAGTGCTCTCAATCTTCCCCAGCATTAGGGTCTTTTCCAATGAGTCGGCTCTTCACGTCAGTGACCAAGGTAGTGGAGCTTCAGCTTCAGTATCAATCCTTCCAGTGAATATTCAGGATTGATTTCCTTTAGGATTGACTGGTTTGGTCACCTTGCTGTCTAGGGGACTCTAAGAGTCTTCTCTAGCACCACAGTTTGAAAGTATCTATTCTCCAGCATTCAGTCTTCTTTATGGTCCAACTCTCACATATGTACATGACTACTGGAAAAACCATAGCTTTGACTATACGGACCTTTGTCAGCAAAATGCTTCTGCTTTCTAATATGCTGGCTAGGTTTGTCATAGCTTTTTCCAAGGAGCAAGTGTCTTTTAATTTCATGACTACAGTCACCGTTCACAGTGATTTTGGAGCCCAAGAAAATAAAGTCTGTCACTATCTCTATTTTTTCCCATCTAATTGCCTTGAAGTGATGGGACTAGATGCCCTGATCTTAGCTTTTGAATGCTGAGTTTTAAGTCGACTTTTTCACTCTCCTCTTTCGTCTTCATCAAGACACTCTTTAGTTCCTCTCTGTTTTCTGCCATAAAGGTGATGTCATATGCATATCTGGGGTTATTGATATTTCTCCCACAATCTTGACTCCAGCTTGTAATTCATTCAGACCATCATTTCATGTGATATACTCTGCATATAAGTTAAACAAGCTGGGTGACCAGGCACAGCCTTGATGTACTCCTGTCCCAATTTGGAACTAGATCCTTGCTCCATGTCTGGTTCTAGCTGTTGCTTTTTGACCTGTATACAGACGTCTCTGGAGGCAAGTAAGGTGGTCTCATATTCCCATCACTTTAAGAATTTTCCACAGTTTGTTGTGATCCACACAAAGTCTTTAGCATAGTCAGTGAAGCAGAAGTAGATATTTTCCTAGAATTCTCTTGCTTTTTCTATGATCCAGTGGATGTTGGCAATTTGATCTCTGGTTCCTCTGCCTTTCTAAATCCAATTTGTACATCTGGAAGTTCTCAGTTCACATATTCTTGAAGCCTAGCTTGTAGGATTTTGAGGATTACCTTGCTAGCATGTGAAATGAATACAATTTACAGTAGTTTGAACATTCTTTGGCATTGGGTTTCTTTGAGATTGGAATGAAAAATGCTTTCTTTTTTTTAGTCTTTTTATTTATTTATTTATTTGGAGGCTAATTACTTTACAATATTTTATTGGTTTTGACATACATTGACATGAATCCATCACGGGTGTACATGTGTTTCCCATCCTGAACCCCCCCTCCTTCCTCCCCCTCCCCATCCCATCCCTCTGGGTCATCCCAGTGCACCAGCCCTGAGCACCCTGTATCATGCAAAATTGACTTTTTATAGTCCTGTTTCTACTTTGAGTTTCCCCAATTTGTTGCATATTGAGTGCAGCACTTTAACAGCATTATCTTTCAGGATTTGAAACAGCTCAGTTGGAATTCAATCACTTCCACCAGCTTCATTCATAACAATGCTTGCTAAAGCCCACTTGACTTTGCACTCCAGGATGTCTGGCTCTAGGTTAGTAACAACACAACTGTGGCTAAATCTGGGTCATTAAGACCTTTTTGTACAGTTCTTGTGTTATTCTTGCCACTTCTTAATATCTTCTGTCTTTATTAGGTCCATACCATTTCTCTCCTTTATTATGCCCATCTTTGCATGAAGTGTTCCCTTGATATCTCTAATTCTCCTGAAGAGATCTCTAAACTTTCCCATTCTATTGCTTTCCTCTATTTCTCTGCATTGTTCACGTAAGGTTTTAGTATCTCTCCTTGCTCTTCTTTGAAACTCTGCATTCAGATGTGTATATCTTTCCATCTCCCTTGCCTTTAGCTTCTCTTCTTTTCTCAGCTATTTGAAAGGCCTCCTCAGACAACCATTTTGCCATTGCATTTCTTTTTCTTGGGGATGGTTTTGGTCATCACCTCCTATACAGTATTATGAACCTCCATCCACAGTTCTTCAGACACTCTTGTCTATCAGATCTAGTCTCTTGAATGTTTGTCACTTCCACTGTATAATCATAAGGGATTTGATTTAGGTTGTACCAGAATGACCTAATGATTTATCCTACTTTCTTCAATTTAAGTCTGAATTTTGTGATAAGGAGTTCATGATCTGAGCCACTGTCAGCTCCTGGTCTTGCTTTTGCTGACTTTATAGAGCTTTTCCATCTTCAGCTGCAAAAAATATAATCGATCTGATTTTGGTATTGACCATCAGGTGATATCCATGTATAGAGTCATGTCTTACGTTGTTGGAACATGGTGTTTGCTGTGACCAGTGCATTATCTTGGCAAAACTCCATTAGCCTTTGCCCCCTTCTTGTTGTACTCCAAGGCCAAACCTGCCTGTTTCTACAGGTATCTCTTGACTTCCTACATTTGCATTCCAGTCCCCTATGATGAAAAGGACATCTTTTTTTGGTGTTAGTTCTAGAAGGACTTGTAGGTCTTCATAGAACCATTGAACTTCAGCTTCTTTGGCATTAGTGGTTGGTGCATAGACTTGGATTGCTGTGGTACTGAATGGTTTGCCTTGGAAATGAACTGAGACCACTCTGTCATTTTCAAGAGTGTATGCAAGTTCTGCATCTTGGACTCTTTTGTTGACTATGAGTGAATGAAGTAAATGAAAATCACTCAGTTCGTTTCCGTTTCTTTGTGACCCCCTGGACTGTATAGTCCATGGAATTCTCCAGGCCAGAATACTGGAGTGGATACTCTTTCCTTTTTTATGGTATCCTCCTAACCCAGGGATTAAACCCAGGTTTCCTACACTGCAAGAGGCTTCTTAACCAGCTGAGCCACAGGGAAAACCCAAGAATACTGGAGTGGATAGCCTATCCTTTCTCCAGCAGATCTTTCTGACCCAGGAATTGAACCAGGGTCTCCTTTACTGCAAGTAGATTCTTTACCAGCTCAGCTACCAGGGAAGCCCCTGGGCTAGTCCATTTCTTTAAAGGGATTCTTGCCCACAGCAGTAGATATAATGGTTATCTGAATTAAACCTGGCCATCTCACCCATTTCAGTTCACTGAGAACTAAAGTTCACTGAGTTCATTTCAGGAGAAATGTTGGTGTTCACTCTTGCCATCTCCTGCTTGACCACTTCCAACTTACTTTGACTCATCGACCTAACATTCCAGGTTCCTATGCAATATTGTTCTTTGCAGTACTGGACTTTAGTTTTACCACCAGACATATCCAAAATGACATCATTTCTGTTTTGGCTCAATGGACCTATTTGTTAATATCCTATAAAATCAGTATTTTCCAGTAGCCATCCTTTTTATACCTGTACTAACAATTCTTAGTACCTATTTTAATTAGTACATATTTTATTATGCTTTGATATAACCTTGTTCTGGCCTTCTTTTGTATTATGCTCTATATTTTAGACATTCTGTCAGTATATAAGGTAGGGGCAATAGCATACCAAATATCTCAAAGAAGAATTTTTAGAAGTTTATACAGATTTTGAGTACTTTAAAATTCAAAACTCCTGAGGTTTAGATAGACAATAAAAAACAGACAAATAAATGTTTACCAGAAAGAAAGGCAAACCACAGACCAGAGAAATTATCAATCTAATGTGAAAGAAAACAAAAGTTGACAAGAAATAATATAAAAATTATTATTAAAAAACATGTAGATATAAATATAGGTTTAATTTTTGACTAAGAAGCAAATAAAAGATGGGAATAAAAGTTATGTGACCAAAAAGATATTTTGCTTTCATTCCTACTTCCTCTCAAAAATACTAAGAAAGAAACACTTTTGGTGGTATGTAAATTATATATCAATAAAACTGATATAAAATTACAAGAGAAGAATGGCATGTGAAAAGACTGACTAAAGTCTGAAAAAGCTAACACAAATAAAATATAGATGAAAAGAAAGGAAAGGAAATGGACAGCAATATCTCAGATGACAGAATGTCTTTTCAATTCCCTACCCAAGAAAGAAAAATGTTAAAGAAAATAGAAAGCTGTCTGTCTCAAGAAAGTAGTCAGAAAATTGAAGGGACAGAAATAGTTCAGCAAAGGTAATTTGCTTTCCATTTTATCTTGGCACATGAAGGAAGTGGGTAGAAGATAAAGAGGGAGATCCCTATTGATGAGGAAATGATCTGGGGACTAGTGGACATGCAGTCAAACTTCAGCTATATCTAGATCAATAAGGATGTATTAAAGTGACATTATCTATGGATTCACAGTAGCCACTGGCCAGATGAGGTAAAACTGACCTAGCAGGCAGAAAAATTAAGAGAAAGAATATCAGCTGAATGGGAGTGATTCCCGCTAATGCAGAGAGGAATTGGGAAACAATTAAGACCGATTTCATAAGATCTTTTGGTTGTTTGTGGCCAGTAAAATAAATAAGGGCATAAATGAAAGCAAAACGCTTGATTTCATGGCCCTCCAAAGCCATGATCAATCAAAGGAGAAAACTTTCCTTGCAACTGTAAGAAATCATTTAGTTTTCCCTGAAACTATTCTTCAGAGTTCTCTATATCTTTAGTGCTCAAAAAAAAAAAAAAGAAAGAGAGAGAGAGAGAAGAGAGAAGCCAACTACAGTAATTCTAAGCACTACTATTTGGTGAATGTCAAAGTTTAATGGCATATTTCATCAGAGAGCAGTACCACAACCATTTCTGACTACCTCAATCCTTGAAGCAGAATTCCAAACTGCATTGCTTGGACCAGGTCATGCCACAACCCTATTTTGGAAAGGCTCTTCAAGAATCTACTGATGAAGATATTATTAACTTCATGTGAGAAAGGTCCCACATGTGAAAAGAAATTTCTTCTAGATGTTTAGTTCATTAAAACAGAAAATGTAGTTGTAATATGCCTAATTACAGCCTAGACAGGACAACTCAGAATTAATTGTGCTCACTGTTGCTCGGTGTCGTCTGACGTTTTGCGACCCCATGGACTGTAGCACACCAGGCCTCCCTGGCCCCTCACCATCTCCTGGAGTTTGCCCAAGTTTATGTTCATTGCATTGGTGATGTTGTCCAGCCATGTTGTCCTCTGGTCCCCTCTTCTTCTACCCTCGAGCTTTCCCAGCATCAGGGACTTCTCCAATGAGTCATCTCTTTGCATCAGATGACCAAAATACTGGAGCTTCAGCTTCAGCATGAGTCCTTCCAGTGAATATTCAGGGTTGATATCCCTTAAGATTGACTGGTTTGATCTCCTTGCTATCTAAGGGACTTTCTCAGGAGTCTTCTCTAGCACCACCACTTGATATGCACCACCACAATTTATAGCACCACCTTATTTATGACTTTCTACCACCTGCTAGTCACTGTTAGGGCTTTACATAAGTCATCTAATTGTCACTACACTCTGAAGAAGAGATTATTTGCCCCTTATTGCCCTAGAGTAGGAAATGGCTAAGCACTCCAGTATTCTTGCCTGGAAAATTCCACAGACAGAGGAGCCTGGTGGGTTACAGTCCATCAAGTCACAAAGATTCAGAAATGACTGAGCAACTGAGCGTGAACCTTTTTTTTTCTTAATTTTAAGAAGAAAGAAACTAAGGTTTAAGGAGATTGAAGCATGTGCCCCAATGAAAAGCTGTTATTTAATCTTAGCTCTAGTGGATTCCACAGGCATGTCCTTATTATTTATCTACACTGCTCTTCAAAGAAAGAGATTCCAGTAAGGACAGGACTTCTTTGCCCGAAACTCTATAAGCAAGCTGGCGTGTGTATGAGTATATGCGTATACATAGATATGCCCACATAATGTGAGGAATGGACAAATGCTATAGAAAATCAGAGAATTCTTAAAAACTAGTGGCTTTTTTTAAAAAAGATTAACATCTGAGTTGGAAAATAAATATGGGGCATGTGTAGCCATTTAAAAAAAGAAGAAAATGGAAAATAAACAATATACAATAATGTTAGAAGCCACCTCTTGAAAAATAAAACCAAATTCACTCAGTACTGATGTCATTTTCTTTGCTCTCAAATTACTAAGCTCTAAAACATATTAAGAATAAGGTTGAGAAGTATGTAAGGTAAGCCATTTATACTCTCCTGGGGAGAGTATAAATTACAATAACCTCCCGGGATAGAAATTGGGACAATTTGCCATTTTTCATATTCAGCAATGCTATTTAAAATGCTTATACTCCTTTTCCAAGTAGTTTCTCTTCACTTTCTTTATGTAAAATGAAATTGTAAGTACAAATATAAAGCTTTGACTAGAAAAATATCACAAAGTTGATTGAGAAGTAAAAATTGGAAACAACACAGTGTCCAACAAAGCATATGAAGAGCTTAAATATGTGCTAAAATGTAATAGAATGATGGGATACTCTATAAATTGAGTGAGATTTTTGAGAAATAACTAAGACCATGAGGAAAAACTCACATTTAATTAAATGAAAAGTGATGTATAAAATGTTACACATCTCCTAATCTCAACTTGTATTCACATATATGCATATATTAATAATTCATCAATGTAGATATATTAAAATATTACTAACTACAAGGAACAAAATGTTAACAAACTTTTCTCTCATACTAAGATTATAGAAATTGCTCATTTTGGATACCGTCTTCATTTTTCAAATATTCTGAAGTTTAAAATATATGTGTGTATGAAAACATTAATTATTAAATTATTTTTATCTAATAATTAAATGAGAATGGAATCCAGGGAACTGAGAGATAAAAATTCCAAGCACAGTTTCGTGGATAAGATTTCATTTGAAGAAGAACCAGATTGCTGGCTAAGACACATAAAAGATAGTGTATCAAGAAGAGATTCTAAATAGAGAACAGGATCAACAAGTATAGACTATTATAAAGGATGCCTATGGAGCTTAGAATAGATCAGCCAGGAAGAGGATGGAAAGAGAACACTGAAGTTAGAATGTTACTAGACTTATAATAAATGCAAACTCTATATTAGATGATAAGGGACCTTGGACAAGTAGCATTCAGGTGATTATCACCAATCAAGAGAAACTGTCCACTCCTTTATTCATTCACTCAGTGATTTACTCATTTAGAAAATATCCTGATTAGTTATTATGCTCCAGGTCCTGTTTAATTTATTTACTTATTTTATTGAAGTATAGTTGATTTACGATATTGTGTTAGTTTCAAGTGTACAGCAATGTGATTCAGTTATACATGCACATATTTTTTTCAGGATATTTTCCCTTATAGTTTATTGCAAAATGTTGAATATTTTTCCCTGTGCTACACAGTAAATCCTTGTTGGCTATCTATTTTATATACAGTACTGTGTATATGCTAATCCCAATGTTCTAATTTATCCCTCCTCCATGACCTTTGGTAATCATGGGTTTGTTTTCTGTCTGTGGGTTTATTTCTGTTTTGTATACAATTCATTTTGGGTTTTTTACTATCATTTTTTTAGATTCTACATATAAATGGTATAATGTGATTTTTTTCTTTGTCTGACTTACCTCACTTAGTATGATAATCTCTAGATCCATCCATGTTGCTGAAAATGGCATCATTTTATTCTTTTTATGACATTTTTATTCTTTTTATGATTTTTAATGTGCCATTATATAAATATACCAAAACTTTATCTATTCGTTTGTCAATGGACACTCAGGTTGCCTCTATGTCTTTTCCATTGTAAATAGTGCTGCACTGGGGTGCACGTATCTTTTGAATTATGTTTTTCTCTGTATGTATGTCCAGAAGTGGAATTGGTGAATCATAGAAATCTGTATGCAGGCCAGGAAGCAACAGTTAGAACTGGACATGGAACAACTGACTGGTTCCAAATAGGAAAAGGAGTACATCAAGGCTGTATATTGTCACCCTGCTTATTTAACTTATATGCAGAGTACATCATAAGAAACGCTGGACTGGAGGAAACACAAACTGGAATCAAGATTGCCAGGGGAAATATCGATAACCTCAGATATGCAGATGACACCACCCTTATGGCAGAAAGTGAAGAGGAACTAAAAAGCCTCTTGAAGAAAGTGAAAGAGGAGAGTGAAAAAGTTGGCTTAAAGTTCAACATTCAGAAAACGATCATGGCATCCGGTCCCATCACTTCATGGGAAATAGATGGAGAAACAGTGGAAACAGTGTCAGACTTAATTTTGGGGGGCTCCAAAATCACTGCAGATGGTGACTGCAGCCATGAAATTAAAAGATGTTTACTCCTTGGAAGAAAAGTTATGAGCAACCTAGATAGCATATTCAAAAGCGGAGACATTACTTTGCTGACTAAGGTCCATCTAGTCAAGGCTATGGTTTTTCCAGTGGTCATGTATGGATGTGAAAGTTGGACTGTGAAGAAGGCTGAGCACCGAAGAACTGATGCTTTTGAACTGTGTTCTTGGAGAAGACCCTTGAGAGTCCCTTGGACTGCAAGGAGATCCAACCAGTCCATTCTAAAAGAGATCAACCCTGGGATTTCTTTGGAAGGAATGATGCTGAAGCTGAAACTCCAGTCCTTTGGCCACCTCATGGGAAGAGTTGACTCATTGGAAAAGACTCTGATGCTGGGAGGGATTGGGGGGCAGAGAAGAAGGGGATGACCGAGGATGAGATGGCCGGACGACATCACTGACTCGATGGACGTGAGTCTGAGTGAACTCTGGGAGTTGGTGATGGACAGGGAGGCCTGACGTGCTGTGATTCATGGGGTTGCAAAGAATTGGACATTACTGAGCGACTGAACTGAACTGATGGTAGCTCTATTTTTAGTTTTTTAAAGGAACCTCCGTACTTTCTCCATTTTCTCCAGAACCAATTTACATTCCTACCAACAATGTAGGAGGGTTCCTTTTTCTATATTCACTCCAACATTTGGTTGTAGTTTTTTTTTTTGATGATGGCCATTCTGACCAGTGTGAGGTGATGCTTCATTGTAGTTTTGTTTTGCATTTCTCTAATAATTAGCTATGTCGAGCATCTTTTCACATGCCCTTTGACCATCTGTGTGTCTTTTTGGAAAAATATTTATTTAGTAGCTAGAAAACATGAATGAATCAGACCAAGGTCTCTACTTGCTTAAGGAGTTTGCAGTATAAAACATAAATTATCTTATAAATTTTATTATTTTTCTCTTCCTGAATTCCACCCTAAATCTTAAAGAAACTCTAGGATCCTGTTGTGTCCAGTTGTAATAAAATAATCCATGTCTATGAAAGTTGTTCACTTGTTCAGTGACAGGGGACTTCAAGCTTCTATCATGTAAATGAAGGAACTAGGCTCTGATCTTGCTACTCGATGCATTTCAGTCTCACGTATTGAGTCCTCATTATATCTTCTTGCCTACCTCTTAGACACAATCAACTTCTCATCTCCCAAATAGATCACACTCTTCTAACCTGAACTGTCTTTTCCCAGTCTCTACCTGACAAACTACTCATCTTTTTTATATCATATGTTACTTTCTTAGAGCAGTTGCTCAACCATAATCCTTCCCTTATTCATACTCTTCAACCACTTTGTTTTTATTGAACTTACTGGGCTTCCTGGTGGTTCAGACAGTAAAAATCCACCTGCAATGCAGGAGACCTGGGTTTGATTCCTGGGTTGGGAAGATCCCCTGGAGGAAGGCGTGGTAACCCACTCCAGTATTCTTGCCTGGAGAATCCCCATGGACAGAGGAGCCTGGTGGGCTATAGTTTATGGTATCACAGAGAGTCAGATACAACTGAGCAACTAAGTACACCACATATTTGACTTTATCCTGAGAGCTCTGCAACCCCCTATATCCAAGGTATTACTCTATTATATGGCTTCCCAGGTGGCACTAGCAGTAAAGAGTCCACCTGCCAGTTCAGGAGATGCAATAGATGCAGGTTCAATCCCTGGGTTGGGAAGATCCCCTGGTGTAGGAAATGGTACCCCACTCCAATATTCTTGCCTGGAGAATTGCATGAACAGAGGAGCCTGGAGGGCTACAGGCCATGGGGTTGCAAAGCTTTGGACACAATTGACCATGTATGCACATGCGCACACACACATACTCCATTATATAATTCCTTCCATAAAGTGCAATGAAGAATAAATAAAAAATTTAAGTGACCCCATAAGACCCTTAATGAATCTATAAACACAGGATTAAAGTAATTTATGGTACTATTAAAATAAATTCTTGCTAGATAACTGATGGAAAGAACTTTGTCAACTGACTGACTTACTCTTTATTCATTTATATTGTTAATAGGAGTGATTTTCAGACTGGATCACAAACCATTAGTGGTTCATAAAGTCAATTTAGTGGATCACAATCAGCCTTTTTAAAAAGAAATAGAAAAAGAGAAAAGGTTAGGAAAACATAAGAATATATGACCTACAGTAAAAGAAAGTATTGTGTTATTGATATTCTGGTAAGTTGTGTGTGTTTATTATATTGTGAAGAAAAGTTATTTTTATCACAGGTCATGGATAAAAAATTTAAAAAGCACTTATATAAAATTTGTGTCACTTTCCTGTCATATATTCACACCCATGTGACATGTCACTTCTTAAATTATCCAGTATTCCTACATTCTGTAAAGACCAGCATTTTCTTAGACTGCTTACTTTCTCCTCTCATGGTTACAAACACTACAGTTGAATTTCTTTTCAGATGTAAAATTTTTATTACTTAATGTAAGTTGTGCACATTAAGGGCATGATGAGATGCATTATAGATACTGAGATGTCAGCATTGCTCACCCACCAGATCAGTGATCTTACCCTCTTCTTAGCCGAAACCCAAAGGCTGAGCAGTTCAATCTATGCATAAGCAAAGTCACAAATTATCCTGGTTTGTGGATCTCCAGTGCTTAGGAGAATTGAATTTTCCAAGATTTCCCATGGAATATGCCAAATTCTAGTCCATCTCCATGGGCTGGCAATTGAACCCATTTAGGGTAAGGAATGATGTCCTTTTTAATAGTTATATTCCTCATCACAACCAGCATTGACTCCAAATAAATGCTTAGTATTTATTGACTGAAGTTCACTTGAGGGGGACACTAATTGAAAAACAGAGGTAAGAAATACCTTTTTCGTACATTTGCAACTAGAAAATCTAGACACCCTGAATGTTTGAAGCATTTTTAAATTACCATTAGCAATTTTTGATGGACAGTATCTAAAAGTATATGAAACTGATGTGGAAAAGCTAAAATTAGAAGAGGAATTAGTATAGTTTCCAAATATTTAATTAAAGCAAGCAAACATTTTTCTCATTACAAAAACAGAAGAATCAGAAAATGGAAACAGTAAACTGGTTAGCTTCACTCACCTAAAACAAGGTAAAATGTATAAGCAGCAAATTCAATTCAGCACAGTTTAGTCACTCAGTCCTGTCCAACTCTTTGCGACCCCTGGACTGCAGCATGCCAGGCTTCCCTGTGGTTCACCAACTCCTGAGTCTGCTCAAACTCATGTCCATTGAGTTGGTGATACCATCCAATCATCTCATCCTCTGTCATCCCCTTCTCTTCTTGCCTTCAATCTTTCCCAGCATCAGGGTCTTTTCCAATGTTAGTTCTTCACATCAGGCGGCCCAAGTATTGGAGCTTCAGCATCAGTCCTTCCAGTGAACATTCAGGACTGCTTTCCTTTAGGACTGACCAGTTTGATCTCCTTGCAGTCCAAGTGACTCTCAAGAGTCTTCTTCAGCACCACAGTTCAAAAGCATCAGTTCTTCAGTGCTCAGCTTTCTTTGTAGTCCAACTCTCACATCTATAAGTGACTGCTGGAAAACCATAGCTTTAGACTATATGGACCTTTGTCAGCAAAGTAATTCTGCTTCTTCTGGGTCAGTTTTCCAAAGGCCCATTCATTACAGTTAAAGGTCTCCCCTCTGCCCCCACCCTACTCTGTTTTAATGGGTTGAAATCTTGTCACTAACCCAGGAAAAAAAAAAATTAAAAGAAGTGTATTTTACTGTATAGAGGCTGCTCTTAAAGAGTGAGTGAGCTTTAGAAACAGTGTGCTGTGCTCAGTTGCGTCTGCCTCTTTTGCAACCCTATGGATTGTAGCCCACCAGGCTCCATTGTCAATAGGATTCTCCAGGCAAGAATACTGGAATGGTTTGCCATTTCTTTCTCCAGGGAATATTCCTAACCCAGGGATCTAATCCCAATCTCCTGCATTGGCAGGCAGATTCTTTACCAATGAACCACCTGGGAAGTCCAGAATCAGCCTCTAGTTGTCTAATTGCTTAGGACTTAGAATGAGTTTCTGAGAAGGGAAGCTGGCAGAGGATAGTTACATCATGTTTCCCAGGCACCAAGGGAAGAGCTCCATTGAATAACCAACTCACCTACAGCACAAGCTTCCTAAAGGGAAATTCAACCTGTTTCAAACACTTTTGCAAATGCCTCACCTGAGTCCTTCCTGAAACTTTTCAAAGCCAGAGAAGCAAAGTAGCAAGTTAGAAAACTCAAATTTAAAGAGTTTAGGTAGATAAAGGGTTGAGTATAAATGGAATCATTTGTGATTATTTACCTCATGACTATTATATAATTTATGTGTGCTTTTATTTGCTCAAAATATACTTAAGATACCATTAGCAAAAGCATTTTTAGCTTTCTAAGTAATCACGCCAAGATAAGAACCAACTTGTCGAGATAGTTTTTCTTAAGAAAACTCAAGCTGAATCATTTCAGGAAATAGATGCAAAAAGTTTTAATTAAAAATAATTTCATGATTGGACAATTATGCAAGTATAGACAGGACTGAAGTAAGCAATTAGAGATATAAGACAGCCAGAGAATGCCAATAGTGGGAATCCATTATCACCCCTAGGTTTAACGGAGAAGTAGGGGAGAAGGTGTTACTAGACCCAGAAGAGTTGATGCCATGGAGAAGGGGCTGGATAGTAGATGCAAAGCTGCAGGAAGCATAGTCACTGCCAACACCGCAACAAAGCAGAAGGCAGACAAGGAAGGAATAAATTCTCCACCCTTTCTCTCCTCTGACTCTCCAATCTCCTATTAGTTTCTCCTATCAGTTTCTCCTATCAGTCCAAATAAACCAGAGCTCAGAGGGCAAGAACCTGGGTCATACAATACAAATAAACCAGCCTTCCTGGGACAAACAGCAGAGAAAAGAAGGGCAAGATATAGCTGGTAGAGACTATCTGAGAATGACCACTAAACTCATCAGTATTCTTTTGTCTATAAGTTCTGCAAGAAGTAGGTTGACCCAAATGACCTCTGTTCCCTCAATAAGGGAACAAAGTATTTTGTCAAGTAAAGATAAAGCTGTCAAATCTACTACTCTAATGAGCTTGAGAATTTGGTTTATTCAAACAGCTTGAGTGCTTTATTTCAAAGAGTTTACTGGTGGTTTGCTAGTTACTTTTTGGTGTTCCCATAGATACTGCCACCCCCTTACATTTTTAAAGATACTATAAGGTTTAAAGTTCAGTCTTCCAGAGATCTATCCGGGCTCCAGGGCATTTCTCCTGAAGATGCATATTACTCTGGTAATGGAATCCAGGAAATAAAGTCCCTAGACCACTGCAACACATTTTATCAGTAGGGTAAATGACTCTCCCATTTCCTATTGCTTGAATGAGCAGTCAGATTCATGAGAGCACATTATGCCCTTCCCCGTGGCACAGGTATGCTACTAAAAAAAAAGAAAGGAAGACTGACATGACAAATGCAAGGTACTTAAGCAAGCAGGACCACTATTGCTCTCTAAAAGATAGATGATCGCAGTGAACATGATGTCTACAACTGTAGTTTGCCCAAATTAAAGTGGAACATAAAAAACAGGGAAAGAATCTAATTTCCATTTAAAGTTGATATCAGCAGTAGTTATACAATATTATTTGTCAAACCTTGAGGTGATAGACCTGCAGTGCTATGGAGCTGTGGTAATTCAAAGGTAGCCAGGGGCAAGAGAAATATAGAACTCACATCTGCCAAAATAGATCTGAATGTAGAGTTGGCTAGAGAAATGTGGCAGGAGAAATGGCAGGATGCAGTTATGAAGGAGTTACCAATTTCAGCTAATAACGTCTGCCTGCCTAATAGGAAACGAAGGAGGGAAGGGGGATTTTCTTGAGTTTTCTTCTGAGAAGAGTTGTGGGAGGATCAAAGTTGGGCAATGATTCTTCAATCCTTTTTGACTCTTGTGAAGTCAGGAAACTACTTTGCCATTTATATTACAAAAGAAAAATTGTGTCCTAGTTGTATTCTCTCTAAGAAGAAAAATTTAACTCTGTCTTACTAACTAAGCTAATCCTAGATTTTTCTGTGAAATCATGATAATGACTGAAGTGGGAATTTTGTTCCCAGAGATGTGGACAGAGCACTGGACTAGTAGTAAGGAGACTCGCTGCTTATCTTGGTCTTTGTGATTATAAGCTGGGCATCAGGCATCAGACACAACAAGAGGATTCTTCAGCCTGGAAAGATCTCAGTCAAGAAGAGATGAATGGATCCTCCTATCAAACTCCTCTTGGGAAACAAATCATCATCCATGTGACAGAATTCAAAATGTTGCCATTGTTTCTGACCATCACATTTGCCTACATAGACATTTCTGAATCTCCATTTCATTCACCTACTGACAAACCCCTGACAACATTCCTCTGACTTCACACTCACTTCACATCTATTTAGTGGTTTGAATTTAGCATTCTTATAGATGTGTTATTTGGGCAACTCATATTATCTCTGGGAGATATAATGATGACAATTATATGGGAAGTTGTACTATAAATATCAGACTTTTCAGTTGCATTATTATGTCCTTACTCATCTGGGGCTCCTTCAGAAAGCTTATAGTGTCCCCAGTGAAGGACATATACTTGGACCAAAATACCATGAAACGTATTATTTGCTCTTCTTATGGTTGCATCTACCAATAGCATCTTACAGTTCACAGATCTAATAGATAAGAACAGGGTTAGACATAAAGCAGATATGGATTCAAACTTCTAGTCTGCCATTTACCAGCTGTGTGAACTTCATTACGTTGCTTAATGTGTATTGGACTCAGATTGTCATATATGAAATGGAGGCAGTAGCAATCCCTGATACGGTTGTTGAGAGATTAGAGAACAAATTGATGCTATACATTACGCAAGCCCTCAGATCTAGTGAACTCAGAGCAGATGGTAGCTATTCCTATTCTCTGCCTGATGGTCAGGTGTGATGTGTCTATTGGGCCACTGAGGAACCACCCTGGGAGCTGGGGATCCTTTAACACCCTGTGGCATGTTACTGAGGGCTTCTCTGTGATCCACCTTTCCTCACTCTTGAGAAGCTGTGTTCTAAAGGTCAGGGTGGAAAACATTCTCGCCGTGCATTCTCTCCTCCTGCTGCAGGAAATTTCCTCTGTCCATGTGTCATTAATGATGTGATTATCAGTGCTGGTGGCCAAATCAGCCACAGGATCAGTCATGGGACCTAATCATAGCACCAAATCACCTTCATCTCTCTCCCAGCAGTCCAGATGGCATCTGAACACTCCTTGGTAATAAATAAGGTAGAGTAAATTAGGTTTTGTTTTTTTTTAATGTTTAAGTCTTCTCTAATCAACTTGGATAATTACCTAAAAATAATAATAATTCTGAATCCTCTATAACCTGTGTGGAAAACCCTAAGATCCTGAAGAAGAGAGCTGCTAATTAGCTATTTTCATTTTAACCTAAAAAGAACAGGACCAAAGGCATTCAGTCAGGAAACTCAAATCACATCTTCAAAAGCAAGTTGGATGAAGAAGTAAGGCAGGTGTTCAAGGGCTCCTGCAAAGAAGCAGGGGCTGAGGGAAATGTTAATATGCACCACGGGCCAATGCAAAGGAGTCAAAGTCATCCTAAATTTTGGGGAAAAAAAGGGGAAGATATTTGCTTCCTGTAAGTGAAGATCTCAACTTATCGGTCATGTTGATCTATACAATACAGATAGGAATCCAACAAAGTCAAAGAATATAATGAGGATGTTATATTGTTTTCGATAAAAGGAATCTGACTTGCCCTTCATACTATGTAATCTGCAGAAATGTTAACATTCCATTAGATGCGTTCAGTCTCTTTCAGTTAGGGAGGGTGGCAAAAAATCTTCATGTTGCTCCATGAAAGGCTAAAGGAACTGTTATGATTCCTCTGTAAGCAGAGCCCTAGGTCTTGATAGATGTCTTACAGAGTTCTAGATGCACCTCCTGGAAAACGCTCTTGCACTAAATGTGGACATCGGTAAAGCAAAGGATAACAGATTCCTTTTAGGTTCAGAAAAAGCTGCTAAGAAAATGAGATTAGGGCTGAAAAGTTAAGGGTTTATTAGATTTTGTCTTCCTCAAGTCAGAACTGTATCATCCTTATGAAAATGTTAGCAATGTGTCTTAAGAAAGAGAAACAAAGGGATTTTTTTAAAATTTAATAACCTTGCTGTATAGAGAAAATTTCCTTGTGAAAACTGTCAAATTCCTCACATGAGTTTCAAAGTTTATATATCACAGAATTTGAAATTCTGGGACCTCAAAAATAAAAATTACTAAGTTATGAGGCCTTACCATGTCTGTAAAATAAGATGAGGATTTTTACTGTATTTTAGGTTTCATAAAACTTAAAACTACTAATTAAAGTAATTGTATAGGAAATCTATCATTTTTTTGCCTCTCTATCATCCATCCCTGTTTATTTCAGTAACAAAACCTTAGTTTTTCATGAAACCACTACTATCTACTTATTTGCAGTTCCTAACTGGTAGGCATATTGCCTCCAGGCCCAAATAGTCACCACATGGTTAAGAACTTGCTAAAACTGAAGAAAATGCAGAGCAGTTTGGTAGATAATGTGTCTCTGGGGAGGGGGGTGCGAGAGGGGTTCAGGATGGGGAACACGTGTACACCCATGGTGGATTCATGTTGATGCATGGCAAAACCAATACAATATTGTAAAGTAAAAAATAATAATAATAATAAATAAACGATAAATGATTTAAAAAAAAAAAAAAGGAAAAGATAATGCAGAGCAAAGCAAACCAAAGAGATGGGGAGAGAAGCTGTGATGTAACTTGGGTCCCTGAACCCAACCAGGTCTGGAAGCGGGATACTCTGGACTCTTCCATTACAGGGGCACAATAAATATTCTTTATTTATTTATTTATTTTTGCTCAAACCGGACTGAGTTGAGGTCTGTCGCTTGAAACCAGAAAGAGTCCTGGCTAATACAGGAATGCAATTTTCATACTTTAAAGTTGGATATGACATCTAGTAAAGAATGTTTGGTTATGTGGAGATGAATCCTGGTTTTTAGATCAGTATCACTTTTCTTCAGAGGCAGAGGAAAAAGGAAGTGGGGAGAGAAATGTTGCTAATGAGCTAGTGATGATTAAGAAGAAGACATTTGGAAGAACCCAGTCCTTTTACAGCATGAGAAGGGCTCTAGGAATTACATTAGACCCAGAAGAAAGAAACTTTGAAAATTTAGTTGCTAATAAAATACTGCTTAATTTCCATAGGCAAAACTGAAAAAAAAAACACAACACACTTTGCTGGCAGGAATAAAATCTGCATAAAAAATAAAAGATGATATTTATGCATTTCTTAATGGTACCATTAAGTCCCCTAGTACTTATAGGAAGGCAGTAATTTACTGGGATCTTAAAAAGGTGCAGTATATCTGATTAAAGATCATGCAAACACTAAAATGTTTCTCCCAAAATCTATCTTAGACAGAAAAATAAGGATGACCAGCTCTTCTCAGAATCTTTCAAGTATACTTACAATATAAGCTTATTAATGACTTTGATGGTTCAAGTTTTCCTTTAAGCACATATGGGAAGTATATAGCAAGGTGGCAAAAGCTGAGCAATGTTATTTTTGACATCCATCGTGGCTTTATGGGCTGTCAAAAGAATTCTTCCTGCAGAAGCACAAATAACAGCACACTTCCCACTTTTTGCATTAGGTAGTATGGAAAACTGATGATTCTGGAGCCTGTCACGAGCTGACCCTATCTAACCCTCCATTGGCTACAATACCACTAGATGAGGCTCTCTCACTCTAAACCCTGGCTGTTACTGAATTGCATGCAGTTTCTCAAAGGTACCTTGCAGGCTCTTCCCTTTCTTTTCAGAGAAAATGCTTCCTACTATACCTACTCCCCCATACCAAACACACTGTTTCTTCACCTGGATAGCTTCTATATTTCTTTTCTCTGGGAAGCCTTTCTTGACTCTTCTGAATTAGATTAAGGGTCCTCACTAGCTTCAAAAGAATTCTGCATTCTGATTCCACTTGTCTCTGACCTCACATGTTGGATGGACATGAGCTTGGACTAATTGTATCATAATCATCGATGTCAGTTGTGTTCCACTAAAACACGAACTCTCTGATAAACAAAAGCCCTGATTTGTAGTGCTTGCTGATTTCCCTGATGTAACTAGTCCCACTAATTTAAAGCTATAAAGGACTTAAGGATCAGGGAAGAAATTCCTGACATTCTGAATACTGCTCCTGTGGGCTGGAACAAGAGAGCTCTGGCATACCACTGACCTGAATTCAGTGCCAAACAATCCAATTTTCAGTTCACATAAGTTTTTTGTTTATTTTATCCTTCCTTCTTTGAGCCTGTTGACTAATTGTTACTTGCCATCTCCTATAAAAATGACTACGAGCCATTCATAGAATTTTATGGATATAGAAAAGACAGACACAGAAACACTGGACCTACACTGGATTGTATACTAGATGTAAACTGGTATATGCTGGACTGTTCACTGGATGTATACTGGAATGTATACTGGACCATATGAACTGTAAATGGGATTATACACAAAATGTACACTGGACAGTACCCTGGACTGTACATGAGATGAACACTGGACTGCACATGGGATGAACACTGAACTGTATGCAGGATATACATTGGAGAGGACCCTGGACTGTACATGGGAGGTACAGTGGACGGTACCCTGGACTGCACATGGCTGTACACAGTATGTACACTGGATGGTACCCAGGACTGTATACTGCACTGTACACTGGGATGTGCCCTTGGTCTGCACATCAGATGTGTCCAGCTATACCCAGATTTGCCCCAAATGTGTCCAGATGTGCACTTGGACTGTATGCCAGATGTGTTCCAGATGTTCTGGCTGTGCTCCAGCTGTGCACTTGGACTGCACGCCAATGTGCTCCAGCTGTGTTCCAGCTGTGCTCCAGGGCCACACACCAAGTGTACTCCAGCTGTTTTCCAGATGTATCCAGCTGTGCTCTAGATTTGTCCAGCTGTGTGCAGAAGTGTCCAGATGTGCCCGGGTGTGCACTGGACTGTACACTATACTGTACTCTGGACTGTACACTATACTGTGCACCTGACTGCAGATTGGACTGAACACTATATAGTGCACTGGACTGTAAAGAAACCAAAACAAGCACCAGCATGTTTTCTGGTACATCATGGCCACATTCTTTGAACTTACATATGCAAAATACCAAGCTCTAATGATTTCAGAATTTAGTTTCTTATGATTTTTCTTTGAGGCCCATATAGATGCAGTACATTCTCAATTTCAAGATGCCAAAAAAAGTTTAAAGGTCAACTTGTTTACATTTTATTACAACCAAAGAGTGATTGATTCTAAATTGTATAATGTAATAGCCCCAAAACAAAAACCAAAAACCCCACAACTAATGTTTTCCTATGAGAAAGTTTGGGAATAAATACTTGTAAAAAACAATAGAGTTCAGGGAATGTTAAAAAGAAATAAATTGACAATTTTGAGGTGTATAGCATAATTGTTTGATTTACATGTATTGTAAAATGATTACCATAATAGGTTCAGCTAACATCCGTATTTTTATATAGATATAATAAAAAGAAAGGAAAAAAGTCTCCTTGTGATGAAAAATAATAAGATTTACTCCATTAAAATATTCCTCTATAATATATATTAATGTTAACTATAGTCATCATGTTGTACATCACATCCTAGTACTTATTTAACTTGTAAATAGACGTTTGTACCTTTTGACCATCTCTATCTGGGGTCCACTTTCACCACCACACACCTACATACGTAACCACATACATACATAAGCACAAGTCTGATTTCTTTTTCTATGAATATGGATTGGTCTTTTATTCTTAGATTGTGCATATAGGTTAGATGATACATTTCTCACCTTTCTCCATCTGACTTATTTCACTTAATGTGATGGCTTCAAGTTTCATCCATCATGCAAATAGTATGATTTCCTCATTTTGAGTTGAATAATAATCCATTGTGTGTGTAAACACACACACATACACATAAATAAACACACACAAATATATACATCCATCACCATTTCTTCAAACGTTTCTGCCAGTGGAGACAGGCTGTTTCCACATCTTTGCTATTGTAAGCAATGCTGCTATGAACATGAAGAGTTTAAAGTTAGCACTTTTGTTTCCTTTGGTTATAATCCAAGTATAGAACCGCTGGATTATACAACAGTTCTATTGTTAATTTTTTTTGGCAACTTCATACTATTTTCCACAGTGTCTGTACCAATTTACAATCCCTCAAGCATTACAAAAAGTTTCCCATTGCTTCACACCCAAGCCAGAATTTGTCTTTTATCTTTTGATAATGCCTAGTCTAACAGGTATGAGGTGATATTTCATTGTGATTTTAATTTGCATTTCCTAATAACTAGTGATGTTGAACATCTTTTCATATATCTATTGGTTTTTCATACATCTTCTTTGGAGAAATGTCTATTCAGGTCCTTTGCCCATTTTTAAATTACATTATTTGGGGGTTTTTTGCTATTAAATTATATGAATTCTTTATATATTTCAGATATTAATCCCTTATAATATATATAGTTTGTAAATATTGTTTTACATTCCATATGTTGTCATTTTAAATTTATTGATGGTTTCCTTTGCTTCAAAGAAGCTTTCAGTTTCATATAATGCCACATATTTGATACTATTTTTTACTTGTGCTTTTAGGTGTCATATTGAAAAAAATCATTCATTTCACTTCAGTTGCTCAATCGTGTCCGACTCTTTGTGACCCCGTGAATCACAGCACGCCAGGCCTCCCTGTCCATCGCCAACTCCTGGAGTTTACTCAGACTCACGTCCATCGAGTCAGTGATGCCATCCAGCCATCTCATCCTCTGTCGTCCCCTTCTCCTCCTGCCCCCAATCCCTCCCAGCACCAGAGTTTTTCCAATGAGTCAACTCTTCGCATGAGGTGGCCAAAGTACTGGAGTTTCAGCTTTAGCGTCATTCCTTCCAAAGAACACCCAAGGCTGATCTCGTTTAGAATGGACTGGTTGGATTTCCTTGCAGTTCAAGGGACTCTCAAGAGTCTTCTCCAACGCCACAGTTCAAAAGCATCAATTCTTCGGTGCTCAGCTTTCTTCACAGCACAACTTTCACATCCATACATGACCACTGAAAAAGCCATAGCCTTGACTAGATGGACCTCGGTTGGCAAAGTAATGTCTCTGCTTTTGAATATGCTATCTAGGTTCCTCATAACTTTCCTTCCAAGAAGTAAGCATCTTTTAATTTCATGGCTGCAGTCACCATCTGCAGTGATTTTGGAGACTAAAAAAAAAATAGAAGTCTGACACTGTTTCCACTGTTTCTCCATCTATTTCCCATGAAGTGATGGGACCAGATGCCATGATCTTCGTTTTCTGAATGTTGAGCCTTAAGCCAACTTTTTGACTCTCCTCTTTCACTTTCAACAAGAGGCTTTTAGTTCCTCTTCACTTTCTGCCATAAGGGTGGTGTCATATGCATATCTGAGGTTATTGATATTTCTCCCTGCAGTCTTGATTCCAGCTTGTGCTTCTTCCAGCCCAGCATTTCTCATGATGTACTCTGCATATAAGTTAAATAAGCAGGGTGACAATATACAGCCTTGACGTACTCCTTTTCCTATTTGGAACTAGTCAGTTGTTCCATGTCCAGTTCTAACTGTTGCTTCTTGACCTTCATACAGGTTTCTCCAAGAGGCAGGTCAGGTGGTCTGGTATTCCCATCTCTTTCAGAATTTTCCCCAGTTTATTGTGATCCACACAGTCAAAGGCTTTGGCATAGTCAATAAAGCAGAAATAGATGTTTTCCTGGAACTCTCTTGCTTTTTAGAAATTTTATTTCTGTGTTTTCTTCTAGGAGTTTCATGGTTTCAGATCTTCCAGTTAAGTCTTTAATTCATTTTCAGTTCTGTCGGTAGTATAATACAGGAACCTACTTTCATTCTTTTACGTGTGAATATCCAATTATTCCAGCACCATTTATTAAAGAGACTTTCTTTTCTCCATTGAGAATCTTGGCTCTTTTGTCAAATATTTGTTGACTGCATATGCTTGGGTTTATCTCTGGGCCAATACCATACTGCTTTAAAGACTATAGCTTTGTAGTGTAGCTTGAACTCAGGAAGTGTGATGGCTCTGGCTTTATTGTTCTTTCTCAGGATTGCTTTAGCTTTTCGTGGTGTTTTGTGCTCAGTTGCTTGGTCAGTCGTGTCTGATTCTTTTATAACTCTATGGACTGTAGCCTGCCAAGCTCCTTCTGTCCATGAGATTTTTCCAGACAAGAAAACCAAAGTAGGTTGCCATTTCCTCCTCCAGGGAATCTTCCAAACCACGGGGTGAAACCCAAGCCTCCTGCAAATTTGTGGTTCCATACAAATTTTAAGAGTGCTTTAAAAAAAAAAATTCTGTAAAACAACACCATTGGAAAGTTAATAGGGACTACATTCAATATATAGATGGGTTTCATCAGTATTGTCATTTTAACAATATTAACTCTTCCAATCCATGAACATAGATAACTTTCCATCTGTCTTCTTTTATTTCTTTCATCACTGCCTTATAGTTCCTGTTGTATATAAGTTTTATCATGATATTGAAATTTATTCCTGAGTATTTTCTTGTTTTTGATGTTGTAAATGAGAAAAATTTATGTCTTTTCCTGAAAGTTCATTGTTAGTGTATAGAAAGGTGACTGATGTTTGTATTAGCCTTGTATCCTGCAGTTTTACTGAATTCATTGATTAGATCTGTTCATTTTTTTGTTGAGTTGTTAGGATTTTCTATATGTAAAATCATGTAATCTGTAATTAGAGACAATTTTAAATTCAGCTTTTCCAGTTATGATATCTTTTACTTCTTTTTGTTGCCTGATTGCTGTGGGTAGGAGTAGATAGGCAATAGTAGTACTATGTTGCATGGGAATTCCAGCTCAGCTATTTCAAATCCTAAAGATGCTGTTAAAGTGCCACACTCAATATGACAGCAATTATGGAAAGTTCAGCCATGGCCACTGGTCTAGAAAAGATCAGTTTTCATTCCAATTCCAAAGAAAGGCAATGGCAAAGAATGTTCAAACTGCAGCACAATTTCACTCATTTCACATGCTAGGAAAGTATACTCAAAATTCTCCAAGCAAGGCCTCAACAGTACATGAACCGAGAACTTCCAGATGTTCAAGTTGGTTTTAGAAGAAGCAGAGGAAATAGATATCAAATTGCCAACATTTGTTGGATCATAGAAAAATAAAGACAGTTCCAGAAAAACATCTACTTCTGCTTCATTAACTATGCAAAAGCCTTTGATGGTATGAAGAAGTGAAGTGAAAGTCGCTCGGTCATGTCCAACTCTTTGTGACCACATGGACTAATAAGTCATGGAATTCTCCAGGCCAGATTAGCCTTTCCCTTCTCCAGGGCTTCTTCCCAACCCAGGTCTCCCACATTGCAGTTCATCTGTGTGAATCACAACAAGCTATGGAAAATTCTTTAAGAGATGGGAATACCAGATCAACTTACTGACTCCTGAGAAACCTGCATGCAGGTCAAGAAGCAAGTTAGAACAAGACATGGAACAACAGACTGGTTCCAAATTGGGAAAGGAGTACATGAAAGCTGTATATAGTCACCCTGCTTATTTAACTTATATGCAGAGTATATCATGTGAAATGCCAGGCTGAAGTATAATAGGAATCAAAATTGCTGGGAGAAATTTCAATAACCTCAAGTAGGCAGATGACACCACCCTTATGGCAGAAAGCGAAGAGGAACTAAAAAGCCTCTTGAAAAAGTGAAAGAGGAGAGTGAAAAAGCTGGTTTAAACCTCAACATTGAAAAAAAAAAAAAGAAAAGAAAAATCATGGTATCTGGTCCCATCACGTCATGGCAAATAGATGGGAAAACAAGGGAAACAGTGAGACTATATTTTCATGGACTCCAAAATCACTGCAGATGGTGACTGCAGCCACAAAATTAAAAGACTGTTACTCCTTGGAAGAAAACCTAAACAGCATATTAAAAGCGGAGACATTACTTTGCTGACGAAGTCCATATAGTCAAAGCTCTAGTTTTTCCAGTAGTCATGTATGGATGTGAGAGTTGGACTATAAAGAAAGCTGAGCACTGAAGAATTGATGCTTTTGAACTACGTGTTGGAGAAGACTCTTGAGAGTCCCTTGGAATGCAAGGAGATCCAACCAGTCCTGCATATTCATTAGAAGGACTGATGCTGAAACTGAAGCTCCAATACTTTGGCCACCTGATGCAAAGAGATGACTCATTGGAAAAGACCCTGATGCTGGGAAAGATCGAAGGCAGAAGGAGAAGGGGATGACAGGGGCATGATAGTTGGATGGTATTATTCACTCCATGAACATGAGTTTGAGAAAGCTCTGGGTGTTGGTGAAGGACAGGGAAGTCTGGGATGCTGCAGTCTATCGGGTTGCAAAGAATTGGACACGACTGAGTGACTGAATTGCAACAACAAATGTTGCATGTGAATAGTGCTATGATGAGAGTGGGAAACCCTGACTTGTTCCTATCCTAGCAAAAAAGTTTTGTCACCATTGAGTATATCATGGTAGCTGTGGGCTTTCATGTATGGCTTTTAGTATGTTCTCTATTGTGGTCTTTCTATATTTAATTTTTAAATTAAATTATTTATTTTAATTGGAGGCTAATTACTTTGTATTGGTTTTGCCATACATCAACATGAGAGTTCTTATCATGATTAAATGTTGAATTTTGTCAAGTGCTTTTTTTATACATCTATTGAAGTGATTCTTTCATTCAATTAATGTGCTGTGTCACACTGACTGAGTTGTGTGTGTTGTATCTTTGAATCCCAGATATATATCCCATTTGAACATGGTGTATGATTCTTTCCATGTGCTTCTAAACTCAAATTGCTAGTACTTTTTGAGCATTTTGGGTTTCCCTGGTGCCTCAGATGGTAAAGAATCTGCCTGCAATGTGGGAGACCTGGGTTCAATGCCTGGGTTGAGAAGATCTCCTGGAGAAGGGCATGGCAACCCATTCTGTATTCTAGCCTGGAGAATCCCCAAGGACAGAGGATCCTTGTGGGCTATATGGTCCATGGGTTGCAAAGAGTCGGATATGACAGAGTGACTAAGCATAGCACAGTGCATATTGAGCATAAGGAATATTAACTCTGGTAGTTTTCTTTTCTATTCATATTTTTCTGATTTTGGTGTCAGGATAATGCTGGCCTCATGAAATGGGTTTGGGAGTGTCTCCCCTTCGTGATATTTTGAAAGAAATTGAGAAGGATTGGTATTAATTATTTTTAAATGTTTGTTAAAGTTCATCAATGAAGACCTCTAGTCCTGGGATATTTGTGATTTCTGATTCATTTTCCTTACTAGTTATTTGTTTACTCAGATTTTCTACTTTTTCCTGATTTATTTAGTCTTAGTAAATTGTGTGTTTCAAGAATTTCAAAAATTTCTTCCAGGTTGTCCGGGCTCCCCTGGTGGCACAGACTATAAAGAATCTGACTGAAATGCAAGAGACCCATGTTTGATCCCTGGATCGATATTCTTGCCTGAAGAATTCCATGAACAGAGGAGTCTGGTGGGCTCCAGTCCATGGGGTCAAGAAGAGTTGGACATGACTGAATGACTAACCAAGCAAAAGATTGTCTAATTTCTTGACATATAGTTGTTCATATTAGCCTCTTGTGATCCTTTGAATTTCTGAATTATCAACTGTAATGTCTCAATTTTTAATTTATTTATAATTTTGTTGATTTAGATCCCCTTTCTTTTCAATTTGTTAGTCTGCATAAAAGTTTGTCAGTTTTGTTTACCTTTACAAAGAACCAATTATTTGGTTAATCTTTTCTATTGTTTTTCTCTTCTCAATTTCATTTGTTTCTGCTCTCTATAATAATAATGGTCTTCATTATTTCATTTCTCCTGCTGACTTTGGGATCTGTTCTTCTTTTGCTACTTCATTAAAGCATAGTTTATTTATTTGGAATCCTTGTTTCTTAACATAGGCGCTTATTGCTCTGAACTTGCCTCTTAGAACTGGTTCTGCTTCATCCTATCAGTTCTGGTATATAGAATTTCCATTTTTGTGTCTCAGAGAAAGTCCTTTTAAAATTTCTTCTTTGGTTGTTCAAGAAAGTGTTGATTAATTTCCCTATCTCTGTGGATTTTCAATTTTCTTTTGTATTGATTTCTAGTTTCATCTCATGGTCAGAGATTTTAGTCTTTTTGAATTTGGTAACACTTGTTTTATATGATCAATTCTAGTATTTGTTCCATGTTTATTTGAAAAGAATCTGTATTCCAATGTTGTTGAATAGAGTGTCCTATATATGCCTGTTAGGTCTAGTTGGGTTATTGTTGTTCAGTTGCTAAGTCATGTCCAGCTCTTTGCAATCCCTTGGATTGCAGCATGCCAGGCTTCCCTGTCCTTCACTATCTCCCTGAGTTTGCTCAGACTCATGTTCACTGAATCAGTAATGCCATCCAACTGTCTCATTGTCTGTTACCCCCTTCTCCTCCTGCCCTCAAATTTTCCCAGCATCAGGGTCCTTTCCAATGAGTTCGCTCTTTGCATCAGCTGGTCAAAGTATCAGAGCTTTAGCTTCAGCAACAGTCCTTCCAATGAATATTCAGGGTTGATTTTCTTTAGGATTGACTAGTTTAGGATTAACTGGTTCAAGAGACTCTCAAGAATCTTTTCCAGCACCAGTTTGAAAGTATTAATTCTTTGGCACTCAGACTTCTTTATGGTTCAACTCTCACATCTGTACATGACTACTGGAAAAACCATAGCTTTGACTATACCGACCTTTGTTGGCAAAGTGATGTCTCTGCTTTTTAATACACTGTCTAGATTTGTCATAGCTTTACTTCCAAGGAAAAATTTGGTCTATGTTGTTTTTCAAATCTGCTCTCACCTATTGATTCTCAGTCTGGATGATCTATCCATTGTTGAGAATGGGGTAGTAAAGTCCTCAAATCTGATTGTATAATATTCGTTTCTCTTTTTAGCTCTGTTAATTTCTGCTTTATATATTTAAGTGTTCCAATATCAGGCACATAAATATTTATGATAATATTATGGTAACATGGTAGTTTTTGGTTACCATTTGCTTGAAATTTCTCTTTCCATACGTTCAGTCTCAGTCTATGTATATCTTAAAGGCTAAGGTGTGTCTCTTACAGGAAGCATATTATTGGATATGACTTTTAAACCATTCAACCATTCTATATTCTGTACATTTATTTAAGTTATTTCAATCTGTTTACACTTAAGGTAATTATCTATAGATAGGAGACTACTACTGTCATTTTGTTAACAGTTTTGTGGCTGTTTTGTAGATCTATTTGTTATTTAACTTCTTAACCTGCTGCCTCTTTTTTGTGTGTTTTGACACTGTCTGGTGTCTGTGTGCTTTGACTTCTTCACCATGTTCTCTTGTGTAATTAATAGAGGATTTTCCTTGTGGTTACTATGAAGCTTACATAAAATATCTTAAACTTATAATACCCTATTTTAAACTGAAACTTCAGTAGAATTCATAAATTTTACAGTTTTACTTCTCCTTTTCCCCACATTTTAGGTTATTTTTGTTATATGTTTATATTACATTGTGTTACTGATAATAGATCATTGTAGTTATGGTTATTTTTATTACTATTTTTTAATGTTCAAACTAAAGATGTATATGAATTATACACTGCTATTACCATAATCTATAATGTAACTATGACTATTTATTTACCACTACCAGTGAGATTCGTACTACCTTTTTATGTTGTTATGATGCTAATTAACATTCTTTTACTTCTCCTCCAAGAACCTCTGGTTATATTTCTTTTAAGCTAAGTCTACTGTATTGCTCTCCCTCAGCTTTGGTTGGTTCAAGAAAGTATCCCTTCTTTGTTTCAGAAGGACAGCTTCACCAGGTATAGAATTCTTGGGTGAGATTTATTTTCTTACAGTTTTTAGAGTATGTTATCTCTTTATCTTTTGCCATAAGAAATTGCTGTTGAGAAATTCACTGATTGTCTTATGGAAGTTTCTTGTATGTGATTTATCTTTTCTGTTGCTGCTGTTAAACCTCTTCCTTTGTCTTTGACATTTGACAGTTATAATGTGTTTTAAGGTAGCCCTATTCAGGATCAATCTATTTGGGGTCCTATTGACCTTATAGATCCGGATGTCCATTTCTCTCTCCAGATTCAATAAGTTTTCAGCCTTTCTGTCCATTTCTTTTTCTATTTCTGGAATTTTCATAATGCAAATATTGTTTCTAGTCATTGTGTCCCATAATTTCCATAAGCTATCTCTATTTTCTTTTATTTTCTTTTTGTCCTTTAAATTTGTAATTTCCAATGTCTAATTCTCCAGGTCACTGATTCTTTCTTCTGCATTGTCTAATCTACTTTTTAAATTCTTATTTGAATTTTTCAGCTCAATTATTGTACTTTCAATTCTAGGAGTTCTGATTGTTTTATCTTGTTTTGATGGTTGCTATTTCCTTATTGAACTTCTTTACTGAATTCCTTATTGAATTTTACCCATGTATTATTTTTATACTTTGGTTTAGTTATCTGTGTTTTCTTATAGTTCCCTTGACTTCCTTAAGAGGATTATTCTGAATTCTTTGTCTGACTGTTCATAAATCTCCATTTCATTATTTTGAAGCTTTATTAGTTTCCTTTGGTGGCATCATATTTACCTGATTTTTTCCAATAATTGCATCTTTATACTGGAATCTATATACGTAACTAATGGAGTTCCTCTCCCAGACTATAGGTTTGCTTTGGCAAAGGCAGTTCTTCACCAATCAGCTCAGTCTGGGTTTTGGATATGTTTGCTGGCAATGTCCTTGGGCATCTGGGCTCTGCTTTTATGGTCTATTTTTGGGTGAGGCAACTATTCAAATGATGAGCATGGATGCAGGGAGCAGTCACTGACTAGCAACAGTTATCTGTGTTTTCTTATAGTTCACGAGACTTCCTTAAGAGAATTATTCTGAATTCTTTGTCTGACAGTTCATAAGTCTCCATTTGGATAGGACTGCTAGTTGGTTCCCTACCTGAGTGGAGCTGTAGGATGGGGTCCACGACTGCCTGGATTCGCTAGTTAGGCTTACTAGATGGGCAGGACTGTGTACTCTATTCAATAGTAAATGGGCCTATGAATTACTTTTCTTGCTCTGGAAGGATGGAAAGACAGGACCCAGGGCCCATACACCTCATTGTCGGGGAACCTGAATGGGGCCAGAATGTTCATTTAACTCCCTGGTCAGCTGAGACCACCACTTTTGCTCCGAAGATGGAAGCAGCCATTGACTGATAAAATGCCACTGTATGTAGGGCTGTTGAATGGGCTATGCAGCTTCCCATATGTTACATATTGGTTAGGGTCTCTGTTTGAACAGGCTAAAGGCTATATTCAGCAATGGGTGGAACTGTAAATTACATTCCTTGCCTAGGTACAGTGGGAAAACAGCTCTAAAGCTGGTAAAGCTCTTTTTTTCTTATCTCAAGGTAACCCACATCCCAAGATCCTGATCAAACAGTGCTGCTGGCTTTGTCCTGCAAACCCGTAGCTCTGCCTGCCTATCTCTAGGCTCAAGTGCCACTGAGACACAGGAGTCGTCACCATTCTTCTGGTCAGACGGGGCCTCTCCAAAGTGAGTGGTGTCATATCTCAACTCCCTACCTGGGTGAAGGGGAGAGAGGCCACTTCAGGCTACTCTCAATTTCTCAAATAAGCTCTCTAGTTGGGAGGGTCTGGGAGCTACCCTCTGCCTTGGCTATGAATTAATCCCCCTGCCTGTATGTAATACCAGAACACTGTATACCCAGTACCGGCTTTGCTCTGGGGATAATCAACTCTGTCCACTCACCTTTCAGGTCAGTGCTCTGGGCACCAGCTTCCAGGAGTTCTCACCAGCCCTTCCAGTAAGCTGGGGCCAGAAGACACACAGTGAATGGGTCTATGATTGAACTCCTTTCCTGGATGTGGAGAAACTGAGCTCTAGGTCTGGCAAAACTTGTTTGAGGATCTAAATAAGGCAGATCTGATCCCAACTCATTCACTGGTCAGAGGTTGCATGACTTGGATCTGCAGATGAGCAAAGCCACTGGTTGGGATTATTACCCAGACTCTACAGGAATGAACTTGGTCTGCCAAGGTCCATGTGCTGGCTGTTCAAGCTCCTCCCCTTTCTCCTTCACAGTCATATTGCATATTCTTCTCCAACACTCATTGTGCAAGACCAGAAAATGGGCTTTCACAAAGCAACCCACAATGCTGGACTTTAGGGATGCTGGTAGTTCCCCCAGGTTATCTTATTCCACTGGGAGAAACCAGAGGCTCAGGGATAATGGATCCTGTCTTGTTCTCTGTTGTGTAAGAGATCTCTGTTGTGGTGTCTACTAATTCTTCAATTTCTCCAAGACCCATGTCTTGAAACCTATGGCTTTCAATTGAAATTCATTTCCAGTGTTTTTTGTCATATCCACAGTCTTTCATAATTTCCTTAATTAGCCCTATTTTAAATTCTGTAAAGTCATATATAACATCTGGACAATTTTCTCTAGCAAGGATTTATTGTTTGGGGCTAGACGCCTTTCACAAACTTTTCAGTAAACAATGGCATCTCCACTGGTAGATACTTCTAGACTTTCATGATGTTTTCTTTATCAGGGTTCTCTTCTCTATTGTTGAAAATCCTCTTAGAACACATAGAGTAGTATGTGTTCAGTTCAGTAGCTCTGTCATGTCAACTCTTTGCAACCCTATGGACTGCAGCACAACAAGCGTCCCTGTCCATCAGCAGCTTCAGGATCTGGCTGAAATTCATGCCCATTGAGTTAGTGATGCCATCCAACAATCTCATTCTCTGTTGTCTCTTTCTCCTGCCACCTTCAACCGTTCCCAGAATCAGAGTCTTTTCTAATGAGTCAGTATTTCACATCAGGTGGCCAAAGTATTGGAGCTCCAGCTCCAGCATCAGTCCTTCCAATGAATATTTGGGACTGATTTCCTTTAGGATGGACTGGTTGGATCTCCTTCCAATCCAAGGGACTCTCAAGAGTCTTCTCCAACACCACAGTTCAAAAGCATCAATTCTTTGGTGCTCAGCTTTCTTTATAGTCCAACTCTCACATCCATATAAAACTACTAGAAAAACCATAGCTTTGACTAGATGGACCTTTGTTGGCAAAGTAATGTCTCTGCTTTTAATTGATGTCTAGGTTGGTCATAACTTTCCTTCCACAGAGTAAGTGTCTTTTAATTTCATGGCCACAGTCACCAAGTGCAGTGATTTTGGAGCCCCCAAAATAAAATCTGTCACTGTTTCCATTGTTTCCCCATCTATTTGCCAAGAAATGATGGGACCAGATGCCATGATCTTTTTTGAAGTTGAGTTTTAAGCCAACTTTTTCACTCTCTTCTTTTACTTTCATCAAGAGGCTCTTTAGTTCTTCTTTGCTTTCCGCCGTAAGGGTGGTGTCATCTGCGTATCTGAGGTGATTGATATTTCTCCCAGCTATCTTGATTTCAGCTTGTGCTTCATCCTGTCCAGCATTTTGCATGATGTACTCTGCATAGAAGTTAAATAAGCAGGGTGACAATATACAGCCTTGACATACTCCTTTTCCTATTTGGAACCAGTCTGTTGTTCCATGTCCAGTTCTAACTGTTGCTTCTTGACCTGCATACAGATTTCTCAGGAGGCAGGTAAGTTGGTCTGGTACTCCCATCTCCTTCAGAATTTTCCACAGTTTATTGTGATCCACACAGTCAAAATCTTTGGTGTAATCAATAAAATGGAAGTAGATATTTTCCTGGAACTCTCTTGCTTTTTCCATGATCCAGTGGATGTTGGCAATTTGATCTCTGGTTCCTCTGCCTTCTCTAAAACCAGCTTGAACATCTGGAAGTTCACAGTTCATGTACTGTTGAAGCCTGGCTTCGAGAATTTTGAGCACTACTTTACTAGCATGTGAGATGAGTGCAATTGTGCAGTAGTTTGAGCATTCTTTGGCATTGCCTTTCTTTGGGATGGAATGAAAACTGACCTTTTCCAGTCTTGTGGCCACTGCTGAGTTTCCCAAATTTCCTGGCACTTTGAATGCAGCATTTTCACAGTATCATCATTTAGGATTTGAAATAGCTCAACTGGAATTCCATCACCTCCACTAGCTTTGTTCATAGTGATGCTCCTAAGGCCCATTTGACTTTGCATTCCAGGATGTCTGGCTCTAGGTGGGTGATTACACCATAGTGGTTATGTGTGTCATGAATATCTTTGCTGTTTGTGTAAAGAGTCTTAAAGGTCCTTATGAGCCCCTGATTTAGAAGCTGAATTACAGACTTTGCATTTAGGGGCAAGTAGACTACTTCAATGCCCCAAGTATTGAACTTAGAGGGTTCTGGGTAGCCAGGAGCATGGTCTAATATAAAAATCAAAATAACTTAAAAAAGCTGCCCCCTACTGTTACTTCTGACTTCAGGGACAAAGCATCAGTGGTACTAATCCAGGAAAAGGATTCTCATTGTCCAGGCCTTTGTACTGTACAACCAAAAGACTGGTACCTCATGTTTGTCTTTTTTTCTTCAAGGCTCATTGGTTACCACCTATATAGGTATGGGCAATCATGATCAAAAATCTGCTTGCATTTATACAAAACAGTAGAGTTACACTATCCCTTCCTGTCTTAAACCCTGGTGCTTGCTTCTCTTCTTTACTAATAAATGTCTTTTGTGGCATTTTTATTCAAGAATAGGGTACTTTTGTTTGCATTAAAATCCTATTCAGGCAGGCAGATATCCTTTCCCTTACATGATTTTCTTAATGGCCACTGCTGCTGCTGCTAATTCCGACTCTGTGCGACCCCATAGATGGCAGTCCACCAGGCTCCCCTGTCCCTGGGATTCTCCAGGCAAGAACACTGGAGTGGGTTGCCATTTCCTTCTCCAGTGCATGAAAGTGAAAAGTGAAAGTGAAGTCACTCAGTCGTGTCCAACTCCTAGCAACCCCATGGACTACAGCCTACCAGGCTCCTACGTCCGTGGGATTTTCTAGGCAAGAGCACTGTATTGGGGTGCCATTGCCTTCTCCTTCTTAATGGCACTGGGAACTTATTTGCTGTTTCTTGGCCAGCAGAAGCTCCTTCTCCACTATCCTGACATTTTTAAAGCTAAAACTCTTTCTAAAATTATCAAATCATCCTTCACTAGAATTCAGTTCTCCGGCTTTAGATCTGTCATTCTCTTTTTCTTTAAGTCATCATGGAAAGACTTTACTTTTCCTCAGACCACATTAGAATCTATAGGCATGCATTTCTTACAGCAATCTTGTACCCACACTTTTGATACAAGATATAAAAGGTCTTTCACAAAATGTGTGGGGTTTTGTACCTATGGCCATAGCTTGAGCGACATTTTCACAAATTTCTTTTTCCCTTTTACTTAGCTGTTTCATTTATCTTAAGATGGTGGGCAACTGAAGCAGCAGACCTCAATTTACAGTGCATATCTGACAATTCAACTTTTTTTTTTTTGTAGTATAATGACTTTTCTCTGCTTCTTGGGAGCATTTCTAACATCATTAATGGCATTTCATATGGGTCTCATGGTGTTACTCAAGGTTGATGGTATTGCAATAAATACAATGAAAAAATATGAGTGAATATGAGAGATCAGTTTTTACCATAATACACAATTTACTGGAGAGATGAACTGCTTACCTGGAGATGCCTAGCATCACTCGGGGTTTTAAGAAGATACATCCCTTACGTTTGCCACAACAGCAGTAGGAGGTAGCTACAGAACTATTACAGAAGCACAATAGCTACTGGATTGAGGTCCCAGTCATGCTGGAGCAGAAACTAGCCATTTACTCTGTGCCAAGCCCTAATTGCTAACTTGTGCTTAGTCAGTCAATCATGTCTGACTCTTTGTGATCCCATATACTGCATTCCACCAGGATCCTCTGTCCATGGAATTTTCCAGGCAAGAATACTGGAGCGGGTTGCCATTTCCTACTTCAGGGGATCTTCCTGACCCAGGGATCAAACTCACCTCTTTCACATCTCTTGCATTGGCAGACGGACTTTTTACCACTGAGCCATCTTGGAATCTCAGTTGCTACTAACTTCAAGAACCACAAATTTTTTAAAAAATAATTTTATGTCACTATACTCTGGAGAGGTTTGCTGGGTGTCAGTAGATAATAAGAACAAATTTTATAACATGGAATAGCTTATAATGAAAATAAAAGCTTAACAAACAGGTCTCTGAAAACACAAGGAGCCAAGAGTTCTGGAAACTTTAGAAACAGAAACCAATGAAACTCTCTTCTGGACCACCGTTACATACTATAATTTTCAATAATTGAGTTACTCTACTCAAGATTAAAATTCCAGGGAGAAACAATCTGATTGGAACAGTTTATGGACTGTTTCCATTCTTACATCCAGGGTGGATCTATCACAGCTGAATTATTGGACTAGGCATTAGGAGAGGATTCTTTGATAAAGCAAAATCAAGATTTCCTACCAGACAAAGGAAAAATGCAAGGAGGGGGGGCAAGAAAACAACCACCCCAAAATAACTGCCACCATAAAAAGATTCTTGGGTATTACTTTTTCCTTGACCTGTTTGGTGTAGAGATAGAGCATGCTAGAGTCTTTTGCACTGCAAAGTGGCAGCTTTCAAAGAGATTTATATTTGAGCTGATTCTTAAATGTGAGGTCTTAGGGGAAAAAAAGTAACACTCTATTGTTTGAAAGAATTTGAACTTTTTCTGTAACATTTAAGCAGAGAGAATTACCTCCATGCAGCCTTTGGAGGAATCCATCCATGTTTCATTCATCTGATCATTGGAAGTACAATCACATTTCCACAACAGGATGCTCTGTGAGCTAGTAACAGATGAGGAGTTTCACACCAGAAGAGAGCACAAAGTGGTTCCTCATCATTTGTTTTTGCTTAGGGCCAAGTACCTTTCATTATGTTCAGTGAGGAGGCCACCATGAGCACAGTGGGCTGGGTTATGAATCAGATCAGTTGCCTACTGCTTTGAGAAAAGAGAGCCAGAAGTTAAGAAATTCGTATGGATTAGACATAATCAGCATGGATGGGACTAATGTGGATGAATTATCCTAGTTTAAAAGGTTCTATTGTGTGGGATTTTAAGGGACAAAGGAGATATACTTCACAAAACCTACTCTTTTGTTTTTCTAGAATGTTACCTTCTACATTAATTATACCTTTCTCCACATAATCTCAGTTTTACATATTTTTAAAAGAAGGAAATATCCAAACAACTTGTTAACTCTGGATTTAAATGTGACAAATATTTATCAGGTCTTTGCTAAGTGCCAGGTAGGGTGCTAGGCACTGAGGAACAAAAGAAAGCAAGACATGTGAGGTTTCTGACTCCATGGAGGTTACATTCTATCAGCAATAAACAAATAATTTTAGATAGTGATAAATGCTATGAGGAAAATACAGTAGCTTGTGGAAGAGATCACAAGGTTGAAATGGTCCATAGAAGTCAAGGACTACCTCTCTGAGTTGAGATCTAAAGGATCAGAAGGACTGATTTAGAGGGAAAACCTTGCAGATGGCATCATGAGCAGACCAACCTGGTCTGGCCAGGCAGAGCACAGCCTGCCTGCTGTTGGAAAGCTGGTATTGTCTGGAGCTGGGTGGGAACTAACCCTTCACGGCTTGGTAGGCCTTACTAAGGAGTATGAATTCTATTTGCAATGAGAGACCATTAGAGTGATTCAAGTAGAACACTTGTGTGAACACTTGAGTGATTCAAGCGTTGTGATCTGATTAACATTTAAAAAATCACTAGTGCTATGTAGAAGGCCAACTGGAGGGGATAGATTGGAATCAGGGAAGACCAGTGAGAACCCTTCTTTAGAAGTCCAGGTGGTGTATAGAGTGGCTTAGACTAAGATGATGATAGTGGCAATAGGGAAAAGTAAACAAATGAAAGATCTATTTTGGAAGTAGATTAGGAGTTGGAGGAAGAGATGGAGGGTAGGAAGGTCAAAATATGGGCAGGACAGGAGGAGGCAAGGATGAGTTACTGATTTTTATTTTAATCACCAAGTTGTTAGTAATTATATTTATTGGGTTGAGGAAGATGTGGAGAACAATATTCAGGGGAGAATAAAATCAAGAATTTTGTGATGGTAAATATGAGATGATTTAATAGATAGCTAGGTAGAGATGTCAAAAAAGAAGATAAATATATCAACCTTGAAGTTGATTTAAGAATGTAAATATCTATGGGAAGACCTCAAATACAGCATGGAACTATTTTAAGAACAATTGGCTACACTGCCTGCTATGATCTCAATGTTTATGGCACCACAAAATGCAGATGTTGAAATCCCAACCCCTGAATGGTGATGGTATTTGGAATTGGAATCTTTGGGAGGAGCTTAAGCTATGATGGTGAAATGCAGCCATGAAATTAAAAGACGCTTACTCCTTGGAAGAAAAGTTATGACCAACCTAGATAGCATATTCAAAAGCAGAGACATTACTTTGCTGACTAAGGTCCGTCTAGTCAAGGCTATGGTTTTTCCTGTGGTCATGTATGGATGTGAGAGTTGGACTGTGAAGAAAGCTGAGCGCCGAAGAATTGATACTTTTGAACTGTGGTGTTGGAGAGTCCCTTGGACTGCAGGGAGATCCAACCAGTCCATTCTGAAGGAGATCAACCCTGGGATTTCTTTGGAAGGAATGATGCTAAAGCTGAAACTCCAGTACTTTGGCCACCTCATGTGAAGAGTTGACTCACTGGAAAAGACTTTGATGCTGGGAGGGTTTGGGGGCAGGAGGAGAAGGGGACGACAGAGGATGAGATGGCTGGATGGCATCACTGACTCGATAGACATGAGTCTGAGTGAACTCCGGGAGTTGGTGATGGACAGGGAGGCCTGGCGTGCTGCAGTTCATGGAGTTGCAAAGAGTCGGACACAACTGAGCGATTGAACTGAACTGAACTAAGCTATGAGACTGGATACTGGATCCTTATGAGTGGGATTAGTGTCTTATAAAAGAGAACCTAGAGAGTAGCATTAGTAATAAAGAATTGCCTACCAGTTCAAGAGTTGTGTGTTCGATACCAGGATTGGGAAGACCTCCTGGACTAGGAAATGGCAACCTGCTCCAGTATTCTTGCCTGAAAAATTCCATGAACAGAGGAGTTTGGTGAGCTATAGTCCATGGAGTTGCAAAGAATTGGATGCAAATGAATACACACACATGAGATTCTTAGCCCTCTTGGTTCTGTGAGGATACAAAGAGAAAGTGTGAAAACAGATGAGAGCCCTCACCCAACCACACTGGCATCCTGATCTACAGACTCCCAGCATCCAGGACTGTGATGAATAAATTTCTGTTGCTTATCAGTTAATGGGTCTATGGTATTTTGTCATAGCAGCTCAAATGGACTCCAGGGAGTCTCTAGGACAGTTCCTTTTTAACATTAATTACATCAGATCTACAGAATTTGATAAATATTCAGACACAGTAGCCCCATATATTGGATCAGAATCACTATAGTGGTGCCCATCAATATGCATTTCTAGTAACTCCACAGGTAATTCTAATTCCTTTTCAAAATTCAAGAATATTCTGAGGTATCTTTTTCAGGAAATTTCACTTATTGACTTATCTTTCCTTCAAGTTAGAGATACTTCCTTGAAATTGTTTTTATGTAATAGAGCAATTATCCCTCTTTCTGGTTCAGTCCTCTGCTCTTCTGAGACATGAGGAGTAACCAAGTGGACACTGGGAGTTCACTGGGTCCTCTAGCTTTGTTCCATGGTCATGTTCTTTTGTGAACAGAAGTGGTTGGAGGAGATTGAGAAATAAGTTGTGAGTGTTATGTTTTATTAAGCCCCCCACTAGGCTAGCCAGTGGTTAAAGTAAATTAAAGAAAAACTGCAATTCATGTAGCTTTGAATCATAGACTGTTAGAGCTAGAAAGACTTTAGGAACAGTCTTCTGGTTAAGCCTACAGAATCTGTTCATTGCTTGCCTTCTGCATTTATTATATGGGCACCTTTAGGAGAGTTACTTCACATTTCTGTGTCTCACTTTACTCCTCTATAAATGGGGAAAATCATAACCTAGTTCATGAGTTTATAAAATAATGTAATGAAGATTAATACAAAACTATACATAACCAGAAAGCTACATGGTTTTCTAGCCAGACTATAAATGCCATGCAATATAGTCACATGTAGGTAAGGAAAATAATACAGTTGGTTTGATGGCAAATGAGGACTAGAGGTCAGGTTTTAGAGGATACCATCTCTATAGAAATAAAAAATGGGTATTGATTTCAATATCCATTTCTCTGAGTAAACTATAGATCAGTTTGGAGAAGGACCCTTTTCTGATATTTGTTTAAAAGAATAAAATGCTCATGACACTGAAGACAGCATAAATGTTTTCAGAGGATTGCCTGGTTCACTGCACAGAGCTCTTGCATGTGAAACATGAGGCCAAGTCCTCATTCAAGTTTGCTGTCTGGAAGCATTTTAGGATTAGTAGGAAAAATAGATTCACTATATGAATATAGTAGTCAATTCAGAAAACCAGTGTCAGTTTCCACTGTTTTGGGGCATCAACCAAACAGCTCTGATGCCCACTGACTTTGTGAAGTCACAGGAAAACCACAAAACAGCAACAGTACTGAAGCTGTGTAAATAATACCCAGGTATAAAGGGACGCACTTAAAACTTTTGCTGCTTTATCTCTGCCATGAGTCTTTGGGGCTGGTTTTGTGCTTTAGTTATCTAAGACCTTTTTATCTGTTCTTTCTCACTTTACATTTTGATCAGGCTTGCCTATGAATCCTAGAGAAGTCCCATTCTGGGGACAGGAGCTGTAAGAATGAAAATTGGTTTCTAAGGAGCCTCTGAACACTAGCCATGTAATAAATGTCACTGGTGTTGCTGTTCTCTACGGATGGACTGTCTGTGCTTTCTATCTGACAGTTAATGAGCTTCACTAATCAAACTGAGGAACAAATGCTATTTCCCACCCTCCCCGCCTACCTGACAAGGTGAGGAGTTCTAGCCCTCACCCTGGGAAACTGACAGCACTGAAAAGGAGTGGAATAACAAGGAAACCTAGAAGGTTAATTAAGGTAGTACCCAAACATTGTTTTTAAATGAATTTAATTAACCTGTGATCTCTTAAAATTAGAATATGTTGCAAGGAGAATGAAGGCAAATTTTATTCTTTTATTTTTTTTTAATTTCATCTTAGAAATCAGACATTAAGCAAATCTCTGGGTAAGAAGTAGTAAGGAGGGTGATCACTACCACCTGCATGCTCATGCATGCTCAGTTGCTTCAGCTGTGTCCAGATCTTTGCAACCCCATGGACTGTAGCCCACAAGGTTCCTCTGTCTATGGGATTTTCCAGGTAAGAAATTTTACCACATGGGCTTTTTCAAATCTATCTTTATTCTCTGTGTATTTTAGAATGGATGGTTTCCATTATTGAAGGAAGAATTTGTAACATTAATATCTGGTGCTCTTGTCAATCACCCAGGTTTCTGGTAGCATATCCCCTTATGAAATGAATGTGCTAGTCACCTCTCATCATGACTAGGGGCAAGTAATACAGTGAAGAAGGGCAATGAGAGTATGGCTAAGGGAGTGATTCAGACTGCCCGAGTACAAAATCAGCCTCTGTAACTTCCCAGCAGTTGGCCTTCAGCAAAATTACTGAACTTCCTCTCTGTATCTTGCTTTCTCCTCTCTGTAAAATAGAGATATCAATAGAATGCACCATAGGGGATTGCGAGAAAACTTAAAAAGTACAAAGCGATAATGCATGTGAATTGTTACATACCAGGCCCAGAACATAGTAAGCTCTTAATGAATGCTCTTTATTTGTCAGGGTTGGGTATTTTTGTTGTTGCTTTTAACATGGGGTCACTAACACCTGGAAATAGACTTCAACTGATGGCTTTCTTGGGATCTTTTAAACAACCTTAAACTATGTGCCTACTTGTATGCTACATGTGTTTTCTTTCTGGAGGAGAAAGTTCAGTTATCAAGAACTTCTGAAGAAGTCTACAACCCCAATATGACAAGAGTCACTCTCAGAAGGCATCAGTTTCAAAGACCTCATTGAACCTGTTTGAGTGCTGAAGCCAATACAATGCAATGAAGTCGATATAAAGCAGTGAAGCCAGTCTGCCAACCTATTACTGGTTCTTGAACAGTAAAGGCTGCTGCAGGCCACTCTGCCTGATCCCTTTCCATGCTTCTCCCTGGCCCAGCCTGACACAAATGAAAAGAATACAAAACGGTACTCTGAAAGTCATCATTCCACTAGTAGCTGGAGTGCTTAAGAAAGGCTTCCCATACAAGGTGGGGCTTGAGTTGAAAATTGAATAAAAGACTAAAGTTAATGAGAATTGGAATAGGATATGCTGCATGGCACAGGTAATCTTTGGTAGTAGAGAATATAGTTTTGAGTTAAAACAGACACCCCTTGTAAAAAGTTTACACACACACACACACACACACACACACACATTTACTTTAATATGGGCTTCCCTGGGGCTCAGATGATAAAGAATCTGCCATAAAAGCAGGGATCTGGGTTCAATCCCTGGATTGGAAGATCCCCCAGAGAAGGGAAAGGCTACCCACTCCAGTATTCTTGCCTAGAGGATCCCACTGATGGAGGAGCCAAATGGGCTATGGTCAACGGGGTTGCAAAGAGACACAACTGAGTAACTAACACTTTCACTTCACTTTCATACTTTAGTATATACATACCTATTTAAAATATAGGAATGATATTGAATATAATATGGTCATTTTCATACTAAGTTTTCAATGCTTAGTATTTATGCTTTTTAAGGTGAGTCAAGGAGAAGGCAATGGCACCCTACTCCAGTACTCTTGCCTGGAAAATCCCATGGACAGAGGAACCTGGTAGGCTGCGGTCAGTGGTTGTGAAGAGTCGGACACGACTGAGTGACTTCCCTTTCACTTTTCACTTTCATGCATTAGAGAAGGAAATGGCAACCCACTCCAGTGTTCTTGCCTAGAGAATCCCAGGGATGGGGGAGCCTGGTGGGTTGCGTGGGTTGCCATCTATGGGGTCACACAGTCGGACAAGACTGAAGTGACTTAGCAGCAGCAGCAAGGTGAGTCAAATATTCATATACACAAATACACATATATATAATGAGAACACGGCTGCAATTCAGATACAGCAAAATTAAAAGCATTGAATATGCATAGCTGAGATTTTAGAAACAGAAGCATATGTGTTTCAGCATTCCTAGAAGGGGAGCTTTGTCACCAAGTCATAGAGGCAAGAGCACTTTAGGAATGTTCTCAAGAAAATGGATGAATGGGCATTCTATGCAACCCAGTGAAGTCCTTTGGAGACATGAGTGCTGAGAGGAAGGTAGTGAATCAGTGTTTGTTAGCAATATTGCCATGCATATGAATTTACATAAAAGCCTCGTACCAGCCATTCCTTCAATATTTCAGCTACTCAGCAAAAATAATAGAGGCCTGCCTATTTACCAAGATTTGCTGTAGCTGCTAAAGGAAAGACAGTGTACACAAAGTGCAAGTCTCGCACTCCGGGGTCCCCACCAGATTTGGGCAAAGAGATTGAGGGACCATTCTGCCTTCTCTTAGTTCTGCAAACACAGCAACTGCTTTTTCAGGTTAAGGTCTTCCGCTTGGCTTGATCTTAGCCTGGGGTACTTTTTCTCCCACATTTCACATGTGCAGCTCCTTCTCATGCCTTAGATTTCAGACAATGTTTCAGTTCTTCAAAGAAGCCTTTCTAGTCACCACACTGAAGTTGGAATACTCCTTACTTAGGAATTAGCTGTAGTAATAATCCTCTTGGAGATAATTCCTTTTACACATACAAGCATTATGGATAGGTTGAGTAAAAGTAGTATGATCTTAGTTTAATATACACTCAAATATTCAATTCATTTACTCAGCTGTGAAGTACCATTTGAGACTGCTTTATTAAAACCACAGTACAACAGTTTTTTTTTTTTTTTTTTTTTGATGGAGACATTAGAGTTTTCTATGCATAGTATCACATCATTTGAAAATAGTTACATTTTTACTTCTCTTTCTATTTGGAAGCTTTTTGGTTTTTTTTTTTTTTTTTTTTTTTAATTTCTTTTTGTTGACTGATTGCTGTGACTAGGACTTCCAATACTATGTTAGAAAGAAGTCACCAGAGTAGGCATCCTTGTCTTCTTCCAAAACTTAGTAGGAAGGCTTTCAGCTTTTATGTTGACTATGGGCTTGTCATAAATGCCCTTTACTATGTTGAGATATGTTCACTCTATATCCACGTTAATGGGAGTTATCATGAATGGATGTTATGTTTTTCAAATGTTTTTTGGTGTCTACTGAGATAATTATGTGACTTTTATCCCTCCATTTGTTAATGTGGTTTATTACATGGACTGATTTGAGAATATTGAACCATCCCTGCATCCCTGAAACAAATCTCAGTTGATCATGGTATATGGTCCTTTTCATATACTGGATTATGTTTGCTAACATTTCATTGAGGGATTTGTTTTTTGCACCTATATTCATCAGAGATACTGGCTTCCAATTTCTTGTAGTGTCTTTTCCTGGTTTGGGTATAGGGATAATGGTAGCCTCATATAATGTATTTGGAAGATTCATATACAAAAAAAAAAAAAAAAAGGCAAGAAAACTTGCTGGGAAAACTGGGCAACTATTTGCAAAACAATGAAATTAGAACATTTCCTTACACTGTATACAAAATAAACGCAAAATGGAGTAAACACCCAAATGGGAGACCTGAAACCATAAAACTCTTAGAAGAGAACAAAGGCTGAAGACTCTTTGACATAATCATAAACAATTGGAGGTGGGTGGGGCTGGGAGGGCATCAGTCTCCTAAGGCAAAAGAAATAACAGCAACAACAAACAAATGGGACCTAATTAAACTTAAATCTTTTATATACCAAAGGAAACAATGATTAAAACAAAAAGACAAGTTACTGAATGGAAGAAAATATTTGCAAATAATATGACCAACAAGGATTAATATATAAAATATATAAATAGCTTATACCACTCAATATCAAAAAAGCTAACAACCCAATTTAAAAACTGAAAAGCCTGAGAAGATTTTCTCCCAAAGACATACAGATGGCTGACACATGAAAAGATGCTCTGCACTGCTAATATGAGAGAAATGCAAATCTAAACCACAATAATATATCGCCTCATACCTGTCAGAATGGCTATTATCAAAAAGTCTATGAATAACAAATGTTGGTGAGGTTGTGGATAAAGGAATCATGGTGTACTATTGGTTGAAATGTAAAGTGGTGTAGTCACTGTTGAGAATAGTTTTTCTTCAAAAAAATCTAAAACTAGAACTACCACAATGATAAGCATTTCCACTTCTGGATATATTTCCAAAGAAAACAAAAACATTAATTCAAAAGATACATTCACTTCAGTATTTATAACAGCACAATTGTAATAGCTAAGATCTGAAAGCAACCTAATCCATCAATAGATGAATGGATAAAGAAGCTATGGTACATATATACTATGGGATACTACTCAGCCACAAAAAAAATAAAAATTTGCTACAAGCAACAACATGGATGGACTGGAAGGTATTATGCTTAGTGAAATAAGACAGAGAAAAACAAATACTGTTATCATTTATATGAGAAACCTATAAAAAAGTAACGCATATGGCAAAACAGAAACAGACTCACAGATACAGAGAACAAAGTCGTGATTACCAGTGTGGAGTGGAAAGCAGGAGAGGAAGAAAACAGGTAGCAGATTAAGAGGTACAAACTACTAAGTATAAAATAGATAAGCAATAAAAAATATATAGTACAGCACAAGTAAATATAGTCATTATTTTGTAACTATAATGGAGTATTCTCTATAGGAATATTGAATCACTATATTGTATATGTGAAACTAGCATAATAGTATAAAGCAACTATATATCAACTGAAAAAAAGTGTTCATAAAAAAGTTTTTCTTGAATTCCAGATGGCAATAGAGCATGGCTGGTTGCCCACCGTATCAAGTATCTGCCTATCCCAACTAGTGTTTCGATCATGTTGCTGCTGTCCTTGAGTGCTTAAACTGAAGCCTCTTACCTTGAAGGCAAGATCACATGCAGTATAAATGAGAGTTCAGTGGAAGCTGTGCATCTGAGTAAAATGACATCAGAATTACCCTCTCCAAAGTTACACACACACAGTTATTTTTGGAGTTTTTATTTTAATTTAATTGTGGCATCAAAGACACTTTCAAATGTCAGAATTAATTAGTTCCTTGTTCATTATATGAATGAGGCAGAAAAATAGCTGAATGCTACTCTGATTCTGCAACCTTTCCAACTGACTGTGCAGGCAGAGAGATGGTTTCACTAATAAACAACAATGTCCTAAGAAAAACAAAGAACTCTCATACCTATTATCCTTGTAAACTACAGAGATATCTGCTTTTCCCTTCCTCCTTCAAAACACAGACAGATAGATGTCTGAACTACAGAATCCTGAAAATATATGTTCTGAATTCTCCAGTCCCAAGTATGTTGGAAGTTGGAACCAAGGACCTTTAGAAAGTTTAGCCCAGTAATCCTGTTCTAGAAATCTGTCCTAAGAAAATCAGAGTGATTATGAGTTTTCTTCACCAAGATAAACCTTTTACTGCTAGATAAAAGTCAAAACTTAGAAGCAAAACAGTCTTTTAAATAGGGAAGTGGATACATACAATGTGGTATTCATAGAATGGTATGTATAGTATTTAGTTATTAACAGACATGGATTCAAGTATTTTATTCTGTTGGACATCACCAGATGACCAACACCAAAATCAGACTGATTATGTTCTTTGCAGTCAAGGATGGAGAAGCTCTATATAGTCAGTAAAAACAAGACTGGGAAATGACTGGCTCAGATCAGGAACTCCTTATGGCCAAATTCAGACTTAAATTGAAGAAAGTAGGGAAGACTACTAGACCATTCAGGTATAACCTACATCAAATCCTTTACAGTTATATGATGGAAGTGAGAGATTGATTTATGGGGTTAGATCTGATAGAGTGCCTGAAGAACTATGGACAGAGGTTTGTGACATTGTACAGGAGACAGGGATAAAGACCATCCCCCAGAAAATAAATTTAATAAATCAAAATGGCTGTCTGAGAAAGTCATAAAAATAGCTGTGAAAAGAAGAGAAGTGAAAAGCAAAGGAGAAAGGAAGGATACATGCATTTGAAAGCAGAGTTCCAAAGAATAGCATGGAGAGATAAGAAAGGCCTCCTCAGTCATCAGTGCAAAGAAAGAGAGGAAAACAATAGAATGGGAAAGATTAGACATCTCTTCAAGAAATTTAAGAGATACCAAGGGAACATTTCATGCAAAGATTGGTTCAATAGAGGATAGAAATGATATGGACCTAACAGAAGCAGAAGATATTAAGACGTGGCAAGAATACACAGAAGAAATGTACAAAAAGATCTTCATGATCCAGATAATCATGATGGTTGATCACTCAACCTAGAGCCAGACATCCTAGAATGTGAAGTCAACTGGGCCTTAGGAAGCATCACTATGAAAAAAGCTAGTGGAGGTGATGGAATTCCAGTTGAGCTATTTCAAATCCTAAAAGATGATGCTGTGAAAGTGCTGCACTCAATAGGCCAGCAAATTTTGAAAACTCAGCAGTGGCCACAGGACTGGAAAAGGTCAGTTTTCATTTCAATCCCAAAGAAGGGCAATGCCAAAAATGCTCAAACTACTGCACAATTGTACTCATCTCACATGCTAGTAAAGTAATGCTCAAAATTCTCCAGGCTAGGCTTTAGCAATACATGAACTGTGAACTTCCAATATTCAAGCCAGTTTTAGAAAAAGGCAGAGGAACCAGAGATCAAATTGCCTACATCTGTTGGATCATCGAAAAAGCAAGAGAGTTCCACAAAAGCATCTATTTCTGCTTTATTGATTACACCAAAGTCTTTGCCTGTGTGGATCACAATAAACTGTGGAAAATTTTGAAAGAAATGGGATTACCAGACCATCTGACCTGCCTTTTGAGAAATCTGTATGCAGGTCAAGAAGCAACAGTTAGAACTGGACATGGAACAACTGGTTCCAAATAGGAAAAGGAATACATCAAGGCTGTATATTGTCACCCTGTTTATTTAATTTATATGCAGAGTACATAATTAGAAATGCTGGGTTGGATGAAGGACAAGCTGGAATCAAGATTGCCGGGAGAAATATCAATAACCTCAGATATGCAGATGACACAACCCTTATGGCAGAAAGTGAAGAACTAAAGAGCCTCTTGATGAAAGTGAAAGAGGAGAGTGAAAAAGTTGGCTTAAAGTGCAACATTCAGAAAACTAAGATCATGGCATGCAGTCCCATCACTTCGTGGCAATTAGATGGGGAAACAGTGGCTGACTTTATTATTATTATTATTTTGGCTCCAAAATCACTGCGGATAGTGATTGCAGCCATGAAATTAAAAGACACTTACTCCTTGGAAGGAAAGTTATGACCAACCTAGACAGCATATTAAAAAGCAGAAACATTACTTTGCCAACAAAAGTCTGTCTCGTCAAGGCTATTGGTTTTCCAGTAGTCATGTATGGATATGAAAGTTGGAATATAAAGAAAGCTGAGCACCAAAGAATTGATGCCTTTGAACTATGATGTTCGAGAAGACTCTTGAGAGTCCCTTGGACTGCAAGGAGATCCAATCAGTCCATCCTAGAGATCAGTCCTGAGTGTTCATTGGAAGGACTGATATTAGAGCTGAAACTCCAATATTTTGGCTACCTGATGCAAAGAGAGGACTCATTTGAAAAGACCCTGATGCTGGGAAAGATTGAAAGTGGGAGGAGAAGGGGACAACAGAGGAGGAGATGGTTGGATGATATTGCCAACTGAATGGAGATGAGTTTGAGTAAACTCTGGGAGTTGGTGATGGACAGGGAGGCCTGATGTGCTGTGGTCCATGGGGTCACGAAGAGTTGGACACGACTGAGCGACTGAACTGAACTGATTCTGTTAAAAAAAAGCAAAGATCAAAACTAGATATATTTTATAATAGTATGGACTCAGTTCAGTCGCTCAGTCATGTCCGACTCTTTGCGACCCCATGAATCACAGCACGCCAGGCCTCCCTGTCCATCACCAACTCCCAGAGTTCACTCAAACTCACATCCATCGAGTCGGTGATGCCATAAAGCCATCTCATCCTTGGTCATCCCCTTCTCCTCCTGCCCCCAATCCCTCCCAGCATCAGAGTCTTTTCCAGTGAGGCAACTCATTGAATGAGGTGGCCAAAGTACTGGAGTTTCAGCTTTAGCATCATTCCTTCCAAAGAATACCCAGGGCTGATCTCCTTTAGAATGGACTTGCTGGATCTCCTTCCAGTCCAAGGGATTCTCAAGAGTTTTCTCCAACATCACAGTTCAAAAGCATCAATTTTTGGCATTCAGCTTTCTTCATAATCCAACTCTAACATCCATACACGACCACTGAAAAACCATAGCCTTGACTAGACAGAGAAGCAAGGTCTGATGCTGTAAAGAGCAATATTGCATAGGAACCTGGAATGTTAAGTCCATGAATCAAGGCAAATTGGAAGTGGTCAAACAGGAGATGGCAAGAGTGAACATCAACATTCTAGGAATCAGCGAATTAAAATGGACTGGAATGGGTGAATTTAACTCAGATGACCATTATATCTACCACTGTGGGCAGGAATCCCTTAGAAGAAATGGAGTAGCCATCATGGTCAACAAAAGAGTCCAAAAAGCAGTACCTGGATGCAGTCTCAAAAATGACAGAATGATCTCTGTTCATCTCCAAGGCAAACCATTCACTATCACAGTAATCCAAGTCTATGCCCCAACCAGTAACGCTGAAGAAGCTGAACAGTTCTATGAAGACCAGAAAGACCTTTTAGAACTAACCCCCAAAAGATGTCCTTTTTATTCTAGGGGACTGGAATGCAAAAGTAGGAAGTCAAGAAACACCTGGAGTAACAGGAAAATTTGGCCTTGGGTGAGGAATGAATCAGGGCAAAGACTAATAGAGTTTTGCCAAGAGAATGCACTGGTCATAGCAAACAGCCTTTTCCAACAACACAAGAGAAGACTCTACACATGGACATCAACAGATGGTCAACACCAAAACAGTATGGACTAGGTCTGATCTATTTATCACCCAATGATAGTATTTAGAAAAATGCTTGAAACAAAGCATATTCTTCCTTCTTGCCTGCCTGCCTTACTTTCTTCCTTCTTTCCCTTCAGTCAGCCTTGTTTCTTTCCTTTGGTCCTACCTTTCTTCCATAATAATTACATACTAGTAAATAAATTAATGAATGCATGGATATTATGTATGCATTTATTGATAATGAAACAAAAGACTGGAATACTTTCTAGGAAAGTATTAACAATAAAGTATATAATCTCAAGTGATTTTATATATTCATTTTAAGTATCTCTGCATTTTCTCTATTCTCAGTGACGATTCTAAACTTCCATTCAAAACGACTTTTGAAATATTAAAGAAAATTTAAGTTATTCTTTAATCATTCTGTGGGGTTTGGAAAATTGCTGCTATCTTGAATTTTGTTTATAAAAAGGCTAGTATGGACAAGGAGGGATTTTAGAATGCTTTTTGACCTTTGGAGGCAATGGTAAACAAAGACAGAATGGCTCCAGCCTCACTCTAATGCTGTTCTCCAAGGAGGTCACATATTCATGGTCAATTTGAAAGGAGTCCCTCTAGGACTTGCAGAACTCATCTTGAAGAAATTCTCAGCTCCATGGAATAGTAAAGGGTTAGAGTTTTCTTTTTTTAATGTAAATTGTTGCTAACATTCAGTCGCTGAGTCATGTCTGACGCTTTGTGACCCCATGGACTGTAGCATGACAGGCTTCCCAGTCCATCACCGTCTCCTGGAGCTTGCCCAAATTCATGTCCATTGAGTCGATAATGCCATCCAACCGTCTCATCCCCTGTCATGGTCTTCTCCTCCTGCCCTCAGTCTTTCCTAGCATCATGGTCTTTTCCAGTAAGTTGGCTCTTCACATCAGGTAGCCAAAGTATTGGTGCTTCAGCTTTAGCATCTGTCCTTCCAATGAATATTAAGGACTGATTTCCTTTAGGACTAACTGGTTTGATCTCCTTGCTGTCCAAGAGACTCTCAAGAGTCTTCTCCAATACCAGTTTGAAAGCCTCAGTTCTTCAGCACTCAGCCTCCGTTATGGTCCAACTCTCATATCTGTACATGACTACTGGAAAAATCATAGCTTTGACTAGATAGATCTTTGTTGGCAATGTGATGTCTCTGCTTTTTAATACATCATCTAGGTTTGTCATAGCTAAGTAATCATCCAGTTTTTCTACTGTCTCCATCCTTGCCTTTGTATTTTAAGCTTCTTCAAAACTGAGTAAACAGCCGTAAAAGGAATGCAGTCATTTCAGTTCCAATGAACTGGATGAACCTTGAGACTATTATACAGAGTGAAGTGAGCCAGAAAGAGAAAAAGAAATATCATGTATTAACGCATATATATGGAATTTAGAAAGATGGGACTGATGAACCTATTTGCAGGGCAGCAATGGAAATGCAGACATAGAGAACAGACTTACAGACAAGGGCAGGGAGAGGCAGGAGAGGGTGAGAAGAATGGGGAGAGTAGCATGGAAGCATATACACTCCTATATTTAAAATAGATAGCCAATGAAAATTTTCTGTATGACTCAGGGAAGTCAAACCGGGGCTTGTGACAACCTAGAGGCGTGGAATGAGGAGGGAGGTAAAGGGAGGTTCAAAAGGGAGGGGACATACATACACCTGTGGCTAATCCATGTTGATGTATGGGAAATCAATATTGCAAGACAATTAATCAATTAAAAATAAATATAATTTTTAAAACTAAGGTTTTAGGTTAGATAGTTTAATTAGCAGCTCAGGTGTTGAACAAAATGCTGATTTATATTTAGACACAACCAGTTTCAAAATATCAGCACCACTTAATTAAGGTCATTTCTGTTTTAGTGACTATTACTCATATTTACTTGTTTTCCCCCAGAAAATGAAGGCTTTGTTTTGTCTTGCTTCTGTTAATCTCCATGATAATCGCCATGATAAGACAGCATAAAACAGGAGTTGAATCTTTCTCAGTTACAGCCCTTTATCAAACACCAACTGTGCACAGCAAATTAAATGTGCTGTGACTCTATCTTGATTTTTATTTTCCATAGAAACTGTCTATCTAAATGCATTACTGATTTAAATTCTACAGTAACAGCGTGGCAACATGAAAAAGAGTAGAGTAGGAAGGAAAAATAATAATAAAGTCCTAATCTGCAACAAAAATTCATGGCAGCTACCAGCTAAGAAAAATGCCGTACCTGAAGCCCAGAAATGCAGAAAAATTTAGAATTATCTGTGTGACTGAAAAAAAAAATCTTAACCAAGAAAAGAATAGGAGCTGTAACCCGGGGAGTTGTATGTGTGTGTTTGTGTGGTTGGGGGTGGGGTAGGCAGAATGATGCTGAAGTCCTTGGAAATACTCTAAGTGGACATGAGTTCATATACTTCTGACCTCTAGGAACTAAGAGAGTTTCTGGTGAGCACTGGGCAGTGAGTCTAGCAAGGGACTGGTACAGCTCAGTCTTTTTCAAAGGCATATTGCAAGCTGGCCTCTAACCATTTTTCCGCCACTATTTTTAGACTTGAACACACTTCTCCTGAAATAAACCTCATCCATCTTATCACAAATTCACTAACACTTAACCCACTTATTGCCTGCCTGGGGATTGCTCCTTCGTGAATTTCTCACACAAAATCCTATCTCCTCTAGAACACCTTTTTGAGAGCTTCAGTCTTCTGATTTTCTCTAACATTTTTAACAACAGCCCATATTTGACATTTATCTACACTCAGTTGCTAGTGACTTTTGTTTGGTCAAGTATATCCCTCTTCCTTACTTTTTTGGCACCAGGGACAAGTTTCACAGAAGACAGTTTTTTCACAGACCAGAGTTGGGGGGATGGTCTGGGGATGATTCAAGATTACATTTATTACATGCTTCATGTCTATTATTGTTACATCAGCTCCACCTAAAATCATCAGGCATTAGATCCCAGAGACTGGGGACCCCTGCATTGAATTTGGAATTTATGTAAATGCTTATTATTAAATAAAGTCCAATGTATTTTATTATTTTTTTGTATATATGACCCCTTGCTATGCTTAATTTGTTAAAGAGGAATGATACATTCCCCTACACCCAGCATTTACCAAAGGGCTTTACCCAGTAGTTATAGAACTTAACCTCTAAAATGGCAACCCACTCCAGTACTCTTGCCTGGAAAATCCCATGGATGGAGTAGTCTGGTAGGCTACAGTACATGGGGTTTCAAAGAGTCACACATGACTGAGCACTTCACTTCTTCCTTTCTCTGGTATGAATATTCCTTTCCATCTTATGATAGGCATATCCATATGTAGATACGTATATGGTGTGAATGTTCTACTCTGTAGGTTTGTTACTAACTCTAGAACCACCATCTCCATGTCCATGCCACATAAACGTATAAGTCCTTTAAGATCCTGAGAAAACAGAAAAAAGAATATACATGACCACAAGAATTTTAGGAACATTGTTGACATCATGGTGGCATTCGATGGCATTGTGAAAGCTAACAATTGAATATATTAAGGCTAGCTTTAGGGGTTAATTATTACTAAATCTTATAGCCTCCCATTGTAATATTTTCATAATTCCTTCTCAGTCCAGCCATTTCCTATTATAACCATCAACATCTATATTAAATAGTAAAAAGATATTATTAGGAGAAGCAAAGTGAGCAAGCCTCCCAAGAAAGGATTTTCTTCCAATCTGGAAATTTTTTTCTTTGAATTTTTATTCAAGAATCTTCTATTCTTTTGAGACTACTGGCAAATAGTCACACAGAACCCTTCCCTTGAACATTGCAAAGTTTCTAGATGGTCTCTAGCTCTCCTGGCATATTGGCATTTAGGCTTTCTCCTATATTGATGTCTTGGGAGAACACAAACATTACAACTACCAATCACAATAGTAGAAAGGTGACAACAAGTTTCTAAGGCAAATATAGAAAGTGGACTCTCTGTCTCTGACCCTTTAACTGAGAGCCTATTTGAAAACAAAGATGCCAACCAAGGCAGGTGTGATTTTGGACTCTTCCTTATATCCCTAGGTAACGTTGTCTACTGTTACTTGCTACCACTTTGGAATAATAGAATAACAAAAGTTTAAAAATTCGATACTACAAGTCTCTTTGGGCAACATAATAGCAAATGTGTATTTTGACTGAATCATTCAACTTTTGAACTAGTTATTTTAACAAAATGAACAAGTGTCTAGAAAGTGTTGAACCCGGAGTTAACGAACAAACGAGCTCAAGGTAACTTAGCCACACTGAATTCAGTGTCCTCATCCATCAAATGGAAATGATCCTACTTATACCTCTTTACTCAAGAGTTCTTCTGGAAATCAAGTGAGGGCATGGATATGAGAGTGCTTAGGGATTTTTTTATGCACTATCCCCATAGAAATCAATACTGCTACATTAAAACAAATAGTGGACCCACCAGCCTCTGTTTCATTCATCCTTCACCTTGGAATAGCCATGCACTTTGGAGATTTATCCATCTCCAGCCTCAGAGGCACACTCTAATTGGAAGAAGTCAATTTATGCTTGACATTTCTATGGTCACATGGATTGATTCAAGGGTTAGCATGTAATATCAATCAGTCCTGTTAGACTAAATGAAATCCTTTTGTTACATGGTTAGAAAAACAGCTCTGGCTTGATCCCTGTCTCTCTACCTCCCCCCTCTTTCCTGCTTTTCCTTTTTCCATCTCTCCTTATTCTCAAAGCACTGTCTGCTACCATTCTGATAAAGGGGAACAGTCTTAGGAGGAAACTAACACCAGAGGGACAGAAAGATAAAACAAATGGAAATTGGGCTGACCCCCTTGAGTCACTTTTCAAAAGCTTTATAAAACCTCTACCTTTGAATACCATGGTTATCAAATATGATTAAGTATAAGGCAATAACATTTTTAGTCCACCACTCCAAAAAGAAATCTATCTCAATAAATAAAATGATGGATTTTATTAGAACCCTAACAAGTCTTTCATATTACAAGATAGCTTCTTAAATATTTAATCTTGAAGACAAATTAGCACTATTTGAGTAAATCATTTTAGCCTACAACTCTGTCAATACTATCTTAGTGTTCAAAAAAGTTTACTTGATAGAAATCTGTTAAAAATTAGCATGAATTCAATAATTACTCTTTGGTGGTAAAATTTTGTACCTGAAAGTGTAAAATGAAATTTTAAGAAAGACTTTTACATCATATTTTGAGAATCTATACAAAAATTACATTAATATAATGTATAAATAGTTATATATATACACACATTAGGTATCCCCAGTGGCTCAGCCGTAAAGAGTCTGCCTGCAATGCAAGAGATGCAGTTCAACCCCTGGGTCAGCAGGTCTCCTGGAGGAGGGCCTGGCAACCCACTCCAGTATTCTAGCCTGGAGTACTCCATGGACAGAGGAGCCTGGTGGGCTACAGTCCATAGGGTTGTAAAGAGCTGGACACGCCTGAAGTGACTGAGCACACAGCATACATATGTACACATATTGTTCCTGTCATCTCGCTAACTCATGTCTGATTCTTTGTGACCCCATGGACTGTATCCCTCCAGGCTTCTTTGTCCATGGGATTTCCCAGGCAGGAATGCTGGAGTGGGTTGCTATCTCCTTCTCCAAGGGATCTTCCTGAATCAGTGACTGAACCTGTGTCTCCTGCATTGGCACATGGATTCTTTACCACTGCATCACCTGAGAAGCATATACATATAGTACATTACAACATATACATTATATACAATACCACATATAATTACTGTAATATATATATGCATGAATAAGCAAAACAGCCATTAAAGCCGTACAATTAAATATGGATGGTTTAGAATAACATTTCCATAACAGCAGATACAAATACCAAAAATGTTATGTCATAAACATTAAATAGTCTAAACAAAAGTGAAAATAATTTTCTTTAGAAAACTCAAATTTGGTTTTAATGAAGGCAAGGAAATGCATGTCCAGTATTTCAATCAGATACTCTCATGAAAAATGAGTTTGGGGAAAAGCTATATTCCACGATAACACATCACTTTCAGAATACACTATTAAAAATACACAAGTAGTTGCTTAATAAATTAAATATCACAGGTAAGCTTTTATAACTTGCACATAGGATAGTGAAAGGTTGTTCCTGAGCCATGAAAGACACCAGGAATCTTGGCCTCCAGTGGAGAATAATTCAATCTGGGGCCAGTGATAAGGCTTGATTGCTTAGAGCATTTGTATAATAAAGTTTTATTAAAATATAAAAGAGATAGAGAAAGCTACTGACATAGACATCAGAAGGGGGCAGGAGTGCCCCTCTGTTGGTTCAGCCACTCAGTCATGTCTGACTCTTTGTGACCCCATGAACCGCAGCACGCCAGGCCTTCCTGTCCAGCACAAACTCCTGGAGTTTACACAAACTCACGTCCATCGAGTCGGTGATACCATCCAGCCATCTCATCCTCTGTCATCCCCTTCTCCTCCTGCCCCCAATCTCTTCCAGCATCAGAGTCTTTTCCAGTGAGTCAAGTCTTTGCATGAGGTGGCCAGTGTATTGGAGTTTCAGCTTTAGCATCATTCCTTCCAAAGAATATCCAGGACTGATCTCCTTTAGGATGGACTGGTTGGATCTCCTTGCAGTCCAAGACACTCTCAAGAGTCTTCTCCAACACCACAGTTCAAAGGCATGAATTCTTTGGCACTCAGCTTTCTTCACAGTCCAACTCTTGCATCCATACATGACCACTGGAAAAACCATAGCCTTGACTTGACGGACCTTTGTTGGCAAAGTAATGTCTCTGCTTTTCAATATGCTACATAGGTTGGTCATTGGAGAAGGCAATGGCATCCCACTCCAGTACTCTTACCTGGAAAATCCCATGGACAGAAAAGCCTGGTAGGCTATAGTCCATGGGGTCGCAAAGAGTCGAACATGACTGAGCGACCTCCCTTTCATTTTTCATTTCCATGCACTGGAGAAGGAAATGGCAACCCACTTCAGTGTTCTTGCCTGGAGAATCCCAGGTATAGCGGAGCTTGGTGGGCTGTCGTCTATGGGGTCACACAGAGTCAGAAATGACTGAAGCGACTTAGCAGCAGCAGCAGCAGCAGCATAGGTTGGTCATAACTTTCCTTCCAAGGAGTAAGTATCTTTTAATTTCGTGGCTGCAGTCACTATCTGCAGTGATTTTGGAGCCTAAAAAAATAAACTCTGACACTGTTTTCACCGTTTCCCATGAAGTGATGGGACCACATACCATGATCTTAGTTTTCTGAATGTTGAGATTTAAGCCAACTCTTTCACTCTCCTCTTTCACTTTCATCAAGAGGCTCTTTAGCTCCTCTTCACTTTCTGCCTGGAGAAGGAGATGGCACCCCACTCCAGTACTCTTGCCTGGAAAATCCCATGGATGGAGGAGCCTGGTAGGCTGCAGGGGTCGCAAAGAGTCAGACACGACTGAATAACTTCACTTTCACCTTCTGCCATAAGGGTGGTGTCATCTGCATATCTGAGGTTATTGATATTTCTCCGATGAGTGCAATTGTGTGGTAGTTTGAGAATTCTTTGGCATTACCTTTCTTTGGGATTAGAATGAAAACTGACATTTTCCAGTCCTGTGGCCACTGCTGAGTTTTCCAAATTTGGTGGCATATTGAGCACAGCACTTTCATAGCATCATCTTTCAGGATTTGAAATAGCTCAACTGGAATTCTATCACTTCCACTAGCTTTGTTTGTAGTGACGCTTCCTAAAGCACACTTGACTTCACATTCCAGGATGTCTGGCTCTAGGGGAATGATCACACCATCGTGATTATCTGGGTTATGAAGCTCTTTTTTGTACATTTCTTCTGTGCATTTTTGCCACATCTTCTTAATATCTTCTGCTTCTGTTAGGTCCATACCATTTCTGTCCTTTATTGAGCCATCTTTGCATGAAATGTTCCCTTGGTATCTCTAATTTCCTTGAAGAAATCTCTAGTCTTTCCCATTCTGTTGTTTTCCTCTATTTCTTTGCATTGATCACTGAGGAAGGCTTTCTTATCTCTCCTTGCTATTCTTTGGAACTCTGCATTCCAGTGAGTATATCTTTCCTTTTCTTCTTTGCTTTTCACTTCTCTTTTTTTCTCAGCTATTTGCAAGGCCTCCTCAGACAGCCATTTTGCTTTTTGCATTTCTTTTCCATGGGGATGGTCTTGATCTCTGTCTCCTGTACAATGTCATGAACTTCCATCCATAGTTCATCAGGCACTCTATCAGATCTAGTCCCTTAAATCTATTTCACACTTTCACTGTTTAATCATGAGGGATTTGATTTAGGTCATCCCTGAATGGTATACCTACTAGCAGGCTGCTAATTAGAGAAAGGAAATGTCTCAAAACTCAGAGATTGGCACCAGGCCCCTTACCCACAACATGCATTTTGAGATAACATTGGCACAAGGTGAGTCATCAGGGGCCATAAAACAATTGACATGAATCTTGAAGAAAGGCAGATTTCTAAGCAAATACATAGTCTCACTAACTTAGCTTAAGAGGACATTTGCATGAGTAAAACATACTGGTTTGTCAAGTCAGTTCTGAGTCTTAGGCTGAACCTAGTTGAACAAAGATGGAATCTAAAGTAAATACATTGTTCATTAACATAGCTTAAGAAAAACTTCTCCATAAGAAAAATGCATTAGTTAGTTCAAAGTTTGAGAAAAATTAAGTTTAGGTGGAACCAGGTGTCGTCATGGCAACACGAAATTTTAAAATAAACCTTTTAATTTTGTATAAAGAAGGGAAAAATAATCTGACATTTATAGTTTGTTTCCTTCTGTCACTTGAAAGAGATATAAAAATGTCTGAAACTGGCAACCTATTTCCTCCGTTTGGGGACACCTAGTCTTCCTGCCCATCATCCCCTCCCCCTCAATAGTTTATATAGTCACATTCAGACAGTCATTTTCAAAGCCCCTTTTGGCTTCCATGCAGCCCCAATTCTGTGAACACCCTGTAGTAGAACACCACGGAGTAGCATGGTGATTAGAGCCCAGCATCTGGAGTTATAAACACTCAGTTCTCCAATTACTCTGTGACTCAGGTACATTTCTTTTTGGTAATTTTTATTGGAATAGAGTTGTTTTACAATGTTACGTTAGTTTTCACCGTACAGCAAACTGAATCGACTATATATACATGTATCCCCTCCTTTTTTTTTTTTGGATTTTTCACATATAAGTCATCACAGAGCATTGAATAGATCCAATGCTATACAGTAGTGTTAGGTAGAATAGGAAAAAGGAGTACAAAATAATGGCGGCTAAAAGACAAAGAAAGGAAAAAGCCCGTGAAGATAGAACAAAGCAAGGGCCGAGGACCAGAGTTAGAACCTCAGGTGAAGCAAACAGCCCTCCTGGCAAGCCCAATTTACACAGGGCATGTGTTTTCCTTTGCTCACCAAATAAAAGTGAACTGTAACTGAGTTGTAACACTGGTTCATCTATAGCTTCAAAATTTGCTGTGGCGAGAGAGAACTGAGGAAATTACAAACTCCCCGACACTTCCTGTATCAATATACATTCCCACCAACAGTGCAAGAGGGTTCTCTTTTCTCCACACCCTCTCCAGCATTTATTGTTTGGATAATAGATTTTGTGATGATAGCCCTTCTGACAGATGTGAGGTGACATCTCATTGCAGTTTTGATTTGCACTAATGCATTTGCATTTAGTGATGTTCAGCATCTTTTTCATCTGTTTGTCAGTCATCTATATATCTTCTCCAGAAAAATATCAATTTAGCTCTTCCACCAATTTTTTGATTGGGTTGTTTGCTTTTGATATTGAGCTACATGATTTTTTTTTTTAATATTTTGGAGAGTAATCCTTTTTCAGTTGCTTCATTTGCAAATATTTTCTCCCATTCTAAGGGTTGACTTTTCATCTTGTCTATGATTTCCTTTGCTGTGCAAAACCTTTAAAAGCTTAATCAGGTCCCATTTGTTTATTTTAATTTTCATTACTTTAGGACATGGGTCAAAAGGATTTTGCTGTGATTTATGTCAGAGTGCTCTGCCTATGTCTTCCTCTAAGAGTTTTATTATGTCTAGCCTTACATTTAGGTCTTTAATTCATATTTAGTTTATTTTTATGTATGATATTAGGGAGTATTCTGATTTCATCCTTTACATGTAGCTATCCAGTTTACCCAGCACCACTTATTGAAGAAGCTGCCTTTGCTTCATTGTATATCCTGGCCTCCTTTGTCATAGATTAGGAAACCATAGGTATGTGGGTTTATCTCTGAGCTTTCCTATTCCATGGATCTATATTTCTGTTTTTGTGCCACTACCATACTGTCTTGATAGCCCTGTAGTAAAACAGAGCTGGAGGAGTCAGGTACATTTCTTCATCCCTATATGCTTCTGTTCTGTAAGTAGAGTTAATCACAATATCTTCTTTGTAAATATGTATATAAATCAAATGATGTAGTACAAGATAAATGCTTAGCATAGCCTGGTACACCTTAGATTCTGTTTGTTGAACAATTGAACGAGTGAACAGAAAGAGGAGGAGGAACACTATTGAAGTGATTACAAATTATTTCCCTTCCACTTGTAGCCTTTGAGAGAAAGATCATCTTTGTGTAAGGTCTATAGGCTCCTCCTCAATACAGTTGTCTAAAATTCTTTCCTGCCAGTTTCATATTTTTATTGTAATGTTTTACTTTCTGGCTTAGATTACTGATCTAAGCACTAGAATTCTGCTTCTGAACATTTTCACTTGACAGGCATTTTCTCCCCAGAAAATTGGCATAGCATATGTTAATGATATTTTGGAGGGATATTTAGATAATGACTGTAAAGCCTCTTGAGATATTTGGATAAACCTGTCTTTTAAACCGTAAGTTATTTTAATGGAAATATTCTTTTAGAAGATGTATCCTTTTGAAGACTTTTTCTCTTTTACAATATGAATATTTAAAAATAAATTTCAAGTAGCAAGTGTATAACTTACTTTATAAAACTGAATTCGGTTTCTTCCTGAGTCCATTGTTACACCTTGATAACAATCATCTGAATTTTAAAATATATGTGGAATCTTAAATAAACCCAATGCTTCAACACACAAAAATTCCTAAGAAATAAGCAACCTAGCTTATATTTGGTTGTTGATGCTCATGTCTATTCAGTCACTGAAATCACATCATTTTGTAACTAAGCTATTTAAAGGAATAGATAATAAAATGGTAGTTAATATTTATTGGGTGCTTATGGTATGCTAAGAGCTATTAAAAACCACTGAGTATTATCTCAGATAAATATTAAAACAATCCCAATAGGTAGAATTCTTATTATTCCCATTTTATGAGTGTAAAAACTAAATTGTAAAGAGGGATTAAGTGACAGGTTTAACATCACATGGTGAAACTAGGAGTTAATATTAGGCTGTATGATATCAGAGTCCACAGTTGTAGCCACTACACTGCACTGGTTCTACTATTTTTAGTAGAATATACTATCTTTGTAGTATAATAGTACTCTATGCCAAAAATAAAAAGTATTGATCTGGGGACATGCGCTAAAGACCTTTGTATCTAATTCTGTCTTCCAGTCTTTGAAAAAAGAAGTGTCTCTCTTCCTTTCCCCACCTTTTCCTTTTGTTAACATAGCATCTAAGTGCCAGGCTCAGTACAAAGTGCTGGATTATAGAGACTGATAACACCTTGCCTCTTCCCTCTGATGAATACATGCTGACTGGGGAAAGAAACCAGTAAACAAAACTACTATATAAGCTGTGTAAAATCTTATATAAAGGAAAAGTACAGGTGTTTCCCCCAGAGCTGTAGTTCCTACAGTGTGGTCCTGAACTAGCAACAACAGCATCATCTGGGAACATGTTAAAACTGCACATTCTCAAGCCCCACCCCCAGACCCCTATTGAATCAGAAGCTCTGGGGAATGGAACCCAACCGTCTCTGTTTCTATAAACCCTCCAAGTGATTCTGACGCACTGCTGCTGCTGCTGTTGCTAAGTCACTTCAATCGTGTCCGACTCTGTGCGACCCCATAGAAGGCAGCCCACCAGGCTCCGCCGTCCCTGGGATTCTCCAGGCAAGAACACTGGAGTGGGCTGCCATTTCCTTCTCCAATGCATGAAAGTGAAAAGTGAAAGTGAAGTCACTGAGTCGTAGCGACCCCATGGACTGCAGCCTACCAGGCTCCTCCATCCATGGGAGTTTCCGGCAAGAGTACTGGAGTGGGGTGCCATTACCTTCTCTGTCTGATGCACTACTATTTGAGAATCATTAGTCTAGAGGAAAGGAATCAGGGTAGGGTTTCTAGAGGGTCTAATGCCTGAGCTGAGTTTTGGAAAATAGAAAGAAACTTGCTGGAGAAAGACCAGCATTCCAAGGAAAGGAAGCAACATTTCTAGCTCCAGAGATGTGAGGGAGCATAACCACACAGGGGATTTCAAGCCATTCTGTATGACCAAAGTTTAGAAGTTCTGATGTGCAGGGGGAGGGATATGGCATCAGATGCAGCTGGTTAAATACAATGAATCAAATCATGAAAATTCTTATAAGTCATGTTGATGAGATTCAGTTTTTTCCTGACAAGGACGGAGCATCATTGAAGGATTAGGATCAGAACAATGATTGGAGCAGGCAAGACTGGATACAGGAAGGTCAAGTAAGAGATGATGGCATAAACATAAGTGAGGAACAGAGAGATTCTAAAATAGAAAAGAAAAACTGCAGTGGAGGAACAGATATTAATAACAGGGTATATTTTAGAGGTATTTTGGTAAAGTTATGTTAGCTCATTGGAGGTGGGAGTTACCCAAAAGAGATGGAGGAAACCTGTGTCCTAATTTGGCCATCAATTCATATATGATTCTTGCACACCTCATACATTGTCTCCCAGGATTTTGTTGTTGACTCTGAGGTGTAAGATGCCATGGAACCACTTGATATCTACCCATGCTTATTACAAAAGTAAACAGGTGTTAGTGCTCCATGGGGAAGAAAGTCAGTGGATAAAGCATTCCCACTTTCTTTCTGAGAGTAGTTTAAAAAACTTCTGGGTGACCAGATTGATGACATATCTTAATAACAGCTTGATAACACATCTTTGTTCTGCCTCTTTCTCATTCTCTGCTTCATTACTGAACCTTATTCCTGTACTATGGCCTGCACTCCCAACAAAAGAAGTAGCAATAATTTGTTGCCTCAGTCTTTGCCTCCTGGGAACCCTGGATAAATTGCCATTGTTATACTGAGCACTTTGTGATCATTCTACTATATACAAAGTATTGTGCTAGATGCTAGGGATCAAACAATGAATCAAACATAGCCACTGCTGTCACATGCTGAGAGTCTATGTCATATAGAGACAAGCAAATTGACAATTAAATACAGTATTATAAGCACTCTGATGGGGATATGTGGTTCTATGGAAGCACAAGAGGAGCTGTCTTAAGAAAAAAACTGGAAAGTCAAGATGAGTTGGAGGCATCAGAGAAGCATTCAAGTCAGGACATCTAATAGGCTAATAAGATTTGGGCTAGAGAATTGATTTGGAATTCAGTATTTGTAGTTAGTCTTTGAAGTTGTCAGAATGGATGAGAGGGGAAGAAATTATATAAGATGGTCCTATTTGGGGAAGAGAAACATCATGTATTTTGTATCTTTGAACATCAAGAATACAAAATCAATACACAGAAATCACTTGCATTTCTATATGCTAACAATGAAAAATCAGAGAATTAAGGGATCAATCCCATTTATCATTGCAACAAAAGAATTAAAGATCTAGGAATAAACTTACCTAAGGAGACAAAAATGTACACAGAAAATTATAAGACACTAATGAAAGAAATCATTAAAAGCAGAGACATTACTTTGCTAACAAAGGTCCATCTAGTCAAGGCTATGGATTTTCCAGTAGTCATGTATGAATGCGAGAGTTGGACTGTGAAGAAAGCTGAGCCCTGAAGAATTGATGCTTTTGAACCGTGGTGTTGGAGAAGACTCTTGAGAATCCCTTGGACTGCAAGGAGATCCAAGCAGTCCATCTTAAAGGAGATCAGTCCTGGATGTTCACTGGAAGGACTGATGTTGGAGGCTGAAACTCCAGTACTTTGGCCACCTCATGCAAAGAGTTGACTCACTGGAAAAGACTCTGATGCTGGGAGGGATTGGGGGCAGGAGGAGAAGGGGACGACAGAGGATGAGATGGCTGGATGGCATCACCAACTCGATGAACATGAGTTTTGGTACGCTCCAGGAGTTGGTGATGGAGGAGGCCTGGTGTGCTGCAGTTCATGGGGTTGCAAAGGGTTGGACATGACTAAGTGAATGAACTGAACTGAACTGAATGAAAGAAATCAAAGATGATATAAGTAGATGGAGAGATATTCCATGATCCTGGGTAGGAAGAATCAATATTGTGAAAATGACTATACTACCAAATGCAATCTACAGATTCAATGTCATCCATATCAAAGTACCAATGACATTTTTCACAGAACTAAAACAAAAAAATTCACAATTTATATGGAAACACAAGAGACCCCGAATAGCCAAAGGAGTATTGAGAAAGAATAGAGCTGGAGGAATCAACCTTCCTGACTTCAGATTATACTACAAAGCTACCATCATCAAGACAGTATGGTACTGCCACAAAAACAGAAATATAGACCAATGAAATGAGATAGTGAAGAAGAATTAAAGAGCCTCTTGATGAAAGTGAAAGAAGGGAGTGAAAAAGTTGGCTTAAAGCTCAACATTCAGAAAATTAAGACCACGGTATTTGGTCCCATCACTTCATGGTAAATAGATGGAGAAACAGTGGTTGACTTTATTTTTCTGGGCTCCAAAATCACTGCAGATGGTGATTGCAGCCATGAAATTAAAAGATGCCTACTCCTTGGAAGGAAAGTTATGACCAAACTAGACAGTATATTGAAAAGCAGAAACATTACTTTGTCAAAAAGGTCCATCTAGTCAAGGCTATGGTTTTCCAGTGGCCATGTATGGATGTGAGATTTGGACTGTGAAGAAAGCTGAGTGCCAAAGAATTGATGCTTTTGAGCTGTGGTGTTGGAGAAGACTCTTGAGAGTCCCTTGGACTGTAAGGAGATCCAACCAGTCTATCCTAAATGAGGTCAGTCCTGGGTGTTCATTGGAAGGATTAATATTGAGGCTGAAACTCCAATACTTGGCCAATACTGATATGAAGAGTTGACTCACTAGAAAAGACCTCGATGTTGGGAAAGATTGAGGGCAGGAGTAGAAGGGGATGACAGAGGATGAGATGGTTGTATGGCATCACCGACTCAATTGACATGGGTTTGGGTGAACTCTGGGAGTTGGTGATGAACAGAGAGGCCTGGCGTGCTGTGTTTCATGGGGTCACAAAGAGTTGGACAAGACTGAGTGACTGAACTTAACTGAACTGAAATAAGATCGAAAGCCAAGAGATAAACCCATGCACTTATGAGTACCTCATTTTTGACAAAGGAGGCAAGAATATACAATGGGGCACAGACAGCCTCTTCAATAAATGGTGCTAGGAAGACTGGACAGCTACATGTAAAAGAATGAAATTAGAACACTCTCAAACACCATGCTGCTGCTAAGTCGCTTCAGTCATGTCTGACTCTGTGCGACCCCATATATGGCAGCCCACCAGGCTCCCTCCATCCCCCAGGACTCTCCAGGCAACAATACTGGAGTGGGTTGTCATTTCCTTCTCTAATACGTGTATGCATCCTAAGTTGCTTCAGTCATGTCCAACTCTGTGCAACCCCATGGACAGCAGCCCACCAGGCTCCTCCATCCCTGGGACTTTCCAGGCAACAATACTGGAGTGGGTTGTCATTTCCTTCTCTAATACGTGTATGCATCCTAAGTCACTTCAGTCATGTCTGACTCTGTGCGACCCCATGGACAGCAGCCCACCAGGCTCCTCCATCCACAGGAATCTCTAGGCAAGAATACTGGAGCAGGTTGCCATTTCCTTCTCCCAACACCATACACAAGATAAACTCAAAATGGATTAAAGACCTAAATGTAAGAACAGAAACTATAAAATTCTTAGAGGAAAACTGGCAGAACACTCAATGACATAAACCAAAGCAAGATCCTCTATGATCCACCTCCTAGTGTAACAGAAATAAAAACAAAAGTAAACAAGTGGGACCTGATTAAACATAAAAGCTTTTGCACAGCAAAGTAAACTATAAGCAAGGGAATGTAAATTGAAACAGCCACTATGGAAGACAGTATGTAGATTCCTTAAAAACTAGGAATAAAACCACCATATGTCCCAGCAATCCCACTCCTAGACATATACCCTGAGGAAACCAAAATTGAAAACTAGCAGCACTATTTACAATAACTAGAATATGGAAGTAACCTAGATGTCCATCAACAGATGAATGGATAAAGAAGGTGTGGTACATATGCACAATGGAATACTACTCAGCTATAAAAAGGAGTGCATTTGAGTCACTTTTAATAACATGGATAATCTTAGAACCTATTATACAGAGTGAAATAAGTCAGAAAGAAAGATAAATATCATATTCTAATGCATATATATGGAATATAGAAAAATGGTCCTGAAGAATTTACTTACAGGGCACAGTGGAGAAACAGACATAGAGAATAGACTTGTGGCCATGGGGAGAAGGGAGGAGAGGTGAGATGCATGGAAGGAGTAACATGGAAACTTATATTGCCATATGCAAAATAGATAGCCAATGGGAATTTGCTGTATGGCTCAGGAAACAAACAGGGGCTCTGTAGCAACAAAGAGAGGTGGGATGGGGAAGGAGATGGGAGAAAGGTTCAAAAGGGAGGGAATATTTGTATACCCATGGCTGATTCATGTTGAAGTTTGACAGAAAATAAAATTCTGTAAAATAATTTTCCATCAGTGGAAATAAATAAAAATAAAAGTAAGTTCAGTAAGCCACCACGGAGCCTAAGAAGTAGCAGCTCAAGTAGTTATGGGCTCCATCACTAAACAGCTCCAGGACAGTGTGACAGACACCTCATTTCTCTAACCCATCAGGCCTTAGATTCCCCATTTCTCATAAAAGAGTTTCTATTTAGGTAATTTTCAAATTCCCTCTTCTCCAATGGCATTTTCTTCATCCATTAGCTTTTTTTTTGGCATTTATTTTATTTATTTTTACTTTATTTTACTTTACTGTATTGGTTTTGCCATACATCAACTTGAATCCGCCATGGATATACATGAGTTCCCAATCCTGAACCCCCCTCCCTCTTCCCTCCCCATACCATCTCTCTGGGTCATCCCAGTGCACCAGCCCCAAGAATCCTGTATCCTACATTGAACCCTAGACTGGCAATTCATTTCTTACATGATATTATACATGTTTCAATGCCATTCTCCCAAATCATCCCACCCTCTCCCTCTCCCACAGAGTCCAAAAGTCTGTTCTATACATCTGTGTCTCTTTTGCTGTCTCGCATACAGGGTCATCATTATCATCTTTATAAATTCATTATATATGTGTCAGTGTACTGTATTGGTGTTTTTCTTTCTGGCTTACTTCACTCTGTATAATCGGCTCCAGTTTCATCCACCTCATTAGAATGGATTCAAATGTATTCTTTTTAATGGCCGAGTAATACTCCATTGTGTATATGTACCACTGCTTTCTTATCCATTCATCTGCTGATGGACATCTAGGTTGCTTCTATGTCCTGGCTATTATATACAGTGCTGCAATGAACATTGGGGTTCATGTGTCTCTTTCAATTCTGGTTTCCTCTGTGTGTATGCCCAATAGTGGGATTGCTGAGTCATAAGGCAGTGAACTCCTAGAAAAGAACATAGGCAAAACACTCTCCGACATAAATCACAGCAGGATCCTCTATGACCCACCTCCCAAATTACTGGAAATAAAAGCAAAAATAAATAAATGGGATCTAATTAAAATTAAAAGCTTCTGCACAACAAAGGAAATGATAAACAAGGTAAAAAGACAGCCTTCTAAATGAGAGAAAATAATAGCAAATGAAGCAAATGGCAAACAACTAATCTCAAAAATATACAAGCAACTCATGCAGCTCAATTCCAGAAAAATAAAAGACCCAATCAAAAAATGGGCCAAAGAACTAAATAGACATTTCTCCAAAGAAGACATACAGATGGCTAACAAACACATGAAAACATGCTCAATATCACTCATTATCAGAGAAATGCAAATCAAGACCACAATGAGGTACCATTTCACACCAGTCAGAATGGCTGTGATCCAAAAGTCTACAAGCAATAAATGCTGGAGAGGGTGTGGAGAAAAAGAACCCTCTTACACTGTTGGTAGGAATGCAAACTAGTATAGCCACTGTGGAAAAGAGTGTGGAGATTCCTTAAAAAAAACTGCAAATAGAACTGCCTTATGATCCATTAGCTATTATACTGACTCCGCAGGTAGATGGGAAGTAAGAGATTAGACAAAAATAATAATTTTTATTTTTAATTCACATCCTTTGAAATACTTCCTTAAGTATATCTGTTTTCTTCATGCAAAACAAGAAAAACTGTACTTGCTTTCAGTTTGAGTTCCAGATAAAAGGCATAATAATTCTACAGACCATAAGTCTATTACAGTATTTTCTATCCATTGTATATATGAGATAGGTGCACTCAGGCCTGGCCAAATGGCTTATGCAATAGTGGAGGAAAGCAAAAGTTCCTAACTTTATGATCCCCAGATATTTGGCAGTACACATGCTCTTCTCTGTCAGGAAAAGTCTTGCATAATGGTGCTGGTTTTTCACCTCTCCTGAGCCTCCCTCAGAGTACCTGGCCAAGTATCTACTGATTCACAAGAGACCATTTCCCTGAACTCTACTTTCTTTACACTGAGCCCCAGTCAGGAGTGCCTGAGATCAGAAGGCAGACTCCATCTGTACTCCATCCCAACAAAGCCAACCAGAATCCTATCCTGAAAATTTCAGCATGGTGGGAGGTAAAGGAACAGCAGAACACCAGACTAGGGCCAAGCACCTCACTGGAATGCACAAAACAAGGCAATACAAAGCCTTGGACCAGTGCTTCCCAAACATATAGACTGCAGCTTGTGGACTTGAAGACTCTAATTCAGTAGCTATAAGGTGAGTGGTATGGGGAGCTGGCTCCAACCTCCTTGCAAGAGCCAACCAATCACCTGTCTTCCTGACCCTTTAGTCAAGTGACTTTACATAGGGAGTTTGTAATATGCCATGGCAGGATTACTTATACTGTGTTATTGTTAAGCCACTAAGCCCTGTCTGACTCTTTGCAACCCAATGAACTGCAGCATGCCAGGCTTCCCTGTCCTTCACTATTTCCCAGAGTTTGCTCAAACTCATGTCGATTGAGTCAGTGATGCCATTCAGCCGTCTTATCCTCTGTAGATCCCTTCTCTTCCTGCCCTTAATCTTTCCCAGCATCAAGGTCTTTTCCAGTGAGTTGGCTCTTCGCATCAGGTGGCCAAAGCACTGGAGCTTCAGTTTCAGCATCGGCCCTTCCAATGAATATTCAGGGTTGATTACCTTTAGGATTGACTGATTTGATCTCCTTGGAGTCCAAGGGACTCTCAAGAGTCTTCTCCAGCACCATGTTTCAAAAGCATCAGTTCTTCGGTACTTAGCCAAAGAACCCCTCCACAGAAACTCCCCCAAAAGCTGATTGTAAAACATTTATCAGTGCACCACAAGGGATGAAGTCTGAGAACATGCATTTCTAACAAGTTCCCTGGTGGTGTGAATGCTGCTGGTTCCTAAGCCACATTTGATTAGGAAGTATTTATAGCACAGACTCTGGAGTCACGAGGTCTAGGAATAAATTCTAATTCTATCTCTTAATTAAGTGTAACTATAAGCTATCTTAAGGCATTATGTCTTGCTGTATCTTGGTTGCCTAAATTGGAGTTTCTTCATCTGTAAAATGGACAATGGGGATAATTCCTACTTTTTAGTACTGTAATTTTTATAGAAGTAGCTCTAATTTACAATGTTACATTAGTTTAACATATACAACAGCATGATTCAAAATTTTTATAGATGTGGAGTTTTCCCTTTCAGCACTTTAAATGCCATTCCCTTCTATAGAATTTCCACTGTAAAATCAGCTGATAACCTTATAGAGTTCCCTTGTATATATGTTATTACCTTTCCCTTGCTGTTTTTAAATATTCTCCCTTTATCTTTAATTTTTTTCCATTTTAATTATAATGTGTCTTGGTGTGATCCTTTTGGGTTGATCCTATTTAGGACTGTGTGCTATCTGGATTTGGATGTCTATTTCCTTTCCCAGATTGGGAAAGTTTTCAGCTATCATGCCTTTGAAAAGATTCTCTGCCTCTTTCTCTATCCCTTCTCCTTTTGGGACCCCTTTAATGAAAATGTTGATGTACTTGATGTTGTCCCAGAAATCTCTTAAACCATATGCATTGCTTTTTATTCTCTTTGCTCTTTATTGTTCAGCTTCAGTGTTGTCCACCATTCTGTCTTCCACCTTATTGATCAGTTCCTCTGTATCATTTAATCTACAGTTGATTCCTTCTAGTGTATTTTTCATTTCAGTTATTTTATCTTCCCTGTCAGTTTAGTTGTTCTTTATATTTTCTAATTCTTTTTTAAAAGCTTCTAACTTCTCATTCTACCCATCCATTCTCCTCCCAAGTTCTTTGATCATCTTATGATCATCATCTTGAATTCTTTCTCAGGTAGATTGCCTGTCTCCTCTTCACTTAGTTTTTCTTCTGGAGTTATGTCTTATTGGGGTTATATCTTGTTGTATCTATGTTTGGAACATGTTCCTCCATCATCACATGTTGCCTAACTTGCTGTGTTTATTTCTACATATCTGGTAGGTTAGTTATGTTCTCCAATATTGGAAAAGTGGCCTTTATAGGAAATGTCCTGTGTTTCCAAGCACCAAACACCCCGTTGGTTGCCGGAGCTGTATGATATAGTGGCACCTGTAGTATGGGCTGCGTGGGACCTGCTGTTGACAGGGGTGAGCTGTGAGGCTGCTGGTTGTGGCACCCAGGGACCCCCAGGGCTTGTGCTGGCTCACTAGTGGCGGGGAGTTGAGACCCAGGATTTCTCAGTGCTGTGCCTGCCTACTGGCTGTCAGGTTCTGGGGTCTAGCTACAGGGCTCAGGGATACCAGAGCTTGTGTCAGACCACCAGTAGAAGCTGTGATTTGAAAGAAGCCTAGGGAAGACCTACCTGATGATCTTGAGTTTCTGAAAAAGGCACGAGGAGCCTGCAGCTCACCAGTTGGACATAGAAACTTTCAGCAGCCATTTTCGGGAGCTTGTTCTACTATGTGGCCACTGGGGCTGGCAAGTACAATTTTGGAATCCTCCCTCTAGCTTATTAGCCTCAGGACCCAGCCTGAGACACCACCATAGGACCTGGTCCCATGCTAGACCATGGCCCAGTCCATTCCAGAGTGGGTACTGACCTGCTGATGGGTAGACAGGACCTATAGTATCCTACATACTGTAGGGCTGTGGTTACCCTGGAGCTGAGATTCACCCAGTGGTGGATACAGCTAGTCTCAAGGCTACAGCAGGTTTGTAGTGGGTGAGACTAGGGATCCCAGGGTTGGTGCCTGCCCACTGTGGGTGGATCATGGCCCCAGGTTTTCTGGATGCAAGGCCTCAGATCTAGTGTCTGTGCACCGGTGTGTGTGGACTGCTCCTGGGGCCTCTGGAGGACAAGGCCATGTCCAGGGGTGGCTGTGGGCTCAGGGTTTCTTAGGACAGCCTCTGCTAATCAGTTGGATTGTGTCCCACCCAGTTAGTTACTTGGCTTGAGCCATCGCAGTTCTAGTATCTATCAGCTGTTGGGTATGGGTAGGGCTGGGTCCTGAGCCTAATAAACTAAAGAGAAGATTTCAGAATTGCACTTGCCAACACAGATGACCACATGGTAGAACAAGCTCCCCAAAATGGTTGCTGCCAATGTCTGTGTCCCACTGGTAACCTCCATTTGCCTCCTGCCTTTCCTAGAAACTCTTCAAGACCACCAGGTAGGTCTTCCCCAGACTCCTTTCAAATTACTGCTTCTTTCCTGTATCATGGAGCATGTGGGTGCTGTTTCCCACCTACTGGCTTTCAAAGTCAAACATGCTAGGGGTTTTGTCTTCCCAGTGCAGAACCTCTAGGCTGGGCAGCCTGAAGTATGGCTTAGACCTCTTGCTCCTTGGGAACCTCTGCATTTATACCAGACTCCTGTTTGTGGATCACTCAAGCCAGGGCTATGGATCTCAACTATATCACAACTCTATCCCTCCTACCTGTCTCACTATGGTTCCTTTTTCATATCTTTAGTTGTAGAAGATATTTTCTGGCAGCTTCCAGCATTTTCATTGGAAAGGGAGTTTTATAAATAATCATAATAATGATGTGCCTGTGAGAGGAGGGTGTGCGCTGGGTCCTTCTATTCCAACATCTTGGCTAATCTTTGCAAGCAGTAAATTAAATAATGTGCTTTAAGCACAGTGCCTGACATAGATGAAGCGTTAATAAACATCAGTGTTTATTATATTTACTTGCTAAGATAAAAATTATGATGCCAGTGACAGAGAAAACCAAATAATACGATAAGCAAACACTTTGTTAGAATATTACACATTTAGTTGTCTTGATGAGGGTACACTACCATAATACTTCTGTCTTTTAAGTGAAATATTTGAGCTTCTTCTCTTTGTTATTTACTCTTTCACTTTGTTAGAATGAGTAAATAAACATATATATACATTTTAAATATCTTTGTTTCTCATTTAATTCTTTTTAAATTCAACTCTACAATATAAGAGTCTAAGATATTTGGGAGTGAGGCTGGGGGAGGAAAAATGAAGAAAACTAATTTTGTACCATGTGTATAATAGAAAATACAAAAGTTTGGGGATTTTTTTTTTTTTTTGAAAAAGAATTTTCTTTCTGTCTGTTTTTCATGAAGATAAAAGTGTTTCCTTGACATGGAGAAAACATTAGGCATTTTATATTTCTGAAGTCCATCACATGCCTTTCATCCCCACGTTTATGAATAACTTACCTTCAGAGTGGGGAAAGTTTCTCTTAACTTCCTATGGAGTAAAGTCTACACAACCACCTTTGCCAGAAATCACCTGTATCTCTCCTGTTCATCTGGGTGATGAATACCTGCTTCGGAAGATAACTGAGTGTTTGTATTACCTGCTTATTCTCAGTTACCCTAACAAGTCCTCCCCCAAAGACTCCATGACGACTGAGCTAGAACATGAATCATGACCTATGGCAAAGCAAACTCCTTTTCATTTTTCATACAAAATGTGACGACAAATAAATTTCATGATGTTTTAAGTAAGATAAAAGATGATAGATGTAGAAATTTCAAGAATAAAGACTATTGTATAAAGTCTATTTTCACCTAACTCTTTTGAGGTAGGTGATAACCAAAAATTTGCATTCATATGTGATGTTCAAGTAAATTATGATAACAGACAGATGATTTTGAATTAACCAGATATTTTAGTGTCATTTAATGACAGTAATTTTCAATGTTTTTTCATCACCAACATACTAACATACCAACATAAGTCATACTGTCATCAGTAACAAAGACTCTCACAACATTAATTCCCAGAGATATTTGGGGTGCATACATCAGAGGTGCAACAGGAAGGCTGGCCACAGCTTCTGTCATTTCCTCTCCATTCTGATTCTGATCTGGGAATTAATTTTGTTAGAAATGAAGCACAAATATTCTAAAATATCAAAGCATATATTCTTCTATACTTTAAGTCCTACTATTTTTAGTAAGAAAAATAGATGCAAAATTAAGGGCTTCCTAAACATGGAAGCCATAATACACAAACAAAGATGTTGGGCCATATGCATTTTTTCTGTGCTCAAGGTTCAATATTTTCATAAGGTTCTCACAGTCTGTCTACTAAGAAAACTGTTTAAGTGGTAAGAACATGGCGTTCAGAGACATAAGGACTCTATCCAAATTCAGGACTGCAAGTTACCACAGCAGCAAACTTTCATCTATTAATTATTCTCTCTGAGATTCTCTTTTTTCATCACTGAAATTGGAATAATATCAAACTTGCAAAATTCTTGGAAAAGTGGAAAAACCCTGTATAAAATGTCTAGCACAGCTCCTAGATAATATTCGAAAATTGTTTTCTTATTGCTGGTCTTCATAGGTTACCCAATCTCCACCATGGTTCTCTCATTTTGATTACCTCAGAAATCCTGTCATTATCTATCTGCCTTCTCATTTGACATGTTCTCTGTGTAACACTCTTATGGTCCCCATATTCAAAATCCAGATGAAAATGCCCTGAATGCTTAGTCATTAGAATCATTCTGGTGAGTTGAAGTCCCTCTGGCTTCATTTCTTTTGGAGCACTATTTTTTCTAAACTGTTACACACAAACATTCTACTCCCCATGGAACAACAAAGGGATTTGTGTCAAACTCAGTTAATTTTGGATTTGTTTACACAAACCGGAAATTGGGAAATTGAGGGAGGACATTGGGAAGTTCAGGGACTTAGGGGAGGCATCAAGCCAGAAAGCTGAGGGTTGAAGTTGCCTTAAACCACAGTTAACCAGTGGCCCTGTAAATTATGCCTGCCAACCCACTGAGCAAATTGAAAATCTCAAACAGATCAAGCAAGAATGTGAAATGTGGCCAGAGAGAACTACAACCACAGTACAAACAGGAGTGCTGCTCAAGAATTGTTCATGGTACAGTGATGCTAATTTCAGAAAAGCATTACAATTAAGTTGGCAGGCTAAATGATAGCCACATTCAGATGAGTATAGCTACCAGACCTAGGAGAGAAAAACAACATCCAAAGAGACTGGCTGCTAAATGCAGTATTTCTGAACCATGCAGACAGGGAAATGGTCTAAGATTTTAGAGTCTAGTTGTCCAGGTATAGCTTCTTAGATCTACCTTCCCCTTAGGGATTTTTTTCACTGTCAGGAATCTCTTACCTAGAAGACATTTCTGAGTCCCTCTCTAGACAGAAGCATAAGGTGCTTACGATTTTCACCATGTTTTACCCACTAGTTAGTTCTCTTTAGTATATATTGAGGCAGCTTATGGTGTGATTTTGCCCTTGCCCCTTGTTATATTTCATTTAGAATAAATATTTTAAAAACTATATCAATACACTCACTTTGGCAAGAGTTTTAATGATGAATGGATGTTGAATTTTATCATATGGTTTTTCTGTACCTATTGAGATGATCATATGAATTTTGTCTTTTGTTGATGCGGTGTAGCTCATTGATTGATTTTAATATGGTGAACCATACTTGTAAACTTTGGATGAATCCAGCTTAGTTATATTATATGTTCTTTTTTACGTGTTGTTGGATTCAGTTTGTTAATATATTGTTGAGAATTTATACATCTATATTTATCAAAGATATTGGCCTATAAGTTTATTTTATGGTAGTATTTTCGTCTAGTTTTGGAATCAGGTTGTTGGTGGCTTCATAGAATATCTTACAGAATATTTCATCTTCTTTAGTCTTCTGTAAGATTGTGAAAAGGATAAGTATAAATTCTTCTTTGTATGCTTGGCAGAATTCACATGTGAAGCCATCTGGTCTTGAAATTTTTGTAGGAAGTTTTTTATTCTTTGTTACAGATTTTAGTTCACTTCTAGTGATAGGTCTATTTAAATTATCTATTTCTTCTTTATTCACAAAAACTCTTACCTAAATAGATATAGAAGGAACATACATCAATGTAATAAAAGCTAGTTATGACAAGCCCACAGCCTATATAATACTCAACAGTGAAAAACTTAAAAGGCCTCCTGCTAAAATCTGGAACAAGACAAGGATGCCCACTCTCACCCCTTCTATTTAACATAGTATTGGAAGTGCTAGACACAGCAGTCACACAAGAAGAAGAAACAAAATTTATCCAAATTGGAAGGGAAGAGTTAAAATTATCATTATATGTAGTTGACATGATACTGTATATAGAAAACCCCAAAGACTAAAGCTACTAGAACTAATAAATTCAGCAAGGTATTAGGATACAAGATTAACACACAGTAATCAGTTTCATTTCTTTATGCTAACAATGAAATATCAGAAATGGAAACCAACAAACAAACAAAAAAAAACCCAATACCTTAGATGTCCATCAGCAGATGAATGGATAAGAAAGCTGTGGTACATATACACAATGGAGTATTATTCAGCCCTTAAAAAGAATAAATTTGAATCAGTTCTAATGAGATGGATGAAACTGGAGCCAATTATACAGAGTGAAGTAAGCCAGAACGAAAAACACCAATACAGTATACCGACACATATATATGGAATTTAGAAAGATAGTAATGATGACCCTCTATGTGAGTCAACAAAAGAGACACAGATGCATAGAACAGACTTTTGGCCTCTGAGGGAGAGGGAGAGGGAGAAGAAGAGGGTGGGATGATTTGGGAGAATGGCATTGAAACATGTATACTATCATGTAAGAAATGAAGCGCCAGTCTATGTTCGATACAGGATACAAGATGCTTGGGGCTGGTGCATGGGGATGATCCAGAGAGATGATATGGGGTGGAAGGTGGGAGGGGATTTCAGGATTGGGAGTGCATGTAAACCTGTGGCGGATTCATGTCAATGTATGGCAAAACCAATACAGTATTGTAAAGCAGAATAAAGTAAAAATAAAAATAAAAAAATAAAATAATCATAAACAAATGTAAACACTAAAATATCAGTCTAATGACATAAATATTCTTTTCTAATAAATGAGGTGCTAGTTAAATGTCAAAAAAAAGAAAACAACAGAAACAATACTGCAACAAATTCAATAAAGACTTCATACCCCCCAAAATACTTAGGAATAAACCCAACAAAAGAGGGTGAAGGATTATATGCTGAGAACTATAAAACATTAATAAAGGAAGCTGAAAATTATTCAAAGAAATGGAAAGCTATCCAATGCTCTTGGATTGGCAGAATTAATATTGTTAAAATGGCATACTACCCAAAACCAGTCTGTAGAATTAATGTGATCTCTATCAAATTACCCAGGAAGCTTTAATGGAACTAGAACAAATAATCCTAAAATTTATATGAAACCATAAAAGACCCAGAACTGCCAAAGCAATCCTGAGGAAAAAGAAGAAAGCAGGAGGCATAACCCTCCTAGACTACAGACAATATAGTAAGTCCACTACATACAAACCTTCAAGTTGTGAACTCTCAAAGATTTGTACTTGCATTCACATGCCCAATCACATAAGGCATGAATGAATTTGCAGCTTGCCCTCTGTCTCCTATTGCTGACAATCCTTCAGCTGTATCAGCTCCTACCCCTTTTCCTTCCAGTGAGTAACTCTTCTTGCTGTTCCTTTAATGTCAACCCTTATATGCCAGCTGTTCTACTATACCATGATACTTTTTAAGGTACTGTACCATAAGATTAAATATGATATATTTATTTTTTGGTTTTTTTAATGTATTATTTGTGTGAAAAGTTTTATAAACATATTACAGCACAGTACTATATAGCTGATTGTGTTAGTCGGATATCTAGGCTAACTTTGTTGGACTTACGAACAAATTGGACTTAAGAACATGCTCTTGGAATGGAACTCATTCATATGTAGGGGACTTACTGTACTACAAAGTTACAATAATAAAAATGGCATGGTATTAGCACAAAAACAGACATATGGATCAATGACATGTAACAAAGTGCCCAGAAATAAGTCCACACACTTACATTCAATTCATCTTTGGCAAAGGAGGCAAGAATGTACAATGGGAAACCTTGTGGTTGTGGCTAGGACTTCCAATACTCTGTTGAATAGAAGTGGTAAAGAAGATCCTTCAGTAAGTGATGTTGGGAAAGCTGGACAGCCTCATGTAAATCAATGAAGTTAGAACACATCCTCTCACCAAACACAAAAATTAACTCAAAATCTCTTAGACTTAAACACAAGACATGACACCATAAAACTTCTCAAAGAGATCATAAGCAAAGCATTCTCTGACATAAATCATACCAATGTCTTCTTAGGTTAGTCTCCCAAGGCAAAAGAAAAAATAACAAAAAATAAACAAATAGGACCTAATCAAACTTACAAACTTTTGCATAGCAAAGGAAACTATAAACAAAATGAAAAAACAACCTATGGAATAGGAGAAAATATTTTCAAACAAAGTGACATAGGATTTTAATTTCCATACACAAAAACTCATATGCCTCAACAACAAAAATACAAACAGCTCAATCAAAAATTGGGCAGAAGACCTAGGCATTTTTCCAAAGAACAAATGCAGATGACCACCAGGCATGTGAAAAGATGCTCAACATCACCAATTATTAGAAAAATGCAAATCAAAACTGCAATGAGGCACCATCTCACATAGATCAGAGTGGCCACCATTAAAAAGTCTACAAATAACAAATTCTGGAGAAGGTTTGGAGATGGGAACCCTCCTACACTGTTGGTGGGAATGTGAGTTGGTATAGACAATATGGAACACAGATAAATGAATAGAGAAGATGCGGTACATATATACATTGGATGACTCAGCCATATAAAAGAATGAAATAATGCCATTTGCAGCCACATGGATGGACTTAGAGATTATAATACTAAGAGAACTAAGTCAGGAGAAAAATAAATACCATATGACTTCCCTGGTGGCTCAGGCAGTAAAGTGCCTGCCTACAATGCAAGAGACCGGGGTTCAGTCCCTGGGTTGGGAAGATCTCCTGGAGAAGGAAATGGCAACCCACTCCAGTAATTCTTGCCTAGAATATCCCATGGACAGAGGAGCCCGGTGGGCTATAAGTCCAAGGGATCGCAAAGAGTCAGACACAACTGAGCAACTTCACTTTTACTTTCTTTCTTTCATCACTTATATGTGTAATCTAAAATATTACACAAATGAACTAATCTACAATCCAGAAACAGACTCACGGACATGGAGGACAGACTTGTAGTTGACAAGGTCAGGGAGAGGGGTGATAGGGGAGGGATGCAGTAGGAGTTTAGGGTTACCAGGTGCAAAGTTTATATATGGATTTTTTATACATGAATGGATAAACAAAAGGTCCTGTGTATAGTACAGGGAATAATCATAGTGGAAAATAATACAAAAATGTAAACATCTATATCAATCACTTCAGTTCAGTTACTCAGTCGTGTCCGACTTTTTGAGACCCTCATGGACTGCAGCACGCCAGACCTCCCTGTCCATCACCAACTCCCAGAGTTTATTCAAACTCATGTTCATTGAGTCAGTGATGCCATCCAACCATCTCATCCTCTGTCATCCCCTTCTCCTCCTGCCTTCAATCTTTTCCAGCATCAGGGTCTTATCAACTGAGCTCTTTACATCAGGTGGCCAAAGTACTGGAGTTTCAGCTTCAACAGAAGTCCTTCCAATGAATATTCAGGACTGATTTCCTTTAGAATTGACAGATTTGATCTCCTCGCAGTCCAAGGGACTCTCAAGAGTCTTCTCCAACACAACAGTTCAAAAACATCAATTCTTCAGCACTCAGCCTTCTTTATGACTACTGGAAAAACCATAGCTTTGACTAGACAGACCTTTGTTGGCAAAGTAATGTCTGCTTTTTAATATGCTCTCTGTGTATGCTTAGTCACTCAGTCATGTCCGACTCTTTGAGACCCCAAGGACTGTAGCCCACCAGGTTCCTCTGTCCATGGGGATTCTCCAGGTAAGAATATGCTGTCCACGTTGGTCATAGCTTTTCTTTCAAGGAGCAAGCATCTTTTAATTTCATGGCTGCAGTCATCATCTGCAGTGATTTTGGAGCCCAAGAAAATAAAGTCTGTCACTGTTTCCCTTGTTTCTCCATCTATTTGCCATGGAATGATGGGACCAGATGTCATTATGTTAGTTTTTTAAGTGTTGAGTTGCTTTTTCACTCTCCTCTTTCACTTTCATCAAGAGGTTCTTTTAGTTCCTCTTCACTTTCTGCCATAAGGGTGGTGTCATCTGCATATCTGAGGTTATTGATATTTCACCCAGCAGTTTTGATTTCAGCTTGTGCTTTATCCAGTCTGGCATTTCACCTGATGTCCCCTGCATGTAAGTTAAATAAGCAGGGTGACAATATATAGCCTTGACATACTCCTTTCCCAATTTGGAAATAGTCTGTTGTTCCATGTCGATTTCTAACTTTTGCTTCTTGACCTGCATACAGATTTCTCAGGAGGCAGGTAAGCGAAAGTCACTCTGTCATGTCTGACTCTTTGTGACCCTATGGACTGTATAGTCCATGGAATTCTCTAGGCCAGAATACTGGAGTGGGTAGCCTTTTCCTTCTCCAGGGGATCTTCCCAACCCAGGGATCGAACCCAGGTCTCCTGCATTGCAGGCAGACTCTTTACCAGCTGAGCCACAAGGTGGTCTGGTATTCTCATCTCTTTAAGAATTTTCCACAATTTGTTGTGAACTACACAGTCAAAGGCTTTGGCCTAATCAATAAAGCAAAGTAGATGTTTTTATATATTTATGTAGACAAGTAAAACTGAACCACTTTGCTGTATGGTAGAAATTAATAAAACATTGGAAGTCAATTATACTTTAATAAAAATCATGGCTATATATATATATATATATATATAATCACAAAAGTAGAAAAGATGTATTTGTATGACTTAAACATGATTTTATCTTATTTTCTAAATTTTACTGTCTCTACAATGAACATGGGTTAATTTTATAGACTACAAAATAAATATTAGTACATACAAATTTATGTACATTTTTATTATATCTAGATTTCAAAATGTAAAGAGGAAAATGACTGAAAAGACAAATAAAAAATGTTGATACTGGCTACATTTCAGGGTAGTAAGATATCAGTGATTATTTTTCCTTTTTTGTTTTCACAAATTTGTTCTTTTATTAATAATTTTAAAAAGTAAATTTTATGGTGTTAGTTAATACTGCAAGATGTCTTCTTAAGGCATTTCAGCTCACTGTGTTTGGTTACCTGGACTGGTCTGACATTTTCCACTGACTTTATGTTAAATAGTTTTGTAAAAGAACATCTCTCAGAGTGTATTCCTTAGAACACTAAGTTCTTGGGATGTTAATAGTTGTTTATAAAAGAAAAAGTATCATGGATAGGTAAATTAGAGAAAGCTGAGTTACTAAACTTAAACACATTAAAACTTAAAAAAAAAAAAAAAAAAAGCTTTAATGTGCTAGAGGGCCCTTTGCATTCACATGCCAACCTCAGAGTAAGCTTTACTTTTGAAACTGGATTATGAAACTATTTTCTTTGAATAACAGGTGGGATTATTCTTAAAAGGAATGAAACATGGAGAAGATTGATATCCCAGCTTAAGCAAATCTAGATATCAAAATATGAGCATTTTATATCTTTGTATATTACAGATATATTTATACATAATTTTAAAATTGATTAGTTCTTATATTAAAAACATTCATTATAGATGTGCTTTTAAATGTCCCTTTTGCAGGCAGGGTGGCTCAGATGGTAAAGACTCTGCCTGCAATGCAGGAGACCTAGGTTTGATCCCTGGGAAGATCTCCTGGAGAAGGAAATGGCAACCCACTCCAGTATTTTTGCCTGGAAAGTTCCATGAACAGAGGAACTTGGTGGGCTACAGTCCATGGGGTTACAAAGAGTCAGACATGATTGAGCAACAAGCAGTTTTCCTTAATGTAGTATAAAAGCATCCAGTTTATAAAATGTTTGATTTCATGTCTGATTTCTTTTTCCATGATGTTGCTTCCAGAGCACTGTGAACATAGCTCCATTATAGCATTTGTATCAATACACTGTATTTATTTCTTTTCATAGAATTCTTTACCATGATGATTTTCTTGAGGTCAGGGATGTTCTCTTAGTATTGTTGACATATTATAGGTGTGCAATAAATATTTAAAGAATAGGTTGGTGGTGGTTTAGTCACTAAGTCATATCCAACCCCTATGACTCCATATGACTCCATAGACTGTAGACTTCTAGGCTCCTTTGACCATGGGAATCTCCAGGCAAGAATACTGGAGTGGGTTTTCATTTCCTTCTCCAGGAATCTTCCCAATCTAGGAATCAAACCCGGGTCTCCTGCATTGCAGGCAGATTCTTTACCAACTGAGCTCTAAGGGAAGCCCATTGAATAGATTAATTAGATATTAACTCAAGGTACATAAGATTCTTCAGGAATAAGAGAGGGAAGGCTAGCAGAGAGTCTGCAAATTTAAGAATACTTTATTTTTTAAGTAAGAAGAATAAAAGAGTACTTTGGATATACAAAAAAGAACTCATAGTTGAATCAAATTAGCTTGATAAAAGTCCTGGAGGAAAATGAAACTGACAAGACAGGTTCTCCAAATTAAGTGTAAAACTTCTCTTGAACCAAGCTTGTAATAAAATGTAATGAAATTACTTGAAGCCGAGCAGACAGTAGTATCTTCAAGAGATGTGTATTTTAAGATGTGGTGAAATAGACCATTAAAATGAGAAGAGCTGAAGGCATAGGAGGAAAAGGGACTTACATTTAAGACTGAAAAGGAAAATGTGGCCCTTTGCAACCTAGATGCTATTGAGGTCAGCTTGTGGAATTTTTCTGAATCCCTATTGCTCTTTTTCTTGCTTATGCTTTGCAAATTCTCCTTGGGTGACAGTGGGGGGGTGGGGGTGGGGGCGGGAATCCACTGAAACTTGTTGTGATGTAACTGGGAGACATTATTTCAAATGGATGTACTGCTATGATTGATTTCAATGATTCTGTTTTGGATGTCAAGACAATATAGCTAACAGTTGGGAGGGAAGAATAAATGAGCCACCTCTTCACCTTTAAATCATCTCACTTTTGTCATCTTGATGGGCTTTGCATTTTAGTATATCAGTGTATCTCTCCTTCTGCCTGTGGCATAGCTCAGGTAAACCTTAAAGTGACTCAGATAAAGAAAATACATTATCCCAAATGAGTAAACACTTTCTCTGCACCTCTTTTCCTCACTTTGCCTTGTGCTTTTGAATGTTTGAGTATCCAAAATATCACAGGATGGAAATAAGCAGTGCTCTCACTGGCAAGAATGATACCCCAGAGCTTATACAGCTGGTTGAAGATTAAAATTCTCAATCAGACTCTTCCCTCTTTTGGCCAAATAGTCATGTGATATAAAAATTACAAGGCTATTTTTATTATTAAATACTATATTTGCATATTTCTAAATCCTCAAACCACCTCTACAATTATCTATAAAATATTGCATTTGGTTTATAGATGAGAAAACAAAATCCATAAGAGAAGAGTCTAGATTGGCCAACTGACAGAAGTCAGGCTTTTCCTGCCACCTTACTTTCTGTGACTTAAACTTATTGGTGTTTTATATGTAAAAAAAAAAAAGAAAAGAAAAGAAATCCAATTGGCTAAAACAGTCTTTCAATTCCCCTTGGCTTCACTAAACTTTAGCGATACAGAGGGAACATATCTCAATTTAACAAAGGCCATTTATGACAAACCCACAGCTAATGTCATAATGGTAAAAAGCTGAAAGTCTTTCCCATAGATAAATTCAAGAATAAGACAGGGTTGCCCAGTATCACCACTTCTATTTAACAGAGTATTGAAAGTTTTAGCTACAGCAATTAGCAAGAAATGGTTTGCAGAAGACAGGATATGTTATATAGCAAACCTTAAAGTCTCAATCTAAAACTTTTAGAACTAATTAATGAATTCAGCAAACTTGCAGGGTACAGGCTAATATACAGAACTTTATTCCTATTCTATACACTAATAATGAACTATCAGAAAGAGCAAGAAAACAATTCTGTTTAAAATCACAGCAAAGATTGTTTAAAATCACACCAAAGGTCTGTCTAGTCAAAGCTATGGTTTTCCCAGTAGTCAAGTATTGATGTGAGAGTTGGACTATAAAGAAAGCTGAGTGCCAAAGAATTGATGCTTTTGAACTGTGATGTTGGAGAAAACTCTTGAGAGTCCCTTGGACTGCAAGGAGATCCAACCAGTCCATCCTAAAGGAAATCATTCCTGAATATTTGCTGGAAGGACTGATGCTGAAGCTGAAACTCCAATACCTTGGCTACCTGATATGAAGAACTGACTCATTTGAAAAGACCTTGATACTGGGAAAGATTGAGGGCAGGAGGAGAAGGGGATGACAGAGAATGAGATGGTCAGATGGCAACACCAACTCAATGGACATGAGTCTGAGAAAACTCCAGGAGTTGGCGATAGACAGAGGCCTGGCGTGCTGCAGTCCATAAGGTCACAGAGTTGGACACAACTGAGCAACTGAACTGAACTGAACTGAAAGATTGTTTCCTACATCTATAACTCTATTTCTGTTTTGGAAGTAAGTCCATTTATTTCAGATTCCACATATAAGCAATATCATATGATAAACAATACTATGATTACCAGAGGAGAAAGAGGGGAAGGGATCAATTTGCTGATTCTGATTGATATACACACACTGCTGCTGCTGCTGCTAAGTCACTTCAGTCGTGTCTGACTCTGTGCGACCCCATAGACGTCAGCCCACCAGGCTACCCCGTCCCTGGGATTCTCCAGGCAAGAACACTGGACTGGGCTGCCATGTCCTTCTCCAATGCATGAAAGTGAAGAGTGAAAGTGAAGTCACTCAGTCATGTCTGAATCTTAGCGACCCCATGGACTGCAGCCTACCAGGCTCCTCCAACCATGGGATTTTCCAGGCAAGAGATATACACACTACTATATATAAAATAGGTAATTAATAAGGACCTACTGTATAGCAAAATAAACTCTACTAAATACTCTGTAGTGCCCTATATGAGAAAAACATCTAAAAAGAATGAGTATATGGACAACTGATTCACTTTGCTTTCAACATAAACTAACATAACATTGTAAATCAACTATACTTCAGTAAAAATTTTAAAATCACACCAGAAAAAATAAAATAGTTAGGAATAAACTCAAGAAAGGAGGTGAGAGTACTATACTCTGAAAACTGAAAAACAGTATTGAGTGAAATTTAAGATGATACAAAGAAATAGAAAGGACCCTGTACTCCTGGGTTAGAAAGAATTAATACTGTCAAAATGACCGTACTACCCAAAGCAATAAGCAGATTGAGTGAAATCCCTATCAATATACCCCATGACTTTTTCTCCAAACTGAAACAAATAATCCTAAAATTCATTGGAACCACAAAATACCTTGAATTGCCAAAGTAATACTAAGTAAAAAGAATAAAACTGGAGGTATTCCTTTCCCAGATTTTAGACTGTACTACAAAGCTACGGAAATCAAAATATGGTACTGGCATAAAAACAGACATATAGAATAGCAAAATAGAATAGAAAGCCCAGAAACAAACCCATGCACCTATGGTCAGTTAACATTTGACAAAGGAGGCAAGAATATACAATGAAGAAAAGACAGTCTCTTAAATAAGTGGTACTGAAAAAAATGACCAGCTACATGTAAAATAATGAAATTAGAATATTTCTTCACATCGTATAAAAATAACTCAATATGGATTAAATACATTAATGTAGTACATGAAACCATAAAACTTCTAGAAGAAAAGTTAGAACACTCTTTCATGTAAATTATAGCAATAGTTTTCTAGATCTATTTCCCAAGGCAAAAGAAATAAAAGCAAATAGAAACAAATAGAATCTAATTAAACTTGAAACTTTTTGAACAGCAAAGGAAACCACTGACAAAAAGATAAGGCAACCTACTATGTGGGAGAAAATGTTTGCAAATGATAGGATAAGGGGCTAAATATCTAAATATAAAAACAGAACCTACAACTCAATAGAGAACAATTCATTCAAAAATGGGCAGAACACCTGGAAGACATACAGATTGCTAACAAGCACATGGAAAGATGCTAAGCATTGCTAAATATCACATAAATGAAACTCAAAATCACAATGAGATATTACCTCACACTTATCAGAATACGTATCATCAAAAGTCTAGAAATAACAAATGTTGGCTAGGATGTGGAGAAAAGGGAACCATTGTACACTGTTTCTCAGAATGTAAATTTGTATAGCTATTACAGAGAACAGTATGGAACTTCTTCAAAAGAAAAAATAAACAGAACAGAAGCAGAAGTACCATCAGTTCAGTTCAGTTCAGTTTCTAAGTCATGTCCGACTCTTTGCGACCCCATGAATCGCAGCATGCCAGGCCTCCCTGTCCATAACCAACTCCTGGAGTTCACCCAAACTCATGTGCATCGAATCAGTGATGCCATCCAGCCATCTCATCCTCTGTTGTCTCCTTCTCCTCCTACCCCCAATCCCTCCTAGTATCAGGGTCTTTTCCAATGAGTCAGCTCTTCACATGAGGTGGCCAAAATATTGGAGTTTCAGCTTTAGCAGCAGTCCTTCCAATGAATGCCCAAGACTGATCTCCTTTAGGATGGACTGGTTGGATCTCTCATATAACCCAGCTATTCTAATCCTGTGCATATATGTCCATAAAAAATAAAAACACTAATTCAAAAAGATATATGCACCCCAGTGTTCATAGCAGCACTGTTACAATTGCAAAGATATGGAAGCAACCTGTACCCAACAAAGAGGAATGGATCCATCAATAGAGAAAATCCAAGAAAGAGCAGATATATGTATAAGTACAGCTGATTCACTTTCCTGTATAACTGAAACTAAAAAAAAACACTGTAAAGCAAATATACACCAATAAAAAATTTTTCAAAAAACAGATGAATGGATAAAGAAGATGTGGTGAATATATACACATATGTATATATACACGTATATAATGTGTGTGTGTGTGTGTGTGTGTGTGTGTGTGTGTGTATATATATATATATATATATATATATATATGCTAAAGTCCCATTGCCTTCTCCATATATGTATATATATGTGTGTGTGTATATATAAGCAATGGAATACTACTGAGCCTTAAAAAAGAATGATATTCTACCATATTTTGGTAAAGTGGATGGATCTAGAGAATACTATGATTAGTGAAATAACTCATACAAAGAAAGACAAATACTCTATAGTATAACTTCCATATAAAATCTAAAAAAAATAATGCAAATAAATGTATATAGCAAAACATAAACAGGCTCATAGTAGTAGAAAACAAACCAGTGGCATCTAATCTATAAAAAATATTGAATTACTATGCTGTATATATATGAAACATGTAATATTGTAAATCAACATTTTTCAATAATTTTATAAAGGTAGCAATTATATTTGGTTGTTTTCTCTTCTATGTGTCTCAAGAAAAAAAAAAGGACTGCTTTATTTCTTTTTAGTGACTCTTCTGGATAAAAATTATTCCCTAGCTTGCACTAGGAACTGTTTTTATGAAAGAGTTAAATGTATAGGCCTCGTAACAGAGAAGAGCTAAGCTTTAACTCTGAGTTTGAATTCCAGCTATCACTTGAAATTTGTGTGGTGCTGACAAGCTATTTGACTTGCCCATGAGTGTCCAGGAGTTTCCAGCAGAGGCATGGGTCAACAGTGGCCTCCTACAGGGTTGGGGACACTAAATGCAGCTGTGCCTGCATTGGACCATCTGAAGGAGGTCACCATTATCTTCATTATCTCCACCATAGTTTGGTCATAGGTCAGACAACAAGGGAGGAAACACAGTCCTGCTCACCAACAGAAAATTAGATTAAAGATTTACTGAGCATGTTCCCACCCATCAGAACAGTTTCCCTCTCAGTCAGTCTCTCCCATCAGGGAGTTTCCATAAACCTCTTATTCTTCTCCATCAAAGGGCAGACAGAATGAAAACCACAATCACAGAAAACTAACCAGTCTAATCACATGGACCACAGCCTTATCTAACTCAGTGAAACTATGGTGTAGGGCCACCCAAGACAGATGGGTCATGGGGGAGATTTCTTACAAAACATGGTGCACTGGAGAAGGGAATGGCAAATCACTTCAGTATTCTTGCCTTGAGAACCCCATGAACAGTATGAAAAGGCAAAAAGATAGGACACTGAAAGATGAACTCCTCAGGCCGGTAGGTACCCAATATGCTACCGGAGATCAGTGGAGAAATAACTCCAGAAGAATGAAGAGATGGAGCCAAAGCAAAAACAATACCCAGTTCTGGATGTGACTGATGATGGAAGTAAAGTCCAATGCTATAAAGAGCAATATTGCATAGAAATGTGGAATGTTAGGTCCATGAATCAAGGCAAACTGGAAGTGGTCAAACAGGAGATGTCAAGAGGGAATATCAACATTTTAGGGATCAGCAAACTAAAATGAAATTGAGTTGGAGAATTTAACTCAGACGACCATTACATCTACTATTGTGGGCAAGAATCGCTTAGAAGAAATGGAGTAGCCATCATAGTCAACAAAAGAATGTGAAACACAGTACTTGGATGCAATCTCAAAAATAGGAGAATGATCTCTGTTTGTTTCCAAGGCAAACCATTCAATATCACAGCAACCCAAGTTTGTGCCCTGACCAGTAATGCTGCAGAAGCTGAAGCTGAATGATTCTATGAAGACTTACAACCCTCTAGAACTAACACCAAAAACAGATATCCTTTTCATTATAGGGTACTGGAATGCAAAAGTAGGAAGTCAAGAAATATCTGGAGTAGTAGGGGAATTTGGCCTTGGAGTACAGAATGAAGTGGGGCAAAGGCTAATAGAGTTTTTGCCAAGAGAACACACTGGTCATAGCAAACACCCTCTTCCAGCAACACAAGAGAAGACTCTACACATGGACATCACCAGGTGGTCAATACCAAAATTAGATTGATTATATTCTTTGGAGCCAAAGATGGAGAAGCTCTATACATTCAGCAAAAACAAGACTGAGAGTGGACTATGCTTCAGATAATGAGCTCCTTATTGCCAAACTCAGACTTAAATTTAAAAAGTAGGAAAAACCACTAGACCTTTCAGGTCTGACCTAAATCAAATCCCATATGATTATATGGTAGAAGTGACAAAGAGCTTTAAGGGATCAGATCGGATAGACAGAGTGCCTGAAGAACTATGGACAGAGGTTCATAACATTGTACAGGAGGCAGAGATCAAGATCATCCCCAAGAAAAAGAAACACAAAAGGCAAAATGGTCATCTGAGGAGGCCTTACAAATAGCTATGAAAAGAAGAGAAGCAAAAGGCAAATGAGGAAAGGAAAGATGTACCCATTTGAATGCAGTGTTCCAAAGAATAGCAAGGAGAGATAAGAAGCCTTCCTCAATGATCAGTGCAAAGAAACAGGAAAACAATAGAATGGGAGACTAGAGATCTCTTCAAGAATATTAGAGATACCAAGGGAACATTTCATGCAAAGATGGGCTCAATAAAGGACAGAAATGGTGTGGACCTAACAGAAGCAGAAGATATTAAGAAGAAGTGGCAAGAATACATTGAAGAACTATACAAAATGATCTTTATGACCCAGATTATCACGATAGTGTGATCAATCCCCTAGAGCCGGACATACTGGAATGTGAAGTCAACTGTGCCTTAGGAAGCATCACTATGAACAAAGGCAGTGGAGGTGATGGAATTCCAGTTAAGCAATTTCAAATTCTAAAAGATGATACTGTGAAAGTGTTGTACTCAATATGCCAGCAAATTTGGAAAACTCAGCAGTGGCCACAGGACTGGAAAAGGTCAGTTTTCATTCCAATCCCAAAGAAAGGCAATGACAAAGGCTCAAACTACCACACAATTGCACTCATCTCACAGATGAGCAAAGTGATGCTCAAAATTCTCCAAGCCAAGCATCAACAGTAGGTGAACCGTGAACTTCCAGATGATCAAGCTGGTTTTAGAAAAGGCAGAGAACCAGAGATCAAATTGCCAAAATCTGTTGAATCATTGTAAAAGCAAGAGAGTTCCAGAAAAATATCTATTTTGTTTTATTGACTATGCGAAAGCCTTTGACTGTGTGGATCACAACAAACTGTGGAAAATTCTTAGAGATGGGACTATCAGACCACCTGACCTGCTTCCTTGGAAACCTCTATGCAGGCCAAGAAGCAACAGTTAGAACTGGATGTGGAACAACAGACTGGTTCCAAATCAGGAAAGGAGTACATCAAGGCTATATTTTGTCACCCTGTTTATTTGACTTATATGCAGAGTACATCATGTAAAATGCCAGACTGGAAGAAGCACAAGCTGGAATCAAGATTTCCAGGAGAAATATCAATAACCTCAGAAATGCAGGTGACACCACCCTTATGGCAAAAAGTGAATAAGAACTAAAAAGCCTCTTGATGAAAGTGAAAAAGAAGAGTGAAAAAAGTTGGCTTAAAACTCAACATTCAGAAAAGATCTGGTCCCATCACTTCATGGCAAATAGGTGGGGAAACAATGCAAACAGTGAGAGACTCTATTTTGGGGGGCTCAAAAAGCACTGCAGGCAGTGACTGCAGCCATGAAATTAAAAGGCGTTTGGTCCTCAGAAGAAAAATGATGACCAGCCTAGACAAAAACTCTCCAGAAAGCAGGACTAGAAGGAACATACCTCAACATAATAAAAGCTATATATGACAGACCCACAGCAAACATTATCCTCAATGGTGAAAAATTGAAAGCATTTCCCCTAAAGTCAGGAACAAGACAAGTGTGCCCACTTTCACTGCTACTATTCAACATAGTTCTGGAAGTTTTGGCCACAGCAATCAGGGAAGAAAAAGAAATAAAAGGAATCCAAACTGGAAAAGAAGAAGTAAAACTCTCACTGTTTGCAGATGACATGATCCTCTACATAGAAAATCCTAAAGACTCCACCAGAAAATTACTAGAGCTAATCAATGAATATAGTAAAGTTGCAGGATATAAAATCAACACACAGAAAACCCTTGCATTCCTATACACTAATAATGAGAAAGTAGAAAAAGAAAAAGAAATTAATGAAACAATTCCATTCACCATTGCAACGAAAAGAATAAAATACTTAGGAATATATCTACTTAAAGAAACTAAAGACCTATATATAGAAAACTATAAAACACTGATGAAAGAAATCAAAGAGGACACTAATAGATGGAGAAATATACCATGTTCATGGATCAGAAGAATCAATGTAGTGAAAATGAGTATACTACACAAAGCAATCTACAGATTCAATGCAATCCCTATCAAACTACCAGCGGTATTTTTCACAGAACTAGAACAAATAATTTCAAGATTTGTATGGAAATACAAAAAACCTCAAATAGCCAAAGCAATCTTGAGAAAGAAGAATGGAACTGGAGGAATCAACCTGCCTGACTTCAGGCTCTACTACAAAGCCACAGTCATCAAGACAGTATGGTACTGGCACAAAGACAGAAATATAGATCAACGGAACAAAATAGAAATCCCAGAGATAAATCCACACACCTATCGACACCTTATCTTCAACAAAGGAGGCAAGAATATACAATGGAGTAAAGACAATCCCTTTATCCAAGTGGTGCTGGGGAAACTGGTCAACTACTTGTAAAAGAATGAAACTAGATCACGTTCTAACACCACACACAAAAATAAACTCAAAACGGATTAAGACCTTAACGTAAGACCAGAAACTATAAAACTCCTAAAGGAGAACATAGGCAAAACACTCTCTGACATAAACCACAGCAGGATCCTCTATGATCCACCTCCCAGAATATTGGAAATAAAAGCAAAAATAAATAAATGGGATCTAATTAAAATTAAAAGCTTCTGCACAACAAAGGAAACTATAAGCAAGGTGAAAAGACAGCCTTCTGAATGGGAGAAAACAATAGCAAATGAAGCAACTGACAAACAACTAACTCAAAAATATACAAGCAACTTATGCAGTTCAACTCTAGAAAAATTAAAGACCCAATCAAAGAATGGGCTAAAGAACTAAATAGACATTTCTCCAAAGAAGACATACGGATGGCTAACAAACACATGAAAAGATGCGGAACATCACTCACTATCAGAGAAATGCAAATCAAGACCACAATGAGGTATTATTTCATACCAGTCAGAATGGCTGCAATCCAAAAGTGTACAAGCAATAAATGCTGGAGAGGGTGTGGAGAAATGGGAACCCTCTTACACTGTTGGTGGGAATGCAAACTAGTACAGCCACTATGGAGAACAGTGTGGAGATTCCTTAAAAATTGCAAATAGAACTGCCTTATGATCCAGCAATCCCCCTGCTGGGCATACACAGTGAGGAAACCAGAATTGAAAGAGACACATGTACCCCAATGTTCATTGCAGCACTGTTTATAATAGCCAGGACATGGAAGCAACCTAGATGTCCATTAGCAGATGAATGGATAAGAAAGCTGTGGTACATATACGCAATGGAGTATTACTCAGCCATACATTTGAATCAGTTCTATAGAGGTGGAAGAAACTGGAGCCAATTATACAGAGTGAAGTAAGCCAGAAAGAAAAACACCAATACAGTATACTGACACATATATATGGAATTTAGAAAGATGATACTGATGACCCTGTATGTGAGAAAGCAAAAGAGACACAGATGTATAGAACGGACTTTTGGACTCAGGGAGAGGGAGAGGGCAAGGGTGGAATGATTTGGGAGAATGGCATTGAAACATGTATACTATCATGTAAGAAACGAAGCCCCAGTCTATGTTTGATACAGGATACAGGATGCTTGGGGTTGGTGCACGAGGATGATCCAGAGAGATGATATGGGGTGGGAGGTGGGAGGGGGGTTCAGGATCGGGAGCTCGTATACACCCATGGCAGATTCATGTCAATGTATGGCAAAACCAATACAGTATTGTAAAGTAAAATAAAATAAAAATAAAATGTAAGAAAAAAAAAAGGCAGAGACATTACTTTGCCAGCAAAGGTCCATCTAGTCAAAACTTTGGTTTTCTAGTACTCATGTATAGATGTGAGATTTGGAATATAAAGAAAGCTCAGCACTGAAGAATTGATGCTTTTGACGTGTGGTGTTTGTAGAAGACTGTTGAGAGTCCCTTGGACTGCAAGGAGATCCAACCAGTCCACCCTAAAGGAAATCAATCCTGCATATTTATTGATGCTGAAGCTGAAACTCCAATACTTTGACCATCTGATGCAAAGAAATGACTCATCAGAAAAGACCTTGATGCTGGGAAAGATTGAAGTCAGGAGGGAAAGGGGAAAACAGAGGATGCGATGGTTGGATGGTATCACTGGCTCAGTGGATATGAATTTGAGTTGGTTCCGGGAGTTGGTGATGGACAGGGAGGCCTGGTATGCTGCAGTCCATGGGGTCGCAAAGAGTCAGACAGAACTAATGACTGACTGACTGAACTGATCTGAACTGAACTGACAAGTTACTTAACCACTGTTCTCTTTAATCTCCTTTTCAGTAAAATGGGGATAATATTACTTATCACAGGGTTATTGACAGATTAAATGTTTTTATTAGTGTCCTGGGCTGCTATAACAAATTAGCACAAATATATTGGCTATAACAACAGATATGTACTCTCTCACAGTTCTAGAAGCCAGAAACCCTTAATCAATGCCGTGACAAGATTGGTTCCTTCCATAGGTTCTGAAGACAAATCCATTTCCTACCTCTCTCCCTTTTGATGGCTGTCTGCCAATTTAGTGTTCTTTGATTTGAAGACACATCACTCTAATCTCTATCTTCACTTGTCTCTCTCCTCTAGGTTTTTGTATCTCGAATCTCTAAGCTCTAGGCACAAAGGCTGCCACAGAGTAAGCTCCGGATTAGCAGAAGCTATTTTTACTATCAATGGACATGAATTTGAGAAAACTCCAGGAGATGGTGAAGGACAGGGAAGCCTGGCATGCTGTGGTCCATGGATTTGCAAAGAGTGGGATACAATTAGTGACTCAACAACAGCAACATTCTTATCATATGTCCATTTTGGTGGATACTGGTGGGTGAGTGGAAGAGCTAGAGAAATGGAACACAGACTTCTAGCTAGAAGGTAGCCAAACCTACAATGAATATAATTTTTTTTATAGGCACCATAACTAGCCCCTTCTTTGTGGGTCCCCAAACTGTCACACATCTTTTTCCAATTTTTGCTTTATGCAGCTGCTAAAAAAATAACACACAAGTCCTGCCAAGAAAATAATGAAACATTCCAGACTGTTAGGCCTTAGCAAATTTTAATCAAAGACTCAGTGATCTATACTGATACTGGAGGCCTCTTCAAAGCTGAAATCCACCATGAAATGACCATGGCATGAACCGCAGCCGGAAAAGTAGCATCTGTGAACGGGTGAATGGCAGAAGATGTGCCTCTTTTATGGTTGGTTACCTGCTGCTTTGCAAAGGTGACTGTGGTTCAAGGGTAAATTCTAACCACATTTTCAAATGCATATATCAGAGTTTATGTGTTTTAAATGACCTTTGACAGGACAATTTACCTATATACGAATTTTTATTAGTTCTCCCTATTTTTCCCTTCTTCATCTTGTGAACACATTGCTAGGCCCTATGTATTTTCTGATTCCCTCACCTCAAGGCAGTTGTTTAGAAAGCAAATGAAAAGCTGCTTGAGGTCAGTAGCTTTTCCTATTTGGGGTCAAAGTCCTCAGAATATTAAAAAAAAAAATTGATGTTGGATATTCTAAGGAGTTCAGCTCAGTTCAGTCACTCAGTCATGTCTGACTCTTTGCGACCCCATGAACTGCAGCACACCAGGCCTCCCTGTCCATCACCAACCCTGAGAGTTCACTAAGGCAGGAAGAAAAGAGTGTATCATCTTCACTGAGCAGCAGCAGGTGTTTGTGTATGGGTGGGATGGTCAGTATATGCACCAAGGGACGCTAGTGCCTGGCAGAGGAACCCAGACCTTAGCAAGCATCCCCATGTCCCTAGTCAGGCATGGGAACAAGGAGCATGTGAGGAAAGAGAATGGGTACATTTAAGTATTGATGAGAGTGAATGGGTAATGGCCCAAGGGGTCTTCTGATGGTCTGGTGATGCCAAAACACCTTGGTACCGTGATAGGGAGGAGGAAAACTCAAAATGACTGAGACTGAATTTTCTACCAACCCACTGGAATAGGGTACAGAGTCAAATTTAAATAAATGCTATTGGTATTTTTTGCACATCTGATTTTATGAACAAAGATTCATTACATTTTGCACACTTGCTTGTTTTTTACACCAGTCTTTAGAAGTCTGCCATTAAGTATCTTCGGGTCCCTCACACAATGCAAAAATAGAAGCTCACAGCTGATTCAGTTAAGGTCACACAGCCAGTATGTGGCAAAACAGAGCCTAAGAGTTCTGACTCCTAGTTTATTATTCTTCTCACTATACCTAACTATGATGCATACCAATAGAAAAAAAGAAATCTTATACTTGCTGGTCGAGACTATGAGAATTGGTAGGTATGTGCCAGCTATTGTTCTAAATGCCACACCCACTGAGATCTATTAGATAGCTTGAAATAATGGTATTATTTTTAAAATATTAGGATATCTTACTATTGTTAAAAATTCTCACCAAGCATCATTACTTGTGTGTGAGGAAGGGAAGGCACCCAGGGTATAGCTGCTGCCATGGTTGCAGTATCATCCTGTATATCCAGCTCACCTCCAAGACAAGCAAGGTGTCAGTCAAATTCACTACTCTATCCCCAGTGTCTAGTACTGTGTCTGGCCCATGAAGTTCTTAGAAAGCATGGAGATTAAAAGAAGGAAAGGATGAGCACATGATTCCAACAATTGAGAGTTAGATGCCTAAGAGAAGGCTAGAAACAAGTTTAGAAACATATGTAAAAGCATCTTCACCTGAGAGTAAGAGGATTCTTCTAAAATAGCCAGTAAATCTGTTTCAAAGAAAGAGTACCCAGTAATAGTGAGAGAATTTAGGACAAGCCTGGGTCTCAGGTATGCTTAGCAAGTCAAATCTCTCTAAGGCAAGACTTCAGTGGGAAGTGAATGGGACAGAGTTGAAAGCCATGAAAACTTAAGAGTAATGTTGGATGAGCTGGAAGGGGATATCTGAGAAATATTAGAAACATTCCTACCTCACCAGCTCTGCTGGGGTTTCTATTGCTTATCTGGATTTTGCGTCTATAAGCTTTCCTTTCCTTTCAGTTCAGTTCAGTTCAGTCCAGTCTCTCAGTCGTGTCCAACTCTGCGACCCCATGAATTGCAGCACACCAGGCCTCTCTGTCCATTACCATCTCCCAGAGTTCACTCAGACTCACATTCATCAAGTCCGTGATGCCATCCAACCATCTAATCTTCTGTTGTCCCCTTCTCCTCCTGCCCCTAACCCCTCCCAGTATCAGAGTCTTTTCCAATGAGTCAACTCTTCACATGAGGTGGCCAAAGTACTGGAGTTTCAGCTTTAGCATCATTCCTTCCAAAGAAATCCCAGGGCTGATCTCCTTCAAAATGGACTGGTTGGATCTGCTTGCAGTCCAAGGGACTCTCAAGAGTCTTCTCCAACACCACAGTTCATAAGCATCAATTCTTCGGTGCTCAGCCTTCTTCACAGTCCAACTCTCACATTCATACATGACCACTGGAAAAACCATAGCCTTGACTAGATGGACCTTAGTCAGCAAAGTAATGTCTCTGCTTTTGAATATACTATCTAGGTTGGTCATAACTTTTATTAGAGGAACTCCCCAGGTCATTAGGTGCCCAATATACTATTGGAGGTCAGTGGAGAAATAACTCCAGAAAGAATGAAGGGATGGAGCCAAAGCAAAAACAATACCGAGTTGTGCATATGACTGGTGATAGAAGCAAGATCCGATGCTGTAAAGAGCAATTGCATAGGAACCTGGAATGTCAGGTTCATGAATCAAGGCAAATTGGAAGTGGTCAAACAAGAGATGGGAAGGGTGAACATCGACATTCTAGGAATCAGCCAACTAAAATGGACTGGAATGGGTGAATTAACTCAGATGACCATTATATCTACTACTGTGGGCAGGAATCCCTCAGGAGAAATGGAGTAGCCATCATGGTCAACAAGAGAGTCTGAAATGCCGTACTTGGATGCAATCTCAAAAACGACAGAATGATCTCTGTTCATTTCCAAGGCAAACCATTCAATATCACAGTTATCCAAATCTATGCCCCAACCAGTAAAGCTGAAGAAGCTGAAATTGAACGGTTTTATGAAGACCTACAAGACCTTTTGGGCTTCCCTGGTGGCTCAGAGATTAAAGCGTCTGCTTCTAATGCAGGAGACCTGGGTTCGATCCTTGGGTCAGGAAGATCCCCTGGAGAAGGAAATGGCAACCCACTCCAGGTTTCTTGCCTGGAGAATCCCATGAATGGAGGAGGTTGGTGGGCTACAGTCCATGGGGTTGCAAAGAGTCGGACACGACTGAGCAACTTTTCACTTTCACAAGACCTTTTAGAACGAACACCCCCAAAAGATGTTCTTTTCATTATAGGGGACTGGAATACAAAAGTAGGAAGTCAGGAAACACCTGGAGTAACAGGCAAATTTGGCCTTGGAATGCGGAATGAAGCAGGGAAAAGACTAATAGAGTTTTGCCAAGAAAATGCACTGGTCATAGCAAACACCCTCTTCCAACAACACAAGAGAAGATTCTACACATGGACATCACCAGATCGTCAACACCGAAATCAGATTGATTATATTCTTTGCAGCCAAAGATGGAGAAGCTCTATACAGTCAACAAAAAGAAGACCAGGAGCTGACTGTGGCTCAGATCATGAACTCCTTATTACCAAATTCAGGCTGAAATTGAAGAAAGTAGGGAAAACTGCTAGACCATTCAGGTCTGACCTAAATCAAATCCCTTATGATTATACAGTGGAAGTAAGAAACAGATTTAAGGGCCTATATCTGATAGATAGAGTGTCTGATGAACTATGGAATGAGGTTCGTGACATTGTACAAGAGACAGGAATCAAGACCATCCCCATGTAAAAGAAATGCAAAAAAGCAAAATGGCTGTCTGGGGAGGCCTTACAAATAGCTGTGAAAAGAAGAGAGGTGAAAAGCAAAGGAGAAAAGGAAAGATATAGGCATCTGAATGCAGAGTTCCAAAGAATACCAAGAAGAGATAAGAAAGCTTTCCTTTCACTTAACTATAATCCTTGCAACCCTACACATTATTGGATGAATGGCTGAATTTTGTTAGATGTGGGACACAATGGAAGGTGGTATATCACAGCACATAAAAATAAATTTTAAAAGAACATTAGACATCCTACAACCCTATCTTTCCAATATTAAAAATATTGTCAATATTGAATAGTTTACCTATTTTCTCAAATGCAGTTTAGGTTCTGGCTGTATCAGCCTTCCACAAATATCTCAGCCAATCCATCCATTTCTGAGAGCTTTGATACATCATTTCACTTTCTTTCCACTTTTTATTTCCACTCATCCTTTGCTTACCCTCAGCAGGCTTTCATGGCTTTCCCATAGGTTCATAACATCAGACCCTTAAAATTTTGCTATCAATTCCACTGTCACCTCAGATAAGAGTAATAAAAACAGTAGCAATACTGATCATAGCTATGAACTATAGAGTATTAATAGACCAACAATTTTCATGAACAATGTCACTGACTCTCACAGCAACCCTAATAATATTGGTACCATCTTACCAATGATGACAAATATCGAATCTCAGATGGAGAGTGACACCGTTAGAATTGGAACTCAGCACTGACACAATCCCAAATCCATCCAAACATTATGTCTAGCTGGTAGCCTTATGTTCATTAAAGAATTCTGTCAAATAAAGAGAGAAATTGCCCTAAGAAGAGAATAGATAGCAGCCCTCAGATGAAGTTATGGGTGATGCCATCCCTGCCTGGCAGCCTGCAAAGTGCCATGCTCAAGTGAACAGCTGAACCTTCAAAATAGTACTGCTTCAACACTTCATTGTTAGGGGCAAGTTAGTATTATGTTTGCCTGTGTTACTTTAATCTCTGCTCTAGGCTTATGAACTCTTTATTTGGGCTTATGGTCTTATTTGGTTAATTTTTCCATTTTGTGTAGTAAATTTTGTTCAGCCGCCCAGAGGCCCTGAAACACATGGTGCCAAAAAATAAACATTATTAAAATGATATCTATTAATATAAACATTGCCAAGAGATAATTTGTAAGGGTGGGAGAAAAGCAAAATATTGAAAGTATGGTTGCCAAAGCAAAGCATCACCACCACTTTCTTTTAAGCGCTGCCTCTCTGTTGCTTAGGAGAACAAGTAAGAAAAGCCTTGTAAGGTGGTTCTGGGAAAGGAGATTCCCCATCAAGTGCTCACAAATGGCCAGAGACACAAATACAAATACATAACCCAGTGCAACCTGAGAAGCCTGTGTACAAACTTAGGTGTGGATTTATGAATTAATATATTCAAAATAGGTAGTTATTTCAACAAAGACATTTTAACTCTACTGCCTTGAAGAAAATAGAAGAGTTTAATTGCTGAAAAACACACTTGTGAAATGTTCACTTTCCCAAAATATGTTGTGAGTCAAAGACATTATCAATAAAGATAATAAGATGAAAGGGCACATAAAAGACACAAGGTTTAGACATTCGTTGGTTACTGAGAAAAGAAAATGAAGCAGTCTTAAAACAGTATAAAGGAAGATAGGGGAGAATGTTTTCCCAGTCTTTATTGGCTCCATTCCTTCTCCCAAAGCAGAATTGAGAACAGAAAAGAAAGAGAATCCCTCATTCTTACCTACACTCTGTGTTGCTTATGCTTCTCATGGTGAATGGAGGGTGATCACACAGAGTTTAGAAAAAGAGGGAGAATATAATAAAGGAAGCAATGGTTTTGGAAAGGTTTAGGCATCTTTAGAATTCAGAGGGGAGATTAAAGGCCTGGGAGAGGACACAGGACTTTCTGCTGTTGGCATTTTAAGTGTAATCCAGCTATTTAAGTGCTATTCCCAGCCTTTGAGAGATGTTTCACCATGCTTGGCCAGATCTCTGTTACCTACCTAGAAAATCACAAAGGCTGAGGTCAAAACTAACTGGCTAAATATTAAAATCCCTAGTGGAGTATGACAAACCTATGTATTTCTAATCTCACCCCAGAGATATGCAGTAAGGTTGGCATGACTGTAGGTGTACAAAACTCCAAAAGGAGTTTGACACTCAGCCACGATTGAAAGCCAGTGAAACTATGGCATAAAGCAAATCCACTGAAGTCTTATGTGCATACAAATTATGTGGGTATCTTGTTAAAATGCAGATTGTGATGCAGCAGGCCTAGAGCAGGGTTTGAAATTCTTCATTTCTAACAGATTCCAGGATGATGACAATGCTGCTAATCCTAGGTCCCATTTTCATGGCAAGGATTTAAAGAATCCATTTTAGAGTCAGACTATTTGAAGGTCAAAGTTGTATGAAAAACAGTATACTTCTTTTTTTTAATTGGGGTATAGTTGCTTTACAATGGTATGTTAATTTCTGCTATACAGTGAAGTGAATCAGCTCTATGTATACCACCTCTGTTTTAGACTTCCTTCCCATTTAGGTCATTACACAGAGCATGGAGTAGAATTCCCTGAACTACACTGTAGGTTCTGATCAATTATCTATTTTATATATAATAGTGTATAGACAAATACTGTTTAACTCCACTTAATGGAATACCTAGAATAGGCAAATTCATAGAGTCAGAAAGTATATTGGTAGATGCCAGGGGCCAGGGAGTAGGGGGTAAGGGGAATGGGGATTTAATGTTTAATAGGGGACAGAGTTTCAGTTCAGTTCAGTTCATTTCAGCTGCTCAGTCTTGTCCGATTCTTTGCGACCCCATGAATCGCAGCACACCAGGCCTCCCTGTCCATCACCAACTCCCAGAGTTCACTCAGACTCATGTTCATCGAATCAGTGATGCCATCCACCTATCTTATCCTCGGTCGTCCCCTTCTCCTCCTGCCCCCAATCCCTCCCAGCATCAGAGTCTTTCCCAGTGAGTCAACTCTTCGCATGAGGTGGCCAAAGAACGGGAGTTTCAGCTTCAGCATCATTCCTTCCAAAGAAATCCCAGGGCTGATCTCCTTCAGGAATGGACTGGTTGGATCTCCTTGCAGTCCAAGGGACTCTCAAGAGTCTTCTCCAACACCACAGTTCAAACGCATCAATTCTTTGGCGCTCAGCCTTCTTCACAGTCCGACTCTCACATCCATACATGGCCACTGGAAAAACCATAGCCTTGACTAGATGGACCTTAGTTGGCAAAGTAATTTCTCTGCTTTTAAATATGCTATCTAGTTTCAGTTTAGTAAAATGAAAACTTTGGAAGATGGATGGTGAGAGTTGCACTATGTGAATGTACCTAGTCCCACTAAACTGTGAAGTTAAATATGGTTAAAACAGTATGTTTTATATTATGTGACTTTTGTGTGTGCATTCTCAGTCATGCCTGACTCTTTGTGACCCCACTGACTGTAACCCACCAAGCTCCTCTGTCCATGGGGTTCTTCAGTCAAGAATACCAGAATGGGTTGCCATTCTCTACTCCAGGGGATCTTCCCAACCCAGGGACTGAAACTGTGTCTCTTGCATCTCCTGCATCACAGGTGGATTCTTTCCCACCGCACCACCTGGGAAACTACATGAGACTTCTACCACAATTGGAAAAAACAGACAAACAAACACACAGTATACTTCTCCCCCGTAATACTGGCCCCTTGGTCCTAACTAACAATTAAAAAGAATCATCTGACTAGCAAAAACACAGAAGAATTTGTTGGATGCCTAGTAATGCCCAGATATGTTATATCTTATATCTGTGTTGTGAGAGATGTGACTGACTTTATAAAGACTTTGTTTATTCCAGAATCATAATCCCTCAATCCTTCTGTCCAATTACATCCATCTCCCAGAACAATGCCATAACTATCCAGATTCATTTTGCCCAGTGTAGGTTCAGGAAGCTAAGAGAGCTTTATTTGGAGAGATGTCTTGCAAGTGGAATCTTTATGGTCTGTCCCCAAAGGATTTACTTCTATAAAAGAAATCACATTTTACTTCAACACCCAGGATTTCTGCACAAAGATTGACTCTCCTTATCTGTAAAATAAAAAAATACTGATGCTATTTGAAGGCTATACTAAATCATTAATGTAAAGCCCTTCACTTCAGTGTCTAGCAAACAGCAAGAACTCAACAAATGGCTTAAGATAGCAGCATTCTTTCTACTTAACACTCCTTGCTAATTTAGGTGGAAGATGGCTTGTGAGTTGTGCAAAAGGAAAAGGGTCAAGTTTATGGGAAAATCCAGTTCCTTTCTCTGGCTTGGGTGGATAAATTAAATCCACTAAACCCTATCTTTCTTCCAAGTTCTCAGTAAGCTGCCTCCATGGTCCAAACTTGGGAGAGTTCTCTGGACTTCTCTGATAGAAGAACTGAGAGGAGGAGTAGAAAACTTTTGTCCAGTGAGCATGGATAATTGCAGAAAGTTTACTTCCTGTGCTTGAGAGATATTTCTAGAAATGATTCCGAAAACTTCTTTGTGGGGGGTGGATGCTGAGTTTATAATACAACCTGAAGGTGCAGGGCTTTTATTTTCCAATTTAGACTTGAGCTAGGAATCACACAATCTATAAAGCACTCAGTTCTTAATGAGTTCAATTAAGGCCAAAGATGTCCAAATGCACAGACTACTCTGCTTTGTGCAGTGGTTAAAATGCTCTTGTTCAAATGGAATCTGATTTTACAACTTTTTTCAACATTCATCCAAACTTTTACCTGTGTTCAAAAAGCCAGGATTAATTTGATCTCCATGCTGTCCATATTTCCTTAGTTTTTCCAGCTAAGCACTCTAATCTTTGCAGAAGGGGAGATTAATGTAAAAGGAATAATGAAACATTTGACTGATATTAGGTGCCTGTCATTCTTCATTAGGTGCCCCTGCAAACCTTCTTAAACCCTGCAAACAGAATAAAATGAGATCTGCTGATAGTCCATGTAGCATACTAATAAGCAGAAATGTAAATGGGAGAAGGCTTTCATTTTGCTAGAACAAACAGAGAAATATGCACCTCTCCATCCCTTAGCTTTCTGTACTTTCTCCAGGGGCTCAGTCTAATTAGCTATTTCATATTAATCATTATAGATTCTTCCTGTGGCAGCTTTCCATTTTCAGTTGCCTGAAAGACCAAAAGACTTTTATATTTCCTTGGATGTGCTACAGGATCCAAACCACAAAATAGCAATATTATATGTATTACAATTTACTCTTTTCAAATTCACTCTATCTTTCAGTTCCTTTGACCCTCAAAAAGCCCCTTGAAAAATGTTCAAGCCAGGCACACTCCTCAGTAATTAGTGCCATATTTTGCACCCAGTAGGTATTCAGAATAAGTTTTTCTTTCAGGTGGTTGGGTATCCTTTTCAGAGATGAAGGAAATGAAGAACAGAGATGCTTAGAGATAAAAGAAGACATAAATATTTGATGACACCATTTAGATGAGCTCTCATTTCTCTTGATGACAGGTTTGGATGATAACAGATAAGCAGACTTCAGTAGTTTATTAAAGGTTTAACTGAACTATTCTGATCAACTGAACTATAAGTAAGGATATGTTATAAAAGTCCACATCAATTATAAATTTTAAGTATTTATAGCACTTGAATTTTCAGACAGTATTTCTTGCCAATATTTTTATAAAAACAATCAAATAACCCAGGTTAATTTAGCAACTAATATTCTCATTATTCAGAGAACTGTTTTGGGATAATGTACTTTTAGCCTAGATAGCATATTGAAAAGCAGAGAAATTACTTTGCCAGCAAAGGTCCGTCTAATCAAGGTTATGGTTTTTTCAGTCGTCATGTATGGGTGTGAGAGTTGGATTGTGAAGAAAGCTCAGCGCCAAAGAAGTAATGCTTTTGAACTGTGGTGTTGGAGAAGACTCTTGAGAGTCCCTTGGACTGCAAGGAGATCCAACCAGTCCATTCTAAAGGAGATCAGCCTTGGGTGGTTTTTGGAAAGAATGATGCTGAAGCTGAAACTCCAGTACTTTGGCCACCTCATGCGAAGAGTTGACTCATTGGAAAATACTCTGATGCTGAGACAGATTGGGGGCAGGAGGAGAAGGGGACGACAGAGGATGAGATGGCTGGTTGGCATCACCGACTTGATGGACGTGAGTTTGAGTGAACTCTGGGAGTTGGTTGATGGACAGGGAGGCCTGGCATGCTACGATTTATGGGGTTGCAAAGAGTCAGACATGACTGAGTGGCTGAACTGAACTGACTGAAAAACAAATGTATTGAAAGGATAATGTGGATTGGTTTTTCATGAACTTAAATGTGAACTTAGTATTTTGGACAAATTAAGTTTGATTTAGAAGTTGAAAATTTAGATTCCATCTCCTCTGATGCACATATGGACATGACGTTAATCACATGTTCCTTTCATAGAGTTGCTAATCATTCTCTGAACAGTGTTCCCACTATTGTTGTATTTTCAGAACAGCCATCCTCTTATATTAAAGTCACCAGTTATTTTCTCTTGGCCTATGCCTTTTGATAGAAAGCCTGTATACGCCAGTGAATATCACATACAATATGGCAACTCAACCACAGGGACCACAGATGACTGGAACAGAGGAGGTCCTTGACTCGATTGTCTTTCCCGTGATTTCAAAATAATATATCCAATACTAAGTTGGGTTCAGAGAGACAAGTACAAGAACTGAGGCTCCCCTGAAGCATAGCTGACTGTGAGTAAAGTGATGAGAGAGAAGGTTTAAAAGAGGACAGGATGGAGGGAAAGAGACAGTGGTGAAGTAGGCAGTAATTCCGGCAAAAGGTGCCCTTGAATTTCCCCCATTTACTTACAATGAATGTCCTTTCTGCTTGACTTCAACTCCTTCACATTTCTTTTCACTTTTCTATGAGAACAGTTTACTTAGACCTTTAGGCAGTATATTTCACATTTTTTTCTCCTCTGGATAATGCCTCATACTTCTAAACATCAAAAATGTATTAAATAATTGCACAAATAACAAACTATCATCTTCTAGAGAAGGACACTGTTCGAGGAGAATCTTATGCTTTACAGATGAAACGTAATAAGATAAGAAGTGACACTGCACACACACACACACAAATGATTGAAACCCAAGTCTGTGAATGAAGAACCCAACATTTCCTCTCATATTGATTTTATGGAGATAAATGCAAATAAATTGTGTCCTTAGGGGGAAAAACAGTATTAATAGAATTATAGTGTTTGGTGGTTGAAAAGACACCTATTGAATTAAAATATGATGCCCTACTGAATTCAGTAATTTAATTTTCACTCACTAGACTCTTTCAGTAGGACCTGAGAGCTTAGTGTTTGATTTTCTTTTTAATTACAAGACATTTTAGAATAAAAAGAAAGTCTAAGGTTTTCATTTTAGGAGTAGAATGGATCATGGACCTTGCAGACAGACCTGAGACTAGCTTTTAATGCCGCCCCTCATTGCAGTGTTATCTTGGGTGTGGAAATTTATTTAGCTTACCTCAGGCTGGATTTCATTTATAAATTGAGCTAATGATTGTTCTCACTTCTTAGAATTGCTATAAGGAATGACAGGAAAAATTTCACACTGTGGTCTAACAAATAACAAGCAACAATTAGTTTAGCTCTTTCTTTTTTGGTGTCAGGGGAAAAGTGATGGTAGATCTTTTACATAGAATGTAATTTTGATGTGAACCTGAGTGGGTTTTTAAAGAACTTAGGATGTGAAGCACTGTAATATAACCATATGTATGGCATTCTTTGACTTACAAAGCCTTTTCGTGATGTGCTTACAGTGCTTACTTCTTCTTTCTCACTCATTCATAACTTCCACAAACATCCATTAGATGCCTGCCATGTGCCAGATTCTGTGCTATTTCACAAGGACTTGGCTGTGCAAGTGGTAGGCCTGGGCTCTCCTGGAGTTTACAAGCCCTCTGAGGAAGATTTGGACAGTCTTACTTGTAATTTTCTTAAGATGTAAAAATGAGGATGAGAGCATTTAAATGACTTGTCCAATATTTACACAGTTGGAAAGAATCAGGCCAACACATTGAACTTGGGATTCTAACTCCAGGAGTAGAGAAAAAAGTATTCCTTTTTAATTCTGTGGAGGGCACTCTGCTTCTAGAACTTAGTTGCCTTGGACAGAATTAGAAAAAGTCATGTTTCTACTGAATACATTTTTACTGATTTAGTTTCATTCGCCTGAGGGCTGAAGCCAAGCTGGTGCTATGATTCATAAGCCTCATTTTCCATATGTTTGACTTAGGATTTTCTCTTGACAACAGTTGATTAGCCACTCTTGTGATTTTAGTTCACTGATGATAACTTGACCTGATTTCAACTGATTTCTATTGGCTCTAGGCTCCCTGGAAAATGAACAGAACTCCACTGGGAGAGCCCAACGCAGCCAAGCATTCTTAGCTTCAACCAAATCTGCCATCTCCATGTGCCAAGCCTGGTATCAATGCTTTAGAAGTGAGAGTCCCCTAGTCCTTTAGCTAAATAACACATGGGACCAGAATGGAGGGAAGAGTTTCTAAATCCCATGCTGCTCTAGTACTGATGATAACAAAGCTCTGGCTTACAGTTTTATCATCCAAGTACAAGTGAGCTTGCCAGTGTTTATATATTTCTCTATTATGCCTTCAGCAGTTCCCTACTGCAGGTAGATAAAATCCAACTTCTAATAGAGTGTATCCAGACCTTTCATGATCTATCCTTCACACCCTTTTAAAGCCCCGTCTTTCACTAATATTCCCTACATATCCTATCCTTCAGCACAACCGAAAATTCTCATGGTCCTGGATTCCTAAACATATCAGTGTTCCACATTTCTGCACCTTCAGAAGTCTTATCTGTAAATACTGACTTGCTGTTGTTATTATTCTAAAAACTAGTGTGTGCTATGGTTTCTTTTGATGCTGTCCTCCCCTAAAGAATGAGATCCAAAGCAATCAACTTGGAAGAATGTCAAAAGATACCAAAAGTCATAAGCTCTTCTCCCTCACTCCATCTCATCCAATTGTCTTATAACTGCTTTTTAATGAAGACTAATATAATTCTATTTATAAGAAAGACAGGTTGTTGTGAGAGGATATCAATATGAGATTAGAGTCAGTGGGAAGTTTATCAGATTGAACTGGTGGCATGTTCTATTTCAGTGAATGTTGTCTCATATGATGATGATAGAATTCTGCAAGACTGATGGGCCACCAGAGTACATAAGTGAATGTCGTCAAGATCCAAGTTAGATATCTAAGCTGGGTTTTGAGGACACCCAGACAGTTTCCCACCTGTCACAAAATTATAGTATGTTTATAACATATTTGAAGTGAGAAGAGATTTAGATCCTATACTAAGTATTCTTGGTAATTTTTCTGATAACAATAAACTACTTTCTAGAACTCTGCTCAAGGATGTCACTCAGTTCAATTTGCTGGAATATAGCTTTGAATAGAAGAAATCCTTAGGAAAAGAACAGTTGAGAGTGATGACACTACATTGCAATGGGTGATCTTAAGGTAAGTCTTATAAACATGGATCCCAATAGCTACAAATCTCCATCAAGCCTCTAGTAATGTATATTTCAGTATTCATTAGCAATTATCCTGTCTATAAAAAGATGTTTTCTAAATCTGTCAACCATGTCCACTTAACATCTCTTTAAAATAATATTTAATATTATTCACATTGAAATATGTACAATGAAAAGTATTTTGATCATTAAGAATATTAGGGAGAAAATCATAGTATAGTAAATTAGGTAATCTCTTTGGAAGGCTTAAGAGCGGATGATCTTGGCTGCACTGGCACTTATGTGTTTCCATCATAAAATGAGTGTCCTTTTCTGTTCAAAGGCTGTAAGGCAGACATACATTTTTGAAATTTATTCTATATTAGATGATCTTATATTCAGGTTAACTCAGTATTTAAGATAAAGGAACAGACAACTTCATCAACAAATGGTGACCAAGTATCAGCACAGAGTAATTTTTAGCACGTTTATAGAAGACAGAACTTAATGAGTCTGTTCTAGAAGCAGATAGCCAAAATTTAAATCCTGCTTTGTGTATTACTAAGAGTGACCTGAACAACATGATTTAACTGAGCCTCCATTTGTCCATTTGTAAAATAAGGGGATCATAATATTAACAGTACCTGCCTAATAGGGTTGTTTTGAGGATTACATGAAATTAACATACAGCATGCAAAGACATGGAAGAGTGGCACATAAGAATTACTTGTTAACTAACAGCTACTATTTTTATGACCCAGAACAAAACCAGAGTTGTTTTATTTTTCAGAGAAACATAAATAAGTTTGGGAAGTGTGAAAGATCACAAATGAGATAAATTATTGCTCAGAATCTGTACTCAAACACACATTACCCATCTTCAATCACCATTACATTTTCCCTGCATTGTTAATACAGTCTTCTAACTGGCATTCCAGTCGTTATCTCTCCAAACCATTCTACACAGATATCCATCTGAAATGATTATTTTATACCTTAGAGCTGTTTAGATCTGATCCTTTAGACCACACGAACTTTGTCTCAGTCCTGCCATCACTTCACATTCAAGGTTTTCTGACAGGAACACATTCTGCTGCATTCCCATCACTCCTCCCCTCCCTCCCACACACAACTCACACAGGTACACAGATTCACCTGGAAAACTCCTGTCCCTTCTTCATTGTTGTTTAGTCACTAAGTTGTGTCTGACTCTTCTGTGGCCTCATGGACTGAAGCCCACCAGACTCTTCTGTCCAAGAGATTTCTCAGGCAAGAATACTGGAGTGGGTTACCATTTCCTTCTCCAGGGAATCCTCCCAGTCCAGGAGTTGAAACCACATCTCCTGCACTGGCAGGTGGATTCTTTACCACTGAGCCACTGGGGAAGCCCACCCCTTCTTTAGGCCAAGTATAGACATCACAAGGTATATCTCCTGGAATTCTTCTCTAATTCTCTCAAGTCTTGTCTATATGTGTACCCCACCTACCCTCCCTGGCACCCCCGCATGTCCCCGGATCAAGCTAGATCACTAATGTAGTATAAGTCCAAAGAATAGACAGCAACAAAACTGAGTATACAGTAAAATAATTACTGAAAAATTTCTTGAAATTGAAAGCTCAATGGAATATTTTTAAAGGAATATGTATATTTATTATTATCATGCTAAATATCCATGTTTTAAAACAACCCACCTGGTTCTGTTATTATGGAGTAAAAAAGATAAGCAAAACACGGACATGAAATAAGACTCCTCACCATGCGGCTCCAACCCATGTACCCAGCTTCTTTTCCAACACATTCCTCTTCATCTTTATTATCTAACCACTAGGAATACTGTGTGGTACTCTGTGTTTACCTTCCATATGCCAGAGCCTCTCAGCATTTACATAAGACCTTCTTTTTGCCCAGAAGGCACTCTACATTTATCTCCCTGGTAAAGATCCACTCATCTCCAGAGCAGCTCAAATGTCACCTTCCCAGCCATATCTTGAAACAACTTCTTTTTCCAACTCGGCATTCAGCCAGAAGAAATAGTTATTCAGGCTCCTGTTCAAATGACTCCATACTAGTGCTGTCTAATACTGTAGCCACTGACCAACAGCTGCATGTGACTATATAAATGTAAATTATTAACAATAAATTCAATGACTCAATCACATTTGCTGTATTTCAAGTGTTCAGTAATCACATGTGCCTAGTGGCTAGCATACTGGGCAGTGCAGAAAATTTCCATCAAGGTCTATTAGAAAGTACTAATGTACACCTTGTAACTAATTCAGTGTCACCTATAGGCATTCAGTAAATAGTCTATGATTGAATGAATGTTGAATAAACTAGTACTTCTGTTAGTACCTCTATTATAGTCTTTATATCTGTCAGAGTTCTGGTAAGAAACAGACTTAGTTGTTTTAAGTGAAGAGTGTTGAAATAAAGGTCCAGCTCTGAGGAATGCACAGTAAAGGGAACACACAACAAGTATTGAGGCACCCAGAGAATAGCAACAATGGAAGTTGCTACCGCCAAGAGAGCTGAAGCGGGAAGGAAGGAGTATGTTCAGTTTGTTGAATAAACCCAGGTTCGAAGGCTTCCTCACTATAAGGAAGGAGGAGGCAGGGCTACCCAGAATCCAGTGAGAGCTGGAGTTGTGGAGAAGCAGAGGATGGAGGCAGTAACACCCACGGAAGCACACAACCACCATTAGAAGCTGGGTGTCAATGCAGGAGGAAGTGAGGAAGAATACCATCAAGGCTCCGACACTGCTGCCCTGGACACCTTTGACTAAACTCAACTCAAGGCAGCCGGTAAGGGAGCAGGAAGTTGGGGCCCGCCTTCCAGGGCACAACCAGAAAGGGAAAGACAGAGAGAATCAGGAGAAAGAAATACAGACTGCCCTACCCTCTAGCCTATGGGGTAGGGAAGCAAAGAATAACCATATTTTTCTTTATATAGCTTTTTTACATAAATTTTCTTTATGTAGCTTAATTTACCTGTTAAGATGTTTTCTCATCCTCAAGACTGGAATCACATTAACTTATGAACTGTGTCTGACTCACCTCCAGTGCATAGCACAAGGCATGACACAAAGGGGATCCAATGGTGTTTATTCACTAAATGAAGCAATCTTTACCTTTCCTATGTTAGGTAGATGTTTTCAGAAGGTAGTGTTACTATCTGTATAGATTGCTTCTCTTCGTATGATGATAGATACACAGGCTTCAAACCTGGATTTACTTGAGAAAATGAAAGTTCCTTTCATATGTTTTAACGATTGAAGCCCTACTTTCAAGTTTTGATGCGATTGTCAATATATCTTCTGACAGGCTTAGCAAATATGCTGTTTTCATTTGCCTTGGCATATTATCTTACCATGATGGCACAAGTCACTGACAAGCCAGTCCCTGACAGAAAAGTGTGATCAAACACTCAGCAAAAGTACTACTTTCCTGAACAATAAGGCACCATCTGCTCTCAGATCTCCTGGCAGAATTTTTTTTGAGGGAAATGGATTGAAGAAAGAAGGAGCACCACATTACAAAATGGCTTAAAAACAGTGTAACAGAGAGCTGGGGTAACAAGAAAAGAAGCGAAGGTGTAATGCTTCACGTCGACAGAAATGTGTTCCATTTCAACTTTATTTTCTGTTTGCCAATGTGTCACACATGACGTGAAATGCCATATAATTACATTATGTCGTTATACTTGTTTCTATGTAATTTTAAAGGACTCAAGTTCTACCTCCTATTGATTTTGGTGTATGTGATATCCAAGCATAATTTCCTATTACTATTCACTTTCTGAAGACTGATATTTGGGGTAGGATTTCCAATCTTTTGCCATATTATCAGTTCAGTTCAGTCACTCAGTCATGTCTGACATTTTGTGACCCCATGAATTGCAGCACACCAGGCCTCTCTAGCCATCACCATCTCCCAGAGTTCACTCAAACTCAGGTCCATCAAGTCAGTGATGCCATCCAGCCATCTCATCCTCTGTCATCCCCTTCTCCTCCTGCCCCCAGTCCCTCCCAGCATCAGAGTCTTTTCCAATGAGTCAACTCTTTGCATGAGGTGGCCAAAGTACTGGAGTTTCAACTTTAGCATCATTCCTTCCAAAGAAATCCCAGGGCTGATCTTTAAAATGCACTGGTTGGATCTCCTTGCAGTTCAAGGGACTCTCAAGAGTCTTCTCCAACACCACAGTTCAAAAGCATCAATCCTTCGGTGCTCAGCTTTCTTCACAGTCCAACTCTCACATCCATACATGGCCACTGGAAAAACCATAGCCTTGACTAGATGGACCTTTGTTGGCAAAGTAATGTCTCTGCTTCTGAACATGCTATCTAGGATGGTCATAACTTTTCTTCCAAGGAGTAAGTGTCTTTTAATTTCATGGCTGCAATCACCATCTGCAGTGATTTTGGAGCCCCCAAAATGAAGTCTGACACTGTTTCCACTGTATCCCCATCTCTTTCCCATGAAGTGATGGGACCGGATGCCATGATCTTTGTTTTCTGAATGTTGAGCTTTAAGCCAACTTTTTCACTCTCCCCTTTCACTTTCATCAAGAGGATTTTGAGTTCCTCTTCACTTTCTGCCATAAGGGTGGTGCCATCTGCATATCTGAGGCTATCAATATTTGTCCTGGCAATCTTGATTCCAGCTTGTGCTTCTTCCAGCCCAGCGTTTCTCATGATGTACTCTGCATATAAGTTAAATAAGCAGGGTGACAATATACACCCTTGACGTACTCCTTTTCCTATTTGGAACCAGTCTGTTGTTCCATGTCCAGTTCTAACCGTTGCTTCCTGACCTGCATAGAGGTTTTTCAAGAGGCAGGTCAGGTGGTCTGGTATTCCCATCTCTTTCAGAATTTTCCACAGTTTATTGTGACCCACACAGTCAAAGGCTTTGACATAGTCAATAAAGCAGAAATAGATGTTTTTCTGGAACTCTCTTGCTTTTTTGATGATCCAGTGGATGTTGGCAATTTGATCTCTATCTCCTTTAATAAATGTAACAATGTAATAATCAGTAGCATTTATCAAGTGTTTTCTGTGTACTAAGCTGGTAAATGTGGTCAATGCTTTAACTGCACTAGCTCATTATAGAAAAGAGGAAACTGAGGCTCTGAGGTGTTAAGAAACAATCAAGGAGTCAGAGTTTGTTAGTTGGCTAAAGTTTTTAACCATTATACAGTCATGTTTTGACCTCTTCTGTATGCTAACTTTAATTGAAATTCTTGAAATAGTTGTAAGAAATAATCTTCCATACTTCTAAAATGTATACTTGTGAAATAATCTGTTCTCTAACCTGAAATTTTGTAGAACTATAGGAACTAAATTAATTATAGAACTAAAATACTCTAGAAGAGCACTTTCTTTAATAAAATTAAAAAGCATATCATCATATATTCATATATGTAGAAAGATTATACTTGTATGCTTCAATAAAAGTGATGACCAGAAGCTTTTATGGAGAATATTAAAAACCAGTGGTCATTTCAATATGTCAATACTTTTAAAACTAATTGGTCCTAGAAACTAGAATTCCTTTTCACATAGATTAATTGGCTCTGTAGTTGAAGGAATATAGCATTTATAGAATATATCCAGTACCATTTGTTGAGTCTAGATGTACTTGAACAAAAGGAAACTGTTTTTTACAGTAATTCAGCATGTCTTGATGAGACAGGTATGCAATAGCTGAGAACACGTGAGTTTATGGTCAGAGTACAATAAACGACCCAGCAATTAGGAGAAAAAAGAGATCCTTTAACATCCAAAGTAGCTGAGTGAGACTTGATAGAAGAGAATCATCTCCTATAGAAAGCAGCAGGTCATCCTTGGACACATTATTTAAATTCTCTGAGCCTCAGTTTCCTCAACTACATATGGGAATTATAATGACTGAAATCATGAAGCTGTTATGCATTTAGATGTGACAACCTAAGTTATCACTTAGAAAAGCCCCTCACATGCAGTAGATGATCAATAGATGTTGAATTTGAGCTGTGTCTTAAAGAAACAAAAACTCCAAACTCCAGGTTGACCTCAACTTACTCATTCAATTATTATCTTCGAGATTTTGGATGACTGAATTTTTTTTCCCACAACTCTTCTTTCCTCCCTTTGGAACTCTTCATCAAATTTAATTTAGACCTTCTCAAGTGAAAGTGGAAGTCACTCAGTCATGTCCAACTCCTTGTGATCCCATGAATTATATTGCCCATGGAATTCTCCAGGCCAGAATATTGGAGTGGGTAGCCTTTCCCTTCTCCAGGGGAATCTTCCCAACCAATCGTCCCTGGGATCAAAACCCAGGTTTCCCACATTGCAGGCAGATTCTTTACCAGCTGAGCCACCAGAGAAGCCCACAAATACAGGAGTAGGTAGCCCATTTCTTCTCCAGGGGATCTTTCTAACCCAGGTATCAAACCAGGGTCTCCTGCATTATAGGCAGATTCTTTACCAGCTAAGCTAAACCTTCTCAACCTGTAAGGAAAATCTGAATGCCTATGAAATAATACTTTGTCTATGGAACACACCTATTTGGGGAGTGCCTATCAAATATACCTTCTTTACATATTATTTTTTACACCTGGGCTTTAATTTTATCATGTTTCCTGGCCTCTAAATGAAAACCCCTGAATGTGGTCCCACCACATTGCTCCATGCCACTCATTTAGTCATTCATCAAACACTAAGCAATGAGCAAAATAAACTAAGTCCAAACTCTCATGGAACTTGCATTCTACTTGAAAACAGACAATAAATAAACACATTAAATATAGGATATATTATGTGATAAGTGTTAAGGATAAATATAAGTAATAGTAAGAGTGTACAGTGTAGTCAAAAGCATTGACATGAGAAGGAGGAAAGTGTTTCTTTGAACATTTACAAATCTAAACAAAGTGAACAGAGATTTTGAGAGAATATAGGAGGAAAGGATTTCTTATAGGGAGATGGGTCCCATGAAACAGCTCCATATCAGAAGTATCCTAAAAGCCATCTAGTATGGCTGGAGCAGGGCGAGAGATGGGAGTATGGCAGGAAATGAGATAGGAGGGATCCAAAAGGGCATGGATTGAGATGCGAAGCTTCTAAGTGGGTTTGGGTGGAAGAGTTAGGGGGTATGACTTGTGCTTTAAAGAGTCACTCTAGCCTCTGTGAGGATAAGCTACGGTGGTATCCTGGTACCAGGTGGAAGCAAGGAGACCAGTGAAGGCCAGTGAAGCACTGCCAGGTGCTGAGAGCAGCAGCAGTCCATGTGATAGGTGACATGAGATCAGCCCAGAATGCAAGAGTAATGGTTTCTGGCCAAATTCAAAATATCTTTGGAAGGGGGCTCCTCAGATGCTGACGCAGCATGAAAAGGAGTCAGGGGAGATTGCAACATCTTGGCCTGGCCAAACCTTATTCAGGAAGGAGGATTTCTCTAAGATTATAAGCCCTTAAATTGCAGTAAGAACCCAAGTCCTGTTCATCCATTTCTAACATCTTTCTAGCACATCATCTTCACTTTCCAAATTTGAACCATGAGAATGGGGGAAACAGAAGAGAAAGGAGGGCCAATCAAATAACATATAAACCCCTTACTGCAATCTATGTCAAGCCTACATAATACTAATAGTTGAATTGCATATATTAGATAGGAAAAGATAGGAATTCTGTACCTTTCTCACTAATAATATTATGCAGGGGTGGGGTGCTTATTAGATCATCAAAATCTAAAGGCCTATTGATTTAATAGGGTATTCTATTTAGTTTCCTGGAAATGAATGGAGCTGCCTTACCTCATAAAGAATGTGCTGCAAACTTTAGGGTAAGAGTGACAAATTTGAGGGTTTTTTAATCTAAGTTTCTATTATTCTTTTTATCAGGCAAGTCCATGTGAGTATTAAATAATAACTCAGTCCCTTAGAGTTACTCTGTATTTTCTAAGAAGGTTCATATAGTACAGTGTAAGAGAACCTGGATTTTGAAAAAAGGGTGCCATTTGACACTCATTGTTGTGTGACACTAGCTTGACTCTGGATTCACCTAAGCCTCATTTTCCTCATCAGTTAAATTAGAATAATAATGTTAATAGTACCTCTAATAATTTCAAAGCACTTAACCTAGGTCCTATATTAATAACAGCTCTGCATATATGTTAGATTTCAATTTTCTAATTTAATTTCTAAGTACTAAGAAGAAGCAAACACACCAAAAAGGCAGTCATATTAACTAAAAGTGTCTCTCTCTTCTTTCACACTTTCAGCCCACGTGAGCCTGCAGATGTGTCTGGGGAAGCATTTCATGAACAAATAATTTGCATAAAATCATCTGTGCTTCTTCAAACTTGTGCAAATATTCAGTTTGGATCCCATTCAAATTTCAAGCTCAAGTTCCTGCCAATTTTATGTTAGCAAAACAGGCTTGTTCATCTTAGTTAGAAGCCTCACAAAATGATCCATCACTTAAGAGATTACTCACACTCACAGGGAGATACTGAGGCATCATCCCAAATCAAAGATATACAAATTGGGTCCATTTTGCATTGGAAATCTGAGTAAGCAAGGCAATTTTACTTTTGTCCTATGTCAGTGGTTTGCGGTAGAAGGAGCCACAACACTTACCAGTCCCTGACCTGGCTCCTCAACCTGACAGACATTATAGCAGAATAAGAAACCCTCCCTGTAACTCAGGCTTCCTGGGAGCCAGGCAACAACAGATGCTTTGCATTTGAGCTACTCCTGCATGCCGCCTCCTGAATTTATCATCTCTATTCATTTTCTGCCACACATTGAAATTCTGACTTGCACTGAAAGCCATCCTGATCTGCACAAGATTGCCTATTTTGTTGCCATTCACTGAAGTGATAATGATTCAATGTACCTAACTGACAAAAGCTCTCTCAGAGCATCTCACTGCTCAGCACCGTTGCCTCAGTCAGTTCCACTCTTCTCATTTCCAAAGGGAGAGGACTAGGGTTATTAGTTCAGTGTTCCACTGGTACCTGAAAAATTCATCATCATCATCATCATCAAGATGAATGGGAATCTGGTCTTACAATCACATTTTTTAATTTCATGTGTTAACCAAGAACATATGGCATCCCTGGTGAAATTTACTTTGAAGGATTGTTTTAGACTTTGATATTTCCTATACCTTTTGAAGGCTTTTGGAATTTCCTTGGCCTTTGTTATTAAAAGCATACAATTTTAAAAGACCCTGTGGTTAAGTCTGCAATGAAAAGAGCCATGAAAGAGAAATAATGGAAGAAAGACTTTTAAAAGCAACAGTGAAAAAAATCACAGCAGGTTAAAAATAATGAAATGTGTTTTCATCTATGGGATTTTAATCAATGTATTTTTGTTTGTATTCTTGGCTGTAAACATATTCTAAACTGGGTTATTGCATACAGATTGAGGCCAATAAATATTAACTAGTAAAGTTAGGGTAGTTCCTATTGGCAAGTAGCAACTTAAGTGAGACCATGTCAGGAAAGTCTATGGATTTTTAATTGCATTGTGTAGTGAAAAGTGAAAGGACTAGAAATTCAGAGACATGGGTCCAAATCCCACAGGTTCTACAACCTTGGGCAAATCTCTTGGTGCACAGTCAGTCAGACAAAAGGCAGTAAGCACCTACTTCATACTAAACACTGGCTTGAACAGTTGAATGGAAGGATGATTAGGACATAAAAACTACAGGCACAATTCACTGAAGAAAACTGATATGCACAATAATGTTAGAGTGAAGTAAAAAAACAACAACCCTGTGAGAGATCTTTGTGCTGTTTCAGTCTCCTTCCAAGTAGACTGTACTTCCTGTGAAATTAGGCATGCTGATATGACTTCTTTAACCAAGAGAAAATACACAGAAGTGACTTAAGCCATTTCTGATGAGGAGCTTGAAGAGCCAGTTCCTGATTTCCCATGTCCCTTTCCCTCTGATGTGCAATCATGGAAGCACATGTCAAGGTCAATTTTCCATCAGCCTTTGACCCTGAGTGACCACCCTGAGGAAAGCCCTACCTGCTGATCCTCAAGACGGTTATGAGGAGAAAGAAACCTCAGTTGTTCTAACCCTCTGAGGTTTTGTCCACAGCACAACCTAGCCCACTCTGATTTGGATGCTGTATTAGCAACATGAATCAGATACTGGGAAACTATAAAGAAGAGTCAGTTAAAGAAGAGTAAGGCTAGAAGCCCTGCTGTAAGAATCCTACAGGCCCTCCAGAAGTGATGAGCTCTGGCCTAGTTCTTAAAGAATACGTGGCTTTAGATAGTCAGAGAAGGAATATGGAACCTGAGGTAGATAAAATAGTGGGCTGAAAGTATACAGCCGGGAAATCACGTGTCTTTCTTGCTGGCTATGTGATGGGGCTGGAGCTCAGTGCTGGCACTGTCTGGTGATGAGACAAGGAAGGGTAAGTTGTAACTAGAATATTTCTGGAATTTTAATTTTGATATGATTTTATTTTTTAAAGAATATCACCAAATATTTTAATAGATGTGTTTATTACCTAATACACATAAGACTAAAAATATTTTGATCTGGGCAACTGAAATATTCATTTTAAAAAGAAGGTATTTGTACAAAATGGTGTTACTTGGAAGAGGAAAATAGAGTTTTTGCTCTAAGCATCATAAACTTACGCCTTCCAAGACACATTCTGAATTAGGCAGTACTTTCTATTTTGCTTAGCAGAAATTTTCACCTGAGAAGATCAGTAAAGGTTTAGCTTATATACATAAATTTGAAAGAAGAGGTGCTTCTGCTATTCAAAAGTCTTGTCTTAAGCCTCTGCCCAACTTTCAAAGCCTAGACAATTAGAAATTCACATCAAAGAATAAGGAAACATTGGGTGTTTGTTAGAGTAAGTTGATACAATATCTGTGTTCTAAATGTGAGATGTAGATATTTTGCTTTGCTTCTTCCTTTTGCAAATTGGGGATTGAAATAGAAGAAAGAAAATTGCTAGGAGGAGATTTAAAAGAGGCCCAGTTTTCACTTGCTATTTTAACTAATTTTCCTAACCAATATTTTCTCTCCTGTGCTTGTAGCTAATTTACCTTTCAGTATTGTTTGGTCTTTAAAAAACTGGTTAGAAAGCAATTTTAATTAATTTTCATTGCAGTATAGTTGCTTGATAATGTTGTTCGGTTCTGTTGTATAGCAAAGTGAATCAACCACACATGTACATATATCTACTGTTTAAATTTCCTTCCCATTTAGGCCACCACGGATCACTGAGTAGGATTCCCTGTGCTAAACAGTAGGTTCTCATTAGTTGTCTATTTTATACATAGTATTGTATGTATGTCAATCCTGATCTCCCAGTTTGCCCATTTCCCCACTTCTACCCTTGGTAACCATAAGTTTGTTATTCATTTTGGTATAATTTGCAAGAATAGTATAAACTACCTTCATATATACTTTATCAAATTCATTAACTATTCATATTTTCCTCTATTTTATCTCTTTTTCATTAGAGATGTGAATCAAGAGATGTATATACTTCTATTTATATGCAAATTATTTATTCTGAACCTATTGAGTAGAGAGAAGACAATATGTTCCCTTACTAATACATTTCATAGTATGTTTATAAAGAATAAAAACATCCTCTTCCATAACCACGATGCAATTATAAAAATCAGGAAATTTTATATTGATACAATATCATTATCTAGCTCATAGTCCATATCCCAAGTCTTATAAACTGTTCCAACAATGACCTTTGTAAGTATTTTTCTGATGACCCAAAATCAAAATTAGTATCACATATTGCATTTATTTATAATGTATTTTTGATCTAGAAGAGTTTCTTGGCCTTCTCTATGTTCCTTGGCATTGGCATTTTGGAATATGTATGTGTATGTTTATATAGATATTATTAATAATACAGAATAATATTCAAATATAGAAAATAAGAAAATTCTTCCACTTACAACAACATAAATGGACTTTGAAGGCATTATGTTAAATGAGATAAACCAGATAGAAAAACACTGTATAATTTCATATGCATGTGGAATATGGAAAAAAAAAAAAATGCTCCTAGAAACAGAGCAGATAGGTGGTTGACAAAGGCAGTGGGGGGTGGGGGGTGGTGAATGAAGATGGTCAATAGGTGCAAACTTCCAGTTATAAGATAAGTAAGTCCTGGGGGTGTAATGTACATCAGGGCTACTATGTTTAATCATACTGTCATTTGAAAGCTGCTAATCGAGTAGGCCTTAAAAGTTCTCATCACAAGAAAAACAAACAAACAAACATGTAACTATGTGTTCAGTTCAGTTCAGTCGCTCAGTCGTGTCTGACTCTTTGCGACCCCATGAATCACAGTGCACCAGGTCTCCATGTTCATCACCATCTCCCGGAGTTCAGTCAGACTTAAGTCCATCGAGTCCATGATGCCATCCAGTCATCTCTGTCGTCCCCTTCTCCTCCTGCCCCCAATCCCTCCCAGCATCAGAGTCTTTTCCAATGAGTCAACTCTTCTTATGAGGTGGCCAAAGTACTGGAGTTTCAGCTTTAGCATCATTCCTTCCAAAGAAATTCCAGGGTTGATCTCCTTCAGAATGGACTGGATGGATCTCTGTGCAGTCCAAGGGACTCTCAAGAGTCTTCTCCAACACCATAGTGATGGATATTAACTGAACTTACTGTAGTAATCATTTTGCCATATCCGCCGGTGCACTTAAGTGCAGGCGGTGTGTTGGCAGCGGTGGCAGCCGGTGCACTTAAGCGTGGTGTAGAGCTACCCCACGTCCCAGGTCAGGGGCAGCAGCCTAGAGTGCCAGGCTGCAATGGCACAGGAACAGCCTAGAGGAGCCACCTCGCATCAGAGGCCAGGGGTGGCGCCCAAGGCCAGGGGCGGCAGCAGGAAGGAGCAACCCCATACCCGAGGCCAGGGCGGCGACCTGGAGGAGCAACCCCACGACCAAGGCCAGGGGCAGCGGCTGGGAGGAGCAACCCTACGTCCAAGGACTGGTGGCTGTATGGGCGAAGGAGGACCTAGAGGAGCCATACCACGTTGAAATCAGGAAGGGCAGCTGGAGGAGATACCCCTCATGCAAGGTAAAGAGCAGTGGCTGTGCTCTGCTAGAGCAGACATGAAGAAATACTGAACGCCCAAGGTAAGAGAAACGCAAGTAAGATGTTAGGTGTTGGCTAGAGGGCATCAGAGGGCAGACACACTGAAACCATACTCACAGAAAACTAGTCAATCTAATCACACTAGGACCACAGCCTTGTCTAACTCAATGAAACTAAGCCATACCTGAGGGGCAACCCAAGACAGGCGGGTCATGATGGAGAGGTCTGACAGAATGTGGTCCACTGGAGAAGGGAATGGCAAGCCACTTCAGTATTCTTGCCTTGAGAACCCCATGAACAGTATGAAAAGGCAAAATGATAGGATACTGAAAGAGGAACTCCCCAGGTCAGTAGGTGCCCAATATGCTACTGGAGATCAGTGGAGAAATAACTCCAGAAAGAATGAAGGGATGGAACCAAAGCAAAAACAATACCCAGCTGCGGATGTGAATGGTGTTGGAAGCAAGGTCCGATGCTGTAAAGAGCAATATTGCATAGGAACCTGGAATGTCAGGTCCATGAATCAAGGCAAATTGGAAGTGGTCAAACAGGAGATGGCAGAAGTGAATGTAGATATTCTAGGGATCAGTGAACTAAAATGGACTGGAATGGGTGAATTTAACTCAGATGACCATTCATTCTACTACTGTGGGAAGGAATCCCTCAAAAGAAGTGGAGTAGCCATCATGGTCAACAAGAGAGTCTGAAATGCAGTACTTGGATGCAGTCTCAAAACGACAGAATGAACGCTGTTCATTTCCAAGGCAAACCATTCAATATCACAGTAACCCAAGTCTATGCCCCAACCAGTAATGCTGAAGAAGCTGAAGTTGAACAGTTCTGTGAAGACCTACAAGACCTTTTAGAACTAACACCCAAAAAAGATGTCCTTTTCATTATAGGGGACTGGAATGCTAAAGTAGGAAGTCATGAAACACCTGGAGTAATAGGCAAATTTGAATGAAGCAGGGCAAAGACTAATAGAGTTTTGCAAAGAATATGCACTGGTCATAGCAAACACCCTCTTCCAACAACACAAGACTCTACACATGGACATCACCAGATCGTCAACACTGAAATCAGATTGATTATATTCTTTGCAGCTCTATACAGTCAACAAAACCAAGACCAGGAGCTGACTGTGGCTCAGATCATGAACTCCTTATTACCAAATTCAGACTGAAACTGAAGAAAGCAGGGAAAACCGCTAGACCATTCAGGTATGACCTAAATCAAATCCCTTATGATTATACAGTGGAAGTGAGAAATAGATTTAAGGGCCTAGATCTGATAAAGAGGATGACTGATGATCTATGGAATGAGTTTCATGACACTGTACAGGAGACAGGGATCAAGACCATCCCCATGGAAAAGAAATGCAAAAAAGCAAAATGGCTGTCTGGGGAAGACTTACAAATAGCTGTGAAAAGAAGAGAAGTGAAAAGCCAAGGAGAAAAGGAAAGATATAAGCATCTGAATGCAGAGTTCCAAAGAATAGCAAGAAGAGATAAGAAAGCCTTCTTCAGCGATCAGTGCAAAGAAATAGAGGAAAAGAACAGAATGGGAAAGTCTAGAGATCTCTTCAAGAAAATTAGAGATACCAAGGGAACATTTCATGCAAAGACGGGCTCGATAAAGGACAGAAATGGTCTGGACCTAACAGAAGCAGAAGATATTAAGAAGAGATGGCAAGAATACACAGAAGAACTGTACAAAAAGATCTTCATGACCCGGATAATCACAATGGTGTGATCACTCATCTAGAGCCAGACATCCTGGAATGTGAAGTCAGTGGGCCTTAGAAAGTATCACTACGAACAAAGCTACTGGAAGTGATGGAATTCCAGTTGAGCTGTTTCAAATCCTGAAAGATGATGCTGTGAAAGTGTTGCTCTCAATATGCCAGTAAATTTGGAAAACTCAGCAGTGGCCACAGGACTGGAAGAGGTCAGTTTTCATTCCAATCCCAAAGAAAGCAATCCCAAAGAATGCTCAAACTACTGCACAATTGCACTCATCTCACACACTAGTAAAGTAATGTTCAAAATTTTCCAAGCCAGGCTTTAGCAATACGTGAACCATGAACTTCCTGATGTTGAAGCTATTTTTAGAAAAGGCAGAGGAACCAGAGATCAAATTGCCAACATCCGCTGGATCATGGAAAAAGCAAGAGAGTTCCAGAAAAACATCTATTTCTGCTTTATTGATTATGCCAAAGCCTTTGACTGTGTGGGTCACAATAAACTGTGGAAAATTCTTCAAGAGATGGGAATACCAGACCAGCTGACCTGCCTCTTGAGAAATCTGTGTGCAGGCTAGGAAACAACAGTTAGAACTGGACATGGAACAACAGACTGGTTTCAAATAGGAAAAGGAGTATGTCAAGGCTGTATATTGTCACCCTGCTTATTTAACTTCTATGCAGAGTACATCATGAGAAACGTTGGACTGAAGGAAACACAAACTGGATTCAAGATTGCCAGGTGAAATATCAAGAACTTCAGATATGCAGATGATACCACCCTTATGGCAGAAAGTGAAGAGGAACTAGAAAGTCTCTTGATGAAAGTGAAAGAGGAGAGTGAAAAAGTTGGCTTAAAGCTCAACGTTCAGAAAACGAAGATCATGGCATCTGGCTCCATCACTTCATGGGAACTAGATGGGGAAACAGTGGAAACAGTGTCAGACTTTATTTTGGGGGGCTCCAAAATCACTGCAGATGGTGATTGCAGCCATGAAATTAAAAGACGCTTACTCCTTGGAAGAAAACGTATGACCATCCTAGATAGCATATTCCAAAGCAGAGACATTCCTTTGCCAACTAAGGTCCGTCTAGTCAAGGCTATGGTTTTGCCAGTAGTCATGTGTGGATGTGACAGTTGGACTGTGAAGAAGGCTGAGCGCTGCAAAGTTGATCCTTTTGAAATGTGGTGTTGGAGAAGACTCTTGAGAGTCCCTTGGACTGCAAGGAGATCCAACCAGTCCATTCTGAAGGAGATAAGCCCTGGGATTTCTTTGGAAGGAATGATGCTAAAGCTGAAAGTCCAGTACTTTGGCCACCTCATGGAAGAGTTGACTCATTGGAAAAGACTCTGATGCTGGGAGGGGTTGGGGGCAGGAGGAGAAGGGGACAACTGAGGATGACATGGCTAGATGGCATCACTGACTCAATGGACTTGAGTCTGAGTGAACTCTGTGAGTTGGTGATGGACAGGTATGCCTGGCGTGCTGCGATTCATGGGGTCGCAAAGAGTCGGACACGACTAAGCGTCTGAACTGAACTGACACGAACCAAATCACTATGTATTCCTTATGTACTCCTTACATTAATACAGTGCTACATCTCAATTATAACGCAATAAAGCTTGGAAGGGAGAAATAATGTGTCACCAATTCAAGGATATTACATATTCCTTTCAGTGCAGTTACTTATATAATTCATGAGTATTTTAATAAAAATTAACAAATCTTTCATACAATCAAAGATCTGAATGATAATAATTTCATTCCTTTACCTCTTATTATCTGAAATATATATTACTTGAACAGTGAACAAATGGTTTTATTAAAGGTGAGGCTATTATTCTGTTAGAACTGAGGTGGAGTTATAACACTTTGCAAGGGGATAAAAAGCAATTTAGTGAGATTGTTCTATCTCATTTAGATTTCAATAATGTGTTTTTATTAAATGATGGGGGAAAAAAAGCTTAATAAGAAAAGCATCAATAACCTGGTCTACTGTTTTGTCTAAGGGAATTAGGGATGTAGTTCTCCTTAAGATTAATGTTAATGTCTGCCATTTACAGTTGTTTAGCATGGAAATGTATGGTGTTTAATGATTTACATTTTTTTTTTTTTTCTTTTTAATATATTTTTTGTTGAAGGATAATTGCCTTACAGAATTTTGCTGCTTTCTCAAACTTCACCATGAACCAGCCATACATATATCACTGCCCTTTTGAACCTTCTCACATCTCCCTCCCATCCCAGCCCTTTAGGTTGAGTTTCCTGAGCCATACAGCAAATTTATTTGACTATCTATTTTACATATGATAATGTAAGTTTCCATGTTGCTCTTTCCATACATCTCACCCTCTCCTCCCCTCTCCCCATGTCCGTAAGTCTATTCTCTATGTCTGTTTCTCCATTGCTGCCCTGTAAATAGTTCTTCAGAACCATTTTTCTAGATTCTTCATATGTGCATTAGAATATGATATACTTATCTTTCTCTTTCTGACTCACTTCACTCTGTATAACAGGTTCTAGGTTCATCCAACCCATCAGAACTGACTCAAAAGTGTTCCTTTTTATGGCTGAGTAATATTCCATTGTATATGTTTACCACAATTCTTTATCCACTCAACTGTCAATGGACATATATGTTGCTTCAATGTTCTAGCTATTGTAAATAGCGCAGCAGTGAACAATGGGATACATGGTACCTTTTTCAATTTTGATTTCCTCGGGATATATGCCTAGGAGTGGGATTGCTGGGTCATATGGTGGTTTTATTCCTAATATTCTAAGCAATCTCCATACCAACATCTATAGTGTCTGTATCAATTTACATTCCCATCAACAGTGCAAGAGTGTGGCCTTTTATCCACACCCTCTCCAGCATTTATTGTTTATAGACTTTTTGATCATGGTCATTCTGATTGGTGTGAGGTGATATCTCATTGTGGTTTTGATTTGCATTTCTCTAATAATGAGTGATGTTGAGCATATTTTCATGTGTCTTTTAGCCATCTGTATGTCTTCTTTGAAGAAATGTCTGTTTTGATCTTTTTACCACTTTTTGATTGGGTTGTTTTCCTAATATTGAGTTGTATGAGCTGCTTGTATATTTTGGAAATTAATCCTTTGTCAGTTTCATTTGCTATTATTTTCTCTAATTTAGAGGGTTTTCTTTTCACATTGTTTATAGTTTCTTTTGCTATGAAAAAGCTTTTAAGCTTAATTAGATCCCACTTGTTTACTTTTGTTTTTATTTCTGTTACATTAGGAGGTGGGTCATAGAGGATGTTGCTTTGATTTATGTCATCAAGTGTTCTGCCTATGTTTTCCTCTAAGAGATTTCTAGATTCTAGTTTTACATTTGGGTCTTTAATCCATTTTGAGTTTATCTTTGTGTGTGGTGTTAGGAAGTGCTGTCATTTCATTCTTTCACATGTAGCTGTCCAGTTATCCCAGCACCATTTATTGAAGAGGCTTTCTTTGCCCCATTGTATAGTCTTATCTCCTTTATCAAAAAGAAGGTACCCATAGGTGCATGGATTTATTTCTGGGCTTTCTATCTTGTTCCATTGGTCTATATTTCTGTTTTTGTGGCAGTGCCATACTGTCTGGATGACTGTAGCTTCGTAGTATAATCTGAAGTCAGGAAGGTTGATTCCTCCAGTTTCATTCTTTTTGCTCAAGACTGCTTTGGCTATTCAAGGTCTTTTGTATTTCCATAAGAATTGTGAAATTTTTTTCTAGTTCTGTGAAAAATGCTGAGGAATTGTACTGAATCTGTAGATTGCATTTAGCAGTATAGTCATTTTCACAATATTGATTCTTCTTACCCAGGAACATGGACTATCTCTCCATCTGTTTGTCATCTTTGATTTCTTTCATCAGTCTTTTAATTTTCTGTGTACAGTTTTTTCATCTCCTTAGATATGTTTATTCCTATATATTTAATTCCTTTTGTTGCAATAGTGAATGGGATTGATTCCTTAATTTCTCTTTCTGATTTTTCATTTTTATTATATAGAAATGCAAGTGATTTCTGTATATTGATTTTTCATCCTGCAACTTTGCTAAATTCACTGATTAAGTCTACTACTTTTCTGATACTATATTTAGAGTTTTCTAGATATAGTATCATGTCATCTGCAAACCGTGAGAACTTTACTTCTTCTTTTCTAATCTGGATTCCTTTTATTTTTTTCTTCTCTGATTGCTGTAGCTAGGACTTCCAGAACTATGTTGAATAATGGTGGCAAAAGTGGACATCCTTGTCTTGTTCCTGATCTTAGGGGGATACTTTCAGTGTCTAACCATTGAGAATAATGTTTGCTCTAGGTTTATCTTATATGGCCTTTCCTATGTTGAGGTAGGTTCCTTCTATGCCCATTTTTTGAATAGTTTTAATCATAATGGGTGCTGAATTTTGTCAAAGGCTTTTTCTGCATTTATTGAGATAATCATATGGTTTTTATCTTTTAGTCTGTTAATATGGTGTATCACATTGATTGATTTGTGTATATTAAAGAATCCTTGAATTCCTGGAATAAACCCAACTTGATCATGGTGTATGAGCTTTTGATGTGTTGCTGAATTCCGTTTGCTAAAGTTTTGTTGAGGATTTTTGCATCTATGTTCATCAGTGATATTGGCCTGTACTTTTCTTTTTGTGTGTTGTCTTTGTCAGGTTTTGGTTTCAGGGTAATGGTGGCCTCATAGGATGAGTTTGGAAGTGTTCCTTCCTCTGAAGTTTTTTGAAAGAGTTTTAGAAGGCTAAGCATTAGCTCTTCTCAGTATGTTTGACAGAATTCTCCTGTGAAGTCATCTGGTCCCGAGCTTTTGTTTTTGGGAGAATTTTGATCACAGCTTCAATTTCAGTGCTTGTAATTGGGTTGGCCATAATTTCTGTTTCTTCCTGGTTCAGTCTTGGAAGATTGAACTTTTCTAAGAATCTATCCATTTATTCCAGGTTATCTATTTTATTGCCGTATAGCTGTTCATAATAGTCTCTTACAATCCTTTGTATTTCTTCACTGTCTGTTGTAACCTCTCCGTTTTCATTTATAATTTTGTTGACTTGATTCTGCTCTCTTTTTCTCTTGATGAGTCTGGCTAAAGGTATGTTAATTTTGTTTAACTCCTCAAAAAACCAGCTTATAGTTTTATTGATCTTTACTATTGTTTCTTTCAATTCTTTTTCATTTGTTTCTGCTCAGATCTTTATGATTTCTTTCCTCCTACTATTTTTTTTTCTTGTTCTTTTCCCAGTGGTTTTAGGTGTAAAGTTAGGTTGTCTATTCCATGTTTTCTTGTTTCTTGAGGTAGGATTGTATTGCTATAAATTTCCCTCTTAGAACTGCTTTTGTTGCATCCCATAGGTTTTGAGTTGTCATGTTTTCATTGCCATCTGTTTTGAGAAATTTTTTTATTTCCCTTTGATTTCTTCAGTAACCTGTTGGTTATTTAGAAATGTGTTGTTTAATTTCCATGTGTTTGTGGTTTTTACAGTTTTTTTCTGTAATTGCTATTTAGTCTCATAGTGTTGTGGTCAGAGGAGATGCTTGATATGATTTCAATTTTCTTAAATTGACCTAGGTTTGATTTGTGAACCAAGATGTGGTCTGTCCTGGAGAACGTTCCATGTGCACTTGAGAAGAAGGTGTACTCCTCTGCATTTGAATGAAATGTCCTGAAGATATCAATGAGATCCATCTTAGCCAATGTATCATTTCAGACTTGTGTTTCCTTAATTTTCTGTTTTGATGATCTATTTATTGGTGTGAGTGGGGTGTTAAAGTCTCCCATTATTATTGTGTTATTGTCAATTTCTCCTTTTATGTCTGTTAATGTTTATCTTATGTATTGAGGTGCTCCTTTGTTGGGTGCATAAATATTTACAATTGTTATGTCTTCCTCTTGGATTGATCCCCGATCATTATGCAGTGTTCTTCCTTATCTCTTGTAATCTTTTTTTAAGGTCTATTTTGTCTGATATGAGGATTTCTACTCCAGATTTCTTTTGCTTCCCATTTGCATGGAATATATTTTTCCATCCTCTCATTTTCAGTCTATGTGTGTCTTGAGGTCTGAAGTGGGTTTCTTGTAGACAGCATATATATAGGTCTTGTTTTGTTTTTGTTTTTTTTTAATCCATTCAGCCAGTCTATGTCTTTTAGTTGGAGTGTTTAGTTCATTTACAGTTAAAGTAATTATTGATACATGTTTTCTTATTGCCATTTTCTTAATTGTTTGGGGTTGATTTTGTAGATCTTTTTTCCTTCTCTTGCATTTCTTGACTATATAAGTCCCTTTAACATTTGTTGTAAAGCTGGTTTGGTGGTACTGAATTCTCTTAACTTTTGCTTGTCTGAAAAGCTTTTGATTTCTCTATCAATTTTGAATGAGATCCTAGTTTGGTACAGTAATCTTGGTTGTAGATTTTTCCTTTCAGTACTTTAAATATACCCTGTCATTCCCTTCTGGCCTGCAGAGTTTCTGCTGAAAGATCAACTGTTAAGCATATGGGGTTTCCCTTGTATGTTACTTGTTGCTTCTCCCTTGCTGCTTTTAATTTTCTTTCTTTGTGTTTAGTCTTTGTTAATTTGGTTAGTATGCATCTTGCCGTGTTTCTCCTTGGGTTTATCCTCTATGGGACTCTTTCTGCCTCTTGGACTTGATTGACTATTTCCTTTTCCATGTTGGGGAAATTTTCAACTATAATCTCTTCAAAAATTTCTCATACCCTTTATTTTTCTTTTCTTTATCTGGGACCCCTTTAATTTGAACATTGGTGTGTTTGATATGGTCCCAGAGGTCCCTGAGATTATGCTCAGTTCTTTTCACAAATTTTATTTTATTTTGCTCTTCAGAAGTTATTTCCACCATTTAATCTTCCAGCTCACTGATTCATTCTTCTGCTTCAGATAGTCTGCTATTGATTCCTTTCAGAGTATTTTTTAATTTCAGTAATTGTGTTGTTTATCTCTGTATGTTTATTCTTTAATTCTTCTAGGTCTTTGTTCATTGATCCTTGCATTTTCTCCATTTTGTTTTCAAGTTTTTTATCATCTTTACTATCATTATTCTGAATTCTTTTTCAGGTAGTTTGCCTATTTCTCTTCATTTATTTGGACGTCTGTGTTTCCAGTTTGTTCCTTCGTTAGTATAGTATTTCTCTGCCTTTTCATTATTTTTTTCTAACTTATTATGTCTGAGGTCACCTTTTCCCAGGCTTCAAGGCTGAATTCTTTCTTCCTTTTGGTTTCTGCCCTCCTAAGGTTGGTCCTGGAGAAGGCAATGGCAACCCACTCCAGTACTCTTGCCTGGAGAATCCCATGGATGGAGGAGCCTGGTAGGCTGTGGTCCATGGGTCACAAAGAGTCTGACATGACTGAGCAACTTTGCTTTCACTTTTCACTTTCACACATTGGAGAAGGAAATGGAAACCCACTCCAGTTCCTGCCTGGAGAATCCCAGGGACAGGGGAGCCTAGTGGGTTGCTGTCTATGGGGTCACACAGAGTCGGACACGACTGAAGCCACTTGGCAGCAGCAGCAGCAGCAGCAAGGTTGGTCCTGTGGTTTGTGGAAGCTTCATATAGGATGAGATTTGTGCTGAGTTTTTGTTTGTTTTTCCTCTGATGGACAAGGCTGAGTGAGGTCATAATCCTGTCTAATGATGATTAGGTTTGTATTTTTGTTTAGTTTTTTGCTTAGATGAGGTGTCCTGCTCAGTGTGCTATTGGTGGTTGGGTGATGCTGGGTCTTGTATTCAAGTGGTTTCCTTTGTGAGTTCTCACTATTTGATACTCCCTAGCATTTGTCTTGTGGTAGTCTAGGGTCTTGGAGTCAGTGCTCCTACTCCAAAGGCTCAGGGGTTGATCTTTGTAACCACTATGCTGGTCATGTTAGAGTCTGGACTACCAAGAACACTGCCTGAGAGTATTTCATCTGATCCTCGTTATGCCACCTGCAACATCAGTGACAATTCCATCCATTGCCGAATGTGACAAAGCTTTGCTCACAAGAACCAAGCCAGGCAGTTGGCAAGACACCCACACACAGTTGAGTGGCTAAAGCCCAACAGAAATTGCCAAAGGTGCCGGAGTGCATGGGGCAGCATGAAGCAGCAGCAGCATTAGAAAGACTGAGCACGCTAGGGTGTGGGGATGAAGGGGAGGGGACTCCACCGTGTACCTGGGGATCCTCCACCCTCTGCATTCTGGGACCTGGCCTGCTACTGACCACGTGGCTTGCTCAATTTCTATTTTAGGTTCCTTTGCAAAGTCCCTGTTGCCTTCTTATGGTGGTGTAGGTGGGTTAGGATGATTTACAATTCTAAAATAAGTTACTTGGCTGGGGAGCTCAAGTTGGTGGAGAAAGAGGACATAGAGCTCACATCTTCCCATGAACACATCAAAAATACATCCACATGTACTGGAAGAAAAACTCCTGGACAGCCAATTCTGTAAGAAAGATCCAGAAGTAATTGGGTAGGGAGGGAGGAAAAGTACTCATGTCAGTACCTGTGCCCCTGGGAGGAGACTCAGAGGAAAAAGGAAGTTACACACAGCCAGTCTGAGGAGTGAGAGGATGGAGGCATAGAATGGGTGTCCCAGTTTTGGGGTCTTATATGGAAGAGACAAAGCTCCTTGGCTGGTTAGAGTATAGCTGGGACAAATAGGCTGGGGAAGCCTGGACTCCACTTATGAGGAACACAACACATGTGGGTAACCTTTAAGGCACAGTGGAGAGAGAGCTGATCCAGCACCTGCTCGGTTTCTTGCATTGACCTTGCTGCACCACAGCCCAAGTAAAGCAAACAGTCCGGCCTAGCACACCCACACAACAGTATGGCTGTGAGTCTGGGGCAGCCACTGCAGGGGAATAGATTTCCCCGGGCCAGTGGTGACCCGATCCTTGGGCAGGCCCTGCGTGGGGCAAAGGTGGCAGTGTTGGTGTTTACTCGAGCAGTGTCCCCAGAAGCTTCCCAAATTTCTGACAGCAGCCATTCAACCACATCTCACCCCCGGACAGACACAGGCCACAAGGACCTGACCTACCCTGTGGAGTGATTCCGCAGCAAGACTGAAGCAGCAGAGGCTAGGGAGAATGATCAGCTGTGAAAGAGAAAGATTTTTGCCCCTGAGGCAGGGTGGAGAGATGCTTGCTGCTAGGTTTCCCAAAAATGCCTTGTCACAAACTCACCCCAAGCTAAGTGATTGCTTCAGCCACACTCAGTCCACGCCACAGTGCAGCAATGGATCTGGGGCATTCATGACTGGCGAAGACACTTGACTGTGGACACAAAGGTGACCAGTCCCAGGGCAGAGCCATAGGTTGAGTGGTCGTGGTCATTGCCAGCCTTTACTCAAATGGCACCTCAGAGGCAGCCCAATCTCTAATTAGAGGGGTTGGCAGTTCCTCCACAGCTAACCTCCTAAATACCTGCTGAGAGTCCATAGGAGACCTACCAGCCTTGTGGAGCAGTTATACAAGAGAGCAGCCGCAGCAGAATCCAGAGGGCAGTTGAGCAGCAGTGAGAGACAAAGGAGACTAGCACCTGAGGTTTCCTCTGAGTGGAGCCACATATACCTACACAGGCAGGACATCAGACCTCTGTTTATGCACAAGCCCGCTCACTTCAGTACTCCCTTCCTCTGGGACTAAGCTCCCAGTTAAGAGAGAGGGAAAAACACACGCTTAAATGGAACAAAGCCAGCTAGAGCCCAGCTCTCAGGATTTATGCTCCAGCAACTTGGAATCACACCCTAACAAAGCAATAACTGCCACGAGCAGACAGGAAGTTCCTACTCACATCTAGCGTTGGCTCTAGCCTCTCCATCTCCAATTCAGTTTAACCCCTACCAAGGTGATAGCTGCCAACCCACTCCAAGGAAAGAGAGGAATGGCATCCACATCAAATCCAACTCTCCCATAGAAGTCATTGGTCACACACAGTCTGTACAGGGACACTCTCACACAAGAACATCCCCTTAAGACCACAGTAGGGAACCGTTTGACCTAAATCCACAGATGCAGACAATATTAAGAAAAATGAAAATGTGCAATAACTACTCTCAATTGAATGAGCAAGAGAAAACCCTGAAAAAAATAATGAGACAAATAATTTACCAGATAAAGGATTAAAAACATTGGTAATAATGTTAACTGAATTAAGAAAAATAACTGATTTAAACAGTGAGCATTTTTAATAAGAAACTAAAAGCTATTTTAAATACCCAATCAAAAATGAATAATTCAATAGCTAAAAGTTTTTAAAATAGACTAAAAGAGATTACCAGCATACTAAGTGATACAGGAGGCTTCCCTGCTGGCTCAGATGGTAAAGAATCTGCCCACAATGCAGGAAACCTGGGTTCAGTTCTTCAGTAGGGAAGATCCCCTGGAGAGGGGAATGGTAACCCATTTCAGTATGCTCGCCTGGAGAATCACATGGACAGAGGAGCCTGAAAGGCTATAGTCCATGGGGTTGCAAAGAGTCAAAAACAACTGACTGACTAACACAGCTTAAATAGACCCACACCAAGACATATCATACTTAAAGTGGCAAAGGGCAAAAATAGAATCCAAATAGAGTGATATACAAGGAAATCCCCATAAGGCTATTAGCTGATTTCTCTACAGAAACTTTGCAGGCCAGAAGAGCTATGATATATTCAAAGTAGTGAAAGCAAAAAAATTTCAGTGTAAGATACTCCACCCAGCAAGTTATAATTGAGAACAAGAGACGACGTTAACTTCTCAGACAGAAAAAACTAAAAGAATTCAGCAATACTAAACCTACCCTAAAATTAATGTTACTGGGTCTTCTACAAATAAAAAAAACAAGAATCTATATGAGAGGGAAAATCCCACAAGGAATTGTAAATATATAGTAAGGACTAAGGATTAACCACTAAACAAGCCAGTATGTAGATTAAAAGAAAAGCTGTAAAAGCAACTATAACTACATTAAGCATGAAGATGTAAAATCAAAACACAAAACATCAAAACACAAAATGTGAGGGAGGGGAATAAAAAATGTCTATCTTTTAGATTACATTTGAACTTAAAATAACTATTGGTTTAAACAAGTTGGTATAAGTCAAATATATAAACTGCATGGTAGCCACAAATCAAAAACCTAAAGCAAATACACAAAAATTGAAAAGAAAGGAATATATGCATACTACTAAAGTTATCCAAAAGATTTCTTCAAACACTAAAGAAGAAATAAACAGCAAAAATCTATAAAAACAACCAAAAATATAATGAAATGACAGTAAGTGCATACTTATCAATGATTATTTTAAATATCAGTGTACTAAATGTTCCAATAAAAAGACATACCGTGGCTTACTGCATAAAAAGACAAAAACCTTCATTATGCACCCTGTAAGACATTCAACTCAGGGCTAAAGACACACAGAGACTGAAAGTGAGGAGATTTAAAAGTTATTTAATGAAAATGGAATTGACAAGAAAGTGGAGGTAGTAATACTCATATCAGACAAAATAAACTTTAAGACTAAAAATAGGAGAAAAGACAAAGAAAGGCATTATATAACAATAATAAAGATATCAAAACAAAAAGAGGATAATATATTTGTTAATATATATGCACCTAATAGAGGAACATCTAAATATATAAAGCAAATTCTAAGATATAAAGAGGAAAATCGACATGAATACAATGATAGTAGTAGACTTTAACACTCCACTGACATCACTAGAAATTTTATCCAGACAGAAAATCAATAAGGCAACAGCAATCTTAAATGACACAAAAGATCAATTGGACTTATAGATACCTATAGGACATTCTGTCTAAAAACAGCAGAATATATATTCAAGTGCATGTGGTATGTTCTCTAGGATTGATCTCAGAACAAGCCACAAAAACAAATCTTAGCAAATATGAAGGCAGAAATTATATTAAGCATTTTTTTTCTGACCACAACCATATAAAACTGGAAATCAATTACAAAGGGGAAAATGGTAAAGAACAAGTATGTGGAACTAAAAATTATGCTATTGAAAGGCCACTGTGTCAATGAAGAAATCAAAGAGGAAACCAGAAAATACCTTGAGACACATAAAAATGGAAACACCACATGCCAGAATCTATGAGGTGTAGCAAAAACAGTTCTAAAAGGGGAGTTCATGGCAATACAAGTTTTCCTAAATAAATGAGAAAAATGTCAAATAAATAACCTAGCTTCCTCCTAAAGGAATTAGAAAAATAACAAGCAAAGTGCAAAGTCAACAGGGAAAAAGAAAAAATAAAGATTAGAGAGGAAATAAATAAAATAGAGAATTTAAAAACAGAAAAGATCAGAGAAACTAAGAACTAAATTTTGAAATAATAAACTGATAAACCATTAGCCAGATTAAGAAAAAAAGAGGTACCAAATAAACAGAATGAGAAATGAAAGGGAAGTAACAACTGATAACATGGAGATACAAAAACTCCAAAGAGAATACTATGAACCGTTCTATGCCAAAAAATTAGGCAACCTAGAAGAAATGCACAAATTTTTAGAAACATATAACTTGCTATGACTTAGGAAGAAACATATAATGTGAAAATATTAATCACTTATAGCAAAATTGAATGTAGAACTAAAATAAATTTCCCAGCAAACAAAAACCCACTACTGGACAGCTTCACACATAAATTTTATTAAACATATAAAAAAGAACAAATAACTTCTCAAAATATTCCCCAAAACTGAAGAAGACAAAACACTCCCAAATTTATTCTGCAAGGCTACCATAACTGTGATATCAAAACTAGATAGACTCTACAGAAAAATAAAATTGCAAACCAGTAACTTTGGTAAATATAGATGCAAAAATCCTCAAAAACTATTAAAGAATAGAACCAACAGTGGTTGTAATCCAGGAATACAAGGATGGTTCAACATTGATAAATCATCAACATGATACACCATATTAACAAAAGATGGGACAAAAGTTGCATTATTTTAATCAATGCCATAAAGTGTATGACAAAATTTAATATCCATTCATGATAAAAAAAAAAATCTCTGTTAATAGTAAGTACAAAGAAAACAAATCTCAACAAAATAAAGGGCATTTATGACAAACCCCCAGCTAACATCATACACAATGGTGAAAATGAAAAGCCTCTCTTCTAAGTTCAAGGATAACATAAGGATGCCCATTCTCACTACATCTATTTAACACAGTGTTGAAAGTCTTAGCCACAGAAATCAAATAAGAAAAAGAAACATTCAAACTGGATAAGAAGATGTAAAGGCGTCACTATTTCAGATGACATGATACTTTATATATAAAATCCTAAAAGCTCCACCTAAAAACTAATACATAAATTCAGCAAAGTTGAGAGAGATAAGATTAATATATAGAAATCAGTTACTTTTATATACTCTAATAATGAACTGTCACAAAAAGAAAGCAAGAAAAAATATTCTTTAAAATTGAATTAAAATAAAATTTAAATAACCTAGGAATAAACTTATCCAAGAAGGTAAAATTCCTATACTCTAAAAACTAAAAAATAATGATGGGAAAAAAAAAAGACAATGATGCAGTAATGCGCAGATGATACAAAAAAAAAAAAAAAGGGAAAAAGAAAAGATACTCCATACTCTTGGATTGAAAGAGTTAATACTGTTAAAAGGACCATACTACCCAAAGCAATCTATAGATTTAACGCAATAAAATATCAAAATATCCATGATATTTTTCATAGAACTAAAACATATAATCCTAAAACTCATGTTTAACAACAAAAGATCCCCAAATGCCAAAGCAACCTTCAGAAAAACAGTAGAGATAGAGGAAGCACAGTCTTAGACTTCACACACTATGCTGCTGCTGCTGCTAAGTCACTCCAGTCGTGCCCAACTCTGTGCGACCCCATAGACGGCAGCCCACCAGGCTCCCCTGTCCCTGGGGTTCTCCAGGCAAGAACACTGGAGTATGTTGCCATTTCCTTCTCCAATGCATGAAAGTGAAAAGTGAAAGTGAAGTTGCTTAGTTGTGTCAACTATTAATAATTTTAAAAGCATAGTTGTTGTTTAGTTGCTAAGTTGTTTCCAATGCTGTGACCCTGTGGACTGTAGCTTGGCAGACTCCTCTGTTCCTGGGATTTTCCCAACAAGAATACTGGAGTGAGTTGCCATTTCCTTCTCAAGGGGATCTTCCTAACCCAGGGATTGAATCTGCATCTCCTGCATTGGCAGACAGATTCTTTACCACTGAACCACCAGGGAACTTGTACAAAAATAGACATAAACTGGGGAGTGGAATAGACAGCCTTGAAATAAACCCATACACTTATGGTCAATTAATCTCTAGCAAAGGAGGTAAGAACATGCAATGAAGAAAATATACTCTTCAGGAAGTGATGCTGGGGAAACTGGACAGCTACATGCAAAAAAAAAAAAAAAAAAATTAGAACATTTCCTCACACTTAGCATAAAAAGAAACTCAAATTGGAAGACCTAAATATAAGACCTGAACCAATAAAACTCCTTGAAGAAAACATACAACATAATTTGACAAAAGTATTGCAACATTTTTCTAAATCTGTCTCAAAGCTAAAGAGATAAAGACAAAAATAAACAAATGGGGCTTAATGAAACTGAAAAGTTTTTATGCAGCAAAAGAAATTATCAATACAATGAAAAGACAGTCAATGGAATGGGAGAAAATATTTGCAAATGATATAAGCAATAAAGGTGTACTATCTAAAATATAAAAACAGCTTATACAACTCAATATAAAAAAAGACAACAACCCAAATGAAAAAGGGACAGAAAATATATACATTTTTTCTAAAGAAGGCATACAAATGTCTAAGAGGCAAATGAAAGAATGCTCAACAACAATATCTCCTAACATCAGATAACATAAGGCTAATCAAAAACACCAAACATTGGCAAGGATGTGGAGAACAGGAACCTTTGTATACTGTTGATGGGAATGTAAATTGGTGCAACCACTATAGAAAACAGTATGGAGGCTTCTAAGAAACTAAAAATATAACTACCGTAAGAAAGTGAAAGTGAAGTCGCTCAGTCGTGTCTGACTCTTTGGGACCCCATTGACTGTAGCCTACCATGCTCCTCCATCCATGGGATTTTCCAGGTAAGAGTACTGGAATAGGTTGCCATTTCCTTCTCCAGAGGATCTTCCTGACCCAGGGATCAAACCCAGGTCTCCCACACTGTAAGCAGATGCTTTACCATCAGAGCCATCAGGAAAGTCTGTAAGACCCAGCAATTCCATCCCTGGGTATATAACCAAAGAAAAAGTACATACGCTACTTAAAAAGATATACACACCCCAGTGTTCATCGCCAAGACATCTAAGCCACTTAAGTGTCCATCAGCAAACTAACTGGTAAAGAATTGGTACATATATATACAATGTAATATTGCTCAGCCATAAAAAATCATGAAATGTTGCCATTTGCAGCAACATGTATGAACCTCGAGAATATTATGCCTAGTGAAATAAATCAGACAAGAGAAAGACAAATACTATATACTATCACTTATATGTGGACTCTAAAAAACAATACAAATGAACATATATGCAAAATAGAAATGAACTCACAGATACAGAAAACAAACAAGTGGTTATCAAAAGTGAGAGGAAAGGGTAGAAGGGCAAGTTACAGTTGTGGGATCCAGAGATATAAACTACTATATATAAAACAGATAAGCAATAAGCACGGAGGTTCCCTGGTATCTCAGTGGTAAAGAATCTGCCTGCCAATGCAGGAGACACAGGTTCAATCCCTGTGTCTGGAAGATTCCCTGGAGAAGGAAATGGCAACTCACTCCAGTATTCTTGCCTGGGAAATCATGTGGACAGAGACATTGGGCAGGCTATGGCCCATGGGATCACAAGAGTCAGACAAGACTTAGCAACTAAAAAACAACAACATACACTGCATAACACAGGAAATTACAGCCATTATCTTATAATAACTTTTAACAGGAGTATAATCTTTAAAAATACTGAATTACAATGTGATACATTTGAAACTAATATTCTCAGTTGACTACACTTGAATTTTTTTAAATGGAAATAAAAAATGTTATTGTTTTCTAATCAGAAAAACAATACACCTTTTCCTTAAACAATCTGGAAAATATAAAAACAAGAAAGAAGAAAATGGAACTCACCTATTATCCTACCACCCTGAGAGAAGTTTTATAAACATTTCACGTAAAAGAGCCTCTTGATGAAGGTGAAATTGGAGAGTGGAAAAAACCAGCTTAAAAATCAACATTCAAAAAACTAAGAACATGGCATCTAGCCCCATCACTTCATGGCAAATAGATGGGGAAACTATGGAAACAGTGACAGACTTTATTTTCTTGGGCTCCAAAATCACTGCAGATGGTGACTGCAGCCATGGAATTAAAAGATGTTTGTTCCTTGAAATAAAAGCTATGACCAACCTAGACAGCATATTAAAAAGCAAAGACATCAGTTTGTCAACAAAGGTCTGTGTAGTCAAAGCTATGTTCTTCCCAGTAGTCATGTATGGATGTGAGAGTTGGACCATAAAGAAGACTGAGTGCCAAAGAATTGATGTTTCTGAACCATAGTGTTGGAGAAGACTCTTGAGAATCCCTTGGACTGCAAGGAGATCAAACAGGTCAATCCTAAAGGAAATCAGTCCTGAATATTCATTAGAAGGACTGATGCTGACATGGCAGCCCCAATATTTTGGCCGCCTGGTGTGAAGAGCTGACTCCTTGGAAAGACTCTGATGCTGAGAAAGACTGAGGGCAAGGGGAGAAGCGGCGTGACAGAGGATGAGATGGTTGGATGGCATCATCCTCTCAATGGACATGAGTTTGAACAAACTCCAAGAGATAGTGAAGAACAGGGAAGCCTGGCATGCTACAGTCCATGGGGTCACAAAATCAGACACTACTGAGTGACTGAACAACAGCAAGAAATCATGCTCTACAGAAGCTGAGAGCTCACAAGCCAGTAAGGCAATAGGCGAGGTGCAATGATCAGGTGTGCTGGGGGGTTGTGACCAACCAGAAAGCACAGGCCAAGTCTCAGGGCTGAGCCCCCTCACCTCCAGGACACTGATGCTTCCAGGTGAGTGTGACCTGAATATTGCCAAATCCCCAGGATTTTAGGAGAGACCTTAAAATTAGTTTCATTTAAAGAGGTATATCCTGGGTTTTAAATACTGAAACTGGTTTAAAAGTTTTTCACCATGCAAACTAAACTAAACAAATCGACAGGTTAGAGTCCACCAGAGATTTTATACCTCTTCTATTGACTCTTAATTTCCTACATTTTTCACTTTACTAACTGAACATTTCCCTACATCCTTAAATAGTCTAAGTATAAACTTTCATTTTAATGACAATTCAGAATCAAATCATAGGCATATGTCATTATTTATTCTTCTGTATCCCTAATATTTAAACAACATATTGTGCCCTTGTTATTCTTACTAATGCTTTGATGAGTGTTCTTGTAATAAACCTTTATGCACAACTCTATCTGTATTTATTAACTCCTAGAAGCATTATTACTCTCTTCTAACACAGTGACAATTTAAAGGTACATATAGCTAAATTGCTTTCAAAATCATTACACCAATTTTCCCTCTCACTAGCAATATTTGAGAGCATCGTCTCTATACAGCCTTACCATTATTTTGAATTGCTTTCTGGTTTTTAACTTTAGAAATTTAACAGGTGAAATAATGTTCTAATAGCATTTGTACTTAAGAGCTTGGGATTAGACTTTAAACTGGGAACATTTTCCTTCTTCCTGGAATCAACATATTTTATAATCCAATAATAATTAATAAGGAAAATAATTATCTAGACAAAACATTGGTTCACTAATAATTGCATTGCCAAGAACAGAGTAAAAGTCACCTTGCTAGAATGCTCATATACATTCCATTCTTTTCATTTATTCAGCTTTGGGGACTGATTAAGCCAAGAAACAGCTAAGGAAAACTACTGTGTTTTTGAAGCGTAAATGACAATGCATATTTCAAAGTGTAAATGTCTCTTGCTTTGCAGGGCCAATACATTTCAGCAAAATTGGCTATAAAGTGAATCGTGTTTCCCTACAGACTTTTGATATAAAATCAGCAATATGTTGTTTTAGCAAGAAAAAAATGGCTAACTTGAGTAATAAAAATAGCTTAAGTATAAATAAAGATTACCAGGTTGTGAGATGTTGCATGGATTCATTTATTCATCTGACAGATATTGAGAGCATATAAGATGCCAGCATCATGCCAGGGACTGAAGATGCAACAGACAGATACTAAAACAAAGTGTCGTATCTTATAGCACTTTCCAAGCTTTGAAATCATGCCCCCTGGAGGGACTTACAACCTATAGTAAGGGCCAAATGTGGTAGCACTTTATCCCTAGTTCCCAGGACGAGTTGCCTTCCTCCTGTGCTATAATTGTTTATGAAATATAATACAATCAAAATGCAAAGTTGGAGTTTGCAAGCTGATATCACCATATACTGTGGGTCACATATTCCTTTCTTAGATGGAGATGCTGAATTCATAATGTACTTTATTAATTTTGTAAATTTTAGTTTTGCTTAAATAAATTTTCTTCAAATGAAGAATACCTTATCTTAGCTAAGAAGTTATCCCTAATATGAGTCCACATAAATACTTATCCAAGAATTGTTAATGCAAGATTTATAGATACTGGGATCTTGACTGTGCTGGTCAAATATGTATAGGCACTGTCTTTATGAAATTTGCATTTTATTAGGGGATTCAAGCCAAAAAAATGAATAAATAAATAAATAAATAATATATTTTCATATTAAGCACTATAAAAGAGTGAATGTACTTTATGTAGGATGATTGAGGAAAGCATAGCTGAGAATGTTAATTTTTTTATCTAAGAGTCTCACATGTGAAGGTTGGGGATAATCATGTTCCAAGCAGAGGCAAGAGCAAGTGCAAAGGCCCTTAGGTACATCTATTTGAAAAATGAAAGACCAGTGTTTCTAGAGTTCAGTAGGAAAGGAGGAGGAAATGCACAGGGAATGTATCAGGAAAAGTACATAGGGCCAGATCCTATAGGGCCATGTAAATCATAGTAGGGGATTTAGATTTATTCCAATTAAAAAGTGAACAACCAGAGTAAGAGAAACAACAACCAAATGTCTACACAACAGTCAGATTGTGTTTTGTGTGGGCAGTGCTGGTTTTCAAAGACCAAAATTTCTAACATAGATATATGACAACTAAGTTTCACTACTTGTATCAGAATGAGTATTTTAAATAAAAAGACTAACTGTACTCAAGACTGAAAGACAATAGATGCAATGACTATAAAAAGAACCCAAAGAATATGTGAATAAGAAGCATGTGACTGCATGAGAAAGACTTCCATCTCTAAGTTTTCTGGAGACAAAGAAGTTCACCTTGCAGGCATGGCTGGGAACCCAGAATATGGGTATTAGAATAGTAAGAGTCTCCATTACAGGCCATACCACTAAAGGATATTCTGCTGTGAGCATGGAATTGAAAAGCACCCAACCAGAAGAGGGTGGAATACCAGTGCAACCTTAGAAAAAATACATTTTGATGTGAGATCAGGTGTAGGGACTATTTTCATAATATTCATTCAAGCCTCATGAAGGGTAAGCTTTATTTGATTTGCAGTGTCTGGCATAATTATTTTGAAACAATCTATATAATTCCCCTAATCACAAACAACTGTATATATGGTTTTCTCAACAATTCATGCATCAGATTTTTCCTCTATTAAAAACTAATAAATAAAAAATAATTCTTAATCATTAATTTTGTTTGGTCTTTTATTTCTTTTTATCTCTCATGTATCTCTAAGGTTGTTGGTATTTGTTTTTATAAATTAATAAGTGCTTGTTTTTTGTTTTAAATCTGTTGGAGGCCAGCGTGAGGAACTCCGCCCATGGCAAAGGTCATGAGGAAGGATGCTTGGCATACGCAAAGGCGTGATCGAGGCTCAGGAAATCCCCTGTTCCTGAGCATCTACCCCCAAAACCAGAGTACTTTACGGGGGCTCTCCCCATAACCATTTCTCTCGGAAAAGGAGTTAACTTGCAGCCCCAGTTAATAAAACTTCCTGGGCATGACAAGAGTGTTTCAACTTATGAATTCTGAAGCTTCTCTGGCCTGCCTGATCAGGTTCGTCTGGCCGCATGTGATTGTTTACAACCCCCAAACTGTGAGAGGCATGGGATGCTTTAAAACTTTCTAAATACAGACTCTTTTGAGAAGTTAGAAGATCATTAGTGGTTGATTAGGAATTATATTGGTGAAGGATTTTTTCATTTGTCGTGCCAATAATTACTGCTAATTCCCTGCCCTGGGTGTGACAAGGGTGTCTCAGGTCAAACCTCTCTGCTGACAGACTAGCTTGTGTGACAACCTCTCAACCATAAACAGCACAGAGAGTTTGGAGTATTAACATAAGGCTTTTCTCATTTGATTGCCCACAGGCCTCCATATCCTTAGGCACCTGGGAATATATTAATCAATGTATTTGGAATATAGAAAAGGAAATATAGTAGTTTTGATTTTAGCAATATTAAACTTTTTGAGTTAATGAATTTTCTCTTTTGTTATAGATTACTGTACTTTGTTATAAATCACTGTGTCCTTGCTATGTAAAAATGTAACTTTATCACTATCTTAAGACTAAGTAGATCTTAAGAGGAACATTGGTGAAAGGATTTTTATTTGTTGGGCTGATGTTTGCTGCTAAATCTCCATATTCCCTGGCCTTATAATAAATATAACTAGCATACAGGAGAAATACATATTAACCTTTAAGCATATAGGAGAAATAAGTATTAACCTTTAAGACTGATCATGTTAACCTTGGGTTAAATTCCTTTTCTAATTGTAACTCACTACACCCCTCACCCTATAGGAATGCAACTTTATTTGGAGGGTGGTGCCTGGTTTAAGAAAAACACCCTTGGAAAAAATAAGTTTTTTGGTTATCAGAAAGAAAGGGTTGTAAATGTCAGCAGGCAGAAATGGCTTGAAAATGATGTAAAACCCATAAGACCCTTTTTTATGTAAAGCACCTGATTTTGATAAAGGTCAGGACTGCTGACCCCGTGTGACTCTGTATTCATCCCTATATGTAACAAAAGGTATATAAGAAAATCGGAAAAATAAAGAAATGGGATCAGTTTCTGGAAAGCTGATTCCCCTGTGTCGTTTCTTTCTTGCTCCCCGTTTTCCTGGCTGAATTCCCATCTGGTATGGGGGTATGCACCAAGCCTACTAACTCTGCCTGGGCTTCTAAGATCAGACCCGGGAGGCCTCAGTGCCCCCTCTTCTTCGGGAGAATGGAAAGATGCCTGTGGCCTACGTAGGTGGTAATTAGTATTCCACTTAAACCAGTTATTCAGCCTCTTTTTCTCCACTAATTTTCCTACTACACTATCCGCTTCTAATCTCTCTATATATCTGTAATTAAATAAGTTTTCTCTAGGATGCCTACTCCATCCCCACCTTCGAATCACCCTGGATCCACCAGGGCTGGACCCCGGCATAAATCCACTGCTATTCCTTCTTCCAGGTAACAGATTTAATGCTACATTTTATGACAAAAGATGTTATACTTCATCTCAAATGGCGATTGGTAAGGTGCATTAGTGGAAAGCTACTGTCCAATCAAATAATAAACTCAGTTAATGTTGGGGCCAGTGAAAAGAACATGAGCTGCCCCAGAAAATGCAAGGGCTTATATTTACATCCAAAATTGAAGATATCTTCTCATTAAATATTCCTCATCCTAAATCTACATTCTCTTTGTGCTTAGTCACTCAGTCGTATCCAACTCTTTGCAACCCTGTAGACTGTAGCCCACCAGGCTCCTCTGTCCATGAGATTCTCCAGGCAAGAAAACCGGAATGGGTTGCCATTTCTTCCTCCTGGGGATCTTCCCAACCCAGAGATCAAACCCAAGTCTACAGTTTCTCCTGTTTTTCAGGGAGATTCTTTACTCACCCAGCCATTAGGGAAGCTAACATTCTCTGTAGAACCAGAGGTTTTATTATGTAGAGGAAGTAATAGACAAGCTTAGGAAAAAACCTTTTTAACATCCCCAAGGATAACTACCATATTCCCTCAAAGAAACAAAGACATGAGTCCCACCCTGGAGGGAAACTGCTCAATTTAATTTCCTGCAGCACTTCCCATGATGTTATGTTTGCTTACACCAAATGGATATGGCCATTTTTAGCTCAGATTTTCAATGGTTTATTTTTTTCATCTCATCTGTGCTCAGATGCACAATTTCATCTGTTCACACCTGCGTAAAAAAACATGTTGGCTGTGTAGAAAACTGTTATTTCTCCTACCACATGGGACTGGAGTACTAAATGCCTAACAGTCCAGTTGCTTCCAAAGAAAGCAAAAGATCCATCAGAATTTAGATTTCCTTTCTGATTGCCTAGTACAAATGAAAATCCCTTTGTTCTGTTTGTGCTAACATTTTTCTCTGATCCTTTCACCAGAAATTTCATCTCTTATTAAATGAACGACTTCATTGGTCACTTCTTCTAGGACAGATAAAATTCTGCTTCATGATTTAGCTAAATAATTTCTCAAGAGTAATTTACGGGGAAAAAATATCCAAAATTAAGCAAAAGCTTTCCTGGGTCTTGATGAGAGATGTACAATACAACTGTTAATAAAATCCATATTCAGCTCCAAAGTTAAGTTCACTTTAGAAAGTTAGCCTTTGATTTTTATCCACAACTATGAAGACAAAAACAACAACAGCTTCTTTGGCTTCAGTTACACACGTGCCCACAAGAAGACCCTATATCTGCCCTGGTGAATTTAACACCTTAACCACACTGAAGAAATTTGAGTGAAGTGAGTTTCTAAGCCAGAAAAGCATCCCTTCTATCACAAGTACCAGATAATGGACACATACATGTATTCATTCATAAAAACAAATATCTGTCAGGTTCACTGGACAATGGTGAATTTAACAAGACTTGGTCCCTTCTCCTACACATGCATCTTACAGTGAGAAAGTTTGATGATTAGATAACCATACAAATAAACAGAAAATAGTGATTGTGATAAGCAGCTCATAGGTAAGTTACAGGGTAAGCTGAGAATATATAGCAGTGAGATCTAAACTAAACTGCTGTTGGTGACTGACTTCCAAGTGCAAGTGACATCTGAGCTGAGTTAGTGAAAATATTTAAGAGGTAATAGAAAAGGTAGAGATTGTTGGAGAATATCAGGGAATATGTGTTTCCTGTGGCAAGAGGCACAATTCTCTGAGAGAAAGCAAAAGACCAGAATAGAAGGAATAAAGAGAAGGTGGGAAATCAGCAAGAGATGAGGTTTGAAGGGCAGACAGACCCTTTATTTTTCAGGTACTTCATGCTTTTTAAGAAGATTTTATACACACACACACACACACACACACACACACACACACACACACACACACACACACACACACACACACACACACACACACACACACACACACGTATTCATTCCATATCTGTGGGTTCCACATTAGCAATTCAACTGATCACGGATTGAAAACATTTGGGAAAAAAATTCCAAAGAGTTCCAACATTCAAAACTTGAAAAAAAAAAAAAAAGTGGCATCAGTCAAAGGTTCCATCAGTCAAATATCTGATGGAAGTCTACAGCTGGTTCACACACACACACACACACACACACACACACAGAGTATGTGCCTCACTATTACACGTTGGCCATGCCGAGAATCTCCATAGTTTTGTCAAAGTGTAATCAGCCCAAAGCACATCATCCAGACCATGACAGGAATTGAGCATGTGTCAGCATAAGCAGTGAAACAATATACAATCACAACTCAGAAAATGAGTATTCATGCTATTGAATGCTGCAAATGCATAGGGCTCAGATTTCTTTCTTTATTCATGAAAAATCCTACACAAGTATGCATGTTCAAGTAATTCCCATTATTTAAATAATTATCTCTAAGAAAAATGGGCCCTTGAACTGAGAACTTCTGCTTACGTTTACTCAAGTAGTAACACAACTTCTGAATGCCTACATTTCTTTGAGAAGAAATAAGAGCAACCATTGACCTTCATCTATGGAAAGCCAAGAGGGTGTGTCTTCTTCACACTTACTTTACTACCAGCCTCCATAAACCCAAATAGAACAGTTGACAAAGCAGATGTAAACAGGGATATGTATTTCAGGGTTTTGTGAATATCAGCATCACCATAGAAAATCCAAGTTCTATGAACTTTGATCACTGTAATCAATTTAGGAGAGTGGGCTGAAGTTTTTCTCTTTAGCCTTAAGACTTTATTCAAGGACTCAGCTTCTGAGGCCAAAACTTACCCTCAAGACCTCTTCACAGTTTGCAATCCCTTGCCATGACAGTCACTCATGAACCAAGAGAATAGAAGTGAGAGATAATTGATTTGCAGTTAAATGAACTTTTAGTTTATTAGAACTGACTTTACAGAGATTTTTAGAGAATTCTTTTTCAGTTCAGATCCGTTCAAGCTCAGTCATGTCCAACTCTCTGTGCCCCCATGAATCACAGTACACCAGGTCTCCCTGTTCATCACCAATTCCCGGAGTTCACCCAAACTCGCATCCATCGAGTCAGTGATGCCATCCAGCCATCTCGTGCTCGGTCATCCACTTCTTCTCCTGCCACCAGTGCCTGCAAGCATCAAGGTCTATTCCAATGAGTCAACTCTTCACATGAGATGGCCAAAGTACTGGAGTTTCAACTTCAGCATCATTCCTTCCAAAGAAATCCCAGGGTTGATCTCCTTCAGAATGGACTGGTTGGATCTCCTTGCAGTCCAAGGGACTCTCAAGAGTCTTCTCCAACAACACAGTTCAAAAGCATCAATTCTTCAGTGCTCAGCTTCTTCGCAGTCCAACTCTCACATCCATACATGACCACAGGAAAAACCATAGCCTTGACTAGATGGACCTTAGTCGGCAAAGGAATGTCTCTGCTTTTGAATATACTATCTAGGTTGGTCTTAACTTTTCTTCCAAGGAGTAAGCGTCTTTTAATTTCATGGCTACAGTCACTATCTGCAGTGATTTTGGAGCCCCTCAAAATAAAGTCTAACACTGTTTCCACTGTTTCCCCATCTATTTCCCATGAAGTGATGGGACCGGATGCCATGATCTTGGTTTTCTGAATGTTGAGCTTTAAGCCAACTTTTTCACTCTCCTCTTTCACTTTCATCAAGAGGCTTTTGAGTTCCTCTTCACTTTCTGCCATAAGGGTGGTGTCATCTGCATATCTGAAGTTATTGATATTTCTCCTGGCAATCTTGATTCCAGCTTGTGTTTCTTCCAGTCCAGCGTTTTTCATAATGTACTCTGCATATAAGTTAAATAAGCAGGGTGACAATACACAGCCTTGACATACTCCTTTTCCTATTTGGAACCAGTCTGTTGTTCCATGTCCAGTTCTAACTGTTGCTTCCTGGCCTGCATACAGATTTCTCAAGAGGCAGGTCAGCTGGTCTGGTATTCCCATCTCTTTCAGAATTTTCAACAGTTTATTGTGACCCACACAGTCAAAGGCTTTGGCATAGTCAATAAAGCAGAAATAGATGTTTTTCTGGAACTCTCTTATTTTTTCCATGATCCAGAGGATGTTGGCAATTTGATCTCTGGTTCCTCTGCCTTTTCTAAAACCAGCTTGAACATCAGGATGTTCACAGTTCACGTATTGCTGAAGCCTGGCTTGGAGAATTTTGAGCATTACTTTACTAGCATGTGAGATGAGTACAATTGTGCAGTATCTTGAACATTCTTTGGCATTTCCTTTCTTTGGGATTGGAATGAAAACTGACCTTTTCCAGTACTGTGGCCACTGCTGAGTTTTCTAAATTTGCTGGCATATTGAGTGCAGCACTTTCACAGCATCATCTTTCAGGATTTGAAACAGCTCCACTGGAATTCCATCACCTCCACTAGCTTTGTTTGTAGTGATGCTTTCTAAGGCCCACTTGATTTCACATTCCAGGATGTCTGGCTCTAGATGAGTGATCACACCATTGTGATTATCCAGATCATGAAGATCCCTTTTGTACAGTTCTTCTGTGTATTCTTGCCACCTCTTAATATCTTCTGCTTCTGTTAGGTCCAGACCATTTCTGTCCTTTATCAAGCCCATCTTTGCATGAAATGTTCCCTTGGTATCTCTAATTTTCTTGAAGAGATCTCTAGTCTTTCCCATTCTGTTCTTTTCTTCTATTTCTTTGCATTGATCACTGAAGAAGGCTTTCTGATCTCTTCTTGCTATTCTTTGGAACTCTGCATTCAGATGCTTATATCTTTCCTTTTCTCCTTTGCTTTTCGCCTCTCCTCTTTTCACAGCTATTTATAAGGCCTCCCCAGACAGCCATTTTGCTTTTTGCATTTCTTTTCCATGGAGATGATCTTGATCCCTGTCTCTTGTACAATGTCACGAACCTCATTCCATAGTTCATCAGACACTCTGTCTATCAGATCTAGGCCCTTAAATCTATTTCTCACTTCCACTGTATAATCATAAGGGATTTGATTTAGGTCAGACCTGAATGGTTTAGCGGTTTTCCTGCTTTCTTCAATTTCAGTCTGAATTTGGTAATAAGGAGTTCATGATCTGAGCCACAGTCAGCTCCTGGTCTTGTTTTTGTTGACTGTATAGCGCTTCTCCATCTTTGGCTGCAAAGAATATAATCAATCTGCTTTTGGTGTTGACCATCTGGTGATGTCCATGTGTAGAGTCTTCTCTTGTGTTGTTGGAAGAGGGTGTTTGCTATGACCAGTGCATTTTCTTGGCAAAACTCTATTAGTCTTTGCCCTGCTGCATTCCGCATTCCAAAGCCAAATTTGCCTGTTACTCCAGGTGTTTCTTGACTTCCTACTTTAGCATTCCAGTCCCCTAGAATGAAAAGGACATCTTTTGGGGTGTTAGTTCTAAAAGGTCTTTTAGGTCTTCATAAAACCATTCAACTTTAGCTTCTTCAGCATTACTCTTGGGGCATAGACTTCGATTGCCATGATATTGAATCGTTTGCCTTGGAAATGAACAGAGGCCATTCCATCATTTTTGAGATTGCATCCAAGTACTGATTTTGGACTCTTCTGTTGATCATGATGGCTACTCCATTTCTTCTGAGTGATTCCTGCCCGCAGTAGTAGATACAATGGTCATCTGAGTTAAATTCACCCATTCCAGTCCACCTTAGTTCACTGATTCCTAAAATGTCGATGTTTACTCTTGCCATCTCCTGTTTGACCACTTCCAGTTGGGAAGATCCCCTGGCTAAGGAAATGGTAACCCACTCCAGTACTCTTGCCTGAAGAATCCCAAGGACGGAGAAGCCTGGTAGGCTACAGTCCACAGGGTCGCAAAGAGTTGGACACGACTGAGTGACTTCACTTCACTTCACTTCAGTTTGCCTTGATTCATGGAATTCTTGTTAGGTTTTTGTTATTTTTTTCCATGTAAGGTGATTGAGCCAAACATGAAGGATTGGAGCAATAATCTGTTTAATCAGAGCTCTGGAGCCTTGACATAATCTGAATACAGGTGCAGGGTTGATCATGGAGGAGGGTGAGTACAACTGGCAATTTCTAAATGCAGGGTAAGAGGGACAGATGGAAAATTCACCCTTTCATTATCCATCTGACTCTGATGAGATGCTGATAGGGTGTTAATATATAAGTTTGTCTAGCTCTAGTGAACCCCAGACTCAAAGTCACTCAAATGAATTCCTATCTAAGGAGCAGAACGAGACATTGAAATTTAGAATTCTGTCCTCAGCCATGACTGAAAGATAAGCTAGTCCAAAGAGCAGGCCATGTTTCTGGACATCCAAGAGTAAGTCTTGAAACTTTTAACTCCCCATCTTAGTCAATGATTCTTCCTCAGAAACCATGGGCATTCCAGGCATGGCCACGTGGTATTAGAAACCAAATGTTCCATCTTATTGCAGCATGGATGACTGAACCTAGTTTGTCCCCAGAGTGACATGCCCAATACAGCAACTTCAAAGCTTATCATCTGGCTGGCAGAGCTATAAGCTACTTAAGTCACATGGTATAATGAAACCTCAAGACACATAGATAATGCTGAAATTGAACCAACTCTGTCCAGTGTCTAGCACATAATGGAGGCTCAATGAAATTTATATAATGAATAAACTTCCAAGTTTTAATGGGAAGTCAATCCAAAATCATATTTCCTATGCCATCAAATATCAGCTTTAACTTCCTTGGCCTAATCATAAAATATGCCATCATTTCAGAACAGATTTGTTGCCAGCTTTGCAGAACAAGTAGCTTTAGTGCTTTTGTCTCAGGATAGACAAAAGACTAAGCTGTACCAAGGAATACACAGTCAGGATACTCATGACGTTATTTTGTACTGGGCTGGCCTGGCCCATCACCCTCTTCTAAGCCAGCCAGTATAACTTCTTGGGTTGACACCCACATGCCACTCCACAGAGCAACAAAGAATACTCCTTGAACCCATGAGTACTCGCCTGTCAATAGCTCATGACTCTCAAAGCTGGATGAGATCCACTCTATATCTCGTAGCCCTGCATTGGAACTCTACCATAGTCATTCATCTTCTTACTAGAAGCCCTTCATTGGAGAAACTCCTCCTCCTTCTGAGCCAAATTGGCTGCCCTTTGTGGATACCTAGAATGAGTTTAAACCCTCATTTGCATGACAACCTCTCAAATGCTTGAAGACAGTTATGTTCCCTCTGAACCCTTTCTTCTCTAGGATAAATCCTGTTATTAGTTTGTTGAAATCAAAGGCAGAACAGACTTAGTTTGCAGATCAGAACAAAAGTATATAGCTTTAAATCTGTGTTCCCATGACAGCAAAGAAAACAGAGGATAAGAAAATCAGAATAGAAAATACTTGTTTTAAATGTCTGTGTTAATCTTCACACACAGTCTGTAGAGATCCAGAGATGTTCCAGTTGCTGGTTCATATCTCAGAATACCATCTGACCAGACCCAGCTAACCAGAACCTGAAAGATGAACTTAGAAGAAGACATCTACTCCCAGGTGGGACAATCCCTGGGTCAGGAGGCATCAAGAGAGTCCAATACAGAGTGGCTGGACAAGTGGGTGTGTGGAACAATATGTCAGAGCAGGACTATGGAGTAAAGCATGGCAGGCTGCTTGGGGAAATCTAACAGCTTGTGATTCGGCCTCTAGATCAAAGTTTTGAAGAAAGACATATTCTTGGGAGGAGACTAGAAGGAAACTAAATCAGAAGTCCACCCTAGAGGGACTAAGACTTAAGGAAGAATCCAGAGATCAAGTAACATAAAGCAAAATGCAGGATTGGAATCCAGGGTGTAAGCCGGATGCCTGTTTATCAGCAGGGTTAGCCTCAAAGGTGATTTGAATCTCCATCCCAGAAGACAGGAATAGGAATGGTAAACATCTCCTTCCTTGGGTGATAAATAGGAGAAAGATGGCTTGAAGGTGATAGATATCTTTGGCAATAAGCAGAGAAGATGCCAAGCCTGTGACCAGATCCTGATAAAAGGGGAAACAAAAGAGAAAATGATGTGTCTTGTGTTTTCCTGCTTGTGATTTTTAAAGGAAAGTAATATGGTATTTTTCTCTCTAGGAACACACTTACAGAGGATTGACCTAATTTAGCATGCACACAAAGCAGTCTATGAGCTTTGCTGGTGGCTGAGTAGTAAAGAAAACCCCTGCCTACGTAGGAAATGAAGGTTCAATCCCTGGGTTGGGAAGATCCCCTGGAAAGGAAATGACAACCTCCTCTAGTATTCTTGCCTGGAGAATCCCATGGAGAAAGGAGCCTGGCAGGCTACAGTCCATGGGATCTCAAAGAGTCAGACATGACTGAGCACCTAAACAACCGCAGAAGCAGCAAAGCAGGCGATGCATCACATCACCAAGGGAGTTTTTCAAATATAAAGGTGTGCAGGAAATAAATCAGATCAACAACTCAAAGTCCTAAGGGTCCCAGGAATCTATATTTATAATGAGATCTCTTGGTGATGCTTACACATAACTAGCATTGGGAGCTGTTCTCTGACATACCAGGAAAAGTCACGTAAAACTTGTAAGGAATAGAAATTTTCCAAAAATTGGAAATATCAGCCTCACATAATCTATACATTGGCCATACAGTGGGGCCTGAAATGGTTAAAATCTTATTCTACCCACCTCTGTCTCTATCACACATACTTCTCCTTTAAAGTAAAATTTCCACTTAACCTTCTGCACTGATTTGTTAGATATTTGGACTCAATTGTTAAATGATTATCTTGAAATTTGCATCTGGTATTTAAGATCCCCCAACTGAATAAACACCATGCTGTTAATCAAACAGATTCATTGTTAAAAGGTAAAAACGTGTTCTGTATTAATTTCAGTAACTATTCCAGGCAGTCACTAAATAAATATAAGCTAATCACCTACTACAAAGTCCCTAAAAGTTCACAATCAAATAAATCGAAACTCCAGCAATGATAGATTCTTGTAATTATCTTTATCAAGTTAACGTCTGTATATAATTATCCACAATATAAGATTATGTGAAAACAGTGAGCTCTGGGACTGAGTCCCAAAACAAGTGCTTCATCTTGCAAATTAATAACAACAATTTGCACTTTACAGACTTTTTCATCCACTGGTCTCATTGTAAAGATGAATTAATTTAATCGTAATATAACTTCCTGGAACAAAGCATCATCCTCGAGATCAAAAAGATGCACTTATTGTCACAAGGAAAATCCATCTTGTACAGTTTCCTTGAAAATGTGTCTTTCAGTTATAACACTAGTTCTCCATTACATTAGAGAAGTGGAGGAAAAAAGTCTTTGGAAGAAAATTTACTTTATAATGTTAAATTGATATCTGTGTGGAAGTAGAACTATGAAAAAAGCCTCAAGCTTCACTTCAAGACTAAGGTTCTGTCCACAACATCACCCAGCTGGTAAGAATGATGCAAAGAGATACTTCAGAGACCAAAGAAGCGCATCAGCTGCATGTAACTCAGAACTGATATCTCTACTCAGCTAGTCCCTACTCACGGGCCACTTCAGAGGCCCAGAGGGAGGTCACTACTCAAAAACAGCCTCTTCTTCTAACTTTGTTGACTGCTAAGGACTAGTTTTCAAGGACTCTCTCAGGACTATTCAACCCCTTCCTTTCTCTTAAGACCATGAAGTTTGATTCCAATAATAATATTATATATCAAACACATATGCACAAAAGATATATGCTGTTTAACTTAAATAATCCTTGTTATAGCAAGAATACCAAGCTTGTCCACTAAAGATAAGGAAGGCTTGACCTGTTGTTCAACAAGACCAGCAGCATCCAGTATGCTAGAGTTGGCATCATCTGAAAGCTTAAATAGAGCCAGTGGCTCCACTTCCAAGATGGTACACTCACGTGGCTGCTGATTGAAGGCCTCCATTTCTTGCTGCATGGACCTCTCCCCAGATCGGCTGAACGTCTCTGTGACATGGTGACTGTCTTCCCCCAGAGAGAAAGCAAGGAGGAAGTCACAATACCATGTCAAACCTAAAGTCAAACATCACACACCTTACTTCCTCCACATTCTGTTAGAAGCACGTCACTAAATACAAACTACACTTTAGTCGAGGGGAATTACTATCTGTCTTTTAAAGGGAAGAGTACAAATTTGACATAAATCTATCACAGGCTTCTTTCTGGGACTTTGCCATATGCAATGCCTGCATATCATGACCCATTTTTTAAAGAGAGTAAGTGCTAATCCCAAGCCTGCCATTACCAATGGTCTACACTGAGAGAGACAGTCCGATAACAAGGGGCAATGCAAGACATTATAGTTAAAACATTTGAAATTGGCACTGGCAATATCGGGAGAGTTTGTGAAAATAAATAAACGGCTTAAACAGTTCTATCTCTCATGGACAGTTTGGCCATCCACTAGACCTCCATCTGAAGTGTTTAAAAGGAGACAATAGCATTTGGACTGTCATTCTTCTAATCCTCCACACTTTATTTGAGCATGTTCAATTTTACAGCTTTCTCTTCACTGCTAAGCTGAAATCAATGTTATTGACATTTTGGAGGGAGAAGTAGAACAAAACACAGCTAAACTGTTCCCCAAATGGAAAACTAGAGAGAAGTGACTTCTTGCTTCCATGGGTTAGGACAGTTGAGGTCAAATTCTGCTAAAAAGTCCTCTCTGTGGGGTGATGCAGGAGACACACAGACCTCCACGTGAATATTCCTGTCTGCCCCCTGTCTTTGTTATCTGCTCTTTCTTGGACCACCCAGGATGCTAAGTGCACTGAATAATACAGAGATCTCTGTGTATTTAACACACACACACACACAGATGCATGCACACACATACATATATACAATCGGCACCGTAACTAATAGATTGGGCCTTTTTAGAACCTGCATTGGAAATTTTAGAACACGAGAGTCCTGCTTGGAAGTGTAAGGGATCCAGTGACATTCTCAGTTACATGGAAACTCACCCTTGTGAAATGCCAGCATCCCCAGGAAAGTGGAAGTAGTTTTTCCACTACCAGTCTGCAATAATGATAATAATAAAATAAAGAATCTGCCTGCAATGTGGAAGATCTAGATTCAGTCCCTGGGTTGGGAAGATTCCCCTGGAGAAGGAAATGGCAACCCACTCCAGTATTCTAGCCTGGAGAATACCATGGACAAAGGAGCCTGGTGGGCTACAGTCCATGGGGTCACAAAAAGTCAGACACGACTGAGTGACAAACAATTTTTACACATCACTTCTTAAGGACTTAGTATCTTACAAGCACTTTAGAAGGATGACTTAAAGGTATTACTAATTTTAATAATGAAGCTCAGAGAGGTCAGCTTAATTAATCCTTGATCACACAGCCAAAATGGATAAATGCTAAAGGAGAAATCTGAGTCTGTGATTTCAAAGTCAATGGCATTTCTCCGAAAATGAAGGACAGAATCTGAGCCAGATTCCCACTCCTCTGCCTCTCCCAAGATGTGAAGAATTACTGATAGAAGTGCTCCCTGTTAGACTGCTATGCCCTGTTCCAGGGTATCTTTCTGACTCAGGGACTGAACTCATGTCTCTTGCACCTCCTGCATATGGCAGGTGGGTTCTTTCCCACTAGTGCAACCTGGGAAGTCCTTGAGTCCAAATAGCAAGCCCCTATTAATTACATTGCAACACAACATTTCTTTCAAAGGAGAAACTTCATGTTTTTAGTGAGGCTACAATATTACCACTCCAGCCACGAGGAAGAAGACAGATTTGCAAAAAGCAGTAGCTACAATCCTATTGGGCATTAGAATTCCTTGTTGATGTGGAATCAAACGTAGAAAACAGCCATCTATTCCTGTTGACCTCCAGCTCACAAGATAGAACTGGTCTTACTTGCTGAAAAAGAAACCACTGGTCCAGTATATCTTAGCACACACTAGTCCACTCATGGAGAGCAAGGAATCCATTCAGACCCGGGTTACCTTGCCTGTTTTTCTGGTATGGAGGATATTTATCCAGCATTCCCTGTGTACTCAGCATCTCTGCTGTAGCAAAGGGCAGCTAATATCACCACTACTGTGTAATCACTAAGAAAACACATTTTATTAATAAAAGCCAAAATGCCAGTTTCTTACAAGCTAGCCTAAGCATTATGTATAATCAACTTCCCCTGCCTTTATAAAATCAGATTAATGAAACAAGAGTGTTTTAAAATATAATCAATCTTGGGATTTGAGTGGGTGTGCAGGGTAACATTTACAAACCATGTTGCTTTCAGGGTCTTTGCATTTATGCTTATGTTACTCTCCTGCAAAGTGAGTTGTGAATGGCCCATCCTATTTGAATAGTGACTATATTTATATTGATTATATTTAATGCATTGATGGAAGTGGGAGACTATGCAAAGAGAATGAGTGATCAACAATCTTTAATCATATATAGCCTTTAAAATTTGCTCATCAATACTGATTATTACTGTGCTTATTCTGTCTCTTCTTATTCTCAAATTCAGTCAGAAAAAAATGCCAATTAATGACAATATTGATTGCAACAGCTAACAATTACTGTTTACTAAAGCTTAAACATTCAAAATTCTACTTCTCACATCAACTGTATGAGGAAGGTATTATTATTTCCCCCATTCTACAGTTGAGAAAACTGACATCTACAGCTTTTAAGCCAACTTGCCCAACAACTTTTTACTGTGAATCAAAGATGGAGCAAGGAATTAGCATCAGGTATTTATGCTATTAGTCTCTGGTCTGTATAGTATAGACCACCATACTATACAGCCTCCTGACAAAGGAAGGACAGCCAAGACTGGTGAAAATGTTGCATCCTGACATACGACTACTTTGATTACAGTACCTCGCAACAGAGTCCAACTCAACTCTCATTACTGTTTTCTTCATTGTCTAGTCCAGGTTAAGACCTTTCTTTGTCCTCTACTATAAGAATTCATTCATTCTACCCGTTCTGTAAATACTCGTTGAGAACCCAGTCTTTACCCAAACACATGTCAAGTGCTCAAGATGTTAGCTCGACATATCTAAAATGCCTACCATGGTTAATGATAATCCCTTAAAATTACTAAAATGCAGTAAGATTGTCAAAATATTGAAATGCATGTTGAAAGTAATAGATACCTGAATTGTACACTCTAATTTTGTGTACGTTTGAAATTTTTCATAAAAACATTTTTCAAAAAAGAAAAAAGGAATTTAGAATTTACATGATTCGGTGCATAAGATGCACATAGAAGCACATGACTGGGCACTTACTCAGAATGGCCCGAGGGAAGCACCATCAGAACTGAGGCCTGAGGCTAAAGAGAATCTCTCCAGGTAAAGTGTATTTGTGTGAGCTGTGGTCTCAGTAACTGTCCTGTTTCCTCCCTTCCAGAAAGTGGGGATTGTCCCTCTTTATGCATTTACCAAAATCAAAAGCAGCAATCCCAACAGTCAGTCAGTTCAGTAAGAGGAAATAAACTGAATGAAAAGAAAACCTAACAGGACAAGAATGTTATGATGCAGGAGGTAAAGATACAGCCATAGCTTCCAGTGACCTTGCATGTGTGTGTACCAAGTCGCTTCAGTCGTGTCTGTTTCTGTGCAACCCTGTGTCTACCAGGTTCCTCTGTCCATGGGATTCTCCAGGCAAGAATACTGGAGTGGATGACAATGCCCTCCTCCAAGGGCTCTTCCAGACCAAGGGATCAGACCTGCCTCTCTTACATCTACCTACATTGGCAGTTCTTTACACTAGCACCACCTGGGAAGCCTCCAGTGAGCTTGACAGACTGTTATTAATAGCAGCTCAACAAGCAGCCCTCTTTCTTGTAATTGCTGCATGTAAAGGATGTAACTGCCATCTCTCTTGACCTTTTAACCCCTGCCATAGAAGTCTTGTCCCAAACTAGGTCTCTTCCTTTAGCCTGGTTAGTGCAATGGAGAATTGAAGAAATGTGGAACAAGGCCACAGCAGCTGACTTACAGTTACCAACATGTAATGTAGGTGAGAAATATATCATACAGCACTAAGATAATGGGGCTGTTCATTGCTGCAGCAAATCTGAGTAATATAGCTTCCAAGAGAGCTCTTTGGATTTTATTGCTAGCCATACCGGAAACAAAATAATAATAATAATAATCAAATGGCAAAGAAAAACAAAAGAAACAAACACCTGTATCTGCCTGGGGCTGAGTTTCATCCCACCAGTCATCTCTTATGATTTTGTATGGCTGCCTGGAGGGCTGCAAGAACATTTCTGGAATTATCTCCAACTTCAACAGGGAAAATCGTTATAATCGATTAGTAATGTCTTCCAGGAGCATGCAAAATGATGTGTTTGCTCATCGAGAGCTCCAACTTCTCCCACTCTTTCTGCCCTTCAAAGAAAGAAACATTTTGTTTTCCTCACTGTCCATTGTCTTCCTCTGTATCCTTCTAAATACCCATTCCCGCTCACTGGAATCTCTCAACTCTGTTACAGTACCTGAGAGAATGGTGGTAAGGGAAGCTGGCTTTTTCCAGAGTAAAGAGTCAGTGTAAATACACATCTTTTTTCCTTGGATGAGCTGTCTGTGTGTTCTGCTCCGATCACTTCTTACTATACTTCTGAAAGAAGTGATTAGTTTTACAGACCCTGTAACTGGTACACAGAATACATGTAACTCTCCCCAGAGCTAAATGGGGTACCCTCACAAAACCCCATTTCTACCAATACTGCTAGTTCACTCAGGGTTAGGCTAGCACATAAAACTGTGAACCAGGGCCATATTTCATGGAGTAATCAGGCATTAACACCAAGCATAATCCACATTCGCCCTCACAGAGCCACCCTCCATCAAACCACTCTTACATTGTTAGAGCGCCATCTAGAGGCCATCCTAACAAAGACCGTTTCCCAAGCCCCTCAATGAGCCTGCTACGAAGGGAGCAACAACGCAAATTAAGTGAAGAGGAAAAAGAGGAGGGAGAGCAATTTTTACCATGCATGTCTATGTGGCAGGCGTAGAAGGCAACGGCACCCCCGCCCCAGTACTCCTGCCTGGAGAATCCCAGGGATGGGGGAGCCTGGTGGGCTGCAGTCCATGGGGCCGCTAAGAATCGGGCACGACTGAGCGACTTCACCTTCACTTTTCACTTTCATGCATTGGAGAAGGAAATGGCAACCCACTCCAGTGTTCTTGCCTGGAGAATCCCAGGGACGGGGGAGCCTGGTGGGCTGCGGTCTATGGGGTCGCACAGAGTCGGACACGACTGAAGCCACTTGGCGGCGGCGGCAGCAGCAGCAGCAGCTATGTGACAGGATAGGAGACTGAATGCTTTATCTCACTCAGTCACATAAAGTAATTACTACTATCCCCCTTTACAGATGAGAAAAATAGACCTAAAAGTATGGTCTTTGTTCAACCAAGAAGCAGAGCCAGGATTCAAAACCCTGACTTGCTCATATCAATGTGGATGCTTCTCCTACTATTCAGCACTTCCAACTCTTGATGTGGCTCAGGACTCTTAGATTTCAGAATGTTTCGTTTATCCCCAAAAGAGTAAATCAACTTCAGTACTGAAAATGTGCCTGTGCAGAGCCAAATACATTTATTTACTTCTCCTGCCTTGACTATTACATGTTGTTTTCCTCTAAGACGGATATGCACTAAATAAATATTTGTTCAATGAATAAATGACTAAATAAATAGTTTTCCTCGCCTCCTTTCAAACCCTTTTAAAGAGTTTTCTGTATTCCCAGTATGGCTGCACCCACATCTGATCACACTGTATATTCTCATCATACGAAAGGCCTTCCTTCCCACCCACCTCTGCCCACCAACTAAATGCCAGGCTTCACAATCCATGCATCCCTAAAGATAAAGTGATTGAGAGTTAAAATTAATCAGGTTACTCCTAGTGAAAGGAAACCCTATGCCAAACCATCTTTCTACAATAAAGAGTGGTTGAATCATCTGAATAACTACTCTGTTATTCATCTGCTTTGTTGAGCTTGCTTTCCACATACTGGTTTATATCAACTAAGGTATATCCAAACATTAATGTTTATTTTTCAGTGACACCCAGCTAAGCCTTCCAAGTATTTCCCCATCCCCCCACCCCCAACTAGGACTCTACACATTGTTTCAGTAAGAATGTGAGTTCAATGAGGGCAAGTACTGATTTTAAAAATAATTTGTAACCCTCTAATTCCCACTGCAGATTTTTTTTCATCTGTATTATTAAATGTTTATGACTAACCAAGGATTTATCTCCCTCTCCAGCTAGTCCTTTGAAATAAATACTAATGAGCAATTAAATGTTAAAAAGGAGCAAAAGAGTGAGGAATAGATTTTCCCAAAAGGTAATTATTGAGTGCCTACCAAATTCTAGGAACCACACTGGGTGATGTGGGCACAAAGGCTCTGGCCTCAAGGCTATACACAATCTCATGGGATAAACAGACAATTACGGTGCAGTGTTCTGGGTCGGCAGAGGCAAGGGGATATCCTACACTTTGAAAGAAGGCAACAGTGACTGACTGCTGAAGTCTCTAATTATTGAGATTTATCCTGAAGTGATGGTAAATACTGTAATGCAATTATAATAAATATTATAATGCAATTACAATACATGTATGTTGAATTAAATCAAATTGCTGTCTTGCTTTCCAGAAGCTCAAATATGAAATATGAGCCATGAAATTTACAGATGCGTTTTTAAACTCAGAGCTTGCTAGTATGTTACCCCCTGGAGATATTTCAGAAGATTTTAACCCATAAGAGTCCTCAAGAAATTTTATAAGATTCTGCCCTACCTAATGACTCTTTGATGTGCTGAACAGTTCCTTTTAAATGTTTCTTTAGAGTTCTCTCAGGCACATGAGGTAAAGGAATTCAAGTAACTGGCAAACCTAGAATCTAATTTTTCTGACACTGGATAATTTCAAGTTGATAATGACATCTGAATGTGATTGAAAATATCCACAATTTGTACAAAATTATGTCACATAAAATAGCCTCCAGCACCTATAAATGTTAATTTTCTCAGAACTATGGTCATCTTAAACCTCTTTCCTACTATGCTCAACAAGCTCTTTGAGAGCATAGCTTTGTCTTTCCTACTATCATACACTGGATTCTGCCAAAATTGGAAGGTCCTGCCAAAACTGGAAGCTCCTGCGAAAACTGGAGGACACAAAATAAGCATCTTACATGTATGGGAATGAATGAAAATATTATAATTGAATGCATGTAAACAAACATAATTGACTATCCCTTGGAATATCCAGAAGGTTTTGTGGAATTTATAAATATACGTCTCTATCATTCTCCAAGTTAAGCAAACATATCTCCTTTTCGATGTAAACCTTCTGCTTTATTGCTTTCTCTGTTTCATCATACAGGTAAAACATCTTTTTTAGAAGTATTAGAAAATGAAAATAATCAACATTTTAAAAATAAGAAAATTCTACCACCTAAAGCTAATCAGTATTAACATTTTGTTTTGTTTCTTTTTGCAAGGTTTTCTATGCAAATATCAGTTCATTTCAGTTCAGTTTAGTCACTCAGTCATGTCCGACTCTTTGCAACCCCATGGCTTCCCTGTCCATCATCAACTCCTGGAGCTTACTCAAACTCATGTCCATTGAGTCAGTGATGCCATCCAACCATCTCATCTTCTATCGTCCCCTTATCTTCCCACCTTCAATCTTTCCCAGCATCAGGGTCTTCTCCAATGAGTCAGTTCTTCACATCAGGTGGCCAGTGTATTGGAGTTTCAGCTTCAGCATCAGTCCTTCCAATGTATACACTTTCAAAAAAAAAAGACATTTTCCTAATGCATGAATTATTTTGTAACTTGTATATATATAAAATAAAAGTAAGCTGTCTCACATACAGGGTTATCATTACCATCTTTTAAAATTTCATATATATGCATTAGTATATTGTATTGGTGTTTTTCTTTCTAGCTTACTTCACTCTGTATAACAGGCTCCAGTTTCATCCACCTCATTAGAACTGATTCAAATGTATTCTTTTTAATGGCTGAGTAATACTCCATTGTGTATATGTACCCCAACTTTCTTATCCATTCATCTGCTAATGGACATCTAGGTTGCTTCCATGTCCTGGCTAGATGACCCAGAGGGATGGCACAGGGAGGGAGGAGGGAGGGGGTTCAGGATGGGGAACATGTGTATACCCGTGGCAGATTCATGATGATATATGGAAAAACCAATACAATATTGTAAAGTAAAAATAAATAAATAAACAAAACCTCATCAGCTGTAAAAAAAAAAGTAAAAATAATAAAATAATAAGCATATTTCATATCATAAATTTGTATGTATATTCTCATCTTTAATGGTTGCAGAGTAAAGCATCACCTATATCTCAATGATATCAGACAGCTAGGTTGTATCTAAAGTTTTGTTATTTTAAACAACATTGTGACAAAATTCTTTATATTTAAACTTCTTGCATTCATTTGAGAGTTTCCTTAAAAACTAATAGAATTGCTGGACTGAAGGGAAAGATCATTTTAAAGCCTCCTGCTGCTTTGACCTAAATTTTTCTCTGGACCACCACCCACCCCCCACCTCTTATACAGACCCCGTACCAAGTATAGATAGTATCACTGTTCAAGTCCATATGAAAAAGAAAATTTTTTAAATATTTACTTATTGTCTGTATTTATGCACACCCTATATATGAATATACACAGAATGTATAATAGGTAAAAAGTGTACTCAAGCCAGGTTCCTTGATTTCATGTCCTGATTCCCCCGTCTACTACTTCTGTGACTCATATTCTTCATCTGGCAAATGGTTAAAACATCTCTCAGGTTATTCTGAGGATTAAATGAATTGATCCATAAAATGGATTCAGAACAGTGCCTAACACTTGTAAATATTTAATAAATGCTATACACATTCTTCTTTTTCCTGGGAAAACTACTAAATTAAATTTTCAGCCTCCTTTGCAGTTACATACGTCCTTGAGACTATAAGTTGAATAGATGTGAGTCATTTACTGGCCTGACTCATTAATATCTTCAAGGCATGCTTCTCATCCATTCCCCTGTCACCCAGCTAAACACCTAGAGTTGGTAGACTCACAGGATGGAACCACTGGATCTATGAATAAGTGGAACAAGAGCCCCACCCCCACCAACCACACTGAACCATCACTGCATCAGTGAGAAATAAATGTGCACTGTGGTACATGTGAAGCACTTTGTTGCTTCTGTTATAGCGTTTAGCCTTTCTGCACTAGTAAAGTTATCTATGATTATTTCTTATAATGTACTGTCTGTTTTAAAGAACAAAAATTGTGATCTCAAAATATGAACCATAGATAAATGAAAGGCGTTCAGAACAGAAAATTTGCTGAAGATAATCCACAATTTGATAATATAGAAATCCAAGAGTCATTCATCAGGTTGAATTATTTGTAACCTCATCTCTCTCTTATAGTTCCCAATTTGGCTCCAGGCTAAAGAGGATAATTTCAATACAGCTAAATGGGTTTATTCAACTTAAAACACAGATTCCTCATGTCCCCTCTTAGCTTTACCAGTGAACATTGTTATACATTGACTGAAACATTTAGACTATAAATATCAAAAGTACTAGCTGAGAAAATCCAGGAGGAAACATTCATCAGGAAAAGGAGAAATATTCAAAAGAAGGGCTTTGAATTAAAAAAAAAAAATTCAACAGCGACAAGAAATTTCCTATAATGGTTATGAAATGTCTACAGTAAAGTCCCCCAAAACAAGAATATATTTCCCAAGTTTTCCTCTTGAGGACCATAGACATGAAAGAAATATACTTAATTTAGGGTACTATTCATTTTTCAAAATGGAAAAAAGAAAAGGAAAGGAAAAGTGATGCCAAGAATGACATAGAGTGAATTTAAATATATGCCATTTTACAAGCATTCAAACAAAAATTTATTATAATTTGTCTTCTAAGGGTAGAGCTTCCAGCTGAGACTAACTGAGGTATTTTCCAGAGTGTTTTGCTACTCAAGGAACCATAAGATATTAGATAACATTATCAAATATATCTTTCTAAATATAGAACTAAATGATTATCCCCTTATTTGCATCATTCTCTGTAATGTGTTTTGTATAAAGGAAAGTATTATCAACTCCATCCTCCACCCCCCCTCCCCCAAAAGGACACTGAAATTCAGAAAGGTCAAGGGGTTTGTCCAAGGTTATCTGGACAATGTTGAAAGGTAACACAAATAATCATCCACTGAGTGATGTGCAAACTTCAATTTTCACGTATGAATTCTCTGGACACGGTTAAAGTGACAGCCATGGTCAAGTTACTCAGTATAACAATTATAGATGTGCCTACGAGACGAAAGTGTGAGCAACTGGATGCATTTGAATTAGCCCAGCTTAAATCATAGAAAATAACAACTGAGTCATTTAATAATCAATAGGTTAAACCTAATTCTAATAATTCCAGTGAAAATACCTGAAGTACAAAAGGTTTACCAAACACCGCTTTAATAGCATTCTGGTTTCAGGAAAGAGTTAAATAAAACAAAAATTTTAGGCTAATAAAGTGATCCCACAAGTGCTTTGGATCTCTTTGCAACATAATTTAACCTCTATATGGTTCCCGAGAAACAGCTTTATAACAGACATTTCCTCTTTGTTTTCATTATTCTATCTGAGACATAATTCTTTAGAAAAAGAAGAGCAGCTAAGAGACCTTTTATAAAAATCACAAAAATATAACAAAGTTGTAAATAATCATGCATTTAAAAGAAAATTATACTTTCTTGAAAATGTAATAGGAGTACTCCAAACACAACATGAAGCAGGAATTCAGAGTAAAAACTGAAAAGCATTTCAACCTGCTTCGTTGTTGTTGTAGTAAAATGTTTATGCTTAATTGAACAAATAAAACAAAAAAACAAAAATAGAACTGCCTTCTCAGTTCTAAATCAGTTTGGCAAATATGCATGAATACCTCTTTATTAGTAAGCACACAAGCAGAAACAGAATTCATCCCAGATGACTCAAATAAAGAGACTTAAATACAATGAATGACTACTTATGGAGGTATGAGCAAGGTTAAGAAGATGAAAACAGGAATGGGGTTACATAAATCTTTGTTTCCCAAATCCAAAAAAAAAAAAGGTGAGCACAAGTACCCAAATGTAAAGTCCATTATAATTGCTTAGATTTGACAGTGAAATTTGGCTTTAATGTTTTGGCAGCTGAGTTTATAACAACCATGTGAACCAAAGCAGTGATAGATGGCTAGAAAAGGGAGGAAGGAAAGATGGGACCAAGAAACACAGAGGAAGTAGGATCCATTGGATGAAAGATTGCAGTTGTACGATTGTAAGAGAAAGAACAAGGAGGCAAAGGTACTTAAGAGGTTCTAATTTCACTTGCCCAGGAATAATGAATCCATTAACAGCTAAGGGAAGAGTACAGAGTGAAGAAGCGGTTTCTGATCTTACCTGAACAGGCACTGGAACTTGGATTCAAAGTGTTTCTGGTCTTACCTGAACAGGAACTTAGATGTGGATTCAAGTCCTAATTCAGCCCCTCCCTGTTTGTGGAAAAGCGGACAAGTCTCTGGGTTTTTGTTTCTTCACCTGAAAAAAACAGCTTAATTTTAGTGGACTCTTCATAGAGATTTTTGGTTATTTTGTTTTAATCAAAATCCTTTTTATTTTTATTAGTTTTAGGTTTACAAAAATAACTGACCAGAAAGTATTGTTCAATACACCACCTCTCTCCCCAACAATTTCCCTTATTAACATCTTGCATTCCTGTGATGGGCTTTCTCAGTGGCTCAGCAGTAAAGAATCCGCCTGCAAAGTAGGAGATGAGGGTTCAGACCTTGGGTTAGGAAGATCCCCTGGAGGAGGAAATGGCAACCCATTCCAGCATTCTTGCCTGGGAAATCCCATGGACAAAGGATCTGGTGGGGTTGGGGGTGGAGTACAGTCCAAAGGGTAGCAAAGAGTCAGACACCACTGAGCAACCGAACCCACGCACATACACTTTTGTGGTAATTTGTCATAATAGATGAGTCAGAGTTGATACAGTATTGCAGTTTGAAGTCCATATTTTAAATTAGGCTTCATTGTTTATCTATTCTATGAATGTGGACACATGAATGACATGTCTCCACCATGGACAGTATCATTCAAAATAGTTTCACATCCTAAAAATCTATGCTACATCTTTTCATTCCCTGGCAAACACGCATCTTTCTACTGTCTCCATAGTTGTGCCTTTTCAGACTTTTCAGATATTTGGAATCATACAGTATGTGGCATGTTCAGATTGTTTTATTTCACATAGCAGTATGCATTTAAGGTTTATAGAGTCAATTTGAAGTCCTGAAGATACTAAACTTTGTTTAGTGCAGAAACTAAACCAATGGTAATGGTTTTGCTTCTATCATGAGTAGTGTTGTTATTTCATACAGGCTTAATTTTCCTAGAGTTTTGAAAAGGACATCATGAATTTCCCTTGAGTAATGTAGGTCCTGTTTTATCTAATTTCTTTTACTCCCAACTTTTTGGTAACATTTATTTCACCTCTAGTTTGCTTACTCACTCTTCTCCCCTATAAACCGACAATTTTGTGAGAACAGGGACCATCCCTGCCTTGTCCACTACTCTATTCCCAGCCTTCAGCACTGTACTTGAGGTGGCAGGTCCTCCTTAAACATTTGCCAAGTGAGCGAAAGGTTGGCATGGTGACCTGAGTGGAAGAGACAAGGAGTTGCAGTAACACAGTTTTGGGCAATGAACTGGAGGAAATGCTATGATGAAACCACATTCCCCAGGACTAGAAAATTTTGTGTATTTTGGAAATTAATCCTTCGTGAGTTGTTTCATTTCCTATCATTTTCTCCCATTCTGAGGACTGTCTTTTCACCTTGTTTATGGTTCCCTTTGCTGTGCAAAAGTTTTTAAGTTTAATTAGGTCCCATTTGTTTATTTTTATTTTTATTTCCATTACTCTAGGAGGTGGGTCATAGAGGATCTTGCTGTGATTTATACCAAGGAGTGTTCTGCCTATGTTTTCCTCTAAGAGTTTTATAGTTTCTGACCTTACATTTAGGTCCTTCATCCATTTTATCTTTGTGTATGGTATTAGGAAATATTCTAATTTCATTCTTCTACACGTAGCTGTCCAGTTTTCCCAACATCACTTATTGAAGAGATTGCCTTTTCTCCATTGTTTGTTCTTGCCTATATATCTATGGTTAATTTATGTTGATATATGACAGAAACCAACACAGTATTATAAAGAAATTATCCTCCAATTAAACATAAATAATTTTTTTTTAAGAAAAACAGTGGAGGACTTTATCCAGCTCCACAACTCATACACACAAGGACTTGTGTACCTGACAAAGAGAGTCTTCACTTAAATGCTTCCTTCATCTCAACTTGCAGTATTTTAAGTTTCTATATAGCAAGAGATGTGCCAAATGGCTTTAGATAATATACTGAATGCTACTCAAATACATATAGTTTAATATCTACTTATAACTTTTGAGATGGCTGTTACTTACTGAAATTCAACTGAAATCAGAGTTAGTATGTTGTGTTAGTTGTTCAGGCATGTCTAGGTCTGCAACCCCGTGGACAAGAGCCCACCAAGCTTCTCTGTCCACGGAATTCTCCAGGCAAGAATACTGGAGTGGGTTGCCACTTCCTTCTTCAGAGGATCTTCCTGACCCAGGAATTGAATCCCAGTCTCCTATATTGCAGCTGGATTCTTTATCATCTGAACCATTAACTTTTCCCTAATTTTTCTTTGGATGCAATACAAATTCACCTACCCACAGTGCTACCTGTGATGAAGTCAACATTAGTTTATCAGTCTTTCTTAGGATTTACTCCAGATATGTGAAAAAGAATTGTTTAAAAAGCAACTGACACCTCTTCTCTGGCTCATCTCCAAAATATTCAAAGCATGTCTCTTCATCTCTGGATGTTTTTCTTTTGTCCCATTTTTATTTTAAACTAATGATAGTGATACTTCATTGATGTCACTCTGGCAGAAAGTTAAAGCAGAAAGTTTCTTCTAAACCAAAATGTTCCTTAACCCACTGGGGAATTTTAAAGCTAGATACTAATATGCACTGTAATTAAGAAATAATGAACTTCCCACTATGATTTATTTCCACAGATTTAGTTTCAGTGCTGAGAAGCTACAGTTTAAATTGTTGCTGTGCCCAATAGCAAAAACTCCTTTAAATTCTCTAAGGTCAATTTAAATAAACTTGCATTTCAGCAAAAAGAAAGTATGATTCTGATTTTTCACCCTCGCTCCCACCCAAAGTGAAGGAAACACACAAGCAGGCAGATGGGGAGAGAGAAAGAGTGTGGGGAAGGGAGAGGAAAAGAAGAGAGAGGTGAGACTGAAAAAAAAAATTAATATGAAAAAGCATTACCCTGGGCTGCTTGCTGTGAGGTCTTGGAGGGAGTTTCTCTGCCAGTCCTCCTCCTGTGAAGTCTGAAGCCGTTCCATTCCCATTCCTTAGGGTGCCTGCAGTTAACTGAACACTAAGAAAAAGAATGAATGACAAGGTCAGAGGCCTTGATTAAGATACTTCTCAGCTGCCCTGAAGGATTAACGGTGATGGCACAGGGCCAGAAAAACCCTACTGTTCGCTCAGAAGAAACTGAAATTTAGCAGATTGAAGCAGCTCTTAAATGTAACAGTTAACAGCAAAGGCTATGGAAGGAGACCACTTATTAGCAATGTGAACTCGGGCGGTTCACTTAATCTCTCTGAGCCTCATTCTCTTCAACTGTCAAACACAGATGATAATTCCTCCTTTTGTGGGACTATGTATATCATTGTAAAAAGCACAGTGGTACTCAGTACATTTCCACTGTTTTAAAATAATGCTGGCTTCGACTCATCTTCAAAGAGGCCTCTGGCAAAAGTTACAAGGAAGTCAGAGAGCCAACCCTTGGCTTAATTTGGGGCACAGGGCAGATCATCTGCAGTTAAGGAAACCTTGAACCTGAGATGAAGTATTTTACTTGAAATGCACCAAATTGGGAAGAAGAAATTAGGTTAGTAATTGTAAATCTGCTTAGAGGATAAATAAAATTCTGTTTTATCCCAACTTATGTTAAATATGTTTTTCAATCACCTCATAATGAGAAAAATCAGAGAATACTGAAGGAAAAAAAAAAACCTCTTTCTCACTAAACCCCACCTCCAACAGAAGTCAGATAGAGTTATGTGGCTTTTGATCACCCACAGAAGTTTGGGGTTTAGAGAAAATTTAACATTGTATTCATTCAACACTTTTTATTGAGTTCTGGGGAGATAATAATGAATTTTAAAAAATAACCTTTGCTTTTAAATGGGAGAGAGAATTGTGCATACATAGTCACATTTTTCAAAAAATATGGTAATGACTCCAGGGAAAAATGTGATATCTTAAAGGGTATGCAGATTTAAATTGAGAAGGCCCTCCTTTAGCACAGGCTTTTCCAGAGTCCACTCTACAATAGAAGCTGGCATACGAGTAGTTCATTCAAGGCACAGGCATGAGGGATAGGGACCAAGAGAGGCAGCACAAGCCTATGTTATGTGATCAGCCTCTACTCTGGGAGAAAACTGACTTCTTGATCCCATCAAACAACTGAGAAAGCTTAACACATGCCTGTCTCCACCCTGTGCCTGAGAGACTAAAATAAAAAGCATTTGTCTGTGGGCTTCTGTCCCCCATCAGTCAAAGGCTGCTTCATGGGATGATTTGGACATCCCCAAGTTCTGGGTTGCACTGGTATGAGTGCCTTATTTTGAAGTCTGCCAGTATCTGTAGCTGAACAACCCCTGGGCCATTAAAGAATTACAGAGCAGATGGTGAACACCGAAATCAGATTGATTATATTCTTTGCAGCTAAAGATAGAGAAGCTCTATACAGTCAACAAAAACAAGACCAGGAGCTGACTGTGGCTCAGATCATGAACTCCTTATTACCAAATTCAGACTGAAATTGAAGAAAGCAGGGAAAACCGCTAGACCATTCAGGTATGACCTAAATCAAATCCCTTATGATTATACAGTAAAAGTGAGAAATAGATTTAAGGGCCTAGATCTGATAGAAAGTGTGTCTGATGAACTATGGAATGAGGTTCATGATACTGTACAGGAGACAGGGATCAAGACCATCCCCATGGAGAAGAAATGCCAAAAAGCTAAATGTCTCTCTGGGGAGGCCTTACAAATAGCTGTGAAAAGAGAGGCAAAAAGCAAAGGAGAAAAGGAAAGATCTAGGCATCTGAATGCAGAGTTCCAAAGAATAGCAAGAAGAGATAAGAAGGCCTTCTTCAGTGATCAATGCAAAGAAATAGAGGAAAAGAACAGAATGGGAAAGACTAGAAATCTCTTCAAGAAAATCAGAGATACCAAGGGAACATTTCATGCAAAGATGGGCTCGATAAAGGACAGAAATGGTCTGGACCTAACAGAAGCAGAAGATATTAAGAAGAGATGGCAAGAATACACAGAAGAACTGTACAAAAAGATCTTCATGACCCAGATAATCATGATGATGTGATCACTCATCTAGAGCCAGACATCCTGGAATGTGAAGTCAAGCGGGCCTTAGAAAGCATCACTACAAACAAAGCTAGTGGAGGTGATGGTATTCCAGTTGAGCTGCTTCAAATCCTGAAAGATGATGCTGTGAAAGTGCTGCACTTAATATGCCAGCAAATTTGGAAAACTCAGCAGTGGCCACAGGACTGGAAAAGGTCAGTTTTCATTCCAATTCCAAAGAAAGGAAATGCCAAAGAATACTGAAACTACCGCACAATTGCACTCACATCTCACCTGCTAGTAAAGTAATGCTCAAAATTCTCCAAGCCAGGCTTCAGCAATACGTGAACAATGAACTCCCTGATGTTCAAGCTGGTTTTAGAAAAGGCAGAGGAACCAGAGATCAAATTGCCAACATTTGCTGGATCATGGAAAAAGCAAGAGAGTTCCAGAAAAAACATCTACTTCTGCTTTATTGACTATGCCAAAGCCTTTGACTATGTGGATCACAATAAACTGTGGAAAATTCTGAAAGAGATGGGAATACCAGACCAGCTGACCTGCCTCTTGAGAAATCTGTATGCAGGTCAGGAAGCAACAGTTAGAACTGGACATGGAACAACAGACTAGTTCCAAATAGGAAAAGGAGTACATCAAGGCTGTATATTGTCACCCTGCTTATTTAACTTCTATGCAGAGTACATCATGAGAAATGCTAGGCTGGAAGAAACCAAGCTGGAATCAAGATTGCCGGGAGAAATATCAATAACCTCAGATATGCAGATGACACCACCCTTATGGCAGAAAGTGAAGAGGAACTCAAAAGCCTCTTGATGAAAGTGAAAGAGGAGAGTGAAAAAGTTGGCTTAAAGCTCAACATTCAGAAAACAAAGATCATGGCATCCGGTCCCATCACTTCATGGGAAATAGATGGGGAAACAGTGGAAACAGCATCAGACTTTATTTTGGGGGGCTCCAAAATCACTGCAGATGGTGACTGCAGCCATGAAATTAAATGACGTTTACTCCTTGGAAGAAAAGTTATGACCAAAAGCAGAGATATTACCTTGCTGACTAAGGTCCATTTAGTCAAGGCTATGGTTTTTCCTGTGGTCATGTATGGATGTGAGAGTTGGACGGTGAAGAAGGCTGAGAGCTGAAGAATTGATGCTTTTGAACTATGGTGTTGGAGAAGACTCTTGAGAGTCCTTTGGACTGCAAGGAGATCCACCAGTCCATTCTGAAGGAGATCAACCCTGGGATTCTTTTGGAAGGAATGATGCTGAAGCTGAAACTCCAGTACTTTGGCCACCTCATGTGAAGATTTGACTCATTGGAAAAGACTCTGATGCTGGGAGAGATTGGGGGCAGGAGGAGAAGGGGACGACCGAGGATGAGATGGCTGGATGGCATCACTGACTGTATGGACGTGAGTCTGAGTGAACTCCATGAGTTGGTGATGGACAGGGAGGCCTGGCGTGCTGCGATTCATGGGGTCGCAAAGAGTCGGACACGACTGAGTAACTGAACTGAATTGTGCCTCATCTTCCAGGGACAAGTCCCTCCCCCATATCTTCCACTGTGGCTCCTCTGAAAGTACCTTCATAACAGTAGCTGATGCACATTTCCTAAGTTGTTTTACAGATGCTAAAACTCCCACCAAATGCAAGAGATTAACTATTTGATGATCATGAGCCCGGAGACCTATTGGCACCTAAGGAATGATCATGTTAACCACCCTATTAGCTAACCACGAACCAATCAGAGAACTGGGCTTGAGCTGATCCCCACAGTGGGGCAATTATTGAGTCAGAGGAGAAACATTTAAGGCAGAGTGTGAAACAGCTGATCTGTGACAGCGTAAATGGAATGAAAATCAGACTGCCCTTGCCACAGCCATATATATGCTGGGCAGGAACCAGTTCTCCTGGAAAGGGCAGTGGCTGGAAGCTGGAGTTTAGGGATCGTGGAGCAATCCCTAGCGCGATGGCTGCTGTTGACTGCAGAGAGACAGAATGAGAGGAGGTGAGGGAGGAGATCATGGTAGGAAATTGCTTGTGGAGGAAAGCCTGGCAGCCACGGAAGAAAGGTGATACTGCTGGAGGGAAGGGCCCTCAGGCAAGGGAGCCCTCTAAGTGCCTGGCGGGCAAAGCTACGGAGAAAGACTGGACAAAGAGGCCTTCTGATCGCCAGCTACAAGAGGCTTGATAAAAGATTCTGATAGGGCCATAACTCCTGCCACAGAGGCAGTCTGTGACCCTGAACACTTGGCACCACCTGGGCCCCTGCAAGCCAAGGAGCTGCACCACCTTCACACTCAACTCTCACTGGGGCAAAGCTGCCACAGGCAAAAAAAAAAAAAAAAAAAAAAGGTCTTGCATTTGTGTGCACAGAATCGCTTCAGTCCTGTCCAACTCTTTGCGACCCTGTAGATTGTGGCCTGCTAGGCTTCTCTGTCAGAGAAGGGGATTTCCAGGCAAGAATACTGGAGCATATTGGCTAATACTGGTTGTCATACCCTTCTAGAGCACTATATTTCCTGCTGCCCTAGCTGCCAAACCCCTGAGTACCTGGGAACCAAGCAGTGCACCACCTCCACACCTGGCCCTCACACGGGCAGACCCAAGCCCTCCAGCACAGCCTCAGGAACCAAACCCCAGTGCAGGACCCACATGTAGAGGTGGAAATAAAACCACAATTGAAACCCAGGGGCAGTGTGGCTAGGGAAGAAGATTCAGAACCTTCCCAGAAGCTGTAGAAGCTGCAGATTAAATCCACACAATCAACTAAGACTCTGTCTATGGAATACATAAAAGGAACTAAGAGCTCCCATATAAGAAAACGCACTAGCTCTGCTAGCTGTGGACATCGGAGGCAAGAACACACAGGAGTAGGACCAGATTAGAATCTGAGGAGACCCCACAGCATGTCCAGAGATCAGTACAGTGTTGGATGGCATCATGGGGAGGTAAGGGGGACTGTGATTTCCAGCGTGGGAAAGGACTCTGACAGCAGTGACTCAAGAAAAACATTTATTATTCTTATTTTTGGCTTGTTCTGTAGATTATTTTCTAATTTTTTTCTTTTTTTTCCTTCCTCCCTCCTCCATTGCAGCTGTCAATTTTATTAGCACTAAGAAATTCAATTAAGTTTTTGAGCATTTTTTATTTCTTTTTCCTCAGTCACATTTTGTATTGTTGTCATAAACCTCTGCCTCTACACTGGACTCTTGCAGTTCTGTGGAGTTTTCCTCTTTTTTTTTTTCTCCTTTTCTCTTTTTAATTTAATTTTTTAAACCTATTATTACTTTTGCTACATTTATTCCTTTGTTTGCTTTTCATACTGTTCTTTTCCCTTTGCAGTTATTCTTTAACATATGTAAATCTTAATCTACCTCTATTTAAATTTGCATATATATTCTTTCTTTTCTTTATCTCCTTTCCTCTCAACATATCTGTTCATTTTATTTTCATTGCTTTATTCTGCAATGGGCACCTTGCTTTAGTTTTGTTTTCCAGTTTGTGCTTTAGTTTTGTTCTTGAAGATATAATCTTTGGTTTCCTTTGTTTGCCAGGTCAATCTATTGTACTTAATTTTTGTTGAACTGTTCTGATTTTGCTTATGGGTGTATATGCATATGTGTATATTCAGTCATAGTTTCTACCACTGTTATAGACCTCTTCCTCTACACTGGGCTTTTGCAGTTCTCTGGAGCTTTCCTTTTTCCCCTTTTATCTTTCTTCTTCCATTTTTTCTCTTTTCTCTTTTTATAATTTTAAACTTTTAAAAACCTATTATATTTTTATACATTTATTTTTCATTTGCCTTTCCTACTGTCCTTTTCCCCTTGCAGTTAATCTTTAATGTATATAAATCTTCATCTATCTCTATTTAACTTTGCATATCTATTCTTGTCTTTCTTTTCTTTCTTTCCTTTCCTCTCAACATATTTGTTAGTTTTGTTTTCATTGCTTTATTCCCCAGTTGGCACCTTCCTTTAGTTTTATTTTCCAGTTTTTGCTTATGTTAATTTTGTTCTTAACTGGTAAATATAATTTTTTATTTCCTTTGTTCATGGATCAGTCTACTATATTTTTGTTGATTGTTTTTACTTGGCTCATATGTGTATATGTATATGTGTATATGTATATGTGTATACGCCATTATTTTAATTATCACTTGCCTGATTTTGTAACTGTCATTTGTCTGAGGTTCATTTTTGGTTGCTCATTTTTGGGTATTTGGTTTACTCTCCCTTAATGCCATAACAAATCACTTGTGAAATCATCATTCCTGACCAGAGATCAAACAATGAGTCTTTGGAGTGGCCGCACTAGACCCTAAACTACCAGAGAACTAACCCTGGGGAGTATCAAGTAGTGAGAACTCAGACAATGAAAACCCCTTGAATACAAGACCTGGCATCACCCAACCACCAGTAGCACCCTGTGCAGGATACTTCATCTAAACAACATACAGAACAAAAATACAAACCCAGTCATCGAAAGACAGGAGTACAACTTCACTCAGCCTTGCCCATCAGAGGAAAACAAACAAACAAAGACGCAGCACAAATCTCACCCTAGACACAGCCCATACAAACCACTGGGCCAACCTTAGGAGGGGAGAAGCAAGAAGGAAGAAAGAATCCAACCTTCTTCAAGGAAAGAATCCAACTTTCTTTGAAGTTTGGGAAAAGAAGACCTCAAACACGGTAACTAAAAAAAAGAAAAGGCAGAAGACCTCAAACAAGGTAACTAAAAAAAAAAAAAAAAAAAAAAGGCACAAAAGAAACACAGATGTCCAAATAAATAAAAGGAAATAGGAAAATTACCTGAAAAATAATTCAGAATAATGATAGCAAAGATGATCAAAAACCTTGAAAACAAAATGGAGAAAATCCAAGAATCAATTAACAAAGACCTAGAAGAATCAGTGTATAAGCATAAAGAGACAACACAATTACTGAAATTAAAAATACTTTAGAAAGAATGAAAGCAGAATATCTTAAACAGAAGAACGAATCAGTAAGCTGGAAGATAAAATGGTGGAAATAACTTTTGAAGACCAGAATAAAGTAAAAAGAATGACGAGACCTGAGGAAAGTCTCAGAGACCTCTGGGACCATATCAAACACACCAAGATTCAAATTATAGGGGTCCCAAAAGAAGAAGAGAAAAAGATAGGCTATCAGAAAATTTTTGAAGAGATTATAGTTGAAAATTTCCTCAACATGGAAAAGGAAATAGTCAATCAAGTCCAAGAGGCACAAAGAGTCCTATACAGGATAAACCCAAGGAAAAACATGCCAAAACACATACTAATCAAAATAACAAAGACTAAACAAAAAAAAAAAAAAGATTAAAAGCAGCAAGAGAGAAGAAACAAATAACACACAAGGAAAACCCCATATACTTAACACTTCATCTTTCAGCAGAAACTCTGCAGTTCAGAAGGGAATGGCAGGATATATTTAAAGTATTGAAAGGGGAAAATCTACAACCAAGATTACTGTGCCCACAAAGGATCCAATTCAAAATTGATGGAGAAATCAAAAGTTTTTCAGACAAGCAAAAGTTAAGAGAATTCAGTACCACTAAACTGGCTTTACAACAAATGATAAACAAACTTAGAGTCAAGAAATACAACAGAAGAAAAAAGATGTACAAAATCAGCCACAAACAATTAGAAAATGCAATAGGAACATATATATATCAATAATTACTTTAAAAGCAAATGGATTAAACACTCCAACTAAAAGACATAGACTGGCTGAATGGATACAAAAACAAGACCCATATATATGCTATCTACAAGAAACCCACTCCAGACCTCAAGACACATATAAAATGAATGTGAGAGGATGGAAAAATATTCCATGCAAATGGGGAGCAAAAGAAAGCTGGAGTAGCAATCCTCATATCAGACAAAATAGACCTTAAAATAAGGATTATAAGATATAAGGAATGACACTACATAATGATCAAGGGATCAATCCACGAGGAAGACATAAGTTAAAAATATTTATGCACCCAACAAAGGAGCACCTCCATACATAAGACAAACAGTAAGAGACATAAAAGGAGGAATTGACAGTAACACAATAATAACGGGAGAATTTAACACCCCACTCACACCAATGGACAGATCATCAAAGCAGAAAATTAATAAGAAAGCACAAGTCTTAAATGATACATTAGATGAGATGCTGATCTCATTATTATCTTCAGGATATTCCATCCAAATGCAGAAGAATATACCTTATTCTCACATGCACCATGGAACATTCTCCAGGATATACCATATCTTGGTTCACAAATCAAACTTCAGTCAACTTAAGAAAACTGAAATTGTATCAAACATCTTCTCCGAACACAACGTTGTAAGACTAGATATTAATTACAAGAAAAAAAAAAAACTAAGAAACACAAACACAGGGAAATTAAACAACACATTTCTAAATAACCAACAGGTTACTGAAGAAATCAAAGGAAACAAAAAATTTCTAGAAACAAACGACAATGAAAACACGATAACTCAAAATTTATGGGATGCAACAAAAAGAGTTCTAAGAGGGAATTTATAGCAATACAATCCTACCTCAAGAAACAAGAAAAACATTGAATAGACAACTTAGTACACTTCAGTCGCTCAGTCATGTCTGACTCTTTGCAACACTATGAACTGCAGCAATCCAGGCCTTCCTGTCCATCACCAACTCCTGGAATTTACTCAAACTCATGTTCACTGAGTCAGTGATGCCATCCTACCATCTCATTCTCTGTCATCCCCTTCCTCTCCTGCCCTCTATCTTTCCCAGCGTCAGGTTCTTTTCAAAAGAGTCAGCTCTTAGCATCAGGTGGCCAAAAAGTATTGGAGTTTCAGCTTCATCATCAGTCCTACCAATGAACACCCAGGACTGATCTCCTTTAGGATGGACTGGTTGGGTCTCCTTGCAGTCCAAGGGACTCTCAAGAGTCTTCTCCAACACCACAGTTCAAACGCATCAATTCTTCTGCCCTATCTTCTTTATAGCCCCTCACATCCATACATGGTATGGAAAAACCGTAGCCTTGCCTAGATGGACCTTTGTTGACAAAGTAATGTCTCTGCTTTTTAATATGCTGTCTAGGCAGGTCATAACTTTTCTTCCAAGGAGTAAGCGTCTTTTAATTCCATGGCTGCAGTCACCATCTGCAGTGATTTTGGAGCCCCCAAAATAAAGTCTGACACTGTTTCTACTGTTTCCCCATCTATTTGCCATGAAGTGATGGGACTCTAAATAGTATCAGAAAATTACTAGATCTAATCAGTGAATTGCAAAGTTGCAGGATACAAAATCAATATACAGAAATCGCTTGCATTTCTATATAACAATGAAAAATCAGAAAGAGTAATTAAGGAATCAATCCCATTCACCATTGCAACAAAGATAATTAAATACCTAGGAATAAATGTACCTAAGGAGATGAAAGAACTTTATACAGAAAATTATAAGACATTAATGAAAGAAATCAAAGTTGACATGAACTCATGGAGAGATATTCCATGTTCCTGGGTAGGATGAATCAATATTGTGAAAATAACTATACAACCAAATGCAATCTAGGTTGCAGATTTAATGCAATCCTTATTAAATTACCAATGGAATTTTTCACAGAACTAGAAAAATTTCACAGTTCATATGGAACATGAAAGACCCCAAATAGCCAAAGCCGTCTTGAGAAAGAAGAATGGAGCTGGAGGAATCAACCTTCCTGACTTCAGGTTATACTACAAAGTTATAGTCAGCAAGACAGTACGGTACTGCCACAAAAACAGAAATATAGACCAACGGAACCGGATAGAAAGCCCAGAAATAAACCCATGCACCTATGGGTACCTTCTTTTGACAAAGGAGCCAAGACTATACAATGGGGCAAAGATCAGCCTCTTCAATAAATGGTGCTGGGAAAACTGGACAGCTACATAAAAAAGAATGAAATGAGAACACTTCCTAACACCATACACAAAGATAAACTCAAAATGGATTAAAGACCTAAATGTAAAACCAGAATCTATAAAAATCTTAATGGAAAACATAGGCAGAACACTCGCCATAAATCAAAGCAAGATCTTCTATGACCCACCTCCTAGTGTAACAGAAATAAAAACAAAAATAAACAAGTGGGATCTAATTAAACTTAAAAGCTTTTACTCAGCATAGGAAACTATAAGCAAGGTGAAAAGAGAACCCTCTGAATTAGAGAAAATAGTAGCAAATGAAACAACTGACAAAGAATTAATTTCCAAAATATACAAGTAGCTCATAAACTCAATACCAGAAAAACAAACAACCCAATCAAAAAGTGTGAAAAAGACCTACACAGATATTTCTCCAAAGAAGACATACAGATAGCTAACAAGCACATGAAAAGATCCTCAACATCGCTCATTATTAGAGAAATGCAAATCAAAACTACAATGAGATATCACCTCACACCTTTCAGAATCACACTCATCAAAAAGTCTATAAACAATAAATGCTGGAGAGCTGATTCATGAAGTTGTACAATAGACTTTTGGATATGGAGAAAAGGGAACCCTCTTGCACTGTTGGTGGGAATGCAAATTGATACAGCCACTATGGAAGATGGTGCAGAGATTCCTTAAAAAACTAGAAATAAGACCACCATATGACCCAGAATTCCCACTCTTAGGCATATACCCTGAGGAAGCCAAAACTGAAATGTACACATGCATCCCATTGCTCACTGCAGCACTATTTACAATAGCTAGAACATGGAAGCAACCTAGATGTCCACTGACAGATGAATGGATAAAGAAGTATGTACACAAAAGAATATTACTCAGCCATAAAAGGGAATGCATTTGAGTCAGTGCTAATGAAGTGAATAAACCTAGAACCTATTGCACAGAGTCAAGTGAGTCAGAAAGAGAAAGATAAATACCATATTCTAACACATATATATTTGGAATCTAGAAAAATGGTACTGAAGAATTTATTTACAGGGAAGCAGTGGAGAAATTTGTTATGGAGGGGGGGGGGGTAGGAGCAGTCATAGAGAATAGACTTTTGGATATGGCCCCAGCAGTGGGGCGCTTGTTCTCTCGAGGAGAACCGGGTGATTTTATAGAAAGAGTAACATTGGAAACTTACACTGGACCATATTTTTTTTTTTTTTTGTGTGTGGGGGGGGGGGGGGGGGAGGGGTGGGTTAACAGACAGCCAATGTTAATTTGCTAGTATGGCTCAGGAAACTCAAACAAGTGTTCTGTGTCAACATAGAGCCACTGGCTGATTCATGTTGAGGTTTGACAGAAAACAGCAAATTTCTAAAGCAATTATCCTTCAATAAAAATTAAATAAATTAAAAATAAAACACAGATGAATGGATAAAGAAGAAGTGGTACATATACACAATGGAATATTACTCAGCCATAAAAAGGAATGTGTTTGTGTCAGTTCTGATGAGGTGAATGAACCTAGGATCTATTAAACAAAGTGAAGTGAGTCAAAAGAGAAAGATAAATGTCTTATTCTAATGCACATATACAGAATATAGAAAAAAGATACTGAAGAATTTATTTACAGGGCAGCAATGGAAAAACAGACATTGAGAATAGATTATAGACATGGGCAGAGGTGAGGAGATGGTGATATGTATGGAAAGAGTAACATGGAAACTTTCATTACCATACATAAAATAGATAGCCAATGGGAATTTGCTGTATGGCTCAGGAATCTCAAACAGGGGCTCTGTAAACCTAGGGGGTGAGATGGGGAGGGAGATTGGAGGGAGGTTCAAAAGGGAGGGGATATATGTATACCTAGGGCTTATGCATGTTGAGGTTTGACTGAAAACAAGATTCTGTAAAGCATTTATCCTTTAATTAAAAAATAAAAAAAAGAATATATGGAATACTACGCAGCTGTAAAAAGGAACAAAATTTGGTAGAGACATGGGTGGAGCTATAGTCAGTCATACAGAGTGAAGTAAGTCAGAAAAGAAAAACAAAGATCATATCTTTTGTGCATATATGTAATATCTAGAAAAGCTGTATCAGTGAACCTATTTGCAAGGCTGGAATGGAGACACAGACATACGGAATGGATATGTAAACACAGAGGTTTGGGGGATGAAGGAATGGGTTGGGAGATCAGATTTGACACACGTATATACTGCCACATGTAGCACAGACGGCCAGCGGAAAGCTGCTCAGGCACGCAGCCGAGAGCTCTGTGATGACCTAGATGGATGGGGCAGGGGAGGGAGTGCAGGGAAGTTCACGAGGGATGGGATATATGCATACTTATAGCTGACTCACGATGTTGTACAGCAGAACCTAACAGCATTATAAAGCAATTATACCCAAAATGAAAAAAATAAATAAATAAACTGAATGAGAAGCCAGCTCTCTGTTAACAGGGGAGAACTCAGGAGTAAGGAATATTACTGCTCTAAGTGAAAGTGGAGAGTGAAAAAGCTGGCTTAAAGCTCAACATTCAGAAAACGAAGATCATGGCATCCGGTCCCATCACTCCATGGGAAATAGTTGGGGAAACAGTGGAAACAGTGTCAGACTTTATTTTGGGGGCTCCAAAATCACTGCAGATGGTGACTGCAGCCATGAAATTAAAAGACGCTTACTCCTTGGAAGGGAAGTTATGACCAATCTAGATAGCATATTCAAAAGCAGAGACATTACTTTGCCAACGAAGGTCCATCTAGTCAAGACTATGGTTTTTCCTGTGGTCATGTATGGATGTGAGAGTTGGACTGGCAGAAAGCTGAGCACCAAAGACTTGATGCTTTTGAACTGTGGTGTTGGAGAAGACTCTTGAGAGTCCCTTGGACTGCAAGGAGATCCAAGCAGTCCATTCTGAAGGAGATCAACCCTGGGATTCTTTTGGAAGGAATGGTGCTGAAGCTGAAACTCCAGTACTCTGGCCACCTCATGCAAAGGGTTGACTCACTGGAAAAGACTCTGATGCTGGGAGGGATTAGGGGGCAGGAGGAGAAGGGGACGACCGAGGATGAGATGGCTGGATGGCATCACGGATTTGATGGATGTGAGTCTGAGTGAACTCTGAGAGATGGTGATGGACAGGGAGGCCTGGAGTGCTGTGATTCATGGGGTCACAAAGAGTTGGACATGACTGAGCAACTGAACTTAACTGAAGTTTATATTTGTTCTGTGTGTGTGTGTGTGTGTGTGTGTGTGTGTGTGTGTAATCCAAGATGTTGACCAGCTCTTTGGCATTCTCTCCTCATCTAAAACCCGGGGAGCTGAAACCACTGGAGCAATAATCAGATGCCAACAACTAAATTTAAGAAGGAAAAGTCTCAGAGACCACAGAGCAAACTTTCAGTGCCAGCTGATCGTTTTAGGCCTTCACATGTTTCCATTCTAGAAACACAGTAAACATTATGCTGATGTTTGTCCAAATGCAGGAGTCTTTTACCCCTATTACTATCAGCATATTTCCTACATATTAATAAGCACTCCCACATTTCTTATAAGATAGAATCTGAGCCTCATTTTTAAACAAATAACAAAGCCACATATTAGAGATTTGCTGAAGAAGAGAAAAAAGTTGGAATTCTGTTTTGGCTTTTACACCAACCCTAAAAGAGATGAAGCTGATTAAAATTAACAGCCCCTCCCTTCCCAAGTTCTTGTTAGTCAATACATACTTTGCTCTCATCTCTCTCACACGTCATTAAATTCTAAACCTATCCATCCATCCATTACTATTAATTGATAAAATTCTTTTAATTCAGTAGCATTTGGGCTGAGAATTTTAAACATTGTGAATATATAAATATTCTGCTTTAACTACCTTCCAAAATACTCAAGAGGACTGGAATGTTAATTTCTTAAAGTCTATTTTCCTCTTTTAATGGTAAAGGTCAAAATCCTCAATTTTTTTTTTCTTTCTAGAGTTTTGTCCATTTCAGATAGAGGAATTATATTTTTCTTCTATATATAAATCTAGGGACATTCCAACTGTTGCCAAGAGAAATAAATTACAGTGTTAAGCTGTAAATCTGCAGGTTTAAAGTTCACCTTCCTCCAACATTATTTTAAAGGAAAAATACTGTATTTCAGCCAGAAGAGAAGTCAGGTTCTTGGTTTACTTTCTACTATTAAGCTCAGTTCACTGTTTTGGAATGCCTAAAGGAATTTTTAATTCTTTCCAGAAAGAAAATATAATTTTAAATCCTTGGGCATGGCCTCAGTGAACAGCGAGGTGATTAGAGCTGGAAGTGCCTTTCTTTCTCAACAGCATCTCCACATGTTTCTCTACTGTTCTTTCTCTCTTCAACGCGTGGCCAATACAATATGCATACAGTCATGCTGTAAAATATTCAGTGAAAAATCTGGAACCTTATTTTCTTTAAAGATTTAGAATTTTTCCAATGTGCTGCCTCTATACAATGCATTTTGGAAAGGAAATATTATATCATATTTTGTGTTCTTTTCAGAGAAACTATTACACTTTTGGATTACAATAATCAAAGCGGGAATGTCCAGATCTTCCTCTACTTACAATGGGGTTATTTACCGATACACTCTTGGTAAGTTGAAAACACTACAAGCTGTAAATGCATTTAATACACCTAATCAACCAAGCATCATGGCTTAGCTTGGCCTACCTTAAATTTATAAGACTGGTATTGCTAATTGTGAACAAGCAATCACAAATTTCATGCACTATTGATAGGAGTTGGTAAAATGATATGACCTCTAAAAATTCTTCAGCAGTCCCTTTAAAAAGTAAATATATATCTATATTATGCATAACAACTGAATTCAAGAGGACTAACAACATAAGCCCCTACAAATATTTTACAAGAATAGCATCTTTAAACCTATTTACAGGGCAGGAATAGAGACTCAGACAAACTGAACAGACATACGGACACAGTGGGTCAGGAGAGGGTGGGACAAGTTGAGAGAGCAGCACTGAGGCATATACATTACCATATGTAACTGAGATGGCTAAGGGAAGTTGCTGCATAAGATAGGGAGCTCAGCCTGGTGCTCTGTGACGACCTAGAAGGGTAGGATGGGGTAGGAGATGGTAGGGATATTCAAGAGAGAGGGGGCATATGTATACCAAAGGCTGATTCATACTGAAGTATGGGAGAAACCAACACAACACTGTAAAGGTATTATCTACCAATTAAAAATAAATAATTTTTAAAAGTAAATAAGCAAGACAGAAACAGAATAGCAGCTTTAGGGAATTCCCTGGCAATCCAGTGGTTGGGACTCACTATTTCCTCTCCAAGACCTTTAAGCCATGGGACATGGCCCCAAAAGTAGCAGATTTAATCATAATTGTTAAAACTGGAAACAACTGAATGTCCATTAATAAGAAAATAAGTAAATTGTACCATATTCATACAATGGAATAATACTAAGGAGTCAAAAAGAACACACTTTTAACCAAATTTTTATAAGCACAACAATATGGATAAATCTCTATAGGGTGGGAGGTGGGAGGGGGCTTCAGCATTGGGAGATTGTGTACACCTGTGGCTGATTCATGTCAATGTGTGGCAAAACCAATACAGTATTGTAATGTAGAATAAAGTAAAAATTAAATTAAAAAAGAAAAAAAATCTCAAAAAATGATGAGTTAAAGAAGTCAATCATTAAAGAGTACCTACCATAGAATCTGATTTATGTGAAGTTCTAGAATAAGAAAAACAAACACTTGGTTCCTGACATTGGACTAGAAGTTTTTAGCTACTGTGATTATAGTACATACAAATACTTTTCTTATAAAATGTTTTTCAGAGGCAAGTGTTGTCAAAAGTGGGATATTCCATCAATACCTTCTTTTATTACTTTTACTTGCATTTGTAAGACTTTATTTTTTCTTCTTTTTTCCTGGATGGTTATAGCTGTTTCCTCAGTGGTTTACCATTAGCATCTTAAAATCATAACAATCTAATGTGAACGACTGTGTTCTAATTGCACCTAATTATGTATTTATACTTTCCTATTTACATATATTTGCAGTTACTACAGTATGCATTTGACTTTTCAATATTGTAAGAAATAAATGAGTAAAGAACTCAAAGATCACAGGATTGTAGATTTGTATATGACTATGTAATGTTTACCTGTTGCTAAGCTGCTGCTAAGTCGCTCCAGTCGTGTCCGACTCGGTGCAACCCCATAGACAGAAGCCCAACAGGCTACCCATCCCTGGGATTCTTCAGCAAGAACACTGGAATGGGTTGCCATTTCCTTCTCCAATGTAATGTTTACCTCAGTTTAGTTCAGTAGCTCAGTCGTGTCCGACTCTTTGCGACCCCATGAATCGCAGCATGCCAGGCCTCCCTGTCCATCACCAACACCCAGAGTTCACTCAGATCCACGTACATCGAGTCAGTGATGCCATCCAGCCATCTCATCCTCTATCGTCCCCTCTCCTCCTGCCCCCAATCCCTCCCAGTATCAGAGTCTTTTCCAGTGAGTCAACACTTTGCATGAGGTGGCCGAAGTAATGGAGTTTCAGCTTCAGCATCAGTCCTTTCCACAAATATTCAGGGCTGATCTCCTTCAGAATGGACTGGTTGGATCTCCTTGCAGTCCAAGGGACTCTCAAGAGTCTTCTCCAACACCATAGTTCAAAAGCATCAATTCTTCAGTGCTCAGCCTTCTTCACCGTCCAACTCTCACATCCATACATGACCACAGGAAAAACCATAGCCTTGACTAGACAGACCTTCGTTGGCAAAGTAATGTCTCTGCTTTTGAATATGCTATCTAGATTGGTCATAACTTTTCTTCCAAAGAGTAAGCATCTTTTAATTTCATGGCTGCAGTCACCATCTGCAGTGATTTTGGAGCCCACAAAAATAAAGTCTGACACTGTTTCCCCATCTATTTCCCATGAAGTGATGGGACCGGATGCCATGATCTTCATTTCCTGAAAGTTGAGATTTAAGCCAACTTTTTCACTCTCCTCTTTCACTTTCATCAAGAGGCTTTTTAGTTCCTCTTCACTTTCTGCCATAAGGGTGGTGTCATCTGCATATCTGAAGTTATTGATATTTCTCCTGGCAATCTTGATTCCAGTTTGTGTTTCTTCCAGCCTAGCATTTTCATGATGTAATCTGCATATAAGTTAAATAAGCAAGGAGACAATATACAGCCTTGATGTACTCTTTTCCCTAATTGGAACCAGTCTGTTGTTCCATGTCCAGTTCTAACTGCTGTTTCCTAGCCTGCATACGGATTTCTCAAGAGGCAGGTCAGGTGGTCTGGTATTCCCATCTCTTTCAGAATTTTCCACAGTTTATTGTGATCCACACAGTCAAAGGCTTTGGCATAGTCAATAAAGCAGAAATAGATGTTTTTCTGGAACTCTCTTGCTTTTTCAATGATCCAGTGGATGTTGGCAATTTGATCTCTGGTTCCTCTGCCTTTTCTAAAGCCAGCTTAACATCAGGAAGTTCATGGTTCATGTATTGCTGAAGCTTGGCATGGAGAATTTTGAGCATTACTTTACTAGCACGTGAGATGAGTGCAATTGTGCAGTAGTTTGAGCATTCTTTGGCATTGCCTTTCTTTGAGATTGGAATGAAAACTGATGTTTTCCAGTCCTGTGACCACTGCTGAGTTACCCAATTTGCTGGCATAATGAGTGCAGCACTTTCGCAGCATTATCTTTCAGGATTTGAAATAGCTCAACTGGAATTCCATCACTTCCACTAGCTTTATTCGTAGTGATGCTTTCTAAGGCCCGCTTGACTTCACATTCCAGGATGTCTGGCTCTAGATGAGTGATCACATCATCATGATTATCTGGGTCATGAAGATCTTTTGTACAGTTCTTCTGTGTATTCTTGCCACCTTTTCTTAATATCTTCTCCTTCTATTAGATCCATACCATTTCTGTCTTTTATCGAGCCCATCTTTGCATGAAATGTTCCCTTGGTATCTCTAATTTTCTTGAAGAGATTTCTAGTCTTTCCATTTCTGTTCTTTTACTCTATTTCTTTGCATTGATCGCTGAGGAAGCCTTTCTTTTCTCTTCTTGCTCTTCTTTGGAACTCTGCATTCACATGCTTATATCGTTTCTTTTCTCCTTTGCTTTTGTCTTCTTTTCTTTTCACAGCTATTTGTAAGGCCTCCCCAGACAGCCATTTTGCTTTTTTGCATTTCTTTTCCATGGAGATGGTCTTGATCCCTGTCTTCTGTACAAAGTCGCGAACCTTATTCCATAGTTTATCAGGCACTCTATCTATCAGATCTAGGCCCTTAAATCTATTTCTCACTTCCACTGTATAATCATAAGGGATTTGATTTAGGTCATACCTGAATGGTCTAGTGGTTTTCCCTACTTTCTACAATTTAAGACTGAATTTGGTAATAAGGAGCTCATGATCTGAGCCACAGTCAGCTCTCGGTCTTATTTTTGTTGACTGTATAGAGCTTCTCCATCTTTGGCTACAAAGAATATAATCAATCTGATTTCGGTGTTGACCATCTGGTGATGTCCATGTGTAGAGTCTTCTCTTATGTTGTTGGAAGACGGTGTTTGGTATGACCAGTGTGTTCTCCTGGCAGAACTCTATTAGTCTTTGCCCTGATTCATTGCGCATTCAAGGCCAAATTTGCCTGTTACTCCAGGTGTTTCTTGACCTCCTACTTTTGCATTCCAGTCCCCTATAATGAAAAGGACATCTTTTTTGGGTGTTAGTTCTAAAAGGTCTTGTAGGTCTTCATAGAACTGTTCAACTTCAGCTTCTTCAGCGTTACTGGTTGGGGCATAGATTTGGATTACCATAATATTGAATGTTTTGCCTTGGAAACAAACAGAGGCCATTCTATCGTTTCTGAGATTGCATCCAAGTACTACATTTCGGACTCTTTTGTTGACCATGATTGCTACTCCATTCCTTCTGAGGGATTTCTGCCTGCAGTAGTAGATATAATGGTCATCTGAGTTAAATCCACCCATTCCAGTCCATTTTAGTTCGCTGATTCCTATAACGTCAACGTTCACTCTTGCCATCTCTTGTTTGACCACTTTCAATTTGCCTTGATTCATGGACCTGACATTCCAGGTTCCTATGCAATATTGCTCTTTACAGCATCGGACCTTGCTTCTGTCACCAGTCACATCCACAGCTAGGTATTGTTTTTGCTTTGGCTCCATCCCTTCATTCTTTCTGGAGTTATTTCTCCACTGATCTCCAGTAGCATATTGGGCACCTACTGACCTGGGGAGTTCCTTTTTCAGTATCCTATCATTTTGCCTTTTCATACTGTTCATGGGGTTCTCAAGGCAAGAATACTGATGTGGTTTGCCATTCACTTCTCCAGTGGACCACATTCTGTCAGACCTCTCCACCATGACCTGCCTATCTTGGGTTGCCCCATGGGCATGGCTTAGTTTCATTGAGTTAGACAAGGCTGTGGTCCTAGTGTGATTAGATTGACTAGTTTTCTGTGAGTATGGTTTCAGTGTGTCTGCCCTCTGATCCCTCTTGCAATACCTACAGGAACCTGGAATATCAGGTCTGTGCTTGAGGACAGTTTCTCCTTCTTGAAAACCTTCTGACTACTCCTGTTATCTTAAAATGTAAATTGTGGAAGTGGGTCTAGTGAGATGTTTACAACCTTGAGACATTCTTTTGATTTATTGTAATAACCAATTTTAAAAGTATATAACTCCCTGGCTTAGACTAGCAAGCAGGGCACTCTCCATCCCCCCTTCCTATGTCTATGTCAGAAGCTTTCTCTGTCCCTTTTCTTACTTTAATAAAACTGTTACACAAAATCTCTTGAGTGATCAAGTCTGGTCCCTGGTCCCAAAGCTAAATCTTCTTTTTTCAGAGATCACAAATCCAGCATCGTTCATGGTAAGCTATCAGTTTCTAATATCCCTCACTTCAGCCAGAAGAAGGGCAGATCTACTAAAAATATACTTGTCCTGTTGTGCTTATCTGAAATGTCACAGTTATTCATTTCTGATGGACAGTTTTGCTTCCAACCAAATAAAATTATTAAAAAATAGGGATATAAAGAAATTTCTGGGATGATAGTAATGTTCTATTTCTTGATAGGCATGTGTATTACACAGAGCTATACAACTAATATCCTTGCCTGTCACTATATGTAAAGTATATCTAAAATCTTGATTGTTATCAACGTTCATAGCAGCAACATTCAAAATAACCAAGATATGGAAACAACCCAAATGTCCATCAACAAGTAAATGGATAAAAAGATGTGCTACATATATACAAGGGAATATTACATAGCCATAAAAGAAAGAAAACATGTCATTTGCAGCAACATGGGTAGACCTAGACATTATCATACTAAGTGAAGTAAGTCAAGAAGAGAATGACAAATTTTATATATCACTTATATGGGAAATCTAAAAGAATGATACAAATCAACTTCCTTACAAAACCTAAACAAACTCACAGTCATAGAAAAGAAACTTTTGATTACCAAAGGGAGAGGGATATATTAGGAGTATGGGATTAACAGATACACACCCCTACATATAAATAGAAAAACAACAAGGATTTACTGCTGGGCATATGGATATATATTCAATATCTTATAATTATCTATAATGGAAAAGAGTTTGAAACTAATACAACATTGTAAATCAACTACAGTTAAATAAAAATAAAAGTAAATATAATCTTGACTATTAGTGCCCAGTTTAAAAATTGTATCTAAGGCCAAATCTACACCTACCCTTGGTTAAAACTTGGTTACCAAAGTCGACCCCGTTCTATTTTATGTTTAAATTAGTTCTAGTAGATTTCTGTAATTCCAAGATGAAATGCTCATTCACTCAGTCATGTCTGACTCTTTGTGACCCCCTGCACTGTAGCCCACCAGACTCCTCTGTCTATGGAATTTTCCAGGCCAGAACATTGGATTGGGTTGCCACTTCCTACTTCATCTCAAATGAAGAGATGCATATTAAAAGCAAAAGAACCATTCCATTTTCTTGCATTTTTTGGCTCCCTCCTGGTTTAGGGAATGAGTATGATTTGCTCTTTCTCTGGTATGTTCTTTCTTGATTATTGGCATCTCTATCCAACCAGCCAAAGCCAGAAATCTGGCCATTTCTCTCATTCACCAACATCTATTCTAGCCCCAAGACTTAGGGGCACTAATTCTTAAATAACTCATTAAATTTAATATCATCAAATTTCACCAATTTTGAGAATATCTGAATGTATCTTCGGAGAAGGCAATGGCACCCCACTCCAGTACTCTTGCCTAGAAAATCCCATGGATGGAAGACCCTGGTAGGCTGCAGCCCATGGGGTCGCTAAGAGTCAGACATGACTGAGCGACTTCACTTTCACTTTTCACTTTCATGCACTGGAGAAGGAAATGGAAACCCACTCCAGTGTTTTTGCCTGGAGAATCCCAGGGACGAGGGAGCCTGGTGTGTTGCCGTTGTGAAAGACTCTTGATATACAAGCAATAGGGTCAACTGCATATTCAATAAACTTCCTGTGAATTACTTCCCTGATCACATTCAGTTTCTCTGGCGGCTCTTTTTTCCTGTGGATTCCCCACCCATTTGGTGTGGAGGTCCTGGAATATGGAATGATAAGATGGGGGCATTTTCTCTTTATAGAATCATCAAATGACCTACCTTGTAATTGTACTATGTTCATTTATTACTTTGACTTATTGAAAACACACACGTTTCACCTCTGGGCACAGAAACAAAACTGCAATAATTAAACTTGATTATATTGAGAAGATTAACATTTCAATCTGTAGCTGGAAGATAAGACAAAAGTCAGGGGACTTGATCAGGCAAGAAAGCCGGCCTCCGAGAATTGCACAGACTACACCATAGGTAAGTTCAGCAAGTATCTCTCTCTGGTAAGGACTGTGCCAATGCTACAAAAACTTAAGCAGAAATTGTCTTTGGTCTTGAGGTCATTTAAGGAATACAATCAAACAAATAATAAATTACTGTAAAGTGGTATGATGCATGTGTGAATAGTTAATAGTTGTTTATACAACATAAAGCACTGCACTGATAAATTGGGTGGTGGTAAGCAGCATGGGTCTGAAAATAGATCTCTTCAGTTTAAATTTCCATTTTGCGAAGAGGTGGAAATTTGGATATGTTACTCAAGTTTTGGGGCCTTAGTTTGCCATCTGTCAAAAGAGTTGTTAAGAGGATTAAAATTATTTATAACGTGTGTGAACTAGTAGCTAAGAAATTGTAACTACTCTAGAATTTTTCAGATAGGTAGGGAGGCATGCATTTTTAAGAAAAAGTTAAATTTTTATAATATATATGTGTCTGTGTGTGTATGTGTGTGTGTGTGTGTATTTATTTAATTTTCTATACATTTTTCTCACTTGTTTTTTTTTTTGGGGGGGGGTCATGCCTTGCTGAATGGGGATCTTATTTCCCCAAATACCTTAGTTCCCAAGGTATTGAATCCACGTCTCCTGGGTTGGAAGCGAGGAGTCTTAACCACTGGACCACCAGGAAAGTCCAAATCTTTCTTACTCTTTATGAACTCAGGATCTGTGAAGACCTCAAAGAGGAAAAATGTCTTAATAGGGTTCTGAAATATGGAGGAGAGTTGGCCAGATGGAGAGGAGAAAAAGACAGAAAAGGGCTTAGGTTGGGGGTGAAAATCTTCTGGAAAGTCCTGAGAATGCCAATGTTGCACGGGCACAAAGTGCATGAGCAAAGAGAGAGTAACAGTAGGTGATGCCAGAGAGATGGGCTGAAGCTAGATCCCAGAGGAGTTTGTTTCTTCCATGCTGACATATGTGGACATAACTCTACATTATGTTCAAGGAGAGCCACGGAAGTGTTTTAAAGTCTGGGCCCATAACTGTATTTTAGAAAATGATTCTGGTGGAGAGAGGACTGAAGAAACATTAGCAATGTCACGCGCATTGTTTTTATAGAGATTACACTATACCTGGTGGCCCACATGGTAAAGAATCTGCCTGAAATGCAAGAGACCCAGCTTCAATCCCTGGTGAGGAAGATTCCCCAGAGAAGAGACTGCTTACCCACTCCAGTGTTCTTGTATGGAGAATCCCATGGATAGAAGAGCCTGGCAGGCTACAGTCCATGGTGTTGCTAAGAGTCAGACACTGTTGAGCCATCTTGGCTAATACTCTAAAAAGTGGCAATATGACTAAGAAAGAGATTCCTTTGTTTTTCAGACTTGCTTTTGATGTTCCTTCCAGACTGAGCTGGAAGCAAACTCTATTCTGTACCCCTCTTCTACTCTGAAGCCCTCCCAATCCTCTGGTCCTTCTTGCTCTACCACCTACCCCAAATTCTGAAGAAAATCTGATGCAACCAAATGACCAGCAGTCTGAGCCAAAAGTTGAGAGCTAAAAGAGACTCTGTGGATAGTGGTATTGGGAATGTGGTGTCAAGGTACTCCAGGAAACAAAGAAAGAGTAAAGGTCCTAGACAGGAGGCCTCAGTAAACTTTAAAGCCATTCTAGATACATGTGTGTGACTGATAATCAGAAAGAAATGGCCTATGTTTGCCCTTCCAAATATTCAGTTCAGTTCAGTCCCTCAGTCATGTCCAACTCTTTGCAGCCCCATAGACCACAGCATGCTAGGCTTCCCTGTCCATCATCAACTCCCAGAGTTTACTCAAACTCATGTCCTTTGAGTCAGTGATACCACCAAAACCATCTCATCCTCTGTCGTCCCCTTCTCCTCCCACCTTCAATCTGTCCCATCATCAGGGTCTTTTCTAATGAGTCAGTTCTTCACATCAGGTGGTCAAAGTATTGGAGTTTCAACATCAGCATCAGTCCAAATATTAGGGAAGGAGCTAATGAGCTGTTGGTTATGAGGATTAGTGGTTAATGTCATCATGAGTAGTACTCTGAAGAAAAGTACTGGGCATATGTTGGGAGATATCATGGAACACATTGTGTCCTGGAGAATTCAGGGAGGGCTCCCTTCAAAAGGTGACACTCAAACAAGTGCTAAAAGCTAAGATTGTCAGGATATGAACATGAGAAAGCCGTCACTGGCAGAAACAATAGCATATACGAAGGCACTGAGGTTGAAAGGACTAGAAGAAGACTAGGGCGATAGAGCATGGTAAGTGAGATGGTGGCACACAGTGAGGCTAGAAGGAGGGGCATCCAGAGGCTTTTGATAAGTGTATAACACTTAAACTAGACCAAAGGACACAGCATATAACTATTCTATAAGATTAGCAAATTCAAATGAATCACTTCCTATTTTTGACCACTCTTCAGGAAAAATCTTCCTTAGCACATCAGAAAAAGTGGGATTATTGTTTGCTTCTATGAATATCAAAGACTATAGGTATAACAGTATTAGAATGAGGTATGATCACATTCTTCTCCACAACTCTGTTCCTAAACTGAAATGTTATTTGCATTGCTAAATACTCTCTCTTTATACTAGGTAGAGAGATTAACAAGCAGTGCTGCAGAAATATGAGAGTCATTACTGCTGATTAAATGATAATTTTCTAGAGTGACATTATGCATCAGAAAAGAAAATAATGAGCTCACTTGAATTTATAGACCTCACGACAGCTGGGAGAAGTTCTCTCATTTGCTCATCAGCAGCTCTCGCACCAAGTATTGGAAGGAGATAGACATAGACTTAGAGGTGAAAAAGTGGGCACCTTGGCACGAAGCTTACATCATTTTAATCAGGCTGCTCAAAGTAATAAATAACATAGTAACAACAATGAAGAGTATTTGCATATATATTCTGATCTATCAATTACTTTGAGTCAAGAAGAGAGAAAAAGATGACAGAATATGGTACACAGAATGCAGTAAAGAGAAAGTCTTAGCTTGACACATGGAAAGCAGTGGAAATCAGAGTTGAAGAAGGCCAGCCTGACATAGAGAGTGTCAGTCAGTTACCCAATGTATTAGTTGCTGGGGTTGCCATAACAAAATACTATGGGCGGGTTAACTTAAACAAAAGAAATGTATTTTCCCATAGTTCTGTAGGCTAGAAGTCTGAGATCAAAATGTCAACAGATTTAGTTTTTCAGAGGCCTCTCTCCTTAGCTTTGAGATGACTGCCTTCTAGCTGTATGCTCAATTAGTTGCCCATCCATCTGTGTTTGTGTGTGTGTCTTAATCTTGTCTAAGGACATCAATTCTATAGGATCACATCCATATGACCTTATTGTCCTTAATACCTGTTTAAAGGCCATATTTCCAAATAGAGTTAATTCTGAGGTGCTGGGGTATACAATTTTAACACATGAATTCGCACTATTTAGGGGAAACTTCTTAGGCAATAAGCCACAAAATACTAATCAATCTCTTACTCTGTGGAGGATGCTATTCAGGTCAATAGGACATAGGAAGATGGCCCTGTCCTGATGTATGCTGGGGGCTAGTGGAGAAGATAGGCATTTAATATGGGATTGAAGGTGAAGGTGAAGGTGAAGGTGAAGTCGCTCAGTCGTGTCTGACTCTTTGCAACCCTGTGGACTGTAGCCTATCAGGCTTCTCCATCCATGGGATTCTCCAGGCAAGAATACTGGAGTCGGTTACCATTTCCTTCTCCAAGGGATCTTCCCAACCCAGGGATCGAACCCAGGTCTCTCACCTTGCAGGCAGACACTTTAACCTCTGAGCCACCAAGTATAGGTAAATAAATAATTTAGTCATTAATCATGCCTGTGCCACATGATGCAAAGAAAGAGGATGTGGGCATGAGCCAGACAAAGAAGGGAGGTACGACTGATCTGAGAATGAGGAAACAGTGTGTTTCCTGAGGGCAGGCTGAAGAGATTGCCATGTGATAGAGGGGCTGAGTGAAGTTAGCAGGACTAAGACAGGAAAACAGAGAGTAGTGTACAATGAGTCTGGAGCGGAAAGTGGGCAAGAGACCATTTGGGGAAAATGAAAGCGTGATTGTATGGTGATGTGAAAGGTGTGCAGAGTGGCATATGTTATACTAGTGTGCTAAGAGGTCAGTGAGAAGACACTGTCTCACAATTTTGAGAGGCTATGCAGTGCAATGTTGAAGAACTAGAGCCCTGGGGGTTTCCTGGGGGTCCAGTGGTTAAGGATCTGCTTGTCAATGTAGGGGTTTTTGCTCAGTCGCTAAGTTGCGTCTGACTCTTAGAAAGCCCCATGGACCGGAGCTCGCCAGGCTTCCTGTCCTTCACTGTCTCCCAGAGTTTGCTCACACTCATGTCCATTGAGTCAGAGATGTCATCCAAACCAGGGACATGGGTTCAGTCCCTCGTTCTGGAAGATCCTACATGCTGTGGGACAACAAAGCCCTTGTGCCACAACTACTGGAGCCCGTGCAGCTAGAGCCCATGCTCTGCAACAGGAGAAGCCACTGCGATGAGAACCCACACCGCAACTACAGGGCAGCCGTGCTCGCTCCAGCTCGAGGAAGCCCACTGGCAGCAGTGAAGGCTCAGCGCAGCCAGAAATACACTGACTGATTAATTTCAAGAGAAAAGAACTCTAGCCCTGGGCCAGGATACTAGGTAGGTTAAATCTTGGCTCCACCAAGTCCCAACACTGTGACTTTCAGCAAATTGAACTCTCTGTCCAAGGTTCCTCAACTACACCTTTTGACTAATCATAGTACACACCTCATAAGTCAAGTTAAATGAATAAATACACATAAAGTACTTCTAGCAGTTCCTGGCACATAGTAATTATTCAGCCAACTTTTGTCATTAGGAAGAATAACAGAATATAAAAATCTACTGAGCACAAAGATGCCACTTGAAGGTAGGATAAAGGTAAAACGCAGAACTGTTTCTTAATGATCAATTCAGCAAGCATTTATTGATTCATTCCTCTTTTACTTTTCAGCAACATATTTGAGCATGATATAATTTCTTTTTCAACAGACTTTAAAGAAACTGATGGATGCACACTGATGACAAATGTACCTTGATCAAAAGTACTGCTGTGGTCTTGGAGATTAAATACCTTTCAAGCATATCATTCCATTAGAATATTTCACCTATGTTGCCTCTCTCTCTCTTCTTAGCAGTTTAAAATTTCTTTTCCAGCCATTTTTGGGGTCTTTGTAGATATTCCACATGGTCAGAGTGTTCATATTTTTAATTTAAATATATTTGATTTATAATATTATGTTAATTTCAGGTATACAGCAAAATGATTCATATATATATTTATATATTTGGATTATATTCCCTTATAGGGTATTATAAGATATTGAATATAATTCCCTGTGTTATACAGTAAATCTTTATTGTTTATCTATTGTATGTATAATAGTTTATATCTATTAATCCCATACTCTTAATTTATCTCTCCCCTCTTTCCTTTCCCCTCTGCTAACTGAACCCTCCTATATTGTTATGAGGAATGTAAATAGGTACAGCCACAATGGAAAACAGTACAGAGTTTCCTTAAAAAAAAAAAAATAGAGCTACCATATGATCCAACAATCCCACTTCTGACATATATCCAGAAAAGATGAAAACTGTAATTCAAAAGATACAGGCTCCTCAATGTTCATAGCAGCACTATTTACAATAGCCAAGACATGGAAGCAACCTAAATGTCCACTGCCAGAGGAATGGATAACCAAGATATGCTACATATATACAAAGGAATATTACTCCACCATTAAAAATGAAATATTGCCATTTGTAGCAACCTGGATGGACCTAGAGATTATCATACTAAAGGAAGTAAGTCAGACAGAGACAGACAAATATTACATGATAACACTTACACATGGAATCTAAAAAATATGCAACTCACAGACATAGAAAAGCATTTATCTTTGCTTTGAGAAAACCTGTGATGGACATCAAGTATCTCTGAATGATAGAAGGGGTTCAGGGGAGAATCATTCAAATATTGGTAATCTAAAAGCAGAAGACAAGATTTATTGTGTAAAATGCTGTCCCTCATGTTAATTTTCCTGCCCTTTCTGTAAGATAATGGCAAGTAACCAAATTCCTAACTCCTAAAAAATGTCAGCTCAATTTCTTACTTTCATTTGTTTACAAAGAATTATTGATTCATTTAATTGTTTAATGACTGTGACACGATCATGAAATTCTTTCTGCAATAGTAAGTATTTATATTTGGCAGTATGGTATATTTCATGTTTTGAAGATGCAATAAACCTTTCATGGGAAAGATAATGCAAGGTTAGCATGCTGTGGGTATTTAATAAATATTTGTCGAATTAATGAATCAGAAACAGTCCTTAAAACAACTCTGCAGGATAATGGCTATTTCTCCATTTTACAATGCAGGAATTGAGGTTAATAGAGGTTAGATAATTCACTTGAGTCTACACAGTGGTAAAATGTGCAGTGAAAAATGAAATCCAGGTCCTCCTGACTTAGAAGCCACACCTTGCCAGGTTTACTCATCTGCATGGATGGTGAGCAGAGTAGGATGAGTCCCTGAATGACTATGGACTGAGGGCACCTTCTCTGGACTGCCGCAACCCTGGTACTTGCCATAGGGCACAATGTTACCTCTTTCCTGAATGTGACTCTCACCAGACTGTAGGGTCACTCTTGTGTCTCAGCAGCAGCCTAGTGTCTGGCACTTACCAAGGGTTGCTGCTGCTGCTGCTAAGTCACTTCAGCTGTGTCTGACTCTGTGTGACCCCATAAACGGTAGCCCACCAGGCTCCCCCATCCCTGAGATTCTCTAGGCAAGAATACTGGAGTGGGTTGCCATTTCCTTCTCCAATGCATGAAAGTGAAAAGTCAAAGTGAAGTCACTCAGTCATGTCCAACTCTTCGCGACCCCATGGGCTGCATGCAGCCTTCCAGGCTCCTCCATCCATGGGATTTTCAAGGCAAGAGTACTGGAGTGGTGTGCCATTGCCTTATCGTACCAAGGGTTAGGTATACTTTATTCAGTGGTAAGAAACAGTAAAGATTTCACTGTCACTAAAAATTAGATTAAATATATTAGATTATATATATATATATATATATAATCAGCAACACATTATATACCTACAACATTATATGTCATGTGTAATATATATATTATATAATTTTGTTGCTTAGTCACTAAGTCATATCTGACTCTTTTGAGACCCCAAGGACTATAGCCCACCTGGCTCCTCTGTCCATGGCATTTCCCAGGCAAGAATACTGGAGTGGGTTTCCATTTCCTACTCCAGGGGATCTTTCCAAACCAGAGAGTTGAACAAGGGTCTCCTGCATTGGCGTGTGGATTCTTCACTGCTGAGTCACCAAGGAAGCCACTTAGGAAGCTATATAACATATATAAGGCTTCCCAGGTGGTGCTAGTGGTAAAGAACCTGCCTGCCAATGTAGGAGACATAAAGAGATGAGGTTTCAATCCTTTGGTTGGGGAGATCCCCCGGAAGAAGGCATGGCAACCCACCCCAGTATTCTTGCCTACATAATCTCTTGGACAGAGGAGCCTGGTGGGCTACAGTCCACAGGGTCACAAAGAGGTGGACATGACTGAAGCAACTTAGCACTGAGCCAAAAAGAGCTTGATATATATATATATATATATATATATATATATATATGAATAACAATGTGGAAACAAAGAGAATAACCTTGTCTTTTAGAATCTGCTGTATCAGACCTAATATAAATATGTTTTGTGAACAGATGATGCACCTTGTACTTGATGCCTTGTCATTCAACCTCCCAAACCTTGGAATAGTATACACCTTACACAAAACTCAAACACCATTCATTTAACTAGTAAACAGTATCTTCCCATTCTTCTTTTCTGGGTCTCCTTGGGGTTTGCCAAGTTTTCCTCCTTGTGCTTGTCCCTTTTCACCTCCCAGTCTTCCAACTTCCTGAGGATACTCACAACCATACTTTCCCCAACTCACAATCCTGTGGACTTTTTCATGGTTGTCTAGATTCCATGCACTACTGAATGGTTTATTCCTCCAGCTGCCAGGAGTGTTGCTAGCTCACAGACATCTCCAGGAATATCCTTCAGGTGAAAACTACTGCACAGTTGCACTCATCTCACACACTAGTAAAGTAATGCTCAAAATTCTCCAAGCCAGCTTCAGCAATACGTGAACCGTGAACTTCCTGATGTTCAAGCTGGTTTTAGAAAAGGCAGAGGAACCAGAGATCAAATTGCCAACATCCACTGGATCATCGAAAAAGCAAGAGAGTTACAGAAAAAACATCTACTTCTGTTTTATTGACTATGCCAAAGCCTTTGACTATGTGGATCACAATAAACTGTGGAAAATTCTGAAAGAGATGGGAATACCAGACCAGCTGACCTGCCTCTTGAGAAATCTGTATGCAGGTCAGGAAGCAACAGTTAGAACTGGACATGGAACAACAGACTGGTTCCAAATAGGAAAAGGAGTACGTCAAGGCTGTATATTGTCTCCCTGCTTATTTAACTTCTATGCAGAGTACATCATGAGAAATGCTGGACTGGAAGAAACACAAGCTGGAATCAAGATTGCCAGGAGAAATATCAATAACTTCAGATATGCAGATGACACCACCCTTATGGCAGAAAGTGAAGAGGAACTAAAGGGCCTCTTGATGAAGGTGAAAGAGGAGAGTGAAAAAGTTGGCTTAAAGCTCAACATTCAGAAAACGAAGATCATGGCATCCAGTCCCATCACTTCATGGGAAATAGATGGAGAAACAGTGGAAACAGTGTCAGACTTTATTCCCTTGGGCTCCAAAATCACTGCAGATGGTGACTGCAGCCATGAAATTAAAAGACGTTTACTCCTTGGAAGAAAAGTTATGACCAACCTAGATAGCATATTCAAAAGCAGAGACATTACTTTGCCGACTAAGGTCCATCTAATCAAGGCTATGGTTTTTCCAGTGGTCATGTATGGGTGTGAGAGTTGGACTGTGAAGAAAGCTGAGCACCGAAGAATTGATGCTTTTGAACTGTGGTGTTGGAGAAGACTCTTGAGAGTCCCTTGGACTGCAAGGAGATCCAACCAATCCATTCTGAAGGAGATCAACCCTGGGATTTCTTTGGAAGGAATGATGTTGAAACTTTAGTACTTTGGCCACCTTATGTGAAGAGCTGACTCATTGGAAAAGACTCTGATGCTGGGAGGGATTAGGGGGTAGGAGAAAGGGACGACTGAGCATGACATGGCTGGATGGCTCGATGGACATGAGTCTGAGTGAACTCCGAGAGATGATGATGAACAGGGAGGCCTGGTGTGCTGCGATTCATGGGGTTGCAAAAAGTAGGACAAGACTGAGCGACTAAACTGAACTGAACTGAAGAGTACTACTTCACTTAAGGTTGCACATTCTCAGGGTCTACACCCAACAACCAGAAATAGAGGTAAAGGCCTTCTCTCCTCACCAGGCCATTGCAGCTCACCATGGGTAAGCAGACACCTACACTGAGTGTGCATCACACACATGCTCTCCTCATTTCACATTGGGGCTGATGTCAGAACACTCTAATTAAGTTCTTGTACATGAATTTCCCTCTGAGAATCTAACCTGTAAGAAATAATGACTATTTTTTCATTAAAGCCTACATAGAAGTCTCTATTTCCATTCGAGTCTTCTGTAATAAGACTCAGAACCATAGATCTATCTTATCAACCACATGAATTAATCTATTATATCTATCTATTAATCACACTAAGTGCAGACAGCTGCAGCGGGCACACTAAGTGCAGACGTGAGGAGCTACCCCATTTCCGAGGACAGGGGCGGTGGCCAGGAGGAGCAACCCCACGTCCAAGGAGCGGTGGCTGCACGGGTGCTGGAGGGTCAAGAGGAGCCATCCCACGATGAAGATCAGGAAGGGTGGTGGTGAGGAGATACCTCTAATCCAAGATAAGGAGCAGTGGCTGCGTTTTGCTGGAGCAGCTGTGAAGAGATACCACATACCTAAGGTAAAAGAAACCCAAGTAAGATGGTAGGTGCTACAAGAGGGCATCAGAGGGCAGACACACTGAAACCATACTCACAGAAAACTAGTCAATCTAATCACACTAGGATACATCCTTACCTAATTCAATGAAGCTAAGCCATGAATGCGGGGCAACCCAAGATAGGCAGGTCATGGTGGAGAGGTCTGACAGAATGTAGTCAACTGGAGAAGGGAATGGCAAACCACATCAGTATTCTTGCCTTGAGAACCCCATGAACAGTATGAAAAGGCAAAATGATAGGATACTGAAAAAGGAGCTCACCAGGTCAGTAGGTGCCCAATATGCTACTGGAGATCAGTGGAGAAATAACTCCAGAAAGAATGAAAGGATGGAGCCAAAGCAAAAACAATACCCAGCTGTGGATGTGACTGGTGATAGAAGCAAGGTCCAATGCTGTAAAGAGCACTATTGCATAGGAACCTGGAATGTCAGGTCCATGAATCAAGGCAAATTGGAAATGGTCAGACAAGAGATGGCAAGAGTAAACGTCGACATTCTAGGAATCAGCGAACTAAGTGGACTGGAATGGGTGAATTTAACTCAGATGACCATTATATCTACTACTACGGGCAGGAATCCCTCAGAAGAAATGGAGTAGCCATCATGGTCAACAAAAGAGTCCGAAATGCAGTACTTGGATGCAATCTCAAAAACGACAGAATGACCTCTGTTCATTTCCAAGGCACACCATTCAAATCATGGTAACCCAAGTCTATGCCCCAACCAGTAACTCTGAAGAAGCTGAAGTTGAATGGTTCTATGAATACCTCCAAGACCTTTTAGAACTAGCATCCAAAAAGATGTCCTTTTCATTCTAGGGGACTGGAATGCAAAAGTAGGAAGTCAAGAAACACCTGGAGTAACAGGCAAATTTGGCCTTGGAATGCGCAATGAATCAGGGCAAAGACTAATAGAGTTTTGCCAGGAAAACTGCACTGGTCATAGCAAACACCCTCTTCCAGCAACATAAAAGAAGACTACAAATGGACATCTCCAAATGGTCAACACCAAAATCAGATTGATTATATTCTTTGTAGCCAAAGATGAAGAAGCTCTACAGAGTCAACAAAAACAAGACCAGGAGCTGACTGTGGCTCAGATCATGAGCTCCTTGTTACCAAATTCAGAGTGAAATTGAAGAAAAGCACTAGACCATTCAGGTATGACCTAAATCAAATCCCTTATGATTATACAGTGGAAGTGAGAAATAGATTTAAGGGCCTAGATATGACAGAGAGAGTGCCTGATGATCTATGGAATGAGGTTCGTGACACTGTACAGGAGACAGGGATCAAGACCATCTCCATGGAAAAGAAATGCAAAAAAGCAAAATGGCTGTCTGAGGAGGCCTTACAAATAGCTGTGAAAAGAAGAGAGGCAAAAGCAAAGGAGAAAAGGAAAGATATAAGCATCTGAATGCAGAGTTCCAAAGAATAGCAAGAAGAGATCAGAAAAGCCTTCTTCACTGATCAATGCAAAGAAATAGAGGAAAAGAACAGAATGGGAAAGACTAGAGATCTCTTCAAGAAAATCAGAGATACCAAGGGAACATTTCATGCAAAGATGGGCTCGATAAAGGACAGAAATGGTCTGGACCTAACAGAAGCTGAAGATACTAAGAAGAGGTGGCAAAAATACACAGAAGAATTGTACAAAAAGATCTTCACAACCCAGATAATCACAATGGTGTGATTACTCATCTAGAGCCAAGCATCTTGGAATGTGAAGTCAAATGGGCCTTAGAAAGCATCACTACAAACAAAGCTAGTGGAGGTGATGGCATTCCAGTTGAGCTATTTCAAATCCTGAAAGATGATGCTGTAAAAGTGCTATACTCAATATGCCAGCAATTTTGGAAAACTCAGCAGTGGCCACAGGACTGGAAAGGGTCAGTTTTCATTCCAATCCCAAAGAAAGGCAATGCCAAAGAATGTTCAGACTACCACACAGTTGCACTCATCTCACATGCTAGTAAACTAATGCTCAAAATTCTCCAAGCCAGGCTTCAGCAATACATGAACCGTGAACTTCCAGATGTTGAAGCTATTTTTAGAAAAGGCAGAAGAACCAGAGATTGAATGGGCAACATCTTCTAGATCATAGAAAAAGCAAGAGCGTTCCAGAAAAACATCTATTTCTGCTTTATTGACTATGCCAAAGCCTTTGACTGTGTGGATCACAATAAACTGTGGAAAATTCTGAAAGAGATGAGAATACCAGACCAGCTGACCTGCCTCTCGAGAATTCTGTATGCAGGTCAGGAAGCAACAGTTAGAACCGGACATGGACCAACAGACTGGTTCCAAATAGGAAAAGGAGTACGTCAAGGCTGTATATTGTCTCCCTGCTTATTTAACTTATATGCAGAGTACATCATGAAAAACGCTGGGCTGGATGAAACACAATCTGGAATCAAGATTGCTTGGAGAAATATCAATAACCTCAGATATGCAGATGATACCACCCTTACGGCAGAAAGTGAAGAGGAACTCAAAAGCCTTTGATGAAAGTGAAAGAGGAGAGTGGAAAAAGTTGGCTTAAAGCTCAACATTCAGAAAACAAAGGTCATGGCATCCAGTCCTATCGCCTCATGGGAATTAGATGGGGAAACAGTGGAAATAGTGTCAGACTTTTATTTTGGGGGCTCCAAAATCACTGCAGATGGTGACTGCAGCCGTGAAATTAAAGATGCTTACTTCTTGGAAGGAAAGCTATGATCAACCCAGATAGCATATTCAAAAGCAGAGACATTACTTTGCCGACTAAGGTCCGTCTAGTCAAGGCTATGGTTTTTCCTGTGGTCATGATGGATGTGAGAGTTGGACTGTGAAGAAGGTTGAGCACCAAAGAATTAATGCTTTTGAACTGTGGTGTTGGAGAAGACTCTTGAGAGTCCCTTGGACTGCAAGGAGATCCACCAGTTCATTCTGAAGGACATGAGCATGGGATTTCTTTTGAAGGAATGATTCTAAAGCTGAAACTCCAGCACTTTGGCCACCTCATGAGAAGAGTTGACTCATTGTAAAGACTTTGATGCTGGTCAGGATTGGGAGAAGGAGGAGAAGAGGATGACAGAGGATGAGATGGCTGGATGGCATCACTGACTCAATGGATGTGAATCTGAGTGAACTCCATGAGTTGGTAATGGACAGGGAGGCCTGGCGTGCTATGATTCATGGGGTCACAGAGTCGGACACGACTGAGCAACTGAACTGAACTGAATCATATGAATGTCCTTAGTCATGTCAATCTCTGCATTTCCAAACTAGTCTTGTTTTCCACATCCTTAATCTCTGACACGCCTTGGATATTCTTTCTCAGGGGATCTCACCAGCCTCATCTAAGCCTCTCAAGCCACAAACGTGATGTATTAATTATGTATTGTAGCATTATTACCAGTTAGCAGCTTCAAACCATGCTTATTTATTGTCTTATAGTTTCAAGAGACTTAGCACACCTGGGCCCTCTGTAAAGCTGCAGTCAAGGTGTTGATCCAGGATGGAATCCCACTGATGTGCAAGGATCTATGTCTGAGTCTATTTATCCATTGGAAAAATTCCTTTCTCTGCAGGCTGTGGGGATGAGGGCCTCTATTCCCTGCAGGTTGACCAGAGGCCACAGTCAGGCCATCTTCACTTGTGGTCCTCTCCACCAGCCACTCACACATGGTAGTTTGCTTCTCAAAAGCCAGAGTGGCAAGAGAGTGCTAGCAGACAAGCATTATGGCCCAATGTAAGATAAGCACAGAAATTATATCCCATCATCCTTGCCATATTTGGTTGACCAGAAACAAGTCATCAGTACCACCCTCATTCATGGGAATGGGCCCACAAAAAGGTGGGACCACTGGGACATGGAGTCATGAGGGCAACCTTGGATTCAGTCCGCTACCTTTGGACTATGTTCTACTTATTTTAGTCATACCTAGAGTCACACTGTCTTATTCATCAATAGTAAGGGAAAATATGTCTTCTGTGATGCTTTAGGCTCTTTCTTTTCTGAGTTATTTGGCCTAGAGTGGGAGGGAAAATAAGAGATCTAGAAATCTCCTACAGTGTAGGAAATTTATCCAAATGTAATTTTTCTGAACCATGAGGGAAAATGGAAGCAAAAATGGCCCTGTTCCCATCTTTTCTGGAATAAAAACACTGCAGCAGTGTGACAGAGTAAGAAGTACATGGGACTCTGCTATTCAAATTAAGTACGATAGTTACCAGGCAACACTTTTTTTTTTTAACCAATAATATGAAAAGGTTTCTCAGTTTCTGTAGCCTTTTCTATCAGTCTATGCACTGCCAGATCTGAAAACTTTCCAGAACAGGAGATTTATCAGTGTACTCCTCTATCCTCATTTGATACCTACTCACTCTCTTTATCAGGTTTTTCTTGCTAAGCTGGCGCCAAAAGTTGTGAACATCATTATCCTTGATCTAGTAGGTTCACATTCTAAATGACAGATATGCTGAAGTTCTGAAGAAGAAGGTCACAAAGTTCACTTTATGGCTATGCTTTGTGATGTTACACAAGTTCCTTAAGCCCCATAGACTTCAGTTTCCCTGTCTATAACACGGAGATAATCATAGCATCTCTGCAGTAGTGTTGAGATGAGAACTAAATACACAAACCAAGAAACGCAGTGCTCAGCATTTGATAGCATTTCATAAAGGCTAGTGCTTAACATTATCATTAATGCCAAGAACAGTACTTGGTTGACAAACCAATACAAATTCAAGAATTATGGGAATGCTAATTTTTAATTTTTCCAATTATTTTTTTAAAACTCTCATTTAATACCACCACTATTTTATCCAAGAAAAATATTTCACACCAAAGTATTGGAAGAACACAATCTTGAATTAAAGAATGTTCCTTTTAAATGGAAAATATTTAGCTTAAAAAAAAACAACTCACTCTCCAGTATTGTTTTCTATTTTGTCACAGCACAGCAAAAACTTCATTGTGGATTTCCACGTATCCACAGACCATGGTTTGGTAACTGCTGGATTAAAGTCCCATGGTTCCATCAGACCAGAGAAACAAATCTCATGTTACTGCCCTCTTGTATATCAATCACAAGACTGATTGGCTTATCCTACACCAACACACAATTTTTATCAAGATAACTTTTTAAATCAAACTGGGTGTCAAATGTTCAAGCTATTTTGATTGAGTCACTGTGAACTGAACCAATGAAACTTTTACCAACTGGTCTTCTTATTTTTGTGGTATATAGGTTTCAGGGAATCTTCATATCTGGATGAGCTTGTTTAAACCATTCCTATCAATCCTAATTCATGGGGTTGCAAAGAGTCGGACACAGCTGAGCAACTGAACTGAACTGAACTGAACTGATCCCATCCCTACCCAATAGGGAAATTTGGGATGGGAGAATGTTACAAAAACATTTTTAGGAAGGATGGGAGGATATTATGAAAACCTCACATATTTTAAATACAGAAACATTATGCAGCCTTTCTGGTAAATTACACTTGATTGGAATGAAAGATAAATGTCACAATTGAGAGCAATTTGTAAAAATGCAACTGGAAATAATTTCTTTTCTCATGTCGTTAAAAAGAAATACACTCCTGATGGTAGATTTAAACACAGTGATGATGTATGGCTTGAATTAACTGAACCATCACGAAGCTCTGTATGATGGTTTATTTACACATACATGCATGTGTGTCTATGTGTACTTTGTATTTTAATCCACTATTTCTGTCTGGATGGGAAAAGGAAAAAGAGATGTGTTTTTCTAGATGCTAACTGGCTTGCAGATCTTCTTAATAATGAGGTGCAACTTGATTCATTAAAAAAAAGTAGATTGGAACATTTTCACACACACACACACACACACACACACACACACACACACATATATATATAGCTTATTTGCTGGATTACACAGGATAATTCAATTGCATCAACCCAACTAAAATTGGGTTTCTGGGAAGGGACAAAAATGTATTGGCTCACACTGGAAAAACCCATGGGATATTCACCCTTAGGAACAGTGGGACATATATGTTAAAAAAAAAAATCAGAATTCTCACTGTATCTCTCTATTCTGTGTTCCTCTTTGTTGGCTCAAATCTCAAGTTCTCTCCAAGAAGTGGCAGATGTTGCAACCGGCAAATCAGGATTACATGCCAGTAGCCCAAAAGCTTTATCTGGAAAAGCATGATTTTTCTCAGGAATTTAATGATTGGTAGGCTCCAACTATTCAACCCAGAATGAATCCTAGTCACAGAATTGTGATGGTCATATTCACTAGAACCAAATAAGTGGTTTACCTTCTGGACCTAGAAATTAAGTCAGTCTCCATTACCAGAATGCATACAGTCTTTAAACTTGGAAGGTGTATCTCTTAGAGTAAGAGAGAGTTTTTTTAAGTTACAGTGGGCAATCAGAAATAGATGTCCCCTAGCCTTCCTTGATTATTCTGTTTGTTTCTGTCCAAAGTTAATTGAAACTCTAGTCACCTATAGTACATACTAGAACTTCTATCCTTTTGATAACTGATCCTGTAACACTAACATAAGGCATGTTACCTGCCTGAGTCAATCCTAGTAGCTTATCTTGCTGTTTCTACCAAGAAATAAGATAGCATGACAATACTTTCAAAGGATACAATGTGGAGTCCCATGAAATGTTCCACAGTGTTCTCATATAAAAAGAGCAGAAACCACATGCTTGAACTAATGATTAAAAAGTCTTATATGTTCCTTTAGTGACAACCACTAACCTAATAATTATAGCTTGTTAACTCCAAGAAGAAAAGGCAGCATCAACAGCATGGAATAAGATTCCAACTTGGGACTATATGGTCTTTGATTAGAACTTTATTTCATATCCTTAATAAATAATAGTTATTATTTTTTAATTGGCTGTGTCATCTTAGAAAAGTTGTCTAATCTCTCTAACCCTAAGTTTTCTCATCTTTAAAATAGGGATAATGATATTTACCTTGAAGATTTGTAAGGAGGATCAGACAATAGCAGAAATTAAGAATCATGTAGGTATGAAATAATATCTAGTATCCTCAATAAAAGGAAGAGTCTTTTATGTTAGTATATTCAGTTCAGTTCAGTCACTCAGTCATGTCCAACTCTTTGCGACCCCATGAATCACAGCGCCAGGTCTCCCTGTTCATCACCATCTCTCGGAGTTCACTCAGACTCACGTCCATCGAGTCTGTGATGCCATCCAGCCATCTCATCCTCGGTCGAACCCTTCTCCTCCTGCCCCCAATCCCTCCCAGCATCAGAGTCTTTTCCAATGAGTCAAGTCTTCTCATGAGGTGGCCAAAGTACTGGAGTTTCAGCTTTAGCATCATTCCTTAAACTATTGGTATATTCCCTAATATACCATTAGTATATTCCCTAATATACCATTAGTATATTCCCTAATATACTATTAGGGAGTTGAAACACATACACAAAAAATGATTCATAGCAAATGTAGCACAACATTTAGTTTTTAGAAAAGTCACATATAATGAAGAAAGACACATATGCACAAAAAGAATTTCAAAAGTACTGGGATGCATTTTACCATTATAAAAGAAAAGTAACATCCTATGACTTTGGGCATCATTATAGGGATAGTAAACATGGAGTATAAGGAATGAAACATACATTTCCAGGGTCCGTTACAGTTCAGAGTTCATATGGACAGAAGTCAGGCAATTGAAGATAGTTGTGTTGCTCTCCAACCTCCAGTCTTCTGCAGCATGTCATTTTTATAGTGGTCTTTCACTAATTCCATGCCTGATCCATTAGACACCCTGGAAAACAAACTAGAGAAACCTGTGTTTGATTCCCAGTTCTGCCACTTAGCAACTGTGGGATTTTTGATAAAGAGATATAACCTCTGTAGGCCTGCTTACTTATCTGCCAACAGTAAGAACACAGGAGAGAGTATAGAGTAGTACTCAAAAGCATAAACTTTGGAGTTTTAGACCACCTGAATTAGGATCCTAGCTAGCCTTGAGATTTGAGTAAATCACTCCAACTTTTAGTTTTCTCATCTGTAAACTGCAAATAATTACAGTACCTACTTGTGAAGATCAAGTGAAACAACCATGTAATGTGTTTAATATATTGCCTTGTATGTGGTAAATAGTTCATAACTTTAGTTGTCACTGTTAATAATACTCATTTTTATGGTCATCATAAAGTTGACATGATTAAATCTACTCTTATTATCTTAGCACCCTATCAGTATATAGTAAATGCTCAATAAATGGCTCTAGATTTTACTTATTTTAATTATCATTATTGTATCTGATCTTTTGAAAAGTAGAACTGTAACCGAGCAGGATCCTATGAAGCCTTCCCAGAATAGAGTCCCATTCATGTCCTCCACCTGCATTTTTCTGTAGAAAAACTTTAGTCAAAAAATAAATTTAATCAGAGAAGTGAGAAAATGCAAAAAGAAAGAAAAACTGTCAAGAAAGACAAAATGATACTACTTTAGCCATTAAAAAGTCAAGGACATTTAGTTCTTTCTCAGGGACTATAGGTAATATTCTGAGCAGTGTCCTTTGAGCCGTTTGACAGATACTGAAACCTCCATCAGGTGGAAGAAGTTAACTGTATGCAGCCCACAAGTAGATAGACCCCAGACCACTTGGAAGAAGAAGGTTGATGATACTGACCTCACCACCAGCCCATTAGAAGAATGTCCGTGAATTGACTGTGTCTGCTCTTTGAACTCAAGACTCTCCACTACCACTCCAGGTGGGGGGTGGGGGGACAGAGAGTTTTGAGGGCATTAGCCTGCTATGGCCCCCTTTGCCTGACAAAGCAATAAAACTATTCTTTTCTACTGCATCCACAACTCTGCCTCCTTGGTTCAATTCAGCACCAGTAAACAGATGCTGAGTTTCAGCAACAGAATGAATACGTAGCTACTACATGAAGAGTTTTTCCACAAGACAAATACGCCCTTCTTAACTGTGCATCTCCTATGCTTATTACCAGGCATGAAATACAACCATCATTTAGAAAATTGAATAGAATCTTTCCTTGAAGTTTGACTATTTAATCAAAGGCACCAAAACCAAGTTGTATTGAGATTAATTAGCTCTTGAGAGGGGTTTTTAAAGTGTCATTTGCCTATGCAAAGTCTGTATATTGAAAATTTTCTTTCTGACATCTTGCTTTAAATTTATTCACATTCCCTAGTTCTACATTAGTAAAGCTTCATCACTTGTGGGTGAAGTGGTAAGAATGGGTTTTCAAATATCTGGATTATTTACCAAACCACAGATGAAAGAAAGCCTTGGTTTTCATTTCCCCTGTATTCACATATAGCTGCAGTCATCCGTTCTGTTTATTACCAGTTCATTGCTGCCATCAGAGAAGTGGACCTAAGGGGCTGTTAAACTTTAATTAAAATGAGGAAGTCAAGACCCTCTCCAGTTTCTTAAAGAACAAAGCAATGCACCTTAGTGGGTTTCTTCTCCAAACTCATGCCACTGTATGGAGTCTCATTCCAAAGCATAAATGTCTTGGAACAGTTCTCCAGAAACACAAGCACTTTGAGTGACAAATGCAAAAATTACACAATTGGGAGAAAAGATTGTCAAGCCAAAACATAGAAAGTAATGACTCATTTTATAAAACAAAATGCTTAAAGAAACATTAGGGAACTTGTTTTCGGCTGCAGTTAGCTTAATGAAACGGTTCTCTAAGTGGATGTTTATTGGAAATCTGTGTTTAGAAGGCTGGAAATAAATTCCATTTTTAAGATGCTTCCCCCCACACTCTCCTTCTGCATTTTCTGGCCTGTTTTATTCAAAGCTGAACATGAGATATAAATAAGAATTCTTGAACTGCTTTTAAAGTGCTGGCATCTGTTAGATTAGGAGGAAGTCTGATTTAGCAAAACTTAGAACAGTACAGAACAATTGCCAAAACAAGAGAATCTTTTATTTATGTTGTACAACAATGTTATGTAACGAAGCAAGTTGTTCATCTTCATTCTTTATGATGAGTATATGGGGCAATATATCTCTTAATGTTTGCCCAACTGAGAGCCCATTAGCTGGTGCTGCATTATTTAGATGTTAAATTGATTTGAGAGGAAATTAATTATGTATGATCAGCTAAAAAGATCACTGTATTCAGTAAGTTCTTAATATTTCTTAATATAAAAGATCTCCTTTTGGTTTTGTTTTTCTTATATTTTCAGGGGAACGGTAGTCTTTTTTTTTTTTTTTTTCCTGTTATTTCTAATATCCTGAGGCTCCAGAAACCAAGCAGTTAAAACAAGAGCGCCACAGTCAAAGACATCGTGATTTAAAACGTAGCTCGCCATCTTTTGAAGTGTTTGAATCTGGAAAGTTATTAATCTCTCTAAGCACATTGTTCATCTATAAAATGAGGATAATAATGGTATCTTCCTCACATGTTCATTCTGAGGATTAATGCAGGAAAGATGCTTAGCACACCATCTAATACATAACGTGTACTCAATAGATGTTAACATTAAAAGTTACCACCACATACTCAAGGATACAAAGTTAAGTTCAGCAACATTATTTTGTTGGCTTTAACAATCTATCTAGGTACTGTAATGAATGGTAGCTAAATGATTTCAGATATTTAAGGACATGAACTATAAGGTAAGAAATAACATGCTAATATAAAAACAGGAAGTTGAGAAGGAATGTTCACCATAACTGTTCTGCATGTTTAAATGCATCAATCATGACTGAACAACAAAGAATGTATAACATGGATAAGGAGACAAGAGATAACGGCCAATTCAATAAAGTGTTTCATTTGTTTCTTATTATTTTATTTAAATAAGAGATCTCTATTTGGTGAAGTCTAATGAAACAAGGAAGCAACAGTTAGAACTGGACATGGAACAACAGACTGGTTCCAAATAGGAAAAGGAATATGTCAAGGCTGTATATTGTCACCCTGCTTATTTAACTTATATGCAGAATACACCATGAGAAACTCTGGGCTAGAAGAAGAACAAGCTGGAATCAAGATTGCTGGGAGAAATATCAATAATCTCAGATATGCAGATGACACCACCCTTATGGCAGAAAGTGAAGAAGAGCTAAGGAGCCTCTTGATGAAAGTCGAAGAGGAGAATGAAAAAGTTGGCTTAAACCTCAACATTCATAAGACGAAGATCATGGCATTTGGTCCCATCACTTCATGAGAAATAGATGGGGAACAGTGGAAACAGTGTCAGACTTTATTTGGGGGGCTCCAAAATCACTGCAGATGGTGACTGCAGCCATGAAATTTAAAGACACTTACTCCTTGGAAGAAAAGTTATGACCAACCTAGATAGCATATTCAAAAGCAGAGACATTACTTTGCCGACTAAGGTCTGTCTAGTCAAGGCTGTGGTTTTTCCTGTGGTCATGTATGGATGTGAGAGTTGGACTGTGAAGAAGGCTGAGTGCCAAAGAATTGATGCTTTTGAATTGTGGTGTTGGAGAAGTCTCTTGAGAGTCCCTTGGACTGCAAGGAGATCCAATTAGTCCATCTTAAAGGAAATCAGTCCTCGGTGTTTATTGGAAGGACTGATGTTGAAACTGAAACTCCAATATTTTGGCCACCTGATGTGAAGAGCTGACTCACTGGAAAAGACCCTGATGTTGGGAAAGCTTGAAGGCAGGAGAATAAGGGGATGACAGAGGATGAGATGCTTAGATGGCATCACCGACTCAATGGACATGAATTTGGGTAAACTCCAGGAGTTGGTGATGGACAGGAAGGCCTGTTATGCTGTGGTCATGGGGTCACAAAGAGTCAGACATAACTGAGTGACTGAACTGAACTGAATGAAATCCTGGGGGTGAGAGGAGGGACCCCATCTTACCAGTTTAGGAAACAAATCCAAACTTGCCCCAAATAATGCGATGAAGCAATGATAAAACTTATCCTGAAGCTCAGCTCTTTTTTTCAGTTTTTTGCTATTTGTTCTACTCTCAACCCTGACCCAGGTCCCCACCAACTATTTATGAAAGTAGTTGATTTAGGTTCTGTTGTTTTTATTAATATTTTCTACATCAGGGAGTTTTCTGCACTAAGAATAGGAACTGGTAATCTAAAAATTTCAGAGTCTCAAAAGGGTTTTGTAAATCAATCCTTGGAAGAATTTATTTTAAAATGTAAAGAATTAATTCACTGGTCTGTTATTAATAAACTAATTCTTATCCAAGATTAATAAAGAAAACTAATTTTGATCAAAGCCTACTGTGTACCTGTGAAATACTTCACTTCTATTATCCAGTTTCATCCTCATAACAACTCCTCTGTTGAGTAGATATTAAGAAAACTGCAGTTTAGAATGCTTTCCATGGGTCATACAATTGATGAAGATGAGAAACAACTCACATTTGGGTATGTATAATCAAAACTTGTGACCTTACTAACCGTGCTTATCTGGGTACACTTCTGACATTCTTCCCTGTCCTCAGTGTCATCTCAAGAGGACAGAAGAGAGATAGAATTTCCCATCTTTCTCACCGTAGGTGTGTGCTGAGTTAGAAGATGCCATAACCATGGAAACTGACTACAGTGGAATAATCGTTAAGAGATCTATTGCCTCATATGCTCACTGTAGGGGCTTCCCCGGTGGCTCAGTGGTAAAGAATCCACAGTCAGTGCAGGAGATGCAGGAGAGGTGGGTTCAGTCCCTGGGTCGGGAAGATCCACTGGAGAAGGGCATGGCAACCCACGCCAGGACTCTTTCCTGGAGAATCCAATGGACAGAGGAGCCTAGCATGTTGCAGTCCATAGGATCACAGAGTCAGTCATGACTGAAGGGACTGAGCATGCATGCATACTCATTAAAAAGAATGAAAATGAACAACTTGCCTGGTTATATAACATTGTTGTATAGCATACATAAAAAAATCCTCTCATAGTGGCGATTGTTCTGTATGGTTCTAAGTAGAAATAAGCTATAGTTTGGGAGCTGGGAGTTCCAGGATGGGGCTGGGATAAATGCTCACTGATTCAGGCACTATAAAGGTAGCACCAACAATGGAACCGCTCCCCTGTAGAGTTCTCCGTCACAGTTTCCCTTGAATCTCTCCAAACAGCAGAAACAACGTTGACTTAGGCATTGGGTCAAAACCGGGCAAGTGATAAATTCTAGAAATTTTACATAAAATGGATTACTCTGATCCAGCAAACATTTTTAAAAATCACCTTTTCTAAGTGAAGTGTTTTCAAACACAATCTAATTATTTAGTAAAACAGAGACATTTATCATTTTAAATGAAAAGAGTATATATCTAGAGTCCCAGGACCCAAAAAAAAAAAAAAAAAGCCCAGCACTTATTCCTCCCTGGATGCTTGAACTGCAGGAGTCAGAGATCACCTCCTGCTAGCACCCAGGTTTCTCCTCTGACCTGAAGATCTTGTCAGGTTCAAGGTTACAGCCAAGAAGGAAGGAGTACCATAATATCCTTCGAATGATAGTAACCTAAGTAATCTCAGCCTCTGGCAAGAAGGGTCTGAAAAGAGTTTATGACAATGTTAAATATATGCTAGGAAATATATGAAAATGGATCCAAGAATCAAAGTCCAAGAGCATAAGGACCTCATCTTTTTCATTGATTGAGGTTGTCTCAAGCTCTGAGGACACAGATTTAAAAATGTATTATTTTACGTAACTTCTCAACCCTGCAAAGTCAATTAGTCCTTTAACTTGAGGTCCTTTGACAGAGGTACCCATGAACACGCATAATTAATACATTAATTAATAACTATGCCTGACACTTTTCTAAGTGATTTATATTTGCCAACTCATTCCCACCACAGCCCAGTGAGGAAGATACTGTTATCAGTACTGTTATCTTAAGGTGGGAAACTAAAGCACAGAAAGATTAGAAACATGCCCAAGGATCACGATGTTAGGAAAGGGTGGAATTGGGGCCCAAAGCCAGGGTGTCTGTAGGACAAGTGCTCTTTATATAATGCCTTCTGCCATATCAATAACAGTTGCCATTTCCTCTGGATTTACTATGTGCCAATATGCATCGTGCTTAGCACTTTATAGATACACCTAATTTTACTGTGTTTTGCTTTATTGTGCTTCACAGATAAAGCATTTTTGTTTTTGTTTTTGTTTTTGGCTTTATACAAATTGAAGGTTTATGGCAACCCTGCATCAAGAAAGTTTATTGGCACCATTTTTCCAACAACAGTTTGCTCATTTCCTCTCTGTGTATCGTATTTTAGTAGTTTTTCCAATATTTCAAATTTTTCACTAGTAAAAAGATGATGACTGTCTGAAGGCTCAGTTGATGTTTAGGATTTTTAGCAATAAAGTATTTTTAAATTAAGGCAGGTACAGTTTTTAGACATAATCCTATTGCATGCTACTATTTTTTTAAAGACATAATGCTATTTCATGCTTAATAGACTATAGTAGAGTGTCAACACTACTTTTATGTGTATCAGGAAACCAAAAATTTATGTGACTGGCTTTATTAAGAGATGTGATGTCCTAGAACTGAACCCATAGTACCTCTGAGGTATGCCTGTACATATGTTATTCATTACATCAATATGACAATTCAATGAGGTATATGTAATTATTGGCCCCATTTTACAAGCAAGAATACTAAGGTTCAGAGATGACAAGCAGTTTTCCAAGTCATGTTTAATCAGAATAAAACTCAAACACAGGTCATTTCATTCAGCTGACCTGCCTAACCCTCTCTCATCTTGCCTCTCAATTAGGGTTTTTTTCCACCAGTAAACCTTTATATTCTCTTAACCACTGAGAAATGATTTCTTTTAACTGAAAATTAAAGAAGAACAGTGGAATTTGATTTCTAACAGAGATTCCCATTTCTACACACTTAAACTTGACTCTCCCCTAAGTATATTTGGGCTACATATTTTGAAAACTCTTAAACATATTTTTAAGTTTTCTTTAAAAACTTTTGATGGAGTGTGAAAGGTATCATTTCATTTTCAAAGAAAAAAAATATATATATATACACATATGCTCAGAAGAAATGAAAATGACTAAAACACAAACAGTGCTGAAAAGTAAGTAGCAAGAAAATACCTTATGAGGAAGGCAATCTGTTATTTTCCACATTTTCTATAATGTACATGCATCATGGTAGTAATAAGAATACTGTTTTTAAAAAGAATAAATCACATGATTTAAGGTAGGAAGTCTTTGTCCTTAGAACTTGGCCTAAAATCATCACTCTAGTTGAGGGATTTTACATTCAGCTCTGGGCTTCCTGACTGTCAAGGCACAAAGAGAAACATGAATTACATCAGTCTTCACTGTTTGATATAACATCTCTTCCCAGGAGATAAACTACCATCTTGCCACTAGATTCTAAGAGAAATATATGATGTACAATTTTTGGTAACACTAACACCTACCCTGTAGTGCAAGACAGTCGGAGATTACTCACAGTCCTCATCTTTGTTCTCACTACTCTTTGCTTGGTTCTGGTATCAGGGTGATGGCAGCCTCGTAGAATGAGCTTGGGAGTGTTTCTCTCTCTGCAAGGTTTTGGAAGAGTTTGAGCAGAGGTGCTAGCTCTTCTCTAAATATTTGATAGAATTTGCCTGTGAAGCTATCTGGTCCCAGACTTTTATTTGTTGGAAGTTTTTGATCACAATTTCATTATGACTGTTATAGTTGCTTAAGAATTATGAATCCAGGGCCCTCCCTGGTGGCTCAGTGGTAAAGAATCCATCTGCCAATGCAGGAGACATGGGTTTGATCCTTGATCTGAGAGATCCCACATGCCACGGGACAATTAAGCCTGTGTGCCACAAGTACTGAGTCTGTGCTTTAGAGCCTGGGAGCCACAGTTATTGAGCTGACATGTCACAGCTACTGAAGGCCATGCACCCTAAAACCCGTACTCCACAACAAGAGAAAACACTGCAACAAGAAGCCCTCACATCGCAACTGGAGAGTAGCTCCCCTGGCTCGATGCAAGTAGAGAAAGTCCACATAGCAAAAAAATCTAAGCAGAGCTGAAAGTAAATAAATAAATAATTAATTTTTAAAAATGATTATGATTCCATACCATCCTAAGGGACAAATACCACACACACAGTGCCCATCATATTTTAGAATAGATTTAGAATTACATAAAATTGCAAAGACAGTTCCCACACACTCTGCACCAATTTGTCCCTATTATTAACATCTTATACTCTGTGCAACCTCATAGATGGCAGCACACTGGGCTTCCCTATCCATGGGATTCTCCAGGCAAGAATACTGGAGTGGGTTGCCATTTCCTTCTCCAATGCATGAAAGTGAAAAGTGAAAGTGAAGTCGCTCAGTCATGTCCAACTCTCAGCGACCATATGGACTGCAGCCCACCAGGCTCCTCCGTCCATGGGATTTTCCAGGCAAGAGTAATGGGATGGGGTGCCATTGCCTTCTCCTATATTAGTATGGTATTTTGTTAAAATTTAAGAGTCTTCCCAGGTGGTACTAGTGGTAAAGAAGCCACCTGCCAATGCAGGAGATAAGATAGACACAGGTTTGATTCCTGGGTTGCAAAAAACCCTGAAGCAGAAAATGGCAACCAACTCAGACCCAGTATTCTTGCCTAGAAAGTTCTATGGACTGAGGAGCCTGGTGGTCGACGGTCCATGGGGTCACAGAATCAGACATAACTGAGCGCATGCATACACACACACACACACACACACCCCCCCCCACGATGAATCTATACTGTTAACTGAAACCCAGATTTCCTTGGATTTTACTTAATGTCTTCTGTGTGTTCCAAAATCCCATCCATGATAGCATATTACATTTAGTCATTATATTTCATTAGGTTCTTCTTGCCTGTAACAGTTTTTCAAACTTTCCTTCTGATCATCCTCTTTTTGATTATTTTGACAATTGTGAGAGGTAATTAGAGATTCTGGAGAAGGTCCTTCAACTAGGATTTGTTTGGGTTTATAGTAAGGCTTGGGTTACAGGTTTTAGAAGGAAGACCACAGAGATAAAGTACCATTCTCATCACATCGTATCAAAAGTATATGCTATTAACATAATTAATACCTGCTCATGTTAACTATGGCTGAGGCAGTATTAGATTTCTCCACTGTAAAGCTACTTTCCCCCTCTTTTATACTGTGGTCTTTGGGGGAAAGTTACTAAAAGCAGCATACACTTTAAGGAGTGAGGAATTAGGCCTGCAAAGTCTGTCTATTCACCCCAATTATTACTTAATTACTTATTTATATCAATATAGATTCAAAAAGATTTATTTACTATCCTTGATTATAACCAAACACTCCTTTATTTTATGGCTAAAATTGTTCCAGCTCTGACAGTGGGAAGCTCTTCCATGTGGCTCATTGCCCTTTTGACACACACCCACCACTGTGTTTTGTTTTGTTTTGTTTTGTTTTGTTTTGAGTAATTCATTAAATTCTGGCACTATGAAATGTTCCAGGCTCATCTTATATACTTCTTGCCCGAACCCCAGATGCAACAATTTCTCCCAAGTTTTTAAAGTGAAGTGTAGTATTATAAACTAATGTCTGAGTGTTAAGATAAGTGTCACTGCTTCTAACCTTTCTCAGCTGACAAAGCAAGGACATGCAAGTGTGTTAACTTGTAAGTGTGTGTGTATTGTACTCTTAATATGACTGTATCTTTAAAAAGAGAGCACAATTTGAACACACACGCAATGAAGAAGACCTTGATATGATGGAGGCAGAGATCAGAGTAAATAATCTTCAAGCTAAGACCCCAAAGAGTGCCAGTAGCTACCAGAAGCTAGGCCTGAGGAAACGTCGCCTCCCCTCAGATGGAGCACGCCTGAGCCAACACCTTAGTTTTGGACTTCGAACATCCAGTGAGAAAATAAACTGCTGTCACTTTAAGACTCTTGGTTTGTGGCACTTTGTTATTGTGGCCCTGTGTACTAATACAGTCTAATTTTTATTATTTTTATTGCATGTGTGCTCAGTCATGTCCAACTTTTTGCAAGTCCATGGACTGTAGCCCACTAGGCTCCTCTGTCCATGGAATGCTCCAGGCAAGAATACTGAAGTGGGTAGCTGCTCCCTTCTCCAGGGACTCATCTCCACCCAGGGAATGAACTTGAGTTTCCTGCATTGGCAGGCAGATTCTTTAGCATGGAGCCATCTGGCACTTAGTGTTATCTTCTTATTATCATGATACCGATGTATTAGTTTGTACTAATATAGTTCAGCTTTTCAGTTCTATTTCCTTCAAGGAGCATGCTTTTGGTGTTGGACCTAAGAACCCGTCACCAAACCCAATGTAACCTAGATTTTCTATGTATTTTTCTGGAAGCTTTACATTTATATACATGATCTATTTTGAGTTAATTTTTACAAAAGATGCAAGGCATGTGTCTAGGTTCAATATTTTGCATGTGGACATCCAATTTTCCCTCCAACACTATCTGTTGAAACAACTATCTTTTCTCAATTGATTTGCTTTCTCTTCTTTGTCAAAAACCTCTTAACTTCATTTGTGTGGGTGTAAACTACATTTTTAATATTTGGTTATTTTCCATATATGATATAATCCATTAAATTCTTTCATAATTTTTATGTTTGCAACAGCACATTTTATTGCTCTTCCTTTCCTCTGGATCATTCATCAAAAAAGAAAAAATATATATTCAATTTCTCTAGGCACTACACAAAAAATGGTAATATAAATTTCTTATATCAACTAAAAATGATTCATAATCATTTTCTTATTTGTACCTTCAGGCACTGAAGAAGATAAACTCTCTTTTGGAGTCACAGATTTAGAAAAATACATACTATGAAATTTTAAATGTTGGGATAGGTGCTTTCTGTATCAACTGTGGAGGAATTTTGCATTAGGGAGAAATGAGAAAAGAGAAGAATTTACTATGAAATATGAGGTCCTGCTCTACAGATGACTCATTTTATGACTTCATGAAAATGCAGTAGTAATAGAACAGTGAGTGCTCTTGCCGCTCCTTCCACTGACACACAAGCCACTGTGAGATGCAGAAATGCTATAAAGCAAGGTTCAAAAGGATGAGGACTTCATCTTTTTTGATAACTATTGCATCCTCTACTCTAAGCACAGTCTCACACACAGCAAATATTTGTTGAATGAAAGATGAAGTCATTAGCTTGTATGAGCTGTCATAAAAAAGGGTAACATATTGATGGACCAAGGGCTGAATCTGGGTCACAGGAGTGTTTTAAGTATCTCACACTTAAAGAGTTTAAAAAATAGTATTTAAATAAAATAGAATGAGTTTCCAACATTTTAAACTGTAAACAATTCTTATAAAAATCCAGATTTCAATGTTAGCTTGACAAAATTAAAGATTCAGCAATATTGAGCGTTTATGCCCATTCCCATTGAAATTCTACCAAATAGTCATCCTATGTTTGGAGAAGGCAATATGGTTTGCCACAAGTCCCACCTCTCCTTCTCATCAAACACATGGCCAGCTTTAATCATTTACCTTATCTACCTGATTCTCATAAACACAACTGAGTTTTAAGCTCTTGTTATATAGAATTGAGTGTCTCGCTATTTACAGAGATTTCTAGAGGATTTGGAGAACAAACAAATTATCTCATAATAGTTTTCATAGTAATAAAATGCCATTTGTTGAAAATTAGAGTGATGCCAGGCCATGCTATATATTCTATGCTAACTACTTGGCGTGAAATATATCAGTATGTTTTATTCTTGACAAAAATTCTAGATAGTAGCTACAGTTGTTGTTCCTTTTTATAGTTGAGAGGTAACCATCCTTCTCAAAGGCATATCAAGTATAAGGCAGGAGAGGGAAAAAGCTCAAATCTGAACTCATCAACGTCTCATGATGATTTGAACTACCCGTCAGCCCCTTTGTGAGCAGAGAGAATTCATTCCTGGTGACTTGTGGTCATTCACATTCATTCTTAGCGTTCCAGGGTGAGTGTAATGGAAAAACTAGACAGATTCAAAAACGACTTTACTGCTTACTAGATGTGACCTTAGCATGTTCTATAACCCCTTGTTTTCTTACGTGTGCAACATGGAGAGTAAACAGTAACTTTATTACTTGGTGTGAGGATTCAAGAAAATGTAGGTAAATCTTGCACACATTTCTTGCTACAATCTGTGGTCAGTGTTTATATATATATATATATATATATATATATATATATATATATACACACACACACATGTCAGAGAGAGGTATGTTTTAGAGTTAGAGAAAGAAATGAACAGGGTCCAGATGTCTGAGACTGAGGCATAAGAATGGGCAATTTTCCCAGATGAAATGGGTGGTAGAGGAAAACTGGGATCACGGAAAGCAAGGAAACACCTGGTGTTACAATCCATTTCTGGATTGAATCCAAACTCTAAATTACTAGACTCAGGACTGACCACAAGAGGCCAATAACAATAGAGCAATAGCAAGAAACCTAAAGGCTTGTAACCTCATACTTCTTTATTTTCCAAAACATGCAAGTCTTTTTCTGCAGTATATCCTGCCATGTGTCACGTAAGAGGCAGATAGCTTCCACTTATATAACTTTATATATCAAAGAGTTACTAAACACATACCATATGCTAGGAACTGTGCTAGCTGCTGCATATTTTGTAATGAATAAGATATAATTCTGGCCCTCTCTCCAACTGCTCATTGTGAGAGTTTGGGTAATTGAGTGAATCAAATTAACAGTAAATAATGATAGCTTAAAGAAAAGTTATCCAAGCGAAAAGCAAGAGTAAGGCTTATACAATTGAAGAGCCCTTTTGAGACAAAATGAAATTTAAGAAGGGGAAAAGGGCCATGGAAAGTGAACCAATGCCAAGCTTTGTTGACTAATATGAGTAAGTCAAGAACAATGGCTAAGAGAAGTGCTCCAGTGAGAGAAAACAGCACGTGTAAGGATTTAGAAGTGAGTGAGCTCATGATTTGCTTGTGGAGTTTTGAGCAATTCATAAAGTCCTGAATTTAGAAGTGAAATCATGAGGACAAATAAAATATTCTAAATAATTAAGGAAAATATAATCCAAGAAAGACACTGTGAACAGTATTCAAGCGTTTGGAATTTATTCTCAAGGCTATGGGGAATCAATGAAGTTTTCAAGAAATGTACATCCGAAGAGAAATATTCCAGCTTCTCTGTGGCAAAGGAACTGGAAGATGGTGGTGAGAAAACATCAAAGGCAAGAGATCAACTGGGAGAGTCCTGTAGTAACCCTGTTGATTCACCCTCATCAGTCTCCTTCATGGTTTCATAGCAGTCACCGTGATGTGCTTCCCAGATCCCTCATTCATGAAGGATTTTTTTATTCCAGCTGCTAGAAGTGCTGCCAGCCCCATCATTAATGATCTCAGCTGCATAAAGCTGCCTGGCCCAATGTCACACCTGCCTGACCATGCAAAGGCCCACATCCAGTGACAGCTTGATACATCAATACAAAGGCTGGGCCATCTGTGCCCAGCTCATGACAACGCTGGAGGACCACTGTAGGTCCAGAATTCTAGGCTGGATTAGCTGAGGAAATCTTTGCGTCAGCATCAAGCTGACTCGTCTCCCTGTTCAGTTACACATGTTCTCCTCTTCTATAGGTTTGATCTTAAGGATGCACTTAGTCACTCAGTCATGTCCAAATCTTTGCAGCCTCTTGGATTGTAGCCCATCAGACTCCTCTGTCTGTGGGATTTTCCAGGCAAGTATACTGAAGTGGGATGCCATTTCAGTGCTTTTTAAGAGTGCTGCATGCTAGACTTCAAATCTGAATATGTTTTCTGTGGAAATCAATCTCTGACAGTTTCCTGCCATGTAAGAATGCCATCATGCAGGACACATGAGACAAGCTGGCTCCATAAACACCTTTTAAATTATTTACATCAATAATAACTAACAATGATTGAACATGAGAAGTTCTAAGATCCAAATGAATTTTTTTTTTTCTGGAAAGTTGCCAAATATACTCATTTAAATGATGTAGACCATTGAGTCAGTACTCATCAACCCAGAATGAGTTACAACATTGAATGAATGTAAGGGATAAGACTATGTGACTTGGAGTTCTTCAGTGTTTCAAGACCAGAAATTATGTATCCACACTGTACACAGCTATATAAACAGTTCTACAATTTCACTGATAACTCTGTATGGGCAATATTATATCACTTTCATAAAGTCACATTAAAGCCTTTGTTTTTCCATGTCAAGATTACTAACTTTTACTGGGTAGTTTCTAGTGCTTGTCATTGTATACGAACACTGCAGGATATATTGAAGTCGTATATTTATACCTCATGTAACTTGTTTACTTGGAATAAATGTATCCTGATTCATGTAGTTTACGAATTCATGTAGAGCTACGAATTTCTACAGTAATATTCTGGTTCCACATTTAATGCTATATTTCCCTGAAGCTCTAGTAACTTATGAGTGAAATTTCTGCTTGGGGATACCATTCAACTATACTGGCCTAAAAAATGAGAGTCCCTGGGTGGATGAACTTTCTTTTGACAGATGTACGGAAAAGCCTGCTGTCCAAACAGAAACATGTTTTTCATTCCATGAGGGCAGAAAATATATCAGGGCTTACACACACACACACACACACACACACACACACACACACACACACACACACACACACACACACATTTGCTGTGTATGAGTTACTGGGAAGCCTAGATATTGATTTCCTCAACTTCTGGGCCGGTTGCCTATCCTATATTGGTTGCTTTTGGCTGTGAGCAGCCACATTCATTTTGCCCAACGTGCCACACAGAAGTGGAAAATCTGTAGTACACAGGAATACAAGGTAGCAAACTTAGACTATACAAAAGAAAAATAGAATATTTAGTTGAAATCTCACCTATTTTGATTTCTAAATTCCCCTGAGGACAAACTTATTTTTGAATATTTACTATGAAAACTCAATTCTAAAACAGTATTTTTTTTTTTTAAGGAAGCATGCTAATCTAATATCCTCGCTCTAATTAGGTGAGCAATTACAAGTCAATACTTCTCACTTTGCAGTGTTTCTTTTTTTTTTTTTTTTTTTAATACTTTATTCTACATTACAATACTGTATTTGTTTTGCCATACATTGACATGAATCAGCCACAGGTGTACACGATCTCCCAATGCTGAAGCCCCCTCCCACCTCCCACCCCATATCATCTCCCTGGATCATCCCGTGCACCAGCCCCAAGCATCCTGTATCCTGTATTGAACATAGACTGGTGCTTCGTTTCTTACATGATAGTATACATGTTTCAATGCCATTCTCCCAAATCATCCCACCCTCTCCCTCTCCCTCAGAGTCCAAAAGTCCATTCTATACATCTGTGTCTCTCTTGTTATCTCACATAGAGGGTCATCATTACTATCTTTCTAAATTCCATATATATGTATCAGTATACTGTACTGGTGTTTTTCTTTCTGGCTTACTTCACTCTGTATAATCAGCTCCAGTTTCATCCATCTCATTAGAACTGAGTCAAATGTATTCTTTTTAAGGGCTGAGTAATACTCCGTTGTGTATATGTACCACAGCTTTCTTATCCATTCATCTGCTGATGGACATCTAGGTTGTTTCCATGTCCTGGCTATTATAAACAGTGCTGCATTGGGGTACATGTGTCTCTTTCAATTCTGGTTTCCTCAGTGTGTATGCCCAGCAGGGGGATTGCTGGGTCATAAGGAAGTTCTATTTGCCATTTTTTAAGGAATCTCCACACTGTTTTCCATAATGGCTGTACTAGTTTGCATTCCCACCAGCAGTGTAAGAGGGTTCCCTTTTCTCCACATCCTCTCCAGCATTTATTGCTTGTAGACTTTTGGATCACAGCCATTCTGACTGGTATGAAATGGTATCTCATTGTGGTCTTGATTTGCATTTCTCTGATAATGAGTGATGAGCATCTTTTCATGTGTTTGTTAGCCATCCGTATGTCTTCTTTGGAAAAATGCCTATTTAGTTCTTTGGCCCTTTTTTTTTTTCCTCCTTTTTTTTTAAAAATACTTTATTCTACATTACAATACTGTATTTGTTCTTCCATACATTGACATGAATCAGCCACAGGTGTCCACGATCTCCCAATGCCGAAGCCCCTCCCACGTCCCACCCCACATCATCTCCCTGAATCATCCTGTGCACCAGCCCCATGCAGTGTTTCTTAAACATGTTTGAAGGTGGAACCCTTTTTCAGTGAGCCAATGCAAAATGGTGATTGAAGTTTAGCTTGTTTTGCTGCAAATAAAAGTGAACTAAGAGAAGTTAACTATTGATTTCTTGATGCTCCAAGTGTTGACAGAGTACAGAACAGAAGTACCCCGGGATGTGAATAAAAATAATACATGCCAGATAGAAACAAATGATTGAATTATTGTGCTATAGAATTGTAAAACTGAAAGAATTCTTCAGAGATCACAAGACCCAAGCACTTCATTTTTCACATATAAAAACTGAGATTCAGTATGAAAGTAAAAACTTGTCTCTGTTCACATAGCAAATTTATGAGAACCAACCAGATCCGTTTGTTAAATGAATGAACTAATAAGAGAGCATGCAAATAGTGCAGTTTAAAAACTATCATTTGGGTTCTCCCTGGTGGTCCTTTAGCAAAGAATCTGCTTTGCAATGCAGGGGGACACTAATTGGACCCCTAGTCCAGGAAAATCACACCTGCCTGCCATGCACCACAAGTACTGAGCCCATGCTCTGGAGCCCACAGCCAAAACTACTGAGGGCCACGCACCTAGAGCCTGTGCTCCACAGCGAGAGAAGCCCCACTGTAATGAGAAGCCAGAGCAGCTCCACAAAGCACAGCCCCTGCTTAGCACAACTAGAGACCGCCTGTGCACAGCAACAAAGACCCACCATAGCCAATGGCTCAGAGGTTAAAGCGTCTGCCTCCAATGCGGGAGACCCAGGTTTGATCCCTGGGTCGGGAAAATTCCCCCTGGAGAAGGAAATGGTAACCCACTCCAGTATTCTTGCCTGGAGAATCCCATGGACAGAGGAGCCTGGCAGGCTACAGTCCACGGGGTCACAAAGAGTCGGACACGACTGAGCAATTTCTTCTAAAAAAACATAGATTGTTAAGAAAAGGGGAGTCAGAGAAGTTACTTATGAGAATTTGAGAAAAATTAATTAGGTATTAGTAGTTGCTTATACTAGGGAAGATATCTAACAAGAAAAAGTTTTAGTATAAAGCTGCTAAGGAGATTTCCAGAAACAGAGAACATATAGAGAACTGAGATTGATGGATAAATTCCATAAAGCCAGCATCTCAGTGACAGCAGAAAGGATCTTTCTATTTAAACACATGTATAATATAGTAATATATTTTAATATTATATATTTTACTATGTTATATATTTAGTATATTGTATTATTTTCATATAATTACATTATAATATATTTAAAATATTTAAATATTTTAAAATACTTTATTTTGAAATATTTTAAGTTTAAAAATGTTATGTAAAAAGTTCATGTGCCCTAAATAAGTCTTGTATTTTGCCATACTTGCAGTAACCCTTTAATTATTGTTGAGCCAGGCACACGTAACGTAATTATTTTCTGCCAGGCTGAGCTTACGTGTTCGTTTTCTTAGTGAGTTTTTTGAAGAAATGAAATTTTAAATTTTGATTAAATATATCAGTCTTTCTTTTATGATTCATGCTTTGAGGTCTCTCTTTGTTTACTCCAAGATTGTGAAGTTCTCGCCTATGCTTCATTATAGAAGCTTCATAGTTTTATCTGTTATTTTTACATGTATGACCCATCTCAAGTTAATTTTGCATACAGTGTGAAGTAGAAGTCAAGATTGTTCAATCACCATTTCTAGAAAAGATTTTTTTTCCCCCACTAAATTCTGACATATTTCCCCACTAAATTTGACTGATACCACTGTCAAAATTTTAGGAGCTCTCTTTAGACACTTTGTTCTTGTCTATTAATTTGTATATCCCTATACCAAAACCATACTGTGTTGGTTACTGTATCTTTGTAGAATGTCTTGAAATAGATAAATAGCTCAATTTTTTTTTTTTTCTTTCTGAGGGGGAGTATTTTTTTTAAGCTAGTCCAGGTTATTTGCATTTTCAAATAATTTTAGAATTAGTTTGTTAATTCCTGCCAAAAGAGAGAGAGATTTTCATTGAGATTACATTGATTCAATAGGTGAACTTGAGGGAAGTTTGGATCTTAAAAGTTTTGGCGCAACTTAGCAACTAAACCACTGCCACCATCACTTGATGTATTTCAGTCTTTTAAGACATGATATGTTCATATAGTATCCTTTACACTGATACTTTTATATAAACCCATTACTGCCTTTTTATGGTCAAGGGATGAGCACTTCATATCTACTGTTCTCGACTATGACTAAGAGAATTCCCAGGTGGCTCAGAGGGTAAAGCATCTGCTTGCAATGCAGGAGATGTAGGTTTGATCCCTGGGTCAGGAAGATTTCCCTGGAGAAGGAAATAACAATCCACTTCAGTACTCTTGCCTGGAAAATCCCATAGACAGAGAACCTGGTAGGCTACAGTCCATGCGGTCGCAAAGAGTAGAACATGAATGAGCAACTTCACTTTCACTATCACTAATATTGAAGTTGCGTGAGTGAGTGCTCAGTTGCTTCAGTCATGTCCAACTCGTTGTGACCCCGTGGACCATAACCCATCAGGTTCCTTTGTCCATGGGATTTTCCCAGCAAGAATACTGGAGTAGTTTACCATGCCCTCCTTCAGGGGACATTCCTGACCCAGGGATCAAACTTGCATCTCTTGCATTTCAGGCAGATTCTTTACTGCTGAGCCACAGGGGATATCCAGTATTGAAATTAGTTAACCCCGATATCTCCAATAGGATATGATTTAAATAGATAATAACTTACAAATTAGTTAAGAACTACAAAGCTATCACAGTTATCAGCCTTTTATAATTTTTTTCTATTCCCCTCCAGTTTTTGACAATTAAATTCCATTTAAATTGTCAGAACATACAACCATTTCATCACTGAGGTTTAGCTCTAGAGATAAAAATACATTTAATGCTCAGCACCAGACTGTAGAAAGTAATTAATGACTAATGATTAGTAGTACACTATAACCTGACTGTTTTGCTTTATACTCAAAATTGTATCACAGTTATTTTTCCTACTTATCTGTCATTCCAAGATATCATTTTTATGATGGAATTGCATTGGATCATTAGCATTTTCCATAGTATATTTTGTAATCCTATATTATTGATTGTTTGGATTTGAGGTCACAATATATATATATTCACATCCCTGGCATATAGTAAACAGTGCGGAAATGGCACAGTACCAACTCTAAATCATGACTCTGCCTCTTATGTTTAGATATGACTGTGAGCAAATTAACAAGTTCCATGAGCCTCAGTTTCTTCATCTGTAATGGGGATTAGTAATATCCACCTTATAAAACTGTTGCAAAGGCTATCAGTCATATCATTAAATATATAATATCATAAAGGGACTTCCCTGGTCTAGTGGCTAACACTCTATGTTCCCAATGCAGAATGCCCAGGTTCGATCCCTGGTCAGGGAACTAGATCCCACACACTGCAACTAAGAGTCTGCATGCCACAGCCAAAGATCCCACATGCTGAATAAATGTATCATAGGACATATCCAAATCAGGCAGCATGTATTCTTTTGAGCGAATAAAACATATTGAAAGAGAGCTAAACACAACTGAACTAGACTCAAGTTTCAATTACTAAGAATCTATAAAGTGAAAAGCATTTTCCTGAATATATATGAATATTTGACTATATAAATAACTCTGTTCTTTCTGAACCTCTCCTTTCATAGTAGAGGTCCCAAAGGCCTAGATGTTCCTTAGGTCAGCTAATCAATTATTTAGCTCTTCAAATTGATCTTTGGCTTGTTATTTCTTCCTACCTACCATAAAGTCATTGATGGAACTTGGGTTTTGACATTATTAGCACCATGACATTTTTTTTCCTACAGTAAAAATCCCCCACTCAATCTCTCTGATATTGTAAGCCCTATGACCATGAGGAATAGCTCAGACTTGGAGTCAAGCCATTACAGATTTTAGCTTTAGCTCTGTCACTAACTAGTTTTGTGACGTAATGGAGTTATTTTACTTCTCTGAGCTTCTGAACATCACAATAATATGATATATTATAATATATAATAATATAATATATATAATCATTATAATATTATATTACATATTATATTATATATTATATATTAATATATTAATATTATATTATAATATTATAATTTATTTATATTTATTATATATTATTTATATTATAATATATCATATATATTATTTATAATATTATGTATTATATTTATTTACAATATATTAATATTAATATTATATAATATTATATATTATAATATTATAATTATTATAATATATAATAATATGTTGTAATATATAATATATCATATTGTATGTAATTATAATAATATCATTTTTAAAAATGCTATCAGAATTGAATAATATTTGGAAAGAATTCCAAAGTAGAGGAGAAAAATACAATATAAGCTACAACTTGTTACAGAAGGAATGCTTATGGGTTTCTTCTGATGCTTACCTAGTGGAAATTATGATGTCAAATCCATTATCTTAAGTTAACCATATAATCCTGATATGATTACAAGCATACACGAACAGTAGACACTAAAACTGTGTGGCAGCGCTTTATCATTCAGAATATTCAGAGTCTCATATTACTTTTGCATTTTCATCCAATAGAAACCAAGCTTGTTTAAGGGCACTAGTGGTAAAGAGCCTGCCTGACAATGCAGGAGACACAACCGATGGAGGTTCAATCCCTGGGTAGGGGAGACCCCTTGGAGGAAGGCACGGCAACCCACTCTAATATTCTTGTCTGGGAAATTCCATGGACAGAGAAACTTGGTGGGCTCCAGTCCATAGGGTTGTAATGAGTGACTTACCATGCAAGTGTCTTTAAAGTCTAATAATGATTTAACAATCTCCTAAGATCACATCTGTATTTTCTGGGCTGAGAATCACCATTTACTGTATCTTTCTCTCTCTCCGTGCAGCATGGGAAATGTGACCGCTACAACTGGACAGTTATCTGCAACTTGATGGAAAGCACTGTGTGGTCTGCTGCCTCTTTATGCAGAAACATTAATTAATAGAATTCACTCTGGGTTGAGCAATGTTTAATTAACTGAATTAACTGAATTTCCACTGATTACAAAAAGTATAACAACACCAGCGGAAAGGGACTACTTTATTGTTGTAACTAAAAAAAATTCATTTCACAGTGTTGGTTGTCCTGTGAAACTCCAAGGATGTATTCAGGGACAAGTGAGTTGACTGGAAATGATCAGTAGGGCTGCATGCCTCTGTATTCATTCTCTGGCACTCATGATACCTCTGTTGAGGCTGTGTAATTATACGGGTAATTATCCATCACACCAGAGTGTGCTGGAACTGAAACAACTGATAACGCTGCTGTTTTTTTACCTTCCTAATTTGGCTTTCATTTGGAAATATGGAGGTAAAAGGACATTTTCTTCTAAAAACAGTGAAGTTGATTTTTTTGTCTGATTAAGAAAAGAAAGTAGGCCTCTTACAGAAAATTGGCAAAAGAGAGTAAAAGAAAAAAAAATAACACGTAATGGCTAAATATTGTGCCAGGTGGTGTCCTAATGCTTCATTTTCTAAATTTTATTAATCATATTCTCATAACAGTCCTCTGAAAGCATTATTATTATTTCACTTTACATAGTAAAGGAAATTAAGGCTTTGAGAGGTGGGGGTAACTTATTGAAAGTCACACAAAGATGTACCCATAACTCCAACTTTCAGAGATAATCACTCAATATTTTAATAGTTCCCCCCATACACATATCTTATTTGTATCATGACTGTGCTAAGCAAGTGAAATATTTTATTTCTGCCCATTTTTACAGCAAACATTTAGAATGAATTCAATCATTCATGTTATGGAGATGACAAAACTAAGATGCAGTTTGTTTAATCTGCTCAGTGTCATACAAGTATTGGGTTGGCCAGAAAGTTTGTTTGGAGCTTTCCACAGTATAGAAAAACCTGTATCAACTTTTGGTCAACTCAATAGTATATGTCAGGGCCCAGATTTTAACCCATGTACCTCTGATTCCAAAGCAGGTAGCTTTTTCAATATATATCACTGCCCCATTTTCTCAATATTAAAATTATCAGTGCTGAGATTTAAGCTTTCAAGCTCCAGACAACAAAACTGTTCACTGGGTCACCTTTCCACTTAAAGATTCACATTCTGTGGAGTCAAGTGAGGTTTGCCTTCACGGGACACATTTCTCTCCTACAGTAGAGAAAAGACATGAAACATAGGAGGGTGCTCCTTTAATCTCAAAATTTCATTATTGGGATATAACTCTGGAATTTTCTTAATAATTAGTTTATTCAGCATAATTTATTTCATTTGCCTTGGAAGAAATCACCTTTGATACTTACTCATCCTTGCATGGGAAAAGGCAATGGCAAGCCACTCCAATACTTTTTTGCCTGGAAAATCCCATGGATGGAGGAGCCTGGTAAGCTGCAGTCCATGGGGTCGCTCAGAGTCGGACATGACTGAGCGACTTCACTTTCACTTTTCACTTTCTTGCACTGGAGAAAGAAATGGCAACCCACTCCAGTGTTCTTGCCTGGATAATTCCAGGGACGGAGGAGCCTGGTAGGCTGCCATCTATGGGGTTGCACAGAGTCAGACACAACTGAAGCGACTTAGCAGCAGCAGCAGCAGCAGCATCCCTGCATGAGTTTCAGTTAGAAAACCCATTTTAGAAGATATTTTGGCAGTATGTTTTGAGAGCCTTAGGAATCTTTCCTTAAAGTTTAGTGTACTTGTTACAAGTGTGCATTCCACATGTTGGCTTTTCTACAATGAAATTCATACAGGATGCATAGGCCTTATTCATCTTCTTAAAAGCATATTATATTGACTTTTTGAGTATTTCTCTATATTATTTATCTCTATCACTTGAGAAGTTTTATAAATAAAACTGTTAATACATTTAATTTAGGTAATATAAAACAACACCTTGCATAGTAGAGACTCAGAAAATATTTGTTGAATGAATAAAGACTATGGGAGTACTAATAATTCATCTTCTATTAAGGAAATATAGAAATTTCCCAGTTTATACCTATGATAAACTGTACTGTCGCAAATGATGCCAGACTGAATGCATACAACTATTTCCACTAACTTTGGAAACTTCACTGAAATGACAGTAAAGGGATTTTTATAGCATAAACCTAGTATAAAAGATAAAAAGAATATGCCAAGAGATGACAGGAACAAACTTTTGGAAGTTGGAAAGCAAAAGGATGAGTAGTAATTGAATCAATAGGTATGTAAATGTGAAGCAAGCTGGCAGTGGGAAAAATGGAAAAGCAGACCGATCTGCACTGCAGAACCAACCAGAGAGTCAGAAATCAATGGCACCAGGTACCTCTGCAAGCAAAGACTGCTGCTATAGAAAGAATGACTGGTTCAAAGATCCAACTCTATTTCCAGATGACTATCCTTTCTATTCTAAGGAACGAGTCAGTTCTCTGGAAGGAAAACATCCAGCACAACCGGGGGTAATATACCTCTAGTCTGCTCCAGGCAAATCATGTGTGATCACTCATCATTACAGTAGTCCACTAGTGGGAGGAAGGAAAGTGGGCTCCACTCTGTTCTCCTGTCAGTCACTCATCAAGCCAATAGACACCCCTGCCTTTGTCTTCTTTTATTAAAGACCCTGCCAAGTATAAGAGCTTCCCTGAAAGCTAAGTTGGTAAAGAATCCACCTGTAATGCAGGAGACCCGGTTTCGATTCCTGGGTCAGGAAGGTCCACTGAAGAAGGGATAGGTTATCCACTCTAGTTTTCTTGGGCTTCCCTGGTGGCTCAGCTGGTAAAGAATCCACCTGCAATGTGGGAGACCTGGGTTGGATCCCTGGGTTGGGAAGATCCTCTGGAGAAGGGAAAGACTACCCATTCTAGTATTCTGGCCTGGAGAATTCCATGGACTGTATAGTCCATGAGGTCGCAAAGAGTCAGACACGACTGAGCAACTTTCACTTTCAGGCACAACTGTCACTCAGCCCTGGCACAGAGCAACTCTGAACCCTAAATAGCTGCTCTCACAGCTAATCCCACACAGGCCCAGGAAAAATACTTTCTGTATCTCTTATCCTGTGAATCATCTTTATTCAGAAGCCTGTGGTAGGCCACTGCTGATGCATAGGTGAACACAGTGCAGAGAGTAGTACAATTCTGCAGCATTCACAACGGTGATTTATCAGGCTTTAAAGACATTATGCGATAGTAAGCAATGAATAGTCCTCTTAAATTTACAGAAATTACTTGTAGATCTGAATATAACATCTGTGAAATGTTACTGATTGTTTATGTTCACAATTAGTTGGACTCTTCTATTGAGAATAACTTTGATTAAAATATTTAATTCCTTAACAAAATTTTTTAAAAGAAAAAATATTTTAAGGTTTAACTAAGTAATAGTTTTTTCGCCATTTATCACTTTTTAAAAATAATTGGAGGATGATAGCTTTACAATGTTGTGTTGGTTTCTGTCATACAATGTGAATCAATCATAACTATATCTCATCTGAAATGGGCTTTTTTTAGATTCCACATGCAATTGAGATCATACAGCATTAATCTTTCTCTGTCTGACTTATTCTGCTTAGCATAATGCCCTCAGAGTTAATCCATGAGTCACAAACAGCAGGATTTTTCATTTTTTCATGGCCTAGTAGCAATCCATTGAGTGTAAATACCACATCTTCTTCGTCCATTCATCCATCAGTGAACACCAGTGGTTTTTATGTCTTGGCTATCATAAATAATGCTGCTGTGAATGTGGGGGTATAGATATATTTTGGAGCTAGTGTTTTGCTTTCTTTGGGGTATATTTCTAGAAGTAAGATTGCTGATCATACGTAGTTCTATTTTTAATTTTTTGAGGATATACCATACTGTTTTCCACATGATTGTAACCAGTTTACAAGCCCACCAACAGTGTACAATAGTCTTCTGCATATCCTTGCAAGCAGTTCTTGTCTACTATCTTTATGATGATGTGCTCATTCTAATAGGCATGAGGCAATACCTCATTGTGATTCTGCTTTGCATTTCCCTGATGACTACAGATGTTGAACATGTTTTCATATACCTGTTGGTCACTTTGTGTCTTTTTTTTTTTCCCCAAAATGTAGGCATTTGGCTATTCTTAACTGAATTTTTTTTTTCTTTCTGTTCAGTTCAGTCACTCAGTCATGCCTGACTCTTTGCAACCCCATGAATTGCAGCACGCCAGGCCTCCCTGTCCATCACCAACTCCCGGAGTTCACTCAGACTCATGACCATCGAGTCAGTGATGCCATCCAGCCATCTCATCCCCTGTCATCCCCTTCTCCTCCTGCCACCAATCCCTCCCAGCATCAAAGTCTTTTCCAGTGAGTCAACTCTTCACATGAGGTGGCCAAAGTACTGGAGTTTCAGCTTTAGCATCATTCCTTCCAAAGAAATCCCAGGGTTGATCTCCTTCAGAATGGACTGGTTAGATTTCCTTGCAGTCCAAGGGACTCTCAAGAGTCTTCTCCAACACCATAGTTCAAAAGCATCAATTCTTCATCACTCAGCCTTCTTCACAGTCCAACTCTCACATCTATACATGATTACTGGAAAAGCCATAGCCTTGACTAGACAGACTTTTGTTGGCAAAGTAATATCTCTACTTTTGAATATGCTATCTAGGTTGGTCATAACTTTTCTTCCAAGGAGTAAACGTCTTTTAATTTCATGGCTGCAGTCACCATCTGCAGTGATTTTGGAGCCCACAAAAATGAAGTCTGACACTGTTTCCACTGTTTATCTATCTATTTCCCATGGAGTGATGGGACCGGATGCCATGATCTTCGTTTTCTGAATGTTAAGCTTTAAGCCAGCTTTTTCACTCTCCTCTTTTACTTTCAACAAGAGGCTTTTTAGTTCCTCTTCACTTTCTGCCATAAAGGTGGTGTCATCTGCATATCTGAGGTTATTGATATTTCTCCTGGCAATCTTGATTCCAGCTTGTGTTTCTTCCAGTCCAGCGTTTCTCATGATGTACTCTGCATATAAGTTAAATAAGCAGAGTGACAATATACAGCCTTGATGTACTCCTTTTCCTATATGGAACCAGTCTGTTGGTCCATGTCCAGTTCTAACTGTTGCTTCCTGGCCTGAATACAGATTTCTCAAGAGGCAAGTTTAGTGGTCTGGTATTCCCATCTCTTTCAGAATTTTCCACAGTTTATTGTGATCCACACAGTCAAAGGCTTTGGCATAGTCAGTAAAGCAGAAATAGATGTTTTCCTGGAACTCTCTTGCTTCTTCATGATCCAGTGGATGTTTTTTCTTTAGGGTTGGGTTATTTATTTATTTTTGCTACTGAGTTCTATGAGTCTTTTAATATATTTTGGATACTAAAACCTTTCCAGGTATATGGTTTGCAAATATTTTTTTTCCCATTCCATAGGCTGTCTTTTCACTCTGTTGACTTCTTTTGCTCTGAAGAAGTTTTTACTTTGATGTAGCCCCACTTGTTTATTTTTGATGCTGCTCCTTATGCCTTAGATTCTATTAAAAAGTAAACAAAAAAATCTATCAAAAAATCATTGTGAAGAACTTTGTCAAGAAACTTTACTCTATGTTTTCTTATAGGAGTTTCATGGTTTTGTCTGACATTTAAGTCTTTTTGAGTTAGTTTTTGAGTGGAGTGAGCTGGGGTTGTATAGCTTTTTTTTTTTTTTTTTAGGCTCTGCTGGGTCTTCATTGCTATGGGCTTTCTCTAGCTGCAATGAGCAGGGGCTACTCTTTGTTGCAATGCATGGGCTTCTCATTGTGGTGACTTCTCTTGTTGCAGAACACAGGCTCTGCACATGTGGGCTTTCAGTAGCTGTGGGCACAAGGGCTCAATAGTTGTAGTGCACAGCTTAGTTGATTTGTGGCATGTAGAATCTTCCAGGGCCAGGGATGGAACCTGTGTTCCGTGCATTGGCAGGCAGATTCTTATCTACTGTACCACTAGGGAAGTCTTATATAGCTTATGTTTAATTTTATAATTGATTAATTTGGTCCATAACTTTTACATATTTGCATATGGTCTTAGTAGTATTAACAAGCTATACAATTGTTAACAGCTGATCCAGTTAGAAATTGCCACATAGAGCATTAATTTTCCTTCATCTCTGTTATTTTTATCTCTTGTTTAGTCCTTCCAGGCAGCTATAGAGGAAGCCAGATCCCACAGCCTCAGCCATGATGCTTCATGTCTGGTTGGAGCAGAGTGAAGAGCCACCATTTCCTGGATCTGGTTGGGACAGTTCTGGGTACAGGAAGCACCTGACCTCCCTCTGTGGCAGGTACAATGGAGACCAACTCAGAGCCCAGTCGTTATTGAAGGGAGCTCGGAGAGCTGGTGGCCTGTCTCTCCACAGCACAAGCAGCTAAGTTCTGTGGGTTGATTTGGTGAAGGAAAATACTTAAACTGAATCTGATATACCTGCTAAAGATGCTCTTTAACTCTACAAAAAGGAGAATACATCTCACTCCCAGCGTATCAAACCTGACCCACTCCACACCATCTAGAATCTCCCAGTCCTCTGTGTGTGACATGCCTACTCAACAGATTCCACTTACACCCACCAAAAGTTTTCCTAAATATCCATCCACAGAGGAATGGATAAAGAAGTTGTGGTACATTATGCAATTGAATACTACTCAGCCATTAAAAAGAACGAAATACTACCATCTGCAGCAACATGGATGGACCTAGAGACTGTCATACTGCGTGAAGTAAATCAGCCAGAGAAAGATAACCCTTACATATGGAATCTAAAGAGGAATGATACAAATGAACTTATCTACAAAACAGAAACAGACTCACAGACTTGGAGAACTTGTGGTTACCAGGAAGGAAGGATGGGAGGAAGGGATGGTTAGAGAGTTTGAGATGGAAATGTAAACACTGCTGTATTTAAAATGGAAAACCAGCAGGGACCTATTGCATAGCACAGGGAACTCTGCTCAGGGTTATGTGGCAGTGTTATGTGTTATGTCTCCTCAGTTTGGAGGAGAATGGATACTAATATATATATATCAGTTCAGTTCAGTTCAGTCACTCAGTCGTGTCCGACTCTTTGCAACCCCATGAATCACAGCACGCCAGGCTTCCCTGTCCATTACCAACTCCCGGAGTTCACTCAGACTCACGACCATCGAGTCCGTGATGCCATCCAGGCATCTCATCCTTGGTCGTCCCCTTCTCCTCCTGCCCCTAATCCCTCCCAGTATCAAAGTCTTTTCCAGTGAGTCAACTCTTCTCATGAGGTGACCAAAGTACTGGAGTTTCAGCTTTAGCATCATTCCTTCCAAAGAAATGCCAGGGCTGATCTCCTTCAGAATGGACTGATTGGATCTCCTTGCAGTCCAAGGGACTCTCAAGACTCTTCTCCAAAGCCACAGTTCAAAAGCATTAATTCTTTGGCGCTCAGGTTTCTTCACAGTCCAACTCTCACATCCATACATGACTACTGGAAAAACCATAGCCTTGACTAGATGGACCTTAGTCGGCAAAGTAATGTCTCTGCTTTTGAATATGCTATCTAGGTTGGTCATAACTTTTCTTCCAAGGAGTAAGTGTCTTTTAATTTCATGGCTGCAGTTACCATATGCAGTGATTTTGGAGCCCCCAAAATAAAGTATGACACTGTTTCCCCATCTATTTCCCACAAAGTGATGGGACTGGATGCCATGATCTTAGTTTTCTGAATGTTGACTTTAAGCCAACTTTTTCACTCTCCTCTTTCACTTTCATCAAGAGGCTTTTGAGTTCCTCTTCATATATATATATATATAATTTATATATATAATTCTACTTTCCACCTGACACTATCACAACATTGTTAAACAGCTGTTTGTTGTGGTTGATTAGTCACTAAGTCTTGTCTGACTCTTGGAACCTCATGGATTGTAGCCTGCCAGGCTCCTCCATCCATGGGATTTCCTAGGAAAAAAAAATACTGGAGACAGTTGCCATTTCTTCCTCCAGGGAATCTTCCCCACCCAGCAATTGATCTTACTTCTCCGGCAATGGCAAGTGGATTCTTTACCACTGAGCCACCAAGGAAGCCTATTGAACAGCTATACTCCAATATAAAAAGTTTAAAAAGAAGTGTTCTTTAGCTCCATTTGGAATGTAGTCATCTGAGACTGAGTCCACCAACTGAGATCATTTCAGTTCGGTGTGGAGCTCTGATTTGGAACAGAGAGATGATCTGACAACTGCACCCAACAGCAGCCCATGTACCTTCAGCAGGGAGTGAGTCGCAGGAACTGAGCCATCAGAACCAGCAGCTCCATCAGAACAGGGAAAAAGGCGGTTATATTGACTTAGATCCCATTTGCTTTTGGTGCTTTTCCCAAAACTCTGACAAAGAGCCGAAACCTGAGCATTTATATGATCATTTACCAGGCCACCTGGGCTTCCTTGGTGGCTCAGTGGTAAAGAATCCACTGCGGTGCAGGAGACACAGGAGACCCTGGTTTGATCACTGGGTTGGGAAGATGCCCTGGAGGAGGAAATGGCTACCCACTCCAGTATTCTTGCCTGGAAAATCTCATGGATAGAGGAACCTGGTGGGCTACAGTTCATGGGTTGCAAAGATTCAGATATGAATGAAGCAATGGAGCACAGCACAGGCTTCCTGGCAGGGGTGGTCTGAGCTCCACATTTTGGGGTCTAACATATCAGTTCCCCTAAGTATTCCTTGTTCTAGCACTCAGTGTGTTCACTTAAAATGAGAAGTGCAACACAGTGAATGAGAGGTCTTTTGAAGGGAGGAGGCAGTTATAAACTCTCACGAACACCACCACTAACTATGCAACCCAACAGGCATGAGCCATTATCAGACTGAGAGAGGGTGCCAGATGCCTGAAGATGACTAATGACCCCTACCTATTTTAGCCATTATTCTTAGAGGCAAGTTTAGAACCTGAATGCCCAGCAGTTCTAGGATATGTACATATATATCCTGTCTGTATGGATGGGTCTATGATTTAGTGCTAACAAACGTATCTCTAGGAGGAAAATAGATGTGCTAATCGACAAAGATTTAAGCTGCAGAAAGAATCATCAATCTCCTCTGCTATAATGGTCGTTTTGGCTTCCTTTCTTGTAACGGGATATTTTTTAAAAACATTTTTTATTGCCTATGCTTACTTTTCAGTTTTCACACATTATAATTCCAAGTTTTGAATTTCTTCTAACTATATGGTAGGATACTGTAGACACACTGATTCATGAGTGTTTTCACAAATTAATGCTGATTATTCTGAGTGCTGAAGAACTGATGCTTTTGAACTGTGGTGTTGGAAAAGACTCCTGAGAGTCCCCTGGACTACAAGGAGATCCAAACAGTCCATCCTATAGATCAGTCCTTGGTTGTTCATTGGAGGACTGATATTGAAGCTGAAACTCCAATACTTTGGCCACCTGATGCGAAGAGCTGACTCATTGGAAAAGACCCTGATGCTGGGAAAGACTGAGGGCAGGAGGAGAAGGGGACGACAAAGGATGAGATGGTTGGATGGCATCACTGACTCAATGGACTGGGTTTGGGTGGACTCCAGGAATGGACAAGGTGATGGACAGGGAGGCCTGGCGTGCTGCAGTTCATGGGGTCACAAAGAGTTGGACATGACTGAGTGACTGAACTGAACTGATTCTGTCATCGAATAAACTTACACATATCTACATCTCTGTCTAGGTAACTGGACACTTAATGGATGGATAGATAGGCAGGTAGATAGGTAGGTAGGTAAATAGATATGTAGAAATATATTTTTAGTTAAGGAGTTGGAAAGTATTTTTTTGTCTAAGACAATGTACCAGAGGAGACAATGGCACCCCACTCCAGTACTCTTGCCTGGAAAATCCCATGGATGGAGGAGCCTGATAAGCTGCAGTCCATGGGGTTGCTAAGAGTCGGACACAACTGAGTGACTTCACTTTCACTTTTCACTTTCATGCACTGGAGAAGGAAATGGCAACCCACTCCAGTGTTCTTGCCTGGAGAATCCCAGGGACGGGGGAGCCTGGTGGGCTGCCGTCTATGGGGTCACGACTGAAGTGACTTAGCAGCAGCAGCAAGACAATGTACTCTTATTTCAACAAATATTTACTGAGCAGTTAGTTTCAGCACTTATACTGAGCCTCAACACTAGTGGACACTAAAAAGTAGCTTCCAGAAAGATCTAAAAATGGGTGGCAACTAAGTTTTCAAATAGTATGTGACCACTTTCTGAAAGGCACTGTCATTTTTCCAAAGCTATTTTCACAAAGTCATGTTGATCACAGGGACATTTTGATGTAATTTTTTTTTCCTTGATCTAAATTAGGGGACAGAACAGACATTCGCTCACCCTCATTCCATCCCTGACTCCACTCAAGGGATAGAATAGGGCTCAAGGATGTCTTAGGCAGGAGGGATGAAATAAAGGTCTGAGATCTCTTCAGTATCTAAAATTGGATCATTAGAAATGGTTCTTACATTTTGACACATCAAAATGCCTCTACCTCAAAGTGGACATGGCAAATAATAGAGTTTAATCAGTTGCATTAAAATGTAGTATTTGATGCCTGGGGCTTTTTCTTTCCTATGCATTTGTAAGCAAAAGAAAAGAACTGTAAGAATTAATCAACACAAGGAATATTAACAGAGAGGGATGTTCTTGAAGCTCAGAAGAGAGGGCATCACTGTAGAATAAGGTGTTTTGAGCAGAGTTCATGTGGAGGTGAGATCCAAGCTAGATCTGAAGGATAAAAAGAAAATGACACGGGCAAAGGCACGGGGGCTTCTTTGAGGGACTGGATTGAAGTGTTCATGTTGGAGAAGAGCAAAAACTAAGGACAGGAAAAAAGATTGGTGCATAACTTCAGAACGATTTAACAGCTAAGCTAAAGAGTTCGAACTTTTGCCCTGCTGACAAAAAACAAGCCTCTGTAACTTAGGAAACCAGTTGTATTGAGTATTTAAAGACACCTTGCTGACAAAGGTGTGAGATGCATCTAGTAAAATAATCAATAATTACTTTTGATCTGGTTCCACGCTCACTAGTAACAGTAGCTAATGTTGACTGAGTTCTTACTATGTCAAATACTGGGCTCAGCCTTCCTGTCTCACTTAATCTTTGCAACTACCCTATGAGCTCTGTATATTATTGTTCAGGGGACAAACAATAAGTTTAGCAATTTGCCTAAATTATATGCGATCATGAGGGTGGAGCAAAGATATGACTCCAAGAGGTGTGACTTCAGCACCCATACTATTAACCTTGAAGCTGTCCCGCCTCTCCAAGAAGCCTTGTAAGAGAATGACTTCCCTGTAACCTGCTGAAGGGAATGGTTTCTCAAGTCATCAGCAGTCATGTCTTTTTACTACTGATATGACACCAGAGGGCTTCCCTGGTGGCTCAGATGGAAAAGAATCTGCCCACAATGCGGGAGACCCAGGTTCAATCTCTGGGTTGGTAAGATTCCCCCTGGGGAAGGGGATAGCTACCTACTCCATTATTCTTGCCTGGAGAATTCCATGGACAGAGGAGCCTACTAGGCTATAGGGTTGCAAAAAGTCAGACACAACTGAATGATTAACACTTTCACATACCAGAGGCCTTCTCTTGACACCCAAACCGCACCATGGACTAGCAATTCAAACTACAGCTTAACCACTTACTATATCTCTCTCTGCCTCAGCTCACTCATCTGGAAAACATGGAGATTATAATAGCATCTCATTTCTAGGCTTGTTGTGAGAATTAAAGGAATACATGTAAACTATTTAGAGAAGTACTTGGCACCAAGTAAGCATTTAGTAAGTGTTTGTAATTATCACTGTGTATTTGGGGAAATTTAATCAGTTTGCAACCCAGTTTTCAATTGGTTTCCTCTGTCATTTTGGTAGAAGAGAATGTGAGGACTCTAGCCTCATCTGCTCAACATTTGTATTTCTCCTTACAATCTCAGCTTCAAAGATTGCAGGATACTGATCATTATCCACACTGTGGTAATTTTACCAAAGAAAATGCCACTTTGAAAAGCCTTTCTGAATATCCAGAGATCCTTATCCAAGTGACAATCACCATGTGTAAGTCTGTGGACCTGTTTGAAACTGTCATAATGGTCAGGATTTATACTAATGGAACAATCAATTCTTAACTACAGAGAAGAGAGACATTTGATAAAGTTTAACTCAAACTACTTGTTGAGGCTAACGATGCTGGATCGTATCTTCTTTCTGTCCTCTCTAGCTCCATCTATTGGATTTCTTGACCTTACCCAAACGTTATACCCATCTTGATCTTTTCTGACACACACTTGTCCATCTGACACACACTCTTATTCATTTCCTATTGGTTGCCCAGGAAATGTCCATCTGTAGCTATTTCAAAATGCATCTATATAAATTCTGACTCTCACTCTCCAAGATTACCAGGTAACTTTTTTCGTAGCAACTAAGAAAAGAGGAAGGCATCAGATGAAGGCTCACTTCTTCCCCCTTCTCTTCCTCAAATTCTTTCTAAATAAATATTCCAATCCTCCCTTGAATACCGTTCTGTTATTACTACTCTGGGTATTCCCAGTTCTGTTTACCTTGTAAGCCTTCCTACCTTAACTTCACCAGTCTCAAAGTTTTAACCTCTTCCCCTCAATTTCACTCATTTGTGATGGGCAACAACCCAAATGTATCAGTCAAAATGAGCTGGTCTTGTTTTGTTTTGTTTGATTTTTTTTCTTTGATTACTTTTTCTGAAGCAGTTACATTACTGAGGCAATTAAAAATTAACTCTGAAATCTTGGTGCTGTGCAGAAACAAAGGTTTATTTCTCATTCACTGTATGTCCACAAAGTGCTGGCAGAGGCTCTGCACCCTACGGTCACTCAGGGACACGGGCTCACAGAAAATCTAACACCTTGCTCTTGTTGTTTAGTTGCTAAGTCATTTGGGACTCTCTTGCAACCCCACGGACAGTAGCCCACCAGGCTCCTTTATCAGTTTCCCAGGAAAGCGTTGCCATTTCCTTCTCCAGGGAATTTTCCCGACCTAGGGATTGAACTTGCATCTCTTCCACTGCAGTCAGATTCTTTACCGCTGAGCCAACAGGGAAGCTGCCTTTAATACCTTACAATGTGACTGTCTCACACAGAATTTCAGGAGTGTCTGAAATTTTCTGAAGTTTTCTGGCAGAGCCAGAGAAGAGTGAGAGGGGCTCATGGCATGCATTCTGTGCGTAGCACAGCCCCTGCCCGCCCAAGTATTCCCCACTTAGAAGGGCCTACATTTGGTTCAATGCTCAGCTGTACCCATCTTGAAATTTTAATTTTTGAGTAAAAGGCCTTATGTTTTAACTTTTCACTGGGACTCACAGATTGTGTAGTCAATCAGAGGGCTCCATAGGCATTCTTAATGGCCATGTTTTCCACCTATCCCTCTCTGGCCAGTACTCAGGACAGGGCCTTGAGTTTTGCAAGGGTAGTGGGAACTGTAGCTTTTAATACTTTATGTATTGGTGAACACAAAGTATTTTCCTTGTCTCATGAACTTTCCTAAGCAACAGCATAAATTTCACTATGGTTAGAGTTCAGTTAAGTCACTCAGTCGTGTCCGACTCTTTGCGACCCCATGAAACACAGCACGCTATGCCTCCCTGTCCATCACTGGTTAGAGTTAAATGGACAAATAAAGAAACATTGCTGCCCAGAATGTTGATTGCCTCCCATAAACCCTAGTGTATGATTGCATGGAAGAACACAGAAACTTCTGCCTACTCTTCAGAAGCTTATATTCTAAAATAGTGTTTTTCACACTTTAATGTACATGCAAATCTCCTGAGTAAAATGGAGATTCAGAATTGATAGCACAGAAAAGGAATGGCTATTCTGCATTTTTAACAAATTCTCAAGCAATTCCGGTGCTACTAGCCTATAGAACCCTACCTTAGGTAGCAAGGTTCTAGGTAATGCTACGAAACAAAAATACGTAAAGTAACAAGTTAATACAATAGATATTTAAAGTCATTTCTGCTAGATATTCATCTGGTGGAAAATAAAGGTTAAAAGTTTTTGTAATTATAAATAAAATTTGATAAAATTAAGTTGTTGTTGTTGTTTCCTGCTGGACATCTATGTTCCAGCAAGTTTCTTTGCTGTTGCATTACCGGTATGCTTGCATTCTTAACGTTGCTTTTGTTCAGTTGTGTCTGACTCTTTGCCACCCCATGGACTGCAGCACACCAGGCTTTGCTGTCCTTCACTATCTCCCAGAGTTTGCTCAAATTCATCTCCATTGAGTTGGTGACACCATCAAATCATCTCATCTTCTGTTGTCTCCTTCTCTTCCTGCCCTCAATCTTAATGTGAGAGAGGAGGAAAGCAAGCTCTTCTCATTTGCAGGTTTATTCTTGGTCTGCTTCCATAATAGATATTGCCAGAGAATAGTGATTAATGCTTTATTTGTGAAAACCTGCTCACCTGAGAATGCACAATTTGGCAAAATCTTCTGCTGCATCTGTTCTCAGACAATAGCCCCTTTGTTCTGCTCAACCAAACTACAATGGCTACTGTGGGTTCTCATGAGGCAGCGCTGGCAGGAAAGAGGTTGGAAGGTGGACTCATTTGGAATGGCAACAGAGAGGATGGATTTTCACTTTCATGACATATGGTATCACTAGACTCTATAGGTAAGCAACAGCCTGGGTATGCAGAGAATATTCATTTTGTTTCTCTCCCACTTTTCACTTCCCCAAAATTCACAGCATAATATTAATTTGCAAGTTTCAAGGTTTAAAAACTGAGAAAGGTCAAAGGGTTTGTTGAAGAACTAGGTTAGAGTTTAATATAATAAAGAAACAGAGTCAAATAAATTCTCTGAAAAAATTCAGTGAAAAGGCTGGCTAAAAACTCAACGTTAAAAAAAAAAAAGATGTCTAACAGCTTATCCCATCACTTCATAGCAAGTTCAGTTCAGTCTCTCAGTCATGTCCAACTCTTTGTGATCCCATGGACTACAGCACTCCAGGCTTCCCTGTCCATCGCCAACTCCTGGAGTTTATGCAAACTCATGTCCACCGAGTCCATCCAGCCATCTCATCCTCTGTTATCCCCTTCTCCTCCAGCTTTCAATCTTTCCCAGCATCAGGGTCTTTTCACGTAAGTCTGTTCTTAGCATCAGGTGGCCAAAGTATTGAAGTCTCAGCATCAGCATCAGTCCTTCTAATGAATATTCAGGACTGATTTCTTTTAGGATAGACTAGTTTGATCTCCTTGCAGTCCAAGGAACTCTCAAGAGTCTTCTCCAAAGCCACAGTTCAAAAGCATCAATTCTTTGGTGCTCAGTTTTCTTTATAGTCCAACTCTCACATCCATACATGACTACTGGAAAAACTGTAGCCTTGATTAGATGGACCTTTGTAGGCAGAATGATGCCTCTGCTTTCAAATATGTTATCTAGGTTGGTCATAACTTTTCTTCCAAGGAGCAAGTGATGGGAAAAAGTGGAAATAGTGACACGTTTTATTTTCATAGGCTCCCAAATCACTGCAAATGGTGACTGCAGCCATGAAATTAAAAGATGCTTCCTTGCTCCTTGGAAGGAAAGCTGTGAAAACCTAGTCACCATATTAAAAAGCAGAGACATCACTTTGCAAACAAAGGTCCGTATAATCAAAGCTATAGTTTTCCCAGTAGTCATGTATAGATGCGAGAGTTGGACCCTAAAGGAGACTGAGAGCCAAAGAATTTATGCTTTTGAATTATGGTGCTGGAGAAGATTCTTGAGAGTCCCTTGGACAGCAGGATATCAAAATCAGTCAATCCTACAGGAAATCAACCCTGAATATTCATTGAAAGGACTGTTGATGAAGCTGAAGCTCTGATACTTTGGCCACTTGATGCGAGGAGCTGACTCATTGGAAAAGACTCTGATGCTGGGAAAGACTGAGGGCAAGAGGAGAAGGGAGCAACAGAGGATGAGATGGTTAGATGGCATCAAGGATTCAATGGATATGAATTTGAGCAAACTCTGGGAGATAGTGAAGAACAGGGAAGCCTGGCATGCTACAGTCCCATGGGTTCACAAAGAGTCAGACACAACAACTGAACAGCAACAACAAATTATCTGAACTAGCCCCCATTTTTCAGTTGGAAGGGGAATCAGTGACCATCAGGGGCCCATAGTACCCTAGACTCTTCTCCTAATGGCCATTTCAAAGTGTCTATTTTCCAACTACAGCTTGAATATCCTGGCCATAAGTGATTAGAGAACACAGGATAGCTCTGTAACAGTTGTTCAAAGCATTTTCAATTATATCATTTTATATTTAGGGGATATTTGAAATAGGCAGGGACCATGAGAACTTTGTTATGGAAGGAAAAAGAGATGCCAGAATAGTGACTCAGCTGAGAACACAACTCTACTCAGCAACAGAGTTGGGACTGAATCCCTTTGTCTTTCATAAGATTGAAGAACACGTCCCTGTCTGCCTAGCTTTGCCTTCTAGGAGCCTCACTCCATCTTTCACTTTTTGTATTTCATGTAAGTAGCACTGTAAAATTTGTTTGGTTTAGTTTGTTAAACCTAAGGAGCCAATGTTTTTCTTTTTTTCCAGTTTTATTTATTTATTTTACTTTACAATATTCTTTAGTTTTTCCATACATTGACATGAATCTGCCACGGGTGTACATGTGTTCCCCATCCTGAACTCCCCTCCCCCCCCCTTCTCCATCCCATCCACATGGGTCATCTCAGTGCACCAGCCCTGGGCACCCTGTATCATGCATTGAACCTGGACTGATATTCATTTCACATGTGACAATTTACATGTTTCAATGCCATTCTCCCAAATCATCCCACCCTTGCCCTCTTCTACGGAGTCCAAAAGACTGTTCTATACATCTGTGTCTCATTTGCTGTCTCGCATACAGGGTTATTGTTACCATCTTTCTAAATTCCATATATATGCGTTAGTATACTGTATTGGTGCAGAAGGCAATGGCATCCCATTCCAGTACTCTTGCCTGGAAAATCCCATGGATGGAGGAGTCTGGTAGGCTGAAGTTCATGGGATTGCTAAGAGTTGGACATGACTAAGTGACTTTACCTTCACTTTTCACTTTCATGCATTGGAGAAGGAAATGGCAACCCACTCCAGTGTTCTTGCCTGGAGAGTCCCAGGGACGAGGAAGCCTGGTGGACTGCAATCTATAGGGTCACACAGAGTCAGACACGACTGAAGTGACTTAGCAGCAGCAGCATACTGTATTGGATTTTTCTTTCTGGCTTGCTTCACTCTGTATAATAGGCTCTAGTTTCATCCACCTCATCAGAACTTATTCAAATGTATTCTTTTTAATGGCTGAGTAATACTCCATTGTGTATATGTACCACAGCTTTCTCATCCATTCATCTGCCAATGGACATCTAGGTTGCTTCCATATCCTGGCTATTATAAACAGTGCTGTGATGAACAGTGGGGTACATATATCTCTTTCAATTCTGGTTTCCTCAGTGTGTATGCCCAGCAGTGGGATTGCTGGGTCATATGCAGTTCTAGTTCCAGTTTTTAAGGAATCTCCACACTGTTCTTCATAGTAGCTGTACTAGTTTGCATTCCCACCAGCAGTGTAAGAGGGTCCCCTTTTCTCCGCACTCTCTCCAACATTTATTGCTTGTAGACTTTTGGATAGCAGCCATTCTGACTGGTGTGAAATGGTACCTCATTGTGGTTTGATTTGCATGTCTCTGATAATGAATGATATTGAACATCTTTTCATATATTTGTCAGCCATCTGTATGTCTTCTTTGGAGAAATGTCTATTTATTTTTTTGGCCCACTTTTTGATTGGGTCCTTTGTTTTTCTGGAATTGAGCTACTTGTATATTTTGAGCTCAATTCTTTGTCCATTGCTTCATTTCCTATTATTTTCTCCCATTCTGAAATCTGTCTTTTCACCTTTCTTATAGTTTCTTTGTTGTGCAGAAGCTTTTAATTTTAATTAGGCCCCATTTGTTTATTTTTGCTTTTATTTCCATTATTCTGGGAGGTGGGTCATAAAGGATCTTGCTGTGGTTTATATTAGAGAGTGTTTTGCCTATGTTTTCTTCTAGGAGTTTTATACTACAAAGCCACAGTCATCAAGACAGTATGGTACTGGCACACAGGCAGAAATATAGATCAATGGAATAAAATAGAAAGCTCAGAAATAAATCCACACACCTATGGACACCTTATCTTTGACAAAGGAGACAAGAATATACAATGGAGAAAAGACAATCTCTTTAACAAGTGGTGCTTGGAAAACGGGTCAACCACTTGTAAAAGAATGAAACTAGAACACTTTCTAACACTATACACAAAAATAAACTCAAAATGGATTAAAAATCTAAAGGTAAGACTAGAAACTATAAGCCAATGTTTTTAAAAAGCTTTATTGAAATAAAATTTCAGTAAATTCACCCTACAATTCACCCATTTTAAAGTGTACAATTCAATGTTTTTAGTACATTTGCAGCTGTACAACCACCACCACGACTGAATTTAGAACATTTCAGCACTCCAGAAAGGAATCTCCACTACCCATTAGCATCCATTCCCCATTCCTCTCTAAACCACTTTCCTACACACCCTCACCTCTAGGACACAAACCACTCATCTTCTTTTCATTGCTAATGGATTTACCTATTCTCCACTAATAGCTTTTATTTTTCTAATTTGCAAGAAGAAAAAAATGGAAAGAAGAAAATCTGTTTTTCATCTACTCAAGATAACTTAGAGTTATGTATTAGCTTTTGGAATACAGTGTTATAAATTACAAAATTAGTAAGTGTGAAAATTTTTCAAGATAGTAACTAAAAGAGTTAAAGGAGTTTTGAAGGGACATTTTAAAATATTTCTAACTCATTATGAAAACCTTCAAAAATACAGAAGAGTAAAAAAAAATACATTATACTTTCATTTACCACATAAGGGTCAACAGTGATTAAGATTTTGACATATAGCTTTAATTTTTCTTCTGTATCATTTCAAAGTAAATTGCCTATCATTCTTGTCACTCAAAATTAAGGTCAAGCTTCCTACATAATGTTATTATTGCACCTAAAAATTAACATTGTGAATTTGTTCTTTATTTGTACTCAGAGTCTAACATTTAATAAGGGAAATTTATGTACTTTATGCATATTGCTGCTTTTAGTCACATTTTACTATGTGTATATTGTTTAAGTTTGAATTTTGTACTTTGCTATTGTTTTTATTGTAATTTTTATTTTATGGCTTGTAATTTGTTTTCTCTGATCTCAAAAGATAAATTTAGAAAGTTATAACTAGGCTCTAAATCTTCCCATTTGTTAATAAGCTCTACAGTCATTCTTAAATCTGTTTATGCACATGCATGTTTCTAATAAGAAAGAATACCTCCATCTCTTATTTATATAAAGTGAAAAACTATGAATATTTTAATTTCATTTTCTTCAACTTTTTCTCTCCATGACTAATTCACCTGAAAGTCCTGAAATTTGTTTATTCTTTTCTTTTTTTCTTTTTTCTGCAGCTATGGCACCAATTAGACTTTCTTTCTGGAAATGGCACATAGTCACATATGTATCAAGTGGCAGTTTCAAATATAGTTGACAAGATGCAAGTTCTGGAAATAACGTACAAATCCATGAACACTGTTAAATAGAAGGTGGTACGTTTGATGTAGACTGCTAGGCTGAATCTGCACGAGCCACAGAGGACACTGAAAATGGTAATGATGGGTATGTTAATTAGCTTGACTGTGGTGGTCATTTAATAATGTAACATGTATCAAAACATCAAGTTGTAAATCTTATATATATACACACAACTTTTAAATGTCAATTATACATTAATAAGACTGTTAAAACATAGTACTCAAAACTCATAATTTCCTAATTTTTTACCACATAACAGTAATAGTAGTAATCTTATCTGTGCTCTTGAGATCATTTACCTCCCTATTTATATATGGTAGAACAACTATATAATGGTGTGCTACTGGTTTTCTCTTCCCAACTCCACTTTTGTTGTTTGAAATTAGCTGTGGCAAAAGTATTTGCACCACAGGAACCAGCAAACATCTACAGATCTGGGCCTGTATAATGTTTTTTGTTTTGTTTTTCACTGTCTAGACTAACCAAGTGGAGAAAATGTCAGTAATGTGAATTAAAGTTTTTCTATAAGTATGACATTATGAATAACACAAAAAGAAAATATCCTTCCATTATCCAAAATTATTATATGAACCCAAAGAAATTCCTCATTCTGTTGACAAACTAGTGATATTCTGACACATGTCTTTCTTGTTTTCTTTGCTCTTACTCAATAACATAAAGAAAAATATCATCCAACATGCATGTAGGAACTACACTTGAAGACCCAGTTGTTAAACATTGACCAGCACACCACTGTATCAATTTCCCAAACATACATCATGTCACTAAAATTGCTACCTCTTCCCTCCACTTTCAATGTGCAAGACATAGAATCCTGATGCAGAACTAATTTAAAATGTTTATTAGACAGGCTAGAAGTAAGGGTGTAGATAAAAATACACAAACAAATCCTATAACTATATCACTGCCTGCAGTTTTCACAATGCATTCTGTATTTACTTGTGCTTCATTAGACCTAGATCTGAGAATTCGGGTTACTCATGGAGCAAGGCGCATTTCTACCAGGGAAACAGAGCTTAAAAAAATTCACATTTCCCAGCTTGTTTGGAGGAACCCCACTTATGTCAATTCGTAAAGCCATTTCATGTAAAAGGAGAGCTTCTGTCAAAATCACCAGCAAAGTTTGCTCCCTCACTGAAAATGTATATGCATGGAAATGATACCTCATTTCATCCTTTCCCTCTCATTTACTACAATGCCATTTAACTTTGAAGAATATAGTCTTGCTCTCACTAATCATCACATTTCTAAAAGATCATTTTATCTAAGAAGAAATCGCATTCCACCAGGCTATTTCTTGCCCTTTTGGAATCTGTTCTATAGCTGAGAGTGATAGAAGGAAATGGTTTCTGTTTTGAAACCAGTGGTTTAAAAGTAAAAGGTCATTAGTAAATAACTGGGGAGCCAGTGTGGACTCAGGGCAATTCCTTGAATTTGTCCAGTTTAAAACATGCTCTCATATACATCTCTGATGGCTCAATTCGTAAAGAACCTGTTCTTGCCAATGCAAGAGATACAAGAGATGCAGGTTCAGTCCCTGGGTCAGGAAGATCGCCTGAAGAAGGAAATGGAAACCCACTCAGTATTCTTGTCTGGAAAATCCCACAGACAGAGGTCACAGAGTGGAACACAGCTGAGTGCACATGCACACACACACTCATGTACATCATCCCATTGGGTCCTGACATTTGTATTTGAAGGCATCAGTACATTTTCACAATTTTTTTCTAGAACACACTGAGCATAAAAGTTAGATGAGACACTATTGCAATGCAGAGTGATGGGTTTTTAAATGGTCCTGTGATGGTCTTCCCTGGTGGCTCAGCGGTAAATCCGCCTGCAATGTGAGAGACATAGGTTTGATCCCTCAGTTGGGAAGATCCCTTGGACAAGGAGTCGGCAACCCACTCCAGGACAGAGGAGCCTGGTGGGCTGCAGTCCATGGGGTCTCAGACTCACACACAACTGAGCGACTAAACAGCAGCAGCAGTAGCATGATGGGGAAAAGTCTAGCAGCTAGGAAGATGGACAGCCTGTGACACCCGAGAACAAACCTCACCTTGTAAGTCATCTGGTGCTTTTCCCAGGCCTGTTTGTGCTTATATTCTTTTCCTACCTTTATTATTATTTTTTTTTTTTTAGTTTTCTGAATGTTGAGTTTTATTTTTTTTATTTTTTTAATTTTAATTTATTTATTTTTTTAATTACAATACTGTATTTGTTTTGCCATACATTGACACGAATCAGCCATAGGTGAACACAATCGCCCAATGCCGAAGCCCCTCCCACCTCCCACCCCACATCCTCTACCTGAATCATCCTGTGCATCAGCCCCATGCATCCTGCATCCTACACCAAACATAGATTAGCACTTCGTTTCTTACAGGAAAATACACATGCTTCACTGCCATTCTCCCAAACCATCTCACCCTTTCCCTCTCCCTCAGAGTCCAAAAGTCCATTCTATACCTCCGTGTCTCTTGTTGTCTCACATATAGGGTCATCATTACTGTCTTCTAAATTCCATATATATGTGTCAGTATACTGTATTGGTGTTTTTCTTTCTGGCTTACTTCACTCTGTATAATCGGCTCCAATTTCATCCATCTCATTAGAACTGAGTCAAATTTATTCTTTTTAAGGGCTGAGTAGTATTCCATAGTGTATATGAACCACAGCTTTCTTATCCATTCATCTGCTGATGGACATCTAGGTTGCTTCCATGTCCTGGCTATTATAAACAGCGCTGCAATGAACATTGGGGTACATGTGTCTCTTTCAATTCTGGTTTCCTCAGTGTGTATGCCCAGCAGTGGGATTGCTGGGTCATAAGGCAGTTCTATTTGCAATTTTTTAGGAATATCCACACTGTTTTCCATAATGGCTGTACTAGTTTGCATTCCCACCAGCAGTGTAAGAGGGTTCCCTTTTCTCCACACCCTCTCCAGCATTTATTGCTTGTAGACTTTTGGATTGCAGCCATTCTGACTGGTGTGAAATGATACCTCATTGTGGTCTTAATTTGCATTTCTCTGATAATGAGTGATGTTGAGCATCTTTTCATGTGTTTGTTAGCCATCCGTACGTCTTCTTTGGAGAAATGCCTATTTAGTTCTTTGGCCCATTTTTTTATTGGATCATTTATTTTTCTGGAGTTGAGCTGCATAAGTTGCTTATATATCTTTGAGATTAGTTGTCAGTTGTTTCATTTGCTATTGTTTTCTCCCATTCAGAAGGCTGTCTTTTCACCTTGCTTATAGTTTCCTTTGTTGTGCAGAAGCTTTTAATTTTAATTAGATCCCATTTGTTTATCTTTGCTTTTATTTCCAGTATACTGGGAGATGGATCATAGAGGATCCTGCTGTGATTTATGTCGGAGAGTGTTTTGCCTATGTTCTCCTCTAGGAGTTTTATAGTTTCTGGTCTTACATTTAGATCTTTAATCCATTTTGAGTTTATTTTTGTGTATGGTGTTAGAGAGGGGTCTAGTTTCATTCTTTTACAAGTGGTTGACCAGTTTTCCCAGCACCACCTGTTAAAGAGACTGTCTTTACTCCATTGTATATTCTTGCCTCCTTTGTCGAAGATAAGGTGTCCATAGGTGTGTGGGTTTATCTCAGGGCTTTCGATTTTGTTCCATTGATCTGTATTTCTGTCTTTGTGCCAGTACCATACTGTCTTAATGACTGTGGCTTTGTAGTAGAGCCTGAAGTCAGGCAAGTTGATTCCTCCAGTTCCATTTTTCTTTCTCAAGATTGCTTTGGCTATTCGAGGTTTTTTGTATTTCCTACCTTTAGCCTGCCCCTCTCTGTAATGGAAGGCAAGGTACAGTTGAGCCCTGAAAGGGTTGTTTACCAGGCTATCAAGATATCTGACTTCTAATTGGATTTGAACAACAGAGGGGCTAGTGAGAGACTAGAGGGTGGAGACAAGATAAAAGCCAGGGTATTGTCTCTCTTTCAGTGACTGTTGAATATCCTCCCTAGCAGGCTAAATCTCTTCTATTATATCAGGTCACTCCAGTAAAACCTTTAGAGGTTCACTTCCATCAGGCAACCTGGTCCCTGGGCCCCAGTAACACCACCTCCTCCCTGTGTCACACCAGCCTAGGAACGGTGCTGCTTTCCCTCTGGTGCTCACACCTCACTGTGACAGGTTTGATCCTCAGTAAACACCTCACCTGGGTATCCAATGCCTGTTGTAAATTTCATCTCTTATGAATACTAGAAGTAATTTTTGTGTTCCTATTTAGATACTGACTGACACACAGATTATCAAAACTCGAGATCGTATATCTCACTGTAATAATTATAATAGCAACTAATATTTGCCAAAAGCCTATTAGATGTCAAATAGGCTGTTGGAAAAATCGGGGGCTCTCAGCAACTCTTTTATTTATTTATTTGTTTTTGGCTGTACCCGGTCTTCATTCCTGCATGGCCTTTTCTAATTACAGGAAATGGGGGCTACTCTCTAGCTGCTGTGTGGGGGTTTCTTATTGTGGCGGCTTCTGTTGTTGCAGAAAATGAGCTCTAAGGGCACACAAGCTCAGTAGTTGTGGAACACGGACTTAGCTGCTCCAAGGTATATGGGATCTTCGTGGATCAGGGATCGAAATCCCATCTTCTGTACTGGCAGATGGATGCTTTCCCACTGAGTCGCTGGAAGCCCTCAGCAACTCTTCCAGGTAGGGGTTTTGCTATTCCATCTTACAGGTGAAGAAACAAAGGCCTGTGTATTCATATAATCCCCAAAGTTTTACTAAATATTATTTGGAATTACAATCAAGTCTCAACTTGGCTACTAGGAAGAAATGGAAGAATGACTTTTTAAAATTTAAGCTGAAGTATCATAGGAGCATCCACCTTTCCAAACGGTCGCCATAGTGCTGCCACCCGTATTAAGGAACATACAACAAAGGTATGTAAATTTCAGGGACCAAACCGTAGCTGTCCATTCCAGCTACCACCTTTCACACACAAAATTGCTGTTCTTTGCTAAAATTTTCAGGGTCTGTTTTATTTTTCTAGGAAGGCAGCAATCCCATGCACTCTGTTATATCTAAATCAACTGGGATATATAAAGAACGATAAGATAATTGCCAGTCTAGTCTTAGAGCAAATTCTTGAAAAAGGAGGGTTTCTGAGACTAAGGTTAATGACACACTTTCATATACCACAAATTCCATTGCAATGCTCAAGCATTCCTTGGTGTGGGACTAAAGGATTATAATTTCCCTAATAAGGTCAACTGAAGCAAGTGGTATCCACCCATGCTCTTTCTGAATCTTTTCTCCAGTATTGCAGAATTGTCTCACTTGGGAAACCAGCTCCATTAATGATTAAAGGTGTTTGTTCATGAAATTACTTTGGTTTCTCAAAGCTCAGCTCCACTCTGGATGATAAGCATGCCACCAGAGTCCAGGTGTCAGAATTTAAAGCATCTCAACTTTCACCAGAGCGGTACTTTATGTTCATTATCCTGAAAATGTGTGTGAAATATATACCACTGCCTTTTTGTCAATACCATTTTTATCACCGCCAAAACCAATTTAATAAGCTCAGTTCATCAGCCCTATCCCTTTGACTGCTTCTTTTCCCAAAGGGAAATATAATCCATTTTTAACCATTCAGATATTTAAAGGATTCTTTTATGTGCAGTCTCAGTTCATTATGAATAAAATACATTTTATTCTTCTGTTCCATTTACTCTGGTTACATGCTGGATTGGATTTAAGATGCAATGTCTCATCGGATTTTGAGTCAGGAAATAGTTTTCCTGAGGGCTCCCTAAGCTACCTGCACTTGGCATTTCCTGCCTGCACTTGCCACCTGTCAAAATCCATCAAGTCACAACTGCTTTGTCTACACAGAAGAGTGAAGCCAAGTGCTGAACAGTGAGTGACCTAGGAGATAGGTTAGCCTAAAGAAGATAATTCATACAAAAGATACACCTTTCCCAATGCTTGTCACAATAGTCCTCCACTTGATTTTGCCTGTTTAGCTAGTGAGTGATGCTGAAAGAGCAATGTTATGAGAAAGTAGCCTTGCTTTTTAAAATTACTGTAAATAGACAACAAAAAGATATAATTTAGAATAACTGTACCATAGTCTGAAAAGACAGAAAAATGAGAAGAACAAATGTGCTGACTTCTTTGTCTCCCATTATTTCCTCTCTAGTTTTGAGGGTAGACATATGCTATAATACAATTCCGCATTTGACTTGGCTCAGAAGGTTAACTCAGGTAAAATGGCCAGTGTCGTGGTTACTGACTGTAACTGCCATCTGTTGAGCACTACCTTCACACCCTGTACTGTGCTAAACACTTTGACACATTATCTCAATTAATTCTCACTTTACTCCCAAAAGTCACTATTATTAGCCCAATTTTTAGAGATGAAAAACTGAGGTTCAGAGAGGTTAGATAAAGTGATCAAGGTCTCAACACTGTTTAGTTTAAGAATTGAAATTAAAAGCAGACGCTCCTGGTTTCCAAACCAAGTTTCCACATGATTATTACCTCCTTTTAATGAGTCAATAGAGCAGGGCAGCTATGTTAGTATTTGCCACCGAGTGGGAAGAGACCTTTCAGTGATCGAAACATATAATAAAACCATTCAATCTCTCTTATTTATAAAGACTTTATTTTTAAAGTTACTAATGAGAAAGAGAAAAAAGTGAAGTCACTCAGCCGTGTCCGACTCTTTGTGACCCCATGGACGGTAGCCTACCAGGCTCCACAGTCCATGGGATTCTCCAGGCAAGAATACTGGAGTGGCCTGCCATTTCCTTCTCCAGGGGATCTTCCCAAACGAGGGATCAAACCCAGGTCCCCTGCATTGCAGACACACTCTTTACTGTCTAAGCCAACAGGAAGCCCAATGGGAAAGAGAAGTCACCTATTAATGAAAATTCAGTTTGGCAACATGAACTCCACTGAGAGAGATGCTAATTTAGATACCATTAATACTCTGAAATTTCTTCCTGGGTAGCTGATTATGGCTACAGAAGCCACTCAAAACTGCCCATTCCACCTTCTGAATCTATGCTATGCAATACAAAGCCCAGGTAATTTTTATTATCCAATATCAATACCAGTTTATGATCAAAAAGACATTTTGCTTCTCTACTGACGGATGTCTCTTAAAATGCTTTACTTCCTTCTTCATTTACCCCAAGAACCCTATTTTGTTGTATTGAACATGAGAGGGAAAGGAGAGCACTGAGTTTCAGATCTTGATTTAAACTTGTTGAGACACAGAAATTGTCCCCTCTGTAAGGCTAAGTTTTGAAGCCTTAATTTGCCAAGATTTTTGTCTTACAGAAGAAATACAAAATTATCTCTGTGCTTAGAAGACCTCTCCATGATGTGAGATGATTTGTGCTGCCCTCCCTTCCACATAGAAATAAATTAAGGCATTGAAATGTAATCTAGAAGGCACTGTCCTGTGTAAGGAGAAGGCAATGGCACCCCACTCCAGTACTCTTGCCTGGAAAAATCCCATGGATGGAGGAGCCTGGTAGGCTGCAGTCCATGGGGTCACTAAGAGTCAGACATGACTGAGCGACTTCACTTTCATTTTTCACTTTCATGCATTGGAGAAGGAAATGGCAACCCACTCCAGTGTTCTTGCCTGGAGAACCCCAGGGACTGGGGAGCTTGGTGGGCTACCGTCTCTAGGGTCGCACAGAGTCGGACATGACTGAAGAGACTCAGCAACAGCAGCAGTCCTATGTAATAAAGATCTCATGTGCAGGCAGGCTAATTGTGGCTTTGACTTCATTATCTCCAATAGGGTACATATGTACATTGAATTCAAGATTTATTTTGATTGATTTCTATTTGTTTGCAAAACATGTTACAGTTCGAGGTCTACTGAAAAGAAATATTTATTTGCATGTGTATGTATATTATGAATAAATATTAATAATTCCTGGCCTTTCTTTGTGAATTGCTGAAATAGTTTGAAAACAGCCAAAAATATCTATAAGATCAAAAACAATATATCTGGAAATAATGTTAATCATAGGAAGTTTCCATACCCTTCTGCAGCCCATTGGAAAGTACTAAGCACAAGGATTACATTTCATTGTCCCCAAATATCTTGTGTGTAACTGGATACCAGGCGGTCTCTTTCATGAGAACCTCTTCAGGGCTTGAGGTAATAAGGATTCAGCTCTCCACATGGAAACCTGGTTAACCTAGCTCTTTATAATTTCCTTTTGATCTAATGCTTTGCCTTCCTCTCAGACACAATTTCCTCATGGCACTGCCAAAATAACAAGTTTATTCAACGCAGTATTCGAATCTGAAGACCTGAACATACACTCGGCACCAACATGCTTTATATTAGCATATGTAACTTCCAAACCCTCCCTCCCTGCCTGATGAGACAATAAAAGGATGAAAATTAGATCTGAAATTTTCAATTAATACATAATTATTTCAGTAACTATTTACTAGGAACCACCATTATGGTTGACACTGGAAATGTAATATTCATAGAGACAAATACCAACCTTATCAAACTTCTGTAGTTTTACAGCTTTACAAATGTATATATTTATATATCATTGGGAATACATTTAGTCCAATACCTCATAAGACTTATATGTTGCTATCATTTAAAAAAAAAAAACAGAAGAAGCTCATTAATAAGTGCATAATTAATGAATAGTGATAAATTGCTAAGAAAGGTATAAACAGGGTGCTGTGGTGTCGATTAAAGAAGAGCTTCTCCTCCAGAGTGGCTCTCAGGGAGGACCCAAAAGAAGAAAGAGCAAGCATCTGAAAACTAGGAGAGAAGAGAGGACCAACAAAGGAAAAAAATGGGTGCTAAGACTTCAAAGCTGGAAAGGGCTTGCTTGAGGACCTGTAAGAAACTTAGGAGCAACTAGAACACAGAGAATCAGAGGTAGAATGGCATCAAGGTCAACTAGAAGCTCAGCAGGGGCCAAAGCACAGGCGTCTGGGAAGCCAGAGTGATGTGGGTTTGACTCTAAGCCCAACAGGAAGCCCTTGAAGGGGTTTAAGTAGAGAAGATCATAATCAGACTTGCAGTTTCAGAAGAGTCCTCTGGCTGCTACGTGGAAAACAGATTTAAAATAAATAAAATAAAAAAAGAGTTAGGAACAGAAGTTTGCATGAAAGTCAGAGTGATGGTTAAATACACATTGCTGAGATAATGACATTAAGTTCCTTCTCCTTAGGTCGATGTAAATCTCGATTCTCTCCTTAGGAGCGAAGAGTGTAGACATGCACAAAACACTGAAGGACTATGGTTTTCAACAAAGAATGGGACTGACTACTATCTTCTAACTGTTTTTTCTCTTTAACCACTTATTCAAATGGCCAGTCAACATAAAGGGACACAGGAGAAGACTGAAATGTAAAACCAGGAATTAATTTAAAGCTATCTTAGCATTTACTAACTGCCTACTAAGTGCCTGGAACTGTGCTAGGTGCTAAGGGCTCAGATGACTCTTTCTACAAAGAATCCAAGCTAACAGGGAAGCTAGACTTAGTAATACAAAAATTAGTAATGCAAAGAGGGAAATATCTCTTACTGGAGGTGCTTATAAGGTGTCAGGAGACCTCTGTGGATACTGTGGATGGCACTGTGAGAGGAAAGCATCCTACTTTCTCCTTTCACAAACTCCCATCCAAGGCCATGATGAAACAGACAGTTCCAGAAATCCACAAGTGTTCTCAACTTCCACCTATGAAGCAGTCAGATTGACTACAACCAAAGGAAGGACTTTGAGCTCTAAGATCTAGGTTTCAAGCCATAAGTGATATAAGCTTAGCTATTTCCCCAAATCCCAATCTGTTCAAGTTTGTTGATGGTGAGTTGTAGATGTTCCTTGGTTATGGAATATAACTGACTTGAAAATGTCAATATTCCTGCCCACTTAATTCAGATCCTCAAAAACTAGACTAGTTCCTGCCAATAAATTTAGTACCATAATAAGTTTTGTAATCATGCTTACTAAAAGTATAGCACAAGAACAAGGGAACATTTTTTAGGATGTTTATTGAATCTTTGTGTGCTTACCACACACAAAGCACTATTCTAAGTGCTTGATATTATTAATTCACTCAATCCTATGTCAGCTCTGTGTTAGAACTCATATAAACCCATTATGTAGATGAGAAAAACTGAGGCCTAGAAAGACTGAATAACTTCCTGAGGTCACATAGTTAACAAGAGGAGGAGCTAGGACCAGAAAGAAAGAAGTCTGGCTTCCAGACTTTAGACTAGTCAGAACTAATCAAGAAAAGCTGAGTATCTTTTCTTGTGTATGTAGGTTCTGTTTTCTATGATATACTAAGAGAAAGCTGGCGCTGTATCTCATGCATGAGCATTTCTGAAGTCGTGGGGCTCAGGTCTCTAAGAGATGAGAAAATATCAAAACCAGAACAATTTCTGCCAGTGGGGGATTCAGTTATGACACTTTCCTATAAACCATAATCTTTTAAGTAAAAGTTACATTTTAAACTTTGTTAAAATATGCAAACATACTTTTGTATAAGGAAATCTTATAAAATGAAAAGCATCATTTTTCTTTCAAAGTTAAAGTAAACAGGTTTTCTTGCTGTTGCTGTCTTGATTGACTGAAAGCCCAAAATGTATTATTTCCCAGCATAATCCCATAGAGAAGGGGAACATTTCCCACAGGTACATGCTTTGGAGAGAGTTTCTTTCCAGCTGAGTGCTCAGAGGCCTCCCTCTGCCTGCAAACTACAAAATAACAGAAAAGAGGAGGCAGAAAAGAATCCTGAGACAAATAGCCAAGTAATTGAAGAAGAGGGGAGGCAAACTAGAGTGGTCTGACAGGACAGGACTTCATTTTACTAAAGAATAATAAAAATAATTCTTAGTTGTGTTTGGTGCCCTAAAGTTTAGAGAGTGTTTTCATATTCATGCAGTACATTATTTTACCAGGGACTTAAAATACCCCTGTAGAAAAAGCAGGGTAGGATCAGACCTGTTCTTCTAAGAACCTAAAATTGGAAGGAATTAAGTAGCTTGCTGAAGACCATACCAGTGGAGATGAAGCCAGTATTCAAACTTTGGTCTTCCAAACTTTTTCTTTCTCATTTATATTGCTTGCCTCTGTACTGATGGATTCTGGCTAACTAAAATGATTAGGCTTTTCTAGTTTGTTTGTTTCCCCTACTCCCTTACATCAAAGGAAAGGGAAGAAAAAGTATCAAAACTAAAACTGGGGCACATATATTTTTTTATAATTAGAGTTTTTTGTCTTTTCTGGATATATGCCCAGGGGTGAGATTGCTGGATCCTATGTTAACTCTAGCTTTAGTTTTCTCCAGAGTGGCTGTACCAATTCACATTAAAAGAGAAATAGACTCACAGACATAGGAAACAAAGTTATGACTACCAAACTGGAAAGGGGAAGGGGGGAATAAATTAGGAACTGGGGATTAATATACACACACTGCTGTACATGGGGTTCCCTGGTGGCACAGAGGGTAAAGCATCTGTCTGCAATGTGGGAGACCTGGGTTCAATCCCTGGGTCAGGAAGGTCCCCTGGAGAAGGAAATGGCAACCCACTCCAGTATTCTTGTCTGAAAAATCCCATGGACGGAGGAGCTTGGTGGGCTACAGTCCATGGGTCGCAAAGAGTTGGACACGACTGAGCGACTTCATTTTTACTTTCACTACTGTATATGAAATAAACAACAAAGATCTACTGTATAGCATTGGTTACTATCTTGTAGAATAATAACCTATAATGGAAAAGAATCTGAAAAAGAATAAATACATATATAGAATATAAGTATCTGTAACTGAATCTCTTCGCTGTACTCTTGAAACTACAACAATATTATAAACCAACTAGACTTCATTTTTTTTTTTAACATACTTGGAAAGCTTTGTTTGCAGTTAGAGAAAAGTCACTAGCAGTGGCCTATTGGAAATTCTATATACAATTAGAATTGTCAGCTTTCCCCTGCAGATATGATGGAATGACTGGTCCCACACTAGCCCTCTCAAGATAATGTGAAACAAGTCTTTACAAACACTGAAAAATAGGCAGTACATGATCCAAAACTCTATATTATTAAGATGTCAGCTCTCCCCCAAACTGATGGACACAATACCAATCAAAATCCCAGCATTCTTCTTGGTATAAATAGACAAGATGATTCTAAAATTTATATGAAAATGCAAAGAACCGAGTATATACACTATAAACTTGGGGAAAAGCAGAAAAAGATGGAGGATGATACTATCTTTACTTACTTTAAAGCTATAGTAATAAAACCATGTGGTATTAGAATAAAGATAGACATAAAGATCAATGAACTAGAAGTCCAGAAAAAGAACCATACACATAAAGTCAACTGAGTCTTGACAATTGGATAAAGATAAATTAAGGGGAAAAGGACTATCTTTTTAACAGCCAGTAATAACACAACTGTATATCTACATGAAAAATAGTAACCTCAACCCCCTTCCACACACGACAGAGGAAAAAATAAGAGAAATCAATCACAGAACTAATCATAAAAACTATGATGTATAACTTTCAACAGAGGTATCAACATTGTGGCAAGGATTTTTACAGACAGAAGACCAAAAAAAAAAAAGAACTTGCTAACTTAAAAAAATAGAAATTGATGCATTGGTGTTTATCAAAAAATAAAACAGCTGTTTTTCAAAAGCCATAAGTAAGAAAATGAAAATGTAAGCCAAGAACTGGGAGAACATGTTTGCAATACGTATACTGACAAAGAAGTTGCATTCACAATATATGAAGGACTCTTAGAATGCTACAATAAGATAATAAACTGTCCAATAAAATGGTCAAAGAATTGAACACATGCTTTTCCCAAAAAAATAAATATACGTATGGCCAAAGGCAGTTAAAAATATTCTCTAAATCTTTATTCATCAGGGAAGGGCAATGAAAAAATCAATATGCATATAGCAAAACAACTAAAATCAAAAGACCTGATGGCAGATATTAGTGAGAATGTGGAACAAAAAGACCTCTTACACATTGCTTGTACAAATGGAAAAGGGTTTGGCTGCTTTGGAAAGCATTTTAACAATATATGCCCAGGGGTGAAACATACATTTACCATTTGAGCCAGGAACATACTCCTAAGTATTTATCCAAGATAAGTGAAAACACATCAACTTTTACATAAATTTTCATAGCAATTTTATTTATAGTAGTCAAAAACAGGAAACATCCCAGGTGTCAATTAACAGAAGAAAGGAAAAACAGATCTAATAAACTCTTAAATGGAATAATAATCAGCAATAAAAAGGAAAGTGAAAGTGTTAGTCACTCAGTCGCATCTGGCTCTTTGCGACCCGTGGACTGTAGCCCACCAGGTTCCTCTGTCCATGGGATTCTCCAGGCAAGAATATTGGAGGGGTTTCCTTTCCTTCTCCTGAATAAAATGAATGAACTATTAAATAGCAAATGAGTTAGTTCAGATTCCCTAAGAAGCAAACAATAAGATGAAATTAAACATGATGGAGGGTTTTCCTGGCAATCCAGTGGTTAAGAATCTGCCTTGCAATGCAAGGGATACCAGTTCAAGCCCTGGTCTGGGAAGATTTCACATGCTGTGGGACAACTGAGCGTGGGCACTGCAATTATTTAAACCCATGTAATCAGAGCCCGTGTTCCACATAAAGAGAAGTCACCTCGATGAGAATCCCTCCCACAGCAACTAGAGAGTAGCCCTCACTGGCCGCAACTAAAGAAAGCCCTGGCACAGCAAGGAAGACTCAGCACAGCCAAAATAAATAAATATTTACAAATAAATAAATAAACAACAATGGAAGACTTCTTGGTGAAAACACCTTCAGAGAAAAATGGGAGGATTAGAGGAGGAAGCCAGTGTCAGGAGATAGCTTTTGTGAAGGGGGAGAAGAAAAGAATGAAGATTGTATAAGAAGCATCTTAGACAATGGCAGAGCTCTAAGAAGATTTCAGCCAGGCCAGTAGGGTGTCCTTGAGCCAAAGCTGCTGGTCAGAAAGTCCTGCTTCTCACAGGATAGGGCCACCTTAGAATCTCTGCATAGCAGTCCTCAGCTGGGAGCAGCCTGAAGGATGTAGGGCCTCAGCCACCACCACCATGGTGAACTCAGGGCACAGCAGCCTGGCCCTTGATCAGTTATGTTCCCTGAAGCTTGAGTTCCGAGGAGCACCTCTTTATGGCTGCCATAATGCAAACAATGTGGCTGAAACTCAAAGGTATGTGCTCAGTGAAAAAAAGCCAGACACAGAGAATGCATAATGTGGGGTTCCATTTCTGTGATGTTCCATGCCAGGCAAAAATAAGATTCACTCATATTTGGTATGATTCACTAGTAAAAATCAGCTAACGTTTCAGTGGTAGATATCAGATCAGTGATTGCCTGCGGCAGCCAGTGAGAAGAACTGACTGCAAAGCAGCCTGGGTGAGATTTGTGGGGAGGGGATCTCCTCCATCTTCATCAGGCTGGTGGTGACATTTGTCAAATTCACCAAAATTCCATGCTCAAAATGTGTATATTTTAACAGATGAAGTTTCTTTAAAACATAATTTATAATTTATTTTAAAAAAGGTTTGTGAAAAATAATCTACAATAAAAACGTATATATAATAGGATTCCTTATATTCAAAATTTTATGCATCAGTCTCAAGCAATACACTGAATCATGCTCACAAAACCTTTCTTAAATGTTGCTTTCACTCTGTTTTCTGCCCCTGTTGTCACTGTTGCCTTTTTTCATGTTAGTTTGACCTAATAAGTACCACTCCTGGGGAGGAATTTTGCTATTCTAAGTTTAGACTCAGATGCATTCTTGTTTGCTTCTTAAAGCTGATGTATTTGTCTCTGATGGGTAGTCTCTGTCACTGGACCACCTGCTACTCATTTCCTTCTAACAAGTCATAAGGATATGCTGTTTGAACAACCTTGTGAAGTGAAACTGCAATCTTTTCTTAGAATACACACACAGTTAATTACATATCAGTTTTATATCCCCTAGATGAGGCAGACTTTTTTTTTTAACTCACATACTGGTTTTCTCACTAGCATAATATTTGACATGGCCTTGAAACAAATTTGCCTAAGAAAAGTTTATTGTTTAATAGCTAATCACCTTTCACAGCAGAAATTATTTTTTCCTGACCTAAGCCTGTATATGTCAAATAAAAAACATTAGCTACCACTTTTTAAGCACTTTACTATGTGCCAGCCACAATACCCAGAACAGTCTATTTTTCAAGCATGGTGAGCATTAGTCTCAAAACAGTGATCACACTTGCTCAGCATTACATAGCTATTGATTCATGGTCATGAGATTTTAACCCACATTTGTCTGGCTCATCACTCATCCTAAATATGGATAGGAGAAATGAGTCATTTTATAAACAAATTACCCAGAGAGGAAAAAACTGTTTTTAAAAATACATGAAGGTTATTTGCAAACAACTACAGTGTGCTGGGTTATTGCTGAATTTTGAAATATCAATTCAAGGTGGTCATTTTTGAAAGAGTTACCCCCCTTTACTCTTCTAAAGCAAACAAGTTCTCAGGGGGACATCTGGGTCCAGTCATTCTAGTTAAACATCCAACAAAGAGCATTTAGCAGAAAAAGTAAAGTGATTTTTTCCAAGAAAAACTTTAACCTTACAATTGGCATCACATGCATTTAAGAGTTATTTCTTCTCCTGCATGAGTTTCTGTAAAACCACCATTGACCTGAGACTCCTTGGAATAATTCCCTTTTTCTCTAGCCAGAATACAGGGAAAATGAATGTTTTCAAAATGTGTTCCTTGAAATCCCTCCTTAGGGTTCTAATATAATGAGGACCCCTTCATCCCCTTCCATCTGAACAACAATATATTCGCTTGTTTTGTGGATTCATTATCCTCATAAACTCTCATTAGAAATAAAGGCTGTGTGTTTTAAATCCATTTACAAATCACTGACCTGAAAACACTTCTTCGTGGGGCTGGTAGTCAGTAGATGGAATAAGACCACACGAATCTTGCATCCTATATTTAATGGAGGACAGCAACAGATGGAATGTTAAGCATGAGCACGCTTAAGTTCAGTTCAGTCACTCAATCGTGCCTGACTCTTTGTGACCCCATGGGCTACAGCACGCCAGGCTTCCCTGTCTATCATCAACTCCTGGAGCTTATTCAAAGTCATGTCCTTTGAGTCAGTGATTCCATCCAACCATATTATCCTCTGTTGTCCCCTTCTCCTCCCACCTTCAATCTTTCCCAGCATCAGGGTCTTTTCAAATGAGTGAGCTCTTCACATCAGGTGGCCAAAGTATTGGAGCTTCAGCATCAACATCAGTCCTTCCAATAAATATTCTGGACTGATTTCCTTTAGGATGGACTGGTTTGATCTCCTTGCAGTCCGAGGGACTGTCAAGAGTCTTCTCCAACAGTTCAAAACCACAGTTCAAAAGCATCAATTTTTCAGTGCTCAGGTTTCTTTATAGTCCAGCTCTCATACACATTCATGACTACTGGAAAACCATAGCTTTGACTAGACAATCCTTTGTTGGCAAAGTAATGTCTTGCTTTTAATATGCTGTCTAGGTTGGTCATGCTTAGAAGTGACCATGACAAAGATGGACCTGGTTGTTATGCAATGAAAAAGCCCTGGATGGAAGTTAGAAGACTTGGTTTGAGGCTGGCTCAGCCATTAATTACCTAACTTGATGCAAGTAAATGTCTTTCTCTTCATGACCCAAACCGTCCGCATCTACTAACAGACAGATTTCCAGTTCCATCTGTTGCTGTCCTGCCATCTGATCTCAGCCCTGACTGTTTCTACACACACAGGACATTCCCAAGTACCAGGACCTGCCTCTCTTTGCCTGGAAGTAAAAAGTCCAGAAATTCTGGAAATTTATACACCCCAGGAACAGCTCTCAGCCAGTGACTGAAAGGAGGTGGTGGATACATATCTTAGCTGCTTTTCCTCTTGGGCAATAGAATTCTGTAGCACATGTTCCTCACAGTTCCCTTGAGTTTCTTAGCAAACTTAAGCTCTACTTACAATAGTATTTTCCTCCCAAGAGAAAATTTACTAGCTTTCTTTTCCTCCCTCTCTCATTTCCTCACTCTCCTACTAATGTTTCCCAAAGCAAAAACTTGCACTTGATCCTTGACTCAGTCAGTGTCTGGGGAACCCAAACTGAAGCTTGCTACAGTCCAAGTCTGAAAATAATTCCATAAGAGACACAATGTAGTTTTAATAATATCCATGAACGAATTTGCGGTTTTCTCCTGTTTTTTAAACTCTTATTATTCCTTTATTTAGGGTGTATTATATGTATTCAGTCTAGAAAAAGTTTGAATGTATACATAAATAATTTCTTTCTTTTATAATTTAAGAACCAATTGTCATTCCACTATCCAGAGATAGCTGTCTTCAATATATATGCATATTTGAAGTATTAACCTCTGTGAGTTTTTCAATTCATACATCATCATATAAATCTATTGGAAACATTCTTTTCATGGCGTAATGGATCATAAACACATTTCTATAACAATAATTACACTTCTGTATTATCACTCTTATTAGTGGCATAAGATTCCATTATATCATTTTAATATATCAAAATTTGAAGATTCTAATATGTTCTTATATATCATAATTTTTAAACAAATATAGGGACATTTAGGATGTTTCTAATTTGTTAATGTTATAAAGTATGCTTTACTAGGTATTCTTACATTTGTATTTTGTACACTCCTGCTAATATTTCTTTAAAGTGTAACTGCTGGATCAAAAGGCAAACATGACTTTAAGATACTGAGAATATGAGGCACAATAGTTTACCGATCACACCTCTACCTGTAATACATGAGAGCAATGCCCAGTCAACGCTAGGCATTACGATGTTCTCAAAACCTGTGCCCAGTTCATAGCTGCAGGTACTACCTCCTTGTTCTAGGACATACAACTTTGTTTACTAACAATACTTAATATGTTTTCATGTTTATTGAACCCTTACATTTCTTCTGTAGTAAAGTGCCTATTCGCTCTTTCTCCATTTTTTTCCAACTGGGATATTCATCATTGTCTAGTGATATTTATACATAATCATCATTAACCTATACTGTGCAAGTTCCAAATCTCGTTCCCAGTTCACAGATTCCTTTTAACTTTTGTGTTGCTTTCTTCCCTATGAGAACTGATTACCTGGGCAAAACCATTACGCTTCCTTGGTAGTCTCTGCCTATGTTATTACTTCAAATTCATACAAGTCTTCACCTATATTTTCTTCTACAATTTTTCTGTTTTGTTTCTAGAGCTCAATCTTTAATTATCTGACTGGGATAATTGTACTTGTACTAGAAGTAAAGATGTGTCGTGCTTTGTATTTCACTAATTATTATTATATTCTTGTGAGGCCTAAGGATACAAGATGAATAAGACACAGCTTCTCTTCTCCAGCTCACGATGCTGAGGGAAGGCATATTCTTGACTGTCTGTTTCCAAGTCAAGTGACTCTTATAACCACAAACTCATTTTTGAGGCACCTGAGCCCTTGGAATAAAAGAGTCCAGACTGACACCTAAGTGGTACAAAACCCTTGAAACTCAGAAACTAGTCACTTTCCCCTCTGCAGGAATATTGAAGGAAGACTGGAAGAGCTGAGGATAAAGTCAGGACAGCTCCCACGCCAAGCCTTTCTTAGCATCTTAGCTTGTGATATCCAAGTAAAGGCAAATTCTTTATGTGGCATTGCCTACTTCCAAACTAATAATAGCCTTCTCATTTCAGCATCCCATGTAAACAGACTGCAATCTCTACAAGTGAAGTGCTTTGAGAAAAACACATTAACGTAATCTGAAAATAATTGCTGAATGCTGGGCTATTAGAGCTTTTGTCTTGTGAAATATGAATGGTTGGAGATTGATGAAGCTGCAAAATTATCACCACCTATATACACACATACACATGTGTATACACACTTAGCCATTTCACATATTTCTCACACGTATCATAGGCAAACTATGAGGGCAAGCATTTTTATTGCAAATCTCAGATGTATAAACTGAGGCTCAGCTACAAAGGAGAAAATGGCAAAGTGCATCGACACTGGGAGTTAGCTGGTGCCTAGTCTTGTGCAGACAGTGACACGATGAACATAAAGACCATTTCTCCAAGAATCCAAGCACAGTCTAGTCCTTTCTGCCTCTTACCAGCTCTGTGACCCAAGGTAAACTTCCCAACCTCTGTGAACTCCTGTTTACTTATCTGTGAAACAAAGGGATATTAAAAGCCCTTCAGCACTAACACCTTATGAGTTAATTTACCAGTGTTAACATTCATAATTCCTCCAGAGCTAAAAGGTAAAAACTCAAAACTCCCTGAGATTCAAAGGAAGGTAAGCTTACATTTGAATTGCAAACACAGTGAGAGCTTGCTGATCTTAATCTCACATTTATTTGGTTGCTCAGATGTGTAAGACTGACAGCGCTTACAGCTTCTTCTCAAGAGAGAGTTTGAGGAGAGCAACCACTAACACTGCCTGTTCCATTAGTAACATCATTTAAGGAAGATGCTTCCCCTCCCCTTTCCCTGTTCGTGGGCTGAGATAATGCACTAGATTGTTTCAGAATGGGAAGGAAATTAGTGGCTAAAGATAGTCTAACAGACCTGTTCCATTGTAGGGGCTTTAGAACTAATAGCCGCTAAAAATAAGATTTAGAGGGGCTATAATAGCAAAATGAGCATCAGAAATCTGGATCTCTTTTCCTAGAGCCCAGCTATTTCTACACTGTCAGAGTAAATTATTGACAAAAACATCTGGCCCTTTGCAAGAGAACACTCCACTCGCTGGTTCTGAGCAGGTGATATGTTTTAGTCTGTCAATGGAGAGAGAAGCCAATTTTGGTCTCAAGGCATTGATAATTTCTCTAGACTTGCATTTCCTAAGTGTGAACTATTCTTATCTCTCAACACCAGAAGGGAAGGACATTGGTTTTAGGGGCTGAAGAGATGGAATTAAAAGCCAGTAAATGGATGGGGTGCATATCTGGACCATAGGTTCTCAGTGCTGCTTGACATGAGTATAGAAATGTATCCACATTCTCCAGAGAGGAGGTGGTCATTCTGTCCCACCCTGCATTTGTTTTTTACAGCATTAAAGCTTCTATGTATGTGGAGGGGGTGTGGGTGTGGGTGTGGGAGGATGCTTGGTCTTGTAGAGAAAAGGAAACTTTTCCTTCTTTTCCTTCTAAGGTAGCAGATCTTCCTGAATAGATACAAGGTCAGAGCATTATATACATCTCAGCAAACTTCTGTTCAGTGGTTAGTGCTTATTTATTTCTGCTCAGCTAGCATTGCCCAGCAGTGACAAGGCTGGATCTGGCTCCATGGCCCAGCCTGGACTCCAGGCTGCTACTCCAGTTTAGGAAGGTGAGTTAGAGAAAATAAAACGGGATCGTCATGTGGTCCTTTCAGTCCTCTTTGAAAGCTTTGTGATGAGAAAATGAGATGCCAGGGGACAAGCTTGTCCGCTCGTCCCACACTTTACCTATGTAACAGTCATCACGAGTGCAGCATTTATATGGCCCCTCAGAGCCCTTTCCTGAAAATAGCTGTTTGTACAAAAATAAGGCAATGGCACCCCACTCCAGTACTCTTGCCTAGAGAATCCTATGGACAGAGGAGCCTGGTAGGCTGCAGTCCATGGACTCAAAGAGTCGGATACGGCTGAGCGACTTCACTTTCACTTTTCACTTTCATGCATTGGAGAAGGAAATGGCAACCCACTCCAGTGTTCTTGCCTGGAGAATCCCAGGGACGGAGGAGCCTGGTGGGCTGCTGTCTATGGGCTCGCACAGAGTTGGACACGACGGAAGTGACTTAGCAGCAGCAGCAAGGCAGATGTTATCAACTTGGATTTCCTCCTTGAACCAAATTTCATCAGAGTTCAAGGATGTTCTGGGCTTGTGATAGACAGTGGTTTATGGTGGCTATTTCATTATTTATGGAGTTTCCTTTTTCTATTTTTAGTTGACTGTGCTCATTTTTGAAGCTTCAGAGTAGGGAGTTACATAAGTGTGCATTCATTCCTGCCTCTTGCTAGGATTTTTCACTTTCTTTTGAGAAGACAAAAGCATTCTGTTTGGTAAGATTTTTAGGGCTATGAAATTGGTCTATATGACACTGGATGTGTAACACAGTGCTTTTGTCGAAATGTATAGACACTCCTGTGGCTTCCCTGGTGGTTCAGCAGTAAAGAATCCTCCTGCAATTCAGGACATGTGGGCTTAATCTTTGAGTCAGGAAGATCCTCTGGAGAAGAAAATGGCAACCCACTCAGTATTCTTTCCTGGGAAATGCCATGAACAGAGGATCCTGGCAGGCTACAGTCCATGGGGTTCACAAAAAAGTCAGACACGACTTAGCAACTGAACAACAACAAACAGACACTTATAGCACAAAGAGTAAACCTTCATGTACGAAAATTAGAAAAAAAGATCTTTAGGGAGGTCATGATCCCAGGAAGGAATGAAGACTGTGACAAGAGAATCTAACTGTGCTACAAATGAATGAAATAATTTCTTTGAAGTGGGTGGGGGGAAAGGTGCTGAAATAAGGAACTTTGATAAAGGGGAGAGTTTGTAAGGAAAAGGCAAAAGAAGCTGCACATAAGCATCATATTCTAGTTGGCAAAGTTTCTGCCCCTGGGTGCATGGGTAACAATTCTGATCTGCTATGCATGCATACTGGATTGAACAATTAAATAAACGAATGGCAGACTGAGGGAGCCAGGTTTCTCACTGTTGGAGTGGGGATTTAAAAATAAGCAAAAGGAGAAGCTAGAGTGATCTACGTCATAATGGATCAGAGTTAGTGACATCAGTAAGAAGTCTAGCTCCTTAATATCAGTCAGTTCAATTCAGTGACTCAGTCGTGTCCGACTCTTTTGTGACCCCATAAATCACAGCATGCCAGGCCTCCCTGTCCATCACCAACTTCCGGAGTTCACTCAGACTCACGTCCATCAAGTCTGTGATGCCATTCAGTCATCTCATCCTCTGTTGTCCCCTTCTCCTCCTGCCCCTAATCCCTCCCAGCATCAGAGTCTTTTCCAGTGAGTCAACTCTTCTTATGAGGTGGCCAAAGTACTGGAGTTTCAGCTTTAGCATCATTCCTTCCAAAGAACACCCAGGACTGATCTCCTTTAGGATGGACTGGTTGGATCTCCTTGCAGTCCAAGGGACTCTCAAGAGTCTTCTCCAGCACCACAGTTCAAAAGCATCAATTCTTCAGCACTCAGCTTTCTTCACAGTCCAACTCTCACATCTATACATAGATATAGATAATTACTTAAAGAAATGTAAATATTGATAGATAACTTGTGTGCACTAGATTAGTACATACTAGGAGATCAGCCCTGGGTGCTCATTGGAAGGACTGATGTTGAAGCTGAAACTCCAATACTTTGGCCACCTGATGTGAAGAGCTGACTCATTGGAAAAGACCCTGATGCTGGGAAAGACTGAGGACAGGAGAAGGGGACAACAGAGGATAAGATGGTTGGATGGTGTCACTGATTCAGTGGACGTGGAGTCTGGGTGGACTCCAGGAGTCGGTGATGGACAGGGAGGCCTTGCATGCTGCAGTTCATGAGGTCTCAAAAAGTCGGACATGACTGAGCGACTGAACTGAACTGAGCTGATATACTTTGCTCTGTCGGTTGAGCAAGCCTAAAAGAAATGACACACAATAGCAATGAGTATGCCTAGCATTTAGATCTAAATTTCTAATACTATTCTCCAATAAAATGAATGAGAGTTGCTTGGAAAATAGCTGATGATAGGACTGGGTCAAGATATATACAAGATGGATCCAGAATACCTTGTACGACCAAAAAGTAAGAAAGAGGAAAAAACACCCATCGTGTTGGAGGTATGTCAAAGGAACACCGAAGCCAACCTGAAGAGCGCCCAATAGCCAGAACTGGATCAGCTTAAGCAATAGAATAAATAAAATAGTGCTGAATTTCAACCTGAAGTGAAAAATAAAATTTTTAGAGTCCAAGTGTATAAGTGATTGATTGAATAACTAAATAAGAAGAGAAATTTCCTACGCTGAAGAATTCCAAATAATTCTCCACTCCTTGAGTGGGCTGTGCATACTGACTTTCTTCCAAAGAATACAGTATGGGAAGGTGTCAAGACCTTGCAGTAACTTCACAGTAAAGAAACCTTACAAACACTGTCTCCGCTAGGTATAAAGAATTAACAGCGACAGTGGTGAGTCATATGATACTATGTACATCTTGATTCAATATCTTGAGAGTAACATTTAACTATGCTCATCCTCCCCAAACCCACAATCTCAGTCTAATGATGTGAAAAAACATTAAGTTTCAGTATAGGGGCATCCTATAATATACCTGATCAGTTCTACCTGAAACTGTAAGGTTATCAAAAACGGAAAGCTAAGAAACTGTCACTACCAAGAAGAGCCCAAGAATACAGTGAAGTGTACTGTGATAACTTGAATAGGATCCTGAAAAAGAAAAAGGATATTAGGTAGAAATCAAGGAAATATGAATACAGTATAGACTTTAATTATTCATAATATACAAACATTGGTTAATTAATTACAAAAAAGTTTCACTCTAATGAAGGATGTTAATAATAACTATGTTGTAGATATGTGGGACTCTCTACAATATTTCTGAAAATCTAAAACTCCTAAAAATAAAAGTGATAAAATAATTATTTTCTAAATATAGATTTTTTTCCCCCAGCAGAACCAATGAGAAAAAGAAACTTTATTATTTTGAATCAAATGTCTCCCATGTTTTAGGTCAGAATCACTGTGTACTTTTAGCTACAAAAAGATTCTGAGCAGGTAAAGAGAAACATCCTCCAAAGAACAATGTCTTATAAGAAGTTATTAAGATGCTATACATAAGTAATTTATCTTGAGACCCTCCATGTCAGTAAGGAATTCACAGTCAATCAAAGACATCAGAAAAGTAAGCTGTAACAAAAATAATTAAAACATTGCCAATAATAAACAGAGAAGTGATGTGACCAAAGCTTATCCATCAAATTTTATCCCCGTTCATCACTACCAATGTGAAGCCCATTTAGCACAATCAAGGGATCCAAGAATGAAACACAACACTCCTTTGATTCTGGTTCTCTTTCTGTGTTCTTAATCTGAGAGGGTAGTACTATGATCCATCTAGGAAGCAAGCAAAGGACTTTGGAGTGAATCATCATAGCCTCCTTTTCTCTACAATTTATATCCAAACTAGCACCAAATCAGTCTGTTTACCTCCTGAATACAATTCCCAAATTCATCTATTTCTCCCACCCCAAACAGCATCCCAACCACCACCAACAGAACCTCTCTTGTCCAAACTACCATTATCTCCCACCTGAATTAATGCAATAAATACTTAATTATCTAGATGCATTTAGACTGGCTCCCTGATAATCCATTCTCCATGATGCAGCCAGGCTGATCTTCTGAAAACACTAAAGTATTTATGACTCTTGTTTGAATCTTTAGTAGCTTTTCACAGTTCTCAGGGTGAAGACCACAGACCCGAAGATAGACAACAAAACCCTGGTTGCTGCCTGCATTTCCAGACTCCCGTATTCTTAGCACTCTAACCACAGTTGCCTCTGAGATCCTCAAACTCACCACACTGCCTTCTCTCTTGAGTTCCTGTGCAGGTGCTTCCTTTTTCTGGCATGGCTTTTCCCTTCTTTTTATGCTTGGTTAACACCCACTCATTCTTTATTACTAAAGTGCCGTCTTCACGGGACTTGTCTCCCAACCACTAGTAGCTCAAAAGTCCAATGGGCTTATTATAGTAAGCAAGCAAATAACTTAGTTGGTAAAGAATCTGCCTGCAATGCAGGAGACTCCAGTTCAATTCCTGAGTCAGGAAGATCCGCTGGAGAAAGGATAGGCTATCTGCTCCAGTATTCTTGGGCTTCCTTGTGGCTCAACTGGTAAAGAATCCCCTAATATCTCAAAAGCCAGATGGGCTTATTATATATACTCTCATAACTATGTCCTTTTATTTCATGGTACTTACTTTAGCTTGTAAAAATATGTTCATTTTATAACACAAATACTATAAAATATATACAGTGTGTCATCAGGCTATACTCTATATGAGAGAGGTTGTGTTTGGTTTTGCTGATACTCAATAAATATTTATTAAATAAATAAACTCAGCACAGGGACTTTTTCATGGAGTCACATTAGGTAAACATTTAAAAAGAATTTAATCAACAGATTTTACACACTAGTGATGATCTCTAAGATGTATCTTCTTCAAGAAATGAGGAAAAAATTTACCCATATATTTTCTCTCACAATCTTATTCATGACTTATTTGATTGACTTCCAGGAAGGGGTCACAAGTAAGACACAGCTAATACTGCTCTATTATCTCAATATTGGGCCAAGGTAGAATCAAAATGCTCTTTTCTGAGAATAAGAATGGGCAGTTCACTTGCCCTCTAAATCTGTGGTGCTTCCTTGAGTCCTCCTGGGGCTTCTTCACCAATTGTAGATGTTGACTTCTGGGGTGAAAGTTACAGGAGACCTCACTAATTATGGATTTACACAAATGAAACTTCTGTCCTTACATAATAAGAAGCCAAGGCAGACAATTCCTGATGTTAGTTGTTCAACTGTGCCATCAAGGACACAGACTCAGTCTCTTTGCTCTGGTGTCCTTGACATAGTCACTTATCTTCATCCTTCGCAGCTGGAAGTTAAAGAAACTGCCACATCTGAGAGCATCATTTACAAACCCCAGGCAGAAATAAGGATAAAAAGAAATAGCAGCAGCTGTCTATGTACCTTTAAATCAGGGAAATAAATGTTTTCCAAGAAGCCACCAGCAGGTTCACTTAGTCGTGTCTGACTCTTTGTGACGCCATGAACAGACTCCTCTGTCCACCACATTCTCCAGGCAAGAATACTGGAGTGGTCGCCATGCCCTCCTCCAGCGGATCTTCCCAAACCAGGGATCAAACCCAGGTCTCCTGCATTGCAGGCAGATTCCTTACCTTCTGAGCCATCAGGGAAGCCCCTCTCTTATTTCACTGGGCATAATTTGGAAACTTGGACACTCAGTGATATAAACAAAGCAGGAAGAGTGGTTCTACATGACTGGGCAGGTTAGGGGAAAAGGAAGCTGAGAAAGACCTCTGGTTAGGCAATCTGGGGCATTTACCATATTTATATGTTTTTTTCTTTTACAAAGTGATTAATAAGGAGTAGATCAAATAACATGGTTAGACTTTAAGAGGGAAAAGCTTCAAATGTTGGCTCAGAGCAGTCTAAACAATTTGACTATTTCTTTTTAACCTGATTTGACTGTTATGAAAGATTAATTTTAAATATAACCTTCTTATACATGCACCCCAGTGTTCAAAGCAGCATTGTTTACAATAGCCAAGACATGGAAACAACCTAAATGTCCATCAACAGAGAAGGAGATGAAGATGTGGTACAGACATATATCTGCAGTGAAATACTGCTGTTGTTTTTAGTTGCTCAGTTGTGTCTGACTTTTCACAGCCTAAGCACTATAGCCCGCAGGCTTCTCTGTAGCCACAGGACTCCCCAGTGGAGTAGGTTGAGATTTCCTTCTCCTATGCAGGAATTGTTTCCAACACAGGAATCAAACCTGTGTCTCCTGCATTGGACTTTACCCCTGAGCCACCAGGGAAGCCCAACAGTGGCATGTTACTAGTTAGAAAAAGAATGCAATGATAGCATTTGCAGCAACACAGATAGACCCAGAGATTATCACACGAAGTGAAGTAAGTTAGAAGGAGAAAGACAAATCCTGTATGATAGCATTCATATGTGGAATCTGAGAAATGATACAAGTGAATTTACAAAACAGAAACAGGCTGACAGACATGGAAAACAAATTTATGGTTACCAAAGGGGAAACAGTTTGGGGAGGGATAAATTAGGAGTTTGGGCTTCGTCGTGACAAACTACTATATATAAAATAGATAAACAAGGCTGTACTGTGTAGCACTGGAAAACTATATTCAATATCCTGTAGTAAATCATAATGCAAAAGAATGTGAAAAATATGTATTACTTAATCACTTTGCTGCCTGCAAGAAACTAACACACTGCAAATCAACTATACTTCAATAAAAAAATGTTTTAAACTAAAAAGTAAAAGATAAATATAACCTTCTAAGAAATATAAAGACTCCCATACTTAATCTAAACGTACACTTCCTCTCCTGATAATGTAAATGCCTGTCCATTTTCTCAGTGTAATCCCTTCAAATAAATTATCATCAGATATGCCTTTGGATCTATGTGTTCTGAAATTCAGAACTGAAAAAGTATATTCCTTTAACACAAAGTATATGACCTGTACTAAACCAATTAAATCCAATGAGTATTTTTTATTTGTTGTTGTTTAGACGCTAACTTGTGTCTGACTCTTTGAAACCCCATGGACTGTAGCTTTCAGGCTCCTCTGTCCATGGGATTTCCCCAGGCAAGAATACTGCAATGGGTTGTCATTTCCTCCTCCAGGGAGCTTCCCAACCCAGGGATCAAACCTGTGTCTCCTGCATCTCCTGTATTGGCAGGCGGATTCTTTACTACTGAGCCACCAGGGAAGTCCCTATTTTTTATTAAGATATAGTTAGTTTATAGTATTATATAAGCTTCAGGTAAATCTGGTAAACATTAACTGAATATCCCCGATACTCTCCTAGATACCTGAGTTCATGATCAGATATCTGAATCAAGTTCCAAAGTCCAAATTTAAGAATCAAATTCTAAACATACCTCTCAGCCTAGGAACTAAAAGGAAGGAGCCACTCTTACAATTGTGTTATTTAATTTGATTTTTCTCTCAAGTTCTGTGCCTAGGAAGATAGTCACTTATCGAAACTAATGAGAGATACTCAAAAACCAAATCCCTCCCTCCTCACACACATCTTTAATTAGAGAAAATTTTTAAAAATCTCTGAAGCAGACATTATGCATTATAAAATAGCATGCATTAAAGACTAAAATCCATAGTACTTCTATTTCTGAGATATGTTCTTTATGATAAGAAAAATGCACAAAAAATATTAATCCAAACTGTGAAATTATAGTGCCACACATGCACTTCAATAATGAAAAACATGGTATGTCAAGTCATATAAATGTAAATACTACTGCTTAACAGGGTCAAACCAGTCAATCCTAAAGGAAATCAACCCTGAATATTCATTGCAAGGGCGGATGCTGAAGCTGAAGCTCCAGTACTTTGTTCATTTTATGTGAAAAGCTGACTCACTGGAAAAGACCCTGCTACAGGGAAAGACTGAAGACAAAGGGGAGGAGAGGGCAGCAGAGGATGAGACGGTTAGATACCGTCACCAACTCAATGGACATGAATTTGAGCAAACTCCAGGAGATAGTGAAAGATAAGGAAGCCTGGCACGCTGCGCTCAGTCCATGGGGTTGCAGAGTCAGACACAACTGAGTGCCTGAACAACAATAAGTGCTTAACAATCACTCAATAAATATTTACTGTGAATACATGTCAAAAATTATTCAAAAAACAACTATTAAGCTCCTACTACATGCCAAGGAGAGATCTGAATAAGAATAAGACAATAAGACAACTTCAGCCTAGTAGAGGAGATACTATGCCATAAAATAAATAGAACCCTAGTGGATAACAGCACAAGCTTTAGACACATATTGAACTCTGATTACTATACTCGTGACCTTGGACAAAAATTTACTTAACTTTTCTGAGCCTTACTTCAAGTACCTGGGAAAGCAGCCAAGAAATCTGCCATCAACGCCATAACCCCTCTCGTTTAGGTGGCACTCTGTGAGTTTTGAGTGCCTTCCAAATGCTCTCACTTGATCTTTCCCACAAGTCTGAGGATGGACTTGGCTTCACATCCTTAGACACAAGGAAACAGGTTCTGTGGTGTTCAGTGATTTTCCTTGAGACAGCACAACTAGGAGACTGCAGAAACAGGCTGCTGAACCTGCATTCACACCCTCAGTCCTCTGCGTTTTCCACACTTTGAGACATAGTTTGGAGAGGTTGCCATATCCTATGTTGTATTTGACTTTGATGGCATCCAAATTTTCTTTATCCTTCATTCTTGATAGAGTGACTATCAAGTGACAATAATCAGGATTCATGAATTGTGGGAAAAGAAAAGTCCTGGTTGAAAACATTCTCCCAACCTTCAGAGTTTTGTGTTTTCTCTAATTTACTTCTCATTATTGAAACTTTGTACTGCCTATCTGTATAATTGATGATGGCAGATAAGCACTGCAAGTTTACCACTTCAAGATTAATACCCATTTACTTTCTGTTTCAACTTCTGTGCAGAATTACTTCAATAAGGCTCTTAAAACAACCCCCTGGACTTTCCTGGAGATCTAGTATTTGAGACATCACCTACTAATGCAGGGGGCGCAGGTTCAGTCCCTTGTCTGAGAACTAAGATCCGACATGCCACTCAGTGTGACCAAAAATAAATAAATTAATTAAAAAACAACAACAACCACTACTGCAACAAACCCATTCTATATGTGGGTTACTTTGACAATAATGGTAGATTTCCTAAGTAACCTTGACCCACAGGATGACAGAGAGAGGGATGAATGGGTGTATCTATAGAATTCCTAATGAAATAATGGATCATTCTTATACTTTTTCATTGTGTCACTTTAGGGAGAAGGAGGAGATTATAGAGAATTGCTCAACTAGGCAAATTAAATTATCACACAATGTCTACACTGTTCATTTGAGGGACTCAAATAATTTAATAAGCTCTTCTTTTATTTGGTGCTCACAATGAAGGGAATCTCAACTGGTGCTATTAAAGATCAAACAAAATTGATGATGGAATGAAAATTGGTTCAATGGCTAGAACCACTATCTAGTAGTAATGAGCCTTTTAATTAAAGATAGTGTTTAATATTCATGATTTATAATAATCAGTGATTTATTTTAAGATGGGCTCCTTTGGAGCTTTGGGATGTATGGTATGGCAATGAAATCTAAAGACATTTTCTCTTAAAGAAAAGAATCTCTAACTTTTTTAATTCCTGAATATTCAAGAAGAACTTTTTAATGACGTGGGGAAAAAGTTATCATGGGATTAATCAAAACATTGATAGGATGGATATTGAGACAACTTTCTGACATATTGCAGTAAGTACACATGTGATTAGGCTAATAAAATATGAAAGATTAAAAAAGCATTCATAAGTATTTTGACTATTTTCTGTCTCCATATGTGTGTGTGACATGTGTGTAGAAATCAAGGGAAAGATCTATACTGTATTTCCTGTCATCATAAGGGGATTACGCTGATGACAGTTCCTTGCTAACTAAAGTTTTTAACATGTCGGATGAAATTAGAACATAAAAGAACCTTGGGCATTTATACAATTTACCAGAGGAAGTCAGAGGCAGCAGGCCTTGACTTGAAGGATACCCATCCTTGAAGGATATACCAGTAAGATGGTTGTCAAGACACTCAGAAAAGGGCCAGCAGAAAGAACGCTGTCTTTGGAGTCTGGGGTCATTGATTTAAATCCAAGGCTATGGTTTTTCCAGTAGTCATGTATGGATGTGAGAGTTGGACTGTGAAGAAGGCTGAGGGCCAAAGAATTGATGCTTTTGAACTGTGGTGTTGGAGAAGACTCTTGAGAGTCCCTTGGACTGCAAGGAGATCCAACCAGTACATTTTAAAGATCAGCCCTGGGATTTCTTTGGAAGGAATGATGCTAAAGCTGAAACTCCAGTACTTTGGCCACCTCATGTGAAGAGCTGACTCAGTGAAAAAGACTCTGATGCTGGGAGGGATTGGGGGCAGGAGGAGAAGGGGACGACAGAGGATGAGATGGCTGGATGGCATCACTGACTCGATGGACATGAGTCTGAGTGAATTCCAGGAGTTGGTGATGGACAGGGAGGCCTGGCGTGCTGTGATTCATGGGGTTGCAAAGAGTCAGACACGACTGAGCATCTGAACTGAACTGAACTCTGCCATTTACTAATGATGTTAGAGAAAATAAATTGTCTAACCTCTTAGAGCATAATTTCTGAAATCTGGATAGTGATATCTGTCTTACAGAATTGTTCTGAAAGTTACATGAAGTGATACATGTGTTGTCTGGGGCAATGCTACAGGGTGGGCATATAAATGTAGCAATTATTATTAGTACTATAAATACTGCTGATAACATTGAAAATACATCATGAATATGCTCTATGCCAGATACTCTAATTGAACCTTCAATTATGAAGAGCAACATTTTTTTGTGTGTGCAGAAATAACTTATGTCTCCCCAACATATCAGCTTTAATATGAGGAGGTAATTTTTCCTAACTTGGCTGTGAGTGAAGAAAGCAATTACAGTTTGACTATATAGGTGCCCTAACGTACACACATAACTTCTTTATAGATTTGACATACATTTAGCCATTGAAACACTTTAAGATATCAGGTACAGTGCATATTTTGCTGCCTTTTCTCACCATACGGTATAACTTAACATTAATTCAGAATGCATATTCCATGAGTTTAGGGACTTTGTCTTCCTTTGTTACCACTGTAACATCTGCACAATGCTTGGCATATATAAGAAATATCCAACAATTACTAGAAGAAAGAATGCATGATTAAATGGCCTTTCGAAATGATATGGCTCCTATCAGCCAATAAATAATAACATTCTTGAAGACATGGATTTCTAATGTTCCATAGAACCTTATAATGAACCATAAAATGTCTGGGGATTTAAGAATGGAACAAACTCCTTTGGCCTTAAGAACTACATCTTCTGTAGAGACCTTATTTCAAGGAGGAGAGTGATTTTATATTAAGTGTGAAAAGTAATAATCCCTCAGAATCACAAAGCCAAGGAAATATAATGAAGTGGGGATTAAGAAATCAGAGAGACATTTGGCAGGTTTTTAGAATGTAGCCAATATTCATAATGAAGCCTTCTGTTTCTGTGAGATTCCAGAGTGTTAGGGTTATAAAGACTGATAATTAGGACACAAAATGGAAGATGTCCATAAAGGGAATGTATGCACAGAGACAAGGCCAAGCAAACTAGAACTTGACCATGGGCTTGGGTTTTGGCCCCTCACCCTTGTACGCTATACTAGCTTCTGTGAAGGTAGGAGGACAGCTTGAGACATCCAAGATTTCCTTTTTCCTGAGGCTCACTGTGCTCATGAAATCAAAAGAGGCTTGCTCCTTGGAAGAAAAGCTATGACAAACCTAGGCAGTGTGTTTAAAAGCAGAGGCATTATTCTGCCTACAAAGGTCCATCTAGTCAAAGCTATGTTTTTCCAGTAGTCATGTATGGATGTGAGAGTTGGACCATAAAAAGGCTAAGCACCAAAGAATGGATGTTTTCAAACTAAGGTGTTAGAGAAGACTCTTGAGAGTCCCTTGGACTACAAGGAGATCAAACCAGTCAATTTTAAAGGAAATCAGTCCTGAATATTCACTGGAAGGACTGATGTTGAAGCTCCAATATTTTGCCCACCTGATGCAAAGAGCCAACTCTCTGCAAAAGACCTGGATGCTGTGAAAGATTGAGGGCAGGAGGAGAAGGGGGTGACAGAGGATGAGATGGTTGGATGGCATCATCGAATCAAAGGACATGAGTTTGAGAAAGCTCCAGGAGATAGTAAGAGACAGAGAAGTCTGGCATGCTGTGGTCCATGGGGTCACAGAGTGAGACACAACTTAGCGAATAAACAACAACTGTGCTCCTGCTGGCCCTTCTGCAAAAGTGGGACTAGGCAGAAAGGTGCTTCCTGAAGAGATAGCAAAGCTCAACTGTCTTATCTCTCATTCATTGTGTGTGTGTGTGTGTGTGTGTGTGTGTGGAATACGACCCAAAAAGAGACGATGAGAGCCAAAGAAGCACGATGTCACCTCCTTAATGTAGTGGAACTAAAGCACAGATGGTGCTAAAAAGACGGAATCCCATGAGAGGGAAAAGAGTGTTTTCAGTGCTTTTGACGTTGATCCTTGGGTAGAGAAGCAGTAGAGAGAGGTCTTGATTTTGCTTCTCAAATATCCTTGCAAAATGTCTGCAAAATTGTGACTGACAAAACCAAGTTTCTAAAATTAAGTTTAAAGTGTCCCTCTGCTTCCTCTCGGTAAGTTTTTAAATTACCTTTTGAATAGATTTCCCCCAAGAGAAGATTAAGGGATGATAGTATGGAGCCTTGCCAAAGGTCATTCACTCAGTCCAGACATAATTCATAATGAGGACTGTGGACACCTGCCTATCAAGAAGGGAACTAACCTAGCAGCAACTCCCTAATTCCCTGCACAGCTGTCAGCTTCCCTTCCAGATGGTGATGACGGATGCACGTACTGATCTGGGCCAATCTTCAACTGGCATTCCAAATCCTGTTCTTTTACTGAGGACTCATTAATGCCAATTATAATCTTTGATTAAGCCTGTGCTTGACAAATGGGCCTTATTGCAAGTCTTCACTCCAGACATGAATTTACAACTAGAGGTTAGCGTAATCAATACTCTGGACAGTGTACTGTCAGAAACAGGATTTGCCAGAAAACCTAGTGCAGTGCAGCCAGTGGCATTCAATCCATCACAGCTGCCCACTAAGAGCGAACAGCGGCCATCCTCCATTAATCTCCCCTGTCCTCAGATGTTCCACATTCAATCACGAGCAAGGCTGCGGAAATGAGACCACCATTAAGAAAGACACTGTTTAGAATTTCTCAACAAAATGACCACAGTGAATTTTAACAAGGAAACAAAAGGTATATTTGTGCTCTTCCACGGTTAGCACAACATCAATTACAAGCAGGTAGTAGAAAGAAGATGCAGAATTGATCTTTCCAGTCTCATAAAAGTAAGCATGGTCTCAAACTATCCACTCATTATTCTATTAAAAAGTCATCCCTTGGATCATGTTAAAAAGCTAGAAAGCCATGTAACTTGTACCACATTAGCCTCATAGAACACTCTTCACTGAATTGCCCTTTAAAGACTGTTGTCAGAGGTTGCTACAATAGAATATTTGAAATCCACTTCTGCTTCATTATGCAGTGATATCCTAGCTGGGGTGGAACTGAGGTTCAGGTATGCTGGTATGTAGAATTATGTAACACCTGTTAGCAAGTCACATCCCCTGCTTCTCTTGATCCAAAAGCACCTCATGAGAATAAACTGTAAGTATGTTGAGGTTTCTCATACAGACATCTTAGAAACCCTGAGGCAGAGTTAGAAAATAAAAAGAACTACTGTGGGAATGGCTATAAGTGAGAAAGAAGTCAGATGTGTTAAGGTAGATGTAACTTGGAGCTTCTGGAGGTGCTGGAAGGACCAGTAACGCTGAAAGAACTGTATCACTAGAGGCCCATCCACACTCCAGTGAGATGCCCTCTCTCTTAAAAGCAAGCCACACAACAGGGAAGTACAGACTAAACTAAAAATAAAGATAACATGACACCAACAGGGAAAAGAGCCCCCTGAAGATGGCTTCGATTTCAAGAGCACGTCAGCCCTGTCATATGGGCGGCCTCCAAACCTGGCAGGAGGAGGGCCAGTCCTGGCACCTCTAAGAGAGTGACCAGAGTGAGAGTACACACCAGAGCAGGACAAAAGACAAGGATCAGAACGACAGACTGAAGAGCAGGGAGGAAGGGATGTGACCAGCACAGAGCATCAGATGAGGCCCCTCACAGAGATGTAAAGAGGATGGACTAAGTCTCCAGCCAGATGGCCTAGCAGCAAATCCTTAAGACAAGGATCAGAATGACAGACTGAAGAGCAGGGAGGAAGGGATGTGACCAGCAGAGAGCATCAGATGAGGCCTCTCACAGAGATGTAAAGAGGATGGACTAAGTCTCCAGCCAGATGGCCTAGGAGCAAATCCTTAAAGTGTCCTCAGCTGGAATCCAGAATGGAGAACCTAATATCCAATTACATGGATGTGTAAAATAACAGCTACTGAGGCAACTGCCTATTTCATATCCTTCAGTCTACATTCCATAAAATGATGCATTAGAGGCCTTTCCAAATCTAAATGCCAAGGAAACAAAACATTTTGCTACCTCTTAACAACATCCATTCCTCCTGACTATAAGACTAACAGATCCATCACCTTTCCCTTTGTGACTTGGCTTCCAGGCAGCCAGTAATACTATTTTATACTTCATCATTATAATAAGGGGCTTCCTAGGTGTGCTAGTGGTAAAGAACCTGCCTGCCAATGCACGAGACCTAAGACACATGGGTTTGATCCTTGGGTCAGAAGATTCCTTGGAGGAGGACATGGCAACCCACTCCAGTATTTTTGGTGGAGAATCCCATGGGCAGGGAGCCTGGCGGGATACAGTCCATAGTGTTTCAAAGAGTTGGACAAAACAAAAGCACCTCAGCATGCATGCACTCAAGAACATCATAATAAACCTAATCCTCGTTTTTGAATTAGCTCATCTCCACATCTCTTTCTAGCTTATGATTTCTCTTTATGATGCTATAATACTAGTTTTGTTTCATGTGTCTTTTTGTTGTAAGATCTGGCATATAAGTAAATCAATATGACATCCTTAATGACCAACCTAGACAGCATATTAAAAGCAGAGACATTACTTTGCTGACTAAGGTCCATCTAGTCAAGGCTATGGTTTTTCCTGTGGTCATGTATGGATGTGAGAGCTGGACTGTGAAGAAAGATGAGCGCCGAAGAATTGATGCTTTTGAACTGTGGTGTTGGAGAAGACTCTTGAGAGTCCCTTGGACTGCAAGGAGATCCAATCAGTCCATTCTGAAGGAGATCAGCCCTGGGATTTCTTTGAAAGGAATGATGTTAAGACTGAAACTCCAGTACTTTGGCCACCTCATGCGAAGAGCTGACTCATTGGAAAAGACTCCGATGCTGGGAGGAATTGGAGGCAGGAGGAGAAGAGGACAACAGAGGATGAGATGGCTGGATGGCATCACTGACTCAATGGATGTGAGTCTGAGTGAACTCCGGGAGTTGGTGATGGACAGGGAGGCCTGGTGTACCATGATTCATGGGGTTACAAAGAGTCGGACACAACTGAGTGACTGAACTGAACTGACTAAACTGAACGCATAATACTCATGGTAGTCTAAATTTCATCAAGATATGATAGTATCTCTATCTTATTGTTATGTCTTTTGGATGGAATCAAGTAGATATTTTTACTTCAGTCCTCTCATTTATCCACCTATAAGGTTGCTAAAAGGATTAAATACTAAGGTAAAAATACTTTGTAAAAGTTAAAATACTACCCAAATGTTCCATGGTGCTCTTACATGAAGGGCATTGGAAACATTTCTTCTTTTTAGTTTTTTTAAAATATAAATTTATTCATTTTAATTGGAGGTTACCTCCTTTATGTTCATGCCACAGTATTTGGTATTACCATAGTACTCAAAGTTCTGTTAAAACTCTAAAATATCATTTTAAAAAAAAGTAAATGTTTTCTTGAGGAGGTTTCTTGAGAAGGCATTATAAATTATAATCAGCTCTTGACACCTTCATGCAAAACAATACATTGTTTAATCTTCCTGCAGTGTAGAGACTGAGAGAGGAGACCTACAACAAGGAAGTCTGGGAGGAGGCGGTCCTAAGATGGCGGAGGAATAGGACGGGGAGACCACTTTCTCCCTCACGAATTCATCAAAGAACATTTTAATGCTGAGTAAATTCCACAAAACAACTTCTGAATGCTGGCAGAGGACATCAGGCACCCCCAAAAAGCAGATCATTGTCTTCAAAAACAGGTAGGAAAAAAATATAAAAGATGAAAAAGAGACAAAGAAGGTAGGGAGCTCTGTCCTGGGAAGGGAGTCCCATCCCGGGAAGGGAGTCTTAAGAAGAGAGAAATTTCCAAACACCAGGAAACACTCTCACTGCCAAGTCTGTGGCGAGCCTTGGAAGCACAGAGGGCAACATAACAGGGAGGAAAAATAAATAAATAATTAAAACCAACAGATTACGAGCTCAACAGTAACTCCCCCAGTGGAGAAGCACCGCAGATGCCTGCATTTGCCACTAGCAAGTGGGGGCTGGGCAGGGAGGTGTGGGCTGCAGTGCTTTGTAAGAATCGGGCCAGAATGCCCTGAGCGTAACCAGAGGGAACTAACTTGGGCTAGTAAACCAGATTGTGGGATAGCTACTGTGCGAAAAGCTCTAACATAAGACACTGCCAGGACCACGCACAGATCAAAGGATGGATCAGAAATAGCTGGCTGCAGACCATCTCCCTCCGGTGACAGGCAGCCAGAGCCCTAAGGGCCGGAAGGGGGCAATCGCAGCCATAGAGAGCCATTACCTACCAAACTGCAAGCAGGCTTCTTTGCTAACTAAGACTTCTTGGGGTTCTGGACAGTCACCATCTACCTGAGAAGGGACGCCAGTGGTACACCCAGAAAACTGAGCAGCAGGGACGGGAAATGCGGTAAGTCGCAGCTACCGCATGCTCGCCAAATACCTGAGCTATTCAGACCTGAGAAGAGCACAAAACACAGGCCCAACTGAATCTGCACCTCTGAGGGCTACCTGAGTGCCAAGCCTGAGCGGCTTAGACCAGAGAGGTGCATGCAGCCTAGAGCCGGCCTCAGACAGTTCCTGGCAGAGCAATGTAGAGCCTGAGTGGTATGCGCCGAGAGCAGGGGCAGGCTCAGTGTGGCTGAGACACTGCAAGCACACGCCAGTGTTATTTGTTTGAAGCACCCCTCCCCCTCCTCTCAGCGCGACTGAAAAAGCGAGCCTAAAAAAAAAAAGTGTCCACCACCGCCCCCTTGTGTCAGGGGTGGAAATCAGACACTGGAAAGACCAGCAAACAGAAGAAGCTAAACAGAAGGAACTGCCTTGGAAGTGACCCCACACTGCCTACAACACCAGAGAAAGTCCCAGGTATATCTTTACTATTTTTACGATCATTCTTTTTTGTTGTTGATGATGATGTGTGATTGTTTTTCTTCTTTTCTTTTTCTTCTTTTTTAAACTTTTTAAAATTTTTAACTCCTCTATTTCTCCTTTAATTTCAAACGCCATATATATATATATTGTGTGTGTGTGTGTGGTTGTTGTTGTTAATAATTTTTGTGGCTTTGTTTTCTTCTTCTTCTTCTTATCTTTAATACTGTATTTTTGAAAATTCAACCTCTACTCTAGATTTTTAATCTTTGCTTTTCAGTATTTGTTGTCAATTTTGTACATTTAAAAACCCAATCTTCAGTACCCAATTTTACCTGAGAGCGAGATTACTGGCTTGACTACTCTCCTCCTTTGGACTCTCCTTTTTCTCCACCAGGTGGCCTCTGTCTCTTCCCTCTCCCTTATCTTCTCTACCCAATTCTGTGAATCTCTGTGTGTTCCAGATGGTGGAGAACACTTAGGGAACTGGTTACTGGCTGGATCTGTCTCTCTCCTTTTCATTTCCCTCTTTTATCCTCCTGGCCACCTCTGTCTACTTCCTCCCTCTCCTCTTCCCTGTATAACTCTGTGAACATCTCTGAGTGGTCCAGACTGTGGAGCACCCATAAAAGTGATTACTGGCTAGCTTGCTCTCTCCTCTTTTGATCCCACCTCATCTCATTCCAGTCACCTCTAACTACCCCCTCCCTCTTCTCCTCTCCATGTAACTCAGTGAACCTCTCTGGCTGTCCATCAATGTGGAGAAACTTTTCATCTTTAGCCTAGATGTTTTATCATCAGTGCTATATAGATGGAGAAGTCTTGAGGCTACTGTAAAAATAAAACTGAAAGCCAGAAGCAGGAGGCTTAAGTCCAAATCCTGAGAACATCAGAGAATTCCTGAATCCAGGAAACATTAATCGATAAGAGCTCATCAAACGCCTCCATACCTACACTGAAACCAAGCACCACCCAAAGGCCAACAAGTTCCAGAGCAAGACATAACACACAAATTCTCCAGCAACACAGGAACACACCCCTGAGCTTCAATATACAGGCAGCTCAAAGTTACTCCAAAATATCTCATAACTCATTACTGGACACTTCATTGCACTCCAGAGAGAAGAAATCCAGCTCCACCCACCAGAACTCCGACACAAGCTTCCCTAACCAAGAAAACTTGACAATCCACTGATACGACCCCACCCACAGTGAGGAAACTCCATAATAAAGAGAACTCCACAAATTTCCAGAATACAGAAAGGCCACCCCAAACACAGCAATATAACCAAGATGAAGAGACAGAGGAATACCCAGCAGGTAAAGGAACAGGAGAAATGCCCACCAAACCAAACAAAAGAGGAAGAGATAGAGAATCTATCTGAGAAAGAGTTCTGAATATTCATAGTGAAAATGATCCAAAATCTTGAAATTAAAATGGAATCACAGTTAAACAGCCTGGAGACAAGGATTGAGAAGATGCAAGAAAGTCTTAACAAGGACCTAGAAGAAATAAAAAAGAGTCAATATATCATGAATAATGCAATAAATGAGTTCAGAAACACTCTGGAGGCAACAAATAGCAGAATAACGGAGGCAGAAGATAGGCTTAGTGAAATAGAAGATAGAATGGTAGAAATAAATGAATCAGAGAGGAAAAAAGAGAAACAAATTTAAAGAAATGAGGACAATCTCAGAGACCTCCAGGACAATATGAAACACCCCAACATCTGAATTATAGGAGTCCCAGAAGAAGAAGACAAAAAGAAAGACCATGAGGAAGTACTTGAGAAGATAATAGTTGAAAACTTCCCTAAAATGAGGAAGGAAATAATCGCCCAATTCCAAGAAACCCAGAGAGTCCCAAACAGGATAAACCCAAGGTGAAACACTCCAAGACATATATTAATCAAATTAACAAAGATCAAACACAAAGAACAAATATTAAAAGCAGCAAGGGAAAAATGACAAATAACACACAAGGGGATTCCCATAAGGATAACTGCAGATCTTTCAATAGAAACTCTTCAGGCCAGGAGGGAATGGCAAGACACACTTAAAGTGATGAAAGAAAATAACCTACAGCCCAGACTACTGTACCCAGCAAGGGTACAGTAGGATTTCATTCAAATATGAAAGAGAAATCAAAAGCTTTACAGACAAGCAAAAGCTGAGAGAATTCAGCACCACCAAACCAACTCTCCAACAAATGCTAAAGGATATTCTCTAGACAGAAAACACAAAAAGGGCATATAAACCCGAACCCAAAACAATAAAGTAAATGGCAATGGGATCATACTTATCAGTAATTACCTTAAATGTAAATGGGTTGAATGCTCCAACCAAAAGGCAAAGACTGGCTGAATGGATACAGAAACAAGACCCCTATATATGCTGCCTACAAGAGACCCACCTCAAAACAATGGACACATACAGGCTGAAAGTGAAGGGCTGGAAAAAGTTATTCCACGCAAATAGAGACCAAAAGAAAGCAGGAGTAGCAATACTCACATCTGATAAAATAGACTTTAAAACAAAGGCTATGAAAAGAGACAAAGAAGGCCACTACAAAATGATCAAAGGATCAATCTAAGAAGAAGATATAACAATTATAAATATATATGCACCCAACATAGGAGCACTGCAATATGTAAGACAAATGCTAACAAGTATGAAATGGGAAATTAACAATAACAATAATAGTGGGAGACTTTAATACCCCACTCACACCTATGGACAGATCCACTAAACAGAAAATTAACAAAGAAACGCAAACTTTAAATGATACAATTGGCTAGTTAGACCTAATTGATATCTATAGGACATTTCACCCCAAAACAATGAATTTCACCTTTTTCTCAAGTGCTCACGGAACCTTCTCCAGGATAGATCACATCCTGGGCCATAAATCTAACCCTGATAAATTCAAAAATATCAAAATCATTCCAAGCATCTTTTCTGACCATAATGCATTAAGATTAGATTTCAATTACAGGAGAAAACCTATTAAAAATTCCAACATGTGGAGGCTGAACAACACGCTTCTGAATAACCAACAAATCACAGAAGAAATCAAAATATGCATAGAAATGAATGAAAATGAAAACACATCAACCCAAAATCTGTGGGACACTATAAAAGCAGTGCTAAGAGGAAAGTTCATAGCAATACAGGCATACCTCAAGAAACAAGAAAAAAGTCAAATAAATAATCTAACTCTACACCTAAAGCAACTAGAAAAGGAAGAAATGGAGAACCCCAGAGTTAGTAGAAGGAAAGAAATCTTAAAAGTTAGGGCTGAAATAAATGCAAAAGAAACAAAAAGAGACCATAACAAAAATCAACAAAGCCAAAAGCTGATTCTTTGAAAGGATAAATAAAATTGACAAACCATTAGCCAGACTCATTAAGAAACAAAGGGAGAAAAATCAAGTCAATAAAATTAGAAATGAAAATGGAGAGATCACAACAGACAACACAGAAATACAAAGGATCATAAGAGACTACTATCAGCAATTATATGCCAATAAAAGGGACAACGTGGAAGAAATGGACAAATTCTTAGAAAAGTACAACTTTTCAAAACTGAACCAGGAAGAAATATAAAATCTTAACAGACCCATCACAAGCACAGAAATTGAAACTGAAATCAGAAATCTTCCAGCAAACAAAAGCCCAGGTCCAGACAGCTTCACAGCTGAATTCTACCAAAAATTTTGAGAAGAGCTAACACCTATCCTACTCAAACTCTTCCAGAAAATTGCAGAGGAAGGTAAACATTCAAACTCATTCTATGAGGCCACCATCACCCTAATATCAAAACCTGACAAAGATGTCACACACACACAAAAAGAAAACTACAGGCCAATATCACTGATGAACATAGATGCAAAAATCCTCAAAAAATTCTAGCAATCAGAATCCAACAACACATTAAAAGATCATACACCATGACCAAGTAGGCTTTAATCCCAGGAATGCAAGGATTCTTCAATATTTGCAAATCAATCAATGAAATTCACCACATTAACAAACTGGGGATAAAAAGCCATATGATCATCTCAGTAGATGCAGGAAGGCCTTTGAAAAATTCAACATCCATTTATGATACAAACTCTCCAGAAAGCAGGAATAGAAGGAACATACCTCAACATAATAAAAGCTATATATGACAAACCCACAGCAAACGTTATTCTCAATGGTGAAAAATTGAAAGCATTTCCCCTAAAGTCAGGAACAAGACAAGGGTGCCCACTTTCACCACTACTATTCAACATAGATCTGGAAGTTGTGGCCACAGCAATCAGAGCAGAAAAAGAAATCCAAATTGGAAAAGAAGAAGTAAAACTCTCACTGTTTGCAGATGACATGATCCTCTACACAGAAAACCCTAAAGACTCCACCAGAAAATTACTAGAGCTAATCAATGAATATAGTAAAGTTGCAAGATATAAAATCAACACACAGAAATCCCTTGCATTCCTATACACTAATAATGTAGAAAGTAGAAAATGAAATTAAGAAAACAATTCCATTCACCATTGCAACGAAAAGAATAAAATACTTAGGAATATATCTACCTAAAGAAATTAAAGACCTATATATAGAAAACTATAAAACACTGATGAAAGAAATCAAAGAGGACAATAATAATAGATGGAGAAATATACCATTTTCATGGATTGGAAGAATCAATAGAGTGAAAATGAGCATACTACTCAAAGCAATCTACAGATTCAATGCAATCCCTATCAAGCTACCAGCGGTATTTTTCACAGAGCTAGAACAAATAATTTCACAATTTGTATGGAAATACAAAAAACCTCGAATAGCCAAAGCCATCTTGAGAAAGAAGAATGGAACTGGAGGAATCAACCTGCCTGACTTCAGGCTCTACTACAAAGCCACAGTCATCAAGACAGTATGGTACTAGCACAAAGACAGAAATATAGATCAATGGAACAAAGTAGAAAGCCCAGAGATAAATCCACACACCTATGGACACCTTATCTTCGACAAAGGAGGCAAGAATATACAATGGAGTAAAAACAATCTCTTTAACTAGTGGTGCTGGGAAAACTGGTCAACCACTTGTAAAAGAATGAAACTAGACCACTTTCTAACACCATACACAAAAATAAACTCAAAATGGATTAAAGATCTAAACGTAAGACCAGAAACTATAAAACTCCTAAAGGAGAACATAGGCAAAACACCCTCCGACATAAATCACAGCAGGATCCTCTATGATCCACCTCCCAGAATACTGGAAATAAAAGCAAAGATAAACAAATGGGATCTAATTAAAATTAAAAGCTTCTGCACGGCAAAGGAAACTATAAGCAAGGTGAAAAGACAGCATTTTGAATGGGAGAAAATAATAGCAAATGAAGTAACTGACAAACAACTAATCTCAAAAATATACAAGCAACTTATGCAGCTCAATTCCAGAAAAATAAATGACCCAATCAAAAAAATGGGCCAAAGAACTAAATAGACATTTCTCCAAAGAAGACATACGGATGGCTAACAAACACATGAAAAGATGCCCAACATCACTCATTATCAGAGAAATGCAAATCAAGACCACAATGAGGTACCATTTCACACCAGTCAGAATGGCTGCGATCCAAAAGTCTAGAAGCAATAAATGCTGGAGAGAGTATGGAGAAAAGGGAACCCTCTTACACTGTTGGTGGGAATGCAAACTAGTACAGCCACTATGGAGAACAGTGTGGAGATTCCTTTAAAAATTGCAAATAGAACTGCCTTATGACCCAGCAATCCCACTGCTGGGCATACACACGAGGATACCAGAAATGAAAGAGACACTTGCACCCCAATGTTCATCGCAGCACTGTTTATAATAGCCAGGACATGGAAGCAACCTAGATGTCCATCAGCAGATGAATGGATAAGAAAGCGGTGGTACATATACACAATGGAGTACTACTCAGCCATTAAAAAGAATAAATTTGAATCAGTTTTAATGAGGTGGATGAAACTGGAGCCTATTATACAGAGTGAAGTAAGCCAGAAAGAAAAACACCAATACAGTATACTAACACATATATATGGAATTTAGAAAGATGGTAATGATAACCCTGTATGCGAGACAGCAAAGAGAAACAGATGTATAGAACAGACTTTTGGACTCTGAGGGAGAGGGAGAAAGAGAGGGTGGGATGATTTGGGATAATGGCATTTAAACAGGTATACTATCATATAAGAAACATCGCCAGTCTATGTTCAATACAGGATACAGGATGCTTGGGGCTGGTGCATGGGGATGATCCAGAGAGATGATATGGGGTGGGACATGGGAGGGGGGTTCAGGATTGGGGAACTCATGTATACCCATGGTGGATTCATGTCAATGTATGGCAAAACCAATACAGTATTGTAAAGTAAAATAAAGTAAAAATAAAATTTTTTAAATAAAGGAAGTTTGGGGAGAAAAAGGAAGGAAGGTAGCAGTCCATGAAACCTGGGGTTGAGGATCTTTTCAGGATCCACAGTAGGCAGCCTACAGGGAGGGGGAAAAATGGAAGAAAGGAAGAAGGCTTAGAAAGGGCTCATGAGTTCAACAGATGTTATGATTCTGTCCAAGGTCAGCCCATCCTATTTTTGTTGGATTCATCAGAGGAGGTGGGAACTGGAATCAAGAATACCAATTAGCTTGGTCCAGTAATCAAGGTTGGAGAAGGAAATGGCAACCTATTCCAGTATTCTTGCCTAGAGAATCCCTGGACAGAGAAGCCTGGTGGGGTGGGGGTGGGGGCGAGCGACTGCAGTTCGAGGTGTCACAGAGAGTTGGACACGACTGAAGCAACTCATCAGTAGCAGTAATCAACTTGTAACAAATAGTTTAAGTAAAGATTTTGCCCATAATTAAAGCCTGAGTGATAAATGTGCATCTTTAAATATACCTTAGCTAAAGTTTAGAGTAGCATATGGAAATAAAAGCAGCCCAGAGTGAGAGCTGCACTCAGTTTAGTTCATCCTCTCAGTTGTGTCTGACTCTCTATGACCCCATGGACTGCAGCACGCCAGGCCTCCCCGTCCATCACCAACTCCTGGAGTTTATTCAGACTCATGTCCATTGAGTCAGTAATGCCATACAACCATCTCATCCTCTGTTTTTCCTTTCTCCTCCTGCCCTCAATCTTTCCCACATTAGGGTCTTTTCCAATGAGTCATTTCTTCACATCAGGTGGCCAAAGTATTGGAACTTCACCTTCACCATCAGTCCTTCCGTTGAATATTCAGAACTGATTTCCTTTAGGATGGACTGGTTGGCTCTCCCTGCAGTCCAAGAGTCTGCAGACTCTCAAGAGTCTTCTCCAACACCACAGTTCAAAAGCATCAATTCTTCAATGCAGTACAGAGAAACAACCTAGCTCAATTACCTAGTACCCAATTATGTATCCACTATCCAGACAATGTCTTTAATGTTGGAGGCTGGCTGTGCAGTGAGAGAACATATTAGCAATTGCTAAACCCACTCCAGTGTTCTTTCCTGGAGAATCCCAGGGACAGTGGAGCCTGGTGGGCTCCCATCTATGAGGTCGCACAGAGTTGGACATGACTGAAGTGACTTAGCAGCTGCAGCAGAAGGAAAAACAGGAACATCAAGGTATATTGGTTTACTCTGTTATAAAAGCAATTCCAAGGGCTTTCTAAACAAAAGCAGATAATGGCAAGACTGGAGCATGAGTGGCAGTCTAAACCAGTGAGCAAATAATATCAGTTCCATGTTGATTCCCGGAGATGCCTCTCCCAATGGGTGTCTTCTGCTGACTGCTGAGTCCCTTAAAACAGCTGACAAGAGTCTGGGACACAGCACAGGTCCCTGTTCAGACTTTATCTATTTAATCTTCTGTTTAGGATGCCTCAAGAACACAGACTGGTATGTAAAAGGTGCCAGAGGGATTTTCCTTTTATCAGATCACACAACAGCCAGAGGGCTATTTTCTAAAATGCCGTTTGGAGATCTTATCACGGGTTCCCCATGCTTCTTCCAACCCTTAAAGGTTTTGGCTTCTTTATTCCTGCACCTTTAAGGTAACCCACAAGGCTCCTCATGATCTAACACTGTTATGGGTCCTACTGTAACCATATCTCACCTTCTTTGTGCTCTGGATTACACTGACTAGCCTTCATTCTGTTTCTAGAAACTTCATTCAAGCTGCCCTTCTGCCAAGAAAGCAATCTCCTCACTCACCATCCTCCCCCCATTTTTCATCTAGAAAATTCCAACCTGTGCCTGAGATTTCAGTTGAAAGTTTAGCTGCTTGGGGAACTTATGGGACCCCAGATTCTGCCAGGTCCCCTGTTATATGGACCAGAGCACCTTATAACTCTCACGCATAGAACTCAACACAATCATGATGAAATAGCTACTATAGTTACAATGGTCAGCGTCCTCACTGGAATATAGCTTCCAAAACTGTGGCCAGTGTCCATCTCAGGCATTACTGTTCCCAGTGCCCCAGTAGGGTGCTATGCACACCTTCAATTCAGTTCAGTCACTCAGTTGTGTCCGACTCTTTGCGACCCCATAAAATACAGCACGCCAGGCCTCCCTGTCCATCACCAACACCTGGAGCCTACCCAAACTCATGTCCATTGAGTCGGTGATGCCATCCAACCATCTCATCCTCTGTCATCCCCTTCTCCTCCTGCCCTCAATCTTTCCCAGCATGAGGGTCTTTTCCAATGAGTCAGCTTTTCACATCAGGTGGCCAAAGTATTGGAATTTCAGCTTCACCATCAGTCAGTCCTTCCAATGAACACCCAGGACTGATCTCCTTTAGGATGGACTAGTTGGATCTTCTTGCAGTCCAAGGGATTCTCAAGAATCTTCTCCAAGACCACAGTTCAAAAGCATCAATTCAATGCTCAGCTTTCTTTATAGCCCAACTCTCATATCCATACATGACTACAGGAAAAACCACATCCTTAACTAGATGGACCTTTGTTGGCAAAGTAATGTCTCTGTTTTTTAATATGCTGTCTAATTTGGTCATAACTTTCTATACCTTAGGTGCCTAATAAATATATGAATGAAATAAGGAAAAACAAGGTGGGAATGTTTAACATCTGTTAAAACATTGTACATAAGGCATAGCCAAAATCATCTCAAAGAAAAGAAATGCAAGGAGGCAAAGTGGTTGTCTGGAGTGGCTTAATAAATATCTGAGGAAAGAAGAGAAGCAAAAGGAAAGGAAAAGATATACCCAACTTGATGCAGACTTCTAGAGAATAGTACGGAGAGATAAGAAGGCCTTCTTAAATGAACAATGCAAAGAAATAGAGGAAAAAAATGAATGGCAAAGACTAGAGATCTTTTCAAGGAAATTGGAGATATTAAGGAACATTTCATGAAAGTATGGGCATGATAAAGGACAGGAACAGGACCTAACAGAAGCAGAAGAGACTAAGAAGAGGTGGCAAGAATACACAGAAGAATTATACAAGAAATGTCTTAATGATCCAGATTATCATAATACTGTGGTCACTCACCTAGAGCCACACATCCTAGAGTTTGAAGTCAAGTGGACCTTAGGAAGCATTACTACACAGCTCGTGGGAATGACCGAATTGCAGCTGAGATATTTAAAATTCTAAAAGACACTGTTAAAGTGCTGCACTCAATATGTCAGCAAATTTGGAAAACTCAGCAGTGGCTATAGGACTAGAAAAGGTCAGTTTTCATTTCAGTCTCAAAGAAAGGCAATACTAAAGAGTGTTCAAAATAGCTCACAGTTGCTCTCATTTCACATACTAGCAAGGTAATGCTCAAAATCCTTCAAGCTAGTTTTCAACAGTGTGTGAACCAAGAACTTCCAGACGTAAAAGCTGGATTTAGAAAAGGCAGAAGAATCAGAGATCAAGTGGCCAATATCCATTGGATCATAGAAAAAACAAGGGAATTCCAGAAAAAACTTCTGTTTCACTGACTATGCTAAAGCATTTGACTATGCGGATCACAACAAACTGTAGAAAATTCTTAAAAAGATGGAAATACCAGACAACTTTACCTGTCTCCTGATATATATGCAGGTCAAGAAGCAACAGTTAGAACTAGACATGGAACAATGGACTGGTTCAAAATTGGGAAAGGAGTACATCAAGGCTGTATATTGTTACCCTGCTTTTTTAGCTACATGCAGAGTACGTCATGTAAAATGCTGGGCTGGATGAACCACAAGCTGGAATCAAGATTACCTGGAAAAATATCAACCATCTCAGATATGCAGATGATATCACTCTAATGACAGAAAGTGAAGAGGAACTAAAGAGCCTTCTGATGAGGGTGAAAGAGGCAGTGAAACAGCTGGCCTGAAACTCAGCATTCAAAAACTAAGATCATGGCATCAGGTCACATGCCTTCATGGTGAGCAGATGGGGAAAAGTGGAAGCACTGGACAGATTTTATTTTCTTGGTTTCCACAATCACTATAGACAGTTGACTTCAGCCACAAAATTAAAAGATGCTTGCTCTTTGGAAGAAAAGCTATAACAAACTCAGACATTGCATTATAAAGCAGAGACATCATTTTGTCAACAAAGGTCCATATAGTCAAAACTGTGTTTTTTCTAGTAATCATGGATGGATGTTAGTTGGACCATAGAGAAGGCTGAGCACCAAGGAAGTGATGCTTTTGAACTGTGGTGCTGGAGAAGACTCTTGAGAGTCCCTTGGACTGCAAGAACAAACCAATCAGTCCTAAAAGAAATCAACTCTGAATATACATTGGAAGAACTGATGCTGAAGGTGAAGCTCCAATACTTTGGCCACCTAATATGAAGAGCCAGCCCATTGGAAAAGACCCTGATGCTGGGAAAGACTGAAGGCAAAAGGAGAAGAGGGTAGCAGAGGATGAGGTGGCTAGATAGAATTACTGACTTAGACATGAATTTGAGCAAACTCCAGGAGATTAGTGGAGGACTGTATGCTACAGTCCATGGGGTCACAAAGAGTTGGATATGACTTAGCAACAGAACAATGACAACAGGTAGTATAATGTGACAAAGTTTATAGCCTCATAAATCATTTTACAATTTTTCTTAAACTTTTAATGTTTATTACAACCTTTTTGAAAAACACTGCTGAAGTAGAGTGAAAAGTCTTCATAATTATTGTGAGAGAAGGTACCTTTATCTTTTTATGTATATTTGCCATATTAGTTACCTAGTGCACAGTACTCTAATCACAATCTGAACCATATTTTTTTCATTTAAACAGTGTTGCCTTTCAAACAATATCCTTGAGTAGGACATTTGAATGTGTTGGTATGCTGAAGGGAGGCTGTGTGTTTACAGGGTTCTGTTTCCCAAATAATATTTCACTATCGGAGAACATTTTGAGTAGCTGCAGATACCTATTCAAATTCTAATGAAACACAGACTAGAAACATTTAAACTTTCAGTAGAATATTATTTGGAGGAAAAACTCAATTTATTTGGCTGATTGTATGCTACTGCTACATTTGCAAATAAATTATTCTTGGCTGCATAAAGCTTTACACAACAAATTCTGCTTGGAAGATTAAATGACTTTGAAACAGATACTCAATAATGGAAAAGTCACTATTACTTCATAAGAGCTACTTTTAAGTTAATGGGTTATCAGAAGAAAATAAGAGCTTGATACAAATACCAAATGTAAACAAAACTGGAGGGAAAACTATTTGCCTTGGAATAAATTCAAAGAGAAGTCTTCTGTCAATATCCAAATTGAAATGCTTTCTCTTCCCTCATTCTCTTAAGTTTCTGGATTCTGGTGATGATGTGGTTAGACTTTTGGCATCCAGGAGATGCGTTACAGCTATTGGATTCTAATTTCTAGCAAGTGGGTAATTTGCCATGCTCTAAACAAGTCCTCCATGCCAGGATATGCTCTGAAAGAAGTTACGTACTTGTTCAATTATTTTGGCCTTTAAATCATTTATCCTGTTATCTTGCTTTACTTTTCTGCTCCTCCATTAGAATGTAAGCTCCCTCTCTGAGAAGCAGGAATTTGTTTTATCTACCTTTGGGTCCTTGGCTTGTAAAACACTAACAGATATACAGCAATACTCAGTAAATATCTGTTGAATACTGAATGCATGAAAATCAAAGAATTGAACAGTGGATCAGATGACCAGGCTACTACAACAGAAAGACAGAAAGGAGAGGAACAGTTCCTAGGGAGAAAGTTTAAGTCTTTTATTTGTCCAAAGTTGAAATATTATGGTATTTGCAGACAACCCTGAATATTCATTGGAGGACTAATGCTGAAGCTGAAGCTTCAATACTTTGGCCACCTGATGCAAAGAGCCGACTCATTGAAAAAGACCCTGATGCTGGGAAAGATTGAAGGCAAGAGGAGAAGGGGATGACAAAGGATGAAATAGTTGGATGGCATCAGTGACTCAATGGACACGAACTTGGACAAACTCCAGGAGACAATGAGGGACAGAGAGGCTGGTATGCTGCAGTCCATAGGGTCACAAAGAGTCAGACGCAATTTAGTGAATGAACAACAAATGTAGACAACACTTAGATTGTGCCTGGTTGTACAATTTCTTACATATGTCAATCCCTATTGTGGTAAAATCCCAGAGAAAATATTATTAATCTAGGACTTATATGTGATAAATAAGCATACAAATTGAAATATAAAATTGTTGGATTATGCAAAGTAGTCTGAAAGGATTGCTACTGATGGACTCTTGCTAGAGAAAATTAAGCTGAGATATTTATACATAATGATGACTTACACATAGAGTCAACTGTCCATAGACTCATGTGTGGGCATTTAAAGAGAGATCTGGAGACGGAATTTAAGCCAATGTGGCCAAAGTACCTGTCACAAAGAGTGCCCCTTGCACCCAGACATGGTGTGTAGTCACAAAACTATCTGAATAGCCAAACCGAACTGGAAATGACATTCAGATGAGCTATTCTTTTCTAGGTTAGATTACAAAACACTGGGCTAGAAATATTCAGCCTCCCTCTGCCAACAGCTGACAGAATGTGTGTGTGTGTGTGTGTGTGTGTTTAGTCACCCAGTCATGTCCAACTCTTTGCAACCCCATGGACTCTGCCAGCCTTCTCTGTCCAAGAAATTCTCCAGGCCAGAATACTGGAGTGAGTTGCCATTTCCTTCTCCAGGGGCTCTTCCTGATCCAGGGATCAAACCCAGGTCTCCTGCATGGCAGGCAGATTCTTTACCATCTGAGCTACTAGGGAAACCCAGCTGACAGAAGAGCCTTATTCAATTGTTTCAGCATTTTAGCCTAAAAAAAAGACTGTGGAACATGATGATCTTTTAGAATCTTCTTAGGGCTAATTTGCTGGGCTCCATGAAAACCTATGGGACCTAGGTGATTTGACTAGATGTCCCAAGTCCCCAAAATACATACAGCAATATATATATATATATATATATATATATATATATATATATATATATATATATATATATATATATATATATATAATATATATGTGTGTGTGTGTGTGTGTGTGTGTGTGTGTGTGTGTGTGTGTGTATATATATATCTCCCGATAAAGTAGAAAATAAATAGGAAGTTCTCTGATTAATATAAGTGTTATTTTTAACATTAAAGACTCTCTAGATATCCAGGCCAAGATGGGTGCTTTTTTTAAATAGCAATTTTCTGTTTCTAAAATATCTGTGTATCTATCTCACCTCTCTATTTCAGTGTACCTGGACAGACTTTAGCTAAATTAACCTAAGTGGATACATTGAGGAGAAGTTAGGGGAAAAAGGATTTTTATGACAATTGTAGGAGGACATATGTTTCACAATTATTAGACTAGGTTTTTGTTATGTCCTCATCCACAAAATTCTGCAGAGTTTATTCTCGTTTCCAAGGAGTAACTGGGGCATAAATAACCTGAACAGGTCCTGTTAGACACTAATAGCTCTACATTCGAGCCTGCAACTCTGATTTGCATGCACATTTATGCTTTCCAAATAGGTCCCATCATTTTCCACAGAAAATTCTGACACTTGGAAAACTATGAGTGGAAGGAGAAAGCAACATGAATTTGGTGTATTGTTTAGTTGGCAAACATGTGATTTGTCAAATCCCCCACACCCAGCCCCAAATTAACTAAACGACAATCTGGAAGGAAACTGGGAACTTCAGCTGTCACTAAGCACTGTCGAGAGGATGTGACAGCTCCTGTCAGGAGGATTCCTTCTTTTAATCACACTGAGTAACAAAACAGGACAAAAAAATATTCCTTTGTAACATATTTTATTATCTCTTAGTCTACACCATGCTTAGACACTGACCTACTTTGACTATTTCAGTGGAAATTATTCACAATCATACAAACCATAGCCTATCTCTGTGCCCCATAAAACAGCATACCAGGCTTAAACTTTCCAACCTTGTCTCTTCTTTCCTCAAACAAATAAGGACGTGTGGATGATTCATAATAAAAAAATATATATCCACAGAGCCTTTGTTATACTGTTCCCTCTGACATAAATGTTTTCCTTTTTGCCCCTCTCTTTGCCTAATTAACTTATAGTCTCAGCTCAGATATCTTTTCTCAATAGTTTTTTGTGGTCTTCACTTTAAATCTATACTTTCAATCCTTGGCATGCATAGAAAGTGACTTTGCCTACATTCAACAGAGTTTTAATTTCTGTAATTATATAGTTATTTAAGTAATTTTGGCTTCACTATTTACTCTTCACCCAGTTTTTCTGGACAAAATCTTTTAATATTCTTCTCACTATCATTGGCATTAAATAATTATTCGATGAGTGATTGAATGACTATAAGATCTTTGAAGACTGAGATTAAGTTTTACCTTTATTTTTGCCTCCATGAATGCCTAGAACATTGCCAAATATAGTATCAGGGCTTAATAAATGTTATTGAATGAAATAAGTAATTCATATCTGTGGGACACACTGAATTTTTATGCACGTTCTAGAGAAGCAAAAATGATGTAACACGGAATATTAATTTTATGAAACATGACAGAACAATTGTAACTTCTTAAAAACAAAGAAAGTGAAGTTTCTCAGTCGTGTCTGACTCTTTGTGACCCCATGGACTCTAGCCCGCCAGACGCCTCTGTAAGAATACTGGAGTGGGTTGCCATTTCCTTCTCCAGGGGATCTTCCAGACCCAGGGCATTGCAGGCAAACTACTGTCTGAGCCACCAGGGAGCCCAAGCCACTAGTAATTCTGATTCTAGTAATAGAAGTTTTTTTTTTTTTCTCATTTCTTTTTTTTTAAATTTTTTATTTATTTATTTATTTTTTAATTACAATATTGTATTTGTTTTGCCATACATTGACATGAATCAGCCACAGGTGAACACAATCTCCCAAAGCCGAAGCCCCCTCCCACCTCCCACCCCACACCCTCTACCTGAATCATCCTGTGCACCAGCCCCATGCATCCTGCATCCTGCGTTGAACATAGACTGGTGCTTCGTTTCTTACAAGAAAGTATACATGTTTCAATGCCATTCTCCCAAACCATCCCACCCTTTCCCTCTCCCTCAGAGTCCAAAAGTCCGTTCTATACCTCTGTGTCTCTTTTGTTGTCTCACATATAGGGTCATCATTACTATCTTCTAAATTCCATATATATGCGTCAGTATACTGTATTGGTGTTTTTCTTTCTGGCTTACTTCACTCTGTATAATCGGTTCCAATTTCATCCATCTCATTAGAACTGAGTCAAATTTATTCTTTTTAAGGGCTGAGTAGTACTCCATTGTGTATATGTACCACAGCTTTCTTATCCATTCATCTGCTGATTATATTTTTCAAAGGACTGACCCTTTTTTAGTTAAAAGCCACAAACTCTAAACAAATTATCTTATAAAAACATCAACAATAACTTAAAGATGGTGGAGAAGGATCAAAAGTAGGGGGGAAAAACTGGAAATGGATTTGATCATGGAAAGACTAGAACCAAAGGATAAGATCCATGTTTATACATCTGTTCTGTGGAGGCCACTCTCTATCAAGATATCTAAACCTCGAGCAGGAAGATTCAGTATTTCTGAATTAAAATGTTATGGAAAAAAAGTTCAGGGCTGTCAAAGAGGTTGGAAAACGAGGAGGGAAACCTGAGAAAACAGAAATGCCAGAATGAGGAGCCATAAAATTCGCATATAAACTGTTTTCAGGCCTTGGCTGATGGCTGTACTGTATATGTACAGAAAACAGTATGAAAAGTTCAGTGGGAAGCAACAGTTAGAAACCTGAAAAGATTTAGGGGATATTTTAATCTCCACGTACCACAGGGTAAACAGAGTTGGATCCCAGCTACATAGAAACACTTGGAATTTGAACCATCAGAGCTTTTCTACTGAAACACTAGAAGCGCCAAGACCTAGGATTAAATACTATGGTCCAGAACTAAGAGAATTTCCTGATAACAAAATGCAATAAATACCCCATAAAAGAATAAAGTTGAGGCACCCCAAGTTCAAGATGATCAGACTACTAAGACAAAAATCAACATTCAATAGAACAACAAAACAGAATACAGGGTCTCTCTATGTTATCATAAACAGTAGCCATTAAAATAACTACACATGTGAGAAGTAGAAAACCTGGATGTAAAGAGAAAAATCCATAAAAATAGACACATAGACACTGAGATTACACAATTGATGGATTTAGCATAAATTATTTTAAATATATTGAATAACTTTAAAGATATGGGCAGGGGGTGAGGTGACATAATGAAACTCAAGGAATGAATAGGAAATTATAGATGAGAAATGCAAATCCTAAAGAAAGAACTAAATAGAAATTCTAAAACTTAATATTACAGTATTAGCGATGAAATAGTGACTAGATGCATTATCAGCAAATCGGAGATAGCAGAAGACAGGATTAGTTAACTTAAACACAGATACATTAAAAACTATTCAAGCTGAAGTGACTAAAAGACCAAAGAAAGCTATATATCCATGGTCTATATGAACAATGTCAAGCAATCTATATATGTATATATACATATATACATTTAATATATATAATTAAAGTCCCAGAACAAGATAAAAGTATAAGACTGCATTAATGTTTATTAATGGCCAGGTTCCCAGGTTTGGTGCAAAATACCAATTTAGAGATTCAAAAAGCTCAGCAAAGGATATTTATAGTCAAATTTCTAACACACACAAAAAGAATACCTCAAAACAGGTTCCCAGGTTCCCAGGTTTGGTGCAAAATACCAATTTAGAGATTCAAAAAGCTCAGCAAAGGATATTTATAGTCAAATTTCTAACACAAAAAAGAATACCTCAAAACAATCCAGAAAAAAATGAAACCTTATGTTCAGGAGAACAATAAAAATGACAGTTTAATTTGCATCAGAAATGATGGAGGCCAGAAGACAATGAGATGATCTCTTAAGTGTGAATATCAAATAAATCTCAGCTTATAGTTCTAGAAAAATACACTTCAAAAGCAAATATAACACAAAAAACACTTTCAAATATACGAAAACTGAGAGAATGTAATACTAGCAGAACTGAATTATAAAGGTTCTATACAAAGCTCTTTCATTGTTGTAGTTCAGTAGCTAAGTCATGTCTGACTCTTTGTGACCCCATGGACTGCAGCATACCAGTCTTCCCTCTCCTTCACTGTCTCCTGGAGTTTGCTCAAACTCATGTACATTGATTCAGTGATGCTATCCAACCATCTCGTCATCTGTCAATCTCTTTTCCTCCTGCCCTCAATCTTTCCCAGCATCACGGTCTTTTATAATGAGTCAGCTTTTGGATCAAGTGGCCAAAGTATTAGAGCTTCAGTTTCAGCATCAGTCCTTCCAATGAATATTCAGGGTTGGTTTCCTTTAGGATTGACTGGTTTGATCTCCTGGCTGTCCAAGGAAACTCTCAAGAGTTTCGCCAGCACCACAATTCAAAAGCATCAATTCTTTGGCACTCAGTTTTCTTTATGGTCCAACTCTCATATCCATACATGACTACTAGGAAATTAATAGCTTTGACTATATGGACCTTTGTTGGTAAAGTGATGTCTCTGCTTTTCAATACACTGTCTAGGTTTGTAATAGCTTTTCTTCCAAGGAGCAAGTGTCTTTTAATTTTGTGGCTGCAGTCACTGTCCACAGTGATTTTGGAGCTCAAGAAAAGAAAATCGGTGGCTGTTTCCACTTTTTCTGCATCTATTCAGCACATGTGATGGGACTGGATGCCATGATCTTCATTTCTTAAATGTTGAGTTGTTAGCCACTTTTTTACTCTTCTTTTTCACCATCATCGAAGCTCTTTAGTTCCTCTTCACTTTGTGCCATAGGGTGGTGTCATCTGCATATCTGAGGTTATTGATATTTCTCCTGGCAATCTTGATTCCAGCTTGTGTTTCATCCAGCCTGGCATTTCTCATGCGTTTAAGTTAAAGAAGCAGGATGGTGATATACAGCCTTACAAAATTTGGAGGACTAAAGAGCCTCTTGATGAAGCTGAAAGATGAGAGTGAAAAAGCTGGCTTAAAACTCAACATTCAAAAACAAAGATCATGGCATTGGGTCCCACCATTTCATGGCAAACAGATGGGGAAAAAATGGAAACAGCAACAGACTTTATTTTCTTGGGCTCCAAAATCACTTCAGATGGTGGCTACAACCACAAAATTAAAAGATGCTTGCTTCTTGGAAGAAAAGCTATGACAGACTTAGCCAGCATATTAAAAAGCAGAGACATCACTTTACCAACAAATGTCCACTTAAAGCTATGGTTTTTACAGTAGTCATCATAAAAAGATTGAGCACCAAAGAACTGATGCTTTTGAACTGTGGTCTTGGAGCAGACTCTTGAGAGTCCCTTGGACAGCAAGACGATCAAGCCAGTCAATTCTAAAGGAAATCAACCCTGAATATCCATTGCAAGGACTGATGCTGAAGCTCTAAAACTTTGGCCACCTGATGCAAAGAGTTGACTCACTGAAAAATACCCTGATGCTAGGAAAGACAGAGGATGAGATGGTTCGATGGCATCACCGACTCAATGGATATGAGTTTGAGCAAGCCCCGGGAGATGGTAAAGGACAGGGAAGGCTGGCGTGCTGCAGTCCATGGGGTCACAAAGAATCAGACATGACTGAGCAACTGAACAACAACAAAAAAGGTGAGGGAGGAATAAATTAAGAGTTTGGAAGTAACTATCCACACTATATACAAAAATAGCTAACTAATAAGGACATACTATATATCACAGGAAACTATACTCAATATCTTATAATAGCCTATAATAGAAAAGAATTTTAAAAGTATATATATATATACACACACACATAAAACTTGTCTTTATATGTATAACTGAATCATTTTGCTGTATACCTGAAACTAACATAACATTGTAAATCAACTGTATTTTGATAAAATTTTTAATTAAAAGATATTAATGAAATATTATAGTTGCATGCTAATAAATGTGACAAATTCCTTGAAATGGAAAAATTTCTCTAAAACACAAGCTGTCAAAGTGAATAAGGAAGAAAGATAAAGGGTAAAATAAACTATTTAGTAGTAAATTGAATATATTACCACAAAACAAACCTTCTCACAATGAATTAAATTATCATGCCCCCAAAAACCTTCCACAAAAATTATTACAAGACCTACGGTTTCACTGTTGAATTCTAACATTTAAGGGAAGTATAGTTTATTTTACTCACTAGAACGATAAACTGAAGAGACTGACAATATCAAATGTGAGTGATATGTGAAACACCTTTCATACATTGCTAGAGTTAAAGTTATACATGCACCTACCAAGTTCTTTTGTAGACATTTATCTAACATAAATAAAAATTTAAGCCCACAAAAGTCCCATAATAGTATTCAAAAATACCTTATTCATAATCTCTAAACTGGAAGACAAATAAATTGTTCAATAGAAGAATGATTGTAGCATATCCATAGAGTGGAATACTTCCCTAGCAATAAAAATAGATTATATATAGATACAACATTGTGAATAAATCTCTAAAACACAAGCTGTCTAACATGTTGAGAAAAATAAAGTAGAAACAAAAGATTTCCTATGGTTTGATTCTACATAAATAAAATGTAAGAACAGGCAAAACAATCTGCAATGACAGAAATCAGAGGAGTAGTTTTCAATGGAGATAAGTATTGACTTAAACAAAAACATCTATTTCTGCTTTACTGACTATGCCAAAGCCTGTGTGGATCACAATAAACTGTGGAAAATTCTGAAAGCGATAGGAATACCAGACCACCTAACCTGCCTCTTGAGAAACCTGTATGCAGGTCAGGAAGCAACAGTTAGAACTGAACATGGAAGAACAGACTGGTTCCAAATAGGAAAGGAGTATGTCAAGGCTGTATACTGTCACCCTGCTTATTTAACTTATATGCAGAGTACATCATGAGAAACGCTGGACTGGAAGAAACACAAGCTGGAATCAAGAGTGCTGGGAGAAATATCAATAATCTCAGATATGCAGATGACACCACCCTTATGGCAGAAAGTGAAGAGGAGCTGAAAACCTCTTGATGAAAGTTCAGTTCAGTTCAGTTCACTTGCTCAGTCGTGTCCGACTTTTTGCGACCCCATGAATCGCAGCACGCCAGGCCTCCCTGTCCATCACTATCTCTCGGAGTTCACTCAGACTCATGTCCATTGAGTTCGTGATGCCATCCAGTCATCTCATCCTCGGTCGTCCCCTTCTTCTCCTGCTCCCAATCCCTCCCAGCATCAGAGTCTTTTCCAATGAGTCAACTCTTCGCATGAGGTGGCCAAAGTACTGGAGCTTCAGCTTCAGCATCATTCCTTCCAAAGAAATCCCAGGGTTGATCTCCTTCAGAATGGACTGGTTGGATCTCCTTGCAGTCCAAGGGACTCTCAAGAGTCTTCTCCAACACCACAGTTCAAAAGAATCAATTGTTCAGTGCTCAGCCTTCTTCACAGTCCAACTCTCACATCCATACATGACCACTGGAAAAACCATAGCCTTGACTAGACGGACCTTAGTCAGCAAAGTAATGTCTCTGCTTTTGATTATACTATCTAGCTTGGTCATAACTTTTCTTCCAAGGGGTAAACATCATTTAATTTCATGGCTGCAGTCACTCTCTGCAGTGATTTTGGAGCCCCAAAAATAAAGTTTGACTCTGTTTCCACTGTTTCCTCATCTGTTTCCCATGAAGTGATGGGACTGGATGCCATGATCTTCGTTTTCTGAACGTTGAGCTTTAAACCAACATTTTCACTCTCCTCTTTCACTTTCAAGAGGCTCTTTAGTTCTTCTTCACTTTCTGCCATAAGGGTGGTGTCATCTGCATATCTGAGATTATTGAGATTTCTCCCAGCAATCTTGATTCCAGCTTGTGCTTCTTCCAGTCCAGCATTTCTGATGATGTATTCTGCATAGAAGTTAAATAAGCAGAGTGATAATATACAGCCTTGACGTACTCCTTTTCCTATTTGGAACCAGTCTGTTGTTCCATGTCCAGATCTAACTGTTGCTTCCTGACCTACATACAGATTTCTCAAGAGGCAGGTTAGGTGGTCAGGTATCCCCATCTCTTTCAGAATTTTCCACAGTTTATTGTGATCCACACAGTTAAAGGTTTGGCATATTCAATAAAGCAGAAATAGATGTTTTTCTGGAACTCTCTTGATTTTTCCATGATCCAGTGGATGTTGGCAATTTGATCTCCGGTTTCTCTGCTTTTTCTAAAACCAGCTTGAACATCAGAGAGTGCACAGTTCACGTATTGCTGAAGCCTGCCTTGGAGAATTTTGAGCATTACTTACTATCATGTGAGATGACTGCTATTGTGTGGTAGTTTGAACATTCTTTGGCATTTCCTTTCTTTGGAATTGGGATGAAAACTGACCTTTTCCAGTCCTGTGGCCACTGCTGAGTTTTCCAAATTTGCTGGCATAATGAGTGCAGCACTTTCACAGCATCATCTTCCAGGATTTGAAACAGCTCAACTGGAATTCCATCACCTCCACTAGCTTTGTTTGTAGTGATGCTTTCTAAGGCCCACTTGACTTCACATTCCAAGATGTCTGGCTCTAGATTAGTAATCACATCATCATGATTATCTGGGTCATGAAGATCTTTTTGTACAGTTCTTCCGTGTATTCTTGCCACCTTTTTTAAATATCTTCTGCTTCTGTTAGGTCCATACCATTTCTGTCCCTATCGAGCCAATCTTTGCGTGAAATGTTCCCTAATTTTCTTGAAGAGATCTCTAGTGTTTCCCAATCTGTTGTTTTCCTCTATTTCTTTGCATTGATCACTGAAGAAGGCTTTCTTATCTCTTCTTGCTATTCTTTGGAACTCTGCATTCATATGCTTACATCTTTCCTTTTCTCCTTTGCTTTTCACCTCTCTTCTTTTCACAGCTATTTGTAAGGCCTCCCAGACAGCCATTTTGCTTGTTCACATTTCTTTTCCATGGGGATGGTCTTGATCCCTGTCTCCTGTACAATGACACGAACCTCATTCAATAGTTCATCAAGCACTCTATCTATCAGATCTAGGCCCTTAAATCTCTTTCTCACTTCCACTGTAAAATCATAAAGGATTGATTTAGGTCATACCTGAACAGTCTAGCGGTTTTACCTAGTTTCTTCAATTTCAGTCTGAATTTGGTAATAAGGAGTTCATGATCTGAGCCACAGTCAGCTCCTGGTCTTGTTTTTGTTGACTGTATAGAGCTTCTCCATCTTTGGCAGCATAGAATATAATCAATCTGATTTTGAATATAATCAATCTGACCATCTGGTGATGTTCATGTGTAGAGTCTTCTCTTGTGTTGTTGGAAGAGGGTGTTTGCTATGACCAGTGTGTTCTCTTGGCAAAACTCTATTAGTCTTTGCCCTGCTGCATTCCACATTCCACGGCCAAATTTGCTTGTTACTCCAGGTGTTTCTTGACTTCCTACTTTAGCATTCCAATTCCCTATAATGAAAAGGACATCTTTTTGGGGTGTTAGTTCTAAAAGGTCTTGTAGGTCTTCATAGAACTGTTCAACTTCAGCTTCTTCAGCATTACTGGCTGGGGCATAGACTTGGATAACTGTGATATTGAATGGTTTGCCTTGGAAACGAACAGAGATCATTCTGTCAGTTTTGAGATTGCATCCAAGCACTGCATATCAGACTCTTTTGTTGACCATGATGGCTACTCTATTTCTTCTGAGGGATTCCTGCCAGCAGTAGTAGATATAATGGTCATCTGAGTTAAGTTCACCCATTCCAGTCCATTTTAGTTGGCTGATTCCTAGAATGTCGACGTTCACCCTTGCCATCCCTTGTTTGACCACTTCCAATTTGCCTTCATTCATGGACCTAACATTCCAGGTTCCTACGCAATATTGCTCTTTACAGCATTGGATCTTGCTTATATCACCAGTCATATGCACAACTCGGTATTGTTTTTGCTTTGGGTCCATCCCTTCATTCTTTCTGGAGTTATTTCTCCACTGATCTCCAATAGTATATTGGGCACTTAATGACCTGGGGAGTTCCTCTTTCAGTATCCTATCATTTTGCCTTTTTATACTGTTCATGGGGTTCTCAAGGCAAGAATACTGAAGTGGCTTGCCATTCCCTTCTGCAGTGGACCACGTTCTGTCAGCCCTCTCCACCATGACCCACCCGTCTTGGGTTGTCCCACAGGCACGTAGGCGGCTGCGAGAGCCAGGCCGGTGCACTAAGCGCGGCCGAGTGGAGCTACCCCACGTCTGAGGTCAAGGGCAGCAGCCTAGAGTGCCAGGCTGTGACAGCACAGGAATGGCTAAGAGGAGTTACCCTGTGTCTGAGGCCGGGGTGGCTACCGAGATGAGCTACCCAGCGTCTCAGGTCAGTAGCAGCCGGGAGGAGCTACCCTGTGTCTGAGGTCGGGGTGGCGACCAAGAGGAGCTACCCAGCATCCGAGGTCAGGGCAGTTGCCGGGAGGAGCTACCCTGCATCTGAGGCCAGTGGCGGCGGGGAGGAGACACCCTGCGTTGAGGTCAGGGCAGTGGCCAGGAGGAGACACCCTGCGTGCGAGGTCAGGGGCAGCTGGGAGGAGACACCCTGCGTCCGAAGCCAGGGGCGGCAGCTGGGAGGAGCCACCTCTCGCCAGAGGCCAGGGGTGGTGACCCTGAGGAGCCACCAGGAGCCCAAGCCCAAGGCCAGGGGCAGCAGCTGTGAGGAGCCACCCGAGGAGCGGTGGCTGCGCAGGCGCAGGAGGACCTAGAGGAGCTATCCCACATTGAAGATATGGAACGGCGGCGGTAAGGAGATACCCCTCGTCCAAGGTAAGGAGCAGCGGCTGTGCTTTGCTGGAGCAGCCGTGAAGAGATACCCCACACCCAAGGTAAGAGAAACCCAAGTAAGATGGTAAGTATTTCAAGAGGGCATCAGAGGGCAGACACACTGAAATCATACTCACAGAAAACTAGTCAATCTAATCACACTAGGGCCACAGCCTTGTCTAACTCAATGAAAGTGAAAGAGGAGAGCGAAAAACTTGGCTTAAAGCTCAACATTAAGAAAACGAAGATTATGGCATCCGGTCCCATCACTTCATGGGAAATAGATGAGGAAACAGTGGAATCAGTGTCAGACTTTATTTTGGGGGCTCCAAAATCACTGCAGATGGTGACTGCAGCCATGAAATTAAAAGATTCTTACTCCTTGGAAGAAAAGTTATGACCAACATAGATAGCATATTCAAAAGCAGAGATATTACTTTGCTGACTAAGGTCCGTCTAGTCAAGGCTATGGTTTTTTCCAGTAGTCATGTATGGATGTGAGAGTTGGACTGTGAAGAAGGCTGAGGGCCAAAGAATTGATGCTTTTGAACTGTGGTGTTGGAGAAGACTCTTGAGAGTCCCTTGGACTGCAAGGAGACCCAACCAGTCCATTCTGAAGGAGATCAACCCTGGGATTTCTTTGGAAGGAATGATGCTGAAGCTGAAACTCCAGTACTTTGGCCACCTCATGCTAAGAGCTGACTCATTGGAAAAGACTTTGTTGCTGGGAGGGATTAGGGGCAGGAGGAGAAGGGGACGACCGAGGATGAGATGGCTGGATGGCATCACAGACTCGATGAACGCGAGTCTGAGTGAACTCCCGGAGTTGGTGATGGACAGGGAGGCCTGGCGTGCTACGATTCATGGGGTTGCTGAGTCAGACATGAGTGAGCGACTGAATTGAACTGAACTGAAACAGCGTAAGAGAAAACTTGGGGAGATAAAAGGAACATTCTGCATCATGGTTTGGGTGATGATTACACAAATGTATTTATTAAAATTGATTAAATTATATACTTATGGTTTGTGGATCACAATGCATGTAAATTTTACCCTAATAGAAGCATTTTAAAATTTGTCTTTTAATAAAATTAGGTTGGAGAACACCAAACTGACCAAAATGAAACAGGTTTCCTTCTTGAGAGAAGAAAGGCTTCTCTCTGAGAGACTTTGCAGAGACTTTAAGATAAATATGCATTGTAAGTGTTGATTACAGAACATAGTCTTTATTATTGTCCTGAGTTATTTGTCTGTGGAATTGCTTTTTTTCCTTCCAGAGCATCTTGAAGCTCATGTTCTGCAGAAAATCCTTTTGGAAGTGCTGCCCTAATGGCATCTTCCATCAGAGGAGATAGTTGCCTGGGCAACACTGCAGGAGGAAAAATGCAAAGTGACCACCCTGTCTGATAGGATCCAGGTTGGAAACCAATTCGCTTCAGCGATGAGAAATCTTAGCCATCAAATTTTTGCAACTCATACATTTTTTATTCCTGTAACACATGGCTGTAAATAATGTACGACCACTTCCTCTTTTACCAAGAACTCTTGGCTTATATCTACAGATAGTACCAGAGAACTATTGCATTTTACATTTCCATTCATGGAAATCCATCCAACTGAACTGTTGCCTCAAAGTGGAATTATTTATATTTAGACCATAAGTGATGTTGTACCCTTCAAGGCCCAGCTCAAGTGCCACCTTCATGAATCCTTTATAAAGAATTTTCAGATTCTCTACAAACTGGAGCCATCTTTTTTTCCCCCTCTAAGCATCTCTTTTTTCTTAGTTTTTAGTATTTTTCTCTCTTTTATTGGCACGATTTGAATGGTTTACATATTCCTCTAGAGATACAGAAGCTGTATCTCTCTAGTAGACAACTAACATATAGAGTACATTCTTAATTCTTATTAAAACAGTGAATGAGCACTTGATGTGATTATTTTAACAGAGGAGTTTCAATGTCTGGAATCAGAACTGCTTATTCTCTGGAATCCGGGAACTGCTTTTTCTGTGCTCACTTTGGCAGCACATATACTAAAACAGGAAACTTTTTTTCTATGTTATTTTATAGCACCAGTTCTCCACAGAGTGGCCCAGATAAAATTAAATACCTGGTTTGTGTCTCTCATGTAATTCAACTAGCTGCTTCATCTTGAGGGATAAGCTCCCTGCTATTTCTAAAGATCAGTGACATGGCTTGATAATTCACTGTTGTTATTGTTCAGTTGCTAACTTGTGTCCAACTCTTTGCAACCCCATGGACTGCAGCATGCCAGGCTCCTCTGTCCTCCACTATCTCCTGGAGTTTGCTCAAATTCATGTCCATTGTGTCAGTGATGGTATCTAACCATGAGCACCAAAAAATTGATGCTTTTAAACTGGTACTGGAGAAGATTCTTAAGAGTCCCTTGGACTGCAAGGATATCAAACCAGTCAATCCTAAAGAACATCAGTCCTGAATATTCATAGAAAGGACTGCTGCTGAAGCTCCAACACTTTGTCCACTTGATGCCAAGATCTGACTCATTGGGAAAGACCTTGATACTGGGAAAGACTGAAGGCAAAGGGAGAAGGGGCAGCAAGGGGTAATAATTCATGGTCTCACACAATTATTTTATATGAATCAGCAACCATAGTCAGAAAGTTGATAGATATTTACATAACATCTACTTTGTAAATGACATAAGATGAGGTAATGTGAATGACCAAATATATTATGAAATGAGTCAATTTATCATATCATCAAACTTGAGCAAATATAATGTAAATGCTGCTCTTAGATATGTCAAAAAATGCATTTGTGAACTCTTATTTAAACCTTTCATTTTTCCAATGGGAATATAACTGCATGGCTATGCTAAGTTAGTGAAATTCCATAAATAAGCATGTGGAGTAAAACTTCAGTCTTCAGCTAAAATTAGAGAATTAGACCACCTCTTCCACTTAATACATGTGAAAATGAGACCAGAAGTTAGGTGATATATGTAATGTCATGACATTATTTAAGCAGAGAGACATATCTAGAATTCAAAGTATTGGATGCCTAATTCAATTTTTTTCAACTCATTTATACTGTTTCTTTAAAAAAATAATTTATCTATATCTGCAATTAACCTGTGAATTCTATGCACTTGAAAAATTGAAGATGTTCAGTTACCATTGTACTATTTTCCCCACATGTAACCCCTAGTCCTCCTAAGACTGTTTTAAGGAAAGTAATCTACTATTACAAATTTAAGAGTAGCAAAACATCCTTTAGAAATAAAAGCTATTGAGGAAGCTTACCACTAACACATAGGCAAAACAGAATCCTAAGCGTTTAATAAAAATCAAAAGAGAAGGCTTAAGAAGTAAACAATGAGGATGGGAGAGATATTGCAAGAACACACAGCTGGGCACTAATTACCCCTCAGTGGGGAGTTGGGGTGCCTGTGGGGTGGGGCAAAAAGAACACATCTCACTGTATTTGCTTAAATTCTGTGTCCTAGCATTAGTTCAGTTCAGTAGCTCAGTCGTGTCTAACTCTTTGCATTACTTACTCAAAATATAAAGCAAAAAAGTATTGGCATTTTAATCATTAAAAAAGTAACAATTATATAACCCATCTCTGTAAAGCTACAATAATTATGCATCTCAGTCTCACAAGCAGTAAGTAATAACATGGAAACCACATAGACAAATAGACCTAATAGTTCTCTGTGCTGTTGATAACAACATCCCCCTGGCCATTAGTGCCTTTTTTTTCTCTCTCTCCCATTAATTGGACACATTTTACGAATAGTAAAATAGTAAAATAGTAAAGATTGATCTTTACTATTCCCTCTGTCAGGAATCTGTTCCTCTAAACCTCCACATGGCTGATTCTTTCTATTAACTCAGGCAAAAGGTCAAATGACAACCCAATATAAAGCAACATATTTTGAAAGTGTTTCTCCCATTTTCTACCACACTCCACCTATCCATATTTATCATATCATCCTGTTTTATTTTCTTTCTACTAGCACTGAACTCTGATATAATCTTTAACCAAAGTTTGCTTTTTAAAATTATTTTTTATTGAAGAATAATTGCTTTACAGAATTTTTCTGTTTTCTGTCAAACTTCAACATGAATCAGTTATAGGTATACATATATCCCTTCCCTTTAGGAATTCCCTCCCATCTCCCTCTCCATCCCATCCCTTTAAGTTGCTACAGAGCTCCTGTTTGAGTTTCCTGAGCCATACAGCAAATTCCCATTGGCTATCTACTTTACCTATGGTGTTGGAGAAGACTCTTGAGAATCCCTTGGACTGCAAGGAGATCCAACCAGTCCATTCTGAAGGAGATCAACCCTGGGATTTCTTTGGAAGGAATGATGCTAAAGCTGAAACTCCAGTACTTTGGCCACCTCATGTGAAGAGTTGACTCACTGGAAAAGACTCTGATGCTGAGAGGGACTGAGGGTAGGAGGAGAAGGGGACAAAAGAGGATGAGATGGCTGGATGGCATCACTGACTCGATGAACTTGAGTCTGAGTGAACTCCGGGAGTTGGTGATGGACAGGGAGGCCTGGCGTGCTGCGATTCATGGGGTCGCAAAGAGTCGGACACGACTGAGCGACTGAACTGAACTGAAGTGAATGTGAGTTTCCATTTTACTCTTTCCATACATCTCACCATCTCCCTCCCTTTCTCCATGTCCATAAGTCTAATCTCTCCCTTTCCCCATGTCCATAAGTCTATTCTCTCTTTTTCCCCACTGCTGCCCTATAAATAAATTCCTCAGTACCATTTTTCTAGATTCCGTATATATGTGTTAAAATATGGTCTTTATCTTTCCCCTTTCTGACTCACTTCACTCTGCATAATAGGTTCCAGGTTCATCCACCTGATTAGAACTGACTCAAATGTGTTCCTTTTTATGGCTGAGTAATATTCCATTGTGTATATATATATCACAACTTTATCCTTTCATTTGTCAATGGACATCTAGGTTGCATCCACATTCTAACTATTGTAAATAGTGCTGCAGTGAACAATGGGATACATGTGTCTCTTTCAATTTTGGTTTCCTCAAGGTATATGCCATATACCATGTCATATGGTGGTTTTATTACTACTTTTTAAGGAATCTCCATACCATTTTCCATAGTGGCCGTATCAATTTACATTCCCACCAAAAATGCAAAAAGTTTCTCTTTTCTTTACACCTTTTCCAGCATTTATTGTTTGTAGACTTTTGATGAGGGCCATTCTGAAAGGTGTGAGGTGATATCTCATTGTAGTTTTGATTTGCATTTCTCTAATAATGAGGGATGTTGAGCATCTTTTCATGTGTTAGCCATCTGTATGTCTTCTTTGGAGAAATATCTGTTTAGGTCTTTTTCCCACTTTTTGATTGGGTTGTTTGTTTTTCTGCTATTGAGCTGTATGAGCTGCATGCATATTTTGGGAATTAATCCTTTGGCAGTGGTTTCACTTGCTATTATTTTCTCTCATTTTGAGGGTTGTCTTTTCACCTTGCTTATAGTTTCCTTTGTGTGAAAAAGCTTTAAAGTTTCATCAGGTCCCACTTGTTTATTTTGTTTTTATTTCCATTACTCTAGGAGGTGGGTCATAGAGGATCTTGCTTAGATTTATGTCATCTAGTGTTCTGCCTATGTTTTCCTCTAACAGTTTGACTGTTTCTAGTCTTGCATTTAGGTCATTAATCCATTTTGAGTTTATCTTTGTGTATGGTGTTAGGAGGAGAAGGCAATGGCAGCCCACTCCAGTACTCTTGCCTGGAGAATCCCATGGATGGAGGAGCCTGGTAAGCTTTGGTCCATGGGGTCGCGAGGAGTCTGACATGACTGAGCGACTTCACTTTCACTTTTCACTTTCACGCACTGGAGAAGGAAATGGCAACAAACTCCAGTGTTCTTGCCTGGAGAATCCCAGGGATGGGGGAGCCTGGTGGGCTGTCGTCTATGGGGTCACACAGAGTTGGACACGACTAAAGTGACTTAGCAGCAGCAGCAGCATGCTGTTAAGAAGTATTCTCACTTCATTCTTTTATAGGTAGCTGTCCGTTTTCCCCCAGCACCACTTATTTAAGAGGCTGTCTTTGCCCATTGTATATTCTTGCCTCCTTTGTCAAAAATAAGGTATCCATGGGTGCATGGGTTTATATCTGGCCTATCTTGTTCCGTTGGTCTATATTTCTGTTTTTGTGCCAGTACCATACTGTCTTGATGACTGTAGCTTCGTAGTATAACCTGGAAGCCAGGAAACTTGATTCCTCCAACTTCATTCTTCATTCTCAAGACTGTTTCAGCTATTTGGGTTCTTTTTTGTTTCCATATGAATAGTGGAATTTTTTGTTCTAGTTCTGTGATAAATGCCATTGATAATTTGATAGGGATTGCATTAAATTGGCAGACTGCATTTGGTAGTATCATCATTTTCACAATATTGATTCTTCCTACCCTGGAATATGGACTATCTCTCCATCTGTTTATGTCATTTTTGATTAGTGTCTTATAATTTTCTGTGTACAGTACTTTTTTCTCCTTAGGTACATTTATTCCTAGATATTTAATTCTTTTTGTTATAGTGGTAAATGGAATTGATTCCTTAATTTCTCTTTCTCACTTTTCATTGTTAGTATATAGAAATGCAAGTGATTTCTGTGTATTCATGTTGTATTCTGCAAGTTTACTAAATTCACTGATTAGCTCTAGTAATTTTCTGATACTATCTTTAGGGTGTTCTATGTACAGTATCATGTCATCTCCAAACAGTGAGAGATTTACTTCTTCTTTTCCAGTCTGGATTCCACTTAATTCTTTTTCTTCATTGATTTCTATAACTAGGACTTTCAGAACTATATCGAATTATAATGGATAAAGCGGACACCCTTGTCTTGTTCCTGATATTAGTGGGAATGTTTTTAGTTTTTCACCATTTAGAATAATGTTTGCTGTATGCTTATCATTGAGAATAATGTTTGCTGTATGCTCATCATAATGGCCTTTATTATGTTGAGGTAGCTTCCTTCTATGTACATTTTTAAGCAAGAGAGTTCCAGAAAAACATCTATTTCTGCTTTGACTATGCCAAAGCCTTTGACTGTGTGGATCACAAAAACTATGGAAAATTCTGAAAGAGATAGGAATACCAGACCACCTTACCTGCCTCTTGAGAAATCTGTATGCAGGTAAGGAAGCAACAGTTAGAACTGGACATGGAACAACAGACTGGTTCCAAATAGGAAAAGGAGTACGTCAAGACTGTATATTGTCACCCTGCTTATTTAACTTATATGCAGAGTACCTCATGAGAAACGCTGGACTGGAAGAAGGACAAATTGGAATCAAGATTGCCAGGAGAAATACCAATAATCTCAGATATGCAGATGACACCACCCTTACGGCAGAAAGTGAAGAGGAACTACAAAGCCTCTTATGAAAGTGAAAGAGGAGAGTGAAAAAGTTGGCTTAAAGCTCAATATTCAGAAAATGAAGATCATGGCGTCCGGTCCCTTCACTTCATGGGAACTAGATGGGGAAACAGTGGAAACAGTGTCAGACTTTATTTTGGGGGCTCCAAAATCACTGCAGGTGGTGACTGCAGCCATGAAATTAGAAGATGCTTACCCCTTGGAAGAAAAGTTATGACCAACCTAGATAGTATATTCAAAAGCAGAGACATCACTTTGCCGACTAAGGTCCTTCTATTCAAAGTTATAGTTTTTCCTGTGGTTATGTATGAATGTGAGAGTTGGACTGTGAAGAAGGCGGAGCACCAAAGAATTGATGCTTTTGAACTGTGGTGTTGGAGAAGACTCTTGAGAGTCCCTTGGACTGCAAGGAGATCCAACCAGTCCATTCTGAAGGAGATCAACCCTGGGATTTCTTTGGAAGGAATGATGCTAAAGCTGAAACTCCAGTACTTTGGCCACCTCATGCGAAGAGTTAACTCATTGGAAAAGACTCTGATGCTGGGAGGGATTGGGGGCAGGAGGAGAAGGGGACGACCGAGGATGAGATGCCTGGATGGCATCACGGACTCAGTGGACATGAGTCTGAGTGAACTCCGGGAGATGGTGATGGACAGGGAGGCCTGGCGTACTGCGATTCATGGGGTCGCAAAGAGTCGGACTTGACTGAGCAACTGAACTGACTGAACTGAACATAAATAGGTGCTGAATTTTGTCAAAGGCTTTTTCTGCATTTATTGAGATTATCATATGGTTTTTATCTTTGAATTTGTTTATATGGTGTATCACATAGATTGATTTGTGTATATCGAAGAATCCTTGCATCCCTGGAATAAACCCAACTTGATTATGGTGTATGAGCTTTTGATGTGCTGCTGAATTCTGTTTGCTAAAATTTTGTTGAGGATTTCTGCATCTATGTTCATCAGTAATATTGGTCTGTACTTTTCTTTTTCTGTGTTGGCTTTGTTCAGGTTTTGGTATCAGGGTTACGGTGGCCTCATAGAATGAGTTTAGAAGTGCTCCTTCCTTTGCAACATTTTGAAAGAGTTTTAGAAGGATAGGAAGTAGCTCTTCTCTCAATGTGTGACAGAATTTTCCTGTGAAGTCATCTGGCCCTGGGCTTTTATTTTGGGGAGATTTTTTATCACAGCTTCAGTTTCAGTGCTTGTAATTGGGTTGTTCATAATTTCTATTTCTTTCTGGTTCCATCTTGAAAGATTGAACTTTTCTAAGAATCTGTCCATTTCTTCCAGGTTATCTATTTTATTGCCATATAGTTGTTCATAATAGTCTCTTATAATCCTTTGTATTTCTGCATTGTCTGTTGTAACCTCTCTTTTTCCATTTCTAATTTTGTTGATTCTTTTCTTCTTGATGAGGCTGGCTAAGGGTTTGTCAATTTTATCTTCTCAAAGAAACAGCTTTTATTTTTATTAATCTTTACTATTATTTCTTTCATTTATTTCTGCTCAGATCTTTATAATTTATTTCCTTCTAGTAATTTTGGTATTTTTTTTTCTTCTTTTCCCAGTTGCTTTAGCTACACAGTTAGGTTGTCTATTTGATGTGTTTCTTTTTTCTTCTTCTTTATTTTTTCATTTTTTTAAAACTTTACAATATCATATTGGTCTTGCCATACACTGACATGAATTTACCACAGGTGTACATGTGTTTCTTGTTTCTTGAGTTAGGATTGCATTGCTATAAACTTCCCTCTTAGAACTGCTTTTGCTGCATCCCATAGGTTTTGAATTGTCATGTTTTCATTGTCATTTGTTTCTAGAATTTTTTTAATTTCTTCAGTAAACTTTTGGTTATTCAGAAATGTGTTGTTTAATCTCCATGTGTTTGTATTTCTTATAGTTTTTTTCTTTTAATTGATATCTAGTTCCATAGCATTGTTGTCAGAGAAGATGCTTGATACAATTTCAATTTCCTTAAATTTACTGAAGTTTGATTTGTACCCAAGATGTGGTCTGTCCTGGAGAATGTTTCATGTGCACATGAGAATAAGTTGTATTCTTCTGCATTTGGATGGAATACCCTGAAAGTATCAATGAGATCCATCTCATCTAATGTACCATTTCAGACTTGTGCTTCCTTATTAATTTTCTGTTTTGACTGTCTGCCCATTGGTGTGAGTAGGGTGTTAAAGTCTCCTACTATTATTGTGTTACTGTCAATTTCTCCTTTTATGTCTGTTAGTGTTTGTCTTATGCATTGAGGTACTCCTATATTGGGTGCATAGATATTTACAATTGTTATATCTTCCTCTTGGATTGATCCATTGATCGTTATGTAGTGTCCTTCCTTATCTCTTGTAATCTTCTTTATTTTAAGGTCTATTTTGTCTGATATGAGGATTGCTATTCCAGGTTTGTTTGTTTGGTTTTGTTTTTTTTTTTTGCTTCCCATTTGCATGGAATATATTTTTCCATCCTCTCACTTTCAGTCTACATGTGTCTTGAGGTCTGGAGTGGGCTTCTTGTAGACAAAATAATATATATGGATCTTGTTTTTGTATCCATTCAGCCAGTCTGTGTCTTTTGGTCGGAGCATTTAATCCATTTACATTTAAAGTAATTATTGATATATATGTTCTTATTGCCATTTTCTAATTGCCTGTGGTTGATTTTGTAGATCTCTTCTCTTCTGTTGTATTTCTTGACTATATAAGTCCATTTAACATTTGTTGTAAACCTGGTTTGGTGGTACTGAATTCTCTTAACTTTTGCTTGCCTGAAAAGCTCTTTATTTCTCCATAAATTTTGAATGAGATCCTCGTTGGGTACAGTAATCTTAGTTGTAGGTTTTTCCCTTTCAGTACTTTAAATATACCCTGCCATTCCCTTCTGGCATTCAGAGTTTCTGCAGAAAGATCAGCTGTTAGGCATATGGAGTTTCCTTATATGTGACTTGTTGCTTTTCCCTTACTGCTTTAAATCTTCTTTATTTTTGTTAAGCCTTTATTCATTTGATTAGTAAGTGTCTTGGTCTGTTTCTCCTTGGGTTTATCCTGTGTGGGACTCTTTGTGCCTCTTGGACTTGATTGACTATTTCCTTTTCCATGTTGGGGAAATTTTCAACTATAATCTTTTCAAAACTTTTCTCATACCTCTTTCTTTTTCTAACTTCTTCTTCTGAGAACCCTATAATTCAAATGTTGGTGTGTTTGATATGGTACCAGAAGTCTCTGAGACTATCCTCAGCTCTTTTCATTCTTTTTACTTTAGTCTGCTCTTCAGAAGTTATTTCACCATTTTATCTTCCAGCTCACTGATTTGTTCTTCTGCATCAGATATTCTGCTATTGTTTCATTCTAGAGAATTTTTAACTTCAGTAATTGTGTTGTTTGTTTCTGTATGCTTATTCTTTAACTCTTCTAGGTCTTTGTTAATTGATTCTTGCATTTTCTCCATTTTGTTTTCAAGGTTTTTGGTCATCTTTGCTATCTTTATTCTGAATCCTTTTTCAGGTAATTTTCCTATTTCCTCTTCATTTATTTGGACTTCTGTGTTTCTAGCTTGCTCCTTCATTTATGCAGTATTTCTCTGCCTTTTCATTTTTTTTTTTTTTTAAGTAACTGTGTTTGAGGTCTCCTTTTCCCAGGCTTCAAATAAAGTTGAATTCTTTCCTTAAAGAAGGTTGAATTCTTTCCTCCTTTTGGTTTCTACCCTTCTAAGTTTAGCCCAGTGGTTTGTGTGAGTTTTATATAAGGTGAGATTTGTGCTGAGTTTTTATATGTTTGTTTGTTTCTCCTCTGATGGGCAAGGCTGAGTGAGGTGGCACTCCTGTCTTCTGATAATTGGCTTTGTATTTTTGTTTTGCTTGTTTAGATGAGGCATCCTCCACTGGGTGCTACTGGTGGTTGGGTGATGCTGGGTCTTGTACTGAAGTGGTTTCCTTTGTGTGAGTTCTCACTATTTGATACTCCCTACCTGCCTCTTGAGAAACCTATATACAGCTCAGGGACTGTTAGAACTGGACATGGAACAATAGACTGGTTCCAAATAGGAAAAGGAGTACGTCAAAGCTGTATATTGTCACCCTGCTTACTTAACTTCTATGCAGAGTACATCATGAGAAATGCTGGGCTGGAAGAAGCACAAGCTGGAATCAAGATTGTCGGGAGAAATATCAATCATTTCAGATATGCAGATGACACCACCCTTATGGCAGAAAGTGAAGAGGAACTAAAAGCCTCTTGATGAAAGTGAAAGAGGAGAGTGAAAAAGTTGGCTTAAAACTCAACATTCAGAAAACGAAGATCATGGCATCTGGTCCCATCACTTCATGGGAAACAGATGGGGAAACAGTGGAACAGTATCAGACTTTATTTTTTGAGTTCCAAAATCACTGCAGATGGTGATTGCAGCCATGAAATTAAAAGACATTGACTCCTTGGAAAAAAGTTATGACCAACCGAGATAGCATACTAAAAGCAGAGACATTACTTTGCCAACTAAGGTCCATCTAGCCAAGCCTATGGTTTTTCCAGTGGTCATGTATGGATGTGAGAGTTGGACTATGAAGACAGCTGAGCACCAAAGAATTGATGCTTTTGAACTGTGGTGTTGGAGAAGACTCTTGAGAGTCCCTTGGACTGCAAAGAGATCCAATCAGTCCATCCTAAAGGAGATCAGTCTTGGGATTTTTTTGGAAAGAATGATGCTGTGCTGAAACTCCAGTACTCTGGCCACCTCACGCGAAGAGTTGACTCACTGGAAAAGACCCTGATGCTGGGAGGGATTGGGGGCAGGAGGATAAGGGGACGACAGAGGATGAGATGGCTGCATGGCATCACTGACTTGATGGACACGAGTCTGAGTGAACTCTGGGAGTTGTTGATGGACAGGGAGGCCTGGTGTGCTGCGATTCATGGGGTCGCAAAGAGTCAGACATGAGTGAGTGACTGAATTGAACTGAACTGAACTGAGGGTTAGTTATCTGGTAGTTTAGGTTCTTGGAGTCAGTGCTCCCACTCCAAAGGTTCAGGGTTTGAAATCTGGTCAGAATGAAGATTCCACATGTGATTTGTTATGGCCTTGTGTCCCTCTGATTCTTCTTCAGTGAATCAATCATGCTGTCACCAGATGCTCACAGCCTTCCCCATTCCAGTTCCTCAACACCTTAAATATACCATCTTCAGCTAAAGACAAGCGAGGTTTTGGGGGTTGGGGGTGCATGTGTCCAAAGCTGGCTTTTTAATTTCTGGTTTTCTCTACCATAAAATACCACACTATTTACAATAGCCAGGACATAGAAGCAACCTAAATGTCCATCAACAGAAGAATGGATAAAGAAGACAAGGCACATGTGTGCAAGGAACTGCTACTCAGCCATAAAAGGAGCAAAATGGGATCATTTGCAGAGATGTGGATGGACCTAGATTCTTTCATACAGACTGAAATCAGTGGTCAGAAAGAGAAAAGCAAATATTGTATATTAATGCATATATGTAGAATTTAGAAAAATGGTACAGATCAACCTATTTGCAGGGCAGAAATAGAGACTGAGATGTAAGGAACAGACATGCAGACATAGGGGAGGGAAGGAAAATGTGGGACAAACTGGGAGAGTAGCATTGACATACATGCATTACCATGTGTAAAATGGCTAGCTAGTGGGAACCTGCTGTGTAGCACAGGGAGCTTAGCTCGGTGCTCTGTGATGACCTTGAGGGTCGGAAGGAGAGGGGGGCAGGTTCAAGAGGGAGGTGATATATATATACTTATAATTGATTCACTTTTTTGTACAGCAGAAATCAAAATATTGTAAAGCAATACTCCAGTAAATATATAAGTACATATATTTCAATTAATACACAGTCCATAGGGTTGCACAAAGCTAGACATGACTGAAGTGACTTAGCATGCATGTGTACATATAGTGAGAGATTTTTATTATTTACTGCTGTAGGTCTAGTTCCTTGTACACTGCCTGGCACATAATAGATGTTTGGTAAGTATTTGCCAAAGGAATATCCTGTTTCACATTCTGTCCTGTATTACTTGCTAATCATTTCATTCTTTACCTTCTCAACTAAATTTCAATTTCCTTATAGCTAAGAACCATGATTCATATTTCATCTTATAGCAAATTTGTCATCTATAAAGTATTGATTGATCAGAGATTGGGACTCTTATGCAAGATGGCAGATAACAGGGAAATACAAACAGGTGGGATCTTAGATGAGTTTGGGGAACAACCTAATTTAACTGCCTCCATATGTCCAGAACAGGTAATGACTTTCCCCATCACTTAACACAGAGGCAATATACACCCCTCCTCTGCAGTATCCACAGAAATCCAAAAGTCAATACTGGTCAATGTCTGAGGTTCCTTGCTACCCAGAGAGTTTTTACTAAGGGAATAAAATAATTCATTAAATGTAAATTCTTCTATTCTACCTGCTTTGCATCTAGGTAAGTCTTCCTTGCAAAGAGCTCAAATAAGTGGAAACAGCTCTATTTAACATGGAGTATAGTATATATCTCACACAGTCCAAATGAAATGAAATGAAAACTCGTAGGAGTTGTTCTAAAAATCTCTCTTGGCAGCATGGCATACAGACTTAAAAAAAAATGTAGATAGAGTTAGTGGAAATGAAAGTTGGGTTGCTCATTTAGTCTCTGCAATTTAAATGCTTGGTAGTTCAGGGAAGAGGCTGAGATAGCCTAAGAGAAGTGCTTGCCTTGCCATCTCAGGGATCTACAGTCACGGTGAATGGAGAAAGCCAGAAACTCAAGTCAGTCCTCCCTGAAAGGTCTCTAGTAAGCAATACTAGTAGTTGCATGTAAGAAGGACTTGTATGATTTCTTCAAATAATAAACAAATATTTATAGAGTACCCACTAGGTAAATGCCAGGCTAATACCATGAAAACCAAAGACAAATCCCTGTCTTCCCAGATCGGTTATGGAGATAGGGCAGTAAAGTAGTATCATCAAAACAGTGTAATGGAGCTCTGGTGAGTTTAAGATCTGTGAAAACACCAAAGAAAGATACCCAACCTTATTTTGGAAGATCAAAGCATGTTTGTCAAGGAAATGATATTCTCTTGGAGATGTTCTTTGGACTGCCAGGTGGCTCAGTGGTAAAGAATCCACATGCCAATGCAGGAGACATGGGTTCAATCCCTGGGTCAGAAAGATCCCATGGAGAAGGGACATGGCAGCTCACTCCAGCATTTTTGCCTGGCAAAAACTATGGACAGAGGAGTCTGCCGGGCTATAGTCTATAGCATTGCAAAGAGCTGGCCATGACAATAGCTAGGAAAAGTAGTCCAGACTCAAAGAACAAAATGTACCAAAGCCTAAATTCAGAGAAAGAATGGAGTGTGATAGACATTTAAATAAATAATACAGGTGAATTATGGAGCATACAAGACCCTGAAAACAGAGCCATGATCTGTTCTGTTGTTTATTTGCTAAATCAGGTCCAACCTTTTTGTGATCCCATGGACTGTAGCCTGCCAGGCTCCTCTGTCCATAGGATTTCTCAGGCAAGAATAATAGAGTGGGTTACCATTTCCTTCTCCAGGGGGTCTGTTCAACCCAGGGATCAAACCCACATCTCCTGCACTGGCAGGCTGGTTCTTTACCACAGAACCACCAGGGAAATCTGATCTGTTCTGTAACTTTTTTTAATTAGGAAAAAAGTCTATCATTTTGGGTTTTTAGAAGTCTTTATTGGTCTATGGCCAAGGAACAGCTTAGATCCTGAAAGAAAAGTACGAGGGTGTTCTCTAAGCATGTCGTTCATATATTCCCCTAACACCCTTCCACCAAGTCCCCCCTTGTGACACAGCTGATAGCACAGACCCAAGCTGTCTAGGGGCATCATCCCACTACAGTCATCTCCAAATTCTTTGCCTCTCTGTCAAATCTTATTTCCTTAGCTGAGGGCTTTAATCTCCTACCCCCTCCTCTCTCTCCATTGCACCTGCTACACTGAAGAAACACCAACTTCTCACCAAGAGCAGCTTCAGTTACTTGATTTCTGCTAATATGCAGGATTAACATGTAAAATGCTGTGAATCGGGTATAATCCATCACACCATCAGACGCTGGCCTGGCTGTAATGCACACGTTATGGAGAGTGACATTATTAATTAAGCCACATTTCAGGAGCACCGCCACATCAAGGAGAAAAGGCCAATGCTATGACTCACCATCTGTGGATTTTTATTTCAGAACCACAGCCTGGCTGTCAATCTTCTCAGGGAACATACAGCTTGGCAGGGTCCACTCTTCCAGGACAAGTATCAGGGAAGCTTTTCTCCATGTGGGAGAAAAGCAGGCTGACTTTGGGTCAAGCCTGCTGTGGGGAGACTGCAGCATTGCACTTGTTGGGAAACCAGACAAGGCATTGGGAGAAGGCAGCGGCAACCCACTCCAGTACTCTTGCCTGGAGAATCCCATGGATGGTGAAGCATGGTAGGCTGCAGTCCATGGGGTCGAGAAGAGTCAGATATGACTGAGCGACTTCCCTTTCACTTTCCACTTGCATGCATTGGAGAAGGAAATGGCCACCCACTCCAGTGTTCTTGCCTGGAGAATCCCAGGGATGGGGGAGCCTGGTGGGCCGCTCTGTGGGGTCACAGATTCGGACACAACTGAAGCGACTTAGCAGCAGCAGCAGCAGCAGCAGCAGACAAGGCATTTGTACTCAAGCAGTGAACATCCACTCAGCAGAGTAAGAGTGTCTACACTATTTAAGGTGGCCAGGGAGGCAACAAAGTGAGGTGCAAAGAACTCAAGCATAGATGTTTTGGAGCCTGGACTTCAGTTCCAGCTCAGCATTTCCTTACTCTGAAACTTGCTCTCCACTTTCTCTACCCAGATGGCCACTCAGCTACCTCTCAGCACTGACATTCTCTGACAGGCTCATCATCTTGGTCACAGCTCTACAATATGAAGAGCCTCCATGACCATCTCCTCTGCTGCTAAAGACCTCCCTTTCCCACTTGCCTTCATAGTTTTGGTTTCCTAGGGCCCGAGTGGGGCTCCCTGGTAGCTCAACTGTTAAAGAATTCACCTGCAAAGCAGGAGACCTTAGATTCAATTCCTGGGTTTGGAAGATCCCCTGGAGAAGGGATAGGCTACCCACTCCATTATTCTTGGGCTTCCCCGGTGGGTCAGAATCCACCTGCAAGGCAGAAGACCAGGGTTTGATCCCTGGGTTGGGAAGATCCCCTGGAGAAGGGCATGGCAACCCACTCTAGTAGTCTTCTCTGGAGAATTTCCATGGACAGAGGAGTATGACAGCCTACAGCCCACAGGGTCACAAAGAGTCGGACATGACTGAGTGACTAAAAACAGCACAGCACAGGGCCAGAGTAAGAAAGCAAAAGCAGAAGCCATTCCAGAACGCAGGAAACTGGGGTAGGTATACTGACCACGTGATGTCCATTAATCTCATAGGTAGATGTTATATGACCTCTTAAAGTAGTTCACAAAAGCAATCTTTTACAAAGGTTATATAAGATAATTTCCCAATTTCCTTTCAAACATCATGGAACAACCAATGTCCTAGCTACCAGGACTTATCAGATAATTGGGTCTGAAAATGATATCTCATTGTTCAGCAGAAATATTTGTCCTTCACAGTATCACAGGAGCCTTGGGAAATTTTGATGCTTTATTATTGACAATACTAGTAACCAGGGTCTCAGGGGTCAGTAAACTCTAGCTTGTGGACCAAATGAGTACCACAGCCTATAAGACTTTAAAGAAACAAAAAATGACAGACACTACTGCACATACAAAGCTTAAAATATTTACTCTCTGGCACTTTACAGTAAATGTCTACTAACCATTGAACTAGAAGAAATTTGAGACTTTCATTACTTAAAACTTATATAGCGGCTATAAAGTTAGAGCCTTCTTTCATTCTTAACTCATTTCTAAGCAAATGGCTAAGAAACTTGCCCAAAGAAAAGCACCCTGAAGCTCCTTCTTGAAACAAAAAAGAATTAAAGTTAGAAGCAAGCTGTAAAAGGAAAAGTCATATCAGAGAATCAATAACATCAGTTGGGAGATGGGGATGAGTTATCCAGGTGAAGAGAAGAAAATGTTCAGAAGTATGAAAGAACATAGGGAATTTGAGAAAATCCAAGTGGTCCAGGTAAGGTCAGAGTACAAGGGGAATATGAATGAGACTTAAGGCTAAACAAGTAAAGAAAAGTTGAAAATGAAAGAATTTATACACAGAAAAGCATCTAGACCTTATCCTGAGGACACTAGGGAGCAACTGGAACAAGAGTCCAGTGCTATCCTTAATATTTATCTCTAAGCCCAAAGCATCTGCAGACTAACAAGTCAGACCCCATCCTGAATGTGAAGTTGTAATGGTGGTTTTTGAGTGGGAAACAGGAGATGTTATTGGATCTCAGCTCCAATAGCTCCTCAGAGACCTTCCAAGATCCATAAAGCATCCATTTTCCCTCTCACACGGTCCTAAGGCCCTCAGGCGAGTTCAGACACTTCAGATAGAATTAGGGATATCAGCAAAAATACCCTCAAAATAAAAATCTGAGACTCAGGAGAATCTCCTAGGGAAACATATTTCGACAAAACACACACCAAAAGAAATAGCACATTGCTTGCTGTCAAGAAATGGTTATCGCATTGACCACTGTGGGACTAGAAGGAAGAGGTTATTTCATTTATCATGTATCTAGGTGAAGGTGGGGGCGGAGGTGGGAAGAAAAAGACTTTACTCAATAAACTGCTGTGTCAAAATATATGGATTTTGCCTCCTCACAATTTGCCTTCAGACTGTTGAACCCATACCTTTTGACAAGACTTCAGCAAGCTCCTCTGTACTGCTCTGCACCATTTTCTACTAAATAACTAGTCACCCACAAAACTCAGCAGAGACCTCAGGAAAAAAACAGGAAAAGAGAAAAAACAAGACACACACCTGCACTTTTTTTGTAAGGGCCTTTAGAAAGTCATAAGCCTGCATTCCTGGGTCTCTCACAGTTCATTTCAGTCGTTCAGTCATGTCTAACTCTTTGTGACCTCATGGACTGCAGCACACAAGGGCTCCCTGTCCATCACAAACTCCTGGAGCTTACAAAAACTCATTTCCATTGAGTCGGTGATGCCATCCAACCATCTCATCCTCTGTTATCCCCTTCTCCTCCCGCCTTCAATCTTTCCCAGCATCAGAGTCTCTTCCAAGGAGTCAGTTCTTCAAATCAGGTGGTCAAAGTATTGGAGCTTCAGCATCAGTCCTTCCAATGAATATTCAGGACTGATTTCCTTTAGGATGGACTGGTTTGATCTCCCTGCAGTCCAAGGGACTCTCAAGAGTCTTCTCCAACACCACAGTTCAAAAGCATTAATTCTTTGGAGCTCAGTTTTCTTTATAGTCCAACTCTCACATCCATATATGACTACTGGAAAAAACCATAGCTTTGACTAGATGGACCTTTGTTGGCAAAGTAATGTCTCTTTTTAATATGCTGTCTAGGTTGGTCATAACTTTTCTTCCAAGGAGTAAGCGTCTTTTAATTTCATGGCTGCAGTCACCGTCTGCAGTGACTTTGGAGACCAAAAAAATAAAGTTTGTCACTGTTTCCATTGTTTTCCCATCTATTTCCCATGAAATGATAGGGCCAGATGCCATGATATTAGTTTTCTGAATGCTGAGTTTTAAACCAACTTTTTCACTCTCCTCTTTCACTTTCATCTAGAAGCTCTTTAGTTCTTCTTCACTTTCTGCTGTGAGGGTGGTGTCATCTGCATATCTGGAGAAGAAAATGGTGACCCACTCCAGTATTCTTGCCTGGAGAAGCCCAAGGAGGGAGGAGCCTGCTAGGCTATAAGTAATGGGGTCACTAAGAGTCAGATACGACTGAGCAACTTCACTTTCACTTTTCACTTTCATGCATTGGAGAAGGAAATGGAAACCTGTTCCAGTATTCTTGTCTGGAAAATCCCAGGGACAGAGAAGCCTGGTGGGCTATTGTCTATGTGTTCACACAGAGTCAGACATTACTGAAGAGACTTAGCAACAGCAGCAGCAGTATCTGCATATCTGAGGTTATTGATAGTTCTCCAGGCAATCTTGATTCCAGCTTGTGCTCCATCCAGTCCAGCATTTCTCACAGTGTACTCTGCATATAAGTTAAATAAGCAAGGTGATAATATACAGCCCTGACGTACTCCTTTCCCGATTTGGAACCAGTCTGCTGTTCCATGTCCAATACAAATTGTTGCCTCTTGATCTGAATACAGATTTCTCAGGAGGCAGCTCAGGTGGTCTGGTATCCCCATCTCTTTCAGACTTTTCCACAATTTGTGGTGATCCACAGAGCCAAAGGCTTTGACATAGTCAATAAAGCAGATGTTTTTCTGGAACTTTCTAGTTTTTTCAATGATCTGGTCTTTCCCATTCTATTGTTTTTGTCTATTTCTTTGTGTTGATCACTGAGGAAGACTTTCTTATCTCTCCTTGCTATTCTTTGGAACTCTGCATTCAAATGAGTATGTCTTTCGTTTTCTCCCTTGCCTTTCACTTCTCTTCTATTCACAGCTATTTGTAAGGCCTGCTCAGACAAGGATTTTGCCTTTTTCATGCGGATTGACTTGATCACTGCCTCCTGTACAATGTCACAAACCTCCATCCATAGTTCTTCAGGCACTCTATCAGATCTAATCCCTTGAATCCCAGTGACCTCACCACCAACCAATCAGAAGAATTTTTATGAGTTGACCACACCCTCCTCTTTGAACCATTACTATAAAACTCATCACTACCCACTCCAGGTCAGTTTTGAGGGCATTAACCCGCTGAGGTCCCCTTTGCCTGGCAAAGCAATGAAGCTATTCTTTGCTTCTTCACCCAAAAATCTGTCTCTGAGATTTAATTCAGTGTCAGGGTTCAGAGGCCAGATTCGGCTTGAGAGAAGAGGGAACTGCGTTTTCATGTCCTGAGAGAGCCAAAGCAGAGAGACTAGCTCAGAATCACCAAATGGAGGTGTGGTGGGGAGTGTATTAGGAAATTAACCTTGAAAAATACATCATGCCCAATCCATTGGCTGAATAAGATAAAACTGTGAGGTGATGATTGGTGAAATAAGGAACTGAATGAACCATTTACTTCTTAAATGGGCTAGAATTTGAAATGATCTGTAGTTATCTGCTATGTAGTAATTAAAGCCTCTTGGGACCACTTTTTTTTTCCAGCCATGATTGCATTGACCATTTCTACGCAGGCTTCAACTAGCTTCAGATGGTGCTATCTGACAGTTCTTCATGTCAGTCAGTACTTCCTGCCCTGGGCATCCCTCAGGGAACTACTGGGAACTCATTTATGTAACACCCAAGAGTGTAAGAGAGTTAAATTCCATGGGATACCCCCTGACCACAGAATGGGTCATGGTGGCTAATGCTGCTGCTAAGTAGCTTCAGTCGTGTCCGACCCTGTGCGACCCCATAGACAGCAGCCACCAGGCTCCCCCCGTCCCTGGGATTCTCCAGGCAAGAACACAGGAGTGGGTTGCCATTTCCTTCTCCAATGCATGAACATGAAAAGTGAAAGGTGAAGTCGCTCAGTCCTGTCTGACTCTTAGCGATGCCACGGACTGCAGCCTACCAGGCTCCTCCATCCATGGGATTTTCCAGGCAAAGTACTGGAGTGGGGTGCCGTTGACGTCTCCAAGGTGAACATTTCTGAGGCCTGTTTCATCAAGCTCCTCAGAAGCTCTCAGAATCAACTGATTGGTAACAGTACATAAATCAATAAGGAAACTTTTTTAATGGCCTTCCCACCTTTCCTTTCTTCATTTCCCTATCTCTCATGCCTTTTCCCTAGAATCACATTCCTAAATAAACTAGCTGCACACTGGTCTCTCCCTTGTTTCTGCTCCCAGGAGAAGCCAGGTTAAGATATGTGCCATTTACAGCAAGGACTCTGGCTCCTTCAGCCTCAAAGTTTCTCCAAGGCTGTGGCTCTGAAGAAGAGTGATGGGAAGCTGGTGTCTGAGTCACCTGACATCCTGTTCAAGTGAAAGGTTCCTGTGGTTCCTCCGAGCTTCCTACTTACTGACTCCTGCAGAAGAAGCTGAGCAGGGTAGCCTTGGAATGCGAGACTTGAGGCTCAGCCCTGGTCCTCAGCCCACCCTGGGGGAGTCAACTCTCTGGGGTTCCCCTTCTTGCCCATGCCCTCAATTTAAAAAGGGTATTTCAAGTGTCTTTTTCAGAATAAAGCCTCAGTTAGCTCTGCCAACCTTCCACTCTTCACCACCAAAAAAATAATAATAATAAAGTAAAATACAGGTGCCATTTGGTGCCCTCTTTAGTGTTTGTTTTTAAGTTGTGACACACAAGACTCGGGTTTATTCACTAATGCAATATATACTCACCCTGTTCCCATTGTGAAGCTGGCACTTTTCTGAGTTTTGAGGATATGATATGAACAATGTTCCTATTCACACAGAGTTTGCATGCACATGGGAGAAACATGTAATAGTCAAGTAAACAGACAAACAAGATTATGTCAGAGAGTTATTTAGAAAATAGACAAGATGAACGTGACAGTGATAGAGGGGACTGTGGCTGCTGCTGCTGCTGAGCTGCTTCAGTCGTATCCAACTCTGTGCAACCCCATAGACCGCAGCCCACCAGGCTCTGCTGTCCCTGGGATTCTCCAGGCAAAAACACTGGAGTGGGTTGCCATTGCCTTCTCCAGACAGCTGTTTAGGTAGTGTAGTAAAAGAAAACCATGCTCAGGAGGTGACATCTGAGCTCGGCTCTGAATCTCAGGAAGGAAGCAGTCCTGAGAAGATCTTAGAGAAAGATGTTTTATGAAAAAGCAGCAGTGAGTACAAAGACCATAAATTCCAACAGCAATGCCTGGGGTCCACACAGCAACTGGGAGACTGTCCTGTCCTGAAGAAGAGTTGGAGAAGGGGAGGGTTAATCCTAGTGGCCAACACCAGAGTGTAATCAGACTTACTCCTCCTCTCAAATCACCAAAAAAACCCTTACTGGGTAGAGTTCAACAATTTTGTCCTCTTCCCCTGAGGGCCTTTTCCCTCTTAGTCATTGTACAGGAAGCAGTGATTAAAAACATCCTCAAGAAAAAGGAATGCAAAAGGCAAAGTGGTTATCTGAGGAGGCCTTACAAATAGCTGAGAAAAGAAGAGAAGTGAAAGGCAAAGGACAAAAGATACACACATCTGAATGCAGAGTCCCAAAGAATAGCAAGGAGAGGTAAGAAACCTTCATAAGTAAACAAAGCAAAGAAATAGAGGAAAATAATAGAATGGAAAAGAGGAGAGATAACTTCAAGAAAATTAGAGATACCAAGGGAATATTTCATGCAAAGATGGGCACAATAAAGGACTGAAATGGTATGGACGTAAAAGAAGCAGAAGATATTAAGAAGAGGTGGCAAGAATACACAGAAGAACTGTACAACAAAAGAACTTAATGACCCAGATAACCACGATGGTGTGATCACTCATCTAGAACCAGATGTCCTACAGTATGAAGTGGGCCTTAGGAAGCATCACTACAAACAAAGCTAGTGGAGGTGATGGAATTCCAGCTAAGTTATTTCAAATCCTGTAAGATGATGCTGCACTCATTAAAGTGCTGCATTCATTATGCCAGCAAATTTGGAAAACTCAGCAGTGGCCACACGACTGGGAAGGTCACTTTTCATTCCAGTCCCGAAGAAAGGCAATGACAAGGAATGCTCAAACTACCACACAGTGGCACTCATCTCACATGCTAGTAAAGCAATGCTCAAAATTCTCCAAGCTAGGCTTCAATAGTATGTGAATGAAGAACTTCCAGATGTTCAAGCTGGATTTAGAAAAGGCACAAGAACCAGAGATCAAATTGCCAACATTCATTGGATAATAGGAAATGCAAGAGAATTCCAGAAAAATATCTACTTCTGCTTCACTGACTACACTAAAGCCTTTGACTGTGATCAGTTCAGTTCAGTTGCTCAGTGGTGTCCAACTCTTTGCAACCCCATGAATAGCAGCACGCCAGGCCTCCCTGTCCATTACCAACTCCCGGAATTCACTCAGACTCATGTCCATTGAGTCAGTGATGCCATCCAGTCATCTCATTCTCTGTTGTCCCCTTCTTCTCCTGCCCCTAATCCCTCCCAGCATCAGTCTTTTCCAGTGAGTCAACTCCTTGCATGAGGTGGCCAAAGTACTGGAGTTTCAGCTTTAGCATCATTCCTTCCAAAGAAATCCCAGGGCTGATCTCCTTCAGAATGGACTGGTTGGAGCTCCTTGCAGTCCAAGGGATCACAAGAGTCTTCAACACCACAGTTCATAAGCATCAATTCTTCGGCGCTCAGCTTTCTTCACAGTCCAACTCTCACATCCATACATGACCACTGGAAAAACCACAGCCTTGACTAGACAGACCTTTGTTGGCAAAGTAATGTCTCCGCTTTTGAATATGCTATCTATGTTGGTCCTAACTTTTCTTCCAAGGAGTAAGTATCTTTTAATTTCATGGCTGCAGTCACCATCTGCAGTGATTTTGGAGCCCCCAAAATACAGTCTGATACTGTTTCCACTGTTTCCCATCTATTTCCCATGAAGTGATGGGACCAGATGCCATGATCTTCATTTTCTGAATGTTGAGCTTTAAGCCAACTTTTTCACTCTCCTCTTTCATTTTAATCAGAGGCTCTTTAGCTCCTCTTCACTATCTACCATAAGGGTGGTGTCATCTGCATATCTGAGGTGACTGAGATTTCTCCTGGCAATCTTGATTCCAGCTTGTGCTTCTTCCAGCCCAGCATTTCTCATGATGTACTCTGCATAGAAGTTTAACAAGCAGGGTGACAATATACAGCCTTGACATACTCCTTTTCCTATTTGGAATCGGTCTGTTGTTCCATGTCCAGTTCTAACTGTTGCTTCCTGACCTGCATATAGGTTTCTCAGGAGGCAGGTCAGGTGGTCTGGTATTCTCATCTCTTTCAGAATTTTCAAGTTTATTGTGATCAGACAGTCAAAGGCTTTGGCATAGTCAATAAAGCATAAACAGATGTTTTCCTGGAACTCTCTTGCTTTTTCGATGATCCAGAAAATATTGGCAATTTGATCTCTGGTTCCTCTGCCTTTTCTAAAAATCAGCTTGAACATCTGGAAGTTCACAATTCATGTATTGCTGAAGCCTGGCTTGGAGAATTTTGAGCATTACTTTACTAGCGTGTGAGATGAGTGCAATTGTGTGGTAGTTTGAGCATTCTTTGGCATTGCCTTTCTTTGGGATTGGAATGAAAACTGACCTTCTCATTTCCTGTGGCTACTGCTGAGTTTTCCAAATTTGCTGGCATGTTGGGTGCAGCACTTTCACAGCATCATCTTCCAGGATTTGAAACAGCTCAACTGGAATTCCATCATCTCCACTAGCTTTGTTTGTAGTGATGCTTTCTAAGGCCCACTTGACTTCACATTCCAGGATGTCTGGCTCTAGGTGAGTGATCACACCATCGTCATTATCTTGGTCTTGAAGATCTTTTTTGTACTGTTCTTCTGTGTATTCTTGCCACCTCTTCTTAATATCTTCTGCTTCTGTTAGATCCATACCATTTCTGTCCTTTATCAAGCCCATCATTGCATGAAATATTCTCTTGGTATCTCTAATTTTCTTGAAGAGATCTCTAGTCTTTCCCATTCTGTTGTTTTCCTCTATTTCTTTGCATTGATCACTGAGGAAGGCTTTCTTATATCTTCTTGCTATTCTTTGGAATTCTGCATTCAGATGCTTATATCTTTCATTTTCTCCTTTGCTTTGTGCTTCTCTTCTTTTCACAGCTATTTGACTGTGTGGATCACCACAAACTTTGGAAAATTCTTAAAGAGATGGGAATACCACATCACCTGACCTGCCTCCTGAGAAATCCGCATGCAGGTCAAGAAGCAACCAAACAAACTGGTTCCAAACTGGAAAAGGAGTACGTCAAGGCTGTATATTGTCACCCTGCTTATTTAACTTATATGCAAAGTATATCATGTGAAATGCTAGCTGGATGAAACACAAGCTGGAATCAAGATTACTGGAGCAAACAGCAATGACCTCAGATATGCAGATGACACCATCTTTATAGCAGAAAGTGAAGAGGATCTAAAGAGCCTCTTGATGGCAATGAAAGAGGAAAGTGAAAAAATTGCCTTAAAACTCAGCATTAAAAAAACAAAGATCATGGCATCCAATTCCATCACCTCGTAGCAAATAGATGGGGAAGCAATGGAGACAGTGACAGACTATTTTCTTGGTCTCCAAAATCACTGCAGATGGTGACTGCAGCCACGAAATTAAAATATGCTTACTCCTTGCAAGAAAAGTTATGACAAACCTAGATAGCGCTATCTAAAAGCAGAGACATCACTTTGCCAATAAAGGTCTGTATATTCAAAGCTATGGTGTTACCCGTAGTCATGTATAGATGTTAGAGTTGGACCATAAAGAAGGCTCAGCACCAAAGAATTAACACTTTGAACTGTGGTGTTGGAGAAGACTCAAGAGTCTCTTGGACTTCAAAGAGATCAAACCAGTCAATCCTAAAGGAAATCAATCCTCAATATTCATTGGAAGGACCGATGCTGAAGCTGAAGCTCCAATATTCTGGCCTCCTTATATGAAGAGCCAACTCATTTGAAAAGACCCTGATGCTGGGAAAAATTGAAGGCGAGAAAAGAAGGAGATGAGAGATGATGAAGTGGTTGGATGGCATCACTGACTCAGTGGACATAAGTCTGAGTAAACTCTGGGAGTTGGTGATGGACAGAGAGGCCTGGGGTGCTGCAGTCCATGGAGTCACAAAGAGTCAGACACAACTGAGTGTATGAACTGAACTAAACTAGTTAGAAAGACCCTGATGCTGGGCAAAATTGAAGGCAGGAGGAGAAGGGGACAACAGAGGATGAGATGGTTGGATGGCATCACCAACTCAATGTACATGAGTTTGAGCAAACTCTGAGAGTTGGTGATGGACAAGGAAGTCTGTCTGGTCACAAAGACTCAGACAAGACTGAGTGATGAACAACAACAAATTAAGGAGATGGAGCCCATCCTATGAACCTAGTTAACATCAATACCTTACCATCTTATCCCCTCATCTCATGCGGTGATGGAAAATAAGATGGGATTGGTTAATGGGGCTTAGAGAAACCAATGTCAAAGGTGCTCCCAATTAAGACATTGGTAGGAAACAGGGAGTTGTGGAAAATATATCAATACATTGAAATCACATACAAGAAAGATTTTAAGATATCAAAAGTTCCATTCCTATGTCCTGCTAAAACTATATATCTCATTAGTTATCTATTTTATACATAGTATCCATAGTATACATGTGTCATTCTCAAATCTCCCAATTCCTCCCACCACCCCGTTTCCCCCTTGGTATCCATATTTTTGTTCTCTATGTCTTATTTCTCTATTTCTGCTTTGCAAATAGAATAAATCGTACCATTTTCCTAGATTCCACATGTATGTGGTAATATACATTATTTGTAAGGAAACCATACTGTATACAACAGGCAACTCTACTTAATGCACTGTGGGGACTTGAATAGGAATGAAGCCCAAAGGCATGGGACAGATGTGTAAGTATGGCTGATTCATTTTGCTCTACAGTAGAAACTAACAGTGGAGATGGAAACAGCAACCCACTCCAGTATTCTTGCCTCGAGAATCCCCATGAACAGAGGAACCTGGTGGTGGGCTACAGTCCATAGGGTCACAGAGTCAGACACAACTGAAGTGACTAAGCACATAAGCACACAGAAACTAACACAACATTTAAAGCAACTGTACTCCAATAAGAATTAATTCTAAAAACTATATCAAAGTTTTACATAATTACATGGTTTTCCTCATATGATCAATATGATTCTATTACTCCATTTAGAATCCTAAAACTTCTCTTTCTCAAAAAAATTCCAGTTGAATCTAATAAATACCTTGCCTTCCTTTACCAGCCAAATAGTGCAAGAGACCATTTTGCCATCTATATGCATGTTTCTGGTGTGCCACAAATAACCTCACAAAAAGACTCTTTCTCTCCTATCCCCTCATCTTCTGAAGACTCCGTATCCTTATACTTGCCTTCATTTCCATAATTCTATTGAAAACTGGCTTTCTGTCTCATTTTTAGGTTAGACTGTGAGGATCTGAGGGCTTCCCCAGAGACTTAGTGGTAAGGAATCCATCTGCCAATTCAGGAGACAAAGGAGATGCTGGTTTGATCCCTGGGTCAGGAAGATCCCCTGGAGAAGGGAATAGCAACCCACTCCAATATTCTTGCCTGGAGAATCCCATGGACAGAATCCCATGGTGTGCTACAGTCCATGGGTCACAAGCAAATGAGCATGGATCATGCACATGAGGATCTGATAATGGTGGAAAAAGTGAGCTCTAAACAAACTCAGGCATCAGCCATTAGGCAAGTAAGAATTGTTTTTGAGGTGTCTGTGTACTGTCCTACACTCAACAATTGTTTTCAAGCTAGTCCTGATCAGAAGATTTGAAATAAAACTTTATCCCTCCTAACATAAACTTTTTCTTCCACCAAGACCTCAAGGACTCTGAATGTGTAATAATGCACTTCAGGTTGAGGAAAAAGCAGAATCCCCAACTGAACTTTCTTCTTCCCATCTTTTGAAAGGAACTTTTCCCTGTTCCTATTTGAATTGTTAATACTCTTGTATTGCTGTTGGCAGAAACATATATCTTATGTCATTTTGATAAAGTTGTGCATTTAATGTTCCTACAGTTAAGTGAGAGGGAAAAAAATCCTAACATTTTTAAAATGCGGCACTTCAAGGATCAGAGAGAACATGAGGTGGGAATGACTAATTCCAAGGTAGTAGGTTACCCCTAGGAACATACATCACTCTCCAACCTGCAGAAAATAGCACACATTTTTCATTCTCCTTTGCACACATGCTTGGTTTTATCCCCTGCTCTCTCAGAAGGAGAGTGTCTGGCTTTGTTTCTTTGGACTATCCAAAGACTAGAGATGAAATCTGTTTTCCCAACCTTTTTCTCCCAAGGAAAGGAAAGACACTCAGAGACCCAAATTACAATGAGAATTGAAGAGTCTCTGAGAGGTCAAATGAATTTCCCAGGGACATACCAATTTTCTTTCACATTGTGTTTTTCAGTCACTAAGTTGTGTCAACTCTTTGACATACCACGGACTGCAGCAGGCCAGGCTTGCCTGTCCTTCACAATCTCCCAGTTTGCCCAAATTCATGCCCATTGAGTCAGTGAAGCTGTCTAACCATCTCATCCTCTGCCACCACCTTCTCCTTTTGCCGTCAATCTTTCCGAGCATCAGGGTCTTTCAGGGCCCTAGCAAAACTGGCTTCCAAGTAAGCAGGAAAAAATAAAGAAATCTGTATGCTACTCAATCTCTAAATTCATCAAGACTCAGCACAACCTGCCCCAAGCAGAGATACTTAAGCACTCATGTTTGAAAGGTGACAAGGTACATCTATAAATATTTAGAACTGGTTTATCTTTAAAATATGTATCTTTAAAGTTAGGGCAAAAACTGAATTTATGCCAGGAGACATTTTAGACTTAATTTGAACTGGACCCAGGAAAATCGTGAAAGACAACTAAAATGCTCAGCGTTGCCAAGTGTGTGCTTGGGAGAAGATCTCCTATTTTTGAATCTATTCCAGTTCTCACTAGCTATGTGACCCTGGGGAAAATGCTTCACCTTTCTAAGCCTCAGTTTCCTCATCTGTGCAATAAGCATCATAGGGTGTACTATCATTAATTATGAATCATAGTACTTAATTATAATAGAGTCTGTGATAGAATTGTATGAGACAGAGCATATAAAGGGTTTCATGTGGTGTCTGGCAGGTATAAGTAGGTCTAACCAAAGGTCAGATGCGAAAAGGAACAGGCACAAAAGCCTGAGAAGATACCAGATGTCTGATCCAGGCTTCCTGAATTTAAGTCCTTTCTAAGATGCATGCGTGAATCACAAAGGGTTCAAAATGACCATGCTGGACCTTGCCAGTAGTCCAGTGGTCAGGAATCTGCCTGCCAATGCAGGGGATGTGGGTTAAATCCTGGGGGAAGATCTCACGTGCCATGGGGCAACTAAGTCTGTGCAGGGCAACTGCTGAAGCCCGTGTGCCCTGGAGCCCATGCTCCACAGGAGCAGCCACCACAAGAAGAAGTCCATGTGCTGTGACAAAGATCCAGTGCAGCTAAACAGACAGACATTTTTTTTTAATGACCATGCTAGGCCATGCAAAAACCATATGCTATGAGGAAGGGGGCTATTACCACCGTTTTGCAGAAGGGAAATTAGAATTCAGAGATGCACTGACTCCAGGGGGCTCACCTTAGGATTTAAGTGGCAGAGGTGGGACTTGGACCCACTTACTTGCAGCACGCATGCTCTTTCCACTGTGAAAATCCTCCCCAGAAAGTAGAGCTTTTCCAGGAGGCTGCAAATGGGAAGAAACCCCAAAGGTCCTGACACTGTAAGGATTCACCAGTAAGCAAAGCTTACCTGAGGTGAACCCAGAGAGTCCTTTCTTCTTTTTCTGATTATAATGAAAAGCTCACAGCTTCAAAAGTGGCTTTAAAAGCGGCAAATGCTTGAATGCTTGTTTCATCCCTGTGCACTGCCAAGTGTGAGCAGGGGGTCTTGTCAGGGCTCTCTATATGCTGGCCCCATCACTCACCGGCCTGGTTCTTCTCCCAGGAAGAATGAGTGGCCTGCAGGGAGCACACCCAGTCTCATGGTAGGGATGCCCACCCAATTTCCCTGTCAGACACAAGCATCTTCACTTGAAAATAGTGGATAAAAGTCAAAAAACTTCCTGTGAGCTTTGATATGCACCAAGTGTTATGCTGATATGTCACTGTGTCCCATCTTATCCAATTTTCTCAGCAATCCTCTGACATGGGTGTTATTGTGCCTGTTTTGCAGATGGGGAAACTGAAGCCCAACAAGAGACCAGCGTCATTCAAAGGATGAATGGGAGATCCAGGATTCAAACTCAGGCCCTCAGACCCAAATCCTATCCTCAAGATACTGTCACATCCCAAAGAGAAACTCTTAAAGAGACTGCATCATTGTAGCAGCTCATGTTAGCTCCCAGGAAAACCACATCCATCCCAAACCTTTTTATTAGGGCAGTGCATCTTTTCTGGGAGCAAAGTCAATTCTTTAAACCACCACAGCACTAAGACTGAGAAAAATGTGTATCCCAAACTGTCTCAATTGTAGATGGCAGCCACTCTGATTTGAAAGGGATTAACTATCAACAATGGCACCTGTGACTCCTGAGATTTCCAAAAGGCTGGCCAGATAAATTCAGCAGAACATCCTCTGCACCATCCCTTACAACGACTGAGTGGTGGACTCATTCATTCCGACTAATAGAGCAAACACAGAAAGTGAAAATGTATGATGTGTCAGAAGCTTCAGCCTATGTAAAAAGATGGCTTCTTTTTCTCTTAGCACATTCTGTACAGGTCCATGAGCTCAAGCACCAGCCGCAGAGACGTCCTTTAAGAAGATAGCACAAGGAACAGAAACTCTGGGACCAAACAGACAAGGATTTCCATATCAGTGTTGCCTTTTTTTCCCTGATGCACAACATTGGGCACCTGCATTCATTAATCCTCTAACTATTGCAGGCATGCCTAGCACTGCACTGGGCAAAATATATTTTACCCAGGTGAAGGAAAAATGCTCAGCTCTCAAGGAGAAGGATGCAGTGGAATCCAGACCAATGGACCAACAATTACAACACACAGTACAGGGACTTCAGGAAGAAAGACATGTGGAAATAATGTGTTTAATATTCTATTTCTCTGAACGTCAATTTCCCCATCTGAGAAATGGGAATGACCGCAAAAATGCCTATCTCACAAGGTTGGTGAGAGGCACATAAAGAATTCTTCACACTTCATCATCTCTGGCCACATGTAATTGAACTACTTACGAGAACAAGTTTTCTAATATGCATTTCCTGCAAAATCTTGGTTTACATTTGTTCAGTAGCTCTGGATCTAGCCACAGGTGATGTCCTTTCATGATCATCCCGTTAAAAGTAGCCCTTTGCGCCTCCTGAAAGTTTACCCTATCCTCCAGCATCTCTCTGTCATAAAATCCCTTGGAATCTGCAGTCACTCTCCTTTTTATTTATTGATTATTATCACTGTTATTATTTCCTCTTCTACAAATGCAAGGAGCTTCCCTGGTAGCTCAGCTGGTAAAGAATCTGCTTGCAATACAGGAGACCCCAGTTCGATTCCTGGGTTGGGAAGATCCCCTGGAGAAAGGATAGGCTACCCATTCCAGTATTCTTGGGCTTCTCTGGTGGCTCAGATGGTAAAGAATCCACCTGCAATGTGGGATACCTGGTTTCCATCCCTGGGTTGGGAAGATCCCCTGGAGGAGGGCATGGCAACCCATTCCAGTATTCTTGCCTGGAGTATCCCCATGGACAGAGGAGCCTGGCGGGCTACAGTCCATGAAGGCAAGAAATTCATTTGTCTTTTTGTTTACTGTAGTTTCAAATGTCTAAAAGAATGGCTTGCACATAGTAGGTCTTCAATATCTATTTGATGAATGAGTGAATGAATGAATACATGATGTATCCACATCTCTAATATGCTAGACTTGCACGTCAGAGGTTATTTCTCCTCTTTTACCTGAGATGTTTGCAGCATTAATTCATCAAGGGTTTCAAAAACCACCCCTGCCTTCCAGCTCCAACCAGCTTTTTCTTGGAGACCAGAAACAGAGAGATGCAAGTCACCCAGGACCCCCATCATCATTATTATAATTTTACCTTGAGCTCAACTCAAGTCCTGCCACTCCTCCTTCCTTGCCTCTCTGAATTAAATGTGTGGATTATTTTCCCCAAACATCCTACTAGGAAAAGAAGAGGCCTCTTTCAGAGCTAAGAGAGCTGGCAGATGAGAGAAGAGAAATAAAATCCATCTTTAAAGCTGTCCTGTGGTTGGACTGCAGGACTGGTTCTGCTTTCCTCGTGTCTCTCAGTGACGTCCAGCCCAAACATCTATGCTCTCTAAGAGAGAAGTGAGCTGTCCCTCAAAATCAATACAGAAACAACTGACATTTCCTTCAAACACTGGATTTTTGTTCCAGTGAAGAAAAGACAGGGAACAGGGAGGATGGAGAGTTTTCAGAGGAAAACTAACTTTCACCCACATAGTAAATGGCAAGTGCTCTGGGCTTCCCTGCTGACACCATGGATAAGAATCTGCCTGACAATGCAGGGGACACAAGCTCAGTCCCTAGTCCAGGAAGATAAGCCCATGCACTGCAACTACTGAGCCCATGCTTCAGTTCAGTTCAGTTTCTCAGTTGTGTCTGACTCTTTGTGACCCCATGAATCACAGCACATCAGGCTTCGCTGTCCATCACCAACTCCTGGAGTCCACCCAAACCCATGTCCATTGAGTCAGTGATGCCATCCAACCATCTCAACCTCTGTCATCCCCTTCTCCTCCTGCCCTCAATCTTTCCCAGCATCAGGGTCTTTTCAAATGAGTCAGCTCTTCGTATCAGGTGGCCAAAGGACGTCAACATCAGTCCTACCCAGGACTGATCTCCTTTAGGATGGACTGGTTGGATCTCCTTGCAGTCCAAGGGACTCTCAAGAGTCTTCTCCAATACCACAGTTCAAAAGCATCAATTCTTCAGTGCTTTCTTGCCTGGAGAATTCCAGGAATGGCGGATTTTATAGGGTCACACAGAGTCGGACACGACTGAAGCAGCTTAACAGCAGCAGCAGCAGCAGCAGCAGCTTTCTCTGTAGTCCAACACTCACATCCATACATGACCACTGGAAAAACCATAGCCTTGACTAGATGGACCTTTGTTGACAAAGTAATGTCTCTGCTTTTTAATATGCTGGTCATATTTAATATGTTGGTCATAACTTTTCTTCCAAGGAGCAAGCGTCTTTTAATTTCAAGGCTGCAATCACCATCTGCAGTGATTTTGGAGCCCCAAAAATAAAGTCAGCCACTGTTTCCACTATTTTCTCATCTATTTGCCATGAAGTGATGGGACCAGATGCCATGATCTTTGTTTTCTGAATGTTGAGTCTTAGGCCAACTTTTTCACTCTCCTCTTTCACTTTCATCAAGAGGCTTTTTAGTTCCTCTTCACTTTCTGCCATAAGGGTGGTGTCATCTTCATATCTGAGATGATTGATATTTCTCCCAGCAATCTTGATTCCAGCTTGTGGTTCCTCCAGCCCAGCATTTCTCATGATGTACTCTGCATAGAAGTTAAATAAGCAGGGTGACAATATACAGCCTTGACGTACACCTTTTCCTATTTGGAACCAGTCTGTTGTTCCACGTCCATTTCTAACTGCTGTTTCTTGACCTGCATACAGGTTTCTCAAGAGGCCGTGCTTTAGAGCCTGTGCACTCTAGAGCCCATGTTCCATAGCAAGAGAAGCCACCACAGATACTTGTGTACCACAACCAAGAGAAGCCCCTGCTCTCTGCTCAAGAAAGCTCACACTGCAACAAACTCAGTGCAGCAATAAATAAATAAATAAAAATTTTATTATAAAAGTATAAATGGCAAGTGTTCTAAGATGAATCAGATACCTGAAGAGCTGTAGTTCAGTTCAGTTACTCAGTTGCATCCAACTCTTTGCAGCCCCATGGATAGCAGCACACCAGGCTTTCCTGTCCATTACCATCCCCAGAGCTTCCTCAAACTCATGTCCATCGAGTGGGTGATGCCATGTAACCATCCCATCCCCTTCTCCTGCCTTCAATCTTTCCCAGGATTAGGGTCTTTTCCAATGTGTCAGTTCTTCGCATCCAGTGGCCAAAGTATTGTAGAGTCGAAGAGCTATAGACTCTGGTCCAAACTTTGGGGAAACACCCATGAAAGCCTGACTTGGAGGAATTATCCATATTATTTATTTCTTTTCATGTGTAATACAGAGGAAATCTCTCAAATAATTGCAACAGTCAACATTTAAGATGTTTTTTCTGTATGTCAGGTACATCGCTAAACTATTTGCACCCACTATTAATTCTTTTGAAATCCTATATGGTCTTTCCTATTATAGTGATTGCTCTTTTAAGGCCCAGACAGTTGAAGTCACTCACCAGAGAAAACATAGCTGGTAAGTGGCAAAGTCAGGATCTGAACTCAGGTCTCCTGACTCCAGGGCTCAAAATCTACATACACTACCTGGGACAGAAAGAATACACAAAAAGAGAAGATTGGGAGGAAAAGGAGTAAATTAGGTACCTCCTTTCCACCTGGAACCAGGTGGAAAGAATCTGCGTGCAATACAGAAGACCCGGAAGACCCCAGTTTGGTCCCTGGGTTGGGAAGATCCCCTGGAGAAGGGAATGCAATGCACTCCAATATTCTTGCCTAAAGTATTCCATGGACAGATCACGGGGTGGCAGAGTCAGACACAACTGAGCAACTAACCCTTCCTTTTCCCCCTACCTAGGGTACCAGGATTTTGACTGAGAAGGTGTTACATGATCTCACACCTGGAGGTAATCAAAGACAAGCAGTTCACCGTTCACATAACACTGAGGCTATTTTTTTTCCCCTGAGCCAAATCGCTGAGTAACTGAATTCACTTGCCTACATATCATAATCGGGGTAGGTACAGAGCAGCTCTGACCTACTTTAAAATCAATTTTGATGTGCCCCATGGACTTTTTCAAGCTAGTTTACAAACACAATTCAGTTTTTGTTAAATAAATCTAATTGCTCCTGGAGTGTTAACAGATGACATCGCCTCCCAGGAAGAGCTTGCCAAGATCGGAGCTTCTGTGCAACATTGTCTTCCAATAAAATTTCTAAGCCCCAGCTTTGACAAGCTCACAAACAGCACCCAGGGATGGATCAGAGCACCCTCATGTCTGACTATGAGATTTTGCCCTCTAATGTAATGTGCTATTAAAAGGCCCCTGTGACACAGTCCTTTCATTAATCAGATTTAAGACTCTCTTCTCTCCTCAACCATTTATCCCAAGCTTAGCTTTTTTTTTTTTTTTTTTTTTTGACACCAGGATCTGGAAACAAACAACCACCACCAAACAGAAACAAAAAACAAAGCAAAATTAATAAATAGTGTTTTCAAAGTGGTATATATTTGTGAATAACCACCTTAGAATTAACTGGAGGCAGGAGTTAATCATATAGAAGCATGATCGGATAACAGCATAATCTGGGTAAGACAGATTCATTTATTCCATCTCGCATTCAGTCCCTAGTAGGCATTCAGAGTCGGCTATAAACCAGGTCCTGTGCTGGACTCTCTGGATTTACTGATGAACAGAGCGAGTCAGCCTCCCCTGCCCTCATAGAGCTCACAGCCTGGGGAGGGGGAAAACATGGTTAAAACAGTCACAGCAATAAATGTAAATTTTGGGTTGTGATAAATTCTATAATGAGATAGTGAGTGGTACTATGAAACACTGTAAAGAGAATTTGGGCAGAAGTCTCAAGAATGTGATTCTTACACCTAAATCTAAAACAGGAGAGGTATTTATTAGGAGAAAGGGACATAAAAATCATCAGTGAGGCACCACTGAAGAAAATCATCGCATTGAGGCACCAGTAAGGAGAACAGAAAAAAAAGAAGGGACTGGATACCAATAAATCTCAGATAGAACTTCTAGAACAGTTCAATTTCTACTCCCATTGACATCATAAGCTATTTGAGTTCCAATAACCTAGAGATCAGCAAAAACAAGACTGGGAGCTGACTGTGGCTCAGATCATAAACTCCTTATTGCCAAATTCAGATGTAAATTTAAGAAAGTAGGGAAAACCACTAGACCATTCAGGTATGACCTAAATCAAATCCCTTATGATTATACAATGGAAGTGAGTAACAGATTTAAGGCACTAGATCTGATAGACAGAATACCTGATGAAATATGGACAGAGGTTTGTGACACTGTACAGGAGACAGGGATCAAGACCCATCCCCAAGATAAAGAAATGCAAAAAAAGCAAAATGGCTGTCTGAGGAGGCCTTACAAATAGCTGTGAAAAGAAGAGAAATGAAAAGCAAAGGAGAAAAGGAAAGATATTCCCATTTGAATGCAGAGTTCCAAAGAATAGCAAGAAGAGATAAGAAAGCCTTGCTCAGAGATCAATGCAAAGAAATAGAGGAAAGACTAGAGATCTCTTCAAGAAAATTAGAGATACCAAGGGAACATTTCATGCAAAGATGGGCTGGGTACAACAAAAGAACTTAATGATACAGATAACCACAATGGTGTGATCACTCACCTAGAGCCAGACATTCTGGAATGTGAAATCAAGTGGGCCTTAGGAAGCATCACTACGAACAAAGCTAGTGGAGGTAATGGAATTCCAGTTGAGCTATTTCAAATCCTGAAAGATGATGCTGTGAAAGTGCTGCATTCAATATGCCAGCAAATTTGGAAAACTCAGCAGTGGCCACAGGACTGGAAAAGGTCAGTTTTCATTCCAATCCCAAAGAAAGGCAATGCCAAAGAATGCTCAAACTACCACACAATTGCACTCATTTCACACGCTAGTACAATAATGCTCAAAATTCTCCAATCCAGGCTTCAGTAATATGTGAACTGTGAACTTCCAGATGTTCAAGCTGATTTTTAGAAAAGGCAGAGGAACCAGAGATCAAATTGCCAATATCTGCTGGATCATCAGAAAAGCAAGAGAGTTCCAGAAAAACATCTATTTCTGCTTTATTGACTATGCCAAAGGCTTTGACTGTGTGGATCACAATAAAATGTGGGAAATTCTGAAAGAGATGGGAATACCAGACCACCTGACCTGCCTCTTAAAAACCTATATGCAGATCAGGAAGCAACAGTTAGAACTGGACATGGAACAACAGACCGGTTCCAAATAGGAAAAGGAGTACACCAAGGCTGTATATTGGCACTCTGCTTATTTAACTTCTATGCAGAGTACATCATGAGAAACGCTGGGCTGGAAGAAGCACAAGCTGGAATAAGATTGCCGGGAGAAATATCAATTACCTCAGATATTCAGATAACACCACCCTTATGGCAGAAAGTGAAGAGGAACTTAGAAGCCTTTTGATGAAAGTGAAAGGGGAGAGTGAAAAAGTTGGCTTAAAGCTCAGTATGCAGAAAACTAAGATCTTGGCATCAAGTCCCATCACTTCATGGCAAATAGATTGGGAAACAGTGGAAACAGTGTCAGGCTTATTTTGGGGGTCTCCAAAATCACTGCAGATGGTGATTGCAGCCTTGAAATTAAAAGACGCTTACACCTTGGAAGGAACGTTATCACCAACCTAGATAGCATATTGAAAAGCAGAGACATTACTTTGCCAACAAAGGTCCGTCTAGTCAAGGCTATGGTTTTTCCAGTAGTCATGTATGAATGTGAGAGTCGGACTGTGAAGAAAGCTGAGCGCCAAAGAATTGATGCTTTTGAATTGCTGGAGAAGACTCTTGCGAGTCCCTTGGACTGCAAGGAGATCCAAGGAGATCCAACCAGTCCATCCTATAGGAGACCAGTCCTAGGTTTCATTGGAAGGACTGATGCTGAGGCTGAAACTCCAATGCTTTGGCCACCTCATGCGAAGAGTTGACTCACTGGAAAAGACTCTGATGCTGCGAGGGATTGGGGGCAGGAGGAGAAGGGGACAACAGAGGATGAGATGGCTGGATGGCATCACCAACTTGATGCACATGACTTTGGGTGAACTCCGGGAATTGGTGATGGACAGGGAGGCCTGGCGTGCTGAAATTCATGGGGTCTCAAAGAGTCGGACACGACTGAGTGAATGAACTGAACTGAATTGAACCTAGAGATTATCTCATCCAATTTCTCATCCATTGTAAGAATATCAGACTCTATTTTAGTCACTGATTGAAAAAATATTTCTAAGCTTTTCTAGGTTCTGCAGGTAGAACATGTAACAAAATAAAAATTCCCTGCCTGTCTGTAATTTATGGTCTAGTGAGGAGAATCAGATAATAAACAAATAGGTAAAAGAATAGATATATTTTTACATATAGCTGCTTCACTTTGCTATATAGCAGAAACTAATGCAATGTTGTAAAGCAACTACATTCCAGTAATAACTTTAAATAAACAAAAATAAACAGGTAAATACAGAATATGTCAAAGACTGGAAGGGCAAAACCAATACAATATTGTAATTAACCTCCAATTAAAATAAATAAATTTATATTAAAAAAAAACAGAGTGATGGGTAGAGAGAGTTCAACGGGGAGGGGTTGGTTCCTATTTAAATACAGAAGTTTAGAAAGTTCTCACTGTTAAGAAGGCGACATACAAGAAAAATCTTGAAAGAAATAAGAGAGTGAGGCATGCAGCTTGCAGGAGAAAGAGTGGTCCGGGCAGATGCAAAAACGAAACTAAAGACCTTGGGGCAGGTGCTGTAGGTGTGCTCTAGGGGCAGGGAGGAGGCCCTGTGGTTGGAGCTGAAGGAACAAGAGCAAGAAGGGAATAGGAAATGAGGCCAGAATAGTCAGAAAAATTTGTAGAGCTTTGTAGCTCCTTAAAAAGTCTTTTACTTTCAGGGAGATGGGAAACTCTTGGAGGATCTTAAACAAGAAAGTAGCACAAAATGCTTAATATATTGAAAAGAGAGCTCTGGGGCAATGTGAAAGAGTGACTGCAGAAGTCAGAGCAGAGGCAGGGAGACAAGAGAAAAGGCTATTGCAACAGTCAAGGCAGGGACTCCCTTGGTGGCCCAGTGGCTAAGACTCGGTGCCCCCAGTGAGGGAGCTCGGGTTCAGTCCCTGCCAAGGCATTTGACTCAGCATGCTGCAGTGAAGATTGAAGACCCCACGTGTCCCAACTAATATTTAGCACATCAAATAACTATTATTTCAAAAAAAAAAAATCAAAGCCAACATATGATGACTTGGACGAAGTGATAATAGTAGAAATGCTAGAAGTAATTATATTCTGGACACGTGAAGAAGGTAGGGCTGACAAAATTTTCTCATGGATCGTACATGAAGCATGAGAGAAAGAAAAGAGGATTAAGAGGCACCCCAAGTGTAATGGGCTGAGCAGCGGGAACAATGGAGCTACCACTGACTGGCAGGGGAAAACTGTGGGCAGAGAGCAGCTCAGGGAGAGGAACATGAGGAGCCCAGATGTACATCTATTGAACATGACCTGCCTACTGGAGAGTTAGAAGTGAGACATCACAGAGGTATTCTGTTTGTTTAATGGTAGGAAGCTCAAGGAAGAGACCTGGGCTAGATATACATAAGCAGGAGTACAGGATGAGATGACCTGATGATAGAGTATTGACAGGGAAGTAAAGTCTAAGGTCTGAACTCAAAAACAAAACAAAACAAAAAACAAACAAAAACAAAAAACAAAAAAACCCCACTGTTATCCAGGCAATCCAGTCCATTGTTTATACATTATTCCACAAAGAGTCAACACTTTCCCCATGCCAAAAATATGAGATAAGGAACTGGAGACTCTTTTGCCATCCTTTCAATTTTGCCTAGCTTTGTGACTTCCATCAATAAAGAGGATGGGGTGCAAGAGGTAATGTGCTGGCCTTGGATCTAGGCTCAAAGAGGCCCTCATTTGCTCCCATTCCACCTCCAGTATCCTGCCATCAGATACGCACCATCTATATAAGCCTGGACTAGCCTGCTGGAGGGAGAAAGGCCGTGTGAAGGATATCTAAGGCCCACCAACTTCCAGATGTAAATAAGGCCAACCTAAAACAGCCAGCCCTCAGCCAGCCCTGAAACTGTCTACAGATGCATAAGAGTCCAGCATGGGTGAGCCGAATCCAGCCCGAAAGGGTAGAACTCTGTAGCTGGCCCATAGTCTCATGAAAAATACTATATGGCAGCCATCAAGTTCAACAGTTCCCTGGTGGTGCTAGTGGTAAAGAACCCTCCTGCCAATGCAGAAAATGTAAGAGAAACAGGTTCAATCCCTGGGACAGGAAGATCCTCTGGAGGAGGGCACAGCAACCCACTCCACTATTCTTGCCTAGAAAGAATAGAGGAGCCTCACGAGCAAGAGTCCATAGGATTGCAAAGAGTCAGACACAACTGAAACGACTTAGCACACACACATAACCACCAAGTTCAGGGGTTATTTTGCAAGTAATAACAAGGAACTGAAACAACCTTTGTCTTCCCAGCTCTCCAGTTGCAAATCCTATCCTTCCTATTTTATTTTTTATTATTTCTCCTATCTTTCCTATTTTAAATGTATCATCCTCCATGAAGTTTTGCCTGATGCCTACAGCAAGAAGTCAGCATTTACCCCTCTGAGATCCCATGGCATTTTGGTTTGCACCTTTCTGTATTTGTCAGAATAGGCTGGACTCTGCCACAGTAACAGATGTCAAGGGCTTAGTATAACACAGATTTAGTTCTGGTTCATGGTACCCAGCTGATGTGAATTATCAGGGAATTCTGCAGCACACATTCACTTGGGACCCACCCTGATGCAAGCAGCACCATCCTGCCATGCTGCCATCTCAAACTGAAGTTTCTGAGACCGCATAGAGAACTCCAGACCTGCTCTTCCTACTCTTTGCCCACTGCCCAGACCTGATCATACAGCCTCATCGAACTGCAAGAGAGCTGGGAATGAAAAGGAGCATGTGGATACTTGTCCCAGTCTCTGTCCTTCCTCATGGCACCATTCCTTTATGCCTTTGATTTGCATGACCTTCTTTCTTATACCAAATGTGCTATCCCCAGAACAGGCTTGATGGGCATGCATGCTCTTCAGTAGCACTGGGTCCCCAGCTTAGGACCCCACATTTGTAGTAATGATCTGCTGTCTCCATCTTGAAATCTTTAATAATTTTTGAACTAAGGGGGGTGGTTCTCTCATTTTCATTTTGTCCTGAGCCCCTCAAAGTATGCAGCTGATCTTATCCACAGCTGATCTAGGAGTTTTCAGCCCAAGGTGCTCACTGGTATTACCAGGGGAACATTAAAAATTACAGTACCCAAGACCCCCTGAGAACAATTAAATTTGACTCCTGGAATTGGACACTGGAAAAGGTAATTTAAAAAAATACCTCCACATGATCCTGATGTATAGCTAGAATTGAGCTTCACTCCTCTAATGTCATCTTGAAAATAACTGTTTTGGGTACTCTCTCAAAAGAAAAAAAAATATGGTAAGAAATAAACTGTGGGCTTCCCTGGTGGCTCAGACAGTAAAGAATCTGCCTGCAACTCAGGAGACCTAGATTTGATCCATGATTGGGAAAATCCCCCAGAGAAGGAAATGGCAACCCACTCCAGTATTCTTGCCTGGAGAATCCCCGTGGACAGAGGAGCCTGGAGGGCTACAGTTCATGAGGCTTCAAAGTCAGACATGACTGAGTGACTTTCACTTTCAGGAAATAAAAATCTGGTAAAAAGAGATAAAAATAACTGCCCTTCTTAGTTTTAAAAGTGTCAAAGCCATGAAAATAAAGTCTGGAGAACTACTTCAGATTGAAGAAAACTAGAGATAAGACGTTAAATGCAACACGATTCTGAGCTGGATCCTTGTGTAAAAGACCAGTGTCCCATGCCGGCCTTTTAGAAATTATGGCACATATGTGTAAAGACAGAGGTGCAAGGTGGCCATTCACTATGGCATCGTATCTGATACAAAAGAGAAGGATACAATATTGTATTGATTTTGCCATACATTAACATGAATCCGCCACAGGTATACATGTGTTCCCCATCCTTAACCCCCTCCCTCCTCCCTCCCCATACCATCCCTTTGGGTTGTCTCAGTGCACCAGCCCCAAGCATCCAGTATCATGCATCAAACCTGGACTGGCAATTCATTTCATATATGATATTATACATGTTTCAATGCCATTCTCCCAAATCATCCCACCCTCTCCCTCTCCCATAGAGTCCAAAAGACTGTTCTATACATCTGTGTCTCTTTTGCTGTCTCGCATACAGGGTTATAAGTAATTAACCTCCAATTAAAATGAATTTATATTAAAAAAAAAAGAAAAATATACAATAGATCTCAATATCCACTACTGGGCAAAGTTGAATAAATTATGAGAAATCATGCTGTGTGAAATAGGGAACAATTTACATGTAATGAACTAGAAAATATCTCTGATATATTATTACCTGAAATTTCAGACTAATATATACATTGCAGTTCTATTCTTAATATATACATGTATATGTGTATATACCCGTGTATATACCCATGTATATAAAAATCTTATATTGCTGATAAGTTTACTTCTGAGAAGGAAGAAACTTAATTGATATATATAGTTGAGTTAGCCAAAAGCTTTGTTCAGGAAAAACCTGAATGAACCTTTGGCCAACCCAGTATATTTTTTAAGTCTCCTGTTGGCAATTTTAATTTTATTTTTAAGTAGTAAGTTTGTATGTGAGATTGACCATTGACCTTCCTTTTGGCTGTTGTAGTTTAGCCAGTCAATAATTCTTTGTAACCATCTTTGAAGAAATCCATGAGAGCTTTTAATTTTAAGGAACTGCCTGCCTAAGTCTTCTGAGTGAAATAGCATAAAATATAAACGAAAAACCTGAATTAGAAAAATAAGCTCAGGTTGTTTTAGAAAACCTAGAATAAAAGGAGTAAAGTATTTGTAACTCACATTTCAGCAAAGAATCAATGTTCTTAATTTCAAGAAATTCAAAGCTGCCTGTGTACTAATTACCGTGCATTGAATTCCTCCCAGTGCTGATCTATTACACATTTGCGTGTATCTCTTTAGACATAAAATAGAGAAACTGGGGGAGGTGAGGGATACTTCTATAAATTGTTTTCCTCCCTCTTTCCTCAAACAATAATTTGAGTGTGATAAGGATTGCAAAACAAACACCAAGTTGCATAGGGCTTTGTGTTTTGAAGCCAAAGCATGAAAATCCATTTAAGCAACTATCTTTCTGCCTGCAGAGATAAACAGGTTCTAAGTAACCTATATAAATCACCAAACCATGGAAGAAAATAACCCCAAACTTTTTTCCTTATTTGGCCCCAATTAAAGTTCAATATGGGGGATTTAAAATCCCCATCTAAACAGGACATCTGCAATTTATAGCCTGACACAAATAACCAACTCTAATGTTGTAAAAGGACAAAGGGTCAATTCCATATATTTATACAGAAAGGAAAAGGATACCAACATTCAGTACTTTGCCAAGACAGCTCTTACTAAAAGGCCAGAGTAGATGGTTGGCATTTTGCTCCTCCAGCATCCATTTCTTCTGTCTAGTATCACCTGTATTTCTTCATGGAGAATTTCTTCCCCATGGGTACTCCCCAGGGGCTTCCCAGGTCGTGCTATTGGTAAAGAATCCACCAGCCAATACAGGAAACATCTGAGACACAGGTTTGATCCCTGAGTCAGGATGACCCCTGGGGGAGGTTATGACAACCCACTCCAGTATTCTTGCCTGGAGAATCCCCATGGACAGAGGAGCCTGGTGGGCTACAAACCATAGGGTCTCAAAGACCCGAGCATGACTGAAGCCATTTAGCACACAAAAATGCCATGGGTATAGCACTGAGCAACAGTTCCAGCAGGCCATTTTTAGTGACAGAAGACAAAGGTCATATTTCTCCCATATTCCTGCTCCAGCAAGACAGAAGGTGAGCACCAGGCCTAAGGTCTGCCACAAGATGCTCTGCAGATTTTGAAGTTACTATCCCTCAGCATTAAACTCACTTCTCTACCCAACTTGTAAAGCTATAACTGGGGTTCTGCTGACCATGTTTCCTCATTCTCAAGGGGGGTTTTTTATGTTCAGTTCAGTTGCTGTCATGTCTGACTCTTTGTGACCCCATGAACCACAGCATGCCAGGCCTTCCTGTCCATAACCAACTCCCAGAGTTCATGCAAACTGATGTCCATTGAGTTGGTGATGCCATCCAACCATCTCATCCTCGGTCGTCCCCTTCTCCTGCTGCCCCCAATCCCTCCCATCATCAGGGTCTTTTCCAGTGAGTCAGCTCTTTAGATCAGGTGACCAAAGTATTGGAATTTCAGCCTCTGCATCAGTCCTACCAATGAATATTCAGACCTGATCTCCCTTAGGATGAACTGGATGGATAGCCTTGTAGTCCAAGGGACTAGCAACAGTCTTCTCCAACACCACAGTTTAAAAGCATCAATTCTTCTGCACTCAGCTTTCTTTGTAGTCCAACTCTCATATCCATACATGACCACTGGAAAAACCATAGCCTTGACTGCTGCTAAGTCGCTTCAGTCATGTCCGACTCTGTGCGACCCCATAGACAAGACAGCAGCTCACCAGGCTACCCTGTCTCTGGGTAGCAACCCACTGGAGTGAGTTGCCATTTCCTTCTCCAGTAGCCTTGACTAGACAGACCTTTGTTGGAAAATTAAAGTTTCTGCTTTTTAATATGCTGTCTAGGTTGGTCATAACTTTTCTTCCAAGGAATGTCTTTTAATTTCAAGGCTGCAATCTCCATCTGCAGTGATTTTGGAGCCCCCAAAATAAAGTCTGACACTGTTTCCACTGTTTCCCCATCTATCTCCAATGAAATGATGAGATGAGATGCCATGATCTTCGTTTTCTGAATGTTGAGTTTTAAGCCAACTTTTCCACTCTCCTCTTTCACTTTCAAGAAGAGGCTTTTAGTTCCTCTTCACTTTCTGCCATAAGGGTGGTGTCATCTGCATATCTGAGGTGATTGAGATTTCTCCCAGCAATCTTGATTCCAGCTTGTGCTTCTTCCAGCCCAGTGTTTCTCATGATGTACTCTGCATAGAAGTTAAATAAGCAGGGTGACAATATATAGCCTTGACATACTCCTTTTCCTATTTGGAACCAGTCTGTTGTTTGTTCCGTGTCCAGTTCTAACTGTTGCTTCCTGGCCTGCATAGAGGTTTCTCAAGAGGCAGGTCAGGTGGTCTGATATTCCCATCTCTTGAAGAATTTTCCACAGTTTATTGTGATCCACACTGTCAAAGGCTTTGGCATAGTCAATAAAGCAGAAATAGATGTACTTCTGGAACTGTCTTACTTTTTTAATGATCCACCGGATATTTGCAATTTAATCTCTTGTTCCTCTGCCTTTTCTAAAACCAGCTTGAACATCAGGAAGTTCATGGTTCATGTATTGCTGAAGCCTGACTTGGAGAATTTTGAGCATTACTTTACTGGCGTGTGAGATGAATGCAATTGTGTGGTAGTTTGAGCATTCTTTGGCATTGCCTTTCTTTGGGATTGGAATGAAAACTGACCTTTTCCAGTCCTGTGGCCACTGCTGAGTTTTCCAAATTTGCTGGTGTATTGAGTGCAGCACTTTCACATCATCATCTTTCTGGATTTTAATTAGCTCAACTGGAATTCCATCACCTCTACTAGCTTTGTTCATAGTTATGCTTTCTAAGGCCCACTTGACTTCACATTCCAGGATGTCTGGCTTTACGTGAGTGATCACACCATCATGATTATCTAGGTCATGAAGATCTTTTTGTACAGTTCATCTGCGTATTCTTGCCACCTCTTCTTAATATCTTCTGCTTCTGTTAGGTCCATACCATTTCTGTCCTTTATAGAGCCCATCTTTGCATGAAATGTTCCCTTGGTATCTCTAATTTTCTTGAAGAGATCTCTAGTCTTTCCCATTCTATTGTTTTTCTCTATTTCTTTACATCGATCACTGAGGAAGGCTTTCTTATCTCTCCTTCCTATCCTTTGGAACTTTTATATCTTTCCTTTTCTCCTTGGCTTTTCTCCTCTCTTCTTTTCACAGCTATTTGTAAGCCCTCCTCAGACAGCCATTTTGCTTTTTTGCATTCGTTTATCTTGGAGACAGTCTTGATTCCTGTCTCCTGTACAATGTCATTAACCTCAGCCCATAGTTCGTCAGGCACTCTACCAGATCTAGTCCCTTAAATCTATTTCTCACTTCCACTGTATAATCATAAGGGATTTGATTTAGGTCATACCTGAACGGTCTAGCAGTTTTCCCTACTTTCTTCAATTTAAGTCTGAATTTGGCAATAAGGAGTTCATGATCTGAGTCACAGTCAGTTCCCAGTCTTGTTTTTGCTGACTGTATAGAGCTTCTCCATCTTTGGCTGCAAAGAATAGAATCAATCTGCTTTCAATGTTGACCCTCTGGTGATATCCATGTGTAGAGTCTTCTCTTGTGTTGTTGGAAGAGGGTGTTTGCTATGACCAGTGCATTCTCTTGGCAAAACTCTGTTAGCCTTTGCCCTGCTTCATTTTGTACTCCAAGGACAACTTTGCCTGTTACTCCAGGTGTTTCTTAACTTCCTACTTTTGCATTCCAGTCCCCTATAATGAAAAGGACACCTTTTTTTGGTGTTAATTCTAAAAGGTCTTATAGGTCTTCATAGAACCATTCAACTTCAGCTTCTTCAGCATTACTGGTCGGAGCATAGATATGGGTTACTGTGATATTGAATGGTTTGCCTTGGAAACGAACAGAGATGATTGTGTCATTTTTGAGATTGCATCCAAGTACTGCATTTTGGACTCTTTTGTTGACTATGATGGCTGCTCCATTTCTTCTAAGGGATTCCAGGAGTGGTGGCTGTGTAGGAGCCACTAAGAAGAGCTACCCCATGTCCAAGGTCAGGAATGATGGCTAAGAGGAGATACCCCATGTTCAAAGTAAGGAGCAGCAGCTGCACTTTGCTGGAGCGGCTGTGAAGAGATACCCCATGTTCAAAGTAATAGAAACCCAAGTAAGATGGTAGGCCCTGAGAGAGGGCATTAGGGGGAAGACAGACTGCAACTACAATCGCAGACAACTAGCCAATCTGATCACATGGACCACAGCTTTGTCTAACTCAATGAAACTAAGCCATGTCATGTGGGGCCACCCAAGATGGACAGGTCATGGTGGAGAGGTCTGACAGAATATGGTCCACTGGAGAAGGGAATGGCAAACCACTTCAGCATCCTTGCCTTGAGAACTCCATGAACAGTATGAAAAGACAAAAAGATAGGACACTGAAAGGGGAACTCCCCAGGTCAGTACGTGCCCAATATGCTACAGGAGATCAGTGGAGAAATAGCTCCAGAAAGAATGAAGGGATGGAGCCAAAGCAAAAACAATACCCAGCTGTGGATGTGACTGGTGATAGAAGCAAGGTCTGATGCTATTAAGAGCAATATTGCAAAGGAACCTGGAATGTTAGGTCCATGAATCAAGGCAAATTGGAAGTGGTCAAACAGGAGATGGCAAGAGTGAACATCAATATTCTAGGAGTCAGAGAACTAAGATGGACTGGAATGGGTGAATTTAACTCAGATGACCATTATATCTACTGCTGTGGGCAGGAATCCCTTAGAAGAAATGGAGTAGCCATCATGGTCAACAGAAGAGTCTGAAATGCAATGCAATGCTGCTGCTGCTGAGTCACTTCAGTCGTGTCCAACTCTGTGCAACCCCCATAGACAGCAGCCCACCAGGCTCCCTGTCCCTGGGATACTCCAAGCAAGAACAATGGAGTGGGTTGCCATTTCCTTCTCCAATGCATGAAAGTGAAAAGTGAAGTCGCTCAGTTGTGTCCGACCCTCAGTGACCCCATGGACTACAGCCTTCCAGGCTCCTCCATCCATAGGCTTTTCCAGGCAAGAGTATGGAAATGCAATACTTGGATGCAATCTCAAAAACGACAGAATGATCTCTGTTCATTTCCAAGGCAAACCGTTCAATATCACGGCAATCCAAGTCTGATGTTCAGTCATAGGGCAACTGGAAGCAGGAGGAGGAGAAAACCAACTTACTTCTTCCCATTAGCTAGCTTTTCTTCCAGCATCACCCAGATGTCTTTCTTCACCTCAGCAGCTGAAGTTCCTTCTGACAGCAACTAGTTCCTTTCCAGCTTCTGTCCACAGTCCTAGAATGATCCTCATCTCACTCCCCAGAGGTACCAGCCAGGCAATGCCTGCTCCCCTGAGACCTGAGCCCCAGTTCAGTGGGATCCACTTCCAGTCCCTGAGATACCAGCAGAGGCTGACTAGTGCCCTCCCATCAAAGATCTGGGATTCAGCTCTTCCATGCTTCTTATCCAAGCATTTTGATTCTGACACCAATAATGTTTTCTCTTGTTTCCCAGCCCTAGATGGTAGCTTCTTTCTGCAGCTACTAAATCTGAGTTGCCCTGGTGTACATTTTCACTACTGCAATCCTCAAACCTCTGTTTTAACCAACCAATCCTTACCCTACATTAAAGTCTCTCTGTTAAAATAGCTAGCATGGTTTTGTCTTTTCTCACTAGTGCCTGATGGGTCCAGGCACTCTCATCCAGAATTTTGACCCCTGAGAAGTTGATAAGAAGTGATTGGAGGTTTTCTTTACAAAGTGGATGTGGTTGAAAGATGGTCTTGACACAACTATTCTTGTGAGAGAACCACTGCCATTTTTCCTCTTTCCAAGTCTTCCTCTACTCTTTTCCTGCTCTTCCTCATGCCTGACCCTCCAGCCTCCTTTGGATTCTGTAGACCCACTGAAAACCTTCTGAAACATTCCTCTTCCTTGGTTTAGCTAAAATTAGTTTTTGTTGCTTTCAGAAAATCAGATGATACCAAGACACTAAGCAGGAAAATTTGTACAAATATCTTCATTCACTCCTTCTTTCAATCCATAAGGATTCACTAAGCAGTGCACTTGAAACAGATGAAAGCAACCCACAGCTATTCTGAGTCCTTTTCAAGACTTTAAAACTGCAGCATTAGTTTCTGATATTCTTCTAATACCACCACGTGTGCATACACACATGTGCACATGTATACACTCACACACGGCATACCCAGACCCAGCATTACCAACCTTGTATTGAAACATCCATCTAGGAGTCATTTGCTCATAGGTTATTGAGTCATTCCCCTCGTTTATTAGGTCCAGAAAGGAGATGAGATGGACCCAAGGTCATACAGCAAGAGCCACCACCATGACACAGACTTCTCATGTACAGTCTACTCCCCAACCCACTCCTACCCCATCATCTAGGATCCACATCTTAGAAAGGGAAATCTATCTGAGAATTAAAGGAAGGTGAATACATGAGGTGTATTCAGTGGGGGATGGAGGAATTATAACCCTAGTCATTAGAGAAGCCATTTATAATGTAAGAATTCCATCCTCAGTCGTGAGTCAGAAGGGAAGGAAAGCAGGGGACCAGCAAATAGTTTTCCTGATAGGGACCTGCAGTAGGAAAGAAGACTCAGGGTCCATTCTTGACTCTTGCATTTATTTTTATTATTTGAACTTGAACATGTTGTATTACCACAAAGAGCCCCATTTTACTCTCTGCAAAATGAAGATTACTAAACACATGCCTATTCTACTTCTCAAATTTATTTCAACCATCAAAAACATTCATTTAACCAATATGTGGGCTAAGCAGTATTTTAGGAGCTGGGAACACAGCAGTAAGCAAAAACAAAACCCTCATCCTCTTAAGGCCTACGTCTTCGGAGAGGGAGGCAGACAGTACATACATAGCTTATACATCAATATGACATTTCAGAGAACAATACAGGCTATTGGAACATTAAATAAGGTTACTTGATGAAGATTTGGGGGCTCATTAGGCCAGGGAAGACTCTGAGGAGGTTAATTATGAGGTGATGGAAAAGAGATGTAGAGGGAGACCATTCTAGAAGAGGCAACAATGAGTGCAGAGACCTCAAGTAGAAGTAAGTGTGGTGTTTGGAGCAAAAGAAAAGAGGGCCCTAAGTGATTGAGTGATGGAGAGAGTGTGATCAGGTGGATCCTATGGGGAAAAAAAAAGGCAAACTATTCACAACGTTCATCTATTTGGACACGCTTTAAGCCTTATATAATCCAGTTGTCCTATTCTTCCTATTTTCTTACTTTATATCACACAATTTCCTATTAATTTCCAGTTGTCACTGACCACTGATTACTCCTACTTTCCATTTTCTCTCTTCTTTCTCACTCTTTACCAAATAGGTATACACACGTTTCCTATAAAGAGACTATGAGATTTTTCTATTTTTAGGAAATAATCACAAAAATGTATGTCTTGTGAGCCAGAGAGGCAGTATACTAGAATGGGTTAACTGCTGAGTTTTGGAATCAGGTCTTGGATTTAAATCCTATCTCTTCCAGACAGTAGCAATATTAACTTGGGCTTCTTAAAGCCTTAGGTTTTTCATGTAAAGATACGTAACTTACAGGGTTGTTGTGAAAATTCTGTGAATGAATGCATGTAAGGCATAGCTTAGTGAACGGAAATCACTGGATGAATGCTAACTAAAGGTACCCCTTTGCACACTGATGTTCCCTCTTTCCTCTGATTGCTTCCTCCCATCCATTCAAGATTCATCATGTCATCTTTTGCAGGTTGCCTTCCCTAGATTTCCAGGCAGAGTTAAAGGTCCATGATATTTTATGGCTTACTACTCATCACATCAGATTAAAATTTCCTATTTCTGTGTCTGTCCCTCTTTTCTACTAGCTTCTTGTCAAGCAATGTGTTTTACTTATCTTCGCACCACAAGCACAGAGCTCAATATCTTGCAGATAATCAATTCCCAATGTGCTTGATAAATTCCAAGTGAATTCTTGATTTCAAGAATTGCATTCTTCTTGAATTCAACCAGATCAATACTCTCTGACTTGGACATCTCAGTAACTCTCTGGAGAGAGCAGCCCATGTTGGGGCTTGGAGAAAGGAAGAAGGAAGAAAACTGGACCATCTGGGTTAGGGATGCCTTTAATCTGTTGTTTGTAACTTGAGGCATGTACATAATTGCACTGTTTTCTGACTTGTGTAACCGTAACTGTTTCTGTGAACCCAAAGGAATAATCCTGTGATTGCTCTAATGCTTGCTTACTTACTTTATCACTGAAGGAAGAGACAGAATCCTTTAAAAGAGGAAATTAAAAAGAGAATTCACCTAATACCGAAAGAATGTTTTAAAATCTGACTTTTCAAAGTCATCCAGAAAGCAATTAAATGTCATTAGTATTTTAGCCTTCTCTGAAATGAGACTTTTGACCACTCTCTCAAGTACTCATTGACTGTGTACAGTGGAAACTGTCTCTCCTATAATAGAGAAGACAACATCGCTTGGGAAGGATATTATTTTGGCTCTAAGGACTCATATGAGAACCTTGGGTTTGATCTATCATACCTCACTGGACGTGGAACTGGGAGTCCCAGACAAACCTGGTGGGAACAACGCCCTCTAGGGTTTTGCCCTGTGGTCCTCCCCTTGGTCCACTCCTTCCCATTGCCTCTGTTTGCAGAGAGAGCAGCCCGGCATTTCAAAACTGCATCAGGTATGAGAATCCATGCTGTTATGAGAAAAATATGGTCGTGTTTTCTTTTACCCAAACATAATGGAAATTGGTTGGAAAGTCAGGAGATGCAAATCTCTACCAATTTATGAAAAACAGTGCATCTTCCCTCTGAAATGGTTTCCTTCCCCAAGAATAACGCCTGACCAAAGCTGAACAGTGACAAATGTCATGTTGTTTTCTGTGAGGCTGCTACACTCTAAAATCCTTCCTCACAGAGGGGGAAACACAAAAAAATATATATTCTCAGTCCTCTTCACCTGAGCCTGAAGCTGCTTTCAGAAGTAATTGAACTGAAGTAATCAAATGTGGTTCACAAATTGATTCTGCCTATCAGCAAAAAGCTCATGTAAATGAAATGATTGATACCAACCCTGGACAAAGACACTATTTTCTTTATTCCCCCAACAAATAAATCTGTTCTCATTACTAATGTCAGAGATTTGAGGCGGGGGCGAGGCGGGGGAGGGGTGGAAATAGCAAAGACTAGAGAGAGACAAGAAATCAGGAAGCAAATGCAGTGTATTATCAGGCAAAATGCTATTTGACATTCTGCTGTATCCCCAAAGCTGAGTTATGAAAAACATGACAAATCTCTCCTTTGGAGAATCCTCCTCTATCCTAAAACTCTTACTGTCCTGTTCACCTCTTTTCACACCGCTCAGGCAATCTGAATTAAACCAACAGTGGAGGAGATGCTCCAGCTTCAGGGATTATCTCCCTCCTTTTGGAGAGAATGTGTTGTCTCCTAATGGAAACTGTTAGGGCTTTTAAAATTTTTATTGATTTTTAATTCTTAAGCTAGATGCCAGGGGCCTAGCTATTGGAGCAGAAAAAAATATTTCAAAAATAATATGAAAGAAGTAGCTCAAACTTGTTGGTGAGTGATCATTAGCGTGGAGCCAGGCTCCACTTGTAATTTCTTCTTCCCACCTGCTCTCAGAAACTCCATGGCTGCCTCCCAGGAGGAAACAAAGAACCTGTTGAATTGCAGTTATTGACTTGGAAATGGAGCTTGGAGAAAATTTTGTAATTCTTTGTGTATCCCCTGCCTCCTCTTAAAAAGCTCTTCTTCATCTATTTGAGAATCAGAGCTTTCATTTCATCTCCCTTAAGTCTTCTGGTCAGTGCTCATCTCTCCATTTCTTGAAATCATACTATCTATAGCCCTTGGATCACCAAGCATGCTACATTCTTCTCTGGCTGTTTCTCTGGCCTGGCAAGCCCAGCTGTCAGCTTCTGGAGGACAGCAGCCGTAGATTACATCTACCACTGTTGCTAGCATCATGCTCACACACTTACAGCTGCTCAGAAAAGACTTTTCCCGGTGACCCATCTTTAGCTGTCTTTCCCTTCTGCACCTCTCCACAGTTATGCAGATTAGTTCATCAACCTCAAACTCATTGCCCTCAGGGCTGCTCTGCAGACTTGCCTGGGATTGGCTTACTTAGAGTTTTAAGAAAGAAAGAAAAAAAAAAAACTGAATGGAATCAGTTGCCAACATTTAAGAACCAGGAGACTTTATGTAACATTTGATTTCTGGCTTCTCTCAAGGAATTGGATGATTGGACAATCCCGGCCCCATTCTTACCCAGCACCAACATGCTAGAGCAGAGGGGGTAGCTGCCCCTTTATATGAAACATATTCTCCAACCCAATGGCCCTAAATTCCAGCCAGCCTTATTTATTTATTTCCTGGCTGGTTCAGAAGATAAATGATTTTGACCAATATCTTCTGTACAGGAAATTCAGATTATTCTCCTCAGAAGTCCATCACATTTAAAATCAGCATTATCAGGATGGGGAACACATGTACACCCAATAAAGAATTTAAATAAAGAAAAAATAAATAAAATCAGCATTAGTTATTTGTCTAAAACCAAGCCCATTATCTTAGACTCTGGGCATGAGCTGTGGGTCTTTGTTCCCTTCCTTTCTCACTTGATGACCTTACTCTCCAAATTATTCAAGATCAAAGCTTCTGGGTCTCTCCAAATACACCCCCATTCCTCACTAAATCCTGTCCATTTCAACCCAGAAACATTTCCAAAATCCCGAGTACCTCAGATGGTAAAGAATCTACCTGCAGTGTAGGAGATCCAGGTTTGATCCCTGGGTCAGGAAGACTCCCTGGAGAAAGTAATGGCAGCCCACTCCAGTACTCTTACCTGGCCTGGAAAACTCCATGGACAGAGAGCCTGGTGGGGTCACAAAGAGTCAGACACAACTGAGCAACTAACACAACACACACTGACTAACCCCTCCTTGCCACTTCCACTGCCTGCTCTCTGGCCACCCCTACTTTTTATCTGGATCTCCTAACTTGCCTTCCATCCCTCACTCCTTCCTCTCCAAATGCACCCTTCGTATGCCACCAAGTGACACCATTCAGACTTTGTCAAGTCTTTTCTTCAAAAAACCCCATAAGTCTTCAAAGCCTACAAAACTAAGTCTAAACCCCATGGCCTCCACCATTTGTTCCCAGTTTACCTTAAAGTTCATACTGGTTCTATATCTTCCAGAGTCAACTTCATCCTAGTTTTCAGAATCTCCCTGTACCGGTTCACCCGCAGGCTGAGCTCAAAGGAGTAAAAGCCCTGCTGGGTGAACAGACCATTTAAAGACCTGGAGAAAGTAACTCAAGGATGATCCTTCTATCATGGTGGAATTCTAGCCAGGGTGACTTGGGCTGAAAAAGCTACTTCCTGGGAGAATAGAACTTTTTCAAAATCCTTGAAGCATCCCCAGCAGGCACTGATTTTGCTTAAGCAAAACCAACCATTTCTGAGCTTCAATTTCAGTCATATCTCTCTGATTCAGGGGAGTACTTTAGAATTCACTTTGGAGACTTCCAGTGGGAGAGAAAAATTATAGTTGATTTCTTACTTTCAGAAAAATAGAATATGAAGTAATGTGCCTTTTAGGAATCATATTAGTTGTATCCTGATTTAGGCATTGTGTTTAGTTTCTAACAAGATTTGACTTTCAGTGGCCAAATTGTTAAGTACATGAAAAGTTCTTACAACCAGCTGAGGAAAATGTTGTTTTCAGACCTCCTTTCTTTTGCTCAGCTTTCTATTTCTGTTAATCAGCTTAAAACTAATTAGAGTAAATTAATTCATCAGAATAATAACAGTTGCCAGGGAGTCACACACTAACACTTTATTCCTAGAGACAAGAGCTTCCTGGGAGTTGGGAAGCAATTACAACTTCTTAATAATTTACGGAAGAAAAGGAGACGGGATCTGTATCAATTATATTTTATTTGTTTGAGGAACTTTTAATGAATTTAAGGGGGAGAAATTAAACATCTCAGTAAGAAGCGATTACCATCTCTGAACTGTGCTCCACCTCGTGCTCATGAGTGGCTTGTGAGGCTGGCCTAACGTCATCCAGGATGGCGAGAAAGCCCCAAAGAACATTGCAATGAGCTGTGCTCATGACTTATCCAGGAGCACTTTTATTTCATATTTACCATCTGCAAAATACTTGGATGTCATCAGCATACAGGATCCCTGGAAAAATCTGTCTCACCAACTTGAAAGGACAAAAGTGGAGAAAACTCTTACCCTACCTAGATGTGGGAATCCAATCTTGAATTTTACCCCCTAGTTGTTCTTTGACCCATTTTTAAAAATTTGCAGCTGAATTGTACTCCCTGAAGTCAAAATACCTCTAACTGGATAAATATTAATAGCATTAGCATCTACAGCCAAGAAATCTCAATATTTATGTACTGTACATGATCTAATGGCTGAAGAAACAGTCATGTCAATTTCACCTGCAATATCTCTCTTATGTTCCTTTCTGCTAGAGAGAATACTACCAACCCATGTCATCTTTATCATGTCTCACCATCCCATGTCACTCAACACATTATTGACCAGACAGTTTTGAAGAAACTAATGCCTATGACTGGTGATTTGTTATTTAAATGAATATTGAAACACCTGCATTTGAGTAAATTTCAACAACTTTTTCTCACTTAATGTTCTTATTTGAAACATGTTTTATGAAAACATTTTAATATTTTGTTAGAGTGTGAGAGGCAGGCAGTATAGCAGGCCGCTATGTGCCAGGGTAAAGAACATCTATGACAAATAGACCGTATTTTACTGTTCTTTCCCCTGGAAGAGCAGACTCTACACTTCTGGTGGCTTTTTTTTTTTTTTAGTTCTATGGGTGTTATTTCCTCTAGAATATGTTCTATTTTTTACCTGATAGTTGACAAGGTGGATATTTGTGGGGGCTCTTTCAGAAATGATAAATTTTACAATGTGTCATTTTTAAAAATTTTACAGTAACAAACTTGCATTTACAATATACACAAAAGTGAAAGTGAAGTTGCTCAGTCGTGTCTGACTGCTTGCGACCCCATGGACTGTACACTACCATGCTCCTCCATCCATGGGATTTTCCAGGCAAGAGTACTGAAGTGGTTGCCACTTCCTTCTCCAGAGGATCTTCCTGACCCAGGAATCAAACCTGGGTCTCCTGCATTGTAGGCACATGCTTTTTTTCCATACAACACAAGTCTTATCATCATCCACTGAGTACACCAGAAAAGAATGTTCTCAGTGGATACTGGGTAATTTCTAATATTCCTTAGGAAACCAGAGAACCACATATCTGAGGTGATTCAGCCAGGAATCGTGTCTTCTCAGAGATAGTCTGCTGAGGGTACGCAGGTTCCACTGCCAAACAGACTCTGCAGTTTGCACTGTCAGCCCCTGTCAGGCAGTGCTTTGGATTTTGCTGCCAAAACTGCTGTCCCTGCCTACTCTAAGATCGCATGCACCTGTCACCCTACACCACCATCCCCAGACAGAAGTTCACACTGTCGGCATTTCATGGCTTAATGTGTTTCAGACTCAGAGTCTGTGTCAGAGGCATCGATTTGTGATGCCTCAGCCAGGAATACAGGCCTACCTGCACAGGGGGCTCACTGCCAGCCTCTAAATGGGCTCTGACTCCTAAGGGGGAGATTCCCCAAAGGAGATGGATTTAGATGTCAGGTGGCCAAAAATAGTGACTAATGTCCACTTTAATATTATTTATTTAGCACCTACTATATGCCAAAGATTGTGAAGACATTAATTTCACAATATTTCAGCCAAACAGCTATGTTTGTCAATTTTATATATTAGGAAATCAAATCCTAGATTTCAGGATCAAGGGAGAAAGCAAATTAAGAGAACTTGAATGAAAAACTTAATGGCTTATATGATAGAAATGTGAATTCCAGAAGGGAAAGACTTACTTGTTTCATACAAGTAAGTGATGAAACCTTATGCCTCTGGTTGTGTCTGACACAGATCAGGCATTCAATGAAGCATTTAGAGTTGGATCAGTAGGCCGGATCCAGGGTCTTAAAAGATGTCTTTCCAGCTCATCATTACCCTCATCTGTCTGTTCTGCACCACTGTTTATACCCCACCAGATTGCATTGCTAATGGCAAAGTTTCCTCTTTTTCCTCATCACAGAATGAAGTCTCATTGTCCTGGTCTCAGTCACATTCCTCCTGTGAACTGATCACTAAGGCCAAGGTAAAGAATGCTCAATGGGCCAGCCCTGGGTCATGTAACCATTTCTAAACTTTTAGGAATAGCGGACTGAACTATGTGGATTAAAACAAAGGAAGGAGCATTTCCTCAAAATGAAGTATAATGTCTTTTATCATTAATAAAAGCAGTAGAAATGACACTGGACAGGTGAAAATCAACAAATGCCCACTACCTAGAGCATAGTTCAACACTGATGCTTTTAATGTTCTTAATCACCAGTTTCCTCCATTGAGCCCTCAAAGATACCACCAGAGCAACACAATTTTTTGTCTTTATAGGAAACTGAAGCTGAAGATCAGAGAGGATAAATGACCTGTCCAAGATCACAGAATAGGGCAATAGAAAGTCAGGACTTAAAGCTAGAGCTTCCACTCTTGCACAGTGCCTTTTCTCTTGGACCCTGGAAATCTAGGAAAATGTAAGAGGGATGGGGAATAATTAGCCTTCTCAAGAGCAGACAGCCTTTGAACTGAGGAATCTGTGTTTAGGTAGTACTTCTATTGTGAGAATGCTTGCTTTTCCTGAAAATAATCCATGTAATTAATTTAGCTCACTTTATTAGCTAGAGCAACATCTTACTGCCTTTCCCATTTGCAGCCACAGTACTGATTAGTGCCTTTCATATCTTATTTAGGAAAGGATGCTGTATGTATTACCATGCCCTCAGTGTAATAAATTTGACATTTCAGATGGCAACAAATGGCTAGAAAATTGGCCCTTGAGACTAATAGCCCAGAAGCATTTACATGTAATTATTCTGCCTGAGAATTTAATTTTGCTGGGCACAAAAATTATACTGTGTGAAGAGACCCAGAACAGTGAACCCTGGACGCAAGTGGTAGACATTAGCATGAACATTGGATTCTGGAATATTCTTTCTAATACTTAAAGACAATTCCCCATGGTGGAGTGTATTTCTGCAACAGATTTAGATAATGTTTCACTCTGCTTGGCACTAATTACTCTGCAAATGTTACAAGTGGGCTCTTTCTTGGTCCCCACACTGTCATTTTTGTCATCGGTTTATAGTTCTGATCGCCTGCCTTCTGAGTCATGGGTCATGAATTATAATTTTCCCTGTATATTTGCACTGCTCTTGCTCCTTCTAGTTAAAGGCCTTGTGATCCTGCTGGTTGGGGGAGAGCAACTTGGTTGCCATTAGCTCCTTCCCCTCTTTTTTGGAGAACAAAATCAAGAGAGGTTCAGTGACTTAGTCAATGACATATAACTAGATAAGGAGAGTGCAGGTGATCTGGCTCTCTAGCTATACTCTTCCTCTCTCCATGTGCTCATGTGTTCATTCAGCTTACACAATCACTGAGTGCCTACAATGTGCCAGGCATTGCATTTTGTTGGGAAATACAAAGGTCCACTAAAGGAATAAGGGATCTGCTTTCAGGAAACTTCTATTCTAGAGGGAGACACAGAAAAGAAGTCAGAAAATCCGTATATGAAAGTTCCAATTTGAGATAAGAACTATAGATAGAATGATATGATAGAAAGTGACTGGCAGTGGAAAGAAGTACTGATTTAGACAGAACTGCCTGAGAAGAGCTTTGGGAAGAGAGATTTTTAACTGAGAACTGAAATATAAGAAGAAGCTAGCCAGAGAAAGAACCAGGGAAATTACATCAAGATTAGAAACCTCAGGAATAAATTTCCTACAATCCATTTAGAAAAGGATGAGTTACTTGCATCAATAAAAATGAGTTTGAGATAGCAATTTACTCACTTATAAGAAGTAACTCCCCTCTTCCTATGAAAGGAAGTTGTAGACTTAAAACAATTATATAAGAAAACTTCTCAAACTTTCAGCTATGAGATGAATAAGGTCTGAGGATCTAATGCATAACATGGTGATTATAGTTGATAACACTGTGTTGTACAATGAAAATTTGGTAAAAGAGTAGAACTTAAATTTGTGTGTGCTCAGTCATGTCCAGCTCTTTGCAACCCCATTCACTGTAGCCCACCAGGCTCCTCTGTCCCTGGGATTCTCCAAGCAAGAATACTGGAGTGGATTGCCATTTCCTCCTCCAAGAACTTAAATGTTCTTACTTAAAAAAATAAAAATAAGTGAGGTGACGGATGGGAAGAAGTACCTAGATGGTAGATGGGATGAATCCTTTCACAAGGTATACATATATTAAATCATCATGATGTACACTTGAAATATCTTATACTTTCATTTATCAAGTATGCTTCAGTAAAGCTGAAAAAAACAAATGTCCTAGGACACAAAAGTGTTTGGAATGTCCCAAGAACTTGTAGAAGGCTAATGTGGCTGGTGAATAGTTTTCAGATACAATTTATATACAGAACTGGCAACCTGCTAGCAAATGGGACACAGAGAAAGTGGGGAGAGGAGAGACCAGGGAGTTCTCCTTCCCTATAGTCTTGAGAAGCCAAGTATTAATACTTGGGGCTGTCATTGATTGAAATGGGAAAGCCAGCAAGAGGAACAGGTAGAGGCGGCATTTGGGAATGATGAATCCTGTTTTGGGCATGTAAAGTTTGAGATTCCAGGGAAATGACTAACTTGAGACATCAAAGAGGTACTTGGTTATATAGGTCTAAAACCAGAGAGATATTTTGCCTTCGTTGGTTCTGCAGTGTTGGTTGAAATTGAAAATTCTTTTAGAGTAGTCAACATTTGCTGATGTTTAGATTTTAAATGGTGATACTTCACATGAGTTAACCTAGGGAAAAGGTATATTTCCTATAAGGGACAAATTGCTGCTTTTTCCTCTCCCTTGCAGAAAATATACACTGGACATATAGAGAAACTGGTTATGATTCTCAAGCGGGTACTGTTATTTTGTCAGTAACAATGGAATCTTTTCCTACTCTAGGGAAGTAGGGTGAAACATGGACTTTGGAGTCAGGCTGCCTAGGTTTTAATCCTAACTGAATCTCCCTTAATTCATCCATAAATTGGGGATCATCATAACTATGTCATAGGGTTGTGGAGAAAATTAAATTTAAATTGAGCATGGCACCTTATACATGGTAAGAGCTAAATAAATGTTTATCATCATTGTCAGTCATTAACTCTGATCTGATTTCTCAGAACTCTGAAAGAGTTCTTATTTGCAAGTGACAGAAAACTGAACTCAAAACTCACTTAAATAGAAAGGAATATGTTGGATTGTAACTGAAAAAGCTAAGGACACACAGACCAGATTAATGATGACATCAGGAAGCTTTATCTGTGTCTCTTAGCTCTGCTACCTTCTGTGTTACCTTTGTTCTCAGGCTGGCTCCTATTCAACAGTAAAATGAACACCAGAAGCTACAAAATGACTATTATTTCTGCCAAAATCCCAGAATTTTTAAAAAGGCCATCTCCTTCTCAGGAGTTCTGATTAAAGTGCTGAGGCTGGGTCCCCTTTTCAGAGTCCTTGACGTAAACAATGTGGTCATGGGGATAGGGGCGGGAGGCTATTTTTCAGCCTTCTGTGAACCCAGAGTGGTAGACAAGTAGTTCTCAAATGAAAGTTAAAGTGCAGTTACCAAAGGAGATGTGATTCCTGAAAACACTTAAAAAGAAGAGAGTTCTTAAGTCCAAGTAACAAACCAACTCTCATATGAAGCTAGTTCATCAACAGATGATAAAAGTATAATTTGGTAAATGCTAAGTAACATACGGGGACTTTCTGGTGTTCACTGGATAAGAGGCAATGTTTCCAATGCAGAGATGCAGGGCATGCAGTTTTGATCCCTGGACTGGAAACTAAGGTCTCACATGTGGAACAGTGTGGCCAATAAATAAATAACTGGTGCCCCCTGCAGTGGAAGCACGGAGTCCTAATCACTGGACTACCAGGGGATTCCTTTCCAGCCCATTGGGCTTCCCAGGTGGTGCAGTGGTAAAGAATTTGCCTGCCAATGCAGGAGATTCAAATCTGATCCCTAGATAGGGAAAATAATTCCCTAGAGGAGGAAATGGCAATCCATTCCAGTATTCTTGCCTGGAAAATCTCATGGACAGAGGAGACTGGAGGGCTACAGTTCAAAGGGTCGCAAAGAGGTGGGCAAGACCGTGTGACTGAGGATGCACACACAAGTCACATATGGTCAAAGTCACATATGGTCAAAGTCACATCTCAGAAGATGCAGTTAACTTAGCTAAAAGGAATGGGGAAGTACCAGGAAACAATTTGGCCACCAGAGAGAATGTGATTGGAGTTTAGAATAAAGTAAAGCTACCTATTCCTTAGCTCTCCCACTTGTGGGCATTCCTTCCTCTTGAAGAGCTAGCTGTATTGACAAAGTCATTGGCAACTACGAATGCAAATGCTTACTCTTCATTAACAACGGGTGCAACTGCTTCCGATTGGCTTGCAAAGAGGTGGGCACATTGACCACATCTGATTGCCCGTCCTACTTCACTTTATGTGCCACACCAAGAAACTTGGTTATTTTTGATACTCCCCCTCCCTCACTCACTACATCCACTCAACCCCTAAATACTGCCATTTCACTTCCTAATTATCTGTCCTAAGTAGCCACTTTAATCCATTTACATGGCCAACTCCACTTCAAGCCAACATCACTCCAACCCAGACTACAATGATAGAAATATAGATTTCTCTAGATTTCTCTAGAAATCTAGAGCCAGGGGTCTCTTTGAGACACACCAATCAGATACTGCTACTCCACGGCTCCAGTCTTTTGGTGACTTCCTCCATACTCTGAAGAGAAAAATAACAATCATGTCAGTGGCCCCCTAGGCCACCATATGATCCAGTCCCTGTCTAGCTCTTCAGGCTCAAATCTTATTTTCGTCCTCATCCTCTAAGTTTCAGATATGTTACCCCTCCCCACTTTTATTTTCAGTTTCTTCCAACCTCAGGGAGTTCATTTATTCTATGTAGTCTTCCTACCCACAACCTTTCCCCCTTTTTCTTTTTATCTTATTAAAAATTCTATGTATCATTCATATAGATGATTAGTTACCACTTCTTCAAGAAGTTCTTCCTAGTGCCCCCTGGACTGGATGATTTCTCAGTATGGGCTCTAACAACTCTTAGTATTTCCCCTACACAGCAATTATCATCATTATAATTAAAGAAGCAGACTCTTACTGGCCTATTATCTCCCTGAGGGTAAGGACAGGGTTGCCTTGACACATCCTTGATTTACAGGGCCTAGAACTGGGTCCACCATGCTTCCCTTGCTTGATGAATATTTGTAGAATGGATGCAAGAATTTTTGACATTGGCCTGCCCCCTCTGGATAGTGCAGGTCACTGTTTCAGGGTAGGTTCATTTGCAAATGCCTAAAAATAAAAATGAAATGCAAACAAAATGTTCCTTGTCAGAATGAAGCTGCTGAGAAAGAGCAGTTTAAAAAGCTGATTCTGAGCAAAAGAACATGGAAACCTAATACTCTTTAAATAGCTTCTTAAATACAGTCATCAATCAAAAGTCATGTCTTTGTGAATCTTCATTACGTGGAGAACCTACTGAAAAATGCACAGCCCCTTACTGCAAAACACACAGAGCAGTGACTTGCAAAGAATTTATAGAAATTGAGGATTACAACAGACACAGCTGAGCCCAAGAAGTTATAGTCCTGTAGTCAACCAGAGGCAATAATCGAAGTCACCCAACTAAATACTATTTTTGATAACATCTTGGCCATCTAAAAATATTAGCTGGAGGCCATGATGGAAAAGCTACTAAGCTGACACTTTTTCAGCACACAGAGAAGCTACAATCTACCTCCTGGCAGTGGGTCAGGAACTTGAATAGGAAAGCCATCAGTTACTAAGGCTGTGCAACACCCTGTTGGGAACTTTGAAAGAAATACAAACCTCAGGTCATGACCATCAAATCCTCATGCTCAGATCAAAAATTAAATATTAGTTTAGATCAAACCACCCTGCTGTCTTCAATGCTGAATTCAGCTTATAGTGTGTTCTTGTGGATTGTTTAATCAGACTGGGTCCTGTCAAACCAGATGTGTAAAAGGTGCTAGAGATGAAATGTATCCAAGGACACAATTGACTAGAGCTAGACAGAGATTCTGTGTCAAACCAGATGTGTAAAAGGTGCTAGAGATGAAATGTATCCAAGGACACAATTGACCAGAGCTAGACGGAGATTCTGTGAGACAGCCTGCTATAGCAGAGGATGACTGGCAGGAAAGACGTGCACAGAGGCAGCTATTTAGACTGAATCAAGAGCGATCTGGTCAAAGATGGGGAAAATGTGAAAGTGGCTGCCATGGTGGAAATGATAATTAGGGTGATCATGATCATTAGAAATCTACAAAGCACTCTCTCTTTTAACCTGAAAAATGACTCAGAGATGGTGAAAAGTGTAGACATGAGTTGAGCCACTTGATCTGGTCAAGATAAATATTAATAGGGAACTGAATTAGTAGGAGTTGGGAATGACCATACTCCCCACTCATATGAATGTCTTATCATTCTTTCGCATAACATCTCTATTCTAGAGCCTTCACTGGCTTCCCCATGTCTCAAAACATCTGAACAGGGAAGCCTGGTGTGCTGCAGTCCATGGGGTCACAGAGTCGGACATGACTAAGTGACTAAACCAAACTGAACTGTCTTCAAAGTTATCTGTTTTTGTGCACTCTGTCTAGCTGAACTTCTTTGCCACTGTTTCTTGGCACCTTTCCATCCACACTCAACAGCCACCAATACAACCCATTCATTTATGCCTCCACATGTTCAGAACACCAGGCCTCTAGCCTACTGTCCTCTGCCCACCAAGGCTTAGCTTACCTCCAGAAGGGATTTTCCTGACTACTTGCTCCTCTTTGTTTTTTGAACAACTGGAATGTTACACTTTTAAGCATATAACTACAACACATTCTTAGATACTGTTTCAAGCGGCTTGATGTTTTCATATATGTCTACTTTTGTCTTTTAAACTAGACAGCTTCAGGCAGAGACAGTGCCTTATTTCTCTTTGTTGTCCCCACGTATTTCCTTCTATGTGGAGCTCACAATAGTGCTGAACACATTTTTTTCTTTGATTGACCCCCCTTCTTTCCATCACGGGTGTGTGTTGAGAAAAACCTTAGGGGGACAGATTAAAATCTGCAAGTCTTAGTACAACAGAATTTCAGGACAAATTTCCAATCATTACCTTGACGGCTGGCTGCATAATATCCCATTCATTATTTTTAAAAAGTCAGTTTATCTTTTAATGCAGCAAGAGAATATTGGACAGTTCCCGAGAGTAAAATTATCATCAAAGAGAAACTCCCCATTTTTAGAAAAATTCAAGCTTTTAGGGGTAGGTAAGGGGGTAGGGAAGAGAATGAATGATGATTGGGCTCAAAATGGCTCAAAATGGAAAAGCAACACACAGGTTGGAAGGTCTGGCCTCTGTTCCTCCTTTTCCAAACTGCCTTTGTCCCCTAGAAAATCAGGCATCAGCTTTCTAAGCATCTAAGTAAAGAAAATATCTCATCACCTGCATGTATAGTGTTCTAATTCTGTTCATTCCACATTGTTATTTGCACGTGTGTAATTCTCTATGGTCTCCTAACTCCAACCTTACCATTCCCTTTAATTGTTTTTCCTTCCTAGATCCAGTATGTTATTCTTAAGTCGCTAAGTCATGTCCAGCTCTTTGCAGACCCTATGGACTGTAGCCTGACAGGCTTCTCTGTCCATGGGATTTCCCAGGAAAGAATACTGGAGTGAGTTGCCATTCCCTTCTTCAAAGGATCTTCCCAAGCCAGAGATCGAACCAGCACCTCCTGCATCGCCTGCATTAGCAGGTAGATTCTTTACTGCTGAGCCACCAGGGAAGCCCAGATCCAATATAACTTCCCTAAAAAGTAACATAATTATAATCACCTACCTTTTGAAACCCCTCAATGATACTCTCTCACTTTAAAGATAAAGTCTGTGCTCATTAGGTTGGTGTATGAGGCCCTTCATGATCTGTTTCTTATTACATTTCCTACTTCTTCCCTCTCCAGCCCCTTCCCTCACTTTACTCCAAAGGTCTAGTTACACTTTATTTATTTATTTATTTAAAGTAACTCATATTTGCAGTATCTCATTGCCAAGTTTCACACAGGAAATTTTTACTAAGAACACTCCACCCACCTCCAAACTTATGTTCTTTGGACCTCAACTTTGACATTCTCTCCTCTCAGAAGCTGTCCTGACTCCAGTTGTAAGTCAGAGGCCCAGCTGACCTTATGCAATATATACTCTATATTTTCCCCCATGTGGCATAGATCACGCTAGATTATAATTATAGTTCTAGTTACTCATCTGTGTCTCATCAAAGCTATAATCTCCTTCTACGCAAAAACTAAGTCTTTTGACTGAGGTATTTCCGAGCCTTAGCCCAGAGTATCTACACTCAGTAAGTAGTCTGGAAAGAAGGAAGAGAAAGAGGAAGGGAGTGGAGAGAGAGTATCATGAAATAATAAAAAAGGAAGGGAGGGAGGGAGAATAAAGGAAATAATGACCAATTCTGGAGCCAACAAATCAATACCATGGCTTTCTAAAACATGTAGCCATTTCCTGGGTGAGGGAAAAAAAATTAACTCACCAGTCTGCATCATGGAAAACACTAAAACTCTCATTGTGAATGAAGTGTAGATATGAAGTTTCTAAATCTTAGGCAGTTGTTCTTTTTAGCAAAATATGTACAAATTTGTAGTAAGCTCTGTAGGTGTGAACATGAAATACTAATGCTGCCAAAAGTACCTTTATTTTGAGATGTGAGACCCCAGAGCTAGAGGCATATAACGTATTTACTTTCTAAGCATGGAATTTCATTTGAATTGGAAAGAGATAACCTCAAAATCATGGTGCATATATTTTGCTACAATAAAAACAAACAAATAAAAAAGAAAAAAATGTTACAAAATGCCCTCAAGAGATTCATGACATATGTTGTTTAGACCAGTCCAGGAGGAGACTGTTGGCAGAATGACTAGAAAAGCTCTGATTGAATGAGATGAGGTTGTCAAAACTCACATTCATCATCACTTTACAGTCTATTGTATGTTTTCAAGTGCATTAGAGCATCTGTTTCTCTCAAGAACAGATCATTCTATTCTCTTGCTTAGATTCCCCCAATGGTTTCTCCTTGTTCTCAGAATAAAATTCAGAAACCTTATTATGACCTCAAGGTTCTGCCTGGTCTAGCCCTTGCCCTTTACAACCCTTCAACTTCATCTTATCAATGCTTCTAAAAGAAGCCAGTCTGCAACCTGTTACTGGGATGATGAGATATGGATACCAGAATGTACATCTACTCTATAACTAAGCATACTGTTAAATCCAGCTGACTTTCTGGGAAAGATTTTCTCAATGAAGAAACAATCACATTGATTTACACTCTTATGCAAGCTCCTAAGCCTGCTGCAGACCAGTTACAGAGTATGGAGATGGAATGGGCTATGGACCGCATGTTGAAAAGCAAGATGTAGAGTCCTCTTGTCTTCTGTCCATATCTTTTGGTAACACAGGTCTTCACTCTCTAGAAGTACCTTTTGGGTGACCTCAAAAACTTCAACTCTGAGGTCTCCATCACCTCATTAGAAAGGTTTTCTCTAGCTACTCTATCTAAAGCAGCAGCCCCCATCTCCAATCCAATTTCTTCTTTATTTCTTTCATAGTATTTATCACAGTTATCATTTTGGTTTTTTCTGCTTGGTTATTATAATCCATATCTACCACAACTACCTCTCCCTTAACAAAACAACATGTGCTTAGTGAATAGTAGATGCACATTAAGTATTTGTTGAATGAACAATTTAACAACTTTATGAGACAGGAGTTATAATTGCAATTCTATATATGAGGAAAGGAAGCTTGGGGGGTTTAAATGTCTTTTAAAATGGCAATCTTTTATACTTTCGTATTGCTTTAAGTTAAGAAAGCAATTGCATAAATATGAGCTCTTAATATTAAGTACTAAATACCCCCAGCATCTGTGGTAAAAAGAAAACCAACATTCAAAGAAAACTAGTGACTAGCCAAGCATCATTCATAATTAAGTGAAAAAGGGCAAGAAAACAAAGCCCGATCTTCTAAAACCAAGATTACTGTCTACTAAAGTAGATAAATCAACCTCCCTGACTTCAGATTATACTACAGATCTACAGTCATCAAGACAGTGTGGTACTGGCACAAAAGCAGAAACGTAGACCAATGGAATAACACAAAAGCACAGAGATAAACTCGCACATCTATGAGCACATTATCTTTGGCAAAGCAGGCAAAATATACAGCGGAGTAAAGACAGCCTCTTCAATAAGTGGTACTTGGAAAACTGGACAGCTACATGTAAAAGAATAAAATTAGAACATTTCCTAACACCATGCACAAAACTAAACTCAGTGTGGATAATAGGCTTAAATATAAAGCCAGAAGCTGTAAAGCTTTAGAGGCAAACATAGGCAGTACACTCCTTTGACATAAATCACTGCAAGACTCTTTCTGACTCACCTCCTAGAGTAATGGAAATAAAAACAAAAATAAACAAATGGGACCTAATAAAACTTAAAAGCTTTTTGCACAGCAAAGGAAACGATAAACAAGATGAAAAGACAAATCTCAGAATGGGAGAAAATACTTGCAAATGAACCAACTGACATGGTGTTAATCTCTAAAATATATAAGTAGCTCATACAGCTCAATATCAGAAAAACAACCCAATCAAAAAAATGGGCTGATGACCTAAACAGATATTTTTCCAAAGAAGACATAGAGGTGGTCAATACACACATGAAAAGATGGTCAACAATGCTCACTATTGGAGGAAAGCATATCAAAACTGCAACGAGGTATAACCTCACACCAGTCAGAATGACCATCATCAAAAGTCTACAAACAATAAATGACAGAGAGGATGTGGAGAAAAGGGAACCCCCTTGCACTGTTGGTAGGAATAGAAACTGATACAGCCAATATGGAAAACAGTATGGAGATTCCTTAAAATGACTAAAAATATTAGGGAGGGAGATGGGAGGGAGGTTCAAAGGGAGGGGATATATGTACACCTATGACTGATTCATGTTGAGGTTTGACAGAAAACAACAAAATTCTGTAATGCAATTATCCTTCAATTGAAAAATAAATAATTTTTTTAAAAGACTAGGAATATATTTTCCATATGGCTCAGCAATCCCACTACTAGGGATATACCCTGAGAAAATCACAATTCTTAAGAACATTTGTAGTCCAATGTTCATTGCAACACTATTTACAAAATCCAGGACGTGGAAGCAACCTAGATGTCCATTGACATGAATGGATAAAGAAGTTGTGGTACATTTATGCAATGGAATATTACTCAGCCATAAATAGGAATAAATTTGAGTCAGTAGTAGTGAGGTGGATGAACCTAGAGCCTCTCATACAGAGAGAAGTAAGTCAGAAAAAGAAAAACAAATACCATATATTAACACATATATATGTAGCCTAGAAAAATGGTACTGATGAACCTAATAGAGAACAGACTTGTCGACACAGTGGGGGAAGGTGAGGGTGGGAAGAATTGAAAAAGTAGCTTTGATATATACATACTATCATATGCAAAATACATGGTTAGTGGGAAGTTACTGAATAACACAGGGAAAGAGCCTGGAGCTCTCTGATGACCTAGAATGATAGGATGGGGGAATGGGAAGGAGGTTCAGGAGGGGAGGGAAGATATATATATATATATATATATATATATATATATATATATATATATATCTCATGACTGATTATAGTGTTGTACAGCAGAAACCAATACAAAATTGTAAAGCAATTTTCCACCAATTAAAAAATAAATATTTTAAAGTAGATAATATGACGTTCTAACAGTGTTTAAGAAGGATCTTCAAAAGAGACATACCTGTTTTTAAGGAGATGCAGACTGCAAAGGCCATGCTTTATTGGCAGTGGGGGTAGTAGGGAATTAAAGAAGATGCAGGAAATCTTGGTTCCACCTTCCTTGGGTAGCACAACCCACTGAAAAGCCCATGAGCTTTCGCCAGGTTCACACACCACTGGCTCTCCATTAGACACTGGATTTCTGTGCCTGTGCTTAGTCCCTTAGTCATGTCTGATTCTTGTGACCCCATAGACTTTAGCCTGCCAGGCTCCTCTGTCCATGGGATTTTCCAGGCACGAATACTGGAGTGGGCTGCCATTTCCTTTTCAGGGGATCTTCCTAACTCAGGGATCGAACCCAGGTCTCCTGCATTGTAGGCAGATGCTTTACCGCCTGAGCTACCAGGAAAGTGTAACTCTGTCCCTCCTCATAGAGGTAGTCAGTAACTCGTCTTCATTATCCAGTATTCTTTCACAGACTATACAGTATGTCAGGTCTTTATAAGTCTTCTCAATCAGAATCAAGGTCCCCCACCTCTTTGTCCTCATAGTACTTCTCATAGCTTTCCAGAGTCCTGGTATCAGTCTACCTCATATTGAAATAAACAGTGTAGTTACCTGTCTTCCTTCTGATCCTCTATGGCAAGCAATGCATCAGAATCACCAGAGAAGCAAATTTAAAGTCAAAGGTACCCAGTCTGCAGTCATCAGAGAGTCTGATTCAGGAAGTCCAGACTGGAAACAATTTTTTGTTTTCTCACTGGAGAGTAATTAGCTAATACATCTGAGCCCCTAAAAATCAGACATGATATACTGAGGGAAGTAAGTCCAAAAGAGAAAAGCAAGTATCATGTAATTTCACTTACATGTGGAATCTAGAAAAATGATGCAGATGAATGATGATAAAAATGATACAGTTTCTATGAAAAGCAAATACAGAGACACAGATAAAGAGAACACACACATGGTTACCAAAGGTGAAAGAAGGGTGGGGTGAATTGGGAGATCGGGATTGACATATATATATATATGAACTTTGTATAATACAGATAACTTAAGAGAACCTATGAATAAGCACAGGGAACTCTACTCAGTATTCTGTGACCAAATTTGGAAGGCTATCCTGAAGAGAAGGGATATATGTATAGCTGATTCACTTTGCTGTACATCATTGTAAAGCAATTATATTCTAATAAAAATTAATTTTAAAAATCAATCATGACAAAAATATTTAAATAAAATTAGTAAGTGATGAGAACACGGCAATGAATTCCATTTTGTGATACTATCCTGACAAATCCAGATCCAAACCTGATCATAAAGGACCCTGAGGATGAGCGAAAGTGAAATTCGATGCCTACAACCATGATCTCAGGAGTTGAGTTGCCTGGGTTTGAACTCTGACTCTGCAGCTTACTACTTGTTTGACTTTGGGCAAGCTAGTTGACTTTTTCACATACCAGTTTCTTCCTTGGTAAACATAATCATTGTAATCATAACTACCCCATAAGCTTTATAGGAGAATTCTGAGTTATCTGAAATGCACAGAGCAGAGCCAAACGGTGAGTGAGTGAGTGACCGCAACGCTGAAAGTGAAAGTGAAGTCGCTCAGTCACCCCTGGACTGTAGCCCACCAGGCTCCTCCATCCATGCGATTTTCCTGGCAAGAATACTGGAGTGGTGGCCATTTCCTTCTCCAGGAGATCTTCCCGACCCAGTGATTGAACCCAGGTCTCTCGCATTTAGGCAGACGTTTTACCATCTGAACCACGTTAGTTAATAATAAATGCTGACTGAGAAAATTTATGTTAGTGGCTGAATTTACTTTTATTTATAGCCTTCAAAACTCCACGGGTGATTCGGATGCTAAATCAGAGACAGAACAACAGGTTTCAAACTTTTCCAAAATAAAATGGAGGTTTCCCTACAGCATTATGAGAGCATTTATAAATAAGATTTCTGACAATCTGACCATCATGAATTCAGCTTTAGCGACATCTATAATTATCTTTTGGAAATTTGCCCTGAGCTGAGACTTGTCAGAATCTGTATAAGCAGATTCTCCCTCAAAGATTTTTCTTCCTGCTGCTGTTACAAGTAACTTAGTCATTAAAAGCACTGGAAAAAAAAAAAAAAAAAAAAAAACCTCCTTGGAAGTTGAACAGTTGGCCATGATTAATAAAATGAATGAGAAATAAAGATAAGAAATATCTAAATAGATTCTCTCCATAGGAAATGCATCTTTCTGTAGGAAAAAATATATATAAATAAAAATATGTATGCCTGCTTGGCAAGATTGATATCTTGAGAGAAATGATGATAATTAATACTGGCTTTCATTATGATTAATATAAAAACATAATGAAAAATAGTATCTTGGTGACACAAATAAATAATTATGCATACAGTTTACTGTATGTCAGTAGTAAGCAAACTAACATTAATGTAAATCATACACTAATAATTAACATCAGATTAGAATATGTACTATGTTAATATATACATGTATACATACGTATGCTGCTGCTAAGTCACTTCAGTCATGTTCGACTCTGTGCAACCCCCATAGACGGCAGCCCACCAGGCTCCCCCGCCCCTGGGATTCTCCAGGCAAAAACACTGGAGTGGGTCACCATTTCCTTCTCCAATGCATGAAAGTGAAAAGTGAAAGTGACTCGTGTCCGACTCTTCGCAACCCCATGGACTGCAGCCTACCAGGCTCCTCCATCCATGGGATTTTCCAGGCAGGAGTACTGGAGTGGGGGTGCCATTGCCTTCTCCATATATATGTATACATACAGATGCATGTAGATCTGCCTCTCTCTCTATCTATGTGAAAAGCATGGATAATGCAACTGACAAATTGTTTCTCCACTAAAGAATAATGTAAAATTTCCATGTCATTTTAATATTAACTGGTGGTTTAACCGCACTGAGTTGAAACTCTAAAACCACATTTTCTCTTGACAACACTGGATAGAACATTTTGGTAAAATATAAAGAACTTTCTCCAGGAAATAACACTTTTTCTGGTTAAGCAAGCCATGAAAATAATGAAGTCCAATACAGAGTATTTCAGGACAGATTTCTAAAATGCAGCCACTCAGCTGTAGATCAGGTCTCTCATTAGTCTTGTCCTTTTGGAGCCACTGGCAACTCTGAAGAGTTTCTAATGGCCAACAGAAACTCACAGGAGTAGTATTCACAGACATTGCAGAGCCCAAGACCCTTTACACAGTGGGATATACTGCATAGTTCTCTTCTGACTCAATCCACTATCCTGGTCCATAATTGACAGTAATACTGAGGACCATTGTGGGGCAAAGGATATTTGTCCTTGGGGACAGAACGCGGTGCTGCTCACCAGCATTGACTCCATCTGAATCATGGAATTCCCACGGCTGTGGCTTCTGTTATGTTGCACAGACTTTTCTGGGTCTTTCACAAGTCCAGGCAGCAAGCAACAACACTACAGGATCCCATGTGACTGTCCAATAAATAGGGTTCAGCAAATACTCCCAGCTCTAAACATGTGCTGAGAGAACAAGAGAAGTCTAGATCAAAGGTATACCCATGACCTTTTTCGCAAATGACAGAACAGTTTTGCATTCCATTAGCTAACATGCATTAAGCACCAGCCATGCACTGTGTGTGTGTTAGCTGCTCAGTCGTGTCTTTGCAACCCCATGGACTGTAGCCCGCTGGGCTTTTCTGTCCACGGCTTTCTTCAGGAAAGAATACTGGAGTGGGTAGGCATTCCCTTCTCCAGGGGATCTTCCCAACCCAAGGATTGAACCTGCCTCTTGCATACTGAAGGCAGGTTCTTTACCATCTGAGCCACCAGGGACCCACGCATTAGGGCCAAGCAAACTACTTCACACACTTTTTCTCATTTAGGCCTCAGAATGAGAATGGAGGCTTTGAGAAGTTATTCCCACTGTTGGTATGTCTATCTGATGACAGAGCCCTCAGTCTTAAGGGGAATTCCTAGATGTTCATGGCCTGAGTTGTGAATTTCTTATTCTGAGCCATTCCCACAGTCAATCCTAGCTACATGGACATTTTTTTTTTCTGCAGACAAAACACTAGACCATTGTTATTTGTGATCTCCATGATTGGCCTACATACCTGACTATACTTTAAGTTCTTCCTGGAATTCTAATACGCTAGTTTGCTTTAGAAGGTTATCTTTCTGGTCCTATGACCTCCTACTTCACCCCAGCCCTCCTCAGTTCTGCTACTAATTTCTAAAGTAAAGATCTCAGGCTAAGAGATTACAAATGGAGTTAAATCAGCAGACATATATTCCAACTGGCCTAAAATTTGTTTCTGATCTTGAAGTAGTTGCAAATTTTAAAACTTGGAAGATGTTCACTTTTCTTTTGGAAATATAAGGTAGTGTAGCAACAAATGGCCAGGACCCCAAAGCACCCACTCCCTTCAGATGGACACAAACTCTCTAATTTTCCATGGCTGTTCTATGCCTGGTTCCTACTGGCTTTAGAGTTGTTTTTGTTTGTTTTTTGGATTCTTTTTGCTCGTGCCACACAGCATGTGTGATCTTAGTTCCCTAAACAGGAATCGAACTCTCAGCCCCTGAATAAGAAGTACAGAGTCTTAACCACTGGACCACCAGAGAAGTCCTTACTTTTGAGTTTTAGGCTCTAGAATTTAGAGAACAATTTGTTTCCTTGTTTTAAAATACTATCTGGACATAGTCAATGAAGCTTTACAATCTATTAATCAATATATTGATAGTAGATGATAAAGATTCACTATGTCCAGATAGTATTTTTTTAGTGCAGCTGACCTTTATTTTATTTATTAATTTTTTTACTTTACAATATTGCATTGGTTTTGCCATACATCAACATGAATACGCCACGTGTTCCCCATCCTGAACCCCCTTCCCTCCTCCCTCCCCATACCATCCCTCTGGGTCGTCCCAGTGCACCAGCCCCAAGCATCCAGTATCGTTTCATATATGATATTATACATGTTTCAATTCCATTCTCCCAAATCATCCCACCCTCTCCCTCTCCCACAGAGTCCAAAAGACTGTTCTATACATCTGTGTCTCTTTTGCTGTCTCACATACAGGGCTATTGTTACCATCTTTCTAAATTCCATATATATGTGTTAGTATACTGTATTTTAAAACAAGAAAACAATATATACTGGGCTTCCCTGGTGGCTGAGACCGTGAAGAATCTGCATGCAATGTTGGGAGACTTGCGTTCGATCCCTGGCTTGGGAAGATCTCCTGGAGTAGGAAATGACAACCCACTCCAGTATTCTTGCCTGGAGAATCCTCATGGATGGAGGAGCCTGACAGGCTACAGTCCATAGGGTTGCAAAGAGTCAGACCCGACTGAGTAACTAAGCACAATAACAAATCAATACATCATAATCTTGTGCAGCAATAGTGAATCTTCAGCTATGTCTTTGCAAGTGGTGCCCTCACCTGAGGTATAACAAAAGAAAAACAGAAGGGTCCTTCACTAAGAATAAAACTCATGTTTTCACAGTCAGGTCTTCTTAGAGGCATGTTTCACAAAGGACTCAAGTTTTAAGAACAACACCACCTTGCATAAAAGAATACTACTACTGTTCCCTTATCCAGAGTTATGCAGTCATAAGTCTTTTATGGATAGCAGATGTGATGATCCAGATGGAGAATTACTTTAAGCCTGACGACTCTATCCAGACATCCTATTATGAGGCCCAAAGGCAGCGATCTGAACTGAGAGATGGAAGCAACAACCAGCCAGAAGATTACTTGTGAAGGGTAGGAATCTTGATAGCTAACCTCATCTGACAAGTAGTCAATTCCTTGAGCTTCACCACTGTGTTTTTTCCTTTGGGGATGGCAACCTCTGGCTCGATCAAAGAAGCTAATTAATGATAAACTCTGTTACAGGGAATTAGAACTGACAGCTCAATTCTGTACTCGGTTCTGACAACTTTGGTAGTGAGAATATTCACTATGTCCCCTCAGTAAATCTGCAAGTACATCAATGGAGGTGACCCAAATAGTTACCCCTGATATTTCATGTATAGGGACCTAGCCTACAGATATAATCACATATATTCTGTGTCATTTATTGAGGAACTATTTACAAATAATAAAAAAAGAAACCTTCCAAATGTCTATTAGTTATCAATGGGGTAAAGATTAAATAAATTCAAGTGTAACCAAACTATTATTAAATATAAATTACATGAATTGGGCATATGTGTCAGTTTTCTTATGAAACACCAGGGGTTAGCACATTTTTCTATCAAGGGCCAGGCAAGAAACATTTTAAGCTTATGTGCCATAGGATCATATTGTAATTAATCAACTTTCCTTTCATAATATATCCACAGCCACTGACAACAGATAAACGGAAGAGCACAACTGTGGTCTGATACAACTTTATAAACTAAAACACAAGGCAGGCTAGATTTGATTCAGGGTCCATAGTTGGTCAAACCCCCACTAATAAGAATCATAAAAGTGCATTTAATCTACACAGCATGCATGCATGCTCAGTGCTTCAGTCATGTCCGACTCTTTACAGCCCCATGGACTGTAGACTGCCAGGCTCCTCTGTCCACGGGATTCTCCAGGCAAGAAAGCTGGAATGGGTGGCCATGACCTCCTCCAGGGTATCACCCCAGCCCGGGGATTGAACCTGTGTCTCCTACATCTCCTGCACTGCAGGTGGATTCTTTACCCCTGAGCCACCAGGGAAGCCCCAATCTCCGTAAAACCCATCCACAAATATCGTCATGCCCTTCTGGTATCAGCGTAGCTAACGCTTACTAAATACTGATGCCACTAAGCCTGTCACAGGCACTAATTAGAGTCTTTTTTTTTTTTTTAACATAACAGTGAGGTGAGTGTTGTCGTTATCCTCATTTGCCAACTGAGGAAGTAAGACATGAAGGGTTACATAACTGCCCCTGCTTAGAGAACTAGAAGGTGATAGAGCAAACATGCATCACCTCATTAAATCTGCAGCCCGTCTGTGATAAGCTGGGCCATAGAAGATGCAGCCTTAAATCATTAAGCATGATGCCAACGGAAGTCAAGTTATGAATAACTGTTCTTTCTCTGTAGAGGAGAAGATGGAAACAAAAGCAGAGTTGCAAGATCTGCACAGCAAGTGGGTTTAGAGTCACTAACAGCCTCCCCCTCCTCTCGATCCTGCTGCAGTTCATTATCACACTGTCTTCCAGTTAAGTCACTGCCACCGTCAACTCGAAACAGCGACTTGGAAAACTGTTTCTTTAGCACCTGTCTTTTGTCTTCGGTGAAACAGCCCCAAATCCTCACTCTTATGGCTTCCTGACCGTCACCCCCACCTGATCCTAACCTCAGAGGTAAATTTATGGTTCTGATGGGGCAGCAATGAGAATTACACAGCAGGGAGCAGTGATCATGAATGTATTAATCAAGGCTGCCAATGCAGATTTACATGTCTTAGTAATAAATTATAAAACACACCTAAGAATTAGCAGCTTAATAAAGCTGAGTTTGACGAGAAGCCAAACTGACAAGCCCCCTCCCCCCACATCAAGGCTAATTTTTCACCAACTGTATGAAGGAAGCTATAAAAATCTCTCGCAAAGGTAACTTCCCATTAGTTGTATCCTCAGAATAACTTCAGAGTGCTTCTTTCTACTGTTTCATGCTATTTGCTATTTTCCTGCAAACCTCCCACTCACTGTAAACTAGAACTGCCTTCACCTTCTGGAAATTAGCTGGCAGCCAGTACTGGATATTTTTCACACCAAAAGACAATAAATTCAGGAATTCTCAGAGAAGCAATCAAGAGAATTTTAGAATGGACTCCTCTGGCACACTTCCTTCACTCCTCTGGGTTTTCTGCACATAAAATGCTCAGTTGTTATAATTATTATATTACTATAAATTACTGACAATGATAACATGTTATATTTCCTCAGTTCTAACACACACATTTTTTCACATTCCACTTTTCATGTTTCACACTACACCAATTAAAATGTGTGTGTATGTGCTCGCTCAGTCGTGTCCAACTCTTTGCAACCCCATGTACTATAGCCCATCAGGTTCATCTGTTCATGAAATTTCTTAGGCAAGAATCTTGAAATGAATTGCCATTTCCTCCTCCAGGGGATCTTCTCAGGGATTGAACCCATGTCTCCTGCATTAGCAGGCGGATTTTTTTACCACTGAGCCACCTGGCAACCCCTACTAATCAGGGCTCACCTTGCCTATTGGTCTTTGGTATAATAATATAGGTTTGGCCAGAAAGTCCATTCAGCTTTTTTCCATACCAACATACAGAAAAATCCAAATAAACTTTAGCCAACTCAGTATCATAACTATTTAATACTATGCAATGCTGCTTCTTACCCTTCCCCCCCCCCCACCCCCCGCCCCGGCTGAAAATAAGAAGTACATGTTAAAGCTATGGTATCCTGAAATTGAGAAGGCAATGGCACCCCACTCCAGTACTCTTGCCTGGAAAATCCCATGGACAGAGGAGCCTGGTAGGCTGCAGTCCATGAGGTCGCTGAGGGTCGGACACGACTGAGTGACTTCACTTTCACTTGTCACTTTCATGCATTGGAGAAGGAAATGGCAACACACTGCAATGTTGTTGCCTGGAGAATCCCAGGGGCGGGGAGCCTGGTGGGCTGCCGTCTCTGGGGTTGCACAGAGTCGGAAACGACTGACACGACTTAGCAGTAGCAATACAAACGTGAGAATATGATAGTTAAGGACTCCTTCACTGCAAGTAAAAGAATCCAACTCTGGCTAACTTCATAGAAAAAATCAGTATGAGAATGAATTCCTATTGAATTACTGGCTAGGACACAGAACTCAGATCCAGAATGGAGCAATAAGCTATTTACTGCATAGACAGCTACTTCTCTGTCTCATGAAGGAGCTGTCGTGGAATCAAGTGATGAACTTGTGGGAATTGTTTCTTCTCTCTCTGTCTGTCTGCAGGGGATCCAGGAAGAAAGAGCCCACATGGTTGACCAAGGTCCTGTGGCTACAGTGATATGGGGTTAGATGCTCTTAACAGCCCAGTGGGATAAGAATGATAAGTGTTACCATCCTCATTTTCTGTAAGATGAAACATAGGTCCAGATAGGCTATATGACTTAGTTTATTATCTGGTACATGGCACAGCAGGACTGGAAGCCAAGCACTGACTCACAGTATAACAAGTTTAGATTACACTAACTAAATTGAAGATCAACACAACTAGGGTTAAAAATGAAAGAAAAAGGAAACTTTCCCTATTGTAATCCTTGCTAATGCCTTGGGGAAAAAAAATCTTCATCCACAAATTTTATCAGCCTAAGAAATAGCTTTGTGCCTGTTTTATGGTTACAGGGTAAACTTCTTTGGGAGACAGAACCAAATTCCACTTGCTATGTGATTTTTCATGGGAAATTTCACTCCTCTGGGCTCCCCTTCCTCAGTTGTGAAGTGTGTGAATATTTTCCTTGACTACCTCCCAGATTTATAGAGGCAAAATGTAAGAATAGAGGTGTAAGTTCCTCAAAAAGCACTAAAGCTCTTTAGCTGTAAGCCTGAATCACCATTTGCTGGTCTGCTAAGAACAGAATTACAATTTTGTGGGGCACAGTTTAGATTTTCATTAATCTATTTTTTTCCAAAGCATGGGTTTCTTTTTAGAATTTGACCTACTTTTTTTTTTTTTAAGAACCTAGAATAACACATATGAGTTCATTAGTACAAAATGAAACATTTTCATTCACAGCAACCAACTGCCTATGCAAAATGGTAAAATTCAAACTTCTGTTACTCTGCGTATCAGTTTGTAGACTGTAAGTTCTCCCGTAAGTATGACATGGACTTGGTGCACAGCCAATGTCAAGGATTTGAGGGAATTAACTGAGAGTTGATTTCAGGTGAAGTTACTGCCTGGGATCCTTTAAAGACTGCCATCCTTTTTCCTTTATTGATGCAACTTGGCTTACAGGCTTTTAGTTCACTGACCACGGATTGAAGTCAAGCTCCCAAGAGTAAAAGCATGGAATCCTGACAACTGGACCACAAGGGAATCTCCCCATCCTTTTCAAAGAAAAGGACGCTTTACAACTACTAAACAAGCAAAGAACATGGGTTGTGTAGCCAGGCTGATGTGGGTTCAAGTCCTAACATAGGCTCATGCTGGCCTTTTAATCTAAAGTCAGTTAAAAAGTATTCAAGCCTTCTTTTCCTCACACATAAATTAGGAAGTAAAATACATATTTCACAGAATTATTATAACACTCAGAGATAATATATGTAAAATATCTGTCAATAGTCATCACCATCATCCCACTATTGCTATTACATTGATGATATCATTCAATCTTTACAGCATTAAGAAATGTGCTTCCCAGATGGTCCTAGTGGTAAAAACCCACCTGCCAATGCAGGAGACAAATGCAGGTTCAATTCCTCGGTTGGGAAGATCCCCTGGAGGAGGGTATGGCAACTCACTCCAGTATTTACTTAATGCTTTCAATAGGTATGGACTGGCAGCCACTTCAGTATTCTTGCCTTGAGAAACCCATGAACAGTATGAAAAGGCAAAATGACAGGATACTGAGAGAGGAACTCCCCAGGTCAGCAGGTGCCCAATATGCTACTGAAGATCAGTGGAGAAATAACTCCAGAAAGAATGAAGGGATGGAAACAAAGCAAAAACAATACCCAGTTGTGGGTGTGACTGGTGATAGATGCAAGGTCCAATGCTATTAAGAGCAATATTGCATAGAAACCTGGAATGTTAGGTCCATGAATCAAGGCAAATTGGAAGTGATCAAACAGGAGATGGCAGAGTGAACGTCACCATTCTAGGAATCAGAGAACTAAGATGACTGGAATGGGTGAATTTAACTCAGATGACCATTATATCTACTACTGTGGGCAGGAATCCCTTAGAAGAAATGGAGTAGCCAACATGGTCTACAAAAGAGTCCAAAATGCAGTACTTGGGTGCAATCTCAAAAACGACAGAATGATCTCTGTTCGTTTCCAAGGCAAACCATTCAATATAACAGTAATCCAAGTCTATGCCCCAACCAGTAATGCTGAAGAAGCTGAAGTTGAATGGTTCTATAAAGACCTCCAAGACCTTTTAGAACTAGCACCAAAAAAGATGTCCTTTTCATTATAGAGGACTGGAATGCTAAAGTAGGAAGCCAAGAAACACCTAGAGTAACAGGCAAATTTGGCCTTGGAATACGGAATGAAGCAGGGCAAAGGCTAATAGAGTTCTGCCAAGAGAACACACTGGTCATACCAAACACTCTCTTCCAAAAACAAAATGGCTTTCTGAGGAGCCCTTACAAATAGCTGTGAAAAGAAGAGAAGTGAAAAGCCAAGGAGAAAAGGAAAGATATAAGCATCTTAATGAAGAGTTCCAAAGAATAGCAAGGAGAGATATGAAAGCCTTCCTTAGCGATCAATGCAAAGAAATAGAGGAAAGCAACAGAATGGGGGAAGACTAGAGATCTCTTCAAGAAAATTAGAGATACCAAGGGAACATTTCATGCAAAGATGGGCTCAATAAAGGATAGAAATGGTATGGACCTAACAGAAGCAGAAGATATTAAGAAGAGGTGGCAAGAATACACAGAAGAACTGTACAAAAAGATCTTCACAACCCAGATAATGACGATGGTGTGATCACTCATGTAGAGCCAGACATCCTGGAATGTGAAGTCAAGTGGGCCTTCGGAAGTATCACTATGAACAAAGCTAGTGGAGGTGATGGAATTCCAGTAGAGTTATTTCAAATCCTGGAAGATGATGCTGTGAAAGTGCTACACTCAAAACACCAGCAAATTTGGAAAACTAAGCAGTGGCCACAGGACTGGAAATGGTCAGTTTTCATTCCAATGCCAAAGAAAGGCATGCCAAAGAATGCTCAAACCACCACACAATTGCACTCATCTCACACGCCAGTAAAGTAATGCTCAAAATTCTCCAAGTCAGGCTTCAGCAATACATGAACCGTGAACTTCCAGATGTTCAAGCTGATTTTAGAAAAGACAGAGGAACCAGAGATCAAATTGCCAACATCTGCTGGATCATAGATAAAACAAGAGAGTTCCAGAAAAACATCTGTTTCTGCTTTATTGACTATGCCAAAGCCTTTGACTGTGTGGATCACAATAAACTGTTGAAAATTCTGAAAGAGACTGGAATGCCAGACCACCTGACCTGCCTCTTGAGAAACTTGCATACAGTCAGAAAGCAACAGTCAGAAAGCAACAGTTAGAACTGGACATGGAACAACAGACTGGTTCCAAATAGGAAAAGGAGTACGTAAAGGCCATATATTGTCACCCCGCTTATTTAACTCCTATGCAGAGTACATCATGAGAAATGCTGGGCTGGAAGAAGCACAAGCTGGAATCAAGATTGCCGAGAGAAATCTCAGTCACCTCAGATATGCAGATGACACCACCCTTATGGCAGAAAGTGAAGAGGAACTAAAAAGCCTCTTGAGGAAAGTGAAAGAGGAGGGTGAATAAGTTGGCTTAAAGCTCAACATTCAGAAAACGAAGATCATGGCATCTGGTCCCATCATTTCATGGGAAATAGATGGAGAAACAGTGGAAACAGTGTCAGACTTTGTTTTGGCGGGGGGGAGCTCCAAATCACTGCTGATGGTGATTGCAGCCATGAAATTAAAAGACACTTACTCCTTGGAAGAAATTTTATGACCAACCTAGAGAGCATATTCAAAACCAGAGACATTTACTTTGCCAACAAAGGTCCATCTGGTCAAGGCTATAGTTTTTCCAGCGGTCATGTATGGATGTGAGAGTTGGACTGTGAAGAAAGCTGAGTGCCGAAGAAATGATGCTTTTGAACTGTGGTGTTGGAGAAGCCTCTTGAGAGTCCCTTGGACTGCAAGGAGATCCAACCAGTCCATTCTAAAGGAGATCAGCCCTGGGTGTTCTTTGGAAGGAATGATGCTAAAGCTGAAACTCCAATACTTTGGCCACCTCATGCGAAGTGTTGACTCATTGGAAAAGACCCTGATGCTGGGAGGGATTGGGGGCAGGAGGAGAAGGGGACAACAGAGGATGAGATGGCTAGATGGCATCACTGACTTGATGGACATGAGTTTGGGTGAACTCCAAGTGTTGGTGATGGACAGGGAGGCCTGGTGTGCTGTAGTTCATAGGGTCACAAAGAGTCGGACGCGACTGAGTGACTGAACTGAACTGAACTTCAATAGATGTGGAAACTGAGTTTGAAATCACTGAGGATTTAAACTGAGAATTTAAATCACTTGCTCAGTGTCAAACAATCCATAAATAGTACACTTTTTATTTGCATAAAGATCCTCAGAGCCCACACCCTTAATACTGAACTGTGCTATCATTATTACAGCTACTATTATCGCATTTTCATTATCTTTATTATTGGATATAACAAAGGACAGTGCCAGGTAAAGTTTGAAAAGCACACAGTGCAATAGCTATCTTTCTGAATGGCACTCAGTGGTGTGGGAAGGCAGCAGGATACTGGATTAAGAGGAGCTAGGTTTTAGTTTACACCTACATCTTCCAAGTTATGCGACCTTAATAACTCTTCCACTGAGACTTTACTTCCTCATTTGTAAAATGAGCTTGATAATAACCACCCCAGGGCACAGCTTCAAAAATCAAACATTAACATGTATATGGCAATATTTTGTACAGTATAAAATACAATATGAGCATGTTTGTGTCAATTCTGGTAGTTTTACCACCATTACCAGAGGCCACGTCATAGGTAGGTGCACAGAAACTACCTTAGTTTGCAATAGAGAGTAAGGGAAAATGTTTCTGGCTCTGGCTCCACTAAGGGAAAAACCTACCCCAATCTCACCCCAATGTTAATGGCAAAAAAAAAAAAATCAAATATAAAGTTTTGTACCTACGTGTAGAGGATATGCTTCCAAGACCTATAAGAATATTTTTAAAAATAACAATAAAATACTTAATCTGTCTGCCCAAGATTAAAAAATATAGAAGTAACAATGTAGGTTGTAGGTGTGATGCATGCATGCATGCGTGTTCAATCATGTCTGACTCTTTGAGGTCCTATGGATTATGGTCCGTCAGGATCCTCTGTCCATGTGATTTTCCAGGCAAGAATACTGGATTGGGTTGCATTTCCTTCTCCAGAATATATTCCTGACCCAGGGATCAAATAAGCATATCCAATAGGTCCTGCATTGGCAGGCAGATTCTTTACCACTGTGCCACCTGGGAAGCCCATAAATGCAATGAGTCTTGTGCAACTTTGTTATTAAACCATTATCGTAATAAAGAAACTGTGCTACATATATACAGTGGAATATTACTCAGCCATAGAAAGGAATGAACTTGAGTCTGTTGAACTGAGGTGGACAAACCTAGAACCTATTACACAGAGTGAAGTAATTCAGAAAGAGAAAAATAAATGTTGTATAGTAATGCATATAAATGGAATCTAGAAAAATGGTACCAATGAACCAATTTGCAGGGAAGGAACAGAGACGCAGACATAGAGAATGGACTGTGGACACAGCTGGGGAAGGAGAGAGGGGGATGAACTGAGAGAGTAGACTGAAATATATACACTACCATGTGCAAAGCATATAGGTAGTGGAAAGTTGCTGTGTAACACAGGGAGCTCAATCTGGTGCTCTGTGATGACCTAGAGGGATGGGATGGGGGCTGGGGTGGGAAGGAGGTTCAAGAAGAAGGGGAGATATGTATACTTACGGTTGATTCACGTTGTTGTATGACAGAAACCAACACAATATTAAGGCAATTATCCTCCAATTAAACAAAACACCCTAAGGTTGACTTTTTACAGTGTTCTTAGAGCTTCAATAGTGCCACTTATTTTCTCTTCCCACTAATTATTTTACAAAACTAGGAAAGATAGTTTTGACTGTCTCAAGTACCAGTTCATGAAACTGGATCTTCCTGTCAGTGAAAACATCACCACCTAGAAATCTAGAAAATTGGGGGATATTTATCAGATCATCATTAACCAGAATGACAGTCATTTGGCAGACCCTACAATTCACTGAAAAGCTCTGTGTCGGCACTTTGTCCTTCAGAATCTGTGTTCTGGAGTGATGGGCAAGTCTGGTCTGTTTATCTTCCTGAGTAAACTGATCATAATTGCCCACATTGGATGATAGAACCCACAAATGATTAAGGTCATAGCTGGTTCCTCAAGGTGAGCCTCCTGACTCTAAAGTTGTTCTGGGGGTCAATGCGAATATTTCTATTCTTTCTAATGAAGTAAGTTGGAATGTGAATGCTACAGATTGGAGCTGTAACAGTGAAGAGCACAGTAATCTGTGCTATCCATGACAAGATTCTCTGCAAGGAAGTGATGATAATTAATGGAATATCCTATGTATTCCTATTGGTGTGAGATGCACAGACCCAGAGCATATAAAATAAGATATCATCATGTATATCAGATGAAGCATCTAGTAAATCAATAAGGCTGCAGTTTATGGAAACTAAAAGAATGTTCTTCTGGAATTTAGAAAGAGTACTCTCTGGGTCCCATCACATAGGACCATATGGATTCCATACAGTCACCAAATGATAAGCTATCTGAGGGCAGCGCTAGGTTCCTGTTGCTCAGCAGTCCAGCCCAAGTGCTTAGTACAGCACAGGGCATACTGCAGGAACTCTATAAATATTGTTGGGTGGATGGAAGGATGGAGGAATAAATGACGTCAGTAAATGTAACCTAGCTGGCCAGAATCAGAGGCCAACATTTGGAATGATCTTCTTGAGAAAGAAACTCTTCCACAGTTGCTTTATTTAGCATGCTGCTGCTGCTGCTAAGACACTTCAGTCGTGTCCGACTCTGTGCAGCCCCATAGATGGCAGCCCACCAGGCTCCTCCGTCCCTGGGATTCTCCAGGCAAGAACACTGGAGTGGGTTGCCATTTCCTTCTCCAATGCATGAAAGGAAAAGTGAAAGTGAAGTCATTCAGTCGTGTCCGACTCTGTGCGACCACCTGGACTGCAGCCCATCAGGCTCCTCCGTCCATAGTATTTTCTAGGCAAAAGTACTGGAGTGGGTTGCCATGAGTTTCATCCAACTACATTACCAGGGCCCAGAAAATATTGTAAGCTCATAAAATTTTCACTTGATTTATGAAACTGAAAAAGAAGTATCACAACCACCCACTTTGATCTGAGTTTCTATTTCAGTCCTTCGCTCCAAATCCCAACTTCACGCAGCTATGTCTACATCACAAGATCTCGTTCTTACATCCAGTTCTTGCTACATGGATCCACTGTATAGACTTTTTTTCCAAAACAACACAAAATTTTGAATAAACTTCAAAACTCCAAACTCGGTTAGCATATACACACTACTATATATAAAATAGATAACTAACAAGGACCTTGTATATAGCACAGGGAACTCTACTCAATACTCTAATGGCCTATTTGGGAAAAGACTCTAAAAATGATTGGTATATGTATATTTGATTCACTTTGCTCTACATCTGAAACTAACACAACACTGTAAATCAACTATAATAAAAGTTTTTTAAAACCTCCAAGTTCAAGTTAAAACTTGAAAAGACATGACCAAGATGTTTTCAGAGTTTAAATGAAATACATAAGAATGAAAGTTAGGAGCAGGCCATTATTTTTTGTTTGAAGTAAAAGTAATATTAACCTAACTATTCCAGCTTAAGTTAGTCAGCATATGCCTCATTAAAGTTCAGACTCTGTAATTAAATTTAAACAGATATTATGATCTATAGAGTTATTAGTATTAACCCATAATTAATACTATTTTGCTAATACATTAATGTGTGAATAACATTCAGCAGGTCTTTCATCTGTGTGGGATGTTTATGATCATTAAAAGTAATTATTTCCTATCAGGTATACACTAGAGCAATGGCACCCCACTGCAGTACTCTTGCTGGAAAATCCCATGGACATGGAAGGAGGAGCCTGGTGGGCTGCAGTCCATGGGGTTGCTAGGAGTCGGACACGACTTCCATTTTCATGCATTGGAGAAGGAAATGGCAACCCACTCCAGTATTCTTGCCGGAAAATCCCAGGGATGGGGCAGCCTGGTGGGCTGCCGTCTATGGGGTCACACAGAGTAGGACACGAGTAAAGCGACTTAGCAGCAGCAGTAGCAGTAGCAGCATACACTAGAGCAGATAAATTATATTTAAGTGCTAATGCTCTAGGTCTCAAAGCCAATCCATGCCTTGACTATATCCAGGAATACTTATGGAATTTTTCTGAAACAACCAGGTAATTCCTAAATTTTGTGTACAGGTGATTCTCCAAGAGAGCTGATTAAAATGAAAATTCTATGACTCTAATCGAAAAGTCCAGTTTAGAATTCCTAAGCAAAAGGCGTATGAGAATTTTCATTTAAAATAATAATCCCAACTGATTCTGATGTACTAGGGAAAAGTCTAAACATGGATTTATTCCTAAGCTGCACATTTATTCTAGTCATAATTTGGGAAGACAATAAATTCTAAAATGTTCCAAAATTATAGTCATAAAATTATGGAGACAATTAATATGGGACATGTGTAAAAGGAGTACAAAAGAAGAGCTTGGGAGAATTAATTGCTCCTTTCCAAAAGGCATGAGACTTACATAATTTTTAAAATAACAAAACACTTTGAATGGAGAGATCTTGCCTCTATTTTCATTTCCAAAGTTCTGTTTTATTTGGGATTGGGTAGAAGATACTGCCCATAAAAGGTTATAAAGAAATGACAGAAAAAAAAAAAAAAAAAAAAACACGCGCACACACACACACAAGAAAATAACTGGTATAACATACAAAGTAGAACATGGTGTCTGAAAAAGAGTTTATTACCAATAAATATTTCTTGAATAAGATGAATAAATGTCTTAATAAATAATTATAGTGCCACATAGGAAGAGATACTAATATATTTTTACAGACATTCAGTTCAGTTCAGTTCAGTCACTCAGTTGTGTCCACTTTTGTGACGCCATGAATCGCAGCACACCAGGCCTCCCTGTCCATCACCATCTCCCTGAGTTCACTCAGACTCATGTCCATTGAGTCTGTGATGCCATCCAGTCACTTCATCCTCGGTCATCCCCTTCTCCTCCTGCCCCCAATCCCTCCCAGCATCAGAGTCTTTTCCAATGAGTCAACTCTTAGCATGAAGTGGCCAAAGTATTGGAGTTTCAGCTTTAGCATCATTCCTTCCAAAGAAATCCCAGGGTTGATTTCCTTCAGAATGGACTGGTTGGATCTCCCTGCAGCCCAAGGGACTCTCAAGAGTCTTCTCCAACACCACAGTTCAAAAGCATCAGTTCTTCGGTGCTCAGCCTTCTTCACAGTCCAACTCTCACATCCATACATGACCACAGGAAAAACCATAGCCTTGACTAGACGGACCTTAGTCAGCAAAGTAATGTCTCTGCTTTTGAATATATTATCTAGGTTGGTCATAACTTTTCTTCCAAAGAGTAGGCGTCTTTTAATTTCATGGGTGCAATCACCATCTGCAGTGATTTTGGAGCCCCCTCAAAAAAAGTCTGACACTGTTTCCACTGTTTCTCCATCTATTTCCCATGAAATGATGGGACCAGATGCCATGATCTTCGTTTTCTGAATGTTGGGCTTTAAGCCAACTTTTTTCTCTCCTCTTTTACTTTCATCAAGAGGCTTTTTAGTTCCTCTTCACTTTCTGCCATAAGGGTGGTATCATCTGCATATCTGAGGTGACTGAGATTTCTTCCGGCAATCTTGATTCCAGCTTGTGCTTCTTCCAGCCCAGCATTTCTCATGATGTCCTCTGCACAGAGGTTAAATAAGCAGGGTGAAAATATACAGCCTTGATGTACTCCTTTTCCTATTTGGAACCAGTCTGTCATTCCATGTCCAGTTCTAACTGTTGCTTCCTGGCCTGCAAACAGATTTCTCAAGAGGCAGGTCAAGTGGTCTGGTATTCCCATCTCTTTCAGAATTTTCCACAGTTTATTGTGATCCACACAGTCAAAGGATTTGGCATAGTCAATAAAGCAAAAATAGATGTTTTTCTGGAACTCTCTTGCTTTTTCCATGATCCAGCGGATGTTGGCAATTTGATCTCTGGTTCCTCTGCCTTTTCTAAAACCAGCTTGAACATCTGGAATTTCACAGTTCACGTATTGCTGAAGCCTGGCTTGGAGAATTTTGAGCATTACTTTACTAGCATGTGAGATGAGTGCAATTGTGCGGTAGTTTGAGCATTCTTTGGTATTGCCTTTCTTTGGGATTGGAATGAAAACTGACCTTTTCCAGTCCTGGGGCCACTGCTGAGTTTTCCAAATTTGCTGGCATATTGAGTCCAGCACTTCCACAGCATCATCTTTTAGGATTTAAAATAGCTCAGCTAGAATTCCATCACCTCTACTAGCTTTGCTCTAGTGATGCTTCCTAAGGCCCACTTGACTTCACATTCCAGGATGTCTGGCTCTATATGAGTGATCACACCATCGTGATTATCCGAGTCATGAAGATCTTTTTGTACAGTTCTTCCGTGTATTCTTGCCATCTCTTCTTAATATCTTATGCTTCTGTTAGGTCCATACCATTTCTGTCCTTTATCGGGCCCATCTTTGCATGAAATGTTCCCTTGGTATCTCTGATTTTCTTGAAGAGATCTCTAGTCTTTCCCATTCTGTTCTTTTCGTCTATTTCTTTGCATTGATCGCTGAAGAAGACTTTCTTATCTCTTCTTGCTATTCTTTGGAACTCTTCATTCAGATGCTTATATCTTTCCTTTTCTCCTTGGCTTTTCACTTTTCTTCTTTTCACAGCTATTTGTAAGGCCTCCTTAGACATTCATTTTCCTTTTTGCATTTCTTTTCCATGGGAATGCTCTTGATCCCTGTCTCCTGTACAATGTCCTGAACCTCATTCCATAGTTCATCAGGCACTCTATCAGATCTAGGCCCTTAAATCTATTTCTCACTTCCACTATATAATCATAAGGGATTTGATTTAGGTCATACCTGAATGGTCTAGCCTATTCTATCTAAAACAGCTTTCTTGTAACATAATTCTGGGGCCAATTCTATAAAGTGGTGTTAAGCTTGATGATGGTGTTTTTGTAAGTTTTTAGTGGGTAATCTTTTCATTCCAAATAGCAGAAACTCTGGTTCAAAGAGGCTTTAGTGTGAAAAACTAGAGAATTACAAAAGTGGGAAGACCAAGAGTGGGTATTTTTACTTCAGATACAGCTGGACCCAAAGCACAAAGTTGTTTTTCTTTTTCCCACAATATACTTTTCTCATCTCTGTATTCTATATTTCTCTATGCCTGCTCCATTCTCATGCAAGCTCTCCCCTTACAATGATAAGAAAGCTGTCATTAGTTTCAGTTCCACATCCTATGCTACCAGTAATTTTACCAGTTAAAAGAAAAGAGAGTACTTTTAAGATAGTAGCTCAAGCAAAATTTCACCCAAATGAGTTCTGATTAGACCCTATTAACATGACTTAGGCCACATTCCTTTCACTGAATCAACCACTGTGGCCAAGGGCACATTCTTCCACTTGAAACATACCTACCCCTGGACTTGAAACATGGTTAGCCACACCCAAACAACAGGGACTGAGAATGGAGAAATGATAATTCTCAAAGAAAAAATAAGGTGCTATTACCAGCATGAGAAATTTACTATATAAAAGTCTACAAGAGAGAATGTCAAACTAAAGTCCTTCTGAATGAACCAAGAGAAATGAACTTCAAGGGAAAGTTCATGTGAGAGTAAGTGTATTCATTATGGGATTCCAGAGCCAGAGGTATGCATAAATACCTTTGTAATTAAGGAGGAGGAGAAACAGAAGGGTGGTGGGGGAAGAGATAGGAGAGGAGACAAGGACCTTGCTGATAATTGAGACAAAATCATTTTGAGACAAGAAGGTTAAAACATTCAGTTTGGGACACTGAAATAGGGTAGAGTGTCATAGAATTTTAGGGCTAGAAGGACTTGAAAGACTACCTCATCTAACTAAGTGGGTTGCAAATGAAGAAACAAAACATCTCAGGATTTGACTCCTTCTACATGTCCATTTCCATCTCTCACTATTTAATCCATCATTTTACTTTCTATCCCTAGAGAAGGAAATGGCAACCCACTCCAGGATTCTTGCCTGGGAAATCCCATGGACATAGGAATCTGGCAGTCTACAGTCCATGGGGTCACAAAGAGTTGGACGTGACTGAGCACACACACACTTACATCTTCTCCAGTGCAGTAGCCATTTGGCCATATGGCACTTGAAATGTGGCTAGGTCAAATTGAGATGCGCTCTAAGTATAAAATACACAAGGAGCTTCAAAGACAGTGTAAAAAATGATGTAAAATGTCTCATTGATATTTTATATTGATTGCTCATTGAAATATCTGGGGGATTCAGTTCAGTTCAGTTTAGTTCAGTTCAGTTCAGTCGCTCAGTCGTGTCTGACTCTTTGCAACCCCATGAATCGCAGCATGCCAGGCCTCCCTGTCCATCATCAATTTCCAGAGTTTACCCAAATTCATGTCCATTGAGTCAGTGATATCATTTAACCATCTAATCCTCTGTCATCCCCTTCTCCTCCTGCCCTCAATCTTTCCCAGCATCAGGGTCATTTAAATGAGTCAGCTCTTCACATCAGGTGGCCAAAGTACTGGCGTTTCAGCTTCAACATCAGTCCTTCCAATGAACACCCAAGATTGATCTCCTTTAGGAGGGAGTGGTTGGATCTCCTTGCAGTCCAAGGGATTCTCAAGAGTCTTCTCTAACACCACAGTTCAAAAGCATCAATTCTTCAGAGCTCAGTCTTCTTCACAGTCCAACTCTCACATTCATACAAGACTACTGGAAAAACCATAGCCTTGACTAGACGGAACTTTGTTGGCAAAGTAATGTCTCTGCTTTTGAATATCTCTCTAGGTTGGTCATAACTTTCCTTCCAAGGAGTAAGCGTCGTTCTAATTTCATGGCTGCAGTCACCATCTGCAGTGATTTTGGAGCCCCAAAAAATAAAGTCTGACACTGTATCCACTCTTTCCCCATCTATTTCCCATGAAGTGATGGGACCAGATGCCATGATCTTCATTTTCTGAATGTTGAGCTTTAAGCCAACTTTTTCACTCTCCTCTTTCACTTTCATCAAGAGGCTCTTTAGTTCCTCTTCACTTTCTGCCATAAGGGTGGTATCATCTGCATATCTGAGGTGATTGATATTTCTTCCGGCAATCTTGATTCCAGCTTGTGCTTCTTCCAGCCCAGCGTTTCTCATGATGTACTCTGCATAGAGGTTAAATAAGCAGGGTGACAATATACAGCCTTGACGTACTCCTTTTCCTATTTGGAACCAGTCTGTCATTCAGTGTCCAGTTCTAACTGTTGCTTCCTGACCTGCATGCAGGTTTCTCAAGAGGCAGGTCAGGTGGTCTGGTATTCCCATCTCTTTCAGAATTTTCCACAGTTTATTGTTATCCATACAGTCAAAGGCTTTGGCATAGCCAATAAAGCAGATAGATGTTTTTCTGGAACTCTCTTGCTTTTTTCATGATCCAGTGGATGTTGGCAATTTGATCTCTGGTTCCTCTGCCTTTTTTAAAACCAGCTTAGTGGTGGTGGTGAAGTTGCTCTATCATGTCCGACTCTGCGACCCCGTGGACTGTAACCTACGAGGCTTCTCCATCCATGGGATTCTCCAGGCAAGAACACTGGAGTGGATTGCCATTTCCTTCTCCAGGGGATCTTCCCGACCCAGGGATCGAATCCAGGTCTCCTGCATTGGAGGCAGACGCTTTAACCTCTGAGCCACCTTGAACATCAGGAAGTTCATGGTTCACGTATTGCTGAAGCCTGACTTGGAGAATTTTGAGCATTACTTTACTAGCATGTGAGCTGAGTGCAACTGTGTGGTAGTTTAAGCATTCAGAAGAGAAGTGAAAAGCAAAGGAGAAAAGGAAAGATATACCCATTTGAATGCAGAGTTCCAAAGAATAGCAAGAAGAGATAAGAAAGACTTCCTCAGTGATCAATGCAAAGAAATAGAGGAAAACAACAGAATGGGAAAGACTAGAGATCTCTTCAAGAAAATTAGAGATACCAAGGGAACATTTCATGCGAAGATAGGCTCAATAAAGGACAGAAATTGTATGGACCTAACAGAAGCAGAAGATGTTAAGAAGAGATGGCAAGAATACACAGAAGAACTGTACAAAAAGAACTTCACGACCCAGATAATCATGATGGTGTGATCACTCATGTAGAGCCAGACATCCTGGAATGTGAAGTCAAGTGGGCCTTAGGAAGCATCACTAGAGCAAAGCTAGTAGAGGTGATGGAATTCTAGCTGAGCTATTTTAAATCCTAAAAGATGATGCTATGAAAGTGCTACACTCAATATGCCAGCAAATTTGGAAAACTCAGCAGTGGCCCCAGGACTGGAAAAGATCAGTTTTCATTCCAATCCCAAAGAAAGGCAATACCAAAGAATGCTCAAACTACCACACATCTGAGAGACACACTGGACTAAATGAAATATATTATTGATATTAATCTGAATAACTTTTTTCTTTTTTAATGTGACTATTAGAAAAATTTTAATTATGTCTTATTTACTTATATAACACTTATTTGTGGCTTGTGATAGGTTTTTATGGATCCCCACTTTTCTATCCATATACTCTTCAGAGGCTACAGCATTTGTTGGGTGGCAGGAATATGGAATTACGTCCTCCAAACTGAGAAGGAACTTTGAGACTGACACATGACGCAGGCAACTCCATAAACTGCGGCTGTGAAGTTTACTGTGAATTCTTACCTATGGACAGGATTAGGTAGACAGAAATCAGACGCATTTGAAGCTGTATTCTGTACCCTAATCAGAGTGCAACACCCTCCCACCCCAAGTTTGGGCGCTGGGGGGCTGTGTGTCTCATGAACACTGTCTGTGTCAGCATAATACATTCTTTCATTTTTCACATCAGATAAAGGCAAGAGTAAAAGTTGAAAAGAACTTATCTGACTTAGGCACATTCTTCGTGAGCCCAGTCACACAAAAGATAAAGAGAGTAGGACTTTCAACCTGAGATGAAGCTCACACAGTGGAGTCAGTGTGGTTCAGCTATACAGACATGCCCTCTTCTTTCCAAATGCCCAGCCAGGGCACATATCGTTACTGTCACCTAGAATGGCTCTACCTCCTGCGCATCCTCAGGGCCCAACATGAGGCCTCTCTAGGGACACTGCCTCCGACCTAACCATCCCCTGGGTGTGTTCTCACAGCTCCCTACTCCCAGCTCCTTCACATTGAGTTGTGACCACTTGGCCTTTTATCTTCTAAGTCCCCTGATTTCAGGCACCATGGTTTTCTTGTTCACCACTGTATCCTGAACACATGATATGTGGTCAGTAAATATTTTTGGACCAATGTTGAATAACTAAGTTAAGTTGAAAACTAATAACAATAGTTATCAGTTAACAATGTTGAATAACACTGAATGACAATGCTGATTAACAACAATAACAGTGTTGAATAAACTAATACTCTCTCATAGGTCCCCAGAAATTCACATATCCATTTGCCTACCAGGAATAGAAAGCATACCCTGTATTCAAATTTCTGGCCTTTAACTCTTCTAGAATGTATGATCTTTCCTCCACTTCTAAATAGTGAGAGTGGCTCATTTGCATTTTTTTACCTTTAACGTGACTTAATGGAGGGATTTAGTCCCCAGAGAAATGAAAGAGGCTCCTTCAGTGAAAGCACAGTAATATGTTGCATACTTAACAGAGATCTTCAATCAAAAGGCTTGTGATCTAAGCATCAAGACAGACAGCTATCATAACATGCAAAACACATACTATATTTACTTTCCAGCTTTTTAATTATAAAATCAATGGAGTGTTAATCATTTAAGCATTAGCTTTCTCCTGGGAATTCCCTAACTCTTCTTTCTGAGGCATAAATTTATAAGTTGCTCAATTTACCCAATTTGTCAAGACAATTTCCATTAGAAAATATTAATATTTGATGAAAAGAAAACAAGTATAAGCCACTTCTCTGAAGTATCCAATGACTTACTGGAAGAAATGAAATCTATGAGTGAATTATTTGCTTTCCTATTTCCATCGTGAAACTGTCTTAGGCAGTTGTCTCTGTAGGTTGTTCCATGCTTTATTTCAGAGCTGAGTTTTTGTTGCAATGTGTCTATTTGGTTGTGAGTGTTTCCTTATTTATAGAGCAATAAAGAGATATTGGGCTTCCCAGATGGCATGGTGATAAAGAACCCGCTTGCCAATGCAGGAGACACGGGAAACATGGGTTTGATCCCTGAGTTGGGGAGACCCCTTGAAGGAAGAAATGACAGCCCTCTCCAGGATTCTTGCTTAGGAAAATCCCATGGACAGAGGCGCCAGGCAGGCCACAGTCCATGGGGTCACAAAGAGTCAGATATGACTGAGCAACTGAGCACAGCATGGCATATCAGTGTGTTTCCATAGATATAAACCATTGTAAAAATAGTTTAAAGTTGTTTATTTCTTCTCCCCACTGTTTCTTCTGGTCTGTTTCTTCATTTACAGGCCCCACTGTAAATGAAACAATTAGATATGTGTATGTAAATATAACTGAAAGTGTTAGTTGCTCAGTCATGTCCAACTCTGCAACTCCGTGGACTGTAGCCCACCAGGCTTCTCTGTCCATGGAATTCTCCAGGCAAGAATACTGGAGTGGGTAGCCATTCCCTTCTCCAAGGGATCTCCCAACCCAGGGATCAAATCCAGGTCTCCTGCACTGCATCAGATTCTTTACCATCTGAGCCACCAATACGCCTTGCATTTTTCAGTTTGAAAAGTGCCTTCACACAGTTTATCCCATTGACCCTCAATGGAAGTGATCACTATAGCTAGTTTACAAATGAATCCACAGAGAACTGGAGAGGTGGCATGCCTGTCCAAGTGCCACACCCAAGATTCAACTTAAGATTCTAAGTTTCATCTTTTTTTTCCTCTACCTAAAACCTCCCTGATACCTGGTACACCTTTTAAACATTTGCTTTCACAATCTCTAATTTGGACTTGAGTTTATTACTTGCCTCTTTCCTGCCCAACTCAGAGTACTGGGCATGTAGTGAGTACTCATTAAATATTACCTATATTACTATTCTTTCTTTTAAAGTGAGGTTATGGAATAGAAAGGGGATTTTTAAAAAAGCTGGATTCTGTTTCACTGTATTGCTAATCTCCTTCTAAGGCATGTAAGTATACTTCTTATTCCTGAGCTCTGTGTTTATGTCATCTGCCTCTCTATGATTCCATGGTCCTATAAGGCAGAGGATGAGTTCTTTGAGTGATGTCAATACTAGGGGCCTCTAATACTTGTCATAACTTAAACCCTAATTTTCTCACCAGAACTTCTATAATGGTGCTAATTAGTACAAAATCTTCTTTTTGGGCCAAAGGGAGGGTAAATATCATGCTCTCTGGTTTCAAGTAGGGTTTATTTATTTTTTCTGTTTTCACTAGCTTTATTACCCTTCGAGTTTTCCTTTATTTGTTCTTAATTTTAATCTATTTTCCTAATTTTTCCTTTATTTTGCTTTATTGACTATGCCAAAGCCTTTGTCTGTGTGGATCACAACAAATTGTGGAAAATTCTTCAAGAGATGGGAATACCAGATCACCTTACTTGCCTCCTGATAAATCTGTATGCAGGTCAAGAAGTAACAGTTAGAACTGGACATGGAACAACAGACTGGTTCCAAATCAGGAAAGGAGTATGTCAAGGCTGCATATTTTCATCCTACTTATTTAACTTACATGCGTAGTACATCATGAGAAATGCCAGGCCGGATGAAGCACAATCTGGATTTGAGATTGCTTAGAGAAATATCAATAACCTCAGATATGCAGATAATACCTTCCTTATGGCAGAAAGCAGAGAAGAACTAAAGAGCCTGTTGATAAAAGTGAAGAGGAGGGTGAAAAAAGTTGGCTTAAAGCTCAACATTCAGAAAACTAAGATCATGGCATCTGGTTCCATCACTTCATGGCAAATAGATGGGGAAACAATAGTGACAGACTTTATTTTGGGGGCTCCAAAATCACTGAAGATGGTGACTGCAGTAATGAAATTAATACGCTTGCTCCTTGAAAGAAAAGCTATGACCAACCTAGACAGCACATAAAAAAGCAGAGACATTACTTTTCCAACAAAGGTCCATCTAATGAAAGCTATGGTTTTTCCAGTAGTCATGTATGGATATGAGATTTGGGCTATAAAGAATGCTGAGCACCAAAGAATTGATGCTTTTGAACTGTGGTGTTGGAGAAGACTCTTGAGAGTTGTTTGGACTGCAAGGAAATCCAACTGGTCCATCCTAAAGAAAATCAGTTCTGAATATTCATTGGAATGACTGATGCTGAAGCTGAAACTCCAATACTTTGGCCTCCTGATACAAAAAGCTGACTCATTGGCAAAGACCCTGATGCTGGGGAAGATTGAAAGCAGGAAGAGAAAGGGACGACAGAGGATGAGATGGTTGGATGGCATCACCGACTCGATGGGCATGAGTTTGGGTGAGCTCTGGGAGCTGGTGATGGACAGGGAGGCCTGTCATGCTGCAGTCCAGTTCAGTTCATTCACTCAGTCATGTCTGACTCTGTGACCCCAGGAACCGCAGCACACCAGGCATCCTGCAGTCCATGGGGTCACAAAGAGTCAGACACGACTGTGTGACAGAAATGAACTGAACTGAATTTTCCTCACTTTTAATTTTCAAATCATCTCTTTCCACAGTGCTTAAAACCCATTTTCACAACCCTCTGAGGATTTCCTTGAACCCCCCACGCCCTCCTGTCAATCCTTTATAGTGTCCTCAGACACTTCAACAATAGAAGCCCTGAAATAAACATTTTCAGTCTATAAAAAAATCCACCTGAATTTTTTTTTCCATTTTGCTTTTCTCCATATAAATAAAATGAACCCTAATAAGAGTGCTTGAATCAGAGAATTTGATCTTCTGGGCCAGCCCAGATGTAAATAAACCCCGTAGTCAGTTGGTGTGAGGAAAAAGGAGCATGTTTCTCTGAGTGTAAGAAAAGGGAGAAAATAAGAGACACAAATAGAGAAGGAAGATAAATGGCAAGTGGTACATGGTAGTAAGCAATTAGAAAGTCTAGTTTTGCAAACTTCTCATATCTTCATTGAATGGTAGAGTGCCTGATATGTGCAAAATACTACCTAGAAAATTTTTCACTTTTATTAATTGTATTGCATCTTGCTTTCAAAATTAAACTCTATGGTTAGTTTATTACAGCTAGTAACAACTAGCTATAATTAGCTAGTTTATTATGGCTAGTATCAGTTTGTTACAGCAGGTTTGTTACACCAAACTACTTTGTTATTATTGTAACAAATTCCAACATTTCATTTCCTATTTGGAAGAAAAGTTTACTCCTAGCTTACTAAAATTCAAATTCAGTGTTCCTAAACTGCAAGGAGATCAGCCCTGGGATTTCTTTGGGAGGAATGATGCTAAAGCTGCAACTCCAGTACTTTGGCCACCTCATACAAAGTTAACTCATTGGAAAAGACTCTGATGCTGGGAGGGATTGGGGGCAGGAGGAGAAGGGGACGACAGAGGATGAGATGGCTTGATGGCGTCACTGACTTGATGGACATGAGTTTGGGTGAACTCTGGGAGCTGGTGATGGACAGGGAGGCCTGGTGTGATGCAGTTCATGGGGTCTCAAAGAGTTGGACATGACTGAGTGACTGAACTGAACTGAAAACTGTAGGAAGTTCTCTTCCATGTGGAGAATCAGAGACTTGGACTCCTTCTCTCCCGAGCAATATCACTCACCATTTATGGGCTAGAAATTAATCATACTGTAACATGTGCAGCAAGAGAGGCTAGGAAATGTAGCCCAGGAAAAATAAAACCAAGAACAGATTTGGTGAATAGTTAGGAAATCTGTGGTACTAGCACTGAAGTCAAACAAATCTTGATTTGAATCCTGGCCCCATAACTGACCATGTGGCCAGGGACCACTAACCTAAATCTCCAAGCTCGTTCTTTTGTAAGATGAGGATTATAGTATCTCTCGATGCTCAGCTGTGAGGGTAAGTGATGTAATAATCATAACAAACTTCCAACATTTCTTAAGTGCCAGATAACAACCCAGCTTTTTCCACATTACTAATATAATTTTCACAATCCACCTATAAAGTACCAGCTGTTATTATCATCTCCATTTTATAGACTGAAATAGTAGTATATGAAGTACAAATAGAGCCAACAACTGTTCATAACCCCTGTATCCATATTCTTTACAGTGTGATTTTGCAGAAATTCTCTTCAAAAGATAGAATCCCTACCCCGCGAATTTGATCTGATCTTATGGCTTGCTTCTGCCAAAAGAATGTGATGAAGGTGACACTGCCAATTTGAAGCCTAGATTATTAGCTGTTTTAGATCCACCTCACCCCCAATCATCATGCTAACAATCCAGGCTTACCTGGTTGAGGGAGAGAAGCCCAGTAAAGGTGAAGCAATCTAGACCAATCCTTCTTCCCAGCTGACTTACCAGCTCACAGACACATAAGCTAGCCAAAATGAAATCAGCCTAGCCTGGCCCAGACCATAAGGGCCACCGTCTCAAACCACAGTCTCATGAACTTAATAAAGTCTATTCTACTCTTCTTTGGTGTGGTTTGTTAGACAGCATTATTTGTGGTAATAAATAGCTGAGATAGACATTCCAAGACATCCTATAACCAGCTTAACATCACATATCAAGCAAGCAATACAGCAAGAGTAAAACCATAACCTTGGAATTTAAAACCTATATCATCAAAAAGAATACAAATAACCAATGTTGGCAAGGATTTGGAAAAAGAAAAAGCATCCTCCTACATGCACCCCTATGTTCATAGTAGCATGATTTACATTTGCCAAGATATGGAAGCAACCAAAGTATCCATCAACAAATGAATGAATAAAGATGTGGTGTATCTACACAGTAGAATATTACTCAGCCATAAAAAAAATAATGAAATGATGCCATTTTCAGCAACAGAGGTGAACTTGGAGGATATCATGCTAAGTAAAACAAGTGATACAGAGAAAGAGAAATATTGTATGATCTCACTTATATGTGGAATGCAAGAAATACAACAATCTAGTGAATATAACAAAAAAGAAGCAAGCTTGCAGATACAGAAAACTAGTGGTTACCAGTGTGGACAGGGAAGAGGGAACAAAATAAGAGGGTGGGGGTTAAGAGGTACAAACTATTATAAAATAAGTTACAAGGATATATTATACAAAGGATATATATTGGAATAAAGAAAATATTTTATTAACTGCAAAAGAAATATAGCCTTTCAAATTGTGAATCATTATATTGTACTCATGTAACTTACATAATATTGTACATGAACTAAACTTTA